>OY288251.1:39481245-44481245 GCA_958450325.1 Agrostemma githago | reverse complement strand
TTCATCAATATTGTGAAGAAATTAGATGTGAGTATCCCTTTCACCGAGCTAATTACCCAAGTCCCGGCCTATGGAAAATTCATGAGGGAAGTTTTGGCTAGGAAACGATAATTGGACAAGGAAGAGACAATAACATTTACAAGAGAGGTGAGTGAACTTATTCAAGGCTCCACCTTACCTAAGCTCAAAGATCCGGGTAGTTTCTCAATCCCATGCAGCATAGGGAATTTGAAGATTGATAGGGCGTTACGTGATTTGGGAGCGAGTGTAAGTATTCTCCCTTATTCTATTTGTGAGCGACTTGGAATGAAAGAGCTCAAGTTTACCTCTATTACACTCCAAATGGCCGATCGTTCACTTAATCGACCATTAGGAATGTTAGAGGATGTGCCATTAAGGATCGGGAAATTCTTCATCCCGATTGATTTCCTAGTACTTGATATGCCGGAGGATGGAACCACCCCCATTATCCTAGGGTGCCCATTTCTACACTCCGCCGGTGCGATGATCAATGTCAAGAAGGGTAGGATCACTTTTAAGTTAGGCGACGAGAAGCTTGTGTTTGACCTCCAAGGCAACACCTCGCCTACAAATGAAGAGTCATGCAATATGATCCATGCCTTGAAAGACGTCGAGCTACGGAATGAGTCGGGTGAAAAGCTTGATGAGGTAAACAATTTGGTTACCTTGGGTGAAAATTTGAAGAACTTTGGTAAGCTTGATGATGAAGAGCTAGAGAGTAGTCCGGAGATGAGTGAACTCACTTGCTTGAGTTCCAAATCTCCCCTTCTTGACCATGTGTTAGATTATGATGCTTTGGAGCTTGGGGTGGATGACTGCCCATGTAATGTGAATGAAGATAAGTCGTTTGGAAAGAGGAAAGTTGAGCCTTCCTTGAGGCCCCATGAAGATGAATGGAAGTTTGGGTATATCCCGATGAATAGAAAGTACATGTTCAAGCCGTTGGACTTAGTAGATCGGGATGCCCCGGGAACGTCAAGGCAAAGTTGTGAAGAACCTTGGAGTGTAGGTTGGTACTCCACGAGCTTTATTGAAGACTTCTCGAGAGCTTTCAACTTGTTGCTCCCTGCCCTTGAAGGCTATGGAGTGGTGTACCATGTTGTTTAAAATGAATGAAGAATCCTACCATCCTAGGTTTGACGGAGTTCCTCAAGAACCGTCGTGTTGTATATAACTCTTTTCTCTTCCTTGAGTTTTTGTAGTTGTATTTGTGTAATTTCTGAGTCTGATTCAAGGATTAGTGTGTTTTGTGGAATTCTTGTAATTTGGAATTTTCGATGAGCGATGTGAGGGAGGGAGTTTTGATGGAAATTTTTTAGCTCACTTGATAGGTTAGAAGTGAAGATAAAGAGTTTTGAAGAGTTGTTGGATGAAATGAGTTTGAAGCTTGGTGGAGGAAGTCGGTTTTTGGAGGTTTTTATAAGCTTTTGGGTACGGAATTTGTATCCCGTATTTCGTAGTGTTCTAAGGGTGGAAGACTTGGTAGAATCTAGGGGAATAAAGACCTAGAGAAGCATCCCGCTCGAGATGGGTGTCTTCCCGACCGGAACGAGTTGTGCTCTCAAAGACGGCTCACTGTGAGGCCATCCTGCTCGAGAAGGGTGAGCTTCCCGACCGGGAAGAGATGATTCCGAGTGGGAAGGAGCCCCTTCGGTGGTTTTCACCTTCTTTTCTTCATTTAAGCCCCACCCCACCACTTTATACCCCCTCCCAACCTCCCTACTCACCTTTGCCACTATCATTTTATCCTCGCAGTTCAATCATACACCTTCGTGTCAACTTCTCATCACAATCACTACTACAAATAAGATTAAAGAGGATGGTTGGATAAGGAACCGTCCTTTAGGTCGATGTCCTATTAAATCAAATAGCACGGTTCCAAGAAGGTCAAACCGTCCTATTTAATTGATAACAAAGGACGGTTCAGTAGAATAACCGTTCTATTTGTAAACAAAGTAATAGGACGGTTCTGCCTTCAATCGTCCTTTTTGTAAACAATTTAATAGGACGATTCTGCAATTTAATAGGATGGTTTGACCTTCTTGGAACCGCGCTATTTGATTTAATAGGACGTCGACCTAAAGGACGGTTCCTTATCCAAGCATCCTCTTTAATCTTATTTGTAGTAGTGAATACACCGAGTTTCCCCTCAAATCCCAACCTCATTACACCATTGCAAGCCCAGTACTTCAACCATTCGACTACATTTAGGAGGGGGAGGAATAACGAGGAGAAAGACAAGCAACGTGCAGATAACGATCATTGAGACGATGGAGATGATTGAGTTTCTAACCGTTTGGTAGGCGACTCTCCTTTCTTTTCCGTCTTTTATTGCTAGTCTCTCTTTGTATGTTCCCCTTCCCTTTATCCTTTATGTGTCATGGTGGCCTTCGGGGCCTTTGGTAGTTATTGCTCCTGATTCTCGATGACGTGATTACATCGAGAATCATTTGAAAAATCCAAATTGACAAGTCTTTTCACTTTTTCTTTATTTTTACGGAAATTTCCCACGGTACCCCCGTACTTTGACAAATTACACATGGTACCCCTCATTTTAAGTTTGTTCCCGTGGTAAACTTGTGATTTATGTTTTAGTGCCCGTGGTACCCCTAACCATTTATCCGTTATAACTCCGTTAACTTTACTTTAATTAGTGATATGTATTATTTACCCAACTACACTAATCTATTACTACTTACTATTTTTGAGTCAACACTAATGTATTACTAATCACCCAAACTAATCTATTACTAATAATCCTACATCCTAAAACACTTCAAAACACTTCAACACTCCCACCATTTTCCCCCTAAACCAGTTTCTTCCTTGAACAAACCCTATAAACACCTCGATCATCATGAACAATCATCATCTATCATCATCCCTGAAAATGAATCACAATACTTAAATTATAGCATCCATCTCTTGTATTTCGTTGTATCAGGAAAAGGTGATGTGTAATCTATAACTTTTTTTTCATTGTTTGATGTTTAAATCTACAAAATATAAATTTGTGGGGTTTTAAATTAGGATTTGATCGCATCTTCATCTTCTTTTGCTCTGTATTTAAATTTGAATGTATGTTTTCGTTCTTCTTTTAATTTGGTCATTGGTGTTAGGTTAAAAATTAGGATTTGATTGCATATTCATCTTCTACCTAATATTTGATGAAACAAGATGGGCATTTGCTTCAACATAAGTAGCCACATCATTAATAGCCGCATTGACCTTCTCAGGTGTCAATCATTGTTCAGTTGAGCGTAATAATCAGCTAATTTTGATTCAAAAGTTAGTTCCTTTACATGGAACTGCTACGAAACAAATCTCAATTGCTAACAAGTTTAATTAACAAAATAGAATCCCTCCAAATTGAAGTATTTACTAAATAAGTTAGTCTAGGTATACTACATTATTCACCGAGATATAATTGTTGTAGTCTAGAAGAGTTAGTCTTTGTTCACTTAAAAACATCAATTTGTTGTTCAATTGTTGTATTGTTCAGTTGTCAACTTATAGGTTAATTATGCATACTTCTTTTTTCAAATAGAGTAAAGTACTAATAGATTAGTATAGTTGGGTAAGTAATACATATCCTAATTAAAGTAAAGTTAACGGAGTTATAACGGATAAATGGTTAGGGGTACCACGGGCACTAAAACATAAATCACAAGGTTACCACGGGAACAAACTTAAAATGAGGGGTACCATGTGTAATTTGTCAAAGTTCGGGGGTACCGTGGGAAATTTCCGTTATTTTTATTTCCTCTTGTGGTAGAATTTGATCGGAATCGGGCGGAATCAGGGCTAGGTGACTTGATTACACCTAGCCCTTCCCTCTCATTCCCATTTATTTTCTTCTTTTTATTTCTTCCCCCAACCATATCTTTTCTCTTTTCGGTCCTTGGTGACTTGATTACACCCCGACCGGACACATTCTACCCTTTCTTCACTTTCATTTTTGGTTTTTTAGCTTTATTTTCCCTTTATTTTCTTTTCTTTTTAGTGTCTTCCACTCATTACCGATTGAGCATGAGGACATGACTCGGTTTAAGTGTGGGGGAGCGATATCTTAGTCTAGATTAGTTTTATCTTCGTATTTTTTCGAAAAATCTTAAAAATCCCTAAAAATTTGAAAATTTTCTAAAAAAATCAAAAAGATTTCCTTTTGTGTCTTTTTCTTTTGTGTCCTTATATCGTATTTTTGTGTTTTGCGTGTGTTTTGCCCCTTTTTCCTTGTAGGTCGCTTGATCACTGTTAACTTTGTAGGGCTTTCAAGACATCCGGTAACATCATTTTATCCCTTTCCCTCTTTGTCTCTTGTGGAGTTTGGAGGAGATTTTGTGATGATGTGTGCTCGGGTGGAGCTTTTTGGAGTTTGTGGTTGATGTGGTAGCTTGTTTGGAAGTTTCGGGGTCGTGTTTGTTTATTTCTTTGTGCGTTTGTTTTGTTTTGTTTTGTTTGGTCTTTTATAGTTTGTGAGTCTAGTGTAGAAAATGTTTTCGAAAACCCGGTTTTGTGGCTAGTGCGCAAGTCTTTACTTTCCCTTCCTAGTGACATGAATCGAATCTTGGACTTTAGTCTAGTAGAATGAATTTAAATCAATAGTTTCGTTGGTTTCTTAACTTGAGTCCACCTAGTCTACTAGGGATTTACTGCAGGATTTGCATTTTGACCACTTTAACCACCCACGGAGTGAAAAGGCCTTGGTTGCCGAGTCCCGTCTCTTTGGTGACCATGTTCGAAATTGTTTGATTAGTCCAAGTTTCCCCCTTTTTTGTGGGTTTGAAGGGAAAGCGTGCTCCCAACATACCCATTTCCCTACCTTCTACACATTTCTACAAATAAGTTGCAAAATATCGAGGTTCCTATACTTGCTTGGTTGCAACAAATGCCTACAATACAAGATTTATCCAAAAGGCAAACCAAGTCAAAAAGAGAAAGAAAAAAAAAGGCACAACAAATCAAAAACAAAATACAAAAGAAGAAGAAAAAATGGCATAGCAACTCAAAAGCAAAATACAAAAGAAAAATGCCAAAGAAAATCATTTCACAAAAAAATTCCCACCCCCTCAAAAATAAGCCTTTTAACGACTGTTATCGTGAAGAGCCTACCAATGGACCGAGTCCCTAGGAAGGATGATGGCGGTAATGGTCGGTCTTCCTTCACTTTGCAACCATATCCACCTTTTTACTTGGACTAGTTAGGCTATTTTTGAGCATAGGACGACCCACTTGGCTCATCGCTAAAGGGGGCGGGGTTTCACTTTACCTACAGTGTCGACTAACTCCGTGGTTCATCCTCTTTCCATCCCGCCTATCGTCCCGTGGTACGTTCTTAGAAGGTTACGAGGAACTAGGTAAGTTACCAACGTTTTTATTGCTTTGTTGTCATACTATTAGGGTTTTGTCCATATCGATTTGTGTTATTAGCTTGGGAACGTTGTCACTTGCCTTGAGTCCTTAACCGGTTCTTCTTTCACCGCTTTGTTGAGGGAAGCGATATTTGTTTCTTTTTGGATGCAACCGATTGTTTGTTTGTTTGTATGTTTGTTCGTTTGTGTGTTTTCGTGTTCAGTTGTATCCACAGTTTTGCCGCAAGACCTCACTTTTCCTCTAAGTGTTCTCGCGTGAGTTGAAAGGGCGTAGGGTGCGCTAATACCCGCTCGGTTAGTAGTCTAGTTTCTTTTAGTTATTAGTTAGTTCGTGCTTACTCGAGGGCGAGTAAGGGTTAAGTGTGGGGGAGTTGATAAGTGTGTTATGTAGTGCTTATTTCTTGTGTTTGGTCCCGGTTTCTCTTGTGGAATCGCTCTTTGGAGCGGTTTTGAGGCTACTTACACTTCTTCTAGCTTGTTTTAAGTTCCTAAGGCCTATCTTGTAGGAATGGAACGATTCCGACTCGTTTCCGACGCATATGGAGCCAACGAAGAGAAGCGACGATGACTCGGTGGCTTAGACTCGATCCCGAGTTCCATGGAGCCCACTGGATGATATCCCGAGCACCGAGCATCGATAAGAAGCCTAGGAAGAGCAAACAAGGACCCATCCCGATCGGGAACACATCCATCACGATCGGGATGAGAGATAAAGAAGAGAAGACCCACTGTGGGGCCTTCCCGGCCGGGACCATGATCTTCCCGACCGGGATGGCACCCTTCCCGACCGGGATGGCACCCTTCCCAACCGGGATCATCCCCTTCCCGACCGAGAAGAGCCCAGTTACTCACCCGCTTCGCTTTTCCGTCTCTCTTATTCGTGTAACCCTATATATACCCTCCTCTTCTATTGTTTTAAGGACACTACAATATACTAAACCCTAGATAGTGAACTCATCTCATTAGCTTAGTTTATCTTAATCTTCCCTTAATCTTGTGTTAATCTTAGCTTAATCTAGATAGTTACTCTTGTATTAAGGGATTTTTTGAAGAATCCACCAATCTTGACAACATTGGTGGAGGTTTTGAGTGTTCTTTATATACAAGTTTTCATCTTTTCATCTCATTTTTAGTTTGGTATAATCTTTCTCTTCTCTTTTCCTTTAATCATTGTTTATCATTCAAGTTTCAATCTTTATCATTGATAAGTGTGGTTTGTAGTGCCTAATTTGTAGTGTTTTGGTCCCTTTTTCCTTGTGGAATCGCTCCTTTGGAGCGGTTTAGGGGCTTCTTATGCTTCCTTTAGTTCGTTTCAGGTTCCCGAGACCGATTTGGAAGAGTTGGAGTGATTCCGACTCTATACATACACATTTTGGAGCCAACGGAGTAAAGGAATGATGACTCGATGCTTCGGAATCGACCCCGAGACCTTGGGACCCAATCCCGAGCCTCCGAGACCCGATCCCGAATCCCGAGAATCGATGAGAAGTTCATGTGAAGCAAGGAGGAACCAAAAGGGTCATATTGGAGGCCTACAAGACTCATCCCCGACGGGTATGCACCTCATCCCGTCGGGGATGAAGTGCACTTTGGAGGGTGCTACTGCAAGGCCGTCCCGGTCGGGACCAACCCGTCCTGGTCGGGATGGTGGGTCTGTCCCGGTCGGGATGACCAGTCCCGGTCGGGACCACCCAGTTCCAGCCCGCATTTCTTTCTTTCTTCTCCCTTCCATTTGTAACCCTATAAATACTTCCCTCTTGTATTGTTTATGTATCCTACCTTAGTTTAGACTCTCTTAAGCCTCTCTACATCATATAAACCCTAGTTTAAACTCTCCTCTCATTAGTTTAATCTTCCTTGAATCATTAGCTAATCTTAGTTAATTAGAGTTGTAACTAGTTCTTGTATTAAGAGGGCACTTGAAGATCTTTCCAAGCTTGACAACCTTGGGATTATTTTGGGTTTCTTATTTATACAAGATTGCATCTTTTTACTCATCTTGTGTTGGTATAATCTTTCTTTACTCTTGTTTATTGTTATTTACTCAAGTTTGAATCTTTACCTAGTGTTCTTGTTATTGTTCTTGATAATGGATGTTTGGATTGTGATGTGGTTTTCTCTTGTTGTTGTTAGTTTATCTTGGATTATGAGTGAGTAGATTACTTGTGGGTTAGTAGGGGGATTAAGGGTAGAACATGGGTGATTAGGGTTTGATTAGGGGTAAAGGGTGAATCTTTGTTGTTAGTCACATACTTGGCACACCATGTGTTTGTTGAAATGCTTGTTTGAGTTGTAGTGGTCATGCTTCTCATGCTAGTTTTCCTCTACTCATTGTTTGTCTTGTTTGTGGTCATGTTGAGGAATGTTGAGGATAGTCTAAGTTGCGAGAGCCCGGACATACCTCGATTAGAGTCTAAGTTGCGAGAGCCCGGACTCACCTTGACATCGGTCTAAGTTGCGAGAGCCCGGACCGACTCTAGCACTAGGAGACACCCCTACCCATAACCAACCCGATCACCCTACTATTCTTATGAACCCGACCTAACCCACTTCTTTCCATATTTGATTCATCTTGTTAGTTAGTCATCATCTCTTTAGCTTGCTAGTTAGTTCGATTATTAGTGTTGTTTAGCAATGTGTTAGCCTAGTTCATCATTAGTCTAGTTCTTACCTCTCCTCCATCATAGTCTTCCATTTCTTGTTTCTTTGTGTTTGTTTGCGTGACCTAGTCTCGTTTTAGGCCGATTTAGTCTAAACCTTGCAACACCGTCTCCGTGGACACGACCCGACTTACCCTAACTACCGTTAGGTGCTAGTTGGTTATTTATTTGGCGGTGGGATCCACGACAAATCCCTACCATCAATTTGGCGCCGTTGCCGGGGACGGTGCATTGTTTAGACTTTGTTTGCTTATTTCTAGACTTAGTTACCCTCCTTTGTGCCCTTCTATCATCTCTTGTGAATATTCTCTAGTTTTTCTTGATTTCTTAGCCTTGTTTTCTCTTTGTCTCTAGTGGTGCTTGTTTATTGTCGTTACCTAGTGCCCAAAAAGCACTAGGTGTTCTCACGTTTGTTCTAGTGTGTAGTGTATGCCTAGGCGGGGAGGCGAATCCTTTCTCTTTAATCCAGAGCCGGAAAGGCTTTTTCGAGCTTTTCACCAACGGACGATTAACCGGGTTAGGATCTCTCAACCAAGTGCAAGTAATACCCATCAAGAGCAAGCTCAAGGAAGCAATATTGAGGAAGCATTTCGAGAGACGGCCGAAGGGAATTTCACTAATCTCTTTGGAGATTCTAGTCCTAGCTCCCCTTCTACATCTACTTCAACTCCATCTACACCATCTTCTCCCTTACATCCAATAATGCCGAAGTTTTCCTCCCACTCTACATTTACGGAAGATGTCTTGCCGGGACCCAATGCTCTACCGGCCGCTTATGCCGGAAATTTTACGGCCAAGACCCACTTCATTCAACTTGTGGAAAGGAGTCAATTTAGTGGTTTGCCCACCGAAGACCCGCACCAACATATGGAGACCTTCTCCGATTATTGTGACGCTATATCTCAACCCAGGGTTACTCAAGATCAAATTCGTTGGGTACTCTTCCCGTTTTCTCTTATTGGAAAAGCGAAGCAATGGATTAAAGGTCTCGATAGGGCAACCATGGGCATCGACACTTGGAAGAAGCTTGCATTGGCGTTCTACCAAATTTTCTACCCTCCGGAGAAGACTAATTTGCTTAGAGCCTCCATCACCGGTTTCCAACAACGGGATGAAGAGAGCTTGTATGAAGCTTGGGAGCGGTTTAAGTCTTTGGTTAGATCATGCCCCCATCATGGACTTTCACAATGGTTCTTAGTCCAACAATTTTGGAATGGTCTTTATGAGGACTCAAGAACTATACTCAACATGGGCTCCAATGGTAGGTTCACCGAGGTCGATGATGACCAAACTTGGGCGAGAATCGAAGAAATGGCGGTGCATAATTCGCAATATTCTAGGCCTAGGAAGGCAAATCGAGGGGGTAGGCACGAGGTTGATGCTATAACTCAATTAAGCATTGACCTTGGGGCTCAATTGAAGACACACATGGAATCCATTGACAAGAAGCTTCAAGGTCACCTCACTCAAGTCCAAAGCATCGGTTCCTCCAACCAAGCCTCAATTCATGAAGTGAATGCTTTGGGATTTGCACCTCCTTTGCCTTATTATGGCATGTGTGACACTTGTGGAATCGTTGGTCATGACCCTATGAATTGTAGAGGGAGTATTGAGCAAGTGAATGCCTTTCAAGCATTCAAGCAAGGTGCTTCCTATTCTAATCAATACCAAGCTTCCAATCAAGTCCCTCAACAACAAGCCTTTCAACACCAACAACAACATCGTCCTTGTGTTCCACCTCCCTTAAGGGACAACAACCAAGGTTACCAAGGCAACTCAAGGCCGTTCAAGAACTTCAAGCAAAGTAACCAAGGTTCATTCAACAACAATCAAGGGTTCCAACAAGGGAACTTCAACCAAGGCTATCAAAACCACAACCATGGCAACAATCAAGGCCTTAATCAAGGCAATTCTCATGGGTTCCAAGGGAACCGTCAACATCAAGCAACTCAAGGCAATCAACAACAAAGCAAGCCTAGGAGCCGGTCTCCTATTCACGACTATGGTACTCCATTAGTCCTCACCGATACTCCGCATAATCCATCATTTCCACCTCGGGGATTCGATATTCAAAAATATATGATGGATATGCAAAAGAGTCAAATGGACATAACAAGAAACCATCAAGAGCTCTTTGCTTATATTCAAGGGGAAAACACGACAAGAGATGCCCGTATGAAGATGCTTGAAACTCAAGTATCTCAACTTGCTTCGGGGAGCTCCTCAGACAAAAAGGACAACTACCTTCTCAAGGCGAAACACCGAAATTTGAGCATGTAAATGCCATCACCACAAGGAGAGGTACATCTTACGAATCCCCTCAATTTCCTAGTGAGCAAGAGCCAATGCAAGAACCGACAAGGAAAATGACACCTCCAACTCAAGAGAGCTCAAGCTTTGATAATCCAACGGAGGAGCAAGTCTTATGGGAGGTTGAGAAACCTCAACAAGACAAGCTTCCCCCACTTCAAGCTATAGATAAGGGTAAAAAGAAAGTGTCATTTGAAGAGTCCACCCCGATTGAGCAAAATAAATACCAAGTCAATTTGCCTTACCCAACAAGGCAAATGAAGACCAAGGTAGACTCTCAATATGACAAGTTCCTTAGTATTGTGAAGAAGTTGGATGTGAGTGTCCCATTTACCGAGCTACTTACCCAAATCCCGGCATATGGAAAATTTATGAGAGAAATATTGGCTAGGAAGAGATCCGTCGACAAGGAAGAGACCATTGCGTTCACGAGGGTGGTGAGCGAGCTCATTCAAGGTTCTACGCTTCCAAAGTTGAAGGATCCGGGTAGATTCTCGATCCCTTGCACCATAGGGCACTACAAGATCGATAGAGCATTATGCGATTTGGGTGCGAGTGTGAGCATCATCCCTTATTCTATTTGTTGCCAACTTGGGATGAAGGAGCTTAAAAGTACTTCTATCACGCTCCAAATGGCCGATAGTTCATTCAACCGACCATTGGGGATGCTAGAGGATGTGCCGGTGAGAATCGGTAAGTTCTTCATTCCGGTTGACTTCATCGTGCTCGATATGCCGGAAGATGCCAACACTCCCATTATTCTTGGGCGCCCATTTCTACACACCGCCGGTGCTATGATCGATGTGAAGAATGGTAGGATCACTTTCGAGTTAGGCGAAGAGAAGCTAGTGTTTGACCTTCAAGGTAACACACTACTACAAAACATGACATAGACATGGGTCGTTTTAACTAATAGACATGGGTTTCGCGACCCATGTTAAGTTGAGTGACATCTATTGTCCAATACTTAGACATGGGTCGTATGTCCTATGTCTATCTAAAACATAGACATAGGTTTTTCAATTAACCCATGTCTTTATAGAATTAACCCATGTCTATAAAAACTATAGACATGGGTTTTTTGTTCGCCCTATGTCTATTATAAATATAGACATGGGTTTTTTATTCGCCCCATGTTTATTGTCATAGTACAGACATGGGTTATTTGTTTGCCCCATGTTTATTGTCATAGTACAAACATGGGTTTTTCGTCTGCCCCATGTTTATTGTCATAGTAATCAGTCCGAAAATGATATCAATTATTAATGCTTTCCGTATTTTTTATAAGAAACTGCAATCCAACCGAAACCAAAATAAATCTCATAAATTATGCAATGCCGAATTGGACGATCAAACGTTCCATATTTCATAAAAGTAGTCATCATCCCAAACAAATAAGTAGCTAAGATAAAAAAAACTACACAATTACGCGATGTACCAATAATAAAATCTTTTCCTACTACAACCAATCTTTTTAGCTAATACATTGAATACTACATGCATGTCTCATACTTCTAATTTTGAAGATAATAGTTAGCCCACAAATCGCGAACCTCATCGATGTCTTCTTGTGAATACATGGCAAGTACTTTGAAGTGCTGCAACAATTTCAATATAATTGAAAGCGAATAGTTCAAGAACATAAATACTTTGATTATAACATAGAGAAAATGTGTATGTGCTCGAAGTCTTATTACCTTATCAATAGTTCCCTTCAAACTAGAAGAATTGATTAAGTCGATCATGTACTTCATTATGTAGTAGCCACATTCTGTGTTCCCCGGCTGACAAGCACACTATAGCAACATATATACCAACATCAGCAATTTAATCACAAACAAGAACCAACAAGGCAACATGCATCAAATCCGATCAATAATTAGCCAAAGTAATTGCGGGTTTTGAAGGAATGTGGATGATCCGACTGACTACAAACCCCCAACCCAACCCAATCAATGTCTGTGTCTATCTATCTCAGATCAGTTCACATTTCAGAAGGAGTAGACTGTGTGCACTGAAGACCAAAGAAATGTAATCTCTCAACAATGCAGCTTCTGTGTCCAACCATGGAAAACAAAATACGGAGTAATAAACGCGGCTACATTTTGTTGAGAGATTATATACTTCACTGAGTCTGAGTGTTTCAGAAAATCAATATGATAACGCGTAGAATTTTCTACAATTGACTTCCTCAATGACGATTCAAAAACAATACTCTTGTGCAATTTAATTACTCCGTACTAGACAAACATTGTGCAAGCAGTCAATGCTCAATGCTCACCTCTCATCTTCTCCTCTTTCACTTTCTCTGACAAGTGCCTTCATTTGTATTTGCATACACTGAAAATTCTTTATTATAATATTCATATTCATCAAATCATAATTGTAGTTCTCCTAAATTTTGCATGACGCACATAATGAGCTCCTTTTATTTAACTTGCCTATAATATTTCATTCCTCTAATATTATTATTTACTCCATATTACTTTTCCTTTATGTTTTAGAAGTAGTAACCCTGATGTATACGGTAGTTTTGTTTATTACTCCGTATTAGTGTAATCTCTCAGCTAGCTACACTTTTGTTTTTCTTTATTTGCTGCAAATAATAATACGGAGTAATAAACGCGGCTAATTATTGAGTTTCGGGAACAGGGAGTAGGAAAGTAGCCATGCATTCACATACATCAATGGCTATGAAGACATCAACACATTCACATATATAGAAACTAACAAGTATCTAGGATAGCACTTGAACTATCATCTATGAATATAAATCTCGTTTTGAGAGCTGATCTCAATTAGTCATTGCAGCAAGATAAATGCGATCGAAGCACCAAAATGTGCCTTAGTACTCTTTCAAATCAAACAATACTTACATCAACTTTCACCCATTGTGGTGCTTTAGTACTCTTTCTTGTACCTCCACTATATCCGTACGCCCTTATCGACCTACAACGAGATAAGAAAGATCAAATCAATATAATAGAATAACCTAAGTTGTCTTTTATGAGCATTATTGCTTGTTAGAATTAGCAATAACATGTTGGGACGAACTTATACCAGAGCATCTTGGGTGTATTAAAAAAGCATGGAAGGTACCATAGCATTTGGGTTTTAGTTTTGGGGAAATTGTGCCCATGTCTGCCGGGGAAACACTGGAGTGGCAAACATCTTGTTGATCCCCTTACGCCTCATTCATCCCATACTTCCATATCTGTTGATGAATGAATGGTAAGAAGATTAATAAAAACTTGAGTCATTTCAAGTGTAGTTACTTAATGTTGTCGGAAACCCCCATCTTCTTGAAATACTTTGATGAGTAAAAGAAGGGTTTGAAGTCATGGATTCAATTCAGTGTTATTCAACAATTTGTTTTATGTAATATCTGTGGATCAACAAAGAAATTTTGTTCTTTTAACTGGATTTTTTCTTTCGGTGGCATTTGTTTTCAAAGTTAGAGTATTAACTCTGATAAATGAGGTTAGATATTAGAAATCTGAATTTGAGTAGAGTAGATATGGAAGATATGAAAGTGGAGTATTAGCCCTCCCCTTCCCCTGCCCTTGGTGAGACGAAATCTGCAAGGCATTAAAATTGCATGAAAAACAAAGATTGGAGTAGATATACATATACATATACATATGATGAAGACATACAGGTAAAAAAAGAGATGAGAAATTGAAAAGGAAAAGGAAGAAAGAAGAAGCGGCGGTGGTAGTGGTGGTGGAGAAGAGAAGGGAGAATGCGGGTTTGTGCGTGAATCTAAGAAGAGGATCTCGATCATGTATTCAATCATATCCATCCCATTCCATCTCTGCATTTAGATTCACGCACAAACCTGGAATCTCACTTCTCTGGGAAAAAATAAGTAAAGACACGAAGACGACGATATGAACTTATACCACTGACCACTGCTGCTGAATTAGTGCTACTGTCTATGATACTATGGTGTACTCTAAATTTTCACGCCTGCACAATTTTTTCATGTATGATACGCTGACTTGCAATCGTTGTACCGTACCAAATCTCAAACAATGTAACGCTAGACATGCACAACATACCTCCCAAAAAAACCAGAAGAATTACCCAAAGAGGTGCAGCAATCCAACTCGACTCCTTGTAGCAAACCAAAACCTGATATAGAGAAAAATCGTAAAAACACACAGAAAGCGAACCTTAGATGATGACGTAGTCGATTAGAGAAAAATAAAAACGCCAGAGGAAAACAATGATGTGCAATTTGGGAGTGGGAAGATAAAAAAAGGGTAGAGGAAGTATCAAACTCATCGGTAAGTTGGAAAGTTAACTTTTAAAAAGGCATACTTAAGACAAACCAAATCACCACTCCTACTGAAACTGAAAACACTAACTACCTGACTATTTTTCATTATCATTTTTTATGCAACCTAGAAGTGGTAATTCTGGAAATTGTAGTCTCCATGGTATACACAATGTCTAACTTTTGACCCAATAATTTATGAGAAATTATAACATGCACAATAATAAGTGCTTACACTAGATATTGTACTCGAAACTCGGAAGGGCTCCAACTTACAAGTGTGGACTAAATTACATGACCAGAAACCCAAGATCACTTTATAATTTATCTATATTATCAATGAGCATGGAAGCGATAGACAAAATTTATATTTGTTCAATACCAAAAAAACAACTCAACCAAGATTCCCCAAAAGAAGGTTATTCCAAATACAAAAATGAAAAATAATACTTACAAAGAAAATCAATGCTAACCTGCTCAAAGTTTGGCCAACCTAGTTTAAGAGGAATCTTCATGATGTAATTGGTATTCCAGCTGAAGTTCTTGTCATTTAACCACAAATATTCTCTATTGAAAAGGAAAAAAAAAGAATAAAGAAAGTTACATACTAAGCATATATATGACCATAATCAAATAGTATACTGCCCCCCATCCTACCTTAATTGTTCAGCCAAGTCAATTAACGTTGACTCGGCCTTAGACAGCTACCATGGGGCAACAATGTATGGGACATGGTCTCTGTTAATACATCACAAGTACATCAAGGATTATAATGGAAAACAGAGTATGGACAAATGGCCAATATGTAGAGAATAAAGATATGGACTTACTGAACTTAGTGGTACATCTCACAATTAGTATAAATACCTTGGACTTCTCTTGTTGGATTACGGTCAATTGTTCTACCACATTTCTGCTTAAAAATGAACACTCTTCTTAGCATAGAAAACCTCATTCACTACTACAAATATAACCCTGTAAAGTACCTTAACTTTGCAGGCCTTTTTCCACACCATGAATCTCATATTACCTGTATGCAAATAACCACAACCTCTCACCAGTTTTACAGGAGGGATCAATACAGGCTCTATAAACTTAAGAGCCATAAGGAGAAGGTGGTGATAGTAATGAGGGCAACAGGAACCGGAAAATCAAGGCTCTCAATTGATCTGGCAACTCATGTTCCAACTGAAATAATAAATTCTGACATGATGCAACTTTATAAAGGGCTGGACATAGTCACCAACAAAGTGACAGAAGAAGAATGCCGAGGCATACCGCATCATCTCCTAGGGATAGTAGATCTTGATGCTGACTACACAGCAACTGATTTGGGGAATACGAAGTGAATAATATTATTATGATTCATTGAATATCATGAGAATTCGTAAAGTTGTAATCCAAACACTCACGGTCTAGTTCGATGTATTCACTTAAAACCATCTTATGAAAGAATTTGCGGAAAAATAATTAACAGCAGGAAAAATTAAATAAGAAACTGAATAACATGATAATTAACAAGAATTTGGGGAAAAGAGGGAAGAAATTACCGGGAGAGAAGGTCTTTGCGGAAAGGTGAACCGTCAGTGACGAGAGTGCAAATAACGGTAACTGAAGTGACACATCCCATGAAAATGAAGAGTGATTTTAACGCCATTGAAGTGGAATTCGCCATTGGAGAGGATTGTGAAAGACGCCATTGATGACTTCCAAGTTCTCGAGTATTTATAAGTTTGGAATATGTGCCGCATTAGTAGGCAATTGAAAAAAAAGGTGAGGGTGGGTCCCCGACAGAGGAGGGAATGACGGTGAGGAGGGAATGACGGGTGGAGGGAGTTGGAGGAAGGGGCTGGGTAAGGGGCTTCAATTTTCTAGGGTTATAACATGTTGGACTTCAATATATTTTGTGAAGGAAGAGTTTAGGCTGGGGGAGTTTTGTTTTTGTCATAGGACTTCAATTTTGGACTTCAATTTTCTAGGGTTTTGACTTTTGACAAATCCTACTTCTATTTATATTCTATATACATAGGTTTTATTTTAACCCATGTATATAATTCTTAAACATGGGTTATGATTTCGACCTATGTATATTCTTCTTTAAATACATGGGTTTTTCCAATAACCTATGTCTATTAAAAATAGATGTAGGGTATTATTTTAACCTATGTCTTTTAGGTGATGTCTATGACCAATTTTGTAGTAGTGACACTTCGCCTACCAATGATGAGTCTTGCAATATGATCCAAGCCAAGAAAAACATTGATCTAGGGGTTGAGTCGGGACAAAGCTTGAACAAGAACTCCTATGTACTTGAGGATGATGACTCCGATTTGGAGGGAGATGAGTGCCCATTTCATGGGCTTGTTGACAAATTGAAAAGCAAGGAGAAGGATGAGCCTCCCTTGGGGCCACATGAAGACCGGTGGACGTTTGGGTATGTCCCCAAAGACCAAAAGTACAAGTTCAAATCGTTGAACTTGGAAGATAGGGATGCCCCGGGAACGTCAAGGCAAGGCCATGAAGAGCCTTGGTATGTGGTTGGTTATATCTCGAGCTTGATTGAAGACTTTGCTAGGGCCTTCGACTTGTTTCTTCGAGCCCTTGATGGAGATGGAACTAATTTTGGTTGTTGAAAAAGAATGAAGAATGTACCACCTTGGTTTGACGGAGTTCCACAAGAACCGTCTCTTTGTATATATCTCTCTCTCTTATAGTTTGATTGGTTTTGTGAATTTCTTGATTTTATGGATGATTGATGAGCGTTGTGAGGGAGGGAATTTGATGTGTTGTTTGAGTTTATTGTGATAGGTGTGAAGTGGAAGTGATTCCTAGGGAAGAACGGTCATTATTGGAGCTTAGATTGTGTGAAGGGAAGTCGGTTTTTGAAGCTCGGTACGAGCTTTTGGGAGCTATAGAGGGTTTGGAGATTCTTCCCGGCCTAGAAGAGGTCATCCCATCCGGGATGGAAGACCCATCCCGATCGGGAAGGATGCCATCCCGTCCGGGATGAGGTGCACAAAAGTTGGGTTCACTGACAGCTCATCCCGACCGGGACGAGGTCTTCCCGACCGGGACGAGACGGTCATCCCGATCGGGACCACCCATCCCGACCGGGATGGACCCCCTGTCCTCCTTTGGCTCTTTTCTTCGTTGTTTGAGACCACCCAACCACTTTATACCCCCTCCCAACCTCCCTACTTGTCCTTACTCTCATTGTATGACCCTTACACCCCACATACACGTTTTCACCTCACTTTCTATTCACTTCAAACCGACTTTCGCATCAAAAACCCGCCTCATTTTGCATTTGTGCCCCAACCATGGAACCGGATCGCAATTGGAGAGGAATAACGACGACATGGACAAGCTAAATGCCTATATTGACTTATGAGACGATGGAGCAAGTGAGTTGGTAACCGTATGGTACGGCAACTATCCTCTCTTTTTCGTTTTTATAGCTTGTCTTCATTTGTTTATTCCCTTTCCCTCTTATCCTTTGTGTCATGGTGGCCTTCGAGGCCTTGGTGTGCTTGCTCCCGACTCTCAATGACGTGACTACATCGAGAGTCATTTCAAAATCCAAATTTTTCAAGATTTTCACCTTTTTGTAGGATTTAGGCGGAATCCGGGCTAGGTGACTTGATTACACCTAGCCCTCCCCTCCCATTTACTTTTATTTCCTTCTTTTTATTTTCTTCCCCCATCCATATCTTCTTCTTGTCTCGGCCCATGGTGACTTCACTACACCCCGGCCGGACACATTCAACTCTTTTCTCCATTTTACTTTTTGATTTTTAGCTTTATTTTCCTAGTTTCTTTTCTTTTTCTTTTGTCTCTTTGCACACTACGATCGAGCATGAGGAATGGCTCGGTTTAAGTGTGGGGGAGCGATATTCTAGCATAGTTAGTTTTATTTTCTTAGTTTTTGGGAAAAAAATCTTTAAAATCCATAAAAATTTGAAAAAATTTCACAAAAATCAAAAAGATTTTTCTTTTGTGTGTTTTCTTCTTGTGTCATTGTGTCGTATATTTGTTTTGTGTGCGTGTTTTGCCTCCCTTTCCCTTATAGGTTGCTTTAATCGCCATTAACTTTGGAAGGCTTTCAAGACTCCCGGTAACATCTTATCTCTTTTTCTTCTTTACCTCTTGCGGAGTTTGGAGGAGATTGTGATGTTGTGTGCTCGGGTGGAGCTTTGTAAAGTGTGGATGATTTGGTGGCTCATTTGGAAGATAGGGGTGGTGTTTGTGTTATGTATGTGTTTGTTTTGTTTTGTTTTTGTTTCGTCGCTTTTGCTTCTTTTTCTTTCGTTTTCGTTGAGTCTTTGTTTTGTGTTTTGTTGTGTGTCTTGTGCGTAAATGGTTTTCGAAAACCCGGTTTAGAGGCTAGTGTGTGAGTGCTTACTTTTCCTTCCTAGTAGTGTAAATCGAGTCTTGGACTTTAGTCTAGTAGAATGACCCTAAATCAATGAATTCGTTGGTCCTTTACCTTGAGTCCACCTAGCTTACTAGGGATTTACTACGGGATCTGCATTTTGACCATCATGACCACCCACGGTGTGAAAAGGCCTTGGTTACCGAGTCTCGTCCCCTAGGTGACCGTGTTTAGGGTTGTTTGATTAGTCCAAGTTCTCCACTTTTTGTGGGTTTGAAGGGAAGGGCCCGTCCCGACTCACCCATTACCCTACCTCCCACACATTTCCACAATAAAATTGCAAATTGTTGAATTCGTCTTTCATTGCAATAAGAAATGCCAAAAAGCCAAATCTTGCCAAGAAAGGGCAAAGAAAAAAAAAGAAAAGAAAATGAAAGAAAGAAAAGAATGAAGAAAAAGAAAAGGCACAAAAGCCAAAAAGAAAAATAGAAAAGAATAAAAAGAATGGCATGGCAAAACAAAGCAAAAATGCAAAAGAAAATAGAAAATGCCAAAAGAAAATCGTCTCACAAAATGATCTTAACCCCGCAAAAATAAGCCTTTTTCCGACTTTTGCCGCGAAAAGCCTACCAAAGGACCGAGTCCCGAGGAAGGATGATAGCGGCATTAGGCGGTCTTCCCTCATTTTGCATGTTTTTCCACCTTTTTACTTGGACTAGTTAGGCGGTTTTGGACACGGGACGACCCTCTTGGCTCACGCTAAAGGGGGCGGGGTCTCACTTACCTACAGTGTCGACTAACACCGTGGTTCATCACTTCCCACTCCACCAATCGTCCCGTAGTACGTTTTTAGAAAGTTAGGAGAACCTAGGTAAGTTACCAACGTTTTTGTTGCTTTATCGTCATACTATTAGGGTTTAGTCCACCTCGGTTTGTATTGCTAGCTTGGGAACGTTGTCACTTACCTCGAGTCCTAAACCGGTGCTTCTTTCATCACTTGTTTGAGGGAAGCGGTATTTGTTTTTCTTTGGGTGCAACCGATTATGTGTTCGTTTGTGTGTTTGTCTGTTTTTGTGTCTTGTGTCCGGTTGTATCCGCAGTTTTGTCGCAAGACCCGACTTGCCTTGCGGAGTGCATTTTTCCTCTAAGTGCACTCGCGTGAGTTGAAAGGGCGTAGGGTGCGCTAATACCCATTCGGCTAGTATAGTAGTTAGTATGTGCTTACTCGAGGGCGAGTAAGGGTTAAGTGTGGGGGAGTTGATAAGTGTGGTTTGTAGTGCCTAATTTATAGTGTTTTGGTCCCTTTTTCCTTGTGGAATCGCTCCTTGGGAGCGGTTTAGGGGCTTCTTATGCTTCCTTTAGTTCGTTTCAGGTTCCCGAGACCGATTTGGAAGAGTTGGAGTGATTCCGACTCTATACATACACATTTTGGAGCCAACGAAGTAAAGGAACGATGACTCGATGCTTCGGAATCGACCCCGAGACCTTGGGACCCAATCCCGAGCCTCCGAGACCCGATCCCGAGTCCCGAGAATCGATGAGAAGTTCATGTGAAGCAAGGAGGAACCAAAAGGGTCATATTGGAGGCCTACAAGACTCATCCCCGACGGGTATGCACCTCATCCCGTCGGGGATGAAGTGCACTTTGGAGGGTGCTACTGCAAGGCCGTCCCGGTCGGGACCAACCCGTCCCGGTCGGGATGGTGGGTCCGTCCCGGTCGGGATGACCAGTCCCGATCGGGACCACCCAGTTCCAGCCCGCATTTCTTTCTTTCTTCTCCCTTCCATTTGTAACCCTATAAATACTTCCCTCTTGTATTGTTTATGTATCCTACCTTAGTTTAGACTCTCTTAAGCCTCTCTACATCATATAAACCCTAGTTTAAACTCTCCTCTCATTAGTTTAATCTTCCTTGAATCATTAGCTAATCTTAGTTAATTAGAGTTGTAACTAGTTCTTGTATTAAGAGGGCACTTGAAGATCTTTCCAAGCTTGACAACCTTGGGATTATTTTGGGTTTCTTATTTATACAAGATTGCATCTTTTTACTCATCTTGTGTTGGTATAATCTTTCTTTACTCTTGTTTATTGTTATTTACTCAAGTTTGAATCTTTACCTAGTGTTCTTGTTATTGTTCTTGATAATGGATGTTTGGATTGTGATGTGGTTTTCTCTTGTTGTTGTTAGTTTATCTTGGATTATGAGTGAGTAGATTACTTGTGGGTTAGTAGGGGGATTAAGGGTAGAATATGGGTGATTAGGGTTTGATTAGGGGTAAAGGGTGAATCTTTGTTGTTAGTCACATACTTGGCACACCATGTGTTTGTTGAAATGCTTGTTTGAGTTGTAGTGGCCATACTTCTCATGCTAGTTTTCCTCTACTCATTGTTTGTCTTGTTTGTGGTCATGTTGAGGAATGTTGAGGATAGTCTAAGTTGCGAGAGCCCGGACATACCTCGATTAGAGTCTAAGTTGCGAGAGCCCGGACTCACCTTGACATCGGTCTAAGTTGCGAGAGCCCGGACCGACTCTAGGACTAGGAGACACCCATACCCATAACCAACCCGATCACCCTACTATTCTTATGAACCCGACCTAACCCACTTCTTTCCATATTTGATTCATCTTGTTAGTTAGTCATCATCTCTTTAGCTTGCTAGTTAGTTCGATTATTAGTGTTGTTTAGCAATGTGTTAGCCTAGTTCATCATTAGTCTAGTTCTTACCTCTCCTCCATCATAGTCTTCCATTTCTTGTTTCTTTGTGTTTGTTTGCGTGACCTAGTCTCGTTTTAGGCCGATTTAGTCTAAACCTTGCAACACCGTCTCCGTGGACACGACCCGACTTACCCTAACTACCGTTAGGTGCTAGTTGGTTATTTATTTGGCGGTGGGATCCACGACAAATCCCTACCATCAATCATTCGTTTATTGTTTATCTTGGTTTATTCTTCATTATGAATGTTTTAGTTATTATGTTGATTTCTGTTGTTGTTGTTAGGGTTAGTTTGAACATGTGTGAGTAGATTCACTGTGGGGTTAGTAGGGGGATCAGGTGTTGTTTATGGGTGATTAGGGTTGATTGTGGGTAAAGGTTGAATCTTTGTTGCTTGTCACCTATCTTGCATGCCATGTGTTTGATGAAATGTTTGTTAGAGTAGTAGTGGCCGTGCTACTCTTGCTAGTTTCTTCCTTCTTGTTGTATGTTTGAATGGTGATTGAATTCTCTTGTTTTGGGTAGCCTCTTACTTCAGTTTTCGGGTTTGTCTTTGACGCGAGAGCGGGAATTTACCTTAGTGACTGGAGGAAACTTACACCCTCGATTTCCTCACTTGCCTTATACACTTATGAACCCGACCTAACCCTACTCATTCCCTAATTTGATTTCTTCATTCTCTCATAGTCATTATTTCTCTAGTTAGTTGATTGAATTTAGTTTTAGTTGATTCATTTAGTTCATGTTATACCTAGTTCATTCATAATTCTAGTTTCATCCCTTTTCATCATCCTAGTTGTTTACTCTTGTTCTTAGCCTATCATTCGTGTTTGTAATCAATTCTCTCTACTTATCATTCTTTGTGATCTTGTGACCTAGTCTTGTAATTAAGTAAACCCTTGTCTAGACCCTCTTTCCATCCCCGTGGATTCGACCCGACTTGCTCTATCTACTTGTTAGGAATAGTTGGTTTACTAGGTGTGGGGATACACGACAAATCCCTACCATCATTGCGGGCATGTCTAGCAAGGCTTTTATTTTGGATGGGTCTATTTCGATTCCTCGCAGGCTCACGACGTGACCCAAAAGTTTCCCGGATGTGACCTCAAAGGCGCATTTTTGTGGTTTAAGCCCCATATTATATTGGCGTAGGCGTTTGAAGAATTTTTCGAGAGCGGAGACGTGCCCTTCTCGATTTTGGGATTTGACTATCATATCGCCTACATACACCTCGACTTCTCTGTGCATCATGTCGTGTAAAAATGTGGTAGCGGTTCTTTGGTAGGTTGCCCCGGCATTCTTAAGTCCGAAAGGAATTACTGAGTAACAATAGGTTCCCCAAGGCGTGGTGAAGGCTGTTTTAGACATGTCCTCTTTGGCCATTTTTATTTGGTTGTACCTGGTATACCCGTCCATGAAGGAGAGTAGGGCGTGGTTGGCGGTATTGTCTACCAGGATATCTATGTGAGGTAAGGGAAAGTCATCTTTTGGGCTCGCTTTGTTAAGGTCTCGGAAATCAATACAGACTCGAATTCTCCCGTCGTTTTTGGGGACGGGGACTATGTTGGCTACCCAGTTGGAGTACTCGGAAACGTGTATGAATCCGGCTTTGAACTGCTTATTGTGGACGTCCGTCCGCATCGCCCGGCGCCGCGTGCGGAACCGACCCAGTTTCATTACGGCGGCCACCCATGCGGCCCCCTCCCGGTCGGGGGCCGGTATGATCTAGCGTTCGGGCTAATGTTTCGGACCTTGATTCGGATGACGATCCGGACTTGTACTAGACGGATGCGGGCATTCGTGTTTCCGTTGGGATCGATCGAGTCGTGGTTGTAAATGTTTAAAGGCCGTTTTGTTTGGAAAGGCCACCTTTTTAGTGAACTGAAGTTGTTTCCGATTTGTGGAGTCGCCACCGAGTCAATTATGGGGACTCGGAAACCGTTCAAGTCAACTTTGATCCCTTGCCGGCTCAAAGTTTAGTGGCACGGGACCTAAAGAAAAAGACTTGAACACTTAAGCACTCCATGCCTGGAATGACTATCATTGCCAATGGTTTCGGACATCCGGAAACCGTCGATTCTGAGTAAGGGGTGAGGGTACGTATTGGGAAGCCAACATCCGATAGATGTCAACACCCAATCCCGCCCGCACTATAGCTGCCTCTACTAATCAATCGGTGGGCTGATATCCTAGTTCTTTTGTTGCGGTGGAAGTACTGTAACATCCGTTGTTTTAACCCTATTCCTTTCGCTACGTCGGTTGTTTAAGGACAAGTAAGTATTGTCGTCAAAGTAGTTGTGTTTACATTCTTTGCATGCGATTTCACGTGACAGGCAGGCCATGGAAAGATGCACGTATAAGAGTAGAGAGTACTAGTATTATACGTATTAGCAAATCAGTTTTAACGCGATATTACGTATATTAGTCATTCTCGTAATATACCTTCCCTGGTATTCTGTTTAAGATGCGTCGGTTCGGTATTAATAGAGATGCGTCAAACCTAATAAGGGGAGCAACTGGACTAATATGAAATCCAACCATCGCTTTGTTCAGTTTTAGTTGTTTTACGTTTTCAATTCGGTACGCGTGTTAGGTGATTTAGCATGCGATTATAAGGTCATAAAAGCAATAAATCATACGAAAAACTGTAAATGTGAATGTGAGTAAATCATGTAGTGAGGAGTCGCACCCTCGGAGTATACACTAAACGGGACACGATGCATAGATAGTTTGAGAACGGATCTCGGAATTACTCGGGTCTATTTAGTGTATTTTAGTGTTTGTGGTTGAAGTTGGGACGTTACGTATCTTAGTATGTGTAGTGGACCTAGTGTCCATGCCTAGTATTGTCGTAGTGCATAATAATAGAAAGTGCGAGAATGGAAAGTTTTGCTTAGATGACAACCTAGCGACGACTCGATCAACAGGCGGATCCTCCTAGCTTGACCAGTGACTCCGGTAGAACTCCGTTACCGTTTGACCTTCCCGCGGCTATTCCGGCAGAGCTTCGTTACTAAGGACTAGTTCTGCGGCTAATCCGGCAGAACTTTGATACTAGTTTTGAGCTAGTCGATCACAGGCACCTCGGTATCGAGTGGAGTGATCGAAGGTGAGGAGTAGCGTCGATGTCGCTTTTTTTATCGGAACTACGATCGAGTGGTTCGTTTGCCTCGGGTGTCGGAGTGCGAGCCCTTAACGAGAAAAGAGAGGGAAGAACGACTTGTGTAGAAGTAGGCACGAACTCGTGATTGTGTGGAATGAATGAGGCAAGGGGGGGTATTTATAGGTGTTTTCGGTCCTCGTCACCCATATGGACGCCCGGGTTCATGCGACTCGGTCTTCAGGCACCCGGTGTAGGGCAGTTCATCTTTACGAGTAATTATTTGATCCGTCCTATAGAAAAACTATCTAAAACACTGCGAACCCGCGTCGCGTTGCAGTCCTATCGTCATTGGGTGTTTGTTGAGCACTTCTGCAGCCACCAGGTCCAAATTTGGGTGTCTACAGAAGCCCCCACTTTGACTGAGGCTTGGATAAGGCGAAAGTCAAAGTATAGCCGCCTAGGTCAATCAAAGATTACAACCTGGTGGCTGTCCGGTCGGGTCATTTAAAGTCCGTTGGACTGTGCGTTAAGGCTCGCCAGCCATGGGGTAGAAGTCATACCTGACGTCTTCGCTTGCGGTTTCTTGCTTGGGCCCGGGCCGTTGCTTCTTATCTTGTTCTTGATTCTTTGTGCGCGCGCGCTTTGTCTTCTTCGGTTTATTTTAGGTTTTTGTTCAATTTTAAGCGCTTTTATGTGTTAAGTGTAAATGTTTTGGCCTTTAAATGTTTCAGGATGCTTGTGAACCCTTGATGACATAAAACGTGTCAGTGCGTTGGTCTCCGCTCCAGCAATCGTCTTTGGGATTCTTATGACCCCTAGGACAAGAATAATGTGAGATAAAATTCTTTGAGGGCGTTAGTCTCCACTCGAATAGCTGTCTTTCGGGATACCTCTGACCCTAGGACAAGAATAAAGTGGTATAAAACTATTCGAGGGCGTCCGTCTCCACTTGAATAGCTGTCTTTCGGGATGCCTCTGACCCCTAGGACAAGAATTGCTGTGCCTACGGGATCTTAGATCCCTTGGGAAAAATTGTTGTGCCTTCGGGATAAATCTGATCCTCGGGCAAAATTGCTGTGCCTCCGGGATCTTAGATCCCTCGGGCAAATTGCTGTTGTTCATTTGTTTTGGTTAAGTTGCTTTTGTTTTGTGGATTTGTCTTATTTTGTTCGGGTTTGTTCTTGTTGTTTTAGTAGTTTCGAACATTTTGCTTAAGTATTTATTGGTGTCATAGTTTTGACTTGATCCCTCGTGGGTGGTTGAATTAAATTAGATTTATCCCTCCCGAGTGGCTGCGTTGGATTTATGCCTCTCGGGTGGCTACGTTAGATTTATCCCTCTCGGGTGGCTGCGTTAGTTTTAGTGATTGTTTTGCTTTTAAAATACTAGTGTTGATGTGTAAGCCCTTTGCATTATTTCTTGGGCTTTAGATTTGCTTAGTGAATTATTCCGAGAATAATAATTCTCCTGGGACGTGAATTAAGTGTGCTTAGGGACTCGTTACGGGTTGATTTGATTGTTTTGAGTGCTACCAGGGACTCATTTAAAATCGAATTGAATTGAGCGCTACTAGGGGCTTATTGACTTGAATTAAATTGACTTGAATTGAAATTGGATTGAATGCTACCAGGGACTCATCCAAAATCAGATTTTGAGCGCTACCAAGGGCTTGTTGAATTAAACAGAGTGCTACTAGGGACTCATTTAAAATGGAATCGAGTGCTACCAGGGACTCGTCCGAAATTGGTTTTGAGCGCTAGAAAGGGCTCGTATAAAATTGGTTTTGAATTAAATTGAGTGCTACCAGGGACTCGTTCAAAATCGGGTTTTGAATTAAATTGAGTGCTACTAGGGACTCGTTTAAAATTGAATTGATTCTGAGTGCTAACAAGGACTCGTTTAATTAAACTGAGTGCTACTAGGGACTCGTTTTAAATTGTTTTGAGCGCTACAAGAGGCTCGTTTAAAACGGTTTTGAGCGCTACAAAGAGCTCGTTTAAAATGGTTTTGAGCGCTACAAGGGGCTCGTTTAAAATGGTTTTGAGTGCTACAAGGGCTCGTTTAAAATGATTTTGAGCCCTACAAGGGCTCGTTGAATCAAAATGAGGGCTACTAGAGACTCATTAAAAATTGAATTGAATCGAGTGCTACTAGGGACTCATTGATTTTGAATTGACTTGAATTACCTTTACAATGCTTTGGGATTCAATTGAGTTTGCAGGTTTAAAATTTACTTGGGATTCGTTAGGTTCGCGGGTTTTGAATTCGTTTTTCGAATGCTTCAGGATTCGTTCGAATTTGCTTTGTTTGGATTTGTTTTTATTGAATGGTTTAGGATTTAATCGAATTTGCTTTGGTCAGATTCGTTGCTTGGGTTGTTATGTGCTTTGGTATGAGTGGTCTTGTTAGCTAGTGGTTCTCGTGTTCGTTTATCGCTAGGGGTCGATCTCGACTAGAGGAGGTTTTAAGGCTTGAATTTACTCCTAATTCCCTCGATTAGTACCTAAGACGGTGCGGGCTCGCCCGGTTAGGTTTCCGGCGGAGATTGAATGGAGGTTAGCTCAGGCTAAGAGCACGATGAGTCACTACTCGTCGGAGAATGTGCTGGTGAACAAGCTGCGCCTTGCAGATGTAAGTCTCTTTCTTACAGTTTGTTTTAGTAGCCCCCAAGGTTTAGGATTATTGAAGTGTCGGTCTTGGTTTTATGGATTGTTTTGTCCTATGGTCTAGTGTTTGCCTTCGTTTTGAACGGTTCGCTTTTCTCTTAGCTGGCCGATTCGGCTGATGCTGTTCAGCCCCTCAGACTTACCCTTGACACTGCTCAGAGTCCAAGCGGCTGGGGTAGCCTTTACATAGCCTCTTTTCCCGTGTTCCGCTGAGGAGATGGAGGCTGGGATGGAGTGGCGTGACCGGGTATACCAGGTACGTTTCGGTTTCTGTTTTGGATTCTAAGGGTTAGGTTTTATCTGGCTAACTTGCGTGGTTTCACCTTCCATGTTTCATCGGCTTGCCATCAGCGGTTGTGGCAGGCTGCCAACTGCTTCAGGGTCTATGCCTCGAGGGTCTCCCATGATACTTCGGGACCTCGATCGGTAAGTGCGTGTACCTATGGGTTGGCTCTTAGATTGTTTGTGTGTTTTCCTCAAGTGCGAGTTATGTTTGCAGGACATTCTCGATATGTTGCGACAGCTGGAGACTCGGGTGACCGAGCTTGAGGCGGAAGCGGCTGAGGCGCGACAGCTCCCGCAATCTCGGGCTGACGAGATTACTTAACTTAAGGAGCGGCTGGCTCGGTCTCAGGGCGAGACCTCCGCGCAGTGTGAGGCTAGGGATCGGGTTGAGAGGGAGAGAGAGGCTGAGGCTACAGGTCGTGCTACGGGTGCTAGTGAGGAGATTGGAGAAGTTCCCGAGACAGTTACCCTAGATATATTGTCGGGAATGGACGGTAGTGGATCTCTTCTCCTGGATTTAGAGGATCTAGGTTTGGACGACAACAGTTGTGGGCTTGTGATAGCCATAGGCGCAGCTTCTAGGGGTCCTCCCAGGTTTGTGAACTCGATTTAACTTTTTAGTATTTGAGTTGTTTTAGTTTAGTCTCTGCATTTTTGTTTTGTGAAATGCTTACCTAAATTGACAAGTAATCACTTCATGGTTATTTTATTCGTGATTTCATCGTAGTTTATGAAGTTTTACAATGCGTTGGGGTTGCATGAGAGTACGAAAGCGGTTTTTTGAATTTTTGAAATGCGTTAGTTTGAGCCGGGAGTTGGATCAGATAGTACGTCGATTAAAACATTTTGACTCGAGACGGACGAAATATAAGAGGTCAATGTGCTATGACCGAGTGCACTATAATGCAAATGTAGTTGTTTCGACATTCATAATGAAGCCGAAGCCGAAATCTAGGCTACCTTTGAAAAAAAGTTGGACCACTTTTTTGTATATTCTAGACAATGTCGTACTGGGCTTACAGACGCGACTTGACAACAACCATTAAAGGCTACGACATGCCTAGGTGGGGTAGCTTATCCCCCTAAAGAAAAAAATGAAGACATCTAAGTTTGGTGGATCCGATGGACGAAATGTACCGTCTATGTGGACCTGACACTCTTGCGTGGGCATTTCGGCTGTTGGAAAGGGATTTAGCGACTTCAGGAGGTCGTTCCCGACGTCCATGGTTGTCGGATGTGAGTGAAAGGTTAAGGATCGGGAAGATGACCGTATTACAGAATAAGGAAACTAATTGGGTTAATGTCGCTAAGCGCCCGACCGAAGACGGCGTTACCGATCCTAGTGTTCGTCAGTTCATCTACACGGGCCGAGACCGACAAGACCCATATTGAAAATGTGAGTGAGGAGGGGAAGTGAGATTGGTTGGGCTCGCTTTTGGTTAGGGAGGTGGAAACTTGCGTTAGGTGGGTCAATGGTGAGAGACTCAAGCAAGCGCACCCGAATGGCGAGGGAAAGGAAAAGTTGGACCGGTAGAGCCCAACCGTTTAGTACTATGTTGTATTAATTGATATTATGTGGCGTATTAGTACTAGTTTTTTGTAGGGTTTTGCTTGACACGTCGTCATTTTTCGCGGTAGCCAAATTTCGGATGCTGGATGTAAAAGGCCTCGACAAAGGTTTGATATAACTAATTTTTTTTATTAATGAGAAGCACATTTTTTTTCTTTTTTTTTGTGGTGCCTCGCAACTCGATTTTTCATTTTGCCCGGAGCGCCCTTTCGGGTTTTTACTCCGTCCTCGGCTTACCTTTTTTTGCTCTTTTTTTGTTTTTTTTGGTTTTATTTTTATTTTTATTTTTTTTACGACGGCTCGCAACTCGTTTCTTCATTTTGCCCGGAGCGCCCTTTTGGGTTTTCACTCCATCCTCGACTCGTCGTTTGTGCTTCGTCATTGGAATCACTCGTTAACCGGAGCGTGGAAAAAGGTTTCGGTTTGCACGTGAATCGAGTAATCAATTTTGTTATTTGGTTGGTTCTACCCGAAGAAGGGTTGCCTACGTATCCGTGTTTAGACGTAATCAAACCATGTTCGTAGTTCTTTTATAGATGTGAGTGATTTTGCTTTATACTCGTTATGCCAATTATCGATGTGAGATGTTTAGAGTGTACTCTCCCTAGTTAAACAACTGAGGCGGAGTGATTGGGTGTGACCTCTTGAAATTGACAATTACCGAGATACCATGTTTGGGTCAGGGTGACTGGCTTGGATGGTTTTGGAATGTGGAGCTAGGTAGTAAGTGGTTTCGATAGATCAAAATTTGGAGCTTGATTTTTGTGGAGTTAGGGCTATGGACTAAGGTTTCGTAATGTGGTAGGAAAGGGGAAGCTGAGCAAAAATGACTCAGACTTCAATCGGGCGGGATGTAAATTACGTGGGATCTGATTTCCATGTCTGGCCCTAACGGTTGGGGTTATCCTATTGAGCTTGAATCCTCAAAATTCCGGACTGTCTCCTAACAAGTGTCTCGGGAAGGTCTTAAGGGTTGTAATGCAGGGAGGCTAGTATTTGGGTGCTAGTTGACTGGTCTGTTCATTTTTCTTTTCCTTTTTTTTTCGGACTTTACACTTAAAGTCGAGTTGAATGATTGGGGGTTTCATTTTGACCGTTGAGCTTGGTCTTGATTATTGAATTGGGCCGGTTTAGCGTGGCCTTGTTTTCACTTTTTCCTTTGGCTCCTTTTGACCATTTCAGACTTTTTTTCCAGACTAGCACCTATGGTGGGGATTGGTCGGTCTTTTATTTGAGAAATATTTATTGTGGGAAATGTGTTTGCCTTCCGTCTTTGATTGCAAGCTAAGAGACTATCTAGATTTGTCATAGGATTCATTAATGCTCGTTCTAATGGATAGTTTATGGCTTTCTATACCAGACATGGAATAGGTAAAAGAAAAGAACACGGGATCTCAGTTCTTGTACTTCCTCGTTGTTTCGAGGTATGTTTGATTGTTATCGATAAATGGCATTGTATCGAGTCGTAAGCGAGAAATATATGTTTTAAATCAAGCGATTGTCGAGGTGCATTATAAAGGAAGAAATGTTTATTTCTTTTTATTGATAGTAATAAGCGGGCTATGCGCCCGAGGTATTATTTTCGGGGAGGTGGAGGACAGATCCCCTCGCACCTCTTAACTCGAAGCGAAAAATAAAAAGACATTTATTACATTATTAGGTCTAGGCCCTAAGACGAACTAGACTCGGACAAAGATTTTACTCGTCTTGGCAGATGCTTGCGGGTTGTCGGGATCTTCCTCGATATTCAGGACATTCTCCTCTATGGGATCGAGGTGGGAACAATCGATGGTGTCGTCAAAGATAGCATGAACACTAAATGAGTTTGTGGTATTGTTTGGTTTCTCTGGTGGAGAGAGAGGAATCGTCCCATTTTCGATCATGTCTTGTATGACATGTTTGAGTCGAAAGCAAGATTCGGTATCATGCCCATTGCCACGGTGGTAATGGCAATACTTATTGGCATCTCATGACTTCCTTTTTCTGGTCGCGGACGGTTCTGGGGTAGGGCCTATGGGTTCGAGTTCCCTTGCTCGGTTAACCTTTTTAGAGCATCGGTGTATGTGATGCCTAGTTTGGAGAATGTTCTAGGGGTGAAGTTTTTTCTTCCCCGGGTGTTTGGTTCGACTAGGTGTACTTCTTCGGTTTTTTTATTCCCGGATGACCTATAAGAGCGGGTTCCTGTGGATGTAGTTGGACCCTGATAAACTTTCCCCATTATTTTGGAGAATACTCCCTTTCTCATATCGTCTTCTAGGCGTATGCCTAAGGTGGATAGCTCCTTAAAGGTGTGGATATTTTGGTACCTAAGGTGAGAGGCATAAGCGGGTCTAAGGTTACCGACGAATTTTCCTACTAATGTAGCTTCGTCCGGATGGTTTACTAGCTGGGTGCTAACCTTTCTCCAACTAGTCAGAAATTCAAAGAAGCCTTCCTTCTCGTTCTGGGAAAGGACCTCGAGGCTTTGGATGGTAACTTGTGTTTCAGAATTATCCGCGTATTGTTTTGTGAATTCTACGGAGATATCATCCCAGGTGGATATGTTTTTAGGGTCGAGGGAATAAAACCAGCATCGTTGGGTGTCGTCTAAAGAGGATGGAATATCCTGGCGAAAAGGCTGGGTTTGACCCCTTTAATGGCCATGTAATCCTTAAAGGCCCGGATATGGTTGAGGGGGTCCGCAGTTCCTTTGAACTTCGGTATGTCGGCTAAGGAAAAGTTTTCTGGTAGCTGGTCGTTCACCATTTCAAACTTTCGGTGATTTTTGAGATGGGCATTGTTGCCTTGGTTTAGGCGCATTTGGTTTTCAAGGAATTCTATATGACTCACGGCAGACTATAGGATGTGGTCTTGAGGTGGTGTAACAGGGTCATTAGGGGTGACTCTGGCAGGAGCACCGCCTAGCGGCGTGGAGGATAAAAGAACCTCGTTGAGGATCCGGTTATGGAGTTCATCAGAGGCCTTGTCTTCCAAGTGGCCTAGGCGGGAATCGATGCTGTTTACGGATGCGTTCATGGTAATGATGGTGGCCTGTAGGTCTCGGATCATGTTGGCTAGGGTTCCTACGGTGTTATCCCCGGATTGTTCGGCGTTGTTCCCACTATGGTTACTTGTGTCCACGCTTGAATCTCCCGACATAACAGCGGAATGGGTGGTATTAATGGGAATGGATATACCAGACGGCTTAAAGACTCAAGGGAGACTCGTAGTTGAGCGACATGGAAACAAGGTCCTCGATTTGCGCGTGTTTGCGGTCATCGAATTAGGGACTCGGGTGCTTGAGACTCTCGGTGTATTCGGCAAAGCGCCTGATGAATTTTTGGCTCTGGGACGAGATGATTTGACACAAACCTCGGGGGTGAGATTTAAAGAGGATTTCCTCGAGATGAGACGACCCAAAATGTAAGACCTCGAGTATCAGTGACCCTAGAAACTAACACAGACAGTTAATCACACGGTTGTACGACGTACGAAATTGATCGCAATCCCGGCTCAGGATCAAAAGATTTTGTTGTTTTTTTTTAAAACGATCGAGATTTTGGTTAGGAAATTTTTTTTCACAAAAAGGGAATTGGTAAAATTGGGGTGACGATGGCGTGATGACATCGTTTGTGACATGAAAGTGTGTTGCTACATGTGCGTCGAGGATTCGATGATAGCAAAACGCAAAAATGTTTTTTTTTTTTGAAATGAACATGGTCCTCAGGGGGGACCGGTTTTGAAAATAATGAAGTGACGTTTTTATCGAGACTACTATTAACTAGCTAGTTTGATATTTGTAGTGTGCGTGGTGCTCTAAAGGTGTGACTGTATCCTTGTCAAGGGTTTAGGTAGTGAGTAGTTGTTTTTCTTTAAAATGAATGATCCACGTTTGTCGGTTGCAATAACATTCGACAATGGATAGTGGTGTGTTGTGAAAAGTGTTTCGGGAATGTAATCGTTTTGGATTCCTTGACTTCATTAATTGAATCTTTGGTTGTGTTAACGGTGTGTGTGTAAAAACATTTCTTTTTTTTTTGAAATAAAATGTAACCGTTTGAGGTACCCTGATCCAATTGATCAGGAGTCTCGGTGATATTAACGACATTTGTTGTTTGAGGGGTTTTATTTTAGCCACTTGATGGCGTTTGAAAATATATTTTGTTTGCAAATGTCAAGTGGAAAATTTGCCATGGCAATGGCATCGGAAAAATATTTTTCCCTTTTTTGGAAATTATGACTTAACCAGAGTATCGGTGTTTCGTTTTAGAAAGATGAGACATTTTTCGAAAACGTAATTGGGTGCAGTTTAATATGTTGGCGATGTTGAATCCAGATTTTTAGTGCTTTATTTGGGTTGGATAGTTCAAACACGCTATACATAACTAGGAATGCATACACTCATGCAGGATGAAGACACGGGTAGGTTAGGGTAGGCTACCGCCCACGAATAGTCTTCCCTTAGGCATTGACAATGATCTGGGGAGATGAGTGTCATACCGTCCGTTTGGACTATCCGCTTATTAATCCCGCGGGTTACGCGTAAGGCGGTCGGAGCGTCAATCGAGGGTCTCTCTGCGTGTCCCTAGAGATCTTACCGCGAAGAGGTCGATTGGTCCTGATATCGGTTAGGGTAGGCTTTTTAGGGCCAAAACCTGTAGTGCCCACAACTAGGAACTAAGAAATGAGCTTCACCGACGTCGTTCAAGTTACACCATCGCTTGAAACTTGTTTCCAAATCTCCAGCGGAGTCGCCAAACTGTGGACGTCCGTCCGCACCGCCCGGCGCGCGCCCGCGCGGGCTCAACCCGGTTTTCAACGTGTGGCGGCGGCAACCCACGCGGCCCCCTCCCTACCGGAGACCGGTCCGATCTCGCGTATGGGGCGATGTTTCGGACCTCGATTTGGATAACTATCTGGACTTGTACTAGACGGGTGCGAGCACCCGTGTTTCCGTTTGGGAATCGATCGAGTCGTGGTTGTAAATGTTTAAAGGCCGTTTTGTTAGGTAAGGCGACCTTTTTAGTGAACTGAAGTTGTTGCCGATTTGTGGAGTTGCCACCGAGTCAATTATGAGGACTCGAAAACCGTTCAAGTCAACTTTGATCCCTCGCCGGCTCAAAGTTGAGTGGCACGGGACCTAAAGATAATGACTTGTACCCTTAAGCACTCCATGCCTGGAATGACTCTCATTGCCAATGGTTTTGGACATCCGAAAACCGTCGATTCTGAGTAAGGGGTGAAGGTACGTATTGGGAAGCCAACATCCGATAGATGTCAACACCCAATCCCGCCCGCACTATAGTGGCCTCTACTAATCAATCGGTGGGCTGATATCCTAGTTCTTTTGTTGCGGTGGAAGTACTGTAACATCCGTTGTTTTAACCCTATTTCTTTTGCTACGTCGGTTGTTTAAGGACAAGTAAGTATTGTCGTCAAAGTAGGTTTGTTTACATTCTTTGCATGCGATTTCACGTGACAGGCAGGCCATGAAAAGATGGACGTAGGAGAGTAGAGAGTAAAAGTATTATACGTATTAGCAAATCAGTTTTAACGCGATAATACGGATATTAGTCATTCTCGTGATATACCTTACCTGGTATTCTGCTTAAGATGCGTCGGTTCGGTATTAATAGAGATGCGTCGAACCTAATAAGGCGAGCACCGGGACTAATATGGAACTCGACCATCCCTTTGTTCAGTTTTAGTTGTTTTACGTTTTGAATTCCGTGTTAGGTGATTTAGCATGCGATTATAAGGTCATAAAAGCAATAAATCATACGAAAAACTGTAAATGCGAATGTGAGTAAATCATGTAGTGAGGAGTTGCACCCTCGGAGTATACACTAAACGGGACACGATGCATAGATAGTTTGAGAACGGATCTCGGAATTACTCGCGTCTGTTTAGTGTATTTTAGTGTTTGTGGTTGAAGTTGGGACGTTACGTATCTTAGTATGTGTAGTGGACCAAGTGTCCACGCCTAGAATAGTCGTAGTGCATAATAATAGAAAGTGCGAGAATGGAAAGTTTTGTTTAGATGACAACCTAGTGACGACTCGATCAACAGGCGGATCCTCCTAGCTTGACCAGTGACTCCGGCAGAACTCCGTTACCGTTTGACCTTCCTGCGGCTATTCCGGCAGAGCTTCGTTACTAAGGACTAGTTCTGCGGCTAATCCGGCAGAACTTTGATACTAGTTTTGAGCTAGTCGATCACAGGCACCTCGGTATCGAGTAGAGTGCTCGAAGGTGAGGAGTAGCGTCGATGTCGCTTTTTTTATCGGAACTACGATCGAGTGGGTTGTTTGCCTCGGGTGTCGGAGTACGAGCCCTTAACGAGAAAAGAGAGAGAAGAACGAGTTGTGTAGAAGTAGGCACGAACTCGTGATTTTGTGGAATGAATGAGGCAAGGGGAGGTATTTATAGGTGTTTTTGGTCCTCGTCACCCATATGGACGCTTGGGTTCATGCGGCTCGGTCTTCAGGTGCCCGGTGTGGGGCAGTTTAGTCTTCAGGAGCGTGAGCTGGAGCAGTCGAAGTTTTGAAGATCCGATATCAAAACTTTCCAAAACGGAGAAGATGCATATCCTAGGTTATCTTGGAGGTTAAGGCTTCTCTATAACCTTAGCATGTCGAGTGCCAGGTGGGCTTCCGGCGCGCATCCCGAGGTTCGTTCGGCCCGACGCGTTGACTCGGGTTTGACTTTTCATACTTCGGGGCCGATTCGGGGCCCTGGTGTTGGAATTGACTCTAATTAGTGTCGACGCGACCGTAATGACAGAACTTAGCCTGCCTTGATGTTAATTTAATCTTTTCGAGTAATTATTTGATCTGTTCTATAGAAAAACTATCTAAAACACTGCGAACCCGCGCCGCGTTGCAGTCCTATCGTCATTGGGTGTTTGTTGGGCACTTCTGCAGCCACCAGGTCCAAATTTGGGTGTCTACACTTATCTACCTCCTCTTTGACCTTAAGGGCCCATTCGGGTCACTTGCGGCGTAGTTTTTTATTGGCTTAAATCCGGGTTTGATTAGGATTCGGTGTTCAGTGATGTCTCGGTCTATGCCTGGCATGTCCTTGTAGGACCAGGCAAAGACATCCTTGTATTGTGTGATTAAGCTTATGAATTGTTCTCTCTCAGTAGGATCTAAGGAGGTTCCTATCTTGAGGATTTGGGCTTCTAGGGGTGTTCCAATGTTTATGGATTCAGTATCCTCAATTATTGGGGTCCCCCAACTCTTGCCTGGCTAATTCCCTTAAGGTTTCGGGTGGGAGAGAAGGGTTGTAAGAATCATCCTGATCATTTACGTTCTTTTCGCTATTGATAATAGCATTGCATGTTAAGTGCGACGAGTCATAAGTGAAAGTATTTTTATTATTAGTTAAATCGAGCATGTCGAGGACTTTTGACAATGAGACCCTCTGTTCGTTTGACAGAAACAAAATTGTTGGGATTTCCGGTACAAACCCCGGTTCATCATGAACAGACACGGATGTGGATGGGAGACAGACAATACTAGACTCTTGGTCCGTTTCAGACTCAGATTCGAACTCGGACTCGGACTCTTGTTTCGGATTCGGACTCGGACTCCTCGAACATCCTCCCTTCTCCTGTAGTCAGCTTGAACCTTCTACCATTCTCGTCGACCCATGTAACGGATTTCCTCCACCCCCTATCTTCTTAGTTTTTGTCGGTATTGACGATAAGAGGGATGGGGTCAAATTGCTTGTCAGTCATGACCATATTGACTAGCTCATTGGGGTCCACGGGGATGAAGCGTTCCTCCTTAAATAACAAATTGTTAGCTAGGTCATCTACACATGGTGTGGGTTTGGGTTTTGGTGAGTTTGGTGTGGTTTCCAGGATGAAGTAACAATCTTGGAATATTTCAATCCCGGGATGGCGTTTGCCTTTGATGTAGGTTGGTTCGGAAAATCCCATATAGGGTTTGATGTCACCTTCTTTTATGAAGCATCCACTTAGGGTTAGGTCATATGGCGGGATTTGGATGCCCTCGGTTTTACGTGTGCGCATGACAGCCATGCGTTCACGAATTTCGTTTTCGGTTGCGGGGTACCCAAAACCTATTGTGTGGGTTTGACCAATGGGATCTCGGAGTTCGTTTGCGGTGCCGGGGTTCTTTCCTAGTGACAACCCTGGGAAATGCCCTTGTTGCTTCATCATGAAATTAATGGCCAGATTTGAGTACTGGTCAAAGTCGAAAGGGGCTAGATCTTGTTCTAATAGATTTGCTACAAGGAATCCCCTTAACTCGGTATTGGCTTCTTCCGTGACTTGCGAGGTAGTGGCTTTTTCTAGGAAGGCTCTCATGGGTGAGGCATGGATGGTGATTATTTCACCGTTGAGGGGAACCTTCACCTTTTGATGTAAGGTGGATGGTATGGCTTTAAGGGTGTGAATCCAAGGTCGCCCTAGGATCATGTTATAGGACCCGGTTTTGACGTCTAAGACCTGAATGTCCATTTTCCACTCTATGGGTCCTACGATGGTGTTAACAGTCGCAACCCCCGCGACCGGGCGCCGCGTACCATCATAAGCACGTACCCCGGATTCAGTGGGTATGAAGTCGGTGTCTGACATTCCTAGGGCGCGGGCGGTTTTGAGAGGGATTACGTTAACGGCGGAACCGTCATCCACAAGGGTCATGGGCACCTTTTTGCCTAAACAGGTTACTGTGACGTAAAGGGCTAAGTTGTGTTTTGGTCCAAAGGGTGAGAGATCCTCGTCGGAGAAGGTTATAGGGTCCTTTAGCACTTTTGTTTCTTGAAGGACATGTCCTATCATGTCTTCAGGTGTGACAGTTGGGGATATGTTCATTCTTCTTAAGGCTTGGACCAGAGTCATATGGTGATTGTAGGAGCTAGCTATGAGTTGCCATATGGAAAGGTCGATTTTGGCTTTTTGTAGTTGTTTGACTATTTGTACTTCGAGGGTGGTGATAGGGGTTTCGTCGGTGGTAGTGGTATTTTCAGGGGTATGGTTGGTGATTGGTATGTCAACGGTGACGTTTTGGTAAAGTCGCCCAGATCTGGTGACGTGGCTTACGTCTTTGGTTTGGGTGGTAGTCGGGGGGATCATGACTATTGGCTCGTGGATATAAACATCGTCATCATCGTCTGTCGATACCCCATGGATGGCGTGATCACGTTGGTATGTTTCATAATTGATTGTGCCGAATCAGATGTGTTGTGGATTTTTGAGAGGAGGGAAGGTTCCTTCCTCGATCAGGTTTTGGATGGCATGTTTTACCTTAGTGCAGGATTGGGTTTTATGACCAGGTCCTTGGTGAAAGGAGCAGAAGGCTTTGGGATCCCACGATTTGCTTCTTTGTCCTAAAAGAGTTTCAGGTGTTGGCTCTAGAGGAAATAATAGATTGTGTCGGATGACAAGAGCTAGAGCTTCGTCATATGGGATGTCGGACTTGGCGAACTCCCTAGGGGTTTTCTTCTTTTGAGCGACCCTATTCTTATTCATTTGGATTGGTGGAGGGTTTCGGGGTTTGACCGCGAGGGAATCCATCCGCTCATTAAGGTTACGGATAGAGGCTTCGATGGAGGTTATGGAGGCGACCAGGTTGTAAACCATGTGAGTTAAATCTCTGACGCTAAAGCTTGGGACGATGGTCATGTTAGAGGATCATCTCTGCAAGATAACGTTTGAGGTCAGGTCGGATCCATCGGACGACTTAGAAACTCAAGGAATGCTAATGACCGAGCGAAAAGGAAATGAGACCCTTGATTTGCACGTGTTTCCGGTCATCGATTTAGGGACTCAGGTGCCTTAGAATCTCGGTGTATTCGGCGAAGCGCCTAATGGACTTATGTCTCTAGAACAAGACGATTTGACATAAATCTTGGGAGTGAGACTTAAAGAAGATAACTTCTCGAGACGAGAGGACCCAAAATGTAAGACCTCGAGTAGAGGCGACCCTAGTAACTAACACAGAAAGTTAATCACACGGTTGTATGACGTAAGGATTTGATCGCGATCCCGGCTCGGAATCAAAGAGTTTTGATGCTTTTGAAAATGGATGGGTTTCAATGATAAAACCTTTTCTTTTGCAAAGTGGGGTTCATAAAATTGGTATTACGATGGTGTAGTGACATCGTTCGTGATGTGTTGAAAAGGTGTTGCTATGTGATCGCCGGTGACTCGACGATAGCAAAGGTGTAAATTGAGGTTTTGCAAAAGAAGCGCGGTTCTAAAGGAACCTGTTTTGAAAATAATGATGTCGTGCTTTCATCGAGACTACTATTAACTAGTTAGTTCGATGTTTGCGGTATAGACGATGTCTTTGATAGACCGTAATGTCTGTGACGGTGCTTTGAAGGTGTGACTAAATCCTTGTTACAGAATCTAAGTAGTGAAAGCGTTTTTAGAAAAAAAAAAATACATTTAAAATGGCGACCCGTTCTCGTCGATTCCATTAACTGGCGTTTTGACGGTGGTGGTGGTATATTGTAAAAACATTTTGTGGGTGTAACCGTTTCGGTTTCCTCGACTTCATTAATTGAAGTTTCGGTTGTATTAACGGTATGTGCGAGAAATGTTTTGAACAACATAAGATGTAACCACATAGGGTACTTTGATCGCATTAATTGGGAGTTTGGTGACATTAACGGTCCTTGTTGTTGCTTGAAAATGATGAGTTTTACTTTGGCCAAGGTAATGGCGCTCAAAAGGGTCTTTTGAAAGTAGTGAGTGTAAAATTTGTCACGATGATGGTGTTTAAAGTGTTTTTGAAAATAACTTTAGTTTGGCCGGAGCATCAGCGCTCAAAAGGTAGTTTTGAAAAGAGGATGTTTCTTTTTCGAAAACAGAGTTGAGTGTGGTTGAATATGTTGACGTGGTTGAATCAAGATTTTAGTATTTTATTTGGGTTGTTCAAACACGCTATACATAACTACAAATGCGTATACTCATGCAGGATGCAGACACAGGTAGGTTAGGGTAGGCTATCGCCCACGAATAGCCTTTGCTTAGGTGACGACAAGTCACTTGGGGAGATGAGTGTCGTACCGTCTGCTTAAAACCACTCATTTGGTATATCCGCGTGATGTGCGTTAGGCGGCCGGAGCGTTAACCAAGGATCACCCTGCGTGTCCATAAGGATCTTACCGCGAGGAGGTCGATTGGTCCTAATATCAGTTAGGGTGGGCTTTTTAGGGCCAAAACCTATAGTGACCACAACTGGGAACTAGGAAATGAATTTCACCGACCTCGTTCGAGTTACATCATCGCTGGAAACTTGTTTCCAAATCCCCAGTGGAGTCACCAAACTATGGACGTCCGTCCGCACCGCCCAGCGCCACGCGCGCACCCGCGCAGGATTGACCTGGTTTCATCGTAGCGGCCACCCACGCGGCCCCCTCTCGGTCGGGGGCCGGTCCGATCTTGCATTTGGGGCGATGTTTTGGACCTTGATTTGGATGACGATTCGGACTTGTACTAGATGGGTGCAGGCACCCATGTTTCTGTTAGAATCGATCGAGTCGTGGTTGTAAATGTTTAAAGACCGAAATGTTTGGTAAGGCGACCTTTTTAGTGAACCGAATTCGTTGGCAATTTGTGGAGTCGCCACCGAGTCAATTATGGGGACTCGGAAACCGTTCAAGTATGATCCTTAGCTAGCTCAAAGTTGAGTGGAACGGGACCTAAAGATAAAGACTTATAACCTTAAGCACTCCATGCCTAGAATGACTCTCATTGCCAATGATTTCGGACATTCGGAAACCATTGATTCTGAGTTAGGGGTGAGGGTACGTATTGGGAAGCCAACGTCCGCTAGACATCGACATCCAATCCCGCCCGCACATAGCGGCCTCTACTAATCAATCGGTGGGCTGATAACTTTGTTCCTTTGTTGTGGCGGAAATACTGTAACATCCGTTGTTTTAACCCTATATCTTAGCTATGTCGGTTGTTTAAGGACAAGTAAGCTTTGTCGTCAAAGTAGTTGTGTTTATATTCTTTGCATGCGATTTCACGTGACAAGTAGGCCATGAAAAGATGCACATAGGAGAGTAGAGGGTACTAATATTATACCTATTAGCAAATCAGTTTTAACGTGATAATAAGGATATTAGTCATTCTCGTGGTATACCTTACCTGGTATTCTGCTTAAGATGCGTTGGCTCGGTATTAATAGGGATGCATCGAACCGTGTAAGGTGAGCATCGGGACTAATACGGAACCCGACCATCGCTTTGTTCAGTTTTAGCTTGTTTACATTTTGATTCTCGTGTTAGGTGATTTAGCGTGCGATTATAAGGTCATAAAAGCAATAAATCATACGAAAGCGGTAAATGCAAATGTAAGTAAATCACACAGTGAGGAGTTGCACCCTCGGAGTATACGCTAAAAGGGACACGATGCATAGATAGTTGAGAACGGATATCGGAACTACTCGGGTCTATTTAGGGTTTATTAGTGTTTATGGTTGAAGTTGGGACGTTACGTATGTTTATAACGTGCCATGGACCTAGCGTCCACGTTTGACATTATCGTAGTGCAGAATGTAAGGTACAGAAATGTAAAGTTTTTTTTAGATGACAACCTAGTGGCGATTCGAATTCGAGGGTAGATCCTCCTAGCTTGCCTTGTGGTAATTTCGGCAGAGTTCCGTTACTATGGCTGGTTCTGCGGTTAATCCGGCAGAGCTTCCGCTACTAGACTCGGGGTAGCTCGTCGAACACTGGCACCTCGGGATCGAGTGGAGTGCTCGAAGGTGAGGAGTAGCGTCGATTCGCTTATCGAGACTATGATCGAGTGGATCGTTGGCTTGGTGTCGGAGTGCGAACCCAAGTTAGGAGAAACTCGTAAAGAGTAAGAGGGAGAAGAGAAGAAGTTATGGTGTGTTGAATGAATAAGGTGAGGGGGTGCATATATATGTGCTCGCGCGGTTCACATCGCCCAGATGGACGCCTAAGTCCAGGCGCACCAGAACTCAGGCGTCTGGGGTTGTGCGCACAAGGTGTAAGACGCTCGGGGTGAGGCGCCTGAGATTTTGAAGATACGATTTCGAAACTTTCCGAAACCGAGAAGATGCGTATAATATCATAGCTTGGAGGTTTTGTCTCCCCCTTTACCCTAGCGCGCCGTTGCACCTAGTGGGCTTCGGGTGTGCATTCCGAGGTTCGCTCGGCCCGACGTGTTGACTCGGGTTTGACTTCGTGTATTTCGGGACCGATTCGGAGTCCCAATGTCGGAATTGATTCTAATTAGTGTTGACGCGACCATAATGACACGACTAAGGCTGCCTATGTCAAATTAATCTTTCCGAGTAATTATTTGATCCGTTCTATAGAAATATTATCTAAAGAATCATAATCTCGCGTAGCGTTGCAGTCCAATCGTCATCGGGTGTTTGTTGGGAATTCCTGCAACCACCAGGTCAAAATCTGAATGTCTACACCGACCTTCTAGGGTCAATGATAATGAAATATGATGTGGGAAGTCACCAAAAGTCAAAGAGCCTAAAGGAAGAGAGGGAGATCGATAAGGGAGAAAGATTAAGGTAGAAGGAGTTAGTAGAAAGCACGGACGAGGAGAAAGGCAAGAAGAAGCTTCCTCAAGAGAAGACCTCGGAGATGTCGGTCAGGGCTAAGAAGAAGCCTATGAAGAGAAAGAAGAAGAGCAAGTTAATACGGAGGAGGAAGTATGTGGAGATGGAAGCCCCTTGCCATGAAGTAAAAGTGAAGGAACACATGGGCAAGAGTAAGCATCTACACACACACAACCTTCAACGACAACAATCATTAACCCCACCCCCCCCCCCCCCCCCCCCCCTCTCTTGATTTTGTCGAGCCATCGATGTTAAATATACGAAAACCCTTTTGTAAATATACATTTTCATTTTGTTTTTAATTAGATTTTACACTTTTGTATTAGTTTGATTTTGTAGGTACATGAAGATGGATTGTCGAGCCATGTATGCCATGTGTTGATAACCACCGAGCCGCGATGATGTTTTCCCAATCATTGGAGAGAATCTAAGGGAGGTATATCCACACACTTTTTCTTTTATAGTTGTTGTAATGTTGGAACTCCGTCGCTTGTTCGGGAACTCTCACGGAAAATAGGGATATTTTATTTGCCACAAAGTATTACAGTTTGAACCCTTGTTGTGAGGATCACCGGAATCATCACCCTTGTTCCAAACAATAGCTTTCTCCAACACCTAGCCGATTAGCCATATATACAACACATTTCACAAGAATATAGGGGTAAGGGAGAGTGTAGAGTAAGTGTGGGTTGGAAGAGCGGTTTCATCGAACCTTTTCCTCGAGAATGTAAGTGGAGGTAGGTTCTTACCCTCATGAGTTAGGGATTGGAGCATGTGCACATGGTTGGGCGAGATTCATCACATCAACACTCATAACATCCCTAGTTCTCTCTTTTATTGAGTATGAAGCATCTTTAGATGTAATTTTGACATTTCGATCTTATTTTCTTACTTCTCCTACACCCACGATGAGAACATGGACCACTTTTAAAGTGTGGGGCGGGAGTGTGTACTTCAAAATATCACTATACCAAGAATTTTAGTTTAATTAAAAAAAAGACCCGACTAGGTGAAAACCCACGAGGATGGACACTTAGGCAAAAATGGGGATGGGCAGTCAAGGACGAGATGAAAAAACCCGAAAGGGCATCTCCGGCAAAATGAAGAAACGAACAACCGTTAAAATATAAGAAATGAAAAAAAAGTAATGAAAAAGAAAACAAAATATGTTTTAGCTTATTTCACTTATCTTTTAATTTCGAATAATGTAGTTTGTAAATCTAATTGGGAGTCATAAGAAGGTAGTGATAAGAAGATTTAGGCAGGGTAAGATAGTTTTCTTTTTGTGGAGCTCACAAAAACTTTGTTTTATGTTTTTGGGTGGATTTTTGAGTACGTTCTAGCAATATGTTGATGAAGTTCTTAAGGTGATCTATTAGGCCGGGTGTTACGGAGAAATAAGAGGGAGTTATAAGAAGGAATGTTGATGTGTGACGAAGAGTTTGACCGTATTCGCTTATGACTTGGGATAAGACTTGAAACGGCCACCCGACTTGTATGGAGTGATAAGGAGGGTGGTTGATGAGTAATAAGTCGGAGTAGGAGGTGTGTCCTGTATCGAATAAGAATATAAGAAGGGAGTGAGTGTTGTGCAAATTTCAATTTTTAAGCCTTAAGACTTTATTTTCTTTTTGGAGATAGATTTTTCTGAAGGAGATATATGGAGATGTGAGGTCGACTCACCCCATGCTATGCTTATAGACTTTGACGATCATTTTACTCTCGAGTTTACTCGAGAAAAGTAAAGTGTAAGTGTGGGGTAGTTGATGAGGGTGTTTCCTACCACGATAAAGGTCATATCGTTGTATTTTTAGTGTCTATTAACTCGAATTAACATAGTTTGCATTCATGGATCAAATTTTGGTAAATTAGGTATCTCGAGTATTTTATGTCATATTATGCTGAGCACTTCTATTTTAGGTCGAATCCATGAGGAAGCGAAGAAAACAAGCTACATTTGGAGCTCAAGAGACGTTCCCGAGACTTAAAGACCAAGAGAGACCGTGATTGAAGAAACTGAGTCAATGCGCATGATAAAAGTCAAGGATTCCTACTTATTATCTAAATAAGAGGCTCATAATCAAGGGCCGAGGCAAGAGGAAAATAATTGAAGAAAGACTGCAAGTCTAGGCCGCACGCAGCCTGTGTTGCTCTGCCTCGACGCAACCTTCAGTTTTATTACGCGACGTGCGCCTCATAATTGAACCAAGATTTCGCGAGTTTAAATTTGTAATTTTGACTAAGTCCATTTCTTATTTTTTTTGTTTTGGGTGCTTAGCTATAAATACTTTAGGTTTTCAGAAGTTTGAGGAGAGGATAGAGAGAGGCTTTTGGAGATTAATTAGGGTTTCCTTCTTTAATCAAATTCTGTATCTAAACTGTAATGGAAGGCTAATCCTTTCATTCTTGGTGTAGTTTTCTTAGTAATCCTTAATCTAATTGTGTATGTAAGTCTCTCCTCACTCTTTACTCTTTAAAATTCTTAAGCTTATGCTTATTGTTTATGATGATTGCATGATTTGTTAGAAGTAGCTAATCTAGCTTATTGTGTCTTAATCTATTACATCACTTGAGTTGGTGGTTTCGAGTTCACTTTAAGTGTATGAATTAGAAGCAAACTTGACTTCATCTAGACTTGGGCTATAGAAAGGATTGAGGAAAGTAGGATTTTGATTGTTAATGTGTGCTTGATATATTATTCTTGTGTGTTATTAATCCTAGCCTAATTGCTTCGTTATTGTCTTAATGCTATTAACTTAACTTTCAAGTTTGTCGATTAGTTTTAGTTGATAAATGTTGGATATTGAGTAAGGTTATTTTGGGATGGGTTATTTCCTTAATCACCATTATCTTGCAATTTGAGTAATAGGTTGAAACAGGATTATGTGCTAAAATAAAGGTTTTGTGTTATTCAATTAGTTCTTCACACAATTACAATAACGTCATATTTATAGGGTTACGAAGTTATCGCAGTATCTTCTAATATAGATAATATAACATACTAGTTGGAAAACCCGTGCTATTTTTAGTGAAAATGATAATGACATCAAGTTAGAGTATTGCATAAATTTGTGAAACTACTGGTTGACAGACTTTTATTTATATAATAGAATTTTATCGTCTTATTATAATTTCTCGATGTGGTATAATTTTACTTCAATTTATAGTCTTAGTAGTTGTTATAAGACTCAAAAGATGATTTCTCTTATTTATGATATAATATAAAATTTCGTCAGCTCATCGTAATTTTTCAATGTGTGATAATTCTACTTAAATTTATGCTTTTAAGAACTCTTTTTAGGAATCAAAATATTTCTGATTGATATCAAAAGACGATGATTGCTTTTATTTATATAATAGAATTTCATTATCTTAATGCGATTTTTCGATGTGGGATAATTTTAATTCAATCTATAACCTTAAGACCTACTCTGTATTATAAGACTCAAAAGATTTTGTATTAATATCTAAAAAGCAATAATTTCTCTTAATGATGATGTAGAATTTCACACACGTTATAGTCTTAAGAGCTTTTTTAAGACTCAAAAGAGAAATTTTACTTAGGTTTATTATAGTCCTAAGAGATTTCCAAAACTCAAAAGATGTTTGGTTTATATCTATGAAATTCATGACTTTGTATTAATAATTTTTTGATGTGAGAAATTTTACTCAAGTTTATATCTCTTAAGACTCAAAAGTGTCGATATATTTACTTAATTAAGTTTATGGTCTTAAGGATTTTTTTTAAGATACAAAAGATTTTGTTTTTCCATCTAAGTTATTAATGACGAACGATTACTCTTATTTACATAATAGAATTCGATCACCTTATTACGGAGTATACTTTTGGACAAAATGATTAGCTAAAACGAATGGTTTTTTCTCTTATTTATGATATCTCATCATAATTTTTCGATGTGTGATAATTCCACATAGTTTTAAGAATTCTTTTTAGGACTCAAATATTTCTGTTTGATATCGTCATAGTTTTAAGAACTCTTTTTAGGACTCAAAAGATTTCTGTTTGATATCTAAAGACGATGATTACTTTTATTTATATAAGAAAATTTCATCACTACTTTGTAATATTTTGATGTGAGGATAATTTTTACTTCAATTTATACCCTTAAGAGACGTATTATAAGATTAAAAAGATTTTTGATTAATATCTAAAAACGAAAAAAACTTCTTATTAATGATGTAGAATTTCATCACCTCATCATAATTTTTTGATGTGGGATAATTTTATTTAAGTTTATAGTCTTAAAAAGTTCTTGTAGGACTCAAAAGATTTCTCGTTGATATCTAAAGACGAATGATTGCTTTTACTCCGTATTTATATAACAAGATTCTATCATCTTATTATAATTTCTTGATGTGGGATAATTTTACTTCAATTTATAGTTGCTTTAATAAGACAATATTTTTTTTGTTAATATCTAAAACGAATGGTTTCTCTTATTTGTGATACAGTAGAATTTATCAACTGATCATAATTTTTCAATATGCGATAATTCTACTTAGGTTTGTAGTCTTAAAAACTCTCTTTTTAGAACTCAGATTTTTGGTTAATATCTAAACACAAATGATTTCTCTTTTCCATCAGGTTAATACATAGAATTTCATCAGCTCATCATAATTTTTTGATGTGAGACAACGTTAGGATAATTATAATAATAAAAGAGTTTATTTTTTTATATCTAACGACTTAAGAATGGGTTATTACTCTTATTTATATAATAAAATTCGATCACCGTATTATAATTTTTTGAGGTGAGATAATCTTACCTAAGTTTATAGTCTCAAGTACTTTTGTAAGTATATTTTTTTAATCTAAGAATGAATGATTAATCTTATTTATATTATCAAATTCCATCACCTCATAATTTTTTGATATAGAATGAATAATTTTGATTTAAGTTTAGATATAGTCTTGAGGACTCTTCTACATCCTCATTACATGAGTTTATAATCCTGAGAAGTTTTAAGACTGAATTGAGTTTTGGAAGATATCTAATAACGAATTATTGGTTATATTTAAGGACAAAAGATTACACTTATTTACAATATAGAATTCCATCACCTCATCATAATTTGGAGGAATGATTGCTTTTATTTGTATAATAGAATTTCATCGTCTTATTGTAGAATTGATTACTCTTATTTCTTATTTATTATATAGAGTTTCATTAGCTTGTTATAATTTATCAATGTGAGATTATGTTATTTCAGTTTGTAGTCTTATTAAGATATTTTCTAAGACTCAAAAGGTTTTTTATTTATATTTAAGAACGAATGATTAGTCTTATTTGTAATATTGAATTCTATTATCATAATTTTTTTGATGTGAGATAATTTACTGTCCTAAGAGCTCTTTTTAAGACCCAAAATAACACATGACTACTCTTATTTATAATATAGAATATCATCTTATTTTAATTGTTTCGATGTGGGACAATATTAAGTTTGTAGTCCTATTAAGAGTTTTTTTAAGACTCAAAATTTTTTGGTCGATATTCAAAAACAATGATTACTCTTATTTATATTATTGAATTTCGTAAGCCCATCAAAAATTTTCGATGTGGGATAATTACTTAAGGTTATAATCTTAAGAGTTCTTTATGACTCAAAAGATTTTTTGTAGATATCTAAGGATAGATGATTACTATTATTTATAATATAGAATTTCATCACTCTATTATAATTTGTTGTTGTGTGATTACTACTGTATTATTTATAATATAGAATATCATCACCTTATTATAATTTATCGACGTGAGATAACTTTAATATCTTTATAGGTAATAAATTCATCACTTTTTCGAGCAAATAATATGAAATTTATATTTTAATGAAAACATTTTTTACCAAGAATCTAATTAATTCATTTTTATAATTTTATTTATGATAAATTGTTGATAAACGAAATTTAAAGATTTTTAGATGAAAATTTATAAAACATAACATTAATATAATATATTAAATATATTGATTATAATAATTAAAAAATTCTCTATTCGATTGTTTTTATTTTTTTATTAATGGTATTTTCCTAAATTGAGTTTTGATGTAACAGACCAATCATATCGCTCGAAAACTTCCTCCTTTATATATATATATATATATATATATATATATATATATATATAGGAATTGCATCTCGTGAGTCTCTCTATCTTAAATGAGTCCGTCCCGCGAATCACAGCCACATGATCAAATCACATGAATGGCTGAGATTCAGCGTCATCTTCATCGTATGTAATCTTACTGTTACAGTAACAGAACACTATTACAGTAACACAACTATCTTACTGTGACACTATCACAGTAATAAGGAATTACAGTAATAATGTCACAGTAATAATGTTACAGTAACAGAACACTATTACAGTAACACAACTATCTTACTGTGACACTATCACAGTAATAAGGAATTACAGTAATAATGTCACAGTAATAATGTCACAGTAGCAGTGTCACAGTAATAATGTCACAGTAATATGAAATCAAAGAATGTCACAGTAATATGGAATTACAGTAGCAGTGTCACAGTAATAATGTCACAGTAGCAGTGTCACAGTAATAATGTCACAGTAGCAGTGTCACAGTAATATGAAATCAATGAATGTCACATCAATAAGGAATTACAGTAGCAGTGTCACAGTAACAGTAGCAGTGTTACAGTAACAGAAATATCACAGTAACAGTAGCAGTGTCACAGTAATAATGTCACAGTAATATGAAATCAAAGAATGTCACAGTAATAAGGAATTACAGTAGCAGTGTCACAGTAATAATGTCACAGTAGCAGTGTCACAGTAATAATGTCACAGTAATATGAAATCAAAGAATGTCACAGTAACAATGTCACAGTAGCAGTGTCACAGTAATAATGTCACAGTAGCAGTGTCACAGTAATATGAAATCAATGAATGTCACATCAATAAGGAATTACAGTAGCAGTGTCACAGTAATAATGTCACAGTAGCAGTGTCACAGTAATAATGTCACAGTAGCAGTGTCACAGTAATAATGTCACAGTAATATGAAATCAAAGAGTTATGATGTTTGTGTATGCAAAGGCCTTGTTACCCTTCCTTAATGACGTGGTCCAATCTCAGCCATTCAATCTTGTTTGATTGTGTGGTCCAGATTGAAAGGACGGACTCATCTAAAGATGAAGACTCACCGGATCCTCACTCTATATATATATATATATATATATATATATATATATATATATATATATATATATATATATATATATATATCTAGAAGGGATCATATAAGGCCCTTCCCTTCCTATAAGTCCATAAGGCTGATTATTAGCCTTTGGATCAAAACAAAATAGATGGTTGAGATCTTGGTTTACATTTAATTTGAAAATAAAAGTAAATTACAATTATGTATCCCAAGCTCCTATTTTTCTTCCCCTCAATATTCTCACCTTCATTCATTACCTTGTTCCCAATGTCCTCTATTCCCGCTCACTGCCATTCCCACTCCATTACTAATTCACTCTATTCCCACTCCATTACTCCTTTACCTAGAACAACCATCAGCATACCTACTTCTCGGTCGATTACTCTATTCCCACTCCATTACTCCTTTACCTAGAACAACCATCAGCATATCTACTTCTTGGTCGATTTCTCCTACTTTCGCAGGTTAAGGTATCGTTTCCTCTTTTTGAGTTTCTGCGTTAATTTCGATGGTTTTTGATGGTTAATTTGATGGGTTTTTTTGTTAGTTTCGAGTTTCTTGTTAAATTGGGGATTTTCTATTTGGGGTTTACTGGTGTTTTCTACGGTTTACTGGTTTGTCGATTTCCTGGGGATTACTAATTTTTTAGCTTATCAATTTCCTGGGTTTAGGAAATTAGGGTTTTCTATGGTAATTAGGGTTTTCTGGGTTTACGAAATTAGCTTATCGATTTCCCGGGTTTAGGAAATTAGGGTTTTCTAGGGTAATTAGGGTTTTCTGGGTTTACGAAATTAGCTTATCGATTTCCTGGGTTTACGAAATTAGGGTTTTACAAGGTAATTTCTGGCATTTTTTTTGTTCACTGTTTTCGGGTTTTATCAATTTTTTTGATAGCTTATCAATTTCCTCACCATGCTTATCAATTTGTATGCATGTTTGTTCATAGCTTATATGGCATCAGAAAATGAAATTGTCGAGGTTGTGGGGGTCGACGAAGAAGAGGAGCAAGAAGTTGGTAACATTCCTGTGAAGTGTAGGGGGCGTAGGCTTGCGAAGCTGGTATCGAGTCTTAATGAGAGACAGAAACAGGCGGTTTGTAGAATTGGTTTTGGCGGGTTGTTGGATTTTAAACTCTGCAAGTACCCGATTTCATACGTTCTGGCCTTTATTGGAGCCTTTAATGATGGATCCCACGTTTTTAGGGCATCACAGTTCAAGGAGTTCAGTGTCACCAAACACGATGTTCACGACTGTTTTCTATTACCGCGTGGCCCGTACGAGGTAAGTTTGGTTCCCACAGGTCGACACAAAGACTCCGATTGTGACAAAATAAAAGCGTTGAAGGATTTCTGGAGGAACCGATATCACGTCAAAAGTACCTCTAGTCAAGTGAAGTTGGGAGGCCTTGTGAAGGACATGATGGCGAACAAACTAGGCAGTGATCTGTTCTGCAAGATGTTCGTCCTATTTGCGATGTCGTCTTTCCTATGCCCAACGTCCAACAACGGAATTGACTTGAAGCTTGTGAAGGCCGTAGATAACGTTGACGATATCAACAAGTACGATTGGTGTAAGTACGTTCTGAATGGTATCGTTCAGGCCGGGGTCCAGTCAAGGGGTGATCCGAAGTTTATTACAGGTTGTATTCCGTTTTTGATGATTACATACCTTCACAGGTTTGTTTTTCATACCTTTCGTTTGGTTTACGTACTTTTGGCCTTAACATACATTCCGTTTTTTTTGTCCTTCTTTTAATATCTACGTTTGTTTCTGTGTATACCAGGTTTGATTTTCGTGGTGAACCGTGCCCCCACAAGCTCCCCTTAATTACGCATTGGGACGACGCCAAACTCGCGAAAAGGCTTGACGCTGAAATGCTCGGAGGGTTTTTGGGTAGGCAAGTTTGGTCCAATATTTCTTATCCACGCTCGTTTCAGAACGGTGCTGAAGTGATAACTGTGCCCAGAATTACCGACAATGACAATGTTGAGCGTACGGTGACCAACCCCCCTGACCCGAATCTTGTGAAAAAATACGTCCAACTGGAGTTGCCTCCTATGCTAGAGGACGACAGCGTACCGGCGGGTCGGGCAGAGGACGTAAGTACATTTCCTCGTCAGTCCTACTTTAATATTTACGTACATTTCCCCATCTGTCCTCCTTTAATACACACACAGTTGAAGTGACATACCGTTAAAGTCAAAGTGACATTTACATGGCGTTGAAGTTTCAGTAAATTAATAATTACTTGTTAATTGCACTCTTATACGCGTAGGAACTACATGACCTATGTCTCATGATGGAGAGGAACGCGGTTGCTTTTAATGGCGTGGTCCGTGAAATAGCGGAACGAATCAAGGTATTGTCAACGACCCGTTTTAGCGAGCCGCAGCCAGGTCCATCGCAGTTATCGCAGTCGTTCTGGGCGAACGAGGAACTCCACCGTTACGTGGACAAAGTATGTGACCTAGCGAGGCGCTTCCAGACGTCAACTGGCAACTCACCGTTCGTTGGTGAAGCATCTACAAAAACAACAATGGAAACTCCGGGTCCCGAAGCGAATTATGAGGGGCCAGATGCGGTGTTGAGGGAGGTATTGCGTGACATTGCGGACGATACAAATCTGCAAAGAAATTCGGGTCCTGAGGCTGCAGGTGGTACGTCCCAAACGACAACACTGTTATGTAAAATAAATGACGACAATTAATTCATTTTTCCTTTTACGTGATGCAGGCGACATTGTCGACAATACAAACCTGGACAGAACTCCGGGTCTTGAGGCTGGAAACGACATTCCAGATGAAGAACAGACTGCTGCCAACGCAAATTCAAAGATGGTATTGTCATCGAAGAGAGTGACTGAACGTCCGGAGACGTCATCGAAACGACCATGCATCGAGAAGCCGACGTCCCCCGTATCCCCACAACCTGACTCACCAAATCAGAACGCAATGTCCTCCTTACGTAGCCGCAAAATTGGGGGTGGGGATGTACTAGGTTGCAGCTTGGAGGTCGGAGATGTAGACGTAAAAGCCGTCGTTGTGTCAAAGTTCGGCCGGGACAACCAGCAATTACTCAGAACCCTCCCCAATTTACGGAAGCACGCAACAGATTTCAGCCTACTGCACGACTACAAATACAAAATCGAGTACTTTTTCCCCTCATCCTTTTTTTTCAATGCTTCGACTGTATTTGTTTACCACTGCCGACGACTACATCACTACGCATTTTCTCAATTACAGTGACCTGCTAACATATTACTGGAAGGACGCTCTGCTAACTCGGAGGGATATACTGAAATACTCCCTGACACCGACATGGATTCCTCCGTGGTTGAATGCTGGTCAATACTACTGAGTCGCTTATCCGCATCTGATGAAGTTGACGAAAATCTCCCAAAGAGGACATACTTGGGGACACGACACTCGGTAAGCCTATTCTGCAGACCTTACATTTAGCTCACTATTATATGAATGCGAACAACACAACTCCGCACTTACGGAGTGCCAGAACGTAACTTCGTATTTCTTAACGAAATTAAATACTTCAGTTTTCTTAACTTTCAAAGTTATCTACTGTTAGAGCAATACTTCAACTCTTAACCATGAAAGTTATAACTTCAAACCTTTTTGAACATAACTTCAACTGTCATATCTAGACCTTGTAACATAATCAGCTTCATAATTTTAACACTTTAGAAGTGAACTTCAGTTGACAACATTTTCAACTTCAGTAGCCAACATTTTCATCTTCAACCCCATTAAATATTCATCTGTGAAATATATAACTTCAAAATTGCAACAATGCAACTTCAAATCCACGAAACCAGCACATAACATATATGTAACGTCACCTAGTTGCAAATATCAAAGTCATAACTTCAAGTATAAAACGACGTAACTTCAGCACTAAAACTATAAAACTTCTAACAATGTTATGAAATAAAAAAACTTCAGAGTTGTAAGAGCGTAACTTCATCCCACTAAAACAACATTTCAACTCTTAACCACAACATTCGCAACTTCAAATATTCTTGAACGTAACTTCAACACTCATTTAGCATTCACAACTTCAGAACTTACATAACACAACTTCAACTGTCATGTCCGCAACTTCAACTTGTGCCACATTACCACTACAGAAGGACACTTCAGTACACAATATTTTCAACTTCAACTTCAACACATCGCCACCTCAGTTTTCAGTACTACACACACGACACTTCAACTACATAGGTTGTAAACTTCAGTTAAATGAAAACCTCAAGTGTGAAATATAAAACTTCGAAGTTGTAAGAACGTAACTTCAAGAGAAGTAAACCAACATTTCAACTCTGAACCACAACATTCACAACTTCAGAACTTACATAACATAACTTCAGCTGTCATGTCTACAACTTCAACTTGTGCCACATTACCACTACAGAAGGGCACTTCAGTACACAATATTTGCAACTTCAACTTCAACACTTCGCCACCTCAGTTTTCAGTACTACACACACGACACTTCAACTACATAGGTTGTAAACTTTAGTTAAATGAAAACCTCAAGAGTGAAATATAAAACTTCAAAGTTGTAAGAACGTAACTTCAAGGGAAGTAAACTAACAGTTCAACTCTGAACCGCAACATTCACAACTCCAGAACTTACATAACATAACTTCAATTGTCATGTTTACAACTTCAACTTGTGCCACATTACCACTACAGAAGGAAACTTCAGTACACAATATTTGCAACTTCAACTTCAACTTCAACACATCGCCACCTCAGTTTTCAGTACTACACACACGACACTTCAACTACATAGGTTGTAAACTTCAGTTAAATGAAAACCTCAAGTGTGAAATATAAAACTTCGAAGCTGTAAGAATGTAACTTCAAGAGAACTAAACCAACATTTCAACTCTCAACCACAACATTCACAACTCCAGAACTTACATAACATAACTTCAACTGTCATATCTACAACTTCAACTTGTGCCACATTACCACTACAGAAGGAAACTTCAGTACACAATATTTGCAACTTCAACTTCAACACATCGCCACCTCAGTTTTCAGTACTACACGCACGATACTTCAACTACATAGGTTGTAAACTTCAGTTAAATGAAAATCTCAAGTGTGAAATATAAAACTTCGAAGCTGTAAGAACGTAACTTCGAGAGAAGTAAACCAACAGTTCAACTCTGAACCACAACATTCACAACTCCAAAACTTACATAACATACCTTCAACTGTCATGTCTACAACTTCAACTTGTGCCACATTACCACTACAGAAGGAAATTTCAGTACACAATATTTGCAACTTCAACTTCGACCAAGCCACATCAGTTATAGGTCTATTGTTATGGACTTTTGTTCTACACAGACACCACTACTACTACAGAGGTTTATAAACATCAGTTAAATGTGCACCTCATTTTGAACCGGATTATTGAAATCTTGCTTTCTACCACAGGATGTCATCACCAACCTCATTGAGACTTTCGACCAGGCCACACCACTATACGGCCTACGAGACAAGCTCTTCAAGTTCTGGGGCATATACATTAATGACTGTGGCAGAGTTGTGAACTTGGAAGTTGACCTAATATTCGTTCCGGTCAACCTCCATGGGTACTTTGCCTGCATTTGTGTCAACTTACAGGCCAAAACGATCGATGTGCTCGACCATCGCCTACACTCCAACTTTCAAAATTCAGACCTATACAAGGCTGCTTATGTAATTGTAAGTATAATATTTCTACAGTACTCTCTATAGTGCATGTCTCTCAATCATTACATATTCCGCATACCTAATATCTCTTTCCCGGGCTTCCGGGATGAGCGACTACTTAGATGAGAAGAAGGTTGATCGGGGAGAGTTCGTTTCAACTTTTGAAATCAAAGAAGTTAAAATGGAATGGAAGAAAATCGTGGTGAACAGAGAGGAGTTTGGTCTCTTCACATTGATGCACATGCTTCTGTACGACGGTGAAATGCTGTCACACGAGGATATGACGTCCAAGGTCGCCAGGAGATTCCTTGTCGCGGAGGTCATTGCCACTCTCCTTCTGTCAGACTTCAACAAACAACGTGGACGACTCATAAGGCTGATTGATGAATTCAACGCAAACAAGGACAGCATTCTGACCGATGTTAAGGTGAAACGTGCTATGGTAAAGATCCGTGGTGGCCTTAAGACAAAAAAAAGCACAAAAAAGTAAATTGTTATTAGCCTTTCCATTTCAAACAGTATGACGTTCTGCTAAAAAACTTCTAATTCTCTACCCAGACCTACTTCTAGTTCCGCGTATATGTTAGTATATGCGGAGTTGGATAAATTTTGCGGAAACTTGTAATATTTTGCTGCCATATGTCAAGAACTAGTTCTTCTGTTGACGGTCAATATTTGGTTCGGCAGTGTGTTCGATTACGTATCATTTTCATTTAACGTGCTTACTCGTACATTTTCTGCGACATTAATTCCATCGAACCGCCAACTATACACATGGTACAAATGCAGAACGAAACTTTAGTTCACATGTAATCCCCTAGAACTTCTAACGCAATACAGTGGCGAAAACACTGTAGAGGTGAGATTATAACACACTGTAGCTATGTCTTGATTAAATAAAAATGGCAAGTCAATACATAAGCCATAAAATAAAAATGGCTACAAAATAAATAAATAAATAAAATCCATAAAAAGGGTTTTAACAATCCATAATACAGTGATCTGATTAAAACAAGCAGGATCCATAACTGCTCGCTAGCCCACCCGAAGGAAAACACATATACCTGCCATGTTAAAAACATAACAGCCACAATCAGTGGGAGCAACGTCAAAGTTCTCCCAGCCGTATAACATGATTTTAAAACTGTAATTACTATTATAGAAAAATAGTAAAAATGGAAAACAGTAAAACACATTATAATAAAAATAAACTTTCAGTGAAAAACTTCACGTATCAAAACAATATAATAAAAATGAGTTTTCCGAAGAAAACATAAAACACTTGCCAACCTGCAAATCAAAATTATATCGATAATAATAAAAATATTCAAAATGGCGTTATGGATATTCGGTTAGAGTGCACAAGGCTAGACTTTCACTAGGGATGTACTAAAAACTAGCTTCGAGAACTCAGACACCAACTTCACACGCAGCGAAGATCCAAGGTCTCTAACTAGGCAACTCAACCATAATAGGACGTCGACTTATCATGAGAGGTCCTAGCTTAAGTAATATACACCCCTCCTGGATACCAAATGTATCCAGTTCAACTGACGACGACTAACACGATGCGATATCTAGCTTAAGGGCACAATGCACATATACTCCTGGACACCAAATGTATCCAGTTCAACAACCAGTGCATCCCAAATGAATACACCAGTCTTATAGTTGATGGCAAAACAGTACATCCTAGACTGTATTACTCTAACCCCACACTTATCCTTATTCCATAACTTCAAAACAAAGCCATTATTGATATTGAAAAGATATAATCATCATAAATAATAAGAGAACAAAAGAGTAATCATTATATTCTTAAAGAGAACACTTTCTATTTTAGGAAACTTCTATTTTTAGAAACTTTACTGAAAATATCATCATATAAAAATATTGAAAATATTAGTTCATACTAACACAACATTTTTAGTAAACGATATAGATTTATAAAACTAATACTTTCGGTCTTAACGATATTAATTACCAAAGTGAACATTTAATTTTATGAAATTATTAAAATATCGTATAAGCGTTATAAAATGATTAAAAATGCCTTAAACATTTTAATATTACTAATTAGGGTGTTTTCGAAAGTTATAAAGCTAAAATTCCCTAATTATTATTAGTTTCGACAATAAAATTGTAAATAAGATTTTACGGCAAACATCAAATTAAATATTTGAACGTCTTTATTTAATTAAACCAACAAATACATTTAGAGTATGTTAAGGGATGATTCAACTCTTCAAGTTTCAGATTTAAATACTTTCAAAATTGCTGGAAAAATAATTCTTTTAGGTAAGACGAATCATTTTAACGATAAATCACAATTTGTCCGAAAATCAATACTTATTAATTAAAGACTTTAATTAATAGTACAAAAATTACGTAAAATAGTTAAAATATATTTATGGACATTCTGTCCAGAAAAGAAAATTTTCCAGAATCCTAAAACTCGGTTTTTAAAGCGTTTTCTCGTTAATCGTCCAATTTCGACAATAACGATTAATAAAAATAGTAATTACAAAATGATTTAAGTATTAATGTCTAAAAATTATTGTTAAACCTAAAAATCATCATTTTCCAGATTATACTAATTTTCCAGATTTTCCAAAGTTCCAGATTTACCAACTTCCGTCAAAACCGTCTTTAAAACCCGTTTTCACAATTAACGATTCTATTAATAAAACTTATCGTTCCTAACATTTTATTAAGGCACTAAAAATCATAAAATTACATTTTATTATGAAATCATCAGAATCATATTTTTTTTCCAGATTTACACAAAAGACCAGAAATCGAGAATTTAAACGACAAACACGGTTTTAACGTTAAACGATGATTTAAAGTAATTAATTAATTCATCCACTTAACAATTCCCAAAAATTATGAAAAAATTCAAAAACTTCTATTTCATCAGAAATTTTCACCACGTCAAAAATCAGATTAAAATAAAATGTTTAAGTAATACAACTAAAAATCGGCTTTTAATCGTTTTTGTCCGTAAACGGTGATAATTCAATAATTGATAACTAAAATATCAGAAAAATGATAAATTATTAAAAATCATCAAAAACCTCATTTTTACAGAATATAATCATATATTACAAGTTTAGGCCGAATATTACGATTTTACAAATTAATACGACGATTTAATCGTTAATCTCGTAAAAGCGATAAAAATATCGAAACATGCAAATTTTCAACTTTTAAAAATTTTCCAGATTATATGACATACGTATATTGTTGAAAATGAAATATAGAAATATACATGCAATTACACAATTAAAATCATGCAATACCGAGTAACATCGATGTTACCTCTAATCTAAGTCCGAGTCGACGATGTATTCGCCCGCTTCCTGATCCTCCAAAAATACTACAAAAACATGACATCCATGGTATGAAAATACCATAAGATCGCTGGAAAAACAAGGTGTATAACGATTGAAAATGAAATGGATTAATACCTTAACGAAGGAGACGAAAAGAGGATCGAAATAAGAGAAAAATAGGAGACGGAAGGCGATGCTTGAAGACGATTTTCTGGCCAGAAATGGCTGCTGAAAAATCCAGATTTCATGAACCAAAAGAGAGAAAAAGAGGAGGTATTTGCCTTGATTAAAATTGATGTAAATTGAATGAGAAAAAAAAAGTGAAAGGATTAAGCATAAATGAAGCTCTTAAAATTGATGAAAACAAGGAACATGTATACTACACAACTTGGCCAAAATGATGTATGTGGAGGTTGAAAAGCATTTGCATGAATCATCACATTAAAACATGGTAAAAATATCTTGTGAAATAATTGTTCTCTTAAAAACATAAAAATAATAAGTTGTAAAAATATGTAGTAGTAGTGTGGCATGGGGGTCACGGTCCAAAATGGTGGGAAGGGGTCCAAAAATAATTGTAGGTTGATAAAAAAATGATCGTAAAATTATTAAAGGTATTTCAAAGCAATTAGAGTAAACCTCGCGTTGAAAAATAATTATTTACGAAACTTCGTAATAAAATCATTAATGGCTAAATTTTCATAAATAAAAATATTTCTTAGTTGAAAATATCATATAAACGTGTTTGGACCATTTTATAAAAATAAATAACCCAAATTCAAGCTTAAAATGATAGTTCGTAAAAAAATGGGATTCTTTGCGAAATAAGCAAATAGTTTGCGACGAAAATTTAACAAATAGATTTATCATAGAAAAATAAAATATTTAAAATCTTTTAATGAAAATAAATAATATTAGACTCAAAAATATTATGAAGCTTGAAAATGAAGAAAACTGAAGGCAGAAAAATAACAGAGTTATGACGGAGTCATAACGGAATAGATAATAACGCATAGAAACTTAGCGGGTGTTACATCACAACATTTTCAACATCAACATAATCAGTTCAACATTTCAGTTTCGGGTCAAAGTTTACGGACTTCCGTATTACACACGTCACCTCAACTACACAATTTGTTATTTCTCCATTATTTCAGTAAGAAACCTTCGTCTGTGAAGTACACAACTTCAAAGATTTAATAACGTAACTTCAACTGCACCAAGCCAACACTTGACCAACAGGTAACTTCACCTAAATGTCACTCTCAAATTCAGAACTTCAAGGATAAAAAAAAAACGTCAACTCATCACTTCAAGTTCTGATGTTGTAACAAATTTTGTTACGCCTACTTCCAACAATCCCTGCGAAAATGTTTACCACAGTAGCAACTCAGTCTCAGGTCCGTACTACACATAGTTCAACTTCTACACTGCAAAAATGTTACTTCAAATTACAACGTGTTCAACTGCAGCTCCTCAAAATCATCGTGAATTACGATACCAAAACAAACTACGCAGTTAACATCAACAAAATTTGGAGGTATATTATTCCAAAATTTAGAAGTCACACGGTTCCAAAATTTCAAACAGTGAAGAGCTACGTACTCACGTGAAGAGCTGTCACAGTTGAAATGACAATATCATGACATTAAATATTAAACCATACAACGCACATTGATGAACAAAAAAAAACAGCGAAAAAGGTGAATCGGAGACGCAGTACATAACGGGAGAGGTCTACTCCACCCTACTACGACGTGATTGAAAATAAAATGAGAGAGTACCCAGTACATGAAATAATTACGCTAACAGCGAACACAATGCGTCAGTCAAGAAATCAGAAAATGTCTTCCGATCCATCATCCTCGCTGTCACCAACGGAATCATCCTCCGACGGTGGATTCTTGGAGAAGGGGTTGGGGCAATTTCTCTTGTCGTAGTGGGCCATTCTTTTACAATTTTCACACATTCGTTTCGGCTTCTTCGCCAACTCCGCCGCCTTGGTCTTCGTTGACAACATCCTCTTCCCACTACCTTTGTTCTTCGACATTTTCGGAGCCAATATCGTCACTTCCGACGTGGACGCACAACCAAGGTACTTCTCCAACTCCTGTCATTTTGTCAGAGGCTTCGAAGGTCCACCCACGCTCTCTCTACAGGCGCGGATTGCTTCCCGTAATTTTTCAACTTCGTCTTTACCCTTACCGCGAACAAAGCCCACTGCTTCGTGAATCTCCGACCACAACTTCGTCATCTCCAACTGCTTCTCATCAATCAAGTCTGCAGTACCCTAAAGAAGAAAACCATCATCCAACGACATTCCTCCCACAGGCTCAACCAACCACCGCCTGCATACGTACGCTGCCGGTATAGTTTTATGTCCACAGGACGTTAAAATCCAGATTAAATGTCTACACAAAAGCCCTCGCCTTTCGAACAGTTTACAGCTGCACCTTGCGTCTTCCAGATCTGAGGAGGAATATTCAACTTCAGTCAACAATTAATGTAACTCTAAATATTGAAATAGAAACTTCAAAATAAAGTTAAGAATAACTTAAATCAGACGCACCTGGATTTACGCGCACTTCATAGACTCTATCTCTGCTTTGATCCTTCACCTTCGTTATCTCAACACCGTCATCCACCTCGAAGCCACGGACTGTGCAAGTGTCGATTGAGAACTTCACCTCATCTTGGAATTCAGTGAATATTTCATGTGTATACAACTTCGCACCATCGGCCTCCATTGGTACATGCGTCTCCGTCTTAGGCCTTGAGTGCCTGTTGTCACTGTCAAGTCTCTTTTGGGTATGCCTTTGGTGGTCCATGGCACTTTCAAAGCGCATCCAAAACTCCACCAATGTACCCGATATTTGTTCAAACCTCTTGAAAAAGCTATTCTCACTCTCCGATCTTTAAGTGGTCCTCATAACGGTTCCCATTGGAATGTCTCGGCAGTGAGCCATTACCCACTGACTTCTTATGGCAAATGTGCTCTTAAACCACTCAATGTCTTCCAATCCATGTTCTTCCATGATTTCCATCCATCTCTCATCAAACTCCGATGCTTCAATATCATTGTCCCACACAATTTCATTTAGCTTCCGTATGAATTCAAGGTAATCACTTCTTGTCGACCCATATTTAACAGGGACTTTGTTCATTATTTGCCACATGCAAAACCGATGTTTTGCCTGTTTGAAAACAGATTGAACTGATGTAATAATACCTCGGTCTTGATCCGTTTTTATGTACTCTAGTTCCTTTCCACCCATAGCTTCTAAAAATCGTCTAAAAACCTAGTTGAAAGACTCCCCATTCTCATGCGCAATAAGTGCACCACCAAATGTCACCGACTTCTTATGATTGTCAACACCAGTGAACGGAGTAAAAATCATCGAGTACATGTTCGTCCCATATGTAGGGTCAAAAGACATAGCATCCCCGAACTTTGCGTAGTTTCTCTTGGCGGCAGCGTCTATCCATATCGCTTTATCTAAGCTCCCGTCTTCTGCCAACTCGTAGTCAAAAAAAATCCTTCCCTGTTCTCCACCATTTCCTTAAAATTATCTACGAACAGCTGCCCATCTCGTTCATGAAGAAACACTTCACATCCCTCCCATAATTCTTGAAATCAGTCAAGCTTGCCCCAAGATTCTCAAATCCATTCACATGCTCCTTACACATATTGTAAGTTTGTGTCGCTCCAATTTTCAACTGCAATAAGAGAAAATAGAAGCTTCAATAGCAGACAAAATAATACGCGTAGCACATAATAAATAACAAAATTCAACACAAGCTTCGACAACCAAACAGACAAAGAACTGACTTACTCTTGAGTTCGCAATTATCATCTGCTTGTGGTAGTCCAACAACTGCCGTGATCGTTTCTGGAACTACCTCTCCGCTACTGAAAATAGCTCGTGGTTGTGGCCACAAGTAAACTTCTTAACAACCACAACACCATTCACTACGACCAACAAGACTCTTGCGCCGCAACCAACTCTTGTCACTTTGGTCCGACATCTCGTCTTATTTTCACCACAGCGCTTACCCGAATCACTCTTCTTCAACTTCTTAGCAATCCTACCAGTAGAACCGACTTCATTAGAATTAGATTTACTACTCTTACTACCTACCTTACGTCCACGACCTCCACCTACTGCTGCACCGTTACCTGCCTTCGGGACGTACGTGAAACCCTCTCTGCTGCAAACTACCAGCTGAGATTTCAGCGTACCATCACGGAACCTATTCGTCGACCACCTACGGACATCAAAACCGCAAGCGAGGCCATACGCTTCATAGAATTCAACAGCTTTATCGACGTCGGAAAATTCCTGCCCCACATAAGGCGTCTTATCCTTATCAACTTCCCTACAGTAAAGGACAGGAGGCACAACCTCTGCAACTTCTTCACCCTCCAAAGCATCTGCAACAGCACAGCCAAAGTCATGAAATCAATTTCAACTTCATCTACACCACACCTCAACTTCAACGACTAACATTTAACACTTTAGCAGACTAAAAAAAACTTCAAATGCATATGAACAAAACGACTACGACCTCCAGATAAATGTCGTCTTCAAAAAATAATCCCCTCCCCAAACGGTATTTTAATCTCCGCAGCTTCAACGACAATTACAAACCCCGACTCCGACGGCAATTAACAGCTACCTCAAAACCCCAACTCCCACATTACAATTACTCATTGAAGATAAAAAATGCACAAACCACAACAACTACTAATCCACTACAAAATTAAATAAATTACAACAAACATACCAGGCGGAACAACAACAATCTGCATATCCTCCATCTAGATGACAAATTCAGAAATAAAAACTTCAATTACAGTATAATTCACCCCCACTAGAACAGCTACTGCCAACATCATGCTACCACCTTTAAATAATTTCAACTCCAAATAGCAACGAAGAAGCCGAAGAATCACGCTCATGGGATTTGGTCCGTGTGATTTATTTGGTGGAGAAATCAACAAACAGGCTTCATTCAATTATGTAGAAGAGAGAGAAAATAAAAACAAAATTGTTGCCCTGCTATAAACTGTGTTGACTTGGTAACATCGTGATTAGGTAAGTTAATGAGGGTACTAATCTCCTTAATTACCCTTGCTTCAATCTCAGCCCTTCCTTCTTACCTCATCCTATGGCCCAAAATTGGACTTACACACTTATAGGGAGGGGTGTCGTTATGTGAACCCCCCTTTCTCTCTCTGTCTCTCTCCCTCTCTCTCTCTCTCTCTATATATATATATATATATATATATGTATATATATATATATATATATATATATTCTCTAATTTTCGATATTATTCTGAATACGGTATACTGTTACGGTATATTAAATATACCGTAATCTTCCTAACATATTATTCCTAATCTTTACTATCTCTATCATGATACCGTAATATTATGGTATCTTCTATCATCCCCCCTCAAACTCATGGTAATTTGAAAAAAATTCCATGTATTTGCACAAAGTAAAAAAAAAACAATATCTTCATCCTCGATCGTCATCTTTTTTATCTTCATCGCCTTCTTCTGAACGGTGGCATATAGATTCCTCCAGCTGTATTTCGAACGAGAAAACAAAGTTTTTCGGACTCGTCGAGAATTGTCAAGAACGCTGAGTTTTTTCGAACTTGACAAATTTAAAACGACAAATTATACGTCAATTTTAATTGCTCGGGAACCCTAATCGAACTCATAGCTGTAGACACCCAGATTTTGACCTGGTGACTGCAGGACTGCCCAGCAAACACCCGATGACGATCGGACTGCAACGCGATGCGAGTTTGCGGTATTTTAGATAGTTTTTCTATAGAACAGATCAAATAATTACTCGGAAATATTAAATAAACATCAAGGCAGCCTTAGTCGTGTCATTACGGTCGCATCGACACTAATTAGAGTCAATTCCGACATTGGGACTCCGAATCGGTCCAGAAATACGCAAAATCAACCTGAGTCAGCATACCGAGCCAAGCAAACCCCGGGATGCACACATGAGGCCCACTCGGCGCAGTAGCACGTTAGGTCAAGGGGGAAACATAACCTCCAAGTTAGCAAATGATACGCACACTCTTGGTTTTGGAAAGTATCAAAATCGTATTTTCAAATTTTTGAACGTCTCGCACCAAGCGTCCTAGCCCTCACACGCACGAACCCAGGCGCCTGAGAATAGGTGCGCCTAGACTCAGGCGTTCATCCAGGCAACGTGAGCCGAAAACAACTATAAATACCCCCCTCACCCCATTCATTTCACACAATTTCTCATTCTCTTCTCCCTTTACTCATTACGAGTTTCTCTCGCTTGGGCTCGCACTCCGACACCCAAAGCAAACGATCCACACGATCGTAGTCGCGACAAGCAAAATTGACGCTACTCTTCACCTTCGAGCACTCCACTCGAACCCAAGGTGCCCGTGTTCGACTAGCTACTCCGAGTCTAGTGGAACTCTGCCGGATTAGCCGCAGAACGACCAACGGTAACGGAACTCTACCGAAATCACGAGGCGAGCTAGGAGGATCCGCCATTTGATGTCGAATCGTCACTAGGTTGTCTTCTAAACAACACTTTACATTTCTGTACTTTTATTATGCACTGCGATAATGTCAAACATGGACGCTAGGTCCATGGCACGTTATAAACATACATAACGTCCCAACTTCAACCATAAACACTAAAATACCCTAAATAGACCCGAGTAGTTCCGAGATCCGTTCTCAAGCATCTATGCATCGTGTCCCATTTAGCGTATACTCCGAGGATGCAACTCCTCACTATGTGTTTTACTTTCATTTTGCATTTACCGCTTTCGCATGATTTATTGCTTTTATAACCTTATAATTGCATGCTAAATCACCTAACACGGAATTCAAAAAGTAAACAAGCTAAAACTGAACAAAGCGATGGTCGGGTTCCGTATTAGTCCCGATGCTCACCATACAAGTTTTGATGCATCCCTATTAATACCGAGCAGACGCATCTTAAGCAGAATACCAGGTAAGATATATCACGGTAAGATGTATAATATAAATTCACATTTCTAAAAAAAAAACGACTAATATCTGTATTATCTGATTTGCTAATACGTATAATACTAGTACTCTTTATTCTACTATGTGCATCTTTTCATGGCCTACTTGTCATGTGAAATCGCATGCAAGAATGTAAAGACAACTACTTCGACGACAAATCTTACTTGTCCTTAAACAACCGACATAGCAAAGATATGGGGTTAAAACAACGGATGTTACAGTACTTTCGCCACAACAAAGGAACAAAGTTATCAGCCCACCGATTGATTAGTAGAGGCCGCTATGTGCGGGCGGGATTGGGTGTCGATGTCTAGCGGACGTTGGCTTCCCAATACGTACCCTCACCCCTTACTCAGAATCAACGGTTTCCCGATGTCCGAAACCATTGGCAATGAGAGTCATTTCAGGCACGGAGTGCTTAAGGGTACAAGTCTGTATCTTTAGGTCCCGTGCCACTCAGCTTTGAACCGGCTAAGGATCAAAGTTGACTTGAACGGTTTCTGAGTTCCCATAATTGGCTCGATGGCGACTCCACAAATCGGCAACAAATTCGGTTCACTAAAAAGGTCGCCTTACCAAACATATCGGCCTTTAAACATTTACAACCACGACTCGATCGATCCCAACGGAAACACGAATGCCCGCATCCGTCTAGTACAAGTCCGGATCGTCATCCGAATCGAGGTCCGAAACATCAGCCTGACCGCGAGATCATACCGCCCCCGACCGGGAGGGGCCGCATGGGTGGCCGCCGCGATGAAACCGGGTCGGTTCCGCACGGGGCGCCGGGCGGTACGGACGGACGTCAACAGTTTGGCGACTCCGCTGGGGATTTGGAAACAAGTTTCCCGCAGTAGTGTAACTCGAACGAGGTCGGTGAAACTCATTTTCTAGTTGCCTGTTGTGGTCACTACAGGTTTTGGCCCTAAAAAGCCCACCCTAACCGATATTAGGACCAATCGACCTCTTCGCAGTAAGATCCTTATGGACACGCGGTGAGATCCTCAGTTGATGCTTCGGCCGCCTAACGCGCATCCCGCGGTTATACCAAGCGAATGGCTCTAAGCTACGGGTACGACACTCATCTCCCCAGATGACTTGTCGTCACCTAAGCGAAGGCTATTTGTGGGCGGTAGCCTACCTTAACCTACCCGTGTCTGCATCCTGTATGAGTGTATGCATTCTTAGTTATGTGTAGCGTGTTTGAACAACCCAAATAAAACATTAAAATCAAGATTCAACCACGACAACATATTCAACCGCAACCAACTCCGTCTTCGAAAAGAAAGGAGAGACTATCTTGTTTTCAAAACAACCTTTTTAGTGCCGATACTCGGGCCAAATTAGAATTATTTTCAAAAGCCTTTTAAACATCATCGTCACGACAAATTTTACACTCACTACTTTCGAAATACCCTTTTGAGCGCCATCACCTTTGCCAAAGTAAAATTCGTCGTTCTTCCAAACAAAAACGAAGACCGTTATAACCACCAAACTCCCTACTAATGGGATCAAGTTACCCTAAACGGTTAAATTTTATTTAAAAAATAAACATTTTCTTGCACATATCGTTAACACAACCGAAACTTCAACCAAAGAAGTCCAGAAAACCAAAACGGATATACCCTTAAAACACTTTTCATAATGCATCACCCTCATCGTCGAAATGCCAGTGAATGGATGCGACAAGCGTGGGCCACACATTTCAAAAGCTTTCTAAAAAAAATAGTCACTTCCACCACCTAAATTCTGTAATAAGGATTTAGTCACATCTTTAAAGCACCGTCACGGACACGACGTTCTGTCACGAACACCGTCTCCACCGCACATATTGAGCTAATTAATTAATAATAGTCTTGATAAAAGCACGACGTTATTGTTTTCGAAACCGGTTCCCTTTAGAACCGTGCTTCTTTTGTTAAACCACCATTTACGCCTTTGCTATCATCGAGTTTTCAATGCGCATGTAGCAACACATTTTCACGTCACAAACGATGTCACTACACCATCGTAACACCGATTTTACAAACCCTCCCTTTTGAAAGAAAAGGTTTTATTTACAAAAACCCAATCATTTTCAAAAAACATTGAAACTCTTTGATCCCGAGCCTGGATCGCAATCAATTTCTTACGTCGTACAACCGTGTTATTAACTGTCTGTGTTAGTTACAAGAGTCACCTCTGTTCGAGGTTTTACATTTTGGGTCGTCTCATCCCGAGAAGTCCTCTTTAAATCTCACCTCCGTGATTTGTGTCGAATCGTCTCATCCCAGAGGCAAAAATTCATTAGGCGCTTCGCCGAGTACACTAAGAGTCTGAAGCACCTGAGTCCCTAATCCGATGACCGCAAACACGCGCAAATCGAGGGTCTCCTTTCCGTGTTGCTCGATTATAAGCATTCCTCAAGTCTCTAGGTCGTCCGACGAATCCGTCCTGACCCTCGACGTTATCTTGCAGAAATCATTCCCCAACATGTCCTCAGAAACAGGAGTTATTGAAAACCTCTGCATCAATGTTAATACCTTGACCGAGGTGATTCATAATGTTCGCGCCTCAATAGATCGTCTGTCCTGCTTTGTTCGTCAAATTGGTAGTCGCCTTAATTTCGTCGAAAGTGGAGGAACAAAGAACGGGGCAGATACCAGTTCAATCAATTACCATACCCAGGAACCCACTCCGAATGGATTACCGCGGTACTTCGTAAGGACAAGATCCCCAAAGGCCAGCAGTGATATAACCTCGATGTCCCGCAAAACCTTAACCAACAAAGCAAGAATGCCCCGAAACGCTCCTCGAGGGGGACGTCCTCGGAAAGCTATGACAGACTCTGAGACCCAGAGAACATGTAGGGACAGTGTCGTGATGTGGTCAAGTCAGGGTAGTCGCGCGCTCCCTAAAGGCAGTAGGCCGATCTGATCCAGAGTCTAGTTCGTCTTAGGGCCTAGACTTAATAATAATAATGAATGTTTTTTTTCTCGAGCCTAGGAGGTGCGAGGGGATCTGTCCTCCACCTCCCCCATCAAATAAGATCCCGGGCACCTAGCTCGTTTGTTACTATATCAATAAGATAACTACTTTTTGACAAACATGCCTCGACAATCGCTTGATTTCCTTTTAATAACATACTTTATCGCTTGAAACTAGATACTGTGCCATTTATCGATAACAATTAACTAAAGGGTAAGGGCTACTACAAACGGCCCACTATAACTTCACCCTAAAAAAAGATCGGGAACAACTACCCTAAGTTCAACCCACAACTGACCCCCTAACCAAACAACAACACACCAATAACCAATAAGTGACCATACACCCAGATCACTCAAACTAGGCTTCCCAGTTACCAACAACACAGCCAAACACGAAGCTTGCCTAATAGGGCTAAGAGCCGCCGTAACTCTGGGAGTTAAAACTCTTAAAGTACACGGAGATTCATCCCTAGTAGTCAAACAAGCCACAGGCACCTGGAAAGTCTATAGCGAAAGTCTATCCCCGTACCAAACCGAAATAGAAACAATATCCTGGGAATTCACAGAAATCGACTTCATACACATACCCCGCGAAGAAAACCAATTTGTTGATGCCTTATCCTGGCCAGCCTCACTAATAAACATGCCCGACAACCTCTTCTCTATGCCTATCTGCGTAGAAAGGAGTAAACAACCCGCCTACATCCACAACCTTGAAACCAATGACATCCCCGAAGAACCATGGTACAAAGCAGTCTTACACTTCAAAACCGATGGATCATACCCTCCTAACACAAACACCGAAAACAAAAGAGCCTTACGAATACAAGCCGCCCATTACGTTCTAAACCAAGGACTACTGTACAAACGTACCCCACAAGGAATACTCCATAGATGCATTAACAAAACCCAATCCGAGAGAGTCATGGAAGAGGTACATGACGGGGAATGCGGACCCCATATGAGCGCACACCTATTAGCCCAAAAAATAATGAGACTAGGTTATTAGTGGGTTACCCTGGAGGCAGATTGTCGGCGTCACGTCCGCCATTGTCACAATTGCCAAGTATTCGCCAACATCCAACACCTACCACCATGCCCACCCCACACCGTAACAACACCATGGCCCTTCTCTACCTGGGGAATTGACATCATGGGGAAGGTACACCCAGCCGGGACCGGCAGGCACTGTTTTATACTAGTGGTCGTCAATTACTTTACCAAATGGGTAGAAGCCGCCTCTTACACCGTACTAACCTCTAAACAAGTAGTCAAATTCCTACCAAACAACATCATTTGCCGATACGGCATACCTCACGAAATCATTAGTGATCAGGGGACTCATTTTAGGTTCGACACCCAAAAACACCTAGACAAATACAAACTACAAAGACACAAATCCTCTCCCTATATGCCTCAGACAAATGGGGTCGTGGAGGCAGAAAACAAAACCATTACCACGATCCTTAAGAAAATGATAGACAACTACCGGGATTGGCCAAACAAAATACTCTTCGCGTTATGGGGATACCGAACCTCCTACCGAACACCTACCGGAGCAACGCCCTACTACCTAACCTATGGCTCTGAAGCCGTGCAACCCATAGAGTTAGAGATACCCTCCCTAATGATACTAGCCGAAAGCGGCATCCCCGAGGAAGAATGGAACTAAAACCGTTACGATGAGCTAGTACTTCTAGATGAGCGTAGAATACTTGCATTGTCCAACGTGCAAGACTACCAACAACGTATACAACGAGCCTTTAACAAACGAGTCAAATCCCAAAACATACATGAGGGAGACTAAGTAGTCAAATCCATTAGAGCACCCCTTCCCTTCGACCCCTGACGGAAGTTCAAACCAAACTGGGCGGGCCCCTACCTCGTAAAGAAAATACTCTCGGGAGGTATTGTAATCCTTAACGACCTAGACAGTGAAGAGTTCTCATCCCCAACCAACATGGACCAAATCAAGCGATACTACCCCTAAACATCCTAACAACCCCATCTTGATCTCCGTCCTAGGGCGAAAACCCACGCAAAATGTTTTGAAAAAGAATTTTTCGCATCGATAATTGACATAACGAGTCTAAAGCAAAATCATTCAAAGAACTACGAACATGGTTTGATTCCGTCTAAACACGGATACGTAGGCAACCCATCCCCGGGTACAACCAACAAAAATGACAAGATCAATTACTCAATTCGCATGCAAACCGGAACTTTTTCTTTGCGTTCCGATTAATAAGTGATTCCAATGACGAAGCACAAACGACGAGCCGAGGACGGGGTGAAAACCCAAAAGAGCGCCCCGGGCAAAATGAAGAAACGAGTCGCGAGTCGTCGTAAAAAAAAAAACGAGCCAAGGACGGAGTGAAAACTCGAAAGGGCGCAACGGGCAAAATGAAGAAACGAGTTGTGAGCCGTCCAAAAAAAAAGAAAAAAAAGGGGCAATACAAAAGGTGAGCCGAGGACGAAGTGAAAACCCGAAAGGGCGCTCCGGGTAAAATGAAGAATCGAGTTGCGAGCCACCACAAAATAAAAAAAAAATGGTGAAAATAATAAATATAAAAATAAATGTGCTTCTCATTAATAAAAAACAGTTAAATCGAGCCTTTGTCGAGGCCTTGACATGAAGCATCCGAAATCCGGATATCTCGGAAAATGGCAATGTGTCAAAACACTACAAAAACTAGTACTAATACACCACATAATATCAATTAATAGAACATAGTACAGAACGGCTGGGCTCTACCAGTTCAACTTTCTTTCTCCCCTCGTCATATGGGTGTGCTTGTTCAGGTTTTCACCATCAACCCCTCCTAACACAAGTTTCTACCACCCTAGCCAAAGGCGAGCCCAGCCAACACGAGTCTCGTCGGTCTTGGCCCGTATATATGAACTGGCTGCACTAGGATCGGTAACGTTGTCTTTGGTCAGGCACTTAGTGACATCTCCTTGAGTTGCCTCCTTATCCTCTAGCACCGTTGTCTTCCTAACTTTCGACTTGCTCTGTCTTGACAAGTGTTCATAAACCCCCCGCTGGAAGAAGGTAATGTTGGTCGGTCGAACACTCTCTATAACAACGGGACGCGAAAATTATTGTTCCCAAGACACCCTAAACTTCCTGAACGAATTCTCCGTCCATGAGTCAAGCCTAGGAACACCCCTAGTAATCTCCGAGGTGGTTGTCCTCACCCCCATTTGGTTCGATAACTCGGCCGGATAAATATAAACTGGATCCCTTAAAGATAATATCAACATAACCTGAGTAGAGGACGAAAAAGGAAGCCCGGCTTGTCCACTAATATGCCACCATGGGACTATCCACCTGATAGCCATTTGCCTATTGTCCAAGTAGGAATGCCATTTTTCTTTGGTATGACCAGCACTCCATGCCTGCACCATCTTGCGACCCGTGAAGCCTTTATAGCTATAACCCTTAACAGACCAAGGAGGGTCAACCAAGCCGAGCCTTTCTTGTAGCCAAACCTTCACAAACCCCAACACAATGTCACTTCTTCGAACTAAAGTGGGTTTCAAAAAAAATAGCATCCCACATACTTGCACAATGATTCTAAAATCCCAAAAAGGAGCCCGATGCAGCTGGGCACGAGCTTCAAGACCTAGAATGAGATCGCCCAAAATGAGTAATGACTAAAGAGGGCGATCGCCCATGTTCCATCCCCATTACAACAACCAAAACCCAAGGATTACCATAACCGCCAAGCACTAGTTCATCTTCGAAATAATAGTAACAAGTCACCGCAATATTGAAAGCCCGTCTACAAGCTAGGGAGGAAATGTCACGAGAACCCATATGTGAGAACGCCCTAAGTAGCAACCCTGAGTTTATACCATCTCTCCCGAAGAAAACATTAGCCTCCTCTGACGAGGAAAAGTCCAAGAAGTGACGAAACCTTTCCACAAAAGCATCATCTCCTAGAGGCACGCACGGTCGAACCGAGGACCACCCACCTATAGCATCTAGATCCTCGGGAAGAGGACAAACCCGACCCCTAGGAAAAGCAAAGACATGTCTTTTTACGTACCAAAACTTTGAGCATGCTAACAAAAAGTCATCTTGCATCTTAACTTGCCTTAACGCGATAACCACGGACAAACCATCGCTTGGAAAAACCTCGGGATCACATTTCTTCAAACAGCCCGCCCACTCAGTCAAAAGATTCCCGAAACCCGACATGACTCAAAAAAACACAAAGGAGCTATATATAGACACATTGTGGGTATTTTAGTATGTCAAATACAAGCTCCCATAACCCGCATATATAGCCCTAAACCCACAACAATTAGAAAACTACGAAAATTTCCATAAACAAGATCTTGGCCACTCAATCCCAAGCACACAAATATCTAGCCGCCCGAGCTCAGGTGACCCGGAATCCAACAGCCCCAATCTTGGTGTTTGTTCCCTAAGACACCAGCACCCCTATAAACCAAAAACCAAGACATCAACCCTGTCTTATCACCGCAATTACCAACTGACAACCCCGGACATTGGTAACGACCTTTCGAAGTCACTAAAACCCTTTTCGAAGACCGAAATACTTGCGCAAGAGTTGCGAGGTTACGCGGACAACACATTTTACCCGCCGGACCCACCAGACTTAGATGTCTTTTCTTTTTTTAGAGGGATAAGCTACCTCACCTAGGCGTGTTGTAGCCTTTAACGGCGTCGTTAATTCGCGTCTGTAGCCCAATATGGCATTGTCATACAAAAAATGGTCTAACTTTTTTCAAAAGTAGCGTTGTAGCCTTTAACGGCGTCGTCGATTCACGTCTGCAGCCAATACGGCATTGTCATACAAAAGTGGTCTAACTTTTTGTTTTCAAAAGTAGCCTAACCTTTTTTTTAGATAAAAATGTTGAAACTACACTTGTCTCCCAACGCGCTCGGACGAAACATGTTACTTTCTCGCATTTTGCACGTCTCTAGTCAAAATGTTTTAATCGACGTACTATCTGATCCAATTCCTGGCTCAAACTAACGCATTTAAAAAAAACATTTTTGTATTCTCATGCGACCCTAACGCACTTAAAACGTCCTAAACTACGATGAAATCGCAAACGAAAAAAATTTGAAATGATTATTTGTCATTTTAAGCTAGCATTTTGAAAAACAAGAACGCAAGACTAAACTAATCAATCTGAACACTAAAAATCTTAAGAATAAACAAGATATTCAAACTCATATACAAATCGAGTTCATAAACTAGGGAGGACCCCTAGAAGCCGCGCCTATAGCTATCACGAACTCACTGATGTTGTCATCCAGACCTAAGTCGTCCAAAACGAGGGTAGGAGACTCACTACCATCCATCCTCGACAACATCTCCAAAGTAGTCCTCTCGGGAATCCCTCTAACGTCCTCGGTTGCACCCGTGACTTGGCCTTCAGATCAGCTTCAGCCTCAACCTCCCTCTCTATCTCAACCCCTTGCCTAGCCTCGCCCTGCGCTGAGGTCTCACCCTGATACCGAGCCAACCGCTCCTTAAGTCGGGCAATCTCGTCGTCCCGAGATTGCAAGAGTTGTCTGGCATCGGCCACCTCTGCCTCGAGCTCGGTCACCCGAGTCTCCAGTTGCCCCACCATGTCCCGGGAATCCTGCAAATACACCTAGGCCTTAAGAAAACACGCAAACAGCCTAGAAAACCAACAGTGGGTACACATACTCACCAATCGAGGCCCCGAAGTATCACGGGAGACACTCAAATCATAGACTCCGGAGCAGTTGGCAGCCTGCCACAACCTCTGATGGCAAGCTGACGAAACCTGAAAGGTGAAACCATACGAGTTAGCCAAACATAACCTAGCCCTTAGAACCCGAGTCCGAAGCAAAACATCGAAACTTATCCGATCGCGCCACTCTATCCCGGCATCCATCTCCTCAGCAGAACACGGGGGAGAGGCTCAGTGAAAGATACCCCGGCTGCATCTACCCTAACTAGTGTCAAGGGGAAGTCTGGGGGCTGGACAGCGTCAGCCGGATCGGCCAGCTAAAGGAAAAGCAAACCGGTCAAGGAGAAAATAAACGCTAACCCATAAAACGAAACGAGCACTAGAGCAAAAACGAGTTCTCACCACGAGGCGGTGGCAAGCTAGCCGCTGGCTGACATGAGATAGATAGGAGGCACCAGTAGCGCATCACCTCCTTCTCCATCTCTACCCTCAAGGACTTCTGCGACGGTCGGTGGTCTAAACACGGTCCGGGGAGGATCAACTAGTACTCTGAAATCGTCATACAAGTACTGACGCACCAACTGCTCGCCCAGATACCAAACCAGGCAAAACAACGCAGGAAGGAGCATCCTCCTGTAACTCTTAGGCCTCAACTTCGCCGTCACATACCCAGGCACACCCTCGTAATCGGCCCAAGGACGGGCCACAAACTACACAAACAAAAATGACGCCTCAATAATCCTAAACCTAGGAGGACACCACTAGTGCCAGCCAAAGAAGCTCCCTCGGGGCGCTCAGTATCATCTCTGGCTGCAAAACCAAACAAAAAATGCAAAAATATGTGCCTGAGTTTAGGCTAAAGCATCTCAAACAAGTCAAAATAAGGTCAAAATTTGGGATAGTTATATCAAAATTCTAAAAAGCCCACTAGCACCCATTTTTTATCCCGGTTTCAATAGAAGTGCTTTTGGGAAAATCCGGCATCGTTACGGCACCTTTTGGTCCGTCGTAAGTCACACAAAACCTCACGGAGTACCCTAAAGGCCATTCTAATCCATGAAAGTCGACATGAAAGTCACCCATAATGTCACAAACACTAGTCGAGCAACATAAGGAAAGGCAAGTACGGGAATAACCGGGAAAATGATCCCTAAACCCTAGCATTTCGAATTTACCCCATAGGAGACCATTAATACACCTCGAAACCATCTATCAAGCTTATGACTACCCTAATTAAACAATGGGACCAAGCACAAACATCGAAACTTAGCAAATTCAAAACGCCCAAATCGATTTTCTAGGGTTTTAACAAAATCAACTCATAATCAACCAAACTAAGCAAAATCGACAATAGGCAACTAAGGAACGCTTACCCGACGTCGACATAATCGTATATGGCGAAAATCGAGACGGAAATCGGTTGAACAAGTCGAGAAAGCAAGATTGAGTTGGGGGGGGGGGGTGCCCGCGTCTTAATTTTGGAACGAATAACTCGTTCTTCCTCCCTTCGCTGATTTTAAATGGGTCTGACCCACAGAAACCCAGGCGCCTCTGGTCCCGCGTCAGCATTCTGGACCGTTGGGGGCTAGACACTTGAATTTTAAGGCGCAGCAGGACGCGCGCTTAACTTCTCGGCACAAGACTAAAAAAAGAGCAAACGAAACACATTATCCAACACTCGCAACGCACACAATCATAAACCAAACGAAATAAACAACGACAAGACAATTTACTAACCGATACCGGCAAAGCAAGCTTATAAAGTATAAACACCCACTAACTAAAATCTGCCCAACGAAGTAATAAAACAACAACAACAAAAAGCATAAAAAACCTTGACTAACATGAATAGTCATACTCGAGCACATAATAAATTCGAGCGAAGTCCGAATAAATCCGAGCACATAGGAAATCGGAACAAAGCAAGACAAATCCAAACAGAGCAAAGCAAATCCGCAAAGCAAATTAAATTTAACCAAAATAAATAAATATCTTCAAACATTTTCGAGCCTAACGGGTCTTAGTTATCCTGAAGGCAATTTGAGTTGGAGCGGATACTGACACGGTCAAACATTTTCGAGCCTAACGGGTCTTAGTTATCCGGAAGGCAATTTAAGTTTGAGCCGATACTGACACGCTAAACATTTTCGAGCCTAACGGGTCTTAGTTATCCTGAAGGCAATTTGAGTTGTAGCGGATACTGACACGCTCAAACATTTTCGAGCCTAACGGGTCTTAGTTATCCTGAAGGCAATTTGAGTTTGAGCGGATACTGACACACTCAAACATTTTTTCAGCCTAACGGGTCTTAGTTATCCGGAAGGCAATTTGAGTTTGAGCGGATACTGACACGCTCAAACATTTTTGAGCCTAACGGGTCTTAGTTATCCCGAAGGCAATTTGAGTTTGAGCGGATACTGACACGCTCAAACATTTTCGAGTCTAACGGGTCATAGGCATCCCGAAGGCAAATTTCGAGTCTAACAGGTCATAGTCATCCTGAAGACAATTCAAGTTCGAGTGGATACTAACACACTCGAACATTTTTTTTCGAGCTTAACGGGTCATAGACATCCCGAGGGTAAACTTTCTTAAATTTTCAAGCCTAATGGGTCATAGGCAACCTGAGGGCAAACTTTCCTAATTTTTTCGAGCCTAACGGGTCATAGGCATCCCGAGGGTAAACTTTTTAAAATTTTCGAGCCTGACGGGGCATAGGCATCCTGAAGGCAATTCAAGTTCGAGTGGATACTGACACATTCGAACATTTTTTTTCAAGCCCAACGGGTCATAAGCATCCCGAGGGAAAACCTTTTCTAATTTTTTTAGCCTAACGGGTCATAGGCATCCTGAGGATAAAGTTTTTAAAATTTTTGAGCCTGACGCATCATAGGCATCTTGAAGGCAAACCTTCCTAGTTTTTCGAGCTCGATGGGTCATAGGCATCCCGAAGGCAATTGTTCGAGTGGATACTGACACACTCGAACATTTATGTTCTCAAGCCTAACAAATCACAGGCATTCTGAAGGCAAATAAAGCAAGCACCAGCAAGTCATAAGGATTCGAAGGGCAGTCCAAAGTTGAGCGGATTCTCATGCATTCGGAAATCAAAATCCATGAACATAACAAACCCGTGACGAGATAGCAAGAACGAACTCGAGCTCCAATAAGCGACCGCAAGAAAAGACGTCAAGTACGATTTCTAAGCCTTGGCTAACGAGCCTCAACACGTAGTCCAACGGACTTAAAACGACCCGACCGGACAGCCACCAGGTCGTAATCCTCGATTGACCTGGGCGGCTATACTTTGTCTTTCTCCTTGTCCAAGCCTCAGTCAAAGTGAGGGCTTCTGTACACACCCAGATTTGGACCTGGTGGCTGCAGAAGTGCCCGACAAACACCCGATGACGATCGGACTGCAACGTGATGCGAGAATACGATGTTTTAGATAGTTTTTCCATAGAACGGATCAAATAATTACTCGGAAAAATTAAATTAACATCAAGACAGCCTTAGTCGGGTCATTACGGTCGCGTCGACACTAATTAGAGTCAATTACGACACCGGGACACCAAATCGATCCCGAAATACGTAAAATCAAACTCGAGTCAGCACACCGGGCCAAGCGAACCTCGGGATGCACAACCGAGGCCCACTCGGCGCAACGACGCACTAGGTCAAGGGGAAGACTTAACCCCCAAGCTAATGAATGATACGCATCTTCTCGGTTTTGGAAAGTTTCAAAATCGTATCTTCAAAAACCCAGGCGCCTCACTCCGAGCGTCCTGCTTCTCGTGCGCACAGACCCAGGCGCCTGAGTTCTGGTGCGCCTGGACTCAAGCATCTCACAGGGCAAAGTGAACCACGTGAGCACCTATAAATACCCCCCTCACCTCATTCATTCGACACACAATTCTCATTCTTCTCTTATCCCTCTCACTCATTACGAGTTTCTCTTAGCTTGGGCTCGCACTCCGACACCCAAAGCCAACGATCCACTTGATCGTAGTCCTGATAAGCGAATTGATGCTTCTCCTCACCTTCTAGCACGCCACTCGATTCTGAGGTGCCTGCGTTCGAATAGCTACTCCGAGTCTAGTAGCGAAAGCTCTGCCGGATTAGCCGCAGAACCAGCCACGGTAACGAAACTCTGCCAAAATCATAAGGTAAGCTAGGAGGTTCCACCCTTCAAAGTCGAATCGTCACTAGGTTGTTATCTGAACAAAACTTTACATTTATGTACTTTTATTATGCACTACGATAATGTCAAACGTGGACGCTAGGTCAATGGCACGTTATAAACATACGTAACATCACAACTTCAACCATAAACACTAATACACCCAAAATAGACCCGAGTAGTTCCAAGATCCGTTCTCAACCATCTATGCATCATGTCCCGTTTAGCTTATACTCCAAGGGTACAACTCCTCACTATGTGATTTACTTACATTTGCATTTACTCCTTTCGTATGATTTATTGCTTTTATGACCTTATAATCGCATGCTAAATCACCTAACACGAGAATCAAAACGTAAATAAACTAAAACTGAACAAAGCGATGGTCGGGTTCCGTATTAGTCCCGGTGCTCACTATACATGGTTCAACGCATCCCTATTAATACCGAGCAGACGCATCTTAAGCAGAATACTGGGTAAGATATACCACGAGAATATATAATATCTGTATTATCACGTTAAAATTGATTTGCTAATATGCATAATATTAGTACCCTCTACTCTCCTATGTGCATCTTTTCATGGCCTGCTTGTCACGTGAAATGGCATGCAAAGAATGTAAATACGACTACTTCGACTACAAAAAAAATCAGCAACCCTAGAGAGAGAAAACGATGAGAGAGAAAGTTACAGTAGCCGTCACTGAAAGCTAGGAAGATCTTGAGTCTGAAAACATGGGTAAAGCTAAAAATAATAGTAAAAATAACAAAAAAAAATCAAAAAATTCCAGAAAAGCCTAAACAGCAAGTATCTTCTAGCAAGAGGAAAGAACAGGAGAGTTCTTCTAACAGGCCGATCATTACTAAGTATGATCTTGACCTTGATGGTTTTGAGAGTGAATCGCATAATGATGAAAAGAGCCAGGAATGGGCGGATATAGTACGAAATGGTGTGCCTGAAGAGCCTCCGCTGGTACAGTTGGAAGTTGCAGATGTAGAGAATGAGATCGTTTTTTGGGAAACTGCTATATATGGTTATATTCTTGGAGCTCATCCGCCATGGAAGGTGGTACTGGGGTTTCTGGAGAGATTATGGAAGAGTAAAGGATTGGACAAGATCTCTTTTATTAAGAATAGAGTTTTCTTGGTCCGATTCAAAACTAAAGAAGAACAACAAAAAGCTTTCAGTCAGTGGGTCTTATTTGACAAAAAGCCAGTCATCCTTAAGCCTTGGGAAGATTGTATTGATCTAACTAAGAAAGAGGCAAATGAAGTGCCAATATGGGTGAAGCTACATGATCTGAATGTACGATTTTGGGGGTAGGAGAGCCTGACCAAAATTGTTAGCAGAATTGGGCAATTTATTAAGTGTGATACAAATACAGGGCTAAAGATGTTCCTGGGATATGCTCGTGTGATGGTTTCTGTGCAGATTGAGCAGAAGTTTCCACGAAGCATCAGGTTTTTGGATGAAAAAGGCCTGGAGCAAGAGGTTATTATTCAGTATGAATGGCTGCCAATTAAATGTTTAAAATGTGGTGGAATGGGCCATGAAGAGAAAGACTGCAGGAAAGGACAACCTAAGAAACAATGGAAGGAAAAGGGGATGGTTATAGTATCTGCAGCAGATGGGGAATCAGTTGAACCTGAGGCACCAGCGGCTGTGGAGACAGAAATCATACCCATACGGACTCCTCAAATGTTCCCACCATTGAACTATAGTGCTCATCCTTCTCCAGCACGGATGATATCTCGATCTACAAGGTATGAACGAGGAAGTGGGAGTCAGGGAATGCAGGGGTTTAACTTTGTTGATATCTTCGCAGCCTCACTGCAACGAACTAATGCTATGATGGGTAATGTGATCGTCTCTACAATTGACAATGGTTAGTTTTTGTTTTTGGAATATAAGAGGTCTTAATAGTAGCAATAAACAGCGAGATGTTAAATGGTTCTTGCATAAGAATAATGTAGGACTTTTTGCTTTATTGGAAACTAGAGTCGAGGCTAGAGATTGGTCTGGGATTAAGAATAATATTTGTGCAAAATGGTCAATTTGCACTAATAATGCTCAGCATGAAGGAGGGCGAATATGGCTGATTTGGGATCCTACCATCTTCACGGTGGACATTAGGAATGTTATTCATCAGACGATTTGTGCTCTTGTGTATGATGCTTCTAGGAAGAAGAGGTTATGGATAACTTATGTCTATGGCTTAAATAAGCAGAGAGTGAGAAGGTCCTTATGGCAGAATTTACGAAAATATGCTGGCTGGTGTGCTGGTCCTTGGGTGATTGGAGGAGATTTCAACAATATTTTGAATGTTGATGAAAAGATTGGTGCAGCTGTAACCTGGGCAGACATTAGGGACTTTAAGGAGTGCACTGTGGACTGCTAGGTGCAAGATATGAAGAATAATGGTTCTTTCTATACTTGGAACAACAACCACGAAGACAGTAATCGAGTGTTCAGTTGCATTGATAGGGTGTTATCTAATGCTGAGTTTCTAAATGATTTCCCCTCTATAGAAGCTCATTTCCTTCCTGAGGGAGACTTCGACCATTGTCCTTGTCTCTTTTCTGTGGAGTAGGAACTCTATGGAGGTATCTTGGCAGGACATTTGTCAAAGCAAAGAGAGAGGTGGTCTTGGACTGATGAACTTAAAATTCTGTAATAAAGCGTGTGTTGGAAAATATTGTTGGTGGATACAGAGTGATGCGAATTCATTGTGGGTCAAATGGGTGCATACAAATAATATAAAAGGAGTACAATGGATGGATTATAAACCGAATGGTCTATCGAGTTGGACTTGGAGGAAAATCTGCCATATCAGGGAGGAAATGAAGGTGGGCTTTACTGTTGGACATTGGAAGGATGGTGGGGAAGAGTACAAGGTGAAGGATGGGTATGAATGGCTATTACAATCTGGTCCAAAAGATGCAGCAACGCAGTTTGTCTGGAATGACCTGAGTTTACCCAAGCATAGATTTCTGTCCTGGCTGTATACGAAATGACCTGAGTTTACCCAAGCATAGATTTCTGTCCTGGCTGTATACGAAAGGTAGATTATTGACTAAGGACAGGATGCTTAAATGGGGAGATATTATCGATGATAAATGTGGGATATGTGCAGTCCAAAGTGAAAAGCAGCAACATCTATACTTTGAATGCTCGTACAGTAAGGCCTGTCTGAATGCTGTTAATGAGTGGATTCAATCTGATATTCCAAGCACTAACTGCATCACTTGGTGGCTTGATTTAGGGAGTTTGGCTTGTACGAAGAAGAAGATCTTTGGGATGGTGTTGAGTTCACTTATCTATCATATATGGAAGGAACGGAATAGAAGTGTGCATGATGGTGTTCTACTTCATCCAAGGAAAGTGTGTAAAGCTATACAATTTGAAGTGAAGAATCGGTTGAAGATTTTTCTTAAAATAGATGGAGAGGTTACGAATATACTATAATTTTAAATAGTTGTAATGACTGTTGAATTGTTGGCCGAGAAGCCCAAATTGTAATGTTTTGGTGTGGTAATATAATTCTTACATTTCAACCAAAAATAAAAGACTACAAAGCTTACTTGTCCTTACACAACCGACATAGCAAAGATATAGGGTTCAAACAACGGATGTTACAGTACTTCCGCCACAACAAAGGAACAAAGTTATCAGCCCACCGATTGATTAGTAGAGGCCGCTATGTGCGGGCAGGATTAGGTGTCAATGTCTAGCGGACGTAGGCTTCCCAATACGTACTCTCACCCCTTACTCAAAATCGAAATCGAAGGTTTCCGGATGTCCGAAACCATTGGCAATGACAGTCATTCCAGGCATGGAGTGCTTAAGGGTACAAGTCTTTATCTTTCGGTCTCGTGCCACTTTAGCTTTGAGCCGGCTAAGGATCAAAGTTGACTTGAACGGTTTCCGAGTCCTTATAATTGACTCGGTGGCGACTCCATAAATCGGCAACGAGTTCGGTTCACTAAAAATGTCGCCTTACCAAACATATTGACCTTTAAACATTTACTACCACGACTCGATCAATTTCAACGGAAACACGGGTACCTGCACTCGTCGAGTACAAGTCCTAATCGTCATCCGAATCGAGGTCCGAAATATCGCCCCGAATGCGTGATCGGACCTGCCCCCGACCGGGAGGGGGCCGCGTAGGTGGCCGCCGCGATAAAACTGGAACGGCCCCGAGTGGGCGCGCGCGGGGCGCTGGGCGGTGCGGACTAAACATGCTTTTGACACAAGTTTATCAAGTGACGAGAACACCAGCAACTTTGTGGAGAGTTTCAACTCCACATTGGGAATTCATAGATGCAATCCTATACTCGGTCTTCTTGAAGGTAATATTTTCAACACACTTCTTGTTAATATACATAGATATGTACACATGTGCATTTTATCAAACTAATTGACTCATGTATGTAGGAGTAAGAAGAGTTGTCATGGTGATGCATGCTACTAGACAAGATATAGTAGATTTGTCACCTGATGATGGTATATGCCCAAACATAGTGACTTGGCTGCGAGTACTTACAGAATAATCAAGACCACTGAGGGCCTACAACTCTGGCAGAGGGAAGTTCGAGGTTCATGAAGGTCACCCTCATCTAACAGGGAACTTCAATTAGCTCACTTGTGCTTTTGAAGCATGGGAACTGTCTGGAATACCCTATAAGCATGTCATTAGAGCCACACTTGAATCAAACAAAAACCCAGTTGACTTTTTGAGTGAATGGTACTCTGTCAAGAAGTAAAAGGAGGCTTATGGCACCTGCATGTCATGTAACACCCGCTATTTTCCTAGCGCTTTTATCTTTTTCATTATGACTTCGTCATAACTCTATCACGTTTCGGCCTTCTGTTTCATCATTTTTTCCAAGATTGGAAAAATATTATTTTAAAATATTTTAAAATGTTTTAAAAGATTTTAATTCTTTTAAACCTATTTATTTGGTTTTCATCGTAAACTATTTATTTTTCCGCGAGGAATTCTATTTCTCTACGAACTAGCGTTTTAAGCTTGGAATTGAGTTGGTTATTTTTCCTAAAAATATCAAAACACGTTTATATAATATTTCCAACTCATATTTTATTTAAGAAGATTCGACCTTTAATGATTTTATTACGAAGTTTTGTAAATAATTATTTTCGAACGCGCGGTTTATTCGAATTGATTTGAAATACCTTTAATAATTTTACGATTCTTCTTTTTATTAACTTACAATTATTTTGGAACTTTTCCCCACATGTTGGACCGTGATAACCCTTATCACACCCCTTACTATACATTTTTACTACACATTTCATTTTATGATGTTTAAGTCCTAGATATTTTATTTTTCTCACCGATTTCTTTTGGTCTTAAACACAAACTCTTCACACTCCCTTCCTCTCTCATTTTGCATGGTTTGTGCATGCACTATGACCTAGTTTTCATCAAAATTTACTTATCATTTATGCTTTAGAAAATCATCCACTTTCTTATCATTCATTTTACAAAAAATTAAGCAACATTTCTTCCCTTTTGCTCTCTTGGCTGAGATTTGGCAGCAGCTTTTCTAGCCAAATTTTGTCCCAAATCAAGTCTTGACCGTCTCATTTTCATCTCCAAAGTAATCGTCTTTCCTTTCCCTTCGTTAAGGATTTTTGAATGATCCCGAAGCCGACGAATTTATAATCGACTCTGATTTTTTGGATTAGAGGTAACGTCGATGTTACTCAATATTACTTGATTTTAATTGTGTGATTGCGTGTATATTTTTTTTATTTTATTTTTGACAATATATGTATGTCATATAATCTGGAAAAATTTTAAAAGTTGAAAATTTTCATGTTTCGGTATTTTTATCGGTTTTACGAGATTAACGATTAAATTGTTATATTAATTTGTAGAATCGTAATATTCGGTCTAAACTTCTAATATATGATTATATTCTGTAAAAATTATGTTTTTGATGATTTTTGATAATTTGGTATTTTTCTGATATTTTTGATATCGATTATTGAATTATTACCGTTCACGAACAAAACGATTAAAAGCCAATTATTTGTTCTAGCATTTAAACCTTTTATTTTAATCTGAAATTTGACATGGGTAATATTTCTGGCGAAATAGAAGTTTCTGATTATTTTCATGATTTTTCGGAATTGTTAAGTGGGTGAATTATTTAATCACTTTAAATCGTCGTTTATCGTTAAAATCGTGTTTGTCATTTTAATTCCCAATTTCTGATTTTTGTTTTGATTCTGGAAAAAATTTGTTCCTGATATTTTCTTGCCAAATATGTATTTTTATGATTTTTATTAATTTAATAAAATACTAGGAACGACAAGTTTTATTAAGATAATCGTTAATTGTGGAAACGGGTTTTAAAAGACGGTTTTAAATGAATTTGTTAAATCTGGAATTTTGGATGTCTGAAAAAGTTAGTAGTTTCTGGAAAATCTTTATTTTTGAGTTTAATAATTATTTTTGGCTATTAATACTTAAATCGTTTTGCAATTACTATTTTTTATTAATCGTTATTGTCGAAATTAGACGATTAATGAGAAAAACCTTTAAAAACCGAGTTTAATGATTCTGAAAAAAATATTTTTTCTGGACAGAATGTCCAAAAATGTATTTTATCTATTTTACGTAATTTTTGTACTATTTATCGAAGTCTTTAATTAATAGTATTGATGTTTGGACAAAATTGCGATTAATCGTTAAAATGCTCCGTTCCACCTAAATGAATTATTTTTCCAGCAATTTTGAAAATACTTAAATCTGAAATTTTAAGAGTTAAACCACCCCTTAACATATTCTAAATTTGTTTAATGGTTTAATTAAATAAAAGACGTTAAAAGATTTATTCTTACATTTGCCGTAAAATCCTATTTATATTCGTATTGTCGAAACTAATAATAGTTAGGGGATTTTAGTTTTAAAATGTTGGAAACACCCTAATTAATAGTATTAAAGTGTTTAAGACATTTTTAATTATTTTATAAACACTTGTGTGATTTTTCATTAAATTCATAAACTCAAATGTTCTCACTTTAACAATTAATATCGTTAAGACCGAAAGTATTAGTTTTAAAAATATATATCGTTTACTAAAAATGTTGTATGAGTATGGACTAATATTTTTGATATTTTGATATGATGCTATCTTTATGTAAAGTTTCTAAAAATAAAAGTTTCCTAAAATAGAAATTTTTCTCTTTTGAAAAGTGACCCTTTTTCCTTTTTGATCTCTTATTATTATATTGATTATATCTTTTGTATATCGATAATAACTTTGTTTTGGAGTTACGGAATAAGGACAACTGTGGGGTTAGAATAATATAGTCTGGGATGTACGTTTTTGCCATCAACTGTAATGCTCGTGTGTTTTTATTGGGCACATTGGTTGTTGAACTGAGCATGGTTTGTGTTCAGGAGAGTGTGCATTGTGCCCTTAAGCTAAATGTCGCATCGTGTTAGTCGCCGTCAATTGAACTGGATACATTTGGTTTCCAGGAGGGGTGTATACTACTTAAACCAGGACCTCGTTGCACGCAGTCCTGTTATAGTTGAGTTGCCTAGTTAGAGACTGGAGTCTTTTATGAGTTAAGTCTACAGCTCTCAAAGCTAGTTTACATTATTATCCTAGTGAAAGTCTAGATTCTACACTAACCCTATCCATAACGCCATTTTGAATATTTTTATTTATTATCGATATAATTTGGTTTGTAGGTTGGCAAATGTTTTATGTTTTCTCCGGAAAACTCACCTTTACTTTTATTGTTTCGATATGTGATGTTTTTCACTGAAAGCTTATTTTTATTACGATTTTAAATGTTTTTCGTTTTACTATTTTTCTATAATAGTAATTACAATTTTAAAATCCTGTTATACGGCTGGGAGAACGTTGACGTTGCTCCCCACTGATTATGGCTGTTATATTTTAACATGGCAGGTATACGTGTTTTTCCAGTGGGTGTGGGCTAACGAGCAGTCGTGGATACTGCTTGTTTATTTTAATAACTCTGTCTTTTGGATTGTTAAACTCGTTTATGGACTGTTTTAAATTTTAGCCATTTTTATTTATGGCCTATTGCTCGACTTTACCCCTTTTAATTTACTAAGACATAGTTACAGTGTGTTTTAATCCTGACTCTACAGTGTTTCCGCCACTGTATCGCATTACAATTTCTAGGGGATTACAGTTGGTATCAGAGCATCACTGCTCCCAACGCTTACACCTGAAATTAGGAAAAATACCAATAAATTATTTAAACAATAGATAAAAAATATTATTAGAGATGGGTAGAAACAAGTAAGGACTTATTTGATTAGCTTTCCTGTTCCTGAAACTCAGTGACTGGCATTGAATATTTGTTTTATATGTCAAAGAAGATGATGAGTGGACAAGATGTTGACGTGATGCTGCTCCAAATTGGGATGGGACCTACATAGCACTCTCAATGCCTGCTGACTCGAGTGGACAACTTTGTGCTCTAAGAAACATACAAATGGTGACTTTCCAGCCCCAATTCAGTTTACTCAAGCTACAGGCCAGATGGTCAAGATTAGATCACAGTTCCATCACGGTGTAGTAGACTTAGATTTGAAATCACTTTGGATCCAGATGGAGCGACTCAATACTAGTGTGTTTGTTCCTCTACTCAAAGTTGAAGAAATCCAGCGAGTTACACAATGAACTCTCCAGGCCCGAAGATTCTTCTCTGGTTCGTGATCTGAAGTATATAGGATCATTGATTCCTTTCTTTCATTTTCCACCCTCTGCTTTTCCAATTCTTCTCTTATATTCTCATCTTTATTCTTATGGTAAGTCCTTGTTCTATTCTTCTACTTTACCATCTTCCCTTTTGAGATTCTTTGGTTAAACTGAATTTTGTCTTAGTGAACCTTTTTGGAAGATAAATATGTTGGAGGTTTAGTTAACTCCTTATTACTAATGGTTTGAGGATTGTGAGTTGTGCCCTGTTATCTAATCTAGTTAGCTTTTGTGGAATTGATTTGAATGGTATTAGTTGCTTAACGGAATTAGGATTGTACCATAGAGATTTATCAAGCTTGGGTTATGAATTACTTTATCGGAGAGAGGACTAAGAGTTGAGTAAATTTTTGGATAATGAGAATAATATCATATTTTGATGGATACCTAATACCCAACATAGAACCTAGTCAAGTGTAAATAATAATATTACTGGGGATTCCTACCTAATGTTGACTTAATGGACTAATCGTTGAATTTTGGGATCATAAATCACTATTCAAGATGTTAGCTTGAGTGTTGTGGTACCATTTTAGGTCCTCGTTAATGTTTAGTAAATTTTTGTTGACATAGATTAAACCTTGCTTGTTTCTTATGGATTAGATCGTGGATCGTTGATGTAAGGTCGTAACCTACAAACTTTGGAGTTGAATGACCTCAATTTTGGATAGATCATTGTTAACTTTGAAGAAGAGAAACATATTTCACAATTAGTGGTTGGATTTATCGTATTGTTTTGAGGAATACATTTATGTCAATCATCTTGATGGATTTATAGTTCAGAACCCTTAGACCAACGTGATTGTGGCTTCGTTGAGTTAACAAATATTTTAGTGGTTTCGCTGTTACGATATGAAATTTGATGGAATTCTCAGAAACCTTAGTCGAATGACGTGTTTGAAAATGTGAGTATCTGTCATTACATGTCAGGCTGAGTGTGTTTAAGGTTTGGCGTACTTTCCTAACCTCTGTCTATTGATGATGATAAGAGTATGTTGATGAACATTTTTTAAGTTTTCGTGTCCGAACATTGTTAATTGGTGGATTTTATTTAGTGTTTCTTATTCGGGAAATTTGAAGTATACCTCGAGTACAGACCTTATGAGCTTTGTATTTATGAGCCTTAGTGATTACGAGTTTGGGTATGTTTTGATAGGCATTGGAATCTTAATTAATGGATTTGTCTAAATCATTTGTGGATTTTTACCGTACTAATTGAAAGATTATATAAGTATGTAAGACTTAATTTTGAAGGCTATGGTAGTTGATAATTTTGGAGGTTGTAGATTGAGTAGGACCACCCTGTACCGATATTGGACTTAGCGGTATTTGATGGGCCAATTATGAACCCGTGTTTGTGAGAGTCATGCTAGGAATCTCGAGATGGTTAATTTCTTCTATAATCCTTAAAAGCTCTTTTTGACTCTCAACTCCGTCTTCCCTTCTGCTTTTCTTGAATTCTGTTACCACATCTGCTGCGAATCCCTTCGACCTCTATCGATTTTGAAAGCTCTTATTTTTAATTTATTTATCCTTGTTCTTTTTGTTCGTTGAACATTTTTTGAACTCCCTATTTTTATAAAAAGTTTGACTAGATTTAAAAAAAAATTTGTAAAATTTTAACATTTTGAGGTATAATTTCTAATTCTGAAACTTCCGCTTTGTAAAAAGTTTGACAAACTTAAACTTTTTGGATATTGTGAAATTTAACATTTTTGAATTATAATTTAAGAATTTACACTTCACTTTTATTATATCTTTGGTTGATATTTATATTTACTTCTGTTTCAAAATGTCTTAATAATTTATTTTAAACTATTTCGAAATTGTTTCAATTTTTTATTTTTCAAGTGATCGGAATTTTATGAAGACTTTCATGTCTTCAAATACTTCAATTTCTATAGGATTAGTATGTAAAACGTTTTAACATTGTTGAAATTATTTTATGTTCAAGTTTGATAACATTTTTGAAAACTTTCATAATTACTTAGATAATATTTTCGAAATTTAACATTTCGAAATCAGTTTTCGTTTTATTGTTGGTAAACTTTTAAATGTGTCATTGAAAAATGTCTAACGACTAATTTGATTTTACAAACTACAAAATTTGCTTTCTCAAAAATAAATTTTGTTTTGTCTTAAAACAAAATATTGCCGAGTTTCTTAATCAAAACGTTTTGTTGTGAACATGTTTTCGGTATTCTCCTCCGAGTTCGTTTACAAATGTTATTTAACAATGTTATTTTATCAAATAACTTTACTTTACGATTTAATTAATTTAGAAGATTTTGAACTTCGGGTAGCTTAGCCTAATTCCTCTTGGAATAAATATTTGCAATCGTTATTGTATCACTTTGAAAGTTGTAAAATTTTATTTTAAACCAATTTTTTTAATGCAAAATAAGTATTCTCATCTTTTCGACTGAGATAATCTTGATTCCTTTCTGTTTATTATTAGTTTCGAGGACGAAACTTTTTTTTAGTGGAGAGGATTGTAACACCCGCTATTTTTATAGCGCTTTTATCTTTTTCGTTATGACTTCGTCATAACTCTATCACGTTACGGCCTTCTGTTTCATCATTTTTCTAAGCTTTATTTTTATTTTCGAGTCAAATAATATTTTTTTTTATTTGAAAAGATTATAATTCTTTTAAACCTATTTATTTGGTTTTCATCGTAAACTATTTATTTTTCCGCGAGAAATTCTATTTCTCTACGAACTAGCGTTTTAAACTTGGAATTGAGTTAGTTATTTTTCCTAAAAATATCAAAACACGTTTATATAATATTTCCAACTAAAAAATATTTTATTTAAGAAGATTCGACCTTTAATGATTTTATTACGAAGTTTTGTAAATAATTATTTTCGAACGCGCGGTTTATTTGAATTAATTTAAAATAACTTTAATAATTTTACGATTCTTCTTTTTATCAACTTACAATTATTTTGGAACCTTTCCCGACATGTTGGACCGTGAAAACCTTTGTCACACCCCTTACTATACATTTTTATTACACATTTCATTTTATGATGTTTAAGCCTTAGATATTTTATTTTTCTCACCGATTTATTTTGGCCTTAAACACAAACTCTTCACACTCTCTTCCTCTATCATTTTGGTTGGTTTGTGCATGCACTATGACCTAGTTTTCATCAAAATTTACTTATCATTTATGCTTTAGAAAATCATCCACTTTCTTGTCATTCATTTTACAAAAAATTAAGCAACATTTCCTCCCTTTTGCTCTCTTGGCTGAGATTTTCCAGAAGCTTTTCTAGCCAAATTTTATCTCAAATCGAGTCTTGATCGTCTCATTTTCATCATCAACTTGAACGTCTTTTCTTTTCCTTCGTTAAGGATTTTTGAATGATCCCGAAGCCGACGAATTTATAATCGACTCGGATTTGGATTAGAGGTAACGTTGATGTTACTCAATATTACTTGATTTTAATTGTGTGATTGCATGTATAATTTTATACTTTATATTTGACAATACATGTATGTCATATAATCTGGAAAATTTTTAAAAGTTGAAAATTTTCATGTTTCGGTATTTTTATCGCTTTTACGAGATTAACGATTAAATTGTTATATTAATTTGTAATATCGTAATATTCGGCCTAAACTTCTAATATATTATTATATTCTATAAAAATGATGTTTCTGATGATTTTTAATAATTTGGTATTTTTCTGATATTTTTGATATCGATTATTGAATTATTACCGTTTACGGACAAAAACGATTAAAAGCCAATTTTTAGTTCTAGCATTTAAACATCCTTTATATAGTAAAGAAAGGACCAAGAGAAGTGACGTGGCAGCAGGGAAATTGAGTATTTTGAAATACTACACTCACATTCATCCATGATCAATTAGGCAACTAATACTACACCAAAAGGTATGTAAGGATTGAGTTTTCACGGGTTTCACAAACCATTTACCCATTAAAAAACCTAATTAAAAAATCCTAAAGCAGTCATATAATTACCCTATAAAACAAATTCTTCAATAGTCAAAAACCATAATTACGCAACAGTCACATAATCACACGAGCAATTCCGTTACCGTGTAACAATCTATCAAATTTGTCTTCTAAAATGTCGTCTGCTATTAAGTCCTTGGTTGTATATGTATATTCCTGTAACAGTTTGTAAATATATCAGTCGTGAATCAATGATGAACGTACGAAGAATTTAACAATATTTTATTTGCAAAGAAATATAATGAAACAGGTACATATGAATTATTTCAGAGTGATTGTATGATTGTAAATATATTATAATGAATCAATATGATTATATTTTAGAGCGAAAGATTATATTTTTGCAGCATGTTATTCCAAAAAAATATAATTAATTCAATACATCCGATCAATATACTAATTATTTGAATTCTGTACTTAAGATATTTGGAATTATTAGTACGGTTAATACCTTTAAAATTGGTGAACATGCTTTAAAAATTGATGAACAATCGAAGAATTTAACAACATTCTTGCTTCCCGCGTCATTTATCTATAACTATGCGTCAAGATTATACGTGGGAATCAAAAAATTGATAAAGTTGTCTTAAAAATTGATTTGGTATTTGTCTACCTTTTGTCCAAACATTAAATTAGAAAAGGATTAAGTGTTTGTCTACCTTTTCTAATTTATACTAAAGTGTTTATCAATTTGGACAAAAGTAATATCTACCATTACTTTAACGCATAATATTTGATATTTGGACAAAAGTTAACAAAGTTTAATATTTGGACAAAACTTTAATATTATTATTATTATTTAATATTTAATATTTAACGTATGATATTCAAAAGTAATATGTGGACAAAAGTTAAATATCGAAATCCATATACCGTATGATATTTAATATCCGACACGAAAGTAACAAAGATTGTTTTTAAACATTTTTGACTTTCAACAAATCAAGTTATTATATTTCACGGACTATCGCTTCAACGTCAAAAACCAATATTACTTCCTTAACAACTTTAACATATACATAAAATGGCCAAAATTAACATTCACGATTAAGAGAGAAGAGAGAAGAGAGAAGGGCGATTCCGAGCTGCTGCCCGTCTTGCCCCTTCCGTGCTCCGCTGCCGGCGGCCTGACTCCGACAGCCCGTTTTCCGACGCCACCATGAGAAAGAAGAATCGCCGTCCGGGGAAGGGCCCTAAGGCTACGATCCGTACCATAGCGAAAGATGTGTTGATTTGGAAAAATCAATTGAAACCTAATACTAGTGAAGTAGAAGATGAACAAGCCATCAGTGAGAAAATCAGAGAGATTCCTGGTTTGAACTATGAATCTGATTTTGAGGAGAATGAAGTGTTGGAGCTTGATTCTGAAGTTGTGCCGGAAACTAACCCCACCCCGATTGATTGTATTGGGTGGAAACAAAAGGATGGGAAAAAAGTCATTGACTTTGAGGAGGAAGAAGAATTGATGAAGTTTACTATTGATGATGTTGAAGATGAAATTGAATATTGGAGTAATGTCGTCTATTGCTTTATCATGGGTGCTAACCCGCCATGGGATGTGATTGAAGGGTATGTAAGAAGAATTTGGAAGGAACATGGGATTGATAAAATCTCCTTTCTTCCAAATGGAATTTTTGTAGTTCGGTTCAAGGAAAAGAATGCCAAGGTAAATGTTCTCAATCATGGAATCTTTATGTTTGATAACAAACCATTAATTGTGAAAGAATGAACTTCTGATGTTAAATTGGACAAGGATGATGTGCAAGAAGTTCCTATTTGGATACAATTGCATGATTTACCATTAAAATTTTGGGGTCGATGCCTAACCCATATAGCCTCGTTGGTGGGACCGTATGTAAAGTCTGACTTAGCTACGGAAGAGCGCACTAGATTAGGTTATGCTCGGGTCATGGTTTTGGTCAAAGTGGGGCAAAAACTCAATTGCTCAATCAAATTCATGGATGAGCTTGAGAATGTTGTTGAGGTCATGATTAAGTATGAGTGGAAACCCATTTGATGTTCTAAATGTAGAGGTTATGGTCATGATGCTAGTGAATGCAAAAAAGAGGAGCTGAAAAAAGCAAGAATGAAAGCTAAAAAGAAACAAAACGGGGGTAGGGTTGTGACCAAATCGGCTGCTGATGCTACTGGTTTGCAGGCCGTGATTGCTGCTGGACTGCAGGCAGCTGCTGATGGGCGGAAGCATGCTGTTGCTGGCTCTACTACTGCGCTGTATGCTGATGCTGGCACGCAGTCTGCTGCTTTGACAACGTTCGAAGGCGCTGGTGTTCTGCAGTAGGTTCAAAATGGCGCTGCTGATGCTGTTTCGGCTGATGTTCCTGCTGCTGCTTGTGCGACTGCTGCTTGTGGGCGTCCTTTGCAGCCGGTCAGGTTTGTTCGGACCAAAGCATCTGCTGCTAGGCTGCATTCTGTGAGGGGTTTGGTTAACCTAGAAGTCCCCTTTGTGGATATGTTACGAGGTTCACCAAATAATTCGAGATTGGAGGAAAAGGAAGGAGTTGGGTTGGAATTGGTTGTTCATGGAAGTTCATAATATAGGATGTTGGAATGTACGCGACATGTGTAACTTAAGTAAGCAGCGTGCAATTTGTGATTTTGTTAGGAAGCAGCAGGTGAATATTTTTGGTCTTCTTGAGACAAAAATTAAAAACAAATCGTATGCTAAAGTTCAGCAGAATATTTTCTCTAAATGGAGCATTACGATAAATAATCATTGCCATGAAGGAGGTCGAATTTGGCTCTTGTGGTAACATGAAAGGGTTAATTTGACGATTGTGGAGTATAGTAATCAAAGTATTCATATCAAAGTTACTACTTTATCGGGGAAAGATTATTGGCTTACTCTTGTGTATGCCTTTAATTCGGCCTCGGGGAGAACGGAACTTTGGAGAAGACTTGAAGATTATGCTCGGAAAGGGCCTTGGATGATTATGGGGGACTTCAACTGTGTTGTGGAAGCTCCTGAACGTCTACGGGGGATTTCTTCGGAGGAGGCTATGAGTCAATTTCGAGACTTTGGCGAACTGTGAGGTAAGTGACTGTAAGGCTAGTGGGTCTTGGTTCACTTGAAATAATAAACATAAGGTGGCTGAAACTAGAGTATATAGTCGTATTGATAGGTGCTTAATTAATGTTGAAATGATGGGTCTGTTTCCGAATGGGTTTGCGAACTTCTTACCTGAAGGAACTTTTGACCATTGTCCTTGTATTGTTCAACTTGAGCATCCTCCAGTAAGGAAGAATCGTCGCTTCAAGTACATGAATATGTGGAGCAAAGCGCCGAATTTTCGTACTTGTGGTGCGGATGCGTGGAAGGAGACGATCTTTGGGACGCCTATGTTTCGGATAGTGAAGAAATTGGGCAGTCTCAAAAGACCGTTGAAGATGCTGAATACTGATTGCTTCTCTGATATAGAAAGTCGGTGTAATCAGGCTGAACTCAGACTCGACCAATTGCAGCAGCGCCTCAGATCTGACTTATCTATGGAACTAATGCAGGAGGACAGCGAGTTGAACGAGCAGGTTAGGATTTTACAGGCTGCTAGGGCCGATTTTTGGTGTCAAAAATCTAAGCTAAAATGGGTCCGTGATGGGGATGTCAACTCGGCGTACTTTCACGGCCCCCTCCGTGGACGACGTGCTCACAACGCTATAGCTAAGATTTCAGATGCGGACGGCCTGGAGTGTGATAATAAGGCCTCGATTGAGGATGCTTTCACGCGGTATTATCGTGGGCTACTCGGTGATTCACAGGTTGTTGAGGATATTGATGTTGACTTGATTAGACGGGGTCCCATTTGTTCACAGGAGCATAAACTGATTCTGGAGGCAACTGTGACACCGGATGAGATCAAGAGGGCTCTTTTTAGTATTTCTCGGGATAAATCGCCGGGACCGGATGGTTTCTCGAGTCAATTCTTTATTGATTCGTGGGACATTATTGGTGAGGAAGTTGTGATGGCTATCCAGGATTTCTTTTTCTCAGGTAAGCTTTTAAAACAACTGAATTGTGTGAATATCGTTCTGATTCCTAAGGTGAATAGGCCTCAAAATGTGAAAGAATTCAGGACGATTGCTTGCAGTAATGTCTTGTACAAGTGTATTGCTAAAATTATTTGTGCGAGGATGGCTAAGATTTTGCCTCAGATAATATCTCCTACTCAAGGAGGTTTTATTGAAGGCCGTAGTATTGTGGAGAATGTGCTGATTTGTCAGGACTTGGTGCGTATGTATAAGAGGGGGAGAATTTCGCCAAGATGCCTGTTTAAAGTTGATATCCATAAGGCGTATGACAGTGTTGAGTGGAGTTTTGTGGACCAGATGTTGAGAGCTTTGGACTTTCCTGACCACTTTCGTCGGTTGGTTATGGAATGCGTCGAGACCGTTTCCTATTCACTTTGTGCTAAAGGAGATAATTTTGGGTTTTTTTGAGGGAAAAGGGGTTTGAGACATGGGGATCCCATGTCGCCTTTGTTATTCACGATATGCATGGAATACTTCTCTCGAATTATGGATTTTGGAAGAGTGGATAGGAATTTAAATTCCATCCGAAATGTGGTCCTTTGAAGCTGACTCATTTGCTCTTTGCGGATGACCTCCTCCTTTTTTGCAAAGGGGACCGGGAATCGATGGAATTCTTGTGGAGAGCTTTTGCAACCTTTAGCAGGGCCTCGGGTCTGTGCGTAAGTGTGGGTAAGTCTCATGCTTATTTCGCAGGGGTGAATGAGGACAGGAAGACTGCGATCCTCCAGCTCTCGGGTTGCGTCGAAGGTACGTTTCCTTTTCGGTATCTTGGGTTACCTATCCAAAGTACTCGTTTAGGTAAGCTTGATTGTGAAAATTTGATAGCCCGGATTATCTTGAGGATCTCTGGTATTGGAGCCCGTAAGCTGTCTTATGCTGGGAGACTGACTCTGGTCCAATCTGTTCTGTCTCAACTGCATAATTATTGGGCAATGATTTTTATCATTCCTAAGTTTGTCATGGTTCGAATTATTTCACTATGTCGTAATTTCTTATGGGAAGGAGGTGTACAAGGAAATAATCGAGCTTTGGTTAGTTGGGAAAAAAATTGTCGGCCTAAAGATGAAGGAGGTTTGGGAATTAGGGATCTGTATATCTGGAATGAAGCAGCTGTGGCGAAGCTAGCTTCGTGGGTGTTTGATCAGCCGGACAGGTTGTGGGTTCGGTGGGTCAATAGCATTTATCTGAAGGGGAGGGAGTGGTATGATTATCAGCCTCATTCTGATGTTACGTGGGCGTGGAGGAAAATTTGTCAGGCTAAGGAGAAAATAAAGAATATGTTCGGCAATGGTACTTGGCATGGAGCGGAATCTAGTTTCTCGATTGCAAGGGCCTATCAAGATTTGAGATCTTGCGACTCGCTGGTTCCGTGGGCGAAACTGGTGTGGAGCGCGTGGAGTGTTCCGAGACATAGCTTCATCTCGTGGCTAGTGTTTCGAGGGACCCTTAATACGAGGAAGAAGCTGTTTAGGATCGGGGTTGCAGAATCGGATCGTTGCTTTATCTGTGAGCTGGAAGAAGAGAGTTTAGAACATCTTTTCTTTGGTTGCAGTTGGAGTTCTCGGGTGATGGGTCTGTTGAGCAATTGGGTGAGGAAACCAATTCCGTATATCACGGGGATGGTCTGGGCAACGAAATTGCGGGGTTCGAAGTTGCAATGTAATCTACTTCGAGCGATGATCAATGCGACTATTTACCATATTTGGAGACAAAGGAATTCTTGCAGAATTGATGAAGTGGTGCGACATCCACAGGAGATAGCCAAATTGATCGTGTCGGATGTTAAGAATAGGATTTTGTGTAAGATTAAATACCATGTAACGGCTAAGGATGCTAAATGGCTACATAATTTGATGCAGTCATTGTTTTTTGTTGTTGTTTCCTTTTTTTATATACTTACCCTTTACCAAAAAAAAAAAAAAAACTTTAACATATACTCCCTCCGTCTCAAAATGTTTGTCCTATTTACTTTTGCACAATAACTAAGAAAATGGTGTAATGATTGGATATATAAACAATGATGACTCTCTTTATAGGGTGAGTTATAATGTTGTATGTTGTGTGAGGTGGTGTGAGTTAATGGAATAACAAAATGGTAAATACTTTAACTTAGGGACAAAATTGTAAAAAAAAAGATGGACTAAAAAGAAAAGTTGAGAAATGAAACCATCTTTATGAACTTACCCAAAAAGAAGTATAGGACAATCTTAGTAGAACAGAGGGAGTACAATTAAAGTAGCATAACGACACTGTCACATCTACCGTCTAACATTCAAAAAACTGAAACACTAAAAAATACAAACAACCCCGTGATGTTTCACGGGTCAATACACTAGTTTTATTTTAATCTCAAATTTGACATGGGTAATATTTCTGGTGAAAAAGAATTTTTAGATTATTTTCATGATTTTTCGGAATTGTTAAGTGGGTGAATTAATTAATCACTTTAAATCGTCGTTTATCGTTAAAATCGTGTTTGTCATTTTAATTCCCAATTTCTGATTTTTGTTTTGATTCTGAAAAAATTTGTTCCTGATATTTTCTTGCCAAAAATGTATTTTTATGATTTTTATTAATTTAATAAAATTCTAGGAACGACAAGTTTTATTAAGATAATCGTTAATTGTGGAAACGGGTTTTAAAAGACGGTTTTAAATGAATTTGTTAAATCTGGAATTTTGGATGTCTGAAAAAGTTAGTAGTTTCTGGAAAATCATGATTTTTGAGTTTAATAATTATTTTTGGCTATTAACACTTAAATCGTTTTGCAATTACTATTTTTTATTAATCGTTATTGTCGAGATTAGACGATTAATGAGAAAAACCTTTAAAAACCGAGTTTAATGATTCTGAAAAAAATATTTTTTCTGGAAAGAATGTCCAAAAATGTATTTGAGCTATTTTAAGTAATTTTTGTACTATTTATCGAAGTCTTTAATTAATAGTATTGATGTTTCGATAAAATTACGATTTATCGTTAAAATTCTCCGTTCCACCTAAATGAATTGTTTTTTCAGCAATTTTGAAAATACTTAAATTTGAAATTTTAAGAGTTAAATCACCCCTTAACATATTCTAAATTTTTTTAATGGTTAAATTAAATAAAAGACGTTAAAAGATTTATTCTTACATTTGCCGTAAAATCCTATTTATATTCGTATTGTCGAAACTAATAATAGTTAGGGGATTTTAGTTTTAAAATTTTGGAAACACCTTAATTAGTAGTATTAAAGTGTTTAAGACATTTTTAATTATTTTTTAAACACTTGTGTGATTTTTCATTAATTTCATAAACTCAAATGTTCTCACTTTAACAATTAATATCGTTAAGACCGAAAGTATTAGTTTTAAAAATCTATATCGTTTACTAAAAATGTTGTATTAGTGTGAACTAATATTTTTGATATTTTGATATGATGCTATCTTTTTGTAAAGTTTCTAAAAATAGAAGTTTCCTAAAATAGAAATTTTAAGTGACCCTTTTTCCTTTGTGTTCTCTTATTATTATATTGATTATATCTTTTGTATATCGATAATGACTTTGTTTTGGAGTTATGAAATAAGAACAAGTGTGGGTTTAGAGTAATATAGTCTGAGATGTACGTTTTTGCCATCAACTGTAATGCTCGTGTGTTTTTATTGGGCACATTGGTTGTTGAACTGAGCATGGTTTGTGTTCAGGAGAGTGTGCATTGTGCCCTTAAGCTAGATGTCGCATCGTGTTAGTCGCCGTCAATTGAACTGGATACATTTGGTTTCTAGGAGGGGTGTATACTACTTAAACCAGGACCTCGCTGCACGCAGCAGTCCTGTTATAGTTGAGTTGTCTAGTTAGAGACTGAAGTCTGTTATGAGTTAAGTCTACAGTTCCCGAAGCTAGTTTCCGTATCCATAAAGCCATTTTGAATACTTTTATTATTATCGATATAATTTGGTTTGCAGGTTGGAAAATGTTTTACGTTTTCTCCGGAAAACTCACTTTTACTTTTATTGTTTCGATATGTGATGTTTTGCACTGAAAGCTTATTTTTATTACGATGTTTAAATGTTTTCCGTTTTACTTATTTTTTATAATGGTAATTACAGTTTTAAAATCATGTTATACGGGTGGGAGAACGTTGACGTTGCTCCCCACTGATTGTGGCTGTTATATTTTAACATGGCAGGTATACGTGTTTTTCCGGTGGGTGTGGGCTAACGAGCAGTCGTGGATCCTGGTTGTTTATTTTAATAACTCTGTCTTATGGATTGTTAAACCCGTTTATGGATTGTTTTAAATTTTGGCCATTTTTATTTTCGGCCTATTGTTCGACTTTACCAATTTTAATTTACTAAGACATAGTTACAATGTGTTTTAATCCCGACTCTACAGTGTTTCTGCCACTGTATCGCGTTACAATTTTTAGGGGATTACATGTCACATGTTCCTGATGCAGAACAGTGGCATGAGTCTGACTTGCCATTGTTGGACCCTCCAACTTTAAGGAGAGCAATAGGCAGGCCAGCTAGGAATAGAAGAATGGAGCCTGGGGAGCAAAGGAAAGGATAGAGGTCCATTTTCAATAAGATGCAAGAAGTGTAGATTCTTTGGACACAATTCCCATACATGCAAGGGGGGCTGGACTACAAGGGAAAGACATGAAATGCAAGGAAAGTCGACAAAGAAGACGCAGAAGAGAACTAACACTGTAAGAGTCGACTTAACACAAGACAGTGAAGCAGGTACCAGCCAAGTGGAGGAGACAAGAGCTACCAGAGTTAAAATAGTTGAACAGAAGAGGAAGAAGAAGACATGATTGAAGAGCTGTTATGTAACCAAACTTAAGCAGTAATTAAATCTGTTATTATGTATTCAGACTTGTAATGTAATCTGAACTTATGTACTCCTTTTGGGATGGCATGTAATCAGACATGTAAATGTTCCATATAAGTCTATGGCAGTGTTGCATTATGCAGAAACTAGTGACAGTGTGATGCAAAGTTTCATATGTATGTATTGATGCAACCTGCATCACATGCTTTTGTTAAAGATATACGTAGCAAGATGTTCTGCCTTCTCAAATTTGTGCACTTTTATGTTCATGTTAGAGCAAGAATGCTAACTACAAATGGTGACAGTACGTTATGTTCAGAAATTAAGACATTTACGTTACTAGGATATATGAAGAATCATAAACCTTAAGGATACGTTTGTTTCATAGAACAAACAACTAAAACACTTACTAAGAACATAAACCTTAACCACGACTAAATTCCTTTCAAACTGCGGCATGAATGCCATCTAATTTCCAATTACTTAAACCTTAACAATTATGACCATAATAACTACCAACAACAACATAATAAGACACTTATATGAAAACCTAACAAACGCATCTAATTTCATCCTTCAACCCAGCAAAAACTTCATCAACAGCGACGTGAGATCCACCATAAGCTACGGTGGATGTAACATCTAATGTAACTTCGACAGAGTTTCTTCGAACTTCAACACTGCGCCCAGAATTGGCAAACCTCCTCCCAGTTCTTGTGGCATTTTGACCCCTAATTGTCAATGGCTTTGTAAATTTAATATGTGTTTCGGTTAGCCACATAACAAACCGTTCATAGTCCAGACATTTGAAATAAGCTTCATCAGGTTAGCGGCGGAATTGGAGTTCTTTATTACTGCATTCAACCCACAATTGTGACTGTGCTGATTGCAGAAATCAATGCCATCCAGAGGTGATTGCCAATACAGAGACTGTGCACTACTGGACATGGCCATCTATGATAGGAGGGAAATTTTTGAAAATTTCTGGGAATTGACGGAGTACAGGAAAGAGATGAAGTAAGGATAGAGAGGAGGAAAGGATGACTATGGCTAATAAGGGTTGAGTTGGCAGGAAATGGGGGAAAAAATTAGGGAAATTGGAGGGAAGTTGTTAACAATAAGGAGTTAGGTTGATTAGGTTGATTAGAGATTGTATTAGGCTAATTAGGCGCCAACTAATCACTTGACGGGAGATTTGGGGGAAATATTGACGAAGTACATTAATAAGGGCACGGAGGGTGACTTATAAGAGAATTGGGGGGTACCATGTACCTTTCGAAAAAAGTAGGGGTTTTACATAGAATTCGAAATAATTCGGGGGTACCATGTAGAATTTCCCATAATAAAATGACCAAAAAATGTGAGACACCATAGCAATTGAAATTTGGCAATATCATGAGCATCCATAAGCTTTTCACTCTTGTATAACATGATCTGAACAAAACTTTCCTATAACTTCGTGCTCACGATATGTATCACTATGATGTAGTGAAAAAGAGTGCAATTAAGTCTAAGAAACCGAAAGATATTGGGGGATTCTATAAATCATGTCCTCGGATCGCTTTAAATATATCATCAGTTTGACAATCTTGTGTTTCTTCACTTTCATTTCTCGTTCCAACACTTGTATTCTCGTCAACCCGCACGAATTTGCTACCAACAAAGGTGAAATAAAAGAAGTTGCCAACACCAATACAAGCTATAATGACATAGAAGTAGTCAAGCCTATTCTTGTTAAGGTCATGACCTCCTAACCATGCCATACCATGTTCATTTTTTGTGGTTGTGTATATGATGTTAATGATCACGGTACTAAAGTAGCTAGCCATTGATAAGCTGAGGAAAAATACGGAGCCAGCCAGCGAGCGCATTTGTTCGGGCATTTGTGTTGTGAAGAACTCCATCATTGAAACCGCGGCAAAAGCTTCTATTAGCCCTGACATAATAAGTTGTGGAGCTAGAAACCCAATGTTTAGTGGCGAGTTGAATGACTTGGCTTTTATGGCTTCTTCTCGTCTTTTGGATTCAGTTATAGCCCCGATAACCATACCCAAAATTGACATTACAATCCCAATTCGAATTCTTGCACTCACTGACAATCTCACGTCCTTTCGACCACTCAATTTCCTCCATAGTCTTATGATGACACGCTCATATATGACTATCCAAATCGATAGGGAAATCATGGAGGTTAACCCTATCCATCCCGGTGGAATGACAAAATTCGTCCCAATTTTTCGGTCCATTTGCATTGCTTGGAGAATACCAAAGGTGTTTTGTTGATCCATTGCTATAAAACAAAGAATCCCAGCAACCCAAACTGGTGAAATCCCAATTAAACTCTTCAGTTGTTCCACTTGTTGAACACTACACAAACTCCAATTGTCCTTAGCAGCACCGTCAGAGTTCAATTCAGTACTTGGATCCCTGATTATCGCTGCCTTATCGAAAAACGTCAATCGGTTGGACCTGCTAAGCTTTAAATTATTATGACCCGACATATCATTAATCGGATCGTAGAGAACTACTTCGCCGTCATGGGAGCTTATTAAACTCTCCTTCCTTTTTCTGAATGCCGCAACTAACACCTTTATCATGTCGACAAAAATACTCCCTTGAGGTTCCTTGTAAATATATGTTGGACACCCAACCAAGAAAATAATGATAGCCACAGCGAAACAAGCGGTTGGGATAGCAAACCCAATTACCCAACTGATGTTGGTTTGGATATAAACCACAACTGTTAATGCGACTAAGAGCGAAATGGTGAAAGAGAGGTACCACCAATTGTAAAATCGCGACAATTGAGTCCGGCCTTTCTCAGTGGATATATCGAATTGGTCGGCCCCAAAGGCAATGCTACATGGCCTAATCAACCCTGACGCTGCTGCTAGTAGGATAAGAGCTGAGAATAGTAGGGCGAGTTGAGCGGGTGTGGCAGGCGTGCAGTCTGATTCTAGGTTACAACTTGGAGGCCTTAGTTCTCGTACGCCTGATGCTAAGGTCAATGCTCCCAAACCCTGTAATAAAAATCGAGTTTAAGCAGCAGTACGTGGTTTTCATCCTCATTATTGATGCAAATATATATGCAATAAAAAGCTTTCTTCCACAATAATCCAGGCATGCATGATGCATTAGGCTCTATTTATTATGGGTGGAAGTAGAGATGGCAACGGATCCGGGATCCGATCCGGATCCGCAAGATCCGGTCCGCACGGATCGGATATGGATCCTAAATTTTGAGATCCGTTGGATATGGATCCGGATCCGGATCCGCTATCTTTAAACGGATCCGGATCTGGATCTTAATAAATAAATCCGGATCCGGATCCGCAAATCCGTTTTATTAAAAAAATAACAATAAAAAAAAAATTAGAACTTTAATTTGTGTTTTTTTGGTTATTTCTAAGACTCTTTTCTTTTAGTTTATTAATCTTTGATTATGAATCTTTATATTCAATTTTATTTGTAAAATTATGAAAATTAATATGGTCGCAAATATGTATTAATTAAAATTTTTGTAGAATTTAAGTAAGAAATTGGATCCGCGGATCCAATCCGGATCCGGATCTGGATCTACATTTTTGGGATCCGTCGGATCCGGACCGGATCCGGATCCGCTACTAGGAGTGCGGATCTGGATCTGGATCAATGCAGATCCGGTCCGGATCCGGTCCGCTGCCATCCCTAGGTGGAAGAAGAGGTGGAGAGTAGGGTGAAAGATAAATATTAATAAAATATTGGACCCAAACCTTGATTGGGCTCAATTAGTTGGGAAGAGGACATTTTCCACCTTTTCTTTCATCTTGCCACATGACAACTTTTAATAGAATATTTTTTATATTTATTTGAAACCTTGCAATAATATATACTCCCTCCGAGTTTCTATTATTGTCCCAACAGCTTTTGCGGTGGAAAATAAGGAAGGGGAAATGAGTGGCTCAAAAAAGGAGGAACAGAAAGAAATGAGAGAGTAAGTGGGAACCACATATTGATGGCTTAAAAAGAAAAGTGGGACAAAAATCAAAGTCAGCCCAAAAATAAAAAGTGGGACAATAATAGGAAATCGGAGGGAGTACATACACATACATACATATATATATATATATATATATATATATATATATATATATATATATATATATATATATATATATTACCAATTATCATATTTTTTTAGGGTTATTTAAAGACAATAATATAAACTATAGGACGTTTTCCCAAAATAATACCAATTTCAATAAATCTGAGAATAATACGTACTCCCTCCATTTATTAATGTTCTTCCCATTTACCTTTTTGGAGGTCAAAGTTACAAAACTTTGACCATGTATAGAACATAAAATATAAAATCTCACAATATAATATTTATATAATTTAGTTTATTATCGATAAATCTCTCATAAAAATAATTTTTATCGAAAAATAATTACATATAAGTGAGTAAAATTGCGGTTAAAGAGTCATCTTGGAGACAGTGTATAAAGTAAAAGGGAAGAATAATAATAAATGGAGGGAGTATTATTTGAGTAGTTAAACCAGAGTAGTATAAGTGACTTTTATAACATGTTACATCAGGTCGCCTAATTAATATTTAATCTGCTACTTATCCTTCATCCTCCTCCTTAGTCCTGGATAACGGGTGAATCGTGTCGGGTCGGGCCACTTTCGGGTTATAATAATTGTGTTGACTTCGGATCGGGTAGGATAATTTGGGGTTCGGGTCGTTCTTGGGTTTGTTGTTTTCAACCTTTTTAGGGATATCGACTCGTTTTCTATAATAATAGTCGGGTCAGTTTTGGGTTAGCTCGGGTCAATTCGGATTAGGGGTCAAAATGAAGTCTTTAATTTGGGTGTCGGGTCGGGTTCGGTTTGGCTTGGGTCGGGTTCGATTTGGCTTATTTGGGTCGGGTCAGTTTAGTCAGGTCTACTTCTTCATCCTATTTCTCCATTACCCTTCATCCTTCTTCAGTTTTTTTTCTATACGTTTCGTTTAAATTAACGTGTTGATTTTGGTGTAAGATTGTGTTGTCAGCTAGATTTGGTGAGGTTGAAGACTTGAAGTAAGAGAAAGACGGAGGACATTAATGACGTTTAATGCCCCGTACACTAAGTAAGTGAAAAGAAGAGAATTAATATGAAATAAATTAAAGGCGAAAAAGAAAGGTGAACGGGTTCTACCGCTAACTGGACATCTATACTACTATGATTTAACTACTCCAAAAATACGTATTATTCTCTGATTTATTAATATTGGAATTATTTTCGTAAGACGCTCTATAGTTGGTTTTATTGCCGTTAAATAAAATTAAAGGTGAAAAAGGAAGGTGGAAGGGTTCTACATGTAACCAGTCAACTATACTACTCTGTTTTAACTACTCCAATAATACGTATTATTCTCAGATTTATTAAAATTGATATTTTTTTTGGGAAAACGCCCTATAGTTTGTATTATTGTTATTAAATAACCTTTTTTTTTATGGTCTATAAGTAGAGACTAATTTTGATATACTTTTACTCAAAAAAAATGTTCATTTTCTGTCTTCTCTTATTACACTATTTTATCTTCAAAAAAAGAAAATTAGCACTCAATTTTTTTACATATATCTAATAATTCATCACATAATCATTTTTTTTAAAAAAGTTACTTTTCTTAAAAAAAATAATTATAAATATGTGAATTCATAAAAAGTATTCCGTACTGTTTTCCATCGACGTAAATATAACCGACTTTGTAAAATAAATATTTATCGTTAAAAAATAATTTTTTAAAATTTAGGTGAAAAAGTTAATCAAAAGAATAGTAATATAATCCCTCCGCTTTTATATGTTTGCCCCGTTTCAATATAATATAGGTAGTTTTGGATGCAAAAAAAACTTACTCTTTAATATAAGTTGTTTTGCGTTTTTCTGTGCATTTTCTCTTCTTACATTGGTTTGTATGAGCATTTTTCAATTTCCAAAGCAAATTAATACCACTTAAAGTGTTTTCCTTAATAAATGTGCAAATAGTTAAAACTACCTATATCTTGTAACGGAGGGAGTATTCTTTATATAGCAAAAGGATCCTCTACATTACCCCCTCTCCATTACTCCCTCTCCATTACTTATTAACGGTTTGGATGTTACCCTCGAACGATCCAACGGTTGTTACTTTAATCATCTAAAGTGGATGAAAAGTAGCAAAAAAATAGTATTATAAGCAAATGGGTGAGGAAATGGAGAGGAGGTAATGGAGAGAGTTTGGACTCACCTTTAAGATATGAAAAATGCGTTAGACGTTTAATGAGAGTTAAGGGCATGTACAATAGAGAGGAATTAACCTTCTCTTAGCTCTCTCTCTCTCTCCTCTAAGAGGAGGTCCTCTCCATTGTACCTTCTTACTCCTTCATCCTCTTGCTAAGAGGATCACCTCTTCTTCCTCTAATTTTAGAGGAAAAACAATCTTGGCCCTTGTACTAGGTTTTTACTCAATTGGTCAAAATTATATACTATTCTTGATATATATATCATATTCTTAATAAGAGATATCATTTTTATTTTTATCATTTATAAAAATTGGAAATGATTTTATTTGTTTTTATTTTGTATATTTTCATTTTCATTTTTTTATTTTTAGTTCCCTCCAATATTTATTTATTGTCCACTTTATATGTATAAGGTATATTTTACTAAAATGGAACGATAAAAAAATCACGTAAATTTGATATTGCATGCGTTGTAGGATTTTACGTAAGTGAGTATGGGTAAATTTAGGGAACATTTAGCTATAGTAAGTGAGCATGCGTTGTAGGAAATTTGATTTAGTGAATTATGAAAAGAGTAAATTAAAAATTACTTCCTTTTAAAACACCAATTTTAAAATTTACTCCCTTTTAAAAATTTTGTTAAAAATAACTCCCAAAATCTAGCAAAAGTTCAAAAATTGCTCCCAAATTTATTTTTAGGACGAAAATGCCTTTGGCTAGAGGGTGAGGTGAAGTAACATGGCATAAAAAAGTTAGGGGCATTTTCGTCCAAAAAATATATTTTGGAGTAATTTTTGAACTTTTGATAGATTTTGGGAGTTATTTTTAACAAAAATTTCAAAAGGAAGTAAATTTTAAAATCGGTATCTTAAAAGGGGCTAATTTTTAATTTACTCTTATGAAAACAATATAAGTGAATTATGAAAACAATATAAATTTGTACTAGATTTAATTTAATTAACACATTTTTTTTAAATTAGCTTTAGTGAATTATGAAAACAATATAACTAAATCAATACTAATTATCCAATTATTAAAATAATAAGAAAAGTAACTTCAGAGGATCATCTCTATTGTGAGAGAAAAATTGAAGAAGGAAAAAGGAAGAGGAAATAAATAGTGAAAAATGTAGTAGAGAAAAGAGATGATGAGGTGTCAAAAAAATATAGGGTGAAAGAAGAAATAAGAGGATGGAGATGTACTCTCCATTGTACATGGTCTAATAGGGAATTTATACGTACCAACATAGATGCAATGCAACCAAGAAGCAAAGTGTAGAACCTTCCTATATAAGCATCAGAAGCAACAGCACCAATCAACGTTAAAACGTTTGATGATCCACTCCATATGTTAAGTACATTGATCAAAAATATGCCGTCCATGTAGTATTGCGTGCGTAGAAACACTGTCATATTCGCAATCAAACTCATCGATGCCAACTTCTCAAATGTCTCATTTGCTGAAAATTTTAAACGTAATTAAGTTTGTAATCAGAAAATCAAGAATAATGTGTATAAATTGATGATGCAAAACAAACAAATGAATTTTGTATATGACAAAAAAGAGTAAATAATTTAGTACTTGGTATAACATACTTCCTCCAGCCCTAAAAGATTATCTCATTTTACTATATGCGAGGAGTATTTTAATAAAATGATATAATATTAGTGGGATGGAAATAATATATAAATTGATTGATGTGTTTAAGGTTAGTGTACCTAAAATGTATTTTATGGCGGTCCATCCTCCTCTCTTCCTCCCGGGAGAGGGACAAGTATCATAGCTCCCGGACGCATTTTCATTACAAACCTCGACATCTTTTGAGACACTCTCCATACTTTATGTATGATTTTATTCAGATATCTCACAGCTTCATAGAGTCATCAAATGTTAGTATCGAAAGTGGCGTGATTAATAAAGAGATAATTAAAAGACGTAAATGGAGTACTTACTATTATGAATAATATAAGTTAAATCACAATATAAGTTTTGTTTGATGTAAAAGAAAGTGGACAAAGTATTATATGACTAAATATTTTAGGGGCCTACAATATTTGTTTCATCTAATACAAAAGGTTTTGAGGTTGGAGAGAGAAGGGCAAGGCTATATGTAAGGAAGTTGGTTTAGAGTTGATTATGAAACATGGTTTTATGTGGACAAAAAGCCCGCCATTTTAGCATAATAGACTAGTTGTGCGACAACTATGAATGGAATGAAATTAGTTGTGAAAATCTTCAACTACACCTAGTAAGTAACCTATATCTAGTTATACGCTATTTAAAGGCAATAGGTGTTACTCCCTGTGTTCATTAATTATTGCCTCATACTCCCTCCGTTCCTAAATGATTGTCCCATTTTCCTATTATTTGTGAGGAGTATTTTAATGAGATGTAACTATCTTAGTGGGACGGAGATAGTAGTATAATGCACGCAAAATAAGAAACTCACTTAATAATGTTAAAATAAGAAGTGGTGGACCATAAATTAAAAGTTTTGTATTTATAAGAATAGATGGCACAATTCGTAATAAAGAGTATTCATAAAGATAGATGGATAATTAGTATATGATAAATAAGGAAAGTAGAGAAATGAGGAAAAAAATACTCACTCCGTCCTTCATGTTTCTTCCCATTTCAATTAAATATTTCTCACAAATCATAAAAAGTGGGAGGAAACATAAAGGACGGAGGGAGTAATAAACTCCCATAAAAGAAAAGCAGGGCAATAATTTGTGTAATTTGTGACCGGAGGGAGTATAATTTAGGTAGGATCAATATATTAATCTTGATTATTTGATTCATAAGGGGTTTAAGCCAACTACTTTTACTATTAACTAGTGTGATATCCGTGACACCTCACGGGATTGTAAACTTTTTTTCTAAATAATCAGAAGTTAGTAATATTAAAACATATCCGATGTAGATGAAGTAGTTAGTAATATTGACCCGTCATGTGCAAAACATATCACAATGAATATGAGGATGAACGGAAAGACGATATTGATAGAAAATAACGTAAAAGAAGTGAATATTGATGCACATGATTATTACATAGTAGTCAATTCGACCCGTTTGTGTAAATGATAATCAAACATATAATTATCATGTGTTTCACACAATTCATACATTTATCAAGTATTTAATATGCCTAAGTGAGTTATTATAATGACTCAACTATAATTTCCCACCCTACACCCAAATACACCCAATTCCGTCAAATTTAAAGAATGGATGAGAGTTACAAAGAGATTCAATGTTATTTTCCATACAAATAACCTTAATTATAATAATCAATTAAAGTATATTAATTAATAAGGCCCATCGCACCATTTTTTTTCATGTTAATCTCGAACCTACTCGTGCGCCTGTCTATTATGATTTTCGATGGAGATTGTATATCAAATGCAATTTATATCATTAACTAAAACAAATTAATTGACAATTGGAGAGACTTCATTCTATATTTCTATTATAGGTGAATCGCATATATGGAGACAGAAACTACTCATTTCACAAATCACATGGTGTGCCAACACACCTAAAATGTTCCATCTTAGAGTACTATACTCTCTCCGTTCAAATCCAAAGTGTACACTTTCCTTTTGGACACTATGATATATGAGTATAAGAGAAAGTATAGTAATGTGGTATCTTGTTTGATTCGTCTTTATGTGTAGATTAATAATATAAAATTTTTATAACTTTTGTTAATGTGAAACGGAAGATATTGACAATGTAAAACGTGTCTCGGGAAAGTGTGAAAATTCAAACATATCCTTTAAATTCGAACGAAGGGAGTATAATGCAGTACTCCTTCAATGTTACTCCGCACTATTTTTTTTCATTTCAATTCACGTTGTCACGGTTTCTAAGACAGGATTTGTCTTTTCTTTCCGGCATGTAAGTATACTTTGTTTTGTAAAATAAATATTAAGAAAAATGGCTTGATTAGTACGGAGTATAAAATTATTTTAGTTTAAATATTAACTTTGATTCATCAATATATCTTTTATTATCTTACTGATATACTTTATTACTTCCTTCATTTATTATAAAAAAGATGTAATTTTGGAACAAAGAAAAAAATGATAACAAAAGGGGAAAACTGTGGGAATATAATTTTTAGTGTTGATAGACGTCGAAAAAAATAATATGCACTCCCTTCGGACGCTGTTTTTTGCCCAATTACCTCAATATTTGTGAGGAGTGTTGTAATGAAATGGAATAAAAATAAGTGTCCGGAGGGAGTACTATACTTACCAATTACAAATAGCAATTTTAGGCGAGCGTTTATAGTGTATATGAAAGAACAACTTAAAATGTGAGTGCAAATGTTATTCATAAATCACAATATAACAAAAACATCTTAAAATGTGAGTGCAAATTACAATAGGAAGTACGAAAATAATTATCGGTGAGTGCAAATGTGCAATACAACTTATAAAATTAAAAGAAAAAACAAATAGTTATTCACACCACTTTCTATACACTTCTTGTAGGAGGCATCTTATCTTCCCCCAAGTAAACAAATCACTTGTCCAATTCATTATCTTTTATTCTTCTCCCAAATATCACATCTTTTTACTTTTGCTCAATTACATAACCTTCTGGCGTTAAAAAAAATACAAAATCTTCTCAATTTCTCCATCATCCTTCACTTTGAAACTTCATCCCAAACAAATTATTTTCATTTTATGAAAAGGAGATTTGGTACATGTATACCTCTTTTATTTCATTATAGAAATGACTTTAGATCGAAGTTGATTGTAAATTCTTAAGACTTGTTGAATTCAGTTTTGAAATAAGTGGTTATTGTTGTCAATTAATAGTTGATGTATTGACGGTTTCTTTTTGGTGGTGATTATTGAGTTATTGTAATTTTGGTGAGAGTTGTAAGTATTTTTTCGTAAATTGAAATTTTATTGAATATAGCAATAGATGTTTATCTTTTCGAGGATGGTTGGTTTCTCAAAAGTTGTTTTCAAAACTTTACCTAGAGTATTAATATTAGTATTAATTATTATTCTGTATTTAATGTATTTGATTAAAAGTTTTACGAAGTATATTTTAAATTATCAACTATTATTATTTAATTTAAAGTTTGATTAGCCTTTCATAAATAGATTTTTTGATGCAATTAGTTTTGTAATATAGAATCAATAATAGTTTGGTAGACCAATGTATATCATTAAAAACTAAAACTACAATAATGCACATTTGAAAAATTTGATTAAGTCTCATTTTCGGACGCAATTAGTATTACTGCCTTTTAGTCTTATGGTTTTTCATATTTCCGTGGGTAGAAATGTAGTTTACTTTTTCGAGGGTAGATATTTAAATTACAAAAATAATTAAAAACGATTGTAGGTTAATACTTTAGAAAATGAATACTCGATTTTGAAATAAGTGGTTATTGTTGTCAATTAATAGTTGATGTATGACGGTTTCTTTTTGGTGGTGGTTATTGAGTGATTGTAATTTTGATGAGAGCCATAAGTATTTTTATGTAAATTGAAATTTTATTGAATATAGTAATAAATGTTGTTTTCAAAACATTACGTAGAGTATTAATATTAGTAATAATTATTATTCTGTATTTAATGTATTTGATTAAAAGTTTTACGAAGTACATTTCAAATTGTCAACTACTATTATTTAATTTAAAATTTAGTTAGCCTTTCATAAATAATTTTATGATGCAATCAGTTTTGTAACATAGAATCAATATTAGTTTTGTAGACCAATCACACCAATGTATATCATTAAAAACGAAAAGTACATTAATGCACAATTGAAATTGAATATTACGTGTACTCGTTTATTCGGATTATGTGGATTAATATTAGAAAGTCTCATTTTCGGATTACGTGGTAATATTAGAAATTGAATACCTTATTTAAATGTATACCTAATTATTTAAGTGTGTACTCGTAATAAAATGAATACCTAATTATTTAAATGTATTGTACTTGTAGACACCCACATTTTGACCGCCATGTGTCTATAGCAGTTTCCGACAAACACCCGATGATGATCGGACGCAAACATGCTTTAACGTACTCGGAAATGGGTTCGAAATCATGGATATTTAGCTTGGGCTTTTTAAGGAGTACAAATTTCACAAAACCAACCTCAAATTCAGGCCCAGTGGGTCGTTTCGAGTCAAATGACACTAATTTGGGTCGAATCCGACACCAGGGGTAAAACCGTCTTTTAGCGACCGAGTCAAAACCCGGTCAAAGATATTTCCTGAGACTTGTGGACCGACCGTGATGTCTCACGTGTCCAATTCGGACTCCAACTCCACAAAAATCAGCCACACAAATATTAAACAAATCCGTTTAAGGTTGGAATTCGATCTCAAGTAGGAATCCTATCCGAAAACCGATTCAAACACCCGACCGAGTGCAAACACTCGGCCGAGCAGCACAAACCAGCCGGGTTTCCTTTTCTTCCTTCACAAGAAAACAGAATTCTTATTTCCCTCAACTTCTTACGTTTCCTATCTTAAACGATAGTTCAAACTCTACTAGCCAAGGTCGGGAACTCCCTATAAATAGCCCCTTGCATACAACACCTTCGATATCAGAAAATATCATGTCAAAACACCATAGAATCAATTATTCACACAACACACATCCATAAAACTCCTTACACTTAGCATCGAGAAACCGATATTACATCCAAACCCGAAGGAAACAGACCCCTCGTCCCCGACACCTTCACCGAGCCACCTTAATCCGACCGACATCACCTCGACGCTCCCGTGCCTAGCCACATTCCGACGAGCCCCGATCCGAGTAAACAAAAGCATGTAGGTTGAGGGTGTAGCAAAACCCGATTTCTCTTTCTCCTCTTTTTCTCCTTCTCGCTTTCTTTTTTACGGGTCATGCGTCGGTCCTTTTTTTTACGGGTTATTCGTCGTTTTTTTATTTTCTAATATCGATATTATCAAAAACTATTTTCATATATCAAGAATTCTTAAAAATATGATATCGATTTTCTATAATCGAATATTGTATCAAAAAGAATTATATTAAGATTTCGACGATGTTAAAATCGTTACATCTTTTTTTCGTTCAAACTTCTTTTTACAAAACCTTTTCTTAATTCATTCTGAATACTCGATATCGATTTCATAATCGAATATCGGGTACGACGAATATCGAAAACATAAAATCGAATACGAATTAGTTCATATTTTGTACGCAATTTATCAAAAATTAGCAATTTCGAAGAAAAAAATAAAAATCGGACAGACCCGCACGCGAGTCGCGCCACCCCCAGGCGACTCGCGCACGGGCCTGAAACCCGGATCTTTTTTTAGGCTTTTCGTTCGTTTTATTTTATTATTCTATGAAACGATTTCTAAAATCTACATCTTTTCTAAAACTATTCCGAGTATTTGATATTGATTTCGTAGTCAATTATCAAATACAACGAATATCGAAAATATTAGATCGAGTACAAGCTATGCAATATTTGTACGCGATTTAGTCAAATCTTCGAAAAATCGCCTTCACCAAAAACAGACCGACACGCGACTCGCCAGAGTCCCGGGCGAGCCGCGCGGCCGGCTGCCACGACACACCTTTCTCGTTTTTTTTATTATTTCTCGAGCTTCGTTTTTTATACAAAACAGCGTCTTTTTAGCGATATTTTTCAGATTTCGATTAATATTTATTTTCTCGATCTCGTATATTTATTTTATTTGCTATATTATTATTTTACAAATCGATACTAACTCGTTTGTTCATCTTGTAGCAAATTCATTCCTTTTCATCATTTGTTTTATTATACAGAAACGAATCTCACATGCTAAATTCAAAATCGACGTTAATTTTCATGCATTAAACGACTTAGCAACCCGTTCAATTCTTCACATGCTTAGGAGAACAATGTGTGCATATCATTTATCGTTCAACTAACGCACGTATTAAAAAATCATTCGATATCCTAGTAGAGGCCGCTAATGTGCGGGCGGGGTTGGGTGTTCTTAGTGAACTTCCCAACACGTACCCTCACCTCTTACTCAGAACCGTGGTTTCCGGATGTCCGAAACCATTGGCAACGAGAGTCATTCAATATACGATAAACCGCTCAAGTCGGCATCGGTATCGAACTGCAAAGGGACGAGCCCAATAAACTCTGACATCGGAAATGGGCTGTATTTTGTACACGACCCACTACGACATAGAGTGGGCTCGAACGGTTCCGAATAACCATAAAATTCGGTGGCGACTCCAACTTCGATTTAAATTTCAATTTGACCATCTCATATGGAGATTCATTCGCCGCCCCAAACCCGCGCGTGGCCGCGTCGGGGTGGACCTATGTCATGTCCACAATTTGGCGACTCCGCTGGGGATTTACTGATGCGTTACTAACCTTCGGTATCCTCAGGGTGAGACTCGAATAGAAATCGTTTGACTAGTACAATACGCGTTTTAGTTTTACGGTTCATGCATAACCCCATCTTTCCCGGGCCGGTACTGGTGACCGACGTCCCACTATACCATTGATGTAGTCCAAATTGGATATGTCAAAGGTGTCCATTAGCCGATTCGTATGGGTTTTACGGCATGTCCTAAGCTCAACTCGACTTAGGGAGTCCGCCCCGATTCTCGATAGGCTATGTACACTGGTATAGACCCTTATAGACTGACCGAGACTTAGCTTAAGAGCATACATGGCGTCATTATACTGTTTCCATGACTACGTGCTACTTGATCCACATCTTTTTCAAAAACCGTCATTTTTCAAAAATTTGCATCCTTTTCAAAATATCCAATTTCAAAACTCCGGGCATATACCCAATTTAGGACTTACGATTTTACTCAAAAATAGCCCTTTCTCTAGCCGGTACTATGCCCAATTTAAAACTCGAAACTATTTTCGAACTTGCAAAACCGGCCCATCCCCCGAATTTCTCTTCGGGCTTTCAAAAATTCAAAAATTCTGACTTTTCAAAAAAATTCGAGCCCAATGACATTTTCGCCAATTTTAAAGTCGGGATCCTGTTTTCGATTTTCAAATTTTTGGAAATTCATCTTCAATATTCCAAATTCCGAAATTCTAAAAATGCATCTTTTTAAAAAAAAATAAAAATAAATCGGAAAGCTGCCGAAATTTAGACTTAAGATTTGACTCAAAACACGCTTATTTTCTAGCCGGCATGCTGCCCACTTCAAAATTCGAATTTCCGATCCACCATTCAATTTTCGAATTTTCAAAATTCAATTTCAATTTTAAAATTTTTGAGATACCAGTTTCGATTTTCGAAATCTTCGAGATACCATTTTCAATTTTCAAATCTTCGAGATGCCGTTTTCGATTTTCAAATCTTCGGGATCTCATCTTCAATTTTCAAATTGTCGGAAATTTCTTTTTTCGATACTCAAGTTTCAAAATTCCAAATATTCAACTTTTCAAAACCTCGGAATGCTACCGAAATTAGGATTTACGATTTGACTCAAAGTAGCCTATTTTCCAGCCGGTATTCTGCCCATTTCAAAACTCGATTTTTTCGAACTTTCAAAATTGTGGCCCGATGCACTTTTCCGTTTTTTTCAAAAAATTGGGCCATCCACCGAGACTTCTCGGATTTTCCAAAAAAAAAATCCCTTTTTCAAAACCTTCCTCTTCTTAGGACTTCCCGTATTTAGCAGTATCGGGTCGTGTCATAAGTCGTCAAAGTCTTTAGCGTCGAAACTCCGTTGATCTTATATCACGAGTTTTCTCCCTACCCCAGTCCGCCTTATTTGACTAAGGCAAAGCCCACCTACGTAGGACATACTCCTACGAAGGTTGGCCCGTCTACACAATTATCGAGTCCAAAGTCTGGGGAATGTCTCACGTAAACCACCTTTCAAACAGGGCCCAGCCACACAGTTGGATCCTAAAGGAGACCCACCTTTCACGAGTCACCCGTCTAGGTGTCCTTTCCGAGTCATTTTCTTTTCATGCTTTTCCCCACTCGGGGGCTACCCTTCAGCAGAGCGATCAATCACGGTTGCTCTAAGGGTCATGTCTTGCGCGTGCTGTCTTACGTACCCCACTTTCGAGTCACTTAGATGTCACACCATCTGAGTCTCTAGCCTTACTCGGGGGGCTGTCCTCCACCCGAGCAGTCAACCACGGTTACCCTAGAGAGTACCCTACGTTCATCCTACACCGGCATCCTTATGATGCCTTCTTCGAGTCGTACCCACGCTACGAATACTCGGGTCACCTAGGGTTAGGTCACCACGGTTGGTCCAAGCACACGGCACGGTCAAATACGGTCGCCCCATTTTCGGACTTATCCTTGTACAACTCGAGCCTCGTGGTCGAGTCTAGGTCACAGTCTTTATTTTGTCTGGATGAACGTTTAAGTAGCCCGGTCATAGAATCTTAGTCATTCCCGCCCCCGGACCGTACCTAGTTTGACTCTCTCTCTTGTATTTGCGCAAAACCGAGTTTAGGCGAGTTCTAACACCTGTCGTTTCTTCCGATCAGGGACCCTATGAACGAGACACTACCAAACCATAACAAATCCCGCGCCGTCGAGAAAGGGGATATCCAAGGAAGCATGCTTATGCTATCTTGCTCCATTAACAATATCTATTCGAAAATCAATACCGCCCTAGATAACCTAAATGCCAGGGTGACCACCATCGAAGAAGATCTTGTAAGAACCCGAGCCCGTCTAACACAACTAAAGCGGGTAAGACAGCCAATCACCCAACCGAGCCATTTGAAAGGTGAACACTCTTACGAAACTGTTCGATACCCTCAAGATGGCAAGACCGAGAGAGGTAACCCTCAAGTCACCTCTCCAAAAATCAAGAACCAGTCAAAGGAAAGAACATTTACCCACTTGGATATGTCCTACACCGTCGCTTTCCAGAGGTTGGTTCCGAAGGGCCTAATACTACCTATAGGCCCAACAGCCGACCCACCTTTGGAAAAACGCTCCAAAGCATGGAACGACGAGCATCACTGCAAATTCCACAGAGGGAGGGGACACGATACAGAACAGTGCTGGAAACTGAAACACCTCATTCAAGACTTTCTCGATGCCGGGAAGACTCCCGTTTTGGAAACATTGTCACTTGCAAAGCCCCTCATGGACTATACAGGGCCCGATGACCAAAGCATCCAATCTACCTCTTATGCATCCAAGAGTCCGGATTTGATTTAAGTCCAAGTCTGAGTCCGAGTCTAGGATATACTATTTATTTCAACTTCAAAGTCAGAGTCAGAGTAAGTTGTATTCTGTCATCTTTTCAAAATTCAATAAAGTCAGCTTTTCAATCTCTCATATATGATTTCCTTATGTGTTTCCGAGAACATGATGAACACCATCATACACTGTGAGCACACGCACGTGACTATTATAGGCACATCTATAATGACTGCAGGAAATGAGACCTGTGTTTTCCTTTACCTGTTCTGGTATAGAAAGCCACATAACTACCCTTAGCAGGAGCAGTATCGAATCCTATGACATATCTAGGTAGTCTCCTAGTTTGGGTTCAAGATGGGAGGCAAGCCCATTTCCCACAATAAACACCCATCCAATAATACTGATCAATCCCTACCTTAGGTGTTAGTCTGACCAACAAAAAAAAGGAAAAAACTGGACAAAAAAAAATCAGAAGTCCAATCCAAGAAAAAGCAAAAGGCCCAAAACAAAAGAGCAGGCCATTATCAAAAAAAAGAGGCACCCATGACCGAGGTTAAGCGGTCAATCCAAATGAAGAATCCCTAGACCAGGGCTAAGAGGTCAACCAAAAAATATTCAAAAAACCATGACCGTAGTGAAATTATCAATACTCATACCATCCAATAAGAGAGAGACAATCAAGCTGGTCAACTAACATCACATTTAGCCTTCCCACATTACAACCCTCAAGACCTTCCCGAGACCCAGGCCAGAGACAGCCCGGAATTTTGAGGATTCAAGCTCCATAGGATACCCCTAACCATTAGGGCCAGACATGGAAATCAGATCTCGCATTATCAAAACTTATCCCGATCAAAGTTCGAGCCATTTTACTCGACTTCCCCTTTACATAACAGAATTCACAATCACCATACGCAAACTCTAGAGCAAAACTCGTCAAATCCTCCGAGAGCAAAACTCGTTAAATCCCCCGAGAGTAAAACTCGTCAAATCCCCCCGAGAGCAAAACTCGTCAAATCCCCCGAGAGCAAAACTCGTCAAATCCCCCCGAGAGCAAAACTCGTTAAATCCCTCGAGAGCAAACCTCGTCAAATCCCCCGAGAGCAAAACTCGTCAAATCCCCCCGAGAGCAAAACTCGTTAAAATCCCCGTGAGCAAAACTCGTTAAAATCCCCGAGAGCAATACTCGTTAAAATCCCCGAGAGCAAAACTCATCAAATCCCCGAGAGCAGAACTCGTTAAAATCCCCGAGAACAGAACTCGTTAAAATCCCCGAGAACAGAACTCGTTAAAATTCCATCCCAATTCTTCTCATTCAAACCAGTTACCAACCCCGAACACGGGAACTCAACCTGCGGTCGGCATAGAACATGCCCAAATAGTTCACACCACCTCTGGGGGGCCACCCCAGAGAATGTTCACAGTCACAGGATCAACATCCTAACTATTCTAGCCCTTTGATCAAGACATCACTGGGAATGCACCTAGCCTACACCATCGCTATGGCTAGTTACACACAAAGCCCTAATAAACTAGGCACCATAATCCACTGAACTACGGCTTGGTTTGATTTCACCACATGTGAATACGTAGGCAGCCTTTCAACAGAGGCACAACCACCCACATTGACACACATTCAAAAAGCACCATCATTCCGGTCACGACACTGTCATGTTCTCGACATTTAGCTTTGTCATTATGGGGGCTTCTCCTAGGCAGAAGTTCTCCATCCATTCACATAATCCAAATAATTTCAAAAATCTAGCCACCTTTCTACAGTGTGTCCTAGCACTCGGCTCACTCGAGGACAAGAATCTATCAGGACTCGAGGCAATGCCCACTTTGGAAATGTACCTTAAAATCAAAAAGGATTCAAAAGAGCACTAGTCTACAGCATTCCACTGCTAAGTCCTGCAAAAACAGTCTCATTACAAACTACTGCAATTCCCCTATAACGCATCCTTCTCATTTCGATGTACGACCGTGTTGCTACTTGCCTAGGCTACGGAATAGCGCAACTTAAGAGTCTTGTCATCTTAGGTGGCCCACCTCCTTACCAAGTCACGGTCCAACCCTTAGAGAGTCTAAGTCGTGTCTGTTAACTCGTCCTATCGCGTCCAGAGTCGAGTTTGCCGGTAGGCCTCTCTTTTCAAATTCTCATTTAAAAATTTGCAAAAACTTTGCCATTTGAAAATTTTTTTTTTTCGACAAGGTCAAATTTCAATCTATTTAAACTGCAAATTTCTTTTTCACCTCTTTCAATTTTGGAAACCTATCTCCTAGCACGTGAGTCGCTTTCAGGACTTCGATTTCAAAATACATCAACAATCATTTTTACTCCCCAGCGTGAGTCATATTCGTTTCGCCTACGTGTTGCATGCAAAATTTTACGTAACTTATACAGGTACAAATCACGACAGCGCAATTCACATAACTCCCCAGCGGCATTTAACAGGATGAGCCCATATATAGGCGCACCTAAGTCTTATACGACAAGTCCAATTCCCCACGAAGTTATCATCATCAGTTCAGGTACATTTCTAATCCATGGCCGGCGGGCCCTTCACGCAGGTCTAATGGACTTTAAACGACCCGACTGGAAGTCTGCCAGGTCTTAATCTTTGATTGGCCTGGTAGCTACTCTGACTTTCGCCCTGTCCAAGCCTCCGTCAGAGTGGGGGCTCTGTAGACACCCACATTTTGACCGCCAGGTGTCTATAGCAGTTTCCGACAAACACCCGATGATGATCGGACGCAAACATCCTTTAACGTACTCGGAAATGGGTTCGAAATCATGGAAATTTAGCTTGGGCTTTTTAAGGAGTACAAATTTCACAAAACCAACCTCAAATTCAGGCTCAGTAGGTCGTTTCGAGTCAAATGACACTAATTTGGGTCGAATCCAACACCAAGTGTAAAACCGTCTTTTAGCGACCGAGTCAAAACCCGGTCAAAGATATTTCCCGAGACTTGTGGACCGACCGTGATGTCTCACGTGTCCAATTAGGACTCCAACTACACAAAAATCAGCCAAACAAATATTAAACAAATCCGTTTAAGGTTGGAATTCGATCTCAAGTAGGAATCCTATCCGAAAACCGATTCAAACACCCGACCGAGTGCAAACACTCGACCGAGCAGCACAAACCAGCCGGGTTTCCTTTTCTTCCTTCACAAGAAAACGGAGTTCTTATTTCCCTCAACTTCTTACGTTTCCTATCTTAAATGATAGTTCAAACTCTCCTAGCCAAGGTCGGGAACTCCCTATAAATAGCCCCTTGCATACAACACTTTCGATATCAGAAAATATCATGTCACAACACCATAGAATCAATTATTCACACAACACACATCCATAAAACTCCTTACACATAGCATCAAGAAACCGATATTACATCCAAACCCGAAGGAAATCGACCCCTCGTCCCCGTCACCTTCACCGAGCCACCTTAATCCGACCGACATCACCTCGACGCTCCTGTGCCTAGCCACATTCCGACGAGCCCCGATCCGAGTAAACAAAAGCATGTAGGTTGAGGGTGTAGCAAAACCCGATTTCTCTTTCTCCTCTTTTTCTCCTTCTCGCTTTCTTTTTTACGGGTCATGCGTCGGTCCTTTTTTTTACGGGTCATTCGTCGTTTTTTTATTTTCTAATATCGATATTATCAAAAACTATTTTCATATATCAAGCATTCTTAAAAATATGATATCGATTTTCTATAATCGAATATTGTATCAAAAAGAATTATATTAAGATTTCGAAGATGTTAATTTTTTTTTTTTTCGTTCAAACTTCTTTTTACAAAACCTTTTCTTAATTCATTCTGAATACTCGATATCGATTTCATAACCGAATATCGGGTACGACGAATATCGAAAACATAAAATCGAATACGAATTAGTTCATATTTTGTACGCGATTTATCAAAAATTAGCAATTTCGAACAAAAAATAAAAATCGGACAAACCCGCACGCGAGTCGCGCCACGCCCAGGCGACTCGCGCACGGGCCTGAAACCCGGATCTTTTTTTAGCCTTTTCGTTCTTTTTATTTTATTATTCCACGAAACGATTTCTAAAATTTACATCTTTTCTAAAACTCTTCCGAGTATTTGATATTGATTTCGTAGTCAATTATCAAATACAACGAATATCGAAAATATTAGATCGAGTACAAGCTATGCAATATTTGTACGCAATTTAGTCAAGTCTTCGAAAAATCGCCTTCACCAAAAACAGACCGACACGCGACTCGCCAGAGTCCCGGGCGAGCCGCGCGGCCGGCTGCCACGACGCACCTTTCTCGTTTTTTTATTATTTCTCGAGCTTCGTTTTTTATACAAAACAGCGTCTTTTTAGCGATATTTTTCAGATTTCGATTAATATTTATTTTCTCGATCTCGTATATTTATTTTATTTTACAAATCGATACTAACTCGTTTGTTCATCTTGTAGCAAATTCATTCCTTTTCATCATTTGTTTTATTATACTGAAACGAATCTCACATGCTAAATTCAACTTCGACGTTAATTTTCATGCATTAAACGACTTAGCAACCCGTTCAATTCCTCACATGCTTAGGAAAACAATGTGTGCATATCATTCATCGTTCAACTAACCCGCGTATTAAAAAATCATTCGATATCCTAGTAGAGGCCGCTAATGTGCGGGCGGGGTTGGGTGTTCTTAGTGAACTTCCCAACACGTACCCTCACCCCTTACTCAGAACCGTGGTTTCCGGATGTCCGAAACCATTGGCAACGAGAGTCATTCAATATACGATAAACCGCTCAAGTCGGCATCGGTTTCGAACTGCAAAGGGACGAGCCCAATAAACTCTGACATCGGAAATGGAACGTACTTTGTACACGGCCCACTACTACATAGAGTGGGCTCGAACGGTTCCGAATAACCATAAAATTCGGTGGCGACTCCAACTTCGATTTAAATTTCAATTTGACCATCTCATATGGAGATTCATTCGCCGCCCCAAACCCGCGCATGGCCGCGTCGGGGTGGACCTATGTCATGTCCACAGTACTCTTATTTTTTTTAAATCGAATTAAATCAACTTTATTGCATTCTTAGTTCCAAAACTATCCAATTAAATTGAAAAATTCAATAAATAAAATAAATAAATCAGCCTTAAATAGTTAATTCTCTGTTCAGAAACCGATTCCAGGAGCATACTTCAGCCACACAGGAAATTCTGCATTAAACACAAAGCAAAAGTAGAATATTTACAATTACTGTAGACACCCACATTTGGCTGCTAGGTGTCTATAGCAGTTTCCAAAAAACACCCGATGATGATCGGACGCAAACGTGTTTCTACGCGCTCGGATATGAGCTCGAAACCATTAGTTTCTGGCTTGAGCTTTGTACAGAGTACAAATCTCACAAAACTGACCTCAAATTAAGGCCCAGTGGGTCATTTCCAATCAAATAAGACTAATTTGGGTCAAAACCGACACCGAAAATAAAACCGTCTTTTGGCGACCGGGTCAAACCCCGGTCAAAGTCGTTTCCAAGATATAAAATAGCCTTGCAAACATCAAAAGTCCAACCCAAGGACAAGGTCTACAAAATATTCAACCCAAGGTCCACAAAAAACCCGGACCCCTCACTCCAGCTGACCCACTCGATCGAATGTCAGCCCACTCGATCAAGTGGGCCCTTTAACAGGCCCGGTCTGCGTCTACGTTGGGTCACTCAATCAAGTCAGCAGGGTACTCGGTCGAGTAGCCCTAGGTCGGGTAGGGCAAATTTCTTATAAATACCTCCCCTTTGCAACCCTTTTAGACAGGAATTTTTCTACAACCCTAATCCACACAAACACCCTAATCTTCCTATCTTCTCCAAACTCAAACCCTAGCATCTAGGAATCGAACCCTAAACCGCCATAACTCCGTCTACATCTCGATACTCCCGTGCAAGCCACAACTAACGAGTCTTGTCCGAGAACAAGAAACATGTAGGTTGAGGGTGAAATAATCTCGATTTCTTCTCCCTTTCTCTCCCTCGTCTCGTCCGTCCTCGTCTTCGTCATCGTCTTTTTTATTTATTTATTCGTATTGTCGCGTTAATAATATCGATAGTACTAATAATATAAGACATTAAAATACTTGCAGATTCGTGTCGAGCGTGAATGATGACGGGATAAGGAAATCCGAATATACAAGGGTGCTTCACCCGACGTTGGCGGTCGCTTATCCCGACACCCCGAACGCTTGATTGTTGAAGCGAGTCAACATCAACAAAATCGTCTCTTTTTATTCTCGTCGCGTCGTAATCATCATTTATCGCATATTCATCAATTTTAAAACTCTCTTTGTTATGAGTCAAAACCCGTTGATGCGGATCCGACATCACGCAATCCGCAAGGATTTATTACGATGTCGGGATGCGGAGGGAGTCAAGTCGAGTTCTTTTTTGTTCAAACAACTATATAAAGCATCAATCTATTAGATTCGATACCAACTCAATAGTTGGATGTTGAATCTAAGCGATTTAGTCAATAAACCTAACTAGCACGAATTCGTTGATCCTAAAATAGTTGTCACATAATTCGAAAGAATTGATTACAACACTATAAACGCGGAGAAAATCTATTTCATTCTAGTTCGATTTAAGCGACTCACAAAATCTTTTTTTAAAAAACTTCACTCTAAGTATCCGGTATTGGTCCTATAATCAAACACTGGGTACAATGAGTATCAAAAGTCGGGATCGAGAACAGCCCGCCACGCGAGTTGCACGTGTCTCATGCGAGTCGCGTGGCTGCGCGAGTTGCGCCCCTCTCTCGCGGGTCGCACGGTTCCCTGGAAACCGTGACACAAAAGAAATTATTTCGCCTTAATTCAATTAATAACAATTCTTCCGACATCTTCTTTTTAAGGCACATTCAAAATATTCGATACCGATCTTATAATCGAGTATGGAATATGGCAAGTATCGAGAGATTCAGGTCGAGTATAAATCCCGTTATATTTCTACGCGACCTAGCGAATTGTTGATTTTCAAACACGAAAGCAACTTTCGAAAACAAAATCGAAACAAATCTTGATTCGTACAGGTACCACTCGACCGAGTGTCTAGCCCACTCAATCGAGTGGCACCCCAAAAATCAGGCAGAACCCTTTCTTTCGAGACCACTCGGTCGAGTCCCTCAAACGACTCGATCGAGTGGCTCCTGGTTCGTCCAAACAACGAGTCTTTCAACACCCTTTAAGTCCCGATTAAATATTTTCAAAAACTTCGCTCAACACGTGCACGTGTCATACTACTCTTTCTAAAAATCATGCATCGTGTCGTTCACATCATTCTATAGCATTTTTATGTTATTTGCAAACCGTTATTATCGTTATACCGTTACTAACTTGTTTGCTTATGTCTTTTCGATTTATTTCCGTTATTCGTTTTATTGTACTAAAATGAATCTCGCATGCTAAATATAACTTTGATGTTAATTTTAGATGCATTAAATCCACTTAGCAACCCATCCAAATTTTCGCATGTTTAGGTAAAACAATGTTTGCATATCATTCCATCGTATTACTAACGCGCGTATTCGAGAGTCAAACGATATCTTAGTAGAGGCCGCTAATCTGTGGGCGGGGTTGGGTGTTCTTTGTGAACTTCCCAACACGTACCCTCACTCCTTACTCAGAACCTCGGTTTCCGGATGCCCGAAACCGTTGGCGCACGAGAGTCATTCAATACACGGTATCCGATAATGTCAGTATCGGTATCAAATGCAAAGGGACGAGCACAATAAACTCTTACATCCGAATGGGCCATACTTTGTGCATGGCCCACTAAGATATAGAGTGGGTTCGAATGGGCCCGAACTCCCACAAAGTTCGGTGGCGACTCCACCTCGCTTTAAATTTGAATTCGACCCATCTCATATGGAGATTCATTCGCCTCCCCAAACCTGCGCGTTGCCGCGTCGGGGTGGACCTATGTCATGTCCACAATTTGGCGACTTCGCTGGGGATTAACCGATGCGTGACTTACCATCGGCATCCTCAGGGTGAGACTCAAATAGAAATCGTTTGACTAGTACAATACGCGTTTTAGTTTTACGGTTCATGCATAACCCTATTTTTACCAGGGCCGGTTCTGGTGACCGACGTCCCACTATACCGTGATGTACTCTAATATGGATATGTCAAAGGTGTTCATAGTCGATTCATATGGGTTTCGCGGCATGTTATAAGCTCAACTCGACTTAGTAAGTCCGTCCCGATTCACGGATAGGCTATGTGCACTGGTATAGACCCTTTATAGACCGACCGAGACTTAGAATAGAGCATACATGGCATCGTTATTATGCTTGTGTGACTATGTGCTAGTCGGTTTCTAAGGTCGTTTTTCAAAAACCGTCAATTTTTCAAAAATTGTATCTTTTTCAAAATATCCAATTTCAAAACCCGCGACGTATATCGAATTTAGGACTTATGATTTTACTCAAAATAGCCCATTTCTTGCCGGTATTCTGCCCATTTCAAAACTCGAAAATATTTTTGAACTTTCAAAATTGTGGCCCGATACACTTTCCGATTTTCGAAAAAAATCGGCCCCTCCACCGAGTCTTCTCGGATTTTCCAAAAAAAGCTCTCTTCAAAACCTTTCTCTTCTTAAGACTTTCCGTATTTAGCAGTGTCGGGTCGTGTCATAAGTCGTCGAAGTCTTTAGCGTCGAAACTTTGGCGATCTTACATCGCGAGTTTCCTCCCTATCCCAGTCTGCCTTATTTAACTAAGGCATAGCCCACCTACGTAAGACATACTCTTACAAAGGAGGGCTCGTCTACACATTCGAGTCCAAAGTCTGGGGATGTCTCACGTGGACCTTCCTTCGAACAGGACCCAGCCCACTTTGCCGGATTCTAAGGGAGGCCCATCTTTCACAAGTCACCCGTCTAGGTGTCTTTTCCGAGTCATTTCCTTTTCGGTCTTTCCTTTGCTCGGGACGTACTTTTTATTCTAGGGTTTGGGCTAATTTCTGATTACGCGGTATTCTTACAGACAGGCCACCGTTAACCAGACGTCACAAAATGCAAGCAACTCTGGATCAACTGACCGCCGCACTGGCCAAAATCGAGACCCAATTGACTGCCAGCCAGACCGACCAAACGACCCTTGCCACCCGTTTGAGCGTCGTGGAGAAAGGGACTCCTGTCGCGGGATCTGAGCCCACCGGGCCCATAGCTTAACTAATCAGTGTCGTTCGCAAGCTTGAAGAACAAGTCTATTTGTCAACAAGCAACTCGATCCATACGGAGAATGCTCGCTTTTACTCGCCTCAGAATGACGAGTTACCCGCCTACCTCAACCTTACGGGAATACCGATGTTTGAAGCTACTGAAGACCCGGTCCATCACATCCGGGCTTTCAATGAATTTATAGCCGTCAAGGGGGTGAAGTCCACCATGTTCAAACATTTTTTCGCTTCCTCCGTCGAGAAGCATCCCAAAGCCTGGTACTACAGGCTCGATTTCAAGAAGTACAAGACTTGGGACGATGTGGCAACTGAATTTGCTCGAAATTACGCTGATAATACCGAGATCCAGACTACGATGCGTACTCTGCAAGTTATGGCCCAAGAGCCCAAAGAAGGTTTCACCAAATACCTTCAAAGGTGGAGGGTCGAGAGCGTAAAGTTGGTCGATAAGCCCAACGAGAAAGACTTAATGGAGGCCTTTGTCAAGAACCTTCTCTCTTCCTACCGGGTCCATCTCCGGTATGCTGTCATTCCCAACCTTGCCACTCTAACTGAAATGGGTACAAGGATCGAGGATGACTTAAGGTTAGAGAGCCTGACTAAGGCCTCTACCATGGGATACCAAGGGGCCAGTTCATCTGTGAGCAAGCCCACACCTGCAGCTGCAACCCGCAGCATCTTCGATGAGGTTAATCTGCTGGATACCTCATCCAAAAAGAATACTCCAACTCAGGTATTCACGGATATAGGGACTACCTATACCTACGCCTTAAAAAGGCTATCTTCAAAGGGCCTAATCCAACCAATAGGCCCAACTCCAAAAGTTCCAGTGGAGAAAAGATCCAAAAGCTACAATGTTCAGGCCTATTGCCAATATCATCGAGGTAATGTGCATGATACGGGAAAATGCTGGAAATTGAAACACGTGATCCAAGATCTGATCGAAAGTGGGAAAATACCGTTGCCCGGGGACAAGCCGAGCAACAAAGAAAACCCGTTCAGTGCTCACGCCATTTTTACTAGGGAGGTAATCGACTGCTCTCATCTCATTTCCCCCTTTATCCCACAAATTAACGGGATATGGTTCGACGATGAAGAGGATGTCTAGTTAGCCAATGGGGAATCTGTCCCCATCACCATTGAAGAGGTACGAAAGGCTAAATCTAAAGCCTTAGCCACCAACTACCTCGCCACCACCGGGCATCCTACCCCCACAACCGTCACTGAACCTGCCAGGACAGAATCTACCCTTGAGGAACCAAGCAACGACACGGCCCTGGTCAAGAAATTGAAGAGGGTTCGAACCGATCTAACCATATGGCAACTTCTGGTTAGCTCGCAAGCACATCGAGAAGCACTTACCAAGGCTCTCGATGAAATCAAGGTCGACTCACTGGTTACCCCTACTGAAAGCCACTATCATGCCCTATCTCAAGGGCAAGCCCAAAGAAGAAGGCCCTCTTATCACCTTCTCCGAGTCCGACCTTCCACCGTTCGGGGCCGCCCATAACTTGGCCCTATACATCACGGTCATTTGCCGAGGGAAATACCTCCCAATGACCCCAATCGATGATGGATCCACTGTGAATGTCCTGCCTTTAAGGACCGCCAAAGCCCTCGGCATCACCGAGGCCGACTATCTTCCAACCGTACAGACCATCCAGGCTTTTGACGGAAGCCCAAAACCGGTGGCTGGGGCTGTTAAATTAACAATCATAACGGGCCCAATCGAGAAAGAACTGGAGTTTCAGGTGATTGATGTCACCTCGTCCCTAAACTTACTACTCGGAAGGCCTTGGATCCATGCGGTCAAGGCCGTGTCCTCTACCCTCCATAGAAAAGTCAGGATGCCTCTTCAAGACGGTGTCATCACACTGGAGACAACCCCCATTACCGTGGCAAGCTGCAACGCTACGGGCCGGGCCGATCCACGAGGATTTGATTTCGTGGGAATGATCGAAGAGGAATATCTCTTCAGGCCCTACTTCACTACTAGCATCGATACGATGCTACAAAACTTGGGCTACTTACCGGGGGCTACCTCGGGACCATATCTTCCAGCCGGAAAAATCATCGAGGTCCTAAACGATGGCGAATCACGATTCGGTTTGGGGTATGCTATAACCCTGGAAAACGTGGTCCGGGCAGGTATTCAAAGGGCCACCAACATCATCAATGGTACCTACTTGGGGCCTTACAGCCCAAAACTAACCGATTACTTCGTTACACCGGTATTTGGGGCTATTCAAGTGGGGCTTTACCGACCCACCATCACATATCCCGAGACCAAAATGGCTCGGGAATGCAATTTCATCCCAGATGAGATATTCACCCTCGTTCAGGCTGAATCCAAGGAGGGTGAAGATAACTCTGAGCCCGTGCTAGGGCTCCTATTCGAGGAAGACAAGGCCATCCCTGTTCCAAAGGAAGATCTGGTCAACCTGATCCTCCGCAGTAATCTATTCGATCCAACAAAGCTGATCTCCGAAGTTGGTGCAGTCACCGGGAAAAGGGCCTGGAGGAAGACCATCAAGTGGACCGACAGCCAGGGTCGAATTACAAGCTGACCACCGGCGAGGGAGACATGCCGGATACTGAGTCCGAGTCGGAGTCTGAGTCTGAGTCAGAGTCGGAGTCTGAGTCCAAGTCTAGAGGGTCCAGTGCTAGAGTCGAGTCTGTAACCCCTCTTCCTTTAGCCACTTCCACTGGAGTCTCAAGGCCTATCCCGAGAGCACTCCCTATCCCGCCACTGACCAACGATCAGATGGCCGCTCTTTTCGAGCTCTTTTCCAAATTTAATATTAATAATAACGAAGACCGTTCCGCTTACGACATGTCTTATTTCCGAAATTCTATCAATTTCAAAATTTTTATATGCAATGACATTGAGAAACCCGACGAACAGGTACCTCTACCTCCGCATCTGATCGAGCAGCTCGAACAAAGGGAGTCCCGAGATCCGGTAATTGAGGAAACCGAGTCCATTAACGTGGGAACCACTTTAGAGCCCCAGATGCTTAAGATGGTTTTTTTTGGTAAGTGTAAATAATATTATTTATCGCCAATCAAACATACACATATTGGAGAAACCTCCACAATCAGCTTACATCAAAGAGAATCTTAGTTTTCTAGAAGTCGATCTATCCAATTCTTATCCCTTGTTCGGAGGGAGCCTTTGATTTGGTGTTGAATTCGCTTTCTAATATCCATTTTAATATCTGCAGTGCATCTCTTCGGGTGTTTAATAACTCTGTTATGCCTGCAACAGTTTCTCTGCATCCACACATGGTACATAGTAGCGTTAATGATGCCGTTAATAATGCCCATCTTCAGCCTTGAGTCCCGTCTATTCAACCACCAGGTCGTCACGTCTTTTTCCGGGATCCGAATGAGCATCCATCGCTGAGGCTCATCCAAGATCAGCCTGCCAAAGTTACAGGAGAAAAAGACATGCTGCAGCGATTCCTCCTCCTGGTTACAGATGCAGCAAAGCGTGTCCGGCACAATCTTCAACCTATTCAGTTTGTCCATCGTATTTAGCCCCTGCTGCTACACCAACCAAGCAAGAAAACTGTGTTTCGGGATGGACCATTTGGTCCAAACCAGGTGGTACCACTCCACGTCTTGCGTGGGTGTCTTAAGCCATTTATAACCCTTCTCGATAGTATAAGCTCGGCCAGGGTTGTCGCTCCATTCTTTTTGTTGATAGGCCTGCAGAAAGTCAGTCTGGAGCTTACAAACTTTCCTCCATATCCATGTCACGTCGGCGGGAGGGCAGTACTCCTCCCAACTCCCTCCTTTCAGGTATATAGAATGCACCCATTTGACCCAGAGTTTGTCCGGACATTCCTTCACCCACCATACGAGTTTGCCAACCGCTGCTTTATTCCAGATTAGATCGTTCTTGAGGCCTAACCCTCCTTCCTTTTTGTGCGTACAGATCTTCTCCCACGCAACAGTGGGTGTCCTGGTATACTCCGATCCCCCGTCCCAAAGGAAATTCCTGCATATCGATTCGACTTTCAGTATCACGGCTTTAGGCAATATAAAGATCGAAGCCTAATACGTATGCAAGGTCTTGAGAACGTATGCAAGGACTTAAGATGGGTTTATCCTTAGATCCCAAGGAGAGAAAACAATTCACAGACCTCCTCCAAGAATTCAAGAATATCTTCGCATGGTCTTACAAGGACATGCCGGGGATAGATCGGGAAATAGCTGAACACCGAATACCCATCAAAGATGGGTGTAAGTCGGTAAAACAAAAGCTCCGAAGAATGAGGCCCGAATGGTCTCTCAAGGTCAAAGAAAAAGTCGACAAGCAATTCAAAGCACGCTTTATACAGGTGTCTGAATATCCAGACTGGGTTGCAAACATCGTGCCGGTACCCAAGAAGGACGGCAAGGTGCGGGTATGTGTAGACTTCCGGGACCTTAATAAGGCTAGCCCAAAAGATGATTTTCCGTTACCAGACATCGACATACTGGTGGATAACATGGCCGATCATGCCCTTCTATCATTTATGGACGGGTATGCCGGGTACAATCAAATTAAAATGGCAGAAGAAGACATGAGTAAGACCACCTTCATTACACCTTGGGGTACTTACTGTTACACCGTTATGCCATTTGGGCTCATCAACGTCGGGGTCACTTATCAAAGAACCGCCACAACTTTATTACACGACATGATGCATAAGAAAGTGGAGGTTTATGTGGACGACATGATCGTCAAGTCCAAAGACCGAAGTGGGCACATTGCGGCCCTAAGAAAATTCTTTACCCGACTACGCAAATACAACATGAGGCTAAACCCTTAAAAGTGCAGTTTCGGGGTAACATCTGGCAAATTACTAGGCCATATCGTCAGCCAGTGCGGCATTGAGGTCGACCCAGCTAAAATCACGGCCATTACCGAGATGCAGCCGCCCAAAACTGAAAAACAAATAAGGGAGTTTCTCGGGAAAGTCCAATACATTAGCCGGTTTATTTCAAACCTAACCATGGTATGTGAACCCATTTTCAAGAAACTGAAGATAAGAGAACGAACACTATGGGACGATAAATGTCAGACGACTTTCGATAAAATCAAGGAGATTCTGTCTGCACCGCCGATATTAATGCCACCTCAACCCGGTTTGCCTTTGTCGTTATACCTAACAACAACCGAGACAATCATGGGGGCTATGCTGACCCAGATAGTCACGAGGTACATGTATTATCCAAAATGGATCCTATCAAGTACCTGTTCGAAAAGCCCATCCTTAACGGCAAGATGTCCAGATGGACTTTAATGCTAGCAGAGTTCGACCTCAAGTTCGTACCATTAAAACCCATCAAAGGCCGGGTAGTAGCCGAATTTCTCGCCGATAGTCCCGTATCTGAAGAAGGGCTAACCGATACTTGGGCCTTCCCAGATGAAGATATATTCCATACCGACACCGAATCATGGGATTTGTATTCTGATGGGGCGTCCAACTTTCGAGGATTTGGAGTCGGGATTCTGTTGATATCACCGAAAGGAGAGCATACACCGTTATCCATTAAGTTGGACTTTGATGTGACTAACAACGCAGCCGAGTATGAAGCATGCATTCACGGGTTGCAAGCCGCCGCTGATTTAGGAGTAACAAACCTCCGGGTCCACGACGGCTCATCCCTAGTCATCAATCAAGCTCTCTAAAAATAGAAAACTCGGAACGCCAATCTCGTGGCTTACCCAGCGCGAGTAAGGGTTCTCGAGAAGCAATTCCAAAAGGTAGAATATATCTATCGACCCCGAGAAGAAAATCAATTCGCAGATGCACTTTCCAAATTAGCATCCTTACTAAACATCCCGGAGCATCTAACCAGCATGTTGATCTGCGTTGAAAGACGGTCCGAGCCCTTCTATATTCACGCCATTCAGGACATCGAAATAACTGATTCAGAACCTTGGTATCAGGCTATTCTAACCTACTTGACGACGGGAGAATATCCCCCGGGAACTGAAAACCGGGCCAAGAAAACCTTGCGAAGATTGGCAACCCAATTTGTTCGTACGGACGACGAACAATTATACAAAAAGACGGCACAGGGGGCTCTCCTCCTGTGTATCGATAAGGTACAAGCCGAGAAGGTTATGTCCGAGGTACACGACGGTGAAAATGGTCCGCATATGAACGCCCATATGCTAGCCCAAAAAATCATGAGGCTCGGGTATTATTGGAACAGCAAGGAAACTGACTGTCAGTTATATATCAAGCACTGCCATAACTGTCAGATTTTTGCCAACGTACAACATATGCCGTCTTCCCTATTATATACCAAGACGTCGCCATGGCCATTCTCAACATGGGGAATTGATATAATTAGAAAGGTGAACCCTTCCGGGACGGGAGGTCACTATTTCATTTTGGTGGCTATCGACTATTTCACCAAGTGGATCGAAGCCAAGTCGTACCAGATCTTGAATGCCAAGCATGTTGCCAAACTCATCTAAAACAAGATCATATGCCGATACGGGATCCCGCACGAGTTCATCAGTGATCACGGGACCCATTTCCAAGCTGAAACCACTGCGTTGCTAGCGAAATATAAAATCCAAAGGCATACATCTTCACCTTACCATCCCCAAACAAATAGAGCGGTAGAGTCAGCTAATAAAACGATTGTCACCATACTTAAAAAGATGGCTGAAAATTATCGGGACTGGCCCGACAAAATACCTTTTGCCCTATGGGGGTACGGAACGTCAATTCGCACCGCAACCGGGGCAACTCCCTATTACCTGACGTACGCAATGGAAGCAGTCCAACCAGTCGAACTGGAAGTACCATCCCTTAGGATTTTACTTGATAGCCATGTACCTGAAGCAGATTGGGTCCAAGCCCGATACGACTCACTAGTTCTTTTAGACGAACGACGGTCCCGAGCCCTCAACAATATCCAAATATATCAAAAAAAGATACAACGGGCTTTCAACAAAAGAGTTAGACCCAGAAACATCAAAGAAGGAAATCTAGTTCTAAAGTCCGTCCGGGCCTTACTATCTGTCGACCCAAGAGGAAAGTTCAAACCCAACTGGGCTGGGCCATATTTAGTAAAGAAGGTCTTATCAGAAGGAGCGGTGATGCTAACGGACTTGGACGGGAACGAATTTGTCAACCCAACCAACTTGGACCAGTTGAAGCGCTACTACCCATAAACCCTATCTCAATGTCATTCGCAAAAAGTTTATAAAATTTCGTCTTTTTATAAATTTTCAAAAAAATTATAAGGAAGTCAATGAGCTAGAATTACTCATCCAACAGTCGCACATCTTGAACTAATAGTCTTGGTATATTTCAAAAATTGCAAAAAAAATCTATGTTTGAACTACGTTTGGTTTGATTCCGCTAAATGCGGATACGTAGGCAACCCCTCAAAAGGGTATAACCACTGCAATAACGGAAAAAACGGGAACAGTATTCACTAATATGTCTTTTATTAAAAACCCGATAAACTCGAGAATTCCAAAATTACACCACACACACACACAAAAACGGCAAACACACCACAAAAATAGTAATAATACTTAAATAATAGAATTAAGAAGACTAGTGCTCATGCATTTTGCCCTTTCCCTTGTCCTTTGGGTAGCGCGAAGCCCGAGGTCGCCGGGGCAGGAGCGAGCGTTCCTGAATCACGAGCGGAACCTCTTTAGCTCGAACCCGTTTCTTCGACAATGGGTCTTCTGCCATCGTCACCGTTCCAAGGCGAGCCCGTACATGCTCGGGTAGCCTGTCTCGTGGGTCAAGTCGGTCCTGCACTGCCAGTCTTGGACTAAGTCTCCTTTCTAACTCAGTCTGGGGGCTCACTTTCCCCCGCGCACCTCTAGCCCTAGACCCTTCGCCTTGAGTCCTAGTCTTCCTTCTTTGACCTGACATAAGACGGACCAGAGTAGCCGGAGTGTCACCTTCGTAAATAAAGCCCCTATTGTCTTTGACTTGCTCCCTTCGCAGCAGGTCGAAAGCTTCATCAACCTTTAGAGCAGCTCGGGCCTTGGCGGTATCTGCTTTAGTCCACTTAACATAGGAGTTTGAAACCTAGATTGAATGAAGAGATTTGGGAATGGGCCAAGTATGCCGGGTGTACCATCTTTGCATCCAGGTATCGCACATCATGTCAGTCAGTTAGGTAGATTCACTAACAACTGCTTCAACTTTCGGGATTCTTTGGGTTCAACCATACTGCCTTAGTATGCGATCATGGTAAAGATGGATCGTCTGCCTGAAAGACAAGATTACCTGATAACGAGCCTTATCCCTCGGAGCTAAGCCCGTCCAAACATAAATGGGCCACCATGGCACTACCCATCGAATCAACGGACCGCTGTGGAATGATAACACTTCGTCCCAATACATACTTCTGAGTAATCTGGCGAGAAAAACCAATAGCCCGTCTCCTCGTCATCATTAGATTATGACGGTATTTACTCGAGTCAAGGGGAGGATCTATGACTGATAGCCTATCAAATAGTCGATATGGAAAAAAGGAAACAAAATATGATTTCACGGGACAAAGTGGGTGTCCGCTTAATGGCACTCGATCGAGTGCCTGGGAGTCACTCGATCGAGTGGCACCTCTGAAATTGAAACAGGAGGCTTTTACGAGGGCATTCGATCGAGTGCCAGGGTGACTCGATCGAGTGCCCACTGCAGCAAGAAAATCGCAAAAAAAAAATCAAAAAATTGAAAAATTGAGAAATTGAGAAAAATCAGAAAAACCCGAAGCGATATACCTACAATACACGCGTGCTCCCGGTTAGACGAACCGATGGATCCCTCTTGCGGTTATCCAAACCCTGGATAATTTCTCCCGTAATCAGCCAGGCTGGACTATGCTCCGTTTCCATCAGGTCAACGACGGTTAAAAGACGAGCGTTACCCATGCACGACAAAAAATCCATGTGACCTTCAAAGGCATAAACGTTGAGCATACAAAAGGAGAAAGCCCTACGACTGTGAACCAATCTGACCCGGACATCATGCGGGTTCATAAATTTCTCGGCCAAGTCGATCAAAGAAATACTATCATACTCCATCATGCGAGATACTTCATTATGGGAAAGTCCTAAAAATTCCCGTAGCTTCCTCCTGGGATCATGGACCGAAAACGGGACAGCTGGACGAAGTATCGGGTTCCATCCTCCCACAGCAGCAATCTCCTCGGGTAAAGGACAGATTTCGCCCCAAGGAAAGGCAAAGACATGATATGTATCATCCCAATAGGACAAACAAGCATCAAGAAAGTGGCGATCTATCTGCATCTGACGGAACGTATACAGCTGAGTAATACCCGTCTGGTTCAGAGCCACCCTATCCGTGTCCCTAAAGCGTCGGGACCATTCTTGCAGCATCGCGGTCAATCGATTGATTTTCATGACCAAAATTCTTGAAAGGAATAAGGAACTTTCTTTTGAGGAAAAAAGAATTGTGAGGAAGTTGTGAAGAAAATTAAGACAAGGGAGGGGTATTTATAGCATCAAGCCCTACAACACTCTTTCCATATCTTCTTTACACAAAGTTTCCTAATCCCAATGGGTTTACATATACAGACCCAGTCTCGGATTCCCCAATCTTAGCCCGGAAATTAGTCATCCCGAGTATTCCTAATTTTTCAAAATTTTCAAAAATAAAAAATTTCAAGAATCCAAAATTTCAAAGATAAAAAATTCCAAAAATTCAAATTTTTATTCCACAGCGCGAGTCATATTTTTACCAACGTGTTGCATGCAAAAATTTATGTAACTGCTACAGGTACGACTCGAGGCTTCAGAGGCAAGCCCGCACATCTCATATATCTCCCCAGCGGAAAGCCCTAGGCGGCATTTTCCCCGGAATAGCATGGGATGGGCCAATATATAGGCGCACCCAGGACTTGTACGACAAGTCCGATTCCCCACGGAGTTATCATCATCTACTCAGGTATGATTTCGAGCCCTAGCCTTCACGCAAGTCTAACGGACTATAAACGACCCGACCGGAAGTCTACCAGGTCTTATTCCCCGATTGGCCTGGTAGCTACTCTGACTTTCGCCTTGTCCAAGCCTCAGTTAGAGTGGGGGCTCTGTAGAGACCCACATTTGGCTGCTAGGTGTCTATAGCAGTTTCCAAAAAACACCCAATGATGATCGGATGCAAACGTGTTTCTACGCGCTTGGATATGAGCTCGAAACCATTAGTTTCTGGCTTGGGCTTTTTACGGAGTACAAATCTCACAAAACTGACCTCAAATTTAGGCCCACTGGGTCATTTCCAATCAAATAATACTAATTTGGATCAAAACCGACACCGGAAATAAAACCGTCTTTTAGCGACCGGGTCAAACCACGGTAAAGTCATTTCCGAGACATAAAATAGCCTTGTAAACATCAAAATTTCAACCCAAATACAAGGTCTACAAAAAATCCAACCCAAGGTCCAAAAAAAGCCCAGACCCCTCGCTCCAGCTGACCCACTCGATCGAGTGTCATCCCACTCGATCGAGTGGGCCCTTTAACAGGCCCGGTCTGCGTCTACGTTGGGCCACTCGATCGAGTCAGCATGGTACTCGGTCGAGTAGTCCTAGGTCGGGTGGGGCAAATTTCTTATAAATACCTCCCCTTTGCAACCATTTTAGACAAGAATTTTTCTACAACCCTAATCCACACAAACACCCTAATCTTCCTATCTTCTCCAAACTCAAACCCTAGCATCTAGGAATCGAACCCTAAACCGTCATAACTCCGTCTATATCTCGATACTCACTTGCAAGCCACAACTAACGAGTCCCATCCGAGAACAAGAAACATGTAGGTTGAGGGTGAAATATTCCCGATTTCTTCTCCCTTTCTCTCCCTCGACTCGTCCGTCCTCGTCATTCGTCGTCGTTGTCATCGTCTTTTATTTATTTATTCGTATTGTCGCATTTATAATATCGATAGTACTAATAATATAAGACATTAAAATACTTGCGGATTCGTGTCGAGCGTGAATGATGACGGGATAAGGAAATCCGAATATACAAGGGTGCTTCACCCGACGTTGGCGGTCGCTTATCCCGACACCCCGAACGCTTGATTGTTGAAGTGAGTCAACATCAACAAAATCGTCTCTTTTTATTCTCGTCGCGTCGTAATCATCATTTATCGCTTATTCATCAATTTTAAAACTCTCTTTGTTATGAGTCAAAACCCGTTGATGCGGATCCGACATCACGCAATCCGAAAGGATTTATTACGATGTCAGGATGCGGAGGGAGTCAAGTCGAGTCCTTTTTTGTTCAAACAAATATAAAGCATCAATCTATTAGATTCGATACCAACTCAATAGTTGGATGTTGAATCTAAGCGATTTAGTCAATAAACCTAACTAGCACGAATTCGTTGATGCTAAAATAGTGGTCATATAATTCAAAAGAATTGATTACGACACTATAAATGCGGAGAAAATCTATTTCGTTCTAGTTCGATTTAAGCGACTCACAAAATCTTTTTTTAAAAAACTTCACTCTAAGTATCCGGTATTGGTCCTATAATCAAACACCGGGTACAATGAGTATCGAAAGTCGGAATCGAGAACAGCCCGCCACGCGAGTCACACGTGTCTCATGCGAGTCGCGTGGCTCCGCGATTCGCGCCCCTCTCGCGCGGGTTGCGCGGTTCCCTGGAAATCGTGACACAAAAGAAATTATTTCGTCTTAATTCAATTAATAACAATTCTTCCGACATCTTCTTTTTAAGGCACACTCAAAATATTCGATACCGATCTCATAATCGAGTATGGAATATGGCGAGTATCGAGAGATTCAGGTCGAGTATAAATCCCATTATATTTCTACGCGACCTAGCGAATCGTTGATTTTCAAACACGAAAGCAACTTTCGAAAACAAAATCAAAGCGAATCTTGATTCGTACAGGTACCACTCGACCGAGTGTCTAGCCCACTCAATCGAGTGGCACCCCAAAAATCAGGCAGAACCCTTTCTTTCGAGACCACTCGGTCGAGTCCTTCAAACGACTTGATCGAGTGGCTCCTGGTTCGTCCAAACCACGAGTCTTTCAACACCCTTTAAGTCCCGATTAAATATTTTCAAAGACTTCGGTCAACACGTGTCATACTACTCTTTCTAAAAATCATGCATCCTGTCATTCACATCATTCTATAGCATTTTTATGTTATTTGCAAACCGTTATTATTGTTATACCGTTACTAACTTGTTTGCTTATGTCTTTTCGATTTATTTCCGTTATTCGTTTTATTGTACTAAAATGAATCTCGCATGCTAAATATAACTTTGACGTTAATTTTGGATGCATTAAATCCACTTAGCAACCCATCCAAATTTTCGCATGTTTAGGTAAAACAATGTTTGCATATCATTCCATCGTATTACTAACGCGCGTTTGCATATCATATCAAATGCAAAGGGACGAGCTCAATAAATTCTGACATCCGAATGGGCCATACTTTGTGCATGGCCCACTAAGATATAAAGTGGGTTCGAATGGGCCCGAACTCGCACAAAGTTCAGTGGCGACTCCACCTCGATTTAAATTTCAATTCGACCCATCTCATATGGAAATTCATTCGCCTCCCCAAACCCGCGCGTGGCCGCGTCGGGGTGGACCTATGTCATGTCCACAATTACTAAACTACATTTTTTTTTTAAAAATAAAAAATTATTTTCTTTTTTAACCATGGAAATAAGTAAATCGGTGCTCCCTCCGTCTTAGTCGTTTGTTTAACTTCAGTTAGCTAAACGAATGATTGAGATGGAAAGAATACAATAAAAACACAATTAAAAATTCAAATAGATTAAAATTATCCAAAATAATTACAGAGCTACACTAATTAAAGTATTTCTTTAAAAAAAATACTTGTACTATTTCTTCAAATTTATACCGCAAAAAAAAAGAGACAAAATGAAACTCCAATCACAAAAATAACTACAAAAACTTAAGAAATCAAGTAGATTAAATACAAAATAAATCAGAATAAATCTTAAGAAAAAACTTACGAAACTTAAGGAGAGTAGTTCCATCCTTCTCCCTCCGTCAAAATAAATCACAATACAAAAACTTAATAAAAAACATAAGAAATCACTACCTAATAACTTAATTAAATACAAAATAAATTACATTAATAAATTAAGTAAATTACAATAACTACACTATATGAAGTAGTTTTTCAAAATTATACAACAAAAATATTCAATTACAAAATAACCTTCTACCCACAAAAATAAATCAAAAATAATGAACACGGTTTATATCTAATTAACTTTATAACTTAATCAAAATACAAAATAAATCAAATTAATTCATCAATTAATTAAATTAAATGGAGCAAAGAACATTACTTTTCCAGGAGAAGGTTCATGCACATCCCTAAAAAAACTAAGACTTTCAATCCTCCTACTTTTGCCTTTGTTATAAGATCTTCTCACCTCTGAAACACAACAATAATTGGAATGTAAAATTAAAAATGTAAAATTAAAAATTAAAAATCTGAAATACTAAGAACATGAAAACATATAAAAAGCTTTTACTAATTGTTATAAATCACAACTGTAAACTCATAATTAAAAAATTTGATAAACAAATAAGTGAAAATTTTAAAGAACCGTACCTGATTGAATATAATTTCAAGAACCCAAATCAGAATGAAGCAGAACTGAGAAAACATGAACAATGAATTAAAAGTAGAAATACTAAAAACTAAATAAAGAAAAAAAATTAGCAAAAGATGAATTGAAGAGGAAGATGGTGGATGATCGAATGGAATTTGAATCCATTTTATAGTGGTGTGTCGACAGGTAAATATGAGTGCTTGGTGAGATTTCAGATTATTGATGATGAATTGTGTGAGGATCGAAGAGTACTCACCAATTTTTTCTAGGATGAGAGTGCCTAGGGAGATAGTGGGAGAAACAATTAGGGTTAATGGTGGTAGAAATTGGGAATTGGGGAGTGATTAATTTCCTGGGAAATAGAGTGAGTCAATGAAGAATGATTTTTGAGGGTGAGTAAACACGGCACATTGAATACTTGTGCAAGTGGATTATTATTCCCAATACTTGTTATACTGTTTCTAATTCCTCCTCCTAATACTACTTAAACCTATTGAAAATCAAAACATAAAAAAATGGTCTTATTTTCAAATGGGCAACAAAGAAAGATGCCACATCATTGGGTGTGGTGTCTTCTTTTATAGAAAGAAGATAGTTGAGCGCATAAGATTTGAAAATAATAATGAGTAACTTGAGAACTAACTGTTGGAAATATAGGGTCACAATAAGACCGATATATAACTAGAGAATATACGTTGTTGTGTAGTGTTATGAAGGTCACTGAATGAGAAACGAAATCGTCCCGACTACGGTACAAATCAGAATGGGCGTCGTCCCTCAAGGTCACACAACACTCCTAAAAGGTTATGTACTCAACCATTAGGAGTTGGAACTCGATGGTATACTCAGAATTTATCAAAGAGATTTGGATGATGACATTTGATGTTTGTGCACATATGTCTTATCATTCTCATACTTATATAATAAGTGTCATATGAGACTAACCTCAAAAGGTATCCAAAGTCACTTTATGATGGAAAATGAATTGTCATTATTCTAAATATAATGACATTCATAACCATACCAATAAATTAGGTTTAATATGCTACTAATGGGAGATGCTCTTACTATGCAAGAATGGTCAACAATTCCACTTTGCATTATTTCTAACAATCCCCCACTAATGCAAATGGTAAACCGAAAACAAAAATTCTGAGCATATGAAAAGGTTGACACTTTGACGTTAATATCTTTCGATTTGAATTAACGTATTAGTGAAATGAGTCAACAACTTACTTACAATAAGAGAATATCTTTCGATTTGAATTCCTTATTGAACTTCGGTTCAATTACCCTCACAACACATATCATACATTAAGTTCCACACGAGTTCCGCAATACAATTCAACAAATTTATGGCCAAATGAACCTTGGGGATTTGACGAGTGCTCTAGAAAGATAACTCAATATCTCATAGAAGGAGGTCATCCCTTCACACTCACTTAGGTGATTCTATCAAGGATATCTCCACATAACCCACTCATTTATGAGCTATAGAATCATTAAGAGCTCCAAAGCTCAACCTCTCAACACTACGGTGAATCCATCAAGTCCTTCACAATAGGACCACCCAAACATAGGGATATAGATTCATTAAGAGAAATATCTCAACCTCTATCATTACGGTGATCTCATCAAGTCCGTCTCACAAGGACCACCCAAATTTGGGCTATAAGACCATTAAGAGCTATATGCTCAACCTATATCATTACGTTGATCTCATCAAGTCCGTCTCACAAGGACTACCCAAATTTGGGCTATAAGATCATTAAGAGCTACATTCCCAACCTTTCAAATACACCAAATTATATTTGATGATTTCAACTCTCTCAAATCTGCATAATCCATGTGTAATTCACTACACATCATTTTTAGCAATATGAAGCTGAAATTAGCATCAAACATTCCATAGCAATTGATGTCCCCACAATATGCAATAAATATTAAGCTCCCAATCACCATGCATTACCTCGGTAAGGTTAAAAGAGCAAAATAATACGCATAGATAATACATTAAATTATAACAGTATTCTCAATAGACTTATAATAAAATTATTATAAAGATGAAAGTTACTCATGATCATTTTGCATCTCACCTTGTGATCCAACATCTTTATAAATATCCAACATGTTACAATTCTCATTATTGCACCATATATACATCATCATTCTTATGTTAGAGAACAACGATCTCGATGATTGTTTCACTTATATTTTCTTTTTGCAAATCCACAAATTAAAATATATAACCTTTACTCACATAAAATCAATCATCATAATCTCATATATTGTGGTGTAAGCCAGATGTACAACATAAATAAATGAACCTTACGAAACCATTATTTATTGACTTAGTCAACAAATTAAACTCGTACATTTGGTTCAATTATTCATGTATAAAACATGCTATCGATCATCACGTTCCCCCACAATTAGAGATATACATACTCTTCACAAATTATAAGATATTAACTCTAAAAATGATGCATGAATAATTTTATCTAACAAGTTGAATGACTTCCCCCACATGTTGTCACACCACGAAATAGTGACAAACATAATCATTCAAACAAAATATACAAATTATTCATTCATTAATCATCCGAACTTTTAGATATCAAATAATTATGTCTGACAATTTATCTATTCCATAATCTATTCTTAGAGTAATTTATCAAATAATTCATCCAATTATTTAATACATACTTGATCAAGATTATGCGTGTCATTAAAAATAAAATATTTAACCCCCACGTATAGCTTATTTTACTCGAGTGAGCATTGATGCGTCTCTAGTGTGAAGTTAAATTCTTCTTCCAAATGTATCCAAAATAATTTACAAGACAGGTACACACGTGCCTTTTCAAAATATTAATAAGGATACAAAAAATCACACTAATATATAATCACAACATATATTATACATAATCAATTTTCTTATGCAAAACATACATAATGTTCTATAATTGATTAATGAATAATATTCAATATTATATATATTAAGTGCATAGAATAAATTTATAACGGCTATATAATAAATTTATAACGGCCATATAATAAATCCATATATTGCTCTCATTACTCATAAGAGCATTTAATCTCCAGTCATCTTCTAACCATCATAATTTGCACAATAATCCTTTATAATTAATCATTATTATATTACACCACTAATAATCGCATTAATTATTTTATTTGACTATACACATACCATTTTCCATAAACATGAGTCTAAATCTTCTTTCCAAGATGTAATATCAAGACTCGATAAAAGTTTAGGAAAATGTTCACCTTTTTAGTCATATAATATTAAAAATATACGTGCAAATTCATCATGAAATATTGAGACTAGCACATTCAACGTATGTTCAGAAACAACGTAACATCCAACTCTTATCAGATAATAATTTATCTTCCAGTCAATGACGATAAATGATACTCATCTACCAAACGTAATTATTTTATCATCATGAATCACAAGAAGATAAGAACTAAACTGATAGATACCATACCTCATTCTCAAGGATGAATATTGATAATAAAATAATATAACACCATTTACATATAAACCTTCAAAAACTTTCAGCATACTACCACGACATTGTGTCCCGTTTTCCGAAAGGTAAATGGCAGAATCTGAAGGAGTTATGTCCACTGTCCTACGGATTTACCCGCTTAAGTCTATGTATCCGATATGCCTTGCTAGAGGTCGATGTCGGGTTGACATATAAATGGGTTATATGTCTGGTAGTCTTAAGTGAGCCCATTGGGTCACACACAATGTGTACGGGATATTATTAATATAACGGTATATTAATATATAGGGTCAGTAGTAATATGACTCAGTTGTGCTGTCGGGTTATGGTAATTAGAATTATAGTAATAATCTAGTTATGGTAACTAGAGTTATTGTGATAATCTAATTATACCAATTAGAGTTATATGGAATAACTTCTAGGTGAAGTAACCTAGCTCTCTAACTCTCCTATATAAGGAGGTTCATACGATGAACCAAATCATACAATTCAGAGTATTGATTCATATATTATTAGAGAGAGAATTTTGTGAGACCGTCTCATAAAACCCTTATACTAGCATATACACCGCAGTTCCGTACCAGTGTGGATACCAACGGAGGCATCACATCTAGGTTGCTTTATTCTGTCCGTGGAGAATTATATATACACTTCTGGGTTATTATATTTCTTTTTATTCTAATTAATACGCTCTTCCGCTGCCAATAAGGTATATTCGTTATCCCTCTATTGTTTGTCTTTTCGGTTAATACTTGTAACAGATCCTTGGCTTTAAGGGTTGTAACCCTACAGTGGTATCAGAGCCTCTGTTATATAGTATTAATCAAATTGACCTGAATCTTTGTCTCATAATTGGTTATGAGGGATTCTATTGCGTATTAATCTGATGATTTACTATATCCGTTATCTACATATTCCATGTTTGTCATGCGTGACGTTAGACTATCTACCCTTTTTACTTTACTTTATTATTAATGAATAATTAATTAATGATGGTCTGTATGATAGTCTCATAATTGGTCTCTGTTATATAGTTATCATGATTGTTTCTATATTAGAATTGTTTTCTTTTATTCCTCACATGTATGCTGGTTTGTTGTTTTTGTCAACATAACATGTGGTATTTGATGGACTAGTACTACGTATGCGTTGTGTAATGATATATAACTAGTGGCTTGTTTATCATACTCCGTACGTACGTTGTTTTTGCAATAAGTTGCTTCACCGTATACAACTTGTTTAAACATATCACATCAAATATGATTAGTCTAGTAATTATCGATTATGTTTAGGGTATCTTAATTTATGAATTTAAATTGTTAAATTATGAAATTAATCCTTAATTTTACGATATAATATAGATTATGTTTTAATTTATTGACCCATCATGATCCTCGATTTCCTTGTTGACGATGAGGCCAATAAGATTGGTCAAGATTCGATTGAAATTGAGAAATTAAAATTACTAGAATTTTTATCAACGATGAGTCCTAATATGATTAGGACAGGACTCGATTTTTGTAAAACGGACCAATTAATGGAATTTAGTCACTTTTACATGTTGTATATTAATTTCATTCGGGCTCCTTATAAAACCTTGTTCTATACATGATAATAATTGAATATTATGTCATATGATGCATGAATGTTTATTTTATGAGACTTGTCTATTTAGAACTATTAGGTCGCCTTGTTAGATGACCTAGAAATATGGTTAGGACCCATAATGCAATTATTCCCTCACAAATATTTAAGTATTGCCTTTCCAGAACTAACCACTACAATAATTTCATATCATTGGTTAAAGTGACTGCCTAAGTGGTGCTTTGTCGATGTGTGTGGACTGAGTAGGTGGGTAACGGTTACCCACAGGTTTAGTTTGGTTTTCTTAAACATCGCTATCAAGTCGGACTTGGGCTTTGAGGCAAATTGTTGGTTTCATATGATGAATTATACCGACAAACCAAGAATTACATGGTATGTAATCGCCAAATTGTTCTCTACCTTTACTTTTGGAGTTTGAGCAGTGAGCCCAAGTTCACTTAAGCGACAAAAGGTTTAGGATCTTGGAATATTATGTAAATTTGAGGGTAGTTTTCATAATTTGTCTTAAAAATTGTTTAAGATTTTATTGCATTTTTCAACATATTAATTAGTCTGCATTTATTTATTGTAGATATGTCGTCGTCAAATAATTTTTCGCTTCGTTCAATGCTTGAGAAAGAAAAATTGAAAGGTTCAAATTTTCTGGAATGGTATCGCTCTTTGAAAATTGTTCTCAAACAGAAGAGAAAGGAATATGTCCTTGAGAAGGAACTTCCTTTAGAACCAGATTCTGATGCTGTGAATGATATAAAGATATCATACCTAACTCATGAGAAAGACAATACTGACGTCTGCTGTCTCATGCTTGCGACTATGAATTCTGAGCTTCAGAAGCAATACGAAAACACTGAGTCGGCATATGAGATTATAGAGAACCTGAAATCAATGTTTCAGGAGCAGGCTAGGACCGAGAGGTATAATACTGTCGTTGCACTATTTAACTGGAAAATGGGTGACAAAGACCCGGTTAGCCCGCATGTGATGAAAATGATGGGTTATTTTGATAACCTTGATCGTCTTGGTGCGGGGTTTGCATACCAGATGCAGACAGATATTTTACTTCAATCCTTATCATCCATCTGGAAATATTTTGTGCGGAACTTTAACATGCATGATCTAAAGAGATTGATGCAAGAGTTGCACGGAATGCTTAAGACGGTTGAACCAAACGTCAGGAAGGGTCTAACCCCTGAAGTACTGATGGTACAAAAGCGAAAAGGTTTCAAAGGCAAAAACAAAGGAAAGGCGGCTAAGGCAAATGTTGCTAAAGCCAAGCCGAAGTCTAAAAATTCGCCTAAGAAATCAGATGAGAACCTTTGTCACTACTGTAGTGAAAATGGGCATTGGAAGAGGAACTGTCTAAAATACCTAGAAGATAAGAAGAATGAGAATGTTGCTTCTACCTCTACAGGTATTAATGTTATATTAGTAAATGTTACTACTAGCTGCTCTACATCATGGGTATTTGATACTGGATGTGGTTCTCATATTTGCTATAATGTACAGGGATTGAGAGACGTGAGGGCTCTGGCAAAAGGTGAAGTGGACCTGCGCGTAGGCAATGGAGCAAGAGTTGCTGCTTTACCTGTAGGAATATTTCATTTAGAGTTGCCAAGTGGCTTAATTTTAGAACTAGATAATTGTTATCATGTACCTGCCATTAGCAGGAATATTATTTTCGTTTCTTGTTTGGACATGAAAGGTTTCGATATTTCAATAAAGAACAAATGTTGTTCCATTTCGCGTAATGGTATTGTGTATTGTCAAGCATTCATTTTTGATGGCTTATATGTTCTTGATTCACCTAAGCAGCTATATAATATTAATAATGCAAAGCGGTTGAAATCTAAGGATTCTAATCCTACTTACTTGTGGCATTGTCGTTTGGGTCATATAAACGAGAAACGCATACAAAAGCTCCATAAGGATGGACTTTTAGATCATTTTGATTATGAATCATATGATATATGCGAATCTTGTTTACTTGGCAAGATGACTAAGACGCCTTTCACTGGATACAATGAAAGGGCGTCTGACTTATTGGGACTAATACATTCAGATGTATGTGGTCCAATGAGTACCACAGCTAGGGGAGGATTTTCATACTTCATTACATTTACTGATGATTTCAGTAGATATGGTTATGTGTACCTGATGAGACACAAATCGGAATCATTTGAAAAGTTCAAAGAATTCCAAAATGAAGTACAGAATCAACTAGGTGAGACAATCAAAGCCCTTCGATCGGATCGAGGTGGTGAGTATTTGAGTCAAGATTTCAATGATCATCTTAGGAGCTGTAGAATTGTTTCACAACTCACTCCACCTGGAACACCACAATGGAATGGTGTGTCTGAGAGGAGAAATCGAACCTTACTATATATGGTTCGATCTATGATGAGTCATGCAGACCTTCCTATTTACTTCTGGGGCTATGCGCTCGAAACTTCTGCTTTTACACTTAATAGGTGTCCATCTAAGTCAGTTTAAAAGACACCACAAGAGATGTGGACAGGAAAAGTTCCTAGTTTGTCTTTCATGAAAATTTGGGGTTGCGAAGCTTATGTTAGGAAATTGATTCCTGAAAAGCTAGGACCTAAATCTGACAAATGCATTTTTGTTGGTTATCCAAAGGAAACTAGAAGCTATCACTTCTACAATCCTACTGAGAACAAAGTGTTTGTTGCTCGGAATAGAGTCTTCTTAGAAAAAGAGTTCATTTCCAAAAGGAGTAGTGGGAGTAAGGTTGATCTTGAAGAAATTCGGGATATTCAGGCATCCACAATTCCTAATGAGGAAGTTGAGGATGAGGAGGGGAATGTGCAAGATGTTGCGATCCCACCACTTGAAGGAGAACCTACGCCTGTTTCTAATGATTTTGTCCCTCGTAAATCTGTAAGATCTAACATTGGGCAAACTCCGGCCAGGTATCGTCATGATTTATACTTGATAGAAAATGATAAACCTGAAACATACAAAGAGGCAGTGATGGGACCAGACTCTGAAAAATGGCTTGAGGCCATGAAGTCCGAAATGGATTCCATGTACCATAACAAAGTATGGACTTTGATAGACGCACCCAAAGGTGTCAAAATCATCGAGTGCAAATGGGTCTTTAAGAAGAAAATTGACATGGAAGGACATGTAGATGTCTATAAAGCTCGCTTGGTGGCTAAAGGTTTAAAGCAAACTCATGGTATCGACTATGATGAAACTTACTCACCAGTAGCAATGCTTAAATCCATTAGGATTCTCTTAGCAATTGCAGCTTTTCATGATTATGAAATTTGGCAAATGGATGTGAAAACAGCTTCCCTTAACGGGAATCTTCAAGAGGATGTGTACATGACACAACCCGAGGGTTTCATATCAAAGGATGCTAAGAAAATATGCAAACTTCAGCGTTCCATTTATGGACTGAAGCAAGCATCTCGGAGTTGGAATCTTCGTTTTGATGAGGCAGTTAAAGCCTTTGGCTTCTGTAAAAACGAAGTTGAGCCTTGTGTGTATAAGAAAGTTAGTGGAAGTTCAATAGCAATTTTGGTTCTATATGTCGATGACATACTCCTAATTGGAAATAACGTTCCATTGTTACAATCCGTAAAAGGTTGGCTTGGAAGTTGTTTTTCCATGAAAGACATGGGTGAAGCAGCCTACATCTTAGGAATAAGAATCTATAGAGATAGATCAAAAAGGTTTATTGGAGTTAGTCAAGGAACTTATATTGATAAGATCCTTAAACGGTTCAATATGACAGATTCCAAAAGAGGGTTCTTACCAATGTCACATGGTGTCAATCTAAGCATGAGTCAGTGTCCCACGACACCTGATGAGCTAGAGCGCATGAGTAAGATTCCTTATGCCTTGGCCATAGGATCCATCATGTATGCCATGTTGTGTACTCGTCCTGATGTAGCTTCTGCTCTAAGCATGACGAGTAGATACTAGTCGAATCTGGGTGAAAGTCACTGGATAGCAGCCAAGAATATTCTGAAGTACTTAAGAAGGACTAAAGACTTATTCTTGGTATACGGAGGTGAAGAGCAGCTCGTTGTAAATGGTTACACCAATGCTATCTTCCAGACAGACAGGGATGATTCCAAATCACAGTTCGGTTTTGTCTTTTGTTTGAACGGTGGTGCTGTAAGTTGGTAAAGTTTCAAGCAGAGCACAGTGGCAGATTCTGCAACAGAAGCTGAGTATATTGTTGCTTCGGAAGCATCAAAAGAAGCTGTTTGGATTAGGCAGTTCATCGAGGAGCTGGGAGTTGTCCATAGCATTTCAAGCCCCGTGGACCTTTATTGTGATAATAATGGTGCCATAGCGCAAGCTAAGGAACCTAGGTCTCATCAGAAATCCAAACACATTCTTAGAAGATTTCACCTAATCAGAGAGTTCATTGAGAGAGGTGATGTCAAGATATGTAGAGTACCATCGGAAGCAAATGTTGCTGATCCCTTGACAAAGCCCCTCCCGCAGCCTAAGCATGAGAGTCATAGAGCTGCGATAGGCATTAGACGCATGAGCGAATGGTCTTAAGTCCTATTTAGGAGATCCTTGTTTTAGTGGGAGTATTAATTTTATGCTGAACTTTGTAATTTTTACTATTGCTTTTATTTAATAAAGTGCACTTTTTATTCAATTCTTGTATGGATTGTTTGTCCCTAAATAATATACATTGATGAAATAGACCACTAAGTACGTGACTTAGTCTTGGAACTCTATTTGGATGATGTAATTATTTTGTCTCTAGTCAGGGTATTGTGTTGGGACATTTGAATACCCTTAAATGACTAGTGTGTTTGGTTGATGACTAAGTTCCTTGAGTCATAGGTATCGAGATACTAAACCAGGCACATGGGTGTATGTTAAGAACATACATTAGACAGATCCGCCGAAAAGGATTTTACTAAGATTTCGCTTAGTGTCAGTAAAGTTCTTTGCAAGTTATGAACTTGTACGGTCTTTAGACCTGAGTCTTTGACTATTCTATACATGTGATGTGTATGTTTTGATACTATTCCTTGTCAGCTGTGAAAGGGTGTTATGGATGGTTATTGGGTATGCATGGATCATGTGATAGAATGTGGTTAGACAAGATGGGATTTGCTCTTCCTTTATTGAAAGGAATTTATTGTTTCTTGGCCACTCGAAGAGTGTGACTTGTGCAAATGCGTGGCCTCGCTCAGATAGGATGATTGTCATCTATCTGCTCTTTTAACAAGTCAATTTAGAGATTCGAGTAAAAGATAGAGATATGCGAGGATGACACTTTTTCTTACCTCATTCTCAATTGGAGACAATAGTAGCAAAGAGACTTAACGCCGTTCTTGAGAGGACATGTACAAGTGGGAGACTGAAGGAGTTATGTCCACTGTCCTACGGATTTAACCGGTTAAGTTTATGTATCCGATATGCCTTGCTAGAGGTCGATGTCGGGTTGACATATAAATGGGTTATATGTCTGGTAGTCTTAACTGCGCCCATTGGGTCACACACAATGTATACGGGATATTATTAATATAACGGTATATTAATATATCGGGTCAGAAGTAATATGACTCAGCTGTGCTATCGGGTTATGGTAATTAGAATTATAGTAATAATCTAGTTATGGTAACTAGAGTTATTGTACTAATCTAATTATACCAATTAGAGTTATATGGAATAACTTCTAGGTTAAGTAAGCTAGCTCTCTAACTCTCCTATATAAGGAGGTTCATACGATGAACCAAATCATACAAATCAGAGTATTGATTCATATATTATTAGAGAGAGAATTTTGTGAGACCGTCTCACAAAACCCTTATACTAGCATATACACCGCAGTTCCGTACCTGTGTGGATACCAACGGAGGCATCACATCTGGGTTGCTTTATTCTGTGCGTGGGGAATTATATATACACTTCTGAGTTATTATATTTCTTTTTATTCTTATTAATACGCTCTTCCGCTGCCAATAAGGTATATTCCTTATCCCTCTATTGTTTGTCTTTTCGGTTAATACTTGTAACAGATCCTTGGCTTTAAGGGTTGTAACCCTACAGAATCAGCTCACGACATCAACTAAAGAATTGTAGCCCTTCTTCTTTTCTTTCCAACACCATATTACACGTCCCAATCGAAGGTCTAGAGACCGAGTTATTGTCATAATACCGAACTGCTATCTCACCCTCCCTCAACGGGCTAAATCTTACATGCAAAAACACATATCTTTGCCAAAAGAAATTATTCCAATGACAAGAATGATGAACACAACAACAATAATAGTGACAAATTTCGTTTCTCGATTGTTGGAAATATAGGCTCACTATAGGGGCGATATATAACTAGAGAATATACGTTGTTGTGTCGTGGTATGAAGGCCACTGAATGAGAAACGAAATCGCCCCGATCACGGTACAAATCGGAATGGGCGTCGTCCCCCAAGGTCACACAACACTCCTAAAATGTTATGTACTCAACCATTAGGAGTTGGAACTCGATGGTATACTCAGAATTTATCAAAGAGATTTGGATGATGACATTTGATGTTTGTGCACATATGTCTTATCATTCTCATACTTATATAATAAGTGTCATATGAGACTAACCTTAAAAGGTATCCAAAGTCACTTTATGATGGAAAATGAATTGTCATTATTCCAAATATAATGACATTCATAACCATACTAACAAATTAGTTTTAATATGCTACTAATGGGAGATGCTCTTACTATGCAAGAATGGTCAACACTTCCACTTTCCATTATTTCTAACACTAACTTTGTGATCTTCGGAATTTCATTTAAATGTTTTTCTTCTAAAATTTAATGACATATTTTGCTTTGTCGTACAATTTTATGACTGGGAAATATATTTATTTGTTAGAAATATTCTCATCAAATGGCCGAAACTGTAAAAAAAAAATTGTGTACCTGGTACTCGTTTAATTAGTTAATCTAGTTTTTTTTAATGTATCTTGTTTTTCAGTGTACCTTATGTATGTTTCAGTACATGCTGGGTAAAGATGAACCAGACCGGATCTTCAAATAATATGCATTACTATTAAGATGGACGTTAGTTTAACTGAGTATATATTATTTAATGCATATCGATAACCAACTCCATCATCATTTCCACACCGATACAAGAACATCGTCGTAACTCAACGACATCATCACAACACCATTAACTCTCCAAGCGCCGGGTAACATGTATTTCAAGTGTGCATAACCTTGTCTAAAATAAACCCACGGTTTACCGAAACAAATTATGTAGTAGGGAAATAAGTAGGGATCGTATCCACAATGAGATATATTCAAATGCAAGCTTGTGTAAGTTTAATTAGATTTCATATTTCTAGCAATATTTATTCAAGGTATGGTTTTTAATCTTTTTATGATTTAGGACTAATATAAAACAAGATAAATATAAACTATAACTACTCCTTACCTACCTAACCTACGATTATTCTCTTGTGTGACCGTCTTACGGTAACTTATTGTGAGACATACTAATAGAGAATAAAAAATATTAAAGGTAACTTCCTTGTATGTGAGAGATCTCACGATAAATTTATCGTGAGAACGCTTCATACGAGAATTTGTGCCTAACCTAAGATGAGTGGGGTCAATATGCGATTTTGATTATAAAACCATAAACATATACATGAACGTACGATTGGAGTTCAATTAACTAAGTGACATGCAAACGTTCTTCCGATCATTTGCTAACTTTAGACACGAATCCTAGACGCTTTGGACCTTACTAGGGCAGTCTAATAATCATGCTTAAAGCTTGAATTCTTCTAGGCTTCCGAACTGAAGGTGAAGTATTGGTGCATTTAGTCATAAGTTGTCATCAAGAACCTAAGAGCAAGTTCAATAGTTATTGTAGCTACCTTTTTCAACTCATCTTTTTGAGCTACATGGTTTCCAACTACAACCTACGCCAATAGTAAGCTACAAGAGGCTGTAGCTAAAAGAGAGGTGGAAGATTAGGATGTATTATTTAATTCACAAATAATTATTTTCCTTTTTTTTAAATTTCTCAAGCATGTGTAGCTTGAACTACAGGATATGCTTGTAAGCTACAACACCATTTCCCTCTCCAATAACTAGCATATAGCTAGAATATTTTTATTAATTGCAAGCATGTCCTTTAAAACAACTACTGGATCCGACTTGCTCTAAGACTAGCATGTTAACAAACTATGATATATCCATAGCTTTTATCCAATCCATATGATAATTATCCAATCCATATGATATTCAATTATATGCATACCTCCACTACCGTAGGTGGGGTTCTAACTAATTAATCATGTCAGTGTTGAAAGGAAACTAACTACTACTACTACATACTAAACTATAATATATACTAAACAGACTAGGTTGAAACATTATAAATAACAAATGTAGACACCCCAATTTCTGCCAAGTGTCTATTTGAGTCGCCGCCCAACCCCCAATAATGATCTAACTGCAACACGCTGCAGTTTTACGATGTTTCAGATGATGTTTCTATAGTTCGGTTCGAACGCTACATGGAAATATTAATTCCATATAGGCGGTCTTAGTCGAGTCATTACGGTCGCAACGCTACTAATAAGTGTCAATTCCGACTTTGGGACCCCGAATCAGCCTCGAAATGAAAAGGCAAACCCTGGTGAAGCCTCGAAAACCAAGCCCATCAACCTAAACCTTAAACCTAGCCACGCTTCCTTGATATCACGAAATTTCTCGAGATTATGAGTAATATTATGTATCCTATTGTCTAGGAAAGTTTTGCTAATTGCGGCGCACAACATCTAAGTCGCCTCATACCAGGAGCTTAAGCGCATATTTTGACCCAAAAATTACTATAAATATAGTTCTTTCTTCGACGGTTCACAAGACACGTAATTTATAATTCGCAAATGTTTTTCACACTTAAGAGAAAGTTCAGAACATTTCTGCATGAACTCACAATTCCTAGAATTGACCACTAAAAATTTGTCAAAAATCATAGTATTTAGGAATCGCAAACGATTTATGAATATTTCGAATAAGATCATAATTCACCTGAATTAAGATTATAAGCATATGTAAAGTCGAAATAAACAATTCATAATCGATTAATTCAATCTAGACTACAAATTCGAAATCGTTAGAGACGTTATACAGTCGTCGTTCATCCCATCCAAGCTAAGTCGATATTCGTCACTAGATTAACCCCTTACTCTAGTTCTTTCGATTCGATTTCATAAGGGTCTTTAATTATGCATTTATATTTTTGTGAGACAACTTGATTCATAATCCACAAATCCGACGCACACCAACTTTTCCAAACACGGTGTGAAACCCAAGCTCATAGCTTGGTTCTTGTCGACGACGTGCCTGTTCGACCAGACCTACTAGACTAAATCTTTCAAATACGTAAATCCACAACTCTAACCCCAAATCAAAATAATAAATTCAGGTAGTCGTTATTTGAATCGCTCTTTATCGTCTACGCATCGTTTTAATCGTCTCGCACTAAAATGAAAATTGCGAAGGGCGACCTCCGTCGTGCGTCCAATTTTTAGCTGTCGCTAATTTGGCGACCGATATAGGTCGCTGTGTGGGGCGACAGACGAAGAATTTTGAAAACAAATAAAACGAAAATACTAAAGTATAATATGAGGGTGTAATACTCTTATACTTGATTTGCTTACGTTCTCGCATGTTTTTGGCTTTTAATCACGTGTTTTATCGCTTCTACAAAGAAAACACATGATAAAACACTAATAGAAATCAGAAAACATGAATTAATAAACAAATCAGAAACTTTGACAAGTATAGAAACTCGTTCCCGGTTATGGCTTCGTTGAACAGAAACGCCTATAAATAGACATCTTAATTTATATTCGGCTCACCTGAGGTGAGTTTGTGAACGTTTATGTTTTGAGCTTGTTCAATTTAATGAATCGCAATTAGTGGTCAGTGTTGGGCCCAAATTCCCCAGATCACACAATACAAGGATACCCGAGTAGACAACATAACAGATAAGAATGAAAACCCAAGATACTAAAGGTGATCAATTCAGGTACCTCAAGTATACTAATTAGTAAAGCCATTGAATTATTCAAAGAAGAAGGTAATGGCAGAAATATATGATTACCTTGCTACAACTGGATGTGCTAATATTAAGGACCCATTTAAGGAAAAGACTTAATGTGCACAATGGGCAGATCTATCCTAGACACCCAGTATAAGTAATAGCTGAGAAGAGGGAAAACAGATCGAGGGAGAATATATACGTAATCTTAACTGATTACTTTACATATTCAGTCTACTATAATCAGATAACATACAATATAGTGAAACCTATTCTGGCTTGCTGCCCATAGTTTTTCTCTTATTCCTAAGGGTTTTCTACGTACAAATCTTGTGTCAATTATGTTATATGTCCTACTATGATACCTTACTCTCACCCTTAACTTCTTGATACTAGTTAACCCACGACCATCCATATATACTTCTCTTACCTTGGTGATGAAATTTACCAAAACAGATTGGCGGCCACGGGCGACTGGTTTATCAAGATTAACACAAACTCATTTTCGAAATTTTTTATAAGGAAAATCACTAAGCAACTTTCTCTAATATTGATGAATGTGTTATCTGGATGATAACACAAATAATTCACAAAACTAATGGAGTGGCAAGGTAACCGGAATAGCCAGCCATGTCGGGAAAAACCACTCGGAGAAGGCTAACAGGAAAGGCGGAATAACGATAATTAACAAGCCCCGCAACGTTGGTAAGAAATTTTGAAATCCTTATGTCTAACTTAAATATTTTGGCTGGTATATTTAATAATTTGCACGATAAAGGTAAGCGAAAACAAAAGCTGCAAAGAATCACAAGGTGGCCAGTAAGTGGCCAACTGAAATATTCTATGATCACCTGGGTAGGTACACAAAAAATTCTTACGCCTACTACAAGGTACTAAACTTACGCCTACTACAAGGTACGAAACTGCCCCTTAAACCTTGAAACTTGTAATAAGAACTCAAAAACCAGGTATGCAAGTTAAACAAGTTAGGCCCACAAATATTTCAAAATCCTTATCCAAGCAAAAATCTTCAAATAGTTAGATCGATCTAAACCTATAACAGATTAATTTATTTATCACCTTAATCAGTAAAGCAGTTCATGCGTAAGGAACCCAAAAGATGGTTAGGGAGTCGAGAACGACAAATCAGATGAAGAAAACTGGAAACCTCACCAACCTAATCCCTACATATATACAATGCAAGCACAATCAGAATAAGGGCAGGCCGCAATCCAGAATTAAAGAATAAATCTTAGAGTACGAAGTAGCAACTAAATAAAGAACCTAGCAATCTAGTCAAGATAGTAGCTTAACGTCCTCAGCTAATCAACAACTTTACTTCTGCGGATATACTCACTACTATAGATAAGTTGTACCCAAATTATTTACTGAGTACTCTGACTTCCCTGGCTAAACCAACATGCAAAAACAGAAAATATATACTCATAATCACTACAAGTAAAACTTGCCTATGAGTTACAAACAAATGCATTTTATCAAAAACTAGCCTATGAAATCATATCTAAGTATACTCTCCCTGGCTCAAGGTAAACCAGCTAAACTAGGTATTCAACATATAAACTGGGTAATCAGTATACATGGTCATAGTTACCCACCCAGCAATTCTCCAACCAATAATGGTCTAAACCAGAACATTGCAGCTCAAGGGTAAATAAACCTGCAACTTAAGGGCAGCTACTACAAGGTCACCCAACCTAAGCAGCTCAGCCTGCCATAGACAAGGTCACCCAACATAATGTTAGTGACTCGATCACAAGGCATTTAAGTGTATTTGATTTTCAAACCGAAATAGGAATGAACTCGGGAACAATATAATATGAACACGGAGGTGCGGAGTGCACACTTGTATACAATCTAATACCGAGGTTGTTATATGGGATGATTATGATATACACTACAAGAATTTAAGTCTGTGACGACTACTCTTAGCCACCGTCATCTGTCGCTAAAAAGAGACGCACGACAGTTGAAAGTCGCTAAGAAACAGTCGCTACAGATAGTAGCATCTAGCGACTGAAATCGGTCGCTAATTCCTACGCGCGACCGATTTCAGTCGCTAAAGTTAGCAACCGAAATCAGTCGCTATGACAGTCCTTTAGCGACCGATTTCAGTCGCTGAGAGCGTCAGCTTAGCGACTGATTTCAGTCGCGAAGGGTTGTGACGTGGCATCTGTGAGCGTCCTACAGCGACTGAAATCAGTCGCTAAATGACAAAATTAGCGACTGAAATCAGTCGCTACCGAACCTGAAATAGGCCGGTTTCATTTATTTCGTTTCTAGGGAAAATCTGCACAAAAACACAAACCAACAACCAAAATATGTCCCACACATCACTCCAAACATTCCAAACGTCGTTCCAAACGTTACGCCAGCTTCACACTCCGGAATTGGTAACCAAGCACGCAAATGTCTTTAATACACTAAATTAAAAGTGTTGTTACAAACTTTTTTCAACAAACATTTACAAACTACAAATTGTTTTCAATCTACTCACCTAACAGTGAAACTAGCTGACACCCCACTACCACCGTCACCACCAAAGGGGTCTCTATAATCTCGAGATCGGGGAGTGGGGCCGGAGTTACAGTTATGCTGTTGCATGCTCCTAAGGCGTTGTAGCTCTTCCAGAATTTGCAGGTTAACGGACTCCTGCATCTTCAGCCTCTCATCCAGCATCTTCAACCTCTCATCTTGATCCTTCGTCCTCTCAGCCATATCCGCCCGTAGCGCCCTCTCTTCTTGTATTTCCGACCTCATCTCCTGAATGACGGATGGTACACACTCCGTCGAGGTCGCATGGGCCCCCCGAGCATTGGGTGGTGTCCAGTACATGGAATGAGCGTTCCCCGTACCGTACACCGCTCCCTTGCGGTACCCATCCGCGACTCTGAACCAAATCGCGCTAGGGTCCACACCTACATTCTCGGGCGCTCTGGTGGCCTCTATATATGAATCCTAGAAGACATAAGAGTCATGATTAGGTGAGTTCTAAAGAAAAAAAAGTAAAGAAGTCTTATGCTTGAAACTTACCCAAATGTCGGCGTCAATCTGCGTAGCGAACGATCGACCGCTTTTGTCGTCCCCCTTGGTCTTCGTGTCGAGAAATAGCTGCGCAGGCGGAGGGAATTCTCCAGTTTGCTTTTTCAACTGTTGACAATACATGTAGATTTCTCATTTATATTTATAATGAAAATATTAAATAAGAATCCAAAATAAAAAAACAAAGGTAAAGAAATACTAACATTCATAGCCCATTGGTGCATCGACTGCGACCCACCGTAGTGGGTGCGCTCCACCTCCACCTCGGGGTCCCCTCCCCGCCTCTTGTTCTTCTTTGCCTGGACGGATCTCTTCAGGAACTTCGGGTCGGACCGGGCTACTTCGAACTGTTTAATGGCGTCACCTACATTTATACACTTTGAGATCAATAAGCGTTTTGAAGATATATACAACTTTCTATTCAAGTACGAACACTAATTGAGTAATCAAACCTTTAAGGTATTTGTGTGCCCTTTCCTCATTCGCCAACTTCCACGTGTTGTCTTTGTATCTTTCCTTTGCGACGTCCATGTATCTGTCGCGCGCAGCCACCTCTAGACCGTCGTTGTAACAGTGTTTCATCTACAAGATTGTTTGTTGTCATTATATTAGTAATCTGTAAACAATAACAGATAATTAATAAAACAAGAAAAATGGTGCACCTTAAAGTTCGCAAACCACTTCTCCCGCTGCCACTGAGGCACCTTGGTCCAACTAGTGTAGTAAGTAGTCAATTCATTCATGAAACTGTCCTTCACACCAGTCACCACCGCACGAGTCCGAAACCTACACTAAAGAGTGAAATTAGATGATGTCTCACAAAATAAAGAAATGTAATGTTTCACCATGTGTTATCGGTGCTAAAAATTAGGCGCCCATCGTCTGTATATTGAAGGCCTTGAGCCTGTTGTGGTTGTTCTGGTTGCTGATCGTTGGTGACCTCCTCTTCATTATCATCTTGCTGGACCTCGTTCTGGTCCTCCATCCGGGTGTCCTCCTGGCCCTCCTACTGCTGCCGCCCCCTTCTACTGCTCCCACTACTGAACCGCAGTCTGCTACCCAACGTCATATCTACAAACATATTAGAAGGTTAGAAATTGACATCATAATATCGAAATAATTTGCCCAAAATATATAATGCAGATTACTATGTTGAAATATAATAACTTACTAAAACTATACCCTACTAGAAATCATCGTCACTGTCGTTGTCATCTTCCACTTGCCTACTCGAACCAACCACATCCTCTTCCTCGTAGTCATCTTCCTCCTCCTCGTCATTGACCTCTAACTCATTGGTCTCGTCCTCCTCCTCGACCATATCACTAGAAGCACCTTCCTCCTCCTCACCACTTTCATCGTCTTCAAAATCTTCCCCCTCATCCACCTCATTATTATTGTCATCATCATCAATTGCGAAAAGATTCTCATCAACTGGAGACAATGTTGTACCACTAGAAATGACATTCTCTTGGAAGAGGTCAGTGTCATAGTGCCCCCGTGGCTTAGTTTTAAACACCGCCCACCACTGATTTACAGCTCTGTCGTTCTTTGTGGTTGGATAAGGCGCAAAGCACACTTGGTGTGCTTGATGTGCAAGTATAAACAGATTGTACTTGGAGTATTTTTTGGTATGATTAACTTCAACTAGTTTGTACCTTTCATGGACTCTAGTACCTTGCACTGAGTTGTCCTTCCATTCGCATTTAAATACCCCAACTCTATACCAACGATCATTCCCAACATAGCACAACTCGAAGATGTCCTCGAGTAGACCGTAGTAATCATCACCCTCAAGTGACGACACACTCACACTGAAATTACATCTACTCCTACTGCTACCATGGGAAAATGTATGGAAATTGAAACCATTAACCGAATACCGGTTCCAAGTTCTAACCTTCCACAAAGGGCCTAATGCTAGACTCCTAACCAAATCATTCTGAATATTCTCTGAAATTACATGCTGCTTAAGCCAACTGGGAAACAGTTCCTCATGCTTATTCCAAACATCATTAGCATTTAAATGTGGATTAGCAACTACAAATTCAGTTACAAACTGCTTCTTGTACGGCTCCAAAACTTCACAGTTTGATAACAAGTACAGTTGAGCACGATTGTACTCTTTCTCATCTAATGTCCTCCACCCGCCAGCTGATGATGATCCCTCACCTACCTTACTTTGAAAAAAGTCTGGTATGTTGGGGTCAATCGTCTCGGGTGTTTCTAGGTTCAGTTTTTGGCTTTGGTGTTCACTTCTTTCTCGAAATACAGAGAACAGAAGTTGGCTATCTCCTCTGTTAAATAAGCATTACATATGGAGCCTTCGACCCTTGCCTTGTTGCCAATTTATTTCTTCAATAGTTGAGAAATCTATGACAATCATCATCCAATTAAGTTATTAACAAATTATAGTGTCTAACGTTAGTGGGTAAGTAAATAGTTGAAAGTTCTCACCTCTCGAACGGGTACATCCATCTAAATTGTACCGGTCCTCCCACTTTAGCTTCGTAGGGCAAGTGGACCGGTAGATGCTCCATTGAGTTAAAGAAAGAGGGTGGGAAGATCATCTCAAGTTTGCATAGTATCTGAGGAATTTGATCCTCCAAGCGAGTCATGTCGTCAATTGTAACTGTCGACGAACACAAATCTCGAAAAAACTGAGATATCTCAGTAATAGGATTCTGTGGACATGACATAGGTCCACCCCGACGCGGCCACGCGCATGTTTGGGTAGGCGAATGAATCTCCATATGAAACGGGTCGAATTGAAATTTAAGTCGAAGTGGAGTCGCCACCGAATTTTATGGTTATTCGGAACCATTCGAGCCCACTCTATGTCGCAGTGGTCCATATACAAAATATGACCCATTTCCGATGTCAGAGTTTATTGGGCTCGTCCCTTTGCATTTGATACCAATACCGATATTATCGGATATTGTGTATTGAATGACTCTCGTGCGCCAACGGTTTCGGGCATCCAAAAACCGAGGTTCTGAGTAAGGGGTGATGGTACTGGTTGGGAAGCCCACAAAGGACATCAAACCCCGCCCGCACATTAGCGGCCTCTACTAAGAATTCGAATGACTTTCCAATACACGCGTTAGTTGAACGGGAAAATGATATGCAAAGATTATCTTCCCTAAACATGTGAATGGAATTGAAAAGGGTTTCTAAGTCAATTTAATGCAATTAATTCTAACGTCGAAGTTGAATTTTAGCATGTGGGTTCATTTTAGTAAAATAAAACAAACGATGAAAATTGACAAAGAAACAAACAAACTGTTAGTAATGATATAACGAATAATAACGGTTTGTGCAAATATTGAATTGAATTGAATGATACAAACGAGCTGATGCATGGTTTGAAAAGATAGTATACACGTGATTAATTAGACACATGTTGACCTAAGTCGTAAAATACTATCGAATTTAGAAAGAAGAAGAATGTTCGACTCGCGGTTTTGGTCGTTACGAGGCCACTCGATCGAGTGGTCGATGGACTCGATCGAGTGAACCTCTAGAAAGGGTTTCTGTTTTGCGTTATAGACCGTACTCGGCCGAGTTATTGACCAACTCGGTCGAGTACATAGCCACTCGACCGAGTCACTGTGAGACTCGATCGAGTAGGGGTCGTGAAAAAACATTCTGGTTCGGTTTTTGGGGTGCCACTCGACCGAGTGGGCTAGGCACTCGGTCGAGTGCCCCCTGTAAGAATTGTAATTCGCTTGCAAATTGAATTGACTTCAAAATTCCTTTTGATTTTTGATAATTCGACAGTTTTTTACCGAATTGAGCATAAATATTGTATGACTTATGCTCGATTCGTTTTTTTTTTAAATCATAGATTTGGTTGAACCGAATATAAAGATTGTTTGAATTTATACCCGATTCTAAATTTGAATGCTCGTCTATCCCATATTCGATTATTGAATCGATATGGAATACTAGGGCGGAGAAAATAAAGAAAATTGATTTGAGTCGTTTTAAGTCGATCAAAACGACATGAATTTTCTCCGCGTTTGTAGTGTCATAATTATAACGTGACATCTACGTTAACATCAACAAGAAAATCGAATTGATTGAATTAATTGACTAGATAGTTAGATTCGACATCCAATTATGAAATTGGTATTGAATCTAAGGAATCGACACTTAGCTTGAATTAATGGACTTGATTCCCTCGGCTTTTCCGACATCGAAATAAATCCCTAGGGATTGTGATGCCGGATCCGCGTCAACAGGTTTCGATCCTTATTAAATAGAATGCATGTTTTTGAAATTGATATAAGTATGTGACTTGAATGATGATGCCAACGAAAATAAACGGTTTATTGTTTAAGTTGACTTGTCTCAATAATCAAATAGTCGGGGTACCGGAATAAGCGACCGTCAATGCTGTGTGCAGTACACTTGTATATTCGTGTTTTCATATTCCGATATTTCTCTTATTCGACACAAATTGATAAGTATTTTAGTACTTTGATATTAGTAGTAATATCAATATTATAATGCAAGGAACGAAATAATAAAAAAACGCGAAAAAGATGAAGATGACGTGAGGAAGAGAAGAAGGAGAGAAAGGGTTTTGACACCCTCAACCTACATGTTCTTGTCTCGGAATGGACTCGTAACCGTGGCTTCAACACAAGAGTCTTCGAGGTGAATGAAGGTTAAGTTGTGGTGACTCGGGATTGATTCTTAAAACTAGGTTTCGGGTTTTTTGCTAGTGTAGAATTGCTAGGGTTGGATTAGGGTTTGTAATAGATGTTGTATGTGTGTGTAGGGTTGCTCTAGGGTTTGTAAAAGTTGTCAAAAGTGTTGAAGATGTGTGCATGGGGGTTGCTTATATAGAAAAATTTAGGGCACCCGGTTTAGGGTTACTCGACCGAGTAGGTGTCTAACTCGGTCGAGTGGCCCGTTACGCCTACAGCCGGGCTCGAAACAGGCCCACTCGATCGAGTGGGTCGGGCACTCGATCGAGTGGCCCAAATGGGTTGCACGGATCTATTGACCTGGACCTTGACTTTGGATGCTTGATGGGTTTTGTGTTTGACTTGGACTTTTGATGATGTGAGGGGCTGTTTTGTGTGTCTCGGAAACGACTTTGACCGGGGTTGACCCAATCGCAAAAAGTCGGTTTTATTTCCGGTGTCGGTTTCGGCTCAAATTAGCCTTATTCGATTGGAAACGGCCCACTGGACCTGGATTTGAGGTTGATTTTGTGATATTTGTATTCTGTAAGTGCGTTAGCCAGAGATTAATGGATTTGAGCCCGTATCCGAGCGCATAGAAGCATGTTAGCGTCCGATTATCATCGGGTGTTTTTTTGAAACTACCATATACACCTGTCAGTCAAAATGCGGGTGTCTACAGAGCCCCCACTCTGACCGAGGCTTGGACAAGGCGAAAGTCAGAGTAGCTACCAAGTCAATTAAGACTTGGTAGACTTCCGATCGGGTCGTTTATAGTCCATTAGACTCGCGTGAAGGGCTCGCCAGCCATAAGATAGTAGTCATACCTGAGCTGCTGATGATAACTCCGTGGGGAATCGGACTTGTCGCATAAGTCCTGGGTGCGCCTGTGTGTAGGCCCATCCCGTGTTGATTCGAGAGAAAATGTCGCCTTGGGCTTTCTGCTGGGGAGATACAGTGGGTTGCATGTCCCTGCTTGAGTCGTACCTGTATAAGTCACATAAAATTTGCATGCAACATGTAGGTAGTAAAATGACTCGCGCTGAGGAAAATGATTTTTGAATTTTTTGAATTTTTTGAAATTGAAATCCTAAAAGCACCAACGGGCTAGGTTTTCAAAATGGAAAAGGCGTAGAAAAGAAATTTGCAGTTTAAATAGACCGAAATTTGACCTTGTCAAAAAGGATTTTCTCAAATAGCTAAGTTTTGCAAATTTCAATGTGGAATTTGAAGAGAGAGGCCTACCGACAGACGCAACAATCAACACTCTATTTGAAGAAAAAACAGCAGGTGAACACGCATCATAAATACAGTGGAGAGCGATTGCAGAGGATTCCAGCGCAATAACGAAACTAAATAAGGAGAAAGCAATATCTCTAACGAGATTGGGCAACAACGACAAAACAGTAGCAACAGCCAACAGGACGATAGATCGACATTCAAAGCAGAACAGAGTAACACTGTTTACACAAAGAACACTTAATACAAGATTCAATAAAATGGAGAAAATATTAGTTTATGTATGCTATAATTCACAACTGTGGGACTCAGCCTTCAACACAAAATCGAAATCCGAACACTTCATATACAATAGCATACGAGTGCTAAAACGCACTTTACTTTCTGAAAATTGAGACAAAATTTATCTTTCATCACAAAATAAAAATGAAATGTTAGATACATGTATGCCGAACCAGGGATCTGTAACCCTAATCGGGTGAAATTACAGTTGCCCAAATCAATTTTTAGGGTTTTTAAAATCAAAACTAAAAAACATCAGTAATTTATAGAGACCTACCTCAATTACCCACTGAATAGAAATGAGAAAGGAGCTTGATAATCGATATCAATGGAGTTTTGGGGATGAAGGGAAAACAAAGAAGGCGTGTCTCAGACTCTCAGTAAACGATTTAGGTTTAGGTTTTCAATAAAAGACGTGTCTCACAAAGTAGCGCGGCATAATGAAACTCTTAGTGGAGCGATTTTTTTATTATAATAAAGTAAATTTTGACCAATAATAGGGCTAAGCAGGTATATGGGCTAAAATATGGATGGACGCTTAATAGAAGCGTCAACCTTGAAGTGTAGGGAAAGTAAGGGAATTGTAGTAGTGTTTCTGCTGGGGAGATACAGTGGGTTGCATGTCCCTGCTTGAGTCGTACCTGTATAAGTCACATAAAATTTGCATGCAACACGTAGGTAGTAAAATGACTCGCGCTGGGAAAAATGATTTTTGAATTTTTTGAATTTTTTGAAATTGAAATCCTGAAAGCACCCACGGGCTAGGTTTTCAAAATGGAAAAGGTGTAGAAAAGAAATTTGCAGTTTAAATAGACCGAAATATGACCTTGTCGAAAAGGATTTTCTCAAATAGCTAAGTTTTGCAAATTTCAATGTGGAATTTGAAGAGAGAGGCCTACCTATAGACTCGACTCTGGACGTGACCGGACGAGTAGACTGACACGACTGGACTCTCAAGGGGTTGGACTGTGAGTCGGTAGGGGGATGGGCCACCTAAGATGAGGAGGCTCTAAAGTTGCGCTATTCCGTAGCCCAGGCGAGTGGCAACACGGTCGAACATCGAAATGAGATAGATATGCTATAGGGGACTTGCAGTAGTCTGTAATGAGACTGTTTTAGTCTGGTGCCTTTCTGGATTTCTGATTTTAGGGTACAGTCCAAAATGGGTATTTCATCGAGTCTTGACAGATTCTCGTCTTTGACTGAGCCGAGTATTAGGACACACTATAGAAAGGAGGCTAGATTTAGAAAGTATTTGGATTATGTGAGTGGAAGGAGAACTTCTGTCTAATAGAAGCCCCCAGGACGACGAAGCTAGCTACTGAGAACATGACAGTGTCGTGACCGGAATGATAGTGCTTTTTGAATGTGTGAATGTGAGTGGTTGTGCCTCTGTTGAAAGGCTGCCTACGTATTCATGTGTAGTGAAATCAAACCAAGCCGTAGTTCAGTGGATTGAAAGATATATTATGGTGCCTAGTCTAATAGGACTTTGTGTGTAACTAGCCATATCGATGGTGTAGGCTAGGTGCATTCCCAAAGATGTCTTGATCAAAGGGCTCGAATGGTTAGGATGTTGATCCTGTGACTGTGAGCGTTCTCCGGGGTAGCCCCCAGAGGTGGTGTGAACTATTTGGGCATGTTCTATGCCGACTGCAAGTTGCATTCCCGTGTTTAGGGTTGGTAACTGGCTTGGATGTTTTTGGAAATGTGGAGCTAGGTCGCAAGTGGCCTTGATGATTCGAAATCTGGAGCTCGATTTTGTGGAGTTAAGGTTTCGAGGGTAAAGTATTGCAATGAGGTAGGAAGAGGGGAAGTCGAGTAATAATGACTCGGACTTCGATTGGGCAGGTTTGATAATACGGGATCTGATTTCCATGTTTGGCCCTAATGGTTAGGGGTATCCTATGGAGCTTGAATCCTCAAAATTCCGGGCTGTCTCTAGCCTAGGTCTCGAGGAGGTCTTGAGGGTTGTAATGCGGGAAGGCTGAGTGTGGTGTTAGTTGACCAGCTTGATTGTCACTCCCCTATTAGATGGTATGAGTATTGATAACTTTGAATTTGACCGTTTTCACTACGGTCATGGGTTCTAGAATATTTTTTTGGTTGACCGCTTAGCCCCGGTCATGTGTTTTTTGAATTTTTGTTGGTTGACCTCTTAGCCCCGGTCATGGGTTTTTTGAATGTTGGTTGACCTCTTGGCCCCGGTCATGGGTTTTTTGAATGTTGGTTGACATCTCAGCCCCGGTTATGGGTTTTTTGAATGTTGGTTGACCTCTCAGCCCCGGTGTAGACACCCGCATTTTGACTGTCAGGTGTCTATGGCAGTTTTCAAAAAACACCCGATGATGATCGGACGCTAACGTGCTTCTATGCGCTCGGATACGGGCTCAAATCCATTAATCGCTGGCTAACACACTTACAGAGTACAAATCTCACAAAATCAACCTCGAATCCAGGCCCAGCGGACCGTTCCGAGCCAAACAAGACTAATTTGGGCCAAAACCGACACCAGAATTAAAACCGACTTTTTTGCGATTGGGTCAACCCTGGTCAAGATCGTTTCCGAGACATACAAAACAACCATTCACAACATCAAAAGTCCAACTCAAGAAGCAAAACCAACAGTCCATCTTCAGACGGGCCATCAGGTCAAGTCCGTCAAGGCAAAACCCTAGACACCAAAGTGCATGACCATGCCTATATAAACACCCCCATGCAACACACTTTCACACATTGAAAAAAAAACCTAGAGCAACCCTACACACACATACAACATCTATTACAAACCCTAATCAAACCCTAGCAATTCTACACTAGCAAAAAAACCCTAAACCTAGTTTTTAGGAATCAATCCCGAGCCACCATAACTTAACCTCCATAAAACCTCGAAGACTCTTGTGTTAAAGCCACGGGTTACGAGTTCGATCCGAGACAAGAACATGTAGGTTGAGGGTGTCAAAACCCCGTTCTCTCCTTCTTCTCTTCCTCTCGTCATCTTCTTCGCTTTTTCTTACTTTTTTATTTTTATTATTATTTTTTTTCCTTTATTGCATCATAATATCGATAATACTAATACAAAACATTAAAATACTTATCGATTTGTGTCGAATAAGAGGGGTATCGGAATAAGGAAACACGAATATACAAGTGTACTGCACACAGCGTTGACGGTCGCTTGTTCCAATACCCCGGTTATTTGATTATTGAGATAAGTTAACTTAAACAATATTTTTTTTATTTCGTTTGCATCATTATCATTAGTCGTATATTTACATTATTTTTCAAAAACAAGCATTATATTTAATAAGGGTCGAAACCCGTTGATGCGGATCCGACATCAAACAATTCGCAAGAATTAATTATGATGTCGGGATGCGGAGGGAATCAAGTCGAGTTTTTTTAATTAAAGTATCGATCTATTAGATTCGATACCAATTCCATAATTGGGTGTCGAATCTAATGATTTAGTCAAATAAATTAATTAACACGATTTTCGTTGATGCTAATATAGATGTCCTCTAATTCAATTGGATTAATTACGACATTAATAAACGCGGAGAAAATTTATATCGTGCTAGTTAATTTAAAACGACTTATATTATTTTCTTTATTTTTTCACTCTAGTATTCCATATCGATTCCATAATCGGATATGGGATATAACGAGCATCAAAATCAAAATCGAGTATAAATTATTCCAAGTATTTAATATCGATTTCATAATCGAATATTGAATACGACGAATATCGAAAATATTAAGTCGAGTGCAAATTACGCAATATTTGTACGCGATTTAATAAAATCATCAATTTTCCGAAGAAAGCAATTTCGCTCTTTTTTTATTATTATTCTTCGAACATCATTTTTTTAGACAAAATATTTTTTTTAGATCTCGATATATTTTTTTTCCTTGACCTCGGTCAACACGTGTTAATCCATCACGTGACCTACTATTCTTTCCAAAATCATGCATTCATCACATCTATATCTTTATTCAATTTATTACTCGTTACATTGTTACTAACGGTTTGATTGTTTCTTTTGTCGATTTTTGTCGTTTATTTTATTTTACTAAAATGAACCCACATGCTAAAATTCCACTTTGACGTAGAATTAATTGCATTAAATCGACATAGAAACCCTTTTCAATTCCATTCACATGTTTAGGGAAAATAATCTTTGCATATCATTTTCCCGTTTAACTAGCGCGCGTATTGTAAGTCATTCGAATTCTTAGTAGAGGCCGCTAATGTGCGGGCGGGGTTGGGTGTCCTTTGTGGGCTTCCCAACACGTACCCTCACCCCTTACTCAGAACCTCGGTTTCCGGATGCCCGAAACCGTTGGCGCACGAGAGTCATTCAATACACAATATCCGATAATGTCGGTATTGGTATCAAATGCAAAGGGACGAGCCCAATAAACTCTGACATCGGAAATGGGCCGTATTTTGTATACGGACCACTACGACATAGAGTGGTCTCGAATGGTTCCGAATAACCACAAAATTCGGTGGCGACTCCACATAGACCTAAATTTCAATTCGATCCATTCTCATATGGAGATTCATTCGCCTACCCAAACCCGCGCGTGGCCGCGTCGGGGTGGACCTATGTCATGGCCACAATTTGGCGACTCCGCTGGGGATTAACTGATGCGTGACTTACCATCGGCATCCTCAGGGTGAGACTCGAATAGAAATCGTTTGACGAATACTATACGCGTGTTAGTTCTACGGTTCATGCATAACCCATATTTTCCCGGGCCGGTACTGGTGACCGACGTCCCACTATACCATTGATGTACTCCAACGTGGATATGTCAAAAGGTGTCCATAGTCGATTCGAGTGGGTTTCGCGGCATGTTCTAAGCTCAATTCGACTTAGAGAGTCCGTCCCGATCAACGTCTAGACTATGTACGCTGGTATAGACCCTTTTAGACCGACCGAGACTTAGTGAAGAGCATACATGGCGTCGTTATAATGCTTGTGTGACTACGTGCTACTTGGTTTCCGAGTCATTTTCAAAAATATCAACTTTTCAAAAATTACATCCTCCTTTTCAAGATATTCAATTTTCAAAACCCGGGACATACCGAATTTAGGACTTATGATTTTACTCGAAATAGCCTATTTTCTAGCCGGTATGCTGCCCAAATCAAAACTCGAACTTTCAAAACTCATGGCCCAACGACTTTTCGTCCTCTTTTTCGGAAATTTGGGCCATTCACCGAGTCCACTCAGTCCTTTTTCAAAAATCAATCAATTTTCAAAACTTCCCTCCTCTTAGGACTTCCCGTATTTAGCAGTGTCGGGTCATGTCTTAAGTTGTCAAGTTTTTCTAGCGTCGAAGCTCTGTCGATCTTACATCACGGGCTTCTTCCCTATCCCAGTCCGCCTTATTAGACTAAGGCAAGGCCCACCTAAGTAGGACATACTCTTACGAAGGAAGGCCCGTCAACACAATCGAGTCAAAAGTCTGGGGATGTCCCACGTGAACCTTCCTTCGAACAGGACTAGGCCCACTTGCCGAATCCTAAGGAAGGCCCACCTTTCGCAAGTCACCCGTCTAGGTGTCTTTTCCGAGTCAACCTTTTACAAGGCATAGCCCTATAACAAAAGGTTCATGGTCCTTACGTCTAAGGGTCACTCGTCCCACACTCGAGTCTTAACAAAATTGTCGATCCCACTCGGGGGCTACCCCTTTAGCAGGGCGATCAATCACGGTTGCTCTAAGGGTCATGTCTTACACGTGTCTCACATAACCCACTTTCGAGTCACTTAGATGCCACACCATCTGAGTCCCTAGCCTCACTTGGGGGCTATTCTCCGACGGAATGACTAATCACAGTCACTCCGAGAATCGTACCCTACACATTTGTCTTAGGGGAGTCTAACCCGAGTCAAACTGAGGTCGTCCCTCCTCTTACGCTATTTCCTATGCCTTGGTGAGTTTGAGTTCCGAAGCAACCTCTCTGATTACGTGGTGCTCTTACAGACAGGCCACCCGCAACCCGACATCAACGCAAGATGGAAGAATTGAAAGATGCCCTAACCAAAATCGAGACTCAACTGACCTCCATCCTTGCTAACCAAGCAACTTTGGACACTCGCCTGAGCACTGTAGAGAAAACGGTCCTAGTTGAAGGAGCTGAGTCCACTGGGCCCATAGCCGAATTGGTCAGTGTTGTTCGCAAGCTCGAGGAGCAAGTTCACTTATCAACAAGCAACTCAATCCACTCCGAAAATGCTCGCATTTATTCACCTTTGAGTAACGAGCTACCGGCCAACCTCAACTTGACGGGAATTCCTATGTTTGAGGGTACCGAAGACCCGGTCCATCATATCCGGGCCTTCAAAGACTTCATGGCAGTGAAAGGGGTAAAGTCCACCATGTTTAAGCACTTATTCCCTTTCTCCCTCCAGAAGCACCCCAAAGCCTGGTACTACAGGCTCGATTCCAAGAAATACCCGACTTGGGACGATGTGGCAATAGAGTTCGCTCGGAACTACGCCGATAATATCGAGATCCAGACTACAATGCGTACTCTGGAAGTCATGGCCCAAGAGCCCAAAGAAGGGTTCATAAATATCTTCAAAGATGGAGGGCCGAGAGTGTAAAGTTGGTAAACAAGCCCAACGAGAAGACGCTAGTGGAGGCCTTCGTCAACAACCTCCTACCTTCTTACCGCGTCCATCTTAGGTATGCCGGCATTTCAAACTTTGCCGTACTTACCGAAATGGGCATTAGGATTGAAGACGATCTTCGACATAACGAAGATCTGGGTGAAGTTGATACTGGAGGCTATACTGGACATCAACTCGAGTCCTTAGAAGCCGACGACTAATGACAACATTATCCGAGAGTCCGGATCCGATTTGAGTCCGAGTCTGAGTCCGAGTCTAGGATGTACTATTCCCTTCAAAGTCGAAGTCAAAGTCAAAATCAGAGTCAGAGTCAGATTCAGTTGTATTCTGTCCTCTTTTTCAAAATTCAATAAAATCAGCTTTCAATATTCTTTCTCATATATATTTTCCTTATGTGTTTCCGAGAACATGATGAACACCATCATACACTGTGAGCACACGCACGTGACTATTATGGGCACATCTATAATGACTGCAGGAAACCGAGCCCGTGTTTTCTTTTTTACCTATTCCGTGTCTGGTATAGAAAAACCACATAACTACCCGTAGCAGGAGCGGTACCGAATCCTATGACAAATCTAGGTAATCTCCTAGTTTGGGTTCAAGACGGGAGGCAAGCCCATTTCCCACCATAAAATACCCCTCCAATAAGACTGACCAATCCCTACCTTAGGTGTTAGTCTGACCGGCAAAAAAAAATCAAAAGTAAAAAAAAAACAAAAGAAGGCCATCAAAAAAAAGAAAGGGCCAAAACAAAAAGAAGACCATAAAAAAAAAACTGGACACAAAAAAAAAATCGAAAGTCCATGAGGAAAAAAAGCAAAAGGCCAAAAAAAAGCAGGTCATCATCAAAAAAAATTCAGAATACCCATGACCGTGGTCAACGGTCAATTCAAGGGAAAGCCCCACGACCAGGGTACGGTCAAAACTATCAAAACCCATGACCGCGGCTAAGAGGTCAATCAAAAATCAAATACCCATGACCGTGGTCAACGGTCAACTCAAGTGAAAATCCTTTGACCGCGGTACGGTCAAATTCAAAATTATCCATGTCATCCAATAGGGGAGTAACAATCAAGCTGGTCAGCTAACACCACACTCAGCCTTCTCACATTACAACCCTCAAGACCTTCTCGAGACCCAGGCCAAAGACAGCCCGGAATTTTGAGGATTCAAGCTCCATAGGATACCCCTAACAATTAGGGCCAGACATGGAAACCAGATCTCGCATTATCAAACCAGCCCTCGAAGCCTTAGCTCCACAGAACCGAGCTCCAGATTTCGAGTCATCAAAACCAGATCCCACATTATCAAACAAGCCCTCGAAGCCTTAGCTCCACAGAACCGAGCTCCAGATTTCGAGCCATCAAAGCCATTTACTTCCTAGCACCACATTTCCAAAAACATCAAATTCCCCGAGAGCAGAACTCGTTAAAAATCCCGAGAACAAAACTCGTTAAAATTCCCCGAGAGCAGAACTCGTTAAAAATCCCGAGAACAAAACTCGTTAAAATTCCATCCAAACCAGTTACCAACTCCAAACACGGGAACTCAACTTGCAGTCGGCATAGAGCATGCCCAAATAGTTCACACCACCTCTGGGGGCTACCCCGGAGAACGCTCACAGTCACAGGATTAACATCCTAACCATTCTAGCCCTTTGATCAAGACATCATTGGGAGTACACCTAGCCTACACCATCGCTATGGCTAGTTACACACAAAGCCCTAATAAACTAGGACCATAATACATCTTCCAGTCCACTGAACTACGGCTTGGTTTGATTTCACTACACGTGAATACGTAGGCAGCCTTTCAACGAAGGCACAACCACCCACATTGACACAAATTCAAGAAGCGTCATCCTTCCGGTCACGACACCGTCATGTTCTCAAGAGTTAGCTTTGTCATCCTGGGGGCTTCTTCTAGGCAGAAGTTCTCCTTCCACTCACAAAATCCAAAATACTTTCAAAAACTAGCCTCCTTTCTGTAGTGTGTCCTAGTACTCGGCTCCGTCGAAGACAAGAATCTGTCAGGACTCGAAGTTATACCCATTTTGGACTGTACCCTAAAATCAGAGATCCAGAAGGGCACCAGACTAAAACAGTCTCATTACAAACTACTGAAGTCCCCTATAGCATATCCATCCCTTTTCGATGTTCGACCGTGTTGCCACTCGCCTAGGCTACGGAATAGCGCAAGTCGCCTAGGCTCAGTTTCAATCCTCGATTGGCCTGGTGGCTACTCTGACTTTCGCCTTGTCCAAGCCTCAGTCAGAGTGGGGGCTCTGTAGACACCCGCATTTTGACTGCCAGGTGTCTATGGCAGTTTTCAAAAAACACCCGATGATGATCGGACGCTAACGTGCTTCTATGCGCTCGGATACGGGCTCAAATCCATTAATCGCTGGCTAACACACTTACAGAGTACAAATCTCACAAAATCAACCTCGAATCCAGGCCCAGCGGACCGTTCCGAGCCAAACAAGACTAATTTGGGCCAAAACCGACACCAGAATTAAAACCGACTTTTTTGCGATTGGGTCAACCCTGGTCAAGGTCGTTTCCGAGACATACAAAACAACCATTCACAACATCAAAAGTCCAACTCAAGAAGCAAAACCAATAGTCCATCTTCAGACGGGCCATCAGGTCAAGTCCGTCAAGGCAAAACCCTAGACACCAAAGTGCATGACCATGCCTATATAAACACCCCCATGCAACACACTTTCACACATTGAAAAAAAAAACTAGAGCAACCCTACACACACATACAACATCTATTACAAACCCTAATCAAACCCTAGCAATTCTACACTAGCAAAAAAACCCTAAACCTAGTTTTTAGGAATCAATCCCGAGCCACCATAACTTAACCTCCATAAAACCTCGAAGACTCTTGTGTTAAAGCCACGGGTTACGAGTTCGATCCGAGACAAGAACATGTAGGTTGAGGGTGTCAAAACCCCGTTCTCTCCTTCTTCTCTTCCTCTCGTCATCTTCTTCGCTTTTTCTTACTTTTTTATTTTTATTATTATTTTTTTTTCCTTTATTGCATCATAATATCGATAATACTAATACAAAACATTAAAATACTTATCGATTTGTGTCGAATAAGAGGGGTATCGGAATAAGGAAACACGAATATACAAGTGTACTGCACACAGCGTTGACGGTCGCTTGTCCCAATACCCCGATTATTTGATTATTGAGATAAGTTAACTTAAACAATATTTTTTTTATTTCGTTTGCATCATTATCATTAGTCGTATATTTACATTATTTTTCAAAAACAAGCATTATGTTTAATAAGGGTCGAAACCCGTTGATGCGGATCCGACATCAAACAATTCGCAAGAATTAATTATGATGTCGGGATGCGGAGGGAATCAAGTCGAGTTTTTGTAATTAAAGTATCGATCTATTAGATTCGATACCAATTCCATAATTGGGTGTCGAATCTAATGATTTAGTCAAATAAATTAATTAACACGATTTTCGTTGATGCTAATATAGATGTCCTCTAAGTCAATTGGATTAATTACGACATTAATAAACGCGGAGAAAATTTATATCGTGCTAGTTAATTTAAAACGACTTATATTATTTTCTTTATTTTTTCACTCTAGTATTCCATATCGATTCCATAATCGGATATGGGATATAACGAGCATCAAAATCAAAATCGAGTATAAATTATTCCAAGTATTTAATATCGATTTCATAATCGAATATTGAATACGACGAATATCGAAAATATTAAGTCGAGTGCAAATTACGCAATATTTGTACGCGATTTAATAAAATCATCAATTTTCCGAAGAAAGCAATTTCGCTCTTTTTTTATTATTATTCTTCGAACATCATTTTTTTAGACAAAACATTTTTTTTAGATCTCGATATATTTGTTTTCCTTGACCTCGGTCAACACGTGTTAATCCATCACGTGACCTACTATTCTTTCCAAAATCATGCATTCATCACATCTATATCTTTATTCAATTTATTACTCGTTACATTGTTACTAACGGTTTAATTGTTTCTTTTGTCGATTTTTGTCGTTTATTTTATTTTACTAAAATGAACCCACATGCTAAAATTCCACTTTGACGTAGAATTAATTGCATTAAATCGACATAGAAACCCTTTTCAATTCCATTCACATGTTTAGGGAAATTAATCTTTGCATATCATTTTCCCGTTTAACTAGCGCGCGTATTGTAAGTCATTCGAATTCTTAGTAGAGGCCGCTAATGTGCGGGCGGGGTTGGGTGTCCTTTGTGGGCTTCCCAACACGTACCCTCACCCCTTACTCAGAACCTCGGTTTCCGGATGCCTGAAACCGTTGGCGCACGAGAGTCATTCAATACACAATATCCGATAATGTCGGTATTGGTATCAAATGCAAAGGGACGAGCCCAATAAACTCTGACATCGGAAATGGGCCGTATTTTGTATACGGACCACTACGACATAGAGTGGTCTCGAATGGTTCCGAATAACCACAAAATTCGGTGGCGACTCCACATAGACCTAAATTTCAATTCGATCCATTCTCATATGGAGATTCATTCGTCTACCCAAACCCGCGCGTGGCCGCGTCGGGGTGGACCTATGTCATGTCCACACCCGGTCATGGGTTTTTTGAATGTTGGTTGACATCTTAGCCCCGGTCATGGGTTTTTTGAATGTTGGTTGACCTCTCAGCCCCGGTCATGGGTTTTTTGAATTTTGGTTGACTTCTCAGCCCCGGCCATGGGTTTTTTGAATTTTGGTTGACTTTTCAGCCCCGGTCATGGGTTCTTTGAATTTTGGTTGACCTCTCAGCCCCGGTCATGGGTTTTTTGAATTTTGGTTGACCTCTCAGCCCCGGTCATGGGTTTTTTGAATTTTTTTTCGTCCAGTTTTTTTTTGTTGGTCAGACTAACACCAAAGGTAGGGGCTGTTTGATCTTATTGGATGGGTGTCTATTGTGGGAAATGGGCTTGCCTCCCGTCTTGAACCCAAACTAGGAGACTACCCAGATTTGTCATAGGATTCGATACGCCCCTGCTAAGGGTGATTTTGTGGCTTTTCTATACCAGACGTGGAATAGGTAAAAGGAAAACACGGGCTCGGTTTCCTGCAGTCATTATAGATGTGCCTATAATAGTCACGTGCGTGTGCTCACAGTGTGACGGTGTTCATCATGTTCTCGGAAACACATAAGGAAAGTATATATGAAAAATGGAAAAGCTGATTTTATTGGATTTGAGAAGAGGACAGAATACAATGGACTCTGACTCTGACTTTGACTTTGACTTTGAAAGAAATAGTACTTCCTAGACTCGGACTCAGACTCAGACTTAAATCAGATCCGGACTCTCGGATGATGTTGTCATTAATCATCAGCTTCTAAGGACTCGAGTTGATGTCCAGTATAGCCTTCAGTAGAAGCTTCACCCAGATCTTCATTATGTCGAAGATCGTCTTCAATTCTAATGCCCATTTCGGTAAGCACGACAAAGTTTGAAATGCCGGCATACCTAAGATGGATGCGGTAAGAAGGTAGGAGGTTGTTGATAAACGCCTCCACTAGCGCTTTCTCGCTGGGCTTATCAACCAGCTTCACACTTTCGGCCCGCCATCTTTGAAGATATTTAGTGAACCCTTCTTTGGGCTCTTGGGCCATGACTTCCAGAGTACGCATTGTAGTCTGGATCTCAATATTAACAGCGTAGTTCCGAGCAAACTCCGTTGCCACGTCATCCCAAGTCGGGTATTTCTTGGAATCGAGCCTGTAGTACCAGGCTTTGGGGTGCTTCTCGAGGGAAGAAGGGAATAAATGCTTAAACATGGTGGACTTCACCCCCTTGATCGCCATAAATTCTTTGAAAGCCCGGATGTGGTGGACCGGGTCTTCGGTACCCTCAAACATTGGTATGCCCGTAAGGTCGAAGTTGTCGGGCAGTTCATCATTCAGGGGTGAATAGGTATGGGCATTTTCCGTGTGGATCGAGTTATTTGTTGACAAATGGAACTGCTCTTCAAGTTTGTGAACAACGCTGATTAGTTCAACTATGGGCCCAGTGGGCTCAGATCCAGCAACAGGAGTCCCTTTCTCCACGGCACTTAGACGGGTGGCCAAGGTCGCTTGGTCAGTCTGGATGGTAGTCAATTGAGTTTCCATCTTGGCCAGCGCGGCCTTCAGTTCTTCCTAAGTTCCTTGCATCTTTTGATGTCTGGTTTGCGGTGGCCTGTCTGTAAGAATACCGCGTAATCAGTAAAGTTGCTTGGGAACTCAAATTCACCAAGGCATAGGAAATAGCGCGGGAGGAGAGACGACTCCGGTTTGACTCGGGTTAGACTCCCCTAAGACAAATGTGTAGGGTACGATTCTCAGAGTGACTGTGATTAATCACTCCGTCGGAGAATAGCCCCCAATGTGAGACTAAGGACTTAGATGGCGTGGCATCTTAAGTGACTCAAAAGTGGGGTACGTGAGACAGCACGTGTAAGACATGACCCTTAGAGCAACCGTGATTGATCACTCTGCTGAAGGGTAGCCCCCAAGTGGGATCGATAATTTTATTAAGACTCGAGTGTCGGACGAGTGACTCTTAGACGTAAGGACCATGAACCTTTTGTTATAGGGCTATGCCTTGTAAAAGGTTGACTCGGAAAAAACACCTAGACGGGTGACTTGTGAATGGTGAGCCTTCCGTAGGATTCGACGGGTGGGCCTAGTCTTGTTCGAAGGAAGGTTCACGTGAGATATTTCTCAGGCTTTGGACTCGATTGTGTAGACGGGCCCTCCCTTGTAAGAGTATGTCCTACGCAGGTGGGCCTTGCCTTAGTCTAATAAGGCGGACTGGGATAGGGAAGAAACTCGTGATGTAAGATTGACAAAGTTTCGACGCTAAAGACCTCGACGACTTACGACATGACCCGACACTACTAAATACGGGAAGTCCTAAGAAGAGGAGAGTTTTGAAAATGGATTGTTTTTGAAGAGAGATCGAGAGAACTCGGTGGAGGGCCCAATTTTCGAAAGAAAACGAAAAGAGTATTGGGCCTCGGGTTTTGAAAGTTCGAAAGTGCTTTCGAGTTTTGAATTGGGCAGCATACCGTCTAGAAAATAGGCTATTTTGCGTAAAATCATAAGTCCTAAATTCGGTAAGTCCCGGGTTTTGAAAATTGAATATCCTGAAAAAGATTTATTTTTGAAAAGTGGACGGTTTTTTTTTTGAAAACGACACGGAAATCAAGTAGCATGTAGTCACACGAGCATTATAACGACGCCATGTATGCTTTACCCTAAGTCTCGGTCGGTCTAAAGAAGGGTCTATACCAGTGCACATAGTCTAGACGCAGATCGGGACGGACTCTCTAAGTCGAGTTGAGCTTAGAACATGCCGCGAAACCCACTCGAATCGACTATGGACACCTTTTGACATATCCATATTGGAGTACATCAATGGTATAGTGGGACGTCGGTCACCATACCGGCCCGGGAAAATATGGGTTATGCATGAACCGTAAAACTAAAACACGTATTGTACTAGTCAAACGATTTCTATTCGAGTCTCACCCCGAGGATGCCGATGGTAAGTCATGCATCAGTTAATCCCCAGCGGAGTCGCCAAATTGTGGACATGACATAGGTCCACCCCGACGCGGCCACGCGCAGGTTTGGGTAGGCGAATGAATCTCCATATGAAACGGGTCGAATTGAAATTTAGGTCGAAGGGGAGTCGCCACCGAATTTTATGGTTATTCGGAACCATTCGAGCCCACTCTATGTCGTAGTGGTCCGTATACAAAATACGGCCCATTTACGATGTCAGAGATTATTGGGCTCGTCCCTTTGCATTTGATACCAATACCGACATTATCGGATATTGTGTATTGAATGACTCTCGTGCGCCAACGGTTTCGGGCATCCGGAAATCGAGGTTCTGAGTAAGGGGTGAGGGTACGTGTTGGGAAGCCCACAAAGGACACCCAACCCCGCCCGCACATTAGCGGCCTCTACTAAGAATTTGAATGACTTTCCAATACGCGCGTTAGTTGAACGGGAAAATGATATGCAAAAATTATCTTCCCTAAACATGTGAATGGAATTGAAAAGGGTTTCTAAGTCAATTTAATGCAATTAATTCTAACGTCGAAGTTGAATTTTAGCATGTGGGTTCATTTTAGTAAAATAAAACAAACGATGAAAATTGACAAAGAAACAAACAAACAGTTAGTAATGATATAACGAATAATAACGGTTTGTGCAAATATTGAATTGAATTGAATGATGCAAACGAGATGATGCATGGTATGAAAAGATGTATACACGTGATTAATTAGACACATGTTGACCTAAGTCGTAAAATACTATCGAATTTAGAAAGAAGAAGAATGTTCGACTCGCGGTTTTGGTCGTTACGAGGCCACTCGATCGAGTGGTCGATGGACTCGATCGAGTGAACCTCTAGAAAGGGTTTCTGTTTTGCGTTATAGACCGTACTCGGCCGAGTTATTGACCAACTCGGTCGAGTACATAGCCACTCGACCGAGTCACTATGAGACTCGATCGAGTGGGGGTCTTGAAAAACATTCTGGGTCGGTTTTGGGGTGCCACTCGACCGAGTGGGCTAGGCACTCGGTCGAGTGCCCCCTGTACGAATTGTAATTCGCTTGCAAATTGAATTGATTTCGAAATTGCTTTTGATTTTTGATAATTCGACAGTTTTTTACCGAATTGAGCATAAATATTGTATGACTTATGCTCGATTCGGGTTTTTTATAAATCATAGATTTGGTTGAACCGAATATAAATATTGTTTGAATTTATACCCGATTCTAAATTTTGAATGCTCGTCATATCCCATATTCGATTATTGAATCGATATGGAATACTAGGGCGGAAAACATAAAGAAAATTGATTTGAGTCATTTTAAGTCGATCAAAACGACATGAATTTCTCTCCGCGTTTGTAGTGTCATAATTATAACGTGACATCTACGTTAGCATCAACAAGAAAATCGAATTGATTAAATTAATTGACTATATTGTTAGATTCGACATCCAATTATGAGATTGGTATCGAATCTAAGGAATCGACACTTAGCTTGAATTAATGGACTTGATTCCCTAGGCTTTTCCGACATCGAAATAAATCCCTAGGGATTGTGATGTCGGATCCGCGTCATTAGGTTTCGACCCTTATTAAATAGAATGCATGTTTTTGAAATCGATATAAGTATGTGACTTGAATGATGATGCCAACGAAAATAAACGGTTTATTGTTTAAGTTGACTTATCTCAATAATCAAATAGTCGGGGTACCGGAATAAGCGACCGTCAACGCTGTGTGCAGTACACTTGTATATTCGTGTTTTCTTATTCCGATATCCCTCTTATTGGACACAAATTGATAAGTATTTTAGTACTTTGATATTAGTAGTATTATCGATATTATAATGCAAGGAACGAAATAATAAAAAAACGCGAAAAAGATGAAGATGACGTGAGGAAGAGAAGAAGGAGAGAAAGGGTTTTGACACCCTCAACCTACATGTTCTTGTCTCGGAACGGAGTCGTAACTGTGGCTTCAACACAAGAGTCTTCGAGGTGAATGAAGGTTAAGTTGTGGTGGCTCGGGATTGATTCCTAAAACTAGGTTTAGGGTTTTCTGCTAGTGTAGAATTGCTAGGGTTGGATTAGGGTTTGTAATAGATGTTGTATGTGTGTGTAGGGTTGCTCTAGGGTTTGTAAAAGTTGTCAAAAGTGTTGAAGATGTGTGCATGGAGGTTGCTTATATAGGAAAAGCTAGGGCACCCGGTTTAGGGTTACTCGACCGAGTAGGTGTCTAACTCGCTCGAGTGGCCCGTTACGCCTGCAGCCGGGCTCGAAACAGATCCACTCGATCGAGTGGGTCGGGCACTCGATCGAGTGGCCCAAATGGGTTGCGCGGATCTATTGACCTGGACCTTGACTTTGGATGCTTGATGGGTTTTGTGTTTGACTTGGACTTTTGATGATGTGAGGGGCTGTTTTGTGTGTCTCGGAAACGACTTTGACCGGGGTTGACCCAATCGCAAAAAGTCGGTTTTATTTTTGGTGTCGGTTTCGGCCCAAATTAGCCTTATTTGATTGGAAACGGCCCACTGGACCTGGATTTGAGGTTGATTTTGTGATATTTGTATTCTGTAAGTGTGTTAGCCAGCGATTAATGGATTTGAGCCCGTATCCGACCGCATAGAAGCATGTTGGAGTCCGATCATCATCGAGTGTTTTTTGGAAACTACCATAGACACCTGTCAGTCAAAATGCAGGTGTCTACAGATTCCAAACACCTTCCGGCAGCAGGGGCTTCAACGCCACAGGTAGTAACCGCTCCATGAACACGTGGCAGTCGTGACTCTTCAACCCTTGGAGCTTCAGGTTCTTAATGTCCACACACCGAGTAAAATCGGATGCATACCCATCAGGGAACTTCAGTTTCCCTACCCACTCTAACACGGCCTTTCTCTGAGCTTTATCAAGGCTAAACAAGGCTCTAGGCTTGGACCCATCCCGCTTGATATACAATTTCGGACGGTCACAAATTTTTTTCAAATCTTTTCGGGATCCTACGGTGTCACATGTCTTACCCTCTACATCCATGACGGTGTGAATCAGTTGCTCAAAGAAATTCTTCTCAATATGCATCACGTTCAGATTATGACGGAGTAATAAAGTACTCCAATATGGAAGGTCGAAAAAGATGCTTCTTTTTAACCAACCATTTTTTAATTTCTTAAGATCTTTGAACTCTTGATCGGTCCCGTCAACGGTAGATGGGAACTCTGAATTCACCTCCCAAATCTCATCTCCTTGGAGACGAATCGGTGCCTCATCTAGCACCACCTCACCCTTCTTGAAAGCTCTCCTATTCTTCTTGTACATGTGACTCTCGGGTAGGAACTGTCTATGACAGTCAAACCAACTAATATTGCTTGAATTTCTTAGGTAAAATGCTTTGCTTTCACTCATGCAACAAGGACACGCTTTTTGCGCCGCCGTAGACCAACCACTCAACATACCATACGCTGGGAAATCGTTTATAGTCCACAAAATCGATGCTCTAAGCTGGAAATTTTGTTTCAACGACTCATCATATGTCTCCACCCCTACTTCCCACAAGTGTTTCAATTCCTCTATCACTGGTTGTAAGTAAACATCCAAGTGGTTTTTGGGATTTTTTGGGCCGGGAACAATGAGAGAAAGGAAGATGGTGGTTTCAGATAAAGCCATAGGGGTAAGTTGTACGGTGTGACCATGACAGGCCAGCATGAGTATGAATTACCGAACTGACCGAAAGGGGAGAACTCATCAGTACACAACCCAAGTCTCACGTTACGGGGTTCCTCAGCAAATTCAGGGTAAATCCTATCAAAGCGTTTCCAGTCCTCCCCATCACTAGGATGACACATCTTACCCTCTACACGAGTTTCTTCTTTATGCCACCTCATTTGTTCGGCAATGGTTTTGGTTGCATATAATTTTTGAAGTCTAGGGGCGATGGGAAAGTAGGTAAGTCGACTAAGTGGTATAGGTTTTTTATGCCTCGCAACACTCTTTCCCTTCTTAACCCTCAAAACAATATTTCCATCTACAGTTTTGTATCTACCCTTCCCACATATCTTACATTCCTCAAGCAAGGCATCGTCCTTCAGAAAAAGCATACGTCCATCGCGACAAGCATCGATCTTTGGATGCGGAAGTTCAAGACCTTTAACTATTTTTTTGGTATTGTAGAATGTTTTGGTCATAATGTTGTCTTTTGGGATGAGTTTCTCAATCAACGCAGCGACACCGTCCACGCACCCAAAAGGTAGGTTATACTCACATTTAAGGGTCACTACCATAGACGTGACTTCTAACAATGTCACATCACACCCTCCATATAATGGCTTCTCCGCAGCCTCTAACATATCAAAAAAAGCTTTCACTCGTGGGTTTGGCTCTTGTGGGGTTGGTTGGTCATCGTTGTTAGTGTACATGCTCTAATTATTAAACAAATTGCACTCAACCACATCAACAATCATTCCTCTCACCCCGCCCTCATTCTGAGCAACCTCAGATTCCTCAACAGCAGACGTCTCACCGTGACAAATCCAATAATAGTAATTTGGGCTAAACCCATTTGAGATAATATGTTCCTTAATCAATATATTATCCAAGAATTTGATGTTCTTACATTTCACACAAGGACACCTAAATCTACCCTCCGACGCGTATTTGGGATGGGTTTTAGCGAACTCAAGAAAACTATTAACACCCTCTAAAAATTCCTTTGTGGGACGTCGTCTCTTATCGAATCTTTCCCCATCCATCCATTTTCGTTCCTGTCTCTTCATTTTTTTTATCTAAAAAAATTGAGACAATACACACATAACATGCAAATTATTTCCTCTAAAGTAATTTACTAATATATATACACTACTCACATATTCTGTAAAATTCTCAATTCACCTAAACATAGTACTATTTCCACCCAATCCGTCCATAGTTACATCACTAAATCGGCATAATTGTATTTCACTTCCAATTTCCTAACACATCAAAACAACCCAATTCATTCAACTACTTAACCACAAACCCTAATTTTATACTAACAATCTACCTATTTCAAATTGGGAAACCTATTGGGCGATTAACATTTTAACTACACTAAATATTCGGACAACAAAAAAATTGTCCAACCCAATAACTAATTTATTTAAATCGATAAAAACAGAAATTAATAAATAATTGAAACTAAATATAGATAGATAAACATACCTTAAGAAATAATGAGATAATTGAAGAAGAAATGAAGAGGAAAGGAGGACGGGCGAGTTTTAGAGAGAAGGGAGACGGGTTTTAGAGAGAGGGAGTGAAATGAGAGAATGGCTCGGGGGAGGGGGGGTGTTCGTTTACTTTAAAAAAATTCAGTAGCCTTAGCGACCGAAATCGGTCGCGCGTCCTTTTTTTTTAGCGACTGATTTCAGTCGCTAGGTCACAGATTTATTAGCGACTGAAATCGGTCGCTAGTTCACTATTTTAGCGACCAAAATCGGTCACGCGTTGTTTTTTTTAGTGACTGATTTCGGTCGCTAAGGATAATTAATTTTTTAAAAATCCGTCTCCTCGTCCAGCGACTAATATCGGTCACGCGTTGTACTTTCAGTCGCTAAATAAGCTACTGAATTTCTCAGTCGCACGTGGATGGTAGCTATATGGAGTATTTCTTGTAGTGATATATCGAATATATCGTGTTATTAAGTGGTTAGTCTAAGTAATTATGCACTTAAATTAATGGTACTTGATTAAATCCGTCAAACTTGAGAAAATTAGTCCCTCCTTGTAGGGAAAAATTGGTCACTACCGTGACCAAAGAGAGCAAAGAACAGTGGCTATTGTGGTCCTTCCCGGTCGGGATGATTTTTGGTCCCGATCTGGATGGATTTGGTCCCTGCCGGGATGGCCTGGGCTGTCTTTGCCAAGTATTCTGTTTTCTCTTTTGGCGGGTGTTTCGGTTGGTTTTGGAGGGAACCAACGTATCATCCCATAAGTTTTTAGTTCTTATTATATGTATGACATGGATATAAACTAAGGATGCATGCATGTATGATATACATGAATATACCATATTGATTTTGGTGGTTAACACAAGAACTTACAAAAGTGCAAGTTTTCAAAAATTCAAAAGCCAAGAATTCTGTAAAATGGTCTTATATATCCTAGAGAGATTTCGTGATACTCGACACTTTTAGGGTCGAAATACTCTTAAGAAAAAGCGTGTTCAATGCGATTCGATAGGGTTGTCAATACCGCTTTATTCCATTTTCATCTACAAGGTTCAGAAGACATCAACATTCTTAAGAGTATTTTTTGATTTTGAAAATGGAGTCCATAAGGGATATGCCAACAAAGTTTGGAAAGCTTGAAAAGTTTGAGGGGGTGGATTTCCGGCGTTGACAAAAGAAGATGCACTTCCTTCTCACTACTTTGAAGGTTGTGTACGTTCTTAGTACACTGATGCCGTAGATCATGGGTGATGAAACTCTCGCAGAGATCAACCGCAAGAGGAGCAAGTGGGCTAACGATGACTATATTTGTCGTGGTCACATATTGAATGGTTTGTTTGACTCTTTTTTTGAAATTTATCAAAATGTATAGCCCTCTAAGGACTTGTGGAATCAATTGGAGTGAAATGGATGAAGATGCTTTTAATAAGAAGTTTCTTGTTGGTAATTTTATGAATTATAAAATGGTCGATACTCGATCGGTTGTGGAACAATATAATGAATTTCTCCGGATTTTGGGACAATTTTCACAACATAAAATGGAGATGGATGAATACATCTCGGTGTCTTGTATCATAGACAAGTTGTCGCCTTCTTGGAGGGATTTTAGGTACATGGTAAAGCACAAAAAAGAAGAGTTGACACTAGTTCAACTCGGCAGCCATTTGCGCATTGAAGAGTTTCTCAAGGCGTAAGATAATGGCAAGGGCAAGAGGAAGGAAGTGATGGGATCCTCCTCCGTCAATATGATGTATTCGGGTGAGCGTTCCGAGAAAAACTTCAAGGGGAAGAATAAACGTCTCCATAACAACACCAAAAGCGAGTCTAACAAGACACCGAAAGGTGCTTGTGCAAGCCAGGTTGGACAACGGTCAACTGACCAAGGTCCTCCCACTAATCAAGGTTAGATTTTTGAAAATAGTTTTAATTCGGTTATGAAATATGCAACCATCAAATTCTGAGGCATTTTATGTGCAGGAGAATGTAGTGGCATGGTGGATAAACTCGGGCGCAACTAATCGTGTGTGCAAGGATTGTCATTGGTTCAAGGATTATGAATCGGTGAAAGATGGATCCGTTCTTTATATGGGCAACGAGTCTACCGCTCCTATACTTGGCCGTGGCATGGTGTTGTTAGAATTTAGTTCCGGAAATTGTATTACATTTTATAATTTTTTGCATGTACTCTGTATTAGAAAGAACCTTATTTCCGGTAGTTGTTTGTGTAAACTTGGTTATAAACAAGTGTATGAATCTAATAAGTATGTATTATCTAAATATAGACTATTTATTGGATTTGGCTATTATTGTAATGACATGTCTATGTGTAGACACCCACATTTGGCCGCTAGGTGTCTATAGCAGTTTCCAAAGAACACCCGATGATGATCGGAAGCAAACATGACTTAATACGCTCGATTTTCGGACTCGGAATCAATAGTAGTTGGCATGAGCTTTTAGCGGAGTACAAATCTCACAAAACTAACCTCAAATTCAGGACCAGTGGGTCGTTCCTAGTCAAATAAGACTAATTTGGGTCGAATCCGGCACCAGGGGCCAAACCGTCTTTTAGCGACCGAGTCAAACCCCGGTCCAAGACGTTCTGAGGCATAAATATCTGCCATAACACCCCGCGAATCCGACCTGAAGTCCAATACTACAAAAAATCAGCCACACAAAATAATAAACAAATCCGTAAGAGATAAAATTCGATCCCTAAAAGGAATTCTACTCGAGCTAGACCCACTCGATCGAGTGGACCGGCCCTCTCGGTCGAGTAGGCTCGTAAAACACGCTGAACCGGTGTCAAAACCGGGCACTCGACTGAGTACCAAATTCACTCGGTCGAGTGACTCCTTTTTCTGCCGGGTGAGGATTTCTTTCCCACCAAGCAACAAAATCTTGTTTCCTCTCGAATTGCGTGCTTTTCCTATCCAAAACGGTGTTTCTTCTCACCCAAGCAAGGTTATCTCTCCTAGCTACAACCGGGGTCCTCTACTATGAATAGACCCCTTTGCACACATCTACAACATCAACAACATCCACGACAATTACAACACACATACAATTAACCACCTTACAACAATCAACATCCTAGGCGATACAATCCCATACAATCCCGTTCCTCTAGAAATCTTTTAGGAAACCCGAGATCAAAACTCGTCAAAAACCCGAGAGCAAAACTCGTCAAATCCCTTCCCAATTATAAACCACCAGAACTCTTCCTATATCATCTTAAAGCTCCCGTGCCAAAGCCACAGCTAGACGAGCCATATTCCGAGAAGTTTAAGCATGTAGGTTGAGGGTGTCAAATTCAAACCCATTTTTTTCTTTCTCTCTCTCTCTCTCTCTCGTTTTTTTGTCCGTCCACTTTTCTTTATCGAGTCATCGTCACGTTTTTTTATTTCTTTTTTTTATCGTTTCTAATACCGATAATATCACTACAATCTAATTTCTACATAAAACGGTCATTCTTAAAATACGATACCGACTCTATAGTCGAATATCGTATCTAAAAGAATTAAATCGATCTCGTTGATGGTAAGATAATCGTCACATAGTCTTAAAAACGAAATACGACGATTTCAAGGCAGAGAGAATCTATTTCATCTAATTCGATTTTCTAAACAATTTACAATCATCTTTTCTAAAAATCATTCCGAATATTCGATATTGATTCTGATGGGGGTCAGTAGCCTGCAATGGGTCGCGCCGCCATCTGGGCCCCAGGATTGCCCGACCCAGGAATGAAGAGGAGCCTGCCAGGCAGGCCATTAAGCGAGGAGTCATCACTCCAAGGCACCCACCTGTCCTGCAGGGCGACACCGCCCGCCGAGCAGGGCAACCAAGACCCCCTGCCTTCTGGTCCTCAGGGTGTTCACGTACCCAGCAGGGGCAGGGGAGACCAGGGGCCCTCCCGTCATTTTGCCTAAGGTAAAGGGGAATGAGTGGATGAGTTGAAGCCACTTGTCACCCTCTAGTCCACCCATTCTCCCACTCTCTCTCCTCCTTCCTCTCTCTTGTGGGAAGGTATAAATACTCTTCCATTTCCCACAAAGAAGGGGTCAGAATTTCTCTCTCTAGATTCTCACTCTATAACTGCCACCTAGTTCCTCACGATCTAGGTTCCTAAAGGCAATTCAAGGACTGACATAGGCATCGGAGAGGGACCCCCCGGACACCTCTGGGGCCCTGTGCGTTCATTGTGCAGGGACAGACCGTCTCCGCCGGGAAGGTCCGACTGTCAGAGTAAGGAGAAGGAGAGCTCAAAGGAAGTCAAGCACATTTCATCTAGGCATCAATAGCATTTGTTAAGATCCGAATTCAAAATCGGGTTTAATTGTTTCCATACCGGAACAATTTGGCGCTGTCTGTGGGGAAGATCTGGTTGTACCCACGAATCACCCACAAAAATCAACCAGTCAATCACAACAAAATGGCTGAAATCATAGAGGCGAGCTCTGGGGCGGGTCCGACGGTACCACCGGTGATCCCCCCATATGGAATGCCTGCACCTGGGAGGACTCCTGCCGCAACAATCCCAGAGGTAGGGCGTACCAGCCTTCGTGAGACGCCTGATGAAGGCGCTGCAGTCACAGCAGGGCAGATTGGCCATCATAGGCCTAATTTAAACCTCACCCTTGCCCAGGTTCTGCAAACTGCAGCCTTCTTCTCAGCGATGCTTAATCAAGAGTTCACTCCAGAAGACTTGGTAGGCAGGATTGCTACTACTCCTAGGCAGCTTCACTTTGCGAGTGGAGGAGACGCCAGGGGTACGAAGCGAACCGCCGCAAGGAACATTCAACGGAAAGCACTGAAAGTTGCTCAGGGGTATCAACAAGCCCAGAAACGCATTACCAGCAATCAAGAGCAACCAGCTCAATAACAAGCGTTCTCTATACACACTACAGAGTCAACGGCTGCCAGGGAAAAGAGGGGTCTGTCTCAAGGCCTCCAAGATCGAATGAGGCATAAAGAGCCTGCGTCTAAACGCTTGGGAGAGAACTAGGGCGGAGTCTTCTCTAGGTTGACGCCAGCAGTAGAGGAGCAGCCAGCTCCGGGGCAATCTAAAAGTCTGCAATCCAGGCTCAACCTGGGGCGGCCATTCGAGTAAAGGCATCGCCAGGGCGACAACCTTGATCAGCCCCATGGAAAGAGATCCAGACATCCCACCCCTGATAGGGAGGACGAGGCTATAAGCAGGCTGCCGCCAAAGCACCGCTCCCCCAGTGCAAGGAAACCAACCCCTGGAAAATGGGATGACCACGGTTACCACTCTGGAGGGAGCAGGTCACGATTGGTAGGCAGGCCCACCAAAACTCCTCTCCACCCTGACGTACAGGAATACCCCATCCAAAAAATTAAAATGCCCTCCGTCAAATTTGACGGGACCTCAGATCCAAAAGATCATTTGGCAGCATTTGAAAGTCACATGGGCATGTATGATGTAGACAACGCAGTCTGGTGCAAAATCTTTCCAACTACCCTGGTAGGGCTAGCACAGGGATGGTTCAGGGATCTTCGTCAGGGATCGATCAACTTCTTCATAGAGCTGGCCCAAGCTTTCTTAGAACAATACGTAGGGAACAAGAGGCGTCGGCTCACTCGGTTTGACCTGATGACCCTAAAACAGAAGAAGAGGGAAAGTGTTAGAGAGTACCTAAAGAGATTTGACCTGTCCTACCAGCAGGTCAAGGAGATTGACGACTCGACTGCTGCATACGCTCTGACCATCTCACTGCTCCTAGGGGAGATGAAGAACCAGATAATCAGAGCTCAGCCTGAGACCCTGGCTAAAGCCAGAAAAATTACCGAGGGCTTCATACTACAGGAAGAGTTCCACAGCCAGCCGGATACCCCCGCAGGGCCGACCAGGCCGCAGGGGGGACCACAAGGTGGACGTGGCAGCAACGAGCAGAACAGACAGAAAGATGGGGGGGGATACCCCAAGAAAAGTACGCACAACGTACCAACCCAGATTCGATAACTACACAGCCCTTAACAAATCCAGGGCAGAGATTTTTGAACTGGAGAAAGAGACGGTGTAGACACCCGCATTTTGACTGCTAGGTGTCTATGGTAGTTTCCCAAAAAACACCCGATGATGATCGGACGCTAACGGTTTTCTACCCGCTCGGATATGGGCTCAAATCCATTAGTTGTTGGCTAATGCACTTACGGAGTACAAATCTCCCAAAACTAACCTCAAATCCAGGCCCAACAGACCATTCCGAGTCAAACAAGACTAATTTGGGCCAAAACTGACACCGGAAATGAAACCGACTTTTTTACGATTGGGTCAACCCTAGTCAAAGCCGTTTCCGAGACATACATTCACAACATCAAAAGTCCAAGTCAAACACAAACCCATCAAAAACCCAGGTCACGGCCCAAAATAATGGACCCGCGCGACCCAGCTGGGCCACTCGGTCGAGTGCCCCACCCACTCGATCGAGTGGGCTCTTATTCAAGCCTGACGGCTGACGCACTAGGCCACTCGACCGAGTCAGTCACTTACTCGGTCGAGTAACCCTAGCCGGGTGCCTAGGCTTTGCCTATATAAGCAACCCCATGCAACAACTTTTTTTCAACCTTTTGCAACCCTAAACATTACACACTTTACAACCCTAATCAAACCCTACTCTACACTAAGCAAACCCTAGCCCTAGCCTAGGAATCGAAACCCTAAACCTAGCTTTAGGATCAAACACCCTAACCACCACAACTGAACCTCCATAAGCCTCGAAACTCCCATGTTAAAGCCGCGACTACGAGTCCATACCGAGCACAAGAACATGTAGGTTGAGGGTGCAAAACCCTTTCTTCCTTTCTTCTCTTCCTCTCGTCATCTTCTTCCTTTTCCTCGTTTTTTTTTAGTTCTTTATTGCATCATAATATCACTAATATAATTAGTATCAAAAGACATTAAAATACCCGTCGATTTGTGTCGAGTGCGAAGGATGTCAGGATAAGGAAACCCGAATATACAAGTGTACTGCACACAGCGTTGCCGGTCGCTTATCCTGACACCCTAGCATTTGATTATTGAAACGGGTCAATTTCAACAATAACTCGTTTATATTCGTTTGCATCGCATATTGCATCGGTTTTCTAAAAACCTTCTTCAAAACACATATTTTTTAAGGGTCGAAACCCGTTGACGCGGATCCGGCATCACTATCCCTAGGGATTTATTTCGATGTCGGAAAAGCCGAGGGAATCAAGTCTTTCAATTCAAGCGTTGATCTATTAGATTCGATACCAATTTCATAATTGAACGTCGAATCTAACGATCTGATCATATAAATTAACTAATGCAATTTTTCGTTGATGCTAAAATAATCGTCAATACAACTCATTAGAGTTATGACATTATTAAACGCGGAGAAAATCTACCGTATCGCGATAGTTAATTTAAGGCGACTTAAGTTAGTTTTCCATTATTTTCACTCTAATATTCCATATCGACTCGATAATCGAATATGGGATGCGACAAGTATTCAAGTTCAGAATTGAGTATAAATTCCACAATATTTATGCCCAATTCATCAAATCATCAAAAACCAAAAACAATTTCGAAGTCGGTAACAAAATTGCAAACGAACCTTGTTCGTACAGGTGCCACTCGACCGAGTGCCTATGCCACTCGATCGAGTGACATCACCAAAACTGAGACAGAATGTCTCTTACGACCTCCACTCGGTCGAGTCTCACAGTGACTCGGTCGAGTTAGTCAATAACTCGGTTGAGTAGGGTCCATAATACGAAACAGAATGTCTTTTACGACCTCCACTTGGTCGAGTCTCACAGTGACTCGGTCGAGTGGCGATGTACTCGATCGAGTTGGCCAATAACTCGGTCGAGTAGGTCGTAAAATCCGGACAGAACCTTTTTTCAGAGGTCCACTCGGTCGAGTCCCGCAATGACTCGGTCGAGTGGCCCTTTATCACGTTAAACCGTGAGTTATACACATCACATTCGAGTCTCGTTAATCGTTTTTATGACTTAAGTCAACACGTGCCTAATTAATCACGTGAAACACCTTTTTCAAAACCATGCATTAACTCACTTGCATCTTTCTACATCATTCAATATTTCGTAAACCGTTATATCGTTACTAACGCGTTTATTGTTTCTCTTGTCAATTTTTGGTTGTTTATTTTATCGTATTAAAATGAACCCACATGCTAAAATTCAACTTTGACGTTAGAATTAATTGCATTAAATTGACGTAGAAACCCTTTCACTTCCATTCACATGCTTAGGGAAAATAATCTTTGCATATCATTTTCCAGTTTAACTAATGCGCGTATTCGAAAGTCAATCGATATCCTAGTAGAGGCCGCTAGTGCGGGCGGGGTTGGGTGTCCTTCGTGGGCTTCCCAACACGTACCCTCTCCCCTTACTCAGAACCTAGGTTTCTGGATGCCCGAAACCGTTGGCGCACGAGATTCATTCAATATACGATATCCGATAATGTCGGTATCGGTATCAAATGCTAAGGGACGAACCCAATAAACTCTGACATCGAAAATGGGCCGTATTTTGTACACGACCCACTACGACATAGAGTGGGTTCGAATGAGCCCGAACTCCCACAAAGTTCGGTGGCAACTCCACTTCGATTTAAATTTCCATTCGATCCGTTTTCATATGGAGATTCATTCGCCTCCCCAAACCTGCGCGTGGCCGCGTCAGGGTGGACCTATGTAATGTCCACAATTTGGCGACTCCGCTGGGGATTAACTGATGCGTGACTTACCATCGGCATCCTCAGGGTGAGACTCGAATAGAAATCGTTTGACTAGTACAATACGCGTTTTAGTTTTACGGTCATGCATAACCCATATTTTCCCGGGCCGGTACTGGTGACCGAAGTCCCACTATACCATTGATGTACTCCAATATGGATATGTCAAAAGGTGTGCATAGTCGATTCGAGTGGGTTTCGCGGCATGTTCTAAGCTCAACTCGACTCAGAGAGTGCGTCCCAATCAACGTCTAGATTATGTACACTGGTATAGACCCTCTTAGACCGACCGAGACTTAGTGTAGAGCATACCTGACGTCGTTATAATGCTTGTGTGACTAGTGCTATGTGGTTTCCGTGTCGTTTTCAAAAAACCGTCAACTCTTTTCAAAAATTACATCTTTTTCAAGATATTCAATTTTCAAAACCCGGGACATGCCGAATTTAGGACTTATGATTTTACTCAAAATAGCCTATTTCTAGCCGGTATGTTGCCCAATTCAAAACTCGAAAACATTTTCGAACTTTCAAAACCGAGGCCCGATGCACTTTCCAATTTTCTCGAAAAATCGGGCCTTTCCCCGAGTTCTCTCGGACTTTCCAAAAACCATCAATTTTCAAAACCTTCCTCTTCTTAGGACTTCCCGTATTTAGCAGTGTCGGGTCATGTCGTAAGTTGTCAAGGTCTTTAGCGTCGAAACTCTGTCGATCTTACATCGCGGGTTTCTTCCCTATCCCAGTCCGCCTTATTAGACTAAGGCAAGGCCCACCTACGTAGGACAAACCCCTACAAAGGAGGGCCCGCTTACACAATCGAGTCAAAAGTCTGGGGATGTCTCACGTGAACCTTCCTTCGAACAGGACTAGGCCCACTCGCCGAATCCTAAGGAAGGCCCACCCTTCACAAGTCACCTGTCTAGGTGTCTTTTCTCGAGTCATTTCCCTTTTTAGTCTTGTTCGGGATGTACTTGCTATTCCGGGATTCGGGCTAGTTTCTGATTACGCGGTGTTCTTACAGACAGCCCACCCGAAACCAGATATCAACGCAAAATGGACGCATTGAAGGAGGCCCTAAAGAAGATCGAGACTCTACTGACCTCCATCCAGGCTAGCCAAGCAACGTTAGACACCCGTTTAAGCGCCGTAGAAAAGACGGCCCCTGTTGACGGGTCAGGGACCACTGGGCCCATAGCTGAACTCATTAGCGTTGTTCGCAGGCTCGAAGAACAAGTTCACCTGTCAACGAGCAACTCGATCCACTCCAAAATCGCCCGTTCCTATTCACCTTTGAATGACGAGCTACCTACGGGAATTCCTATGTTTGAGGGTACCGAAGACCCGGTCCATCATATCCGGGCTTTCAATGACTTTATGGCAGTCAAGAGGGTAAAGTCCACCATGTGTTACCCACCTATTCCCTTCCTCTCTGGAGAAGCATCCTAAGGCCTGGTATTACAGGCTTGATTCCAAGAAATACAAAACTTGGGACGATGAGGCAATCGAATTCGCTCGGAACTACGCCGACAATACTGAAATCCAGACTACAATACGTACTCTGGAAGTGATGGCCCAAGAGCCCAAAGAAGGGTTCACCAAATATCTACAACGATGGCGGGCCGAGAGTGTGAAGCTGGTCGACAAGCCCAGTGAGAAGGTCCTAGTTGAGGCTTTTGTCAAGAACCTCCTCCCATCCTACCGGGTGCATCTCCGGTATGCTATTATCCCTAACTTCGCCGCCCTCACTGAAATGGGCACAAGAATAGAGGACGACCTAAGGTTAGAGAGCCTGACTAAGGCCTCTACCAAAGGCTATCAAGGGGCAAGTTCATCTACGAGCAAGCCCACACCTGCAGCTGCAACTGGCAGCATCTTTGCTGAAGTAAACCTGCTTGACACCTCATCCAAAAAGAATACACCAAATCGGGTATTCACAGATATAGGGACTACCTATACTTATGCCTTACAAAGGTTATCTTCGAAGGGTCTGATTCAACCAATAGGCCCGATGCCTGAGCTTCCAGTGGAGAAGAGGCCCAAAAGTTATAACGCCCAAGCCTACTGCCAATATCATCGTGGTAATGGGCATGATACCGAAAAGTGCAGGAAACTGAAGCATCTAATCCAGGATCTGATTGAGAGCGGGAAAATACCGTTGCCCGGAGACAAGCCGAGCAACAAAGAAAACTTGTTCAGTGCCCACGCAATATTCACCGGTGAGGTAATTGACTGTTCTCACTTCATCTCCCCCTATATCCCACAAATTAACGGGATATGGTTCGATGACGAGGATGATGTATACTTAACCAAAGGGGAAGTTGTCCCCATCACCCTTAAAGAGGTCCGAAAGGCTAAGTCCAAAGCCTTGGCCACCAATCACCTCGTTGCAGCTGGGCGTTCTATTCCTGCATCCGCCACTGAACCTGCCAGGACGGAATCTATTCTTGAAGAACCAAGCACTGACACGGCTCTGGTCCAACAAATGAAGAGGGTTCGAGCTGATCTAACCATATGGCAATTACTGGTTAGCTCACAAGCTCATCGGGAAGCACTGACTAAGGCTCTCGATGAAATCAAGGTCGACTCACAGGTTACCCCTTCTGAAATGGTAGCCACTATTATGCCTTATCTCAAAGGTAAGTCCAAGGAAGAAGGCCCACTCATCACCTTCTCCGAGTCTAATCTGCCAATGTTCGGGCCCAATCATAATCTGGCCCTATACATTACGGTCATATGCCGAGGGAAGTACCTCCCAATGTCCTACCTCTAAGGACCGCCAAAGCTCTCGGCATCACCGATGCCGACTACCTCCCTACAGCACAGACTATCCAAGCTTTCGATGGAAGCCCAAAACCGGTGGTCGGGGCCGTTAAATTAACAATAATAACGGCCCCAATCGAGAAAGAGCTGGAGTTCCAGGTGATTGATGTCACCTCGTCTTTTAACTTACTGTTAGGAAGGCCTTGGATCCACACAGTCAAGGCCGTATCCTCCACTCTCCACCGAAAAGTCAAGATGCCACTTCGGGACGGCATCATCACACTAGAGGCTACTCCAATTACCGTAGCAAGCTGCAATGCTACGGGCCGGGCCGACCCACGAGGATTTGATTTCGTGGGCATGATCGAAGAAGAGTACCTCTTTAGGCCTTACTTCACAACCAGCATCGACACGATGCTACAAAACTTGGGATACATACCAGGGGCTACCTCAAGGCCATATCTTCCAGCTGGGAAGATCATCGAGGTCCTGAAAGACGGCGAGTCCCAATTCGGATTGGGGTATGCTATAACCCCGAAAAATGTAGTCCGGGCCGGAATTCACAAGGCCATCGACATTTCCAAGGATACTTACATAAGCCCTTATAGCCCGAAGTTAACAGATTACTTCGTCACCCCAGTTTTCGGAGCTATTCAAGTGGGCCTTACCAACCCACCATCACCTATCCCGAGACCAAAACGGCTCGGTAATGCAATTTCATCCCTCCCTGGTGATATATTCACCCTTGTTCAAGCTGAGTCCAAGGAAGGGGAAAACAACACCGAGCCCATGCTGGGGCTCCAATTTGGGGAAGACAAGGCTGTCCCCGCTCCAAAAGATGACTTGGTCAATCTAATCATCCGCAGCGATCGGTTTGACCCAACAAAGCTGATCACCGAAGTTGGTGCAGATACGGAAAAAAGGGCCTGGAAGAAGACCATCAAGTGGACCGACGGTCAAGGACGGACCTACAAGTTGACCACCGGCGAGGGAGACATGCCGGATACCGAGTCTGAGTGAGAGCGAGAGTCGAAGTCTGAGTCCGAGTCTAGAGGGTCTGGTGCTAGAGTCGAGTCTGTAAACTCTCTTCCCTTATCCACTGAGGTCTCGGGGCCTGTCCCAAGACCTCTCCCTCTCCCGCCACTGACCAACGATCAGATGGCTGCTCTTTTCGAGATTTTCACAAAATTTACCATTAATAATAATAACGAAAACCGTTCTACTTACGACTTGTCTTATTTCCAAAATTTTCTCAAATTCAAAAATTTTATATGCAATGACATTGAGAAACCCGATGAACAGGTACCTCCACCTCCACATCTGATCGAGCAGCTCGAACAAAGGGAGTCCTGAGATCCGGTAATCGAAGAAACCGAGTCCATCAATGTGGGAACCACTTTAGAGCCCCAGATGCTTAAGTTGGGCCTATCCTTAGATCCAGAGGAGAGAAAACAATTCGCAGACCTCCTCCAAGAGTTCAAGGACGTCTTCGCATGGTCCTACAAGGACATGCCGGGTATAGATCGGGAAATAGCCAAACACCGGATACCCATCAAGGATGGGTGCAAACCGGTAAAGCAAAAACTCCGAAGGATGAAGCCCGAATGGTCTCTCAAGGTCAAAGAAGAGGTCGACGAGCAATTCAAAGCAGGCTTCATACAAGTGTCTGAATATCCAGACTGGGTTGCAAACATCGTGCCGGTACCCAAGAAGGACGGCAAGGTGCGGGTATGCGTGGATTTCCGAGACCTCAACAAGGCAAGCCCAAAAGACGATTTCCCGTTACCACACATCGACATACTGGTGGATAACACGGCCGACCATGTCCTTCTATCATTCATGGACGGGTATGCCTGATACAATCAGATTAAAATGGCAAAGGAGGACATGAGTAAGACCACCACCTTCATTACACCTTGGGGTACTTATTGTTAAACTGTTATGCCATTTGGGCTTATTAACACCGGGGCCACTTATCAACGGACCGCCACTACTTTATTACATGACATGATGCACAAAGAAGTGGAGGTCTACGTGGACGATATGATCGTTAAATCCAAAGACCGGAATGGGCACATTGCAGCCCTATGAAAATTCTTTGCCTGACTACGCAAATACAACATGAGACTAAACCCTCAAAAAGGCAGCTTCGGGGTAACATCGGGCAAATTACTGGGCCATATCGTTAGCCAACGCGGCATCGAGGTCGACCCAGCTAAAATCAAAGCCATCACTGAGATGCAACCACCCAAGACCGAAAAAGAAATACGGGGGTTTCTCGGGAAAGTCCAATACATCAGCCGGTTCATTTCAAAATTAACCATCGTATGTGAGCCCATTTTCAAGAAACTGAAGATAGTAGAACGGGTACTGTGGGACGACAAGTGTCAAGCGGCTTTCGATAAAATCAAGGAGATTCTGTCTACACCGCCAGTATTAATGCCACCTCAACCCGGCCTGCCTTTATCGTTATACTTAACAACGACCGAGACAGCCATGGGGCTATGCTGGCCCAGACAGTCGATTTAGAAGAACGGGATATTTACTACATCAGTAAAAAGTTCTTCCAATATGAATGCAAATACACAATGCTCGAAAAGATGTGCCTAGCGTTGGTTTGGGCCACTAAAAAGCTCCGACATTACATCCTGAGTCACGAGGTACATGTATTATCCAAAATGGACCCTATCAAGTACCTGTTCGAGAAGCCCATCCTCAATGGCGGAATGTCCAGATGGACTTTAATGTTGGCTGAGTTTGACCTCAAGTTTGTACCATTAAGAGCCATCAAGGGCCGGGCAGTAGCCGAGTTCCTCGCCGATAGCCCGATATCTGAAAAAGATCACACCGACACTTGGGCCTTTCCTGATGAAGACATATTCCATACTGATACCGAGACATGAGATTTGTATTTTGATGGAGCTTCCAACTTTCGCGGATTCGGGGTCGGGATTCTGCTGATCTCACCACAAGGGGAACACACTCCCTTGTCCATCAAATTGGACTTTGACGTGACCAATAACGCAGCCGAATACGAAGCATGCATTCACGGGTTGCAAGTCGCCGCTGATTTAGGGGTAACAAACCTCCGGGTCCACGGTGATTCATCATTGGTCATCAATCAGGCTCTCCATAAATGGAAAACTTGGAACGCCAATCTCGTGGCTTACCAAGCACGGGTAAGGGTTCTAGAGAAAAAGTTCCAAAAGGTAGAATACATTTATCTGCCCCGGGAAGAAAATCAATTCGCAGATGCACTTTCCAAATTAGCATCTCTACTGAACATCCCGGATCACCTGACCAGCATGCCAATCTGTGTTGAAAGACGGTCCGAGCCGGCGTATGTACACGCCATCCAGGACATCGAGCTAGCTGACCCAGAACCTTGGTATCAGTCAGTCCTAATTTACTTGGCAACGGGAGAGTATCCCCCGGAAACCGAAAACCGGGCCAAGAAAGCCCTGCAGAGATTGCCAACCCAATTTGTTCGCACGGACGACGGGCAATTATACAAAAAGACGGCACAGGGGGCTCTTCTCCTATGCATCGACAAAATACAGGTCGAAAAGGTAATGGCCGAGGTACAGGATGGTGAAAACGGTCCGCATATGAACGCCCATATGTTAGCCCGCAAAATCATGAGGCTCGGGTATCGGGTATTATTAGAACACCATGGAAACAGACTGTCAGTTGTATGTCAAACACTGCCATAACTGTCAGATCTTTGCCAATGTACAGCATATGCCATCTTCCCTCTTATATACCATGACATCACCGTGGCCATTTTCGACATGGGGTATAGACATAATTGGAAAGGTGCACCCTTCCGGGACGGGAGGTCATTGCTTCATTTTGGTGGCCATCGACTACTTCACCAAATGGGTCGAAGCCGAGTCATACCGTGTCTTGAACGCCAAGCACGTGGCCAAGTTTATCCAGAATAAGATCATATGCCGGTATGGGATCCCTCACGAGTTCATTAGTGATCACGGAACCCACTTTCAAGCTGAAACTGCCGCATTGCTGGCAAACTATAAAATTCAAAGGCATACATCTTCGCCTTACCGACCTCAAACAAATGGAGCGGTAGAAGTGGCCAATAAAACAATTGTCACCATACTTAAAAAGATGGCTGAGAATTACCGAGACTGGCCCGACAAAATACCCTTTGCTCTATGGGGATATCGAACCTCAATCCACACTGCAACCGGAGCAACCCCGTATTACTTGACATACAGAATGGAAGCGGTCCAACCAGTCGAGCTAGAAGTGCCATTCCTCAGGATTTTACTTGAAAGCCAAGTACCTGAAGCAGATTGGGTCCAAGCCCGATACGATTCGCTAGTTCTTCTAGACGAACGGCGATCACGGGCCCTCAACAATATTCAGATATATCAAAAGAGGATCCAACGGTCTTTCAACAAAAGGGTTAGGCCCAGAAACATCAAAGAAGGGGATCTGGTCCTAAACTCGGTTCGTGCCTTACTACCGGTTGACCCAAGGAATAAATTCAAACCCAATTGGGTTGGGCCGTACTTAGTCAAGAAGGTCCTATCAGGAGGAGCGGTGATGCTGACAGACTTGGACGGGAACGAATTTGTCAATCCAACCAACTTGGACCAGCTGAAGCGCTACTACCCCTAAACCCCATCTCAATGTCATTTGCAAAAAATTATAAAAATTTGTCTTTTTATAAATTTTCAAAAATTATAGACAAGTCAATAAGTTAGAATTAATTATTCTACTGTCGCACATCTCGAATAATAATCTTGATGTATTTCGAAAATTGCAAAAATCAATCAAAACACTTTTGAACTACGTTTGGTTTTATTCCGCTAATCGTGGATACGTAGGCAACCTCTCAAAAGGGTGCAACCATTGCAATAAACGAAAAGATGGGAACGGTATTGTTTAGTACGTCTTTATTTAACCGATAAACTCGGGAATTACAAAAAAAAACGACAAATCACAAAAAAAATCACACCCAAAAAAATAATATTAATACTCAAATAATAACAATGGAGTCTAATATCCAGGCATTTTGCCCTTCCCCTTGTCCTTCGGGTCACGCGGAGCCTGAGGTCTTCGAGGTGGTGGCGAGCGTTCCCGAATCACAAATGGAACTTCCTTAGCACGAGCCCGTTTCTTCGACGACGGGTCTTCTACCACAGTCTTCAGTCCAATGCGAGCCCGCACGTGCTCGGGTAATCTATCCCGCGGGCCAAGTCGGTCCTGCACGGGTAGTTTTGGGCCCAGTCTCCTTTCCAAGTCAGTCTGGGGGCTCACCTTCCCCCAAGCACCTTTAGCACTAGACCCTCCAGCTTGAGTCTTGGTCTTCTTCTTTTGTCCTGACATAAGACGGACTAAGGTAGCAGGAGTGTCTCCTTCGTCAAAGAAGCCCCTGTTGTCTTTAGCTTGCTCCCTTCGCAGCAGGTCGAAAGCTTCATCAACCTTCAGAGCAGCTCGGGCTTTAGCATCGCCTGCTTTAGTCACTTCGTGTAAGAGTCCGAAACCCAGATCGAGTGGCGAGATTTGACAACGGGCCAAGTATGACGTGTGTACCATCTTTGCATCCAGGTATCACACATTACATCAGTCAGTTGGGTAGGGTCACTCACAACTGCTTAGACTTCAGGGATTCGCTGGGTCCATCCATACTGCCTTAGTATGCGATTCGGGTAAAGATGAACTGTTTGCCTGAAAGATAATATCACCTGATAACGGGCTCTGTCCCTCGGGTCCAAGCCGGTCCAAAGATAGATGGGCTACCACAGAACCACCCATCGAATTAGCGGACCACCATGGAATGACAATAGTTTTTCCCAATATTTCTGGGTAATCTGGCGAGAAAAGTCAATGGCTCGCCTCCTCGTCATCACCTGGTTATGACGATAGTTGCTCGCATCAAGGGGAGGATCTATCACTGATAGCCTCTCATATAGCCAAATCTGCAAAAAGAAACAAAAACATGAGTTTTTAAGACAAAATAGGCGTCCGCCTAAGGCCACTCGGTCGAGTGCCTAGGACACTCGATCGAGTGGTACCCCTGAACACAAACAGGAGGCCTTTACGAGGGCACTCAATCGAGTACCAGGGTGACTCGATTGAGTGGTACCTATGAGAGCAGATTAGGAGGTTTCTTCGAGGGCACTCGGTCGAGTGCCAGGGTGACTCGATCGAGTGGCCACTGCAGCAGGCAATCCGCGAAAAAAAACAAATCGAGAAATTGGGAAAAATAAAATGCAAAGTAATATACTTGCAGCAAATGGGTGCTCCCGGTAAGACAAATTGATGAGTCCCTCTTGCGGTTGTCCAATCCTTGGATAATCTCACCTGTGATCAGCCAAGCCGGGTTGTGTTCAGTCTCCATCAAGTCCACTACGATCAAAATACGGGTGTTTCCCATACAGGATAGCAAATCCATGTGACCCTCGAAAGCATATACGTGGAGCATGCAGAAAGAAAAAGCCCTACGGCTGTAAGCCGGTCTGACCCGAACATCAAGAGGATTCATAAATTTCTCCGCCAAGTCGATCAGAGAAATATTATCACCTTCCATCATGCGGGATACCTCGTTGTGAGAAAGCCCTAGAAATTCTCGAAGCTTCCTCCTCGGGTTATAGATCGAGTATGGGACAGCAGAACGGAGTATCGGGTTCCATCCTCCTATAGCTGCAATCTCCTCAGGTAAAGGGCAAACCTCGCCCCGAGGAAAGACAAAGACATGATATATGTCGTCCCAGTAAGCCAAACATGCATCCAAGAAATAACGATCAACCACCATCTGACGGAACGGGTACAGCTGAGTTATACCCGTCTGGTTAAGCGCTACCCTATCTGCGTCCCTGAAGCGCCGGGACCATTCTTGCAGCATCACGGTTAATCTATCAATTCCCATGACTAGTTTCTTGAGAGGGATGAAAAGGTTTTCTTTTTAAGAAGGGAGTGAATTGTGATGGAATTGTGAGAAAATCAAGGGCATTGAGGGGGTATTTATAGTAGACCTCTTTCCATATCTTTTCATGCACAAGGGTTTCCTAATCCCAATCGGAATCAACCCACAAGCCTAGTCCCGATACTAGCACAAAATATTCATCCCGAACTTTCCTAATTTCTTTAGGAGTCAAAATTTCAAACAAATTTCAAAATTTCAAAATTTACAAAACTTTCAAAAATTTTAAAAATTATTTTTCCACAGCGCGAGTCATTTTACTACCTACGTGTTGCATGCATTTTATGTGACTTATACAGGTATGACTCAAACAGGAACGTACAACCCACTATATCTCCCCAGCGGAAGCCAACGGCGGCATTTCACCGGATGGGCCTACATACAGGCGCACCCAGGACTTATGCGACAAGTCCAATTCCCCACAGAGTTATCATCATCAGCTTAGGTATGACTCCTAGCTTGTGGCTGGCGAGCCCTTCACGCAAGTCTAATGGACTATAAACGACCCGACCGGAAGTCCGCCAGGTTTCAATCCTCGATTGGCCTGGTGGCTACTCTGACTTTCGCCTTGTCCAAAGTATCAGTCAGAGTGGGGGCTCTGTAGACACCCGCATTTTGACTGCCAGGTGTCTATGGTAGTTTCCCAAAAAACACCCGATGATGATCGGATGCTAACGTGTTTCTACGCGCTCGGATATGGGCTCAAATCCATTAGTTGTTGGCTAATGCACTTACGGAGTACAAATCTCACAAAACTAACCTCAAATCCAGGCCCATCGGACCGTTCCGAGTCAAACAAGACTAATTTGGGCCAAAAATGACACCGGAAATAAAACCGACTTTCTTACGGTTGGGTCAACCCTAGTCAAAGCCGTTTCCGAGACATACATTCACAACATCAAAATTCCAAGTCAAACACAAACCCATCAAAAACCCATGTCACAGCCCAAAACAATGGACCCGCGCGACCCAACTGGGCCACTCGGTCGAGTGCCCCACCCACTCGATCGAGTGGGCCCTTATTCAAGCCCGACGGCTGACGCACTAGGCCACTCGACCGAGTCAGTCACCTACTCGTTCGAGTAACCCTAGCCGGGTGCCTAGGCTTTGCCTATATAAGCAACCCCATGCAACATCATTCAACAACTTTTTTTCAAATTTTGCAACCCTAAACTTTACACACTTTACAACCCTAATCAAACCCTACTCTACACTAAGCAAACCCCAGCCCTATCCAAGGAATCGAAACCCTAAACCTAGCTTTAGGAATCAAACACCCTAACCACCACAACTAAACCTCCATAAGCCTCGAAACTCCCGTGTTAAAGCCGCAACTACGAGTCCGTACCGAGCACAAGAACATGTAGGTTGAGGGTGCAAAACCCTTTCTTCCTTTCTTCTCTTCCTCTTGTCATCTTCTTCCTTTTCCTCGTTTTTTGGTTTTTTTAGTTCTTTATTGCATCATAATATCGCTAATATAATTAGTATCAAAAGACATTAAAAATACCCGTCGATTTGTGTCGAGTGCGAAGGATGTCAGGATAAGGAAACCCGAATATACAAGTGTACTGCACACAGCGTTGCCGGTCGCTTATCCTGACACCCTAGCATTTGATTATTGAAACGGGTCAATTTCAACAATAACTCGTTTATTTTCGTTTGCATCGCATATTGCATCGATTTTCTAAAAACCTTCTTCAAAACACATATTTTTTAAGGGTCGAAACCCGTTGACGCGTATTCGGCATCACTATCCCTAGGGATTTATTTCGATGTCGGAAAAGCCGAGGGAATCAAGTCTTTCAATTCAAGCGTTGATCTATTAGATTCGATACCAATTTCATAATTGAACGTCGAATCTAAAGATCCGGTCATATAAATTAACTAATGCGATTTTTCGTTGATGCTAAAATAATCGTCAATACAACTCATTAGAGTTATGACATTATTAAACACGGAGGAAATCTACCGTATCGCGATAGTTAATTTAAGGCGACTTAAATTAGTTTTCCATTATTTTCACTCTAATATTCCATATCGACTCGAGAATCGAATATGGGATGCGATGAATATTCAAGTTCAGAATTGAGTATAAATTCCACAATACTTATGCCCAATTCATCAAATCATCAAAAACCAAAAACAATTTCGAAGTCGGTAACAAAGTTGCAAACGAACCTGGTTCGTACAGGTTCCACTCGACCGAGTGCCTACGCCACTCGATCGAGTGACATCACCAAAACCGAGACAGAATGTCTCTTACGACCTCCACTCGTTCGAGTCTCACAGTGACTCGGTCGAGTAGCAACGCGCTCGGTCGAGTTAGTCAATAACTCGGTTGAGTAGGGTCCATAATACGAAACAGAATGTCTTTTACGACCTCCACTCGGTCGAGTCTCACACTGACTCGGTCGAGTGGCGATGTACTCGATCGAGTTGGCCAATAACTCGGTCGAGTAGGTCGTAAAATCCGGACAGAACCTTTTTTCAGAGGTCCACTCGGTCGAGTCCCGCAATGACTCTGTCGAGTGGCCCTTTATCACGTTAAAACGTGAGTTCTACACATCACATTCGAGTCTCGTTATTCGTTTTTTGTGACTTAAGTCAACACGTGCCTAATTAATCACGTGAAACACCTTTTTCAAAACCATGCATTAACTCACTTGCATCTTTCTACATCATTCAATATTTCGTAAACCATTATATCGTTACTAACGCGTTTATTGTTTCTCTTGTCAATTTTTCGTTGTTTATTTTATCGTATTAAAATGAACCCACATGCTAAAATTCAACTTTGACGTTAGAATTAATTGCATTAAATTGACGTAGAAACCCTTTCACTTCCATTCACACGCTTAGTGAAAATAATCTTTGCATATCATTTTCCCGTTTAACTAATGCGCGTATTCGAAAGTCAATCGATATCCTAGTAGAGGCCGCTAGTGCGGGCGGAGTTGGGGGTCCTTCGTGGGCTTCCCAACATGTACCCTCACCTTTTACTCAGAACCTCGGTTTCCGGATGCCCGAAACCGTTGGCACACGAGAGTCATTCAATATACGATATCCGATAATGTTGGTATCGATATCAAATGCTAAGGGACGAACCCAATAAACTCTGACATCGAAAATGGGCCGTATTTTGTACACGACCCACTACGACATAGAGTGGGTTCGAACGGGCCCGAACTCCCACAAAGTTCAGTGGCAACTCCACTTCGATTTAAATTTCCATTCGATCCGTTTTCATATGGAGATTCATTCGCCTCCCCAAACCCGCGCGTGGCCGCTTCGGGGTGGACCTATGTCATGTCCACAATTTGGCGACTCCGTTGGGGATTAACTGATGCGTGACTTACCATCGGCATCCTCAGGGTGAGACTCGAATAGAAATCGTTTGACTAGTACAATACGCGTTTTAGTTTTACGGTTCATGCATAACCCATATTTTCCCGGGCCGGTACTGGTGACCGACGTCCCACTATACCATTGATGTACTCCAATATGGATATGTCAAAAGGTGTCCATAGTCGATTCGAGTGGGTTTCGTGGCATGTTCTAAGCTCAACTCGACTTAGAGAGTCCGTCCCGATCAACGTCTAGCCTATGTACACTGGTATATAGACCCTCTTAGACCGACCGAGACTTACTGTAGAGCATACATGACGTCGTTATAATGCTTGTGTGACTACGTGCTATGTGGTTTCCGTGTCATTTTCCAAAAACCGTCAACTTTTTTCAAAAATTACATCTTTTTCAAGATATTCAATTTTCAAAACCCGGGACATACCGAATTTAGGACTTATGATTTTACTCAAAATAGCCTATTTCTAGCCGGTATGCTGCCCAATTCAAAACTCGAAAACATTTTCGAACTTTCAAAACCGAGGCCCGATGCACTTTCCGATTTTCTCGAAAAATCGGGCCTTTCCCCGAGTTCTCTCGGACTTTCCAAAAACCATCAATTTTCAAAACCTTCCTCTTCTTAGGACTTCCCGTATTTAGCAGTGTCGGGTCATGTCGTAAGTTGTCAAGGTCTTTAGCGTCGAAACTCTGTCGATCTTACATCGCGGGTTTCTTCCCTATCCCAGTCCGCCTTATTAGACTAAGGCAAGGCCCACCTACGTAGGACAAACCCCTACAAAGGAGGGCCCGCTTACACAATCGAGGCAAAAGTCTGGGGATGTCTCACGTGAACCTTCCTTCGAACAGGACTAGGCCCACTCGCCCAATCCTAAGGAAGGCCCACCCTTCACAAGTCACCCGTCTAGGTGTCTTTTCTCAAGTCATTTCCCTTTTTAGTCTTGTTCGAGATGTACTTGCTATTCCGGGATTCGAGCTAGTTTCTGATTACACGGTGTTCTTACAGACAGGCCACCCGAAACCAGATATCAAGGCAAAATGGACGCATTGAAGGAGGCCCTAGAGAAGATCGAGACTCAATTGACCTCCATCCAGGCTAGCCAAGCAACGTTAGACACCCGTTTAAGCGCCGTAGAAAAGACGGCCCCTGTTGACGGGTCAGGGACCACTGGGCCCATAGCTGAACTCATTATCGTTGTTCGCAGGCTCGAAGAACAAGTTCACCTGTCAACGAGCAACTCGATCCACTCCAAAATCGCCCGTTCCTATTCACCTTTGATTGACGAGCTACCTGGTAACCTCAACCTTACGGGAATTCCTATGTTTGAGGGTACCGAAGACCCGGTCCATCATATCCGGGCTTTCAAAGACTTTATGGCAGTCAAGGGGGTAAATTCCACCATGTTTACCCACCTATTCCCTTCTTCTCTGGAGAAGCATCCTAAGGCCTGGTATTACAGGCTTGATTCCAAGAAATACAAAACTTGGGACGATGTGGCAACCGAATTCGCTCGGAACTACGCCGACAATACTGAAATCCAGACTACAATGCGTACTCTGGAAGTGATGGCCCAAGAGCCCAAAGAAGGGTTCACCAAATATCTACAACGATGGCGGGCCGAGAGTGTGAAGTTGGTCGACAAGCCCAGTGAGAAGGTCCTAGTGGAGGCTTTTGTCAAGAACCTCCTCCCATCCTACCGGGTCTACCTCCGGTATGCTATTATCCCTAACTTTGTCGCCCTCACTGAAATGGGCACAAGAATAGAGGACGACCTAAGGTTAGAGAGCCTGACTAAGGCCTCTACCAAAGGCTATCAAGGGGCAAGTTCATCTACGAGCAAGCCCACACCTGCAGCTGCAACTCGCAGCATCTTTGATGAAGTAAACCTGCTTGACACCTCATCCAAAAAGAATACATCAAATCGGGTATTCACAGATATAGGGACTACCTATACTTATGCCTTACAAAGGCTATCTTCGAAGGGTCTGATCCAACCAATAGGCCCGATTCCCGAGCTTCCAGTGGAGAAGAGGCCCAAAAGTTATAACGCCCAAGCCTACTGCCAATATCATCGTGGTAATGGGCATGATACCGAAAAGTGCAGGAAACTGAAGCATCTAATCCAGGATCTGATCGAGAGCGGGAAAATACCGTTGCCCGGAGACAAGCCGAGCAACAAAGAAAACTCGTTCAGTGCCCACGCAATATTCACCGGTGAGGTAATTGACTGTTCTCACCTCATCTCCCCTTATATCCCACAAATTAACGGGATATGGTTCGATGACGAGGATGATGTATACTTAACGAGGATGATGTACACGGTCCACTACGACATAGAGTGGGTTCGAACGGGCCGGAACTCCCACAAAGTTCGGTGGCGACTCCACTTCGATTTAAATTTCCATTCGATCCGTTTTCACATGGAGATTCATTCGCCTCCCCAAACCCGCGCGTGGCCGCGTCGGGGTGGACCTATGTCATGTCCACAGACGACTAAATGGAATCGCCCTAATAAGCCTCGCAGCCCAAAAGGAGACCCGAAATTTTTTTGCAGATTCCACGATTGTGTGGGGCACACCACCGAGGAGTGCCGCCACCTGAAAGACGAAATTGAGAAGCTTATCCGGAATGGCTGGCTGAGCAATTACGCAACAAGAAACAAAAGCCAGAAAGACGTAGCAGATAAGCCTGAAGGCTCAGCGTAGACTCGCATGATAATCCATGTGATATCAGGAGATGCGGAGGGCCAAGCAAGCAGGAGAAGCCAAAAAAGGCAAATCTGAAAGTTGCGAAATCAAATCTACTATGCTGAGAAGGCAGGAAGTCCCAAGGGCACGACCCTGAGCATCACCCCCGAGAATGCAGGGCGGGTAGTATACCCCTACAGTGACCCTCTGGTACTGTCCCTGGAAATCAGTAACCACATCGTAAAACGATGCATGGTAGATACAGGAGCGTACACCAATCTATTGTACAAAGATGCATTTGAAAGGATGAACCTGGAAAAAAGGCACTTAAAGCCAGCCCCTGGATCCCTGTATGGGTTTAGCGGGGCAGGTGTACTCCCCATGGGTATCATTGACTTACCGGTAACATTTGGGGAAGGAGCCTCCGCCAGGAATGTCAGGGCCTCATTTGTTGTAGTAGACGTGAGGTCTGTGTACAACGCCCTGATAGGCAGAGCTACATTGGACGAAATCGAAGCAGCCATATCAATCAGGACTCTGACTGTAGCCTATATAACAGATTTTGACATGGAAGGGAAAATTCATGGGGACCAGGAGTCAGCCAGACATGCTATTCTGTGGCCCTGCAAACCCATGAAACCGAGAGAAAGGGAAAAAGAAAAGCTTACAGTTCCCCCATCAGGGAGGGTGAGATCTCAGCCAAACAGCTGACAGCTCACTACCTGGAACCTGGGGGAGAGAGTATGCTGGTGGACCTAGAGCCTGGCAGACAAGTTCTCATAGGAGCCGATCTGGAGGCGTCCTACCAGGCGGAGCTAATCAGGGTCTTGAGGGATAATAGGGACGTGTTCGCCTATTCGGCAGACGAAATGCTGGGGGTCGACCCGACTTATATCGTCCACAGGCTGAACGTGAATCCGGAGGCCCGCCCTGTGAAACAAAAGAAAAGAAACATGTCCACAGAGAAGGACCTAGCCATCAAGGAGGAAATAGAAAAACTTTTGAAAGTAGATTTCATTGAAATCTGTGATTACCCTGAATGGCTGGCAAATGTTGTAATGGTGAAGAAATCCTCAGGCGCTTGGACAATGTGCGTGGACTTCACGAATCTCAACGAGGCCTGCCCAAAAGATTGTTATCCCCTTCCCAGAATAGACCAGCTGGTAGACGCCACCAGTGGGTACTCCACGCTAAGCTTTCTGGATGCCTTTTCAGGGTACCATCAGGTGTACTTGTGGCAGCCTGACAGGGTGAGGTGTGCCTCCATCACTAGCCATGGCACTTATATGTACAAAATGATGTCGTTTGGACTGAAGAACGCAGGCGCCACCTACCAGCGATTAGTAGACAAGGTCTTTGAAAAACAGAAGGGTACTAATTTGGAGCCCTACGTCGACGATGCAATCGTAAAAAGCAAAGGGGACAGAGAACACTTGACGGACTTACAAGAAACCTTCTCCTCCCTGCGCGCTTACAAGATGAAGCTCAACCCCAAGAAATGCACATTCAGAGTTCACTCCAGAAAATTTTTGGGTTTTCTGGTCAGCGAAAGGGGGATAGACGCCAACCCTGAAAAGGTTCAGGCAGTCTTGGACCTTCCAGAACCGAAGACCATTAGAGATACCCAGCGCCTAACTGGCAGGATGACGGCCCTGGCACGCTTCATCGCCAGGTCAACAGACAAATCAACCCTGTTCTTCAAGGTGTTGAAAGGCAACAAACAGTTTAAATGGGAAGACGAGCAGAAAGAAGCCTTTAGACAACAAAAGGAACATTTGAAAAAACTCCTTACCCTGGCAAGGCCAATGGCAGGGGAAAAACTTTTCCTTTACATCGCTGTAACCAACTCGACAGTAAGTGCAGTCATCTTAAGGGAGGAAGCAGGCTCTCAACAGCCTATATACTTCGTGAGTCATGCCCTGGGGACAGCCGAGAAAAATTACCCAATGGTTGAGAAGGCCGCATACGCAGTCGTCATTACAGCCCGAAAGCTCAGACCATACTTCGAAGCACAGCCTGATGTAGTACTAACAGATCAACCATTGGAAAAAATCTTGGAAAAATTCGAGAAATCAGGAAGATTGATGAAATGGGCCGTCGAGTTAAGCGGGCTCGGAATATCCTATCAGCCCAGGGCAGCCATCAAAGCACAAGCCCTGGCGGATTTCCTGGCCGAATGCTCTCATTCAGAGGAAGATGATCCCCCAACCGGAGAATGGGTGGTATACACGGACGGATCTTCCACGACCAACGGTGCAGGGGCAGGGGTCGTATTGACCAGCCCCGAAGGAGCGGACTTTGAGCATGCTCTCAGGTTCACCTTCCCTGCATCCAACAACGAGGCTGAGTATGAGACCGTCCTGGTAGGCATAAAATTGGCCAAAGCCGCAGGGGCAGAGCGGGTTATTCTAGTAACAGACTCCCAACTCATCGCCAACCAAATCAATAAAGAATATGAAGCAAGAGACCAGGCAATGGCCGCGTACTTAGAAAAGGTGAAACAAGAATTGTCAGGGCTTAAATCCTATGAAATCAGACAGATCCCGCGGTCCCAGAATAACCTGGCAGATGCCCTGTCAAAACTGGCCAGCTCCAACTTACTAGACATACGAAGATCAGTCTGGGTGGACGTGGTCCAAGAAAAGTCCACCACCCCCTGCCAGCCAGTCAGTGTCGTGGAGGAAGATGGCCCTGGAAATTGGATGACTCCAATCATCCAATTCAAAAAACATGGAATCCTACCACTTGACCCCCACTCAAAAAAGAAAAACGTTGGCAAGAGCCGCATGGTTTATACTAATAGGAGATGACTTGTACAAAAAGTCGTTTTCCTCACCCTTGCTCAAGTGTCTGGGGGCAGGACAGGCAGAGGAAGTCCTAGACGACATTCATTCAGGAATCTGCGGGCACCACATTGGAGGAAGGTCCCTGGCCCACAAAGCCCTGAGAGCAGGGTACTACTGGCCGACCCTACTAGCGGACGCAAAAGATCTGACACGAAAATGTAGAAAGTGCCAACTCTTTGCCCCATCAATCCATGCTCCAGCCCAGAAGCTCAGGCCAACCCTGTCCCCCATTCCTTTCGCTCAATGGGGAATGGATATACTGGGCCTCTTTACTGCAGCCAAAAGAGGTCGGAAGTTCTTAATAGTGGGGATTGACTACTTTACAAAATGGATCGAAGCTGAAGCAGTCCCTAACATCACTGAGCCTGCAGTCAGGAAAGTCATCTGGAGGAATATCATTACCAGATTTGGCCTACCAAAGATGCTAGTTTTTTATCATGGAAGGGAGTTTGACAACGACCCCCTGAGAATCTAGCTGGAAGGACACGGAATATCAGTCGCCTATTCCGTCGTCTGCCATCCACAAATTAATGGGCAGGCTGAGGCCGCCAACAAGCAAATCCTGAATGGGCTAAAGAAAATGGTAGACGATCTCAAAGGTAGATGGGCAGACGAATTACCAAGCATCCTGTGGTCAATCAGAACCACACGCAAAGAGTCTACGGGTCAAACTCCCTTTGGCCTGGTCTATGGAGCAGAGGCCTTGCTACCCATAGAAGCACGAGTACCAACCCTGAGGTCCCAACAATATAACCGGGCGGATAACGAAGCATCAATGGCTGAAGCCCTGGACTTAGTCCACGAAGTCAGGGAAGAGGCCAGCATTAACATAGCCGCCTATCAGTAAAATATGAGAAGGGTGTACAACGGAAGAGTAAAAGAGAGAAGCTTCCAAGTGGGAGACCTAGTCTTAAGGAAAACGCAGGCGGTGGGAAAATCACGAGAACATGGAAAGCTGAGCGCCGACTGGAAGGGCCCATACGAGGTAACCCAGATTAAGGGGCCAGGCACCTACAGGATCGCCAACCTTGAAGGCCAAGAGTTAGCTGCCCAATGGAATGCAGACAGCTTGAAGAAATACTACGTCTAAAAACTAGGAAGCTAAGTAGCTCTTTTTTGCTTTTCAAAGAAAACTGGCGGAGGACGGTCAAAATAGAAATGTCGACGACTCCGACCACAAATGATTGTAGTAATCCCCGAAGAAATGAAAAGATTACAATCCATACTCGTTGTATGTTCAAAATTAGCAGCTTTTCACACACAAACGAGCAGGGGGCAAGCCCCCTGGAATTCGACCAGAAGCCAGGGCCAGGCCAGGCCCCATGCGCCAAACAGACAAGGACTGGGGGCAATCCCCCCAACCTTGTATAAAAAACGCCAAAAACCCTCTCCCTGCCTCTGGGCAGGCAGAGGGCAGGCCCCTGGACTTCGAACAGAAGCCAGGGTCAAGCCAGGCTTCGCACGCCCAACAAACAAGGACTGGGGGCAATCCTCCCAACCTTGTATAAAAAACGCCAAAAACCCCCTCACTGCCTCTGGGCAGGCAGGGGGCAGGCCCCCTGGACTTCGAACAGAAGCCAGGGTCAGGCCAGGCTTCGCTCGCAAAACAAATAAGGACTGGGGGCAATCCCCCCAACCTTGTATAAAAAACACACAAACCCCTCCCTACCTCTGGGCAGGCAGGGGGCAGACCCCTGGACTTCAGACAGAAATAAAAGAAAGACATTCATAACAGATTAAGTGTTTTTACAATAGAGCATTAAAAGATCCAAGAACAAGGGGACTAAAATATTACAAGGCAGCCGGCCACATAAAAGCTCGGCGAAAAGTTAAAAATTATCATAAGGATAAGAGCACAGCAGGATCAGGACAGGAGCCCTCAGAAGACAACTCCCCTGCACATTAAGCATTGGGAGCATCCTGACTGGGACCAGCAGCCTCCTCAGGCGGCCTGTTAGCCCGGGCTTCATTCTTGACAGAGTAAAGGCTTCTGAAGGCATCCTCGTTGAAATCAAGGAACATCCTCCTGATTACTTCCATGACAAGTTCCAGCGAAGAGTTGGCCCCATCCTGAAAACTTGTATCCACCGCAATTTCAGTTTCCTCCAAAATGGCATCTTTTTCCTTTTGCCCTTCCTCGCCTTTGATCTTCAGATCATCCTGGTCCTGCTTAAGTTCTGAGTCAGCCTTGGACAGACGCTCCTCCAAGTCGACCGCCTTTCTTTTTGCATGCTCCATTTCAGCCAAAGACCTTTTACCTGTTCCATCGCCAGCCTGCTCTCTTTCAAATCCGCCTCCAGCTTTGATACTTCCCTCACAGCCTTCTCCCCCTGAAGCTTCCATAGAGTCGCCTGACCCTTCACTTCCTCCAGCTCACCCTCCTGCTTCGCCAGCTTATCCTTCAAATTGCTGATCAGAGCAACATCCCTCTCAACCATGGCTAGACGATCAGGAAGGGGAACCCCAGGGGTGACAACCAGCTCCTCATCACTCAGGCGGCTGAGAGCCGCCAGCTCAGCAGAGGCTTGCAGCACCCTGGAGGTGCGCTGGATGTACTGGATCACTTGGTTGGAGGTAGAAGTTACAGACTTGGTGAGGCAATCTGCCAAGACGGCACCAGAGTCTGAAAGCAGAGCAGACATGTCCACACTATCGCCCGCAGTATAGTGGAATTCCGTATTTTCCTCTGAGAAGAGTGTGCCTGGAACGTCACGAGCAGGGCGCTTGGGCTCAGGGGTCTCAACATCGGCCTCCAGGTCAACCACATGTGTAGCCCTAGATGGTTCTCTATCTCTCTTCCTCCTGCATTCCAGGGGGACGCTCTCCCCAGTTCCTTCAGGATCAGCAGGGCGTGATCCCTGGGGAGTGTGAGTCCCAGCAGAAGAATCACCCCACTTGCCAGCAGGGGAAGGGGTGGCCTCTGAGGTAACCTCCGCCTATGCACCCTGGACATCAGAGGAAGGAACCGTCGGCTTTGCAGGTGGCAGTCTTGGAGGGAGGGGGAGCCTTCGACTGGCTGAAAGACTCTTCACGTACTTCATTAGGTTCTTCTCACCCTTCTTATAGTTTGAAGGAAGGGAGGGACGCTTTGAAACAATCAGAAAATCCTCGTTCAAGCCAAGTCTCCTTATCACCTCCCTTGACCAAAGGCGAGAATTGGAATCTGCAGGGCAAAAGAATAACCAGTTAAAAAAGAAACATAGAAAAACAGAGTTTCAGAGCAACAAGGCCGGTGAAAATCCCTGAACTACCTTCTTCAAGGCCAGGAATCAGGCCCACTCGGCCCAAATAGTTATCTGTGGCTATGAGCTCTACATGAGGGAGCCAAAAGCTAGGGCCACAAACGCCGGACTTGTCAATAACAGCCACAAATTTCTTGATCAGTTTCTCATCCAGCCTGTTCAATTTTAGCTCCAGAGCTTTCCTCCCAACGCCTGGATGGTACTCCTCACGAGTTTCCAGGCGAGTATGGACGTGATTCCTAAAGTGCCTAGGAATCTTCCACCCGGAAGCGCTGCGCTGTGTACATATAAAAAATTGTTCTTCCAGTCTTTCAGGTTGTTTAAAGCCGGCCAGACTAAAGTATATCCCTTCTGCCTTTGAAGGGACCAGTACCCAGGCGAGCCATCCCCCCTGATGAAGACACCATCTGTAGCCCCACCATATAACGCAGGGCGTCAATGGAGGGCCCCTCCCCATGAAAAATGCAGATCCAGGTATAGGATATTAACGACCTGATCGCCGTAGCAGTTAACTGGGCTATGGCCACATTCATCCTCCTGAAGGCCTCCTCCAGGATGGGGTGCAAAGGGAATCGCAGGCCAAACTCTAAGCTTTTATGATAAACGGCTATGCAGCCGTCAGGGGGACAACATACTGTATCTTTTTCCCCTGGGACTACAATCGTGTACCCCTCCCCAAAATTGTAAAAACCCTCAATGGCCTCAGCAGCGTTAAGCGCTAAAATTAAATCTCGATTTTTGGCTTCTGGGTAATTTCTCAAAGGGATTTCGTACTTGGCCTTATCTAAGTAATATGTCCTTCCTTTCTCTCTAGGGACAAGGGGACCGGCAATTCTGGAGGGGTTTATCTCCATTGCCTCATCGTCGGAATCGACGACATCAAAGGGGGCAGGTTCAGGGGAGTTGGCATCCTCTCCCTCCTCAAAGTTATCCTCCCCAGTAGACCTAACCCCAGAAGAGGAGGCAAGGTCAGCCCTACCCTCCTCCCTACCCTCCGTTCTCTCAAACGAGGGATCGACGAATGTAAGAATACGAGCACGAGACATTGATTTAGGAAGGGAAAATAAGAGGAAATTAAAAGACGAGGATATAGGGCAAGATTCTAACCTAGAACGATGATCGCCGCTTGAAAATCCGAAGGGAAAAGCTCCTCAGTCTTAAGAAAAGTTCTCGACAATGGAAGAGTATGGAGAAGAATGACGAGGTTTTTGAGTTTGAAAAGTGTAAAAGAGGGAAATAGGGGAGGAGAGAGACTTATATAAGCCCAGCTAACTGAAGGGTCGCTTCTAACAGTGCCTCCCCAAGAACTGCCCCACGTGTCACATTTTGAACATCAACCGGCCACCTCTTCCCAGGAAGAGGCTCGAAAAGGCAAAAGGGTGTCAGAGGGCTGATCATTCTGCAACGTCATCCCCGCATTCGTTCAAAAAAAAAAAAAGATCTTTCATTCATTGAAAAAGGCCCAAAGATGGGCAAGTTACATTCAAGACAATAATATAGAGTACAAAAGAAGCCTGACTTTCTCGCTCAATTAACCAGCCTGCTAATCCTGAGCAGGCCTAGTCATCATCAGGGCCCGTGTAGTTCCTTGGGATGTAGTCATCCAGAGCTGACCCCCAATCCCAATCATCAGAGTCCTTGAAAGGGTCAGTAGAGAAGTCATCCTCGCCACCACCGGAGGAGTAGCCCTGACCTTCACTATCCCCGGAATCACGGCTACTGATGTCCCAGTCCCTGCCGTAAGGAACCGTCCTGACATCATCGCAGGAACCACAACCCGCCTTCTTCACAGGAGAAGAAGGGCCTGACTCAGGGGAAGAATTAAACTCAGGGCAGTTAGGAACGAACTGCTCTGGGTGTAGCCAGGGGAAGCACGTATAGCACCCCCGATCAAAACAGTCAGCGCAGCGCTTAATCATGGGACCAGGCGGGGATGAGGATTGGATAGGGCGCTTGCCTACCCTAACAGCTCTCCTTCCAGCAGCTCTCCTCCTGGCATTCCGAGAAGAGCGAAGCCGAAGTCGCCTGCTGCAACGCAGGGCTAGAAAAGCTGCCTTTGGATATCTCAACCTCCAAAATCCTTTGAAGCGAAAGGTACCCACACGAACTCCATAGCGAAGAACTGTTTTCTTAATCCAAGACATTGTTCTTTTGAAATGAGGCTAGAAAAAGAATTGAGGATGGAACGTGAAAATGGTGGAGATCAGAATTTATACAAAGGCAAGACCCACCATTTATGGCACCCCTGTAACACCCCTAATTTTATAAATTAAATTAAATTAAAATTTTATCCGTATTTTTATTTTGTTTACGATTTAACTCGTTATCCTTGATTTTAATTCTCATTGAACTTATTTTTGCTTCGTCTTAAATTCTAAAATCTTTATTTTATTTTGAACTTCTATTTTTTTTTTCCCGAAAGTTCATATTGATTTAAGTTCGTCAGAATATTTATTATTTCTCCTCGAGAAATCAATTTAATTCAATTTTGTTGATAATTGTTTCTTCACGAATATATATTTTAATCTCGAGATACGTTTTATATATTGTTTTGGGATGATTATTTATTTGTACAAACTCTTTATTTGTCTCGAATATTTACTTTGACCACGAGAGGTATTTTATTTACAATCCATATTTATTTCTTTTTACGGTCGAATTATCTTTTCTTGTAACTCGGTTGTAACCTTATTTCTACCTTGGGCCGACTTGCGAATTACGACTCGACCCATTTATCTGTTAACCTAATTCCCTACCTCATTATTTTTTTTAACCTTTTAATAAAACTACTTTTGCCTCTCTCAATCAACCGCACACCCCCACCCCACCTGCAGTTTCATATCCGATTTCTTCGTTTTCCATCTGCTCCTCCTGTTGATCCGTTCATTTCTGCCTGGTATCGTGAGGTAATTTCGGTTCCTCTCCCTCGTTTTCTTCTTCTTCTTCGTTCTATTCTTATGTCTCGGCTGCTGTACGGTTGTTGATTTCCTTCCCTTGTCTCGTTTGGTTGCTGTTTCTGCGGTCTGCTGCTGTTCGTTTTCGATGTTGTTGCCGTCTGTACTGTTGCTTTCTGTGTCCTTCTCCTTCTTGTTTCCTTTTTAAATTCTCCGTTCCTTTTTGTCTTCAATCTGATTTCCCAGATCAGCAGATGTTTCGTCTCTCTTTATCACGTTTGATTAGTGTGGTTTGTGTCGTTACTGCTGATGCTACGTTACTGCTGCCGCTTACGCTGTTGCTGCTGTTGAACGCTGCTGCCTTTGGTCGCCTGTTTCTGTCTTAGGTAGCCTCCATTTCTTCTTCTCTTTCTCGTCATTCCGTTGTTTTCTGTCCTGAACTGTGCCTGGCTGCTGCTGCTTGTTTTGTCTCCACATTTTCGGGGTTGTTTGCTACGGTTGTAGTTGATGCTGCTATTCACATCTTCATGCTCTTCCTGTTCTTTAGTTTTCTTCTTTTCTCCGTGTTCTGTGGTCTCCTTCCTCTTCTGCTTGGTCTTGTACTTTTTGTTGCAACGACTCACTGCTGCTTATGTCCTGCTGTTTCTCTGATTTTGTTCGCCCCCAGTTCGTATTCGTATCACTGCCATTTGACTCGATATCAGTTGCTTTGTTTCTGGTCTTCTTCGGTTCGCCGTACCTGTTAGCTCGCTGCTGCTACTGTGCGTTATTATTGTTGCTTTTCGGCGTGTTTGTCGATCGGGATGTCTTGTTCGTTGTTTCTGTTTGCCCAGTTATTGTTTCTGTTCATGTCATCGTCATGATGTTCCTTTGTCTCGGTTCAGAACCTTATCCTTCCTAATCTCAATCTCGATTCCTTTTCCCTCTCCTTTGTTTTGCTTCGTCATTTTTCCTTGTTTCCTCCGTTTCTTTCCAATCTTCTTTAATTTCGATGTCTTTATTCCTGATTCTTTATGTCTCGAATTTCTTAGTGGAGCGTACTTGGAAGGCTAGCGATTCACGACACGAAGGTTAAGGCGCGCTATTGACGATTTGGAGCTCGGTCTATGCTAGTAGACAAGTACGAGATCGATTGGACTCAAGGTAACTTTAGGGCGTTACTCGGTATTATATCGTGTGTTGAGTAGTAGTATGTAGTAGATACTTTACCTTCAATTTTACTTTTAGCTACATATTATTTGCTAAAAATAGTATTTCCAATCATGCGCCTTATAAACATTTTATAACTTTTCGATATCGTTTTATAAATCGTTAGTAATTTTAATTATTTACGATCGTTATAGTATTTTGTTGGTTATCGTGACACTAGTAACTAAATAATATCGATTTCATATTTTCGTCGTATTTCGTTAATCTATAATTTTAACTCAAAATTGTATTTTTATATTTTAACTAAAATTTGTATACTTGTTCAATAAATTTATTTCGTTTTACGACTTATATTAATAAATGAGAAAGTAGTCGATTTTGTTTTAAATACATTTTAGTCGAGACTATTTTTCCCTAATAATTTCTCATTTGTCTACGATTGATTTTTTTTAGTAAAATCAGTATTATTTATTGATAAAATCTATTTCCTAAAACCAATTTGAAAGCTTTATAAAATCTCGTTTAATTTATAAAACTCGTCGACTCAAGTAATTTTGGTATCGTTTTTCTTAAACCATCTTTTTCAAACATTTATAGTTTAACTCGATTTTCTAATTATTTATAAAAATACTAAATATTGACTTATTATACTTTATTTATATTTTGAGTAACGAATTTAGAAATATATTAAAGTTACGATAACGACGATAATAATAAAATATTAATTTCGTTAGAAATGCTATTTTATACATTTCACTAATTTTAATGCCTTGCGTATTTTCTATAAGACTATTTTTAGTAAGTTTCTAAAATTAGTAAGTTTCTATTTATAGAAAGTTTCCCTTTTAATATAAAATGGTTATTCCTTTTATCCATATCATTTATATTGATTATATTTACTTTTGAATATCGATAATGACTGTTTTGGAGTTATGGAATGAGGACAAGTGTATGGGTAGAGCAATACGGTCTAGGGTATACGTTTTGCCATCAACTATAAAGCTGGTGTGTCTATGTTGAGACGCATTGGTCGTTGAACTGAGCATGGTTTGTGTTCAGGAGTGTGTATATTTTGACCTTAAACTTAGATATCGCATCGTGTAAGTCGCCCTCGGGTTGAACTGGATTACGGTTGGTGTCCAGGAGGGGTGTACATTACTTAAGCCAGGACCTCGCTGCACGCAGTCCTGTTATAGTTGAGTTGCCTAGTTAGAGACCGAAGTCTGATATGTTTTGACTAAGTTCTCGAAGCTAGTTTAGTATCATCCTAGTGAAAGTCTATTCCGTTGCACTAATTGATTTCCATAACGCCATTTTGGATTTTATAATTATCGATTTGTTTTGACTTGCAGGTTGGCAGTCGCTTTAAGTTTTGCTAAAAACTTATGTTACTATATTGTTTTAATTGTTTTTCATTTTACCTATTTTGATATAGTAATACTATTATTTTTCATATGGTATAATATGGCTGGGAGAACGTCCGAGTTACTCCCCACTGACGTGGCTGTTATGTTTATAACATGACAGGTTTTTGCTGCTGGGTTTTGGGTGTGAGCTAGCGAGTAGCATGGATCCTACTCTATCAATTATGTTACTTCTGGATTTTTGTAAACCCTTTTAAGGATGTTTATTTTAGCCCTTTTGTAAAAAGTGGCCTTTGTATCGACTGACCTTTCTTTTAATTAGAATATAGTTTGTCGGTGTGTTTTAATCCCAATTTACAGTGTTTCCGCCACTGTATTGCATTAGAATTTATAGGGGATTACAACCCCAACCACTTCAGTAAAAAGAAGAGCCAATCACAGAAAGGGCACGCTGCCCAAAAATCCTCTTTGCAAGAGAGGTAATCATGAGCCAAGAACATTCCAACTCTTTGCATGCCCAATGCAGTTGAGTTTCTTTCCTCGAAAACACGCAGCGTATTAAATGCTAAGGAGTCAACCTCCCATCCGAGAGATCGCCTGCCAAGGGGAGCCCTGCTTCCCCTTAGCCGGCGAGGGCCAATTGATGGGGGTCAGTAGCCTGCAATGGGTCGCCCGCCATCTGGGCCCCAGGATGGCCCGACCCAGGAATGAAGAGGAGCCTGCCTGGCAGGCCATTAAGCGAGGAGTCATCACTCCAAGGCACCCACCTGCCTGGCAGGGCGACACCGCCCGCCGAGCAGGGCAACCAAGACCCCCTGCCTTCTGATCCTTAGGGTGTTCACATACCCAGCAGGGGCAGGGGAGACCAGGGGCCCTCCCGTCATTTTGCCTAAGGTAAAGGGGAATGAGTGGATGAGGTGAAGCCACTTGTCACCCTCTCGTCCACTCATTCTCCCACTCTCTCTCCTCCTTCCTCTCTCTTGTGGGAAGTTATAAATACACTTCCATTTCCCACAAAGAAGGGGTCGGAATTTCTCTCTATAGATTCTCACTCTATAACTGCCACCTAGTTCCTCACGAGCTAGGTTCCTAAAGGCATCAGAGAGGGACCCCCCGGACACCTCCGAGGCCCTGTGCGTTCATTGTGCAGGGACAGACCGTCTCCGCCGGGAAGGTGCGACTGTCAGAGTGATGAGAAGGAGAGCTCAAAGGAAGTCAAGCACAGTACATCTAGGCATCAATAGCATTTGTTAAGATCCGAATTCAAAATCGGGTTTAATTTTTTCCATACCGGAACAGATTCTATAATGAAGTGTCGAATATGACGAGTATCAAAAATTTAAGTCGAGTATAAATCATATTATATTTCTACGCGACTCAACAAAATTATCGATTTTTCAAAGAGAGCAATTTCGAAATCAAAAGCAAAACGAACCATAGTTCGTACAGAGGGCACTCGATCGAGTGGCACCCCAAAAACCGGGCAGAAACCTTTTTTCGACACCACTTGGTCGAGTCCTACAGTGACTCGATCGAGTGGCTCCGGGTTCATCAAAACCGTGAGTCTTTCATCAACTTTAGAGTCCCGATCAAATATTTTTATGACTTCGGTCAACACGTGTCAAGTCAATCACGTGTCGTAATCCTTTCAAAATCATGCATTGCATTATATTCATGTTGCTTACTCGATTTACAAACCGTTATCATCGTTACGAACTCGTTTGCTCATTGTTTTTAGCGATTTATTTTTGTTGTTTGTTTTATTATACTGAAACGAACCTCGCATGCTAAATAAAACTTCGACGTTAATTAGATGCATTAAATCGACGTAGCAACTATTCAAATATTCGTATGTTTAGTCAAAACATTGTTTCCATATCATTCAATCGAATTACTAACGCGTGTATTTCGAAATCAAACGATATCTTAGTAGAGGCCGCTAAGTGCGGGCGGGGTTGGGTGTTCTTTATGAACTTCCCAACACGTACCCTCACCCTTTACTCAGAACCATGGTTTCCGGATATCCGAACCCATTGGCACACGAGAGTCATTCAATACACGGTATTCGTTAATGTCGGTATCGGTATCGCAATGCAAAGGGACGAACCCAATAAACTCTGACATCCGAATGGGCCATACTTTGTGCATGGCCCACTAAGACATAGAGTGGGTTCGAATGGGCCCGAACTCCCACAAAGTTCGGTGGCGACTCCACTTCGGTTTAAATTTCAATTCGACCCATCTCATATGGAGATTCATTCGCCGCCCCAAACCCCCGGCCGCATCGGGGTGGACCTATGTCATGTCCACACTATGTTGAATATTGCTTCTGAGGATAGTTCACTTTGTGCGTCCTCTTCCTCGGTGGATAACTCCTTTTTATGGCAAGTGAGATTAGGACATGTGCATTATAAAAGGTTGAAGACTATGCAATGTCTAAGAATGGTCTAATTCCACCTTTTGATATGAACATTAATAAGTGCAATACTCTTATGTTGACTAAAAATCAAAAGACAATCTTTTGGTAATGTTGTTAGAATCTCACATGTGCTACAACTTATTCATAGTGACTTGTGTGATTTTCACGGGTCTCCGTCCTTGGGTGGTAAAAAATATATTGTGACTTTCATTGATGACTCTACTGGGTTTTGTTACATATTTTTTCTCCATACTAAAGATGAGGCAATTGATGAGCTTAACGTAGTGTTTATAAACGAGGTTGAATTGCAACAATCGATTTTGATTAAGTTGCGCACCAATAGAGGTGATGAGTATTATGATCGTTTATATTTTGATTCTTGTGGTATCATTCATGAAGTTACTCCTCCTTATACACCACAACTCAATGATGTAGCGGAAAGGAAAAATAGAGTCCAAAAAGAAATGGTTAATTCCATGTTGTCTTACTCGAGATTGAGTGATGGGTTCTGGAGTGATGCCATGTTAACGGCTTGTTATTTGTAAAATAGTATTCCTAATATAAGGAATAATGAAACCTTATTTGAACTACTAGTTTTGTCCCGTGCAAATTGCACGGTTGGCATTAAAAAGATATACGGAGTATAAAGTGAAGGTCACAGAATACCTTTGTTAAAAATAATATGAATCTGTCTTCTACAATAACCCAAGCATCACGCCTTAATAGTTTTCAAAAGGGAAGAAATGAACTCAAGAAGCCGGAAGGCATTGAACTCGGAACATTTGCATTGGCTTCTTTCTACCCACCACTCCACCAACGTGAGTTGCTTAAATTTAGTTAATTCTGTATTATTCATTTGAACCAAGGACTTAAGATGACAGATACATACCGTAAGTGTCGAACAACAAAAATGTAATATTATACTTCAATACTTAATCGGAATATATGGTTTGGGAAATACGGAGTAATTGTGAAGAGTACGATATATATATAAAAAAAATGTTGTTCCTCTTCGCAGTATGCGTTTTACTTGTATTTCTAATTTTGTCTCTCTCATTTACCTCCTCTCAAATTCCATCTTTTCTTGTTCCTCTCCTTTTTCATCTCTCCTCTTCTTCCCTCCTATCTATTTACTCGGTACATATTCTTTTAACTTTGAAGTAGTATATATTGCTAACTCAATATATTTATGTAAAACTCAGATTGAGTACATGTTTTCAATTTGTTTACACAACACATTTTAAAAAAATCAATCATACCACATAAGTAAAAAAAATATAAGGTCGGACAAAAAAAAATCAAGAAAAGAATTCAATAATTAAGTTTATAATTGCTCTTCATTCTAATCTAACCCATATCCATAACCTTACGAATTGATAAATTGAATGATTTGTATGGTTAGAATATTGGAGGGAATCGACAATATGTGAAAAAATCGGACGATTTCTAAAGCTCTAATTTTATTAATTAGGGATCCGAGAATGGTCCTATGCTTTCTCGAAACACCTCAACCCTCCAATGCTTTCGAACTTTAATTTCCTTCTCTTAAATCTGTGAAGAAGTTGCTTCAGATTGTAGCTGTGATCTCTCACATCCATCCATTGCATTATAGCAACCATATCGCTCTAGAATAAATGCAAGTAAACAAGAGATGATGATGGTTCTCCATCTATTCCTGACAAAGTTCACATCTATTATTCACCATTACAATTCCTCGTTTATTGACTTTATCAATTGTCGCAAGCTTGTGTTGTTGCATTGCAATTTGCAAGTGATGTAATGATGACATGCTTAGGAGTAATACTCTGCTGCTGCAATCCTTTACTGCATCTGCAGTAGCCAAACTTGGTTCTTACCAAGTCATAGATCTCTTTTTGCTTACTCACTCGAAAGGCTATATAATTATTTAAAATCTCATGTGCCTTCTATAAACTGCCAGCACATGCTATCAGACACTCTCGATTGCGAAGAATTGCTCTCCAATGTGCAGCCTGTATATGATTCTCTTGATTTATTCAAACAGACTCCCCATTCAGATAATAATGTATAGCCAAATCCTTTCATAAGTTGCCTGCATTATCATCAACAATTATACTGACCCACTTGCTTAAAATTACAGCATTTCAAGCAAGTATTTTCCTCACATTAAATCCTCCCATGGGACAAAAACTGTACGCTAACTCTTAAACATCATACCTTTTCGACTATCATCCTCGTTTCAAAAAATCTAGAACAGATGGTATTTAGATGCTTTATGATCCCTTTAGACAAAAGCATAGAAGCACACCAGCAAGCTCGGTTCCAAACATGATAGCTTGTAGAAGCTCCATCCTTCCAGCGTAAGACAACAATTTAGTTGACTAGTGACCAATCGAACATTGGATTTTCAATAGTAAGGCATCATATATACAGCTTATTGTTCAAGGATTTAGCATTGAGTGGCACCCAGGATATTTTATAGAAGAATTGTCTTCTAAGATATCAGTAGCCTCCAAAATCTGATTTATAATCCTATCATCCACCCCTCTAAAGTATATATTGGTCTTCAGTACATTCATGTGTAATCCCAAAAATTCTACAAAATCTTGCAAAGTAACCTTAATCGGTTTAACCGAAGGTACATCCCCTCTAACGAACAACATTAAATCATCCGCAAAAATGAGATGATTAATGTTAACTTGCTTATATTTAGGGTGATACGAAACTTGGTTCCTTCCACTTTTCCTTGACTATTACTCCCTCCATTTTTTTTATTTAGCTCATTTTTCTTTTAGGGATTTTGTTTAGTTACCCCATTTCTCCTTATGAAAATGTATTTATCGTTATTTCTCTCTCATCACATCTGCACCCTATTATCAATTTTCTCTTACATTTTCATTTTTTCTTAAAATTTGTGTCAAACTCATATGGACTAATCAAAACAAATGGAGAAAGTAATAATTATTTTTACTTTTATTAATAATTACGGAGTATAATTTTTTTTATTAATCCCTCCTATTAAGAGTAATATTTTCTCTTTCCTTTTTGGTTTAGTTTGTCTTACCTCTTTTATTTTTGGGTTGTAATTTTAATCAATTGTTTATTCTTTTGTCTATTCTTTATTATTTTCTTTACACACAAACTCCACCATATTTTCCACTTTTTCTTATTTTAATTAATTCGTTATTTTTTTTTCTTAATTTTCGTGCACAAAAGAAAAGGGAAGATTAATCTTAATAGGAGGGAGTATTTATTTTTATTATGAGTAGTGAGTATTAGAGGATGTAACAATAACGTTACTAAATCAATCTTAATACTTTCTTTTATAATTATTGACTGCGATAGAATGATTATGATTATTTCAAATAATTCTCATTTTAGAGGATTAGCACTGCATGTTCGCATGTATTTTATACGGAAAGTAGAAAACGCGGGTTATGATGCTACACTTAGACGGTTAGACCTGTCAAATTCGACTCGACCCATAAACCCGACACTAATTTAATACATACTACTTCGTATTTTTTTTACTTTCAAAGCCGTAACAAAATTAGGTGTTCGAAACTATTTCTGAGCATGACCCGTATACCCCGATCGGTGACTGGTCTAGTGTGTACGTTAGCTACATGGCTAAAACAAACGATGTTCATCATAATACCTGGCCACTGTTACCAATTTTAATGTCTGTGACAACTCATTTGGAACATTGAGCCTATCTTAGCAATCTTAATGTCTGTGACAACTCATTTGAAACATTGGGCCTATCTGTGTCTTTTGTGCTCTAAGCATTTGACTTTTGCATTAAATATATTTGTATGTATGTCATCATCTCGCTCTAAATTTGACCTGACCCACCTGACACGTTTTTAGAGGCATGAGCCCATTTTTTTACTCGCAGCCAGTTTAACCCGAATCCTAAATGACCTGATTTTGGGTCATGATCTAGCCCGACCTGTTCAATTCATTGGAAAGAAGAGACCACGAAACTTTAGTCTAAAAGCCAATTTCTAGCCATCTATTTCTATGTCTGGATTTTGCTAAAACTCAAATTTTAACATATAGAATAGTACTTCCCTTGTCTGTGGAAGAGTCACTATTTTCTTTCACAAATTATAGTATACAACCGCTGTACCGTACGACGGACCTAATTTATGGTAAAAAGTTATCACTTTATGTTATTTAGTGACCAGTTTAAGTTAAATAGTGACTACGTTTTAATATGAAAAAGTGGTAACTATTTATCTGAAACTGTTAACTAACTAACCTAAAATGATCACTTTTTATCGTAAGCCGCAAACTTTTACTACTGTCGCATGATACAACGGTTGTACACAATAATTATTGATTTTCTTTTTGGGTTGTCTCTCTAAAAGTCACTTTTTGTTTTATTCTTATTTTGTCTAATTTTTGTGGTTAACATTGGTTCAAACCTCACTTATTTTTCATTATTTATATTCCAGTACACATTTCTATACACCTTAATTCTCACTAAGAAGGTGGGTGACCCTTTTAGTGAGACAGATGGAGTATTAGTTATGCGATAAAGTGATTATGATTATTTCAAATCATTGTCATTTCGAAGATTTGACACTGCTTATCAATGTTTAATCTTAAGAGGACGACATTCAAAGAAATCAAGAAGTGAGATAGGCTAAAAAAATTTGATTTTTTTTAAATATAAGAATTATAATTTAAAGAAAATAATACTAATAGTATTAAAATAAATAAAAATTTAATATCAAAAATAATTTTTTTGCTTAAAAAGCAGTAAAAAATTAGGCGTTCGAAACTATTTATGTCTCGTACTCTGACCATAACCCTATACGGGACCAATTTTTGACCCGACCCACTCGACAGTTCTAGTGTCTACATTAGTTACCTGGGTGAAAAAAATCACACTCATCAAAATACCAGGTCTTGCGCCTGTGAGCAATATTAATATGTCGGGGAGACCATGACAACTCATCTGCGAACATTGAGTTTATCTATGTCTTTTACTCGTTAACTATTTGACTCTACTACATCTAATATATTTGCATGCATGCAACCATCTCGCTTTAAATTCGACTTGACCCGCAAACTCGTCCCACCCAATCTGTTGTTTTTTAGGTCATGAACCCAGTTTTTCTACCCAAATCCTAAATTACCTGTTAATTTAGGGACATGACATGACCCGACTCGTTCATCCCGTTGGAAAAAAGAGACTACAAAGCCTAAAACACAATTCTAGCCAATCTATTCATATGCCTAGATTTTGTTAACATCTAATTTTAACCTATTAGCAATTCAATATATACTCCCTTCATTATTTTTATTTAGCCCCATTTTCTTTTAGGAATTTTTTTAGTCAGCCTCATTTCTTCATATGGAAATTTATTAATTAGTATTTTTCTCTCATCACATGCACTATATCACCAATTTTCTCTTACTTTTTCACTTTTTCTTAAAATTTGTACCAAACCCATATGTGATTAATAAAAAAAATGAATGGAGAAATTAATTATTACTCCGTATATATTATCCTTTTATCTAAATATAATTTTATGTCTAATCTTAACTTAAATCATCTAGCATTTTTAGTAACTTACTCTCCTGTACAGTTGCACATCGGAGACAAAAGTTGTGTTCTCGTGTTAAATAATATTCAATATTACTATAAGACAAAACCTGACCCAACATGCCCAACACGTTTTTTGTAGGTCAAGAGTCAAGATCTCTGAATCTTGATCAATGACTCGATATTTTAATTTAAAATATAAACTAATATTCAGTTTAATTTTTTATCTTTTAATTATAAAAGAATTTTAAAAATTTATTGAAATCTAAAGTCCGTGCGATGAATATTAGTTTAAATAATTGAAATATAACATCATAATTAAGGAGTATAAAAATATTACGAAGTACTATAAAATAAATAAAAAGAGGTAAAAAAAATCGACATTCGAAACTATCCATATTCTGACCATAACCCATTTCGGACCCATATAACACGATCCATAATTAAACCGACCCGTATTCAGTATTTTGACCCGACATGTTTAAAGTTATTTATAAAAATTTATGTACATAAAATAAAATCTTCCTTATAAGGTTAGAAGTATGAATTCTAATTTCAATCAAAATTTATTATTTTATACTATTACTAATAATGATCAATATACTCAACATAATGATAATCATCTTTACGTGTTACATAATCAATCAAATTTAAGCTCATGCATTGTTGTTATTGTTATACGGAGTATATAATATGACATATTACCCGTGTTGCATATAGTAATTATCGTAATGTAATTAGTAATTAGTAGACTTGTGTTGTTTATAAAAAACAATTCTATTTTCACTCAAAATCCGTCTCCGGTTAGAATTAAGAAGTCTACTTCTAACCTCATATTTTTACTCAAAAACCAAAAATAAAATAATAATATAGTTAATATTGATTGTAAAATAAAAAAAGCCTCCTTTAATTATATATATTGATTGAAACAAAACGTTATTATTATTATTATTATTATTATTATTAATTCTATATTTTTTTTTTGTAGACATGTAGACTCGGATATTGTTGTTGTTGTTGTTATTATTATTATTATTATTATTATTATTATTATTATTGATGAAACAAAACGTAGTTTACAAAAAATTGGTGGGTAGCCGAGATACAATCTGGGCCCCCACCCCCTTAGCCATGGCAAATCTAAGCCGAGTAAAAATAAAAGGAGCAGCGCGTGCTCCGGCATCCTGTGCTGTCGAGTATTTTTGAATCCATTTAAGCAAGCTGACAGCATCCGCCTCCAATTCCCCTAAAGAAGAAAAGGAAAAAGGCAAGAACCCATAACATAGCCCCGCGCATAGGCCCCGATACTTGACGCACTTGCGCCGAGCAGCGTCACCCATAACACGTCCTGGTAAGAAGTCGGAGAGCCCGGACTGAGTCAAAGAAGAAGACCCAGTAAGATCAACACATACGTCACGCCCCTTGTCCCATGAATAAAGCAGCAAATCAGCGGGACGCAAGGATCTGTCAAGATCGTCAATCAGGCCAATATCAACCTCCTTACCTGCCGAGACCCCAGAGCGGAAACAGATATCCAAAAGTGTATCGCGGACGAGGTTATTATTATTATTATTATTATTATTATTATTATTATTATTATTATTATTATTATTATTATTATTTTTATTTTATTATTTTATTATTATTATTATTATTATTATTATTATTATTCTATTCAATTAAGCAAAGTTAAATTCAGACTCATTCAGTTCAGTTCAGTTAATTTCAGTCGAAAAGAACAAAATTTAAATTTTACAAATAAACAATTGGGTGTTGCATATCATGATTTTTTTACGATTCCATGTTAAACTGAAATTAGTGGGTCGTCACTCGTCAATGGCTAAATATGGAAAGATCCATATGTCCATTCATATTGAGGTCCATCAATTGGACCGACTTATAAAAATTATTTAAAATGGACTGAAAATGCGTCCTATTAATTTGGGCCGAGATTCTACAACCCACAAACCTAACCCTGATTGACTATGAAATATATCCATCCCCGTTCCCCTATTGACAACCCCAAACCCTAGCACTGATCGAGTCATCCTCACACAAGCTCATACCCTCACTCTCAGCCTCTCTTTCAACACCCATTTAACCTAATATTCACATCTTCAACCTATCATGTTCAAACTCTAATGCTCTAATATGCAATCACTCTGAGCCGTTGTGATTTTATGTACATTTTGATGTTCCATCGTGTTTTCCGCCTACCTGTGCGTTCTTTCACCTTTTAAGGTCACCTTGGTGTTACAAATGACAGTCACTATTTTTTAGTCACATCGGATTTTTTAAGGTCACCTTTTAAGGTCACATCGGATTTTTTAGTCTACGCCGTCGTTTCTTCGCCGTTTTTCGAACATTATTTTTGTAACGAAAAAAGTGATGCACAGTGGAGGAAGCACTACTTCGCCACTTTTTTTCTCCCTAAACTCGGTATAAACATCTAATTCACTTCTTTTTTATGATTAATTTGAAATTTATGAAATTGAATTTTGTTGAATCTTGAGAATGATGGGTTTGGATGATTGTGACTTACAATCTTGAGAATGATACGGAGTATTATTTTAGTGTGATTTATTAATTATTTTAGTAGATCTTCCCATTTAATTTGAATCTAATTTACAAATTATTTTTTTTGTTCATTTGAAATTTCTTTTTTGCATGTGATGGGGGTCGGTAGCCGGCCGCGGGTCGCCCGTCAATTAGGCCCCAGGATGGCCCGACCTGAGAACAGAGGAAGGCCTGCCCAGCAGGCCACCAAGCAAGATCACTGAAAGAATCTCCAAGTGGGCAACCTTAGTCGCTCAGCTGCCCGGCACGGCCATGCCGTCTGCCGAGCAGGGCAATCAAACCCCCTGCCTGCTTGCCTCCGGGGCGCTCTCGCCCCAGGCAGGATTATGGGAAACCAGGGACCCCTCCGTCATTTTGCCCAGGGTAAAAGGAAATGAGTGAACAAGGTGAGTCCACGTGTCACTCACCCGTTCACTCGATCTCCTCTCTCTCTCTTTCTTTTTTTCTCTCTCTTGGAGGAAGGTATAAATACTTTCCCTCCTCCCGCATACAAAAGGTTGGATTTTCTCTCTCTAGACTCTCACTCTAAAACCGCCACCTCACTCCTCACGAGTAAGGTTTCTCAAGGCATTTTCACGGACTGACTTAGGCATCGGAGAGGGTTCCCTCGGACACCCCCGAGGCCCTGTGCGTTCATTGTGCAGAGAGTAGGCCGTCTTCGCCGGGAAGGTCCGATCATCGGAGTGAGGGAAAGGAGAGATCAAAGGAAGTCGGACGATTACCATCCGAGTAGCATCTTAATCACAAGATCCGAATCCGAAGTCGGGTCTATCGTTTCCGTGACCAGAACAATCTGGCGCCGTCTGTGGGGACGAATTCGGTTGTGCTCACGAGTTTCCCACAAAAATCAAGCACAATCAAACAACATGCCTGAAATCGTAGAAGCCAGTTCTGGGGCGGGTCCGACGGTACCATTGGTGATCCCCCCTGTATGGCATGCCTCCACCTGAAGCGACACCCGTTGCTACAATCGCAGAAGTAGGGCGGGCGAGCCTTCAAGGAGCGCCTAATGGAGAAACTACGGTTGCAGCTGGGCAGGTTGGCCATCAGAGGCCTAGCTTGAGCCTCACCCCTGCCCACGTTGCACAGACCACTGCCTTCTTCTCGGACATCCTCAACCAGGAGTTCACTCCGGAGGACCTGGTAGGCAGGATCGCAACTACCCCCAGGCAGCTTCACTTTGAAGGAGTGGATGGAGCAGGGGGCACGAAGCGAACCGCCGCCAGGAATGTCCAGAGGAAGGCAAGGAAGACAGCTCAGGGGTATGTGCAGGCCCAGAAGTGCCTCACCGGAAATCAGAAGAAGCCTACCCAGCAGCAAGCCTTTTCCATACATACCATTGAGTCTACCTCAGCCATGGAGAAAAGGGGTTTATCCCAGGATCTCCAGGATCGGATGAGGCACAGGGAGCCGGCGTCGACAAGCCTGGGGGAGAAGTAGGGAGATGTCTTCTCCAGGCTGACCCCTGATGGGTCACAACAAGCTTCAGGGTTGTCCCAGAGCCTGCAATCAAGGCTCAACCATGGGCAGCCACTGGAGTCAAACACCGTCAGGGCGATAATCTGGAGCCACCCCAAAAAAAACGGCCCAGGCATTACTCACCCGTAAGAGAGGACGAAGCCATGAGTAGACAGGCGCCCCGGTACTGCTCCCCCAGCATTGGAAAACGGACCCCTGGCAATAGGGATGACTACGGTTACCAATCCACTGGCAACAGATAAAAAATGGCTGGCAGGCCCACAAAGACTCCACTCTACCCTGACGTGCAGGAATATCCCATCCCGAAGATCAAAATGCCCTCCGTCAAGTTCGATGGAACCACTGACCCAGAGGACCACCTGGCAGCATATGAAAATCATATGGGGATGTACAATGCCGACGATGCAGTCTGGTGCAAGATCTTCCCTACCACCCTGGTGGGTCTGGCCCAGGGGTGGTTCAGGGATCTACCGAGGGGTTCAATCAGTTACTTCATAGAACTGGCCGAGGCCTTCCCGGACCAGTATGCGGGGAACAAGAGGCGCCGGCTAACCCGCTTTGATCTAATGACCCTCACGCAGAAGAAGGGTGAGACAGTCAGGGACTACTTGAAGAGGTTCGACCTGTCTTACCAGCAGGTCAAAGAAATTGATGACTCAACTGCAACATACGCGTTAACCATCTCACTGCTCCTAGGAGAGATGAAGAACCAAATGATTAGAGCCCAACCAGAGACCCTGGCCAAAGCTCAAAAGATTGCCGAAGGTTTCATGCTGCAAGAGGAATTCCATAGCCTGCCGGATACCCCCACAGGGCATTCCAGGCCGCAGGGGGGACCGCAGGGTGGACGAAGCAGGGGTGAAGCAGGCAGACAGAAAAATGAGGAAGGTGATACTCCCAGAAAGGAGCGTGTAGCGTATCATCCCTGGTTTGATAGCTACACAGCTCTCAACAAGTCCAGAGCAGAGATTTTCGAGCTGGAAAAAGAGACGGCAAAGTGGAATCGCCCAAGCAAGCCACAGTCCGAAGGGTGATCCGAAGAAATTTTGCACATTTCACGACTGCGTCGGGCATACCACTGAGGAGTGCCGGCACCTAAAAAATGAAATCGAAAAGCTCATCAGGAATGGGTGGCTGAGTAACTATGCTGCGAGGAACAAGAGTCAGAAGGAAACAGTGGACAAACCTGAGGGATCACCGCAAAATCGCCTGATAATCCATGTAGTGTCGGGAGACGCGGAAGGACAGACAAGCAAAAGAGGTCAAAAAAGACAAATCTGCGAACTCCGAAACCAGATATGCTACACTGAGAGGGTCGGGAGTCCAAGGGGCCTGACCCTGAGCATCACCCCCCAGGATGCAGGGCGGGTAATCTACCCTCACAGCGACCCCCTGGTATTATCCCTCGTCATCAGTAATCATATTGTGAGAAGGTGTATGGTAGACACTGGCGCTTACAGAAACTTGTTGTACAAAGACGCGTTCGAGAAGATGAATCTGGAAAAGAGGCACCTTAAGCCTGCCCCTGGATCACTGTACGGGTTCAGCGGAGCAGGCGTGCTTCCAATGGGAATCATTGACCTACCAGTGACATTTGGAGAAGGTACCTCAGCCAGAAACATCAGGGCATTGTTTGTCGTTGTGGACGCCAAGTCAGCATATAATGCCCTGATAGGCAGGGCTACCCTGGATGAGATTGAGGTTGCCATATTAATCAGAGCCCTAACCATAGCCTACGTTACAGACTTCGGTATGGAAGGAAAGATGCATGGTGACCAGGAATCGGCCAGGCAGTGCTACTCTGTAGCCCTGCCCACCCATGAAATAGAGCGAAAGGGTAAAAGAAAAGCGGACAGTTCTCCCAGCAGGGAAGGGGAGATTCCAGCTGGCCAGCAGGCAACGGACCACCTCGAACCTGGGAGAGAAAGCATGCTGGTAGACCTGGAACCAGGAAGGCAGGTCCACATAGGGGCTGACCTGGTAGATCCCTACCGAGAGGAGTTGATCAAAGTCCTGAGAGACAACGGGGATATGTTCGCCTACTCGGCAGACGAGATACTAGGGGTAGATCCGGCGCACATCGTTCACAAGCTGAATGTAAGCCCGGAGGCACGCCCTGTAAAACAGAAAAAGATAAACATGTCCGCCGAAAAAGATCAGGCCTTCAAGGAAGAAATCGAAAAACTCTTGAAAGCTGATTTTATAGAAGCTTGTGACTACCCTGAATGGCTGGCGAATGTTGTGATGGTGAAAAAGTCCTCAGGCGCCTGGAGGATGTGCGTGGACTTCACCAATCTCAACAAAGCCTGCCCGAAAGACCTCTATCCTCTCCCAAGGATCGATCAGCTGGTAGAAGCCACCAGCGGGTACACCACACTTAGTTTCTTGGATGCCTTTTCAGGCTATCACCAAGTATACCTCTGGCAGCCCGACAGGGTAAAGTGCGCTTTCATCACCAGATCTGGTACATATATGTATAAAATGATGTTGTTCGGCCTCAAGAACACCGGCGCCACTTACCAGCGATTGGTCGACAAGGTTTTTGAGAAACAGATGGGTATGAATCTGGAGGCCTATGTAGACGACACAATTGTAAAAAGTAACGGGGACGAAGAAAACCTGAGAGATTTGCAGGAGACCTTTTCTTCCCTGCGCACATACGAAATGAAGCTTAACCCGAAGAAATGTACCTTCGGAGTCCGCTCCGACAAGTTTCTGGGTTTCCCTGGTCAGCGCCAGAGGAATCGACGCTAACCCCGTGAAAGTTCAGGCCGTCTTAGACCTCCCAGAGTCAAAGAGAATAAGAGACATCCAGCGCCTGACAGGCAGGATGGCTGCCCTGGCACGGTTCATTGCTAGGTCGGCCGATAAATCAACACCTTTTTTCAAAGTATTGAAAGGGAACAAGCAGTTCAAATGGGAAGATGAACAGAAAGAAGCCTTCGAACAGCTGAAGGAACATTTGAAGAGGCTGCCCACCCTGGCAAGACCAGTAGTGGGGGAGAAGCTCTTCCTCTATATCGGCGTAACAAACACAATAATTAGCGCGGTGATTCTAAGGGAAGAAGCAGGCTCCCAGCAGCCGATATAGTTTGTGAGCCATGCCCTGGGGGCAGTAGAAAAGAACTACCTGTTGGTTGAGAAAGCAGTCTATGCAGTCATTATTACAGCCAGAAAGCTCAGGCCTTACTTCGACGCCCACCCTGTCGTGGTACTGACTGACCAACCCCTGGAGAAAGTCCTGGAAAAGTTCGAAAAATCTGGAAGACTATTAAAGTGGGCCATAGAGCTGAGTGGGTTGGGAATATCATAACAGTCCAGGACTGCCATCAAGGCACAGGCCTTGGCATATTTCCTGGCTGAGTGTTCCCACCCAGAAGAAGACGATCCACTTACCGGAGAATGGGTGGTGTACGGATGAATCCTCTACTGCAAATGGTGCGGGGGCAGAGATTATACTGACTAGCTTTGAAGGAGTAGACTTCGAGCATGCGCTCAGATTCACCTTCCCTTCATCAAATAACGAGGCTGGATACGAAGCCGTATTAGCAGGCATTAATCTAGCCAAAGCTGAAGGGGCCTAGACGCTTGTCCTGGCAACCGACTCGCAACTTATCGCCAATCCGATTAATGGAGAGTTTGAAGCCAGAGACCAGGCCATGGCCGCCTACCTGGAAAAAGTGAAGAAGGAGTTATCAGGGTTGAAGTCCTATGAAGTCAGGCAAATCCCCCGACCCAGAACAACCGGGCAGATGCCCTGTCAAAGCTGGCCAGTTCTAGCCTGCAAGACATAAGAAGGTCAGTTTGGGTAGATGTGATCCGAGAAAAATCCACCACCCCCTGCCAGCCAGTCAGTATCATTGAAGAGGCAGGGCCTGAAGATTGGATCACTCCAATCATCCAATTCAAGAAATACGGAACCCTACCGTCCGACCATGTGCAAAAAATAAAGATGCCGGCGAAAGCCGCGTGGTTCATATTAATCTGTGAAGAACTGTACAAAAAATCATTCTTCTCTCCTCTGCTCAGATGCTTGGGGGCAGGGCAGGCCGCAGAAGTTCCAGATGATATTCACTCAGGAATCTGCGACCACCACATAGGAGGGAGGTCACTAGCTCACAAGGCCCTAAGAGCAGGCTACTACTGGCCAACTCTCCTAGCTGATGCAAGAGATCTAACCCGAAACTGCAGAAAGTGTCAGTTGTTCGCCCCGTCCATTCATGCTCCGGCCCAGGAACTCAGGCCAATTTTGTCTCCCATTCCCTTCGCCCAGTGGGGGATGGACATATTGGGCCTCTTTACTGCGGCAACGGGGGGCCGGAAGTTTTTAATAGTAGGGATTGACTATTTTACTAAGTGGATGGATGCCAAAGCAGTCCCAAGCATTACCGAGCTTGCAGTCAGGAATGTGATTTGGAGGAATATCAGAACCAGGTTTGGCCTGCCAAAAATGCTGGTATTCGGTCATGGAAGATAGTATGACAACGACCCCTTAAGGGTTTGGTTGGAAGGTCATGGCATAGTAGTCGTCTACTCTGCCGTCTGCCATCCACAAACAAACGGGCAGGCCGAGGCTGCCAACAAACAAATTCTGAATGGGCTAAAAAAGATGGTGGATGAGCTCAAAGGCAGGTGGGCGGACGAATTACCAAGCATACTGTGGTCAATCAGGACCACCCGGAAAGAATCCACGGGACAGACCCCCTTCGGCCTGGTCTACGGGGCCGAGGCCCTGCTGCCCATTGAGGTGTGAATTCCCACCCTGCGATTCCAACAGTATGACAGGGCGGATAATGAAGCGGCAATGACCGAGGCTCTGGACCTAGTCAATGAAAAAAGGCAAGAAGCCGACGTTAACATTGCCGCCTACCAGCAGCGGATGAGGAAAGCATACAACAAAAAGGTGAACGAAAGAAGATTCCAAGTAGGAGACTTGGTTTTGAGAAAGACGCAGGCAATCGGGAGATCAAGGGAGCATGGAAAGTTAAGTGCCAATTGGGAAGGCCCGTATGAAGTGACCCGGATTTTGGGACCAGGTACCTACAGAATTGCCAACCCTGAAGGCCAAGAGCTGGCCGCCCACTGGAACGCCAACACTCTAAAGAAATACTATGTCTAGCCCTAAGAAATTGGAGGATTTTATTTTTTCAGAAAATTGGCGGAGGACAGTAAAAAAAAATGTCGACGACTCCGACTATGGATGTCTTAAGAAATGGAAAATTATCCTGAATTTATACTCATTGTCTGTTCAAACTTGCATTTCACACACAAACGAGCAGGGGGCAGTAGGGGGAGCCCCCCTGTTGCTCAAACCAGAGAAAATTGACCCCCCAACAAAAAATCTAAGTCCCCCTGCCTACCTTTGGGCAGGCAGGGGCAGGCCCCCTGGACTTTGACCAGAAGCCAGGGTCAGGCCGAGCCCCACGTGCCGAATGAACAAGGACTGGGGGCATCCCCCAACCTTGTATAAAAAACGCAAAGTCCCCCTGCCTACTTCTGGGCGGGCAGGGGGCAGGCCCCCTATACTTTGACCGGAAGCCAGGGTCAGGCCGGGCCCCACGTGCCGAATTAACAAGGACTGGGGGCATCCCCCAATCTTGTATAAAAAATGCAAAGTCCCCATGTCTACCTCTGGGCAGGCAGGGGCCAGGCCCCCTGGACTTCGACCAGAAGCCAGGGTCAGGCCGGGCCCCACGTGCCGAATGAACAAGGATTGGGGGCATCCCCCAACCTTATATAAAAAACGCAAAGTCCCTCTGCCTACCTCTGGGCAGGCAGGGGGCAGGCCCCTTGGACTTCGATCAGAAGCCAGGGTCATACCGGGCCTCACGCGCCGAATGAACAAGGACTGGGGGCATCCCCCAACCTAGGATAAAAAGCATAAAATCCCCCCTACCTACTTCTGGGCAGGCAGGGGGCAGGCCCCCTGGACTTCGGCAAAGAAGCCAGGGTCAGGCCTGACCTTGAAAGAAAAACAAAAAGTAAAACAAAGAAAGTACATTCATACCAAAAATGGAAGAGTTTGACAGATGAACAATAAAAGTCCAGGCACAAGAAAGTTAGAATATTACATCAAGCCGGCAACCGGCCGAATCAGAGCCCGTCGCGCAACAAATATTAAAGTATTAGCGAGGAAGTTAAGGCGCAACATGTTAGGGGCAAGAGCCCTCAGAGGACGACGGCCCTGCATACTAGACATTGGGGGCATCATGATCGGGATTAGTAGCCTCCTCAGGCAATCTATTGGCTCGAGCTTCATTCTTTACAGCATAGAGATCCTGAAAGGCATCCTGTTCAAAGTTTGGGAGCATCTCCCTAATAACTTCCATAACGAACTGCAAAGAGGAGGAGGCTCCGGCCTCGAAGTTCGTCGCCACTGCAGACTCGGCTTCCTAAATGACGACGTCTTTCTCCTTCTGGCACTCCTCGCCCTTTGTCTTCAGATTGCCTTGCGCCTTTTGGAGGTTCGAGTCAGCTTTTATCAGGCGACCCTCCAACTCAGCAATCCTCTCCTTAGACTGCTGTAGTTCAGCCACCGCCTTCCTAGCCTGCTCCAGCTCAATGGCCGCTTTCCTTGCTTGTTCTAGCTTTGCCTCCAGGTCAGCCACCTCCCTCACAGCCCGCTCAACCCGAGCTTTCCAGCACGCTGCCTGGTCCTTGGCCTCCCCCAGGTCGCCCTCGCACTTTGCAAGTTGCCCCTTCAAGCTAGCAATAAGGGTGACAACCCTCTCAACCATCGTCAGACGCTCAGGGAGAGGGAGCCCAGGTGAAACTGCCAACTCTTCATCGCTCAATCTGCTGAGAGCCGCCAGCTCGGTAGAAGCCTGGAAGACTCGGGAGGTGCGCTGGATATATTGGATCACCTGATTGGTAGTGGAGGTCACGGACTTGGTAAGGTGATCCGCCAATGCAGCATTGGAATCAGAGAGCAGGGCGGAAACGTCGAGGCTGTCGCCGGCAGTAAAGTTAAACTTAGTATTTTCTTCTGAGAAGAGAGTGCCTGCAATCTCATGAGCAGAACGCTTAGGATCAGGCGTGTTGGCGTTGGCTTCTAAGTCCACCACTGGCGTAACATCCGAGGGTTCCTTGTTTTTCCTCTTCCTGCCCACCAGGGGAGTGCTCTCCCCAGTTTCCTCAGAACTAACCAGCTTTGACCCCATAGGAGGGTGAGTCCCTGCAGGAGAACCTCCCCGTTTGCCAGCAGGGGAAGGGGTGGCCTCTGAGGTAGCCTCCCTCTCCACATCTCGGAAAGCAGAAGGGGGAGCCGCCGACCTTGTAGGCGTTGGCCTGGGAGGAAGAGGAAGTCTCGCTCGGTTGGCAGATATATTCTTCACGTACTTCATTAGGGCTTTTCTACCTTTCTTATAGCTGGAAGGAAGAGAGGGGCGTTTTACGACGATGTTAAAGTCAATGTCCAGTCTGAGGTCCCTCACTCGTTCTTTGACAAGAGACAGGTGGCGAGATCTGCAGGACAAAGGAAAATTAATCAGAAGAATACAGAAGAATAAGGCTGAAAGAGGACAAAATATCATTGATATCTCTGAACTACCTCCTCCGAGGCCGGGGGTTAGACCCACTCGGGTCAGATAGTCATCGGTGGCTATGAGCTCTGCGTGAGGAAGCCAGAAGTCATGGCCAAATGTGCCTGATTTGTCCTCGGAGGCGGCGAACCTCTTGACCAGTTCCAGGTCCTTGTCAGTCAATTTCACCTCAAGGGCCTTCCCCCCAACGCCAGGATGATACTCCTGATGGGTCTCCAGTCGAGTATGAACATGATTCCTGAAGTGTCGAGGAATCCTCCACCCTGTGGCGTTGTGCACATACAAGAAATTATTTTTCCAGTCCTTCAGAATATTTAAAACTGGCCAGACCAAAGAGTACTTTTTCTGCCTGAGGATAGAAAAATATCCAGGGGAGCCTTCACCCTCAGAAGAGGCCACCATCTGCAGGTCGGCCATGAACCTCAAAGCATCGAGTGAGGGCCCCTCGCCCAGGAATAAACAGGTCCATGTATAAGCTATTAACGACCTGACCGCTACGGCAGTTAACTGGGCGATGGCTACATTCATTCGCCTGAAAATCTCCTCCAAAAAAGGGTGCAAAGGAAAGCGCCGGCCAAACACCAAGCACTTATGATAGACGGCTATGAAGCCGTCAGGAGGGCAACACATAGTGTCCCTCTCTCCATGTACAATGACTGTATACCCCTCCCCGAAATTATAAAATCGTTCGATAGCCCCATCAGCATTTTTCTCTAAAATCAAGTCCCAGTTCTTGGGCTCCGGGTAGGTTTTCAGGGGAATTCTGTACTTAGACTTGTCTGAATAGTAGGTCCTCCCCGGATCCCTGGGGATGAGTGGGCTGGCGATTATGGAGGTATCAATCTCCATCGCCTCGTCGTCAGAATCAATGACGACAAAGGGAGCAGGGTCAGGAGAGTTGCCCCCCCCCCCCCCACCCCCCCACTCCCCTCCGAGTGGTCCTACTCGGTCATCCTAACGCCAGGCCCCCTAGAGGAGGAGGCAAGATCGGTCCTAACCCCGTCCCTACCTTCCGCCTTTTCAGCCGAAGGGTCAGTAAAAGTAAGAATGCGAGCACGGCGGCTGACCATGGCGACTAAGGAGAAGGAAAAAACGAGGAAATGAAAAGATGAAGACTGAGGATAGGATTGTGACCTAAATCGACGTCCGCCGGATGAAGGTCCAAGAAAAAGAGCTCCTCAGTCTAAGGCATTTTAGCGAAGAAAGAGTATGAAGAGGGATTTCTGGGTTTTCAAAAGTGCAAAAAGAGGAAATGGGAGTAGTAGGAGTGCTTTTATAGGCAAGAGAAAACGAAAGGTCGCCAATCCAGAAGACTTCCCCAAGAAAAGCCCCCACGTGTCACACATTTTAAAACCCAAATACCCATCACTTCCCAAGAAACCTCAAAAAGGCAACAGAGGTCATAGGGCAATCATTGCATGACGTCATTCATTAAAAAAAACAACATACACACATGAAAAAAACCCGCCTGATTTTCCATTGATTGAAAAGGCCCAAAGACGGCCAAAATTACAAACTGAGTGGGTAAGAAAAGTAAATTACAAAAGGAGCCTGGTATCCCGGCTCAGTAAACCAGCCTGCATACACAGGGCAGGCCTAGTCATCATCAAAACCCGGAGAGTAATCCCCGGGGCTATCATGACCACCTATGTCGGATCCCCAATCCAAGTCATCAGTGTCCTTGAATGGATCATCAGGGCCTTCTTCCTCATCCCTGCCAGAGGAGTAGCCTTGACCTTCGCTATCTTCTGAGTCGTGACTACTCACGTCCCAGTCCCTGCCAAAGGGAACTGCCCTGACGCCTTCAGGGTAGCCATGACCTTCTATCCTCCTCACCAAGGGCGGGGAAGGACCTGACTCAGGAGAAGAGCCTAATTCAGGACAATCAGGATCGAACTGTTCAGGGTGCAGCCAAGAAAAACACCAATGGTATCCCCTATAAAAGCAACCTCCCGCTAGGCGGAGGCCCAGCAGGAGATGGAGACCTTTTGGGGCGCTTGCTGGCCCTGGATAGAGTTTTCCTCGTGATAACCCGTTGAAAACAGGAGCGGTTCCGCCTATTGCGACGAAGAATTAGATAAGCCAACCTAGAGTACCTTAACCGCCGGCGCCCTCTGAAGCAGAGGACATTTGCATAAACTCCACAGTGAAAAACCGTTTTCCTAATCCAAGACATTTTTTCTTTGAAAAAGAGTAGAGGAAGAGTGAGGACGGATTGTGAAAATGATAGAAGAAATTGAAATTTATACAAAGACAAAATCAACGTATTAAATGGCATCTCAACCATTTTTGCAAGAAGAGGCCAATCGACGGTCTTGCGCGAAATCCGAGGAATCCTTTACAAGAAAACCAATCATAAGGGAGGATATTCCAACTCTTTGCATGCCCGGGGTAGTTGAAACTCCTTCCTCGGGAATGCGCGACACATTGAATGCTAAGAAGAAGCTCAAAAGGTCAACCTCCCGCCATCCCAATCAAGAGGTCGCCTGCCAAAGGGAAGCCCTGCTCCCCCTCAGCCGGCGAGGGCCAATTGATGGGGGTCGGTAGCCTGTCGCGGGTCGCCCGTCAATTGGGCCCCGGGATGGCCCGACCTGTGAACAGAGGAAGGCCTGCCCAGCAGGCCACCAAGCAAGATCACTCAAAGAATCTCCAAGTGGGTGGCCTTATTTGCTCAGCTGCCCGGCACGACCATGCCGCCTGCCGAGCAGGGCAATCAAGCCCCCTGCCTGCTTGCCTCCGGGGCGCTCTCGCCCCAGGCAGGATTATGGGAAGCCAGGGACCCCTCCGTCATTTTGCCCAAGGTAAAAGGAAATGAGTGAACAAGGTGAGTCCACGTGTCACTCACCCGTCCACTCGATCTCCTCTCTCTCTCTTTCTTTTTTCTCTCTCATGGAGGAAGGTATAAATACTTTCCCTCCTCTCACATACAATAGGTTGGATTTTCTCTCTCTAGACTCTCACTCTAAAACCGCTACCTCACTCCTCACGAGTAAGGTTTCTCAAGGTATTTTCACGGACTGACTTAGGCATCAGAAAGGGTTCCCTCGGATACCCCCGAGGCCCTGTGCGTTCATTGTGCAGGGAGCAGGCCGTCTTCGCCGGGAAGGTCCGACCATCGGAGTGAGGGAAAGGAGAGATCAAAGGAAGTCGGACGATTACCATCAGAGTAGCATCTTAATCACAAGATCCGAATCTGAAGTCGGGTCTATCGTTTCCGTGACCGGAACAGCATGTTTCTTAACATGACAATAGTTTTCATTTTATCATGTTCTAGTAATTAAATTTATTTTTTTGGGTCTGTAGCGATGTTTCATTTGTTGATTTTATCATGGTGATATGTTGATTTGCTAATGTTCCTTGATCTGTTTTGTTGATTTTATCATGAACTGATTTAAATTAAGGGGTCGTTTGGTTACTCATCCAATTACCGGGAAGTGCAAGTTCCCAGGAAGTGCATTTTCAGGGAGTTGTTTGGTTGCCCACTTCCCGGGAATTGCTACTTCCTCCACAATGGGGAAAGTTACTCTCCAGCCCCCTCTTGGTGTGTAGAACTTCCCGCATGAAGTCATTTCCCACATGACAACCAAACAACATTTTTTAATTCCCATGAAATACAAATTCACGTGAATTTAAAGTTCCCGATAACTTCATCTTCCCATGGTGAACCAAACGAGCCCTAAGTTGATAGATATATGAATCTTAGTTGTGTTTTATTTTTATTTTTTTTGTATTAGTTTTGTGTGTTTTGTTTTGTGCTATTTGTTTTGTTTTTCTTTGTTCTTGGTTTGCCATTATTCTCTATTATCAATACTTCTGCTTGAATGATTTTTTTTTTCTTGTAGTATGTTGTTTGCCAGAATTTTTCTGAAGTGATTTACGAATGAATATTTTTTACTATGAGCAATTGTGTTTTGTTATTGCATCCTACTTCTATATGATTTTTTTAAAGTGATGGTTTTTTATTAGAATGATAGTAATAATTCAAAAGTGTTATGCATTCTTCTTAGAATTTAAGAAATGTTTCAATTCTTTTAAAAGGAAATAATTAACATTGCAATTCATTTACTAACAAACAATAAATAAAATGAAACAATGCTTGATTGAGCATGATTTTAGGATGCTTATTGATTTTAAATGCATACGCATATTGCATTGGTTGTTGTGAAAGAAGCGTGGTTCATTGCAATAAAGCTACTCTGTACTTTGTATTTACATTTCTTTTACTTGTATTTTATTGTGTAAGTGCTAATATACAACTTTGGTAGCTGAAATTTATTTAAGTACATCAATTGGTATGTTTGACTCTCTTATTCAAGAAATCTATTTATTGACAGAAATATGCTTAAAATGAGAAAATTAAAATAAATATGTTGATATAATCATAAAATATGCCTAAACATTCAATTTCTGCAAAAACTCTTTTCTGGTAAAATATCAGTTGATAGTCATCATCTTTAACTTCTCTGTGAATGATAAATATTGCATGCCTGCTTCATATTTTTACAAACGTGTAAAAGTAACGTAGTTTTACATTTGCTATTTGTTTGTAGTCTTCTACTATTGTTTTGGCTGTACTTTTAAGTGAATGTAATTTGGATGTCTCAGACTTGTTATGTATTTGGGTTGTTTCAGCTTAACGGACCAATTACTTGTAGACCTATTTTTTTACTACTATTGCTTAATTTTAATCAGTTGCACATTCTGTCTTTAATGCGTTGTACTACTGTCTGTCTTTGGCATGTTTATATTTTGATGTATTATTTTATTTGATGTTGGAAATAATTAATTAATGGGAAATGGTGACACTATATTGATTAGTACCTAAACTGTGTTGCCAGATTCTAAAAAGCATTTGCAACCCCTAGTCGTAGTGTGTACACGATTGATAAATCGTTGTAGGACTCTCTTAAGGGAGAAGTTGATGAAATTAACTTTCTATGATAGTCAAACATGAACATGTCTGCCGCCATTTTACGACCCATTGCCCCTCAATCTCCTAATCGAAGTGTTTTATATGGTGAGTGCATCATATTAATGTGCTCTTAGTGAGACAGATGAAAGTGGAGTGGATAAGGAAAGACTTCTCGATGATGAACAATACTGACTTGTTTTTTTAAAAAGAATATTGTGCCTCTCTGTCCTTCAATTTTATTCGAGTTCCAATGTAAGTCTCTCTTAGAGAGATGAATCTAAGTTATTGTTCCTCCTCTAATCATCTTGTTTTATTTTTTATTGGATGGAAAAACACTATTTCATGATGATCATCAATATTGTCTTAGAGGAGTAACTGAATGAGCATACCTAAGTTGGAAAAGTTAGTACCTAGAAATTTTAGAATAAATAATTAAAAGTTTGCTAACTTGGGACTCAAAGAAATTAAACACAAATACTTCAAATTGAAAGATAAAATCAATCAAAACCTTAGAGATCTATACTCCGTGGATGTTTTTCCGTGGCTCATCTTCCTTTTTTTTGATGCATTTGTCTGTGCATCTATTGTTGTTTGCTGCATTCTCGTTTGATTTTTCCTTTATTTTCTGTCGGGTTGTGAGTATAGAGAAACATTTAGAAGAAGCTTAATGATGTAGACAAAAATTGAAAACTTGGATATAGCATTGCATTATTGTTGATGGGGGTCGGAAGCCTGTCACGGGTCGCCCGTCATCCGGGCCCCGGGGAAGCCCGACCCGAAGACAAAGAGAGGCCTGTCTGGCAGGCCATCAAAACTAGGAACTTACTGAGAAGCCTCTAAAGGGCGACCTCCGCTGCTCCGAGCTTCAGGCAAGGTCCTTCCCTGCCCACCAGGGCAATGCCACAAGTTGGCCAGGCCAACTGAACCCCCTGCCTAATGGTCCCCAAGGCATGCCCGCCCCTGCTAGAGTCAGGGGGGAAAGTTAGAGCCCCTCCGTCCAAGCCTAAGGTAAAGGAGAATGAGTGGACAAGGTGAGCCCACGTGTCACCCTCCTGTCCACTTATTCCTCCTCTTTTTCCCTCCCCTCTCCCTCTCTTAGGGAAGGGTATAAAATACTTCGTCACTTCCCACATAAAAAGGGTTGGATTTTCTCTCTCTAGATTCTCACTCTAAAAACCGCCACCTAGTTCCTCACGAATTAGGTCCATCAAGGCATTTCACGGACTGACTTAGGCATCGGAGAGGGTTCCCCCGGACACCTCTGGGGCCCTGTGCGTTCTCTGTGCAGGGAGCAGGCCACCTCCGCCGGAAAGGTCCGATCACCGGAGTGGGAAGAAGGAACACGATATTCTGAGGATCCGAGTCCAAAGTCGGGTCCATTGTTTCCGTGACCGGAACAATTTGGTGCCGTCTGTGGGGAAGAATTCGGTTGTGCTCACGATTTACACACAAAAATCAACCACAATCAAAAAACCTGCCAGAAATTATTGAAGCCAGTTCTGGGGCGGGTCCGACGGTACCACCGGTGATCCACCTGTATGGCATGCCTCCACCTGGGACGACACCCACTGCTATAATCCCCGGAGTAGGGCGAGCAAGCCTTCAAGGAGCGCCCAATGGAGAAACTACGGTTGCAGCTGGGCAGGTTAGTCATCAGAGGCCTAGCTTGAACCTCACCCCTTCCCAGGTTGCACAGACCGCTGCCTTCTTCTCGGCCATGCTCAACCAGGAGTTCACTCTGGAGGACCTGGTCGGCAGGATCGCAACGACCCCCAGGCAGCTTCACTTTGAAAGAGTGGAAGGAGCTGGGGGCACGAAGTGAACCGCCGCCAGGAATGTCCAGAGGAAGGCAAGGAAGACAGCTCAGGGGTATGTACAGGCCCAGAAGCGCCTCACCAGAAATCAGAAGCAGCCTGCTCAGCAGCAAGCCTTTTCTATACATACCACTGAGTCCACCCCAGCCATGGAGAAAAGGGGCCTATCCAAGGATCTCCAAGATCGGATGAAGCACTGGAGCCGGCGTCAAAACGCCTGGGGGAGAAGTAGGGAGATGTCTTCTCCAGGCTAACACCGGCCGAGTCACAACGAGCTCCAGGGCTGTCCCAGAGCCTGCAATCAAGACTCAACCGTGGACACCCACTGGAGTCAAAACACCGTCAGGGTGATAATCTGGGCCCACCCCAGAAAAAACGACACAGACATCACTCACCTGCAAGAGAAGATGAAGCCATGAGTAGACAGGCACCCTGGTACCGCTCCCCCAGCATTGGAAAACCGACCCCTGGCAAGAGGGATGACTACGGTTACCAATCCGCTGGGAACAGGTCGAAAATGACAGGCAGGCCCACAAAGACTCCGCTTCACCCTAAGGTGCTGGGATACCCCATCCCTAAAATTAAAATGCCATCTGTCAAGTTTGACGGAACCACCGACCCAGAGGACCATCTGGCGGCCTACGAGAGCCATACGGGGATGTACGATGTCGATGATGTAGTTTGGTGCAAGGTTTTCCCCCACCACCCTCATAGGACTGGCACAAGGATGGTTTAGGGACCACCCACATGGTTCGATAGGCTATTTCATATAGCTGGCTAAAACCTTCCTGGACCAATACGCAAAGAACAAAAGAAGGGTAAAACTGTCAGGGAGTACTTGAAGAGGTTCGACCTGTCTTTCCAGCAGGTCAAGGAAATCGACGACCCAACTGCAGCATATGCGCTGACCAACTCATTTCTCCCAGAGGAGATGAAAAACCAAATGATTAGAGCCCAGCCAGAAACTCTGGCCAACGCTCGCAAAATTGCCGAAGGCTTTATGCTGCAGGAAGAATTCCACAGCCTGCTGAATACCTCCACAGGGCCTTCCAGGCCGCAGGGGGGACCGCAGGGTGGACGCAGCAGGGGCGAGGGAAGCGAACAGAAAGCTGAGGAGAGAGATACCCCAAGGAAGGAGCGTACAGCTTATCAGCCCAGGTTTGACAGCTACACGGCCCTCAATAGGTCAAGAGCAGAAATCTTTGAGCTAGAAAATGAAACAACCAAATGGAACCGCCCAAGCAAACCGCGCAGTCCGGGGGGTGATCCTAGGAAGTTTTGCACATTTCACGATTGCGCCGGGCAAACCACTGAAGAGTGTCGCCACCTAAAAGATGAGATCGAGAAACTCATCAGGAATGGTTGGTTGAGCGCCTACGCTTCGAGGAACAAGAGCCAAAAGGAGCAGGCGGATAAGCCTGAAGGCTCAGTACAAAACTGCCTGATAATTCACGTGGTGTCAGGAGACGCGGAAGGCCAGATTAGTAAGAGAAGCCAGAAAAGACAAATCCGTGAACTGCAAAACCAGATATGCTACGCTGAGAGCGCTTGCAGCCTAAAGGGCCTGACCCTGACCATCACCCCCCAAGATGCAGGGCGGGTGATATACCCTCATAGCGACCCCCTGATCCTATCTCTAGACATCAACAACCACATTGTGAGAAGGTGTATGGTGGATACAGGAGCCTACACCAACCTGCTATACAAAGATGCGTTTGACAAAATGAATTTAGAAAAAAGGCACCTCAAGCCTGCCCCTGGATCGTTGTACGGGTTCAGTGGAGCAGGCGTGCTCCCAATGGGGATCATCGATCTACCAGTGACGTTTGGGGAGGGAGTCTCAGCCAGAAATATCAGGGCATCATTCGTTGTGGTGGACGCAAAATCGGCGTATCACGCCCTGATAGGCAGGGCTACCCTGGATGAGATTGAGGATGCCATATCAATCAGAGCCCTGACCATAGCCTACGTCACAGATTTTGGCATGGAGGGGAAGGTGTATGGCGATCAAGAATCAGCCAGGCAGTGCTACTCCGTTGCCCTACGCACCCATTAAACAGAACGAAAAGGTAAACGTAAAGCCGACAGTTCCCCCATCCGGGAAGGTGAGATCCCAGCTGGCCAGCAGACAGTGGGCCACCTTGAACATGGGGGAGAAAGCATGCTGGTGGAACTGGAGCCAGGCAGACAGGTCCTGATAGGGGCTGACCTGGAAGATCCCTACCGAGAAGAATTGATCTAAGTCCTGAGAAATAACAAGGATGTGTTCGCCTACTCGGCAGATGAAATGCCGGGGGTCGGTCTGGCACACATCGTTCACAAGCTGAACGTAAGTCTGGAAGCTCGCCCTGTGAAGCAAAAGAAAATAAATATGTCTGTGGAATAGGATTAGGCCACAAAAGAAGAAATCGAGAAAATTTTGAAGGCAGATTTCATAGAAAACTGCGATTATCCTGAATGGTTGGCTAACGTGGTAATGGTAAAGAAGTCCTCAGGTGCTTGGAGGATGTGCGTAGACTTTACCAACCTCAACAAAGCCTGCCTGAAGGACTGCTATCCTCTCCCAGGGATCGATCAGCTGGTAGACACCACAAGCGGGTACACCACACTTAGTTTCTTGGATGCCTTTTCAGGCTATCACCAAGTGTACCTCTGGCAGCCTGACAGGGTAAAGTGCGCTTTCATCACCAGCTCTGGTACGTATATGTACAAGATGACGTCATTCGGTCTCAAAAATGCAGGCGCCACCTACCAACGGTTGGTCGACAAGGTTTTTGAGAATCAGAAGGGAAGGAACTTGGAGGCCTACGTAGACGACGCAATTGTAAAAAGTAAAGGGGACGCAGAGCACCTAAAAGATCTACAGGAGACCTTCTCCTCCCTGCGCGCATACCAGATGAAACTCAACCCCAAGAAGTGCACCTTCGGAGTCCGCTCCGGAAAGTTCCTGGGTTTCCTGGTCAGCGCCAGAGGGATTGACGCTAACCCCGAGAAAGTTCAAGCCGTCTTAGACCTCCCAGAGCCAAAGACGATAAGAGATATCCGTCGCCTAACAGGCAGGATGGCTGCCCTGGCACGGTTTATTGCCAGGTCAGTCGACAAATCAACGCCTTTCTTCAAAGTGTTGAAAGGAAACAAGCAATTCAAGTGGGAAGATGAACAGAAGGAAACCTTCGAACAGCTAAAAGAGCACTTGAAGAAGCTACCCTCCCTGGCAAGACCAGTAGCAGGGGAGAAGCTTTTCCTTTACATAGCCGTAACAAACTCAACGGTTAGCGCGGTAATTCTAAGGGAGGGAGCAGGCTCCCAGCAGCCAATATATTTTGTCAGCCATGCCCTGGGGGCAGCGGAGAAGAACTACCCCTTGGTCGAAAAAGCAGCCTATGCAGTCGTTATTGCAGCCAGGAAGCTCAGGCCTTACGTCGACGCCCACCCTGTCGTGGTATTAACTGACCAGCCCCTGGAGAAAATGTTGGAGAAGTTTGAAAAATCTGGAAGACTGTTGAAATAGGTCATAGAGCTAAGCAGGTTGGGAATATCTTACCAGTCCAGGTCTGCCATCAAGGCGCAAGCCTTGGCAGACTTTCTGGCAGAATGTTCTCATTCAGAAGAAGATAATCCACCGGCCGGAGAATGGGTAGTATACACCGACGGATCCTCTACAGTAAATGGTGCGGGGGCAGGGATTGTGCTGACCAGCCCTGAGGGAGCGGACTTCGAGCATGCGCTCAGATTCACCTTCCCTGCATCAAACAACGAGGCCGAATAAGAGGCCGTATTAGCAGGCATTAACCTAGCTAAAGCTGCAGTGGCCGAGAGACTCATCCTGGCAACGGACTCCCAACTCATTGCCAACCAGATTAATGGAGAGTACGAAGCCAGGGACCAAGCCATGGCCACCTACCTGGAAAAGGTGAAGCAAGAGTTATCGGGGTTGAAATCCTACGAGGTTAAACAAATCCCCCGGTCCCAGAACAATCGGGCGGATGCCCTGTTAAAATTGGCCAGTTCCAGTCTGCAGGACATAAGAAGGTCAATCTGGGTGGATGTGCTCCAAGAAAAATCTACCGCCCCTTGTCAGTCAGTCAGTATCATTGAAGAGGCAGGGCCTGAAGACTAGATGACCCCATTCATCCAATTCAAGAAGTATGGAACCCTTCCATCAGACCCAGTGCAGAAAGAAGAATGCCAGCAAAAGCCGCATGGTTCATATTAATCGGTGAAGAACTATATAAGAAATCGTTCTCCACACCCTTGCTCAGGTGTCTGGGGGCAGGGCTGGCCGCATAAGTACTAGATGATATCCACTCAGGAATCTGCGGCCATAACATAGGAGGAAGGTTGCTAGCACACAAAGCCCTGAGGGCAGGCTACTACTGGCCGACCCTGCTTGCTGACGCCAGGAGCCTGACCCAGAAATGCCGAAAGTGTCAACTTTTCGCCCCCTCAATACATGCCCCTGCCCAGGACTTAAGAGCAATCTTGTCCCCCATCCCTTTCGCTCAATGGGGGATGGACATTCTGGGTCCATTCGCCACAGCAACCGGGGGCAGGAAGTTTCTTATAGTGGGAATCGATTATTTTACCAAGTGGATCGAAGCTGAAGCCGTCCCAAACATAACAGAGCCGACAGTCCGGAAAGTAATTTGGAGAAACATCATGACAAGATATGGCTAGCCAAAAGTGTTAGTTTTCGACCATGGAAGGCAATTCGACAATGATCCCCTGAGAACCTTGCTGGAAAGCCACGGCATAGTTGTCGCCTATTCAGCCGTCTGCCACCCTCAGGCCAATGGGCAGGCTGAGGCAGCGAACAAACAAATACTGAACGGGTTAAAGAAGATGTTGGATGAACTCAAGGGAAGATGGGCTGACGAACTGCCAAGTGTACTATGGTCAATCAGGACCACCAGGAAGGAGTCCACAGGGCAAACTCCTTTTAACCTGGTCTACGGGGCCGAAGCCCTACTACCCATAGAAGTGCGAATTCCAACCCTGCGATCCCAACAGTATGAAAGGGCAAGCAACGAGACCGCGATGGCCGAGGCTGTTGATCTAACAGGAGAGATAAGACAAGAGGTCTGAATCAATATTGCCACCTACCAACAACGGATGAGAAAAGCACACAACAAGAGGGTGAAAACGAGAAATTTCCACGTAGGGGACCTGGTCCTGCGGAAAACATAGGCTGTGGGGAAATCAAGAGAGCATGGAAAATTAAGTGGCAATTGGGAAGGCCCATATGAAGTGACCCAGATTATGGAACCGGGTACCTACAGAATCGCTAACCCTGAAGGCCAGGAGCTGGCTGCCCACTGGAACGCAGATACTCTAAAGAAATATTATGTCTAGCACTAAGAAACTAGAGAGTTTTCTTTTTTCAAAAATTGGTAGAGGACAGTCAGAATAGAGTGTCGACGGCTCCGACCATGGATGTTTTGAGTTTTGCAAGAAATGAATAGAATCTCGAATTTATACTCGTTGTCTGTTCAAACTTGCATTTCACACACAAACGAGCAGGGGGCAATAGGGGAAGGCCCCCTGTTGCTAAAACCAAGAAAAGTAGACCCCCCAACATGCTTCTAGGCAGGCAAGAGGCAGGCCCCCTGGACTTTGACGAAAAGTCGGGATCAGGCCAGACGAACAAGGACTAAGTCATGCTCAACCTCGTATAAAAAACACCAGAATCCCCCAGCCTGCCTTTGGGAAGGCAGAGGGAAGGCCCCCTGGACTTTGACAAAAAGCCAGGGTCAGACCAGACGAACAAGGACTGGGGATCCCCCCAACCTTGTATACGAAACTTAAGTCCCCCTACCCACCTCTGGACAGGCAGGGGGCATGCCCCCTGGACTTGGTCAAAGAAGTCAGGGTCAGGCCAGAGCTCGAAGCACGATAGAAAAATAAGCGTATAACAAACAAAGAGAAACATTCATGAAAATAATAAGAGGCATTCATAGAGTTTACAAAACAAAGGATAAAATTCAAATCCAAACACGAGAGTTAAAAGGTTACAATTACCCGGCAGTCGGCCACATCAGGGCCCGGCGCGCAAAAAGATCAGCAAGTCAGCAAGGAAACAAGAGCGCAGAAGGGTAAGGGCAAGAGCCCTCTGAGGACGAATGCTCTGCATATTACGCTGTGGGGGCATCCTGGTTAACATCAGGAGCCTCCTCAGGCGATCTGTTAGCACGAGCATCATTCTTGGTAGTATAAAGGGCTTGGAAGGCATCCTCGTCAAAGTTTGGAAGCATCTCCCTTACAACTTCCATGACAAACTTTAGAGAGGAGGAAGCCCCAACATTAAAATGTTCCGACACTGCAGTATTGGCCTCCTGAATGATTTCATCCTTCTCCTTCTGCCATTCCTCGCCCCGTGCCTTCAAGTCACCCTGGGCCCTCAGAAGGTCTGAATCGGGTTTGGACAGGCGCTCTTCCAGCTCAACCACCTTCCTCTTGGTATGCTCTAGCTCGGCGATCGCTTTCTTAGCCTGCTCCAGCTCAGCAGCCACCTTCCTGGCCTCCTTCAGCTGTGCCTCCAAATTGGCTGCCTCCCTCACAGCTCTCTCACCCTGAGTCTTCAAACGGGCCGCCTGACCCTTGGCTTCCTCCAACTCACCTTCCTGCTTCGCCAGCTGATCCTTCAAGCTGGCAATAAGGGCAACGTCCCTCTCAATCACCGTCAAGCGCTCAGGGGGAGGAAGTCCAGGAGTAATGTTCAAATCCTCGTCACTTAAACGGCTGAGACCCGCCATTTCTGAGGAAGCTTGAAACACCCTTGAACAACGTTGGATAAACTAGAGCACCTGATTGGTAGAATAGGTCAGAGACTTGGTGAGGTGATCTGCCAACGCGGTATTAGAATCAGAGAGCAGGGCGGAGGCATCAATCCTATCGCCGGCGGTAAAATGGAACTCAGCATTTTCTTCCGAAAATAAGGTGCCCGAAATGTCATGAGCAGGACGCTTGGTTTCCGGCGTGTTGGCATAGGCCTCCAGGTCCACCACCGGAACATCGCCCACCGGCTTCATGTCCTTCCTCTTCCTGCCAATCAGGGGCTGGCTTTCCCCGGTTTCCTCAGAGTTTGAGGGCTTTGACCCCATAGGAGGGCGAGTCCCAGCAGGGTAGCCTCCGTGATTGCTGACAGGGGAAGGGGTGGCCTCTGAGGCAGCTTCCCCCTCCACATCTTTGGGGACAGAAGTTGGAGCTGCAGGCTTTGCAGGGGTCGATTTAGGAGGAGGAGGGGGAAGCCTCGCTCTGTTGATTGATAAACTCTTCACATACTTCATCAAGCTTTGCTTCTTAAAGTCAGAAGGTAGGGGGGATGGTTGACAAAGGCCGAGAAATCCTCTTTCAGGTCAAGAGCCTTCAACTCGTTCCTTGACCAAAGGCAAGTGGCAAGGTCTGCGAAAAAGTCAAGGAAGATAACTAAGTAAACACACAAATAAAAACAGGGCAAAGGAACTTTAACTGCTGACAGAATCACTGAGCTACCTGCACTAAGACCAGTGTTTAGACCCACCCGAGTCAGATAATTATCAGTCGCTATAAGCTCGGCGTGGGGGAGCCATATGTTAGGACCATATGAGCCTCTCCTGTCCTTGGAAGAGGCGAACCGTGCGACCAAATCTTTCTCCGGCTGGGTCAACTTGACCTCAAGAGCTCTCCCCCCAACCCCAGGGTGATACTCTTGGCGGGTCTCCAGCTGGGTATGGACATGATTTCTGAAATGACGAGGAATCCTCCATCCCGTAGCGCTATGCACATAGAGAAAATTGTCTTTGCAATTCTTCAGGCCGCTCAGGACCGGCCAAACTAGGGAGCTTTTCTTCTGGCGAAGGAAGGAAAAATACCCTGGGGAGCCACCCCCTTCATTAGAGGCCACCATCTGTAGGCCAACCATAAACCTCAAAGCATTTATGGATGGCTCCGTGCCCCAGAACAAGTAGGTCCAGGTGTAAGCAATCAACAACCTGACAGCAAGGGCCGTTAACTGGGCAATGGCCACATTCATGCGCCGGAAAGCCTCCTCCAGGAATGGGTGAAGGGGAAAGCGCAGGCCGAATTCGAGACATTTGTGGTACACAGCAATACAACCTGCAGGAGGATTACATACTGTGTCCTTCTCCCCAGGGACAACAACAGTGTAACCCTCCCCAAAATTATAGAACTTGGTTATAGCCTCTTCAGCACTTTTTTCCAGAATTAGGTCTCGGTTTTTGGGGGCCGGATATGTTCTCAAGGGGATCCTATACTTGGTCCTATGTAGGTAATAGGCCCTCCCCGTCTCCCTGGGAATGAGTGGGCCGGAGATTGTAGAGGCGTCGATTTCTAACGCCTCGTCGTCAGAATCAATAACATCGAGGGGAGCAGGCTAAGGGGAGTTGGCACCCCCACTGTCCTCTGAATGGTCTTCCTCGACCATCCTGACACCTAGTCCCCTGGAGGAGGAGGCAAGGTCAGCATTAACCTTGTCCCTACCCCCTTGTTCTTTCAGTCAAAGGACTAGAGAAAGGGAGAATCTGGGCACAACGGTTGGCTATGATGATCAAGGAAATAGGGAAAAGCAAAGAAATAGAAAGACAAGGAAGACAAGGATTAAGACTCTAACCTAATTAGCAGTCGCCGGATGAAGACGCAAAAAAATTCCTCACTCTAAAGAACGCTTGGCAAAAAGAGAGTTTGAATAAGGGGGTTTGTGAAATTTGAATGTGTAAAAGAGGGAGTGAAAGGGGAGTTGATACTTATATAGGCGCAAGAAGACGAAAAGCCGCCCAATCAGAGGGTTTTCCAAAGAAAATCCCCCCCACGTGTCACACATCCAAAATTGAACTACCCATCACTACTCGAGGAGCCTCGAGAAGGCAACAAGAGCAGAGAAAGAAATCATTACATGACATCATCAATTAAAAAAAATGACGAAAAATGATGACAAAACAAGGCCAGCACACGAAAAACAAAAGCCCACCTGATTCTCATTAGTTGAAAGGCCAAAAGGCCACGATCACAAAGCAAACTGGGGACAAAAGGTTACAAAAAGAGCCTGACAGTTTGGCTCAAACAGCCTGCATACGCAGGGCAGGCCTAATCATCATCAAAACCCGGAGAGTAATCCTCGGGGCTGTCGTGGCCGCCTGCGTCGGATCCCCAGTCCCAACTACCGGAGTCCTCGAATGGATCATCAGGGCCCTCTTCTTCATCCTTGCCAGATGAGTAGCCCTGGCCTTCGCTATCCTCTGAGTCGTGACTACTCACGTCGCAGTCCCTGCCATAAGGGGCCACCCTGACACCACCAGGGGAGCCACGATCCTCCCACCTCACCAAAGGGGAGGAAGGACCTGACTCGGGAGAAGAACCCAATTCGGGGCAATCAGAATTGAACTGTTCAGGATGCAACCAAGGGAAACATCTGAGGCATCCCCTGTAAAAGCAGCCTCCCACCTGGGAGCAGCGTCTGGGCGTAGGCTCAGCAAGAGATAATGACTTTTCGGGGCGCTTGCCAGCTCTGGATAAGACTTTCCTCCCAACGGTCCGAGGAGGGCGAGAGCGTATCCGTCTACTACGGCAAAGGGACAAGTGAACCTGCCTAGGGTATCTCAGCCTCCGATGCCCCTTGAAGCAGAGGACGTCCACATAAATCCCGCAATGAAGAACTGTTTTTCTCACCCACGACATCTTTTTTCTTTCTTTTGAAGAAGAGTGGAGCAAAATGGAGATGGATTGTGAGGACAATAAAGTAAAACCGGAATTTATACAAAGGTAAGAGCAAAGCATTAAATGGCACCTCAACCATTTTTGCAAGAAGTAGCCAATTGACAGTCATGCGCAAAAACCGAGAAACCACTTTACAAGAAAAAGTAATCATGAGGAAAGACATTACAACTCTTTGCGTGCCCGGAGTAGTTAATACTTTTTCCTCGGAAACACGCGACGCATTAAATGCTAAGAGAAAGCTCAAGAAGTCAACCTCCCGCCATCCCAATCAAGATGTTGCCTGCTGAATAGGAATCCTGCTCCCCCTCAGCCGGCAAGGGCTAAATGATGGGGGTCGGAAGCCTGCCGCGGGTCGCCCGTCATCCGGGCCTCGGGGAAGCCTGACCCGAAGACAAAGAGTGGCTTGCCTGGCGGGCCATCAAAACTAGGAACTTACTGAGAAGCCTCTAAAGGGCGACCTCCGCTGCTCCGAGCTCCAGGCAGGTTCCTTCCCTGCCCACCAGGGCAGTGCCACAAGCTGGCCAGGCCAACTGAACCCTCTGCCTACTGGTCCCCAGGGCGTGCCCGCCCCTGCCAGAGTCAGGGGGGAAAGTCAGAGCCCCTCCGTCCATGCCTAAGGTAAAAGGAGAATGAGTGGACAAGGTTGTGGACATGACATAGGTCCACCCCGACGCGGCCACGCGTGGGTTTGGGTAGGCGAATGAATCTTCATATGAAACGGATCGAATTGAAATTTAGGTCAAAGTGGAGTCGCCACCGAATTTAGTGGTTATTCGGAACCATTCAAGCCCACTCTATGTCGTAGTGGTCCATATACAAAATACGGCCCATTTCCGATGTCAGAGTTTATTGGGCTCGTCCCTTTGCATTTGATACCAATACCGACATTATCGTATATTGTGTATTTAATGACTCTCGTGCGCCAACGGTTTCGGGCATCCGGAAACCGAGGTTCTGAGTAAGAGGTGAGGGTACGTGTTGGGAAGCCCACTAAGGACACCCAACCCCGCCCGCACATTAGCGGCCTCTACTAAGAACTCGAATGACTTACAATACGCGCGCTAGTTAAACGGGAAAATGATATGCAAAGAGTATTTTCCCTAAACATGTGAATGGAATTGAAAAGGATTTCTAAGTCGATTTAATGCAATTAATTCTAACGTTGAAGTTGAATTTTAGCATGCGGGTTCATTTAGTACAATAAACGAACAAAAATTATATTGACAAAAGAAACAACAAATGCGTTAGTAACGATGTAAAGGCATAACGGATAATAACGGTTTATGCAAATATTGAATTGAATTGAATGATTGTACAAGATGATGCATGGTTTGAAAAGATAGTACACACGTGATTAGTTATGCACGTGTTGACCCAAATCGTGAAATACTATCGAGTTTTGAAAATAGAATAATGTACGATTTATTGTGTTAATCGTTATGAGGTTACTCGATCGAGTGGTCGATAGACTCGATCGAGTAGATCCCGAAAAGAGGTTTCTGTTTCGCGTTTGGACCATACTCGGCCGAGTTATTGACCAACTCGGTCGAGCACATGGCCACTCGACCGAGTCACTGTGAGACTCGATCGAGTGGAGGTCGTGAAAAACATTCTGGTTCGATTTTTGGGGCGCCACTCGACCGAGTGGGCTAGGCACTCGGTCGAGTGCCCCCTGTACGAATTGTAATTCGTTTGCAATTTTAATTGTTGATTTTGAAATTGCTTTTGATTTTTGAGAGTTTGACGATTTTACCGAATCGGACATAAATATTGCACAATTTATGTTCGACTTGATTTTTTTATAAATTGAGAATTTTGTTGAACCGAATATAAATATTGTTGAATTTACACTCGATTCTAATTTTGAATACTCGTTGTATCCCACATTCGATTATTTGAATCGATATGAAATATTAGAGTGAAATAAAAAAAAGATAAATTGATTTGAGTCGTTTTGAGTCAATCAAAACGACAAGAATTTCTCTCCGCGTTTGTAGTGTCATAATTATAACGTGACATATACGTTAGCATCAATAAGAAAATCGAATTGATTGAATTAATTGACTAGATTGTTAGATTCGACATCCAACTATGGAATTGGTATCGAATCTACAAAACCGACGCTTTACTTGAATAAAAAAGGACTTGATTCCCTCGACTTCTCCGACATCGAAATAAATCCCTAGGGATTGTGATGTCGAATCCGTGTCAATGGGTTTCGACCCTTATTAAAATACAACGTTTGCTTTTTTGAGAAATCAATGTGACATGCGAATAACAATAATGATACAAACGATATGAAAATTATTGTTGAAGTTAACTTATCTCAATAATCAAGTAATCGGGATATCGAAACAAGCGACCGGCAACGCTGTGTGCAGTACACTTGTATATTCGGATTTCCTTATTCCGATATCACTCATACTCGATACAAATTGATAAGTATTTTAATGTTTTGATATTAGTACTATCGATATTAATGATGCGATAATAACGATAAAATAAAATAAATAAAAACGCGACCCGTAAAACGACAACGCGACGCAAGAAAGAGGAAGAGAAAAGAAGAAACGGGGTTTTGTCACCCTCAACCTACATCTTCTTGTCTCGGATTAGAACTCGTAATCGTGGCTTTAACACTAGAGTCTTCGAGGTAGATGAAGGTTAAGTTATGGTGGCACGGGTTGTTGATTCCTAAACTAGGTTTAGGGTTTTTGCTAGTGTAGAATTGCTAGGGTTAGATTAGGGTTTGTAAAAGACGTAGTATGTGTGTGTATGGTTGCTCTAGGGTTTCAAAAAGTTGTGAAAAGTTGTTGCATGAGGGTTGCTTATATAGGCAAGACTAGGGCACCCGAATTAGAGTTACTCGACCGAGTAAAGGGCTAACTCGGTCGAGTGGCCCGTGAAGCCTGCAGCCGGGCTCAAAACAAGCCCACTCGATCGAGTGGGTGGGTCACTTGATCGAGTGGCCCAGTCGGGTTGCACGGGTCCATTGTTTTGGACCTTGACTTCGGATGTTTGATGGGTTTTGTTTTTGACTTGGACTTTTGATGGTGGTATGGCTGTTTTCGTGTGTCTCGGAAACGACTTTGACCGGGATTGACCCAATCGTGACAAGTCGGTTTTAATTCTGGTGTCGGTTTCGGCCCAAATTAGCTTTATTTGATTGGAAACGGCCCGCTGGACCTGGATTCGAGGTTGATTTTGTGATATTTGTACTCCGTAAGTGTGTTAGCCAGCGATTAATGGATTTGAGCCCGTATCCGAGCGCACAGAAGCATGTTAGCGTCCGATCATCATCGGGTGTTTTTTAGGAAACTACCATAGACACCTGGCAGTCAAAATGCGGGTGCCTACAGAGCCCCCACTCTGACTGAGGCTTGGACAGGGCGAAAGTCGGAGTATCCACCAGGCCGATCGAGGATTGAAAGCTGGCGGACTTCCGGCCGGGTCGTTTATAGTCCATTAGACTCGCGTGAAGGGCTCGCCAGCCACAAGCTAGAAGTCATACCTGAGCCGATAACTCCGTGGGGAATTGGACTTGGCGCGTAAGTCCTGGGTGCGCCAGTGTGTTGGCCCATCCCGTGAAAATGCTGGGGAGGTGTAGCGGTTTGCATGTCCCCGTTTGAGTCGTACCTGTACAAGTCACATAAAATGCATGCAACACAGTAAAATGACTCGCGCTAGGGAGAAATGATTTTGAGAATTTGAATTTTTGAAATCTTGAAAATTTGAGATTTTTGAATTTTGGAAACTTTGATATTTTGACTCCTAACAAAGATTAGGAAAGTTCGGGATGGAGATTTCCGTGCTAGTATTGAGACTAGGATTGCGGTTTGATTCCCATAGAGATTAGGAAATTTTCCTAAATAGTTTGCAAGGCTAATGCTATATATAGCCCCTTCTTGCTCTTGATTTTCTTCATCTAGGTGTTCTCGTGGAGTTGAAAGGGCGTAGGGTGCGCTAATACCCACTCGGCTAGTTTAGTAGTTAGTATGTGCTTACTCGAGGGCGAGTAAGGGTTAAGTGTGGGGGAGTTGATAAGTGTAGTTTGTAGTGCCTATTTCGTAGTGTTTTGGTCCCATTTTTCCTTGTGGAATCGCTCCTTGGGAGCGATTTATGGGCTACTTATGCTTCCTCTAGCTCGTTTCAGGTTCCCGAGACCATTCGTGAAGAGTTGGAGCGATTCCGACTCAATACATACACTTTTTGGAGCCAACGAAGTGAAGGAACGATCACTCGACGCCTTGGATTCGACCCCGAGACCTTGCGACCCAATCCCGAGCCTCCGAGACCCGATCCGGAGACCCGAGAATCGATGAGAAACCCATGAGAGGCAAGGAGGGACCAAAAAGATCATATTGAAGGCCTACAAGACTCATCCCCGACGGGTATGGCCTCATCCCGTCCGGGATGAGGTGTAAAAAAGAGGAGGTTACTGTTTTTAGCCCTTCCCGACCGGGACCAGCTCATCCCGGCCGGGACCGACCCCTTCCCGACCGGGACCACCTCATCCCGGCCGGGAAGGCCCAGTGGCAGCCCTTGAATGCATTGCTTCATCTCCCTACTCATTGTAACCCTATATATACCCTTCCTCTTGTATTCCTATGTTATGTTAGACATTACCCATAAACCCTAGACTACTTTAGGATAGTTTAGCATAGATTAGTGTAGATTAGTCGGTAATTAGTTCTTAATCTTAGTTTAGCTCTTGTATTAAGGGAATTGTTGAAGAATCCAACCTAGATTGACAACCTTGGTTGATGTATTTGGGTTTTCTTCCATTTATGTAAGATTTCTTCTTTTCATCTTCTCTAGTATGGTATAATCTTCTTTTCCCTTCTTTTTATCTTTGTTTATCAATCAAGTTTCAATCTTTAGTTCTTGTTTATTGTTTTGTTCATCATCCTTGTTAGTTTCACATATGCAAGTTTGGTTGTTTGAGTTGGTTCTTCTTGTTAGTGTTAGTTTTAGTTTAGATATGTTTGTGTAGATTCCTTGTGGGGTTAGTAGGAGGATTAAGTGTGGATTATGGGTGATTAGGGCTTGATTATGGGTAAAGGGTGAATCTTTGTTGTTAGTCACATATTGGGCACACTATGTGTTTGTTGAAATGCTTGTTTGAGTTGTAGTGGCCATGCCTCTCGTGCTAGTCTTCCTCTACTCATTGTTTGTCTAGTATGTGATTATGTTGAGAATAGTCGTTATACATAAAAGTGTGGACTAGGGTTTAGACGCGAGAGCGCGAATCCACCTCGGCATCGGTCTAAGTAGCGAGAGCCCGGACCGACTCTAGCAATTAGGAGACACCTACACCCTTGACCACCCCAATTACCCATCTACACTTATGAACCCGACCTAACCCACTTCTTTTCATATTTGATTCAACTTCTTAGTTAGTCATTGTTTCTTTTAGTTTGCTTGTTAGTTTGATCTTTAGTTATTCCGTTTTAGCATTGTATTAGTCTAGTCATTGTTAGTCCACTTCCTTCATCTCCTACCATCATAATTCGTCAATTAGTATTTCTTTGTGTTTGTTTGTGACTTGGTCTCATTTTTAGGCCGACCTAGTCTAGACCTTACAATACGGTCTCCGTGGATATCGACCCTACTTGTCCTAGCTACCCACTAGGAATAGTCGGTTATTATTTGATCGGCGGGATCCACGACAAATCCCACCATCAATTTGGCGCTGTTGCCGGGGACGGTGCTAGTTTAGACCTTGTTTGCCTAGTTACTTGACTTTGTCTTTTGTTTTGTGTTTTCTTTTTGTTTCTTTGTTTCTTGTGTGTGTGAGGTTTATTTCTCTCTTGTCTAGTGCCCAAAAAGCACTAGGCTTCTCACGTTTGCTCTTAGTCTACAGTTTGTGCTTAGAGGTGGTGACCATCTTCTTCTTGCAACTTAGAGCCGCTTTAACGGTCGGTTGCTAGATTGGGAAGTCCTCAACCGGGTACGAGCCGCGATTTTTGAGCAAGCATGAGGTTTGATCTAAACTCCCCACACTCGGGAGCCGATATGAGCTACTCCTCTCCCTCTATGAATCAAGGGTATGACAAGACGTCCCCCTACCATAATCAAGCTTCTTGGGGTAATCAAGACTCTAGTGGGTATGATATTCAAGGATATGGAAACGGCTACCAACAAGTGAATGTTTATCACTCCTATAATCATGGTGACTATTACTCAAGCTATCAATGTGAACCCACCATGTTTCATCATGATTCACATTATGGAAGCCAATTTCCCCAAAACCCACCACATTACCCTCCACCACAACCACAATATGAACCCCATGACCCACAATACTACCAATCACCTCAACCTCACTACCAACAATATGATGCCCCACCCCTTGGGTATCATCAAGATTTTCAAGGAGCTCTACAAGACCCCAATGACCACCAATCGTCAAACTTGGAGTTGTATAATTCGATTCTTCAAGTGCAAAGGAGCAACCAACAAGAAATGGCCATCCAATCGCAAAAGACTTATGAACTCTTGGCCGAGCTCCAAAGGGAAAGAAAGGAACTTAAAGCTAGATTGAATGCTTTAACGACTCAAACCCTAATGTTCTTAACTCGATCTTCACAACTTGATGAGGGATGTTCATTTGGGGAAGGGGAACAACCCAATGAAGAAGCCGTTAGTGAATTCCCTATGAGAAGCGAGACTTGCTTTGAAGAACCTCAATCGTCTACCCAAAAAGAGACGAATGAGGATACGGCTCTTGGTGAAGGCATCGTTGGTGAAGAATTGGAGGAGGATAGTGAGTTGGATGATTTGGTGGAGTTTGTGAAGTTGTTGGGTGAAATTGACAAGCCCAAGTTGCCCATGTCCGATAATGTGGATAAGCATCAAGAGCCCCTTGTATGTAAACCGAGCAATGGCTTGGAAGAGATTGAAACCGCCGGTAGAAGTTTCAACTCTCTCCTCCAAGATGATGTGGGGACGAGCATGAAGATGGGGAACCACAACTTGAGAAAAGTGTGGGGGTGTGCAACAAGGAAACGAGGCCAAAGCCATTTTTTGTGCCTCGTGATGAAGACTTGAAGCTTGATAGTGATTGGAGGCGATGCCTAGGGAGAAAGAGGTCGGTAAAGCTCGTAGGATGGATAGACCCCGGAGATCACACGAAAGATGATATTGGGTCTTTTGAGGACTACTCCTTGCCTCCACCTTGGAGACCGTGGAGGATTGCTTGGCTCGAGCACTCTTTTGGCCGTCTCTATGATGTCGGTAGTGCGTTCGACTTGCTCCTCCATGCCCTTGAGGGCTATGGTTGAAGAATGAGAGTCCACCATCCTCGGTTTGACGGAGTTTCTATAAAAACCGTCATGTTGTATATTCCCCTTTCTCTCTTCTCTTTAGTTTTTGTGTTTGTAATTGTGTTATTCATGATTTTGTTTCTAGGATCCTTTGTTTTGTGAGATTCTTGTTATTTGGATTGTTGATGAGCGTTGTGAGGGAGAGAATTTGATGTTGTGTTTGAGTTTATTGTGATAGGTGAAGTGAAGATGACTCCCAAAGAGGAATGGTATCGATAGAGCATGGATTGTGAGCAAGGGAACGGGTTTTTGAAGCTTTGAATAGCTTTTGGGGTTTTGTAAGCCACGAAGAGAGCGTCCCGACCGGGAAGAAGTCATCCCGACCGGGAAGGGTGAAGCATCCCGACCGGGAAGGATCCATCCCGATCGGGATGAGGGTACCATTTTTTGGGTTTACTGGAGTGTCATCCCGATCGGGACAGGAGCTTCCCGACCGGGACGGGTATGTCATCCCGACCGGGACCACCCATCCCGACCGGGATGGCCCCCTACTCCCCCTTGTGCCTCTTCTTCGTCATTTGAGACCACCCAACCATTGTACACCCCCTCCCAACCTCCCTTCTTCTCCTTGTTCCTATCATACGACCCTTACACCTTATTTACATGCCATCACTTCATTTCCTCTTCACTTTACACCGAGCCCCACATCAAATCTCACCCCCTCACACCATTACTACCTCTACCATGCGATACTTTCAAGTTCAAAGCGGGATGACAATGATGACGACAAGCAAAGTGCTTATATTGACTTATGAGATGATGGAGCGAGTGAGTTGCTAACCATATCGTACGGCAACTATCCTTTCTTTTCCGTCTTTTATAGCTTGTTTGTCCTTGTTTGTCCCCCCTCCCCTTATACACTTTCGTGTCATGGTGGCCCTCGCGGCCTTGGTATTTGTTGCTCCCGACTCTCGATGACGTGACTACATCTAGAGTTATTTCAAAATCCAAATTTTACAAGATTTTCACCCTTTTTGTAGGATTTAGTCGAATTTGGGCGGAATCCGGGCTAGGTGACTTGATCACACCTAGTCCTCTCCTCCCATTTTCTTTTATTTCTTTCTTTTTATTTCTTCCCCCATCCATATCTTTTCTTGTCTCGGCCCATGGTGACTTGACTACACCCCGGCCGGACACTTTATACCCTTTTCTACATTTTTCTTATTGATTTTTAGCTTTATTTTCGTAGTTTCTTTTCTTTTGTGCTCCCATGCACTACGGTCGAGCATGAGGACATTGCTTGGCTTAAGTGTGGGGGAGCGATATTCTATCGTAGTTAGTTTTATTTTCGTAGTTTTTCGGAAAAATATTTGAAAACCCTAAAAATTTGAAAAAATTTCACAAAAATAAAAAAGATTTTCTTCTGTGTGTTTTCCTTTTGTGTCGTTGTGTCGTATATTTGTTTCGTTGTGTGTGTTTTGCCTCCCTTTTCCTTATAGGTTGCTTGAATCACCGTTAGTTTTGGAAAGCTTTTAAGACATCCGGTAACATCTTCTATCCCTTTTCCCTCTTTATTTCTTGTGAAGTTTGGAGAAGGTTTGTGATGTGGTGTGCTCGGGTGGAGCTTTGTAAAGTTTGCGGTTGATTTGGACGCTTGTTTGGATGTTCGGGGTGGTGTTTGTTTTGTTCATGTGTTTGTTTCTCCTTGTTTTGTTTTGTTATCTTTTATTTATTTTTCTTTCATTTTTGTCGTGTCTTTGTTTTGTGTGTGTATTCGTGTCTTATGTGTAAAATGGTTTTCAAAAACCCGGTTTAGAGGCTAGTGTGCGAGTGTTTACTCTCTCTTCTTAGTGGTATAAATCAAGTCTTGGACTTTAGTCTAGTAGAATGACCCTAAATCAATGATTTCGTTGGTCCTTTACCTTGAGTCCACCTAGCTTACTAGGGAATTACTACGGGATTTGCATTTTGACCATTATGACCACCCACGGTGTGAAAAGGCCTTGGTTGCCGAGTCCCGTCCCTTAGGTGACCATGTTTAGGATTGTTTGATTAGTCCAAGTTCTCCACTTTTTGTGGGTTTGAAGAGGGATCGCGACCCCCGACTTACCCATTTACCTACCTTCTACACGTACCCACACAATAAATTGCAATTTATTGAGTTCTCTCTTTCTTGCTACACAAAGAAATGCCAAAAAGCCAAATCAAGCCAAAAGGGCAAAGAAAAGAAAATGAAGGAAAAATGAAAGAAAGAAAAGAAAGAAGAAAAAGAAAAGGCACAAAAAGCCAAAAAGAAAATAGAAAAGAAGAAAAAGAAATGGCATGGCAACACACAAAGCAAATATGCAAAAGAAAAGAAAAATGCCAAAAGAAAATCGTTTCACAAAAAGAACCTAACCCCAAAAAAAAAGCCTTTTTCCGACTTTTGCCGTGAAGAACCTACCAAAGGACCGAGTCCCTAAGAAGGATGATAGCGGCGAAAGTCGGTCTTCCCTCGCTTTATAAATATTTCCCCTTTTTACTTGGACTAGTTAGGCGGTTTTGGGCATGGGACGACCCTCTTGGCTCATTGCTAAAGGGGGCGGGGTCTCACTTACCTACAGTGTCGACTAACACCGTGGTTCATCCTTTTTCCATCCCGCCGATCGTCCCGTGGTACGTTCTTAGAAGGTTAGGAGGAACTGAGGTAAGTTACCAACGTTTTTATTGCTTTGTCGTCATACTATTAGGGTTTGGTCCATCTTGGTTTGTATTGCTAGCTCGGGAACGTTGTCACTTGCCTCGAGTCCTAAATCGGTTCTTCTTTCACCGCTTGTTTGAGGGAAGCGGTATTTGTTTTCTTTTGGGTGCAACCGATTTTTGTTTGTTTGTTTGTGTGTTTGTTGTTTATGTGTTTTGTGTCCGGTTGCATCCACAGTTTTATCGCAAGACCTCACTTGCCTTGCGGAGAGCACTTACCCTCTAGGTGTTCTCGCGTGAGTTGAAAGGGCGTAGGGTGCGCTAATACCCACTCGGCTAGTTTAGTAGTTAGTATGTGCTTACTCAAGGGCGAGTAAGGGTTAAGTGTGGGGGAGTTGATAAGTGTAGTTTGTAGTGCCTATTTCGTAGTGTTTTGGTCCCATTTTTCCTTGTGGAATCGCTCCTTGGGAGTGATTTATGGGCTACTTATGCTTCCTCTAGCTCGTTTCAGGTTCCCGAGACCATTCCTGAAGAGTTGGAGCGATTCCGACTTAATACATACACTTTTTGGAGCCAACGAAGTGAAGGAACGATCACTCGACGCCTTGGATTCGACCCCGAGACCTTGGGACCCAATCCCGAGCCTCCGAGACCCGATCCCGAGTCCCGAGAATCAATGAGAAACCCATGAGAGGCAAGGAGGGACCAAAAAGATCATATTGGAGGCCTACAAGACTCATCCCCGACGGGTATGGCCTCATCCCGTCCGGGATGAGGTGTACAAAAGAGGAGGCTACTGTTTTTATCCCTTCCTGACCGGGACCAGGTCATCCCGGCCGAGACCGACCCCTTCCCGACCGGAACCACCTCATCCCGGCCGGGAAGGCCCAGTGGCAGCCCTTGAATGCATTGTTTCATCTCCCTACTCATTGTAACCCTATATATACCCTTCCTCTTGTATTCCTATGTTATGTTAGACATTACCCATAATCCCTAGACTACTTTAGGATAGTTTAGCATAGATTAGTGTAGATTAGTCGGTAATTAGTTCTTAATCTTAGTTTAGCTCTTGTATTAAGGGAATTCTTGAAGAATCCAACCTAGATTGACAACCTTGGTTGATGTATTTGGGTTTTCTTCCATTTATGTAAGATTTCTTCTTTTCATCTTCTCTAGTATGGTATAATCTTCTTTTCCCTTCTTTTTATCTTTGTTTATCAATCAAGTTTCAATCTTTAGTTCTTGTTTATTGTTTTGTTCATCATCCTTGTTAGTTTCACATATGCAAGTTTGGTTGTTTGAGTTGGTTCTTCTTGTTAGTGTTAGTTTTAGTTTAGATATGTTTGTGTAGATTCCTTGTGGGGTTAGTAGGAGGATTAAGTGTGGATTATGGGTGATTAGGGCTTGATTATGGGTAAAGGGTGAATCTTTGTTGTTAGTCACATATTGGGCACACTATGTGTTTGTTGAAATGCTTGTTTGAGTTGTAGTGGCCATGCCTCTCGTGCTAGTCTTCCTCTACTCATTGTTTGTCTAGTATGTGATTATGTTGAGAATAGTCGTTATACATAAAAGTGTGGACTAGGGTTTAGACGCGAGAGCGCGAATCCACCTCGGCATCGGTCTAAGTAGCGAGAGCCCGGACCGACTCTAGCAATTAGGAGACACCTACACCCTTGACCACCCCAATTACCCATCTACACTTATGAACCCGACCTAACCCACTTCTTTTCATATTTGATTCAACTTCTTAGTTAGTCATTGTTTCTTTTAGTTTGCTTGTTAGTTTGATCTTTAGTTATTCCGTTTTAGCATTGTATTAGTCTAGTCATTGTTAGTCCACTTCCTTCATCTCCTCCCATCATAATTCGTCAATTAGTATTTCTTTGTGTTTGTTTGTGACTTGGTCTCATTTTTAGGCCGACCTAGTCTAAACCTTACAATACCGTCTCCGTGGATATCGACCCTACTTGCCCTAGCTACCCACTAGGAATAGTCGGTTATTATTTAATCGGCGGGATCCACGACAAATCCCACCATCATTTATGCAGTTCGTTTTCAAGAAATCTGGTTTATGTAATTATTTCAAAGCTTCTTGTTTTGATAACCATCCTGCTTGAGTGTTGAGGCATGGTTTTTTTTTTGCAAATGAGACTGGATTTGGCTCGAAAAGGTGCAACTCAGATCTCTGTTGTATCAATTTTATGTACTTTGTTTGCTGTGCAAATGGTTGCTGCTCCAGCCGTGAAACCAATCAATGTGAACCCAAGACTACAATTATTAGATTTCAGGCCTGCAATTGCTATACAAATCAGATTTCAGGCCTGCAATTGTTGTACAAATCAGATTTCAGGCCTGCAATTGTTGTACAAATCATATTTCTGGAATTGTTGTTAATACCATATGGAAAAATAGAATTGTTGTACAATATTTTCAAACATCAGATTTCCCCATATAAAAACCCACTGGCAGTAACAGTAAAACAAAATGTTTGCCTTTTAAAAAAACTAATCAAACATGCTTTGTCTCTAGTTACAGGAGCGGAAGAACTCACTTTTAATCTGTTCCAAAGGTAAAAAGCAAGCTACTAAGCATCTTAGCTTCTTGCTCATGGTCACTTTAATTCTTTCTTTATTGTTACCAGGATTTTTAGTATATTCTCACTTCTTATCGGGGCATAGAAGCTAAGAAGAATGCAAGAAACCTCAAAAAGCGAAGGCCGGACTGTAGGTCATGTGACCTGCACCGAGTTGGTGGCTGACTGGGCTTTTTCCTACTCTAGTCGAGGTTTTATCTTTTCTATAATTTGACTTTTGTGTGATTTTGGCACTTGGGGTTGGTTATTCGTGAGATTCAGTTCAATCTCATCACTTGCTAATGTTATTCAATGTTCTAAAAAATCACAAATCAGGCTGAGTTAGCTGGGAAAACAGAATCATGCTGCACTTTTTGAACAGAATCAGGTCGTGTATTAGTTTGAAATTCAGTTGTTGCTTAATGCAATCCAATCATGCTGATTTTTGTGCTGAATGCAATCCAATTAGTCTGAAGTACCATATAATTAAGGTTGCTGATGTATATTAGCATCATTGAGAAAATACTTAATTATTTTTGCAAAGTTAGGCTATTTGTATCTTTATGTACTCAACTATTTGTGTAGGTTACCCAATTCGGTGGTCAGTGTAATGTTCACTATATTCCACCTAGTTCGATGAGAATTAGGTCTGATCATAGCAAACAAAGGCTTCTCCGTAATACTAAAGATTTAAACCGGAGGATTGAGTCTCAACTGACGTAGAATCTGATGAAGACATGGAGATTGGGCACAATAGTTCACAAGGAAAATGCTTAAGGCAAAAAAAATACCAAAGGTAGATTGACGATGGTTGACTTACTTTTGCAGGAAAAGAATTTAAAGAAAGGAAAAGAAATCGATCTACCTTATCAGGATAATCAATACGAGTACGATAGTCATGACTATGACGACGATGAGGATATCAGGGAAGCTCTCGAGGGAGACAATTCATCAGACAATTTCAATAATGAATATGATGCTCGTACTAGTAATCAAGAGACCATCGACGATGAAAGTGCATATATAAATGGAGTTAGATACCGACGACCTTAAAGTTGATGGTATTTTTTTTTATCATAATTGATGCAAATTGTCTTGATGAGGGAGTTTTGTCTGATATACACAATTAATTAGTACATTTTGAAATGACTACAATTTTTTTATTTAGATGAAGTATTCGATTCCTATTGAAGGACAAGATTGGGTAATGAAGACCATTTGAGATGCGTGGAGAGTTCATAAATGCCGTTTCAAGGGGAAACATTACTATGCATATAATGATGACAAAACAAGCTGGAGAACAGATCTAAAACAATTCCCTTTTATAGGACACTTACTTGTATTTGGTGTGTTTTCCATAGTGTTCTTACATTTATTCCCTTTTGAAGAAACGTTGCTCACGCAAAAGACAAACTCGATTGTCCGTGAGAAATATGCACACTATTGGTCCGAGGAGCTTTGCTACGGTACGCGAGAAAATGGTAAGTTTCATAGAGATCAATTTTCCTAAGTATAGTTATTCAGAATTATCTACAAGTTTGTCATTATAATGTACTTTCTCCGTTCCAATGAACTGTTTGCCTTTCCTATTGACAACAAGGGTAAGGAATCCAATGAGGAAGTGACATGTGGAGCTAAACTCTTGAGAAGGGTCAAATTGCATATAAAAAATATTCCTAAAATAGAAAGGCAAACAATTCATTGAGAAACCCCAATATGGAATAGGCAAACAATTCATTGGAACAGAGGGAGTAGTAATTTTGTTGTACAGAGGAATGAACATCCCAACAAGGAACTACCTTCTCTAGCGGAGTTGTTTGACATTCCTATGCAAATACATGGAAAAAAAATTGTACATTCCTGGACACTATTTAGAACATGTATATATACGTAACATTTGATTTTTTTTTATTATAAATAGCTAGTGACATCTGAAAATTCTATTGCAAGATGACATGAAAAGGTACACTAGTCCAGATGATAGTGGTTCTTCTGATGCTTTTCTTAGTGTCATGGTAAAGAACTACAATGGACGTTGTCAACTATATGGTAGGGGTGTCTAATAAGAAGTTGAGAGCTGTAAATTGTGTGTCATCTTATGTGGTTCTCGGAGAAGTATTAGGGTCGATCAAATCAAATTTGTTGGAGGATGTGCAAAAAATTGTGACGAGTGAAATTATCAAGGTACAAGATAAACATAAGGAGTTGGAGGAGGAGCATCTAAAGGAGAAGGAAGAATTGGAAAATAAGCAAAGCGAACTTGAGAATGAGAAGACAAATATGACTCAACAAATTCTGCAAAAACTTCTAGAAAAGTTACCTACCGACATTGCTAGACGTTATTTACTTGATGAATAGAGTTTGTTAAGACATTATTTCTTTGAATTGTAGCTTTCTTATTTTGCTTAATAATATTTTCGGACATGTATTACGCAAGACAATATTTATTTGAACTATTATGTATAATTTTAGTTATATCGACAATGAAAATAAATTTATTTTGATTTAGCAATAATTTAATCAATTTTTGTGGATTGTTACACTCGGTAAAAAAAAAAGGTGTTGCAAACATTGAATACAAGTGTTGCATTTGCTTCTACAACATGTTGATTTAGCCAATTTATAAGTGTTGCAAAAAAAAGATGGGGTGTTGCTTTTGCCCCTAAAAAAGTGTTGCGTCTTTCTGTCAAAGTGTTGCATTAGACAATCACGTGTGTTGCAAAAAAAGTGTTGCATATTATATATACATGCAACACTTTAAACAAAGTGTTGCATTTAATAAGAAAGTGTTGCTTAAAGTGTTGCATTAAGCTATTGCAACACAAATTTAAGCAACACACCCAAAAATGTTGCAAAAGCCTTTAGTAACACTTTTAAGCCATTAGGCAACACTTTCAAGGTGTTGCAATAGCCCATTTGTGTAGTAGTGATCACACAACGTGCACCTATTTTTTGCATATCTGTTCCATTTGTGGAACAATACCTGCTGTTCGTGGAACAACTTTACAACTATGATGTTCGGAAAATGAGTCACATATTTTGGAAATTAACTTGATATTGAGTACGTAGTACATCTACTTGATGCCTTGGTTATCCTCAATTTTTTATGCATTGAATGTTTTCCCTAGTTTTTGTTTGATTGAATTGTGTATTGTATCTTAATGATTATTATATATGCAGGTGCAGTGTTAAGCTTTTGACTTTGACAAAATTGAAGAAATCGAATAAGCATGATAGCACATACTTAGTTATCAACCAAAATGATCATCACTTCTTTGGAAATGAACTACTTTCTCGGGTGCTACTGCTCAACTTGAGATTCGTGCTTCGTTGGCTTTCGTACCTATTTGCGGATCACCGTTGTCGTGATTGGAACCACATTCTTATTATCCGTGATTTCAGAAATCGATTTTTGCTGAAATGGGAAAAGCATAATTTGGGAATTAAAGGAGCATACCATTGTTAATTTTTTCAAGTTCAATTAATGAACTGATTAATGAATGTTAATTTAAGAACTGTTAGCCTACAAAACTGTGTAGGCAGTATATTTTTTTTAAATTGTAAAGTCGTAATTAATTTTTTAAGGGATAAAACTTCCCACTTTTCTAAGTGGTGGGCAGTTAAGCAAGAGTGGGGGTGGTTTTATATAAAAGGAATTATCTGTTATGGTTAAGTAACCGCTAACTGTATCATTTAATTGTTAATTGCTCCTTTGCGCGATACATCAGCGCCACCTAAGCGCCACATAGACTTGTGCTGACGTGGATGAATATGAGAGCTCCAAATGCTGCAGATTTATATAATAAAGGATGATACAAAAGGAAACCAAACTTGAATCATCTTCGAGTTTGGGATTGTCGCGCGGTCGTAAGACTATCCGATCCCAAGATTAAATCCTTGGGGGAAAAGGGCATCGATTACATATTCATTGGATATGCGGCACATTCCAAGGCTTATAGGTTCTATTCATTGAACCTAATGCAACACCCCGGCCCAAACTAGCACTGGAAATGTTAGGCGCGGTAGCCCGCCAGACTTTGTACTGGTCCCACAGACCAACACAAATCCTCTCCAGCGCATTTTGTCCTCACTCATGTGCATCCCGAAAACCTTACCATGAGGTCACCTATCCTTAATTAGAGTACTCCCAGCCAATCACGCTTAACTGCAGAGTTCTTTTGCATGGATGACCAGAAAAGAATGTGCACATTGTTGATATGAGTAGTATTTTAAATCCCTTCAAGCACTAGTCGTTTAAGCTCAAAAATAGGACATCTTCAATCAATGTAGGGTTTTTTCAATCACTTCCACTTGAAAAATGCAACGTCCTCGTTCAAGGCGGAAGCTGCGGGTTCGAGTCCCGTCAGTCCCGACCTAGGCACTCCAAGCGATCAATTCATCTCTCCAATCTTCTGTGAAGAGGGGAGATAATGAGTAGGACCTAAGTCCGAGCGGGAGGATCCTTCTTTTCTTTCGCATTTTTCATCAAACAAATAAAAAGAAAAAGAGTCTCGATTGTGATGGAAGAAAAACATATGTAGGTTGGTACAATCGGAGGTATCATCATATTCAGGATTCAAAGGGATACCGTTCTAGTCTGGCTTTTTTCTATTGTTCCTGATCCGAATCAAATTTCTTTTTATGAAACACAATTAACTTAACATGAAAGAGTGCCTGTCAGCATAACTGCTGACCCAGAATCCACCCTCGCTAGGTGCCAAATACACGGTCTCAAGGTTGCTCTGATACCATTTGTAACGCCCCAACTCAAACTAGGACCAAAAATGTTAGTCGCGGTAGCCTGCCAGTTTATGTAATGGTCCCACGGACCAACACGAATCCTCTCCAGCGCATTTTGTCCTCACTCATGCGCATCCTAGAAACCTTTCCATGAGGTCACCTATCCTTAGACTACTTCCAGCCAAGCACGCTTAACTGCGGAGTTCTTTTGCATGGATGACCAGAAAAGAAAGTGCACTTTGTTGATATGAGTAGTACTTTAAATCCCTATAAGCACTAGTCATTTAAGCTCATAAATAAGACATCTTCAATCAGTATGAAGGGTTCAATCCTTAGCAACACCCGAATTCTCGAATATTTGGACTGTGTAATGTACTAATGTGAAACTTCAATCCAAGCGATACTTTCATTTATGCATGAGCTTGCTTTGTTTTGTTTGTATTGGAAACAAGGGATATACCTAAATGGGGGAGGAATATTTGTGACTCGGTCACAAGGCATTTAAGTGTATTCATGATTTCAAATCAAAATCGGAATGAACTCGGGAACGATATAATATGAATACTGAGGTGCGGAGTGCACACTTATATACAATATATTACCAAGCACGTTGTTATATGGAATGGTTATGATATATCGAGTATATTGTGTTATTAAGTGGTTAGTCTAAGTAATTATGTACTTAGATTAATGGTACTTTGATTAAACCTGTCAAACTTGAGAAAATTAATTAGTCCCTCTCAACAGGGAGGAATTGGTCACGGCCGCGACCAAAGAGGGGAAAAACAGTGGATACTGTGGTCCTTCCCAGTCTGGATGAGTTTTGGTCCAGATCAGAATGAGCCTTCTCGGTCGAGGTGGATTTGGTCCCGACCGGGATGGGCTATTTTTGTCGCGTATTCTATTTTCTCTTTTGGTGGTTGTTTCTCGGTTTTGGAGGGAAACAACGGGTTGTCAATACCACATTGAATTTGTTCCATTTTCATCTACAAGGTTCACAAAACATCAACACCTACGCAGCTCAGTCTGCCATATACTAGGTCATCCGACCTAAGTAGCTCAGCCTGCCATATACAAGGCCATCTAACCTAAGCAGCTCAACCTGCCATATACAAGGTGATTCAGCCTAAGCAGTTCAAACCTGCCACACACAAGGTCATTCAACCTGAACAACTCAACAAATCAACAAGGGAACATTCAGAATTTTAAACAACAACTTCAAAGGAGTTGTCCACAACAAACTATAAACAAGCAAATAAGTTCACAATCATAAACATGTGAACAAGTGTATTCAAAAAAGCTCCTAAAAGAGCAAAATATTTTACGCACCGTGAAAAGAGAGGCATACCCCTCTATAATATCCTTTCAAACTACATCATAAGATTTTTAATAATGGCCTTCTTTGTCGTCACCTTACCTTCAGAATGATCAACTTACTGAGAAACATCTTCTTGTACACCGGGTTCAGGAAGGATATTACCAGAATTAATTTCAGCATCTTCAAGCCACTCTTCATGGAACATGTAGCGAAAGGCACCTACCTCAGACTCAACATCCAATGCACCCCTCTCTTGCCTAGAAGACTTCATCATATGAATGCGAGTTTTAAGGGTCCAAATAGCAGCCAAGTCATCCTCCCTCCTCATGGCATCAGCAAGTTGCGACTCTAAATCTTCTACCTTGGTAGATAGAGGCTCCATTCCCTTCAGCTTATCTGACATAGCATCTTTTTACGACTTCAAGAACAAAGCTCATTCACCATAGATTCCTTCTCTGCCATTAGATTGAGGAGTTTTGTCTCCTTCTTCTCCAGGTTAGAAGATTTATGGTCAAGATCATCCAGAAGGTCGTTGTAGGAATTATCTCTTTCTCTTACCACATACGCCACAGATGTGATAGCATTCAAAGTCTTCAAAGCAAACCCAAATATTATGATATACCTTCATACCAACAAAGAAATATGTAAGTAACTATACTATACATACCTTCCATGTTGTACTAACATCTTCATAAGCCATGGTAGGCAACTCAATCTTTTCAACATAACTGGCCTTGCATCAGCACTTTTACCAATGTGGTCCACCAACTTCTTGCCATCATCTGAAACAACTTTGCCACCAATACCTTTCTTCATAACTCGAAGATCATGACCATTTAAAAATCCAGATGAAGGACCAGGGCTATCAACAGATGCAACCTTTCATTTCTTTGCTGAAGGATTTGGAGAGGAAGTCTTAGTAGGAGATGCAGTTGAGCTTGCCAAATCAGTTTTAACAACATCACCTTAGCCAATCTCCTACATCGCCACCCATAGCATCGCCTATTATTGGCTTATCAACAAGGTTCGTTTTCTTCACTTGACGGATCCTTGATAAGATGCTCTCCAAAGGTAGTTGTTCCCTTCCCTTTAGTCAACTTGCTGCAGCTAGATACAAGAGGCTTCACAATACCTATAATAGCACGACTCAGACCCTCATCACCTTGAAACTTCTGAGGCATGACTGTTTGGATAGGCTCGACATGAATGGAGAATTCAGAAACTAAACTAGTCTCTTGCGTAGAGGCCACGTCCGTTTATTATCAGGAACAACAAGAAAGGCCTTGATACGAGCCTCAGAGCCATAATCCTTATCAATCACCTCTCATTTACTAGATGCCAAACCTAAAGCTATCATATGAAAAATATTTCACAAAGAAGTCGACCCTAGCCTAGAAAACATAAACAAGACAAAGGGAGAAAAAATATCTGGCAAAAAGTAAAGATCAAGAACACTATCTTTAGAATTAATTGGGAAGCAAGATGCAGCAAAATCAACGCTCAAGGAACCAACTTTCATGAAGAAGAAGAAGCCCATCGCCCATCCCTTATCATCCCCAGAATCCAAGCGATGTATAAGAAGGTGACAATTGTCACGGACCCAACCGTAATCCTTCCCTTTCCATAAAGTCGCATCTTGTAGCAAGACTTTAAATCGGCCAAAGTAAATTCCAACTGATGGGTTCTGCAAACGCTTTCCACCGAGTACACCAATCGCCATATCGCGGCATAAATTGGCAAGGAGCCACTTGAATCGATTTAATAAAGCTGGTCATCAAAGGGGAAAAAGGAATCGAAGCCCCAATTTTGAAAAATATCTCATGCATGGCCACCCACTCGCTGCAACACCAATCTACCCTGATAGGTGAGACTTCAGGTAAGCTTCAGCTTTCTTAGGTAAGCTTTCTCTGGAACGATATTGCACAATATCGGAGGCGTCCATCATTGTTTCTGGAGAACCCATACTAGTTATGATGTCGGTACTATTGAATACGCTACCCTGGTATTCGTATTCTTCGTCCTAACTAATAAAATCTTTGGGGCAGAAATATAAGCCATTGAAATTGAAGAGAGAGAAGCAAGAGAGTTTTTTGTAAAGAGGGGCGAAAGAATTTAGAAAAGATTTTTTGTAGCTAAAAGAGGAACGAGATAGCAATGAAGTCTTATAATTACTACTGCCCGTTCCAACCATTTGTATATACATTTGGTTTTTTAACACTATTTATAAGTGATGAGAATCTTCGATATACTTTCTAATATATAATATAAAAGATAGTCATGTGAGATCTTGTTTAAATCGTCTAATAAAATACATTATGAATATCAAATTTTTATAATTTTTAGTAACACGTAACTAAAGATATAGACAAAAGAAAACGAGTATCGACGTACGTGTATAAAGTAAACGTATACAAACGGTTGGAACGGAGGGAGTAAATTAAAATGAGGGTAACCCAAAGGAAGGATTTACCAAATTAGGAGACACATTGAAAACAAGAGCAATAATTGCCCATCAAACCGAGAGGGTGAAAGTGGGCCAATATAAAAGGCATCTAATGAAACCGGTAACGATATGAAAAGGCATAAACAAGCTATGAAACTGGTAACAAGTTTTTTGTAAGGAAGGGAGCGACTTTGACTGACCAACATAAAAGGCATCTAATGAAACTGGTAACGATAGAGGAGGTCAAACAAGCTATGTTTAGTATCAAAGGAAATAAAGTACCGGGTCCAAATGGATTTACGAGCCAATTTTTAAGGACACCTGGGCTATAATAGGTCAGAGTATCTATGTAGCAGTAAATGATGTGTTTGTTCATGGGAAACTACTGAAGCAAGTAAGCAACACTTTACTCACTCTCATACCCAAGATCAATAACCCTGAATTCGTGAGTCAATTTCGTCCCATAGCTTGCTGTAACACTATATACAAATGTCTTTCCAAAGTTATTTGTGGGCAACTTGGTAGTATTTTGCCTGATATTATTTGCCAGAGTCAAAGTGCGTTTGTTAAAAGGAGAGATATTGTGGAAAACATATACATTTGCCAAGATTTAGTGCGGCTATACAACAGGAAACAGTGCTCTCCTCGTGTTTTGATGAAAATAGATTTACAAAAAGGCCTATGATACAATTGAATGGTCTTTTGTACAAGAAATGCTTGAAGCATTGGACTTCCCTCCTGATTTTGTGAATATTATCATGGAATGTCTAACTTCCCCCAGCTATACATTGACAATTAATGGGGAAAATTTTGGTTTTTTAAAGCAAAAAGAGGGTTGAGGCAGGGAGACCCTCTTTCTCCGCTCCTATTCACAATTTGTATGGAATATTTGAGCCGAATTATCATGGTGATACAGGAGAAAGCAGATTACAGATTTCACCCTTTGTGTAAACAAATCAAGCTTAGTCATCTTTGTTTTGCAGATGACTTAATGTTGTTCTGTAAGGGAGATGGGGCGTCTGTTACTTGGTTAATGAAGGCATTTGCTCTATTCTCTAAGGCAACTGGCCTCACCATGAATCAGAGTAAATCTAGCATATATTATAATGGTATCAAAACTGATCAAGCACAGATTGTGAATGCCACAGGTATGATCAAAGGAACTCTACCATTTAAATATTTGGGGATCTCCATGTCCTCTAATAAGATTTCATTTCTTGAATGTCATATCCTAACTGAGAGGATAGTAAGCAGGATTAGGGGAATGGGGGCACGAAAACTTTCATACAGTGGTCGTCTAGTTATGGTACAGGCTGTCTTGAATAATCTGCATATGTATTGGTCTCGTGTGTTCATTATTCCTTCCTCGGTGATAGCCCAGATAAATGCTATATGTCGGAATAATCTTTGGCAAGGAAGTGAGCACTACCAAATGCCTCCTCTGATAGCATGGGACAAAGTATGTAGTCCGCGATTGGAAGGGGGTTTGGGTCTTAAACACCTACACACTTGGAACATAGCAGCAATTGGAAAGTATGCGTGGTAGGTGACTTGCAAAGCAGATCATTTGTGGGTGAAATGGGTTCATGCGGTGTATTTGAGAGGCAGAGATTGGGCTACTTATCAACCCCCCTAATTCCAGTTGGTCTTGGAGGAAGATCTGCTGGGTTAAGGACAAAATCTATTCAAACAATCTATTCCCTACTCTTTTGGCTCAGCATAGATCATATGAAGTGGGTGAGGGATATGACTGGTAACGCATCAAGGGTCAGCGGGTGATGTAGGATAAGCTGGTTTGGAACAGAATCATCCTACCTCGTCATGGTTTCAATGCTTGGCTAATCAGTCATAGACGATTATTAACTAAAGACAGACTCGCTAAGATGGGTATTATGGTGGACTTAGATTACAGTATTTGTGGAGCAGCAGATGAGACCCATGACCATTTGTTCTCTCACTGTGAATATGTTCAGCAATGTTTCAAGCTTTTATCTCTGTGGATGCAATGTTCCATTCCACATCAGGATACAGCGAAGTGGTGGAAGAGCTTTCGTGCCAAGTCCCTACTACTAAAGCATGTTTATGCAGCTCGGATACTGGCAGTATGGTACCATGTCTGGAAAAATCGAAACCAAGGTCAGATTTGTCAAGAGATAATAGAATGCCCCACTCGTTTAATGGAGTTAGTGAAAAAAGAGATTTGCTCTAGAATCATATTCATTCGACACAATATTCCAAGTAAATATCATAGTGCTGTGGATAGATTAATAGCATAGAAAATGATTGTAGTTTGGTGAACTAAAGTTTGAAAATATATATATATATATATATATATATATATATATATATATATATATATATATACTTACATTTGCACCAAAAAAGAAAAGTGGGCCAATAAAGAGTAAAAATCCTTATTTAAATCAGAGGAAATTTGTTTAAAGATAACTTAGAAAACAAATGGCGAATGTTGGGCCCAAATTCCCCAGATCACACAATACAAGGATACCCGAGTAGACATTGAATTCAAGATACTCAACCCAAGATACTCAAGGTAATCAGTTCGGGTACCTCAAGTATGTTAATCAGTAAAGCCATTGAATCGGTGAAAGAAGAAGGTAATGAAAGCAATTATCACCTTGCTACATCGGGTATGATAATATTAAAGGCCTATTTAAGGAATAGACTTAATGTGCACAATGGGCAGATATATCATCGACGCCCAGTATAAGTATTACATGAGGAGAGGGAAAACGGATCGAGGGATAATACATCATCTTAACTGATTACTTTACATATTCACTCTATTGTAATCAGATATCATAAAATATAGTGAAACCTATCTTGGCTTGGCGCCCGTGGTTTATCCATTACTCCTAAGGGTTTTGCATGTATAAATCTTGTATCAATTTTGTTATATGTCCTACTCTAATACCTTTCTCACACCCTAAACTTCTTGATAGTAGTTAACCCACGACCATCCATACTTCTCTTACCTTGAAGATGAAATTTATAAACAGTCAGGTATTTGACAAGCACATATTATCCCTTCTTTTTAAGCTCATTTTGTGTCCAAATGGGCTGATTTTGATGCTTATTGTGCATATTCATAGTGTTGCGTATATTTGCACAAGTTTGGCAATTTACAGTGAAATTTAGTCTTATACGATGCTTTGCCAATGCTTGAAGTCGTCATGTCCCCGATAACTCTTGGTAGCTAAAGGAGTGGAGCTCCAAAGACGGTTTGGTTCTCTAACCAAACAGAAAGTGTTCCACAGTCCATAGAGTGTCACATCCGAGTAGTGGGGTCCCGGAACATGGTTGATGAATAGAGGAGCAAAGGCGATGAAGAAAAACCCGAAAGAAGAAATGCAGAAAGCTAGCTGGAAAAGGAGGATCAGAGTGTCAGGCGTAGATGGCAAAGCTTGGGCGCAGAATTCTGCGCAGATGCCTGTGGAACCTGCGCAAATCCACTTATTCGCTGCTTCGGCCTTTTTTTTTTGCGCGGACGACGGGCTCTCTTCTTTGGTTTTCTATTTATACCTAGGGTTTTGTGCTTTCATATAAAAGGCTGATTTCAGATTTTGTAGGGAGGACTTTTTTTTATGCTAACTTTCAATTGGTCCTTGCTTGGAGGCCAAGTTTGGATGTTTTTCTTCTATTTTGGTATGAACTTTAGTATGACGATCTAATCTTTTCAATTTTGGTGTAGTTTCTACCCTTTTGTATGAATCTACCACTATCGTAAGTCTTTCTTTTCCGTATAATCGTCTCGATCTTATGAATTTTCTATTTTGTAATGTACAATGATGTTTATTATGCATTGAGTTGGACATAGCCTTTTCTACCTATCATTCATCACTTGCTTGTGTAATTGAGACAACTAATACATTTATTTTTCACCCTTGTAGAACTCTTGGCATAGATTGGTTTGGTACTTCCTTTTGTGTGCTTTGATTAAGAAATTTCCATGTTGGAATGTTGATTTCACTATAACAAAAACGTTGTTTCGCGGTGATTATTTCGTAACGATTGAAAAATCGACATAAATAATCCACAATTACACCTATAATTGACAAATTACCCTAACTAATACGACGCTAATACACCCCATCAGATGATAGGTTAGCATATGCTATTTTATTTTATTTTTCGTTTAACCGCCCCTTATAATCTTTGGCAGCTGCTAGTCATAAAACTTTTTCTTAGCGATGCTAGTCATAAAATTAAAACCACGCTACTTAGGATTGTAATGCCGGTGCTAGGGTTTCCTCATCTTCTTCCTCGTAAAGAATACTCCAGAAATACTTTCTCAAAACCTATTTGCCATCGTCTTCGCTCAATCATGATGCTTTAGTCACGCTACTTATCAATTCGCTAATGAGGTACTACTTATTACTGCATATTATGTTAATCAATTTGGTTTTATCGTACTGCTTCAATTACGAGTTATTGAATCGCTATGCCCAGTTTAAGTTGATCTATTTACCAATTTTCAATCTATTGTTAAATTTGTTAGTTTACGCCATTGTGTATGGTGGACGACTGTTTGTTTGGGATTTTTTTTGTTTCTGTAATGTGAGGTAGTTGGAAGGGAATTGGTACATATTAGATTAGATTGCTACAGACTTTTAAATTTGCTAGGAAGTCAATGTCATCACTTATTTACCCACGTCAATTGTTGTTGTGACTCATACAGTCTTATATGATGCATTATCATGATGAGGGGAACGAAAATGATGCTACACACCATAGTGTTTTTGAGTCCAACATTAAACTCTGTTGAAGATGGCACTCTTTCATCTCATCAGCTTGAATAGACTCTATTACTAAGTAAAGACAATATATTTGATGCATTGCTGGTCAATTTTATCTAGTCAGTTTTGATTTTTGAAAGTTCAAAGTTTTAGACTGTTTTCTTATGGTGGCCTTAGTTCTTCTTTTAGTTCATATTTTCTATTTGTAAAATAAATATGAATTGTGATTTGCTTTGAAGCTTTTAGGTTTTTGAATTAAGGTACTTCCTCCTTTCATCAATGTTCTACCCATTTGATTATTTTATAGTACCTTAATGAATATATAATGGGTAGAACAATTGTGGTAGGAGGAAGTATATAACTTCAGTTGCCGGGTAACAATGAATATGTAGCGTTCATTATTCTATTTTAATGGTAGTGGGATTTCATTTCCTCTCCGTGTTTGCTGCAGTTTGTGAAACCAGACATCTAGATCACATTGGTCCTCTGCGTAACAGTTATAAAAAATCGTAATTTTTTTGTTTTTTTTTTCAACCTATGGCTTATGTGGCTATGATCACATTGGTTCAGATCATGATAGTTCACTGATATCAGTTGAAGTTAGTATGTCTCTGCATTTCCAGTGATGAACCTGTTGATAATTTGCAACTGAGGCTATTTTGCCGGGCTTCCAGCACTACAATGTGATGCTTCGTACCACCGCTCTCATCCCTAGTGCTTTCATTCCTCGGATGGGAGGAGGAAAGGTTAGTCGTAGTATCATATACTATCAGAGATGGCGAAGAACTTGAATATTTTTCCCACGACTTTACTATGTGGTTTATGATTTATTCACATTTTTTTGATTAGTCTTCCTGCTCGTTTTTTCCCCGTGTTTATAGACTGAGAAAGTTGAAGTTATTTAGATACTACTTTTCGTACTGGTTTGAACAGGCTTTTGTAGTCAACTTTCGGAACTCGCTTGCCAGCTGTGATTGGAGGAGGATATTATACTTTTGTTTCACCAAAAATTTCCATCATTTTGGTTGGTTGATACAGTCATTACTGTTATCATATAAAGGGTTGTGCTAAGAATTTTTCCCTCCTGGTTGTGTTGATAATATGTAGCTGCCTCTCACAAATTAGATACATTTAAATGCGAGACAGGAATCTTCCATCGTGAAATTTTTTGGATAATGCAGAATCATGAGAGCAATTTTTAAGCACTCAAACATTCTGTGTTATGTCTTCGTCCTGTGCCTCGCCATGTTATTAAGCAAACTACTCTGCCGAAAAGTTCTGTTCTATGAACAAAAATCAAAATAGTCTAGAAGATCTTTATAAAATAGTTTACTTGCTTTCCAGTCATAAGAAGTCATAGAATTGATACGAAAGACGAAATATGATATGGTTGATCAATTTTTCGATTTTTCTGCAGTAACTCTTCCTATTCGAAACGAGAAAATTATTTTCTCTATCCTGAAATTCCACAGTATAATATGGGGAATACAAAGGGCTATGATTGTTGGTTCTGTCCATCAAATTGCCCTTGGCTTTTGTGGACTATGGCGTAATGTCACAAGGCAAGTTTGCAGTTTGAACCCGTTATCGGATTTTTTTGTGCTTTTCTAATATTAATGTAGGTACCTACGAATTATGTAATTCCTATCACCGTCACATGGATGTTTTATAGGTTCCTAAGCCCGTTGTCAGCGGTTACTCTTATATCTCTGGTTGGCTTTGGATTTTGGACTCTATGAGATTGATTTTCCTGGGGTATGGAAATACGATGATGTTATCTTGCATTTACTTTTTCCCTATTTGTATTTGCACATCGTTACGTTGTACGTGTGTATATCACTGATGGTAAGTGTTGGTCTGATATAGGTGACCAAATGTGTAGAGATCGGCTTGCCAGCTTGTCGTTCTGATCTTCGTTGTAGTGGTAATATTATTAAAACTGAATTATAACTTCAAGTTATTTAAATTCAATTTATACTTGAAATTTTTTTATGCATATGCTTTCACAATGGTTCATTGATATTAATTAAATAAAACTGATAAATTGCAGTATTCTATTCTTTATTTTTGAGCGATTTGCTATTCTATTCTCTGTGGCCATAGTTTAGCTATATGCACATATTCTCACAGTTGACGGAGCATATATTGTTTGTGTTTCTATTGTTATTCCCTCACACATTTAATACTTGCAGCTTATGCTCATTGTTTAGTTTTCACTCTCCTTTCATCGTCGTCTCTTTTCTAATACTTCTATGTTATTTGATGTTGTATATATATATGTGTGTGTGTGTGTGTATACAACATCAAATAAAGGTGGGGGTTAGCTCAGGTATATGTTGCCTGTGTTGTATGCTAGATATATGTTTTTGGCTTTCCTAGTGGATTTCCTCATCTGTAAGGGAAGGATGGGGGTAGCTCAGCTCGTGGCAAAGAGACAGGTTCGATGTGAACTTGTTCGTGAATATTAAGGTCTTTGTTTTAATTGATTTACCTATTGAAATCTTTTAATCCTACTTATTAAAGTTGTCCAAACGCAGGAAGGTTTAACCTTGGAGAAATATTTGTGAGGAATCAACCCCCATGTTTTTTCATGACGCGACTACTTTACATAATTCAGATATATAGGTGGAAGCTTTGCTTTGGTGGTCAAAGACTTAGTATTTTATTAGGTTGTCAAAAGCTCAATTGCACTTACTTTGTACTTATAATAATTTAATTTAATCGATGTTGGATATATGTAATTTTTGGAATTTATGAGTAATATAAAATTTGCGCGTTTTTCATTTGTTTTTCCTTTTTATTTTCGCACTACAATTGAGACATAAGGTGATATTTCGTATCAAATGAAATCGATACAAAATTTACTACTCCATATATGGTTGCATTTAATAGTACTTATTGCGTTGAATGCAATTGCAACAATTGTAATTGAATGACATTTTATTCTGCTTATTGTGTCGAATAAATTCGAGACAATTATTATTAGAGACAATATCAAATAATTTACCGTGTCAATTATAACTGACACAAAATTGTCACTAAAGCTCATTTTCTTTCGCGTCAATTTTTAGGAGTTAGACTAGCGAATAGATTATTCGTTCCGAAAGGCTACGGCAACACTGTCTACGTCAACGTATATACAATCGATGGGGAAACCTTCGCGTCGAATAGAATCGCCACGAAATATCTAAATAATAGCCTCGAAAAGGTTATTTTGTTGTAGTGATTATGGTTTATTGGTCACTGTTTTCTCTCTTAAAGTACTGTAGATTCTTGATGCATATTGATGGGTTATTTGGTATGTGTGGACAAATGACTATCCTATGTGTAATTTTATTGAGCGTAGGGTTAAGTACTTGAGAAGATTGATGAGTATAGGATTTGAATGTCTTACATGGTAGTAGGTGTGGACATGACATAGGTCCACCCTGACGCGGCAACGTGCGGGTTTGAGTAGACGAATGAATCTCGTTGTAAGATTGTTCTCGGTTTAAAATTTAAATTGAAATAGGAGTCGCCACCGAACTTTGTGGGAGTTCGGACCCTTTCGAACCCACTCTATACTTAGGTGTATCGTGCACAAAGCACGGCCCGCTTTAGTACTAGAGCTTATGAGGGTTCGTCCCTTTGCATAAGGATATCGATATCGGGTTACCGAATATCGTATATCGAATGACCATTGTTTGCCAACGGTTTCGGGAATCCGGAAACCAAAGGATAGGGGTAAGGGGTGAGGGTACTTGTTGGGAAGCCCACGAAAGACACTCAACCCCGCTCGCTCTTAGTGGCCTCTGGTAGGATATCGTTCGGTTTTCGTGTACGCGCTTTAGTAAGACGGTTAAATGATATGCAAACAATACTTTTAGCTACGCATGTGAAATACGTGTTAAGCTACGTCATTTAATGCATCTAAAATTATGTCAAAGTTGTATTTAGCATGCGATGTTCATTTAGAAAGCGGTAAATGACAAACATCGAAAGTAAATATATTTGAAAATAAATTACAAATTACACGGGCGGAAATACAACCCGGAATTCACAATACTCGGACAGAGCGGAATGATAAATGAATTAGCGACGGTAAATGTAATCTATAAAAAAACCCGTAAATAGAAAATGTAATCGAAACCGTAAATCGAATAGTTGGACGAACTACGATCGCCTACACATTGCATTGTGTATTAATCGGAGGACGAAGACTTTAATACGCGTTTAGCATATGGGACCGAAGCGTGGTGCTAACTTGATCTCGGGCCTCTAAGTGTTGTCCCGACTTATCATAGAGAAATGGGAATATCTCGACCAATCGCATATCAAATACGACTAGGGAGTCGTCAATGTAGGATTAGTCATACGAGACGTTGCTCAAAGTCGTAAAGATAACGTGAAAATAACGAATATAATGTATAGGTTTTGAAAAGAGAAGACCGTGATTGAATTAACACGTGACGACTTAAAGTAGTAAAAATGACTTGACGTGACTTTATGTCACTTCAAGGCCCTCGTTGGAGACCTATAGGGGTCACTCGATTGAGTCATTGAGGGGACTCGGTCGAGTGCCCTTCGTGAAGACTCCTTGCCAATTTTTGAGGGGGTCACTCGATCGAGTGGTCCTTAGGCACTCGATCGAGTGCCCTCTACAACGGGTAAAGATTTGCTTTAAAACGACCCATTTCATGATTTGATAATTCGAATCAAAATGATCGAACTAAGTCTAAACATTACATAATTTACACTAAATTGATTCTCGAAAACTCATTTTGCACGATGTTTGATTATGAAACCGGCATCAAGCATTTTAGAGTGTTGTTTGTAAAAATCGAAATTAATTTAACAAGAATGATTATCGATTCCCTCCGCGTCATGATGTCATTGTCGGTCCTCATGGATTATATGACGATCGATTCAACGTCAACGGGTTTCACGCTAATTCAATTGTCAATAACTCTTTTAGGCGTGACGTTTGACTACGGAGTCAACATCGTGCCTTTAGAGTAATATTTTGAAAATGGTGCCGAATACGCTCGATAAAAAAAATCACCGCGATCACATTATATTCCGACGGTTATGCGTACGCCATAAGGCGACCTAATCCTTGAGTGTTTTGGGTGGCGCGCCTCGAAGGGCACCACCTCCAGTACGAAGCTTTAGAGGATTATAACGGACTTTGAATGGAATTCATTATCAAACATACTCAACTTGAAAAATCGATTATCGTCACAAATGTAAGATCCTTTGCATTTTGATAACGTAATTCGTTTTTTTGAAACCTACGACAATCGATTTAGCATCATCAAATATTTGCTTGAATCGATTCGAAAATAGTTTTGTTAAATTATTATACGCAGTATTATATATGACGGAATATAAAAAAACGGTAATTAAATGTTAGATTGTTAGATTGTTAGAAACAATAATTAAAAGTTAGATGCAAAAATGAAATGTTAGTAGTTAGCGGTATGAGAATTAAAAGTTAGTAATAATTAGTAATACTACACGAAATTAAAAAAAAGAAAAGATTAGAGATTAGAGAAGAGGGGGTTTGTTTACACCCTCAACCAACATGCTACTGGTCTCGGAACACGGACTCGTCTAGCGGCGGCGTAGGCACGGGAGCAACAAGAATGTAGGGTGAGTTAGGGTGTGTATGGTTGAAGAGACAGTTTTCTCGGGAATATGGAGGTTTGGTCTCGGGAATTGTTTGTATATGTATGTGTGTGTGAAACTCTTAAAATGTGGAGAGGATGAAGAAAATGTAAGGGTTGAAGGGTTGAAAACATGTTGTGTTAATGTAGAGCCAGGGGGTTTATTTATAGATTTTACCCCCGGCTAAGGGTCACTCGATCAAGTGACCCTATGTGTACTCGATCGAGTGGCCCTGTAAAAGGTTCCTGGTCGGTTTTTGAGGGTGCAATCGATCGAGTGGCCCTATGGCACTCTATCGAGTGGGTCTAGGCAGGTAGAGCCTTTTTAGGAAGATTTAGATTTGATTTTGACTTCTGATTTTGGTTGTTTTTGCTTCGCACTTGGACGCATCGTGAGGCCTGTTACATCTCGGGTTTCGACTTTGACCGAGTTTTGACTCAGTCGCAAAAGACGGTTTTGTTTTTGGTGACATTTTAGCTCAAAATAGCTTTATTTTATTAGAAACGACTCACTGAGTCTGGACTTGAGGTCGGTTTTTAGAGGTTTGTACTCCGCTAAGTGCCCACATTGGATACTACTGATTCCAAGTCCGTATTCGAGCGCATTAAAGCTTGTTTACATCCGCTCATCATCGGGTGTTTTGTTGGAAACTGCTATAGACACTAGTAGGCAAAATGCGGGTGTCTACAGTAGGTCATGCAAATGTGATTTGAAATTACACCAAGATGTTTGTTAATCATAAGGATTATCTTTAGTAATCATTGTCTTGTTTAGTTACTTTTCTAGACTTTTTACGCTAGTTATCAATCAAATCATGAAAACCCCCATATTTGTTTGTTTTGTTTAGCGTATATTCTCATCTTGTTCATCTTTGTGTTTCTCTTTTATTTAGTCTTTTTCTCACTAGCCTGGTTAGTTTCATTTAGTTTCTTTTTGTAGTTGTTTCGCCATCCTTGTGGTTCGACACCCATTGCTTGTTAGTTTGCTACGTTTTATCCTTAGTGATTTAGTAGTGATTGGTAGTATAAATTCAATTCCTTGTATGATTGTTGGATTAGCTTGGTAATGACACGACAAAATCTCACCTCATCAAATGACGTTGTTGCCGAGAATGGCAACATTCTAGGATTAGTGTTTTTTGTGAAACTTTGTTAGTTTAGTGTTTTTTTTCTTGTTTTTTTTATCTTTTGTTGTGAAGTAATTGGAAGTTCTGACCCTTCTTGTGCAAGTTGTGAAAGTTTTATGTCTAAAGGTTTCTCTTTACCTTCAGAATTGGAAGTCGGGCAAGACCAATTTGATGCTTGTGATAACTTCTTCAATAGAACGGATTACGAGTTCTTCAATCTGTCTAGTTAGAATTCATCCACACCTAGTCCAAGAGGTGATGTAGAGACTGTTCCATCTACACCCAGCTTTCTAGATTTTGTAGAACCAATGACAACGACAATTCGAGAGATTAAAGCATCGGATCTCGATTCTCAAGCGATGAGTATCGTGTATCCGGACATGGAAAAAATGCCTATTTATAGCTAAAAGGACATTTTCTACACTACTTAAGCAAGTTCCGTGGGATAGCTAACGAAGACCCACATAGACATCTTTGCGACTTTCATATGAGTTGTCCAAGTTGTGGACGCTGCCACCTGAGCCTTCTGCGGCTGCCACCCACACGGCCTGCTCGGGATCAGTCAAAACCCACATTCGGGGCGAAGTGTTGGACATCAATTTTGCTTGTTGATTTGTAGTTTTACTAGACAGATGTATGGGCGGATCTGTATTTTCATTAAAATAGATCGAAATGTGGTTGTAAATGTTTAAAGGTTGGATCATTTGGTCTGGCAACCGTTTTAGTGAACCGAACATGCGATGTGATGTTAGAGACGCAACTGAATAATTATGGAGTGTTCGGAGATCATTCAAGTCAACTTTGATCCCTTAGTCGGCCAAAGATGAGTAACATGGGACCTAAGGACAAAGACTTGTACCCTTAAATATTCCATGTCTATAATGACTCTCGTTTCAAGGATTTAGTTATCCACAATCCAGAGATTCGAGTAAGGGGTGAGGGTATGTATTGGGAAGCCAATGTTAGAAACAACGACACCCAATCCTGGCCGCATATAGCAACCTTTACGAATCAATCGATGTCGGACGTTTCTCGTCCTTAAGTAGTTAAAATTAAATAAATTAACCCTCAGCGTTTTAACCCTAGATATGCATCTTTTCTATGTCGATTAGTTTATGAGCAAGCAAACTAACGTCGAAGTTGATAGTTTAATATGCGTTTAATGCGATAAATGCGATAACACCTACAGTAACAGTTTGAACATATTAAGTTGCACGTATAAGGGAGAATATGGATTATTATTTATTAGTCATAAAAGCGAATATGTAAAACATGTTTAACTCGATATTATGAGTAATAGTCGATTACTTGATTATAACCCACTTAGTATTCGGCTTCAAGTGCGTCTGTAAGGCAGTAGTAGAAACGCTTGGTGTCATGCGATCCAGAACTGAGGCGCATGGTCTCATGCGATCCAGTTTCAGTGCGCATGACTCTGAGCGTTCAGGATAATAATGAACTGGTCCACTTCTCATATTAATTAAACTGTTCAGACATAGAAATGCTCATAGTGGAAGTACGCGCGTCACCAGGCGTTTCAGTATTCAGGCACACGAGGCCATGCGCCTCTCTGGGGGGGCTAGGATTAGACATGGTTTTCTATGTTCGCTTATGTTTCTAGTTAGTGCTGTTAATTATTATGTTTTAGTTTCTGATTAGTGCTTTAACATGTGATTTCTTCGTAAAACCGATAAAACATGCGAGAAAAGCGGTAAAACGTGAGATAACAATAGTAAATCATGTTAAGGAGGTTACGTAATCGGATTAATCGGATGAAGAACATATCTAAAACGATTAATCGGATTTAATTCAAGTGTTTTGAAGTAGGGTTTAAGTTGTGGACGTTACGTAGCTAGATAGAACGGTTTAGTCAAGGGAGTCTAGTTGGACATGCACTACAAATGGGGACCGAGAATGAGCAAGGTTTGTATACCATACCTGGATTGGGAACTGTAGGTGTACACGTCCATTGGGTGGATTATGAATCCAGTGGTCTACAGAAATCATAATGCGTATTTGAATTAATAGGATTATGAACCCTTTTAATTTGACCCTTATTTAAGGTAAAATAAAATACTAAATTAAGGAACAACCTAGTGACGATTATGAGTTGATTAGGATGAACTCGATGTGAGTTAGCAACACATAAATTAATTAGGTTAAGAATCGTGTAATTAGACCTTGACTTGTATTGCTTTGCCTAGATAAAGGTTTGAGTTAAGAACTTGGGTTTTAGGAATTAGGAATTCGATAGGCTATTATTAAACTATAAGGATTCGAAGGGTCGATTTTCTTCTTAATGGTCCTATTTGTTCTCATTGAATTCAGAATTTTAGAGAGCTCTAAGGATTTAAGTTGTTTTATTGAATGGTCGAGGGAAGGGGAGTATTTATAGGTTTTTTTATTCAGAATCACCCCTTAGGAACGTGCCGTAGTGCGCCCTAGGTTTGAAGCATATGGGCTTACGCGGACAACGTGAGGCGATTGAGTGGCTGAGCTCCGCAAGTTGCAAAAGTTTCTTAAATGGAGAGATACAAGATCATACGAGCTCCGTGTTGGGCTTCAAAATTGAGTTTTGAGGTTCGACTCGGGTTTAACTTTGCATTTCTGTACCTACTTGAGGCCCCGGAATTAGAATTGACTCTAATTAGTGTCGACGTGACCTTAATGACTCTAGAAAGACGGACACGATGTTGAATTAATATTTCTGAGTATTATTTTGATCCGAACTATGGAAAAATTATCAGAAACATCATAAAATCGCATCGTGTTGCAGTCCAATTATCATCGCGTGTTGGCTGACAACTCGAATAGACACCAGGTACAAATATGGGTGTCTACAGAAGCCCCCGCTTTGACTGAGGCTTGGAAAATGCGAAAGTCAAAGTATAGCTCCAGGTCAATCGAGAATTACAACCTGATGGCTATCCACTCGAGTCGTTTAATTATAGTCCGTTAGATTTTGCGTCAGGCTCGTCAACCATAAGAAAGAAATCATATACCTGTTCTTTGTTACCTGAGATAGCTTCCGGTGTGGAGCCATGAATGGAATTCATAGTTGGTGAAACTGGCTCCTTCGATTTGGATTCTGTTTTAGGGGACTTAAATGGGAGCTTATTTCTCAGATATCTTTGATTAGGTTTGAACTCTTCTCGATGGAGCCTAGTTGATCGGTGATGGTTTTGATGGATTGCAATTTGCAAGTTTAGCGTAGTAGTTTGTGATGTCTATGGGATGCTTTTGTGAACGTCTTTCTTAGTAAATACATTGTACTTAGTGTTAGTCTCTTTGTATTCTTCCTTGTCCATTCACTTACCTTGTACTCCCTCCGGTCATTATTTATCGCCCCACTCACTTTTGCACATAAAATAAAGAATGAATCTAAAATGGTAATAAATGATGGTGGGTAGTGAAAAATGAATATAAAATGGTAAAGAAATGAATGGTGGACCTTAAAGTGTAAAATTCAATGGCATTTCTTGTAAATAAAGGATAGAAAGAAGAATAATATGGAAAAAGGGTAAGATATAAAAGGAAAGTGGAGAAGTGAGGCAGAAAATAAAACCTGCCAAATAAGGAAAGTGGGGCGAAAAATAGTGACCGGAGTGAATAATTAGTAGGCTAGTGTGTATTCATGACAGCTAGTCTTTATATACGGATTGTAACTTTGGTTCTAATTATCGAAATATACAGTTTATCAGACTAGGTTCACCAAATAAACCACATTAAATAAATAAATAAATATATATACATACATACATACATATATATATATATAGAGAGAGAGAGAGGATCACAATAACTCTTATAAGTTCATAAGTTCAGTGTTAAAGTTACACAAAAAGTGCTTAAAGTTACACGAGATGAGTGATAAAGTTGATAACAGTGCTGAATGTTATTGTTACATATCAATTTTGAACAAATGCAACTTTATCGTATGTCATCTGTAACTTTAATATAGACTTAGTTACATATGGTGAACTTACTTGAGCTCTTATGAGTCCTTCTCTATATATGAGTCCATAAGTCCTCATCCCATCCATTGAATGAGATGGGGATGGATGGACAAGATTCATCCTAATATTTGCATTAAAAAAAAGGGAGATACTGCATCCTAAAATAACTCCCATAATTTTAGGAAACAATAATATCACGTTCATTCACTCACTCATTCATTCATTCACGTTCATCAAACCTAAAAAAAAACGCTTCTAATATCACGTTCATTCATTCATTCAAATCTGTGCTCGACAACCCGTTACTATGGATTCAATGATCGCGACATCTTCATCAACGGTTGATAAGCAATTCGTGGAGTACAAAAATGGTGAGTTTCGATATTGCTTTCATGTTTTACGACAATTTTATTCATTTCATTCATCATAGATTCATATCAATGGTTCATTGCTCTCGTGTTAGTATAGATTCCAGATTATTATGTTTATTTTTTTTGGTGAAATGTGAAATTTATATTAATAATCAATCTACAATAATGCACCAAACAGACATTGAACCCGTCAACAATCAAGATACATACAAGTTAATCTTAGTTACTAAGTTGATCGACCTACTCTTGATTACTAGTCATAATGCTACTGAACATGTACATCCTGCACCGAAACTCTCCTTGTATTCTCCTGAGAAGTACGACCGGCCTACAAACATAAGCATCAACTCGACTGATATTCCCAGCCCACCATAAGTGATAGACTACCGCAACAATGATAGCATGGCAGATTTTACGCTTCAAAATGGATGGGCATCTCCACGAAATAATTGCTCCTAACTCAATATTCATACTCACATCAGTCCATTCTTGAACTCCTGCAATAACCTGCTGCAAATAAGTGCAGTCAAAGAAAAGATGCGCGATGGACTCTTTTCCAACTCCACACAAGAAGCACTGATCCTCACTACCCACTCCAAATGTAATAAGGCAGTCTCTCGTGAGAAGACGATTCTGAAGTACTAGCCAATTAATGAACCTATGCTTGGGTATGGAATGCCTATTCCTAACATAATGCATCCACCCCACCTTCATAGTAGGGGCTTGTAACCATTAATACCCCTTACGCGTAGTATACTCCCTAGTACACCACTCATGACCAGTATATCCTCCCCGCAATGTATCTCGACTTTTGCAAATTTGCCTCTAAGCCCAGCTAGAATTTGGAGACGGAATGTAAACAAACCAATCCATCTGTTTTAAATATATGTGGGTGTTAGAATTAGTTATTGAAAGTGAATTGCATGAATATTATTGATGAATAAAGGTCCTATATATAGGACATTACAATAAATACAGTTTGCCTTAGATAGAAGTATACAATAATAAGTAGAAGATTATAAAAGATACAAATTACCTAAACTAAATTATATCACAATCAATAATATGAGAAAATAATATCCTGACATATATACGATATCTCTAATATGCTCCCGCAAGATGTACGGGCGGAGCGAAAGTACAATCTTGAAAATCAAGAGGAACGAATATCGGGTGCGTAAACTCGACAGTGTCGGGTGAGGGTGCGTAACTCGTCAGTCTAGGGTGTCGAATATCGGGTGCGTAAACTCGACAGTGTCGGGCGAGGGTGCGTAACTCACCAGTTTAGGGTGTCGGAACATATCAAACTCGCCAGTGTCGGGTGAGGGTGCGTAACTCGCCAGTCTAGGGTGTCGGAAAATATCATCAAGGTGCGTAAACTCGCCAGTCTCGGGTGCGTAATTCGCCAATCTCGAGTGCCAGACTCGGGTGCGTAATTCGCTAATCTCGAGTGCCAGTTTCGGGTGCGTAACTCGTCAATCTAGGGTGCGTAACTCGCTAGTCTAGGGTGTGTAACTCGTCAGTCTAGGGTGCGTAAAACTCGCCAGTCTAGGGTGTATAAACTCGCCGGTAATTTGGAAAGGACCAAGAAATTTATGGTCAAATTGAATTTAGAGAAGTAGAAAATTAAATCACAGATTTGATTAAAGTGGAGAAGATTAAACCACAAAATTGGGTTTAAGGGGTAAAAGATCGATTTAATGAGGGTGAAGAAAAGTTTATGGGTGAGAGAAGGGAGAAATATTTTGATGCAATTCAATGGGAGGGCAGCGGAAGATGGGTAGTTTCAAGCTTATACGATGGATCTAGGCTCTGATACCATGTTTGAATTATGAAAGAATTATGAATTGCATAAATATTATTAATGAACAAGGGTCCTATTTATAGGATTACATAGTAACACAGTTTGGGTAGTATACAGAAACTATAATATTCTAAGAGATACAATTACCTAAACTAAAGATTCTAAGAGATATAATTAACTAAACTAAACTATATCACAATCAATAATGTAATACACTAATTATTCTAGAGATATTATATTAATATCTCTAATATGCTCCCGCAAGATGGACGGCAGAACGGAAAGTCCAATCTTGGAGAAAATAAGAGGAACGAATATCGGGTGCGTAAACTCGCAACGTCGGGTGACGGTGCGTAACTCGCCAGTCTAGGGTGTCGGAACATATCAGCAGGGTGCGTAAACTCGCCAGTCTCGGGTGAGGGTGCGTAACTCGCCAGTCTAAGGTGTCAGAACATATCATCAGGATGCGTAAACTCGCCAGTCTCGGGTGCGTAATTCGCCAATCTCGAGTGCGGGTGCGTAATTCGCCAATCTAGGGTGCGTAACTCGCCAGTGCAGGATGCGTAAAGGCTCGATGCGTAAAGGCTTGATGCGTAAACTCGCCAGTCTAGGGTGCGTAAACTCGCCAGTCTAGGTGTCGGAACATTAACTTGACAGAAAATATATCCGATGCGTAACTCGCCAGTCTATAGTGCGTAAACTCGCCAGTAATTTGGAAGGGAACAAGAAATTTATGGTCAAATTGAATTTGAGATGGTAGAAAATTTAATACAGATTTGATTAAAGTGGAAAAGATTAAACCACGAAATTGGGTTATTGGGTAAAAGATTAGATTTAGTGAGGGTGGAGGAAAGTTTATGGGTGAGGGACAAGGGAGATTTTTTTTTTGATGCAATTTGATGGAAGGGCAGCGGAAGATGGGTAGGTCAGGCCGATTATGTAGATCTAAGCTCTGATATCATGTTAGAATTAGTTATTGAAAGTGAATTGCATGAATATTATCGATGAATAAATATCCTATATATAAGACGTTACAAGAAATACAGTTTGCCTTAGATAGAAGTATACAATAATAAGTAGAAGATTATAAAAGATACAAATTACCTAAACTAAATTATATTACAATCAATAATATGAGAAAATAATATCCTGACATATATACGATATCTCTAATAGTGGGCAACCCATTTAATCCACAAATGGTTTTTTTTTTAGCTAACCACCAAGAGTATTTACCAATAGCAGCATTATTCCAGTTAAAGCTATTTACAATACCCAAACCACCATGTTTCATTGTCTTACAGCAGTCCTTCCAAGCTACCAAAGGTATTTTACCGTAATCACTTTCCCCCGACCATAAATAGTTACGACAAATAGCTTCAATCTTCCTTATTACTCCAGCAAGCAGCAAGAAAAGTCTAGCCTAATAATCATGTAGATGGGACAAAATAGCCTTGGTAAGGACCAAACGACCCGCATTGCACAGTTTACGGGCACCCCATCCTCTGATACGTTTCACCACTTTTTCCACCAGAATGGCACATTCATTGTTTGTCAATCTCTTATAGGATATTGGAACCCCAAGATACCTGAAGGGAAAAGTCCCTTGTCGAAAGCCCGTCATAGCCAAAATGGATCTCTTCTCACTATCTCCTATACCATTCATATAGATCTCATATTTGTCCTTATTCATCATAAGCCCCGAAGCAACTGTAAAAGTAATCATACTCCTGATCAGAACTTTGTTTGATGCCTTATCACCCCGGTAGAGCATTATTAAGTCATCCGCAAAGCACAGGTTACTTAATTTAATACCCCTGCAAAGTGAGTGATAATGAAAATCTCGTCTCTCAGTAACAATATCCAAAATACGGGTCAAATATTCCATACTTATCACAAACAAGAAAGGAGACATGGGGTCTCCTTGGCGGATGCCTCTACGTCCCTGAAAATATCCAAACTGCGAACCATTTGGAGCAAGTGTATACGACGCAGTCGTAACATACTCCATTATCCAATTAATCATCTTACCCGGGAACTGTAAGCCTTCAAGCATCCCCCAAAGAAAAATCCATTCTACGGAATCATAAGATTTCCGTAAATCAATCTTCATAATACTACGGGGAGAGCAAGACTTCCGATTATACAGTCTAACAATATCCTGACAAATCAGAATATTGTCCACAATATCACACCCAGGAACAAAACCACTATGATTCAGACTAATAATGTCGGGCATCACAGTTGCTATTCGCTTACTGAGTATCTTGGTAATACACTTATATAACACATTGCAACACGCAATGGGCCGGAAATCCATGACTGATTCAAGCTGTTCTTTCTTAGGAATTAAGGTTCGGACGGTCGAGTTTATTTGTTTAAGAAGCTTACCCGTAGAATAAAACTCTTGTACAGCTCTTACATTATCATCTTCAACAATGCTCTTCGCATCCCTAAAAAATTGAGATGAGTACCCATCTGGTCCTGGAGCTTTATCCTTAGGGATGGAATAAAGCGCCTCCACAATCTCTCCTCTAGTGACATCCCTGTACAGTAACTCAGCCTGACGACCAGTCAGAATCCTCTCTCTCCGAATAACTTCTATTGAGATTGGCCTGACAGTAGAGGCAGACCCAAGCAGCTATTTGTAATATGCTAGAAAAGCCCTCTCAATTCCTAAATTATCTATGCAAGTTCTGCCCTCCTTGTCTCTTATTGTAAGTACCTTATTCTGCGCCCTACGTGCTTTAATAGAGCAGTGAAAGTAGCTCGTATTGTCATCTCCTTCACTAAGCCATTGAACCTTAGCTTTCTGAGCTAAAAACACCCTTTGTGCCTCATCTAGTTCTTTAAAAGATTGAGCAGCAGTACTTTCTTCTTTCTGCAGTGTCCTGTAACCAGGGTTATAGTGCAGTTGTTCCTGGATCTGAAGTAGTAGCAACTTAGCTACCTTAGCAGCATTCTCTATATCCCCAAATGTCGTAGCAGGCTCTTCAATGGGTGTTTAAGAGCCTTCAATTTCTTAGCCACTTGAAACATAAAGTAGCCTTTTACTTCCTTGTTCCACACCTCCGCAACAATAGGTAGGAAATCTTCATGTTTCCCCCACATATTGCTATATTTGAAACTTCTATTCACACAAGCAGTAGAGTGACCACCATCCCACATATTCAAAACACAGGGGCTATGATCATAGATTCCCTCTGGCAGATAAGTAATAGTGCCAGTAGGTCCATTCAGAATCCAGTTATCATTCACTAATACCCTATCAATACAACTAAAAACTCGTCCATCATCTTGGTGCTTATTATTCCAAGTGAAGTAGGCGCCCGAGGAATAAACATCTTTCAATCCACATGTCTCAACACAATCCTGAAAATCTTCTATTTCTGCAAGAGTAACCGCTCCACCAATTGTAACACCCGCTATTTTTCCTATCATTTTTATCTTTTCCGTTATGACTCTGTCATATCTGTCATATTTTGGCCTTATGTTTCTTCATTTTTCCAAGCTTTATTTTCATTTTGAGTTTAATAATATTTATTTATATTTTTAAAAGATTTTAATTCTTTTAAATCTATTTATTTGATTTGCTTCATAAACTATTTATTTTTTCCGCGAGGGATTTTATTTCTCTACGAATTAACGTATTTGAGCTTGGATTTGAGTTATTCCTTTTTATATATATATATATATATATTAGGCTTTTTCGAACGATCTCATTGGTCCCTTCAATCAAATCTCAAATTAGAAAAGTATCATAAATAAAAAAAATCAATTAGAGAATCTTTTGATTATTACAATATATATTTAATTTATTATATTAATGTGATATTTTACAATTCTGACGTGAAAACCTTTAGAGTTCATTTTTTTAAAACATTATCGTAAAATAAATTATAAAAATGAAATAATTAGATTCGTCTTAAAAAATGCTTTCATTAGAGTATAAATTTCATATCATTTGTTTCACATTATGTGATAAATTTATAACACATAACAGTTTTAAAATTATCTCACATCGACAAATTACAGTATGATAATGAAATTCTATATTATAAATAAAGAGTAATAATTCGTTCTTCGATATCTATCAAAAGTCTTTTGAATCTCAAAAAGAATTTCAAAGACTATAAACTTAAGTAATTATCCTACATCGAGATGATGAAATTTTATATTATAAATAAGAGTAATCATTCGTTTTAAATATCGACCAAGAAAAAGTTTTAAATTATCCCACATCGACAAATTACAGTATGATAATGAAATTCTATATTATAAATAAAGAGTAATAATTCGTTCTTCGATATCTACCAAAAAGTCTTTTGAATCTCAAAAAGAATTTCTAAGACTATAAACTTAAGTAATTATCCTACATCGAGATGATGAAATTTTATATTATAAATAAGAGTAATCATTTGTTTTAAATATCGACCAAGAAAAACTTTTAAATTATCCCACATCGAAAAAAAATATATAAGACTACAAACTTAAAATCATCCCAAATTAAATAATAGTCTTATGACCCAATCATTAAGAGAGTTTTAGAGAGGGAAAGCTCTGGAAAAACCTTCTGCGATCCAGCAATGGCGCGATCAAAGAAGGGCCAATCTCGAGCTAGGTATAGTATATCACAAAAATCAAATAATAGTTCTTACAATAGTAAACACACAGATTATAGTAATAATATGGCACATAATACAAATCGGAAATCGACTAACTCACAGGTTCAGTACTCGGATACTGACTCGGTGAAGGATGATGAAATTGTTTTCCCGAATTCGCTGGAGGAAGAGATTGAGGAAATCATTGGAGAGCCGCCTGATGCTACGTGGATTGAAATTCCACACAGGTCAGGCCGTACTCAACTCAAGCTTACTAAGGAAGACGTCCAATCTGAACTTGATTATTGGGCCAATTCAATTGTATGCTATGTGTTGGGGGCTAATCCGCCATGGTTCGTTCTCAATGGATTCCTGAGGAGAATTTGGAAACAGGCGGAGATTGAGCAAATTTCATTTCAACCAAATGGAATTTGTCTTGTCCGATTTAAAACTGCTGAAAAGAAGATGGAGGTACTGAACAATGGGCATCTCTTCTTTGATAATAAGCCGCTGATTGTCAAAGATTGGGATCCGACACAGAAGATTGAGAAGGGGGATGTCAGTAATGTTCCGGTATGGATTCGATTTTATAATCTATCGCTTAAATTTTGGGGTAATGCACTGCTTAAAATTGCTGGACTGATAGGTAAGCCTCTGGAGTGTGATACTGCTACTAAGATGAAAAACTTTCTAGGGTATGCTCGGGTGCTTGTTGAAGTTCCTTTTAACTGTCAACTACCTGATGTTATCTGTTATCATGATGAGATGAGTGTGATGCACAATCAAATTGTTCATTATGAATGGAAGCCTGTTAAATGTAATTTATGTCAGGGGATTGGGCATAATCAGGAGAGTTGTCGTAAGAAGAAGGAGGAATTGCAGATCAAGAAACCTACAAAGATGTGGAGACCAAAACAAGTGCCTAATGACTCGGTGAAGCCAGTTGATAATGTGGAATTAGTCACTGTTATGGAACATAAGGTACTCCAGACGCCTCAACCTGTACCTACAAGTTTGCACACGTCAAGCCCGGCAAGGGTAATAACAAAATATAATCATCAAGATCAAGGTGGGGTGAGAATTGCAGGGAAATCATTCTATGACATATTGAATTCCTCAATAGCGAACAGTCTTGAGGGTATCATGGGAGGGGGATCGAATTTCCTTCGCCATGACTAGCATAGCATTTTGGAACATGAGAGGTATAAATAGCTTGAATAAGCAACGGGAAATAAATTGGTTTTTACGTAAGAATAATATTGGGTTGTTTGGAATAATGGAAACGAGAGTGAGAAGGGCTGCTACTCAGAAGGTGTTTGATGGGATTCGAATAAATTGGAAGTATGTCACTAACACACAGGCAATGGAAGGGAGGAGAATTTGGATTTTATGGGATGCGAATGTGTTTGGTGTTACAATCTTAGTTAATAAGCTTCGGGTAATTCGTATTGTTGTTACTTGCTTGGTTAATAGAGTGCAATGGAACATCTCCTTTGTGTATGGGATGAACAGGATTGGGGAAAGACGACCGCTGTGGGAGTCAATTAGGCGAATACATGGGATATTTAGAACTAACCCCTGGATTTTGGTGGGGGATTACAATAATGTGCTCAATGCCAGTGAACGGATTGGCAACCCGGTCACCCAGGCTGATGTGATTGATGTTCCAAAGTGTATGGAGGACTGTGACTTAGGGGATTTGACTGCTACGGGGGCGTTTTTCACTTGGAATAACAAGCATGAGGTTGGAATTCGTAGGTTTAGTAGGATTGACAAGGTCTTAGCTAATGGAGAATGGATTAGCAAGATGCCTGTGTGCAACATCCAGTTTCTCCCTGAAGGGTTGTATGATCACTGCCTGTGTGTTATTAACATATGGCAGGATGCCTCGCCTAGAAGATGCAGTTTTAAGTATTATAATATGTGGGGGAAGGATAGAGACTTTGGGGATATTGTTCGAAGTGTTTGGAGTCAAAATATTAAAGGGACTAAGATGTTTCAAGTCATTAAGAAGCTTAAGTTGCTTAAGGCCCCTTTACGGGCATTGAACAAGAAGGGTTATGATAACATTGAGAACACGGCTCACTTGGCTCTATTAGCTCTGCAGGAGATGCAATCACAGCTCCATATTAATCCTTGGGATGAGGAACTGCAGCAAAAGGAGCGACAAACATCAAGTGCTTTTAGTGAGATGGAGGCTGCACGACAGAGTTTTCTGGCTCAAAAAGCTAAGTTGCAATGGAATTTAGAGGGAGATGATAATACTAAGTTCTTTCACTATGTGATTAAAGCACGAAGGAGCATGAATAAGTATTTGTGTTGAAGAATCAGCAAGACATAATATGTAATAATCCTATCTCTATAGAGTCTGCCTTCTTGGAGTACTATGAGGGGCTTCTTGGATCGTCTAATACTTTTTTTTTGGTGAAATGTGAGAATTTTATTCATCCAAAAATAGCTTTACAAGGCATATGTACAGTACAAAATATATCAGAAGAAGACAAAATAAGCTATAACAGCTCAAATATTATATCCTATCGAGCGGAGAACAAGAATATCTTCATTTTCAAGCGAGTCCTTAGGAGTAAGTTTTATCCGACTCCGTACGCTAGTAGTAGCATGAGTCGCTATATTTTCCGGGCGGAGGATCACACCATCGTATAGAGCTGAGTTGCGTTGGATCCAAATCAAATAGTAACAAGCTGCCAAGAAGGCAGACCACAGTCTGCCAAGAACAGACTTGGTTCCAGTGACGAAAACCTGCTGCGGAATCAGGTGAGACACAGCAACAGCGTTTAAAAGGATTGTCTAATACTACTGACAATGTGAATGAGTATGTTGTTCAGTATGGAGCTGTTGCACAGGAGGAGCAGGCTGTAAGGATGACTAGAACCATTTATGATGATGAAATCAGGGCTGCACTGTTGAGTAGCCCCGATAATAAGGCGCCGGGTCCAGATGGATTCTTGATTGTTTTTTATAAGGATGGACTAGATATTGTGGGTGATGAGATTTTTGCAGCTATTAAAGATTTTTTTGTGACAGGGAAATTGCTTAAGGAAATTAACACTACAGTGGCTACATTAGTACCAAAGAAGGAAAGACCAGAATCGGTTCTTGATTTTAGGCCGATAGCTTGCTGTAATGTCATTTACAAATGCATTACGAAGATCATTTGTGGGCGACTTATGGAAGTTTTGCCTAATATTATAAGTCAAAATCAAAGTGCTTTCGTCAAAGGGAGGGATATTGTAGATAATATTTTGGTTTGCCAGGATTTAGTGAGACTTTATAATAGACAAGGGTGCACGCCTCGATGCATAATGAAAGTGGACCTTAAGAAGGCGTATGACTCCATAGAGTGGAGTTTTCTCCGCTAGATGCTTATTGGGATGAAGTTCCCTGATAAGATGGTCGAATGGATAATGGAATGTGTTACTACGCCCATGTACTCTTTATCCCTAAATGGTAATCTGTTTGGGTTTTTCCCGGGACGTAGACGTATTCGTTAGGGTGATCCGATGTCACCCTTTTTGTTTAATATTTGTATGGAGTACTTCTTGAGGCTAATGAGTGTCATGTCTTTGAAGGCTGACTTCAGGTATCATTCGTTATGTAAGCGAACAAGTCTTACACTTTTATGCTTCGCTGATGACCTTATTCTATTTTGTTACGCCAACGAATCTTCAGTAAGGATAATCAGTAAGACGTTTGAATGGTTTAGCAGAGCTTCTGGTCTAGAGATTAATAAGCAAAAGTCAGATATGATTATGAATGGAGTACCTGTTTCTATGCGAGCGCGTCTCCTTCGAATTTCTGGGTTTGAGCAGGGGGCATTACCATTTAAGTACCTTGGTGTACCCATTTCTTACAAGCGTATAAGTGTCGGGGACTGTGTTTTACTTGTGGAGAGAGTAGTGAGGCACATAAGGGGATGGGGAGTACGTAAGTTGAGCTATGGAGGAAGACTAGTATTGGTGAAATCTATCCTTTCTAAGCTCCATAACTATTGGTGTAGGATTTTCATTATTCCAAGTGGAGTGATTAAGAGAATTGAGAATATATGTCGAAATTATTTGCGGGTTGGGCATGAGGATTACTCTAAGGCCCCGTTGGTATCGTGGGAAGCATGCTGCCGAAGCATAAGTCAAGGAGGATTAGGGATTGTGAATGGAAAAATTTGGAATGAAGCTAGCATAGGTAAGTTTGCTTGGTGGTTATTTGATAAGAAAGATCGGTTGTGGATCAAATGGGTGGATGCGATCTATCTTAAAGGGCGGGATTGGATGACTTATCACCCCTCCCCGGCTTCGAGCTGGACTTGGAAGAAAATTTGCTCCACTAAGGAGGAATTTGCAGTGGCGTTTCAGCAAGGAAGGTTGGGAGGCAAGGAGTACACGGTCCAATGGGGATATAATTGGCTTTGTGGGGATAGAATGAAAGTTAATTGGAAGGCTGTTGTGTGGTGTAGGATGGCATACCTCAAACATTCTTTCGTTGGATGGTTGTACGTGCAGCAAAGACTCCTCACAAAGGATAGACTACTCTCGTTTGGTATAGCTGCAAATGTGTGTTGTGATGTGTGCTGATAAGGGTGAATCGAATGAGCATATCTTATTTGAATGCGTTTACAGCAGAAGGTGTCTGCAGGCTGTTTGCAGATGGATACAAGTGGAAATTCCGTATAAGAGCTTGGAATGGTGCAGGAAATGGAGATGCAAATCAGTCATGAAGAAGCATATAATAGTGGCCGTTATTTTGGCGGTAATGCATCGAGTCTGGCATGAGAGGAATGTATGTAGAATAGAAGCCACCTTAGCACGCCCGGAAGTCATAGCGGCTGATATCAAGAGGCAGGTATCTATTCGAATTAAGGGAAGAATGAAAGGAATTGTTTCGATCGTTGATAGGCGTTGGCTTGAGAATGTAGGTTTACTAGCTATTTGATAGAATGCCTAGTGCGATTAGAGTAGTAAGCTGATGTCGGTTTTTTGTGTGTATGGTAATGTTTGTAAAACTTTATGTGCTCTCATTGATGATATAAATTACATGTTACCAAAAAAAAATCATCCCACATTGAAAACTGTGATGAAATTCTGTACTTCGTATTATAATCAAGAGTTAAAAAGAGCTTAAACTATAAGCTTAGATAAATTATCTCACATCGAAAAAAAATTGACGAGCTGATGGAAGACTATAAACTTAAATAAATCATCCCACATCGAAAAGTTACGATAAGTTGATGAATTCTATATTATAAATAAGACAAATCATTCGTTCTTAAATATCAATAAAAAACATTTAAGTCTCTTAATAAGACTACAAAATTAAATAAAAATAATCTCACATAAGGTGATGAAACTTTATAATTCCTCCATTTTTTTTATATCTTCCCATCTTAATATAATACTCCACCTATAAATTGAGGTCATGGGAAGATATAAAAAAACAGAGGAAGTAGTATAAATACGATCTCAAAACTTTTTTCGAACGATCTCATTACTCTTTATTTATCTCATTGGTCCGTTCAATCAAATCTCAAATTAGAAAAGTATCATAAATAATAAAAAATATCAATTAGAGAATCTTTTGATTATTACAATATATATTTAATTTATTATATTAATGTGATATTTTACAATTCTGACGTGAAAACCTTTAGAGTTCATTTTTTAAAAACATTATCGTAAAATAAATTGTAAAAATGAAATAGTTAGATTCGTGTTAAAAAATGCTTTCGTTAGAGTATAAATTTCATATCATTTGTTTCACATTATGTGATAAATTTATAACACATAACAGTTTTAAAATTATCCCACATCGACAAATTACAGTATGATAATGAAATTATATATTATAAATAAAGAGTAATAATTCGTTCTTCGATATCTACCCAAAGTCTTTTGAATCTCAAAAAGAATTTCTAAGACTATAAACTTAAGTAATTATCCTACATCGAGATGATGAAATTTTATATTATAAATAAGAGTAATCATTTGTTTTAAATATCGACCAAGAAAAACTTTTAAATTATCCCACATCGAAAAAAAAATATACAAGACTACAAACTTAAAATCATCCTACATTGAAAACTGTGATGAAATTCTATACTTCGTATTATAATCAAGAGTTAAAAAGAGCTTAAACTATAAGCTTAGATAAATTATCTCACATCGAAAAAAAATTGACGAGCTGATGGAAGACTATAAACTTAAATAAATCATCCCACATCGAAAAGTTATGATAAGTTGATGAATTCTACATTATAAATAAGACAAATCATTCGTTCTTAAATATCAATAAAAAAACATTTAAGTCTCTTAATAAGACTACAAAGTTAAATAAAAATAATCTCACATAAGGTGATGAAACTTTATACTTCCTCCATTTTTTTATATCTTCCCATCTTAATATAATACTCCACCTATATATTGAGGTCATGGGAAGATATAAAAAAACCGAGGAAGTAGTATAAATACAATTAATCATTCGTTCTTAAATATCAATAAAAAATTATATGTCTTAATCTATTAATAAGACTACAAACTTAACTAAAATAATCTGACATCGAAAAATTATAATAAGGTGAAACTTAAGTAAAACTATCCCACATCCGAAAAATTATAAAGTTTTATCAAACAAAAATCTTTTGAGTCTTAAAAAGGTTCTTAAGTTTATACACAAAAGACTAATTATAATTTTTTCCTTAGGCATCAACCAACTTAAGTAATTCTCCCACATTGAAAAATAATGATAAGGTTATGAATTTCTACTAAATAAGAGTAATCATTGTTTTTAAATATCAACCAATAATATTTTGAGTTTAGAAAAGACTTAATAAGACTAAAAAATTAAAATTATCCCACATTGAAACAATTAAAATAAGGTACGGTGATGATTCTATATTATAAATAAGACTACAAATTTTACTTAAATTATCCCACATCGATAAATTATAATATGGTTATGGTTATATATTATAAATAAAACTAATTATTTGTTCATATCAATCAAAATCTTTTGAATCTTCAAAAAACTCTTAAGACCATAATAAGACGATAAAATTCTATGGTGATGAAATTCTATATTATAAACAAGATTAATCATTCATCCATAGATGTCAATAAAAAAACTTTTGGTCTAAAAAAATCTATTAATAAAACTACAAATAAAGTTAAATTAAAATTATCACATATCGAAAAACTTTTAGTCTTAAAAAAAGCTATTAATAAAACTACAAATAAAGTTAAATTAAAATTATCCCATATCGAAAAATTATAATGAGGTGATATAATTCTACGTAATCTTTCGTTCTTAGATACTCCGTATTAACCAACAATCTTTTGAACTTAAAAAAATGTATAATTAAAGTATATAGTTAATGTATAATTATCCCGCATCGAAATTACGATGGTGTGATGAAATTCTATGTATTATAAATACACAAGAGTAATCATGCATCCGTCTACAAATAAAATTTCTTAATTAGACTATATTGTCTAAACTTAAAATAAACTTAATTAAAATTATCTCACATCAAAAAATTATAATAAAAGCTGATCAAATTTGATTATATAAATAAAGAGTAATCGTCTATCATCTAACATAGATAAAAAAACAAACTCTTTTAAATCTTCAAAATAGCTCTTATAATTATAAACTTAATTAAGTAATTAAATTATACCACATCAAAAAAGTATGACGAGGTGATGAAATTCTTTATCATAAGTGAGTAATCTTATGGTTTTAAATATCAAGCAACAAATTTAAGGACCAGAAACCTAAAATTATCCCACATCGAAAAATTAAAATAAGGTGATATTTTATATTATAAATAAGAGTAAATTAATAATCGTGTGTTTTTCTGGGTCTTTAAAGCATATCTTAAAACTATAAACCTTGAGTAATCCTATATCGAAAAATTATGATGAGGCGATAGAATCTTATATTATCAATCAAAAAAATTATTCGCATGTAATCTTTTGAGTTTTAGAATAAGCTCTTAAGACTATAAACTTAGTTGAAATTAAGTTTGATTACTAATATCATGCGATCATCTTATTTATTATAATGATATAGATTGATCAAGTTTCTTATTTAACAAATATACATCATCAATGTAATTAAGCCAATTAACCCGAAGCCAACTAACCCGTGCAACACACGGGCTTTAATCTAGTTTTTATAATATTTTCAACTAGTAAATATTTTTATTTACGAAAATTTAGCCATTAATGATTTTATTACGAAGTTTCGTAAATAATTATTTTCTTACGCGAGGTTTACTCGAATTGTTTTGAAATGCCTTTAACTATTTTACGATTCTTCTTTTTATCAACTTACAAATTATTTGGGACCTTTTTCCCCATTTTTTGGACCAACACATCTTTTTGTCACACTCTTACTACGTTTTATAATACGTCTTATTTCATTACGTTAAATGTTGTTGCATAGGAATTTTTTCTGCATTTAACCATGGCTTAATGAGCAAACCCTTCATACTCCTTCTTATCCTCTTTGGCCGGCCACCTTGAATGATACCACATTGGATTCCACAACTTATTTATTCTCATTTAACCTTTAGAAACCTCCCAACTCTTTAACATTCATTTTCATAAAAATCATTCAACACCCTATTTTCTTCTCCTTTCCTTTGGCCGTGGCATTTCTGGTTTTTGAAGGCCTAATTTTGCTTCATTTTCGAGTCATAATCGTCTCATCTTTATCATCAAATTAATCCTTATTCCGATCCTTTCGTTAAGGTAATAAACGATGTTGTTTTCGATCATTATTTACCTTGATTTTATTAGTTTTTCTCATGCTATTTTTCTGTCATGGTTTCGTGTATAATAGGATTTGTGGACGATCCCGAAGCCGATGAGTATATTATCGGTTCCGATTTGGATTAGAAGTAACGTCGATGTTACTCGGTATTTCGTGATTTTAATTGTGTAATTGCATCTGTGGACATGACATAGGTCCACTCCGACGCGGTCATATGCAAGTTTGGGGAGGTGAATGAATCTCATGTGAGATGGGTCTCGAATTGAAATTTAAATCGAAATTGGAGTCGCCACCGAACTTTGTGGGAATTCGGGCCCATTCAAACCCACTCTATGTCTTAGTGGGCCGTGCACAAAGTACGGCCCATTCAGATTTCAGAGTTTATGGGGTTCGTCCCTTTGCATTGCGATACCGATACCGACATTATCGGATATCGTGTATTGAATGACTCTCGTGCATCAATGGTTTCGGACATCCGGAAACCACGGTTCTGAGTAAGGGGTGGGGGTATGTGTTGGGAAGTTCGCAAAGAACACCCAACCCCGCCCGCACTTAGCGGTCTCTACTAAGATATCGTTCAATGTTTTAATACGCGCGTTAGTAGTTCGATGGGGATGTTATGCAAACAGTATTTTGACTAACTTGTGAAAATTCGAATAAGTTGCTATGTCGATTTAATGCATCTAAACTAGCGTCAAAGTTGTATTTAGCATGCGAGGTTCGTTTAGTACAATAAAACAAACAACAAAAATAAAAAGAAAAGACATAAACAAACGAGTTAGTAACGGTAAATAACGGTTTGCAAATAGTATAGAAGAACATAAACGACATGATGCTCGGTTTTAGAAAGGGTAGGACACGTGATGGACTTGACACGTGTTGACCGAAGTCATAAAAATATTTGATAGGGCTCGAAATATGTTGAAGGGCTCACGTTTGGTGCGTGAAGGAGGCCACTTGATCGAGTCATAGAGGGACTCGACCGAGTGGTCTTCGGAAAACCCTTCTGCCTATTTTTGGGGTGTCACTCGATCGAGTGGGCTAGGCACTCGATTGAGTGCCCCCTGTACAAACTATGGTTCGTTTCACAATTTTCCATGAATTTCAAAGTTGCTTTTTAATGTAGAAAATCGATAATTTCGCCAAGTCGTGTAAAAATATGATACAATTTATACTCGACTTGAATTTTCGATACTCGTCATATTCGATACTTGACTATGGATTCAATATCGAACATTTAGAGTGAATTTTGGGAAAGATGTTTATGAGTCGTATTAAATTGAACTAAGGCGAAATAAATTCTCTCCGCATTATAATGTCGTATTTAGTCCTTTCGGACTACATGACAATTATTTAGCATCAACGAGTTCGCGCTAGTTAAATTTATTGACTAATTCGTTTAGACATGATATTCGACTTTAGAGTCGATATCGCATCTAAAGAAATATCTTTTGCTTGTTTGATTAGATCCAAAAATCGATTCCCTCCGCATCTCGACACCGTAATTAATCCTTGCAGATTATGTGATGTCGGATCTCCATCAACAGGTTTCGGTCTAACCCAAAAAAAGGAATCGGACGCGTTTAAAGGGGAATGTTCGCAATCCCATCACGCCTTTGAGTGTTTAGGACAGGGCTCCTCGAGAGGGCTCCACCACTGTTACAACTCGTAAAAGGATTAGAAGGGTCTTATACGAATATCGCCTTTAAATGTGTTCGATTTGAAGTAATTTTAGAAATTTGATGAATGTGTGATTTTGACGATTATGATGTAAATATTATAACAAGACTAGCGACGCGAAGAATAAAAAAACGATCTTGTTGATGTTGATTCGCTTCAACAATCAAATACTTGAAGTGTCGGGATAAGCGACCGGCCACATCGGGTGCGAGACCCTTGTATTCGGATTTCCTTATCCCGTCATCCCTTGTATTCGACACGAATAGGAGAATAATTTAAGGTGTTTTGATACTAGTAATATTAACGATATTAGAAACGAGAAAAAGAAAAGAAATAAAAAAACGCGACGCCGACGCTAAAAGGACGGAGGGACGACGCGAGAGAAGAGAAGAGATCGGGACTATTTGCACTCTCAACCTACATGCTTTGTACTCTCGGTATGGAACTCGTCTAGTTGTGGCTTAAGCACGGGAGTTTCGAGACTATGTAGGAAAAGTTATGGTGGTTTAAGGTTGGAGGAAGGATGTGTAATTGTAGGGTTGAAAGTTGTATCTTCAAAAGTCTAGGGTTGAAAAAGTGTGTAAATTGTGTTGCAAAGGGGTGTATATATAGGAATTCTCCCCATCCTCGTCTAGGGTTACTCGATCGAGTGCCCTGATGGACTCGATCGAGTGGCCCAACTGAAAGAAGACGGCGGGCCTGTTGGAGGCTCACTCGATCGAGTGAGCTGACACTCGATCGAATGGATGAGGCGGACGGGATATTTTGAAGATTTTGTGTTTGGGTTGGATTCTTGATATTTGCATGGTCATTTTGTGTCTCGAAAATGACTTTGACCGGGGTTTGACCCGGTCGCTAGAAGACGATTTTATTTCCGGTGTCGGTTTTGACCCAAATTAGTCTTATTTGATTGGAAATGACCCACTGGGCCTGAATTTGATGTTGGTTTTGTGAGATTTGTACTCCGTAAAAAGCCCAAGCCAAAAAATAACGATTTTGAGCCCATATCCGAGCGCGTAAAAGCACGTTCGCGTCCGATCATCATCGGGTGTTTTTGGAAAACTGCTATGGACACCTAGCAGCCAAATGTGGGTGTCTACAGCATGTATATTTTTATATTTCATTTTTGACAATATATGTATGTCATATAATCTAGAAAAATTTTAAAAGTTGAAAATTTGCATGTTTCGGTATTTTTATCGCTTTTACGAGATTAACGATTAAATTGTTGTATTGATTTGTAAAATTGTAATATTCGGCCTAAACTTGTAAATTATATTCTGTAAAAATGAGGTTTTTGATGATTTTTAATAATTTGGTATTTTTCTGATATTTTAGTTATCGATTATTGAATTATTACCGTTTACGAAAAAAAATGATTAAAAGCCGATTTTTAGTTCTAGTACTTAAACATTTTATTTTAATCTGAAATTTGATGTGAGTAAACTCTCTGATGAAATAGAATTATTTGAATTTTTCCATAATTATTCGGATTTGTTAAGTGGGTGAATTAATTAATCACTTTAAATCATTGTTTATCGTTAAAATCGTATTTGTCGTTTTAATTCCGATTTTCTGGTCTTTGTTTTAAATTGGAAAAAAATTGATAGATTCTGAAAAATCATGATTTTTAAGTTTAATAATAATTTTTGGATATTATTGCGTAAATCGTTTGGTAATTACTATTTGTATTAATCGTATTGTCGAAACTAATAATAATTAGGGAATTTAGTTATAAATTTTGAAAACACCCTAATCAGTAGTATTAAAATGTTTAAGACATTTTCAATCATTTTATAAAACTTGTATGATATTTCAATAATTTCATAAACTCAAATGTTCTCACTTTAACAATTAATATCGTTAAGGCCGAAAGTATTAGTTTTATAAATCTATATCTTTTACTAAAAATGTTTTATTAGTATGAACTAATATTTTCGCTATTTTGATATGATGCTATTTTTGTAAAGTTTCTAAATATAGAAGTTTCCTAAAATAGAAAGTTTTCTCTTTTGGAAGGCGATCCTTTTTCCCTTTTGTTCTCTTATTATTTACAATGATTATATCCTTTTGAATATCGATGTTGACTTTGTTTTGGAGTTATGGAATAAGGACAAGTGTGGGGTTAGAGTAATATAGTCTGGGATGTACGTTTTGCCATCAACTGCAAGGCTGGTGTGTCTTTATGGGACGCATTGGTTGTTGAACTGAGCATGGTTTGTGTTCAGGAGAGTGTGCATTGTGCCCTTAAACTTAGATATCGCATCTTATAAGTCGCGTCTGGTTGAACTGGATATGATTTGTATCTAGGAGGGGTGTATACTAGTTAAACTAGGACCTTGCCGCACACTGTCCTGTTATAGTTGAGTTGCCTAGTTAGAGACTGGATTCTGTTATGAGTTAAGTCTACAGTTCTCGGAGCTAGTTTCCAGTATTATCCTAGTGAAAGTCTGGCCATCTACGCTAATCCTATCCATAACGCCATTTTGAATATTTTTATTATTATCGATATAATTTGATTTGCAGGTTGGCAAATGTTTTATGTTTTGTCCGGAAAACTCACTTTTATTATATTGTTTCGATACGTGAAGTTTTTCATTGAAAGCTTATTTTTATGAATAATGTTTTACTGTTTTCCGTTTTTACTATTTTCATATAATAGTAATTACAGTTTTCAAATCATATTATACTGCTGTGAAAACGTTGACGTTGCTCCCCACTGATTGTGGCTGCTATGTTTTTAACATGGCAGGTATATGTGTTTCTCTTCGGCTATCGAGCAGTTGTGGATCCTGCTTATTTATTTTAATAATTATGTCTTATGGATTATTCAAACCCTTTTTGTGGATTGTTTTAAATTTTTGCCATTTTAGTTAAGGCCTATTGTTTGATTTTACCATTTTAATTCTAGTAAGACATAGTTACAGTGTGTTTTAATCTCGACTCTACAGTGTTTCCGCCTCTATATCGCGTTATATTTTCTGGGGGATTACACCAATATGCCCATCCAACTTCTTATTGAAATCACCCATCATCAGCCAAGGTAGATTCTGAGCTCGATTCCTGTCAACAATTGAGGTCCATAACTCTCTTCTGTCAGCAAGCTTATTGAACCCATATACCACAGATCAACTCCACTTATAATTATTTTGCTTATACACACATTCAAGGTGCACCACTTGGGCCTCTTTTTTAATAAGTGTAACCTAAAAGTAACTCGGGTTCCAGAGTAGGCAAATTCGCCCCCCTTCCTTAACCGCATTATTTGTGATAAACTCCCATTGTCGCCCTATCCCTTCCTTAACTTTATTCATAGCTATAGTCTTGACTCTAGTTTCCAGAAGACCGCAAAAGCCTATATTATTGATGTGTATAATTCGACGAATGTCACCCTGCTTATTCACCTTATTAATTCCTCGAACATTCCAAAACGTGATACTAACCATTTGGAGGATATGAGTGGAGCTTCCCCTTTCCCAGACTATTCAGAATGTTTCTTCTTAAAGAGTTAGTGAGAGCTTCAGCAAAGGACAATCCGGCTTGAATGGCAGGCTCACCCTGCCTAGTACTCTGAACAGGTGATAGTGGATTAGGAGGTGGTTGCACAGGCAAGCTAAGGGAGTCTCTAATGAGGCCTCAAGAGCTGATCCAGACACTACCACAGGCTTCTTAGGTACCCAAACCTTAGCTGCACGCTCTTTCTTCTTTTCATCCATTCTCCTACACGCCTCTGCATCATGACCAATACCTTGACATTGAGTGCACATTACTGGTTTCCATTCATAGTGGACATTCAAGAATTGTTTGATGTTGTTTTCATCCATGAACTCCACCATATCAGGTAGCTTCTGGCCCATCTTGACCTCAACCATATATTGGGCGTAGCCTAGAAATTCTTTCTCCTGCGTTATTTTGTCACTCCGGATAGGCTTTCCAATCAATCCAGCAATTTTGGGAAGGGCAGGACCCCAAAATTTAAGATCTAAGTTGTACAGCCTAATCCAAATAGGTATCTCATCCTCAAGATTCTTTGTAATCTTAACCTCTGCAGTCCAGTTCTTAACAATAAATGGCTTATTATCAAAGAAGAGGGGTCCTGATTGTAAGATAGCAGTCTTATGTTCCATCGTTTTAAGCCTGACTATACAAATGCCATTAGACCTCATAGAAACCTTATCAATGTCAAACGATTTCCAGATTCAACGTATATAGCCCACCATTACATGGCCAAGGGGATTAGCACCTAAAACATTGCAATAAACAGAAGTCGACCATAAATTGTTCTCACCCTGTACATCTGCAGCTTCCAATTTCAGTAAAGAAGTATTGGATGCAGGGGCTGATCTAACCCTACTCACTTCCGTCCAAGGATGGTCTGCTCCAGTATCATCTGACTCCAAATTTCCTTCCTCAATGATGTTTGCTCCAGGGTTGAAGCTGAATGCTCGAACTGACGCAGGATCAGCTGGTTCCACAAGGACAGTGTAATCCCCTAGAAAATCTAACGCAATACAGTGGCGGAAACACTATAGAGTTGGGATTAAAACACACTGACAAACTATATCTTATTAAAATAAATGGTAAGTCGATACAAAGACCACTTTTTACAAAAGGGCTAAATAGAAAATTCTCCAAATGGGTTATACAAATCCGTAAATTACATGAATAGAGAAAGAGTAGGATCCACGCTACTCGCTAGCTCACACCCAAAACCTAGCAGCAAATACCTGTCATGTTATAAACATAACAGCCACGTTAGTGGGGAGTAACTCGGACGTTCTCCCAGCCATACTATATCAAAATAATTAAAATGAGAAAACATTAAAACGATATAATAAAAATAAGTTTTCAGCGAAACTTAAAGCATTTGCAAACCTGCAAGTCATTATCAATCGATAATAATAATATTCAAAAATGGCGTTATGGAAATCAATCAGTGCAACGGAATAAACTTTCACTAGGATAATACTCAAACTAGCTTCGAGAACTTAGTCAAAACAAATTAGACTTCGGTCTCTAACTAGGCAACTTAAACTATAACAGGACTGCGTGCAGCGAGGTCCTGGCTTAAGTAATGTACACCCCTCCTGGACACCAACCATAATCCAGTTCAACCCGACGGCGACTTACACGATGCGATATCTAAGTTTAAGGTCAAAATATACACACTCCTGAACAAAAACCATGCTCAGTTCAACGACCAATGTGTCTCAACAATAGACACACCAGCTTTATAGTTCATGGCAAAACGTATACCCTAGACTGTATTACTCTACCCATACACTTGTCCTCATTCCATAACTCCAAAACAGCCATTATCGATATTCAAAAGATATAATCAATATAACAATATGAGGATAAAATGAATAAACATTTCATATAAAAAGGAAAACTTTCTATAAATAGAAACTTACTAATTTTAGAAACTTACTTAAAATAGAAATAATCTTATAGAAAATACGTAAGTTGTTAAAATTAGTGAAATGTATTAAAAATATCATTTCTAACAAAATTAACATTTTATTATTATCGTCGTTATCGTAACTTTAATATATTTCTAAATTCATTACTGAAAATATAAATAAAATATAACACGTCAGTGTATAGTATTCTATAAATAATTAAGAAATCGAGTTAAAACTATAAACTTTAGAAAAGAGATGTTTTAAGAAAAACAATATCAAATTAATTGAGTCAACAAGTTTTATAAATGAAATGAGATTTACAAAGATTTCAAATTATTTTTAATAAATAGCTTTTATTAATAAATAATACGAATTTTAATAAAAATAGTCAATCAGAAATTATCACTGAAAGTAGTCTCGACTAAAAATATATTTAAAACTAAATCGACTAATTTCTCATTTATTATTATAAATCGTAAAATGAAAATTAATTTATTAAACAAGTACACAAATCTCGATTATAATATAAAAATACGATTCCGAGTTAAAATTATAAATTAACGAAATATGAAAAAAAAATATGAAATCGTTATTATTTAGTTATTAGTGTCACGATAACCAACAAAATATTATAATGATCGTAAAATAATTAAATTACTAACGATTTATAAAACGATATCGAAAGTCGTAAAATTATTTATAAGGCATACAATTTAAAATTAATATAATTAGCATAATATATAGCTAAAATAGAAAACCGAACTTAAAATATTTACTACATACTACTACTCAAACATACGATATAAAATCGAGTAACGTCCTAAAGTTACCTTGAGTCGACATCCAAATGCTCATGTACTTGTCCTTCTTGATGAGTCCAAACTCCAACCGTTCTTATACTTGTCTTACAAAAGGACTTCGAAGCTCCAACGGAAATCGAGATAAAAGAAATAGAAAAAAAAAAATTGGAATAAGGGAAGTCGGAAACGAATGACTAGGACAATTAGAATAGAAGGACGGAAAGAAACATGGAGGACGATGCAAGGCAAAACCGAGGAGAGGAAGAGGGAATCATTATCGACCAAGTAGGATAAGATACCAAAACGAGACACAAGAAAAAGAGGGAGAGAAACAAGAAGCAGTAAACAAGAGGAACCGTAGTGACATGAAACCGAAACACGTAACACCGCGACAAAAGGAGATGGAGTAGCACCAGTGGTAACAAAACAAACAGCAGCAAAGGAATGAAATCAAGACGAGATGAAGGGGAAGCAACAGGAGGAAGAAGAAGAAGAAGAGGAGGAAAAGAAAACAACGGACAGCAGCAAAAAGATCGACAAATGAAAACGAAAACAAGGAGACAGAGGCAAGAAAAAAAAGCAAGGCAGCAACAACAACAACAACAACAATAGCATGTAAAGTCAAGGAAAAGAAATAGCGAACATCATGAGAGATTGAAACATCAACAAGAGGTCTGAACATAAGTAATAGAGACGGACAAAGGGAAGGTTTTAGGACGAAAGGACACAGATGGGCTGATTTTGAGCAGTAAGACAGCAGCGAGCAACATAATGACAACACCTGGGCACAAATAAAGAAGACAAGGGGACGGAACAACGCAAGGACAACCGCCAACAAAACAGACAGCATCAAAACGACATTATACGAATAGGAACTCGAGGAAGAGAAACAAAACAGGAAAAACAGATGCACAAGACGGGATGATTACGAAACAACAAAAGAAACCGAAAGAGGACAAAACGGACAGAAGGAGAAGAATAAGTAAATCGGGCAGCAATATTCACGACAAGCGTGACAGCAACAGTAACAAAACTTAAGAGTAGCAATATCGATAGCAGCAACGCCAACATAACACAGTAGATTCGACCACAGTAGATACAAAATAGAAGGAGGAATGAGAAAGAAGAAGAATACGATAAATAAGAAGGATACCTTCGCTGCAAAAAGAGGATACGCAAGGAGAAAAGCAGGGGGTCGAAACCAAGGGCACTCGCGCAGAAGAACTAGGGTGTTGACGACTGAAGAAGACAGCAGATGACGGGGAATAATGAATGGGAGAAAAAAAAAGAATGAAGATGGAGATGAAAAAGTGAAGCGGTGGGAGAAGAAGAAAGGCAAAGGTTTGCACCTTGAATGAGAGCAGAGGAAACAAAATAAAATAAAAGGGGATGTAAGAAGAAACGGTGGTCAACAAAAGAGGGGGTGAATCATCTAATTAAAGTGTGTAAGTAATACGGATTAAACGAATTCCGTAACGATAAGTTGACTGACCTCGAAACGAATTAAAAACGAGCAAAAATAATTAATAAATATCTGGACCGACAAATAAAATGAGTAATAAAAGAACTCGAGACGAAAACGAAGTTGATAGCAATAAATAAATAATTAGGTGATGCAATAGTAGTTCCTGAAAAATAATAAATTTTCGATAAAGTGAAATAAATCGATTTCTCGAGGAAATGAAATAGATGTTTTGACGAAACTTAAAATAAATGAAATTCGAGCTGAAAATAGAAATTCGAGCTTAAATATAATTAAATAAAAAGAATTTAGAATTTAAATCGTCGAAATAGACTTTCGATAAGAATTAGATTAAATGTATAAAATAAATCGAAACGGAAATAAAAATATGTTTCAAATATAAGGAGAGTTTCCGAGACGAAAAGAATTTTAGGAGTTTGAAACGATTACACGATAATTTCGTTTTATAATAATTTTAAGAATTACGAGTTAAATCGTAAATAAAATAAAAATACAAACATGACTCTAAATTAATTTAATTTATAAAATCAGGGGTGTTACAGACAGATTCTAGCACTTCCTCATCCAATGATTCAAAGGAGTTATTAGTAAAAATATTAGTATTTTTCAGAGTACTAGAATTGCTATAATATTTATTTTTATGTGCAGTATTACTATTGTTATTGCTAATGGTTCTCATCTTCCTCTTGGATTTTGCCATTGCTAAAATCCAAGAGGAATCCAAAGCTTTCTCTCTCTATATCCCGATTATTATGTTTATTATTTAGTTTTTTTTTATAATCTTCATCAATTGTTACGCTTTCATTGCCATGGAAGTCATTAAGATGCTCCATATTATTAGATTTTACGTTTATATTATGGAAACTGCATATTATTAATGATCTGATCATTATATGATTTTTTTTCGTACAAACATATATATGAAGTTATTGTAATGCACATAATATTTAATTTAATATAGATCATCTGTTATTTTAATGTCTAACCCCTGTGTATAGACATCTTCTGTTAATTGAATCTCATGTTACTTTAATGCACTTCATCTGTTACTTTAGTTCTTGTCATCTGTAACTTAATGCATTGGAGTAACAAAGAATTTAGAATACCGCCATATTAAAAAAAAGATATTGCTTCCTATTAGAAACTGTATATTATTAAAGTTTTGATTGGAGTAACGAGTCATCATCATTAGAATAACATACATAATGTATTACAGTAATACGTTTGAAGCATTGGAGTTACATGTCATCGGATTTAGTTATTAATGTTTTGGTTAGAATACCGTCATATTTAAAGTTCTAATTGTTTGTTTGTCTCCACGTTTATTGGCATTGTTCTTGTTTTTGTAGTAGACGCAAAAGCACAGGAATGGTGCAGGGATGTGGGTGAGAGTTTCACTCCATACATAGAGCAGATCTTCAAAGATGTAGATGAGAAGAAGAAGAAGAAGAATCATTAGGAAACGTCATGTAAGTCATCGTATGACGATGAAGAAGAAGAAGATTGAGGAGGAGGAGGAGGAGGAGGAGGAGAAGAAGAAGAAGAAGAAGAGTAACGTACATTATTTGTTAGAGTAACATACTGAATAAGTTACAATAATATAGTTTATGAGTTTGATTGATTTGCCAATATCAGAGTAACATCCTTTATTGGAGTACAATGAGTTAGAATAACATACATTATGCGTTAGAGTAACATACTTAATGAGTTACAGTAACACAGTTTATGAGTATAATTTGATTTCCAATATCCAGTTCTTAGAGTAACAGGTGTGAAACATTGGAATTAAAATGGAGTTTTATAATTTTTGTTTTGGAGCATTCTTAATAGAAACATACATTATTCTTTTGGTTGATTGGAAGTCCTGTTTTTGCAAAAGACTATTATGCAACGTAACATATTTAATGAGTTAAAGTAACACAATTCATGAATTAAAGTAACACATTGTATGAGTTAAAATAACATAGTTTACGGGTTATGGCAGTAACATAGTAACATACGTACAATGACAGTAGAAAAATGATGGTTTTTTGGTGAAGATGAAAAAAACTTAATTTTGAAGAAATTTGTTGTGTGAGAGAAAAATGCAGTTAAAAGATTGATAGGAAAGAGAAGATTTGCATTGAGATAATTAAGGAAGAGAGAGAAATGATATATTTACCAAGATTTGTTAGTTATTTCCTTATTTCACCTCAAGCAATCACAATCATCCATCTTCCACTTGATCAATGATCCAAGATATATATGTTGAGTCCATGAGTCCAATATTGGGCCATTGATCAAGTGGAAGATGGATGGTTGTGATTGCTTGAAGTGAAATAAAGAAATAACTGTAAATAAGGTAAATAAAATCAAATCTTCTTAATTATCTCTACCAAATAATTATTTCTCTCTCTTATCAAATTTTCTCTCACGTTACTCATATCCTGCCATCATCACACAACCTCAACATCTTCATAATTAATCTAAATTCCACAAAATTCAAATCCTTTCCTCTTCCGCGCAAGCATACACCGTCCTCTTCCTCTTCATAATTTTCAATCTTCCTCACAAGCATACATCGTCCTCTTCAAAAATTGTTGCAGTCATATTCTCCACAACTTAATCTTGAGTATATGGAAACGAGAAAAAAAATCATTGATGGTCCCAAGAGCAAGCCATCCAAGGGTCGAAAAAAATAATGTTTCTAATGAGTTATGTCGTTCTTTTCGAATTACGAATATTGTTTTGCATTGTTTTGACATCTTATCCTAGCATGTTAGTCAGTTTTCAATGAATGATACTGTTTATCTCCATTGGCATTTTGACTATCACTAATGGAACAACGTTGTTACACTCTGTTACTCTGACTCAGTGTACCTGTTACTCTAAGGAACGAGTAGTGTTACTATGAGGGTGAATGATGTTAACCCACGTTACAAATTTGGTCTCATAATCAGGGTGTTACACCGACGCATTGTAACTTACTCTAACGAATAAATGATGTTACTCTAAGTAATGAATGATGTTATCTTCATAATGATCGTTAAACAACGTTGTTATCATCTGTTATCAACGTCTTCATTCGTTAAAGAAGGTTGTTAACCCGCATTACAAAGTTGCATAATCAGGGATTGAGGTTCCTACCCTAGCCAAAAAAATTGTGTTACCCTGACTCATTGTAGCTGTTACTTTAACGAACAAATGATGTTACTATATGGAATGAGTGAGGGTAATCTAAGAATGAATGGTAAAAACGCCGTTATCCTCAGTTACTTTGATGCATTATATCTGTTACTTTAAGGAACGAATGTTGTTACTCTAATACATCCGAAATGTTACTCTAACAAAAAAACACATGTTTTAAATTTAGAGTTATTCTTGTAAAAAATGTGTAATAAATGTGTTATTCTTGTACACAAAAAAAACAAATTCTCAAATGACCAAAAACACAAGTATGCTCAGAACACTTGTTCCTCTTCCTCCTTTTCTTCAGAGTCTTCTTCAATTTCCTCTTCCTCGTCTTCTTCATCTACTTCACCCTCCTCATCCTCATCTTCTTCATCTACTTCACCATTCTTGTGCATTCGCGTCTTTGCCAATTCTACTTGCCAAAAATTGAACAACGTTACGCCCATGCAATGCATGTGTTACTTCAACTCCTAAAGTGAGTTACTCTAACTCGTACAGTAAGTTACTTTAACATCATCGTCAAAAAAACAATTCAACGTTGAGTGTGTGTTACTCTAATTACAAATTGGTGTTACTGTAACTCAGAAAGTATGTTACTTCAAGATCGTCTCTGCTTTAATAGAAAACAAAACAATAGTATCATTGAAGATTATGAAAAACCTAAATTATAAACATAACAATCTGGAATCTATACTAACACGAGAGCAATAAACCATTGATATGAATTTATGATGAATGAAATGAATAAAATTTCACCTTTTCCAGTGTTGTCCTGTGCATTCGCATCTCTGACAATTCCACCTGCACAAAATTAAACAACGTTACGCCCATGCAACCAATGTGTTACTTCAACTCCTAAGTTGAGTTACTCTAACTCGTACAGTACGTTACTCTAACATCATCGTCAAAAACCTTTTCTCGACGTTCAGTGTGTGTTACTCTAATTAAAATTAGGTGTTACTGTAACTTAGAACGTATGTTACATCAACGCCATGTCTGCTTCAATAGAAAATAAAACAATAGTATCAGTGGAGATTATGTAAAACCTAAATAACAAACATTGTAGACACCCACATTTGACCGTTAGTTGTCTATAGCAGTTTCCAAAAAACACCCGATGATGATTGGACGCAAACATGACTTAATACGCTCGATTTTCGGACTCGGAATCAATAGTAGTTGGCACGCGCTTTTAGCGGAGTAAAAATCTCACAAAACAGACCTCAAATCCAGGCTCAGTGGGTCGTTTCCAGTCAAATGAGACTAATTTGAGTCAAAACCGACACCAAGGGCAAAACCGTATTTTAGTAACCGGGTCAAACTCCGATCAAAGACGTTTCCGAAACGTAAAAATCTGTCACGCCACTTCAAAAATCTGACTCGAAGTCAAATACTACACAAATATAAGCTACAAAGTAGGAATCCTTTCCTATCCAAAGTCGGAATCCTACTCCATCTAAACCGGGTGTTTCTTCCCATGCAAGTAACCTTTTCCTATCCAAAGACGGAATCCCACTTCATCTCAACCGGTTGTTTTCTTCCTTTGCAAGATATCAATCTCCTATCTCAAGTCGGTATTTCATCCTATAAATACCCCACCCTTGCACACACAATTGAGACACACAATTCTCGACATCAATTACAACATCAACACAACAATTCCAATCCCGACACACAAATTACAACCCGGAATTCCAGAAATACTAGGCATATTATATTCCAATCTTTCCTCTAGAAATCCTATAGGATTCCCGACCATTCACAACACAAAATTCTAGGCAATTTTAGGCAAACCGCATACAAACCCGAGAGCAAAACTCGCCAAATCCCTAACCATACACACCATAACTCACCTATATACATCTTAACGCTCCCGCACCTAGGCCACTACTACGAGTCCGTTTTCGAGATAATCAAGCATGTAGATTGAGGGTGTTACAAATCCCGACTTCTCCCTTTTCTTCTCTTTCTCTCGTCCGTCTGTCTTTTTATACGGGTCGTCGTCAGGTCTTTTCTTTTTATTTTCTCGTTCCCAATATCGATATTATCGTACTATTTTCAATAAAGAGTCATCCCTAAGGATTCGATATCGACTCTATAGTCGAATATCGGATCTAAAGGAATCAATCATCAAATCATGTTAAGCATAATACCGTTGAAGCCGAGTAATTACGATATTACAACGTGGAGGAATTATTTCGTCTTAACAACATTCAAAACAAATTTTTTCACTCCACTCTAAATATCCGATATTGATTCTATAATCAAGCATCGAATATTACGAGTATAAATATTTAAGTCGAGTATAAATTATGCCATATTTGTACGCAATTTAACAAAAGAGTCGGTTTTCTAAAAAATCTCAAGAGCAGTCCGCCATGCGAGTCGCACGCGTCCTGTGCGAGTCGCATGGCCACGCGAGTCGCGCCCTCCTCGCGCGGGTCGCGTGGGCCCCTAAAAACCGCAACCCCGAAAAGCTATTCCGTCTTAATTCTTCAAACGTCTTCTTTTTTAAAAATGACGGGCTTTTGGGCATATTTCAGGTCTCGTTAAATATTTTCTTGACCTCGGTCAACGCGTGCTTAATCCATCACGTGTCACAAAATTTTCAAAATCATTCATGTCGTTGCATCTATATCTTTTATTCGATTTACAAACCGTTACTAACTTGTTTGCTCATGTTTTCAGTGATTTATTTTATTGTTTGTTTTATTATACTAAAACGAACCTCGCATGCTAAAAAAACTTTGACGTTAAATTTAGATGCATTATATCGACTTAGCAACCCGTTCAAATTCTCGCATGTTTAGGGAAAACAATGTTTGCATATCATTCATCGTATTACTAACGCGCGTATTTCAAAATCAAACGATAACTTAGTAGAGGCCGCTAATGTGCGCGCGGGGTTGGGTGTTCTTTGTGAACTTCCCAACACGTACCCTCACCCCTTACTTAGAACCATGGTTTCCGGATGTCCGAATCCATTGGCACACGAGAGTCATTCAATACACGGTATCCGATAATGTCGGTATCGGTATCAAATGCTAAGGGACGAACCCAATAAACTCTGAAATCCGAATGGGCCATACTTTGTGCATGGCCCACTAAGATATAGAGTGGGTTCGAACGGGCCCGAACTCCCACAATGTTCGGTGGCGACTCCAACTTTGATTTAAATTTCAATTCGACCCATCTCATATGAAGATTCATTCGCCTCCCCAAACCCGCGCGTGGCCGCGTTGGGGTGGACCTATGTCATGTCCACAATTTGGCGACTCCACTGGCGATTAACTGATGCGTGACTTACCATCGGCATCCTCAGGGTGAGACTCGTATAGAAATCGTTTGACTAGTACAATACGCGGTTTAGTTTTACGGTTCATGTAGTCCCCTAGAAAATCTAACGCAATATAGTGGCGGAAACACTGTAGAATTGGGATTAAAACACACCGATGTTCTATATGTTACGAAAGAACGGTCAGTCAATACAAAGGCCACTTTTTACAAAAGGGCTAAAAAGAAAATTCCTTAAAAGAGTTTATGCAATCCTTCAATAAACATAAACAAGAGAGAGTAAGATCCACGCTACTCGCTAGCTCACACCCAAAACCCAGCAGCAAATACCTGTCATGTTATAAACATAACAGCCACATCAGTGGGGAGTAACTCGGACGTTCTCCCAGCCATAATATACCATATGAAAAATAATAGTATTACTATATCAAAATAGGTAAAATTAAAAACAATTAAAACAATATAGTAACATAAGTTTTTAGCAAAACTTAAAGCGACTGCCAACCTGCAAGTCAAAACAAATCGATAATTATAAAATCCAAAATGGCGTTATGGAAATCAATTAGTGCAACGTAATAGACTTTCACTAGGATGATACTAAACTAGCTTCGAGAACTTAGTCAAAACATATCAGACTTCGGTCTCTAACTAGGCAACTCAACTATAACAGGACTGCGTGCAGCGAGGTCCTGGCTTAAGTAATGTACACCCCTCCTGGACACCAACCGTAATCCAGTTCAACCCGACGGCGACCTACACGTTGCGATATCTAAGTTTAAGGTCAAAATATACACACTCTTGAACACAAACCATGCTCAGTTCAACAACCAATGCGTCTCAACATAGACACACCAACTTTATAGTTGATGGCAAAACGTATACCCTAGACTTTATTACTCTACCCATACACTTGTCCTCATTCCATAACTCCAAAACCAAGCCATTATCGATTTTCAAATGAGATAATCATTGTAAATAATATGGAATAAAAGAAATACACATTTTATACCAAAATGAAACTTTCTATAAATAGAAATATACCAATTGTAGAAACTTACTTAAAATGGAAATATACTTATGGAATTACGTAAAGTGTTCAAATAAGTTAAATGTACCAAAATGACATTTAAGGCAAATAAACTTTTTATTAAGATCGTTGTTATCGTAACTTAATATATTTCTAAGTTCGTTATCAAAGGTATAAATCAAACGTAATAAGTGAAAATATAGTACTTGATAAATACGTAAGAAAATCAGGTTAAAACGATAAATTTTAGAAAATATACGATTTAGAAACAAAATGATAAATATAGATAAGGTATAAATAGCATAGGAGTTTTAGAAATGAAACGAGATTTATAAACCGTTCAAATTGTCTTTAGCAATTAAATTTATTAATAAACAATGCGGATTTTACTAAAAATAAAAAATTGTAACGATAAGAAGTTATTTAGTGAAAATAGTCTTGACAAAAATGTATTTCAAACAAAACGACTATTTTCTAATTTATTAACTTAAGTCGTAACATGAAAATTAATTTATTAAACAAGTACACAAATCTCGGGTATTATATAAAATACGATTTTGATTTAAAATAATAAATTAACAAAATATGACAAAATTATGAAATCGATATTATTAGTTACTAGTGTCACGATATTCAACAAAATATTATAACGATCGTTAATAATACAACTTATAAAACAATATCGAAATGTTATAAAATACTTACAAGGGACACGATTTGAAATTATATTTTAGCAAATAGTACGTAGCTAAAAAAAGCGAAGGTAAAGTATCTACTACATACTACTACTCAACACACGACATAATATCGAGTAACGTCCTAAAGTTACCTTGAGTCGAAAACGTCAAGGGACTAGCCGCTTCAACCCATTTGTCCAAGCTCTTATCCAACTGGTGACCACGAGCCAACTTCGAGGCTCTCACGGAGATACGAACACGTAGACACGGAAATAAAGGAGTCGGAATTAGCAAAAGTTGGAAAAGACTAGAGTAAAACGAGTAGACAAACTCGAGAAGAATAACGGTATAAGTCGATAGAATCGAGTAATGATATCGACATTAACAGAAACAACAAATAGAAAATCGAAATAGAAAGGAAGAAAAAGAGGACGGACAGGAGACACTAACAGCAGCAGGTGCGAACAAATATGCATCAACATGAACCGAGACAAGTAGATTAGAAGACTGAAACAGCAACACGGAACCGAGCGAAACAGCGAGCAGTAACCGACACAGACGGAAATGAAGAAGAGCAATCAACAGAACACAATCTGACACGAGAATCAGAACAACAAGGCAACGACATACAACAGCCTCAACAAAATCGGAGCAACAAAACAATTGAAACCGAGGCCAAGAAACGAGTCCTAAGGGAAGAAGACTTGACAACAGCAGGTGCGACAAAACTTGGTGACAGTACGACAAAACGCAGCAGCAGAAGTGACTGAACCAAACCAAAATAGGGCCGAAATCGAGTTGGAAATGAAGAGACAAAAAGACTACAGCAAAAATGATCAACAACAGAACAGTAGACGGCAAAATGACGATACGAAACAGCAACCGTCATCAACAGAAATGGGGAGAGAAGAAGAAGAACGGAAAAGAAAAAAACAAAACAAAGCGAGCGGCAGTAACAGAAATAAAACGACGACAGTAGCAACTGTATCGGATTCGATAACGAAACAGTTCAACACAAAACAATGGCAGACAGTAGCAGTAATATTGAAGAAGAAGAAAATTATGAGGATCGAAAAGCAGCAGCAGCGAGACAGAACAAACGAAGACGTATAACGACAGCAGCACAAACGTCGAGACAAAACAGAGGACGGCAAAGGCAGAACGAAGGAGAAGAAGAAATTGCTCACCGAGTTCCGGTGATGAAACGCGGCAACAAAGGCACAAACAGCAGCAACAATGAATTGCAGCAGCAACGAAGGATTGCAACAGCAGCGAACGGAAGAGAAAACGGAGAGGAAAAATGGTGCGCAGCAGATCAAGAACAGAAGAAGACATGGGAAAAATATGGAGCGGAGAGGGAGCAAGGAACCGCTGAAGATGATGGGATGAAGGTTGAATATGATGGAAAAGAAAAAGTTGGGATAGGAGTTGAGGATGTTGCGGCTGACACAAAGCAATCAAAACAAAAAGCAGTTTTAATAAATTAGGTTTAAGAAAACAAAATGGGTCGGAAAGAATACAATAAGACGGGCCGAGCAAAAGTGTTACGGTTTAAATAGACATCAAGTCAAAAGTTGACCCGAGTAAGAAACCGAGTTAAGAAAAATTATAAAAAATAATTGAGCCGAATAACGTAAAAGAGTAATTAAAATGTTTCTCGGGCAGAAATGAATATTCGAAACGGAAATAAAGTTTACGAAAATAATTGATTCGTCCCGGAGGATAAACAAAGTGAAATAAACGTTTTGAGTCAAATAGGATTTTATGAGTTTGAAACGTTTAAACGATAAATTCGTTTCATAATAATTTTATGAATTACGAGTTAAATCGTAAATAAAATAAAAATACGAATATAACTTTAATTTAATTTATCCTATAAAATTAGGGGTGTTACAATCTTCCCCACTAAAAAAAAGTTTCGTCCTCGAAACTAACAAAAACATAATAATAGAATGGAAAAAAAGGTTATATCACTTGAACAAAATGAGAATGCTTAACTCGCATCACAATCTTGTTTTTTTTTATAGAAATTTTACAACTTCAAATGTGATATGAAATTGAAATCGAAGACATAATTTATTTCAAGAAGAGTTGGCTCAATTCCCAAAGTTTAAAATCATTTAAATTAATAAAATCGCAAGTTAAAAAAATTATTTTAAAAATTAATGATGATAAATAATATTTGTAAACGAATTCGAGGGGAAATAGTACCCAAATATTTACAAAGCGACAGTAAAACGTTTTCGATTAAGAAATTCGACAATATTTTGTTTTAAGACCAAACAAAAATTTGAGAAATCAAATTTTGTAGTTAGTAAATAAAAATCGAACCACTCGTCAAATATTTTAAATAACAGATTTAAAGTCTAACGACAATAAAACAAAAATTTAGACATACGACGATTTTTCGAAAATGTTAAACCGTTTTACATAGTGATCATATAGAAATCAAAATATTAGCGATTATGAAAGTTTTCGTAAAATTCAAACGCTTGAAAATTTAAATTTGAAACAACTTCGAATACTTTAAAATAAATTATTAAGGCATTTTGAAACAGGACTAAATATATGTTACCAACCAAAAATGAATACGAAAACGAAGTTTTTGAAATCTAATACTCAAATGTTAAAATTTCACGATAGCACAAAATTTTAAATAGTCAAACATTTCATAACAATGGTTCGGGAAAAATGATAAACAGATAAATAGAGTCAAAGTCAACGACAAATCGAAACAGAAAATTTTCAAACCCGGAAAAGAAGTTGAAGGGATTGGCCGATGAAGGAGTAGCAGGATTTAAGAAAAGCTAAGGGGAGGAACGAAATTGAGAGTCAAATAGAGCTCTCAAGGATTAAAGGATACATTAACCATCTCGAGATTCCCGGTACGACTCCAACAACATGGGTTACTAATTTCCATTAACTACGTTAAGCCCAAAATTAGGCGCTAGGTGGTGCTATTCAGTCACAATCTCCTAAAATGTCTTATGTAATTATCCAATCGTTCAAGCGACACGATACTAATCCACAAATGCTTTAGAATAAAATCCATAATTAAGATTCCAACGGTTAACAAAACACACCCAAACTCTCAATCGATAAGGTTCTTAAATCCAAAGCTCATAAAGTTTGAACTCGAGGTACATTCCAAATTTCTCGAGTAAGGATTAATAAACAAGATTCATCAATATAATAATGTTTAGACACGGAATCCTCAAAAATGATTACCAACATAATTATTATGCCCCAAGTACAGGAGTTGGGTAAGTAAAACAAATCCTCAAACACGCTCAAACCTATAGGTAATGGCGCAGACACTCACATCTTCAAATAGGTCATTCGACAAATGGTTATGAGAAATCCATCAAATTTCATATCGTATCAGGGAAACCACGAAAATATTAATTCAACGAAGCCACAATCTCGTTGGTCTAAGGGTTCTGAATGTAAATTCCATTAAAATGATTGGCATCAAAGTATTCCTCAAAACAACACAATAAGCCCAAATTATGATTGTGCAAGACATTTCTCTTCTTCAAAGTCACGAATAATTCATCCAAGTTAGATCACTCAACTCCAAAGTTCATATGTTACAACCTTAAACAACGAACAACGATCTAACCCTTAAGGAGCATGGGTAATCTATGTCAACCAAAATTTCTAACAACATTAATGGAAACCTTTAATGGTACCACAACCCTCAGGCTAACACATTAAACAATACTCTATAATCTCAAATATTCGCGATGCATCCATCAAATAAGCATGGGGTAAGAATCCCAAAGTAACCTTATCAGTTACACTAGTTCAGTTCTAGGTTAGGTACTAGGTATCCATCAAATATGATATACTCTTACCAGTCCAAAATATATTTAACTCTAAGTACTCCAAAATAATCAAAATAACCTATAACCCAAGGTTCAGTGTCTAAAGTATCATCCTAATTCCATCAAACAACAATTTGCCATTTAAATCAATCCTCAAGAATTTCTTACTTGCTTAGAAGATAGGGTAGACTCACCATCCTCAAACCAGGTAACAAGGGTTCACTAAACCTCAAACATCTAAAACTTAACTCTCACGGGGTTTTGTAGACACCCGCATTTTGCCTGCTAGTGTCTATAGCAGTTCCCGACAAAACACCCTAATCTCCATCCGTCTCAATCCGATGATAATCGGACGCTAACGTGACCTAATACGCTCGAATGCGGACTCGGAATCAATAGTATCCGACGTGGGCTTTTAGGGGAGTACAAATCTCTCAAAACCGACCTCAAATCCAGGCCCAGTGGGTCGTTTCCAATAAAATGAGACTAATTTGGGTCAAAACCGACACCGGAAATAAAACCGTCTTTTGGCGACCGGGTCAAAACCCGGTCGAAGACGAATCCGACACAAAAAACAGCCAAGTTCGCTTCTAGAAGCTTGTCCAACAAACAAATCTCATTCAAAAAAGTCAACAAAATCATTCCCTAAATATACTCCCTCCATTTTGACCCACTCGGTCGAGTGGTTCACCTCCACTCGGTAACCACTCGACCGAGTAAGGCCACGAACCGGCCGAACCGGACTCGAACCGGGCACTCGATCGAGTGAACCCGCTCCACTCGATCGAGTGACCCTAAACCGGGGTATTTCTTCTATAAATACCCCGTCACCCTAAGTCATTTGACAAGGCTTTTCCACCTCTAATCACCACAACATTCACAACTTTTTCATCCATTACTACAAAAAAACCTAAGCGACATCACATTTTACACTACATTTTCAACCTTCAAACATTCATTACCCTTGAGTTCTAGATACTCATACACACACACACACACACACACATACATATTCAAAATCCCGAGATCAAAACTCGTCAAAGACACACACCATAACTCACCCTACATATCTCGACACTCCCGCGCTCCCGTCGCTATTACAAGTTCGCTTCCGAGGCCATTAAGCATGTAGGTTGAGGGTGTAATTCAAATCCCGACATCTCTTTCTCCTTTCTCTTTTCTTTTTGATTATGTATATATATGTATTATTATTATTATTATTATTATTATTATTATTATTATTACTATTATTATTATTATTATTATTACTAACCGCTAACACTAACATTTTAATTTCGTGTATACTAACTCTCTAATCTAACATTTTTATCTATCGCAATCTAACACTTTTATTTATTTATTGTATCTAACACCTAACATTTAATTTTATCGTTTACTAATTTTTATCCTTTCGTCATTAACATATTAATACTGTATATATATATATATATATATATATATATATATATATATATATATATATATATATATATATATATATAATATTAAAATTCGGATCTTAACACGTTTGACTACGACAATCATCCAAAGTCCGTTTAATCCCTTTACGAGTCACGACGGAGGTGGCACCCTTTCGAGGAGCGTCGCCCCAATGAACTCAAGGGCATAACGCGATCGTGATTGCTCATAGTTGAACGCGTAAGACTCCATTTTTAAGATTAGTACGAGATCCGTTGAGGCGAAAACCGACATCACATAACCCTTTAGGATTAGTATCGATGTCGTGACGCGGAGGACTATAATTTCGTCACTAATCAAAATTTTCAATCACATAATAGCATATTTCATAAAATCCCGATAACGGTCTCATAATCGTATAATACACGTTTATGACATCGAGAACCGAGTTGAATTAAAATAATGCAATATTTTTTTTAACTCGGTCAATTATCGAATTCAAAAAAATAAAGGACACAAGGCCAGACCCCTATGCGAGTCGCGCGCCGGTTAGGCGACTCGCGGGGAGGCCTGTTCGGCCGAGTCCTCTTTCTCGTTTTCTCGCCTTTCTATCCTCTTCGATTCTTACATCAATAGGCGACTTTCGCGACACATTTCCATATTTTGAGGCTCGTCTTTTTTTGCGACTTTTAGTCAACGCGTGTAGAGACCATCACGTGAACCCATTTTTCTAAAACTCATGCATATCATATCACTTAAAACGACGTTGATCGACGGTCTTGCACTATTAATCTTGTGTCGACGACTCTTTAGTCGTATCCGACACATAATTAATTTAGACTATATTCCTTGATGTGATAAGTCGGGACAAGGCATCGGGATTCGGGATCGGGCTAGCATCACGCTTAGGTTCCATATCTCCGTCCTTCGCTTAATACGCAATATAATGCGTAAATAATCGAAGTTCGTCCATTTGCACAACTTACGGTCTAGTTTATATTTATTATATACGGGTCCGTTTCTAGTTAACATTGGCTGCTTATAATTCAATTATTCTATTTTATTGCTCGTTGTATTGTGAATTCCGGGTTGTATTCCGCCCTTGTAATTTGTAATTTATTTACGAGTTTTCTATTATTTGATGTTTGCCATTTATTTATTCAAATGAACATCACATGCTAAATCACTTTGACGTGAATCAAGATGCATTAAATGACGTAGTTAATCAACAACTCGCATGCTTAGCCCGAAAACGCTGTTTGCATATCATTTAATCGTTTTACTAACGCGCGCACACGAACACGAACGATGTCTTAGTAGAGGCCGCCATGTGCGGGCGGGGTTGGGTGTCCTTAGTGAGCTTCCCAAATCGTACCCTCACCCCTTACTCAGAACCTTGGTTTCCGGATGCCCGAAACCATTGGCGCACGAGAGTCATTCTATATACGAAAGCCGGTTTAAACGGTATCGATATTGCAATGCAAAGGGACGAGCCCAATAAACTCTGAAATCGAAGTGGGCCATACTTTGTGTATAGCCCATGACGGTATAGAGTGGGCTCGTATGGTTCCGAATAACCACAAAATTCGGTAACGACTCCATTTTGACTTAAATTTCGAACCCGAGAACAATCTCACCACGAGATTCATTCACCTACCCAAACCCGCGCGTGGCCGCGTCGGGGTGGACCTACGTCATGTCCACAATTTGGCGACTCCGCTGGGGATACCTGATGTACCACATGTCATCGGGGTTCCTAGGGTAAGACTCGAAGAGAAATCGTTCGTATATTAGTGTGCGCGCATTAGTTTAATGATTCATGCATAACCCAATTTTGCCCGGGCCGGTTACTTGTGACCGACGTCCCACTATACCGCGGTGCATTCCTACATGGGTGCGCTAAAGACTTCGATGGTGGAACTCGTAAGGGTTTTGCGGCATGTCCTAAGACCAACTCGGCTTAGGGAGTCCGTCCTGGCTACGAGAATACTATCGTCGTTGGTATAGACCCTATTTTGACCGACCGAGACTTAACGTAATGCATACATAAGCGTCGTTATAATGCTTGCTTGACTACGTGCTACTTGGTTTCCGTGTCATTTTTCAAAAACCGTCATTTCAAAAAATGCATCTTCCCAAAAATACCAAATTTTGAAAATCCCGAAATACTGTCAGTTTCGGGACCCGTCTTTTCAAAATATCCAATTTCAAAAACTCGGAATGCTGCCAAAATTTAGACTTACGATTTGACTCAAAATAGCCTATTTTTAGCCGGCATGCTTCCCATTTCAAATTTCAAATTTTCGATTCCCTTTCGACTTTCGAATTTTCAAAATTCAACTTCAATTTTCAAATCTTCAAAATTCCACCTCGATTTTCAAGTCTTCGAGATTCCATTCTCGATTTTCAAATCTCCGAGATGCCGTTTTCGATTTTCAAATCTTCGGGATCTTATTTTCGATTTTCAAATTTTCGGAAATTTATTTTTCGATATTCAAATTTTCAAAATTCCAAATATTCAACTTATCAAAAAAACTCGGCCCTATCGGCATGCTGCCAATTTCAAAAGACGGGATCGCCTCCTCAATTTTCAAAACGCGAAATTACTCGCAACCATTCTAACATTTCAAAATGCCCGGTCTTATTGGCCCACTGCCAATTTCAGGACCGTCCTCTCAATTTTCAAAATTCAATCATTTTTCAAAAACCTTCCTTATTATAGGACCTACCGTAATTCGTGTGTCGGGTCTTTTCGTAATACGTCGAAGGTCTTTAGCGTCGAAACTCCGTCGATCCTACATCACGGGTTTCTTCCCCATCCTAGTCCGCCTTTTCCTAAAGGCATAACCGACCAACACGAGTCATACACTCGTAAATGGAAGGTTCGTCTGAACACTCGAGTCCTAACTAGAAAGTCACACGCGATCTTTCCCTCCGACAGGACGGTCCCCACGACCTTTCCTAGGGGAATTTTGCCCATCTTTCAATCCGTTAGTCGAGTCATCCCAATTCAAGTCCTTTAACTTTAGGGTCTACCCTAATCACAGGGTCTATCCTTATTCAAGTCAAGTCAAGGGTCTCTAGCGTCGAAACTCTGCCGATCTTACATCGCGAGTTTCTTCCCTTACCCCGTCTGCCTTTTCTCGAGGCCGAGTCAACCTTTTACAAGGCATAGCCCTGTAGCTAAAGGTTCTTGATCCTTACATCTAAAGGGTCACTCGTCCGACACTCGAGTCTTAGCAAAACCTTCAATATCACTCGGGGGCTACCCTTCAACAGAGCGATCAATCACGGTTGCTCTAAGGGTCATGTCTTACACGTGTTGTCTCACGTACCCCACTTTTGAGTCACTTAGATGTCGCACCATCTGAGTCCTACAAGAGTCCTTAGTCTCACTTGGGGGCTATTCTCCGACGGGACGATTAATCACAATCACTCCGAGAATCGTACCCTACATATTTGTCTTAGGAGAGTCTAACCCGAGTAAAACCAGAGCTGTCTCTCCTCCCGCGCTATTTCCTATGCCTTGGTGTATTCAAGTTCCGAAGTAACATTTCTGATTACGTGGGTATTCTCGCAGAGGATGGCATCCATAACCGGGAATAGGGAGATGGAAAACACCATTAATGAACTGAAGGCTTTGCTAGAAACCATGGCTAGTAAGAAGGCCATGTTTGAAACCCAACTAGGGTTCATAAGAGCCGACCAAGAGGCCTTGGATGCTCGTTTAACTGTCGTTGAAGATCAAGACTTCAATTATGGGTCGGTAAATACTGGGCCAATTGCTAAACTGATCAGCACGGTGCGTGAGCTCGAACAACAGTTCCATGCCTCCCAAGAGAACAATATCCGAGTTGAAAACTCCCGAGACTTTACACCCATTAGTGAGAAACTACCAACAGATCTCAATCTAAAAGGGTTACCCATATTCGAAGGGACGGAGGATCCATTACTACACCTCCGAGCTTTCAAGGCGTTTATGGCGATCAAGGGGGTCAAAGCCGACATGTTCATCAATCTGTTCGGCACATCCCTCTGGAAATATCCAAAAGCCTGGTTCTATAGGCTTAATACAAAAAGATTCCCCACTTAGGAAGATGTGGCTACCGAGTTCGCTAAAAACTATTCTGATAATACTGAACTTCAGACTACCATGCGGACTTTAGAAGTCATGGCCCAAGATCCAACAGAAGGTTTCACCAAATACCTTCAACGTTGGCGGACTGAGAGTGTTAAGCTGGTAGACAAGCCCAGCGAGAAGACACTAGTAGATGCATTCATCAACAACCTTCTACCCTCCTACCGCGTCCATCTTAGGTATGCCGGCATTTCAAACTTTGCAGTGCTTACCGAAATGGGCACTAGGATTGAAGACGATTTTTGACATAATGAAGATCTGGGTGAAGCTTCTACCGAAGGCTATACTGGACATCCACTTGAGTCCTTAGAAGCCGAAGATTACTGACAACCTTATCCCAGAGTCGGGATTTGATTTAAGTCCGAGCCTGAGTCCGAGTCTAGGATGTTCTATTTCTTTCAATTCCGATGTCAGAGTCAGAGTCAACTGTATTCTGTCCTCTTTCCAAAATTCAACAAAATCAACTTTTTCAATCTCTCATATATGCTTCCCTTATGTGTTTCCGAGAACATGATGAACACCATCATACACTGTGAGCACATGCACGTGACTACTATAGGCACATCTATAATGACTGCAGGAACTGAGGATCGTGTTTTCCTTTACCTGTTCCATGTCTGGTATAGAAAGCCACAAAACCACCCTTAGTAGGAGCGGTCTCGAATCCTATGACAAATCTAGGTAGTCTCCTAATTTGGGTTCAAGACGGGAGTCAAGCCCATTTCCCACAATAAACACCCCTCCAATAAGACTGATCAATCCCTACCTTAGGCGTTAGTCTGACCAGAAGCAAAAAAAAGAAGCATCGTGACTCTATAGGCTTGATGCCAAAAATACCCAACTCGGGACGATGCTCCCACTAAGCCTGCTCGGAATTATGATGACAATACCGAGATCCAAATCACCATGCTTACCGTAGAATACTCCACCGCGAGTTGCACTCACCAACTAGGCTTACACCTTACAAAGGTTTAGCTCCACAAGCCTAATCCAACCGATGGGCCCACCCCCATATCCACCCACAACATCAAAGGGAGGGATAGAAAAAAAAAACTGGACAAAAAACAGAAGTCCAAAGAAAAAAAGCAAAAGGCCGAAACAAAAGAGCTGACCATAAAAAAAAAAGAACTCTCAACATCCCGCGATCAGATACGGTCAATCCCTTGACCGGGGCACGGTCAACTCAAATAAAGAATCCCACGACCGGGGCTAAGAGGTCAACCAAAAAAAAATTCAAAAACCCATGACCATGTTTAACGGCCAACTCAAGTGAAAATCCCTTGACCAGGGTACGGTCAATTCAAAAATTATCGATGCCCATACCATCAAATAGAAGGGTGACAATCAGGCTGGTCAGATAACACCACACTTAGCCTTCCCACATTACAACCTTCAAGACCTTCTCGAGACCTAGGCTAAGAGACAGCCCGGAATTTTGAGGATTCAAGCTCCATAGGATACACCCTAACCATTAGGGCCAGACATGGAAATCAGATCTCGCATTATTAAACCTACCTCGATCGAAGTTCGAGTCATTTTTACTCGACTTCCCCCTTTCCTACCACACTACAATACCTTACCCTCGAAGCCTTAGCTCCACAAAATCGAGCTCCAGATTTCGAATCATCAAGGCCACTTACGGCCTAGCTCCACATTTCCATAAACATCCAAACCAGTTACCAGCCCCAAACACGGGAACCTACCTGCGGTCGGCATAGAACATGCCTAAATAGTTCACACCACCTCTGGGGGCTACCCCGGAGAACGCTCACAGTCACGGGATCAACATCCTAACTGTTCTAGCCCTTTGATCAAGACATCATTGGGAATTCACCTAGCCTACACCATCGCCATGGCTAGTTACACACAAAGCCCTAATAAACTAGGCACCATAATATATCTTCCAATCCACTGAACTACGGCTTGGTTTGATTTCACTACACGTGAATACGTAGGCAGCCCTTCAAACAAGGGCACAACCACCCACATTGACACAAATATAAAAAAACACCATCATTCCTATCACGACACTGTCATGTTCTCAACAACTAGCTTTGTCGTCCTGGGGGCTTCTCTTAGACAGAAGTTCTCCATCCACCCACATAATCCAAATACTTTTAAAAATCTAGCCACCTTTCTATAGTGTGTCATAGTACTCGGCTCAGTCAAAGACGAGAATCCGTCAGGGACTGTACCCCAAAACCAAACATTCAAAGAACACTAGACTACAACATTGCTACAGCTAAGTCCTGTTTTGCAAAAACAGTCTCATTACAGACTACTGCAATTTCCCTATAACACATCCTTCCCATTTCGATGTATGTTCGATCGTGTTGCCACTCGCTTAGGCTACGGAATAGCGTCGCTTAAGAGTCTTGTAATCTTAGGTGCCCACCCCCCTACCAAGTCGCGGTCCAACCCCTCGAGAGTCCAGTCGTGTCTGTCAACTTGTCGTCCTGTCACGTCCAGAGTCGAGTCTGTCGGTACCTCCCTCCTCAAATTTTCACTTCAAAGTTTGCAAAACTTAGCCATTTGATAAAATCCTTTTCGACAAGGTCAAATTTCAGTCTATTTAAGCTGCAAATTTCTTTTCTACCCCTTTCAATTTTGAAAACCTATCTCCTAGCACGTGAGTTGCTTTCAGGACTTCGATAACAAAACTAAGCAAAAATCATTTCCCCCAGCGCAAACTAGTCTATAGATGCTAACTGCATTTCCTATGTGCTATCTTGCTATCTGCTATGCCTGCTATTTCTGCCTATGTATCTAACATTTCAGGTATCAGCTAGTGCTTCCCAACGGAACACCAAAAGCGGTGTTTCTCCTGGAATGCTACATCCAAGACGTGATGTGTCGGCATACGGGTACACCAAAGACTTCAGAAGCAAGTCCCGTGCAACTACTTTACTCCCCAGCGTGAGTCGGTGTTTCTCCTGGAACGCTACATCCAAAATGTGATGTGTCGGCATACGGGTACACCTATGACTTCAAAGGCAAGTTCGACTCCCCACGGAGCTATCATCATCAGGACAGGTATGACCCTCTGCTTATGGCTGGCGAGCCCTTCACGCAAGTCTAATGGACTATAAACGACCCAACCGGAAGGCTGCCAGGTCGTAATCCTCGATTGGCCTGGTAGCTACTCTGACTTTCGCCTTGTCCAAGCCTCAGTCAGAGTGGAGGCTCTGTAGACACCCGCATTTTGCCTGCTAGTGTCTATAGCAGTTCCCGACAAAACACCCGATGATGATCGGACGCTAACGTGACTTAATACGCTCGAATGCGGACTCGGAATCAATAGTATCCGACGTGGGCTTTTAGCGGAGTACAAATCTCTCAAAACCGACCTCAAATCCAGACCCAGTGGGTCGTTTCCAATAAAATGAGACTAATTTGGGTCAAAACCGACACCGGAAATAAAACCGTCTTTTGGCGACCGGGTCAAAACCCGGTCAAAGACGAATCCGACACAAGAAACAGCCAAGTTCGCTTCTAGAAGCTTGTCCAACAAACAAATCTCATTCAAAAAAGTCAACAAAATCATTCCCTAAATATACTCCCTCCATTTTGACCCACTCGGTCGAGTGGTTCACATCCACTCGGTCGAGTAAGGCCACGAACCGGCCGAACTGGACTCGAACCGGGCACTCGATCGAGTGAACCCGCTCCACTCGATCGAGTGACCCTAAACCGGGGTATTTCTTCTATAAATACCCCGTCACCCTAAGTCATTTGACAAGGCTTTTCCACCTCTAATCACCACAACATTCACAACTTTTTCATCCATTACTACTTCAAAAAAACCTAAGCGACATCACATTTTACACTACATCTTCAACCTTCAAACATTCATTACCCATGAGTTCTAGGCACTCATACACACACACACACACACACACACACATACATATTCAAAATCCCGAGATCAAAACTCGTCAAAGACACACACCATAACTCACCCTACATATCTCGACACTCCCGCGCTCCCGTCGCTATTACGAGTTCGTTTCCGAGGCCATTATGCATGTAGGTTGAGGGTGTAATTCAAATCCCGACATCTCTTTCTCCTTTCTCTTTTCTTTTTGATTATGTATATATATGTATTATTATTATTATTATTATTATTATTTTTTTTTTATTATTATTTTTTTATTATTTTTTTTACTACTAACCGCTAACACTAACATTTTAATTTCGTGTATACTAACTCTCTAATCTAACACTTTTATTTATCGCAATCTAACACTTTTTTTATTTATTGTATCTAACACCTAACATTTAATTTTATCGTTTACTAATTTTTATCCTTTCGTCATTAACATATTAATACTGTATATATATATACAATATTAAAATTCGGATCTTAACACGTTTGACTACGACGATCATCCAAAGTTCGTTTAATCCCTTTACGAGTCACGACGGAGGTGGCACCCTTTCGAGGAGCGCCGCCCCAATGTACTCAAGGGCATAACGCGATCGTGATTGCTCATAGTTGAACGCGTAAGACTCCATTTCTAAGATTAGTACGAGATCCGTTGAGGCGAAAACCGACATCACATAATCCTTTAGGATTAATATCGATGTCGTGACGCGGAGGACTATAATTTCGTCACTAATCAAAATTTTCAATCACATAATAGCATATTTCATAAAATCCCGATAACGGTCTCATAATCGTATAATACACGTTTATGACATTGAGAACCGAGTTGAATTTAAATAATGCAATATTTTTATTTAACTCGGTCAATTATCGAATTCAAACAAATAAAGGACACACGGCCAGACCCCCATGCGAGTCGCGCGCCGGTTAGGCGACTCGCGGGGAGGCCTGTTCGGCCGAGTCCTCTTTCTCGTTTTCTCGCCTTTCTATCCTCTTCAATTCTTACATCAATAAGCGACTTTTGCGACATATTTCCATATTTTGAGGCTCGTCTTTTTTTGCGACTTTTAGTCAACGCGTGTAAAGACCATCACGTGAACCCATTTTTCTGAAACTCATGCATATCATATCACTTAAAACGACTTTGATCGACGGTCTTGCACTATTAATCTTGTGTCGACGACTCTTTAGTCGTATCCGACACATAATTAATTTAGACTCTATTCCTTGATGTGATAAGTCGGGACAAGGCATCGTGATTCGGGATCGGGCTAGCATCACGCTTCGGTTCCATATCTCCGTCCTTCGCTTAATACGCAATATAATGCGTAATTAATCGAAGTTCGTCCATTTGCACAACTTACGGTCTAGTTTATATTTGATTGGGGTCGGCAGCCTGTCAAATAATCGCCTGCTGGGCAGGCCCCAGGAGGATCCCTATCAAGCTCAAAGGGCCAGTCCCTGGCAAGAAGCTAAAATAGAAGCATAAAACGCTAAGGATAGCAGTCGGCCGCTGAGACCGCAAGCCAACACAGCCTGCTGGAGCCTAGCGACCACGGCACGAAGTCCGCCTGCTCTGGGGGAGTCCCTGGTCGACAAGGTCAGGACCCCCAGGGGCCCTCCCGTCATTTCACCTAAGGTAATTAAGATTGGGTGGATGAGAAGCCGCCACTTGTCACTTCCTTATCCATCCATTCCTCTCCCACTTCTCTTTCTTGTGGGAAGGTATAAATACTCAACCCTTTCCCACAAGAAAGGGGTTGGATTTTCTCTCTCTAGATTCTCACTCCTAAAAACGCCACCTAGTTCCTCACGAGCTAGGTTCATCAAGGCATTCCACGGACTAACTTAGGCATCGGAGAGGGTTCCCTCGGACAACCTCCGAGGCCCTGTGCGTTCATTTTGCAGGGAGCAGGCCAACTCCGCCGGGAAGGTCCGATCGAGGGAGTGGGACAAAGGAGAGGTTTAAAGAAATCAGACGATCAATTGTTCACCGACAATCCGATTACTCCGCCCGGATCCAAAGCCGGGTTAATTGTTTCCGTGACCGGAACAATTTGGCGCCGTCTGTGGGGAGGACAACGGTTGTGCTCACGAATTACCCACAAAAAATCAACCATTCCTAATCACAAAAAACTAAGACAATCAAATTAATCATGCCAGAAATCATTGACACCAGTACATGGGCGGGTCCGACGGTCCCACCGGTGACCCCCCTGTATGGTATGCCACAGCCTGAGAGGATTCCTCCCGCCACGATCCTGGGGGTGGGGGGGAACCAATCTCCTAGGTGTACCGAGCGCTGCTGCAGCGCCTGAGCTGGGGACACACCCAGGGCACACTCTAAATCTGACCCCAGCTCAGATGGCGCAGACAGCCGCCTTCTTCTCTGCAATGCTGAACCAGGAGTTTACTCCTGGGGATCTGGTAGGCAGCAGGGTCGCGTCGGCCCCCAGGCAGCCACCCTCAATAAGCAAGGATGGAGCTGGGGGCACGAAGCGGACCGCCGCCAGAAATGCTCAGAGGAAAGCAAGAAGGACGGCCCAAGTTTATGCGCAAGTGCAAAGGCGTATCACAACAGGCAGCCCAGAACTACCCGCTCAACAGCAGGCATTCTCCATTCATACAACAGAATCTGCGTCTGGAGAACAGAGAGGCTTATCCTGGGAATTGCAGGAGAGGATGAGGCCAAGGGAGCCCATGTCAAGGCGCCTGGGAGAAAAGCCAGGCGGGGTTTTCTCCAGGTTAACACCGGCAGTCAAAGAACAGTCAGCCCCCGGTTTATCCCAAAGCCTGCAATCCAGGCTCAACGGGGGGCAACCGCTTGAATCTAAGTATCACCAGGGAGAGAACCTCTGCCACTCTCAGAGGAAGAGACCCAGGCAGATTTCCCCTGAAACAGAAGATGAAGCAGCAAGCAGGCCGCCTCCAAGGCACCGCTCCCCCAGTACAAGGAAACCGACCCATAGACAATGGGATTCTCACGGTAACCAGTCTGGGGAAAGCAGGTCACGACTGGTAGGCAGGCCCACAAACACACCACTTCATCCTGAGGTACAAGAATACCCTATTCCAAAAATTAAGATGCCCACCATTAAGTTTGATGGGACAACAGACCCTGAAGACCACCTGGCGGCATTCGAGAGCCACATGGGCATGTACGACGTGGATGACGCCATCTGGTGCAAAGTTTTCCTAACCACCCTGGTAGGACTCGCACAAGGATGGTTCAGAGATCTCCGCCAAGGATCAATCAAATTCTTCATAGAGTTGGTCGAGATCTTCCTCGAACAATATGCTGGGAATAAACGAAGACGCCTCACTCGCTTTGATCTTATGACCCTAAAACAGAAAAAGGGTGAAAGTGTAAGGGAGTTCCTGAGGAGGTTTGACCTATCCTACCAGCAGGTCAGGGAGATCGATGATTCCACCGCTGCCTACGCCCTGACAATCTCCCTGCTTCCAGGAGAAATGAAAAACCAGATGATCAGAGCCCAGCCAGAAACCTTGGCCATGGCCAGGAAAATTGCTGAAGGATTCATTCTGCAGGAAGAGTTCCACAGCCTGCCGGATACCCCTGCAGGCCAAACAAAGCCGCAGGGAGGACCGCAGGGTGGGCGTGGCAGAAGTGAGCCGGGCAAGCAGAGAGAGGAGGGAGACACTCCCAAAAAAGAACGTACCACATACCAACCAAGATTCGACAGCTACACGGCCCTCAATAGGCCGAGAGCAGAAATCTTCGAGTTAGAAAAAGAAACAGCAAAATGGTCTCGTCCAAACAAGCGTCGCAGCCCAAAGGGAGACCCCAAAAAATTCTGCACGTTTCATGACTGTATAGGCCATACCACAGAGGAATGCCGCCACTTAAAAGACGAAATTGAAAAACTAATAAGAAACGGCTGGCTGAGTAGCTATGCAGCAATAAACAAGCCCCAGAAAGAGGTAGCAGACAAACCTGAGGGCTCAGCCCAAAATCGCATGGTCATCCATGTAGTTTCCGGGGATGCAGAGGGGCGGACCAGCAGGCGCAGCCAGAAAAGGCAGATCCGCGAACTAAGGAACCAAATCTGCTACGCCGAAAAAGCAAGCAGCCCAAGGGGCACTACCCTAAGCATCACCCCTGAGGATGCAGGGAGAGTCGTGTACCCACATAGTGACCCTCTGGTCTTAACCCTGGAAATCAGCAATCATATTGTCAAGAGGTGTATGGTGGATACTGGCGCCTACACAAATCTCTTATACAAAGATGCTTTTGAGAAGATGAACCTTGAAAGAAGGCACCTGAAGCCAGCCCCCGGATCTTTGTACGGGTTCAATAGAGCAGGCATGCTACCCATGGGAGTTATGGACCTGCCTGTTACATTTGGGGAGGGGACTTCAGCAAGAAACATCAGGGCGTCATTTGTCGTAGTGGACGCCAAATCCGCGTACAACGCCCTGATAGGCCGAGCCACCCTGGATGAAATAGAAGCTGCCGTATCAATTAGGGCCCTCACCATAGCCTATGTAACAGACTTTGGCATGGAAGGGAAGGTCCACGGGGATCAGGAGTCGGCCAGACACTGCTATTCCGTGGCCCTGCAGGCCCATGAGACAGAAAGAAAAGGGAAGAGAAAAGCCCAGTGCTCTCCTAGCAGGGAAGGTGGGATTCCGACTGCCCAGCAAGAGCCAGCCCGCCAGGAGCCCGAAGGGGAGAGCATGCTAGTGGACTTAGAGCCAGGGAGGCAGGTCCTCATAGGGGCCGACCTGGAGGAGTCCTATCAAAAAGAACTAATAGCAGTCCTAAGAGAGAATAGGGACGTATTCGCCTACTCTGCAGACGAGATGCCAGGGGTCGACCCGACCTTTATTGTTCACAAGCTGAACATTAATCCGGAGGCTCGCCCTGTGAAGCAGAAGAAAAGAAACACGTCTGTAGAAAAAGATGCGGCAATAAAAGAGGAAATAGACAAACTTCTGAAGGCAGACTTCATCGAAGTCTGTGATTACCCTGAATGGCTGGCAAACGTTGTCATGGTGAAAAAATCATCAGGCGCATGGAGAATGTGTGTAGATTTTACCAATCTCAACAAGGCCTGCCCTAAGAACTGCTACCCTCTGCCCAGAATAGATCAGCTAGTGGACGCCACTAGTGGATACACCACGCTGAGTTTTCTGGATGCTTTCTCAGGGTACCACCAAGTTTACCTCTGGCAACCAGACAGAGTGAGGTGCGCCTTCATAACCAGCCATGGCACCTACATGTACAAGATGATGCCATTTGGGCTGAAAAATGCAGGCGCCACCTATCAGCGGTTGGTAGACAGGGTCTTCGAAAGCCAAAAGGGAAGAAACTTAGAGGCCTATGTTGACGATGCGATCGTCAAAAGTAAGGGGGACAAGGAACATCTGACAGACCTTCAAGAGACCTTCACTTCCCTGCGGGCATACAAGATGAAGCTGAACCCGAAAAAATGCACATTCGGGGTCCGATCCGGGAAATTCCTAGGTTTTTTGGTCAGCTCTAGGGGGATAGACGCCAACCCTGAGAAAATTCAGGCGGTCCTAGATCTCCCGGAGCCTAAAACCATCAGGGACATTCAGAGGCTCACAGGCAGAATGGCCGCCCTGGCTCGGTTCATCGCCTCAGCAGACAAGTCCACCCCTTTCTTCAAAATATTAAAAGGCAACAAACAGTTCAAATGGGAAGACGAACAAAGGAAAGCTTTCGAGCAATTAAAGGATCACCTGAAAAAGCTCCCTACCCTGGCAAGACCGGTAGCCGGAGAAAAGCTATATCTATATATCGCCGTCACGAACACGACAGTAAGCGCTGTCATCCTAAGGGAGGAAGCAAACTCACAACAACCTATTTACTTTGTGAGTCACGCCCTGGGGACAGCCGAAAGAAATTACCCCCTGATAGAAAAGGCCGCCTACGCAGTCATCATAGCAGCCAGAAAACTCAGACCCTACTTTGACGCACATCCTGTCGTGGTCCTCACCGACCAACCACTGGAGAAAGTGTTGTAAAAGTTTGAGAAATCAGGGAGACTGCTGAAATGGGCGATTGAGCTAAGTGGGCTGGGGATATCTTACCAGCCAAGAACAGCCATCAAAGCCCAAGCCTTGGCCGATTTTTTGGCTGAATGCTCCCATTCAGGGGAAGAGGAGCCCCCTGCTGAGGAGTGGATCGTACACACTGATGGGTCCTCAACAGCCAATGGTGCAGGCGCAGGCGTCGTATTAACCAGCCCCGAGGGGGTGGATTTTGAGCATGCGCTCAGGTTCACTTTCCCGGCGTCAAACAATGAGGCGGAATATGAGGCTGTAATCACAGGGATAAAATTGGCTAAGGCTGCAGGGGCAGAGCGAGTTACAGTAGCTACCGATTCTCAGCTCATTGCCAATCAAATTAACGGAGATTATGAGGCCAGAGATCAGACCATGGCCACCTACCTTGAGAAAGTAAAACAGGAGCTGTCAGGTCTGAAATCCTATGAAATCCAGCAAATACCTCGGTCGCAGAAAAACCGAGCCGACGCTCTGTCAAAGCTGGCCAGCTCCAGTCTACAAGACATACGGAGGTCGGTATGGGTTGATGTTTTGCACGAAAAATCTACCAGCGCCTATCAAGCGATTAGCACCGTTGAGGAAGGGCCGGAAAGTTAGATGACCCCCTTCATCCAGTTCAAAAGACATGGTATCCTACCATCAGACACAATGCAAAAGAGAAAGGTACAGGCTAAAGCAGCCTGGTTCATAATCATTGGTGAAGAACTCTATAAGAAATCTTCTACTTACCCTCTGCTCAAATGCCTACGGGCAGACCAGGCTGCTGAAGTATTGGAGGATATCCACTCAGGTATTTGTGGACATCACATCGAAGGGAGATCGCTGGCCCACAAAGCCCTAAGGGCAGGCTACTACTGGCCTACCATGCTGGCAGATGCCAAGAGCCTGACCCAGAAGTGCAGAAAGTGCCAACTCTTTGCCCCGTCAATCCATGCCCCGACCCAGGAACTCAGGCCAATCCTATCCCCCATCCCCTTTGCTCAATGGGGGATGGACATACTAGGGCCCTTCACGGTGGCCACTGGGGGCAGGAAATTCCTAATTGTTGCCATAGACTACTTCACCAAATGGATAGAAGCTGAAGCGGTGCCCAATATTACCGAGCCGGCAGTCAGAAAGGTGATCTGACGAAATGTTATCACCAGATTTGGCCTACCAAAAATGATGGTATTTGATCATGGCAGGCAGTTTGGCAATGATCCCCTGAGAATCTGGCTAGAAAGCCACAACATCGCAGTTGCCTACTCGGCCGTCTGTTATCCTCAAACCAACGGACAGGCAGAGGCAGCCAACAAGCAAATCCTAAATGGTCTGAAGAAAATGGTAGATGACCTCAAGGGTAGGTGGGCTGACGAGCTTCCTAGCATACTCTGGTCAATCAGGACCACCCGAAAAGAGTCTACAGGCCAAACCCCGTTCGGTCTAGCATATGGAGCAGAGGCTCTATTACCTATAGAGGCAAGGATCCCATCTCTACGCTCCCTGCAATACAACCGAACTGAGAATGAAGCTGCAATGGTTGAGACCTTAGATCTGGTCAATGAAATAAGGGAGGAGGCTAGTACCAACATCGTTGCCTACCAGCAACGAATGAGGAAAGCCTTCAACAGCAGAGTGCGCCAGAGAAACTTCCAGATGGGTGATCTGGTTCTTAGAAAAACGCAGGCGGTTGGAAAATCAAGGGAACATGGAAAGCTAAGTGCCAACTGGGAAGGTCCATACCAAGTGACTCAAATCCTGGGACCAGGCACATATAAAATCACCAACCTTGAAGGGCAAGAATTGCACGCTCACTGGAATGCGGACACCCTGAAGAAATATTATGTCTGAACCAGGTCTAAAGATAGTTTTTATTTTTTGCTAAAAACAATGGCGGAGGACGGTCAAAGAAATGTCGACGGCTCCGACCACCCTAATGTCAAAAGTTTCGTAAAAGAAATGAGAAGATTCAGATTTATACTCGTTGCCTGTTCACACTCGCGTTTTTCACACACAAACGAGCAGGGGGCAATAGGGGGAGGCCCCCCTGTTGCCAAAGTTAGGAAAAATGAACCCCCCAACAAAAAATCCGAGCCTCCCTGCTTACCTCTGGGCAGGCAGGGGGCAAGCCCCCTGGACTTTGAACAAAAGCCAGGGACAGGCCAGATCAACAAGGACTGGGGGCGGGCCCTCCAACCTTGTATAAAAAACGCAAACAACCCCCCGAATTACCTCTAGGCAGGCAGGGGGCAGACCTCCTGGACTTTGAACAAAAGCCAAGGACAAGCTGTGCCAGGCGCGACTAACGTCAAGGAAGGATTCCCCGAATTCTAAGCCGAAACTCATCATAAAAAGCAAAGAGAAATATTCCACAAACAAGACCCGTGAAGGGTAGAAGGTCTTTACAAAGTTAAAGAGAAGAAACCAAAGTGGCAAATATTACAAGCAAGTTGGCCAAAACACTGGCTCAGCACAGAAGGATAATAACTATTATAAAGAAAAGGCGTCACGTAGCATCCTAGCGAGCGTCGGCATCTGCCTCAGGCTGATTGGCCGCCCGAGCTTCATTCTTAGCGGTATAAAGACTCCGGAAGGTTTCCTCATCAAAGGTAGGGAACATCTCCCCTATCACCTCCATCACCAACTCCAGAGAGGAGTTGGCACCGCTCGCGAAGCTGGCATCCACCGCAGCTTCAGCCTCCTCAGCCAGGGTCTCTTTCTTCTTCATCCATTCCCCTTTAGCCTGTTCAAAAGTTGACTTAGCTCTTGACAGTTGCTCCTCCAAGTCAGTCACTCTCCCCTTTAAGTGCCCCATCTCAGCCAAAGAGAGGTTAGCTCGGTCCAACGACAGGCGGCTCTCCTTCAAATCAGCCTCCAGCTTGGCTACTTCCTTCACAGCCATCTCTCCCTGCAGCCTCCACTGACCAGCCTGCTTCTTTGCCACCTCTAACTCGCCGTCTTGCCTTGCCAGCTTGTCCTTCAAAGAGCTTATCAAGGAGATATCCCTCTCTAACATGGCCAGGCGGTCAGGAGGAGGAGCCCCGGGTGTGATCGTCAGCTCCTCATCACTCAGGCGGCCGAGAGCCGCCAGCTCGGCAGACGCCAGCAGAACCTTGGAGGTGCGCTGGATGTACTGAAGCACTTGATGAGAAGTTGAAGTCACAGTTTTTGTGAGGCGGTCATCCAAGACGGCTCCGGAATCAGAAAGCAGGCCTGACACGTCCACGCTGTCACCGGCCGTGTAGTGGAACTCTGCATTTTCCTCCGGGAAGGGGGTACTTGGAGGCTCACGGGCAGGGCACTTCGCCTCAGGGGTGGCAACATCCGCCTCCAGATCCACCACGTCAGCACTAGGAAGTTCCCTGTCTCTTTTCCTCCTCAACTCCAAGGGAACACTTTCCCCAGTTCCCTCGGAATTCCCAGGCTGCGTTCCCTGCGAAGCCCGAGGTCCAGCCGGAGAAGCACCCTGCTTCTGACCAGGGGAGGGTGTAGCTCCAGAAGTAACCTCAGCCTCCCCCTCATGAATGCTGGGGGTGGGAGTCGTTGGCTTCGACGAAGGCAGCCGGGGAGGAAGAGGCAATCTTCGACCAGCAGCAAAGTCTTTTACGAGCTTCATCAAGGCTTTGCTCCCTTTCCTGAAATTCGCAGGGAGAAGGACGCTTTGAAAGAACGACTAATTCCTCACTCAGGCCCAATCTCCTGACTTGCTTCTTTGTCCAGCACCAAGTGTAGGAATCTGCAGAAAGAGAAAGGCGGTCATCTAAAATCCAGGGAGAAATAATGTCTCTGGAAAATCGTAACAACAAAAACTCCCTAGAACTACCTTCAAGGCCAGGAATCAGGCCCAAGGGAAGCAAGTACTCGTCTGTCGTAATGAGCTCCGCGTGAGGGAGCCAAAAGGCAGGGCCAAAGTTCCCATGTTTATCCACCACAATCTCAAACTATTTAATCAAAATCTCCTCCTTCTCGCTCAGCTTGACCTCCAGGGCCTTCCCCCCGACGCCTGGATGGTACTCCTCGCGCGTCTCCATACGGGTGTGGACATGATTCCTAAAATGTCTAGGAATCTTCCACCCTGACGCGCTATGGACGTATATTAAGTTATTTTTCCAGTCTTTCAGGCTGCTCAGAGCCGGCCAGACCAAGGCATACTTTTTCTGCCTCTGCAGAGACCAATAATCAGGGGAGCCATCCCCCCCGGACGAAGACACCATTTGAAGACCGACCATAAAGCGAAGGGCGTCAATATAAGGGCTCTCGCCATGGAAAAGGCAGGTCCAGGTGTAAGCTACTAAAGATCTAATGGCAGTTGCAGTCAGCTGGGCGATAGCGACGTTCATCCTCCTGAAGGTTTCCTCCAGGAAAGAATGTAGTGGGAATCGCAGGCCAAATTCCAAGGCCTTGTGATAAACGGCCACACACCCTTCTGGAGGACAGCATACTGTGTCCCTTTCCCCCGGAATTATGACTGTGTACCCTTCCCCGAAGTTATAAAATTGTTCAATCGCCTTAGCAGCATTACTCTCCAAAATTAGGTCCCTGTTCTTGGCCTCAGGGTAGGTCTTTAGGGGGATCACATACTTTTTCTTGTCCAAGTAATAGGTCCTCCCCCTCTCCCTGCGGATGAGGGGGCCGGCAACCCTAGAAGGGTCCACCTCCAGGGCCTCGTCATCGGAGTCGACTACATCAAAGGGAGCTGGTTCGGGTGATTCAGCACCCTCCCCCCTGTGATGATCATCCTCCTCCCTAGGGCCGACCCCGGAGGAAGAAGCTATGTCACGCCGGCCACCGTCGCCGCCCCCAGTTCCCCCGAGCAAAGAATTAAAAGAAAGGGGACGAACTCGCGACATATTGGCTATGGAAGGGAAAAAAGAGGTGGAAAAAGGTTTAAAGAAGTTCTAACCTAAAGACGCCGATAAAGTCGCCGGAAAACAGTGACAGAAGGTACTCCTTGCTCCTCGAAGAATGCTCGGCAACAAAAGTAATTCAAGAGTGTAAGGGGTTTGAAGTCTCAGGAAAAGTAAAAGAAGAAAATGAAGGGGGAGAAGGGTTTATATAAAGCCCAAGAAGCCCAAGAGGCGACTTCCCTGACAAGACCCTCAACTGTCATCCACGTGTCGCGCACTGAACACGGGCTGTTCACCCCTTCCCAAGAAGGGCCTCAAAAGACTAAAATGGCAGAGGAAAAGATCGACCGACGACGTCACCCCCGCATTCAAAAAAAAAAAAAAGAGCGAAGCTGATTAACTTTCATTCCATTAGCCTTAAAAGGGGGAAAATTACATCTTGAACCGAATAAGAAAAGAAAATACATAAGGCCCAAAAATTCCGGCCTGACAAAATCAAACACCCTGCTACGCAGGCCTAATCGTCATCCAAGTCTGGGGAATGGTCCCCAGGACTGCCTGGGCTCCCGAAATCCGAGCCCCAGTCCCAGTCTGGGGAATCCTTGAAAGGATCATCAGGAGCTCCGTCCCCATCCTTGTCGCTCAGGCAACCGAGACCCTCGCTATCATCGGAGTCACGGCTGCTATCCTCCCAGTCCCTGCCAAAGGGAACGGCCTGGGATTCGTCGCAGGTGCGACAACCTGTCCTCCTCATAGGCGAGGAGGGGCCCGACGCTAGGGAGGAGTCGGTATCAGAAGAGTTAGGGTTAAACTGCTCAGGGTGCAGCCACGGGAAGCATTCGTGGCATCCCCTGTCAAAGCAGCCCCCTCCCTGAGGGCAACGCCTGAAACTGGGAGCAGCAAGGGGTGAGGATCTCTTGAGACGCTTGCTCAACCTAGAAGGGACCTTCCTGAAACTCCGACGAGAACGAAGCCGTGAAAGACGGCTACGGTGAACAGCTCGATAAGCAGCTCGAGCGTACCGAAGTCTCCAAAATCCTCTAAAAAGGAAAGTAACATAGCGAGCTCCACGGCGAGTTACGAATTTTTTGACCCAAACCATGATTAAGACAAAGAAAGTGGAAAGATTGAAGATGGGCTAAAGCAGAAATGATGAAGAAAGCTAGGATTTTATACAGGAGAAAACACGGCATTAATGAATTTCCAACCACCCTGGAAGGAGAACCACCAATCAGGAACCCTTCACGGTTCCCAAAAATCCACCTAGAGAAGAAGTGTAATCATTGCAAAAGCATCCTCAACTCTTTGTATACCTGACGTGAGCTGCGCCTCATTCCTTGGGAAGGCGCGAAGCATTAAATGCAGTAGCAGACATGGAAATAAGTCAACCGCCCTCCAAGCAAGAATCTCCAGTAGAAGAAAAGCCTTACTTTCCTCCTACTGACGAAGGCCAATTGATTGGGGTCGGCAGCCTGTCAAATAATCGCCTGCTGGGCAGGCCCCAGGAGGATCCCTATCAAGCTCAAAAGGCCAGTCCCTGGCAAGAAGCTAAAATAGAAGCATAAAACGCTAAGGATAGCAGTCGGCCGCTGAGACCGCAAGCCAACACAGCCTGCTGGAGCCTAGCGACCACGGCACGAAGTCCGCCTGCCCTGGGGGAGTCCCTGGTCGACAAGGTCAGGAACCCCAGGGGCTCTCCCGTCATTTCGCCTAAGGTAATTAAGAATGGGTGGATGAGAAGCCGCCACTTGTCACTTCCTTATCCATCCATTCCTCTCCCACTTCTCTTTCTTGTGGGAAGGTATAAATACTCAACCCTTTCCCACAAGAAAGGGGTTGGATTTTCTCTCTCTAGATTCTCACTCCTAAAAACGCCACCTAGTTCCTCACGAGCTAGGTTCATCAAGGCATTCCATGGACTAACTTAGGCATCGGAGAGGGTTCCCTCGGACAACCTCCGAGGCCCTGTGCGTTCATTGTGCAGGGAGCAGGCCAACTCCGCCGGGAAGGTCCGATCAAGGGAGTGGGACAAAGGAGAGGTTTAAAGAAATCAGACGATCAATTGTTCACCGACAATCCGATTACTCCGCCCGGATCCAAAGCTGGGTTAATTGTTTCCGTCACCGGAACAATATTTATTATATACGGGTCCGTTTCTAGTTAACATTGGCTGCTTATAATTCAATTATTCTATTTTATTGCTCGTTGTATTGTGAATTCCGGGTTGTATTCCGCCCGTGTAATTTGTAATTTATTTACGAGTTTTCTATTATTTGATGTTTGTCATTTATTTATTCAAATGAACATCACATGCTAAATCACTTTGACGTGCATCAAGATGCATTAAATGACGTAGTTAATCAACAACTCGCATGCTTAGCCCGAAAACGCTGTTTGCATATCATTTAATCGTTTTACTAGCGCGCGCACACGTACACGAACGATGTCTTAGTAGAGGCCGCCATGTGCGGGCGGGGTTGGGTGTCCTTAGTGGGCTTCCCAACACGTACCCTCACCCCTTACTCAGAACCTTGGTTTCCGGATGCCCGAAACCATTGGCGCACGAGAGTCATTCTATATACGAAAGCCGGTTAAACGGTATCGATATTGCAATGCAAAGGGACGAGCCCAATAAACTCTGAAATCGAAGTGGGCCATACTTTGTGTATAGCCCATGACGGTATAGAGTGGGCTCGTATGGTTCCGAATAACCACAAAATTCGGTGGCGACTCCATTTTGACTTAAATTTTGAACCCGAGAACAATCTCACCACAAGATTCATTCGCCTACCCAAACCCGCGCGTGGCCGCGTCGGGGTGGACCTACGTCATGTCCACAGGTTTACTAAAATAGAAATAATCATACCAAAGAATCTCAAGTGGGAAAATGGTAAAATAAGAGGATTAATCAAAGATTTATCACATGAATGAAGACGGAATTATATAAGAGAAGAATTGGGAGAAGTAGAGGAAGGAAGAAAGGAATCGATGATCCTAGCAAAATAAGACCTTAAACGAGAAGAGAATCTTCGGGCCTCTAAGGTTCCACAAAGGAGTTTGCGGAATAACTTCATCTTCTGGTAGAGGGACGAGCACACTAGTCTTGCGTTGCTTCATCCGGATCCAACAAGAAGTTAAGTTACATCTATATTATTCTGCATCGTCGGGGAACCGTAATCCACTATTGATCGTCTGGCGGTCTGTAGCTTGAGCAAACTGGATCTGTGCGGGAAGGTCACCCTTGAATCTTCCTTGTAGCACAAAGTTGTCTACTTGAATCAACATGTGTTGAGAGTTCTAAGCAGGTCTGGTCCCGATCTAGAGCAGCAACACATCAGCATCTTGTTCATCGTCTTCTTCCAGACAAAAGCAACAATTTTTCAATGCTAGTCATTGAGTTACAAGAACATATAAACCTAACAGTTAAGTCCTTACTTTTGTTTCTACCCATCTCTCACTAATATTTATTTAATGTTAAAATCATTTACTGGTATTTTTTCCTAAAATCAGGTGTAAGCGTTGGGAGCAACAATGCTCTGATACCAACTGTAATCCCCTAGAAAATCTAACGCAATACAGTGGCGGAAACACTGTAGAATTGGGATTAAAACACACCGATGTTCTATATATTACGAAAGAACGGTTAGTCAATACAAAGGCCACTTTTTACAAAAGGGCTAAAAAGAAAATTCCTTAAAAGAGTTTATACAATCCTTCAATAAACATAAATAAGAGAGAGTAAGATCCACGCTCCTCGCTAGCTCACACCCAAAACCAAGCAGCAAATACCTGTCATGTTATAAACATAACGGCCACATCAGTGCGGAGTAACTCGGACGTTCTCCCAGCCATAATATACCATATGAAAAATAATAGTATTACTATATCAAAATAGGTAAAATGAAAAACAATTAAAACAATATAGTAACATAAGTTTTTAGCAAAACATAAAGCGACTGCCAACCTGCAAGTCAAAACAAATCGATAATTATAAAATCCAAAATGGCGTTATGGAAATCAATTAGTGCAACGTAATAGACTTTCACTAGGATGATACTAAACTAGCTTCGAGAACTTAGTCAAAACATATCAGACTTCGGTCTCTAACTAGGCAACTCAACTATAACAGGACTGCGTGCAGCGAGGTCCTGGCTTAAGTAATGTACACCCCTCCTGGACACCAACCGTAATCCAGTTCAACCCGACGGCGACTTACACGATGCGATATCTAAGTTTAAGGTCAAAATATACAAACTCCTGAACACAAACCATGCTCAGTTCAACGACCAATGCGTCTCAACATAGACACACCAGCTTTATAGTTGATGGCAAAACGTATACCCTAGACTTTATTACTCTACCTATACACTTGTCCTCATTCCATAACTCCAAAACCAAGCCATTATCGATTTTCAAATGAGATAATCATTGTAAATAATATGGAATAAAAGAAATACACATTTTATACCAAAATGAAACTTTCTATAAATAGAAATATACCAATTGTAGAAACTTACTTAAAATGGAAATATACTTATGGAATTACGTAAAGTGTTCAAATAAGTTAAATGTACCAAAATGACATTTAAGGCAAATAAACTTTTTATTAAGATCGTTGTTATCGTAACTTAATATATTTCTAAGTTCGTTATCAAAGGTATAAATCAAACGTAATAAGTGAAAATATAGTACTTTATAAATACGTAAGAAAATCAGGTTAAAACGATAAATTTTAGAAAATATACGATTTAGAAACAAAATGATAAATATAGATAAGGTATAAATAGCATAGGAGTTTTAGAAATGAAACGAGATTTATAAACCGTTCAAATTGTCTTTAGCAATTAAATTTATTAATAAACAATGCGGATTTTACTAAAAATAATAAATTGTAACGATAAGAAGTTATTTAGTGAAAATAGTCTTGACAAAAATGTATTTCAAACAAAACGACTATTTTCTAATTTATTAACTTAAGTCGTAACATGAAAATTAATTTATTAAACAAGTACACAAACCTCGGGTATTATATAAAATACGATTTTGATTTAAAATAATAAATTAACAAAATATGACAAAATTATGAAATTGATATTATTAGTTACTAGTGCCACGATATTCAACAAAATATTATAACGATCGTTAATAATACAACTTATAAAACAATATCGAAAAGTTATAAAATACTTACAAGGGACACGATTTGAAATTATATTTTAGCAAATAGTACGTAGCTAAAAAAACGAAGGTAAAGTATCTACTACACACTACTACTCAACACACGACATAATATCGAGTAACGTCCTAAAGTTACCTTGAGTCGAAAACGTCAAGGGACTAGCCGCTTCAACCCATTTGTCCAAGCTCTTATCCAACTGGTGACCACGAGCCAACTTCGAGGCTCTCACGGAGATACGAACACGTAGACACGGAAATAAAGGAGTCAGAATTAGCGAAAGTTGGAAAAGACTAGAGTAAAACGAGTAGACAAACTCGAGAAGAATAACGGTATAAGTCGATAGAATCGAGTAATGATATCGACTGATATCGACATTAACAGAAACAGCAAATAGAAAGGAAGAAAAAGAGGACGGTCAGGAGACACTAACAGCAGCAGTTGCGAACAAATATGCATCAACATGAACCGAGACAAGCAGATTAGAAGACTGAAACAGCAACACGGAACCGAGCGAAACAGCGAGCAATAACCGACACAGACGGAAATGAAGAAGAGCAATCAACAGAACACAATATGACACGAGAATCAGAACAACAAGGCAACGACATAGAACAGCCTCAACAAAATCGGAGCAACAAAACAATTGAAACCGAGGCCAAGAAACGAGCCCTAAGGGAAGAAGACTTGACAACAGCAGGTGCGACAAAACTTGGTGATAGTACGACAAAACGCAGCAGCAGAAGTGACTGAACCAAACCAAAATAGGGCCGAAATCGAGTTGGAAATAAAGAGACAAAAAGACTACAGCAAAAATGATCAACAACAGAACAGCAGACGGCAAAATGACGATACGAAACAGCAACCGTCATCAACAGAAATGAGGAGAGAAGAAGAAGAACGGAAAAGAAAACAACAAAACAAAGCAGGCGGCAGTAACAGAAATAAAACGACGACAGTAGCAACTGTATCGGATTCGATAACGAAAGAGTTCAACACAAAACAATGGCAGACAGTAGCAGTAATATTGAAGAAGAAGAAAAGGATGAGGATCGAAAAGCAGCAGCAGCGAGACAGAACAAACGAAGACGTATAACGACAGCAGCACGAACGTCGAGACAAAACAGAGGACGGCAAAGGCAGAACGAAGGAGAAGAAGAAATTGCTCACCGAGTTCCGGTGATGAAACGCGGCAACAAAGGCACGAACAGCAGCAGCAATGAATTGCAGCAGCAACGAAGGATTGCAACAGCAGCGAACGGAAGAGAAAACGGAGAGGAAAAATGGTGCGCAACTGATCAGGGAAAAGAAGAAGACATGGGAAAAATATGGAGCGGAGAGGGAGCAAGGAACCGCTGAAGATGATGGGATGAAGGTTGAATATGATGGAAAAGAAAAAGTTGGGATAGGAGTTGAGGATGTTGCGGCTGACACAAAGCAATCAAAACAAAATGGGTCGGAAAGAATACAATAAGACGGGTCGAGCAAAAGTGTTACGGTTTAAATAGACATCAAGTCAAAAGTTGACCCGAGTAAGAAACCGAGTTAAGAAAAATTATAAATAATTGAGCCGAATAACGTAAAAGAGTAATTAAAATGTTTCTCGGGCAGAAATGAATATTCGAAACGGAAATGAAGTTTACAAAAATAATTAATTCGTCTCGGAGGACAAACAAAGTGAAATAAACGTTTTGAGTCAAATAGGATTTTATGAGTTTGAAACGTTTAAACGATAAATTCGTTTCATAATAATTTTAAGAATTACGAGTTAAATCGTAAATAAAATAAAAATATGAATATAACTTTAATTTAATTTATCCTATAAAATTAGGGGTGTTACAGTTCATGCATAATCCAATATTTTCCCGGGCCGGTGATGGTGACCGATGTCCCACTATACCATTGATGTAATCCAAATTGGATATGTGAAAAAGTGTTCATAGCAGATTCGTATGGGTTTTACGGCATGTTCTAAGCTCAACTCGACTTAGGAAGTCTGCCCCGATTCTCGAATAGGCTATGTACACTGGTATAGACCCTTTATAGACTGACCGAGACTTAGAAGTAGAGCATACATGGTGTCGTTACTATGCTTTCGTGACTATGTGCTACTTGGCTTCTAAAATCGTTTTTTTTTTCTCAAAAACCGTCATTTTTCAAAATTTGCATCCTTTTCAAAACATCCAACTTCAAAACCCGGGGCATATACCGAATTTAGGATTTACGATTTTACTCAAAATAGCTTATTTCTAGACGGTATTCTGCCCATTTCAAAACTCAAAAATATTTTCGAACTTTCAAACCCATGACCTGATACGATTTTTCGTTTTTTTTTCGAAAAATCGGGCCCTCCCCCGAATTTTTCGAACCTTAAAAAAAAATCCTTTTTCAAAACCTTCCTCTCCTTAGGACTTCCCGTATTTGTCAGTGTCGGGTAATGTCGTAAGTCTTTAGCGTCGAAACTCCGTCGATCTTATATCGCGGGTTTCCCCCCTATCCCAGTTCGCCTTACTTGACTAAGGCAAGGCCCACCTACGTAGGACATACTCCTACAAAGGATGGCCCGTTTACACAATTGAGTCCAAAATCTCAGGAATGTCTCACGTGAACCTTCCGTCGAACAGGACCTGGCCCACATAACCGGATCCTAAGGGAGGCCCACCTTTCACAAGTCACCAGTCTAAGTGTCTTTTTCGAGACAACCTTTTACAAGGCATAGCCCTATAACAAAAGATCCGTGACCCTTACGTCTAAGGGTCACTCGTCCAACACTCGAGTCCTAACAAAGTCTTCAATCCCATTCGGGGGCTACCCTTCAGCAGAGCGATCAATCACGGTTGCTCTGAGGGTCATGTCTTACACGTGTCTCACGTACCCCGCTTTCGAGTCAATTAGATGTCACTCCATCTGAGTCTTACCAGAGTCTTTAGTCTCACTCGGGGGCTGTCCCCCAAACGAGCAATCGACCGAGGTCACCTTAAGAGGTACCTTACGTCCATCCTGCACCGGCGTCCTTATGATGCCTTCTTCGAGTCGTACCTATGCTACGAATATTCGAGTCACCTAGGGTTATGTCACCACGGTTGGTCCGAGCACGCGACGCGGTCAAACACGGTCGCCCCATTTTCGGACTCACCCTTCTGCAGCTCGAGTCTACTTCGCGGTCGTCATTTTGTCTAGGTCAACGTTCGGGTATCCCGATCCAAGAGTCTTTGTCATCCCGTCGCCCCGGGCCGTGTCTAGTTTGACTCCCTCTCTTGCATTTGCGCAAAGTCGAGTTTAGGCGAGTCGTGGCACCAGTTGTTTTCTCCAATCAGAGACCTTACCAAAAAAGAAACAACCAACCGAGCGTCCGTAAGTCCGGATTTGATTCGAGTCTAAGTTTGAGTCCGAGTCTAGGATACCCTACATCCTCATTTCCAAATCAGAGTCAGAGTCTTGCATTCTGTCCTCTTTTCAAAATTCAATAAAATCAGCTTTCAATATTCTGTCTCTCATATATGCTTTCCTTATGTGTTTCCGAGAACATGATGAACACCGTCATACACTGTGAGCACACGCACGTGACTATTATAGGCACATCTATAATGACTGAAGGTGACCGAGCCCGTGTTTTCCTTTTACCTATTCTATGTCTGGTATAGAAAGCCACATAACTACCCTTAGGGAGCGGTATCGAATCTTATTACAAATCTAGGTAGTCTCCTAGTTTGGCTTCAAGACGGGAGGCAAGCCCATTTCCCACAATAAACATCCGTTCAATAAGATCAACTAATCCCTACCTTAGGTGTTAGTCTGACCGACGAAAAAAAAAAACTGGACAAAAAAAACAAAAGTCCAAGAAAAAAAAAAAGCAAATGGCCAAAATAAAAAAGCAGGCCATCATTAAACGGTCAATCCAAATGAAGAATCCCGTGACCGGATCTGAGAGGTCAACCAAAAAAAATTCAAATACCCATGACCGTAGTTAACAATCAACTCAAGTGAAACGGTCAATTCAAAATTATCAATACCCATATCATCAAATAGGGGGAGATAATCAAGCTGGTCAGCTAACACCACATCTAGCATTCCCACATTACAACCCTCAAGACCTTCTCGAGACCTAGGCTAGAGACAACCCGGAATTTTGAGGATTCAAGCTCCATAGGATACACCATAGCCACTAGGATCGGACATGAAAATCAGATCCCGCATAAACAATCCTACCCCAATCGAAGTCCGAGTCATTTTTACTCGACTTCCCCCATTCCTACCACATTACAGTACCTTACCCTCGAAGCCTTAGCTCCACAAAATCAAGCTCCAGATGTCAAAACATCAAAGCCACTTGCGACCTAGCTCCACATTTCCAAAAACATCCAAACCAGTTACCATCCCCAAACACGGGAACTCAACTTGCAGTCGGCATAGAACATGCCCAAATAGTTCACACCACCTCTGGGGATATCCCGGAGAACGCTCACAGTCACAGGATCAACATCCTAACTATTCTAGCCCTTTGATCAAGGCATCATTGGGAATACACCTAGCCTACACCATCATTGTAGCTAGCTACACACTAAGCCCTAATAAACTAGGCACCATAATATATTTTTCAACACTGAACTACGGCATGGTTTGATTTCACTACACGTGAATACGTAGGCAGCCTTTCAACAGAGACACAACCACCCACATTGACACACATTCAAAAAGAACCATTATTCCGGTCACGACACTGTCATGTTCTCAGCAGCAAGCTTTGTCATCCTGGGGGCTTCTTTTAGACAGAAGACCTTCATCCACTCACAAAATCCAAATACTTTCAAAAACTAGCCTCCTTTCTATAGAGTGTCCTAGTACTCGGCTTCTACGAAGACGAGAATCTGTCAGGATTCGAAGCAACACCCACTTTGGAAATATACCCCAAAACCAAAAAAGATCCAAAAGAACACCAGTCTACGGCATTGCTACTACTGAAACAGTCTCATAATATCTTCCCCATTTCGATGATCCATCGTATTGCCACTCGCCTAGGCTACGGAATAGCGCAACTTAAGAGTCTTGTTAGGTGGCCCACTCCCCTACCGAGTCGCGGTCTAACCCCTCGAGAGTCCGGTCGAGTCTGTCAACTCGTCTTGTCACGTCCAGAGTCGAGTCTGTCGGTAGGCCTCTCTCTTCAAATTTTCATTTTAAAATTTGCAAAATTTAGCCATTTAAAAAAAAATCCATTTCGACAAGGTCAAATTTCAGTCTGTTTAAACTGCAAATTTCTTTCCTACCCCTTTCAATTTTGAAAACCTATTTCCTAGCACGTAAGTTGGTTTCAGGACTTCGATTTCAAAAAAAAAAACTAAGCAAAAATCATTTTCCCCAGCGCAAGTCAGTCTATAGATGCTGACTGCATTTCCGGTATATATCTGCTATGTTTGCTATTTCTGCCTGTATATCTTACATTTCAGGTACCAGCTTGGCTTCTCAAAGGAACATCAAGTTTTTTATTCCCCAGCGCCTGCGCAACTCACATATCTCCCCAGCAGAAAGCCCAGGGCGGCATTTTCCTGAAATAGCACGGGATGGGGCCATATATAAGCGCACCCAGGACTTATACAACAAGTCCGATTTCCCGCATAATTCTGATTTGGGATGTGTCTGCAAACGGGCACACCCGGTGCTTCTTGGGCAGGCTCCAGCGTAATTTCGGATCGGGATGTGTATGCAAACGGGCACACCCAGGGCTTTTTAGGCAAGCTCACGCGTAATTTTGGATCGGGATGTGTCTGCGAACGGACACACCCAGGGCTTTTTAGGCAAGCTCCCACATAGTTCTGAGATGGGCTGTGTCTGCAAACGGACACACCTAGGGCTTCTTAGGCAAGCTCCCACGCAGCTTTAAGATGGGATGTATTCACATATAGATACACCCAGCGCTTCAGAAACAAGTCCCAACGGAGCTGTTTCCGACAACAGAACTCGGGTATGATATCTATATTATGGCCGGCGGGCCCTTTTACGCAAGTCTAATGGACTATAAACGACCCGACCGGAAGCCTGCCAGGTTTTAATCCTCGATTGGCCTGGTAGCTACTCTGACTTTCGCCTTGTCCAAGCCTTAGTCAGAGTGGGGGCTCCTTAGACATCCACATTTGACCGTTAGGTGTCTATAGCAGTTTCCAAAAAACACTCGATGATGATCGGACGCAAACATGACTTAATATGCTCGATTTTTGGACTCGGAATCAATAGTAGTTGGCACGAGCTTTTAGCGGAGTAAAAATATCACAAAACAGACCTCAAATCCAGGCACAGTGGGTCGTTTCCAGTCAAATGAGACTAATTTGGGTCAAAACCGACACCAAGGGCAAAACCGTCTTTTAGTAACCGGGTCAAACCCCGGTCAAAGACGTTTCCGAGACGTAAAAATCTGTCACGTCACTTCAAAAATCTGAATCGAAGTCAAATACTACACAAATATAAGCTACAAAGTAGGAATCCTCTCCTATCCAAAGTCGGAATCCTACTCCATCTAAACCGGGTGTTTCTTCCCATGCAAGTAACCTTTTCCAATCCAAAGACGGAATCCCACTTCATCTCAACCGGTTGTTTTCTTCCTTTGCAAGATATAAATCTTCTATCCCAAGACGGTATTTCATCCTATAAATACCCCACCCTTGCACACACAATTGAGACACACAATTCCCGACATCAATTACAACATCAACACAACAATTCCAATCCCGACACACAAATTACAACCCGGAATTCCAGCAATACTAGGCATATTATATTCCAATCTTTCCTCTAGAAATCCTATAGGATTCCCGACCATTCACAACCCAAAATTCTAGGCAATTTTAGGCAAACCGTATACAAACCCGAGAGCAAAACTCGCCAAATCCCTAACCATACACACCATAACTCACCTATATACATCTTAACGCTCCCGCGCCTAGGCCACTACTACGAGTCCGTTTTCGAGATAATCAAGCATGTAGATTGAGGGTGTTACAAATCCCGACTTCTCCCTTTTCTTCTCTTTCTCTCGTCCGTCTGTCTTTTTATACGGGTCGTCGTCACGTCTTTTCTTTTTATTTTCTCGTTCCTAATATCGATATTATCGTACTATTTTCAATGAAGAGTCATCCCTAAGGATTCTATATCGACTCTATAGTCGAATATCGGATCTAAAGGAATCAATCATCAAATCAGGTTAAGCATAATACCGTTGAAGCAGAGTAATTACGATATTACAACGTGGAGGAATTATTTCGTCTTAACAACATTCAAAACAATTTTCTAAACAACTTTTTTCACTCCACTCTAAATATCCGATATTGATTCTATAATCAAGCATCGAATATTACGAGTATCAATATTTAAGTCGAGTATAAATTATGCCATATTTGTATGCGATTTAATAAAAGAGTCGGTTTTCTAAAAAATCTCGAAAGCAGTCCGCCATGCGAGTCGCACGAGTCCTGTGCGAGTCGCATGGCCACGCGAGTCGCGCCCTCCTTGCCCGGGTCGCGTGGGCCCCTGAAAACCGCAACCCCGAAAAGCTATTTTGTCTTAATTCTTCAAACGTCTTCTTTATTAAAAATGACAGGCTTTTGGGCATATTTCAGGTCTCGATAAATATTTTCTTGACCTCGGTCAACGCGTGCTTAATCCATCACGTGTCACAAACTTTTCAAAATCATTCATGTCGTTGCATCTATATCTTTTATTCGATTTACAAACCGTTACTAACTTGTTTGCTCATGTTTTCAGTTATTTATTTTATTGTTTGCTTTATTATACTAAAACGAACCTCGCATGCTAAAAAAACTTTGACGTTAAATTTAGATGCATTAAATCGACTTAGCAACCCGTTCAAATTCTCGCATGTTTAGGGAAAACAATGTTTGCATATCATTCATCGTATTACTAACGCGCGTATTTCAAAATCAAACGATATCTTAGTAGAGACCGCTAATGTGCGGGCGGGGTTGGGTGTTCTTTGTGAACTTCCCAACACGTACCCTCACCCCTTACTTAGAACCATGGTTTCCGGATGTCCGAATCAATTGGCACACGAGAGTCATTCAATACACGGTATCCGATAATGTCGGTATCGGTATCAAATGCCAAGGGACGAACCCAATAAACTCTGACATCCGAATGGGCCATACTTTGTGCACGGCCCACTAAGATATAGAGTGGGTTCGAACGGGCCCGAACTCCCACAAAGTTCGGTGGCGACTCCAACTTCGATTTAAATTTCAATTCGACCCATCTCATTTGGAGATTCATTCGCCTCTCAAAACCCGCGCGTGGCCGCGTCGGGGTGGACCTATGTCATGTCCACAAACATAAACCTCTGGAATATATACTAACAAGAGACCAATTAACCATTGATATGAATCTATGATGAATGAAATGACCATGAAAGCAATATCAACATGAAAATTGACGCAAACATGAACGCACATTTACGCAAATTATTCAAGATGATGAATAAAAATTGACGCAAAACATGAAAGCAATATCGAAACTCACCATTGTTATACTCGATGAATTGCTTATCAACAGTTGATGAAGATGTCGCGATCATTGAATTCACGGTAGTGGGATTTCGAGCACAGATTTGATTGAATGAATGAATGAACGCGATGATGAAAGCGTTTTTTTTAAGTTTGATGAATGTGGTAACGTGAATGAATGAATGAGGAATGAACGTGATTATGGGAGTTATTATTTCCTAAAATCATGGGAGTTATTTTAGGATGCTAAATCTCCCCCCCTTTTTTTAATACAAATATTAGGATGCATCTTGTCCATCCATCCTCATCCCATTCAATGGATGGGATGAGGACTTAGGGACTCATATATAGAGAAGGACTAATAAGTGCCTTACTATATATATATATATATACATATAGAGGGGAGATCAAATAATGACATATTACATATGTAAGGGCATAAGTTCCAATCTCAGCCATCAGATAAAATAGAGATGGATGGCTAAGATTGACTGATATATATAATTAGTTTTCAAAAAAAACAATGTTTACGTTTTCCATGCATACCTCTTTTTTCCCCTACCCTCTGTTTTCCCACCATAATTGATTACCCTCTGTTTACGTTTTCCATTCGATTATCTCTCAACCCCATCTCCAATTCTCTCTCCAACCCATCTCCACCTATCACTGCTTTCATCTCCGTCGAAGCTCTACTTGTTTACTGCTCTTCAATCTCCGCCTATCACTGCTCGCTCTTCAATCTCCGTTGAAGCACCTCCAGTTCTTCATTTCAAGTAAATATTACCGTTAATTTCTTCATTTCAGTTCTTCATTACACTTCTTTATCGAGTAGCCCTAATTTCTGTTCTCTATTACACTTCTTCATTTCAGTTCCAGTAATCTCTAATCTGTTTATCGAGTAATCCCTAATATGTATCCCTTATGCCCTTATTCTAGTAAACCCTAATTTCGAGTAACCCTACTGAGATTATAGTTTAGGGTTTTCAAATTTTTGCCTACCATTAAGGATTATTAGTTTACAATCAAAAAAGTTATGGTTTTTTAGGTATACAATTGAAGTTCGTTTAAAATCAAAGAAATTATAGGTTTGAAGGTTTAGAATCGAAATTCCTTTACAATCATAAAAATCAGGGGTTTTTAGGTATAGAATCGAAGTTCGTTTAAAATTTGTGTGTACTTTTGTGGGTTTTGTTTATCGTTGTGGCACCGACCGAACGTAAGAAACACTCCTCCGGCGAGGAGTTCAAGGCGTTGAAGGATTTTTGGAGGGCTCGTTACGGTGTCGCTAACAACAGCAACCAAGTAAAACTGAGTGGTCTTTTCAAAGACCTTATGGCCGATAAAAATGGGGGTGAATTATTTTGTAAGATATTCGTCCTATTTGCAATGTCATCGTTCCTGTGCCCTACGTCAAACAACGGAATAGACCTGAAGCCGGTAAAAGCCGTGGACGACGTCTCAGGTATTAGCAAGTACGACTGGTGTTCGTACATTCTCAAAAACCTGGTCGATGCAGCTGCTGAGACGATGAAAAGTCCGATGCATTTGCGAGGTTGTGTTCCGTTCCTCATGATCACATGCCTCCAGAGGTTCGATTTCCGTGGAGAATCTTTCCAACATGATCTACCCTTAATTAAGCACTAGAACAACGAGAATCTGGCAGAACGACTACACGGTGAGATGATGGCTGGTTCGTTGGGTAGGCAAGTGTGGTCGAAAACGACCTACCCACGGTCTTCTTCCGACGGAGTTGAAGTCAATACGGTGCTGCAAATCACCGGTACCGATGACCAAGGACGTACACCTACGTGTTCCAATCACCGAAACAGCAGGAGGAAATTCATCCAGATAGAGCTTCCACCTGGGCTCGAGGACGACAGCGAACGGTCCGCTCGGGCTGACGACGTAAGTAAATTTATACAATCTTCAATCTGTCATTACTACTCGTTCTAATAACATTAAAATTGCGATTTATTAGTGTCAAAGTTCTGCGACAGACCATTGAAGTTTTAAATCCATTGAACTAAAGTTGCATGCTCAAACATATCTGAGATTTCTACTACTGTTATTACACTTGAATTCGTTCTAATAACATTGAATTTGCCATTTAGAAATGTTAAAGTTCTGCGACAGGCCACTGAAGTTTCAAATCCATTGAACCAAAGTTGCCTGCTGAAACATATATAAGATTTCTACTATTGTTACACTTAAAATTGTTCTAATAACATTACAATTGCGATTTATTAGTGTCAAAGTTCTGCGACAGGCCATTGAAGTTTCAAATCAATTGAACTAAAGTTGCATGCACAAACTTATCTAATATTTATATAATTTTCAATCTGCCATTATTATTTAGACTTCAGTACATATAGATTGGAGTGTTAATGACCTATTCTATTAATTGTACGCTAATTATTTACTCATCCAATACGGTGAACAATTACGTTGTAGGACGTTCATCTGCTGCTTCTCAAAATGCAAAGGAATAAGGTTGCTTTTCCTGCTTGGTTTGGCGAAGCAGCGGGTGAAATTAAGCATCAGACCATTCCGTCTTTTCTCCGGACCGAAACAGATCACTGCCAATCATCCCAGGCGTTCTGGACTAGCGACAAACTCCATCGATATGTTGATCATGTGTGCGAGTCAGCCTTCCGTTTCCGAGATTCAGCTGCCAATGCACCAGTGTACGCTGCATCGGCTGGGAAGACTACAACCGACATCACACCCCGTGATGAAGACCACATAGATGTGCCGGTAAGGGAGCAGCCTGAAGTTACAGTGGAGCAGCCTGAACTTCCATTGGAGCAGCCTGCTGGAACTGTGCAGGTGGGCGCCGATGCACGTTTGGACCAGGTGGATGTTTTGTAGGTGGGCGCCGATGCACGTTCGAACCAAGTGGATGTGGGATATAAGAAACGATCTCAACACAACGTACGAGAGTCGTCATCTAAGCGGCAGTGCTCCACAGAACATCAGCCAGTAAATACTCTTGTGCAAGGTACCGTTTCAAATTCAACTCCGCGGGAAGCAATGTCATCACTGAGGAGTCGCATCCGTGGGGGGGGGGGGGGGGGGGGATGGTCTCGGGTGCACTTTGGATTTCGAGGACATTGAAACTAAAGCGCTGACCGTGTCAAAAACATTCCGCACCAACCAACTAATGTTAAGCAATCTCCCGAATTTACGGAAGCATGTAGCGGACTATAGCCTGCTCGATGATTACGCTTATCCCAACGAGTAAGCTTCCTTTTCAACTGTCTGGTTTCTTATTTGGTGTGACCTACCTAGCTACTGATAACGAGTTAATGCGATCCATTTTACCGAATTCAGTGAGCTGCTAGCAAATTACGGGAAGGACGCAAAGATAACTCAATCGGACGTACTGACCATGCTCCCTGACACGGACATGTCGTCTTCCGTCCTAGAGTGCTGGTCGATGCTCCTCAGTCGTATTTCCGCTGCAGACCCAGGGGACGGAACTCTTCTAACAATGACGTTCATGGGGTTATGTCACTCGGTATGTACTAACCCCCACTCTTACTATTTCTACATTAGTTTTTCTTTGAAATTAGTCTGCACTACGCTTGAAACTTTAATTCAATTATTTAAGAACTTCAAATCTCAATTTCCGAAACTTTTTAACTCACTCCAGTCGTAACGCTAATTTAAGAACTAAATAAGCGTCTGCATTACGCTTTTTTAAGAACTTTTTCCAAAATTTTAACTCAACTGTGGTACAACTTCAGCACATAGGGTTCGCAACTTCAGTACACTCTAACTCATTCTTTGACACTTGAACTCCCAATTGATGTAAGAAATTTCAGAGTATACTTTCATTGGGTACCTCAGTATTTAATCAATAGTTATTATGAAACTTTAATTCAATTGTAATATAACTTCATCACATACCTTCTAAAACTTCAAAAACTAACTACTACAATTCACCTGTCACTAAAATAACTGTACTGCACACTAGACACTACACACCAAATACATTACAACTTCAACTCTCACACTGTAAACTTCAACTCAATTAGATCGTACCTCCAGCACTCAGCTTCTGAAATTTTAAATTAGGTGCTCAGCATATTAATTATATTACGTGCACTTTACATGGTCATTACATTTCTCATTTATATTTTGTAAATTCCACAGGACGTCATTTCAAATCTTATAGAGACTTTCGACCAAGCAACCCCTTTAGATTCTCTGCAGGAAAAGCTTTTCAGATTTTGGGACGTGTTCATTAAAGATTGTCGTCCAGCAGTCAATTTGCAGTCCGACCTTATTTTTCTTCCAGTCAACATCAACCAATACTTTGTCTGCATTTGTCTCAACTTCAAGAAGGAAACAGTCGACGTTCTGGACCACTACCTACACCCTGACTTCCCGAACTCCGACGTCTACAAGGCCGCATACATTGTTGTAAGTATTAACTATGCCCAACCTACTATATCGTACTAGAAAATATAACAATCTGCTATGAGCTGACGCAGCTTACTCCAATTTACCGCAGGCAACTGGAATGAGTGACTACTTAGAAGTGAAGGGGGTTACCAAGGCCACCCAGCTCCTCTTATTCGAAATAAGACATATCAAAACGGAGTGGCAGAGTAACCTCATCAATCAAAAAGGTCCGGGTTGTTTACAATGATGCACATGCTCCTGCATGAGGGTGAGGAGGAGATGCCACCCCACGAAGACCTACAGCGTAAGGTCTGCAGGCGATTCCTCGTAGTCCATCTCACTGCCACACTCATTCTCTCCGACTACAAAAAATAACGGAAAACAATCCGCAAACAGATCGACAAGTTTAATGCAGAAAAAGAAAACATTTGGGATATTTTGAAGGAGAAACGTAAGGCTCCGAAGGTGTACACTAGTCGTAGGAAGTAATTCCACACTCATGGTTTCTTAACTTTCTGTTTTCGGCAAGCAAAACTTTGACCCGCCACTATGTATTTTGCCCGAAACTCGAATTTCGTCTTTGTCGTTTGTAATCAAAACAACGGGCTACTAAGCAACAGTTTTCCCCCAAAACTGACGAACGCTATATGTCTATTCAAATAACCATGTGCCATTTCCTTCAATCTTCATAGCCTTGTTTAATATTTAAGTATTATTGTTTTTGAAACTTCAATTCGACTGTAAAATAACTTCAGCACATTACTTTCATAACTTCAATAATTAACTGTTGCACATCATCTGCCACTAAAACCAAACTTCCCCTTACTTTGCGTAGCATACCATTTCACACTTGAATTCGTTCTAAAAACATTGAAATTGCGATTTAGTAGTGTTAAAGTTCTGCGACAGGCCACTGAAGTTTCAAATCCATTGAACTAATCTTGCATGCTCAAACATATCTAACATTTCTTCTACTGTTTAACGACTCACATGAAGAGCTGAACTCGTTCTAATAACATTGAAATTGCGATTTAGTATTGTAAAAGTTCTACGACAGGCCACTGAAGTTTCAAATACATTAAACTGAAGTTCCATGCTCAAACATATCTAAGACTTCTTCAACAATTAAACGACTCACAAGAAGAGCTGAACTCGTTCTAATAACATTGAAATTGTGATTTAGTATTCTCAAAGTTCTGCGACAGGCTACTGAAGTTTCAAATACATTAAACTGAAGTTCCATGCTCAAACATATCTAAGACTTCTTCAACTGTTAAACTTCTCACAAACAGAGCTTAACTCGTTCTAATAACATTGAAATTGCGATTTAGTAGTGTTAAAGTTCTGCGACAGGCCACTGAAGTTTCAAATACATTGAACTAAAGTTCCATGCTTAAACATATCTAAGATTTCTTCTTCTGTTACACTTCCTACAAAAATAGCGGAACTCGTTCTATTAACATTACAATTGCAATTTGGTAGTGTCAAAGTTTTGCGACAAGCCACTAAAGTTTCTGATCCACTGAACAAAAGTTGCATGCTCAAACATATCTAACATTTCTTCAACTGTTAAACTTCTCACAAAAAGAGCTGAACTCGTTCTAATAACATTGAAATTGCGATTTAGCAATGTTAAAGTTCTGCGATAGGCCACTGAAGTTTCAAATACATTGAACTAAAGTTCCATGCTCAAACATATCTAAGATTTCTTCTTCTGTTACACTTCCTACAAAAATAACTGAACTCGTTCTATTAACATTACAATTGCGCTTTAGTTTTGGCAAAGTTCTACGACAGGCCCCTGAAGTTTCTAATCCAATGAACTAAAGTTGCATGCTCAAACATATCTAACATTTCTTCTGCTGTTATACTTCACACAAAAAGAGCTGAACTCGTTCTAAAAACATTGAAATTGCGATTTAGTAGTGTTAAAGTTCTGCGACAGGCCACTGAAGTTTCAAATCCATTGAACTAAAGTTGCATGCTCAAACATATCTAACATTTCTTCTATTGTTAAACAACTCACAAGAAGAGCTGAACTTGTTCTAATAACATTGAAATTGCGATTTAGTATTGTCAAAGTTCTACGACAAGCCACTGAAGTTTCAAATACAATAAACTGAATTCCATGCTCAAACATATCTAAGACTTCTTCAACAATTAAACGACTCACAAGAAGAGCTGAACTCGTTCTAATAACATTGAAATTGTGATTTAGTATTCGCAAAGTTCTGCGACAGGCCACTGAAGTTTCAAATACATTAAACTGAAGTTCCATGCTCAAACATATCTAAGACTTCTTCAAATGTTAAACTTCTCACAAACAGAGCTTAACTCGTTCTAATAACATTTAAATTGCGATTTAGTAGTTTTAAAGTTCTGCGACAGGCCACTAAAGTTTCAAATACATTGAACTAAAGTTCTATGCTTAAACATATCTAAGATTTCTTCTTCTGTTACACTTCCTACAAAAATAGCGGAACTCGTTCTATTAACATTACAATTGCGATTTGGTAGTGTCAAAGTTTTGCGACAGGCCACTGAAGTTTCTGATCCACTGAACAAAAGTTGCATGCTCAAACATATCTAACATTTCATCAACTGTTAAACTTCTCACAAAAAGAGTTGAACTCGTTCTAATAACATTGAAATTGCGATTTAGCAATGTTAAAGTTTTGCGATAGGCCACTGAAGTTTCAAATACATTGAACTAAAGTTCCATGCTCAAACATATCTAAGATTTCTTCTTCTGTTACACTTCCTACAAAAATAGCTGAACTCGTTCTATTAACATTACAATTGCGCTTTAGTTTTGGCAAAGTTCTGCGACAGGCCACTGAAGTTTCTAATCCACTGAACTAAAGTTGCATGCTCAAACATATCTAACATTTATTCTACTGTTATACTTCACACAAAAAGAGCTGAACTCGTTCTAATAACATTGAAATTGCGATTTAGTAGTGTTTGTAACACCCACTATTTCTCCTAAGCATTTTCATTCTTTCCGTTAGGACTTCGTCTTAACTCTGTCACTTTTGGCCTCATATTTTATCATTTTACTAAGCGCTATTTTAATTTTTGAGTTTAATAATTTTTATTTTTAGTTTTAAAGATTTAAAATTCTTTTAAATCCATTTAATTTGTTTCTTTGTAAACTAATTAATTTTTCCGCAAGAAATTCTATTTCTCTTCGAATTGACATTTTTAAGCTTGGATTTTAGTTATTCCTTTTCCTAAAAATGTTTGAATACGTTTCTATAATATTTTAAACTAGTAAATATTTTTATTTACAAAAAATTAGTTGTTAATGATTTTTATTACGAAGCTTCGCGAATAATTATTTTCTTACGCGAGGTTTACTCGAATTACTTTGAAATGCCTTTAACTATTTTACGATTATACTTTTTATCAACTTATAAATTATTTGAGACCATTTCCTCACATTTTGGACCGACTAAGCTCTTGGTCACAAGTTTTATTACGTTTTATTTAAACGTTTCATTTTATCACGTTAAAACATAAACATAAGATAATTTCTTTTCATTCAATTGTTGCATTATTATCAAAACTTTTCATGCACCTTCCTCATCCATTTTGGCCGGCCACTTGGTCATTTTTGCACATTGTTTTTATCAACTCATTCACTCACATTTATACACCAAAGACCTTCCATCCTCCTTATTCATTCTTGTCATAAAAAAAATATTCAACCTTTCTTCCTCTCATTTTGGCCGTGTACTCCCTTCTCCATCTTAGGCAGATTTTTGCTCCATTTCGAGTCCCAATCGCATCATTTTTATCGTCATAATAATCCTCTTTCCGTTCTCTTCGTTAAGGTATTAATCGACGTCATTTTCTATCAATTTTTACCTTGATTTTTATTAGTTTTCTCATGGTATTTTTCTGCCATGATTTTCGTGTTTGGTAGGATTTTTGGACGATCCCGAAGCCGATGAATTTATAATCGACTCGAATTTGAGTTAGAGGTAACGTCGATGTTACTCGGTATTTCATGATTTTAATTGAGTATTTGCATGTATATATTTTTATATTTTATTTTGAAATATATGTATGTCACCAATTCTGAAAAATTTTTAAAAGTTGAAAATTTGGATGATTCGGTATTTTTATCGCTTTTACGAGATTAACGATTAAATTGTTATATTAATTTGTAAAATGGTAATAATCGGCCTAAACATGTAATATATGTTTATATTCTGAAAAAATGTTGTTTTTGATGATTTTTAATAATTTAGTATTTTTCTGATATTTTTTATATCAATTATTGAATTATTACCGTTTACGGACAAAAATGATTAAAAGCCGATTTTTAGTTCTAGTACTTAAAAATTTTATTTTAATCTGATTTTTTACGTGGTGAAACTTTCTGGTGAAATAGAATTTTCTGAATTGTTTCATAATTTTTCGGAATTGTTAAGTGGATGAATTAATTAATCACTTTAAATCATCGTTTATCTTTAAAACCGTGTTTGTTGTTTAAATTCTTGATTTCTGGTCTTTGGTTTAAATCTGGAAAAAATTATGATTCTGATGATTTCATATTAAAATCTAATTTTATGATTTTTAGTGCCTTAATAAAATATTAGGAACGATAAGTTTTATTAATGGAATCGTTAATTGTGAAAATGGGTTTTAATACGGTTTTGACGGGATTTATTAAATCTGGAATTTTTGGAAATCTGGAAAAATGGTAGATTCTGGAAAATCATGATTTTTGGGTTTTATAATAATTTTTGGATATTAATACTTAAATCGTTTTGTAATTACTATTTTTATTAATCGTTATTGTCGAGATTGGACGATTAACGAAAAAACGCTTTAAAAACCGAGTTTTTAGAATTCTGGAAATTTTATTTTCTGGACAGAATGCCCATAAATATAATTTAACTATTTTACGTAATTTTTGTACTATTTATGATAGTCTTTAATTAATAAATATTGATTTTCGGACAAATTGTGATTTATCGCTAAATTGCTTCGTCTTACCTAAAAGAATTATTTTTCCAGCAATTTTGAAAGTATTTACATCTAAAACTTTAAGAGTTAAATCATCCCTTAACATACTCTAAATATATTTGTTGGTTTTATTAAATGAAGACATTCAAATATTTAATTTGGTGTTTGTCGTAAAATCCTATTTATAATTTTATTGTCGAAACAAATAATAATTAGGAAATTTTAGCTTTTAACTTTTTGAAAACACCCTAATTAGTAGTATTAAAATGTTTAAGACATTTTTAATCATCTTATAACACTTATACGATATTTTAATGATTTCATAAAATCAACTGATCTTACTTTAACAATTAATATCGTTAGTAGTATTAGTTTTATAAATCTATATCGTTTACTAAAAATGTGGTATTAGTATGAACTAATATTTTCATTATTTTGATATAATGCTATTTTTAGGTAAGTTTCTAAAAATAGAAGTTTCCTAAAATAGAAAGTTTCCTCTTTTAGAATATAAATGTTTACTTCTTTTATCCTCATATTATTTATATTGATTATATCTTTTGAATATCGATAATGACTTTGTTTTGGAGTTATGAAATAAGGACAAGTGTGAGGTTAGAGTAATATAATCTGGGGTTTACGGTTTTGCCATCAACTATAAGGCTAGTGTATCAGGAATCGGTACATTGGTTGTTGAACCGGGTGACAGGTATCCCGGGAGTTGTGTACATTTTGACCTTAAGCTTAGGCCTCGCAGTAAGTCGCCGTCATAAGTTGAACTGGGTGACAGGTAATCCCAGGAGGAGTGTGCATTATCTTAAACTAGGGCCACGCATTTATAAGTCACCGCTCTATTATGGTTGAGTAGCCTAGTTAGAGACCGAAGTTTGATTTGTTTGAACTAAGTTCTCGAAGCTAGTTTTTAGTATCCTCCTAGTAAAAGTCTAGCATTCATCACTACTCCTATCCATAACGCCATTTTGAATATTTTTATTATTATCGATATAATTTGGTTGCAGGTTGGCAAATGTTTTATGTTTTCTTCGGAAAACTCATTTTTATTATATGGTTTTGATACGTGAAGTTTTTCACTGAAAGTTTATTTTTATTATAATGTGTTTTACTGTTTTCCATTTTTACTATTTTTCTATATTAGTAATTACTGTTTTAAAATCCTTTTATACGGCTGGGAGAACGTTGACGTTGCTCCCCACTGATTGTGGCTGTTATGTTTTTAACATGGCAGGTATATGTGTTTTTCTTCGGGTGGGCTAGCGAGCAGTTATGGATCCTGCTTGTTTTAATCAGATCACTGTATTATGGATTGTTAAAACCCTTTTTATGGATTTTATTTATTTATTTATTTTGTAGCCATTTTTATTTTATGGCTTATGTATTGACTTACAATTTTTTTTATTAAAGACATAGCTACAGTGTGTTATAATCCCACTTCTACAGTGTTTCCACCACTATATTGCGTTGGAATTTCTAGGGGATTACAGTGTTAAAGTTCTGCGACAGGCGACTGAAGTTTGAAATACATTGAACTAAAGTTCCATGCTCAAACATATCTAAGATTTCTTCTACTGTCAAACTTCCTACAAAAAATAGCTGAACATTCTAAATTTTTAAAGTAATTTAACTGACATTACAATTCCTTATCACTGAACTCACAGACTTGTCGCTCCTTACTCTACGTCCTCATCATCGACAAAGTCTGAAACTTCATCCTCGGACGGTGGAAACTCCGCAAATGGGTTAGGACAATTTCTCTTATTATGGTGACGCATTCGTTTGCAGTTCTTGCACAGCCGCTTAGGTTTCCTCGCAAGGGCAACTGCCTTCGTCGTTGTGGACAACATCCTCTTCCCACTATCTTTAGTCTTCGACTTTCGTGGAGGCAAAATAGTTATTTCATTAGTAGACGTACAACCAAGCAATTTCTCAAATTCATGTTCCTTCGTCAGTGGCTCGGCAGGCTTACTAACGCTATCGATAAAAGCCCTAACCACTTCCCTCAGTTTCTGAACATCTTCCTTACCCAATTCACGAACCACGTCAACTGCTTCGTGAAATTCAGACCACAGCTTCGTCATCTTTAACTGCTTTTCATCTACCCCGCCGACAAAATTTCCTCCCGATGCGTCAACCGACCACCTACTACACACAAAAGCTGCTGGTATCGTCTTCTGCCCATGTGACGTCAAAATCCAAATAACATGTCTGCATAAAATCCCTCTTCTTTCGTACAACGTATAGGTACAGGTCGCCTCCATCAACTCTAACACAGGAAAAAGAACTTCAAATCATTACCAACGTAACTTTGGAACCCAAAACTGGAACCTCAACAGTAAAAAAAAACAACTATAAACGAATAATAAGTAGAAGACCTGGGCTATAACGAACAACGTAAACGCGATTCCTAGATTGATCCTTCGCCGTAGTAACCTCAACCCCTTCATTCACCTCAAAGCCATGTACCATGCACGTGTCAATAGAATGCTTCACCTCAATCTGGAATTCACTAAATATTTCATGAGTATACAGCTTGGCAGCATCAGCTTCAATAGCTAAATGAGTCTCCAACTTAGGCCTCGAGTGCTTGTTCTCATTGTCAAGCTTCTTCTGAGTATGCCTTTGCTGCTCCATCGCGCTTTCGTAGCGCATCCACAACTCCACCAAAGTACCAGACTTGCCTTCAAACCTCTTGAAGAAACTATTTGCACTCTCCGACCTTTGCGTTGTTCTCATAACGATGCTCATGCGTATCTCTCGACAATGAGCCATGACCCACTGCTTTCTATCGGCAAATGCGGTGTTAAACCAATCAACTTCAGCCACTCCATGTTCCTCCATAATTTCCTTCCACCCGGAGTCAAACTCTACGGGTTCAATGGCGTCGTCCCACACAATACCATTTAGCTTATTTATGAACTCGATGTAATCGCTCCTAGTCGAACCACACTTCACAGGAACCTTGTTCATTATGTGCCACATACAGTACCGATGCCTCGCTTTCTTAAAGACAAACGCCACGGAGCTAATAATACCGGGATCTTGGTCCGTTATTATATACTCTGGTTCTTCCCCCCCCCCCCCCCCATCGCGTCCAAGAAACGAATGAACACCCAATTGAAGGACTCAGTGTTCCCGCGAGCAATGAGGGCACCGCCAAATGTCACTGACCTTTTATGATTGTCAACCCCAGTTAATGGTGTGAAGATCATTGAGTACATGTTAGTCCCATATGTAGGATCAAAGGACACAACATCTCCAAACATTTCATAGTTTCTCTTACCAACACCGTTGACCCAAATAACCCTACATAAGCTACCGTCGGCCGCCAATTCGTAGTCAAAATAGAACCCTTCCCGGTTCCGCACCATTTCCTTAAAATTATCTATGAAAAGCTGCCCATCTTGTTGATGAAGGTAGCACTTAAGATCCCTCCAAAAATTCTTGAAGTCATTCAAGCTAGCCCCAATATTCTCAAATCCATTCACATGCTCCTTAACCATACCGTACGTACGTGTCAGTCCAATTTTCAGCTGAAAAACAATAATTAACAACATAAAGACACATCAACTCTAACGATGAAACAATGTCACTTTAACACATCTTCCCTTCATTGCCATACCATAAGCTACAGTTCATAAAGTCGTATATTAAACCAAAACTAAAAAGCAAACAAACTCAGATTCACAACTGCAACTACGTGACTTCACAACTTCATAGCACAACAAACAAAACTTCATGTTAATGGATGGCAGGTAGAATACTATAAGTTTTCAATACACACATCCTACCACACGCTAGAAACTTCAACTACAATCATTTAAAACTCCAACTCCCAATTGACAAAACTTCAATATCATACAGTCGCACCTTCAACGCATGAATCAGTACTACAAAAAAAGTACACTTTTCCGAACTTTAATTCAACTACAATAAAACTTCATAACATTCCAAATACAACTTCAGTGCTTAACATTCGCAATTCCAAGACAAACTTCATTCAATCGAAATTTATGCCATCAACCACATGGCATACGTAACTGGTGTCCAAGAAATTAATTACGCGACAGCATCAACTGTAATCACAGTAACGAAATTCAGAAGCAAACATTGCAGAGGACTTACTCGAGAGTTGTTAACTATCAAATGTTTGTGGTAGGCGAACAGATTACGAGACAGCTTCTGGAACTCTCGATCCCCCACACAAAAGAGTTCATGGTTATGACCTTTTCGGAATTTTTCAATTACAACCAAACCGCCCTTCGGAATTAACTTAATACGTGCATTACATCCCACCCGTATCACCTTCGATGCACGTACAGTACTAACTGCAGAACTCTCCTCCTCCGTTAAAAATTTCTTCGACTTCAATTTCGCAGACATCGGCACAATGTCACCTTCACAAATTTTCTTTTCCACAGAAGCTTTAGTCTTCTTCGGCACAGACGGGAATCCCTCACGATTGCAAACTAAATACTGATACTTTAGCGTACCATCACGAAACCTCTTCGTGGACCACCGTCACACATCGAATCCACAAGCTAGACCATATGACTCATAGAAATCAACCGCCTTCTCAACGTCAGCGAACTGTTGACCAACAAACGGTGTAACGTCCCTCGACACTTCCCTACTGTACTCAACGACACGGACCTCGTCTGCAGGACGCACATCGTCTGCCACTGCTTCAGATTAGGTTAGTTACAATCACATTCGAAAACAACAACAACAACTCCAACCTAACACATACATATTTTCATTCTAATTACAAAAACGTACTAAAAAAAGTACTAAATATCCTCAAATAACACAATCACCTACCAGAGGGCACTTCAACAATATGCAAATTCTCCATTCAGAAAACGTACTTCGATCGGAAATAGCACCGTCCACCGCATTCACACCGCCTTGACAACCACCGTCTGCAAACATCAAGCAGCCAAAAACCCACAACCCAACCCTAATTATAAATAATTTCAAGGGCAGGGTCCTGTGAAGAACACGAGAAAAAATCTTCACCTTTCCCATCATTGGAACACTGCAAGTAGTATTCAATGAAAAGTGGTGGAGTGAGGAATGTCTCGTGATTGTGGAAGCAATGAAAACCCACCACCAATATGTTTCCAGTATTAAAATCCCCTCGTAATTATGAAGCTAACACTAAATGCCTTGTTAACTAATATTAACTCCTAAACTAATTCTCAGCCATCCATCTAGATCATATCAACGGTTAGGATTTGGACTTATGCCCTTACATTAACCCATGCCCTTATTAGAACTCCCCTATATATATATATATATATATATATATATATATATATATATATATATATATATATATATATATATATATATATATATATATATATATATATATATATTCATATAAAAATATATATTTACCCGCAGGTAGATTATATTACCATATGTAACATTCTATTCATTATATCGTTCACATATAAAAATATATATTTACCCGCAGGTAGATTATATTGTCATGTGTAACCTTCTATTTATTTAAATATTTTAGTGACTACCCACAGGAGCACTATTATTAAAGATGTGTTGTTTCACATATTGAAGCCTTATTATTTATGTGTCTTATTTTATCACAACTAAAATTACCTAACCAAGTGAAATCTTATGATAACTCCATTGTTGAGCTTAATGGAACGAACAAACTACTCTGAATGAAAAGAGTAATTAATTTAAGTTCACCTCGAAGTTGATGAAACTGGATACTTGTCTTCGCAAAGACAAGCCGACTGACTTAACTTCTGCAAGTATTGCTCAAATATCCTTCCATGAAAGTTGGGAGAGATCCGATAGATTATGCATTTTATTCTTATGTTGAATGTTTGTTACCAACATTAAGACTTAAGAAATCATTGTATGGACTGGAACAAGCATCGAGACAATGACTTAAAGTTCGATAAAATCATTACAGATTTTAAAGAAAATATCGTTGATCCATGCATAAATCTCAAGATCAGTGGGAGTAAGTTCATATATTTGATTATGTATGGAGACTTATGTATGGAGGTTTATCACATAAAATTAAGACTTATGTCTTAAATGGCTAAATAATATCCTTATGCATGGTTGGTAACTTAATATATGCTCAGGTAAATTTGACATTATTATTGATGCTCACATATAGAAACGAGATCACCCACAGGTGATTGGTTATTCTAATTCAGATTTTGGGGATGATATGACATAAAACATTGTACTCACAATTGTTTTATACCTCCACCATGGAAGCTGAATATGTGGCTTGTTATGAGGCTTTAATAGGAGCATGATTGCGTAATTACCGTGATAATAATGAAATTGCAATATTTTTCTAGCTCCTTGAAAGATAGGATATCTAATGGATCAAAACACATGAACCTTAAATATCTTTACTGAAGCAAGATGTATGTTATATTATGATAATTAATGAGATCTCTTTAACGATTCTACACTTGCTAAATAATATTATTTCTGTTTTCCAATGTGTATACATTTATTATTGGATGAATGATAGCAGATAGATAGTCTTTTTAAGACATTATGTGGACCATTACGTAGAACTCCACTTATGGCCTAACTGTTTCAATTCGTAATGTAGTGGTACATGGAAGTAAGCATGTTGCAGATTGACATGTGCACGCCATGACTCTCTTTAATGATTGAATTAGTCAAGGCACTTATGATCGCCGGTTTAAGACATTATATGTTTTAGCATAGTATGCGCAACTTATATATTCTCTGACGAACATTAAAAATGTTCCAATCGACCAAGTGGGAGATTGTAAGAATATTTTATGCTATAATAATATTACGGGATATGCAATATATCTTTCCTTATTATTATGATAATTTTTCTTTCTCATAATTATGGTCTTATTGGAAATTGGATCTTATAGAGATATGCTATCACAATAATATCGGACTAAATAAAGAGTTTTCCATATTTACTCAACCTTGATGGAAGGTCGAGATTACCGTAATCTAAAACCCTAATAGGAAACCGGTCCTCTCTCTACCTATATAATGGAGTCTTCCCCATCAGAAACTCCATGATGAATAAAAACGTAATAATGCTAATGCATGAATAACGATAACCACACGTATTACGTCATGGGACAAGGGAGAGAAATCGTACCTATTAATTATGAAACTGTACCTATTATTATTATCATTATTTGAAGATCACATGAAGACGTATTATTATTATTCGAAGCCTTCTTATTATTATTTCAAGTTGTCTTATTATCGTCTTATTATTTATGAGGTCGTCTTATAGAGATCTAATATCGTTCGTATTAGATTTCGATTTATTCCGTACTGAGGTAGGTCTTAATCTCGTCTTAATTAATCTTTTATGACATTCAAGTTGTTCAAAGATTTATGGGAATTATATTTTATTTATGTCATGTTAATAATATGCTAACATTAGCGTGAATGATAAGTGGTGCAAGGTTGGGGGAGAGAGTACCGGCACGGGCTCCGGTGAAAACTGAGAAGTCCGTCTTGATGGCGCCAAGTATAAAATGTGAGATTAAGGATTAGGGATTTGTTGAACTGAGTAGTCGGGTTTGGTAGTGTCTTTTCTAGGCAATGATTCTGGTGGTTTAGGGTGAGTTCCATCGATTTCCTGATTTTTACCTTATTCATCGATTTCAAATGTTCAGGAGGTACTGAATTTTTGGGTTGTGGAGGGTCAGTTTTCGGGTAGGTCATATCAGTTTGTCCAGGTCTAATTTAGGTGATTGATTGGATTGAATGAATGAATGCATTGCAGCTATGGAGATGAGGGTTTGATTACGTTTGGAAAATTTTCAAAGGACTCGATAACACTACCAACGACAACAGGAAAGACGGTGACACTACAAAACATGTTAATCGGTTGCTCGACGTCAGTGATGGGGAAGGCGAACGTAAATGAAGCAGACGGAATCCTAGGTCTAGGAATGCATCCCTTTTCGTTCGCAATTCACGGTGTCTCCAAGTTCGGAGGGATATTCTCCTACTGTCTGATGGACCATCTGAGTCCTCACAACGTCACCAACTACTTGATCTTCGGAGATCAGAGGGAGAAGTGCCCGACCCAGGAGTTCATGCGTTACACGGTGCTGAAAGTGAGCGAAGATTCCGCCTTCTATTGGATTTACATCAATTCAGCGCGACAACTTGGCCAAAACGTAGATGACATGCTGCTGGTCGAAACGTCAATATGAACCGTTAAAGACACCTAACATAGATACGGGAGTTAGCCCAAGTGATTAGAATTCTTGGGGTTGGACCGAATTCTTCTCATGATGTAGTGTGCTCATTCGGGAAAATAGTTCAATAGTTTCGAAATTGAAAAACTAAGAATCGGGAGTTTTGGATGAAAATGAATGGTTGATGTACACTATATTACCCTACTGTACTCAACGACACAGACCTCCTCTGCAGGATGCACATCGTCTGCCACTGCATCAGATTAGGTTGGTTACAATCACTTTCGAAAACAACAACAACTTTAACCTAACACATACATATTTTCATTCTAATTGCAAAAACGTACTAAAAAAAGTACTAAATATCCTCAAAGGACACAATCACCTACCAGAGGGCACTTCAACAATATGCAAATTCTCCATTCAGAAAATGTACTTCGATTGGAAACAGCACCGTCCACCGTATTCACACCGCCTTGACAACTACCGTCCGCAAACATCAAGCAGCCAAAAACCCACAGCCCAGCCCTAATTATAAATAATTTCAAGGGCAGGGTCCTGTGAAGAACACGAGAAAAAATCTTCACCTTCCCCATCATTGGAACACTGCAAGTAGTATTCAATGAAAAGTGGTGGAGTGAGGAATGTCTCGTGATTGTGGAAGCAATGAAAACCCAGCACCAATATGTTTCCAGTATTAAAATGCCCTCGTAATTATAAAGCTAACACTAAATGCCTTCTTAACTAATATTAACTCCTAAACTAAATCTCAGTCATCCATCTAGATTATATCAACGGTTAGGATTTGGACTTATGCCCTTACATTAACCCATGCCCTTATTAGAACTCCCCACTATATATATATATATATATATATATATATATATATATATATATATATATATATATATATATATATTCATTCGTCTTACCTTCGATCCATCACCGGCGACAACAGTCTGCCCCTCGGCAGCCACTCTGCTACTCTCCGTCTTGCCTAAATCTGACGAAGATACGTCGAGCCCTTCCCGTCCTGTGATGAACCCCGTCTACGCCGTTCAAAATATCCAACAAAAAGTCTGAGTTCTTGATGGCACCAAAGTCTCATACTCATCTTGGGTGAATTTATTCACCCTCCATGCTCGTGGATACAAGCTTCTCCATCACATAGATGGCACTCCGGCTCCCGACATAAAGGACCCCAAGTATGAGTCTTGGTCCGAAAACGATGCCATCGTCCTCCAATGGATATACGGTACGTTATCCGACGAATATTTACAACGAATATTACTTGAAACCGATTCCACAACCGAAGAGACTTGGGATCGAGTCAAAAATATGTTCCTCAATAACAATGGCTCCCGCGCCGCAAGTCTCGAAAGTGAATTTGTTAATCTTAAACTTAAGGCTATGGCATCGTTTGATGATTATTGTCTACGTCTCCGTGAAATTTCCGGTCAATTAAAGGACGTTGGCTCACCCGTTTCCGAGCAACGATTGGTACTCCAATTGTTCCGAGGTCTCCCAAAGAAGTACAATATGGTTGCGGCTTACATTAATCAGACTTTACCCAATTTTGAGACCGCCCGTAGCATGATTGAATTAGAAAATCACCAAACCGCGACCCATGAAGGGTCCACTCCACCGGTCATCGATGCCGCCCTGGCCGCGCCGGCAGCCCCACCTTCCGCCGACGTCCACTCTTGGGACAACCTGGTCACCCAGCGCGCCACCACCCCACGCAGCAACCGCCAACGCGGCTCCTGCCACCAGAACCGGCCGTTCTTCAACCCTGTTGTCGCCCGTCCCGCTGCTCCGACTAGCGGCTGGCTGACACCACCACCCTGGTACTCACCATTGGGTCCGTCGCCACGCCCCTACCCCACCCAACCGGGGTGGGTTCCTGACGGGAGGGATTTGTCGTGAATCCCACCGATCAAATAAATAACCGGCAAAACCTAACTAGGGTAGCTAGGGTAAGTCGGGTCGAATCCACGGGGACGGTAATGTATAGCCTAGACTAGGTCGGCCCAAATACTAGACTAAGTCAACGAGCTAAGCTAGAGAGTGATAAAAAGGGGGGAAAGGCTAGACTATGACTAAGGAGAACAACTAAGGAAAACGGGCTAGGATTAGGTCGGGGTCAAAGGGGTAACGGAATGGTCAAGGAAGAGCTAGAGTGAAGGAGGTAGTAGGGTGATCTAGGTTGGTCCGGGCTCTCGCAACTTAGACCGACCTAGAGGTTCCTCATGGAACCCATCCGGCGACACACACAACAAAGAAAGACAAGAAAAACAAGCATTCCAACCTACTTAGTCATTCAAGCATTTCAACAAACATGTAATATGCATCAACCAAGAGGAAACCCAAATCTTCCACCAATTCCTCCAACAAACCCTTAATCATCCAATTAACACCCTAATCACCCTACTAACCCTAGCAAGAGTCTACTCAAACATATCTAAACTAAAACTAACACTAACAAGAGAAACCAAAACAAACAACCAAACTTGCATGAGTGAAACTAACAAGATGATGAACAAAACAATAAACAAGATGCAAAGATGAAAACTTGAATGACATAAACAAAGATTAAGAGTAAAAGGATGAGAAGATTATACCAACTAACAAGGGAATGAAAAGATGAGAACTTGTATATAAAGAACACCCAAAACATCCACCAATGTTGTCAAGATTGGATGGATTCTTCAAGAGATCCCTTAATACAAGATTCACTAACTAGATTAAGGACTAATTAACACTAATCTACCCTAATCTACACTAATCTAACCTAAAGTAGTCTAGGGTTTAGTGGGAAGTGAAGTACATAACATAGAATCCTGTCTTAATACAAGAGGGGGGTATATATAGGGTTACAAATGGAAGGAAGAAGAAAGAAACAAAGCGCGGCTGCCCCTGGGACTTTCCCGATCGGGAATGGGAATCCCGATCGGGAAACTTCCACTTTCCCGATCGGGAATATGCCAACCCGATCGGGAATGCTCCACAGTGTGTGCGTCCTTTGTGCACGTCATCCCGATCGGGTTTGAGGCCTTCCCGATCGGCATGGGTCTTGTAGGCCTCCCTTAAGAGCTTTTTGGTCCCTCCTTGCCTCTCATGGGTTTCTCGTCGATTCTCGGGACTCGGGATCGGGTCTCGGAGGCTCGGGATTGGGTCCCAGGGTCTCGGGCTCGATTCCAAGGCATCGAGTCATCGTTCCTTTACCTCGTTGGCTCCAAAAAGTGTATGTATTGAGTCGGAATCGCTCCAACTCTTCGTGATTGGTCCCAGGAACCTGAAACGAGCTAGAGGAAGCATAAGAAGCCCATAAATCGCGCCCAGGGAGCAATCCCACAAGGAAAATGGGGCCAAAACACAGTAAAATAAGCACTAAAAACTACACTTATCAACTCCCCCACACTTAACCCTTACTCGCCCACGAGTAAGCATATACTAACTACTATACTAGCCGAATGGGTATTAGCGCACCCTACGCCCTTTCAACTCACGCGAGTGCACTTAGAGGAAAAGTGCACTCCGCAAGGCAAGTCGGGTCTTGCGACAAAACTGCGGATGCAACAGGACACAAGACACAAAAACAAACAAACACACAAACGAACACATAATCGGTTGCACCCAAAGAAAAACAAATACCGCTTCCCTCTAAAAGCGGTGAAAGAAGCACCGATTTAGGACTCGAGGCAAGTGACAACGTTCCCAAGCTAGCAATACTAACCAAAATGGACTAAACCCTAATAGTATGACGACAAAGCAACAAAAAACGTTGGTAACTTACCTAGGTTCCTCCTAACCTTCTAAGAACGTACCACGGGACGATCGGCGGAGTGGGAAGTGATGATCCACGGTGTTAGTCGACACTGTAGGTAAGTGAGACCCCGACCCCTTTAGCAAAGACCCAAGAGGGTCGTCCCATGTCCGAAACCGCCTAACTAGTCCAAGTAAAAAGGTGGAAATATGCAAAATGAGGGTAAACCGACCATTACCGCTATCATCCTTCCTAGGGACTCGGTCCTTTGGTAGGCTCTTCACGGTAATAGTCGGTAAAAGGCTTATTTTGTGAGGTGTGAGGTTTCTATTTTTGTGGGACGATTTTCTTTTGGCGTTTTCTTCTTCTTTTGCATTTTTGCTTTGTTTTGCCATGCCATTCTTTTTCTTCTTTTCTATTTTCTTTTTGGCTTTTGTGCCTTTTCTTTTTTTTTTTCTTCATTCTTTTCTTTCTTTCATTTTTCTTTCTTTTTCTTTTCTTTGCCCTTTTGGCAAGATTTGGCTTTTTGGCATTTCTTATTGCATCAAGAAAGAGAGGAATCAACAAGTTGCAATTTATTGTGTGGATATGTGTAGGAGGTAGGGTAATGGGTATGTCGGGGTTGCGCATCCCCTTTCAAACCCACAAAAAGGTGGAGAACTTGGACTAATCAAACGATCTTAGACACGGTCACCTAAGGGACGAGACTCGTTAACCAAGGCCTTTTCACACCGTGGGTGGTCAAAATGGTCAAAATGCAAATCCCGTAGTAAATCCCTAGTAAGCTAGGTGGACTCAAGGTAAAGGACCAACGAATTCATTGATTTAGGGTCATTCTACTAGACTAAAGTCCAAGACTCGATTTACACTACTAAAAAGGGAAAGTAGAAACTCGCACACTAGCCTCTAAACCGGGTTTTCGAAAACCATTTACACACAAGACACACAACAAAACACAAAACAAAGACTCAACGAAAACGAAAGAAAAAGAAACAAAAGCAACAAAACAAAAACAAAACAAAACGAAAACATGAACAATACAAACACCACCCCTATCTTCCAAATGAGCAACCAAATCAACATCAAACTTTACAAAGCTCCTCCCGAGCACACCACATCACATTCTCCTCCAAATTCCGCAAGAGACAAAGAAGGAAAAAGGGATAGAAGATGTTACCGGACATCTTGAAAGCTTTCCAAAGCCATCGGTGGTTTAAGCAACCTATAAGGAAAAGGGGGGCAAACACACACAACAAAACAAATATACGAGACAAAGACACAAAAGGAAAACACACAAAAGGAAAATCTTTTTGATTTTTGTGAAAAATTTTCAAAATTTTATGGTTTTTAAAGATTTTTTCGAAAAACTACCAAAACAAAGCTAACTATGCTAGAATAACACTCCCCCCACACTTAAACCGAGCCATGTCCTCATGCTCGATCGTAGTGTGCGGAGAGACAAAAGAAAAAGAAAAGAAACTACGAAAATAAAGCCAAAAATCAAAAATAAAGGTGAAGAAAAGGGTAGAAGGTGTCCGGCCGGGGTGTAGTCAAGTCACCATGGGCCGAGTCAAGAAAAGATATGGAAGGGGGAAGAAAAATAAAAAGAAGGAAATAAAAGGAAATGGGAGGGGAGGACTAGGTGTAATCAAGTCACCTAGCCCGGATTCCGCATGAATCCGACTAAATCCTCAAAAAGAAAGAGTGAAAAACTTGTAAAATTTGGATTTTGAAAATGACTCTCGATGTAGTCACGTCATCGAGAGTCGGGAGCAAGCACACTAAGGCCTCGAAGGCCACCATGACAAAGGGGAAGGGGAGAAACAAGGGGAAAACAAGCGATAAAAAACGGAAAAGAAAGGATAGTTGCCATACCGACCGGTTAGCAACTCACTCTCTCCATCGTCTCAATGATCAATATAGGTACTTGCTTGTTGTCGTCATTGTCATCCTTCTTCAAGCTTGAGAAAACCGCATGGCTAAGGTAGTAATGGTGCGAGGGGGTGGGATTTGATGTGAATATCGGTCTAAAGTAGATAGAAGATGAAGTGAGGATATGAAAATAAAGTATGTGGGTGGTATGATATGGGCAAGGAAAGTAGGGAGGTTGGGTGGGGGTATATAATGGTTGGGTGGGCTTGAATGTCGAAGAAGAGGCACCAAAAAGGAGTAGGGGATCATCCCGGTCGGGATGGGTGGTCCCGGTCGGGATGACATACCCGTCCCGGTCGGGAAGCCTCCTTCCCGATCGGGATGACACTCCAGTGAACTCAATTTTTGGCACCCTCATCCCGATCGGGACGGCCCCATCCCGGTCGGGATGACACACCCTTCCCGGTCGGGAAGGGCCTTCATTACTCCCATGACCCCAAAAACCGGCTCCCTTACTCACGATCCAAGCTCTATCACTAACCACTCCTTTCTAGGAGTCACCTTCACTTCACCTATCACAAAAAACTCAGAATACACATCAAATTCACTCCCTCACATCGCTCACCAAAATACCAAAACAATTACAAGAATCCCACAAGAAACAAAACACACAAATATAAGCACAAGTACTCTAAAGAAGAGGAAGGAGGAATATACAACATGACGGTTCTTTAGGAACTCCGTCAAACCTAGGATGGTGGACTCTTCTTCAACCGTAGCCCTCAAGGGCATGGAGGAACAAGTCGAACGCGCTACCGACATCATAATGAAGGCCCAAGAAGCGCTCGAGCCTAGCCAACCTCCACGGCCTCCAAGGTGGAGGCAAGAAGTAGGAATCCCAAGACCCAAAATCATCATTCGTGTCATATCCGGGGTCTATCCATCCTATGAGCTTCACCGACCTCTTCCTCCCTAGGCATCGCCTCCAATCATTAGCAAGCTTCATTTCCAAGAAACAAGGCACAAAAAGCGATTTTGGCCTTGCTTCCTCGTTGCACACCCCCACACTTTCCTCAAGTTGTGGTTCCCCATCTTCATCACTAGGCCCCACATCATCTTGGAGAGGAGAATTGAAACTTCTACCGGCGGTTTCAATCTCTTCCAAATCATTGCTTGGTTTACATACAAGGGGCTCTTGATGCTTATCCACATTATCGGACATGGGCAACTTGGGATTATCAATTTCACCCAAAAACTTCACAAATTCTACCAACTCATCCAACTCACTATCCTCCTCCAATTCTTCACCAACGATGCCTTCACCAAGAGTCATATCCTCATTCGTCTCTTTTTGGGTAGACGATTGAGGTTCTTCAAAGCAAATCTCTCCATCAAAGGGAACAACGTTGGCGGCTTAGTGATTAGGTTGCTCCTCTTTCTCAAGTGGGCACCCTTCATTTAATTGCGATGTTCGGGATAAATACATTACGGTTTGAACCGATAATGCATTTAATTGAGCATCCCTCGCCTCATTTGCCCTTCGCATTTGGACCCATAATTCATCTTGTTCTTTTTTGCAATTGAAGAAGCGAATGATACAACTCCAAGTTTGACGATCGGTGATCATTGGGGTCTTGTAAAGCTCCTTGATAATCTTGATGATAATCTTGATAATCTTGATTAAACATGGTGTCTTGATGATGCCCAAGGGGTGGGGCATCATATTGTTGGTAGCAAGGTTGGGGTGATTGGTAGTATTGTGGGTCATGGGGGTCATATTGTGGTTGGGGTGGAGGGTAATATGGTGGGTTTTGGGGGTATTGGCTTCCATAAGGCGAATCTTGATTGAACATGGTGGGTTCACAATCATAGCTTGAGTAATAGCCACCTTGATCGTAGGATTGATAGTCATTCGCTTGTTGGTAGCCATTTCCATACTCTTGAGGATCATACCCATCTTGATTACCCCAAGAAGCTTGATAATGGTAGGGGGACGTCATGTCATGGCTTTGGTTCATGGAAGAAGAGGAGTAGCTCATATCGGCTCCCGAGTGTGTGTAGTTTAGATCAAACCCCATGCTCGCTCGAAAATCGTAGCTCATACCCGGTTGGAAACCACTCATTCTAGCAACCGTCCGTTAAAGTGGCTCTAAGTCGCAAGAAGAAGATAGTCACCACCTCTAAGCACAAACTGTAGACTAAGAACAAACGTGAGAAGTCTAGTGCTTTTTGGGCACTAGACAAGAAAGAAATAAACCACAAACACACAAGAAGCAAGGTAACAAAAAGAAAAAGGAAAACACAAACACAAAGACTAAGTCAAGTAACTAGGTAAACAAAGTCTAAACTAGCACCGTCCCCGGCAACGGCGCCAAATTGACGGGAGGGATTTGTCGTGAATCCCACCGATCAAATAAATAACCGGCAAAACCTAACTAGGGTAGCTAGGGTAAGTCGGGTCGAATCCACGGGGACGGTAATGTATAGCCTAGACTAGGTCGGCCCAAATACTAGACTAAGTCAACGAGCTAAGCTAGAGAGTGATAAAAAGGGGGAAAAGGCTAGACTATGACTAAGGAGAACAACTAAGGAAAACGGGCTAGGATTAGGTCGGGGTCAAAGGGGTAACGGAATGGTCAAGGAAGAGCTAGAGTGAAGGAGGTAGTAGGGTGATTTAGGTTGGTCCGGGCTCTCGCAACTTAGACCGACCTAGAGGTTCCTCATGGAACCCATCCGGCGACACACACAACAAAGAACGACAAGAAAAACAAGCATTCCAACCTACTTAGTCATTCAAGCATTTCAACAAACATGTAATATGCATCAACCAAGAGGAAACCCAAATCTTCCACCAATTCCTCCAACAAACCCTTAATCATCCAATTAACACCCTAATCACCCTACTAACCCTAGCAAGAGTCTACTCAAACATATCTAAACTAAAACTAACACTAACAAGAGAAACCAAAACAAACAACCAAACTTGCATGAGTGAAACTAACAAGATGATGAACAAAACAATAAACAAGATGCAAAGATGAAAACTTGAATGACATAAACAAAGATTAAGAGTAAAAGGATGAGAAGATTATACCAACTAACAAGGGAATGAAAAGATGAGAACTTGTATATAAAGAACACCCAAAACATCCACCAATGTTGTCAAGATTGGATGGATTCTTCAAGAGATCCCTTAATACAAGATTCACTAACTAGATTAAGGACTAATTAACACTAATCTACCCTAATCTACACTAATCTAACCTAAAGTAGTCTAGGGTTTAGTGGGAAGTGAAGTACATAACATAGAATCCTGTCTTAATACAAGAGGGGGGTATATATAGGGTTACAAATGGAAGGAAGAAGAAAGAAACAAAGCGCGGCTGCCCCTGGGACTTTCCCGATCGGGAATGGGAATCCCGATCGGGAAACTTCCACTTTCCCGATCGGGAATATGCCAACCCGATCGGGAATGCTCCACAGTGTGTGCGTCCTTTGTGCACGTCATCCCGATCGGGTTTGAGGCCTTCCCGATCGGCATGGGTCTTGTAGGCCTCCCTTAAGAGCTTTTTGGTCCCTCCTTGCCTCTCATGGGTTTCTCGTCGATTCTCGGGACTCGGGATCGGGTCTCGGAGGCTCGGGATTGGGTCCCAGGGTCTCGGGCTCGATTCCAAGGCATCGAGTCATCGTTCCTTTACCTCGTTGGCTCCAAAAAGTGTATGTATTGAGTCGGAATCGCTCCAACTCTTCGTGATTGGTCCCAGGAACCTGAAACGAGCTAGAGGAAGCATAAGAAGCCCATAAACCGCTCCCAGGGAGCGATCCCACAAGGAAAATGGGGCCAAAACACAGTAAAATAAGCACTACAAACTACACTTATCAGTTCCACTCTATTAAACCTGGCTAGGATCTACTGCCTCCCGTGGTCCCTCTCGATACCCGTACCGCCCACCGAGCAGCCAAGCATCTGAGCAGGCGTACGTCACCCAGGATGAATTTTTCTACCCTACCGATTTTGGTCAGTCTCTCCAGGCCCTCACGATTCAGGATCATCTTGAGCACGGTAATTGGTTCTTCGATACAGGTGCCTCATCTCATTTAACTGCTGACCCAAGTATCCTACGTTCCCCTTTTAATTCTAGTACGATTAAATCTATTTATATCGAAATTGGTTCTAGTATTCTGGTTCTCGGATCCGGTACCTCCCACCTAAATACTAAAACCCGACCCCTTTACCTTCACAATGTGTTATACACACCTCACATAATTAAAAACCTTATATCTGTCCGTAAATTTACGAGGGAAAATAATGTTTCCGTCAATTTGACTCATTTGATTTTTTTGTGAAGTATTTAGCGACTGGGAAATCGATTTTGAGGAGCAACAGTGACGGTGCGCTATATCCCATCTCATCCCTTTCCACCGAGCCCGCCCCTTGTCATCAACACCTTCTCACCATCTCCTCCGATATATATTTGACATTAGAGGTCTTAGCGTGAATGATAAGTGATGCAAGCTTGGGGGAGAGAGTACCGGCACGGGCTCCGGTGAAAACTGAGAAGTCCGTCTTGATGGCGCCAAGTATAAAATGTGAGATTAAGGATTTGTTGAACTGAGTAGTCGGGTTTGGTAGTGTCTTTTTTGGGCAATGATTCCGGTGGTTTAGGGTGAGTTCCATCGATAAATTTGAAGAGATCAAATATCTTAAAAGACTCTAGTACTAGAGAATTGCCAGGTTGAGAAGTTGGTGGATGTTAGTTTTTCACAACCGGGAAAGGTAACAACTGACAAGGATGAGCTGATTTTTTGGTTCATTGGCGTTGGGTTTGATGTTCGGACTCATGGTGAAGATGGGTAATGTAAAAGGAGTAGAAATCGGGACAACAAGAAGCTTAGTACAAGATGTTGGTTACTGCTCTGATATAATATGATGTACATGATTAAGTGATTCACCTCTACTTCTTGATTCTTGCTGTCAAGGGAAGAGGGTAATTGATTCTTCCAGTGGGTGATTGATGATAACTGATATTATGATTGTGCTTTCCTTAACAAAAACAATGTAATTAGACACCCACTTAAATCTAAAACCAGTCGCATTATCAAACAATTTTTCAGGAAAAAATAAAAAACATAAATAGAGGTGGTCTAAACAGAGCAATCACTTCCAACAAAAAAAGAAAAAGAAAAAAAAAAGATGGGCCAACAAATACTAGTTTCACAAGAAAATAGGTGACAGGGAAAAGTAGTTGGTTCTGTACATTGAAAGCCCTTTCATTCACATATGTTGAATGCCATGAATCCACAAAACAAAGATTATGAAGGTGGTGACATAATAAGTAATAAATCCTCTCGGAATTGCATCTAAAAACCACTCAATGTCTGAATAATGGTGTTGTGCCATGGGTCAGAAAGGTGCTGCAGTAAGTTTTCAAATGGCCCCTTTCCTGTCACATTGTGCTGAATTAGGAATCCCAAGAATGCCAACATTGCCAATCTCCCTGCATTCATCACAGCACTTAGAAATTCAGTTCTCTACTACCGCGTCCCATATCCCATTAGGCCCTGTGAGGAGTTTTGAATTGATTTGTGCCTAACATAACTTAACTCAACTGAATGGTACCCAACTAAACTTAAATGAAGTCAATAAGCTGACCTGATTGAGGCATGCTAAAATTTATGTGGCCCAACCTATCTTAGTTATATTGATTGTGGTTGAACTTAATTTAAGTGAGACGAAAATAAGTGAGTCATAGTATAATTAATGAATTGATTTTTTTTTAATACCGTTTGCAAGTTCCTTCTCCTTGGCTTCGAGGGTAGGAGCAAAGTTGAGAGGGTTGAAGATGCCGCCAGGGTAGCCAACTTCATTAGGAGGCAAGCTGTATTGCTTGAAGATGGGGTCTTGGTTAACACTGCCAGGGTTCTTGATGTCTTGCCATCTCCTAATCTCCACATAATGGAACAAGATGAACTCGATCACAAAGAGGGTTGATGATGAGGCAAAGTACTCTGACTTCCCTGCATCATACCATGCTGGAACATTTATGATCCCAATCTTTGTAAACACCTCCGGCAGTAGCATTCCGGCTACCCCGAGCATTGCCCACCTTCCGTTCACCAGCTCCGCTTGAATGAACCACTTCAAGTTCTCTGGGTCCTCCGCCAAGGCCAACGGATCAAATCCATTGTCTCCTGGAAGACTGTCTCACCGTATATACAAAGGTTAGCATATATATTACACCCAATCCCATACATACATTCTTCAAATGTTTTCATAGGGTTCTTCATTCTAACTAGTGTGCATCATCAAACCCAAACTAGCTAATTAACGCATAGTGGCGGAATTTCATCTTACGATCAATCGTCATACACTGAATAGGTTTTAGTCTAGTGCGCTGAGATGGGTACTGTGGACGATATTCCCTTCACACTTGTGACTCATTTGATCGACACCAAAATAAACGAAAATATAAACGGCCATAGGGGATGACTGTGATACTATACTTCACTTCTTAAAAGAAAGTCAAGTGTGGTATACATAATACGTCATACATGCCATATAAAATGAAATATGATGAACATGTCAATAAAAAGCAAGTGTAATTCATAAGCAATACAAACAATTATAGTGGTGGTTGATTATTTGTAAGACAGTACAGGCAATATTATACTACGTAAAACTGAGGTGAAGAAGTATAATTAATATGGGTACATACCTTCCGTTGAGGTAGTTAGGAGAAGCCAATCCAGGCAACCACTCCCCCTTCTTGGCTTCAACCTTAAGCGAATAGCTTGATGAAGTTGATGGCAACCTAACAGCAGGGCACTCCTTATTAAGTTTACCCGGGACACCGGTCAAGAATCGTGATTTCGACGCACAGGGCCGGAATCCAGCGATGGAGGCTTGTGTTGTGACTGCTGCCATATCTTTCAGGGCCAATGCAACTTAAGCTTATATTTACTATAAGCTAATATATATACGAAGGGACCAAGGCTAAAAGGGTGGTTGAAGACTTTAGAAGTGGAGTAGTATATTTGATTTTAAGCACATTATATTGCCTTGTGGCTCTTGTTTTTAGGAAATCTTAGGGCTATGTTTTTGGGGTATGAGAGTGCGATATTGACCAATGGAAATTGTTGTTTCCTATCCTTATCTAATGCCATATCCATATATCTATTCCTTTGTTTCTGTTGGTCATAAGAGATCATTTTGGTCCCATATTTTTGCCAAGCTGGCCTGGATGATTTTTCCTCATTGCTGGAATCTTATACTACCACTTGCTATGTCACTTGTGAATAAATTTGTGGAACACTGTGTTTCTTCTCCCCTCGGATTCGAATAATCTTTCTTCTCATGCATGTGCATCTAGCTAACATAATGGACTTACTTCCTACACATTACTTCACCTGTATTCGGTATTCACTCAGTTATTTTAAAATTTTCATTTATCATTTTCTGCTCTACATCAATTATTTTAAAAAAAATTACAAAAGTTTAAGAATGTGGTTCTTAATTCTTAAACAAGAACTTAGTTATGAGAAACTCAATGACAAACGTTTTGGTAAAATTCATCACCAAGGTAGGAGAAGTACGGATGGTAGGTAGAAAATGTACTCCAAGGTAATGAAAAAGAAGAAGTGAACAAAGATTTATACGAAACCTTTGTAATGAGGGAAAAAATCACGGGCACCAAGTAAGGTGGAAGTTTCACTATGTAGTACAGTAATCAATCAATATATCAGTAAATTTTAGGCTTTTTCGAGCGATCTCATTGGTCCGTTTCATCAAAGCTCAAATTAGAAAAGTATCATAAATAATAAAAAAAATTACCTAGAGAATCTTTTAATTATTATAATATATATTTAATCTATTATATTAATGCGATGTTTTACAATTCTGAGGTATAAACCTTTAGAGTTCATTTTTTTAAAACATTTTTTTTTTGCAAGAAGGTTACGTCTCTTTATTCTTCCATAAAGGGGAAAAGAAAGAGGCTAGATCTTACAAAAACTACCCCCTAATATGTGAAAAAAAAAAAAAAACACATCAAGTACAATACGGTTTGTTCCAAATATCCCTACTCCTCATCCTAGCAAATACCTCAAATTTGATTTGCTTAACTAAACTGCTACAGGACCTGTTCTTTTCCTGAAATATTCGATCATTCCGTTCTAGCCAGATGTGGTAGACTGTTGCTGCAATGCAATGACAGAACCGACGATTCTTCCAATGCTTTCTCCGACTTTTGCTCACACACCGTTGTAATTCAGTTCGTAACAAATTCCCTCGACCTCTAATTTGCATCCAGCTTTTTATCTCAGCCCATATACTATTAGCATATGGACAGGTAAAAAAAAGATGGTTATGATCCTCTTGCTCCAATCTACAAAGAATGCATCTGTTAACCATTGGTAATCCCCTCTTCATTATATTGTCCACCGTGGCTAATCTTCCTTGCGCTGCCATCGAGGTTATAAACCCATGCTTTGGTATTACCTGTTGCCCTTGAATACTCAAAAGCCATCGTTTCTTAGTGTATTTCTGTCTAAACCAATTGTATGCATCAACCACCAGGAATTTACCCCTTCGCTGCCAGTTCTGCAGCAGTACAGTTGCATCTTCTTTTGATCCTGTACCTGCAATTATAATATCACGGATCTTAATAATGCATTTCATTGTTGATGTAAATCTGTCCTCCTGCCCTATCTCCCAAATTGTTTTGGACCCTAATATGTAGCACTTAACCCATCGTATCCAAATTCCATCATCAGTTTGCATCATCTTCCATAACCATTGACAAATTTGCGCCTTATTCCATGCTTCAATGTCAATTACAGCAAATCCTCCTTCATCCCAAGGTGCACATACCCCCTTCCAACTCTTATATTGCATTTGTCTCTTATCCAAAGAACCTGTCCAGAAATAATTTCGACATAGTTTCTCAACGCTATCCAAGACATTCCTGGGCAGCAAGGTGTTTGTACACCAGTAATTCATAATTCCAAAAATAACCGAATTAATGAGTTTGATCCTACCAGCATATGAAAGCATATGAGCTGCCCACCCAGTCAGGGATGCCTGAATCCTAGAAATCAGTCCAGCATAATGCGTTAATCTATTAGACACAGCATTTAGAGGCAAACCCAAATACTTACAAGGAAAATTTCCTCGTGAGAACCCAGTAATCATCAGTATTGCATCCTTAATATCCATACTAACTCCTCCAAAATAGATTTCAGTTTTCTCCTTATTTACTTGCAAACCCGATTCGCCCTCAAATTGCATTAAAGCCTTCATAGCCGCCTGAACCGAGGGAACATCACCTCTGGTGAATACCATTAGATCATCGGCAAAAATTAGATGATTCAAACAAAGTTTCTTGCATTTAGGATGATAAGATACTTGTCTAATTGTCATATTGTGCCTTAAGTGTCGAGATAGAACTTCCATACTAAGCACAAATATGTACGGAGACAATGGATCTCCTTGTCTTACCCCACTCATTCCTTTAAAAAAACCTTGTGATGAGCCATTGACTTTGATTGAAAACCATGATCCCTGAATGCAGGTTTTAATCCATGATATAAACTGAGCCGAAAACTGAAATTCCATCAACATATTGTCCAAGAATCCCCACTGAAGCGAGTCGAAAGCCTTGCGAAGGTCAATTTTCATTAAGCAACGAGGGGTTAGATATTTCCTATTATAATTTTTTATAAGAGCCTGAGAAACAGCGATATTTTCCTGAATACTCCTATGCTGGATAAACGCTGCTTGTTCAGATCCCACCAGTTTGTGAATCACCCTTTGCATCCTATTAGTTAGCAGTTTACTGATGGTCTTGTACAACACAGAGCAACAAAAGAGTGGCCTATAATCCAATACAGAAGAACAAACCTGCTTCTTGGGGACAAGAGTGATTAAAGTTGTGTTAGCTTGCTTAACCAATTTATAACATTATCGTAGAACAAACATTTTTTAAAAACATTATCGTAGAATAAATTATAAAAATGAAATAATTAGATTCGTGGTAAAAATGCTTTCATTAGAGTATAAATTTCATATTATTTGTTTCATATTATGTGATAAATTTATTACATATCATAGTTGTAAAATTATCCCACATCGACAAATTATAATATAATGATTAAATTCTATATTATAAATAAGAGTAATCATTCGTTCTTTGATATTTACCAAAATTCTTTTGAATCTCAAAAAGAGTTCTTAAGAGGTGACGAAATTTTATATTATAAGTAATAAGAGTAATCATTCGGTTTAAATATCGACCAAGAAAAACTTATAATTTATCCCACATTGAAAAATTATGATAGGATGATGAAATTTTATATTATAAATAATAGTAATCATTCGATTTTAAATATCGACAAAAAACCTTTTGAGTCTTAAAAAAATCTTTTAATATATAAGTCTACAAACTTAAAATCATCCCACATTGAAAAATTTTAGTGATGTATCTTTTTTAGTTTTAAAAAGAGCTCTTTAAGACTATAAGCTTAAGTAAATTATCTTACATCGAAAAAAATTTGACGAACTGATGGAAGACTATAAACTTAAATATTATAAATAAGAATAATCATTCGTTCTTAAATATCAATAAAAAAATATTTAAGTCTTAAAAAGTCTCTTAATAAGACTACAAACTCAAGTAAAAAAGAGTAATCATTCGGTTTTAAATATCGACAAAAAAACTTTTGAGTATTAAAAAAGCTTTTAACATATAAGACTCCAAACTTAAAATCATCATCTCACATTGGAAAAGTATAGTGAGATAATGAAATTTTATATTATAATCAAGAGTAATGTCGGAGTATGATGTACGAGTATTTTTTTCGTTTTAAAAAGAGCTCTAAAGACTATAAGTTTAAGTAAATTAGCTCACATCGAAAAATTATTACGAGGTGATGGACGACTATAAGCTTAAATAAATTATCCCATATAAAAAATTATGATAAATTGACGAATTCTATATTATAAATAAGACTAATCATTCGTTCTTAAATATCAATCAAAAAAACTTTTAAATATTAAAAAGTCTCTTAATAAGACTACAAACTTAATTAAAAATAATCTCACATCGAAAAATTATAATAACGTTATAAAACCTTATATTATAAAGGGTTATTTAACGACAATAATATCAACTATAAGGCGTCTTCCCAAAATAATACTAATTTCAATAAATCTGAGAATAATACGTATTATTGGAGTAGTTAAACAAGAGTAGTATAAGTGACTTTATAACCTGTTACATCAGATCACCAAATTAATATTTAACCTGCTATTTATCCTTCATCCTTCTACTTAGACCTGGATAACGGGTGAACCGTGTCGGGTCAACTTCGAGTCGGGCCACTTTCCGGTCATACTAATCGAGTTGACTTCGGGTCGGGTCGGATAATTTCGGATTCAGATCATTCTCGAGTTTGTTGCTTTAAACTTTTTTAGGAATATCGACTCATTTTTTATAACAATAGTCGGGTCAATTTCGGGTTAGCTCGGGTCAATTCGGATTACGGGTCAAAATCAGGTCTTCAATTCGGGTGTCGGGGCGGGTCAGTTTTGTCAGGTCTACTACTCCTCCTTACTTCTCTCCTTCATCCTCTCTCTCCATTACCCTTCATCTTTCTTCAATTTTTTTCCCTTCATCTTTCTTCAGTTTTTTTTCTATACGTTTCGTTTCGATTAACGTGTTGATTTTGGTGTAGAATTGTGTTGTTAGCTAGATTTTGTGAGGTTGAAGACTTGAAGGAAGAAAAAGACGAAGGACATTAATGACGTTTAATGCCTCGTACACTGAGTAAGTGAAAAGAAGTGAAATAATATGGAATAAATTAAAGACAAAAAAAGAAGGTAAACGGGTTCTACTGCTAACTGGTTATCTATACTACGTTTAACTACTCCAAAAATACGTATTATTCTCTGATTTATTAAAAATAGAATTATTTTCAGAAGACACTCTATAGTTGGTATTATTGTTGTTAAATAAAATTAAAGGTGAAAAAGGTAGGTGGAAGGGTTATACAGGTAACCGGTCACCTATATTACTCTGGTTTAACTACTCCAATAATACGTATTATTCTCAGATTTATTAAAGTTGATATTATTTTGGGAAGACACCCTATAATTGGTATTATTGTGGTTAAATAACCCTATTATAAATAAGATAATCATTTGCTCTTAGATATTAACCAAAAATCCGTTGAGTCTTAAAAATATATTAGGACTATAAACTTAAGTAAAACTATCCCACATTCGAAAAAATATAAAGTTTCATCAAACAAAAATCTTTTGAGTCTTAAAAAAGTTTTTAAGACTATACATTTAAGTAAAAAATTATAATAAGATGACGAAATTTTATATTATAAATAAGACTAATAATAATTCTTAATTAGACATCAAACAACTTTAAGTAATTCTCGCACATCGAAATATCTTGATGAGATTATGAATTTTTATCAAATAAGAGTAATTATTGTTTTTAAATTTCAACCAACAATATTTTGAGTTTAAAAAAGGTCTTAATAAGACTACAAAGTTAAAAGTATCCCACGTCAAAATAATTAAAAATTAAAATAAGGTACGGTGATGATTCTCTATATTATAAATAAGACTACAATTTTAGTTAAAGTATCCCACATCGATAAATTATAATAAGATGATAGATTTCTATATTATAAATAAGACTAATTATTTGTTCTTAGATATGAATCAAAATCTTTTGAGTCCTATGATTAAACAATTGTTTTTCGGAATTGCTAAATCATACACAAATTTTACTACGTTGTACACATTTTGTCATTAATTTTTCCGTGTCTGCCCTTCCTCTAAAAAAACTCTCCCGTGTCTTCCCCTAAAACTAAACCATCTGCGAAACTTTAAAATTATGAATATCAATTTGAGCATGGAACAATTAATTTTTTTGTTTAATCATCATGCTAATTTCTTATTTGCAATTGAATTAGGTAATACCCAGAATCCCAAACCAAACCCCCATATTCTTACGCTTTACAATCACTTTTCATCAATTTATTTTCATTCACTACAACTTATACAATTATCTGTGTTGTATGAACTTCATAATAGCAAGTCAATTTCATTCATCCGCTATTAAACAAATCTTTACTCTAATGGTGGTTTTTTTGTCAATATATGGAGTATTTCTTCAATACATTGAATAAATGTAGGAAAATCTATTGAAAAGTTGAGGGTGATAGAATGCAGTAATTAACCTAATTACTGAAGAATCAGAGGAAGTGAAGGATTGCCGGAGATGTCGTGCTAGGGTTGCCGATGACTAGGGAGATGGAGTAAGAGAGGGTGGCCGGAGAGGTGGTCAGCATAGAAAAGGGGCGGGGGGATTTTTTTTCTTCTCAAATGGAACAAGGAGAGGGAAATATGGGAGGCGCAGAAAGGGAATTGAGTGTACAACATAGTAATTTCCGTGTATGACTTAGCACGTCCCTTGTTTTTCTCCCATTAACTTGCTTCATAGGGATGGATATGAGAATAATATGATGAGACGATATAATCTTATATTATAAATAAGACTAATCTTTCGTTCTTAGATTTCAATCAAAAAATTCATTCGTTCTTAGATATCAATCAAAAAAATTTCGAGTCTTAAAAAGATATCTTGATAAGACTACTAACGTAAAATTATTTCCACAATGAAAAATTATAATAAGATGATGAAATTTTATATTATAAATAAAGACCAATCATGTGTTCTTTTGAGTTTTAAAATGAGTTCTTAAGATTATAAATTCAGCTGAAATTAAGTTTGAAAACTAATATAATGTGATCTTCTTATTTATTATAATAATAATAATATAGATTGATTAAGTTTCTTACTTAACAAATATACAACATCAATGTAATTAAGCCGATTAACCCGTACAACGCACGAGCTTTAATCTAATATATATATATATATATAATGTGATCTTCTTATTTAATATAATAATATAGATTGATTAAGTTTCTTATTTAACGAATATACAACATCAATGTAATTAAGCCGATTAACCCGTGCAATATATATATATATATATATATATATATATATATATAAGGTTTTTTTTCGAGCGATCTCATTGGTCCGTTTCATCAAACCTCAAATTAGGAAAGTATTATGAATAATAAAAAAATCAATTAGAGAATATTTTGATTATTACAATATATATTTAATCTATTATATTAGTGTGATGTTTTACAATTCTTAGAAAAAAACCTTTAGAGTTCATTATTTAAAAACATTATCATAAAATAAATTATAAAAATGAAATAATTAGATTCGTGGTAAAAAATGTTTTCATTAAAGTATAAATTTCAAATTATTTGTTTCACATTATGTGATAAATTTATTACATATAATAGTTGTAAAATTATCCCACATCGACAAATTATAATATAATGATTAAATTCTATATTATAAATAAGAGTAATAATTCGTTCTTTGATATCTACCAAAATTCTTTTTAATCTAAAAAAGAGTTCTTAAGAGGTGACGAAATTTTATAATATATAATACTACAAACTTAAAATCATCCCATATTGAAAAACTATAATAATTATCTCACATCGAAAAATTATTACGAGGTGATGGAAGACTATAAACTTAAATAAATTATCTCATATCGAAAAATTATGATAAATTGACGAATTCTATATTATAAATAAGACTAATAATTCGTTCTTAAAAATCAATCAAAGAAAACTTTTAAGTCATAAAAAGTCTCTTAATAAGACTACAAACTTAAGTAAAATTATCTCACATCGAAAAATTATAATAAGGTGATGAAACATTATATTATAAATAAGATAATCATGTGCTCTTAGATATTAACCAAAAATCTTTTGAGTCTTAAAAATATATTAAGACCATAACTTAAGTAAAACTATCTCACATTCGAAAAACTATAAAGTTTCATCAAACAAAAATCTTTTGAATCTTAAAAAAGTTCTTAAAACTATACACTTATGTAAAAAAATTATAATAAGATGATGAAATTTTACATTGTAAATAAGGCTAATAATAATTCATCCTTAGACATCAAACAACTTTAAGTAATTTTTCCACATCAAAAAATTATGATGAGGTTTATGAATCAATATATCAATATCAATATATATTAATAAAGCAGGAACTTTTCGAGCGATTTGATTGGTCGAAGTTTTTTAATATATTTTTTAAGTTAATAAATAATATAAAAATTATATATGAAAAAAAATCTTACTCCACCTAAAACTCAATTTTTTAAAAATAAAGAATATAAGAATTTGTATAGGAAAAAAACAATCCTACCCCCATTTAAGACTCTAAAAAGTATCACTATATAAATCGACGATTATCACCTCACAAGGCATTATTTACCCTTAAAAAATATATGAGTAAAATTTTGATTTTTTAAAATTAAAATTTTGATTTTTTAAGATAATTTTTATTAATAATTATTATAGTTTTAATATATTTTTTTTATTTAAATAAAGAATATATAGAAATTAGTGTAAGGAAAAAATAATACACTAGTATTATGATGAGGTGTTGAAATTCTATATAAATAAGAGCAATAATTCATTCTTAGATATTAATCAACCTTCTTTTAAATCTTAAAAAAGATCCTAGGATTACAAACTTAACGAAATTCTATATGAAGGTGAACTGTTACAAATAAGAGTAGTCATTCGTCAAATTACGATGTGATGGAATTCTAATTTCTATATTATAAACCAGATTTCATATTATTTCTAAAGAAAAAAGTGACATAATTTATTTCGCACTCCATAAAAGCAATAAAATTATCTCTTATCGATAAATTATAATAAGGTGATATAATCAATCAATCATCAATATATATTATTATATATGTAAAGTAAGAACTTTTCGAGCAATGTGATTGGTCCGTTGCATCAAAACTTAATTTAGAAAATTATCATTAATAATAATAAAAAATCATAATAAAGTTATGGAATTTTATAGTATAAATAATACTTCGTATTAATCATTCGTCTTTAAATATCAACCAACAATCTTTTGAGCATTAAAAAAATCCCAAGATTAAAAACAATTCTATATTATAAACAATATTACTACAGATATTACCTACGTAGAACACATTCACGTATTTGGATAGTATTTGTTTAATATTATGCATACTAATTTGATGTCATTATCAACGTTACTAGAAATTGACCCGTGCATCGCACGGGCTTTCCAATTAGTTTTTACTAAATAAGAGTAATTATTGTTTTTAAATATCAACCAACAATATTTTGAGTTTAAAAAAGGTCTTAATAAGACTACAAATTTAAAATTATCCCACATCAAAACAACTAAAATAAGGTACGGTGATGATTCTATATTATAAATAACACTACAAATTTTAGTTAAATTATTCCACATTGACAAATTATAATAAGATGATCGAATTCTATATTATAAATAAGACTAATTATTTGTTCTTGGATATGATATCAATCAAAATCTTTTGAGTCTTAAAAAACTCGTAAGACAATATACTTTAAATTATCGCACATCGACAATTATACTCATCAGTTCTGAGTATTAAAAAACTCTTAATACCATAATAAATAAAAGTGATCATTTCTCATCGACAATTATATTCATCATTTTTGAGTCTTAAGAAACTCTTAAGACCATGATAAATAAAAGTAATCATTTCTTCAAATTATGATGAGGTGATGAAATTCTATATCATAAATAAGACTAATAATTTATCCTTAAATGTCAACAAAAAAACTTTTAGTCTTAAAAAAAGTTCTTAATAAGACTATAAACCTAAAATTATCGCACACCCTTTTGTGTTTTAAAACACCCTTAGAGCATCCACAACGGGTAGTTCTTACTCTTGAGTTTGTCACAAGAATCTTATTTGAAAAAGTTTGTCCATTGTAGGATAAAGTTTGTTCTTATTTTGACAAACTTGGTTTGATTTTAAGAACCAAGTGTAGGGTTACAACCCTTAAACCCAAGGACCTGTTACGAGTATTAACCGAAAAGACAAAAGACGAGGGATAACAATTATACCTTACTTGCAGCGGAATAACATATTAATAAGAAGTATAATAAAACTAAAATATATATAATCTCCACGGATAGAATAAATAATCTTCACATAAAGAATAAATAATCTCCACGGACAGAATAAAGCACCCCAAACGTGATGCCTCCTTTGATATCCACACGGGTACGGAACTGTGACGTATATGCTAGTATAAGGGTTTTATGAGACGATCTCACAAAATTCTCTCTAATAATATATGAATCAATACTCACAATTGTATGATTTGGTTCATCTTATGAACTTCCTTATATAGGAGAGATAGGTTACCTACTTAACCTAGAAGTTATTCCATAACTTCAATTGGTATAATTAGATTATCACAATAACTCTAGTTACCATAACTAGATTATTACTATAACTCTAATTACCATAACCCGACAGCACAGCTGAGTCGTATTACTACTGACCCGATATATTAATACACCGATATATTAATAATATCCCGTACACATTGTGTGTGACCCAATGGGCCCACTTAAGACTACCAGACACGTAACTCATTTACATGTCAATCCGACATCGACCTCTAGCAAGGCATATCGGATACATAGACTTAAGCTGGTTAATCCGTAGGACAGTGGACATAACTCCTTCAGTCTCCCACTTGTACATGTCCTCTCAAGAACGGCGTTAAGTCTCTTTGCTACTATTGTCTCCAATTGAGAATGAGGTAAGATCACATATCTCAATCTTTTACTCGAATCTTTGAGTTGACTTGTTAAAAGAGCAGATAGATGACGATCATCCTATCTGAGCGCGGCCACGCATTTGCACAACTCACACTCTTCGAGTGGCCAAGAAACAATAAATTCCTTTCAATAAAGGAAGAGCAAATCCCCTCTTGTCTAACCACATCCTATCACATGATCCATGCATGCTCAATAACCATCCATAGCCCCCTTTCACAGCTGACGAGGAATAGTATCAAAGCATACATATCACATGTACAGAATAGTCAAAGACTCAGGTCTAAAGACCATACAAGTTCATAACTTGCAAAGAACTTTAATGACACTAAGCGAAATCTTAGTAAAATCCTTTTTGGCGGGTCTGTCTAATGCATGTTCTTAACATACACCCGTGTGTCTGGTTTAGTATCTCAATACCTATGACTCAAGGAACTTAGTCATCAACCAACTCACACACCGGTCATCTAAGGGTATTCGAATGTCCCAACACAATACCCTGACTAGAGACAAAATAATTACATCATCCAAATAGAGTTCCAAGACTAAGTCACGTACTTAGTGATCTATTTCATCAATGTAAATTATTTAGGGACAAAACTCGGTTACATTAACCAAATGACAATATGTCATAAATATATCAATTATCGAAATAACTCCCACTAAATCAAACACCTCTAAAAGTACTAAGACCACTCGCCCATGCGTCTTATACCGATCATAACCAATATGATCTTTATGCAGAGAAGGTTTCGGCACATACAACATTTGTATCGGTTATTTACAAGCATATGACCAATCTACCTTATCTCAATTAAGGCAAACTGTTAGTTTCATAAGCAACAATTGCTTCATAAACATTAAAGTAGTTGAGTGTGTGCTTAATTCGTAATCAAACGTCTATTTGCTTCAAAAGCAATAGAACACTTACTTTAGTTATAATATCAGTCATAAAGTTGTCCTTTGGAACCGTTCCAACACACAACTTCTTATCCAAAACAAAATTTACTGAGATTACAATCTCACGTCATCTTTGTCTATTTGGAAATACGAATCGTTGTAACTTGTTTACAATAATTTGCTTATCACATCATGCGCATCTCTTAAATAATTCCTCTTTTGCTTCTTAAGCGCAAAGGAACAATTCTTAGATAGCAATTTAGTGACATTCACCAGATTAGTATCTACCCGTCACACGAGCACATAATAAACACATTTCTTGCAAAGTATCATAGACGAAAGCAATCAAATGTTGTTTAGTTAGAGAAGTATGTCACTTAAATACCAAATCATAACGATAAATGCACTCCCACTAGCCTCTTGTACACATTGTCTTTCTTTGTCTCAAAGGAAAACAAACATCTTTGAATTACCACATTAAGAACAAAGATACTACTCCATAATACTTGCTCCAATCAAATTGTATCATTCACATTTGTCTAACAATTTTAATAATATGAAATTCATACGAAGTGTCGCACACATCAAATTGCATCCCTTTCAATAAATGTATTTCACATATATATGTCCAAAACTCATCATACTGAGTGATGACATTCAAAATGCTAAAACAATCTTAATAGACTTAAGCATAATGTTGTAAAAAGGGTTTTTCATAGTCATTACTATGAGATCAATCCTTAACTACCAACTATATGCTTCATAGATACTCTTATATCAATCTACATCGTCTTTGTATTGAAGACTATTCTTCACTATAAGACCCATTTAACCAAAATCTATACCTGGTAGTTATGGTATATAGAATCTATTAGATTTTATGTGACTTTTGGAGTCTTTGCCCATTATTGTTTCATCATAGGTCAAACCTATGTAGGGTAATATTTTACAGCTAAGATGATCATGACTTTTCATGGATGCATCAATATTCTCTACAACTGTTGAAGAGAAATCCTGTTAATCTTGAACAATTTCAAGGTCGATTCTACTCCCACTGTTTCTATTAGAAATCACATATTTTTAAAAGAAACATACCAATCCATGCAACAAAACAGTTTTGCTCTTTGGATGGTTTGTAGAATTAATATAATACCCCTAATGAAACACATGCCATAATTGAGTCTAAGTTCTAGAAAACAATTTTCTTTAAACTTGACTTGATAATTAAGAAAAGACTTTTAAGAAAATTTTCAATCCATATCTCATATGGTGTCTATTCTCCGACTTACATGGACAATCTCATCAATATTTGTACAAAGACTTTTATAGTGCATAAGCTTCTAAAGCGTCAATAAAATCTGCATAACTCATCATAGACCAAATCATATCAAATATGGTTCGATGTAGTTTGAAACACTTTTCACTACTTCTAAGATGATCACAATCTTTTAGTTCAGTTCCTCCCTGTTTCAATCATATCGAACAACTCGTACCAACTTATCAAGTTGATCTTGTACTTTGAACAATTCAAAGCATTCAGTTTCAAATTTCATCAAATGAACAAAACCATATGCGTTACCCATTTTTTGCAACATCACTAGTTAAACTCACACGTATCTGTATATGTGTGATCCAACATGTCTAAGTACCCTCCCACTACAAATAATAGGAGACACTTCTAATGTCATTTATCCATCTAAACAAGATCCATTTACCTCATTTGATCCATATCAATAAAGTTTATAATTTCATCATTATGAAACTTATTCTTATGTTTCCTGTCTCATGGATTAAGGACAATGTCATAATAGGTAAAACTTGAGTCAAGGGACTTGAACCTTTTGGTTGTTATGCTACAAATAAAAGCATACACTACTAGAAATGTAGAACTCAACAATCATGTTAGCCTTATTGTACCTCATACTCTTGCAAAATATAGAGCAACAATTGTTCTACTTTTATTAAAACTTTTCATGCCCATACATGAAACATAATCAATATTCTTGCTTATGACTAGTACAAGAATAACAATTATTCATTTTCAGTATTCAGCTTTATGGTAAATTAAGTGATTTTCCTTTTATATATGAAACAACAACGTTTGTCCATTTCATCATAAAATACTTCACTTATATACCATTATTCCACTCTCTTTTTGAGTCATCACATCCACAATGTAATAGTTGCATTTAGTATCTTATACCAAAACAATGGAATGAAAGTAACAATTACTCTAGTAACATACACACCAGAAGTCATACTTTAATAATTGATTTGCAGATTTTCTAGACATTTCTAGAAACTATCTACCAATGTCATATATCTGTCATTACATTAATGACTAAAATAAAATCGTACCTAATCTAAATTTGGCAACAAGTTTGGGTATGATAACAATTATCCTTCCCTTACTTTAACCAACATCTTAGATTCATTAATCATTATCTCAAGCAATTTTCTTAATGAACTCCTAGAACATTAGTATTATTTGTCTTCTTGATACAATGTTCAATCGTCTTTTAACATCTCATGCTAGAAGGTGAGATACCTTATTAAGTCACATGTTTATTCATAATAAAGTGACCTAAACTTAGGACTGATTGAAATGATTTCAATTCCTAATTCTAGAAAGAAGCATCCAAAATTTCCTGATTATCAATATAATCACGTCATCATATGACATGGATTAATTAGACCATCTTTAACATTTGCTCACTTAATGGGACCGGTTCCCTTTATTGAAACAATTGATTTTGGTACTTATAATCATCTTCATGACTCTATTTATACAGTCCATACTGTACATTAACATTGGTAATAATTTGTCGGAATTATCCTTCATAAGGACAAAATCCGTATCTCTAATTTTGAGAACAATTCTCAAGATACCAATCAACGAGGTTGAAAAATTCAATCTCATCTTTAATAAATGTGATAACGGTAACTAAATTATAACTACATGTATATGCAAAGTAAAACGATAATTAATATTAACAATCTTAAACAATTTTAAGATAAGATCATGCAAACTACCCTCAAGTTTGCATAATATTCCAAGATTCTAAACCTTTTGTCGCACAAGTGAACTTGGGCTCACTGCTCAAGCTCCAAAAGTAAAGGTAGACAACAACATTGTCAATTACATCAATATGTAATTCTTGGTTCGTCGGAATTAGTCATCATATGACACCAACTATTTGCCTCAAAGCCCAAGTCCGACTTGATAGCAATGTTAAGTAAACCAGACTGAACATGTGGGTAACCGTTACCCACCTACTCAGTCCACACACATCGGCAAAGCACCGCTTAGGCAGTCACTTCAACCAATGATATGAAATTGTTGTAGTGGTCAATTCTGGAAAGACAATACTTAATATTTGTGCGAGGGATTAAATGCATTATGGGTCCTAAACATGCTGCTAGGTCAACTTACAAGGCAACCTAAGCACACAAGTCAGAAGTCTCAAACAATAAAATTCATGCATCGTATGACATAATAATTCAATTGTTACTAGTGATTTGTGCATAAAACAAGTTAAAAGATCCCATATGCAACTTATAATTGTCATATAGATGAACAATTCATCAAAATCAAATAAGACTCGAGAAACTCTTTTCCTGATCTATTTATGATAATATGATAATTAAAATGCATAAAATTATTTACCAATTTAGAAAACTAATTTTTCATTGATTCGGAAAAGTAAAATATAATCCATGTTTGATTCTGAATCAACATACAAACGCAAGAAAACGACTTTTCTTAAAAGCGTCACTCGACCCAACACCATGTCGTCCGAGTAAATACTGTGTCGTCTTGGTCAAACCTTTGTCGCTCGGGTTATCCACTTCCGACCGGGATATACCCGTGCCTACTGAGTCATACTCGTGCCAACCGAGTCACACTCATTCCGACTTACAAAAATTGAGTCTTGTTCTAATCATATTAGGACTCATCGTTTAATAAGAATTCTAGTAATATTAATTTCTCAATTTCAATCGAATCTTGACCAATCTTATTAGCCTCATCGTCAACAAGGAAATCGAGGATTATGATGGGTCAATAAAATTAAAACATAATCTATATTATATTTTAAGAATTAATTTCATAATTTAACAATTTAAATTCACAAATTAAGATACCCTAAACACAATCGATATTTACTAGACCAACCGTATTTGATGTTATACGTTATAACCGATGTGATGCAACTAATTTGCAAAATCAAATGATAAACAACCATGTTAATCACTATTACTAATTAAAGGTCAAATCAACAAAGCAATACACCAATTCCACGCCCACGTGAACAAAAGTGGACAATTTTGCAGCAACAACTTTGTGAGGAATTAATAAAAGAACAATTCTTACGGTACATGCATATTTAATTCTAGACATCGGATAAAATCAAATTAATTCAAGGATTGAATCCCTCATAACCAATTATGAGACAAAGATTCAGGTCAATTTGATTAATACTACATAACAGTTGCTCGGATACCACTGTAGGGTTACAACCCTTAAACACAAGGACCTGTTACGAGTATTAACCGAAAAGACAAAAGACGAGGGATAACAATTATACCTTATTTGTAGCGGAACAACATATTAATAAGAAGTATAATAAAACCAAAATATATATAATCTCCACGGATAGAATAAATAATCTTCACGGAAAGAATAAATAATCTCCACGGACAGAATAAAGCACCCCAAACGTGATGTCTCGTTTGGTATCCACACGGGTACGGAACTGTGACGTATATGCTAGTATAAGGGTTTTATGAGACGATCTCACAAAATTCTCTCTAATAATATATGAATCAATACTCACAATTGTATGATTTGGTTCATCATATGAACTTCCTTATATAGGAGAGATAGGTTACCTACTTAACCTAGAAGTTATTCCATAACTTCAATTGGTATAATTAGATTATCACAATAACTCTAGTTACCATAACTAGATTATTACTATAACTCTAATTACCATAACCCGACAGCACAGCTGAGTCGTATTACTACTGACCCGATGTATTAATATACCGATATATTAATAATATCCCGTACACATTGTGTGTGACCCAATGGGCCCACTTAAGACTACCAGACACGTAACTCATTTACATGTCAATCCGACATCGACCTCTAGCAAGGCATATCGGATACATAGACTTAAGCGGGTTAATTCGTAGGACAGTGGACATAACTCCTTCACCAAGTTCTTGCTTAAAACAAGAAAGGTAGACCAATCAAATAATTTTACTTATTTTAATCTTGTGTAAGAAAAAAGTATCTAAGAACTTTATGCAAGTTTCTTCCACTGTGGTATAAAGTTCTTATATTTAGGATAATATAAAATGAGGTGGCATATGGAAGAACTTTATATGAGTTCTTTCATTGTGGTTGCTCTTAGGGCTATAAACTTAAGTAAATTATCTCACATCAAAAAATTATACTCCCTCCGGTCACTATTTTTTGCCTCATTTCATTAAAATACCTCTCACAAATATATATTAAGGTAATGGAGAAAAAAATAGTGAACGAAGAGAGTATAATTATACGATGGAATTCTATTATATAAATAAAAGTAACAATTTCTCTAAATTATGATGAGGTGATGAAATTCTATATTATAAATAAAACTAATCATTTGTCCTTAGATATCAACAAAAAAATATTTTTAGTTTTAAAAAAAGTTCTTAATAAGACTACAAGTAAAGTTAAATTAGATTATCACATATCGAAAAATTATAGTGATTGAATTCTAAGTAATCTTTCGTTCTTAGATATTAACTAACAATCTTTTGAGACTAAAAAAAGTTCCTAAGACTAAGACTATATATATAGTTAAAGTGTAATTATCCCGCATCGAAAAATTAAGATAGGTTGATGAAATTCTATATATCATAAATAAGAGTTGTGGACATGACATAGGTCCACCCCGACGCGGCCACGCGCGGGTTTGGGGAGGCGAATGAATCTCCAAATGAGATGGGTCGAATTGAAATTTAAATCGAAGTGGATTCGCCGCCGAACTTTATGGGAATTCGGGCCCGTTCGAGCCCACTCTATATCTAAGTGGGCCATGCACAAAGTATGGCCCTTTCGGATGTCAGAGTTTATTGGGCTCGTCCCTTTGCATTTGATACCGATACCGACATTATCGGATACCGTGTATTGAATGACTCTCGTATGCCAATGGATTCGGATATCCGGAAACCATGGTGTGGACATGACATAGGTCCACCCCAACGCGGCCACACGCGGGTTTGGGGAGGCGAATGGAGCTCCATATGAGATGATCAAATTGAAATTCAAATCGAAGTAGGAGTCGCCACCAAACTTTGTGGGAGTTCGGGCCCGTTCGAACCCACTCTATGTCGTAGTGGGCCGTGTACAAAATACGGCCCATTTCCGATGTCAGAGTTTATCGGGTTCGTCCCTTAGCATTTGATACCGATACCGACATTATCGAATATCGTGTTTTGAATGACTCTCGTTGCCAATGGATTCGGACATCCGGAAACCATGGTTCTGAGTAAGGGGTGAGGGTACGTGTTGGGAAGTTCACTAAGAACACCCAACCCCGCCCGCACTTAGCGGCCTTTACTAAGATATCGTTCGTTTTTGGTGTACACGCGTTAGTTCGATAGTGGAATGATATGCAAACATTATTTTCCCTAAGCATGTGAGAGAAGAAAAATAAATGGGTTGCTAAGTCGTTTAATGCATCTTAAACTAATAACGTCAAAGTTATTTTAGCATGTGAAGTTTGTTTTAGTCTAATAAAACAAAAGAAATAAAACAAACTGCATGTAACGATTGAATAAACCGAATAAAGATGCAAATACGATAACATGTCATGATTTTGAAAAAGGGTTTATGACACGTGATGGATTAACACGTGTTGACCGAGGTCGAAAAAAATATTTATCAATATATGAAAATATGTCGCGAAAGTCGCTATTTTATGTAAGGAACGAGAAGAATAAAAAGCGAGAAAACGAAGAAAAAAGGCACGATTTCCCAGGCACTCGCGCGAGTCGCCTAAGAGGGCGCGCGACTCACGCGGGAGCCTGTCCCCGTTTTTTTTATTTTTTGAAAATCATCGGTTTTTATAAATTGCGTACAAATATGGATTAACTTATACTCGATTTATATTTTCGATATTTGTCGTATTCGATATTCGATTATGAAATCGATATCAAATATTTAGAATGATTTTAGAAAAAAGTTTTGTAAAGTTTGTTTTGAAAAGAGTTTGAAGAAAAAAAATGTTAATTCTCTCCGCGTAAAAATCGTCGAATTTTGTTTAAAAAGATGTAACGATTTTTTAGCATCAACGAGATTTAATTTAGTCCTTGTTTAATACGATATTCGATTAGAGAATCGATATCGTATTTTAAGAACGTTTCGTTTTATGAAAATATTTTTGTAATATCGATATTAAGTTGAAACATGCGACGGCGACCCATAATAAAAGACGGACGACACGACCCAAAAAAAAAGGAAAAGAAGAAGAGATGCGAGAAGAGAAAAGAGAAAGGGAAGAACGAGATTGATTTTACACCCTCAACCTACATGCTTTGTTTTCTCGGGAAGGAGCTCGTTGGAAAGTGGCTTAGACTTGGGAGCGTCGAGATGATGTGGGATGAATTCGGGGTGTCAGTTTGGTCGTGTGATGTGACGAGTTTCGGCCGGTTTGAGGGTCGGTTTTGTCGGGTTGGATTCGTCGATAATTGCTTAGTGTAACGAGGTTGTATGTGGGAATATTCGATGTGTGATTGATGAGGATAGTTGATGTGTATAGTTCGTAAAAATCTCGTATTTTTTGTGTTGAATGAAGGGTCTTATTTATAGGCGAAGAGGTTTAGGAGAGGTATCTTGCTTGGACAACAAGAAATAGCGATTAGATAGGAAATGTAAGAGTTCGAAGGGGAGCGAGAGTCTCGTTTCTTGGTGAAGAAGCCGAGCATCTCGGCTGTTTTGGCTGCTTTGGCCGAGTGTTTGACACTCGGTCGGTAATTGCTTTAGTTTTCGGATAGAATTCCAGTTGAGATCAAATTCTATCCTCGAATGGATTTGTTTAATATTTTCGAGGCTGATTTTTGTAGCGTTTGAGTCCAAACCGAACGTGTAGTGTCACGGCTGGTCGCTAAAAGACGGTTTTTCCCCTGGTGCCAGATTCGACCCAAATTAGTCTTATTTGACTCGAAACGACCTACTGAGCATAGATTTGAGGTTGGTTTTATAAGATTTGTACTTCGTTATAAGCCAAAATCAAATGTCCATTATTACGAGCCCATATCCGAGTCCATCAAAGCACGTTTGCGTCCAATCATCATCGGGTGTTTGGCGGGAACTATTATAGACACCTGGCGATCAAAATGTGGGTGTCTACAGAGCCCCCACTCTGACTGAGGCTTGGACAAGGCGAAAGTCAGAGTAGCTACCAGGTCAATCAAGGATTAAAACCTGGCAGACTTCCGATCGGGTCGTTTATAGTCCATTAGACCTGCGTGAAGGGCTCGCCAACCATAAGCTAGAAATCATACCTGAGTTGATATTAATAATGTTGCGGGAGCTTGCCTTGGAAGCTATGGGTGTATCTGTTTACAGATACATCCCGTCTTGGAATTTCGCAGGAGCTTGCCTTGGAAGCTATGGGTGTATCTGTTTACAGATACATCCTGTCTCGGAATTACGCGGGAGCTTGCCTTGGAAGCTATGGGTATATCTGTTTACAGATACATCCTGTCTCGGAATTACACGGGAGCTTGCCTTGGAAGCTATGGGTATATTTGTTTACAGATATATCCCGAAAAAGGTCGCTTGAGTTTTTCCCACTGGGGAATTTTGGAGAATTCTTCGGGAAGCCTAGGTGTACCTGTATGCTGACACATAGTAATTTGCATGTAACATTTAGGCGAAACACCGACTTTCGCTGGGGAAGAAATGATTTTTGATTGATTTTTGGAAAGAAAAATGCTGAAGAAAATTTTTGAAATTTTTGGAAATAAGAATACTCGGGATGACTTGATCTTGATCAGATTCTGACATGGATTCCTAAAATTCTCTGGTTAGGCTTATATGCCTAGATGAAGTAGGGAGTATGATAAAAATTCCTATTCCTGGGGTGACTAGGAAAGGGATTTTCTCTATTATAAATAGAGGGTTCTTGCTCTTTGTTTTTCATATTCCAACCAAATCTTTTCCTTCTATCTTAAAATCCCTTAGACTTTTAAGATAAAACAAAGAAACTATTCTTGCAATGGGTATTAATCATTCGACCGCGATGCTTCAGGCATGGGCTCAAGACTTTCGAGACGAAGATAAAGTTCAGCTAACTCAAATGGGAATTGTTGCTTTATTCCCACTTCAGCGACTTAGGGTAGATTCGCACTTTCTCGATGCTTGCTTATCCTTTTGGGATACTACCCACCATGTTTTCACCTTCCCTCGAGGAAAAATATGCCCCCTTCCCGAAAAAATTGCAGCTATAGGCGGTTGGTGCCCTAATGCTCGTCCTGCCATTCCCCCATTTTATCCTGATCCAAAGAGGAAATTAAGGGATTTTCTACGCCTGTCGCATGCTGAGACGGTCCGTATGGTAAAGGGAGATTCGGTTTCCCTATTTGACCTGGCTGACAAATTCATGGATCCAATTGGTGCAAGAATTACTTCGACCCATAGACGTAGGGCTTTTGCCTTTTGTATGCTGCATCGATATACTTTTGAAGGTCGGATGGATGCTGACTCGTATTTGGGTGAAATCAGGCTGATTAGCATAGTTGACTAGATGGAGACAGGTCACAGCCAGGCTTGGCTGATAACCGGGGAGATTATTATGGGCCTTGATGCTAGAAGACTTGACTCGGATCGACAGTTGACAGGAAGCATTCGTCTTTTGCAGGTATTTAACCGTCTTTTTCCCCTTTTTTCCGAAAGGTTGCTCGAGTTTCCCGAAAAAAAAAATTAATTTTGAATTGAATTTTTTTCGAAATTCCCCAAATTTCCGAAATTTTTTGATTTTTTCGAAGAATTTTTTTTTTCATTTTTTCGGCAATTTTCCAAAAATTTTTTTTTAAAATTTTTTACCGAATTTTTTTTTTGAAAATTTTTCTTGAATTTTTCCGAAAAAATTTGATTTTTTTTATTTTTCGAAAGTTTTTGACTTTTCGAAAATTTTGCAGATCTGGTTGTTCGAGCGTCTGTCAATCATAGAGCCCCCTGTGAACATATCCAGATATCGTAGCTGTCAGATTGGCTCAAGGTCCCGACGAATAAGCTCGAGTCATCATATAAATCGGAAATATTGGGATGAAGAGCTAACATTCCATGGCGGGCCTTTGATTAGATGGAATGTCATCTGGTGGTTCCTTTCAAAACTGACGGGATTAGCTAAAAGGGACAAAGCTCGCTATCTGGTGATCTTGTCTTTGGATTGGACCGTGCATATCTACCCGGATCGTATTCTGAGACAGTTCGGTTCGTTTCAGCAGATCCCCGAGACGGAAGCAATCATTAGCGTTTCGCTCCAATTGACGGACGCTATGTGTGATACGTGGCTACAACGCTGGTTCACCCGTGTCATATGGACTATACCTCGCTCTTGCCAAACCGTTTGGGTTTCTGAGTCATACCGAAAATGGACTTCTGAAGAATCCAAAGAGACCCGTAAAGCTTTGAAGACTGACGAGGCTTTTGACTTGGCCCGTCGAAAATCGGTAAAAGACAATAGGTGGTTCTTTGATAAAGAGGAAATTCCAACTACCTTCGTCCAGCCGGAGTCGGGTTCTAAGTCAAAAACTAAAACTCGAGCTAATGAGACCGGTGCTAGTGACTTGGAGAGGAGGCTCGGGCCGAAACTAGCGGTCCGAGATAGGCTAGGTCCGTGTGACCGGTTACCCGAGAGGGTGAGGGCCCGCCTAGGACCGAGTGAGGTGACCGGGGAACCGAGTTTGAAGAAACGTGCCCGGGTCAAGGAGGTTCCCTTGGTAATTCGGGAGCGCTCACCTCTACGTCGACGTCGGTGGACAGAAAAGGAAACTAAGGAAAAGGAAATGGAAAAATGCCTTAGTTTTTTTTTATTATTTAAGTATTAGTATTATTTATTGTGTGGTTTTTTGTTTGATTTTTGTAATTTTCCGAGTTTATCGTTTTTTTTTTGAAATTAATAAAAGAGATTTAATAAAAACCGTTCCTGTTTTCTTTTCTCGATTGCAGTGGTTGTGCCCTTTTGAGGGGCTGCCTACGTATCCACAATAAATGGAATCAAACCGAACGTAGTTCAGACTTAATTTGCAATTCGAAATACATCAAGACTATTGGTTCAAGATGCTTGTAACAGTAGAATAAGTAATTTCAGCCTTTGACTTGTCTTTAAAAGTTTATGTTTGAAAAGATTTTTTTAATAAACTTTTGCAAATGACATTGAGAAAGATGGGTTAGGGGGAGTAACGCTTCAGCTGGTCCAGGTTAGTTAGGTTGACGAACTCATTCCCGTCCAGATCCGTTAGCATTACTGCTCCACCTGATAGAATCTTCTTTACCAGATATATATGGCCCAGCCTAGTTAGGTTTGAACTTTCCCCTTGGGTCCACTGGCAATAAAGTTCGAATAGACTTGAGAACCAAATCTCCTTCTTTGATGTTCCTGGGCCTCACCCTTTTGTTAAAAGCCCGTTGGATCCTCTTCTAATAGATTTGTATATTATTGAGGGCACGATATCGTCGTTCGTCTAAAAGAACTAGCGAGTCATATCGTGCTCGAACCCAATCAGCTTCAGGTACTTGGCTCTCGAGTAGGATTCTGAGTGATGGCACCTCTAACTCAACAGGTTGGACCGCTTCCATCCCGTATGTAAGGTAATACGGTGTTGCCCCGGTCGCAGTACGAATCGAGGTTCGATATCCCCAAAGTGCGAATGGTATTTTGTCGGGCCAATCTCGGTAATTATCAGCTATCTTTTTGAGTATGGTGACAATTGTTTTATTAGCCGCTTCTACCGCTCCATTGGTTTGGTAGGGGTGAGCAAAACCGGGTACCCGAACCGGTTTTCAAAACCGGTTCGGGTACCCGGTTTTTAAAAAACTCATTTTTCCGAACCGAAACCGACCCGGTTTAAACCGGGTAACCGGTTTTTTTTTCATTTTGTAAACTGAAACCGAACCGGTTTTAACCCGAACCGGTTTCTATGACCCGGTTTTTAAATAAAATGGCGATCTTTGTTATAAACCGGTTTTTTGAACCGGTTTCCGAACCGGTTTTTGACCCGGTTTCACTAATATTCCATAAAAAAATCAAAAAAGTGAAAAAATTTTCCCTTAAAAAGTATAAACCGGATCAAAATCGGGTACCCGGTTTTGAAATTTTATGAACCGAACCCGAACCGGTTTTCACTAAAAAAAACCGGTTCGGGACCCGAACCGGTTTTCAAATTCTAAAACCCAAATTTGCGGGTTTTTTAAATCGGGTTTCGGTTCGGTTTCGGTTTTTAAAACCGGTTCAATTTTTTTTGCTCACCCCTATGGTTTGGGGGCGGTAGGGTGAAGATGTATGCCCTTGAATTTTGTACTTGGTGAGCAAGGCTGCTGTTTCAGCTTGAAAATGGGTCCCGTGGTCACTGATGAATTCATGAGGGATCCCATACCGGCATATTATCTTATTCTGAATAAACTTGGCGACATGCTTGGCAATGAGAATACGATAAGACTCAGCTTCGACCCATTTGGTGAAATAGTCGATTGCTACCAAAATGAAGCAGTGTCCTCCGGTTCCTGAGGGGTTTATCTTTCCGATTATATCGTTTCCCCATGTTGAAAATGGCCAGGGTGATGTCATGGTATACAGCAGGGAAGGTGGCATATGCTGCTGTACATTGGCAAAAACTTGACAATTATGGCAATGTCTAACATATAGCTGGCAGTCGGTTTCCATGCTATTCCAGTAGTATCCGAGCCTCATGATTTTCCGGACTAACATCTGGGCATTCATGTGTGGGCCGCATTCGCCATCATATACCTCAGCCATAACTTTTTCAGCGTTGGTTTTACCGACACATCGAAGGAGAGCCCCATGTGCTGTCTTTTTGTAGAGTTGCCCATCGTCGGTGCGGATGAACTTGGTTGCCAGTCTTCGCAAGGCCTTTCTGGCTCGGTTGTCAGCTCCGGGTGGATATTCTCCGGTTGTTAGGTATGTCAACACGGCTTGATACCATGGCTCAGGATCGGGTATCTTAATATCTTCGATGTCGTGGATATATGCTGGCTCGGATCGTCTTTCGACACAGATTGGCATGCTGGTCACATGATCGGGAATATTTAGTAAAGATGCAAGTTTTGAAAGTGCATCTGCAAACTGATTCTCTTCCCGAGGTAGGTATATATATTCTACCTTCTGGAATTGCTTCTCGAGATCCCTTACTCGTGCCTGGTAGGCCACGAGATTAGCATTTCTAGTCTTCCATTTTTGGAGTGCTTGATTAATGAGCAGAGATGAATCACCGTGTACTCGAAGGTTTGTGACCCCTAAGTCGGCGGCGGCTTGTAGCCCGTGGATACATGCTTCATACTCAGCGGCGTTATTAGTGACGTCGAAGTCTAATTTGATGGATACGGGAGTATGTTCCCCTCTTGGCGAGATTAGGAGAATCCCGACTCCAAATCCTCGAAAATTGGATGCCCCGTCAAAGTATAAGTCCCATGTTTCGGCGTCGGTGTGGAAAATGTCTTCATCTGGGAAGGACCAAGTGTCGGTGTGTCCTTCTTCGGTTATGGGACTGTCAGCGAGAAATTCGGCTACTATTCGCCCTTTGATGGCTTTCAATGGTACGAACTTTAGATCGAACTCTGCCAGCATTAGGGTCCATCTCGATATCCTGCCATTGAGAATGGGCTTTTCGAAAAGGTATTTGATCGGATCCATTCTGGATAATACTTGTACGTCGTAACTGAGCATGTAATGTCGGAGCTTCTTGGTGGCCCAGAGCAAAGCTAAACATGTCTTTTCCAGCATGGTGTATTTACACTCGTACTCTAAAAATTTCTTGCTGATGTAGTATATGGCCCGTTCTTCGGAGTTGACCGTTTGAGCTAGCATAGCCCCCATGGCTGTCTCTGTCGTGGTTAGGTATAGTGACAAAGGCAAACCGTGCTGAGGTGGCATCAGGACTGGCGGTGAAGACAAAATTTCTTTGATTCTATCAAAGGCTGCTTGACATTTGTCGTCCCATAGTAACCGTTCCCCTATTTTCTGCTTCTTGAAGATCGGTTCACACACCATGGTCAGCTTTGAAATGAACCTGCTAATGTATTGGACTTTTCCGAGAAACCCTCTTATCTCCTTTTCGGTTTTAGGGGGCTGCATCTCGGTGATGGCCTTGATTTTGGCTGGATCGACTTCGATACCACGTTGGCTAACGATATGACCCAGTAATTTGCCAGATGTTATCCCGAAACTGCATTTCTGAGGGTTTAGCCTCATGTTGTATTTGCGTAATCGGGTGAAGAACTTTCTCAGGGCGGTGATGTGACCGTCCCTGTCTTTAGATTTTACGATCATGTCGTCCACGTAAACTTCCACTTCTTTATGTATCATGTCGTGTAATAAAGTTGTGGCGGTTCGTTGATAGGTGGCCCCGGCATTGACGAGACCAAATGGCATAATGGTATAGCAATAAGTACCCCAAGGTGTAATGAAGGTGGTCTTATCCATATCTTCTTCTGCCATCTTTATCTGGTTATACCCCGCATACCCGTCCATGAATGATAGAAGGGCATGATCAGTTGTGTTATCCACCAGTATATCGATGTGTGGTAAAGGGAAATCGTCTTTCGGGCTTGCCTTGTTAAGATCCCGAAAGTCTACACCGACACGCACCTTACCATCCTTTTTAGGGACTGGTACGATGTTTGCAACCCAATCTGGATACTCGGAGACTCGTATGAACCCAGCCTTGAATTGTTTGTCGACTTCCTCCTTGACTTTGAGGGACCATTCGGGCCTCATGCGTCGGAGTTTTTGTTTAACCGGCTTGAACCCTTCCTTGATCGGTATATGGTGCGCGGCTATTTCGAGATCAATCCCCGGCCTGTCCTTGTAGGACCATGCGAAGACGTCTTTGAATTCTTGAAGAAGATTTATGAATTGTTGTTTCTCCTCGGGATCTAAGGATAACCCTATCTTAAGTATCTGAGGTTCTAAGGTTGTTCCCACGTTAATGGATTCGGTTTCTTCGATTACCGGATTGCGGGATTCCTTTTGCTCTAGTTGCTCGATCAGATGTGGAGGCAGGGATACCTGTTCGTCGGGTTTCTCAATGTCATTGCATAAAATATTTTTGGAATTGAGAAAATTTTGAAAATGAGACAAGTCGGAAGCAGAACGGTTGTTATTATTGATCATGAATTGAGAAAATAGCTGGAAAAGAGCTGCCATCTGATCACTAGTCAGTGGCGGGATAGGTAGGATGCCCGGGACAGACCCCGATGCACCAGGAGTAGCTAAAGGGAGAGGGGGAGTTACAAGATTGACCCTAGCACCGGACTCATTAGAATCAATCTTAGACTCTGACTCGGACTCCGACTCGGACTCAGACTCAGATTCTGGCATTTCTCCTTCCCCTGTGATCAGCTTGTAAGTCCTCCCTTCACTGTCAGTCCATTTGACAGTTTTCCTCCAGGCTCTATTTCCGGTCCCGGATCCGACCTCCGAGATTAGCTTAGATGGATCAAAGGTGCGGCTGCGGAGAATGAGACTAACTAGTTCTTCCTTCGGTGCTGGGGCCGCGAGTTCTTCTCCAAAAAGTAGCCCTAGCGTGGGCTCAACATTCTTAGCATCTTCGGACTGGATGAGAGCGAAGATGTCATCTGGTATGTAGTTGCAATCCTGGGCCAAGTGGGTCCCAGGGCGCATGGTGTTGGGCCGGTGTAGGCCCGTTTGGACTGGCCCAAATACTGGGGTAACAAAAGTGACAGTGTTAGTCCTTGTTTGGCCCATATTCTCTGGGGTTATGGTATAACCCAGACCAGTTTGAGTCCTCCCGTTATCTAGGACTTCGAGGATTTTCCCTGCGAGGAGATTGGGCCTTGATGTAGCCCCCGGTAGATAGCCCAGATTCTGCAGCATCCTGTCAATGCTAACCGTGAAGTAGGGTCGGAAATAATACTCTTCTTCAAAGGTCCCTACGAAGTCGAACCCCCAGATATCGGTGCGGCCCGAGGTGTTGCAGTTAGCCACAGTCATAGGCGTGGCTTCTAGAGTGATGACTATGTCGTGCAAAGGTAGCTTGATTTTCCGATGCAGGGTGGAGGATACAGCCCTGGTCGCGTGGATCCAAGGTCTTCCAAAAAGAAGGTTAAAGGAAGAAGTCACGTCGATCACTTGAAATTCCAGCTCCTTCTCTATCGGGCCTGTTATGATAGTAAGTTTTGCGGCCCCGGCTACTGACTTTGGACTTCGGTTGAAAGCATGAATGGTTTGAGCTGTGGGAATGTAGTCGGCCTCGGTAATGCCGAGGGCTTTGGCGGTCCTCAAGGGGAGGACATTGACTGCGGACGCGTCGTCGATTAGGGTCATGGACAAGTACTTTCCACGGCAAATGACCGTGATGTAGAGGGCCATGTAACACCCGTAATTTTTATAAATTTAATTAAATTAAAATTATGTTCGTATTTTTTTTTTTATACAATTTAACTCGTAATTCTTAAAATTATTATAAAACAAATTTATCGTTTAATAGTTTCAAACTCCTAAAATTCTATTTGACTTGGAAACTCTTCTTATATTTAAAACATATTTTACTTCTGTTTCGATTCATTTTATACAGTTAATTTAATTCTTATCGAAAATCTAGTTCGATGATTTAAATTCTAAATTCTTATTTATTTATATTTAAGTTCGAATTTATATTTTCGGCTCAAAGCTCATTTTTTTTTATGTTTCGTCAAAACATTTATTTCCTTTCCTCGAAAAATTAATTTAATTCACTTTATCGAATATTTATTATTTATCGGGAAATACTATTTGATCGTTCAATTACTTATTTCTATAACCTTCGTTTTCGTCTCAAATATTTTATTTATTCATTTTATTTGACGGTCCGATTATTTATTAATTTTATTAACTCGTTTTAACCCGATTCGTGGGTCAGTCAACTTATCGTTACGGAATTCGTATAATTCGTGTTTCCGAGCCGATTCATTTAAATTAATCCGTTTCACTATTTTCTTTATAATTCATTGTATCCCACTTAACTTATACACTCCCCTTTGTCTTCTTTTCTTAACTTTCCACCGCTTCACCTCTTCCTTACCCCTTCTTCAGTTTTCCTCCTTCATCTTCATCCATCTCCCGTTGAACCTCTCTTCTTATTCTGCCACTTTCGTCCCTGGTTTCCGTCTTCTGTTTCCATCTAGGTAGGTTTGTTTTTTTTCATTTCGGCCCCTCTATTTTCCTCTGTTTTCCTCGGTTTTCGACGCTGCTGTGTGTCGACCTGATGCGTTTGTTTGCTGCTGCTGCTGCGTTGGTTATCTGCTGTTCTGTTTTCGTTTGTTTTGTCAGTCGGTCTTCGAATTTCCCTCTTTTGTTCTTCCTTTTTCCCTCATCTTTTTCTCTTTTGTCCTTCTCGTCCCGTCTGTGGTTTTGCTGCTATTTCTGCTGCTGCTGTGATGCTATTTCTGCTGCTGCTGTCATTTTTCCGGCTGCTGCTGTGATGCTATTTCTGCTACTGCTGTTGTCTGTTGTTGTCCGCTGCCGCTGCTATGTTGTTTATATTTCTGAGGTCGGATTGTCATTCCTTTTTGTTTCTTTCTCCGTCCTCGTGTTAGTGTTGATGCTGCTGTTTTTGTTCCTCTTTTCCTTTCTTCTTCTTCTTCTTCTTCTTCTTCTTCTTCTTCTTTCATTCGTGTTGTTGCTGCTGTTCATACTGCTGCGGTTCGGCTTATCGTATTTCGTTCGTTGTTTCGTTTTCCTCCTCTTATTTCTGTCACCTCGTTCCTTGTTCTTGTCCTTATCGTGTTGTTGTTCGCCACTACTTCGGTGTATCGAATTCTTATTTGTGTTCGGATTTCGATGCTGCTGTTGTCGTGGTCTCCTTTTTGTTGTGTCGATCCTACCATCTTTTGTCGACTAACTCCATCTTTTAGTGACCCTCTTCCCTCCTTAATCCTGCTACTTATCCATTCTCAGTCCCTCCATTTTCTGTCTATTATCTAATTCAGGTTCGTTGCTGCTGTTTTGTTGATCCATCGTTCTGATCTTTGTTGTTACTGTCAACGTAAACTGCTGCTCGATGTCATGTTCTAGTGTGACTTTCGTGAGGACCTCAGAAGGACGAACGCTGGATCGTTTCGGATATCGATTCAAGGTAACTTTAGGACGTTACTCGATTTTATATCACATGATTGAGTAGTAGTATGTAGTAAGTATTTTAACTCCGAATTTATAATTTTAGCTATTTATTATTTGCTATTAATATTATTTCAAAATTTTATATCTTATAAATACTTTTACAACTTTCAATATGGTTAAATAAATCGTTACTAATTTTATTATTTACGTTCGTTATAATATTTTGTTGGTTATCGTCACCCTAGTAACTAAAAAAGAATAACGATTTCATATTTTCTTCGGATTCTGTTAAATTAAAATTTTAACTTAAAATCGTATTTTTATATTATAATCAAGGTTTGTATACTTGTTTAACAAATTAATTTTCATTTTACGATTTATACTAATAAATGAGAAAATAGTCGATTTTGTTTTAAATATATTTTTACTCGGGACTATTTTCACTGATAATTTCCGATTGACTATTTTTTATTATTAAAATCCGCATTATTTATTAATTAAAGCTATTTATTAAAAATAATTTGAAATCTTTGTAAATCTCATTTCATTTATAAAACTCGTTGACTCAACTATTTTTATATCGTTTTTCTTAAAATATCTCCTCTCTGAGAATTTAAAGTTTTTACTCGATTTCCTAATTATTTATAAAATACTATATATTGAGATATTATATTTTATTTATATTTTGAGTAACGAATTTAGAAATATATTAAAGTTACGATAACGACGATAATAATAAAATGTTAATTTCGTTCGAAATGCTATTTTTAATACATTTCATTAATTTTAAAAACTTACGTATTTTCTATAAGATTATTTCTGTCTTAAGTAAGTTTCTAAAATTAGTAAGTTTCTATTTATAGAAAGTTTCCCTTTTTATATAAAATGTTTATTCGTTTTATCCTCATATTGTTATATTGATTATATCTTTTGAATATCGATAATGACTTGTTTTGGAGTAAGGGAATGAGGACAAGTGTATGGGTAGAGTAATAGAGTCTAAGGTATACATTTTGCCATCAACTATAAAGCTGGTGTGTCCGTGTTGAGACGCATTGGTCGTTGAACTGAGCATGGTTTGTGTTCAGGAGATTGTATGTTTACCTTAAACTTAGATATCGCATCGTGTAAGTCGCGTCGGGTGGAACTGGATATGGTTTGTATCCAGGAGGGGTGTGCACTACTTAAACCAGGACCTCGCTGCACGCAGTCCTGTTATAGTTGAGTTGCCTAGTTTGAGACCGAAGTCTAATTTTTTTTGACTAAGTTCTCGAAGCTAGTTGGAGTATTATCCTAGTGAAAGTCTATTCCGTTGCACTGATTGATTTCCATAACGCCATTTTTGAATATTATTATTATCGATTGACATTGACTTGCAGGTTTGCAAATGCTTTAAGTTTCGCTGAAAACTTATTTTTATTATATCGTTTTAATGTTTTCTCATTTTAATTATTTTGATATAGTAATACTATTATTTTTCCATATGATATAATATGGCTGGGAGAACGTCCGAGTTACTCCCCACTGACGTGGCTGTTATGTTTATAACATGACAGGTAGTTGCTGTTAGGTTTTGGGTGTGAGCTAGCGAGTAGCGTGGATCCTACTCTTTCTTTATTCTTGTAATTTACGGATTTGTATAACCCATTTGGTCAATTTTCTATTTAGCCCTTTTATAAAAAGTGGCCTTTGAATTGGCTTACCATTTCTTTTAATAAGATATAGTTTGTCAGTGTGTTTTAATCCCAAATCTACAGTGTTTCCGCCACTGTATTGCGTAAGAATCTCTAGGGGATTACAGCCATGATGTGGGCTGGCCCAAATGGTGGTAGATCAGCATTGGAGAAGGTAATAAGTGGGCCTTCTTCTTTAGCTTTCCCCTTTAGGTGGGGCAGAACCGTCGCCACCATTTCAGCTGGAGTAGCCATGGAGTCAATTTTGACTTGATCGAGGGCCTTAGAAGAATACTACGAGTGACAGTAGTAGATGTGGGCTTGCTTGTCGATGAGCTGGCCCCTTGGTATCCCTTGGCGGAGGCCTTAGTGAGGCTTTCCAACCTTAGATCATCTTCGATTCTCGTCCCCATTTCTGTCAGGACCGCGAAACTAGGTATGATGGCGTACCGGAGATGGATCCGGTAAGCGGGAAGGAGGTTCTTGACGAAGGTTTCAACCATCACTTTTTCACTGGGCTTATCGACCAGTTTGACGCTTTCAGCCCTCCATCGTTGAAGGTATTTCGCGAATCCTTCCTTAGGTTCCTGGGCCATTATTTCCAGGGTGCGCATAGTGGTTTGGATCTCAGCATTATCCGCATAGTTTCGTGCGAATTCCATTGCAACATCGTCCCAGGTTTTATATTTCTTGGGATCAAGCCTGTAGTACCAGGCTTTCGGGTGCTTTTCCAGAGAGGAGGCAAAAAGGTGCCTGAACAAGGTCAATTTGACCCCCTTAACAGCCATAAAATCCTTGAAAGCCCGAATATGGAGTACCGGGTCTTCGGTCCCATCAAACATTGGTAGGCCCGTTAAGTTGAGATTAGCGGGCAGTTCATCGGTCAAGGGCGAATAGGATTGGGCATTTTCCATGAGGATGGTGTTCCTGGTGGTCGAATGGACCTGTTCTTGAAGTTTTTGGACCGCGCCGGCCAATGCGGCCAAGGGTCCGTCATCCTCGATTGAAGCGTTGGGAGTTCCTTGTTCCACGGCACTTACCCGAGTGACGATGGCAATCTGGTCTTCCCTCATTTGTCTCAATTGGTCTTGGATCTTGGTCAATGAAGCTGTCAACTCATAAATGGCTTCTTTCGTCATGGCTCGGGTGTGGGGTGGCCTGTCTGTAAGGGCACCGCGTAATCAGTAACTGACCCAGATCTTAGAATCAAAGAGTACATCCCGAGCAAGGAAAAGACTAGAGGAGAAAAAGACCGAAAACCGACTTCTAGACGGATGACCCGTGGACGGTGGGCCTTCCTTAGGATTTGGTAAAGTGGGCCTAGTCCCGTTCGAATGAAGGTCCACGTGAGAATTCCCCAGACTTTGGACTCGAATATGTAAACGGGCTTCCTTTTGCAGAAGTTTGTCCTACGAAGGTGGGCCGTGCCTTGACAAATAAGGCGGACTGGGATAGGGAGGAAATCCGTGATGTAAGATCGACGGAGTTTCGACGCTATAGACTCTTACAACCTATGACAAGACCCGACACTGCTAAATACGGGAAGTCCTAAGAAGAAGAGGGCTTTGAAAGGGGAATTTGGATTTGAAAACCGAGCAAAGTCGGGTAGGATGGCCCGATATTTTTTTGTAAATCGAAAAAAAGGTTATCGGGCCGAGATTTCGGATTTTTGAAAAAGGTTTGGACAGCATAACGACTAAAAATAGGCTATTTTGATTCAAAATCATAAGTCCTAAATTCGGTAACTTTCCGGGTTTTGAAAAAAGTGGATAAGTTTTGAAAAGATGCAAATTTGTGAAAATGACGGTTTTTGAAAAAGAACAAAGAAGATCAAGTAGCATGTAGTCATGGAAACAGTATAATGACACCATGTATGCTCTTAGTCTAAGTCTCGGTCGGTCGAATAGGGTCTATACCAACGACGATCGCTTTCTCGCAAATCAGGACGGACTTCCTAAGCCGAGTTGGACTTATAATATGCCGTAAAACCCATGCGAGTTCCGCCATTGAAGTCTTTAGTGCACCCATTTAGGAATGCACCGTGGTATAGTGGGACTTCGGTCACAAGTAACCGGCCCGGGAAAGATTTGGGTTATGCATGAACCATTGAACTAAAACGTGTACATTACTAATCGAACGATTTCTTTTCGAGTCTCACCCTGAGGATGCCGATGGTAAGTGACACATCAGTTAGTCCCCAGCGGAGTCGCCAAATTGTGAACATGACATAGGTCCACCCCGACGCGGCCACGCGCGGGTTTGGGGAGGCGAATGGATCTCCATATGAAATGATCAAATTGAAATTTAAATCGAAGTAGGAGTCGCCACCAAACTTTGTGGGAGTTCGGGCCCGTTCGAACCCACTCTATGTCGTAGTGGGCCGTGTACAAAATACGGCCCATTTTCGATGTCAGAGTTTATCGGGTTCGTCCCTTAGCATTTGATACCGATACTGACATTATCGGATATCGTGTATTGAATGACTCTCATTGCCAATGGATTCGGACATCCGGAAACCATGGTTCTGAGTAAGGGGTGAGGGTACGTGTTGGGAAGTTCACTAAGAACACCCAACCCCGCCCGCACTTAGCGACCTTTACTAAGATATCGTTCGTTTTTGGTGTACACGCGTTAGTTCGATAGTGGAATGATATGCAAACATTATTTTCCCTAAGCATGTGAGAGAAGAAAAATAAATGGGTTGCGAAGTCGTTTAATGCATCTTAAACTAATAACGTCAAAGTTATTTTCGCATGTGAAGTTCGTTTTAGTCTAATAAAACAAAAGAAATAAAACAAACTGCTACAAACACGAGAAAATGAGTTAGTAACGATTGAATAAACCGAATAAAGATGCAAATACGATAACATGTCAAGATTTTGAAAAAGGGTTTATGACACGTGATGGATTAACACGTGTTGACCGAGGTCGAAAAAAATATTTATCGAAATATGAAAATATGTCGCGAAAGTCGCTATTTTATGTAAGGAAGGAGAAGAATAAAAAGCGAGAAAACGAAGAAAAAAGGCACGATTTCCCAGGCACTCGCCCGAGTCGCCTAAGAGGGCGCGCGACTCGTGCGGGAGCCTGTCCCCGTTTTTTTTATTTTTTGAAAATCATCGGTTTTTATAAATCGCGTACAAATATGGATTAACTTATACTCGATTTATATTTTCGATATTCGTCGTATTCGATATTCGATTATGAAATCGATATCAAATAGTTAGAATGATTTTAGAAAAAAGTTTTGTAAAGTTTGTTTTGAAAAGAATTTGAAGAAAAAAATGTTAATTTTCTCCGCGTAAAATCGTCGAATTTTGTTTAAAAAGATGTAATGATTTTTTAGCATCAACGAGATTTAATTTACTCCTTGTTTAATACGATATTCGATTAGAGAATCGATATCGTATTTTAAGAACGTTTCGTTTTATGAAAATATTTTTGTAATATCGATATTAAGTTGAAACATGCGACGACGATCCATAATAAAAGACGCACGACACGGCCCCAAAAAAAAAGGAAAAGAAGAAGAGACGCGAGAAGAGAAATGAGAAAGGGAAGAACGAGATTGATTTTACACCCTCAACCTTCATGCTTTGTTTTCTCGGGAAGGAGCTCGTCGGAAAGTGGCTTAGACTTGGGAGCGTCAAGATGATGTGGGATGAATTCGGGGTGTCGGTTTGGTCGTGTGATGTGACGAGTTTCGGCCGGTTTGAGGGTCGGTTTTGTCGGGTTGGATTCGTCGAGAATTGCTTAGTGTAACGAGGTTGTATGTGGGAATATTCGATGCGTGATTGATGAGGATAGTTGATGTGTATAGTTCGTAAAAATCTCGTATTTTTTGTGTTGAATGGAGGGTCTTATTTATAGGCGAAGAGGTTTAGGAGAGGTATCTTGCTTGGACAACAAGAAATACCGATTAGATAGGAAATGTAAGAGTTCGAAGGGGAGCGAGAGTCTCGTTTCTTGGTGAAGAAGCCGAGCATCTCGGCTGTTTTGGCTGCTTTGGCCGAGTGTTTGACACTCGGTCGGTAATTGATTTAGTTTTCGGATAGAATTCCACTTGAGATCAAATTCTATCCTCGAATGGATTTGTTTAATATTTTCGAGGCTGATTTTTGTAGCGTTTGAGTCCAAACCGGACGTGTAGTGTCACGGCTGGTCCGTGTGACTCGGGAAAAACATCTTTGACCGGGGTTCGACTCGGTCGCTAAAAGACGGTTTTGCCCCTGGTGCCGGATTCGACCCAAATTAGTCTTATTTGACTCGAAACGACCTACTGAGCCTAGATTTGAGGTTGGTTTTATAAGATTTGTACTCCGTAATAAGCCTAAACCAAATGTCCATGATTACGAGCCCATATCCGAGTCCATCAAAGCACGTTTGCGTCCAATCATCATCTGGTGTTTGGCGGGAATTATTATAGACACCTGGCGGTCAAAATGTGGGTGTCTACACATGGTTATGAGTAAGGGGTGAGGGCACGTGTTGGGAAGTTCACAAAGAATACCCAACCCCACCCACACATTAGCGGCCTCTACTAAGATATCGAATGACGTTTTAATACGCGCGTTAGTAGTACGATTAAATGATATGCAAACATTGTTTTACCTAAACATGCGAGAATTTGAATGGGTTGGTAAGTCGATTTAATGCATCTAAATTTAACGTCAAAGTTGTATTTAGCATGCGGGTTCATTTTAGTATAATAAAATAAACAACGAAAATAAGTCGACAAAAATAAGAGCAAACGTGTTAGTAAAGATGACAACAATATTAACGGTTTGCAATAAATATAGAACAATATAGAATGACGTAGAAGGACATGATGCATGGTTTTGAAAAGTAGTAAATCACGTGATAGACTTGACACGTGTTGACCGAAATCATAAAGAATACTATCGAGACTCGAAAGACGTTGTGGCACTCACGGTTTGACGTGATAAGGCTACTCGATCGAGTCATTGAAGGACTCGACCGAGTGGTCCTCGGAAAAAGCTTTTGTCCCGCTTTTTAGACGTCACTCGATCGAATTATTAAAGAACTCGATCGAGTGAGAGGCCACTCGATCTAGTCATTGCGAGACCCGACCGAGTGGTGGTAAAAAAAAGCCTTCTATCTCGATTTTGGGGTGCCATTCGATCGAGTGTGCTAGACACTCGAACGAGTGCCCCCTGTACGAACTATGGTTCGCTTCGCAATTTTTATCGATTTCGAAAATTGCTTTTTAGATTTTGGAAATTTGTTGGTTTGATTAAATCGGGCTGAAATATTGTACGATTTATGCTCGATTCGCACTTTTGTACTCGTCGTATCCGATATTCGATTATTGAATCGATATAGAATATTTAGAGCGTGCATTAAAAAGATGTTTGAAGAAATTGTTGCTAATTAGATTAAGACGAAATAATTTAATTTTGTGTCATGGTTTTCAGGAGACCGCGCGACCCGCGCAAGAGGGGCGCGACTCGCACAGCCACGCGACTCGCGTGGCGGGCTGTTCTCGAACCGTCTTTTGATGCCCATTGTATCCGGTGTTTGATTATAAGACCAATACCGAATATTAGAGCGAAGCTTTAAGAAAAGATTTTGTGAGTCGCTTTAAATCGGACTAAAACGATATAAATAATCTCCGCGATTATAGTTTCGTATTAATTCTATCGAATTAGGTGACGACTATTTTAGCATCAATGAAAATCGTATTAGTTGGATCTATTGACTAGATCGTTTGAATTCGACCTCCAACTATTGAGTTGGTATCGAATCTAATAGATCGACACTCGAATAATAAAAAAAACTCGACTTGATTCCCTCCGCATCCCGACATCATGATAAATCCTTACGGATTTGTGTGATTTCGGATCCGCATCAACGAGTTTTGACCTTGACTAAAAAGAAAAATATTGATTCTAAAATAGTTTTAGAATTGACGAAATATGCGATGAATAATGATGATGACGAAATCAACGACGCAACAAAAATAATAAAAAACAAACTTGTTGACGTTGACTTGCCTCAACAATCAAGTGTTCGGGGTGTCGGAATAAGCGACCGTCAACATCGGGTGCGATACCCTCGTATATTCGGATTTCCTTATCCCGTCATCCTTCGCACTCGACACGAATCCGCAAGTATTTTACTGTTTTATACTATTAATATTTACGATATTATAGACGCGACGATAGAATAAGAGAAAAAAAAAATGACAAGAACGACGACGACGAATGGACGACACGAGGAAAGGGAGGAGAAGAGAGAAGAACGGGATTTTGCACCCTTAACCTACATGTTTCTTAGTCTCGGGTAGAACTCGTTAGTTGTGGCCTTAGCACGGGAGTATCGAGGTTTATGTAGGTTAAATTATGGTGGTTTAGGGTTTTTTAGTTTCCTAGATGCTAGGGTTTAGATGAGTAGTAATTAGGGTTGTGAAGGATGTATTGTGTGTAAAAAAGAAGAGAGTTTATTTGCATGCAAGAGGGTGTATATATAGGCAATGCCATGCACCCTCGTCTAGGGTTACTCGACCTAGTAACCTGCTAACTCGGTCGAGTGGCCCAAAGCAACGCAATCGGGCCTGTTTGAGGGCCCACTCGATCGAGAGGGTCAGCTGGAACGAGAGGTCCGGTTTTTTTGGACTTTGGGTTTGGCATTTTGTGGGTCTTGTATTTGGGTTGGACTTTTGATGTTGCATGGCTGGTTTTCGTGTCTCGGAAATGGCTTTGACCGGGGTTTGACCTAGTCGCTAAAAGTCGATTTTATTTCTGGTGTCGATTTTGACCCAAATTAGTCTTATTTCATTGGAAACGACCCGCTGGGCCTGAATTTGAGGTCAGTTTTGTGAGATTTGTACTCCGTGAAAAGCCTAAGCCAGAAACTAATGGTTTCGAGCCCATATCCGAGCGCGTAGAAGCACGTTTGCGTACGATCATCATCGGGTGTTTTTTTGGAAACCGCTATAGACACCTAGCGGCCAAATGTGGGTGTCTACAGAGCTCCCACCCTGACTGGGGCTTTGATAAGGAGAAAGTCAGAGTAGCTACTAGGCCAATCGAGTATGAAGACCTGGTAGACTTCCGGTCGAGTCGTTTATAGTCCATTAGACTCGCGTGAAGAGCTCGCAAGCCATGAGATAGAAATCATACCTGAGTTCTGTTGTCAGGGATAGCTCCGTGGGACTTGTTCTTTTTAAGCCCTGGGTGTATCTGTATGTGGATACATCCCATCTTGGAGCTGTGCGGGAGCTTGCCTAAGAAGCCTGGGTGTGTTCGTTTGCAGACACATCCCATCTCAGAACTATGCGGGAACTTGCCTAAAAAGCCCTGGGTGTGTCCGTTCGCAGACACATCCCGATCCGAAATTACACGGGAGCCTGCCTAAGAAGCCCTGGGTGTGTCCGTTTGCAGACACATCCCGATTCAGAATTACGCGGGGAATCGGACTTGTCGTATAAGTCCTGGGTGTGCCTATATATATATGGGCCCATCCCGTGCTATTTCGGAAAAATGTCGCCCTGGGTTTTCCGTTGGGAACACTACTAGAATTAGTGGCTATTCCAACGGAAAAATTCCTACGGATCTTGAAAGGCGTCGGAAAGTAATAGTTCCTACAGATATTTCCTACGGAATTTCAATCTGTCGCTCCTTTAAAACACTCCTACAAAATTCCTACAGAGTGTGGTAGGAAACGTGTTGGGCTACAGAATATTTCGTAGGAAATTTCCTAAGTCCAAAAAAATTAGTTTCATGAATTGTTTTAACTAATGTCAATCCATAAATTAAAAATACTTTATCACTTATATACGGTTATTCTTTTTATACACTCAACAACATATTTTATCCGAAATATACTCGCCCTGTGTTTCACCGAACCCGAAATGAAATCCCCCATAAAAGTGTTGTGTCGTCAGGTATACCATTGAGTAGAATTTTCCCAATATGTCACATTATATTGCCTCTTATTAAATGATAATATGGAGTCGGTTACTCCGTATTTTTCTTTTACTTTGAGGAAATGGTACTCCGTATGTTTTACTCTTTTGAACTTTATTTACTTCATCTACATGATACACGGTATGTTTAACTCCCTACTCTTTAACTTTGTTATTCCATATCACCCCCGTACGATGTTCTTAATTACCAAGTATTGTATTCACATGATTATAACTTTTATAGTTTTATTAACGTTATTTATTTTCTCTAGAATTTATGTAAATTTTAATTTTAGTAGTTATATCTATTTATTTTTTCCCCTTGTTATTCACGTCATTATAGCTTTTATAGTTTTATTATTAATGTTTGTTATAGCTGTATGTATTTTTTTCATTGTTTTTCTTTCTTGTCCATCTCCAACCGGTTACGATTTGCGATTATTCGAGTAAGGTACAGTCAATCATGAGAAATGCTCTATACTTTTTCCAATACAATGAGTTGTATACAATTTTAATTCATCCATGTTTATTTTTTTTAAAAAAATGTATACTATATGAGGAATGGAGGACGTGTAAATCAATTAAAATGGATTTCACTAAAACAAAATCACGAACTACACTTAATATCGACAAATCACCTTCATTCAACATGAACATATAATATCGACAAATATTCAAGACACATATATTAATCAGTCTTTTATATTTAATACGGAGTACATTAGCTCGTTAACACCAGTTGGAAGTAAAATCGGTGTCAAAGGGCTTTCTTTATAAATCTCTAACTAAAACCAACTTTAGTATGGAGTTATGTACTCGCATATTGATACTACACCCTATCGGGCTATCCCCAATCACAAATTTGTGACGGAGATATCCGTATCTGTCACAAATGTATGACGGGTCAAATAGATACTCTGTACCAAGTAGATGGGATAAGACAAAAGTAAAGTTGGTGGGACTCAGGTAAATATTTGTCATTATCTCCTCAAGTGACATTATTTGATCCGTTTTAAACTTACGACGGATATATCCGTCGCAAGAGAGACCAACTGATCCCCAATCACAAATTTACCAATTAAACCAACCAAACTCCCAGCCATATACTCCGTATAATATTTCCTCGTCCCCCATCCCCAAAAACGGATGACCTTCTTGTGTCATATCCCAAAACCTCCGCCATCACAACCATCGCTGGCATTTGTTCGCCAAATTTGTCGCGTTCAACCGTCGGAACTGCGTTAATCAATGACCAACCTTGCGAAATTCATCTTTCAGTGACTTCTGCCTTCTGCGTCTATTCACACGGAATTCGTCTTTCACTGTAAGTTTTTCAATCTAACTTCATAATTCGTCGTTAACTTTAATTGTTCTGGGTTTAGTTCGTCGGGTTTAGGGTTAAGGGTTAAGGGTTTAGTTCCCCAAATTTGACTTACTCATATTGCACCTGAAATTCTGGGTTGTTTCATTTAGGGTTTAAGGTCTGAATATCTAGGTCTGAATCTCCTGGGCCGAGCTGTGGCGGAAGAAGACAGATTTCTTGTGGACTGGACTTGAGGGGTAGTTTAGGGAATTATTCAAGAGAGAATCAAAGTGATTGAGGGAGACACTAACTGGGTGAAACAAGAGAAACCGACGAGGTTGAGGTTCGGTGATTAAAATCAACGGACTCAGGCATATCTGAACAAGAAATAGTTCTTTGGCGGATAGGTTGAGCTTAGGGGGCATGAGTAAAGATGAGCTCTCATATAAAGAGAATTTTATAGTAAGGTCTTACGAAGTTGGAATTAATAAGACTCCAACTGTTGAAACCATGGCTAATCTTTTACAGGTACACAAGAGACTAATTGCCAAAAAATAATGGAGCTAGGAGCTAGGCATCTAATATATATCACAAATGAAATCATCTATATATTTGTAAGTGTCGTAGGAAGTTGGTTGCAACCATGTTCAAGTAGTTGGATTCTCAACGGATGGGTTTGCAACAACACTCACAATGAAAAAGCTTCACATGATATGGGTGACATCACGAGTGCATATTGAGATTTATAGATATCCTGCTTGTTTTGTTCCTTCTTTTACCCAACCTCCCTTGCTTTGCTTTTGTTTCTCTTCGAAATTTGTCATTTTTTTCAATGTAGTCTATAATAAAGTAAGTCAGCATTTTAATTAAGCAAGGGTGATGTGGTGGAGATAGAGACATGGTGTCAACCAGAAGGTAAAATTGGGATAAGACGCGATTTCATCCTGTAGACACCCACATTTTGACCGCCAGGTGTCTATAGTAGTTTCCGACAAACACCCGATGATGATCGGACGCAAACGTGCTTTAACGTACTCGGAAATGGGCTCGAAATCATGGATATTTAGCTTGGGCTTTTTAAGGAGTACAAATTTCACAAAACCAACCTCAAATTCAGGCCCAGTGGGTCGTTTTGAGTCAAATGACACTAATTTGGGTCGAATCCGACACCAGGGGTAAAACCGTCTTTTAGCGACCAAGTCAAAACCCGGTCAAAGATATTTCCCGAGACTTTTGGACTGACCATGATGTCTCCCGTGTCCTGTTCGGACTCCAACTCCACTAAAATCAGCTTCACAAAATAATAAACAATTCCGTTTAAGGTAGAATTCGATCTCAAGCAGGAATCCTATCCGAAAACCGATTCAAACACTCAACTGAGCGCAAATACTCGGCCGAGCAGCACAAACCAGCCGGGTTTCCTTTTCTTCCTTCACAAGAAAACGGAATTCTCGTTCTTCTCAGCTTATTACCCAAGCGGTAATTCTAACTCAAACACATCTCTCCAAAGTCAAGGTCGGGAACTCCCTATAAATAGCCCCTTGCATACGACACAAAAGATACATGTTTTTCTGATACAATCATCACACACAATTAATTCATACAATCCCCAACATACATAATTCCTGAAAAGAATAATTCTTTACCATCGAGAAACCGATAGTGCGTCCAAAACCCGAAGGAAACCGGTCCCGATACCCGACACCCTTCACACGTCACATTCACCGAGCCACCCTAACCCAACCGACATTACTCGACACTCCCGTGCCTAGCCACATTCCGACGAGCCCCGATCCGAGTTAACAAAAGCATGTAGGTTGAGGGTGCATCAAACCCGATTTCTCCTTTTCTTCTCTTCTCCTCCTCGTCGTCCGTTTTCTTTTTTACGGGTCAAGCGTCGTTTTTTTATTTCTAATATCGATATTAACAAAAAACTACTTTCATAACAAACATTCTTAAAAATATGATATCGATTTTCTATAATCGAATATCGTATCAAAAAGAATTATATTAAGATCTCGACGATGTTCAAAATCGTTACATCTTTTTTTTTTTCGTTCAAACTTCTTTTTTACAAAACCTTTTTTTTCCATTCCGAATATTCGAAATCGATTTCATAATCGAATATCGGGTATGACGAATATCGAAAACATAAATCGAATACAAATTAATTCATATTTTGTACGTGATTTATCAAATTTAGCAATTTCGAACAAAAAATAAAAAGCCGGACAGACCCGCACGCGAGTCGCGCCACGCCTAGGCGACTCGCGCACGGGCCTGAAACCCAGATCGTTTTTTTAGCTTTTCGTTTGTTTTATTATTTATTCTACGAAACGATTTCTAAAATTTACAACTTTTCTAAAACTATTCCAAGTTTTTGATATTGATTTCGTAGTCAACTATCGAATATAACGAATATCGAAAATATTAAGTTGAGTACGAATTATGCAATATTCATACGCGATCTAATAAAAGCATCGAGTTTTCGAAAACCGACTTCAAAACAGGCTGTCACGCGACCCGCCGGCGTCCTGGGCGAGCTGCGCAGCCGGCTTCCGTGGCGCACTTTTTTTCGTTTTTTTATTATTTTTTCGAACATCGTTTTTTTATACAAACCAACGTCTTTTCAAAAATATTTTTCAGATTTCGATTTTTCTCGATCTCGCATATTTATTTCTTGCTATATTATTATTTACAAATCGATACTAACTCGTTTGTTCATCTTGTAGCAAATTCCTTCTTTTTTATCATTTGTTTTATTATACTAAAACGAATCTCACATGTTAAATTCAACTTCGACGTTAATTTTCATGCATTAAACCGACTTAGCAACCCGTTCAATTCCTCACATGCTTAGGAAAACAATGTTTGCGTATCATTCATCGTATTACTAACGCGCGTATTAAAAAATCATTCGATATCCTAGTAGAGGCCGCTAATGTGCGGGCGGGGTTGGGTGTTCTTAGTGAACTTCCCAACACGTACCCTCACCCCTTACTCAGAACCGTGGTTTCCGGATGTCCGAAACCATTGGCAACGAGAGTCATTCAATATACGATTAACCGCTCAAGTCGGCATCTGTATCGAAGTGCAAAGGGACGAGCCCAATAAACTCTGACATCGGAAATTGGCCGTATTTTGTACACGGCCCACTACGACATAGAGTGGGCTCGAACGGTTCCGAAGAACCATAAAATTCGGTGGCGACTCCAACTTCGATTTAAATTTAAATTTGACCATCTCATATGGAGATTCATTCGCCTCTCCAAACCCGCGCGTGGCCGCGTCGGGGTGGACCTATGTCATGTCCACAATTTGGCGACTCCGCTGGGGATTTACTGATGCGTTAATAACCTTCGGTGTCCTTCAGGGTGAGACTCGAATAGAAATCGTTTGACTAGTACAATGCGCGTTTTAGTTTTACGGTTCATGCATAACCCCATTTTTCCCGGGCCGGTACTGGTGACCGACGTCCCACTATACCATTGATATATTCCAAATTGGTTATGTCAAAGGTGTCCATTAGCCGATTCATATGGGTTTTACGGCATGTCCTAATCTCAACTCGAGTTAAGGAGTCCGCCCCGATTCTCGATAGGCTATGTACACTGGTATAGACCCTTATAGACTGACCGAGACTTAGCTTAAGAGCATACATGGCGTCATTATACTGTTTCCATGACTACGTGCTACTTGATCCACGTCATCTTTTTCAAAACCGTCATTTTTCAAAATTTGCATCCTTTTCAAAACATCCAATTTCAAAACCCTGGACATATACCGAACTTAGGACTTATGATTTTACTCAAAATAGCCTTTTTCTAGCCGGTATTATGCCCATTTCAAAACTCGAAAATATTTTCGAAACTTTCAAAACCCGTCATTCGGCCCACTTCTTTTTTCTTTTTCGAAAAAGGGCCGGATTTTTCTCCCCGATTTTTACTCGGGCTTTCGAAATCATATTTCAAAACCTTCTCTTCTTAGACTTCCTGTATTTAGCAGTGTCGGGTCGTGTCATAAGTCGTAGGAGTCTCTAGCGTCGAAACTCCGTCGATCCTACATCACGGATTTTCCCCCCTATCCCAGTCCGCCTTATTTTACTAAGGCAAGGCCCACCTACGTAGGACATACTCCTACAAAGGTTGGCCCATTAACACAATCGAGTCTAAAAGTCTGGGAATGTCTCACGTGAACTTTCCTCCGGACAGGGCCCAACCCACAGCGTTGGATCCTGAGAAGGGCCAACCTTTTCACAAGTCACCCGTCTAGGTGTCTTTTCCGAGTCATTACCGTTTTAGTCTTCTTCCTTTTTTCCCTTGCTCGGGATGTACTTTTCCTAGGATTCGGGTTAAGTTGCTAATTACGTGGTGCTCTTACAGACAGGCAACCCTTCACTCGAACCATGACGCAAAAAGCCATAGACGAGTTGACCACCTCGTTGGCCCGAGTTGACCACCTCGTTGGCCCAAATCCAGGACCAATTGAGGAAAATGCGGGAGGACCAGATTGCCATCGTTACTCGGGTTAGTGCCGTGGAACAGGGAACCCCAAATGCTTCGATCGAAGATGACGGACCCTTGGCCGCATTGGCCGGCGCGGTCCAAAAGTTGTAGGAACAGGTCCATTCGACCACCAGAAACACCATTCTCACGGAAAATGCCCTTACCTATTCACCCTTAACTGATGAACTGCCCGCTAACCTCAACTTAACGGGCTTGCCAAAGTTCGATGGGACTGAAGACCCGGTACTTCACATTCGGGCTTTCAAGGACTTTATGGCTGTTAAGGGGGTCAAATCGACCATGTTTAAGCATCTCTTTGCTTCCTCTCTAGAGAAACACCCGAAAGCCTGGTACTACAGGCTTGACCCGAAGAAATACAAAACTTGGGACGATGTTGCAATGGAATTCGCGCGGAACTACGCGGATAATGCTGAAATCCAGACTACCATGCGTACTCTGGAAGTTATGGCCCAAGAGCCTAAGGAGGGTTTCACCAAATACCTTCAAAGGTGGAGGACAGAAAGTGTTAAACTGGTGGACAAGCCCACCGAAAAAGTGCTAGTGGAGGCCTTTGTCAAAAACCTCCTCCCAGCTTACCGAGTCCATCTCAGGTATGCCATCATACCCGACTTTGCCACTTTGACTGAAATGGGTACTAGAATCGAAGACGATCTAAGGCTAGAGAACTTTACTAAGGCCTCTACCAAAGGGTATCAAGGAGCTAGTTTATCCTCCAGCAAGCCCGCAACCAGAACGGCGGCCCGAAGCATCTTCGACGAGGTTAATTCATTAGACACCTCGACCAAAAAGAATACTCCAAATCGGGTATTCACCGACATAGGGACAACCTATGCTAATGCCTTACAAAGGCTGTCTTCAAAAGGCCTAATCCAACCGATAGGCCCAATCCCAGAAGTTCCTGTGGAAAAGTGATCCAAAAGCTACAACATTCAGGCCTATTGCCATTATCACCAAGGCAACGGGCATGACACGGAGAACGGGCATCGAAAGTGGCAAGATACCACTACCCAGTGATAAGCCAAGTAACAAGAACAATCCTCTTTCTACTCACGCCATTTTTACTGGAGAGGTAGTTGACTGCTCTCATCTCATTTCCCCTTTCATTTCCCAAATCAACGGGATATGGAATGACGATGAAGATGATGTTTACTTGGCTAAGGGAGAATCTGTCCCCGTCACCATCGAAGAGATCCGGAAAGCCAAAGCCAGAGCTCTGGCCGGTTCACACACCATCACGGCCAATCTCACCACTCCGGAAACCGCCACTGAACCTTCTAGGACGGAACTCGCTCCCGAAGAGCCAAACGCTGACACGGCCCTAGTCAGACAACTAAAGAGGGTCCGAACTGATATTACTATATGGCAGCTTTTGGTTAGTTCACAAGAGCATCGAGCAGCACTTACTAGGGCCCTTGACGAAATCAAGGTCGACTCATCGGTTACCCCCACCGAGATGGTAGCCACGATCTTGCCACACCTCAAGGACAGGTCCAAAGGAGAGGGCCCACTTATCACTTTCTCCGAGTCCGACCTTCCACCATTCGGGACCACTCATAACTTGGCCCTATATATCACGGTGATCTGCCGCAACAAATATCTCTCGATGACCTTGATTGATGACGGGTCCGCGGTAAACGTCCTTCCTTTAAGGACAGCAAAGACTCTCGGCATTACCGAGACTGACTACCTTCCTACTGCAAAAACTATCCAGGATTTTGATGGAAGCCCAAAATCGGTTGCTGGGGCCGTTAAACTAACAATCATAACGGGCCCGATCGAGAAGGAGTTAGAATTCCAAGTGATCGATGTTACTTCATCTTTCAATCTGCTACTTGGGAGACCATGGATCCACGCGGTCAAAGCTGTGTCTTCCACTCTTCACAGGAAGGTCAAGCTACCTTTACAAGATGGGATCGTCACTCTTGAAGCTACTCCCATAACCGTGTCAAGCTGCAACACGGCAGGCTCAGCTGACCCACGAGGTTTCAACTTTGTGGGAATGATCGAGGAAGAATACTTTTTCCGGCCATACTTCACCACTAGCATCGACACGATGCTACAGAATCTGGGTTGTCTACCGGGAATCACATCAAGGCCCTATCTTCCACCCGGGAAAGTTATCGAAACCCTGAACAACGGGCAATCTCGCCTCGGTCTAGGCTACACTATGGCGCCAGGATACACGGACCAAACCAAGACGGTTACGTTCGTCACCTCAGTGTTCGGAGCTATTCAAACGGGCCTCTATCAGCCCACCATTTCATATCCCGGGACCAAACTGGCTCGGGAATGCAATTTCATCCCAGATGATATCTTTGCCCTTATCCAGGCCGAATCAAAGGAGGGCACAAGCAATACTGAGCCCATCCTAGGACTACTATTCGGGGAAGACAAGGTCATCCCGACCCCTAAACAGGAGGTAGTCAACTTAATTCTCCGCAGCAGCAGGTTCGATCCAACTAAGCTGATCTCTGAAGTTGGTGCCGACACTGGGAAGAGAGCTTGGAGGAAGACAACTAAATGGACCGACAGTCAGGGTCGAGTCTACAAGCTAACTACTGGTGAAGGAGATATGCATGCTATCGAATCTGAATCTGAGTCCGAGTCCGAGTCTGAGTCAAAGTCTAGAGGGTCCAGTACTAGGATCGAGTCTGTAACCCCTCTCCCTTCTTTAGCCACACCATCGGAAGCCCCAGAGTCTGTCCCGAGGGCTCTCCCTATCCCGCCTCTGACCAACGATCAGATGGCAGCTCTCTTCGAGCTCTTTTCAAAATTCACTATCAATAATAACGATAACCGTTCTGCTTACGACTTGGCTTATTTTCAAAATGTTTTCAAAAATCTTACTTGCAATGACATTGAGAAACCCGACGAACAGGTGCCATTGCCTCCGCATCTAATCGAGCAACTTAAACAAAGGGAGTCCCGAGATCCGGTAATCGAAGAAACCGATTTCATCAACGTAGGAACCCCTTTAGAACCTCAGATGCTTAAGTTGGGCCTATCTTTAGATCCCGAGGAAAAACAACAATTCACAAATCTCCTCCAGGAATTCAAAGACATTTTCGCATGGTCCTACAGGGACATGCCGGGAATAGACCGGGAAATAGCTGAACACCGAATACCCATCAAAGACGGGTACAAGCCAGTAAAACAGAAACTCCGAAGAATGAGGCCCGAATGGTCTCTCAATGTCAAGGAAGAAGTTGATAAACAATTCAAAGCAGGCTTTATCCAAGTGTCTGAATATCCAGACTGGGTTGCAAACATAGTACCAGTACCCAAAAAGGATGGCAAAGTCCGAGTATGTGTAGATTTTTGGGACCTTAATAAGGCTAGCCCAAAAGACGATTTTCCATTGCCACACATCGATATACTAGTGGATAACACGGCTGACCATGCCCTTCTATCATTTATGGACGGGTATGCCGGATATAATCAGATCAAAATGGCGGAAGAAGACATGAGTAAGACCACCTTCATCACACCGTGGGGGACTTACTGCTATACCGTGATGCCATTTGGGCTTATTAACGCTGGTGCCACTTATCAACGAACCGCCACCACTTTATTGCATGACATGATGCATAAGGAGGTAGAGGTCTACGTCGACGACATGATTGTCAAGTCAAAGGACCAAAACGGGCACATTGCAGCCCTAAGAAAGTTCTTCACCCGACTACGCAAGTACAACATGAGGTTAAGCCCTCAAAAATGCAGTTTCGGGGTAACATCGGGCAAGCTACTAGGCCACATTGTCAGCCAACGTGGCATCGAAGTTGACCCCGCAAAGATCAAGGCCATAACCGAGATGCAACCGCCTAAAACCGAAAAGGAGATAAGGGGGTTTCTCGGGAAAGTCCAATATATAAGCCAATTCATTTCAAAGCTAACCATGGTATGTGAACCCATTTTCAAGAAACTGAAGATAGGAGGAACACTATGGGACGATAAATGTCAAATGGCTTTCGATAAGATCAAGGAGATTCTATCCTCTCCACCGGTGTTAATGCCACCTCAGCATGGTTTGCCTCTGTCGCTATACTTGACAACAACCGAGACGGCCATGGGCGCTATGCTAGCCCAGACGGTCGATTCCGAAGAACGAGCTATTTACTACATCAGTAAAAAGTTTTTGGAATACGAATGCAAATACACAATGCTCGAGAAGACGTGTCTAGCTTTAGTATGGGCCACTAAAAAGCTCCGACACTACATGCTTAGTCACGAGGTACATGTGCTATCCAAAATGGATCCAATCAAATATCTGTTCGAAAAGCCCATCCTCAATGGCCGTATATCCAGATGGACTTTAATGCTAGCTGAGTTCGACCTCAAATTCGTACCTTTAAAAGCCATCAAAGGCCGGGTAGTAGCAGAATTCCTCGCCGATAGTCCGGTATCCGAGGAAGAACACACCGATACTTGGGCCTTCCCGGATGAAGACATATTCCATACCGACACCGACACATGGGATCTATATTTTGACGGAGCGTCCAACTTCCGAGGATTTGGTGTCGGGATCTTGCTAATCTCACCGCAAGGGGAACACACCCCATTATCCATTAAGCTAGACTTTGACGTGACTAACAACGCAGCCGAGTTGCGTCGAAAGGCGGTCCGAGCCGGCATACATCCATGCTATACAAGATATTGAAATAACTGATCCAGAACCTTGGTATCAGGCTGTTCTAACCTACTTAACATCAGGGGAATATCCTCCAGAAGCTGAAAACCGGGCCAAGAAAGCTCTACGAAGATGGGCAACTCAGTTCATCCGCACAGACGATGGACAGTTATATAAGAAGACAACACAGGGGGCTTTACTCCTATGCATTGACAAAACTCGAGCCGAAAGAGTCATGGCCGAGGTACATGATGGTGAAAACGGTCCACATATGAACGCCCATATGTTGGCCCGGAAAATCGCAAGACTCGGTTACTATTGGAATAGCATGGAAACTGACTGTCAGTTGTATGTTAAACACTGTCATAACTGTCAGATTTTCGCCAATGTTCGGCATATGCCTTCATCCCTACTATATACAATGACATCACCATGGCCGTTCTCAACATGGGGAATTGATATAATCGGGAAAGTGAACCCTTCCGGGACAGGGGGTCACTGCTTCATCCGGGTGGCTATTGACTATTTCACTAAATGGGTCGAAGCCGAGTCATACCGGATCTTGAATGCCAAGCATGTGGCTAAATTCATCCAAAATAAAATTATATTCGATACGGGATTCCGCACGAGTTCATCAGCGATCACGGGACCCATTTCCAAGCTGAAATTGCCACTTTGCTGGAAAAGTACAAGATCCAAAGGCATACATCATCGCCTTACCGTCCCCAAACAAATGGAGCGGTGGAGGCAGCCAATAATACAATTGTCACCATTCTTAAAAAGATGGCTGAGAATTACCGGAACTGGCCCGACAAGATACCCTTTGCCTTATGGGGATATCGGACATCAATTCGAACTGCAACCGGAGGAACTCCATACTATCTGACATACAGAATGGAAGCAGTCCAACCAGTCGAACTAGAAGTACCATCCCTCAGAATTCTACTCGAGAGTCAGGTACCTGAAGCGGACTGGGTCCAAGCCCGATATGACTCGCTAGTCCTCTTAGACGAACGGCGATCCCGGGCTCTGAATAATATTCAGATATATCAGAAAAGGATCCAACGGGCTTTTAACAAAAGGGTTAGGCCCAGGAATATCAAAGAGGGCGATCTAGTCCTAAAATCTGTTCGAGCTTTACTACCGGTTGACCCAAGGGGAAAATTCAAACCCAATTGGGCTGGACCATATCTAGTGAAGAAAGTCCTTTCAGGAGGAGCAGTAATGCTAACGGACTTGGACGGAAACGAGTTCGTCAACCCAACAAACTTGGATCAGCTGAAGCATTACTATCCATAAACCCTATCTCAATGTCATTTGCAAAATTTATAAAAATTGTCTTTTATGAATTTTCAAAAATTTTAAGCAAGTCAATAAGTTAGGATTATTTATCCTACCGTTGCACATCTCGAATTAATAATCTTGATGTATTTCGAAAAATTGCAAAAAATACTTCTGAACTACGGAAGGTTTGATTCCATTAATTTTGGATACGTAGGCAACCCCTCAAAAGGGTACAACCACTGAAATAACGAAAAGACGGGAACGGTATTCACTAATATGTCTTTTTATTATTATAAAAAAAACCGATAAACTCGGGAATTTCAAAAAAATACATCACAAAAAAAAAAACAACAAAATCACACCACAAAAATAGTAGTAATACTTAAATAATAAATTTAGGAGACTACTCGTACATTTTTCCTTTCCCCTTATCTTTCGCGTCACGTGGAGCCCGAGGCCGATGGGGTGGGGGCGAACGTTCCCTAATCACAAAGGGAATTTCCTTAGTTCGAACCCGCTTCTTCGATTTTGGGTTTTCCACCATTTGCGCCGGTCCAAGCCGAGCCCTAACGGGTTCGGGAAGCCTGTCTCGAGGACCAAGTCGGTCCTTAGCCGCCAGCCTTGGCCCTAGTCTCCTTTCTAATTCCGTCTGGGGGCTTACCTTCCCCCGTGCACCCTTAGAACTGGACCCCTCAGTCTGAGTCCTAGATCTCCTTTTCTGACCTGTCGAAGTAGCTTCTTCGGTAAAGAAGCTCCTATTATCTTTAGCATGCTCCCGGCGTAACAGGTCATAAGCCTCGTCAGTCTTCAAGGCAGCTCGGGTTTTAGCTGAATCTGCTCTTGCCCATCTTACATAAGAGTCAGTTACCAAGATCGAATGGGGATTTTTGGGAACAGGCCAAGTAGCTCGTGTATACCACCTTTGCATCCAGGTGTCACACATTACATCCGTCAACTGAGTAGATTCACTCACGACTGCCTCAATATCCGGGATCCTTTGCACCCGACCATATTGCCTAAGTATGCGATCGGGAAAGAGGTGAATTGTCTGGCTAAAAGATAGGATTACCTGATATCTAGCCCTATCTCTGGACTCCAAGCCAGTCCAAACGTAAATCGGCCACCATGGCACGGCCTAGCGGATCAGTAGGCCTCCATGGAAGGATAGCACCTCATCCCAGTATTTTTGGGTGTTGAAGCGAGAAAAGGGAATAGCTCGTCTCCTCGCCATTACTTGCCTGGGTTGATATCGGCTCACGTCTAAGGGAGGATCCAAAATCGATAGCCTCTCAAAAAGCCACAGCTGAAAAACCCGCAAAATAATCAAAATCGCAAAAATCGTCAAAATCACGTCAAAAAAAAAAGACGTGAATACCGCGCAAACCGCAAAAATTGGAAAATCGGGAAAAGCCGAAAAAAATAGCATACCTGTAGAAGACGGGTACTCCCAGTCAGCCGGACTGACGGATCCCTTTTGCGATTATCCAAACCCTGGATAATCTCTCCTGTAATCAACCAAGCCGGGCTGTGCTCCGTCTCCATCAGATCAGCCACGGTGAAAAGTCTAACGTGGCCCATGCAAGATAATAAATCCATATGCCCTTCGAAGGCATAAACATGGAGCATACAAAAAGGTAAAGGCACTACGACTGTGAACCAGCCTGACCCGGACGTCATCTGGGTTCATGAATTTTTCAGCCAGGTCAATCAAGGAAACGGTATGCCCTTCTAACATACGGGATACCTCCATATGAGAAAGCCTCAAGAATTCCCTTAACTTCCTCCTTGGGTCAGGAGCTGAAAAAGGGATAGCAGGGCGAAATATGGGATTCCATCCCCCTGCAGCAGCAATTTCCTCAGGGATAGGGCAGATCTCTCCTCGAGGGAAACCAAATACATGATAGGTGTCGTCCCAATAGGACAGGCAAGCATCCAAGAAGTGACGGTCTACTTGCATCTGACGGATCACGGACAATTGGGTAACGCCATTCTGATTTAGGATAGCCCTATCGGTATCCCTGAAATATTTGGACCATTCATGAAGCATTCCAACTAATCGGTCAATCCCCATAATTGGTTTACTAAAAGAAAGAATAATTTTTTAGGGTTTGTTCTTTTCTTTAAGGAATTGTGAAAATTTATGAAGCAAGGAGGGGGTATTTATAGCATAAAACCAATTTCTCCTCCTCACCTTAGGATTCCCAATCCTGGAGTATTTAGCATACAAACCATTATCCTAAGGTTTAGCTAAGTCATCCCGAGCACTCCTATTCCTTTTCAGAGTCAAAACAAAATTCTCTAATTTTCAAAGACTCCTACAAACTCAAAAGTCAAACCTTTTCTCAAAATCTTTACTCCCCAGCACGAATCATTTTTCCTACAAATATTACATGCGAAACTTTGCGACTTTGCATAAATATGTACAGGACGACTCGAATAGGACTATGCAATTTGCATAACTCCCCAACGGCATTTAACAAGATGAGCCCACATACAGGCCCATTTTAAGTCTTATCCGACGAGTTCAATTCCCCACGGAGTTATCATCAGTTCAGGTACATTCCTAGTCTTTGGCCGGCGGGCCCTTCACGCAGGTCTAATGGACTTTAAAAGACCCGATCGGAAGTCTGCCAGGTCTTAATCTTTGTTTGGCCTGGTAGCTACTCTGACTTTCGTCCTGTCCAAGCCTCAGTCAGAGTGGGGGCTCTGTAGACACCCACATTTTGACCGCCAGGTGTCTATAGTAGTTTCCGACAAACACCCGATGATGATCGGACGCAAACGTGCTTTAACGTACTCGGAAATGGGCTCAAAATCATGGATATTTAGCTTGGGCTTTTTAAGGATTATAAATTTCACAAAACCAACCTCAAATTCAGGCCCAGTGGGTCGTTTCGAGTCAAATGACACTAATTTGGGTCGAATCCGACACCAGGGGTAAAACCGTCTTTTAGCGACCGAGTCAAAACCCGGTCAAAGATATTTCCCGAGACTTGTGGACCGACCGTGATGTCTCCCGTGTCCTGTTCGGACTCCAACTCCACAAAAATCAGCTTCACAAAATAATAAACAATTCCATTTAAGGTAGAATTCGATCTCAAGCATGAATCCTATCCGAAAACCGATTCAAACACTCAACCGAGCGCAAATACTCGGCCGAGCAGCACAAACCAGCCGGGTTTCCTTTTCTTCCTTCACAAGAAAACGGAATTCTCGTTCTTCTCAGCTTCTTACCCAAGCGGAAATTCTAACTCAAACACATCTCTCCAAAGTCAAGGTCGGGAACTCCCTATAAATAGCCCCTTGCATACGACACAAAAGATACATGTTTTTCTGATACAATCATCACACACAATTAATTCATACAATCCCCAACATACATAATTCCTGAAAAGCATAATTCTTTAGCATCGAGAAACCGATAGTGCGTCCAAAACCCGAAGGAAACCGGTCCCGATACCGACACCCTTAACACGTCACATTCACCGAGCCACCCTAACCCAAACGACATTACTCGACGCTCCCGTGCCTAGCCACATTCCGACGAGCCCCGATCCGAGTTAACAAAAGCATGTAGGTTGAGGGTGCATCAAACCCGATTTCTCCTTTTCTTCTCTTCTCCTCCTCGTCGTCCGTTTTCTTTTTTACGGGTCAAGCGTCGTTTTTTTATTTCTAATATCGATATTAACAAAAAACTACTTTCATAACAAACATTCTTAAAAATATGATATCGATTTTCTATAATCGAATATCGTATCAAAAAGAATTATATTAAGATCTCGACGATGTTCAAAATCGTTACATCTTTTTTTTTTCGTTCAAACTTCTTTTTTACAAAACCTTTTTTTTCCATTCCGAATATTCGATATCGATTTCATAATCGAATATCGGGTATGACGAATATCGAAAACATAAATCGAATACAAATTAATTCATATTTTGTACGCGATTTATCAAATTTAGCAATTTCGAACAAAAAATAAAAAGCCGGACAGACCCGCACGCGAGTCGCGCCACGCCTAGGCGACTCGCGCACGGGCCTGAAACCCAGATCGTTTTTTTAGCTTTTCGTTCGTTTTATTATTTATTCTACGAAACGATTTCTAAAATTTACATCTTTTCTAAAACTATTCCAAGTATTTGATATTGATTTCGTAGTCAACTATCGAATATAACGAATATCGAAAATATTTAGTCGAGTACGAATTATGCAATATTCATACGCGATCTAATAAAAGCATCGAGTTTTCAAAAACTGACTTCAAAACAGGCTGCCACGCGACCCGCCGGCGTCCCGAGCGAGCCGCGCGGCCGGCTGCCGTGGCGCACTTTTTTTCGTTTTTTTATTATTTTTTTGAACATCGATTTTATACAAAACAACGTATTTTCAACAATATTTTTCAGATTTCGATTTTTCTCGATCTCGCATATTTATTTCTTGCTATATTATTATTTACAAATCAATACTAACTCGTTTGTTCATCTTGTAGCAAATTCATTCTTTTTTATCATTTGTTTTATTATACTAAAACGAATCTCACATGTTAAATTCAACTTCGACGTTAATTTTCATGCATTAAACCGACTTAGCAACCCGTTCAATTCCTCACATGCTTAGGAAAACAATGTTTGCATATCATTCATCGTATTACTAACGCGCGTATTAAAAAATCATTCGATATCCTAGTAGAGGCCGCTAATGTGCGGGCGGGGTTGGGTGTTCTTAGTGAACTTCCCAACACGTACCCTCACCCCTTACTCAGAACCGTGGTTTCCGGATGTCCGAAACCATTGGCAACGAGAGTCATTCAATATACGATTAACCGCTCAAGTCTGCATCTATATCGAACTGCAAAGGGACGAGCCCAATAAACTCTGACATCGAAAATGGGCCGTATTTTGTACACGGTCCACTACGACATAGATTGGGCTCGAACGGTTCCGAATAACCATAAAATTCGGTGGCGACTCCAACTTCGGTTTAAATTTCAATTTGACCATCTCATATGGAGATTCATTCGCCTCCCAAAACCCGCGCGTGGCCGCGTCGGGGTGGACCTATGTCATGTCCACACATCCTCAAGGACATATGTGTTATTATTTTCATGTTTAATGATAGTTTTCAGGATTTTAATCATTCTAAGATAACCTAAATGATGGTCGTTGCAAATTTTGAGGAATTCGTTTAATTGCATGTTTGATTTAGGTCATATTTACTTTAAGTATTAGAGTATATAAAGTCTACACTTTGAGGAGTTGTATCTATAAATTTTCGTTTCTTCATGTGTAATGCCTAATTGATAGCTAATCATTTAGGTTGTTACGTCTAAAAAAGTTTGGAAACACTTAGTGCCTTAGTGGAATAACTTACTCTAGTAAGTTATCTTCACACAACTAAATTCGTCTCAAATATTTAACGAGTCTGTCTATTGTGCAGAGACTCAGGAATTTACTTTGATTAGTTTGATAAATCTTCAGAAGTCTGAAGTCGATAGGGAAGGCATATCATTTCAGACTAAAGCCGCTGTCGATATGGGGCTACATTGCGGTTTAACATTTCTGCCACTGTGTTCTTGAGCAATAGTTAACATATACGGAGTAAATGAGATATCAAACCTGAGTAGAGTATAAGTATCGCATATATACGCTGCAATATACATTGTTTTTTTTTTTTAACTCGCAAAGTGTCCGTATTCCAGCTTTTATTATTTTTTAATTTAATATTCCATTCGATTATTAACTAGTCATTCTTTAAATTCTGGAGTAAATCCGCATATTTCAAGCACTAACAATCTGTAATGCTACTATAATTTTTTATAGGTATATGGACATGGCTGAAACCTTATGCCAAAAGCGCCCGCTGAAAGCATTTTTTAAAAGTATTTCATATCAAGTTTCATCTTCTTTCTTAAGTTTTTTGGCCACATATCTGTCTCATCCATTATATGATTATATATTCTTTAATTTGAGATGTAGAAAACAAAGCCCACTCAACATAGAGTTTGAGAACTGAGAGCATTAGGCTTAACTCCTCATCAACTTGCATGCCCTTCTGCACAGGTCAGCTGCTTCGATAATCAAGATAGTATACATGAAGTGGGCTTACGTAGTGGTTTTTTTAATGGAATAAGTGAGTTATTGAGTAGTCTTGACTCTCTTGAGATCTTATATGCTAAAAAAATACAGCTATTATTGAATTGCAGCTTTTGTTAGACAATACGAAGGAGAACTTATCATAGTTTCGTCATGTTTGGGTAAGTGGCCTAGCTTGTAAGTTCATATGCTTCGGAGTTTTGAAGCTCCAATAATAACTTTTAGGATGCATTGTTTGACAATCGTTGTTGATTGTCTACAGTTGGGAAAATGTTCTTAACATCCCTTAAATTATGTGTAACATCATTTATGTCATGTGTTCGTTGTCGTCGTCGGTCTTGTTAGAACTCTGGGTATGGTCCCTTTTCATCCTAATTCTCCATCTCTTGATTTGCAAGAGCGGACCAACCGTGTGACAAAATATGATAACATAACGACCTCTTTTAGTATTCAAGGGTTTAATCTTGTTGTTTTCCATTTGTTACTCCGCCATTCCAATTTATATTAACATGCATCTCATGTTGGCAGGTTAATTTGTATGACATCGTGCTATTCTTACAACATTCATATGCTACTGCTATTCAACTCTCTTTTTTTTGTAACTTTTTTGGTTCAAGATTGTAGGAGCCCATTTTTAGTTGCAGCTTGGCGTTCAAGATTGCTTTAAAAGTGTGTTTAGATGATCTTTATATTAAAACCAATTTATAATAAAAGCTTGTTGTATATCTTGCAGATACTTGTAGCTGACTTACGAGAACCAGCTGCCATCCGATGTATCTTGAAGTATACTACTTAATTCTGTCTTTTAGTTGCACAAGACCTTCTGTATCTAGCTAAGTCTATGGTGTTTGGAAAATTGTTATTTATGAGTATTGTCGGATTATTGTGCGAGTTAATATATATATATATATATAAAGTTTTTAATTAATGAATTGTGTGTGTGTATATATATATGTATATATTATTTATGACATAGAACAGTGAAATTATGTCTAAAATAAGGTTTTATCCTACGAAAGTTTTACAGTTTCCTACGGAAATCCGTAGCTCGAAATATTTAATAATATTCTTTTTCTCAATCAATGCCTCCTACGGAAAGATATTGTACTACGGAATTTCCGTAGGAAATTTGAACCCTTCCGACGATGTTCCGTAGCAGTGAATTTTTTGTCAACAAATCCTCGTCACCAGCCATTCCGACGGAACATTCTGTAGGAAAGTTATTTTCTACGAAAAATGTCGAAGGAAGTTATTTATTTCCGACGAAGTATACCGACGGAATGGCTCCTACGAATTTTCCGTAGGAACGTGTTTATTTCGACGGAAATGGGCATGTTTCCTACGAATCGGGTCCGTAGGAATGAACATTCTTTCTTGTAGTGGAAGATATGTGAGTTGCGCAGGCGCTGGGGAATAAAAACCTTGATGTTTCTTTGGGAAGCCAAGCTGGTGCCTGAAATGTTAGATATACAGGCAGAAGTAGCAAATATAGCAGATAACAAGATAGCATACAGGAAATGCAATTAGCATCTATAGACTGACTTGCGCCGGGGTAAATGATTTTTGCTTCATTTTGAAATCGAAGGCCTGAAAGCAACTCACGTGCTAGGAAATAGGTTTTCAAAACTGAAATTTGAACTTGTCGAAAAGGATTTTCTAAAATGGCTAAGTTTTGCAAATTTTAAAATGAGAATTTGAAAAGAGGGGCCTATCGACAGACTCGACTTTGGACGCGACAGGACGAGTTGACAGACACGACTGGACTCTCGAGGGGTTGGACCGTGACTCAGTAGGGAGGTGGGCCGCCTAAGATGACAAGACTCTTAAGTTGCGCTATTCTGTGGCCTAGGCGAGTGACAACATGGTCGAACTTCAAAATGGGATAGATATGTACTCAGTAATGACAGGACTCAGTAATAGCAGTGTTGTCAGCTGGTGCTCTTTTGAATTTTTGGTTTTGGGGTACATTCCCAAAGTAGGTGTTACTTCGAGTCCCTAACAGATTCTTGTCTTCGACTGAGCCGAGTACTAGGACACCCTATAGAAAGGAGCCTGGATTTTGAAAGTCTTTTGGATTTTGTGAGTGGATGGCGGTCTTCTGTCTAAAAGAAGCCCCCAGGATGACAAAGCTTGCAGCTGAGAACATGACAATGTCGTGACCGGAATAATAGTGCTTTTTGAATGTGTGTCAATGTGGGTGGTTGTGCCTCTGTTGAAAGGCTGCCTACGTATTCACGTGTAGTGAAATCAAACCATGTCGTAGTTCAGTGAATTGAAAGATATATTATGGTGCCTAGTCTAATAGGACTTTGTGTGTAACTACCCATATTGACGGTGTAGGCTAGGTGAATTTCCAATGATGTCTTGATTAAAGGGCTGGAATGGTTAGGATGTTGATCCTGTGACTGTGAGCGTTCTCCGGGGTAGCCCCCAGAGGTGGTGTGAACTATTTGGGCATGTCCTATGCTGACTGCAAGCTGAGTTTCCGTATTTGGGGTTGGTAACTGGTTTGGATGTTTTAGAAATGTGGTGCTAGGTCACAAGTGGCTTTGATGTTTTGACATTTGGACCTTGATTTTGTGGAGCTAAGGCTTCGGGGGGGGGGGGGGGGGGGGGGGGGGGGGGGGTAATGTAATGTGGTAGGAAAAGGGGAAGTCGAGTAAAAATGACTCGGACTTCGATCGGGGTAGGTTAGATAATGCGGGATCTGATTTCCATGTCTGACCCTAATGATTAGGGGTATCCTATGGAGCTTGAATCCTCAAAACTCCGGGTTGTCTCTTAGCCTAGGTCTCGAGGAGGTCTTGAGGGTTGTAATGTGGGAAGGCTAGATGTGGTGTTAGTTGACCAGCTTGATTATCTCTTCCCTATTTGATGGTATTTTGAATTGACCGTACCCCGGTCAAGGGACTCTCACTTAATATGACCGATAATCAAGGTCATTGGTTTTTGGAATTTTTTTGAGTTGACCTCTTAGCCCCGGTCGTGGGATTTTCATTTGTGTTGACCGTTTAACCTTGGTCACGGATGCTTTTTTTTTTTTATGATGGCCTGCTTTTTGTTTTGGCCTTTTGCTTTTTTTTTTGGGTCAGACTAACACGTGAGGTAGGGATCGGTCGATCTTATTGGAGGGGTGTTTATTGTGGGAAATGGGCTTGCCTCCCATCTTTAACCCAAACTAGGAGACTGCCTAGATTCGTCATAGGATTCGATACCGCTCATGCTAGGGGTAGTTATGTGGTTTTCTATGCCAGACATGGAACAGGTAAAGGAAAACACGGGTCTCAGTTTCCTGCAGTCATTATAGATGTGCCTATAATAGTCACGTGCTTGTGCTCACAGTGTACGATGGTGTTCATCATGTTCTCGGAAACACATAAGGGAAGTATATATGAGAAATAGAAAAGCTGATTTTATTGAATTCTGAAAAAGAGGACAGAATACAACTGACTCTGACTCTGACTTTGACTTTGGAAGAAATAGCACAACCTAGACTCGGACTCAGACTCGGACTTAAATCAAATCCGGGCTCTTGGATGATGTTGTCATTATTCGTCGGCTTCTAAGGACTCAAGTTGATGTCCAATATAACCTTCAGTAGAAGCTTCGCCCAGATCTTCATTATGTCGAAGATCGTCTTCAATTCTAGTGCCCATTTCAGTTAAAGTGGCGAAGTTGGGTATGATAGCACACCAGAGATGGACCCGGTAGGAAGGGAGGAGGTTCTTGACAAATGCCTCCACTAAAGTTTTTTCATTGGGCTTGTCGACCAACTTCTTACTCTCGGCCCTCCAGCGTTGAAGGTATTTTGTAAAACCTTCTTTAGGTTCCTGGGCCATAACCTCCAGGGTGCGCATCGTGGTTTGGATTTCGATGTAAAGTCGGGTATTTCTTGGAGTCTAGCCTGTAGTACCAGGCTTTCGGATGCTTCTTGAGGGAAGAGGCAAACAGGTGCTTAGACATGGTCGATTTCACTCCTTTGACGGCCATGAACTTCTTGAAGGCCCGGATGTGAAGCATCGGGTCTTCGGTCCCATCAAACATCGGCAAGCCCGTAAGGTTGAGGTCGTCGGGCAGTTCATCATTCAGGGGCGAATAGGCTCGGGCATTTTCCATGTGGATAGTCTTGTTAGTTGACAAGTGGACCTGTTCCTCCAGCTTACGGACCGCGCTGACCAGTTCAGCTAGGGGCCCAGTAGTCTCAACCCCACCATTAGGGATCCCTTGTTCCAAGGCGCTTAAACGGGTGGCAATGGCGGTTCGGTCGGTTTTGATGGCAGTCAATTGGGCCTCCATCTTAGCCAGCGAGGCGGTCAATTGGTCCAAGGTTTCTTGCATTTTCTGGCGTCTGGTTACCGGTGGCCAGTCTGTAAGAATACCGCGTAATCAGAAAAGTGGCTTCGGAACTCAAATTCACCAAGGCATAGGAAATAGTGCGGGAGAAGAAATAAATCCAGTTTGACTCGGGTTAGACTCTTCTAAGACGAATGTGTAGGGTGTGATTCTCGGAGTGACTGTGATTAATCGCTCCGACAGAGAATAGCCCCTAAGTGAGACTAAGGACTCAGATAGGATTCAGATGGTGTGACATCTAAGTGACTCGAAAGTGGGGTACGTGAGACAACACGTGTAAGACATGACCCTTAGAGCAACCGTGATTGATCGCTCTGCTGAAGGGTAGCTCCCGAGTGAAGAAAAACCTGAAAAGAAATGACTCAGAAAGGACAGCTAGACGGGTGACTCGTGAAATATGGGTCTCCCTTAGGATTCGGCTACGTGGGCCGAGTCCTGTTCGAAGAAAGGTCCACGTGAGACATTCCCCAGACTTTGGACTCGATTGTGTAAACGGGCCTTCCCTTGTAGAAGTATGTCCTACGTAGGTGGGCCATGCCTTAGTCAAATAAGGCGGACTGAGATAGGGGAAAACCCGTGACATAAGATCGACGGAGTTTCGACGCTAAAGACCTTCGACGACTCACAACAAGACCCGACACTGCTAAATACGGGAAGTCCTAAGAAGAGGAATGTTTTGAAAAAGAAGCTTGGATTCCGAGAGAATCGGAGGACGACCCGACTTTTTGAAATCGGCAAAGCGTGGTCGGACCGGATTTTTGAAAGCATTTTTTTTAAATTTTTAAATGGGCGGCATGCCGGCTAGAAATAGGCTAATTTGAGTAAAATCATAAGTCCTAAATTCGGTAGCATCCCAGGTTTTTTAAAAGTTGAATATTTGAAATTTTGAATATCGAAAATAAATTTCCGAAAATTCAAAAATCGAAAATAAGATCCCGAAGATTTGAAAATAAAAAACGGCATCTCGGAGATTTGAAAATCGAGAATGGCATCTCGAAGATTTGAAAAATGAAATAGAATTTTGAAAATTCGAAAAATCGAATAGTGATCGAGAATTTGAATATTGAAATGGACAACATGTCGGCTAGAAAATAGGCTTGTTTTGAGTCAAATCTTAAGTCACAATTTTGGCAGCTTTCCGAGTTTTTTGAAAATTGAATATTTATGAAAAGGTGCATTTTTTGAAATGACGGTTTTTGAAAACGATACGGAAACGAAGTAGCAGGTACTCACGTAAGCATTATGACGACACCATGTATGCTTTACACTAGGTCTCGGGCGGTCTATAAAGGGTCTATACCAGCGCACATAGCCTATCCGAGAATCGGGACGGACTTCCTAAGTCGAGTTGAGCTTAGAACATGCCGTGAAACCCATACGAATCAGCTATGGACACCTTTGACATATCAATATTGGAGTACGTCATGGTATAGTGGGACCTTGGTCGCCAGTACCAGCCCGGGAAAAGATAGGGTTATGCATAAACCGTAAAACTAAAACGCGTATTGTACTAGTCAAACGATTTCTATTCGAGTCTCACCCTGAGGATGCCGATGGTAAGTCACGCATCAGTTAATCCCCAGAAGAGTCGCCAAATTGTGGACATGACATAGGTCCACCCCGACGTGGCCACGCGCGGGTTTGGGGAGGCGAATGAATCTCCATATGAGATGGGTCAAATTGAAATTTAAATCGAAGTTAGAGTCGCCACCGAACTTTATGGGAGTTCGGGCCCATTCGAGCCCACTCTATATCTAAGTGGGCCATGCACAAAGTATGGCCTATTCGGATGTCAGAGTTTATTGGGCTCGTCCCTTTGCATTAGATACCGATACCGACATTATCGGATACCGTGTATTGAATGACTCTCGTATACCAATGGATTCGGATATCCGGAAACCATGGTTCTGAGTAAGGGGTGAGGGTACGTGTTGGAAAGTTCACAAAGAACACCCAACCCCGCCCGCACATTAGCGGCCTCTACTAAGATATCGAATGACGTTTTAATATACGCGTTAGTAGTACGATAAAATGATATGCAAACATTGTTTTACCTAAACATGCGAGAATTTGAATGGGTTGCTAAGTCGATTTAATGCATCTAAATTTAAGGACAAAGTTGTATTTAGCATGCGGGTTCATTTTAGTACCATAAAATAAACAACGAAAATAAGTCGACAAAAATAAGAGCAAACGTGTTAGTAAAGATGACAACAATATTAACAGTTTGCAATAAATATAGAACGATATAGAATAACCTAGAATGACATGATGCATGGTTTTGAAAAGTAGTAAATCAACTCTTCACTTGACACGTGTTGACCGAAGTCATAAAGAATACTATCGAGACTCGAAAGACGTTGTGGGACTCACTGTTTGACGTGATAAGGCCACTCGATCGAGTCATTGAAGGACTCGACCGAGTGGTCCTCGGAAAAATCTTCTGTCCCGCTTTTTAGACGTCACTCGATCGAGTTATTAAAGAACTCGACTGAGTGAGAGGCCACTCGATCGAGTCATTGCGAGACCCGACCGAGTGGTGGTAAAACAAAGCCTTCTGTCTCGGTTTTGGGGTGCCACTCGATCGAGTGGGCTAGACACTCGACCGAGTGCCCCTTCACTAGTACAATAATGCAATTGGAACCTATTAAAAGGAACCGGTTGTAAAAACAAGAGGTTCCTTAGATGAGAAAAAAATGATTGGCGCCTTTTGTAAATTGAACCGGTTCCAAAGACCTTATCAATGGAACCGGTTGTTCACTAAAAGAGGTGTCAAAGATACTGTCTAAAATTTAAAGCCCATATTAAAATGCTTTGGCACCTGTTGTAGGTTGAAGAGGTTCCAAAGACTTTATCCTTGAAACCGGTTTTTAATTAAAAGAGGTGCCAAAGATAGAGGGTAAAACCTTACTAAAAACTTTTCTATCAATGGAACTGTGGACATGACATAGGTCCACCCTGACGCGGCCACGCGCGGGTTTGGGGAGGCGAATGAATCTCCATGAGATGGTCAAATGGAAATTTAAATCGAAGTCGGAGTCGCCACCGAATTTTATGGTTATTCGGAACCATTCGAGCCCACTCTATGTCGTAGTGGGCCGTGTACAAAATACGGTCCATTTCCGATATCAGAGTTTATTGGGCTCGTCCCTTTGCATATCGATATAGATGCCGACTTGAGCGATTAATCGTATATTGAATGACTCTCGTTGCCAATGGTTTCGGACATCCGGAAACCACGGTTCTGAGTAAGGGGTGAGGGTACGTGTTGGGAAGTTCACTAAGAACACCCAACCCCGCCCGCACATTAGCGGCCTCTACTAGGATATCGAATGACGTTTTAATGCGCGCGTTAGTTGAACGATGAATGATATGCAAACATTGTTTTCCTAAGCATGTGAGAAATTGAATGGGTTGCTAAGTCGGTTTAATGCATGAAAAATCTAACGTCAAAGTTGAATTTAGCATGTGAGATTCGTTTTAGTATAATAAAACAAATGAAATAAAAAGAATGAATTTGCTACAAAAGATAAACAAACGAGTTAGTATCGATTTGTAAATAATAATAGCAAGAAATAAATATGCGAAATCGAGAAGAATCGAAATCTGAAAAATATTGTTGAAAAGACGTTGTTTTGTATAAAAAACGATGTTCGAAAAAAATAATAATAAAGAACCGAAAAAAGTGTGTCGAGACAGCCGACCGCGCGACTCGCCCGGGATGCCGGCGGGTCGCGTGTCAGTCTGGTTTCGGACACGGTTTTCTGAAAATCCGATTAAATCGCGTACGAATATTGCATGATTCGTACTCGAAATAATATTTTCGATATTCGCTATATTTGATAGTCGACTATGAAATCAATATCAAATACTTGGAATAGTTTTGGAAAAGAAGTAAATTTTAGAAATTGTCTCGAAGAATAAATAATAAAACGAACGAGAAAAATTGAAAAAAGGAGCTCGGATTTCAGACTCGTACGCGAGTCGCCGGCGTGGGGCGCGACTCGCGTGCGGGCCTGTCCCGTTTCGCTCGTTGTTCGAAAATTGTTATTTTGATAAATCGCGTACAAAATATGAATTAATTTGTATTCGATTTATGTTTTCGATATTCGTCGTATCCGATATTCGATTATGAAATCGATATCGCATACTCGGAATGAATAAAAAAGAGGTTTTGTAAAATAATTTGTTTTGAACGAAAAGTAAACGAAAAGAATTTTGAACGAAAAAGAATGTAACGATTTTTTTGACATCATCGAGATCTTAATATAATTCTTCTCGATACAATATTCGATTATAGAAAAATCGATATTGTATGTTTAAGAATGTTCGTTATGAAAATAGTTTTTCGTTAATAACGATATTAGAGAAAAAGAAGAAAAAAACGACTCTTGACCCATAATAAAAAAAACGGACGAAGAGAAGAGAGAAGAAGAAAGGAGAAATCGGGTTTGATACACCCTCAACCTACATGCTTTTGTTGACTCAGATCGGGGCTCGTCGGAATGTGGCTAGGCACGGGAGCGTCAAGTGATGTTTGGTTCGGCTAGGAGGTTCGGTTTGGTGAAGGGTGTCGGAAATCGGACCGGTTTCCTTCGGGTTTATAATATCGGTTTCTCGATACTAAGTGGAAGGATGATTGATGAAAAAGCTGTGTATTTCTGATGTTAATATTTGATGTCGATAATCAATGTGTGTGTATTGCTAATAAAAATCGTGTGTCTAAAGTGTTGAATGACAGGTCCTATTTATAGGGGTTCCCGACCTTGACTTAGGAGAGATGTGCTTGTACTAGAATTACCGCTTGGGTAAGAAGCTGAGGAGAACGAGAATTCCGTTTTCTTGTGAGGGAAGAAAAGGAGTCTCGGCTGGTTCATGCTACTCGGTCGAGTGTTTTGCACTCGGTTGGGTGTTTGAATCGGTTTTCGGATAGGATTCCTACTTGAGATCGAATTCTACCCTTAAACGAACTTGTTTATTATTTTGTGTAGCTGATTTCGTAGAGTTGGAGTATGAATTGGACACGTGAGACATCACGGTCAGCCCATATGTCTCGGGAAATATCTTTGACCGGGTTTTGACTCGGTCGCTAAAAGACGGTTTTACCCCTGGTGTCGGATTCGACCCAAATTAGTGTTATTTTACTCGAAACGACCCACTGGGCCTGAATTTGAAGTTGGTTTTGTGGAATTTGTACTCTTTAAAATGCCTAAGCCAAATGCCATTGATTTCGAGTCCATTTCCGAGTACGTTAAAGCACGTTAGCGTCCGATCATCATCGGGTGTTTGTCGGAAACTACTATAGACACCTGGCGGTCAAAACGTGGGTGTCTACAGAGCCCCCACTCTGACTGAGGCTTGGACAGGGCGAAAGTCAGAGTAGCTACCAGGTCAATCAAGGATTAAAACCCGGTAGCTTCCGGTCGGGTCGTTTAAGGTCCAATAGACCTGCGTGAAGGGCCCGCCGGCCACAGACTAGGAATGTACCTGAGCTGATGATGATAACTCCGTGGGGAATTGGGCTTGTCGTATATGACTTAGGTGCGCTTATATATGGGTTCATCCTGTTAAATGCCGCTGGGGAGTTATGTGAATTGCGCTGTCGTGATTTGTACCTGTATAAGTCACATAAAATTTTGCATGCAACACGTAGGCGAAACAAATATGACTCGCGCTGGGGAATAAAATGATTTTTGCTGCATTTTGAAATCGAAGTCCTGAAAGCAACTCACGTGATAGGAGATAGGTTTCCAAAATTGAAAGAGGTGGAGAAGAAATTTGCAGTTTAAATAGACTGAAATTTGACCTTGTCGAAAAGATTTTTTTCAAATGGCAAAGTTTTGCAAATTTTGAAGTAAGAATTTGAAGAGAGGTCTACTGACAGACTCGACTCTGGACGCGACCGGACGAGTTGACAGACATGACTGGACTCTCGAGGGGTTGGACCGTGACTTGGTAAGGAGGTGGGCCACCTAAGATGACAAGACTCTTAAGTTGTGCTATTCCGTAGCCTAGGCGAGTGACAACACGGTCGAATCCTCGGAATAGGAAGGATGTGCTATGGGGGGGATTGCAATAGTCTGTAATGAGACTGTTTTTGCAGGACTTGGCAGTGGAATGTTGTAGACTAGTGCTCTTTTGAATCCTTTTTGATTTTAGGGTACATTTCCAAAGTGGGCATTGCTTCGAGTCCTGATAGATTCTTGTCCTCGAGTGAGCCGAGTATTAGGACACACTACAGAAAGGAGGCTAGATTTTTTGAATTTATCTGGATTTTGTGAGTGGATGGAGGTCTTCTGGCTAAAAGAAGCCCCCAAGACGACAAAGCTAGCTGTTGAGAACATGACGGTGTCGTGACCGGAATGATGACGCTTCTTGAATGTGTGTCAATGTGGGTGGTTGTGCCTCTGTTGAAAGGCTGCCTACGTATTCACGTGTGGTGAAATCAAACCATGCCGTAGTTCAGTGTATTGAAAGATTATGGTGCCTAGTTTATTATGGCTTTGTGTGTGACCAGCCATAGCAATGGTGTAGGCTAGGTGCACTCCCAATGATGTCTTGATCAAAGGGCTAGAATAGTTAGGATGTTGATCCTGTGACTGTGAGCGTTCTCCGGGGTAGCCCCCAGAGGTGGTGTGAACTATTTGGGCATGTTCTATGCCGACTGCAAGTTGAGTTCCCGTGTTTGGGATTGGTAACTGGTTTGAATGAAGAGAATTGGGATGGGATTTTAACGAGTTCTGCTCTCGGGGATTTTAACTAGTTCTGTTCTCGGGGATTTTAACGAGTTTTGCTCTCGGGGGGATTTGACGAGTTTTGCTCTCGGGGGGATTTGACGAGTTTTGCTCTCGGGGGGATTTGACGAGTTTTGCTCTCGGGGGATTTGACGAGTTTTGCTCTCGAGGGATTTGACGAGTTTTGCTCTCGGGGGGATTTGATGAGTTTTGCTCTCGGGTCTTTGTACGGTGATTTTGAACTTTGTTATGTAAAGGGGAAGTCGAGTAGAATGGCTCGAACTTTGATCGGGATAAGTTTTGATAATGCGAGATCTGATTTCCATGTCTGGCCCTAATGGTTAGGGGTATCCTATGGAGCTTGAATCCTCAAAATTCCGGGCTGTCTCTGGCCTGGGTCTCGGGAAGGTCTTGAGGGTTGTAATGTGGGAAGGCTAAATGTGGTGTTAGCTGACCAACTTGATTGTTTCTTCCCTATTTGATGGTATGAGTATTGATAATTGACCGTACCCTGGTCATGGGGCTTCCACTTGAATTGACCGTTGATCATGGTCACGGTTTTTTTGGGAGTTCTTTTTGATCATGGCCAGCTCTTTTGTTTTGAGCCTTTTGCTTTTTCTTAGATTGGACTTTTGTTTTTTTTTGTCCAGTTTTTTTTTGTTGGTCATACCAACACCTAAGGTAGGGATCGGTTAGTCTTATTGGATGGGTGTTTATTGTGGGAAATGGGCTTGCCTCCCGTCTTGAACCCAAACTAGGAGATGACCTAGATTTTTCATTGGATTCGATACCGCTCCTGCTAAGGGTAGTTATGTGGCTTTCTATACCAGACATGGAACAAGTAAAGGAAAACACGGGTCTCATTTCCTGCAGTCATTATAGATGTGCCTATAATAGTCACGTGCGTGTGCTCACAGTGTATGATGGTGTTCATCATGTTTTCGTAAACACATAAGGAAAGTATATATGAGGAATGGAGAAGCTGATTTTATTGAATTTCAAAAAAAAGGACAGAATACAATTGACTCTGACTCTGACTTTGAAGTTGAAATAAATAGTATATCCTAGACTCGGACCCAGACTTGGACTTAAATCAAATCTAGACTCTTGGATGCATAAGAGGTAGATTGGATGCTTTGGTCATCGGGCCCTGTATAGTCCATGAGGGGCTTTTCGAGTGACAATGTTTCCAAAACGAGAGTATTCCCGGCATCGAGGAAGTCTTGAATGAGGTGTTTCAGTTTCCAGTACTGTTCTGTATCGTGTCCCCTCCCTCTGTGGAATTTGCAGTAATGCTCGTCATTCCATGCTTTGGAGCGTTTTTCCAAAGGTGGGTCGGCTGTTGGGCCTATAGGTAGTATTAGGCCCTTCGGAACAAACCTCTGAAAAGCGACGGTGTAGGACATATCCAAGTGGGTAAATGTCCTTTCCTTTGACTGGTTCTTGATTTTTTGGAGAGGTGACTTGAGGGTTACCTCTCTCGGTCTTGCCATCTTGAGGGTACCGGACAGTTTCGTAAGAGTGTTCACCCTTTAAATGGCTCAGTTGGGTGATAGGCTGTCTTGCCCGCTCTAGTTGTGTTAGACGGGATCGGGTTCTTACAAGGTCTTCTTCGATGGTGGTCACCCTGGCATTTAGGTTATCTAGGGCAGTATTGATTTTCGAAAAGATATTGTTAATGGAGCAAGATAGCATAAGCATGCTTCCTTGGATATCCCCTTTCTCGACGGTGCGAGATTTGTTGTGGTTTGGTAGTGTCTCGTTGATACGGTCCCTGATCGGAAGAAACGACAGGTGTTAGAACTCGCCTAAACTCGGTTTTGCGCAACTGCAAGAGAGAGAGAGAGAGTCAAACTAGGTACAGCCCGGGGGCGGGAATGACTAAGATTCTATGACCGGGCTACTTAAACGTTAATCCAGACAAAGTAACGACTGTGACCTAGACTCGACCACGAGACTCGAGCTGTATAAGGATATGTCCGAAAATGGGGCGACGGTATTTGACGGTGCCGCGTGGTTGGACCAACCGTGGTGACCTAACCCTAGGTGACCCGAGTATTCGTAGCGTGGGTACGACTCGAAGAAGGCATCATAAGGACGCCGGTGTAGGATGAACGTAGGGTACTCTCTAGGGTAACCGTGGTTGACTGCTTGGGTGGAGGATAGCCCCCTGAGTAAGGCTAGAGACTCAGATGGTGTGACATCTAAGTGACTCGAAAGTGGGACACGTGAGACAACACGTGCAAGACATGACCCTTAGAGCAACCGTGATTGATCGCTCTGTTGAAGGGTAGCCCCTGACTGGGACTGAAGACTTTGTTAAGACTCGAGTGAGTGACCCTTAGACGTAAGGACCGTGAACCTTTTGTTATAGGGCTATGCCTTGTAAAAGGTTGACTCGGGAAAGACACCTAGACGGGCGACTTGTGAAAAGGTGGGCCTTCCTCAGGATCCAACTATGTGGGCTGGGCCCTGTTTGAAGGAAGGTTCACGTGAGACATTCCCAGACTTTAGACTCGATTGTGTAAATGGGCCAACCTTTGTAGGAGTATGTCCTACGTAGGTGGGTCTTGCCTTAGTAAAATAAGGCGGACTGGGATAGGGAGGAAACTCGTGAGATAAGATCGACGGAGTTTCGACGCTAAAGACTTTGACGACTTATGACACGACCCGACACTGCTAAATACGGGAAGTCCTTGAAGAGGAAGTTTTGAAATATGATATCTTTTGGAAAATCCGAGAAGTCTCGGTGGATGGCCCAATTTTTTCGAAAAAACGGAAAAGTGCATCGGGCCATAATTTTGAAAGTTCGAAAAAAAAAAATCGAGTTTTGAAATGGGCAGAATACCGGCTGGAAAATAGGCTACTTTTGAGTCAAATCGTAAATCCTAATTTCGGTAGCATTCCGGGGTTTTGAAAAGTTGAATATTTGGAATTTTGAAACTTGAGTATCGAAAAAAAGGAATTTCCGACAATTTGAAAATTGAAGATGAGATCCCGAAGATTTGAAAATCGAAAACGGCATCTCGAAGATTTGAAAATTTAAAATGGCATCTCGAAGATTTTTAAAATCGAAACTGGTATCTCGAAAATTTTGAAAATTGAAACTGGTATCTCAAAAAATTTAAAATCGAAATTGAATTTAGAAAATTCGAAAATCGAATGGTGGATCAGAAATTCGAATTTTGAAATGAGCAGTATGCCAGCTAGAAAATAAGCTTTGTTTTGAGTCAAATCTTAAGTCTAAATTTCGGCAGCTTTCCGATTTTTTAAAATTTGAATATTTTCAAAAAAGTGCATTTTTGGAATTTTGAATATCGAAGATGAATTTCCGAAAATTTGAAAATCGAAACAGGATCCCTACTTTTAAAATTGGCGAAAATGTCATCGGGCTTGAATTTTTTGAGAAGTCAGAAATTTTGAATTTTTGAAAGCCCGAAGAGAAATTCGGGGGATGGCCCGGTTTTTTTTTTCGAAAGAAAAAAAAACGGAAATCGAACCGGGCGACGGTTTTGCAAGTTCGAAAATAGTTTCGATTTTTAAATTGGGCATAACACCGGCTAGAAAAAGGGCTATTTTGAGTAAAATCATAAGTCCTAAATTCGGTATATGTCCGGGTTTTTGAAATTGGATATTTTGAAAAGGATGCAAATTTTTGAAAAATGACGGTTTTTGAATAAAAGATGTGGATCAAGTAGCACGTAGTCATGGAAACAGTGTAATGACACCATATATGCTCTTAAGCTAAGTCTCGGTCAGTCTATAAGGGTCTATACCAGTGTACATAGCCTATCGAGAATCGGGGCGGACTCCCTAACTCGAGTTGAGATTAGGACATGCCGTAAAACCCATACGAATCGGCTAATGGACACCTTTGACATAACCAGTTTGGACTATATCAACGGTATAGTGGGACGTCGGTCACGAGTACCGGCCCGGGAAAATGGGGTTATGCATGAAACGTAAAACTAAAACGCGCATTGTACTAGTCAAACGATTTCTATTCGAGTCTCACCCAGAGGATACCGAAGGTCCACCCCGACTCATCAGTAAATCCCCAGCGGAGTCGCCAAATTGTGGACATGACATAGGTCCACCCCGACGCGGCCACGCGCGGGTTTGGGGAGGCGAATGAATCTCCATGAGATGGTCAAATGGAAATTTAAATCGAAGTCGGAGTCGCCACCGAATTTTATGGTTATTCGGAACCATTCGAGCCCACTCTATGTCGTAGTGGGCCGTGTACAAAATACGGCCTATTTCCGATATCAGAGTTTATTGGGCTCGTCCCTTTGCATATCGATATAGATGCCGACTTGAGCGGTTAATCGTATATTGAATGACTCTCGTTGCCAATGGTTTCAGACATCCGGAAACCACGGTTCTGAGTAAGGGGTGAGGGTACGTGTTGGGAAGTTCACTAAGAACACCCAACCCCGCCCGCACATTAGCGGCCTCTACTAGGATATCGAATGACGTTTTAATGCGCGCGTTAGTTGAACGATGAATGATATGCAAACATTGTTTTCCTAAGCATGTGAGAAATTGAATGGGTTGCTAAGTCGGTTTAATGCATGAAAAATTTAACGTCAAAGTTGAATTTAGCATGTGAGATTCGTTTTAGTATAATAAAACAAATGAAATAAAAAGAATGAATTTGCTACAAAAGATAAACAAACGAGTTAATATCGATTTGTAAATAATAATAGCAAGAAATAAATATGCGAAATCGAGAAGAATCGAAATCTGAAAAATATTGTTGAAAAGACGTTGTTTTGTATAAAAAACGATGTTCGAAAAAAATAATAATAAAGAACCGAAAAAAGTGTGTCGAGACAGCCGACCGCGCGACTCGCCCGGGATGCCGGCGGGTCGCGTGTCGGTCTGGTTTCGGACACGGTTTTCTGAAAATCCGATTAAGTCGCGTACGAATATTGCATGATTCGTACTCGAAATAATATTTTCGATATTCGCTATATTTGATAGTCGACTATGAAATCCATATCAAATACTTGGAATAGTTTTAGAAAAGAAGTAAATTTTAGAAATCGTCTCGAAGAATAAATAATAAAACGAACGAGAAAAATTTAAAAAAGGAGCTCGGATTTCAGACTCGTACGCGAGTCGCCGGCGTGGGGCGCGACTCGCGTGCGGGCCTGTCCCGTTTCGCTCGTTGTTCGAAAATTGTTATTTTGATAAATCGCGTACAAAATATGAATTAATTTGTATTCGATTTATGTTTTCGATATTCGTCGTATCCGATATTCGATTATGAAATCGATATCGAATACTCGGAATGAATAAAAAAGAGGTTTTGTAAAATAATTTGTTTTGAACGAAAAGTAAAAGAAAAGAATTTTGAACGAAAAACAATGTAACGATTTTTTTGACATCGTCGAGATCTTAATATAATTATTCTCGATACAATATTCGATTATAGAAAAATCGATATTGTATGTTTAAGAATGTTCGTTATGAAAATATTTTTTCGTTAATAATGATATTAGAGAAAAAGAAGAAAAAAACGACTCTTGACCCATAATAAAAAAACGGACGAAGAGAAGAGAGAAGAAGAAAGGAGAAATCGGGTTTGATACACCCTCAACCTACATGCTTTTGTTGACTCGGATCGGGGCTCGTCGGAATGTGGCTAGGCACGGGAGCGTCAAGTGATGTTTGGTTCGGCTAGGGGGTTCGGTTTGGTGAAGGGTGTCGGGAATCAGACCGGTTTCCTTCGGGTTTATAATATCGGTTTCTCGATGCTAAGTGTAAGGATGATTGATGAAAAAGTTGTGTATTTCTGATGTTAATATTTGATGTCTATAATCAATGTGTGTGTATTGCTAATAAAAATCGTGTGTCTAAAGTGTTGAATGAGAGGTCCTATTTATAGGGGTTCCCGACCTTGACTTAGGAGACATGTGCTTGTACTAGAATTACCGCTTGGGTAAGAAGCTGAGGAGAACGAGAATTCCGTTTTCTTGTGAGGGAAGAAAAGGAGTCTCGGCTGGTTCATGCTACTCGGCCGAGTGTTTTGCACTCGGTTGGGTGTTTGAATCGGTTTTCGGATAGGATTCCTACTTGAGATCGAATTCTACCCTTAAACGAACTTGTTTATTATTTTGTGTAGCTGATTTCGTAGAGTTGGAGTATGATTTGGACACGTGAGACATCACGGTCAGCCCATATGTCTCGGGAAATATCTTTGACCGGGTTTTGACTCGGTCGCTAAAAGACGGTTTTACCCCTGGTGTCGGATTCGACCCAAATTAGTGTTATTTGACTCGAAACGACCCACTGGGCCTGAATTTGAGGTTGGTTTTGTGGAATTTGTACTCCTTAAAATGCCTAAGCCAAATGCCATTGATTTCGAGTCCATTTCCGAGTACGTTAAAGCACGTTAGCGTCCGATCATCATCGGGTGTTTGTCGGAAACTACTATAGACACCTGGCGGTCAAAATGTGGGTGTCTACAGGAACCTATTTTCTTTAACAAATGGTTCCAAAGAATTCTAAATCACAAAATAGAAAACGTACAATAGAACCCAATTAACTTAGAAATTAAAAACAAAAAATATCACCCTAAGTGAAAACACAAAATAGAACCCTTAACCATTAGCTATCACGAAGAAGCGAAAACCCAGACCAATCGAAGAACCCTACCGCGAAAACCCTGAAACCCAGACACGAAGAACTCATCAGACACAAAGAACCTAGAAAAATTGAAGAATGAACAACCCTAAACGGACGACACGAAGAAGAAGAAGAAGAAGAAGAAGAAGAAGAAGAAGACGCACAGATAAGAAGAAGAAGACACAAAGAAGAAGACGCGCGACGAACCCTAAACTCGAAGGTACCCTAAACGTTTTTTATAATTCACAATCACTTTGCTTTTTAATTGCATTTCTGCCATTGATTTTCTCTGTTTTTTTTCACTTCATCAAAACCCTTCAAACACCATTGCAAATCTCTGCAATAACATCGATTATCCATCATCATTAACACTACTACAACTGATTTCGACTTTCGCCCAAAATTAATCCTCCATCAAAACCCTTAATCTCAAATTTGCAAACCCTAAAATAATCACTCAAATGGATATGAACATTGTTTACTGGAGAGAGAACTGTATAAAATTCGACAAATTTGCGAGTTTGATGTTGAGAAATTGCAGATCGAGGAAAATGAAGGTCTACTGGATGATTCTCTTGGTAATCAATCAATCCCTCTATTCCTTTTCATTTACTGCTAATATAATTAATCACCAAAATTTTAATTCGACATAATTTTAATGTGTTTTTGTGTGTTTTTTCAAGTATCAGTTTCTTTTGACTCAATTCATTATAGTTCTCTTCAATTGGTAAGTTTTGATTTCCGTTCACTTAGCTTGTTTGTTTTCGATTTCAGTATGAGTAAACCCTAATTTCAATTTGGGGTTGTGTACTTTGTTTTCATAAACTGAATGTGAATAATATTACTGCTTTCATATAAAACTAAAACTCATAATGAACTACAACTTATCTACGTAATTGTACCTTACTGTTAAGGCTATTGTTGATCCCCATCGTGCTTGCTCGAAATTTATGGTGTTTGTAAAGCAAGGAGTAAAGGATCTTCGTGTATCAAATTAGTTAAAGATGGTGTGTTTCCATAAAGAGCTACATTGTATAGATTGGTATTTAATTGCCCGAATCTCTCCTTTTGAATTTCCATCATATTTGATTTGGTTTGTAGCGTTTCAAAGTACATTATGTGTTCAATTTCATTTTTAATGCGCATATAACTCGATTTCTGTATGCCTTCCGCTATGAATTTGAATTGGCAATGATTGACAATATAAGAATGTAGGATATAATGCCTGGTGCATAACACAACACTTGCCTTAAGTGGCAAACCCATGCTCATGCAACCATCTAGCTACCCCCTTGTCTTCTTTACTAAACTCCAAGTATTGACTACATTACAACATCAAAATAATTGAATGTAAATACAGCTAAGATTAATTTTACTATTTGATTGACGGTCTTACATTACACGATCCACTTCTATAAAAATTACCATTCATTCATGAACAAGTCTCCTAAGTGATCGTTTTTCATTAATAAATTAGTGGCCTTGGGAGACCTAACATGAATAATAGAAATTTAATAACCCCTTATTATGAAAAATAGAAAGTTATTACTTATTATACGAAGGACTGGATTTGAAAACCCCACAAATATTACTCCGTATCATTATTAGTTTTATCACTCCTGTGTACTTGTATTTGGGCTTTGTGTTGAATTTGTGAGAAAGGTCAGTTAAAATTGTGACTATGGTTGATTAAATTCATTGCTGTTAGTTTGGTTACTTCAAATTGTGACAGTATGAAACGCATGATCTTTAATTTAGAAGACCTCGTATCACCTAGTTACTATGTCGTTGCCTCTCATATTTTAAAGTTGCTTTTAGTCGTAAAATTCATGTATTGGGCATTTAATGACGCTATGCATATTAATTAAGAATTCTTTCATGTCATTTGATATTTATCCATGTTAATATATATTATCATCGAGTTGAATTTTTCATTTTCATTCAAACTTGGTTATTGTTCGTGTGTGATGTACCTTGTAGGCATGGGTCCTATAGAAAAATGATTCATGTCGGATGTCATTCTACGCTTGTCCACAAACAGATAAAGAACAACTTTAATTCCGCTACTCATAGCATCAATGAAGCAAAGGTTTCGTGCACCAGTTAGGGAATCATTGTAAGTAGAGTATTACCTCTTCTATTCTTTATAGTTAAATTTCCGCTCAAGCTTATGGTAAGCAAAGTAATATTGCATAGAAGTAAGTATTTGTGACCATTATCAAATATTACATTAATTCAGTCAATCAATAGCACCACTCACATTCTCACATTCAATTATGCTTTCATAGATAATAAGAATGATCTCTTGAGGTAATTAGTTATTGCATTATTCTCAATGTTGTTAGCAGTTACATCGCGTTCTTCCATTATCGAAGCATTGTCGCCTAGTAGTGTTGGAAATTTAGTGTTTTATTATACCAAACTGACTTTCTGGCTCTAGAATCTCTTATATCTTCCAAGTCACTAACTAAAATATTCCTTTTGTGGGTATGATATGGGCTCAAGATAATAGTTGTATCAACAATACAATATAGAGACAGCATATTGATTTGGAAAAAACTACTAATAAAACATGACTCAAAGGTTAGTTTCCTTTGTTAATTGATGAATTACTTCAGCACTTTATTTTCCATGTTAATTAATTAGTAGTAGTGTGCTCTATAGAAAATAAGTTGACATGTATATATCACACATTTAAATTTTAGGTATTCATACATCTGAGTAAGCTCTAGTGTTACTTTGTACGGAGTAATTGTTTTTGGATGATGTCTCCCTTCACTAATGATTGGGGCCTAAGGCAGAGCAAAATGATTTAAACTCTTCTAATTGCTAATAGTTTGATACATATGTTCAGAATCTGTAAGGTATATGGTGAAGCTCTTGCGGCTAAGTCGTGGAAATTCATGATTTTCTTTTGGTATAAAGTTAGACTTCATAAATTTTAGACAGTCTGCTTGAATATTGATAGTTTATAATGCCTAATATACTTGATTTTACATTTGAATGACTGATTGAATATATGTTATCCTCCTTCGATTGTGTAGGTGCTGGAAGATGCTTAGTCTCAAGTTGGTGAAGCATTTGGTTTTGTAATTGGTCATTTCAATTGGAGCTAATGGGGTAGTGTTTTTTGAGTTAGCTTTGTATTATCGATTCATTGGTAAACAAATTACTTGGAGAGAGTATTTTCCAGTATGTAGTATGTAGTGTGGGTAGGATGATAAAGGATATTTTAATTCTGAATTTAGAACGCCTCAATGGTATAACTATTCTCTATTCTTATGGAATAGAGAACGCCTCTATGACATAACTGTTCTCATTTCTTAGGGAATAGAGAACATGTTACAGGTACAACTGTTCTTTATAACTATCAATACAAAACGTCTCTTCCAACCGTTTTCTAAGCTTTAAAGAACACTACGCTAGATAATGCACCTAAGGTGTTCTCTAAAGCATATTTTAACTGTTCTCTAAGCATGTTTTTGTAGTAGTGGTTGTTGCCTGTTATAGTGGTAATGTGGTAACTCATGTGAGTCTTTGTTTGACAGGTTTCTCAGAGGACTGCGTTGTTTGCACTAGAACTACGGATAGAATAACGGCTTTTCTTGCAGTTCGTGTCACCAAACCAGGCAAGGCAGCAAGATTTCTTCCATTTCTCTTATTCTTCCTGCATTTTTAAATTTAATGATCTCACCATCTAAAACAAAACAATGGTCATGGAAGTATCAGGCTGGAAACTTAAGTCGTTTTCACTGAACTTCTCTACACTGTGAGTGTTGGAGTTTCGACCATACCTAAATTGTGTTAAAAGTTCTTGTTTTTGGTGCAACTTAAGTAGATCGAATGGATAGATACTAAGAAACAAATTGATGAGCGAGAATGAAAGGGGGATAGTGTAGACGAACCCATCTACCGTATTCTCATACAATCAGTGTTGGCCACCATACAATACTCCCATTTAGTTTTATTTTCCTCTCTTCTCTGTGATAATCAACTAGTACTTTGATGATTCTTTTTTCTTACCATGTTTCAGAGGTGTCGGGATTTATGTTTGTAATGACACCTATTTTAGAGGGATGGATACCCAATCATTACTTGAAACTATTATTAGATTAAGTATCCTGTTTTTGCATTGGACACATTTTAATCTTAATTAACTGGGCTTAATTTGTACTCCGAGTCTAAATTTGTGTGCTTTAAATTCTAGAAAGTATACCATTTTATTCAAATGATAATTGCTTATATTTTTTTGCTTATGTATATTAAGGTTGATAAAGTTTTGCAAAGTATTGAAGACGAAGGCGAGTGTATCTATAATGATGGCGTGGATTGCTTGTGGATTGTATATTACCATGAAATTAAGAAGATTTTTGTATGTATGATGTAGGAAATATGGAAAATGTAGGATGATATATACGGTGTAATTTTCTATTTTATATTAATAAAAATATTATATTTTCAGTTTTGTGGCTATCTTTTAATCAATTAATTTATTGTTAGTTTTTCTTTTATATACAATTATTGTGGATTTGAATATGCATTTTTTTTTTTAAAAAAAATAACACCTTTGGAACCGGTTGTGAATTACAGCAGGTTCCAATGGGGCACCTTTGGAACCGGTTGTGAATTACAACAGGTTCCAATTGGGCACCTTTGGAACCGGTTGTGATTTACAACAGGTTCCATTTGTACACCCTTTGGAACCAGTTGGGGATTACAACAGGTTCCAATGTGATACCTTTGGAACCGGTTGTGGATTTCAATAGGTTCCAATGTGACACCTTTGGAACCGGTTGTTAATTACTATAGGTTCCAATGGTATACCCTTTGGAACCGGTTCCACCAACAACCGGTTCCAAAGGTCATATTTGGAACCTTTCTACAACCGGTTCCAAAGCTCCGGACCAAAGGAATCTGTGGCAGTAGAACCTATGAAAAAAGGTTCAAAAGGGTAGTTTACAACCGGTTCCAAAGGTTAATTTTCTACTAGTGCTTGTACGAACTATGGTTCCCTTCGCAATTTTTATCGATTTCGAAAATTGCGTTTTTGATTTTGGAAAATCGTTGGTTTGGTTAAATCGGGCAGAAATATTGTACGATTTATGCTCGATTCGGACTTTTATACTCGTCGTATCCGATATTCGATTATTGAATCAATATCGAATATTTAGAGCGTGCATTAAAAAGATGTTTGAAGAAATAGTTGCTAATTAGATTAAGACGAAATAATTTAATTTTGTGTCATGGTTTTCAGGAGACCGCGCGACCCGCGCAAGAGGGGCGCGACTCGCGTGGCGGGCTGTTCTCGAACCGTCTTTTGATGCCCATTGTATCCGGTGTTTGATTATAAGACCAATACCGAATATTAGAGCGAAGCTTTAAGAAAAGATTTTGTGAGTCGCTTTAAATCGGACTAAAACGATATAAATAATCACCGCGTTTATAGTGTCGTATTAATTCTATCGAATTAGGTGACGACCATTTTAGCATCAATGAAAATCGTATTAGTTGTATCTATTGACTAGATCGTTTGAATTCGACATCCAACTATTGAGTTGGTATCAAATCTAATAGATCGACACTCGAATAATAATAAAAACTCGACTTGATTCCCTCCGCATCCCGACATCATGTTAAATCCTTACGGATTTGTGTGATGTCGGATCCGTATCAACGAGTTTCGACCTTGACTAAAAAGAAAAATTTTGATTCGAAAATAGTTTTAGAATTGACGAAATATGCGATGAATAATGATGATGACGAAATTAACGACGCAATAAAAATAATAAAAAACGAACTTGTTGACGTTGACTTGCCTCAACAATCAAGTTTTCGGGGTGTCGGGATAAGCGACCGTCAACATCGGGTGCGATACTCTCGTATATTTGGATTTCCTTATCCTGTCATCTTTCGCACTCGACACGAATCCGCAAGTATTTTAGTGTTTTATACTAGTAATATTTACGATATTATAGACGCGACGATAGAATAAGAGAATAAAACAAAAAAACGACAAGAACGACGACGACGAACAGACGACATGAGGAAAGGGAGGAGAAGAGAGAAGAACGGGATTTTGCACCCTCAACCTACATTTTTCTTAGTCTCGGATAGAACTCGTTAGTTGTGGCTTTAGCACGGGAGTATCGAGGTTTATGTAGGTTAAATTATGGTGGTTTAGGGTTTTTTAGTTTCCTAGATGCTAGGGTTTATATGAGTAGTAATTAGGGTTGTGAATGATGTATTGTGTGTAAAAAAGAAGAGAGTTTAATTGCATGCAAGAGGGTGTATATATAGGCAATGCCATGCACCCTCGTCAAGGGTTACTCGACCGAGTAACCTGCTAACTCGGTCGAATGGCCGAAAGCAACGCAGTCGGGCCTGTTTGAGGGCCCACTCGATCGAGAGGGTCAGCTGGAACAAGAGGTCCAGTTTTTTTGGACTTTGGGTTTGGCATTTTGTGGGTCTTGTATTTGGGTTGGACTTTTGATGTTGCATGGCTGGTTTTCGTGTCTCGGAAACGGCTTTGACCGGGGTTTGACCCGGTCGCTAAAAGTCGGTTTTATTTCCGGTGTCGGTTTTGACCCAAATTAGTCTTATTTCATTGGAAACGACCCGCTGGGCCTGAATTTGAGGTAAGTTTTGTGAGATTTGTACTCCATAAAAAGCCCAAGCCAGAAACTAATGGTTTTGAGCCCATATCCGAGCGCGTAGAAGCACGTTTGCGTCCGATCATCATCGGGTGTTTTTTGGAAACCGCTATAGACACCTAGCAGCCAAATGTGGGTATCTACAAGAGTTATCATTCGTCTATAAATAAAAGTTCTTAATTTGACTATATCTAAACTTAAATAAAGTTAAGTATAATTATCCCACATCGAAAAATTATAATAAGGAGAATTTTTTTTATTATATAAATAAGAGTAATCATTCATGAAAAATATATACTCCAATAAGATGATCAAATTCGATTATATAAATAAAAAGTAATCTTTTATCCTTTTAACTTAGATTAAAAAAAAACTTATTTAAGTCTTAAAAATAGCTCTTAAAACTATAAAGCTAACTAAGTAAATTATACCACATTGAAAAATTATGATAAGGTGATGAAATTTTATATTATAAATGAGTAATCTTTCGATTTTAAATATCAACCAACAATCTTTTGAGTCTTAAAAAGTTTTTAAAATGACTACGCCAAACCTAAAATTATCCCATATCGAAAAAATTAAAATAAGGTGATGATTCTATATTATAAATATGAATAATCGTGCATTTTTTTGGGTCTTAAAAGCAGATCTTAAGACTATAAACCTTGAATAATTATCCTATATCGAAAAATTATGATGAGGCGATAGAATCTTATATTATAAACAAGATTAATCTAACTTTTGAGTCTTAAAAAATCTCTTAATAAAACTACAAACGTAAAATTATTTCCACATCGAAAAATTATAATAAGATGATGAAATTTTATATCATGTATTCTTTTGAGTTTTAAAATAAGCTCTTAAGACTATAAACTTAGCTGAAATTAAGTTTGATTACTAATATCATGTGATCATCTTATTTATTATAATGATATAGTTTGATTAAGTTTCTTATTTAACGAATATACATCATTAATGTAATTAAGCCAATTAATCCGTGCAGTGCACGGGCTTTAATCTAGTTTATAAAATTACAATGATGTTTTAGATGCAACCCGTCGTATGTGTGACTTAATCTATATTTGTACCGGATATCATGAGATAATTCGTCTGTTGTACACATTAAGTCTTCTCCTTAAATGAGTCTTTAATGTCCTTTTACCCGTTGTAGCATGGTAGTTATTGTTGTCGTTCTTCTTTCCTTATTTGGCCAATTTAATTATTTTAATGATCAGTATACTTGAGATACCTGTACTGATTACTTTGACTACCTTGGGCTAATATACTTATCCATTTATGCTGTTTACTCGGGTAACCTTGTATTGTATGAGCTGAGGAATTTGGACTCAACAACATCCACATAAGATCATGAAATTTTTATTCATAAATTTCTTATTGACATAGTCAAAGCTATGAATCGTCACTACAATTTCTCTTACGGTCGCTACAATAGTACGCCTCACTATAAGCCAACAATGTGTAGTTCACGTTGTTAGCATATTATTGACATGACATAACCCCCAAAATCTTTGAGTAGCATGAAAGTCACGAAATATTAATTAAGACAAGATAAACATACCTCATTACAGAATAATAAGGGAAGCAAAATCTAATACGAACAATATTATGACTTAATTGGCAGATATATATTTCACGAGGGTTGCTACAGCAGGGGAGTATATTTTCTCCTTAACTCCTCGACAGGTTCCCTTGTAGAAATCTCAGCAGGGTGACCATTCTTCTGATTGGTTGAGGGTCTTCCCCATTACTAGGCTTGGGCAAACCATGAACGGCCAGACTTACCGCAGTGTGCTTAGTTATCGCTTGGGAGACCTTTTGTTCCCGCTCTCCGGGCCCTGCTCTTCCTGCTCCGGGGTCCTCAAGGAGGAATTTTTTGGCGATCACACGGTATCGTGTGCTACAGTGGGAATCAAACACCGCCATAACCTTGTCTGTGACACACTGTTGGATATTTGCTTCAAGACAAGGATCTCTGCGGGTAAAGAGGTGGAAATTGGTCTTTGTGATGATAATGTCAAACCCTTACGACCCGCTGACCTTCTGCTCTACTCGTGGAACAAGGGATGTGATGTTTGTGTTGATCTGACTGGATCCTCTCCTTTGACCCAGTCTGGCCTTACCGCTTTTGAGCCTAGATGGGTCGTTGCTGATGTTGCTCGTCGTAAGTGTGCCAACTATCAGGCACGTTGCACGATGATTGTGTATGGTTTCTTACCTTTCTCCTTCTCCTATCTCGGCGACCTCGACACGACTGTTTCTCTGCTCCAGAGGATTCGGAAATTCGCTATATCACAGGATGCTGAAGCGCGTGCCGCAGTTCATATTTTCACAAGAAATAGCTTTGCGATTGTTAAGGGAGTGGGGGCTTAGATAGTATCACGGCTTCCCGCTAACTTTATGCAATTTAATTCGGTGGTAATGCAAGCTCGGTTACAATAATAATAATAACAACAACAACAACAACAACAACATAACAACAATAGTAATGGTGGGGTCGTACATCGCTAGTGCTCCGCTCATCCCGCTTGTTAAACCAGGTGGTGGGGTTCGTCCTATTGTTGTGGGCACGGTTTGGAGACGCCTTGTCTCTAAGATTGGGGCTGTTCTGATTGGTCCGTCGCTTAGCGGTTATTTTGAGAGTCTCCAGTTTGTGATCGGGGTTTCCGGTGGAGGAGACGCCATTTTGCACGCCTTGAATCGGTTTGTTGAGGATCGTGGTGGTGATGTAGGCCTTTACATGCTTTTGGTCGACTTCCAGAATGCTTTTAATTTGGTCGACCGAAAGATTGATGGTGGAACTTGTCGTGGATCCCGACACCAAATAAACCAACAAATCCTAACTAGTGGCTAGGGTAAGTCGGGTCGAACCACAAGGACGGTAAGGGGTTAGACTAAGGTTCACCTAAGGACTAGACTAAGTCACAAGATAACAAGAGAGGAGAAATGTAGAGAAATGAATGACTACAATGATTACTAGACTAGAAGGCAAACTAAACAAACTAAAACAATGAAAGGGAAGAAAACTATGACTATGAATAGATGAAGGATGACATAAACTAAACGATCCAACTAAAGCTAAATTCAATCAATAAACAAGAAGAACAATTACTAAGATGAAGAAAAAATCAATAAGGGGAAGAGTAGGGTAGGTCGGGTTCATAGGCGCATTAGGCTAGTGGGAAATCGAGGACAAAGGTGTCACCTAGTTGCTAAGGTAATTTCGCGCTCTCGCAACAAGAACAAACCCAAAAACTCATGCAAGAAGTTACCCAAAACAAGAGAATTCAACCACCAATCAAGCATAGAACAAGAAGGATGAAACAAGCAAGAGTAGTATTGACCACTACCACCCTAACAAACATTTCATCAAACACATGGCATTCATGACAAGTGACTAACAACAGATTCAACCTTTACCCACAATTAACCCTAATCACCCATATTTAACACCTAATCCCCCTACTAACCCCACAAGAATCTACTCACACATGTTTAAACTAAAACTAACATGAACTAGAGAAACCAACACAAGAACAAACACATTCGTTATGTAGAAACAACAAAGATAAACAATAAACAATAGATAAAGATTGAACTTTACTAACAATGAAAGATTAAGAGAAAAGAGAGAAGAAGGATTATACGAAACTAGAAGATGAATGAAAAGATTGAAACTTGTAAATAAGAAAACCCAAAACATCCACCAATGTTGTCAAGATTGGTAGCTTCTTCAAGAATTCCAATAATACAAGAGTAACTAGCTAAGATTATGCTAAGATTAAAGGAAGATTAAGAAAAGATTAAGGAGAAATTAAGATAATGACGAAGGTTTTCTATCTAGGGTTATGTGCTTTGAAAGATTACAAGAGGGGGTATATATAGTGTTTGAAATTAGGGGAAACAAATTAGCGGAAATAGGGTGCAGCGAGATCCATCCTGGTCGTGATGGCTTCTCTTCCCGGTCGGGATCCCTCCCTCCTGGTCGGGATCAATCCTTCCCGGTCGGGACGGGCTAGTTGTTACACGGTCTTGACTCTTGTGACGTTGTCGCGACCTCTTACAGTGACCCAACTTTCTTGGCATCCTTCCTCACGGTTAGTGACCGTATAGGGATGCTTCTTAGCTTCTTCCTTCATCCTTTTGTAATGTTAAGGCTCAGGATTTGCTCTTACAACATAGAAATAGACTCCGAAAATCAAATTTCATGTCATATGAACCTACAAGTGCAAAGATCACTTGAGGAAACATTAGTAGCACAAAACCGCTTCCGAAAGTGGTTAAATCAAAGGAATACGAGGACAAAGATAAGAAAAAGAGGCTAAATATTAAGCACATCAAATCCCCCACATTTATCCCTTACTCGCCCTCGAGTAAGCACGAACTAACTAACTAACTAATAAAGACTAAACTACGAGCTGATCGGGTATTAGCGCACCCTACGCCCTTTCAACTCACGGGAGAACTCTTAGAGGAAAAGTGCTCCCTACAAGGCAAGTGAGGTCTTGCGACAAAACTGTGGATACAACCGAACACGAAAATACAAAAACAAACTAACTAACAATCAGTTGCATCCAAGAAGAAAAACAAATACTGCTTTCCTCAACAAAGCGGTGAAAGAAACACCGGTTAAGGACTCAAGGCAAGTGACAACGTTCCCAAGCTAATAACAAACCGATATGAACAAAATCCTAATAGTTAGACAACAAAGCAATAAAAACGTTGATAACATACCTAGGTCCTACTAATCTTCTAAGAACGTACTACGGGACGATAAGCGGGATGGAAAGGGGATGAATCACGGAGTTAGTCGACACTATAGGTAAAGTGAAGCCCTGCCCCCTTTAGCGATGAGCCAAGAGGGTCGTCCCATGCCCAAAAATAGCCTAACTAGTCCAAGTAAAAAGGTGGATAAGGTTGCAAAAGTCGAATTATGTCACTAGGAAGGGAAAGTAAACACTTGCGCACTAGCCTTAAAACCGGGTTTTCGAAAACATTTTCTACACTCGACATAAACTATACAAGACAAAAACAAAAACGAAATAAAAACGAAACAAAATAAAAAAAACACACAAAGAAATAAATAATCACCACCCCGAAACTTCCAAACAAGCAACCACATCAATCCAAAAAGCTCCACCCGAGCACACAGCACCACAAATTCTCCTCCAAACACCAAAATGAAAAAAAGAGAAAGAGATAGAAGGATATTACCGGATGTCAAGAGCTTTTCAAAACTTTTCGACGATCAAGAAACCTACAAGGAAATCGGGAAGAAAAACACACGACAACAAATATACGACACAAAGACACAAAAGAAAATCTTTTTGGTTTTTATGAACTTTTTCAAATTTTTAGGAATTTTTAAATTTTTTCGAAAAACTACGAAAATAAAACTAAACTAAACTAAACTATCGCTCCCCCACACTTAAACCGAGCAAGAAGGAGAAAAAAGGAAAAATAAAACTAAAAACCAAAATGAAAGTAAAGAATGGTAGAATGTGTCGGGCCTAGGTGTAATCAAGTCACCTAGACCCGAGACGAGAAAAGATATGGATGGGGGAAGAAATAAAAAGAATAAAATAAAAGGAAATGGGAGGGGAGGGCTAGGTGTAATCAAGTCACCTAGCCCCGATTCCGCCCGATTCCGACTAAATTCTACCAAAAAGGGAATAAAAATAAAGAAAAAGTGAAAAAAAAAAACCTGTCAATTTTGGTTTTCCAAATGCTTCTCGATGTAATCACGTCATCGAGAATCGGGAGCAATCACCAAAAGCGCCCCGAGGGCCACCACGACACTAAAAGCATAAAAGGAAGGGAAATAAACCAAGAAAGACTAAGCAAATAAAAGACAAAAAAGAAAAGAGAAGCGCCTTACCAAACGGTTAGCAACTCAACCAACTCCATTGTTTCAATGATCATTCTCGGCACCTTGCTTGTCTTCATCATCTAAATTCCTTCTCTTCCAAAATGTGGTCTCAAGGTTAAGTATCGGGTTTGTATTTGGTTAATTGGGGCCGAGATTTACGAGGGAAGTTGGAGTGTAGTAGCGAAGATAGGATGAAGATGTAAGTCACATGGACAGAATGATAGAGGTATATGGGAAAAGGGGAGTCAGGTGGGGGTTGTAATGAGGTGGGTTGGGTTTGGGTAGTAAGGGTGGGCTGTGTTGAATGAAAATGGGGTGGGTTATGTAATGGGGCGGGTTGGGTAAATAAAGGAGAGGTGGGTTTTATGTGTGTTGGGGGGGGGGGGGGGAAGGGCTGGGTTGAATAAATGAGGGGGGATTGGGCTGGGTAAGTAAAGAAAGGGGGAGGGGTGGAGGGTTAGGGTTGGGCTGGGGTTAATGAAGGCGGGTTGGGTTGGTTGAGTGGGGGAGGGTTGGATTTGGGTGGATAGGGGAGGGAAAGTTGAGCTGGGCTTGGCTAATTAAAAGGGGAGGGAAGGTTTTATTTGAGGAAGGGAAAAGGGCTGGGTTGGGTAATGATAAGGGAGGGAAGGTTTTGGGCAGGGTTAATAAAGGAGGCAAACTGGGCTCTCAGCACCCGTCCTGGTCGTGATGCCCATGGGTTACGGTCGTGATCCATCACAGTCGGGCAAGAGGCCTCATGCCCGTGATCTAGTCGAGTGGGTTGAGTTTTTCTCGCCTTTGCATCACGGACGTGAAAGCCTAGTCACGGTCGGGAGCCTACCCGGCCATGTCTCCCTCGACATGGCCGTGTTCGACCTTAGTGGGATGTCGATTTTGAGCATTTCACGACCCGGCCATGTTGCCTCCTACATGGCCATGTCGCCCTTGACATGGTCATGTTCCTCCCTTTAGTCTTCATTCCTTGTAGTCCCACCGAGCCTTTCACCCACATGAGGAATATAATACCTTGGGATCAAAATCTCGTCCCCAAAAGCTTATACCAAGCAAGCTAAAAAACTGACATTCTAGCTCACGTCTTCCAATAAAAATCTCACCGAGCTTATACTTGTGGAAAAAATAGAAAACCGAGAAGGAACGACTTGATCTTGATAATGTGAGATAATAATATAGCTTCACTTGATTTATAAAAACTCATCAAAGCATCAAATCTTCTTCAAAGATCCATAAATCAAAACTTCATATAACAATAAAATCGCTCCCAAACTTCAAAGCTTCTATCACCCAAACACCCTTCATAACTCTTCATCATGACTTCCATCCTATCAACCAAACTCACTAAACACAATCAAAAATTTCTCCCTCACATCACTCAAGAAAATTCCAAATGACAAGAACTCCACAAAACACACAAAACCAAGAAACAATCAAACACAAATATAAACACAAAAACTCAAAAGAAGAGGGAAGCTAGAGATATATACAACATGACGGTTCTTGAGGATCCCGTCAAACCAAGGGTGGTGGATTTTTCATTCTTTTCCAACATGATTGCACATAATTCCATAGCCCTCAAGGGCACGGAGAAGCAAGTCGAAAGCATGAGCCACATCATCACGAAGGCTCATTGAGTACTCGAGCCAAGCTATCATGAATAGCTTCCAAGTTGGAAGCGATAAGCGATCTTCAAATCCATTATGCCCGGGTTTCTCATGATCTCCCGGGTCTTTCCACCCAACAAGCTTTACCGACCTCTTCATCCCTAAGCACCGTCTCCTAGCATAACCAAAGCTCGAGTCTCTAGCACAAGAGTCAAAAGGGGGTTTAGCCCTGTTCTTTTCATCAATCATTCCCAAGTCATCAACATGTTCCGACCCAATATCCCCAAATCCTAAAACATCGTTCTTCCCCACATCATCAATAAGGAGAGATGTAAAACTCTTACAAGCGGTTTCAATCTATTCTAAACCAAGATCCAAGTTACACACAAGGGGTTCACAATATTTTATTGGATATTCACATATGGACGACTTGATTTCATCATTCACTAGTGTAAAACTCGTGCCTACGCACGGTTTTTTAATTAATGTTTGTGTATACAAAGAATTTAGTGAAATTATAAAATTATAATCCTTGTTTCTAAGTCAATATTTTACACTTTTCTTTCTTTTATAATGTTTCCGTCAATAGTTAACGTTTTTTTGTTGGGTTATTTCTTGGGAATAATCCCAATTATGTGTGTACTTCTTAAAATAATCCAAACTATACGTAATCTCATTTTAATATGAACTACGCATTCATTAATCTCGTTTTGTTATGTATGAAATTATGACTTGCTATTACAGGTTATAGTGACTTGTTGTAACTTTCTAGGGTTTTATTAGGTCCGTTGCAGTCATCGTGAAAGCGAAAATAACAATAAAAACATTTTTTTCATAGCTTCTATAAGACTAAATGAAAAAGAAATGGAAGATGAATTTTCGGTAATTTCTTTTTTCAATGACCGAAAATGAACACGAAAAGTAAATCAGAAGAAGAAGAAGAAGAAGAGTTAGGGAAATAGTTGAATAAGGGAGGTTCAACAGGTAGCCGGTTACTCATAGCAAAGCGAGATTAATGAAGAAATAATTCGTATTAAAATGAGATTACGTATAGTTTGTATTAATTTAAGAGGCACACGCAAAGTCGATATTATTCTCATGAAATAACCCTTTTTTGTTTTGGGTAAACTTTATTATTTATATTTTAGTTTTAAGCATAAAACCAATTTTCCTCTCACTACCTTGTCTTTCAGTATAAAGAAAAAATGTAATATTTTAATATGATGAACAAAATATAAAATTATTAATATCTTATCGCTTTTATTTTGTTTATATTTATTATCTATAAAATAATACGGCGTATTCTTTGAGAAATACAACCGATAAATGGGTCAAATCGTGTCCAATTTACAACACATAACAGGATAAGAATATAAGTAATAAATAATGAATATCTTACTTTTTACTCATTTTAGGTCGATTTTTATATTATATATATATATAGAGAGTTTTTTTTAATTTAGATCATATTCGACATTACTATTTTCTTTAATCATTATAGGATCTATATTTGAAAAGATTACACATAACTTTCTAGATTTAGTGTTTAGTAGAATATTTTTTGTAAATTAATTTATTTCTAAATTTTAGTGGATTATAATTAAATAGATAATTTTTAAATTAGAAAATATTTTAGTAAATTTCGAAATGACTCGTAAATATGACTTGTTGACCCTAAAATTTTGACCCGTGCCCATTTTGTGCAAAATCGAAATGATCTACGGAGTATTAATTTAGGATCAAAATCTAGGTTGATCCGTTTCGATGATATGTCATTAAAAAATTATTAACTTTGATATTGTAAGTTACAAAAAAAATTTAAAAAATTGTTATATCATTGGACTCAACTTTTTAAATTAAAATTGTAACATATGAGTATGTCGTCCATCTTGTAGTAATTCATTAAATTGGGCCTTAAAAGCTAAAATAGAATTGTTTGATGAGGAAAGCCCAGTTTCCATAAATGTGAAAAGTATTTGGGCGAGAAAGTTGAAAAGACATTTTTGCCCCTTGGTTTTTGTTTTAGTGAATAGGGGATATCCAATTACTTCACAACTTCTAATACCTCATTCAACTCATCCCAAAGACTTTCTTTCCCAACTTCTTCTTCCTCAATAATAGGGTCATAAGAAGTGCTGTGAAGGTCAAGAGGAGGGCAAGTAAACGGGATTGAAGTTTCAACAAGAATGGAGGGGGTAGATTCTTGGATTTTCTCTATTTTATTGGTGTTTTCATCACCCAAATTAACCTTGAGTCTGTTGTGTCCGGTTTCAACAAGGTCATTGGCAACTTCATTTTCTTCTTGAGGAAAGACAAGATGAGACCCAATTATGTTTTCACCAATGAAAATCTTCAACTTCCCACTAACATCATGCAATTCTGTACTAGCAATGCCTTCATCAAGGATCATTTCCTCATTCGTCTCATCTTGGGTAGACAATTGAGGTTCTTCATAGCAAGTCTCGCTTCTCAAAGGGATTTCATTAGCGGCTTCATGATTGGGTTGTTCCCCTTACCCAAATGAACATTCTTCGTCAAGTTGTGAAGTTCGAGTTCAAAACATTAAAGTTTTAGCCCCGAAAGCATTTAATCTAGCATCATATGCCTCGTTTTCTCTTTGACATTAGGCCATAAATTCATATTGATCTTTTTTATATTTGGATGACCATTTCTTGTTGACTCTTTTACATTTGAAGAATCGATTGATATAACTCCAAGTTGGGGATCTTTTGTTGTGAAGTAGTATGTGAGGGCATTTGGTGGTTATTGGGGTTTTGGAACGCTCCAAGAAAACCTTGATGGTGCCCAAGGGTGGGGCATCATATGGTTGGTAATGAGATTGAGATGATGGGTAGTATGGTAGGTTTTGGGGAGATTGGCTTCCATAAGGAAAATTATGATTAAACATGGGCTTAAAATGGTGATTTGAGTAATAACCATCATGATCATAAGATTGATAAGCATTCACTTGTTGGAAGCCATTTCTATGTCCTTGAAACTCGTACACATGAGTATCTTGATTACCCCATGAAGCTTGATAGTAGTTAGGAGACGTCATGTCATAGCTTTGATTCATAGAAAGAGAAGAGGAATTTATGGTGGCCTCTATAGATGGGAAGTTTAGATCAATCTCCAAGTTTTGCTCAAAATCTTGGCTTGTACCCGGTCAGGAACTTCTCAACCTAGCAACCGTCCGTTGACGAAGGTTTCGACAAAACTTTTCCGACTCTAAGTTGTAAAGAAGATGATGGTCACCACCTCTAGGCATAAACTGTAAACTAGGAGCAAACGTGAGAAGTCTAGTCCTTTTTGGGCACTAGACAAGAAGGAAACAAACTTAGCACACACAAGAAGCAAAGATAAACAAAGAAGAAGAACACAAAAACAAAGACAAAGTCAAGTAAATAAGCAAACAAAATCTAAACATACACCATCCCCGCACTACAAGAAAACCAGCTCCAGGCGTCCGCCTGGTGGGCGTCCTGGGCATATGGATGCCTGAATGGCGTCTGAAAATACTTCCGGGCGTCCACCATCAGACGCCAAACTTGGCGTCCGACTGAGTTGGGGGAGGAAGAAATTGGGCCTAACGGGCGTCCACAAGCGGACGCCATATACACTAAATGGCGTTCGATAGTGGACGCCCGTTAGGCTCAATTCCGCGTCAAATACTCGCCAACCCCCCTCTCCCCCTTCACTCTCTAACAAAAAAAACACTCTCTCCATTCATCCTCCCTTACTCGCCGATCCCCATCTCCAATCCTCTCCTCCATTTTTCATTCTTCTACTCTATATTTTGGTATGTTTTCTTACCTAACTTAATTCTTATTCATTATAATTAGTTCTTGTGTTTGATTGTTATTGTTATTTATTGGTAGTTTGCTAGGTAATATTGTTTAGGGCTAATAAATTTTGATTAGGTTGATTAGTTTAGCCCAAATTTGATGTGGTAGATTAGTTAATATTGTTTAGGGCTAATAAATTGAGTAGCTTGCTAGCCCAAATTTGATTAGGGTGTGATGAATTTGGTTGAATTGAGCTAGACTGACCTCTAGGGCCTTCCTTGAGATTTGTGTGACTTAGGACGGACCAAAAGGTGTTGTAATAATGCCGGATTTTTTCGAAACCACTTCCATCGTGATCGGGGGTCTAAATAGGTGTTAGCGGTGCTTTCGGAGTTCCCATATCTGTATCCAAAAATTTGACCTTATTTGACCTGATTAAACTGTTTCTGTCTAACCTAAGTCATGAATTTTTCTGTTTTGTTCAGTTAAATTGGGATTTAATTGATAAATTAGCTAGGGTTTTCGTAAATTGGGATTAAATTGTGGTACATTTGTGATTAAATTCGGTGACTAATCTTTGTAAGATCAAATTTAAATTAAGAAGCCATTCGGGTTCACTTTGACGTATTAGTGATTAACTGGAGGAAACTCAGTTATGGAAGTTAAGTTAGAGAAATTAAGTTTAAGTTAAATGGTGATTAAATTTTTGTTTAGTAAGTTCTAAATTAAGTTAGAGAAATTAAACTTTAATTTGTTATATTTATTTTTTTAACATAGAAAATGAAGAGAATTCAACGGAAATGGATGTATGAGGGAAGACTTGATAAGACGAGACGTCCCACCGTAGAATTTTTTAGGGGTGTGGAATCATTTGTCGAGGTCGCTAAAAAGTCAGTAGACTATGCATCGAGGGGGAGGTTAGGTGTCCGTGCAGTAAATGCAAGAACATTAAATTTTTTGATGTCCTTGTAGTTAAGGAACATGTCATCTATAATGGTTTTTCATCCAATTATTGTCATGGTGAGCCACCTCAGTCTGAGGAACCCGAAAACCGTCAAAATGAGGGGGGTTTGAGAGGTATGATAGTTGACGTAGTGGAGTGCAACTTGTTTAACAACGAGAACACATATGAGGATGACTCACCCAACCCACAAGACTCACCTAACCCACAAGAGCCTAACCCACGAGCGAAGGCGTTTTTCGACATGTTGAACGCTTCGGAGAAACCGTTATACGGAGGGTGCGATGTGACTTTGTTAGAAGTCGCATCTATGGTTGTCAGCCTTAAATGTGAGTTCAACCTACCCTTTGCCTGTGTCGATGGTATATATTGCTGCCTTGCTCGAGAGAGTAATCCCGAAAGACAATATCATGACCCGAACTTTCTACACAACCAAAAAAGTTGTGAAGGGCCTTCAACTCCCGCATCAGAAGATTGATGATTGTCCAGATGGATGTATGTTATTTTGGAAGGACGATGCGATGCTAGATGAATGTAAGAGATGTGGTAAGGGTATGTATAAGACGGTTGAGGGGGATATTGTTTTGAGGGGTAGAAAAGGGAAAAGTGGTGTTAGGGGTAAGAAATTGATCCCAATAAGTCAGCTTACGTACTTCCCTATTGCACCAAGGCTTCAAAAATTGTATGCCACAAAAATCGTAGCGGAGCAAATGAGGTGGCACAAGGAGGATATTAGGGTACCAGGAAAGATGTGTCATCCGAGTGACGGCGAGGAGTGGAAGCGTTTCGATAGACTACATCCCCACTTTGCGTCAGAACCCCGAAATGTAAGGCTAGGGTTGTGTACTGATGGGTTTGCACCTTTCGGCCAATTTGGTAAGTCGTACTCTTGCTGGCCTGTGATGATCACACCTTATAACCTACCTCCTTGGTTGTGTTTGAAGCAGCCTTTCATCTTTCTATCTCTTATTGTGCCTGGTCCCAAAAATCCGAAAAATCATTTGGATGTTTACTTGCAACCTGTTATTGAGGAATTGAAACAAATGTGGGAGGTAGGGGTCGAAACTTATGATGTCTCTCTGAGACAAAACTTTCAGTTGAAAGCAGCTCTGTTGTGGACTATAAACGACTTTCCCGCGTACGGTATGCTCTCGGGGTGGTCTACTGCGGGTCAGAAAGCATGTCCGTGTTGTATGGATGAGAGCAAAGCTTTTTATCTTCCAAATTCTAGTAAAGTAAGTTGGTTTGACTGTCATAGGCAGTTCCTACCAGAAGGTCACCCGTATAGAAAGAATAAGAAGGCATTCAAGAAGGGTGAGGTTGTACTTGACGACGCACCTAATCGACTCCCAGGAGATGAAATATGGGAGTTGATTTCCGATTACCCGTCCATTGTCGACGGAACCGAGCAGGAGTTCAAAGATCTCAAAAAGTTGAAAAATGGTTGGTTTAAACGTAGCATATTCTTTGACCTACCATATTGGAGGACTTTGTTACTTCGTCACAATTTAGATGTGATGCACATAGAGAAAAACTTCTTCGAGCAGTTGATTCACACTATGATGGATGTGGAGGGGAAGAGTTGTGACACTACCGGCTCCCGGCGAGATGTAAATATTTTTTGTGACTGTCCTCAGCTGCACATAAAACGGGATGGGTCCAAACCGAGAGCCTTGTTCACACTTGACAAGGCCTAGAGAAAGGCGTTGTTGGAGTGGGTAGAGAAGTTGAAGTTTCCTGATAGGTACGCCTCCGACTTCAAACGATGTGTTGATCTTAAGAACCTAAATCTGCAAGGGTTAAAGAGTCACGACTGCCACGTCTTTATGGAGAGGTTACTTCCGGTAGCACTAAAGCAACTTTTGCCACCGACGGTGTGGAATTCTATAACTGAGATATCTCAGTTTTTTCGAGATTTGTGTTCTTCTACAATAACAAGTGAGGACATGACTCTGGAGGATCAAATTCCACAGATACTATGCAAACTTGAGATGATCTTCCCACCGTGGTTCTTTAATTCCATGGAGCATCTACATGTCCACTTGCCCTACGAGGCTAAGGTTGGAGGACCTGTCCAGTATAGATGGATGTACCCATTTGAAAGGTAGATAAATTTTTGTAACATTATTTATAAATTTAATTTAAACATAGCTAACTTTTATTAATTAAAATACATAACTTGTTTATTTAGGTTCCTCAATCATTTGAAGAAGAAAATTGGTAACAAGGATAGGGTAGAGGGTTCTATTTGTAATGCATATTAGACAGAAGAGATTGCGAACTTCTGCTCCCTATACTTCGAGAAAGATGTCCAAACAAAAACCAAGAACCTGAACCTAGAACATTCGGTGTCCATTGATCCTACTATACCCGAGTTTTTTCAAAAGAAGGACGATGAAGGAACTTCATCCGTTGAGGGTTCTAGGGTACTAGATGAAAAAGAGTATAACCGAGCGCACCTTTAACCACTCTCTAATTGTGAGATCTTAGAGCCTTATGAGAAGCAATTTGTAACTGAATATATCGCTGTGAACCCTGACGTGAACCCTGATGACGTTTGGAGTAAGCACGATGAACATTTTCCTAAGTGGCTCAAGGATCACGTAGTTGCCTTAGACATACGTGATGATTTGGTTAGAAGTTTGGCATACGAACCAGTGCGAGTGGTTAAAACCTGGAACCGGTACTCGGTGAATTGGTTCAGTTTTCACACAATCAACTACAGTAAGAACAAGGCTAGATGTAATTTCGGTGTCAGTGTGACATCTCTTGATGGTGATGAGTACTATGGCATTTTGGAGGATATTTTTGAGTTGTATTATGCTGGCAAAGAACGGGGGTATAGAGCTGTGGTATTCAAATGTGAGTGGAAAGACAGCTCCGTGAACGGGACCCGAGTGCATGAACGTTACAAGATCGTGGAAGTTAACCAAACCCGGAAATATCCTACGTACGATCCGTTCATACTCGCGCATCAGGCCAAGCAAGTCTACTTTGCTCCTTCTCCGTACACGAGAAATGACAGAAATCAAAGTCAATGGTGGGCAGTCTTTACGACAAAACCACGGGAGCAAATAGACAGTTCTATGTTCTAGGAAGATGCGGCTTCAAGTGGTACACGCTTGTCTCCTATTGACGAGACCATACTCTTCGAAGAAGATCAGAATGAAGGGGCAGATGAATATTCTGAGGATGACAATGATGATGGACAAGGAGATTACATGGTTAGGGTTGTTCCGGAGATCCTTGAGGAGGATGACGGAAACGATGAAGAGAATTTGGAGGACGATCAAGAGGAGGGCGAGGAAACGGAGGAGGAGGATCAGAGTGAGGACGATGAGGCTGAAGACAATAACGACAACGAAGATGACTGCTAGAGTTGTTGTAGCAGGTTAACCATATTGATCATTGTGTTACTTATTTTGTACGTTATTTCAATCAAGTTAGATTGTAATTGCTAATTGTTGCTAATTTGTTGCAAGGTTAAGATAATTGCAGGCGGTAGATCGACGAGGAGACGTGGCGGAGGAAGTAGGTCTGTGCACACATCCACCTCGCATCAGGAGGAGGAGGAAGTGGTCCTCGAAACGGGACCGGAGCAGAACGACGAGCAGCTGCGGCAGGGGGACAAGGAGGAGCTAGATAAGGAAGAGAACGGTCGCCTGATTATCGACCCCGGTCGCGTATGGTAATATAATCAAACATGACCACTCTTTTGTAACATATGAATTTTTGGACTACATACATCTTGTAATATTTCGTACATGTCTGTGTTTCTCGACTCGGTGCAGGTTCCTCCATGGGCTGGTGACCACTGGCTGTACTAATAGCTACATGGTCGACAAAGGTCTAGGGTATGCCTGTTGGACTCAGGTGCCGATGGATCAACGGGAGCAGTGGTTCAACAACTTCCAGGTTCATTGACTGTTTTTGCTACCGAGTTCTGCATTCATAATGTAGACTTTGTAATTATATCTTTTACTAATTACTAATCCGCCTTGATTGTGTAGTTGAAGTTCGCTTAGAAGCCGAAGTTCGAAGGAAGGGTATGAGAGCGGTACAACAAGACTTGCACACGCCGCTTCGCTGACGTAATGAACAAACGCCACACCCGGGGGACTACGCTAAAAGACCTGAAAGGTGTAGTTTTTTATATTACTCAATTTTAAAGAACAATCTAACTTCAATCTTTTACTATATTAACTAATAATATATTAGTGTTGTCATACTTCAGGTGAAGCATTGGAGAGGTGGGTTAAGTACCACGACGACAAGGGCTTCAAGGTCAGATCGGAGAGGGCATCTCGAAACAAAATGAAGAACTGTGAGCTTGAGGGGAAGGCCGACCCGACACATCATCGGGGTTCACAGTCTTTGTTTCTTCGTCTCACGAGGGTATGATTTCTAATAATATCGTACTCGTACTTGAATAATCATAAACTATGTTCACGTAATATACGTTCGCCTAACGGTCGTACTCATTTAACAGCTACAAGCTGAACTCGGGAGGAAGCCAACCGCCCCTGAGATATTCTTGGACATGCAAGGGAAGACCGACTCGGAAGGGACTTCTTTTATGACGAGTAAAGATCAGGCAATCTGGATGAGTACTTACTATTTCAAATAAATCAACTGTGTCTATATATACTTTAGGTGGTAGATAAGTATCTTTATTGATTTCATCTACTAATAACTTGAATTGAAATCATTGTTGTGTACGCAGGATGCCTTCCAAGAGGAGCTAGCAAACCACGAGACTGCTCCTGATGCTGCCGAAGTAGACCCGAATCAGACCTTTTTCAAGGTCGTGAAGGGGTACAAGAAAGAAAGTGTGTATGGTGTTGGGAATGCACACGGGATCTACTTTACACCTTCCCCAGCGCGTCTCGGCACCTCCACACAGATGGAGTATACGCCAGCCGAATCTCAGCAGCCCGACCCAGAAAAAAGGCCATGAAGGAACAACTGACCCAGCAGCAGCAACAACTAAAGGAGCAGGCGGAGCACATAAAGAAGATGCAGGAACAGATGGCCATGTTTCAGGCCATGTTCAACAAATGCAACCAAGGTCGTCCCCCTTCCCCTCCATACGACAGAGACCTCTTTGACGGGGATGGCGGTAACTCTAGTGCTTCAGCTAGCTTCACAGTTAGCTGATTGTTTTTTGTTGTTGTTGTTGTAACTGGATTTATGGATTATGTATCTTCGAACTAGTTTAGATTTATGTACCTTTAAACCGTATGTTAAAACTTTTTTATATGAATGTTTTTTGAGCATAAATGTGGCGAGAGATCAAGAGTTTTGGTTGATTGAGAGTGAATGAGATTGATGTCTTGTGGATGGTCGACAGTTGTGGTTGGAGGAGAGTTGTGGATGTGTTTTATTTTGTAGGTTTTGGCTAGACATCGAACGCTTGTGTACGACCATGCATCAACATATATGGCGTCCAATAACGGATGCCATGCCAGACGCCGGAGGAAGCTAAAAGCGATCAAAATTGGCAGCATTTAGGGGACATGGCGTCTGACTGTGGACGTCAGTTGTCCCTGGATGGCGTCCACAGTCGGACGCCAACGTTAAGCATATGGCGTCTGACTGTGGACGCCATCCAGGGACAACTGGCGTCCATAGTTGTGGACATGACATAGGTCCACCCCGACGCGGCCACGCGCGGGTTTGGGTAGGCGAATGAATCTCCATATGAAACGGATCGAATTGAAATTTAGGTCTATGTGGAGTCGCCACCGAATTTTGTGGTTATTCGGAACCATTCGAGCCCACTCTATGTCGTAGTGGTCCGTATACAAAATACGGCCCATTTCCGATGTCAGAGTTTATTGGGCTCGTCCCTTTGCATTTGATACCAATACCGACATTATCGGATATTGTGTATTGAATGACTCTCGTGCGCCAACGGTTTCGGGCATCCGGAAACCGAGGTTCTGAGTAAGGGGTGAGGGTACGTGTTGGGAAGCCCACAAAGGACACCCAACCCCGCCCGCACATTAGCGGCCTCTACTAAGAATTCGAATGACTTACGATACGCGCGCTAGTTAAACGGGAAAAAGATATGCAAACAGTATTTTCCCTAAACATGCGAATTGAATTGAAACGGGTTTCTAAGTCAATTTAATGCAACTAAAATTAACGTCAAAGTTGTATTTTAGCATGCGGGTTCATTTAGTATAATAAACGAACAAAATTAAATTAACAAGAGAAACAACAAACGCGTTAGTAATGATATAATAATATAACGAATAATAACGGTTTGTGCAAAATTGAATTGGATTGAAAAGATGCAAATATGAGGATGCATGATTTGAAAAGATAGTATACACGTGATTAATTATGCACGTGTTGACCTAAGTCGTAAAATACTATCGAGTTTGAAAAATAGGATAATGTGCGACTCGTGTTTGAGTCGTTACGGGGCCACTCGATCGAGTAGCCGATAGACTCGGTCGAGTAAGCTCTGAAAAGAGGTTTCTGTTTCGTGTTCTAGACCATACTCGGCCGAGTTATTGACTAACTCGGTCGAGTACATGGCCACTCGACCGAGTCACTGTGAGACTCGACCGAGTGGAGGTCATGAAAAACATTCTGGTTTGATTTTGGGGCGCCACTCGACCGAGTGGACTAGGCACTCGGTCGAGTGCCTCCTGTACGAATTGTAATTCGTTTGCAATTTTAATGGTCGATTTTGATATTGCTTTTGATTTTTGAGAGTTTGATGATTTGACGAATTGGGCATAGATATAGCGGAATTTATACTCAATTCGGGACTTGAATACTCGTCGTATCCCACACTCGATTACCGAATCGACATAGAATACATAGAGTGAAAGGAAAACAAAGGGATTTCAGAAAAAGTAATTAGCGAGATCTGAATGTTGTTTAGGACTTACGGTTTGACATAAACTGAGGCCACTCGATCGAGTTATTGATTAACTCGACCGAATAGGCTGCCACTCGATCGAGTCACTGTGAGACTCGACCGAGTAGAGGTCCTGCAGACCATTCTGTCTGGATTTCGTGATGTCACTCGATCGAGTGACGCAGGCACTCGACCGAGTGGCACCTGTACGTGATCAGAAATCGCTTGTATTTGATTTGAATCGTTTAAATTAACCGAGACAATATAAGTATTCCTCCGTGTTTGTAGTGTTATAAATGGATAACCTCTACGTTAACATCAACGGAAAATTGAATCGGCTAAATTATTTGATTTGATTCATTAGACTCGACATCCAATTATGGAATTGGCATCGGGTCTAATATATCGATACTTTGTCTAAATAAAGAAAAGAACTTGATTCCCTCGACTTCTCCGACATCGAAATAAATCCCTAGGGATTGTGATGCCGGATCCGTGTCAACGGGTTTCGACCCTTATTGAAATACGATGCTTGTTTTTTGAGAAATTGACGAGATATGCGAGTAATAACAATGGTACAAACGGTATGAAAATTATTGTTGAAATTGACCTATCTCAATAATCAAGTAACCGGGATATCGGAACGAGCGACCGTCAACGCTGTGTGCAGTACACTTGTATATTCGTGTTTCCTCATTCCGATATCACTTATACTCGACACAAATTGATAGGTATTTTAATGTTTTGATACTAGTATTATTGATATTAATAATGCGATAATAGCGATGAAAATAAAAAAAAACAAAACGACCCATATGAAATAGACACGACGCGAGAAAAGGAAGAGAAGGGAAGAAACGGGGTTTTGACACCCTCAACCTACATGTTCTTGTCTCGGTGCGGACTCGTAACCGTGGCTATAACACAAGAGTCTTCGAGGTTTATGGAGGTCGAGTTATGGTGGCTCGGGTTTGATGAATCCTAAAGCTGGTTTAGGGTTTTCTTAGGGTGTGCTAAGGTTTGTAAAGGACGTAGTTTGTGTATACGAGGTTGCTCTAGGGTTTTGATAATTGTGTAAAAGTTGTAGATGTGTGAGATGTGTTAGATGGGGGTTGCTTATATAGGCATGGCTAGGGCACCGGTTTAGGGTTACTCGACCGAGTAGGAGGCCAACTCGGTCGAGTGGCCCGTGAAGCCTGCCGCCGGGCTCAAAACAAGCCCACTCGATCGAGTGGGTGGGTCACTCGATCGAGTGGCCCAGTGGGGTGCACGGGTCCATTGTTTTGGACCTTGACTTTGAGTGTTTGATGGGTTTTGTGTTTGACTTGGACTTTTGATGGTTGTATGGCTGTTTTTGTGTGTCTCGGAAACGATTTTGACCGGGGTTGACCCAATCGCAAAAAGTCGGTTTTAATTCCGGTGTCGGTTTTGGCCCAAATTAGCCTTATTTGATTGGAAACGGCCCGCTGGGCCTGGATTTGAGGTTGATTTTGTGATATTTGTACTCCGTAAGTGTGTTAGCCAACGATTAATGGATTTGAGCCCGTATCCGAGCGTATAGAAGCATGTTAGCGTCCGATCATCATCGGGTGTTTTTTGGAAACTGCCATAGACACCTGGCAGTCAAAAGGCAGGTGTCTACAATAGTCAGGCGCCAGCAATGGCGTGCGCTGTCAGACGCCAATTTTATTGGCGTCCAATAGTGGACGCCCGAACAAAAAACAGGCGATTGGTCGTGGCATCCACTTTTTGGCGTCTGTTTGCGGACGCCCGAACCCATACAGCGTCCACTGACGGAAGCCAATGGATGGACGCCAGACATCCAATGCAACGGCGCCAAATTGATGGTTGGATTTGTCGCGAATCCCGACACCAAATAAACCAACTAATCCTAACTAGTAGCTAGGGTAAGTTGGGTCGATACATAAGGACAGTAAGGGGTTAGACTAAGGTTCACCTAAGGACTAGACTAAGTCACAAGATAACAAGAGAGGAGAAATGTAGAGAAATGAATGACTACAATGATTACTAGACTAAAAGGCAAACTAAACAAACTAAAACAATGAAAGGGAAAAAAACTATGACTTTGAATAAACGAAGGATGACATAAATTAAACGATCCAAATAAAGCTAAATTCAAAAAATAAACAAGAAGAACTATTACCAAGATGAAGAAAAAATGAATAAGGGGAAGAGTAGGGTTAGGTCGGGTTCATAGGTGCATTAGGCTAGTGGGAAATCGAGAACAAAGGTGTCACCTAGTTGCTAAGGTAAGTTCGCGCTCTCGTAACAAGAACAAACCCAAAAACTAATGCAAGAAGTTACCCAAAACAAGAGAATTCAACCACCAATCAAGCATAGAACAAGAAGGAAGAAACAAACAAGAGTAGTATTGACCACTACCACCCAAACAAACATTTCATCAAACAGATGGCATGCATGACGAGTGACAAACAACAAAGATTCAACCTTTACCCAAAATTAACCCTAATCACCCATATTTAACACCTAATCCCCCTAATAACCCCACAAGAATCTACTCACACATGTTTAAACTAAAACTAACATGAACTGGAGAAACCAACACAAGAACAAACACATTCATTATGTAGAAACAACAAAGATAAACAATAAACAATAGATAAAGATTGAACTTTACTAACAATGAAAGATTAAGAGAAAAGAGAGAAGAAGGATTATACGAAACTAGAAGATGAATGAAAAGATTGAAACTTGTATATAAGAAAACCCAAAACATCCACCAATGTTGTCAAGATTGGTAGATTCTTCAAGAATTCCAATAATACAAGAGTAACTAGCTAAGATTATGCTTAGATTAAAAGAAGATTAGGAAAAGATTAAGGAGAAATTATGCTAAGGATGAAGGTTTTCTATCTAGGGTTATGTGTTTTGAAAGATTACAAGAAGGGGTATATATAGTGTTTGTAATTAGGGTAAACGAATTAGCGGAAATAGGGTGCAGCGAGATCCATCCCGACCGTGATGGTTTCTCTTCCCGGTCGGGATCACTCCTTCCCGGTCAGGACGGGTTAGTTGTTACACGGTCTTGGCTCTTGTGATATGGTCGCGACCTCTTACGGTGACCCAACTTTCTTGGCATTCTTTCTCACGGTTAGTGACCCTACTGGGATGCCTCTTAGCTTCTTCCTTCATCCTTTTGTAATGTTACGGCTCGGGATTTGCTCTTACAACATCGAAATAGACTTCGAAAGTCGAATTTCATGCCATATGAACCTAAAAGCGCAAACATCACTAGAGGAGACATTAGTGGAACAAAACCGCTTCCGAAAGCGGTTAGATCAAAGGAATACGAGGACAAAGATAAGAAAAAGAGGCTAAATATTAAGCACATCGTAGATCATGTTACTCTCGACCTGCCAGGCTTTTTTACGGGGAGCACAGCCTATGATTTTTTTAGGGGGTCCAGCAGGGTGACCCTTTGGGCCCTCTTCTTTTCGCTTTGGTCTTATATCCTTTGATTTGTAATGTCCGAGACTCTTTTCCCTTGAGCTTGCAGGCTTTGTACTTGGAAGACGACCCCATTGTTGGAGATACTTTGGTCGTGGGGAAGGTTTTGGAGCTGATCATGGAGGATGGTCCTCGCTTGGGTCTTCACCTTAGTTTCGGAAAAACCAAGGTATTTTTGGCCTAAGGAAGATCCTAGGAGTCGACTTCGTGGTGTGTTACCCCCGATATTTCTCGACCGCTGCGTGGTGTCAAAGTTCTTGGTGGCTCCGTCAGTGTCTGCCGTATTTTCACCAGTGAGCTTGTGGCGAAGAGAGTTACTAGAACCAATGAGCTTATGGATTCTGTTGCCAGGATTGAGGATCCACAGTGCGAGTTGTTGTTACTTCGTGCATGTACCGGTATCTCTACCTTCACTCTGCGCACCTGCCCCCATATGGTTTTCGACTCGGCTAAGACCTTCGATGGGACATTGCGGTCTAGCTTGGAGCGCATTATTGTCACCGCGTCTGGCCCCGAGTTTGGGGACAGGCAGTGGCGTCTTCCACACTGCCTTTTAATTTCGGAGGGCTTGGTGTGTACAGCGCTAGGGATGTACTGTCCTGCACTATGCCTTTTTTGGCTTTTCGCCTGCAGTCCTCTGAAATGCAGGCTATGCTCGTTCGGCTTTCGGCTGTCTTAGCTCCCAGGCCGACCTTCGATGCGGCCTTGACTCTGTTTAACGACACTACTAGAAAAGATGGCAAAGAAACCATGTAAAAATGCCCTAAGACACCATTTTGGAGATGATCTCTAGGTCAAAGGTGTCTTAGGGTAAGAAGCCATATGAGAAAAATGGTTTCTTTGCTTATACTTTGGAAACCAATTTTAAGAGATAAATGATTTCTTTGGTCCATGAGAAAGACACCATTTGGGAGAGATAAATGATTTCTTATCTAAACTTAATAAACCATGTAATGCACTTAAATGGTTTCTTTACTTACCATTAATAAACCATGTAACACACTTATATGGTTTCTTTGCCTACTAACTTAACAAATCATTTAATACCCTTTAATGATTTCATTACTTCCATTACCATTAATATCCAAAAATTAGTCTCTTTGATTTATTTTTAATTTGATTTATTTTAATATTTAGATACATAACTCAACTATTACAATACAATGTACTCTTTTTCAACCATCAACCAAAAAAGAGACGGAATTCCACAAAATATCTCATATATATGTATAGATATATATCCTGAAATAAGTCATAATTACATTAGAAGTGTAAACTACCAAAAAAAAATAGTACTCACTTTGTAAACATAATAAATAGGTCCAAAAATATGGCAAGATGTGTCAAAAAATTACATATACTTCAAATAATCAAGCATCCTCATCTTCTACTTCTTTGTGCTTGAGAACAAATGTAATCCACATCTCTCGTAGCTCGTCAATGATTTCTTGTGTATACGATTTTGGTACATCTTTAAAATACTACAACACAAAAAAAATCCACATTTGGCTCATACACTTGGAAAAGCATTATATGGAGTATTAATACTAAGAAGCAAAACAGTTTACTAATACTAAGAAGCACGGAGTATATAAACTATAAACCAAACACTCAAGGCAACACATAATTTCGCTTCCTATTTCACCAGCAGTGTGATAATCATCAGCATCATTATTACCCAGAAATCACTCACGAGGTGGGACTGATGAGTCTTTGATTCCATTGGATATATAGATAGCAAGAAAAACAAAGTTACAATAGGAGAATGCAAAGCATTACCCATAAATGGATTCGCCGCCTCTTATGATGGGTAAATCATCGCGGGATTATTCAAGAGGCAGATATAAATCACTTGATATATGCATCCATACCTCACTGTCAAGTTGTCTATTTGATCTGGATTGGGTGTACCTGAAATCACAAGTTTTGGCACACCACAACTAATTAAGGCAAGATGCTGCTGGAATATAAACTATCAAGTAGTGTACTGTAAGAGTTTAATAATAGAACCCTTTACAAAACAAATGAGGTCCAATGTTTAGGTACGGGTTGATTATTGGACACATTGAGGTCCATTGATAGTTTATTGAGGTCCAATACTTTGGCTCTCATTATAAAACAGTAAAGAATTGATGTGAACGGAGGGACGGGGAGTATGTTAGGAAATAAGTGTCTTGCAATTGTCCTTTTGGATCTTGAATTGGTTTCCGACCTGAATCTGTTTAATTAGGAAAGTTTCCTAATTAATATCTGATTGATTGGAGTTTCCTAATCAATATTTGAGTATCTGACCTAGGATTTGCTATTGTATAGGGTTTCCTAATCTGTTTAGGGTTTCTGTTTAGGCTGAGAGTAGTATATAAACTCTCATACCTCTACCCTATAAATCATGATATTAGTCTGAAATCTGTAACCTCTCCGCAAATTTATAAAACTATCCCCTTCTTCTGCCCGTGGATGTAGCTAAGAGGTTGTTAGTGAACCACGTAAATCTGTCTGTCTCTCGATTTTACGTTCTTATTTGTTTGTCTTTCTCTTCCGTTATAACAAACTGGTATCAGAGCTTCGGGTTAATTTGATCTGTGAGAAAGATGTCTGGGATGAGCGTTAAAATTGAGAGTTTTGATGGGAGGAATAGTTTTAGTCTGTGGCATATCAAGATGCGGGCGTTGTTAAAGCAACAGAGACGGTGGGCGCCATTCGTGAAGAAAGACGACACAGTCACCGGTGAGATTGCCATTCTGGAGGAGAGTACAGTTTGTCTGATGATATCATCAGTGAAATCGGAGGAAGATAGAAGTACTAGTGGTAGTACTGATAAACAGGTGGAGCAGCAAGTAACTCTTGATGAGAGTGAAGCAAAGTCCGAAGATCAACCACTACAGTCCGAATCTGAATCTGAATCTGAATCTGAACCATCAGGTTCTTCATTAGCAGTTCAGAAGCAGCAGAGTTTGGCCCGTGAGTGGTCAATCAAGCTTCCGAACAGGTATGGTAATGAAGATGAGGTGAGTCTGCCTGATCCGGTTCCGAATAGCAAGTTCCAACATGGTTTGGACTTGCTAAATTCTGGAAGTATCTGATTGCCCCTTGTTGGGCAATATCTGAGGCAGGAAGGGGAGAGGAGTTTTATTTCGGGTACATCTGGCATTCGTTGGAATGCATCTGGTACATCTGTCTGATTGAGGAGATTTCTGGTACATCTGGCATTCTTTGGAGTGCATCTGGTACATCTGATCTGGCATTCTTTGGAGTGCATCTGGCTGATCTGGCATGCGCTGGAGTGCATCTGTCTGATCTGATTGTGAGACAATTCAAGTCAAGGTGGAGATTGTTAGGAAATAAGTGTCTTGCAATTGTCCTTTTGGATCTTGAATTGGTTTCCGACCTGAATCTGTTTAATTAGGAAAGTTTCCTAATTAATATCTGATTGATTGGAGTTTCCTAATCAATATCTGAGTATCTGACCTAAGATTTCCTATTGTATAGGGTTTCCTAATCTGTTTAGGGTTTCTGTTTAGGTTGAGAGTAGTATATAAACTCTCATACTTCTACCCTAGAAATCAAGATATCAGTCTGAAATCTGTAACCTCTCCTCAAATTTATAAAACTATTCCCTCCTTCTGCCCGTGGATGTAGCTAACATGTTGTTAGTGAACCACGTAAATCTGTCTGTCTCTCGATTTTACGTTCTTATTTGTTTGTCTTTCTCTTCCGTTATAACAGACTATCTGTATAATGTCAGTTGTAGGGCTCTCGTTGTTATAATGGATCAAGTTCTTTTACGGATTATTGGCATCTGATAGTAGTGAGACTTTAGAAAGGTTTGTTTGCACTGCTATTGTGATTTTACTCTCTTGAGCACTGACTTAAGCTCTTGAGAGTTTTGTACTAGAGTGGGTGTATGGGAAAAAAAATTACTCAGTGCAATGCGGGTAGCATGCCCCAAATTAGCAGCATATATATATATATATATAATTACAAACCAGCAAATGGCTTTTAACCTCATCATTGGTAAGTCCGTCCAGCTTCATCAATTCCCTAATTTGCTTTGGAGTAGCAACTGCAAACCCCAGTCAAAAAATTAAATTCAAATTCATAATCAATTCTACTCGTATAACATAATAATCAAATATAGCAGAGCAGCATCAGTAGAATATATTAAAAAGTTTACCATGTGAATCACCAAGTTCAGAAATTATATGAGATGGTATTCTCATATAATTCACAGCCTTAAATTTCGTCATAACAACAATATACATGAGATGGTATTCTCTGATAAATAGTAGTAGTACTGACTTAACGAAATTATACAACCGGATATAGTCTTCGGTTCAGTATGTCGATAATGATATTGATTGACCTCTACATCACAATTTAAAATCATCACGAAAAGCATCATTCATCACCTCATGATAAGGTTACTAATATAACTACTTCGAAAATCCACTCCATGACATCCAATTGTAATAATTTGCACAAAATCTCTTCTTAATCAAAATGTGTTTCAACTTCGTCCTTAGATTTTTTTTTTGTATTAGTACAACCAACGTGTGGACACCTCGTTTTCTCGGTCCACTGATATAAATATTGCTCCTTAGAATAAGTAACAAAACCTTGACCACCATTCATAAATCCAATTCTAAGTTTTTATTTAGTACTCCGTATCATCCAAACTCTCATACATCCATGTTCAATCTAACCTCTTCATGTCAAATCAAAGCACCTTCTTGACTCACACAAAAAAGGGAAAAATATAACACTTAACTATTTTGCATTGGATGAAGAAAGGAAACGAAAAAGTATCTACATCTAATTTGGATCACATTTTAGATTAGGGGTAATAAACACACCAACAATACCCGATTTAAATATATTAGTATGGATTTAATAATTTCGTTAAGTCAGTACTACTACTATTCATCAGAGAATACCATTCTCATATAATTTTATTAAGTTCAGCTCAGTCAGCATACATGGCTTTCAATACATCATCTCAGCAGAAGTTCGGAAACAGAAATGCAAATATCAACATATCACAAACAAACTTTGTGATACAAACGAACACAAATAACAATAAGAATAGTGAAAACAATGAATACTCACAATGTTTTATATTCTAAGACGATTAGGGTTATAATTAGGCAAAAAAATTAGCATTCATACTCAAATCCAATAATGAACACAAATCATAAAAATTCAAAGAAGTATTCTACAAAAATGACTCACATGATGCCTTCATAAGCAATATTGAATCCACTTAATCGATCAAATCTCAACACTGATTCTCGATCATTTGCTTTAATTCCTCCTTTTTATCGTCAATTTGTTTCTGCCTTTGAATCTCCACAGTCCGGATCTCTGAAACATGGCTTTGATCAGATAAGTGATTCAGCATCTCGGTCTCCGATTGATCAATCGATGATGGCATTCACCAAAACTGAGTCACATGGATTTCACGCAACCCTAATTTGGATCAATCTCAAATTAAATAGAGAATTTGGCAATCTGAGTATTATTTTTGAGTAATACCCATATTATTAACCCTTCTAATTAAATAAGAAGAAAATGGTGAGCGAGGGACTTACAAAAGATGGACAACGGATGGTTGAAATATGCGGTGGTCGGACGGTGGCTAGTCGTAGGGGAGACCGTACGAGTTGAAGTAAGAGAGAGAAATCAGCAATGGCGACCTTAGTCGAACGCGAGATCGCGAGAGTTGAAGTAAGAGTGAGCAATGGCGGTTTTTCTGGCAGTACTGCCCAATTGTTTGGCATTCATCTCCAATTTTTTGGCGCTAATACAGATTCCATAGATTAGGGTTCAAAAATGTTAGTTGGGAAACTAAAGGGTGAAATTGGGGATTTTTGGTATGAGTTTGGGGAAGAATGACTAAATGAGTAAGTATTTGGAAATAAAATGAAATATGGAATACTAACTTGATGACTTGCATATGGAAAAAAATCAATTTTTCTAATAAATGATACCTTTGTTATTAATATTATAGTATGTGATTAGAAATCATTTATTTGAAAGATGGTGTCTTTGTTATTAGATTGAATGCCATTAGAAATTACTTCTTGAAAAATGGTATCTTTGCATTAGATTATATGGGATTAGAAATCATTTAATAGAAAAATGATGTCTTTGTTATTCAATAAGTGATCACTTATTTGAAAGAATTGATTTCTTTGATCAAAGACACCATTGATTGTGATTAAATGATGACTTAATAATAATTGCTTTTAGGGTTATTCTAGTAGTGCGAGACCACCGGTTCCGACCTTCCCCGTAATCCTAGTGAGATCGCTGCCCCTAAACTTATGAAGAAATTGGCAGATATATATTTCACGAAGGTTACTGATTCGGTAGAATCGGATTTCTCCTTGACTCGACGACAGGTGGCATTGTGGAAGTCTTTACAGGGTGCTCACACGTCTGACTGGTTACGCACAGTACCTATCTCCAGGCTGGGGCAGACCATGTATGGGAGGACTTACCGCTCTGTCCTTAGCTATCGATTGGGTGTCCCTTTGTTCCCGGTACCTAAGCCTTGTCCCGCCCGTTGCCGAGTTTTTGTTGGGGACATTTTTGGAGATCATGCTGTGTGGTGTGCTGGTACCGTTGGTTTTAAGCATAGACATAACCTGGTTCGCGACACCCTTTTGGATATCTTCTTCTGATATGGTATTTCGACCGGTAAGGGGGTGGATGTCGGTTTGATTGATATGCACGACAATCCCCTTCGCCCGGCGGATTTGCTTCTTTATTCCTGAGATAGGGGGAGTGATGTGTGTGTCGATCCGACGGGGTCGTCCCCTTTGACTCAGTCTGTAACACTTCTAATTTTATAAATTGAAATTAATTTAAAGTTATGTTCGTATTTTTATTTTGTTTACGATTTAACTCGTAATTCTTAAAATTATTATAAAATGAATTTATCGTTTAATCGTTTCAAATTCCTAAAATTCTATTTGTCTCGAAAACTCTTCTTATATTTAAAATATATTTTTATTTTTATTTCGACTATTTTATACATTTAATTTAATTCTTATCGAAAGTCTATTTCGACGATTTAAATTCTAAATTCTTTCCTTTAAGCTCGAATTTCTATTTTCGGCTCTAAGTTCATTTATATTAAGTTTCGTTAAAACATTTGATGCATTTTCTCGAAAAATCAATTTAATTCACATTATCGAAGATTTATTATGTATCGGGAAATACTATTTCATCGTCTAATTTTTTTTAAGCTTCGTTTTCGTCTCGAATAATTTATTTACTCATTTTATTAGACGACACGATTATTTATTATTAACTAGTTTTAATTCGTTTCTTGGGTCAGTCAACTTATCGTTACAGAATTCGTTTAATTCGTATTCCTAACCCGATTCATTTAACTAAATCCGTATACAACGTATACTATTGTCTCGGAGTCCGTACACTTTTTATTTGGTGAATTGATTTTATCCAACTTGTGCTGATTCATTTTCCCATTCAAATGTACACCTCTCCTTTTACCTCTTTTTGTTTATTCCCATTCCATCGCTTCACCTTAACATCCTTTCTTACTGTCTCCCATGTAATCACCATCTTTTCTCCTTCACCGTCCTTTTTCTGTTTCTTCCTGTCAACCCGACGGTCGGTTCTTTTCCCCTCAACCCCATCATCTCGACCCTCTGCTGCTGCTGCTGTCCTTTACTGCCGCTGGTGTGTTTCGCTGCTGCTGCTCTGTTTCCCTGCGTATTGTTGTTGTTGCGTTATGCTGCTGTTACGGTAATTCCTTTTTCTTCTCGTCTTCCTTTCTTCTCCTTCATCTTCGTCTTGTCCTTCTTCTGTCGTCATTTGTCACGGTTGGTTGTCCTGGCGTCATTTTTGTTGTTGTTGTTGTTCTGATGTTGTGGTGTTGTTTCTACACCTGCTGTTATTAGTATCTTATTCTCCTTTTTCTTCTTCTTTTTTTTCCTCTTCGTTCTGACGTTGTTGATCTGCTGCCCGCGTCTCCTTCTTTTTCTTCTGCTTTGTTCAGACTTCGCTGTTACTGTGATGTTCGAGTCGTTTCGTCGGTCGTAAACTGCTATTGTTGTTATTTTATTGTTGTTACTGCCGTCTGCTGTGTTTGGTTGTTCTTCATTCCTCGTTCTCTTCCCCTTATTTTCTGCCTTCGATCCTCTTTGCCTTGTTCTGTCTACGTTATTGTTGTCATTGTATCCGTCTCATTTCTTTTGGTCATGGATGTACGCTGTGCTAGTTCTTTTCGCTGTTGTCGTGGATCGTCTCGCATCGTATTTGTTGTTGTTGTTGTTTTTCTCCGTCATTTGTTATTCCCGTTTGTTGCTGTTTTCCTATCTATGAACGTCGACTACTGTTCTATTATGCTTGTCGTGTCGACTCGATTAAGTTCAGATTTCAGACTTATGTTTGTCACATAATTCCCTTCTTCCGTCTTATGACGATTAATTTTAACCCTTTGTTTCACCTCGTCTCATTCTTTAACTTTGTCTTCTCGATCGTCTTGGTGAATCATGTTCATAAGACTATCGATTCAACAATTTGGAGTTTAAAGACGTTACTATTGAAGGTTTAGAGCTTGGACAGACGGATTGAAGCGGCTAGTACTTTGAGGTTTTCGACTCAAGGTAACTTTAGGACGTTACTCGATTTTATATCGTATGTTTGAGCAGTAGTATGTAGTAAATATTTTTAACTTCGGTTTTCTAATTTTAGCTATTTATTATTGCTAATAATGCTTTTTTTAAATTATATGCCTTATCTATATTTTTTATAACTTTCGATATCGTTTTATATATCGTTAGTAATTTTATTATTTACGATCGTTATAATATTTTGTTGGTTATCGTGACACTAGTAACTAAATACTAACGATTTCATATTTTCTTTATATTTCGTCAATTTATAATTTTAACTCAAAATCATGTTTTTATATTATAATTGAGATTTTTATACTTGTTCAATAAACTAATTTCGTTTTACGACTTATATTAATAAATGAGAAAATAGTCGATTTTGTTTTAAATACATTTTAGTTAAGACTATTTTCCCGAATAGTTTCTCATTTGTCTACGATTGATTATTTTAGTAAAATCAGTATTATTTATTGATAAAATCTATTTGCTAAAACTAATTTGAAAGCTTTATAAAATCTCGTTTAATTTATAAAATTCGTCGACTCAATTAATTTTGATATCTTTTTCTTAAAACAATTCTTTTCTGTAAATTTATAGTTTTAAATCAATTTCCTAATTATTTATAAAAGACTATATGTAGACTTATTATACTTTATTTATATTTTGAGTAACGAATTTAGAAATATAATAAAGTTACGATAACGACGATAATAATAAAATGTTAATTTCGTTAGAAACGCTATTTTTATATATTTCACTTATTTTAATAACTTACGATTTTCTATAACAATATTTCTATTTTAAGTAATTTTCTAAAATTAGTAACTTTCTATTTATAGAAAGTTTCTCTTTTAATATAAACTGTTTATTCTTTTAATCTTCATATTATTTATATTGATTATTTATTCTCAATATCAATAATGACTTATTTTGGAGTTATGGAATAAGGACAAGTGTGAGGTTATAGCAATATATTCTAGGGTTTACGGTTTTGCCATCAACTATAAGGCTAGTGTATCAGGAATCGGTACATTCGTTGTTGAACCGGGTGACAGGTATCCCGGGAGTTGTGTACATTTTGACCTTAAGCTTAGGCCTCGCAGTAAGTCGCCGTCATAAGTTGAATTAGGCGACATGTAATCCCAGGAGGGGTGTGCATTATCTTAAACTAGGGTCACGCATTTATAAGTCGCCGCTCTATTATGGTTGAGTAGCCTAGTTAGAGACCGAAGTTTGATTTGTTTGAACTAAGTTCTCGAAGCTTGTTTTTAGTATTCTCCTAGCGAAAGTCTAGCCGTCTACACTAATCCTATCCATAACGCCTTTTTGAATATTTTTATTATTATCGATACATTTGGGTTTGCAGGTTGGCAAATATTTGAAGTTTTCTTCTGAAAACTTGTTCTGATTTTATTGTTCCAATATTTTAAGTTTTCTCCGAAAGCATATTTTTATTATATCATTTAATGTTTTCCATTTTAATTATTTTATTATAATACTACTATTATTTTTTCCATATGGTATAATATGGCTGGGAGAACGTCTGAGTTACTCCCCACTGACATGGCTGTTATGTTTATAATATGACAGGTATTTGCTGCTGGTTTTTGGGTGTGAGCTAGCGAGTAACGTGGATCCTACTCTTTCTTTAGTCATGTAATTTATGGATTTGTTTTAACCCGTTTGGAGAATTTTATTTTAGCCCTTTTGTAAAAAGAGGCCTTTGTATTGACTTACCATTTCTTTTAATAAGATATAGTTTGTCAGTGTGTTTTAATCCCAAGTCTACAGTGTTTCCACCACTGTATTGCGTTAAATTTTCTAGGGGATTACACAGTCTGCGATGCCTGATTTTCTGCCTGGTCGTGCGATCGTTGTTGCTGCTCAGCGTAAGTGCGCCAAGTATGGAGATTTGTGCACCAAGATTGGTTATGGGTTCCTGCCTTTCTCCTTCTCTCCGCTAGGGGAGCTTGACGTAGAGGCTGTTGCATTGCTCAACCGGATTCAAAAAAATTCTATCTCTCAGGACGCGAGGGCACGCGCAGCTTCTTTTATTTTCACTAGACTTAGCTTTGCTATTGCTAAGGGAGTGGGTGCCCAGATAGTATCTCGGCTGCCCACTAACTTCTCGTAATTTGGTTCGTTCTTCATACAAGTTCCGTTTTTATAATAATAATAATAAAGGTGGGGTTCGTCCAATTGATGTGGGCACAATTTGGAGACGTCTTGTCTCTAAGGTTGGGGCTGTTCTGATTGGTCCGTCACTTTGCGGTTATTTTGAGGGTCTCCAGTTTAGGGTCGGGGTTTCCGGTGGAGGAGAGGCCATTTTGCACGCCTTGAATCGGTTTGTTGAGGATCGTGGTGGTGATGTGGGCCTTTCCATGCTTTTGTTCGACTTCCAGAATGATTTTAATTTGGTCGACCGAGAGATCATGTTGCGTGAGGTTCGTCGTTGTTGCCCTATTCTTTCCCGTTGGGCCGAGTTTTGTTACTCTCGACCTGCCGAACTTTTTTTACGGGGAGCAAGGCCTATGGTCTTCTCAGGGAGTCCAGCAGGTTGACCCCTTTGGGCCCTCTTCTTTTCGCTTTGGTCTTACATCCTTTGATTTGTAAGATCCGAGACTCTTTTCCCTTGAGCTTGCAGGCTTTGTATTTGAACGACGGCCCCATGGTTGGAGATACTTTGGTCGTGGGGAAGGTTTTGTAGCTGATCATGGAGGATAATCCTCGCTTGGGTCTTCACCTTAATGTCGGAAAAACCAAGGTTTTTTGGCCTAAGGAAGATCCTAGGAGTCGACTTCCTGGTGTATTCCTCCCGATATTTCTCGACCGCTGCGTGGTGTCAAAGTTCTTGGTGGCCCCGTCAGTGTCTGCCGTATTTTCAGCAGTGAGCTAGTGGCGAAGAGAGTTACTAGGACCATTGAGCTTATGGATTCTGTTGCCAGGATTGAGGATCCACAGTGCGAGTTATTGTTACTTCGTGCTTGTATTGATATCTCTAAGCTTTCCTTCACTCTACGCACCTACCTCCCTACGGTTTTTGACTCGGCTAAGACCTTCGATGCGGCATTGCGGTCTGACTTGGAGCGCATTGTCACCGCGTCTAGCCCCGGGTTTGGGGACTGGCAGTGACGTCTTTCCACACTGCCTTTTAATTTCGGAGGGCTTATTGTGTACAGCGTTGGGGATGTCCTGCTGTAACACCCCGTATTTTAACGAATCTTTTATAAGTTCTTTCTCTTTTACGTTACATTTTGTTACATTTTGGAAACTACCAGACCCCCTTCCATGGGATAGTCAAAATTTTCATATTTTTATTTCTCTTAAATTTTTCACATTTCTTTTTAAAATAAGATAAAATAAATTTTTACGGGTTACATTTTATTATTTAGATATGAATCATATATTCAACTCAGCTTAAGACAACTTAAGTTGATCCTAACTCTTTCGTTAATTCTCATACTCACATACTCCAAGATAAGAGTTGGGTAGTACAATTTTGCATAAGAGTTAAATAATAGGTTAATATCAGTCCTACGCAGTTAATATAAAGTCGTGACGGGACCTATCTAGTTAAGTTAATCAAGTACTCCGCACTATGTATTTAGCTACACCACCTCATTATAAATTTTTATTTCGACTCAAAATTTTATTTAAAAGTTTTCCAGTTGCAAGCGTTATACGTAGTAAGATTATTTTAAAACCGAGTCGATCATAAACAGAGTCAATCTTGAAAATTTAAAAGACTCATTTTGAGCCTAGCTGCTACTAGCCTCTACGTGTCAAACATACTCCCTCATCCTCACCATGCACCGTCCCCCCATTTCTCAATTTCTCCACCTAACACCTCTTCCTTAACTTCCATTCTCAATCTATACAAAAAGTCCACAAAAATTCATCCTTTGTAATTGAACATAAGACAAAGAATAGGATCTACAATTTTACAACCTTCCTTCATTGTTTCGTTTGAGCGAGATGATTTTCCCTAAATCCTCAAAATTAGGTGGGTTCATTTCTCTATTTTGAAATCAATTCCATAAACAAGGTATTAAGAGTAGGGTTGTGTATTATTATTATTATTATTATTATTATTATTATTATTATTATTATTATTATTATTATTATTATTATTATTATTACTATTATTATTATTATTATTATTATTATTATTATTATTATTATTATGTGTAGACACCCGCATTTTGCCTGCTAGTGTCTATAGCAGTTCCCGACAAACACCCGATGATGATCGGACGCAAACGTGACTTAGTATACTCGGATTTGGACCCGGAATCAATAATATCTGACATGGACTTTTTAGCGGAGTAATAATCTCACAAAACAGACATCAAATTCAGGCCCAGTCGGTCGTTCCGAGCAAAATAAGACTAATTTGGGCCAAAACCGACACCAAAAATAAATCCCGTCTTTTGGCGACCGGGTCAAAACCCGGTCAAAGACGAACCCGTCACAAAAATCAGCCTAAGGGGGACCTTCTAGAAGCTGGCGCCCAAATCCATTTCAAAAAAGATGTCAAAACAACAATATCAATTCCTTCCTATTTTAGCTCGGATTACCTGATCCACTCGATCGAGTGGATTGACCCACTCGGTCGAGTGGAGCGTCAAAAATCGGATCAGGCCCATTTTCTAGGGCACTCGACCGAGTGCACTAGGGCCACTCGATCGAGTAACCCTAGGTCGTGGGGTAAACTCTATAAATACCCCATGACCCTCACTCATTTCACAACTTTTGATCAACTTTTTACACATCCATTTTACCCTACATTTATCTCACATTTTCAGTCACACTCTTCACCCTACAACCCTAAGCAATCACATACAAAACCGAGTCCTTTGTCCCTCGATAAACCGACAACGCACACACACACACCATAACTTACATACATCCTCGATACTCTATAGTCCCGTCACTATTCGCGAGTCCATTTCCGAGGTTCCTACTAAGCATGTATGTTGAGGGTGTCCTAAACCCCATTTCTATCTTTTCTACTTTTGTTTATGTTTATGTATCGCTAATATTACACTTATACTAGTATTGCAATCCTAACACTAACTCTAACATACTAACATTTTACATTTTCGTTACTAGCATTACTATACCGCGTATGTATATAATTAGTATCAAATTTCGGTTTCGGATACGTTTGACTATAATTGTCGCCTAAAATCCGTCTAATCCTTTTACGAGCAACGACGGAGGTGGAGCCCTTTCGAGGAGCCCCGCCCCAATGTGCTCAAAGGCGTGACGTGATCGCGACTAATCGTAGTTCAACATATTCGATCCCATTTTAATTAGTACGGAACCCGTTGACACGAAAACCGACATCACATAAACCGAAAGGGTTAGTTTCGATGTCGTGACGTAGAGGGAAGCATTCCGTTACTAATTCAATTTTTCTAACACAAACGTTTTCATAAAGTCACGACAACGGTATTATAATCGCACTTGCACACGATTATAGTACCGGAGGTCGAGTTAAATTCAAGTCGTACGATATTTGTATTTAACTCGACCGACCGTCGTTTTCAACCCGAAAAAACGAGGCGAGTTGACACTCGTACAGGGGCTACTCGACCGAGTGCGTAGGCCACTCGATCAAGTAGCGTCCATAACTCTAGACAGAACCCTTTTCGAGGGGCTACTCGACCGAGTGCGTAGGCCACTCGATCGAGTAGCGTCCATAGCACTGGGCAGAAACTTTTTTGAGGACGCACTCGACCGAGTCAGACCATGACTCGACCGAGTGGGTCCTGTAACCCAGAAAACCGAGGGCCTTGACACACCTTTCAAGCCTCGTCCTTTTATCGACATCAGTCATCACGTGTAAAGACTATCACGTGACTATTCCATTTTCAAAACCATGCACAACACGACACGTAGAACGACTTTGACCACCTTTTGACGTGATAAGTCGGGACAAGACTACGGGATATGAGATCGGGCTAGCAATATGCCACAGTCTCGTATTTCCGTCCTTCGTTTAGTACACGATATAATGTGTATTTAATCGGGGTTAGTCCATCTACACATTTCGCGATCTAGCTTACATACGGGTCTGTCCCTATTATTACATCGTATTTTTTATTACTTTTACGTAATGTTGTATTGTGAATTCCGGGTTGTATTTCCGCCCGTGTAACTTGTACGTTACTTTTCTTATTTATTTTCGAGCTTTGTTTATTTACTTGCTTTTACGCTTTATAAACGAACCTCGCATGCTAAACCATTTTGACCAAGAATAAGATGCATTAAATGACGTAGTTCACATACTATTCATATGCTAGCCCGAAAACGCTGTTTGCATATCATTTAATCGTTTTACTAGCGCGCTCACACGAACACGAACGATGTCTTAGTAGAGGCCGCCATGTGCGGGCGGGGTTGGGTGTCCTTAGTGGGCTTCCCAACACGTACCCTCACCCCTTACTCAGAACCTTCGGTTTCCGGATGTCCGAAACCCTTGGCGCACGAGAGTCATTCTATATACGAAAGCCGGTTTATACGGTATCGATATTGCAATGCAAAGGGACGAGCCCAATGAACTCTGAAATCGAAGTGGGCTTACTTTGTGTAAAGCCCATGACGACATAGAGTGGGCTCGTATGGTTCCGAATAACCACAAAATTCGGTGGCGACTCCATTTTGGCTTAAATTTCGAACCCGAGAACAATCTCACCACGAGATTCATTCGCCTACCCAAACCCGCGCGTGGCCGCGTCGGGGTGGACCTACGTCATGTCCACAATTTGGCGACTCCGCTGGGGACACCTGATGTACTACATGGCATCGGGGTTCCTAGGGTGAGACTCGAAGAGAAATCGTTCGAATATTAGTGTGCGCACATTAGTTTAATGATTCATGCATAACCCAATTTTGCCCGGGCCGGTTACTTGTGACCGACGTCCCACTATACCACGGTGCATTCCTACATGGGTGCGCTAAAGACTTCGATGGCGGAACTCACCGGGGTTTCACGGCAGGTCCTAGTTCCAAATCGGCTAGGAAGTCCATCCCGTTTCGTGAGAATGCGATCGTTGTTGGTATAGACCCTACTTTGACCGACTGAGACTTAGTGTAAAGCATACATAAGCGTCGTTATAATGCTTGTTTGACTACGTGCTACTTGGTTTCCGTGTCATTTTCAAAAATCGTCATTTCAAAAATGCATCTTCCCAAAAAATACCAAATTTTGAAAAACCCGAAATGCTGCCCGTTTCGGGACCCGTCTTTTCAAAATATCCAATTTTCAAAACTCGGAATGCCGCCGAAATTTAGGATCAACTGATTTGACTCAAAATATCCTTTTTCTTTAGTCGGCACGCTGCCTATTCTAATTCATGAATTTCCAACACCATCTCGATTTTCTGAATTTTTCAAAATTCTAATCCTGGTTTTCGGAATTCCGTTTTTAATTTCCAAACTCTCGGAAATTCATCCACTCATTCAATATTCAATTTTCAAACATCCAACTATCCTAGTAAACCTTCCTTATTATAGGACCTACCGTCTAGCCGTGTGTCAGGTCTTTGCATAGTGTGTCGAAGGTCTATAGCGTCAAAACTCCGCTGATCCTATATCGCGAGTTTCCCCCCTTTCCCGAGTCCGCCTTATCAGTCAAGGCACGACCGACCCGCGTAGGGCATACCCCTACAAAGGAAAGTCCGTCCATACACTCGAGTCAAAAGTCTGGGGAAAAGTCTCACGTGGACCTTCCTTCGAACGGGATTAGGCCCACAAAGCCAAAATCCTAAGGAAGTTATACCACCCATCGAGTCATCCGTCTAGATGTCCTTCTCAAGTCTTTAGTCTTCTTTCCTAGTGTCGCTTGGGATATACTTTTCCTTTCCTTTTCCACAGACCTAGGTTCAGTGTCTGATTACGCGGTGTTCTTACAGACAGGCCACCGGCAACCAGACACGCTCGAAGGATGGCTACTTTGAACAGCCTACAAACCGCTTTGGACGCCATGGTCGCGAAGCAGACCGATATCGAAGCCCAACTGACCGAAATGAGGGCTGGCCAAGTGGCCATTGTTGCTCGCCTAGCTACGGTGGAGCAAGGGACTCCTAATGTCGAGGCTACTGGGCCCATAACTGAACTGGTCAGTGCAGTGCGTCGGCTAGAAGAACAAGTCCACTTGACTGGGAGTAACAATATCCACCGGGAGAATAGCCGAGAGTACTCCACGGTGAGCGACAAGCTGCCCGCAAACCTGAATCTCACAGGTTTGCCCATGTTCGAGGGAACCGAAGACCCGTTACTACATGTGCGGGCCTTCAAGGAATTCATGGCCATCAAGGGAGTGGATTCGACCATGTTCAAGAATCTCTTTGCTGCATCCCTTGAGAAGCACCCACGGGCCTGGTACTACAGGCTAGACCCGAAAAAATACCCTACATCGGATGATGTGGCTACCGAGTTCGCTCGGAACTATGCTGACAATACCGAGATCCAAACCACGATGCGATCTCTGGAGGTCATGGCCCAAGAGCCAAAGGAAGGTTTCACTAAGTACCTTCAACGCTGGAGGGCCGAGAGCGTGAAATTGGTCGATAAGCCCAATGAGAAGACTCTGGTGGAGGCTTTTGTCAAGAACCTCCTCCCCTCCTACCGGGTTCACCTCCGGTACGCAGTCATACCCAATTTCACCACCCTTACTGAAATGGGTATGAGGATCGAAGACGACCTGAGACTAGAAAGCCTCACTAAGGCTGCTAGCAAAGGGTACCAAGGGGCCTCTTCCTCCACCACTAAGCCCCAGGCTGCAACCCGCAGCATTTTTGACGCGGTTAATCTACTAGATGCCCCGTCCAAGAAGAACACCCCACCTCGGGTCTTCACTGATATAGGTACTACCTATACTTATGCCTTACAAAGGCTATCCTCCAAAGGCCTAATCCAACCGATAGGCCCAACTCCTGAAGTTCCGGTCGAGCGTCGCTCCAAGAACTACAACGCTCAGGCCTATTGCCAATACCACCGGGGCAATGGGCACGATACCGAAAAGTGTTGGAAGCTGAAGCACCTGATCCAGGACCTGATCGAAAGCGGTAAAATCCCGCTACCCGGAGATAAGCCCAGCAACAAGGAGAACCCTTTCAGCTCCCATGCCATTTTTGCCGGGGAGGTGATCGACTGCTCTCACCTTATCTCCCCCTACATCCCGCAAGTGAACAGGATTTGGTTCGACGACGAGGATGATATCTACCTCGCTAAAGGGGAAACCGTTCCCATCACCCCTGAACAGATTCGAGAGGTCAAAACTCGAGTCCTAGCCAGCAACAACCTTGGTCGTCCCTATTTAGCCACAAGCACTAGGGACACCCCTATCCCGACAAACGTCACCGATCCACTCGGGATGGAAGTCGCCCCTGAAGAGCCGACCGCCGAAACGGCCGTCGTGAAGCAATTGAAGAGAACCCGAGTTGACCTCACTATATGGCAACTCCTTGTTAGCTCTCAAGAACATCGAGAAGCACTTACAAAGGCTCTCGATCAAGTCAAGATCGACTCTTTGGCTACCCCCGCTGAAATGGTAGCCACGGTCCTACCCCACCTAAAGGGTAAGGCCAAAATAGGAGGCCCAATGATCACATTTTCCGAAGCCGATCTGCCACCATTCGGGACCTTCCACAACCTGGCCCTTTACATCACGGTGATTTGCCGAGGAAAATACCTCCCGATGACCCTAGTCGATGACGGGTCAGCCGTGAACGTCCTTCCTCTAAGGACCGCCAAAGCCCTCGGCATTACCGAGGCTGACTATATCCCGACTGCTCAAACCATCCAAGCCTTCGATGGGAGCCCAAAGTTGGTAGCTGGGGCCATAAAACTGACCATCATCACGGGCCCGGTAGAAAAGGAGCTTGAATTCCAGGTGATTGATGTCACCTCATCATTCAACTTACTCCTAGGAAGGCCGTGGATTCACGCGGTGAAAGCCGTGTCCTCCACCCTCCACCGTAAGATCAAGATGCCTCTACTCGACGGTATAATTACTTCAGAGGCGACCCCAATGACCGTGGCTAGCTGTAACGCCACGGGCCTCACGGACCTCTGGGGGTTCGACTTTGTGGGGATGATCGAGGAAGAGTACCTTTTTAGGCCTTACTTCACCACGAGCATTGACACGATGCTCCAAAACCTAGGGTACCTTCCGGGGGCTACCTCTCGACCCGACCTTCCAGCCGGGAAGATCATCGAGGTTCTCAAGGACGAGGACTCTCACTTCGGCCTTGGCTACGCCCTTACTCCGGACAACGTTGTCCGAGCAGGAATTGAAAAGGCCTGCAACATCATGAAGGGTATCTACTTGAGCCCTTACAGCCCACGGTTGTCTGACTACTTTGTCACACCCGTATTCGGGGCTGTCCAAGTTGGGCTGTACCAACCCAACGCTACGCACCTCGGGACCCACTTGGCCCGGGATTGCAACTACATCCCGGATGAGGTGTTCGCCCTCATCCAGTCCGACGGAGCGGACGATGCCGAGCCCGCGCTAGGGCTACTCTTCGGGGAAGACACCGTAGCCCCGACTCCAAAGGAAGACCTGGTCAACCTGATTCTCCGCAGCAACAGGTTTGACCCGACCAAGCTGATCTCGGATGTTGGCTCCGAGACGGGAAAAAGGGCCTGGAGGAAAACTGTCAAGTGGACTGACAGTCAAGGAAGGATCTACAAGCTGGTCGCCGGAGAGGGAGACATGCCTGAGTCTGAGTCCGAGTCTGAGTCGGAGTCTGAGGTCGAGTCTAGAGAAGTCGGTGCTAGAGTCACTCCTGTAACCCCCCTCCCTTCTATCATTCCTGCTGCTAGCACTTCGGGGTCTGTCCCGGGTGCTTTACCAATCCCGCCACTGACCAACGATCAGATGGCTGCTCTCTTTGAGCTGTTTTCTAAATTTTCAATCAATAATAACAACCGTTCTGCTTACGACTTGTCTCTTTTAAATCCTGCTTTCAAAAATGATTTATGCTATGACATTGAGAAATCCGACGAACAGGTACCCTTACCTCCACATCTGATCGAGCAACTAGAGCAAAGGGAATCCCGGAATCCGGTAATCGAAGAGACCGAGTCCATAAACGTGGGAACAGCCTTAGAGCCTCAGATACTTAAGATAGGGTTATCCTTAGATCCCGAGGAGAAACAACAGTTTATAAACCTCCTCCAAGAGTTCAAAGATGTCTTCGCGTGGTCCTACAAGGACATGCCGGGGATAGACCGGGAAATAGCCGAGCACCACATACCTATCAAAGATGGGTGCAAACCGGTCAAACAAAAGCTTCGTCGAATGAGGCCCGAGTGGTCTCTCAAAGTAAAAGAAGAAGTCGACAAACAATTCAAAGTCGGCTTCATACAAGTCTCCGAGTATCCGGACTGGGTCGCAAACATCGTGCCGGTTCCTAAAAAGGACGGTAAGGTGCGGGTATGCGTAGATTTTCGGGATCTTAACAAAGCAAGCCCGAAGGATGATTTTCCGTTACCACACATCGATATACTGGTGGATAACACGGCCGATCATGCCCTTCTATCATTCATGGACGGGTATGCCGGATATAATCAAATCAAGATGGCGGAAGAAGACATGAGTAAGACTACCTTCACTACACCTTGGGGTACTTACTGCTACACCGTCATGCCGTTTGGTCTTATTAATGCTGGGGCCACATACCAAAGGACCGCTACCACCTTGCTACATGACATGATGCATAAAGAGGTAGAGGTCTATGTAGACGACATGATCGTCAAATCCAAAGAACGGGACGGTCACATCACCGCCCAAAGAAAATTTTTCACCCGATTGCACAAATACAACATGAGGCTAAACCCTCAAAAGTGCAGTTTTGGGGTAACGTCAGGCAAATTACTGGGTCATATCGTTAGCCAACGAGGTATCGAAGTCGACCCAACTAAAATCAAAGCCATTACCGAGATGCAAGCTCCTCAAACCGAAAAAGAAATAAGGGGATTTCTCGGGAAAGTCCAGTATATTAGTCGATTCATTTCCAAGCTAACCATGGTGTGTGAACCAATTTTCAAGAAACTGAAAATAGGGGAACGGGTACTATGGGATGACAAATGCCAAGCTGCTTTCGACAAAATCAAAGAAATTCTGTCTGCACCGCCGGTTTTGATGCCACCTCAACCCGGCATGCCTCTGTCGTTATACCTAACAACGACCGAGGCAGCCATGGGGGCTATGCTGGCTCAGACAGTTGACTCCGAAGAGCGAGCCATCTATTACATCAGTAAAAAGTTTTTAGAGTATGAGTGCAAATACACCATGCTCGAAAAGACGTGCTTGGCTCTAGTCTGGGCCACTAAGAAGCTCCGACATTATATGCTCAGCTATGAGGTCCATGTTCTATCCAGGATGGACCCGATCAAGTACCTCTTCGAAAAACCCATCCTCAACGGCCGGATTTCAAGATGGACTCTAATGTTGGCAGAGTTCGACCTAAAATTTGTACCTTTAAAAGCTATTAAAGGGAGAATAGTGGCTGAATTCCTCGCTGACAGCCCGATAACCGAGGAAGGACACACCGACACCTGGTCCTTCCCAGACGAAGATATTTTCCATACCGATGCCGAAACATGGGATTTATACTTCGACGGAGCATCTAATCTTCGAGGGTTCAAAGTCGGGATCCTCCTAATTTCACCAAGAGGGGAGCATACTCCCGTCTCCATCAAGCTGGACTTTGACGTCACCAACAATACAGCAGAATACGAAGCATGCATCTATGGGCTACAAGCCGCCGCCAACCTAGGGATCACAAATCTCCGGGTACATGGCGACTCATCCTTGGTCATTAACCAAGCACTTCAAAAATGGAAGACTCGGAATGCTAATCTCGTGGCCTACCAGGCACGAGTAAGGGATCTCGAGAAACAATTCCAAAAAGTAGAATACATATACCTGCCTCGGGAAGAGAATCAGTTTGCAGATGCACTCTCAAAATTAGCATCTTTACTGAACATTCCCGACCATGTGACCAGTATGCCAATTTTCGTCGAAAGACGGTCCGAGCCGGCGTACGTCTATGACATTGAAGACATCGAGATAACCGATCCCGAACCATGGTACCAAGCCGTGTTAACATACCTGACCAACGGAGAGTATCCTCCCGGGACGGAAAGCCGAGCCAAAAAAGCCTTACGGAGGCTAGCCACCCAGTTCATCCGTACTGATGACGGACAACTGTACAAAAAGACGGCACAGGGGGCTCTTCTCCTTTGTGTTGACAAATATAAAGCCGAGAAAGTAATGGCCGAAGTACATGATGGTGAAAACGGCCCACACATGAATGCTCACATGTTGGTCCGAAAAATCATGAGGCTCGGGTATTACTGGAACACCATGGAGGCCGACTGCCAGTTATATGTCAAACATTGTCATAACTGTCAAATCTTTGGCAATGTGCAACATATGCCGCCATCCCTGCTCTATACCATGACGTCACCTTGGCCATTCTCGACATGGGGTATCGACATAATCGGGAAAGTAAATCCCTCCGGTACTGGTGGACATTGTTTCATTTTGGTGGCTATCGACTATTTCACCAAATGGGTGGAAGCTGAATCATATCGCATCCTCAATGCTAAGCATGTCGCCAAATTTATCCAAAACAAGATAATATGCCGGTATGGAATCCCGCATGAATTTATCAGTGATCATGGAACTCATTTCCAAGCTGAGACCGCGGCCCTACTGGCTAAATACAAAATTCAGAGGCACACGTCCTCGCCATACCGTCCCCAAACAAACGGAGCGGTAGAGGCGGCCAATAAAACGATTATCACCATACTCAAAAAGATGGCTGATAATTATCGGGACTGGCCCGACAAGATACCTTTTGCCCTATGGGGGTACCGGACGTCAATTCGCACCGCAACCGGAGCGACACCATACTACCTAACCTATGGGATGGAAGCAGTCCAACCAGTCGAGCTAGAGGTACCGTCCCTCAGAATTCTGCTAGAAAGTCAAGTACCCGAAGCTAACTGGGTTCGAGCGCGGTACGATTCGTTGGTTCTACTAGACGAACGACGGTCCCGCGCTCTCAACAATATCCAGATATACCAGAAACGAATCCAACGGGCCTTCAACAAGCGAGTAAGGCCCAGGAACATTAAAGAAGGGGACTTAGTCCTTAAGTCTGTTCGAGCCTTGCTACCAGTTGATCCAAGGGGAAAATTCAAACCCAACTGGGCTGGGCCATATCTGGTGAAGAAAATCCTATCGGGCGGAGCAGTAATGCTGACGGACCTGGACGGGAATGAATTTGTCAACCCAACCAACCTGGACCAGCTGAAGCGTTACTACCCTTAGCCATTTCTCAATGTCATTAGCAACTTTTATCAAAATCATTTATTTTACAAAAAGCAAGTCAATGAGCTAGAATTATTTATTCTACTGTCGCAAAACATCTTGAACCAATAGTCTTGGTGTAATTCGAGATTGCAATTTCCTAAGCCTGAACTACGTTTGGTTTGATTCTGCTAAATGCGGATACGTAGGCAGTCCCTCAAAAGGGCACAACCAATGCAATCGAGAAAAGACAGGAACGGTTTTAATAAAAAAAACTTCCTTTTATTAATTATCACAAAAAAAAAAAATCCCAAAAAGCTTGGGAAATTTACAAGTGCAGGAATTCAAAAAAAAAAAAACTACAAAAAAAAAAAACACACGACAAAATAATAATAATATTTAAATAATAAAACTAAGGACTCGGTATTTAGGGCATCTTGCCCTTCCCTTTGTCCTTGGCCTCCATGGCCGTCCATTGACGACGACGCGGAGGAGAGCGTTCCCGAATCACCACAGGAACCTCTTTGGCCCGGACTCGCTTCTTGGAACTCGAGTCCTCATCCACCTCGACTGGCCCAAGTCGGGCCCTTACAGGCTCAGGAAGCCGGTCGCGCGGACCTAGTCGGTCCCGGGCCGCCAGCCTTGGCCCAAGTCGCCGCTCCAAGTCAGTCTGGGGGCTTTCCCGCCCCCGCGTGCCACTAGCACCGGCATCTTTAGCTCGAGTCTTAGTATGTGACTTAAGACCCGACTCTAATCGGACTAAGGTAGCAGGGGTCTTTCCCTCATCGTAGAATCCCCTATTGTCCTTTACCGTCTCCCGACGGACCAGTTCGAAGGCCTCATCGACCTTCAGAGCTTTGCGAGCCTCCTTGGACTCCTCAGAAGCCCACTTCTCATAGGCTCGAGAAACCCAAGCGGATTGGCAAGGGTTGGGAATAGTCCATGTAGGACGAGTAAACCATCTCTGCAACCAGGTGTCGCACATAGCGTCCGTCAGTTGGAGCGAGACGCTAATAATGGCTTCGGTCTCAGGAATGCGCTGAGACGAACCGAACTGCCTCAGAATGCGGTCCGGGTAGATGTGAACTGTCCAGTCAAGGGACAAGATCACGAGGTAACGAGCTTGGTCCCTCTTGGCCAACCCTGTCAGCTTGGAAAGGAACCACCAAGCAACCGTCCACCTAATCAACGGGCCACCGTGGAACACCAATTCCTCGTCCCAATAAGCTCGATTTATATGGTGATTCGAGCTTATCCGGCGCCCCCTAGAACTGAGTTGGCTGCTACGGTAGTTGGGAACGCTCGGAGGAGGCTCTATGATCGATAAGCGCTCCGACAGCCAGACCTGCAAACGTATACACGGAATTTATGAGTAACGGAATGGTTCGCTACAGCCCACTCGATCGAGTACACCCTCTGACTCGATCGAGTAAGACTCCCTAAAGACAACCAGAAGCTCGTCAGGTATGACACTCGATCGAGTACACCATCTGACTCGATCGAGTAGGGCACTCTAAGACAATCAGAAGCTCGTCAGGTATGACACTCGATCGAGTACACCATCTGACTCGATCGAGTAAGCTCTTCACAGACCAACAGAAGCACTTTGCAGACATCACTCGATCGAGTGATAGGTCCACTCGATCGAGTGACTTACGGACCTCAAGAAACCGCGAAACAAAAAAAGAAAGAAAAGGAAGATTTAAAAAATCACAAGATGAATACCTGCAGAATGAGGGTGCTACCCGTCAATTGCCGAGTTGGGTCGAGTCGCCTAGCATCCAGACCCATGATGAGCTCCCCAGTGGCTAGCCAAGCAGGGCTATGACCAGTCTCCATCTGGTCAACCACTCCAATTAGCCTAATTTGACCCACGCATGAGTCAGCATCCATCAGACCCTCGAAGACGTAGCGTGCAGCATGCAGAACGCGAAAGCCCTACGCCGGTGAGAAGGCGTAGCCCTTACATCCTGGCTGTTCATAAACTTGTCAGCCAAGTCGAAAAGGGAGACAGTATCTCCCCGCACCATTCGATCTGTCTCAGCATGAGACAGACCTAGGAAGTCCCTCAGTCTTCTCCTCGGGTCCGGATAGAACGGAGGGATGGCAGGACGAGCAACGGGGCTCCAACCTCCAATGGCTGCGATCTCCTCGGGAAGAGGGCATATTTCTCCCCGCGGGAACGCGAAGACGTGGTGGGTAGTATCCCAAAGCGCCAAACAAGCGTCCAGAAAATGCAAATCAGGCACCAAACGCCTAAGAGGAAATAGGCTGGTAATCCCCATTTGGGTCAGCTGAATCCTATCCTCGTCCCGAAAATGCTGGGACCAAGCAAAAAGCATTGAAGTGAGATGCTCGATGCCCATGGCAGGAACTTGATTTCTCTTGAAAGACTGAGAGGTTTTTTTAGAAAAGAGAAGGGTTTTGATTTGAGATGCAGTAAGTTGAAGCAGGGAAACCTGTATTTATAATAGGGAAGCCTGGCAGTAACCCTGACTAACCCTGCCTCCTCAGTAAACTGGGCCCCAACATGTGCAGGCCTGACTTCAACCCAGAATAGGAATCTAGTTATCCTGAGCTTTCCTAAATCCTTTCTAAAAATTCCTTAAGTTCAAAAAAAAATCTTTCTCGAAAATTTCAGCTTTTTAATCCAGTACCTTTTCCCCAGCACAAGTCGGTGTTTTGCCTATATCTTACATGCAATTTATCATATGTCAGCATACAGGTACACCCCAAGACTTCAGAAGCAAGTCCCCGCGCAACTACTTCACTCCCCAACGTGAGCCAATATTTATCCCAGAATGCTACACTCAAAGCCATGATGTATCAGCATACGGGTACTCCTACACCTCCAAGAGCAAGTTTTATTCCCCACGGAGCTATCATCGGCAGGACAGGTATGACCCTCTACTTATGGCTGGCGAGCCCTTCACGCTAGTCTACTAGACTATAAACGACCCGACCGGAAGGCTGCCAGGTCGTAATCTGCGATTGGCCTGGTAGCTACTCTGACTTTCGCCTTGTCCAAGCCTCAGTCAGAGTGGGGGCTCTGTAGACACCCGCATTTTGCCTGCTAGTGTCTATAGCAGTTCCCGACAAACACCCGATGATGATCGGACGCAAACGTGACTTAGTATACTCGGATTTGGACCCGGAATCAATAATATCTGACATGGACTTTTTAGCGGAGTAATAATCTCACAAAACAGACATCAAATTCAGGCCCAGTCGGTCGTTCCGAGCAAAATAAGACTAATTTGGGCCAAAACCGACACCAAAAATAAATCCCGTCTTTTGGCGACCGGGTCAAAACCCGGTCAAAGACGAACCCGTCACAAAAATCAGCCTAAGGGGGACCTTCTAGAAGCTGGCGCCCAAATCCATTTCAAAAAAGATATCAAAACAACAATATCAATTCCTTCCTATTTTAGCTCGGATTACCTGATCCACTCGATCGAGTGGATTGACCCACTCGGTCGAGTGGAGCGTCAAAAATCGGATCAGGCCCATTTTCTAGGGCACTCGACCGAGTGCACTAGGGCCACTCGATCGAGTGACCCTAGGTCGTGGGGTAAACTCTATAAATACCCCATGACCCTCACTCATTTAACAACTTTTGATCAACTTTTTAGACATCCATTTTACCCTACATTTATCTCACATTTTCAGTCACACTCTTCACCCTACAACCCTAAGCAATCACATACAAAACCGAGTCCTTTGTCCCTCGATAAACCGACAACGCACACACACACACCATAACTTACATACATCCTCGATACTCTACAGTCCCGTCACTATTCGCGAGTCCATTTCCGAGGTTCCTACTAAGCATGTATGTTGAGGGTGTCCTAAACCCCATTTCTATCTTTTCTACTTTTGTTTATGTTTATGTATCGCTAATATTACACTTATACTAGTATTGCAATCCTAACACTAACTCTAACATACTAACATTTTACATTTTCGTTACTAGCATTACTATACCGCGTATGTATATAATTAGTATCAAATTTCGGTTTCGGATACGTTTGACTATAATTGTCGCCTAAAATCCGTCTAATCCTTTTACGAGCAACGACGGAGGTGGAGCCCTTTCGAGGAGCCCCGCCCCAATGTGCTCAAAGGCGTGACGTGATCGCGACTAATCGTAGTTGAACATATTCGATCCCATTTTAATTAGTACGGAACCCGTTGACACGAAAACCGACATCACATAACCCGAAAGGGTTAGTTTCGATGTCGTGACGTAGAGGGAAGCATTCCGTTACTAATTCAATTTTTCTAACACAAACGTTTTCATAAAGTCCCGACAACGGTATTATAATCGCACTTGCACACGATTATAGTACCGGAGGTCGAGTTAAATTCAAGTCGTACGATATTTGTATTTAACTCGACCGACCGTCGTTTTCAACCCCAAAAAACGAGGGGAGTTGACACTCGTACAGGGGCTACTCGACCGAGTGCGTAGGCCACTCGATCGAGTAGCGTCCATAGCACTGGGCAGAAACTTTTTTGAGGACGCACTCGACCGAGTCAGACCATGACTCGACCGAGTGGGTCCTATAACCCAGAAAACCGAGGGCCTTGACACACCTTTCAAGCCTCGTCCTTTTATCGACATCAGTCATCACGTGTAAAGACTATCACGTGACTATTCCATTTTCAAAACCATGCACAACACGACACGTAGAACGACTTTGACCACCTTTTGACGTGATAAGTCGGGACAAGACTACGGGATATGAGATCGGGCTAGCAATATGCCACAGTCTCGTATTTCCGTCCTTCGTTTAGTACACGATATAATGTGTATTTAATCGGGGTTAGTCCATCTACACATTTCGCGATCTAGCTTACATACGGGTCTGTCCCTATTATTACATCGTATTTTTTATTACTTTTACGTAATGTTGTATTGTGAATTCCGGGTTGTATTTCCGCCCGTGTAACTTGTACGTTACTTTTCTTATTTATTTTCGAGCTTTGTTTATTTACTTGCTTTTACGCTTTATAAACGAACCTCGCATGCTAAACCATTTTGACCAAGAATAAGATGCATTAAATGACGTAGTTCACATACTATTCATATGCTAGCCCGAAAACGCTGTTTGCATATCATTTAATCGTTTTACTAGCGCGCTCACACGAACACGAACGATATCTTAGTAGAGGCCGCCATGTGCGGGCGGGGTTGGGTGTCCTTAGTGGGCTTCCCAACACGTACCCTCACCCCTTACTCAGAACCTTCGGTTTCCGGATGTCCGAAACCCTTGGCGCACGAGAGTCATTCTATATACGAAAGCCGGTTTATACGGTATCGATATTGCAATGCAAAGGGACGAGCCCAATGAACTCTGAAATCGAAGTGGGCTTACTTTGTGTAAAGCCCATGACGACATAGAGTGGGCTCGTATGATTCCGAATAACCACAAAATTCGGTGGCGACTCCATTTTGGCTTAAATTTCGAACCCGAGAACAATCTCACCACGAGATTCATTCGCCTACCCAAACCCGCGCGTGGCCGCGTCGGGGTGGACCTACGTCATGTCCACATTATGCATTTTACGTAAATTAATAGATTAAAAAAAATCATGAATGTCAATATTGTAATAAGATCAACTAGTAACATAAAACTAACTTTTACTTTTATCAAATTATAGTGGTGTAATTTGTTCATAGAAATTTTCTTATTTTCTCGTGTTTTATGTCAAGCGGAAGAAGATTCGGAGGACCTCGAAGCCGCTTCTCGAATCAAGGGAATCGATTTACGGTCCAAGTCGTGATCAAGGCCAAAACCCTTTAGTAGGGTTGGTAAATCGTCCATAAATCCATCTTTAAAATGGATTTTCCAATTAAAATTATTGCATGATAAAAATTTGATTTGCATGTTGTATGTCACTAATTGTTTGTTGCATGTGTCGGTTTTGCTAATAATTTGATTATATATGTTATAAACTATTTACAAAAAAAAATCATTTTTGAGTTGTAAATTATTTAGATTTTAGTTCTGATTTCTAATTATTTAAATTTAGTGGAAAAAATAAAATAAAGTAATAATAATATTTATTTATTTTCAAATTTTTCCAAACTAACGAATTTGTAAAACATGTTAAAAAATTTCTTCCTATAAGATTCCATGTTTTAGATAAGAGGAATAAGAGCAAACTTGATGTCTTTCTTTTAAGGAAAAACCTATTAAAGTAATTCCTGCTCGTTATTTTATATGAACTAAAAATTGTGATTTAAGTATTAATTGTGAGACCTGACCAGTGGTACCCCAAATAACGTAATATCAAAAGACATATCTTATTTTCTCGTGAGAAGGTTAGAATTTTAGAACACTGGCAATCGTTTAGGCTCGACTCACGATATCGCTAGATCCATGCAGCTAAAGAATTTTACAGATTTCTTAAAATAAATGTTTTATTTTATTTGGACACTTTGAAAAGAAAATTTATTTATGAGACCATTTGAGTTTTAACGAGTCTAAAATAAAATATCAACTTTGTAAAGACCTGGTCAAAACGGTCAAGTATGTTTAAACTTTGTCATTTTTCAAAAGTTAGGACATATTTATCAAATTATTATCGTTTAAACATATAGATAAAAGTTTTTATTATCGATTATCTGAGATTCTATTAAATAGTCAATCTTGAATTCTTTTTCCCTAACTTATCACTTAGATTTTAAGAGGGGCTATTAAAAACAATTTTTATGAATAGATACTTCTTATATATCAGTTACAATATTTTAGTGTTAAAAGTGGTAGATAACCAAAAGAATCAGGGACGATTCTTATTAATTAAACTACATAGGGGAATGAAAACCGTCCCTTAATTTAATTGATTAAACTTGGTTAAACAACCTCCGTTAAATGGTCATACTAATCATTTGACATATTAACCAAGATCATTAGCCAAATCTCGGCCTACAAATAGAGACAACCCCGTAAGGAGACCTTTTAATTGATTATGTGTTCTGTGGTTATAAATATATATGTATCTGATTTCAAGAAAATAGAAATTCTTATGGAATTCGAGAATTCGAGTTGGATAACACATAATAACGTTTTCTAAATAAGAATAATTTCAAATGGTTTTATATTTTATTGGGCATTTTTTGGACTTAATTCGAAATCTCTTTGAGCGGAAAAGCAGGTTGTCTCTATTGTGTACGAGATAACTTGGAAGAATAGCGTTTAGCTTAACCGTATAAAACCGTCCGTAGTGTACGAAGGGTCTTTGGCTGCCATTGTCATTGACTCGAGAGTAGGCGGGAATGTGGCCATACTTTAGGTGGGGACCTGATCAGTCCCGTACGTGTTAGGTGGATCGCACCAGGGTTCCGTGAGTCGACGATTGGAGCGTGGCTGCGGGGATAACTGGCCGGGTGATGAGTAGTCCATGGTGCGGGTAACAACCCCACGTATCCGGCATTCGACTCTGGAGATGAGAGGACGAATTTTGTTTTAAACGTGTTTATGTCACCACGGTAAACAGGGGTAATAATGTAAGCCCCTGGTATCGGTGTGATTGGCGGTATATTATTATTGTACAAGTACCAAATACAAAACATATTCGGAACTTGTATAATAATTGGCCGGTATATCGTGATAAAACTTTTCTAAAAAAAATACGGCACTTAAAACATTTCTTATACGTTATCGGTTGTGCTTTTATGTACTGCTATTTGATCTATGTTTGTTTTAATATTTTATTCATATTAAATTTTGATAATTTACCCACCTGACGAATTTTTTCTATGAAATTCTTTTAGAATATTATAATCGTCAGATTAAGGGAGACTGACCATTCCTCAGACGGACAAGGTTGAAGATAGCTGATCAAGATGAGACTCGAATGTATTTCTATTTCTTCATAAATTGTTATAATTAAATGTAATATTTAAGTACTTCAATAATTATTAAAAAGTAATCTAATTAGTTGAGAATAGTAATGACTCGGATATGTATCATGTCTTCCGCTGTTTTCTATTATAGACTTATTTATAAAGCCTGGAAAATCCGGGTTGTTACACCTGCAATATGCCTTTTTGGCTTTTCGCCTGCAGTCGTCTGAGTTGCAGGCTATACTCTTCGACCTTCGGCTGTCTTAGCTCCCGGGCCGACTTCGATGCGGCCTTGACTCTGTTTAACGAGATCACCGGTTCCGACCTAATCCCTTCATGACGCCAACAACCTCAACGGCGCCGATGTTTTCCACTACTGCGATCCTTCTCGCAATTCTCCCAACGATTTCCACCTCATATCCTCCGACCTTCATGTCTCTCTCTCCCTCTCTCTCTACCTTTTCAATTTAGGTTTTCCTTATTTCCTTTATGTTCTCCTCAATTCGATTATGATTTATGTTGTTTTTGTTTTATCGGGGAAAAATTCCAGGACCATAGAGCTAAAGGATGCAATTTACTCGATATGTTTATGCGTTTTGTCATTTTTGCTAAATTCTCCTTAGATACAGTTTGACACTAATTAAATGCTAATTGCGTTCGATGATTTAGTCTCGTTTTATAATTTGTACTTCACTATAAATTTGTGCTGAGACATCTGTCTAAACGATATGCATTGGTTGACTTTGCACCCTTTTCTTGTAAGATTTTGGTATAGATTTTGTTTTGGTAAGATGTTATTTATTGTCTAATTACTAATTGTGTGTGCTCCGGTAGTTTTGTAGCAAGATAAGTAGTACTCCACTCTGTAATGTGGCAAATGAAGAGATTGTAAGCTCAATGTTGGTCTATTTGTGTCGAAATGTAGAATGAAGGGTTGTTACTGTTTGGGATAAATTCCGCATCTTCAAGAAATGACGTGGAATACTTACGGTCAAAAAGTCGAAAGATCATATACGAAGAAACTACGGAATAATATCCAAAAGTCAAAAGTCAAAGTCGTAAAAGTCGGAAATCCGATACAAGAGAAAGTCAGCAAAGGAAATAAAGCCCGGTATTGATATTGGGCCAACTAGCAGCCGAGTCCAGAGGTGGGCCGAAGATAGACCAGCACTAAGAGAAACCCTACCCCAAGCAAAGGGCTGGGTCAACTAACAACTCCCTAGATTCTGGGATAGTTCCACCAGAGCAGGAGGTAAATCCGGAGAAGAAGGAGGGAGATGCGGAAGATAACGGTTAAGGAAAAAAGGGAAGATATAAGCACGATAACCCCAATAAGAGATCAGTCAACTCATCTTTAGCATACTTCAACTCCATACCACAAAGCGTACTAGCAAAACTTAGCCTCCGATAATCCAAAGTCGACATTTGTATTCTTTATTCTCTCATTTCATTCATAGTAGATACTTTGGCGGGATTCCGACTCCCCCCGCGGTTTTTCCCACATTCGGTTTCCGCGTCACTAATTCTTGTGTCTCTTCGTTTTCTTTCCGTATTTTCGCATTTGTAGATTCAATTCGTCTATTAATTCATAGGAGTTAGTCCGATTGCTTTAACCCACAACTCGAATCTAAACCCGGTAAATCTTTACCAAAACAATTTGGCGCCCACCGTGCGGCAAAGTGATCGTTTGCTAGCCAAATCACGCAGCAAAGCAACCTACGTGTCAACATGTCTGCATCCGGCCAAGATCTTGCCAACAGCCAAAATGCTTCCACTCAGTCTGCTGGAGGAACACCTTCCTCAGGAACGACCGGCCTGCTCGTCACATCATCCACCCAGGCGACTCCAGTTAGCCATGTGGCGGGGCATACGCTGAGCGCCTCGAAACCACCCCAGGGGTCCTCAACATCAAAGACGTTCAACCCCTTCGTAACCGGTAGAGACGGGGCACCATCCAAGGCGGCGGCTCATGGAGGGTTATTTAGGGACGCTTCTAGAGCTCCGCCAGCACCAGATCCCATGATGGAGATACTCCAGGGGATCAACACTTTGCGCCAGGCGGTGAAGACCCTGCAGAAGGACAACAGGGACATCATGGCTCAGATGAAGGCGGCATCAAAACCACCACCTGTACCAGTCCAGTCATCACCCGAGTTCCTGTTCACGACGCCTGAGGAAACACCAACCTCCCACAGAGAGTCTGTCATCAGTGTGCAAATTTTCAAGTCATTCCCTCAGAAGTTGGTTACCAGACTAGATTTAGAGTTGGCACCACCTAGTCAAGCCATGATACCCAGAGGACTGGGCTACTTGACTCATGGCCCTATCCTTTCTTTAGCCTCGAAAACCGGGAAGCTAATCCGTTGTCTCTTGCAGGTACCTCCGTTCACCAGGCATCAGGATGGCAGCCGGTAAGTTCGCCAGGAGTGCACACCCCAGCCAACAACCGACTCCCACCAGATCTGGGAAGAGCACCTACCCCCAGTCAGCAAACACCCGGATGGCAGCCGAAAGTAATAGTCAACCCCATGGTCGCTATCCCTTACCCTGAAGCGGCCTGGCCGTCCCAAAACTCACCTCAGCTGGCATCAGAATGGCGGCCTGAGCCTGCAGTGGCTACGTCTCTTCCGCCTCCACCCCCGAGCAGTCACCACCTTGGAGGGCCTCAGGCAGGGAGTACCCCTTTTAGTTTCTTCCCTCCTGCTCCTAACCTTCTTGCAGGAACAAACAGTGCTGCAGATCAGCAGTACCAAGAACTGAAGGAGCTGAGGGACCTGATCAGCAAAATCCCTGGAATGCCACGCCCCCTGGAGAGAGCAGCCAGAGACAGCTATGCGGACTCGCCCTTCACTGACGACTTGGCTTGCGTTGCTGTGCCCAAAGGTTTTGTGCCGCCAGCCATGACGCTCTATGATGGCACTGCAGACCCCCTTGACCACATCAACCAGTACAAGCAGAAAATGATGGTGGTAACCGCCACAGGGCCTCTGAAGGAAGTCTGCACGTGCAAAGGGTTTGGTTCCACCCTCTCAGGGGCAGCCCTCCACTGGTTCGTTGGTCTGCCAAACAGAAGAATCACCTCCTTTGCCGATCTGGTCAATGCCTTCAACCAATAATTCGCCAGCAGCAGAAAGCCAGAGAAACAGACTAGCGATCTATACCGGGTGGTGCAGAAATTCGAGGAGTCTACGCGAGATTTCCTCAACAGATTCAACAGGGAGAAAGTGACTATTCCCAAATGTGACGTAGCCACCGCCGTAGAAGCCTTCCGTCAAGGGCTCCTCCAGGATTCAGATCTTTACAAAGATCTCACCAAATATCCATGCGCTACATTCGAAGATGTGCAAACCAAAGCAATGGCAGTCATCAGGTTGGAGGAAGATTCGGGCCCCAGAAGGGCTACGTATGGTTCTGAGCATGTCTCCAGGAAGGCACCAGCAGAGAAGAGAGGCGAAAGATCCAAGCCCTACGACAGAAATGTGCACAAGATCTCGGAAGAAAAAGATTGGAAAGAGAGCCCAGAACTCCCACCTAAAATAAGCGAGTACGGGTTCTCTAGCAACCTTGCCGGTCTACTCGGGCCCTAAAGGAATTGGGACGCAAAGTCAGGTGGCCCAGGAGACAAGAGTACGCCAACGATCGCCGGTACACCAGCAAGAGGTGTGAGTTCCACGATGACATCGGGCACAACACCGAAGAGTGTGTCCTCCTCAGAAAGGAAGTGAAGTTCCATTACGATCAGGGAAACCTGGATCACCTGGTATCCAGAAGCTCCAGCAGGATAAATGCGGCAGACCAAGTGTTGCCCTCACCTTCTCCACTGTGCACCAGAATTGTCAATGTAATCACAGGAGGATCGGAATTGTGTGGCCTAACTTATTCGGCAGCCAAAAGGCACGCTTCCCAGTCCAGAGGAGACAAACCAGATAACTCCTGCAGAATCAGCTGCCCAGACCTTCCAGCCGTCACCTTTGATGAATCTGATGCGGAACCCTCTCCAGAGTCCCACCACGATGCCCTAATCATCACACTCTCCATAAGGAACTGCACTATGAAGAAAATACTGGTGGACACCGGAAGCTCTGTCAACCTTATCATGTTAGAGACTTTGCAGAACATGGGGTTCAGCGAGGAGGACCTGAGCAAAAAAGCGGTCCCCCTCATAGGCTTCAGTGGGGAAACCAAATACTCCCTGGGAGAGATTACGATTCCCACCTATGCTGGAGGCGTAAACAAGCAAGTACGATATTTGGTCATTGACGGTCCATCCACTTACAACGTGATCCTAGGAAGACCGTGGATACATGAGATGAAGGCCATCACCTCCACCTACCACCAATGCCTGAAGTTCCCTATGCCTTGGGGAGTGCAGAACATCAGCGGTGACCAGAGGGAGGCCAAAGACTGCTACAGAGTGGCGCTGAAGAAGACGGCAAGTTCTCCAGCATAGCAACTACAGAGCCTTCACCTACCTCTGCAAGAGTATCTCGAACCCCCTTAGGCGGAGATAGATGAAGTCAACTTAGACAAACAACACCCAGAACGAAAAGTGCTGATCGGATCAGAGTGCACAGGTAATACCCGACAAAACCTTATTGAATTATTAAAAACTAACATGGATTGTTTTGATTGGTCCCATGATGATATGGTAGGAATAGATCCGAGTATCATCACCCACAGGTTAAGCGTGGACCCGACCCACAAACCAATCCAGCAAAAAAGAAGGAAGTTTGCTCCAGAGAGGAACCAAGTTATCAATCAGGAGGTGGATAACCTGCTGGCTGCTGGTAAAATCAGGGAGGTAAAATACCCAGAGTGGTTGTCCAACGTGGTGGTAGTTCCAAAGAAGAATGGCAAGTGGAGAGTGTGCGTCGACTTCACCGATTTAAACAAGGCATGCCCAAAGAGACCCCTTTCCTCTGCCGCACATAGACACCATGGTGGGCGCCACGGCAGGCCATGAAATGCTGACTTTCCTTGATGCGTGGAGTGGATACAACCAAATCAAGATGCACCCAGCAGATCAGGAGAAAACCGCCTTCAGGTCTGAGAGAGGTATCTATTGCTACAATGTTATGCCTTTTGGTCTGAAAAATGCAGGATCCACCTACCAGAGGCTGGTTAACATGATGTTCATGAAGAAAATTGGCGATACCATGGAGGTGTATATTGATGACATGGTCGTCAAGTCCAAGCAAGCCTCACAGCACACGGCACATCTGGAAGACGCCTTCAACACCCTGAAGGAGTACAAGATGAATTGAATCCTTCCAAGTGCACGTTTGGGGTATCCTGTGGAAAATTTCTGGGGTACATGGTCACCCAGAGGGGAATCGAAGCCAGTACAGAGCAGATCAAAGCCATCCTGCAGTTGGAGTCTCCACAGAAACCGAAAGATGTGCAGCGGTTGACTGGAAGAATTGCCGCCCTGAATAGGTTTATCTCAAGGTCCTCAGACAGGTGCCGTTTATTCTATGATATCCTGAGGAAGGCTCAAAGATTTGACTGGACGGAGGAGCATGAGAAAGCATTCAAAGAGCTAAAGCACTACTTGAGTACTTTACCACTCCTGTCAAAGCCGGAACCTGGAGAGCCACTCTTTCTATACCTATCAGTGACTGAGGTGGCGGTTAGCGCAGTGTTGGTAAGGGAACATAAAGGAGCGCAACATCCGCTACTATGTCAGTAAGTCTTTGCTTCTTGCAGAGACCAGGTACACGTCCCTTGAAAAACTTGTACTTGCGCTCGTTACGGCATCATATAAACTGCGTCCTTATTTTGAATCGCATATTATATCTGTAATAACAAACTACCCACTGAAAACTATTATGAGAAAACCCGAGTTGTCAGGTAGGATGGCAAAATGGTCCATGCACTTGAGTGGCTTCGATTTGAAGTTTGTCCCCAGAACAGCAATCAAGTCCCAAGCGTTAGCAGATTTCATATCCGATTTCAGCCCGACGCTGCAAACACAAGCAGAGAAAGACATCATTCTCCTGGAAGAAGACAAGGGCGAACAGGTGTGGAGGCTTAACGTAGATGGAGCCTCAAACATGAGAGGATCTGGAGCGGGATTGGTGCTCAAGTTACCTCAGGGGGACCTCGTAGTCCAAGCAGTACGATGCGAGTTCCTAACAACGAACAATGAAGCAGAATATGAAGCCTTAATCTTGGGTCTCTAGCTGGCCCTAGATCTTAAAATCAAGCGGCTGGAGGTGTATGGTGACTCCCAGCTGATAGTCAACCATATGAACGGCTCATACGCAGCAAAGGATTCCAAGATGATGGCTTACCTTGAGGTAGCAAAAGGTCTCTCCCTAAGGTTTACAGAATTCTCAATCAGCCAAGTTCCAAGGGATCAAAACGTGGAAGCGGACGCCTTAGCAACCCTGGGGGCAACCTTCAGACCAGGAGAAGTATCCACCATACCCATAGTCCATGTGCTGGAGCCAGCAATCGGGAGAGGCGCACAGGAACGGGGAACACCAGAAGAGGATTCACCAGATCAGGGACTGCAATGGTTTCAAGAAGCAAGGATCTGCAGCACCACAGCAGAACAGGAGGAAACCTCCGACTGGAGGAAACCCTACAAGGATTGGTTGCAAGATGATATTCTGCCGGCAGACAAAAGAGAAGCCCAAAGTTTCCGGATGAAAGCATCCAGGTATACCCTCATTGATGGCGTGGTATTCAAAAGATCGACCGCCGGACCATACCTAAGGTGCCTAAGCCAAGAGGAAGCAGAAATAGTAATGCATGATCTCCACAGCGGAGAGTGTGGAAATCATGCAAGGGGCAAGAGTCTATCCAACAAAGCACTTCGCCAAGGCTACTATTAGCCAACAATGCACAGGGACGCCAGAGAGTATGTTAAAAAAGGCGACGCCTGCCAAAGACACGCACCGGTCAATCACCAGTCAGCAGAACCGTTACATCCAATAATCTCTCATTGGCCCTTCATGAAGTGGGGAATGGATATTGTGGGCAAACTGCCAAGAGCACCAGGAAATAAAGTCTTTATGCTTGCAATGACCGACTACTTCTCCAAATGGATAGAAGCAGAAGCGTTCCCTCAGGTGACTGAGAAGCAGGTTATATCCTTTATTAAGCGTAACATTATCTGCAGGTTCGGTGTACCCTCAGAGATCATCTGTGAAAATGGGTCCCAGTTTATTGGCAATAAAATGGAGGCCTATTGCGCCAGGTTGAATATCGCTCTAAACAAGTCTACTCCCAGAAATCCTCAATCCAATGGTCAGGCGGAATCCAGCAACAAAATTGTGATGGACAACCTGAAGAGGAGGCTGAAGGAAGCAGGGGGCAGATGGGCAGAGGAGTTTCCCTTGGTGCTGTGGTCCGACAGAACCAAACCTAAGGTGGCTACAGGACAGACGCCTTTTAGCTTGGTCTTCGGCGCTGAGGCGGTCATCCCTGCAGAGGTGAGGGTACCTACTCACAGATATGGCTGCATAACAGAAGAAAGAAACCAGGTTGAAATGGCAAACAGCTTAGACACCATAAACGAACTCAGAACTGATGCCCAGGTCAGAATGGCCTCCTACAGGCAGGCAGACAGTCGCCAGAAGCTACAACAAGAATGTCAAAGTCAGAATCCAACAGGAAGGAGACCTGGTCCTCAGAAAAGTATTCCAGAACACCAGAAATCAGCAAGCGGGGAAATTCGCCTACACTTGAGAGGGACCCTACCAAGTGGAGAACGTAGTTGGAAACGGAGCATACCAACTTATGACCATGGAAGGAGAAATCATCCAAAAACCTTGGAATATAGTGCATTTGAAAAAATACTTCTTCTGAGTAAAAATCACCAGGAGCATAGGCCACTGTCGCCAGAAATAAGGCATTCAATCCGCCAGATACACCTCCACCAGAGCTCAGGTAATCACATCTTTTGTCTTTTTAACTCTACTTTGCCCTTCAAAATGTTCTTTTGGTTGCAAAATTTTTGACATTTGAGATAGAATTTGATTTTTCACATTTCCCCAAAACTTAAGACTTAACTCATTTTCATATACCTCAAAATTTAACCAGATTTTCACGTAGCCAAAAAACCTTAACCCGTTTTCCTTTTATCTCAAAATTTTGAAACCCCCTTTTCATATGTTTTCGAGACCTAATTTGTTCACATTTTTCGAGTTCCCTCTCACATGTTTCTATTTATTCCTTTTTACGCTCCTACAAAATTGATTTTTTCCCTTCACACATTTTGGAAGGTATAATTCTCTCCCACCAATACTTGCAAACGTGACAGGTTTTTCGTCTTTTATCAATTACTTTTTCAACTAATATGGGCAATTGATCTGATGGACTGTATAATTCCTACAGAGGGCGTGCGTCTTGTGCTGAGTGCCTACAACCATGACATTACAAGTCTCCTACGCCACTCAGCACTCACGCAAAGCGTGGCACCTCCGACTGAGTGGGTAAACAAAACCCCAGGCCACCAACCATCAAAGGTCGACCACACAGACAAAGGCATGCATACAACAGCTGACAACAACCAAAACAAACGCAGAAACACCACAAAGTAAGCAAACGAGTACAATAAAAAACAAGTTCAAAACACTCTGCTCCCTTGAGCAGAGGTAAAATTTGGGTATTCTGCTCCCCTGAGCAGAAAGAAATCCAGAACAAATCAAATTTTTTAACAAAGTATTTTTTTGCCACACAGGGCCAAAAACAACAGAAGTAATAGGCTTAACCGCCTAGATATTGTCCCCCTTAGGAGGAAGGCTGGCAAGAGGCACCACCACAGCAATCTCAGCACTTGTGTCCACCGGCCCAGGTACCTCCTGTGCTGCTGGAGGAGAAGAAACCGACTCACCAACCGCCTCCTCCTCATCATTGGCGAGCATCTCCAGATTGAAGCCATTAGGGAACTCCACCTCCATCCTCCTCTCCAAGGCGGCCAAGTCCCAGTTCACATGCTTCCCCTCGGAGTAATCACTGACCATCTGGATTTCAGTGCTACGAGCCACCAGCTGAGGGCTCCCTCCATCTGCTCCTGCAAGCCAACCATCTTCTCCTGAAGCTCAGAATTGACCTTCTGAGCCTGGGCGAGCTCGGCCTTCGCCTCCTCCTCAGCAGCTTTGTGTCCCCTCTCCTTAACCAGCAGCCCTTGAGCCTGAGCCAACTCCACCTTCAACCTGGCAGCCTCCTCCTTGGCCTTATTGGCCTCCTCTTTGGCCCGATCAGTCTCCTCCCTGACCTGATTAGCCTCCTCCAGCAGACGAGCATTGTCTGATTGAAGTTGGCCTCCCAAGTCCCAAAGGTGGGATATGCCAGCTTTCAAGAAGATACCCATCTGGAGAGTCTGATCAACACCGCAGCGGTCAGAAATGCAATCCAAAGATGAAATTAACTCAAAGACGGGAAAATAGAATCACCTCAAAGGCGTGAGCGGTGACATGAGCTATCGTCTCGATGAGAGGCTCTCTAGCCATCACGGACTCAGAACCAAGGAAGAGAAACTAATCTAGGAGAGATAGGTCCGACAAATTCGTGATGGTCCCAAAATCTCTGGGAAAGGTCATCACAACATCGTTAGGACCACGCTCAGCGGAATATGGAACGGAGGGCTGAGGGGAGTCAGGCACATGAATCACGGGTGTCCCCTCTGCAGAATCAACCCGTGCTGGGGGGGAGAGACTGCGCTTCCTCTTTGAGCTGGTAGAAGGAGCTGGAGAAGAACCAGAGCCCCTCCTAGAAGAGGAGCGAGTAGCTATGCTCTTCCTTTTAGCTCTGACTCGGTCCAAGGTCATAGGAGCTTTTGAGTTGCCTAATGGAAGCAGAGATACAGGATAAGTCACAAAGGAAAAAGAAAAGAAAATAAAGCACAAACCCACTCAGCTGAATATCCCTCACCAGAAGACATGGATTCAGCAAAAGGGGGACAAGTGCCGTTACGAGAAGGGACGAAAAGGTTGTTGAAAACAAGCTGCTCTGGACTGAGGGTGGAGAGTTGAGGGGCTAAGTCGAGAATGGACATCACCTACTTAGGCTGCTGCAAACCTGCAACATGGGGTCAATAAGAGTCTTAAGTTTACAAAGAAGTCTAAGGATTGGAGGCATAACAAGTACCTGTGGTGTCCCTCCACTCAGAAAATAGATAATCATGAGGAAGAGGGGAGAGGGAATCAGGCTTCACAAAGATGAAGTCTCTAAACCACTCAGCGTCAGGGGGATTGACTGGAAAAGCTATGCCAGGAAAGCCTTTATCTTTCACCTGCATTGTCACTTGACCACGCCCCAGGGGCCTCACCTGGAATATGCCGCAGACATCGCCTAAGGAGAAACTCCTCCGATGGCGACAGTTTAAGACGCAGAAGGACAGCAGTACCCGCCAGGTGTGGGGGGCCACTTGACAAGGGGCAAATCTATAGTAGGTCAGAAGTTCTTGAACAATTGAAGGGAAGGGGAAGCGCAAGCCCAGGAGGAATGGTTAAGCATACATGCAGACCCATCCAGTTCGGATGAAGTCCGCCTGTTGCCCCGGAGAAGGGATATGAATTTCTACCCCCTCCCCAAAACCAAAGATCTCTCTAACAAGAGGAAGGTCAACCTCCGAAAAGTTGGAGTCGCAAGAGTGTGTAGCACCCAGAACAGAAGAGGAAGTAAACGCCGTCAGCGATGAAGGCGAAGAAGGAGAAGAAGGAAGAGAGGAAGTAAACGTCCGAAGGCTAAAAGAGTCCATCTACGTTGTCTAATTCTTCATCCCCACCATCTTCCCTACCATCCTCCCCACCATCTTCAACACATTCTTCCTCATCCTCAGAAGGCTATGAAAGACGTCGAGCACAAAGGATTCAATTAAGAAATTTATTGTGTACTCAACTATTACAAATACAAGAACAAAATACCCCCCATCCAAACCAACCACCACTTCGGAAAGGAAGAAAATTCATTGAAAGAAACCGAGAAGATGGTCATCGTAGACTCTACAGCGACTACTTCGCTGATGCACCTGTGTACGATGATAGGATGTTTCGACGTAGATATCGGATAAGAAGACATCTGTTTCTACGTTTGGTATATGCCGCTGAGTCCACTCACGATTTTTTTCAACAAAGATGTGATGCTACTGGAAGACCAGGTTTATCAGCTTTGCAAAAATGTACTGCGGCTAATCGTATGTTAGCATACGGAGAGGCCGCTGATAGGGTCGACGAATACTTAAGACTTGGTGAATCAACGGCACGAAACTGTCTTTAGTGTTCGTCGAAGTTATCATTGCTCAATTTGGTGAACAGTATCTCAGAACTCCAACAGCTGCAGATGCTCAAAGGCTACTGCAAATCAATGAAACACGGGGATTTCCAGGTATGTTGGAGAGTATTGATTGTATGCACTGGACATGGAAAAACTGTTCAGTGGCTTGGCAAGGCCCATATCAAGGACGGTCAATAAAAACGTAAATAATTCTTGAGGCTATAGCTTCTCAAGATTTGTGGATTTGGCACTCTTATTTTGGCACGCCCGGATCAGCTAACGATATAAACGTGCTTCATCGTTCCCCTGTCTTTGATGATCTCTTGAACGGGTGAGCTCCACGTGTTAGTTATTGGGTAAACGGTAATCACTACGACACTGCTTATTATTTAACTGATGGGATATACCCAAGATGGTCTACTTTTATCTCGTCTATAAGACATCCACAAACACCTAAAGATAGGTGTTTCTCAAAAAGACAAGAGAGCGTAAGAAAGAATGTGGAGCGTGCGTTTGGCGTCCTACAAGCTAGGTTTACGATAATTTGTAAACCAGCAATATCATGGGATACTACCACTTTGAAAAAAGTTATGACGACATGTATAATATTACACAACATGATTGTGGAAGATGAACATGATACGTACGCCGGATACGACATTGCTAATGAGTATATGGAACATCGCAATGAAGAATCATCGCAATGAAAAATGGCTTAAATCGAAAAAAACCGTCGACTCGCGGATGGGGTAGTCGACGGTTTTCTTCGATTCGCGGATGGGGTAGTCGACCAATTTCTTCGACTAGCCCATCCGCAAGTCAAAAAAAACCGTCGACTACCCCATCCGCGAGTCGACGGTTTTTTTCAATTTAAGCCATTTTTTCGGGTTTGTTTTTCTCTTTTAAGATAGTTTTCAACCATTTGAAATATCAGTTTGTTGATGGTGGTGCAGTGGGTTGGTCGTTTGCCTCCCAATTGATAGGTCTGGGGTTCGATCCTTGTTAATTGCATAATTTTGTAAATTTTAATTATTTTTTCAAAAGGCAAATCTGTGAACAAGAGGATTCAAACCAGGGTCATTTGTATGAAATGTTATCAATGTAACCAAATTCACCAACTTATACTTAATGTCTCATATCATTGGAAGATTTACATTATACTTAAACTATTTCTCAAAACTTTCAAGTATTAGATAAAAAATAATACGACCCTTAGGTGGGTCGAAAAACCCACTTGACCTGACCCATTTCCGGATTTTTTTTATTTTAATTTGCATCGATCTGTGTAATAAATCTTGATTGTCGACTTGTCGTAGATTAATTATGCATATTACTCGTATTTGTTAATTACGTTTATTAAATTGTATTAAGTCGTTAATTAATCTAATTAACTGTTTAAAATCGGAGGCGTAACAATAACCGAAAAAACGGTTTTATTATCGAGTTCTAATAAACCGATACTCTATAAAATGTAAATGTGATAATATTTCGAGAATTAATTGCAAAGGAGAACTCGACATTTTGCGTAATTAACTATATAGGAAGTCGGTTTTGTTTTATTACGATAATAAAAAAAGACGGTTTTGTTATCGAGTTTTAATAAATCGATAATCTATAAAATGTAAAAGTAATATTATTTTGAGAATAAATAGTAAGAACAAAGTCGTCATTTCACGTAATTAACGCCGACGGTAAGAAGTAGAGCGCCGACGGTAAAAAAGTAGTTGCGCAAATTCTTAATGAAATCTTTATCATTTTGTCATAAAGGTATACCAGCGTCAGATGTGAAAAGAAGGGTTACAAAAATTTATTTGAGTTTGTCCTTTCATATTTGTTTGTTTGAACTGTTCTTCTGGTTAGCCTATTGACAGTTATTAATTCAGGGTAACTTTTTCTCGATTTTCGTGATTTGTTCACATATCGTGCTTTGGACGTCCGCCCGCACCGCTCGGCGCCCCGCGCGCGCCCGCGCAGGACTGACCTGGTTTCCAATCGTGGCGGCCACCCACGCGGTCCCCTCCCGTTCGGGGGCGGGTCCGATCTCGCTTTCGGGTTGAAGTCTCGGACCTTGATTCGGATGACGATTCAGACTTTTACTAGACGGGCGCGAGCACCCGTATTTTCTTTGAAATCGATCAAGTCGTGGTTGTAAATGTTTAAAGGCCGATATGTTTGGTAAGGCGACCTAATTAGTGAACTGAATTCGTTGCCGATTTGTGGAGTCGCCACCGAGTCAATTATGGGGACTCGGAAATCGTTCAAGTCAACTTTGATCCTTAGCCGGCTCAAAGCTGAGGGGCACGAGACCTAAAGATAAAGACTTGTACCGTTAAGCACTCCATGCCTAGTATGACTCTCATTGCCAATGGTTTCGGACATCCGGAAACCATCGATTTTGAGTAAGGGGTGAGGGTACGTATTGGGAAGCCAACATCCGCTAGACATGGACACCCAATCCCGCCCACACGTAGCGACCTCTACTAATCAATCGGTGGGCTAATAACTTCGTTCTTTTGTTGTGTCGGAAATACTGCAACATCCATTGTTTTAACCCTATACCTTTTGCTATGTCGGTTGTTTAAGGACAAGTAAGTTTTGTCGTCAAAGTAGTTATATTTACATTCTTTGCATGCAATTTCACGTGACAAGCAGGCCATGAAAAGATGCACGTAGAGAGTAGAGAGTACTAGTATTATACGTATTAGCAAATCAGCTTTAACGTGATAATACGGATATTAGTCATTCTCGTGGTATACCTTACCCGGTATTCTGCTTAAGATGCGTCGGCTCGGTATTAATAAGGATGCATCGAGCCATGCATGGCGAGCACCGGGACTAATACGGAACCCGACTTCAGTTTTAGCTTATTTACGTATTGATTTCCGTGTTAAGTGATTTAGCATGCGATTATTAGGTCATAAAAGCAATAAATCATAGCGAACGTAAGTAAATCACGCAATGAGGAGTTGCACCCTCGGAGTATACGCTAAACGAGACACGATGCATGGATAGTTGAGAACGGGTCTCGGAACTACTCGGGTCTATTTAGGGTATTTTAGTTTATGGTTGAAGTTGGGACGTTACGTGTCTTAGTAAGTGTGGTGGACCTAGGGTCTACGTTTGACATTATCGTAGTGCATAACAAAAGTGCAGGAATGTAAAGTTTTTTTTAGATGACAACCTAGTGATGATTCCACTTTAAATGGTGGATCCTCCTAGCTCGCCTGGTGATTTCGGCAAAGTTTCGTTACCATTGGTCCTCCTGCGGCTAATCCGGCAAAGCTCCGCTACTACTTGCTAGTTCTGCGGCTAATCCGGCAAAACTCCGTTCAAATCGGGGTGGCTAGTCGAACACAGGCACCTCGGGATCGAGTGAAATGCTCGAAGGTGAGGAGTAAAGTCGATTTCGCTTTTTATTGGAACTACGATCGAGTAGATCGTTTGCCTCGGGTGTTGGAGTCCGAGCCCTTAGCGAGAAACTCTTAACGAGAGAAGAGGGAAGAGAGAATGAGTTGAATTGTGTCGAATGAAGGGGGTGGAGGGGGATATTTATAGGTGTTTTCGGCTCTCGTCACCCGGATGAACGCCTGAGTTTAGGCGCACCAAAACTCAGGCGCCTAGGTTTTGGCGTGTGAAGACTCAGGTGCGCAAGGTGAGGCGCTCGGAATTTTGATACTTTCCAAAACCGAGAAGTGCGGGTATTATACAATGCTTCGGACAAAGTCTTCCCCACCTTGACCTAGCGTCCTTGCGCCTAGTGGGCCTCGGGCGCGTGTCCCGAGGTTCGCTTGGCGCGGTGCTGACTCGGTTTGTGTTTCGGGACCGACTCGGAGTCCCAGTGTCAGAATTGACTCTAATTAGTGTCAATGCGATCATAATGACACGACTAAGGTTTCCATGATGTTAATTTAATTTTTCCGAGCAACTGTTTGATCCGTTCTATAGAAAAACGATCTAAAACATCGCGAACCCGCGTCGCGTTGTAGTTCGATCGTCATCGGGTGTTTGTTGGGCACTCCTGTAGCCCCGAGGTCTAAATCTGGGTGTCTACAGAAACCCCCACTTTGACTGAGGCTTGGAGAAGGCGAAAGTCAAAGTATAGCCACCCAGGTCAATCGAGGATTACGACCTGGTGGCTGTCCGGTCGGGTCGTTTTAAGTTCGTTGGACTACGTGGTGAGGCTCGCCGGCCAAGGCTTAGAAATCATAACTGACATCTTCGCCTGTGGTTGCATGTCGGGGCCCAGGCCCGTGCTTGTCGTCTCGTTCTAGGTTCTTCATGCTCGTGCGTTTGTCTTTTCGGATGTTTGATAATCCGTTCAATTTTGGATTGCCTTGTGTGTGTGACGCGTTAAGCGTAGATGTGTGACAAAAATGTTCGTATGTGTCAGCTTCCATTCGAACAAATGTCTTTGGGATGCTCATGACCCCTCGGACTTAATGAAACAAAAATAAAATGTTCGAGGGCGTCAGTCTCTACTCGAACAGTCGTCTTCGGGATGCCTATGATCCCTTGGACAAAATAAAACAAGATAAAATGTTCGAGAGTGTCAGTCTCCACTCGAACAATTGCCTTTGTGATGCCTATGATCCCTTGGACAAAATGAAACAAGATAAAATGCTCGAGGACGTCAGTCTCCACTCGAACAATTGCCTTCGGGATGCCTATGACCCCTTGGACAAAATGAAACAAGATAAAATGCTCGAGGGCGTCAGTCTCCACTCGAACAATTGCCTTCGGGATGCCTATGACCCCTTGGGCGAAATGAAACACGATAAAGTGTTCGAGGGCGTCAGTCTCCACTCGAACAATTGCCTTCGGGGTGCCTATGACCTCTTAGCCAAAATGAAACAAGATAAATTATTCGAGGGCGTCAGTCTCCACTCGAACAATTGCTTTCGGGATGCCTATGACCCCTTGGACAAAATATGATTGAGCGTGTCAGTATCCGCTCAAACCCAAATTGCTGTTGTTGTTGCCTTGAGGATAACTAAGACCCGTTAGGCTAAAAGGTGAGCGTGTCAGTATCCGCTCAAACCCAAGTTGCTGTTGCTGTTGCCTTCAGGATAACTAAGACCCATTAGGCTAAAAGGTGTTTAAGCGCGTCAGTATCCGCTCAAACCCAAATTTCTGTTGCCTTCAAGATAACTAAGACCCGTTAGGCTAAATACGTCTGACCGTGTCAGTATCTGCTCAGACCTAAATTGTTGTTTGTTGTTGCCTTCAGGATAACTAACACCCGTTAGGCTAAAAGGTGTTTGAGCGTGTCAGTATCCGCTCAAACCCAAATTTCTGTGGAGGTATAAGACTCCAGAATGTCCGAACGTGTCAGTATCCGTTCGAACTTAAATTGCTATGGAGGTATAAGACTCCAAAATGTCCGAACGTGTCAGTATCCGTTCGAACTCAAATTGCTGTGGAGGGATAAGACTCCAAAATATCCGAACGTGTCAGTATCCGTTCGAGCTTAAATTGCCGTGGAGGTATAAGACTCCAAAATGTCTGAACGTGTAAGTATCCGTTCGAACATAAATTGCTTCTCGAATAACTTAGACCCGTTGGGCTCGGAGACGTTTGCTGGTGTTCATTTATTCGGGTTAAATTTGCTTTGTGGACTTGTGTTATTTTGTGCGAATTTTCTTTGCTTTGTTCTGATTTGTTATGCATTTGGATTCGTTCGGAGTTCGTTTTGATCGGCTTTGTTTTGTTTGTTTTATCACGTGGTCGAGTGTGAACATTCTTGTTGGTCGTGGTTCTTATGTTTGCTTTATTATTTCTTTTCGTTCGGGGTTGGTCTATAGGCGTGCTTTATCGATATCGATTAGTAATTGCTTCGTCGTTGTTTGTTTGCTTGTTTAAAGGGTGCGTGTTTTGCGTATGTTGGATATTAAGACTCGTTTGTTCTTGTTTTAGTCTTGTGCTGGACAGGTTGGATGCGCATTCTTCTGTGCCCTAATTCTCTGGCGCATGGCCTTCAGCGGTCCAGGTTTTATACGCGCGACTTGAGGCGTCCGGATTCTTGTGAGTCGGGTTTTCTTGGTAATTCCCGTACTTATCTTATGCAATCTTGCTCAATTAGTGTTTGTGATGATGTGGGTGAACCCTTTGTCAATTTTTGTGAGCTAGAATGGCCTCTAGGGCCCTTCGTGAGGTTTTGTTAGACATACGACGGACCAAAAGTTGTCGTAACGATGCCGGATTTTCCCGAAACCACTTCCATTGTGATCAGAGACGAAAATAGGTGTTTGTGAGCTTTTCAGAATTTTGATATCTATATCCAAAATTTTGACTATATTTTGACTTGTTTAAGATGCTTTAGCCTGACCTGAGCATGGTTTAAGTATTTTGCTTGGTTTTGCATCTAGAGGTGATACTGAGCATCCCGAGGGAGCTTCTACGGTTGGTACTAGTGGCGAGGCCGCCGGGACGAGCTTAATGACTCCCCGCAGGATTCGTAGAAGACGACAAAGCGTTCCGTCACAGAGTCATGATCCAGAGGCCATAAATGAGGCCGACTTTGATAGGGTAAGGAAGCGAAGGCTTCCCGAGATAGTTGCCAGGAGGGCTCATGTCCCGATTCCCGTGCCAGAGAATGAGGAGATTGGCTACGAGGACCCTGAGTGGGCTCGGGACTGGGACGGTCACCAGTTGTTGTTTCGACCGACTTACACGTTTCTCACCGCATTGTGCAGGGTCTGGTGAGTATCCTTATTCGTGTTTATTGGTTTACGATTTGAAATTTTGGCTCTGGTTGAGTTTGTTTTGTTTTGTTTATACTTGTATTGCTTCGGTTTGAAGCCTCCGGGTTCAATGAGAACCTTTTCGGGTTTTACGACATGCCTTGAGATATATTCTCAAAAGCTGACCCCCGTGGCAAAGGGGATTATCACGAGGACCGCTCCGGGTCACGTGGTTGAGCAGTGGGTTAGGTTGGTGGGTTGCAAGACTAAGTACTTCCTAGGGTGATTAGAGCAATGGTAGATCGCTTTCACGACACTACCTCGACCTTCCACATGTCTTTTGGGGAGGTCGGGATGACTCTAGAGGACTTCGGGGTTATTACGAATTTATCCTGGGGTACGGAGAGGATTAGGTGGGCTGCCGAAGGCCCTAGGGTAGATAGTGATGAGGTTCGGGGCCTCATCGGGGATTGTTTGGATCGTGAGGCTTACAATACGCCTCATGCTCTGGTGAGTTCGTACATCACCGATCACTTTGGGAGAGTGGCGGTGTTAGAGGGTCGAGCACCCAACACGCACGCCGGAGTAGGATGCCCGGTTGTGGTACTTCCTAGGGTCGACCCACTTCTCGGATAAGGCGAGAGGTTCAACACTAGGATTTTTCCTCTCCTAGCTAATCTAAGTCAGCTGGGACGTTTTGATTGGGTGACCGCGGCTTTCACGGAGATGACTCGCTGCTTGCAAGTCATGGTGAAGCCTTTGCAGGTGGAATCGGCCTCGGCTTTGCCCATCGTGGGCCCAGGCCTCGTGCTGGAGGTTAGTAATTGTTCCTGTTTTTGCTTCTCGGGTTTTGTTTAGATTAATTTGGTTTTACTAAGGATGTTTTGGGGTTTTGCATGCTTGGATTTACTCCTACTTCCCGTGCTTGGCACCTAAAATGGTGCGGGCTCGTCCGATCAGATTCCCGGCAGGGATCGTATAGAGGCTGACCCAGCCTAAGAGTACGACCAGCTACTATCCGTCGGAGAACGTGCTAGTTAACCGACTACGCCTCAAGGACGTAAGTTTTCTCTTTATAGCTTGTTTTACTTAATATCCTCCAAGGGTTTAGGGTTATTGAAATGCTAGTTTTGTTTGTGTAGTTCGTGGCCCGTCCTTGGGCCAACTATGAGGGTGTGCCTGGGTATGTGGCAGCGGAGTTAAGGACTCGGAGCTACAAGAGGATTCTTCTTCCTGCGTTGTTTCGTCCGATTTGGTATCTGGGCGAACGGTTGGTGCGTCAGTGCTTGTACGATGACATTAGGGTGCTGGTTGATCCTCCCCGGACTTTGTTCAGGCCACCGACCACTGCAGAGGTCCTCGAGGGCAGGGATGGAGAAGGAGGCGATGCACTTCTGGTGCCTGGGGCCTTCTATCTATCTCATGTCAGCCAGCGGCTAGCTTGCCACCGCCTCGTGGTGAGTGCTTGATCTTTGGTTCTTAAAGCTTGTTTTCTTTTTATGGCTTAGTATTTTCTTGTTTTTGATCGGTCGCCTTTCGTTCAGATGGCCAACCCGGCTGATGCTATTCAGCCCCCACACTTCCCCTTTGACGCTGCTTAGGGTAGACGCAGCCGGGGTAGCTTTTACCGAGCCTCTGCCCCTGTGCTCTGCTGAGGAAATGGATGCCGGGATAGAGTGGCGCGACCGGGTATACCGGGTAAGTTTCAATTTCTGTTTTGGATTTGGGTTCTAAGAGTTAGGTTTTTTTTTTTGGTAAAAGGTAAGTAGATTAAAAAGAGGGAAAAACAAAACAAAAAACAGTGGCTACATCAAGTTATGCAGCTACCTAGCATCCTTAGGAGTTACAGGGTATTTGATCTTACACAAAATCCTACTCTTTAAATCCAACAAGATCAATATAACTATCTCCTTTGGATGCCTCAGAACTTTCTCAAATCTGCAATTATTCCTCTGCCTCCATATATGATAAATAGTCGCATTGATCAGAGCACGAAGAACATTACACTGAAGCTTCGAGCCTCTCAATTTCGTAGCCCACTCCAACCCCGTGTTACTTGGGATTCGTTTCTTCGTCCAGTTACTCAAAAGACCGATAACCCGAGAACTCCAACAGCATCCGAAAAAAGTATGTTCCAAGCCCTCAGCATCCAGTTCGCATAAACAACACCGGTCCGTATCAGCGACACCGATCCTAAAAAGCTTCATCCTCATGTTAAGAGCCCCACGAAACACTATCCACGAAATGAAGCTATGCCTCGGGACACTCCACGCACTCCAAACCAGTCTCGCCCACGGGACCACCGGGTAATGAGGTCTTAAATCATGGTAGGCGCTCGCAACCGAATAACTAGAATCCAGTCCAAACCACTTACCATCCACGAACTTGTTCTTTATTTTCTCTTTCACCTGACATATCTTCCTCCAAGCCCAAGTAGCATCAGAATGCGGTAGATAATCATACCATCACACACCCTTCAGATAAATGCTATTAATCCACCGAACCCTCAAACGATCCGGCTGGTCGAACACCCACGATGCCAACTTGGCCACAGCAGCTTCATTCCAGATATACTGATCCCTAATTCCTAAACCTCCTTCATCTTTAGGCCGACAAATTTTCTTCCAACTAACCAAAGCTCGATGATTTCCTTCTACACCTCCTTCCCATAAGAAATTACGACATAGTGAAATAATTCGAGCCATGACAAACTTAGGAATGATAAAAACCATATATAGCCCAATAATTATGCAATTAGGACAGAACAGATTGGACCAGAGTCAGTCTCCCAGCATAAGACAGCTTACGGGCTCCAATACTAGTGATCCTCGAGATGATACGGGCTATAAATTTTTCACAATGAAGCTTACCTAAACGGGTACTTTGGATAGGAAGTCCAAGATACCGAAAAGGAAACGTACTTTCGACGCAACCCGAGAACTGAAGAATCGCGGCCTTCCTTTCCTCATCCACCCCAGCAAAAAAGGCGTGAGACTTACCCACACTTCAGACCCGAAGCTCTGCTAAAGGTTGCAAAAGCACTCCACAAGAATTCCATCGATTCCCGGTCCCCCTTACAAAAAAGGAGGAGATCATCCGCAAAGAGCAAATGAGTCAGCTTCAAAGGACCACATTTCGGATGGAATTTAAAATTCCTATCCACTCTACCAAAATTCATAATTCAAGAGAAATATTCCATGCAAATCGTGAATAACAAAGGCGACATGGGATCCCCTTGTCTCAACCCTCTTTTCCGTCGAAAAAACCCAAAATTATCTCCATTAGCACAAAGAGAATAAGAAATGGTCTCGACACATTCCATAACCAAACGACGAAAGTGGTCAGGAAAGTCCAAAGCTCTCAACATCTGGTCAACAAAACTCCACTCGACACTGTCATACGCCTTATGAATATCAACTTTAAACAGGCATCTTGGCGAAACTCGTCCCCTCTTATACATACGCACCAAGTCCTGACAAATCAGCACATTCTCCACAATACTACGGCCTTCAATAAACCCTCCTTGAGTAGGAGAGATTATCTGGGGCAGAATCTTAGCCATCCTCGCACAAATAATTTTAGCAATACACTTGTACAAGATATTACAGCAAGCAATCGGCCTGAATTCTTTCACATTTTGAGGCCTATTCACCTTAGGAATCAGAACAATATTCGCACAATTCAGTTGTTTTAGAAGCTTACCTGAGATAAAAAAATCCTGGATAGCCATCACAATTTCTTCACCAATAATGTCCCACGAATCAATAAAGAATTGACTCGAGAAACTATCAGGACTCGGCGATTTATCCCGAGGAATACTAAACAAAGCCTTCTTGATCTCCTCCGGTGTCAAAGTTGCCTCCAGAATCATTTTATTCTCCTGAGTACAAATGGGCCCCCGTCTAATCAAGTCAAAATCAATATCATCAACAACCCGAGAATCACCGAGAAGCTCGCGATAATACCGCGTGAAAGCATCCTCGATCGAGGCCTTATTATCACATTCCAGGCCGGCCGCATCAGATATCTTAGCTATAGCATTGTGCGCCCGTCGTCCTCGAAGGAGGCCGTGAAAGTACACCGAGTTGACATCCTCATCACGGACCCATTTAAGCTTAGCATTTTGACTCCAAAAATCTGCCCTAGTAGCCTGTAAAACCCTAACCTGCTCGTTCATCTCGCTCTCCTCCTGCATGAGTTCCTCAGATAAGTCAGACCTGAGACACTGCTGCAATTGGTCGAGCCTGAGTTCAGCCTGAATGCACCGATTTTCTATATCCGAGAAACAATCAGCATTTAGCATCTTCAACGGTCTTTTGAGACAACCTAACTTCTTCACTACCCGAAACATAGGCGTCCCAAAGATCGTCTCCTTCCACACATCTGCCACACAAGAACGAAAATTCGGCGCATTGCTCCACATATTCAAGTACTTGAAGCTACGAGTTTTCCTTACCGGAGCGTGCTCAAGTTGTACAATACATGGGCAATGGTCAAAAGTTCCTTCAGGCAAGAAATTCACGAACCCATTCGGGAATAAACTCATCATCTCATCATTAAGCAAACACCTATCTATACGACTAAACACCCTAGTATCAGCCACCCTATGTTTATTATTCCAAGTGAACCAAGAGCCACTAGCCTTACAGTCACTTACCTCACAGTTCGCCAAACAGTCTCGACATTGACTCATAGCCTCCTTCAAAGAAGTCCCCCCTAGACGTTCACGAGCTTCCACAACACAGTTGAAGTCCCCCATAATCATCCAAGGCCCTTTCCGAGCATAGTCTTCTAGTCTTCTCCAAAGTTCCGTTCTTCCCGAGGCCGAATTAAAAGCATACACAAAAGTAAGCCAATAATCTTTCCCTGATAAAGTTGTAACTTCGAAATGTATACTTTGATTACTATACTCCACAATAGTCAAATTAACCCTTTCGTGTTTGCACAAAAGCCAAATTCGACCTCCCTCATGACAATGATTATTTGTCGTAATGCTCCATTCAGAGAAAATATTCTGCTGAACTTTAGCATACGATTTGTTTTTAATTTTTGTCTCAAGGAGACCAAAAACATCAACCTGTTGCTTCCTAACAAATTCACAAATTGCACGTTGCTTACTTAAGTTACACATGCCGCGTACGTTCCAACATCCTATATTATGAACTTCCATGAACATCCTTTTCCTCCAATCTCAAATTATTTGGTGAACCCCGTAACATATCCACGAAGGGGACGTCTGGATTAACCAAACTACTCACAGAATGCAGTCTGGCAGCATATGCTTTGGTCCTGCCAGGCTGCGCGAGCCGAACAGCAACACCCAGTCCCTGCTGCTGTCTCCCAACCGCACTAGCAGCAGCATTCTGCGTCGCAGCAGCAGAATCAGCAGCGAACAACATTCCAGCAGCAGCCCGAGATTGCAGATCAGCCCGCGAACCAGCACCAGTAGTACCTGCAGCAGCAGTAGTCAGTGTAACTGCTCCCCTCCGAGAAGCAGCAGCGTTCTGCCCAGAATTCCGAGGCTGCAAGGCAGCAGCATTAGCGGGAATCTTGCTCCTTGCTACTCCCACTTCATACCTTTTCTTGGCATCCAATCTCGCTTTTTCAATTCCTCCTTCTTGCAATCCTTAGCATCATGGCCATATCCTCTACATTTGTTACACCAAACGGGTTTCCACTCATACTTAATCATAACCTCAACAATATTCTCAAGCTCGTCCAAGAATTTGATTGAGCTCTTGAAATTTTGCCCCACTTTGACCAACACCATTACCCGAGCATAACCCAATCTAGTACGCTCTTCCGTAGCTAAGTCGGACTTAACATACGAACCCACCAACGAAGCTATACGGGTTAGACATTGGCCCTAAAATTTCAAAGGTAAATCATGCAATTGTATCCAAATAGAAACTTCTTGCACATCATCCTTGTCCAATTTAGCATTTGGAGTCCATTCTTTCACAATAAGCGGTTTGTTATCAAACATAAAAATTCCATGATTGAGAACAATTACCTTGGCAGCCTGTTCCTTGAACCGAACTACAAAGATTCCATTAGGAAGAAAGGAAATCTTATCAATCCCATGCTCCTTCCAAATTCTCCTCACATACCCTTCAATCACTTCCCATGGAGGGTTAGCTCCCATGATGAAGCAATAGACGACATTACTCCAATAATCAATTTCATCTTCAACATCCTCGATAGTGAACTTCATCATTTCCTCTTCCTCCTCAAAGTCAATGACTTTTTTCCCATCCTTTTGTTCCCACCCAATACAATCAATCGGGGTGGGGTTAGTTTCCAGCATGACTTCAGAATCAATCTCCAACACTTCGTTCTCCTCAAACCCGGATTCATAGTTCAATCCGGGAATCTCTCTGATTTTCTCATTGATGGTTTGTTCATCTTCTACTTCACTAGTATTAGAAATCAATTGATTAGCATTAGGTTTCAATTGATTTTTTCGAATCAATACCTCTTTCGCAATGGTACGGATCGAAGCCTTAGGGCCCTTCCCCGGAATGCGATTCTTCTTTCTCATGGTGGCACCGGAAAATGGACTGTCGGAGTCAGGCCGGGACCGGAGCGCAGGAAGAGGGACGAACTGCTGCTGAAATCGCCCTTCTCTCTAGGGTTTTAATTTTTTTAAGAGTTAGGTTTTGTTTGGCTAACTTGTGTGGTTTCACCTTCAGGTTTCATCGGCTTGCCATCAGCGGTTGTGGCAGGCTGCCAACTGCTTCAGGATATATGCCTCGATGGTCTCCTGTGACACTTTGGGACCTCGATCGGTAAGTGCGTGTACCTAGGGTTGGCTATTAGATTGTTTGTGTGTTTTCCTCAAGTGCGGGTTATGTTTGTAGGATACTCTCGATATGGTGGGACAGCTGGAGACTCGGGTGACCGAGCTTGAGGCGGAAGCGGCTGAGGCGCGACAGCTCCTGCAATCTCGGGACTACGAGATAGCCCAACTTAGGGAGCGGCTGACTCGGTCTCAGGGCGAGATCTCCGCGCAGGGTGAGGCTAGGCATTGGATTGTGAGGGAGAGGGAGGCTGAGACTGAGGCTACAGGTCCTGCTACGGGTGCTAATGAGGAGGTTAGAGGAGTTCCCGAGACAGTTACTCTAGACGTGTTGTCGGGAATGGATGATAGCGAGTCTCCTACCTTTATTTTAGAGAACTTAAGTCTGGATGACAACATTGGCGAGTTCATGATAGCCATCGGTGCAGCTTTCTAGGGGTCCTCCCTAGTCTTATGAACTCGATTTGTGTATGGATTTGTATGTTTTGTACATTTTCTTAAGATTTTTAGTATTTGAATTAATTGGATTAGTCTTGTGTTTTCGTTTGGTGAAACGTTGACCTAGATTGACAAGTAATCACTTTGCGTTCATTTTATTTGTGATTTAATCGATGTTTAGGACATTTTGAGATACATCGTGGTTGCACGAGAGTACGAAAACTGTTTTTTTTGGATTTTTTTAAAATGCGTTAGTTTGAGACGGAAATTGGATCAGATAATACGTTGATTAAAATGCTTGACTCGACATGGTGCAACACGTAAAAAGTTGGCATGTTTCAACCGCGTGTGTTAGGAGGTAAGTGTAGCTGCCTCGTCGTTTACATTTAGGATGAGGTGAAAAACAAAAGGAGCTAGACGACTTTCTTTTAAAACAAAAAAAAGAAAAAAAGTTGTACCACTTTTTGCGTATTCATGTTACAGACGCGATTTGACAATAATCGTTAAAGGCTACAACACGCCTAGGTGGGGTAGCTTATCCCCCTAAGAAAAAAATGAAATGACGTCTAAGTTTGGTGGGTCCGACAGGTGAAATGTGATATTCGCGTGGCCTCGCAACTCTTGCATGGGTGTTTCGGTTTTCGGAGAGGGTCTCAGTTGCTTTGGGAGGTCATTCCCAATGTCTGAGATGTCAGGTGGTGGTTATGTTGATAACGCGGGGCGATGTCTCGGTTTTTGGGTCGCCTGGGCTCGGGCGGTCAAGGTCCTGTTTATGGAAATTTTCGTAGTTTCCTAATTGTTGTGGGATTAGGGCTATATATACGGGTTATGGGTGCTTGTTTTATACATACTAAAAATGTCCAAAGAGTGCCTATAGCTTCCTTGTATTGTTTTTGAGTCATGTCGGGTTTCAGGGATCTCCTGACCGAGTGCGCGGGTCGTTTTAAGAAATGTGACCCCGAGGTTAGTCCAAATGACGGCTTATCAATGATTATTGCGTTGAGCCGAGTTAAGGTGCAGAAGGACTTCTTGCTAGCATGTTCTAAATTTTGGGACGTAAAAAGTCATGTTTTTGCTTTTCCTGGGGGTAAGGTTTGTCCTCTCCCTGAGGAGCTAGACGCTATAGGTGGGTGGAGTTCGTTTCGCCCTTGGGTGCCTTTGGGAGATTATGCTATTGTGGAATGGTTTCGTCATTTTTTGGACCTCTCTACGTTGGAGGAGGCTAAAGTTTTTTTGGGAGAGATGGCATTAACCTAGTAAAGTTGCTTTTTAGGACATTCTCACAGGCTGGTTCCCACGATATTTCAGCCCTAGCATGTAAGTGGGCTTTTAACATTGCGGTGGCTTATTACTATCTCTTCGAGGACGCGACAACGTGTGAGGGTTGGGATAATCCTCGGGTTTTGGATGTTGTTGTGGGTATGGAGCATGGGCGATAACCCTCTTTACTTATCTTGGGTGAGCTCATTCTAGGTCTTGACGCTCGTGCTTAGCTGCATCGGACTCCTTTTTGGGGTTCTAAGATCATTTTGCAGGTATATATGGGGATGTCATTTTTTGTTTTTTTTGTGGTTGCTTTGGTTTGAAGGCGTGACGTTTTGTTATGATTTGTGTAGGTTTGGCTACAGGAGCGGCTTGGCTTGGTCGACCCTCCCTGGGCAGTCAAGGGTTATAGCTATAGAGGTTTCACGGGTCGGAAAATGGTGCGTGCATGGAATGAGGGTCACATCGAGGAGGAGTGACTTTCATACTTGGCTATCAGGTGGACTGTCCTGTGGTGGGATATTGCTGGGCATACTGGGTTTCCTTTCTCGTCCTCGACCCAGGCTTTCTTGATATTATCTTTGAGGAGTTTGGTTTATATTTATCCGAGCATTTTGTCGAATCAAATGGGCTTAGGGCTTATCGCCTCGGATTTCACTAATAACGTTCTTAGGTTGGACTCGTGGACGGAGAATTTATTTGTGGAGTTTAGGGTGTCTTGGGAACAGAAATTTTCCCGTCCCGTAGTCATAGAGAGCGTTCGACTGACTGAGATTACTTCCATCCGGGGGGGGGGGGGGTTATGACACCCGTTAGGACAGAGCAACTCGAAAGTTAGGAAGATAGCGACACTAGAGGACAAGAAGGCGACTCGAATGTCACTAAGCGCCTGACCAAAGACAGCGTTACCGATCCTAGTACCGTCAGTTCATCTATACGGGCCAAGACTGACGAGACTCATATTGAAGGTGCTAGTGATGAGAAGAAACATGGTTGCCTGAGCTTGCCTTTGGCTAGGGCGGTGGAAGCTTGTATTATGAGGGGTCGATGGTGAGGGACCCGAACAAGCTTGCCCTGATGGCGATGGGAGTAGGCAGTTTGACCGGTAGAGCCCAGCCGTTTCGTATTATGTTTTATCAATTGATATTATGTGGCGTATTAGTACTAGTTTTTTTTGTGGTGTTTTGAAGTATCGTCATTCCCGAGATAGTTGAATCTCGTGTGTTTGAAGTGATGGGCCCCGACAAAGGCTCGACTTAACCAATTTTGTTTTTTATTAATGAGAAGCATATTTATTTACATTATCTTTTTTTTGTCGTGGATTGCGACTCGATTCTTCATTTTGCCCGGAGCGCCCTTTTGGGTTTTCACTCCGTCCTCGACTCAGCTTTCGTTCTTATTGTTTTCCTTCTTTTTTCTTGATGGCTCGCAACTCGATTCTTTATTTTGCCCGGAGCGTCCTTTCGGGTTTTCACTCCGTCCTCGGCTCGTAGATTTTTTATTTTTTTATTTTTTACGACGGCTCGCAACTTGTTTCTTTATTTTGCACGGAGCGCCCTTTCGGGTTTTCACTCCGTCCTCGGCTCGTCGTTTGTGCTTCGTCATTGGAATCACTCGTTAACTGGAGCGTGGAGAGAGGTTCCGGTTTGTATGTGAATCGAGTAATCGATTTGGTCATTTTGGTTGGTTGTACCCGAAAAAGGGTTGCTTACGTATCCGTGTTTAGACGGAATCAAACTATGTTCGTAGTTCTTTTAAGTGTGAGTGATTTTGCTTTTGACTCGCTATGCCAATTATCGATGAGAATTTTTTGTTTTTGTTTTTTTTTTCGCGGGTTTTTGCCCTTATTTGGAGATTAGGATGAGGTTGTTAGGATGTTTATGGGTAGTATCGCTTGAGTTGGTCCATGTTGGTCGGGGTCGAGAACTCTTGGCCGTCTAGGTCGGTGAGGATTACGGTGCCCTCCGAGAGTATTTTCTTGACGAGGTAGGGGCCGGCCCATTTTGGTTTGAACTTTCCTCTAGGGTCGACGGGAAGGGGTGCTCTAATGGATTTGACTACTAAGTCTCCCTCATGTATGTTTCGGGATTTCACTCGTTTGTTAAAGGCTCGTTGTATACGCTGTTGGTAAGCTTGCACGTTGGATAGTGCGTGTATCCTACGCTCATCTAGGAGTACTAGTTCATCGTAACGTTTTTCGTTCCACTCTTCTTCGGGAATGCCATTTTCGGCTAGTATCCTTAGTGAGGGTATTTCTAGCTCTACGGGTTGCACGGATTCAGAGCCGTAGGTTAGGTAGTACGGTGTAGCTCCGGTGGGTGTTCGGTAGGAGGTTCGGTATCCCCATAATGTGAAGGGTATTTTGCTTGGCCAATCCCGGTAGTTGTCTATCATTTTCTTAAGGATCGTGGTGATGGTTTTGTTTGTTGCCTCCATGGCTCCGTTTGTCTGAGGTTTATAGGGTGAGGATTTGTGTCTTTGTATTATGTACTTGTCTAAGAGTTTTTGGGTGTCGGCCCTGAAATGAGCCCCCTAATCACTGATGATTTCATGAGGTATGTCGTAACGACTGATGATGTTATTTTGGAGGAATTTGACTACTTGTTTAGAGGTTAGCACGGTGTAAGAGGCGGCATCTACCCATTTGGTGAAGTAATCGACGGCCACTAGTATAAAATAGTGTCCGCCGGTCCCGGATGGGTGTACCTTCCCTATGATGTCAATTCCCCAAGTAGAGAAGGGCCAGGGTGTGGCTATGGTATGGAGAGGATATGGCGGTAGGTGTTGGATGTTGGCAAATATTTGGCAATTGTGGCAGTGACGGACGTGACATTGGCAGTCTACCTCTAGGGTGATCCAGTAGTAACCTAGTCTCATTATTTTTCGGGCTAATAGGTGTGCGCTCATGTGGGATCCGCATTCCCCGTCATGTACTTCCTCCATGATTCTCTCGGATTGGGTTTTATTTATGCATCTAAGGAGAACTCCTTGTGGGGTTCGTTTGTATAGCAGCCCTTGGTTTAGGACGTAATGGGCGGCTTGTATTCTTAAGGCTCTTTTGTTCTTGGTGTTTATGTTGGGTGGGTATGATCCGTTGGTTTTAAAGTCCAGGATTGCTTTGTACCAGGGTTCTTCGGGGGTATCGTCGGTTTCGAGGTTATGGATGTAGGCCGGTTGTTCGCTTCTCTCTACGTAGATAGGCATAGAGAAAAGATGGTCAGGCATGTTTATTAGTGAGGCTAGCTTGGATAGGGCGTTAGCGAATTGGTTTTATTCATGAGGTATGTGTACGAACTTGATTTCGTTGAATTCCCAGGATATTGTTTCTATTTCGGTTTGGTATGGATCTAGCCTTTCGCTAAAAACGTTCTAGGTGCCTCTGGCTTGGTTGACTACTAGGGAAGAATCTCCATGTACTCTAAGGTTCTTAACTCCTAGAGTCACGATGACTTTTAGTCCTTTTAGGTAGGCTTCGTATTCGGCTGCGTTGTTGGTAACGGGGAAATCTAGTTTGACTAATATGGGTATATGGTCGTATTGTTGTTTGGTTAGGAGAACCAGCTGTGGGTTGAACCTAGGGTAGTTGTTCCTAGCCTCTTTTTAGGGTGAAGTTGTAGTGGGCCGTTTGTTGTAGCCCTCGCACTTTATTTAATTGTTATCAATAAATGGCAAAATGTCGAGTTTTAAGCGATAAAGTATGTTATTAAAAGAGGTCGAGCGATTGTCGAGGCATGTTTGTAAAAGAAAAGTTATTTTATTGATATAATAATAAACGGGCTAGATACCCGTGATTTTGTTTGTTGGGGGGGGGGGGGGGGGGGGGGGTAGAGGACATGTCCCCTCGCACCTTCCGAACTTGAAAAAAAGTTTATTATTTAAGCCTAGGCCCTATAGACACACTAGAGTTTGACTAAGACTGGCTTACTGCCCTTAGGGGGGCGGCTATCGTGACTCAACCACTTTGCGACACTGCCGTCATACGCCGTCTGGGTTTTAGAGTCTGTCATAACCCTCCAAAGACGCCGCCCTCGAGGGGTGTTTAGAGGTGGCCCTCCGAGGCGGCTCATTGAAGGGTTTAAAGTTACTCGTGACGACCACTGATGTTACTCTTTCCCGATCAGCAACTGAGAAGGTAAAGTCTGCCTTTTGCCGCTTTGCTGGGGAGAACGTTCCTTCTTTGATTAGGTTTTGGATGACGTGCTTCAATGTGAAACATGCCTCAGTGTCGTGCACATTGCCTTGGTGGAAGAGACAGTAAGGGTTAGGACTCCACATTTTGCCTCGTTTACCAACTGGTGGGTCCGGAGTGGGACCTAGAGGTTTGAACAGCCCTTGGTGAACTCTTTTCGGGGCATCCTTGGTTTGTTGGGTAATGCTTTGCGGGGCATCGAGGTTACTTCTCTACTGGCCTTCGGGGATCTTGCCCTTTCGGAGTACCGAGGTATCCCGTTCGGAGTGGGTTCCCGGGCGTGGTAATTGATTAAACTGGTATCTGCTCCGTTCTTCATTCCTCCGCTTTCGAGGAAATTAAGACGAATGTCAATGTGACGAACGAAGCAGGAGGTCTATCGAGTTGCGGATATCATGAACCACCTCGGTTAGACGTTGAGGCAGAGGTTTACAATCACTCCCGGTTTTGAGGACATGTTGGGGGATGATTTCTGCAAGATAACGTCGGAGGTCAGGAAGGATCCGTTGGATGACTCAGAGGTTCGAGGAATGCTCGTAATCGAGCGACACGGAAATGAGACCCTTGATTTGCGCGTGTTTGCGGTTATCGGATTAGGGACTCGGGTGCTTTAGACTCTCGGTGTACTCGGCGGAACGCCTAGTGAATCTATGTCTCCAGAACGAGACGATTTAACACAAATGTCGGAGGTGAGATTCAAGAGAACTTCTCGAGACGAGACAACCCAAAATATAAGACCTCGAACAAAGGCGATCCTAGTAACTAACACGGACAGTTAATCACACAGTTGTACGATGTAAGAAGTTGATCGCGGTCCCGGCTTAGGATCAAGGAGTTTTGAAAGCGATCGACCTTTTGAAAAGAAAACCTCTTTCCTTCGAAAAAAGGAGGTTTGTAAAGTCGGTGTGATGATGTGACGTGAAACTGTGCTGCTACATGTGCGTCGGGAATCTGACGATAGCAAAAGTGTAAATGACATTTTTTATCAAAGGAAGCTTGGTTCTTAAGGGAACCGGTTTTTAAAGCGTGACATTGTGTTTTTATCGAGACTACTATTGATCTGCCAGTTCGATAATTGTGGTGTAGACTATGCCCGTGATGGGCCGTGATGTCTTGTGATTGTGCTTTTGAAAATGTGACTAAATTTTACTACCGAGTTTTGGTAGTGAATATGTTTTTTTAGAAAGCTTTTGAAAATGTGCGGCCATATTTGTCCATCTTATATCTTCGATGGTGGTGACGGCATGTAAAAAAAACATTTTGTGAATGTAACCGTTTCAGATTCCTTGACTTCATTAATTGAAGCTTTGGGCGGGTTAACGGCATGTGCATAAAAATAAAATATAACCGCTTAAGGTGCCTCGGTCTCATTGATTGGGAATTTGGCATTTATTAGCGGCTCTCGTTGTCGTTGGAAAACTACGAGTTTTGCTTTGGCCAAGGTGATGGCGCTAGGAATTTTTTTTTTAAAGTAATGAGGGTAAAATTTGCCATGATGACGGCATCTAAAACGTTTTTTTTTCCTTGAAAATCATGATTTGACCGGAGTATCGGTGTTAAAAAGGTCGTTTTGAAAAGAAGAGGTATTTCTCGAAAACGGAGTTGGGTGCGGTTGAATATGTTGGCGTGGTTGAATCCAGATTTTAGTGTTTTATTTGGGTTGTCCAAACACGCTACACATAACTAGGAATGCGTACAGTCATGCAGGATGCAGACACAGGTAGGTTAAGGTAGGCTACCGCCCACGAATAGCCTTTACTTATGTGACGACAGGTCATCTGGGAAGATAGGTGTCGGACCGTCCGTTCAGAACTACTCGTTTAGTATATCCGCGGGATGCGCGTTAGGCGGTCGGAGCGTCAACCGAGGATCTCTCCGCGTGTCCATAAGGATCTTACTACGAAGAGGTCAATTGGTCCTGATATCGGTTAGGGTGGGTTTTTTAGGGCCAAAACCTGTAGTGACCACAACTAGGAACTAGGAAATGAGCTTCACCGACCTCGTTCGAGTTACACTACCGCTGGAAACTTGTTTCCAAATCCACAGCGGAGTCGCCAAACTGAGGACTTCCGTCCGCACCGCCCGGCGCCCCGCACGCGTCCGCGCGGGACCGACCCGGTTACCAATCGAGGTGGCCACCCACGAGGCCACCTCCTGGTCGGGGGCCGGTTCGATCTCGCGTTCGGGGCGAAGTCTCGGACCTCTATTCCGATGACGATTCGGACTTGTATTAGACAGGCGCGAGCGCCCGTGTTTTCGTTGGAATCGATCGAGTCGTGGTTGTAATTGTTTAAAGGCCGATATGTTTGGTAAGGCGACCTTTTTAGTGAACCGAATTCGTTGCCAATTTGTGGAGTCGCCACCTAGTCAATTATGAAGACTCGAAAACTGTTCAAGTCAACTTTGATCCTTAGCCGACTCAAAGCTGAGGGGCACGGGACCTAAAGATAAAGGCTTGTACCCTTAACCACTCCATGCCTGGAATGACTCTCATTGCGAATGGTTTTGGACATTCGAAAACCGTCGATTCTGAGTAAGGGGTGAGGGTACGTATTGGAAAGTCAACGTCCGCTAGACATCGACACCCAATCCTACCCGTACGTAGCGACCTCCACTAATCAATCGGTGGGCTGATAACTTCGTTCCTTTATTTTGGCGAAAATACTGTAACATCCATTGTTTTAACCCTATACCTTTTGCTATGTCGGTTGTTTAAGGACAAGTAAGTTTTGTCGTCGAAGTAGTTGTATTTACATTCTTTGCATGCAATTTCACGTGACAAGCAAGCCATGAAAAGATGCACGTAGGAAAGTAGAAAGTACTAGTATTATACGTATTAGCAAATCAGTTTTAACGTGATAATACAGATATTAGTTGTTCTCGTGGTATAATTTACCCGGTATTCTGCTTAAGATGCGGCGGCTCGGTATTAATAGGGATGCATCGAGCCATGCATGGCGAGCACCGGGACTAATACGGAACCCGACCATCGCTTTGTTCAATTTTAGCTTATTTACATATTGATTTCCGTGTTAGGTGATTTAGCATCCGTCATAAAAGCAATAAATCATACGAAAACTGTAAATGTGAACGTTAGTAAATCATGTAGTGAGGATTTGCACCCTCGGAGTATACGCTAAATGGGATACGATGCATGGATAGTTGAGAACGGGTCTCAGAACTACTCGGGTTTATTTAGGGTATTTTAGTTTTTGGTTGAAGTTGGGACATTACGGGTTTTAGTATGTGTGGTGGACCTAGTGTCCACGTTTGACATTATCGTAGTGCATAATAAAAGTGCAAGAATGTAAAGTTTTGTTTAGATGAGAACCTAGTGACTATTTGCCTTCAAAAGGCAGATCCTCCTAGCTCGCCTGGTGATTTCGGCAGAGTTCCGTTACCGTTGCTCCCTCCTGAGGCTAATCCGGCAGAACTCCGTTAGATTCGGGGTGGCTAGTCGAACACAGGAACCTCGGGATCAAGTGGAATGCTCGAAGGTGAGGAGTTGCGTCGATTTTAATTTTTATCGGAACTACGATCGAGTGAATCGTTTGCCTTGGGTGTCGGAGTGCGAGCCCTTAGCGAGAAACTCTTAACTAGTGAAGAGGGAAGAGAGAATGAGTTGAATTGTGTCGAATGAAGGGGGTGGAGGGGGGTATTTATAAGTGTTTTCGGCTCTCATCACCCGGATGGACGCCTGAGTTCAGGCGCACGAAAACTCAGGCGTCTGGGTTTAGGCGTGTGAAGACTCAGGCGCACAAGGCGAGGCGCTCGGGATTTTGAAGATACGATTTTGATACTTTCCAAAACCGAGAAGTGCGCGTTTTATACAAGGCCTGGGGACTAAGTCTCCCCCACCTTGACCTAGCGCCGTTGCGCCTAGTGGGCCTCGGGCGCGTGTCCCGAGGTTCGTTTGGCGCGGTGCTGACTCGGTTTGTTTTTCGGGACCGACTCAGGGTCCCGGTGTCAGAATTGACTCTAATTAGTGTCTATGCGATCGTAATGACACGACTAAGGCAGTCATGATGTTAGTTTAATTTTTCCTAGTAGCTGTTTGATCCGTTCTATCGAAGAACTATCTAAAATATCGCGAATCCGCATCGCGTTGCAGTTCCATCGTCATCGGGTGTTTGTTGGGCACTCCTGTAGCCACCAGGTCCAAATCTGGGTGTCTACACGTGCCAATGTAAGGTAATCGCTTTTGTGCTAACTCTTAGAGTTATTCATTCTTCAGTTGTGCTTCTGGTGTAGAGGTAATTGCAGAAGATTGCATATCAGCATTGAAAGCTGAAGGTGTCTAGCTGACATCAAATATGTTTTCTATTTTTGCAAATTCATAACAGGTATCACCTTTCTCTTATGATTTTTTTTGTATGTCTGTTGGGTTAATTACCTCTTTGACTGTAGTGTCATGGTTCATATGCTCAACATGTATCAATATTCTGTTTGTTTTTTTATACCTAGGATTGCTTGTATATTTGATGCAATTACTGTTTCAGGACTAGGATATCGTTTCAAAGCTAATAGAGGAGAAATCCTGCGTGGTTCTAGAAAATCAAGAATTGAACTACGAATTGGTTAGTACTTACTCAATCTTATTTATGTAACTTATACCCATTTAACAACAAAATCAACAAAATTAGCATGAAATACAAATCATTAAATGTTAACTTCAGCCTTGGAAACTCTTTAATGTTGTTAACCCTTGTTTGATTGACATGAGATAGTTCGGAGAAAGGTTAAGAGGAACATCATGAGCAGCGGTGTCTTGATTCTAGTCGCTTGATTAGCATGTTTATTAGGTTTTCTGTTGGGGTGTCCAATTTAGATTTGTAGTTAAGTATCTCTATAGTGGATCTCTATAACGGGGAAGAAAGAGAGATAATGTCTTATGGCTGTAATTAATTGTGTTGTTATTAATAAAATTTAATTACTATTTTTATGTGAAAGTGGCGCACCTATCTCGTATTTTTTTTGTAATTTAGCAGTTCAATAGACATAGGGCGTACAAAATACGTCATGTCTATAATATGACAATAAACATAGGGCAAACTAATAACCCACGTCTATATTTATAAATAGACATAAGGCGTAGAAAATAACCCATGTCTATTGTTTTTATAGACATGATTAAATCTGCAAACCTATGTCTAATATAAAAATAGACATGGGTTATTAGAAAAATCTATGTCTATGATTTAGATAGACATAGATCGTACGACCTATGTCTAAGTATTTGACAATAGATATCACTCAACTTGACATGAGTTGCAAAACTTATGTCTATTAGTAAAAATACCCATGTCTATTTGATGTTTTGTAGTAGTGAGAGTAAATTAATAAGAGAGAGAGTAAAGGAAATATTTACCAAATAAATCAATTAGTTACTTTAATTACTCAAACAAATCACAACCATTCATCTCCCTCAAATAGAAGAGATGTAGTAAGGACGTAAGGACACAATTTAAAGAGGTGGACTCACCTGATCCCTTCTCTCTCTCTCTCTCTCTATATATATATATATATAGAGAGAGAGAGAGAGAGAAATGAGGGCTATTATGCGTCCTTCTATATATTTAAGTCTCTAAGTCCTTCTACAATTCATTGGATGATAATACAATGGATGGATGAGATGGATTGAAATTTAGTATTAAAAAAAAGAAGATATTGTTTCCTAATTTGAAGGAGTGTAACATCCAACAAAATAAGAAACACAATCAGTATTTCAATAATCATGTATAAGGCGTATTTATTAGAGTTACACGTTTGTAACATTGTAGTAACACAAAGTATCTATTAGAGTAACACATTTGTAACGTAGTAACACAAAGTATCTATTAGAGTAACACATTTGTAACGTAGTAACACAAAGTATCTATTAGATTAACACGTTTGTAGCGTAGTAACACAAAGTATCTATTAGAGTAACACACTTCTAACGTTGGAGTAACACAAAGTATCTATTGGAGTAATACGTTAGTAACTTTGGAGTAACATTATTATTCATATGTTGAGTTAATAATTATGTTCTGTGTTGGGGGGATATAACTCTGAAATCAATGTAAGCATATTTGCAAGATGTTCGTTAGAGTAACACCAAACTTTAGTAAGAGTAACAGTTCTATACAATAAGAGTAACACAAAATAAATTAAGGAGAGGAGAAGATATGCGGTAAATTATTATTTTTAGTTCTATATAATGACAATTTTTTTAAATGAAAAACTTAATGGTGAAGGAATGTGTGTGTGAGAGACGGTAATTATTTTTGATAGGAGAGATATTAAATGATGAGTAAATTATAAGGAGAGAGAGATATTTACCAAAGATTGTCACTTGTTTTATTTACTCAAACAAATCACAACCATCAATCTCTCTCTAATCCAAGAGATGTGGTGAGGACTCACGGACTCAACTTTAAAAGATGGACTCACCTTATCCCTCTTCTACACACACACACACACACACACATATATATGTATTGGTTTTTATTCGTGATTTATTTCCAACTAATAAATTGAAGATAAATTACTAACTCATTCAAATTATTACACCCTCCATTTTTTTTGGGTTTTCTTCCCATTTCATTATGATATGTGAGAAATATTTTAATGAAGTGAGAAGAAAATAGGAAAATGGAGGATTACTTTCCTTATTTTATTAAATTCATTATACTGTATGATTATTTCAAAATAATTTTCATTAGAGTAGTCCTAGAGGAACCCGTGCATTGCACGAGAACAAAAACTGGTAATAATATAAAGAGGATATGTCATTTTTTGGCATATTGAGGGCTTTTAACATCTTTGACCAATCAATACATTGTTTTGAGTGTTTGGTAAACGGCATATTAAAACAGTAGATTTGGGCGCAATATACTGTTTTACAATATGTTGGTTACCCTAGCATATTCAATTGCCATATTGAGAATGTATACGAAAATGACTTTCTTACCCTTAAAAGTATATCTACTAATTTGAAAATGCTGATTACCAAACACCACTAACAAAATCTGTTAATCATATATGTTAGTCAAACTTCCTAATAAAATCTGCTAATTATAATCTGTTTTTGCGACCTGCTTATGCCGATATTAATCTGCTGTTACCAAACAAGGCCAAAAAGGTCATCCAAACTAGAACTCCAAATTAGGTAGTTTTTTGCCATGTTACATCTCAACCATTCATTTTCTCAAATTCTTTCTTTAAGAAGGTTAAAATAAAGAAAATTATATTACTACTTTTTGGAAGTACATATACGTTCCACCTCATTGTCAATTGTCATCTTAAATACTCCTTCATTAAGATCTCTCTTAATATTCGCCCTCCTTTCCATATTCCTTCACATAAAACATATTCCCTCCGGTTTATTTCTTTGGAATTGCAATAGTTTTTACAATTTGTAAGGAGTGTTTTAATTAAATGTTGGCAATTTCAAAGAACCGAAAAGAGTATGACATTGTCTAAGGTATGAAATTCTTATTCCTTGCATAACATAAATATTCTCGACTCTCAAGTTACATGTCATATTTTGAATTAAAATATTTTGAGAAGTCAACTCGATGGGCACAATGAATTCATGGAAGGTTGAAATGGCTTTAAGGGTAAGGCTATGACTTATTTATGGTCTCAAGATTTGAAGGGTGTTACCAAATGTTAAACTGTTGGAAGTTTTATTTATGGACTTATGTTGGAATTTTGTGCGTCCACTTGAAAAATTGAACGAAAGTAAACTACGTAGTTGCTCGTACTTTTTTTTTTCAAAATATCTTTAATTGGCGATAACTCCTGGCCATAAATTCCATAACGAGTGATTTTAATTTCAAAATATCTTTTATAAACGATCAATTTTGGAATAAAAAACAACTTTAGGAACTCGAGGCGTAGTTATCGTCAGTCAAAGTTTATAATAATATATGGGACATCAGAAAAGAAAAAACATATAAGATAACACGTAGAATATTCCATTATTTATAAATATAATAAATAACGTAACAAGTTTGTGGGGTATGTACTGTGATGGGGTCAGCTATCTGCTGCGTGTCGCCCGTTAACCAGAGACCCGGGCTCGACCCGCTCTTGATTGAGCTTGGACCGTCAGAGGGCCCAGTGCCGGAATCGCCGGCCAGATCCATCCAGCCGACCCCCATGAGCACACCTCTGAAGATGGCCGACCACCTTTTCCCTTAAGCCGGCCTTGAGGCCCGACCCCCTGGTCGGCCAGGCCAAGTCCTCCTGCACTCCTTCTAGGGGATTGGGGACCTTCGATCACTCCGACCCCGAGGGTGATCCAGCAGACCCTCTTCATTCAGCCTAAGGTAAGGGGCACGCGTGAAGCACGTGCCCCCTTATCTCTTTCTCTCTCTCTTCCTTATGGAAACAAATAAATACCTCATTAGATCCATTCATGAAGAGGTAATTAACTTTCTCTCACTAGAAAACGCCACCTTGTTCCTCACGAACTAGGTCTATTAAGTGCATTTCACGGACTGACATAGGCATCGGAGAGGGTCCCCTCGGATACCTCAGAAGCCCTGTTTGCTCCTTGCGTAGGTGCGAAATGCTCAATCCCCCGGGAAGGTCCGACACTAGGAGAGAAAGAAGTGAGACTTGAAGCCCAAGTAAGATCCAAAGCGTACAATTTGAACCAGATCCAAACTCGATTACGAGTTGATTGTTTCCTAACCGGAACATACTGCTTACAAAGTAGTATGCAGTATGCACCAAGGTTTAAGCATATCGTGGTTTCAAAAATAAAAGGATATATCTTCATGTCTTATATTAAAACCTCATTTAGAATTTTTAATCTCCTTAGCAATATTTCGCTATTTGTAAATTAAATATTGTGAAAAACTTTAAATGAAAGAGTTGGTAGTTTAGAAGTGTTTTGAAATTGCATAAATTCTCATATGAGATGGTAGCACTATAAAAATATTATTAGACCTCTATTATTAATCGGCCACCAATAAATTTGTCTTAGATAAGAGAAATGGATCCCTCCTCTTCATTTTCGTCCACCCAACTTGCTATCCAAACAAGAAATTTCATCTCCCTTCAAATTCCTCCTCTTCATTTTCTCCAATTTTCTCAATCCAAATACATCATTAGCCTGTCCCGAATACCAAACATAATCTTCCTATACTAACATGTGCATTGGTGCACGGGTACAAGAACTAGTATATTATTAAAAGTCAATTCAAAACAAGTTTTTTTTGTGCTTTCTAACAAGGCCACATGACAGCCTTCAACACAAGTTAATTTTTAATAATTTCATATTACTCCTACTTGACCTTTTCCACTCCCCATGGATTTAACAGATAATATACCCTGTAAAATCTCATAAATCCAATTGACGACTCTCTAAATTATCACTTCAAGAGTATTACGGACCATATAAAATACGATCACTTTATATATAACTTTCATTATTATGAGTATAAATTTCGGGGAGGGCATGAGGGAAAAATTATTGCCTAATTCAATTTTATCTATATAAAAGGTTTAAGGGTATAACTTCCATTCTTCCAACCCTTTTTATCTCAATGCAGTTGCATGTATTTGGTGTTTAGTGTGTGATTATTTTGGTCGATCGTTATATTTTGGTATTTAGTGTGTGATTCTTTTGTCCTTTGATGTTGTTCATATTCATTGCTTACGTAATACGAGTATTATTTACACTCCGTAGAAAATAATAATTTTTGTTGTCTATGGTTTCTCGATTATGTGTCTATATCTCTTAGTAACTCAAAATTATTAACTGTTAAATACATTAATTCTTCTAAATGAGTTCAAATTGTACAAAAAATCCTCAAGCAACCAGACGTAGTTTCTTACTTGCTTTTTATATTTATATCTCACCGAATTGGTAGTACTCACATAATCTTAATTCTATATATATACTCCATATATATTGGGTTTTATTCGTCGTTTATTTTCGACTAATATATTGAATATAAATTACTAACTCATTCATATTATTACTCCTATTTTTTTTACTTCTCATTTGCAATTATATGTGAGGATTATTTTATTGAAATGAGAATAAAATAGAAAAATAGTGTGAGTACTTCCCTTATTTTATTAAATCCATTGTACTGTATAATTATTTCAAAGTAATTTTCATTAAAGTAGTCCTAGAGGACCCCGTGTATTGCACGGGAACAAAAACTAATTAGGTGTTACAAACAAATGAAAAGCCACCAATTACCTAGCTAATGAAGGACATTAAGCTAACTAATTATTGCTAAATAAATGGTCAAATAAAAGCCAACAACTAAAGAGGGTATTAATCATTCCAGCCCTTTTACTGACTTAAATAAAATAAGCTTGTAATTCTGGGAGTAACTCGATTTTAAACGGATCCAACCCAAGTTAATTATCACGTATACGCAACGAGCCAACGAACCCAATATCGACTTCTATATTATTATCAGCCAACGGACCATTATTGCATGATCGAGATTCTTCGAGACAAGGTCTTTGGTGACAAAAAATACATCTTATCATCTTAACCTTAAGATGTTAATTTGTACTAAGCCAGTTCGTTAAAAATCAACAAAGAAAGGATTATGTCGTACCTAAATTTGATTTAGAATTTTATTGCATTTGATTTATAACAATACATAACAAGATTGATTAAAGATATTGAAGGAATCAAAGGAATATGAAATAATATTATTAGGGTTACTATTCAATATTGCGAAAGTTGGATTCAACGAGATAATACAGGTTAATAGTCGTACTAGCTCAGATGGCGTGTTGTTTAATCAATCGAACACGAGTAAGAACTCGGACTCGGGTGCCACAAGAGTAGCGCATAGGTGAAGTGGCATGCCATATGCAAAGATGATTTACATGCAATGAAAGCAATAAAAATGGGTAGAACATGCACGTGAATAAGATTAAAATACCCTCATATATATTGCACTAGCTTAGTGAAAAACCCGTGAAACATCACGAGATTATGGGTTCAATCGGTTTTTTAAAGGAGGTCAAAACAAATAATAAAAATAACAACAACAACAACAATAAAAATAATAATTGTTCCGGTTAGGAAACAATCACATCACCCGAATCGGATTCGTATCTAACCTGAATTGAGCTCTTTTTTGATCTAGCTTGAGTTTCACGTCTCACATCTCCTCTCCTATAACGTCGGACCTTCCCGGCGGATAGAGTCTGTCACCTGCACAGGTAGCGCGCAGGGGGCCTCGGAGGTCTGTGTATGTGCTTAATGAACTTTTCTCGTGAGGAAGAAGGTGGCGTTTTTAGAGTGGAATTCTAGTGAGATAAAGTTAATTACCTTTTTGTGAGAGAACACAAAGAGGTATTTATAGGTTTCCATAAGAGAGAGAAAGAGAAGCAATGTGGGGGCGCGTGTCCCACACGTGCCCCTCACCTTAGGCTGGATCAGGAGGTTCTCCCCCACCCCTCCAAGGGTCGGCAAGGTCGCCCTGGGGTCAAGAAGGTCGAGGATCCCTTAACTCCCAAGGAAGCTCATGAGGGCTCGGCTCGGCCAGCCGAGGGTCGAACTTTAGGACCTGGTCTTGATGGAAAATGGTCAGAGCTCTTCAGGAGTGTGCCCCAGTGAGCCGGCCGGTCGGTTCTGACCGGTTACTCAGATGGCGGGTCTTCTCATGGCCTGGGCTTAATCAGAACAGGGTCAGACCCGGGACTGAATGACGGATGACCCGGAGCAGATGGCTGACCCCATCAATTGCCCCTCGACAGCCGGGGGAGCAGGACTAGCGCCGGCTGTCGACATTTGCCTGAGTAGGGTGGGAAGCTGATGCATCGCTTTTCCCGCATTAAATGTTATGCGTGTTCCCTAGGAAGAATGTCTTGATTATTTGGGCAAATGAGGCGTCAGAATATCCCCCTTATCATGATTGCATTCGCAGAAGATCCCTCGAGACATGCGCCTGAATGACACTTGTCTCGTTATGCTGGGACGGTTAAGACATCATTAAATGCTCAACTTTTTCCCCTCATGGCTGGAAAACAGGAACTTCACTTGGCCTCATCTTCGCAGATTCTTGAACACCTTTATTGCTTCATTTCTCTTTCACAACAATGGGCCGGATAAATGATAAGGTTTTTAAAAGGGGGATCCTCTCTGATACTGTCAGGTATGTAGGGTCTGCCCCAAAGTTCAAATACCCGAGAATGGTGCGAAGGATCATTGATCGGTGTAAGCTGATAGCTCGCCGGTGTCCTTATGCCCTTTGGGCAAATGAGCTACTAGCGGCCATACGCCGTCCGTGGAAGGCTTCAATCTTCATGAAGCCGAAATCTGACTCCTACACGCAGGTGGAAGGCTGCAACTATCGGAGCTGTCGCCGGTGTTTTCCCTGGATGAGGCCAGAGAATGCTGATCCTGACCTTCCTGACTTTGGGTCCTTCTTTTCTACCCCTAGGAGACCAAAAGATGACCTCGGCTACCCCGAGGGTACCAAGCTGGCCTAGTTTGGAGAAGACTGGGAAGTCAGTAGTCGCGCCTCAGATGACGACGAGGGTGAAGGTTACTCGTCAGGCCACGAGATGCTGGGAAGTGATGAGGAGGGGGCTGATGACTCTATGGACACCCCAGGCGGCTGGGACTAGGGGTCTGACGACGGAGGTTGCAGCAGCCCTAGGGATTACTCCCTCCCAGGCTCTGACGAAGACTGAAGCTTCTTCTGACCCCTTACTTGGCCGAGCTGGGCTCTAGGCCTATTTTGTTTGTTCATAAATTATTTCGAACTGTTTGCTGACTTCTAATTCTGACCTCCGGGTCTTTGCTAATGAAAGGTTGTGAGTTTTGTTTTTGTGTTGTCTTTCTTTTTTTTAATGGCTTTTGAATGATGCAGTATCACTCTTCCTCTTATTGCCTTTTTGCGTTTTCAATGACTTGGGATGTGATGGATGGGTTGGTTGATGGAGTGACACGTGTAGGGTTTTTATGGGGAAGGGCTTTGACAGAAGTACTGAGAATGGGGGGGGGGGGGGGCTCTTCAGTTCTCTTCCACTATATAAACCCCTTTCCTCCTTCATTCCCCCCTTTCACTCTTTCAACGCCCATAAAACTCCATCTCCCTCAATTCTTCATCTTCTTCGTTTGAATCTTCCCCTTTCGTGGAGCGATTTTGCTGTAGACTGCCCAGGCGTCTGCTTCCTGCGATTTTGAAGATTTTGAATAGGTTAGAACTCGAACCCTAAATCTTCGCTTTCCTTTTCCTTTTGCCTATTTTAATTTTCCTGGAAAAAAATGCCACAACACCACCGCTGGGCATTGTTGTTCCCTGGTTCTTCCACCAGCGCCACGGTGGAGGATGACGAGGAGGTTTGTATTAGTCGCCCCTCCTCCTCTGCTGGCCTAGGCGTCACTGTGGCACATGCACCACCCTTGATGGTGCTGGTCGAGCTTTCTCCGGTAGATGAAAGCGGGGGCGCTAGCTCTCTTGAGCATGCCCTCTCTGAGATCCCGACCTCAGATTCCGAAGCTCCAGAGGTTGACCCTCTCACGATTGTTGGTCCCCTAAAGGCGAGGGTGCATGGGGGCGTTTATCTCCTGGATAAGGAGAAATATAAGGTGCCTTTGCACATGTACCCAGAACGCGGCCTCGGGAGGAGCTCTTAATTAAAAATGCTGCCGAGGCCATAGCAAACTATTATGATTTCGGGCCGGAGTACTCGGTCATTATTCCTGGGGATAAGGACACAGTGTCCTGCTGAATGCATCGTCGTTTATCACAAGTGCTTCGAGTTTGGACTCCGGTTTATTCTCCACCCTTTCTTTGAGAAGGCTTTCCAGCGCATGAACGTGGCAATTGCCAAGCTAACGGCGGTGTCCATCAGGACTTTGATGTCATATGCCTGGGTCTGTCAGTTTTGAGGAATATGAGCCCTATATCGACGTCTTCAGGTTCATGATGGGCCTAAAGATGGTCTACTCGAAGGAGGGTCCTTCGGGTTACTATTCCATTAACAGGATGAAAGGCTATTCGCCAGTCTGGCCGGCGTTTACGAGCGTTAAACATTGGAAGGACAACTTCTTGTATATCCGACGCGAAGGAGAGTGGTCCATCCCTCGCCACTTCAGAAACAATGTTCATACTCGTCTGGAGACCCTTGAGGAGTATCATCCTGAGGCTGGAGGGAAGGCCTTGGAGGGGAAGCTGGCCCCAACAGAGAAAAAGCTAGTTGCACTTTTTGTCTGCAAGAAGCAAGGCAATGTTGTAGCTCCCACTAGGTGGCTGCCCCCAACTGAGCTTATAGCGACTGTTGAGTTTCTGACCCCTGTGCGGTTGAACCCTGCAAGCGCCAAAGGTAGCTATGGGTCCTCTTAGCGCACATCTCATCCAATGGATGCCTCTTGTGTGCTAACTCTTGTTGCTTTGTTTTGGCAGATACCTAAGGTGACTTATGGACTATCAGGCATCTGCGCGCTCTTGGGCTGAACAAACATTACAAGCCTGTCACTTCTCGCCCTGTTGCCCCTTCAGAATACAAAAAAGAGAGTCTTACGGGCCATGTAAAGAGTATATCAGTTGGGAAGACCAAGTTCCTCCCAGGCAATCCTCTGGTCGTGCTCCAACTTTGACGCCTGTTGCCAAGCCGGCCTAGAGAAATGAGGGCCCTTGGGAGGCACGCCCGTCGGCTGCCCGCTGCAAGGGTTTCCCCCTGGTCGCTCTTCTGCTGCCGCAAGGCCTGCTTCGTTGGCCGAGGAAACAATCCCTCCCTTAACCAGGAAGAGGAAGGATAAGGAGCCTGTGACTGCCGAGCAACCAATCGATCTGGAGGCTGAGGTCATCACACCTCTACCCAGACGCCATGCTTCTGACTTTCCATAGACGTTGCTTGGTTAGGGAAACATTGAGTTTAACTATGTCGTGGAGAGTGTAGATGCCTTTGCCTTTCTTTCAGACTCAACAACTGCCACATTGGATCAAACTGCCAAGATTTTGGGGCACGCCTGTGCTCAAGCCCAGCAATTCCTATACCGTTGCTCCTTGGTTTTTCAAGCATCTTCCGAGCTGGCAGCCCTTAACCGTCTGAGCAACGAGGAACTGACGATTACTTTAGAGTCCTCCCTCTCTAACCGCATTTCTGTGGTTGAGAGGGGGGCTTCCCTTATTGCCAACATGAAGCTCAAACTGGCAGGGTGTAAGAGTGAGCTAAAAAAGGCCCAACGTCAATCGGCTGGCTGGAAGGAACAGGGGGAGAAAGCTCTGAAGGAGGCGTCAAACTTGGAGACTGAGCTGGGACAGGTGAAGAATCACTCAGCAGAGCTGGAAGAGAGTCTGAATTGTTGGCAGCTCGAAGCGGGATGGAAACTCAGAAGGAGGAATGGCTGAAGGAGAAAGCAGAGATTGTTAAGGAGGCTAATGAGAAGGTAGACCAGGCCTTTGCCGAGGGTGCCAACTCGTTTGATGACTTCTCCTTGGAAGTCATTAGGGAGCTGATCCCTGATTTTGATGAGGAGGCCTTCAATCAGCTTTACACTGTCAAGAACGAGGCTAGGATTAACAAGTATTCACAAGAGGGTCCTGATGGGTCACTTGACCCTGTCCAGGAAATGCTCCCTACGTAAGATTTAGGGCAGTCGTCTTCTGAAGGCTCGTGCCCTTATCCCTAAAGGACCTGGGCATGGTGTTTCCCTTTCAGCGCCTTTTCTATCTTGCTTTTAATCTAACTTTTTCCGCGCCGAACCGGAATGTGGCCGGCTCCCGACTTTTCAATAGTTAGCTGGTCGGCTAGAATTTCCCTTTCCCTGGTGGGGGAGCTACATGCTTTTCTTTTCCTTTTCCATTCAGCTTCGTGGGTCTGCAGAGCTACGGAATAGCATTGTCCAGCTGATTCCTGGTCACCATGAATTTTGCCCTCCATCCCAAAGTCAGTAACCTAGGCCACCGTTAGTCGGATGGAGATAGCAGCCTCGACCTCGTCCAGAGTGGCTCTGTCGATCAGAGCATTATTAGCCGACTTTGCATCGACTACCATGAAGGATGCCCGGATATTTTGGGCCGAAACTTCTTCTCCAAAATGTGACAGGTAGCTCGATGACGCCCATTAGAATGATGCCTGTGCCGCTGAACCCATAAAGGGATCCCGGGGCAGGCTTCAGATGCCTCTTCTCTAGATTCATTTTTTCAAATGCGTCTTTATAGAACAGGTTGGTGTTCCCGCCAGTATCCAACATACATATGTTAACGATATGGTTAATGATGACCAATGATAGGACTAGGGGGTCGCTTTGTGGGTACACGACACGTCCTCCATCCTCGGGGGGTATGCTGAGGGTTAGAGCAGTTGGGCTTTCGGCCTTCTCTGCATAGCAGATCTGGTTATGGATCTCGTGAAGTTGCCGCTTTCGGCCTCGCTCGTCTGACAGCTTGCGTCGCCCTACACCACATGGATGATCATTCGATCTTGTCGTGACCCATCTGGCCTCTCAGTCGGCGCTTTTTTATTCTTAGCCCTTGCTGCATGGGAGGCTAGCCAACCATTCCAGATAAGATTTTCGATCTCATGTTTTAGGTATCGGTACTCTTCGGTTGTATGCCCAATTCTATCGTGGAACGTACAAAACTTCTTTGGGTCAAGCTTAGGGTGACGCGGCTTGTTTGGGCGGCTCCACTTCGCTGCCTCCTTTTCCAGTTCAAAGATCTCGACCCTTGATTTGTTGAGAGCAGTATAGCTGTCAAACTTGGGTTGATAGGGTATACGCTCTTTTCTGGGGGTACTATTCTCTTCTCCCTTCTACTTACCAGCCGACTCTCCTCTGCCACGACCACCTTGCGCTGCCCCCAGGGGCCGGCTTGATGTCGTCGGGGTGTCGGGCAGACTGTGGTACTCTTCTTGGAGCATGAAACCTTCTGCTATTTTCCAGGCCTTGGCCAAGGATTCAGGCTGGGCATGGATTAGCTGGTTCTTTATCTCTCCGAGCAGAAGGGAGTTAGTAAGGGCATATGCCGCGGTGGGGTCGTCGATTTCCCGCACCTGCTGGAAAGCGATGTTGAACCTCTTCAAATATTCTCTGATGGACTCACCCTTTCTCTGCTTCAACGTCATCAAGTCAGAGCCGGTGAGCCTATGCCTTTTATTCCCAGCGTATTGGTCAAAGAAGACCGTTGCAAGTTCTTCAAATGTATAAATGGATCCTCGAGGTAGATCTCGAAACCACCCCCTGGGCGAGTCCTACCAGGGTCGTCGGGAAGATCTTACACCAGGCAACGTCATCGGTGTCGTCCATTCCCATATGACTCTCGTATGCAGCCAAGTGGTCCTATGGGTCTGTGGTTCCGTCGAACCTGACCGTGGCCATTTTTATCTTTTGGATAGGTCAGCTTTGGACGTCCGGGTGAAGCGGCGTCCTTGTGGGTGTGCCCATTATCTTGGAGCGACCTCCCTCTGAGTGATAGTCATAATCGTCCCACCTGTTAGGAGTCGGCAGTTTGCCGCTCGGGGAGCGATCTCTAGGCATATGCCTGCTCGCGGCTTCATTCCACCGCAAGGGGGATTGGTGCTGGAAACGTGGCCGCTTGTCCTGGGGTGGTTGGAGGGGCTCGACCACTGGGCCCTGGACCTGATGGTGCCTTGGCTTAATAGGCTGGCCCTGATTAAGCCTTGCCTACATACTTTTCGACAACCCTAGTGCTTTCTGCCGCTTTTCGGCTGGGGTTATCCTGTCGAATACCCCGGCTCGCTTCGGGCATAGGCGTCTGAGACAGGCTCCCTTGGCTTTAAGCACTCCTGCATACCCTGCAACAGGGATCCCTTCTCCGCTGACGCAGTTTATTCTATGGTATGGACTGGTCCATTCTTCTGCTGAGGCTCTTCTTGAGTATCGACCAACAAGCGCTTCTTGCCCTAGACATATCCTCTGGCCGCTATGTTCGCCTTTCTCTGGATCCTCCTAGCAGCGGTTCGCTTCGTTCCTCCGGCACCTGCAGAGCTGGGGTACTGCAGGCGCCTGGGGGTCGTCGCTAATCCGCCCACCAGGTCATCTAGCGGGACTTGTTTATTGAGCATGGCAGAGAAGAAGGTGACAGCCTGCGTTGCTTGGGCGGGAGTGAGTTCCAGGCCTAGGCCCTGCTCTATCTCATGCCCCCCCCCACACGGCTGCCGCTTCCTTGCTCGAGGTTCCACGAAGAGTAGCCTGCCCGCCCCCCGGAGGGTGGCGGTGGGTGTGACCTCTCGTGTTGTGATGGGCATGCCGTACCGAGGGACGATGATCTGCCTCGTCGGATCACCCGTTTCCATTTGTTCAATTTTGTGCATCTTTTGATGGCTTTTCGTTCTTCGAAGACTTTTTACTCGAATTCCCCACAGACGGCGCCAAATTTTCCGGTTAATAAACAATCACACCCGAATCGAATTCGGATCTAACCTGAATTGAGCTATTTTTGGATCTAGCTTGAGTTTCACGTCTCACTTCTTCTCTCCTCTAACGTCGGAACTTCCCGACGGATCGGGTCGGTCACCTGCACAGGTAGCCCATAGGGGGCCTCGGAGGTGTCCGAGGAAACCCTCTTTGATGCCTAAGTCATACTGTGTATGAGCTTAATGAACCTTGCTTGTGAGGAACAAGGTGGCGTTTTTAGAGTGAGATTCTAGTGAGGGAAAGTTAATTACCTTTTGGTGAGAGAACACAAAGTGGTATTTATAGGTTTCCACAAGGGAGAAAGAGAGAGAGAAAAAAGCAATGTAGGGGCGCGTTCCCCACACGTGCTCCTTACCTTAGGCTGGATCAGGAGGGTCTCCCCCACCCCTCCTAGGGTCGGCAGGGTCGCCCTGGGGTCAAGAAAATCGAGGATCCTTAACTCCCTAGGAAGCTCATGAGGGCTCGACTCGGCCAGCCGGGGGTCGGACCTCAGGACCTGGTGTGAACATGGCAAAGTCCACCCCAACGCGGCCACGCGCGAGTTTGGTTAGTTGAATGAATCTCGTGGTAAGATTGATCACGGATCGAAATTTAAATCGAAATAGGAGTCGCCACCGAACTTTGTGGGAGTTCGGACCCGTTCGAACCCACTCTAAATTTAGGCGTGTCGTGCAAAAAGCATGGCCCGCTTTAATACAAGAGCTTATGAGGATTCGTCCCTTTGCATACGGATATCGATATCGGATTACCAAATTTCCTATATCGAATAACTCTCATTTGCCAACGGTTTCAGACATCCGGAAACCAAAGGTTCAGAGTAAAGGGTGAGGGTACGTGTTGGGAAGCCCACGAAGGACACCCAACCCCGCCCGCTCTTACCGGCCTCTACTAGGATATCGATCGGTGTTCGTGTGCGCGCGTTAGTGTGGACGTCTGTCCGCACCGCCCAGCGCCCCGCGCGGGACACACCCGGTTTTCAAAGTATGGAGGCGGCCACCCACGCGGCCCCCTCTCGGTCGGGGGCCGGTCCGATCTCGCGTAGGGGGCGATGTTTCGGTCCTCGATTCGAATGATGACCCGGACATGTACTGGACGGGCGCGTGCGCTCGTGCTTTCCGTTTGGGGTCGATCGAGTCGTGGTTGTAAATGTTTAAAGGCCGATATATTTGGTAAGGTGACCTTTTTAGTGAACTGAATTCGTTGTCAATTTGTGGAGTCGCCACCGAGTCCATTATGGGGACTCGAAAATCGTTCAAGTCAACTTTGATCCCTAGCCGGCTCAAAGTTGAGGGGCACGAAACCTAAAGATAAAGACTTGTACCCTTAAGCATTCCATGCTTGGAATGACTCTCATTGCCAATGGTTTCTGACATTCGGAAACCGTCGATTCTGAGTAAGGGGTAAGGGTACGTATTGGGAAGCCAACATACGATAGACATCGACACCTAATCCCGCCCGCACTATAGCGACCTCTACTAATCAATCGGTGGGCTGATAACTTTGTTCTTTCGTTGTGGCGGAAGTACTGTAAAATCCATTGTTTTCACCCTATACCTTTTGCTATGTCGGTTGTTTAAGGACAAGTAAGTTTTGTCGTCGAAATAATTGTGTTTAGATTCTTTGCATGCGATTTCACGTGACAAACAGGCCATGAAAAGATGCACATTTGAGAGTAAAGAGTACTAATATTATAGGTATTAGAAAATCAGTTTTAACGTGATAATACGGATATTAGTCGTTCTCGTGGTATACCTTACCCAGTATACTGCTTAAGACGCGTCGGTTCGGCGTAGTGATGCGCGTCAGATTGTCGCCTATCTAACACGATCAAACAATATTTATAAACTCCAACTAACTACTACGTAGTAGCGGTAAGTCGGGATCGATCCTCAGGCACGGGCTAGGTAAAGTCGGTCGAGTCAAAGTCTAAGCACGTTTGGACGTTCGGGGTCTATTTTTGAGATTTTTTTGGGTTAAGTCTACACTAGTCTACACTAAAAAGCTATAAACTACGAGAAGCTAGTCTAATAAGGAGAAGGTGTTAGGGAGAGTCGGGAATCGTAAATCGGGTTCTATGAGTCTCGGAATCGGGTTTTAGTCACAACGACAATAAAGGGAAAATGTCACCTTTCGGTTTCTTCACACAACCCACCTATACCCGCTTTCGCGGCGAAAGGGTAAGTCTCAAGTTAAGCTAATTTCTACCCCGAGTTTCCCCATATCGGTATAAATGAGTCAAGGTCGATTTAGCCGTACGCTCTAACTCAACAAAGACACAAAAATCTCAAACTTGATAAATCAACAAGCAAACAACCCACCAACATCCCTCAATTCAAATTACCCAAAATCTTCCTCCCTAAATCCCATAACAAGAAATCTACTCACTATTCATAATGAAAACCACTAAAACAATAACTAAGGAGAAATCAACTAAAACAAGTATAACAATTAAATCTAAGGAAAACAACAACTAAATTAAATCTAGACAAGAGATTAAATTTCAAACGAAATTAAATCTAACTAGAGATTAGGGAGAGGAAGAGAAATATACCGACTATGGAGGAAAACGATAATAATAAAAATAAGGAGAAGCTTGATGAAGATGACAATGGATTTGTCAGTAACCCTTTGAAAATCTCCAAAAGAACTTCGATAAAAACTTGAATATAAAGATGGAGTCTTTACACTTAATTAATTAGATCTAGAATAGGTGGAGATTTTTGGATTGTCACCCTCACAAAATCTCCCTAATAATTAATCTACTAATAAGCTAATAATAATCTACTAATATAATCTACTACTAATTTACTAATAGCTTAGGTAGTGTTGTGGTGGAGTTATGGAATGGTGCCCTCTTCCTCAAGAATGAGAAGTTGCATATATATATATATATATATATATATAGAGGAGAGAAAATAGGGATAAAACCCTAGTCTTCTAAGCCCAATAAGGGAAGCCCAAATTCCCATCAACTAAACTTCACCCTATAATTCTCATCCGGTGAAATTTCGCCCCGCGGTTTTGCAGAATTCACCACCGGACAAAATTTTGCCCTGCGGTATTCTCGATTTCGCTTGGTCGCTACATATGGTGAAGAATCACCCGACACCTCGCCTTTACTCGTCCCAACTCGGTTATAATCTCGACCCAATTAAATCTCACCCGTCCTTCTCGATCCAAAGTAGATCTTACGTTCATTCCAATTAAATTCCTTGAGTCTCCATTCAATTGACGGTTTCTAATCTCGAACTCGGATCCGGGTCGAACCGGGTCGACGCCGCAATTGACGGTCGACGCCGGCGAATGTCGCCGGAGGTCGGTGCTGGGCCGCTGCTGCTGCGTTGTTGTTGTTCTGCCGTTGCTCGCCGAAAACAGAGGGGAGCAAGTGGTCGGCGGTGCTGGGTTCGTCAGAGAACGGAGGTGGAGGGCGAGCGGAGGTCAAAGTGGTGCTGTTGGGTGGAGGTGATTGATGAAGGGTGGAGCACGGTGGTCCGGAGTTCATGGTGGAGGATGGAGTTGAAGGTGGTGGGTCGTGGTGGTCAGGTAAGGTGGTGGTCGGTTATGGTGGTTAATGGAGGAAAGTATGGTGGGTTGTGGTGGTGGATTATGGTGGTGGTTGGGTATGGTGGTGTGAGTAGGAGGGCGGAGTTCGTGGTGGAGGTCAGTGATGACGGAGTAGTTATGGTGGTGGTCAGACGGTGTGGTTGTCGTCGGAGGTCAGGCTAAGGTGGTCGTGGTGAGGGTTCAACGGAGGGAGATGGATGTTAGTCAAGGTCAAAGTCGGGTTTGACCTTGAATTTGGGTTGAATTGAATTGTGGAGTTGGGTTTGTGTTGGCTTGGGCTTGGTTTGAGTTGGGTTATGGGTTGAGTAGGTGGATTAGGACGGATATGGCCTTATGGGGATGAAATGGGTAGATGGGTTAGTTTGGTGGATTAAGAGGGTAAAATGGGTGAGATGAGTTATGAAAATGTGGGTTAAGTGAGTCGGGTTTGACTCGGGGTTTGACTCATTCTCTTGACTTGGCTCCTCTCTCTTCAATTCGCCTCTTTATTCACAAACACGTACCTAAACGACAAAAACACACAAAAGCAGTATGAAATTCTACGAAAAAGACGATAAATACGAAAAAAACCAAATTCAAAATAGAAAATACGAAATATAGTCAAAAATGAGTTATATTGACGTTAAAGCGCAAAAAATCGAGTTAAATACGAGTGAAAATAGGGGGTAAAACGGTCCAAATTTGCGTGTTATCAGTTAGTAGAGATGCATCGAGCCATGCATGGCGAGCACCGGGACTAATACGGAACCCGACCATCGCTTTGTTCAGTTTTAGCTTATTTACATTTTGATTTTCGTGTTAGGTGATTTAGCATGTGATTATTAGGTCATAAAAGCAATAAATCATACGAAAACTGTAAATGCGAATGTAAGTAAATCACGTAGTGTAGCTATGCCACAACTAATTGGCCGTTCAAATTTCATCCTCAATGCAAGGAGTTACGGTTAACTCACGTAGCCTTTGCCAATGATCTTATTATTTTTTGCAAAGGGGAAGTGCCATCCATAATGCTTCTTATGCGAGCTGTTTCTACATTCTCGCAAACCACGGGTCTTAGCATAAATAAGGAGAAGTCGAAAGTTTATTACTGTGGAGTTAAGGAGCAAGACAGGGTTGATATTTTCCATGTGATGCGAATCAAAGAGGGTTCTTTCCCGTTTCGATACCTGAGGGTTCCGGTTCAGGCAGGAAAGCTCAGTAGACGTGATTACGACAGCCTAACGGAGAAAATTATCGCGCGTATCAGGACCATGGGGGCTCGTAAATTGTCTTATGCTGGCTGAGTTACTCTGATAAATTTGATCCTCAATACTCTTTATAATTATTGGTCGAGTTTATTCTTACTGCCCAAGTACATTATAAAAATAATTGAAGCGATTTGTAGGAATTATTTATGAGACGGAAGTGTGGAATATAGAAGAACTCTGCTTGTAGCATGGGAAAAAATTACTTGGCCAAAGTCTGCAGGGGGTTTAGGGTTAAAAAACCTGGTGACAGTAATGTTGCAGCGATTGGCAAGCTTGTTAATTGGATTTATGAGAAGCGGGATAACCTATGGATTAAATGGGTGTCCACTCTCTATCTCAAATGGACTCAGTGGCATGACTATATACCTCCAAAAGACGTTCCTTGGGCGTGGAAATCGATCTGCAAAATTAAGGAGAAATTAAAACAGGGGTTCGTTGACGGAAAATGGATCCATGACTCTAAGGGATACTCGATTCATGGAGCGTATGAATGGATGAATCCTCGTCCTTATACTCATCCCTAGACTGCTATAGTTAAGAATTCGTGGAATGTTCAGAAACATGGACTGATTTTGTGGCTGATACTTCAGAAAGGCATCAACACGAAGGCTAAACTCTTCGGGTTAGGGTGTGTTGAAAGCGACACATGCTGCATATGCCAGGAAGACATGGAAACTATTGCTCATCTGTTCTTCGAATGTCCGTACAGCTTGAAAATTCTCGCTTATGTTACGCAGTTGACTAGTTATACCCCGTCTTTGATCAGACTCATAGCTAATGATGATGGGTCGATCAGGTGGAAATTACAAGCTACGATTTTAGCTGCAACCTACTGTTATGTTTGGCATCAAAGAAATAGGGTGAGGATAGAGAATAGTCTTCTTCGTCCTGAGCTGGTTGCACAATTGATTACTACAGAGGCTAGAAGAAGAATTAAGGTAAAAGCGACGGACGATATTACTAATGAAGACATCCTACAACTCCGTCATATAGGCTATAATTGCTAATTTCTTAGTTTCTGTTACCGCCTTTTTGTAATTTTAATGTACAGAATATGTGCTTACTTGTAAATTTTTTTGATGAATGGAACTACTTACATTTCACCAAAAAAAATCACGTATTGAGGAGTTGCACCCTCGGAGTGTACGCTAAACGGGACACGATACATAGATAGTTGAGAACGGATCTCGGAACTACTCGGGTCTATTTAGAGTGTTTTAGTGTTTATGATTGAAGTTGGGACGTTACGTGTTTTAGTATGTGTAACGGACCTAGTGTCCACATTTGACATTATCATAGTGCATAATGAAAGTGTAAGAATGTAAAGTTTTGTTTAGATGACAACCTAGTGACGAATCAACGTCAAAGGCGGATCCTCCTAGCTTGTCTGGTGATTTCAGCAGAGTTCCGTTACCGTTGGACCCTCTTGTGGCTAATCCAGCAGAGCTCCGCTACTATTTGCTAGTTTTGCGGCTAATCCGGCAGAACTCCGTTTAGACTCGGGGTAGCTAGTCGAACACAGGCACCTCGGGATCGAGTGAGGTGCTCGAAGGTGAGGAGTAGCGTCGATTTCGCTTATCGAAACTACGATCGAGTGGATTGTTTGCCTCGGGTGGCGGAGTGCAAGCCTTTCACGAGAGAAGAGAGGGAAGAACGAGTTGTGTAGAACTAGGCACGAACTCGTGATTGTGTGTCGAATGAATGAGGTGGGGGGGGGGGGGGGTATTTAGGTGTTTTCGGCCCTCGTTGCCCATATGGACGCCTGGTGTCCAGCGACTTAGAATTCAGGAGCCTGGTGTGAGGCAGTTCATTCTTCAGGCGCTAGAGCTCAAGCTGTCGAATATTTGAAGATCCGATATCAAAATTTTCCAAAACGGAGAAGATGCATATCTTAGTATTTCTTGGAGGTTAAGGCTTCCCTTTAACCCTAGCGCGTCGAGCGCCAGGTGCGCCTCACGCGCGTGTCTTGAGGTTTGCTCGGCCCGACGCGTTGACTCGAGTTTGACTTTTATATTTTGGGACCGATTCGGGGCCCCGGTGTCGGAATTGTCTCTAATTAGTGTCGACGCGACCGTAATGACACGACTAAGGCTGCCTTGATGTGAAATTAATCTTTCCGAGTAATTATTTGATCCGTTCTATAGAAAAACTATCTATAACATCGTATTCTCGCGTCGCGTTGCAGTCCGATCGTCATCGGGTGTTTGTCGGGTACTTCTGCAGCCACCAGGTCCAAATCTGGGTGTCTACAGAAGCCCCCACTTTGACTGAGGCTAGGACAAGACGAAAGTCAAAGTATAGCTGCCCAGGTGAATCGAGGATTACGACCTGGTGGCTGTCTGTTCGGGTCGCTTTAAGTCCGTTAGACTACGTATTTGAGGCTCGTCAGCCAAGGCTTATAGATCATACCTGACATCCTCGCTTGCGGATGCTTGTCGGAGCTCGGGTTCAGACTTGCTACCTTATTTCGGGTTCGTTGTTTTAGTAACTTTAGTTTTTTTTGACATGGGTCTTTCGCTTAAGTCTTTTATTGGTGTCTTAGTCTTGGTGTAATATCCTTGGTGGATGGTAGTGTTAGTTTTGTATTGCCTTTTGCTTCGGGTATTCCTCTGGGGTGTGAATTGAATGCTTAGGGACTCGTTTCGGGTTGATTTGATTGTTCTGAGTGCTACCAGGGACTTGTTTCGGGTTAATTTGATTGTTCGGAATGCTACCAGGGACTCATTTAAGATTGAATTGAATTGATTAGAATTAAATTGACTTGATTTGAAATTGGATTGAGTGCTACCAGGGACTCATCTAAAATCAGAATTTTAAGCGCTACCAGCGGCTCGTTGAATTAACTTGACTTGACTTGAATTGGATTGAGTGCTACCGGGGACTCATCCAAAATCGGGTTTTGGGCGCTACCAGGGGCTCGTTGAACTAAACTGAGTGCTACTAGGGACTCGTTTAAAATTAAATAGAGTGCAACCAGGGACTCATTTAAAATTGGATTGCATGCATCGAGTGCTACTAGGGACTCGTTTAAAATTGGTTTGATTCTGAGTGCTACCAGGGACTCGTTTAAAATAATAATTTGAGCGCTACCAGGGGCTCGTTGAACTAAGCTGAATGCTATTAGGGACTCGTTTAAAATTGTTTTGAGCGCTACAAGGGGCTCGTTAAAAATTGTTTTGATTCTGAGTGCTACTTGACTCGTTTAAAATTGTTTTGCTTCTGTGTGCTACTAGGGACTCGTTTAAAATTGTTTTGAGCGCTACAAGGTTCTCGTTTAAAATTGTTTTGATTCTGAGTGCTACTAGGGACTCGTTTAAAATTGGTTTTGAGTGCTACAAGAGGCTCGTTGAATTAAACCGAGTGCTACTAGGGACCCGTTAGGTTCGCGGGTTTTGAATACATTTTACGAATACTTCAGGATTCGTTCGAATTTGCTTTGTTTAGATTTTTTTTGAATGGTTCAGGATTTAATCGAATTTGCTTTGGTCAGATTCATTGCATGGGTTGTTATGTGCTTTGGTATGTGTGCTCTTGTTAGCTAGTGGTTCTCGTGTTTGTTTATTGCTGGGGGCCGATTCCGATTAGAGGTGGTTTTGAGGCTTACTTTACAGGTTTGGATTTACTCCTTATTCCCTCGATTGGCACATAAGATGGTGCGTGCTCGCCCGGTTATGTTTCCGACGGGGGATAGAGTGGAGGTTGGCTCAAGCTAAGAGCACGACAAGTCCTACTCGTCGGAGAATGTGTTGGTGAACCAGCTGTGCCTCGAGGATGAAAGTTTTCTTCTTACTGCTTGTTTTTATTTAGCAGCCCCCAAGATTAGGGTTGTCGATTTTTGTTTTATCGTTTGTTTTGTCCTATGGTTTAGTGTTTGCTTTCATCTTGAACGGTTCGCTTTTCCTTCAGCTGGCCGATCTGGCTGATGCTGTTCAGCCCCCAGACTTCCCCTTGACACTGCTCAGGGTCGACGCGGCTGTGGTAGCCTTTACATAGCCTCTTTCCCTGTGTTTCGCTGAGGAGATGGAGGCTGGGATGGAGTGGCGTGACCGGGTATACCGGGTTTGTTTCGATTTCTGTTTTGGATTCTAAGCGTTAGGTTTTGTTTGGCTAACTTGCGTGGTTTCACCTTTCTGGTATCGTCGGCTTACCATTAGCGGTTGTGGCAGGCTTCCAACTCCTTTAGGGTCTATGCTTAGAGGGTCTCCCGTGACACTTCGGGACCTCAATCGGTAAGTGCGTGTACCTAGGGTTGGCTCTTAGATTGTTTGTGTGTTTTCTTCAAGTGCGGGTTATGTTTGCAGGACATTCCCGATATGGTGGGACAGTTGGAGACTCGGATGACCGAGCTTGAGGTGGAAGCGACTGAAGCGCGACAGCTCCTGCAATCTTGGGCCGACGAGATTGCTCAACTTAAGGAGCGGCTGGCTCGATTTCAAGGCGAGACCTCCTCGCAGGGTGAGGCTAGGCATCGGGTTGAGACGGAGAGAAAGACTGAGGTTGAGGCTACGGGTCGTGCTACGGGTGCTACAGAGGATGTTGGAGAAGTTCCCGAGACGATTTCCCAAGACATGTTGTCGGGAATGGTCGGTAGCGAGTCTCCTACCTTTGCTCTAGAGGACTTAGGTTTGGATGACAACATCAGTGAGTTCGTGATAGCCATCAGTGCAGCTTCTAGGGGTCCTCCCTAGTCTTGTGAACCCGATTTGTGTTTTGTATATTTTCTTAAGATTTTTAATATTTGAGTTAATTGGATTAGTCTTGTGTTTTTGTTTGGTGAAATGTTGACCTAGATTGACAAGAAATCACTTCGCGTTTGTTTTATTTGCGATTTAATCGTAGATTAGGGCGTTCTAAAATGCTTTGAGATTGCATGAAAGTACGAAAACGTTTTTTCGAACTTTTTGAAACGCGTTAGTTTGAGCTGGGAATTAGATCGGATAGTACGTCGATTAAAATGTTTGACCTGACATGGTGCGACATTTAAAAGAAAGTTGGCACGTTTTGACCGAGTGTGTTCGGAGGAGCTAGGCTATCTTCTTTTTATATTTTAAAAAGTTAGACCAGTTTTGTGTATTCATGTTACAGACGCGATTTGACAATAACCGTTAAGGCTACAACACGCCTCGGTGGGGTAGCTTATCCCCCTAAAAAGAAATTAAACAAAACGTCTAAGTCTGGTGGACCCAAAGTACGTAATGTATTGTCCGCGCAGACCTGTAACTCTTGCGCGGACATTCCGGCTTTTGGAAAGGGGTTTAGCAACTTCAGGATGTCGTTCCTGACGTCCGGGGTTGTCGGGTGTGAGAAAAAGGTTAAGGATTGTGGAGATGACCGTACTACAAAATAAGGAAGCTATGTGGGCTAATGTCATTAAGCGCCCGACCGAAAATGGCGTTACCGATCCTAGTATTCGTTGGTTCATCTAAACGGACCATGACTGAAAAGACCCATATTGAGAATATGAGTGAGGAGAGGAAGTGGGATTTGCTGGGCTCGCATTTAGCTAGGGCGGTGGAACCTTGTGTTCGGAGGGGCCGATGGTGAGAGACCCGAACAAGCACACCCGAATGGCGAAAAAGAGGGAAAGTCAAACCGGTAGAGCCCAGCCATTTAGTACTATGTTCTATTAATTGATATTATGTGGCGTATTAGTACTACTTTTTGTGGGGTTTGCTTGACATGTTGTCATTTTCCGGGGTGGCCGGATGTTAGATGCTTGATGTAAAGGGCCTCGACAAATGCTTGATTTAATTGATTTTTCATTAATGAGAAGCACATGTTTTATTTTTCCTTTTTTTTGTGGTGGCTGACAACTCAATTCTTCCTTTTTCCCGGAGCGCCCTTTCGGGTTTTCACTCCGTCCTCGGCTCACCCTTTTTTGCTTTTTTGTTTTTTTTTAACGACGGCTCGCAACACGTTTCTTCATTTTGCCCGGGGCGCCCTTTCGGGTTTTCACCCCGTCCTTGGCTCGTCGTTTGTGCTTCATCATTGAAATCACTCGTTAATCAGAACATAGGGGGTTCCGATTTGCATGTCAATCGAGTTAGCGATTTTTTGCTATTTTTGTTGGTTGTACCCTTGGAAGGGTTGCCTACGTATCCGTGTTTAGACGGAATCAAACCATGTTCGTAGTTCATAATAGGTGTGAGTGATTTTGCTTTAGACTCGTTACGCCAATTATCGATGTGAGATGTTTAGAGTGTATTCACCCTAGTTAAAGAACTAAGGTGGAGTGATTGGGTGTGACCCCTTGAAAGTGACAATTACCGAGATACCGTGGTTGGGTCTGGGTGACTGGCTTGGGATGGTTTGGAATGTGCAGCTAGGTAGCAAGTGGTTTCGATAGATCTAAATTTGGAGATTGATTTTTGTGGAGTTAGTGCTATGGGCTAAGGTTTCGTAATATGGTAGGAAAAGGGAAACTGAGTAAAAATGACTCAGACTTCAATCGGGTGGGATGTAAATTACGTGGGATCTGATTTCTACGTCTGGCCCTAACGGTTGAGATTATCTTATTGAGCTTGAATCCTCAAAATTCCGGACTGTCTCCTAACAAGTGTCTCAGAAAGGTCTTAAAGGTTGTAATGTAGGGAGGCTAGTATTTGGGTGCTAGTTGACTGGTTTGTTCATTTTTCTTTTTCTTTTTCTTTTTTTGCTTTTTGTTTGGACTTTGCATTTGAAGTCGAGTTGAATGATTGGAGGTTTCATTTTGACCGTTGAGTTTGGTCTTGATCATTAAATTGGGCCGGTTTAGTTTGGCCTTGGTTTCATTTTTTTCCTTGGCTCCTTTTGGCAATTTCATACTTCTTTTTCTTTTTGTCAGACTAGCACCTATGCGGTAAGAATTGGTCGGTCTTTATTCGAGGGATATTTATTGTGGGAAATGGGTTTGCCTTCCATCTTTGATCACAAGCTAAGAGACTATCTAGATTTGTCATAGGATTCAGGAATGCTCGTTCTAAGGGATAGTTTGTGGATTTCTATACAAGACATGGAATAGGTAAAAGAAAAGAACACGAGATCTCAGTTCTTTTAATTCCTCGTTGTTTCAAGGTATGTTTGATTGTTATCGATAAATGAGATAGTACCAAGTTGTAATCCAAGAAGTGCATTAGCGATTGTCGAGGCGTATTATAAAGGAAGAAAAGTTTATTTCTTTTTCTTGATAGTAATAAGCGGGCTATGCGCCCGAGATATTGTTTTCGGGGAGGTGGAGGACAGATCCCCTCGCACCTCCTGAATCGATATAAAAACAAAAGACATTTGTTATAGTATTTGGTCTAGGCCCTAAGATGAACTAGACTCTGACTCGGACATTGATTTACTCGTTTTGACGGACGCCCGTGCGTTGCCGGGATCTTCCTCGATATTCAGGACATTCTCCTCTATAGGGTCGAGGTGGGAACAATCGATGGCGTCGTCGAAGACAGCGTGAACGCTAAAGGGGTTTGTGGTGTTGTTTGGTTTTTCGGGTGGAGGGAGAGGAATCGTCCCGTTTTCGATAATGTCTTGTATGTTGTGTCTAAATCGAAAACAAGATTCAGTGTTATGGCCATTCCCACGATGGAAATGGCAATATTTATTAGCATCCCATGACTTTGCCTTTTTGTCTGCGGGCGGGTCCGCAGTAGGAACTATGGGCTCGAGCTTCCCTTGATCGACCAGATGCTCGAGAGCTTCGGTGTAGGAAGAATTGATTGGGGTGAATTCCCTTAGTGACCTTTCTACTTTTTTGGATGCGGTTTTATTAGGTCTTGAGGTTTTTCTCGTATCGACTTTAGGAAGTTTCAATCGGGCGGAGCATTGGGATGCTCTGCCCTTGGTAGGTTCTTGGTCATGGTAATCGCTCGGATTAGCGTTTGTTTCTCTTTCTGTGTCTCTACTCTCAAGGAAATTGAGGCGGCTATCGATGTAGCGGACGAAGAAAGTCAAACGGGTTACCGAAGTATGGATGTTGCGAACCAATTTGGTTAGGGTATTGACATCATTGCGGATGCTTTTGATGGCGCATGAATCTACCGACATGTTGGCGAGTGATTCTAGTGGGAAAGGATCAAAAGGTCAGATCGGATCCACCGGATGACTTAGAGGCTCGAGGAATTGTCCTAGTAGAGGGACACGGGAATAAGACCCTTGATTTGCGCGTGTTTGCGGCCATCGGGTTAGGAACTCACGTGCTTTAGACTTTCGGTGTATTCGGCGAAGCGCCTAATGAACTTATGTCTCTAGAACGAGACGATTTGACATAAATCTCGGGATTGAGATTAAGGGAAGAGGACTTTCTCGAGATGAAACGACCCAAAATGTAAGACCTCGAGTAGAGGCGACCCTGGTAATTAACACAGACAGTTAATCACACAGTTGTAATCCCCTAGAAATTCTAACGTAATACAGTGACGGAAACACTGTAGATTTAGGATTAAAACACACTGACAAACTATATCTTATAAAAAGAAATGGTAAGTCAAATACAAAGGCATCTTTTTACAAAAGGGCCAAAAATAAATTCTCCAAACAGGTTAATACAAATCCATAAAACTTGAATGAATAAAGAGTAGGATCCACGCTACTCGCTAGCTCACACCCAAAATCCACCAGCAAAAACCTGTCATGTTATAAACATAACAGCCACATCAGTGGGGAGTAACTCAGACGTTCTCCCAGCCATATTACATCATATGGAAAAATAATAGTATTACTATATCAAAATAGTTAACATGGAAAACATTAAAGCGATATAATAAAAATGAATTTTCGGAGAAAACTTAAAACATTTGCCAACCTGCAAATCAAAATCAATCGATAAAATTATATTCAAAAATGACGTTATGGAAATTCGATCAGTGTGCACAAGGCTAGACTTTCACTAGGATAATACTGGAAACTAGCTTCGAGAACTCTAGACTTAACTCATAACAGAATCCAGTCTCTAACTAGGCAACTCAACTATAACAGGACTGCGTGCAGCGAGGTCCTGGGTTAAGTAGTGCATACCCCTCCTAGACAACAAATATGTCTATTTCAGCTGACGGCGACTAACACGATGCGATATCTAGCTTAAGGTCAAAACATACACACTCCTGGGCGAAACTACGCCCTGTTCAACGACTAAATGTGCCTCAAGTAGACACACCGGCTTTGTAGCTGATGACAAAAACATACATCTCAGACTATATTACTCTAACCCCACACTTGTCTATATTCCATAACTCCAAGACAGTCATTATCGATATTCCAAAATAAATATAATCAATATAGATAATATGAGGATAAAAGGAATAAACATTTTATATAAAAATGGGAACTTTATATAAATAGAAACTTACTAATTTTAGAAACTTAAAATAAAAATATTATTATAGAAGATACGTAAGTTATTAAAATATGTGAAATGTATTAAAAATAACATTTCAAATGAAATTAACATTTTATTATTATCGTCGTTATCGTAACTTTATTATATGTCTAAATTTGTTACATAAAATATAAATAAAATATAATAAGGAAATATATAGTATTTTTAAATAATTACAAAATCGAGTTAAAACAATAAATTTTAGAAAATAGTTGTTTTAAGAAAAACGATATCAAAATTAATTGAGTCAACAAGTTTTATAAATTAAACGAGATTTTATAAACCTTTCGAATTAGATTTAGCAAATAGATTTATCATTAAATAATTCCAAGTTTACTAAAAATAATCAATCGTAAACAAATGAGAAATTATTAGGGAAAATAGTCTCGACTAAAAATGTATTTAAAACAAAATTGACTACTTTCTAATTTATTAATATAAGTCGTAAAACGAAATTAATTTATTGAACAAGTATACAAATCTCGATTATAATATAAAAATACGATTTTGAGTTAAAAATTATAAATTAACAAAATATGACGAAATACGAAATCGATATTATTTAGTTACTAATGTCACGATAAACAACAAAATATTATAACGATCGTAAATAATTAAATTACTAATGATTTATAAAACGATATCGAAAACTTGTAAAATATTTATAAGGTACACAATTTAAAATAATATTTTTAGCAAATAATAAATAGCTAAAATTAGAAAACCGAGGTTAAAATATTTACTACGTACTACTACTCAAACATACGATATAAAATCGAGTAACCTCCTAAAGTTACCTTGAGTCAAAAATTCGAATCGATCTCGTACTTGTCTACTAGCATAGTCCGAGCTCCAAATCTTCAATAGCACCCTTAACCTTCGTGTCGTGAATCGCTAGCCTTCCAAGTACACTCCACTAAGAAATTCGACACATAAAGAAACAGAAATAAAGAAATCAGAAAGGAATGATCGAAATGAAGAAGAATAAACAGACTAAAGAAGATAAACGCAGCAGCAGTAACACGCAGCAACAAACATCAGACAGAAGAAGAATATACGAACAGGGGAGGAAGAAGACCGAGAATCATAGATCGACAACACGAACATGGACTAGATTGAATAGCAACAAGGACGAAGAAGAAATAGCAGAGAAACTAAAAGAGGGAAAGAAGAAGAAATGTTAACAAAAGTAGCAGCAGACCAGCAGTGAAGGGGAAGAAGACAGACTGAGAGACAAAACCAACAACCGAATTGCATACAACAACAACAACAAAATAAGAAGCAATGACGGATGACAAGAAGCTGCAGACCAGAACCACGAGCAGAAACATAAGGGATGACGGAAAGAAAAATTAAAATAGCGGAGAAGAAAACCATAAAGGTAGCAGTACGGACATATCAGTAGCAGTACGCAAAGTCGATCGAATTCGATCAGCAGGTACAGAACCGATGCAGCAGAATTTGAGTGACCAGGCGACGACACGAATACGAACAGAGGACGAACAAAAATCAGAGCAAGATAACGATTACGACAAAGCAGCAATGACAGTAGCAGTTAAAAACAAAACTGAAACAGAAAAGCAGCCCTGCATAACATCGAATAACATGGGAGATAGAAGACGACGCAAGGACAACAACAAAAGTGGCTCGGAAATAGTATTAACAAGACAAGGAAGCAAGATTACAAACTGCAGTGAGGCACGAACAAATTTTACGAGAATGAAAGAAAATGGAAGGGTAGAGACTTACACGAGTTTCGGAGTAAAACCTACAGCAGGAACAACAACGTATAGCAGCAATGAAGACACGGGAAAAAGGTGAAGGAGAAAGGAGCGGCTGAAAGGGGAGAAGAAGCCGGTTCATAGAAGGGAAGTGGTGGAAAAGTGAAGAGGTGATGGGAGTAAAAGAAAGGGAATGAATGAATGATGGGAGTTGTCAAAATGAAGCGGTGGATACCAAAGAAAACAGCAGGGGGAAACGTTTAAAACAAAAAAAAAGGAAAGGGGGTTGAATTAGTTCAATTAAATTAAATGAATTGGGTTAGAAAAACAAATTAAACGAATTCCATAACGATAAGTCGATTGACCCGCGAATCGAATTAAAAATCGAGTCAAAAAGAAAATTAATACATAATTGGGTCGACTAATAAAATGAGTAGAATAAAATATTCGAGACGAAACGAAGTTTATAGAAATAAATAATTAGACGGTGAAATAGTATTTCCCGATAAATAATGAATTTTCGTCAAAGTGAATTAAATTGATTTCCCGAGAAAATGTAATAAATGTTTTGACTAAACATAATATAAATGAACTTTGAGCCGTAAATAGAAATTCGAGTTTAAATATAAATAAAAAGAATTTTGAATTTAAATCGTCGAAATTGTGTTTGGATAAGAATTAAATTAAATATATAAAATAAATCGAAACCGAATAAAAATATGTTTTTAATATAAGAAGGGTTTCCGAGACAAACAGAATTTTAGAAGTTTGAAATGATTAAAAGATAAATTCGTTTTATAATAATTTTAAGAATTACAAGTTAAATCGTAAAAATCAAAACACGAACAAAATTATAATTTAACTTAATTTATAAAAATCAGGGGTGTTACATCGGTTGTACGACGTAAGAAGTTGATCGTGATCACGGCTCATAATCAAGGAATTTTGATTTTTTTGAAAACGATCGAGCTTTTGAGAATATTTTTTTTTTCTTTCGAAAAAAAGGGGTTTGTAAAGTTGGTATGACGGTGCGACGTGAAAATGTGTCGCTACGTGTGAGTCGGGAGTCCGACAATAGCAAAAGTGTAAATGACGTTTTTTTCAAAAGAAGCACAGTTCTCATGGGAACCGGTTTTGAAAGCGTGACATTGTGCTTTTATCGAAACTACTTTTGATCAGCCAGTTCAATAATTGTGGTGCAGACAGTGCCCGTGACAGGCCGCGATGTCTTGTGATGGTGTTTTTGAAAACGTGACTAAATCCTTATTACCAAATTTAGGTAGTGAAAGTGTTTTTAGAAAACTTTTAAAATGTGTGGCCATATTTGTCCATCTTTAGAGTTTTGATGGCGGCAACGGTGTTTGAAAAAGAATGCTTCTTGAATGTAACCGTTTCGGATTCCTTGACTTCATTAATTGAAGCTTCGGTTGCGTCAACGTTGTGTGCAAAAATAAAATGTAACTGCTTTAGGTGCCTGGGTCCCATTAGTCGGGAGTTTGGTGGTGTTAACGGTCATCGTTGTTGTTGGAGAACTACGACTTTTACTTTGTCCAAAGTGATGGCGCTAAAAAAAGAGGTTTTCTTTTTAAAGTAGTCAGTGTAAAATTTGCCATGATGACAACACTTAAAAGTTTTTTTTTTCGAAGATAGCCATGATTTGACCGGAGTAGCGGTGGTCAAAAGGTCGTTTTGAAAAGGAGAGATTTTTTTTTCGAAAACAGAGTTGGGTGCAGTTGAATATGTTGTCGTGGTTGAATCCAGATTTTTAGTGTTTTATTTGGGTTGTTCAAACACGCTACACATAACTAGAAATGCATACACTCATGCAGGATGCAGACACAAGTAGGTTAGGGTAGGCTACCGCCCACGAATAGCCCTTACTTGGGTGTCGACTGGTAATCTTGAGAAGATGAGTGCCGTACCGTTGGCTTAGACCATTCGCTTAGTAAATCCGCGGGGTGCGCGTTAGGCGGCCGGAGCGTAAACCGAGGATCTCTCCGCGTGTCCGTAAGGATCTTACCGTTAAGAGGTAGATTGGTCCTGATATTGGTTAGGGTGGGCTTTTTAGGGCCAAAAACTGTAGTGACCACAACTAGGAACTAGGAAATGAGCTTCACCGACCTCGTTCAAGTTACACCACCGGTGGAAACTTGTTTCCAACTCCCCAGCGGAGTCGCCAAACTGTGGACGTCCGTCCGCACCGCCCAGCGCCCCGCGCGCGCCTGCGCGGGATTGACCCAGTTTTCGATGTATGGCGGCGACCACCCACGCGGCCTCCTCCCAGTCCGACGCCGGTCCGATCTCGCATACGGGGCGATGTTTCGAACCTCGATTCGTATGACGACCCGGACATGTACTAGATGGGCGTGTGCGGCCGTGCTTTACGTTTGGCGTTGATCGAGTCGTGGTTGTAAATGTTTAAAGGCCGATATGTTTGGTAAGGCGACCTTTTTAGTGAACTGAATTCGTTGCCAATTTCTGGAGTCGCCACCGAGTCAATTATGGGGACTCGGAAACCGTTCAAGTCAACTTTGATCCCTAGTCAGCTCAAAGTTGAGGGGCACGGGACCTAAAGATAAAGAATTATACCCGTAAGCACTCCATGCCTGGAATTACTCTCATTGCCAATGGTTCCGAACATCCGGAAACCGTCGATTCTGAGTAAGAGGTGAGGGTACGTATTGGGAAGCCAACATCCGATAGACATCAACACCCAATCCCGCCCGCACTATAGCGGCCTCTACTAATCAATCGGTGGGCTGATAACTTTATTCTTTCGTTGTAGCGGAAGTACAGTAAAATCCATTGTTTTCACCCTATACCTTTTGCTATGTCGGTTGTTTAAGGACAAGTAAGTTTTGTCGTTGAAGTAATTGTGTTTACATTCTTTGCATGCGATTCCACGTGACAAGCAAGCCATGAAAAGATGCACATTGAAGAGTAGAGAGTACTAATATTATAGGTATTAGCAAATCAGTTTTAACGTGATAATACGGATATTAATCATTCTCGTGGTATACCTTACCCGGTATTCTGCCTAAGACGCGTCGGTTCGATGTTAGCAGGGATGCATCGAGCTATGCATGGCGAGCACTGGGACTAATACGGAACCCGACCATCGCTTTGTTCAGTTTAAGCTTATTTACATTTTGATTTTCGTGTTAAGTGATTTAGCATGTGATTATTAGGTCATAAAAGCAATAAATCATACGAAAACTGTAAATGCAATTGTAAGTAAATCACGTAGTGAGGAGTTGCACCCTCAGTGTTTACGCTAAACGGGACACGATACATAGATAGTTGAGAACAGATCTCGGAACTACTCGGGTCTATTTAGAGTGTTTTAGTGTTTATGATTGAAGATGGGACGTTACGTGTTTTAGTATGTGTAACGGACCTAGTGTCCACGTTTGACATTTTCATAGTGCATAATGAAAGTGCAAGAATGTAAAGTTTTATTTAGATGACAACCAAGTGACGATTCAACTTCAAAGGAGGATCTTCCTAGCTTGTCTGGTGATTTCGGCAGAGTTCCGTTACCTTTGCACCCTCCTGTGGCTAATCCGGCAGAGCTCCGCTACTATTTGCTAGTTCTGCGGCTAATCCGGCAGAACTCCGTTTAGACTCGGGGTAGCTAGTCGAACACGGGCACCTCGGGATCAAGTGGGGTGCTCGAAGGTGAGGAGTAGCGTCGATTTCGCTTATCGGAACTACGATCGAGTGGATTGTTTGCCTCGGGTGTTGGAGTGCGAGCCCATAGCGAGAAAAGAGAGGGAAGAACGAGTTGTGTAGAAGTAGGCACGAACTCGTGATTGTGTGTCGAATGAATGAGGTGGGGGGTATTTATAGGTGTTTTCGGCTCTCGTCGCCCATATGGACGCCCGGTGTCTAGCGACTCGCAATTCAGGCGCCTGGTGTGAGGCAGTTCAGTCTTCAGGCGCTAAAGCTCAAGCTGTCAAAGTTTGGAAGATCCGATATCAAAACTTTCCAAAACGAAGAAGATGCATATCTTAGTCTTTCTTGGAGGTTAAGGCTTTCGTTTAACCCTAGCGCGTCTAGCGCCGGGTGGGCCTCGGACGCGTGTCTTGCGGTTTGCTCGGCCCGACGCGTTGACTCGGGTTTGACTTTTTTTATTTCGTGACCGATTCGGGGCCCCAGTGTCGGGATTGACTCTAATTAGTGTCAACGCGACAGTAATAACACGACTAAGGCTGCCTTGATGTGAAATTAATCTTTTGGAGTAATTATTTGATACGTTCTATAGAAAAACTATCTAAAACATCGTATTCTCGCGTCGAGTTGCAGTCCGATGATCATCGGGTGTTTGTCCGGTACTCTTGGAGCCATCATGTCCAAATCTAGGTGTCTACAGTTGGTAAGAAGGTAAAATGATATGCAAACAATGTTTTTAGCTACGCATGTGAAATACGCGTTTTTCTACGTCGTTTAATCCATCTTTTAATATGTCGAAATTATTTTAGCATGTGGGTTCATTTAGAAAACGATAAATGCCACGCAACACAAATAAACAACTTGAAAGTAAATTACAAATTACATAGGCGGAATACAACCCGGAATTCACAATACAACAAGCAAAGATATAATATTATCGGGTTAGAAGCAGTAACGTAAATTATAAAAAAAAATCGTAAATGAATTATAAATGAATCGTAAATCGTAAATAGCTGGACAGACTCTAATTTATTACGTATTGCATTACGTATTGACCAGAGGATGGAGACTCGGACGCACGAAATGGTGCGGCCTAATACTTAGGCGCCTGAGGTGAGGCAGCCTAATGTTCAGGCGCCTGACCCTAGGCGCCCAGATAGGCAACGTTCGGGACCAAAGCGTGATGCTAGCTTGATCCCGAAGCCACAATATCTCGTCCCGACTCATCCTAGAGAAAAGTGATCATCTCGATCTGTCGTATACCGAGTCCGACTAAGGAGTCGTCGATATAAGACATACGTAGTGAGACGTTCGCTCAAAGTCGTAAAAGAGTAAAAATGAATGCGAAATGAGGATTTGGAAAGGAGACACGCGATTGATTAATGTGCGTTGACTAACATCGCAAGTATTGTTCCTTAAGCGAAATGTGTATCGTTGTGGACTACATCAGAAGTCTACGATATCTCTTTTCGGCCATAATGGGGTACTTGTCCTTAACCTTCTTAATTTGTGATAAATCGACCATATCGACTTGATACGAATATCGGAGCCCTTCGTATCACGATGTCGTTATCGAGTCGCGTAGACCGTACTACTGTCGGAATAACGTCATAGGGTTTCATATAACTTCGATTGTCGAAAACTCTTTATGCACGACATTCGATTAGGGAATTGACATCGGGCATTTAGAGTGATATTTGAAAATGATATCGAAGACACTCGACAAAGGATTTCTGCGATTGCGTTATAACCCAAGGGGTCAGGCGCACGCCATGTGTCGCCCTGACCCTCAGGCGCCTGGGGCGGCGCGCCTAAAAAATGGAGCGCCACCTCTGGTGCATCCACTGCGAGGGTTATACGGACTTTTGGCATAACTGATTATCGAATGTGTTCGATATGAAAATTCGATTATCGTCCCAAAACTTAGGTCCTTTGTGTAGACACTCATATTTGGACCTGGTGGCTGCAGGAGTGCCCGACAAACACCCGACGACGATTGGACTGCAACGCGACGCGATATTGCGATGTTTTATATAGTTTTTCTATAGAACGAATCAAATAATTAATCAGAAAAATTAATTTAACATCAAGACATAGATGTTATAGGCGGGTGGAGCTCGGTTCGACCTTGTGTGCCTTATGAGGATGAAGCTTATGTGGAGCGGCTCTACCATTTTTGGATCTTTCGTCATTGGAGGAGGCTAAGGGTTATTTTGGCGTGCACGGTCTTAACTTAGAGTTACTCTCGAGAACATTCTCGCAGGTTGGCTCTCGTTATGTTTCGGCCTTAGCGTGTAGGCGCTTTTAATATTACTATTGCTTGCTATTATCTTTTCGAGGATGTGAGGTCACGTGAAGGCTGGGGTAATCCTCAGGTTATGGATGTGGTGATGGCAATGGAACATGGACGGTCACCCTCTTTGCTTATTTTGGGTGAGGTTGTTCTGGGTCTTGATGCTAGTGTTCCGGTACAGGGGATACCTTCTCAGGGTTCTAGGAGCATTTTACAGGTGTGTTTTTTTGTTATTTTCTTACAGCTTGGTTTTATTTGTTTTGTGGTTGCTTTGACTTTGGAGGTGTGATGCTTCGCCGTGTTTTGTGCAGGTTTGGTTGCAAGAGCGGCTCGGTTTAGTCGATCCTCCCTGGTGTTTCAAAGGTTGCAACTACCGGGGTTTCACGGGCCAGAAAATGGTGTTGGTGTGGAATAAAAGTCCCTAAGAGGGGGGTTGGTTTTCCTACTTGGTTAGGGGAGAGGTTGTCATTAGGTGGTCCATCCCGTGATGGAATATTAGTGGGCGCGTCGGGTTTCCATTTTCGTCTTCGGCCTAGGCTTTGTTGCTACTATCCATGAGGGATCAAGTTTATATTTACCCAAGCATGTTTTCAAATCAGATGGGTGTCCGGTTTCCTATTCCAGGTGATGCTAAGGTCGTTTCTAATTCTGATCTGTGGACCGAGGATTTTCTTAGGGGGTTCAGGGTGTCTTGGGAGCAGAAGTTTTTGCACCCTGCTGCTCGACCGACCGACAATACTTTCGCCCGGAAGAGAGTTTGTGGATACCAGTCAGGACAAACCGGCTCAAAGGTTAGGAAGACAGCTCCGCTGAGAGGCGAAGAGAAGACTCGAGAGACTAAGTGCCTAACCAAAGACATCGGGACCGATCCTAGTTTATTCAGTTCATCTGAACGGGCCAAGACTGACGAGACCCATATTAAAGCTGCAAAAGAACGAAGGAAGTGGGATTTGCTGGACTCACGTTTGGATAGGGTGTTAGAAGCTTGCTTTTGGAAAATCGAAAAGGAAGAACGCAAACAGTCATACCTGAATGGTAAGGGTAGGGATAAGTTGGACCGGTAGAGTCCAGCCGTTTAGTATTATGTTGTATTAGTTGATATTATGTGGCGTATTAGTACTCGTTTTTTTTTGTGGAGCTTAGACACGTTGCTGTTAATTTTCCGGAATGTCCGGATTTTGGATGCTTGATGTAGATGCCTCGACAAAGGCTCGATTTAATAAGTTTTGTTTTTAATGAGAAGCACATTTTTTTTTCTTCCCCTTTTTTTTTTGTGGTGGCTCGCAACTCGATTCTTCATTTTACCCGGAGTGCCCTTTTGGGTTTTAACTCCGTCCTCGGCGCACCCCTTTTCTTTGTTTGCTTTTTTTTTTGACGATGGCTCGCAACTCGTTTCTTCATTTTTCCCGGGGCGTCCTTTCGGGTTTTCACCCAGTCCTCGGCTCATCGTTTGTGCTTCGCCATTTTAACTCACTTATTGACCGGGTCGTGGGAGGAATCCCGGTTTACTCACGAATCGATTAATCGACTGTTTTGTTTTAGTTGTCTGGTTGTACCCGGGGAAGGGTTGCCTACGTATCCGCTTTCGGACTGAATCAAACCATGTTCGTAGTTTTTTTTGTTTTTTTAAATGTGAGTGAGTTTTCTTTAGATTCGTCTATGCCAATTATCGATGCGACCTTGATTGATTATTTTTTTGTTTATTTTTTGCTTCCCCCCCTAAGTCGGAGGTTGGGATGTGGTTGGCAGGGTGTCTATGGGTAATACCGTTTGAGTTGATCCATGTTGGTTGGGGTTGAGAATTCTTGCCCGTCTAGGTCGGTGAGGATCACTGTGCCACCGGAGAGTATATATTTTCGTGGCGAGGTAAGGGCCCGCCCAGTTTGGTTTGAATTTCCCTCTAGGGTCGACCAGAAGGGGTGCTCCAATGGATTTGATTACTAAATCTTCCTCGTGTATGTTTTGGGATTTCAATCGCTTATTAAAGGCTCATTGGATGCGTTGTTGGTAGGCTTGTACGTTGGATAAGGCATGTATCCTACGCTCGTCTAGGAGTACTAGCTCGTCATATCGTTTTTGGTTCCATTCCTCTTCGGGAATACCGCTCTCGGCTAATATCCTTAGTGACGGTATTTCTAGCTCTACAGGTTGTACGGCTTCGGAACCGTAGGTTAGGTAATATGGTGTGGCTCCAGTGGGTGTTCTATAGGATGTTCGGTATCCCCATAAGGCGAAGGGGATCTTGTTTGGCCAATCCCGGTAATTGTCTATCATTTTCTTAAGGGTTATGGTTATGGTTTTGTTGACTGCCTCTACGGCCCTGTTTGTTTGTGGTCTATAGAGTGATGACTTATGCCTTTGGATTTTGTATTTATCGAGGAGTTTCTAGGTGTCGGCCCAAAAGTCAGCCCCATGGTCGCTAATGATCTCGTGAGGTATGTCGTAGCGGCAAATGATGTTATTTTGTAAGAATTTGACTACTTGTTTTGAGGTTAGTACGGTGTAAGAGGCGGCTTCTACCCATTTAGTGAAATAATCGACGACCACTAGTATAAAACAGTGTCCACCGGTTACGGATGGGTGCACTTTTCATATGATGTCTATTTCCCAAGTGAAGAAAGGCCAGGGCGTGGCTATGGTGTGTAGAGGATATGGAGGTAGGTGTTGGACGTTAGCGAAGATTTGGCAATTGTGGCAGTGTCGGACATGACGTTGACAATCTGCCTCTAAGGTAACCCATTAATAGCCCAGTCTCATTATTTTTCGGGCTAGTAGGTGTGCACTCATGTGGGGTCCGCACTCTCCGTCATGTACCTCTTCCATGACTCTCTCGGATTGGTTTTTGTTTATGCATCTAAGGAGAACTCCTTGTGGGGTTTGTTTGTATAGTAGTCCTTGATTCAGGACGTAATGGGTGGCTTGCATTTGCAGGGCTCTTTTGCCCTTGGCGTTAGTGTTGGGTGGATACGACCCGCGGGTTTTAAAGTCTAGGATTGCTTTGTACCAAGGTTTCTCGGGGGTGTTATCGGTTTAGAGGCTATGGATGTAGGCTGGTTGTTTGCTTCTTTCTATGCAAATGGGCATAGAGAAGAGGTGATTGGGCATGTTTACTAGTGAGGCTAGTTTGGATAACGCGTCAGCAAATTGGTTTTCATCGCGGGGTATGTGTACGAAGTCAATTTCGGTGAATTCCTTAGACATTGCTTCTACTTTGGTTTGGTATGGGGTTAGGCTTTCGCTGTAAACTTTCCAGGTTCCCGTAGCTTGGTTGACCACTAGGGATGAATCTCCGTGGACTCTAAGGCTTTTGACTCCTAGAGATATGGCTGCTTTTAGACCTATTAGGCAGGCTTCGTATTCGGCTGCGTTGTTGGTAACAGAAAAATCTAGCTTGACTGATATGGGTATATGGTCACCTATTGGGGATATTAGTAGGATTCCTACGCCGCACCCTCTCATGTTTGAGGCGCCATCGAAATATAAGTCCCATGATTCACTCTCAGTGAACAGAATGTCCTCATCGGGAAATGACCAGGTGTCGGTTGCTGGTTTTTCCTCTATTGGGTTTTCGTCTAGGAAGTCGGCTACGGCTTTTCCTTTAATGACCTTTAGGGGTACGTATGTTAAGTCAAATTCTGCCAACATGAGTGTCCATCGGGCTAGTCGTCCGTTCAGGACAGGTTTTTCGAAGATGTATTTGATTGGGTCCATTTTTTAGTATACATGTACGACGTGGCTAAGCGTGTAGTGCCGAAGTTTTTTGGTTGACCATACTAGGGCGAGGCAGGTCTTCTCTAGGGATGTGTATTTTGTTTTGTACTCGAGGAATTTTTTGCTAATGTAGTAAATAGCTCTCTCTTCTTTGTTAACGGTTTGTGCTAACATGGCCCCCATTGCGGTTTCGGTTACGGTAAGGTATAGGGAAAGTGGTAGTCCTTTCTTAGGAGGCATTAACACCGGGGGTTGTGCTAGTATCTCTTTTACCTTGTCAAAGGCTCTTTGACATTTATTATCCCAGACGGTGGGTTCGGTTATTTTGAGGTTTTTGAAGATGGGCTCACAGACCATGGTCAGTTTGGCAATGAAGCGACAGATGTATTGAACCTTTCCCAGAAACCCTATAATCTCCTTTTCATTCGAGGGTGCGGGCATGTCTAACAAGGCTTTTATTTTGAAGGGGTCTATCTCTATTCCTCGCTGGCTCACTACTTGACCTAAAAGTTTCCCAGATGTGACCCCAAAGGCGCATTTTTGTGGATTAAGCCTCATATTATATTGGCGTAGACGTTTGAAGAATTTTTCGAGGGCCGAGACATGCCCTTTTCGGTCTCGGGATTTGACAATCATGTCATCTACATATACCTCAATTTCTTTGTGCATCAAATCGTGCAAAAGTGTGGTTGCGGTTCTTTGATAGGTTGCCCCAACATTTTTAAGTCCGAAGGGCATTAATGAGTAACAATAGGTTCCCCAAGGTGTGGTGAAGGCCGTTTTAGACATGTCCTCTTTTGCCATTTTTATTTGATTATACCCAGCATACCCGTCCATGAAGGAAAGTAGGGCGTGATCGGCGGTATTATCTACTTGGATATCTATATGAGGTAAGGGGAAGACATCTTTTGGACTGGCTTTATTAAGGTCTCGAAAATCTAAACAGACCCGGATTCTCCCGTCCTTTTTGGGGACGGGGACTATGTTGGCTACCCAGTCGGAGTACTCGGAAACATGTATGAACCCGGCCTTAAATTGTTTGTCTACCTCCTCCTTGACCATAAGGGCTCACTCGGGTCGCATGCGGCGTAGCTTTTGTTTTACTTGTTTAAACCCGGGTTTGATTGGGATTCGGTGTTTGGCTATATCTCAGTCAATGCCTGGCATATCTTTGTAAGACCAGGCAAAGACGTCCTTGTATTGTGCGAGTAGGTTCATGAGTTGCTCCCTCTCGGTAGGATCTAAGGAGGTTCCTATTTTCAGGATTTGGGCCTCTGAGGAGGTTCCAACGTTTAAGGATTCGGTGTCTTCGATTATACCGGGGCGTCTAACTCTTGCATGGCTAACTCTCTTAAGGTTTCTGGTGGGAGGTGAGCATCGTAGGAGTGGTTTTGGTCATTTTTGTTTTGTTTTGCTATCGATAATGGCATTGCATGTTAAGTGCGACGAATCATAAGCGAAAGTATTTTTATTATCAGTTAAATCGAGCATGTCGAGGACTTTGGATAAGGAGACCCTCGTTTCGTCTGACAGAGGTAAAATTATTGGGACTTCCGGGACAGGCCCTGGTTCGTCCTGAACAGACACAGATGTAGATGGGAGACAAACAATACTAGATTCTTGGGCCGTTTCAGACTCGGACTCTGTTTCGGACTCGGACTCGGACTCGGACTCCTCGAACATCCTCCCTTGTCATGTGGTCAACTTGAACCTCCTACCCTTCTCTTTGGTCCATGTGACGGATTTCCTCCACCCTCTATCTTCTTGGTTTTTGTCGGTGCTGAAAATAAGGGAGATGGGGTCGAATTGCTTGTCAGTCGTGACCATGCTGACTAGCTCACTTGGGTTTATGGGGACAAAACGCTCTTCCCCGAATAAGAGACTGTTGTCCAGGCCATCCATGCAAGATGTGTGTTTGTGTTTTGAGGTGTTGGGTATAGTTTCCGGGATGAAGTAGCAATCTTGGAATATGTCTATTCCAAGATGACGAATGCCCTTGATGTAGGTTGGTTCGGGAAACCCCATATAAGGTTCGTGGTCACCTTCCTTTACGAAACATCCATTTAGGGTGAGGTTAGTTGGCGGGATTTGGATGCTCTCGGTCTTGCGTGCGCGCATGATAGCCATGTGTTCACGAATTTCATTCTCGGTTGCGGGGTACCCGAAACCTACCGTATGAGTTTGTCCGATGGGATCCTGGAGTTTACTTGCGGTGCTAGTTTTTTTTCCTAATGACAATCCCGGGAAGTGTCCCTGCTGCCTCATCATAAAATTGATGGCAAGGTTTGAGTTCTGATCAAAGTCGAATGGGGCTAGGTCCTGTTCTAAGTGGTTTATTACATGAAATCCCCTTAACTCGGTATCGGCATCTTCTGGGACTTGCGAGGTGGTGACGTTTTCTGCAAAGGCTCCTATGGGAGAGGCATGGATGGTAACTATTTCACCGTTGATGGGTACTTTCACCTTTTGGTGTAGGGTGGATGGCACGACTTTAAGGACATGGATCTAAGGGCGCCCTAGGATCATATTGTAAGATCCTGTTTTGACATCTAAGACCTGGAAGTCCATTTTCTTCTCTATGGGCCCTACAATGGTGTTAAGGGTGGCGATTCCTGCGACCAGACGCCTCGTACCATCATAGGCACGTACTCCAGACTCGGTGAGTATGAAATCGGTGTCTGACATTCCTAAAGCATGGGCAGTTTTGAGAGGGATTACGTTTACGGTAGAACCATCGTCCACAAGGGTCATGGGTACCGTCTTTCCTAAACAGGTTACCGAGACGTAAAGGGCCAGGTTGTGCTTTGGTCCAAAGGGTGGGAGGTCTTCGTCGGAGAAGGTTATGGGATCCTTTAGTCCATTGGCCTCTTGAAGAACATGTCCTATCATGTCTTCAGGTGTAACGGTTGAGGATATGTTCATTCTTCCTAAGGCTTGGACTAGGGCCATGCGGTGATTATAAGAGCTGGCTGTGAGTTGCCATATAGAAAGGTCGGTTTTGGCTTTTTGTAGTTGTTTGACTATTTGTACCTCGGGGGTGGAAATCAGGACTTCGTCGGTAGTTGGGATGTTTTTGCGAGCGTGGTTGGTGTTCGGTATGTCGACCGTGACCTTTTGGTAGGGTCGTCCGGATCTAGTGACGTGGCTTATGTCCTTGGTTTCGGTGGTTGTTGGGGGGATAGAGATTATCGGTTCGTGGATATAGACATCATCATCGTCATCCGCCCATACCCCATGTATGGCGTGATCGTGCTGGTATTGTTCATAATCGATCGTGCCAAATTGAATGTGTGACGGCTTTTTGGGAGGGGGAAAGGTTCCTTCTTCGATTATATTTTGATGGCATGTCTTAGTTTGGTGCGGCATTGGGTTTCATGTCCCGGTCCTTGGTGAAAGGAGCAGAAGACTTTAGGATCCTATGATTTGCTTCTCTGTCCAAGAGGGATTTCGGGTACGGGTTCTAGAGGGGATAGCAGACCATGTTGAATGGCGGTGGCCAAGGCTTCATCGTAGGGGATGTCTAAGTTGTCAAACTTTCTAGGGGTTTTCTTCTTTAGGGAAGGACCGCCCTTGTTTACCCAGATCGACGGGTGGTTTTGGGTTGTGACCGCGAGGGAGTCCATCCGCTCGTGAAGGTTATGAATAGAGGTCAATATAGAGGTTATGGAGATGGCGAGGTTGTAAACCATATGGGTGAGATCTTTGACACTGGAATTTGGGACTGTAGTCATGGCGGAGGATGGTTTCTACAAGATAATTTTGGGAGTCAGAGGAGTTTCGTTGGACGCCTTAGGGACTCGAAGAACGCTCATGATTGAGTGACACAGAACCGAGACCCTTGACCCGTGCGTGTGTGGTCATTTGATTTAGGGACTCAGGTGCTTTTAGACTCTTGGTGTACTCGGCGAGACGCCTAATGAATTTAAAATCTCTGTAATGAGACGATGTGACACAAACCTCGCAGTTGAGGTTTAAAGAGGACTTCTCGAAATGAGATGACCCGAAATGTAAGACTTTGAGCAGAGGCGATCCTAGTATCTAACACAGACAGTTAAACACACATTTGTACGACGTAAGGAATTGATCGCGATCCCGACTCAGGATCAAAGAATTTTGATATTTTTTGAAAATGACCGATACTCGCAGAGGAAAGTCTATTTTTTTCGAAAGATGATTTTGTAAAATTAGGGTGACAGTGGCGTGGTGACGTCGTTAGTGATGCGAAATGTGTGTTGCTATGCGTGTGTTGGGAATCCGACGATAGCAAAAGTGTAAACGTTTTTTTTAAAGGAACAAGGCCGTTAGGTGGACCGACTTTAAAAATGACGAAGTGATTTTTTTATCGAGACTACTATTAATTAGCTAGTTCGATAGTGGATGTGTGTAGTGCTCTAAAGGTGCGACTAAATCCTTGTCAAGAGTAGTGAATAGTGTTTTTTTTGACAAAGTTGTTGTTTTTCTTTAAAATGAATGATCCACGTTTGTCGGTTGCAATAACATTCGACAATGGATGGTGGTGTGTTGTGAAAAAGTGTTTTGAGGATGTAACCGTTTTAGATTCCTTGACTTCATTAATTGAAGCTTTGGTTGTGCTAACGGTATGTGTGTAAAAAAAACTCTTTCTTTTTTTTGAAAATGAAATGTAACCGTTTGGTGTACCTTGATCCTATTAATTGGGAGTCTTGGTAGTTTAATGGTATTCGTTGTTGACGGGGTTTAATTTGGCCAAGGTGATGACATTTGAAAATATTATATATTTTTTTGAAAGTAGTGAGTGTAAAATTTGCCATGACAATGGCATCTCAAGATTTTTTTCTTTTTTGAGAAATTATGACTTGACCGGAGTATCGGTGTTTCAAAAATCGTTTTGGAAAGATGAGATATTTTTCGAAAACGGAATTGTGTGCGGTTGAATATGTTTACGTGGTTGAATCCAGATTTTAGTGTTTTATTTGGGTTGGATTGTCCAAACACTCTACACATAACTAGGAATGCATACACTCATGCAGGATGCAGACTCGGGTAGGTTTAGGGTAGGCTACCGCCCACGAATAGTCTTTACTCAGGCATTGACAATGATCTGGGGAGACGAGTGTCATACCGTCCGTTCGGAACTATCAGCTTATTATTCCCGCGGGGTACGCGTTAGGTGGTCGGAGTGACAATCAAGGATCTCTCCGCGTGTCCCTAAAGATCTTACTGCGAAGAGGTCGACTGGTCTGATATCGGTTAGGGTGGTCTTTATAAGGCCAAAACCTGTAGTGACCACAACTAGGAACTAAGAAATGAGCTTCACCGACCTCGTTCAAGTTACACCACCACTGGAAACTTGTTTCCAAGTCCCAAGCGGAGTCGCCAAACTGTGGACGTCCGTCCCCACCTCCCGGAGGCCCGCGCGCGCCCGCGCGGGACTGACCCGGTTTTCAACGTGTGGCGGCGGCCACCCACGCGGCCCCCTCCTTGAAGGGGCCGGTCCGATCTCGCATACGGGGCGATGTTTCGGACCTCGATTTGGATGACGATCCGGGCTTGTACTAGACGGGTGTGGGCACCCGTGTTTCCGTTTGGGAATCGATCAAGTCGTGGTTGTAAATGTTTAAAGGCCGTTTTGTTTGGTAAGGTTACCTTTTTAGTGAACTGAAGTTGTTGCCGATTTGTGAAGTCGCCACCGAGTCGATTATGGGGACTCGGAAACCGTGCAAGTCAACTTTGATCCTTTGTCGGCTCAAAGTTGAGTGGCACGAGACCTAAAGATAAAGACTTGTACCCTTAAGCACTCCATGCCTGGAATGACTCTCATTGCCAATGGTTTCGGACATACGGAAACCGTCGATTTTAAGGGGTGACGTTACGAATTGGGAAGCCAACATCCGATAGATGTCAACACCCAATCCTGCCCGCACTATAGCGGCCTCTATTAATCAATCGGTGGGCTGATATCCTAGTTCATTTGTTGTGGTGGAAGTACTGTAACATCCGTTGTTTTAATCCTATGCTGTTTGCTACGTCGGTTGTTTTAAGGACAGGTAAGTTTTGTCGTCGAAGTAGTTGAGTTTACATTCTTTGCATGCGATTTCACATGACAAGCAGGCCATGAAAAGATGCACGTAGGAGAGTAGAGAGTACTAGTATTATACGTATTAGCATATCAGTTTTAACGCGATATATAATACGGATATTAGTCATTCTCGTGGTATACCTTACCTGGATTCTGCTTAAGATGCGTCGGTTCGATATTAATAGAGATGCGTCGAACCTAATAGGGTGAGCACCTGGACTAATACGGAACCCGACAATCACTTTGTTCAGTTTAATTGTTTTACGTTTTGAATTCCGTGTTAGGTGATTTAGCATGCGATTATAAGGTCATAAAATCAATAAATCATACGAAAAACTGTAAATGCGAATGTAAGTAAATCACATAGTGAGGAATTGCACCCTCGGGGTATACGCTAAACGGAACACGATGCATGGATAGTTTGAGAGCGGATCTCGGAATTACTCGGGTCTATTTAATGTGTTTTAGTGTTCGCGGTTGAAGTTGGGACATTACGTGTTTTAGTAAACGTTTGTGGGCCTAGTGCCCAAATCTAGTATTGTCGTAATGCATATTAATGGAAAGTACGAATATGGAAAGTTTTGTTTAGATGACAACCTAGTTATGAGTTGATCAATAGGCGGATCCTCCTAGCTTGACCAGCGATTCCGGCAGAACTCCGTTACCACTTGACCCTCCTGCGGCTACTCTGGCAGAACTTCGTTACCAAGGACTAGTTCTGCGGCTAATCCGACAGAACCTGGGTACTAGGTTTGAGCTAGTTGATCACAGGCACCTCGGTATCGAGTGGAGTGCTCGAAGGTGAGGAGTAGCGTCGATGTCGCTTTTTTATCGGAACTACGATCGAGTGGATCGTTTGCCTCGGGTGTCGGAGTGCGAGCCCTTAGCGAGAGTTTTGAGGGAGAAGAGAAGATTGAGTCATGTCGAAATGAGGGCGTGAAGGGAGGTATTTATAGGTGTTTTCGGCCCTCGTCGCCCATATAGGCGCCCGAGCTGGGGCGTACTAAGACTCAGGTGCCTGGGTCCAGGCGCGGGGCGACCTAGACGCGTCAGCTGGTGTGGTTGGAGTTCTGAGGATACGGTTTTGATACTTTCCAAAACCGAGAGGGAGGAGTGTGATATGTTTCTTGTGGATTAAGCTTACCCCGAGTTTGACCTAGCACCGTGGGTTTAGTGGGCCTCGGGTGTTCATCCCGAGGCTTGCTTGGCTCGGTGTTGACTCGGTTCGAGTTTCGGGACCGACTTGGGGTCCCGGTGTCAGAATTGACTTTAATTAGTGTCTATGCGATCGTAACGACATGACTAAGGCTGCCATCATTTTAGTTTAATTTTTCCGAGTAATTTATTTGATCCGTGCTATAGAAAAACTATCTAAAACATCGTGAACCCGCGTCGGGTTGCAGTCCTATCGTCATTGGGTGTTTGTTGGGCAATTCCGCAGCCACCACGTCCAAATCTGGGTGTCTACTAGTATAAACTAATATTTTTGCTATTTTGATATGATGCTATTTTTAGTAAAGTTTTTAAAAATAGAAGTTTCCTAAAATGGAATTCCTCTTTTAGAAGGTGATCCTTTTTCCCTTTTTTCTCTTATTATTATAGTGATTATATCTTTTAAATATCGATAATGACTTTGTTTTGGAGTTATGGAATAAGGATAAGTGTCGGGTTACAGTAATACAGTCTAGGATGTACTGTTTTGCCATCAACTATAAGGCTGATGTATCCATTTGGGATGCATTGGTTGTTGAACTGGACACATTTGGTGTTCAGGAGTATATGTGCATTGTGCGCTTAGGCTAGATATTGCATCGTGTTAGTCGCCGTCAGTTGAACTGGATACATTTGGTATCCAGGAGGGGTGTTTATTACTTAAGCTAGGACCTCGCATTGATAAGTCGCCGTCCTATTATGGTTGAGTTGCCTAGTTAGAGACCTTGGATCTTCGCTGCGTGTGAAGTTGGTGTCTGAGTTCTCGAAGCTAGTTTTTAGTTTATCCCTAGTGAAAGTCTAGCCTTGTGCACACTAACCGAATATCCATAACGCCATTTTGAATATTTTATTATTATCGATATAATTTGGTTGCAGGTTGGCAAATGTTTTAAGTTTTCTTCGGAAAACTTATTTTTATTATATTGTTTCGTTACGTGAAGTTTTTCACTGAAAGCTTATTTTCACTATAATGTTTTACTGTTTTTCGTTTTTATTATTTTTCTATAATAGTAATTACAGTTTGAAAATCCTGTTATACAGCTGGGAGAACGTTGACGTTGCTCCCCACTGATTGTGGCTGTTATGTTTTAAACATGGCAGGTATATGTGTTTTCCTTCGGGTGGGCTAGCGAGCAGTTATGGACCCTGCTTGTTTTAATAAGATCACTGTATTATGGATTGTTAAAACCCTATTTATGGATTCTATTTTATTTTATTTTTATTTTGTAGCCATTTTTATTTTATGGCTTATGTATTGACTTACCATTTTTATTTAATTAAGACATAGCTACAGTGTGTCATAATCCCACTTCTACAGTGTTTCCGCCACTGTATTGCGTTAGAATTTCTAGGTGATTACAGTTCGCTTCGAAAAGGTGTCGATCTCGAATTTGTTTTTGTCTTAAATCGATAACTAACCAAGCTGCGTACAAATATGATATAATTTATACTCGACTCAGTTTTTGATACTTGCAATACGTATTTTATTATTTACGAGACCGGTATTGGGAATTTAGAAAAAGTGTTATGAAATCGCTTTGAATTTGATTAGGACGAAATTGATTCACTCCACGTCACGACATCGTTATTAACCCTTACGGATTATGTGATGTTCGATTTTGAATCAACAGCTTTCGTACTAACCTTTTAAAAAAAGGGAATCGAATATATTTAACGACGAATGTCCGCAATCGCATCACGCCTTTGAGTGTTTAGGGCGGCGCTCCTCGAGAGGGCGCCACTACTGTTACAACTCGTAAAGGGATTAGAAGGATCTTGAACGGGATTCGTTTTATGTTTTTATGTATGTGTGATGTTTTTAATGACGATATGTAAATAAACAATAATAAGAATGTTAGAATGCAAAAATAAAAACGATTAGTAACAAAATACAAATGTTAGTATCAAAATTAAAGTGTTAGTATCGTTAATATCGATTAATTAGAATACGTATACATACATACATATATATATATAAACGAAAAAGAAGAAGAGAGAAAGGGACGTCGGGATTTGAATTATACTCTCAACCTACATGCTTTAGTCTCGAAATATGGCTCGTCTAGTAGTGGCAAAGGCACGGGAGCGTCGAGATAATATAGGTGAGTTATGGTGTGTATGCTTTGTAGAGATGGATTTGACGAGTTTTTCTCTCGTTCTCGGGATGTGCTAGTGTTGTGTTGTGTGTAGAATGAATATAAGGGTTGAAGTAATTGTGTTGTGTACGGTTGCAAAAAGGTTGGAGAAGTTGTGTTGAAAGTTGTGATGGGTGACGGGGTATTTATAAGGAAAACCCTGGTCTAGGGTCACTCGATCAAGTGGTGCAAATGCACTCAATCGAGCGCCCGGTTCAAGGCCGGTTTGACCGGTTTATTGGCTTACTCGATCGAGTGGGCCTGAACCACTCGATTGAGTGGATCAAACCACACGGAGGGTTTTTAGGAAAGAATTCTGATCCTAATTTGAAGAGATTCTGGTTGTTGGGGTTTCTTCTAGAAGCGCATGTAGCTGATTTTTTGTGTCGGATTCATCTATGACCGGGTTTTGACCCGGTCGCCAAAAGACGGTTTTGTTTTTGGTGTTGGTTTTGACCCAAATTAGTCTTATTTAAATGGAAACGACCTACTGGGCCTGAACTTGAGGTTGGTTTTGTGAGATTTATACTCAATAAAAAGCCCAAGCCTAATACTAATGATTTCGAGCCCATATTCGAGCACGTTAAAGCACGTTTACGTCAGATCATCATCGGGTGTTTTGTTAGAAACTGCTATAGGCACTAGCAGGCAAAATGCGGGTGTCTACAAAGCCCCCACTCTGACTGAGGCTTGGACAAGGCAAAAGTCAGAGTAGCTACCAGGTCAATCGAGCATTATGACCTGGCAGCCTTCCAGTCGGGTCGTTTATAGTCCATTAGACTCGCGTAAGAGGGCACGCCAGCCATAAGATAGAAATCATACCTGACTTCTGTTATCTGGGATAGCTCCGTAGAGACTTGCTTTTGAAGTCCCGGGTGTACCTGTATGCAGATACATCCCATCTTGGAGCTACGCGGGGACTTGCTTCTGAAGCCCTGCGTGTATCTGTTTGCAGACACATCCTATCTCGGAACTACGCGGGGACTTGCTTCTGAAGCCCTGAGTGTATCTGGTTGCAGATACATCCCATCTCGGAACAGCGTGGGAACTTGCATCTGAAGCCCTGGGTGTATCTGGTTGCAGACACATCCCATCATTGGAGGTAATATTCAAGAAGAGACGCCGCCTCGGGTTTTCTGCTGGGGAGTAAAGGAGGTACGCGGGGACTTGCTTCTGAAGTCCTGGGTGTACCTGTTTGCAGACACATCCCAATTTGCATGCGACATTTCGGTGAAACACCGACTCACGCTGGGGAGATAAAAACTTGATGTTCCATTGGGAAGCACAAGCTGATACCTGAAACGTTAGATACATATACAGAAATAACAAATATAGCAGATAGGAAATGCAATTAGCATCTATAGACTGACTTGCGCTGGGGAACACAATTTTTGCTTCATTTTGAAATCGAAGTCCCGAAAGCAACTCACGTGCTAGGAGATAGGTTTTCCAAATTGAAAGGGGTAGAAAAAAATTGCAGTTTAAATAGACTGAAATTTGACCTTGTCGAAAATAATTTTCTCAAATGGCTAAGTTTTTCAAATTTCAAAGTAAGAATTTTAAAACAGAGGCCTACCGACAGACTCGACTCTGGAGACGACCGGACGAGTTGACAGACACGAATTGGACTCTCGAAGAGGTTGCACCGTGACTCAGTAGGGGGCTGGATCACCTATGATGACAAGACTCTTAAGTTGCGCTATTTCTTAGCCTAAGCGAGTGGCAACACGGTTGAACTTCAGAATGGGACAGATGTGTAATAGTCTATAATGAGACTATTTTCTACAGGACTTGATCATATTGAGGAAGCAACAACAAACCAGGATTTCAATGAGCTCACACTAGCTCCAAATAGCCCAAGTTCAAGCCCCTTAGTCCCTCCTTCAAGTCTAGTAGTGTGTCTTCTTCAAGTGCTAAACTAGCTCTTGTGAACACCTACTTGAACCGAATAAAGGAAGCTGAAACATACATTGCTCTATTCTGATTTCCAAGTTCAAATAACAAGCAATTGGAGTTATTGCTTTCATACATTAATAAGACTCATTCACACCTCCAACCAGCCGAAGTACACCAAGGGAAAAGCACCAGATTTGGAGCATAACTAGAGGATGAATTTAGCCATTTTGGTTCAATGTATTTACTTCTGGTTGGTAGTGTGTAACCCTTAATGAGGCCTGACTACTTCTGGTTGTAGCCTGTTTTGGGACGTGTTACTTGGCTATAAATAGCCAAGTACTTGATGAATAAAGCATTCAACCTTCATCAAATAAAATCTAGGTTAAGCTTTGCTTTCCTTTTCGTCTTTGTAGTTCACAAGACAAAGTACTAGAGTAAGTCGCGTTACAAGCTCTATCTCGCTATTTCAATCGAGTGTTTGAATTGGCACCCGCTTTGTTGAGGTATAGGTCTATCTCACTTAGCACACTATCCTTGGTTACGTTCTATAATCACTTTAAAGCAACTATTTCAACTTGATTTCGTCGCTTTGTTTCGTTCATTTCAATTTACTATCAATCTCCAAATCACTTGTTCAAAGTTCATTCTAACTCACATCATTAGTGGTATCAGAGCTTTGGTCATCCTAAGACGTAAAGCATGGCAGGAGGAGTGAACTTTGACGACCCTAACTTCTTGGAGCACCTAAAGAAGGCATTGGAGAACAACCAGCCCATGAATTCTCATTTCCAAGCAAGAAGAGAGCCGGTGGACAGAATCAAAGTGAACAAACTCCCCGAGTTCATTGGAGGTACTGATCCTGAAGTTTATTTGGAATGGGAAAGGAGCATTGAGAAGCTCTTTGATTTCAAGGACTTCAAAGACAAGGAAAGGTGCAAATACGCAATTCTGAAGCTAAGCAAAGGGGCTTCTCTTTGGTATGAAGGGCTGAAAATACAACGCACCAGGGATGGAAAGGGTAAGATTTCTTCTTGGGAATCCTTGAAACGAAAGCTACATAATAGGTATGTTCCATTTACGTATAAGTTATCCTTATTCAAAAAAACTGCTAATCTCATACAAGGAAGGATTAGTGTTAGCGAGTACATTGAGGAGTTTGAGAACTTGGTATTAATGGGGGAAGTAGAAGAAAACGAACAAATAAAAATGGCTAGGTTTTTACGTGGGTTAAATCGTAGTATTGCTAATACGATTGATTTATGTCCATACTATAATTTTGATACCTTGTGTGGGTTATGTTTGAAAATTGAGGCTCAAGGGAAAACCAAGTATGAGAATGAGTCGAATAAAAGTCATAATTGGTCACGAAGTGAGGGGGATAACAAGGCCAATTTGATTAACACTAATCAACCCCTTACCATTAAGAGCAACCCAACTCAACCCACAATTAAGACACCCACTGAAACTAGTTTGTCTAAAGTTTGTTGCTTCAAGTGCCAAGGCTTTGGTCACTATAAAAATGGTTGTCCTAATAAGAGAGTCGTGACTTTAAGAGAAATAATGCCCTTTAGAGACGAGATGTAGAAAGAGGAGCAACGCATAGGAGCTGTGTTTAATGAGAGAGAAGGAGAAGAGGAGGAAGAAAGAGAGGATTATGAACCCCCAGCGTATGATATTGTTTTGGTACTACGCACACTTCATGCCAACCCCATCCCTCACAACACTAAACAAAGGGATCAGATCTTCCACACTAAATGTCAAGTTAACAACAAATGGTGTAGCTTGATTATTGATGGGGGTAGTTGCACAAATGTTGCCTCAACTGAAATGGTAACCAAATTAGGCTTAACCACCACTAGTCACCCTAAACCTTATGCACTATATTGGTTGGACGATGGGAAGAAAGTGAGGGTTACTAAGCAAGTAAGGGTGGGTTTAACCATGTGATCTTATGTCGATGATGTTTTATGTGATGTCATTCCTATGGATGCATGTCATATACTTTTGGGGCGTCCTTGGCAGTTTGATAGTGATGTAGTACACCATGGGAGGACAAATGAATACGAATTGAAGGATAAGGGAAAGAAAATAGTGCTAAAACCCATGACACCTCAAGCTGTTAGTGCAATGGCAGCCAACAAAACTAAGAAACCTAACCTCACCATATTTGCTAGTAAGAGTGAAGTAGAGCAGGCCTTGCAAGAGGGGGAACGTGTCTTTGTCATGGTTGCTAGAGAGGAACCCATAGTAGTTGAGAATGGACTCGGGGGAGAACCATTTGAGGAATTGTTATATGAGTTCGAGGACGTTTTCCCTAAGGAATTACCAGCCGGTTTACCACCTATTCGAGGCATAGAACACCAAATTGACCTCGTTCCAGGAGCGTCCTTACCAAATAAGGCAGCCTATAGGTGTAATCCAGAGGAGACTAAGGAATTGAATAGACAAATTGATGAATTAATGAGTCGAGGGTATGTACGTGAAAGGCTTAGTCCTTGCGCCATGGATAGTAGGGCAGTTAACAACATTACCATCAAGTATAGATTTCCTATTCCAAGATTGGATGATATGTTGGATGAACTTTATGGGGCTGTGGTCTTCTCCAAAATCGATTTGAGAAGTGGGTATCATCAAATTAGAATGAGAGAAGGGGATGAGTGGAAGACAACATTCAAGACTAAGCATGGGCTCTACGAATGGACGGTCATGCCATTTGGTCTCAGCAACGCTCTAAGCACATTCATGAGGCTAATGAATGAAGTACTCAAGGCCTATTTAGGTCGATTCATTGTGGTTTATTTGGATGATATTCTTGTTTATAACAGGTCTTTAGCGGAGCATATGGAGCACTTAAGGCTGCTGTTTGAGACGCTACGTAAGCAGCAACTCTTTGCCAAAAAGGAGAAGTGCGCTTTCTTTGTAGAAAGCGTGGTGTTCCTTGGATATGTGGTGTCCAAAGATGGAGTATCCGTTGATCAAACCAAGATAGAGTCCATCCGTACTTGGCCAATCCCTTCTACCATAACTGAAGTAAGATCATTCCATGGGTTGGCATGGCTTCCTTCTATAGGAGGTTCATTAAGAAATTTAGCACCATCACAAGTCCTATCACCGAGTGTTTGAAGAACGTTATGTTCGTTTGGTCCAAGGCTACCCAAGATGCTTTTGAAGCCATCAAAGAGAAGTTGTGTTCCGCACCTATTCTAGCTCTTCCTGACTTCTCTCAACCATTTGAGGTTGAATGTGACGCTAGTGGAGTAGGAATTGGTGCTGTCCTCGTGCAAAACAGGCTCCCCATTGCCTATTTTTCAGAAAAAGTTAATGAAGCAAGGATGAATTATTGCACCTACGACAAGGAATTCTATGCCATAGTAAGAACTCTTGATCATTGGAGTCATTATGTTCGTACTAACCACTTTATTCTCCATTCAGATCATGAGTCCCTAAAGTACATCAATGGCCAACAAAAACTAAGTCCAAGGCATGCCAAGTGGGTGGAATTCTTGCAATCCTTTCATTTCTCTTCAAAATACAAGGATGGTAAGAGTAACGTGGTGGCTGATGCATTATCTCGCCGCTACACTCTATTGTCCTCTTTGGATGTTAGATTGCTTGGATTTGAAACTCTAAAGTATTACTACAAAAGTGATGCTGATTTTGGTGAAACTTTCACCAAATGCGAGGGAGCCTTTGACGAGTTTGTTTTGCAGGAAGAATTTCTATTCAAGGGAAATCGACTTTGTGTTCCCAAACATCCCATTAGGGATTTGCTGGTTAGGGAAGCTCATGGGGGAGGATTAGCGGGTCATTTCGGCATCACGAGAACATTGGAAGTCTTAAAAGAGCACTTCTTTTGGCCAAAAATGCAAGGGAGTGTTCAACAAGTAGTGACCAAGTGTGTACCTTGCCAATTTGCCAAGAGTTCTTTCAAGCCAGGAGTCTATATGCTCTTACCCACTCCTAAAAGACCATGGGAAGATGTGTCCAAGGACTTCATTGTGTCCTTGCCAAGAACAACTAGGGGGAAGGATGCTATCATGGTGGTGGTAGACCGGTTCTCGAAAATGGCTCACTTCATTGCTTGTCACAAAACCGATGATGCTAGCAATGTAGCCGATTTGTACTTCAAAGAAGTAGTGCGCCTCCATAGAGTACCTAGATCCATTGTTTCGGATCGTGATTCAAAGTTTCTTAGTTATTTTTAGAACACATTGTGGAGGAAGGTAGGGACCAAGCTCTTATTTAGCACATCTCATCACCCACAAACAGATGGACAAACCGAAGTTGCCAATTGCACCTTAGGCACGTTGCTAAGGGGTTTGGTGAGCAAGACTGAAAAGGATTGGGATGTCAAGCTAGCCCACGCTGAGTTTGCTTACAATCGTTTGCCTACTTATGCTACCTCTCATTCTCTTTTTGAGGTTGTTTATGGAATCAACCCTTATATGCCTTTGGACCTAATTCCTCTACCTAATGATGAGTTAGTCCACAAGGACGTAGAGTCAAAACTCAAATCCATGATAAAACTCCACGAGCAGATTCGAGAAAGGATCAAGGAGGTAAATGAAGCCTACAAAAGAAGGTCCAACAAAACCAGGAAACCAAGACTTTTCCAAGAGGGTGACTTGGTTTGGGTTCACTTAAGAAAGGAGAAGTTTCCAAGCAAGAGAAAGAACAAGTTGATGCCGCGAGCAGAAGGTCCATATAAGATCATATCAAGGGTAAACGACAATGCCTACAAAGTGAAGTTACTGGATGACTATATAAGATCTTTCTCCTTATGCGAGCAGAAGGTCCATATAAGATCTTTCTCCTTATCTTAATGATGACGAGATTTCAGAATTGAGGACAATTCCTTTTCAAGGGGGAGGAGATGATCCGATTGAGGAAGCAACAACAAACCAGGATTTCAATGAGCTCACACTAGCTCCAAATGGTCCAAGTTCAAGCCCCTTAGTCCCTCCTTCAATTCTAGTAGTGTGCCTTCTTCAAGTGTTAAACTAGCTCTTGCATTGTGAACACCTACTTGGACCGAATAAATGAAGCTGAAACATACATTGCTCTATTCTGATTTCCAAGTTCAAATAACAAGCAATTGGAGTTATTGCTTTCATACATTAATAAGACTCATTCACACCTCCAACCTGCCGAAGTACACCAAGGGAAAAGCACCAGATTTGGAGCATAACTAGAGGATGAATATAGTCATTTGGGTTCAATGTATTTACTTTGTTATTATCACTTAGTAGTGTGTAACCGTTAATGAGGCTTGACTATTTCTGGTTGGAGCCTGTTTTGGGACGTGTTACTTGGCTATAAATAGCCAAGTACTTGATGAATAAAGCATTCAATCTCCATCAAGCAAAATCTGAGTTAAGCTTTGCTTTCCTTTTCGTCTTTGTAGTTCACAAGACAAAGTACTAGAGTAAGTCGCGTTACAAGCTCTATACTCGCTATTTCAATCAAGTGTTTGAATTATGATGGTGGGATTTGTCGTGGATCCCGCCGATCAAATAAATAACCAACTAATCCTAGTGGGTAGCTAGGGTAAGTCGGGTCGAATCCACGGGGACGGTAAGAGGCGTCTAGACTAAGGTCGCCTAAATACGAGACTAAGTCAACGAGCTAAACTAAACTAGAGTAATGGGAAGGGGAAGAAGGCTAAGACTATAGCTAAGGAGATGGAGAAAACAAACAAGGAAAACGGGCTAGGATTAGGTCGGGTTCAAAGGGGCAATGGAATGGTCAAGGAAGAGTAAAGGTGAAGGGGGTAGTCGGGTAATCTAAGTGTGGTCCGGGCTCTCGCTACTTAGACCAACCTAGAGGTTCCACCTAAAACCCATCTTGGCGATACACATGACAAACGGGGCTACTACCGTGTTATTGTGGCCTAGATCGCATTCGGGCTCTCGCAACTTAGACCGACCTAGGGGTTGTCCTCACCGGGCTCTCGCTACTTAGCGAGGGAACCAAACCCACAAGCAAACAATCACCCACAAGAGAAAAGGCAAGAAAAACAAGTAATTGCAACTACTAGTCACTCAAGCATTTCAACAAACATGTAATATGCATCAAATCATGAGGAAACCCAAATCTTCCACCAACATCTCCAACAAACCCTTAATCATCCAATTAACACCCTAATCACCCTACTAACCCTAGCAAGAATCTACTCAAACATAATCAAACTACAACTAACAAGAACAAGAGGAATCAACATAAGAATCCAAACATACATAATGGAAAACTAACAAGGATGATGAACAAAACAATAAACAAGAACTAAAGATTGTAACTTGATTGATAAAAAAAGATAAAAAGAAGAGAAAAGAAGATTATACCATACTAGAGAAGATGAAAAGAAGAAATCTTGCATAAATGGAAGAAAACCCAAATACATCAACCAAGGTTGTCAATCTTGGTTGGATTCTTCAAGAATTCCCAAATTACAAGAGTAAAACTAGGATTAATGACTAATTATCGACTAATATACTCTAATCCAAGCTAATCTAACCTAAAATAGTCTAGGGTTTAGTGGGAAGTGAAGAACATAAGCTTAGATTACAAGAGGAAGGGTATATATAGGGTTACAATGGGTGGAGGAATGGAAACAAGTAACGCGGGCCTGTAATGGGCTCATCCCGGTCGGAATGACTTGGTCCCGGTCGGGATGACGTGGTCCCGGTCGGGATGAGCTCATCCCGGTCGGAATGGACCCCAAACAGGAGCCCTCTTATTTGTGCACTTCATTCCGAACGGGTTGAGGCCATACCCGTCGGGGATGAGTCTTGTAGGCCTCCAATATGATCTTTAAGGTTCCTCCTTGCTTTACATGGACTTCTCATCGATTCTCGGGACTCGGAATCGGGTCTCGGAGGCTCGGGATTGGGTCCCAAGGTCTCGGGGTCGAATCCAAAGCATCGAGTGATCGTTCCTTCACTTCGTTGGCTCCGAAAAGTGTATGTATTGAGTCGGAATCGCTCCAACTCTTCATGAATGGTCTCGGGAACCTGAAATGAGCTAGAGGAAGCATAAGTAGCCCATAAATCGCTCCCAAGGAGCGATTCCACAAGGAAATGGGACCAAAACACTACGAAATAGGCACTACAAACTACACTTATCAACTCCCCCACACTTAACCCTTACTCGCCCTCGAGTAAGCACATACTAACTACTAAACTAGCCGAGTGGGTATTAGCGCACCCTACGCCCTTTCAACTCACGCGAGAGCACCTAGAGGATAAGTGCTCTCCGCAAGGCAAGTGGGGTCTTGCGACAAAACTGTGGATGCAACCGGACACAAAAACACATAAACAAACAAGCACACAAACAAACACACAAAAGGTTGCACCCAAAAGAAAAGAAATGCCGCTTCCCTCTAAAAAGCGGTGAAAGAAGCACCGGTTTAGGACTCAAGGTAAGTGACAACGTTCCCAAGCTAGCAATACAAACCAAAATGGACAAAACCCTAATAGTATGACGACAAAGCAATAAAAACGTTGGTAACTTACCTCGGTTCCTCCTAACCTTCTAAGAACGTACCACGGGACGATCGGCGGGATGGAAAAAGGATGAACCACGGTGTTAGTCGACACTGTAGGTAAGTGAGACCCCGCCCCCTTTAGCAATGAGCCAAGAGGGTCGTCCCATGTCCAAAACCGCCTAACTAGTCCAAGTAAAAAGGTGGAAATATGCAAAATGAGGGAAGACCGACCATTAATGCTATCATCCTTCCTAGGGACTCGGTCCTTTGGTAGACTCTTCACGGTAATAGTCGGTAAAAGGCTTATTTTGTGAGGTGTGAGGTTTCTATTTTTGTGAGACGATTTTCTTTTGGCATTTTCTTCTTCTTTTGCATTTTTGCTTTGTTCTGCCATGCCATTTCTTTTTCTTCTTTTCTATTTTCTTTTTGGCTTTTTTGGCTTTTCTTTTTCTTCATTTTTTCTTTCTTTCATTTTCTTTCATTTTCTTTATTTGCCCTTTTTGGCTTGATTTGGCTTTTTGGCATTTCGTTGTGTAACAAGAAAGAGAGAACTCAACAAATTGCAAATTTATTTGTGGTTATGTGTAGGAGGTAGGGGAATGGGTAAGTCGGGGGTCGCGAACCCTCTTCTAACCCACAAAAAGTGGAGAACTTGGACTAATCAAACAATCCTAAACATGGTCACCTAAGGGACGGGACTCGGCAACCAAGGCCTTTTCACACCGTGGGTGGTCATAATGGTCAAAATGCAAATCCCGTAGTAAATCCCTAGTAAGCTAGGTGGACTCAAGGTAAGAAACCAACGAAATCATTGATTTAGGGTCATTCTACTAGACTAAAGTCCAAGACTCGATCTATACTACTAGAAAGGGAAAGTAAACACTTGCACACTAGCCTCTAAACCGGGTTTTCAAAAACCTTTTTAAACACACAAGACACACTAACACAACACAAAACGAGGACACGACGAAAACGAAAGAAAAAGAGATAAAGGGCCACAAAACAAAAACAAGCAAAACAAACAAACAAACAACACAAACACCACCCCGAGCTTCCAGATAAGCCACTAAATCAACCAAACTTTACAAAGCTCCACCCGAGCACACCACATCACAAACCTTCTCCAAACTTCACAAGAAATAAAGAGGGAAAGGGATAGAAGATGTTACCGGATGTCTTGAAAGCTTTCCAAAACTAATGGTGATTCAAGCAACCTATAAGGAAAAAGAGAGGCAAAACACGCACAACACAACAAATACACGATACAACGACCCAAAAGGAAAACACACAAAAGAAAATCTTTTTGATTTTTATGAAATTTTTTCACATTTTTAGGGTTTTTAAATATTTTTCGAAAAACTACGAAAATAAAACTAACTACGATAGAATATCGCACCCCCCACACTTAAACCGGGCCATGTCCTCATGCTCGATCGTAGTGTGCGGAGAGACAAAAGAAAAAGAAAAAAAACTACGAAAATAAAGCTAAAAATCAAAAATAAAGTGGAGAAAAGGGTAGAAGGCGTCCGGCCGGGGTGTAGTCAAGTCACCATGGGCCGAGACAAGAAAAGATATGGAAGGGGGAAGGAAATAAAAAGAAGGAAATAAAAGGAAATGGGAGGGGAGGGCTAGGTGTAATCAAGTCACCTAGCCCGGATTCCGCCTAAATCCGACTAAATCCGACAAAAAAGGGTGAAAAACTTGTAAATTTGGATTTTGAACTGACTCTCGATGTAGTCACATCATCGAGAGTCGGGAGCAACCATATACCAAGGCCCCGAAGGCCACCATGACAAAGGGGAAGGGGATAAACAAGGGGAAAACAAGCAATAAAAAAAACAGAAAAGAAAGGATAGTTGCCATACCGACCGGTTAGCAACTCACTCGCTCCATCGTCTCAATGATCAATATAGGCACTTGCTTGTTGTCGTCATTGTCATCCTTCTTCAAGCTTGAGAAAACCGCATGGCTAAGGTAGTGGGTTTATAATGGTGTGAGGGGGTGGAAATTGGTGTGTATACCGGTCTAAAGTAGATAGAAGATGAAGTGAGGATATGAAAATGAAGTATGTGGGTGGTATGATATGAGCAAGGAAGGTAGGGAGGTTGGGTGGGGGTATATAATGGTTGGGTGGGCTTGAATGTCGAAGAAGAGGCACCAAAAAGGAGTAGGGGACCATCTCGGTCGGGATGGATGATCCCGGTCGGGATGACACACCCGTCCCGATCGGGAAGCTCCCATGTCGTTCGGGATGGCATTCCAGTGGACTCGATTTTTGGCACCCTCATCCCGATCGGGACGGCCCCATCCCGGTCGGGACGACACACCCTTCCCGGTCGGGAAGGGTCTTCATGACTCCCAGGACCCCAAAAACCGACTTCCTTACTCACGATCCAAGCTCTATCACTAACCACTCCTTTCTAGGAGTCACTTTCACTTCACCTATCACAATAAACTCAAACAAAACATCAAATTCTCTCCCTCACAACGCTCATCAACAATCCAATATTACAAGAATATCACAAAACTAACAAAATCAAGAGATAAAACACACAAATACAAGCACAAGTACTCTAAAGAAGAGGAAGGGGGAATATACAACATGACGGTTCTTTAGGAACTCCGTCAAACCTAGGATGGTGGACTCTTCTTCAACCGTAGCCCTTAAGGGCATGGAGGAGCAAGTCGAACGCGCTACCGACATCATAATGAAGGCCCAAGAAGCGCTCGAGCCTAGCCAACCCCCACGGCCTCCAAGGTGGAGGCAAGAAGTAGGAATCCCAAGACCCAAAGTCATCTTTCGAGTCGTCTCCGGGGTCTATCCATCCTACGAGCTTAACCGACCTCTTCCTCCCTAGGCACCGTCTCCAATCACAAGCAAGCTTTATTTCCAAGAAACGAGGCACAAAAAGCGGTTTTGGCCCCATTTCCTTGTTGCACACCCCCACACTTTCCTCAAGTTGTGGTTCCCCATCTTCATCACTAGGCCCCACATCATCTTGGAGGAGAGGATTGAAACTTCCACCGGCGGTTTCAATCTCTTCCAAACCATCGCTTGGTGTACTAGTAAGGGGCTCTTGATGTTTTTCCACATTCTCGGCCATGGGCAACTTGGGCTCATCAATTTCACCCAACAACTTCACAAATTCTACCAACCCATCCAACTCACTAACTTCCTCCAATTCCTCACCAATTTTGTCTTCACCAAGGGTCATATCCTCATTCGTCACTTTTTGGGTAGACGATTGAGGTTCTTCAAAGCAAATCTCTCCTCCAAAGGGAACTACATCGGCGGCTTCATGGTTAGGTGGCTCCTCTTTCTCAAGTGGGCACCCTTCATCTAATTGTGATGTTCGGGATAAAAACAATACGGTTTGAACTGATATTGCATTTAATCAAGCATCCCTCGCCTCGTTTTCCCTTCGAAATTGGGCCATGAGTTCATCTTGCTTCTTTTTCATTTGAATGGCCATTTCTTGTGTGCTCCTTTGCAATTGAAGAATCGAATGATACAACTCCAAGTTTGACGATTGGTGATCATTGAGGTCTTGTAAAGCTCCTTGATAATCTTGATGATGCCCAAGGGGTGGGGCATCATATTGTTGGTAGTGAGGTTGAGGTGATTGGTAGTATTGTGGGTCATGGGGTTCATATTGTGGTTGGGGTGGAGGGTAATATGGTGGGTTTTGGAGGTATTGGCTTCCATAAGGTGAATCTTGATTGAACATGGTGGGTTCACATTGATAACTCGAGTAATAGTCACCATGATCGTAGGATTGGTAATCGTTCACTTGTTGGTAGCCGTTTTCATAACCTTGAAGTTCATACCCACTAGAGTCTTGATCCCCCCAAGGAGCTTGATAGTAATTAGGAGTCAGCATGTCATAGCTTTGGTTCATAGAAGAAGAGGAGTAGCTCATATCGGCTTCCATGTGTGGGGAGTTTAGATCAAACCCCATGCTTGCTCGAAAATCGTAGCTCATACTAGGTTGAGGACTTCTCAATCTAGCAACCGTCCGTTAAAGCGGCTCTAAGTTGCAAGAAGAAGATGGTCACCACCCCTAAGCACAAACTGTAGACTAAGAGCAAACGTGAGAAGCCTAGTGCTTTTTGGGCACTAGACAAGAGAGAAATAAACTTCACACACACAAGAAGCAAGGTAACAAAAAGTAAAAAGAAAAAAACAAACACAAGGACAAAGTCAAGTAACTAGGAAAACAAAGTGTAAACTAGCACCGTCCCCGGCAACGACGCCAAATTGATGGTGGGATTTGTCGTGGATCCCGCCGATCAAATAAATAACCAACTAATCCTAGTGGGTAGCTAGGGTAAGTCGGGTCGAATCCACGGGGACGGACTATACTAAGGTCGCCTAAATACGAGACTAAGTCAATGAGCTAAACTAAACTAGAGTAATGGGAAGGGGAAGAAGGCTAAGACTATAGCTAAGGAGACAGAGAAAACAAACAAGGAAAACGGGCTAGGATTAGGTCGGGTTCAAAGGAGCAATGGAATGGTCAAGGAAGAGTAAAGGTGAAGGGGGTAGTCGGGTAATCTAGGTGTGGTCCGGGCTCTCGCTACTTAGACCAACCTAGAGGTTCCACCTAAAACCCATCTTGGCGATACACATGACAAACGGGGCTACTAGCGTGTTATTGTGGCCTAGATCGCATCCGGGCTCTCGCAACTTAGACCGACCTAGGGGTCGTCCTCACCGGGCTCTCGCTACTTAGCGAGGGAACCAAACCCACAAGCAAACTATCACCCACAAGAGAAAAGGCAAGAAAAACAAGTAATTGCAACTACTAGTCACTCAAGCATTTCAACAAACATGTAATATGCATCAAACCATGAGGAAACCCAAATCTTCCACCAACATCTCCAACAAACCCTTAATCATCCAATTAACACCCTAATCACCCTACTAACCCTAGCAAGAATCTACTCAAACATAATCAAACTACAACTAACAAGAACAAGAGGAATCAACATAAGAATCCAAACATACATAATGGAAAACTAACAAGGATGATGAACAAAACAATAAACAAGAACTAAAGATTGTAACTTGATTGATAAACAAAGATAAAAAGAAAAGAAAAGAAGATTATACCATACTAGAGAAGATGAAAAGAAGAAATCTTGCATAAATGGAAGAAAACCCAAATACATCAACCAAGGTTGTCAATCTTGGTTGGATTCTTCAAGAATTCCCAAATTACAAGAGTAAAACTAGGATTAACGACTAATTACCGACAAATCTACTCTAATCCAAGCTAATATAACCTAAAATAGTCTAGGGTTTAGTGGGAAGTGAAGAACATAAGCTTAGATTACAAGAGGAAGGGTATATATAGGGTTACAATGGGTGGAGGAATGGAAACAAGTGACGCGGGCCTGTAGTGGGCTCATCCCGGTCGGGATGAGTTGGTCCCGGTCAGGATGACGTGGTCCCGGTCGGGATGAGCTCATCCCGGTCGGGATGGACCCAAAACAGGAGCCCTCTCTTTTGTGCACTTCATCCCGGACGGGTTGAGGCCATACCCGTCGGGGATGAGTCTTGTAGGCCTCCAATATGATCTTTAAGGTTCCTCCTTGCTTCACATGAACTTCTCATCGATTCTCGGGACTCGGGATCGGGTCTCGGAGGCTCGGGATTGGGTTCCAAGGTCTCGGAGTCGAATCCAAGGCATCGAGTGATCGTTCCTTCACTTCGTTGGCTCCGAAAAGTGTATGTATTGAGTCGGAATCGCTCCAAATCTTCATGAATGGTCTCGGGAACCTGAAACGAGCTAGAGGAAGCATAAGTAGCCCATAAATCGCTCCCAAGGAGCGATTCCACAAGGAAATGGGACCAAAATACTACGAAATAGGCACTACAAACTACACTTATCAAATTAGCACCCGCTTTGTTGAGGTATAGGTCTATCTCACTTAGCACACTATCCTTGGTTACGTTCTATCATCATTTTACAGCAACTATTTCAATCCGATTTCGTTGCTTTGTTTCATTCATTTCAATTTACTATCAATCTCCAAATCACTTGTTCAAAGTTCATTCTAACTCACATCAGGACTCAGTCGTAGAAGTGCTGTAGACTAGTGCTCTTTTGAATTCCTGGTTTTGGGACATATTCTCAAAGTGGGTGTTGGTTCGAGTCCCTGACAGATTCTCGTCTTCGTCTGAGCCGAGGATTAGGACACACTATCGAAAGGTGGCTACTTTTTGAAAGTCTTTTGGATTTTGTGAGTGGATGGAGAACTTCGGCCTAAGAGAAGCCCCCAGGACGACAAAACTAACTGTTGAGAACATGACAGTGTCGTGATAGGAATGACGATGCTTTTTGAATGTGTTTCAATGTGGGTGGTTGTGCCCTTGTTGAAAGGCTGCCTACGTATTCACGTGTAGTGAAATCAAACCAAGCCGTAGTTCAGGAGATTGAAAGATATGTTATGGTGCCTAGTTTATTAGGGCTTTGTGTGTAATTAGCCACATTGATGGTGTAGGCTAGGTGCATTCCCAATGATGTCTAGATCAAAGGGCTAGAATAGTTAGGATGTTGATCCTGTGATTGTGAGCGTTCTCCGGGGTAGCCCGGAGAACGCTTATTAGGGCTTTGTGTGTAACTAGCAAAATTGATGGTGTAGGCTAGGTGCATTCCCAATGATGTCTTGATCAAAGGGCTAGAATAGTTAGGATGTTGGTCCTGTGACTGTGAGAATTCTCTGAGGTAGCCCAAGGTAGCCCCCAGAGTTGATGTGAACTATTTGGGCATGTTCTATGCCGACCGCAGGTTGAGTTCCCGTGTTTGGGACTGGTAAATGGTTTGGATGTTTTTGGAAATGTGGTGCTAGGCAGTAAGTGGCTTTGATGATTCGAAATCTGGAGCTCAATTTTGTGGAGCCGAGGCTTTGAGGGTAAGGTATTTCAATGTGGTAGGAAAGGGGTAAGTCGAGTAAAAATGACTCGAACTTCAATCGGGTAGGTTTAATAGTGCGGGATCTAATTTCCATGTCTTGCCCTAATGGTTAGGGGTAACCTATGGAGCTTGAATCCTCAAAATTTCGGGTTGTCTGTTAGTCTAGGTCTCGAGAAGGTCTTGAGGGTTGTAGTGTGGGATGGCTAAATGTGGTGTTAGCAGACCAGCCTGATTATCTCTCCCCTATTGGATGGTATGGGCATTGATAATTTTTGAATGGACCGTACCCCGGTCAAGCGACTTCCACTTGAGTTGACCGCTAACCATGGTCGTGGTTTTTTGAATTTTTTTTGTTGGTTTACCTCTTAGCCCCGGTCATGGGATTCTTCATTTGACTTGACCATGCCCCGGTCAAGGGATTGACTGTCTCTAGTCGCGGGAGTGACCGTATTTGGTCGGGGGGATGTTGAGAGTTCTTTTTTATCATGGCCAACTCTTTTGTTTTGGCCTTTTGATTTTTTTTTTCCAGATTTTTTTTGGCTATCCCCCTTATGGTGTAGGCAATAAGCACAGGTATTCCCGAATCTGTGGCGTCCATTCGTGGGTGGATCTGGGGTTGGGCCTATCAGTTGGATTAGACTTTTGGAGCTAAGCCTTTGTAAGGTCTAAGCATAGTTGGTGTTTGTGTGAGTGCAACTCGCAGTGGAGTACTCTACGGTAAGCATGGTGGTTTGAATCTTGGTATTGTCATCATAATTCCGAGCAAGCTTGGTGGTAGCATTGTCCCAAGTTGGGTATTTTTGGCATCACGTTTATAGAATCACGATGTTTCTTTTTCGTTTGGTCAGACTAATGCCTAAGGTAGGGATTGGTCAGTCTTAATGGAAGGGTGTTTATTGTAGAAAATGGGCTTCCCTCTCGTCTTGAACCCAATCTAGGAGACTACCTAGATTTGTCATAGGATTCAATGCCGCTCCTTCTAAGGGTAGTTATGTGGCTTTCTATGCCAGACATGGAACAAGTAACACAACTACAAAGTGCTTGGTTTCTTGTCGCTTTAAAGGTAGGTTCTCGACGCTTTAAAGTGACGCAAATTTAATTCTTGACGCTTTTGAAAAGCGTGGAGATTTTGGGTGTCAGGAATTCTCGACAAATTTTTGTGTCGTCATTTGCGACGCTTTAAAGCATTGAATATTTGATTCATGACGCTTTACTGCGTCACCACATGAACACTAAAATATGCAACCTCGACGCTTTTATATGTCAAGGGTTTTTTTCCCGACCAAATTTTTTCTAAGCGCCCGACTTTATACTACTAAAAGCGTCAAAAATTAATAATATAAAATTCAACTATCGACACTTTGACATCATAAAAGCGTCGAGAATGTGATCATAAAGAATATATTAATAATACGTTTTGTTCCAACACCTTACTCCTTGCGATTATCTATTGAACTGCTAAATTACAAAAAAAAAAAATTAAATAAGCGCGCCACTTTCACATAAATGATAACTAAATTTTTATTAATAACAAAACAATTAATTACATTCACAAGACATCAATTATCCTTCTTCTTTTCACACTGTAGAGATACTTAACTATAAACTAAATTGGATAGTCGATTAAGAAACCTAATAAACATGCTAATAAAGCGACTGGAATTAAGACACCGCTACTGCTCTTGACATTCCTCTCATCTGTTTGCTCCTTTCAGAATGCATGATCAAGGACAAGGCTCTTCATTGATAACCAAGCATAATTCCATTGTTTGGAGAACACACTTGTCTATGCAGCCATTCGAATCAACAAATTTTCAAGGATTTTATCAATCACAATACCCGGAACATTGCTGAAAAAATCCTCCATTGGCTGCTATAGGGAGATAACAGTTAAGTCTCTCGATCTTGAAAGTGTACACTTGGGAGTTGGGATGAAATTTGTACCACAGCCCTAAACAGAAAACATATTCAAGCCTGCACCCAGGATGGTTATATATACACAGTTAGTATTTGGAACAAGGCCACTTGTGGAAATGATAGAATATCTTTGTCATAAACCGGCAAATACATAACGAACAAATCAGTTGCCTTGAATGTTTTGTCTTTATATTTGACCCGTTGTAGAGTTTAAGATGGAGCAATCAATAAGTCGATAAGAAGTACAGTAATAAATGAATGACAGTTGAACACCGATGGAAGAAATAGGGCAATATACAGTCGACATGATAGAGAGAATCAGAAAAATTGGAACTTACAATTATCGGAGACAGTGAGTTAAAAAAAAGAGGACCTAGCACCTTGCTTTAATAACAGAGCATGAATCGCATATCAGAAAATAAACCGTCCATCAATAATGTCGCATTTCACACTAAGTTAAGGGTATACTATTATCCTGAAATTGCTGGAACATGAAACATGATCCAATTTTAAAGTCTGCTCTTGATAATTTAGATCTAATTTAAAGTAACTTTTTTGGAACAAAAGTTGGATTAAAATGTGATTAAAAGAAGAACGAATTCTAAACGATCAAATCAGTCAACGATAATTGTAGTCGGAGAAGTCGATATTTCAGCAGCTCGAAAAAAGACGGGAAAGTTAAAGGTGACATAAGTAGATGACACAAACCTGAAATCTTGAACGTCAGATGAGGGTTCTATTTTTATTTATCAACATTTCTTCATGTGGCATGTTCGAGTATCAGTTGAGTAAAGAAGGGATCCGAGAGAGATTCCTTGGCAGAGTAGCACGTCTCATTAGAAAAGGGGAAAATCATATCGAAAAAAGACGTACCAGGTAGCACGTCTCATGTATTGCTTCCACGAGTCGCTACCTGCTTCTCTTCCACCACTGATTGCCTTCTCACCCCCGAAAGCACCTCCGATTTCAGCACCATTGGTCGGTATGTTTACATTCACTATTACACGGTCACTTCCCGAAGGCCTGAAGTCACCCAAATTTTAGTTGACGTGATCTTAATAGAAATGTATGCTATGTATTGGAATAAAATCGATACATGTGTAGAAAAGATATAGAGCACGTACCCGATCCATTTAAAGATAGCTTCAGGTGTTTTGGTGAATATATAGAACTGCTCAATCCTTTGGGAACCAATTTGAATATATAGCTTCTTCTAGTGTTTGCACACACAAAAAATGAAAGTAAACACAAAAAAATTGCAGTAGGATGAGAGTCAAAATGGGGTAGGTTACCCAATTAACTATAATAATAACCGAATGTTACCTTGAACTTCGTAACATAGAGAACATCCCCATCAGGAGAATTCTCAACGATTGTAGGGTGGGGGGTAGAAGATTGCACCACTGATGAAGGCTCATTACTATCACCCACCCAATCGAGGCTGAAATGGGACACCATCCTTCTTATCGGATGGGCGTGTGTTGGGCCTTCTTTTGGCATATGGTCACCCCGGGGAAGTGCTTCTGACTCTAGAGTGGCTGGCAAATGAGGGATCGAACGAGGAGATGTTAATTGTTATATAGGAACGTACTTGGTCAAAGATGAGGCCAATGCAATTCTTAAAATCTTGATTAGCTCAACTAGCTTAAGGATGTTGAACTGGTATGACACTTCTCCAGAGATGGCCAGCCAATACTTGGTTCAGACTCAACAAGGGTGTTAACAAGTTCATATATTACACATATTTCTTCCTTTAAATTCCCCAAGAAACCAAATATACAGAGGATATTTTTTTTTTTTTAAATTACTACTTCGTATTCTGTCGTTAGTTTATATACAAATGGAAAAAAAACACATGATATAGTATGTAAAAGCTTAGCTGATTGCTTGAGAACTGATCTAATTTAGCTTTCAGTCGACGTGTGCGTGATTTTCTAAACTTTGCTGCAAGCAAAATGTGAAAAAGTTTATGCTGAGAATGTACAGTTCAGTTAAGCTTTGTAGTTTCATTAATTGAAAACGAATAAGAGCTTAATTACCATCTACTGACTCTGACCGAGTGCATGAAATCGTGAAGTTAAATCCTAAAACATGCATATGAACACACAAAATCATGAATCAAGTTGTTCTGTGCCTAAAGAAATTACCTTATCGCAGGAATATTCTGGAAGTTCTTGCGGAGGAGTAGCTAATCTTAGTAGCGAGAAACGGAACATGCGCCTGATGCACACTCTAAGGTGATTGGATATGCTGTGCAATAGAAACGAGTCATAATTACATAGTTGTTGAGCTGCAATCTGTTGTAATAATATGTTGTAATTAATCTCGTGCTGAATCTTAGCAGTCATTTAAATTAATGCGAAACAATTTGCGCTTCTTATATTGTGAATCAGTGAGTTTTGGATAGATGGTGTAGGAAGCAAATGAATGAAAAGAACAAAAGAACAAACCTGAGTCTATGTCGGTTACATGTGTTTAAGAAAGCAACTAGTCCATACAAAACATTCTTAAAAGATTGAAGCACCTGCAAGACGTATGTAGTTACTGTTAGTTAGATTTTGAGTTATCACTTCAAACCGTACATATTCGCAACAAGCTACCTTTGAAAACAAATCCTTCCACATAGAGACTTCTGCTGTGTTGGGTTTGGCTTTTGAGACTAATTGAATGTAATTAACCCGACCAAACCTATGTAACAAACGGCCTAAGAAAAAAACTCAAAGAACTAATGCTACAATTCCAGACTAAATAAGGATAAAATTAACCAATAAAAATGGATTAGTAGAGTAATTTCATTAAAATACATGGCCGCCACTTCCACTAAGTTGTTCTAAGAAGAGAAGTAAAGTAAAGTGTTGCCATTGTGACAATATAATCTACCATGACTTCATACAATGTCTTTATGAATTCCAATAATAGAAGGGTGAATCACTATTATTAAGAGTAGTAATCTTCCCAAGGGAAGCTCCTGTATTTACTCTGTTTATTATTCTCATTATTATTACTGATTTCTCTTGTCATTAATAATAATATTTAACGACATACGACCGTTTTCATCTTTCTTGTTGTTAATATGGGTTAACAACAGTTCTGTATGAATGACACAAAAAAGTAATTCAAAGATCACGAAACACACAATTCAATCAATCAAACAACGAACTCTTAAATTCAAGCAAATTCAAAACTTTACACAACTGAATCATCCAAAAAACTAATCAAAGATCTCGAAATGCACAATTCAATCAATCAATCAAACAACAAACTAAAAACTTCCGACAAAATCAAACGAATAAAGAAGATTACCTGCCGACGACGTAGAGCCTGATGAAAAGAGAAAAAAGATAGCGGACTTATAAGAGCCATCCAAGTCCAAGACCACAACAAGCAAGTTTTGGCTCCCTCAAAGGTCGTACGTCTGCAATAATGTACCCTTAACATGATCAGAGTCGCTTAGTATCTTATATATCAGATAGAATCACGTCGAAGGCAAAAAAATGGATTGGAAAATTTACCCTTTAGAAACAATTTCAACATGAGTATTCTTGAGCAAACGAACAAAAATCGAATGAAAAGACTCATATAATTGGAACAAACGTCTAGAAATTGAACGGATATAATCAATCAAATAACAAATATGAGAAATATAATCGATCGAAACAAGCTAACAATCCTTCAACCACCGACTCCTAGCATAATTTGAGCAAACGAATAAAAATTGAACGAAAAGACTCTTAACATAATTTGAACAAACGTCCGGAAATTGAACGAATACAACTTCAAATAAAGTAATCGATCAAAACAAGCTAACAAATCCTTCGATCACCAATTCATAGGATAATTTGAGCAGCCCAACGGAAATCGAATGAAATGAACTCACATAATTTTAACAAACATTTGGTAAATGAAAGAAGACAAATCAAATGACAAAGAAGAGAAACATAATCGATCAAAAGAAGCTACACAAATCCTTGGATCACCAATTCCTAGCATAATTTGAGCAGAATACTGTTACTTCCTGATTAACCTATGTAACAAACGGCCTAAGAGAAAAACTCAAAGAACTAATGCTACTATTCCAAACCCTGAGGCAAAAAATGATATCAGATACATGGAAACAGTAAGCAGATGCTACTACACAGTGATAGGACAGCATCCAGACAGCGACACCCTTGAAAAATTCGTCTCAAACCCCACAAACGAAGGCAAAATCCTACAAAATCCTTGCAATTCTTCGCTACACAAGAAATCGTTTGATCGAAGGTAAAAGTATAATGTCATACACGAGAATTCACATAGACTGTTTTCAAACGGAAAACCCAATTAAACCCGAAATGCAACTCGAAAACAGTTACTCCAACTCAAAAAACAGTAACTCGAAACGATTAAACCCAATTCATAACACAATTCAAAGAAATTCAAAGAAATTCGAAATTCAACACAAACCAACACATAAAGCCCAATTTATAACACATAAAATTCATGTCAATTGATTTTAGGGAAGGAGAACAGAAGCTGGACGATGAACAGAGAGGGTGACGTACAGAGAAGGCACATACTGAGGACTGAGGAGGCGAGCGTTCAATGATGGAGGAAGGATGGTGGCGAGCGTTCAACGCGATTGAAGGATTATAGAGGATCGAAGGTTTGGAGGCTTGAACACGAACAGATGAGCAGTGATTGATTGAGCGTTCAACACGAACAGATTGAAGGCTTGAAGGATCGAAGGATTCACTATTAAAGGCTTCAGACTTTTCACGGAATGTTTTTCCTTCTATCAAAAATTTTCATTTGCGTCTGATGAATCGGAACTGTAGAATTGATTAGGTTTGGATTTGAAGAATGGAATAGCGATGATTAATAGGAAAGAATTGATTTAGGTTTAAATTTGAAGAATAAAATATTGAGGAATCATAATCGTAATTTGCGATCCTAAACTTCCCAATTACTATTTTTTTAGGTAAAAGCGGGAGTTTTTTTTGGAGGAAAGCGGGATACTAAACTTTCATTTAGCTTTCATTTAAGTATTTTTGGAAGATTTGGTTTATTAAACCTATAAAATACTTTCTCGACACATGAAAGGGTCGACAAGGCAAAATTAGATAGAAAGAGGGTAGACACTTATAAAAGCGTCCAGCTTAAAGCGTCAAGAAACCAAGGATTTGTAGTAGTGTAAAGGTAAACACGGGTCTCGGTTTCCTGCAGTCATTATAGATGTGCCTATAATAGTCACGTGCATGTGCTCACAGTGTATGATGGTGTTCATCATGTTCTCGGAAACACATAAGGAAAGCATATATGAGAAATAGAAAAGCTGATTTTATTGAATTTTGAAAAGAGGATAGAATACAATTGACTCTAACTCTGACTTTGAATAGAAAATCCTAGACTCGGTCTCAGACTCGGACTTAAACCAAATCTAGACTCTCAGATGATGTCGTCATTAATCTTCGACTTCTAACGACTCAAGTGGATATCCAGTATAGGCTTTAGTTGAAGCTTCACCCAGATCTTCATTATGTCGAAGATCGTCTTCAATCCTAGTGCCAATTTCGGTAAGCAATGCAAAGTTTGAAATGCCGGCATACCTAAGATGGACGCGGTAGGAGGGTAGGAGGTTGTTGATGAACGCCTCCACTAGTGTCTTCTCGCTGGGCTTGTCTACCAGCTTAACACTCTCAGCTCGCCAACGTCGAAGGTATTTGGTGAAACCCTCTGTTGGATCTAAGGCCATGAATTCTAAAGTCGGCATGGTAGTCTGAAGTTCAGTATTATCAGAATAGTTTTGAGCGAATTCGGTAGCCACATCTTTCCAAGTTGAGAGTCTTTTTGTATTAAGCCTATAGAACAAGAATTTTGGGTATTTTCCGAGGTATGCGCTGAACAAATTGATGAACATGTCGACTTTGACCTCCTTGATTGCCATGAATTGTTTGAAAGCTCGGAGGTGTAATAATTGATCCTCCGTCCCTTCGAATATGGGTAATCCCTCTAAGTTGAGATCCTTTGGTAGTTTCTCACTAATGGGTGTATAGTCTCGGGAGTTTTCAATACGAATGTTATTCCCTTGAAGGGCGTGGAACTGTTGTTCGAGCTTACCCACCGTGCTGATCAGTTTAGCTAATGGCCCAGTATTTACCGACCTAGAATCGAGGTCTTGTCGTTCAATGACAGTTAAATGAGCATCCGTGGCCTCTAGGTCGGCTCTTATGAACCCTAGTTGGGTTTCAAACATGGCTTGCTTACTAACCATTGTGTCTAGCAAAGCCTTCAGTTTATCAATGGTGTCTTCCATGTCCCTATTCCCGGTTGTGGATGCCATACTCCGCGACAATACCCACGTAATCAGAAATGTTGCTTCGGAACTCGAATACAGCAAGGCATAGGAAATAGCGCGGGAGAAAAGACAACTCTGGTCTGACTCGGGTTAGACTCTCCTAAGACAAATATATAGGGTGTGATTCTCGGAGTGACTGTGATTAATCGCTCCGTCGGAGAATAGCCCCCAAATGAGACAAATCTGTTGGAAACTGCTATATAGACACTAGCAGGCAAAATGCGGGTGTCTACAGGGTTCCGTATTAGTCCCGATGCTCACCATACATTGTTTGATGCATCCCTTTTAATACCGAATTGACGCATCTTAAGCAGAATACCAGGTAAGGTATACCACGAGAGCGACTAATATCTGTATTATCACGCTAAAACTAATTTGCTAGTACGTATAATATTAGTACCCTCTTCTCTCCTATGTGCATTTTTTCATGGCCTGTTGCGCTTGTCACGTGCAATCGCATGCAAAGAATGTAAACACAACTACTTCGACGACAAAGCTTACTTCACCTTAAACAACCGACGTAGCAAAGACATAGGATTAAAACAACGGATGTTACAGTACTTCCGCCACAACAAGGGAACAAAGTTATCAGCCCACCGATTTATTAGTAGAGGCCGCTATATGCGGGCGGGATTGGGTGTCGATGTCTAGCGAACGTTGGCTTCCCAATATGTACCCTCACCCCTTACTCAAAATCGACGGTTTTTGGATGTCCGAAACCATTGGCAATGAGAGTCATTCCATGCATGGATTGCTTAAGGGTACAAATCTTTATTTTTCGGTCTTGTGTCACTCAATTTTGAGCCGGCTAAGGATCAAAGTTGGCTTGAACGGTTTACGAGTCCCCATAATTGAGTCGGTGGCGACTCCACAAATCGGCAACGAGTTCGGTTCACTAAAAAGGTCGCCTTACGAAACATATCGGTCTTTAAACATTTAAAACCAAGGCTCGATCGATCCCAACGGAAACACGGGTGCCCGCATCCGTCTAGTACAAGTCCGGATCATCATCCGAATCAAGGTCAGAAACATCGCCCCGAACGCGAGATCAGATCGGCCCCCGATCGGGTGGGGGCCCCGTGGGTTGCCGCCGCGATGAAACCGGGTCGGTCCCAGGCAGGCGCGCGCGGGGCGCTGGGCGGTGCGGACAGACGTCCACACTTTGCGTTTCCTCGTCGTAATTTGGCCTTTAAGGCCTACGACGCTTGATTTAGCGTCATCGGACGTTTGCTCAAATCAATTTTGAAAATAGTTTTGTAATTAATATATGAGGTATGTACACACCCAGATTTGGACCTGGTGGCTGCAGGAGTCCCCGACAAACAACCGATGACAATCGGACTGCAACGCGATGCGAGATTACGATGTTTTAGATAGTTTTTCTAAAAAAAATGGATCAAAGAATTACTCGTAAAAATTAATTTAACATCCAGACAACCTTAGTCGTGTCATTACGGTCGCGTCGGCACTAATTAGAATCAATTCCGACACCGGGACCCCGAATCAGTCCCGAAATATGTAAAGTCAAACCCGAGTCAACACTTCGGGCCGAGCAAACCTCGAGACATGTCCACTCGGTGCTCGACGCGCTAAGGTTATGGGAATGCTTAATCCCGAAGACAACGCAATATACGCATCTTCTCCGTTTTGGAAAGTTTTGAAATCGGATGTTCAAAAATCGCGGCGCCTCACACCAAGCATCCCAAGTCCGATGCGCATGCCACCAGGCGACTGAGTTCTGGTATGCCAGAGCTCAAGCGTCCTAGAGGGCGATTTGAACTGCGCGAACAACTACAAATACCCCCTCACTTCATTCATTTCGACACATCATAAACGAGTTCGTGACTTACTTCTCACACAACTCGCTCTTCCCCTCTTCTTCTCTAACTTAGGTCGCACTCCAACACTAAGTACGATCCACTCGATCGTTTAGCGAAACGATGCTACTCCTCACTCTCGAGCACTCCACTCGACCTGAGGAGCACCTGCGTTCGACTAGCCAATCCTGGGTCTAGCAGCGAAGCTCTGCCGGATTAACCGCAGAACTAGCCGTGGTAAAGAAGCTCTGGGGAAATCACCGTAGGACGAGCTGGGAGGATCCGCCTCGAATTCGAACCGTCACTAGGTTGTCATCTAACAAAACTTTACATTCATGTACATTTATTATGCACTTTGATAATGTCAAACGTGAACACTAGGTCCATGGCACGTCCTAAAACACGTAACATCCTCAACTTCAACCATAAACACTAAAACACCCTAACTAAACCCGAGTAGTTCCGAGACCCGTTCTCAACTTTCTACGCATCGTGTCTTGTTTGGTGTACACTTTGAGGGTGCAACTCCTCACTATGTGATTTACTTACATTTCGCATTTATCGCTTCCGTATGATTTACCACTTTTATGACTTTATAATCGCATGCTAAATCACCTAACAGGAAATTCAAATCGTAAACAAACTAAAAATGAACAAAGTGATGGTCGGATTCCGTATTAGTCCCGGTGCTCACCGTCCGTGGTTCGACACATCCCTATTAATACCAAGCCGACGCATCTTAAGCAGAATACCAGGTAAGGTATACCGCGATAACGACTAATATCCGTATTATCACGTTAAATCTGATTTGCTAATAATACGTATAATACATAGTACCCTCTATTCTCCTATGTGCATCTTTTCATGGCCTGCCTGTCACGTGAAATCGCATGCAAAGAATGTAAGCACAACTATTTCTACTACAAAACTTACTTGTCCTTAAACAACCAACATAGCAAAGACATAGGGTTAAAACAATGGATGTTACCGTACTTCCACAACAATAAAGGAACAAAGTTATCAGCCCACCGATGGATTAATGGAGGCCGCTATGTGCGGGCGGGATTAGGTGTCGATGTGTAGCGGACGTTGGCTTCCCAATACGTACCCTCACCCCTTACTCAGAATCGACGGTTTTCGGATTTTCGAAACCATTGGCAATGAGAGTCATTCAAGGCATGAAGTGCTAAAGGGTACAGGTCTTTATCTTTAGGTCCCGTGTCACTCAACTTTGAGCCGGCTAAGGATCAAAGTTGACTTGAACGGTTTCCGAGTCCCCATAATTGACTCGGTGGCGACTCCACAATTCGGCAATGAATTCGGTTCACTAAAAGGTCGTCTTACCAAACATATTGGCCTTTAAACATTTACAACCACGACTCGATCGATTCTAACGGAAACACGGGTGTCCGCAATCATCCAGTACTATCTGAATCGTCATACAAATCATGGTCTAACACATCGCCCCGAACGCGAGATCGGACCGGCCCCCGACCGGGAGGGGGCCGCGTGGGTGGCCGCCGCGACAAACCGGGTCGATCCCGCGCGAGAGCGCCGGGGCGCCGGGCGGTGCAAACGGATGTCCACAGTTTGGCGACTCTGGTGGGGATTTGGAAACAAGTTTCCAGCGGTGGTGTAACTCGAACGAGGTCGGTGAAGCTCATTTCCTAGTTCCTTGTTGTGGTCACTACAGGTTTTGGCCCTAAAAAGCCCACCCTTACCGATATTAGAACCAATCGACCTCTTTGTGGTAAGATCCTTACGGACACGCCGAGGGACTCTCGGTTGACGCTTCGGCCACCTAAGGTAGTCGCGCATTCCGCGGATATACCAAACGAGTGGTTTCAAGCAAACAGTATGACACTCACCTCCCCAGGTGACCTGTAGTCACCTAAGCAAAGACTATTCGTTGGCGGTAGCCTACCATAACCAACCCGTGTCTGCATCCTGCATGCTCCTAGTTATGTGTAGCGTGTTTGAACAACTCAAATAAAACACAAAAATATGGATTTAACTACGGAAACATATTCAACCTCACCCAACTCCGTTTTCAAAAAAGAACATCTTCTTTCAAAACCACCTTTTAACCGCCAATGCTCCGGCCAAATTAAAACATTTTTTTCTAAAAACATTTTTAGCACCGTCACCATAACGGATTTTACACTCATCACTTTCAAAGGACACCTTTTGAGCGCCATTACTTTGGCCAAAATAAAACTCGTCATTTTTAAACAACAACGAGGACCGTTATTATCGCCGAACTCTCAACTAATGGGATCAATGTACCTTATACGGTTACACCTTGCTTTCAAAACATTCACGCACACAAACACACCGTTACTACTGCCAAATTCCCAATCAAGGGGATTAAGACATCCAAAATGGTCACATTTTATTTTTCGAAACATCTTTTCGCACATACCGTCAACTTTACCGAAAGTTTAATTAATAAAGTCAAGGAACATGAACACGGTTATACTTACAAAACATTACACACACACCATCCCCATTGTCGATTCCAATTAATGGAATCGACAAACATGGTCGCACATCCTCAAGTTTTCAAAAAAAAAAAACTCCACAAACACCACGCAGACGTCGAACAAACTAATTAAGAGTAGTCTCGATAAAAGGCACAACGTCATTATTTTCAAAACCGGTTCCTTTATAACCGCGCTTCTTTTGCAAAATCACCATTTACATTTTTGCTATCGTCGAATCCTCGACACACACACGTAGCAACACCTTTTCGACATATCACAAACGGTGTCATTAAACCATCATAATACCGATTTTACAAGATCTCACTTTCAAAAAAAAGTTTATTTTTCAAAACCCATCCGTTTTCGAAAATATCAAACTCTTTGATTCCGAGCCGGGATCCAGATCAATTCCTTACGTCGTACAATCATGTGATTAACTATCTGTGTTAGTTATTAGGGTCGCCTCTGTTAGAGATTTTACATCTTGGGTCGTCTCATCTCGAGAAGTCCTCTTTCTTAAATCTCGCTCCCAAGATTTGTGTCAAATCGTCTCGTTCTAGAGCCACAAGTCTATTAGGCGCTTCGCCGAATACACTGAGAGTCTAAAGCACCCGAGTCCGTAATCCAATGACCGCAGCACACGCGCAAATCAAGGGTCTCATCTCCGTGTCTCTCAATTAAGAGCACTCCTCTAGTCTCTAAGTCGTCTGGTTGATCCAGCCTCATCTTCAGTTCTGTTTCGCAGATCTAAGGATGTCCTCCGGCAATAACCTCGATCAACTCAACACCATCCTAGGACTTGTCAAAGAACTCCAAAATACCATGGCCCAAATGACCGCCACTCACGACAACATTCTCCTTCAACTGGGCAAGTTAGAAGGGGCTGCCAACAAAACAGAGGGTCTAACACAGAACCTCCCACAAGAGGAGGTAGATGAAAAGCCCTTCATCCCTAGAGGCAGAATGAGACTCAAGCCGGCTAGGTTTGTCCCAGCTCTTGGGGGGTGTCCCTTCAGGAGCCTGACAGACCTAGGCATGACCTACGCCGAGGCACTTAGAATTGCCAACGACGACTGGCAGTTATCCCAGCTCGCTCCTACCCCGGATCCACCTCTCGGGGCCCGGGATGCGAAGTGGGATCCCAGTGCCTACTGCCTATACCATCAGGACAGGGGGCAGGACACGGAGGACTGCAACCGCCTCAAACACGACATCCAGGCCTTCGTGGATGCCGGAACCTTCCCTCCACAGACAGCGCACCTCACCTTTGGGGAAACTAGCAACAAAGCAACCACATCTGTAGTTGTTAAGACGGGCGGTGCCATCAAGGCGCTCTTCCCAGGAGGAAACCTCGATGCTTAGAGACGTAGCCGGTCTTAGGTAGAGTCTAGTTCATTTATAGGGCTTAGACTTAATAATAATAAATGTCCCTTCTTTTTTTTATCGAGTCGAGGGGGTGCAAGGGGACCTGTCCTCCACCTCCTCACTAAACAATATCCCGGGCACCTAGCCCGATTATTAATCATATCAATAAAACAACCTTTTTTTTTTACAAACGCGCCTCGACAATTGCTCGATTTATAATAACGCACTTTCTCGCTTAAACTCGATGTTATATCGCTTATCGACAGTGATTAATCAAAGCATAAGGGCTACAACAAACAACCCACTTAATTTCACCCTAAAAGAGATCAGGAACAATTACCCTAAGCTCAAACCATAACTCACTTCCCAACCAAAAAACACAACATAAGAAACTCACTCAACAGACAACCAATAGGCTACCACGCATCCATCACCGTCAAACTACACTTCCCGGTAACCAACAACGCAGCCGAATACAAAGCCTGCCTAATAGGCTAAAAGTCATCGTAAATCTAGGAGTTAAAAACCTTAAAGTCCACGGAGACTCATCCTTAGTAGTCAACCAAGCCACGGGCTCTTGGAAGGTCTATAGCGGAAGCCTAGCTCCATACCAAACCGAAATAGAAAGAATTCACCAAAACCAACTTCATACACATACCCTGCGAAGAAAATCAATTCGCCGACGACCTATCCAAGTTAGCCTCACTAATAAACATGCCCGACAACCTTTTCTCCGTGCCTATCTGCGTAGAGAGAAGCGAGCAACCCGCCTACATCCACAACATCGAAACCGATGACACTACTGAAGAACCCTGGTACAAAGCGATCCTAGACTTCAAAACCGACAGATCATACCCACCTAACACAAACACCAAAAATAAAAGAGCCTTAATAATACAAGAAGCCCACTACGTCCTAAACCAAGGATTATTATACAAACGAACCCCACAAGGAGTACTCCTTAGATGCATAAACAAAACCCAATCTAAAATAAAGTCGTGGAAGAAATACATGACGGGGAATGCGGACCCCACATGAGCGCACACCTATTAGCCTGAAAAAAAATGAGACTAGGCTACTATTGGGTTACCCTAAAGGCAAACTACCGGCGTCATGTTCGTCACTGTCGCAACTGCCAAATATTCGCCACCATCCAACACCTACCACCATACCCACTCCACACCACAACAACACCCTGGCCCTTCTCTACCTGGGAAATCGACATCATATGAAAGGTACACCCATCCGGAACAGGCGAACACTGTTTCATACTAGTGATCGTTGATTACTTTACCAAATGGGTAAAAGCAGCCTCTTACACCATACTAACCTCCAAACAAGTAGTCAAATTCCTACAAAACAACATTATCTGTCGCTACGGCATACCATACGAAATCATCATTGATCAGGGGGCTCATTTCAGGACCGACACACAAAAACTCTTAAACAAATACAAAATCCAAATACACAAATCCTCACCCTACCGACCCTTGAAAAATGGAGCTGTAGAGACAGCAGACAAAATTATCGTCACCATCCTTAAGAAAATGATAGACAACTACCGGGATTGGCCAAACAATATACCCTTTCGCATTATGGGGATACCGAACCTCTTACCGAACTCCCACCGGAGCCACACCCTATTACCTAACCTACGGCTCTGAAGCCGTGCAACCCATAGAGTTAAAAAAACCCTCACTAAGGATACTAGCCGAAAGCGGCATTCTCGAAGAAGAATGGAACCAAAAACGGTACAATGGGCTAGTACTCCTAGACGAGCGCAGAATACACGCATTGTCCAACGTGCAAGCCTAACAACAACGAATACAGCGAGTCTTTAACAAACGGGTCAAATCCCGAAACATACATGAGGGAGACTTAGTGGTCAAATCCATTAGAGCACCCCTCCGCGTCGACCCTAGAGGGAAATTCAAACCAAACTAGGCGGGCCCCTACCTCGTTAAGAAGATACTCACGGGGGGTGTCGTGATCCTTACTGACCTAGACGGTCAAGAATTCTCGACCCCAACCAAATGGACCAACTCAAACGATATTATCCCTAACCTCCCCGGCAACCCCATCCTGACCTTTGAACTAGGGTGAAAACCCATGCAAAACGCTTAAAAATAATTTGTATTGATAATTGGCATAACGAGTCTAAAGCAAAATCACTCACATCTAATATGATCTACGAACATGGTTTGATTCCATCTAAACAAGGATACGTAGGCAACCCCTCCAAGGGTACAACCAACAAAAACAACAAAATCGATTACTCGATTCACATGCAAATCAGAACCTCTCCCCCGCGTTCCGGTTAACGAGTGATTTCAATGATGAAGCACAAACGACGAGCCGAGGACGGGGTGAAAACCCGAAAGGGTGCCCTAGGTAAAATGAAGAAACGAGTTGCGAGCCATCGTTAAAAAAAATGACGAGCCGAGGGCGGAGTGAAAACCCGAAAGGGCGCTTCGGGCAAAATGAAGAATCAAGTTGCGAGCCGTCAAAAACAAAAAAGAACAAGAAAAGAAGGAAAAAAAAGAAAAAAAAGGGTGAGTCGAGGACGGAGTGAAAACCCGAAAGGGCGCTCCGGGTAAAATGAAGAATCGAGATGCGAGCCACCATAAAAAAAATGTGTTTCTCATTAACAAAAAAAAATCAGTTAAATCGAGCCTTTGTCAAGGCCCTTTACATCGAGCATCCAAAATCCGGATACCCCGGAAAATGACAACATGTCAAAACCCTACAAAGAACTAGTACTAATACGCCACATAATATCAATTAATAGAACATAGTACTAAACGGCTGGACTCTATCGGTCCAACTTTCCCCTTTTCTTGTCATTCGGGTGTGCTTGTTCGGGTCTTTCACCATCGGCCCCTTCGAACAAAAGCTTCCACCACCCTAGCCAAAGGCGAGCCCAGGCAATCCCACTTCCTCTTCTCACTCACATTTTCAATATGAGTCTTGTTAGTCTTGGCCCGTATAGATGAACTCACGGCACTAGGATCGGTAACACTATCATTGGTCAGGTGCTTAGTGGCGTTTCCTTGAGTCGCCTCCTTATCCTTTAGCATCGCTGTCTTCCTAACTTTCGACTTGCTCTGTCCTAACGGGTATTCAGAATCTCCCTGCCGAAAAGAAGTAAGGTCGGTCGGTCGAGCATTTTCTATAACAATGGGATGTGAAAACCTCTGTCTCCAAGACATCCCAAATTCCCTGAGAGAACTTTCCGTCTACGGATCAGACTTAGGAGCACTCTTACTAACCTTCGATACAGTTCACCTTACACCCATCTCGCGTGACAACTCGCTTGGGTAAATATAAACTGAATCCCTTAAAGATAATATTTGCATAGCATGAGTCGACGACGAGAATGGAAACCCGGCCTGCCCACTGATATGTCACCACGGGATCGTCCACCTGATATCAACACGCCCATTAGCCTGCAAGTAGGAATGCCACCCTTCCTCAATATAACCATCGTTCCATGCTTGCGCCATCTTACGACCCATGAAGCCTTTATAACTATAGCCCTTGACGGACCGAGGAGGGTCGACCAAACCAAGCCTCTCCTGTAGCCAAACCTGCACAAACCACAACACAATGTCACACTTTTGAATTAAGGCAAGTTTCAAAAAAGGAAAAGTAGCACCCCAATATACCTGCAAAACGATCCTAGAACCCCGAAAGGCAGCACGATGCATCTGGGCACGAGCGTTAAGACCTAGGATAAGCTCACCCAGAATGAGTAGAGAGGGTGATCGCCCATGCTCCATCCCCATTACAACATCCAAAACCCAAGGATTACCCTAACCCACATGCACTGACGCGTCCTCGAAAAGATAAAAACATGCCACCGCAATATTAAAAGTCCGTCTACAAGCCAGAGGTGAAATATCACGAGACCTCTTCTGTGAGAACGTCCTAAATAGCAAGTCTAGGTCAATACCATCTTCTTCGAAGAAAATTTTAGCCTCTTCTAGCGAAGAAAGGTCCAAAAAATGGCGAAACCATTCCATAAGAGCATCATCTCCAAAGGGTGTACAAGTTCGAACTGAACACCACCCACCCATAACACCTAGCTCCTCGGGAAGGGGGCAAACCTTTCCTCCAGGGAAAGCAAAAACATGATTCTTAACATCCCAAAAATTAGAGCACGCTAACAAGAAGTCATCTTGCACCTTTACCTACCTTAACGCGATAATCGCGGACAAACCATCACTTGGACAAACCTCGAGGTCACATTTCTTAAGACGACCCATCCACTCGGTTAAGAGATTCCCAAAACCCGACATGACTTAAAATAATACAAGGAAGCTATAGAGACACTCTGGGTGGTTTAGTATGTCTAAAACGAGCACCCATAACCCGCATATGTAGCCCTAGTCCCACAACAATTAGGAAATTATGGATAATTTCCATAACCGAGAATCAGGCCGACCAAGCCCAAGCGACTCAGAATCGAGCCGCTCAGGCCCAAACGTCGAAACCCTGCGTCGTTAACCCCCCTAACCATTCGAGTTCCACACCATCAACCGTGCTTTACCCCATCAGTCACCACCTGACAACCCCGGACGTCGGGAACGACCTCCTAAAGTCACTAAAACCCTTTCCGAAATCTAAAATACCCACGCAAGAGTGACGAGATCATACGGACAACATATTTCACCCGTCGGATCCACCAGAGTTAGACTTTTTTTTAATTTCTTTTTAGGGGGATAAGCTACCCCACCTAGGCGTGTTGTAGCCTTTAATGGCATCGTCAATCCGCGTCTGTAGCCTAGTACAGCACTATCATGAATATATAAAAGTGGTCTAACTTTTTTTTCAAAAAGTAGTCTAACTTTTTTCGCTTTCTTACCTCACTTTAAACATGAATGTCAGGGTGACTACACTCGTCTCCTAACGCCGAACACATACTCGGTCGAAACACTTTAGCTACAAAGCAATTCTCATATTTTACACGTCTCGATTCAAACATTTTAACCGACGTACCACTTGATCCAACTCCCGGCTCAAACTAACGCATTCCGTGAATTCCGAAAAGCATTTTCGTACTCTTATGCAATCCTAACGTACTTAAAATGTCCTAAACTATGACGAAATCGCAAGCAAACCAAACTTGAAGTGATTACTTGTCAATCTAAGTCAACATTTTAAAAGCAAAACAAAACGTAAGATTAACAAATCAATCCGAATACTAAAAGTCTAAAATATACGAATTATACGAATCCAAACATAAACCGAGTTCATAAACTAAGGAGGACCCCTAGAGGCTGCGCCTATGACTATCACGAGCTCACTGATGCCATAATCCAAACCTAAATCCTCCAGCTCAAAAAGAGGGGACTCGGTGTCATCCATACCCGACAGCATATCTAGAGTAGTTGTCTTGGAAATCCCTCCGACATCCTCGGTAATACCTGTGGCTTGACCCTTAGCCTCAGCCTCAACCTCTACTTCAACCTTCCTCTCCACCTCAGCTCCTAACCTAGCCTCACCCTGTGACGAGGTCTCGCCCTGAGTCCGGGCCAACCGCTCCTTAAGCCGGGCAATCTCATCATCCAGGGATCGCAAGAGATGCAGCAACTTGGCCTCTTCCGCCTCGAGCTCGGTCACCCGAGTCTTCAGCTTCCTCACCATATCCGAAACATCCTGCAAATGCACCTATGCTTTAGGGAAAAACACAACCAACCTAAGAAAACCGACCTTAGGAAAAACATACTTACTGATCGAGGTCCCAAAGTATCACGGGAAGAGGCAGCCGCCGCCCTCGACGTATAGGCCCGGAAGCAGTTGGCAGTCTGCCACAACCGCTGATGGGAAATTGACGAAACCTAAAAGACAAAACCGAACAAATTAGTCAAACTAAACCTAACCCATAGATCCAAGTTCAAGACAAAACCCGAAACTTACCCGGTACATCCGGGCACACCACTCCATCCCAGCATCCATCTCCTCACCGGAACACGGGGGAAGAGGCTCTGTAAATGCTACCCCAGCCACGTCGACCCTGAGCAATGTCAAGGGGAAGTCTGGGGGCTGAACAAAACAAGCCATAAAACAAATAATCAAGTACTCACCACGAGGCGGTGGCAAACTAGCCGCTGGCAGACGTGAGACTGATAGGAGGCACCCGGTAGTAGTAGCGCATCGCCTCCCTCTCCATCCCTGCCCTCTTGGACCTCTGCGGCGGTCTGTAGCTTAAACATAGTCCAGGGAGGATCAACCAGCACCCTGAAATAGTCATATAAGAACTGACGCACCAACCGTTCGCCCAGGTACCACACCAGGCGAAACAACGCAGGAAGGAGCATCCTCCTGTAGCTCCTGGGCCTCAACTCTGCCCCCACGTACTCGGGAAGACCCTCATAGTCGCACCAAGGACGGGCCACAAACTACATAAACAAAACTGATACTTCAATAATCCTAATCTTGGGGGCTACTAAGTAAAACAAGTCGTAAGAAGGAAACTTACATCTTCGAGGCACAACTGGTTCACCGACACATTCTTCGACGGGTAGTGACTCGTCGTGATCTTGGCCTAAGCCTGTCTCCACTCGATCCCCGCCGGAAACGTAACTGGACGAGCACGCACCGTCCTAGGTGCCAATTGAGGAAAATAGGAATAAATCCAAGCCTGCAAAAACCCAAAAACATCATTAGCAATACCAAACCAAATTAGATGAAACCTTAAAACTTAATACAGAGACGATAACTAACCGCCAGTACAAGACCTGGACCCACGATAGGCAAAGCCGAGCCTGAATCCACCTTCGGTGGCCTCACCATGACTTCTAAGCAACGGGTCATTGTTGTGTGCTAAATTTGGACCGTTTTTCCACTTATTTAAACCCGTTTTTGCCCCGTTTTGCGAGGATAAAGTGCGATTATTGCCCTATTTTGAGTATTTCCCGCATTAGAGTCCCTCTTTTACAATTTACGTGTTTTTGGTAGTTTTTTTTTATCGATTTTTTAAGGATTTGGCACCTAAAGCATTATCGAGCTTCCACGAGAACAAGAGAGCGGAATATCGTCCCAAAGCATGATTAAAGTTCAAAGTCCCAACCCGAGAGGTGAAACCTTGAGCGAAAGAGCAAAAGTCAATGATAGGGCAAAACTCAAGTTCATTGGGCAACTTCACAAAGCAAGTTCGAATTTCAAATGCATATATCTAGAGTTCTAGACCTTGGATTGAAGCGATTCTAGTTAGTGGTGAAATCTTAACTTCTTAGCTTTCCAACGAAATATCACACCCTCCAATCCACTACAAGAGTTAAAGTCAGTGGCGACTGAGCTTAGGTACTGACATCTGTCGCTAAAAAGAGACGCGCGACTGTCAATAGTCGCTAAGCGACAGTGGCTACAGTTAGTCGCATCTAACGACTGATTTCAGTCGCTAAAAAAACGCGCGACTGAAATCAGTCGCTAAATTTAGCGACTGAAATCAGTCGCTATGGCCTCATTATAGCGACTGATTTCAGTCGCTATGGCCTCATTTTAGCGACTGAAATCAGTCGCTAAGAGCGTCAGTTAGCGACTGAAATCAATCGCTAAGAGCGTCAGTTAGCGACTGAAATCAGTCGCTAAATGGTGCGACGTGGCGTCCTACAGCGACTGATTTCAGTCGCTAAATAGAAAATTTAGCTACTGATATCAGTCGCTACCGTGCCAGAAATAGGCCGGTTATGTTTATTATTTTTCTAGCCAAAATCTGCACAATAAAACAAACCAACAACCACAATACATCCCAAACATCATTCCAAACGTTGTTCGAAACGTTAGGCAAGCTTCACACTCCAAAATTGGCAACCAAGTACGCAAACGTCGTGAATACACTAAATTAAAAGTATTGTTACAAACTATTTTTTCAACAAGCATTCAGAAACTACAAATAGTTTTCATTCAATCAACTCAGCCAACAGGGAAACTAGCTGACGCACCACTACCACCGTCACCGAAGGGGTCTCTAGGATCCGAGATCGGGGAGTGGGGCCGGAGTTGCAGTTATACTGCTGCGTGTTCCTAACATGCCGTAGCTCTTCCAGAATTTGCAGGTTAACGGACTCCTGCATCTTCAGCCTCTCATCCTGCTCCTTCAGCCTCTCAGCCATAGCCGCCCGTAGAGCCCTCTCCTCTTGGATTTCCGACCTCATCTCAGCCATTTCGGATGGTACACACTCTGTCGAGGTCGCATGCCCCCCCCCCCCCCCGAACATTGGGTGGTTTCCAGTACGGGGAATGACCGTTCCCCGTACCGTACACCGCTTCCTTGCGGTATCCCTCCGCGACTCTGAACCAAATCGTGCTCGGGTCCACACCTTCATTCTCGAGCGCTCTAGTGGCCGCCAAATACGATCTCTGAAAGAAATTGAAGTCATGATTAGGTTGATTGTTTGAAGAAAAAAAAGTAACGAAGTCTTGTGTTTGAAACTTACCCAAGTGTCCATATCCTTCTTCGTGGCGAATGATCGACCGGTGGCATCGTCCCCCTTACTCATCGCGTTGAGAAATAGCTGCACAGGAGGAGGGAATTCTTCGATTTTCTTCTTCACCTGTTGACAGTACATGTAGATTTCTCATTTATTTTTATAATGAAAACATTAAATAAGAATCCAATATAAAAATCAAAGGTACGGAAATACTAACGTTCATGGCCCGCTGGTGCATCAACTGCGACCCACCGTAGTGGGTGCACTCTGCCTCCGCCTCGGGGTCCCCTCCCCGCCTCTTGTTCTTTTTCGCCTGGACGGATCTTCTAAGGAACTTCGGGTCGGAGCGGGCTGTTTGGAACTGTTGGATGGCGTCACCTACAATTTATACACTTTGAGATCAATAAATGTTTTGAATATATATACAACTTTCTGTTCAAGTACTAATACCAATTTAGTAATCGAACCTCTAAGGTGTTTCTGTAACTTTTCATCGCTCGCCATCTTATACATCAAGTCTTTATGTCTGTCCTTCGTGACATCCATGTATCTGTCTCTCACAGCCACCTCGAGACCATCGTTGTAAAAGTGTTTCAACTGCAAGATAGTTTGTTGTCATTGTATTAGTAATCTGTAAACAGTAACAGATAATTAATAATCAGAAATTGGTGTACCTTGAAGTTAGCAAACCACCACTACTACAAAATCACTAGTTTCTCAACGCTTTAATCTGGACGCTTTTATAAGTGTCCACACTTTTCCTTATCAAAATTTTCTTGTCGACCCTTTAATGTGACGAGATTTCTTGTCTACCCTTTAATGTGTCGAGAGTTATATTTTTATTATAATTCGTAATTTGTAAGTTATATTTTTATTATAATTCCTAATTCGTAACTTATATTTTTATTATAATTCGTAATTCGTAAGTTATTTTTTTATTATAATTCGTAATTCGTAAGTTATATTTTTATTATAATTCGTAAGTTATATTTTTATTATAATTCGTAATTCGTAAGTAATAAATTTATTATAATTCGTAATTCGTAAGTTATATTTTTATTATAATTCGTAAGTCATATTTTTATTATAATTCGTAATTCGTAACTCGTAAGTTATATTTTTATTATAATTCCTAATTCATAAATTAAATTAATCAAAACCTCCCAACTTTCATTTGAGCGGTTGACTAAAAATTTCAATTACCGCCTTGTGAAAAAATAAAAGTACCGCCATCCACTTCACTCTAATTTGGAAATCCCCAAATTTCACCCTAATCAATCTTCTTAAATTAAGAATACTGTTGATCCGTCCTCAATCAAAATTGTATCGATTCTTTCCTAAATCATCATCATCCTTCATTCTGCTCGCATCATCATCATTCTGCTCCTTTGTCAATCAAAATTGTACCTTTATGCTTCTGAATTGTATCGCATCATCATCATTCTGCTCGCGCGCTGTCGATTATTCTGGTACCGATTTCACGATTATTGTTCTGCTACTGATTGTTCTTTCGCATCATTATTTCGAAATTAGTCTGCTACTGATTCACGATTATTCTGCTACAAATTTCCCGATTATTTTCACAATTATTTTCGCATCATCATCATTATTGTTCTGAATTGTATCGCATCATCATCATTATTGTTCTGCTACAAATTTCCCGATTATTTAAACAATTATTTTCGCATCATCATCATTATTGTTCTGAATTGTATCGCATCGTCATCATTCTGCTCGTGTGCTGTCGATTATTCTGGTACTGATTTCACGATTATTGTTCTGCTACTGATTGTTCTTTCGCATCATTATTTCGAAATTATTCTGCTACTGATTCACGATTATTCTGCTACAAATTTCCCGATTATTATTTCGCATCATCATCATCATCTAGTATTGTTCTGCTACTGATTTCACGAGTATTCATCATTCCTACTTCCGATTATTGATCGTTATGTCTGTTTATGTCCGATTGATCGTTATGTCTGTTTATTTCGTAATTTCATTAATAATCAATTAATCATCAGCAATTTTGTTGTTTCATTATTCAAGTGATTTCATTATCTCAACAATGATTTCGTTATTGATTCCGCCAGTGATCTGATTTCGTTAGTGATTCCGTTATTTCAACAATAATAATCGTGCTTTGATTATTCAAGTGTTTTCGTTATTTCGTATAAATCGATTATTTATTTCATATAGCTACTGCCGATTACGTCTGATTGATTTCATATAGGTGATTTCATTATTTCGTATTAATCGATATTGATTTCATTATTTCGTATTAATCGATTACTGATTTCGATAGTAGCTGCAAGTAAGACGTTATTTCGTTATTTCGAATATTAATAATCGTTATTTCGTATTAATCGATGACCTGATGTTCACATGAAATTTCATTTCAGGCACGTTATTTCTACTATTGATTTCGCGTCACTGTTCAGCTATTGATTTGGCACCACCGTTCTTCTGATTTCATCACGGTTAGTTTAGATACACGACCGATTAACATAAGGTAACATTCATCGATTAATTTCTTAAATTTGTTGTTCAATTTATCAACTTTGTCGGTTTGAATCGATTTAACTTCATCGTGATTACGATACTAGTTGTTTATTTTGTTGAATTTCCTGTGAATTTTTAGTTGATTATTTTTTTTGAATTAGTCGACTTGTTCATGGTACATGTGGGTCGATTATTGAAAACTTTCACTTTCATTCAAAAGTTTCTCATTGTTTTTTTTTTCGAAAACTTTAACTTCCATTCATTCAGAAACATGTGGGTTGATTGGTTTTTTTAAATAATCAGTGGCACTGTAGCATTTTCTTTGTCAAATACTCCCAAAATTTTGTAACAAAAAAAAGTACTACAGAGTAACATACTAACATATATAAAAAGTAATAGTCAAAGCAGCGAGTTGGCGACCCTTTTAAAAGCAAAGTGGAAAATGAAGAAGAGGGACTAATGTTGGTGTTCAAAAGAATAGTTTGCCTTGTAATTTAAAATTCTAAATCCTACCAACTTTTAAGTAGCTGTTGTGAACAGAAAGTCATCCTTTGTATTGAATGCTTGTTTCAAATTAATTTATCTTGTTAACCGATTAACAGTACTTGAATAGATAATGGTTAATTGTAGAACATGTTAAAAATCAGTACTTAACCATTCTTGAGATTACAATTGGGACTTTGAAACAATTGTACTACGCTACTACTGTAAAATCCATAAAAAGGGTCTCTTTTGTTAGAACATTAGTGTTATATGGCCAGAAATACGCCAATTTTGAGGGCTTCTCTTCCAATTCTTATTTACAACTTGGACATTATTTTAGAACCCCCCAAGATTTTGGACTATGTTATTTGTAGTATCAATTGCACTAATGGGGATCATATGAATCTACGGCGTACGAACCGCAGTAGTCTGTAATCAGTAGCCACTTTCATGAACACAGTGATTTATTTTATAGTGATATTCTGTGGAATTTTGTTCAAGTTACTGTTATAATAACATATGGACGCTAGTGTCTTGTGGCATATTTCTATTTGTCTGTCTGTAAACACATCATGTTCTATAGCTACAAATTATGGTACTTAGGAGATTCTAAATCCTACCAACTTTTAAGTTGTTGTGAACAGAAAGTCATCCTTAAAACCAAAATCTCAGTTCAAAAGACTCATTAGTTTAATATGAAAATAACTTGAATTAGGTAAGACAAATTGAAAAACATGAGTTCCTTTTTGTCAAGGATAAGAAGTATGAGAGAATAATAGTATAGTTAAATTTATGTGGTAGATAGCTAGATACCTAAATCCAACAAAAGCTGATAATTTTGCAAAAACAGATACCTGTAATATCAGAGGGAGAAAGCAACACAGTAGAACCACAAAATGAAATGGAGGAAGAAATACCTCCAAAGTGGGAGGGGGATAAAACAACAGTTAATGTGTACAAGTAGTACTTTTTCCATATCTTAAAGTACATTGTTAGAACTCACACAAACACACACCAAATGTTTTTAAGTTGCAAAGAAGTAATCGTAGAAGAATCAAGCTACACAATAAGTAACATATTTCAATTAGTTACATTTTAAATCTGAATTAAAACTTCAATTTATAACATATATGTACATTTGAAAAATCATCATATCACTAAATTCATGTGTGGTTGTGCTTTCCCTCAAAATAGTATTGCAATTGTTTTTAAAGTAATTTTTGTGTTTATGAAATAAATTTTATGTGAACTTAACGTCTTATGAATTGTAGACATGAATACTAGTTGGATTAGCTTGCCAAATGATCATCCCGACTACATAAATGGATGTTCGAAATTTCTTGAGATAGCAAAGGAGAACCTAGTAGATGAAAAAACGAAATGCCCCTGTAAGAGTTGTAAGTTACGACGTTGGTTAACACTCAGGGATGTAGAGGGACATATTTTGTTCAAAGGGTTTTACCAGAAATATACAAATTGGATATGGCATGGTAAAAGAGATGTTCTTGATGATGTTCTTGAAATCAATGAACAAAATAATGGAGAAGCCTTACCTGGACGTGATGATATGAGCGGTTTGTTAAATGCGGTCTTTGGGGTAGATGCTTCTAGTTCCTCTAAACAAATTAGTGATGATATAGGTAATGACTCACTTGAGATCAGGCCCGTTGAATAAGGTGTTCACCCGGTTCTAAGAACCGGGGCCCATGATGAATAAGGGCCTCATTATATATAAAACCCACAAATTTATTAGCAGTGATTGTTTCTTGGTTTAGTGGCAAGGTGTTGGCCCTTCTGTTGAGAGGGTCTGGGATCGAAACCTTGTGCCAGCCTTTTCCTTTTTGGCTTCCTTTTTATTTCAACTTTCAATCATGCATTAATTAATAGTCTATCACGATTCACTAAGTACTAATGAATTAATTATGTACTGCAATTAATTATCTTTGGCTTACCATTTTTTTTTGTAGTTATTAGTGTTACTGAAAAATGTGGAATCACCAGGAATTGTTAAAGACATGAAAAAGTTTATTCAAAAAACGATGAAAGGGGGTAGTACTCCGTAGTCCATACCATTTACTACTTGAAAATATCGTGTCTCGTTACTTGTGCTTTATACACTAAATATGTGCAATAGTGTAGATTGTTTGAATAAAATGTGCCCGCGTCGAGAAAAAAAACTATACAAAATAATTTTTAAAATAAATACTGTATTGTATATTTAAATTAAATTGTTTATTTGAACTTCAATACATAAGAACACGATACATAATTTTTAATGGGACTTTTCATTTTAAGCGGGGCCTCATTTTAAACTTTGGAACAGGGCCACACGTAGCCATTTGACGGGCCTGCTTGAGATAGATGATGATATGGATATGGGAATTAATACCAATGGTGAATCTGATACCGAGTTTGCTCATGAATATGATAATGAGTCTGATCATGAGTTTAACCAACCCCCTTCAGTCAACAAAGGAGAAGAGGTAAAATATTCAAAAATGTTTGAAGCAGCAAGCGAACAACTTTACGAAGGGTGTCAGTCTTACTCAAAATTGTCCTTCCTTTTGAACTTGTTTCACATTAAATGTATGTTTCATTGGCCTATTGAGTCATACAACATGTTGCTTGAGCTTTTACTTCAAGCATTTCCACAAGTTACAGAGTTTCCATCATCTTATTATGAGGGTAAGAAGATAATAAGTGATTTAGGTCTTGGATATGAAAAAATTCATGCTTGTCCAAACAATTGCATGTTATATTGGGGGAACAATTCTGAAAAACAAGAGTGTAGTGTTTGTCACACCTCCAGATGGAAAACAGTTAAAAATCAAGGTGGTGTGAAGGAAAAAGTTATCCCTGTACCAGGTAAGGGTGAACCTAGCAAAGTAATGAGGTACTTCCCCCTCATTCCTAGATTGAAGAGGCTTTATATGTCATCCAAAACAGCAGAGGATATGAGATGGCATCATAATGAACGTGTGAAAGATGGAAAGCTTAGACACCCATCTGATGGATTGGCTTGGGAACAATTTGACTCTCGTTATCCTACATTTGCCTCTGATCCTAGAAGTGTAAGGTTAGCTTTGGCAACAGATGGCTTTAACCCATATCGCTTGATGAATACCACATATAGCACGTGGCCTATTATTCTTATTCCCTATATGTTGGCACCATGGTTGTGCATGAAACCATCTTCATTTATTCTTTCGTGTATTATTTCCTGGAAAATCTGGTCCGGGTAATGACATTGATGTGTTTATGCAACCGTTACTCCATGAGTTGAAATTATTATGGAGTGGTGTCGATGCTTATGATGCATATGAAGGAGGAAATTTCATATTGAGAGCAGCTTTACATAGTACTATTAATGACTTCCCTGCATATGCTATGTTATCTGGATGGAGCACATCAGGTTATAATGCTTGTCCTCGATGCACCAATTCCACATGTTCTGGACGATTTGGTGGTAAGATTTGTTATATAGGACACAGAAAATGGCTACCTCTTGATCATCAATTTCGTTCTCAGGCTGATTTATTTGATGGAACCATAGAGCTAGGTGTTGCTCCAAAATCCCTTACCGGATCCGATGTATTAAGAGAGCAGCACGGAATTGAGTACATTTATGGGAAGACACATAAGCGCTTGAAGAGAAAAACGAGAGCTAGAGAAGTCGGTGTGTCGACAGACATTGTCGGTGAGAGTAGCCAGGAGAGTGTCGATAATCTTTGGAACAAAAAGAGTATATTTTTTGAATTGCCGTATTGGGAGTATAATTCTTTAAGACATAATTTAGATGTTATGCACATTGAAAAAAATGTGTGCGATAACATATTAGGGACACTCTTAGATATGGATAAAAGTAGAGACAGTGAAAATGCAAGGAGTGGTCTTGAGAAGTTGGGTATTAAAAAACATCTCTGGCTCCAAGATCGGTCTAATGGTGAACCTTCCAAGCCTCCAGCTTCATACTCCATGTCTAATGAGGAAAAAGAAAGATTTTTAAGAGTCCTCTTGAAAATTAAAGCTCCTGATGGTTATGGATCGAACATCTCTAGATGTGTGAATATGAAACAAAGAAAACTCATTAATCTTAAGAGTCACGACAACCATGTCTTAATGCAAGATATACTTCCGGTAGCATTGAGAGCATCCAAGGCGACAAAAGTTATTGATTTGCTTGGAGAGTTGTCATCTTTTTTCAAATATTTATGCTCTACAACGCTTGATAAGAAAGAGCTTGATGACCTTGAACCCAAAATTGCACTTATACTCTGTCGTATGGAAATTGAGTTTGTACCCACCTTTTTCACTGTAATGGTTCATCTTCTGATTCACTTAGTAGAGGAGGCAAAATTTGGTGGACCAGTGCAATATCGTTGGATGTACCCCATCGAAAGGTAAGTATCTTAATTTTGAAAGTATTTTTGTAAACTTATGTTATATACCTAACTTGTAATTACAATAATTTTAGGTACTTGGCTCACCTCAAATCTTACGTGAGTAACAAAGCTCAGCCTGAAGGATCGATTGCAGAAGGCTTTCTACTGGAGGAAACTATCACATTTTGTTCAAGATACTTGGAGGGCGTTGAGACAATCCATAATAGACCTAAGAGAAATGATGACGGTAGTGTAAATATGAGTGGTTATTTGTTTCAGTCGGGTGGTCGAGTTATTGGGATGACGGAAAAGGTACGCTTGGATGATAAAAGTGCACGACAATGAAATGAATGAGGTCGTAAAGTAAGTGTACATACTTAAAAGTCAACACTTTTAAAATTATGATGATGCCCCTTTGTCTTAAACAAGCTAACAATGAAACTTGATTTTGAAATAATTGTTTCCAGGGTGTTCCTCAATCAAAAGCGCCAAGAGAGTAAAAATATAGCTATCGCAAGTAATGAAAATGAATGGATCATCAATGAACTAATAGATTGGCTTCAACATCAGGTTCTCTGTTCTAGAGAAATTCAAGATGCACAACATTACATTTGCATTAAACGAAATTTGTGATGACATTGTATATTTGTATTTCTTTCCACAGGTTCACAACTTGGATGGAAGCACCCAAAAAGGACAAATACGAAAAGCTTTGGCAGGTGGCTTACATAGTTATGGCAAAAGAATGACCGGAATTATGATCAATGGTTACAAGTTTCTAACGGTTGATCGAGAGAAAAATCTGAAAACGCAGAACTCTGGAATCATGGTTGAAGCTGATGGGGAAGAGTATTATGGGAAAATTAGGGAAATTTATGAGTTAGATTATTTTGGGCAATACAAAGTTGTTATGTTTCGTTGTGATTGGGTAGACATACATAGAGGCATTAAGAGATTTGAAGATGGGAGTGTTTCTGTCAACTTTTCTAAGTTGATGCACACAGGTCGTAATTTATCAGACGATCCTTTTGTTTTCTCATCTCAAGCCAAGCAGCTGTTTTATATACAAGATGAGATGCAAAAAGGATGGTCGTTTGTGATTAGAACCAAGCCTAGAGACTTGATTGAGACGGGAGAGGATGTTTCTGCTTGATTATTTTAGTAGTATTTCTTAGCATTAAAAATATCAATTGGTGTCGAATTGACAATTAAATGTTTTTATTATTATGCAATATTTGGTAGTTATATATTATTAGCTTATACTATTAGTTTAGTAACTAATATTTTTATTGGATGACGTTTCTTTATAGGATAGGTGAGACGAGTATGTTATTTGTGAAGACACTAATATTTTTATTTCATTTGGAGAGTCAGGAACGTGGTTGTTTGTGAGGTACCAGCTAGGTGCTGCAGAATGCCTTCGCCATTGGACCCTAAAGTGTAATTCGTAATTCACGAGGGATGGATTATACTGTGGATATTACATATTTTAGTTCTCTAATTGTTGGTTATGATGTGTGTATTTCACTTATATTTCCATCCTCATATGCGTGCATTGATTCCAAAAATGATGTGTGTAAGCTTGATTTTTTTTTGTGATAACTAATATGTGTTTTCTAATTGGTGTCAGGATGACTTATCGAAGCAAACGTACCTCTGCGGAGATGGTGGAAAGTTTAGAACCTGGTACAAGACCAACATTGAAGAGGTCAACCGGTTTTGAAAAAAATGTTACTTTTTGCGAGGTTTCTACTACTGAAAGATGGGGACCATTTCATCCTATACATAACCAACAGCCTCCCATCATAAAGGGTCAACAACTTCCCACCCAGAAAGTCCAACAACCTCCTGCTCCAATATCATATCAACCTCCCTCGAAAACTCAGGCCCCTTTTGCTCGGAAAGGTCATATACTTTCTACCCCAAGATCTCAACCCACCGTACTTAAAACCCACCAATCTACCATGAAAAACCAACAAGCTCCTGCTTCAAAAGATGAAGAATCTGATGGCATATGGACAAACCCTCCAACTACCTTTTCAATGATTAAGCGTCCTACGGTGTTTCACAAAACACCATCTTCCTCAGTCGTGACCACTAATTTGAAGTCCACATCTTCACCCAGAATGTTTCACAGAACATCATCTTCTTCAGCTGTGGCCACTAATTTAAAGCCCGATCATGCTTCATTTAATGAAAAGGAGAACGTTTTGTCCGTAGGTAATGTTTCCAGTTTTATGTAAATGTTAAGTAATTGTGATCCGTAGTAATTTAATCAAGGTCAATTGTACTGTAAGCTATTTAGTAGGTATAAAGCTGGTGTAGTATTAGTTGTTTTTATTTTGTTTTACATGTATGCTTTGACAGATGCGGAAGGAAAGTACAACATGGTATATGATTTCCCGAAAATCAGTGTTCGGAAGCCAATGTCTGCAAAGGTTAATACGTCATCATTCATAAATCGTCAAGAAAAAAGTGCTTTCAATGAAGACACTCCAATAATTGGGCAAAATGAACCAAAGAGTAAAGGTACGGAGGGAATCATTCAGATCGAGAATCCTAATTTGGTGAAGCCGAAGAACTTGAGAGCCAAAGACATTGATGTGAGCACCGCTATTTTGTCTTTCTTTGTGCTACTTCACTTGTGGTGGTCATAAATATATTTGACTTATCTTTTATTGTTTCCTTTTGTCAGCTGGATAAAACAACTGAGCTTTCACGACGTGAGAGGTTTGCCTACACCTTAACTATATCTTCTTTCTTCTTTTTATTGAACTCAGAGCTATAGTTTCTTCGCTCCGTTCAATAAACTGATAAGTTGACCCATATTTTTTTCCAGGACATTCTATTACCAGCTGATTGATTAGTCTCTTGTCTTTAGTGAGAGCATGTTAGGATATTTAGCTTTTAGTCCCCTTGAAATATCGTTACTGTTTTGATGGGAACCTTGACAACCTATTGGAGTATATTTCTCAGCCCGTGCACCATGTGCATCGTATTTATTTCAATATTTAGAAGTAAAAAAATGTATTCATATATTTTGTCAAGTTAAAAATTGGCGGTACGTATTTATTAGAACGATCAAGTAATGAGAGTATATGTTAAAGACAATTATTGTATTTACAAAAGTTTTTGTGAAGAACATTTTCTGTGTATTATTTCCTCATTTAGATTGTAATATGACATTATTTTACTAATAATTTAGACGGGAAATTTGCAATTACTAATTTGCCTGTTGATTTCTCTCTTTACTTTTTATATCTTCAATTGGTTCCGTATTTGTCGCTTGATGCTCAACTGAAAGCTGGAGCACTTGCTGACTTTAAATGTCGTTGGCAGGGAGGAGGTAGAAAAGCAGAGGGCTTACGAGAGGTACATGAAACTACAAGAACAAGGAAAAACAGGTCAGGCGAAGAAAGACTTGGGTACGTTAACATTTTGCTGTTCAAGATCACTACTAAATACTCTCTTGCATTGCTTACGCATGTTGCTTTCTTTTTTGCTGGTTTTGGTCACTGCAGAGAGGCTAAAACTCATTCGTGAACAAAGGGCTGAAGCTGCTAAGAAGAGAGAGGAGGAAAAAGCTGGTAAGTCTTTCAAATGTCTTGAAATGTTGGACACATTATATTGTGAAGTATCAAAGTGCCTTTCTTGTTTGACACATGACACGACAGCGAGGTGAAATGTTGGAGTAATGTAGCTTTGCTATAAAGCCTAGTCATTTCATAACCAGTTTTATATAAATGTTAAGTAATTGTGACCTGCAGTATAATTTAATAAGGTCACTTGTACTGTTAAGCTATTTAGTAGATATAAAGATGGTGATGTATTAGTTGTTTTAATTTTGTTTTACATGTATGATTTGATAGATGCAGAAGGAAAGTACAACATGGTTAATGATTTCCCAAAAATCAATGTTCATATGCCAATGTCTGCAAAGGTTAATACACCATTCATAAATCCTCAAGAAAAAAGTGTTTACAATGAAGACACTCCAATAATTGGGCAAAATGAACCAAAAGCTTTCATATTGAGGCGACGTACGGCAGCACCTGATTGGCCTGATGATGTTGCTTTCAATGAAAAGGAGAATGTATTGTCCCTAGGTAATGTTTCCAGTTTTATATAAATGATAAGTAATTATGGTTCGTAGTAATCTGGTCAAGGTCACTTGTACTGTTAAGTTATTTAGTAGGGATAAAACCGGTGATGTATTATTCATGCTTGTTTATAATCCCTGGATAGGATGAATGGATAAAATAAAATGAATAGAATGACTATTTATAACCCTTGCGTTTGGGTGATGTATTAGTTGTCTTAATTTTGTTTTACATGTGTACTTTGGCAGATGCAGAAGGAAATTACAACATGGTTCATGATTTAATTCAACCACATGATGTATGGATTGATAATGGAGTTAAATATTTTGTTACCTTCAATGAGTTTTATCAACCACTTAAAAAAGGAGGGCATATTCTTGTACGGTTTATTGGAGATGTTGCTAAGAAGGAAAGGTTTTGTCCCATTAGAGAAACGAATTGGCGTCGTGTCAATGCAAAATATAAAACTGATATTATCAAGCTGATTCGGGTACGTTTTTTAAAAAAATAGCGGTCAGGCGGAGTTGTAAATCTATTTAGATTATAAAGTTACTTATTTGTTATTTTCCCATTTAAGGACCGTTTTATAATTCCTGATGGTGATCCTTACGACCAAGGGATTCTCAAGCGCACGGGTAAAAGTGTGAGACAATATAAGCATTACCTGAAGAAGACCTTTTTTCAACCCAAAAAGAAAAAAGAGGAGATTTATCAAACAAGGCCTGATGGACATACTCTTGATAGTTGGATCCAGTTGGTTGATTATTGGTATTCTGAAAAGGGAGAGGTAATAATAATCTACCACCTATAATGGTGATTAAATAAGGGTTGTGATTAAATAAGGGTGATTAAAAGTATGTGTACTTATGCAGAAATTTGCTCAATGTGGAAAAGAGGCACGAGCAGCACATAACCATGTCCATACAACTGGGTCAACAAGCTATGCTAATATACGAGCTGATTTTGTACTTATTCTATCATTTTTCACTCTTTATATACTAATTAGTTGGGTGTGTATAATACCTAATGTGCTATAACTAATTTAAGTTTTGACAATTAACAGGAAGAGAAGAATAAGAGAGACCCGAGTGAATTGGAGATATTTAAGCAAACTCATACGAGGAAAGATGAAACCTTTGTGAAAGACACACTAACAGAGGAATTTCTGGTAAGCTTATACTTATAAACTTCTACCACCCAATTGCTTTTCATTTTTCTATTTCTTTTTTTAAAGGTTAGAGGTATATCTGTTAAAAAATGATTTGTTTAGATTGATGCAGATATTAATGTTGACACTCAAACTATGTTATATCCTAAAAAGTCCCAAGTAGAAATTGAGAATGATGTTTTTAACAAGCTAATGTTTGGGGAGGAGGTCCCTGAACGTCCCTTGGGTTACGGATTTGGCGTGAATCAAACTGATATATATGGGGTGCGTAGTATTTTAAGAAAAGAGAGATTTAAGTGCAGTGAAAAAGATACTTCAGCTTTTCGGGATGTGCAAAAGGTTGTGGATAAGTTAACAGAGGAGAATAAGGGAATGAAGAAGAAAAATGAAGAGCTACAATTGAAGTATGCTGAGACTAATTCGTTAATGAAAATTTTTTTGAATATAATGAGTAGTGGGGGAACATCAGATGAGAGTGCAAATATGGCAAAGATAATCTTACACAGCATTGCTGATCCCGAGGTAATTTATTTCTCTAATATGCATTTATATTTTCTACCTATTTATGTTTCATTGTATGGTCTATTTAGTTTTTCTTATTATATATTTTTTTTACCACTACAGGACATTGTACAACACAAAAAGGGAGATGATGAAGAAATGGATGGATAACAAAATCGACTCACATGGACATTAAATTCAATGTTTTTTCGGAGAAAAACACGTACTTTTTAAAATAATACTGTAGTTTTTTAGTATTTTTCTTGTTTTACTTTGGATTGCGAAATATATGTTTGGATGGAGATTATTTTAGGTATTTGTCGTATGAAACTCTATTTATTGATTGCGAAATATATATATATATATTCGTCTTTGTGTATATGGATATCAATTCAGTAAATAATGTGGAGTCGCGCTATTTAGACAAGATAAATATGTAATCGCAAGAAGTATTCAGTTGTTTGAAATATATAATTATTATTATTATATTCTTTATGATAAGATTCTCGACGCTTTTACAATATTAAAGTGTCGATAACTGAATTTTATATTATTATTTCTCGACACTTTAAGTAGTAGAAAGTCTCCCGCTTTGAAAAAAATTGACCGGGAAAAAAAATAGCGACATAGAAAAGTGTCGAGGTTGCATATTTTATTGTACCACGTAGTGACGCAAAAAAGCGTCTTAAATAAAATATTCAACGTTTTAATGCGTCGAGAATGGCGACATAAAAATGCGTCGAGAATTCCCGACGCCCAAAATCTCCACGCTTTCTAGAAGCGTCGAGAATTAAATTTGCGACACTTTAAAACGTCGAGAACCCACCTTTAAAGCGTCAAGAAACGAAGGATTTTGTAGTAGTGCACTTCTCCCGTTGCCACAGAGGCAACTTGGTCCAACTCGTGCAGTAAGTAGTCAAGTCATTCATGAAACTGTCCTTGACACCAGTCACCACCGCACGTGTACGAAACCTATACCAAAGAGTGAAATAAGATGATGTCTCACAAAAAAAGGAAATACAATGTCTCACCATGTGGACTCAGGGCCAATTATTAAGCGCCCGTCGTCTGTGTATCGAAGCCCTTCATCCTGTTGTGGTTGCGGTTGTTCTGGTTGCTCATTGCCCTGCACCTCCTCCTCGTTCTCCACTTTTTGTTCGTCCTCCCGCCGATTCTCTTCTTGGTCTTCCTGCTGTTTCCGGTCCCTGTTCCTGCTGCTGCTCAAACTACCAAACCTCACCCTGCTGCCCAACGTCGTATCTGCAGACATGTAATAGTTGAAAGTTAGAAACTGACATCATAATATTGAAATAATCTTGAAAAAAAAATGTAATGCAGATTACTATGTACAAACAATAAAACTTACTAAAACTATACCCTACTAAAAATCATCGTCACTGTCGTTGTCATCTTCCACTTGCCTACTCGAACCAACGACATCCTCTTCCTTGACGTCATCTTCTTCTTCCTCGTCATTGACCTCTAAATCATTGGTGTCATCCTCCTCCTCGACCATATCACTAGAAGCACCTTCCTCCTGCTCACTGCCTTCATCGTCTTCAAAATCTTCCCCCACATCCACCTCATTATTGTCATCATCATCATTTGCAAAAAGATTCTCATCAACTGGAGACAATGTTGTACCACTAGAAATGACGCCCTCTTGGAAGAGGTCAGAGTCATAGTGCCCCCGTGGCTTAGTTTTGAACACCGCCCACCACAATTTTACAGTTCTGTCGTTCTTTGTGGTTGGGTAAGGCGCAAAGTACACTTGGTGTGCTTGATGTGCAAGTATAAACGGGTCGTACTTGGAGTATTTTTTGGTATGATTAACTTCAACTAGTTTGTACCTTTCTTGTACTCTAGTACCTTGCATAGAGTTGTCCTTACATTCGCATTTAAATACCACAGCTCTATACCCAGGATCATTTTCAACATAGCACAGCTCGAAGATGTCCTCCAATAGACCGTAGTAATCTTCACCCTCAAGTGACGACACACTCACACCGAAATTACATCTACTCCTACTGCTACCATGGGCAAATGTATGAAAATTGTAACCATTAACCGAATACCGGTTCCAAGTTCTAACATTTCATAAAGGACCTAATGCTAGACTCCTAACCAAATCATCCTGAATATTCTCCAAAATTACATGCTCCTTAAGCCATTTAGGAAACTGTTCCTCATGCTTATTCCAAATGTCTAAATGTGGATTAGCAGCCACAAATTCAGTTACAAATTTCTTCTCGTACGGCTCCAAAACTTCACAGTTTGATAGCAAGTACAGGTGAGCACGATTGTGCTCCTTCTCATCTAATGTCCTCCACCCGCCAGCTGATGACGATCCCTCACCTTCCTTACTTTGAAAAAATTCTGGTATGTTGGGGTCAATAATCACCTCGGGTGTTTCTAGGTTTAGATTCTTGGCTTTGGTGTTCAATTCTTTCTCGAAATACAGAGAACAGAAGTTGGCTATCTCCTCTGTTAAGTAAGCATTACATATGGAGCCCTCAACCCTCGCCTTGTTACCAATTTTTTTCTTCAAATGGTTGAGAAATCTATGACAATCATCAAGCAATTATGTTATTATCAAATTACAGTGTCTAACGTTAGTTAGTGGGTAAAATAAGTAAGTAGTTGAAAGTTCTCACCTCTCAAACGGGTACATGCATCTAAACTGTACCGGTCCTCCCACTTTAGCTTCGTAGGGCAAGTGGACCGGTAGATGCTCCATTGAGTTAAAGAAGGAGGGTGGGAAGATCATCTAAAGTTTGCATAGTATCTGAGGAATTTGATCCTCCAAACGAGTCATGTCGTCATTTGTAACTGTCGACGAACACAAATCTCGAAAAAACTGAGATATCTCAGTGATAGGATTCCAAACACTTTCCGGCAGCAGGTGCTTCAACGCCACAGGTAGTAACCGCTCCATGAACACGTGGCAGTCGTGACTCTTCAAGCCTTGGAGTTTCATGTTCTTAATGTCCACACACCGAGTAAAATTGGATGCATACCCATCAGGGAACTTCAGTTTCCCTACCCACTCTAACACGGCCTTTCTCTGAGCCTTATCAAGGCTAAACAAGGCCCTAGGCATGGACCCATCCCGCTTGATATGCATTTTCGGACGGTCACAAAATATTTTCGGGATCCTACGGTGTCACATGTCTTACCCTCTACATCCATGACGGTGTGAATCAGTTGCTCAAAGAAATTCTTCTCAATATGCATCACGTCTAGATTATGTCGGAGTAATAAAGTACTCCAATATGGAAGGTCGAAGAAGATGCTTCTTTTAAACCAACCATTTTTCAATTTCTTAAGATCTTTGAACTCTTGATCGGTCCCGTGAACAGTAGATGGGAACTATGAAATCACCTCCCAAATCTCATCTCCTTGAAGACGAATCGGTGCCTCATCTAGCACCAACTCACCATTCTTGAAAGCTCTCCTATTCTTCCTGTACATGTGACCCTCGGGTAGAAACTGTCTATGACAGTCAAACCAACTAATTTTGCTTGAATTACGTAGGTAGAATGCTTTACTTTAACTCATGCAACAAGGACACGCTCTTTGGCCCGCTGTAGACCAACCGCTCAACATACCATACGCAGGAAAATCGTTTATAGTTCACAAAAGCGATGCTCTAAGCAGGAAATTTTGTTTCAACGACACATCATATGTCTCCACCCCTACTTTCAACAAGTTTTTCAATTCCTCTATCACTGGTTGTAAGTAAACATCCAAGTGGTTTTTGGGATGTTTTGGGCCGGGAACAATGAGAGAAAGGAAGATGAACGGTGGTTTCAGACAAAGCCATGGGGGTAAGTTGTACGATGTGACCATGACAGGCCAGCATGAGTATGACTTACCGAACTGACCGAAAGGGGCGAACCCATCGGCACACAACCCAAGTCTCACGTTACGGGGTTCCTCAGCAAATTCAAGGTAAATCCTATCAAACGGTTTCCACTCCTCCCCGTCACTAGGATGACACATCTTCCCCTCTACACGAGTTTCTTCTTGATGCCACCTCATTTGTTCGGCAATGATTTTGGTTGCGTAAAATTTTTGAAGTCTAGGGGCGATGGGAAAGTGGGTAAGTTGACTACGTGGTATAGGTTTTTTATGCCTCCCAACACTCTTTCCCTTCTTACCCCTCAAAACAATATTCCCATTTACAGTTTTGTATCTACCCTTCCCACATATCTTACATTCCTCAAGCATGGCATCGTCCTTCCAAAAGAGCATACATCCATCGGGACAAGCATCGATCTTTTGATGCGGAAGTTCAAGACCTTTAACTATTTTTTTGGTGTTGTAGAATGTTTTGGTCATAATGTTGTCTTTTGGGATAAGTTTCTCAATCAACACAGCGATACCGTCTACGCACCCAAAAGGTAGGTTATACTCACATTTAAGGGTCACTACCATAGACGCGACTTCTAACAATGTCACATCACACCCTCCATATAATGGCTTCTCCGCAGCCTCTAACATATCAAAAAAAGCTTTCGCTCGTGGGTTTGGCCCTTGTGGGGTTGGTTGGTCATCGTCGTTAGTGTACATGCTCTCATCATTAAACAAATTGCACTCAACCACATCAACAATCATTCCTCTCACCCCGCCCTCATTTTGATCCACCTTAGATTCCTCAAAAGCAGACTTCTCACCATAACAAATCCAATAATAGTAATTCGGGCTAAACCCATCTGAGATAATATGTTCCTTAATCAAAATACTATCCAAGAATTTGATGTTCTTACATTTCACACAAGGACACCTAAATCTACCCTCTGACGCGTATTCGGGATGGGTTTTAGCGAACTCAAGAAAACTATTAACACCCTCTAAAAATTCCGTTCTGGGACGTCGTCTCTTATCTAATCTTTCCTCATACATCCATTTTCGTTCCTGTCGCTTCATTTTTTTATCTAAAAAAATTGAGACAATAACCACATACAAATTATTTCCTCTAAAGTAATTTACTAATATATATATATATATATACAGTACTCACATATTTTGTAAAATTCTCAATTTACCTAAACATAGTGCTATTTGCACTCATTCACTAAATAATTACATCACTAAATCGGCATAATTGTATTTCAATTCCAATTTGCTAACACATCAAAACAACCCAATTCATTCAACTACGTAACAGCAAACCCTAATTTTATACTAACAATCTACCTATTTCAAATTGGGGAACCTATTGGGCGATTAACATTCTAACTACACTAAATATTCCGACAACTAAAAAACTATCCAACCCAATAACTAATTTATTTATATCTATAAAAACATAACTAATTTATTTATATCTATAAAAACAGAAATTAACAAATAGTTGATAAGTGTGGTTTGTAGTGCCTATTTTGTAGTGTTTTGGTCCCATTTTCCTTGTAGAATCGCTTCTTCGGAGCGGTTTAGGGGCTTCTTATGCTTCCTTTAGTTCGTTTCAGGTTCCCGAGACCAATTTGGAAGAGTTGGAGCGATTCCGACTCAATACATACACATTTTGGAGCCAACGGAGTAAAAGAACGATGACTCGATGCTTTGGAATCGACCCCGAGACCTTGGGACCCAATCCCGAGTCCCGAGACCCGATCCCAAGTCCCGAGAATCGATGGGAAGTCCATGTGAAGCAAGGAGAGACCAAAAGGATCATATTAGAGGCCTACAAGACTCATCCCCGACGGGTATGCACCTCATCCCGTCGGGGATGAAGTGCGCTTTCAGAGGTGCTACTGCAAGGCCGTCCCGGTCGGGATCAACCCGTCCCGGTCGGGATGGTGGGTCCGTCCCGGTCGGGTAGAACCGGTCCCGATCGGGACCGTGCTGCTGTAGCCGCATCTCCTTTCTTTCTTCTCCCTTCCATTTGTAACCCTATAAATACCCCCCCTCTTGTATTAAGACACCATCCTAGCTTATGTTCTTCACTTCCCACTAAACCCTAGACAACTTTAGGTTAGATTAGATTAGATTAGAGTAGATTAGTCGGTAATTAGTAGCTAATCTTAGTTTAGTACTTGTATTAAGGGAATTCTTCAAGATCCATCCAAGAATGACAACCTTGGTGGTTTGTTTTGGGTTTTCTTCATTAATGCAAGTTTGAATCTTTCCTCTTCACTAGTTTGGTATAATCTTCTTCTCCTTTTACTCTTAATCCTTTATTGTTTATCAACTTTGAATCTTTATTATTGTTTGTTCTTGTTCTTGTTAGTTTGATTGAGTTTGTCTAAGTATGTTTTGTTTCTTATGGTGATTCCTCTTGTTCTTGTTAGTTGTAGTTTGATTATGTTAGAGTAGTGTTCTTGCTAGGGTTAGTAGGGTGATTAGGGTGCTAATTGGGTGATTAAGGGTTTGTTGGAGATGTTGGTGGAAGATTTGAGTTTCCTCTTAGGTTGATGCACATCACATGTTTGTTGGAATGCTTGAATGACTAAGTACGTTAGAATGCTTGTTTTTCTTGCCTTCCTTTGTCATGTGTGTCGCCGGATGGGTTCCATGAGGAACCTCTAGGTCGGTCTAAGTTAGATTACCTAGATTACCCTACTACCGCCTTCACTCTAGCTCCTTCTTGACCATTCCGTTACCTCTTTGACCCCGACCTAATCCTAGCCCGTTTTCCTTGTTTGTTTCTCCGGTACTTTAGTCTTAGTCTAGCCTTCTCTCCCTCTTATCATTCTCTAGCTTAGCTCGTTGACCTAGTCTCGTATTTGGGCGACCTTGGTCTAGACGCCTCTTACCGTCCCCGTGGATTCGACCCGACTTACCCTAGCTACCCTAGTTAGGTTTTGCCGGTTATTTATTTGATCGGTGGGATTCAGGACAAATCGCACCGTCAAATTGGCGCCATTGCTGGGGACGGTGCTAGTTTAGACTTTGTTTACCTAATTACTTGGCTTTGTCTTTGTGTTTGTGTTTTTCTTTTTTCTTTTTGTTACCTTGCTTCTTGTGTGTGTGGTTTATTTCTCTCTTGTCTAGTGCCTAAAAAGCACTAGACTTCTCACGTTTGTTCCTAGTCTACAGTTTGTGCTTAGAGATGGTGACTATCTTCTTCTTGCGACTTAGAGCCGCTTTAACAGACGGTTGTTAGAATGAGTGGTTTCCAACCGGGTATGGACTACGATTTTCGAGCGAGCATGGGGTTTGATCTAAACTCCACACACTCGGGAGCCAATATGAGCTACTTCTCTTCTTCCATGAACCAAGGGTATGACATGACGTCCCCCTACCATTATCAAGCTTCTTGGGGGGATCAAGACTCTAGTGGGTATGAACTTCAAGGTTATGAAAATGGCTACCAACAAGTGAACGATTACCAATCCTACGATCATGGTGACTATTACTCGAGTTATCAATGTGAACCCACCATGTTCAATCAAGATTCGCCTTATGGAAGCCAATACCCCCAAAACCCACCATATTACCCTCCACCCCAACCACAATATGAACCCCATGACCCACAATACTACCAATCACCTCAACCTCACTACCAACAATATGATGCCCCACCCCTTGGGCATCATCAAGACACCATGTTTAATCAAGATTATCAAGATTATCAAGGAGTTTTACAAGACCCCAATGATCACCAATTGCCCGACTTGGAGGTGTTTCAATCGATGCTTCAAATGCAACAAGAAATGGCCATCCAATCGCAAAAGAATAATGAACTCTTGGCCGAAATCCTTAGGGAAAGGGAGGAAAGTAAAGCTAGATTGCATGCTTTAACGGCTCAAACCCTAATGCTCTTAACTCAATCCTCAAAACTTGATGAGGGATGTTCATTTGAGGAAGGGGAACAACCCAATGACGAGGCCGTTAATGAATTCCCTACGAGGAGCGAGTCTTGCTTGGAAGAACCTCAATCGTCTACCCAAAAAGAGACGAATGAGGAGATGACCCTCGGTGAAGACAACATTGGTGAGGAATTGGAGGAGGATAGTGAGTTGGATGGGTTGGTGGAATTTGTGAGGATGTTGGGTGAAATTGTTAGCCTCGAGTTGCCCTTGGTCGAGAATGTGGATAAGCATCAAGAGCCCCTAGCTAGTGAACCAAGCAATGACTTGGAAGAGATTGAAACCGCCGGTAGAAGTTTCGATCCTCTCTTCCAAGATGATATGGGGCCTAGTGATGAAGATGGGGAACCACAACTTGAGGAAAGTGTGGGGGTGTGCATTGAGGAGATGAGGCCAAAACCGCTTTTTGTGCCTTGTTTCTTGGAGATGAAGCTTGCTTGTGATTGGAGGCGATGCCTAGGGAGGAAGAGGCCGGTGAAGCTCATAGGATGGATAGACCTCGGATATGACACGAATGATGATTTTGGGTCTTGGAAATCCTACTGCTTGCCTCCACCTTGGAGGCCGTGGAGGTTGGCTAGGCTCGAGCGCTTCTTGGGCCTACATTATGATGTCGGTAGCGCGTTCGACTTGCTCCTCCATGCCCTTGAGGGCTACGGTTGAATAAGAGTCCACCATCCTAGGTTTGACGGAGTTCCTAAAGAACCGTCATGTTGTACATTCTCATCTCCTCTTTAGAGTACTTGTGTTTGTATTTGTGTGATTTTTCTCTTGATTTAGTTAGTTTTGTGTAGCTCTTGTAATGGATTTGGTATTTTGATGAGCGATGTGAGGGAGTGAATTTGATGTGTACTTTGAGTTTATTGTGATAGGTGAAGTGAAGGTGACTCCTAGGAAGGAGTGGTTAGTGATAGAGCTTGGATCGTGAGTAAGGAAGTCGGTTTTTGGGGTCATGGGAGTCATGAAGACCCTTCCCGACCGGGAAGGGTGTGGCGTCACGACCGGGATGGGGCCATCCCGATCGGGATGAGGGTGCCAAAAATCGAGTTCACTGGAGTGTCATCCCGATCGGGAAGGAGGCTTCCCGACCGGGACGGGTATGTCATCCCGACCGGGACCACCCATCCCGACCGGGATGACCCCCTACTCCTTTTTGGTGCCTCTTCTTCGACCTTTAAGCCCACCCAACCATTGTATACACCCACCCAACCTCCCTACCTTCCTTGCTCATATCATACCACCCACATACTTCATTTTCATATCCTCACTTCATCTCCTATCTACTTTAGACCGGTATACACATCAAATCCCACCCCCTCGCACCATTACTACCTCTACCATGCGGTTCTATCAAGTTCGAAGTGGGATAGCAATAACGACAACAAGCAAGTGCCTATATTGATCATTGAGACGATGGAGCGAGTGAGTTGCTATCCGGGCGGTATAGCAACTATCCTTTCTTTTCCGTTTTTTTAATTGCTTGTTTTCCCCTTGTTCATCCCCTTCCACTTTGTCATGGTGGCCTTCGAGGCCTTGGTAGTTGTTGCTCCCGACTCTCGATGATGTGACTACATCGAGAGTCATTTTCAAAATCCAAATTTTACAAGTTTTTCACTCTTTCATTTTGAGAATTTAGTCGGATTTAGGCGGAATCCGTGCTAGGTGACTTGATTACACCTAGTCCTCCCCTCCCATTTCCTTTTATTTCCTTCATTTTATTTTCTTCCCCCATTCATATCTTTTTCTTGTCTCGGCCCATGGTGACTTGATTACACCCCGGCCGGACGCCTTCTACCCTTTTCTCCACTTTATTTTTGATTTTTAGCTTTATTTTCGTAGTTTCTCTTCTTTTCTTTTGTCTCTCCGCACACTACGATCGAGCATGAGGACTTGGCTCGGTTTAAGTGTGGGGGGAGTGCTATTCTAGCATAGTTAGCTTTATTTTTGTAGTTTTTCGAAAAAAATCTTTAAAAACTCTAAAAATTTGAAATTTTTTCACAAAAATCAAAAAAGATTTTCCTTTTGTGTGTTTTCCTTTTGTCTCTTTGTGTCGTATATTTGTTTTGTGTGCGTGTTTTGCCTCCCTTTCCCTTATAGGTTGCTTTAATCGCCGTTAACTTTGGAAGGCTTTCAAGACTCCCGGTAACATCTTATCTCTTTTTCTTCTTTACCTCTTGCGGAGTTTGAAGGAGATTGTGATGTTGTGTGCTCGGGTGGAGCTTTGTAAAGTTTCGATGATTTGGTGGCTTGTTTGGATGATCGGGGTGGTGTTTGTGTTATATATGCGTTTGTTTTATTTTGTTTTTGTTTTGTTGCTTTTGTTTCTTTTTCTTTCGTTTTCGTTAAGTCTTTGTTTTGTGTTTTGTTGTATGTCTTGTGTGTAAATGGTTTTTGAAAACCCGGTTTAGAGGCTAGTGTGTGAGTGCTTACTTTCCCTTCCTAGTGGTATAAATCGAGTCTTGGACTTTAGCCTAGTAGAATGACCTTAAATCAATGATTTCGTTGGTCCTTTACCTTGAGTCCACCTAGCTTACTAGGGATTTACTACGGGATTTGCATTTTGACCATTATGACCACCCACTGTGTGAAAAGGCCTTGGTTACCGAGTCTCGTCCCTTAGGTGACCGTGTCTAGGATCGTTCGATTAGTCCAAGTTCTCCACTTTTTGTGGGTTTGAAGGGAAGGCGCCGTCCCGACTCACCCATTACCCTACCTCCTACACATATCCGCACAATAAATTGCAAAGTGTTGATTTCTCTCTTTCTTAATTGTCAAGAAGTGCCAAAAAGCCAAATCTTGCCAAGAAAGGGCAAAGAAAAGAAAAGGAAAGAAAATGAAAGAAAGAAAAGAATGAAGAAAAAGAAAAGGCACAAAAGACAAAAAGAAAATAGAAAAGAAGAAAAAGAATTGGCATGGCAAAACAAAACAAAAATGCAAAAGAAAAGAGAAAATGCCAAAAGAAAATCGTCTCACAAAAATAGAAACCTCACCCCACAAACATAAGCCTTTTTCATACTTTTGCCGTGAAGAGCCTACCAAAGGACCGAGTCCCGAGGAAGGATGATAGCGGCATTAGTCGGTCTTCCCTCATTTTGCATATTTCCACTTTTTACTTGGACTAGTTAGGCGGTTTCGGGCATGGGACGACCCTCTTGGCTCTTTGCTAAAGGGGGCGGGGTCTCACTTACCTACAGTGTCGACTAACACCGTGGATCATCACTTCCCACTCCGCCGATCGTCCCGTAGTACGTTCTTAGAAGGTTAGGAGGAACCTAGGTAAGTTACCAACGTTTTTGTTGCTTTGTCGTCATACTATTATGGTTTAGTCCATTTTGGTTTGTATTGCTAGCTCGGGAACGTTGTCACTTACCTCGAGTCCTAAACTGGTGCCACTTTCACCGCTTTTAGAGGGAAGCGGTATTTGTTTTTCTTTGGGTGCAACCGATTATGTGTTCGTTTGTGTGTTTGTTTGTTTTTGGTGTTTTGTGTCCGGTTGCATCCACAGTTTTGTCACAAGACCCCACTTGCCTTGCGGATAGCACTTGTCCTCTAAGTGTTATCGCGTGAGTTGAAAGGGCGTAGGGTGCGCTAATACCCATTCGGCTAGTATAGTAGTTAGTATGTGCTTACTCGAGGGCGAGTAAGGGTTAAGTGTGGGGGAGTTGATAAGTGTGGTTTGTAGTGCCTATTTTGTAGTGTTTTGGTCCCATTTTCCTTGTAGAATCGCTCCTTCGGAGCGGTTTAGGGGCTTCTTATGCTTCCTTTAGTTCGTTTCAGGTTCCCGAGACCGATTTGGAAGAGTTGGAGCGATTCCGACTCTATACATACACATTTTGGAACCAACGGAGTAAAGGAACGATGACTCGATGCTTTGGAATCGACCCCGAGACCTTGGGACCCAATCCCGAGTTGCGAGACCCGATCCCGAGTCCCAAGAATCGATGAGAAGTCCATGTGAAGCAAGGAGAGACCAAAAGGATCATATTGGAGGCCTACAAGACTCATCCCCGACGGGTATGCACCTCATCCCGTCGGGGATGAAGTGCGCTTTCAGAGGTGCTACTGCAAGGCCGTCCCGGTCGGGATGGTGGGTCCGTCCCGGTCGGGTTGAACCGGTCCCGATCGGGACCGTGCTGCTGTAGCCGCATCTCCTTTCTTTCTTCTCCCTTCCATTTGTAACCCTATAAATACCCCCCCTCTTGTATTAAGACACCATCCTAGCTTATGTTCTTCACTTCCCACTAAACCTTAGACTACTTTAGGTTAAATTAGATTAGATTAGAGTAGATTAGTCGGTAATTAGTAGTTAATCTTAGTTTAGTACTTGTATTAAGGGAATTCTTCAAGATCCATCCAAGATTGACAACCTTGGTGGTTTGTTTTGGGTTTTCTTCATTAATGCAAGTTTGAATCTTTCCTCTTCACTAGTTTGGTATAATCTTCTTCTCCTTTTACTCTTAATCCTTTATTGTTTATCAAGTTTGAATCTTTATTATTGTTTGTTCTTGTTCTTGTTAGTTTGATTGAGTTTGTCTAAGTATGTTTTGTTTCTTATGGTGATTCCTCTTGTTCTTGTTAGTTGTAGTTTGATTATGTTAGAGTAGTGTTCTTGCTAGGGTTAGTAGGGTGATTAGGGTGCTAATTGGGTGATTAAGGGTTTGTTGGAGATGTTGGTGGAAGATTTGGGTTTCCTCTTAGGTTGATGCACATCACATGTTTGTTGGAATGCTTGAATGACTAACTAGGTTAGAATGCTTGTTTTTCTTGCCTTCCTTTGTCATGTGTGTCGCCGGATGGGTTCCATGAGGACCCTCTAGGTCGGTCTAAGTTAGATTACCTAGATTACCCTACTACCGCCTTCACTCTAGCTCCTCCTTGACCATTCCGCTACCCCTTTGACCCCGACCTAATCCTAGCCCGTTTTCCTTGTTTGTTTCTCCGGTACTTTAGTCTTAGTCTAGCCTTATCTCCCTCTTATCATTCTCTAGCTTAGCTCGTTGACCTAGTCTCGTATTTGGGCGACCTTGGTCTAGACGCCTCTTACCGTCCCCGTGGATTCGACCCGACTTACCCTAGCTACCCTAGTTAGGTTTTGCCGGTTATTTATTTGATCGGTGGGATTCAGGACAAATCGCACCGTCAATAATTGAAACTAAATATAGATAGATGTACATACCTTAAGGAAAATGAGAGAATTGAAGAAGGAATGAAGAGGAATGGAGGATGGGCGAGTTTAGAGAGAAGTTAGAGAGAAGAAGTGAAATGAGTGAATGAGTCGGGGGAGGGGGGGTGTTCGGCAACTTAAAAAAAATTGACACTTTTAGCGACCGAAATCGGTCGCGCGCCATTATTTTTAGCGACCGATTTCAGTCGCTAAGGCACATATTCAGCGACCAATTTAGCGACCGAAATCGGTCGCGCGTCACTTTTTTTAGCGACTAATTTCGGTCGCTAAGGGTAATTATTTTTTTAAAAATCCGTCTCCTCGTTCAGCGACTAATATCGGTCGCGCGTTGAACTTTCAGTCGCTAAATAAGCCATTGAATTTCTCAGTCGCGCGTGGATGGTAGCTAGATGAACTATTTCTTGTAGTGATCGGAGATCAAAAGAGAAAGTTATGGCCCTCCGAAGTCACAGGGTGAAGTTTCACCCGATGAGATATGACCGGGCGAAACTTCACCCTACGAGATTTTTGAGTTTTTGGTCAAATTTTTCACCGGGCGAAATTTCACCCTATGAGATTTTGACCGGGCGAAACTTCGCTCGACGGTATTTTGAATAGATTGGAGGGAATCCGCATGGCAAAACTTCACCTATGAAGATCCAAAGGGCAAAGTTTGATTTCAAGGGCAAAAATTGGAATTGGGCTTTGTTTTAAGTGACCCATTAAGGCTTTGTATATATAGTTAACCCTAAATTTCTACCACCACTCTCCATCATACTCTCCATTATTATGCTACATTAGATCTAGAAAAATTCCATCTTTTTATGTTTTAGTAGTGTAGTTTTAGATCTTATTAGGAATATTGAAGGGTTGCAAGGATTTGGTGACAAAAGTTCTTGTATTTCTTCTTCTTCAAGCTTATTAATTTATGAATCTTCATCTTCTTTTTAGTGTCAATTCTCCATTGTTGGTACTTTCTTCTCCTCTCTCTCCTCTCTAATTAGTTTCTTCTCTAGTTTTTCCCCTAGTTTATTGTTTTTCTTACTTTGTTATTGTTTTTCCTAGTAGATCTTGTTCTTGGTTTTCTTTTTCTCTCACTTGTATTAGATTAATTTCCCCTCTTTTTGTTAGTATGGATTGTTTTTGCCTAATTCCTTTGTTAGTTATTTTTGTTACTTTCTTCATGAATTGTGAGTAGATTCTTTGTTAGGGTGTTAGTGGAGGATGGATTTGGGTAACATGGATTAAGGATTCTTGTGATTGAATGTACTTGGGTTGATTTATCTATTTTGGAATTGTTGTATGCTTGACGACTTTACTTGATCAATTTAGTTGACTCGTATTCACCCTCGTCAATATGGGGAAACTCGGGGCTTGGGTAATTTCGACTTAGTGACCTAGCTTCTTTGTCGCGAAAATGAGTCTTAGTGAGGTCGGGTGTAGAGACCGAAAGGTGACCCATCCCTTATCGTTCGTGTGTCATTCGCTTGATTCTTTGTTTTATTTATCTCATTTCCGATTCCCCGACTCCTCCTAACACCTTTCCTTTATTTGATTTCTCTTACTTATTCTAGTCTCGTTATCTTTAGTTTAGTTCGTGACCATCTCTAAACCCCCCTTAGAACCCAAACATTTATCGACTTAGACTTGACCGACTTTACGAAGACCGTCCATTGGATCGATCCCGACCTACCACTACTACATTAGTTAGGTTAGTCGGTGTTTATAAATTTGTTTGATCATGCGGGTCGCGACACCCGCGCATCAAAATGGCATCGTCGCCGGGGACGACGATTAGTTGATTGAGTTTTTGTCTATTTGTGTTTGGTTAATTGTTTTCATTTTTATTTCTCTCTACCCTAGTACCACTTGGTGCTAGGAGACTCACCTTCTACTTGAGTGTATTTCCAGGGACATATTATCACTTCTTCGGTTCGATCCGAGCCAAAGATGATATTTAAAGCTATGAGATTCCGGGGAAATAACTCAACAAAGATGATTTCTCATCCATACCTCACACCACCAAACATTCATCCTATCATTCCCCCTCCTCCAAATCCGTTCATATCACCAACTACTACCATTCCCACCACTAATAATCCACCTACACCTTTCACTCCACAAATTTCTCCAACTACATCACTTCTTATCACTCCACAAAAAATTTCTCCACCTTCTACACCTCCCATTTCTCCACCACCCCCAAGAAACTTCCAAGAACCGATCATGCCACTTCTTGATTCACTTTCCCAACCCTTGGAAAGCACTTCCATGAACAATGAATCAAAGCTCGAATTAAAATCGGAAGAAGTAACCAAGAGGTTTGAAGGTATAACTTTTAATTCTAACTCAAGGGATGTGAACCAAGTTCAATCAAGGCCACCAAGACGACCTCCACTACCCAAAATCCCTTGTGAGTGTTGTGGAAACTATGGTCATAAGTCCAACAATTGTCCTTCTTATGAAGAAATGTGCTGTCAAGAATGCAATGAAGTCCAAGTGTTTCAAAATATCAATCCAATGCCTCAAAATGACCCTTTTTCGAACACATACAATCCCCAAACAAGGAACCATGTGCAACAATACAACTCTTATGCAAATCATGATGTGCAAAATCCGGGACCAATGTATCAAGGGGGACAACAAGAAATGCCATTCAATTCACACCATAAACAAAGTTCTTTCATTCAAGGGCCTCCTCCCTACTTGCCTCTTCAAGAGGAAAATTTTAACATTCAAGGAGGCAATTATTTCCAAGGCCAAGGTGAATTCCATAATCAACACATGAATTAAGGAAACAATTACCAAAATCTTGAAGGTAATTTTCGCAATCAAGGGAATAGCCACGGTTTTCAAGGTTATAATCAAGGTATTCAAAGCTTCACTCAAGGGGATTATATCCAAGGGTATCATCCTAACTTCAATCAAAGTTCCCAAGGATACAATCCCGAATATAACCAACCTCCACCTTTCCATGGCGATTACCAACAAAGTCAATAGAATGGACAATGTGAGCATCTTATACAATTCATGCAAAAGGTGATAACATTCTTAGCTTACGATATTGCGGATATAAGAAAGGAACTCAAAGCTAGGAAATCACAAGAAGCCACCAAGGCTCCTACCTTTCTGATACATCCACCACAAGGACTACCTGGACAACCTCAAAATCCTAATTACCCGCAACATCAAGCATATGTCAATGCCGCCACATGGAATGAAGGAAAACAACTAGTAGACCCTCAAAAAATCATGGGTCTAAATCAAGTGGAAAAACCGAAGGTGAAACATGTTGAAAAGCAAAGTGTCCCTCATTTTAGCAAGGTAACAAGACGTCCTCCAACCACAACTTGTTGTGAGGAAGATCGATATGTGACCGATGAAACTAAACTTGAAAGAAGGGACCCTTCTAAGTATATCACGGGAGATAAGGGGTATGTGATAGAGGAAATTCAAAAATAGAAAAGAATGCCACCTCCTAAGCCACATGTGCCACCTTTGCCATTTCCATCTCGAGCTATGATCAATAGGAAGGACATCAAGTCCACCTCATTCTTCGACTTGCTAAAGAAGGATAAGGTAACTCCCCCTCTCACCGAGGTAATTGGCCGATGTGATGATACAATTGTGGTTGCACTCACCGAAGAGTGTAATTCGGCCTTATCGAGCAAGATCCCCACCAAAATGGGTGATCCCGGGAGTTTCTCAATACCTTGCACAATAGGGATGTTGAAATCGATTGTGCTCTATGTGATCTTGGAGTGGTCGTGAGCATTATCCCTCTATCAATCGCGAATGATCTCAATATCAGCGACATGAATCAAACACCGATCAAAATTCGACTAGCCGACGATTCCATCAAGACCCCGGTTGGTATGATTAAAGACATGCTAGTTCGAGTTAAAAATCTCTCGATCCCTGCTGACTTTGTGGTAATGGACGTGAAAGTAGACAAGCATGCCTCCATAATCCTAGGTAGGCCCGTTTTGTCCACCGGCGGAGCAATCATAGATGTTAAAAAGGGGAAGCTTTCGTTTAATATCGGTGAAGAAATCGTACAATTCAAATTACCTATCACGTTTTAAAATCCAATGGTGAGTGATGTCTTCGGAAATGAAATGCTTGAGTACCTTCTAGATGTCGAGTCCCTTGTGATAGAAAAGGAGAATGAAGCTAAGTGGAGTAATTTACTCGATAATGTTGAAACAAAGGTGGAGCTTAATGATTCGACCACCTTGAAACCGCCTAAGAGTTCATCTTCCAACACTTTTCCAACTTCCCGTAGGGGAGCTATAAAAAAATCCAAAAAGAAGAAATCGAAAAGTGTGGTGAACATGGAACCAAGAGACTGAAAGTTAATAACGCGCAACGAGGGTGTAATCCCCGTTGATAAAGCAAGGGTCGAAGTTGACAACAAAAAGTTGAAATGGGACGAAGTATTCCGGCTAGTACAAGAAGTAAAAGCTATCCTCCAAAAATTGCCAAGGATCATGTGTATGTCATAGCCACGGGTAAGTTTTGATGGAGGTGAACTATGCATCGGTCGCTATGATGGCGACCCGGGTTGAGTTTGTATCACATTTGATGAGGTTTGGTGGTATCCTTAATAACCATCTTGTATATATTCTATCATAACTTTTAATTTGTTTGTTAGTTAGTCTTTGGATGAATGTGTGAGTTTGGATTGCAAGGAGTTTTGAAGCTTGGGTGTTTTGATCAAGACTTGAGATTGCTTTGGAGAGTATTTGTGGTGTTGTAGGTGTTTGTTGAAGAAATTTTTCCTCACATCTTGTAGTTTGTGAGTTGGGATTGTTGTTTGAGAAAATGTGAGACTTGTGAAGGCATTTGGAAGGGCAAAAACCAAGAAGAAGAAGCACAAATGGCGACGGGCAAAACTTTACCCGGTGGAGTTATTGTCGCCATTTGTAGATTTTACTGTCGGGTGAAAGTTTGCCAGATGGAGTCCGATCGGGCGAAACATCGCCCTACGGAAAAATTTGTCAGAAATTGATCAGTTACCGTCGGGCGAAACTTCGCCCGATGAGAGTTCACCGGGTGAAACTTCACCCTGTGAAATTAGCCGGCTCCTTCACTTTCCTATATCTCTCCACTACACTAAACACCATTTTCCTCCATTAAAACCTCAAATACTACAAACCCCATTAACACCACTCCCAACTTTACTTTGTCATCCTCAAAACCCAAATTATTCATCATCAATCCACTCTTTTTATAATACACCATTCTTCCCTTTCTCTTTTTTCCCATCCACATTCACTATTATACCCCCTTCCACCCAAATCCATTACACTTCACTTCCTATATCTTCACTTCTTTCTCCTCCTTTCTTCTCCATTTGATGATTATAATTTTGGGTTTGTGGTGATAAGGACTTGTTTGATGAGAAAGTTGGTGTGGCCTTGAATGGCCGAGTATTCTTAGCTCCCGGTCTTTGGTGATGTGATTATACCATTAACTATTTTTGAAAACCCAAATAAATTCATATTTATCTTTTTTAATTTTTTGAGATCGTGCAAAATCCTGGCTAGGTGATGTGATTACATCTACGCCCTTTTCTCACCTTTGATTTCTCTCTTATTTCTATGTATTTTTCTTTTACCATATTTTGGCTAGGATCTAGGTGACGTGATTACACCTACGCCCGACCCTTCTTTTTTTTCTTTCTTTCACTTCTTTTTTTTTTGAAAAATCTCAAAAACAATTGAAAAGTCTTAAAAATCTAAAAATATTTTCCTTATTTTTCTCTTTCTATCTTTTTTGATTTTTCCCCTACTTGTGCATTGAGGACAATGCACAGTTTTAGTGTGGGGGAGAGGTCTACTATCCTTTGATTTTTCCTTTTTTATTTTTCAAAACTCTTTTCAAAAAATCATAAAAACATGAAAAATTCATAAAAATACAAAAAGATTTTTCCTTCTTATTTTATTTTGTTCGTGTCTTAGTGTCCCTTGTATAGTCTTGTTCTCCACTCTTGCAGGATCGCCACTAACCTTATAGCACGAGATGAAAGGTTATGGATGCATAAGACTACTTGGTAACCTCTTTCCTTTTCATTTTTTTCCCTATCCTTATCTTGTATGGGAGTTTAGGTTTGATGCTATTTGGAGGCTCTTGATGAGCATTTTGGAATCGGTGGCTGTGGTTGTAATAATTGTTTGATGGAGAACGGAGTGCATGACTATACTTGTGTTCTCTTTTATTTACCTTTTTTCTTTTTCTTGTGTTCTTCATGCTTTTTTTTATAGCGTGTCTAGGATTAAAAGTTTTCAAAAACCCGATTACGTACTTATTACAAGAGTTTACATTCCATTGTAGATAACTCATTGTAGATTTTGGACACTAATCTAGTAGAATGACTCTAAATCAATGAACATGTTGATCTTTTAGCTTGAGTCCACATTTTCTACTAGAGGTTTACTTCGGGGTTTGCTCTTTACCATCTTGACCACCCATGGAGGAGTTAGGCCTTGGTTTTTGCATCCCAACTTCTAGGTGACCTCGCTCGAATGACCATTGCACCTTTAATCCAAATTCTTCTCACCTTTTTGTGGGTTATCTGGGGATGGCGCGCGTTCTTGGATACGTATTATTACTCCACCTATACATCACCACAATAAGTTTACAAAAATGAACCTCCAAGCTCGGTTTCGAACCACTTCAAAAAGCCAAAAGGGCAAATCAAAGCAAGAGAAAAGAGCACAAAAATATGATAGTCAAAGGAGAGAAAAGGAATATCAAAAACATCTCCTTCACAAAAAAAAAAGAGGGAAAAAGAAAGAAAAAAAAGGAAACCCTTTGATCGACTTTTGGCCGTGAAGTGCCTACTAGAGGACAGAGTCCCGAGGAAGGAAGATAGCGGTGATTAGTCGATCCACCACAAAATTGTAAACACTTCTCCACTTTATTTTTGGGCTAATTTGGATAATTTGAGTTTGGAATGACCCTCTTGGCCTTAGCCCAAGAGAGCGGGATTGCACCTACCTACAGTGTTGAACGACTTCATGGTTCACTTATTCCACTCCGTTTAACACCCCGTTGTACTCCTTTAGAAGATTAGGAGGACCTAGCTAAGTCATCAACATCTTTATTGCTTTAATGTCATACTATTAGACTTTGGTCCTTGTCTACGTGGGTGATTTATCTTTGAATGTTCATGATTGTTTTAGGTAAGTAATCGGTGTCTTCCCCGCCGTCTCGATGAGGGATTCGGTGTTTTATTTTTGCTTTGGATGCGCCTATTCTTTCGTGTTATGTGTTTTTATGTGTTTAATCGCATCCACCATTTTGAGCAAGACCCAACTTGCCTTGCATTGAAGTATCTTACCTCATAGGTATTCCAATGTGTGTAACACCCCTGATTTTATGAAATAAATTAAATTAAAATTTTGTTCGTATATTTATTTTTACGATTTAACTCGTAATTCTTAAAATTATTATAAAACGAATTTATCGTTTAATCGTTTCAAACTCCTAAAATTCTATTTGTCTCGAAAACTCTTCTTATATATTTAAAACATATTTTGGTTTCTGTTTCGATTCATTTTATACATTTAATTTAATCGAAAGTCTATTTCGGCAATTTAAGTCCTAAATTCTTTTTATTTATTCATATTTTAGCTCGAATTCTATTTTCAGCTCGAAGTTCCTTTATATTAAGTTTCGTCAAAACATTTATTTCGTTTCCTCGAAAAATCAATTTAATTCACTTTATCGAATATTTATTATTTATCGGGAAATACAATTTCATCGTTTAATTATTTATTTCACTAATCTTCGTTTTCGTCTCGAATAATTTATTTATTCATTTTATTCGACGGCCCGATTATTTACTAATTTTATTAACTCGTTTTATTTCGACTCGCGGGTCAGCAACTTATTGTTACAGAATTCGTTTAATTCGTTTTTTTTTCTAACCCCATTCATTTAATTAATCCGTTCAACGTATATTTAGTGTCTCGGAATCTGTACACCTTTTATTATGAATTGATTCATCCCACTTATTATATTCATTCATTTCCCTTTCTTTATGTACACCCCCCCTTCTAATTCTCTCCCTCTGCCTTTCTTTTCAACCACCGCTTCATCTTTCACTCTCTTTTAATCAGCCATCCTCCACCTTTTCGTTCCTCCTTTTAATCTCATCTGACTCCTCCATTTCTCCCTCACTTGATGCTCGCTGCTTCTGCTATTTCTTCTGCTGGTGCGTGTTCTGTCTTCCTCTCCTTTTCCCTTGTTTCCGGCCTCTGTTCTCGCCCTTCCTGTTCGCTGCTGCTGCTGCTGCGTACTGCTGCTGCTGGTTCTGCTTTGTTTGTGTCGCTTCTGCTGCTGTTTTGTCACTGTTACTGCTCTTCGTACCAGTGTTACTGCTGATGCGTTCCGTCTGCCTCTTTACCTGATTTCGATTAAGGTAATCCATTTCTTCTTATTCGGTCCCTTCTCTGTTTTCTTCTTCTTCTCTTGTAATATTTCACTCGATCGATCTGTTCTCGCGTCCCTTTTTTCTTCTTTTCCTCTGCGTTTTTGTTGCCGCGGCCTGCTGTTGTTTTATGATGTTGTTGTTCGGTTTTGCCTCTCGTTTTCTGCTGTTGTACGTTTCTCTCCTGCTGCCCTTCTTTTTCTTATTCGTTTTCCTGCTTCCTCTTCTGCTTTTGTGTCGTCATTTGCTGCTGATGTTGCCGATTTCTTCTTCTGCTTCTTCTCTCCTTCTTCTTCTGACCTCGTTTTGTTATCTTGTCGCCGCTAGTTCGTTATTATTCCTGTTCGTTGTTTTGTGTTTGTCCTCTATCTTTCGATTTTCATGGTTCTGTTGCTGCTTCCTCTTCTTCTTCGTCTGTCTGATGCTTCTGCTCGCTTGTTGTTCTGCTATGGTTGTCGATTTTGCTGGTATTGACGTTGTTACGCTATTACTCATGTCCTGTTCGTTCATTCTTCTTCTTCTTCTCATGATTTTATCGCTGCTGTTCCGTTGTTCGTTTGCTGCTGCTGCCTTTGTCGACTTGCTGTGGGCTGTCCGGGTTATATTCATTTTCGTTTTGGTCATTTATGTTGTCGTTTTTCTCGCTGTGCTAATGCCATTGTCGGCTGCTACTGTACATTTCTATTGTTGCGGTTTTTCATTCTTGTTCTTGTTTTCGCTGATTTGTTCGCACCTCTTTTCTCTCCCTCGTTTTTCTTCTCCTCCAACCTTTTTCCCCATTTCTTTTCGATTAAGTCCTTCCTCGCTCCTCCCATTTTTCCTTGTCATGTGCCGTGTCATCTCTAGTCATTCTCAACTTTCTTCTGATTCCTTGGTTTCTGTTTCTGTGTGTCTCGGATTCTGTTGGAGCCTCGAAGTGGTTTGAAGGCAAATATCATGACGATCGAAGCTTGGAGAAATGGATGGATCGACAAGTGCATTGACAATTTTTGCGTTCAAGGTAACTTTAGGACGTTACTCGATTTTATATCGTATGTTTGAGTAGTAGTATCTAGTAAATATTTTTAACTTCGATTTTTCTAATTTTAGCTATTTATTTTTTTGCTAAAAATATTATTTTTAAATCGTATGACCTTTCAGTATTTTTACGACCTTCGATATCGTTTTATAAATCGCTAGTAATTTTATTATTTATGATCGTTATAATATTTTGTTGGTTATCGTGACACTAGTAACTAAATAATATCGATTTCATATTTTTTGTCATATTTCGTTAATTAATAATTTTAACTCAAAATCGTATTTTATATTATAATCAAAATTTGTATACTTCTTCAATAAATTAATTTCGTTTTACGACTTATATTAATAAATGAGAAAATAGTCACTTTTGTTTTAAATATATTTTATTCGAGACTATTTTCACTAATAATCTCTTATTTATTTCTGATTGACTATTTTTGGTAAAATCCGTATTATTTAATGATAAAATCTATTTGCTAAATCAAATTCGAAAGCTTTATAAAATCTCGTTTAATTTATAAAACTCATTGACTCAATTAATTTTGATATCGTTTTTCTTAAAACAACTCTTTTCTAAAATTTATTATTTTAACTCGATTTTATAATTATCTATAAAGTTCTATATATTGACTTATTATATTTTATTTATATCTTGAGTAACGAATTTAGAAATATAATAATGTTAGGATAACGACGATAATAATAAAATGTTAATTTCGTTAGAAATGCTATATTTATACATTAAACTTATTTTGAATTACTTACGAATTTTCTATAACAATATTTCCATTTTAAGTAAGTTTCTAAAATTAGTAAGTTTCTATTTATGGAAAGTTTCCCTTTTATATAAATTGTTTATTCCTTTTATCCTCATACTAATTTAATTGATTATATCTTTTGTATTTATCGATAATGGCTTGTTTTGGAGTTATGGAATAAGGACAAGTGTGAGGTTAGAGTAATATATACTAGGGTTTACGGTTTTGCCATCAACTATAAGGCTAGTGTATCAGGAATCGGTACATTGGTTGTTGAACCGGGTGACAGGTATCCCGGGAGTTGTGTACATTTTGACCTTAAGCTTAGGCCTCGCAGTAAGTCGCCGTCATAAGTTAAACTGGGTCACAAGTAATCCCAGGAGGGGTGTGCATTGTCTTAAACTAGGGCCACGCATTTATAAGTCGCCGCTCTATTATGGTTGAGTAGCCTAGTTAGAGACCGAATTTTGATTTGTTTGAACTAAGTTCTCGAAGCTAGTTTTAGTATTCTTCTAGTGAAAGTCTAGCCGTCTACACTAAACTTATCCATAACGCCATTTGAATATTTTTATTATTATCAATACATTTTGGTTTGCAGGTTGGCAAATATTTGATGTTTTCTTCTGAAAACTCGTTTGGTTTTTATTGTTCCAATATTTTAAGTTTTACTTAAAACTTATTTTATTATATCGTTTTAATGTTTTCCCATTTTAAGTATTTTGGTATAATAATACTATTATTTTTCCATATGATATAATATGGCTGGGAGAACGTCCGAGTTACTCCCCACTGACGTGGCTGTTATGTTTATAACATGACAGGTAATTGCTGCTGGGTTTTGGGTGTGAGCTAGAGAGTAGCATGGATCCTACTCTTTCTTCATTCGATTTATGGATTTGTATAAACCTGTTTGGAATTTTTTTTAGCCCTTTTGTAAAAAGAGGCATTTGTATTGACTTACCATTTCTTTAATAAGATATAGTTTGTCAGTGTGTTTTAATCCCAACTCTACAGTGTTTCCGCCACTGTACTGCGTTAGATTTTCTAGGGGATTACAGTTGGTATCAGAGCATTGTTGCTCCCGACGCTTACACCTGATTCTAGAAAAATACTCGTAAATGATTTGAACAATAAAGAAATATTAGTGAGAGATGGGTAGAAACCAAAATAAGGACTTAACTGTTAGGATTAATTGTTCTTGTAACTCAATGACTAGCATTGAAATTTTGTTTCCTTTGTCTGGAAGAAGATGAATGAACAAGACGTTGATATGATGCTGCTCTAAATCGGGATAAGACCTGCTTAGAACTCTCAACGCCTGCTGACTCGAGTGGACAACTTGGTACTCCAAGGAAGATGTCGATGGTGACTTTTCAGCTTTGGTTCAGTTTGCTTAAGCTACAGGCCAGATGACCAAGAGTGGATTCCTGTTCCATGATGTTGCAGTAGATCCAGATCGAGCGACCCAAGACTTCCGTGCTCGTTCCTCTGCAAGAAGATGAAGTAATCCTTTTAGTTCCCTCGTGAACCTTAGAGGTCCGAACTTTTCCTTCTCGTTTTAGGTCTTTATATTCTAGAATCGTTGATTCTTTTCTTCCTGCTTCTGCCTTTTTCAATTCCTCTCTTATAAATTCTCGTCTTCATTCTTGAGATAATTCTTCGATTAATTCTCCTACTTTACCATCTTTTCTCTTGAGATTCTGTGGTTAGACCGGATTCTGTCCCAGTGAACCCCATGGAAGGTTATAGGTGTTTGAGATTTAGTAAACCCTTGTTACATACATGGTTCGAGGATTGTGGGTTATACCTTGTTATCTATCTTAGTAAGCTTTTGAGGATCAATTTGAATGATAAATTATCGATTAATGGAATTAGGATAATACTTTGGACACAGAACCTTGGGTTATAGGTTACTTTTATTGTTTTGGACTACTTAGAGTTAAGCATATCTTGGGAATGGTAAGAGTATGTCATATTTGATGGATACCTAGTACCGAACTAAGTGTAACTAATAATATTACTTTGAGATTCTTACCTGATGGTTATTGGATGGATGCATCGCGAATATTTGGGATCTTAGAGTATTGTTTAAAGTGTTAGCCTGAGTGTTGTGGTACCATTCAAGGTTTTCATTAATGTCGTTAGAAATCTTGGTGAACATAGATTTCCTGTGTTTCTTAAGGATTAGATCGTTGATCGTTGTTTAAGGTTGTAACCTATGAACTTTGGAGTTGAGTGATCTAACTTGGATAAATTGTTTAAGAAGAGAGACATATTGCACAATTAGAGGTTGGATTTATCGCGTTGTTTTGAGGAATACTTAATGCGAATCATCTTGATGGATTTATAGTTCAAAACCCTTAGACCAACGAGTTTGTGGCTTCGTTGAGTTAATAAATATTTTGGTGGTTTCGTTGTTACGTTATGAAATTTGGTGGATCTTGTTAGTGTTCCTTACTCGTGGAATTTTGGGGTATACCTTGAGTTGGAGCTTTGAATATAAGAGCTTTATCGTTACAAGTTTGGGTATGTTGATAATCGTTGGAATTTTAAGTAATGAGATTAGATTCTAAAGCATTGTGGATTAGTACCGTGTCGATTAAACGATTGGATAATCACATTAGACATTTTATTGGAGGTTGTAACAGTCGATATTTTTGGACGTTTTAAGATTGAGTAGGTCAACCTAATGCCTAATTTTGGACTTAGCGTTATTTGATGGAAATTAGGAACCCGTGTTGTGAGAGTCGTACCGGGAATCTCGAGATGGATAACTTATTCTATAATTCCTTGAGAGCTCCGTTTGACTCTCAATTTTCGCTCCTCTTAGCTTATTTTTTTTAAATCCTGCTACTTCTTCTTCGGTCAATCCCTTTGACTTCCTTATCGGGTTTGAAAATTTCTTTTTCGATTCGTCGTTGACTTTGACTCTATTTATCCGTTTACCATTTTTTTTCTCGAACCTGTTATGAAGGGTTTGGCTATTTTTAAAAAAAATGTTGGCTATCGTGAAATTTTAACATTTGAGTTATAAATTTCAAAACTTCGTTTTCGTTTCGTTTTTGGTTGATAACATATATTTAGTCCTGTTTCAAAATGTCTTAATAATTTATTTTAAAGTATTTCAAAATTATTTAAAATTTTAACTTTGATTTTCGCGTGATCGAGATTTTATGAAAACTTTTAAAATTACAAATATTTTGGATTTTTATAAGATTATTATGTAAACGATTTAATATTTTCGAAAAAACTTCGTATGTTTAAATTTTTGTTTTATTGTCGTTAGACTCTAAACTGTTGTTGAAAATGTTTGTCTATTGATTCGATCCTTATTTACTATCTACAAAACTTGATTTCTCAAATTTTTGTTTGGTCTTAAAACAAAATATTGTCGAAATTCTTAATCAAAATATTTTATTATTTCTTTGAAAATATTTGGGTACTTTCCCCCTCGAGTTCATTTACAAATATTATCTATCGTCATTATTTTTATCAAATTATTTTTTTTTAAAATTGCGATTTCATTAATTTAAGTGATTTTAAACTTTGGGAACTGAGCCCAACTCATCTTGAAATAAATTTTGTCTTCGATTTCGATTTCATATCAAGTTTGAAGTTGTAAAGTTTTTAAAATCGAGAGTGTGATGCGAGATAAGCATTCTCATTTTGTTCAAGTGATATAACCTTGTTTTCCATTCTATTATTATGTTTTTGTTAGTTTCGAGGACGAAACTTCTTTTTAGTGGGGAAGATTATAACACCCCTGATTTTATGAAATAAATTAAATTAAAATTTTGTTCGTATATTTATTTTTACGATTTAACTCGTAATTCTTAAAATTATTATAAAACGAATTTATCGTTTAATCGTTTCAAACTCCTAAAATTCTATTTGTCTCGAAAACTCTTCTTATATATTTAAAACATATTTTGGTTTTTGTTTCGATTCATTTTATACATTTAATTTAATCGAAAGTCTATTTCGGCAATTTAAGTCCTAAATTCTTTTTATTTATTCATATTTTAGCTCGAATTCTATTTTCAACTCGAAGTTCCTTTATATTAAGTTTCGTCAAAACATTTATTTCGTTTCCTCGAAAAATCAATTTAATTCACTTTATCGAATATTTATTATTTATCGGGAAATACAATTTCATCGTCTAATTATTTATTTCACTAATCTTCGTTTTCGTCTAGAATAATTTATTTATTCATTTTATTCGACGGCCCGATTATTTACTAATTTTATTAACTCGTTTTATTTCGACTCGCGGGTCAGCAACTTATCGTTACAGAATTCGTTTAATTCGTTTTTTTTTCTAACCCCATTCATTTAATTAATCCGTTCAACGTATATTTAGTGTCTCGGAATCTGTACACCTTTTATTATGAATTGATTCATCCCACTTATTATATTCATTCATTTCCCTTTCTTTATGTACACCTCCCCCCCCCCCCCCCCCCCCTTCTAATTCTCTCCCTCTGCCTTTCTTTTCAACCACCGCTTCATCTTTCACTCTCTTTTAATCAGCCATCCTCCACCTTTTCGTTCATCTCATTCGACTCCTCCATTTCTCCCTCACTTGATGCTCATTGTTGCTGCTATTTCTTCTGCTGGTGCGTGTTCTGTCTTCCTCTCCTTTTCCCTTGTTTCCGGCCTCTGTTCTCGCCCTTCCTGTTCGCTGCTGCTGCTGCGTACTGCTGCTGCTAGTTCTGCTCTGTTTTTGTTGCTTCTGCTGCTCTTTTGTCACTGTTACTGCTCTTCGTGCCAGTGTTACTGCTGATGCGTTCCGTCTGCCTCTTTACCTGATTTCGATTAAGGTAATCCATTTCTTCTTTTTCGGTCCCTTCTCCGTTTTCTTCTTCTTCTCTTGTAATATTTCACTCGATCGATCTGTTCTCGCATCCCGTTTTTCTTCTTTTCCTCTGCGTTTTTGTTGCTGCGGCCTGCTGTTGTTTTATGATGTTGTTGTTCGGTTTCGCCTCGCGTTTTCTGCTGTTGTACGTTTCTCTGCTGCTGCCCTTCTTTTTCTTATTCGTTTTCCTTCTTCCTCTTCTGCTTTTGTGTCGTCATTTGCTGCTGATGCTGCCGATTTCTTCTTCTGCTTCTTCTCCCCTTCTTCTTCTGACCTCGTTTTTTTATCTTGTCGCCGCTAGTTCGTTATTATTTCTGTTCGTTGTTTTGTGTTTGTCCTCTATCTTTCGATTTTCATGGTTCTGTTGCTGCTTCCTCTTCTTCTTCGTCTGTATGATGCTTCTACTCGCTTGTTGTTCTGCTATGGTTGTCGATTTTGCTGGTATTGACGTTGTTACGCTATTACTCATGTCCTGTTCGTTCATTCTTCTTCTTCTCATGATTTTATCGCTTCTGTTCCGTTGTTCGTTTGCTGCTGCTGCCTTTGTCGTCTTGCTGTGAGCTGTCCGGGTTATATTCTATTTCGTTTTGATCATTTATGTTGTCATTTTTTTCGCTGTGCTAATGCCATTGTCGGCTGCTACTATACATTTCTATTGTTGCGGTTTTTTCACTCTGGTTCTCGTTTTCGCTGATTTGTTCGCACCTCTTTTCTCTCCCTCGTTTTTCTTCTCCTCCAACCTTTTTCCCCATTTCTTTTCGATTAAGTCCTTCCTCGCTCCTCCCATTTTTCTATGTCATGTGCCGTGTCATCTCTAGTCATTCTCGACTTTCTTCTGATTCCTTGGTTTCTGTTTCTGTGTGTCTCGGATTCTGTTGGAGCCTCGAAGTAGTTTGAAGGCAAATATCATGACGATCGAAGCTTGGAGAAATGGATGGATCGACAAGTGCATTGACAATTTTGCGTTCAAGGTAACTTTAGGACGTTACTCGATTTTATATCGTATGTTTGAGTAGTAGTATCTAGTAAATATTTTTAACTTCGATTTTTCTAATTTTAGCTATTTATTTTTTTGCTAAAAATATTATTTTTAAATCGTATGACCTTTCAGTATTTTTACGACCTTCGATATCGTTTTATAAATCGTTAGTAATTTTATTATTTATGATCGTTATAATATTTTGTTGGTTATCGTGACACTAGTAACTAAATAATATCGATTTCATATTTTTCGTCATATTTCGTTAATTTATAATTTTAACTCAAAATCGTATTTTTATATTATAATTGAAATTTGTATACTTGTTCAATAAATTAATTTTGTTTTACGACTTATATTAATAAATGAGAAAATAGTCACTATTGTTTTAAATATATTTTAGTCGAGACTATTTTCACTAATAATCTCTTATTTATTTCTGATTGACTATTTTTAGTAAAATCCGTATTATTTAATGATAAAATCTATTTGCTAAATCTAATTCGAAAGCTTTATAAAATCTCGTTTAATTTATAAAACTCATTGACTCAATTAATTTTGATATCGTTTTTCTTAAAACAACTCTTTTCTAAAATTTATAATTTTAACTCGATTTTGTAATTATTTATAAAATTCTATATATTGACTTATTATACTTTATTTATATCTTGAGTAAAGAATTTAGAAATATAATAATGTTACGATAACGACGATAATAATAAAATGTTAATTTCGTTAGAAATGCTATTTTTATACATGTCACTTATTTTGAATAACTTACGAATTTTCTATAACAATATTTCCATTTTAAGTAAGTTTCTAAAATTAGTAAGTTTCTATTTATAGAAAGTTTCCCTTTTATATAAATTGTTTATTCCTTTTATCCTCATACTATTTTTATTGATTATATCTTTTGTATTTATCGATAATGGCTTGTTTTGAAGTTATGGAATAAGGACAAGTGTGAGGTTAGAGTAATATATTCTAGGGTTTACGGTTTTGCCATCAACTATAAGGCTAGTGAATCAGGAATCGGTACATTGGTTGTTGAACCGGGTGACAGGTATCCCGGGAGTTGGGTACATTTTGACCTTAAGTTTAGGCCTCGCAGTAAGTCGCCGTCATAAGTTGAACTGGATGACAGGTAATCCCAGGAGGGGTGTGCATTGTCTTAAACTAGGGCCACGCATTTATAAGTCACCGCTCTATTATGGTTGAGTAGCCTAGTTAGAGACCGAAGTTTGATTTGTTCGAACTAAGTTCTCGAAGCTAGTTTTAGTATTCTTCTAGTGAAAGTCTAGCCGTCTACACTAAACTTATCCATAACGCCATTTGAATATTTTTATTATTATCAATACATTTTGGTTTGCAGGTTGGCAAATATATTATGTTTTCTTCTGAAAACTCGTTCGTTTTTATTGTTCCAATATTTTAAGTTTTACTTATAACTTATTTTATTATATCGTTTTAATGTTTTCCCATTTTAATTATTTTGGTATAATAATACTATTATTTTTCCATATGATATAATATGGCTGGGAGAACGTCTGAGTTACTCCCCGCTGACGTGGCTGTTATGTTTATAACATGACAGGTAATTGCTGCTGGGTTTTGGGTGTGAGCTAGCGAGTAGCGTGGATCCTACTCTTCCTTCATTCGATTTATGGATTTGTATAAACCTGTTTGGAAAAAAAAAAATTAGCTCTTTTGTAAAAAGAGGCCTTTGTATTGACTTACCATTTCTTTAATAAGATATAGTTTGTCAGTGTGTTTTAATCCCAACTCTACAGTGTTTCCGCCACTGTACTGCGTTAGATTTTCTTGGGGATTACAATGTGAGTTGAGGGGCGGAGCGGATCCGTTAATTGCCCTGTATTGGCTTAACATAATCTAGCTTAGTAGTAGCTAGTGTAGTACTTAGTTTCATTTTGGGTCTTTGGTCGAGGACGAGCAACGGTTTGGTGTGGGGGAATTGTTGTGTGCTAAATTTGGACCATTTTTCCCCTTATTTAAACCCGTTTTTGCCCCGTTTTGTGAGGATAAAGTGCGATTATTGCCATATTTTGAGTATTTCCCGCATTAGAGCTCTTTTGCAATTTACGTGTTTTTTGTAGTTTTTTTTTTATCAATTTTGATTGGATTTGGCACCAAAAGCATTATCGAGCTTCCATGAGCACAAGAGAGCAGAATATCATCCCAAAGCATGATTAAAGTCCAAAGTCCAAAGTCCAAACCCAAGAGGTGAAACCTTGAGCAAAAGAGCAAAAGTCAATAATAGGGAAAAACTCGAGTTCATTGGACAACTTCACAAGGCAAGTTCTAACTTCAAATGCATATATCTAGAGTTCTATACCTCGGATTGAAGCGATTCTAGTTGGAGGTGAATGCATATCGTTTTAGCTTTCCAACGACATATCACACGTCCCAATCGGAGATCAAACGAGAAAGATATGGCCCTCCGAAGTCACAGGGTGAAGTTTCCCCCAATGAGATCTGACTGGGCAAAAGTTTACCCTATGAGATTTTGACCGGGAGAAACTTCGCCTGACGGTATTTCGACAAGATTGAAGGGAATCCGCAGGGCAAAACTTCACCCTATGAAGATCCAAAGGGCAAAGTTTGATTTCAATGGCAAAAATTAGAATTGGGCTTTGTTTTAAGTTACCCATTAAGGCTTTGTATATATAGTTAACCCTAGATTTCTACCACCACTCTCCATCATACTCTCCATTATTATGCTTCATTAGATCTAGAAAATTTTAATCTTTTTATGTTTTAGTAGTGTAGTTTTAAATCTAATTAGGAATATTGAAGGGTTGCAATGATTTGGTGACAAAAGTTCTTGTATTTCTTCTTCTTCAAGCTTATTAATTTATGAATCTTCATCTTCTTTGTGGTGTCAGTTCTCCATTGTTGGCACTTTCTTCTCCTCTCTCTCCTCTCTAATTAGTTTCTTCTCTAGTTTTTCCCCTAGTTTATTGTTTTTCTTGCTTTGTTATTGTTTTTCCTAGTAGATCTTGTTCTTGGTTTTATTTTTCTCTCACTTGTATTAGATTAATTTCTCCTCTTTTTGTTAGAATGGACTGTTTTGGCTAATTCCTTTGTTAGTTATTTTTGTTACTTTCTTCATGAATTGTGAGTAGATTCTTTGTTAGGAGGGTTAGGGGAGGATGGATTTGGATAACACGGATTAAGGATTCTTGTGATTGAATGTACTTGGGTTGATTTGTCTATTTTGGAATTGTTGTATGCTTGTGGACTTTACTTGATCAATTTAGTTGACTCGTATTCACCCTCGTCAATATGGGGAAACTCGGGGCTTGGGTAATTCCGACTTAGTGACCTAGCTTCTTCGTCGCGAAAGCGAGTCTTAGTGAGGTCGGATGTAGAGACCGAAAGGTGACCCATCCCTTATCGATCGTGTGTCATTCACTTGATTCTTTGTTTTATATATCTCATTTCCGATTTCCCGACTCCTCCTAACATCTTTCCTTTATTTGATTTCTCTTACTTATTCTAGTCTCATTATCTTTAGTTTAGTTCGTGACCACCTAAAACCCCCCTTAGAACCCAAACTTAGACTTGACCGACTTTACGAAGATCGTCCATTGGATCGATCCCGACCTACCACTACTACATTAGTTAGGTTAGTCGGTGTTTATAAATATTGTTTGATCGTGCGGTTCGCGACGCTCGCGCATCAGTCATCTCCGCGAAAGCCGCGGTCACCCAATCAAAACGTCTCAGCTGATCTAAATCAGCCAGGAAAGGCAAAATCCTAGTACTAAACCTCTCGCCCTTATCCGAGAAGTGGGTCGATCCTAGGAAGTACTACAACCACAGACGGGCATCCTGCACCAGCGTGTTTGTTACTCGACCCTCTAATTCCGCCACCCTCTCGAAGTGGTCGGTAATGTGCGAACTCACTAGAGCATGAGACGTACTATAAGCCTCACGCTCCAAACAATCCCCGATCCATCCACGGACCTTGTCACTATCTAACTTATGGCCCTCAGCAGCCCACCTAATCACCTCCGGACCCCAGAGTAAACCCGTAATAACCCCGAAGTCCTCCAAAGTCATCCCGGCCTCCCCAAAAGACTTGTGAAAAGTCGAGATAGTGTCGTGAAAGCGATCCATCATCGCCCTGATCACCATGAGGTTGCATTTGGTCTTGCAACCTACCAACCTGACTCAATGCCAAACGACAGGACCTAAAGCTGTCCCCGCGATAATCTCCTTTTCCGCGGGGCTTATCTTCTAAGAATAAATCTCCAAGCACGTCGTAAAACCCGAGAAGGTCCTCATCGGACGTGGAGGCTGCAAACTGAGATAATACAGGCATAAGCAAACCAAATCATTGCAACCAAAATTTAAAGCCCAAACTAAGTAAGCACAAGTCAAGATACTCACCAGGCCATTCACGACACGGCTAGAGACGTGCAAATCAGGACGAAACAATAACTGATGACCATCCCAATCCTAGGCCCAAGAGGGATCCTCGTAACCAACCTCCTCACCCTCGTGTATCAGATCCGGCACATGAGCCCTCCTGGCAACCGTCACGGGTTGTCTACGCCTCATGACGCTATCAAAATCAGTCTCATTTATGGCCCTGGTTCACGACGCTGCGAAGGAACGCTTCGTCGCCTCTTACAAACCCCCCGGGGAGTCAGCGAGCTCGTCCTCGCAGCCTCACCACTATTACTAGTCAAAGGAGCTCCCTTGGGACGCTCAGTATCATCTCTAGCGGCAAAACTAAACAAAAATACAAAAGTGCTCCTCAGGTCAAGTCGAAGCAGCATAAACGGGTCAAAATAAGGTCAAAATTTTGGATATAGATATCAAAATTTTGAAAAGTCCACTAGCACCCATTTTAGACCCCGGTCACAATAAAAGTGATTTTGGGAAAATCCAACATCATTACGGTACTATTTGGTCCGTCGTAAGTCACACAAACCCTCACGGAACGCCCTAGAGTGCATTCTAACTCACAAGGGTTGACATGGAAGTCGCCCATAATGTCACCAAACACTAGTCGAGCGAAATTACGAAGGTCAAGTATGGGAGTAACCGGGAAAAGAATCCCTAAACCCTAATATTTCGAATTTACCCCGTGGGAAGCCATTACTGCACCTCAAAACCTCCTATGAAGCTTATATATAACTACCCTATCAAGCTCTATTCGGCTCTAATTTAACAATGGGACCAAGGACAAACATCGGAACCTAGCAAATTCAAAATGCCCAAATCGATTTTTAGGGTTCAAGCAAAATCGACCCACAATCAATCCAATTAAGCGCGAATCGACAATAGGCGAGTAAGGAACACTTACCCGATGTCGACATAATCGTGTATGACAAAAATCGAGACGGAAATCGGTTGAAAAAGTCGAGGAAGCGAGATTGAGTCAGGAGAGGTTGCGCGTTTTGGGTTTAAGGCGAATGACCCGTACCTCCTTTCCTTCGCTGACTTTAAACAAACCCGATCCTCAAAACCCCGGGCGCCCCAAGCCAGGCGTCCTTGTTTCGGATTGTTGGGGCTAGGCTTCCAAAGATTAAGGCGCACAAGGTCGCACGTCTGACTATTCGGCTCAAAGTAAAAAAACGAGAACCAATGGGACACGGTATCCAATAACCGTAAGACACACACTCCTATATCAAGCAAAATAAACAACGACAAGACAATTTACTAACCGTGACAAAGCAAGCCTAGAAACCTCCTCTAGTCGAAATCTGCCTCCAATGAAAAAACGAACATAAAAACCTATAGCTAACAAGACTACTCATATTCAAGCACATGACAAATCAAGCAAAACAAATCTGAACAAAGAATATTAAAGTGAACATCCGCGAACCTAAAAAACGAATATGACCGAAGCAAATTCAAGTGAACATCCGCGAACCTAAAAAAACAAATCTGACCTAAACAAATTCAAGTGAACATCTGCGAACCCAAAAAACGAATCTGACCGAAGCAAATTCAAGTGAACATCCGGGAACCTAAAAAATGAAATTGACCGAAGCAAATTCAAGTGAACATCCGCGAAACTTTAACCAATGAGCATTCTGAAGGCAATTCAAGTTCGAATGGACCCCTACACATTCTAAATTCCTTTAAGCCTAACAAGTCACTAAGCTTTCTGAAGGCAATTCAAGTTCGAACAGATTCTTACACATTCGAAATTCTTTTAAGCCTAACGAGTCACTAAGCATTCTGAAGGCAATTCAAGTTCGAATGGATTCTTACACATTCGAAATTATTTTAAGCCTAACCAGTCACTAAGCATTCTGAAGGCAATTCAAGTTCAAATGGATTCTTACACATTTGAAATTTTAAAGGCAATTCAAGTTCTAATGGATTCTTACACATTCAAAAATTTTAACCCATAAGCCTAACGAACCCCAAAGCATTCTGAAGGCAATTCAAGTCAAGTCAAGATAACAAACTCGATTGAATCCTGAAGCAATCAAAAGGCAAATCTTTAAAATCCGTGAATCTAACGAGTCCTTAAGCATTCAATTCACGTACCCCATAGAAATACCCGAAACAAAAGGTAAAGCATAATCAACACAACCATCTGCCAAGGATATTAAAACTATGACTAAATCGTTAGTAAAATACTTAAGCAAAAGGTCCATGTCAAAGACCGAAATAATAGTCGACATTAAGCAACCCGAAGCAAAACAAGCAATTCTAGACCCAAGGTTCAACAGGTAACTGCAGGCGAGGAGGTCGGGTATGATGTCTAAGCCCTGGCAGACGAGCCTCAAATACGTAGTCCAACGAACTCAAAACGACCCGACCGAACAGCCACCGGGTTGTAATCCTCGATTGACCTGGGCGACTATACTTTGACTTTCGTCTTGCCCAAGCCTCAGTCCAAGTGGGGGCTTCTGTAGACACCAGATTTGGACTTTGTGGCTGCAGGAGTGCCCGACAAACACCCGATGACGATCGGACTGCAACACGATGCGAGATTATGAAATTTTAGATAGTTTTTCTATAAAATGGATCAAATAATTACTCGGAAAAATCAATTTAACATCAAGACAACCTTAGTCGTGTCATTATGGTCGCGACGACAATAATTAGAGTCAATTCCGACATCGGGACCCCAAATCTGTCCCAAAATATGCAAAGTCAAACCCGAGTCAACACTTCGGGCCGAGCAAACCTCGAGACACGCGCCTGAGGCCCATCCAGCGCTCGACGTGCTAGGGTTATGGGAATGCTTAATACCTAAGACAACAGAATATACGCATCTTCTCCGTTTTGGAAAGTTTCAAAATCGGATCTTCAAAAATCCAGGCGTCTTACACCAGGCGTCCCAAGTCTGATGCGCATGCCACCAGGCAACTGAGTTCTGGTGCGCCAGAGCTCAAGCATCCTAGAGGGTGATTTGAACTGCGCGAGCAACTATATATACCCCCTCACTTCATTTATTTCGACACATCGTCATAAACGAGTTCGTGACTTACTTCTCCCACAACTCGCTCTTCCCCTCTTCTTCTCTAACTTAGGTCGCACTCCGACACTAAGTACGATCCACTCGATCCTTTAGTGAATCAACGCTACTCCTCACTCTCGAGCACTCTACTCGTGTAACACCCCTGATTTTATAAATTAAATTAAATTAACATTTTGTTCGTAATTTTATTTTTGCGATTTAACTCGTAATTCTTAAAATTATTATAAAACAAATTTATCGTTTAATCGTTTAAAACTCCTAAAATTCTATTTCTTGTTGTCCAAGTAAGATATCTCTCTCAACCTTCTTTTCCTATAAATAGGACCCTCTGCAAACACATTAAAACAACAACAATTACATCGACCAACATTATACACACCCGTTTCATACATAGAGATACATACAATTCCCGACATTCTACATCCAAAACCGAAGGAACCGGCCCCTATACCCGTCACCCTTCACGTCCGACCAAAACCACCACCAACTAACCGACATTAACCCGACGCTCCCGTGCCTTAGCCACATTCCGACGAGCCCCGATCCGAGTTAACCAAAGCATGTAGGTTGAGGGTGCTAAATCAAACCCGATTTTCTCTTTTCTCTCTTCCTTTCTCTCGTCTTCGTCTCATCCTTTTTCTTCTTTTGTCGTCGGTCGATTTTTATTACGGGTCGTTCGTCGCATCTTTATTATTTCTAATATCGATATTACAAAATATTTTCATATAAACGAATATTCTTAAAAATACGATACCGATTCTGTAATCGAATATTGTATTAAAAGAATAACAATAATCTCGTTGATGCTACAAAATCGTTACTTCTTACAAAATACGACGATTATAAACGCGGAGAGAACCAACATTTTTTTTCGTTTCGTTCAAATTCTTTTTCAAAACAATTTTATAAAACCTTTTCTAAAAGTCATTCTGAATATTCGATATCGATTTCATAATCGAATATCGAATACGACGAATATGAAAAGCATAAATCGAGTATAAATTAATTCATATTTATACGCGATTTCTCGAAAAACCTGAACCGGGACAGATCTCCACGCGAGTCGCGCCCCTCACAGGCGACTCGCGCGGAAGCCTGGATCCGTGGCCCTCTTCTTCGCTTTCTCAATTCTTTTCTAAAAACATCGTTTTTTTACAAAACGATTCCTCTTTTTTTTTCATCTTTTTTTTCTAAAACTATTCCGAATATTTGATATCGATTTCATAATCGAATATAACGAATATCGAAAATATTGAATCGAGTGCAAATTGTGCAATATTTGTACGCGATTTAATAAAATCATCGATTTTTTTTTTCAAAAACAGGCCGGAATGCGACACGTTCTTCGCTTTGTTATTTTTCGAACGTCGTTTTTTGGACAAAACAGCGTCTTTTTAGCGATATTTCATATCTCGATATATTATTCATCGCATTCATATTTTCATTCAATTTATTAAATCGTTACTAACACGTTTGTTCGTCTTTTTAGCACTCTTTTATCTTTTGTTTTATTATACTAAAACGAACCTCGCATGCTAAAATACAACTTCGACGTAAAATTTTAGTTGCATTAAATCGATTTAGCAACCCATTTCGTTATTCACATGTTTAGGGAAAACAATGTTTGCATATCATTTTCCCGTTCAACTAGCACGCGTATTAAAACATCAAACGATATCCTAGTAGATGCCTCTAATGTGCGGGCGGGGTTGGGTGTCCTTCGTGGGCTTCCCAACACGTACCCTCACCCCTTACTCAGAACCTCGGTTTCCGGATGTCCGAAATCATTGGCAACGAGAGTCATTCAATACACGGTATCCGATCATGTCGGTATCGGTATCAAATGCAAAGGGACGAACCCGATAAACTCTGACATCGGAAATGGGCCGTATTTTGTTCACGGCCCACTACGACATAGAGTGGGTTCAAACGGGCCCGAACTCCCACAAAGTTCGGTGGCGACTCCAACTTTGATTTAAATTTCAATTCGATCCATTCTCATATAGAAATTCATTCGCCTACCCAAACCCGCGCGTGGCCGCGTCGGGGTGGACTTATGTCATGTCCACAAATATCAATTTCATTTTTTCTTCATATTTCGTTAATTTATAATTTTAACTCAAAATCGTATTTTCATATTGTAATAGAGGTTTGTATACTTGTTTAATAAATTAATTTTCGTTTTACGATTTATACTAATAAATGAGAAAATAGTCGATTTTGTTTTAAATATATTTTTAGTCGAGACTATTTTCACTAATAATTTGTTATTTGTGTACAATTGATTATTTTTAGTAAATCCGTAATATTTACTAATAAAAGTTATTTGCTAAAAATAATTTGAATCCTTTGTAAGATTCATTTTATTTATTAAACTCGTTGACTCAATTAATTTCGATATCAATTTCTTAAAACATCTCTTTCTTAAAATTTGTCGTTTTAACTCGATTTTCTAATTATTTATAAAATACTAAATACTAGATTAAAGCCCGTGAACTGCACGGGTTAGTTGGGTTAATTACATTGATGGTGTACATTCGTTAAATAAGAAACTTAATCAAACTATGTCATTACAATAAATAAGATGATCACGTGATATTAGTAATAAGAGCTTATTTTAAAACGCAAAAGAACACATGATTGCTCTTATTTATAATATAAAATTTCATCACCTTATTATAAATTTTCGATGTGAAAATAATTTTACGTTTGAAGTCCTATTAAGAGATTTTTTAAGACTCAAAAGTTTTTTATTGATATCTAAATCATAATTTTTTGATGTAGGATAATTTACTCAAGATTTATTGTCTTAAGATCTGCTCTTGACCCAAAAAATGCACGATTACTCTTATTTATAATATAGAAGCATCGCCTTATTTTCATATTTTTGATATGGGATAATTTTAGGTTTGTAGTCTTTTGAAAAGCTTTTTAAGACTCAAAAAATGCACGATTACTCTTATTTATAATATAGAAGCATCGCCTTATTTTAATATTTTCAATGTGGGATAATTTTAGGTTTGTTTTCTTTTGAAATGCTTTTTAAGACTCAAAAGATTGTTGGTTGATATTTAAAACTGAAAAATGAGTCATTTATGATATAGAATTTGATCACCTCATCATAATTTTTTGATGTAGTATAATTTACTAATTTAAGACATACAAGAGTTTATTTTTATATCTAAGTTAAAAGGACAGACGATTACTCTTTATTTATATAATCAAATTTGATCATCTTATTATATATTTTGGATGAATAATTACATTTATTTATATAATAAAAAAATCACCTTATTATAATTTTTCAATGTGAGATAAATTTACTTAAATTTATTTATGTTTAGATATAGTCTAATTAAGAACTTTTATTTATGGACGAATGATTACACTTATTTATAATATAGAATTTCATCAACCCATCTTAATTTTTCGATGTGGGAGAAATATACTTTAACTATATAGTCTTAGTCTGAGGAACTTTTTTTTAGTCTCAAAAGATTGTTGGTTAATATCTAAGAACGAAAGATTACATATAATTCTATCACCTTATTATAATTTTTCGATATGTGATAATCTAATTTATCTTTATTTGTAGTCTTATTAAGAACTTTTTTTAACACTAAAAAGTTTTTTTGTTGATATCTAAGAACGAATTATTAGTCTTATTAGGTAATGGAGAAAAAAATAGTGAAGGTAAAGAGTATGATAATACGATGAAATTCTATTATATAAATAAAAGTTTATAGCCTTAAGAGTGTTTTAAGACTCAAGAGTGTTTTTAAGACTCAAAAGAGAAGGGGTATAATTTTTCGACGTGGGATAATTACTTAAGTTTATAGTCTTAAGAATTTTTTAAGAGTCAAAATTTTTTGATTGATATCTAAGAATAAATAATTAGTCTTATTTAAAATATAGAAATCCTCACCTTATTATAATTTGTCGATGTGGGATAATTTAACTAAAATGTGTATCCTTATTTATAATAAAGAATTATCATCGTATCTTATTTTAATTGTTTCGATGTGGGGTAATTTTAAGTTCATAGTCTTATTAAGACTTTTTTAAAACTCAAAATATTGTTGGTTTTTAAAAACTCAAAAGAGCGATATGAGATAATTTACTTAAGTTTATAAACTAAAAGAGTTTTTTAAGAGTTAAGACTCAAAAGATTTCTATTGATATCTAAGAACAAATAATTAGGTTAGTCTTATTTATAATATAGAAATTCATCGTTTTATTATAATTTGTCGATGTGGGATAATTTAACTAAAATTTGTTTTCTTATTTATAATATAGAATCATTATTGTACCTTATTTTAATTGTTTCGATGCGGGATAATTTTGAGTTTGTAATTTTATTAAGACCTTTTTTAAACTCAAATATTGGTTGATATTTAAAAACAATGATTATTCTTATTTAGTAGAAATTCATGATCTCATCATAATTTTTCGATGTGGATAATTTATTTAAGTTTATAGTATTCCATCACCTCAACATAATTTTTCGATGTGAGATAATTTACTTAAGATTATAATCTTAAAAACTCTTTTTAAAACTAAAAATATGCATCCTTACTTTTGATTATAATATAGAATTTCATCACTCCATCATAATTTTCGGTGTGAAATGATTTTAAGTTTGTAGTCTTATATATTAAAAGTTATTTTAAGAGTTCAAATTATTTTTGTCGATATTTAAAATTGAATGATTACTATTATTTATAATATAGAATTACATCATCCCATCATAATTTTTCGATGTGGGATAATTTAAATGTTTTTCTCGGTCGATATTTATTTAAAACCGAATGATTACTCTTTTTTATAATATAAAATTTCATCATCTCATCATAATTTTTCGATATATTATAGTCTTAGGAACTCTTTTTGAGATTCAAAATACTTTTGATAGATATCGAAGAATGAATGATTACCCTTATTTATAATATAGAATTTCATCATCATATTATAATTTGTCGATGTGGGATAATTTTACAACTGTTATGTGTAATAAATTCATCGCATAATGTGAAACAAATAATATGAAATTTATACTTTAATGAAAGCATTTTTTACCAGGAATCTAATTATTTCATTTTTATAATTTATTTTACGATAATGTTTTTAAAAAATGAACTCTAAAGGTTTTTAATTCATAATTGTAAAACATCACATTAGTATGATAAATTAAATATATATTATAATGATTAAAAGATTCTCTAGTTGATTTTTATTATTATTTACGATACTTTCCTAATTTGAATTTTCATTAGACGGACCAATGAGATCGCTCGAAAAAAGCCTAAAATATATATATATATATATATATATATATATATATATATATATATATATATATATATATTGATTGACTTATTATGTTTTATTTATATTTTGAGTAACGAATTTAGAAATATAATATTTACGATAACGACGATAATAATAAAGTGTTAATTTCGTTAAAAAATTTATTTTTATTCATTTCACTTATTTTAATGACTTAGTATTTTCTATAACAAAATTTCTATTTAAAGTAAGTTTCTAAAAAACAATAAGTTTCTATTTATAGACAGTTTCTCTTTTAATGTAAAATGCTTATTTCTTTTATCCTCATAATTATTATATCTTTTGAATTTTGATAGTGGCTTGTTTTGGAGTTATAGAATAAAGACAAGTGTGGGGTTAGAGTAATATAGTCTGGGAAGTACATTTTTGCCATTAGCTATAAAACCGGTGTGCCTATTTGGGGCACATTTGGTCGTTGAATTGGGCGTAGTTTCACCCAGGAGAGTGTATGTTTTGACATTATGCTAGATATCGCATCGCGTTGATCGCCGTCAGCTGAACTAGGTATAATTGTTGTCTAGGAGGGGTATGCACTACTTAAACCCGGACCTCGCTGCACGCAGTCCTGTTATAGTTGAGTTGCCTAGTTAGAGAGTGGATTCTGTTATGAGTTAAGTCTACAGTTCTCGAACCTAGTTTCCAGTATTATCCTAATGAAAGTCTAGCCTTGTGCACACTGAACAAATTTCCATAACGCCATTTTTTAATATTATTATTATCGGTTGATTTTGACTTGCAGATTGGCAAGTGTTTCAAGTTTTCTCCGAAAACTTAATTTTTTTTATTATATCGTTTATGTTTTGTCTTTTTAAATATTTTGATATAATAATACTATTATTTTCCCATATGATATAATATGGCTGGGAGCACGTCCGAGTTACTCCCCACTGACGTGGTTGTTATGTTTATAACATGACAGGTATTTGCTGTTGGGTTTTGGGTGTAAGCTAACGAGTAGCGTGGATCCTACTCTTTCTCTATTCATGTAATTTATGAATTTGTATAACCCGTTTGGAGAATTTTCTATTTTGCCCTTTTGTAAAGAGTGACCTTTGTATTAACTTACTATTTCTTTTAATAAGATATAGTTTGTCAATGTTTTTTAATCCCAACTCTATAGTGTTCCTGCCACTGTATTGCGTTAGATTTTCTAGGGGATTACAACTCGACTCGAGGAGCACCCGCATTCGACTAGCCCACCCCGGGTCTAGCAGCGAAGCTCTGCCGGATTAACCGCAGAACTAGCTGTGGTAACTAAGCTCTGCCGAAATCACCGTAGGACGAGCTAGGAGGATCCGCCTTGAAGTCGAACCGTCACTAGGTTGTCATCTAAACAAAACTTTACATTCCTGTACTTTTATTATGCACTTAGATAATGTCAAACGTGGACACTAGGTCCATGTCACGTCCTAAAACATGTAACGTCCTCAACTTCAACCATAAGCACTAAAACTCACTAACTAAACCCGAGTAGTTCCGAGATCCATTCTCAACTTTCTACGCATCGTGTCTTGTTTAGTGTACACTCAAAGGGTGCAACTCCTCACTATGTGATTTACTTACATTTTACATTTACCGCTTTTGAAAGATTTACCGCTTTTATGACCTTATAATCGCATGCTAAATCACCTAACACGAATTTTAAAATGTAAACAAACTACTGAACAAAGTGATGGTCGGGTTCCGTATTAATCTCGGTGCTCACCATCCGTGGTTCGACGCATCCCTATTAATACCAAGCCGACGCATCTGAAGCAGAATACCAGGTAAGGTATACCACGAGAACGACTAATATCCGTATTATCACGTTAAATCTGATTTGCTAATACGTATAATACATAGTACCCTCTACTCTTCTATGTGCATCTTTTCACGGCCAGCTTGTCACGTGAAATCGCATGCAAAGAATGTAAACACAACTACTTCGACTACAAAAATTAATTGTCCTTACAATCGACATAGGAAAGACATAGGGTTAAAACAATGTATGTTACCGTACTTCCACCACAATAAAGGAACAAAGTTACCAGTCCACTGATTGATTAGTAGAGGCCGCTATTTGCGGGTGGGATTGGGTGTAGTTGTCTAGCGGACGTTGGCTTCCCAATACGTACCCTCACCCCTTACTGAGAATCGACGGTTTCTGGATGTCTGAAACCATTGGCAATGAGAGTCATTCCAGGCATGGAGTGCTTAAGGGTACAAGTCTTTATCTTTAGGTCTCGTGTCACTCAACTTTGAGCCGGCTAAGGATCAAAGTTGACTTAAATGGTTTCCGAGTCCCCATAACTGACTCGGTTGCGACTCCACAAATCGGCAACAAATTCGGTTCACTAAAAGGTCGTCTTACCAAACCTATCTGCCTTTAAACATTTACAACCACGACTTGATCAATTCTAACGGAAACACGGGTGTCCGCATCTGTCTAGTACTATATGAATCGTCATCCAAATCGAGGTCCGACACATCACCCCGAATGCGAGATCGGCCCGGCCCCCGACTGGAAAGGGGCCGCGTGGGTGGGCGCCGCGACAAACCGGGTCGGTCCCGTGCGGGTAGGCGCGGGGCACTGGGCGGTGCGGACGGACGTCCACAGGTATTAATATGACGGAAATGTAAAAGATCGTTTTAAGGGGTTGACTCACCCTAGACAACCAATTACGCGAGGTAGCGAGATAAGTGACCGTCGACTCGAGTGCAATACTCTTGTGTCCGTGTTTCCTTATCTTGTCACCCTTTGTATTCGGTACGTTCAAGGTGAGTACTTTATAGTCGGAAGTTAGTTGTTAGATGTTAGGAACGATAAACGAAATGTCAGATTGCGATAATGTAAATGTTAGTATGCGGAAAATAAATGTTAACGTAATTAGTATAGTTAGTATACAAAAACATAAATGTTAGTAAAGTTAGTACGCAAATATATAAAAAAGAGTTAGAGATTAGAAACGGGATTTGTACACCCTCAGACTACGTGTCAATTGTCTCGGAAAACGAGCTCGTGGAGTATCATCGTAGACACAGGTAGTGGTTCGAGTATGTAGAATGAGTTAGGGTGTGTTTTGTGTTTGGGACTACCGAACCCTTTTCAAATGAAGGGAGTAGGTTTCAAGATTGACGAGGTTTGACTAGGTTTTTGTAAAGGTAGGGAGAGAAAGAGCTCTCGGATTTCTGAAATGGAGGTTTCAGAAATGAATTTTGTGACCCCTGAAAAGTCGGACGTAAGGGTGTATTTATAAAGTTTTTTTTAAAAGCCTCACCCCAAGATTCAGGCTTGCAGAGGCTTGCGACTCAGTACTCGGGCGCCCCCCTTGAGGCGGCCCAGTCCTGGGGCACCCGGATGCGGGCAGTTGAACTTGCACGTATCAAAAATTGCTCAAAATACGAATTGATATCTGTGTTATTCAAGGCATGATTTGTTTCCATTTGACTTTGATTAATTGTGTACTTGAACGCCTTTATGACTTGCTTTGTGTAGACACCCGCATTTTGACTGCCAGGTGTCTATGGTAGTTTCCAAAAAACACCCGATGATGATCGGATGCTAACATGCTTCTATGCGCTCGGATACGGGCTCAATCTATTAATCGCTGGCTAACACACTTACAGAGTACAAATCTCACAAAACCAACCTCGAATCCAGGCCCAGTGGATCATTCCGAGTCAAACAAGACTAATTTGGGCCAAAACCGACACCGGAATTAAAACCGACTTTTTGCGATTGGGTCAACCCCGGTCAAAGTCGTTTCCGAGACACACAAAAACATCCATACAACCATCAAAAGTCCAAGTCAAACACAAAACCCATCAAACACCCAAAGTCAAGGTCCAAAACAATGGACACGTGCAACCCGACTGGGCCACTCGATCGAGTGACCCACCCACTCGATCGAGTGGGCTTGTTTTGAGCCCGGCTGCAGGCTTCACGGGCCACTCGACCGAGTTAGCCCTTTTCTCAGTCGAGTAACCCTAATTCGGGTGCCCTAGCTTTGCCTATATAAGCAACCCTCATGCAACAACTTTTCACAACTTTCGAAACCCTAGAGCAACCATACACACACGTACTACGTCTTTTACAAACCCTAATCAAACCCTAGCAATTCTACACTAGCAAAAACCCTAAACCTAGTTTTAGGAATCAATCCCGAGCCACCACAACTCAACCTCCATAAACCTCGAATACTCTTGTGTTAAAGCCACGGTTACGAGTCCGCGCCGAGACAGGAACATGTAGGCTGAGGGTGTCAAAACCCTCTCTTTTCTCCTTCTCCTCTTCGCGTCGTCTTCATCTCCCTCTCATCCTCTTTTTTTTTTGTTTTTTTTTTTAATTATTTTATTCATCGCACTATAATATCGATAATACCGCTAGTATCAAAACATTAAAATACTTGTCGATTTGTGTCGAATAAGAGGGATATCGGAATAAGGAAACCCGAATATACAAGTGTACTGCACACAGCGTTGCCGGTCGCTTATTCCGATACCCCGATTATTTGATTATTGAGATAAGTTAACTTAAACAACAATTCGTTATTTCTCGTCATCATCATCATTAATCTTGCATCCACCAATTTTTAATATCGATCTTGAAACCCGTTGACACGGATCCGACATCACAATCCCTAGGGATTTATTTCGATGTCGGAGAAGTCGAGGGAATCAAGTTCTTTTTTTTATTTATTCAAGTAAAGCGTCGATTTTAGATTTGATACCAATTCCATAATTGGATATCGAATCTAACAATCAAGTCATATGAATTAATTAACGTGATTTGTTCATATCACGATAATTAATTTAAAACGACTAAAATCAAATTTTTTTTTTATTTCACTCTAATATTCCATATCGATTCAAATAATCGAATATGGGATACAACGAGTATTCAAAATTAGAATCGAGTATAAATTCAACAATATTTATATTCGGTTCAACAAAATTCGCGATTTATAAAAAACCAAGTAGAACATAAATTGTGCAATATTTATGTCCGATTCGGTAAAATCGTCAAACTCTTAAAAATCAAAGAAGCAATTTCAAAATCAATACGATTTCACAAACGAATTGTAAATCGTACAGAGGGCACTCGACCGAGTGCCTAGCCCACACGGTCTAGTGGCACCTCAAAACCGGATCAGAATGTCTTTTACGACGCCTACTCGATCGAGTATCACAGTGACTCGGTCGAGTGGCTACGTACTCGACCGAGTTGGTCAATAACTCGGCCGAGTACGGTCTAGTATGCAAAACAGAATCATCTTTTACAGATCAACTCGATCGAATCCATCGACTACTCGATCGAGTAACCTCATAACGATTAACACAATAAATCGTACATTATTTTGACTCGAATATAAGTCGTTTGACAAATACAATACGCGTTTTAGTTCTACGGTTCATGCATAACCCATATTTTCCCGGGCCGTTACTCGCGACCGACGTCCACTATACCGTTTATGTACTCTAATATGGATATGTCAAAAGGTGTCCATAGTCGATTCGAGTGGGTTTCGCGGCATGTTCTAAGATCAACTCGACTTAGGAAGTCCGTCCCGATCAACGTCTAGACTATGTACACTGGTATAGACCCCCTATAGACCGACCGAGACTTAGTATAGAGCATACATGGCGTCGTTATAATGCTTGTGTGACTACGTGCTACTTGGTTTCCGAGTCGTTTTCAAAAAACCGTCAACTTTTCAAAATTGCATCCTTTTCAAACTATTCAATTTCAAAACCCGGGACATATACCGAATTTAGGACATATGATTTTACTCACAATAGCCTATTTTCTAGCCGGTATGCTGCCCAAATCAAAACTCGAACTTTCAAAACTCGTGGCCCAATGACTTTTCGTCCTCTTTTTCGGAAATTTGGGCCACTCACCGAGTCCACTCGGTCCATTTTCAAAAATCATCAATTTTCAAAACCTTCCACTTCTAGAACTTCCCGTATTTAGCAGTGTCGGGTTGAGTCTTAAGTTGTCATGGTCTTTAGCGTCGAAACTCTGTCGATCTTACATCACGAGTTTCTTCCCTATCCCAGTCTGCCTTATTAGACTAAGGCAAGGCCCACCTACGTAGGACATACTCCTACAAAGGAAGGCCCGTCTACACACTCGAGTCTAAAAGTTTGGGGATGTCTCACGTGGACCTTCCTTCGGACGGGACTCGGCCCACATAGCCAAATCCTAAGGAAGGCCCACCTTTCACAAGTCACCCGTCTAGGTGTCTTTTCCGAGTCAATCTTTTACAAGGCATAGCCCTATAACAAAAGGTTCACGGTCCTTACGTCTAAGGGTCACTCGTCCCACACTCGAGTCTTAACAAAATCTTCAATCCCACTTGGGGATTACCCCTTAGCAGGGCGATCAATCACGGTTGCTCTAAGGGTCATGTCTTACACGTGTCTCACGTAACCCACTTTCGAGTCACTTAGATGCCACACCATCTGAGTCCCTAGCCTCACTTGGGGGCTATTCTCCGACGAAATGACTAATCACAGTCACTCCGAGAATCGTACCCTACACATTTGTCTTAGGGGAGTCTAACCCGAGTCAAACTTGGGTCGTTCCTCCTCTTACGCTATTTCCTATGCCTTGGTGAGTTTGAGTTCCGAAGCAACCTCTCTGATTACGTGGTGCTCTTACAGACAGGCCACCCGAAACCCGACATCAACGCAAAATGGAAGAGTTGAAAGATGCCCTAACCAAAATCGAGACTCAACTGACCTCCATCCTTGCTAACCAAGCAATTTTGGACACTCGCCTGAGCACTGTGGAGAAGACGGTCCCTGTTGCAGGAGCTGAGCCCACTGGGCCCATAGCCGAATTGGTCAGTGTTGTTCGCAGGCTCAAGAAACAAGTTCACTTATCGACGAGCAACTCAATCCACTATGAAAATGCTCGCATTTATTCACCTTTGAATAACGAGCTACCTGCCAACCTCAACTTAACGGGAATTCCTATGTTCGAGGGTACCGAAGACCCGGTCCATCATATCCGGGCCTTCAAAGACTTCGTGGCAGTCAAAGGGGTAAAGTCCACCATGTTTAAGCACTTATTCCCTTCCTCCCTCCAGAAGCACCCCAAAGCCTGGTACTACAGGCTCGATTCCAAGAAATACTCGACTTGGGATGATGTGGCAACAGAGTTCGCTCGGAACTACGCCGATAATATCGAGATCCAGACTACAATGCGTACTCTGGAAGTCATGGCCTAAGAGCCCAAAGAAGGGTTCACTAAATATCTTCAGAGATGGAGGGCCGAGAGTGTAAAGTTGGTAAACAAGCCCAACGAGAAGACACTAGCGGAGGCCTTCGTCAACAACCTCCTACCTTCTTACCGCGTCCATCTTAGGTATGCCGGCATTTCAAACTTTGCCGTACTTACCGAAATGGGCATTAGGATTGAAGACGATCTTCGACATAATGAAGATCTGGGTGAAGTTGATACTAAAGTCTATACTGGACATCAACTCGAATCCTTAAAAGCCGACGACTAATGACAACATTATCCGAGAGTCCGGATCCGATTTGAGTCCGAGTCTGAGTCCGAGTCTAGGATGTACTATTCTCTTCAAAGTCAAAGTCAAAGTCAAAGTCAAAGTCAGAGTCAATTGTATTTTGTCCTCTTTTCCAAAGTTCAATAAAATCAGCTTTCCTGTTTCTCATATATACTTTCCTTATGTGTTTCCGAGAACGTGATGAACACCATCATACACTGTGAGCACACGCACGTGACTATTATAGGCACATTTGTAATGACAGCAGGAAACCGAGCCCGTGTTTTCTTTTTACCTATTCCATGTCTGGTATAGAAAAGCCACACGACTACCCGTAGCAGGAGCGGTATCGAATCCTATGACAAATCTAGGTAATCTCCTAGTTTGGGTTCAAGACGGGAGGCAAGCCCATTTCCCACAATAAAACACTCATCCGATATGACTGACCAATCCCTACCTTAGGTGTTAGTCTGACCGCCAAAAAAAACAAAAAAGGCTCAAAAAAAAAAAAAAAAGCTGGACAAACAAAAAAAAGAATCGAAAGTCCATGAGAAAAAAGCAAAAGGCCAAAAAAAAAAGGCCATCATCAAAAAAATTCAGAATACCCATGACCACGGTCAACGGTCAATTCAAGTGAAAGCCCCACGACCAGGGTACGGTCAAAATTATCAAAACCCATGACCGCGGCTAAGAGGTCAATCAAAAAAATCAAATACCCATGACTGGGGTCAACGGTCAACTCAAGTGAAAATCCTTTGACCGTGGTACGGTCAAATTCAAAATAATCAATACCATCCGATAGGGGAGTAACAATCAAGCTGGTCAGCTAACACCACACTCAGCCTTCCCACATTACAACCCTCAAGACCTCCTCGAGACCCAGGCCAGAGACAGCCCAGAATTTCGAGGATTCAAGCTCCATAGGATACCCCTAACAATAAGGGCCAGACATGGAAACCAGATCCCACATTATCAAACCAGCCCTCGAAGCCTTAGCTCCACAGAACTGAGCTCCAGATTTCGAGTCATCAAAGCCATTTACTTCCTAGCACCACATTTCCAAAAACATCAAATTCCCCGAGAGCAGAACTCGTTAAAAATCCCGAGAACAAAACTCGTTAAAATTCCCCGAGAACAGAACTCGTTAAAAATCTCGAGAACAAAACTCGTTAAAATCCCATCCAAACCAGTTACCAACCCCAAACACGGGAACTCAACTTGCAGTCGGCATAGAACATGCCCAAATAGTTCACACCACCTCTGGGGCTACCCCGGAGAACGCTCACAGTCACATGATTAACATCCTAACCATTCTAGCCCTTTGATCAAGACATCATTGGGAATGCACCTAGCCTACACCATCGCTATGGCTAGTTACACACAAAGCCCTAATAAACTAGGCGCCATAATACATCTTCCAGTCCACTGAACTACGGCTTGGTTTGATTTCACTACACGTGAATACGTAGGCAGCCTTTCAACAGAGGCACAACCACCCACATTGACACAAATTCAAGAAGCGTCATCCTTCCGGTCACGACACCGTCATGTTCTCAAGAGCTAGCTTTGTCATCCTGGGGGCTTCTCCTAGGCAAAAGTTCTCCTTCCACTCACAAAATCCAAAATACTTTTAAAAACTAGCCTCCTTTCTGTAGTGTGTCCTAGTACTCGGCTCCGTCGAAGACAAGAATATGTCAGGACTCGAAGCAATACCCATTCCTAAAATCAGAAATCCAGAAGGGCACCAGACTAAAACAGTCTCATTACAGGCTACTGCAATCCCCCCCATAGCATATCCATCCCGTTTCGATGTGCGACCGTGTTGCCACTCGCCTAAGCTACGGGATAGCGCAACCTAAGAGTCTTGTTAGGCGGCCCACACCCCTATCAAGTCACGGTCCAACTCTTAGAGAGTCCAGTCCGTGTCAGTCAACTCGTCCTGCCGTGTCCAGAGTCGAGTCTGTCGGTAGCTCCCTCTCTTCAAATTCCACTTTGAAATTTGCAAAAATTTAGCCATTTGAAAAAAAAGATCTTTTTCGACAAGGTCAGAATTCAGTCTATTTAAACTGCGAATTTCTTTTCTACCCCTTTCCATTCTGAAAACCTAACTCGTTATTGCTTTCAGGATTTCAAATTCAAAATTTCAAAAACTTCAAAAATCATCTTCCCCAGCACGAGTCATTTTACTACCTACGTGTTGCATACTTTTTTATGTGACTTATACAGGTACGACTCAAACAAGGACATGCAAACCACTACACCTCCCCAGCATTTTCACGGGATGGGCCAACACACAGGCGCACCCAGGACTTACGCGACAAGTCCAAATACCCCACGGAGTATTACCATCAGCCCAGGTATGGTTTCTAGCTTATGGCTGGCGAGCCCTTCACGCAAGTGTAATAGACTATAAACGACCCGGCCGGAAGTCCGCCAGGTTTCAATTCTCGATTGGCCTGGTGGATACTCTGACTATCGCCCTGTCCAAGCCTCAGTCAGAGTGGGGGCTCTGTAGACACCCGCATTTTGACTGCCAGGTATCTATGGTAGTTTCCAAAAAATACCCGATGATGATCGGACGCTAACATGCTTCTATGCGCTCAGATACGGGCTCAATCTATTAATCGCTGGCTAACACACTTACAGAGTACAAATCTCACAAAACCAACCTCGAATCCAGGCCCAGTGGATCATTCCGAGTCAAACAAGACTAATTTGGGCCAAAACCGACACCGGAATTAAAACCGACTTTTTGCGATTGGGTCAACCCCGGTCAAAGTCGTTTCCGAGACACACAAAAACATCCATACAACCATCAAAAGTCCAATTCAAACACAAAACACATCAAACACCCAAAGTCAAGGTCCAAAACAATGAACACGTGCAACCCGACTGGGCCACTCGATCGAGTGACCCACCCACTCGATCGAGTGTTCTTGTTTTGAGCCCGGCTGCAGGCTTCACGGGCCACTCGAACGAGTTAGCCCTTTACTCGGTCGAGTAACCCTAATTCGGGTGCCCTAGCCTTGCCTATATAAGCAACCCTCATGCAACAACTTTTCACAACTTTCGAAACCCTAGAGCAACCATACACACAAATACTACGTCTTTTACAAACCCTAATCAAACCCTAGCAATTCTACACTAGCAAAAACCCTAAACCTAGTTTTGGGAATCAATCCCGAGCCACCACAACTCAACCTCCATAAACCTCGAAGACTCTCGTGTTAAAGCCACGGTTACGAGTCCGAGCCGAGACAGGAACATGTAGGCTGAGGGTGTCAAAACCCTCTCTTTTCTCCTTATCTTCTTCGCGTCGTCTTCATCTCCCTCTCATCCTCTTTTTTTTTGTTTTTTTTTATTATTTTATTCATTGCACTATAATATCGATAATACCGCTAGTATCAAAACATTAAAAAACTTGTCGATTTGTGTCGAATAAGAGGGATATCGGAATAAGGAAACCCGAATATACAAGTGTACTGCACACAGCGTTGCCGGTCGCTTATTCCGATACCCCGACTATTTGATTATTGAGATAAGTTAACTTAAACAACAATTCGTTATTTCTCGTCATCATCATCATTAATCTTGCATCCATCAATTTTGAAAATCGATTTTAATAAGGGTCGAAACCCGTTGACACGGATCCGACATCACAATCCCTAGGGATTTATTTCGATGTCGGAGAAGTCGAGGGAATCAAGTTCTTTTATTTATTTATTCAAGTAAAGCGTCGATTTTAGATTCGATACCAATTCCATAATTGGATATCGAATCTAACAATCAAGTCATATGAATTAATTAACGTGATTTGTTCATATCACGATAATTAATTTAAAACGACTAAAATCAATTTTTTTTTATTTCACTCTAATATTCCATATCGATTCAAATAATCGAATATGGGATACAACGAGTATTCAAAATTAGAATCGAGTATAAATTCAACAATATTTATATTCGGTTCAACAAAATTCGCGATTTATAAAAAACCAAGTCGAACATATATTGTGCAATATTTATGTCCGATTCGGTAAAATCGTCAAACTCTCAAAAATCAAAGAAGCAATTTCAAAATCAATACGATTTCACAAACGAATTGTAAATCGTACAGAGGGCACTCGACCGAGTGCCTAGCCCACTCGGTCGAGTGGCACCTCAAAACCGGATCAGAATGTCTTTTACGACGCCTACTCGATCGAGTATCACAGTGACTCGGTCGAGTGGCTACGTACTCGACTGAGTTGGTCAATAACTCGGCCGAGTACAGTCTAGTATGCAAAACAGAATCATCTTTTACAGGTCAACTCGATCGAATCCATCGACTACTCGATCGAGTAACCTCATAACGATTAACACAATAAATCGTACATTATTCTATTTTCAAAACACGATAGTATTTCACGACTTAGGTCAACACGTACATAATTAATCACGTGTATACTATCCTTTCAAACCATGCATCATCTCTTTACATCATTCAATTCAATTCCTTATTTGCACAAACCGTTATTATTCGTTATGTCATTACATCGTTACTAACGCGTTTGTTGTTTCTTTTGTCAATTTAATTTTTGTTCGTTTATTGTACTAAATGAACCCACATGCTAAATTCCACTTAGACGTAGAATTAATTGCATTAAATCGACTTAGAAACCCTTTTCAATTCAATTCGCATGTCTAAGGAAACAATGTTTGCATAAGCATTTTCCCGTTCTACTAGCACGCGTATTGTAAGTCTTTCGAATTCTTAGTAGAGGCCGCTAATGTGCGGGCGGGGTTGGGTGTCCTTTGTGAGCTTCCCAACACGTACCCTCACCCCTTACTCAGAACCTCGGTTTCCGGATGCCCGAAACCGTTGGCGCACGAGAGTCATTCAATACACAATATCCGATAATGTCGGTATTGGTATCAAATGCAAAGGGACGAGCCCAATAAACTCTGACATCGGAAATGGGCCGTATTTTGTATACGGACCACTACGATATAGAGTGGGCTCGAATGGTTCCGAATAACCACAAAATTCGGTGGCGACTCCACATAGACCTAAATTTCAATTCGATCCATTCTCATATGGACATTCATTCGCCTACTCAAACCCGCGCGTGGCCGCGTCGGGGTGGACCTATGTCATGTCCACACTTTGTTTTCGGGTTTCGACTTTGACTGGGTTTTGACTCAGTCGCAAAAGATGGTTTTCTCCCCGGTGGCGGTTTTGGCTCAAATTAGCTTTATATTATTGGAAACGACCCACTGAGTCTGAATTTAAGGTCAGTTTTGAGAGATTCACACTCTGCTAAGTGACCACGATGGATACTATGGATTCCGAGATCGTATTCGAGCGTATTAGTGCATGTTAATGTCTGATCATCATCGAGTGTTTTGTTGGAGATTGCCATAGAAACTAGCAAGAAAAAAACGGGTGTCTACACCTGGTCTTGATGAAAAATGATCGGAGCTCTTCAGGAGTGTGCCCCAGTGGGCCGGCGGGTCGGTTCCGACCGGTGACTCAGGTGGCGGGTCTTCTCATGGCCTGATCTTAATCAGGACCGGGTCAGACCCGGGTCTGAATGGCGGGCGACCCGGAGCAGATGGCTGGCCCCATCAATAATAATAATAATATATAAATAAATAAATAATCATAATAATAATAATAATAATTATTATTACTCCCTCTATTTCAATGAAAGCTTCCACTTTTCCTTTTTCATAATTTTCTTTGATAGTTTCCACTTTCTTTTTAGGTATCATTTTTCTCTCTTACCTAAAGGTCCACCTACTTTACTCCCTCTCTACTTTTGAATATTTTATTATTTTCCTTAAAAAATGTGTCATTTTTTAGGTTGAACCTTTCAATGAAATGGAAGGAGTATTTCTGACCTCCTTTGAAAAACGGATTGAACCCATTATCTCGTGATGTGTGGGTTTGCAAGCTACACTACTTCGTGATACGGGTAACTCGACCCCTGGCCCAACTTTCGATGCGACCTTATGTAGGCTTAAGGAGGTTCTGGAGTTCTATTGTGTGTAATCCTAGTAAGATCATTGCCCCCAAATCTTTTGTAGATATATATTTCACGAGGGTTGTGGCTATTCCAGAATCAAATTACTCTTTGACTCCCCGCCAGGTTGCATTATGAAAGTCTCAGCAAGGCTATTATGCTTCTGATTGGCTGGACATTGTCCTTATTTCTGGGTTGGGTCAGAATATGAACGGTCGGACGTACAGATGTGTACTTAGCTATCGGTAAGGCGTTCCTTTGTTTTCCGTGTCTGGGTTGTGTTTCGCTGCTCTCGAGTTTTTGGGGACGATATTTATGGGGAGTTGTCGGTATAAAACATCGGCATAACCTCGTTCGCGACACTCTATTGGATATCTGTTTTCGTCCCGAGGTTGCGGCAGGTAAGGAGGTTGATATTGGTCTGATCGACGATCACAATAGATTATTACGTCCTGCTGATTTGCTCCTTTATTCTTGGGACCAAGGGCGTGACGTTTGTGTGGATCTTACCGGGTCTTTTCCTTTGACCCGATCTGGGCTTTCCAAATTCATTCCCGGTCGCGTTGTAGGCGACGTTGCTCAGCGCAAATGCGCTAAGTACCAGAGCTTGTGTGCGGGGTATGGTTAAGGATTCTTACCATTTTCCTTTTCTTCATGGGAGCTGAGAATTGGAGACGGATGCTATCAGCTTGCTTAAAAGGATTCAAAAAAATTCGATAGCGCAGGATGCCGGAGCACGCGCTTCTCCTTTTCTTTTTAGTAGACTTAGCTTTACTATAGCTAAAGGGGTGGGGGCCAGATTGTATCTCGGCTGCCCATCATTTTTTTGTAAACTACGTTTTGATTCTCTAATAAAATTCTCCATTTAATAATAATAATAATAATAATAATAATAATAATAATAATAATAATAATAGTAATAGTGGTGGTGGTGGTGGTAATTGACGTAGAACGATGAAGGAAATAATTTAACAACGCCTATAGGACATAAAGCAAAGAACATAACTACGTAACAACTAAGAACAACCTTCACTGTTACACCCTTGAAAAATCACGGGGTTAGGAACGTAATTTGTATTAGATAAATTATTTACAAACTAAAATATTTATTAGACGTGATTAACTTTATGAGGGCAAATAATTAATTTTATATGTCACGTCCATATGAAAAATATGTAGTAACTGTTCAAAAACTTTAAGTATTAATGTAAATTTTATACGACGGATTCATCCCCGTGAACAAAGGAATGTAATTAAATATCGTAAAATAAAAGTTGAAGGATGGAGACTTTTTCTATGAAGTCTAATTCTAGTGCATAATTTGAGTCATTTGAATTTAATGATGATGACGACTTTGGCATCTTACTGTTAATTGTATTTGAATTCAATTTATGTGTTAAACTTATTCATGGTCTAGAAATGTTTATTGAATGTACTGTGATTTGATTGTCTAAGGAATCATGAAAATAGGCCAATTACAAGTTAAATTGTTTATTAAGTTACAGTATTACGTTAAACTGTATATTATAATAGGAATCCAACTGTTGATTGTCTACTACTCATCATGGCGAAAATGTTTCAGAAAATTTAATATTTCTGGAAAATCATCTTTTGTTTTTGTACAATGAAAAATTCATTCCTATTTAGTGTTTCCGTACTAAAATTGTTTTAACAAATTGTTTTACAAAAACCTTAATGTATTATTGCACGTAGTCATTATTTATACAAATTACTCCGTATATGTATGTGAGTAGTAGACGTTGAGTGAATTTGAGTACATGAAGACCTAATGGCTAATACTGTATTGCATTCGCAAATGATTTGCTAAATTTAAACGTACGTATTTACAGGGGCATCTCAAAATCAAACGAGGCCCAGTGCTCCACTAAAAAATGAGGCCTAAGATATTGGAAATAATAATCGCATTCAACAACTTCCTTCTACAGCACATATCATATCTTCATCAAATAGTTAACTGTATCATATAAAATCAATATGTAGAATATTCCTCCTGTAATTATCTCATTGTTCTTGCTACCGTAGTTAGATAGTTCTTGCTACCTTAGTTAGATGATTCTCGAGCATGTATAAATGTAAGCACATTCAGTTAATGTAAAATCAGTCAAGCTATTTTTTTACATGGTATCAGAACCTTGAGATCCTCACCTAAACAAATCACCAATTCTCTTCCTTCAACCATCACGGCATGGCCGGATCATTCAATATCGTTCCAAATGATGTCGAACCATCAAAACCTTTCATCGTTCTTGACCTTTCACAGGTCATAGAACTCACACCCCTCACGTATCACTCTTGGGCACGACAAACTCAAGACCTGATGTGTGGCTATGGGTTACTCAAATTCCTGGATGGTTCGCATAAATGTCCATCCGCTACTACCTTCGCTGACTCGACTGCTGCCACTCAAGACAGCACGACAAAAGGCCCAACCAAAGTCAAAGTACCCAATCCAGCGTACGAGACTTGGGTCAGGCAGGATGCATTCATAAGTGGTGCACTCCGTGGAACTCTCTCCGACAATATTGCCTCCCTCTTCGGCACCATTACCACATCCTATGAGATTTGGACATCTCTCGCTAAGATCTATGCTAGTACTTTGCGTGGGCACATACTACAAGTCAAAGACCGATTTCACTCCATCTCCAAAGGAGACCAAACGATTACTGAATATATGCAAGCCTTAAAAGCTTGTGTCGATGATCTTGCTCACATGGGAAAACCCATGGACCATGAAGATTTTATAGCAAAAATCCTCAATGGCCTCAATGACTCCAAGTACAGCCCGATTATTGATGTTGTTAAAGCAAGGGATACCCCGATAACCTTCGAAGCCCTTCATGAAAAATTAATCCAATTCGAGCTCACCCTCAAAAACAAACCACTTCCCATCCTCAATCATCTCCCTGCCACTGCACATTATCCTAACCATCGCCAATCTCCGAATTCCTCAAACCGCCCTCGACAAAACTCCCAACCTTCCCTCCTCCCTACTCCAAACCTCACCCAATCGACCACCACCGAGCCACCCCAATTCAAAGGGAAGTTTCAGTGGTGTCATACCACTGCTCATTTCCTCGAAAACTACACCGTCTTCAAACGCCTTTACCCCAATATTAAGGTCCCCTCCCGTCCCCCCCACCTCGCCATACCATACCCCGAGCTCACACTGCTACCGTGGGGCCCTCCTTCTCCAACAATATTTGGCTCACTGACAGTGGAGCGTCCCACCATATCACTCAAGATCTAGCCAACCTTGTTATTCATGCTTCTTATGATGGCAACAATGACCTCATCATAGGAGATGGCTCCTCTCTTCCCATCCATAACATCGGTTCTTTCTCTTTTACTACTCCCTCATTTGTCTTTCAATTTACTAACGTTCTCCATGTACCTCATATCTCCCGTAATATCTTGTCCGTCTCTCAATTTTGTCTTGACAATAACGCCCTAATCCTTTTCTTTTCTAATTCCTTTTGTTTTCAGGATCGGTCGACGGGCAAGATTCTACTGAAGGATGATCTTAACCATGGGATTTACGAGTAGCGGTTCAATTCCCCCGGTTCCTCTCACCCTACCGCCAACCCTTCCACCACCGGTGATGCCTCGTCTATCCCATGGCATCACCGTCTCGGTCACCCCTCGTCTCATATATTAGCTAAAATCAATAATATTGCATCTTTAAATTTTTTAAGTTCAAGTTCTGACTGTAATGCATGCGCAATAAATAAAAGTCACAAATTACCATTTCCCAGGTCTACTATCACCTCCTCCTCCCCCTTAGATATCATTTTCTCTGATGTTTGGACGTCACCAATTCACTCTTTAGACGGTTTCAAGTATTACATTATTTTTGTCGACCACTACACTAAGTATACACGGATTTATCCGATGAAACAAAAGTCCGACTCCGAACCCATATTTAATCGGTTTCGTGCTCTTGTGGAAAAAAATTTCGCCAAACCGATTATTAAACTATTCTCTGATAATGGAGGGGAATATACTAAATTAACACCAAATATCACCAACGATGGTATTGGTCACCTAACCTCCCCTCCTCACACCCCGGAACATAATGGCTACTCTAAACGTAGACATCGTCACATTGTGGAGACAACTCTCTCTCTCTCTCTCTCTCTCCTTACTCATGCGTCCCTTCCCACTACCTATTGGTCTTACGCGGTCGTTACCGCCACCTACCTCATCAACCGAATGCCTACCCCAACTCTTCAATACTCATCTCCATTCCTCAAATTATTTGGGAAAATACCTAATTATACTAAGTTACGGAGTTTTGGGTGCCTTTGTTACCCTTGGCTCCGACCCTACACCCCTCATAAACTTGCCCCAAAATCCATACCATGTATATTCATTGGATACTCATCTATCCAAAGTGCCTACTATTGTCTTGATCCTTGCACAAACCGCATTTATGTGTCCCGTCATGTAAAATTTGTTGAAAATAATTACCTAGGACCATCACTCTGTCATGACCTTAGTCCACCCACAACATGGACCCCTGTTCATGAATCTCTCCCCTCCCTTGTTCCCCCTATTTCGTCCCCCTCTTCATCACAACAAATACCACCCGCCGCGCCTCCCTCCCAGAATCACTCCTCACCCGATGCCTCCCCACCACACACTCCGCGTTCCCCAAACACATCTAGCCCCACCTCCCCTGTCCACTCTCCACCCACCTCCACCACGGTTGACTCCCCGATACCCTCCGCTCCCAATACCGTGGCTCCCAACCGACCTTCAACCCGCTTAATGAACAATATCCGATTCCCTAACCCAAAATACGCCAACCTTGCCACCTCCTCTATACCTCACCTTCTCCCCTGCCTCCACCAAACTCGCTCTTGCTAACCCTAAATGGCACGCCGCTATTCCAGACGAGTATTCTGCCCTAATTACCAACAAAACCAGGCGTCTTATTCCACCCTCACCCGAACAAAATGTCATTGGATGTAAGTGGGTTTGCCGAATCAAATACAATTCCGATAATACAATAAACAAATATAAGGCTCGTCTTGTCGCTAAGGGTTTCCACCAACAACCCGGGGTTGATTATACTGAAACTTTTAGTCCCGTGGTTAAGCCCGCTACTGTCCGTCTTATACTAACAAGTGCTCTTGCCCGTCGCTGGTCTTTCCGACATCTGGATATAAATAACGTGTTCCTCCATTGTACGCTCACTGATACTGTTTATATTACCCAACCCCCCGGATTCAGAAATCCTAAATACCCTAACTACGTATGTCACTTGTCTAAGGCTATCTATGGTCTTAAACAAGCTCCACGAGCCTGGTACACCGAGCTCAAGAATTATCTTCTTACCTTCATTCGTATTTTCTCAATCCCTTTCCGACCCATCCCTCTTTTTTTACACTAAAAATGACCAAATTATATATCTTTTAGTTTACGTCGACGATATTATCGTTACGGGTAACCCCACCCCTATTCTTTCCTCGTTCATTCACTCTTTCTCAACCCGATTTTCTCTCAAGGATCTCAGGTTTCCTTCCTATCTTCTTGGGGTAGAACTAACTCCTAACACGGAAGGAATTCACCTTAGTCAATACAAGTATATCACAGATATCCTCACCAAACACAATCTCATGGAGGGTAAACCTGTCACCTACCGTATGTACTCCTACCCCCCACTCTTGCCTTCAACTGGAGCCTCAATCCCTAATCCATCCGACTACCGAGCCATTGTAGGCTCCCTTCAATACCTCTCCCTCACCCGTCCCGGCATTGCTTTCGGTGTCAATAAATTTGCTCAGTTTCTTCAAGATCCTCAAGAGGTCCATTGGATTGCGCTAAAACGTCTGCTACGATACCTAAAAGGTTCTCTCCATTTGGGTATTCAATTATATCGACATAATGCTTTTTCTTTGCACTCTTTCTGTGATGCAGATCATGCAGGAGACAAACAAGACTATATTTCTACGTCTGGGTTCATAGTGTACCTCGGCAAGAACCCAATTTCTTGGTCCTCTCGCAAACAGCGTGTTGTCAGTAAATCTTCAACGGAAGCTGAATTTCAAGCTGTGGCAGATACCACATAAGAGTTGATGTGGCTTCGTGACTTGCTCTCTGAGATTCGAGTCTGGGTTCTCGACACACCTGTAATCTACAGTGATAACTTAAGTGCTACTCACTACGCCGCTAAACCCGTATTTCATTCCCGAATGAAACACGTGGCTATCTCCTTCTACTTTGTCCGTTAACAAGTTGAACAAGGTCAAATACGAGTCACTCATATCTCCGGCGATGATCAACTAGCTGACGCTCTAACTAAAGCCTTACCTCATCCTCGTCTCGACTTTCTTCTTCCCAAGATTGGACTCACCTCTAGTGCCTCCAATTTGTGGGAGCGTATTGGAAATAATAATCACAGTCAACAACTTCCTTCTACATCACATATCATATCTTCATCAAATAGTTAACTGTATCATATAAAATCAATATGTAGAATATTCCTCCTATAATTATCTCATTGTTCTTGCTACCTTAGTTAGATAGTTCTTGCTACCTTAGTTAGATGATTCTCGAGCATGTATAAATGTAAGCACATTCAGTTAATGTAAAATCAGTCAAGCTATTTTTTACATAAGATCGTAAAAAAGAGGCCTAAAAATTTACGTTTTGAAATTATGAGTACATTTTTAATAATTCACCAAAACTTGAAAAAAAAAATGATTCAAACAATTACCCTGTAGATGAGATTATCAATAATCAATATGGAGTAGTACAATATATACAAAAATATTCGATACTCCGTAATTATGAATGACTGAAATATTAAGTTAAAATTGAAAAATTACAAATAAAGTGAAAGTACCAACATCAACATACGGAGTGACAAACTACTGTGAGTCAAACAACATCACACCTTAGCACATTCATTCATCTTCTTCATCTTCAATTCTTCATTAATAATGAGTGAAACAAAAAAGTAAAATCCCACTCCTTTTGTCCCAAGTACTTTGTATTTCATATCTTACCAAAAACAAAATCTTACAAAATCTTTACCTAATTATTTAGATCGAAAATGGTTAAGAAAAACCAAATAATCAAAGAAAGAAGGATCAACCCAGAAAGAATAAATTGAAAGGGAAACATTAAGAGAAATTTATAAAAGAAATTAGGAGAAAAAATTAATTGTGGGAAAAGAGAAAGTTTTTGTTTAATTATCTTTGGATTTAAAGTTAATTAATGAGATGGAGAAATTGTACATTGGATATGGAGTAGTGGCGTACACAGAACACAGAAGTCAAGAAGTTGCATTTTTTTTAAAGAAGAGCAGTTATGAAATCGGGCCCAAATTTTAGAGGCCCGGTTCCCTTGCTCCTCCTGAACCGGGCCTGAGCCGCCACTGCGTATTTAACATAGAAGTGATAACTATTGACCTAATAATTAGTTTGATAGAAGATGTTATGTGAAAGAAAAACTTCGAAACGATATTCAAGATGAGGTGACATTAACACCGACGAACATGAAGAACTAACAAAGTATATGATACATTGATACATTAGTATGTGCGTAATAATTAAATATTACTCTCACCGTTTCATTGATTTCTTCCACCTTAAAGAAAAATAATAAAATATGTAAAAGTTGCGTCACCTGTAAGAGAGAAGTTTGGTAGCAAAAAAAAGGGGAAGAAATCAAAGAAATGGTTGCAAAAGAAAATGTAGAATATATCAATAAAACAGAGGGATAAAATCTATCAGAGACTTGTTCAAGAATGCTCACTATTGAGACCAAAACTTAAACCCAACGTAAGAAAATATGTTTGCCCCATTTTAACTAAATATTGCTCACATATATTAACAAAATGGGAAAAATATTAAAAAAATTTAAAGGAGAGAGTATTATATTTGGGATTACAGTAAAAAAAACATTACTTGTGAAAATTTAAATTACAAATATAAAGAAATATTCAATTTAACACAACTTCTTTTATCATATTAATATAAAAAATTATTAAATAAAATTGTTTTAATAATTTTAAAAATATAAACATTATAATTAAAGAGTCTAATAACAATAATAAAGTAATTAAAATAAAAAAAAAATTAAAAAAGTAATATCAATTTTTTAACTAAAAAAGTGGTAAAAAATTAGCATAGGTGCATTCTAAACTAATTCTGAGTGGTATTGTCACCTAATCCGACATGATACCCGTATAATCCAACCCATAATCGACACAATTGCATGCATTAGACCCGACCCGTGATCCGACCACTTGATCTGGCCAGACCATATTTGATCCAACCATAATTTACAAAAAAATAGACGTGATAACTAGCTTTTAAAAGTTTATGACTCGTATTATGGGCATAACTTGATCCGTGATTCACATTGGAGGACCCATCCAACTCTTATCACATCAATATTTAACAAAATCTTAAAACGATTATTTATGTCAAACATGTACATCTAAACCCAAAATCCAAGACATAGTAATATACATATCTCAATTTACAGCAAAATAAATAAATAAAACTTATTCCCAACCATTAATCAGGAACCCCCAAATTGGAAACCAACACTACTACAACATTGATTTTACAGGACGCTCATAATAGGACGGTTGTAGACGGAACCGTCCTCTGTTGTTAAAGTTTGGCGCCTCTTGAGCTTGATTAAATAGCACGGTTCAGTAAGAAACCGTTCTTTTATTTTCACTTTTAGCGCGGTTGGTCAACCCGACCGTCCTCATTAATTAAATAGTACGGTTGCCCTCCCGTCTTATTCAATCCTTCAAGTTTTACCCATCCTATTTACCAAAACCTATCAAATAAAAACCCCTATCACTAGTATTCACGACCTTTCTCCTGCTATTTGCTTTATTTCCAAAAGCCTCCGCGCCATCACCGCCATCAATCGCCATCACCGCCGCGTCTTTTCATCTTTCCTTCATCGGCTACGTCGTCTTCCCCTAAATTTGTCTGCATCAACCGCCAACACTTTTGTAATTCGCTTCTGTAAGTTTCCAAATCTGATTTCGTGTTTCGCTGTAATTTCAATTGGTATGGGTTTAGTTCATCGCGTTTAAGGTTTAGGGTTTGTTTTAGTTCGTAATCGTTCAATTTCAGGTCGTTGTCCTTCGACTCTATAATCAAATTGATGGTTTTGCTTTTATTTTTCGCTGAGGATTTAGTTTTTTTATTGTCGTTTGTTCTATTTCCGTTCATATGATTCAATTATACAGACCGTCAGGATCTTGTAGCATCAGAATTGTCTATCGCGATCTTGTTGTCATCGCTGATTGACAGGTTAAAGAGCGTAGTCACGGCGTGTTCTTTGATTGTGGTCTGGAGAACGAAGAAGGTTGATCAATTTCTGAAGTTATTGCTTGTCGAATTTTTTTCCACCTATTTTTTCGGATTTTTTTGGTTTAAATTGCTTATTGAATTAGGATTAGGTTGTGTATGTTCATTCTTATATTCTGTTATCTTGTTATTTCCCAGATTGTGGAATTTCCTTGTAAAATAAGTGATTTCTTGACCTTCAGATTACCTTTGCTAAGAAAGTAGTGAGTTCCAGTTTCTTTGGACTCTGTAAGAAAATGTTCAAAGGCTGCAAAATGTGCATCAACAAGGGTTTCATAGAGCATGTAACCAAAATTCAGTACCACTAGCTCACTTATGAGCATATATTTTCCTTTAATTAATTACATGTTCAATTAATTTCACATGTTGTTTGATTTGTTTTTATATGCGTGCAGTTCTTTGCTGAAGCCACGTTTCCTTGCCCATCTCTAGGAATCCATCTGATCACTTCCTAAGGTGTATTAACTCTGATTTTGATAAAGTCGAGGCCTCTCTTAATGAATCGATCAAATTGCGGGTAATGTTACGTACGTTTGTGACTTGGCTCCATCATATTGATCAATTGATCGATGCCTGTACTGTTGTGCTACATTCATTATATTAACTGTGATTTAAACAATAAGGAAGGAAGAAAGGAAGGAGTACAATTATGTTGTGTCCCTTCTCTTGATGCGCAGGTTGATCATATCATATCATATCATTAGACATACAAAACTAAATCAACTTGCTTGTTTTATGATTATCAGTTTGAGGCAAGTGATGATCCCTTGGACAAAATAAATACAGCAAAAGCAACTAGAACGCTTATCAATTATTACACATCTCAATATGCTTATTATGTTATACAAAGAGTGGATGCTATCTCTAAAGTAGTAAACTCTCCATCTTCAATTCCCATTTTTCAACTTGTTCACATACATGATTCTTTTGGAAGAACATTAATTGAGACTTGAAATGATATTGGGCAGAAAGAAACTGTTTTAGACGGCAGAGGAAGTCAAGCCAGCTTCTTAATGCAGGCATTTACCTTAACCAAGAGATCATTCGTAAACATGTCACAAGACTTTTGTTACTACTGGCTCAGACTTCTAATCTACATCGTCGTCACCCTTTGTATTGGCTCAATCTATCTAAACGTTGGAACTACTTACAATTCCATCCTGGTAATATATATTGTATCAGACTTCTAATCTACTCTGTTTTCTTTTCACTGCAGTATTATTTTTCCTTTGTCTATTAACCTTTAATTTTGCAGGCGAGAGGCTCTTATGCATAATTTGTGTTTGGATTTCTTACATTCATGTCTATTTGTCAAAGAGATAGAGGAATAGGAAGAGCCTAGTGCTCTGATACCATAATACCAACTGATATCGGGAATGATTGCGTTGTTATATTCAATTGTATTCAATTGTGTGTCTTGCAATTACAATGTACAAAGCTACTATATAATACACAAGAGAGGGAATAAGTATGGAAGGGAATCAATTAATGTAACAACTATAAAATAATTACACATATATATGGCACTACAAGAATAGATGCCCCTGGCATCCATCCAGTGGACGCTATACGGGGACGGGCGTCCGAAAACAGACGTCAGAAAGTGGAAGCCACGACCAGTCGCCCAATTTTAAAACAGGCGTCCACTGTTGGACGCCATAGAAACGGGCGTCCAACAGTGGATGCCCCAGCTGGCGTCCGATAGTAGACGCCAGGTGATCCTGGATGGCGTCCACTGTCGGACGCCATGTGCTTAACGTTTAGCATATATCTTGATCGTGTTTAGCTTCCTCCGGCGTCTGGCATGGCGTCCGTTATTGGACGCCATATATGTAGATGCATGGTCGTACACAAGCGTTCGATGTGTAGCCAAAACCTGCAAAATAAACCACATCCACAACTCTCCTCCAACCACAACTGTCGACCATCCACAAGACATCAATCTCATTCACTCTCAATCAACCAAAACACTTGATCTCCAACCACATTTATGCTCAAAAAACATTCATATAACAAAGTTTTAACATACGGTTTAAAGGTACATAAATCTAAACTGGTTTGAAGATACATAATCCATAAATCCAGTTACAACACCAACAACAAAAAACAATCAGCTAACTGTGAAGCTAGCTGAAGCACCAGAGTTACCGCCATCCCCGCTAAAGGGGTCTCTGTCGTCTGGAGGGGAAGGGGGACGACCTTGGTTGCATTTTTTTAACATGGCCTGAAACATGGCCATCTGTTCCTGCATCTTCTTTATGTGCTCCGCCTGCTCCTTCAGTTGTTGTTGCTGCTGGGTCAGTTGTTCCTTCATGGCCTCCTTTTCTGGGTCGGGCTGCTGAGATCCGGTTGGCGTATACTCCATCTGTGTGGAGGTGCCGAGACGCGCTGGGGGAGGTGTGAAGTAGATCCCGTGTGCATTCCCAACACCATACACACTTCTTTTCTTGTACCCCTTCACGACCTTGAAGTAGGTATGATTCAGGTCTACTTCGGCAGCATCAAGAGCAGTCTCGTGGTTTGCTAGCTCCTCTTGGTAGGCATCCTGCGTACACAACAGTGATTTCAATTCAAGTTATTAGTAGATGAAATGAATAAAGATACTTATCTACCACCTAAAGTATACATATAGACACAGTTGATTTATTTGAAATAATAAGTACTCACCCAAATTGCCTGATCTTTACTCGTCATAAAAGAAGTCCCTTTCGAGTCGGTCTTCTCGTGCATGTCCAGGAATACCTCAGGGGCGGTTGGCGTCCTCCCGAGTCCAGCTTGTAGCTGTTAAATGAGTACGACCGTTAGGCGAACGTATATTACGTGAACATAATTTATGATTATTCAAGTACGAGTACGATATTATTAGAAATCATACCCTCTTTTGACGAAGAAACAAAGACTGTGAACCCCGATGATGTGGCGCTTGTACATTACGTCAGCGAAGCGGCGTGTGCAGGACTCGTTGTACCGCTCACATACCCTTCCTTCGAGCTCCGGCTTCCAAAAGAACTTCAACTACAAAATCAAGGCGGATTAGTAATTACTAAAAGAAATAATTACAAAGTCTACATTATGAATGCAGAACTCGGTAGCAAAAACAGTCAACGAACCCTGAAGTTGTTGAACCACTGTTCCCGTTGATCCATCAGCACCTGAGTCCAACAGGAATACCCTAGACCTTTGTCGACAATGTAGCTATTAGTACAGCCAGTGGTCACCACCCTATGGAGGAACCTGCACCAAGTCGAGAAACACAGACATGTACGAAATATTACAAGTTGTACGTAGTCCAAAAATTCATATGTTACAAAAGAGTGGGCATGTTAGATTATATTACCATACGCGACCGGGGTCGATAATCACCCGACCGTTCTCGTCCTTTTCTGGCTCCTCCGTGTTCCCCTGCCGCTGCTGCTGCTCATCGTTCTGCTCCAGGGCCGTTTCAGGGACCTGTTCCTCCTCTTCTTGCTGCGAGGTGGATGCGTGCACAGACCTACTTTCTCCGCCACGTCTCCTCGTCGATCTACCGCCTGCCATTATCTTCACCTTGCAACAAATTAGCAACAATTAGCAATTACAATCTAACTTGATTAAAATAACGTACAAAATAAGTAACACAATGATCAAAATGGTTAACCTACTACAACAAGTCTAGCAGTCATCTTCGCTGTCGTTATTGTCTTCAGCCTCATCGTCCTCACTCTGATCCTCCTCCTCCGTTTCCTTGCCCTCCTCTTGATCGTCCTCCAAATTCTCTTCATCGTGTCCGTCATCCTCCTCAAGGATCTCCGGAACATCCCTAACCATGTAATCTCCTTGTCCATCGTCATTATCATCCTCAGAATATTCATCTGCCCCTTCATTCTGATCTTCTTCGGAGAGTACGGTCTCGTCAATAGGAGACAATCGTGTAACGCATGAAGCCGCATCTTCCTGGAACAAAGAACTGTCTATTTGCCCCCGTAGTTTTGTCATAAAGACTGCCCACCATTGACTTTGATTTCTGTCATTTCTCGTGTACGGAGAAGGCCCAAAGTAGACTTGCTTGGCCTGATGCACGAGTATGAACGGATCGTACGTAGGATCTTTCCGGGTGTGGTTAACTTCCACGATCTTGTAACGTTCATGCACTCGGGTTCCGTTCACGGAGCTGTCTTTCCACTCACATTTGAACACCACAGCTCTATACCCCCATTCTTTGCCGGCATAACACAACTCAAAAATATCCTCCAAAATGCCATAGTACTCATCACCATCAAGAGATGTCACATTAACACCCAAATCACATGTAGCCTGGTTCTTACCGTAGTTGAATGTGTGAAAATTGAACCCATTCACTGTGTACCGGTTCCAGGTTTTAACCACTCGTACTGGTCCGTAAGCCAAACTTCTAACCAAATCATCACGTATGTCTAAGGCAACTACGTGATACTTTAGCGACTTAGGAAAATGTTCATCGTGCTTACTCCAAACGTCATCAGGGTTCACGTCAGGGTTCACAACGACATATGCAGTTACAAATTGCTTCTCATAAGGCTCTAAGATCTCACAATTAGAGAGTAGGTAAAGGTGCGCTCGGTTATAATCTTTCTCATCTAGTACCCTAGAACCCTCGACGGATGAAGTTACTTCATCGTCCTTCTTTTGAAAAAACTCAGGTATAGTAGGATCAATGGAAACTGAATGTTCTAGGTTCAGGTTCTTGGTTTTTGTTTGGACATCTTTCTCGAAGTATAGGGAGCAGAAGTTAGCAATCTCTTCTGTCAAATATCCATTACAAATAGAACCCTCTACCCTAGCCTTGTTACCAATTTTCTTTTTCAGATGATTGAGGAACCTAAATAAACAAGTTATGTATTTTAATTAATAAAAGTTAGCTATGTTTAAATTAAATTTGTAAATAAAATTACGAAAATTTATGTACCTTTCAAATGGGTACATCCATCTATACTGGACAGGTTCTCCAACCTTAGCCTCGTAGGGCAAGTGGACAGATAGATGCTCCATGGAATTAAAGAACGACGGTGGGAAGATCATCTCAAGTTTGCATATTATCTGTGGAATCTGATCCTCCTACCGAGTCATGTCCTCACTTGTTACTGTATATGAACACAAATCTCGAAAAACCTGAGATATCTCAGTTATAGAATTCCACACCGTCGATGGCAAAAGTTGCTTTAGTGCTACCGGAAGTAACCTCTCCATAAAGACGTGGCAGTCGTGACTCTTTAACCCTTGCAGTTTTAGGTTCTTAAGATCGACACAGCGTTTGAAGTCGGAGGCGTACCCATAAGGAAACTTCAACTTCTCTACCCACTCCAACAACGCCTTTCTCTGAGCCTTGTCAAGTGTGAACAAGGCTCTCAGTTTGGACCCATCCCGTTTTATGTGCAGCTGAGGACGGTCACAAAAAAATCTTTACAACTCGCCGGGAGCCGGTAGTGTCACAACTCTTCCCCTCCACATCCATCACAGTGTGAATCAACTGCTCGAAGAAGTTTTTCTCTATGTGCATGACATCTAAATTGTGATGAAGTAACAAAGTCCTCCAATATGGTAGGTCAAAGAATATGCTACGTTTAAACCAACCATTTTTCAACTTTTTGAGATCTTTGAACTCCTACTCGGTTCCGTCAACAGTGGACGGGTAATCGGAAATCAACTCCCATATTTCATCTCCGGGGAGTCGATCAGGTGCGTTGTCAAGCACAACCTCACCCTTCTTGAATGCCTTCTTATTCTTTCTATACGGGTGACCTTCTGGTAGGAACTGCCTATGATAGTCAAACTAACTTACTTTAGTAGAATTTGGAAGATAAAAAGCTTTGCTCTCATCCATACAACACAGACATGCTTTCTGACCCGCAGTAGACCACCCCGAGAGCATACCGTACGTGGGAAAGTCGTTTATAGTCCACAACAGAGCTGCTTTCAACTGAAAGTTTTGTCTCAGAGAGACATCATAAGTTTCGACCCCCACCTCCAACATTTGTTTCAATTCCTTAATAACAGGTTGCAAGTAAACATCCAAATGATTTTTCGAATTTTTGGGACCAGGCACAATAAGAGATAGAAAGATGAAAGGCTGCTTCAAACACAACTAAGGAGGTAGGTTATAAGGTGTGATCATCACAGGCCAGCAAGAGTACGACTTACCAAATTGGCCGAAAGGTGCAAACCCATCAGTACACAACCCTAGCCTTACATTTCGGGGTTCAAACACAAAGTGGGGATGTAGTCTATCGAAACGCTTCCACTCCTCTCCATCACTCGGATGACACATCTTCCCTGGTACCCTAATATCCTCCTTGTGCCACCTCATTTGCTCCGCTATGGTTTTTGTGGCATACAATTTTTGAAGCCTTGGTGCAATAGGGAAGTACGTAAGCTGACTTATTGGAATCGGTTTCTTACCCCTAACACCGCTTTTCCCTTTTCTACCCCTCAAAACAATATCCCCTTCAACCGTCTTATACCTACCCTTACCACATCTCTTACATTCATCTAGCATCGCATCGTCCTTCCAAAATAACATACATCCATCTGGACAAGCATCAATCTTCTGATGCGGGAGTTGAAGGCCCTTCACAACTTTTTTGGTTGTGTAGAAAGTTCGGGTCATGATATTGTCTTTCGGGATTACTCTCTCGAGCAAGGCAGCAATACCATCGACACAAGCAAAGGGTAGGTTGAACTCACATTTAAGGCTGCCTACCATTGATGCGACTTCTAACAAAGTCACATCGCACCCTCCGTATAACGGTTTCTCCGAAGTGTTCAACATGTCGAAAAAAGCCTTCGCTCGTGAGTTAGGCTCTTGTGGGTTAGGTGAGTCATGTGGGGTGGGTGAGTCATTCCCATATGTGTTCTCGTTGTTAAACAAGTTGCACTCCACTACGTCAACTATCATACCTCTCAAACCCCCCTTTTTTTGACGGTTTTCAGGTTCCTCAGACTGAGGTGGCTCACCATGACAAATCCAATTATAATAATTGAATGAAAAACCATTATAAATGACATGTTCCTTAACTACAAGGACATCAAAAAATTTAATGTTCTTGCATTTAGTGCACGGACACCTAACCTCCCCCCTCGATGCATAGTCTACTGACTTTTTAGTGACCTCGACAAATGATTCCACACCCCTCAAAATTTCTATGGTGAGACGTCTCTTCTTATCAAGTCTTCCCTCATACATCCATTTTCGTTAAATTCTCTTCATTTTCTATGTTAAAAAAATATATATAACAAATTAAAGTTTAATTTCTCTAACTTAATTTTGAACTTACTAAACAAAAACTTAATCACCATTTAACTTAAACTTAATTTCTCTAACTTAACTTCCATAACTGAGTTTCCTCAAATTAATCACTAATACGTCAAAGTGGACCCGAATGGCTTCTTAATTTAAAATTGATCTTACAAAGATTAGTCACCGAATTAAATCAAAAATGTAACCACAATTTAATCTCAATTTACCAAAACTCAAGCTAATTTATCAATTAAATCCCAATTTAACTAAACAGAACAGAAAAATTCAAGGCTTAGGTCAGACAGAAACAGCTTAACCAGGTCAAATAAGGTCAAATTTTAGAATACAGATATGGGAACTCCAAAAGCACCGCTAACACATATTTAGACCCCCGATCACGATGGAAGTGGTTTCAAAAAAATCCGGCATTATTACGACATCTTTTGGTCTGTCCTAAGTCACACAAAACCTCAAGTAAGGCCCTAGAGGTCATTCTAGCTCAATTCAACCAAATTCATCACACCCTAATCAAATTTGGGCTAGCAAACCACTCAATTTATTATCCCTACACAATATTAACTAATCTACCACATCTAATTTGGGCTAAACTAAGCAACCTAATCAAAATTTATTAGCCCTAAATAATATTAACTAGGAAACTACCAATAAATAACAATAACAATCAAACACAAGAACTAATTATAATGAATAAGAATTAAGTTAAGTAAGAAAACATACCAAAATATAGAGTAGAAGAATGAAAAATGGAGGGGAGGATTGGAGAGGGGCTCGGCGAGTGAGGGAGGATGATGTAGAGAGTGTTTTTTTTAGAGAGTGAAGGGGGAGAGAGGGGTTGGCGAGTATTTGACGCGGAATTGAGGTTGACGGGCGTCCACTATCGGACGCCACAAGTTGACGCCATATACCCTAAATGGCGTCTGACAGTGGACGCCATTTAGTGTATATGGCGTCCGCTTGTGGACGCCTGTTAGGCCCAATTTCCTCCTTTGGCGTCCGACGGTGGACGCCCGGAAGTATTTTCGGATGCTATTCAGGCGTCCATATGCCCAGGACGCCAACCAGGCGGACGCCCGGAGCTGGTTTTCTTGTAGTGTGGGAAAGGTTGTTCCCTTGTTTGAGTAGGATGCTACCAACGATACACTTGGTAAATTTGAGTCGTTGGAGTCCTAACACCCCTCCTCAAGTTGGAGCGTGGAGGGTCGAGAGGCCCAACTTGGAGAGCAAATCGTCGAATGGAACACGTCCAAGTGCCTTTGTAAATATATCAGCTAGTTGTTGCTTCGTATGGACGTAGTAATAGTACCTTTTAGTAATTCGTCGCGAACAAAATGACAATAAATTTCTATGTGCTTTGTTCGTTCGTGAAAAACGAGATTTTTCGCAATGTATAACGCGGACTGACTATCACAAAATAATTGGATGGGAGTTTCGTGATGTATGCCGAGGGATTGTAAAAGACCTTTGAGCCACTTGAGTTCACACGTGGTATAAGCCATTGCTCTATATTCGGCTTCAGTGGAGGATCAAGAAACAGTATTTTGTTTCTTAGTTTTTCAAGAGACGGGAGAGTTTCCAAGGAGAACAAAATAAGCAGATAAGGATCAACGAGTTAAAGGGCAAGTAGCCCAATTCGCATCACAATAGGCTTGTAACTGTAGGGTACTGTCAGATCGTAGTAGAAGGCCCTGACCAGGGCAATTTTTTATATAGCGAACAATTTGGAGAGCAGCATGCCAATGATCCAAAGTGGGGTTATGCATAAATTGAGCCAAGATGTGAACGGAGTACGTACGTAAGTTCTGGTCGAGTAATAGTGAGGTACGCCAAACGCCCAACCAAACGACGATAGGGTTGAGGGTCGTCCAATGAGTAAGCACTGGATACCGCAAGACGATGATTCGGCTCCATTGGGACCGAGGCTGGCTTTGAACCAAGTAAACCAAATGACGATAGGGTTGAGGGTTGTCCAATGAGGAAGCACTGGATAACGCAAGACGATGATTCGGCTCCATTGGGACCGAGGCTGGCTTTGAACCAAGTAAACCCGTTTCGATCAAAATATCAAGAGCGTATTTGCGTTGAGAAACAAAGAGCCCGGAGTTATTTCGTGCAATTTCCAAACCAAGGAAGTACTTAAGACGACCCAAGTCTTTCATATGAAAGCATTGTCCAAGATAAGCTTTGAAGTGATCGATCATACTGGAATTGTTCCCACAAATTACTAGATGGTCCACATAAATGAGCACATGTACTTCAGTGTCATTTTTTGTGAAAGAAAAAAATGAATGATCATATGGACATTGTGTGAAACCGTATTGGAATAGAGCAGAGGCAAGTTTAGCGTACCAACATCGGGGTGCTTGTTTCAAGCCGTATAGGGACTTGCGAAGGCAACATACTCTACCGTTCATGCTTGAACTAAAACCCGGAGGAGGCTTCATATACATCTCTTCGTTAAGTTCGCCATGAAGAAAAGTGTTATGGACATCCATTTGGTGAAGGGCCCAATTCTTAGCGGCCGCAATGTCAAGTAAAATTCAGACCGTGACAAGTTTAACTATTGGAGCAAACGTATCAGTATAATCTACACCTTCTACTTATCTGTTTACCATAACCACCAAGCGAGCCTTATAACGTTCAATGGAGCCATCAGTGTTGTATTTGATTTTGTAAACCCATTTACAACCGATGGCCTTCTTGTTTGGTGGCAAGTCTTCGAGCGTCCATGTGTCATTTTTTTCCAGAGCATCGATTTCGATTTTCATGGCGTCACGCCAATGTTGTACCTGCATGGCATCATTAAAAGAGCTAGGCTCGTGACCTTTAGTCACGGCCGATAAGAAGATCTTGTGATTAGGGGAAAATTTAGCACAATTAATATAATGATGGAGAGGAAAAGGTGTACCTAAGGACGGGGATGATGCGGTGAGCATGTGAAATGAGGGACGAATCGTGTCTTGGAAGTAACCTTGGAGACGTGAGTTGGGAAATTTTGGTCGACGGCCATGTTCTAAAAGAGATGTGGTTGGGTTGTCGGGTGGATGTTCAGAGTGTGTTGATGTGTCAGAGGTCGGGTCAAAGTGAATCGTGGGTTATGGATGTGGGGTCGGAGTAGGGCCATATATGGTTGTGGTGGTGGGGTCCGAGTGTCTCGTAGTGGGAGATGGTTGTTGTTCGTCAACTGATGATGTTAAGACGGGTCGAGAGATTGGATCGGGTTGGGTAATGGTGAGAGTGTCAATCGGTGTCAAACTATCTTCGCTAAGAAACATGGAGGCATCACGGTTTTCATGTATATTAATTGAGTGATACGGGAAATCATGTTCAAGAAAGACAACATCGTGTGAAGAAAAATAATCGCCGGTGTCAAGATCATAAACTTTCCAAGCCTTTTTACGAAAGGGGTACCCCAAAAATACGCATTGTCGACTTCGTTCGGCAAATTTATCGCGGGATCGATTGAAATTTTTAGCATAACAGAGACAACCAAAAATCCGTATATTAGACATCGGAGGTGGTTTATTAAATAATAACTCGTAGGGAGTTTTCCCATCGCGTAAAGGTGTAGGAGTACAATTAATAAGAAAATTAGTAAATTAGCTTGAAATAAAAGGGCACGAGCTACATTTAAAATGTGTCGATGTTTACGTTTGACACGACCATTTTGTTGAGGAGTGTCGACCGTAGACGTTTGATGAATAATACCATTGTTTAAAAAATAAGAATCAAGACAAGTAAATTCTCTCCCATTGTCACTACGAAAGACTTTAATGTCCTTGTTAAATTGATATTTGATTAAACCGAAAAAAATTAATAAAGTTTGACGAGTTTCACTTTTATGACGTAATAAGTAGACCCATGTGGAACGAGAAAAATTGTCAACAATAGTAAGGAAAAATCGTGAGCCGCAAGAGCCGTTTGCCGAATACGGACCCCATAAATCGCAATGAATTAAATCCAAAATATTATCGGCTCTATTAAAACTTAGAGGAAATTGTTCGCGAGTATGCTTCGCGCGTAAACAAATATCACAATGTTTGCTTTGAAAAAAAGAGCTAGTTCGAGATGATTTATTAAAAACGGGAAGAAAACGGGAAATGTGTGAAGATGGATGACCCAACCTTCGATGCCATAGTTCGACAGTGTCAAGGTTTCCGGCCGTGCAAATTTTGGCCTCGTGATTGGGAACTTCGGTTAGGTAGTAAAGGCCCTCACGTTGCTCACCCGCACCAATCACTGTATTCGAGGTACGGTCCTGAATTAAACACAATTTATGCGAAAATTGAATAGTAAGTGAGTCATCCAAAAGAAGACGCAAGACCGAAATTAAATGACATTGTAAATTATTAGCATATAAAACATTTTTAAGAATGAGTCGATGCGATAAAATAATATCGCCACATTTCGTAGCGAGGGTGAGATCACCATTTGGTAAGCCAACAGAAATAGGAGCAATTTCATGAATATTTGTAAAATGATCCAATGAACCTGACATATGATGAGATGCACCAGTATCAATTATCCAAGAAAAGAAAGAGACATTACCATTGAGGCGATTAGTGTCGGAAGCGGTCGTCTTACGAGAATGCCATAAACGAGTCAGCTCGTCTAGATCAGACGAACTCAATGCATTTAAATCAACTCGGTCCATGGCATGGAGAGTGGAAGGTTGTAAGAACGAACCTCCACTACCGTCAGCCATATTTGCACGTGCAAGAGGGGCACGATCAGACAACTTGCTACGCGAGTCGGGGACCAAAATAGGCTTCCCAAAATCCGACTTTTCGGTGCTATTATAAATCCTATCTCTCAGTCTATCCCCCCACCATTCGGGGAAGTTTTCCGCCACCCTAAAACAAGATTTCATACTATGACCGCAACGGTTACAAGCGAAACAATGAGGTTTAGTCGAGTCATTTGTATCAGCCCTGTCTGAACGAGGAACATTGGGTTTATAGTCACGCCCTCCCCTTGAAAACGACCCCTGGTATTAACACGAGCAGCATATACCATGGAATCGGGTCGATTATCAGTACTGGGTTGCATAATATAGTGCACCCCTTCCTCTTGAATTAATTTATTATAAATGATATTGAAGGTAGGGTGATAAGTGTAGTTTGTAGTGCCTAATTTGCTGTGTTTTGGTCCCATTTCCTTGCGGAATCGCTCCTTGGGAGCGTTTCATGGGCTACTTATGCTTCCTCTAGCTCATTTCAGGTTCCCGAGACCATTCATTAAGAGTTGGAGCAATTACGACTCAATACATGCGCTTTTCGGAGCCAACAAAGCGGAGGAACGATCACTCGATGCCTTGGATTTGACCCCGAGACCTTGGGACCCGATCCCGAGCCCCTTAGACTCGATTCCGAGACCCGAGAGTCGATGAGAAGTCCATGTGAAGCAAGGAGGAACCTTAAAGATCATATTGGAGGCCTACAAGACTCATCCCCGACGGGAAGGAACTCATCCCGTCCGGGATGAGGTGCGCATTTTGCATTGGTTCTGTTTTGGCTCCGTCCCGGGCGGGACCAATCCGTCCCGGGCGAGACCTCTTATTTTCTTCCTCCTTCATTCATGTAACCCTATAAATACTCCTCCCTTGTATTGTTTAAGCACCATACTTTACCCTAGATTGTTTTAGGCCTCTCTTAAGAATTCAAAACCCTAATTAGCCTCTTTTAATCTCTAGTTAATCTTTAGTCAATCTTAGTTTAGATAATCTTGTATTAAGTGGGCTCTTGAAGATTTCTCCAAGCTTGACAACCTTGGAGTGGATTTGGGTTCTTATTTATGCAAGTTTACATCTTTTTCTTCATTTGGTTCTTGGTATAATCTTCTCTACTCTTGTTCTTGTTTATTCAATCTAGTTTCAATCTTTTTATATTGTTCTTGTTATTGTTCTTGTTCTTCATTATGGATGTTTGGTTTGTGATGTTGTTTTCTCTTACTATTGTTAGTTTATTCTTGATAATGAGTGAGTAGTCTCCTTGTGGGTTAGTAGGGGGATTAAGGGTAGATTATGGGTGATTAGGGTTTGATTAGGGGTAAAGGGTGAATCTTTGTTGTTAGTCACATATTGGGCACTCTATGTGTTTGTTGATATGCTTGTGTGAGTAGTAGTGGCCATGCTTCCCATACTTGTGCTCATCTTCTCATTGTTTGTCTATTCTGTGGTTGTGTTGAGGTTAGTCTTAGACGCGAGAGCGCGAACTTACCTCGGTGTTGGTCTACGTAGCGAGAGCCCGGACCGACTCTAGCAATTAGGAGACACCTACACCCTTGACCACCCCAATTACCCTACTACACTTATGAACCCGACCTAACCCACTTCTTTTCATATTTGATTCAACTTCTTAGTTAGTCATTGGTTCTTCTAGTTTGCTTGTTAGTTTGATCTTTAGTTATTCCGTTTTAGCATTGTATTAGTCTAGTCATTGTTAGTCCACTTCCTTCATCTCCAACCACCATAGTTTACCATTTATTGTCTTCTTTGTGTTTGTTTGTGTGACTTAGCCTTGTTTGTGAGCGGACCTAGTCTAGACTTTACCATACCGTCTCCGTGGATATCGACCCTACTTGCCCTAGCTACCCACTAGGAATAATCGGTTAAATATTGATTGGTAGGACCCACGGCAAATCCCACCATCAATTTGGCGCCATTGCCGGGGACGGTGAATTGTTTAGACTTGGTTTGCTCATAGCTAGACTTAGTTACCCTTCTTTGTGCTCTTCTATCATCTCTTGTGCATATTTTCTAGATTCTTCTTGTTTCCTTAGTTTTATTTCTTCCTTTTCTCTTTGTCTTTCGATTGTGCTTGTTTATTGTCTTTGCCTAGTGCCCGAAAAGCACTAGGTGGTCTTACGTTTGCTCAAGTGTGTAGTGTATGCCTAGGGAGAGAGGCGAGTTCTTTCTCTTCAATCCAGAGCCGGAAAGACTCTTTAGAGCCTTTCGCCAATGGACGATTGGCCGGGTTAGAATCTCTCAACCAAGTACTAGTAATACCATTGAAGAGCAAGCTCAAGGATCCGACTTTAACGAGTCACCTCGAGAGACGGCCGAAGGGATCTTCATAAACCCCTTTGGTTCATCTATCCATCCTTCTTCACCTAGTTCCCCGTCTAGGTCTACATCAACACCGTCTACACCATCTTCTCCCGCATATCCAATAATGCCGAAGTTTTCATCTCACTCTACATTTACGAAAGATGTCTTGCCAGGACCGAATACTCTACCGGCCGCTTATGCCGGAAATTTTGTGGCCAAGACTCAATTCATCCAACTTGTGGAGAGAAATCAATTTAGTGGTTTGCCCACCGAAGACCCGCACCAACACATGGAGACTTTCTCCGATTATTGTGACTCTATTTCTCAAACCGAGGTTACACAAGATCAAATCCGTTGGGTATTATTTCCATTCTCATTACTTGGAAAAGCGAAGCAATGGATCAAGAGTCTCGATAGGGCAACCATGGGCATCGATACTTGGAAGAAACTTGCATTGGCATTCTACCAAAAGTTCTACCCTCCGGAGAAGACTAATTTGCTAAGGGCCTTCATCACCTGTTTCCAACAACGGGATGAGGAAACCCTTTATGAAGCTTGGGAGAGGTTTAAATCTTTGGTTAGATCGTGCCTTCACCATGAACTTTCACAATGGTTTTTAGTCCAACAATTTTGGAACGGCCTTTATGAGGACTCAAGAACTATACTCAATATGGGCTCCAATGGTAGGTTCACCGAGGTCGATGATGACCAAACATGGGCAAGAATCGAGGAGATGGCGGTTCATAATTCTCAATACTCAAGGCCTAGGAAGGCAAATCGAGGAGGTAGGCACGAGGTTGATGCTATTACGCAATTAAGCATTGATCTTGGAGCTCAATTTAAGACCCACATGGAGAATATTGACAAGAAGCTCCAAGGCCACCTCAATCAAGTTCAAAGCATTAGTTCTTCTAACCAACACTCGATTCAAGAAGTGAATGCTTTGGGATTTGCACCTCCTTTGCCTTATTATGGGATGTGTGATACTTGTGGAATCGTTGGTCATGATCCTATGCATTGTCAAGGAAGCGTTTAGCAAGTGAACGCCTTTCAAGCGTTTAATCAAGGTGCCTCCTATTCTAATCAATACCGAGCTTCCAATCAAGTCCCTCAACAACACGCTCTACAACTTCGTCCCTATGTTCCACCTCCCTTAAGGGACAACAATCAAGGTTATCAAGGTTATGTGGGTAACCCAAGGCCCTTCAACAACTTCAAGCAAAATAACCAAGGTACCTTCCACAACAACAATCAAGGGTTCCAACAAGGGAACTTCAATCAAGGTGGTTTCCAAGGAAACCAAAACTTCCAAAGACAAGAAAACCACAACAATGGCATCAATCAAGGCCTTAATCAAGGCAATTCTCATGGGTTCCAAGGGAACCATCAACAACAAGCGACTCAAGCTAACCGTCAAGAAAGCAAGCCTAGGAGCCGGTCTCCTATTCATGATTACGGTGCTCCATTAGCCCTCACCGATACTCCGCACAATCCACAATCTCCACCTCGTGATTTCGACATTCAAAAATCTATGTTGGAGATGCAAAGGGGTCAAATGGAGATGTCAAAAAACCAACAAGAGTTCTATGCTTTTATTCAAAGGGACAACATGGCGAGAGATGCTCATACGAAGATGCTTGAGACCCAAATATCTCAACTTGCTTCGGGAAGCTCCTCAAGGCAAAAGGGGCAACTACCTCATCAAGGTGAAACACCAAAAGTTGAGCATGTAAATGCTATTACCACGAGGAGAGGTACATCTTTTGACTCCCCTCCATTCCCTAGTGAGCAAGAACCAATGCAAGAACCAACAAAGAAAGTTGCATCTCCAATTCAAGGAAGCTCAAGCATGGAAGGTCCAATGGAGGAGCAAGTCTTATGGGAGATCGAGAAACCCCAAGAAGACAAGCTTCCCCTACTTCAAGCAAAAGAAAAGTGTAAAGGAAAAGTGTCATGTGAGAAGTCCACCCCTATTGAGCAAAACAAGGTTCAAATCAAGTTGCCTTTCCCAACAAGGCAAATGAAGACTAAGGTGGATATCCAATTTGACAAATTCCTAGACATTGTGAAGAAATTGGATGTTAATGTCCCGTTCACCGAGTTACTTACCCAAATCCCGGCATATGGAAGATTCATGCGAGAAATCTTAGCTAGAAAGAGATCCATCGACAAGAAAGAGACTATTGCGTTCACAAGGGTGGTGAGCGAGCTTATTCAAGGTTCCATGCTTCCAAATTTGAAAGATCCGGGTAGTTTCTCGATCCCATGCACCATAGGCAATTACAAGATCGAGAGAGCATTATGTGACTTGGGCGCGAGTGTGAGCATCATTCCTTATTCCATTTGTTGCCGACTCGGGATGAAGGAGCTAAGGCGCACTTCCCTTACACTCCAAATGGCCGATAGTTCATTCAACCGACCATTGGGGATGTTAGAGGATGTGCCGGTGAGAATCGGGAAGTTCTTCATCCCGGTCGACTTCATTGTGCTTGACATGCCGGAGAATGCTATCACTCCCATTATCCTTGGGCGCCCATTTCTACACACCGCCGGTGCCATGATCGATGTGAATAACGGTAGGATCACCTTCGAGCTAGGCGAAGAAAAGATCGTGTTTGACCTCCAAGGAAACACTTCGCCCACCAACGATGAGTCATGCAATATGATCCACGACACGGAAGACATCGATCTAGGGGTTGAGTTGGGACAAAGCTTGAAGAGCAATTCATATGAGCTTGAGGATGATGACTCCGAGATTGGGGAAGATGAGTGCCCATGTCATGGGTTTGATGACAAGTTGAAAGGCAAGAAGCAAGATGACCCTCCCTTAGGGCCGCATGAGGACAAGTGGACGTTTGGGTATATCCCGAAGGATCAAAAGTATAAGTTCAAGCCATTGAACTTACAAGATCGGAACGCCCCGGGAACGTCGAGACAAGGTTATGGTGAGCCTTGGTATTTGGATGCTTATATTACTAGCTTGATTGAAGACTTTGCTAGGGCCTTCGACTTGTTTCTTCGTGCCCTCGATGGAGATGGAATGGGTGTTAGTATTGTTGAAAAAAATTGAAGAATGCACCATCCTTGGTTTAACGGAGTTCCATAAGAACCGTCTCTTTGTATATATCTCTTTCCCTTGTAATTTCATTTAGTTTTGTGAAATTCTTGAGTATTTGAATTGATTGATGAGCGATGTGAGGGAGGGAATTTGATGGTGTATTTGAGTTTATTGTGAAAGGTGTGAAGTGAAAGTGTCTCCTAGGAAGGAAGAGTTAATGTTAGAGCTTGGATCGTGTGAAGGGGAGTCGGTTTTTGAAGCTTGGAACGAGCTTTTGGGAGCTATAGAGGGTTAGGAGACTCTTCCCGGCCGAGAAGAGGTCATCCCGACCGGGAAGGATGACCCATCCCGACCGGGAAGGGTGTCATCCCGTCCGGGATGAGTGTGACAAAAGTTGGGTCTACTGAGGTGCCATCCCGACCGGGACGAAGGCTTCCCGATCGGGACGAGCAGGTCATCCCGACCGGGACCATCCATCCCGACCGGGATGGACCCCCTGTTCTTCCTTTGGCCTTTCCTTCGTCGTTTGAGCCCACCCTACCACTTTATACCCCCTCCCAACCTCCCTACATGTCCTTACTCTCATTATATGACCCCTACACCTCATATACACATTTTCACCTCACTTTCTCTTCACTTTACACCGACTTTCACATCAAAACCCACCTCATTATACCTTTGTGCTCCAACCATGGATTCGTATCGCGATTGGGGAGGAATAACAACGACGACGAATAGCTACATGTTGTGGACATGACATAGGTCCACCCCGACGCGGCCACGCGCGGGTTTGGGGAGGCGAATGAATCTCCATGAGATGGTCAAATGGAAATTTAAATCGAAGTCGGAGTCGCCACCGAATTTTATGGTTATTCGGAACCGTTCGAGCCCACTCTATGTCGTAGTGGGCCGTGTACAAAATACGGCCCATTTCCGATGTCAGAGTTTATTGGACTCGTCCCTTTTGCATATCGATATAGATGCCGACTGGAGCGGTTAATCGTATATTGAATGACTCTCGTTGCCAATGGTTTCGGACATCCGGAAACCACGGTTCTGAGTAAGGGGTGAGGGTACGTGTTGGGAAGTTCACTAAGAACACCCAACCCCGCCCGCACATTAGCGGCCTCTACTAGGATATCGAATGACGTTTTAATGCGCGCGTTAGTAGAACGATGAATGATTATGCAAACATTGTTTTCTAAGCATGTGAAAAATTGAATGGGTTGCTAAGTCAATTTAATGCATGAAAATTGATTAACGTCAAAGTTGTATTTAGCATATGAGATTCGTTTTAGTATAATAAAACGAACGAAATAAAAGGATGAATTTGCTACAAAACAAACAAACGAGTTAGTATCGATTTGTAAATAATAATATAGCAAATAAAATATACGAGATCGAGAAAATAAATATTAATCGAAATCTGAAAAATATTGTTGAAAAGAACGTTGTTTTGTATAAAAACGAAGTTCAAAAAATAATAAAATAAAGACGGAAAAAAAGCCGCGGCATAACAGCCGGCCGCGCGACTCGCCCGGGATGCCGGCGGGTCGCGTGGCAGCCTGTTTCGGTGCCGGTTTTCGAAAACTCGAAGTTCGTATTAAATCGCGTACGAATATTGCATGATTCGTACTCGACTTAATATTTTCGATATTCTTTATATTCGATAGTTGACTACGAAATCAATATCAAATATTCGAAATAGTTTTGGAAAAGATATAAATTTTAGAAATCGATCGAAGAATAAGTAATAAACGAACGAAAATGTAAAAAAAAAAAAGGTCCGGACGGTGTGCCGTCCGGCTTTTGGGATTTTGTTCGAAAATTGTTATTTTTAATAAATCGCGTACAAAATATGAATCAATTTGTATTCGACTTATGTTTTCGATATTCGTCGTATCCGATATTCGATTATGAAATCGATATCGGATATTTAGAATGAGAAAGGTTTTGTAAAATAATTTGTTTTGAACGAAAAGTAAAAGAAAAGAATTTTTAACGAAAAAGAATGTAACGATTTTAATATCGTCGAGATCTTAATATAATCCTTTTCGATACAATATTCGATTATAGAAAAATCGATATTGTATTTTTAAGAATGTTTGTTATAAAAATAGTTTTTCATTAATAACGATATTAGAAAAATAAAAAAATCGACTCTAGACCCGTAAAAAAAACGAAACGGACGAAGAGGAGAAAGGGAGAGAAAGGAAGAAATCGGGTTTGATTACACCCTCAACCTACATGCTCTTGTTGACTCGGATCGGAGCTCGTCGGAATGTGGCTAGGCACGGGAGCGTCGAGGCAACGTCGGTTGGGTTAGGGTGGTACGGTCGAGACGGGTGAAGATGTCGGGTATCGGGGCCGGTTTCCTTCGGGTTTTGGATGTATTATCGGTTTCTCGATGCTAAGGAATTATGTGTGTCGGGATGATAGAAAGTTGATATGTATGTATGTCGATAATGTATGTATTATTGTTGGTAAAAATTCCGTTGTTATTGTGTTGGATGCAAGGGGCTATTTATAGGAAATTCCCGACCTTGGCTTAGGAGAGTTTGACTACCGCTTAGGATAGGAAACGTAGGAATCTGAGGGAAATAAGAATTCCGCTTTCTTGTGAAAGAAGAATGGGCACACGTCTGGTTTGCTACTGTTTTGGCCGAGTGTTTTGCACTCGGTCGGATACTCGAATCAATTTTTTAATAGGATTCCTGTTCGAGCTAGAATTACCGCTTGGGTAAGAAGCTGAGGAGAACGAGAATTCCGTTTTCTTGTAAGAGAAGAAAAGAGGAAAACCGGCTGACTTGTACTACTTGGCCGAGTGGTTGCACTCGGTTGAGTGTCTGAGTCGGTTCTCGGATAGGATTCCTACTCGGGATCGAATTCTACCTTAAACGGAATTGTTTATTATTTTTTGTATGGCTGATTTTGTAGAGTTGGAGTCCGAATAGGACGTGTGGGATGTCACGGTTGACTTACAAGTTTCGGGAAATATCTTTGACCGGGTTTTGACTCGGTCGCTAAAAGACGGTTTTACCCCTGGCGTCGGATTCGACCCAAATTAGTGTTATTTGACTCGAAACGACCTACTGGGCCTGATTTTGAGGTTGGTTTTGTGAGATTTGAACTCCTTAAAATGCCTAGGCCAAATGTCCATCATTACGAGCCCATTTCCGAGTACGTTAAAGCACGTTAGCGTCCGATCATCATCGGGTGTTTGTCGGAAACTACTATAGACACCTGGCAGTCAAAATGTGGGTGTCTACAGAGCCCCCACTCTGACTGAGGCTTGGACAGGGCGAAAGTCAGATTAGCCACCAGGTCAATCAAGGATTAAAACCTGGCAGTTTCCGGTCGGGTCGTTTAAGGTCCATTAGACCTGCGTGGAGGGCCCGCCGGCCATGAGCTAGAAATGTACCTGAATTGATGATGATAACTCCGTGGGGAATTGAACTCGTCGCATGAGACTTAAAATGGGCCTGTATGTGGGCTCATCTTGTTAAATGTCGTTGGGGAGTTATGCAAATCGCATGGTCCTGCTCGAGTCGTCCTGTTCATATTTATGCAAAGCTGCAAAATTTTGCATGTAATATCTGTAGGATAAATGACTCGTGCTGGGGAATAAAAATTTTGAGAAAAGGTTTGAATTTTTGAATTTGAAAAAGTCTTTGAAAAAATAAAGAATTTTGTTTTGACTTTTGAGAAGGAATAGGAATGCTCGGGATGACTTAGCTAAGCCTTAGGACAATGGCTTGTATGCTAAATACTCTAGGATTGGGAATCCTAAGGCGAGGAGGAGAACTTATTTTCATGCTATAAATACCCCTGCTTGCTTCACAAATTATCATAATTCCATAATTCCTCAATTACTTAAAGGAAAGAATAAGCCCTGAAAAATTTATTCTTTCTCTTAGCAAATCAGATATGGGAATCGACCGATTAGTCGGAATGTTGCACGAGTGGTCCAAATATTTTAGGGATGCCGATAGGGCTATCCTAAATCAGAATGGCGTTACCCAATTGTCCGTGATTCGTCAGATGCAAGTAGACTGCCACTTCTTGGATGCTAGCCTATCCTATTGGGATGACACCTATCATGTATTTAGTTTTCCTCGAGGAGAGACTTGCCCTATTCCTGAGGAAATTGCTGCTGCAGGAGGATGGAATCCTATACTTCGCCCTGCTATTCCTTTCTCAGTTTCTGACCCAAGGAGGAAGTTAAGGGAATTTTTAGGGCTTTCCCATATGGAGGTATCCCGCATGCTAGAAGGAGATACCGTTTCCCTGATCGATTTAGCTGAAAAATTCATGAACCCAGATGATGTCCGGGTCAGACCGGTCCATAGCCGTAGGGCCTTTACTTTTTCTATGCTCCATGTTTATGCTTTGGAAGGGCATATGGACTTATTATCTTGCATGGGCCACGTTAAACTTTTCACCGTGGCTGACCTGATGGAGACGGAGCATAGCCCGGCTTGGCTGATTACAGGGTAGATTATCCAGGGTTTGGATAATCGTAAGAGGGATTCGTCAGTCAGGCTGACTGGGTGTACCCAGCTTCTACAGGTATGCCGTTTTTTATTTTTTCGGCTTTTCTGAATTTTCCGGTTTTTCCCGAGTTTCCCGATTCCTGCGGTTTTCACGCCTTTTCACGTTTTTTTTTTTTAACGTGATTTTGACGATTTTTGCGATTTTGATTTTTTTCGGATTTTTCAGCTGTGGCTATTCGAGAGGCTATCGATCTTGGATCCTCCCTTAGATGTAAGCCGATATCAACCCAGGCAAGTTATGTCGAGGAGATGAGCTATTGCCTTTTCTCGCTTCAATACCCAACAATATTGGGATGAGGTGTTATCTTTCCATGGAGGCCTGTTGATCCGTTGGGCCGTGCCATGGTGGCCAATTTACCTTTGGACTGGTCTAGAATCTCGAGATAGGGCTAGATATCAGGTAATCCTATCTTTTAGGCAAACAATTCACCTCTTTCCCGATCGCATACTTAGGCAATATGGTCGGGCGCAAAGAATCCCAGAAATCGAGGCCGTTGTGAGTGAATCTACTCAGCTGACGGATGTGATGTGTGACACCTGGATGCAAAGGTGGTATACACGAGCTACTTGGCCTGTTCTTAAGAACTCTCATTCGATCTGGGTGACCGATTCTTATGTAAGATGGACCCGAGCTGATTCAGCTAAAACTCGGGCTGCCCTGAAAATCGACGAGGCTTATGACCTGCTACGCCGGGAGCATGCTAAAGACAACAGGAGCTTCTTTACTGAGGGAGCTGCTTCGACAGGTCAGAAAAGAAGATCTAGGACTCAGACAGAAGGGTCCAGTAATAAGGGTGCACGGGGGAAGGTGAGCCCCCAGATGGATTTGGAAAGGAGACTAGGGCCAAGACTGGCTGCTAAGAACCGACTTGGTCCTCGAGACAGGCTGCCCGAGCCGGTTAGGGCTCGGCTTGGGCCGGTGCAAAGGATGGAAAACCCAAAATCGAAGAAACGGGTTCGAGCAAAAGAAGTTCCCCTTGTGATTAGGGAACGCTCGCCCCCGCCCCGTCGGCCTCGGGCTCCACGTGACCCGAAAGATAAGGGAAAGGGCAAAATGTACGAGTAGTCTCCTAAATTTATTATTTAAGTATTACTACTATTTTTTTGTGGTGTGATTTTGTTGCTTTTTTTTTGTGATGTATTTTTTGAAATAATAAAAAGACATATTAGTGAATACCGTTCCCGTCTTTTCGTTATTGCAATGGTTGTACCCTTTTGAGGGGTTGCCTACGTATCCAAAATTAATGGAATCAAACCTTCCGTAGTTCAGAAGTATTTTTGCAATTTTCGAATACATCAAGATTATTAATTCGAGATGTGCAACGGTAGGATAAACGATCCTAACTTATTGACTTGCTTAAAATTTTGAAAATTCATAAAAAAGACATTTTTTATAAACTTTTGCAAATGACATTGAGATAGGGTTTATGGGTAGTAACGCTTCAGTTGGTCCAAGTTTGTTGGATTGACGAACTCGTTTCCGTCCAAGTCAGTTAGCATTACTGCTCCTCCTGAAAGAATTTTCTTTACTAGATATGGCCCGGCCCAATTAGGTTTGAATTTTCCCCTTGGGTCTACTGGTAGTAAAGCTCGAACAGATTTTAGGACTAGATCGCCCTCTTTGATGTTCCTGGGCCTAACCCTTTTGTTAAAAGCTCGTTGGATCCTTTTCTGGTATATCTGAATATTATTCAGAGCCCGGGACCGTCGTTCGTCTAAGAGGACTAATGAGTCATATCGGGCTTGGACCCAGTCCGCTTCAGGTACCTGACTTTCGAGCAGAATCCTAAGGGAGGGTACTTCTAGCTCGACCGGTTGGACTGCTTCCATTCCATATGTAAGATAGTAGGGAGTTGCTCCGGTTTCAGTTCGAATTGAGGTCCGATATCCCCATAAGGCAAAGGGTATCTTGTCGGGCCAGTCCCGCTAATTCTCAGCCATCTTTTTAAGAATGGTGACAATTGTTTTATTGGCTGCCTCTACCGCTCCATTTGTTTGAGGACGGTAGGGTGACGATGTATGCCTTTGGATCTTGTACTTTTCCAGCAAAGCGGCAGTTTCAGCTTGGAAATGGGTCCCGTGATCGCTGATGAACTCGTGTGGAATCCCATATCGACATATAATTTTGTTTTGGATGAACTTAGCCACGTGTTTGGCATTCAAGATCCGGTATGATTCGGCTTCGACCCATTTAGTGAAATAGTCGATAGCTACTAGGATGAAGCAGTGACCTCCTGTCCCGGAAGGGTTTACTTTCCCGATTATATCAATTCCCCATGTCGAGAATGGCCATGGCGATGTCAATGTATATAATAAGGATGAAGGCATATGCTGAACATTAGCGAAAATCTGACAGTTATGACAGTGTTTAACATACATCTGACGGTCAGTTTCCATGCTATTCCAATAGTAACCGAGTCTTGCGATCTTGCGGGCCAACATATGGGCGTTCATGTGTGGTCCGTTTTCGCCATCGTGCACCTCGGCCATAACTCTTTCGGCTCGAATTTTGTCAATGCATAGAAGTAAAGCCCCCTGTGTTGTCTTTTTGTACAGCTGTCCATCGTCTGTGCGGATGAACTGGGTTGCCCACCTTCGCAGAGCTTTCTTGGCCCGGTTTTCAGCTCCCGGAGGATATTCCCCTGACGTCAAGTAGGTTAGAATAGCCTGGTACCAAGGTTCTGGATCAGTTATTTCAATATCTGAGATGGCGTTGACGTATGCCGGCTCGGACCGTCTTTCGACACAAATGGGCATGCTGGTTAGATGTGCTGGGATATTCAGTAAAGATGCTAATTTTGAGAGAGCATCTGCAAACTGGTTTTCTTCCCGAGGCAGATAAATGTACTCCACTTTTTGGAATCGTTTTTCGAGAACCCTTACTCGTGCTTGGTAAGCCACGAGATTTGCGTTCCGAGTCTTCCATTTTTGTATGGTTTGATTTATGACTAAAGATGAGTCACCGTGGACCCGGAGGTTTGTTACTCCTAAATTGGCGGCGGCTTGCAACCCGTGAATGCATGCTTCGTACTCGGCTGCGTTATTAGTCACGTCAAAATCTAGCTTGATGGATAACGGGGTATGTTCACCTTGTGGTGAGATTAGCAAGATCCCGACACCAAATCCTCGAAAGTTGGACGCTCCATCAAAGTACAAATCCCATGTGTCGGTGTCGGTATGGAATATGTCTTCGTCTGGGAAGGCCCAAGTGTCGGTGTCATCTTCCTCGGATACCGGACTATCGGTTAGGAACTCTGCTACTACCCGGCCCTTGATGGCTTTTAAAGGTACGAACCTGAGGTCAAACTCAGCTAGCATTAAAGTCCATCTGGATATACGACCGTTAAGGATGGGCTTCTCGAAAAGATATTTGATTGGATCCATTTTGGATAGCACATGTACCTCGTGACTAAGCATGTAGTGTCGGAGCTTTTTAGTGGCCCATACTAATGCTAGACACGTGTTCTCGAGCATGGTGTATTTGCATTCGTATTCCTAGAACTTCTTACTGATGTAGTAAATGGCTCATTCTTCAGAATCGACCGTCTGGGCTAGCATAGCGCCCATGGCAGTCTCGGTTGTTGTCAAGTATAGTGATAGAGGCAAACCATGTTGAGGTGGCATTAACACCGGTGGAGAGGATAGAATTTCCTTGATCTTGTCGAAAGCCATTTGACATTTGTCGTCCCATAGTGTTCGATCTCCTATCTTCAGTTTCTTGAAAATGGGTTCACATACCATGGTTAGCTTTGAAATGAATCGGCTTATATATTGGACTTTTCCGAGAAACCCCCTTATCTCCTTTTCGGTTTTAGGTGGTTGCATCTCGGTTATGGCCTTGATCTTTGCTGGGTCAACTTCGATGCCACGTTGACTGACAATGTGGCCCAGTAGCTTGCCCGATGTTACCCCAAAACTGCATTTTTGAGGGTTTAACCTCATGTTGTACTTGCATAGTCGGGTGAAAAACTTTCTTAGGGCTGCAATGTGCCCGTTTCGGTCCTTGGACTTGACAATCATATCATCGACGTAGACCTCTACTTCCTTATGCATCATGTCATGCAATAAAGTAGTAGCGGTCCGTTGATAAGTGGCACCAGCGTTAATAAGCCCAAATGGCATCACGGTATAGCAGTAAGTCCCCCAAGGTGTGATGAAGGTGGTCTTACTCATGTCTTCTTCTGCCATTTTGATTTGATTGTATCCGGCATACCCGTCCATGAATGATAGAAGGGCATGATCGGCCGTGTTATCCACCAGTATGTCGATGTGTGGCAACGGGAAATCGTCTTTTGGGCTGGCCTTATTAAGGTCCCGGAAAAATACACATACTCGGACTTTGCCATCCTTTTTGGGTACTGGTACTATGTTCGCAACCCAGTCTGGATATTCAGATACTTGAATAAAGCCTGCTATGAATTGTTTATCAACTTCTTCTTTGACTTTGAGAGACCATTCGGGCCTCATTCTTCGGAGTTTCTGTTTTACCGGCTTGTACCCGTCTTTGATGGGTATTCGGTGTTCCGCTATTTCCCGGTCTATTCCCGGCATGTCCTTGTAGGACCATGCAAAGACGTCTTTGAATTCCTGGAGAAGGTCCGTGAATTGTTGTCTCTCTTCGGGATCTAAAGATAGGCCCAACCTAAGCATCTGAGGTTCTAAAGGGGTTCCTACGTTGATGGAATCGGTTTCTTCGATTACCGGATCTCGGGACTCCCTTTGTTCAAGTTGCTCGATTAGATGCGGAGGCAATGGCACCTGTTCGTCGGGTTTCTCAATGTCATTGCAAGTAAGATTTTTGAAAACATTTTGAAAATAAGCCAAGTCATAAGCGGAACGGTTATCGTCATTATTGATAGTAAATTTTGAAAAAAGCTCGAAGAGAGCTGCCATCTGATCGTTGGTCAGAGGCGGGATAGGGAGAGCCCTCGGGACAGACTCTGGGGCTCTCGATGGTGAGGCTAAAGAAGGGAGAGGGGTTACAGACTCAATCCTAGTACTGGACCCTCTAGACTTTGACTAAGACTCCGACTCTGACTCTGACTCGGACTCGGACTCAGATTCAGAGTCGATAGCATGCATATCTCCTTCACCAGTGGTTAGCTTGTAGACTCGACCCTGACTGTCGGTCCACTTGGTTGTCTTCCTCCAAGCTCTCTTCCCAGTGTCGGCACCAACTTCCGAGATTAGCTTGGTTGGATCAAACCTGCTGCTGCGAAGGATCAGGCTGACTAGCTCCTGCTTAGGGGTCGGGATGATCTTGTCTTCCCCAAAGAGTAGTCCTAGAATGGGCTCAGTGTTGGTTGGGCCCTCCTTTGATTCGGCCTGGATAAGGGCAAATATGTCGTCCGGGATGAAATTGCATTCCCGAACCAGTTTGGTCCCGGGATATGAGATGGTGGGCCGATAGAGTCCCGTTTGAACAGTTTCGAATACCGGGGTGACAAACGTGACCGCCTTAGTTCGGTTCATGTAGCCGGATGCCATAGTATAGCCTAGACCGAGATGAGATTGCCCGTTGTTCAGGGTTTCGATGATCTTCCCAGGTGGAAGATATGGCCTTGATGTGACTCCCGGTAGGCAACCTAGGTTCTGTAGCATCGTATAGATGCTAACGGTGAAGTACGGTTGAAAAAGGTATTCGTCTTCGATCATTCCCACAAAGTTGAATCCTCGTGGGTCGGCTGAGCACGTCGTGTTGGAGCTGGACACGGTTATGGGAGTAGCTTCGAGGGTGATGATCCCGTCCTGTAAAGGCAGTTTGACCTTTCTATGAAGAGTGGAGGACACAGCTTTGACTGCATGAATCCATGGTCTTCCAAGTAGCAGATTGAAAGATGAAGTAACATCGATCACTTGGAATTCTAACTCCTTCTCGATCGGGCCTGTTATAATGGTTAGTTTAACGGCCCCAGCCACTGATTTCGGGCTCCCATCAAAAGCCTGGATAGTCTTTGCAGTCGGAAGGTAGTCAGCCTCGGTAATGCCGAGGGCCTTGGCTGTCCTTAAAGGAAGGACGTTAACTGCGGACCCGTCATCAATCAGGGTCATCGGGAGATATTTGTTTCGACAAATCACCGTGATGTACAGGGCCAAGTTATGAGTAGTCCCAAACGGTGGAAGGTCGGACTCGGAGAAGGTGATAAGTGGGCCTTCTCCTTTGGGCTTATCCTTGAGGTATGGTAAGATCGTGGCTACCATCTCGGTGGGGGTAACCGATGAGTCGACCTTGATTTCATCAAGGGCCTTAGTAAGTGCCGCTCGATGCTCCTGAGAGCTAACCAAAAGCTGCCATATGGTAATATCGGTTCGGACCCTCTTCAATTGTCTGACTAGGGCCGTGTCGGCATTTGGTTCTTCAGGAGCGAGTTCCGTCCTCGAAGGTTCAGTGACGGTTTCCGGGGTGGTTATGATGGTGTGTGTACCGGCCAAAGCTTTGGCTTTAGCCCTTCGGACTTCCTCGATAGTGACGGGGACAGCCTCCCCTTTAGCCAGGTAAACATCGTCCTCGTCGTCGTTCCATATCCCGTTGATTTGGGAAATGAAAGGGGAAATGAGATGAGTGCAGTCAATTACCTCTCCAGTAGAAATGGCATGAGTAGCAAGAGGGTTGTTTTTGTTGCTTGGCTTGTCACTAGGTAGCGGTATCTTCCCATTTTCGATCAGATCTTGGATAAGATGCTTCAATTTCCAGCATTTCTCCGTGTCATGCCCATTGCCTTGGTGATAGTGGCAATAGGCCCGAATGTTGTAACTTTTGGACCGCTTTTCTACGGGAACTTCCGGAGTTGGGCCTATCGGTTGGATTAGGCCTTTTGAAGATAGCCTTTGTAAGGCATTAGCATAGGTTGTCCCAATGTCAGTGAATACTCGATTTGGGGTATTCTTCTTGGTTGAGGTGTCAAGTGAGTTTACCTCGTCGAAGATGCTTCGGGCCGCCGTTGTGTTGGCGGGCTTACTGGAGGATGAACTAGCTCCTTGATACCCTTTGGTAGAGGCCTTAGTAAGGCTCTCTTGCCTTAAATCGTCTTCGATTCTGGTACCCATTTCGGTTAAAGTGGCGAAGTCGGGTATGATGGCATACCTGAGGTGGACTCGGTAAGCAGGGAGGAGGTTTTTGACAAAGGCCTCCACTAGAACCTTTTCGGTGGGCTTGTCCACCAGTTTGACACTTTCGGTCCGCCACCTTTGGAGGTATTTGGTGAAACCCTCCTTTGGTTCTTGGGCCATAACTTCCAGAGTACGCATGGTAGTCTGGATTTCAGCATTATCCGCGTAGTTCCGCGCGAATTCCATGGCAACATCGTCCCAAGTTTTGAATTTCTTGGGGTCAAGCCTGTAGTACCAGGGTTTTGGGTGTTTCTCCAGAGAGGAAGCAAAGAGATGCTTGAACATGGTCGATTTGACCCCCTTGACAGCCATAAAGTCCTTAAAAGCCCGAATATGAAGTACCGGGTCTTCAGTCCCATCAAACATTGGTAAGCCCATTAAGTTAAGGTTAGCGGGCAGTTCATCAGTTAGGGTCGAATAGGTACGGGCATTTTCCGTGAGAATGGTGTTTCTGGTGGTCGAGTGGACCTGTTCCTGCAACTTTTGGACTGCGCCGGCCAGTGCGGCCAGAAGTCCGTCATCTGCGATCGAGGCGTTAGGGGTTCCCTGTTCTACGGCACTAACCCGTGTGACAATAGCGATCTGGTCCTCCCGCATTTGCCTCAATTGGTCCTGGATTTGGGCCAACGTGGTGTTCAACTCGTCGATGGCTTTTTGCGTCATGGTTCGAGTGAAGGGTGGCCTGTCTGTAAGAGCACCGCGTAATTAGCAACTTGACCCGAATCCTAAGGAAAGTACATCCCGAGCAAGGGAAAAAAGGAGAAGACTAAAAAGACGGTAAATGACTCGGAAAAGACACCTAGACGGGTGACTTGTGAAGAGGTGCGCCTTCCTCAGGATCCAACGCTGTGGGTTGGGCCCTGTCCGAAGGAAGGTTCACGTGAGACATTCCCAGACTTTTAGACTCGATTGTGTAAATGGGCCGACCCTTGTAGGAGTATGTCCTACGTAGGTGGGCCTTGCCTTAGTAAAATAAGGCGGACTAGGATGGGGGGGAAATCCGTGATGTATGATCGACGGAGTTTCGACGCTAGAGACCTCAACGACTTATGACACGACCCGACACTGCTAAATACGGGAAGTCTAAGAAGAGGAAGTTTTAAAATATGAATTTTTGAAAAGCCCGAAATGAATCGGGTGGAGAAATTCGGCCCTTTTTCGAAAAAAGAAAAAGGAGTGGGCCGAATGACGGGTTTTGAAAGTTTCGAAAGGTAATTTTGAGTTTTGAATTGGGCATAATACCGGCTAGAAAAAGGCTATTTTGAGTAAAATCATAAGTCCTAAGTTCGGTATATGACCCGGGTTTTGAAAATTGGATATTTTGAAAAGGATGCAAATTTTGAAAAGATGACGGTTTTAAAAAAGATATGGATCAAGTAACATGTAGTCATGGAAACAGTATAATGACGCCATGTATGCTCTTAATCTAAGTCTCGGTCAGTCTGTAAGGGTCTATACCAGTGTACACAGCCTATCAAGAATCGGGGCGGACTCCCTAACTCGAGTTGAGATTAGGACATGCCGTAAAACCCATATGAATCGGCTAATGGACACCTTTGACATAACCAGTTTGGACTATATCAACGGTATAGTGGGACGTCGGTCACGAGTACCGGCCCGGGAAAATGGGGTTTATGCATGAACCGTAAAACTAAAACGCGCATTGTACTAGTCAAACGATTTCTATTCGAGTCTCACCCTGAGGACACCGAAGGTTATTAACTCATCAGAAAATCCCCAGCGGAGTCGCCAAATTGTGGACATGACATAGGTCCACCCCGACGCGGCCACGCGCGGGTTTGGGGAGGCGAATGAATCTCCATGAGATGGTCAAATGGAAATTTAAATCGAAGTCGGAGTCGCCACCGAATTTTATGGTTATTCGGAACCGTTCGAGCCCACTCTATGTCGTAGTGGGCCGTGTACAAAATACGGCCCATTTCCGATGTCAGAGTTTATTGGGCTCGTCCCTTTTGCATATCGATATAGATGCCGACTGGAGCGGTTAATCGTATATTGAATGACTCTCGTTGCCAATGGTTTCGGACATCCGGAAACCACGGTTCTGAGTAAGGGGTGAGGGTACGTGTTGGGAAGTTCACTAAGAACACCCAACCGCGCCCGCACATTAGCGGCCTCTACTAGGATATCGAATGACGTTTTAATGCGCGCGTTAGTAGAACGATGAATGATTATGCAAACATTGTTTTCTAAGCATGTGAAAAATTGAATGGGTTGCTAAGTCAATTTAATGCATGAAAATTGATTAACGTCAAAGTTGTATTTAGCATATGAGATTCGTTTTAGTATAATAAAACGAACGAAATAAAAGGATGAATTTGCTACAAAACAAACAAACGAGTTAGTATCGATTTGTAAATAATAATATAGCAAATAAAATATACGAGATCGAGAAAATAAATATTAATCGAAATCTGAAAAATATTGTTGAAAAGAACGTTGTTTTGTATAAAAAACGAAGTTCGAAAAATAATAAAATAAAGACGGGAAAAAAGCCGCGGCATAACAGCCAGCCGCGCGACTCGCCCGGGATGCCGGCGGGTCGCGTGGTAGCCTGTTTCGGTGCCGGTTTTCGAAAACTCGAAGTTCGTATTAAATCGCGTACGAATATTGCATGATTCGTACTCGACTTAATATTTTCGATATTCTTTATATTCGATAGTTGACTACGAAATCAATATCAAATATTCGAAATAGTTTTGGAAAAGATATAAATTTTAGAAATCGATCGAAGAATAAGTAATAAACGAACGAAAATGTAAAAAAAAAAAAAAGGTCCGGACGGTGTGCCGTCCGGCTTTTGGGATTTTGTTCGAAAATTGTTATTTTTAATAAATCGCGTACAAAATATGAATCAATTTGTATTCGACTTATGTTTTCGATATTCGTCGTATCCGATATTCGATTATGAAATCGATATCGGATATTTAGAATGAGAAAGGTTTTGAAAAAAAATTTGTTTTGAACGAAAAGTAAAAGAAAAGAATTTTTAACGAAAAAGAATGTAACGATTTTAATATCGTCGAGATCTTAATATAATCCTTTTCGATACAATATTCGATTATAGAAAAATCGATATTGTATTTTTAAGAATGTTTGTTATAAAAATAGTTTTTCGTTAATACGATATTAGAAAATAAAAAAATCGACTCTAGACTCGTAAAAAAAACGAAACGGACGAAGAGGAGAAAGGGAGAGAAAGGAAGAAATCGGGTTTGATTACACCCTCAACCTACATGCTCTTGTTGACTCGGATCGGAGCTCGTCGGAATGTGGCTAGGCACGGGAGCGTCGAGGCAACGTCGGTTGGGTTAGGGTGGTACGGTCGAGACGGGTGAAGGTGTCGGGTATCGGGGCCGGTTTCCTTCGGGTTTTGGATGTATTATCGGTTTCTCGATGCTAAGGAATTATGTGTGTCGGGATGATAGAAAGTTGATATGTATGTATGTCGATAATGTATGTATTATTGTTGGTAAAAATTCCGTTGTTATTGTGTTGGATGCAAGGGGCTATTTATAGGAAATTCCCGACCTTGGCTTAGGAGAGTTTGACTACCGCTTAGGATAGGAAACGTAGGAATCTGAGGGAAATAAGAATTCCGCTTTCTTGTGAAAGAAGAAAGGGCACACGGCTGGTTTGCTACTGTTTTGGCCGAGTGTTTTGCACTCAGTCGGATACTCGAATCAATTTTTTAATAGGATTCCTGTTCGAGCTAGAATTACCGCTTGGGTAAGAAGCTGAGGAGAACGAGAATTCCGTTTTCTTGTAAGAGAAGAAAAGAGGAAAACCGGCTGACTTGTACTACTTGGCCGAGTGGTTGCACTCGGTTGAGTGTCTGAGTCGGTTCTCGGATAGGATTCCTACTCGGGATCGAATTCTACCTTAAACGGAATTGTTTATTATTTTTTGTATGGCTGATTTTGTAGAGTTGGAGTCCGAATAGGACGTGTGGGATGTCACGGTTGACTTACAAGTTTCGGGAAATATCTTTGACCGGGTTTTGACTCGGTCGCTAAAAGACGGTTTTACCCCTGGCGTCGGATTCCACCCAAATTAGTGTTATTTGACTCGAAACGACCCACTGGGCCTGATTTTGAGGTTGGTTTTGTGAGATTTGTACTCCTTAAAATGCCTAGGCCAAATGTCCATCATTACGAGCCCATTTCCGAGTACGTTAAAGCACGTTAGCGTCCGATCATCATCGGGTGTTTGTCGGAAACTACTATAGACACCTGGCAGTCAAAATGTGGGTGTCTACACATGTCGATATTGATTTATGAGACGATGGAGCGAGTGAGTTGCTAACCGTATGGTACGGCAACTATCCTCTCTTTTCCGTCTTTTATAGCTTGTTTGCCCTTGTTTGTTCCCCTCCCCTTATATACTTTTGTGTCATAGTGGCCCTCGGGGCCTTGGTATTTGTTGCTCCCGACTCTCGATGTATGACTACATCGAGAGTCATTTCAAAATCCAAATTTGCATGATTTTCACCCTTTTTGTAGGAATTAGTCGGATTTGGGCGAAATCCGGGCTAGGTGACTTGATTACACCTAGTCCTCCCCTCCCATTTTCTTTTTTTTCTTTCTTTTTTTTTCTTCCCCCTTACCATATCTTTTCTCGTCTCGGCCCAGGGTGACTTGACTACACCCCGGCCGGACACATTCTACCCTTTTCTCCGCTTTATTTTTGATTTTTAGCTTTATTTTCGTAGTTTCTTTTCTTTTCTTTTGTGCTCCCATGCACTACGGTCGAGCATGAGGACATTGCTCGGCTTAAGTAAGGGGGAGCGATATTCTATCGTAGTTAGTTTTATTTTCGTAGTTTTTCGAAAAATCTTTAAAAATCCTAAAAATTTGAAAAATTTTCACAAAAATCAAAAAGATTTTCCTTTTGTGTGTTTTCCTTTTTATGTCGTTGTATCGTATATGTGCTTTGTTGTGCGTGTTTTGCCTCCTTTTTTCCTCTTAGGTCGCCTAATCGCCGCTAACTTTGGAAAGCTTTCAAGACATCTGGTACCACCTTTATCCCTTTTTCCTCTTTATCCCTTTTTCCTCTTTACCCCTTATGATGTTCGGAGGAGATTTGTGATGTTGTGTGCTCGGGAGGAGCTTTGTAAAGTTCGGTGTTGGTTGGTGGCTTGTTTGGAAGCTCGGGGTGGTGTTTGTGTTGTTTATGTGTTCGTTTTGTTTGTTTTCGTTTTGTTGCTTTTGCTTCTTCTTCTTTCGTTCTTTGTTGAGTCTTTGTTTTGTGGTGTGTACTTGTGTCTAGTGCGTAAACGGTTTTCGAAAACCCGGTTTAGAGGCTAGTGTGCGAGTGTTTACTTTCCCTTCCTAGTGGTATAAATTGAGTCTTGGACTTTAGTCTAGTAGAATGACCCTAAATCAATAATTTCGTTGGTCCTTTACCTTGAGTCCACCTAGCTGACTAGGGATTTACTACGGGATTTGCATTTTGACCATTTTGACCACCCACGGTGTGAAAAGGCCTTGGTTGCCGAGTCCCATCCCTTAGGTGACCTTGTTTGACATTGCTCGACTAGTCCAAGTTCTCCCCTTTTTGTGGGTTTGAAGGGAAGGGCCCGTCCCGACTTACCCATTCACCTACCTCCTACACATATCCACCAAATAAAATTGCAATTTGGTGAAATCTCCCTTTCTTGTTGCAAAGAATTGCCTACAACAAAAAGGTCAAAGAAAAAGAAAAAGAAAGAAAAAGAAAGAAAGAAAAGATTGAAGAAAAAGAAAAGGCACAAAAAGCCAAAAAGAAAATAGAAAAGAAAAAAAAATAGCATGGCAACACACAAAGCAAGTATGCAAAAGAAAAGAGAAAATGCCGAAAGAAAATCGTCTCACAAAAAGATCCTAACCCCACAAAAATAAGCCTTTTTCCGACTTTTGCCGTGAAGAGCCTACCAAAGGACCGAGTCCCTAGGAAGGATGATAGCGGCAAAAGTCGGTCTTCCCTCACTTTGCAATTATTTCCACCTTTTTACATTGACTAGTTAGGCGGTTTCGGACATGGGACGACCCTCTTGGCACATTGCTAAAGGGGCGGGGTCTCACTTACCTACATTGTCGACTAACACCGTGGTTCATCCCTTTTCCATCCCGCCGATCGTCCCGTAGTACGTTCTTAGAAAGTTAGGAGGACCTAGGTAAGTTATCAACGTTTTTGTTGCTTTGTCGTCATACTATTAGGGTTTAATTCATCTTGGTTTGCATTGCTAGCTTGGGAACGTTGTCACTTGCCTCGAGTCCTAAACCGGTGCTTCTATCACCACTTTTTAGAGGGAAGCGGTATTTGTTTCTTTTTGGGTGCAACCTTTTGTGTGTTTGTTTGCATGTTTGTTTGTTTATGTGTTTTTGTGTCCGGTTGCATCCACAGTTTTGTCGCAAGACCTCACTTGCCTTGCGGAGAGAACTTATCCTCTAGGTGTTCTCGCGTGAGTTGAAAGGGCGTAGGGTGCGCTAATACCCGCTCGGCTAGTTTAGTAGTTAGTTTGTGCTTACTCGAGGGCGAGTAAGGGTTAAGTGTGGGGGAGTTGATAAGTGTAGTTTGTAGTGCCTAACTTGCTGTGTTTTGGTCCCATTTCCTTGCGGAATCGCTCCTTGGGAGCGGTTCATGGGCTACTTATGCTTCCTCTAGCTCGTTTCAGGTTCCCGAGACCATTCATGAAGAATTGGAGCGATTCCGACTCAATACATACGCTTTTCGGAGCCAACGAAGCGGAGGAACGATCACTCGATGCCTTGGATTCGACCCCGAGACCTTGGGACCCGATCCCGAGCCCCTTAGACTCGATCCCGAGACCCGAGAGTCGATGAGAAGTCCATGTGAAGCAAGGAGTAACCTTAAAGATCATATTGTACCGCTGTAGCCGCACCTCTTCTTTTCTTCCTCCTTCATTCTTGTAACCCTATAAATACTCCTCCCTTGTATTGTTTAAGCACCATACTTTACCCTAGATTGTTTTAGGCCTCTCTTAAGAATTCAAAACCCTAATTAGCCTCTTTTAATCTCTAGTTAATCTTTAGTTAATCTTAGTTTAGATAATCTTGTATTAAGTGGGTTCTTGAAGATTTCTCCAAGCTTGACAACCTTGGAGTGGATTTGGGTTCTTATTTATGCAAGTTTACATCTTTTTCTTCATTTGGTTCTTGGTATAATCTTCTCTACTCTTGTTCTTGTTTATTCAATCTAGTTTCAATCTTTTTATATTGTTCTTGTTATTGTTCTTGTTCTTCATTATGGATGTTTGGTTTGTGATGTTGTTTTCTCTTACTATTGTTAGTTTATTCTTGATAATGAGTGAGTAGTCTCCTTGTGGGTTAGTAGGGGGATTAAGGGTAGATTATGGGTGATTAGGGTTTGATTAGGGGTAAAGGGTGAATCTTTGTTGTTAGTAACATATTGGGCACTCTATGTGTTTGTTGATATGCTTGTGTGAGTAGTAGTGGTCATGCTTTCCATACTTGTGCTCATCTTCTCATTGTTTGTCTATTCTGTGGTTGTGTTGAGGTTAGTCTTAGACGCGAGAGCTCGAACTTACCTCGGTGTTGGTCTACGTAGCGAGAGCCCGGAACGACTTTAGCAATTAGGAGACACCTACACCCTTGACCACCCCAATTACCCTACTACACTTATGAACCCGACCTAACCCACTTCTTTTCATATTTGATTCAACTTCTTAGTTAGTCATTGGTTCTTCTAGTTTGCTTGTTAGTTTGATCTTTAGTTATTACGTTTTAGCATTGTATTAGTCTAGTCATTGTTAGTCCACTTCCTTACCCACTTGTTTGACCTAACCCACTTGTTTACCATTTATTGTCTTCTTTGTGTTTGTTTGTGTGACTTAGCCTTGTTTGTGAGCGGACCTAGTCTAGACTTTACCATACTGTCTCCGTGGATATCGACCCTACTTGCCCTAGCTACCCACTAGGAATAGTCAGTTAAATATTGATCGGTAAGACCCACGGCAAATCCCACCATCATAGGGAGAGGGTCAGTACCTAGAATTTGAGAACGAACGACCGCAAAACGAGAATCTAGTCCCATCAGAAAGTCACGAATACGTTTCTTTTCACGATGATCAGCATAATGAGAGACTAATTCACAGGAGGAACTAGTGCACTTATCTGTTGGAAGAAGATCACATTCATTCAAATCGTCCCACAACCGTTTGAGACGGCTGAAATATTCCATGATGCTTTCGGTAGAACTTTTCTTACAACCAATAATGTTAGCATTGAGTTGGTAAATGTGAGCGTCGTTCCCAACCTAATATCTCTATTTTATATCATCCCATATGAGCTTCGCTTCGTCCCGAATAGAAATAGCCTTACGAAGGTCTTTAACGGAGGTGTTAAAAAACCACGATCCAACCATGGCATTAGTCGCATACCATGATTCGAGTTCAGATGGGGCCGCTGGTTTGGTTACGTTGCCATCCATGTATCCAAGTTTACTTTTCGCGCGAAGAGAAGGCGAAAAGCTTGAGCCCATTCGTCGTAATTCTGACCATTGAAATGAATTTGTGAGATACTAGCCCCCGGATTGTCGATCGAGAAAGAGAGGTTAGTCGGGTTATTGGAGTTTTTCGAGTTTTCAGGAATATCTGTTCCTGTCATTGGAGAGAAAAAAACAAGAAAAAAATATCAAAGAGATAGAGGAATAGGAAGAGCCTAGTGCTCTGATACCATAATACCAACCGATATCCGGAATGATTGCGTTGTTATATTCAATTGTATTCAATTGTGTGTCTTGCAATTACAATGTACAAAGCTACTATATAATATACAAGAGAGGGAATAAGTATGGAAGGGAATCAATTAATGTAACAGCTATAAAATAATTACACACATATATGGGAAAGATTGTTCCCTTGTTTGAGTAGGATGCTAGTTGACGCGAGTTCATTTTGCAGCGTTGTTTTGATCATATCTCGAGTTATACATGGAATTTCGTAGTCATTCAAAATGGAGGAGATAGATTTCGAGCTTATCTTTCCAATGACTGCTCATGAAGGTTCATTGAACAAATATTGACGAACTTTCCCCAAACAAGTCAGATGTGCATTGAAAAACGCTGCTGTTAAATTCTTCGACGGAATTATTTCTTTTGCCTCGATTTTCTTTAAAGCTTTCAATAAATTCCCGAGGAGAAGAGCTGCTATTTTCAAGTCCGTTTAATCAAAACTACTCGAGCAAACAAAGAAGCATGCATCTGAAATGGAGCAAAATAGTGGCTGCTAGTGTTCACACTTGTTCATTGTATCTAGTTGTCTAAATTCTTTTCCCTTTCTTCGTCTGTATCACCCACTTTAAGAGGCTTGACTATTCTGGTTGGCCTCTCTTTGGGTCGTTTTGTAGGCTATAAATAGCCAAGTACTTGATGAATAAAACATTCAACCTTCATCAAACAAAATCTGAGTTAAGCTTTGCTTTCCTTTTCGTCTTTGTAGTTCACAAGACAAAGTATTAGAGTAAGTCGCGTTACAAGCTCTATACTCGTTATTTCAATCGAGTGTTTTAATTAGCACCCGCTTTGTTGAGGTATAGGTCTATCTCACTTAGCATATTATCCCTTTTGTTTTACTTTTATCTATTTTTGTTCGTTTCTTGTCGTGACCAGCAACTTTTTTTGTGTCCTTGTGATACGAGATCAAGGTCCGTGCCAACTCACATCACTACCAACGGTACACTTGGTAAATTTGAGCCGTTGAAGTCCTAACAGTAGTGACCATGCATTCCCATTTCTGATTTCTGGGTTGAATCGAATAAAATGGATAAAATAAATGTCAGGTACTCTAAAGGGAAAGGCTCAATGGGCATTATAGGGTCAAATGTTTGATCTCATTGGGAGGTCATCTTTACAGTAACGCCTTTTATGTTGCCTTGATATCTTACTGTTTAATGCTCTTATATTGTGTATTCCATCTGAATTTACGGATATCGTCTTTCTCTTATTGGATTAGTGAAAATGCAAATGGATCTAACAATGAAAGACAACAGGTTAGCACGGTTTAAATCTTCTCGGATGGATTGTCCTATTCGTGTCCGCATAATTTGCATACTAAGGTCATGTTCTTTGTATCTTATTTCGAGTTCACTTCAATTAAGCTTAGCCCCAAATAAGTTCATTATGGGGCCTAATAGTTAGTATTATCTACTCGGTATTTCCTTATACAAAGTAATTGCTATTGAACTCTTATGTCATAGTTAGTATTCTGTTTTCTAGCTAGTTTAATTTCCGCTTATTTATCAATTCGATCAGGCCAGGGGTTAGTTTGTTTAATTGTGATCAAGACAGTTTCTGAATTGCGATCGAGATCAAAATTTAAGGATGCATGTTTTGTCTACTGCTATATGTATTCAGTTTGTATTCAGTAAGTCTAATTGAAACTTTTAGCATTTATAGGGTCAGAATAGATGTTACGATGCTCTAGAAATTATACTCTGCTATTGAGTTACCTTACTCAGTTAACCGATCCATGCTCTTAAATTGGTAAATGGTAAGGAGGAATTGTTTACATGGATAAGTCATAAAAATGTGTGTATTGGATGTTACAGGTCCCATATCCAAGCCTGAAGAACCAAAATTTGTATTGAAGAGAACCAAAGAAGCTCACGGATTTTAAGGAGCTTCGAGCATGGAGAGACTGCATGTTGAAAAAGCTATTTCAAGCACCATCCAACCGTACAAACTGATCTCACTAAACTGGTTAACTCCACTCTCAAAGTCATGTACTTTATCAGCATGTTTGTGTTTACTTTAGGTGTATTTATTAATTTCAGCAGTCAGTCCTGATTTGTGTTATATTGAGACAACTAGGCAAAAATTCTTGTAGAAGATCTTTTGTTTTTTTGTTTATAACTAAGTCTATAATGTTTGAAAAGTTTTTCATTTATGAATATTAGTCGGATTATAATGTTTGCTCATATATATATAGGCAGGATCTGGTACATTTGTTAAATTTTGTACAATTTACCTCTTAATTGTGGCCATTGGATCTCAAATGATCAAGAGCTAAGATTAAAACTCTCTAAATCCCCAAAGCAATTTTTTCTCAGATTTTTATAGTTATTTCGATGAACAAACATGATTATTTTAATGAAGAATCATAGTTATTTTATAGTACTCAATTGAGAATAATGTTATCAAGTTATATGTAGTTATTTCAATGTAGAAAGTCGGTTATTGTATTGAATAATTTGTATTATTGTATCCATTGAGATGAAACTCAAATATAATAAATTTTATAATAATGTTATCTAATGTTACGTAGTTAAACTCAGTTATTATAACTCGTGTTCTTGTATTGAGACTAATTTCAAATATAATTATCTTTATAATAATGTTATATGATTTTAAGTAGTTATTCTAAAGTAGAAACTTAGTTATTGTAATGAATAAGTCTCATGTTATTATATTGGGCTGACACTCAAATAATCAGTTTTAGAATAATGTTATTTGATTTTACGTAGTTAGTCCAATGTAGAAACTCAGTTATAGTAATGAATAACTCGTGTTATTGTATTGAGAGAAAACATGCATCTTGCATATGATTGAGGTTCACCCAGCAAAAGAAATGTCACTGAAAGGCAAAAACAAAGAGGGGATTAGTTACAGTACAAAAAAAAATTGAAGTATAATAATCACATATGTGTTATAAAATAACTAAAAAAACACTACAAAATAACGTAGTAACTAATATAATGAAATAACTTCAAGAATAATATAGAATAACCACAACAATAGTATAGAATAACTAGAATAACAAAATAAAATAATTGGATATTTCATAGTAATAATAATGGACCAGAATCAGAAATTTATGCTATGAAATAATATGTAGTTATTTCAATGTACATATTCAAGTATTTCATTGTTCATATTCAAATATTGCAATATTCATGATTTCAATTTTTAATCTTGTAATCAAAAATCCAAAAAATGATCTTATTAAAACAGCAGTCAGGAAATTGATGGACTTTTCTATCACGAAGTCAAAAACTTCCAAAAGGGTTTATCTTATTCGGATTGAGACGAATACCAATACACGAAATATTGAATAAAATCAAAAAAAATTGAATTGATTTATAGATTCAGAGTCGAAAGAATTACCGAATACATGAATTTAAATACACGAATTGATTTATATACCGAATTGAAATATTGAATCAAATCAGTAAAAACCGATTACACGAAAATACGCATTACACGAAATAAAACAGAAATAACGAATTCTAAAATATGAAATTTACGATCTGGAAGCAAATACCCGATTCGGTCGTGAATTTACCAATGAAATCATGAAATTGAATACCGAATCGGAGTAACGATGATGACGATGATGATGATGAAATCGGAGCAACGATGACGGATGAATTTATTTGTGAGCAAATGCTTGATTTGATCTTTAACTTGAGAGGGATAGGTTTGTACGTGAGCGATTTGTGCTTGAGGGATTTTCAATCTGACGTTCAATTGAATAGGGCTTAGGGTTTGAGGTTTAACGCTTACCTTAATACAAGTTTTAATCTTGGCTCTTGATGTAATTATATCTAACGGTGGGTAAAGATAGGTAAATTGTATGAAATTTAACCAAATGTAAAAGATTCTTCTTATATATATATATATATATATATATATATATATATATATCAATTTATGAATTGTATCAAAGAGGACGGTTCAATTCAATAACCGTTTTGTTTGTAATTCTATTAAATAGCACAGTTCCGCCTGTAACCGTGCTATTTTTAATCACTTAAATAGGATGGTTCCGCCTTCAACCGTCCTATTTGTAATTAATTATATAGCACGGTTTGACCTTCTTTGAACCGCCCTATTTTATTTAATAGGACGCAGACCTACAGGACGGTTCCTTGTCTATTATAGGATGGTTACGAACCATCCTATTTAATCGTATTTGTAGTAGTGCACACTACTCATTTATCCATGATCCACGAAAAATGAAATAAACGTATTCATCATTCATCATGCTTCGATTTTGGTGACGATTCGCTGATTTTCATGATTCCGATGTTGGTGGTGTTGCCGTTGTTGTTTGAATTTAGCAAAAGCATAAAAGCATGAAGTAAGAAATATGACAATTGATTATTGATGTAAAAGAATCGGGGATTTATGATGATAATATGAGGAAGACAAAAAATTGTAGAAAAATAGATGTGAAGTGATGTATAGTAGTGAAGTGAAATTTAAAGAATGAAGCGCGTGGCCGGCTAACAGAATTCTTTGTGTCGAATTTAAAGAATGAAGACATAAATGGAGATCCTTGGAAAAATTGAAGACGTAGGATACGAAGAAGCTTGTTTTTATTTTTCATACATCGAATTATGTTAATGGTGTAATTCTTGCCTATTAATGCTTTTAATCTCGCCTTATTAATGAGGTTGATTGTAAAGTTAATTTATGTTTTGTTGTTTGAATTAAGCATTGAATATTTCTTTATAAGACATTGGGTCAACAGGATTTTTGGTTTTAACTCTCAAATCTCAATGCACATGGAAAAAAAGAAAGAGGCATGACCAATTTAGAGCTTTATTTGGGAAGTTGTGAAGTCAGGCTGACTGTGTATCATTTAATGTTTTTTTTTAAAAACTAGTAGTGATTTAAATTATTTGATAGTTTTTTTTGTATATTTTTATTATTTTGATATTTTAAATTTAAAAAAAAATTATACTTTTAATGTATATTATATAAATTCACAAAGTCCTGGTACCTTAATAGCATTAATTTGGCATATTAATTGGCCAACTAATTATTTAAGAAAAAAATTATCTAATTAATAAACTAACGATTACTAATTATTTGTCAGTGTAAATTTGTTGTAGAATATAATCTTGATGAAGCACAAATTTCCTGCAATAAATAAAATGTTACAGTAATACTTATAAAATATTATATTAGTAGTGGAGCGAATCACGAAGATGGGTAATAAACACCTATCTTACGGAGGGAGGCTTACCATTGTCAAATCGGTTTTACATCATCTTCACGATTATTGGGCTCGAGTGTTCATCTTGCCTAAAACTATATTAAGAAAAGTGGATGATGTGTGCCGAAATTTTCTTTGGAGAGGAGACAGTAATTATATATTTGCTCCCTTGATAGCCTGGGATACAGTTTGTATGGAGAAGAAACATGGAGGGTTGGGAATTAAGAAGTCCTTAGATTGGAATATTGCTAATGTTGCGAAATATATTTGGTGGATTACCAGTAAACAAGACCATTTGTGGGTGAAATGGGTGAATATCAATTTTTTAAAGGGCCAAAACTGGAAGCATGTTCAGGTGAAACCATACTCTTCCTGGTCTTGGAAGAGACTTTGCAGTATCAGGGATAAGGTTGTTGGTAGTGGATATAAGGAGGACTGTTGGGGGGGATGAAGGGAAATTGTTTACTGGACAGCTTGGGTATAATTGGTTGCAGCCTGACGGGACTAAAGTACGCTGGCATAAAATCGTATGGCATAGATGGGTGTTACCTAAACATCCCTTTATATATAGCTTGGATTGCTATGCATAATCGATTTCAGACTAATTGTAGATTGCTTAAATTGGGTATGCCTATTGATACTAAATGCAATATTTGTGGTATCGAGGATGAAGATCAGGACCATTTGTTTTTTAGCTGCTCTTACAGCTACTGCTGCTTACTGCGAGTTGAAGAGTGGTTGGGAATTCAAATACCTAGGAGGGATGTTTGGAACTGGTTGCTAACTGGCATGTTTAAAATCTAAAAACTTCAGGCGTGATGTTGGATGTGTGATACTAGGGCTGATGTACCACATCTAGATTGTGCGGAATGTTAGCAAACACGAAGGAAAAGTAAGGCATCCGAAATATGTGGTTCAACAGGTGAAGGAAGAAGTTTGTACTAGACTAAATTTTATTCTTAGTCGAGGTCAATTACAGGAGATTAGTGAGCTTTTCTAGCTTATTACTAATTGGTTATGTGGTGCAAATGTGCATTTGATTTGTAACGGTTCATCTTTATTAATATAATCCTTACCTTTCACCAAAAAATGTATATATTATATTAGAGAATATACTAACAAAAATATTATCAATTTTAATATTTAAATTGCGAAAATAATTGAAAACAATTTTTTGTATACTTTTATACCAATATATTTCGGAAAGTGAATGCTCGTAATATTTCTACATTATTGAGATAAAAATTAATAATAAAAAATGAACAATAAAATTTTTTCCCTACGATAAAACTTAATATTTATATACTTTTATAAAATGAATACTCCCTCCGATTTTTATTTACGGAATTATTTTTTCATAATTTCATGTTACTCAATAATCCCTAAAATTTTATAAATTTTTCAATACTACCCTTTTTTCTCTTTTTCATTGTATTTTTCCTAAACTAAACCCTAAGTTTTCTAATCAAAATTAATTTCTCATCAATTCTAAAACCGATTCCATCAATTATTTGCAAATTCAATGTGAATTATAATTAGATAAATGGTGCGGAGGTTTTGCTGTGGATCCCACCGATCAAATAATAACCAACTAACCTAAGCTGGGTAGCTAGGGCAAGTCGGGTCGATCCTCAGGGACGGGGTGTCGGACTAAGGTGTGCTACGGTCCAAGACTAGGTTCGAGACAAACTAAACTAGGGGATGACTAAGAAGAACTAAGAACTAAGCTAAACAAACAACTAATGACAAAAAAAGAAGCAAATTAAATCAATGAGAAGAAACTAGGGCTAGGTCGGGTTCATGGATGCCAAGGAGATCAAAAGGAGGAAACGGGGGTTACTAGCATGCTTTCGTAGCCTAGGTTACGATCTGGCTCTCGCTACTTGAACGACCTAGGGGTCATCCTCATCACACTCTCGCTACTAATGAGGGAACCAAACCAACCACCAAACAAACACATACAAGAGAAGAGGCAAAAAAAACAAGGACTGATCGTCTCAAGTCTCACAAGCATTTCATCAAACATGTGAAGTGCAAGGTAAGAAGAAATCAACAAAAACAACAACAAGCACCACCCATCTCACCCTAATCATCCCTAATCACACCCAAACTCCCTACTAACCCTAGGGAACAACTACTCAAATATATCTATACTAAAACTAACATTAACAAGAGAAACAATCACAAGAACAAAAGAAACATTCATAATGAAGAACAAGGATGAACAACAAATACAAACAAAGATTCAAACTTTACTAACAAAGAAGGATTAAGAGAAAAGAGAGAATAAAGATTATACCAAACTAAGAAGATGAAAAGAGGAACACTTGCATAGAAGAACACCCAAACAATTCCACCAAGGTTGTCAATCTTGATAGATTCTTCAAGAGATCCAATAATACAAGAGTAATCACTAGATTAAGGAGTAACTAAGGACTAATATACACTTATCTAAGCTAATCTAACCTAAAGTAGTCTAGGGTTTAGTGGGTAATGAAAAGTAAAGCATCCGTCCTTAAACAATACAAGAGGGGGGGGTATATATATAGGGTTTCACGGGTAAGGGAAGCGAGGAAAGCGAAAACAGCCCATTCTAGGCCCTTCCCGGCCGGAAAGGGGGGCATCCCGACCGGGAAGAGTTGGTCCCGACCGGGAAGAAGATGATCCCGGCCGGGATCAACCTCCAGAAGCTCTGTCTTGTTCGTCTCTTCATCCCGGTCGTGATGGATGTGTTCCTGTAGACACCCGCATTTTGACTGCCAGGTGTCTATGGTAGTTTCCAAAAAAACACCCGATGATGATCGGACGCTAACGTGTTCTACGCGCTCGGATATGGGCTCAAAACCATTAGTTGTTGGAATCTCACAAAACAGACCTCAAATCTAGGCCCAGTGGGCCGTTTCCAATCAAATAAGGCTAATTTGGGCCAAACCCGACATCGGAAATAAAACCGACTTTTAGCGATTGGGTCAACCCCGGTCAAAGTCGTTTCCGAGACACATCAAAGCAGCCACTCAAATACAAAAAGTCCAACTCAAGAAGCAAAACCAACAGTCCACCTTCAGACGGGCCATCAGGTCAAGTCCGTCAGGGCACAAAACCCTAGACACCAAAGTACATGGCAATGCCTATATAAACATCCCCATGCACAATCAATTGAACACAACTTTACAAGCCCTAATTCTACCTAATCAAACCCTACACTACACCGAGCAAACCCTAAACCTAGCTTTAGGAATCGAAGCCCTAACCCACCACAACTTAGCCTACATAGTCGATACTCCAGTGCAAGTCGCCACTACGAGTCCCGTCCGAGCGTAAGAAACATGTAGGTTGAGGATGCAAAAAACCCCTTTTCTTTTTCTTCTCCTTTCTCGTCTCTCTCGCGTCTTTCATCGTCTTTATCATCGTTTTTTTTATTTTGTTCGTGTCATAATACCGTTAATATCGTTAGTATCAAAAGACATTAAAATACTTGTGGATTTGTGTCGAGTGTAAGTGATGGTGGGATAAGAAAACCCGAATATACAAGTGTACTGCACACAGCTTGGCCGGTCGCTTATCCCATCACCCCGATCACTTGATTATTGAAACAAGTTAACTTAAACAATAATTTTTATTTCCTTCGCATCATCGTTCAATTGCATATTTCATCAATTCTAAAACCCTTTTTAAAGTAAGCACTTTTTTTAATAAGGGTCGCAACCCGTTGATGCGGATCCGATATCAAACAATTCGCAAGAATTAATTATGATGTCGGGATGCGGAGGGAATCAAGTCGAGTTTTTTTAATTAAAGTATCGATCTATTAGATTCGATACCAATTCCATAATTGGATGTCGAATCTAATGATTTAGTCAAATAAATTAATTAACACGATTTTGGTTGATGCTAGCATAGATGTCTTCTAATTCATTTGAATTAATTATGACATTAATAAACGCGGAGGAAATTTGTATCGTGCTAATTAACTTAAAACGACTTATAGCCTTTTTCTTCGAATTTCTCTCTAGTATTCCATACCGATTCAATAATCGAATATGGGATATGACAAGCATCACAAGTAGAATCGAGTATAAATTATTCCAAGTATTTGATATATCAACTTCATAATCGAATATTGAATACGACGAATATCGAAAATATTAAGTCGAGTGCAAATTACGCAATATTTGTACGCGATTTAATAAAATCATCAATTTTCCGAAGAAAACAATTTCGCTCTTTTTTGTTATGCTTCGAACATCGTTTTTTAGACAAAACATTTTTTTAGATCCCGATATATTTTTTTCCTTGACCTCGGTCAATACGTGTTAATCAATCACGTGTCAATACCTTTTCCAAAACCGTGCATATTATCGTATTCATCCCTTATCCAATTTATCAATCATCATATCGTTACTAACGCGTCTGTTGTTTCTCTTGTCAATTTTGGTTGTTTATTTTATTGTACTAAAATGAACCCGCATGCTAAAATTCAACTTTGACGTTAGAATTAATTGCATTAAATCGACATAGAAACCCTTTCAATTCTTTCACATGTTTAGGGAAAATAATCTTTGCATATCATTTTCTCGTTCAACTAACGCGCGTATTGGAAAGTCTTTCGATATCCTAGTAGAGGCCGCTTATGTGCGGGCGGGGTTGGGTGTCCTTTGTGGGCTTCCCAACACGTACCCTCACCCCTTACTTAGAACCTCGGTTTTCGGATGCCCGAAACCGTTGGTGCACGAGAGTCATTCAATACACGATATCCGATAATGTCGGTATCGGTATCAAATGCAAAGGGACGAACCCAATAAACTCTGACATCGGAAATGGGCCGTATTTTGTATACGGCCCACTACGACATAGAGTGGTTTCGAACGGGCCCGAACTCCCACAAAGTTTGGTGGCGACTCCACTTCGATTTAAATTTCCATTCGATCCGTTTCATATGGAGATTCATTCGCCTCCCCAAACCCGCGCGTGGCCGCGTCGAGGTGGACCTATGTCATGTCCACAGTTCCCGACCGGGATGGATCTTGTAGGCTTCAAATATGGTCTCATAGGTCCCCACTTTCTCTCCCTAGGCTTCTCATCGATTCTCAATGCTCGAGAGTGGGACCCAAGGGCTCGGGAATGGGTCCCAAGGGCTCGGGATCGAGTCTAAGCAATCGGGTGATCGTCGCTTCTCCTCGTTGGCTCCAAATGTGTCGGAAACGAGTTGGAATCGTTTCATCTCTCCAATAATGGTCCTAGGAACCTAAAACAAGCTAGAAGAAGCGTAAGTAGCCTCGAAACCGCTCCAAAGAGCGATTCCACTAGAGAAACCGGGACCAAACACAAGGAAAAAGCACTACAAAACACACTAATCAACTCCCCCACACTTAACCCTTACTCGCCCTCGAGTAATCACCAACTAACTACTAAACTAATAGAAACTAGACTACTAACCGAGCGGGTATTAGCGCACCCTACGCCCTATCAACTCACGCGAGAACACTTAGAGGAAAAGTGCTCTCCGCAAGGCAAGTGAGGTCTTACGGCAAAACCGCGGATACAACCGTACACTAGAACACACAAACAAACAGCCAAACAACAAACACCAAACGGTTGCATCCAAGAAGAAACAAATACCGCTTCCCTCTACAAAGAGGTGAAAGAAGCACCGGTTAAGGACTCAAGGTAAGTGATAACGTTCCCAAACTAGTAATACAAACCGAAATGGACAAAACCCTAATAGTATGACGACAAAGCAATAAAAACGTTGGTAACTTACCTAGGTTCCTCCTAACCTTCTAAGAACGTACCACGGGACGATCGGCGGGATGGAAAAAGGATGAACCACGGAGTTAGTCGACACTGTAGGTAAAGTGAAGCCTCGCCCCCTTTAGCGATGAGCCAAGACGGTCGTCCCATGCTCAAAATCGCCCAACTAGTCCAAGTAAAAAGGTGAATAATGGTTGCAAAATGAGGGAAGACCGACTATTTACCACTATCATCCTTCCTAGGGACTCGGTCCTTTGGTAGGCTCTTCACAGTAATAGTCGGTAAAAGGCTTATTTTTGAGGGGGTAAGATTTTTTGTGAAACGATTTTCTTTGGCATTTTTCTTTTGTATTTTGCTTTTGAGTTGCTATGCCACTTATTTTTCTTCTTTTTTATTTTGTTTTTCATTTGTTGTGCCTTTTCTTTCTTTTCTTTCTTTTCTTTCTTTTTCTTTCAATCTTTTCTTTTCTTTTTCTTTCTTTTCTTTGCTTGCCTTTTGGATAAATCTTGTATTGTAGGCATTTCTTGCAACCAAGTACGAGAACTCAACAAATTGCAACTTATTTGTGGAAAAAGTGTAGGAGGTAGGGAAATGGGTAAGTCGGGACGGGCCCTTCCCTTCAAACCCACAAAAAGGGAAAACTTGGACTAATCAAACAACTTCGAACATGGTCACCTAAGGGACGGGACTCGGCAACCAAGGTCTTTTCACTCCGGGGGTGGTCAAAATGCAAATCCCGTAGTAAATCCCTAGTAGACTAGGTGGACTCAAGGTAAGAAACGAACGAAATCATTGATTTAAACTCATTCTACTAGACTAAATTCCAAGACTCGATTACACAAGACACAACTAAACAAGACAGAACAAAGACACACCAAAAACGAAAGGAAAAGAGACAAACAAAACAAAACAAAACAAAACAAAACAAAACAAAACAAAACAAAACAAACAAACAAACAAACAAACACACAAAATAAACAATCACCACCCCGAAATATCCAAACGAGCCACCACATCGACCAAAAAATTCAAAAATCTCCACCCGAGAATACACCATCACAAATCTCCTCCAAACTTCACGAGAGACAAAGAAGCAAAGGAACAAAATGATGTTATCGGATGTCTTGAAAGCCCTCCAAAGTTAACGGTGATCAAGCGACCTACAAGGAAATAGGGGGGAAAACACACACGCAAAGCACAAAAACACGACACAATGACTCAAAAGAAAAAGACACAAAGGAAAATCTTTTTGGTTTTTATGAAATTTTTCAAATTTTTAAGGATTTTTAAGATTTTTTGAAAAAACTACGAAAATGAAGCTAAACTAGACTAATATATCGCTCCCCTACACTTAAACCGAGCAATGTCCTCATGCTTGATCGGTAGAGTGTGGAAGACACTAAAAAAAAGAAAAGAAAAGGGAATATAAAACTAAAAATCAAAAATGAAAGCGAAGAAAGGGTCGAATGTGTCCGGCTGGGGTGTAATCAAGTCACCAAGGGCCGAGACAAGAAAAGATATGGATGGGAGAAAAAATAAAAAGAAGAAAATGAAAGGAAATAGGAGTGGAGGGCTAGGTGTAATCAAGTCACCTAGCCCGGATTCCGCCCGAATCCGACTAAATCCTACCAAAAGAAAATGAAAATAAAGAAAAGGTGGAAAGACTTGTAAGTTTGGATTTTTCAAAGGACTTTCGATGTAGTCACGTCATCGGGAATCAGGAGCAATTACCACATGGGCCCTGAGGGCCACCACGACACCAAAATGATAAAGGGAAGGGGAACAAAGGAAGGAAGACTAAGCAACAAAAGACGAAAAAGAAGGAGAGTCGCCTTACCAAACGGTTAGCAACTCAATCAACTTCATCATCTCAATGATCGTTATCGGCACCTTGATAGTCTTCATCATCATTATTCCTCTTCCTTAATGTAGTCTCAAGTATCGGGCTTGCATAGGTGTAATGAGGTTGGGATTTTGGGAAAACTCGGTGTAAAGGGTTTAGAAGATGAGATGAAGGTGTATAATTGAAGTGTAAGGGTGAAATGATAGCGGCAAAGGTTAGTAGGGAGGATGGGTGGGGGTATAAAGTGGTTGGGTGGTGCTTAAATGAAGGAAAGAAGTCGAAAGGGGATGATGTAGCCCATCCCGGGCAAGAAGAAGCTCATCCCGGGCGGGAAGGCACCATCCCGGGCAGAAGGACCTTGATCCCGGTCGGGATGGCACGTCAGGGAGCCCATTTTTCAACACAACTCATCCCGACCAAGATGGTATGCTTCTCGGCCGAGATGGCCTCCATCTTGAGCCCTAATGCCTTCATTCAATACTAGTTCCACCCAAAAGACAAGTAATACCTCGGGATCCAAAATCCCGTCCCCAAAAGCTTGTACCAAGCTCAAAAACCGACTTCCTCCACCAAGCCTTTAAGCTTCTATCATCAATACCCCTCTCTAGTTCTTCATCTTCACTTCAAACCTATCAAGTAAGCTCAATGAACACATTAAAGATCCCTCCCTCACATCGCTCAAGAAAATTCCAAATTATAAGAATTCCACAAAAAACTAACAAATCCTAGAAACCAAACTATCCAATCAATCATATACAAAGACAAAAGCTAAAAAGAAAAGGAAAAGATATTTACAATAAGATACTCTCACCATCTACGCCTCCATAGCCATCAAGAGCTCTGAGGAGTAAGTCAAATGCTCTAGAAACATCTTCGTTAAAGCTCATGTGGTCGATCCTAGCCATCAACAAGAGTTTCCAAGTCGGTGTCGAAAAGCAATCATCTAATCCATTACGCTCGGGTTTCTTGTGATCTTCCGGGTCTTCTGAACCATCATAGCAACGACTCTTATGACCATCCGGTAGGTATTGTGGCCTAAAGTCATGCTTGGCGTTGTGATTTGGGAGATCACACCCTAAGGGTGTTGCTTCTTCTATGGGGTCAAGAGTAGCACTCTTTTCCATTGTCCGACGAGGATCCTCTTCATCAATCGTCTCACAAGAGAAGGGACTCGAAATCAAGTGCGGTAAAGGAGGTGAAGACATCAAGTTTTATTCATTGGAGGCTTTAGGGGAGACCTCATCGTCATTCTTACTAGAATTCTCACCATGAAGAAACTCAAGGCCTTTGATGGCGGCCTCAATTTCTTCGACGGTTTGGTCTAGCAAAGCATCTCCAAATCCCCTAATCGGCTCCTCCAATTTCCCATTCAAGGCAAGTTCTAAGGCATCTATCTCTTTCTCCCAAGTATTAACTTCCTTTTCACTCACCTTGTCAATTTGGCCTATAGGAGTCTTGTCTTCACTTGGCTTTGGATTGTCAAGATCCGGTTCATCACGAAGAAAATCATACAAATCCAATTTGATAGCCAATACATTGGCTCCCCAAGAGTTACCTTGAGAATCATGTTCAATTCCCTCCTCATTGTCGACCCTTGAAGCTTCAACTTCCTCCATTCTTCCCATATCTTCACCATCCAAGCAACACTCAACAATGATCTCTTGATTTACCCTCTCTTCTTCATTCGTGGCTTCATGATCGGGTTGATTTCCTTGAGGAGACAACCGATCTTCTTGCCCAAATGAATCTTCCTCAACAAATTGTGGAGCTCGAGTGGTCAACATCGTGAAACGAGCCATGAGTGCATTGATTCGAGCATCTTGCACCTCTAAATGGGCCTTGAACTCTCCTTTATCCCTTTGCATTTGAATCATCATCTCTTGTTGATTCTTATGCAATTGAATCATCATCTCTTGTTGACTCTTTTGCATTTGAATCATCATTTGACAAGTCTCAAAGTTGGGGATTTTTTATTGTGGGTTATGTGAGGGTATTTGGTAGTTGTTAGGATGTTGGAAAGATCCTTGACAACTTTCATGGTAGTCATATGAAGAGGGTTCATAAGATTGTTGATGAGATTGGTAAGGTTGGTAAAGTTGTGGATTTTAGCAATTTGCCTCGTGATTGTCCCATGATGATTGATGGTAGCTTGGATGTCACATTGTCGTAACGTTGCCTTGATACATTGAATGCACTAGAAGCACTTGAGCAAACGTTAGTAGCCTAGTGCTTTTGAGGCACTAGGATGAGAGAATAGCATACAAGAAGTAGAACGGAGATACACAAGGAGAAGAAAACACAAAACTCAAGAACAAAGTCTAAAACTAAGCACACAAAAGTCTAAACTACGCCGTCCCCGGCAACGGCGCCAATTTGATGCGGAGCTTTTGCCGTGGATCCCACCGATCAAATAATAACCAACTAACCTAAGCTGGGTAGCTAGGGCAAGTCGGGTCGATCCTCAGGGACGGGGTGTCGGACTAAGGTGTGCTACGGTCCAAAACGAGGTTCGAGACAAACTAAACTAGGGGATGAGTAAGAAGAACTAAGAACTAAGTTAAACAAACAACTAATGACAAAAAAGAGAAGCAAATTAAATCAATGAGAAGAAACTAGGGCTAGGTCGGGTTCATGGATGCTAAGGAGATCAAAAGGAGAAAACGGGGGTTACTAGCATACTTTCGTAGCCTAGGTTACGATCGGGCTCTCGCTACTTGAACGGACTAGGGGTCATCCTCACCACGCTCTCACTACTAATGAGGGAACCAAACCAACCACCAAAAAAACACATACAAGAGAAGAGGCAAAAAAAACAAGGACTGATCGTCTCAAGTCTCACAAGCATTTCATCAAACATGTGGAGTGCAAGGTAAGAATGAATCAACAAAAACAATAACTAGCACCACCCATCTCACCCTAATCATCCCTAATCAGACCCAATCCCCCTACTAACCATAGGGGACAACTACTCAAACATATCTATACTAAAACTAACACTAACAAGAGAAACAATCACAAGAACGAAAGAAACATTCATAATGAAGAACAAGGATGAACAACAAACACAAACAAAGATTCAAACTTTACTAACAAAGAAGGATTAAGAGAAAAGAGAGAAGAAAGATTATACCAAACTAAGAAGATGAAAAGAGGAACACTTGCATAGAAGAAAATCCAAACAATTCCACCAAGGTTGTCAATCTTGATAAATTCTTCAAGAGATCCAATAATACAAGAGTAATCACTAGATTAAGGAGTAATTAAGGACTAATCTACACTAATCTAAGCTAATCTAATCCAAAGTAGTCTAGGGTTTAGTGGGTAATGAAAAGTAAAGCATCCGTCCTTAAACAATACAAGAGGGGTGGTATATATAGGGTTTCACGGGTAAGGGAAGCGAGGAAAGCAAAAACAGCCCATTCTGGGCCCTTCCCGGCCACGACGAGGGGCCTCCCGACCGGAAAGAGTTGGTCTCGACCGGGAAGGTGATGATCCCGGCCGGGATCAACCTTCAGAAGCTTCGTCTTGTTCGTCTCTTCATCCCGGTCGTGATGGATGTGTTCCCGACCGGGATGGGTCTTGTAGGCTTCAAATATGATCTCATAGGTCCCCACTTGCTCTCCCTAGGCTTCTCATCGATCCTCAGTGCTCGGGAGTGGCTCTCGAGGGCTCGGGAATGGGTCCCAAGGGCACGGGATCGAGTCTTAGCTACCGGGTGATCGTCGCTTCTCCTCGTTGGCTCCAAATATGTCGGAAACGAGTTGGAATCGTTTCATCTCTCCAATAATGGTCCTAGAAACCTAAAACAAGCTAGAGGAAGCGTAAGTAGCCTCGAAACCGCTCCAAAGAGCGATTCCACAAGAGAAACCGAGACCAAACACAAGAAAAAAGCACTACGAAACACACTTATCAATAATTGATATTTTATTTTAAATTAGTTTAATTGATTAATTATGGTTAATTCCGATTTAGGGTTAATTGAGTAGCATTTATAATTTTAGGGTTAATTCGATAGTTTTTCGCAAATAAAAAAAACTAATCAAAATCATTCTTCCCAAAAAAATCTTGAAAAATTATACTAACATTAATCATCTTTTAAAAAGAACGAAACAAAATGTGGTGGCTGGAGTGACGGTCGGCGTGGCGGCCGATGAGGTGGAGGGAGATGAAGTTTGAGAGCTTTGAGATTTTTTTTTTCTCTCTCAAAAAGCTCTCTACAAAATAAAAGGGGAAGAAGAAATGAGAGGGGTAAGATTGTAGTTTTCAAGTACAATTGAGTAACAAGTAATTATGAAAAAGTACCACGTTTCATTAAAATACCCAACCTATATATTGATGAAATTGGGCAATAAATAAAAAACCAGAGGGAGTATAATATTTATATAATTTTCTAAATGCTTTGGTTTTCTAAACCAATTTATAACAAAAAAAATGCATAATTCATGACTTCTTCAATGCATAATCAAACATGTATCTCGTTAGCTCAAAATTATTATGATCATAACTATACCGTATTAACATGTCTATAGCGCTACCTCGTTAAAAACCTTGCTAGGAAAAGCCCATTGGCACAAAAACCTAGTCGAAGGAAAAAGAATGTAGCTAACATTATTATTTCTCAACTGATTATCTTCAAGAAAATCAATCAATCCGATTTTATCTTAAATAATAATTGATTTTTTTGACACTGTAAAGATTAACATAGTCATTGTAGCATTTTACTACATTATTTCCAACTATTATGGTACAGACCATAAAGTATTTTCACATGACAAGAAATTTATTCACGTATGATTTCTCATACGCTCAAACTTCAAGTTGAGACAACAAAACCGTGCATTCACATCACATTCATGTTGAATGCTTTTCTAAACACAATTATTGTGTGGACTGTAGAGGCACATATACTTAATCATGAGTCCTTGAGAGCTCATTTGATCAACCACCGCCATGTGGTGATCATTTATAATATAAGGGAAGATGATACATTTACACGACGTATATGAGATTTTTCATACACAACCAATAACAAACCGTCACGTGTTTTTTTTAGCTTAACCTTGGAGGATTAATTTAGGGTTAGTTTAGTAATTATAAATGTTTAGTTAATTCTTAACCTTAATCTAGTTAAGAAAATTTAGGAAACTTTTGTATTTTTATTTTCTTTTAAATTTTTGTTTTTTGAAATTATCGCACAATATTGTTAACATAATTTAGTTTATTTAAATTGTAAAAGAAAAATTGATTAATTATTACTACCTCCCATTCGCTGGAAACCTACCAAAGATTGAATATATGTGAGGTATATTTTAATCAAATGGTAGGATTCCAGTAAATGGGAGGGAGTACATTGTAGATTTTTTTTTTAAAAACAATTTCTTAATCTATTGTATATTCGAAATGTGTTTATTATAGGGTTATTTAATAGCAATAATACTGACTATTGAGCGTATTCCAATAATAATACCAATTACAGTTAATCCCTGAATAATACATGAAATTAGAGTATTCTAATGATAATGATACAGTTGCATATGTTACCTGCAACAGCAGGTAACCTTTCTGTAAAATAACCGGTTAATTCAATCTATTCAATCTATTCAATCCACATCCATTTACCCTATTTCTTCATCTCCCTTCTGCTTAAATCCTTGCCTTCAATGGCAACTCTGCAAAAAAATTAAAAAAGTCTTGATTTCCATTATCCTCCTCTCCTCATAAATCTAATAATGGGCTCTCCATCAAGACATAAACATAAACTTCATTAATTAAAAAAACATACGAAGCATTATCCAATGTGATAATCAATCAAACCATCGAAATTAATTATCTCCCCATCTCTGATTCTCTGTCTCCTTCAACTCTCATGTACTCTCTTTTCGATTTTAAGCATTGCTAATTTGTTTTATTTTATACAAATTTGGGGTTTTGGTTTCAATTAGGGTTTTTTTCCTGGGTTCGTATTTATTCAATTACCGTTTCGATTATGATTTCTGGGTCCAATTCGGGACTTGATTCGCTTCTAGTTTCCAATTTTAGCACAATTCACTTGGTCAATCAAATACTATTTTATCTTTCTGCAAATTTCGACAATTTAGGGTTTTGTTTTGTTTAGGTTTATTTTCTGGGTTTATATTTATTCGATTAGTGTTTCGATTATGGTTTCTAGGTCCAATTCGGGAGTTTATGTTTATGTTTTAATAAACTGTCCACTAAGTTTTGTGAAATCTGTTTTGTCATTCACAATTGTTGTACCAGATTTCTTCCTCTTACCAGGTCTAGATTCTTCAAGGGAGAGTGAAAAGTAAATGGAGAGTGAAGTAAATGGTTATGGTGATAGTAGGAATTAAATGAGACGCTTAAGGGGAGGTGGACCGGTTATTCAGGTAACCGGTCCACTGTACCATTATCATTAGAATACTTCAATTCAATGTATTATTCTGGGATTAACTGTAATTGGTATTATTATTGGAATACGTCCAATAATCAGTATTATTGCTATTAAATAACCCTTTATTATATATATGAATTTTATAAAAAAAAAGTTATATTAAAAATCTGCTATTTTACCTTTAAAATATAATTAAAATAAAAAAAAATTACCAAAATATATGAATAAATTAATAATAAAAAATATACTCCGTATTAAAAAAAACGGTTATTCTCATACTTCCTTAACATTATATTAAAATAGACAAAAAAATATGTCGAAATTATCATATTTCCTTAACATTTTATTAAATTAAAAATAAAAATTAATTTCCTGATATTAAGTTGGAAATCGGTAATTTAAGTAAGTTTACAAAAATTAATTTTTATTAACAAATTAAATTTAAAATGAAAAATGTATTAAAATAAAAACCTATAATGCTTAAAAGAAAAAAATATTACGAAGTAATCATTTATTTTCTAAAAAACCGAAAAATTATATTAAAAAATAATTAAACGTTTACAAAATTACAAATTAAATTAATTGGTATTATTGGTTTACCAAATCAATATATTTTTAAAAATATCCAGGAATTTTTTTTATATAAAATATTTAAGTGATTTTGATATCAAAATTAAAATCTTTACTAAAATAGAATGGATAAAGATGATATTGGTTTTACCTAAAATAAAATCTTACCAAAAACTATCAAAATTTTTAGGTATGTGTAGACACCCTCTTTTGATCGTTAGGTGTATATAGCAGTTTCCAAAAAATACCCGATGATGATCGGACGTAAACATGACTTAATACACTCGATTTTGGACTCGGAATCAATAGTATCTGGTGCAAGCTTTTAGCAGAGTAAAAATCTCGCAAAACCGACCTCAAATTCAGGCCCAGTGGGTCGGTTCCAGTGAAATGAGACTAATCTGGGTCAAAACTGACACCAAGGGCAAAACCGTCTTTTAGCGACCGAGTCAAACCCCGGTTAAAGACATTTCCGAGACATAAATATCTGTCACGCAGCTTTAAGAAATCCGATTTGAAGTCGAATACCTCGCAAAATCATCTAGAAAGCAATTAAAACTCTCCCTTAAAGATAAAACTCGATCTCTAAAAAGAGTTTTCCACCCGGCTAAGCCCACTCGATCGAGTGGACCAGCTCACTCTATCGAGTAAGCTCAAAAAACATGCCAAAACCAGGGTTAGACTGGTCACTCAATCGAGTATCATGCACCACTCGATCGAGTGGCCCCTTTTCAGCTCAAACCGGGTTTCCTTCCCTATTCAAAGTCGGAATCCTATTCCATCCATACCTCTTGTTTTCTTTCATCCTAAGCAAGCTTCTCCTATCCTAAACAGGAGTTTCTTCGCATCCAAGCCAGGAAACCTCTCCTATAAATACACCCTCCTACACATTCATTCAAGGCATCAATTCATACATAGAATTCCCGACATTCAACACACATTCATAACATCCCGACATCAACCCGAATCTCTAGCAACCTTAGGCAAACTATACCGGAATACCATCCCGATCTTTCCTAGAAATCTAATAGGAAAACCAAGTCAAAACACAACACCTTAACTCGTCCTATATCCTCGTTACTCCTTTGCAAGCACCGTTACTACGAGTCCGTGATCAAGGTCGAAATTAGCATGTTGGTTGAGGGTGTTACAAATCCCGATCTCTCTCTTTCTTCTCTTCTTTCTTCTCGTTTTTTCCGTCGTCTAGCGTCGTCGTCGTCGTTTTTTGGTTTTATCGTTTCTAATATCATTATTAATATTACTACTATCGTAATTAGCCATAGAGCGTCATCCCTAGGATTCGATATCGACTCTATAGTCGAATATCGGATCTAAAGGAATCAATCATCAAATCATGTTAAGCATAGTCCCGTTGAAGCCGAGTAATGATCACATGGTCCGAAAAGACTAATTACGACATTACAGCGTGGAGGAACTATTTTGTCTTAACAACATCCAAAACGATATATAAACGCTTTTTTTTAAAACCCACTCTAAATATTCGATATTGATTCTATAATCAAATATCGAATATGACGAGTATCGAAAGCTGAATCGAGTATAAATTATACTATATTTTCACGCGATTTAGCAAAATTATCGATTTTAAAACCAAAAACAAATTCGCGGACAGCAGACCGTACTAGGGGCACTCGATCGAGTGGCACCCCAAAAACAGAACCAGAAAGCTTTTTCAAGGACCACTCGATCGAGTGTCATGCCTGACTCGATCGAGTGGTACCTCAAAGATCGAGGCAGAAGGGTTTTTCCAGGGGCACTCGATCGAGTCCCTCAATGACTCGACCGAGTGGTCTCCATCACGCCAGGCCGTGAGCCTTCCACATACTTTAAACTTCGATAAAACCTTTTTTTAACAACTTCGGTCAACACGTGTCAAGTCCATCACGTGTCCTAATCTTTTCAAAACCATGTATCATATCATTTATGTCATTCTAATCTTTTACAAACCATTATATCGTTACTAACTCATTTGTTTCTATCTTGGCATTATTTTGTTTTATTGTACTAAAACGAACCTCACATGCTGAAACAACTCCGACTTAGTTCAAAGATGCATTAAACGACTTAGATCAAACATAATTCACATGTTTAGTCAAAACACTGTTTGCATATCATTTAGCCGTCAAACTAACGCGCGTACACGAAAAACGAACGATATCTAAATAAAGGCCGCTAAGTGCGGGCGGGCTTGGGTGTTCTTTGTGAACTTCCCAACACGTACCCTCACGCCTTACTCAGAACCGTGGTTTTCGGATTTCCGAAATCATTGGCATACGAGAGTCATTCAATACACGATTACCGATAATGTCGGTATCGCAATGCAAAGGGACGAACCCACTCTGAAATCAGAATGGGCCGTACTCCGTGCACGGCCCACTACGACATAGAGTGGGTTCGAATGGGCCCGAACTCCCACAAAGTTCGGTGGCGACTCCAACTAAGATTTAAATTTCAACTCGAGATCCATCTCACATGAGATTCATTCGCCGCCCCAAACCCGCGCGTGGCCGCGTCGGGGTGGACCTATGTCATGTCCACAATTTGGCGACTCCGCAGGGGATTAGTATCGTGTCACTTGAACGATTGGTTAATCACGTAAGACATTTTTGGAGATTGAGACTTAGCGGGCAACCTAATGTCTAATATTGGACTTAGTATTATTTGATGGAAATTAGGAACCCGTGTTGTGGGAGTCGTACTAAGAATCTCGAGATGGTTAATTTATTCTCTAACCCTTGAGAGCTCTATTTGACTCTCAATTTCGTTCCTCTCCTTAACTTTTCTTAAATCCTGCTACTTCTTCTTCGGTCAGTCCCTTTAACTTCTTTATCGGGTTTGAAACTTTTGTTTCCATTTATCGTTGACCTTGACTCTATTTATCCGTTTACCTTTTTCCGAACTATGTTATGAAAAGTTTGACTAATTTATAATTTTGGGTTTTCGTGAAATTTTAACATTTGAGATATAAATTTCAAAACTTCGTTTTCGTATTCGTTTTTGGTTGATAACATATATTTACTTCCGTTTCAAAATGCATTAATAATTTATTTTAAAAGTAATTCGAAATTGTTTCAAATTTCTATTTTCAAGCGTTTGAATTTTACGAAAACTTTCATAATCGCTAATATTTTGATTTCTATAGGATTATCAGGTAAAACGATTTAACATTTTCGAAAAATTTCGCATGTCTTAAGTTTTTGTTTTAGATAGACTTTGAATCTGTTATTGGAAATATTTGGCGACTAGTTCGATTTTTATTTCCTAACTACAAAACTTGATTTCTCAAATTTTTGTTTGGTCTTAAAACAAAGTATCGTCGAATCTCTTAATCAAAACGTTTTATTGTTGCTTTGAAAATATTTGGGTACTCTCCCCCTCGAGTTCGTTTACAAATATTATTTATCGTCATTATTTTATAAAATAATTTTTAACTCGCGATTTTATTAATTTAAATGGTTTTAAACTTTGGGAACTGAGCCCAACTCATCTTGAAATAAAATTTTGTCTTTGATTTCGATTTCATATCACGTTTAAAGTTGTAAAAAGATTTTAACCGAGATTGTGATGCGAGTTAAGCATTCTCATTTTGTTCAAGTGACATAACTTTGTTTTTCATTCTATCTTTATCTTTTTATAAGTTTCGAGGACGAAACTTCTTTTTAGTGGGGAAGATTGTAACACCCCTGATTTTATAAAATAAAATAAATTAAAAATTTTGTTCGTATTTTTAATTTTGTTTACGATTGAACTCGTAATTCTTAAAATTATTATAAAGCAAATTTATCGTTTAATCGTTTCAAACTTCTAAAATTCTATTTGTGTCAGAAACTTTTCTTATATTTAAAACATATTTTTATTTTTGTTCCGATTCATTTTATACATTTAATTTAGCCCCTATCGAAAGTCTAATTCGACGATTTATAAATTCTTTTTATTTATTTATCCTTAAGCTCGAATTTTCTATTTTATTTTTGGGTCGAAACTCATTTATTTTAAGTTTCGTCAAATTATTTATTTCCTTTCCTCGAGAAATCAATTTAATTCACTTTATCGAAAATTTATTATTTATCGGGAAATACTATTTCATTGCCTAATTAATTATTCTTCCTAAAGCTTCATTTTCGTCTCGTATATTTTACTTTTAATCTCAAGAAATATTTTATTTACTCATTTTATTAGTCGATCCAATTATTTATTAATTTTCTTTTTGACTCGATTTTTAATCCGATTCGTGGGTCAGTCAACCTACCGTTTACGAAATTCGTCCAATTTGTTTAATTTATCGGTTTAAGGTGACTCAGCCCCTTTTCTTTTGTTCTTATCCTCATTTACGTACTTTCTCCTATGCCTTTCGATTGCCACCGCTTCTTCAACATTCATCCCCCTTCATCCATTTCATTTTCTTCATTCAGTCACCATCATCTTCAATCATCACGAACCAAATTCGTCTTGCCCTGCTCTTACCCTTCCCTCGCTTATCCTCCTCTCCTCTGTTTTTTTTCCCGTTTCCGTCGTCGATCAATCGTGTTAATGAAGGTAAATTCTGTTCTTCTCTCCTGCCTTGTGATGCTGCGATTTTCTTCTACTGCTACTATTGATTACTGTTCGTTTTCATCTCCACTCGAGCCCCGGTTTCCATCCTATATTACGTAATGCTGCTGTACGGTGCTGCTTCTGTACTCTGCTGTGGATGTTGGTTTGTTCGGGTACTGCTGGACTGGCATCCTTCGATCCGGACTCGTCGAGGTAGTCTTCTTCTTCTTCCTCTTCTTATTTCTTCCTTGCTAATCGATTCCGTGCCGTTTTCGTTCCTGGTGCGTCTGCTACTGCGTTTTGCCGCTGTTTGATCTCCTACTTCTTCGTTTTGTGCGTCAGTTGTTGTTGTTACTGTTGTATGTTGCTGCTACTCCAACAACAGTTGTTTGTGTTATTGTCACTCTTCTCGTGCCTCCTTTTCACTCGTTTCGATGTCGAGTTTGTTGCCTGATGATATGTATTTCTACAAATTCATCATTTTCGTTGCAGCTGTACAGTTATTATGTTCTTCTCGCTCTTCTTCTCACTTTCTTTTGCTTTCCTTGTTTTCGTTCCGTTTTCTGATTCCTACCGATCTTCTTCCTCTTCTGTTCTCATTCTTAATTGCTGCTGCTGCGTTTCTCTGTGTGCTGCTCGTCATTTTTGTTGTTGATGTCGCCTCTCTTTGTGGCTGCCTGATGTTGTTTTTACTGCTGTCTTTGCTGGTGTTGATGCTACTGATTTGTCGACCGATTTTGCTTCTTACGAGTCCTTCTTACTCCCTTCCGTCCCTTTGTTCTTGTTTTGATTCGTTGTATGTTTGATATCGCTACCCGTTTCCTCTTTCTGCGGCACTTTTGGGACGATTCACATCTTTACTTTGTTGTATTCGATTCTATCAAGTCCAGCCTCCGAGTTTCTATTTGACTCATACATTTCCTTTCCGTCTTGTGTCAAATACTCTGTCGATCTTACATCACGGGTTTCCTCGCTATCCCAGTCCGCCTTATTTGTCAAGGCAAGGCCCACCTACGTAGGACATACTCCTACGAAGGAAGGCTCGTTTACACTTTCGAGTCCAAAGCTTGGGGAATATCTCACGTGGACCTTCCTTCGAACAGGATTCGGCCCACATAGCCGAATCCTCAGGGAGGCCCACCTTTCACGAGTCACCCGTCTAGGTGTCCTTTCCGAGTCATTACCTTTTCAGGCTTTTCCTCACTCGGGGGCTACCCTTCAGTAGAGCGATCACTCACGGTTGCTCTAAGGGTCATGTCTTACACGTGTTGTCTCACGTACCCCACTTTCGAATCACTTAGATGTCACACTATCTGAGTCCTTAGTCTTACTTGGGGGCTATTCTCCGACGGAGCGATTAATCACAGTCACTCCGAGAATCATGCCCTACACATTTGTCTTAGGAGAGTCTAACCTGAGTCAAACCGAGTTGTTTTTCCTCCCGCGCTATTTCCTATGCCTTGGTATATTCGGGTTCCGAAGCAACTTTACTGATTACGCGGTATTCTTACATACAGACCACCGGTAACCAGACGCCAACACAAGATGCAAGAAACTTTGGACAATTTGACAGCCTCACTGGCTAAGATTGAGACCCAATTGACAGCCATCAAGTCCGACCAAATAGCTATCGCTGCCCGTTTAGGCGCCTTGGAACAAGGGACCCCTAATGGTGGGGTTGAGACTACTGAGCCCCTAGCTAAACTGGTCAGCGCGGTCCGTAAGTTGGAGGAACAGGTCCACTTATCAATGAACAACACTATCCACACGGAAAATGCCCGAGATTATACACCCATTAGTGAGAAACTACCGAAGAATCTCAACTTAGAAGGGTTACCCATATTCGAAGGGACGGAGGATCCATTATTACACCTCCAAGCTTTCAAACAATTCATGGCAGTCAAGGGGGTCAAAGCCGACATGTTCATCAATTTGTTCGGTGCATCCCTCGGGAAATATCCAAAAGCCTGGTTCTATAGGCTTAATGCAAAAAGATTCCCAACTTGGGAAGATGTGGCTACCGAGTTCGCTAAAAACTATTCTGATAATACTAAACTTCAGGCTACCATGCGGACCCTAGAAGTCATGGCCCAGGAGCCCACAGAAGGCTTCACCAAATACCTCCAACACTGTAGGGCCGAAAGCGTGAAGCTGGTGGAGAAGCCCAATGAAAAAACTTTAGTGGAGGCCTTTGTCAAGAACCTCCTACCTTACTACCGGGTCCATCTCCGGTATGCTATCATACCCAACTTCGCCACTTTAACTGAAATAGGCACTAGGGTTGAAGATGATCTTCGACATAATGAAAATCTGGGTGAAGCATCTACCGAAGGCTATACTAGATATCCATTTGAGTCCTTAGAAGCCGAAGACTACTGACAACCTCATCCAAGAGTCTAGATTTGGTTTAAGTCTGAGTCTGAGTTCAAGTCTAGGATGTTCTATTTCTTTCAATTTCAAAGTCAGAGTCAGCTGTATTCTGTCCTCTTTTCAAAATTCAATAAAATCAGTTTTTCTATTTCTCATATATACTTTCCTTATGTGTGTCCGAGAACATGATGAACACCATCGTACACTGTGAGCACATGCACGTGACTATAGGCACATCTATAATGACTGCAGGAAATCGAGACCCGTGTTTTCCTTTACCTGTTCCATGTCTGACATAGGAAGCCACATAACTACCCCTAGCAGGAGCGATATCGAATCCTATGACAAACCTAGGTAGTCTCCTAGTTTGGGTTCAAGACGGGAGGCAAGCCCATTTCCCACAATAAACACCCCTCCAATAAGACTAACCAATCCCTACCATAGGTGTTAGTCTGACCAACAAAAAAAAGAAAAAAAAAACTGAACAAAAAAGGCAAAAGTCCAAGAAAAAGCAAAAGGCCGAAATAAAAAAAATTAAAAAAAAAAAAAAAAAAAAGCAGACCATCATCAAAAAAAAGGCAGCCATGACCGGGGCTAAGAGGTCAACCAACCAAAAAATATTCAAATACCCATGACCGTGGTCAACGGTCAACTCGAGTGAAAGTCCTTTGACCGGGGTATGGTCAATCCAAAATTATACCATCAAAAAAAGGGAGAAACAATCTAGTTGGTCAGCTAACACCACATCTAGCCTTCTCACTTTACAACCTTCAAGACCTTCTCGAGATCTAGGCTAGAGACAACCCATAATTTTGAGGATTCAAGCCCCATAGGATACCCTAACCATTAGGGGCCGGACATGGAAATCAGATCCCGCGCATTATCAAACCTACCCTGATCGAAGTTCGAGTCATTTTTACTCGACTTCCCCTTTCCTACCACATTACGGTACCTACCCTCGAAGCCTTAGCTCCACAAAATCGAGCTCCAGATGTCTAAACATCAAAGCCACTTACGACCTAGCACCACATTTCCAAAATTATCCAAACCAGTTACCAGCCCAAAACACGGGAACTCAACTTGCGGTCGGCATAGAACATGCCTAAGTAGTTCACATCACCTCTGGGGGCTACCTCGGAGAATGCTCACAGTCACAGGATCAACATCCTAACCATTCTAGCCCTTTGATCAAGACATCATTGAGAATGCACCTAGCCTACACCATCGCTATGGCTAGTTACACACAAAGCCCTAATAAAACTACGCACCATAACATATCTTTCAATTCACTGAACTACGGCTTGGTTTGATTTCACTACACGTGAATACGTAGGCAGCCTTTCAACAAAGGCGCAACCACCCACATTGACACCCATTCAAAAAGCACCATCACTCCTATCACGAAATTGTCATGTTCTCAACAACTAGCTTTGTCATCATGGGGGCTTCTCTTAGGCGGAAGACCTCCATCCACTCACAAAATCCAAATAATTTCAAAAATCTAGCCACCTTTCTACAGTGTGTCCTAGTACTCGGCTCAATTGAAGACAAGAATCCGTCAGGGACTCGAAGCGACATCCTACTTAAGAGTATATCTCAAAACCAAAAAATTCAAAGAACACCAATCTACAGCATTGTTACTACTGAGTCCTGTCATTACAGAGTACATATCTATCCCATTTCGATGTTCGACCATGTTGTCACTTGCCTAGGCTACGTAATAGCGCAACTTAAGAGTCTTGTCATCTTAGGTGGCCCACCCCCCTACCGAGTCACGGTCCAACCCCTCGAGAGTCTAGTCGCGTCTGTCAACTCGTCTTGTCGCGTCCAGAGTCGAGTCTGTCGGTAGACCTCTCTCTTCAAATTCTTACTTTAAGATTTGCAAAACTTAGCTATTTGAGAAAATTCTTTTTTACAAGGTCAAATTTCGGTTTATTTAAAACTGCAAATTTCTTTCAATTTTGAAAACCTATCTCCTAGCACGTGAGTTGCTTTCAGGACTTCGATTTCAAAATGAAGCAAAAATCATTTTCCCCAGCGCAAGTCAGTCTATAGATGCTAACTGCATTTCCTATATGCTATCTTGCTATCTGCTGTATTTGCTATTTCGGCCTATATATCTAACATTGCAGGTATCAGCTTGGCTTCCCAACGGAACACCAAGTTTTTATTCCCCAGCGTGAGTCGGTGTTTCGCCTAAATGTTACATACAAATTACTATGTGACAGCATACAGGTACACCCAAGACTCCAGAAGGAGTCTCCTCGCAACTCATTAAAAACTCCCCAGCGGAAAGCTCAAGGTGGCGTTTCTCCTGAAGAAACACGGGATGTTTCTGCAAACGGACACACCCAGGGCTTCTTAGGCAGGCTCCCGCGTAATTTTGGATTGGTATGTATCTGTAAACAGATACACCCAGGGCTTCTTAGGCAGGTTCCCGTGTAATTCCGAGTTGGGATGTATCTGTAAACAGATACACCTAGGGATTTCTAAGCAGGTTCCCGCGTAATTCTGAGTTGGGATGTATCTATAAACAGATACACCCAGGACTTTATTGGCAGGCTCCCGTGTGGTTATGAGATGGGATGTGTCTGCAAACAGGCACACCCAAGGCTTCCTAGGCAAGCTCCCGCGCAGCTCCAAGATGGGATGTGTCTGCAAACGAGCACACCTAGGATTTCTTAGGCAAGTCCCCACTGAGTTGTTAGCATCCACTCAGGTATGATTTCTATTTAATGGCTGGCGAGCCCTTTTACGCAAGTCTAATGGACTATAAACGACCCGACCGGAAGTCTGCCAGGTCTTAATCCTTGATTGGCTTGGTAGCTACTCTGACTTTCGCCTTGTCCAAGCCTCAGTCAGAGTGGGGGCTCTGTAAACACCCACATTTGGCCGTTAGGTGTATATAGCAGTTTCCAAAAAACACTCGATGATGATCGGACCTAAACATGACTTAATACGCTCGATTTTGGACTCAGAATCAATAGTATCTGACGCAAGCTTTTAGCGAAGTAAAAATCTCGCAAAACCGGCCTCAAATTCAGGCCCAGTGGGTCGTTTCCAGTCAAATGAGACTAATCTGGGTCAAAACTGACACCAAGGGCAAAACCGTCTTTTAGCGACCGAGTCGAACCCCGGTCAAAGACATTTCCGAGCCATAAATATCTGTCATGCAGCTTTCAGAAATCCGATTTGAAGTCGAATACCTCGCAAAATCAGCTACAAAGCAATTAAAACTCTCCCTTAAAGATAAAACTCGATCTTTAAAAAGAGTTTTCCACCCGGCTAAGCCCACTCGATCGAGTGGACCAGCTCACTCGATCGAGTAAGCTCAAAAAACATGCCAAAACCAGGGTTAGACCGGTCACTCGATCGAGTACCATGCACCACTCGATCGAGTGGCCCCTTTTCAGCTCAAACCGGGTTTTCTTCCCTATTCAAAGTCGGAATCCTATTCCATCCACACCGCTTGTTTTCTTCCATCCTAAGCAAGCTTCTTCTATCCGAAACAGAAGTTTCTTCCTATCCAAGCCAGGAAACCTCTCCTATAAATACACCCTCCTACACATTCATTCAAGGCATCAATTCATACATAGAATTCCCGACATTCAACACACATTCATAACATCCTTACATCAACCCGAATCTCTAGCAACCTTAGGCAAACTATACCGGAATACCGTCCCGATCTTTCCTAGAAATCCTATAGGAAAACCAAGTCAAAACACAACACCTTAACTTCTCCTATATCCTCGTTACTTCTACGCAAGCGCCGTTACTATGAGTCTGTGATCGATGTCGAAATTAGCATGTGGGTTGAGGGTGTTACAAATCCTATTCTCTCTCTTTCTTCTCTTCCTTATTCTCGGTTTTTCCGTCGTCTAGCGTCGTCGTCGTCGTTTTTTTGTTTTATCGTTTCTAATATCATTATTAATATTACTACTATTGTAATTAGCCATAGAGCGTCATCCCTAGGATTCAATATCGACTCTATAGTCGAATATCAGATCTAAAGGAATCAATCATCAAATCATGTTAAGCATAGTCTCGTTGAAGCCGAGTAATGATCACATGGTCCGAAAAGACTAATTACGACATTACAGCGTGGAGGAACTATTTTGTCTTAACAACATCCAAAACGATTTATAGACGTTTTTTTTAAAACTCACTCTAAATATTCGATATTGATTCTATAATCAAATATCGAATAAGGCAAGTATCGAAAGCTGAATTGAGTATAAATTATACTATATTTCCACGCGATTTAGCAAAATTATCGATTTAAAACCAAAAACAAATTCGCGGACAGCAGACCGTACAGGGGGCACTCGATCGAGTGGCACCCCAAAAACAGAACCAGAAAGCTTTTTCAAGGACCACTCGATCGAGTGTCATGCCTGACTCGATGAAGTGTCATGCCTGACTCGATTGAGTGGTACCTCAAAGATCGAGGCAGAAGGGTTTTTCTAGAGGCACTCGATCGAGTCCCTCAATGACTCGACCTAGTGGTCTCTATCACGCCAAGCCGTGAGCCTTCCACATACTTTAAACCTCGATAAAACCTTTTTTTAACGACTTCGGTCAACACGTGTCAAGTCCATCACGTGTCCTAATCTTTTCAAAACCATGTATCATATCATTTATCTCATTCTAATCTTTTACAAACCATTATATCGTTACTAACTCGTTTGTTTCTATTTTGGCATTATTTTGTTTTATTGTACTAAAACGAACCTCACATGCTGAAACAACTCCGACTTAGTTCAAAGATGCATTAAACGACTTAGATCAAACATAATTCACATGTTTAGTCAAAACACTGTTTGCATAATTCACAAGTTTAGTGGTTTTCGGATGTCTGAAACCATTGGCATACGAGAGTCATTCAATACACGATTACCGATAATGTTGATATCGGTATCGCAATGCAAAGGAACGAACCCCATAAACTCTGAAATCGGAATGGACCGTACTCTGTGCACGGCCCACTACGACATAGAGTGGGTTTGAATGGGCCCGAACTCCCACAAAGTTCGGTGGCGACTCCAACTAAGATTTAAATTTCAACTCGAGATCCATCTCACATGAGATTCATTCGCCGCCCCAAACCATCGCGTGGCCGCGTCAGGGTGGACCTATGTCATGTCCACCGTATGAAAATTAACATTTTGAAATTATGATAATCTTAAACATTTTCTAATATAAATTATATGGAGTAATAACTAAATTATCAATCGTTTTATTAAAACTAAAATAAAAGTTTAAAACTAATTTTCTACTCCGCAACATTAAGTTGACAATTTTTTATTTAAGTAAGTTACAAAACTAAAATCTAACTTTTTATTAATAAACTAACCTCGAAATGAAAAATTAATTAAAAGAAAAATGCATAATGCTTAAAAGAAAAAAATGCAAATCCTCTTACTACTAAGAGAATAGGATTTGCTGAGTTGTCAACTTCTCATGAAGTGGTTTCCTTCTAAATTATTATCACTCAAATAAGGAAACAAATAAACAATTAAATTCAAACAGTTACTACCTTTAATCCAAATTCAAGTCAAATTCAATATTTATGTAAAATTAGAAGAAAAATTCTTAATATATAAAATTATCATGCACTCTGTATGCATTTGCTATATATTAAAAAAAATATTTATGATATAATTTATTTATTTTTGTGACTAAATATAAGTGTCTCAGACTATCGAAGTCTAAGTATTGCAAACAAATATAAAATCTTGACGTTTAAAAAAAATATTGGAGTATATAAAATACTTTCAGATTTTGATTTTAATATATAAATATTAGGAGTTATATTTATGTTAACTTATAATTTGTTAATTAAATTTATAAATAACCTTAATATATAAGAGAATGAATTTTGATTTGTGAATACTGGTTTGGTGATAAAAAAAACTTTAATTAAATAATCAAGTAAAAAATATAAAATTTTGTTATTAGCTTTGTAAAAAAAATATATATTAAAATATGAATTGAATGAGAATACACGATTATATCTTGATTATCATTGAAATTTTAAATTATTTTCTCAAATATAAAATGTAAATATTATAAATGTGAAAAACTAATAGTGTACCAACAAATATTTATAAGTAATCATTAAATATAAAATTCTAAATATACCGTGCATTAATGCGCGTGATCTAAACTAATGAATAATTAAAAAAACAATTGAATGTTTCCATAATTAAAGGTGAATAAAATAAAATCCACAAATTAAAGGTAATTAAGAATGAAAAACATTTTAAAATTAACTTAACTATTGTATGGTTACAAATTAATTAATTCTGTAAACAGGTCCGTCGATTCGGGTGTCCACCCGGTTCTAAGAACCGGGGCCCATGAAGAAAGAGGGCCTCAATATATACAAAATGTGTACTACCGATTACAATAATTGATTCTTGGTGCAGTGGTATGAAATGGGTTGTTAGAGTGAGAGGGCCTGGGATCGAATCCATGTTCTTACTTTTTTTGCCCTCTTTTTTTTTATGTACAATAATCATCTTTGAAAACATATGCCTCGGTATTTTTTTCCACCAATCATATTACTTGAATTGTCATTTTTTTGTACACTTAATTTAAGTGTGACTAGTGAAGTAATTTAAGTTTAGGAAAATGACTATAATGTGTTAAATAACTAAATTGAATGTATATGCGAAAGGTTAAATAACTAAATGAAATGTATATGTGTCTGTAAAAAAAACAATACTAAATGTTTTTAAAAATAAATAAATATATTTTTTGGGTATTGGTATTTATTTGAACTTTAATAAACAAGTATACGACACATGATTTTTGGACTTTTTCATTTTAATTCGGGGCCTCATTTTAACTTTTACAACAGGGCTACCTGTAACCATTTGACGGCTCTGTCTGTAAAATTACTAACCTAACCCTAATCTAACCATCCTTAGTAAAATTGAAATTGCCACGTGGTGCAGGTTGATTAGTCGTGTATGAAATTATCATACACGTGGTGTAAGTGTAGCTTAACTCCTTCCCGGAGTACTTATCAATCTAGGAGAATTAATTGTACTCAATTAATTGCAGGAGTGCATATAATAAAGATCCCGTGCATATTACATGCATGCACATGATCTTTATTGTTATATATATGTAATTGGTTAATTCCTGCAATATATAACAATAAAGATCTCGTGCATGCATGTAATACGAACAATGCTCTATACGATATATTTCAAATTAGTGCAATGATGTAATCTTAAATAATATGCAATAATAAAATAACTATATTACATGGACACGAGACTCTTGCAAACTGTACAGTATATTCACCAATATTCATAATTGAATTGACTTCAGGTCAATATGTGGACGTGAAGTCCATGAGCTCATTCTTAACCATAGATTGTACATCAAAAAATAGACTTTTATATAAGATCCTTATGATAGGGTCTGTAACACCCCTGATTTTATGAATTAAAATTGTGTTTGTATTTTAATTATGTTTACGATTTTTCCTCGAAAATCATTTTTATCAAATTTTTTGTAAAATAATTGTTATTTTCCCGAGAAATCATTTTATTAAACTTTTGTTGAATAATCATATTTTATTTTCGAGAAATCAATTTAATTCGTTTTTGTTGAAAATTATTTATTGATTCTTCGTGGGACTTCATTTCGTTACAAACTGTTGTTTTAAACTCGAGATTGACTCATTTGATTTCTCGAGTCAACTAATTATTTTTATTTAACATCAAACTTGACCCGAAATTAAAATTTACGACAAAATAATATTTTTTAGCTCGTTTCGCAGTCTGGGCCTAATTCTTTTCTAATGCGATTTTGACCCGATTTCTCCTTGAACCCGCGTTCTATTTTATAATCTTTTACGCTCGAATTTTAATATTTATTTAATCTGTTTTATGAATTTCAAGAACTAATATTTCTTGTCCATCTTCTAAAAGAATATAAACTCTCCATATTTTGTCTATTAGCTTTCGACTCCTATTCCGACTCTATTGTTCCAGAATTTGATCTTAACCAATCTCCTTCTTCCCTTCTTGTGCTATAACTAGCCCGTGTCTCTATTCTTCACGTAGTGATTTTCTGCTGCTGTTATTTCTACCCTTGTACGTTATTCACCAATTCTCAGTTGCTCGTTCCGACCTTACTTCTAATCGTTCCTTTCCCACTCTAATTCGGGTAATCCGAATTTCCGATTTGTTTCTTCTATTCCCTACTCTATCTTGAGATGAGTTCCTATGCTAATATGGGTTCCATACCATATTTACATTGTTTTGTAGGATTTCACGGCAACCCCGACGAAGACGAGTATATTATTGATTCGGATCTCGATTAAGGTAACATTGACACGTTACTCGGTATTATGTGATATTATTGTTGTAGTTGCATGTATAAAAATTAGATTTTTGTTAAACAATATATTTATGTCTCATTTTTAATAACAAAGACTTTAAAACGTAAGTTTTCACTTGTTTGGTTGTTTTTAATCATTTTTACGAGATTTGCGAATAAATCGTTCTTTTAATTATTAAAAAGTATTATAAGGCCGACACTAAAACACACACCTAATAATTCTATTTTATAATTTTCGTGATTTTAAGGTATGAATTATCTAATTGAAAGTTTTATTGTTTTTAATAAAGTTACAGCATGTTTCAGAATCTGTTAGTGTTTTGTACGAATTAATAATCTATTTTAAATACTTTATTTCATAAAACTTTGAAAGGAGACTACTATTTATTTTAAGTATACATTATGTCTGTTTAATTTCTTAAATTAATTCCAAGTATTTTGGTCAAAATAAAGTGTTTATGAACAGGTGTCAAATTAATCCACGATTCTGTAAATTGTGATAAGATCTTATTTGAAACATATAATAAACTTTGTATTTAATCTTTGTGATTTACGTCCATAAACTATGAAGAGTCTACTTAATGTTTCCAATTGGATTTTATTTAAAATCAATTTTTAAACATGTTTTATTAAAGAAATACAATCGGGTGTCTAATTCTGACAGTTTGTAAACATACGAATTAAAACCCATGTTTTATTTAAAACTAGATTAAAACCCGTGCACTGCACGGGTTTGTTAGCTTAATTATATTTTTGATGTACATTCGTTAAATAAGAAACTTGATAAAACTATGTCATTACAATAAATAAAATGATCACATGATATTAGTAATCAAACTTAATTTCAGCTGAGTTTATAGTTTTAAGAGCTCATTTTAGAACTCAAAAGAATACATTATTGTGCTCTTATTTATTATATAAAGTTTCATCAACTTATTATAATTTTTCGATGTGAGATTATTTTTAATTAAGTGTGTAGTCTTATTAAGAGACTTTTTAAGACTCAAAAGTTTTTTTATTGATATGTAAGAACGAATGAATTTTTTGATTAATATTTAAGAGCGAAAGATTAATCTTATTTATAATATAAGATTCTATTGACTCATCTTAATTTTTCGATATAGGATAATTTACTCAAACTTTATAGTTTTAAGATCAACTTTTAAGAACCAGAAAAATGCATGATTACTGTTATTTATAATATAGAATCACCACCTTATTTTAATTTTTTTCGATGTGGGATAATTTTAGGTTTGTAGTTTTTTTAAAAGCTTTTTAAGACTCAAAAGAATGTTGGTTGATATTTAAAACCGAAAGATTACTCAATTATGATATAAAATTGCATCACCTCATCATAATTTTTCAATGTGGTAATTTACTTAATTAAGTTTATAGTTTTAAGAGCTATTTTTAAGATTAAAAGAATTTAAGTTTACATCTAAGTTAAAGGATAGACGATTACTCTTTATTTATATAATTGAATTAGATAATTTTATTGGAGTATATATTTTTGATGAATGATTACTCTTATTTATATAATAAAAAAAATCACCTTATTATAATTTATCGTTGTGTGATAATTTTACTTAAATTTATTTTAAGTTTATATATAGTATAATTAAGAACTTTTATTTATAGGCGAATGATTACTCTTATTTATAATATATAGAATTTCATCACCCCATCTTAATTTTTCGATGCACGATAATTATACTTTAACTATATAGTTTTAGACTTAGTCTTAAGAACTTTTTTTTAAGTCTAAAGAGATTGTTGGTTAATATCTATGAACGAAAGATTACGTAGAATTCTATCACCTCATTATAATTTTTCGATGTGTGATAATTTTAATTTAACTTTATTTGTAGTCTTATTAAGAACTTTTTTTAAGACTTCAAGTGTTTTGTTGACATCTAAGGATGAATGATTAGTCTTATTTATAATATAGAATTTCATCACCTCATCATAATTTAGAGAAATGGTTACTTTTATTTATAATTGAATTTCATTGTTTTATTATGGTCTTAAAAGTTTTTTAAGAATCAAAAGAGAGGGAGTATAATTTTTCGATGTGCGATAATTTTCTTAAGTATATAGTCTTGAGAGTTTTTTAAGACTCAAAATATTTTGATTGATATCATATCTAAGAACAAATAATTAGTCTTATTTATAATATAGAAATCCATCACCTTATTATAATTTGTCGATGTAGGATAATTATTTAACTAAAATTTGTAGTCTTATTTATAAGATAGAATCGTCATCGTACCTTATTTAAATTGTTCCGATGTAGAATAATTTTAACTTTGTAGTGTTGTTAAGACCTTTTTTTAACTCAAAATATTGTTGGTTGATATTTAAAAACAATGATTACTCTTATTTAGTAGAAAGTAATAACCTTATCATTATTTTTCGATGTGCGAGAATTACTTAAGTTGGTTGATTTCTTCTAAGGAAAAATTATTATTAGTCTTATTTACAATATAAAATTTCATCACCTTGTTATAATTTTTTACTTAAAGTGTATAGTCTTAAGAACTTTTTTAGGACTCAAAAGATTTTTGTTTGATGAAACTTTATAATTTTTCGAATGTGGGATAATTTTACTTAAGTTTATAGTCTTAATAAATTTATAAGACTTAAAAGATTTTTGGTTAATATTTAAGAGCACATGATTATCTTATTTATTGTATAAAGTTTCATCACCTTATTATAATTTTTCGATGTGAGATTATTTTTACTTAAGTTTGTAGTTTTATTAAGAGACTTTTTAAGACTTAAAAAGGCTTAAAGGATTGGTATCCATTACCTTAATATTTGTGAGAGGTATTTTAATGAAATGAGGCAAAAAATAGTGACCGAATGGAATATAATTTTTTCGATGTGGGATAATTTACTTAAATTTATAGTCTTAAGAATTTTTTAAGAAGATTTTGATGATATCTAAGAACAAATAATTAGTCTTATTTATAATATAGAAATCAATCACCTTATTATAATTTACCGATGTGGGATAATTTAACTAAAATTTGTAGTCCTATTTATAATATAGAATCATCACCAAAGTTGGTTGATTTATAAGGAATTTTTTTTATTAGTTTTATTTATAATATAAAGTTTCATCACCTTTTTATAATTTTTTATTTAAGTGTTATAATTTTTTATTTAAGTGTATAGTCTTAACAACTTTTTTAAGACTCAAAATATTTATGTTTGATGAAACTTTATAATTTTTCGAATGTGGGATAAGTTTACTTAAGTTTATAGTCTTAATACGGAGTATATTTTTAAGACTTAAAAGATTTTTGATTAATATCTAAAAACACATGATTACTATGAAGTATTATTTATAATATAAAGTTTCATCACCTTATTATAAATTTTCGATGTGAGATTATTTTTACTTAAATTTGTGGTCTTATTAAGAGACTTTTTAAGACTTAAAAAGTTTTTTTGATTGATATTTAAGAACGAATGATTAGTCTTATTTATAATATAGAATTCATCCACTTATCATAATTTTTCGATGTGAGATAATTTATTTAAGTTTATAGTCTTCCATTAGCTCTTTTTAAGACTAAAAAAATACATCATTACTCTTATTTATAATATAGAATTCCATCAGCTCACCAATGTGGAATGATTTTAAATTTGTAGTCGATCTTATGCATTAAATTAAATTTGTAGCCCGCAAGGGTGGAGCCTAGTGGTTAAAACATGTGGCTACAACCACATGGGTCTCAGGTTCAAGCCCCTGCAAGAGCGTTCTTGTGGGAGTTGTGTGGTTTGAGGCTATGTCATCTAGACTTCGAGCATGTCGTCAAAAGGGCGGTTTACATGGTGTGCGTGGTTTGCAGGCTATTGCGTACACCCGGGGGTTTACCAAGAGCGCACCAAAGATAGCGGCTGCGGGTTCCCTCGTCACCAAAAAAAATTAAATTTGTAGTCTTATGCATTAAATTAAATTTGTAGTCTTATACATTAAAAGTTTTTTTAAAGACTCAAAAGTTGTTTGGTCGATATTTAAAACCGAATGATTACTAATATTTATAATATAAAAGTTCTATCACCCCATCATAATTTTTCGATGTGAGATAATTTAAATGATTTTCTTGGTCGATATTTATAACCGAATGATTACTCTTATTTATAATCTAAAATTGCATCACCTCATCATAATTTTTAATATAGGATAATTAATTGAGTTTTATAGTCTTAAGAACTCTTTTTTAGATTCAAAAGACTTTTTGATAGATATCGAAAAACGAATGATTGCTCTTATTTATAATATAGAATTTCATCATCATATTAAAATTTGTCGACGTGAGATAATTTTACAACTGTTATACGTAATAAATACATCACATAATGTGAAACAAATAATATGAAATTTATACTCTAATGAAAGCATTTTTTACCACGAATCTAATTATTTCATTTTTATAATATATTTTACGATAATGTTTTTAAAAAATGAACTCTAAAGTTTTTACCTCAGAATTGTAAAACATCACATTAATATAATAAATCAAATATATATTATAATAATTAAAAGATTCTCTAATTGATTTTTTCTTTTTTTATGATACTTTCCTAATTTGAGGTTTGGTGAAACGGACTAATGAGATCGCTCGAAAAAGCCTAGAATATATATATATATATATATATATATATATATATATATATATATATATATATATATATATATATATATATATATATATATATATATATATATATATATACACGCTGATCTTACGCTTTAATATATATTTGGATTTTCTCCAGAAATAAAAGTTGTAACTAAGTTTCTAAAGTTTTCAACCCACTGATCTTACGCTGTTTTGATTTGTAATGATTTAATTACGAATTTTATAGTAAGGCAGTGCAATTCTGAAAAATTTGTCAATTTGTTATTTAAATACTCTTAATTACTTAAACTTCCAAACTTTTTAAAAATGACTATGATTTTGGCTTTAGTTGGCTTTTAATTCTGAATTATACATTTATATAATCAATATATATATATATATATATATATATATATATATATATATTTTAGGCTTTTTTCGAGCGATCTCATTGGTCCGTTCAATCAAACCTCAAATTAGGAAAGTATCATAAATAATAATAATAAAAAATCAATTAGAGAATCTTTTGATTATTACAATATATATTTAATCTATTATATTAATGTGATAGTTTACAATTCTGACGTGAAAACCTTTGGAGTTCATTTTTTAAAAAACATTATCGTAAAATAAATTATAAAAATGAAATAATTAGATTCGTGTTAAAAAATGCTTTCATTAGAGTATAAATTTCATATCATTTGTTTCACATTATGTGATGAATTTATAACATATAACAGTTTTAAAATTATCCCACATCGACAAATTACAATATGATAATGAAATTCTATATTATAAATAAAGAGTAATAATTCGTTCTTCGATATCTACCAAAAGTCTTTTGAATCTCCAAAAGAGTTTCTAAGACTATAAACTTAAGTAATTATCCTACATTGAGATGATGAAATTTATATTATAAATAAGAATAATCATTCGTTTTAAATATTGACCAAGAAAAACTTTTAAATTATCCCACATCGAAAAATTATGATGGGATACTATAAACTTAAATAAATTATTTCACGTCGAAAAATATGATAAGTTTATGAATTCTATATTATAAATAAGACTAATCATTCGTTATTAAATATTAATAAAAAAAATCTCTTAATAAGACTACAAACTTAAGGTGATGAAACTTTATATTATAAATAATACTCCGTAGTAACCATGTGCTCTTAGATATTAACCAAAAAAAATTTGAGTCTTAAAATATATATTAACTATAAACTTAACTAAAACTATCTCACATTTGAAAAATTATAAAGTTTCATCAAACATAAATCTTTGGAGTCTTAAAAAGTTGTCAAGACTATACACTTAAATAAAGAAATTATAATAAGGTGATGAAATTCTATATTATAAATAAAACTAAAAAAAATTTTTAGACATCAACGAAGTTAAGTAATTCTCCCACATCGAAAAATTATGATGAGCTTATGAATTTGTACTAAAGAAAAGTAATCATCGTTTTTAAATATCAACCAACAAAAAAACTTTTGTTTTTTTAAAAAAAAACTATGATGAAATTCTATGTCATTGTTTTTTAAATCATGAATTTGTAGTCTTGAGTTTATAAAGGATCTTAATAAGACTACAAACTTAAAATTATCCCACATCGAAACAATTAAAATAAGTTACGGTAATGATTCTATATTATAAATAAGACTACAAATTTTAGTTAAATTTATCCCACATCGACAAATTATAATAAGTGATGGATTTTTATATTATAAATAAGACTAATTATTTGTTCTTAGATTCTTAGATATCAATCAAAATCTTTTGAGTCTTAAAGGAACTATTAAGATTATAAACTTGAGTAAATTATACCCCTGGTGATTCAATTCTATATTAAAAAAAGTTCTTAACGAGGTGATAGAATTATATGTAATCTTTTGTTCTTAGATATTAACCAAAAGTCTTTCGAGACAAAAAAAAATTCTAGGACTAAGACTATATAGTTAATGTATAATTATCTCGCATCGAAAAATGAAGATGGATTGATGGAATTCTATATATTATAAATAAGTGTAATCATTTGTCTATGAATAAAAGTTCTTAATTAGACTATATATCTAAACTTAAATAAATTTAAGTAAAATTATCCCACATCGAAAAATTATAATAAGGTGAATTTTTATTATTATATAAATAAGAGTAATCATTCATCCAAAATATATAATAAGATAATCCATATGTTTATACTAAAAGTGAAATATTTTAAATGCTTAAATACAACACTATGGGTTAAATACCGACAAAAAACTTTTGAATCTTAGAAAAGCTTTTAATATACAAAACTACAAACTTGAAATCATCCCACATTGAAAATTGTGATGAAATTCTATACTTCGTATTATAATAATCAAGACTTAAAAAGAGCTTTTAAGACTATAAGTTTAAGTAAATTATCTCACATCGAAAAAAAATTGACGAGCTGATGGAAGACTATAAACTTAAATAAATCACCCCACATCGAACTGGTGAAGAAACTTTATAGTATAAATAAGACTAATCATTCGTTCTTAAATATCAATAAAAAATTCTAAGTCTTAAAAACTATCTTAATAAGACTACAAACTTAACATTATAATAACCTAAAACTTAGGTAAAACTATCTCACATCCGAAAAATTCTTTTGAGTCTTAAAAAGGTTCTTAAGACTATACACAAAAGACTAATTATAATTTTTTTCCTTAGACATCCACCAACAATATTTTGAGTTTAAAAAAGTCTTAATAAGACTACAAAAAATTATCCCACATTGAAACAATTTAAATAAGGTACGGTGATGATTTTATATTATAAATAAGACTACAAATTTTACTTAAATTATCCCACATCGACAAATTATAATATGGTTCTATATTATAAATAAGACTAATTATTTGTTCTTAGATATGATATCAATCAAAATCTTTTGAGTCTTCAAAAAACTCTTAAGACAATAATAATACGATGAAATTCTATGGTGACGAAATTCTATATTATAAACAAGACTAATCATTCATCCTTAGATGTCAACAAAAAAACTTTTAGTCTTATAAAAGTTATTAATAAGACTACAAATAAAGTTAAATTAAAATTATCAGGTGATATAATTCTGTAGACACCCGCATTTTGCCTGCTAGTGTCTATAGCAGTTCCCGACAAACACCCGATGATGATCGGACGCAAACGTGACTTAGTATACTCGGATTTGGGCCCGAAATCAATAATATCTGACATGGACTTCTAGCGGAGTAATAATCTCACAAAACAGACATCAAATTCAGGCCCAGTGGGTCGTTCCGAGCAAAATAAGACTAATTTGGGCCAAAACCAACACCAAAGATAAATCCCGTCTTTTGGCGACCGGGTCAAAACCCGGTCAATGACGAACCCGTCACAAAAATCAGCCTAAGTGGGACTTCTAGAAGATGGCGCCCAAATCCATTTCAAAAAAGATATCAAAACAACAATATCAATTCCTTCCTATTTTATCTCGGATTATCTGATCCACTCGATCGAGTGGATTGACCCACTCGGTCGAGTGGAGCGTCAAAAACCGGATCAGGCCCATTTTCTAGGGCACTCGACCGAGTGCACTAGGGCCACTCGATCGAGTGACCCTAGGTCGTGGGGTAAACTCTATAAATACCCCATGACCCTCACTCATTTCACAACTTTGACCAACTCTTACACATCCATTTTTACCCTATATTTACCTCACATTTCAGTCACATTCTGTACACTACAAGCCTTAGCAACCCTAAGCCCTATACACAAAACCGAGTCCCTTGTCCCTCGATAAACCGACAATTCATCCACACACACACACCATAACTTACATACATCCTCGATACTCTATAGTCCCGTCACTATTCGCGAGTCCATTTCCGAGGTTCCTACTAAGCATGTATGTTGAGGGTGTCCTAAACCCCATTTCTATCTTTTCTACTTTTGTTTATGTTTATGTATCGCTAATATTATACTTATATTAATATCGTAATCCTAACACTCTAACTCTAACATACTAACTTTTCTATTTCGCATTGCTAACACATTACTATCATACCGCGTATATATATATATATTAATACCGAAAATTCGGTTTCGGATGCGTTTGACTATAATTGTCGCTTAAAATCCGTCTAATCCTTTTACGAGCAACGACGGAGGTGGAGCCCTTTCGAGGAGCCCCGCCCCAATGTGCTCAAAGGCGTGACGTGATCGCGACTAATCGTAGTTGAACGTATTCGATCCCATTTTAATTAGTGCGGAACCCGTTGACACGAAAACCGACATCACATAACCCGAAAGGGTTAGTTTCGATGTCGTGACGTAGAGGGAAGCATTCCGTTACTAATTCAAATTTTCTAACGCAAACGTTTTCATAAAGTCCCGACAACGGTATTATAATCGTACATATACACGATTATAGTACCGGAGGTCGAGTTAAGTTCAAATCATGCGATATTTGTATTTAACTCGGCCGACCGTCGTTTTCAACCTCAAAAACGAAACGAGTTAACACTCGTACAGGGACTACTCGACCGAGTGCATAGGCCACTCGATCGAGTAGTGTCCATAAAGCTGGGCAGATTATTTTTCGAGGGCACACTCGACCGAGTCAGACCATGACTCGACCGAGTGGGTCCTGTAACCCAGAAAACCGAGAGCTTAAATGCAACATCTAAGCCTCGTCTTTTCCACGACTCTTAGTCGACACGTGTAAAGCTAATCACGTGAATCCATTTTTCAAAACCCACGTTTATCGTGACAACTCCTTTTCCAAAAATCCGATAACGGTATTACAATCATATGATACATGATTATATTACCGGCAAACCGAATTAAATTTAAATTCGCCAATATGTTAATTTAATCCGGCCAACTCTCGATTTAAAACACATAAAAACGCGAGTCATAGCTCGTACAGGTGCTACTCGGCCGAGTCAACCTACCACTCGACCGAGTAACACCCAAAACCGTGGGCAGAAACTTCTTTTAGGACGCACTCGACCGAGTCAGACCATGACTCGACCGAGTGAGTCCTGTAGCCCCGTAACCGAGAGCCTTGACACACCTTTCAAGCCTCGCCTTTTTTTATCGACATTAGTCATCGCGTGTAAAGACTATCACGTGACTATCCTATTTTCAAAACCATGCACAACACGACACGTAGAACGACTTTGACCACCTTTTGACGTGATAAGTCGGGACAAGACTACGGGATATGAGATCGGGCTAGCAATATGCCACAGTCTCGTATTTCCGTCCTTCGTTTAGTACACGATATAATGTGTATTTAATCGGGGTTAGTCCATCTACACATTTCGCGATCTAGCTTACATACGGGTCTGTCCCTATTATTGCATCGTATTTTTCATTACTTTTACGTAATGTTGTATTGTGAATTCCGGGTTGTATTTCCGCCCGTGTAACTTGTACGTTACCTTTTTGTTTACTTTCGAGCTTTGTTTATTTACTTGCTTTTACGCTTTATAAACGAACCTCGCATGCTAAATCACTTTGACCAAAAATAAGATGCATTAAATGACGTAGTTCACATACTATTAATATGCCTAGCCCGAAAACGCTGTTTGCATATCATTTAATCGTTTTACTAGCGCGCACACACGAACACGAACGATGTCTTAGTAGAGGCCGCCATGTGCGGGCGGGGTTGGGTGTCCTTAGTGGGCTTCCCAACACGTACCCTCACCCCTTACTCAGAACCTTTGGTTTCCGGATGCCCGAAACCCTTGGCGCACGAGAGTCATTCTGTACACGAAAGCCGGTTTATACGGAATCGGTATTGCAATGCAAAGGGACGAGCCCAATGAACTCTGAAATCGAAGTGGGCTTACTTTGTGTATAGCCCATGACGACATAGAGTGGGCTCGTATGGTTCCGAATAACCACAAAATTCGGTGGCGACTCCATTTTGACTTAAATTTCGAACCCTCGAACAATCTCACCACGAGATTCATTCGCCTACCCAAACCCGCGCGTGGCCGCGTCGGGGTGGACCTACGTCATGTCCACAATTTAGCGACTCCGCTGGGGATACCTGATGTACTACATGGCATCGGGGTTCCTAGGGTGAGACTCGAAGAGAAATCGTTCGAATATTAGTGTGTGCGCATTAGTTTAATGGTTCATGCATAACCCAAATTTTGCCCGGGCCGGTTACTTGTGACCGACGTCCCACTATACCACGGTGCATTCCTACATGGGTGCGCTAAAGACTTCGATGGCGGAACTCACCGGGGTTTTACGGTAGGTCCTAGTTCCAAATCGGCTAGGAAGTCCGTCCCGTTTCGTGAGAATGCGATCGTTGTTGGTATAGACCCTATTGTGACCGACCGAGACTTAGTGTAAAGCATACATAAGCGTCGTTATAATGCTTGTTTGACTACATGCTACTTGGTTTCCGTGTCGTTTTTCCAAAAACCGTCATTTCAAAAAATGCATCTTTCCAAAAACACCCAGATTTTGAAAAACCCGAAATGTTGTCCGTTTCGGGACCCGTCTTTTCAAAATATCCAATTTTCAAAACTCGGAATGCCGCCGAAATTTAGGATCAACTGATTTGACTCAAAATATCCTTTTTCTCTAGTCGGCATGCTGCCCATTTTAATTCGTGAATTTCCAACACCATCTCGATTTTCTGAATTTTTTCAAAATTCTAATCTTGGTTTTCGGAATTCCGTTTTTTTCAAAACTCCCGGAAATTCTTCAGCTCATTCAACATTCAAATTTCAAACATCCAACCATCCTAGTAAACCTTCCTTATTATAGGACCTACCGTCTAGCCGTGTGTCGGGTCTTTGCATAGTATGTCGAAGGTCTATAGCGTCGAAACTCCGCTGATCTTATATCACGAGTTTCCTCCCTTTCCCGAGTCCGCCTTATCAGTCAAGGCACGACCGACCCGCGTAGGGCATACCCCTACAAAGGAAAGTCCGTCCATACACTCGAGTCAAAAGTCTGGGGAAAATCTCACGTGGACCTTCCTTCGAACGGGATTAGGCCCACAAAGCCAAAATCCTAAGGAAGTTATACCACCCATCGAGTCATCCGTCTAGATGTCTTTCTCGAGTCTCTAGTCTCCTTTCCTAGTGTTGCTCGGGATGTACTTTTCCTTTCCTTTTCCGAGATCTGGGTTCAGTTTCTGATTACGCGGTGTTCTTACAGACAGGCCGCCGGCAACCAGACACGCTCGAAGGATGGCTACTTTGAACAGTCTACAAACCGCTTTGGACGCCATGGTCGCGAAGCAGACCGACATCGAGGCCCAACTGACCGAAATGAGGGCTGGCCAAGTGGCCATTGTTGCTCGCCTAGCTACGGTGGAGCAAGGGACCCCTAATGTCGGGACTACTGGGCCCATAACTGAACTGGTCAGCGCAGTGCGCCGGCTAGAAGAACAAGTCCATTTGACTGGGAGTAACAATATCCACCGGGATAACAGCCGAGAGTACTCCACGGTGAGTGACAAGCTGCCCGCAAACCTGAACCTCACAGGTTTGCCCATGTTCGAAGGAACTGAGGACCCGTTACTACATGTGCGGGCCTTCAAGGAATTCATGGCCATCAAGGGAGTGGACTCATCCATGTTCAAGAACCTCTTCGCTGCATCCCTTGAGAAGCACCCACGGGCCTGGTACTATAGGCTAGACCCGAAAAAATACCCTACATGGGATGATGTGGCTACCGAGTTCGCTCGGAACTACGCTGACAACACCGAGATCCAAACCACAATGCGATCTCTGGAGGTCATGGCCCAAGAGCCAAAAGAAGGTTTCACTAAATACCTTCAACGCTGGAGGGCCGAGAGTGTGAAATTGGTCGATAAGCCCAACGAGAAGACTCTGGTGGAGGCTTTTGTCAAGAACCTCCTCCCTTCCTACCGGGTTCACCTCCGGTACGCAGTCATACCCAATTTCACCACCCTTACTGAAATGGGTATGAGGATCGAAGATGACCTGAGACTAGAAAGCCTCACCAAGGCTACTAGCAAAGGATACCAAGGGGCCTCTTCCTCCACCACAAAGCCCCAGGCTGCAACCCGCAGCATTTTTGACGCGGTCAATCTACTAGATGCCCCGTCCAAGAAGAACACCCCACCTCGGGTCTTCACTGATATAGGTACTACCTATACTTATGCCTTACAAAGGCTATCCTCAAAAGGCCTAATCCAACCGATAGGCCCAACTCCTGAAGTTCCGGTCGAGCGACGCTCCAAGAACTACAATGCTCAGGCCTATTGCCAATACCACCGGGGCAATGGGCACGATACCGAGAAGTGTTGGAAGCTGAAACACTTGATCCAGGACTTAATTGAAAGCGGAAAAATCCCGCTACCCGGAGATAAGCCCAGCAACAAGGAGAACCCTTTCAGCTCCCATGCCATCTTTGCCGGGGAGGTGATCGACTGCTCTCACCTTATCTCCCCCTACATCCCGCAAGTGAACGGGATCTGGTTCGATGACGAGGATGATATCTACCTCGCTAAAGGGGAAGCCGTTCCCATCACCCCTGAACAGATTCGAGAGGTCAAAACTCGAGTCCTAGCCAGCAACAACCTTGGTCGTCCCTACTTAGCCACAAGCACTAGGGACACCCCTATCCCGACAACCATCACCGATCCACTCGGGATGGAAGTCGCCCCTGAAGAGCCGACCGCCGAAACGGCCGTCGTGAAGCAATTGAAGAGAACCCGAGTTGACCTCACTATATGGCAACTCCTTGTTAGCTCTCAAGAACATCGAGAAGCACTTACAAAGGCTCTCGATCAAGTCAAGATCGACTCTTTGGCTACCCCCGCTGAAATGGTAGCCACGGTCCTACCCCACCTAAAGGGTAAGGCCAAAGTAGGAGGCCCAATGATCACATTTTCCGAAGCCGATCTGCCGCCATTCGGGACCTCCCACAACCTGGCCCTTTACATCACGGTGATTTGCCGGGGAAAATACCTCCCGATGACCCTAGTTGATGACGGGTCAGCCGTGAATGTCCTTCCTCTAAGGACCGCCAAAGCCCTCGGCATTACCGAGGCTGACTATATCCCGACCGCTCAAACCATCCAAGCCTTTGATGGGAGCCCGAAGTCGGTAGCTGGGGCCATAAAACTGACCATCATCACGGGCCCAGCAGAAAAGGAGCTTGAATTCCAGGTAATTGATGTCACCTCCTCATTCAACCTGCTCCTAGGAAGGCCGTGGATTCACGCGGTGAAAGCTGTGTCTTCCACCCTCCATCGCAAGATCAAGATGCCTCTACTCGACGGTATTATTACTCTAGAGGCGACCCCAATGACCGTGGCTAGCTGTAACGCCATGGGCCGCACGGACCTCTGGGGGTTCGACTTTGTGGGGATGATCGAGGAAGAGTACCTTTTTAGGCCTTACTTCACCACGAGCATTGACACAATGCTCCAAAACCTAGGGTACCTTCCGGGGGCTACCTCTCGACCCGACCTTCCAGGTGGGAAGATCATTGAGGTTCTCAAGGACGAAGACTCTCACTTCGGCCTTGGCTATGCCATCACTCCGGACAACGTTGTCCGAGCAGGAATCGAAAAGGCCTGCAACATCATGAAGGGTATCTACTTGAGCCCTTACAGCCCACGGTTGTCTGACTACTTTGTCACACTCGTATTCGGGGCCATCCAAGTTGGGCTGTACCAACCCAACGCTACGCACCTCGGGACCCACTTGGCCCGGGATTACAATTACATCCCGGATGAGGTGTTCGCCCTCATCCAGTCCGACGGAGCGGACGATGCCGAGCCCGCGCTAGGGCTACTCTTCGGGGAAGACACCGTAGCCCCGACTCCAAAGGAGGACCTGGTCAACCTGATTCTCCGCAGCAACAGGTTTGACCCGACCAAGCTGATCTCGGATGTTGGCTCCGAGACGGGGAAAAGGGCCTGGAGGAAAACTGTCAAGTGGACTGACAGTCAAGGAAGGATCTACAAGCTGGTCGCCGGAGAGGGAGACATGCCTGAGTCTGAGTCCGAGTCTGAGTCGGAGTCTGAGTCAGAGTCTGAGGTCGAGTCTAGAGAAGTCGGTGCTAGAGTCACTCCTGTAACCCCCCTCCCTTCTATCATTCATGCTGCTAGCACTTCGGGGTCTGTCCCGAGTGCTTTACCAATCCCGCCACTGACCAACGATCAGATGGCTGCTCTCTTTGAGCTGTTTTCTAAATTTTCAATCCATAATAACAACCGTTCTGCTTACGACTTGTCTCTTTTAAATCCTGCTTTCAAAAATGATTTATGCTATGACATTGAGAAATCCGACGAACAGGTGTTACCTCCACATCTGATCGAGCAACTAGAGCAAAGGGAATCCCGGAATCCGGTAATCGAAGAGACCGAGTCCATAAACGTGGGAACAGCCTTAGAGCCTCAGATACTTAAGATAGGGTTATCCTTAGATCCCGAGGAGAAACAACAGTTTATAAACCTCCTCCAAGAGTTCAAAGATGTCTTCGCGTGGTCCTACAAGGACATGCCGGGGATAGACCGGGAAATAGCTGAGCACCACATACCTATCAAAGATGGGTGCAAACCGGTCAAACAAAAGCTTCGTCGAATGAGGCCCGAGTGGTCTCTCAAAGTAAAAGAAGAAGTCGACAAACAATTCAAAGCCGGTTTCATACAAGTCTCCGAGTATCCGGACTGGGTCGCAAACATCGTGCCGGTTCCTAAAAAGGACGGTAAGGTGCGGGTATGCGTAGATTTTCGTGATCTTAACAAAGCAAGCCCGAAGGATGATTTTCCGTTACCACACATCGATATACTGGTGGATAACACGGCCGATCATGCCCTTCTATCATTCATGGACGGGTATGCCGGATACAATCAAATCAAGATGGCGGAAGAAGACATGAGTAAGACTACCTTCACTACACCTTGGGGTACTTACTGCTACACCGTCATGCCATTTGGTCTCATTAATGCTGGGGCCACATACCAAAGGACCGCTACAACCTTATTACACGACATGATGCATAAAGAGGTAGAGGTCTATGTAGACGACATGATCGTCAAATCCAAAGAACGGGACGGTCACATCACCGCCCTAAGAAAATTCTTCGCCCGATTGCGCAAGTACAACATGAGGCTGAACCCTCAGAAATGCAGTTTTGGGGTAACGTCAGGCAAATTACTGGGTCATATCGTTAGCCAACGAGGTATCGAAGTCGACCCAGCTAAAATCAAAGCCATTACCGAGATGCAAGCTCCTAAAACCGAAAAAGAAATAAGGGGATTTCTCGGGAAAGTCCAGTACATTAGTCGATTCGTTTCCAAGCTAACCATGGTGTGTGAACAAATTTTCAAGAAACTGAAAATAGGGGAGCGGGTGCTATGGGATGACAAATGCCAAGCTGCTTTCGACAAAATCAAGGAGATTATGTCTGCCCCGCCAGTTTTAATGCCACCTCAACCCGGTTTGCCTTTGTCGTTATACCTAACAACGACCGAGACAGCCATGGGAGCTATGCTGGCTCAGACAGTAGACTCCGAAGAGCGAGCCATCTATTACATCAGTAAGAAGTTTTTAGAGTATGAGTGCAAATATACCATGCTCGAAAAGACGTGCTTGGCTCTAGTCTGGGCCACTAAGAAGCTCCGACATTATATGCTCAGCTATGAGGTCCATGTGCTATCCAGGATGGACCCGATCAAGTACCTCTTCGAAAAACCCATCCTCAATGGCCGGATTTCAAGATGGACTCTAATGTTGGCAGAGTTCGACCTAAAATTTGTACCTTTAAAAGCTATCAAGGGGCGAATAGTGGCTGAATTCCTCGCTGATAGCCCAGTAACCGAGGAAGGACACACCGACACCTGGTCCTTCCCAGACGAAGATATTTTCCATACCGATGCCGAAACATGGGATTTATACTTCGACGGAGCATCTAATTTTCGAGGGTTCGGAGTCGGGATCCTCCTAATTTCACCAAGAGGGGAGCATACTCCCGTCTCCATCAAGCTGGACTTTGACGTCACCAACAATGCAGCAGAATACGAAGCATGCATCTATGGGCTACAAGCCGCCGCCAACCAAGGGATCACAAATCTCCGGGTACATGGCGACTCATCCTTGGTCATTAACCAAGCACTTCAAAAATGGAAGACTCGGAATGCTAATCTCGTGGCCTACCAGGCACGAGTAAGGGATCTTGAGAAACAATTCCAAAAGGTAGAATACATATACCTGCCTCGGGAAGAGAATCAGTTTGCATATGCACTCTCAAAATTAGCATCTTTACTGAACATTCCCGACCAGGTGACCAGTATGCCAATTTGCGTCGAAAGACGGTCCGAGCCGGCGTACGTCTATGACATTGAAGACATCGACATAACCGATCCTGAACCATGGTACCAAGCCGTGTTAGCATACCTGACCAACGGAGAGTATCCTCCCGGGACGGAAAGCCGAGCCAAAAAAGCCTTACGGAGGCTAGCCACCCAATTCATCCGTACTGATGACGGGCAGCTGTACAAAAAGACAGCACAGGGGGCTCTTCTTCTTTGTGTTGACAAATATAAAGCCGAGAAAGTAATGGCCGAAGTACATGATGGTGAAAACGGCCCACACATGAATGCTCACATGTTGGTCCGAAAAATCATGAGGCTCGGGTATTACTGGAACACCATGGAGGCCGACTGCCAGTTATATGTCAAACATTGTCATAACTGTCAAATCTTTGGCAATGTGCAACATATGCCGCCATCCCTGCTCTATACCATGACGTCACCTTGGCCATTCTCGACATGGGGTATCGACATAATCGGGAAAGTAAATCCCTCCGGTACTGGTGGACATTGTTTCATTTTGGTGGCTATCGACTATTTCACCAAATGGGTCGAAGCTGAATCATATCGCATCCTCAATGCTAAGCATGTCGCCAAATTTATCCAAAACAAGATAATATGCCGGTATGGAATCCCGCATGAATTTATCAGTGATCATGGAACTCATTTCCAAGCTGAGACCGCGGCCCTACTGGCTAAATACAAAATTCAAAGGCACACGTCCTCGCCATACCGTCCCCAAACAAACGGAGCGGTAGAGGCGGCCAATAAAACGATTATCACCATACTCAAAAAGATGGCTGATAATTATCGGGACTGGCCCGATAAGATACCTTTTGCCCTATGGGGGTACCGGACGTCAATTCGCACCGCAACCGGAGCGACACCATACTACCTAACCTATGGAATGGAAGTAGTCCAACCAGTCGAGCTAGAGGTACCGTCCCTCAGAATTCTGCTAGAAAGTCAAGTACCCGAAGCTGACTGGGTTCGAGCACGGTACGATTCGTTGGTTCTACTAGACGAACGACGGTCCCGCGCTCTCAACAATATCCAAACATACCAGAAACGGATCCAACGGGCCTTCAACAAGCGAGTAAGGCCCAGGAACATTAAGGAAGGCGATCTGGTCCTTAAGTCTGTTCGAGCTTTACTACCAGTGGACCCAAGGGGAAAATTCAAACCCAACTGGGCTGGGCCATATCTGGTGAAGAAAATCCTATCAGGGGGAGCAGTAATGCTGACGGACCTGGACGGGAATGAATTTGTCAACCCAACCAACCTGGACCAGCTGAAGTGCTACTACCCTTAGCCATTTCTCAATGTCATTAGCAATTTTTATCAAAAACATTTATTTTACAAAAGCAAGTCAATGAGCTAGAATTATTTATTCTACTGTCGCAAAACATCTTGAACCAATAGTCTTGGTGTAATTCGAGATTGCAATTTCCTAAGCCTGAACTACGTTTGGTTTGATTCTGCTAACTGCGGATACGTAGGCAGTCCCTCAAAAGGGCACAACCAATGCAATCGAGAAAAGACAGGAACGGTTTTAATAAAAAAACTTCCTTTTATTAATTATCACAAAAAAAAAAAAAAAAAAAAACCCAAAAAAAGCTTGGGAAAATTACAAGTGCAGGAATTCAAAAAAAAAACACACGACAAAATAATAATAATATCTAAATAATAAAACTAAGGACTCGATATTCAGGGCATCTTGCCCTTCCCTTTGTCCTTGGCCTCCTTGGCCGTCCATTGACGACGACGCGGAGGAGAGCGTTCCCGAATCACCACAGGAACCTCTTTGGCCCGGACTCGCTTCTTGGAACTCGAGTCCTCATCCACCTCGACTGGCCCAAGTCGGACCCTTACAGGCTCAGGAAGCCGGTCGCGCGGACCTAGTCGGTCCCTGGCCGCCAGCCTTGGCCCAAGTCGCCGCTCCAAGTTAGTCTGGGGGCTTTGCCGCCCCCGCGTGCCACTAGCACCGGCATCTTTAGCTCGAGTCTTAGTATGTGACTTAAGACCCGACTCTAATCGGACTAAGGTAGCAGGGGTCTCTCCCTCGTCGTAGAATCCTCTATTGTCCTTTGCCGTCTCCCGACGGACCAGTTCGAAGGCCTCATCGACCTTCAGAGCTTTGCGAGCTTCCTCGGACTCCTCAGAAGTCCATTTCTCGTAGGCTCGAGAAACCCAAGCAGATTGGCAAGGGTTGGGAATAGTCCATATAGGACGGGTAAACCACCTCTGCAACCAAGTGTCGCACATAGCGTCCGTCAGTTGGAGCGAGACGCTAATAATGGCTTCAGTCTCAGGAATGCGCTGAGACGAACCGAACTGCCTCAGGATGCGGTCCGGGTAAATATGAACTGTCCAGTCAAGGGACAGAATCACGAGGTAGCGAGCTTGGTCCCTCTTGGCCAACCCCGTCAGCTTGGAAAGGAACCACCAAGCAACCGTCCACCTAATCAAAGGGCCACCGTGGAACACCAATTCCTCGTCCCAGTAAGCTCGATTTATATGGTGATTCGAGCTTATCCTGCGCCCCCTGGAACTGAGTTGGCTGCTACGGTAGTTTGGAACGCTCGGAGGAGGCTCTATGATCGATAAGCGCTCCGACAGCCAAACCTGCAAAAGTATACACGGAATTCATGAGTGACGGAATGGTTCGCTACAGCCCACTCGATCGAGTACACCCTCTAACTCGATCGAGTGAGGCTCTCTAAGACAACCAGAAGCTCGTCAGGTGTGACACTCGATCGAGTACACCATCTGACTCGATCGAGTAAGACTCGCTAAAACAAACAGAAGACTACCAGGTATGACACTCGATCGAGTACACCCTCTGACTCGATCGAGTAAGCCCTTCACAGGCTGGCAGAAGCACTTTACAGACACCACTCGACCGAGTGGTAGGTCCACTCGATCGAGTGACTTACGGACTTCAAGAAACCGCGAAACAAAAAAAATCGCGCGAAGCATAATTGAAAAATCGAGAGACGTTTACCTGCAAAATAAGGGTGCTCCCCGTCAGTTGCCGGGTTGGGTCAAGTCGCCTAGCATCCAGACCCATGATGAGTTCTCCCGTGGCTAGCCAAGCAGGGCTGTGACCAGTCTCCATCTGGTCAACCACCCCAATCAGCCTAATCTGACCCACGCATGAGTCAGCATCCATCAACCCCTCGAAGACGTAGCGGTGCAACATGCAAAACGCGAAAGCCCTACGCCGGTGAGAAGGCGTAGCCCTTACATCCTGGTTGTTCATAAACTTGTCAGCCAAATCGAAAAGGGAGACGGTATCTCCTCGCACCATTCGATCCGTCTCAGCATGAGACAGACCCAAGAAATCCCTCAGTCTTCTCCTCGGGTCCGGGTAGAACGGAGGGATGGCAGGACGAGCAACGGGGCTCCAACCTCCAATGGCTGCGATCTCCTCGGGAAGAGGGCATATCTCTCCCCGCGGGAACGCGAAGACGTGGTGGGTAGTATCCCAAAGCGCCAAACAAGCGTCCAGAAAATGCACATCAGGCACCAGACGCCTAAGAGGAAATAGGCTGGTAATCCCCATTTGGGTCAGCTGAATCCTGTCTTCATCCCGAAAGTGTTGGGACCAAGCAAAAAGCATTGAAGTGAGATGCTCGATGCCCATCGCAGGAATTTGATGTCTCTTGAAAGACTGAGAGATTATTTTAAGAAAAGGAGAGTTTTGGCTTGAGATGCAGAAAGCTGAAGCAGGAAACCTGTATTTATAATAAGGAAGCCTGGCATTAACCCTGGCTAACCCTGCCTCCTCAGTAAACTGGGCCCCAACATGTGCAGGCCTGACTTCAACCCAGAATAGGAATCTAGTTATCCTGAGCTTTCCTAAATTCTTTCTAAAAATTCCTTAAGTTCAAAAAAAAATCTCCTTTTTCGAAAATTTCAACTTTTTTCAAAATCTAGTGCATTTTCCCCAGCACAAGTCAGTGTTTTGCCTATGTGTTACATGCAATTTATCATGTGTCAGCACACAGGTACACCCCAAGACTTCGGAAGCAAGTCTCCGCGCAACTACCTCACTCCCCAGCGTGAGTCGACGTTTATCCCGGTATGCTACAATCAGAGCCATGATGTATCAGCATACGGGTACTCCTACACCTCCAAGAGCAAATTTTACTCCCCACGGAGCTATCATCAGCAGGACAGGTATGACCCTCTGCTTATGGCTGGCGAGCCCTTCACGCTAGTCTACTGGACTATAAACGACCCGACCGGAAGGCTGCCAGGTCGTAATCTGCGATTGGCCTGGTAGCTACTCTGACTTTCGCCTTGTCCAAGCCTCAGTCAGAGTGGGGGCTCTGTAGACACCCGCATTTTGCCTGCTAGTGTCTATAGCAGTTCCCGACAAACACCCGATGATGATCGGACGCAAACGTGACTTAGTATACTCGGATTTGGGCCCGAAATCAATAATATCTGACATGGACTTCTAGCGGAGTAATAATCTCACAAAACAGACATCAAATTCAGGCCCAGTGGGTCGTTCCGAGCAAAATAAGACTAATTTGGGCCAAAACCAACACCAAAGATAAATCCCATCTTTTGGCGACCGGGTGAAAACCCGGTCAATGACGAACCCGTCACAAAAATCAGCCTAAGTGGGACCTTCTAGAAGATGGCGCCCAAATCCATTTCAAAAAAGATATCAAAACAACAATATCAATTCCTTCCTATTTTATCTCGGATTATCTGATCCACTCGATCGAGTGGATTGACCCACTCGGTCGAGTGGAGCGTCAAAAACCGGATCAGGCCCATTTTCTAGGGCACTCGACCGAGTGCACTAGGGCCACTCGATCGAGTGACCCTAGGTCGTGGGGTAAACTCTATAAATACCCCATGACCCTCACTCATTTCACAACTTTGACCAACTCTTACACATCCATTTTTACCCTATATTTACCTCACATTTCAGTCACATTCTCTACACTACAAGCCTTAGCAACCCTAAGCCCTATACACAAAACCGAGTCCCTTGTCCCTCGATAAACTGACAATTCATCCACACACACACACCATAACTTACATACATCCTCGATACTCTATAGTCCCGTCACTATTCGCGAGTCCATTTCCGAGGTTCCTACTAAGCATGTATGTTGAGGGTGTCCTAAACCCCATTTCTATCTTTTCTACTTTTGTTTATGTTTATGTATCGCTAATATTATACTTATATTAATATCGTAATCCTAACACTCTAACTCTAACATACTAACTTTTCTATTTCGCATTGCTAACACATTACTATCATACCGCGTATATATATATATTAATACCGAAAATTCGGTTTCGGATGCGTTTGACGATAATTGTCGCTTAAAATCCGTCTAATCCTTTTACGAGTAACGACGGAGGTGGAGCCCTTTCGAGGAGCCCCGCCCCAATGTGCTCAAAGGCGTGACGTGATCGCGACTAATCGTAGTTGAACGTATTCGATCCCATTTTAATTAGTGCGGAACCCGTTGACACGAAAACCGACATCACATAACCCGAAAGGGTTAGTTTCGATGTCGTGACGTAGAGGGAAGCATTCCGTTACTAATTCAAATTTTCTAACGCAAACGTTTTCATAAAGTCCCGACAACGGTATTATAATCGTACATATACACGATTATAGTACCGGAGGTCGAGTTAAGTTCAAATCATGCGATATTTGTATTTAACTCGGCCGACCGTCGTTTTCAACCTCAAAAACGAAACGAGTTAACACTCGTACAGGGACTACTCGACCGAGTGCATAGGCCACTCGATCGAGTAGTGTCCATAAAGCTGGGCAGATTATTTTTCGAGGGCACACTCGACCGAGTCAGACCATGACTCGACCGAGTGGGTCCTGTAACCCAGAAAACCGAGAGCTTAAATGCAACATCTAAGCCTCGTCTTTTCCACGACTCTTAGTCGACACGTGTAAAGCTAATCACGTGAATCCATTTTTCAAAACCCACGTTTATCGTGACAACTCCTTTTCCAAAAATCCGATAACGGTATTACAATCATATGATACATGATTATATTACCGGCAAACCGAATCAAATTTAAATTCGCCAATATGTTAATTTAATCCGGCCAACTCTCGATTTAAAACACATAAAAACGCGAGTCATAGCTCGTACAGGTACTACTCGGCCGAGTCAACCTACCACTCGACCGAGTAACACCCAAAACCGTGGGCAGAAACTTCTTTTAGGACGCACTCGACCGAGTCAGACCATGACTCGACCGAGTGAGTCCTGTAGCCCCGTAACCGAGAGCCTTGACACACCTTTCAAGCCTCGCCTTTTTTTATCGACATTAGTCATCGCGTGTAAAGACTATCACGTGACTATCCTATTTTCAAAACCATGCACAACACGACACGTAGAACGACTTTGACCACCTTTTGACGTGATAAGTCGGGACAAGACTACGGGATATGAGATCGGGCTAGCAATATGCCACAGTCTCGTATTTCCGTCCTTCGTTTAGTACACGATATAATGTGTATTTAATCGGGGTTAGTCCATCTACACATTTCGCGATCTAGCTTACATACGGGTCTGTCCCTATTATTGCATCGTATTTTTCATTACTTTTACGTAATGTTGTATTGTGAATTCCGGGTTGTATTTCCGCCCGTGTAACTTGTACGTTACCTTTTTGTTTACTTTCGAGCTTTGTTTATTTACTTGCTTTTACGCTTTATAAACGAACCTCGCATGCTAAATCACTTTGACCAAAAATAAGATGCATTAAATGACGTAGTTCACATACTATTAATATGCCTAGCCCGAAAACGCTGTTTGCATATCATTTAATCGTTTTACTAGCGCGCACACACGAACACGAACGATGTCTTAGTAGAGGCCGCCATGTGCGGGCGGGGTTGGGTGTCCTTAGTGGGCTTCCCAACACGTACCCTCACCCCTTACTCAGAACCTTTGGTTTCCGGATGCCCGAAACCCTTGGCGCACGAGAGTCATTCTGTACACGAAAGCCGGTTTATACGGAATCGGTATTGCAATGCAAAGGGACGAGCCCAATGAACTCTGAAATCGAAGTGGGCTTACTTTGTGTATAGCCCATGACGACATAGAGTGGGCTCGTATGGTTCCGAATAACCACAAAATTCGGTGGCGACTCCATTTTGACTTAAATTTCGAACCCGAGAACAATCTCACCACGAGATTCATTCGCCTACCCAAACCCGCGCGTGGCCGCGTCGGGGTGGACCTACGTCATGTCCACAAATTCTACGTAATCTTTCGTTCTTAGATATTAACCAACAATCTTTTGAACTTAAAAAAAATGTATAATTAAAGTATATAGTTAATGTATAATTATCCCGCATCGAAATTAAGATGGTGTGATGGAATTCTATGTATTATAAATAAGAGTAATCATGCATCCGTCTATAAATAAAAGTTCTTAATTAGACTATATCTAAACTTAATTAAAATTATCCCACTTCAAAAAATTATAATAAAGTGGATTTTTTTATTATATAAATAAGAGTAATCATTCATCAAAAGTATACACTCCAACAAGATGATCAAAACTTAAGTATGAGGAGGTGATGAAATTTTATATCATAAGTGAGTAATCTTATGGTTTTAAATATCAACCAACAAATTTTGAGTCTTAAAAAGCTTTAAAAGGACTAGAAACCTAAAATTATCCCACATCAAAAAAATTAAAATAAGGTGATGATTCTATATTATAAACAAGAGTAATCGTGCGTTTTTCTGGGTCTTTAAAGCATATCTTAAGACTATAAACCTTGAGTAAATTATCCTATATCGAAAAATTATGATGAGGCGATAGAATCTTATATTATCAATCAAAAAAATTATTCGCATCTATTCTTTTGAGTTTTAGAATAAGCTCTTAAGATTATAAATTTAGTTGAAATTAAGTTTGATTACTTAATTTATTATCATGTATTATCATGTGATTAATTTAATTATTATAATGATATGGATTGATCAAGTTTTTTACTCCCTCCCATTCACTGGAAAAGCACACCTTTTTATTCAAATGGGTGGTATATTTTATTCAAAGTGTGTTTTTCCAAATAATGAGAAAGACTATTTAACGAATATACATCGTCAATGTAATTAAGCCAATTAACCCGAAGCCAACTAACCCGTGCAACGCACGGGCTTTAATCTAGTAAATATAATGTTTACGTCTTAAGGCCTAATATTAACTATTTTTTATAACTCCTATTTTAATTGATTTCTATTTATAACAGTACCTACTTTTGGAAAGTTACTATTTTAATAAAAGTTCTATATCTATAAAGTTTTCTCTTTTAAGAACAAACTATATTTCCATTGAATTACGATACTGGCTTTGTTTTGGAGTTATGAAATAATTAAGAGAAGTGTACGGGTAGAGTAATACAATCTAAAGTATACGTTTTGTCTTCGACTATAAGGCTAGTGTATCCGAGCGGGATGCATTGGTTGTTGAACTAGGCATGTTTTTGTTCAGGAGTGTATGTTCATTTTGACCTTAAGCTCGTACCTCGCATGTAAGACGTCATCGGGTTGAACTGGGCATAATTGGTGTTCCAGGAGGGGTGCGCATATTTACTTAAGCTAGGACCTCGCATTTATAAGTCGTCGTCCTATTATGGTTGAGTAGCCTAGTTAGAGATCGAGGTTTGATTTGTTTGAACTAAGTTCTCGAACCTAGTTTTTAGTATTCTCCTAATGAAAGTCTATTCTGTTGCACTAATTCATATCCATAACGCCATTATTATTATAATTATTATTATTATTATTATTATTATTGATATAGACTTGCAGGTTAGCAAACATTTTGAATTATTTTACTATATCGTTTTAAACGTTTTCCATTTTGAACTATTTTGATATAGTGGTAATTATCCTTTAATGTCATGTAATATGGCTGGGAGAGCGTCGTTGCTACTCCCCACTGAATTGTGGCTGTTATGTTTATAACATGACAGGTATTCTATGTTCCGGGTTGTGGTGTAAGCTAGCGAGCTGCATTTGGTTTTGCGTTGCTGATTTAATATTTATGCTTTGGATTTTTCGATAAACACTTTGAGGATTTTAATATTTAGCCCTTTTATAAAAAGTGGTCGTTGTATTAACTTACCTTTATTTAATAAATTTAGTTATCAGTGTGATATAATCTCATCTCGACAGTGATTCCGCCACTATTTTGCATTAAAAATTATAGGGGATTATAGGGTCCATAACATACGCGCACAAATATTATTCGGTTCAACAAATTAATATATCTATATAATTATTTCTTATCATCAGTACTGATTAGATATTTGAATCTGAATATATGTGGTACCATCTTTTCATATAGGCCATTATTATCATCAGATATCTATATCAGTTCGGGACATTCAATTTCATTACTTTTTACGAGTACCAACTGCACATGCTTGTCTTCTCTTATATATTAAATGAGAAACCAATAAAGAAGAACTAGACACACGTCGCGTTCTCAAAGAAAATTTTTCCGTCTAAAGTGAAGTATAATAATGGCCTGATCATATCGGGCTTTCCAAAGAGACTTATCAAATCAATCCATAACTACTAATAAACAAAATCATCTCAAAACGTAAGAAAATCATGGATCGAACTAGCGCAATAAATATGCCACATATACATAAAACTCCCTTCGGATTTTTTTATTGCCGGATTTCATGAATACGTGTGAGGAATATTTTATTAAAATGTATAGTAACAATAAATATAAACGAATTGGGGTATATTTTATGAAATAATAAAAAAAATTAGACAAATTATCACCCCAACATAAACTAAAATTACATTTTAACATATAGAACATATTTTTAAATTTATTGTCATTACTAATGCAATATCTTAATAATAAGCTGTGTATTTGCACGGGGCCTAAACTAGTTTCATTTTAACAAATGAACCGAATATGACCCTCACACTATATCATGTGTGATTATTGAAAATTTGGCAAGAATTTCAATGTTCATTACATCTACTACCCATGAATGATCTACAGATCGTTACACCACACAAAGAGGACGAATCTGTTTCATGCACCTTTAATTGATAACATATCTTGATAAAATAAGGTGATCAAGCAAATATATCATCATAAATCATCATAACCAGATGATGAAATCATCATTCTATTTCATGAACCTTTAATTGATGTATTTCATATTCAAAACAAGTCTCTGAACTTCAGGTTCAGTTGGGATCAACATTACTTGTTTATTTTTTTTCCAGCTTATCTTTATCAATCTCCCCCTAATGGTAAAAACTATCATTTGTTGACATATTTAATTAAAGGACAATATCCACCTTAAAATTCATCTAATTATCAACTAATTCTCTTTAGTAGAATAATATATTTGGGAGCTCAACGTAACGCAGCTGGTTTTCCACGTGCTGAATTAAAATTGCCTATACAGAAGATCACCATGATCACATATTATTTCTATTGTGAACTCTGATTATATGAACTACTCGTAAAATTCTGTGTGACTAAAGGTCACATAATTAAACTCTTAAAGGTCAACCGTATATGGGCGTTCATCTCCATTATCCAACTACGAGTATTAATTTAGATCTCCAATATTTCACATACTCAATCTCAGTGTTTGTCTTGCCTTAAATATAATTTTAATGGTACACGAGAGAGTTTCAGCAAGTCATTACATTTCTTTCAAGATAAACTTCAGATTTATCAAGACGGGTGTAAGAAGAACCCGGATGGCCTCAATTTATCACATCTTTAATATTTTTGTGTCAACTTCACCAGTTGACCGAATCTCATCCTGCTAAACTTCTGTTTAGCAACACTCTATCTTACGTGCACAATAATTTTCTCATATGGTCATAGCAAATGATAGATGTGACGTGACACAACTGGTGTGTCTAATATAATAGGCAAAACTCGTCAATATTCCTTCCCAGAATATTACTATATTACTCATAGAGTAATTCAATTCCAAATAATTGTAAAGGAATCATAATCAACTGATCATTTACTTCACCATATAAATACATGGTCGCATTATCACATTGTCTTCACAAGATATTGTGATTATCTTTACTATACAATTTCCGGTAAAAATATCAGTGTTTTTAAATAAATACGTATTTAAAATATTCACCTCCTCGCACTTATTCAGTGTCTGTAACATAATTTTCATCACTTAATTAATATTTTATTTGATGCCATATTCTTTCACGAAATAATGGTCGTTAATCAAATCTTTTATTCATGTCATATCCGTTACTAGGAAAAATGACTATATCAGTTATACGAGACTTGAGATTTTAATATCGCATTAATTTGCTCAACCATGACATGCGGATACGAGACATCACACATAATTTCTTTAAGCCATTTTCAAAATAATTTGTCTTACGACTATAATTTGTACACTACTAGAAAAATGAGACGGGCGACTGATAGCAGCTACCGTCATCTATCGCAAAACAAGACGCGCGACATATTATAGTCGCTGAGAAGCAGTCGCACCTAGTAGTCTCTTGAAAAAAAAGACGGGCGACAGATATTTGTCGCTAAGCTTAGCAACAGTTGTCAGTCTCTAAGTGGGACGCTTAGCGACAGATATCTGTCCCTAATGGGGATGGTTTAGCGACAGATATCTGTCGCTAATGGGTTCACTGATGGCGTTTGGGAGAGCTTGGGCGTCTAAATTAGCGACAGTTTTTCTAGTCACTATTTGTTCCTTGTAGCGACAAATATCGGTCGCTAAGAAACCTATTTGGCCGTTTCAATTTGTTTCATTTTTAGCCAAAATCTACAAACAGAAAACAACCCAGCAATGACAAATACGTTCCAAACACCATGCCGTATCGGCCACATAATGACAGCTTCACATTTCCATAATTACCAACCAAGGTAACTAAAGTACTCATAAACTAAATTAAGAGTAATGTTACAAACTGTTCTCAATCAACATTCATAAACTATAAGCTATGTTTCTTAATCTACATACTCAACTAACGGGAAAACTAGTTGAAGCGCCACTACCACCCCCGTTAAAGGGGTTTCAGGGTCTCGGCGTTGTTGAATGGGGCCGGAGTTGCAGTTCTGCAGCTACATGCTCCTCAGACGGGCTAGATCTTCCAGTATTTGCATACTAACCTCATCCTGTCGCTGGATACGCTCATCCTGCACCTTCACCTTCTCAGCGAAAGCAGCCCGTTCCGCCCTCTTTTCTTGTAATTCCGACCTCATCTCAGCAACGACAGACGGTACATACTCCATCGAGGTCGAATGCCCCCCCCCCCCCCCCCCTCCGAGTGTTGGGTGGTGTCCAGTATAAGGTGTGAGCGTTCTCCGTACCGTACACCCCTCCCTTGCGGTACCCTCGCACGACATTGAACCATACCTCGTTCGCATCCCTACCTTCAGCGTCGTCCGTGGAAGTGGCCTCCATACATGCTTCCTAAAAGAAATTTACGTGATGATTAGGTGAGATTTCATTGACAAAGTCACAATCTAAAGAACAATGTAAAGAAGCTTTTTGTTAGAAACTCACCCAAATTGCGCAGTCCTTCTTCAAAATGAAGCCCCTTTGACCGTTGCAGTCCACCTTGCTCTTCGTGTCAAGAAACAGTTGTGCAGCTTCGGGGAGTTCTCATGTTTTCTTCTTTAACTGTTAACAGTACATGTAGATTTCTCATTAATATTTTTAATGAAAACATTAAATAAGAATCCAAAATAAAAATAAAAGGAAAGGAAATACTTACCTCCGTAGCCCGCTGGTGCTTCGACTGCGACCCACCGTAGTGGGTGGGCTCCGCTTCTGCCTCAGGGTCTCCTTCCCGCCTCTTGTTTTTCTTCGCTTGGAGGGATATCTTAACAAACTTGGGATCGGAGCGGCTTTGTGGAACTGTTCTAGTGCGGCACCTACAATTCATATGAAGAGATCAGTAAGCGAAGATATATAACTTTGTATTCAAGTATGAACACTAATTAAATAATCAAACCTCGAAGGTATTTTTCTGCCTTCCCCTCATTCTCCAGCTTGAACATGTTGTCCCTGTACTGATCGACTGCGATCTCCATGTAGCGGTCCCGTGCAGCCACCTCGAGGTTGGGGTCCCACCAGTGTTTCAACTGCAGGATCGTATGTCGTTAGTAAATTAGTAATTCAGGTTGGTTTTTAGCAAATTTCAGAAAACTATCAACGCCCTCTAAAAATTGCATTGTGGGACATCGTCTCTTATCCAATCTTTCCTCGTACATCCATTTTCTTTCAAATCTCTTCATTTTTTATCTAAAAAAATTGAGACAATAACCAAATACAAATTATTTCCTCTAAAGTAATTTACTACTATATACACTACTCACATATTTTGTAAAATTCTCAATTCACCTAGACATAGTACTATTTGCACCTAATTCGTCTATAATTACATCACTAAATCGGCATAATTGTATTTTCACTTTCAATTTCCTAACACATTAAAACAACCCAATTCATTCATTTACTCAACCATAAACCCTAAATTTATACTAACAATCTACCTATTTCAAATTAGGGAACCTATGGGCAATTAATATGCTAACTACACTAAATATTCCGAGAAAAACAAGACTACACTAAAAAACTATCTAACCCAATAACTAATTTATTTAAATCAATAAATACAAAAATTAACAAATAATTAAAACTAAGTATAGATAAAAAAAACATACCTTAATCAGGGAAAATGAGAGAAAAAGGAAGGAATGAATAGGAAAGGAGAAGGGGGGCGAAGTTAGAGAGAAGGGGACGGAAATTAGAGAGAGAGAGAGAGAGTGAGTGAAATGAGAGTTATGATCGGGGGAGGGGGGGGGTGTTGCGTAATTTAAAAAAATTTACTCCCCCTTAGCGACAGATATCTATCGCCCGGCAGTTTTATTTCTGTCGCTGAGGTTTGTTTTGCGACAGATATTTGTTGCTAATCTTCACACGTTAGCGACAGATATCTGTCGCCCGTGTTTATTTTAGCAACAGATATCTGTCGCGCGTATTTCCTTTTAGCGACAGATATCTGTCGCTATAGTGTATTTATTTTTTCCACCCACTTCCCCCCTTCGTCTCTTCGTCTAGCGACATATATTTGTCGCCCGAGTTTTTTTCGGTCGCTATAGGAGCGACTGACAGTTTTCGTCGCGCGTGTTTGGTGGCTAATGGGATTCTTTCTTGTAGTTGTATGAAAAATAAAATATACAAGTATATTCCATCGTCAAAATATGATATACCATTCGATTCAAGAAATGGTGTATATTACTGTGATACGAATATCCTTTTAAGAGTACTACATATTTTGCAAAAATTCATGAATAAACATCAAGTTTATTCTTAATTTTGATAATCAAATAATATTCACTGCACGAAAAATGAAAATTTGGAAGATACCGTGAACTTCACATCACGTTTTCAATATTGATCAACACTATGAATTTCTCGTCATAGGTTCAGTATATGTAACCACTATGAATTTCATGTCATAGTATGCGTGTCAAAATTCCAACTTGTATATAATTTGTTTTCTTCTCATATCGAACTTCGCGTATATGAGACCACATGATTTTTCATGAGTTATTTAGACAGAATCATGCTCAATTAAGACCGCATTATCATTAGGCTCAATTAAAGCCAAATTATCAGGTTTAATAATATATATGTCACCACGAATTATCAGACTTAATAATATTATCATATGCTGATAACGTGTTGTGAAAGGAAAAGAGAAAAGAAACTAGAGAGAGATAAGAGAATGAGAGAAATCGGGGGCTACTTTTTACCGTCGGCGCTTTACATCTTACCGTCGGCGTTAATTGAGTGAAATGACGACTTTGTCGTCCTTGCTATTTATTCTCAAAATAATATTACTTTTACATTTTATAGATTATCGATTTATTAAAACTCGATAATAAAACCGTCTTTTTCGATTATCGTAATAAACCAAAACCAACTTCATATATAGTTAATTACGCAAAATGACAAGTTCTCCTTTGCAATTAATTCTCGAAATATTATCCCATTTACATTTTATAGAGTATCGGTTTATTAGAACTCGATAATAAAACCGTTTTTTCGATTATTGTTACGCCTCCGATTTTAAACAGTAAATTAGATTAATTAACGACTTAATACAATTTAATAAACGTAATTAACAAATACGAGTAATATGCAAATTAAATCCTAATTAATCTACGACAAGTCGACAATCAAGATTTATTATACAGATCGATGCAAATTAAAATAAAAAAAATCCGGAAATGAGTTAGGTCAAGTTGGTTTTTCGACCCACCTAAGGGTCGTATTATTTTCTCTATAATACTTGAAAGTTTTGATAAATAGTTTAAGTATAATATAAATCTTCCAATGATATGAGACATGAAGTATAAGGTGGTGAAATTGGTTACATTGATAACATTTCATACAAGAGGCTCGGGTTCGAAGACTTAATAATATTATCATATGCTGATAACGTGTTGTGAAAGGAAAAGAGAAGAGAAACTAGAGAGAGATAAGAGAATGAGAGAAATCGGGGGCTACTTTTTACCGTCGGCGCTTTACATCTTACCGTCGGCGTTAATTGAGTGAAATGACGACTTTGTCGTCCTTGCTATTTATTCTCAAAATAATATTACTTTTACATTTTATAGATTATCGATTTATTAAAACTCGATAATAAAACCGTCTTTTTCGATTATCGTAATAAACCAAAACCAACTTCATATATAGTTAATTACGCAAAATGACAAGTTCTCCTTTGCAATTAACTCTCGAAATATTATCCCATTTACATTTTATAGAGTATCGGTTTATTAGAACTCGATAATAAAACCGTTTTTTCGATTATTGTTACGCCTCCGATTTTAAACAGTAAATTAGATTAATTAACGACTTAATACAATTTAATAAACGTAATTAACAAATACGAGTAATATGCAAATTAAATCCTAATTAATCTACGACAAGTCGACAATCAAGATTTATTATACAGATCGATGCAAATTAAAATAAAAAAATCCGGAAATGAGTTAGGTCAAGTTGGTTTTTCGACCCACCTAAGGGTCGTATTATTTTCTCTATAATACTTGAAAGTTTTGATAAATAGTTTAAGTATAATATAAATCTTCCAATGATATGAGATATGAAGTATAAGGTGGTGAAATTGGTTACATTGATAACATTTCATACAAGAGGCTCGGGCTCGAATCCTCTTGTTAACACATTTGCCTTTTGAAACAATAATTAACAAACTGATATTTCAAGTGGTTGAAAACTAGCTTAAAAGAGAAAACAAAAACCCGAAAAAATGGCTAAGTTTTTATCTTTTAAGATAGTTTTCAACCATTTGAAATATCAGTTTGTTGATGGTGGTGTAGTGGTTTGGTTATTGACCTCCCAATTAATATGTCAGGGGTTCAATCCTTGTTAAGTGTATAATTTTGTAATTTTAATTATTTTTTCAAAAGGCGAATGCGTGAATAAGAGGATTCAAACCTGAGTCTCTTGTATGAATTGTCATCAATATAACCAACTTCACCACCTTTTACTTCATGTCTCATATCATTGATACTTAAACTATTTCTCAAAACTTTCAAGTATTATAGAGAAAATAATACGACCCTTAGGTGGGTCGAAAAACCCACTTGACCTAACCCATTTCCGGATTTTTTTATTTTAATTTGCATCGAACTGTATAATAAATCTTGATTGTCGACTTGTCGTAGATTAATTAGGATTCAATTTGCATATTACTCGTATTTATTAATTACGTTTATTAAATTGTATTAAGTCGTTAATTAATCTAATTAACTGTTTAAAATCGGAGGAGTAACAATAATCGTAAAAACGGTTTTATTATCGAGTTCTAATAAACTGATACTCTATAAAATGTAAATGAGATAATATTTCGAGAATTAATTGCAAAGGAGAACTCGTCATTTTGCGTAATTAACTATATAGGAAGTCGGTTTTGGTTTATTACGATAATCGAAAAAGACGGTTTTGTTATCGAGTTTTAATAAATCGATAATTTATAAAATGTAAAAGTAATATTATTTTGAGAATAAATAGTAAGGAAAAAGTCGTCATTTCACGTAATTAACGCCCACGGTAAGAAGTAAAGCGCCGACGGTAAAAAGTTGTTGCGGAGAAATCAGAGAGATAATTTATTCATTCCATCAAGAGGTATATATATATATATATATATATATATATATATATATATATATATATATATATATATATATATATATATATAATACACAGTACATGTAGGGTTACATTATGGTGGACTATTAGGCCTAATGGACATCCACATATAATATTCCCGCCGAGTTCTTATGATTGTCCCATTTGGTTTTGGGTGAAAAAATAAGGAAGAAAAAATGAGTGGTTCAAAAAGAAGAAGAAAGAGAGAGAAATGAGTGGTTGAATGTGAATCACACATTTATGACCTAAAGTAGAAAATGGGTAAAAGATCGAACTCAGCCCAAAAAGAAAAATTGGGCAATGTTAGAAACTCGGAGGGAGTATTCAATAACAAACTATTCATTAATTAGCAGAATTGTGTATTGATTGCATAAGATTGCTATTGTTAATGTGTACTGCTATTTTTTTTGTACAGCTTTAACAATGCGTAATAGAGTGGTATACTGGATGAAGTAATGGGATTTAGTGTGAAGGTCGCGGGTTTGACTCTCACTGCTGCTATCAAATTGTGCCACATAGTTGTGGCTGGTGCCTTCTTTAATATAAAGAAGATATTCGACGAATAAAACGATGCATACACGATAAAGAACGAATCTTATAACGTGTCCAATTTCTACGTCTACATTACATAAGTTAGGTTACAAAATAAATTTTAGTCCAATTTCAATTAAAAGTCCAGTTGTGCATTATTCATTTATACAATGACCAAGCCCTATTCATCTATCAATTCTATCGATTAGCAACTTTGAAAAAAGTTGTTACAAACAAAAAATTAATCCTCAAAAGAAATTGGAAGCTATCAAAGAAATTTATAAAAAAGAAAAAATGGAAGCTTTCAATGAAACGGAGGGAGTATATGTGATGGGTCAAATTAGGGTTAGAATGTTAGACACATAATTTCCGTCGACTTACTTTTCGCCACCTAATTTTATTTTATTTATAAAAAATCTTAATATTAATTGTACTCCATATTTAATATCAATAATGTTATTAAATTCAATAATTACCATATTTACAATTAAAAATTGTACGGAGTAAATATTTATTATTAAGTGTTATAAAAATGATTATTTTAAATTATTTTAAAAATGATTAAAGCTAATATTTTTTTTAATAATTATTTTAAATAATACTCATATAAATACTAATATTATAATAATTTTAATTACACGTTATTGAACCTCTGTGTCGACTCATTTGGGTCAAGTTTTGATCCTAAAATAATGAATAATTTCGGGTTCGAGCCAAACCGGTCGAGGATCAAAATTTTAGGGTCTTTGAACCTAAATATTGGGGCAAGTTTACGAATTAAGACGAAATTTGGTAGGTCTAATTCTAATTTAACAATTATCACTTAATCATAATCACCTAACATTTTGTCAAATCACTAAACTTTTTGTACAAAAAAATAGTTAAAAAACTGTGCATAGCCACAAGTTTTGCACTAGTGCAAAAGAAAAACGGTAAAAACAAATAAAACTATAAGAAATTTAGATCAAAACCTAAAATTTTATTATACATAGACAATAATAAAAACTCGAAATCAATCCTTAAACTGGAGTAGAAAATGAAAAACACACAATAAAGTTCAAACCCTCTTACATAGCTACACCATCCAGCTGCAAAAGCAGTTATTACGCTTCATTCCTACTAACCTCCCTTAGAAGCTAAGACACTTAACAATTAGAGACTAATAACACCTAAACATTAGTCACTAATCCCAAACCTAAAAAAATGGCGGGTAGTACAAACCCTACCGCAGCCAAATCCTGTCCCATAAAAACACAAGGACAGAACACAACAAGGTCTACGAATGATTGTGGACTTTGTGTATAAATTAGCCCAAACCATCCTTCCTTTTAACCTAAGACTCGGTTATTGATAAGGCCAGACTAAAATTAGCACTTACCAAGTTTGACCCTTACTATTTAGCCCACTAAAATCAACACTCGAACCAAAAACCATAACCAACTAAATATATATGACTCATTTCCTCAAGTACTAAGGCAAGGCATAATAGTGCCTTCCTTAATCACCGAAATTGGGGACCGCTATAGGTCAAGCCGAAGGACCAATTAGGCGGGGCTACGTTGAGGGCAGTGACGGTGCGTCCATCGCTTCCTGTGACCTTAAAAGAGAGGGCTTGGCCGTTTAGGTAGTTGTTGCTTTGCCAGTTTTGGCCCCAGTTTCTGGACATTGGCTGCCACCCGGTTTTCGACCCTTTGATTGAGACTGCGTGTACGTCTCCTGCACCCCCGACGTTGGTGATCAGAACCAGGTTGAAGTAGGAATGACCATTGATTGTGAATCGGATTCCTCCTTTCTTCTGACACGATACCCTGCACCCATATAGCCATACACATACAATTGATAAATACTCCTATCACATGCTAAATCTTAAGTGGAATCAATCATGCTATTGTTAGTTTAGAATAGCTATATATAATCAATCTGATTGGGGGTGGGCCGCCTGTCAATCAACCGCCTGCTATGCAGGCCCCGAGACGATTCCTGTCGGAGAGTCGAAAGACTAGCCCCCAGCAGGGACCAAGAACAAAGCATGAAAACGCTAAAGGTTGGCCGTCAGCCGCCGAGAGCGCAGGCCAATTCAGCCTGTCAGAGCTTGGCAGTCCCCTACTCAGAGACTGTCTGCCCTGGGAAAATCCCTGGCCGGCAGGGTCAGGACCCCCAGGGGCCCTCTCGTCATTTTGCCTAAGGTAATTGGGAATGGGTGGATGAGAAGCCGCCACTTGTCATTTTCCCATCCAACCATTCCCCTCTCTCTTCTCTCTTGTGGGAAGGTATAAATACCTCCCCATTTCCCACATGAGGGGGGTTGGATTTTCTCTCTCCAGACTATTACTCTTAAAACGCCACCTAGTTCCTCACGAGCTAGGTTCGTAAAGGCATTTCACGGACTGACTTAGGCATCGGAGAGGGTTTTCTCGGACAACCTCCGAGGCCCTGTGCGTTCATTGTGCAGGGAGCAGGCCGTTTTCCGCCGGGAAAGTCCGATTCCAAGAGTGAGAGGAAGGAGAGATCAAGGGAATCAAGCGACTAATTATCCATCATCAATTCAATTACACTACCCAGATTCTGGGCCGGGTGAATTGTTTCCGTAACCGGAACACAATCATTAATCAATACACATGACATTACTCCAAAGCTATCCTTTAAATAATTTGATGTCACTTTTTAGCATGTAAACTAGGGAGTAAAAGTAACACTAATTTAATAAGGCATCATGTAGTATATGTGATTTACAGGTAAGTCGGTTGTCAGCAACAAGTTAGGAGTAGATGATAAACAAGGATTTAGAACATGTCATGCCAGGCTTTAGAAAAAGCATCCCCTCATTCAAACAATTAGACCAAAGATAGACCACATTACAACACCACCAATGTAAAAGCCGCAAAAGTAAAAGTAAAAAGCAAAAGCACTAATTTTGTTAGTTAGACCATGCATAGCACCCGAAGGTGTTAAATGGGTAATTTGTGTCGGGTTAGGTCATGTCAATTTGGGTCGAGTTATTTCAGGTCAGCCACACCCACACATTTCGAGTCAGGTCGAATCATTTCAGGTTTGGTTCACTCCATGTTGGGTCATTCAGGCAGGGTCGTGGGTCAATTTGGGTCGACCCTTTTACAGGTCCATGTCAAAACACATTATAATATTACTAATTTGACTAACATAAATAATACTCAACCTAATACCAACTCTTTCACATCCAGTCATATTGGATCACTTCGAGTCATTTCGGATAGGGTTAATTTTGGTTGGGTGGTTTTTGATTAGTTCATATCAGATCGGGTCATTATTGGGGTAATTATGTTTTGGGTCAAGCCATTTTCGGGACATGTTCAGGTGAGACAATTTCAGGTCATTTGGGTCAATCCGGCTTTGCAAGGTCTACTGACACCCAGTTCTTTCCACTTCATTTTCACTTTTATTCAAATTAGTTTAGCCCCATTAATTTTAGTTTGTACTATGTATTAGTCAATTCAATCACTTAACTTCATTTGGATGTAGTTCAACCCCATCAAGCAAAGTTAATCCTTCATTAGTATTTAGTTCAGCCATGAAGGGGGGGCCTTAGTATGAATATCGCAAATCCTAAAATAAGACGGTTGTGACGAAAACAGTTTTACGCACTGGAACCAAACTGATTGGGTACTCATACACAGTTAATTAGTGACAATTACAAAAGATTAAAAATTATGATTAGGGATGCATAAAGAGGGTAAACAAACCTTCGGAAGGAAACAGGGACAATGCCAGCACTATAATGAGCAATCTGCTGGAAAACAGGCTGAGCCAAATCAAAGTGCCTCAAAGGAGGATTGCACCAACCCCCTGCATTATTAGGCAACCCACTGTTTGGCGGGCAGAAATTGGTGGCAGTCACCACCACTGACCCCGGTAGGCACCACTTTTGGTCGTTGATGCAACGCATCTCGAAACATGCCCCGCAGCTCAACCCGCCGTTGAAAAGCGCAGTGCTTAGGGCCGCCGTGTTGGTGCCGTAGCCTTGGCTGTAAAGGTTTCCATACCCGCATGCCCCTCCTGTATGTTTAGGGTCAATAAAATGTGTCACATGACATGCATGCATGTCCCTTTTAATTTACTTCTTAAATAATGGATTGATGTTACACGAAGAATTGAACAATGCTAGCTGGAGCCATACTATATACGGGGTATTTTTGAAGCAAGAGCTCCTCATATATATACACGGGATGATGGGATTTTAATTTGGTAGCCAAAATTTATGAACGTTCCGTTTTCAGCTACATGCTTATCATTTTACTAATATTGCAAACAAGTCCTGAGTTGCTCTTAAAGGTAATTAGCAGGGTGAAAGATATACGGATTCTTACTTTTATTATCATTATTAGTATTATTATTTGAAATTTTTTTATGGAGAAACTACTACTCCTCTCCTACTGATTTAAAAAGTGTCCAAGGGGACACGTGGTAAAGAACTTATTTAAGGTATGAATTACAAGATTAATCCTCTTATGGTAATATGGGTTTAGAAATCAATTTCTAATAAGATATTATTGTTGCAAATTTAACCTTAAATAAGCTCTTAATATCTTGTTTTTGGACACATTTTAGAAAATCTGTTACCAAAAAAACAGAATATTTGCAAGGAACTATATATAAATTAAAATATAAATTTGTTATTCATTCAATGGACGACTATCCCTAGCTACTACTCCTATTGAGTATCGACAGGGAGGATAAATGAAGAGAAAAGGGAAAAGGGGAGAAACTAACCCATGGTGCCGGAGGCGTCGCCGCCACCGTAAAAGGTGGCGTGAGCATCATTCCAGGCTTGAGCAGCAACTGCATGGGAGGAATAACAAAGGAGAGTAGCAGAAATGGAGAGTAGAAGAAGGGGCAAGCCAGACATTTTAATTTTTGTGCTGATGAAGAGGTTTTGGTTTGGTTTGGTGGAATTGGGAAAGACAAAAGGAGACAAATGAAGAAGATGGTGCAGTGCAGTGTAGTGTAGCGAGGTGAGGTGAGGTGAGGAATGAGGTAGTAAATGGGGGAGTTGAGGGAATTAAATAGAGCTAAAAAAAGTGGGGACTGCGGTGTATAGTTTGAACGATGGAGGCGCAATATTGAAACTTATTACCGTAACTACATTTTGAAAAGTGTGTCAGTGTGTCACCTCTCAACTTTTTCTGATGTATTTACAAATTACAATGTTTGCAGCTTCTTTTAGCCTCACCCTTCGGGGACCTCGCGTCTCCCCAAATACGGTATTGTCTTCTTGAGTTTGTCACCAAGATCTTTAGAGCAATCGCAATGGATAATTCTTATGCTTGAGATTGTCAAAAGAACTTTATTTGATAAAGTTTGTCCATTGTGGACAAAAGTTCTTACTATTTTTATGAAATTGAGTTCTTATTTAATAACCAAGTTCTTGCTAAATTTAAGATAAGGTTATCCAATTACTCCCTCCCTTCAAAACCAAACACACCAAAACTCATTTTGGCACTATTCACAAGTGAAGACAGTCTTCAATATTCTCGTCAATCTACAAAGTAAAATATAGTCATCCGGGATCTTGTTTGATTCATCTTAATCTACAAAGTAGAGTAAGAATATCAAATTTTTAGAATTTTTAATAATGTAAAATGAAAGATATTAACAGTGTAAAACGCATCTCGGCAAATGTGAAAAAGCAATTGGTGTGTTTGATTATGAAGGGAGGGAGTACTATTTACTTTATTTATTTATTTTTTATTTAATTATATCACGTAAGAACTTAATTTAAAGTTCTTCCATTGTTACCAAAAGTACTTGCCATCTTGAGTTTGTCAAAAACTTACATGGCAATGACAAACTTTATTTTGAGTTTGTCCATTGTGAATGCTCTTATAAGTAAAAGTTATTCCATTGTGCATAACATTGGGTTTGTGAAAAAAAGAACTAGGTTAGAGCTAGTGATCAAGATAAACTCATTGTATGGAGGTTTTGTACACCACGCACTAATGTAGGCATGTCACTTGCCCACTCAACGGAACTAATCTACCTTTTTCAAGATTCATCATTAATTCACCTTCCCACTTAACTCTCACCTAATTACCTCTTCTTTTGTTTTTTTGTTTGTTTTATATTAACTTCAAATTTAATACTTCATATTTTTATACGTGTATTTTTATATCCCATATTATACATGTATTTTTATACGGTGTTGTATTCTAAATATATCTATACGTTAGTGTTATATTGACTGACAGGCTAAAGTCGTACGCCTCAAATTACAATTTATAATCACTTATAACCAACTAACTAAAACAATAGTATAATGGAAATAAGGGTCGAACCCAAGGGAATCAGATTAATCTAATTATGCTAATCAAAGTGTAGATAAAATCGTCCTCTAATGTAATTAAAGACCGTAGTAATCAACGGGGGGTTATGATTAATTATCTAACGAACTAAAGTAAAAATATAACACAAATTATACTATACAACTGTTGTACCGTACGATGGACCTAATTTATGCTAAAAAGTGACCACTTTAAGTTATTTAGTGACCACTTTAAGTTAAATAGTGACCACATTTTAATATGAAAAGGTGACAACTATTTATCTGAAAATGGTAACTAACTAACCTAAAATGGTAACTTTTTATCATAAGTTGCAAACTTTTACTACTGTCGCATGGTACAACGGTTGTACACAATAATTACTGAAATATAACACAAAAACTTGAGATATCAAATGATGAAAAAGAACTTAGACACAAGCACAAATCCACACTCAATAGCGATTGATCATCGTAAGACGGTTTCAATTAATAACCTTGACTACTCTATCGTGAACATGAAATTCCAATTCTCTTAAGAATAGTTAATTAAAACGAATCCCGTTCTTAATTAACCCTAACCGTAAAACAACCTAAACAATCCAGTTCTAGGTTCAATTAGACGGAAGCAATATGGATCTGAGAATTTGATAGATAATAAATAGCACGTACAATCCAGTCGCGCCTTAGATATTTATATGAATTGCTTCCAAGTACTAATATCAATGTATCCCGTTCAATATTAATTCCTAGTTGTTACTAATTTAAAGTTAATCACTAAATCTTACTCAATTAACGATACTAACGATAGAACGATGCGATTAAGTACTAGTTGTACACCTAGCAATCAACAACAATATTCATGAAATTAATAACGAAGCAATTCATAATAATCAAGGTTAACAATCAAAACATTCAAACTCACAAACGTTTCTTGAGAGTTTCAAAAGCTTGAATCTAAGTAGAGAAGATTAGTTACACATACATGCGATGGAAAATTAGGATTCTTCAAAAGTCTTCCCTTGTCTTCTCAATCTTACGTTAAACTAGTAGATGTGAATAATAATTCTCTAAAAGCTAAGTTAACCTAATAATAGTTTACTAATAATAATAAAATAATAATAAAAACATTCTAGTAATAATAAAGTTTCCTAATTAAAACCAAAGTCTTAAAAACGTAGCAAAATATCACAAAATAAGACGGAACGCGTGGTAACTTTCAGGCAACCGGGCGACCCGCATGGGTGTTGCGCAACTCGCCTGCCTGTGGTGCGACTCGCCTAGGCAGCTGCTGCTGTTTCATTCGTTCTTGGCCCAAATCGACGGTCCAATGATTAGCATCCTCCAATGATTGGCCCAAATTTTTTTTATTAAGTGTTATAATTTTTTATTTAAGTGTATAGCCTTAATAAACTTTTTTAAGAATCAAAAGATTTATGTTTGATGAAACTTTATAATTTTTCGAATGTGGGATAATTTTAGTTAAGTTTATAGTCTTAATACGGAGCATATTTTAAGACTTAAAAGATTTTTAATTAATATCTAAGAGCACATGATTACTATGAAGTATTATTTATAATATAAAGTTTCATCACCTTATTATAAATTTTCGATGTTAGATTATTTTTATTTAAATTTGTAGTCTTATTAAAAGACTTTTTAAGAATTAAAAGTTTTTTTGATTGATATTTAAGAACGAAGAATTAGTCTTATTTATAATATAGAATTCATCAACTTATCATAATTTTTCGATTTGGAATAATTTATTTAAGTTTATAGTCTCCATCAGCTCTTTTTAAGACTAAAAAAATACATCATTACTCTTGTTTATAATATAATTGGGATGATTTTAATTTTGTAGTCTTATGCATTAAATTAAATTTGTAATCTTATACATTAAAAGTTTTTTTTAAGACTCAAAAGTTTTTTTGTCGATATTTAAAACCGAATGATTACTAATATTTATAATATAGAATTCCATCATTCCGTCATAATTTTTCGATGTGGGATAATTTAAAAGTTTTTCTTGGTCGATATTTATAACCAAATGATTCTCTTATTTATAATCTAAAATTTCATCATCTCATCATAATTTTTAATATAGGATAATTAATTGAGGTTTATATTAATTTGAGGTTTATATTCTTAAGAACGAATGATTGCTCTTATTTATAATATAGAATTTCATCATCATATTAAAATTTGTCGATGTGGGATAATTTTACAACTGTTATATGTAACGAATTCATCACATAATGTGAAACAAATATATATATATATATATATATATATATATATATATATATATATATATTAGGCTTTTTTCGAGCGATCTCATTGATCCGTTTCATCAAACCTCAAATTAAGAAAGTATCATAAATAATAATAAAAAATCAATTAAAGAATCTTTTAATTATTATAATATATACTTAATTTATTATATTAATGTGATTTTTTACAATTCTAAGACAAAAACCTTTAGAGTTCATTTTTTAAAAACATTATCGTAAAATAAATTATAAAAATGAAATAATTAGATTCGTGGTAAAAAATGTTTTCATTAGAGTATAAATTTCATATTATTTGGTTCACATTATGTGATGAATTTATTACATATAACAGCTGTAAAATTATCCCACATCGACAAATTTTAATACGATGATGAAATTCTATATTATAAATAAGAGTAATCATTCGTTCTTCGATATCTATCAAAAGTCTTTTGAATCTAAAAAACAGTTCTTAAGACTGTAAACCTCAATTAATGTTTTCATTAGAGTATAAATTTATATTTTAGGCTTTTTTCGAGCGATCTCATTGGTCCGTTTCATCAAACCTCAAATTAGGAAAGTATCATAAATAATAATAAAAAATCAATTAGAGAATCTTTTAATTATTATAATATATATTTAATTTGTTATATTAATTTTGATTGGGGTCGGCAGCCTGACACCAATCGCCTGCCAGGCAGGCCCCAGAAACACCCCCATCAAGTTTAAAAGGCCAGTCCCTGGCAAGAAGCAGAAACAAGAGCATAAAAACGCTAAGGATGGCAGTCGGCCGCTGGGACCATAAGCCATCCCAGCCTGCTGGAACCTAGCAGCCACTGCCCGAGGTCCGCCTGCCCTGGGGAAGTCCCTGGTCAACAGGGTCAGGACCCCCAGGGGCCCTCCCGTCATTTCGCCTAAGGTAATTAGGAATGGGTGGATGAGAAGCCGCCACTTGTCACTTCCTTATCCAACCATTCCTCTCCCACTTCTCTTTCTTGTGGGAAGGTATAAATACTCAACCCTTTCCCCCAAGAAAGGGGTTGGATTTTCTCTCTCTAGACTCTCACTCCTAAAAAGGCACCTAGTTCCTCACGAGCTAGGTCCATCAAGGCATTCCACGGACTGACTTAGGCATCGGAGAGGGTTCCCTCGGACAACCTCCGAGGCCCTGTGCGCTCATTGTGCAGGGAGCAGGCCAACTCCGCCGGGAAGGTCCGATCGCGGGAGCGGGACAAAGGAGAGGTTTAGGAAATCAGACGATCAATTGTTCACCAACGACTCAATTATACAACCCGGATTCAGAGCCGGGTTAATTGTTTCCGTGACCGGAACAATTTGGCGCCGTCTGTGGAGAGCTTACGGTTGTGCTCACGAGTTACCCACAAAAATCAACCACTCATAATCACAAAAAACTAAAACAATCATGCCAGAAATCATTGATGCCAGTGCAGGGACGGGTCCGACGGTCCCACCGGTGACCCCCCTGTATGGTATGCCGCAGTCGGAGAGGGTTCCTCCTGCCACGATCCTAGGGGTAGGGGGAACCAGTCTCCTCGGCGGACCAAACGCTGCTGTAACACCTGAGTTGGGGACACACCCTGGGCACGCTCTGAATCTGACCCCAGCTCAGATGGCGCAGACAGCTGCTTTCTTCTCTGCAATGCTGAACCAGGAGTTCACTCCTGAGGACTTGGTAGGCAGGGTCGCATCGGCCCCCAGGCAACCATCCTCAATCAGTAGGGATGGAGCTGGGGGCACGAGGCGGACCGCCGCCAGGAATGCTCAGAGGAAAGCAAGAAAGACGGCACAGGCGTATGCACATGTACAAAGGCGCATTACCACCGGCAACCCGGAGCCACCTGTCCAGCAGGCGTTCTCCATTCACACAACAGAATCAGCGTCTGGAGAACAGAGAGGCTTATCCCGGGAATTACAGGAGCGAATGAGGCCCAGGGAGCCCATGTCAAAACGCCTGGGAGAAAAGCCAGGCGGGGTTTTCTCCAGGCTAACACCGGCGGCCAAAGAGCAGTCAGCCCCTGGTTTATCCCAAAGCCTACAGTCAAGGCTCAACCGGGGGCAACCGCTCGAATCTAAGTATCACCAGGGTGAGAGCTTCTGTCACTCTCAGAGGAAGAGACCCAGGCAAGTCTCCCCTGAGACAGAAGATGAAGCAGCAAGCAGGCCGCCTCCAAGGCTCCGCTCCCCCAGTATGAGGAAACCGACCCATAGACAATGGGATACTCATGGTAACCTATCTGGGGAAAGCAGGTCACGATTGGTAGGCAGGCCCACAAAAACCCCACTTCATCCTGAGGTACAAGAATACCCCATTCCAAAAATTAAAATGCCCACCATTAAGTTTGATGGGACAACAGACCCAGAAGACCACCTGGCGGCATTTGAGAGCCACATGGGCATGTACGACATAGATGATGCCATCTGGTGCAAAGTTTTTCCAACCACCCTGGTAGGGCTTGCACAAGGATGGTTCAGGGACCTCCGCCAGGGGTCAGTCAGGTTCTTCATAGAGTTGGCCGAGATCTTCCTCGAACAATATGCTGGGAATAAAAGAAGACGCCTCACTCGTTTCGATCTTATGACCCTAAAACAGAAAAAGGGTGAAAGTGTAAGGGAATACCTGAGAAGGTTTGATCTATCCTACCAGCAGGTCAGGGAGATCGATGATTCCACCGCCGCCTATGCCCTGACAATCTCCCTGCTTCCAGGGGAAATGAAAAATCAGATGATCAGGGCCCAGCCAGAAACCTTGGCCATGGCCAGGAAAATTGCGGAAGGGTTTATTCTGCAGGAGGAGTTCCACGGCCTGACGGATACCCCTGCAGGCCAAGCAAGGCCGCAGGGGGGACCGCAGGGTGGGCGTGGCAGAAATGAGCCAGGCAAGAGAGAAGAGGGAGACACTCCCAAGAAGGAGCGCACTGTCTACCAGCCCAGGTTTGACAGTTACACTGCCCTCAACAAACCCAGGACGGAGATCTTTGAACTAGAAAAGGAAACCGCTAAGTGGAATCGCCCGAACAAGCCTCGCAGCCCAAAAGGAGACCCCAAGAAATTCTGCACCTTCCACGACTGCATAGGCCACACCACCGAGGAATGTCGCCACCTGAAAGACGAAATCGAGAAGTTAATCAGGAACGGATGGTTGGCCAACTACGCAGCCAAGAATAAGCCTCAGAATAAAGTATCTGAGAAACCCGAAGGGTCAGAGCAGAACCGCATGGTGATCCACGTAATATCAGGGGGCACTGAGGGCCAGCTCAGTCGAAGAGGCCAAAAAAGACAAATGCGTGAACTAAGGAACCAGATCTGTTATGCTGAAAAAGCAGGAAGTCCAAGAGGAGTGACATTAAGCATCACCCCTGAAGATGCAGGGCGCGTAGTATACCCGCACAGTGATCCTTTGGTGCTGTCCCTGGAGATCAGCAACCACATTGTGCGGAGGTGCATGGTAGACACTGGCGCATACACAAATCTACTGTACAAGGACGCCTTCGAGAAAATGGGCCTGGAAAAAAGGCACCTACGACCTGCTCCCGGATCATTATACGGGTTCAGTGGAGCAGGCATGCTGCCCATGGGAGTCATAGACCTACCCGTAACCTTTGGGGAAGGCTCTACTGCCAGAAACGTCAGGGCAACCTTTGTTGTTGTGGATGCAAGATCCGCCTACAACGCCCTAATTGGCAGAGCCACCCTGGACGAAATCGAGGCGGCCATCTCCATCAGGGCCCTCACCATAGCATATGTCACCGATTTCGGACTAGAAGGAAAAGTGCGCGGGGACCAAGAGTCAGCCAGACAATGCTACTCCGTGGCCCTGCAAACACACGAAAAAGAGAGAAAAGGAAAAAGAAAGGCTGACAGTTCCCCCAGCAGGGAAGGCGAAATCCCAGTTAAGAATCAGGCGTCCGACCACCTGGAGCCAGGGGGAGAAAGCATGCTGGTAGACTTAGAACCAGGGAGGCAGGTCCAAATAGGAGCTGACCTGGAGGAGTCCTACCAGGCTGAACTGATCAAGCTGCTGAAAGAAAACAAGGACGTATTCGCCTACTCGGCAGATGAGATGCCCGGGGTTGATCCATCATGCATCGTTCACAGGCTGAACGTAAGCATGGACGCTCGCCCTGTAAAGCAGAAAAAGCGAAATATGTCCGCAGAAAAGGACGCGGCAATCAAGGGAGAAATTGACAAGCTTTTGAAAGCAGATTTTATTGAGGTCTGTGACTACCCAGAATGGCTGGCGAATGTAGTCATGGTCAAAAAATCGTCAGGCGCATGGAGAATGTGCGTAGACTTTACAAACCTCAACAAAGCCTGCCCGAAAGACTGCTATCCGCTCCCCAGAATCGACCAACTGGTGGACGCCACCAGCGGTTATACCATGCTGAGCTTCCTAGATGACTTTTCAGGGTATCATCAAGTATACTTATGGCAGCCGGACAGGGTGAAGTGTGCGTTCATCACCAGTTCAGGCACCTACATGTACAAGATGATGCCATTCGGGCTTAAAAATGCAGGGGCCACATACCAACGTTTAGTTGATAAAGTGTTTGAGGGACAAAAGGGCAGGAACATTGAGGCTTACGTCGATGACGCCATCGTAAAAAGCAAAGAAGACAGAGAGCACCTGACAGACCTGCAGTAAACCTTCTGTTCCCTACGCACCTACAAAATGAAACTCAATCCAAAAAAGTGTACATTTGGGGTCCGTTCCGGTAAATTCCTGGGGTTCTTGGTCAGCTCTCGGGGGATAGACGCTAACCCTGAGAAAATTCAGGCAGTTCTAGATCTTCCAGAGCCCAAGACCATTAGAGACATCCAGCGCCTGACGGGCCGCATGGCCGCCTTGGCGCGATTCGTCGCCCGATCAGCAGACAAGTCCACTCCTTTCTTCAAGATACTGAAAGGAAACAAACAGTTCAAGTGGGAAAACGAGTAGAAAGAGGCCTTCGAACAACTGAAGGACCATCTTAAGAAGCTCCCCACCCTGGCAAGGCCAGTAGCAGGGGAAAAACTTTTCCTCTACATTGCAGTGACCAATATAACTGTCAGCGCGGTCATCTTACGGGAAGAGGCAGGCACCCAGCAACCTATATACTTCGTAAGTCATGCGCTGGGGGCAGCCGAGAAAAATTACCCGATGGTCGAAAAAGCCGCCTACGCAGTCATAATTGCTGCCAGAAAACTCAGACCTTACTTTGACGCGCATCCGGTCGTGGTCCTCACCGACCAACCGCTGGAGAAAGTGTTGGAAAAGTTTGAAAAATCAGGGAGATTACTGAAATGGGCGATCGAGCTGAGTGGGCTAGGGATATCTTACCAGCCATCAAAGCCCAAGCCTTAGCAGATTTTCTGGCTGAGTGCTCCCATTCAGGGGAAGAAGAGACCCCTGCCGAAGAGTGGGTCGTGCATACTGATGGATCCTCGACAGCCAATGGCGCAGGCGCAGGCGTCGTACTGACTAGCCCAGGGGGGGCTGACTTTGAGCATGCGCTCAGGTTTGTCTTCTCAGCATCAAACAACGAAGCAGAGTACGAAGCAGTACTCGCAGGCGTCAGACTCCCAGCTCATCGCCAACCAAATCAATGGTGAATACGAAGCAAGGGACCAAGCAATGGCCTCATACCTGGAGATGGTGAAAGGAGTGTTATCAGGCCTGAAACCATATGAGATCAAACAGATCCCCCGCTCCCAGAACAGTCGAGCAGATGCCCTGTCAAAACTGGCAAGTTCCAGTCTACAGGACATACGGAGGTCAGCGTGGGTTAACGTCTTGCATGAGAAGTCTACCAGCCCCTGTCAGGCGATTAGCACCGTGGAAGAAGGTCCGGAAAGTTGGATGACTCCCTTCATCCAATTCAAGAAACTTGGTGTCCTACCATCAGACGCAGCACAAAAAAGAAAAGTACGGGCTAAAGCAGCCTGGTTCATACTCATTGATGGGGAACTCTATAAGAAGTCTTTTACTTATCCCCTGCTCAAATGCCTACGGGCAGATCATGCTGCTGAAGTACTAGAAGATATCCACTCAGGGATTTGTGGACATCACATCGGAGGGAGATCACTGGCCCACAAAGCCCTAAGGGCAGGCTACTATTGGCCTACTATGCTGGCAGATGCCAAGAGCCTGACCCAGAAATGCAGAAAGTGCCAACTCTTCGCCCCATCAATCCATGCCCCGGCCCAGGAGTTCAGGCCAATCCTATCCCCCATCCCCTTCGCTCAATGGGGGATGGACATACTAGGACCCTTCACGGTGGCCACAGGGGGCAGGAAATTCTTGATTGTTGCCATAGACTACTTCACCAAATGGGTGGAAGCCGAAGCAGTGCCCAACATTACTGAGCCGGCGGTCAGAAAAGTGGTCTGGCGAAATATTATCACCAGGTTCGGTCTGCCAAAAATGTTGGTATTTGACCATGGCAGACAATTTGATAATGATCCTCTAAGAATCTGGCCGGAAAGCCACAACGTCGCAGTCGCTTATTCAGCCGTCTGTCACCCTCAAACCAACGGACAGGCAGAAGCAGCCAACAAACAAATCCTAAATGGCCTGAAGAAAATGGTGGATGACTGCAAGGGTAGGTGGGCTGACGAGCTTCCTAGTATACTCTGGTCAATCCGAACTACTAGAAAAGAATCTACAGGCCAGACCCCGTTTGGTCTGGTATATGGAGCAGAGGCATTATTACCAATTGAGGCAAGGATCCCTTCTCTGCGCTCCCTACAGTACGACCAGGCTGAAAACGAGGCTGCAATGGTCGAGGCCCTGGACCTGGTAAATGAGTTAAGGGAGGAAGCCAGTACCAACATCGTTGCCTACCAGCAACGAATGAGGAAAGCCTTCAACACCAAAGTTCGTCAGAGGAACTTCCAGATGGGTGAGCTGGTTCTGAGAAAAACGCAGGCGGTTGGAAAATCAAGGGAACATGGAAAGCTAAGTGCCAACTGGGAGGGTCCATACCAAGTGACTCAAGTCCTGGGACCAGGCACATACAAAATCGCCAACCTTGAAGGGCAAGAGTTGCATGCTCACTGGAATGCGGACACCTTGAAGAAATATTACGTCTGAACAAAATTCGAAGATAGTTTTTTATTTTTGCTAAAAACAAAAGGCGGAGGACGGTCAAAGAATGTCGACGGCTCCGACCACCCAAAATGTCGCAAATTTTATAAAGAAATGAGAAAAATCCAGATTTATACTCGTTGCCTGTTCAAACTTGCGCATTCACAAACAAACGAGCAGGGGGCAATAAAGGGAGGCCCCCCTGTTGCCAAAATTAGGAAAAATGAACCCCCCAACAAAAAATCCAAACCTCCCTGCTTACCTCTGGGCAGGCAGGGGGCAGGCCCCCTGAGCTTCGAACAAAAGCCAGGGACAGGCCAGATCAACAAGGACTGGGGGCAGGCCCCCCAACCTTGTATAAAAAACGCAAAAACCTCCCTGCTTACCTCTGGGCAGGCAGGGGGCAGGCCCCCTGGACTTTGAACAAAAGCCAGGGACAGGCCAGACTGACAAGGACTGGGGGCAGGCCCCCCAACCTTGTATAAAAAACGCAAAGGCCACCCTGCTTACCTCTAGGCAGGCAGGGGGCAGGCCCCCTGGACTTTGAACAAAAGCCAGGGACAAGCCAGACTGACAAGGACTGGGGGCAGGCCCCCCAACCTTGTATAAAAAACACAAAGGCCACCCTGCTTACCTCTGGGCAGGCAGGGGGCAGGCCCCCTGGACTTTGAACAAAGCTAGGGACAAGCTGTGCCAGGCGCGACTAACAACAAGGAAAGACTCCCCGAATTTTAAAACAAAACTTGCCATAAAAAGCAAAGAAAAATATTCCACAAACAGGACCCATGAAGGGTAGAAGGTCTTTACAAAGTTAAAAAGAAAAAACAAAGTGGCAAATATTACAAACAAACTGGCCATAGCACTGGCTCAACACGGAAGGATAAAAGCTTTTATAAGAAAAAAGGGCGTCACGTAGCATCCTGGTGAGCGTCGGCATCTGCCTCAGGCTGCCTGGTCGCCCGAGCTTCATTCTTAGCGGTATAAAGACTCCGGAAGGAATCCTCATCAAAGGTAGGGAACATCTCCCCTATCACCTCCATCACCAACTCCAGAGAGGATTTGGCACCGCTCGCGAAGCTGGCATCCACTGCAGCCTCAGCCTCCTCAGCCAGGGTCTCTTTCTCCTTCGTCCATTCCCCTTTAGCCTGTTCAAAAGTCGACTTGGCCTTTGACAGCTGCTCCTCCAAGTCAGTTACTCTCCCCTTTAAATGCCCCATCTCGGCCAAAGATAGATTGGCTCGGTCCAACGACTGCCGGCTCTCCTTCAGATCAGCCTCCAGCTTGGCAACCTCCTTCACAGCCATCTCCCCCTACAGCCTCCACTGACCAGCCTGCTTCTTGGCCTCCTCTAACTCGCCCTCTTGCCTTGTCATCTTATCCTTCAAGGAGCTTATCAAGGAGACATCCCTCTCTACCATATCCAGGCGGTCGGGAGGAGGAGCCCCGGGAGTAATTCTCAGCTCCTCATCACTCAGGCGGCTGAGAGCCGCCAGTTCGGCAGACGCCATCATAACCTTAGAGGTACGCTGGATATACTGAAGCACTTGATGAGAAGTTGAAGTCACCATTTTTGTAAGGCGGTCGGCCAAGACGGCTCCGGAATTAGAAAGCAAGCCTGACACGTCCACACTGTCACTAGCCGTGTAGTGGAACTCTGCGTTTTCCTCTGGGAAGGGGGTACTTGGAGGCTCACGTGCAGGGCGCTTCGCCTCAGGGGTGGTAACATCCGCCTCCAGGTCCACCACGTCAGCACTAGGAGCTTCCCTGTCTCTTTTCCTCCTCAACTCCAAGGGAACACTCTCCCCAGTCCCCTCGGAATTCCCAGGTTGCGTCCCCTGCGAAATCCGAGGCCCAGCCGGAGAGGCACCCTGTTTCTGACTGGGGGAAGGTGTAGCTCCAGAAGTAACCTCCGCCTCCCCCTCATGGGTGCCAGGGGTAGGAGTCGCCGGCTTCGACGAAGGCAGCCGGGGTGGGAGAGGTAATCTTCGACCAGCGGCGAAGTCTTTTACAAGCTTCATAAGGGCTTTGCTTCCCTTCCTAAAATTCGCAGGGAGAGAAGGACGCTTTGAAAGAACGACCAATTCCTCACTCAGGCCCAACTTCCTGACCTGCTTCTTTGTCCAGCGCCAAGTATAGGAATCTGCAGAAAGGGAAAGACGGTCATCTAAAAAGCAGGGAGAAATAAAGTCTCTGGAAAATCGTGACAACAAAAAATCCCTAGAACTACCTTCAAGGCCAGGAATCAGGCCCAGGGGAAGCAAATACTCGTCTGTCGTAATGAGCTCCGCATGGGGGAGCCAGAAGGCAGGGCCAAAGTTCCCATGTTTATCCACCACAATCTCAAACTTTTTTATCAAAATCTCCTCCTTCTCGCTCAGCCTGACCTCCAGGGCCTTCCCCCCAACACTTGGGTGATACTCCTCGTGCGTCTCCATGCGGGTGTGGACATGGTTCCTAAAATGTCTAGGAATTTTCCACCCTGACGCGCTATGAATGTATATAAAGTTATTTTTCCAGTCCTTTAGGCTGCTCAGAGCCGGCCAGACCAAGGCATACTTTTTCTGCCTCTGCAGAGACCAATAACCAGGGGAGCCATCCCCCCCAGACGAAGACATCATTTGAAGACCGACCATAAAACGAAGGGCGTCAATATAAGGCCCCTCGCCATGGAAAAGGCAGGTCCCGGTGTAAGCTACTAAGGATCTAATGGCAGTTGCAGTCAGCTGGGCGATAGCGACGTTCATCTTCCTGAAGGTTTCTTCCAGGAAGGGGTGCAGTGGGAATCGCAGGCCAAATTCCAAGGCCTTGTGGTAGACGGCCACACACCCTTCTGGGGGACAACATACTGTGACCCTTTCCCCAGGGATTACAACCGTGTACCCTTCCCCGAAATTATAAAATTGTTCAATGGCCTTAGCAGCGTTACTCTCCAAAATCAGGTCCCTGTTCTTGGCCTCATGGTAGGTCTTTAGGGGGACCACATACTTTTTCTTGTCCAAGAAATAGGTCCTCCCCCTCTCCCTGCGGATGAGGGGGCCGGCGACCCTGGAAGGATCCACCTCCAGGGCCTCGTCATCGGAGTCGACCACATCAAAGGGAGCTGGTTCGGGTGACTCAGCACCCTCCCCCCTGTGATGATCGTCCTCCTCCCTAGGACCGACCCCGGAGGAAGAAGCTATGTCACGCCGGCCACCGTCGCCGCCCCCAGTTCCCCCGAGCAAAGAATTAAAAGAAAGGGGACGGACTCGCGACATATTGGCTATGGAAGGGAAAAAAGAGGTGAAAGATTTAAAGAAGTTCTAACCTAAAGACGCCGATAAAGTCGCCGGAGACAGTGACAAAAGGTATTCCTTGCTCCTCGAAGAATGCTCGGCAAACGAAGAAGATTCAGGAAGTATAAGGAGTTTGAAGTATCAGGAAAAGTAAAAGAAGAAAATGAAGGGGGAGAAGGGTTCATATAAAGCCCAAGAAGTCCAAAAGGCGATCCCCTGACAGAACCCTCAATAGTCATCCACGTGTCGCACACTGGACACGGACTGTTCACCCTTTCCAAGAAGGGCCTCGAAAGACAAAAAATGTCAGAGAGAAAGGTCAACCGACGACGTCATTCCCGCATCCAAAAAAAAAAAAAGACAAACTGATTAACTTTCATTTCATTAGCCAAGCAGGGGAAAGTTACATCTTGAGCCAGATACGAAAAGAAAATACATAAGGCCCAAAAATTTCGGCTTGACAGAAACCAAACATCCTGCTACGCAGGCCTAGTCGTCATCCAAGTCTGAGGAATGATCCCCAGAACTGCCTGGGCTCCCGAGATCCGAGCCCCAATCCCAGTCTGGGGAATCCTGGAAAGGATCATCAGGAGCTCCGTCTCCATCCTTGTCGCTCAGGAAACCAAGACCCTCACTATCATCGGAGTCATGGCTGCTGTCCTCCCAGTCCCTGCCAAAGGGAACGGCCTGGGATTCATCACAAGTACGACAACCTGTCCTCCTCACAGGTGAGGAGGGGCCCGACGCCAAGGAGGAGTCGGTGTCAGAAGAATTAAGGTTAAACTGCCCAGGGTGCAGCCACGGGAAGCATTCGTGGCATCCCCTGTCAAAGCAGCCCCCTCCCTGAGGGCAACGCCTGAATCTAGGAACAGCAAGGGGTGAGGATCTCTTGAGACGTTTGTTCAATCTGGAGGGGACCCTCCTGCCATTCCGACGGGAACGAAACCGCGAAAGACGGCTACGGCAAACAGCTCGATAAGCAGCTCGAGCGTACCGAAGTCTCCAAAATCCTCTAAAAAGGAAAGTAACATGGCGAGCTCCACGGCGAGTTACGTGTTTTTTGATCCAAACCATGATCAAGACAAGGAAAGTGGAAGTATTGAAGATAGGCTAAGCAGAAAAGGTGGAGGAAGTTGGGGTTTTATACAAGAGAGCATGGCATTAATGACGCTCCAACCACCCTGGAAGGAGAAGCCACCAATCGGGAACTCTTCACGATTCCCAAAAATCCACCTAGAGTAGAGGTGTAATCATTACAAAAGCACTCTCAACTCTTTGCATACCTGACGTGAGCAGCGCTACGTTTCTCGGGAAAGTGCGAAACATTAAATGCTGTAGCAGACATGGAAGTCAACCTCCCTCCAAGCAAGGGTCGCCAGCAGAAGGAAAGCCTTGCTTTCCCTCTACTGACGAGGGCCAATTGATTGGGGTCGGCAGCCTGACACCAATCGCCTTCCAGGCAGGCCCCAGAAACACCCCCATCAAGTTTAAAAGGCCAGTCCCTGGCAAGAAGCTGAAACAAGAGCATAAAAACGCTAAGGATGGCAGTCGGCCGCTGGGACCATAAGCCATCCCAGCCTGCTGGAACCTAGCAGCCACTGCCCGAGGTCCGCCTGCCCTGGGGAAGTCCCTGGTCAACAGGGTCAGGACCCCCAGGGGCCCTCCCGTCATTTCGCCTAAGGTAATTAGGAATGGGTGGATGAGAAGCCGCCACTTGTCACTTCCTTATCCAACCATTCCTCTCCCACTTCTCTTTCTTGTGGGAAGGTATAAATACTCAACCCTTTCCCCCAAGAAAGGGGTTGGATTTTCTCTCTCTAGACTCTCACTCCTAAAAAGGCACCTAGTTCCTCACGAGCTAGGTCCATCAAGGCATTCCACGGACTGACTTAGGCATCGGAGAGGGTTCCCTCGGACAACCTCCGAGGCCCTGTGCGCTCATTGTGCAGGGAGCAGGCCAACTCCGCCGGGAAGGTCCGATCGCGGGAGCGGGACAAAGGAGAGGTTTAGGAAATCAGACGATCAATTGTTCACCAACGACTCAATTATACAACCCGGATTCAGAGCCGGGTTAATTGTTTCCGTGACCGGAACAAATTTGATTTTTTACAATTATGAGATAAAAGCCTTTAGAGTTCATTTTTTAAAAACATTTTTTTTTGCAGAAAGATTATCATTTCATTTCATAAGAAGTGAAATTACAAGATTCATGCAAAAACTACCTCACTATGGATACATCAATGAGTATCTATGTGATCCAAAATCCTCATAATCTTGGGATTAGTAGAACTATCCTTCAGTCTAGTACAAACAATAAAGCAAATTTGAGCAAATACAGTTTCTAAGGGTGTGTATTGATCAGTAAAGATCCCCTTATTACGTTCTTTCCAAATGCTATGTACAGTTGCTGCAATACTGTTTTGAATCCATAGGAACTTCCAATGCTTCTTATGACTGGGATGTTGATGCCATTTAATGACTGATCTTAGACGAGATTCAGGAATCGTCACCCCCATCCACTTCTGGACAGCACTCCAAATCTGATGTGAGAATGAGCAACTAAAGAAGAGATGTTGATGATCCTCAGCATTTTTTTTTGATAAAATGTGATTGTATTATATCAAAAAAACTGAGACTTTACATATTCGTATAATCCAAACGAGGACCCAAAGAGTCCTATCTATATCGAACTTACAAATCAATGAATCAGCTATATCACTAAGCACACATCTACCAGCCTAAACTCTGACCAGGTAACCAGACCTGGATCCTCGCCTTCACCTCCCTCCTGATTATAGCAGCCAACCTCTCAGGTCTTATAAGCATCTCGTTCATCCTCGCGTTGTTCCTTTGCGCCCATACGAATTAGTAGCAAGCAACAAGAACAATAGTGTTTTTCTTACAGACCGTCTCGTCCTTTGCTCCTACTATTAATTCATTCATATCTCTAACATGCCCAAACCAATCCTCAACACGACTTATCACCATCCTGTTGTATTCACAGGAGAAAAATAAGTGATCAATGGTCTCAGGATGGGCTTGACAAAGCCAGCATTTGTCACTCTCGCTGCATCCTTAGCCAAACAATTTGGTCATCGTGTTCATGCCCCCCAATTGAGCCAGCCAAACAATGACTGAGTGCTTTGGAATAATCCATTTGCACCAGACAATTTTAGTCCACTCCTTGTTCGATTGCTTGCTTCTTAACCATTCGTAGCCACTGGCAATAGTATACCTTCCTGAATCAGCTTGCCAGTTATTGTTCAGATATCCATGTCGCATACAGTCTTTCACTTTACAGATACTCTTCCACGACCAAGTATCAGCTGCATTCGGGACGTAATCATCCCAATGTCGCCCCTTTAGATGGACCTGATTCACCCACTTAATCCACAACTTGTCAAGTTGGGTATATATCCAATGTACCAGTTTTGCCACAGCTGCCCTGTTCCAATTATCTACCTGCTTAATACTCATTCCACCCTCCGCCTTTGAAACAGTAATTCTGTCCCAAGCTACTAACGGCACTCTTTGGTATTCGCTTGATCCCGACCATAGAAAATTTCTACATATGGCCTCAATTCTCTTAATAATTGCACCAGGTAGGATGAATATGGATGCCCAGTAAGAATGAAGAGTTTTCAATACCGCATTGATTAGCGTAATCTTACCCGCATAAGAGAGTTTTTTTGCCCCTAGACACCAAATTCTTGCCACTATTTTGTCTGTTAGAACCTTGCAATCTTCCTTGTTTAGTTTGCCCGGTTTAATTGGGATGCCAAGGTACCTAAACGGCATGGTTCCCTCTTTAAAGCCAGTCACGGAGAGTATATCCTTCTAGAGATCAGCATTGAGCCCACTGAAGTAAACCTCTGATTTACTGCAGTTTTTCCGTAACCCCGTAGTATTAGAAAAGGTAGTGAACGCTTTCATCAATAGCAGAATTGATGAGGCGTTTCCTTTACAAAACATCAACAAATCGTCGGCAAACATCAAATGGGTCAATTCCAGCTTTTTACACATTGGATGGAATTGGAATTGATTCCTAGCAGTGGCGTATTTCAGCGTTCTTGATAAATACTCCATACAAAGTGTAAATAGAAGGGGAGAAATAGGATCCCCTTGTCTTAACCCTCTTCTCCCTTTGAAATATCCAAATTGATTACCATTGAGGGACAATGTGAAAGAAGTAGTGGAAACACATTCCATGACAAGTCTGACGAAATGAGGAGGAAAGTTTAAGGCTCGCATAATTTGATCTACAAACTCCCATTCCACTGTATCGTATGCTTTCTGAAGATCAATTTTAAACATACATCTAGGGAGGAGCTTTTAGTAGCATAGAGTTTAACCAAATCTTGACAAATAAGTATATTTTCAATAATAGCTCGTTGTTGGATAAAAGCACCCTGAGTCTGGCTAATTATGTCCGGAAGAACCACTGTTAATCTATTGCAAAGAATTTTTTAGATGGCCTTGTAAATAGTATTGTAGCAGGCAATAGGACGAAAATGACTCACTGAGGTGGGTATTTCGTTCTTAGGAATAAGCGTAATTACAGTCGCATTAATTTGCTGGAGCATTCTACCATTATCGAAGAAGTCTAATATAGCATCACATACCTCCTCTTCAATCGTATCCCACGCAGCCCTGAAGAAACCGCTTGTGTACCCATCAGGCCCTGGGGCTTTATCTTGGGGAATTGAGCATATAACCTTCTTTATCTCCTCTCTAGTGACAGGCAACATGAGCTCCTGCCAGTGAGTATTATTGCATACCGGTCCTGTGCTAATAATAGATCTTCTAACAGGCTCCGTTTCTTTAGACTCCCCTAGTAGCTGTTGGTAAAAATCTAGGAATGCTTCCTGGATATCACTTTGTTTAGTGCAATGCTTACCAGACATACTATGGATCTCGGACACTCTATTTCTGCAGATTCTTTGACGAATACTTGAATGGAAATAAGCCGTATTAGCATCCCCATCAGTTATCCATGCTGATTTCGCCTTCTGCCTTAGAAAACTCTGCCTATCCAACTGTAATTGTCTTGCTGTAGTTAGCACCTCCATCTCAGCATTAATAAGCTGTTCATCCAATGGATTCCTGCACAATTTCTCCTACAACCTCTCAAGATCATGAGAGGCTTTCTCAGCCCTGCACTCTATATCCGAATAACAATCTCTATTCAACTTCTTGAGAATAGGCCTAAGAGTCTTCAATTTTTTAACAACTCTGAACATAGGTACCCCATCAATACTATTAATCCAATGTTCCTTAACCCCATCCTCGACAATGGACTCGTAATAGCGACGGGAACGCGGGAGTATCGAGGATGTATGTAAAGTTATGGTGTGTGTGTGGATTGTTTTGTCGGTTTTTCGAGGGAAAATGACTCAGTTTTTTGTGTAGGATGGCTTGGGATTGTAGTGTGGAGAGGATGCTAGACTTAGGTTGAAAATGTAGGTTTTTTTCTATGTGTCAAAATCTGAAAATGAAGAGCACAAGGAGGGGTATTTATAGAGTTTACCCCTCGACCTAGGGTCACTCGATCGAGTGGCCCTAAAAAAGAGGTCTGTTGCGTTTTTGTGGCTCCACTCGATCGAGTGAGCTCAATCCACTCGATCGACTGGATAGGGTTGGCGAGCCATTTTAGGAAATGATTGACTTTTTTGATTTTTTGAAAATTGTGTTTGGGTGCAAGTTTCTAGAAGCGGACTTGGCTGATTTTGAGGACGGATTCGTCTTCGACCGGGTTTTGACCCGGTCGCCAAAAGACGGTTTTTATTTTTGGTGTCGGTTTTGGCCCAAATTAGTCTCATTTTACTCGGGACGACCCACTGGGCCTGAATTTGAGGTTGGTTTTGAGAGATTTGTACTCCGCTAAAAGTCCATGTCGGATATTATTGATTCCGAGCCCATATTCGAGTATACTAAGTCACGTTTGCGTCCGATCATCATCGGGTGTTTTGTCGGGAACTGCTATAGACACTAGCAGGCAAAATGCGGGTGTCTACAGAGCCTCCACTCTGACTGAGGCTTGGACAAGGCGAAAGTCAGAGTAGATACCAGGCCAATCGCAGATTACGACCATAAGCCTTCCGGTCGGGTCGTTTATAGTCCAGTAGACTTGCGTGAAGGGCTCGCCAGCCATAAGCAGAGGGTCATACCTGTCCTGATGATGGCAGCTCCGTGGGGAGTCGAATTTGCTTTTGAAATCCTAGGTGTACCCGTATGCCGATACATCACATCTTGGATGTAGCATTCTGGGAGTAACACTGACCCACACTGGGGAGTAAAGCAGCTGCGCGGAGACTTGCTTCTGAAGTCTGGGGTGTACCTGTATGCTGACACATAACAACTTGCATGTAACACATAGGCAAAACACCGACTCATGCTGGGGAAAAATAAAATAATGAATTTTTGAAAATCAGAATCTTGAAGGATTTTTTTAGAAATTTTGGGAATGATCGGGATGACTTGATTCCTATTCTGGGTTCTGAACTGCAATCAGGCCTGCGCGTGTGTATAGGGCCCATATTTGCTGAGGAGGCATGGCAGTTAGGGTTCAGTTAGGTTTTCCTATTATAAATATAGGAATCCCTGCTTCAACTTACTATATCCCAAATCACAAACTTCTTCTTCTCCTCAAAATCTCTTGGATTTTCAAAGAAGACTCAAATATCTGTCATGGGTATTGATCACCTGACTGCACTGCTTTTTGCTTGGTCCCAACATTTTCGGGACGAGGAAAAGGTTCAACTGATCCAGATGGGAATTGTCAATTTATTCCCACTTCAACGTCTGATAATCGACTCACACTTTCTGGATGCCTGTTTAACGTTTTGGGATACTACCCATCACGTTTTTGCGTTTCCGCGAGGAGAAACATGCCCTCTACCTGAGGAGATCGCTACTATAGGTGGTTGGAGCCCTATTGCTCGTCTTGCTATCCCTCCATTTTATCCCGATCCAAGGAGGAGGATGAGGGATTTCCTGGGTTTGTCTCATGCTGAGACAGATCGAATGGTGCGGGGAGATTCTGTTTCCCTTTTAGACCTGGCCGACAAATTTATGAATAACCGAGACGTGAGGGTTACTTCTACCCATAAGCGTAGGGCTTTCGCCTTTTGCATGCTGCACCGCTATGTGTTTGAAGGGATGATGGAGGCTGACTCGTGCTTGGGTCAGATCAGGCTGATTGGTGTGGTTGACCAGATGGAGACTGGTCATAGCCCTGCTTGACTAGCCACCGGGGAGATCATTATGTGTCTCGACGCTAGGAGGCTTGACCCGGACCAACAGCTGACGGGGAGTATCCGTCTTTTGCAGGTATACACCTCACGTCTTTTTTTTTCCTTTTTTTTGCGCGAATTTTCTGATGTACGCGAGTCACTCGATCGAGTGGACCTTTTACTCGATCGAGTGACGTCTTTGATGAGCTTCTGCTTGTTTTTGGAGGGCTTACTCGATCGAGTCAGCTGTTGTACTCGATCGAGTGGGCTCTGGCGAACTTCCCCATTGCTTACGAATCTTGTGTATACTTTTCAGATTTGGTAGTCGGAACGTCTGTCGATCATAGAATCCCCTCCGAGTATTCCCAACTACCGTAGCAGCCAAATTAGCTCGAGGAGGCGACGGATAAGCTCGAGTCATCATATAAACCGAGCTTATTGGGATGAGGAGCTGGTGTTTCACGGCGGTCTCTTAATTAGGTAGACCGTCGCCTGGTGGTTTCTCTCCAAATTGACGGAACTGGCCAAGAGAGACCAAGCCCGCTATTTGGTGATTCTGTCTCTTGACTGGGCGGTCCACATTTACCCAGACCGCCTCCTGAGGCAATTTGGTTTGTCTCAGCGCATTCCTGAGACTGAGGCGATCATTAGCGTTCCGCTCCAACTGACGGACGCTATGTGCGACACCTGGCTACAGAGGTGGTTCACCCGTCCTACATGGACTATACCCAACCCTTGCCAATTCGCTTGGGTTTCACGTGCATATGAGAAGTGGACTTTCGAGGAGTCTGAGGAAGCTCGTAAAGCTTTGAAGGTTGATGAGGCCTTCGAGTTGGTTCGCCAAGAGACGGCGAAGGACAACAGGGTTTTCTTCGACGAAGGAGACACTCCTGCTACTCTAGTCCGATTAGAATCGGGTCTTAAGTCACATACTAAAACTCGATCTAAGGATGCCGGTGCTAGCTGCACGCGGGGGCAGCAAAGCCCCTAGACTGATTTGGAGAGACGACTTGGGCCAAGACCGGCGGTTAGAGACCGACTAGGCCCACTTGACCGGCTTCCTGAGCCTGTGAGGGCCCGGCTCGGGCCGATAGATGTGATCGAGGACTCGAGTTCAAAGAAACGAGTCCGAGCCAAAGAGATTTCCTTGGTGATTCGGGAACGTTCCCCTCCGCGTCGTCGTCAATGGACGGCCAAGGAGGCAAAGGACAAGGGGAAGGACAAGATGCCTTGAACACCGAGTCCTTAGCTTTTTATTATTTAAATATTATTACTTTTTTTTGTTTTTTTTGTGGCTTTTTGTTTTTTTTTGAATTTCTGCACTTGTAATTTCTCGAGTTTATCGGGGTTTTAGTAATTAATAAAAGAAGTTTATTATTAAACCGTTCATGTCTTTTCTTGATTACACTGGTTGTGCCCTTTTGAGGGGCTGCCTACGTATCTGCAATTAGCTGAATCAAACCAAACGTAGTTCAGGCTCAGTAGATTTGCAATCTCGAATTACACCAAGACCAATAGTTCAAGATGTTTGTGACAGTAGAATAAATAATTCTAGCTTATTGACTTGCTTTTTGTAAAAACTGATTTTGATAAATTTTGCAAATGACATTGAGAAAAGGCTAAGGGTAGTAACGGTTCAGCTGGTCCAGGTTGGTTGGGTTGACGAACTCATTCCCGTCCAGGTCCGTCAGCATCACTGCTCCTCCCGATAGGATCTTCTTTACCAAGTATGGCCCAGCCCAATTAGGTTTGAATTTTCCCCTTGGGTCAACTGGTAATAAAGCTCGAACCGATTTAAGAACCAGATCCCCCTCCTTAATATTTCTGGGTCTCACCCTTTTGTTGAAGGCCCGCTGGATCCTTTTTTGATAGATTTGGATATTGTTGAGGGCACGAGATCGTCGTTCGTCTAGTAGAACCAACGAGTCATACCGTGCTCGAACCCAATTAGCTTCGGGTACTTGACTTTCTAACAGAATTCTGAGGGACGGTACCTCCAATTTAACTGGTTGGACTGCCTCCATCCCATAAGTTAGGTAATACAGCGTCGCCCCGGTTGCGGTGAGAATTGACGTCCGGTATCCCCATAGGGCAAAAGGTATTTTGTCGGGCCAGCCCCGGTAATTATCAACCATCTTTTTGAGTATGGTGACAATTGTTTTATTGGCCGCATCTATCGCTCCATTTCTTTGGGGACGATAAGGCGAGGACGTATGCCTTTGAATTTTATACTTGGTCAGCAGGGCCGCAGTTTCGCCTTGAAAATGAGTCCCGTGATCACTGATAAATTCATGTGGGATCCCATACCGACATATTATCTTGTTCTGGATGAACTTGGCGACATGCTTAGCATTGAGAATGCGATATGATTCAGCTTTGACCCATTTGGTGAAATAGTCGATAGCTAGTAAAATAAAACAGTGGCCGCCAGTACCAGAGGGATTTACTTTCCCGATTATGTCGATAGCCCATGTCGAGAATGGCCAAGGCGACGTCATGGTATAAAGTAGACATGACGGCATATGTTGAATGTTGGCGAAGATGTGACAGTTATGACAATTTTTGACATATAGCTGGCAGTTGGCTTCCATAGTATTCCAGTAATACCCGAGCCTCATGATTTTTCGGGCCAGCATCTGGGCATTCATATGTGGGCCGCATTCACCATCATGTATTTCGACCATAACCTTTTCAGCTTTATATTTATCGACACAAAGGAGTAGAGCCCCCTGTGCTGTCTTTTTGTATAGCTGCCCGTCATCGGTGCGGACAAACTGGGTAGCTAGCCTTCGTAAGGCCTTCTTGGCTCGGCCTTGAGTCCTGGAAGGATATTCCCCGTTTGTCAGGTACGTTAACACAGCCTGATACCACGGTTCAGGATCAGTTATCTCAATGTCTTCAATGTCGTGAATATCTGCCGGCTCGGACCGTCTTTCGACACAAATTGGCATACTGGTCACGTGGTCGGGAATATTCAGCAAAGATGCCAATTTTGAGAGTGCATCTGAAAACTGATTCTCCTCCCGAGGCAAGTATATGTACTCCACCTTTTGGAATTGTTTCTCGAGATCCCTTACTCGTGCCTGGTAGGGCACGAGATTAGCGTTCCGAGTTTTCCATTTTTGAAGTGCTTGGTTTATGACCAAGGATGAGTCACCATGTACCCGGATATTTGTGATCCCTAGATTGGCGGCGGCTTGTAGCCCGTAAATGCATGCTTTGTACTCGGCTGCATTATTGGTAACATCAAAGTCCAGTTTGATGGACACGGGAGTGTGCTCCCCTTTTGGTGAGATTAGAAGGATTCCGACTCCGAACCCTCGAAAATTGGACACTCCATCGAAGTATAAATTCCATGTTTCGGTATCGGGATGGAATATATCTACATCTGGGAAGGACCAGGTGTCGGTGTGTCCTTCTTCGGTTACCGGGCTATCGGCGAGAAATTCAGCTACTACTCGCCCCTTAATGGCCTTCAACGGTACAAATTTTAGGTCGAACTTTGCCAGCATTAGAGTCCATCTAGAAATTCGGCCATTGAGAACGGGCTTTTCGAAAAGGTACTTGATTGGGTCCATCTTGGATAGCACATGGACCTCGTAGCTGAGCATATAGTGTCGGAGCTTCTTAGTGGCCCAAACCAGAGCCAAGCACGTCTTTTCGAGCATGGTATATTTGCACTCATACTCTAAAAACTTTTTGCTGATGTAATAGATAGCTCGTTCTTCGGAGTTAACTGTCTGAGCCAGCATAGCCCCCATGGCTGTCTCGGTCCTCGTTAGGTATAAGGATAGAGGCAAACTGGGTTGAGGTGACATTAAGACTGGCGGAGCAGACAAGATTTCTTTGATCTTGTCGAAAGCAGCTTGGCACTTGTCATCCCATAGTACCCGTTCCCCTACTTTCAGTTTCTTGAAAATTGGTTCACACACCATGGTTAGTTTGGAAATGAACCGACTGATATATTGGACTTTCCCGAGAAATCCCCTTATTTCTTTTTCGGTTTTAGGAGGTTGCATCTCGGTAATGGCTTTAATTTTAGCTGGGTCGACCTCGATACCTCGTTGGCTAACGATATGACCCAGTAATTTGCCTGACGTTACCCCGAAACTGCACTTTTGAGGGTTTAGCCTCATGTTGTATTTGCGCAATCGGGTGAAAAATTTTCTTAGGGCGGTGATGTGATCGTCCCGTTCTTTGGATTTGACGATCATGTCGTCTACATAAACTTCTACCTCTTTATGGATCATGTCATGCAGTAAGGTGGTAGCGGTTCTTTGGTATGTGGCCCCTGCATTAATGAGACCGAATGGCATGACGGTGTAGCAATAAGTACCCCAAGGTGTAGTGAAGGTAGTGTTACTCATATCTTTTTCTGCCATGTTGATTTGATTATACCCGACATACCCATCCATGAACGATAGAAGGGCATGATCGGCCGTGTTATCCACCAGTATGTCGATGTGTGGTAATGGAAAATCATCTTTCGGGCTTGCCTTGTTAAGATCCCGAAAATCCACGCATACCCGCACCTTATCGTGCTTTTTAGGAACCGGCACGATGTTTGCAACCCAGTCCGGATATTCGGACACCTGTACGAAGCCGGCTTTGAACTGCTTATCGACTTCTTCTTTTACCTTGAGAGACCACTCGGGCCTCATTCGGCGGAGCTTTTGCTTAACCGGTTTGCACCCGTCTTTAATTGGTATGTGGTGCTCGGCTATTTCCCGGTCCATCCCCGGCATGTCCTTGTAGGACCATGCGAAGACATCTTTGAATTCTTGGAGGAGGTTCGTGAATTGTTGCCTTTCCGCGGGATCTAAGGATAACCCTATCTTAAGTATCTGGGGCTCTAAGGTTGTTCCCACATTAATGGATTCGGTCTCTTCGATTACCGGATTCCGGGACTCCCTTTGCTCCAGTTGCTCGATCAGATGTGGAGGTAATGGTATCTGTTCGTCGGGTTTCTCAATGTCATTGTATAAAATATTTTTGAAAGCAGCATTTAAAAGAGACAAGTCGTAAGCAGAATGGTTGTTATTATTGATTGAAAATTTTGAAAACAGCTCGAAAAGAGCAGCCATCTGATCATTGATCAGTGGCGAAATTGGTAAGGCACGCGGGACAGACCCCAAAGTGCCAGCAGCAGGAATGACAAGTGGGAGAGGGGTTACAGGAGTGACTCTAGCACCAGACTCTCTAGTCTCGACCTCAGACTCTAACTCAGACTCCGACTCAGACTCAGACTCGGACTCAGACTCAGGCATGTCTCCTTCTCCAGTGACCAGCTTGTAGATTTTTCCTTGACTGTCAGTCCACTTGACAGTCTTCCTCCAGGCCCTGTTTCCCGTCTCGGAACCAACATCCAAGATCAGCTTGGTCGGGTCAAACCTGTTGCTGCGGAGAATTAGGTTGACCAGGTCTTCCTTTGGAGTCGGGGCTATGGTGTCTTCCCCGAAAAGCAGCCCCAGCGCGAGCTCATCATTGTCTGCTCCATCAAACTGGATGAGGGCGAACACATCATCCAGGATGTAGTTGCAGTCCCGGGCCAATTGGGTCCCGAGGTGCACAGCATTGGGTTGGTACAGTCCAACCTGAATAGCCCCAAACACCGGTGTGACAAAGTAGTCAGTCAACTGTGGGCTGTAAGGGCTCAAGTGGATACCCTTAATGATGTTGCAGGCCTTTTTGACTCCTGCTCGGACAACGTTGCCCGGGGTGGCGGCATAGCCAAGGCCGAAGTGAGAGTCTTCGTCCTTAAGGACCTCAATGATCTTCCCAGCTGGAAGATCGGGTCGAGAAGTAGCCCCCGGTAAGTACCCTAGGTTCTGTAGCATCGTAATGATGCTAGTTGTGAAGTAGGGCCTAAAAAGGTATTCTTCCTCGATCATCCCCACAAAGTCAAACCCCCAGAGGTTCGCATGGCCCGTGGCGTTGCAGCTAGCCACAGCCATTGGGGTCGCCTCTAAAGTAATAACATTGTCGAGCAACGACATTTTGATCTTTCGGTGGAGGGTGGAGGATACCGCCTTGACCGAGTGAATTCACGGCCTTCCTAGGAGAAAATTGAAGGATGAGGTGACATCGATCACTTGGAATTCAAGCTCCTTTTCAATTGGGCCCGTTATAACGGTCAACTTTATGGCCCCAGTTACCGACATTGGGCTCCCATCAAAGGCTTGGATGGTCTGAGCCGTCGGAACATAATCGGCCTCGGTAATGCTGAGGGCTTTGGCGGTCCTCAAAGGAAGGACATTCACAGCAGACCCATCATCAACTAGGGTCATTGGGAGGTATTTCCCTCGGCAGATCAGCGTTATGTAGAGGGCCAGATTATGGGAGGCCCCGAACGGCGGTAGGTCGGCTTCAGAGAAAGTGATCATTGGGCCTCCTTCCTTGGTTTTGCCCTTCAAGTGGGGCAGGACCGTGGCTACCATTTCAGCAGGGGTAGGCAAAGAGTCGATCTTAACTTGATCGAGAGCCTTAGTGAGTGCTTCTCGATGTTCTTGTGAGCTAACTAGGAGTTGCCATATGGTGAGGTCAACTCGGGTCTTCTTCAGTTGCTTCATGAGAGCCGTCTCACCAGTCAGTTCCTCAGGGGCAACTTCCATCCCGAGTGGCTCGGTGACGGTTGTCGGGATATGGGTGTCCCTAGATCTAGTGGCTTGATAGGGACGACCGAGGTGGTTGCTGGCTAAGACTCTGGATTTGGTCTTGGGAATCTCCTCGGGGGTAAGGGGGACAACTTCCCCTTTGACGAGGTAAACATCATCCTCGTTGTCGAACCAGATCCCGTTTACTTGCGGGATAAATGGAGAAATAAGATGAGAGCAATCAATCACCTCCCCGGCAAAGATGGCATGGGAGCTGAAAGGGTTCTCCTTGTTACTCGGCTTATCTCCAGGCAGCGGGATTTTACCGCTCTCAATCAAGTCCTGGATCAAATGCTTTAGCTTCCAGCACTTTTCGGTATCATGCCCATTGCCTCGGTGGTATTGACAATAAGCTTGGGCATTGTAGTTCTTGGAGCGTCGCTCGACCGGAACTTCAGGAGTTGGGCCTATCGGTTGGATCAGGCGCTTCGAAGACAGCCTTTGTAAGGCATAGGTATAAGTGGTACCTATATCAGTGAAAACCCGAGGTGGGGTGTTCTTCTTGGACGGGGCATCTAGTAGATTAACCGCGTCGAAAATGCTGCGGGTTGCAGGCTGGGGCTTGGCAGTGGAAGAGGAGGCCCCTTGGTATCCTTTGCCAGAGGTCTTAGTAAGTCCCTCCAGTCTCAGGTCGTCTTCAATTCTCATACCCATTTCAGTAAGGGTGGTGAAATTGGGTATGAAAGCGTACCGGAGATGAACCCGGTAGGAGGGGAGGAGATTCTTGATGAAAGCCTCCACCAAAGTCTTTTCACTGGGCTTATCGACCAGTTTCACGCTCTCGACCCTCCAGCGTTGAAGGTACTTAGTAAAACCTTCTTTTGGCTCTTGGGCCATGACCTCCAAAGACCGCATTGTGGTTTGGATCTAGGTGTTGTCAGCATAGTTCCGAGCAAACTCCGTGGCCACATCATCCCAAGTAGGGTATTTCTTCGGGTCTAGCCTATAGTACCAGGCCCGTGGGTGCTTTTCAAGGGAGGTAGCAAAAAGATTCTTGAACATCGAAGAATCTACCCCTTTGATAGCCATGAATTCTTTGAAGGCCCGTACATGTAGTAACGGGTCTTCGGTCCCCTCGAACATGGGTAAGCCCGTGAGATTCAGGTTCACGGGCAGCTTGTCACTTACCGGGGAGTACTCATGGCTATTCTCCCGATGGATATTGTTACTCCCAGCCAAATGAACTTGTTCCTCTAGTCGGCGCACCGCGCTAACTAGTTCAGCTAGAGGCCCAGTAGCCTCGGCATTAGGAGTCCTTTGCTCCACTGCAGCCATACGAGCAACAATAGCCACTTGACTAACCCTCATTTCTGTCAGTTGGGCATCAATGTCGGTTTGTTTGGCGGCCATGGCATCCACGGAGGCCTTCAGATTGTTCAGAGCTGCTTCCATTTTGCGGCTGTGTCTGGTGGACGGTGGCCTGTTTGTAAGAACACCGCGTAATCAGAAACCGAACCCAGATCTCGGAAACATAAAAAAAGGTACATCCCGAGCGCCAAAAGGAAAAGGATTAAAGACTCGAGAAGGACACCTAGACGGATGACTCGTGGGTGGTATGACTTCCTTAGGACTTTAGCTTTGTGGGCCTAATTCCGTTCGAAGGAAGGTCCACGTGAGACTTTTCCCCAGACTTTTGACTCGAGTGTACAGACGGACTTTCCTTTGTAGGGGTATGCCTTACGCGGGTTGGTAGTGCCTTGACAAATAAGGCGAACTTGGGAAAGGGGGGGAAACTCGTGATGTAAGACCGACAGAGTTTCGACGCTATAAACCTTCGACATACTATGCAAAGACCTGACACGGATAAACGGTAGGTCCTATAATAAGGAAGATTTGTTTGGAAAGTCGGATGTTTGAAATTTCGAAATTTGAATATAGAATGAGCGAATTTCCGAAAGTTTGAAAACCGAAAACGGAATTTCGAAAAACGGGATTTGAATTTTGAAAATTCGGAAAATCGAGATAGTGTTGGAAATTCGATAGTCAAAACGGACAGCATGCCGTCTAAGGAAAAGGATATTTTGAGTCAAATAGTTAATTCTAAATTTCGGCGGCATTCCAAATTTTGAAAATTGGATATTTTTGGAAAGACGGGTCCCGAAACGGACAGTATTTTGGGGTTTTTCAAAATTTGGTGTTTTTGGAAAGATGCATTTTTTTGAAATGACTTTTTTTTGAAAAATAACACAGAAACCAAGTAGCACGTAGTCAAACAAGCATTATAACGACGCTTATGTATGCTTTACACTAAGTCTCGGTCGGTCAAAATAGGGTCTATACCAACAACGATGGCTCTCTCGTAAATCAGGACGGACTCCCTAAGCCGAGTTGGTCTTAGGACATGCCACAAAACCCATACGAGTTCGGCCATAGAAGTCTTTAGCGTACCCATTTAGGAATGCACCGCGGTATAGTGGGACGTCGATCACAAGTAACCGGCCCGGGCAAAATTTGGGTTATGCATGAATCATTAAACTAATGCGCACACACTAATATACGATCGATTTCTCTTCGAGTCTCACCCTAGGAACCCCGATGACATGTGGTACATCAGGTATCCCCAGCGAAGTCGCCAAATTGTGGACATGACGTTGGTCCACCCCGACGCGGCCACGGGCGGGTTTGGGTAGGCGAATGAATCTCGTGGTAAGATTATTCTCGGGTTGAAATTTAAGTCAAAGTTGGAGTCGCCACCGAATTTTGTGGGAATTCGGACCCATTCGAGCCCACTCTATGTCGTTGTGGGCCGTACACAAAGTACGGCCCATTTTGATTTCAGAGTTTATGGGGCTCGTCCCTTTGCATTGCGATACCGATACCGTCACTACCGGTTATCGTGTATAGAATGACTCTCGTGCGCCAACGGTTTTGGACATCCGGAAACCGAGGTTCTGAGCAAGGGGTGAGGGTATGTGTTGGGAAGCCCACTAAGGACACCCAACCCCGCCCGCACTTAGCGGCCTCTACTAAGACATCGTTCGTTTTCGTGTACGCGCGCTAGTAAAATGACTAAATGATATGTCAACAGCGTTTTCGGCTAAGCATGCGAATTATGTGTGAGCTACGTCATTTAATGCATCTAAATTATTGTCGGGGTAGTTTAGCATGCGAGGTTCATTTATAAAGCGATAAACATCAAAATAAACAAAGCTCATAAATACGTACAAAATACACGGGCGGAAATACAACCCGGCCAATACAAAATAACGATCAGTAAAAAAAGCATAAACGGAAAGTAAAGAAAAACGATAAATAATAACTTGAAACGGACCCGTATACAATAACTGCAAACTAGACCGTAAGTCGTGTAAATGGACGAACTTCAATTAAATACACATTATATTGTGTACTAAATGAAGGACGGAGATATGGGCCCTAGGCGTGATGCTAGCCCAATCCCAAATCTCGATGCCTTGTCCCGACTTATCACATCGAAAAATTGGCGTCTAAATTAGTCATGTATAGGATACGACTAAAGAGTCGTCAACACAAGACTAATGGTGAAAGACAATCGATCAAAGTTGCTTAAGTGAAATGATATGCATGAGTTTTGAAAATGTAATCACATGATTGACTTTGCACGTGACGACTAAGTCGTAACGTGCAAAGACGAGGCTCGGATGATGAAATAAAGCGCTCGACTTGTTGGGCTAAAAGACCCACTCGATCGAGTCATGGCCTGGACTCGATCGAGTGTGCCTTCGAGGTAGCTACTGCCAAGTTTTTGGGGTGCTACTCGATCGAGTGGCCCATGGCACTCGGTCAAGTGCCCCCTGTACGAGTTATAACTCGTTTCGAAAAAGGTGGCTATTCTGATTTATTTATATTAAAATCGATGGTTGGCCGAGTTAAATGGAAATATGGCATGATTTAGATTTAACTCGGTTCTCGGTGCTATAATCGTGTACTATACGATTATAATACCGTCATCGGAATTTTGTGAAAAATGTAATTATGGGATTGAAAATTTTGATTAGTGACGAAATGGTGCCCCTCCGCGTCACAACATCGAAAATAATCCTAACGGATTATATGATGTTGATTTTCGCATCAACGGATTCCGTACTAATCTTAGAAATGGAATCAAACGCGTTCAACTATGAATGACCACGATCACGTTACGCCCTTGAGTACATTGGGGCAGCACTCCTCGAAAGGGTGCCACCTCCATCGTGGCTCGTAAAGGGATTAAACGGACATGGTGCGGTGATCATAGTTAAACGTGTTTGAATCCGAGTTTTAATACTATGTACGTATACGCGGTATATAGATGTTAAATGTTAGAATATGAAGGAATAAAAAGTTAGTAACAAAAATTAAAAGGTTAGTATACGATAATCAAACGTTAGTGTTAGTATACTAATCGGATTATAATATAAAGAATAAAGAAAATGTATATATATATATAGATAGAGGTAGTAAAGATTGAGACGGGGTTGATGACACCCTCAACATACATGCTTAGAATGGCCTCGGCAATGGACTCGTAATAGCGACGGGAACGCGGGTGTATCGAGGATGTATGTAAAGTTATGGTGTGTTTGTGTGGATGGTTTTGTCGGTTTTTCGAGGGACAAATGACTCGATTTTTCGTGTAGGATGGCTTAGGGTTGTAGTGTGGAGAGGATGCTAGACTTAGGTTGAAAATGTAGGTTTTTTTCTATGTGCCAAAATCTGAAAATGAAGAGCACAAGGAGGGGTATTTATAGAGTTTACCCCTCGACCTAGGGTCACTCGATCGAGTGGCCCTAGTGAACTCGATCGAGTGCCCTAAAAAAGAGGTCTGTTGCGTTTTTGTGGCTCCACTTGATCGAGTGAGGTCAATCCACTCGATCGAGTGGATAGGGTTGGCGAGCCATTTTAGAAAATGGTTGAATTTTTTGATTTTTTTGAAAATTGTGTTTGGGCGCAAGTTTCTAGAAGCGGACTTGACTGATTTTGAGGACGGATTCGTCTTCGACCAGGTTTTGACCCGGTCGCCAAAAGACGGTTTTTATTTTTGGTGTCGGTTTTGGCCCAAATTAGTCTCATTTTACTCGGGACGATCCACTGGGCCTGAATTTGAAGTTGGTTTTGAGAGATTTGTACTCCGCTAAAAGTCCATGTCGGATATTATTGATTCCGAGCCCATATTCGAGTATACTAAGTCACGTTTGCGTCCGATCATCATCGGGTGTTTTGTCAGGAACTGCTATAGACACTAGAAGGCAAAATGCGGGTGTCTACAGGCACCGAAAGAACAAAAAAAATGCAACAACAACATTCACAACAACAGAGGAAAACAATCGAACTAAGGGAAAAAGGATTACCTTACGGAATCGAGGGTGAAAACAGAGGAAGAAAAGGGGCAGGGGCGCGAGACAAGACTGTTGATTGCGGGAGCGTGAAAGCTGGTTGAAGAGGATGAATCAAGAGAAAGAGAGGGAAACGAAGAGGAGGAGAAGAGAACGGAAGAAGCAAGAGAATCAAGCGGTGGAATGAGAACAAAAAGGCAAAAGAATGAACGTAAATGGGAAAATCAAAATAAAAAAGGGAATGAATGTAACAATAAGTGAGTTGAATGTGAGATGCATGAAACAAATAGCAAGGGGACACGCTACCACAAGTGGAAAAATGATTCAGCTGCTAATAGAGTCGGTAAAACAAAGAAACAGATTAATTAAATGAATTCCGGGACGATAAGTTGACTGACCCACGAACCGAATTAAAATGAGTTAATAAAATTAATATAATAATCGGGCCGAAAAAAAAAGAGTAAATAAATTATTCGGGACGAAATCGTAGTTGATAGAAATAAATAATTAGACGGTCAAATAGTATTTCCGATAAATAATAAATTTTTGATAAAGTGAATTAAATTGATTTATCGAGGAAATGTAATAAATGTTTTGACAAAACTCAATATAAATGAACTTCGAGCCGAAAAATAGAAATTCGAGCTTAAATAAAAATAAATAAAAAAATTTAGAATCTAAATCGCCAAAATAAACTTTCGATAGGAATTAAACAAAATGGGTAGAATAAATCGAAACAGAAATAAAAAATACGTTTTAAATATAAGAAGAGTTTTTGAGACAAATAGAATTTTAGGAGTTGAAACGATTAAACAATAAATTCGTTTTAAAATAAATTTTAAGAATTACGAGTTAAATCGTAAACAAAATAAAAATACGAATATAATTTTAAATAAATTTAATTTATAAAATCAGGGGTATTACACTATCCCACGTCAAAAATAAGATGATCAAATTCGATTATATAAATAAAGAGTAATTGTCTATCCTTCAACTTAGATATAAAATCAAATTCTTTTAATCTTAAAACTAGCTCTTAAAACAATAAACTTAATTAAGTAAATTACCACATCGAAAAATTATGATGACGTAATGGAATTTTATATCATAAATGAGTAATCTTTCGGTTTTAAATATCAACCAATAATCTTCTGAGTCTTAAAAAGCTTTTACAAAGACTACAAACATAAATTTATCCCACATCGAAAAAAATTAAAATAAGGTGATGATTCTATATTATAAATAAGAGTACGTTTTTCTGGGTCTTGAAAGCAGATCTTAAACCTATAAACCTTGAGTAAATTATCCTACATCGAAAAATTAAGATGAGTCAATAGAATCTTATATTATAAATAAGATTAATCTTTCGTTCTTAGATATCAATAAAATAATTCATTCGTTCTTAGATGTCAATCAAAAAAGATTTTGAGTCTTAAAAAGTCTCTTAATAAGACTACAAACTTTAAGTAAAAATAATCTCGCATCGAAAAATTATAATAAGGAGATGAAACTTTAAATTATAAATAAGAGCAATAATGTATTCTTTTGAGTTCTAAAATAAGCTCTGAAGACTATAAACTCAGTTGAAATTAAGTTTGATTACTAATATCATGTGATCATCTTATTTATTGTAATGACATAATTTTATTAAGTTTCTTATTTAACGAATGTACATCATCAATGTAATTAAGTCAACTAACGGGCTTTAATCTAGTAATATGAAATTTATACTCTAATGAAAGCATTTTTTTACCACGAATCTAATTATTTCATTTTTATAATTTATCTTACGATAATGTTTTTTAAAAAATGAACTCTAAAGGTTTTTACCTCAAAATTGTAAGACATCACATTAATATAATAAATTAAATATATATTATAGTAATTAAAAGATTCTCTAATTGATTTTTTTTATCATTTATGATAGTTTCCTAATTTGAGGTTTGACGAAACGGACCAATGAGATCGCTCGAAAAAAGCCTAATGTATATATATATATATATATATATATATATATATATATATATATATATATATAGATTACATTCATACCAAACTAACACAAATGCGATACAAGACAATCGATTTAGCTCACAAAATACACCAAAACCGTCGTAATAAATACGACAAAAAATGGCCCATCAGTGACGTATTTTTATATCCAAATAAGTTTTGTTACGTATTATTACACTGTATTTTATACGTATGTCATAGTTATTTATTTATACAACCTTAGTATATTAATTTATTTATACTTTTTGTGTATGTATACCCCAATACATATTTGTAGTGTATTTATACGTATTTATACTTTATTTATACATTTTTATTTATACCCAATTATGTTTTGTAAACTTTGTTTGCACTTTATTTTTATTTTAAATTTTTTTATAGATTTTTTTAAAAGATGTATTAAAATCAATATTTTCGGAAGGTATTTTTTTAGTAGTGTAACTATATTAGGTGTATTCTGGATGTATACGGGTTAAAAGTATTTGTTCTTTAATTTTAATTTTTTTAAATTTTTTAATTTTGTAAATTCTTGATTTTACATTTTTTTTACTTGGGTCGTAGCCCGAGATAGTTTGTGAAATGTAATTGAAGTGCAAATTATTTTAGTAATACATTGTTGCTCAGTTGGTTGTTGGGTTGGTTATTCTTCTGAAGGGCAGTGTTTGAGCCCTGACGATGACAAATTTCTATTATTCTTTGCTCCTGGTTGTTTTAGCTAGAATTAATTTCGTACTCCAATTATGCACTCTGTTTTTCTAATATTAGTCTTATTTATTAAACACGAGCAAATGTTGAAGTAAAGGGTTAAAATATTTCTGCCTAAGTAACTTTAAATGTTACCGTTTTAGTTGAATTCATATTTTTTTTAAGGTTAAAATAATAAATCCGTAAGCTGCAAAATTAATCTATAAAATATGGGTAACGATAATTACGTAGTAAAACATGCGTCGTAAATAATGACAAATGAAATTGCATAACGATTTACCACTACAATTAATCTCAAGATCGACTATAATGTGTGTATTCGGAATTTGAAAATGGTGACCTAAAGTTTTGTGTTTGTTACGGCTGTGAGAACGTAGGTGTAATCTGTGACAGTGAGAGGTTCAATGTCATTTGCGAGGGCGTATTGTGTGTAGCATTGAACCCACTAATAAACGACGAGAGGTCCTTGTTCCGAACTTGTTGGGTTTTACTTGTGTTTGGCTCGACCATACCGTCCTGCAAATCGTCATTGTGCTTCCTCCTTCTCCTCGGCTGCTTCACATTATGCCTCCTTCCTTTCCCTCGTTTGTTCATGATGGTAGGATTTGCCGTGATCCCGATACCAAATATAACCAACTAATCCTAACAAGGTAGCTAGGGCAAGTCGGGTCAATCCACGGAGACGGAAAAGGGGTTTAGACTAAGGTTACCTAAGGAGTAGACTAGGTCACAAGGTCACAATAACACAAAGGGAGGAGAATTAACAAGAATTGATTGCTAACTCAATCACTAGGCTAAAGACAAGGACAAACAAACTAGGATAATGAAAGGGGAATAAAACTATGACTAGGAAAGAACTAATGATGACATGAACTAAATGATTCAAGTAAAACTAAATTCAAACAACAAACTAGAGGAACAATGACAAATATGATGAAGAAATCAAATAGGGGAAAGAGTAGGGTTAGGTCGGGTTCATAGGTGCAATAGAATAGTTGGGTAATTGAGGGTGTAGGTTTCACCTAGTCACTAAGGTAAGTCCGCGCTCTCGCGTAAACAAAAAAACCTGAAATCTCTAGCAAAATGTTACCAAAAACAAGAGAATTCAAGCACCAATCAAGCATACAATAAGGAGGAAACTAGCAAGAGTAGTATGGTCACTTCTACCCTAACAAGCATTTCATCAAACACATGGCATGCATAACAAGTGTCTAGCAACAAAGATTCAACCTTTACCCACAATCAAACCCTAATCACCCATAATCAACACCTAATCCCCCTACTAACCCTACAAGAATCTACTCACTCATATTCAAACTAAAACTAACAATAACTAGAGAAACAAACATAAGAACAACCATATTCATAAGAACATCCTCTTCCGGATGTATGTCCTTAGCCTGTATATGACCTTGTAACTACGGTTTTTGTTATATAATACACCTCACATTCCCACCAAAAAAAACATAAGAACAACCATATTCATAATGAAGAACAAAAAGGATGAACAATGAACAAGAGATAAAGAATGAAACTTAACTAACTATGAAAGATTAAGAGAAAAGAGAAGAGAAGGATTATACCAAACTACTGATGGTGGGATTTGTCGTGGATCCCGCCGATCAAATAAATAACCGACTATTCCTAGTGGGTAGCTAGGGCAAGTAGGGTCGATATCCACGGAGACGGTATTGTAAGGTCTAGACTAGGTCGGCCAAAAAACGAGACTAAGTCACAAACAAACACAAAGAAATGATGATTGACAAACTAGGATAGGAGAAGAGGAGTGAACAAGGGTAATAACAAACTAGCTATAACAAGGCTAAATGAAATAACTAAATACAAACTAAACAATGAACTAGAGAAATGATGACTAACTAAGAAGATGAAATCAAATATGAAAGGAAGTGGGTTAGGTCGTGTTCATAAGTGTAGATGGGTAATTGGGGTGGTCAAGGGTGTAGGTGTCTCCTAATTGCTAGAGTCGGTCCGGGCTCTCGCTACTTAGACCGATGTCAAGGTGGGTTCGCGCTCTCGCGTCTAAACCCTAGTCCACATTCATATGTATAACGACTATTCTCAACATTATCATATACTAGACAAACAATGAGAAGATGAGCACAAGTATGGGAAGCATGGCCACTACTACTCACACAAGCATATCAACAGACACATAGAGTGCCCAATATGTGACTAACAACAAAGATTCACCCTTTACCCCTAATCAAACCCTAATCACCCATATTCTACCCTTAATCCCCCTACTAACCCACAAGGAGACTACTCACTCATTATCAAGAATAAACTAACAACAATAAGAGAAAACAACGTCACAAACCAAACATCCATCGTTAAGAACAAGAACAATAACAATAAACACTAAGTAAAGATTCAAACTTGAATAAATAACAAAGAACAAGAGTAGAGAAAATTATACCAACAACAAGATGATGAAAAAGATGTAAATAAGAAACCCAAATCAACTCCAAGGTTGTCAAGCTTGGATGAATCTTCAAGTATCTTCTTAATACAAGACTAACTAAACTAGATTAACAAAGATTAACTAAGGATTAAAAGGAAGATTAATCTAAAAAGATGAACTCTAAATCTAGGGTTTTATCTTGTAGAGAGGCTTAAGAGAGTCCATTGTAAGGTAGGTTCCATAAACAATACAAGAGGGAAGTATTTATAAGGTTACAAGAATGAGGGAGTATGAAAAGAGGTCACGCGGGTTCAGCATGCTCGTCCCGCCCGGGACGTTTTTGGTCCCGCCCGGGACGGTTTTGGTCCCGCCCGGGACGGTCTGATCCCGACCGGGACGGGTTAAAACAGAACCTATGCAAAATGCGCACCTCATTCCGGACGGGATGAGTTCCTTCCCGTCGGGGATGAGTCTTGTAGGCCTCCAATATGATCTTTAAGGTTCCTCCTTGCTTCACATGGACTTCTCATCGACTCTCGGGTCTCGGGATAGAGTCTAAGGAGCTCGGGATCGGGTCCCAGGGTCTCGGGGTCGAATCCAAGGCATCGAGTGATCGTTCCTCCGCTTCGTTGGCTCCCAAAAGTGTATGTATTGAGTCGGAATCGCTCCAACTCTTCATCAATGGTCTCGAGAACCTGAAACGAGCTAGAGGAAGCATAAGTAGCCCATGAACCGCTCCCAAGGAGCGATTCCGCAAGGAAATGGGACCAAAACACAGCAAATTAGGCACTACAAACTACACTTATCAACTCCCCCACACTTAACCCTTACTCGCCCTCGAGTAAGCACATACTAACTACTAAACTAGCCGAGCGGGTATTAGCGCACCCTACGCCCTTTCAACTCACGCGAATACACTTAGAGGGAAAAGTGCACTCCGCAAGGCAAGTGGGGTCTTGCGACAATACTGTGGATGCAACCGGACACAAAAACACACAAACATACAAACAAAACACAAAAGGTTGCACCCAAAGAGAAACAAATACCGCTTCCCTCTAAAAATCGGTGAAAGAAGCACCGGTTTAGGACTCAAGGCAAGTGACAACGTTCCCAAGCTAGCAATACAAATCAAAATGGACAAAACCCTAATAGTATGACGACAAAGCAATAAAAACGTTGGTAACTTACCTCGGTTCTTCCTAACCTTCTAAGAACGTACCACGGGACGATCGGCGGGATGGAAAGTGATGAACCACGGTGTTAGTCGACACTGTAGGTAAGTGAAGACCCGCCCCCTTTAGCGAGGAGCCAAGAGGGTCGTCTCATGTCCTAAAACCGCCTAACTAGTCCAAGTAAAAAGAGAAAATATTTGCAAAGCGAGGGAAGACCGACCATTGCCGCTATCATCCTTCCTAGGGACTCGGTCTTTTGGTAGGCTCTTCACGGCAAAAGTCAGAAAAAAGGCTTATTTTTGTGGGGTTAGGATTTTTTTTGTGAGAGGATTTTCTTTTGGCACTTTCTCTTTTCTTTTGCATGTATGCTTTGTGTGTTGCCATGCCATTTTTTTTCTTTTTTTCTATTTTCTTTTTGGCTTTTTGTGCCTTTTTTTTCCCTTCATTTCTTTCTTTCTTTCATTTATTTTTTCATTTTCTTTTTCTTTGCCCCTTTTGGCATGATTTGGCTTTTTGGCATTTCTTTGTGTAACAAGAAAGAGAGAATTCAACAAATTGCAATTTATTGTGTGGATATGTGTAGGAGGTAGGTGAATGGGAGAGTTGGGAACGCGCTTTCCCTTCAAACCCACAAAAAGGGGAGAACTTGGACTAATCAAACAATCCTAAACACGGTCACCTAAGGGACGGGACTCGGTAACCAAGGCCTTTTCACACCGTGGGTGGTCATAATGGTCAAAATGCAAATCTCGTAGTAAATCCCTAGTAAGCTAGGTGGATTCAAGGTAAAGGACCAACGAAATCACTGATTTAGGGTCATTCTTCTAGACTAAAGTCCAAGACTCGATTCATACTACTAGAAAGGGAAAGTAAACACTCGCACACTAGCCTCTAAACCGGGTTTTCGAAAACCTATTTACACACAAGACACAACTACACAACACAAAACAAAGACGCGACGAAAATGAAAGAAAAAGAGACAAAAGGCCACACAACAAAACAAAACAAAACAAACGCATAAACAACACAAACACCACCCCGAGCTTCCAAACAAGCCACCAACCAACACCAAAGTTTACAAAGCTCCTCCCGAACACACAACATCACAAATCTCCTCCGAACATCACAAGAGGTAAAGAGGAAAAGGAGATAAGAGGTGTTACCGGATGTCTTGAAAGCTTTCCAAAGTTAGCGGCGATTAGGCGACCTAAGAGGAAAAAGGGAGGCAAAACACGCACAACAAAACACATATACGATACAACGACATAAAAAGGAAAACACACAAAAGGAAAATCTTTTTGATTTTTGTGAAAATTTTTCAAATTTTTAGGATTTTTAAAGATTTTTCGGAAAACTACGAAAATAAAACTAACTATGATAGAATATCGCTCCCCCACACTTAAGCCGAGCAATGTCCTCATGCTCGACCGTAGTGCATGGGAGCACAGAAGAAAAGAAACTACGAAAATAAATTTAAAAATCAAAAAGAAAAGTGGAGAAAATTGTAGAATGTGTCCGGCCGGGGTGTAGTCAAGTCACCGTGGGCCGAGACAAGAAAAGATATGGAAGGGGAGGAAAATAAAAAATAAGGAAAATAAAAGGAAATGGGCGGGGAGGACTAGGTGTAATCAAGTCACCTAGCCCGGATTCTGCCCAAATCCGACTAATTCCTACAAAAGGGTGAAAATCTTGTAAATTTGGATTTTGAAATGACTCTCGATGTAATCACATCATCGAGAGTCGGGAGCAATAAATACCAAGGCCCCGAGGGCCACCATGACACGAAAGTGTATAAGGGGAGGGGAACAAACAAGGGCAAACAAGCTATAAAAGACGGAAAAGAAAGGATAGTTGTCTTACCATACGGTTAGCAACTCACTCGCTCCATCGTCTCATAAGTCAATATCGGCACGTAGCTAGTCGTCGTCATGGCTATTCCTCTCCAATCGCTATACGGATCCATGGTTGGAGCACAAAGGTATAGTGAGGTGGGTTTTGATGTGAAAGTCGGTGTAAAGTGAAGAGAAAGTGAGGTGAAAATGTGTATATGAGGTGTAGGGGTCATATTATGAGAGTAAGGATATGTAGGGAGGTTGGGAGGGGGTATAAAGTGGTAGGGTGGGCTCAAACGACGAAGAAAAGGCCAAAGGAGGACAGGGGGTCCATCCCGGTCGGGATGGGTAGTCCCGGTCGGGATGACCTGCTCGTCCCGGTCGGGAGGACCTCGTCCCGGTCGGGATGACCTGTCAGTAGACCCATCTTTTGTCACACCTATCCCGGACGGGATGACACCCTTCCCGGTCGGGATGGCTCATCCTTCCCGGTCGGGATGATCTCTTCTCGGCCGGGAAGAGTCTCCTAACCCTCTATAACTCCCAAAAGCTCGTTCCAAGCTTCAAAAACCGACTCCCCTTCAAACGATCCAAGCTCAAACAATGACCACTCCTCCCTAGGAATCCCCTTCACTTCACCTATCAAACAAAGCTCATACACAAATCAAATTCCCTCCCTCACATCGCTCATCAACAATCCAAATAATCAAGAATTTCACAAAACTAAAAGAGATTACAAGAGAAAGAGATATATACAAAGAGACGGTTCTTGTGGAACTCCGTCAAACCAAAGGTGGTGCATTCTTCAATCTTTTTCTTCAACAACAATGGTTAGTTCCATCTCCATCAAGGGCACGAAGAAACAAGTCGAAGGCCCTAGCAAAGTCTTCAATCAAGCTAGTAATATAAGCATCCAAATACCAAGGCTCTCCATGACCTTGTCTCGACGTTCCCGGGGCGTCCCGATCTTGTAAGTTCAATGGCTTGAACTTATACTTTTGATCCTTCGGGATATACCCAAACGTCCATCGATCCTCATGTGGCCCCAAGGGAGGCTCATCTTCCTTCTCGCCTTTCAACTTTTCATCAAACCCATGACATGGGCACTCATCTTCTCCAATCTCGGAGTCATCATCCTCAAGTTCACAAGAGTTTCTCTTCAAGCTTTGTCCCAACTCAACCCCTAGATCAATGTCTTTCGTGGCATGGATCATATTGCAAGACTCATCATTAGTGGGCGAAGTGTTGCCTTGGAGGTCAAACACGATCTTTTCTTCGCCTAACTCGAATGTGATCCTACCGTTCTTCACATCGATCATGGCACCGGCGGTGTGTAGAAATGGGGCCTCAAGGATAATGGGAGTGTTGGCATCTTCCGGCATGTCAAGAACAATGAAGTCGACTGGAATGAAGAACTTCCCGATTCTCACCGGCACATCCTCTAGCATTCCCAATGGTCGGTTGAATGAACTATCGGCCATTTGGAGTGTAATGGAAGTACTTTTAAGCTCCTTCATCCCAAGTCGGCAACAAATAGAATAAGGAATGATGCTCACACTCACACCCAAGTCACATAATGCTCTCTCGATCTTGTAGTTGCCTATGGTGCAAGGGATCGAGAAACTACCCGGATCTTTCAACTTTGGAAGCGTAGAACCTTTAATAAGCTCGCTCACCACCCCAGTGAACGCAATAGTCTCTTCCTTGTCGATGGATCTCTTCCTAGCTAGGATTTCTCGCATGAATCTTCCATATGCCGGAATTTGGGTAAGTAACTCGGTGAACGGGACACTCACATCCAACTTCTTCACAATATTAAGGAACTTGTCATATTGGCTATCCACCTTGGTCTTCATTTGCCTTGTTGGGAAAGGCAACTTGATTTGGATCTTGTTTTGCTCAATAGGGGTGGACTCTTCAAATGACACTTTCCTTTTACCCTTGTCTTTTCCTTGAAGTGGGGGAAGCTCGTCTTCTTGGGGTTTCTCAATCTCCCATAAGACTTTCTCCTCTATAGGAGTTCCTAAGCTTTGGTCTTCTTGAATTGGAGGCACAACTTCTCTTGTTGGTTCTTGCGCATTAGGGGGCGGGGGAGGGTTATAAGATGAACCACTCCTTGTGGTAATAGCATTCACATGCTCGAATTTCGCCATTTCGCCTTGAGGAGGTAGTTGCCCCCTTTGTCTTGAAGAATTTTCCGATGCAAGTTGAGATATTTGAGTTTCAAGCATCTTCATATGGGTTCTGGTTTCCTTGTTTTCATTTAAGATTTGGGCTATGATCTCTTGTTGTGATCTTTGCGTCTCCAATTGACTCTTTTGAATTTCTTGAGTACTCCTTTGCATATCCATCATTTGCCTTTGCATGTTGAAATCCCGAGGTGGAGATTGTGGATTATGCGGAGTATCGGTGATGGCTAGAGGAATGCCATAGTCATGAGTAGGAGATCGGCTTCTAGGCTTGCTTTGTTGTTGTTGATGGTTCCCTTGGAACCCATGAGAATTGCCTTGATTAAGGCCTTGATTGTTGCCATTGTTGTGATTTTGATACCCTTGGTTGTGGTTTTGTTGTCCTTGAAAGTTTTGGTTTCCTTGGAAACCACCTTGATTGAAGTTCCCTTGTTGGAACCCTTGATTGTTGTTGTGGGAAATACCTTGGTTATTTTGCTTGAAATTGTTGAAGGGCCTTGAGTTGCCTTGATAACCTTGGTTGTTGTCCCTTAAGGGAGGTGGAACATAGGGACGAGGTTGCATAGCTTGTTGTTGATGGGCTTGATTGGAAGCTTGGTGTTGATTGGAATAGGAGGCACCTTGCTTGAACACTTGAAAGGCGTTCTGATGGGAAGGGATTTGTCGTGGATCCCAACCGTCAAATAAAAACCAACTAACCTAGTGGGTAGCTAGGGTAAGTCGGGTCGAATCCACAGGGACGGGAGGTCGGACTAAGGTATGATACGGTCTAGGACTAGGTTCGAGACGAGCTAATCTAAAGAAGGGGAGACTAGGACTAAGCTAGGTCTAAAGCAAGTAAACAAACAAGGAAAACGGGCTAGGATTAGGTCGGGGTCAAAGGGGTAACGGAATGGTCAAGGGAGAGCTAGAGTGAAGGAGGTAGTAGGGTAATCTAGGTGTGGTCCGGGCTCTCGCAACTTAGACTCACCTAGAGGTTCCTCATGGAACCCATCTCGGCGACACACATGACAAACGGGGTTCTAGCGCGATATGGTGGCCTAGGTCGAATCCGGGCTCTCGCAACTTAGACCGACCTAGGGGTCGTCCTCACCGGGCTCTCGCAACTTAGTGAGGGAACCGAACCCACAAAAAACTAACACCCACGAAAGAAAGGCAAGAAAGCAAGCATTCCAACCTACTTAGTCATTCAAGCATTTCAACAAACATGTAATATGCATCAACCAAGAGGAGACCCAAATCTTCCACCCACATCTCCAACAATCCCTTAATCATCCAATTAACACCCTAATCACCTTACTAACCCTAGCAAGAACACTACTCTAACATATCTATACTAAAACTAACAAGAACAAGAAGAATCATCATAAGAAACAAACATACCTAAACAAACTCCAACAAACTAACAAGAACAAGAACAAACAACAATAAAGATTCAAACTTGATTAAAGAACAAAGATTAAGAGAAAGGGAAAGAAGATTATACCATACTAGAAGATGAAAAGAAGAAGGAAACTTGCATAAATGGAAGAACCCAAAACAAACATCCAAGTTTGTCAAGCTTGGTGAAGATCTTGAAGAATTCCCAAATTACAAGCACTAATCTAGGATTAACGATAATCTAAAGACTAATCTACACTAATCTAGTCTAATCTAACCTAAAGTAGTCTAGGGTTTAGTGGGAAGTCAAGAACATAAGCTAAGATTACAAGAGGAGGGGTATTTATAGGGTTACAATGGAAAGGAGGAAAGAACAAAGTGACGCGGCTGGAACTGGGACTTTCCCGATCGGGAATATGCCAACCCGATTGGGAAAGCTCCACAGTGGCGTCCCTAATCGTGCACTTCATCCCGATCGGGTTTGAGGCCTTCCCGATCGGGATGGGTCTTGTAGGCCTCCAATATGAACTTTTTGGTCCCTTCTTGCTTCTCATGGGCTTCCCATCGATTCTCGGGACTCGGGATCGGGTCTCGGAGGCTCGGGATTGGGTCCCAAGGTCTCGGGGTCGATTCCAAGGCATCGAATCATCGTTCCTTTACTCCGTTGGCTCCAAAATGTGTATGTATAGAGTCGGAATCGCTCCAACTCTTCCAAATCGGTCTCGGGAACCTGAAACGAACTAAAGGAAGCATAAGAAGCCCCTAAACCGCTCCCAAGGAGCGATTCTACAAGGAAAATGGGACCAAAACACTACAAAATAGGCACTACAAACCACACTTATCAACTCCCCCACACTTAACCCTTACTCGCCCTCGAGTAAGCACATACTAATTACTATACTAGCCGAATGGGTATTAGCGCACCCTACGCCCTTTCAACTCACGCGAGTGCACTTAGAGGAAAAGTGCACTCCGCAAGGCAAGTCGGGTCTTGCGACAAAACTGCGGATGCAACCGGACACAAGACACAAAAACAAACAAACACACAAACAAACACACAAAAGGTTGCACCCAAAAGAAAAGAAATACCGCTTCCCTCAAACAAGCGGTGAAAGAAGCACCGGTTTAGGACTCAAGGCAAGTGACAACATTCCCAAGCTAGCAATACAAACCAAGATGGACTAAACCCTAATAGTATGACGATAAAGCAATAAAAACTTTGGTAACTTACCTAGGTTCTCCTAACTTTCTAAAAACGTACTACGGGACGATCGGCGGAGTGGGAAGTGATGATCCACGGTGTTAGTCGACACTGTAGGTAAGTGAGACCCCGCCCCCTTTAGCAAAAGAGCCAAGAGGGTCGTCCCATGTCCGAAACCGCCTAACTAGTCCAAGTAAAAAGGTGGAAAACATGCAAAATGAGGGAAGACCGACTAATGCCGCTATCATCCTTCCTCAGGACTCGGTCCTTTGGTAGGCTCTTCACGGCAAAAGTCGGAAAAAGGCTTATTTTGAGCGGTAGGGGTTATTTTTGTGAATCAGGTTTTCTTTTGGCATTTTCTCTTTTCTTTTGCATTTTTGCTTTGTTTGTTGCCATGTCATTCTTTTTCTTCTTTTCTATTTTCTTTTTGGCTTTTGTGCCTTTTCTTTTTCTTCATTCTTTTCTTTCTTTCATTTTTTTTTCATTTTCTTTTCTTTGCCCTTTTTGGCAAGATTTGGCTTTTTGGCATTTCATTGTGTAACAAGAAAGAGAGAACTCAACAAATTGCAAATTTATTTGTGGTTATGTGTAGGAGGTAGGGGAATGGGTAAGTCGGGGGTCGCGATCCCTCTTCTAACCCACAAAAAGTGGAGAACTTGGACTAATCAAATGATCCTAGACACGGTCACCTAAGGGACGAGACTCGGTAACCAAGGCCTTTTCACACCGTGGGTGGTCAAAATGGTCAAAATGCAAATCCCGTAGTAAATCCCTAGTAAGCTAGGTGGACTCAAGGTAAAGGACCAACGAATTCAATGATTTAGGGTCATTCTACTAGATTAAAGTCCAAGACCCGATTTACACTACTAGGAAGGGAAAGTACACACTCACACACTAGCCTCTAAACCGGGTTTTCGAAAACGGTTTACACACAAGACACACAACAAAACACCAAAACAAAGACTCAACGAGAACGAAATAAAAAGAAACAAAAGCAACAAAACAAGAACAACACAAAACGAACACATGAACAACACAAACACCACCCCTAGCTTCCAAATGAGCAACCAACCAACATCAAACTTTACAAAGCTCCTCCCGAGCACACCACATCACATTCTCCTCCAAATTCCGCAAGAGACAAAGAAGGAAAAAGGGATAGAAAATGTTACCGGACATCTTGAAAGCTTTCCAAAGCCATCGGTGGTTTAAGCAACCTGTAGGGAAGAAGGGGGCAAACACACACAACAAAACAAATAAACGACACAAAGACACAAAAGGAAAACACACAAAAGGAAAATCTTTTTTTGATTTTTGTGAAAAATTTTCAAATTTTTAGGGTTTTTAAAGATTTTTCGAAAAACTACAAAAATAAAGCTAACTATGCTAGAATAACACTCCCCCCACACTTAAACCGAGCCATGTCCTCATGCTCGATCGTAGTGTGCGGAGAGACAAAAGAAAAAGAAAAGAAACTACAAAAATAAAGCTAAAGATTAAAAATAAAGTGAAGAAAAGGGTAGAAGGTGTCCGGCCGGGGTGTAGTCAAGTCACCATGGACCGAGACAAGAAAAAGATATGGAAGGGGAAGAAAAATAAAAAGAAGGAAATAAAAGGAAATGGGAGGGGAGGGCTAGGTGTAATCAAGTCATCTAGCCCGGATTCCGCCTAAATCCGACTAAATCCTCAGAAAGAAAGAGTGAAAAACTTGTAAAATTTGGATTTTGAAAATGACTCTCGATGTAGTCACATCATCGAGAGTCGGGAGCAACAACTACCGAGGCCTCGAAGGCCACCATGACATCAAGACACAAAAGTGTACAAGGGGAAGGGAGGTAAACAAGAGAAAACAAGCAATAATAGACGGAAAACAAAGGATAGTTGCCATACCCATCGGTTAACAACTCACTCGCTCCATCGTCTCATCGGTCAATATAAGCACTTTGCTTGTCGTCCTCATTGTCTTCCCGCTTCGAATGTGAAAGTATCGCATGGTAGAGGTAGTAATGGTGTGAGGGAGTGAGATTTGAATTGAATTTCGGTGTAAGAGGGAATGAAGTGAGGGTATGCAAGAGGTAGGGAGGTTGGGTGGGGGCATACAATGGTCGGGTGGACTCAAATGTCGAAGAAGAGGCATAAGGTGGAGTAGGAGACCTTCCCGGTCGGGATGGATGGTCCCGATCGGGATGATAAACCCTTCCCGGTCGGGAAGCCTCCTTCCCGGTCGGGAAGACACTCCAGAAGTCTCGAAATATGGCACCCTCATCCCGGTCGGGATGGCTCCTTCCCGGTCGGGATGCCTCATCCTTCCCGGTCGGGAAGCCCTCTTCCCGGTCGGGATGCTCTCCTCATGGTCTTCTTGACCTCCAAAACCTTAAAAGCTTAACCTAAGCTTCAAAAACCGACTCCCTAGCTTTCAATCAATGCTCTATCGAAAGCCATTCCTCTCTAGGATCACCTTCACTTCACACCTATCACAACAAGCTCAAATACAACATCAAATTCCCTCCCTCACATCGCTCATCAAAATACCAAATAACAAGAGTTTCACAAAACTAACAATCCTAGAAACCAAGGTACCAAACAAACATATATACACACACAAAAGCAAAAAGGGAAAGAAAAAGAGATATATACAATAAGGTACTCTCACCAACTACACCTCCATAGCCATCAAGAGCTCGAAGGAGTAAGTCAAATGCTCTAGCAACATCTTCATTGAAGCTCACATGGCCAAGCCTAGCCACTTTCAAAAGCTTCCAAGTCGGAGGGAAGAAGCGATCATCTTCATTATGCTCGGGGTTATCGTGATCTTCCGGGTCTTCGGAACCAACATAGCTACGACTCTTATGACCATCCGGTAGGTATAGTGGTCTAGAGTCGTGCTCGGTGTCATGATGTGGGAGATCACGCCCTAGGGGTGTCGCTTCTTCTACGGGGTCGAGAGTGGAACTCTTTTCCACCGCCCGACAAGGATCCTCTTCACCAACCGTCTCACAAGACAAGGGACTAGACATCGAGTGCGGTAGAGGAGGAGAAGGAATCAAGTTTTCTTCATGGGAGGCTTTAGGATCCCCTAATTTCCCATACAAGGCAAGTTCCAAGGCATCTACTTCTTTTTCCCAAGTATTGCGCTCCTTTTCACTCACCTTGTCTATATGGCCTAGAGGAGGTATGTCTTCACTTGGCTTTGGATTGTCATCAGGTTCATTACGAAGAAAATCGAACAAATCCAATTTTAACTCCAATACATCGGCTCCCCAAGAGTTATCTTGAGAATCATGTTCACTCCCCTCCTCATTGTTGGCCCTTGAAGCTTCAACTTCCTCTATTCTCTCCCTATCTTCACCACCCAAGCAACACTCAACAATGGTCTCTTGATCGACCCTCTCTTCTTCATTTGTAGCTTGAAGGTTGGGTTGACTTTCTTGTGGAGACACCCGACCTTCTTGCCCAAATGAACCTTCCTCAACATGTTGTGGAGCTCGAGTGGCCGACATCGTGATATGGGCCATGAGTGCATTGATGCGAGCATCTTGCACCTCTATTTGGGCCTTGAGCTCCTTTTCAACCCCTTGTATGTGAGTCAACATCAATTGTTGACTCTTTTGCATTAAAATCGCCATCTCACGTTGACCCTTTTGCAATAACATCATCATCTCTTGTTGGCTCTCTTGTGTTTGGACCAACATTTGACAAGTGTCAAAGTTAGGGATATTTGGTTGTGGGTTATGTGAGGGTGTTTGGTAGTTGTTAGGATGTGGGAACGATCCTTGACAACTTTCTTGTTATCCATAAGAAGAGGGTTCATAAGATTGTTGATGAGGTTGATATGGTTGGTAAAGTTGTGGGTTTTGGTAATTCGCCCCATAGTTGTCCCGTGATGATTGATGGTAGCTTGGACGCGCCATGTCCATAACGTTGCTTTGGTACCTAGGATGAGCTAGAAGCACTTGAGCAAACGTTAGTATCCTAGTGCTTTTGAGGCACTAGGAAGGGAGAGTAACACACAAGAAGAAAAACGGAGATACACAAGGAGAAGAGAACACAAAAATCAAGAACAAAGTCCAAAACTAAGCAAACAAAAGTCTAAACTACGCCGTCCCCGGCAACGGCGCCAATTTGATGGGAAGGGATTTGTCGTGTATCCCAACCGTCAAATAAAAACCAACTAACCTAGTGGGTAGCTAGGGTAAGTCGGGTCGAATCCACAGGGGCGGGAGGTTGGACTAAGGTATGCTACGGTCTAGGACTAGGTTCGAGACGAGCTAATCTAAGGAAGGGGAGACTAGGACTAAGCTAGGTCTAAAGCAAGAAAACAAACAAGGAAAACGGGCTAGGATTAGGTCGGGGTCAAAGGGGTAACGGAATGGTCAAGGGAGAGCTTGAGTGAAGGAGGTAGTAGGGTAATCTAGGTGTGGTCCGGGCTCTCGCAACTTAGACTCACCTAGAGGTTCCTCATGGAACCCATCTCGGCGACACACATGACAAACGGGGTTCTAGCGCGCTATGGTGGCCTAGGTCGAATCCGGGCTCTCGCAACTTAGACCGACCTAGGGGTCGTCCTCACCGGGCTCTCGCAACTTAGTGAGGGAACCGAACCCACAACAAACTAATACCCACGAAAGAAAGGCAAGAAAGCAAGCATTCCAACCTACTTAGTCATTCAAGCATTTCAACAAACATGTAATATGCATCAACCAAGAGGAGACCCAAATCTTCCACCCACATCTCCAACAATCCCTTAATCATCCAATTAACACCCTAATCACCTTACTAACCCTAGCAAGAACACTACTCTAACATATCTATACTAAAACTAACAAGAACAAGAGGAATCATCATAAGAAACAAACATACCTAAACAAACTCCAACAAACTAACAAGAACAAGAACAAACAACAATAAAGATTCAAACTTGATTAAAGAACAAAGATTAAGAGAAAGGGAAAGAAGATTATACCATACTAGAAGATGAAAAGAAGAAGGAAACTTGCATAAATGGAAGAACCCAAAACAAACATCCAAGTTTGTCAAGCTTGGTGAAGATCTTGAAGAATTCCCAAATTACAAGCACTAATCTAGGATTAACGATAATCTAAAGACTAATCTACAATAATCTAGTCTAATCTAACCTAAAGTAGTCTAGGGTTTAGTGGGAAGTCAAGAACATAAGCTAAGATTACAAGAGGAGGGGTATTTATAGGGTTACAATGGAAAGGAGGAAAGAACAAAGTGACGCGGTTGGAAATGGGACTTTCCCGATCGGGAAGGGAAATCCCGATCGGGAAACTTCAACTTTCCCGACCGGGAATTCTTGGACCCGGTCGGGAATGCTCCACAGTGGCGTCCCTAATCGTGCACCTCATCCCGATCGGGTTTTAGGCCTTCCCGATCGGGATGGGTCTTGTAGGCCTCCAATATGAACTTTTTGGTCCCTCCTTGCTTCTCATGGGCTTCCCATCGATTCTCGGGACTCGGGATCGGGTCTCGGAGGCTCGGAATTGGGTCCCAAAGTCTCGGGGTCGATTCCAAGGCATCGAATCATCGTTCCTTTACTCCGTTGGCTCCAAAATGTGTATGTATAGAGTCGGAATCGCTCCAACTCTTCCAAATCGGTCTCGAGAAACTGAAACGAACTAAAGGAAGCATAAGAAGCCTCTAAACCGCTCCCAAGGAGCGATTCTACAAGGAAAATGGGACCAAAACACTACAAAATAGGCACTACAAACCACACTTATCACGTTCACTTGCTCAACGCTTCCTTGACAATGCATAGGATCATGACCAACGATTCCACAAGTGTTACACATCCCATAATAAGGCAAAGGAGGTGCAAATCCCAAAGCATTCACTTCTTGAATTGAGTGTTGGTTGGAGGAACTAATGCTTTGAACTTGATTGAGGTGGCCTTGGAGCTTCTTGTCAATGGTCTCCATGTGGGTCTTCAATTGAGCTCCAAGGTCAATGCTTAATTGAGTAATAGCATCAACCTCGTGCCTACCTCCTCGATTTGCCTTCCTAGGCCTTGAGTATTGAGAATTATGAACCGCCATCTTCTCGATTCTTGCCCATGTTTGGTCATCATCGACCTCGGTGAACCTACCATTGGAGCCCATATTGAGTATAGTTCTTGAGTCCTCATAAAGACCGTTCCAAAATTGTTGGACTAAGAACCATTGTGAAAGTCCATGGTGGGGGCACGATCTCACCAAAGATTTAAACCTCTCCCAAGCTTCATAAAGGCTCTCTTCATCCCGTTGTTGGAAACCGGTGATGGAGGCCCTTAGCAAATTAGTCTTCTCCGGAGGGTAGAATTTTTGGTAGAACGCCAATGCGAGTTTCTTCCAAGTATCAATGCCAATGGTTGCCCTATCGAGACTCTTGATCCATTGCCTCGCTTTTCCAAGTAATGAGAATGGAAATAATACCCATCGGATTTGATCTTGTGTAACCCCGGGTTGAGAAATTGCGTCACAATAATCGGAGAAAGTCTCCATGTGTTGGTGCGGGTCTTCGGTGGGCAAACCACTAAATTGATTCCTTTCCACAAGTTGGATGAAGTGAGTCTTGGCCACAAAATTTTTGGCATAAGCGGCCGGTAGAGCATTCGGTCCCGGCAAGACATCTTCCGTAAATGTGGAGTGAGATGAAAACTTCGGCATAATTGGATGTAAGGGAGATGGTGGTGAAGACGGAGTTGAAGTAGATGTAGAGGGGGAACTAGAACTAGAATATCCAAAGGGATTGGTGAAATTCCCTTCGGCCGTCTCTCGAGATGCTTCCTCGAAATCGTTTCCTTGAGCTTGCTCTTGATGAGTATTGCTTGCGCTTGGTTGAGAGATTATAACCCGGTTAATCGTCCATTGGCGAAAGGCTCGAAAAAGTCTTTCCGGCTCTGGATTAAAGAGAAAGAAGTCGCCTCCCCGCTTAGGCATACACTACGCACTAGAACAAACGTGAGAAGACCTAGTGCTTTATGGGCACTAGGTAACGACAATAAACAAGCACAATCGAAAGACAAAGAGAAAAGAGGGAGAAATAAAACTAATGAAGCAAGAAAAATCTACAGAATATGCACAAGAGATGATAGAAGAGCACAAAGAAGGGTAACTAAGTCTAGCTATAAGCAAACTAAGTCTAAACAATGCACCGTCCCCGGCAGCGGCGCCAAATTGATGGTGGGATTTGTCGTGGATCCCGCCGATCAAATAAATAACCGACTATTCCTAGTGGGTAGTTAGGGCAAGTAGGGTCGATATCCACGGAGACGGTATTGTAAGGTCTAGACTAGGTCGGCCTAAAAACGAGACTAAGTCACAAACAAACACAAAGAAATGATGATTGACAAACTAGGATAGGAGAAGAGGAGTGAACAAGGCTAATAACAAATTAGCTATAACAAGGCTAAATGAAATAACTAAATACAAACTAAACAATGAACTAGAGAAATGATGACTAACTAAGAAGATGAAATCAAATATGAAAGGAAGTGGGTTAGGTCGGGTTCATAAGTGTAGATGGGTAATTGGGGTGGTCAAGGGTGTAGGTGTCTCCTAATTGCTAGAGTCGGTCCGGGCTCTCGCTACTTAGACCGATGTCAAGGTGGGTTCGCGCTCTCGCGTCTAAACCCTAGTCCACATTCATATGTATAACGACTATTCTCAACATGATCACATACTAGACAAACAATGAGAAGATGAGCACAAGTATGGGAAGCATGGCCACTACTACTCACACAAGCATATCAACAGACACATAGAGTGCCCAATATGTGACTAACAACAAAGATTCACCCTTTACCCCTAATCAAACCCTAATCACCCATATTCTACCCTTAATCCCCCTACTAACCCACAAGGAGACTACTCACTCATTATCAAGAATAAACTAACAACAATAAGAGAAAACAACGTCACAAACCAAACATCCATTGTCAAGAACAAGAACAATAACAACAAACACTAAGTAAAGATTCAAACTTGAATAAATAACAAAGAACAAGAGTAGAGAAGATTATATCAACAACAAGATGATGAAAAAGATGTAAATAAGAAACCCAAATCAACTCCAAGGTTGTCAAGCTTGGATGAATCTTCAAGTATCTTCTTAATACAAGACTAACTAAACTAGATTAACAAAGATTAACTAAGGATTGAAGGGAAGATTAATCTAAAAAGATGAACTCTAAATCTAGGGTTTTATCTTGTAGAGAGGCTTAAGAGAGTCTAATGTAAGGTAGGTTCCATAAACAATACAAGAGGGAAGTATTTATAAGGTTACAAGAATGAGGGAGGATGAAAAGAGGTCACGCGGGTTCAGCATGCTCGTCTCGCCCGGGACGGTTTTAGTCCCGCCCGGGACGGTCTGATCCTGACCGGGACGGGTTGGTCTCAACCGGGACGGGTCCAAAACAGAACCTATGCTAAATGCGCACCTCATCCCGGACGGGATGAGTTCCTTCCCGTCGGGGATGACTCTTGTAGGCCTCCAATATGATCTTTAAGGTTCCTCCTTGCTTCACATGGACTTCTCATCGACTCTCGGGTCTCGGAATCGAGTCTAAGGGGCTCGGGATCGGGTCCCAGGGTCTCGGGGTCCTCCGCTTCGTTGGCTCCGAAAAGTGTATGTATTGAGTCGGAATCGCTCCAACTCTTCATGAATGGTCTCGGGAACCTGAAACGAGCTAGAGGAAGCATAAGTAGCCCATGAACCGCTCCCAAGGAGCGATTCCGCAAGGAAATGGGACCAAAACACAGCAAATTAGGCACTACAAACTACACTTATCAACTACAAAGGAGATGAAAACATGAAAACTTGCATATATAAAGAAAACCCAAATACATCCACCAGGGTTGTCAATCTTGATATAAATCTTCAAGAAATACCTTAATACAAGAGTAATTACTAAGATTAAGCTAATATTAACAAAAGATTAAGGATAGATTAAAGAGAAACTAAGCTAAGGATGACGGTTCTCTATCTATGGTTTAGTCTAATGTAGTGTGCTTAAAACAATACAAGAGGAAGGTATATATAGGGTTTCGTAAGTAAGGGAGAAGAAAAAATGAAGCGGAGCTGTGCTGGGCCCTTCCCGGCCGGGAAGGAGGTGATCCCGGTCGGGAAGGGGGTGGTCCCGGTCGGGATGGTGAGGCTCCCGGCCGGGATGGCCCCACAGCAGCCTGTTTCTTTTCGTCTTCTCATCCCGGCCGTGATGGGTCCTTCCCGGCCGTGATGGGTCCTTCCCAGCCGTGATGGGTCCTTATTTGCTCTTCCAAGGCTTCTTATCGATGCTCGGTGCTCGGGATATCATCAAGTGGGCTCCATGGGATTCGGGATCGAGTCTAAGTCACCGAATCATCGTCGCTTCTCTTCATTGGTTCCATATGTATCGGAAACGAGTCGGAATCATTCCATTTCTCCAAGATAGGCCTTAGGAACCTAAAACAAGCTAGAAGAAGCGTAAGTAGCCCCGAAACCGCTATAAAGAGCGATTCCACAAGAGAAAGCAGGACCAAACACAAGAAATAAGCACTACAAAACACACTTATCACTCCATTTAAGTGGACTCCTAATATCCTTTGCATTATTGACGTTTTCATCTTCCACCTTCATTCTTTGCTATGGCATCCTCATAATAAGTCATAAAATCTCTCATACTTGTTTCTATACTAACGAAACCTTTAATAAATCGGTTCGTTTGCTCACTCCTTTGGGTAGAAGACATACCTATAGACAAAAAAAATCTTTATTAAATTTGTGTACCAAAACAATACGGAGTAAGTAAGAAATAAGGGGAAGGGGGGTAATAATGTACTGGGTGATATTTCGTTCCAGGAAGGATTCAAACCCCTGACTTTACACCAAAGAGAACCTTATGCTAGACCATGTTACCATCACGCTACTATCATTATTGATATATTTGCATGACATTTGACCACTTCTACGTAATGGGACTGTTCGACCTTACATCAAATAACTGAGTTGGTTACTTGTTTATTTTTTTTTTCGTAAATACTGTTTGCGAATTTATAACCAGAATTTTTTTAAATCAGAATTTTTACCTTACACGTTAACTATTCTAAGAGTAATTATTGTGGTTACTTGTGGAACCAAAGTGCAATAATCATAATTTTTTTACAGAAATTATTCTAAGAGCAATAACACGTGGAATCAAATTTTAAGTTAATTTTTTTTATTTGTTATACCGAAATTCTAGCTACCTAAGGATTCTAGTGTCAATTACATATAGTAGTAATAAAAAGTTAACATATTTGATAGATAGCTATCTTAATGTAAAGGAAAACAATTGATTACGATTGATTACAATTGATTGAGAGAATATTCACATAATATTTACTAGTATAGATCCCATTCAATTGCATGGTTTTAAATAATGGTAATATTACTATAAAAAAATATTAATAATTTATTACAATTTTGTGTTGAACATGAAAATATTATAAATATTAGTATTAAATAAAGGGTAGAACTTACTCTTTTATTCAGTTAATAGAGTTGCTTAAATAACAATTTTATTTAAAATAAAGTCAAATACGGAGTAATATTTAAATAAATACTCCGTACTTGCATAGCTTTTTTTTTTTTATATATTTTTCAATTTTTATGATTATCATAAATTTAATTAGAATAATTAGAATTTATAAATACTCGTATAAGTTAATTGTTGATTTGTACAATCAATTATGTACTTATTACAATAATTGAAAATTAAGCTTTTGGAGGGAAAATTTTCAATGTGAGCACGCCACCTAAGCAGATGTTATCCTCTTAGTAGTATAGAGGATTGATTTTCCTTAATATTTGGTACATACGAGAATTTACACCTAACTTCCATTTTTTTATAATTTACAATTTTTTAATTTTTTTTATAATTTACGAAAATTTGATACGTACAATTTTTTAAAATCAAATTTTAAGCCATACCTTTTAAAAAACTTTTAAACACTTAATTTACACCTAATTCACAATTTCACCCAACATACAATATACACCCAAATATACTTCCCATTTAACAATATTTGTAGAATATTTGTATTGGGTAGAGTATCAACTAATTTAGAAGAGATTCAAGGAAAATGCATGTGAAGACGTAATACAAATCAGTAGCATAATTTCTTTTTAAACTTGTAATTAAGGATAAAGATTTTCCATGACATAATTTTAAAAAAATTAATTTATGTTTAACTAAATTGTAACTTTTTACAGAACAAGATATACCTGCACAGAACGTATCTTTCCAGAACACGAGCATTCACCGTATATTCCACGCATCTGTCAACCATGTGTTTTCTCGAAGGTCGTACTTACCAAAAAATTGTCCCACATTTCTTGCAGTTCAATCTCCGTGTGACTCTCGTGGACAATAGTACGCAGGCTTTTATCAATGTACGCAAATTGTGGTAGGTCTCTCAAATGACTATCCACGTTTTGAAGAATGTGCCAAAGACACAATCTATGGCTAGTGCCCGAGAACACCTCCTTCATCGCGCCTTCCATTTTCTTACACTGATCCGTTAACAGAACATTGGACGCTCTACCCATACACTTGATCCAATTTTTGAACACCCGAACATATGTCTCCGTGTGAAATTAAAGCGGACGCATATAAAACGGTACCGCTGTGGTGGTTGACACCTATGAAAGAACAGAACAACATTTGGTACTTGTTGCTTAGGAATGTACTGTCAAATGAGACGGGGTCACCGAACGCCTTGTACATGGCCCTACACCTTGTATCAGACCAAAAAATATTCAGTAGCTCACTACAAGAATTAACGAGACGGGCGACTGATCTTAGCCACCATCATCTGTCGCTAAAATAGACGCGCGACAGATGACAGTCGCTAAGAAACAGTCGCACCAGATAGTCGCTTTGGGCGACTGATATCGGTCGCTAAAAAAACGTGCGACCGATTTCAGTCGCTAAAAGTAGCGACCGACATCAGTCGCTAAGGTGTGTCCTTAGCGACCGACATCAGTCGCTAATAGCGTAAGATTAGCTACCAATATCGATTGCTAAAGGGAGTGACGTGGCGCTATAATAGGCCGATATTGGTCGCTTTTGAACGTTTTATAGCGACCGATATCGGCCGCTAAGGGACCTGTAATAGGCCTATTCTATTTATTTCATTTCTAGCCAAAATCTGCACAATAAAACAAACCAACAACCAAAATACGTCCCAAACATCATTCCAAACATTCCAAACGTCGTTCCAAACGTTACGCCAGCTTCACACTCCAAAATTGGTAACCAAGTAAGCAAACGTCGTGAATACACTAAATTAAGAGTAATGTTACAAACTGTTTTCAATAAACATTCACAAACTACAAACTGTTTTCAATCTACTCAGCTAACAGGGAAACTAGCCGAAGAACCACTACCACCCCCCATTGAAGGGGTCTCTAGGATCTCTATGTCAGGGAATGGGGCCGGAGTTGCAGTTCTGTTGTTGCATGCTCCTCAGGCGGTTTAGCTCTTTGAGAATTTGCAAGCTGACCGCATCCTGACGCTGGATACGCTCATCCTACATCTTCAACCTCTCATCCTGCTCCCTCATCCTCTCAGCCATAGGAACCCGTTGCGCCCTCTCCTCTTGCAATTACGACCTCATCTCAGCAACGACGGACGGTACATACTACGTTAAGGTCGTATGCCCCTCCCGAGCGTTGGGTGGTGAACAAAACAGGGTGTGAGCGTTCCCCGTACCGTACACCTCTCCTTTGCGGTACCCTCGCACGACTCTGAACCAAATCTCGGTCGAGTCCACACCTCCCCTTTTAGCGACTGATTTCGGTCGCTACCGGGAATTTATTTTTCCCCCCAATCCGTCTCTTCGTCCAGCTACATATATCGGTCGCGCGAGTTACTTTTGGTCGCTAAATGAGCGACTGAAAGTTTCAGTCGCGCGTGTATGGTAGCTACTTGAAGTATTTCTTGTAGTGGCTTGTCGCCGACATCCCTCTCGACGTCGTAGTAGAACTCGGGATTTTGTTCTTTCAACTGGTCAAAATAGTCCAAAACCTCCTAAGCGTCACCATGCAAACTTGTTTTGTGGCGTTCTTTGACGATGAGATTCCTTGCGTCGCGTCCGGTGAAAGGAAGATTTTGAATACCCCCGACCTCCGCAACTAAAGTGTTGAAGTTCCTAGTAATGAGAACGCCGACTCTATCATTCAACATCAGCCTTGCTTTGAAGTAGTCACTAATATGTCTATATTGGACGGCATGTCAACTAAGTTCTGGGTTCACGTCGTGGTTATGTTCTAAATTGCATGTCCGTATTACAAATTTGCCGCTGACCTCGTCCAATGTTCCAAACACAAACATTTTACACGGGCCCGAAGAAGGAGTATGCTTCGCCGGATTACCTTCTAAGGAATTGAATCTAATCCTCCTCATCATGTGGAATCGAGGTTCTTTTTCACCGGAGACACTCCGGACTACTCCTTGCTCCTTATCACTACTCCTAACGTATAGTTGGAAGCCGATTTTGTAACCGTACGTGTAGCACAAAGCCGCAACTGCTCACCGGATTCGAACGCCATTCCAACGGTGGGCGCGGTAGGAGGTTCGTTGTCGCCATTACCTCCTAGGACGTGGGACGCCTTCCGTAATAAGTCGGCGCTAATGTCATTTTGTTCATTTATTTCATTCTCTTCCGCGTCGTCCCCTTCGTACGGTACGTTAAGATCAATATTTGTTGTCATCTTATGATGCGTATAGGAGATGATTTTTTTTCCAGTGTAGTACGTTTCTGCTTACTGCTTCCAGGCCAGGTACCATTTTTTTTAAAATATAGAACAGGAAGTTGAAAGTTCACTAGGGGGACTTTATTCAAATTTCTAATTGAAGTCAAAGACTACATAATGATATTTTAAATTACAATTACATTTAATTTTAAATTACAATTTCAAATCTGACATCATGCAACGTTAATTTTATATTATAATAATATAACGTTCTAAGTAGTGATTCGATGGACAATGAAATAAAGTTATCGTTTTAGTTATTAATTTAGCATTGTTAGTAAATTATCGGTTCTAAACTCATATTACGTTCCCATTTTTATTTTCTTTTATTCTAAGTGTAATTATATTGTAATTGCTTCGTACTCCGTTTGACTAGTGTTACGTTGTCGGTTAATTTAGTGGTTTTAATATATTACGTTTCTATATTTATTTTCTTTATATTTTCTTTATACGTTTCTATTACATTTCCATATAAGTGCAATTACATTACGTTTTTACTCAACGTTTCTACTGTTATTACGTTATTAGATTAGAGTAGTTACGACATCCACATTAACGTATTTTTTTCAATTAGTTATCATTTTCAAAGTGATGACATCATATAGGTAGATTGTCATGCAAACAAATCCATTAATATGAAATATAATCCGGTTATTAACATTCAGTTAAACCCCATAATACCGTAATTAATATTCGACATCGTAACTAATAAACCAGTAATTGAAACCGACGTCCACCAAAAACTTCCGACACTTACAACCAAGTTACTTACCGAACTTACTAATACTACTAATAGGTAATGAAATATAAAGAAACCCACTTCAAAGGAGTTCCTTCAACTCCTTCACGTTTTCCTTGTAACGCTGGACACCGGCACGAAGCATGTGGACCCCCATCATCGAAAAGTCGATATCCTCATTGAGATCTTCCTCCGCACACGGTACTCCTAAGGAACATATGAGGTTCCTACGACGGGTGAGGTCGACAACCATCAACATGGTCTCTAGCTCCTGTTGATGGGTTTCCGTCATCGCTTCCTCGAACTTCGAGATCAATGTCATAATATAAAGCTTAAGACTATCCATCTCCTTAGAGTTATTGTTTTTTTGTGGGTGATTTGATAAGAAAAAAAGAAAATGGTGGGTAGGATACTACGTGATGTTTTGACAGGAAGTGGATGGGGTGGGTTTAAATAGGGGTTAGTTTTTCACGCTATCACGAATTGTATTTACTACGGATTATGTACTAGAATTTGTACATACTACTAAATTTACGGAATACATATACTTGTTTGTTAAATTTCTCTGTTATTTTATGGATCGTAAGTTATTCTGAAACTCAAACGAGATAATCTCGCAGTAGTCTTCTATCCCCGGATTAAAAAGCTGGACGTCTTTTACCCCCAGATTAAAAATCGGTTCGTGTTTTACCCTCGGATTAAAAATCGTAGTCTTATATGGTCTCGCAGTTGTATGAGATTACGTTCCTACCTCCTTAAAACTTTTACTGTAATATGTATTATTATGTCCCAACATAGTTGCGTGACTTGTGGAACGTATTTTATTGCCAACGTAAGAATCGTATGAGACGGACTCGAAATACGGTCTCACAGTCGTATGAGACGGTCTCGTAATAATTGTATGAGACAAATTCACGAAACTAATTCCTTAAAAAATTTATCTTATTTGTATTATTATGTTCCAATATGGTAGTATGATTTGTGGAACGTACGATTTCCCGAACCCTAAACCCTAACATAACCCCAAACCCTAACCCTAAAATAAACCCTAATATTACCCCAAACCCACAATTTTACAACCCACACCCCAAACCCTCTAACCCTAAACCCTAAAATAAACCCTAATATAACTCGAAAGATATAATTCGAAAGATAAACCCGACAGTTTTGCAAAACTTGTAGTACCGTATTATATCGTAATCTAGGCGATTAATTTACTACTTCAGTAAAACAACCAGAATCTTCCGTTAAGTAATCCACCTACGTCACCTACGTAATCCGCCTAGTCGTACGTCAATTACGATCAGTCTAATATAGCGTTTTGGATTATATCAAAGATAGTTATGTTTAAGAAGAGAAATTCAATTATTATGTTTAAGGCGACCAGTAATATACACTCCATTTTTATAATATTCATCCATGTACTCAATATATGTGATGATATTTTATTAAAAAGGAGCATAATTGAACCAAATATATGCGACGATATACACTCCCTTTTTTAAATATTTAAACATAGATTGGAAGATTTGTGACGGTTTTAGGTGAATAATTGAAAGGAGTTAGGGGACGTTTGGTTCGCAAAGAGAAAAGAGAATGAGACTAGGAAAGGGACACAAAGGGAAAAGAAAGAGATTACCCTCAATTTAACTTGCTGTTTGGTTTAATCCTGGAAGGAATCATATTGCCCTTGATTTCCTTTGTTATTGTTCGATTATCAAATTAGGAATCAAATTATTTTACAATTTTTTAAACATGTTTTCTTCATTATTTTTGTTAACCTTATTTTTTCATTATTATTTTCAAACATTATTTTATCAAAACATGTTATTGTCATCAAATTTATTTTCAATGACACTCTAATCGTCAACTAAAAAATCACGTGTTATTAATGTTGAGACCAACTTCAATTGCAAAACGAACGATGACCCGTCAATTGCAAGAAATCTTTAGAAATATTTTTAAAAAAACAGAATTATGGTGGAAAGACGGTTGAAAAAACTTACAGAGAGCGTACAGAGATTGCCGGAGTCAGTGTCGGTCTCGGAGTAAGAGGTGAGCGAAGGTGGTAGACTTTCTGGGAGGCTGGATGTATAAAGCTTATTGTGACAGTAATTTTTTATCTGAGAAAGGGAGGTGGAGAGATTGGGGATGAAAGGTAAAAGAAATTCAAAACCTTGGGGGTGAGATTTTCATTTTAGATGGATGTGGGGGTTTGTTAACAAGGTAAATGGGGAAAGGGTTTCATTAATTTGCCCAAACAAACATCTGCAAAGGGAATCGGTAACCTTTTTTCCCTTACCCTTTTCCTGAGACCCCTCCAACCAAACGGCCCCTTAATGATTTAGGGAATACGATTGCATTTAAGTTGAACAAGAATTATTAAAAGAGTTAACCTTTTTTCAAGAGATGAGTGGTTGGGAATTACAATTCACAAATGTAAGTTGGAAGGTCTTCTTGTGGAAGTGGATCAGTTTGTTTTTTTTTTTTTTGTTTTTTTTAATTTCACAATTTGTTTGTTTTTACATTACCTAACATATAAAATTACTTAACATTTATATACGTTCAACTTCCTAATATCACAACTTTCTTAGCATATATAATCACAATAAGTTCAATTTCCTAATATATAATTACTTAAGATTTACAGAGTATTATCACGATAATATTATTACTTCAACGAATCGGTAATATATACGGAGTATTATGACTTAAAGTATTACTTAACATGTACGGAGTATTATTAGGATAATATTATTGCTTAACATGTACGGTATATTATTAGAATAATATTATTGCTTAACATGTACGGAGTATTATTACGATAGTATTACTACTTAACATTTACGGAGTATTATTATTACTTAGATTATATTCAACGAAACAACAAATATTATTACGGGATAGATCGTATTACTTAACATGTACGAAGTACTTCTACTATATAAATTACGATTATTTGTTATAGAATACAATTAATTATAATAGTACAATTAAATCATATAATAATTATAATTTTAGAGAATTTTGTATCAATTAATTGTTGTTATTGGGAATTGTAAATTGCCCCTACATGTTTCTCTTCCAAACTGCCCTATTTCCAATTACTTCAACTATTCATTTTGTGGAGAATTGTTACGGCAACTGTACTACTCATTGTTTTCTAGTCTTATTGTCAATCTTCAATTTATTATTCATTTTGTGGAGAATTGTTACGACAACTATTCATTTTTTTCTAGTCTTATTTTCAATCTTCAATTTTACAGTGTATTCAATTGAAGACTTTTTTTAAATACATTAATAACGAACTACTATTAATTGAAATCGATTCAAGCCGTATTAATTGTAATGCAGACATATTCTACGTACATAATTTTAAATAGTGAATAACGGACAATTATTACTACTTCGGAATGTGATTAGCGTGTCTATTGGCTTTATACTAGATTATATATGCAAAAATTGTACTACGTAATGACTTACATTACTACAAAAAAAAAAGAGTCCTTCGTCATTTGACAAATAATATCATATTTATTTTCCAAATAAAACAGTAAACGGACAAACAACGTACAACTTAAAGAAAGGACAAAGACCCGTAATTGAACACAACAACAAGCATAAATTAACTTCGATTTTAGGAACGACTACAACCAACGCATGAATCGAATTTTAGCTTCTACGACTTCAACCTAGTTGGGTGCATTCTCCCAAACCTTTTCTTCGAGTACCTAGGCGGGCGAATGTCGGGAGTACATGGCGATTTGCCTTCCCCGCCATCAGAAATGTGACCATCGGTCGGTTCAATGGCCGGGTTTAAAACCACAACCACATCTTCATCGACATCCTCCTCAACCCTAACAATGGAGGAATCAACTTTAGGGGTCGCGATCATCTCTATATCGTCATCAATTTTTTTCCAAAATAATTTATCCAGCTCACAATTCCCCAAATTTAAAACGTTGTATTCCTCTTCCAAAATATCTACAAGGAAACGGTTACCATAGTAACCGGGAGAGGCACGCTCCAAACGGTTTGTACCGTGGAGGGACCCACCTCCTTGAGTAGCTCTCTCATGAACAACCTTGTGCATACAATGGACCTAGCGTGAGATTTTCTCTCTTCCGACATATTTCGCGTGCTTGACAATGGAAAAGAATAGCTTATACTTAGATTTAGTGAGACTAGATAGAAGGTAGTATGAATGCTATACATTTTGGAGGGAGTGTGCCCTTTTATACTACATTTTTTTCACTCCAAAAGTGTTACCCATGCAAGTTTTTTCCCTCCAAAAGCATAAAAAACATACGTACAACTAAACTTCCAACCATTCACATACCACCTTGATTATGTAGTAACCATTCATAAAAGGTAAAATTAAATTGTGTAAGTGAAAAAGCAACACAAATATATGAAATAGGTGGTAGCAGGCTCTGTCTATGTAACTAGATGATGAGAAGGGGGTGGGTTCAAATCTTGTTAAGTGCAACCTTGAGTTTTATTTTTGTTTTGTTGGTTCGAACCCTCTACTTACGTTTCAAATTATTGCTTTATCTCATACGAATATTTTTTCATTAAAATTAATTTGGGACATATGCAAAAATGAAATAAGATGAAATATAATAATGACAAAAATACATCTTCAATATTATCAAGCAAAAGCCGATACATACAATGTTAACGAACGACCAACTAAAAAATCAGTTAAGTCGATAGTTTACAACAAATCTACAACCAAACGATGAAAACGCATAATAAACTAACATATACACAGTTACTGTAGATCGACTAAAGGCGTTGTTCAATCGAATGACAAATTATTTCATCGCTCGACTAATGACATCGAACTATCGACTATCTATTAAATGTCGATTGACTAAACATGATTCTACCAACAAACAAGATTATTAATACCATAGAACAAATAATAAAAGAAAATAATAGTACCACTACAAATTGATATGAAAATTATATATCATGCGGTATGTCACTATGTCATATCGACTAAACTTAAGCATACATATACAAATGAAGTAATGTAATCAACTCTTCATGTCAATAAAACGGTAGGGTAGTAATAAGAGTATCATATAAGCTCGAGTACGAATATAACAATTACAAACTACTTGTATATCAAAAATAAGATATAACATATGTATATACATAAATAATACTAAAATTATTATCTTACATATTAAATATTAATATACATCACAAAAAAAATCGTAATAAGTTAGTAATATTGTACATACGTGTAACAATTAATCATAGTTATCATGGTAAAAGATGCATACACACGAACGTAACTCGAATAAATTACGTGTGTGTACACACACACACGCACACTAATATTGCACTCTAAATCTAAGTAAAACAATTTTGTTTAGACGTACGATACAACGATTAATCTCAGTAAGTAATAATCATACAACATTAATAATACATCATTTAGGCTAACGTACAAATAAAAAAACGAAAATGATAAATACAACCCTAAGGGTTGTATCTAAGAGCATAAAAGAGGAAGCAAATTCTCAACACTTGTATTAATTGTATAGATGTATGTGCAATTTGTTCTTTAATTTTAAGGTTTATACCAATTTTGGAAGATATTTAATGCTTAAACACAACCCTAAGGGTTGTATTTAACATAACCCATAAATTTTTAAGAAAAGTAATCAAACGATGTAAAACTGTATAAGTAATAATGTACATCTTAATAACAAATGTGCATTTCGCACAAAAAAAAACAAATGTGCTTTAAAATACTTAAATTTGAATCATATTTAAAAACGTTTAAGTAAATACATTGTATAAAAAATAATCGTAACAAAAACTACACAAAACACAAACCAAATACCGAAGATATAGGTACTGTAGACACCCATATTTGGACCTGGTGGCTGCAGAAGTGCCCAGCAAACACCCGATGACGATCAGACTGCAACGCGACGCGGGTTTGCGATGTTTAAGATAGTTTTTCTATAGAACGGATCAAATAATTACTCGAAAAGATTAAATTAACATCAAGGCGGCCTTAGTCGTGTCATTACGGTCGCATAGGCACTAATTAGAGTCAATTCCGACACCGGGACTTCGAATCGGTCCCGAAATACAAACCGAGTCAGCACCGCGCCAAGCGAACTTTGGGATGCACACCCGAGGCCCACTAGGCGTAACGGCATGCTAGGTCAAGAAGGGAAGCTTAACCACTAAGACATGAACGATACACACACTCTCGGTTTTGGAAAGTATCAAAATCGTATCTTCAAAACTCCGAGCGCCTCATGTGACGCGCCCTTAAACCCACACGCAAGATCCCAGGCGCCTGAGTTCTGGTGTGCCTGGGTTCAGGCGTCCATCCAGTCGACGTGAGCTGAAAACAACTATAAATACCCCTCTCCACCACCCTCATACACATTATCTTCCCTTCTCTCTTTACTAGTTAAGAGTTTCTCGCTTGGGCTCGCACTCCGACACCCAAAGCAAACGATCCACTCGATCGTAGTCCCGATAAGCGAAATCGACGCTACTCCTCACCTTCGAGCACCCCACTCGATCCCAAGGTGCCTGTGTTCGACTAGCTACTCCGAGTCTAGCAACGGGGTTCTGCCGGATTAGCCGCAGAACCAGCAAATAGTAACGAGTTCAACCGGATTAGCCGCAGGAAGGGCCAACGGTAACGGAACTCTGTCGAAATCACCAGGTAAGCAAAGAGGATCCGCCTTTTGAAGTCGAACCGTCACTAGGTTGTCATCTACACAAAAATTTACATTCTTGTACTTTTATTATGCACTATGATAATGTCAAACGTGGACACTAGGTCCACGACACGTACTAAAATACGTAACGTCCCAACTTCAACCATAAACACTAAAACACCCTAAACAGACCCGAGTAGTCCCGTTTAGCGTATCCTCCGAGGGTGCAACTCCTCACTATGTGATTTACTTACATTTCACATTTACCGCTTTCGTCTGATTTATTGCTTTTATGACCTTATAATCGCATGCTAAATCACCTAACATGAAAATCAAAACGTAAACAAGCTAAAACTGAACAAAACGATGGTCGGGTTCCGTATTAGTCCCGATGCTCACTTTACATGGTTCAATGCATCCCTACTAATACTGAACCGACGCATCTTAAGTAGAATACTAGGTAAGGTATACCACAATAACGACTAATATCCGTATTATCACGTTAAAACTGACTTCCTAATACGTATAATATTTAGTACTCTCTATTCTCCTAAGTGCATCTTTTCATGGACTGCTTGTCACGTGAAATTGCATGCAAAGAATGTAAACATAGTTACTTCGACGACAAAACTTACTTGTCCCTAAACAACCGACATAGCTAAATATAGGGTTAAAACAACGGATGTTACAGTAGTTCCGCCACAGCAAGGAAACAAAGTTATCAGCCCACGGATTGATTAGTAGAGGTCGCTACATGCGGGCGGGATTGGGTGTCGATGTCTAGCGGACGTTAGCTTCCCAATACGTACCCTCACCCCTTACTTAGAATCGACGGTTTTCGGATGTCCGAAACCATTGGCAATGAGAGTCATTCCAGGCATGGAGTGCTTAAGGGTACAAGTCTCAATATTTAGGTCCCGTGCCACTCAGCTTTGAGCCGGCTAAGGATCAAAGTTGACTTGAACGATTTCCGAGTCCCCATAATCGACTCGGTGGCGACTCCACAAATCGGCAACGAATTCAGTTCACTAAAAAGGTCGCCTTACCAAACATATCGGCCTTTAAACATTTACAACGACGACTCGATCGATTCCAACAGAAAAATGGGTGCTCGCACCCATCTATCACAAGTCTGAACCGTCATCCGAATCGAGGTCCGACACATCGCCCCGAACGCAAGATCGGATCGCTTCCGACAAGGAGGGGCCGCGTGGGTGGCCGCCGCGATGAAGCCGGGTAGGTCCGCGCGGGCGTGCGCTGGGTGCCGGGCGCTGCGGACGGACGTCCACAGTTTGGCGACTCCGCTGGGGACTTGGAAACAAGTTTTCAGCGGTGGTGTAACCTGAATGAGGTCGGTGAAGCTCATTTCCTAGTTTTCTGTTGTGGTCATTACAGGTTTTGGCCCTAAAAAGCCCACCCTAACAGATATTAGGACCAATCGACCTCTTCGCGGTAAGATCCTTATGGACACGCGGAGGCATCCTCGGTTGACGCTCCGGCCGCCTAATGCATCCCGCAGATATACTAAGCGAATGGTCTAAGTGGACGGTCCGACACTCACCTCCCCAGGTGACTTGTTGTCACCTAAGCAAGGACTATTCGTGGGCGGTAGCCTACCCTAACCTACCCGTGTCTACATCCTGCATGAGTGTACACATTCATAGTTATATGTAGCGTGTTTGAACAACCCAAATAAAACACTAAAATCTGGATTCAACCACGACAACATATTCAACCGCACCCAACTCCGTTTTCAAAAAAGAATCATCTCCTTTTCAAAGCTGCCTTTTCAGCGCCGATGCTCCGGCCAAACTAAAATAATGTTCGAAAGACTTTTAAAACACTGTCATCATGATAGATCTTTCAAAAAGACCCTTTTAAAATGCCATCATCTTGGCCAAAGCAAAACTCGTCAACAACGAATACCGTTAAGTACCACCAAAACTCCCAATTAATGGGATTGAGGTACCTTAAACGGTTACATCTTATTTTCAAAATAGAAAAAAAAAATGTTTTCTTCCACATACCGTTAACAGGACCGAAACTTCAATCAATGAAGTCAAGGAACCCAAAACGGTTACACCCTCAAAACACTTTTCACGTTACATCACTCCACCGACAAAATGCTAGTTAATGCGACCTACGAGCGTGGGTCACTCGATTTATAAGTTTTTTTTCTAAAAAAAAAACTATTCACCACCTAAATTCCGTAGTAAGGATTTAGTCACACCCTCCAAAGCACCGTCACGGATGTCATGCTCCCTCGCGAGCACCGTCTTCATTGCACATATCGAGTTAATTAATTAGTAATAGCCTCGATAAAAACACGATCTTATTACTTTCAAAACTGGTTCCTTTAAGAACCGTGCCTCTTTTGTAAAACAACCGTCTACACTTTCGCTATCGTCGAATTTTCGATGCACACGTAACAACACATTTTCACGTCGCACTACACCATCGTCACACCGACTTTTAAAAACTCCCCACTTTCAAAAGAAGAGGTTTTATTTTCAAAACCCATCCGTTTTGCAAAACATCAAAACTCTTTGGTTCCGAGTCGGGATCGTGATCAATTTATTACGTCGTACAACCGTGTGATTAACTGTCTGTGTTAGCTACTAGTGTCACCTCTATTCGAGGTCTCAGATTTTGGGCCGTCTCATCCTGAAAAGTCCTCTTTAATTCTCACCTCCGAGATTTGTGTCAAATCATCTTGTTTTAGAGACATATATTCATTAGGCGCTCCGCCGAACACACCGAAAGTCTTAAGCACCTGAGTCCCTAAACCGATAACCGTGAACAAGCGCGAATCAGGGGTCTCTTTTCGGTGTCGCTCGATTATGAGCATTCCTCGAGTCCCTTACGTCGTCCGGTGGATTTGTTCTGATCTTTTGATCCTTTCCCATTAGAATCACTCCCCAACATGTCGGTAGATTCAAACGCCGTCGAAAGTATCCGCCACGATGTCACTACCCTAACCAAATTGGTTCGCAACATTCGTACTTCGGTAACCCATTTGACTTCCTCCATCCGTCACATTGATAGCCGCCTCAATTTTCTTGAGAGTAAGGACACAGAAAGCGAAACAAACGCCAATCCGGGTAATTACCACGCCCAAGAGCCTACCCAGGGTGGATCATCCCAATGCTCCGCCCAATCGAAACTTTCTAAATTCGATACAGAAAAAACCTCAAGACCTTATAAAACCATATCCAACAAAGTAGAAAGGTCACCAAGGGAGTTCACCCCGATCAATTCACCCTACACCGAAGCTCTTAAGTATTGTAGCACCCCAGCTATCACTTGTGGACTGTGTTATCACTTATGGCGCTCAACAGGTCGTGTACTGTCCCCACAAATCAACACGTGTCTTTTCCAGCGCATTTTGACCTCACTCTCGTGCATCCCGGAACCTTCCCAGGAGGTCACCCATCCTTAGACTACTCTCAACCAAGCATGCATAACCCCAGAGTTCTTATGCATGGACAACCAGAAAAGAAAGTGCACTTTGTTGACATGAGTATTACTATCAATCTCTTTAAGCACTCATCCGAGCCTCTTAAACCAAATTCAGTACACGTTCCTCTGAGCACCATATTCAATATATACTCTTTAAATGCGGGGTATTACAAGTATCTATTCGATTAAGCATTGCTCGTGCCTATGGGTCCCACTTCGAACCCATCAATCGGCAGACGAGGCAAAAAATGGACCCCCAATGCTTACTGCCTATATCACCAAGGTAACGGGCACGATACTGAATCCTGCTATCGACTCAAACATGTCATACAAGTTATGATCGAAAACGGGACAATTTCTCTCCCTCCGCCCGAAAAATCGAATAACACCACAAACCCTTGTAGCGTTCATGCTGTCTTCAACAACACCATTGATTGTTCACACCTCGACCCTATAGAGAAGGATGTCTTAAATATCAAGGAAGAACCTGACAACCACACAAAACATGAGAACCCACAGGCGCCCGCCAAGAAGAGTAAATCTGTGTCCGAGTCAGAGTCTAGTTCGTCTTAGGGCCTAGACCTAGTAATATAACAAATGTCTTTTTGTTTTTCGCATTGAGCAGGATGTGCGAAGGGACCTGTCCTCCACCTCCCCAAAAACAATATCTCTGGCACATAGCCCGCTTATTACTATCGATAAAAAAAAGAAATCAACTTTTCTTCTTTACAATGCGCCTCGACAATCGCTTAATTTAAAATAACACACTTCCTCGCTTAAAACTCGTACTATGCCATTTATCAATAACAATTAAACATACCTCAAAACAACGAGAAATTACAAGAACCGAGATCCCGTGTTCTCTTTTACCTAGTCCATGTCTGGTGTAGAAAGCCACATAACCATCCCTTAGAACGAGCATTCCCGAATCCTATGACAAATCTAGATAGTCTCTTAGCTTATGATCAAAGATGGAGGGCAAACCCATTTCCCACAATAAACATCCCTCAAATAAAGACCGACCAATCCCCACCATAGGTGCTAATCTGACAAAAGGAAAAGAAGTCTGAAATGGCCAAAAGGAGCCAATGAAAAAAGTGAAACCAAGGTCAAATTAAACGACGAAGCACAAACGACGAGCCGAGGACGGGGTGAAAACCCGAAAGGGCGCCGCGGGCAAAATGAAGAAACGAGTTGCGAGCCGTCATAAAAAAAAAAGAAAAAAGAAAATAAAATGACGAGCCGAGGATAGAGTGAAAACACAAAAGGGCGCTCCGGGCAAAATGCAGAAACGAGTTGCGAGCCGTAAAAAAAAATATATATAAAAGAGCAAATAAAAAGAGCAAAACAAATGGTGAGCCGAGGACGGAGTGAAAACTCGAAAGGGCGCTCCGGGCAAAATGAAGAATCGAGTTGCGAGCCACCACAAAAAAAATATACATAATAAAAAAATAAATGTGCTTCTCATTAACAATAAGAATCAGTTAAGTCAAGCCTTTGTCGAGGCCTTTACATCAAGCATTTGAAATCCGACTATTCCGGAAAACGACAACGTGTCCAAAACACCACAAAAACTAGTATTAATACGCCACATAATACAAATTAATAGAACATAGTACAAAATGGCTAGGCTTTACCGGTCCAACTTCCTTCTCCCATCGCCATCTGGGCGAGCTTGTTCGGGTATTTCACCATTGACCCCTCATAATACAAGCTTCCACCGCCCTAGCCGAAGGCGAGCTCAGCCAACCATGTTTCCCCTCATCTCTAGCACCTTCAATATGGGTCTCGTCAGTCTTAGCCTATATAGATTAACTGACGGCACTGGGAGCGGTAACGCTGTCTTTGGCCAGGCACTTAGCGACGTCTTCTTGAATTGCCTCTTTATCCTCTAGCACCGCGGTCTTCCTAATTTTCGACTTGCTCTGTCTTGACGGGTGTTCATAAACCCCCTACCGGAAGGATATAATGTCGGTCGGTCGAACACTCTCTATAACAACGGGGCGTGAAAATTTCTGTTCCCAAGACGCCCTAAACTCCCTAAACGAATTCTCGGTCCACAAGTCGAACCTAAAATCACGCTTAGTAAAATCCGAGATGATAGGTCTCACCCACATTTGGTTCGACAACTCGCTTGGATAAATGTAAACCGGGTCCCTTAAGGATAATATTAGCATAACCTGAGTCGAGGACGAAAAAGGAAACCCGGCTTGCCCACTAATCTGCCACCATAAGACTGTCCATCTGATAGCCACTTGCCTATTGTCCAAATAAGAATGTCATTCTTCTTCGGTATAACCGGTGCTTCATGCCTCCACCATCTTGCGACCCGTGAAGCCTTTATAGCTATAACCCTTAACGGACCGAGGAGGGTCAACCAAGCCGAGCCTTTCCTGTAGCCAGACCTGCGCCAACCCCAACACGATGTCGCATCTTCGAACTATAGTAGGTTTCAAACAAAACAACCACAAAAAAAAGAAGAAAAAACAACAACAACAACAACAAACAAAAAAAATAGCACCCTACATACCTGCAAAATTATTCTAGAATCCCGAAAAGAAGCCCGATGCAGCCGGGCACGAGTGTCAAGACCTAGAATAAGTTCGCCCAAAATGAGTAAAGAGGGTGATCGTCCATGCTCCATCCCCATTAAAACGTCCAAAACCCAAGGGTTACCCCAACCGTCATGCACTAGCGCATCCTCGAAAAGATAATAACAAGCCACCGTAATATTGAAAGCACGTCTACAAGCTAGAAATGAAACATCATGAGAATCCATATGTGCAAATGTCCTAAGTAGTAAGTTTAAGTCGATACCATCTCTCCCAAAGAAAACATTGGCTTCCTCTAACGAGGAAAGGTAAAAAAAATGACGAAACCGTTCCACAAAAGCATCATCTCCCAAAGGCACACAAGGCGGAACCGAGGACCATCCATCAATAGCATCCAGCTCCTCGGGAAGAGGACAAACCCGACCACCGGGAAAGGCAAAGACATGCCTTTTTACATCCCAAAACTTAGTGCATGCTAACAAGAAGTCATCTTGCACCTTAACCTGCCTTAACACGATAACCGCGGAAAAACCATCACTTGGACCAACCCTGGGGTTACATTTCTTAAAACAACCCGCCCACTCGGTCAAAAGATTCCCGAAACCCGACATGACCTCAAGTAACACAAAGGAACTATAGACACACTATGGGTATTCTTGTATGTCTAAAACAAGCACCCCTAACCCGCATATATAGCACTAATCCCACAACAATTAGGAAACTACGAAAATTTCCATAAACAGGATTTGGGCCGCTCAAGCCCAAGTGCCCAAATCTCCAGCCGCCTGAGCCCAAGTGACCCGGAGTTCAATTGCCTCATTCCAGGCGTCTGTTCCCAAGACAACAACACCCCCATAAACAAAAAAAATTAAGATAGCAACCCCGCATTATCACCGCAATTACCACCTGACATCTCCGACGTCGGGAACGACCTCCTAAAGTAAATAAATCCCTCCCAGGAGACCGAAATACCCACGCAAGAGTTACGAGGTCACATTTCACTCGTCGGATCCACCGAACTTGGACGTCTTTTAATTTTTTTCTTTTAGGGGGATAAGCTACCCCACCTAGGCGTGTTGTAGCCTTTAACGGTATAGTCAAGTCGCGTCTATAGTCCACAAAAGGCATCATGGTGAATATACAAAAAGTGGCCTAACTTTTTTTTTTTCAAAATTTGGTCTAGCTTTTTATTTTTTGCATCATTCTAAATATGAATGTCGAGACAACTGCATAGGTCTCACAACGCACGCTCAGTCGAAACATATTAATTTTTCGCATGTTACACGTCTCTAGTCAAAACATTTAATTGACGTACTACTTGATCCAATTCCTGGCTCAAACTAACGCGTTTTAGAAAAATCCGAAAAACTGCTTTTGTACTTTCATGCAATCGTAACGCATTTAAAATGTCCTAAAAAATGACGAAATCGCAAATAAAACAAACGCGAAGTAATTACTTGTCAATCTAGGTCAACATTTCACAAAACGAAAACATAAGACTAAACTAATCGATCCGAATACTAAAAGTTAAATATATACAAAACCATAAACCGAGTTCACAAACTAGGGACGACCCCTAGAGGTTGCACCTATGGCCATCACGAATTCACCGATGTTGTCATCGAAACCTAAGCTCTGCAAAACGAAGGTAGGAGACTCACTACCGTCCATCCCCGACAAAATATCTAAGGTAGTCGTCTCGGGAATCCCGCCAACATCCTCGGTAGCACTTGTGACATGGCCTTCGGCCTCAGCCTCGACCTCCCTCTCCACCTCAGCTTCTTGCTTTGCCTCGCCCTGCGCCGAGATCTTGCCCTGATATTGAGCCAACCGCTCCTTAAGTCGGGCAATCTCGTCGTCCTTAGATCACAGAAGATGTCTCGCATCGGCCATCTCTTCCTCGAGCTCGGTCATTCGAGTATCCAACTGCCCCACCATATCCTGAGTATCCTGTAAATACACCCGCACCTTAGGAAAACGCGCAGACAACCTGGAAAACCAACCCTAAGTACACATACTAACCGATGAAGGCCCCGAAGTATCACGGGAGACTCTCGAAGCATAGGCCCGGAAGCAGTTGATTGGCAGCCTGCCACACCCGCTAATGGCAAGCTGACGAAACCTGAAAGGCGAAACCAAACGAGTTAGCCAAACATATCCTAACCCTTAGGATCCAAATCCAAATAAAAATCGAAACTTACCCGATATACCCGGTCACGCCACTCTATCCCGACGTCCATCTCCTCGGTAGAACACGGGGGGAGAGGCTCAGTGAAAGCTACCCTGGCTCCCTCAACCCTAAGCAGCGTTAAAGGGAAGTCTGGTGGCTTAATAGCATCAGCAGGATCGGCCAGCTAAAATAAAAGCGAACCGGTCAAGGTGCGAATAAGCAACTAAGCCATAGAACAAAACGAACCCTAAAACCAAGAATCGAGTACTCACCACGAGACGGTGGCAAGCTAGCCGCTGCCTGACGTGAGAAAGATAGGAGGCGCCAGGAACCAATAACGTATCACCTCCTTTTCCATCCCTGCCCTCGAGGACCTCTGCGGCGGTCGGTGGTCTGAACATGGTCCAGGGAGGATCAACCGGTACCCTGAAGTTGTCATATACGCACTGACGCACCAACCGTTCGCCCAAATACCAAACCGGGCGAAACAACGCATGAATGAGCATCCTCCAATAGCTCCTAGGCCTCAACTCCGCTGCCACGTACTCGGGCACACCCTCGTAGTCGGCCTAAGGACGGGCCACAAACTACACAAATGAAACTAGCATTTCAATAACCCTAAACCCTTGGGAGCTACTAAATAAAACAAGCTATAAAGATGACCCAGAACAAGCACACCCAGATGACGACGGGAGAAAAAAGTTGGACCGGTGGAGCCCAGCCATTTTGTACTATGTTCTATTAATTGATATTATGTGGCGTATTAGTACTAGTTTTTGTAGGGTTTTGACATGTTGTCATTTTCTCGGGTTGTCGGGTTTCGGATGCTCGATGTAAAGGGCATCGACAAAGGCTCTGATTTTTTTTATTAATGAGAAGCACATTTTTCGTTTATGTCGTTTTTCGTGGTGGCTCGCAACTCGATTCTTCATTTTGCCCAGAGCGCCCTTCCGGGTTTTTACTCCGCCCTTGGCTCACCGTTTGTTTGCTTTTTTTTTTGCGACGACTCGCAACTCGGTTCGTCATTTTTCCGAGATCGCCCTTTCGGGTTTTCACTCCGTCCTCGGCTTATCTTTTTTTAATTTTTACGAAGGCTCGCAACTCGTTTCCTCATTTTGCCTGGGGCACCCTTTCAGGTTTTAACCCCGTCCTCGGCCCGTCGTTTGTGCTTCGTCATTGAAATTACTCGTTAACCGGAACGCGGAAAAAGGTTCTGATTTGCATGTTAATCAAGTAATCAATTTTGTCATTCTTGTTGGTTTTACTCTTGGGAGGGTTGCCTATGTATCCGTGTTTAGACGGAATCAAACCATGTTCGTAGTTCTTTTTAGATATGAGTAATTTTGCTTTAGACTCGTTATGCCAATTATCGATGCGAATTATTTCAAGCGTTTCGCGTGGGTTTTCACTCTAGGTCGGAGATCAGGATGGGGTTGTCCGGAAGGTTAATGGTAGAAACGTTTGAGTTGGTCCATGTTGTTTGGGGTTGAGAATTCCTGGCCATCTAGGTCAGTAAGAATCACGACGCCCCCAGTGAGTATCTTCTTGACAAGGTAGGGGCCCGCCTAGTTCGGTTTGAATTTCCCTATAGGGTCGACGAGAAGGGGTGCTCTAGTGGATTTGACTACTAGGTCTCCCTCATGTATGTTTCGGGATTTGACTCGTTTGTTAAAGGCTCATTGTATTCGTTGTTGGTAGGCTTGCACATTGGACAGTGCATGTATTCCACACTCATCTAGGAGTACTAGCTGTACGAGCGTTTGTCTATGCACCTAAGGAGTGTTCCTTGTGGGGTTCGTTTATATAGTAGTCCTGGGTTTAGGACGTAGTGGGCGGCTTGTATTCGTATGGCCATTTTATTTTTGGTGTTTGTATTGGGTGGGTATGATCCGTTGGTTTTGAAGTTTAGGATCGCTTGGTACCAGGGTTTTTCGGGGCTGTCGTCGGTTTCAAGGTTGTTGATGTAGGCGGGTTATTCACTCCTTTCTTCGCGGATAGGCATAGAGAAATGGTTGTCGGGCATGTTTATTAGTGAGGCTAGCTTGGATAGGGCGTCGGCGAATTGGTTTTCTTCGCGGGGTATGTGTATGAAATTGATTTCGGTGAATTCCTGGGATATTGTTTATATTTCGGTTTGGTATGGGGTTAGACTTTCACTATAGAGCTTCCAGGTGCCCGTGGCTTGGTTGACTACTAGGGATGAATGTCCGTGGACACTAAGGTTTTTGACTCCTAGAGTTACAACGACTTTTAGCCCTATTAGGCAGGCTTCGTATTCAGCTGCGTTGTTGGTAACTGGAAAGTCTAGGTTGACCGATATGGGTGTGTGGTCACCTATTAGTTGTTGGTGGTGTGGGTTTCTCATGTTGTGTAGTTTGGTTAGCGAGTCAGTTGTGGGTTGAACTTAGGGTAATTGTTCCTAATCTCTTTTTAGGGTGAAGTTAAGCGGGCCGTTTGTTGTGGCCCTTGCGCTTTGATTAATTGTTATCGATTAATGGCATAGTATCAAGTTTCAAGCGAGAAAGTGAGTTATTAAAAATCGAGCAATTGTAGAGACGTGTTTGTAAAAAAGAAATTTTTTATTCATATAATAAGTGGGCTAGATGCCCGTGATATTGTTTGATGGGGGAGGTGGAGGACAGGTCCCCTCGCACCTCCCGAACTCGATAAAAGAAAACGTTTATTATTATTATTTAGGTCTAGGCCCTATAGACGCACTAGACTCTGACTTGGAGGCGGATTTTCACGTCCTTAGAAGAACCTTCGATGGTTGGGCTCTCGGCGCTCGTACGGGTCACCCTGTTGACGGGCTTGGTATCGAGAACTAGTCTTCCTCCAAAGACACCCTACAGGGACGTAGACTCCCTTATCGATCAGGTTTTGGAGTTCATGCTTGAGCTCAATGCACATTTGGGTCTCATATCCCCGACCCTGAGGGTATAGGCAATAAGCATTTGGATTCCAAGCCGCCCCCCTCTTTTTTATGGGCGGGTCTGGAGTAGGTCCTATTGGCCATAACAACCAGGCCTCCTGTAACTTCCTGAGGGCTCCAGCATAGAAATCTCCTAACTCGGTGAATTGCCTAAAAGGTCGACGATGGGTTGTGGGTTCGGTGGGATGTGCAAGCCTGGCATACTCGACATACGGGTCTCCACTGAGTACCTACTCTCGCCCTATTGGTCTCTCGTGGGGTTTCCTCTCGGGTCCTTCCGGAGTCTCGAGGCGACGCCTGACGTCGTCGATGGAGGAAGAGATTGATGACACTAGCCCTAGGACGCCATGGACTATGTTCATCAGGGCGTTGAGTTGGTCGATGCTATTTTTGTTACCGTTTGATGCCATTTCTGAGTCTGCAAAAGAGAACAGGAAGATGAGGCTGAATCCACCTGACGACCTAGAGACTCGAGGAATGCTCGTAATCGAGCGACACGGAAACATGACCCTTGAATTGCGCGTCTTTGCGATCATCGGATTAGGGACTCGGGTGCTTAGACTCTTAGTGTACTCGGCGAAGCGCCTAATGAACTTACGCCTCTGGAACGAGATGATTGGACGCAAACCTCGGAGTTGAGATTTAAAGAAGAGGACTTCTCAAGACGAGACGACCCAAAATAAAAGACCTCGAGTAGAGGCGACCCTAGTAACTAACACAGATAGTTAATTACACGGTTGTACGACGTAAAAAATTGATCTCGATCCTAGCTTGGAATCAAAGAGTTTTGATGCTTTTGAAGACGGATGGGTTTTGAAAATAAACTTCTTTTGAAAGTGAGAGTTCATAAATTTGGTGTTACGATGGTGTAGTGACATCGTTTGTGACGTGAAAAGGTGTTGCTACGTGCCCGTCGAGGATTCGACAATAGCAAAAGTGTAAATGGTGGTTTTACAAAAATAGCGCGGCTCTAAGGGAACCGGTTTCGAAAATAACGATGTCGTGCTTTTATCGAGACTAATATTAGTTAGTTAGTCCGAAATTTGCGGTGTAGGCAGTGTTCGTAGGAGAACGTGAAAGATTATATAAGTATGTAAGAATTAATTTTGGAGGCTATAATAGTTGATAGTTTTGGAGGTTGTATATTGAGTAGGACCACCCTGTACCGATATTGGACTTAGCGTTATTTGATTCGACAATTAGGAACCTGTGTTTGTGAGAGTCGTTCTATGAATCTCGAGATGGTGAATTTCTTCTATAATCCTTGAGAGGTCTGTTTGACTCTCACCTTCGTCGTTCTTTCTGCTTCTCTTGAACACTTTTACCGTAACTGCCGCCAATTCCTTTGACCTTTATCGATTTTGAAAACTCTTATTTTAATTTATTGCTTATCCTTGTTCTATTTATCCGTTAACCATTTTTCGAACTTCCTATTTTATAAAAAGTTTGATTAGTTTAAAAAAAAGGATTATCGTAAAATTTTAACACTTTGAGTTATAATTTCTAATTGTGAAAATCCCCGTTTTGTAAACAGTTTGACTAACTTAAACTTTTCGAATATCGTGAAATTTATCATTTTAGAATTATTATAATTTAAGAACTTTATACTTCACTTTTTTTTGGGTGAAATGTAAGTGATTCATTCATCAAAAAAATATACAATGAGTTCCGTATGTTGTACATCCGCTATATAGAAGACAGGATTATTATCACGACATATAATAAAATTAACAATAGCCAACACTTCGAAGATATATAATATCCTCGCTAGAAAGGTCGTCCCTTGAACTAATTTTTATACGGCTTCTAGTCTCAACAACAATTTGTTTCGCAATCTTCTCCGGTCACATCACTGTTTCCTCAATTCTCTTCATCAATTTGACACTAGCAACATTTGTCATCCACCATATAGCCTATCTCACATAGCTTAGCTTTCGTATTGGGTCCATCTTGCATAATAAGCAACGCAATAAGGGCATGTTTCTGCACATTCTAGGAATTCCAAATGAAATTACACCAGGGCGGTCGAATTGGAGGAGGGTTGAGCCATTGATAAGCCCCTCGAACTGAATAACCCTTGGGATCATGGACCCATTTGTTGTCAACAAAAGCATTCTTCAGGCTCTCTTTAACTTTGCATACCGATTTCCACGCCCAGGGGGCGTCTTTAGGAGGGATGTAGTCATGCCATATAGTTTGTTTAAGGTAAAGCGTAGATACCCATTTGATCCACGAACTATCCCTCTTCTCATATATCCAATTGACTAGTTTCCCACCGAAGCAATGTTGTAATCGATAGGCTGTTTAATTCCAAGTCCTCCAACATTTTTGGGCCAAGTGATTTTTTCCCAAGCTACAAGAGGAACTCTTCTATAATCTACACTTCCATCCCATAAGTAATTCCTGCATATCGCCTCGATTCTTTTGATGGTATGCTTTGGTAGGAGGAAAATGCTAGCCTAGTAATTTTAAAGAGTATTGAGAACTGAATTAATCGACGTGACCCTTCCCGCATAAGATAGCTTACGAGCTCCAATGCTCCTGATACGAGCAATGATTCTTTCAGTGAGAGCGTCACACTCCTGGCGATTGATTTTGCCGGACTGAATTGGAACTCCCAGGTAGCGGAGCGACATCGATCCTTCCTTATTTTTGGTGACTTGAAACACATCATTTCTGTCCTGGTCCTTGACACCACAGTAATATACCTCTGATTTCTCTCTATTCATAATGAGGCCTGATGATTGCGAAAAAGTCGAGACAGCACGCATAAGGAGAATAATAGATGACACTTCACCCTTACAAAACAGTAGAAGGTCATCTGCAAAAACAAGATGCGTTAGCTTTAATTCCTTGCATTTAGGATGATATTTAAATGCCCACTTTGAGGTCGCATAGGTAATTGTTCTCGAGAGGTACTGCATACACAAGGTGAATAATAGACGCAATATGGGATCTCCCTGTCGGAGTCCTCTCTTTCCTTTAAAGAAACCAAATGTGCTCCCATTCAAAGATATCGAGTAGCTAGTAGTAGTCACGCATTGCATGACCAAGTGAACGAATTTAGGCGGAAAACTCATTTTATTCAGTAGGTCTTCCACGAAACTCCACTCGATAGTGTCATACGCCTTCTGTAGGTCCAATTTGAACATACATCTAGGGGAAACATTCGCTCTAGAGTACAATTTGACAAGGTCTTCACATATTAGAACGTTCTCAATAATCGATCTCCCTTTGATGAAAGCCCCATGATTATCCTGGACAATCTGAGGTAGCATAATAGATAGCCTATTACAAAGCAGCTTCGAGATTACCTTATACAACATATTGCGACAAGCGATTGGTCGGAATTGAGTCACTGACTCAGGTCTCTCACATTTAGGAATCAAAGTGATATTCGTAGCATTTACTTGTTTCAGTAACTTGCCATTACTGAAGAAATCAAGGATAGGTGCACTTAATTATATCATTCCCCACCGTCTCCCAGGTGTCCTTACAAAAGGAGCTTGAGTAGTCATCCGGTCCAGGGGCCTTTTCATTTGGAACATACACGAAAGCCTTTTTAATTTCATCCCAAGTTATCGGCGTTAGGAGGATGTTTTGATGAGCCTCACTACAAATCGGTCCCTGAGTAATAATAGAGTTTTGGACTCGTGTAACATCGGTGTTTGTTCCCAGTAATCCTTTGTAGTATTCCGAAAAAGCATCTTGGATACTACTGGTATCCTTGCATATATTTCCTTTAACGACCTGAGTGACTTTGTTTCAAATCAGTCGTTGTTTAATAGCTTGATGGAAGTATTTAGTGTTTGAATCCCCTTCCTCAAGCCAACTAAACTTTTCCTTTTGTGCAAGATAGCTTTCTCGAGCATTGGTGAACATCTGCAAGTCCACGTTAAGCCTTCACTCTTCTCTTATAAGATCATCAGTTGGATATAAGATCCCATTAGCTGACCGTACAAGGAGTATGGTCAAAGAGACCCTCCGGGTGAAAGTGTGCTTGTGAATCAGGGAAGGTATCCATCCACTCCTCATTAACAAGGAATCTATCTAACCGACTGTATTTTCTTGTCTCAACCTCCTGTTTATTAGTCCACGTGAACCAAGCACTAGTCGCCTTTATGTCAGTAAGCACACATTGTCCAAAGCAGTTCTCAAAGTCGTCCATATCCGCCAGTTTCGTTTGGCCTCCCATTCGCTCAATCACTTCTAATTGCCCATGGACCATGCATTTTGGCTGCAAAATATTCCAATCTGGCCCATAACTCCCTTCTATCCCCTCCGTCATTGAATGCATACACTAAAGTGTAGTGAAACAATTGCCCCGAGACAACGTGCTTCAGTCTACAATGTATAAACTGAGGGTTATATTCCAGTGGTGTCACATCATATAGAGAAGGTTGCCATAACATCCACACCATACCTCCCGGGTGAGTGTGCGTATTAGTGGAAACACTCCATCCATGGAACATATTATTCCTAATTTTATTGCTACTATTAATCTTTATTTTAGTTTCAAGTAGACCAAAATGACCCACCCCTTTATTATGCATAAAACAATTAACCTCTCTTTGCTTATTTACACTATTAAGGCCTCTAACATTCCAAAATCCGACATTCATTGTGTATAATGTTTGTAGGGTTATCTATATTCAAATCATCCTCTATCTGTGAAGACTCCTTTTCAGGCTGTCCTAATTCATTAGGAGATTCGGGAATGTTTTCCACCATATTAGCATATGAATCAGGCGTATTTTCCACCAAGTTATCAAGTACATTAACCACCACATTAGCATAAAATTTACTTCCTAATCCACTTACATTAGCAATGTTGGGACTAGAAGTACTGGGTACTCTTTGCTGCACTGTGTGGTTTAGCATCCCATCTGTCTTCTTTTGCCAGATTTTAATCTGTCCGGGCACAGGTCCTGGTTTGTTCTTGCGACAGGACTATGCATCATGTCCTAGACTGTTGCATTTTGAGCATATAATGGGCTTCCATTCATATTCGATCTTAATAGTCTTAGTGATTCCCTTTGCATTGAGGAATTTTATGTTGTCATCAAATTTCTGCCCTACTTATACCTCCACTAGAGCTCTTGCATACCCTAATCGAGTCTTATCAATCGTAGCAGAATCGAGTTGTATAAATTTCCCCGCTAAGCCTGCTAGTTTTGGTAAACAGTGTCCCCAATATTTCAGTGGTAGATCGTGTAGTCTTACCCATGTTGGTACAGTTTTCACATCTTCTTTCTACAATTCAACATCAGGATGCCACAGTTTGACGATCACAGGTTTGTTGTCAAACATGTTGAAACCACCCAACAAGACGTTGTTTTTTGCTTCCTCCTGTTTGAACCTAACCAGGAAAACACCATTTGGACTAAAAGAAATTTTGTCAATCCCATGTTTTTCCCACACTCTCTGGACATACCCCTTAATGACCTCCCAAGAGGGATCGGCCCCGAGTATGTAGCAATAAATCGCATTAGCCCAATATGTCTCTTCTTCTTTGGTTTCCTTCGCAGAGATCTGTATCAACGGTATTTCCTTAGGCATGACATTCACGTTTTCCTTATTCACAGGTACATTAATCTGTTTGCGACCTCGCTGGGTAATCCATGAACCATTTGTAACCTCATTTTCATTAGTATCCTCATCATCAAAGTTCAGTCCAGGTATCCCTTGAATTTCGTGCATTGGTTTCGTGGGCCATACTACTTCAACATCAGGGCCCCTAACTTCCTTATTTCCTTTTCCATCCATTTTCTTCTACGTGCTTGATCCTCCTGTAGAGCCACCTGTGGATTGATTCCCGGAAGTCTTGTTCTTTGTCCTCAAGGCTGAATTCCTAGCCATGGAGACGCCTCAGAGTTCGCATAAAATCGCCGCAAAATACCCCTATCGTTGCATTAGAGTTTTTTCTAACATTTAATTTATTTTATATATATTTTACAATGCATTAGGGGTTTTTGGTTGATACTTCACTTTTATTTTATCTTTGGTTGATATTAATATTTAGTTCTATTTCAAAATGCCTTAATAATCTATTTTAAATTATTTTGAAATTATTTCAATTTTTGATTTTCAAGCGATCGGAATTTTATAAAGACATTCATATTTCCAAATACTTCAATTTCTATAGGATTATTATGTAAAATAGTTTAACATTGTTGAAATTATTTTGTATGTTCAAGTTTCATAACATTTTTGAAAACTTTAATAATTACTTTGATAACATTTTCGAAATTTTAACATTTTGAAATTAGTTTTCATTTATTGTTGGTGGACTTTTAAATCTATTATTGAAAATGTTTGACGACTGAACAACAACTTGTGTTTGCTTACTAACTACAAAATTGGATTTCTCAAAACCAAATTTTGTATCGTCATAAAACGAAATATTACCGATTATTTTTTTATTAAATTGTTACTTTTGTTTTGAAAATGTTTTGGTTACCTTATTTCCTTCGAGTTTGTTTACCAACGTTATTTGACGTCGTTATTTTATGAAATAACTTTACTTTACGATTTCATTAATTAAAAGATTTTAAATTTCGGGTAGCTTAGCCCAATTTCTCTTGGAATAAATATTTGCATTCGATTTCGTATCACTTTGAATGTTGTAAAATTTTCTTTTATGGTAAATTTTTTATATAAATTTTGTATCCTCATCTTTTCGAGTGAGGTAATTTCTATTCCTTTTTACTTATTCTTAGTTTCGAGAACGAAACTTTCTTTTAGTGGGGAGGATTGTAACACCTGCTATTTTCCTAGCCTTTTTATCCTTTCCGTTATGGCTTCGTCATTACTCTGTCACTTTTCGGCCGTATGTTTCATCATTTTAATTCTATTTTTATTTTTATTTTTAAAGATTTTAATTCTTTTAAATCTATTTATTTGATTTTCTTCGTAAACTAATTATTTTTCCGCGAGGAATTCTACTTCTCTACGAATTAACGTTTTTAAGCTCGGATTTAAGTTATTTCTTTTCCTACAAATGTATAAATATATTTATATAATATTTTCAACTAATAATTATTTTTATTTACGGAAATTTAGCCATTAATATTTTATTACGAAGTTTCGTAAATAATTGTTTTCTAACGCGAGATTTACACGATTTGCTTTGAAATACCTTTAACGATTTTACGATTCTTCTTTTTATCAACTTACAAATTATTTGAGGTCATTTCCCAATGTTTTGGACCGACGCACCTCCTTGTCACATCCTTACTAGGTTTTCATAATACGTTCCATTTTATTACGTTAAAACGTAATTACGTAATTCTTTTCTTTTCATTTATTCGATGCTTTATGATCAAACCTTTCATACTTTCTCTCCTCTTCATTTGGCTGGTTCATTTAGGCTATGTTTCTACCTTGTTTCCATCAAAATTTATTTGCATTCATTCTTAAGAAACCATCCATTTCTTACATTCATTTTTCATAAACAAAAAAAAATCCTTTCTTTCTTCTTCATTTGGCCGTGACACCTACTGCCTTTCAAGGCTTATTCTTCCTTCAATTCGAGTCATAATCGTCTAATTTTCATCGTCAAATTAATCCTTAATCTGATCATTTCGTTAAGGTAATAATCGATGTTGTTTTCGATCGTTATTCACCTTAATTTTCTTAGTTTTTCTCATGGTATTTTTCTGCCATAATTTTTTTGTGTTGTAGGATTTGTGGACGATCTCGAAGCCGACGAGTATATTATCGACTCGGATTTGGATTAGAGGTAATATCGGTGTTACTCGGTATTACTTGTTTTTAATTGTGTAACTGCATGTATATTTTTATATTTTACTTTTGACAATATATGTATGTCATATAATCTGTAAAATTTTTAAAAGTTGAAAATTTGTATGTTTCTGTATTTTTATCGCTTTTACGAGATTAAAGATTAAATCGTCATATTAATTTGTAAAATCGTAATAATCGGTCTAAACTTTTAATATATGAATATATTCTGTAAAATTAATGTTTTTAATTATTTTTGATAATTTAGTATTTTTCTGATATTTTAAATGTCGATTATTGAATTATTACCGTTTACCGACAAAAACGATTCAAAGTTGATTTTTAGTTCTATCACTTAAACATTTTATTTTAATCTGAAATTTTACATGAATTATATTTCTGATGAAAAAGAATTTTCAGAATGTTTTCATAATTTTTCGAAATTTTTAAGTGGGTGAATTAATTAATCACTTTAAATCATCGTTTATCGTTAAAACCGTGTTTATCGTTTTAATTTCTGATTTCTGGTTTTTGTTTTAAATATGGAGAAAACGAGTTCCTGATGTTTCTTGCAAAATAATGAATTTTTATGATTTTAGTGTTTTAATAAAATGTTAGGAATGACCAGTTTTACTAAGAGAATCGTTAACTGTGAAAACGGGTTTTAAAAGACGGTTTTAACAGAATTTCCTAAATCTGGAATTTTGGAAATCTGAAAAAATTAGTAGTTTCGGGATAATCATGATTTTTGAGTTTAATAATAATTTTTGGATATTAATACTTAAATCGTTTCGTAATTACTATTTTTATTAATCGTTATTGTTAAGATTAGACGATTAACGAGAAAACCATGTAAAAACCAAGTTTAAGGATTCTGGAAAAATTTCTTTTCTGGACAGAATGTCCAGAAACATGTTTAATCTAGTTTACATAATTTTTGTACTATTTATTGAAGTTTTTAATTAATAGTATTGATTATTGGACAAAATTACGATTATCGTTAAAATACTCCGTTTCAACTTAATGAATTATTTTTATAGCAATTTTGCAAATGTTTAGATATGAAACTTTAAGAGTTAAATCATCTTTTAATATACTTTAAATATGTTCAATGGTTTAATTAAATAAAAGACGTTAAAAGATTTTTTTTTACATTAGCCGTAAAATCCTATTTATGTTCGTATTGTCGAAACTAATAATAATTGGGGAATTTTAATTTTTTAAATTTTGGAAACACCCTAATTAGTAGTATTAAAATGTTTAAGACATTTTTAATTATTTTATAAACACTTGTATGATATTTCCATAATTTCTTAAACCCAAATGTTCTCACTTTAACAATTAATATCGTTAAGGCAGAAATTATTAGTTTTATAAATCTATATCATTTACTAAAGAGGTTGTGTTAAATTGAACTAATATTTTTGATATTTTAATATGATGCTATTATTTGTAAAGTTTCTAAAAATAGAAGTTTCCTAAAATAGAAAGTTTCCTCTTTTGGAATATGATGGTTACTCCTTTTGTTCTCTTATTGTTTATAACGATTATATCTTTTTAAATATCGATAATGGCTTGGTTTTGGAGTTATGGAATAAGAACAAGTGTGAGGTTATAGTAATATATTCCGTGGTTTACGTTTTTGCCATCAACTATAAGGCTGATGTGTCTTTATAGGGCATACTGGTTGTTGAACCGAGCATATATGGTGTTCGGGAGTGTGTGTACATTTTGACCTTAAACTCGTGCCTCGCAGTGTAAGACGCCGTCACGTTATACTGAGTATTTATGGTTCTCGGGAGGGGTGTGGATATTATCTTAAACTAGGGCCATGCATTTATAAGTCGTCGTCCTATTATGGTTAAGTAGCCTAGTTAGAGATCGAAGTTTGATTTGTTTGAACTAAGTTCTCGAAGATAGTTTTTTGTATTCTCCTAGTGAAAGTCTAGCCTTCATCACTAATCTTATCCGTAACGCCATTTTGAATATTTTTAATATTATTATCGGTATGATTTGGTTTGCAGGTTGGCAAATGTTTTATGTTTTCTTCGGAAAACTCGTTTTTATTATGTTTTTTCGATACGTGAAGTTTTCCACTGAAAGTTTATTTTATTATAACGTCTTACTGTTTTCCAGTTTTTACTATTTTTCTATAATAGTAATTACAGTTTAAAATCATGTTATACGGCTAGGAGAACGTTGACGTTACTCCCCATTGATTGTGGATGTTATGTTTTTTTTAACATGACAGCTATACGTTTTTACTTTGGGTGTGGGGTAATGAGCAGTTGTGGATCCTTCTTGTTTAATTTAATAACGTTGTCTTATGGATTGATCAAACCCATTTATGGGTTGTTTTAAATTTTTGGTCAATTTTATTTATGGCCTATTGTTTGACTTTATCATTTTAATTTACTAAGACATAGTTACAGTGTGTTTTAATCCCGGCTCTACAGTGTTTCCGCCACTGTATTGCGTTAGAATTTCTAGGGGATTACAACCACCCTTTGTTAGTCCTTGGAATGTATTATGTTCTTGATTGGTGGAACACGTATTCAGTTGGGGAGATTGATTTCATATTCGATTGCATGCATTTTTCATAAGTCGAGTGACGGTTCTTATTCTTTCTTATCTTCACATTTATATACTCACCCGTTCTTACGAGTGTTGAGCGATAACCGCGAGGAAGTCCGACAATGATGGTCTCGTAAGGTTGAAAGTTTGGAAAGCGATCGTTTATTCATGGCATGATTATTGATTTAGTTTTATTCTTTCACATTCCGTGTTTTATAGCCGGTTCAAGATGATTTTTAGGAGCATGATTGTAAGTTTAGTTTAAGTCGTGCTTCGCATCACTTATCTTCTCTTGTATTTATATGTGTGGTTTGCTTGATGACAGGCAAATGTTTGGTTAGGGGGAGTTTAATGAGTGTCGTTTATATACATATTTCCATCCCCCTAATCATTAGTTTTATCTCGGTTTCCGCCTAACTCGTTAATAATGATGCAATATACTTAGAATGTCGATACTTCCGTATTTGTGTGTATCTTGTAGATTTGGATGCATTTGGAGCTAAACGGAGCATTATGGAAGCGAAAATTGAAGAATTTACACCTAAGCACGGAATCGAAGGAAGAAGGTGCAAAATAAACGAAGAAACAAAGATCAAAGAAGGAAAAGACGCCAAACGAGAAGAACGAACGATCACTTACAAACGGGTCAAATCTAAATGTGAATAACTTTCGTTCTACAACTCCAATAACAGTGATTCAGGAGGTGTTGGAAAGCACTTTCACTTAATTTTACAATGAAATATTGCACGTCCAATTTAAACAAGTATCGAAGAAATAACAGTCGTTTGAAGTCGAGCGCGCGATTCTGTGACCTACAGCGCTACTTGATCGAGTGCCACTCCGTGAAGTTCCCTGTCCACTTTTTGGAGGGCCACTTGATCGAGTACTATCAAGTCACTTGATCGAGTGCATCCAATCCAGGCCGGGCGTCATTTCTGATTTCAGCATAACATTGGGCCTGTTTTGAGTCCAACTGATTTTCTTTAAATCAGTTTTCTTGACTCTTGTGTCAGGGACTTTTTTCACTTTTCACTTTAGACTTCTACTTTTTACATTTATCTTTTTCATAACTTCTTCTACACTTTTGATTTTTACGTTACTTTTGCTTTCAGAGTTACATTGAACCTAGCTTTTCTGTAACATCCTCATTTACCCAGGAGCCTTATCAAGACATTCCTGAGTAAACAGAGGTGTTAGCATCTCGGTTTCCCGAGGTAGTAGCTGATTACAATTCAACATAGAATGCCAAACCGACCATCTAATTTAAATATTACTCCCTCCGGTCACTATTTTTCGCCCACTCCATTAAAATACTCCTCACATACATTCATGAAATGGGGCGAAAAATAATGACCGGAGGGAGTACAACTCATTAACTATTTCAACTCTGGTTACACAACGGAAGCTATACAATCTATAAAAATGGGAATGCCTACGCATTCATCCGTACTACGTCCAAGCTCATAATCGCGTTCACCGCAATCCCGTACATGCATCCCATCATCCAAATATATCACTGGATAACATAATTATAACCTGCATTACAGACTGCTCCCTGATTGACCAAAAATATCAATTGGATCATCACAGACACATCAAACATACACATCATGTCAGTTTACGATGACATTAAATAACATTAGTACAATCGACATCACAAACACCAGCATCATCATCATCCCTATTATCACTATCGTGACTGCAGTCACGCCCCGTCAGCTCGAGTGTGCACACCCCTCCTAGTCTCTCCTAGGAGGAAACATCAGGGAAGGTCCCGAGATTAACTGGGCCTAACTAGTCCTAGCTAGCTTCTCTCAATAGGCACACAACCGCAATTTCAATAGGCACATAGCCGCAATCTCAATAGGCACACAGCCGCAATCTCAATATCACAATTATACCATTACATATCATACAACACGCATACATACGACGTAAACTGAGTAAGGATAACCTTACCTAGATAGCAGGACACAACCACAATCAAGCGGGTTAAAAGATCTCCTCTAAAACATTCATCACCTAAAATCAATTGATTTTAACATATAAGTACTACTTAGATTGATCACGCTCTAAGCCTTTACTAACATTAAAGACTTAATCTTATCTTCTGATTTTGCAACATTGTACTATCTTGTTATAAAATTCATAATTAAATAACTTCTACTTCAATTAACACGAGACTAACTATTTTAGAATTGTGATTGTCTTGTCTACCATTTATATTTTATGACCTTCATCTAAATATCGTCTTAACATTGACTTACAACCTGATCTCTACGGACTGGCAGAATTCGTCGCATAAAAACTATTGATGAATTACTAATACTAGACTAATCCCTTTTAACTCCATTCCAACTTCTATTATCAACTAAACTCAATAAATTTAATGTTGACTGAAATCCAAACTCAATTATGATATATAAATTTGTTTTTACACCCATTATTATATAGCATTACTAAATTTGTGATTTATAAAAGACGGTTCACAAATAAATTCTCTAGAAGAAATGGCTTTGAATTTGATTACGAAATTTAACATGCATAAACTAGACTTGAAATAAACTATGGTTTATTCTTTAACTTTTTCTCAATTCGAAACATAAACACGTTGATCGATGAACACAAGACAGTACTACGAATCTGAGAATTTCATTAACTATTTCCCAATTAATGTATTTAATCTAATCTTCCTTCTAATTCATATTGGGAATGGTAAGCACGATTAAATCCTAACTATACTAGTAGAATTTAACCGAATGGCATCGGTACAATGGCATCGATTCTTGTTAGTACTGATGCTAAAGTCAAATTAAAGTTTTATTGGCATCGGTTGTGACTTCAAAATTGATGCTATTTTTTTTGGCAACGAGTGTTTATATAGAGCCGATGCCATTTTTCATCATTGGCATCGGTTGTTACAATAGAACTGATGCCAATATTTTTTTACCACATATAAAAATATCCCTGGCATCAGTTGTTCTTTGGAACCGATGCCATTTTAATTTTTTTGGCATCAGTTGTTCAATCGAGTCGATGCTAATTTTGTGTAATATATTGGTGTCAGTTCTTAAATTGAAACCGATGCTATTTTAATTTTTTTTGCTTCGGTTGTAAATCAAAACGATGCTAATTTTGTGTAATGGTGGAATCAGTTAGTTGTTAATTTAAACCGGTGCTAATTTTTCTTCATTTAATTGGTTGTTAAATTAGAATTGAAGCCAATTTTTATTTATCGTATTGCCACAAATATTTTAAATTAGAATAGAAGCCAATTTATATTATCTAATTAAATTTGAAGTATTTTGTTATCTTTTAATTTGTTAACAAAATTTATAACTGATCATTTGTGCCCGTTGGTTACTTAGTTTTGTAATTATAACACAATATTTTAATTGAATAGTCAGGTAAAAATTATAAAAAAAATTAAGGAGTATTATTAGCTTTGTAAAAAAAATGTGTTCATTTGAATATTACATAAATGAGGTTACTCAATTATGTTGATTATCATTGGAATCCCCTTAATACTAAGAGGATAGGAGGTGATGAGATGTCGAAACCTCATTAAAAATTTTCCCTCCAAACACTATCATTCAAGTAAGGAAACAAATAAAACATTAAACTCAAATAGTTATAAACTTATAGTATCTAAATTCAAGACAAAATAAAAATTGATGTAAAAATCAGGAAAAAAAATCAATAAGACAGTAAATAATATTAGTATGTATGGGTTATTAAAAAAAGACACTTATAAGACATTTTTTTAAAACCAAATATAAGTGTTACAAATTATCGAGATCATATATGACATAAACAAATACGAGTACTATAAAATATTTGATGATGAAAAAATTATATGGAGTATAAAATATTTTTGATTTTTGATTTTAATATATATTCCTCCCGTTCCAATGAATTGTTTGTCTTTCCTTTTGGCACTAAGGTTAAGGGAACCAATGAGTGAGTGACATGTAGAGCAAAACTCATGAGAATGATCAAATTGCATATGACAAACAATTCATTGAGACGCCCCAATATGGAATAGGCAAACAATTCATTGGGACGGAGGGAGTAAATAAAAAATTTTAATCTGATAATATTTGAGAGGCTTTGTTTAATGATAAGAAACGAAACTTTTGATTTTAATTAATTAATCAGGTTAAAAATTATAAAATATTATCATTAGCTTTATAACAAAAAAAACATATTTATTTAAATACATATTAAATGAAATTACTTGATTATCTTGATTATCTTTGAAAATTAAAATTATTTTCTAAAATTAAAAGGTAAAACTTAAAAATGTGAAAAGCTGTTGTCAATTAGATACGGAGTACTAATTAAGTGATACAGTAACTAAATAAAAAATTCTAGATATACCGCGCATTAGTACGTGAGATCTACACTAATTTTAAATTAATTACTCAAATCAAAATGTAAAACTTAAAATGTGAAAAGCTAATAGGTTGCCAATAGATGATGTAATCACTAAATATAAAATTCTAAATTTAACGTGTGTTTATTGTAGAGTAGGATACTTAACAAACACTTTCAATTCTAACCATGTACCACTTCATGTATCTCTTCTAGTACCCTATTCCAACTAAAATAATATGTGACACGTAATGGGACAGAAGACCCGTACTGGGTGCGGTGATGTTAGTTGGAATCAGTACAAATCTTCTGTTCCATTAGAGTTGTGTGTCACATCTACCGTATAGAGCTGTCACTTGGGTTAGCTAGCTCCGTTATATATGGGTCTTGTTAAGACGGGTTAGCTAGGTTATCTCAGCTTCGGGTTTTAACGGGTCATCATACTTAGACAGCTCGAGTTGGGTTCGAACCGAGTCACTTACAAGTGGTTTACTCAGGTTAATAACAATCGTAATATGTCAGTTCAGGTTCAGACCGATAATCTAATAGGTCGCGGTTATATCTAGTCAATTAGCCTTATCGGGTCTATCTGGTGCAGTTTTAGATCTTTTATGGGTCAGTTGAGTGGAGTTTTGAAAATAATCAGGTCAACTCTATACTCTATCATCTACTGTATATGAAACAACTAATTAGCTGAAATGTACTTTAAATAATATATTACCCTGTATTTTGGAAATAATCAAAGTTTATATATTGAATACTCCGTATAAGACAAGCAATACACCGTAGTAACAAGGTATCATGAGAGAACGCCTTACATTATTAGTAACACTATTCAACGATGGCTCCACAGTATGTAAAATACGTTTTTTTACGATAATTCACTACTACAAAAACACTCTAAGAGACCATCCCGTACACACTTGTTGAATTATGTAGCCGGTTTCTTAATATTATGACACCATTTATTTATTTCAACCAGTCTCTTAAAATCATTGCTAACATACTCTTTAAACTTTTAACCAATCTCTTACTCCCTCCGTTCCGACCAATAGTATACCTATTTCTTTTAGGTCCGTTCCAACCAATTGTATACATTTCCTTATTTGTATACTCATTTAATTATCAAATTACCTAAATAACCTTCTTACTCCCCACCCCATCCAACCCCTAAACCCTATTAAAAGTTAACAAAGGGTAAAATAGTAAGTTCAACATCAAATTATCCCTTTTCCACACCACCTAAAGTCTTGTGCAAAAAAAATATGTATACTATTGGTTGGAACGAAGGGAGTAATTTAAAAGACCGTTTATTATTAATCTTATAATCCTAGATAACACCTGTTACAATATAGGAGTGGTTTCTTAGTACTAAGAGTCTAAGACACCGTTTATTTATCAACTGGTCTCTTAATTTAAGTATAACCTCGCGCTTCTCTGTACCAATCACCCCGTTGTTTCCCCACCTCGCACGTCTCTTACAAGCAAAACCCCATTTCCCCTTCTTCAGAAATTCTAGGGTTTCCACTCTAATTTAACCAATTCAAATCAAATTCCTCCCAATTACTCTTCAAAATTGATCTCGATTTCACTTCTAGACTACAATTTAACTGCTCTAGATTCTCTCTCCGCTAACTCCATTGCCGAAATCCTAGAAATGGGCGATACTCTGTTGTCCAGAAATGTGCGACGTTTCGATTGATAGAGAGTTCGTGACTCAGGTTCATTCGCTTTATATTTACGGTCTTCACTCTCTCGTCGAAGGGTACTGCTTTCAGTTTCTCAATGTTGTGATCTTAGTCTCAATTTCTCTCTTTTCTTTCAGGTTGCGTTTGGGTACTCGGAATTGATTTGAATATCATGAATTCAATTCTTGTATTTGAATTTCTAGAATTCGAATCCAAATCCGAATCCAAAATTGTGTTTGGGTACCCTTGGATTTGGAATTTGGGCGGGTAGAGTCGGGTCAAGGTCATCAACTTTTTTTTAAAAAATTATCATTAGAAAAATATAAATTACGGGGAAAAAATGATGAAAAAAATATATTCTACCAAGATTATACAGAAAAAACAAAAAAGAAATAAGTGAGAATTTGAAATGACTACCATATACTAAGAATTTGAGGAAACCAAATTTGAACTAGGTTGTATTTGGTCTAAATTTCAAATCCAAATCCAAGGGATTCCCAAACGCTTAAAATATTTCAAATTCAAATTTCAAATCCAAATTCAAGTTCCCAAACATAGCATCAGCTTTTTTGGTGGGTATGCATATGTTCAAGTGAATTTGATGATTATATTACTGATTCAGGTGAGTTTCGAATAGAGAGGTGCTTCCAGATTCTGAAAATATTTTGATAGTTACATTGATGCCTCTAGATTGATGGTGCGTGTACTTGAGCCATTTCTCTTTATTTAATTCGTCATTTTTGTTATGTTGTATGTTTACGCGAATCAATTTTATTGTTTGTAAAGAAATTGTCAAGAGGAAACAGCCTATATGAAATTATTTAATTGATTGCAGTTTCGTTAAGTTGTATGTTTACTCGAATCAATTTTCTCGTTTGTAAAGAAATCCTCAAGACGAAACAATCTATATGAAGTATTCATTTGAATGATTCGACCTTCTTTTTAACAGCCTCCTTTTTCTTTCTCAGCCCATATACGAGTCATAGATTATCTTCTTTCCCCCATTGGCCTAGTGGTTAAGTAGAGGATATTCTATCTTGAGATTAAGGGTTTAATCCTTGCTCCTTTACATTTAATTTACTCGATCTACCACTCAACTTGAATTGTTGATACTAGATGTTCGTGAACTTATTAATCTTATGATCGATACTCAAGAAATATCTACTACAGTTACATTAAATTATTAATCCTATGAATTATTGATACTAAATGCTCTATTGGAGAACCAAGGTCTCGATTATTCTCTTCCGCTTCTCTCTCTTCCCGTTTTCGAGCTTCTTCTGATGTTGCTGATTTCCTCTCCATTGGCTGGTACTTCCTTTTCTTTTCTTTTAACTATTTTTTTATGCAAGTGTTAGTCAATTCCTATGTGTTTGCTTTTCGTTATTTAAACTTAGCAAACATCATATTTGTCTTAATTTAGCTTGTGCAATTGTGTCAGACTCCTTGAACTATCACTTTATTGGTTAGAATAATGTCAAATGATGCACACCATCCCTGTTTTGCGGCAAGGGATCACTTCACATGGTTAAAAAGTTCCTACTTAAAATATGAATGTGTAACCACAAGCCTTTAACGTCATGGTTCATAGTTCAAGAAAAAAGAATGGAGATTAAGTAACAAGGCCATAATTGGGAGGATTAAGTGTAATGAAAATCGTTAATTGAAGCTTGTACGAATGATCTGTTGACTGCTGGCAACTCGATGTCGGGTATTTAAGTTGTTCTCAGCATAAAGTCGATGTACCATTCTTGAAACCAAATATATTCTCTAGTGATATCAAAATGGTTCTTTATGGAAAAGTTTCCAACTTATCATCATAGCTACTATTTACTAGAACTTATTATGATCGTAACATTTCAGTGATGGGATATTTTTGTTCTTGTAATAGTGGTTCAACGATTGCCATTTTGCCATCAAACTTTTCTGCTCGAAAGCCGTTGGTAATCTTCAGAAGTATTTCTTGTTTTTTTACACTTTAAGCAGGAGTGAGGCAAATGTGATAGACTTCCTGTTTGGGAGCAAATTAGAAATATAATCGTTTTTGCTAGATTTTATCGTTTTATAATAATTTTGGATTAGTTTGAACAAATGTTTATATAATTCTATAATTCCTTCATGTAACTTGGGAGTTGTGCGACTAATATTCAAGTAATAGTAACTTTTGTTAAAATTGTGTATGTGTCGATTTTTTTTATATTCAAGTAATAGTATTTTATTTTATTTTCAAGTAATTTTTTTTTAAATGCAACCTAAGAGACCGGGTTTATTTTATAATTAGTCTTTAAGATTCAGATAAAAGAAACCAGTTTCGAGCAATAAATTGTCTCTTAGAATAATTAAAGAAATTGGTTTTGGACGTACATTAAGTGGTCTCTTTGCCTTCTTTACTTTTGTCTTGTGCAATGATCAAAGAGACCAGTTTTGGTAGCAATTGGTCTCTTTAATATAACCAAAGAAACCTGTCTTAATAACAGGTCTCATAGGCTAAGACACCATGAGATGGAGACCGGTTATAAACCGATTTCTTAGGCCTTTTTTAACCGGTTTCTGGCTTATTTTGTAGTAGTGATTAAATATACTAGTTTCAACTATTACTCCGTATTTGCATAAAAGATTATGCTGTCAAAACGACACAAATTACTGTGAAGTATTACTAGTATAAACGAGAAGTCTTATTTTCAAGAAAATTAAGGCAAATAATTGCGTTAAGTGAAACAAAAATTTCTCCTATGAGACGGTCTCACAATAGTTTTATTGTAAGACACATCTCATATAAATGACGGTCATATTTTACTTCATAGTAAACTAGTGGATAGTGTATTCTATTATAAGTGATAGTGCAATATTTTCCGTAAGACCATTTTACAACCGACTAAGCAAATAACATAATTAAAAAGGCAAAGTAGCAAACCCAAAACAAAACTCCAAAGTCCAAAAGTACAAAGTGCACGTTCTCCCTCCGTTTCTTCATCAACTACTTTCAGCATCCCTTTTCTTCTTCAACTCCCATCCCTTTTCTTCTTCAACTCCCATTCCTTTTCTTCTTCAACTCCTTATTATTCCTTCTCTTTTAGTTATGGTGTTTAGGGAATCGTAATGTGGCCTCCGGGTACGAATAGGACTACATATTTCAATGGATTGTCCAATTTCTTACCATTATTGAAAGTACCTTTCAATATTCTCTCTCTTTTTTTTTATAAAATTATGAAGCTTAATTATCCTCAAAGATTGCATTGTTTAATCCATGATTTGTCTAAATATGTGAAACCCATTTTTAGTTTGCTAGTTTAAGTGCTAGTGTTTCAGTAATTTCACCCTAATTGGTAGAACTTCATATTATTAGGTCACTCTCATTACTCGGCCTCTGTCATTTATTTATCTGTTTGTAATCGATCACTATGGGGGGATTTTAGTTAGCAAAACAAGTGATTAGGATTTAGGATAGGAGTAAGAGTTTTGGTTTTGCATTCTTTGTGATTGAAGTTTTAGTTTATTGAATGATTGGTTAGGATGTTAATTATTTTGGTGTTTAGATTTCGAATTGACTTGTTTTGTGTAGTTGAATCATGATACAACAACAAAATTATCCCGAATTTCGTAAATCACACATATCTTGTGCATCTTTTGAAAATTCCTCAGCAACCATTGTCGTCTCCTTTTCTTGTCGGCCCAAGTGTACTTTTTTTGTTACAGTGATGCATATGGAACAAACTGTAGTTTATGACATCTTTTTTTGCCTGATTTTGGGTATCTATGTCTTACAGATTAAACGAAGAAAAGAAAGACGACATCGACGTCTTAGCATCACATTTGTATCCTTATTGATCCCCTGAAGTCCTGAACCCAAATTATTCTTCTTGTGTAAAGAGTTTCTCTAACTTAACCTAACCCAATCAATCCCGCACATTGATACTTGATTCATGTCATCGAGCTATTCGTTATTATGCCTTGTAAAGTATCAAATTCCTATTTGATTCTTTATGCCCGGGTCGAGTTCGGTTTTCCATCTCGAGGTCGAGTCGGGTCAATTTATGCCCCCTTTATCCTTGGTCAAGGGTCGAGTTGGTTAGGGGGCCTGGACCCGGGTATACTTATAGGCGGGGTCATCAAATGCCGAATCTATACATTGTAATTTTTAACTGTTTTGATTTCGATTATTTTGGCTCAATTGCATGGTTGAATCATGATACAACAAAAACATCATAGCCTTAGTTCCTAAATTTTGAATCATGATACTGAGACAAAATTTGATAAGTACCAGTCACGGTGTCTAAGAGGTACGGAGTATTTGAGTTAATTTGTTATCCTCTAGTACTAAAAATTTCTTGAAGGTATTTGAGTTATATTTTGCTATTCTGCAAGTATTTCATTTTTTGATTTGATTTTGATTTGTTAGGTTGCCTTAGTAGTTTACCCTTCATCTCCAATGTTATACGTAATTTTAAGCGCCCAATGATAATCATATGAAGTTTTTTTACCCTAGCTTGTAATGTTTTTTATTTGTAATGCTCTAACTTTATTTTCAATTTTTATGACTATTGTTGTGTGTTATACGAGGAGAACCTTCGTTTCTGGTTACACTGGAAATATTTGAAATGGGGTCACAAAAAAGGATAAATCGACTTTGTTGGTAGGTCGATAGTTTTCACAGGTAATATCATACTAGTTTCCATGTTGTATGTCTCATTTTCTTCAAAAGATTGACAGTAAATGAAAATAAGAAAAGGATATGTTACGTCATTTCTAAAATTAAATAGTTTGTTATCTTGATTTTGTTAATCCCGCCACCTATATGTTGGTCTGTCTATATGTCTGATTTCTAAAGCATCTTTTTGGTGATTCTTGTGGTGTTTTAGAGGTTAGAGATGCTCATGGTTCAACTATCTTTCATTCTGTTGGTGAAGTGGACAGGTCGAGGTGAGTTTGTGTTGCTTTAGCTTTATACTAAAAAAATCTCACTTCGGTTTGTCTTAAGCTTAAAACAACAATATTTCATGTTACTTGGTGACATTTTGTCGGGTATGTTTGACTATGTTATTTCATTTGAGTACAACAATACCGTAGACAATAATTTTCAAAAATGCAATCTTAAACTAGCATACAAGCAGGAGACTTCAATTTAATACTCCGTATTATTTTCAATAGGTTATACTATACTTTTTTGATGAAAAATAGGTTAGATACTTATATACTCCATATGTACTAACTGCGATTTTTTTAATTTTACAGGAATCAACTTTGTTTACTTATTCGGATCTTGGAGCATCTTATGAATGTGAGAAGATAGTGAATAGTCTTCGAATTTGATGATTGGAGATGAAATTTTACATAGTGAATAATAAAGTGAAAGATTTTGATGTACGTAGTTGTGAATCGAGAGATGTTATTCTGATGGATACTTGTATTGGATATGCTTATATCTAGTTTTCTTGTTAATAAATAGATTTTGCTGCTTGTCTTTTTTAAATTGTAGATGAGGTGTTACCACATTTGTTGTAGCTTTTATGTGAACACTTATTAGCATCTAAAACATGCATGTATGAAAGAGAAAAAATAACAAAAAATACTCCGTATATGAGTTATGAAAGTATAATCATTGTCAAAATGACATCAAAAAAATGGTATCGGATGTAAAATCGATGCCAATCTGGGAACATTTGCATCGGTTACTAGATACAATCGATACCAGTTTAGTAAGTGGGCATCGGTTGCAATTGATGCCATTTTTCCAAATCGGCATCGGTTGTAATCGATGCCAATCCAACAATATTGGCATCAGTTAATAATTGATGCCATTTCTTTTGGTCATTAGCATCGCCTTGATTGGTGTCGCTTGAAAATCGATGCCAATGACGATTTACAACCGATGCCATTCACTTAAATTCTACTAGTATACTCTTAAACAACGTTAAAATAAAATTAAGGAACTTACACGACTCAATCATATGAATGGATTGCTAGGATACGATTTGGGATCGTATCCTCTTCTCTCTTCTTCTTTCTTTCTTCTTGAGCGTGCATTGTGAGTGAACGTAGTTTAGGGTTGTGTATATGCTGTATATAATATGAATGAAAAAGGAATTGTGGGGGACTGTGGACGTCCGTCCGCACCGCCCGCGCCCCGCGCGGGACCGACACGATTTTTCAACATGTGGCGGTGGCCACCCATGCGGTCCCCTCCCGGTCGGGGGCCGATCTGATCTCGCGTACGGAGCGATGTTTCGGACATCGATTCGGATGACGATCTAGACTTGTACTAGACGGGTGCAGGCACCCGTGGTTCCGTTTGGAATCGACCGAGTCGTGGTTGTAAATGTTTAAAGACCGATTTGTTTGGTAAGGCGACCTTTTTAGTGAACTGAATTCGTTGCCGATTGTGGAGTCACCACCGAGTCAATTATGGAGACTCGGAAACCGTTCAAGTCAACTTTGATCCCTTGCCGGCTCAAAGTTGAGTGGCACGTGACCTAAAGATAAAGACTTGTACCCTTAAGCACTCCGTGCCTGGAATGACTCTTGATTGGGGTCGGCAGCCTGACACTAACAGCCTGCAAGACAGCCCCCCAGAGGATCGCCTATGAAGCCCAAAAGCCAGCCCCTGGCAAGCAGCCAGAATAAAAGAACATAAAAGCTAAGGAAAACAGCCGACCGCCGGGCCAGCAGGCCAACGCAGCCTGCTAGAGCCCAGCGCCCACGGCTCAAAATCCGCCAACCCTGGGGACATCCCTGCTGACAGGACCAAGATCCCCAGGGGCCCTCTCGTCATTTGGCCTAAGGTAATTGGGAATGGGTGGATGAGAAGAAGCCACTTGTCATCTCCTTATCCATCCATTCTCCTACTACTTCCCTCTCTTGTGGGAAGGTATAAATACCCTTCCATTTCCCACAAGAGAGGGGTTGGATTTTCTCTCTCTAGACTCTCACTCCTAAAAACGCCGCCTAGTTCCTCACGAGCTAGGTTCATCAAGGCATTCCACGGACTAACTTAGGCATCGGAGAGGGTTCCCTCGGACAACCTCTGGGGCCCTGTGCGTTCATTGTGCAGGGAGCAGGCCGACTCCGCCGGGAAGGTCCGATCATAGGAGAGGGATAAAGGAGAGATCAAGGGAAATCAAGCGATCCATTGCTTGTCAACATTTCAGTTATACGACCCGGATCAAGAGCCGGGTTAATTGTTTCCGTGACCGGAACAATTTGGCGCCGTCTGTGGGGATCTTTAGGTTGTACCCACCAAATTACCCACAAAAATCAACCATTCTCAAACGCGAAACTAACAAATTAACCAGTTACAATCGAACATGCCTAAAATTTTCGACACTAGTTCAATGGCAAATCCACCCAACGCTCCTCGTTATGGCATGCCGCCGGAAGCAATGCCCGCCGCCACCATCCCAGGAGTAGGGCGAGCTACTCTTCAGGGAGCACCGGGTCAGGGAGTAGTTGCCGTGGCGGGGCAAGGGGCACATGAGAGGCAAGTTCTAAACCTCACACCTGCCCAGATGGTACAGACTGCGGCGTTCTTCTCAGCAATGTTGAATCAGGAGTTCACTCCGGACGATCTGGTAGGCAGGGTCGCCACGACCCCTAGGTCGCTCCACTTTGAAAGTGGAGAAGGAACCGGGGGTACAAGGCGGACCGCCGCCAGAAATATTCAGAGGAAGGCTAGGAGGACGGCTCAGGCGTATGCGCTGGTGCAAAGGCGAATCACAGATACCCGTCAACAGCCGCCCGCGCAACAAGGGGTTGCAGGTCCTGAGGAGGCATTCTCCATTCATACCACAGAATCCACAGCCGCTCATGAAAGAAGGGGTTTGTCCCAAGACCTGAGGAATCGAATGAGGCACAAGGATCCGGTGTCAAAACGCCTGGGAGAAAAACAGGGAGATGTATTCTCCAGGCTGACACCGGCTGGGGAAGTGCCGCCTGCGCCAGGCCTGTCTCAGAGTCTGCAGTCCAGGCTTAACAACGGCCAGCCTCTGAGGTCCAGGCATCGTCAGGATGATAACCTCGAGCCTGCTCAAAAGAAGCGCTCGCGGTATCATTCCCCTCCTAAAGACGATGAGGCAATAAGCAGGCACCCACCTAGGTACCGCTCCCCTGAAAGTAGGAGACCGACCCCTGACAGAAGGGACGACCACGGTCACTATTCAGGCACGAGCAGGTCGAGAATGGTGGGCAGGCCGACCAAGACCCCGCTTCATCCTGAGATTCAGGCGTATCCAATCCCAAAAATGAAAATGCCCTCTGTTAAGTTCGATGGCACGACCGACCCTGAGGATCATTTGGCGGCTTACGAGAGCCATATGGGCATGTACGACGCCGATGACGCGGTCTGGTGCAAAATTTTCCCAACCACCCTGGTAGGTCTGGCACAGGGCTGGTTCAGGGACCTGCCACAAGAGTCGATATGTTTCTTCATAGAGCTGGCAGAGGCTTTCCTCGACCAGTATGCAGGAAACAAAAGACGTCGTCTTACTCGGTTCGACCTAATGACTCTCAGGCAAAAGAAGGGTGAGTCTGTCAGGGAGTACCTGAAGAGATTTGATCTATCCTTCCGGCAGGTCAAGGGGATAGATGATGCGACAGGGACGTATGCACTGACCAACTCACTACTCCCTGGAGAGATGAAGAATCAATTGATCAGAGCTCAGCCAGAAACTCTGGCCAAAGCCAGAAAAATCGCTGAAGGGTTCATATTGCAGGAAGAGTTCCATAGCTTGCCGGATACCCCCGCAGGCCCCGCCAGGCAGCAGGGGGGACCGCAGGGTGGACGTGGCAGGAATGACACGGTGTACACCAATGGGTCTTCCACGGCTAATGGAGCAGGGGCCGGAGTCGTATTGACCAGCCCAGAAGGGACTGACTTTGAGCATGCACTCAGATTTGTCTTCCCTACGTCAAACAATGAAGCTGAGTACGAAGCAGTGCTCGCAGGCGTCAAACTAGCCAAAGCCGCAGGCGCAGAGCGGATTGTCCTGGCAACAGACTCCCAGCTCATCGCCAACCAAATCAACTGAGAGTATGAAGCCAGGGACCAGACAATGGCCGCGTACCTGGAAATGGTGAAAGGAGAATTGTCAGGCCTAAAATCATACGAAGTCAAACAGATCCCTCGGTCCCAGAACAATCGGGCAGATGCCCTGTCAAAACTGGCTAGTTCCAGTCTGCAGGATATAAGGAGGTCGGTATGGGTAGACGTCATCCAAGAAAAGTCTACCTTCCCCTGCCAAACCATCGGTGTTGTGGAGGAGGCAGGGCCTGGAGATTGGAGGACCCCCATCATCCTGTTCAAGAAACACGGAGTTTTACCAACTGACCCCGTACAAAAGAGGAAAATTCAGGCCAAAGTCGCCTGGTTCATAATCATTAACGAAGAGCTCTACAAGAAATCTTTCACTTACCCCCTGCTCAGATGCCTGGGGGCAGACCAGGCTGCTGAAGTCCTTGAAGACATCCACTCAGGAATCTGTGGACATCACATCGGAGGAAGGTCATTAGCCCACAAGGCCCTCAGGGCAGGGTACTACTGGCCTACTATGCTAGCGGACGCTAGAAGCCTGACCCAAAAGTGCAGGAAATGTCAGCTTTTTGCCCCATCCATACATGCTCCGGCACAAGAACTCAGGCCAATCCTATCCCCCATCCCCTTCGCTCAGTGGGGGATGGACATACTAGTACCTTTCACGGTAGCCACCGGGGGCAGGAAGTTCTTGATTGTGGCAATCGACTACTTCACCAAGTGGGTGGAAGCTGAGGCAGTGCCCAACATTACAGAGCCTATAGTCAGGAAGGTTATATGGCGAAATATCATCACTAGATTCGGCTTACCAAAAATGCTAGTGTTCGATCACGGAAGACAATTCGACAATGACCCCCTGAGAATCTGGCTGGAAGGCCATAGCATCGCGGTGGCCTACTCCGCCATCTGCCACCCTCAAACCAACGGACAGGCAGAAGCAGCCAACAAACAGATCTTAAATGGCCTTAAGAAGATGGTGGATGACCTCAAGGGCAGATGGGCTGACGAGCTCCGCAGCATACTCTGGTCAATCCGGACCACTCAAAAGGAGTCTACAGGCCAGACCCCGTTCGGCCTAGTGTACGGTGCAGAGGCTCTGCTACCAATTGAGGCCAGGATCCCTTCCCTACGCTCTCTACAATACGACCAGGCGGAGAATGAAGTAGCAATGGCTGAGGCTTTAGACCTGGTCAGTGAGGTAAGGGAGGAGGCCAGTGCCAATATCGTCGCCTACCAGCAACGAATGAGGAATGCGTACAATAGGAGAGTGCATCAGAGAAATTTTCAGACGGGCGATCTAGTTCTCAGAAAAACACAGGCTGTGGGAAAATCGAGGGAGCACGGCAAACTAAGTGCTAACTGGGAAGGTCCGTACCAAGTAACTCAAATCTTAGGTCCGGGCACGTATAAAATCGCTAATCTTGAAGGCCAAGAGTTGAGTGCTCACTCGAATGCAGACACCCTGAAGAAGTATTATGTCTAGCCAAAATTACAGAGTTTTTATTTCCTGAAAATTGGCGGAGAACGGTCAAAGAATGTCGACGGCTCCGACCACCCTTGTTAAATTTTTATAAAGAAATGAAAGAGCTTCAGGTTCATACTCGTTGCCTGTTCAAACTTGTGTTTTCACACACAAACGAGCAGGGGGCAATAGGGGGAGGCCCCCCTGTTGCCAAAACTAAGGAAAAGAGACCCCCCAACACAAATTCCAAACCTCCCTGCTTACCTCTGGGCGGGCAGGGGGCAGGCCCCCTGGACTTTGAATCAAAAGCCAGGGACAGGCCAAACCAACAAAGGACTGGGGGCAGGCCCCCCAACCTTGTATAAAAAAACGCTAAAGCGCCTCCCTGCTCACCTCTGGGTAGGCAGGGGGCAGTCCCCCTGGACTTTAATCAAAAGCCAGGGACAGGCCAAATCGACAAGGACTGGGGGCAGGCCCCCCAACCTTGTATAAAAAATGCTAAACGCCTCCCTGCTTGCCTCTGGGCAGGCAGGGGGCAGGCCCCCTGGACTTTGATCAAAAGCCAGGGACTGGCCAAATCGAGAAGGACTGGGGGCAGGCCCCCCAACGTTGTATAAAAAATGCTAAACGCCTCCCTGCTTCCCTCTGGGCAGGCAGGGGGTAGGCCCCCTGGACTTTGATCAAAAGCCAGGGACAGGCCAAATCGACAAGGACTGGGGGCAGGCCCCCCAACCTTGTATAAAAAACGTTAAGCACCTCCCTGCTTACCTCTGGGCAGGCAGGGGGCAGGCCCCCTGGACCACGAGCAGAGGCCAACAGCGGGCCCAGAAACCCACAACTAACGAAAATTAGGGAAAGATCCCCCGAGTCCTAGATCAAGCATACCTTAAAAGAAGAAAAGTAAAACCAGAAAAAGCATTCCATAGCCAAACCCATGAAGGGTAGAAAGTCTTTACAAAATAAGCTAAGGCAAGAATCCAAAAGAGCAAATATTACAGACGGCTGGCCATGACAAAGGCTCAGCGGAGAAAGTAAGACTATTACAAGAAAGAGCATCATGAAGCATCCTGGCGAGGGCCGGCATCTGCCTCAGGTGGTCTGGCCGCCCGAGCCTCATTCTTAGCAGAATAGAGATTCCGGAAGGTTTCTTCATCAAAAGTGGGGAACATTTCCCCAATCACCTCCATTACCAACTCCGGGGAAGAGTTGGCACCACTCGCGAAGCTGGCATCCACCGCAGCCTCGGTCTCCTCTGCCAGGGTCTCTTTCTCCTTCTTCCACTCTCCCTTGGCCTGTTCAAAAGTCGAGTTAGCTCTAGACAACTGCTCTTCCAAGTCAGCTACTCTTCCCTTCAAATGCCCCATCTCAGCCAGAGAGAGATTAGCCCGCTCCATTGACAAGCGGCTCTCCTTCAGATCAGCCTCCAGCTTGGCTATTTCCTTCACAGCCCTCTCTCCCTGAAGTCTCCACTGACCAACCTGACTCTTTGCCTCCTCTAGCTCACCTTCCTGCCTTACCAGCTTATCCTTCAAATTATTTATCAAGGTAATATCCCTCTCTACCATAGCCAGGCGGTCGGAAGGAGGAGCCCCTGGTGTGACCGTCAGTTCTTCGTCACTCAGGCGGCTGAGGGCCGCCAGCTGGGCGGACGCCAGCAAAACCTTAGAGGTACGCTGGATATACTGAAGCACCTGATGAGAAGTCGAGGTCACAGACTTTGTAAGGCGGTCAGCCAAGACAGCACCAGAGTCGGAAAGCAAACCTGATACGCCCACACTATCCCCAGCAGTGTAGTGAAACTCCGCATTCTCCTCCGGAAAAGGAGTGCTCGAAAGCTCGCGAGCGGGACGCTTCGCCTCAGGGGTGGTAACATCCGCCTCCAAATCCACCACATCAGCTCCAGAAGGTTCCCTACCCCTCTTTCTCCTCAGCTCCAAAGGAACACTCTCCCCAGTTCCCTCAGAGTTCACAGGGTGCGCTCCCTGAGAAGCTCGAGGCCCAGCTGGAGAAGCATCCTGCTTCTGACCAGGGGAGGGGGTGGCCCCTGAAGTAACCTCAGCCTCCCCCTCATGGGTACTGGGAGTAGGGGTCGACGGCTTTGACGACGGCAGCCGAGGAGGGAGAGGCAGTCTTCGACCAGCAGCAAAGTCCTTTACAAGTTTCATCAGGCCTTTGCTCCCTTTCCTGAAATTCGCAGGGAGGGAAGGACGCTTCGAGAGAACAACAAGTTCCTCACTCAAGCCCAATCTCCTAACCTGTTACTTTGTCCAGTGCCAAGTGATGGAATCTGCAGAAAGGGAAAGGCAGTCAGCTAAAAAGCAAGTAGAAATAAAATCTCTGAAAAACCGTGACAGTAAAAACCCCCTAGAACTACCTTCAAGGCCGGGAATCAGGCCCAAGGGGAGCAAGTACTCGTCTGTCGCTATAAGCTCCGCGTGAGGGAGCCAGAAAGCAGGGCCAAAGGTGCCATGTTTGTCCGCGACAATTTCAAACTTTTTAACCAAAATCTCCTCCTTCGCGCTCAACTTGACCTCCAGGGCCTTCCCCCCGACACCTGGGTGGTACTCCTCGCGTGTTTCTATACGGGTGTGGACATGATTCCTAAAATGCCTAGGAATCTTCCACCCTGACGCACTATGGACGTACAAAAAATTATTTTTCCAGTCCTTCATGCTGCTCAAAGCCGGCCAGACCAGGGCGTATTTCTTTTGTCTCTGCAGAGACCAATAACCGGGGGAGCCATCCCCCCCTGACGAGGACACCATTTGAAGACCGACCATGAAGCGAAGGGCGTCAATGTAAGGCCCCTCGCCATGAAAAAGGCAGGTCCAAGTATAAGCTACTAAAGACCTAATAGCTGTAGCTGTCAGCTGGGCAATGGCGACATTCATCCTCCTGAAGGTTTCCTCCAGGAAAGGATGGAGAGGGAATCGCAGGCCAAATTCTAAGGCCTTGTGGTAGACGGCCACGCAACCCTCCGGGGGACAGCACACTGTGTCTTTTTCCCCCGGAATTACGACTGTATACCCTTCCCCAAAGTTATAAAACTGTTCAATTGCCATAGCAGCATTGCTTTCCAGTATCAAGTCCCTGTTCTTGGCCTCAGGGTAAGTCTTTAAGGGGATCAAATACTTCTTCTTATCCAAGTAATAAGTCCTCCCCCTCTCCCTACGGATGAGGGGGCCGGCAACCCTGGAAGGATCCACCTCCAGGGCCTCGTCATCAGAATCGACTACATCGAAGGGAGCAGGTTCGGGTGATTCAGCACCCTCCTCCCTGTAATGATCATCCTCTCCCCGAGGGCCGACCCCGGAGGAGGAGGCTAGGTCACGCCTACCATCGTCGCCATCCCCAGTTCTCCCAAGCAAAGAATTAAAAGAAAGGGGGCGAACTCGCGACATACTGGCTATGAAGGGAAATACCTATGAAAGGAAAAGAGGGGGAAAGGTTTAAAGAAGAGCTTCTAACCTAGAATGCCGATAGTCGCCGGAAAAAGTGACAGAAGGCACTTCTTGTTCCTCGCGGAATTTTTCAGCAACGAAGGCGATTTAAGAGTGTAAGAGGAGTTATGGATTTCAAAAAGAGTAAAAAAGAAAGAATGGAGGGGGAGAAGGGCTTATATAAAGCCCAAGAAACCCAAGAGGCGACCTCTCTGACAAGACGCCCCCAACAACCTCCCACGTGTCGCACACTGAACACAAGCTGCTCACTCCTTCCCAAGAAGGGCCTCGAAAAACTAAAATGTCAGAGGGAAAATCGACTGACGACGTCGTCCCCACATTCGGAAAAAAAAAAGGGCCAAAGTTGCTTAGATTCCTGATTCATTAACCTTAAAAGGAAAAAGAGCAAATTACATATCGTGCCGAGCAAGAAAAAGAAAAATACATAAGGCCTAAACTTCCGGCCCGACGCACCCACACCCTGCTAAGCAGGCCTAGTCGTCATCCAAATCTGGAGAGTGGTCCCCAGGGCTACCTTGGCTCCCAAAATCCGATCCCCAGTCCCAGTCTGGGGAGTCCTTGAAAGGATCATCAGGGAGTCCATCCCCATCCTTGTCGCACAGACAACCAAGACCCTCGCTGTCATTGGAGTCTCGGCTACTGTCGTCCCAATCCCTGCCAAAAGAGAACAGCCTGGGACTCGTCACAGGTACGACAACCTGTTCTCCTCACAGGAGAAGAGGGGCCTGACCCCAGGGAGGAATCTGCGTCAGAAGAATCAGGGTTAAATTGTTCAGGATGCAACCACGGAAAGGATTCGTGGCATCCCCGATCAAAGCAACCCCCTCCCTGAGGACAGCGCCTGAATCTAGGGACAGCAGGGGGCGAAGATCTTTTAAGACGCTTGCTCGACCTGATGGAAGCTTTCCTACCACTCCGACGAGAATAAGGCCGTGAACGACGGCTACGACGAATGGCTCGATGAGCAGCTCGAGCGTACCGGAGCCTCCAGAATCCTCTGAAAAGGAAAGTGACAGAGCGAACTCCACGACGAGTCACGAATTTTTTGATCCAAACCATGATTAAACAAAGAAAGTGGAAAGATTGGAAATGGGTTAAGCAGAAATGACGAAGAGAACAGGGATTTATACAAGTGAAGGCGCAGCATTAATAACATCCCAACCACCCTGGAAGGGAAAATCACCAATCACGAACTCTTCACGGTTCCCAAAAATCCATCAAGAAGAGAAGCGTAATCATTACAAAGACACTCTCAACCTTTTGTATACCTGACACAAACTGTGCTTCATTCCTTGGGAACGCACAAAGCATTAAATGCGGCAGCAAAAATAAAAACAAGTCAACCTCCCTCCAAGCAAAAGTCACCAGCTGAAGGGAAGCCTAGCTTTCCTCCCAGCTGGCGAGGGCCAATTGATTGGGGTCGGCAGCCTGACACTAACAGCCTGCAAGACAGGCCCCCAGAGGATCGCCTATGAAGCCCAAAAGACGGCCCCTGGCAAGCAGCCAGAATAAAAGAACATAAAAGCTAAGGAAAACAGCCGACCGCCGGGCCAGCAGGCCAACGCAGCCTGCTAGAGCCCAGCGCCCACGGCTCAAAATCCGCCTACCCTGGGGACATCCCTGCTGACAGGACCAAGATCCCCAGGGGCCCTCTCGTCATTTCACCTAAGGTAATTGGGAATGGGTGGATGAGAAGAAGCCACTTGTCATCTCCTTATCCATCCATTCTCCTCCCACTTCCCTCTCTTGTGGGAAGGTATAAATACCCTTCCATTTCCCACAAGAGAGGGGTTGGATTTTCTCTCTCTAGACTCTCACTCCTAAAAACGCCGCCTAGTTCCTCACGAGCTAGGTTCATCAAGGCATTCCACGGACTAACTTAGGCATCGGAGAGGGTTCCCTCGGACAACCTCCGGGGCCCTGTGCGTTCATTGTGCAGGGAGCAGGCCGACTCCGCCGGGAAGGTCCGATCATAGGAGAGGGATAAAGGAGAGATCAAGGGAAATCAAGCGATCCATTGCTTGTCAACATTTCAGTTATACGACCCGGATCAAGAGCCGGGTTAATTTTTTCCGTGACCGGAACAACTCTCATTGCCAATGGTTTCAGACATCCGGAAACCGTCGATTCTGAGAAAGGGGTGAGGGTACGTATTGGGAAGCCAACATCCGATAGATGTCAACACCCAATCCCGCCCGCACTATAGCGGCCTCTAGTAATCAATCGGTGGGCTGATATCCTAGTTCTTTTGTTGTGGTGAAAATACTGTAACATCCGTTGTTTTAACCCTATACCTTTTTTCTACGTCGGTTGTTTAAGGATAAGTAAGTTTTATCGTTAAAGTAGTTGTGTTTACATTCTTTGCATGTGATTTCACCTGACAAGCAGTCCATGAAAAGATGCACATAGGAGAGTGGAGAGTACTAGTATTATACGCATTAGCAAATCAGGTTTAACGTGGTAATACGGATATTAGTCGTTCTTGTGGTATGTCTTACCTGGTATTCTGATTAAGATGCGTTGATTCGGTATTAATAAAGATGCGTCGAACCTAGTGATTTAGCACGCGATTATAAGGTCATAAAAGCAATAAATCATACGAAAAACTGTAAATGCGAATGTAAGTAAATCATATTATGAGGAGTTGCACCCTTGGAGTATACACTAAACGGGACACGATGCATAGATAGTTTGAGAACAGATCTAGGAATTACTCGGGTCTATTTAGTGTATTTTAGTGTTTACGATTAAAGATGGGACGTTACGTATTTTAGTGGGAGTTTGCGGACCTAGAGTCCGCATCTAGTTTTATCGTAGTACATAATAAAAGAAAGTACGAATATGGAATGTTTTGTTTAGATGGGAACCTAGTGACGACTCGACTTCAACAGGCGGATCATCCTAGCTTGACCTGTGATTCCGGCAGAGCTCCGTTACCGTTGACCCTTCCTGCGGCTACTCCGGCAGAGCTTCGTTATTATGGACTGGTTCTGCGGCTAATCCGGCAGAACTTCGTTACTAGACTTGAGCTAGTCGAACACAGGCACCTCGGGATCGAGTGGGGTGCTCGAAGGTGAGGAGTAGCGTCGATGTCGCTTTTTTATCGGAACTACGATCGAGTGGATCATTTGCCTCGGGTGTCGGAGTGCGAGCCCTTAGCGAGAGAGTAGAAGGAGAAGAGAAGATGAGAATGTGTGTCGAATGAATGAGGTGAGGAGGGGTATTTATAGGTGTTTTTGGCCCTCGTCGCCCATATGGGCACCTGAGCTGAGGCGCACCAAGACTTAGGCGCCTAGGCTTAAGCGCGGGGAGACCAAGACGCGTGAGGTGGGGCGGTTGGAAATTTGAAGATACGATTTTTATACTTTCCAAAACCGAGAGGGAGGAGGATAATATGATACTTGGGAGTTAGGGCTCCCGTGTGTTACCCTAGCGCCGTGAAAATTAGTAGGCCTCGCGTGTGCATCCTGAGGTTCACTTGGCGCGGTGTTGACTCGGTTTGAGTTTTGGGACCGACTCGGAGTCCCGGTGTCATAATTGACTCTAATTAGTGTCTATGTGACCGTAACGACACGACTAAGGCTGCCATCATGTTAGTTTAATTTGACCGAGTAATTTATTTGATCCGTTCTATAGAAAAACTACCTAAAATATCGCGAACCCGTGTCGCGTTGCAGTCCTATCGTCATCGGGTGTTTGTTGGGCATTTCTGCAGCCACCAGGTCCAAATCTGGGTGTCTACAGGGGCGCATAACCATTATACGGGCATCGGGAATTGGGTTAAAAGGAATGGGTTTAACAACTACGCATGTATAAGAATGGACGCTCGGTTTAGCCCACTTAACTACATAGATTGCGACTCAGTAATCGAGACCTGATAGACTTAAAAGACGGGTATTACAATCTACCCTCCTTAATAGAAACTTCGTCCCGAAGTCCACCTCCCGCTACGGAACGACTAACTATATCAAACTGACCGACCAACTAATCAATGGCTGATTGATCGACCAATCACCAAACTTACATGTGTAGCGTAACGCGGATAAGCGAGATGGGATATTGCGGGTGTACTTGGTTATATACAAGAGACGAAATTACAATCTACCCTCCTTATATGAACTTCGTCCCGAAGTTCAGTATCCAACCTATAACGATAGCTCCCGACTAACGACACCTCACACCATTCACACTTAATCGAATACATCACATGACTTATCATATTACTAACTTTTGTACTTGCATTACGTACTACTGAATAACTGTTCATGCACGGTTGATTAACAACAATCATTCCAAGTTATTACGCGATGACTGACACGATCATTAAGAACACTTATTATAGGAAACAACGGGGTATGACATTCTACCCTCCTTATAAGGAACTTTGCCTCGAAGTTCACTGATCTCCTATTCACGCTACCCAAAGCATCTTATATATGATGACACTATCTTGAAACTAACGAGATCACTGTTTCCTCGACTCTCTTATATAAGATGATACTCAATCATCAACGGACATCACAATAAACTTTTCAAACGAATATACTTGTAACCCTGACTAGGGGTAAGGAAGTTGGTAATATCGGGAATCGACTCATGCGATCCATCATAGCGATTTTCAACATATTTCTCATTTACAAAGTATCACTTGGTCATTTGTTCACAAGCTCCAACTCCTTTGGCATCATGCCTAATACAACAGTTCCTTGTGTTTCATCTATATTTCCAAACTTACTCACCCATCAACTCATCGCGAGTGTCTTAATCTGCATTCCTCTACATTTCACAACATAAATTCTCTTTTTACTAATAATTACAGGCATCATCACTTAGATTTTTCTCGTGGTTCAACATAAGTACCAACAAACTAATTGCATACCTGTTCTCCTGTGTCACATTTTACTTAGTTTCATAATAAAAAACAGACTGCTTATTAGTCATTGCGTTTTTACTCATTATACTTGTCATGACTCATTTCACATGTTGGCATGTCACATCTGATACACCTATCACTTTATATAGTTGTGTGATTTCTCACTCTAAGACACTCTTACATGTATCTAGATGCCTTACTATACCGAAGGTAAGACAATTAGTTCACACAAGGACGGTTTACCCACGCTCAGAACATGATAGCCTGTGATATTCTAATCTACTGCACGGACTCAGGATTGACACGTTGCTACCACGTACTATAACCCGACCTTTTGACAGCGAATCATATGTGATGACATAACAAACTCGCGTATATGCCTTGGACCCTTATTGTACATTATTCCAGACCCTCGTACCGTCATTGTACCTATTATCTTTCTTTATTGGGTCTTAATATCGTGACTCTCTTTCCACCCTTTTGGTATTATACTCTTATATATATACCGTTAGACTCGTTAAACACCATTATCGGGACATTCTTACAAGTAATTTAAATGACGATACCGCACTCTCATGACATCTTGTCTCTTCATTATATCTCACGACTCGGTTTTATTATTAGGACACGTACTCCCAATCTATATTAATTATGATAACATGTTGACACAGTTGTATCGTTAACAAGTTCAGATTCACATGTATACATACGTGCAGGAAAAACATTTAAGCAAGTAATAATATAATTATCATGGTACAACAATAACACAACTGGACACTTTTAGATGACCATGTTACTAGCCTCAGACCCTTAGACAAGTTACATGCAATATTCATTCCTCAGGACTAACAACTAATTAAATAGTTCATCCAATCTTGGGTTTGTATAAGTGTTTATTTAGACACTAGGATGTGACTTAAAACCAACAATCACTCCACATGTACTTGTTAATTAAAGACAGACGCTCATCAGGGATGTACGCAGACAATTATGAACAACATATGATTAGTTTACCAAACATGTCGAAATTCATTACATTTATTGCAACCAAAATATGAAATCTGGCGTTTTGTTTACTCAGATACAGGTAGTGTACTCGGTCTGTAATTTAGCAAATCGACCTTGCTTGACTCATTGAAACGACTCCCACTTGACAGATACGCATCCCGACGTTATTCTAACTCACATAAGGAACTTATGACCATGACATTTATCCGATAACATGTTTAATCCACAAGATCCACGTTGGGGCAAATGAACACGACCTATTATAACTCAAATTTACCCGTAATTCATCATTAGTATATAAGGTGGACTTTATTACATCATAAAATAAGGTAGGTACTATCACTTTAGCGCATTCACTTGAACAAGGCGAAATAATATCATTTAGTGGATTTAGACACGTTCTCGGATTATCGCATTCATGATAGAAAAATAAAAATTAAATCATCATAACTCAAAACAGTGTAAAATCAGTGGGTCTAGAATCGCAAGGCCTTCCTATACAACTTCACATTTAACACAATTTCCCAATTCAAAACATAACAGTGATTTGCAGAGTCATTTTCATTAGCTGATAGATTTTGACCTTGCAAAAGTCTCGATTTATGAAACGAGTTTCGAAACACCTTTTTGAGCAAAACTAAGTTCCACATTATAAAGACTATTCAAAGTAACATCAATAAAAGTTCCAAATGATGATTCAAATATCTAAGTAAGGTTTAAAATGAAAAGCCTGACTATCGACAAATTCACGGATAAACTTTTACCTCCGTTCACAATTAGTTTATTCGATCGACTGAAAGACTTAAAATTAAATCACGAAATTTTACGATGAACAACTAGACTTAAAATAAATATGAGTATCTTTTCAAAATTTTGTGAAATAGACACTGTAAATAGGTAAAACGATTCAGTATCACATTGTTCAGGTTAACGAAGGTGTGGTTAGTTGTTCTGACATTATCTCGACACAGTTAATCAACAAGCATGTTGTTTAGGCCATCAAAACAGAACTTAGTAATGACATTATCAAGTTAGATGAATTGTTGTAAATGTGTATGTCAGTAACTTAACACGGGTTATTATAAATACGCATTTAAATCATCAAAAATAGAAATCGACAACAAGGTACGACTCAGAACCTATCACGCAAATTGATAGGGAAGCGCAGAATGAAACACAAATATCCAAGTATCTTTGATAGAAATTCAACTTAATGAATACAACACCACAAATATATCATTTTAATAACACGTACTCAATTTCAAGTAATAAACAAATTTCGATTTCATACTTAATCTTTTCAATCACACATTGTATTAATCAGGGTGAAATATAAACGACACATTTATACATACGTTGTTGCTCTTTATAATATAAACAGATCGACATAATTTCAGATACCACATACGTTTTCAAGAACCGATTAATAGACAAGTTCATTTACGCCAGTACGAGAGAAGGATGAGTAAAAAAAATAAGGACACCACTCAAATCAATATAAAGCAAGTCAATCAAATCAACTCGAAATGGACCACAAGTATTCTTACATTGTTCGACTATTAGTCTCATTAACTCGTACTTGATTCACATGCAATGAAGCTCAATTAACACGTCACGACAGCATTAAACTTCTAGATGTCGATCCTAGTTAACATGAAGGCAGCTTGTACATTACATTGGCAAGGAAACATATAATACTCGAAACAAAATGCAAGTATTCAGGTACTTTTGAATAACATTCACATTATGACACACTTAAACCACGTCAGTTATCGACTCTCTTAACATTTGACGATACTCATACCACATTAGTTATCGAGCCCTTCAAATAACGTGAAACCGTAGTAGTACATTACATAGATGAGATAGTACCCAGTTTACCCCTATCGACACCCCGTTCACGTTACACGAAGATGGTACTACCTTACTACATTGTCAAGACTAACACCAGGTATTATAAAGTCAACTAACTGTAATCCTCTATCGCGTACGACACTACCACGTAGACATTGCACCTAACTTTATTACTAACCCTGGCTATGACCTGTCTCCCACTCAACGATGATCGACTCCTACCGTGAACTTATGTACCTTAACCTATAACTCATATGGCATCGTATACTAAATAATATACCATGATAATACACTAACTATGTACTATCACACATAATCTCATGCAGTTCACTACATAATATATGTCAAACAGCGCAACCAATTATCACGAGAAATCATCACCACATTCATAGCATCACAACGTATCCCACATATTGTACCCCATCTCATTTCTCACACGCTGTTACCGGATATAGACTAGGAGGGTCGGGGTTGGTATAAGGACGTCTCCTCAACCGAATTTTAGAGGGGCTCTTGATGGTCCATCACCGGTGTTCTTTTTATTTTCCTAGGTTCATTAATTTTAGGCTCCAAGATCGTTCACTCTGATACCACTCGTAACACCCTCATTTACCCAGGAGCTTTATCAAGACAATCCTGATTAAACAGAGGTGTTACCATCTCGGTTTCCCGAGGTAGTAGCTCATTACAATTCAACATGGAATGCCAAACAGACCATCTAATTTAAATATTACAACTCATTAACTATTTCAACTCTGGTTACACAACGAAAGCTATACAATCTATAAAAACGAGAATGCCTACGCATTCACCCGTACTACGTCCAAGCTCATAATCGCGTTCACCCTAATCTCGTACATGCATCCCATCATCCAATTATATCACGGGATACATAACCTGCATTACAGGCTGCTCCCCGATTGACCGAAAATATCAATTGGATCATCACAGACACATCATACATACACACCATGTCAGTTTACGATGACATTAAATAACATTAGTACAATCGACATCACAAACACCAGCGTCCTCATCATCATCATCATCCCTATTATTACTATCGCGACCGCAGTCACGCCCCGTCAGTCCGAGTGTGCACAACCCTCCTAGGCTCTCCTAGGAAGAAACATCACGGATGGTCCCAAGATCAACTGGGCCTAGCTAGTCCTAACTAGCTTCTCTCAATAGGCACACAGCCGCAATTTCAATAGGCACACAGCCGCAATCTCAATAGGCACACAACCACAATCTCAATACTACAATTATACCATTACATATCATACAGTATGCATACATACAACATAAACTGAGTAAGGATAACCTTACTTAGATAGCAGGACACAATCACAACCAAGCGGGTTAAAAGACTTCCTCTAAAACATTCATCACCTACAATCAATTGATATTAACATATAAGTACTACTTAGATTGAGCACGCTCTAAGCCGTTACTAACATTAAAGACATAATCTTAACTTCCGATTTTACAACATTGTACTATCCTGTTATAAAATTCATAATTAAATAACTACTACTTCAATTAACAACAGACCAACTGTTTTAGAACCGTGATTGTCTTGTCTACCATTTATATTTTATGACCTCCATATAAATATCATCTTAACATTGACTTACAACTTGATCTCTACGGACTGAGAGAATTCGTCGCATAAAAACTATTGATGAATTACTAATACTAAACTAATCCTTCTAACTCCATTCCAACTTCTATTATCAACTAGACTAAATAAATTTAATGTTGACTGAAATCCAAACTGAATTATGATATATAAATTTGTTTTTACACCCATTATTTTATAGCATTACTGAATCAGTGATTTATAAACGGCGGTTCACAAATAAATTCTCTACAAGAAACGGCTTTGAATCTGGTTATGAAATTTAACAGGCATTAACTAAATTTGAAATAAACTAGGGTTTATTCTTTATGTTTTTCTCAATTAGAATTATAAACACATCTATCAATGAACACAAGACAGTACTATGAATCTGAGAATTTCAGTAACTATTTCCTAATTAATATCTTTAATTTAATCTTCCTCCTAATTCATATTGGGAATGGTAAACACGACTAAACTCTAATTATATTCTTAAAAAACGTTAAAATAAAATTAAGGAACTTACATGACTCAATCATATAAATGGATTGCCAGGATACAATTTGGGATCGAATCCTCTTCTCTCTACCTATTTCTCTCTTCTCCTCTCTTTCTTCTTGAGCGTGCATTGTGAGTGAACGTAGTTTAGGGTTGTGTATATGCTGTATATAATATGAATGAAAAAGGAATTGTCGGGGAGGGGGGCGCATAACCATTATACGGGCATCGGGAATTGGGTTAAAAGAAACGGGTTTAAACAACTACTTGTATATAAGAATGGACGCTCGGTTTAGCCCACTTAACTACATAGACTGTGACTCATTAATCGAGACCTGATAGACTTACAAGACGGGTATTACAGAGGTGTCTGTGATGGTGCTTTGAAGATGTGACTAAATCCTTATTATAGAACTTAGGTAGTGAAAGTGTTTTTTAGAAAACATTTTAAATGGACGACCCGTATTTATTGATTCCATTAACTGGCATTTCGACGGTAGTGGTGGTGTACTGTTAAAAAACATTTTGAGGGTATAACCGTTTTGATCTTCTTGACTTCATTAATTGATGTTTTGGTTGTGTTAACAATACGTGCTAAAAATGTTTTAAAAAATAAGATGTAACCGCTTTAGATGCCTTGGTCCCCTTGATTGGGAATTTGGCGGTGGTAACGGTCCTTGTCACCGCTTGAAAATGAGGAGTTTCGTTTTGGCCAAAGCAATGGCGTTCAAAAGGGATCTTTCGAAAATATGAGGTGTAAGATTCGTCGTGATGACGGTGCTAAAATATATATATATATTTTTTTTTTTTGAAAACAATTTTAGCTTCACCGAAGTATCGACGCTTAAAAAAGTAGTTTTGAAAAGTAGATGTTCTATTTTGAAAATGGAGTTGGGTGCGGTTGAATATATTGTCGTGGTTGAATCTAGATTTTAGTGTTTTATTTGGGTTGTTCAAACACGCTACACATAGCTAGGAATGCGTACACTCATGCAGGTTGCAGACACGGGTAGGTTAGGGTAGGCTATCGCCCACATATAGTCTTTGCTTAGGTGACGACAGGTCGCATGGGGAGGTGAGTGTCGTAGCATTTACTTAGAACCACTCGTTTGGTATATCCACGGAGTACGCGGCTACCTTGGACGGTCGGAGTGTCAACCGAGGGGCTCTAAGGATCTTACCGCGAAGAGGTCGATTGGTCCTAATAGCGGTTAGGGTGGGCTTTTTTGGGCCAAAACCTGTAGTGACCACAACAAGGGAACTAGGAAATGAGCTTCACCGACCTCGTTCGAGTTACACCACCGCTGGAAACTGGTTGCCGAATCCCCAGCGGAGTCGCCAAAATGTGGACGTCCGTCCGCACAGCCCGGCGCCCCGCGCGCGCTCGCGCGGGACCGACCCGGTTTTCATTTTATGGCGGCGGCCACCCATACGGCCCCCTCCCGGTCGGGGGCCGGTCTTATCTCGCGTACGGGGCGATGTTTCGAACCTCGATTCGGATGATGATTCGGACTTGTACTAGATGGATGTGGGCACCCGTGTTTCCGTTGGAATCGATCGATTCGTGGTTGTAAATGTTTAAAGGCTGATATGTTTGGTAAGGTGACCTTTTTAGTAAACTGAATTCCTTGCCGATTTGTGGAGTTGCCACCGAGTCAATTATGGGGACTCGGAAACCGCTCAAGTCAACTTTGATCCTTAGCCGGCTCAAAATTGAGCGGCACGGGACCTAAAGATAAAGACTTGTATCCTTAAGCACTCCATGCCTGGAATGACTCTCATTGCCAATGGTTTTGGACATCCGGAAACCGTCGATTATGAGTAAGGTGTGAGGGAACGTATTGGGATGCCAATTTCCGCTAGACATCGACACCCAATCCCGCCCGTACATAGCGACCTCTACTAATCAATCGGTGGGCTGATAACTTTGTTCCTTTGTTGTGGCGGAAGTACTGTAACATCCATTGTTTTAACCCTATGTCTTTGCTATGTCGCTTGTTTAAGGACAAGTAAGCTTATTGTCGTCAAAGTTGTTATTTTTACATTTTTTGAATGCGATTTCACGTGACAAGCAGGCCATTAAAAGATGCACATAGGAGAGTAGAGGGTAGTAAATATTATAGGTATTAGCAGATCAGTTTTAACGTGATAATACGGATATTAGTCATTCTCGTGGTATACCTTACCTGGTATTCTGCTTAAGAAGCATCGCTCGGTATTAATAGGGATGCGTCAAACGGTGTATGGTGAGCACCGGGACTAATAAAGAATCCGACCTTCGCTTTGTTTAGTCTTAGTTTGTTTACATTTTGAATCTCGAGTTAGGTGATTTAGCGTGCAATTATCAGGTCATAAAAGCAATAAATCATACAAAGCGGTAAATGCGAATATAAGTAAATCACGTAGTGAGGAGTTGCACCCTCGAAGTACACGTTAAACGAGACATGATGTGTAGATGGTTGAGAACGGATCTCAGAATTACTCGGGACTATTTAGGGTGTTTTAGTGTTTATGGTTGAAGTTGGGACGTTACGTATGTTTATAACGTACCATGGACCTAGTGTCCACATTTGACATTATCGTAGCGCATAATAAAAGTACATAAATGTAAAGTTTTGTTTAGATGACAACCTATTGACGGTTTGACTTCAGGGCGGATCCTCCTAGCTTGTCTTGTAGTGATTTTGGCAGAGTTTCGTTATCACTGTTGGTTCTGCGGCTAATCCGGCAGAGCTCCGCTGCTAGAATCGGGGTTAACTAGTCGAACACAGGCACCTTGGGATCGAGTGGAGTGCTCGAAGATGAGGAGTAGCGTCGATTCGCTTATCGGGACTACGATCAAGTGGATCGTACTTGGGGGACGGAGTGCGAGCCCAAGTTAGAGAAGAAGAGGGGGAGAGGGAGATGTGTAGAAGTAGGCACGAACTCGTGAATGTGTCGAATCAATGAAACGAGGGGGGGGGAATTTATAGTTGCTTGCGCAGTTCAAATCGCCCTGAAGGATGCCTGAGTCCAGGCACACCAAAACTTAGGCGCCTGGGATCGTGCGCACGAAATGTAGGACGCCTGGGATTTTGAAGATTCGATTTTGAAACTTTCCAAAACGGAGAAGATGTGTGATATATATTGTGACTTGGGGATTAAGCATCCTCCCTTACCCTAGCGCGTCGTCGCGTCGGGTGGGCTTCGAGTGTGCATCTTGAGGTTTGCTTGGCCAGACGCGTTGACTCGGGTTTGACTTTGCATATTTCGGGACTGATTCGGGGTCCCGGTGTCGGTATTGCCTCTAATTAGTGTCGGCCAACCGTAATGACACGACTAAGGCTGCCTTGATGTTAAATTATTTTTTCCGAGTAATTATTTGATCTGTTCTATAGAAAAAACTATCTAAAACATCGTAATCTCGCGTCGCGTTGCAGTCCGATCGTCATCGTGTGTTTGTTGAGCACTTCTACAGCCACCAGGTCCAAATATGGTTGTCTACATATTTAGGAAAGATTTTTACCTTAAATAAAACAAAATAAAATATTTTCCAAAACTCAATTGAATATTACTTTCATAAGATATAGAAAAGATATTTTACTAAACAATATTCTTTTAGGAAGTATTTTATCTATTAAAATTCTGAATGTTATTTCGGAAATATTCAACACGAATATTGCCACGGAGTCTCACAGACTGTAACATCTGAAGACCAAACTGTAACATCCGAGATCAGACTGTAATATCTGAAACTCAGGCTGTAAGATATGTTGAACTTCCACCCAAATAACATGATTTGCGAGATCGAGTCAGCGGGTTCGATTTGAAAGGCTCCTTGGTATTACCTCTTTTTCTTGTCCTTCCAACAATGGAGTGGTTATAGCTCAATGTTAGATATCTTCACTTCCCTCTTCTCGTCCTCTAGTACAAGCTTCAATATGATCTTCAATGAATATCAATGCTTGACTTTAACTTCGTTTCTCCTGTTACAACCTTTTATGTAATCTTTCGCAAACTCCAAAGCTTGACTTCTCTTCTCTCACCAAGTACTTAGATATGATCTTCATTTGTCTCCAAACTTAACTTCTCGTAATTTCCAAGTCCAACCCTGCAAAGCTTAGCTCTAGACAAAAAACAAACCATTACGTGCCACTTGTAATCATCAAAATCAATACACGAGATTGCCATAAATAATAGTTACTAAATTAATACAAAACCAATCTTGAGTCTACAGAGAAGCACTGGCAATGTGGAACACCCCGGCCCAATCCTAGGACATGAAATGTTAACCGAGGTAGCCCGCCAGGCTTTATGCAAGTCCCACAGACCAACACGAGTCCTTTCCATTGAATTTTGTCCTCACTCATGCACATCCCGGAAACCTTCTCAGAAGGTCACCCATCCTTAGACTACTATAGCCAAGCACACTTAACTGCGGAGTTCTTTTGCATGGACAACCAGAAAAGAAAGTGCACTTTGTTGATTTGAGTAGTACTTTCAATCGCTTTAAGCACTAGTCATTTAAGCTCATAAATAGGACATCTTCAATCAATGTGGGGTGTTTCACAATGTACTCATCTAAAACCAGCGGACACTTCCCCTTGACAAAAAAGTTGACCACCGAGTGATAGAGGCAATCAGATCATCGGAAATGGTAATAGCGACACCACTCAAACAATCAAGAAGATGTTGCCCCGAAGTCCATCTCCACCACAAGATGTGCCTCGCGGGATACATGGCATTATGTCCAAAACAACAGACACTGACGTATCAAGATAGTGGCTAATAGGCTCAGACGGAAGGACAGGAGAATTAGCATCAAGGTGTTTATCCTGAAGGGCCTGAAGGGTGGAATCGGAGTAAGGGGCGACAACGGACGAAGAAAGGACAGAAATGACAGTTGTGTAATGGCCATCATAAATCTTCTTACGACACTGACAAATGTTTATCTCACCTAAGTAAAGCTCCTCCTCTACACAAAAACATGGTTGAATCTCTGCAAGAGCTTCGCATAAGAGCATCCCAAGTACAAATAGCATTGCAATAGCCTCCATCTGACGGTTGCGTCTAATAGCAGCTCGATATTCTAAATTACCCCTGGGGGCAAAGGTCTTCAGAATACAAAGAGGTAAAAAAAGTAAGGAAATCAAGCAAGATAAATCAAAAGGGGAACTAGAGATATCATCCAAGGCACCCTTCAAAACTCGCGCAAACCCAAGCCGACAGATTGGAGGAATTGACTTAACCCTGCGCAACCCCATCGAGAGCAATCAATCCAGGGGAAGCCACAGAAAAGACAAGACGGTGCGTCCTAGTCAATACCTCCCCCCCCCCAAACGACACATGGGATTGAACGGGGCAGGAAAGGTCGTAAAGAATAAACTGAACGAAACCATCCCAACTATCAGGCGCCTCCACATTATCCCCCGATGTAACACTCCGTGTTTAATAAACGTATTTAAAAAATTTATCTTTCGTTAAACAAAATTTAAGATTCGAAAATATTTTAATAGTAACCTGTCATTCTGACATTTTTCTCGTCTCATAAAATTTGAAAATGATTAATCGAAATTTTTATATAACGTTTTAAAATCTGTCACACGAGGTCGTGAACGAGACTACGGAACGTACTTACGTCTTACAAAAAAAAAATTTAAACAAATTTTACGGGTTCCATTATTTTAATTCCGTAACCTTATATTTCGACTTTTAAGAATAAAAGACGTTTGTTTGTCCGAGTTATGGATCAAAATGAATTGCTCCGTATTTGAGACTATAAAAAAAATTATTTAGCACGTGTATTCATGCATGAATGCATGTCATGCATGTAGGGATTTATGACCGACTTACCCTTGCTACTTTGAGGTAGTAGGGGTCTAGGATGTAGAAATTTTTTACTATAAATAGCCGTAGTACGTTGGAATTTACGTACTATCATCAGCCTTCTATCAACCTTACTCATCTTACGTAAGTCCGTAAGTATTTGCGACTCCTTAAACCTTTCATCTTATTAGTCTATTTTACTTACAGTACTTATTATTTTACTTTTTATTATTTTAGTAAGGTCAGAAATCTAACTAAATTATTTTCTTTTGTATGGGTAAACGTATTATTCTAGAAGGAGAAGACGAGATTCCCAGTTTAGACGACATCATCGACCCCGACAATCTTTAATTTTAATATAAATGATAAATAGTAGCTATCATGGTAACCAAACTTTTCTTTTAACAACATTTTTTATATATAAGTATGTGTGTTACTAACTTTAATAAATTGCTTATTTAAATATTTAGGCTTAATTGTATGACTAAATTATTTATATATATAAAAATGTTATGTGATATTTTATTCACGTTATACATTTTATTTACGACTAAATTTAACTTGACTAAATTATCACTCGTTAAATTTATGTATCACACTTACACTTCTAGTTATTTGAGAAACTGATTAAATAATTAAAAGAACTTAAAAAGAGTAAAATTTACGTACGTTATTTTAAATTCATGTTATTTGTAGTTTTATGTGTTAATTATGTTCCTATATTTATAAATTCCATTTCATATTATTGGTTACTCTTGTTAATTTTACCTACTTATAACATGTTTAAGTTTAAATTCGTATTAATGCTTTCATTATTTATTTACGAATAAAATTACTCCACTTATATTTTATAAACTTAATTACGTTTTCGACAATAAACAATCTTTAAAACTTTTATACGATGATCATAATTATTAAAAGTAAATTCACGTCAAATTCTATAAATCGACTAAGTATGATTTAAATTTTAATTTTCCAAAAACGTTAAGATTTTTAAATGTATTTTTATATCTTGAGTTTTACAATTAATATAAAACCTTATTTAAAAGAGATTTATTTTAAAAATAAAGGATACTCCATATACAATATTTGAGATATGATGTTTTGGATGATACTAAGAGAATAAAGTATCACGTTGTCTCACCGAATGTAAGAATTGAGAAAGTAAATATTTAAATGATTCCAGCCAATTATTAAAGGTCACCAAATAAAATACTTCTTGTTCACGGACAACTTTTATATAAAGTTTACGATGCGAGTCTGGAACGAATAGCTTGTGATGGATTCTACCAATCGTGGTGTTTCGACTACACTTGTAATGAAAAGCAGACTCGGAGGCTGCGGTCCGAGAGTCGACCTAGTGTTTAAGGTAGTCGTCCTACGGCAGTGAGAGCTGCGGTTCAAGAGTCTGCGTAGGGCATGCGCACGTATAGACAAGTACTTGATCAGTATTACTACCTAGGTTATGCGGGCAGAACAAGATTCTGAAAACTGCGGGTTCCCTCTTGGTGATGCAGAGAATGTAATCATCAGCTTTCATTTCAGCTCATAGCCCCGTTTGAATAAACGTATAATATAATACAAGTTCGGGCCCAATTGAGCCTTATGGGTGAGATGTAAACCTCATAAGATCGGTTCAGTCTACGAGTCGGTAACACGGTTACTTCTGTTGGTGAAATGCAAGCCAATAGGGTGTAGCGGTGATACTAGGAGCCACGACTCGTGTGTCTGTCTGTTTACGTGAAAAACGATTTAAAAATCAAATGGCTGCCAATGTACCATCTTTTAAACATTACCGTTTTCACATGTTTTCTAAGAGTTTAGACTCTCATATTTTATTTTTGGAAGAATACTTTCGTTACTATGCAGAACAAGTTAACCCTTCATACATGACTAATCAGAAACTTAGGGGCTATGCTTTGATTCGTACCCTCCCGACTATCGGTGCTTGGGGGTTTCTCAGATTCAATTATCTACGTGATCTGGATGAACATCAGACGGCGGGACACATGGGGTACCATGCCCATTTTATGTACCCTAGGGTGACCCGTTACCTAAGGCACTATGAGACGGTCATTATAGAACGAAGGCGTGCCAGTGAGGCAACCGTTTCTGATGAAATTGACATAGACCCGGAGGAAATGCCACCTCCTTCTGATTAGGAATTATGGAGAGTACTTTCATACTAGATGACTGTTTTATATATAACAACTAAACCAGAATGTACTATCTACCACTTCGGCTTTGCCATAGACTGGCATAATTTTGTATCGAAGTAGTGATTATTAAGACACTGGGCTTTTAAGAACTTGATGTATAATTATATGTACCTTGTATCTCTATACATATATATATGTATGTATGTGTATATATCATTTTATTTCTAAGAGTTACAATTTTCCATATTTTTCACATTACCGTTTTCATCACCTCACATGTTGTTAATTGAATCAAAGGAAACTATCTGTTACTTGATATCCTTTAATATTTTTGTAAGCATATTATTTGTTATTCACGTAATTGTCTTATGTGTTCGAGGTGATTTTAGATGAACGGCTTGGTTGCTGTCCCGCTATATGGCCACTGTTTTAATTTTTGCAGGTCTGAGACGTTGGGGAATCGAGCTAGAGAGATTTAATAATATATTCTGTATAAAATGAAATCTATATTCTGTACTAAGTGCATCAAGACTATGTAATTAATAGTCGTTTATTGTAAGGATCCGTAGCGATCCGAATTTATTTACACTCTGATATAATTTTAATTAAATGACTTAGATAACTTTCCGCATTATCTATTATTTTTAAGTCATCGAAAATCCGGGTTGTTACAGTTGGTATCAGAGCGACCTTGTGACCGTAAGTGAGGATTGAGCTTCATTTACCTAACGAGGAGCGTGCCTGGGTGGACTTAATAAAATACTAAGACCATATTAGATCACTAAAATGAGAGATTCACATAGAAACAGTTAAGATCCTGTTAAATAATTTATCGGGGTGGAAATGATTTAAGGGAAACGCCTATATGTTATCTTTCATTCATGTTAATTATATGATTTTATGTAAGGTGTAATAATAGGATAAGGAGAAACCAAAATTTTTCAAAATATGGTATTGTACCCAACTGTAGACACCCTCATTTTGCCTGCTAGTGTCTATAGCAGTTCCCGACAAAACACCCGATGATGATCGGACGTAAACGTGACTTAATACGCTCGAATACGGACTCGGAATCAATAGTATCCGACGTGGACATTTAGCGGAGTGCAAATCTCTCAAAACCGACCTCAAATCCAGGCCCAGTGGATCGTTTACAATAAAATGAGACTAATTTGGGTCAAAACCGACACCGAAAATAAATCCCGTCTTTTAGCGACCGGGTCAAAACCCGGTCAAAGACGAAACCGTTTCACAAAATCAGCCAAGTTCACCTTCTAGAAACATGCGCCCAAATCAAAATTCAAAAAGCAAATCAAATCAAAAGTCAACCCTTCCTAAATTAACTCAACTCACCCAACTCACTCACTCTATAAATACACCCCATCACCCCAACACATTACAAAAAAAAACTTTCTTCAACCTTTTCCAACCCTAATCACCTTACACTTACAACATTTTGGCAACCCAAAATCAGTCACATTTTACACTACATCTTCAACCTTCAAACATTCATCACCCTTGAGTTCTAGGCACTCATACACACACACACACAAATACATTCAAAATCCCGAGATCAAAACTCGTCAAAGACATACACCATAACTCTACTTACATATCTCGACACTCCCGCGCTCACGTCGCCACTACGAGTCCGTTTCCGAGATCGTTTAAGCATGTAGGTTGAGGGTGTCATCAAACCCCGTTCCTTTTTCCCTTATGTTTTTACCGTTTTTATATATTATTATTATTATTATTATTATTATTATTATTATTATTATTATTATTATTATTATTATTATTATACTAACACTAACATTTTTAATTCCGCTACTAACTTTTATTTTTATGTATACTAACTCTCTAATCTAACACTTTTGTTATTTATTGTATCTAACCTCTAACATTTAATTATCGTCACTAACGTATTAATACCGTGTATATATATATATAGATTTATATAATATTAAAATTCGGATCTTAACACGTTTGACTACGACGATCATCCAAAGTCCGTTTAATCCCTTTACGAGTCACGACGGAGGTGGCACCCTTTCGAGGAGCGCCGCCCCAATGTACTCAAGGGCATAACGCGATCGTGATTGCTCATAGGTGAACGCGTAAGACTCCATTCCTAAGAATAGTACGAGATCCGTTGAGGCGAAAACCGACATCACATAATCCTTTAGGATTAGTATCGATGTCGTGACGCGGAGGACTTTAATTTCGTCACTAATCAAGATTTTCAATCACATAATAGCATATTTCATAAAATCCCGATAACGGTCTCATAATCGTATAATACACGTTTATGACATCGAGAACCGAGTTGAATTTAAATAATGCAATATTTTTATTTAACTCGGTCAATTATCGAATTCAAACAAAAAAAAGACACACGGCCAGACCCCCATGCGAGTCGCGCGCCGGTCAGGCGACTCGCGGGGAGGCCTGTTCGGCCGAGCCCACTTTCTCGTTTTCTCGACTTTCTATCCTTTTCGGCCCTTATATTAATATGCGACTTTCGCGACATATGTCCATATTTTGAGACTCGTCTTTTCTTTACGACTTTTAGTCAACGCGTGTAAAGACCATCACGTGAACCCATTTTTTCTAAAACTTATGCACATCACGACACTTAAAACGACTTTGATCGACGGTCTCACACTATTAATTTTTGTATCGACGACTCTTTAGTCGTATCCGACACATAATTAATTTAGACTCCATTTCTCGATGTGATAAGTCGGGACAAGGCATCGAGATTCAGGATCGGGCTAGCACCACGCCTAGGTTCCATATCTCCGTCCTCCGTTTAATACACAATATAATGTGTATTTAATCGAAGTTCGTCCATTTGCACAACTTACGGTCTAGTTTATATTTATTATATACGGGTCCGTTTCTAGTTAGCATTTGCTGCTTATAATTCAATTATTCTATTTTATTGCTCGTTGTATTGTGAATTCCGGGTTGTATTCCGCCCGTGTAATTTGTAATTTATTTACGAGTTTTCTATTATTTGATGTTTGCCATTTATTTATTTAAATGAACATCACATGCTAAATCACTTTGACGTGAATCAAGATGCATTAAATGACGTAGTTAATCAACAACTCGCATGCTTAGCCCGAAAACGCTGTTTGCATATCATTTAATCATTTTACTAGCGGGCGTACACGAACACGAACGATGTCTTAGTAGAGGCCGCCATGTGCGGGCGGGGTTGGGTGTCCTTAGTGGGCTTCCCAACACGTACCCTCACCCCTTACTCAGAACCTTGGTTTCCGGATGCCCGAAATCATTGGCGCACGAGAGTCATTTTATATACGAAAGCCGGTGTAAACGGTATCGGTATAATAATGCAAAGGGACGAGCCCAATAAACTCTGAAATCGAAGTGGGCTTACTTTGTGTATAGCCCATGACGACATAGAGTGGGCTCGTATGGTTCCGAATAACCACAAAATTCGGTGGCGACTCCATTTTGACTTAAATTTCGAACCCGAGAGCAATCTCACCACGAGATTCATTCGCCTACCCAAACCCGCGCGTGGCCGCGTCGGGGTGGACCTACGTCATGTCCACAATTTGGCGACTCTGCTTGGGATACCTGATGTACCACATGTCATCGGAGTTCCTAGGGTGAGACTCGAAGAGAAATCGTTCGAATATTAATGTACGCGCATTAGTTTAATGATTCATGCATAACCCAAGTTTTGCCCGGGCCGGTTACTTGTGACCGACGTCCCACTATACCACGGTGCATTCCTACATGGGTGCGCTAAAGACATCGATGGTGGAACTCGTCTCGGTTTCGCGGCATGTCCTAAGACCAACTCGGCTTAGGGAGTCCGTCCTTCACACGAAAAAGCCATCGTTGTTGGTATAGACCCTATTTTGACCGACCGAGACTTAGTGTAAAGCATACATAAGCGTCGTTATAATGCTTGTTTGACTACATGCTACTTGGTTTCCGTGTCATTTTTCAAAAAAACGTCATTTCAAAAAATGCATATTTCCAAAAATACCAAATTTTGAAAAACCCGAAATACTGTCCGTTTCGGGACCCGTCTTTTCAAAATATCTAATTTCAAAAACTCGGAATGCTGCCAAAATTTAGACTTACGATTTGACTCAAAATAACCTATTTTTAGCCGGCATGCTTCCCATTTCAAATTTCGAATTTTCGATTCCCTTTCGACTTTCGAATTTTCAAAATTCAACATCAATTTTCAAATCTTCAAAATTCACCTCGATTTTCAAGTCTTCGAGATTCCATTCTCGATTTTCAAATCTTCGAGATGCCGTTTTCGATCTTCAAATCTTCGGGATCTTATTTCCGATTTTCAAATTTTCGGAAATTTATTTTTCGATATTCAAATTTTCAAAATTCCAAATATTCAACTTATCAAAAAAAAAAAACTCGGCCCTGTCGGCATGCTGCCAATTTCAAAAGACGAGACCGTCTCCCAATTTTTCAAAACGCGAAATTACTCGCAACCATTCTAACATTTCAAAATGCCCGATCCTATTGGCCCACTACCAATTTCAGGACCGTCCTCTCAAATTTCAAAATTCAATCATTTTTCAAAAACCTTCCTTATTATAGGACCTACCGTAATTCGTGTTTCGGGTCTTTTTCGTAATTTGTCGAAGGTCTTTAGCGTCGAAACTCCGTCGATCCTACATCACGGGTTTCTTCCCCATCCTAGTCCGCCTTTTTCTAAAGGCATAACCGACCAACACGAGTCGTACACTCGTAAATGGAAGGTTCGTCTGAACACTCGAGTCCTAACTAGAAAGTCACACGCGATCTTTCCCTCCGACAGGACGGTCCCCACGATCTTTCCTAGGGGAATTTTGCTCGTCTTTCAATCCGTTAGTCGAGTCATCCCAATTCAAGTCCTTTAACTTAAGGGTCTACCCTAATCACAGGGTCTATCCTTATTCAAGTCAAGTCAAGGGTCTCTAGCGTCGAAACTCTGCCGATCTTACATCGCGAGTTTCTTCCCTTACCCCGTCTGCCTTTCCTCGAGGCCGAGTCAACCTTTTACAAGGCATAGCCCTGTAGCGAAAGGTTCGTGATCCTTACATCTAAGGGTCACTCGTCCGACACTCGAGTCTTAACAAAACCTTCCATCTCACTCGGGGGCTACCCTTCAGCAGAGCGATCAGTCACAGTTGCTCTAAGGGTAATGTCTTACACGTGTTGTCTCACGTACCCCACTTTCGAGTCACTTAGATGTCACACCATCTGAGTCCTATAAGAGTCCTTAGTCTCCCTTGGGGGCTATCCCCCACCTGAGCAGTCAACCACAGTCACCTTAAGGGGCACCTTACGTTCATCATACACCGGCGTCCTTATGATGCCTTCTTCAAGTCGTACCCATGCTGCGAGCGCTCGAGTCAGCTAAGGTTTAGGTCGCCACGGTTGGTCCAAACACGTGACGCGGTCAAACACGGTCGCCCCATTTTCGGACTTACCCTCGTGCAGCTTGAGTCTCATCGTCGAGTCCAAGCCAGAGTTGTTACCTCGTCTAGGTCAACGTTCGAGTATCCCGGTCCAAGAGTCTTTGTCGACCCGTCAGTCCGGGTCATGTCTAGTTTGACTCCCTCTCTTCCATTCGCACAAAGTCGAGTTTAGGCGAGTTGTGGCACCTGTCGTTTCCTCCAATCAAGGACCTTACCAAAGAGAGACGACCAACCAAGTATCCAAAAGTCCGGATTCGATTCGGTTCTAAGTCTGAGTTCGAGTCTAGGATATCCTACATCCTCATTTCAAAGTCAGAGTCAGAGTCAGAGTCAACTGTATTCTTTTCAAAATTCAATAAAATTAGCTTTTCTATCTGTCATATATGCTTTCCTTATGTGTTTCCGAGAACATGATGAACACCATCATACACTGCGAGCACATGCACGTGACTATTATAGGCACATCTATAATGACTGCAGGAACTAAGGCCCGTGTTTTCCTTAACCTGTTCCATGTCTGGTATAGAAAGCCACATAACTACCCTTAGCAGGAGCGGTGTCGAATCCTATGACAAATCTAGGTAGTCTCCTAGTTCGGGTTCAAGACGGAAGGCTAGCCCACTTCCCACAATAAATACCCTTCCAATAAGACTAACCAATCCCTACCTTAGGTGTTAATCTGACCAGAAGCAAAAAAGAAGTATCGTGACTCTATAGGCTTGATGCCAAAAATACCCAACTCGGGACGATGCTCCCACTAAGTCTGCTCGAAATTATGATGACAATACCGAGATCCAAATCACCATGCTTACCGTAGAGTACTCCACCGCGAGTTGCACTCACCAACTAGGTTTACACCTTACAAAGGTTTAACTCCAAAAGCCTAGTCCAACCGATGGGCCCACCCCCATATCCACCCACAACATCAAACGGAGGGATAGCCGTGAAAAAAAAACTGGACAAAAACAAAAGTCCAAAGAAAAAAGCAAAAGGCCGAAACAAAAGAGCTGGCCATGACCAAAAAAGAACTCTCAGCATCCCTCGACCAGATACGATCAATCCCATGACCGGGACACAGTCAACTCAAGTGAAGGATCCCACGACCGGGGCTAAGAGGTCAACCCAAAAAAAAAATCAAATACCCCTGACCGTGGTCAACGTTCAACTCAAGGGAAAATTCCTTGACCGGGGTACGGTCAATTCAAAAATTATCAATACTTATACCATCAAAAGGGGAGAGACAATCAAGCTGGTTAGCTAACACCACACTTAGCCTTCCCACATTACAACCTTCAAGACCTTCTCGAGACCTAGGCTAAGAGACAGCCCGGAATTTTGAGGATTCTAGCTCCATAGGATACACTCTAACCATTAGGGCCAGACATGGAAATCAGATCCCGCATTATCAAACCTACCCTGATCGAAGTCCGAGTCATTTTTACTCGACTTCCCCCTTTCCTACCACATTGCAATACCTTACCCTCGAAGCCTTAGCTCCACAAAATCGAGCTCCAGATTTCGAATCATCAAAGCCACTTGCGACCTAGCTCCACATTTCCAAAAACATCCAAACCAGTTACCAACCCCAAACACGGGAACTCAACCTGCGGTCGGCATAGAACATGCCCAAATAGTTCACACCACCTCTGGGGGCTACCCCGGAAAACGCTCACAGTCACGGGATCAACATCCCAACTGTTCTAGCCCTTTGATCAAGACATCAATGGGAATGCACCTAGCCTACACCATCGCTATGGCTAGTTACACACAAAGCCCTAATAAACTAGGCACCATAATATATCTTCCAATCCACTGAACTACGGCTTGGTTTGATTTCACTACACGTGAATACGTAGGCAGCCTTTCAACAAGGGCACAACCACCCATATTGACACAAATTCAGAAAGCACCATCATTCCGGTCACGACACTGTCATGTTCTCAACAGCTAGCTTTGTCGTCCTGGGGGCTTCTCTTAGGCAGAAGGCTCCCATCCACTCACATAATCCAAATTATTTTCAAAAACTAGCCTCCTTTCTATAGAGTGTCCTAGTACTCGGCTCAGTCGAAGACGAGAATCCGTCAGGGACTCGAAGCAACACCCATTTTGGGACTATACACCAAAACCAAAGATCCAAAAGAGCACCAGACTATAACAAAGTCATGTCGTTACAGTCTCGTTACAGACTACTGCAGCCACCCTATAGCATATCTATCCCATTTCGATGTTCGACTGTGTTGCCACTCGCCTAGGCTACGGAATAGCGCAGCTTAAGAGTCTTGTCATCTTAGGTGGCCCACCCCCCTACCGAGTCACAGTCCAACCCCTTCGAGATGCCAAGTCGTGTCTGTCAACTCGTCCGGTCACGTCCAGAGTCGAGTCTGTCGATATGTTCCTCCTTTCAAATTCTCATTTTAAAAATTTGCAAAACTTAGCCATTTGAGAAAATCCTTTTCGACAAGGTCAAATTTCGGTCTATTTAAACTGCAAATTTCTTTTCTACCCCTTTCAATTTTGAAAACCTATCTCCTAGCACGTGAGTTGCTTTCAGGATTTCGATTTCAAAACTAAGCAAAAATCATTTTCCCAGCGCAAGCTAGTCTATAGATGCTAACTGCATTTCCTATGTGCTATCTTGCTATATACTATGCCTGCTATTTCTGCCTATGTATCTAACATTTCAGGTACCAGCTAGTGCTTCCCAACGGAACATCAAAGGCGGTGTTTCTCCTGGAATGCTACATGCAAGTTGTCATGTGTCGGCATACGGGTACACACAAGACTTCAGAAGCAAGTCCCGTGCAACTACTTTACTCCCCAACGTGAGTCGGTGTTTCTCCTGGAATGCTACATCCAAAATGTGATGTGTCGGCATACGGGTACACCCATGACTTCAAAGGCAAGTTCGACTCCCCACGGAGCTATCATCATCAGGACAGGTATGACCCTCTACATATGGCTGGCGAGCCCTTCACGCGAGTCTAATGGACTATAAACGACCCGACCGGAAGGCTGCCAGGTCGTAATCCGCGATTGGCCTGGTAGCTACTCTGAGTTTCGCCTTGCCCAAGCCTCAGTCAGAGTGGGGGCTCTGTAGACACCCGCATTTTGCCTGCTAGTGTCTATAGCAGTTCCCGACAAAACACCCGATGATGATCGGACGTAAACGTGACTTAATACGCTCGAATACGGACTCGGAATCAATAGTATCCGACGTGGGCATTTAGCGGAGTGCAAATCTCTCAAAACCGACCTCAAATCCAGGCCCAGTGGATCGTTTCCAATAAAATGAGACTAATTTGGGTCAAAACCGACACTGAAAATAAATCCCGTCTTTTAGCGACCGGGTCAAAACCCGGTCAAAGACGAAACCGTCTCACAAAATCAGCCAAGTTCACCTTCTAGAAACATGCGCCCAAATCAAAATTCAAAAAGCAAATCAAATCAAAAGTCAACCCTTCCTAAATTAACTCAACTCACCCAACTCACTCACTCTATAAATACACCCCATCACCCCAACACATTACAAAAAAAAACTTTCTTCAACCTTTTCCAACCCTAATCACCTTACACTTACAACATTTTGGCAACCCAAAATCAGTCACATTTTACACTACATCTTCAACCTTCAAACATTCATCACCCTTGAGTTCTAGGCACTCATACACACACACACAAATACATTCAAAATCCCGAGATCAAAACTCGTCAAAGACATACACCATAACTCTACTTACATATCTCGACACTCCCGCGCTCACGTCGCCACTACGAGTCCGTTTCCGAGATCGTTTAAGCATGTAGGTTGAGGGTGTCATCAAACCCCGTTCCTTTTTCCCTTATGTTTTTACCGTTTTTATATATATATATTATTATTATTATTATTATTATTATTATTATTATTATTATTATTATTATTATTATTATTATTATTATTATTATTATTATTATTATTATTATACTAACACTAACATTTTTAATTCCGCTACTAACTTTTATTTTTATGTATACTAACTCTCTAATCTAACACTTTTGTTATTTATTGTATCTAACCTCTAACATTTAATTATCGTCACTAACGTATTAATACCGTGTATATATATATATATATATTTATATAATATTAAAATTCGGATCTTAACACGTTTGACTACGACGATCATCCAAAGTCCGTTTAATCCCTTTACGAGTCACGACGGAGGTGGCACCCTTTCGAGGAGCGCCGCCCCAATGTACTCAAGGGCATAACGCGATCGTGATTGCTCATAGTTGAACGCGTAAGACTCCATTCCTAAGAATAGTACGAGATCCGTTGAGGCGAAAACCGACATCACATAATCCTTTAGGATTAGTATCGATGTCGTGACGCGGAGGACTATAATTTCGTCACTAATCAAGATTTTCAATCACATAATAGCATATTTCATAAAATCCCAATAACGGTCTCATAATCGTATAATACACGTTTATGACATCGAGAACCGAGTTGAATTTAAATAATGAAATATTTTTATTTAACTCGGTCAATTATCGAATTCAAACAAATAAAAGACACACGGCCAGACCCCCATGCGAGTCGCGCGCCGGTCAGGCGACTCGCGGGGAGGCCTGTTCGGCCGAGCCCACTTTCTCGTTTTCTCGACTTTCTATCCTTTTCGGCCCTTATATTAATATGCGACTTTCGCGACATATGTCCATATTTTGAGACTCGTCTTTTCTTTACGACTTTTAGTCAACGCGTGTAAAGGCCATCACGTGAACCCATTTTTTCTAAAACTTATGCACATCACGACACTTAAAACGACTTTGATCGACGGTCTCACACTATTAATTTTTGTATCGACGACTCTTTAGTCGTATCCGACGCATAATTAATTTAGACTCCATTTCTCGATGTGATAAGTCGGGACAAGGCATCGAGATTCGGGATCGGGCTAGCACCACGCCTAGGTTCCATATCTCCGTCCTCCGTTTAATACACAATATAATGTGTATTTAATCGAAGTTCGTCCATTTGCACAACTTACGGTCTAGTTTATATTTATTATATACGGGTCCGTTTCTAGTTAGCATTTGCTGCTTATAATTCAATTATTCTATTTTATTGCTCGTTGTATTGTGAATTCCGGGTTGTATTCCGCCCGTGTAATTTGTAATTTATTTACGAGTTTTCTATTATTCGATGTTTGCCATTTATTTATTTAAATGAACATCACATGCTAAATCACTTTGACGTGAATCAAGATGCATTAAATGACGTAGTTAATCAACAACTCGCATGCTTAGCCCGAAAACGCTGTTTGCATATCATTTAATCATTTTACTAGCGCGCGTACACGAACACGAACGATGTCTTAGTAGAGGCCGCCATGTGCGGGCGGGGTTGGGTGTCCTTAGTGGGCTTCCCAACACGTACCCTCACCCCTTACTCAGAACCTTGGTTTCCGGATGCCCGAAACCATTGGCGCACGAGAGTCATTTTATATACGAAAGCCGGTGTAAACGGTATCGGTATAATAATGCAAAGGGACGAGCCCAATAAACTCTGAAATCGAAGTGGGCTTACTTTGTGTATAGCCCATGACGACATAGAGTGGGCTCGTATGGTTCCGAATAACCACAAAATTCGGTGGCGACTCCATTTTGACTTAAATTTCGAACCCGAGAGCAATCTCACCACGAGATTCATTCGCCTACCCAAACCCGCGCGTGGCCGCGTCGGAGTGGACCTACGTCATGTCCACACCAACCTTTTTGAAATTTTTTTCAGTACTAACCTTTTTGTCTCATCAATAATAGGTTTATGGCAGACCCTCCTTTGGCACCAGAAGAGTGTTATTTCCGGCCTACCTTAGAGATTTTAGACTCTCATATTTTATTTTTGGAAGAATACTTTTGTTACTATGGAGAACAAGTTAACCCTTCATACATGACTAGTCAGAAACTTAGGGGCTATGCTTTGATTCGTACCCTCCCGACTATCGGTGCTTGGGGGTTTCCCAGATTCAATTATCTACGTGATCTGGATGAACATCAGACGGCGGGACACGTGGGGTACCCTGCCCATTTTATGTACCCTAGGGTGACCCATTACCTAAGGCACTATGAGACGCTCATAATAGAACTAAGGCGTGCCAGTGAGGCAACCGTTTCTGATGAAATTGACATAGACCCGGAGGAAATGCCACCTCCTTATGATTAGGAATTATGGAGAGTACTTTCAGACTAGATGACTGTTTTATATATAACAACTAAACCAGAATGTACTATCTACCACTTCGGCTTTGCCATAGACTGGCATAATTTTGTATCGAAGTAGTGATTATTAAGACACTAGGCTTTTAAGAACTTGATGTATAATTATATGTATCTAGTATCTTTGTACATATATATGTATGTATGTGTATATATCATTTTATTTCTAAGAGTTACTATTTTCCTTATTTTTCACATTATCTTTTATTGATTTCGTAAACACTAAGTCATATTTGCAAAATTAGAACCCTTACGTTATCTTATTTTAAAGTATTATCTAAACCAAACTTTGGATATGTTATTTTAACTTTTGAGGATCAATTACAGCCTAATGAAGCCAGATAGTCCAAACATGGACATATCTCCCGAGAAAAGGAATCGGTTTAAGAGATGGCTAGCCGCAAAGAAGGTTGCGGAATATGACCGAAGGGATAAGCAAATCAATTGGAGTGATAAAGCCTATGTGTTTAAATTTCATTTCCAACCTTTCCAGTACGAATTGATTAGTAAAAAGGAACAGTTAATAGACACAAACGTCGGCTTTAAGAGATATGGATCAGAATACTTTGTAGGAACAATAGTAGAGCACGGATATTGGTGCAGAAATATCGAGACCGGATTTCGTTATGCTAGAGTACTGGATGAATGGAAAACCCTATTTGCCGTAGATTTTCTTGGGAATAAATACGAAGATTGGTGGCAAGAGAAACGCCCACCTGAAGGATTTTATATTAAGTGGGACGAGTTTAAAATAGCCTTGTACTATTTTGCTAAGGGTCTAAATAGAAAGCTTGTAAGATCTAACAAATTTTAGTGCTATTCCGTAATCGTATGAATAAAGGATGTAAACTACTTTTGTAATATGCTGTAAAACTTTCTGAAATATGTTATATATATACATAATTTAGTTCCTAACTAAATAGAATTGTGTGTAATTCTTGATTATTATAACCTTCGCACATTAACGAAAATCGCAGATGACGAGAAACATAAACAATCCAGAAGAAACAAGACGTTAACACTTTCAAGGCGTTATCACTGGAATGGCTGGTCAATTAGCCGAAACCCAAGGCCTTTTAACCCAAGCTATGAATGATAACCATCAGAACTCTAATCATAACCATCCATCAGCTTTTGAAAAATTCTCTAAACACCGACCTTCTACCTATTCTGGATCAGACAACCCTACAGACCTATTCGAATGGTTAGAAGAGATGGAAAAACTTTTGAAACTTAGCCACACACCTATGGAGGAAATGGTGGAGGTAGCAACCTACTTTTTGAAAGAGGAAGCCAATAGTTGGTGGAGAATTGCTAAGGAAGGACATATAGCCACACCCGGAGCTGGTTGGAAAGATTTTAGGGGAAGAATTGAGGATAAGTTTTACCCTGCTGCAATGAGATGGCAGAAAGAGCAAGAGTTTAACCAGTTAGAAATGGGATATATGACTTTACATGACTATACCAAGAAGTATGAGGAGTTGTCCAAATTTGCTAAGAGACTAGTACCAGATGAACCCTCTAGAATTGCCCAATACGTTCGGGGAATGGAAATCGAGTTAGGAAAAATTATTTCGGGACTTGACTTTGATACTTTTCAGAAAGCTTATGAGAAAGCCATAATAATTGTGAACAATGTGATCCAAGCTGATAAGAAAAAGAAGAGACCCTTTATTCCAACTGTATCATTGTCCAGTTTCATTCAAAAACCTTTTTACAATAGAAATAATTCTAACCAGAACAATTTCAGGAAACCGGTGTATAAGAATAATTACCAGAAACCTTAACTACCAGAATACTAACCGAGCCAACAATACTCTTTTACAAAGCAACCACAAGCAAAAGATACTACCACTAGTTTTCTGTGCAAACGTCCAGCTCACCCAAACAAACAATGTAATGGCCAACCTATCACATGCTTCTACTGTAAAGTGGAAGGACACAAGTCATTTTAGTGTCCAAAGAAACCAGGAACTAATGCGAATCAAGGAGCGCCTTATGCAAGAATTCAGGGAAACGTCTATGCCTTGACAGAGATGGACGCAGAGGAGTTTGAGGATGTTGATGTTGTCCCTGGTATGTTTTCCATTAACTCATGTTTGGCACGCGTGTTATTTGACACGGGGGCATCTTTATCCCATGTATCACCCTCTTTTGCTACCCGAGCGAACTTATCCAACCCTGTGAGTGTGGATGCATCAATATCTTTACCTAACGGTCAAGTTGTGAGTTGTAACGTATTATTTGAGAATGTGCATATTATCATTTTGGAGTATACCTTCTTAGCTAACGTGATAAGTTTTAACCTCCCTAATTTTGATGTTATTCTTGGGATGGATTGGTTAGGTAAGTATCATGCCCAATTTGAGTGTAGGGATCAGAAAATAACTTTGAGGAGCCCACTTGGAGATCGGGTATCCTATAGAGGCTTAAGATCGAATCAAAAGACTAGGCTAGTATCAGCGATGAGACTATTGAGTTTGTATCGAAAAGGATGTCAAGTTTACCTTTGTAACATCACTAAGAATGAGAACAAGATGGAAATTAGTGACATACCTATTGTGAGAGAATTCCCGGATGTGTTTCCTGAGGAATTACCTGGAATACCACCCTTGAGAGACGTGGAATTTAGTATCGATCTCGCACCAAGAACAACTCTGATCTCTAAATCACCTTATAGGATGGCTTCTATGGAACTTCAAGAATTGAAAAAGCAATTGGAAGAAATGTTGGAAAAAGGATTCATTAGACCAAGCACATCACCTTGGGGAGCACCTGTACTTTTTGTTAAGAAGAAATATGGTAGTATGAGACTTTGTATTGACTACAGAGAATTAAATAAGGTAACCATTAAGAACCGTTATCCGCTTCCGAGGATAGATGATCTATTTGACCAACTTAAAGGAGCTGGTATATTTTCCAAGATTAACTTAAGGTCAGGTTATCATCAGATTTCGGTCAGAGAGGAGGATGTTCAGAAAACCGCTTTTAGAACTCGTTATGGTCATTATGAATTCCGAGTTATGCCTTTTGGGTTAACCAATGCACCAGCAGTCTTCATGGATCAGATGAATAGAACATTCCACGAATATTTGGATACTTGCGTGGTAGTATTTATCGATGACATTTTGGTGTATTCTAAGGACTCTGTCGAGCATGAAAAACACCTACGTACTATTCTAAATATTTTGAGGAATCACAAGTGGTACGCTAAATTATCCAAGTGTGAATTTTGGTTACATGAAGTTCCATTTTGGGGACATATTATTTGTAAGGAAGGAATTCAAGTAGACCCCGCTAAGATTGAGGTTGTTAAGGAGTGGCAGGCACCTAAGAGTGTGACTGAAGTAAGAAGTTTTCTAGGACTTGCGGGTTATTATAGGAGATTTGTACCCGAATTTTCAAAGATATCAAGAGTCAAGACCCATGAAAAAATTACTTCAAAAATAGTCAAAGTATATTTGGACCAAGGAATGCGAGAAAGCATTTCAGGATCTTAAGGAAAGATTGATTTCGGCACCGATTTTAACGTTACCAACTGATGGAGAGGAGTATGAGGTTTACAATGATGCATCACTTAACGGTTTAGGATGTGTACTAATGCGGAAAAGGAAAGTTATAGCTTATGCCTCGAGACAATTGAAAATTCATGAAAGGAATTACCCAACTCATGATTTGGAATTAGCAGCCATTGTCTTCGCTTTGAAGATTTGGAGACATTATTTGTATGGAGTTAGTTTTAAGTTTTACACCGATCATAAGAGTCTTAAGTACATATTCACTCAGAAGGAGTTGAACATGAGATAACACAGATGGTTAGAACTGATTAAGGATTACAACATAGAACTGTTATACCATGAGGGGAAAGCCAATGTAGTGGCTGACGCCTTGAGCAGAAAGAAAAGTCATTGGATGAGTACGTTGATTCATGATTTGGAGAAACTTGACATAGAAATGGTAAAGCATGGAGATACGACATTATTTAATATGGTAGTTGAACCTGATCTATTTCATGAAATAAGAACCGTTCAATTGGAAGATCCTGAACTAATGAAATTGCGAGAAGAAGTTCAGACGAGTGGAAAACAAGATTTCACTATTCATCAAGATGGAAGCTTGAGACTTAAGGGTAGGTGGTGTGTACCCGATCATGATATTTTGAGGAATAAGATTCTGAGCGAAGCTCATAGTTCTAAGTATTCTATGCACCCAGGATCAGATAAGATGTATAAAGATTTGAAACAACGTTTTTGGTGGTCGAGCATGAAACGAGATGTAGCCGAGTTTGTAGCCAAATGTCTCGTTTGTCAGAAGGTAAAGATTGAACACAAAAGAACATGAGGTATGTTACAACCTCTTAATATACCTAGAGAAAAGTGGAGTTCGATTTCTATGGATTTTGTTATGGGATTACCTAGGACACATGGTCAGAAAGATGCTATTTGGGTAATCGTGGATAGATTAACAAAAGTCGCACATTTTGTACCCATGAAAGAAACATGGAGATTAGAACAATTAGCTGTGGCCTACACAGCCGAAATAGTCAGACTTCATGGAGTACCCGAGGAAATTATTTCAGATCGAGACCCGAGATTTGTATCAAATTTTTGGGACAAATTGCAACAACTATTGGGTAGTAAGATTAGAATGAGCACAACTTTTCACCCCGCAACTGATGGTCAAACGAAAAGGACTATCCAAACCCTTGAGGATATGTTACGAGCATGTACCCTAGAATTTCCGGGGAGTTGGGAGAAAAACCTTCCGTTAATAGAATTTTCATACAATAATAGTTACCATGCTAGTTTGGGATGTGCTCCTTTTGAAGCGTTGTATGGTAGGTGTAGAAGCCCAGTATGTTGGGATGACATTAGCGACAATGTCGGTTTGGGACCTCAGATTATTCAAGATCAGATTCAAAAGATTAAAATAATTCGAGAGAATCTTCAAGCGGCACAGGATAGACAGAAAGCTTATGCCAATACGCATAGACGACCAATTGAATTTTAGGTTGGAGATAAAGTATTCCTAAAAGTTGCACCAATGAAAGGAGTGAGAAGATTTGGAATTAAAGGAAAACCGAGTCCTAAGTATATCGGACCTTATGAGATTTTGGATCGAAGAGGTCAAGTAGCATGTCGATTGGATTTACCCATTGACCTAGAGAAAGTTCATAATGTATTCCATGTATTCCAATTAAGGAGATATAGAAATATCCATCACACATTACTACACCAGATGCGATATCCTTAGAACCAAACCTTGTTTATTCGGAGAGGCCGGTTCGAATCCTAGAAAGGGAAGTACGTACCTTAAGGAGGAAGGTAATACCTCTTGTCAAAGCATTGTAGAGAGGTCAGAAATATGAACAAGCCACGTGGGAAACTGAGGCCTCAATGCGAGAGAAACACCCACAACTTTTTGATACAGGTAGAGTATAAAACCTAAGTCACACCCTTAAGTTATATTAGAATTTCGAGGACGAAATTATTTTAAGGGGGGAAGACTGTAACACTCCGTGTTTAATAAACGTATTTAAAAATTTTATCTTTCGTTAAACAAAATTTAAGATTCGAAAATATTTTAATAGTAACCTGTCATTCTGACATTTTTTTTTTGGTAAATGGTAAGTGTATATATTAATAATCAAAAATCATGTACAATGTTGCATAATTTTAATTACATAATCAGTTTCCCTCGTGCTCATTTTCCCTTTGTTCAGGTTACGAAAATACAGTTGCAATTCCTTGATTAGACCCGTGCTAACCGTCTTCGGTCTCATCAGTACACCTTCTGTTCTGCTCCTGTTTCGCTGCGTCCATATGTGGTATATAGCTGCACTAATCGCTCCATTTACTATTGCTCTCTTTAGCTTCGATCCCCTTATATCAAGCCTCCAACTGTTGGGAATAGCAGCCGGTATTGATACTCCAGTCCAGCCCGTCACGTACTGCAGCAGCATATCACTATACGGGAAGCTGCAGAACAAGTGAGCCAATGTTTCCGTGCTCATATCGCATATGCAGCACCGATCCTCGTTGGTTATGTTCAGCCGATTTAGATGTTCTTTAGTATTCATGGCCTTATGTTGATGGAGCCATGCAATGATTCGATGTTTTGGGATTGTCCACCTGTTCCATACCAGCCTGTGCCACTCTACCGTCGCCCTTTTGTACCTGCACCAATCATAGCCCCTAGAAATCGTGTACTGGTGTGAGTCCGTCCATTCTCCTTGCTCATAAGCCGATCTAAAGGCTTCTTTGACCTTGCAAATCTTACGTCACCCCCAACTAGTGTTAATAGATGGAATATAGCTCAGCCATTCTGACATTTTTCTCGTCTCATAAAATTTGAAAATGATTAATAGAAATTTTTATATAACGTTTTAAAATCTGTTACACGAGGTCGTGAACGAGACTACGGAACGTACTTACGTCTTTTTTTTTAAAATAGATTTTACGGGTTCCATTATTTTAATTCCGTAACCTTATATTTCGACTTTTAAGAATAAAAGACGTTTGTTTGTCCGAGTTATGGATCGAAATGAATTGCTCCGTATTTGAGACTATAAAAAAATTATTTAGCACGTGTATTCATGCATGAATGCATGTCATGCATGTAAGGATTTATGAGTGACTTACCCTTGCTACTTTGAGGTAGTAGGGGTCTAGGATGTAGAAAATTTTTACTATAAATAGTCGTAGTACGTTAGAATTTACGTACTATCATCAGCCTTCTATCAACCTTACTCATCTTACTTAAGTCCGTAAGTATTTGCGACTCTTCAAACTTTTCATCTTATTAGTCTATTTTACTTACAGTACTTATTATTTTACTTTTTATTATTTTAGTAATGTCAGAAATCTAACTAAATTATTTTCTTTTGTATGGGTAAACATATTATTCTAGAAGAAGGAGGAGACGATATTCCCAGTTTAGATGACATCATCGACCCCGACAATCTTTAATTTTAATATAAATAATAAATAGTAGCTATCAAGGTAACCAAACTTTTCTTTTAACAACATTTTTTTATATATAAGTATATCGTGTTACTAACTTTAATAAATTGCTTACTTAAATATTTAGGCTTAATTGTATGACTAAATTATTTATATATATAAAAATGTTATGTGATATTTTTTTTCACATTATACATTTCGTTTACGACTAAATTTAACTTGACTAAATTATCACTCGTTAAATTTATTTATCACACTTACATTTCTAGTTATTTGAGAAACTGATTAAATAATTAAAAGAACTTAAAAAGAGTAAAATTTACGTACATTATTTTAAATTCATGTTATTTGTACTTTTATGTGTTAATTATGTTCCTGTACTTATAAATTCCATTTCATATTATTGGTTACTCTTGTTAATTTTACTTACTTATAACATGTTTAAGTTTAAATTCCTATTGATGCTTTCATTATTTAATTATTTACGAATAAAATTACTCCATTATATTTTATAAACTTAATTACGTTTTCGATAATAAACAAACTTTAATACTTTTATACGATGATCATAATTATTAAAAGTAAATTCACGTCAAATTTTATAAAACGACTAAGTATGATTTAAATTTTAATTTTCCGAAAACGTTAAGATTTTTAAATATATTTTTATATCTTAAGTTTTAAAATTAATATAAAACCTTATTTAAAAGATATTTATTTTAAAAATAAAGGATACTCCATATACAATATTTGAGATATGATGTTTTGGATGATACTAAGAGAATAAAGTATCACGTTGTCTCACCGAATGTAAGAATTGAGAAAGTAAATATTTAAATGAGTCCGGCCAATTATTAAATGTCACCAAATAAAACACTACCTTTTCACAGACAACTTTTATATAAAGTTTACGATGCGAGTCTGGAACGAATAGCTTGTGTTGGATTCTACCACTCGTGGTGTTTCGACTACACTTGTAATGAAAAGCAGACTCGGAGGCTGCGGTCCGAGAGTCGACCTAGTGTTTAAGGTGGTCATCCTACGACAGTGAGAGCTGCGGTTCAAGAGTTCGCGTAGGGTATGTGCGCACGTATAAACAAGTACTTGATCAATATTACTACCTAGGTTATGGGGGCAGAACAGGATTCTGAAAACTGCGGGTTCCCTCTTGGTGATGCAGAGAATGTAATCATCAGCTTTCATTTCAGCCCAGAGCCCCGTTTGAATAAACGTATAATATAATAGAAGTTCGGGCCCAATTGAGCCTTATGGGTGAGATGTAAACCTCATAAGATCGGTTCGGTCTACGAGTCGGTAACACGGTTACTTCTGTTGGTGAGATGCAAGCCAATAGGGTGTAGCGGTGATACTAGGAGCCACGACTCGTGTGTTTGTCTGTTTACGTGAAAAATGATTTAAAAATCAAATGGCTGCCAATGTCCCATCTTTTAAACTTTACCGTTTTCATCACCTCACATGTTGTTAATTGAATTAAAGGAAACTATCTGTTACTTGATATCCTTTAATATTTTTGTAAGCATATTATTTGTTATTAACGTAATTGTCTTATGTGTTCGAGGTGATGTTAGATGAACAGCTTGGTTGCTGTCCCGCTCAACGGCCACAGTTTTAATTTTTGCAGGTCTGAGACGTTGGGGAATCGAGCAAGAGAGATTTAATATTATATTCTGTATAAAATGAAATCTATATTCTGTACTAAGTGAATCAAGACTATGTAATTAATAGTCGTTTATTGTAGGGATCCGTAGCGATCCAGATTTATTTACACTCTGATGTAATTTTAATTAAACAACTTAGATAACTTTCCGCATTATCTATTATTTTTAAGTCATCAAAAATCCGGGTTGTTACACCCGCTGTATGCCGGAAACGAGAACTCTGAGAGTGAGACGCAAGGCAAACACCACACACCCAAATACCCATACGTTTAAAGGTGACAGAAGGCGAGAAGGAAGATAGGCATAGTGCAAGGCATCAATAGCAGCAAAGGCACCAAGTCCCCCTAGAGAAAAGAGAAGAGTGGCCAGCCGCCATTGCCAATCCCCAAAGCCAGCCCCGGACGCCGTGACAATACGCTCCAAACTAGATCAGAGCACAGTGTCGAAAGAAAGATGTGCCGACCCAAAAGCACGGGGGGGGGGGGGGGGGGGGGGGAGGGAGGGAACAAGTACGCAGCGCAAATTATAACTTAGAAATGCCTGTGCAAGCCCTAGGAAGAAGTATCTCGCATTGAGGATCCTCGATTTTAGCAACCGAGTCCATGAGCTCTATAGTATGGACATCCCTCTTTGAAACAAGAGCATGACCAAAAGCCGGGCTCACACTAACCGGCCCACCAAGTACCTTAACACCATCCAAGGGTCGGACAATAGAGGTGGGGAACACACTGGCATACCTGCTTTTCGGATCTTCGTTAGGCCAGAAAACCTCCGTTTTCCCTACATTGAGGTGGAGGCCTGAACGGGGACCCTCATCCATAATCATCTAAAGAACCTTCCCCACAACAAGAGTATCCCTAACAATAGTACTGTCATCGAGATACCAAGCCTGCAAGCATAGGTCGAAGGAGTCCCTAATCCTACAAACCAGGGGATGCAAAACAAAAGAGAAAAGAGGGGGACCCAACGGGTCACCCAGCTGGACCCCCAGAAACGACTGGAGGCTGTGCTCACCATAGTGGAGCCTAGCAGGACTGGAATAGCAAAACTCAACCCATCGAGAGAGGACAGGACAATGATAGCGAACCTTCCGCAGCATACTCTCCCTGTCAATCAAGTTAAAGGCACTATGGAAATCGACAAGCAACATGGAAAGACCCACGTCAGAGCCACGATCCTCAACAAGGGGGTTCAAGGAATGCAAAATAGACTCACCTTCGCTAGAAACTCCTACTCCAAACTAGATGCCCTCAAAATAGCCACCCAAAGATGGTCCAACCAAGTAAGTGTAAAACCCGAGCCCAATCCTAGGATCGGAAATGTTAACCGTGGTAGCTCGCCAGGTTATGTACTCTTCCCACAGACCAGCACTAGTCTTTTCGAGCGTATTTGGTCCTCACTCATGCACATCCCGGGAACCTTCCCAGGAGGTCACCCATCCTAAGACTACTCACAGCCAAGCACGCTTAACTGCAGGGTTCTTATCACGGACAAACCAGAAAAGAAAGTGCACTTTGTTGATATGAGTATAAGTACTTGAAATTCATTTAAGCAAAGCTCATAAATAGGACATCATCAATCAATGTGGGATGTTTCAATCACTCCCACTTTAAGAACGCAACATCCTCATTGCGCTTGGCAGCATAACCGCTGACCTAGAATCCATTCCACTGGGTGCCAAATGTACGGTCGCAGAGTTGCTCTGATACCATTTGTAAAACACCGACCCAATTGTATGATTGGAAATGTTAACCGTAGTAGCTCACCAGGCTTTGTACTATTCCCACAGACCAACACGAGTCCTTTATAGCGTATTTTATCCTCACTCATGTACATCTCGGGAACCTTTCCAGGAGGTCACCCATCCTAAGATTACTCCCAGCCAAGCACGCTTAACTGTAGAGTTCTTATCATGAACAAACCTGAAGAAAAACTGCACTTTGTTGATATGAGTAGTACTTCAAATCCCTTTACGCAAAGCTCATAAATAGGACATCTTCAATCATTGTGGGGTGTTTCAGTAAGTGCCAACCTCAGAAACAAGGCGCCTCCAGATAGTGCCCACAACAATAGGACAAACACCTCTCCCTGGCTTAAAGAGCGGGGTTAGCGGAGCATTGGCAATGTATTCTTGTAACACATGCCGACACTTCCCTCCTAGAAAAAGGTTGACCACCCGAGCGATAGAGGAACCCAAATCATCATAAATGGCAATAGCAGCCCTACTCAAACAATCCAGTAGATGCTTGGCCCGAAGTCCATCCCTCTCACATGACGTTCCCTGAGGGAAGCTCCAAACCATGTCCAACACAACCGACACCGACGCATCAAGACAGTGGCCAATAGGCTCAGACGAAAGGACGGGAGAAGGAGGAGCAAGGAGATTATCCTGAAGGGCCTGAAGAGTGGCGTCAGTGTAAGGAGCGACACCGAACGAGGAAAGAACACGTACGACAACTGTGTAATGACCATCGGAAATCTTCTTACGACAATAACGGATGTTAAGCTCACCTAAGTCAAGCTCCTCCTCCGCGCAAAATGAAAGGGAGACCTCTACTTAAGCTTCGCGCAAGAGCAATAACCTTCCCCTCGGCACCCCCATGTACGAATAGCACCAACAATAGCCTCTTTTCCTGACGGTGACGTCTAATAGCAGTTCTAGACTCCAAATTACTTCTCGGGGCAAAGGTCTTTAGGATACAAAGAGATAAGACAAGCAAGGAAACCCAACGAGATATATCAAAAGGGGAACTAACGACATCATCCTGGGCACCCTTTAAAACCCGCACAAACCCAAGTCGACACCTATGAGGAATTGATTTAACCGTGCACAACCCTTTAGAGAACAAATGACCAAGAGAAGCCACAGAAACACAAGAGAGTGTGTCGTGGTCAATACCTCCTACTGCCGGCACATGAGGCGGGAGGGGGCGAGGTAGGTCATAAAGAACAAACCGAACCAAACCATTCCCACAATCAGGCGGCTCAACATGATTCCCCGCATCATGTCGACAACGAGAAATGAGCGAATGAGTCACAAGGAAAATACCACACAACCAAATGGCCATACATTACAAGGGTGAGCTCAGCCGCAGAGTAGACAGACAATCTACAAGAGGGGGTTTTAATCGTTAATACTGGAGCACTGGCACAAAAATGATGGTCACGCTGGCGAACGAGCAAGGATGCTTTGGTGAGACCTTTTCGACGACCATCCTGACGCTCAAATAGACCAACAAACGGGCAATGGAAACGAACCACAAGAGGCATGGCGAAGCCAAGCAAGGACGAACCACAGAGCAGGAGCACAAAAACATAGGGGCTAGCAAGGAGGAAAATGAAAACCGAAGTCCGAAAACACAAACAAGAAGGAGAAAAATGAAGAAGACCGAGGCAAAATCCCCCCAAGACAGTACAAAGGCGAGACTTACCCACAAGAAAGTGCACAATACAAGAGAACACCACCCAAAACAACGTACAACAACAACAACTAAACCCGACGCCACCGGAGAAAAATAGAACCCGGGACATATTCAACCAGACAACCAGACCCGAAACACAACAAGAACAAACCAGACCCAAAACACAAGAGTAACAACGAAACGAGCAACAAGCAAACAGAAAATGGGGGACACCTAAAGAACAAACAAAAACTGACAACCAGGCAGCTGGCTTGCCGGAGAAGAGGAGAGCTCAAAGACGAAGATAGGTCGGCGACAATAACAGCGAAAACCCAAGAGAAAACCAGTGAGAAACAGCATCCAGGCAGATTTCGGCGAGAAAAGCAGCAGGAGCCGAGCCACGACAAACCAGCGAGCCTCCGACAACAGGGATAGTCAGTGGCGGAAGAGGGAGGCAACAGCGACGGATGGATGATAGACGGCAGGCGAGAGCAGCAGCAGCGATGCTGGAGAACCCAAACCCCAACAAGAAAACCACGAAAAACAGACCTCACCAGGAGAGCAGGTCGACGGCGTCAAGGGAGCAGAAGAGCAGGTCGACGGCGACACCTTGGCCGGAGACGACGACGGGCAGAAAAAGGTTGTCGCAGGCAGCGGCCGACGGGCGGCAGAAAAACCCTAAACAGGGACTTGATCGCAAGTCGCGCTCCCTCTCTTCTGTCTAAACATTCAAATTATTATTATTATTATTAATCTTATTATTATAATATTATATTAAATATCTAACAAACCATCTATGAACATGACATAGGTCCACCCCGACGCGGCCACGAGCGGGTTTGGGTAGGTGAATGAATCTCGTGGTAAGATTGATCTCGGGTCAAAATTTAAATCGAAATAAGAGTCGCCACCGACCTTTATGGGAGTTCGGACCCCTTCGAACCCACTCTATACTTGGGCGCATCGTGAACAAAGCACGGCCCGCTTTAGTACTAGAGTGTATCGGGTTCTTCCTTTTGCATTACGATACCGACGCTGAGTTATCGTGCATCGTGCATCGAATGACTCTCATATGCCAACAGTTTCAGATATCCAAAAACCATGGTTCTGAGTAAGGGGTGAGGGTAAGTGTTGGGATGCCCACGAAGACACCCAACCCCGCCCACTCTTAGCGGCCTCTACTAAGATATCGTTCGATTTTCGTGTACGCGCGTTAGTAAGACGATTAAATGTTATGCAAAAAATATTTTAGCTACGCATGCGAGATACGTGTTAAGCTACGTCATTTAATGCATCTAAAATTATCGTTGATGTTGTTTAGCATGCGATGTTTATTTATAAAATGATAAATGGGAAAAATCAAAAGTAAATAAAATCGAAAATAAATTACAAGTTACGCAGGCGAAAATACAACCCGGAAATACAATACTTAAATATAACGATAGTATAAATGGGTTAGATGGTTAGAACAATGATATGATGCATGATTTTGAAAGAGGAGGCACGTGATTGGATTAACACATGACGACTAAAAGTCGTAAAAATATGTTTTGATGAGACTTATATCACGTCTAGGCCTACGTTCGAAGCCTATGGGGGTCACTCGATCGGGTGATGGAGGGTACTCGATCGTGTGCCCTTTTGTGAAGACCTTTGCCCAATTTTGAGGGGGTCACTGGATCGAGTGGACTTTAGGCACTCGATCGAGTGCCCTCTGTACGAATGATGGTTTGTTTTTAAAATGACCCATTTCGTAATTTTATGTTTCGAATCGAGATGTAGTTATGCTAAATATAAATGTTATTCGATCTATATTAGTTTAACTATCGAGGGCTTACCATACTCGACATTCATTTATAGAACTGACATCTAGCATTTATAGCGGAATTTGTAAAATCGAATTTGATCGAACTAGAACGAATATCGATTCCCTCTGCATCACGATGTCGTAAACAATCTTTTCGGACTGTATGACGATTGATTCAGCGTCAACGGGTTTCATGCTAGTCCAATTTATTGGCAATTCTTTTAGACATGATATTCGACTACGGTGTCGATATCAAGCCTTTGGAATAATATTTTGAAAAAAGGCGTCGGACATGTTTTATGACGAATCACCGCGATCATATTACACCCTTAAGTGTCTAGGGCGGCGCACCTCCGAGGACGCCACCTCCAGTACGACTTGTCAATGGAATATAACGGACTTTGGACGAAAATCGTAATTAAACATATTCGAGTCGAAATAGTTTTACTAAATAATTATATGCGGTATTATATGACGGAATAAAAATAAACGATAATTAAATGTAAGGTGTTAGATTGTTAGCGTATGATAAATAAATTGTTAGATTGGGAAAAGTAAATGTTAGTAACGGAAATTAGAATGTTAGTGTACAAAAAAAGTAAAAGGTTAGTATAACGGAGTTAGTAATAGTTAGAAATGGTTAGTAGTTAATAAATGAAATTGATAAAAAGTTAGAGATTAGAGAGAAGGTAATGGGGTTTGATTAGACCCTTAACCTACATGCTTATGATTTCAGAAATACGGGCTCGTCTAGTGGCGGTGTGTGCACGGGAGCGTCGAGAATGTAGGGTGAGTTGGGGTGTGTATGGTTGTAGAGACGGTTTTCTCGGTTGTCAGTAGGTTTGGTCTCGAGATGGTGTAGAGCTCTCAAAAATGGTGGAGAGGTCGTGGGTTAGGTTGAAGAAGGGTTGAAATGTGTGTTGTGTAGCGTTGCAAAAGTGGTAAAGGTGGTGAAAAAATATGATGATTTGTGAAGAGCCAATGGGGGGTATTCATAGAATTTACCCCCCGACTAGGGGTCACTCGATCGAGTGGCTCAAAAAAAAGATGTCTGTATGTTTTTAGTGGGCTTACTCGATCGAGTGAGGCTAGTTTCATCTCAAGTTTCGACTTTGACCGGGTTTTGACTCGGTCGCAAAAGACGATTTTATTTCGGTGACAGTTTTGACTCAAATTACTCTTATTTTTTTTGGAAATGACCCATTGAGTCTGAGTTTGAGGTCGGTTTTGAGAGATTTGTACTCCGCTAAGTGCGCACGTCGGATACTATTGATTCTGAGTCCGTATTTGAGCGCATTAAGTCATGTTTACGTCCGATCATCATCGGGTGTTTGTTGGAAACTACTATAGACACTAGCAGGCAAAATGCCGGTGTCTACACTATCACACTTCACTATTTCATTTTCAAGAGATTTAGATAATTTCATGTTACCTCTATCTTATTGGTTGGAATCTAACAAAATAAAATAATATATTTATTAATTAATAATCATGAAGTATTAAATGTAAATATGTGAACAATTACGAATCTTGCAGTAGACACACCAATTAAAAATGAGATGAGAAAGGTAGAAAAGGGATAAGTGAAGAATTAGTATGTACGTACATCAACTATAAATATAATAGAGTACATTGCTTATATTTTAAGAACAAAACTAACACACCCAAAATGTGTTATAGGTATGAAGTGATAGTGAAAGAAGCGACCGTAACAATAAAAAGTATGGGAAAAAAAGAGGGCAAAATTTGAAAATCTCAACTAAAGACGCGAGAGAAAAACAATGAAAAACAAAGCCAGAAAACAAACAACATAATTACGTTCATCAATAAAAGTTCGAAAAAACAATTTATTACATTCTTACAGTGTTATAGACGTATCTCATTTCCACTTATAGTGTTATATATCATTTTCATCAATAATAATTTTCTTACATTCTTACAAACCCAAAAATCTAACACCCAGGTCAACAACTCATCGTTATTGAGTTATTGCATTAACGTCACATAGTTCATTACTCCATTTACTGCTTATGATATTACAAATGATTTTGAAAGTAAATTAAGGTACAAAGATATTAAATCTAAACAAAAATGAATAAACTATTTAATAAATGTCGGACAATGAGGCAAAAAAGACGAAATTGTAAATTATAAAAAGCATAAAAATACAATATAGTTCCGTGCGGTGCAGGGATATGACGACTAGTTAGTTATATTAAAATAGGATGTTGACCTTTACTTTCCATAGGCTAAGCTAGTACGGAGTAAAATTTATATTTTTTTGCATGCTTTAGTTTAGTTGTTCATTTTTGCTCTTAAGTTAGAATTGGATAAAATTCACGCTCTATAATTAGATGGCTAAAAAGATGAATGTTTATTTTTGGTGAAATGTGAGTAATTCATTCATAAAAAATTTAGGAGTTATGATACATATGCTATACAACAGTATCCAAAAAGTGATCTCAGACAAACCAAGGAAACAAAAACTAAACTAGCATTTGTATGTTATATCCATAAAAAACTACTCTCTCCGATTTTTTATTATCTTTCCTATTTTTTTATTGGGCTGAAACACCTTTTCTTCCCTATTTTCATTTTGGGCTATCAACATGTGGTCTAGAATCAACCTTATATTTCTCTCTCTTCCTTCTTTTATTTTGAACCACACATTCCTACACCCTTATTTTCTTTCCCAAAATCAAAGGGGAAGATAATAAAAAATCGGAGAGAGTACATTTTTTATATCATTTTTCTTGCATTGTTAATGCTTCTCAACCAACAGTGGTTTCAGTTTTATTATATAGTACAAATATTGTTCGCAATAATGGGAGAAATTATTATTTGAATAATAATTTACTCTCCCTATCGCGTTCATTTGTTTGTCTTTGATTAAAATATTTCTCACTTAGAATATATAAGGCAAATAAATAAAAGAGCCGGAGAGAGTTGTTAGTTTTGTAGGTAGAGATTTATTTTATAAGATTATTGACAAAGAGCTAATAAACAATTTTCATAATATGAGGACTACTAGCCAGTTACGGCTGATTTAATATTCTCTCATTAAGGGTTTATTTGAGAAAAGAGAAGATTATTAGGAAATAATGGAGGTCAAATTGTGGAGAAATTGAAAAAATGTGGTGGATAGTGGTGGTGTTTTGTAGTGTAAAAAGAGGATGATGCCATAATGGGATAACAATTACCCCATATGAGATAAATACCTTACTCTAAGTAATTTAAGGTCGAAACCCGACCCGACTGGATCGACTCGTTAGATTAATGAGATTTATCAAAATTTATAAAATATTATATTTGTTTTCATGATTAAAAAACTAATATTTTAAATTACAAAGATAAACAAATATTCAATTTAATACTACTTTTTTTTATCATTTAATAATAAATTGGATTTTAATATGTTTTTAAATTTAAATATTATAATTAAAAAGTTTGATAATAATAATACTATTAAAATAAATAAAAATTTAATATTAAAAATATTTTTTGACTCAAAAAGTGGTAAAATAATATGGCATTCATAATTATTTATGACCCAAATCCGATCCGTGACCCGTATAACCCGATCCGTATTTGACTAGACTTGTACCCTGACCCGATCCAAGACCAGACCCGTTTGACAAGTGTAAAAAAACCCACCAATTTTGATTAGGCAGCAATGGGTAGCTGTTTCCGACGGCGGCTGAAACCGTGGATTGTGAGAGGAAGAAAGAAGCAAGTTGAATTTGCACACTGATGTACCTGCAAATTAAGTGAAGGGTACCATTAGTCCATTACCAACCGTTGGTTCTGAATTAGAGTTTGTCTTTACATGTAGCTCAAGTCTCTATCTAGCTAGGATTGATAACTGTGTGGACTGTGCCATCATTCATACTCTACTATATAGGACGATTTCCCATCAATCTGACCACGTTATTTCTGTTGTGTCTATTCTAGCCACTTGTATGCAAAATCTTCTCCAGAATACTCGTCATGTTATCAAGTTATCACTACACTTTTGACCCATGCATCACATATTTACATGACTTATCACACACTTGCTCAGTTGTTCATGTCAATTTTAGTGTTATCCAAAAGTGGAGTTAATTACGTTACTGGCTATATCCAATTTTAAACTTCTTATTTTTAAGGATGGTTCATTTTTAAATTTTCTACTTACAATATTTTTCCTTTTGATTGATTTTTGTGATTCATATCAATTCTGATCCCACATTTTCTCTCAACTTTCATTTTTCATCACACAATGTACTCCACCTTTAACTTTTGTTCAACACTCTCCATGAATTTTAAGTTGGATGGAGGGAGTATGGATAATCAGGTTAACTACTCCCTCCGTTCCAACCAATAATATACATATTCCTTTTAGATCTGTTCCAACCAATTGTATACATTTCCTTATTTGTATACCCATTCAATTATTACATTACCTAAATAACCCTTCTTACTCCCCACCCCATCCAACCCCCAAACCCAATTAAAAGTTGACAAAGGGTAAAATAGTAAGTTCAATATCAAATTATCTCTTTTCCACACCACCTAATGTCTTGTGCAAAAAGCATATGTATACCATTGGTTGGAACGGAGGGAGTATTTACCTAGTAGTCTTTAGTCTCTTAAAGAAGCACTAACCTCCTCATTAACAATTTCTTATAAACTTCTTTTTATGGCAAGTCATTTTTAACCTACTCAAAATATGACAACTTTTTTTCTTTTTTTTTTTGAAGTCATGACAACTTTTATTTATAATGGAAAAACTTGTTATGATCCATTATAGCGTCAATTTTGTTTAAGTCTAAGAAATTATTTTTAAAATAAGAATCTAGTTCTTATTTTGATAACTTTTTATTATTTCATACTCATTTCAAAAACTTTATTTCTCATTTTTTTTCCATTCAATTTACCATCACTTTTTCCTCCATAATTCACCCCATCAATTATCGAAAAGAATAAATTCAAAAATGTAATTACTAATAAAAGATGAAAACATCTAATTGATTTTTTAAAATTAATTAATCACTTAATTAAAAAAAACATTCTACATGACCAAATTAGAAAACCAGTGTTAAATTAGGGTTTTATTGGGAATAACAATTAATGAATATGTAAGAATTATGAGTCTAATACAATATATGTGGACAACATTATTTGGACCTATTGTACGTATTTATTAGCTATCATTAAACTTAGCCCAAATATGTGATCCGTCGTAGTAATAATAATACGGGCTTATTTACGTCTTATAAAGTATAGGTCCGATACTATAATAGTGTAGAGACCCATTAGGGCTTTATGTGATACATGATGGCCGTATCCACTAAAGGCGACTGATATAGCTCATCAGGTTTAACCACCCTTCCCTGTATATAGTCAGGGTTATGGTCCTGACAGCACACTTTTGACCTAATCTCACCTATATCTCATCGGTATGGAGAAAGTCAAAAGGCGAGTTTGTTGTTAGAAGATTATAATCGGGTGATTTCCATTCTACCTCCCTTCTCCAATTTAGTCAGGTATGCTTCCGCTATTCGGTATACCAATAAATTTAGTATGAAGTTTCAGTCTTGAGTCAGATTAAATCTAAAAGTGCTATCAGAGCCGTTTTCATATTGAATTATTCGGGTATGATTTATTTGAATTGATTTGTGTTCAATTGCACTGTATCACTGCGTGTATGTGTTCTTTAATTTACGGATTGATCTTAATAGTCCTTTGGCCGCATGCTTTTAGATTCAGCCGTAAAATTTTACTGAGTACATGTGAATAGTAATCATACATGAATAGTACATATGTGAATAGTAATCAGCAGCACTTTGACCGCATCATTCATGTTTATGCAATATACAAGTATTGCTTCATTTGATTATTGCATGCCTTTATTAATCTTGATGTTGATTGAATTCAACGAGTATAGGTACGGAGTACTTAATTTTCAACTTATACAGAGTATGTTATTTTGATTTATATATGTATTACTTCGCTTAAGTCTTATCGGTTAAGTTAAGTTGGAGTACTTATTTATATAACTCCATGAATATTAGTATAATTGTCCTGCGATTATATTATTCACTTGAATGAATAGTGTGGAGTATTTTGGATGAATAATGATGTACGGAATATATGTTTGGATGATTTTTTTTTGTGTAATCGATACAGTTATAATGATTAAAGATCTATATTTCAGATATTAAGTTTCAGATTCTTATAATTGGTTATTCAGTATATAAGGTATTTTAAATCGATTGTGGTTGATTCATAATTTTCTTTGGTATTCATTCATATGATCTATAATGGTCTTGTAAGCTTGATTATTATTGCATGTTATGTTTTTTATGTATGAATTCAGACATGTTTGGAATTTCAGTTGCGATTATTGTCGTGTATTTATAATTGACAAGTTGACTTGTATGATAAAAGAATTAATTTGGGTTATAATTTATTTTATCATTTGAGGTTTCAGTCACTTGTTAATTATGGTTTGATTAAAAGAACTTGATTTCAGTTTCAATAATATTGGCTGTTTGCTTTTTAATAAGACGTCTAATATTTTGGATTGTTTAATCGAACAATACGTTGCTAAAGTAACCTCTATTGTGTAGATTAGATAGTTTAAATAATTCGAAGATTGTGTGTGATTTAATCTCATGCGGGTAATGGTCGGCCCAAAGAAAGTCCATTATTTGGCCAAAATTCAATCATACTTGTGGTGATAAATATGTAACAGTTATTCAGTTCTCGTGTAGATGTTAAATCGGCCCAATGGAAGACTTGACATTTGACATGATCTTACTGTTAATATTTAATTACTACACCAAGAGTACTACTTACAAGTCTAATTATTGTCCAAAGATGAGATTAGATGTTGTGCTAGGTATCTTGTTATAATGGGAATGCTAATATTCGAATATGAAATACAAGTTAAGAGAGTGTTGTTAAGTTTATGACACTCATAAGGATTATGTCCATATAGTTTTTTTTACGGAGAATAAATTCAAACATTCGGTTTTAAAGTAGTATGTGTAATCATGCGGATACTGGTCGGCCCAAAGGGAGGCCATTATTTGGCCGAATACATATACAATTTTGGGTGATAAATATGTGACGATTATTCGGTATTTTCATGTGCATACTAAGTTGGTCCAAAGGAAGGCTTAGTGTTCGACATGAGTTTATCGTCAATATTTGATCACGATTATTTAATTGTAGTGTCGGTGCTTAGCTAATAATTTATGCCTAACGGCTAAATGCTAAATTTGCAACAACACTATACTGTTTGAATTTATTCAAAATATGAGAATATTGTTTTCTTCATCAAATTGACATTACTATTCATTATATCTGTCATATTCAGGTTACATTCTCAATTCAGAAAACGTCAATTATTTAAATAAACGGTAAGAGAATGAAAATACTTATTTGGGTCGTCACAATCTTAACACAACATTAGGAATGTATATGATTGTGCTACTCATAAAGATGAAAATATCGTGTGGACTCACGTGTTTTGTGGAGCAGAAAATGTAATGCATGTGTTTAATGATTGTTTAATGCGACATTAATGACATATTAAAAGAACATTGTTTCTATTAAATAAGCTGCAAGTGTCCAACTCAAAGAATAACAAGATAGGGGTAAAGTTATTGGTTATTGGCTTGTTACGAGTATGGACACATAAGAAATATACTACCAGTTTGTACACCTCATCACGTGCCGGTAAGGGTACACTTCTCATTTAAGATTTGTTGTCTAAGGGTAATCATTATATCAAATTATGTTTTGTGGGTGGATTTGGTTTTTCATTCACATAAGTACATTAATGCAAGTAGAAGTAATAATCTAAGATGTTGTATGTCAATTGGTGATGAAAGATTCACCTATTCGGGGCATGTCATCATCAGAGTTTGAGACAATCAACTAATTTAGTTATCATTAATAACTTGTTGTTTTATTTGAATTTGGAAAATATTTTCGGTACTGCCTTTTGGTGGAGTTTAATTATTTTTCGTTTGTCCAAATTTGGTTTATTGTCCATTGAGAAATAATTAATTTTGTATTTTCCTAATTCAAATAATGGTAAATCTGTCATTTTTCATAACTTTATATAGTTTAGATTGGAGTTACTTGCATTAAAACTCCAGTGGATATAAAGAATTGAGGACAATGATTTCTTTTCGGTACGACACATTAAAAGGATTATTAAAGTTGTGTCAAAATGAAATTATTGACCCTTCTACTGTACTTCGGATTCTCATATTGAAGGAGAATAAAGACGAAAAGAGAAAATAAATATCAAAAGGACTTTGGATGTCTTATAATTGATATATAAGGGTTTGTGAACTATTTATGTTGTGAGTTGTATTCGTTCACATTATTATATTGATTTGTAGACAAAATTATGGCTTGATATTTATATCTCGATATTGAGAAGTTTTAAGTTCCTAGACGTTTTTATTACATATTTGACTGAGATATGTTGATCGGTAAAGGATTAGAGATGTCAATTGATCATTAGTGGAAACACTTTGACAATTTGACTATTCAGGATAAGAACGTTAAGGTTATTTCGGATACTTTCTAGAAAAGTTTGATCTTATTACATTAAATATTGCACCATATGAAGGTTTAAATATATATGGTGTATTATGTGTGCAAAGTAAGATCTTGGGGCTAGGTAGGAGTATGATTATTCACACTCTTTTCTAGATTACTTTAGAAGTAAATTTAGAATTACAGTTTGGTTTTGGATAAAGATACAACAATACTATTGATTGATTATAGTGTAAATTATTTACACCTAAGGTATGTCCAACTAATTAAGAATGTTTTTTGTATTAAGGTAATTATTGGACTTATGGACAATCAATAATTATTTTGTTGCATAACTTTATAAGGATTAAGGGTAATATATAAAGTAATGATCTCACACGCAAGTTACTTTAACACGGATAATATGGGTTCATTCAGGTTATTGAGTTCGGGGGGAAGAAAAGGGACTTATGGACATGATCCTACGTCTCATTATAAACGATCGCAAGATCATTCTAGTAAAACAAACTCAAATAGCTCAAGAACAATCGTTATTAAAGAAATTCACTAAGGAAGAGTGAATGCAGTTTCAGGGGATTACATTGTTTTCATGTCATGACAGACATATTACAAGGTAATAACAGATTCATATACTGCATACACTCAAGAGTAAGAGTTAGATGGTGAAACGGTAGAAAAGTATTCATTCAGCATTTTACCGAATCATTGAAAGTTCTAACTAATACATGTGAATTTATATATGTCATCAATAAAGTATTGAGTCATTTGACCGATAAAGATACTTTGGAATTATTTCATTAATTGTTTCATTACCTAAAAGTATAAAGAATATTGTTTTCAAATGGTTGTTTGTTACCAAGACACTCATTCGGTAATGAGACAGTAAGGTTTGTCTTGTCAATAATGGCTATAAAGACAGTTGACATATCTGGTTATAAATATATATGGAGTTGCATTGGATGAAAGGTAAAGATAAGTTTGTCACCCATTGTTGCAGATACTGGAAATCTTGACTCGATAGATTCAAGATAAAGTTTCTGCAAATTAAGGTTAATAATCATCCAATGAAAACTCAAATAAGATTTTCCGTCAAATAGTACATCAATCTACCATGATATCATCTCATTTTATTTTGTATGAATGTGGTACATGATTGTAGATACTCAAGATTCAATGGGAGTATGAAAATATATCAAGTTTTATACCCTTTCAGTAAATGAGACTAATGCAATCTCATTGATGTCCTTAAGGAAAAATTCATATCTAGAATACACATTATTGCTTAAATCTATGTACTTCATTCAGGATATATATTTCATGTGTTTAAGTAATAAAGTTTAATTAAACTTAGTTTGTACATGTTTGGATATTGTGTACATTCTATAATTTAATTAACAAATATTAAGAGAAATCATCCACTAAGGGCAGCCAAACATATTGTTTGTCATTTATATTTGGATCAAAACAATTTTATCATATAAAGGAGATCCATTCAGGTTGAGATCATTCGTTATTTCGACTCCTATTTGGTCTGCAAGCTAAGTTCGGTATTGAAAGACCATTTAAGTTATTTGTGACAATTTGACGGTTATTATAGTTTCAAATAACAATAAAAGCGATGTGTTGTTATAGAAACGATTCAGAGTGAAAGGCGTCTAAGATATGCATGTAGATACTCCATTTTTGCGAATCCGCGTATTAAGGAATTACCACCCACGGCCTTTCTTGAGCATATTGCTCAAATGGGTGTTTCGGTTCTAAAGATATTCAGGTTAAGTGGGAGTTTGTGACACATTATGGTATACGGTTATTCAGTTCTGCAAAAATAAGATTTACAGTTTTCAGTTTCACTCTGTCTTATTTGGTTGATTTCACTAAGGTTTAAGGTGGACCAGTTGGAAATATGCATATTTGGATCACATTCGGTTGTTGTTTCCATGCTACACTCCTATACTAGATTCATGTTGTTAGTCATGTTTGCATATGTGATCATTGATGGGTCCTGTTACGACAAACTGTGGCAAAGGCCGCTTTGGTTCTATGTAGATATGATTAATGGACCGAATTGTGTAAGACGGTTAGAATATTTGATAGCACTATTGAGCTCATACGATTATAATGAATACAATTTTCATTGTCCTACATATACTAGTATATGACCCAAGTTGGAGATTGTAAGAATTATGGGTCTAATACAATATATGTGGACAACATTATTTGGACCTATTGTATTTATTAGCTATTATTAAAGTTAGCCCAAATATATGATCCGTCGTAGTAATAATAATACGAGCTTATTTACGTCTTATCCTAATCATCTAGTCTACACTATACTCTCTCACCTAGAGATGGCAATGGACCGGATCTGGACCGGGTCCACTAGGATCCGGACCCGGATCCGTCAAAATTACCCTAGACCCGGACCCGACCCGGACCCGGCCGGGTCCAAAATTTTAAGACCCGGATCCAGACCCGCCGGGTCCGGTCCGGGTCCGGGTCTACCCGCGGGTCTCACTATTTTATTTTATTTTGTCCTACATTCTTCATTTCTTCCAAATTTCAAATTTCGCCGGTATTTTTTATCACGTACAAAATTATTTACGACATATATTGTACTAAGAAACTAAACACTCTTACAAACTCATTCATAACGGTCTTAGAAGACTTACATAAATGTCCGACAACAAACTAAATTCACCACCACAAGTCCACAATCCACAAGTTATAACTACAACTTTGAGTCCTTGAATGAACAAACAAATGGTGAGGATTGAGGAATGAGGAAAGAAGTGAGAGTAATTAATTTAGTTGTTTGCTACTACCAGTTCTGCCTTCTGCGTATGTACATTATGTTGGTAGATTTTTATTTTTTTTTAATTTTTTTTTAAAATTAAAGTGCCGGGTCCACGGGTCGGGTCCGGGTCCAAAATTTCAGACCCGGACCCGGACCCGGTTTTCAAAAATAAGATCCAGACCCGACCCGGATCCGCCGGATCTGAAAAAATGAGACCCAGACCCGACCCGCCGGGTCTGGACCGGGTCCTGGACCCGTTGCCATCCCTACTCTCACCCTCACACCTATCTACCCTACTCCCTAGACATACACCCCACTAATCTAATTCCTACACACTCCCTCCCTACTATATATATATATACCGTACGCTACATACATATATATATATATATACTCGTACTACTTATTATTACTACTACTCCTACGTAAACTACATACGTAATACTATATATTTCGTATGTTACTACTATTACATACTCTCCATACTATACTATGTACTACTACTTCTACTTAATATACTATATACTCCGTACTATATATATATACTATATTTATTACTTCGTCCTTCTCTATATAATTGAAGCATCGGGAATGAGAAGCTGTCCAGTATTTGGAGGAATTACTTTTCTAGTACCGTATTTGGGTCAAATCATTTCGATCGAAAATTCTTTAAAAGAGGAAGGAGACGACTTTCCTAACCTAGACAATATTATTGACCAGACCACCTTTTATTCTTAATAACGTTAATAAATACTCCGTAATATCTATTAAGGTAACCAAACTTTTGTTCTAACAACATTTCCTATATATAAGTATATTATGTTAGTAATTTAATAAGTTGCTTATTTAAATATTTAAGCTTGTTTGTATGACTAAATTACTTATGTATATAAAAAAAATGTTACGTGATATTTTATTTATGTTATGTACGTATTTATGACTAAATTCAACTTGACTAACTTATCACTTGTTTAATATATTTATTTTCACCTTTATATTTCTATTTATATGAAAAATGAGAAAATAAATAAAAGAACTTAGATTAATAAAATTTACTTATATCATTTTCATTGTATTTTATTTACTTACTTCTATTTGCTACGTATGTTTATTCTATGTACTTTATATTTTGTATAATTGTAATTTTGGTCATATTTAACTTTCTTTATGTAGACACCCATATTTTGACCGCCAGGTGTCTATAGCAGTTTCCAAAAAACACCCGATGATGATCGGACGTAGACATGACTTAATACACTCGATTTTGGACTCAGAATCAATAGTAGTTGGCACGAGCTTTTAGTGGAGTGAAAATCTCACCAAACAGACCTCAAATTCAGACCCAGAGGGTCGTTTCCAGTCAAATGAGACTAATTTGGGTCAAAACCGACACCAAGGACAAAATCATCTTTTAGCGACCGGGTTAAACCCCGGTCAAAGGCGTTTCCGAGGCATAGAAATCAGCCGCGCAAGCTTCGACAATTTGATTAAGAGTCAAATACTACAAAAAATCAGCAATGAAGAAGAATTAAGCAAGCTTTTCCTTTCCAAAACCGGATTCCTTTTTCCATCCAAAAACCGGAATCCTATTTCACCCCAACTAGGGATGTCAAAGGGTAGGATCTGGACCGGATCCTATAGGATCCAGATCCTTATCCTTATTTCTCCCCTTGGATCCGGATCCGATCCTTATCCTAAGGGTCCAAAATTATAGGATCCTTATCCGGATCCTAAGGATTAGGATCTTATCCGGATCCTAAGGATTAGGATCGGATCAGGATTGGATCAGGATCTTTCCATTTTTAAGTTCATTTATTGTTTTGTATTATATTCTCACCTTATATAATCATTTAAATTTAGACCATTTAAAGGGTTTAAGCAACCAATAATTATAAAATGTTCAAACAAAACTAAATGAAGTTTAGAGTTTAGATAACGCTACTACACTAGTCCGTACAACCACAAAGATCAATTATCCAAAATACATTACTCAAAAGAAATTAACTCCAAAAGACCACGAGAAACTCCGAAAGACCACGAGAAACACAAGTCCACAGCTACTATTTCTTCATTATTCATCAATTTGATGATTCATGTTCCCTATCATCATCATCATCAACTATGCCATGGACATCATGAAATAAGAAGATATAAAAGAAACATATAAGCCAAACAAATAAAAGGGTAGGATAAGGGTTGGATCAGGATCTTGTAAACGGGATCCTTATCCGACCCTTTTATTTTTAAAAGGATCAGGGTCCGATCCTTATCCTCAGGATCCAAAAATACTACGATCCATATCCTACCCTTAAAGGTATTGGATCCCAGGATCAGGGTAGGATCCGAAATCCATTGACATCCCTAACCCCAACCGGTGTTTCTTCCCCTCCAAGCAACCTTTTCCTATCAAAAGTGGGTGTTTCTTTCCTATCCGAAATAGGAGTTTCTTCCCATCCAAGCCAAGAAACCTCTCCTATAAATACCCCACCCTTGCACACATAATTTATTCATCAATTATTCACCATTCACATCAACAATTCACAGCACAACAATTCCAATCCCGACATACACAAATTACAACCCAGAATTCTAGCAATACAAGGCATATTATATTCCGATCTTTCCTCTAGAAATCCTATAGGATTCCCGACCATTAACAACCCGAAATTCTAGGCAATTTTAGGCAAACCGTATACAAACCCGAGAGCAAAACTCGCCAAATCCCCTCCCTAGCCATACACACCATAACTCACCTATATACATCTTAACGTTCCCGTGCCTAAGCCGCTACTACGAGTCCGTTTTCGTGATAATCAAGCATGTAGGTTGAGGGTGTTACAAAATCCCGACTTCTCCCTTTTCTTTTCTTTCTCTTGTCCGTCCGTTTTCATTTACGAGTCGTCACGTCTTTTTTTATTCCTTTTCTCGCTCTTAATATCGATATTATCGTACTATTTTCAATAAAGTGTCGTCCCTAGGATTCGATATCTACTTTATAGTCGAATATCGGATCTAAAGGAATCAATCAAACAAACTGTTTTCAAAAACTATTCTCGTTGATGCCGAAATAATCGTCACATAATCCTAAAAAGACTAGTTACGACATTACGACGCGGAGGGATTTATTTCGATTCAAAACAATTTCTAAAAACATCTTTTTTTCCTAACAGTCGCTCAAAGTATTGGATCTCGATTTCGTAGTCGAGTATCAAAGATTTACGAGTTTTGGAAATTTTAAGTCGGGTATAAATTGTGCCATATTTTTACACGACGTAGCGAAATAATCAATTTTCAAAATTAAACGCAATTTCAAAATCGATACTAAAATTGCAAAGCGAGTCATCACTCGTACAGGGAGCACTCGATCGAGTGACACCCCAAAAATCGGGCAGGAGCTTTTCTCAAGGGACACTCGACCGAGTCCCTCCATGACTCGGCCGAGTAGCCCCAATTACGGCTAAATTAACGTGTCTTACACTCTACAAGTCTCGACAAACCATTTTCAAACGACTTCGGTCAACACGTGTCAAGTCCATCACGTTAGGGGTGAGAAAAAAATATACGATACGGTTTTATTATACGTATACGATACGGTATACGCTTCCAATTATACGAATTTTCGGATATCCGATACGAATAACCGGATATACGATACGGTTTTCCTTAAAACTGTAGGGGATACGTATCGGGGAAAATAGAAACCGGATATCCGGTTTCCAATCCGGTTTTTTAAAAACAATAAAAAATATGAAAAATATAATCCTAATATTAATTATACAATAAAGAATTCAAAATCCACCAATTATTTTCAAAGGTAAGAAACAAAACTATTAGTATATTTATGATATTATATATTGAAACGTAATATTTTGTTAGAATAATTTTACCGTAAGACATATATACCATTTTTTTGAGGTTTTTTTTTAATGTATTTTATTATATCAATTTATATAAAACATAACGTTGCTTAAAAATCAATTAATTACTCTTAATTACAATGAAAAAATTGTTTTAAAAAAAAGAAAAATAGAAGAAAAATATAAAACTGGATACCGGATATCCGAAAAAGCCGGATATCCGGAAACCGGATACCCGGAAAAAATCGGATCGGATACGGATCGGGAATTTTTTTATTTTTAAAACCGGATATCCGATACGGGTTACAAAACCGGATCGGATATCCGGTTTTGCTCACCCCTACATCACGTGATCTAGTCTTTTCAAAACCGTTTTCATGACCATTCATCATCTTCTAATTCATTTGCACTTCGTTATTATGACAATTGTTGTATTATATCGTTTGTCGCATTGTAATTTCGGGTGGTATGTCACTCGTATATTGTAATTTGTTGTCGCACCTTTTCCTTTTATTTCGTTGTTTGTTTTATTATACTAAAATGAACATCACATGCTAAAACAACTTCGACATAATTCAAAGATGCATTAAACGACGTAGTCAAACACAATTCACATGTTTAGTCAAAAAGCTCTTTGCATATCATTCAACCGTCAAACTAACACGCGTACACCAAAAACGAACGATATCTTAGTAAAGGCCACTAAGTGAGGGCGGGGTTGGGTGTTTTTTTGTGAGCTTCCCAACACGTACCCTCACCCCTTACTCAGAACTGTGATTTCCGAATGTCCGAAACCATTGGCATACGAGAGTCATTCAATACACGATAACCGATAATGTCGGTATCGGTATCGCAATGCAATGGGACGAACCCCATAAACTCTGAAATCGGAATGGGCCGTACTTTGTGCACTGCCCATTATGACATTGAGTGGGTTCGAACGGGCCCGAAGTTCCACAAAGCTCGGTGGCGACTCCAACTTTGATTTAAATTTCAATCCGAGATCCATCTCACATGAGATTCGTTCGCCGCCCCAAACCCGCGCGTGGCCGCGTCGGGGTGGACCTATGTCATGTCCACAATTTGGCGACTCCCCTGGGGGTTCCTGATGTACCACTTGTCATCGGGGTTCCTAGGGTGAGACTCGAAAAGAAATCGTTCTATTAGTAATGTACACGTTTTAGTTTGATGGTTCATGCATAACCCAAATCTTTCCCGGGCCGGTTACTTGTGACCGACGTCCCATTATACCGCGGTTTATTCCTAAATGGGTGCACTAAAGACTTCGATGGCGGAACTCGCATGGGTTTTACGGCAAGTTCTAAGTCCAATTCGGCTTAGGAAGTTCGTCCTGATTTGCGAGAAAGTCATCGTCGTTGGTGTAAACCCTAGTTCGACTGACCGAGACTTAGATTAAGAGCATACATGGTGTCATTATACTGCTTCTGTGACTAAATGCTACTTGATTTACTTGTCATCTTTTCAAAAACCATTATTTCAAAAAAAAACTTGCATCTTTTCAAATTTATCCATTTTTCAAAACCCGGGAAGCTACCGAATTTAGGACTTACGATTTTATTCAAAATAGCATATTTCTAGCCGGTATGCTGCCCGAAATTTTTGAACCTTCAAAAAGTTGTGGCCCGATAACATTTTTTTCGATTTTCAAAAAAAATTTGGTCATCCATCCGACTTTCTCGGATCTTTCTAAAAAAACAAACTCCCTTTTCAAAACTTTCCTCTTCTTAGGATTTCTCGTATTTAGCAGTGTCGGGTCTTGTCATAAGTTGTCAAAGTCTCTAGCGTCGAAACTTCGTCGATCTTACATCAAGGGTTTCATCCCTATCCCAGTCCGCCTTATTTGTCAAAGCACTGCCCACCACGTAGGACGTACTCCTACAAAGGGATGCCCGTTTACACATTCGAGTCCAAAGTCTAGGAAAATCTCACATGGACTTTCCTTCAAACAGGACTCGGCCCACATAACCGAATCCTAAGGAAAGCCCACCATCTACAAGTCACCCGTCTAAGAGTCGATTTCGAGTCGATTTCTCATCTAGTCTTTTCCTCACTCGGAGGCTACCCTTCAGCAGAGCGATCAATCAGGGTGCTCTAAGGGTCATGTCTTACACGTGTTGTCTCACGTACCCCACTTTCGAATCACTTAGATGTCAAACCATCCGAGTCCTTAGTCTCACTTGGGGGTTATTCTCCGACGGAGCGATTAATCACAGTCACTCCGAGAATCGTACCCTACACATTTGTCTTAAGAGAGTCTAACCCGAGTCAAACCGGAGTCATCTCTCCTCCCGCGCTATTTTCCTATGCCGTATTTCGGTTCTGAAGCAACAATTCTGATTACGCGATATTCTTACAGACAGGCCACTGGGAACCAGGCGCCAATACAAGATGCAAGAAACTTTGGACAATTTGACAGCCTCACTAGCTAAGATTGAGACCCAATTGACAGCCATCAAATCCGACCAAATAGCTATCGTTACCCGTTTAAGCGCCTTGGAACAAGGGACCCTTAATGGTGGGGTTGAGACTACTGGGCCCCTAGCTAAACTTGTCAGCGCGGTCCGTAAGCTGGAGGAACAGGTCCACTTGTCAATGAACAACACTATCCACTAGTGAGAAACTACCAAAGGATCTCAACTTAGAAGGGTTACCCATATTCCAAGGGACGGAGGATCCATTGTCACACCTCCGAGCTTTCAAACAATTCATGGCAGTCAAGGAGGTCAAAGCCAACATGTTCATCAATTTGTTCGGCGCATCCCTCGGGAAATATCCAAAAGCCTGGTTCTATAGGCTTAATGCAAAAAGATTCCCAACTTGGGAAGATGTGGCTACCGAGTTCGCTAAAAACTATTCTGATAATATTGAACTTCAGACTACCATGCGGACCCTAGAAGTCATGGCCCAGGAACCCAAAGAAGGCTTCACCAAATACCTCCAACGCTGGAGGGCCGAAAGCGTGAAGCTGGTAGAGAAGCCCAATGAAAAAACTTTATTTGAGTCCTTTGTCAAGAACCTTCTCCCTTCCTACCGGGTCCATCTCTGGTATGCTATCATACCCAACTTCGCCACTTTAACTGAAATGGGCACTAGGGTTGAAGATGATCTTCGACATAATGAAAATCTGGGTGAAGCTTCTACCGAAGGCTATGCTGAGCATCCACTCGAGTCCTTAGAAGCCGAAGACTACTGACAACCTCATCCAAGAGTCTAGATTTGGTTTAAGTCCGAGTCTGAGTCCGAGTCTAGGATACCCAACATCCTCATTTCCAAATCAGAGTCAGAGTCATTTGTATTCTGTCCTCTTTTCAAAAATTCAATAAAATCAGCTTTCAATATTCTATCCCCACTATATGCTTTCCTTATGTTTATCCGAGAACATGATGAATACCGTCATACACTGTGAGCACATTCACGTGACTATTATAGGCACATCTATAACGACTGCAGGGAACCGAGACCCGTGTTTTCCTTTACCTGTTCCATGTCTGACATAGCAAGCCATATAACTACCGTTAGCAAGAGCGGTATCGAATCCTATGACAAATCTAGGTAGTCTCCTAGTTTGGGTTCAAGACGGGAGGCAAACCCATTTCCCACAATAAACACACATCCAATAAGATTGACCACTCCCTACCTTAGGTGTTAGTCTGACCAACAGAACAAAGAGAAAAAAAGCCGGACAAAAAAAATCAAAAGTCCAAGAGAAAAAAAGCAAAAGGCCAAAACAAAAAAAGCAGGCCATCATCAAAAAAAATAGGCATCCATGACCAAGGTTAAACGGTCAATCCAAGTGAAGAATCCCAAGATCGGGGCTAAGAGGTCAACCAAAAAATATTCAAAAACCCATGACCGTAGTGAAAACGATCAATTCAAAATTATCAATACTCATATCATCCAATAAGGGAGAAACAATCATGCTGGTCAGATAACACCACATTTAGCCTTCCCACATTACAACCCTCAAGACCTTCTCGAGACCTAGGCTAAGAGAGAGCCCGGAATTTTGAGGATTCAAGCTCCATACGATACACCCTAACCATTAGGGCCAGACATGGAAATCAGATCCCGCATTATCAAACCTGCCCGATCGAAGTTCGAGTCATTTTTTACTTGACTTCCCCCTTTCCTACCACATTACAATACCTTACCCTCGAAGCTTTAGTTCCATAAAATCGAGCTCCATATTTCGAAACATCAGAACCACTTACGACCTAGCACCACATTTCCAAAACGTCCAAACCAGTTACCAACCACAAACACGGGAATTCAACCTGCGGTCGGCATAGAACATGCCCAAATAGTTCACACCACCTCGCTCTGGGGGCTACCCCGGAGAATGCTCACAGTCACAGGATCAACATCCTAACTATTCTAGCCATTTGATCAAGACATCACTGGGAATGCACCTAGCCTACACCATCGTTATGACTAGTTACACACAAAGCCCTAATAAAGTAGGCCCCATAATATATTTTTCAACCACTGAACTACGGCTTGGTTTTATTTCACTACACGTGAATACGTAGGCAGCCTTTCAACAGAGGCACAACCGCCCACATTGACATACATTCAAAAAGCACCATCATTCCGGGCACGACACTGTCATGTTCTCAATAGTTTGCTTTGTCATCCTGGGGGCTTCTCTTAGGCAGAAGTTCTCCATCCACTCACATAATCCAAATACTTTCAAAAATCTAGTCTCCTTTCTATAGTGTGTCCTAGTACTCGGCTCCGTCGAAGGCGAGAATCTATCAGGATTTGAAACAACACCTACCTTGGGAATATACCCCGAAACCAAAAAAAATTCAAAGGAACACATCACTGTTATTGCTGAGTCCTACAGAAACAGTCCCATTACTGACTACTGCAACCCCGTATAGCACATTGTTCCCATTTCGACGTTCGACGGTGTTGCCACTCGCCTAGGCTACGGGATAACGCAACTTAAGAGTCTTGTCATCTTAGGTGGCCCACCTCCTACCAGGTCATGACCCAACCCTTAGAGAGTCCAAGTCGTGTCTGTCAACTCGTCCTGTCGCGTCCAGAGTCGGGTCTGTCGGTAGGTCTTTCTCTTCAAATTCTTGCTTTGAGATTTGCAAAACTTAGCCATTTGAGAAAATCCTTTTCGACAAGGTCAAATTTCAGTCTATTTAAGCTGCAAATTTCTTTTCTACCCCTTTCAATTTTGAAAACCTATCTCCTAGCACGTGAGTTGCTTTCAGGACTTCGATTTCAAAATGAAGCAAAAATCGTTTTTCCAAGCGCAAGTCGGTCTATGGATGCTAACTGCATTTCCTGTATGCTATCTTGTTATCTGCTATATTTGCTATTTCTGCCTATATATCTAACATTTCAGGTACCAGCTTGTGCTTCCCAAAGGAACTTCAAGTTTTTACTTCCCCAACGTGAGTCGGTGTTTCGCCTAAATGTTACATACGAATTGCTATGTGTTGGCATCATACAGGTACACCTAGACTCGAGAAGGAAGTCTCCTCGCAAAAAATCCCCAGTGGAAAGCTCAGGCGACATTTCTACTAAAAATCGGGATGTGTCTGCGAACGGTCACATCTATAGCTTCCTATGCAAGCTCCCGCGTAATTCTGAATCGGGATGTGTCTGCAAACGGACACACCCATGGCTTCCTAGGCAAATCTCTCGCGCAGCTCCATGATGGGATGTGTTTGAAAACGGGCACAACCAGGGTTTCTTAGGCAAGTCCCCAATGAGCTATTAACATCCACTGAGGTATGATTTCTATCTTATGGCTGGCGAGCCCTCTTACGCAAGTCTAATGGACTATAAACGACCCGATCAGAAGTCTGCCAGGTCTTAATCCTTGATTGGCCGGGTAGCTACTCTGACTTTCGCCTTGTAACACCCCGTATTTTATAATAATATTTATTCAGAAAGTTATTTATTTAAAACAATTATTTTTGAGTTTTATAATAATATTCATTCCGTATTTTATTACCACCATTATCCGTTTTAAATAAATGTCTCGTTTTGACTCACCTTTAATAGGTTAAAATGTCCGTACATAATTTGACTATTTTACTATATTATGTATTTCACCTATATTGTTTCTCCAAGCGTTTAATCTTGGTCCAACCTAATTTTTAATTGGATGATCCATTGTATGAGCTAATGGACCCAAAGCCCATTTGTTAATCCTCTTATAAAAAGAGCAAAACCTAGCAAGCAAGCTGCTGAATTCATTTGCTTCGCCCTGCCGTACGCCTCTTCCTCTCTTCATCTCTTTCTTTCTCATTTTCTCCATTTAACTCCATTGTTATGCATCTATCTTTCTTACAAATACATACATAAATTATATTTTCATAATCTTGGCTCTTTCCTCTACAATATGTTCATCTCCAATTATTTTTATGGGACTCATTTTTATAAACATTTAGACCTATCTTTAGGGTCCCTAATTAAAGAAAAAGTTATCATTCTTTTGGTCGTTTTGGAAGGGGATTTGTGTCATACGATTTTTATCACGTGGGTTTCGGTTTGTTTCATAAAAGTTGATTAATGGGGATGATGACACGTGTTGGAGACGAGGTTTTGTTTGTCGCGTTCTTCATGGTGCTTCTTATTAATGTCTATCATTAATCGCCAAAAGGTAACTAGATGTGATTCTTTTCGTGTTTATGCATCTTGAATGTGTTGTGTGATTTTAATGATTTGTAACATTATTTAATTGATTTGTGTTGTGTCTTTATTCATGATTCAAAGTGTCTAATTAATTAGTATGTTAATTGAATGATTTATTATCATCGTTAGATCTATAATTGTCGTTTGCGCTTATATTAGAACTGTTAGATCTAATCCGTTGTAGTATGTAAAATTCATACGTGAGCCGCTTGGCCTCTCCGTTTGGAAATGTTAGGGTTGTTTCATCGATGCTTTTAGGGTTTCAAACCCTAGGTTCAATGATGACTCCACCTACCATCACCCGATGTTGAGGTTAGGGTTGAGGTTAATCTAACCTTGATCGAAGATCATGTAACTTTATTGGAAACTTACTATACAACTTCACTTAAGGTTAAGGTAACTTCAATGCGGGGTTATAGGCTCGTTGAGGTTCAATTTAAGTGACTCCACGAGGTTATGATCAAGGTTAATATAACCTTAGTTGAGGTTTACGTAACTTTATTGTAAAGTTATTGTACAACTTCACATGAGGATAATGTAACCTTATTGCGTGTTATAATCCCACGGAGGTTAGTGTAACCTCACGAGGTTATGACAAGGTTAATGTAACCTTACTTGAAGTCAAGTAACTTCAATGGAAAGTTACGATACCCTTCACTTGAGGATTACGTAACACCGTTACGAAGCTATAATCTCACTGAGGTTAAGGTAACCTCACAAGGTTATAGTCGAGGTTAATGTAATCTTAACTTGAAGTTGATGTTATAGTGGTTATACTATGACACCACCTTCGGGTTGACGTTATATACATAACTTCACTTTAGTAGACAAGGTTAATGTAGCCGTACCTTAACCTTGAATACTAATACACGTTAGATGTTCAGGATTATACTTTGTTAAACATTAACTCTATCACTATTTGAAGGTTATAGTCAGTTGTGCTATAACTTTACCATGTTATCGTTGTTTGATTACTTCTATACTCGTTCCTTTAGAACAACCAGTTACATTGTTCTACGTTTGAGTCGTGATGTTTATCACGGATGATTAGTACTTGGTATAGTCTATTACACTATCTAGGGCCTGATTTTCCCCGGTATAGTAAGTGACACTATACTAGGTCGGATTACTACATAGTGCAGTCAGTTACACTGTACTACATAGAAGTCGTGAGGTTTCTCACGCAGTTGGCAGTCAGTTACACAGTGCAACATACATGATGGTTAGTGATATAGATGACGGTAGTATCAGTTACATACTATCGGAATGAACCAATACTGCTCGTAAGAGGTTTAATTGGTCTATGTTCGGTGGGTCCAGATTCGTCAGTTACACGTTCTGGATTCCCGTGTGTCGTTCGACGTACAGTTACTGCGTCGAGAGTTCTGGCCAGGTCTTAGACATATAGTCGTCAGTTACACGCTATACATAGTACCGTGGAGTATCGTTACATACTTAACAAAACGGAGAGTCAGTTACACGCTCTGTGTCAGAGGGTCAGTTACACGCTCTGACTAGTTAGAGTATCAGTTACATACTCTAGCCGGTGTTCATTCTATGTCCTATACATCTTTGTATGAAGTCGGTTCTTGCTTACTCCGACCTGTATGGATGGATACGTAGTATCTATCTCGATCGTTATGATTAATTATGGATTGCAATAAATTACCTGATCGTGTCTTATAACATGTTGGTCATGTGTATTGATATCTTCACATGTCGTCTAATTGTGTTATCTTTCATTATTATTACTATGCATGTTCAACTTGTTGTAACCATGACTGGGAGAACATCTAGTTGCTCCGCACTGACTGTGGACCCCCCCTCCCCCTTTCAGGTCTTCGGAGATGCTATTGATTGTGATGCTGAGTTGGGGAAGACTTGTGGAGAGAGACCTTTATTTAAGTTTCTTTTGATTTTCTTTTTGAACAACTTTTGAATAATGTATTAGTTTGAATGTCGAGATAGTGACAGTTCGGATTTGGTCGGGTGTTTCCGCCACCTTTGACCCTATTATTAATACTATTTATATTATTATTAAGTTTTTAAAAATCCGGGTTGTTACAGTTGGTATCAGAGCGAATACGCTCCCAAATCTCCCTTAGTAATAAAGAATAACTTGACTTAGTAATTGAGTGAGAGTAAATGGGGGTAGAAACAATTAAGGATTTATCTGTTTATGCCTTAGTGTTTCATATCGTTATTAATTGTATTACGAGTGTTGATCATGTACTTGCTTCTGTATGTTTTAACGTTTCGTCTCGTTATTAATTGTGTTACATGTGTTGTTCATGTTTTAATTGTTTATGCCTGAATGATTATCTTTAATAATTGTATTAAGTGCATGGTTCGCGTAAAGACTTTTTCAAGCATGCTTTGTTGATTTAAATCACGGTTATTTTTGGAAAAATCTCTCTTTATGTTACATACACATCGTACTTTTGGTTATATGTTTGTCAAAACTCTTAATCCTTGATAACTCGAGCTTTACTCTTCTCGTACTATTATCCTTTTGGATCACTTGGTGGTGTTGTCTCTTCTTAAGGTAACTTTGAGAGTTTTCCTGTTGTGATTCAGTCTTGGGTTAATAAGTTAGAATTGATTGTATTTGGAGATTCAAGTATGAAAGAAAAGAGCAATAATTATAAAGAGTTTGGTCGCGAAGAAGTCTAATTTGGGATTAAAGGTTGTAAGATGATGTTTCCTTTGAGATTAGATTGATATGAAGTTTACTTTGGGAATAGAGGTTGTTAGACGATGTTTACTTTGGGATTATGAGTGTTATGTCCTTTTATTTTTGAGGAAATCCGTATTGATGATATTGGGTGTTTGTGTATGGTGTAAGTTGTACGACTATGGTTTCTGAATTTTTCAAGGAGTGAGACACATGATGAATAGATATATCTTATGGTATATTATTTGGGAGTATTGCGACTTATGCCTGTAATTAATAGAGTTATTGAATTCTGTCTTAAGGAAAATAGGTTATGTGGGTTACTTATGGATTAAGAATACAGGATGGTACAAAATTGAACGTTATTGTGGATTTTAGATTAAAGGATGAGAATTTTGGGAACTAGGCTTGCCTTGAATTGGAATACTGTATTCGAGGAGTAAGAAACGTTAATGGCAGACATTGTGTGATGAAAAGAATTTATGATTTATCTATTGACGAGTTATTTAATGATAATACCTTTTAAGAACCGAGTGAAAGAGAGTAATATGAGTTATGAACTTATGACGTATTAATGTTTAGATCTTGATTTCGTAAACTACCATATTGAAGATGGAGATAATGAATCGTGGTATTTGTCTTTTTAAGGATGTAGAGGATTCTATGGTTTTATTCATTATATTTGATTAGATGAAGGTATTGGGATTTAATAGTCTAGAGAATGATTATCTGAGGAACATAGTGATTGTAAAGGGACAATTACATAGAGATTTGTCTATCTTGAGGTAGTATGGTAATATGATTAAAGGTTGGTAAGAGACGAAGATACCTTGAGCGATGATTGTACGAGAATTGTAAGACCCTGGTTTTTCGTGCTTTACTTATATTATTAAGGTGTCGTCTTTCGGTAGATAAAACTGTTTTGAGGCGTCTATCCTTGTCTCCTTGATCGTATCAACCGTGCTTCTCATATTTTCATACCAACCAAAAGTTTCCTTTTATATTTGTCCTTTTTATGTTTGATCTTTCGATACCCTTTATTTGATCATTATTTCAACACCAACTTTTTATATTTCTCTTCCTTCAACTTTTTGTAATTTCTCTTTCGCCTTGATGTCACCTTGTGCTGCAACTTCTCAAACTTTTTACCTTGCGGTATATCACAAAATATTTCCTTTTTTTGTTCGCGTGCCAATTGTTCTTTTATGGTAATGTGAAAACTTTTGATTCCTTCTTCATAACTACTTGTGATCATCTCATAGTGGAAGTTTGGATCCTTTGGCGAAATGTTTATACATCGAGTTTGAGGTTGGGTTAATTGATGTTGAGAGCATAGAACATAGTATATGAGTATGAATTGGGATAATATATGGTGTTTTGGAAGTTTTGTATTTAAGGTCTTATACCGAGCTTAGAAAGTTTGAGGATGTTATTACGTTAGGGAACGTGGATGTTAATTTGTTCCTTCAAAAGCTATATAGAAAACTTTGGAGATAAGGTGTTTCATTTAAGTGCATGAGTCGTTTATTGAAGGACATAGATTAAGGCATTCCTTTGATGGACTTTTAAGGTTAATATATTCATTTACGGATAGCAAATTGTAATTAAAAATTGAGGTTATAAGCTTGGTCGTTATGTTGATGATGAGATTTGTACGGTGATATTATGATTCAATGCTTTTGTGGAATTGCATTATCAATGGAGTAGTATATTGTGGTACATTGAGTACTAGCTTTACTAAAGGTGTATAATTCTTTGGGTGCCTAGGAATAGCGTGATCAGATGTTTTCAAAGGAAGTGATTGGATTTTGTGCGTGTGACTAATAATTATGTCATGAGATTGAGGTTGCATTGAGTTTGTGATAGTTATAATCAGATTTAAGGTCTGAAATTTATGGATTTGGACAGTAATACATATATCAAGAAGATTTGCGATATTATATTAAAGAATTTCGAGCATTAGAGTTGTGGATGATGGTAATCACTACTTGCTTTGAGGATATTAAAGTAGTGATAGTTCTAATGGATCTAGTGAATATTAGAGTTTTCTAATTCGGAAGATACAATTTGTTTAGAGACTATTTATATGGAGTTTTGTTGATTTCATATCTTGTGGTGAATAGTGAACTAGAATGATTGAATCATTAGTAATGAGTTTGCAGAAATGATGAGAGAGCATATATTTTGGAATGATGGCTGATATTTGTGGATAATGTTTGAAATAAATAGAGTAGAAGTTGGTAATTCATGAGTTAAGATGTTGTACATCGATGAATATTACTTAAGGGTATTAAGTATACTTGGTGGACGTAAGGTAATGATGCATTGATATTATGGTATACGAGATGTGATAGTATTTATGAGAGTTAATCACATGCTTAAGGTGATGCTGGTGTGGAAATGTTGACCAGTTTTACTCGATAAGGTCATATCGCGATAAAATAGACAACTATTTGGAAGATGGTATTGATTTAGCAATTATTTTGGGTTGTGATAATTTGGGAATAATCTGATTGAGATTTTAGAATGGATAATGATTATTTAACATTGAGGACTTAAGATACACTTTGGTGGTTTGAGTGTTTATAAGGATCAGAGTGCGCAGCGGTTTGGATTCCGAGACGACTTGTGGTGATGATCACTTGTAATTATTATCTTCTTTTGATCTTGTCTTTGAACTTCAAATTTCGAGGACGAAACTTCTTTTTAGGGGGTTGGATTCCGAATAAATATTATTATAAAATACGGGGTGTTAAAATACGGGATTCCGAATAAATAATTCTTTTTAGGGGGTTTAATTTTATTTTAATATAAAACCTCTTTTAAAGAAACACTTATTTTTAAAAGAAGTTATACGATATTTGGGATATAATGTTTCCGGTGACACTTGAGGATTAAAGTGTAACGTTGTCACACTGAAAGAAAGTATTTGAGGATTTGACTGTTCAAATGAGTCCGACCAATTATTGAAGGTCACCAAATAAAGTACTACTTGTTCACGGGCGATTTTTATATAAAGTTTACGATGCGAGTCTGGGACGAATAGCTTGAGTTGGATTCTACCATGCGTGGTGTTTCGACTGTACTTGTAATAAAAAGCAGACTCGGAGGCTGCGGTCTGAGAGTCGACCTAGTGTTTAAGGTAGTCGTCCTACGGCAGTGAGAGCTGCGGTTCAAGAGTCTGCGTAGGGTATGTGGCGCACGTATAGACAAGTACTTGATCAGTATTACCACCTAGGTAGCGGGGGCAGAACAGAATTCTAAAAACTGCGGGTTCCCTCTTGGTGATGCAGAGAATGTAATCATCAGCTTTCATTTCAGCCCAGAGCTCCATTTGAATAAACGTATAATATAATAGAAGTTAGGGCCCAATTGAGCCTTATGGGTGAGATGTAAACCTCATAAGATCGGTTTGGTCTACGAGTCGGTACTACGGTTACTTCTATTGGTGAGATGCAAGCCAATAGGGTGTAGCGGTGATACTAGGACCCACGACTCGTGTGTTTATTCTCTGTTTACGTGAAAAATGATTTAAAAATCAAATGGCTGCTAATGTCCCATCTTTTAGACTTTATCATATCCATCACCTCACATGTTGGTTAATTGAATTAAAGGAAACTATCTGTTACGTAATATCCTTTCACTACAACAAAAACGCCTTTTCGCGGCAATTATTTCCTGACGATTGGTAAATCGTCATAATTAATATACTTTATTCCTTTTAAATGACCACTTATTATAACAAATGTGAATCGACACTAATAAACTCAATCAATTGACAAGTTATCTCCCCACAACCCTAATAATATCAGCCTACTTAAAACCGTTCCCTAATAAAAAAAATTAACATTCAGTGATATATATCGCGATATCTTCCTCCTTGCTAACCTCTCCTCTGAACCTCCATCGTTGTTGCCTACCTCTATCACATTCTTCGTCGCCGAAAACAATCCTTCACCGTCACCACTCTACTTCCTGTTTCTCAGATCTGAAAACCATCTACAATTGCTGGTGCGTTTCATAATTTGTGACTCTGATTTTTTTATTTGATTTTGTGTTTATACATGTTTGATTTGGGAGTTATTTATGTTTGATAATTTAGGGTTTGCTGTATAAATGATTTATTATTGTTGTTTTGGTAGTCAATTGAGGTTAATTAGATTTAAGAGGTTTATAGTATGTAGGTGTTTGCTGCTCGCTCCCCACTATTATCATCGAACTGTAAGTCTTGTTTTTCACATTTAGTGTTTCTTGTTGAATTGTGTGAAACTTTCTTTCACTCTTCAATTTATTTAATGGTAATTGAGTTGTTTATGGTTTGATTTAATTTGTTTCTTGATAAAGTTGTGAATTTCATATTCAAAATACAGTTTGCCTTGATAAGAATGTAAGGCTTCTGAAGATGATGGAACTTTATCAACTTGGCTCCAGGGAGGTCACTCTTCTTTTGAGACTGATATGTATAAGGTATTGCAAATTGATTCTATGCTCTTTGATGATTCTTTCAATGATTGAAAAAAAGCTAAATAATCACCAAACATCACTGCCCTTTCTTCAACATATAAAGTTGCTATCAGTCAACACATTTCTTTTCTTGAGTATACACAATTTTGAGTAGTTCTAAAAATTATTAATGTACAGACATCAGTATAGCTACTTGTATATTAATGCAGTAATGCTTGTACATGTTCCAGAATTTTCAGCCATAATGATGTTATGAATAATTACAATTTTCAAGCCCTTTATATGTTGGAGACTTGATACCTATCACTGCATTTAATCTTTTTTTTTGTTTTTTTTGGTGCCAGCTGCCACAACTAGAAAATTAAACTGACTGCGGTCTCTTCTTACTTCATTATGCGGAACTTTTTATAGATGAAGCTCCACTAAACTTCAGTCCTTTTTGGATCAATAAGTTTGATCCTTTTGTGAGTAATATTTTCTTGACATGTCTTTGCTATTTGTAGTAGCTAGCTCTCTTTTATCCAGTTTGGCCTTCAATGATACTCATGTATAGTTTCCTCTCTTTGAAAAAGACATTCGTGCCAAGACTGACATTAGCGAATCAACCAATATGCTAGTATAAAGGACAACCAACTAATAATATCCCGTACATGAACATGACTGTAACGAATCAACCAAACTTGTCATCTATAAGGACAGTCCCTTTGATACTTATGTTGATGTTAGCTATTTTGGTGCATTTGTATGAGATAATTTATGTGTCATTTTGATACCATTTGGGTCTTCTATTTAAAATTAAGCTGGATAAGAAGATTTCTAAAAGTTAAAGTAAATGATCATTGCACTTCGAGAAAAAATGACATACAAAACAAAGAAGCTGTTTATATGTATGATAAAGCATACAACGAGAGGAGAAAGAAACCTCATAAACTGGAAGGCCATATGTGCTTCCTGAAAGTGTAGCTTTGATAGTTTCAGTTGCACCAAGAAGTGGGGCTCCTGAAAATCAAATATTTATGTAACATATGTGCACACCATATGTCTCCATTATCTCTCACATTGTTGGAATTTTCTTGCTATTTCCTTTTGTTTTATTTTAAATATGTCTGGACTTGTTTGGGTATGCAGGGCAGGTTGTTGAGACTGGAGTTATAGGAGATGAAATTGATGAGATCGGCTGGAAATTCAAGCAATGATAATGATGCTACCAGAAACTAGGTGAAACAGTAATACAATGTACTGCAATCGTTCCTAGAAAATCTCAACAGGAGTTGTCTTTCACAAAGAATTCCTTTATATGGAAGTGATTGAATCAATGGATGTTTTGAAGAAAATCCATCAAAATCCGCTTTTCTTCCCTTTGTGTAACGGTATGATCATACTAATACGGTATGTTCTTATTTAATTTTTAACATAATTGGTTCGTACTTAATACATACATAAATAAATTTGATTTCTTTACTTGCACGTGGCAAATGAATAAAAATTGGACTAACTTGGTATATATATACATTATCTTTGTTTATTGAAGTTTTTCGAGGCGCGACTACTCTATGTAACACGGAATATACGGGTTGAATCTTTGCTTTGGGGTTGAAGATGTAGTGATTTTTTTGTTTACAAGAGACCGTTTGCACTTATTTTTGACCTATTTTTAGTAATTTAATTTAGTAAATGTTGGATACATACAGAGTATAATTTTTGGGATTTTATAAGTAATAAAAAAGTGTCGTGTTTTTTTACTTGCCCTTTCGTTTTATTTTTTTATTTGAGAGATAGAGATGATAATTCGTATTGAATGAAATCTATACCAATTTACTACTACGTATATGGTTGCAATTGTACTACATATCATGTCAAATTCAATTGTTGCGATTGTCAAAGATTATGTTTTGTAACACTTATTGTGTCAAATACAATTACAACAATTGTCACTAAATGACGTTTTATTGGACTTATCGCGTCGAATATAATCGTTACAATTCTTATTAGTGGGAAAATCATATTGTTTACCGCATCAATAACAATCGACACTAAAATCGCCACTAAACCTCATCTTCTATCACGTCGATTTTAAGAAGCTAACCCAGCGAATATATTATTCGCCACGAAAGGTTACGGCAACGCCGCCTACCTCAAAGAATACACAATCGATGGAAAAACCTTCGTGACGAATAAAATTGCCACGAAATACAAAAATAATCGCCGTGAAAATGTGATTTTGTTGTAGTGTTTAATATTTTTGTAAGCATATTATTTGTTATTTCCATGATTGTCTTATGTGTTCGAGGTGATGTTAGATGAACGACTTGGTTGTCCCGCTCAGTGTCAACTGTATTATTTTTTTTGCAGGTCTAAGATATTGGGGAATCGAGCGAGAGAGATTTAATAATACGTTTGTTTAAAATTCAATCTATATTCTGAACTAAGTGAATCAAGACTATGTAATTAATAGTCGTTTGTTGTAAGGATCCGTAGCGATCCGGATTTATTTACACTCTGATATAATTTTAATTAAATGACTTAGATAACTTTCCGCATTATCTATTATTTTAAGTCATCGAAAATCCGGGTTGTTATAGTTGGTATCAGAGCAACTAGATAAATAAATACTCCTCTTGAAGTCGAGTGATATGTTGAGGATTAATCCGGGTTGTTACAGTACTACAAGGTTGCTCCTAAAGTTATTTAAATATTGAGGATTAACCCTGTCATGACCGACAAAAACACTTGAGGATGAACATTAGGAGATCAACCTGGTCGATGAGAAATGCTAATGTCATCACGAGAACTTCGGACATTTGTATAATATATGTATTTGAAACTATGAGAGAAGTCTCCAACTAAACCCAATAGTATCGTAGCTTATGAATGCTCTACAAGTTATATGGGAATTAGGATAACCTTATTTAATGGACTTTTATGCTACGAGAAACTTGTATTACCCATAACACAACACCTTTCAATTTTTAAGGAATATAAACATCACGATGTTTTGGAGATAAGACAAACCATAAACTAAATCTCGAGAATGATCCGAGATTGAATAGTGCCACTATATGGGAATTGAGAATCTACAGTTGATCAATAATACCTACCATACTAATTTGGGATGTACCACCTTTGTAAAACTTTGAGGAGAGGTCAGATATACGAGCAAGCCACTTGCGAGCCGAGTCATTTTTGCGAGAGGAATCCTAACACTTCATTTTATTTGTGTGGTGTCTTAAACTTCGTTAATTGCTTAAGTTATATCAGAATTTTGAGGACGAAATTGTTTTAGGGGGTAGATTGTAATACCCCGTATTTTTCAAATATAGTTAAAATTTTAAACATTTATTTAAAACAAGTTTAACGTTTGAAAAATTATTTTCGTGAAGAAAATATTTTGTTTTCGTTAAACTAAAAATTATTCCGTATTAAAAACATGAGTATTTATTTATCAATTTATTAAATTTTTTATCTTTCGTTATATAAAGTTTAAAACTCAAAAATATATTTTTAATATTGACCTGTCGTTTTAACAATTTCTCGTCTCGTAAAACTTTAACGAATTCTTAAAATAATAATTACTTATAACTATTATCCCATAATACTATTTATCGTCTATTTTACGTACCGTCTCACAAATTCTTTTTAAAAATAAATTTTACGATTTCCATTAATTCAATTCCATAATCTTATATTTCAACTTTTTAAGATAGTAAGAAAACGTTTGTATGAGAAATGGACTGAAACTCGGAAAACTTGGGTCTTCTTTTGACCTCCACGTTGATGGCCTATTATTACTAACAAATCCTACCTCTAACCTAGCCTATCCTAATCATCTAATCTACACTATACTCTCTCACCCTCACACCTATCTACCCTACTCCCTAGACACCCCACTAATATAATTCCTACACACTCCCTCCCTCCCTAATATATATATATATACCCGTACGCTACATACATATGTATATATATACTCGTACTACTTATTATTACTACTACTCCTACGTAAACTACATACATAATACTACGTACTATATATTTCGTATGTTACCACTATTACATACTCTCCATACTATATTATGTACTACTACTTCTACTTAATATACTATATACTCCGTACTATATATATACTATATTTATTACTCGTCCTTCTCTATATAATTGAAGCATCGGGAATGAAGAGTTGTCCAGTATTTGGAGGAATTACTTTTCTAGTATCATATTTGGGTCAAATCAATCTCGATCGAAAATTCTTTAAAAGGAGGAAGAAGATGATTTTCCTAACGTAGACGATATTATTGACCCAGTCGACCTTTTATTCTTAATAACGTTAATAAATAATAACTTATTAAGGTAACCAAACTTTTCTTCTAACGACATTTCTTATATATAGGTATATTATGTTAGTAATTTAATAAGTTTCTTATTTAAATATTTAGGCTTGTTTATACGACTAAATTACTTATGTATATATAAAAAAATGTTACGTGATATTTTATTATGTTATGTACGTATTAATGACTAAATTCAAATTGACTAAATTATCACATGTTTAATTTATTTATTTATCACCTTTATATTTCTATTTATATGAGAAATTGAGAAAATGAATAAAAGAATTTAAAATGATAAAATTTACTTGTATCATTTTCATTGTATTTTATTTATTCAACTTTATTTACTACGTGTATTTATTCTATGTACTTCATATTTTGTATGTATTTTATAATTTTGGTCTTTCTTTAGTATTTTTGGATTTGTAGAATAAATTAGTAACTTACAAAATATTTTATTTTAATAATATTTTAATTTAAATTTTTTTATATAGTAGAAAATTATAAATTTCATTTTCTAAAAATAAATTATTTTATTTTATTCCTGATTTTTACACGACATTTATAAATATTTTAGAAAATGATTTTACGTCAAATTTTAAGTACGACTTAATTTATATATTCTTTTAGAAATTTTTATATTTTACGGAAACTTTAAATTTTAAAAATGATAAAATTTCAAATTTTGAAATAGTATTTTATTATACTTTAATTTTATTTTAATATAAAATCTCTTTTAAAGAAACTCCTATTTTTAAAAGAAGTTATATGATATTTGGGATATAATGTTTCCGGTGACACTTGAGGATTAAAGTGTAAGTTGTCACAATGAAAGGAAATATTTGAGGATTTGACTGTTCAAATGAGTCCGACCAATTATTGAAGGTCACCGAATAAAGTAGTACTTGTTCACGGGCGACTTTTATATAAAGTTTACGATGCGAGTCTAGGACGAATAGCTTGTGTTGGATTCTACCATGCGTGGTGTTTCGATTGCACTTCTAATGAAAAGCAGACTCGGAGGCTGCGGTCCGAGAGTCGATCTAGTGTTTAAGGTAGTCGTCCTACGGCAGTGAGAGCTGCGGTTCAAGAGTCTGCGTAGGGTATGTGGCGTACGTATAGACAAGTACTTGATCAGTATTACCACCGAGGTAGCGGAGGCAGAACAGGATTCTAAAAACTGCGGGTTCCCTCTTGGTGATGCAGAGAATGTAATCATCAGCTTTCATTTCAGCCCAGAGTCCCGTTTGAATAAACGTATAATATAATAGAAGTTCGGGCCTAATTGAGCCTTATGGGTGAGATGTAAACCTCATAAGATCGGTTCGGTCTACGAGTCGGTAAGACGGTTACTTCTATCGGTGAGATGCAAGCCAACATGATGTAGCGGTGGTACTAGGAGCCACGACTCGTTTATTTATTCTCCGTTTACGTAAAAAATTATTTTTAAAATCAAATGGCTGCCAATGTCCCGTCTTTTAAACTTTACCGTCTTCGACCTCACATGTTGATAATTGAATTACAGGAAACTATATGTCACGTGATATCCTTTATTATTTTTGTAAGCATATTATTTGTTATTCACATGATTGTCGTATGTGTTCGAGGTGATGTTAGATGAACGACTTGGTTGCTGTCTCGCTCAGCGTCCACTGTTTAAATATTATTTTTATATAGTAGAAAAATATAAATTTCATTTTCAAAAAAAAAATTAATTTATTTTACACGACATTTATAAATAATTTAGAAACTGATTTTACGTCAAATTTTAAGTACGACTTAATTTATATATTCTTTAAGAAATTTATATATTTTACGGAAACTTTAAATTTTAAAAATGATAAAACTTTAAATTTTGAAATAGTATTTTAGTATACTTTAATTTTATTTTAATATAAAACTTCTTTTAAAGAAACTCTTACTTTTAAAAGAAGTTATACGATATTTGGGATATAATGTTTCGGGTGACACTTGAGGATTAAAGTGTAACGTTGTCACACTGAAAGGAAGTATTTGAGGATTTGACTGTTCAAATGAGTCCGACCAATTATTGAAGGTCACCAAATAATGTACTACTTGTTCACGAGCGACTTTTATATAAAGTTAACGATGCGAGTCTGGGAAGAATAGCTTGTGTTGGATCCTACCATGGGTGGTGTTTCGACTGTACTTGTAATGAAAAGCAGACTCGGAGGTTGCGGTCCGAGAGTCGACCTTGTGTTTAAGGTAGTCGTCCTACGGCAGTGAGACCTGCGGTTCAAGAGTCTGCGTAGGGTATGTGGCGCAAGTATAGACAAGTACTTGATCAGTATTACCACCTAGGTAGCGGGGGCAGAACATGATTCTAAAAACTGCGGGTTTTCTCTTGGTGATGCAGAGAATGTAATCATCAGCTTTCATTTCAGCCCAGAGCCCCGTTTGAATAAACGTATAATATAATAGAAGTTCGGGCCCAATTGAGCCTTATGGGTGAGATGTAAAGCTCATAAGATCGGTTCGGTCTACCAGTCGGTACTACGGTTACTTCTATTGGTGAGATGAAAGCCAATAGGGTGTAGCGGTGATACTAGGAGCCACGACTCGTGTGATTATTCTCTATTTACGTGAAAAATGATTTAAAAATCAAATGGCTGCCAATGTCCCATCTTTTAAACTTTATCGTATTCATCATCTCACATGTTGGTTAATTGAATTAAATTAAACTATCTATTACGTGATATCTTTTATCATTTTTGTAAGCATATTATTTGTTATTCACATGATTGTCTTTTGTGTTTGAGGTGATGTTAGAAGAACGGCTTGGTTGCTGTCCCGCTCAGCGTCCATTGTGATTGGGGACTTTGAGTCACATTTTTGGATGTGTCTTATGTGTTAAACCTTGCAGAGCAGTAACCTATCGCACTCCAAGAGTTAAAGTCAGTGGCGACTGATCTTAGCTACTGACATCTGTCGCAATAAACAGACGCGCGACTGTCAACAGTCGCTAAGCGACAGTGGCTACAGTTAGTCGCTAAATTTAGCGAATGAAATCGGTCGCTATGGCCTCATTTTAGCAACTGATTTCAGTCGCTATGACCTCATTTTAGCGACTGATTTCAGTCGTTATGACCTCGTTTTAGCGACTGAAATCAGTCGCTAAGAGCATCAGTTAGCGACTGATTTCGATCGCTAAATGGTGCGACGTGGCGTCCTACAGCGACTGATTTCAGTCGCTAAATAGAAAACTTAGCTACTGATATCAGTCGCTACCGTGCCAAAAATAGGCCGGTTATATTTATTATTTTTCTAGCCAAAATCTGCACAATAAAACAAACCAACAACCACAATACATCCCAAACATCATTCCAAACGTTGTTCCAAACGTTACGCAAGCTTCACACTCCAAAATTGGCAACCAAGTACGCAAACGTCGTGAATACACTAAATTAAAAGTATTGTTACAAACTGTTTTTTCAACAAGCATTCAGAAACTACAATTTGTTTTCATTCAATCAACTCAGCCAACAAGGAAACTAGCTGACGCACCACTACCACCGTCATCGAAGGGGTCTCTAGGATCCGGGAATCGGGGAGTGGGGCCGGAGTTGCAGTTATACTGCTGCGTGTTCCTAAGACGCCGTAGCTCTTTCAGAATTTGCAGGTTAATGGACTCCTGCGTCTTCAGCCTGTCATTCTGCTCCTTCATCTGCTCGGCCGTAGCTGCCCGTTGTGCCCTCTCCTCTCGAAGTTCCGCCCTCATCTCAGCCATCTCGGATGGTACACGCTCGGTTGTGGTCGCATGGGCCCCCCGAACATTGGGTGGTGTCCAGTACAGGGAATGAGTGTTCCCCGTACCGTACACCGCTCCCTTGCGGTATCCCTCGGCGACTCTAAACCAAATCGTGCTCGGGTCCACACCTTCATTCTCGGGCGCTCTAGTGGCCGCCAAATTCGATCTCTGAAAGAAATAGAAGTCATGATTAGGTTGATTGTTTGAAGAAAAAAAAGTAACAAAGTATTGTGTTTGAAACTTACCCAAGTGTCCAAATCCTTCTTCGTGGCGAATGATCGACCGGTGGCATCGTCCCCTTTACTCTTCGCTTCGAGAAATAGCTGCACAGGAGGAGGGAATTCTCCGGTTTTCTTCTTCAAGTGTTGACAGTACATGTAGATTTTTCATTTATTTTTATAATGAAAACATTAAATAAGAATCCAATATAAAAATCAAGAGTACGGAAATACTAACGTTCATGGCCCGCTGGTGCATCGACTGCGACCCACCGTAGTGGGTGCACTCCGCCTCCGCCTCGGGGTCCCCTCCCCGCCTCTTGTTCTTTTTTGCCTGGACGGATCTTTTAAGAAAGTTCGGGTCGGAGCGCGCTGTTTGGAACTGTTGGATGGCATCACCTAAAATTTATACACTTTGAGATCAATAAATGTTTTGAATATATATACAACTTTCTGTTCAGGTACTAACACCAATTTAGTAATCGAACCTCTAAGTTGTTTCTGTAACTTTTCATCGCTCGCCATCTTATACATCATGTCTTTGTATCTTTCCTTCGCGACATCCATGTATCTTTCTCTCCCAGCCACCTCGAGACCATCGTTGTAAAAGTGTTTCAACTGCAAGATAGTTTGTTGTCATTGTATTAGTAATCTGTAAACAGTAACAGATAATTAATAAAAATCAGAAATTGGTGTACCTTGAAGTTGGCAAACCACTTCTCCCGTTGCCACAGAGGCAACTTGGTCCAACTCGTGCAGTAAGTAGTCAAATCATTCATGAAACTGTCCTTGACACCAGTCACCGTCGCACGAGTACGAAACTTACACCAAAGAGTGAAATAAGATGATGTCTCACAAAAAAAGGAAATACAATGTCTCACCATGTGGACTCGGGGCCAATTATTAGGCGCCCGTCGTCTGTGTATCGAAGCACTTCATCCTGGCGTGGTTGCGGTTGTTCTTGTTGCTCATTGCCCTGCACCTCCTTCTCGTTCTCCACTTGTTCGTCCTCCCGCCAGTTCTCTTCTTGGTCTTCCTGCTATTGCCGGTCCCTGCTCCTGCTGCTGCTCGAACTACCAAACCTCAACCTGCTGCCCAACGTCATATCTGCAGACATGTAATAGTTGAAAGTTAGGAACTGACATCATAATATTGAAATAATCTCGAAAAAAAAATATGTAATGCAGATTACTATGTACAAATAATATAACTTACTAAAACTATACCCTACTAAAAATCATCGTCATTGTCATTGTCATCTTCCACTTGCCTACTCGAACCAACGACATCCTCTTCCTCGACGTCATCTTCGTCCTCCTCGTCATTGACCTCTAAATCATTGGTGTCATCCTCCTCCTCGACCATATCACTAGAAGCACCTTCCTCCTCCTCACTGCCTTCATCGTCTTCAAAATCTTCCCCCACATCCACCTCATTATTGTCATCATCATCATTTGCAAAAAGATTCTCATCAACTGGAGACAATGTTGTACCACTAGAAATGACGTCCTCTTGGAAGAGGTCAGAGTCATAGTGCCCCCGTGGCTTAGTTTTGAACACCGCCCACCACTGGTTTACAGTTCTGTCGTTCTTTGTGGTTGGGTAAGGCGCAAAGTACACTTGGTGTGCTTGATATGCAAGTATAAACGGATCGTACTTGGAGTATTTTTTGGTATGATTAACTTCAACTAGTTTGTACCTTTCATGTACTCTAGTACCTTGCACAGAGTTGTCCTTCCATTCGCATTGAAATACCACAGCTCTATACCCACGATCATTTCCAACATAGGACGGCTCGAAGATGTCCTCCAATAGACCATAGTAATCTTCACCCTCAAGTGACGACACACTCACACCGAAATTACATCTACTCCTACTGCTACCATGGGCAAATGTATGAAAATTGTAACCATTAACCGAATACCGATTCTAAGTTCTAACATTCCATAAAGGACCTAATGCTAGACTCCTAACCAAATCATCCTGAATATTCTCTGAAATTACATGCTCCTTAAGCCATTTAGGAAACTGTTCCTCATGCTTATTCCAAATGTCATCAGCATTTAAATGTGGATTAGCAGCTACAAATTCAGTTACAAATTTCTTCTCGTATGGCTCCAAAACTTCACAATTTGATAGCAAGTACAGGTGAGCACGATTGTACTCCTTCTCATCTAATGTCCTCCACCCGCCAGCTGATGAAGATCCCTCACCTTCCTTACTTTGAAAAAAGTCTGGTATGTTGGGGTTAATCGTCGTCTCGGGTGTTTCTAGGTTTAGATTCTTGGTTTTGGTGTTCACTTCTTTCTCGAAATACAGAGAACAGAAGTTGGCTATCTCCTCTGTTAAGTAAGCATTACATATGGAACCCTCAACCCTCGCCTTGTTACCAATTTTTTTCTTCAAATGGTTGAGAAATCTATAACAATCATCAAGCAATTATGTTATTATAAAATTACAGTGTCTAACGTTAGTTAGTGGGTAAAATAAGTAAGTAGTTGAAAGTTCTCACCTCTCAAACGGGTACATCCATCTAAATTGTACCGGTCCTCCCACTTTAGCTTCGTAGGGCAAGTGGACCGGTAGATGCTCCATTGAGTTAAAGAAGGAGGGTGGGAAGATCATCTCAAGTTTGCATAGTATCTGAGGAATTGGATCCTCCAAACGATTCATGTCGTCATTTGTAACTGTCGACGAACACAAATCTCGAAAAAACTGAGATATCTCAGTGATAGGATTCCAAACACTTTCCGGCAGCAGGTGCTTCAATGCCACAGGTAGTAACTGCTCCATGAACACGTGGCAGTCGTGACTCTTCAAGCCTTGGAGCTTCAGGTTCTTAATGTCCACACACCGACTAAAATCGGATGCATACCCATCAGGGAACTTCAGTTTCCCTACCCACTCTAACACGGCCTTTCTCTGAGCCTTATCAAGGCTAAACATGGCCCTATGCTTGGACCAATCCAGCTTGATATGCAGTTTCGGACGGTCACAAATTTTTTTCAAATCTTTTCGGGATCCTACGGTGTCACATGTCTTACCCTCTACATCCATGACGGTGTGAATCCGTTGCTCAAAGAAATTCTTCTCAATATGCATCACGTCCAGATTATGTCGGAGAAATAAAGTACTCCAATATGGAAGGTCGAAGAAGATGCTTCTTTTAAACCAACCATTTTTCAATTTCTTAAGATCTTTGAACTCTTGATCGGTCCCGTCAACAGTAGATGGGAACTCTGAAATCACCTCCCAAATCTCATCACCTTGGAGACGAATCGGTGCCTCATCTAGCACCACCTCACCCTTCTTGAAAGCTCTCCTATTCTTCTTGTACATGTGACCCTCGGGTAGAAACTGTCTATGACAGTCAAACCAACTAATTTTGCTTGAATTACGTAGGTAGAATGCTTTACTTTCACTCATGCAACAAGGACACGCTTTTTGGCCCGCCGTAGACCAACCGCTCAACATACCATACGCAGGAAAATCGTTTATAGTCTACAAAAGCGATGCTCTAAGCTGGAAATTTTGTTTCAAGGACACATCATATGTCTCCACCCTTACTTCCCACAAGTGTTTCAATTCCTCTATCACTGGTTGTAAGTAAACATCCAAGTGGTTTTTGGGATTTTTTGGGCCGGCAACAATGAGAGAAAGGAAGATGAACGGTGGTTTCAGACAAAGCCATGGGGGTAAGTTGTACGGTGTGACCATGACAGGCCAGCATGAGTATGACTTACCGAACTGACCGAAAGGGGCGAACCCATCGGTACACAACCCAAGTCTCACGTTACGGGGTTCCTCAGCAAATTCAGGGTAAATCCAATCAAATCGTTTCCACTCCTCCCCGTCACTAGGATGACACATCTTCCCCTCTACACGAGTTTCTTCTTGATGCCACCTCATTTGTTCGGCAATGGTTTTTGTTGCGTATAAGTTTTGAAGTCTAGGGGCGATGGGAAAGTAGGTAAGTCGACTAAGTGGTATAGGTTTTTTATGCCTCGCAACACTCTTTCCCTTCTTACCCCTCAAAACAATATTTCCATCTACAGTTTTGTATCTACCCTTCCCACATATCTTACATTCCTCAAGCATGGCATCGTCCTTCCAAAAAAGCATACATCCATCGGGACAAACATCGATCTTTTGATGCGGAAGTTCAAGACCTTTAACTATTTTTTTGGTGTTGTAGAATGTTCTGGTCATAATGTTGTCTTTTGGGATGAGTTTCTCAATCAACGCAGCGATACCGTCTACGCACCCAAAAGGTAGGTTATACTCACATTTAAGGGTCACTACCATAGACGCGACTTCTAACAATGTCACATCACACCCTCCATATAATGGCTTCTCCGCAGCCTCTAACATATCAAAAAAAGCTTTCGCTCGTGGGTTTGGCTCTTGTGGGGTTGGTTGGTCATCATCGTTAGTGTACATGCTCTCATCATTAAACAAATTGCACTCAACCACATCAACAATCATTCCTCTCACCCCGCCCTCATTCTGATCCACCTTAGATTCCTCAAATGCAGACTTCTCACCATGACAAATCCAATAATAGTAATTTGGGCTAAACCCATCTGAGATAATATGTTCCTTAATCAAAATACTATCCAAGAATTTGATGTTCTTACATTTCACACAAGGACACCTAAATCTACCCTCTGACGCGTATTCAGGATGAGTCTTAGCGAACTCAAGAAAGCGATTAACACCCTCTAAAAATTCCTTTGTGGGTCGTCGTTTCTTATCGAATCTTTCCCCATACATCCATTTTCGTTCCTGTCTCTTCATTTTTTTATCTAAAAAATTTAAGACAATAACCACATACAAATTATTTTCTCTAAAGTAATTTACTAATATATATACACTAGTCAAATATTATGTAAAATTCTCAATTCACCTAAACATAGTACTATTTCCACTCAATTCGTCCATAATTACATCACCAAATCGGCATAATTGTATCCTACTTCCAAATTCCTAACACATCAAAACAACCCAATTCAATCAACTACTTAACCGCAAACCCTAATTTTATACTAACAATCTACCTAATTCAAATTGGGGAACCTATTGGGCGATTAAAATTCTAACTACACTAAATATTACAACAACTAAGAAACTATCCAACCCAATAACTAATTTATTTAAATCGATAAAAACAGAAATTAACAAATAATTGAAACTAAATAAAAATAGATAAACATACCTTAATGAAAATGGGATTATTGAAGATGGAATGAAGAGGAAAGGAGGAGGGGCGAGTTTTAGAGAGAGGGGGGAGGGTTTTTAGAGAGATAGAGTGAAATGGGTGAATGAGCCGGGGGAGGGGGGGTGTTAGTTAATTTTAAAAAAATTAACATCTTTAGCGACCGAAATCGGTCGCGCGCCACTTTCATTAGCGACCGATTTCTGTCGCTAATTCTGTCGCCATTTCACTAATTTAGCGACCGAAATCGGTCGCGCGTCGATTATTTTAGCGACTGATTTCGGTCGCTACATTTAATTAATTTTTTTAAAATCCGTCTCCTCGTCCAGCGACTAATATCGGTCGCGCGTTGAACTTTCAGTCGCTAATTTAGCCACTGAATTTATCAGTCGCGCGTGATTGGTAGCTATATGAAGTATTTCTTGTAGTGTCGCGAGACTTAGATCATGGTAGTCTAACCTAGGTTTTAACCACCATATTATGAGAAGAGAGAATATACTCTTGAAGTCGAGTGATAAAGATCAATATCTTTTGGGGAGCTAAGTATTTGAGAATGCTAAGAGAACAATCCTAGATCAAAATTATTTTGAGGCTTACCATTATATATATCGTATGTTATTTTGAGAAATTATACGTTGAACATACCTTGTCGGATCTGTAGAATCCAATTTACTGAATGATTTAAAAAGAGTAAATTGGAAATTACTCTCTTTAAAGATGCATTTATTAAAATTTACTCCCTTATAATATTTTTTTTAATATTTTACACCCAAAAAGATGCAAAACTTCAAAATTTACTTGCAAATCACTACTCCGACGAGTTAATCTGGTGAGTTTGAATTATTTTGCTTGTTTCCTATTTTTTATACCGAAAGTGCCCCTTTTTTCTTCTCACCCTTCTTTCTCCCTTCCATTATGCTCTCATTTAGTCTGCAAACTTGTAAAAAAAAAATCCCCACAATTAATTGATGAATGGATGCTCGAGTTTTGGGTTCGGTGACTTTCGATTTGGGAATTTCGGGTTCTCCTGGAATTGAGACTGAAAGAGTAGGGAAAGTCGAAATGAGGACGAGGTGGGGTGGGGAGGAGCTTACTATTAATGAAGGGCATTTCGGTCAGTAAAATCATAAACTCATCGGAACAGTAATTTGCAAGTAAATTTTGAAGTTTTGCATCTTTTTGGGTGTAAAATATTAAAAAAAACATAAGGGAGTAAATTTTAATAAACACATCTTTGTAGGGAGTAATTTCTAATTTACTCATTTAAAAATAATATTTTGGAGAATCCCTAGGAAATACCGTATATACTTTTGGGAGACAATTTTATTGAATAATGGTTGATAGTATTTAAAACCCTAAGTGTCATAATTGTAAAGGAGACTTGTGAACCAATGAATTTTGATTTGAAGTTACACTACAAGAAATACTCCATATAGCTACCATCCACGCGCGACTGAGAAATTCAGTTGCTTATTTAGCGACTGAAAGTACAACGCGCGACCGATATTAGTTGCTGGACGAGGAGACGGATTTTTAAAAAATTAATTATCCTCAGCGACCGAAATCAGTCGCTAAAAAATTGAAGCGCGACCGATTTCGGTCGCTAAAATAGTGAACTAACGACCGATTTCAGTCGCTAAATCTGTGCCCTAGCGACTGAAATCAGTCGCTAAAAAAAGGACGCGCGACCGATTTCGGTCGCTAAGGCTTCGGAATTTTTTTTAAGTAAACGAACACCCCCCTCCCCCGATTCATTCTCTCATTTCACTCCCTCTCTAAAAAACCCGTCTCCCTTCTCTCTAAAACTCGCCCCTCCTCCTTTCCTCTTCATTCCTTTTTCAATTATCTCATTTTCCTTAAAGTATGTTTATCTATCTATATTTAGTTTCAATTATTTGTTAATTTCTGTTTTTATCGATTTAAATAAATTAGTTATTGGGTTTGATAGTTTTTTAGTTGTCGGAATATTTAGTGTAGTTAGAATGTTAATCCCCCAATAAGTTCTCCAATTTGAAATAGGTAGATTGTTAGTATAAAATTAGGGTTTGTGGTAAAGTAGTTGAATGAATTGGGTTCTTTTGATGTGTTAGGAAATTGGAAGTGAAATACAATTATGCCGATTTAGTGATGTAATTATGGACGGATTGGGTGGAAATAGTACTATGTTTAGGTGAATTGAGAATTTTACAGAATATTTGACTAGTGTATATATATTAGTAAATTACTTTAAAGGAAATAATTTGTATATAGTTATTGTCTCAATTTTTTTAGATAAAAAAATGAAGAGACAGGAACGAAAATGGATGTATGGGGACAGATTCGATAAGAGACAACGTCCCACAAAGGAATTTTTAGAGGGTGTTAATCGCTTTCTTGAGTTCGCTAAAACCCATACCTAATACGCGTCAGAGGGTAGATTTAGGTGTCCTTGTGTGAAATGTAAGAACCTCAAATTCTTGGATAGTGTTTTGATTAAGGAACATATTATCTCAAATGGGTTTAGCCCAAATTACTATTATTGGATTTGTCATGGTGAGACGTCTGCTGTTGAGGAATCTGAGGTTGCTCAGAATGAGGGCGGGGTGAGAGGAATGATTGTTGATGTGGTTGAGTGCAATTTGTTTAATGATGAGAGCATGTACACTAACGACGATGACCAATCCACCCCACAAGAGCCAAACCCACGAGCGAAAGCTTTTTTTGATATGTTAGAGGCTGCGGAGAAGCCATTATATGGAGGGTGTGATGTGACATTGTTAGAAGTCGCGTCTATGGTAGTGACCCTTAAATGTGAGTATAACCTACCTTTTGGGTGCGTAGACGGTATCGCTGCGTTGATTGAGAAACTCATCCCAAAAGACAACATTATGACCAAAACATTCTACAATACCAAAAAAATAGTTAAAGGTCTCGAACTTCCGCATAAAAATATCGATGCTTGTCCCGATGGATGTATGCTTTTTTTGGAAGGACGATGCCGTGCTTGAAGAATGTAAGATATGTGGGAAGGGTAGATACAAAACTGTAGATGGGAATATTGTTTTGAGGAGTAAGAAGGGAAAGAGTGTTGCGAGGCACAAAAAACCTATACCACTTAGTCGACTTACCTACTTTCCCATCGCCCCTAGACTTCAAAAATTATATGCAACCAGAACCATTGCCGAACAAATGAGGTGGTGATAAGTGTAGTTTGTAGTGCCTATTTTGCTGTGTTTTGGTCCCATTTTCCTTGCGAAATCGCTCCTTGGGAGCGGTTCATGGGCTACTTATGCTTCCTCTAGCTCGTTTCAGGTTCCCGAGACCATTCATGAAGAGTTGGAGCGATTCCGACTCAATACATACACTTTTCGGAGCCAACGAAGTGAAGGAACGATCACTCGATGCCTTGGATTCGACCCCGAGACCTTGGGACCCAATCGCGAGCCTCCGAGACCCGATCCGAGTCCCAAGAATCAATGAGAAACCCATGTGAAGCAAGGATGAACCTTAAAGATCATATTGGAGGCCTATAAGACTAATCCCCGACGGGTATGGCCTCATCCCGTCCGGGATAAGGTGCACAAAAGAGAGGTGTTCTGTTTTGGACCCCTCCCGGTCGGGACCATTCCCTTCCCGGTCGGGACCGATCCGTCCCGGTCGGGACCACGGTGCTGCTGCGCGTGAATCTTTGGTTCATCCTCCCTCATTCTTGTAACCTTATAAATACTTCCCTCTTGTATTGTTTATGTATCTTACCATACATTAGACTCTCTCAAGCCTCTCTACAAGATAAAACCCTAGATTTAGAGTTCATCCTTTTAGATTAATCTTCCCTTAATCCTTTGTTAATCTCCTTTTAATCTAGTTTGTAACTAGTCTTGTATTAAGTGGGTACTTGAAGATTTCTCCAAGCTTGACATCCTTGGGTTTGATTTGGGTTCTTGTTTATGCAAGTTTACATCTTTTTCACCATCTAGTTGTTGGTATAATCTTCTTTACTCTTATTCTTGTTTATTCAATCTAGTTTCAATCTTTTTATATTGTTCTTGTTATTGTTCTTATTGTTCATAATGGATGTTTGGTTTTTCATGTTGTTTTCTCTTATTATGGTTAGTTTGTTCTTGTTAATGAGTGAGTAGTTTCCTTGTGGGGTTAGTAGGGGGATTAAGGGTAGATTATGGATGATTAGGGTTTGATTAGGGGTAAAGGTGACTCTTTTGTTGTTAGTCACTTAATGGGCACTCTATGTGTTTGTTGATTTGCTTGTGTGAGTAGTAGTGACCAATGCTCCCCATACTTGTGCTCATCTTCTCATTGTTTGTCTATTTTGTGGTTGTGTTGAGGTTAGTCTTAGACGCGAGAGCGCGAACTAACCTTGGCGTTGGTCTACGTAGCGAGAGCCCGGACCGACTCTAGCAACTAGGAGACACCTATACCCATGATCGCCCCAACTACCCTACTACACTTATGAACCCGTCCTACCCCACTTCCTTTCATATTTGATTTCATCTTCTTAGTTAATCATCATTTCTCTAGTTCATTGTTTAGTTTATATTTAGTTATTTCATTTAGCATTGTTTTAGCCTAGGTCATTGTTAGTCCACTTCCTTCATCTCCTCCCATCATAATTCGTCAATTAGCATTTCTTTGTGTTTGTTTGTGACTTAGTCTCGTTTTTAGGCCGACCTAGTTTAGACCCTACAATACCGTCTCCGTGGATATCGACCCTACTTGCCCTAGCTACCCACTAGGAATAGTCGGTTTTATATTGACGGTTGGGACCCACGACAAATCCCACCATCAATTTGGCGCCGTTGCCGGGGACGGTGCGTTGTTTAGACTTAGTTTGCTTATAGCTAGACTTAGTTACCCTTCTTTGTGCTCTTCTATCATCTCTTGTGCATATTCTCTGGATTTTTCTTGTTTCATTAGTTTTATTTCTCCTTCTTTTCTCTTTGTCTTTCAATTGTGCTTGTTTATTGTCGTTACCTAGTGCCCATAAAGCACTAGGTGTTCTCACGTTTGTTCTAGTGTGTAGTGTATGCCTAGGCTGGGAGGCGAATTCTTTCTCTTTAATCCAGAGCCGGAAAGACTTTTTCGAGCCTTTCGCCAACGGACGATTAACCGGGTTAGAATCTCTCAACCAAGCGCAAGCAATACTCATCAAGAGCAAGCTCAAGGAAACGATTTTGAGGAAGCATCTCGAGAGACGGCCGAAGGGAATTTCACCAATCCCTTTGGATATTCTAGTCCTAGTTCCCCCTCTACATCTACTTCAACTCCATCTTCACCACCATCTCCCTTACATCCAATTATGCCGAAGTTTTCGTCCCACTCTACATTTACGGAAGATGTCTTGCCGGGACCGAATGCTCTATCGGCCGCTTATGCCGGAAATTTTGTGGCCAAGACTCAATTCATCCAACTTGTGGAGAGAAATCAATTTAGTGGTTTGCCCACCGAAGACCCGCACCAACACATGGAGATTTTCTCCGATTATTGTGACACTATTTCTCAAACCGGGGTTACACAAGATCAAATCCGTTGGGTATTATTTCCATTCTCATTAATTGGAAAAGCGAAGCAATGGATCAAGAGTCTCGATAGGGCAACCATGGGCTTCGATACTTGGAAGAAACTTGCATTGGCATTCTACCAAAAGTTCTACCCTCCGGAGAAGACTAATTTGCTAAGGGCCTCCATCACCGGTTTCCAACAACGGGATGAAGAGAGCCTTTATGAAGCTTGGGAGAGGTTTAAATCTTTGGTTAGATCGTGCCCCCACCATGGACTTTCACAATGGTTTTTGGTCCAACAATTTTGGAACGGTCTTTACGAGGACTCAAGAACTATACTCAATATGGGCTCCAATGGTAGGTTCACCGAGGTCGATGATAACCAAACATGGGCAAGAATCGAAGAGATGTCGGTTCATAATTCTCAATACTCAAGGCCTAGGAAGGCAAATCGAGGAGGTAGGCACGAGGTTGATGCTATTACTCAATTAAGCATTGACCTTGGAGCTCAATTGAAAACACACATGGAGACCATTGACAAGAAGCTCCAAGGCCACCTCAATCAAGTTCAAAGCATTAGTTCCTCCCACCAACACTCAATTCAAGAAGTGAATGCTTTGGGATTTGCACCTCCTTTGCCTTATTATGAGATGTGTGATACTTGTGTAATCGTTGGTCATGATCCTATGCATTGTCAAGGAAGCGTTGAGCAAGTGAACGCCTTTCAAGCGTTCAAGCAAGGTGCCTCCTATTCCAATCAATACCAAGCTTCCAATCAAGTCCCTCAACAACAAGCTATGCAACATCGTCCCTATGTTCTACCTCCCTTAAGGGACAACAACCAAGGTTACCAAGGTTATCAAGGCAACTCAAGGCCCTTCAACAACTTCAAGCAAAATAACCAAGGTACCTCCCACAACAACAATCAAGGGTTCCAACAAGGGAACTTCAATCAAGGTGGTTTCCAAGGAAACCAAAACTTCCAAGGACAACAAAATTACAACCATGACAATAATCAAGGCAACTCTCATGGGTTCCAAGGGAACCGTCAACAACAAGCAACTCAAAGTCAACAACAACAAATCAAGCCTAGGAGCCGATCTCCTACTCATGACTATGACATTCCTCTAGCCATCATCGATACTCCGCATAATCCACAATCTCCACCTCGAGATTTCCACATTCAAAAGACTATGGTGGATATGCATAAAAATCAAATGGAGATGTCAAAAAACCAACAAGAGTTCTATGCTTTTATTCAAAGGGACAACATGGCGATAGACGCTCATACGAAGATGCTTGAGACCCAAATAGCTCAACTTGCTTCGAGTAGCTCTTCAAGGCAAAATGGGCTATTACCTCCTCAAGGAGAAACACCAAAATTTGAGCATGTAAATGTTATTACCACGAGGAGAGGTACATCTTATAACCCTCCCTCACCCCCTAATGAGCAAGAACCAACAAGAGAAATTGTGCCTCCGATTCAAGAAAACTCAAGCAAGGAAGATCCAATGGAGGAGAAAGTCTTATGGGAGATTGAGAAACCCCAAGAAGACAAGCTTCCCCCACTTCAAGGAAAAGACAAGGGTAAAAGAAAAGTGTCATTTGAAGAGTCCACCCCTATTGAGCAAAACAAAATCCAAATCAAGTTGCCTTTCCCAACAAGGCAAATGAAGACCAAGGTGGATAGCCAATATGACAAGTTCCTTAATATTGTGAAGAATTTGGATGTGAGTGTCCCATTTACCGAGCTACTTACCCAAATCCCGGCATATGGACGATTCATGAGAGAAATCCTAACTAGAAAGAGATCCATCGACAAGGAAGAGACTATTGCGTTCACAAGGGTGGTGAGCGAGCTTATTCAAGGTTCTACGCTTCCAAAGTTGAAGGATCCGGGTAGTTTCTCGATCCCTTGCACCATAGGCAATTACAAGATCGAAAAAGCATTATGTGATTTGGGTGCGAGTGTTAGCATCATTCCCTATTCCATTTGTGCTCGACTCGGGATGAAGGAGCTCAAAAGTACTTCCATTACACTCCAAATGGCCGATAGCTCCCTCAACCGACCTTTGGGGATGTTGGAAGATGTGCCAATTAGAATCGGGAAGTTCTTCATTCCGGTCGACTTTCTTGTACTCGACATGCGGGAAGATGCTATCACTCCCATTATCCTTGGGCGCCCATTTCTACCCACCGCCGGTGCTATGATCGATGTGAAGAATGGTAGGATCACCTTCGAGTTAGGCGAAGAAAAGATAGTGTTTGACCTCCAAGGCAACACTTTGCCTACTAATTATGAGTCTTGCAATATGATCCACGCCACGAAAGACATTGATCTAGGGGTTGAGTCGGGACAAAGCTTGAAAAAGAACTCTTGTGAACTTGAGGATGATGACTCTGAGATTGGAGAGGATGAGTGCCCACATCATGGGTTTGACGACAAGTTGAAAGGCAAGAAGGAAGATGAGCCTCCCTTGGGGCCACATGAGGATCGATGGATGTTTGGGTATATCCCGAAGGATCAAAAATATAAGTTCTAGCCTTTGAACTTACAAGATCGGGACGCCCCGGAAACGTCAAGACAAGGTCATGGAGAACCTTGGTATGTGGACAGTTATATTTCGAGCTTGATTGAAGACTTTGCTAGGGCCTTCGACTTGTTTCTTCGTGCCCTTGATGGAGATGGAACTAATCATTGTTGTTGAAGAATAAGATTGAAGAATGCACCACCTTTGGTTTGACGGAGTTCCACAAGAACCGTCTCTTTGTATATATCTCTTTCTCTTGTAATCTCTTTTAGTTTTGTGAAATTATTAATTATTTGGATTGTTGATGAGCGATGTGAGGGAGGGAATTTGATGTGTGTATGAGCTTTGTTTGATAGGTGAAGTGAAGGTGATTCTTAGGGAAGAGTGGTCATTGTTTAAGCTTGGATCGTGTGAAGGGGAGTCGGTTTTTGAACCTTGGAGCGAGCTTTTGGGAGCTATAGAGGGTTAGGAGACTCTTCCCGGCCGAGAAGAGTGCATCCCGATCGGGAAGGATGAGCCATCCCGACCGGGAAGGGTGTCATCCCGTCCGGGATGAGTGTGACAAAAGTTGGGTCTACTGACAGGTCATCCCGACCGGGACGAGGTCTTCCCGACCAGGACGGACAGGTCATCCCGACCGGGACCACCCATCCCGACCGGGATGGACCCCTTGTTCCTCCTTTGGCCCTTTCTTCGTCGTTTGAGTCCACCCTACCACTTTGTACCCCCTCCCAACCTCCCTACATGTCCTTACTCTTATCATATGACCCCTACACCTCATATACACATTTTCACCTCACTTTCTCTTCACTTTAAACCGACTTTCACATCAAAACACACCTCATTATACCTTTGTGCTCCAACCATGGAACCGTATCGCGATTGGGAAGGAATAACAACGACGACAACTAGCTACGTGCCGATATTGACCAATGAGACAATGAAGGGAGTGAGTTGCTAACCGCATGGTACGGCAACTATCCTTTCTTTTCCGTCTTTGATAGCTTGTCTTCTTTTGTTAGTTCCCCTTCCCTTATACACTTTTGTGTCATGGTGGCCCTCGGGGCCTTGGTATTTGTTGCTCCCGACTCTCGATGATGTGACTACATCGAGAGTCATTTCAAAATCCAAATTTGCAAGATTTTCACCCTTTTGTAGGAATTAGTCGGATTTGGGCGGAATCCGGGCTAGGTGACTTGATCACACCTAGTCATCCCCTCCCATTCCCTTTTATTTCTTGCTTTTTATTTCTTCCCCCATCCATATCTTTTCTTGTCTCGGTCCATGGTGACTTGACTACACCCCGGCCGGACACATTCTACCCTTTTCTCCACTTTATTTTTGATTTTTAGCTTTTTTTTCGTAGTTTCTTTTCTTATCTTTTGTGCTCCCATGCACTACGGTCAAGCATGAGGACATTTCTCGGCTTAAGTGTGGAGGAGCGATATTCTATCGTAGTTAGTTTTATTTTCGTAGTTTTTCAAAAAATCTTTGAAAACCCTAAAAATTTGAATTTTTTTTACAAAAATCAAAAAGATTTTCTTTTGTGTGTTTTCCTTTTGTGTCGTTGAGTCGTATATTTGTCTCATTGTGTGTGTTTTGCCTCCCTTTTCCTTATAGGTTGCTTGAATCACCGTTAGTTTTGGAAAGCTTTCAAGACATCCGGTAACATCTTCTATCCCTTTTCCCTCTTTATTTCTTGTGAAGTTTGGAGAAAGTTTGTGATGTGGTGTGCTCGGGTGGAGCTTTGTAATGCTTGTGGTCGATTTGGTGTGTTCGTTTTGTTTTGTTGCTTTTGCTTCTTTTTCTTTCATTTTTTTTGTCGTGTCTTTGTTTTGTGTGTGTATTTGTGTCTTGTGTGTAAAATGGTTTTCGAAAACCCGGTTTAGAGGCTAGTTTGCGAGTGTTTACTTTCCCTTCCTAGTGGTATAAATCTAGTCTTGGACTTTAGTCTAGTAGAATGACCCTAAATCAATGATTTTGTTGGTCCTTTACCTTGAGTCCACCTAGCTTACTAGGGATTTACTACGGGATTTGCATTTTGACCATTTTGACCACCCACGGTGTGAAAAGGCCTTGGTTGCCGAGTCCCGTCCCCTAGGTGACCATGTTTGAAATTTGCTCGACTAGTCCAAGTTTTCCCCTTTTTGTGGGTTTGAAGGGAAGGCGCCGTCCCGACTCACCCATTACCCTACCTCCCACACATATCCACACAATAAATTGCAAATGGTTGAAATCCCCCTTTCTCGTTGCAAAGAAATGCCTACAACAAAAGGGCAAAGAAAAGAAAAAGAAAGAAAAAGAAAGAAAGAAAAGATTGAAGAAAAAGAAAAGGCACAAAAAGCCAAAAAGAAAATAGAAAAGAAGAAAAAGAAATGGCATGGAAACATACAAAGCAAAAATGCAAAAGAAAAGAGAAAATGCCAAAAAGAAAATCGTCTCACAAAAAGATCTTATCCCCACAAAAATAAGCCTTTTTCCGACTTTTGCCGTGAAGAGCCTACCAAAGGACCGAGTCCCTAGGAAGGATGATAGCGGCAAAGGTCAGTCTTCCCTCACTTTGCAAATATTTCCACCTTTTTACTTGGACTAGTTAGGCGGTTTCGGACATGGGACGACCCTCTTGGCTCATTGCTAAAGGGGGCGGGGTCTCACTTACCTACAGTGTTGACTAACACCGTGGTTCATCCTTTTTCCATCCCGCCGATCGTCCCGTGGTACGTTCTTAGAAGGTTAGGAGGAACCGAGATAAGTTACCAACGTTTTTATTGCTTTGTCGTCATACTATTAGGGTTTGGTCCATCTTGGTTTGTATTGCTAGCTTGGAAATGTTGTCACTTGCCTCGAGTCCTAAACCGGTGCTTCTTTCACCGCTTTTTAGAGGGAAGCGGTATTTGTTTCTCTTTGGGTGCAACCTTTTGTGTGTTGTTTGTATGTTTGTGTGTTTGTGTGTTTTTGTGTCCGGATGCATCCACAGTTTTGTCGCAAGACCTCACTTGCCTTGCGGAGAGCACTTATCCTCTAAGTGTTCTCGCGCGAGTTGAAAGGGCGTAGGGTGTGCTAATACCCACTCGGCTAGTTTAGTAGTTAGTTTGTGCTTACTCGAGGGCGAGTAAGGGTTAAGTGTGGGGGAGTTGATAAGTGTAGTTTGTAGTGCCTATTTTGCTGTGTTTTGGTCCCATTTTCCTTGCGGAATCGCTCCTTGGGAGCGGTTCATGGGCTACTTATGCTTTCTCTAACTCGTTTCAGGTTCCCGAGACCATTCGTGAAGAGTTGGAGCGATTCCGACTCAATACATACACTTTTCGGAGCCAACGAAGTGAAGGAACGATCACTCGATGCCTTGGATTCGACCCCGAGACCTTGGGACCCAATCCCGAGCCTTCGAGACCCGATCCCGAGTCCCGAGAATCAATGAGAAACCCATGTGAAGCAAGGAGGAACCTTAAAGATCATATTGGAGGCCTACAAGACTCATCCCCGACGGGTATGGCCTCATCCCGTCCCGGATGAGGTGCACAAAAGAGAGGTGTTCTGTTTTGGACCCCTCCCGGACGGGACCAACCCGTCCCGGTCGGGACCATTCCTTTCCCGGTCGGGACCGATCCGTCCCGGTCGGGACCATGGTGCCGCTGCGCGTGAATCTTTGGTTCATCCTCCCTCATTCTTGTTACCTTATAAATACTTCCCTCTTGTATTGTTTATGTATCTTACCTTACATTAGACTCTCTTAAGCCTCTCTACAAGATAAAACCCTAGATTTAGAGTTCATCCTTTTAGATTAATCTTCCCTTAATCCTTAGTTAATCTCCTTTTAATCTAGTTTGTAACTAGTCTTGTATTAAGTGGGTACTTGAAGATTTCTCCAAGCTTGACATCCTTGGGTTTGATTTGGGTTCTTGTTTATGCAAGTTTACATCTTTTTCATCATCTAGTTGTTGGTATAATCTTCTCTACTCTTATTCTTGTTTATTCATTCTAGTTTCAATCTTTTTATATTTTTCTTGTTATTGTTCTTATTGTTCATAATGGATGTTTGGTTTTTCATGTTGTTTTCTCTTATTATGGTTAGTTTGTTCTTGATAATGAGTGAGTACTCTCCTTGTGGGGTTAGTAGGGGGATTAAGGGTAGATTATGGATGATTAGGGTTTGATTAGGGGTAAAGGTGACTCTTTTGTTGTTACTCACTTAATGGGCACTCAATGTGTTTGTTGATTTGCTTGTGTGAGTAGTAGTGGCCAATGCTCCCGATACTTGTGCTCATCTTCTCATTGTTTGTCAATTTTGTGGTTGTGTTGAGGTTAGTTTTAGACGTGAGAGCGCGAACTAACCTTGGCGTTGGTCTACGTAGCGAGAGGCCGGACCGACTCTAGCAACTAGGAGACACCTATACCCATGATCGCCCCAACTACCCTACTACACTTATGAACCCGACCTACCCCACTTTCTTTCATATTTGATTTCATCATCTTAGTTAATCATCATTTCTCTAGTTCATTGTTTAGTTTATATTTAGTTATTTCATTTAGCATTGTTTTAGCCTAGTTCATTGTTAGTCCACTTCCTTCATCTCCTCCCATCATAATTCGTCAATTAGCATTTCTTTGTGTTTGTTTGTGACTTAGTCTCGTTTTTAGGCCGACCTAGTTTAGACCCTACAATACCGTCTCCGTGGATATCGACCCTACTTGCCCTAGCTATCCACTAGGAATAGTCGGTTTTATATTGACGGTTGGGACCCACGACAAATCCCACCATCAGGTGGCATAAAGAAGAAACTCGTGTAGAGGGTAAGATGTGTCATCCTAGTGACGGGAGGAGTGGAAACGGTTTGATAGGATTTACCCTGAATTTGTTGAGGAACCCCGTAACATGAGACTTGGGTTGTGTACCGATGGGTTCGCCCCTTTCGGTCAGTTCGGTAAATCATACTCATGCTGTCCTGTCATGGTCACACCGTACAACTTACCCCCATGGCTTTGTCTGAAACCACCGTTCATCTTCCTTTCTCTCATTATTCCCGGCCCAAAAAATCCCAAAAACCACTTGGATGTTTACTTACAACCAGTGATAGAGGAATTGAAACACTTGTGGGAAGTAGGGGTGGAGACATATGATGTGTCGTTGAAACAAAATTTCCAGCTTAGAGCATCGCTTTTGTGGACTATAAACGATTTCCCAGCGTATGGTATGTTTAGTGGTTGGTCTACGGCGGGCCAAAAATCGTGTCCTTGTTGCATGAGTGAAAGTAAAGCATTTTACCTAAGAAATTCAAGCAAAATTAGTTGGTTTGACTGTCATAGACAGTTCCTACCCGAGGGTCACATGTACAGGAAGAATAGAAGAACTTTCAAGAAGGGTGAGGTGGTGCTAGATGAGGCACCGATTCGTCTCCAAGGAGATGAGATTTGGGAGGTGATTTCAAAGTTCCCATCTACTGTTGACGGGACCGATCAAGAGTTCAAAGATGTTAAGAAATTAAAAAATGGTTGGTTTAAAAGAAGCATCTTCTTCGACCTTCCATATTGGAGTACTTTATTACTCCGACATAATCTGAACGTGATGCATATTGAGAAGAATTTCTTTAAGCAACTGATTCACACCGTCATGGATGTAGAGGGTAAGACATATGACACCGTAGGATCCCGAAAAGATTAGAAAAAAATTTGTGACCGTCCAAAATTGCATATCAAGCGGGATGGGTCCAAGTCTAGGGCCTTGTTTAGCCTTGATAAGGCTTAGGGAAAGGCCGTGTTAGAGTGGGTAGGGAAACTGAAGTTCCCTGATGGGTATGCATCCGATTTTAGTCGGTGTGTGGACATTAAGAACCTGTGGCGTTGAAGCACCTGCTGCCAGAAGGTGTTTGGAATCATATCACTGAGATATCTCAGTTTTTTCGAGATTTGTGTTCGTCCACAGTTACAATTGACGACATGACTCGCTTGGAGGATCAAATTCCTCAGATACTATGCAAACTTGAAATGATCTTCCCACCCTCCTTCTTCAACTCAATGGAGCATCTACCGGTCCACTTGCTCTACCAAGCTAAAGGGGGAGGACCGGTACAATTTAGATAGATGTACCCGTTCGAGAGGTGAGAACTTTCAACTATTTACTTACCCACTAACGTTAGACACTATAATTTGTTAATAACTTAATTGGTTGATGATTGTCATAGATTTATCAACCATTTGAAGAAAGAAATTGGCAACAAGGCAAGGGTCGAAGGCTCCATATGTAATGCTTATTTAACAGATGAGATAGCCAACTTCTGTTCTCTGTATTTCGATAAAGAAGTGAATACCAAAGCAAAATATCTGAACCTAGAAACACCCGAGACAATTGACCCCAACATACCAGACTTTTTTCAAAGTAAAGTAGGTGAGGGATCGTCAACAGCTGGCGGGTTGAGGACATTAGATGAGAAAGAGTACAATCGTGCTCACCTGTACTTGTTATCAAACTGTGAAGTTTTGGAACCGTACAAGAAGCAGTTTGTAACTGAATTTGTAGCTGCTAATCCACATTTAAATGCTGATGATGTTTGGAATAAGCATGAGAAACAGTTTTCCAGTTGGCTTAACCAGCATGTAATTTCAGAGAATATTCAGGATGATTTGGTTAGGAGTCTAGCATTAGGTCCTTTGTGGAAGGTTAGGACATGGAACCGGTAATCGGTTAATGGTTTTAATTTCCATACATTTGCCCATGGTAGCAGTAGGAGTAGATGTAATTTTGGTGTGAGTGTGTCGTCACTTGAGGGTGATGATTACTATGGTCTAATGAAGGACATCTTCGAGTTGTGCTATGTTGGGAATGATCGTGGGTATAGAGCTGTGGTATTTAAATGCGAATGGAAGGACAACTCAGTGCAAGGTAGTAGAGTGCATGACAGGTACAAACTAGTTGAAGTTAATCATACCAAAACATACTCCAAGTACTATCCGTTTATACTTGCACATCAAGCACACCAAGTGTACTTTGCGCCTTACCCAACCACAAAGAACGACAGAGCTGTAAACCAGTGGTGGGCGGTGTTTAAGCCACGGGGGCACTATGACACTGACCTCTTCCAAGAGGATGTCATTTCTAGTGGTACAGCATTGTCTCCAGTTGATGAGAACCTTTTCGCAAATGATGATGATGACAATAATGAGGTGGATGTGGGAGACGATTTTGAAGACGATGAAAGTGGTGAGGAGGAGGAAGGTGCTTCTAGTGATATGGTCGAAGAGGAGGACGAGGCCAATGATTTAGAGGTCAATGACGAGGAGGAGGAAGATGACTACGAGGAAGAGGATGTGGTTGGTTGGAGTAGACAAGCGGAAGATGACAACGATAGTGACGATGATTTCTAGTAGGGTATAGTTTTAGTAAGTTATATTATTTCAACATATTAATCTGCATTATATATTTTGGGCAAATTATTTCGATATTATGATGTCAATTTCTAACTTTCTAATATGTCTGCAGATATGACGTTGGGCAGCAGACTGCGGTTCGGTAGTGGGAGCAGCAACAGGGGGCGGCAGCAGCAGGAGGACCAGGAGGAGACCCGGATGGAGGACCAGAATGAGGTCCAAGAAGATGATAATGAAGAGGAGGTGACCAACGATCAACAACCAGAACAACCACAACAGAATCAAGGGCTTCAATATACAGACGACGGGCGCCTAATTATTAGCCCCGATAACACATGGTGAGACATTATATTTCCTTATTTTGTGAGACATCATCTAATTTCACTCTTTGGTGTAGGTTTTGGACTCGTGCGGTGGTGACTGGTGTGAAGGATAGTTTCAGGAATGAATTGACTACTTACTGCACTAGTTGGACCAAGGTGCCTCAGTGGCGGCGGGAGAAGTGGTTTGCGAACTTTAAGGTGTACCATTTTTTTGTTTTATGAATTATCTGTTATTGTTTACAGATTACTAATATAATGACAACAAACAATCTTACAGATAAAACACTGGTACAACGACGGTCTCGAGGTGGCTGCGAGAGACAGATACATGGACGTCGCAAAGGAAAGATACAAAGACAACATGTGGAAGTTGGCGAACGAGGGAAGGGCACACAAATACCTTAAAGGTTTGATTACTCAATTAGTGTTCGTACTTGAATAGAAAGTTGTATATATCTTCAAAACGCTTATTGATCTCAAAATGTATGAATTGTAGGTGACGCCATTAAACAGTTCGAAGTAGCCCGCTCCGACCCGAAGTTCCTTAAGAGATCCGTCCAGGCGAAGAAGAACAAGAGGCTGGGAGGGGACCCCGAGGTGGAGGCGGAGCACACCCACTACGGTGGGTCGCAGTCGATGCACCAGCGGGCTATGAATGTAAGTATTTCCTTACAGTTGTTTTTTATTTTGGATTCTTATTTGATGTTTTCATTATAAATATAGATGAGAAATCTACATTTACTGTCAACAGTTGAAGAAGCAAACCGGAGAACTCCCTCCGCCTGTGCCGCTATTTCTCGTCACGAAGACCCAGGGGGACGACGAGAGCGGCGATCGTTCGCTACGCAGAAGGACGCCAACATTTGGGTAAGTTTCAATCATAAGGCTTCTTTACTTTTTTTTCCTTTAGAACTCACCTAATCATGACTCCAATTTCTTGTAGAGATCGTATATAGAGGCCACCAGAGCGCCTGAGAATGAAGGTGTGGACCCGAGCGCGATTTGGTTCAGAGTCGCGGATGGATACCGCAAGGGAGCGGTGTACGGTACGGGGAACGCTCATTCCCTGTATTGGACACCACCCAATGCTCGGGGGGCCCATTCGACCTCAATGGAGTGTGTACCATCCGTCGTTCAGGAGATGGGTCGGAAATACGAGAGGTGAGGGTGCTACGGGCGGCTATGACTGAGAGGATGAAGGAGCAGGATGGGAGGCTGAAGATGCAGGAGTCCGTTAACCTGCAGATTTTGGAAGAGCTACAGCACCTTAGGAGCATGCAGCAGCAGAACTGTAACTCCGGCCCCACTCCCCAACCCCCAGATTATAGAGACCCCTTTGGTGTGACGGTGGTAGTGGTGCGTCAACTAGTTTCACTGTTAGGTTAGTAGATTGAAAACAGTTTGTAGTTTGTGAATGTTTGTTGAAAACCGTTTGTAACAACACTTTTAATTAGTGTATTAAAGACATTTGCGTGCTTGGTTGCCAATTCTGGAGTGTGAAGGTGGCGTGACGTTTGGAACGACGTTTGGAATGTTTGGAGTGATGTGTGGGACGTATTTTGGTTGTTGGTTTGTGTTTTTGTGCAGATTTTGGCTAGAAACGAAATAAATGAAATCGGCCTATTTCAGGTTCGGTAGCGACTGAAATCAGTCGCTAATTTTGTCATTTAGCAACCGATTTCAGTCGCTGAAGGATGCTCAAAGATGCCACGTCACACCCCTTCGCGACTGAAATCAATCGCTAAGCTGACGCTCTCAGCGACTGAAATCGGTCGCTAAAGGGCTGCAATAGCGACTGATTTTGGTTGCTAACTTTAGCGACTGAAATCGGTCGCGCGTAGGATTTAGCGACCAATTTCAGTCGCTAGATACGACTATCTGGTGCGACTGTTGCTTAGCGACTGTCAACTGTCGCGCGTCTCTTTTTATCGACAGATGACGGTGGCTAAGAGTAGTCGCCACAGACTTAAATTCTTGTAGTGTTAAGATTAACTCGTTGTTTGAAGAATAAAGCAACAGAGAAACAATTTTGAAATTTTGAGAAATTTAGAAAGCCAACATGAGAATTCAGGATTAACCCTATCATGACCGACAAAAATACTTGAGGATCAACTTTAGGAGATCAACCTGGTTGACGAGAAATGCTAACGTCATCATGAGAACTTCAGACTTTTGTATAACCTATGTATTTGAACCTATGAGAGAAGTCTCCAACTAAACCCAATAGTATCGTAACTTATGAACGCTCTACAGATTATATGGGAATTAGGATAACCTTCTTTAATGGACTTTTATCCTACGAGAAACTTGTATTACCCATGAAACAACACCTTTCAATTTTAAGAAATATAAACATTGTGATATTTTTGGAGATAAGACAAACCATAAACCAAATCTCGGAAATGATACGAGATTGAATAGTGCCACTATATGGGAATTTAGAATCTACAGTTGATCAATAATACCTACCATACTAATTTGGGATGTACCACCTTTGTAAAACTTTGAGGAGAGGTCAGATATACGAGCAAGCCACTTGCGAGCCAAGTCATTTTTGCGAGAGGAACCCTAACACTTCATTTTATTTGTGTGGTGTCTTAAACTTCGTTAATTGCTTAAGTTATATCAGAATTTCGAGGACGAAATTGTTTTAAGGGGGGTAGATTGTAATACCCCGTATTTTTCAAATAGAGTTAAAATTTTAAACATTTATTTAAACCAAGTTTAACGTTTGAAAAATAATTTTTGTGAATAAAATATTTTGTTTTTGTTAAATTAAAAATTATTCCGTATTAAAAACATGAGTATTTATTTATCGATTTATTAAAATTTTTATCTTTCGTTAAATAAAGTTTAAAACTCAAAAACATATTTTTAATATTGACCTGTCGTTTTAACATTTTCTCGTCTCGTAAAACTTTAACGAATTCTTAAAATAATAATTACTTATAACTATTATCCCATAATACTATTAATCGTCTATTTTACGTACCGTCTCACAAATTCTTTTTAAAAATAAATTTTACGATCTCCATTATTTTAATTTCATAATCTTATATTTCAACTTTTATGAAAGAAAGAAAAATGTTTGTACGAGAAATGGACGGAAACTCGGGAAACTTGGGTCTTCTTTTGACCTCCACGTTGATGGCCTATTATTACTAACAAATCCTACCTCTAACCTAGCCTATCCTAATCATCTAATCTACACTCTCTCACCCTCACACCTATCTACCCTACTCCCTAGACACTCCACTAATCTAATTCCTACACACTCCCTCCCTACTGTGTGTATATATATATATATATGTATATATATATATATATAGAGAGAGAGATGGTTTCTAATGAGTCCCCTTATATATGTTGAGTCCCTAAGTCCTCATCTCATCGGATGAGATGAGGATGGATGGACAAGATGCATCCTAATATATTGTATTTAAAAAAAAAAGATTTAGTATCCTAAAATAACTCCCATGATTTTAGGAAACAATAACTCCCATAATCACAATCATTCCTCATTCATTCATTCATTCATTCATTCACGTTCATTCACAGGTTCATCAAAACCTTAAAAAAAATGCTCCCATCGATCATCACGTTCATTCATTCAATCAAATCTGTGCTCGAAATTCCGTTACTATGAATTCAATGATCGTGACATCTTCATTAACGGTTGATAAGCAATTCATCGAGTATAACAATGGTGAGTTTCGATATTGCTTTCATGTTTTGCGTCAGTTTTTATTCATTATCTTGATTAATTTGCGTCAATTTGTGTTCATGTTTTGCGTATTTCATGTTGATATTGCTTTCATGGTCGTGTCATTCATGTTTTTGCGTCAATTTTCATGTTGATATTGTTCTCATGGTCGTGTTATTCATCATAGATTCATATGCAAATCGTAGAACACACAAACGGTGAGTATATATGTTTTGTAATTTATACTGGAATCGCCATGGAAGTCATTAAGATGCTACTCAATTATTAGTTTTTACGTTTACAATATATTGAGTTATTGTAGTTCATATACTGCGTTACTTTAGTGTAGAACATCTGTTACTTTAATGTCTACCATATGTTACTTTATATGTCGTGTTACTTTAATACACTCCAGTTGTTACTTTAGTGTTACTTTAGTGTAGAGCATCTGTTACTTTAATGTCTACCATCTGTTACTTTATATATGGTGTTACTTTAATACACTCCAGTTGTTACTTTAGTGTTTTTCATCTGTTATTGTAGTGCATTGTAGTGTCCTAAGAATTTAGGAAACTGCCATATTAAAAAAATAATAAAAAAAAAGATATTGTTTCCTATAATAATGGGACGTGATTGCCACCAAAATAGGAAACAATATCAAAGAGTAATGCCATATAAAAAAAAGAAAAAAAAAACTACTTCCTATAATTATGGGACGTGATGACTTCAAAATAGGAAACAATATCAAAGAATAAGATACTGCGTCATACTATCATTTTTTATCATTATATGAATTTTTACACTAACTTATATCTGGTGTTATTTTAATGAACATTATCTGTTACTTTAATTCATACTATCTATTACTTTAATATCTGACCTCTGTTACTTTATACCTGGTGTATAAGCATACTCTGTTAATTTAATTAATTGTTACTTCAATGCACTTCATCTGTTAATTTAACATTTGTTATCTGTTACTTTAATCCATATGAATGATGTAGGGATGTGGGTGAGAGTTTCCTCCATTGAGATTAAATCAAAGCTTCTGAGATGATGACGAAGAAGATAAAAAAGAAGAAGATGGAGAAAACGAGAAGGATGAAGAAGAAGCAGAATTATAAGTAGGACATTATGAGTAACAAGTGTGAAACATTGGAATTGTAATGGAGTTGATTTAGTTGGAATATTGTACCACTTTTTGTTTTGGAGTATCTTAATAAAAACAAACATTGTTCTTTTTGTTAATTGGAACTCCTGTTTTTGCAAGAGACTACTATGCAACGTAACTGATTTTATGAGTTAAAGTAACATAATTCATGAATTAAAGTAACACATTGTATGAGTTAGAGTAACAGTTTTTGCAAGAAACTATGCAACGTAACAGATTTTTTGAGTTAAAGTAACACAGTTCATGAATTAGAGTAACACAACGTATGAGTTACAGTAACATAGTTTATGGATTATGGCAGTAACAGGGTAACATACGTACAATGGCAGTAGGGAACGGATGATTTTTTGTTGAAGATGAAAAAAAACTTAATTTTATATAAACTTGTTGTGTGAGAGAAAGAGACAATTAAAAATTTGATAGGAAAGTGAGAATTTGTACCGAGATAATTAAGGAAGAGAGAGAAAGAAAATATATTTTGATAGATATTATAGTTATTTCCTTAATTATGAGATCAAATCTTGTCCATTAATCTAACATTGAATCAAGGGCTAAGATGGGGACTCACGGACTCAATATATATAAGTGGACTCACCTGATCCCATCTCTCTCTCTCTCTATATATATACCCGTACGCTACATACATATGTATATATATACTCGTACTACTTATTATTACTACTACTCCTACGTAAACTACATACGTAATACTATATATGTCGTATGTTACTACTATTACACTCTCTATACTATATTATGTACTACTACTTCTACTTAATATACTATATACTCCGTACTATATATATATTATATTTATTACTTCGTCCTTCTCTATATAATTGAAGCATCGGGAATGAGGAGCTCTCCAGTATTTGGAGTAATTACTTTTCTAGTACCGTATTTGGGTCAAATCTTTTCGATCGAAAATTCTTTAAAAGAGGAAGGAGACGACTTTTCTAACCTAGACAATATTATTGACCTGACCACCTTTTATTCTTAATAAAGTTAATAAATACTCCGTAATATCTATTAAGGTAACCAAACTTTTCTTCTAACAATATTTCTTATATATAATTATATTATGTTAGTAATTTAATAAGTTACTTATTTAAATATTTAGGCTTGTTTGTACGACTAAATTACTTATGTATATAAAAAAATGTTACGTGATATTTTATTTATGTTATGTCCGTATTTATGACTAAATTCAACTTGACTAAATTATCACTTGTTTAATATATTTATTTATCACCTTTATATTTCTGTTTATACGAAAAATGAGAAAATAAATAAAAGAACTTAAATTAATAAAATTTACTTATATCATTTTCATTGTATTTTATTTACTTACTTCTATTTGCAATGTATGTGTATTCTATGTAGTTTATATTTTGTATAATTGTAATTTTGGTCATATTTAACTTTCTTTAGTACTTTTACAATTGTTTATATATTATAATAATAGAGTAAATTAGTAACCTACAAAATATTTTATTTTAATAAAACCTCACTTATTATTTTATATATAGGTAGAAAATTATAAATTTCATTTTCTAAAATAAATGGATTTGTTTTATTCCGAAATTTTTACACGACATTTATAAATATTTTTAAAAATGATTTTACGTCAAATTTTATAAATCGATTAAGTACGACATAATTTATATTTTTCAGAAACTTCTATATTTTTCAGAAACTATAAATTTTAAAATATTATTTTATTATTGTTATACCTTAAATTTTATTTTTATATAAAATTTCATTTAAGAGAATTAACTATTATACGATATTTGGAATATATTGTTTCGGGTGACATTTGAGGATTAAAGTATAACGTTATCACACTGAAAGTAAGTATTTGAGGATCAGACTGTTTCAAATGAGTCCGACCATTTATTGAAGGTCACCAAAGAAAGTATTACTTGTTCACGGGCGACTTTTATATAAAGTTTACGATGCGAGTCTGGGACGAATAGCTTGTATTGGATCCTACCATGCGTGGTGTTTTGTCTGCACTTGTAATGAAAAGCATACTCGGAGGCTGCGGTCCGAGAGTCGACCTAGTGTTTAAGGTAGTCGTCCTACGGTAGTGAAAGTTGCGGTTCAAGAGTCTGCTTAGAGTATGTGGCGCACATATAGACAAGTACTTGATCAGTATTACCACCTTGGTAGCGGGGGCAGAACAGGATTCTGAAAATTGTGTGTTCTTTCTTGGTGATGCAGAGAATGTAATCATCAGCTTTCATTTCAGCCCAGACCCCGTTTGAATAAACGTATAATATAATAGAAGTTCGGGCCCAATTGAGGCTTATGGGTGAGATGTAAACCTCATAAGATCGGTTCGGTCTACGAGTCGGTAACACGGTTACTTCTATTGGTGAGATGCAAGCCAATAGGATGCAGCGGGGGTACTAGGAGCCACGACTCGTGTATTTATTCTCTGTTTACGTGAAAAATGATTTCTAAAATCAAATGGATGCCAATGTCCCATCTTTTAAACTTTACCGTCTTCATCACCTCACATGTTGATAATTGAATTACAGGAAACTATATGTCACGTGATATACTTTAATATTTTGTAAGCATATTATTTGTTATTCACATGATTGTCTTATGTGTTCGAGGTGATGTTTGATAAACGGCTTGGTTGTTGTCCCGCTTAGCGTCCATTGTTTAATTTTTTTTTGCAGGATTAAGACATTGGGGAATAGAGTGAGAGAGATTTAATAATACGTTTGAATAAAATTCAATCTATATTCTGTACTAAGTGAATCAAGACTATGTAATTAATAGTCGTTCGTTGTAAGGATCCTTAGCGATCCGGATTTATTTACACTCTGATATAATTTTAATTAAATGACTTAGATAATTTTCCGCATTATCTATTATTTTAAGTCATCGAAAATCCGGGTTGTTGCATTAGATCCCTCGGGCAAAATTGTTGTGCCTCCGGGATAACTCTGAACCTCGGGCACAACTGCTGTTGCTGTGCCTCCGGGATCTTAGATCCCTCGGGCAAAATGCTGTTGCTGTGCCTCCGGGATCTTAGATCCTTCGGCAAAAATGCTGTGCCTCCGGGATAACTCTGACCCTCGGGCAAAATCCTGTGCCTCCGGGATCTTAGATCCCTCAGGCAAAATTGCTGTGCCTCCGGGATAACTCTGACCCTCGGGCAAAATTGTTGTTGCTGTGCCTCCGGGATAACTCTGACCCTCGGGCAAAATTGTTGTTGCTGTGCCTCCGGGATCTTAGATCCCTCGGGCAAAAATGTTGTGCCTCCGGGATAACTCTGACCCTCGGGCAAAATTGTTGTTGCTATGGCTCCGGTATCTTAGATCCCTCGGGCAAAAATGTTGTGCCTCCGGGATAACTCTGACCCTCGGGCAAAATGCTGTGCCTCCGGGATCTTAGATCCCTTGGGCAAAATTGTTGTACCTCCGGGATAACTCTGACCCTCGGGCAAAATTGCTGTTGCTGTGCCTCCGGGATCTTAGATCCCTCGGGCAAAAATGTTGTGCCTCCGGGATAACTCTAACCCTCGGGCAAAATGCTGTGCCTCCTTGATCTTTGATCCCTCAGGCAAAATGCTGTTTGTTTATTCGTTTTAGTTAAAAAAAATTGTTTTGTGAGTTTGTCTTATTCTGTTTGGGCTTGCTTTTGCTTTTGTTTTGGTTTGTTTATGCAGTTGAGATTTGTTAAGAGTTTGTTTAGATTAGTTTGGTTTGAATTGCTTTGTTACACGTTCGGGTGCAGCGTTTAGGTTAAGTGCTTGTTTTATAGTCGAGAATGTATTATCGATGTTGATTAGTAGTTGTCCCATTATTGTTGTTTTGTCTTGCCTTAAAAGGTGCGTGCTTTATGTGCATCGAATTTCGAGCCTCATTTGTTTCTGTTTTAGTAGTTTCAGACCTTTTGCTTAAGTATTTGTTGGTGTTTTAATTCTGGTTAGATATACTTGGTGGATGGTTGTATTGATTTCGATTTTGCTTTAGGTATTCCTTAGGGGGACGTGAATTGAATGCTTAGGGACTCGTTTCAGGTTGATTTGATTACTCAGAGTTCTACCAGCGACTCGCTTAAAACAGAATTAAAATAAATTAAATTAAATTTACATGAATTGAAATTGGATTGAGTGCTACCAGGGACTCATCCAAAATTGGACTTTTAAGCGCTACCAGGGGCTCAATGAATTGACTTGACTTAACTTGAATTGGATTGAGTGCTACCAGGGACTCATCCAAAATCGGGTTTTGAGTTAAATTGAGAGCTACTAGGGACTCGTTTAAAATGGGTTTTAGCGCTACAAGGGGCTCGTTTAAAATTGTTTTAAGCGCTACAAGGGGCTCGTTTAAAATAGTTTTGAGCGCTATAAGGGGCTCGTTTAAAATTGTTTTGAGCGCTACAAGGGGCTCGTTTAAAATTGTTTTGATTCTGAGTTCTACCAGGGACTCGTCCTAAATTGGTTTTGAGCGTTGCAAGGGGCTAGTTTAAATTAAATTGAGTGCTACCAGGGACTCGTTTAAAACTGTTTTGATTAAATTGAGTGCTACTAGGGACTCGTTTAAAATTGTTTTGAGCGCTACAAGGGGCTCTTTTAAAACGATTTTGAGCGCTACAAGGGCTCGTTAAAAATGGTTTTTGATTCGGAGTGCTTCCAGGGACTCATTGATTTTGAATTGACTTGAATTGCTTTTAGAATGCTTTGGGATTCAATTAAGTTTGCAGGTTTAAAATTTACTTGGGATTCGTTAGGTTCGTGGGTCTTGAATTTGTTTTTCGAATGCTTCAGGATTCGTTCGAATTTGCTTTGTTAAGATTTTTTATTTTAAATGGTCCAGGATTTAAGCGAATTTGCTTTGGTCAGATTCATTGCTTGGGGTGTTATGTTCTTTGGTATGAGTGGCCTTGTTAGCTAGTGGTTCTCGTGTTCGTTTATTGCTGGGGGTCGATCTCGACTAGAGGAGGTTTTAAGGCTTGCTTTATGAGTTTGAATTTACTCCTAATTCCCTAGATTGGTACCTAAGACGGTGCGGGCTCGTTCGGTTAGGTTTCCGGCGGTGATTGAATGGAGGTTGGCTTTGGCTAAGAGCACAATGAGTAACTACTCTTCGGAGAACGTGTTGGTGAACCAGCTGCACATCGAGGATGTAAGTTTCCTTCTTACTTGTTTTTACTTAGTAGCCCCCAGGATTAGGGTTGTTGAAATCTTGGTTTTGGTTTTATCATTGTTATTGTCCTATGGTTTAGTGTTTGCTTTCATTTTGAACGGTTCGCTTTTCTTTTAGTTACCCGATTCGGCTGATGCTGTTCAGCCCCCAGACTTCTCTTTGACACTGCTCAGAGTCGATGTGGCTGGGTAGCCTTTACATAGTCTCTTTCCCCGTGTTCCGCTGAGGAGATGGAGGCTGGGATGGAGTGGCGTGACCGGGTATACCGGGTAAGTTTCGGGGTTTGCCTTGAACTCGGCTCTTCAGGGTTAGGTTTTGTTTCGCTAACTTGTATGGTTTCGCCTTTCAGGTTTCGTCGGCTTGCCATCAGTGGTTGTGGCAGGCTGCCAACTGCTTCAGGGTCTATGCCTCGAGGGTCTCCTATGACACTTCGGGACCTCGACCGGTGAGTTTGCGTGACTAGGGTGGTTTTCTAGGATGCTTGTGTGTTTTACTAATGTTTTAGGTGTATTTGTAGAATGTCCCGGATATGGTGAGGCAGTTGGAGGCTCGGGTAACCGAGCTCGAGGCGAAGGCGGTTGAGGTGCGACGGCTCCTGCAATCTCGGACTGACGAGATTGCTTTCTTAAAGGAGATGTTGGCTCGGTCTCGAGGTGAGACCTCCGCGCAGGGTGAGGCTAGTCCTCGGGTTGAGAGGGAGAAAGAGGCCGAGACTAAGGCTACGGGTCGTGCTACGAGTGCTACTGAGAAGGTGGGAGGAATTCTCGAGACAGCTACCCTAGACATGTTATCGGGAATGGTCGGAAGCGAGTCTCCTGCCTTTGCTTTAGAGGACTTAGGTTTGGACGAAAACATCGGTGAGTTTGTGACAGCTATAGGCGCAGCTTCTAGGGATTCTCCTAAGTTTGTAAACCCGATTTGTGTATGACTTTGTATGTTTTGTATATTTTCTTGAGATTTTTAGTATTTGAATTAGTTGGATTAGCCTTGTGTTTTCGTTTGGTGAATTGTTTACCTAGATTGACAGGTAATCACTTCGCGTTCATTTTATTTGCGATTTATTCTTAGTTTAGGATGTTTTAAACGTGTTAGGGTTGCGTGAGAGTACGAAAATGTTTTTTTTTTTCGAACTTTTGAAATGTGTTAGTTTGAGTCGGGAGTTGGATCAAGTGGTACGTCGGTTAAAATGTTTGACTCAAGATGTGCCGAAACGTAAAGAGTGCTTTGCAGCTAAGGTGTATCGACCTAGTGCGTGTCCGGTGTTAAGTTAGACCACGTTTTTAAAAAAAAGTTAGACCGCTTTTTATATCTTAGTGACAATGTCGTGCTGGGCTACAGACGCGAATTGACAATGTCATTCGGGGCTACGACCCGCCTAGGTGGGGTAGCTTATCCCCCTAAAAAGAAAATAAACAAAACGTCTAAGTCTGGTGGACCCAATAGACGTAATGTATTGTCCGCGTGGACCTGTCATTCTTGCGCGGGCATTTCGGCTTTTGGAAAGGGTTTTAGCGACTTCAGGAGGTCGTTCCTGACGTCCGGGGTTGTCGGATGTGAGAAAAAAGGTTAAAGATTGTGGAGATGACCGTATTACAGAATAAGGAAGCTATGTGGGCTAATGTCACTAAGCATCCGACCGAAGACGGCATTATCGATCCTATTATTCGTCAGTTCATCTAAACGGGCCGAGACCGACAAGACTCATATTAAAAATGTGAGTGAGGAGAGGAAGTGGGATTGGCTGGGCGTGCATTTAGCTAGGGCGGTTGAAGCTTGTGTTCGGAGGGGCCGATGGTGAGAGACCCGAACAAGCATACCCGAATGGCAAGGAAAAGGAAAAGTTGGACCGGCAGAGCCCAACCGTTAATTACTATGTATTAATTGACATTATGTGGGGTATTAGCACTAGTTTTTGTGGGGTTTTACTTGACGCGTTGTCGTTTCTCGGGGTAGACGGATTTTGGATGTTTGATGTAAAGGGCCTCGACAAAGGCTTGATTTAATTGATTTTGCATTAATGAGAACCACATTCATTTATTTATTTTTTTTATTTTTTTTTTGTGGTGGCTCGCGACTCGATTCTTCATTTTGCCCGGAGTGCCCTTTCGGGTACTCACTCCGTCCCCGGCTCACCTTTGTTTTGTCTTTTTTTTGTATATATATATAATTTTTTTTTACGACGGCTCGCAACTCGTTTCTTTTTTTTGCCCGGGGCGCCCTTTCGGGTTTTCACCCCGTCCTCGTCTCGTCGTTTGTGCTTCGTCATTGGAATCAGTCGTTAACCGGGGCGTGGAAAAAGGTTCTGGTTTGCATGTGAATCGAGTAATCAATTATGTTATTTGGTTGGTCGTACCCGAAGAAGGGTTGCCTACGTATCCGTGTTTGAAAGGAATCAAACCATGTCCGTAGTTCATTATAGATGTGAGTGATTTTGCTTTAGACCCGTTATGCCAATTATCGATGTGAGATGTTTAGAGTGTTTCGCATGGGTTTTCATCCTAGCTAAAAATTAATGTGAAATGGTCGGGTGTGACCCCTTGAAAGTGACAATTACCGAGATACTGCGTTTGGGTCAGGGCGACTGGCTTGGATGGTTTTGGAATGTGGAGCTAGGTAGTAAGTGGCTCTGATGAACTAAGATCTGGAGCTTGATTTTTGTGGAGTTAAGGCTATGGGGTTACGGTTTCGTAATGTGGTAGGAAAGGGAAGCTGAGTAAAAATGACTCAGACTTCAATCGAGTGGGTTGTAAATTACGAGGGATCTGATTTCCATGCCTGGCCCTAACGGTTGGGATTATCCTATTGAGCTTGAATCCTCAAAATGCCGGACTGTCTCCTAACAAGTGTCTCGGGAAGGTCTTAAGGGTTCTAATGTAGGGAGGCTAGTATTTCTGTGCTAGCTGACTGGCCTGTTCATTTTTCTTTTTCTCTCTTTTTATTTGGTTTTTGTTCGGACTTTGCACTTAAAGTCGAATTGGATGATTGGGGGTTTCATTTGACCGTTGATTTTGGCCTTGATCATTGAATTTGGCCAGTTTAATTTGGCCTTGGTTTCATTCTTTCTTTGGCTCCTTTTGGCCATTTCAGACCCTTCTTCTTCTTTTTTTCTTTTTTTTGTCAGACTAGCACCTATGGTAGGAATTGGTCGGTCTTTATTTGAGGGATGTTTATTGTGGGAAATGGGTTTGCCTTCCGTCTTTGATCACAAGCTAAAAGACTATCTAGATTCGTCATAGTATTCGGGAATGCTCGTTCTAAGGGATAGTTTGTGGCTTTCTACACCAGGCATGGAATAGGTAAAAAAAGGAACACGGGATCTCGGTTCTTGTAACTCCCTGTTGTTTTGAGGTTTATTTGGTTGTTATCGATAAATGGCATAGTATCGAGTCGTAAGTGAGAAATGTATGTTTTAAATCAAGCGATTGTCGAGGCGCATTATAAAGGAAGAAAAGTATATTTCTTTTTATCGATAGTAATAAGCATGCTACATGCGCGAGACATTGTTTTCGGGGAGGTGGAGGACAGGTCCCCTCGTACCTCTTGACTTGATGCGAAAAAACAAAAGGACATTTATTACATTATTAGGTCTAGGCCCTAAGACGAACTAGACTCTGACTCGGACGCAGATTTTACTAGTCTTGGCGGGTGCTCGCAGCTTGTCGGGATTTTCCTCAATATTCAGGACATTATCCTCTATAGGGTCGAGGTGGGAATAATCGATGGTGTCGTCAAAGGCAGCCTGAACGCCAAAGGGGTTTGGGGTATTGTTTGGTTTCTCGGGTAGAGGGAGAGGGATAGTCTTATTTTCTATCATATCTTGTATTGTATGCTTGAGCCAGAAACAGGATTCAGTATCATGGCCATTGCCACGATGGAAATGGCAATATTTACTAGCATCCCATGCCCTTTTCCTCTCGTTTGCGGGCGGGTCTGTAGTAGGACCTATTGGCTCAAGCTTTCCTTGCTCAGTTAGCCTTTTTAAGGCTTCGTTGTACGTGATACCTAGCTTGGAAAATGTCCTAGGGGTGGAACTCGTCCTCCCTCTAATGGTTGGTTCAACAAGGTGTAATTCTTCAGTTTTTTTATTCCCGGATGACCCGTAAGAGCGGGTTCCCGTAGATGTATTCGAACCTTGATAACCTTTCCCCATTATTTTGGAGAATACTCCCTTTTTCATATCGTCTTCTAGGCGTATTCCTAAGGTAGATAGCTCCTTAAAGGTATGAATATTTTGGTACCTAAGGGGAGAGGCATAAGGGGGTCTAAGGTTGTCGACGAATTTTTCTACTAAGGTGGCCTCGTCAGGGCGATTTACTAATTGGGTGCTGACCTTTCTCCACCTAGTCAGAAGTTCGGAGAAGCCTTCCTTCTCGTTTTGGGAAAGGACCTCGAGGCTTCCGATGGTGACTTGCGTTTCAGATTTATCCGCATATTGTTTTACGAATTCTATGGAAATATCGTCCCAGGTGAATATCTTTTTGGGATCGAGCGAATAAAACCAAGATCGGGGTGTGTCCTCTAAAGAGGATGGGAATATCCTAGCGAAAAGGCTGGGCTTGACCCCCTTAATGGCCATGTAATCCTTAAAGGCCTGGATGTGGTTGAGGGGGTCCTCAGTTTCTTTGAACTTGGGTATGTTGGCTAGGGAAAAGTTTTCTGTTAACTGGTCATTTACCATTTCGAACTTTCTATGGTTTTCGAGGTGAACATTGTTGCCTCGATTTAGGCGCATTTGGTTTTCAAGGAAGTCTATACGACTCACAGCGGACCGTAGAATGTCGTCCAGAGGTGGTGTAATGGGGTCATTAGGGGTGACTCTGGCTGGAACACTGCCTAGCGGTGTGGAGTTTAAAAGGATCTTGTTGAGGATCCGGTTATGGTGTTCATCAGAGGCCTTATCTTCCAAGTGGCCTAGGCGGGAATCGATGCTGTTTACGGATGTGTTAATGGTAATGATGGTGGCCTGCAGGTCTCGGATCATGCTGGCTAGGGTTCCTACGGTGTTATCCCCGGATTGTTCAGCGTTGTTCCCACTATGGTTACTTGTGTCTACGCTTGAATCTCCTCACATGACTGCGAAATAGGTGGTATTAATGAGAATGGATCTACCAGACGGCTTAAAGACTCAAGGGAAGCTCGTAGTTGAGCGACGCGGAAACAAGGCCCATGATTTGCGCGTGTTTGCGGTCATCGAATTAGGGACTCGGGTGCTTTAGACTCTCGGTTTATTCGACGAAGCGCCTAATGAATCTATGTCTCTGGAACGAGACGATTTGACACAAATCTCGGAGGTGAGATTTAAAGAGGACTTCTCTAGACGAGACGACCCAAAACGTAAGACCTCAAATGGAGGCGATCCTAGTAACTAACACAGACAGTTAATCACACGGTTGTACGACATAAGAAGTTGATCGCGATCCCGGCTCAGGATCAAGGAATTTGATATATGTTTTTTTTTTGAAAACGACCAGTCTTTGCAGAGGAGAATAAATTTTTTTTCTTCAAAAAAGACGACTTGTAAAAAATCGGGTGACGATGGCGTGTTGACATCGTTTGTGACGTTAAAGTGTGTTGCTATATGTGTGCGTTGGGAATCCGACGATAGCAAAAGTGCAAATGGTGCTACTTTTTTCTCACAAGAAGCACGGATCTTAAGGGAACCGGTTTTGAAAATAATTACGTGATGTTTTTATCAAAACTACTATTAATTAGCTAGTTTGATATTTATAGCGTGTGTGACGCTCGTGGTAGAATGTGAAGTCTGATTACAGTGTTCTTGAAAGTGTGACTAAATCCTTAGTGAGGGATTTAGGTGGTGCATAGTGTTTTTAGAATTTTTTTTTAAAAACTAGTGACCCACGTTCGTCAGTTGCGTTAACTAGCATTTAACGGTGGGAGGGTGTATCGTAAAATGTGTTTTGAAAGTGTAACCGTTTTGGGTTCCTTGACTTCATTAATTGAAGTTTTGGTCGTCTTGACGGTTCGTTCGTAATAACATTTTTTGAAAAATAAGAAATGTGACCGTTTAATGTACCCCGGTCCCATTGATCGGGAGTCTCGGTGGTATTAACGGTATTTGTTGTTAACGGAGTTTTAATTTGGCCAAGGTGATGGCACTAATTTTTTTTTGAAAGCAGTGAGTGTAAATTTTGCCATGATAACGGCATCTAAAATTGTTTCCCCTTTTTAGAAATCACGATTTGATCAGAGTATTGACATTTAAAAGGTCGTTTTGAAAAGAAGAGGTATTTTCGAAAACGGAATTGGGTGCGGTTCAATATGTTGGCGTGGTTGAATCCAGATGTTTAGTGTTTTATTTGGGTTGTTTGCAAACACGCTACACATAACTAGGAATGTATACACTCATGCAGGATGCAGACACGGGTAGGTTAGGGTAGGCTACCGCCCACGAATAATCCTTACTTAGGCACTAACAGATCATCTGGGGAGACGAGTGTCATGCCGTCCGTTCAGAGCTATCCGCTTATTAATCCCGCGGGTTATGCGTTAGGCGGCCGAATCGTCAATCGAGGATCCCTCTGTGTGTCCCTAGAGATCTTACCGCGAAGAGGTAGGTTGGTCCTGATATCGGTTAGGGTGGGCTTTTTGGGGCCAAAACCTGTAGTGACCACAACTGGGAACTAAGAGATGAGCTTCACCGACCTCGTTCAAGTTACACCACCACTGGAAACTTGTTTCCAAATCCCCAGCGGAGTCGCCAAACTGTGGACGTCCGTCTGCACCGCCAAGCGCCCCGCGCGGGACCGACCCGGTTTTCATCGTGAGGCGGCGGCCACCCACGCGGTCCCTCCCAGCCAGGGGCCGGTCCGATCTCGCGTACAAGGTGAAGTGTCGGACCTCGATTTGGATGACGATCCGGACTTGTACTAGACGGGTGCGGGCACCCGTGTTTCCGTTTGGGAATCGATCGAGTCGTGGTTGTAAATGTTTAAAAGCCGATTCATTTGGTAAGACGACCTTTTTAGTGAACTGAATTCGTTGCCGATTTGTGGAGTTGCCACCGAGTCAATTATGGGGATTCGGAAACCGTTCAAGTCAACTTTGATCCCTTGCCGGCTCAAAGTTGAGTGGCACGGGACCTAAAGATAAAGACTTGTACCCTTAAGCACTCCATGCCTGGAATGACTCTCATTGTCAATGGTTTCAGACATCCGGAAACCGTCGATTCTGAGTAAAGGGTGAGGGTACGTATTGGGAAGCCAACATCCGATAGATGTCAACACCCAATCTCGCCCGCACTATAGCGGCCTCTACTAATCAATCAGTGGGCTAATAACCTAGTTCTTTTGTTGTGGCGGAAATACTGTAACATCTGTTGTGTTCACCCTATATCTTTGGCTAAATCGGTTGTTTAAGGACAAGTAAGTATTGTCGTCAAAGTAGTTGTATTTGCATTCTTTGCATGCGATTTCACGTGACAGACAGGCCATGAAAAGATGCACGTAGGAGAGTAGAGAGTACTAATCAATATATATATATATATATATATATATATATATATATATATATATATATATATATATATATATATATATATATATATATATATATATATATATATATAGAGGTAGGTTCAAATAAGGTCAACTATTTTTTTAAGTCTATATTAAAGTTACAGATGACATACGTTAAAGTTGCATTTTTCAAAATTGATATGAAACTATAACATTCAGCACTTTTATCACTTCAAGTGCAACTTTATCACTCATCTCGTGTAACTTTAAGTACTTTTTGTGTAACTTTAACACTGGAACTTAGGAACTTAAAAAAGTTGTTGACCTTATTTGAACCTACCTCTATATATATATATATATATATATATATATATATATATATATAGAGGTAGGTTCAAATAAGGTCAACAACTTTTTTAAGTTCCTAAGTTCCAGTGTTAAAGTTACACAAAAAGTGCTTAAAGTTACACGAGATGAGTGATAAAGTTGCACTTTATCACTTGAAGTGATAAAAGTGCTGAATGTTATAGTTTCATATCAATTTTGAACGAATGCAACTTTAACCTATGTCATCTGTAACTTTAATATAGACTTAAAAAAATTGTTGACCTTATTTGAACCTACCTATATATATATATATATATATATATATATATATATATATATATATATATATATATATATATATATATATATATATATATATATTAGGCTTTTTTCGAGCGATCTCATTGGTCCGTTTTATCAAACCTCAAATTAGAAAAGTATCATATATAATTAAAAAATCAACTAGAGAATCTTTTAATTATTATAATATATATTTAATTTATCATATTAATGGGATATTTTAAAATTCTTAGTTAAAAAACCTTTAGAGTTCATTTTTTAAAAACATTATCGTAAAATAAATTATAAAAATGAAATAATTATATTCGTGGTAAAAAATGCTTTCATTAGAGTATAAATTTCATATTATTTGTTTCACATTATGTAATGAATTTATTACATATAACAGTTTTAAAATTATCCCACATTGACAAATTATAATATGATGATGAAATTCTATATTATAAATAAAGAATAATAATTCGTTCTTCGATATCTACCAAAAAAACTATAAATTATCTCTTGAATTTAAAAAAGAGTTCCTAGGAATATAAACCTTAAGTAATTATCCTATATCGAAAAATTATGATGAAGTGATGAAATTTTATATTATAAAGAAGAGTAATCATTCGGTTTTAAATAAATATCGACCAAGAAAAACATTTAAATTATCCCACATCGAAAAATTATGATGGGGTGATGTAATTCTATATAAATAATAGTAATCATTCAATTTTAAATATCGACAAAAAAACTTTTAACTCATAAAAAAGCTTTTAATTTATAAGACTACAAACTTAATCAAAGGTAAGGATGTATTATTTTTAGTTTTAATAAGAGTTTTTAAGACAATAATCTTTAAATTATCTCACATCGAAAAATTATGATGAGGTGATGGAAGACTGTAAACTTAAATAAATTATCCCACATCGAAAAATTATGATAAATTGATGAATTCTATATTATTAATAAGACTAATAATTCGTTCTTAAATATCAATTAAAAAACTTTTAAGTCATACTTAAATAAATTATCCCACATCGAAAAATTATGATAAATTGATGAATTCTATATTATTAATAAGACTAATCGTTAGTTCTTAAATATCAATTAAAAAAACTTTTAAGTCTTTAAAAGTCTTTTAATAAGACTACAAACTTAAGTAGAAATAATCTCACATCGAAAAATTATAATAAGGTGATGAAAATTTATATTATAAATAAGAGTAATTATGTGCTCTTAGATATTAACAAAAAATCTTTTGAGTCTTAAAAATATATAAAGACTATAATTTTATAAAACTATCCCACATTCGAAAAATTGTAAAGTGTCATCAAACAAAAATGTTTTGAGTCTTAAAAACGTTCTTAAGACTATACACTTAAGTAAAAAGTTATAATAAGGTGAAAAAATTCTATATTATAAATAAGACATAATAATTCTTCCTTAAACATCAACCAACTTAAGTAACGCTCACATCGAAAAATTATGATGAGATCATGAATTTCTATTAAATAAGAGTAATCATTGTTTTTAAATATCAATCAATAATATTTTGAGTTTAAAAAAGGTGTTAATAAGATTACAAACTTAAAATTATCCCGCATCGAAACAATCAAAATAAGTTACGGTGATGATTTTATATTATAAATAAGAAAATAAATTTTAGTTAAATTATCCCACATCGACAGATTATAATAAAACGATGAATTTCTATATTATAAATAAGACTAAGTTAATTATTTGTTCTTAGATATCAATCAAAATCTTTTGAGTCTTAAAAAAACTTTTTAAGTTTATAAACTTAAGTAAATTATCTCATATCGAAAAATTATACCCCTCTCTTTTGAGTTTTTAAAAAACCAACAATATTTTGAGTTTCAAAAACGGTCTTAATAAGACTATGAACTTAAAATTATCCCACATCGAAACATTTAAAATAAGATACGGTGATGATTCTATATTATAAATAAGGATACACATTTTAGTTAAATTATCCCACATTGACAAATTATAATAAGACGATAAATTTCTATATTATAAATAATGGAGTACTCGGTAGTAATCATGTACCCTTAGATATTAACCAAAAATCTTTTGAGTCTTAAAATATATATTAAGACTATAAACTTAAGTAAAACTATCCACATTCGAAAAATTATAAAGTTTTATCAAACATTAATCTTTTGAGTCTTAAAAAAAGTTGTTAAGACTATATACTTAAATAAAAAATTATAATAAGGTAATGGAATTCTATATTATAAATAAAACTAATAAAAAAAATTCCTTAGACATCAACCAACTTAAGTAATTCTCCCACATCGAAAAATTATGATGAGGTTATGAATTTCTATTAAATAAAAGTAATCATTGTTTTTAAATATCAACCAACAATTATTTTTTTTAAAAAAAAAACTATGATGGAATTCTATATCATTTTTTTAAAATTATGATGAGGTCATGAATTTGTAGTCTTTTTTATTTGTTTTTAAAAAACTTTTGAGTTTAAAAAAGGTTTTCATAAGACTACAAACTTAAAATTATCCCACATCGAAACAATTAAAATAAGTTACGGTGATGATTTTATATTATAAATAAGACTACAAATTTTAGTTAAATTATCCCACATCGACAAATTATAATAAGGTGATGGAATTCTATATTATAAATAACACTAATTATTTATTCTTAGATATCAATCAAAATATTTTGAATCTTAAAAAGCTCTTAAGAATATAAACATAAAGTAATTATCTTACATCGAAAAATTATACCCCTTCTCTTTTGAGTCTTGAAAACACTCTTGAGTCTTAAAACACTCTTAAGACCATAAACTTTTATTTATATAATAGAATTTCATCGTATTATCATACTCTCTTCGTTCACTATATTTTGTCTCCATTACCTTAATAGTGACCGAAGAGGGTATGATAATATGATGGAATTCTATTATATAAATAAAAGTAACCATTTCTCCAAATTATGATGAGGTGATGTAAATCTGTATTATAAATAAGACTAATCATTCGTCCTTAGATATCAACAAAAAAACTTTTTAGTCTTAAAAAAAGTTCTTAATAAGACTACAAATAAAGTTAAATTAGATTATCACATATCGAAAAATTATAATAAGGTGATAAAATTCTATGTAATCTTTCGTTCTTAGATATTAACCAACAATCATCTTTTGAGACTAAAAATAAGTTCCTAAGACTAAGACTATATAGTTAAAGTATATTTATCCTACATCAAAAAATTAAGATGGGTTTATGAAATTCTATATATTATAAATGAGTGTAATCATTCGTCTATAAATAAAAGTTCTTAATTAGACTATATCTAAACTTAAATAAATTTAAGTAAAATTATCCCACATCGAAAAATTACAATAAGGTGAATTTTTTTTATTATATAAATAACAGTAATCATTCATCCAAAACATATAATAAGATGATCAAATTTGATTATATAAATAAAGAGTAATCGTTTGTCCTTTTAACTTAGATATAAAAACAAACTCTTTTAAGTTTTGAAAATAGCTCTTAAAACTATAAACTTTAATCAAATAAATTATACCACATCGAAAAATTATGATGAGTTGATGAAATTCTATATCATAAATGAGTCATTTTTCGGTTTAAAATATCAACCAACAATCTTTTGAGTCTTAAAAGTCTTTTAAAAAGACTACAAACCTAAAATTATCCCACATCGAAAATAGTAAAATAACGCGATGCTTCTATATTATAAATAAGAGTAATCGTGCATTTTTTGGGTCTTAAAAGCCGATCTTAAGACTATAACCTTGAGTAAGTTATCCTACATCGAAAAATTATGATGAGGCGATAGAATCTTATATTATAAATAAGACTAATCTTTCATTATTAGATATCAATTAAAAAATACAATTATTCTTAGATATCAATGAAAAACTTTTGAGTCTTAAGAAATCTCTTAATAAGACTACAAGCGTAAAATTATTTTCACACCGAAAATTTATAATAAGGTGATGAAATTTTATATTATAAATAAGAGCAATCATGTGTTCTTTTGAGTTTTAAAATAAGCTCTTACTAATAATATCATGTGATCATCTTATTTATTGTAATGACATAGTTTGATTAAGTTTCTTATTTAACGAATGTACATCATCAATGTAATTAAGTCAACTAACCCGTGCAACACACGGGCTTTAATCTAGTATTATAGGTATTAGCAAGTCAGTTTTAACGCGATAATACGGATATTAGTCATTCTCGTGATATAATTACCTGGTATTCTGCTTAAGATGCGTCGGTTCAGTATTAATAGAGATGCGTCAAACCTAACAAGGCGAGCACCCGGACTAACACGGAACCCGACCATCACTTTGTTCAGTTTTAGTTGTTTTACGTTTTGAATTCCGTGTTAGGTGATTTAGCATGCGATTATAAGGTCATAAAGCAATAAATCATACGAAAAAACTGTAAATGCGAATGTATGTAAATCATGTTGTGAGGAGTTTCACCCTCGGAGTACAAACTAAACGGGACTCGATGCACAGATAGTTGAGAACGGATCTTGGAATCACTCGGGTCTATTTAGTGTGTTTTAGTACTTGTGATTGAAATTGGGACGTTACGTGTTTTAGTAGATGCTCGTGGACCTAGTGTCCACATCTAGTGTTATCGTAGTCCATAATAAAAGAAAGTGCGAATATGGAAAGTTTTGTTTAGATGGCAACCTAGTGAGGACTTGGTTTCAACAGGCGGATCCTTCTAGCTTGACCAGTGACTCCGGCAGAACTCCGTTACCTTTGACCCTTCCTGCGGCTACTTCGGCAGAGCTTCGTTACAATGGACCATTTTTGCGGCTAATCCGGCAGAACTTCGTTACTAGACACGAGCTAGTCGAACACAGGCACCTCGGGATCGAGTGAAGTGCTCGAAGGTGAGGAGTAGCGTCGATTTCGCTTTATCGGGACTACGATCGAGTGGATCGTTTGCCTTGGGTGTCGGAGTGCGAGCCCTTAGCGAGAGTTTAGAGGGAGAAGAGAAGAATGAGGTGTGTCGAAATGAGGGGGTGAAGGGGGTATTTATAGGTGTTTTCGGCCTTCGTCGCCCATATGGACGCCTGAGCTGGGATGCACCAGGACTCAGGCGCCTTGGCTAAGGCGTGGGGAGACCAAGGCGCGTAGGGTGGGGCGGTTGGGATTTCGAGGATACGGTTTTGATACTTTCCAAAACCGTGAGACGAGTGTATAATACATTTCTTGGGCGTTAAGGTTTCCCGCGGCTTGACCTAGCGCCGTGATCATTAGTGGGCCTCGGGTGTGCATCCCGAGGTTCGCTTGGCACGGTGCTGACTCGGTTCAGGTTTCAGGACCAACTTGGGGTACCGGTGTCAAAATTGATTCTAATTAGTGTCTATGCGACCGTAACGTCACCACTAAGGCTGCCATCATGTTAGTTTAATTTTTCCGAGTAATTATTTGATTCATTCTATAGAAAAACTATCTAAAACATCGCGAACCCGCGTCGCGTTGCAGTCCTATCGTCATCGGGTGTTTGCTGGGCACTTCTGCAGCCACCAGGTCCAAATCTGGTTGTCTACACTCTGAATATTAATGTAGAAACCCTAATAGCGGAACCAATTATTGGAATGGATCAGAATTCTCCGATGGGGAAAATGGATCAGGCTAAAGATAGGGAAATGATTGAGAATATAGAGGTCAATAATTCATGGGCTAGTAAAGCTAAGGAAACAAAAATTGGGATGGGATTATTCTTTGATCAGAATAGTGCGGATTCTACTGAAATAGATATTGAGATTGATGATTTCATCCATGAACTTCAGTTGTGGAAATTTACATTGATTGGAAATGTATTAGGAGCAAAACCTACTCTAAAACAGATGAACTATTTTGTTACTAAAAATTGGAATACTGTATCGCCTGTAGTTCTGTAGACACCCGCATTTTGACTGCCAGGTGTCTATGGTAGTTTCCAAAAAACACCCGATGATGATCGGACGCTAACATGCTTCTATGCGCTCGGATACGGGCTCAAATCCATTAATCGCTGGCTAACACACTTACAGAGTACAAATCTCACAAAATCAACCTCAAATCCAGACCCAGCGGGCCGTTTCCAATCAAACAAGGCTAATTTGGGCCGAAACCGACACCGGAATTGAAACCGACTCGTCACGATTGGGTCAATCCCAGTCAAAGTCGTTTCCGAGACATACCAAACAACCCCTCAAACATCAAAAGCCCAATTCAAACTCATGGTCACGGTCCAAAGCGAGTGACCCGCGCGACCCAGCTGGGCCACTCGATCGAGTGCCTCACCCACTCGATCGAGTGGGCCCTTATTCAAGCCCGACGGCTGGCGTAACGGGCCACTCGGCCGAGTTAGCCACCTACTCGGTCGAGTAACCCTAAACCGATGCCCTAGCTTTTCCTATATAAGGAACCCCCATGCACACATCTTCAACAACTTTTCCACAACTTTATAACCCTAATCACAACTTTTACACCCCAAGCAAACCCTAAGCAAACATCCTAGCAAACCCTAAACTAGTTTTAGGAATCACACCCCAAGCCACCATAACTTAACCTCCATAAACCTCGAAGAGTCTAGTGTTAAAGCCACGGTTACGAGCTCTAATCCGAGACAAGAACATGTAGGTTGAGGGTGTCAAAACCCCGTTTCTCCTCTTCTCTTCTTCCTTCTCGCGTCATGATATTATACGGGTCGTTTTTTTTTATTTCGTTTTATTGTTATTATCGCATCATTAATATCGATAGTACAATACTAGTATCAAAGCACTAAAATACCTATCAATTTGTGTCAAGTATGAGTGATATGGGAATAAGGAAATCCGAATATACAAGTGTACTGCACACGCGTTGACGGTCGCTTATTCCGATATCCCGATTACTCGATTATTGAGATAGGTCAATTTCAACAATAATTTTCATATCGTTTGTTATTCACGTATCACATCAATTTTCAAAAATAAGCATTATATTTCAATAAGGGTCGAAACCCGTTGACACGGATCCGACATCACCATCCCTAGGGATTTATTCCGATGTCGGAGAAGTCGAGGGAATCAAGTTCTTTTTTTATTTATTCAAATAAAGCGTCGATTTCAGATTCGATACTAATCTCATAATTGGATATCGAATCTAGTAATCAAGTCATATGAATTAATTAATGTGATTTGTTCATATTGCGATAATTAATTCAAAACGGCTAAAATCAATTTATTTATTTTCTATTTCACTCTAATATTCCATATCGATTCAAATAATCGAATGTGGGATACAACGAGTATTCAAAGTTAGAGTCGAGTATAAATTCAACAATATCTATACCCGGTCCAACAAAATTTGCGATTTATAAAAAACCAAGTCGAGCGTAAATTGTGCAATATTTATGTCCGATTCGGTAAAATCGTTGAATTATCAAAAATCAAAAGCAATTTCAAAATCAACATCAAAATTGCAAACGAATTACAATTCGTACAGGGGGCACTCGACCGAGTGCCTAACCCACTCGGTCGAGTGGTACCCCAAAAATCGGATCAGAATGTCTGTTACGACACCCACTCGGTCGAGTCTCACAGTGACTCGTTCGAGTGGCCATGTACTCGACCGAGTTAGTCAATAACTCGGCCGAGTATGGTCTAAAACGCGGAACAGAAACCTCTTTTCGGGATCTACTCGATCGAGTAACCTCATAACGATTAACACAATAAATCGTACATTATTCTATTTTCAAAACCCGATAGTATTTCACGACTTAGGTCAACACGTGCATAATTAATCACGTGTATACTATCTTTTCAAAACATGCATCATCTTGTACATCATTCAATTCAATTCATTATTTGCATAAATCGTTAATATCGATTTACCGTTACTAACCGTTTGCTTGTCTCTTTTGTCAATTTAATTTGTGTTCGTTTATTATACTAAATGAACCCGTATGCTAAATTCCACTTTGACGTAGAATTAACTGCATTAAATCGACTTAGAAACCCATTCAATTCAATTCACATGCCTAGGAAAACAATGTTTGCATAAGCATTTCCCCGTTTAACTAGCGCGCGTGTTGTAAGTCATTCGAATTCTTAGTAGAGGCCGCTAATGTGCGGGCGGGGTTGGGTGTCCTTTGTGGGCTTCCCAACACGTACCCTCACCCCTTACTCAGAACCTCGGTTTCCGGATGCCCGAAACCGTTAGCGCACGAGAGTCATTCAATACACAATATCCGATAACGTCGGTATTGGTACCAAATGCAAAGGGACGAGCCCAATAAACTCTGACATCGGAAATGGGCCGTATTTTGTATACGGACCACTACGACATAGAGTGGGCTCGAATGGTTCCGAATAACCACAAAATTCGGTGGCGACTCCACATAGACCTAAATTTCAATTCGATCCATTCTCATATGAAGATTCATTCGCCTACCCAAACCCGCGCGTGGCCGCGTCGGGGTGGACCTATGTCATGTCCACAAGTTCAATATTTCAAAAAAGGTTGGTTCTCATTCAGATTTAAAAGTCAGAAGGACATGGATCGGGTTTTGAGGGAAGGTCTTTGGCTGGTGGGAAGGAATTCATTGATCTTAAAGCAATGGAGCCCTTTATTTTCACAAGAGATGGATAGAATTTCCAGAGTTCCGGTATGGATCCTCTTTCATGACCTTGATCCGTATCTATGGTCAGAGATTGTTTTGAGTAAAATGGCAAGTAAGATTGGGAATCCATTGTATGCTGATACTACTAACACATACAAGGAACGCCTATCATTTGCTAGGGTGATGGTGAAAGTTGATCTTTCTGCGGATTTGCCAGAGACTATCACTATGAACATTCCAATGTTGGGAAGCTAGTACAAAGAATAGAATATGAATGGATCCCATACTATTGTCATGGGTGTGGCAAGCTTGGGCATGAAATTCAAAACTATAATAAACAAAAGAAAAAAGTTATTAAGGAGAAGGGTGCATCTCAATTGCAGAGATACCCACCGAAGAAGTTGAACTCTCAAAGGCTAGGTGGTACCTCAGGGGATGGGACTTCAGCTCCTAATCCTGCTGTAATGCATCAAGGATCCTTTGAGAAAGAATCTATTGGAGGCCTGATTATCACTGGCTCAGAACCCCTAGTGCTGGGCGGTAGCTCAATGGATATAACTAAGAATTCAGAGCAGTCTAAGGCAGCAGAGGGCTCAGAATGCTTGAGGCTAGGCGTGAATGCTTACACTGCTTCTGACACTGAGTTTATACCTGTTGTAAGGTGCTCAGGATGCACGGGGATAGGCTTTAAGGTGAAAGGCTCCAATACAGACTATGTTGAAGGCAGGAAGGATAAACTAGATTCACCCCACTCTCCAAACAGGGAGACTTGTATCCTCCAGTAGAGGATGAAATTCCACCTGATATCATTGTATGAATATTGGGTCTTGGAATATTAGAGGCTGAAATGAACCTCTAAAACAGAATGAAATTTTAAAAATAATGAGGGGTAAGGGGATGGACGTTGTTATTAAAGAATCACTATAATGGGAGGATTTGGAACCCAAATACTGTCAATATCTCCAAGGTGGAGACTCATGAGCAATTATTTCTTTGCCAAGTAGAACATTATGCTACAAATTCTATGATGGATATTACTTTTGTTTATGGGTTTAAGGATGCATCTGGTAGAGAGGATCTATGGCTCAAACTTACTGAGTTGAGTAGGTATGCTCAGAAATGGATTGTGCTTGGGGATTTTAATATTGTCTGAAATAGTGACGAAAAGATTGGAGGGGGAGCACTTGATATAGGGGACATGCAGGCTTTTAACGATTGTATTAATTATTGTAACCTGCAGGAATTAAATGGGCAAGGGTGCGATTACACCTGGACAAATAAACAGGAGGTGGCAGATAGAGTTTGGACTAGAATTGATAGGGTGCTGGTGAATATGAATTGGTCTATCAGATTCCCTGATGCTTATTCTAATTATCTTAATCCTGGGATTTCAGATCACTCGCCTATATGGGTGAAGGTTATAGCTGGTAAGAAGATAAATAAACGATTTAGTTTTTTTAAATTGCTGGACTGAGCACCTTAATTACCATACGATAGTTCAAAAAGCTTGGGATAAAAGGGTGTGTGGAACCGCTGGTTATAAGTTGTTTTGTAAACTTAAGAATGTGAAATTAGCACTTAAATATCTTCATAAGAATCATTATTCTGATGTGGGAAGAAGAATTCAGGCATTGGATAGGCAAATGGAGGATTGCCAGCAGAGGATGCAAATGGACCCTTTATCTATTGGTCTAATAGTTGAGGAGAAGGAAATCATTGAGGAATGGAATGTTTTAAAAAGGGCAGAGCTAAGTATCAATAAGCAGAGAGCTAAAATGGATAATATAGCTATGAATGATGCAACTACGACTTATTTTCATGGACGAATTAAAGACAGGAGACAGGAGCAAGTGGTGGGAAGCATAACAGATCATACAAGAAGATATACTGAAGGGTTGGAGGAGGTGGCTAAGAGTTTTGTTGAATACTATAAAGATCTTCTAGGTAAGGAAAATGAGACAGCTTCAATTTATTCCAATAGTATGAGAAATGGAATATAGTACAGAAGGAGGATTGAGAGAGCCTAATTATGCACCCAAATGAAGAGGATATCAGGAAGGTTGTTTTTTCTATTAGATCTAATACGAGTCCTGGTCCGGATGGCTTCTCATTGGGGTTTTTCAAGGCTTCATGACAGATTATCAGGAAAGATTTCTGTGATGCTATTATGGAGTTCTTCCAAAGAGGTAAATTGATTAAGCAGGCCAATACGACTCTAATTTCACTGATACCCAAAAAATAGGTTTGCTCTACTGTAATGGATTATAGACCGCTATCTTGTTGCTCAGTTTTATATAAGACTATTAGCAAGATTTTAACTAGGAGGATGAAGTTGGTTATACATAAAATTGTTGGACCTGAACAAGCAACTTTTATCAGAAATAGAAGCATTCATGAGAATATTGCAATATCGCAGGCCCTTATTAAGAACTAGAATGGGAAATAAATCACCCCTAGATGCCTCATGAAGATAGATCTAAGAAAGGCATTTGACTCTTTGCAATGGAACTTTATAGACAATATGATGGAGGCTTTTAACATCCCGAAGGATACAAGGATCTTGGTACTCTACTAAGGTAAATGGGTCTTCTCAGGGGTTCTTTAAGGGGAAGAGTGGAATCAGACAATGAGATCCTTTATCTCCCTATCTGTTTGTCCTCAGTATGGAAGTCCTTTCAAGGCATTTTAGACAGAGCTTTACTTTGCCTAATGTTTCTTTTCATCCAAAGTGTAGTAAACTCAAGCTTAATCATCTTATTTTTGCTGATGACCTTATGGTTTTCACTAGGGGAGACGTTCCTTCTGTTAGGGCAATCACTTCTGATTTAGAGAGATTTAGTAGGGAATCTGGACTGCAGATTAATAGGGAAAAAACTAATATGTATTGTGGAGGAATCCATCCTGAGATCAAAGAACAAATTCTGAAGGAAACTGTGTTTAAGATGGGTAGTTTTCCTTGTAAATATCTTGGAATCCCTTTGAATGCTATTACCAATAGATTGGAGCATTATTCAAGCTTGATTGGAAAAGTTAGCAGTTGCATTACGGGTTAGGCATCCAACTCTTTGACATACACTGGAAGAATGGAGCTTATTAATTCTATAATTTTTAGGATCACGAACTATTGGAGTGCTAATACTTTACTACATGCTAATGTGATATATAAGATTGAAAAATTATGTAGGTCTTACTTTTGGAATGGAACAGGAGATAAAAGAAGCATTCAGTTCAAAAGTTGGACTAGTGTTTGCGCTCCATGGACTAAAGGAGGGTTCGGTATCAAAGATATCATTGCTTGGAATAAAGAAATGATATGTCAATGGATCTGGAAGATTATGAAAGATGAAAAAGGGATCTGGCTTGATTGGACGAAATTCTACTTTCTTGGGGCTAGAACAATATGGGAAATCCATAAAGAAAAAAGGCACACTTCTACAATTAAGAGCATAATAAAAATCACACATGAGCTGATGGATGCTGTTGGTAATGCTAAGGAGGTACAGGCTTTAATACAGAACTGGCAGCTTAATGGGAAATTCCGGGTGCAAAAAGCATATGAATGGTTAAGGAAGAAATCTCCTCAAAAGAATTGGTCGAAAGTAATCCATGGTCAAAGAGTAATCCCAAAGCATGGCTTCATTACATCAATGGCGGTGCAAGGGAAACTTGCAACAATAGATAATTTGCAAAAAAAAGAGGAATGATTATGGTTAATAGATGTTCTCTGATAAGTGTGTTTTGTAGTGCTTATTTGTTGTGTTTGGTCCCGGTTTCTCTTGTGGAATCGCTCTTTGGAGCGGTTTTGAGGCTACTTACGCTTCTTCTAGTTTGTTTTAGGTTCCTAAGACCAATCTTGGAGAAATGGAACGATTCCGACTCGTTTCCGACACATTTGGAGCCAACGAAGAGAAGCGACGATCACTCGATAACTTAGACTCGATCTCGAGCCCTTGGGACCCATTCCCGAGCCCTTTGGACTCGATCCCGAGCACCGAGAATTGATGAGAATCCAATGAAGAGCAAGTAGGGACCTATGAGATCATATTTGAAGCCTACCAGACCCATCCCGGTCGGGAACACATCCATCACGACCGGGATGAAGTGCAAAGCAAAGACGAGCCACTGGCGCACCATCCCGGCCGGGACCATGACCATCCCGACCGGGACCACCCTGATCCCGACCGGGACCACCACCATCCCGGCCGGGAAGGTGCCATCACAGCCACGTGTTCTTCTTTTCAATTCCTTTGCTCGTGAAACCCTATATATACCCCCCATGTATTGTTTAAGCACTTTTACATTATCTTACATTAGACTAAGCCCTAGATAGAGTTCCTCCTCTCATTAGCTTAATCTTTCCTTAATATTTAGTTAAACTTAGCTTAATCTAGTTTGTAATCTTTGTATTGAGGGAATTCTTCAAGACTCAACCAAGATTGAAACCCTTGGGAGATTTATTTGGGTTTTCTTATTATTACAAGTTTCATCTTTCATCCTTGCTAGTTTGGTATAATTTCTCTTCTCCTTTCCTTTAATCTTTGTTTTATCATTCAAGTTTTCATCTTTATCTTTAATCATTGTTCATCTTTGTTGTTCTTCAATATGAATGTTGTGATGCTTGTGTTGTTTTCTCTTGTTTGTGTTAGTATTAGTTTGAACATGTGTGTGTAGACTTATTGTGGGGTTATTAGGGGGATTAAGTGTTGATTATGGGTGATTAGGGTTTGGTTGTGGGTAAAGGTGGATTCTTTGTAACTAGTCACTTGTCTTGCATGCCATGTGTTTGTTGAAATGATTGTTAGAGTAGTAGTGACCAATGCTCCTCTTGCGAGTTTCCTCTTTCATGTTGTATGTTTGATTGGTGATTGAATCTGTAACACCCTTGATTTTATAAAATAAATTAAATTAAAGTTATATTCATATTCATATTTCTATTTTATTTACGATTTAACTCGTAATTCTTAAAATTCTTATAAAACGAATTTATCGCTTAATCGTTTCAAACTCCTAAAATTTTATTTGACTCGAAAACTATTCTTATATTTAAAACATATTTTTATTTATGTTTCGATTCATTTTATACATTTAATTTAATTCTTATCGAAAGTCTATTTCGACGATTTAAATTCTAAATTCTTTTTATTTATTTATATTTAAGCTTGAACTTTCTATTTTTTTTGGCTTGAGACTCATTTAATTTAAGTTTCGTAAAAAAAAATATTTATTTCATTTCCTCGAGAAATCAATTTAATTTACTTTATCAAAAATTTATTATTTTTCGGGAAATACTATTTGATCGTCTATTTATTTATTTTTATCAGCTTCATTTTCGTCTCGAGTACTTTATTTATTCATTTTATTTAACGGTCTGATTATTTATTTAATTTTATTAACTTGTTTTGATTCAACTCGTGGTTCAGTCAACTTGTCGTTACGGAATTCATCTTCCTAACCCGATTCACTTAATCTATCCGTATTCTCTTACCCATTTTAATTGAATAATTCAGGCCCCTCTTACTGTTTCTTTTCTCTTTCTACGTGTCTCCTTCTCTGCATTTGTCTTCCACATATTCAACGTAACTCCCCTCACCTTCTTTATCTATTTTTTTTTTGTCACAAACTCAACCCCCTTTGCTAACCGTCACCCCCTTTCATCTCCTTCTTCTTTACTTTCCATCAGCGCTCCCTTTCTTCATCCTCGGCCTGCGTTTTGTCGATGTTGCTGTTCCGCTGCTATGCCGCTGCTGTGTTCGTTTTGCTGCTGCGTTGTGTTTTGTTGCCTGCCGCTGCTATTTGTTTCCGTCTCCCTTCCTTCTCTGCCTGTTTTCATCTTGCTGTTTATGCGGTTTGTTGTTGTTTTCTGTTGTCCCCGATTCTTTTCTCCTCCTCCTTCCTCTTCTTACTGCTGATGTTCGCTGCTATTCTTCATCTCCAATCTTCTCTTTTTCTTTCCTTCTTTCTCTTGCTGCTGCTGTTGCGTTGTGTTAACTGTTGCGCTGCTGCTGTCCCTTGTTTTCTGCCTCTGTTTCGCTCGGTTCGTCAATGTTTTAGTCATCTAATGTACTTGTCTCGGTTCACATGTGGGATGTAATTCTGTTCGCACCTACCACTGTTTCACTACCGATTGCCGTTTTGATGTGAGTTAATATGAACCTTGAAACAAGAACGCGAAGATGGATTAGTATTCTGAAAAGAACGTAAACAAAGTAACCAAAACAGATTGTAAGGATGAATAAACCGTAACCAAAGGATAATATGCTTAGTGAAGTAGACCTATACTCCAACAAAGCGGGTGCTAAATCAAACACGCGATTGAAGTAGCGAGTTTAGAGCTTGTAACGCGACTAACTCTAGACTTTGTCTTGTACACAACAAGGACGTAAAAGAAAGCTTAGCTTTACTCAGGTTTTTTGATATGAAAATTGGATGCCTTATTCATTCAAATAGATGGCTATATATAGCCTACAACAAGACCCTTAAACCGGCTGGTTAGGGTGACAAAAACAAAGCTTACACCTTATGTGAACTAGGAGCTAATAACAATGCTATGTAAACTAGGAGCTAATAACAAAGCCATGTAAACTAGGAGCTAATAACAAAGCTCTAACAAAGAGCAATCAGCCGCGGCACATTGTGTGAACATGGAGCCAAAAACAAAGCTTGAGGATGTGCACACTATGTGAACATAGCCATGGTGTGAACCCAAGTTAATGCCTTCAATTTACCTTGACTTCTTTGCTCTTTTATTCGTCCCCATACGAGCTAACTTATTACTTGGAGGAGGCACACTACTAGGCTGATAGGAGGTGCTAATGTGGCTTGACTAGAACTATTAGGAGCTAGTGTTACTTCATTGAATTCTTTAGCCTCTTCATTCGGATCATCTCCTCCCCCTTGAAAAGGAATTGTCCTCAATTCTGAAATGCCATCATCATCAAGATAAGGAGAAAGATCTCCCACATTGAACGTGGCATGAACTCCATAATCATCCGGTAATTCCACTTTGTAAGCATTGTCGTTTACCTTTGATATGATCTTATAAGGACCTTCTGCTCGTGGCATCAACTTATTCTTCCTTTTGCTTGGAAACCTCTCTTTTCTCAAGTGAACCCAAACTAAGTCACCCTCTTGAAAAAGTCATGGTTTCCTGTTCTTGTTGGACCTTCTTTTGTATGCTTCATTTACCTCATTGATCCTTTCTCGAATTTGCTCGTGGAGTTTTATCATAGCCTTCAGTTTGGACTCCGCATCTTTGTGGACTAACTCATCCTTAGGTACAAGAATCAGGTCCAAAGGCATGTAAGGATTGATCCCATACACGGCCTCAAAAGGAGAATGAGAGGTAGCATAAGTAGGAGAGCGATTGTAGGCAAATTCAGCATGGGCAAGCTTGATATCCCAATCCTTTTGAGTCTTACTTACAAGGCCTCTTAACAACGTCCCCAGAGTGCGATTGGTAACTTCGGTTTGTCCATCTGTTTGTGGATGATGAGAAGTGCTAAATAAGAGCTTGGTTCCCACCTTCCTCCATAGAGTGTTCCAAAAATAACTAAGGAACTTTGAATCACGATTAGAGACAATGGACTTGGGTACTCCATGGAGACGTACCACCTCTTTGAAGTATAAGTCAGCTACATTGCTAGCATCATCCGTTTTGTGGCAAGCAATGAAGTGAGCCATCTTTGAAAACCGATCTACCACCACCATGATAGCATCCTTTCCTCTAGCGGTTCTTGGTAAGGCTACAATGAAATCCATGGACACATCTTCCCATGGTCTATTAGGAGTGGGTAAGGGCATGTAGACTCCGGGTTTGAAAGAACATTTGGCAAATTGGCAAGTCACACACTTGCTCACTATATGCTGGACACTCCCTTGCATCTTTGGCCAAAAGAAGTGCTCCTTTAAGACCTCCAAGGTTCTTGTGATGCCAAAATGACCCGCTAATCCTCCTCCATGAGCTTCTCTAACCAGCAACTCTCTAATGGGATGCTTGGGTACACAAAGGCGGTTTCCTTTGAAAAGAAATCCCTCCTGCAAAACAAACTCATCAAAAGCCCCCTCCTTGCATTTGGTGAAAGTTTCACCAAAATCAGCATCATTGTTGTAGTAGTCTTTTAGAGTTTCAAATCCGAGCAACCTCACATCCAAGGTAGATGGTAGAGTGTAGCGGCGGGATAGTGCATCAGCTACTACGTTACTTTTACCATCTTTGTACTTTGAAGAGAAATGAAAGGATTGCAAGAATTCCACCCACTTGGCATGCCTTGGACTTAACTTTTGCTGGCCATTGATGTACTTTAGGGACTCATGATCTGAATGGAGAATAAAATGGTTAGTACGAAGATAATGACTCCAATGATCAAGAGCTCTTACTATGGCATAGAACTCCTTGTCGTAGGTGCAATAGTTCAGCCTTGCTCCATTGAGTTTCTCTGAAAAGTAGGCAATGGGACGCCTATTTTGCACAAGAACAGCGCCAATTCCTACTCCACTAGCGTCACATTCCACCTCAAATGGTTGAGAGAAATAAGGAAGGGCTAAGATAGGAGCGGAACATAACTTCTCTTTGATGGCTTCAAAGGCTTCTTGGGCAGCTTTGGACCAAACAAACGCGCCTTTCTTCAAGCATTCGGTGATAGGACTTGTGATAGTGCTAAAGTCCTTAATGAATCTCCTGTAAAAAGAAGCCAAACCATGAAATGACCTTACTTCTGTAATGGTGGAAGGGATTGGCCAAGTACGTATGGATTCCACTTTGGTTTGATCAACTGACACTCCTTCTTTGGACACTACGTAGCCAAGGAACACTACGCTTTCCACAAAGAAAGCACACTTCTCCTTCTTTCCAAAGAGTTGTTGCTTGCGAAGTGTTGTAAATAGTAGTCTTAAGTGCTCCATATGCTCCTCCAAAGACCTGCTATACACAAGGATATCATCCAAGTAAACCACAATAAAGCGACCTAAGTAGGCCTTAAGTATTTCGTTCATTAGCCTCATGAACGTGCTTGGAGCGTTGGTGAGACCAAATGGCATGACCGTCCACTCATAGAGTCCATGCTTGGTTTTGAAAGGGGTCTTCCATTCATCTCCTTCCCTCATTCTGATTTGATGGTACCCACTTCTTAGATCAATTTTGGAGAAGACCACTGCCCCATGAAGCTCGTCCAACATATCATCCAACCTTGGAATAGGAAATCTATACTTGATGGTGATGTTGTTAACGGCTCTACTATCTACACACGTTCTCCAAGTCCCATCTTTCTTAGGTACTAAAAGGACTGGAACAGCACAAGGACTAAGGCTCTCCCGCACATACCCTCGACTCATTAACTCATCAATTTGCCTTTGTAATTCCTTAGTCTCCTCCGGATTACACCTATATGCTGCCTTGTTGGGTAAGGCTGCTCCTGGAATGAGGTCGATTTGGTGTTCTATACCTCTAATAGGTGGTAAACCAACGGGTAATTCCTCGGGGAAGACATCCTTAAACTCGTGTAACAACTCCTCAAATGGCTTTCCTCCAAGCCCATTCTCAACTACTACGGGTTCCTCTCTAGCCACCATGACAAAGACACGCTCCCCCCTTGTAAAGCCTGTTCTACTTCACTCTCACTCGCAAAGATGGTAAGGTTAGGCTTCTTGGTTTTGTTGGAGGTCATAACTCTAACAGCTTGGGGAGTCATAGGTTTTAGAATGATTTTCTTTCCCTTATCCCTCAACTCGTATTCATTTTTTCTCCCATGGTGTACCACATCCCTATCAAACTGCCAAGGACGCCCCAAAAGTATATGACAAGCATCCATAGGGATAACATCACAAAGAACTTCATCGACATAAGACCCCATAGTTAAACCTACTCTTACTTGTTTTGTGACCTTTATTTTGTTTCCATCATCTAACCAATGTAATGCATACGGTCTAGGGTGATTAGTAGTGGTTAGACCTAACTTAGTTACCATTTCAGTAGAGGCAACATTCGTACAACTACCTCCATCAATAATCAAACTACACCATTTGGTATTAACTAGACACTTAGTGTGAAAGAGTTGATCTCTTTGTTCGGTGTTGTGTGGGATGGGTTTAGCATGAAGTGTACGTAGTACTAAAACATTACCATACGTTGGGAGCTCATAGTCTTTTCCTTCTTCCTCCTTTTCTCCCAAGTAGACTTCAGGACCAGATGCGCTATTGGACTTAGAAAGTTCGTCCATTTTGCCCTCCGGTTCTCTCCTTAGGCTTTCCAAGAAACTAGAGTCTTCAAAGCTCACAACTCCTGCCATGCTTTACGTCTAATGGATGACCAAAGCTCTGATACCACTAATGATGTGAGTTAATATGAACTTTAAAACAAGAACGCGAAGATGGATTAGTATTCAGAAAAGAACGTAAACAAAGTAACCAAAACAGATTGTAAGGATGAATAAACCGTAACCAAAGGATAGTATGCTTAGTGAAGTAGACCTATACTCCAACAAAGCGGGTGCTAAATCAAACACGCGATTGAAGTAGCGAGTTTAGAGCTTGTAACGCGACTAACTCTAGACTTTGTCTTGTACACAACAAGGACGTAAAAGAAAGCTTAGCTTTACTCAGGTTTTTTGATATGAAAATTGGATGCCTTATTCATTCAAATAGATGGCTATATATAGCCTACAACAAGACCCTTAAACCGGCTGGTTAGGGTGACAAAAACAAAGCTTGAGGATGTGCACACTATGTGAACATAGCCATGGTGTGAACCCAAGTTAATGCCTTCAATTTACCTTGACTTCTTTGCTCTTTTATTCGTCCCCATACGAGCTAACTTATTACTTGGAGGAGGCACACTACTAGGCTGGTAGGAGGTGCTAATGTGGCTTGACTAGAACTATTAGGAGCTAGTGTTACTTCATTGAATTCTTTAGCCTCTTCATTCGGATCACGTTTTATGCATCATTGTTGCTATCGTCATGTCCCTCGGTCTCAATCGTCTTGTCTCAATTGATGTTAGTTCGTTAAGCAACCGTCTATTCTGTTTTGTCACATTCTGCAGTTGTTTGTCGATGTCATTGCCCAATTCTACCGACTTACCGTTGTTCCTCTTGACCGGTTCGTTATTTGCATTACGTTTTTGTGTCACTTGACTCTTTTCCAACTTTCTCTTATTCCGACTCCTTGTTTCCGTGTCTACGTATTTCTGAACCGTTGGAGCCTCAAGCTATTTGGTGGAACAAGTATGAGAAGAATCGAAGTTTGGACAAAAAGATAGAAGGACAAGAGCATTGACGATTTATAAGCGAGGTAACTTTAGGACGTTACTCGATTTTATATCGTATGTTTGAGTAGTAGTATGTAGTAAATATTTTAACTTCGGTTCTCTAATTTTAGCTATTTATTATTGCTAATAATATTATTTTTCTTTTAAATCGTATGCCTTATCCATATTTTTACAACTTTCGATATCGCTTTATAAATCGTTAGTAATTTTATTATTTATAATCGTTATAATATTTTGTTGATTATCGTGACACTAGTAACTAAATAATATCGATTTCATATTTTCGTCATATTTTATTAATTTATAACTTTAAGTCAAAATCGTATTTTTATATTTTAATCGAGAGTTGTATACTTGTTCAATAAACTAATTTCGTTTTACGAATTATATTAATAAATAAGAAAATAGTCGATTTTGTTTTAAATACATTTTTAGTCGAGACTAATTTCCCTAATAATTTCTCATTTATCTACGATGGATTAATTTTAGTAAGATCAGTATTATTTGTTGATAAAATCTATTTGCTAAAAATAATTTGAAAGCTTTATAAAATCTCGTTTAATTTATAAAACTCGTGGACTCAATTAATTTTTGATATTGTTTTTCTTAAAACATCTCTTTTCTAAGATTTATAGTTTTAACTCGATTTCCTAATTATTTATAAAATACTATATGTTGACATATTATATTTTATTTATATTTTGAGTAACGAATTTAGAAATATATTAAAGTTACGATAACGACGATAATAATAAAATATTAATTTCGTTAGAAATGCTATTTTATACATTTCACTAATTTTAATGCCTTACGTATTTTCTATAAGACTATTTTTAGTAAGTTTCTAAAATTAGTAAGTTTCTATTTATAGAAAGTTTCCTTTTTAATATAAAATATGTATTCATTCTATCCTCATATTATTTATATTGATTATATCTTTTGAATATCGATAATGCCTATTTTGGAGTTATGGAATGAGGACAAGTGTATGGGTAGAGTAATACAGTCTAGGGTATACGTTTTGCCATCAACTATAAAGCTGGTGTGTCTATGTTGAGACGCATTGGTCGTTGAACTGAGCATGGTTTGTGTTCAGGAGTGTGTATATTTTGACCTTAAACTTAGATATCGCATCGTGTAAGTCGCCGTCGGGTTGAACTGGGTTACGGTTGGTGTCCAGGAGGGGTGTACATTACTTAAGCCAGGACCTCGCTGCACGCAGTCCTGTTATAGTTTAGTTGCCTAGTTAGAGACCGAAGTCTAATTTTTTTTGACTAAGTTCTCGAAGCTAGTTTGAGTATTATCCTAGTGAAAGTCTATTCCGTTGCACTGATTGATTTCCATAACGCCATTTTTGAATATGATTATTATTATCGATTGATATTGACTTGCAGGTTTACAAATGCTTTAAGTTTCGCTGAAAACTTATTTTTATTATATCGTTTTAGTGTTTTCTCATTTTAATTATTTTGATATAGTAATACTATTATTTTTCCATATGATATAATATGGCTGGGAAAACGTCTGAGTTACTCCCCACTGACGTGGCTGTTATGTTTATAACATGACAGGTATTTGCTGCTGGGTTTTGGGTGTGAGCGTAGCGAGTAGCGTGGATCCTACTCTTTCCCTATTCATGTAATTTATGGATTTGTATAACCCGTTTGGAGAATATTCTATTTAGCCCTTTTGTTTAAAGTGGCCTTTGTATTGACTTATCATTTCTTTTAATAAGATATAGTTTGTCAGTGTGTTTTAATCCCAACTCCACAGTGTTTCCGCCACTGTATTGCGTTAGATTTTCTAGGGGACTACAGAATCCTTGTGTATTGAGTAGCATCTTGTGCGAGTATTCGGGTTTGTCATTGACGCGAGAGCGCAGACCGACCTTAGTGACTAGGTGAAACCTACACCCTCGAATTCCCAACTATCCTATTACACTTTTGAACCCGACCTAACCCTACTCTTTCCTAATTTGATTTCTTCATCATATTAGTAATTGTTCCTCTAGTTTAGTTGATTCATTTAGTTAGTCTCATCTCTAGTTCATTCATCATCATAGTTTAATTCCTCTTCTTCATCGTTGTTAGTTTATCTTGTGTTGATTGTGACCTAGTCTTGTTTTTAGGTAGACCCTACTCTAGACACCCATTACCATCTCCGTGGATATCGACCCGACTTACCCTATCTACGTGTTAGGATTAGTTGGTTCTATTTGTTGGAGGGACCCACGACAAGTCCCACGCATCAATTTGGCGCCGTTGTCGGGGACGCTGCATGTTTAGACTTAGTTTGCTTATTAGCTAGACTTAGTGTGGACATGACATAGGTCCACCCCAACGCGGCCACGCGCGGGTTTGGGAAGGCGAATGAATCTCATGTGAGATGGATCTCGAGTTGAAATTTAAATCGAAGTATGAGTCGCCATCGAATTTTGTGGGAGTTCGGGCCCGTTGGAACCCACTCTCGTAGTGGGCCGTGCACAAAGTACGGCCCATTCTGATTTCAGAGTTTATTGGGTTCGTCCCTTAGCATTGCGATACCGATACCGACATTATCGGTAATCGGGTATTGAATGACTCTTGTATGCCAATGGATTCGGACATTCGGAAACCATGGTTCTGAGTAAGGGGTGAGGGTACGTGTTGGGAAGTTCACAAAGAACACCCAACCCCGCCCGCACTTAGCGGCCTTTAATAAGATATCGTTCGTTTTTGGTGTACGCGCGTTAGTTCGACGGTTGAATGATATGCAAAGAGTGTTTTGACTAAACATGCGAATAATTGAATGGGTTGCTAGGTCGATTTAATGCATCTAAAATTAACGTCAAAGTTGTTTTAGCATGCGAAGTTTGTTTTAGTATAATAAAACAAAACAATGAAAAGATCGCTAAAAACATGAGCAAACAGGTTAGTAACGATTAGTAAATTGAATAAAAGATGTAAATATAATGCAACGACATGAATGATTTTGAAAAGTTTGTGACACGTGATGGATTAAGCATGCGCTGACCGAGGTCAAGAAAATATTTATCGAGACCTGAAATATGCCGAAAAGCCCGTTGTTTTTTAAAAAAGAAGACGTTTGAAGAATTAAGACGTAATAGCTTTTCGGGGTTCCGATTTTCAGGGGCCCACGCGACCCGCGCGAGGAGGGCGCTACTCGCGTGGCCATGCGACTGGCACAGGACGTGTGCGACTCGCATGGCGGACTGCTCTCGAGATTTTTTAGAAAACCGACTCTTTTGTTAAATCGCGTACAAATATGGCATAATATATACTCGACTTAAATATTGATACTCGTAATATTCGATGCTTGATTATAGAATCAATATCGAATATTTAGAGTGGAGTAAAAAAAAGTTGTTTAGAAAATCATTTTTAATGTTGTTTAGACGAAATAATTCCTCCACGTTGTAATATCGTAATTACTCGGCTTCAACGGTTTTATCCTTAACATGATTTGATGATTGATTCCTTTAGATCCGATATTCGACTATAGAGTCGATATCGAATCCTTAGGGACGACTCTTTATTGAAAATAGTACGATAATATCGATATTAGGAACGAGAAAATAAAAAACAAAAGACGTGATGATGACCCGTATAAAAAGACAGACAAACGAGAGAAAGAGAAGAAAAGGGAGAAGTCGGGATTTGTAACACCCTTAACCTACATGCTTGATTATCTCGAAAATGGACTCGTAGTAGCGGCCTAGGCGCGAGAGCGTTAGGATGTATATAGGTGAGTTATGGTGTGTACGGTTAGGGATTTGGCGAGTTTTGCTCTCGGGTTTGTATACGGTTTGCCTAAATTGCCTAGAATTTTGGGTTGTGAATGGACGGGAATCCTATAGGATTTCTAGAGGAAAGATTGGAATATAATATGCCTAGTATTGCTGGAATTCTGGGTTGTAATTTGTGTTTCGGGATTGGAATTGTTGTGTTGATGTTGTCATTGATGTCGGGAATTGTGTGTATGAATTGTGTATGCAAGGGTGGGGTATTTATAGGATGAAATACCGACTTGGGATAGGAGATTGATATCTTGCAAAGGAAGAAAACAACCGGTTGAGATGAAGTGGGATTCCGTCTTTGGATAGGAAAAGGTTACTTGCATGGGAAGAAACACCCGGTTTAGATGGAGTAGGATTCCGACTTTGGATAGGAAAGGATTCCTAATTTGTAGCTGATATTTGTGTAGTATTTGACTTCGAGTCAGATTTTTGAAGTGGCGTGACAGATGTTTATGTCTCGGAAACGTCTTTGACCGGAGTTTGACCCGGTTGCTAATAGATGGTTTTGCCCTTGGTGTCGGTTTTGACCCAAATTAGTCTCATTTGACTGGAAACGACCCACTGGGCCTGGATTTGAAGTTAGTTTTGTGAGATTTTTACGCCGCTAATAGCTCGTGCCAACTACTACTGATTCCGAGTCCGAAAATCGAGTTTATTAAGTCATGTTTGCGTCCGATCATCATCGAGCGTGTTTTGGAAACTGTCATAGTTACCTAACGGCCAAATGTGGGTGTCTACACTTAGTTACCGTTTGGTGTTCTTCTTCTATCCTTTGTGCATATTTTGTAGTCTTTTTCTTTGTTTCTATAGCTTTCTCCTCTCTTTGTCTTTCGTTGTGCTCGTTTATTGTCTTTACCTAGTGCCCATAAAGCACTAGGTGTTCTCACGTTTGTTCCAAGTGTGTAGTGCGTGCCTAGGAGGGGAGACGACTTCTTTCTTTTCAGTCCAGAGCCGGAAAGACTCTTTAGAGCCTTTCGCCAACGGACGATTAATCGGGTTAGAAATTCTCAACCGGGTACTAGCAATATCATTGAAGAACAAATCCAAGGATCCGACTTGAACGAAGCACCTCGAGAGACCACCGAAGGGACCTTCATCAATCCCTTTGATACATCTAGTCATTCTTCTCAACCTAGTTCTCCTTCAACATCTACATCAACACCATCATCTCCCTTACATCCAATCATGCCGAAGTTCTCATCTCATTCTACTTTTACCGAGGATGTTGATAAGTGTGGTTTGTAGTGCCTATTTTGTAGTGTTTTGGTCCCATTTTCCTTGTGGAATCGCTCCTTGGGAGCGATTTATGGGCTTCTTATGCTTCCTTTAGTTCGTTTCAGGTTCCCGAGACCGATTTGGAAGAGTTGGAGCGATTCCGACTCGATACATACACATTTTGGAGCCAACGAGATAAAGGAACGATGACTCGATGCTTTGAAATCGACCCCGAGACCTTGGGACCCAATCCCGAGCCTCCGAGACCCGATCCCGAGTCCCGAGAATCGATGAGAAGTCCATGTGAAGCAAGGAGGAACCTTAAAGATCATATTGGAGGCCTACAAGACTCATCCCCGACGGGTATGACCTCAACCCGTCTGGGATGAGGTGCACAAAAGAGGATGCTCCTGTTTTGGGTCCATCCCGACCGGGACCACCTCCTCCCGGCCGGGAAGGGCACCTGGCAGCCGCGCTTTGCTTCTTCCTTATTCCCTTCCATTTGTAACCCTATAAATACTTACCTCTTGTATTGTTTATGCATCCTACATTAGTTTAGCCTCTCTACAACATTTAAACCCTAGATTTAGTTCCTCATATTAGTTTGAATCTCTCATTAATCCTTAGTTAATCTTAGTTAATCCTAGTTAATTAGTGCTTGTATTAAGAAGATACTTGAAGATTTCTCCAAGATTGACAACCTTGGGATTATTTGGGTTTCTCTTTTATGCAAGATATCATCTTTTGATCATCCTATTGTTGGTATAACTTTCTTTTCTCTTGTTTATTGTTTCTTTTAATCAAGTTTGAATCTTCACTTAGTGTTTGTTGTTAGTGATTGTTATTGTTCTTGATGGTGAATGTTAGGGTTGTGATGTTGTGTTCTCTTCTTATTATTGTTAGTTTTTCTTTGATTATGAGTGAGTAGATTACTTGTGGGTTAGTAGGGGGATTAAGGGTAGATTATGGGTGATTAGGGTTTGATTAGGGACAAGGGGTAAATCCTTATTGTTAGTCACATTCTTGGCACACCATGTGTTTGTTGAAATGCTTGTTTGAGTTGTAGTGGCCATGCTTCTCATGCTAGTCTTCCTCTACTCATTGTTTGCCTAGTATGTGGACACCTTTGACCACCCAAGTCACCCTACTACTCTTATGAACCCAACCTAACCCACCTCTTTTCCATAGTTGATTCATCTTGTTAGCTAGTCATCATTTCTTTAGGTTGCTAGTTAGTTGGATTATTAGCATTGTTTAGCATTTCTCTTTAGTTGGCTAGTTGGCTTGTGTTTAGTTGTTATTTGATAGTCTAGTTCATCATAGCTCTTCATTAGTCCACTTTCTTCTCCTCTCATCATAATTCATCAATTAGTAGCTCTTTGTGTTCGTTTGGTAGCATAGTCTTGTTTTAGGCCGATTTAGTCTAAACCTTGCAATACCGTCTCCGTGGACACGACCCGACTTACCCTAACTACCGTTAGGTGCTAGTTGGCTATTTAATTGGTGTCGGGATCCACGACAAAATCCTACCATTAGATGTCTTGCCGGGACCGAGCACTATACCGGCCGCTTATGCCGGAAATTTTGTGTCGAAGACACAATTCATCCAACTTGTAGAGAGAAATCAATTCAGTGGTTTGCCTACCGAAGACCCGCACCAACACATGAAGACTTTCTCCGATTATTGTGAAGCAATTTTTTTTTTGGTGAAATAATGTGAGTAATTCATTCATAAAAAAAAAAAAAGAGTTACAAATCATATGCTATACACCAACAGTATAATCACAGCTAATAAAAAAAAGGGTTTTTCTACGTTGTACCCTCCTGTTTTTACGTTTTCTACCATGTACCCCTCCTATTTTCAAAACCTTCACTAATACCCCTCTAGTTGATTAGCTTCATAAAACGTAACCTAATCACAATTATCCGTCTAATGCTCCGTTAATTAGATGACATGACAATGATTCTAGGCTATGACATAACCAGTTTTGACGACCATGGCTTGTATTCCCTCCATTTTCCCCAATTTTTCCTCCATTTCATTAATTTTCCCCATTTTCCTCATTTTATACATCAACTTCTTATTCCTTTTTACCTAATTGATTTTCCTCCACTTTCACCCCAACTTATTCTTTAGCTTAAAATAATGATATTTTACTGATTTCTAACGAAATTAATCTAATCACATTAACAAACAAAGCATTAATATTGCACTTAAAATAAAGAGTGAAAGAATTATGATAAAATGAAGAAATAAATAAGAAATTATGCATGCAAAACTAGAATTTGAGAAAACATAGAAAACAAAGATGGAAATTAATTAGGGTTTTTGAGTAGAATAATTGTAATTAGGTCACGTTTAATGAAGTTAATCAACTACAGGGGTATAAGTGAGGGTTTAGAAAACAGGAGGGGTATATGGTAGAAAACGGAAAAACATGAGGGTATAACGCAGAAAAACCCTAAAAAAAATAGGATGAGCATGTCAACAGTCAACAGTTGATTCCTATCTGTCTAAACAAGTGCAAATCTGTATCGGTTACTTTGTCTTTTGCTCTCAATTTTATTTTCCTCATGGCATCCCCTATAATACGTAGAGCCATCTGCGCGGGTTGATCTATATACCCCTCAAGTCGGGCTTTGTTTCGCTGATTCCAGGTCGTATAGTAGCAGGCCATAAGAATGGCAGCGTGCATTTTCCGATGCAACTGGTTCATTCCTCAGTCAAGAATATAGGACAAGCTGAGATTGCATCCAACAAGGTCAGCTACATTTCGCATAAGTCTTCTACTGAATTGGCAATCAAAAAAGATATGATCCACCATTTTAGTAGAATTATAGCAGAGGCAGCAACTGTCATTGTCAATGCATCCATGTCTGTAAAGTTTATCCTTCACATTTACTCCTCCATTCAAAATCAGCCATGTTATGATAGCATGCTTAGGGAGAGCCCACTGATTTAACACAAACTTAGTCCAAGGTGGAGGATTAGGAGCAGGGAGGAGCCACCCATAACCACTCTTGATGGAATATCCATTCGGATCCAAAGTCCACGAGCCGTTATGAAAACCTTGTTTAAGGGTTTCCTTTGTCTTGCATATAGACTTCCATGTCCACGAACAATCTGCAGGGGGGTGTAATCGTGCCAGCTCAGCTGTTTTATGTAAATAGTAGAGACCCATTTCACCCACAGTCTGCTTCTGTCCTCATAAATCCAGCTGACGAGTTTGCCTACAGCTGCCACATTCCATACAAATGCTCTCTTAATGCCTATCCCACCCACATTCTTGGGGAGAGTAACCTTTTCCCACGCTATAAGAGGTGTCCTTGTATATTCAGAATTCCCGTCCCATAGATAATTTCGGCAAATAGCTTCAATTCTTTTGATCGTGTGCTTGGGAATAATGAAGATCGAGGCCCAATAATTGTACAAGGTGTTAAGAACAGACGAAATCAGAGTGATTCTTCCCGCATAGGATAGCTTTCTCGCACCCATGCTCCAGATTCGCCCTATTTTCTTGTCAGCTATTATATTGCATTCCTATTTGTTCAATTTGCCCGGTTGAATAGAAACTCCCAAGTATCAAAAAGGCAACACGCCTTCTTTAATTCCAGTGACCTGATATATATCTTCCTTAAGTGATTCATCGACACCATTATAAAAAACTTCAGACTTCCCATTATTCACCCAAAGCCCCGAAGCCTTGGAGAAGGAAGAAAAAGCTCTCATGAGTAGCATTATGGCGCGGACATCCCCCTTACAGAATAATAAGAGATCATCCCAAATACTAAGTGTGTGAGCCTGATTTCTTTGCACAAGGGGTGATAATTAAATGGCCTGGTACTCGTAGCATACTTAAGCATTCTACTCAGGTACTCTATGAAAATAGTGAAAATAAGGGGGGAGATGGGGTCTCCCTGCCTCAGTCCAGGTTTGCCCTGGAAATACCCAAAAGACGAGCCATTCAAGACAATGGAATAGAAGGTCGTAGATATACATTGCATCACCAATTCTGTGAATTGACTAGGAAAGTTTAGCGCTGTCTACATACCCTCTACAAACTCCCACTCAACTGTATCATAGGCTTTTTGAAGGTCCAACTTGAACAAGCTCCTAGAAGAAGCACTCTTCCGCGAGTACATCTTAATAAGGTCTTGGCATATAAGAACGTTTTCTAGAATCGATCGTCCTTGCACAAATGCGTTTTGGGATTAAGAAATTAGTTCTAGAAGCACTCTCGCCAATCTATGAGATAAGAGTTTCGATATGATCTTGTATACCATGTTGCAGCAAGCAATAGGGCGGAACTGTGTTACCATCTCAGGTCGATCACATTTAGGAACCAATACAATATTGGTAGCATTAATCTGCCTCAGAATTCTCCTCGAACAGAATACATCCTTAATCGCTGCACATATCTCCTCACCCACAATAAGCCAAGCATCCCTGAAAAACCCACTTGAGTATCCATCGGGACCCGGGGCTTTGTCCATAGGTATAGAGAATGTAACCTGTTTTATTTCAGCATCCTTGACAGGCTGGAGCAACCAATAACGGTGAGTGGCATTACGTCGAGGTCCGAGATAAATAATTGTGACGCTATTTCTCAACCCGGGATTACTCAAGATCAAATTCGTTGGGTTCTTTTCCCGTTCTCTCTTATTGGAAAAGCTAAGCAATGGATCAAGAGTCTCGATAGGGCAACCATAGGGATTGACACTTGGAAGAAGCTTGCATTGGCGTTCTATCAAAAGCTTAATCCGCCCGAGAAGACAAATTTGCTAAGGGCCTCCATTACCGGTTTCCAACAACGGGATGAGGAGAGTCTTTACGAAGCATGGGAGCGGTTCAAGGCTTTGGTTAGATCGTGCCCCAACCATGGGCTTTCACAATGGTTCTTAGTCCGACAATTTTGGAATTGGTTGTATGAAGATTCTAAAGCCATACTCAATATGGGCTCCAATGGAAGGTTCCCCGAGGTAGATGATGACAAAACTTGGTCTAGAATTGAAGAAATGGCGGTTCATAACTCTCAATATTCTAGACCTAGGAAGGAAAGTAGAGGGGGAAGGCATGAGATTGATGCCATTACACAACTAAGTGCCGATCTTGGAGCACAATTGAAGACCCACATGGATACTATTGATAAGAAGCTCCAAAGTCACTTTAATCAAGGTCAAGGGACTAGTTCCTCCAACCAACAATCTATTCATCAAGTTAATGCTATGGGATGGTTACTCCTACATCTTATTATGGGATATGTGAGATTTGTGGAATACATGGACATGAGCCTTCTTATTGTGGAAGTAGCATTGAGCAAGTGAATGCTTTTCAAGCATACAAGCAAGGTGTCCCATACTTCCCTTACAAGCCTCAAGGTGTGCCAAATCCTCATATGTTCCAAGCTTCCCAACAACAAGCTCAATAACAATACCGTCTACTATATGTTGCCCCTCCCTTAAGGGACAACCAAGGCTACCAAGGTTATCAAGGCAATCAAAGGCCTTTTAACAACTTCCAACAACATAACCAAGGTGCCCTTAACAACAATCAAGGGTTCAATAATCAAGGGAACTTCAATCATCAAGATGATTTCCAAGGAAACCAACATTCTCAAGGATACCAAAACAACAACCAAGGTTACCACAATCACAATCATGGTAACTCTCAAGGCCTAAATCAAGGCAATACTCAAGGGTTCCAAGGGAATTCTCAACATCAACAAGGGTCCCACAATGCTCAACAAGAGAACAAGCAAAGGAGCCGGTCTCCAACTCATGACTATGGCTTTCCTCTAAGCCTCACTAATACTCCACACAATCAACAATCTCTGCCTCGGGATTTTGAAATGCAAAAGGCAATGTTGGATATGCAAAGAAGTTAAATGGAGATGCAAAGAAGCCAACAAGAGTTTTACAATCAACTTCAAATGGAAAACAAGGAAACAAAAACTCATATTAAGATGCTCGAAACCCAACTAGCTCAAGTTGCTTCGGGTAGTTCTTCAAGACAAAAGGGTCAACTACCTCCTCAAGGTGTACCAACGAAATTTGAACATGTGAATGCCATCACCTTGAGGAGCGGTGCATCCTATGATTCTCCCTTGTTTCCTAATGAGCAAGAAGCCATGAAAGAAGTGGAATCTCCATGTCAAAGCAATGAGAATTGGGGAAATCTCATGGAGGAGCAAGTCTTTTGGGAAGTTGAAAAACCCAATGAAGACAAGCTTCCCCCACCCCAAGAAGAAGACAAGGCAAAGAAGAAGATGTCAAATGAAGGGTCCAAACCTAATGAACAAGACAAGATACATATCAAGTTGCCTTTCCCATCAAGGCAATTGAAGACAAAGGTGGATGTATAATTTGACAAGTTTGTCGATATTGTAAAGAAATTGGATGTGAGCATCCCTTTCACCGAGCTAATTACCCAAGTCCTGACCTATGGAAAGTTCATGAGAGAAGTATTGGCTAGGAAGAGATCCTTAGACAAGGAAGAGACCATAGCATTTACAAGAGAGGTGAGCGAGATCATTCAAGGCTCTACACTTCCTAAGTTAAAGGATCCGGGTAGTTTCTGAATCCCGTGCACCATGGGGAGCTTGAAAATCGAAAGAGAGTTATGCGATTTGGGGGCGAGTGTAAGCGTTCTTCCTTATTCTATTTGTGAGCGACTTGGAATGAAAGAGCTCAAGTGTACCTCTATTACGCTCCAAATGGTCGATCGTTGACTTAATCGGCCATTAGGAATGCTAGAGGACGTGCCATTAAGAATCGGGAAATTCTTCATCCCGGTCGACATCCTTGTGCTTGATATGCCGGAGGATGCTATCACTCCCATTATCCTTGAGTGCCCATTTTTACATACCGCCGGTGCAATGATCGATGTCAAGAAGGGTAGGATCACCTTTGAGCTAGGCGACGAGAAGCTCGTGTTTGACATCCAAGGCAACACCTCGCCTACAAGTAAAGAATCATGTAATATGATCCATGCCTTGAAAGACATTGTGTGGAAATGATGTAAATGTAATTCCCTTGTGTAAAAATTTGAATGCTTGTGATATGCTTGGTTGTAAGAAGCTAGAGAGTAGCTTGGAGATGAGTGCACTCACTTGCTTGAGTTCCAAATCTCCCCTTCTTGACCATGGAATTGAAGATGATAAATCCGAGCTTGGGGCGGATGAATGCCCATGTGATGTGATTGAAGATAAGTCGGTTGGTAAGAAGAAAGTTGAGCCTCCCTTGAGGCCTTGTGAAGATGAAATGAAGTTTGGGTATATACCGAAGGATCGAAAGTACAAGTTCAAGCTGTTGAACTTAGTAGATCGGGATGCCCCGGGAACTTCTAGGCAAGGTTGTGAGAAACCTTGGAGTGTGGATTGGTACTCCACGAGCTTGATTGAAGATTTCTCCCGAGCCTTTGATTTGTCACCCCGTGCTCTTGAAGGTGATGGAGTTGTCTACTATGTTGAAAAATGAATGAAGAATCCCCCATCCTAGGTTTGACGGAGTTCCTCAAGAACCGTCGGGTTGTATATATCTTTTCCCTCTCCTTTGTATTTTTGGTACTTGTATTTGTGTGATTTTTGGGTTTGTGTGTTTGTGGAATTCTTGTAAGTTGGTATTTTGATGAGCGATGTGAGGGAGGGATTTTGATGGTGTTTATTGAGTTTACTTGATAGGTTGATAGTGAAGATGAAGCTTCGAGAGGAGTTGTTGATGATAGAAGCTTCAACCTTGGGCAAGGAAGCCAGTTTTTGAGCTTTTCATAAGCTTTTGGGGACGGGATTCTAAATCCCAATGTATTATTTGCCTTGTGGGTTGAGCTATTAAGGAATGAAGAGTTTTAGAGGATATTGCGACCGGGAAGACATGATCCCGACCGGGAAGGGGCCTTTCCGACCGGGAAGAGGTGTGTCACGCCCGGGATTGGCCCCAGCATCCTCCTTTTTCCCCCTCTTTGTCATTTGAGCCCACCCAACCGCTTTACACCCCCTCCCAATCTCCCTTCTCACCCTTGCCTCTATCATCTCACCATTACACTTCATATATGCACCTTTATCATCGCTATATACCGAGTTTAACCTCAAATACCACCCCCATTACTCCAATGAAATCCTAGTTCTTCAACCATGCGACTACATTAAGGAGGAGGAGGAATTATAATGATGAAGGCAAGCAACGTGCAGATAACTATCATTGAGACGATGGAGTTTATTGAGTTTCTAATCGTTTGGTAGGCGACTCTCATTTCTTTTCCGTCTTTTATTACTAGTCTCCCTTTGTATGTTCCCCTTCTCTTTACCCTTTTTGTGTCATGGTGGCCCTTGGGGCCTTGGTTGTTTTTGCTCCCGATTCTCGATGACGTAACTACATCGAGAGTCATTTCAAAAATCCAAATTGACAAGTAATTTCACTTTTTCTTTATCTTTTTATTTCCTTTTGGTAGAATTTAGTCGGATTTAGGCGGACTCCGGGCTAGGTGACATGATTACACCTAGCCCTCCCCTCCCATTTCCTTTTATTTTCTTCTTTTTATTTCTTCCCCCATCCGTATCTTTTCTTGTCTCGGCCCTTGGTGACTTGATTACACCCCGGCCGGACGCATTCGACCCTTTCTTAACTTTCATTTTTGTTTTTAGTTTTATTTTCCCTTTTTCTGTTCTTTTTTAGTGTCTTCCACACACTACCAATAGAGCATGAGGACATTGCTCGGTTTAAGTGTGGGGAGCGATATATTAGTCTAGTTTAGCTTTATTTTCGTAGTTTTTTCGAAAAAAAAAATCTTGAAAATCCATAAAGATTTGAGAAAAATTTCTATCAAAAAGATTTTCTTTTGAGTCTTTTTATTTTGTGTCCTTGTGTCGTATATTTGTTGTGTTGTGTGTTTTGCTCCCCTAATTCCTTGTAGGTTGCGCGATCGTCAACAAGTTTCGAAAGGCTCAAGACATCTGGTAATACCCCTTCATTTCTTTCTCCTTTTTCCCTTTTGTGGAGGTTGGAGGATGTGTTGTGATGGTGTGTGCTCGGGTGGAGCTTTTTGAAGTTTGTGGTTGATGTGGTGGCTTGTTTGGACGTTTCGGGGTGGTGATTGTTTATTTTGTGTGTTTTTTGTTTGGTTGTTTTGTTTTGTTTTGTTGTGTTTGTCTCTTTTCCTTTCGTTTTTGTTGTGTCTTTGTTTTGTCTTGTTTAGTTGTGTCTAGTGTGTAATAAATGGTTTTCAAAAACCCGGTTTTGAGGCTAGTGCGCAAGTGTTTACTATCCCTTTCTAGTAATATGAGTCGAGTCTTGGACATTAGTCTAGTAGAATGACTTTAAATCAATGATTTCGTTGGTTTCTTACCTTGAATCCACCCAGTCTTCTATGAATTTACTACGAGATTTGCATTTTGACCATTTTGACCACCCACGGAGTGAAAAGGCCTTGGTTGCCGAGTCCCGTCTCTTAGGTGACCATGTTCGAAATTGTTTGATTAGTCCAAGTTTTTCCCCTTTTTGTGGGTTTGAAGGGAAGGACGCTCCCCGACACACCCATTTCCCTACCTTCTACACATTTTCCACAAATAAGTTGCAATTTGCTGAAGTTTCATACTTGGTTGTGATTAAATGCCTACAAAACAAAATTTGGCCAAAAGGGCAAACGAAGAAAAAAAAAAGAAAAAAAAGAAAGAAAAAAAAAGAAGAAAAAGAAAAGGCACAACAAATGAAAATACAAAATACAAAAGAAGAAAAAGAAATGGCATAACAACTCAAAAGCAAACTACAAAAGAAAAATGCCAAAGAAAATCAATTTCACAAAAAAAATCTTACCTCTAAAAAATAAGCCTTTTACCTACTGTTACCGTGAAGAGCCTACCAACGGACCGAGTCCCTAGGAAGGATGATAGCGGTAATGGTCGGTCTTCCCTCACTTTGCAACCATATCCACCTTTTTACTTGGACTAGTTGGGCGGTTTTTGAGCATGGGACGACCCTCTAGGCCTATCGCTAAAGGGGGCGGGGTTTCACTTTACCTACAGTGTCGACTAACTCCGTGGTTCATCCTTTTTCCATCCCGCCTATCGTCCCGTGGTACGTTCTTAGAAGGTTAGGAGAAACCTAGGTTAGTTACCAATGTTTTTATTGCTTTGTTGTCATACTATTAGGGTTTTGTCCATGTCGATTTTTGTTATTAGCTTCGGAACGTTGTCACTTGCCTTGAGTCCTTAACCGGTGTTTCTTTCACCGCTTTGTTGAGGTAAGCGGTATTTGTTTTGTCTTGGATGCAACCGATTGTTTGTTTGTTTGTTTGTTTGTTTGTGTGTTTGTTTGTTTGTGTGTTTTCGTGTTCGGTTGTATCCACAGTTTGGTCGCAAGACCTCACTTACCTTGTGGAGAGCACTCTTCCTCTAAGTGTTCTTGCGTGAGTTGAAAGGGCGTAGGGTTCGCTAATACCCGCTCGGTTAGTAGTATAGTTTTGTTTAGGTTTTTATTTAGTTCGTGCTTACTCGAGGGCGAATAAGGGTTAAGTGTGGGGGAGTTGATAAGTGTGTTTTGTAGTGCTTATTTGTTGTGTTTGGTCCCGGTTTCTCTTTTGGAATCGCTCTTTGGAGCGGTTTTGAGGCTACTTACGCTTCTTCTAGTTTGTTTTAGGTTCCTAAGACCAATCTTCGAGAAATGGAACGATTCCGACTCATTTCCTACACATTTAGAGCCAACGAAGAGAAGCGACCATAACTCGGTAGCTTAGACTCGATCCCGAGCCCTTGGGACCCATTCACGAGCCCTTTAGACTGGATCCCGAGCACCGATAATCGATGAGAAGCCTATGAAGAGCAAGTAGGGACCTATGAGATCATATTTGAAGCCTACAAGACCCATCCCGGTCGAGAGCACATCCATCACTACCGGGATGAAGTGCAAAGCAAAGACGAGCCACTGGAGGGCCATCCCGGCCGGGACCATGACCATCTCGACCGGGACCACCACCATCCCGGCCGGGAAGGTGCCAGCACAGCCCCGTGTTCTTCTTGTCAATTCCTTTGCTCGTGAAACCCTATATATACCCCCCCTATGTATTGTTTAAGCACTTTTACATTATCTTACATTAGACTAAACCCTAGGTATAGTTCCTCCTCTCATTAGCTTAATCTTTCCTTAATCTTTAGTTAAACTTAGCTTAATCTAGTTTGTAATCCTTGTATTAAGGGAATTCTTCAAGACTCAACCAAGATTGACAAACTTGGGAGATTTATTTGGGTTTTCTTATTATTACAAGTTTTCTTTCATCCTTGCTAGGTTGGTATAATTTCTCTTCTCCTTTCCTTTAATCTTTGTTTTATCATTCAAGTTTTCATGTTTATCTTTAATCATTGTTCATCTCTGTTGTTCTTCAATATGAATGTTGTGATGCTTGTGTTGTTTTCTCTTCTTTGTGTTAGTATTAGTTTGAACATGTGTGAGTAGACTTATTGTGGGGTTAGTAGGGAGATTAAGTGTTCATTATGGGTGATTATGGTTTGATTGTGGGTAAAGGTGGATTCTTTGTCACTAGCCACGTGTCTTGCATGCCATGTGTTTGTTGAAATGATTGTTAGAGTAGTAGTGGCCAATGCTCCTCTTGCTAGTTTCCTCTTTCATGTTGTATGTCTGATTGGTGATTGAATCCTTGTGTATTGAGTAGCGTCTTGTGCGAGTATTCGGGTTTGTCTTTGACGCGAGAGCGCGGACTGACCTTAGTGACTAGGTAAAACCTACACCCTCGATTTCCGAAATATCCTATTACACTTTTGAACCCGACCTATACTCTTTCCTAATTTGATTTCTTCATCATATTAGTAATTGTTCCTCTAGTTTAGTTGATTCATTAGTTAGTCTCATCTATAGTTCATTCATCATCATAGTTTAATTCCTCTTCGTCATCCTTGTTAGTTTATCTTGTCTTGATTGTGACCTAGTCTTGTTTTAAGGTAGACCCTAGTCTAGACACCCATTACCGTCTCCGTGGATATCGACCCGACTTACCCTATCTACGTGTTAGGATTAGTTGGCTCTATTTGTTGAAGGGACCCACGACAAGTCCCACGCATCATTCTCTATGTCAAAATGCAATGGAGAACCATTCTTATCTATTTTTTATTTGCTCTTATACGAGGATAGAATGGGATGAGATTAAAGAATGGATGCACATCAGAGGACGAAGCTGCAACCTTCAGACAGAGTTAAGATGTAGTACTAATACGAAGAAAATGAAACATTGGAAGAGCAACTGGTTTAAAGCTGCAATTGTTGCTACTGCCTATTACATCTGGTTGGAGAGTAATGCTAGGATATTTAACAATACCCATAGATCGTCTAAAAGTATTGTAAATCAAGTTAAGTTTGAAGTGACTGTTAGACTAAGAAGTAGAAGGATTCAAATGAGAAATTAAGTAGGTGTGGGAGATTTGTAGTGGAAGTTGCTTTGTAAGATTGGTCTTATTTCTACTCTTTGGATGAAAGAGGAATAACGTTTTTGGATTTAAAAAAATTATTTAAAAATAAATAAATAAATAAAAATAAAAATAATAATATTTTGAGAGGAAGTCACAGCAAATGATTGGTTCTATAAATGATGTAGAGGGACACATTAGGAAAGGATCTAAAGAGGTTGCTCAAGCTTTTCAGGATTACTATGTTAACTTGTTAGGCAAGACTTCCCCTGTGAATGAGTTACCTCAGCTTTCTGGTGGACTATTACCTGAGTTTCAGAAGGATCTTATTGCTCCTATTTCTCCTCTTGAGATTGGAGAAGCAATCTTTCACATGGACTCTAATAGTAGCCCTGGAGTTGATGGTTTTTCTGCAGGTTTCTTCAAAACTGCTTGGAATATTGTAGGCCCTGGCTTCTGCAAGGCTGTGGATTCTTTTTTCAAGACTGGTAGTATATCTAAGCAGGCTAACTCTACTCTAATTTCTCTCATTCCTAAGAAACCTAATGCTTGTAGTGTGATGGATTTTAGGCCGATTTCTTGCTGTACATTTTTCTACAATGCCATTTCTAAGGTCTTCGCCAACAGATTAAAGGTAGTCTTGCCTTATCTGGTGGGGGGAGGAACAGGCAGGTTTTGTGAAGGATAGAAGTATCTTTGAAAACATTTTGTTATCTCAGGCCTTGGTTAAAGGTTATGGTAGGAAATTTTTGACTCCTAGAAGCCTTATCAAAGTCAATATCAGGAAGGCTTTTGATACTCTACAGTGGAGTTTTATTAAGCAAATGCTAACTCAGTTGAACTTCCCACCTCTGTTTGTTAAATGGATAATGGGATGCATTCAGAATCCCTGGTATTCATTTAAGATAAATGGTGGTGTTGAGGGTTTTTTTCCAGGGGAAGAGTAGGATTAGGCAAGGGGATCCCCTTTCCCCCTACCGTTTTGTACTCAGCATGGAGGTTCTTTCCAAAAAATTGAGGAATATTTGTCAGGAAAACAATGTTTCATTTCATCTTAAGTGTACTAGAACTAATCTTACCCATTTGATTTTTGCTGATGACTTGATGCTCTATACTAGAGATAATCTCCTCTCTATTATGGCTGTCAAAAAGGTTTTGGATGATTTTGGTGATTTGTCTGGTCTTTATCCAAGTAAAGAAAAGACGAACATCTATTTTGGTGGGGTCTCTCTTGAGTTGCAGGAGGTTATCTTGAATGAATCTGGATTCAGTCCTGGGGCTTTTCCTTTCAAATACCTTGGAATATCCCTAAATGACTCAAGATTAACTGTTAGGCTTTTTGATCCCTTTGTTCTTAAAATCCAGAAAACAATCTCTCAATTGTCTAATAGTAGTCTCTCATATGCTGGCAAAATTTAGCTGATAAACTCTATTGTATTTGGCTTGGAAAATTACTGGTGTTCTTGTGTTTTGATCCCCAAGTATGTTATAAAAGCTATTAATATGCTTTGTAAGGACTTCTTTTGGGGGATTCAGATTGGAGACAGGAAGCTGGTTTTTAAGAAATGGCAAGAAATTTGTGCTCCATGGACTAAGGGGGGATTCAATGTGAAGGATCTAGAAGCTTGGAATAAAGCTCAGTTGGCCAGATGGATTTGGCAATTGTCAGAAGGTGTGGGTGGGATTTTTGTCTGATGGTGTAGGGACTACATTCTTCAGGATACATCAGTTTGGACCCTTATTTTCAGAGATTCTTATCCTTCCATCATTAAGAATATTATTGTGATGAAAAACCATTGTCGTGGCTTGTTTGGATCAGCTCAGAATGCTAGGTTTTTCCTGCAATCTTACAGCTTTAATGGCGTATTTAGGGTTTCTAAAGCTTATGACAGATTTAGAGGGAGCTTGAATTCTAGTTTCCTTAAATCCATGGCTAGCTCTTTAGTTTTTCACCAAGTAGTAAAGTTGTTCTGTCTTTGGCCTATCAGTGCAAACATCCCACTGTGGATCAATATGCAACAAGAGGAATCTGTATGGTTAATAGATGCATTATATGCATTTCAGCAGCTGAAGACCATCAGCACCTTTTCTTTGACTTCTCCTTCTCACTTCAGTTATGGTATGCTGTTCAAAAATGGATGGGGCCTGGGTGATAGTACCTGATTCTCATCTCAAGAAGATAATCAAGTGGAATCAACATCCAAGTCATAGGAATCATTGGAAGTACCTCTGGGTTCAGAGTAGCATTGCAGCAACAGTTCATAGCATTTGGAAGGAACAGAACAAGCAGGTATTCATAGATCAATGTACAACTAATGAGACTATCTCTGAGCAAATTTGTTTTGTAGTTTGTACCAGATTGAAGGCTAAGTCTCCTAATCCCAAAATTATGAGGATTTTAGATTGCTTAGATGCAAATTGATCTATCACTAGAGTGGTAGGCTTTTTGCAAAATCTTGTAATTTCACCTCCATTCGAAATGAAATGATAATTTTTCTGGAAAAAAAATAAAAAAATAAAATAATAATAATAACAACAAAAACAAAAACAAAAACAAAAACAAAAACAATAATAAATTCTTTACATCAGATGGGTTGGTTGTGTGGAGTTTACTTTCGCACTCATACGCATAATATAAGGTGTAAGCACGGTGGGGAGTCTATTGAGGCCCCTAATTGTGGGGACAGGGTTATTCGCTTTGTCCTCTATGGCTTTCCACGACCATCTGCCCCAACTATTTCATCGTCTAGTGTCGTTGTTGGACCTCCGACTGTTGGGTTTAATGTGGCTTCTCTGGATCGCTTATTGGCTAAAGGGTTACGTACTGTTAAATCCATCCCTCCTAAGTGTCGTTTAGGGTTTTCTCGGGTTCTTAGGGGGGCCCTTGATGAGGTGGCTGCCTCTCCTCGTGATCTCTCTTGTCATGTGCGGGGGTTGTGTTGGAGCAAGTGTCCTCCACAATAGTGCATTTATATATTAAATCTCATGAACAGAATATACTTGGGATAATTAGTACATTGATACTCCACGTCAGTTGATTAACGTAAATCGATAACGCTCAGCTGACTAGAGTTACACGTTATTGTCGTATGACGGCGGTGATTAACTGATCTCTTTCGGTCACACCTATAGGATGAGACCCAAATAGAAAACTAATTATTTGTATTTGATACAGTTAATTAGTTTCTTGCGTATATATTTGATATATGCTTGGTAATGAGAGTTATTTATTTGAGATAGAGTTTTGAACTCAGTCTGATTAAGTTTATTAGTCTATTATACGATAATTGACTGAATAAATTTTACGTCTTATTATAATACGATTAAATAAGACTTAATTTAGTATTTAAAAGCTAATTACTAAATTAGTGAGGTGTTGTATACTTTTAGAGGTAGTGGTAATTAGCTATTAATATTTACAAGGAGTTTTAAATTTAGCTAAATGATTATTATTATGGGACCAATTATATATTGATATAATTGTAATATACAACTTAAAGAGTTAAGAATATATTATTTATTTGATGTGATCAATTATATAAGATAATTAATCATGTCACACATAAGCATTTGTAAGACAAATGACAAAAATAAAATGGACCCATTTTATACATGTACACGGCACACTAGAAGAGTAAAGGCAATTATGGTTGTTCTTATTTATGTGCAAGCAAGAATAATAGTTATAATTACCCTAGACCCTAGACCTCTAAGAATGCAATTAAAATAAGTATTTTTCTCTTCCCTAGAGAGGGGGTGGCCGGTTTTTGGGACTTAAATAAGAGAATATTTTGTTCTCATTTTTGCTCCAACTTTTAAATAATGAATGCTTTCCTCTTCTCCAAAAATACTCTCTCATACTAATATTCATCCTTATTACTAAAGTAGTAATATTCATAATATTAGTATAGGTTCATCACTACTATTATCTAATTAATAATAATAGTGATTATTTGGGTAAATCTTGGGTGCAACTTAAAGGAGGTCTTCTTCTTTGGAGATTCAAGTTTTGGAGGATCATCCATACTAATATAAGCTCAAGAACAATAAGAAAAGGAGTTGTCTTAGTGTGCCCATTATTTCCTCTTTATTTATGTAAGGAAATTTCTTCTTGTATCTAGTTTTGTCATTTTTATCTCATGCATGTAACTAGATCTTTATATACTAAATTAACAAGTAATTTAGAAGCTAGTTAGAGGAGTCTAATTAGAAGGTTATGAACCTTACAAGTGGTATCAGAGCTTTGTTGTTGCATGCATGTCGATTTTTGACATTTTTCGGGTTATACGATAACTTTGTAAAAACCGAAACTTTTGTGTAAAAATTTGTTTCACACGAAATATTTGGGTACATGCATACCTAATGACCTCAAAATGGTTGTGGTCGATTTTGGTATTTTTTGGAATTAATTTGCTAATTTATAATCATTTTTGCCTTAAAAACCGAGTTTTATGCCTATTTTATGTTAAAAGTTAACTAAAAATAGTTGCATGTTGTTTTTGGGCATGATAATGTTTTGTACATTTCATTATATGTTTAAGGACAAATTTGTAATATTTTAAAATTTATTTTGTCCTTTTGGGATGTTTATTGTTTTTTATTGGATAAAAATCGATAAATATCATTTATTTGTTCTCAAATTTATTCGAAATTTTTATGGTCAATTTTTTTTATTTTTGAGTTCCTGGAAATGTTCTAGAATGTACAAAAAAATTTATTTTTATTTTTATATGTTTTATGATTTAATTTGAATTTATTTCATAAAATTGTCATTTACCGATTAAATTAGCAAATTAAACCAATTCAAACTAATTTTTATTTTTCAAATTAGTGGAGACTAATTCTTGAAATTCCAAATTGGTTTGGAAGATTAGTTTGAGCTTAATTGAGAATTAAGTGTTGATTAATGATTTTTTAATGGTTAAAAAATCGATAAATTCCATTAAAACCGAGTTAGGATGAACTTGATATATAATAGGGCGATTTTGGCATGTTTTTTACAGCATTTTATTTTAATGTTGTTGAATGAATGAATTTCATTTTATTGGTTATTTTGCAAGTTTGTACCTAGTATGACCTAGTTTTTTAATCGGTATTACCCGTAATGTAAGGGAATATCGATTTGGTTGTAATTAATTGCGATCTCGTATCGTTCGTTTGTAATTAATTATTATGAAGACGGAGATTACCCAAGACGGTGGTCAAAGAGACGGTGCCTTTTGGATGTGTTCCATTGAAGAGGCCAGGGACCAAGGAGTTGGTTTCCGATTTTGTAATAGCCTAGTTAATTAGATTAGCTAGATGGCCATACTAGGATTTGTTTTGTTTGATGCCTGCTTTTTATTCGCTCATGCCAAAATCGCCAATCATGCAATTTATTCATCGATTGTCAATTCACCAATTTACGTAATCACCAACTTAGTTCACTTATAAGTGATTAGTAACTTAATATTGACAAGACCTCTCACATGCATTGTAAGAATTGAGATTTAGCCTTACCAATTAAAGCACCTATGAACCCCTTGTTCATTAGGGCAACCACAATGTGGACCCTTTTTACCTTGGGTAAGTAGGGTGATAAGATCACATGCCAAGATTGGGTTGGACTCAATGGGATAAGAGTTATTTCGGGGCTAGGAGATGGATTTGGTTGAAATCCGTCAACCGAGAGTTCTAGGGTAGAATTGGTCAAGTAATGACTTACCGTTTTTACATAAGGATTGCATGCGATGTTAGTTCTTATCTAATGCGGGTCTCGGAATCACTTATATAATTTCGTGAGGGGTCATTATATGAGTGACTTGTTAAAATTGTTTTACAAGTAAATTATATAACAATGAATGTTAATATTTCCTAAACATTGTTGTAGTGTTTATAATTCGCTATGGTTACCAATGCAACTATTCAACTCGGAAAGGATTCTTGGCTTAGGTCCGGTATGGACAAATGTATCTTGAAAGACGATGGAAGTAATTTCATCGAATGGGAGTCTACCATAAAAGGTGCGGCGTTGTCCGACAACGTCCTTCGTTACTTGAACGAGCCACCACCCAATGAACCCGATCCTAGAGCCACCGCGGCACAAAGGACCGCCTATGAGGAGTTTTTGAAGATATCTAACGATATCAAGAACGTCTTGATATGGTCAATGTCTCCAAAACTCAAGCTTCAATACATTACCCTTAATGCATATGAGATATTCTCAAGGGTTACGACGGCTTTTTCTCAATCACCCGATATCCGCCAATATGAGGCTATGATGAGATTCTTCGAGGGTAAGCTAGAAAAGGGTCAAAAAGTTGGCCCTCATGTGCTCAAGATGATTGAGCATATTGACACTCTAGAGCGTCTAGGGTGTGGCATTCCCAAGAAGCTTGCGATAGGTCGCATTCTTCACTCACTCCCCTCCAAGTTCTCCCAAATTAGGGTGAACTATAATATGCATGGCATGGACAAGAGTTTCCAAGAGCTCCATGAACTCCTCAACCAAGCGTAGAGGGACATGGAGGCTAGTGGGAGTGAGAAGAGAGACATGCTCTCCATGAAAATGAAGAATCTCAACCTTGGGGTTCAAAAGGGTAAGAACAAGGGTAAGACCCAATTCAGGAGACAAGTGTAATTTTTCTTTAAAACTGAGATTGTGATGCAAGTTAAGCATTCTCATTTTTGTTGAAATGATATAACCTTGTTTTCCATTTATTATTATATTTTTGGTAGTTTCGAGGACGAAACTTCTATTTAGTGGGGAAGATTGTAACACCTCTGATTTTGATAAATTTAAATTAAATTAAAATTTTGTTCGTATTTCTATTTTTTTTACGATTTAACTCGTAAATTCATAAAATTATTATAAAACGAATTTATCGTTTAATCGTTTCAAACTCCTAAAATTCTATTTGTCTCGGAAACCCTTATATTTAAACATTTTTATTTTATTTCGATTTATTTTATACATTTAATTTAATTCTTATCGAAAATCTATTTCGACGATTTAAATTCTAAATTTTATTTATTTATCTATATATAAGCTCGAATTTCTATTTTGGCTCGAAGTCATTTATTTTATGTTTCGTCAAAACATTTATTTCCTTTCCTCGAAAAAATAAATAAATATCAATTTAATTCACTTTATCGAAGATTTATTATTTATATCAAAAAATACTATTTGATCGTTTAATTATTTATTTCTATCAACTTTGTTTTCGTCTCGAATAATTTATTTACTCATTTTATTTTACGGCCGTTTATTTATTAATTTTATTAACTCGTTCTAACTCGATTCGTGGGTTAGTCAACTTATCATTTCGGATTACTTCTCGTGACCGATTCACTTAATTAATCCGTTTTCCGATCACTCTTTTATTTAGTGGGGCCGCTTGATTCAATTTTTGCTCTTGTTTTCCCAATGTTTACGTTCTTTCCCCTTCTTCATTTTGTTTTGTTTTCCCACTTCTTATTCAATGTATTCTATTTACATTCAATCCCCTTTGTTTTTCTTTTTGTTTACCCCCACCGCTTCTCCATCTCTCCACCTCCTCTCATTCATTTTTTTTACCTGCTCTTCATCTCCACCGCCTCCCTTATTTCTGTCACCCTCCTTCATCATCCTTGTTCAACCAGCCTTTTTTTTCCCTTTTCATGGCTGCTGTCCATTGTTTGCCTCTCCTTCAGCCTTCTTCGCTGCTATACTGCTGACGCCTGCTGCTGCTGCCTTTGCCCCGCTGCTGTTTCGTTTTCGGTTGCTGTTCTGATTCCTTCGCTGCTGCTATTTCTCGAGGTAGCGATCTGTTCTCCTCCTCTTCTTCTCCTTCTTCTTCGTCTTGTCTGTCTTCTTTCGTCGTTTGTCGGTTGGCTGTCCTGGCGTCCTTTTTGTTGTTGTTGTTCTGATGTTGCGGTGCTGCTGCTACACCTGCTATTATTAGTTCCTTTTTCTCCTTATTCTTCTTCCTCTTTGCTGTCTGTTTACCTTTCTCAGTCCGTCTTCTTCTCTTTTTCTTCCTTGTTCCACATCTGTTGCTGCTGCTCATTATTCTACTCTTTTTTACTTTCGATTATTGTCTTTTGTGGTGATTCTCGTTTAGTCCTTTCAGTTTGCGATTCTTGGTTTTGTCGTTTATTGTTGGTTTTTCTTCCTGCGTCTGTCGTGGCCTGCTTCTGTTCTATTTTCTGTTGTCATGATATACGTACGGCTGCTGCTCGTTTTATCCGAGTTTCTTCTTTAATTCGTTGTCTTTTTCCCTTGCCTTCTCTCGTCCTCAGTTTTGGCTTTCGGGCCTATGTTGGTACTCGGGGTGCTGTTGTTCTGTTTACCGATGTGGTTGTTCACCAATTCTGCTGCTAGTTATTATTGTCGCTGTTGTTTGTTCTTGCTCTCGGTCTTTTCTCCACCTCCTTCTCTTCTTCTTTTTCTTCGATCTGCTTGCTGTCCTCGGTTCTTGGTTCGGGTCTGATTTCCTGCTGCCATTTGTTATTGTTGTTATACTCGTTGTCCTCTACCGTTTTCGTGGGTGGGCAGATTACCGAGTCCTTTATTTTCCGTCCCTGATCGATTTCGGTCTGTTATCTAGTCTCGTATCTGCTGTCTATCGTGCCCCTATTCTACAATCATCTTTTAGTTCCTTTATTCAAAACGTGTTTCGCCTGTTTTGTTCATGTTTCGTTTCTCCGTTTCCTTCCCTCTATTCGTTTCCAAAACTCCTTAATTCTGATTCCTTTATTTCTGTTTCTATAAATCTCGAGTTCCGTTAAGAGCCTTGAAGATTTACTGAAGAATAATTGTTCAAGACAACTTTCGAGTCAAGCTTGGACTATGAGACGGACAAATGCTTTGAAGTTATTCGACTTGAGGTAACTTTAGGACGTTACTCGATTTTATATCGTATGTTTGAGTAGTAGTATGCAGTAAATATTTTAACTTTGGTTTTCTATTTTAGCTATATATTATTGCTAATTATATTAATTTTAAATCGTATGCCTTTCTATATTTTTATAACTTTCGATATCGTTTTATGAATCGTTAATAACTTTATAAATTATGATCGTTATAATATTTTGTTGGTTATCGTGACACTAGTAACTAAATAATATCGATTTCATATTTTTGTCATATTTCGTCTATTTAAAATTTTAACTCAAAATCATATTTCTATATTATAATCGAGATTTGTATACTTGTTTAATAAATTAATTTCCGTTTTACGATTTTTACTAATAAATGAAAAAATAGTCGATTTCGTTTTAAATATATTTTTAGTCGAGACCATTTTCACTAATAATTTCTTATTTGTTTAAAATTGACTATTTTTATTAAAATTCGTATTATTCATTAATAAAAGCTGTTTGCTAAAAATAATTTGAAATCTTTCTAAAATTTATTTCATTTATAAAACTCGTTGACTCAATTAATTTTGATATTGTCTTTCTTAAAACATCTCTTTTCTGAAATTTATAGTTTTTACTCGATTTCCTAATTATTTATAAAGTACTATATATTGACTTAGTATATTTTGTTTATATTTTGAGTAACAAATTTAGATATATATTAAAGTTGCGATAACGACGATAATAATAAAATGTTAATTTCATTGGAAATGCTATTTTTATACATTTCACTAATTTTAATAACTTACGTATTTTCTACAACAATATTTCTATTTTAAGTAAGTTTCTAAAATTAGTAAGTTTCTATTTAAAGGAAATTTCCCTTTTCATATAAATGTTTATTCCCTTTTATCTTCATGTTATTTATAATGATTATTTATTCTCAATATCGATAATGACTTGTTTTGGAGTTATGGAATAAAGAGAAGTGTGGGGTTAGAGTAATATAGTCTGGAATGTACGTTTTTGCCATCAACTATAAAGCTGGTGTGTCTATGTTGAGACACATTGGTCGTTGAACTGAGCATGGTTTGTGTTCAGGAGTGTGTATATTTTGACCTTAAACTTAGATATCTCATCGTGTAAGTCGCCGTCGGGTTGAACTGGATTACGGTTGGTGTCCAGGAGGGGTGTACATTACTTAAGCCAGGACCTCGCTGCACGCAGTCCTGTTATAGTTGAGTTGCCTAGTTAGAGACCGAAGTCTGATTTGTTTTGACTAAGTTCTCGAAGGTAGTTTAGTATTATTCCTAGTGAAAGTCTAGCCTTGTGCACACCGATCAAATTTCCATAACGCCATTTTTGAATATTTATATTATCGATTGATTTTGACTTGCAGGTTGGCAATTGCTTTAAGTTGTCTTCGAAAGCTTATTTTATTATATCGTTTTAATGTTTTCTCTTTTTAAGTATTTTGATATAATAATACTATTATTTTTCATATGATATAAGATGGCTGGGAGAACGTCCGAGTTACTCCCCACTGACGTGGCTGTTATGTTTATAACATGACAGGTATTTGCTGCTGGGTTTTGGGTGTGAGCTAGCGAGTAGCGTGGATCCTACTCTTTCTTCATTCTTGTAATTTATGGATTTTTGTATAACCCGTTTGAAGAATTTTCTTTTTAGCCCTTTTGTAAAAAGAGGCCTTTGTATTGACTTACCATTTCTTTTAATAAGATATAGTTTGTCAGTGTGTTTTAATCCCAACTCTATAGTGTTTCCGCCACTGTATTGCGTTAGAATTTCTAGGGGATTACAGTGAACGTCCGAGTTACTCCCCACTGACGTGGCTGTTATGTTTATAACATGACAGGTATTTGCTGCTGGGTTTTGGGTGTGAGCTATCGAGTAGCGTGGATCCTACTCTTTCTTCATTCTTGTAATTTATGGATTTTTGTATAACCCGTTTGAAGAATTTTCTTTTTAGCCCTTTTGTAAAAAGAGGCCTTAGTATTGACATACCATTTCTTTTAATAAGATATAGTTTGTCAGTGTGTTTTAATCCCAACTCTACAGTGTTTCCGCCACTGTATTGCGTTAGAATTTCTAGGGGATTACAGTTGGTATCAGAGCATTGTTGCTCCCGACGCTTACACCTGATTTTAGGAAAAACACCAGTAAATGATTTGAACATTAAAGAAATATTAGTGAGAGATGGGTAGAAACCAAAATAAGGACTTAACTGTTAGGTTTATATGTTCTTGTAACTCAATGACTAGCATTGAATAATTGTTTCTTTTATCGAGAAGAAGATGAATGAACAAGATATTAGTATGATGCTGCTCCAGGTCGGGACAAGACCTGCTTTAAACTCTCAACGACTGTTGGCTCGAGTGAACAACTTGGTGCTCCAAGAAAGATGTCGTTGGTGACTTTCCAGCTCTGATTTAGTTTGCTTCAGCTACAGGTCAGATGATTAAGAGTAGATTCCTATTCCATGATGTTGCAGTAGATCCAGATGGAGCGACCCAAGACTTGTGTGCTCGTTCGTTTACAAGAAGATGAAGTAATCCTTTTAGTTCCCCCGTGAACCTTGGGGGTCCGAACTTTCCCTTCTCGTTTAGGTCTTATCATCTAGGTCATTGTTTCTTTTCTTCCTTCCTCTACTTCTCTTATTTCATCTCTTATATTCTCATCTTCATTTTGCTTGATGAATCCTTGTTCTATTCCTCTATTGTACCATCTTTTTCTAGAGATTCTTTGGTTAGATCGAATCCTGTCTTAGTGAACCCGTGTTATAGATATTTGAGGTTTAGTAAACCCTTGTTACCTTATTTGAGGATTGTGATTCTACCCTATTTTCTAAGAAGGTAAGAAATTTTGGATTGGGTTGAATGGTATTTGTTGATTGATGGAATTAGGATGATACTTTAGACACTGAACCTTTGGGTATAGGTATTTTGATTATTTTTGGAGTATTTAGAGTTGAATATATTTTGGAGTAGTAAGAATATATTATATTTGATAGATACCTAGTACCTAACCAAGAACCGAACTAAGTGTAACTGATAATATTACTTTGGGATTCTTGCCTAATGCTCATTAGATGGATGCGTCGTGAATATTTGGGATCTTAGAGTATTGTTTAAAGTGTTAGCCTGAGTGTTGTGGTACCATTGAAGGCTTTCAATAATGTTGTTAGAAATTTTGGTGGACATAGACTTCCCGTGTTCTTAAAGATTAGATCGTTGATCGTTGTTTAAGGTTGTAACCTATGAACTTTGAAGTTGAGCGATTTAACTTGGATAAATTATTCTTAACCTTGAAGAAGAGAAACATATTGTACAATTAAAGGTTTGATTTATCGCGTTGTTTTGAGGAATATTTAATGCGAGTCATCTTGATGGATTTATAGTTCAGGATCCTTAGACCAACGAGATTGTGGCTTCCTTGAGTTAATAAATATTTTTGTGGTTTCGCTAATATAATATGAAATTTGGTGGAATTTTTAGAAACCTTAGGCCAATGACGTATCTGAAGATGTGAGTGTTTGCTATTACCTGTAGGTTTGTACATGTTTGAGGATTTGTTATACGTTCCTTAACTTCTGTACTTGTGGCATTATATATAGGTTGATGATTATTTTTGAGGATTTTTGTGCCCAAACATTGTTAATTGGTGGATCTTGTTTAGTGTTCCTTACTCGAGAAATTTGGGGTGCGCTCGAGTTCAAACTTTATGAGCTTTATATTTGGGAACCTTATTGATTGCAAGTTTGGATTTGTCTGATGACCGTTAAAATTATAATTGATGAGAGATTAGATTGTAAAACAATTGTGGATTAGTATCGTGTCGTTTGAACAATTGGATAATCACGAAAGACATTTTTGGAGTTTGTGGCAGAGTAGTACCACCTAGTGCCTATATTGGACTTAACGTATTTGATGGAAATTAGGAACCCGTATTGTGGGAGTCGTACCGGGAATCTCGAGATGGTTAAATTCCTTTGTATTTCCTTGAGAGCTCCGTTTGAATCTCAATTTCGTTCCTCCATTTAGCTTTTCTTAAATCTTGCTACTTCTCTTTGGCCAATCCCTTTGACTTCTTAGTCGGGTTTAAAATTTCTGTTTCGATTTGTCGTTGACTCTGACTCTATTATCCGTTCACCTTCTCCCGAACTTATGCTATGAAAAGTTTGACTAATTTAAAAATGTTTGATTTTCATGAAATCTTAACATTTTGAGTTATAAATTTCAAACTTTGTGCTTTTTTTTTGTTTTCATTTTTGGTTGATAACCTGTATTTAGTCATGTTTCAAATGCCTTAATAATTTATTTTGAAGTATTTCGAAATTGTTTCAATTTTCAGTTTTCAAGCGTGTTTAAATTTTACGAAAACTTTCATAATTGCTAATATTTTGATTTTTATAAGATTACTATGTAAAACGGTTTAACGTTTTCGAAAAAAAAAACATCGTATGTCTTCAGTTTTTATTTTATTGTCGAATTTCTTAATTAAAACGTTTTACTGTTATTTTGAAAATATTTGGGTACTCTTTCCCTTGAGTTCGTTTACAAATATTATTTATCGTCATTATTTTATCGAATAATTTTTTTTAAACTTACGATTTTGATAATTTAAATAATTTTAAACTTTGGGTAGCTGAGCCCAATTCACTTTGAAACAACTTTTGTCTTCGATTTTGATTTCATATTTCGTTTGAAAGTGTAATTTTTCTTTTAAACTGAGATTGTGATGCAAGTTAATCATTCTCATTTTTGTTGAAATGATATAACCTTGTTTTCCATTTATTATTATATTTTTGGTAGTTTCGAGGACGAAACTTCTATTTAGTGGGGAAGATTGTAACACCTCTGATTTTGATAAATTTAAATTAAATTAAAATTTTGTTCGTATTTCTATTTTTTTTACGATTTAACTCGTAAATTCATAAAATTATTATAAAACGAATTTATCGTTTAATCGTTTCAAACTCCTAAAATTCTATTTGTCTCGGAAACCCTTATATTTAAACATTTTTATTTTATTTCGATTTATTTTATACATTTAATTTAATTCTTACCGAAAATCTATTTCGACGATTTAAATTCTAATTTTTATTTATTTATCTATATATAAGCTCGAATTTCTATTTTGGCTCGAAGTCATTTATTTTATGTTTCGTCAAAACATTTATTTCATTTCCTCGAAAAAATAAATAAATATCAATTTAATTCACTTTATCGAAGATTTATTATTTATATCAAAAAATACTATTTGATCGTTTAATTATTTATTTCTATCAACTTCGTTTTCGTCTCGAATAATTTATTTACTCATTTTATTTTACGGCCGTTTATTTATTAATTTTATTAACTCGTTCTAACTCGATTCGTGGGTTAGTCAACTTATCATTTCGGATTACTTCTCCTGACCGATTCACTTAATTAATCCGTTTTCCGATCACTCTTTTATTTAGTGGGGCCGCTTGATTCAATTTTTGCTCTTGTTTTCCCAATGTTTACGTTCTTTCCCCTTCTTTATTTTGTTTTGTTTTCCCACTTCTTATTCAATGTATTCTATTTACATTCAATCCCCTTTGTTTTTCTTTTTGTTTACCCCCACCGCTTCTCCATCTCTCCACCTCCTCTCATTCATTTTTTTTACCTGCTCTTCATCTCCACCGCCTCCCTTATTTCTGTCACCCTCCTTGTAGACACCCGCATTTTGCCTGCTAGTGTCTATAGCAGTTCCCGACAAACACCCGATGATGATCGGACGCAAACGTGACTTAGTATACTCGGATTTGGGCCCGAAATCAATAATATCTGACATGGACTTTTAGCGGAGTAATAATCTCACAAAACAGACCTCAAATTCAGGCCCAGTGGGTCGTTCCGAGCAAAATGAGACTAATTTGGGCCAAAACCGGCACCAAAAATAATTCCCGTCTTTTAGCGACCGGGTCAAAACCCGGTCAAGACAAACCCGACACAAAGAGCGACCGGGTGCGTTCCCGAAACATGCACCAGGTTCACAAATCTATCCAAATCGCTCACAAAATCAGCCAAAATCAATCCAAATCAAACATAATCAATTAAACATAAATCAAGGGCAATCACGCCCAAAATAGCCCGGCCTAATTGATCCACTCGGTCGAGTGGATTGGTCACTCGATCGAGTGGAGCCTCTTCGAACCCGTCCAGATACATTCACGAGGGCACTCGACCGAGTGCACCCGCGCCACTCGGTCGAGTGACCCTAGGACGGGGTGAAGCCTATAAATACCCCTTCAAACCCATTGCATTCAAGGATGAAAAACTAATGCAAAATTACCCTAAGCTTCTACTCTAACCTATCTATACTCTCTACACTACAAGCCTTAGCAACCCTAAGCCCTATACACAAAAAACCGAGTCCCTTGTCCCTCGATAAACCGACAACACACACACACACCATAACTTACGTACATCCTCGATACTCCATAGTCCCGTCACTATTTGCGAGCCCATTTCCGAGGTCCCTACTAAACATGTATGTTGAGGGTGTCCCAAACCCCGTTTCTATCTTTGTTATTTACGCTTATGTTTTTGTATCGTTCATTTTGTACTTTTACTAGTATCATAATCCTAACATCTAACACTCTAACATCTAACACTCCTAACATTTTACCTTTTGCATACTAACTTTTACATTTCGTTGCTAACATTATAACCATACCGTGTATATATATATAACTAGTATCAAAATCCCGGTTTCGGATACGTTTGACTATAATTGTCGCCTAAAGTCCGTCTAATCCCTTCACGAGCAACAACAGAGGTGGAGCCCTTTCGGGGAGCCCCGCCCCAATGTACTCAAGGGCGTGACGTGATCGCGACTAATCGTAGTTGAACGTATTCAATCCCATTTTAATTAGTGCGGAACCCGTTGACACGAAAACCGACATCACATAACCCGAAAGGGTTAGTTTCGATGTCGTGACGTAGAGGGATGCAATTCCGTCATTAATTCAAATTCACAAACATTTCATAAAATCCCGACGACGGTATTATGATCGTATATGTACACGATTGTAGTACCGGAGGTTGAGTTAAATTCGAATCAAGCGATATTTGTATTTAACTCGACCGACCGTCGTTTTCAACCCCAAAAACGAAGCGAGCTAACGCTCGTACAGGGACTACTCGACCGAGTGCATAGGACACTCGATCGAGTAGTGTCCATAAAACTGGGCAGAATACCTTTCGAGGGCACACTCGACCGAGTCAGACCATGACTCGACCGAGTGGGTCCTGTAACCCAGAAAACCGAGAGTTTAAGTGCAACATTTAAGCCTCGTCTTGTTTTTACGACTCTTAGTCGACACGTGTAAAGCCAATCACGTGAACTCATTTTCTAAAACTCACGTTTATCATGGCAAATCGAATTAAATCTAAATTCGTCAATATTTTGATTTAATTTGGCCAACTCTCGATTTAAAACACATAAAAACACGAGTCACAACTCGTACAGGTGCCACTCGATCGAGTACACCTGCTACTCGATCGAGTAGCACCCCAAACCGTGGGCAGAAGCTTCTTTTAGGACGCACTCGACCGAGTCAGGCCATGACTCGACCGAGTGAGTCCTGTAGCCCCATAACCGAGGGCCTTGACACACCTTTCAAGCCTCGCCTTTTTTTTATCAACATTAGTCATCACGTGTAAAGACTATCACGTGACTAACCTATTTTCAAAACCATGCACAACACGACACGTAGAACGACTTTGATCACCTTTGACGTGATGAGTCGGGACAAGACTACGGGATATGAGATCGGGCTAGCAATACGCCACAGTCTCATATTTCCGTCCTTCGTTTAGTACACAATATAATGTGTATTTAATCGGGGTTAGTCCATCTACACATTCCGCGGTCTAGCTTACATACGGGTCCGTCCATATCCTTGTATCGCGTTATTTTCATTACTTCTACATAATGTTGTATTGTGAATTCCGGGTTGTATTTCCGCCCGTGTAACTTGTACGTTACCTTTTTCATTTACTTTCGAGCTTTGTTTATTTACTTGCTTTTACGCTTTATAAACGAACCTCGCATGCTAAATCACTTTGACCAAAAATAAGATGCATTAAATGACGTAGTTCACAAACTATTAATATGCTTAGCCCGAAAACGCTGTTTGCATATCATTTAATCGTTTTACTAGCGCGCACACACGAACACGAACGATGTCTTAGTAGAGGCCGCCATGTGCGGGCGGGGTTGGGTGTCCTTAGTGGGCTTCCCAACACGTACCCTCACCCCTTACTCAGAACCTTTGGTTTCCGGATGCCCGAAACCCTTGGCGCACGAGAGTCATTCTATACACGAAAGCCGGTTCATACGGAATCGGTATTGCAATGCAAAGGGACGAGCCCAATGAACTCTGAAATCGAAGTGGGCTTACTTTGTGTATAGCCCATGACGACATAGAGTGGGCTCGTATGGTTCCGGATAACCACAAAATTCGGTGGCGACTCCATTTTGACTTAAATTTCGAACCCGAGAGCAATCTCACCACGAGATTCATTCGCCTACCCAAACCCGCGCGTGGCCGCGTCGGGGTGGACCTACGTCATGTCCACAATTTGGCGACTCCGCTGGGGATACCTGATGTACTACATGGCATCGGGGTTCCTAGGGTGAGACTCGAAGAGAAATCGTTCGAATATTAGTGTGTGCGCATTAGTTTAATGGTTCATGCATAACCCAAATTTTGCCCGGGCCGGTTACTTGTGACCGACGTCCCACTATACCACGGTGCATTCCTACATGGGTGCACTAAAGACTTCGATGGCGGAACTCACCGGGGTTTTACGGCAGGTTCTAGTTCAAAATTGGCTAGGAAGTCCGTCCCGTTTCGTGAGAATGCGATCGTTGTTGGTATAGACCCTATTGTGACTGACCGAGACTTAGTGTAAAGCATACATAAGCGTCGTTATAATGCTTGTTTGACTACGTGCTACTTGGTTTCCGTGTCATTTTTTCAAAACCGTCATTTCAAAAAATGCATCTTTCCAAAAACACCCAAATTTTGAAAAACCCGAAATGCTGTCCGTTTCGGGACCCGTCTTTTCAAAATATCCAATTTTCAAAACTCGGAATGCCGCCGAAATTTAGGATCAACTGATTTGACTCAAAATATCCTTTTTCCCTAGTCGGCATGCTGCCCATTTTAATTCGTGAATTTCCAACACCATCTCGATTTTCTGAATTTTTTTTTTCAAAATTCTAATCTTGGTTTTCGGAATTCCGTTTTTTTTTCAAAACTCCCGGAATTTCTTCCGCTCATTCAATATTCAAATTTCAAACATCCAACTATCCTAGTAAACCTCCCTTATTATAGGACCTACCGTCTAGCCATGTGTCGGGTCTTTGCATAGTATGTCGAAGGTCTATAGCGTCGAAACTCCGCTGATCTTATATCACGAGTTTCCCCCCTTTCCCGAGTCCGCCTTATCAGTCAAGGCACGACCGACCTGCGTAGGGCATACCCCTACAAAGGAAAGTCCGTCCATACACTCGAGTCAAAAGTCTGGGGAAAAGTCTCACGTGGACCTTCCTTCGAACGGGACTAGGCCCACAAAGCCGAAATCCTAAGGAAGTTATGCCACCCATCGAGTCATCCGTCTAGATGTCTTTCTCGAGTCTTTAGTCTCCTTTCCTAGGGTTGCTCGGGATGTACTTTTCCTTTCCTTTTCCGAGATCTGGGTTTGGTTTCTGATTACGCGGTGTTCTTACAGACAGGCCACCGGCAACCAGACACGCTCGAAGGATGGCTACTTTGAACAGTCTGCAAACTGCTTTAGACGCCATGGTCGCGAAGCAGACCGACATCGAGGTCCAACTGACCGAAATGAGGGCCGGCCAGGTGGCCATTGTTGCTCGCCTAGCTACGGTGGAGCAAGGGACCCCTAATGTCGGGACTACTGGGCCCATAACTGAACTGGTCAGCGCAGTGCGCCGGCTAGAAGAACAAGTCCATTTGACTGGGAGTAACAATATCCACCGGGAGAATAGCCGAGAGTACTCCACGGTGAGTGACAAGCTGCCCGCAAACCTGAACCTCACAGGCTTGCCCATGTTCGAGGGAACTGAGGACCCGTTACTACACGTACGGGCCTTCAAGGAATTCATGGCCATCAAGGGAGTGGACTCATCCATGTTCAAAAACCTTTTTGCTGCATCCCTTGAGAAGCACCCACGGGCCTGGTACTATAGGCTAGACCCGAAAAAATACCCTACATGGGATGATGTGGCTACCGAGTTCGCTCGGAACTATGCTGACAACACCGAGATCCAAACCACAATGCGATCTCTGGAGGTCATGGCCCAAGAGCCAAAAGAAGGTTTCACTAAATACCTTCAACGCTGGAGGGCCGAGAGCGTGAAGTTGGTCGATAAGCCCAACAAGAAGACCCTAGTGGAGGCTTTTGTCAAGAATCTTCTCCCTTCCTACCGGGTTCACCTCCGGTACGCAGTCATACCCAATTTCACCACCCTTACTGAAATGGGTATGAGGATCGAAGATGACCTGAGACTAGAAAGCCTCACCAAGGCTACTAGCAAAGGATACCAAGGGGCCTCTTCATCCACCACTAAGCCCCAGGCTGCAACCCGCAGCATCTTTGACGCGGTCAATCTACTAGATGCCCCGTCCAAGAAGAACACCCCACCTCGGGTCTTCACTGATATAGGTACTACCTATACTTATGCCTTACAAAGGCTATCCTCAAAAGGCCTAATCCAACCGATAGGCCCAACTCCTGAAGTTCCGGTCGAGCGACGCTCCAAGAACTACAATGCCCAGGCCTATTGCCAATACCACCGGGGCAATGGGCACGATACCGAGAAGTGTTGGAAGCTAAAACACTTGATCCAGGACCTGATTGAAAGCGGAAAAATCCCGCTACCCGGTGATAAGCCCAGCAACAAGGAGAACCCTTTCAGCTCCCATGCCATTTTTGCCGGGGAGGTGATCGACTGCTCTCACCTTATCTCCCCCTACATCCCGCAGGTGAACGGGATCTGGTTTGACGACGAAGATGATATCTACCTCGCCAAAGGGGAAGCCGTTCCCATCACCCTTGAACAGATTCGAGAGGTCAAAACTCGAGTCCTAGCCAGCAACAACCTTGGTCGCCCCTATTTAGCTACAAGCACTAGGGACACCCCTACCCCGACAACCATCACCGATCCACTCGGGATGGAAGTCGCCCCTGAAGAGCCGACCGCTGAAACAGCCGTCGTGAGACAATTGAAGAGAACCCGAGTTGACCTCACTATATGGCAACTCCTTGTTAGCTCTCAAGAACATCGAGAGGCACTTACAAAGGCTCTCGATCAAGTCAAGATCGACTCTCTGGCTACCCCCGCTGAAATGGTAGCCACGGTTCTACCCCACCTAAAGGGTAAGACCAAAGTAGGAGGCCCAATGATCACATTTTCCGAAGCCGATCTACCGCCATTCGGGACCTCCCACAACCTAGCCCTTTACATCACGGTGATTTGCCGGGGGAAGTACCTCCCGATGACCCTAGTTGATGACGGGTCGGCCGTGAATGTCCTTCCTCTAAGGACCGCCAAAGCCCTCGGCATTACCGAGGCTGACTATATCCCGACTGCTCAAACCATCCAAGCCTTTGATGGGAGCCCAAAGTCGGTAGCTGGGGCCATAAAACTTACCATCATCACGGGCCCAATAGAAAAGGAGCTTGAATTCCAGGTGATTGATGTCACCTCCTCATTCAACCTGCTCCTAGGAAGGCCGTGGATTCATGCGGTGAAAGCTGTATCCTCCACCCTCCACCGCAAGATCAAGATGCCTCTGCTCGACGGTATTATTACTCTAGAGGCGACCCCAATGACCGTGGCTAGCTGTAACGCCACGGGCCGCACGGACCTCTGGGGGTTCGACTTTGTGGGGATGATTGAGGAAGAGTACCTTTTCAGGCCTTACTTCACCACGAGCATTGACACGATGCTCCAGAACCTAGGGTACCTTCCGGGGGCTACCTCTCGACCCGACCTGCCAGCTGGGAAGATCATCGAGGTCCTTAAGGACGAAGACTCCCACTTCGGCCTTGGCTACGCCCTCACTCCGGACAACGTTGTCCGAGCAGGAATTGAAAAGGCCTGCAACATCATGAAGGGTACCTACTTGAGCCCTTATAGCCCACGGTTGTCTGACTACTTTGTCACACCCGTATTCGGGGCTGTCCAGGTTGGACTATACCAGCCCAATGCAACGCACCTCGGGACCCACTTGGCCCGGGATTGCAACTACATCCCAGACGAGGTGTTCACCCTCACCCAGTCCGACGGAGCGGACGATGCCGAGCCCGTGCTAGGGCTACTTTTCGGGGAGGACATCGTAGCCCCAACTCCAAAGGAAGACCTGGTCAACCTGATTCTCCGCAGCAACAGGTTTGACCCGACCAAGCTGATCTCGGATGCTGGCTCCGAGACGGGAAAAAGGGCCTGGAGGAAAACTGTCAAGTGGACTGACAGTCAAGGAAGGATCTACAAGCTGGTCGCCGGAGAGGGAGACATGCCTGAGTCTGAGTCCGAGTCTGAGTCGGAGTCTGAGTCAGAGTCTGAGGTCGAGTCTAGAGAAGTCGGTGCTAGAGTCACTCCTGTAACCCCCCTCCCTTCTATCATTCCTGCTGCTGGCACTTCGGGGTCTGTCCCGGGTGCTTTACCAATTCCGCCTCTGACCAATGATCAGATGGCTGCTCTCTTTGAGCTGTTTTCTAAATTTTCAATCAATAATAACAACCGTTCTGCTTACGACTTGTCTCTTTTAAATCCTGCTTTCAAAAATGATTTATGCTATGACATTGAGAAATCCGACGAACAGGTACCCCTACCTCCACATCTGATCGAGCAACTAGAGCAAAGGGAATCCCGGAATCCGGTAATTGAAGAAACCGAATCCATAAACATGGGAACAACCTTAGAGCCTCAGATGCTTAAGATAGGGTTATCCTTAGATCCCGAGGAGAAACAACAGTTCATAAACCTCCTTCAAGAGTTCAAAGATGTCTTCGCGTGGTCCTACAAGGACATGCCGGGGATAGACCGGGAAATAGCCGAGCACCACATACCTATCAAAGATGGGTGCAAACCGGTCAAACAGAAGCTTCGTCGAATGAGGCCCGAGTGGTCTCTCAAAGTAAAAGAAGAAGTCGACAAACAATTCAAAGCCGGCATCATACAAGTGTCCGAATATCCGGACTGGGTTGCAAACATCGTGCCGGTTCCTAAAAAGGACGGTAAGGTGCGGGTATGCGTAGACTTTCGGGATCTTAACAAAGCAAGCCCGAAGGATGATTTTCCGTTACCACACATCGACATACTGGTGGATAACACGGCCGATCATGCCCTTCTGTCATTCATGGACGGGTATGCCGGGTATAATCAAATCAAGATGGCGGAAGAAGACATGAGTAAGACTACCTTCACTACACCTTGGGGTACTTACTGCTACACCGTCATGCCATTTGGTCTCATTAATGCCGGGGCCACATACCAAAGGACCGCTACCACTTTACTACACGACATGATGCATAAAGAGGTAGAGGTCTATGTAGACGACATGATCGTCAAATCCAAAGAACGGGACGGTCACATCACCGCCCTAAGAAAATTCTTCACCCGACTGCGCAAATACAACATGAGGCTAAACCCTCAGAAATGCAGTTTTGGAGTAACGTCAGGCAAATTACTGGGTCATATCGTTAGCCAACGAGGTATCGAAGTCGACCCAGCTAAAATCAAAGCCATTACCGAGATGCAAGCTCCTAAAACCGAAAAAGAAATAAGGGGATTTCTCGGGAAAGTCCAGTATATTAGTCGATTCATTTCCAAGCTAACCATGGTATGTGAACCAATTTTCAAGAAACTGAAAATAGGGGAACGGGTACTATGGGATGACAAATGCCAAGCTGCTTTCGACAAAATCAAGGAAATTCTGTCTGCTCCGCCAGTTTTGATGCCACCTCAACCCGGTTTGCCTCTGTCGTTATACCTAACAACGACCGAGACAGCCATGGGGGCTATGCTGGCTCAGACAGTTGACTCCGAAGAACGAGCCATCTACTACATCAGTAAGAAGTTTTTAGAGTATGAGTGCAAATATACCATGCTCGAAAAGACGTGTTTGGCTCTAGTCTGGGCCACTAAGAAGCTCCGACATTATATGCTCAGCTATGAGGTCCATGTGCTATCCAAGATGGACCCGATCAAGTACCTCTTTGAAAAACCTATCCTTAACGGCCGGATTTCAAGATGGACTCTAATGTTGGCAGAGTTCGACCTAAAATTTGTACCTTTAAAAGCTATTAAGGGGCGAATAGTAGCTGAATTCCTCGCCGACAGCCCGGTAACCGAGGAAGGACACACCGATACCTGGTCCTTCCCAGACGAAGATATCTTCCATACCGATGCCGAAACATGGGATTTATACTTCGACGGAGCATCTAATTCTCGAGGGTTCGGAGTCGGGATCCTCCTAATATCACCAAGAGGGGAGCATACTCCCGTCTCCATCAAACTGGACTTTGACGTCACTAACAATGCCGCAGAATACGAAGCATGCATTCATGGGCTACAAGCCGCCGCCAACCTAGGGATCACAAATCTCCGGGTACATGGCGACTCATCCTTGGTCATTAACCAAGCACTTCAAAAATGGAAGACTCGGAATGCCAATCTCGTGGCCTGCCAGGCACGAGTAAGGGATCTCGAGAAGCAATTCCAAAAGGTAGAATACATATACCTGCCTCGGGAAGAAAATCAGTTTGCAGATGCACTCTCAAAACTAGCATCTTTACTGAACATTCCCGACCATGTGACCAGTATGCCAATTTGCGTCGAAAGACGATCCGAGCCGGCATACGTCTATGACATTGAAGACATCGAGATAACCGATCCCGAACCATGGTACCAAGCCGTGTTAACATACCTGACCAACGGAGAGTATCCCCCCGGGACGGAAAGCCGAGCCAAGAAAGCCTTACGGAGGCTAGCCACCCAGTTCATCCGTACTGATGACGGGCAACTGTACAAGAAGACGGCACAGGGGGCTCTTCTCCTTTGTATTGACAAATATAAGGCCGAGAAGGTAATGGCCGAAGTACATGATGGCGAAAACGGTCCACACATGAATGCTCACATGTTGGCCCGAAAAATCATGAGGCTCGGGTATTACTGGAACACCATGGAGGCCGACTGCCAGGTATATGTCAAACACTGCCATAACTGTCAAATCTTTGGCAATGTGCAACATATGCCGCCATCTCTGCTCTATACCATGACGTCACCTTGGCCGTTCTCAACCTGGGGTATCGACATAATCGGGAAAGTAAATCCCTCCGGTACGGGTGGACACTGCTTCATTTTGGTGGCTATCGACTATTTCACCAAATGGGTCGAAGCTGAATCATATCGCATCCTCAATGCTAAACATGTTGCCAAATTTATCCAGAACAAGATAATATGCCGGTATGGAATCCCGCATGAGTTTATCAGTGATCATGGAACCCATTTCCAAGCTGAGACCGCGGCCCTGCTGGCCAAATATAAAATTCAAAGGCACACATCCTCGCCCTACCGTCCCCAAACCAATGGAGCGGTAGAGGCAGCCAATAAAATGATTGTCACCATACTCAAAAAGATGGCTGATAATTATCGGGACTGGCCCGACAAAATACCTTTTGCCCTATGGGGGTACCGGACGTCAATTCGCACCGCAACCGGAGCAACGCCATATTACCTAACCTATGGGATGGAAGCTGTCCAGCCCGTCGAGTTGGAGGTACCGTCCCTCAGAATTCTGCTAGAAAGTCAAGTACCCGAAGCTGACTGGGTTCGAGCACGATACGATTCGTTAGTTCTACTTGACGAACGACGGTCCCGCGCTCTCAACAACATTCAAATTTACCAAAAACGGATCCAACGGGCCTTCAACAAGCGAGTAAGGCCCAGAAACATTAAAGAAGGGGATCTAGTCCTTAAGTCTATTCGAGCTTTACTACCAGTGGACCCAAGGGGAAAATTCAAACCCAACTGGGCTGGGCCATATCTGGTGAAGAAAATCCTATCAGGGGGAGCAGTAATGCTGACGGACCTGGACGGGAATGAGTTTGTCAACCCAACCAACCTGGACCAGCTGAAGCGTTACTACCCTTAGCCAATTCTCAATGTCATTAGCAATTTTTATCAAAACCTTTTATTTTACAAAAAGCAAGTCAATGAGCAAGAATTATTTATTCTACTGTCGCAAAACATCTTGAACCAATAGTCTTGGTGTAATTCGAGATTGCAAGTTTCCTAAGCCTGAACTACGTTTGGTTTGATTCTGCTAATCGCGGATACGTAGGCAGCCCCTCAAAAGGGCACAACCAATGCAATCGAGAAAAGACAGGAACGGTTTTAATAATAAACTTCCTTTTATTTATCACAAAAAAATCCCAAAAGCTTGGGAAAATTACAAGTGCAGGAATTCAAAAAGAAAACTACAAAAAAAGCACACGACAAAAAATAATAATAATATTTAAATAATAAAAACTAAGGACTCGGTATTTAGGGCATCTTGCCCTTCCCCTTGTCCTTGGCCTCCTTGGCCGTCCACTGACGACGACGCGGAGGAGAGCGTTCCCGAATCACCACAGGAACCTCTTTAGCTCGGACTCGTTTCTTGGAACTTGAGTCCTCATCCACCTCGATTGGCCCAAGTCGGGCCCTTACGGGCTCGGGGAGCCGGTCACGCGGACCTAGTCGGTCCCGGGCCGCCAGCCTTGGCCCAAGTCGCCGCTCCAAGTCAGTCTGGGGGCTTTGCCGCCCCCGCATGCCACTAGCACCGTCATTTTTAGCTCGAGTCTTAGTATGTGACTTAAGACCCGACTCTAATCGGACTAAGGTAGCAGGGGTCTCTCCCTCATCGAAGAATCCCCTATTGTCCTTTACCGTCTCCCGACGGACCAGTTCGAAGGCCTCATCGACCTTCAGAGCTTTGCGAGCCTCCTCGGACTCCTCAGAAGTCCATTTCTCGTAGGCCCGAGAAACCCAAGCAGATTGGCAAGGGTTGGGAATAGTCCATGTAGGACGGGTGAACCACCTCTGCCGCCAGGTATCGCACATAGCGTCCGTCAGTTGGAGCGGGACGCTAATAATGGCTTCAGTCTCAGGAATGCGCTGAGACGAACCGAACTGCCTCAGAATGCGGTCCGGGTAGATGTGAACTGTCCAGTCAAGGGACAGGATCACGAGATAACGAGCTTGGTCCCTCTTGGCCAATCCCGTCAGCTTGGAAAGGAACCACCAAGCAACCGTCCACCTAATTAACGGGCCACCATGGAACACCAATTCCTCATCCCAGTAAGCTCGATTTATATGGTGATTCGAACTTATCTTGCGCCCCCTGGAACTGAGTTGGTTGTTACGGTAGTTTGGAACGCTCGAAGGAGGCTCTATGATCGACAAGCGCTCCGACAACCAAACCTGCAAACGTGTACACGCAACTCATGAGTAACGGAATGGTTCGCTACAGCCCACTCGATCGAGTACACCCTCTGACTCGATCGAGTGAGGCTCTCTAAGATAACCAGAAGCTCGTCAGGTATGGCACTCGACCGAGTACACCCTCTGACTCGATTGAGTAAGACTCGCTAGAACAAACAGAAGCCTATCAGGTATGACACTCGATCGAGTACACCCTCTGACTCGATCGAGTAAGCCCTTCACAGGCCGGCAGAAGCACTTAACAGACGCCACTCGATCGAGTGGTAGGTCCACTCGATCGAGTGACTTACGGACTTCAAGAAGCCGCGAAACAAAAAATCGCGCAAACCAAAATTGAAAAAATCAAAAGACGTTTACCTGCAGAATAAGGATACTCCCCGTCAGTTGCCGGGTCGGGTCAAGTCGCCTAGCATCCAGACCCATGATGAGTTCTCCCGTGACTAGCCAAGCAGGGCTGTGACCAGTCTCCATCTGGTCAACCACTCCGATCAGCCTAATCTGGCCCACGCACGAGTCAGCATCCATCAACCCCTCGAAGACATAGCGGTGCAGCATGCAAAACGCGAAGGCCCTACGCCGGTGAGAAGGCGTAGCCCTTACATCCTGGCTATTCATGAACTTGTCAGCCAAGTCAAAAAGGGAGACAGTATCTCCCCGCACCATTCGATCTGTCTCAGCATGAGACAGACCCAAGAATTCCCTCAGTCTCCTCCTCGGGTCCGGGTAGAACGGAGGAATAGCAGGGCGAGCAACAGGGCTCCAACCGCCAATGGCTGCGATCTCCTCGGGAAGAGGGCATATCTCTCCCCGCGGGAACGCGAAGACGTGATGGGTAGTGTCCCAAAGCGCCAAACAAGCGTCCAGAAAATGCACATCAGGCACCAGACGCCTAAGAGGAAATAGGCTGGTAATCCCCATTTGGGTCAGCTGAATCCTGTCATCATCCCGAAAGTATTGGGACCAGGCAAAAAGCATTGAAGTGAGATGCTCGATACCCATGGCAGGAACTTGATTTCTTAAAAAGACTGAGAGATTTTTTTAGAGAAGAGAAGGGTTTTGATTTGAGGTGCAGAAAGCTGAAGCAGGAAACCTGTATTTATAATATGGAAGCCTGGCAGTAACCTGACTAACCCTGCCTCCTCAGCAAATTGGGCCCCAACATGCGCAGGCCTGACTTCAACCCAGAATAGGAATCTAGTTTTCCTAAATTCTTTCTAAAAAATCGCTTTTTCGAGAATTCCAACTTTTTTTCGAAATCCAGTACATTTTCCCCAGCACAAGTCGGTGTTTTGCCATGTGTTACATGCAATATATGATGTGTCAGCATGCAGGTACACCCCAAGACTTCAGAAGCAAGTCCCCGCGCAACTACTTTGCTCCCCAGCGTGAGTCGGTGTTCTCCTGGAACGCTACATCCAAAATGTGATGTATCAGCATACGGGTACTCCTACACCTCCAAGCACAAGTTTTATTCCCCAACGGAGACAACCTTCCCCGGTATGCTACATCCAAGACGCGATGTGTCGGCATACGGGTACACCTACGTCCCAAAAGGCAAGTTTTACTCCCCACGGAGCATCATCATCAGGTCAGGCACGACTCAAGGCTTCAAAAGCAAGCCCGTACGACTCACATATTTCCCCAGCGGAACGCCCGAGACGGCATTCTCCCCGAAATGGTACAGGATGGGCCCACATATAGGCACGCCTAGGACTTATGCAACAAGTCTGACTCCCCGCGGAGCTATCATCGGCAGGACAGGTATGACCCTCTGCTTATGGCTGGCGAGCCCTTCACGCAAGTCTACTGGACTATAAACGACCCGACCGGAAGGCCGCCAGGTCGTAATCTGCGATTGGCCTGGTGGCTACTCTGACTTTCGCCTTGTCCAAGCCTCAGTCAGAGTGGGGGCTCTGTAGACACCCGCATTTTGCCTGCTAGTGTCTATAGCAGTTCCCGACAAACACCCGATGATGATCGGACGCAAACGTGACTTAGTATACTCGGATTTGGGCCCGAAATCAATAATATCTGACATGGACTTTTAGCGGAGTAATAATCTCACAAAACAGACCTCAAAATCAGGCCCAGTGGGTCGTTCCGAGCAAAATGAGACTAATTTGGGCCAAAACCGGCACCAAAAATAATTCCCGTCTTTTAGCGACCGGGTCAAAACCCGGTCAAGACAAACCCGACACAAAGAGCGACCGGGTGCGTTCCCGAAACATGCACCAGGTTCACAAATCTATCCAAATCGCTCACAAAATCAGCCAAAATCAATCCAAATCAAACATAATCAATTAAACATAAATCAAGGGCAATCACGCCCAAAATAGCCCGGCCTAATTGATCCACTCGGTCGAGTGGATTGGTCACTCGATCGAGTGGAGCCTCTTCGAACCCGTCCAGATACATTCACGAGGGCACTCGACCGAGTGCACCCGCGCCACTCGGTCGAGTGACCCTAGGACGGGGTGAAGCCTATAAATACCCCTTCAAACCCATTGCATTCAAGGATGAAAAACTAATGCAAAATTACCCTAAGCTTCTACTCTAACCTATCTATACTCTCTACACTACAAGCCTTAGCAACCCTAAGCCCTATACACAAAAAACCGAGTCCCTTGTCCCTCGATAAACCGACAACACACACACACACCATAACTTACGTACATCCTCGATACTCCATAGTCCCGTCACTATTTGCGAGCCCATTTCCGAGGTCCCTACTAAACATGTATGTTGAGGGTGTCCCAAACCCCGTTTCTATCTTTGTTATTTACGCTTATGTTTTTGTATCGTTCATTTTGTACTTTTACTAGTATCATAATCCTAACATCTAACACTCTAACATCTAACACTCCTAACATTTTACCTTTTGCATACTAACTTTTACATTTCGTTGCTAACATTATAACCATACCGTGTATATATATATAACTAGTATCAAAATCCCGGTTTCGGATACGTTTGACTATAATTGTCGCCTAAAGTCCGTCTAATCCCTTCACGAGCAACAACAGAGGTGGAGCCCTTTCGGGGAGCCCCGCCCCAATGTACTCAAGGGCGTGACGTGATCGCGACTAATCGTAGTTGAACGTATTCAATCCCATTTTAATTAGTGCGGAACCCGTTGACACGAAAACCGACATCACATAACCCGAAAGGGTTAGTTTCGATGTCGTGACGTAGAGGGATGCAATTCCGTCATTAATTCAAATTCACAAACATTTCATAAAATCCCGACGACGGTATTATGATCGTATATGTACACGATTGTAGTACCGGAGGTTGAGTTAAATTCGAATCAAGCGATATTTGTATTTAACTCGACCGACCGTCGTTTTCAACCCCAAAAACGAAGCGAGCTAACGCTCGTACAGGGACTACTCGACCGAGTGCATAGGACACTCGATCGAGTAGTGTCCATAAAACTGGGCAGAATACCTTTCGAGGGCACACTCGACCGAGTCAGACCATGACTCGACCGAGTGGGTCCTGTAACCCAGAAAACCGAGAGTTTAAGTGCAACATTTAAGCCTCGTCTTGTTTTTACGACTCTTAGTCGACACGTGTAAAGCCAATCACGTGAACTCATTTTCTAAAACTCACGTTTATCATGGCAAATCGAATTAAATCTAAATTCGTCAATATTTTGATTTAATTTGGCCAACTCTCGATTTAAAACACATAAAAACACGAGTCACAACTCGTACAGGTGCCACTCGATCGAGTACACCTGCTACTCGATCGAGTAGCACCCCAAACCGTGGGCAGAAGCTTCTTTTAGGACGCACTCGACCGAGTCAGGCCATGACTCGACCGAGTGAGTCCTGTAGCCCCATAACCGAGGGCCTTGACACACCTTTCAAGCCTCGCCTTTTTTTTATCAACATTAGTCATCACGTGTAAAGACTATCACGTGACTAACCTATTTTCAAAACCATGCACAACACGACACGTAGAACGACTTTGACCACCTTTGACGTGATGAGTCGGGACAAGACTACGGGATATGAGATCGGGCTAGCAATACGCCACAGTCTCATATTTCCGTCCTTCGTTTAGTACACAATATAATGTGTATTTAATCGGGGTTAGTCCATCTACACATTCCGCGGTCTAGCTTACATACGGGTCCGTCCATATCCTTGTATCGCGTTATTTTCATTACTTCTACGTAATGTTGTATTGTGAATTCCGGGTTGTATTTCCGCCCGTGTAACTTGTACGTTACCTTTTTCATTTACTTTCGAGCTTTGTTTATTTACTTGCTTTTACGCTTTATAAACGAACCTCGCATGCTAAATCACTTTGACCAAAAATAAGATGCATTAAATGACGTAGTTCACAAACTATTAATATGCTTAGCCCGAAAACGCTGTTTGCATATCATTTAATCGTTTTACTAGCGCGCACACACGAACACGAACGATGTCTTAGTAGAGGCCGCCATGTGCGGGCGGGGTTGGGTGTCCTTAGTGGGCTTCCCAACACGTACCCTCACCCCTTACTCAGAACCTTTGGTTTCCGGATGCCCGAAACCCTTGGCGCACGAGAGTCATTCTATACACGAAAGCCGGTTTATACGGAATCGGTATTGCAATGCAAAGGGACGAGCCCAATGAACTCTGAAATCGAAGTGGGCTTACTTTGTGTATAGCCCATGACGACATAGAGTGGGCTCGTATGGTTCCGAATAACCACAAAATTCGGTGGCGACTCCATTTTGACTTAAATTTCGAACCCGAGAGCAATCTCACCACGAGATTCATTCGCCTACCCAAACCCGCGCGTGGCCGCGTCGGGGTGGACCTACGTCATGTCCACACTCCTTCATCATCCTTGTTCAACCAGCCTTTTTTTTTCCCTTTTCATGGCTGCTGTCCATTGTTTGCCTCTCCTTCAGCCTTCTTCGCTGCTATACTGCTGACGCCTGCTGCTGATGCCTGCTGCCTGCTGCTGCTGCCTTTGCCCCGCTGCTGTTTCGTTTTCGGTTGCTGTTCTGATTCCTTCGCTGCTGCTATTTCTCGAGGTAGCGATCTGTTCTCCTTCTTCTTCTACGTCTTGTCTGTCTTATTTCGTCGTTTGTCGGTTGGCTGTCCTGGCGTCCTTTTTGTTGTTGTTGTTGTTCTGATGTTGCGGTGCTGCTGCTACACCAGCTATTATTAGTTCCTTTTTCTCCTTATTCTTCTTCCTCTTTGCTGTCTGTTTACCTTTCTCAGTCCGTCTTCTTCTCTTTTTCTTCCTTGTTCCACATCTGTTGCTGCTGCTCATTACTCTACTCGTTTTTACTTTCGATTATTATCCTTTGTGGTGATTCTCGTTTAGTCCTTTCAGTTTGCGATTCTTGGTTCTGTCGTTTATTGTTGGTTTTTCTTCCTGCGTCTGTCGTAGCCTGCTGCTGTTCTATTTTCTGTTGTCATGATATACGTACGGCTGCTGCTCATTTTATCCGAGTTTCTTCTTTAATTCGTTGTCTTTTTCCCTTGCCTTCTCTCGTCCTCAGTTTTGGCTTTCGGGCCTATGTTGGTACTCGGGGTGCTGCTGTTCTGTTTACCGATGTGGTTGTTCACCAGTTCTGCTGCTAGTTATTATTGTCGTTGTTGTTTGTTCTTTCTCTCGGTCTTTTCTCCACCTCCTTCTCTTCTTCTTTTTCTTCGATCTGCTTGCTGTCCTCGGTTCTTGGTTCGGGTCTGATTTCCTGCTGCCATTTGTTATTGTTGTTATACTCGTTGTCCTCTACCGTTTTCGTGGGTGGGCAGATTACCGAGTCCTTTATTTTCCGTCCCTGATCGATTTCGGTCTGTTATCTAGTCTCGTATCTGCTGTCTATCGTGCCCCTATTCTACAATCATCTTTTAGTTCCTTTATTCAAAACGTGTTTCGCCTGTTTTGTTCATGTTTCGTTTCTCTGTTTCCTTCCCTCTATTCGTTTCCAAAACTCCTTAATTCTGATTCCTTTATTTCTGTTTCTATAAATCTCGAGTTCCGTTAAGAGCCTTGAAGATTTACTGAAGAATAATTGTTCAAGACAACTTTCGAGTCAAGCTTGGACTATGAGACGGACAAATGCTTTGAAGTTATTCGACTTGAGGTAACTTTAGGACGTTACTCGATTTTATATCGTATGTTTGAGTAGTAGTATGTAGTAAATATTTTAACTTCGGTTTTCTATTTTAGCTATATATTATTGCTAATTATATTAATTTTAAATCGTATGCCTTTCTATATTTTTATAACTTTCGATATCGTTTTATGAATCGTTAATTACTTTATAAATTATGATCGTTATAATATTTTGTTGGTTATCGTGACACTAGTAACTAAATAATATCGATTTCATATTTTTGTCATATTTCGTCTATTTATAATTTTAACTCAAAATCATATTTTTATATTATAATCGAGATTTGTATACTTGTTTAATAAATTAATTTCCGTTTTACGATTTTTACTAATAAATGAGAAAATAGTCGATTTCGTTTTAAATATATTTTTAGTCGAGACCATTTTCACTAATAATTTCTTATTTGTTTACAATTGACTATTTTTATTAAAATTCGTATTATTCATTAAGAAAAGCTGTTTGCTAAAAATAATTTGAAATCTTTCTAAAATTTATTTCATTTATAAAACTCGTTGACTCAATTAATTTTGAAATCGTCTTTCTTAAAACATCTCTTTTCTGAAATTTATAGTTTTAACTCGATTTCCTAATTATTTATAAAGTACTATATATTGACTTAGTATATTTTGTTTATATTTTGAGTAACAAATTTAGATATATATTAAAGTTGCGATAACGACGATAATAATAAAATGTTAATTTCATTGGAAATGCTATTTTTATACATTTCACTAATTTTAATAACTTACGTATTTTCTACAACAATATTTCTATTTTAAGTAAGTTTCTAAAATTAGTAAGTTTCTATTTAAAGGAAATTTCCCTTTTCATATAAATGTTTATTCCCTTTTATCTTCATGTTATTTATAATGATTATTTATTCTCAATATCGATAATGGCTTGTTTTGGAGTTATGGAATAAAGAGAAGTGTGGGGTTAGAGTAATATAGTCTGGGATGTACGTTTTTGCCATCAACTATAAAGCTGGTGTGTCTATGTTGAGACACATTGGTCGTTGAACTGAGCATGGTTTGTGTTCAGGAGTGTGTATATTTTGACCTTAAACTTAGATATCGCATCGTGTAAGTCGCCGTCGGGTTGAACGGGATTACGGTTGGTGTCCAGGAGAGGTGTACATTACTTAAGCCAGGACCTCGCTGCACGCAGTCCTGTTATAGTTGAGTTGCCTAGTTAGAGACCGAAGCCTGATTTTTTTTGACTAAGTTCTCGAAGCTAGTTTAGTATTATTCCTAGTGAAAGTCTAGCCTTGTGCACACCGATCAAATTTCCATAACGCCATTTTTGAATATTTATATTATCGATTGATTTTGACTTGCAGGTTGGCAAGTGCTTTAAGTTGTCTTCGAAAGCTTATTTTATTATATCGTTTTAATGTTTTCTCTTTTAAGTATTTTGATATAATAATACTATTATTTTTCATATGATATAATATGGCTGGGAGAACGTCCGAGTTACTCCCCACTGACGTGGCTGTTATGTTTATAACATGACAGGTATTTGCTGCTGGGTTTTGGGTGTGAGCTAGCGAGTAGCGTGGATCCTACTATTTCTTCATTCTTGTAATTTATGGATTTTTGTATAACCCGTTTGAAGAATTTTCTTTTTAGCCCTTTTGTAAAAAGAGGCCTTTGTATTGACTTACCATTTCTTTTAATAAGATATAATTTGTCAGTGTGTTTTAATCCCAACTCTACAGTGTTTCCGCCACTGTATTGCGTTAGAATTTCTAGGGGATTACACCGACGCCGATTGCTATTATTGTAATAGCAAGGGACATTGGAAATGCAATTATCCCAAATATTTGAAGGATTTGAAGAGCAAGAAAGACGAGAGTGAGACTCCGTCAGGTATTGTCCTCGCTTCTCTCTATATGATAGACATTAACTATACTTGCACTTCCACTTGGGTATTAGATACCGGATGTGGTTCTCACATTTGTAATCATTTACAGGGGCTGAGGGACGTGCGAGCACTAGCCAAGGGTGATGTGGACCTACGCATGGGAAATGGAGCTAGAGTAGCCGCTATATCCGTAGGAACTTATGTACTCACTCTAGCTAGTGGTTTTGAGTTGTATTTGAATAATTGTTATTTCGTACCAACTTTAACTAAGAACATTATCTCCATTTCCGTACTTGATATGGAAGGTTTTTTCTTTATGATTAAGGACAATTGTTGTACTTTTTCATTCAATGACATGGTTTATGGTAAAGATACGTCTATCGGAGGTATTTATGTTCTAGATAATGTTAATGATGTATATCATGTAGAAAACAAGAAGCTCAAAACGGGTGAACTTAATCAATCCTACCTTTGCCATTGTCGTTTAGGACACATAAACGAACAACGCATAAAGAGGCTTGTTTCAACGAAACTTCTCAAACCGTTTGATTACGAATCTTATGGTGTATGCGAGTCTTGCCTTTTAGGCAAGATGACTCGTGCTCCTTTCTCAAGTAAAGGAATACGAGCAAGTGGGGTATTGGGCCTTATACATACCGATGTGTGTGGCCCAATGACCATCACCGCTAGGGGTGGTTACAACTACTTCATCACTTTTACCGACGACTTAAGTAGATATGGGTATGTCTACTTAATGAGGCACAAGAGTGATGCTTTTGAAAAGTTCAAGGAGTTTCAAAGTGAAGTAGAGAACCAATTGGATAAAAAGATTAAAGTACTACGATCCGATCGTGGTGGTGAATACCTAAATAATGAATTTGATTCACACCTAAAAGATTGTGGTATAGTATCACAATGGACTCCTCCTGGCACACCACAGTTCGGTCCATGATGAGTCTCACTGAGCTTCCAGATTCATTTTGGGGTTTAGCCATTTTGTCTGCAATATTTTCACGAAATCGAAGCCCGACTAAAACAGCCAATAAGACACCATATGAGATATGGAAGGGAAGGATTCCTTATTTGTCATTTATGAGAATATGGGGTTGTGAGACATATGTTCAGAATAAGTCTGACAACAAACTCGCACCCAGATCCGACAAATGTCTTTTTGTAGGGTATCCAAAGGAAACACAAGGTTATTAGTTCTACAATTGTCACGAAAAAAAAGTGTTTGTGGCTCGTGACGCTGTCTTTCTAGAAAATGACTTCATTTCTAGAAGACAGAGTGGGAGAAAATTTTAACTTGATGAAGTCCAAGAGCCACAAACCGAGAATGAAGTGGAGGAAAGCGTTCCCTCCTCCTCGGACACGGTTGTTGTTCCCTTTGAACCTAAGAAATCCACGAGGGTTAGTCATCCTCTTGATCGATACCTTGGTATTGTCGAGGAAGATGCGTTAGATATGTTTCTTTGCGAAAGTGACGAACCTACAACCTGCAAGGCGGCCATATCTAGTCGTGATTCCATGCAATGGCTTGAAGCCATGCGATCCGAAATGGACTCTATGCACGAAAACCAAGTATGGGATTTGGTTGATTTACCTGAAAAAGGTGAGACCTCTTCAGTGTAAATGGATCTTTAAGATCAAGAATGGCATAGATGGACATAAAGATGTCTATAAAGCTAGATTGGTGGCAAAGGGTTTTACTCAAGTTCATGGTCTTCACTATGACGGAACCTTTGCTCCAGTCGCAATGCTTCGCTCCATTATGATTATCTTGGCGATTGCCGCATTTCGTGATTATGAGATTTGGCAAATGGATGTCAAAACCGCCTTCTTGAATGGGATCCTAGAAGAGGAAGCGTATATGACACAACCAGAAGGTTTTGTAGATACATCTAATCCTAAGAAGGTATGCAAGCTTAAGAGATCCCTTTATGGTCTTAAGCAAGCATCCAGAAGTTGGAATCATCGCTTTGATCATGTTATCAAATAGTATGGTTTTGTTCGAAGTGTCGAAGAACCTTGTTTGTACATTTAGTGGGAGTAAGGTAACCTTTCTTGTCTTGTATGTGGATGACATACTTCTTATCGGGAATGACGTTCCGATGCTTGCTTCTGTAAAGGAGTGGCTAGGAAAACACTTCCAAATGAAAGATTTGGCAAATGCACAATGCATTTTGGGTATTCGAATCTATAGAGATAGGTCCAAAAGGATGTTGGTATTAAGTCAAGAAGCTTATATACATAAGATTCTTGATAGATTCAAAATGAAAGACTCTAAGAGAGGCTTTCTTCCCATGAGTCAAGGTACCATTTTGTGCAAGTCACAGTATCCTACCACACCCGAAGAGATTGAATGCATGAAGTTGATCCCATATGCTTTCGCTGTTGGATCAATCATGTATGCCATGACGTGCACTCGTCCCGATGTTTTGTATGCTTTGAGCATGACGAGTCGTTATCAAGCCAACCCAGGTGAAAGTCACTGGACAGCCATAAAGAACATCCTTAAGTACTTGAGAAGGACTAAGGATTCGTTCATAGTGTTTGGAGGGGATACTGAATTACGTGTAAGAGGTTACACAGATGCCATTTTCCAATCCGATCAGGATGATTTGAAATCCCAATTCGGCTATGTTTATATGTTGAATGGAGGAACCGTTAGCTGGAAGAGCTCCAAGCAAAGTGTCACCGCGGATTCTACAACAGAAGCTGAGTACATCGCGGCTTCGGAAGCTGCAAAGGAAGCTGTTTGGATTCGTCAGTTTTTGGAAGGACTAGGAGTAGTCCACTCCGTCAAAGATCCTATCACCATATATTGTGATAACAGCGGGGCTATTTTTCAAGCAAAAGAGATCAATTCTAACAATAAGTCTAGACATGTACTTAGGAAATACCACGTGATAAGAGATCTCGAGGAAAGGAAGGAAATCGATATATGTAAGGTTGGGACAGACGATAACATCGATGATCCTTTAACCAAGCCTCTTTCAAAGGCTAAACATGATGGTCATGTTGTTGCAATGGGATTGAGAAAAGTCCGAGATTTTCTTTAAGTTATCTAAGATGTAATAATTGGATATTGTAGCAATTTTTACATTTCTGATAATAGCATTCATTGTTCGAGTTTCAATATGAGCTCTTTTATTTAGATTGACTAAATATTATACTTTGTTCATTTGAATGGATTGTGAGACAATCTTGAACCCTATTCAAGTGAACACTTGAACATAGTATTTTGCCCCTTGTCACTTAATGAGGTGACGACTCAGAGTGACGAGATTGTAAGTTGATCGATGGTTAGTTCAAGACCATGGGGCCATGGAGATGACTGGTCATTTACATAGGCAGGCTGATTGTCACTCTGCCGGGCAGTGACCACAATAGAGTCCCTTATCAAAATAGTTGAGGCCTGGTCGTGGTGGGGATTTCAATTTTATTCCTATGAGTCGATTCTTTAGACTGGCGACCATTTATCTGAGTCGGTGCAGTTTCCGATCGGCTTTGGTTGTTGTCCTAGGTCATACCGTGAAAGGAGGCTGATGGACATCTTCTGGGTCATGGTGATCTGCATTATACAGTATAAGATGGGTTAACAGGAATTGTCCACCCACGTTGGGTACAAACATCCTTGGGCCACTCGAGGAGAAGTAACTGGAAATGCGTGGCCACGCTCAGAAATAGATCTATGGTAGATCTTTCGGTCAGACAGTTATTCTCCGGATCGAGAAAACCACTCTAATTATAATTAAATCACAAGTGCGACCTGAAAGACACCTTAGGATGAGTGGGAGGATGTGATATCAGAGAGACAAGAGAATCGGTAGCACACAACTTGTGTCGACAAGTGGGAGATATTGATGGAGTAGGAGTCCTCCGCATTATAGTGGCTACATGCACAACTTGTATCGGCCAAGTGGGAGATTGTTGGAGCAAGTGTCCTCCACAATAGTGCATTTATATATTAAATCTCATGGACGGAATATACTTGGGATAATTAGTACATTGATACTCCACGTCCGTTGATTAACGTAAATCGATAACGCTCAGCTGACTAGAGTTACACGTTATTGTCGTATGACGGCGGTGATCAACTGATCCCTTTCGGTCACACCTATAGGATGAAACCCAAATAGAAAACTAATTATTTGTATTTGATACAGTTAATTAGTTCCTTGCATATATATTTGATATATGCTTGGTAATGAGAGTTATTTATTGGAGATAGAGTTTTGAACTCAGTCCGATTAAGTTTATTAGTCTATTATACGATAATTGACTGAATAAATTTTACGTCTTATTATAATACGATTAAATAAGACTTGATTTAGTATTTAAAAGCTAATTACTAAATTAGTTGAGGTGTTGTATACTTTTAGAGGTAGTGGTAATTAGCTATTAATATTTACAAGGAGTTGTAAATTTAGCTAAATGATTATTATTATGGGACCAATTGTATATTGATATAATTGTAATATAAAACTTAAAGAGTTAAGAGTATATTATTTATTTGATGTGATCAATTATATAATATAATTAATCATGTCACACATAAGCATTTGAAAGAGAAATGATAAAAATAAAATGGACCCGTTTTATACATGTACACGGCACACTAGAAGTGTAAGGGCAATTATGGTTATTCTTATTTATGTGCATGCAAGAATAATAGTCATAATTACCCTAGACCCTAAACCTCTAAGCATGCAATTAAAATAAGCATTTTTCTCTTCCCTAGAGAGGGGGTGGCCGGTTTTTGGGGCTTAAATAAGAGAACATTTTGTTCTCATTTTTGCTCCAACTTTCAATTAATGAATGCTTTCCTCTTCTCCAAAAATACTCTCTCATACTAATATTCATCCTTATTACTAAAGTAGTAATATTCATAATATTAGTATAGGTTCATCACTACTATTATCTAGTTAATAAGAATAGTGATTATTTGGGTAAATCTTGGGTGCAACTTAAAGGAGGTCTTCTTCTTTGGAGATTCAAGTTTTGGAGAATCATCCATACTAATATAAGCTCAAGAACAATAAGAAAAGGAGTTGTCTAATTCTCCCCATTATTTCCTCTTTGTTTATGTATGGAAATTTCTTCTTGTATCTAGTTTTGTCATTTTTATCTCATGCATGTAACTAGATCTTTATATACTAAATTAACAAGTAATTTCGCAACTAATTAGAGGAGTCTAATTAGAGGGTTATGAACCTTACAGGTTGTCGGTATTAAACATCGACATAACCTCGTTCGCAACATTCTTTTGGATATCTGTTTCCGTTCCGGGGTCTCAGTGGGTAAGGAGATCGATATTGGCTTGATTGATGATCATGACAGATCCTTGCATCCTGCAGATTTGCTTCTTTATTCGTGGGACAGGTGGCGTGACGTTTGTGTGGATCTTACTGGGTCTTCTCCTTTGACTCAGTCCTGGCTCTCTGAATTCGCGTCAGGCCGTGGTGTGGGGGATGCTGCTCGGCGCAAATGCGCTAAGTACAGGGGTCTGTGCACGGGGCTTGTTATAGATTTTTGCCTTTTTCCTTTTCTTCGCTGGGGGAATTGGAGGCGGGTGTTATTGGGTTTCTCAAGAGGATTCAGAAATATTTGATAGCGCAGGATGCCGGAGCACGCGCTGCTCCTTTTATTTTTACTAGACGTAGCTTTGCTATAGCTAAGGGGGTGGGGGCCCAGATTGTATCTCGGCTGCCCACCAAGTTTTTGTAAACTGCGTTTTGTTTCATTAATAAAATTCTCCCTCGAAAAAAAAATAATAACTATAATAATAATAATAATAATAATAATAATAGTAAATAATAATAATAATAATAACAATAGTAATAATAATTATAATAATAATAATAATAATAATGCTGTATTGTTTTCTATAAAGCCATTTCCAAGGTCTTGGCTAACAGGATTAAAGAAGTCACGCCTTTTCTTGTTGGTGAAGAGCAGGCTGCTTTTGTCAAGGATAGGAGTATTTTTGAAAATGTCTTACTGTCTCAGGCTTTGGTTAAGGGTTATGGTAGGAAATATTTGACTCCTAGAAGTTTAATTAAAGTGGATATCAGGAAAGCCTTTGATTCATTACAATGGACTTTTATTGAGCAAATGCTTGAGCAGCTGAACTTTCCCTCTCTGTTTATCAAATGGATAATGGGTTGTGTGCAGAATCCCTGGTATTCATTCAAGATTAATGGTGGTGTGGAAGGATTTTTTCATGGTAGAAGTGGAATTAGGCAAGGGGATCCCCTTTCTCCTTACCTCTTTGTTCTCAGTATGGAGGTCCTGTCTAAAAAGTTGAGGCTTATATGTCAGGATACTAATGTTTCATTTCACCCTAAGTGTGTTAAAACTAACCTTACACACCTGATATTTGCCGATGATCTTATGATCTATACTAGAGGTGATCTTCCCTCTGTTATGGCTATTAAAAAAGCCTTAGATGAATTTGGCTCTCTGTCTGGTCTGTGTGCAAATAAGGAGAAAACTAATATCTATTTTGGAGGAGTTCCACTTGATTTGCAACAGATTATCTTAGCTGATTCAGGTTTCGGTCCTGGTACTTTCCCTTTTAAGTACCTTGGGATGCCCCTTAATGATTCCAGGATGACTGTCAAGCTTTTTGACCCTCTTGTTCTTATAATTCAGAAAGCAATTTCACATTGGTCTAATCAATGTCTTTCTTATGCTGGTAAGCTCCAACTGATCAACTCTATTGTGTTTGGGGTGGAGAATTATTGGTGTTCTTGTGCCTTGTTGCCCAAGTCAGTTATTTCTGCTATTAATAAGCTTTGCAAGGACTTCTTCTGGGGTATACAGCCTGGCAATAGGAGATTGGTGTTTAAAAAATGGCATGATATATGTTCTCCTTGGAATAAGGGTGGCTTTAATGTAAAAAACCTAGAGGCCTGGAACAAAGCACAGTTGGCTAGGTGGACTTGGCAGCTATCTGAGGGTGTAGGGGGTATTTTTATAAGATGGTGTAAGGACTACATTCTTCATGAAGATTCAATTTGGTCTCTCACACTCAAAGAGTTCCATCCTTCTATTATCAAAAACATCATAACCTTGAAAGATCAATGCATTGTGATGTGTGGTTCTGCTCAGAATGCTAGGAATTTCCTGAAGTCCTGCAGTATTAATGATAAGTTCAAAGTCGCAAAGGCTTATGATAGATTTAGGGGTCATTTGTTTTATGGTTTCTCTAAATCCTTAGCAAGCTCTTATCTAACCTCTCATAATAGTAAGGTGGTTTTATCCCTGGCATATCAGCAAAAACTACCCATTGTAGACCAGTACGCTAAGCGAGGTATATGTCTGGTTAACAGATGCATTTTGTGTACTGCTAATTCAGAGGACCATCAGCATCTCTTCTTTGGATGCTCTTTTTCCCAACAGATTTGGGGATCAGTCCAGAAATGGATGGGGGTTGTCATTCCTGGTTATCAGCTCGGATTAGCTATAAAATGGCATCAGCATCCCAGTCACAAGAAGCATTGGAAGTCTCTTTGGGTGCAAAACTGTATAGCAGCCACTGTACATGGCATATGGAATGAACGGAACAAGAGGATTTTCACTGATCAGTTTTCATCATTAGAAACTGTACTTGCACAGATTTGCTTTGCTGTTTGTACTAGATTGAAGGGTCATGCTACCAATCCTAAAATTTTGAGGATTTTAGATTACTTAGATGCTCATTGATGTATCCATAGTGAGGTAGTTTTTTGCATAAACTTGTAATTTCACTTCTCATGAAATAAAATGATAATTTTTCTGCAAAAAAAAAAAAAAATATAATAATAATATTAATATTAATAAAAGAAGAAGAAGAAGAAACTTTACCAGTAGAATGCAAGTTCCGTTTCATAATTAAAAAAAAATAAAAAATTAATAATAATAATAATAATAATACGGCGAAGAGAGAGAACCAGTTTCTCTCTATAGTTTCTTTTTCTCCCGCTCGATTCTGTTTTGCGAAGCTTTATCAATGGCGATGACTGATTCCACATGCAAGCGTGGTCCAGGTCGTCCGAAAAAAGCTCAACAATCTCTTCCTCTTCTTTCCCCCTCCTTCATCGAGTAAGGATAAGGAGCGAATTGAACCAGAATCTCCGCGTCTATTTGAAACCCAAAGTTCTTCGCCGGGAAATTGCTCTCTTCAGGACTGTATTCTCAAAGCTATGGTTTCTGCTGGTAAAGTTTCTTCTTCTACTGATCATTTGCTTGATTTTGAGCGTAAATTGAAAGTTAATGATTCGATAGAGGAACCTGAAATTGAACATGTAACTGAACCCCCTGTTTCTAAAGAGAATATTGTTGTTAATCCTGTACCTAAGCCAAGTTGGTCCATGATAGCTGAAAATGCTCAGAAATTGGGTATGAATCTGCAATTCTTTGAGGACATAACAGATTGTAATGAAATTGATATTGCTCTTGATGATTTTGCGGATGAGCTTAAAATGTGGGAACATACTCTTATGGTGAATGTTATTGGATCGAAGCCCACGCTTCAAAAGATGAAGAAATTTGTCTTGGAGAAATGGGGTTCCCTAGTCTTGCCAGTTGTTCAACATTTCAAACGGGGGTGATTTTCCTTTTGTGGACGGGTCCTTGGAGTATGGGCATCTATACCCTTGTCCTAAATGGAAATGGACAGGGTTGCTTGTGTCCCAATCTGGGTTATCTTGGTTGATTTAGATCCATTTCCTTGGTCTGATGTTGTTCTTAGCAAACTTTCCATCAAAATTGGGCGTCCTCTTTGTGCAGATCTTGCTACCACGACTAAGGCAAAGCTTTCTTTTGCTAGAATCTTAATAGAGGTGGATATCTCTAAACCTTTGCCTGAGAATGTTGTCATCAATACTCCATTCTGTGAACATTCTAACCAAAAGATTCTATATGAGTGGGTACCTTACTATTTTAAGAGGTGTGGGAAACTGGGTCATGCTGTTTCTACTTGAAGACGTGAGAAGAAAATTGCAGTAAAACAGGCTATGGAAGTAAAGCTGGATGCATGACCAAAACTAGTGTTGAAAGAGGATTCTTCTAGCATTGATGTTGATTTGCAGTCCAATGTGAAACCAGGTACCTCAGAGCTCATGGTGGAAGGTAAGGGCAGAAACAAGAGTTGGAGGCTCCTTCCACTGGTAAAAAACCTCCCCAAGCTGTTGTAAAGAACTCAGGAAGCTCCAGACCTTTTTATCAAGATGATACCTTCTTGCCTGTCTCTAAAAGGAACTCTTCTGCAAATAAGAGCAGGCCAATTGTGACAGTGGAACCTATGCCACTAGTTAATGCCTTTAATCTCTTCTCGAAAGTTGGAGAAGTGGACAACCTTGCTGATAATACAGCAGAGTTTATGGAAGAACCTCCTGACGCTGTTTTCTCAGAGATGGTGGACCAGCTTTCCAATACTTAATGAGGATCGCATCTTGAACATTAGAGGGTTCAACTTGGCCATGAAACATAGTGAGGTGCTGGAATTTTTCCGAATGAATAACTTGGATGCTCTTATCCTTTTAGAGACCAGAATAAAATTAGCAAAATCTGCTATGATTATTGTTAAAGTCTTTAAATACAGTGAGGTCATTACTAATTACTCTCATCATTATAATGGGAGAGTTTGACTGATAATTAACTCAGCCACTATTACATTTACTTTGGTTCAAGCTAGTGATCAGTATATTACTGATTGGCGGTGCCATCACAATACCTCCAACAAAAGTATCTTACTGAGTGCAATTTATGGAAGTAATGATCCTGAAGAGAGACTCAGCTGCTTATGGTCAGATCTTGTCTCGCTTGTTACTGACCATGAATGGATGATGATGGGGGACTTTAACATTGTAAGGTCTCCTGAAGAGAAGATTGGTTCCTCTCCACCTTCTCTTTCTGACATGATGGATTTTAATTCTTGCATACAACAGTGTAAGTTGGATGATTTGCCCACTTCTGGGTGTTCTCTTGCCTGGACTAATAAACATGATCAAGACACTAAGATTTGGTCAAAGCTTGATAGGGTGCTTGTAAATTCTGCCTGACTTTCATCTTTTCCTTCTTATTCTGCTATAAGTGCAGAGCCAAGAGTCTCTGACCATCCCATTATAGTTGCTATTCTGGACTCACCTAGAGTTAGAAAGCGCTTCAGTTTTCTTAATAGCTGGAGTTCCCATCCTGCTTTTGGGGATGTTGTTGTTAATGCCTGGAGGATACCTGTCAAGGGTTCCCCTATATTCTACTTATTTCACTACTACAAAAATGGGCTACTGCAACACTTTACTTGCAACACTTTTACTTTGTGTTGCATAAATAAGTAATTTGCAGCACTTTTAATTAAAATGTTGCTTATACTAAAGCGATGCAACATTTTTATTAAAATGTTGCATTAGACTATCTAATTGCAACACTATTTGTAACACTTTTCAAAGTGTTGCTAAGAATAGAATAAAATTAAAAAGATTAGATTAAATATTAATTTTTGTTTAAAGAGAAGTAGGCGGGACATGTATTTTAGTTTACCGATCTCTCGCACTACTACAAAACATTAAATAGACAACTTCTAATAAACCTCTAATATCATTAACACCTGATGTATAATTTATATACATCTGTTTTCTTTGACAAACAGATGTCTTTATAGGCTAATAGACAACTGGGTTTTATCAAAACAGTTGTCTATATATTATACAACTGTTTTTCTTAAACACAGTTGTCTATTTTTTTTGTACCACTATCAAAGGGTGGATACTTGAGTAACCCGACCCATATCCACATATATCAATTAGGTAACAAGAATCAGCAACCCTCAATCTCCACAAGTTAAAACGAAATATCAACGCATCGTTAAAATGACATATCGTTAAATCTCCCACGACGTTCGCCGTTCGCCCATCTCAGTTAGCCGTTCGCCATTCATTGTTCTGTCGCCGTTGCCCTTTTTCGTCGGTCCCAGATTCGTCTGTCGCCGTTCGCCCTCTGGTATTCCCTCCTTCTTATCAACCCTAAACTACTTCCGTCTTGCCACTGTTGTGCAACCTGCCATTATCGTGCACTTCCGTCTTCTTATCTTTCCATCCGTCAATGTCGTGCTACTGTTTTTTGTTCTGATTGTCGTGCATCTGTCATGCTTCTGCAATTGAGCATGTTTCTTCTCTTCTGATGTAATTTCCTTCACCAGATCTAACATTGACGAGGAGTTGTGTTTGTCTTTTTTTGTTTGGTTTTTGTTTATTCAATTATTATTCGAGTCTTGTGAACTGTTTTGAGTAAGGAACTAGAAGTATGTTATGGGTAGCTTAATTTCATGATATTCTATAGAACTGAAAAACCCTAGTGTTAATTTGATTGTTTATAGTGAACGTGAATTACCCAGATGGAGTTCGCAACTTATTCTACAATATTAGCTGAATTGGTTGATGATTCTTGATTAATTGATGTGATCTAAGTGTTTTGATCAAAGAGTAAGAGTTATCTTATTGGTTTTGATTCGAATGGAAGATACTGAGTTTTGAGAATGATATGTGATCAAACTATAAGCTTTTTCCTTTGAAAAATCCTTCATGAATTCAACAAAAAAATCAGCATGAAACAAGCATTCATACTACCATTCTTCCATGACTTTGTAATTTTGTAAGTAAATTGAGTAATGGCATTGCCAGTGTTTTCTCTACAAGGCCGACTAAATCTGTTGTTGAACAGTAAAGGGTCACTTTTTAGCAAAAACTCAAACCAATGGGTTCCTTGGATTTACTGAATCTTGCTCCATTTATCCTGTTAATTTCAATCATAGAAGAAGTGTTACGGAGAAATGGTTTTGTGAAAAATCGGAGGATATTGGCTTCTTCCAGGAGTAATTCCAGTAAATCTGTGAATGAAAATGCAGAGTTTCGTATTGATTTAGATGATGATGATGATTTCGACAATGATGATGATATCGAGGATGATCTTTCCTGTTTCAGGGGTGTAGACACCCAGATTTGGACCTGGTGGCTGTAGAAGTGCCCAACAAACATCTGATGACTATCGGACTGCAACACAACTCGGATTCGCGATGTTTTTTATAGTTTTTCTGTAGAACGGATCAAATAAATTACTCGGAAAAATTAAAAATATTGGCAGCCTTAGTCGTGTCGTTACGCTCGCATAGACACTAATTAGAGTCAATTCTGACACCGGGACCCCGAGTCGGTCCCGAAACTTGAACCGAGTCAGCAACGCGCCAAGCGAACCCCGGGATGCACACTCGAGGCCCGCTAAGCACCACGGCGCTAGGTCAAGGGAGAGGAAGCCTTAACCCCCAAGCAATGAATAATACGTACCACTCTCGATTTTGAAAAGTATTAAAGTCGTATTTTCAAAATCCCGAGCGCCTCACCTTGCGCCCCTGAGTGTTCACACGCCTAAACCCAGGCGCCTGCGTTTTGGTGCGCCTGACCTTAGGCGCCTATCTGGGTGACGAGGGCCGAAAACACCAATAAATACCCCCCTCCATCCCCTCATTTCGACACAACTTCTTCAATTCTCTTCCCTCTTCACTCGTAAAGAGTTTTTCGCTAAGGGTTCGCACTCCGACACCCGAGGCAAACGATCCACTCGATCGTAATTCCGATAAAAGCGAAATTGACGCTACTCCTCACCTTCGAGGACTCCACTCGATCCCGAGGTGCCTGTGTTCGACTAGATATAGTTTAGTAACGGAATTCTGCCGGATTAGCCGCAGAATCAGCCAATAGTAGCGGAGCTCTGCCGGAGTAGCCGCGGGAAGGGTCAATAGTAACAGAACTCAGCCGAAATCACCAAGCAAATTTGGAGGATCCGCCTTTTGGAGCCGAGTCGTCACTAGGTTGTCATCTAAACAAAACTTTACATTCTTGCACCTTCTTTTATTATGCACTACGATAATACTAGACATGGACATTAGGTCCACAAACACATACTAAAACATGTAACGTCCCCACTTCAACCGCAAACACTAAAGTACACTAAATAGACCCGAGTAATTCTGAGATCCATTCTCAACTATCTATGCATCGTGTCCCGTTTAGTGTATACTCCGATTGTGCAACTCCTCACTACATGATTTAATTACATTCGCATTTACAGTTTTCGAATGATTTATTGCCTTTATGACCTTATAATCGCATGCTAAATCACCTAACACAGAGATCAAAACGTAAATAATTAAACTAAAAATGAACAAAGCGATGGTCGGGTTCTGTATTAGTCCCGGTGCTCGCCATGTATTGTTCGACCCATCTCTATTAATACCGAACCGACGCATCTTAAGCAGAATACCAGGTAAGGTATATCACGAGAACTACTAATATCTGTATTATCGCGTTAAAACTGATTTGCTAATACGTATAATATTAGTACTCTCTACCCTCTTACGTGCATCTTTTCATGGCCTGCTTGTCACGTGAAATCGCATGCAAAGAATGCAAACACAACTACTTCAACGACAAAATTTACTTGTCCTTAAACAACCGACGTAGTAAAAGGTATAAAGTGAAAACAACGGATGTTACAGTATTTCCGCCACAACAAAAGAACGAAGTTAGCAGCCCACCGATTGATTAGTAGAGGCCGCTATAGTGCGGGCGGGATTGGGTGTTGACATCTATCGGATGCTGGCTTCCAAAATACGTACCCTCACCCCTTACTCAGAATCGACGGCTTTCGGATGTCCAAAACCATTGGCAATGAGAGTCATTCTAGGCATGGAGTGCTTAAGGGTACAAGTCTTTATCTTTAGGTCCCGTGCCACTCAACTTTGAGCCGGTAAGGGATTAAAGTTGACTTGAACGGTTTCTGAGTCCCCATAATTGACACGGTGGCGACTCCACAAATTGGCAACGAATTTAGTTCACTAAAAAGGTCGCCTTACCAAACATATCGGCCTTTAAACATTTACAACCACGACTCGATCGATTCCAAATGGAAACACGGGTGCTCGCACTCGTCTAGTACAGGTCCGGATCGTCATCCGAATCGAGGTCTGAAAGATCGCCCCGTACGCAAGATCAGACTGGCCCCCGACCGGGAGGGGGTCACGTGGGTGGCCGCCGCCATACATTGAAAAAACAGGTCAGTCCCACGCGGGCGCAAGCGGGGTACTGGGCGGTGCGGACGGACGTCCACAGTTTGGCGACTCCTTTGGGGAATTGGAAACAAGTTTCTAGCGGTGGTGTAACTTGAATGTGGTCGGTGAAGCTCATTTTCTAGTTCCTAGTTGCGGTCACTACAGGTTTTGGCTCTAAAAAGCCCACCCTTACCAATATCAGGACCAATCGACCTCTTCGCGGTAAAATCCTGAGGGACACGCGGAGAGATCCTCGATTGACGCTCTGGCCGCCTAACGCGTACCTCGCGGGAATACTAAACGGATAGTTCTGAACGGACGGTATGACACTCGTCTCCTCAGATGATTTGTCAATACCTAAGTAAAGACTATTCGTGGGCTGTAGCCTACCCTAACCTACCCGTGTCAGCATCCTGCATGAGTGTATGCATTCCTAGTTATGTGTAGCGTGTTTGAACAACTCAAACAAAACACTAAAAATCTAGATTTAACCACGCCAACATATTCAACCACACGCAACTCCGTTTTCGAAAAGGTCATTTCTAGGATTGTTGTTTTAGCGCCAATACTCTGGCCAAGTCAAAATGATTTGCGAAAACCTTTTAAAAAGAACCGTCATCATGACAGATTTTTCGAAGGATCTTTTTATTAAAAAAAAAAGAGTAAATTAAAAATTACTCCCTTTTAAAATACCAATTTTAAAATTTACTCCCTTTTGAAATTTTTGTTAAAAATAACTCCCAAAATCTATCAAAAGTTTAAAAATTGCTCCCAAATTTATTTTTAGGACGAAAATGTCCTTTGCTAGAGGGTGAGGTGAAGTAATATGACATAAAAAAAGTTAGGGACATTTTCGTCCAAAAATTATATTTTGGAGTAATTTTTGAACTTTTGATAGATTTTGGGAGTTATTTTTAACAAAAATTTCAAAAGGGAGTAAATTTTAAAATTTGTATTTTAAAAGGGAGTAATTTTTAATTTACTCAAAAAAAAAATATGCCATCACTTTGGCCAAATTAAAACTCGTCAACAACGAATACCATTAATACCACCAAAACTCCCGATTCATGGGATCATGGTACATCAAACGGTTACATTTTATTTCGAAAAAAAAGCGTTTTTATGTACATACCGTTAACACGATCGAAGCTTCAATTAATGAAGTCAAGGAATCCAAAACAGCCACATTCACAAAACATCATTTTCAAAACACCGTCACTAGACATCACGTTATATCACAAACACCACCTACACCAAAAATGTCGAACAGACTAATTAATAGTAGTTTTGACAAAAAATACCACGCCATCATTTTCAAAACCGGTTCCCCTAAGAACCGTGCTTCTTTTCGAACTTTTGCTATCGTCGAATATTCGACGCACATATAGCTACACACTTTCACGTCACAAATGATGTCATCAGCCCATTGTCACCCCAATTTTACAATTCCTCCCTTTTGAAAAGACTTAATTTGCAAAAACTCGATCGTTTTAAAAAAAATATATATCAAAATTCTTTGATCTTCAGTCGGGACCGCGATCAACTTCTTACGTCGTACAACCGTGTGATTAACTGTCTGTGTTAGTTACTAGGGTTGCCTCTACTCGAGGTCTTACATTTCGGGTCGTCTCATCTCGAGAAAGTCCTCTTTTAAATCTCACCCCGAGATTTGTGTCAAATCGTCTCGCTTAGGGACATAACTCCACTTAAGGCCTCTCACCAAACACACCAAGAGTCTAAAACACTTGAGTCCCTCAGGCAAGGACCGCAACACGCGCAAATCAAGGGTCTTATTCCCGTGTCGCTCTACTAGGAGCATTCCTCGAGTCTCTAAGTCATCCGGTGGATCCGACCTGATCTTTTGATCCTCTCCCACAGAATCACTCCCCAACATGTCGGTACATTCAAACGACATCGAAAGTATCCACGAGGATGTCAATACCCTAACGGAATTGGTTCGCAACATCCATACTTTAGTAACCCGTTTGACTTCCTCCGTCTGTCACATCGACAACCGCCTCAATTTTCTTGAGAGTAGGGACACAGAAATTGACACAAGCTCCAATCCGGGCAATTACCATGCCCAAGAGCCTACCCAGGATAGATCATCCCAATGCTCCACACGATCGAAGCTTCCTAAAGTCGATACGGAAAGAACACCGAGACCTTATAAAAACCACATCCAACAAAGTAGAAAGATCACCGAGGGAGGTTACCCCAATAAATTCATCTTACACCGAAGCTCTTAAGCGCCTAGTCGATCAAGGGTTACTCTTGCCCATGGGTTCCACTCCGAACCCACCAATCGGTAGATGAGGCAAAAGTTGGACCTCTAATGCTTACTGCCTATATCACGAAGGTAACGGGCACGATACCGAATCCTGCTATCGACTCAAACATGTCATACATGACATGATCGAAAACGGGACGATTCCTCTCCCTCAACCCGAAAAACCAAACAATACCCCTTTGGCGTTCACACTGTCTTTGACGACACCATCGGTTGTTCCCACCTCGACCCTATAGAGGAGAGTGTCCTAAACATCAAGGAAGAACCCGACAGCCACACGGAACAGGAGAACACATGAGCACCCGCGAAGATGAGTAATTCTGTGTCCGAGTCAGAGTCTAGTTCGTCTTAGGGCCTAGACCTAATAATATAACAAAGGTCTTTCACTTTTCGCATCGATTCAGGAGGTGCGAGGGGATCTGTTCTCCACCTCCCCAAAAACAATGTCTCGGGCACATAGCCCACTTATTACTATCAATAAAAAGAAAGAAACTTTTCTTCCTTTATAATGCGCCTCGACAATTGCTTGATTTAATAACGTACTTTCTCGCTTAAAAGTCGATAGTATGCCATTTATCGATAACAATCAAACACACCTCAAAACAACGAGGAATTACAAAAACCGAGATCCCATGTTCTCTTTTTACCTATCCCATGTCTGGTGTAGAAAGCCACATAACCATGCCTTAGACCGAGCATTCACGAATCCTATGACAAATCTAGATAGTCTCTTAGGTTGTGATCAAAGACAGAAGGCAAACTCATTTCCCACAATAAATATCCCTTGAATAAAGACCGACCAATTCCTACCATAGGCGCTAGTCTGAAAAAAAGAAAAAGAAGTCTGAAATGGCTAAAAGGAGCCAAAGCAAAAATGAAACCAAGGTTAAACTAAACCGGCCCAATTCAATGATCAAGACCAAACTCAACGCTCAAAATGAAACTGCCAATCATTGAATTCGACTTTAAGTGCGAAGTCCGAACAAAAAGCAAAAAAAAAGAGAAAAAGAAAAATGAACAGACCAGTCAACTAGCACCCAAATACTAGCCTCCCTACATTACAACCTTTAAGAGCTTCCTGAGACACTTGTTAGGAGACAGTCCGGAATTTTGAGGATTCAAGCTCAATAGGATAATCCCAACCGTTAGGGCCAGACATGGAAATCAGATCCCACGTAATTTACATCCCGCCCGATTGAAGTCTGAGTCATTTTTACTCAGCTTCCCCTTTCCTACCACATTATGAAACCTTAGCCCATACCCCTAACTCCACAAAAATCAAACTCCAGATTTTGATCTATCGAAACCACTTATTACCTAGTTCCACATTCCAAAACCATCCAAGCCAGTCACCCCGACCCAAACACGGTATCTCAGTAAACGTCACTTTCAAGGGCGTTCCGGGCAAAATGAAAAATCGAGTTGCGAGCCGTTAAAAAAGATTAATAAAAGGTGAGCCGAGGACGGAGTGAAAACCCGAAAGGGCGCTCCGGGCAAAATGAAGAATCGAGTTGCTAGCCACCACAAAAAAGGAAGACAAAAAAATGTGCTTCTCATTAATAAAAAAAATCAGTTAAATCAAGCCTTTGTCGAGGCCGTTTACATCGAGCATCCGAAATCTGGCTACCTCGGAAAATGACAACGTGTCGAGCAAAACCCTACAAAAAACTAGTACTAATACGCCACATAATATCAATTAATACAACATAGTACTAAACGGCTGGGCTCTACATACCGGTCCAACTTTTCCTCCCCTCGGCACCTAGGTATGTTTGTTCGGGTCCTTCACCATCGACCCCTCCTAACGCAAGCTTCTACCACCCTAGCCAAAGGCGAGCCTGGCCAATCGTACTTCCTCTAACCACTCACATTTTCAATATGGGTCTTGTCGGTCTCGACTGTTTCGATGAACAGACGAATACTAGGATCGGTAACGCCGTCTTCGGTCGGGTGCTTAGCGACATTAGCCCACATAGCTTCCCTATTCTGTAGTACGGTCATCTCCACAATCCTTAACCTTTCTCTCACACCCGACAACCCCGGACGTCAGGAACGACCTCCTGAAGTCGCTAAACCCCTTTCCAAAAGCTGGAATGTCCGTGCAAGAGTGACAGATCCACGCGGACAATACATTACGTCCTTTGGGTCCACCAGACTTAGACGTTTTGTTTATTTTCTTGTTAGAGGGATAAGCTGATAAGTGTAGTTTGTAGTGCCTATTTTGTTGTGTTTGGTCCCCGTTTCTCTTGTGGAATCGCTCCTTGGGAGCGGTTTATGGGTTAATCATGCTTCTTCTAGTTCGATTTAGGTCCCCAAGACCATTCATGAAGAATTGGAATGGTTCCGACTTGTTTCATACAGTTTTGGAGCCAACGAAGAGAAGGAACGATCACTCGATGCCTTGGATTCGATCCCGAGACCTTGGGATCTGATCCCGAGCCCCTAGGACTCGATCCCGAGCGTCGAGAATCGATGAGAAACCCATGAGAAGGAGGGACATTAAAGATCATATTGGAGGCCTACAAGACCCATCCCCGTCGGGAAGGACCTCATCCCGTCCGGGATAAGGTGCACAAATGCGAAGGGCCTGTTTTGGGTCCGTCCCGGTCGGGAACACTCCGTCCCGGATGGGACCATCTCGTCCCGGACGGGATGGCCCAGCTGCAGCCCGCTTTTGCTTCTTTTCTTCTCCTTTCCTCTTGTAACCCTATATATACCCCCCCTCTTGTAATCTTAGCTAATGTTCTTCATTACCCACAAAACCCTAGACTACTTTAGCATAGATTAGCCTAGATTAGTATAGATTAGTCCTTAATTAGTCCTTAATCTAGTTAGTTAATCTTGTATTAAGGGATTTTTTGAAGAATTTACCAATCTTGACAACATTGGTGGATGTTTTGGGTGTTCTTTATATTCAAGTTTTCATTCTTCCTTTCATCTTCTAGTATGGTATAATCTCTTTTTCCTTCTCTTTATCTTTGTTTTATCATTCAAGTTTCAATCTTTAGCTCTTGTTTATTGTTTTGTTCATCATCCTTGTTAGTTTTACATATGTATGCTCTTGTTCTTGTTTTAGTTTCTCTTGTTAGTGTTAGCTTTAGTTTAGTTATGTTTGAGTAGACTCTTTCTAGGGTTAGTAGGGAGATTGGGTGTGATTAGGGATGATTAGGGTGAGATGGGTGGTACTAGATGTTGTTTTTGTTGTTTCCCATTTACCTTGCACTCCACATGTTTGATAAATTGCTTGTGAGACTAGAGACGATCAATCTTTGTTTTTCTTGCCTCTTCTCTTGTATGTGGTTGTTTGGTTGTAGGTTTGGTTCCTTCATTAGTAGCGAGAGCGTAGTGAGGATGACCCCTAGGCCATTTAAGTAGCGAGAGCCCGATCGGAACCTAGGCTACGAAAGCACGCTAGTAACCCCGTCTTTCCCTTTTTTATGCCCTTGACATCCATGAACCCGACCTTGCCCTAGTTTCTTCTTATCGTTTTATTAGCTTTCGTTAGTCATTAGATGCTTGTTTTGTTTTGTTAGTTCTTGTCATAGACCTTAGCTTAGTCCTTAGTCTATCCCCTAGTTTAGCTTGTCTTGAACCTAGTCTTTGACCGTAGCACACCTTAGTCCGACACCCAATCCCTGTGGATCGACCCAACTTGCCCTATCTACCCAGTTAGGAATAGTTGGTTTTACTTGACCGGTAGGATAGACGACAAACACTACCGTCAAATTGGCGCCGTTGCCGGGGACGGCGTAGTTTAGACTTTTGTGTGCTTAGTTTTGGACTTTGTTCTTGATTTTTGTGTTTTCTTCTCCTTGTGTAACTCCGTTCCAATTCTTGTGTGCTATTCTCCCTTCCTAGTGCCTCAAAAGCACTAAGATACTAACGTTTACTCAAGTGATTCTAGTTCATCCTAGGTATCAAAGCAACGTTATGGAAATGGCACGTCCTAGCTTCCATCAATCGTCACGGGACAACTATGGGGCAAATTGCCAAGTCCCAAAATTTCACCAACCGTATCAACCTCATCAAAAATCTTACGAACACTCTCCATATGGTTACCATGAAAGTTGTCAAGGATCATTCCAACATCCTAACAACTACCAAATACCCCCACATGACCCACAACCAAAAATCCCCAACTTTGAGACTTGTCAAATGATGATTCAATTGTTAAAGGGTCAACAAGAGGCGATAACTCTAATGCAAAAGAGTCAACAAGAGATGATGATTCAATTACAAGGGGTTAGGGAGGTGTTTAGGGCCCAAAAAGCGGTTCAAGATGCTCGAATCGATGCACTCATGGCTCGCATCACGATGTCGGCCACTCGAACTCCACAAATTGTTGGGGAAGGTTCATTTGGGCAAGAAGGTCGGGTGTCTCCACAAGAAAGTCAACCCGATCATGAAGCCATGAATGAAGAAGAAAGGGTCAATCAAGAGACCATTGTTGAGTGTTGCTTGGATGGTGAAGACATGGGAAGAATGAAGGAAGTTGAAGCTTCAAGGGTCGACAATGCGGAGGGGTGGGAACATGATTCTCAAGGTAACTCTTGGGGAGCCGATGTATTGGCTATCAAATTGGATTTGTACGATTTTCTTCGTGATGAACCGGATCTTGACAATCCAAAGCCATGTGAAGACATACCTCCTCTAGGTCATGTAGACAAGGTGAGTGAAAAGGAACGCAATACTTGGGAAAAAGAGGTAGATGCCTTAGAACTCGCCTTGAATGGGAAATTGGAGGATCCTAAAGCCTCCAATGAAGAAAACTTGATGCCTTCACCTCCTTTATCGCACTTGCTTCCAAGTCCCTTATCTTGTGAGACGATTGATGAAGAGGATCCTTGTCGGGTGGTGAAAGAGAACTCTACTCTCGACCCCGTAGAAGAAACAACCCCCTTAGGGTGTGATCTCCCAACTCATAATGCCGAGCTTGACTCTAGACCACTATACCTACCGGATGGTCATAAGAGTGGTTTCTATCATAGTTTGGAAGACCCGGAAGATCACGAGAACCCCGAGCATAATGAAGATGATCGCTTCTTGCCCCGACTTGGAAGCTCTTGAAGGTAGCTAGGCTCGGCCATGTGAGCCTCAGTGAAGATGTTGCTAAAGCATTTGACTTACTCCTTCGAGCTCTTGATGGCTATGGAGGTGTAGATGGTGAGAGTATCCTATTGTAAATATCTTTTTTTTTAGCTTTTGTGTGTGTGTATATATGTTTTTTTTGGATAGTTTGGTTTCTAGGATTGTTAGTGGTTTTGTGAAATTCTTGTGATTTGGTATTTTGATGAGCGATGTAAGGGAGGGATTTTGATGAATGTGTTTGAGCTTACTTGTAGGTGTGAAGTGAAGATGAATCTTAGAGAGGAGTGGTTATTGATAGAGCTTGGATTGTGAGCATGGGAGTCGGTTTTTTTAGCTTGGGACGAGCTTTTGGAGTTATAGAGGGTTAGGAGACTCTTCCCGGCCGAGAAGAGTGCATCCCGAGCGGGAAGGATGAACCATCCCGACCGGGAAGGATGTAATCCCGATCGGGATGAGTGTGCCAAAAATGGGGTTCTCTGGAGTATCATCCCGACCGGGACGAGGGCTTCAAGAACGGGACGGGTATGTCATCCCGACCGGGACCATCCATCCCGACTGGGATGATGCCTTGCTCCTCCTTTTGCCTCATCTTTGTCATGTGAGCCCACCCTACCACTTTATACCCCCTCCCAACCTCCCTACCTATCATTGCCCTTATCATATGACCCCTAAACTTCATATACACATATTTACCTCATTTTCTCTTCACTTTACACCGACTTTCACATCAAAACCCACCTCCTTATACCTTTGTGCTCCAACCATGGAACCATATCGTGATTGGAGGGGAATAGAAAAGACAACGACTAGCTACGTGCCGATATCGACCTATGAGACGATGGAGCGAGTGAGTTGCTACCGCGTGGTACAACAACTATCCTTTCTTTTCCGTCTTTTGTTGCTTGTCTTCTTTTGTTAGTTCCCCTTCCCCTTATCATTTGTGTCATGGTGGCCCTCGGGGCCTTGGTAATTGTTGCTCCCGACTCTCGATGACGTGACTACATCGAGAGTCATTTCAAAATCCAAATTTACAAGATTTTCACCCTTTTTGTTAGGATTTAGTAGGATTTGGGCGGAATCCGGGCTAGGTGACTTGATTACACCTAGTCCTCCCCTCCCATTTCCTTTTATTTTCATTTCATTTTTCCACATCCATATCTTTTCTCGTCTCGGCCCACGGTGACTTGACTACACCCCGGTCGGACACATTCTACCCTTTTCTCCGCTTTATTTTTGATTTTTAGCTTTATTTTCGTAGTTTCTTTTTTTTTTTAGTGGCTCCATACACTACGGTCGAGCTTGAGGACATTGCTCGGTTTAAGTGTGGGGGAGCGATATTCTATCGTAGTTAGTTTTATTTTCGTTGTTTTTCGAAAAATCTTTAAAAACCATAAAAAATTTAAAAATTTTCACAAAAATCAAAAAGATTTTCTTTTGTGTGTTTTCCTTTTGTGTCGTTATGTCGTATATTTGTTGTGTTGTGCGTGTTTTGCCTCCCTTTTTCCTTATAGGTTGCTTAATCACCGATAGCTTTGGAGAGCTTTCAAGACATCCGGTAACATCTTTCATCCCTTTTCCCTCTTTGTCTCTTGTGAAGTTTGGAGGAGATTTGTGATGATGTGTGCTCGGGTGGAGCTTTATGCATATTAGTGGGTGATTGGTCGCTTATTTAGAAATTCGGGGTGGTGTTTGTTCTCTTTGTGTGTTTGTTTTGTTTTGTTTTGTTTTGTTGCCTTTGGTCTCTTTTTCTTTCGTTCTTGTCTCGTCTTTGTTTTGTGATGTGTACTTCTGTCTAGTGTGTAAACGGTTTTCGAAAACCCGGTTTTGAGGCTAGTGTGCAAGTGTCTACTTTCCTTTTCTAGAAGTATGAATCGAGCCTTGGACTTTAGTCTAGTAGAATGACCCTAAATCAATAGTTTCGTTGGTCCTTTACCTTGAGTCCACCTAGCTTACTAGGGATTTACTACGGGATTTGCATTTTGACCATTATGACCACCCACGGTGTGAAAAGGCCTTGGTTGCCGAGTCCCGTCCCTTAGGTGATCGTGTTCGGAATTGCTTTGATTAGTCCAAGTCTCTCCCCTTTTTGTGGGTTTGAAGGGAAGGACGCTCCCTAACTCACCCATTTCCCTACCTTCTACATATTTCCACAAAATAAAGTTGCAATATGTTGAAATCTCTCTCTTTCTTAGCTACGAAAAAGAAATGCCTACAACTCAAATCTAGCCAAAAGGGCAAAGAAAATAAAAAGAAAGAAAATTAAAGAAAGAAAGGATTGAAGAAAAAGAAAAGGCACAAAAAGCCAAAAAGAAAATACAAAAGATGAAAAAAAGAAGTGGCATAGAAAAATCAAAAGCAAAATGCAAAAGAAAGAAAAATGCCAAAAGAAAACCGTCCCACAAAAAGATTCTCACCCGCTCAAAATAAGCCTTTTCCGATCGTTACCGTGAATAGCCTACCAAAGGACCGAGTCCCTAGGAAGGATGATAGCGGTAATGATCTTCCCTCATTTTGAAATCATATCCACCTTTTTACTTGGACTAGTTGGGCGATTTTGAGCATGGAGCGACCCTCTTGGCTAATCGCTAAAGGGGGTGGGGTCTCACTTACCTATAGTGTCGACTAACACCGTGGTTCATTCTTTTTCCCTCTCGCCGATCGTCCCGTAGTACGTTCTTAGAAGGTTAGGAGGAACCTAGTTAAGTTACCAACGTGTTTATTGCTTTGTCGTCATAATATTAGGGTTTGGTCCATTTCGGTTTGTATTATTAGCTTGGGAACGTTGTCACTTGCCTTGAGTCCTAAACCGGTGCTTCTTTCACTGCTTTTTAGAGGGAAACGGTATTTGTTTCTTCTTGGGTGCAACCGATTGCTTGTTTGTTTGTATGTTTGTTTGTTTGTGTGTTTTCGTGTCCGGTTGCATCCACAGTTTTGTCGCAAGACCCCACTTGCCTTGCGGAGAGCACTTGTCCTCTAAGTGTTCTCGCGTGAGTTGAAAGGGCGTAGGATGCGCTAATACCCGCTCGGCTAGTTGTATAGTTCTTTTAGTTAGTTTGTGCTTACTCGAGGGCGAGTAACGGTTAAGTGTGGGGGAGTTGATAAGTGTAGTTTGTAGTGCCTATTCTGTTGTGTTTGGTCCCCGTTTCTCTTGTGGAATCGCTCCTTGGGAGCGGTTTCTGGGATACTCATGCTTCTTCTAGTTCGTTTTAGGTCCCCAAGACCATTCATGAAGAATTGAAATGATTCCGACTCGTTTCATACACTTTTGGAGCCAACGAAGAGAAGGAACGATCACTCGATGCCTTGGATTCGATCCCGAGACCTTGGGACCTGATTTCGAGCCCCTAGGACTCGATCCCGAGCCCCAAGAATCGATGAGAAACCCATGAGAAGCAAGGAGGGACCTTAAAGATCATATTGGAGGCCTACAAGACCCATCCCCATCGGGAAGGACCTCATCCCGTCCGGGATGAGGTGCATGCACAAATGCGAAGGGCCTGTTTTGGGTCCGTCCCGGTCGGGACCAACCCGTCCCGTTCGGGACCACTCCGTCACGGACGGGACCACTCCGTCCTGGACGGGACCATCTCGTCCCTGACGGGATGGCCCAGCTGCAGCCCACTTTTGCTTCTTTTCTTCTCCTTTCCTCTTGTAACCCTATATATACCCCCCTCTTGTAACCCTATATATACCCCCCCCTCTTGTAATCTTTGCTAATGTTCTTCATTACCCACAAAACCCTAGACTACTTCAGCATAGATTAGCGTAGATTAGTGTAGATTAGTCCTTAATTAGTCCTTAATCTAGTTAGTTAATCTCGTATTAAAGGATTTCTTGAAGAATTTACCAATCTTGACAACATTGGTGGATGTTTTGGGTGTTCTTTTTATACAAGTTTTCATTCTTCCTTTCATCTTCTACTATGGTATAATCTCTTTTTCCTTCTCTTTATCTTTGTTTTATCATTCAAGTTTCAATCTTTAGCTCTTGTTTATTGTTTTGTTCATCATCCTTGTTAGTTTTACATATGTATGCTCTTGTTCTTGTTTTAGTTTCTCTTGTTAGTGTTAGTTTTAGTTTAGTTATGTTTGAGTAGACTCTTGCTAGTGTTAGTAAGGAGATTAGGTGTGATTAGGGATGATTAGGGTGAGATGGGTGGTACTAGATGTTGTTTTTGTTGTTTCCCATTTACCTTGCACTCCACATGTTTGATGAATTGCTTGTGAGACTAGAGACGATCAATCTTTGTTTTTCTTGCCTCTTCTCTTGTATGTGGTTGTTTGGTTGTAGGTTTGGTTCCTTCATTAGTAGCGAGAGCGTAGTGAGGATGACCCCTAGGCCGTTTAAGTAGCGAGAGCCCGATCGGAACCTAGGCTACGAAAGCACGCTAGTAACCCCGTCTTTCCCCTTTTTATGCCCTTGACATCCATGAACCCGACCTAGCTCTAGTTTCTTCTTATCGTTTTATTAGCTTTCATTAGTCATTAGATGCTTGTTTTGCCTTGTTAGTTCTTGTCATAGACCTTAGCTTAGTCCTTAGTCTATCCCCTAGTTTAGCTTGTCTTGAACCTAGTCTTTGACCGTAGCACACCTTAGTCCGACACCCCGTCCCTGTGGATCGACCCAACTCGCCCTATCTACCCAGTTAGGAATAGTTGGTTTTACTTGACCGGTAGGATAGACGACAAACACTACCATCATAAGCTAACCCACTTAGGCGTATTGTAGCCCCGAATGACATCGTCAATTCGCGTCTGTAGCGTGAATGTGCAAAAGTGGTCTAACTTTTTATTGAAGGTAGCCTCTAGCTTTTTATTTGCTTTTCACCTCATCCTAAATGTAAACAACAAGGCAACTACACTTGCCTCCTAACGCACTAGGTCAAAACGTGCCGAATCTTTTTATGTGTCGCACCATGTCAGGTCAAACATTTTAATCGACGTACTACCCGATCCGATTCCCGGCTCAAACTAATGCATTTCAAAAGTCTGAAAAACCATTTTCGCACTCCCGTGCAACCCCGACGCATTTTAAAATGCCCTAAACTATGATTAAATTGCTAATAAAACGAACGCGAAGTGATTACTTGTCAATCTAGGTGAACATTTCACCAAACGAAAACACAAGACTAATCCAATTAATTCAAACAGTAAAAACCTTACGAAAATATACAAAACCTATAAATTCATACACAAATCGAGTTCATAAGACTAGGAAGGACCCCTAAAAGCTGCACCGATGGCTATCACGAACTCGCCAACATTGTCGTCCAAACCTAAGTCTTCTAAAGCAAAGGTAGGAGACTCGCTACCGACCATTCCCGACAACATGTCTAGGATAGCTGTCTCGGGAACTTCTCCAACCTCCTCAATAGCACCCGTAGCATGACCCGTAGCCTCAGCCTCAGCCTCTCTCCCTCTCAACCCGATGCCTAGCCTCACCCTATGCGGAGGTCTCGCCCTAAGACCGAGCCAACCGCTCCTTAAGTTGAGCAATCTCGTCGGCCCGAGATTGCAGGAGCTGTCGCGCCTCAGCCGCTTCCGCCTCAAGCTCGGTCACCCGAGTCTCCAGCTGTCCTACCATATCGGGAATGTTCTGCAAACATAACTCGCACTTGAGGAAAACACACAAACAATCTAAGAGCCAACCCTAGGTACACGCACTTACCGATCGAGGTCCCGAAGTGTCACGGAAGACCCTCGAGGGATAGACCTTGAAGCAGTTGGCAGTCTGCCACAACCGCTGAAGGCAAGCCGACGAAACCTGAAAGGTGAAACCACACAAGTTAGCCAAACAAAACCTAACCCTTAGAATCCGAAACAGAAACCGAAACTTACCCGGTATACCCGGTCACACCACCTCATCCTAGCCTCCATCTCCACAGCGGAACACGGGGAAAGAGGCTATGTAAAGGCTACTCTAGCCACATCGACCCTGCGCAGCGTCAAGGGGAAATCTGGGGGCTGAATAACATCAGCCGGATCGGCCAGCTGAGAAAGCAACAAATCGGTCAGTCAGGGGCAAGTAAACACTATACCACGAAACCCAACTTAGAATCGAAGATTAAAACCTTACCACAAGGCGGTGGCAAGCTAGCCGTTGGCTAACATGAGATAGATAAGAGGCACAAGACACCAGGAACGCATCGCCTCCTTCTCCATCTCTACCCTCGAGGACCTCTGCAGTGGTCGGTGGTCTAAACATGGTCCGGGGAGGATCAATCGGCACCTTGAAATCGTCATACAAACACTGAAGCACCAACCGCTCGCCCAGATACCAAACCGGGCGAAACAACGCAGGAAAAATCATCCTTCTATAGCTCCGAGGCCTCAATTCCGCAGCCACATACCCAGGCACGCCCTAATAATTGGCCCAAGGGCGGGCCACAAACTGCACAAAAAAAATTAGTGCTTCAACAACCCTAAACCCAAGATAAACGCCAAATAAAGCGGGGCATAAAAAGAAAACATACACACACGAGGTGTAGTTGGTTGACTAGCACGTTCTCCGACGGGTAATGGCTGATTGTACTTCTAGCCTGAGCCAGCCTCCACTTGATCCCCGCCGGGAATCTCGTCGGATGAACCCGCACCGTTTTAGGTGCCAAACAAAGGATGTAGGAATAGATCCAAGGCTGCAAAATCACAAAACACCTTTAGCAAAACTAAGCCAAAACTAAGCAGAACCTACGATGCAAAAGCGGGAATAGTAATTAACCTCCAGTACAAGGCCTAAACCCACGATGGGCAAGGCTGAGGCCGACTCCTCCTCCAACGGCCTCACCATGACTGGCAAGCAGCGAGTCATCTCCACAAAAGCCGCGGTTACCCAATCAAAACGTCCTAGCTGAGCCAGATCAGCCAGGAGAGGTAAAATCCTAGTACTGAACCTCTTGCCCTTATCCGAGAAGTGGGTCGATCCTAGAAAGTAACACAACCACAACCGGGCGTCCTACTCCGGCGTGTTGGGTACTCGACCCTCTAACACCGCCACCCGCTCGAAGTGATCGGTGATGTAGGAGCTCACCAAAGCATGAGGCACACTATATGCCTCACGCTCCAAACAATCTCCCGATGAGGCCCCGCACCTCATCACTATCTAGCCTAGAGCCCTCGGCAGCCAACCTAATCCTCTCCGGACCCCAGGGCAAACCGGTAATCTCCTCGAAATCCTCTAAAGTCATCCCGACCTTCCCAAAGGACATATGGAAAGTCAAGGTAGAATCATGAAAACGATATACCATCGCTCTAATCACCATAAGGTTGCACTTAGTCTTCCAACCCACCAACCGGACCCACTACTCGACCACAGGACCTAGAGCAGTCCTCGCGATGATTCCCTTTACCGCGGGGGTCAACTTTCGAGAATAAATCTCGAGACATGTAGTAAAGCACAAGAAAGTCCTCATCGGGCCTGGGGACTGCAAACCAAAGCAATACAAGTATAAACGAAACAAACCAAACCCTAGCCGAGCCAAAATCAAAAACATAATTAATTAACATGAATAGGACACTCACCAGACCCTTCACTATGCGGTGAGAAACGTGTAGGTCAGAACGAAACAACAACTGGTGACCGTCCCAGCCCCGAGCCCACTCGGGATCCTCGTAGCCAATCTCCTCATTCTCCGATACGGGAGCCAGAACATGGGCTCTCCTAGGAACTGTCTTGGGAAGCCTACGCTTCCTCACCCTATCGAAATTGACCTTATATATCGCCTCCGGATCACGACGCTGAGATGAAATGCTCCGTCGTCTCCTATGAATCCCGCGGGGAGTCTGTGAGCTCGTCCCGGCGGCCTCGCCACTAGAACCAACCGTGGAAGCTCCCTCAGGACGCTCGGCATCATCTCTAGCTGTAAAATCAAACAAAACACGAAAAACACATGCCTCAGGTCAGACTAAAGGAGCTTAAACAAGTCAAAATAGAGTCAAATTTTCGTATAAGGATATTAAAATTCCGAAAAGGCCGCTAACACCCATTCTCGACCCCGATCACGATGGAAGTGATTTCGGGAAAATCCGACATCGTTACGAAACCTTTTGTTCCGTCGTAAGACACACACAACCTCACGGAAGGCCCTAAGAGCCATCCTAGCCCATAAAAATTGACAAGCGAGCTACCCATAACCTCACAAACACTAATTGAGCAAGGTTATGCAAAACAAATGCGGAAATATCCGGGAAAACGGTCCCTAACCCCAGCATCTCGAACCTATCACCACAGGGAGCCATTGTCATACCTCGAAATCCCCTAGTCAACTTACAATCACCCTAACAAGCTCTAATCGACCCTTATTTAACAATGGGATTAAGTACAAGCATTGAAACTTAGCGAATTAAAAGCACCCAAATCGATTTTCTAGGGTTTCGACAAAATCAACTCACAATCAACCAAATTAAGCAAAATCGACAATAGACAAGTAAAGAATGCTTACCCGAAGTCGACATTCTCACGTATGGCGGAAATCGAGACAAAATTTGGCTAGAAAAATCAAAAAGGCGATATTGGGGCGAAAGAGGCGATGCATTCGGTTTTTGGGACGAATGAACAAATTGCCCCGACCTTCGCCAACTTAAACAAACCCGACCCACAGAAACCCGACCGCCTCAAGTGACGCGCCCAAATCCTGAATCGCTGGGAGCTAGCCGCCTGAGGACTGGGGCGCAGAGGTACGCGCGTCTGAACAGTCCAGCACAGACTAAGACGGAAACAAATGAGGCTTAACATCCGATATACACGAAACATGCACCCTTTAAGACAAGCAAAATAACAATGACGAGGCAATTACTAATCGATATCGATAAAGCACGATAATGAAACAAGCATAAGAACCACACTTAGCATGAACGCTGCACTCGAGCACGTAATAAAATGAACCAAACCGAGCCTATCTAAGCAAACTCCGAACAAACCCCAAACGCATAACAAACCAAAGCAAAGCAAAAGCAAACCCGAACAAAATAAGACAAACCCGCAAGTCAAAAGCCACTTAACTAAAACACATAAACAACAACAATTTTTGCCTAACAGGTCTTAGTTACCAGAGAGACATTGGAGTCCTATACCTCCACAACAAATTTTTGCCTAACGGGTCTTAGTTATCCGAGAGACATTAGCGTCTTATACCTCCACTGCTATTTAATTCGAGTGGAGACCAACGCCCTCAAAGGAGTCTTATACCTCCACATCAATTTAATTCGAGTGGAGACCAACGCCCTCAAAGGAGTCTTATACCTCCAGAGCAATTTAATTCGAGTGGAGACTGACGCCCTCGAACATTTTATATCATTTTATTTTGTCCTAGGGGTCAGAGGCATCCCGAAGACAAGGGTTTGAGTGGAGACTGACGCCCTCGAGCATTTTGTATTGCTTTGTTTTGTCCTAGGGGTCATAGGCATCCCGAAAGACAACTATTCGAGTAGAAACCGATGTCGTCGAATAGTTTATCTTGTTTCGTTTTGTCCTAGGGGTCATAGGCATCCCGATGACAAGTGTTCGAGTGGAGACTGACGCCCTCGAACATTTGATCTCGCTTTATTTTGTGCTAGGGGTCATAGGCATCCCGAAGACAAGTGTTCGAGTGGAGACTGACACCCTCGAACATTTTATCTCGCTTTATTTTGTCCAAGGGGTCATAGACATCCCGAAGACGACCACTCGAGTGGAGACTGACGCCCTCAAACGTTTTATTTTTGTTTCATTAAGTCCAAGGGTTCATAAGCATCCCAAAGACGTTTCTTCAAACGGAAGCCAACACATACGAGCATTTTTTTCGCATCTACGCTTAACACGTCACCCACACACTAGGCATTCAAAATTGAACAAACTATTAAGCAATCCGAAAAGGCAAAAACACACGAGCATGAAGAACTGAGAACAAGATTATAAGCATCGGCCCGGACCCAAGCAAGCAACCTTAGGCGAAGACGTCAGGTATGATTTCTAAGCCTTGGCTGGCGAGCCTCAACTCATAGTCCAATGGACTTAATACAACCCGATTGGACAGCCACCAGGTCGTTATCCTCGAATGACCTGGGTGGCTATACTTTGACTTTTGCCTTGTCCAAGCCTGAGTCAAAGTGGGGGCTTCTGTAGACACCCAGATTTGGACCTAATGGCTGCAGAAGTGCCAAACAAATACCCGATGACGATCAGACTGCAACGCGATGCAGATTCGCGATGTTCTAGATAGTTTTTCTATAGAACGGATCAAATAAATTACTCGGAAAAATTAAACTAACATATTAGCATCCTTAGTCGTGTCGTTACGGTCTCATAGACACTAATAAGAGTCAATTCTAACACCGGGACCCCGAGTCGGTCCCGAAACTCAAACCCAGTCAGCACCGTGCCAAGCAAACCCCGGGATGCACAGCCGAGGCCCGCTAAGCACCACGGCACTACGTCAAGGGATTGGAAGCCTTAACCCCCAAGCAATGAACAATACGTACCACTCTCGGTTTTGGATAGTATCAAAATCGTATCTTCAAAATCCCGAGCGCTTCACGTTGCGCGCCTGAGTCTTCACATGCCTAAACCCAGGCGCCTGGGTTTTGGTGCGCCTGACCTTAGGCGTCTATCTGGGTGATGAGGGTTGAAAACACTTATAAATACCCCTCTCCATCCCCTCAATTCGACACAACTTCTTCAATTCTCTTTCCTCTTCACTCGTAAAAAGGTTCTTGGTAAAGGCTCGCACTCCGACACCTGAGGCAAACGATCCACTCGATCGTAGTTCTGATAAAAGCGAAATCAACGCTACTTCTCACCTTTGAGCACTCCAATCGATCCCGAGGTGCCTGTGTTCGACTAGATATAGTTTAGTAACGGAATTCTGCTGGATTAGCCGCAGAATCAGCCAATAGTAGCGGAGCTCTGCCGGAGTAGCCGCAGGAAGGGTCAACAGTAACAGAACTCTGCCGAAATCACCAAGAAAACTAGGAGGATTCGCCTTTTGGAGCCGAGTCGTCACTAGGTTGACATCTAAACAAAACTTTACATTATTGCACCTTCTTTTATTATGCACTACGATAATACTAGACATGGACATTAGGTCCACAAACACATACTAAAACATGTAACGTTCCCACTTCAACTGCAAACACTAACATACACTAAATAGACCCGAGTAATTCCGAGATCCGTTCTCAACTATCTATGCATCGTGTCCAGTTTAGTGTATACTCCGAGAGTGCAACTCCTCACTACGTGATTTACTTATATTCGCATTTACAGTTTTCCAATTATTTATTGCCTGTATGAGCTTATAATCGCATGCTAAATCACCTAACACGGAGATCAATTTAAAACGTAAATAATTAAAATAAAAATGAACAAAGCGATGGTCGGGTTCCGTATTAGTCCCGGTGCTCGCCATGTATTGTTCGACGTGTAACACCCCTGATTTTGTAAATTAAATTAAATTAAAGTTATATTCGTATTTTATTTCATTTGCGACTTAACTCGTAATTCTTAAAATTATTATAAAATGAATTTATCGTTTAGTCGTTTCAAACTCCTAAAATTCTATTTGACTCGGAAACTCATCTTATATTTAAAACATATTTTTATTCCTATTTTGATTCATTTTATACATTTAATTTAATTTTTATCGAAAGCCTATTTCGACGATTTGAATTCTAAATTCTTTTTATTTATTTATATTTAAGCTCGAATTTTCTATTTTTCGGATCAAAGCTCAATTATTTTAAGTTTCGTCAAAATGATTGTTACCTTTCCTCGAGAAATCGATTTAATTCACTTTATCGAAGATTTATTATTTATCGGGAAATACTATTTCAATAGTCTAATTATTTATTTCTTTAGCTTCGTTTTCGTCTCGAATAAATATTTATTTCTTGAGAAACGTTTATTCTACTCATTTTATTCGTCGACCCAATTAGTTTTTATTAATTCGATTTTAAATTCGATTCGTGGGTCAGTCAACTTATCGTTACGGAATTCGTATCGCACTCGATTCATTTGATTAATCGGTTTTCTTATTATTATTATTAATTTTTTTTTTTAGTGGACCACATACATAATTCATTCCTCTTTTCCTCCTGTGCACCGCTTTAACCCCCCTTATTATTTTGGTTCACCTCCCCTATCACCCTCTTGGTTCATTACAATCAACCGTCCTCTCTGCCTCTTTCATTTCAACTTCTTATTCGTTCATCGATCATCCCCATTTCTCTGTCATTCAGTTGTCCTTTTCCCTTGTTTTTCCCTTCGTTTTGCCCTCTCTGCGCTGATGCTACTGTTTTCGCTGCTACGGTGCCGCTGTTACTGTTTTGTACATCTTCTGCTGTCACGTACGTGTTAGTGCTATTGTTGTTCCCTGTCGCCTGATTTTGTAAGGTAATCCCTTGCTCCTCTTTTTCTTCCACTTCTTCTTCTTCCCCTGCGTTTTCGGTTTCTAGTTGTTGTTGCTTTGGTGCGCTGCTGCTGTCCGTTTCTTCTGCCATTTCTGCTGTTTGTTGATGCTAATTGATGTCGACTTTTGCTGCTGTTGCTAGTTCTCTTCTGCCCTCTTCATCCTCTTCCTTTTGTTCTCCTTCTCTTTCTGTGTTGCGATCCCATTTGCTTTCTACTTCTCGTTCTTTGTCTCGTCCTCTCTGTTCGATAATGCTATTTGTTGTATATTGCTCTACACGTTGCTGCTGTTGTGGGTACTACTGCTGTCAGTTGTTTCCTTTCCTCTTCTATTTCCTTTTCGTTCCTTCTGGTGTGGTGTCCTGCTCATGTTATTGATGTCATTTTTCTTGCCTTCGTCCTGTTTTAATCTCGTGTACCGCTGCTGCTGGGTAGGTGTTGTTGTTCTCCTTCTTCTTCGTTTTCCTATGTTCATTGATCGTTGTACTATTCTTTGTTTTCTTTCTTCGTTTCCCTTTCTTCCTCTTGTCTTCTTCGTTTGTGCTGCTGCTGTTGTTATTGTTGTCCCTGTTTGTTGTCGGGCTGCTGCATTTGTGGTTAATCGCTCCTAATATTTGATGGTGCTGCTGTTTAGTATGACCCTCGGTAGCTGTTCGGTCTGCTTCTTTTCCGTTCCCTGTTTTTCTTCTCTTTTCTTCTTCGTCTGCTTCCGTTTTGTTGTCGTGACATTCTATTTGTCGTCCCGACCTTCGGTTTCCGTGTTTGCTGCTATTTATTACTTGTTGACGCTGTTGTCGGTACGAGTTTTGTTCATTACTTATTGAACTCGATTCGATGTCGAATCGGTCAGTCTTTGCTCTCTCTCCTTGTCGATTTGATTCCTTCTCCCTATCGGTTCTACTTGGTCTTATTTTCCATGTTCCTCCGTCCCTTTTTCAATCTTCTTTAATTCCGACTCTTGGTTCCCTTTTCTCATCGTCCCAATCTCGTTCGTTTCCGCTTTGTCAAGGCCTCGAAGTTTTATTGAAGAGCAAGAGTAGGAGCACGACTTTCACATTCAAAGGTCAAACTTGGACTATTATGAAGGACGAGTACATGGTTGTTCCAATATCGACTTAAGGTAACTTTAGGACGTTACTCGATTTTATATCGTATGTTTGAGTAGTAGTATGTAGTAAATATTTTAACTTCGGTTTTCTAATTTTAGCTATTTATTATTGCTAATTAATTTTAAATCGTATGCCTTATAAATGTTTTACGACTTTCGATATCATTTTATAAATCGTTAGTAAATTTAATTATTTACGATCATTATAATATTTTGTTGGTTATCGTGACACTAGTAACTAAATAATATCGATTTTATATTTTCTTCATATTTCGTTAATTTATAATTTTCACTCAAAATCGTATTTTTATATTATAATCGAGATTTCTATACTTGTTCAATAAATTAATTTCGTTTGACGACTTATATTAATAAATAGGAAAATAGTCGATTTTGTTTTAAATACACTTCTAGTCGAGACTATTTTTCCCTAATGATTTCTCATTTGTCTACGACTGATTATTTTTAGTAAAATCAGTATTATTTATTGATAAAATGTATTTGTTAAAAATAATTTGAAATCTTTATAAATCTCATTTCATTTATAAAACTCGTTGACTCAATTAAATTTTATATCATTTTTCTTAAAATATCTCCTCTCTGAATATTTATAGTTTTAACTCGATTTCCTAAATTACTTATAAAATACTAAATATTGACTTATTATACTTTATTTATATTTTGGGTAACAAATTTAGAAATATATTAAAGTTACGATAACGACGATAATAATAAAACGCTAATTTCGTTAGAGATGATATTTCTATACATTTCACTAATTTTAATAACTTACGTATTTTAAATAAGAATATTTCTATTTTTAGTAAGTTTCTAAAATTAGTAAGTTTCTATTTATAGAAAGTTTCCCTTTTAATATAAAATGGTTGTTCCTTTTTTTTCCATATCATTTATATTGATTATATTTACTTTTGAATATCGTTAATGGCTGTTTTGGAGTTATGGAATGAGGACAAGTGTATGGGTAGAGTAATACAGTCTAGGGTATACGTTTGCCATCAACTATAAAGATGGTGTGTCTATGTTGAGACGCATTGGTCGTTGAACTGAGCATGGTTTGTGTTCAGGAGTGTGTATATTTTGACCTTAAACTTAGATATCGCATCGTGTAAGTCGCGTCGGGTTGAACTGGATATGGTTTGTATCCAGGAGGGGTGTGCATTACTTAAGCCAGGACCTCGCTGCACGCAGTCCTGTTATAGTTGAGTTGCCTATTTAGAGACCGAAGTCTAATTTGTTTTGACTAAGTTCTAGAAGTCAGTTTGAGTATTATCCTAATGAAAGTCTATTCCGTTGCACTGATTGATTTCCATAACGTCATTTTTGAATATTATTATTATCGATTGATATTGAGTTGCAGGTTTGCTAATGCTTTAAGTTTCGTTGAAAACTTTTTTTTATTATATTATTTTAATGTTTTCTCATTTTAATTATTTTGATATAGTAATACTATTATTTTTCCATATGATATAATATGGCTGGGAGAACGTCCGAGTTACTCCCCACTGACGTGGCTGTTATGTTTATAACATGACAGGTATTTGCTACTAGGTTTTGGGTGTGAGCTAGCGAGTAGCGTGGATCCTACTCTTTCGTTCTTCATGTAATTTATGGATTTGTATAACCCGTTTGGAGAATTTTCTATTTAGCCCTTTTGTAAAAAGTGGCCTTTGTATTGACTTACCATTTCTTTTAATAAGATATAGTTTGTCAGTGTGTTTTAATCCCAACTCTACAGTGTTTCCGCCACTGTATTGCGTTAGATTTTCTAGGGGATTACACCACGCATCTCCATTAATACCGAACCGACGCATCTTAAGCAGAATACCAGGTAAGGTATATCACGAGAACGACTAATATCCGTATTATCTCGTTAAAAATTATTTGCTAATACGTATAATATTAGTACTCTCTACCCTCCTACGTGCATCTTTTCATAGTCTGCTTGTCACGTGAAATCGCATGCAAAGAATGTAAACACAACTACTTCGACGACAAAATTTACTTGTCCTTAAACAACCGACGTATTAAAAGGTATAGGGTGAAAACAACGGATGTTACAGTATTTCCGTCACGACAAAAGAACGAAGTTATCAGCCCAGCAATTGATTAGTAGAGGTCGCTATAGTGTGGGTGGGATTGGGTGTCGATATCTATCGGATGTTGGCTTCCCAATACGTACCCTCACCCCTTACTCAGAATCGACGGTTTCCAGATGTCCGAAACCATTGGCAATGAGAGTCATTTCAGGCATGGAGTGCTTAAGGGTACAAGTCTTTATCTTTAGGTCCCGTGCCTCTCAGCTTTGAGTCGGCTAAGGATCAAACTTGACTTTAACGGTTTCTGAGTCCCCATAATTGACTCGGTGGCGACTCCACAAATTGGCAACGAATTCAGTTCACTTAAAAGGTCGCCTTACCAAACATATCGGCCTTTAAACATTTACAACCACAACTCGATCGATTCCAAATGGAACACGGGAGCTCGCACTCGTCTAGTACAAGACTGGATCGTCATCCGAATCGAGGTCCGAAACATCGCCCTATACGTGAGATCGGACCGGCCCCCGACAAGGAGGAGGCCGCGTGGGTGGCCGCCGCCATACATTGAAAAACCGGGTCGGTCCCGCGTAGGCGCGCGCGGGACGCCGAGCGGTGCTGACGGACGTGAACAAGGGGTCTCGTCCGTGATATTTCGTATAAGTTAGTCCTCTTTTTTCTATAATCCAATTATTTCTCACTCATTTAACTTCATTACGTTTAAATCCAACTCTTTCTCACTGATTCAAGTTCATTACATTTAATGAGTATGTATGAGTTAATAATATTACTCCCTCTTGAGCATATATTGAAAAATCTATGAAAATTAAGGATTTTAGTTACACGTTAGAAGTAGTATTTTCACCTTTTCTAACACAGCTTTTTTCAACCTGGGATGATGATGATGTAGAGATTGAGATTGCTCTTGAAGTATCTCATATAAAGGATAAGTATAAGGTGATAATTTTTAGGCTGCAAATTTCCTTCATTATGATTTTCTTGGTGTACTTTTACATTGTTTTTCTTAATGTTATGCAGTAATGCATTTTTTTCATAAACGTATTGCTTCTACACATGAAGTCAAACTTGTTTATGCCTGAAATCATATGCAACTTTACTGCCACACTGGAGAGCATTCCACACAATTATTTTTCTGGAGAAGGTGATCAGGCATCATATCAAACAGAATTATTCCACATGATTTGACCCTAAGTCTCTGTTCATTATGCACCATTCATCAACTGCCCTCGTCTTCACCGCAGATTCAACAATATTTCATTCTTGCGTTTCTTTGTCTCATCTTCCTCTCCTCCATTGCTCTCCTTCTCTCTTCCCCGTCTCGCGTTTCTCATCCTTGCTGCAGATTCATTGCTCTTTTTCTCTACTTTGTCCTCTCCACTGTAAATACAACAATATTAGTTAGCTAGACAGTGCAGAATTCCAAGTCATTTATTTGTTTTGTCAAGTATGTTCACAAGAAATATGACATGGGGTGAGAATCTAAGATATATGACGTAAATTTCTTCGGGGAATTTTGATAGTTGGTTTGTCACAATATAGAGCTTATTCTACTGATGAGGTGATCTGTTTCCTCCTTTTCAACTATTTTTCCCTTTTAACTTCAAGATGGTATGTATATGTAACTGTCATCTTCTATGTTCATATATTTTCTGGTCATGGCCATACTTCTTCAAAGAAATAAGAACTGATGCGAATTACAACGGAAACGATTTCTGTAATGATATTTGTTTTAAGTGATTTTGTAAACGAACCAAAAAGACTCACTCACTCACACAAAACAATGGATATTTGATGAATTAGACCTATAATTCATCAATGGGGAACGAATCTCAAGACCTATTGAGATCGAACAAGTTAATACTCAATATGCATTTGAATAAAAACGGGATTTGTATGCTAACAAGCAAACATTACTTTTCTTATCTTTCTTCAATGTCTTTTTTTTACATAGAATAGAGGGTTATAAATAGCTTAGTAAAACAAGTCCTAGGAGTTAAAAAGCAAGTGAAAAGACAACAAATTAACTTAAGCTAATAAAAGAGATTAAACTACTAATTATTATTACTAAATAAATGCCCAAGTAAAAGCTAACATTAATCCTATCAACCCTTTTCTAGCCATGTCGATAACGAACTCATCAGTGTCATCCATAATCGCATCAAAGAACAGAACTAAAGAATCAACGCATGAAAATGAGACGTCTTCCAAATCCCATGATTTGGAGAGAACCTTTAATGAGGTAAGACTTGAGGAATAACTTTTTTTTTAATATATGAGTTTGGGAATAACCAACCTGCAGGCTAGAAAGGCACTCGAGGCCCTAAAGGGATTGGTTAAACTTCAAGCTCTTGTTAGGGGTCACTTTGTTTGCAAACAGAGTGCGGATATGCTAAGGCGTTTGCAAGCAATGGTTCGGCTTCACTCAAGCTGCACTCTTTTAATAACAAGCTGATGCAGGCGACATAAGTATTAAACCTGCAATCGTCAGTTTCAGGTGTGTTTTATGCTCAAATTAGAGGTTAAGTTAGTTAGTGACTCAAATTAGGCCGAGTTCAATGGAATGCAGGCCACCAGAATGCTTTTTGTTCATTACTAAGTATTTTACTATCGTGCTTATGTTCATTATTTTATAATTAATGCTAGTTGATTGGTAATGTTTTTAATAATCCCTTATTTATTTATGGTCACTATTTGTTCTATTGAATGCATTGTTATTTGGTAGGAAAGAAACTTAGTGGTAAATGTGATCTATTGACTTAAAAAAATATCATCTTATCTCTAGTCATGAACTTTACAAACTACCCTGATACATATATTGGACGCTATGAGGACCGATCAATATGATACATGTCATAGAGCCCAGTATAACAAGGTGAGTACCCCATATACAGGAAAGATCGTGTTACATCAGCTCTATTTATGTATATTTTGTTTTTTTACAGTTCAATTTTTAATTTCCGACTGTTGAATTGTAGGTTTTTTAACAGTTTAGTTGATGTAATTAAATTATTTCTTATTATTATAAGGAAGCCTAATCATACATATAATTTTGTAATTTTTTGCAGATATCGTCGCCAAGTTGTTCGGTAAGAAGGTAATTGCTGAAAGATTTTGAAACTCTAAGTTTGCAACAATGAAGGTCTACATCTTTCATGGACTCGAAGTTGAGATAGACAAACATAAAAGATCTGAACTATATTTTTCTTTTTATTTTGCTTTAACAATATTTTGAATATGTATTTTTTTGCTATGAAATATGAACATATATATATATATATATATATTGAGACGTATTCATTATTCAATTTATGCAAGGTTGATAGTAATGTATTGGTGAACTATGTATTATTTAAGTTGAATCAACAATAAAATCAATTTTTGGTGTAATTTTACGTTATTTATTAAAATTTCAGAAATTATTGCAATTGATTAATGTTGCTAACAATGATTACAAATGTTGCATTTTTTGCATGAAAGTGTTGCTTTAGCCAATTACAAGTGTTGCAAAATAAAAAGACAAGTGTTGCTTTTACCCTTCAAAGTGTTGCACTTTGTCGTAAAAGTGTTGCAGTACACAAGCACATGTGTTGCGTATTTTAATAAAGTGAAACACTTTAACAAAAGTGTTGCATTTGGTAAGAAAGGGTTGCGTAAAGTGTTGTATGAAGCTATTGTAACACAACTTTAAACAACACACCAAAAAGTGTTGCAAAATTCTTTAGCAGCACTTTTCAGCCATTAGGCGACACTTATAAGGTGTTGCAATAGACCATTTGTGTAGTAGTGTTTGCTAAACTGAAGAATACTAGGGTTGCTTTGGCTAAATTTCATAAAGATTACTTCACTAAAATCCCTGATAGAATCAAGGCTTCTAAGGCTGAGCTCCTGAACTGCCAAAATTTGCTTCAGTCGCAGCCTTTTTCTTCTGAATTAATCAAGAAAGAAAAGGAGATCTTAGCTCACTATTGTGAACTGCAAACTGCTGAATTAAGTTTGTTGCAGCAACGTGCTAAAATTCAACATCTTCAGCTTACAGATTGTTCTACCAAGTACTTTTTCTCTAAAATTACTGAGAGAATATCTCACCAAATGATAGGGGCAATACAGAACAGTAGTGGGACTCTTTGTAAGGTACTAAACATGTCTCAGAAGTATTCCATCAATATTACACGTTGTTGCTTGGGACTCCTAGGCTCGTTTCCAGTATGAACCTTGTTGATGTGCAAAAGGGACCTACTCTTGGAGAGGTAGGTAGTCTTACTGCTCCTATTTCTTTATTTGAGACTAAGGAAGCTGTGCTTGGTATGGACTCTAATAGTAGCCCTGGAGTGGATGGGTTTTCTGCTGGTTTCATTAAATCAACTTGGCATATTGTGGGAGAGGATTTATTTAAAGCTGTGAAGGGTTACTTTAAAACTAGTAGAATGCCTAAGCAAGCGAACTCAACCCTTGTCTCTTTGATTCCTAAAAAGACCAGCCCTACGAGTGTCATGGACTTCAGGCCAATCTCATGTTGTACTGTATTCTACAAGGCTATTAGCAAAATTGTGGTTAACAGGCTTAAGCCTTTCTTTCCTCAAGTAATTGGAGAGGAACATGCTGCTTTTGTCCAAAATAGAAGCCTTTTTGAGAATACTCTCCTCTCTCAATCTCTTGTAAAGGGATATACAAGAAGGAAGTTTATTTCTCCTAGATGCTCAATAAAAGTGGACATAAGAAAAGCTTTTGACTCGCTTCAATGGCCCTTTATAGCTAGTATGATGACCTCTCTGGGATTTTACTCTGAGTTCACTAATTGGGTAATGGGATGCATTACAAGCCCTTGGTACTCTTTCAAAGTTAATGGAGAAATAGCTGGGTTTGTTCAGGGAAAGAATGGGATAAGACAAGGGGACCCTTTATCCCCTTTCTTATTTGTTCTTAGCATGGAGGTGCTTTCTAGATCTCTAAGACTTTTACGCAAGCAAAATCTTGTCTCTTATCACCCTAAGTGTGTTAAACTCAATCTAACACACCTTATTTTTGCTGATGATTTAATGCACTTTGTAAGAGTGGATGTCCCTTCGGTTTTAGCTGACAAGTTTGGTCTTGATCGCTTTGCTGAGATTTCTGGACTTACAGCAAATATTAACAAGACTAATATCTACTTTGGTGGTGTATCTGATGAACTTCAGGCTGAGATACATTATTCTACTGGATTCTCCTTAGGGTCTTTTCCCGTTAGGTATCTTCGAGTCCCCCTAACAGATGCTAGATTGAATGTACATATGTTTGACAATCTGATTCTCAACATACAGCATTCTATTCAGCACTGGTCTTCACAATTACTGTCATATGCAGGAAAGGCCCGACTGATTAATTCAGTTGTTTTTGGTCTAGAGAATTTTTGGTGTTCTAGTATTCTTTTGCCTCATGCTGTTTTGAAGAAGATAAACAGGCTTTGCAACGATTTTTTTTGGGGAATTGATGTTGGGACTCAGAGGCATGTCTTTAAGAGTTGGAAAACTATTTGCTCCCCTTGGTCAGTGGGTGGTTTTAATATCAAAAATCTTAAAGCTTGGAATAAGGCTCCTTTAACCAAATGGGTTTGGCAATTGGGCAGTAAAGAGGGTAGCATCTGGATTACTTGGTGCTCTCATTATATTACGGTCCATCTGGTCCATCAAGAGTAAAGAGTTCTTTCCTATAGGAATAAAGGGCATACTAGCAGTTCGAGATGATTGCATTATCAGGTATGGTTCTTTGCAGCAGGCATAGAGTTTTGTTGCAAGTTGTGTGAAGGCAAACAGATTTAATCTATCTAAGGCGTATCAACTGTATGCCGAGTCTCTTCCAGTCCTTCACTGAAGATCCTTGTTGCAAAATTCCATTACTTTGCCCAGGCATAAGGCGGTCCTATCGTTGGCTATTCAACAGAAGCTTGCCACAACTGATAAGCTGTAGAGTAGAGGATTCTCCTTGGCTAATAGGTGTGCCCTTTGTAATGAAGCAGCTGAGACACATCAGCACTTGTTTTTCAAATGCAACTATTCTTCTAAAGTGTGGAGAGCAGTAGTGAATTGGATGAGCATAAATTCTTATCTAAGAACTGCAGCAAATTGGAGTGTTAGTCATACCTCCTCTAAACATTGGAAGGCTTGCTGGTTCAGAGTTAGTTTGCCTGCAATAGTTTACAACCTTTGGAAGGAAAGAAATGGTAGAATCTTTGCCTCAACATGCTCTCCTCCACAAATACTTGCTAATAGAATCAAATTCATAGTGTCCATTCAGTTTAAAAAATGTAAAGATAGGGAAGGACTGTGGATGCTTTGCATTCTTTAGCTACTTGAGCTATTTGTTAGCTTGTAGTGTGATAGTTTCTTGCATCAAATCCTTGTAATTTCATTACTCTTAATGAAATGATATCCTTTTGTGCAAAAAAAAACAAAAAAATAATAATAATAACAACAACAACAATAATAATAGTAATAATAATAATAGTAGTAATAATAGTAATAATTAAAAGAAGTTTTTTTTTTTATTTTACAATCAATATTAACTATTTTATTATTTTATTTCCGGGTTTTGAGTAAATATGAGTTTAGAAGTAAACTTCTCAATTCTAACCTAAGACAGATTTTGAGGGAAAGTAGAATTCTTTTTACAAACAAGTCTACTAATTACTAATTACATTACGATATTACTATACGCAACACGGGTAATATGTCATATTATATATAACAATAACAATAATGCGTGAGCTTAAAATTGATTGATTATGTAACATGTAGAGATGATTATCATTATATTGAGTATATTGATTATTAATGATTATTATTAGTAATAGTACAAAATAATAAATTTTGAGTAGAATTCATACTTCTAATCTTATAAGACGTTTTTTTAATGTACATAATTTTCGTAAATAACTTTAAACATGTTGGGTCAAAATACTGAATACGGGTCGGTTTAATTATGGGTCGTGTTATATGGGTCCGAAACGAGTTATGGTCAGAATACGGATAGTTTCGAATGTCGATTTTTTACCTCTTTTTAATTATTTTAATAGTACTTCGTATTATTTTTATACTCCTTAATTATGATATTATATTTCAATTATTTAAACTAATATTCATCATACGGACTTTATATTTCAATAAATTATTAAAATTCTTTTATACTTAAAAGATAAAAAATTAAATTGAGTATTAGTTTATTTTTTTTAATTAAAATATCGAGTTATAGATCAAGATTTAGAGATCTGGACTCTTGACCTACAAAAAAACGAGTTGGGCATGTTGGGTCAGGTTTTGTTTTATATTAATGTTGAGTACTACTCCCTCTTTCTTCCTGAATAAGGCTCATATTCCTCTTTGGACCTTTTTTGGGTTAGCTCTATTTCTCAATAAGGTAAAGTTCTAAAAAAAATTGACTATTTTACTCTCATGTGATTTCTCATATTCCTCTTAGAATCAAATGCCCCTACCTTTTTCCATTTCCTTGATATTTAACCCAATGAGGTTTATTCAAGAAGAAGGAGGGAGTATTTAACACGAGAACACAACGTTTGTCTCCTATGTGCAACTGTACAGGAGAGTAAGTTACTAAAAATCCTAGATGATTTAAGTTAAGATTAGACATAAAATTATATTCAAACAAAAGAATAATATATACGGAGTAATAATTAATTTCTCCCTCCATTTTTTTTATTAACCACATATGAGTTTGGTACAAATTTTAAGAAAAAGTGAAAAAGTAAGAGAAAATTGGTGATATATAGTGCATGTGATGGGAGAAAAATATTACTCCCCCCCAGTTTCTTGAATTAGCCTCACTTCTCTTTTTTTGTGAGGGAAAAGTAGCCAATGAGGCTAATTCAAGAAAATAGAGAGAGTAATTAATAAATTTTCATATGAAGAAATGAGGCTAACTAACAGAAATCCCTAAAAGAAAACGGAGATAATAAAAAAAATGGAGGGAGTATATATTGAATTGCTAATAGGTTAAAATTTGAGTTTTAACAAAATTTTGTGCTTTAGGCTTTGCAGTCTCTTCTTTCAAATGGGTTGAACGTGTCGGGCCATGTCATGTCCCTAACTTAACAGATAATTTAGGATTTGGATAAAAAAACTGGGTTCATGACCCTAAAAACAATAGATTGGGTGGGACGGGTTTGCGGGTCAGGTCGAATTTAAAGCGAGATGGTTATATGCATGCAAATATATTAGATGTAGTAGTGTCAAATGGTTTGCGAGTAAAAGACATAAACTCAATGTTAGCAAATGAGTTATCATGGTCTCACGGACATATTAATATTGCTCACAAGCGCAAGACTTGGTGTTTTGATGAGTGTCATTTGTTTCACCCAGGTAACTAATGTAGACACTAGAACTGCCGAGTGAGTCGGGTAAATACTAGTCCCGTATCGGGTTATGGTCAGAGTACGGGACATAAATAGTTTCGAACGCCTAATTTTTTTACCGCTTTTTAAGCAAAAAGATATTTTTGATAATATTTTTTTTATTATTTTAATACTATTAGTACTATTTTCTTTAAATTATAATTTTTATGTTTAGAAAATCAAAATTTTCTTAGCCTGTTTCACTTCTTGATTTCTCTCGGTGTCGTCCTCTTAAGATAAACATTGATAAGCGGTGTCGAATCTTGAAAATGTCAATGGTTTGAAATAATCATAATCACTTCGTCGCATAACTGATACTCCCTCTGTCTCACTAAAAGGGTCACACCACCATCTTAGTGAGAACTAAGGTGTATAGAAATGTGTAGTGGAAAATGAAAGATGGAAAATAAGTGATGTTAGAACCAATGTTAACCACAAAAATCAGGCAAAATAAGAATAAAGCAAAAAGTAACTTTTAGAGAGATAACCCGAGAAGAAAAGAGTGACTCTTCTACAAACAGGGGGAGTACTATTCTGTATGTTAAAATTTGAGTTTTAGCAAAATCCAGACATAGAAATAGATGGCTAGAAATTGGCTTTTAGACTAAAGTTTTGTGATCTCTTCTTTCCAACGTAATGAACAGGTTGGGCTAGATCATGACCCAAAATCAGGTTATTTAGGATTCGGGTTAAATGGGCTGCGAGTAAAAAAACTAACTCGTGCCTCTAAAAACGTGTCAGGTGGGACATGTCAAATTTAGAGCGAGATGATGACATACATACAAATATATTTAATGCGAAAGTCAAATGCTTAGAGAACAAAAAACACAGATAGGCCCAATGTTCCAAATGAGTTGTCACAGACATTAAAATTGGTAACAGTGACCAAGTATTATGATGAGCATCGTTTGTTTTAGCCATGTAGCTAATGTACACACTAGACCTACCACCGGTCGGGGTGCGGGTCATGCTCAGAAATAGTTTCGAAAACCTAATTTTGTTATGGCTCTTAAAGTAAAAAAAATAGTTTGTATTAAATTAGGGTTGGGTTTGTAGGTCGAGTCGAATTTGACAGGTCTAACCATCTAAGTGTGGCATCATAACCCGCATCTGCTACTTTTCGTATAAAATACATGCAAACGTGGAGTGTTAATTCTCTAAAATGATAATTATTTGAAATAATCGTAATCATTCCATCGCAGACAATAATTATAAAAGAAAGTATTAAGATTGATTTAGTAACGTTATTATTACACCCGTGCATCGCACGGGCATCAAAACTAGTAATGATGATGATGATGATGATAATGAATGATAATGATAATAACAAAATAATTTTCGAGGGTCTCCAGTTTGGGGTCGGGGTTTCCGGTGGGGGAGAGGCTATTTTGCACGCCTTGAATCGATTTATTGAAAATCGGGGTGGCGATGTGGGCCTTTCCATACTTTTGGTCAACTTCCAAAATGCTTTTAATTTGGTTGACCGGGATATCATGTTGCGCGAGGTTCGTCGTTGCTGCCCTGTTCTTTCACGCTGGGTCGAGTTCTGTTACTCTGGGCCTGCCAGACTTTTTTACAGGGAATACAGCTTATGGTCTTTTCAGGTGGTCCAGCAGGGTGACCCTTTGGGTCCTCTTTTTTTTGCTTTGGTCTTACATCTTTTGTTTTGTAAGATCCGGGACTCTTTCGCCTTGAGCTTGCAGGCTTGGTACTTGGACGACGTCACCATCGTTGGAGATACTTTGGTCGTGGGGAAGGTTTTGGAGCTGATTATGGAGGACAGTCCTCGCTTGGGTGTTCACCTTAATGTCGGCAAAACTGAGGTTTTTTGGCCTAAGGAAGATCCTAGGAGTCGACTTTCTGGTGTTTTCCCCCCGATATTTCTCGACCGTCGCGTGGTGTCAAAGTTCTTGGTGGCCCCGTCTGTGTCTGCCGTGTTTTCAGCAGTGAGCTTGTGGCAAAGAGAGTAACTAGGACCATTGAGCTCATGGATTCTGTTGCCAGGATTGAGGATCCACAGTGCGAGTCGTTGTTACTTCGTGCATGTACGGGTATTTCCAAGCTTTCTTTTGTTTTGCGCACTTGCCCTCCTTCGGTTTTCGACTCGGCTAAGATTTCCTTCGAAGCTTCTCTGCGGTCTTGCTTGGAGCGCATTGTCACTGCGTCCGGCCTCGGGTTTGGGGACTGGCAGTGGCATCTTTTCACGCTACACTTCCACTTTGGGGGGCTTGGTGTGTTTAGTGCTGGGGATGTTCTACATTATGCCTTTTTGGCATCTCGCCTCCAGTCCTCGGAGTCACAGGCTATGCTCCTTCGGCTTTCGACTGTCTTAGCTCCCGGGCCAACCTTCGATGCGGCCTTGGCTCTGTTTAACGAGACCATCGGTTCCGAGCTTCCCCGTGATCCTAGTGAGATCGCTGCCGCCAAACTCATGAAGAAATTGGCAGATATATATTTCACGAAGGTTGCTGCTGCGGTAGAATCGAATTCTCCTTGACTCGGCGACAGGTTGCATTGTGAAAGTCTTTTCAGGGTGCTCATAAATTTGATTGGTTGCGCGCCATGCCTATCTCTGGGCTGGGGCAGACCATGATTGGGAGAACTTATCGCTCTGTGCTTAGCTATCAGTTAGACGTTCCTTTGTTATCGATACCTAGACGTTGTCCCCCCTGTTCCCGCGTGTTTGTTGGCGATATTTTTTGAGATCATGTTGTGTCGTGTGCTGGTATCGTTGGTATTAAGCACATGCATAACCTGGTTCGCGACATCCTTTTGGATATCTGCTTCCGATCTGGTATTTCTGCCGGTAAGGAGGTGGATTTCGGTTTGATGGATGGGCACGACAACCCCTTACGCCCGGTGGACTTGCTTTTCTATTCCTGAGATAGGGGGCGTGACGTGTTTGTCGATCTGACAGGGTCGTCCCCTTTGACCCAGTCTGCAATGGCTGATTTCCTGCTTGGTCGCGTGGTCGTTGATGTTGCTCAACGTAAGTGCGCCAAGTATGGAGATTTGTGCACCAAGATTGTGTATGGGTTCCTGCCTTTCTCCTTCTCGTCGCTTGGGGAGCTTGATGCAGAGGCTATTGCATTGCTCAAGCGGATTCAGAAATTCTCTATCTCTCAGGATGCGGGGGCTCGTGCAGCTGATTTTATTTTCACTACACTTAGCTTTGCTATTGCTAAGGGAGTGGGTGCTCCGATAGTATCTCAGCTAGCCACTAACTTCTTGTAATTTGTTTCGTTCTTAATGCAAGTTCCGGTTAATAAAAAAATAAAATAATGATAATGATAATGATGATGATGATGATGATGATGATGATGATGATGATGATGATGATGATGATGATGATGATGATGATAATGATAATGATAACGATAATGATGATAATAGTAGTAGTAGTAGTAGTAGTTTTTAAAAAAGTAGAAAATGTAATCATATTAAATAATTGTACACTTTAAATTAATCGAAAATATATTAACAATATTATATAAATATTTCAAGAAAATGAAAAATAAAAAAATAAAAAAATAAGGATTTTTCTATGGGGTACTCCTCAACTATCGACTTTTCCAAGTGGTACCCCCGCCTTTTTCAAATCAAAAGATGTACCCCTAAACTTTGTAAATTAGTCTATATTGTAACAAAAGTTATAATTTTCCAACGGAAATTTCTCAATTGATGATATAAATAGTGATTATTCCCTATTTTACTTTCATCAACCAAGATATATTTCTTCAATTTGCATCCTTTACTCGAAAAAATCTATTCCACCAGACTACGACATGGGGGTGATGGAGGGATTGAGGTTGACGGATTTAAAAGAGTGAGGGAGATAGGTCGATGTCGGCCGACAACAGAGTGCGTTTTCATGGGCATTTGGTGGCTTGGTGAATGGTAAAGAAAAAGAGGTGGTTTGTAGCATCAAATTGGATTGATTAATACTAGTGTAGATCCCGTGCGATTGCACGGTGTTTGGTAGATATTGCATTATAATATGTTTTTCGTATAATAATGCAACTGTGCGAAGAAGATAATATTTTATAGCAATCATAACACTTTGTTGAATATGTTTGTAGCTCGGGGTCTGTAGTATTAAATATGTTAGAGACAACACAGCACAAACCTGAAATAAAGAAGAGTCCATGTAATACTTCTCATTTAATTTGTCTAACTTTGTTAATTAATAAATGATACCATAAGGTAATGAGAAATATAATTGAGAGATAAAACATTACTCCGTATTTTGGTAGATACTGAAACATAGTACAGAGTTGAAGTTATATTGAAAGGGGCAGACATTAAAACCGGAGGGGTATTTTTTCAATGCCCTAGACTCATCATATTAGTCATACGGCCCACTGGCCACACCCATTATCATTCATCCTCAACCTTTTTTACCTAATATAAATCCTTTTACATTTTTATAATTTGATTGAAAATAAAGTAAAAGAAATGAATATTGACGCATATGACTATTACAGTGTGTTGAAAATCGAAGTCAAAGAACCCACGTGAATATGTAGATAAATGATAATATCGGAGAGTTTATGATAAATGTAAAGACATCGTAAATATAATGACATATGACGTCGAAATGAGTACAATTTGCGTTTGACACAATTCATACATTCAAAAAGATAAAATGATTACATCAACGTGCAGTAGATGAAATAGTTGGGTGACACGTTTTATACTTGAATGATGATTTTATAATTATACTATATGTGGAATTGTATGATCATTTGTAGGAATATTATCATCGTTAATATTTGGTTTAAGAGAAAACATGTATGAATGACTTGACTGACCCATATAATTTCATCCTTATTAAAGACTACGATTCAATATTGGTAACTGCTTTTTTGAGGTACAACCCTGTTTCTATTAATTTGTAAGAGAAATTAGATGGGCAGTTCACGGTAGAATGAGATTAATGTGTGTTCTTAGTTTCCGCGGTTAACAAAGAGTCTAATTTCACCTATACCCTATTAATTCCCCCCTACATTTACTTTGTTTTTTGTTGCTGTGATTTGTGCTCTCCATGAATATTTAAATAATTATCAATGAATGAATACAACTTCCATTTCCAATACCGACCTATCATCTTTACAGATTCCATAAAATTCGAATTTGAACTAAAATAGGGTTGAACTGTTGAGAATTAAAGAGATCATTTAGTGTTAAATTGCTTTTAAAATCCACTACACTTGATTATTCGCAGGATCGTCAAATGATTTTTAGAGGCCCGGTGTCAAATATTTTTCGGAGGCCTCATACCAAGCACCAGCTCGTATATCTTTACGTTATTTTGAAATTTGATACTCCATTATACCACTTATGTCTCAATCATTTATTTATTTATTACCTTTGATATAATATTTCTCACAAATAACGTAATAGGTAAATAAATCAATCAGACAGAAGAAGTAATAGACGGATTGAAATTTGTTATCGAATTTTTAAATATAACTAAGTGCCATCATCCACTGATATTACAAAGTAGTACTCCATAATACTTCGTACCTATCTACAATAGGTAAATAGTTATCAAAATATTTGAGATTTACGCGTTACAATCTATTTATACTGCATATTTAGCTATCAATATTTTTTTATAAATTTTATTTTACACTATAGGTAGTAAATATCATTGTTGTATAAATATGATACTGAGCATTTGTTACACAATTTTTATTTATTTTTTAAAAAGTGACCATAAAAAATTAATAAATAACCCACAAATTATGATTAAAATGGAAACTTATGTTAAAGGTCTTATATCCATATTTTTTATATTTTAAAAAAAAATGCAAAACACATTATTAATTAAAGACTCAAAGGAAAAAAAATTGGAAGAGAAGTAATATCACGGAGTATATCAGTAAATAAGCTTAGGAAATAATGCAATAGTGAGGATTCGAACCCTCATTATCTCCTCAATCTATGTCTCTAATTGCCCATAGCAACCACTACGCTACAATCACCGCTATTACTCTCTTAATGGCCATAACATATATTCGTATATAATCAGTTAACAACTATTGAGGCAATTTCAAAACAGTAATGTGCCACAAATTTAATTACTAAAATTACTCAACAAAGCAAAATTAAAACTTAATATTTATATATTTTAGAAAATGAATAATATTTATACATTAGAAAATTAATTAAATATATTTTTAATACATAAATCAAGTATAATAATACCAATAAGAATGATAACTTCACATATATAAGAATTGGATGATGATAATATGAGGAAGACTAAAAATTGTAGAAGAAAAGATGTGAAGTGAGAAATGAAATTTAAAGAATGAAGGGAGTGAATGAACTGGAAACATGGGCAAGGGAGATGAAAATATCAAAAAGGTAGAATTTAAGCATATGTGTTTCCCATTGTAGCACTTATTTCAACTCATACATTCTCCAATGGACTGATGCTATTCTCAAAGTGTAGCATTAAATGAGGGGGAAGATTATTTCTCCCCTAAACAATCTTATTTCTAATTACTAACCTAATTACTTAAACTAATCTAAAATACTAAAAAATGAGACTTGTTTCAAAATTGAGCATTGTTGTTGAGACATCTCATTGAGCTTGATGTCTTCTTTTATATAAAGAAGATAATATATGGATTAAGACATGATTACGACAGATAATAATTTCAGACTCATGTTGACATAACCCAATTTATGACAAAAATGTACGTAGTCTAATTTTAAGTGCTTATTATGCCAATATTTCTACCAAGTGCGTTATAAAATATTTTTAAGTAAGGTAAGTTTTTAATCATTTCTTCGGTAATTGTGCAATTATACCAAATATAGATACGGAGTATTTGGTTTTAGGATAGACCACGTGCAATTGAATCATAACCTAATCAAATATAGATATTAACCAACCACTTCTTCTATTTGGTTTGAGGATAGTAATTGTGGACTTGTATAGATATTCGGTTGACAATGTAAGCCCAACCCAAAAATAGGCCCATTTTGCATTAGGCGGGAAAATTTTAGAGATTGTTATTTGGTTAGTGGAAAGGGGGATGTTAATTATTCATTTTAAAAAAATAATTGTAATACACTTATCACTTTGGTTATGATATGGACTGATAAGTAAAGTTTAGGGGTACACCATGTAATTCGAAAAAGGCGGGGGTACCACTTGGAAAAGCCAATAGTTGAGGGGTATCCCATAGAAAAACAAAAGTTTCTAAAATCAAGTTAACTAGACTAAAGTTAACAATTAACTAAAGATGTAAAGTTTTTAACCTAACCCTAGACTAATCACCTTAGGTTTGACACGTGGCGCTATATACTTCACTGTGTATGAAATTTTTATACACCGCGTCTAAGTGTAGCTTTTTTGCTTTAGTTCAAATGCTCAATTAAGAAGATAGGCACATCAAAGTCCCATGATTTTAGGACTATGTTTGGCAACTCTCATCAAGGAAGTTTAGGTAACCAGGTTTTGGACCAAATCTCCAATGGAAAGGCAACAGAAGTTTCTCCAAGAGATTCCAAGAGAGGTACCAACTAAGAAATGTCAAAAGATCCTTTAGTGGGAAAATCAACAACGGGAATGAAGAGAATATACATGACGGCCCTAGTAAAAGAGTTGCTGTAATTTTGTCCCAACAAAAAGAAAATGTCCCATAAATTAAAGCCACTTGTGGTAGGACATGGATCGTGTCCGACGCCAAGCACTTGGACTGTATTATATCCTTTACTCCCACAGCACCCTTGGGGAATATATCCAACTGAGGGCCACCCGATCCCAGTGGCCATAGTCTAGACGAAGAGATGGGAAATGAACTTCACACCGATAGTACAGAGAATGATGGGATTCTTCCAGCCCTGGAAGACTTCACTGCCAATGATGGATTTGTGCAATCCCTTGCACAATGAGGTACTGTTCCCCAAAATGACTGAAGTTTCCATGAATACTACAAACATAAGAACTCGTAACAATCCACTAAAGATCATGACGTGGAATGTTCAAGGAGCCGGAAATAATGAGTTTATAGCAATGCTTAATGAACTTACTAAAGACCAAAAGCCTGATGTCTTAGCCTTAGTCGAAACTCATGTCAGCGGAGCTGTAGCTGATCGTATCTGTAGTCGGATAAATTTTGATCAAATGACAAAGGTCGATGCACGAGGATTTAGTGGAGGATTGTGGCTATTTTGGATCAATAGCATTGCCAACATCACTACCTTAATTAACCATCCACAACACATAACTGATGAGATAGCTAGAAGAGGGGAAATGCCCTAGATTTTCACAGCAGTTTATGCGAGTTCGGATATATCCAAACGCGTTGAACTATGCACTGAGCTTCAGACACTGGCCAACGGCTATGCTCAGCCTTCGTTAGCAATGGATGACTTCAATGAGACTAGATTTATGTCTGAAACAAATGGCATCAGTAGCACCATGAGACGGAGGTGCAATAACTTTAATTCCTGGATAGAGAACAATGCGTGGCTAGAGTTAGTTTACTCTGGTTCAAGCTACACTTGGACTCGGGGAAAGTCGATTGAAATGCGCAAGTGAGCAAGATTGGACAGGGTATAATGCAACTCCTCGTGGAGGACCTTGTTCGCGGAAGGCTCGTTACATCACCTCGTACAAAACCAATCGGATCATTGTCCAATAATTATGAGTACGAATGGTTTTGCACCCTTTGAGAGAACTCTCGGACTATTCCGGTTCCAAGCGGCCTGGATGTGTCAGGACAAATTCACCAAGTTTGTTAAAGACAAATGGCAGAGGGACACCCCTTTTGTAACACCCGCTAATTTTCTAAGCGATGTTATCTATTTTGTTATGACTCCGTCGTGACTCTACTATTATTCCTGCCTTCTGTTTCTTTCATTTTTATCAAGCTTCATATTATTTTCGACTCAAATATTATTTTTTTCATTAAAAGATTTTAAATATTTTATTTTTCAATCATAAATATATTTATAAAACTTTCATCGCAAACTATTTATTTATTCGCGTGGAGTTCTTTTTTTCTATGAACTAGCGTTTTAAGCTTGGATTTGAGTTATTGATTTTTCCAAAAAATATCCACACACGTTTATATAATATTACCAACTAAGAAATATTTTTATTTACGAAAAATTTAGCATTTAATGATTTTATTAAATGTTTTGAAATGCTTTTAATAAATTCACAATTCTTATTTTTATCAACCTACAACTAATTTTGGACTCATATTTTCTTTGTGTGGACCGTGACCCCCATGTCACACACTACATTACAGTTTTACTACATTTTATTTTATAACATGGATTAAACTTTTAGATATTTTATTTCTTCTCATTTATTTTGGATGAATTAAGAATAAACTTTCATACTCCATACACAGTTCATTGGGTGGTTTTATCAATTAAGTGGAGCCTTCTTTTCATCAATCTTAAAGTCTCATTTATGCATAAAACTTTCGTACTCTTTTATTCATTCATTCATCAATATATTCATGGCAAATATTCTTCTCTTTCCTCTCCATTTGCTCATCCATCAGCCGCAAAATACAGCACTTTTTTGCTTAAAATAATGTCCTTGATCGTCCATTTCTGTCTCTTGTTTTCTCTCGTTTTGATCATCATTCCGTCTCTTTCGTTAAGGTATTAATTGAATTTGTTTCCAATCGTTTGCTACCTTGATTTTTCAGTCATCTTATGGTATTTTCATACAACGGATTTTATTATTTTTTAGGCTTTCGAGAAGATCCCGCAGAAGACGAATATATTATCGTTTCGGATTTGGATTAGAGGTAACAACGATGTTACTCGGTATTGCATGATTTTATTTGTGTAATTTCATGTATATAATTATAATTTTATTTTTGGCAATATATGTATGTCACATATTCAGGAAAAATTTTAGAAGTCGTAAATTTACATGTTTCGATATTTTTATCGCTTTTACGAGATTAACGATTCAATTGTTGTATTGTTTTGTAAAATCGTATTATTCATGCTAACCATGTAAAATATTAATATATTCTGTAAATATGATGTTTTGATGATTTGGATAATTTTTTATTTTTCTGATATTTAAAGTATCAATTATTGAATTATTACCGTTTTCGGACAAAAATGATTAAAAAGTGATTTCTAGTTCTTATATGTAAACATTTTATTTTAATCTAAAATTTGGCAAGGATTACCTTTATGATGAAAAAGACTTTTATGAATTTTTTTCATAATTATTCAGAATTTTTATGTGGGTGAATTAACTAATCAATTGAAATCATCATTTATCGTTAGAACCGTGTTTGCCTTTTTGATTTCAGATTTTTGTTTCTGCTTTAAATCTGAAAAAAAATGTTCCTGGTTCTTTATTGAATAATATATATTTTCATGATTTTAATGTTTTAATAAAAGAAATTAAGAACGACAATTTTATTAAAAGATTCTTAATTGTGAAAACGGTTTTATGAATTTTATCTAATTTTATGAATTCTGGAATTTTGACATTTTGGGAAAATTTTAAGGTTCTGGAAAATCTCAGATTTTAGGTTTAATAATAACAACAATTCTTGAACATTAATACCGAAATCGTTTGGTAATTAATATTTTTATTAATCGTTATTGTCGAGATTAGGCGATTAACGAGAAAACCCTTTAAAAATCGAGTTTACAGATTCTGAAAATTTTATTTTTTTGGTGTGTCCAAATATGTGTTTTAAATAATTTACATAATTTTTACACTATTTATTGAAACCTTTAAATGGTCCTCCAAGATTTTCCCACTTATTATTTTATTCCCTCACAATTGAATAAAAGTGAGAAAATCATTGGGGGAGAGTAGTACCGATTTTTGAGAAAAGTTGCGAATTACTGATGAAATATTTTGTTTCCGCTGAATAAATTATGGGTTTTTCTATGGGGTACCCCTCAACTATCGACTTTTCTAAGTGGTACCCCCGCCTTTTTCGAATTACAAGATGTACCCCATAACTTTGCAAATTAGTCTATATTGTAACCAAAGTTATAATTTTCCAACGGAAATTTCTCAATTGATGATATAAATAGTGATTATTCCCTATTTTACTTTCATCAACCATGATATATTTCTTCAATTTGCATCCTTTACTCGAAAAAATTCATTCCACCACACTACGACATGGGGGTGACGGAGGGATTGAGGTTGACAGATTTAAAGGAGTGAGGGAGATAGGTCGATGTCAGCCGACAACAGAGTGCGTTTTGATGGACATTTGGTGGCTTGGTGAATGGTAAAGAAAAAGAGGTGGTTTGTAGCATCAAATTGGATTGATTAATATGTTAATTATTCATTTTAAAAAAATATTTGTAATACACTTATCACTTTGGTTATGATATGGACTGATAAGTAAAGTTTAGGGGTACACCATGTAATTCGAAAAAGGCAGGGGTATCACTTGGAAAAGTCAATAGTTGAGAGGTATCCCATAGAAAAACCCATAAATTATTTTTCCAGCTATTTGTAATGGTTCTAAAATCAAAACATTGATCACTTCAATCAACCCTTAAGATATTCTAAAGTTGTTTAAATTGTTTAATAAATAAAAGACGTTAAATGATTAATTGTGATATTTGCCGTAAAATCCTATTTATGATTGTTTTGTCGAAACTATTAATAATTAGGGAATTTTAGTTTTTTAAATTTTGGAAACACCATTATTACAAGTATTAAGATGTTTTAAGATATTTTTAATCATTTTATAAACACCTGTATGTTATTTCAATAATTTTATAAGCCCAATTGTTCTCGTTTTAGAAATTAATATCGTTAAGGCCGAAAGTATTAGTTTTGGAAATCTATATTGTTTAGTATGAACTAATATTTTTGATATTTTGATATGATGCTATTTTTAGTAAAGTTTCTTAAAGTAGAAGTTTCTTAAAATAGAAATTTCATCTTTTAGAATATAATTATTATTTCTTTTATCTTCATATTATTTATAATGATTATAGCTTTTGAATATCGATAATGGCTTTGTTTTGGAGTTATGGAATAAGGACAAGTGTGAGGTTTAGAGTAATATATTCTTGGGTTTACATTTTTGTCATCAATTATAAGACTAGTGTATCAAGAATCGGTACATTAGTTGTTGAACCGGGTGACAGGTATCCCTGGAGTTGTGTATATTTTGACCTAAAGCTTATGCCTCGCAGTAAGTCGTCGTCATAAGTTAAACTGGGTGACAGGTAATCCCCGGAGGGGTGTGCATTGTCTTAAACTAGGGTCACGCATTTATAAGTCGTCGTCCTATTATGGTTGAATAGCGTAGTTAGAGATCGAAGTTTGATTTGTTTGAAATAAGTTCTCGAAGCTAGTATTTAGTATTTTCTTAGTAAAATTCTATCCTTCGACACTAATTCTATCCATAACGTCATTTTGAATATATTTATTATTATTGATATATTTTGGTTTGCAGGTTGTCAAATATTTGAATTTTTCTTCTGAGAACTTGTTCTGATTTTATTGTTTCAATATTTTAAGTCTTCTCCAAAAACTTATTTTTATTATGACGTTTCATTTTTTTTTCCATTTTTACTATTTTCATATAATAGTAATTACAGTTTTTAAAATCTTGTAATACGGCTTGGAAAACGTCGTCGTTGCTCCTCACTGATTGTAGTTGTTGTGTTTTTAAAATGGCATGTTTGTTTGTTCCTTGTTTTCCGGTGGGCTAGCGGGCAGTTGGATCCTGCTTATTTAATAATAATTTTCTATACTATGGATTGTTATACCCTTTGATGGATTCTTTTTATTTCAAGCCATTTTTAATCAAAGGCTTATGTATTGAATTTACCATTTTAATAAATTAAGACATAGTTATATTGTGTTTTAATTCCAACTCTACAGTGTTTCCGCCACTGTATTGCGTTAAAATTTCTAGGGGATTACACCTTTGTATCCTTTCATCCATTCCTTTGCCTTGGCTCTTCAAGAGTGGAACAAATCCACTTTCAAAAATATTTTCGAGAGAAAGAAAAGCCTCCAAAGACGCTTGCTAGGGGTCCAACTGCATCTGTCTTGCGGTGGTCCGGGTTATTTGTTGAAGCTTGAGATCAAACTTAAATCACAGCTCGACCAAACGCTTCCTAAGGAGGAGTTATCGTGGTTTTAGAAATCGAGAATGGAGTCTATATGCGATGGTGACATAAATACTAGTTTTTTCCATCTAAGCATGATCATTAGCCGGAAAAATAACAGAATCGAGGCTATTCAGGATGATGAACAAAAATGGTTCTGAATTACTATGCCAAGCTTTTCACTACTCAAGGAGCTAGCTTAGATCATTCGGTGATGCCCATTGGTCTTTTTCCTCAACTAACTTCAGAGGAGCAGGTCAAATTGAACAGAAACTACTTTATAAGTGAAGCTCATGGTGCGCAACATCAAATGTCCCTATATAAAGCTCTGGGGCAAGATGGTTTTCAAGCTCTCTTTTATCAATCTCAGTGGGATGTAATTAAAGAGAAAGTGTGTGTGTGTGTGTGTGAGTTGGTCTTCCAGGTCCTTCATCAACAATGGTTCCCTCAGGGTCTCGGGGAGGCATTTATTACACTCATCCCCAAGATAGACCAACCGGCCAATGTTACTCAATTCCATCCGATTGGGGTTTATAATGTGGTTTAAGCTCATTACTAAGATGCTAGTGAACAGAATTAAGCCAATCCTTCCTAATCTCAGTGGACCACACCAAGTAAGTTACGTGCCCATCGTCAGATTTATGATAATGTAATCATCATCCAAGAGGCGTTACATTCGATAAGGGGAAAAAAGGCAAAATGGATTTCATGGCAATAAATTAGACCTTGAAAAGGCGTATGACCTACTAGAGTGGAGATCCATTGATGCCACATTGAAGGACATGAACTTGCCTGATCGGATGAGGAAGACCACAATGATGTGCCTCTCATCCACGTCGTTACGTTTTCTATGGAATGGGGAGGCCACAGAGTCGTTCACACCAAGTCGTGGTATTTGTCAGGGTGACCCTCTCTTGAAGTACCTATTCACTATGTGTATGGAGTGACTAAGTCATCTCATTTACGAAGCACATGAGGGAAACATTTGGAAAGGCTTCCAACCATGTCGGAATGGAGCCGCTCTCACGCACCTATTTTTTGCAGATGAACTTATAGTCTTTGGAGAGACATATAGAGAGCAGGCCATTGTGATAAAGGAATGTCGAGACAAGTTTTTTCTAGCCTCTAGCGAGAAGGTTAGTCTAGCTAAATCCAAGGTGCTCTTCTCTACTAACACGAGTGAGCTTGCCATTTCAATTGTAACTGTTGAGTTAGGAATTGAGGCCACTCCGGACTTGGGATTGTACTTGGGAATGCCCACCATCAATGGGCGAGTAACACGGGACACTTTCTGTCATATAGCTCAAAAGATTGACAAACGACTTACAGGTTGGAAGACAAGGCACCTATTTCAATAATTGACGCACTTTCTATATATAGTAGTTTCCATGTTAACTAAGTTTCTATAAATGGAAAGTTACCTTTTTAAAACTAAAATGTTTGTATCTTTTGTCAGTATACTATCTATGTAACCCCCGCTATTTTCATAGCATTTTTATCTTTTCCGTTATGCCTTCGTCATAACTCTGTCACTGTCGGCCTTGTGTTTCATCATTTTTCCAACTTTAATTTCATTTTTGAGTTTAATGATATTTATTTTTATTTTTAAAAGGTTTTAATTCTTTTAGATTTATTTATTGGATTTTCTTCGTAAACTAATTAATTTTCCGCGAGGAATTCTATTTTTCTACGAGTTAGCATTTTAAGCTTGGGTTTAAATTATTTCTTTTCCTACAATTGTCTGAATATATTTATATAATATTCAACCTAGAAATATTTTTTATTTACGAAAAGTTAGCCATTAATGATTTTATTACGAAGCTTCGCGAATAATTATTTTCCTACGTGAGGTTTACTCGAATTACTTTGAAATGCCCTTAACTATTTTACGATTATACTTTTTATCAACTTATAAATTATTTGAGAACATTTCCTCACATTTTGGACCGACTAAGCTCTTGGTCACAAGTTTTACTACGTTTTATTTAAACGTTTCATTTTATCACGTTAAAACGTAAACGTAAGATTATTTCTTTTCATTCGTTGATGCATTATTATCAAAAATCTTCATGCTCTCCCTCACTTATGTTTGGCCGGCCACTTTTGCATGTTGCACATTGTTTTCATCAAATCTTTAATCCCATTTATAATTAGGAAACCATCCATTTCCTTAAATCATTTTATTCATTTATCAAAAGTTAAAAATTCTACCTTCAACCTCATTTGGCTGTGGCACTCCTTCATACTCTAGGATTATTTTTGCCTCAATTCTAGTCTTAATCGACTCAAATTCATCGTCAATTAATCCTCGTTTCGATTCCTTCGTTAAGGTAATAACCGACGTCATTTTCGATCAATATTTACCTTGATTTTTATTAGTTTTCTCATGGTATTTTTCTGCCATGATTTTCGTGTTTGGTAGGATTTTTGGACGATCCCGAGGCCGACGAATATATTATCGATTCAGACTTGGAGTAGAGGTAACGTTGATGTTACTCGGTATTTCATGATTTTAATTGAGTATTTGCATGTATATATTTTTATGTTTTATTTTGGCAATATATGTATGTCATGAAATCTGGAAAATTTTTAAAAGTTGAAAATTTGTATGTTTCGGTATTTTTATTGCTTTTACGAGATTAACGATTAAATCGTCATATTAGTTTGTAAAATCATAATATTCGGCCTAAACATGTAGTATATGTTTATATTCCGGAAAAATGTTGTTTTTGATGATTTTTAATAATTTAGTATTTTTCTGATATTTTAGTTATCGATTATTGAATTATTACCGTTTACGGACAAAAATGATTAAAAGCCGATTTTTAGTTCTAGTACTTAAACATTTTATTTTAATCTGATTTTTGACGTGGTGAAACTTTATGGTGAAATAAAATTTTCTGAAGTTTTTCATAATTTTTCGGAATTTTTAAGTGGAGGAATTAATTAATCACTTTAAATCATCGTTTATCGTTAAAACCGTGTTTGTCGTTTAAATTCTCGATTTCTGGTCTTTGTTTTAAACCTGGAAAAAAATATGATTCTGATGATTTCATAATAAAATGTAATTTTATGATTTTTAGTGCTTTAATAAAATGTTAGGAACGATAAGTTTTATTAATGGAATCGTTAATTGTGAAAACGGGCTTAAAAGACGGTTTTACCTAATTTCATGAAATTTGGAATTTTGACACCTTGGGAAAATTTTAAGTTTCTGGAAAATCATAATTTTTAAGTTTAATTATAATTTTTGGATATTAATACGTAAATCGTTTTGTAATTACTATTTTAAATAATCGTTATTGTAGCGATTAGACGATTAACGAGAAAACCCTTTAAAAACCGAGTCGAAGTATTCTGGAAAATTTTCTTTTCTAGACAGAATGTCCATAAATACATTTTAACTATTTTACGTAATTTTTGTACTATTTATTAAAGTCTTTAATTAATAAGTATTGATTTTCGGACAAATTGTGATTTATCGTTAAAATGCTTCGTCTTACCTAAAAGATTTATTTTTCCAGCTATTTTGAAAGTATTTAAATCTGAAACTTTAAGAGTTAAATCATCCCTTAACATACTCTAAATATATTCAATGGCTTAATTAAATAAAAGACGTTAAAAGGTTTAATTTGACATTTACCGTAAAATCCTATTTATAATCGTATTGTCGAAACTAATAATAATTAGGGAATTTTAGTTTTGTAAATTTTGGAAACACCCTAATTAGTAGTAATAAAATGTTTAAGATATTTTTAATCATTTATAAACACTCGTATGATGTTTCAGTAATTTCATAAACCTAAATGTTCTCTCTTTAGCAATTAATATCGTTAAAGCCGAAAGTATTAGTTTTATAAATCTATATCGTTTACAAAAAAAATGTTGTATTAGTATAAACTAATATTTTCGTTATTTTGATATGATGCTATTTTTAGTAAAGTTTCCTAAAATAGAAGTTTCCAAAAATAGAAAGTTTCCTCTTTTGGAAAGTGGTCCTTTTCTTTTCTTCTCTTATTATTTATAATGATTATATCTTTTGAATATCGATAATGGCTTTGTTTTGGAGTTGTGGAATAAGGATAAGTGTGGGGTTAGAGTAATACAGTCTAGGATGTACTGTTTTGCCATCAACTATAAGGCTGGTGTATCCATTTGGGATGCATTGGTTGTTGAACTGGATACATTTGGTGTCCAGGAGTATATGTGCATTGTGCCCTTAAGCTAGATATCGCATCGTGTTAGTCGCCGTCAGTTGAACTGGATACATTTGGTATCCAGGAGGGGTGTATATTACTTAAGCTAGGACCTCGCATGATAAGTCGACGTCCTATTATGGTTGGGTTGCCTAGTTAGAGACCTTGGATCTTAGCTGCGTGTGAAGTTGGTGTCTGAGTTCTCGAAGCTAGGTTTTAGTATATCCCTAGTGAAAGCCTAGCCTTGTGCACACTAACCGAATATCCATAACGTCATTTTGATTATTTTATTTATTATCGATATAAATTGGTTTGCAGGTTGGCAGATATTTTTATGTTTCTTCGGAAACCCTTTTGATCAATTTGTTCTACGCTAAAGCTTATTTTAATATGCTGTTTTACTGTTTTCCATCTTTACTATTTTTCCTATATTAGTAACTACTGTTTTAAAATCCTATTATACGGCTGGGAGAACGTTGACGTTGCTCTTCACTGATTGTGGCTGTTATGTTTTTAACATGACAGATATGCGTGTTTCCGGGTGTGGGCTAGCGGGCAGACATGATCCTTGCTCGATTAATTTTAATAATTTTGTTTTGTGGATTGTTAAACCCCTTTGTGGATTTATTTAATTTTGGCCATTTTATTTAGGGCCTAATGTTTGACTTTACCATTTAAATTTTTATCAAAACATAGTTACAGCGTGTTATAATCCCGGCTCTACAGTGTTTCTGCCACTGTATCGCGTTAGAATTTCTAGGGGATTACAATCTACTTTAAATATATACTTTTGATTACAATAATGAATTTTGTTTGAAGTTAATGAAATAAGAACAAGTGTAAGGTTTAAAGTAATATAGTGTGGGATTTAAGGTTTTGCCATCAACTGTCAGGCTGGTGTATGCAAGTGGAATGCATTGGTGGTTGAACTGGACATAGTTTGGTCTAGGAGTGTGTATAGTTAGACATGGATATCGCATTGTAAGCTGTTGTCGAGTTGAACTTCCAATATATTGGTATTCAGGAGGGATGTGTATTACTTAAGCTAAAATCTTGATTTATACAGTCTTATTACGGTTGAGTTGTCTAGTTAGAGACCTCAGATCTTCGCTGCATGTATAGTTGGTGTCTGAATTCTGGAAGCTAATTTGGGCGTTGTGGCACCTTTAGTATGTCCCTAGTGAAAGTATATTCTGATGCATTGAACAATTGCTTAAAGACAATATTGATTGCAATTGAGATTTGATTTGCAGGTTGGCATCCGATATGAAATTTTGTTAAAAGCATATTTTAATATAATTATGTTTTTTGTTTACTACTCCCTCCGCTTCTCTATGATGTTCCACATTTGATTGTGGGAAGAAATTAAGAAAATGGATATATGTGGAGGAAAATGAAGATAGAGAGAAGGAAGTGGGGTCACAAGCAATAAGAACCACAAAATTTTAACTAAAAAGGAAAGTGGAACATCTTAGTGAAGTTTCCTAAAAATAAAATGTGGAAGATCTTAGTGAAAGGGAGGGAGTATATATTTTAATATATTATTACTATTACTTTTCATAATATATAATATGGTTGGGAGAACACTTGAGTCACTCCCCACTGATTGTGGTTGTTATATATGTTTATAACATGACAAGCATTCTTTCTGCTGGGTTTTAGGTGAGAGCTAGCACGTGGAATGGATGGTACTAGATATCTTTTTATGGATAAGTTAAAACCTATTAGGAGAAATCTTTTTTTAGCCCTTTTCATAAACTTTTTGAAAAAGTGGACTTTGTATTAACTGACCATTACTTTTATTAAAACTACTCATTCGTACACGCGCAGTGCGCGCGGTAATCTATGTGTAGATATTGTTTTGATTCATATCAACTAAGAACTTCATTCAATTGACTAAATGTTGTTGTCAAGTTTTTAATTTTAAACAAAAAAAAATTCGCGTATCTTCTCCTAAATCCATGTCCATTTTTTACACAGATGAATAGTTGAATATCAAAATCGAGTGGACTAATTAACATTTAGTCAAGACCAACTCGTCTATTAGTTTGATTGTGTAAACGTCCCTCCAAACAACGCCTTTGAGAAATGCAATGCTAACTTTTTAAAGCTTCGACTATATATATGACCAATAAAATTAAAATGTATAAACGATAAAAGATATGGAATATGGAGCATAGGATATCATATATCATAGATAACTTATTGGACATGATTTTTTTTTATTGGTCTAGAAAAGAGAGGGGAGATGATTTTAACTACTACTCTATAGTTGTAAAATTCAGATAAATACATAACTACAATTAATTGAATATGAGAATTTGGGATAGAGAAGTATAAATGATAAAGAACACGGTATATGGAGCATAGGATATCATATCCTATAGATAACTTATTGCACATGATTTTAGCTACTACTCCGTAGTTGTTAGATTCAGATAATTAAGTGCATTACCGCCTTTGAGAAATGCAATGCCAACTTTCTAAAGCTTCGACCATATATATGACAAATAAAATTTAAAACTATAAACGATAAAGGATATGGTATATATGGAGTATAGGATATCGTATCCCATAGATAACTTATTGGACATGATTTTTTTTGGTCGAGAAAAGAGAGGAGACATGATTTTAAGTACTACTCTGTGGTTGTTAAATTCAGATAAGTACATAACTACGATTAATTGAATATGTGAATTTGGGATAGAGAATTATAAACGATATAACGGACACAATATATGGAGCATAGGATGGATACCATATCCCATAAATAAATTATTGGACTCGATTCTAACAACTACTCTGTAGTTGTTAAATTCAGATAATTAAGTACATAACTATGATTGATTGAATATGAGAATTTGGGATAGGAAAATTATTTGTGGAAAGGGAATAAAGAATAGAGGTTGAGGAATGAATTAAAAAAAGAAAAAGTAACACACTATTCATATAGAATTTACTATTGATAAGGGACATTACCGCCTTTGAGAAATGCAATGCCTACTTTTTAAATCTTCGACCATATATATGACAAATAAAATTAAAATGTATAAACGATAAAGGATACGGTATATGGAACCTAGGATATTGTATATTTTTATCCCACAGATATCTTACGGGACATGATTTTTTTTTTCGGTCGAAAAGCGAGGGGACATGATTTTAACTACTACTCTGTAGTTGTTAAATTCAGATAAGTACAAAACTACGATTAATTGAATATGAGAATTTGGGATAATGAAGTATAAACGATAAAGGATACAATATATGGTGCATAGGATATCATATCCCATAGATAACTTATTGGACATGATTTTAACTACTGCTCCGTAGTTGTTAAATTCAGATAATTAAGTACATACCTATGATTGGTTGAATATCAGAATTATGGATAGCGAAATGGTTTGTGGAGAGGGAAAAAAAAGAGGTTGAGGAAAGAAGCAAAAGGAGAAAAGAAGAAAAAACTAAAAAAAACGCACTATTCATAGGGGACATTTTTGGGCGAACCTTTCTTTTTAAAAAAATGTAATATGTATAGAAAAAGAGAGGGGACATGATTTTATTTACTAATCCGTAGTTGTTAAATTCAGATAAGTACATAACTACGATTAATTGAATATGGAAATTTGGGATAGAGAAGTATAAACGATAAATAACACAGTATATGGAGCATAAGATATCATATCCCATAGATAACTTATTGGACATGATTTTAACTGTTACTCCGTAATTAAATTCAGATAATTAAGTACATTAACTACGATTGATTGAATATGAGAATTTAGGATGGAGAAATTGTTTGTGGAGAGGGAAAGAAGAATAGGGGTTCAAGAAATAAGCAAAAACAGAAAGAAAAAAGAGGGGGAGGAGTTACACACCATTCATAAGGGACATTAACGCCTTTGAGAAATATAATACCAATTTTTTAAAGCTTCGACTATATATATGACAAATAAAAATGAAAATTATAAACGATAAAGGATAGGGTATATGGAACATGGAATATTGTATCCCATAGATAACTTACTGGACATGATTTTGTTTTGTCAAAAAGAGAGGGGACATGATTTTAACTACTACTCTGTAGTTCTTAAATTCAGATAAGTACATAACTACGATTAATTTAATATGAGAATTTGGAAAAAAGAAGTAAAAACGATAAAAGACACAGTATATGGAGCATAGGATATCATATCCCATAGATACTACTACTTTGTAGTTGTTAAATTCAGATAATTAAGTACATAACTACGATTGATTGAATATGAGAATTTGGAATATGAAAATTATTTGTAGAGAGGGAGTAAAGAATAGAGGTTGAGGAAAAAATACAAAAGGAGAAAGGAAATAAAATGAAAAATAAAAAAATGAAAAATGAAAAATGAAAAGAAAACGTAGCACATTATTCGTAAGGGAGTTTCTATTCATACGAGAAATTTTTGGAAACTTTTCTTCTTAATATGTATATAGATATATTACATTTGTGTGTTATAATCGTAACTCTACAGTATTTTCATCACTGTGTAGCGTTAGTATTTATAGGAGATTATTAGAATCTCCATTTTGTAGCATTAAACACACTTAGAATCTCCTAGGTCGATCTAGGGTTAATAGATATGTCAATGGTTTCAGGGACGTTTGTTAAAAAGGTATTGGATATTATGGCCTTATCTGTGGCAGAAAGTCCATTAATCGGAAAATCGGTGATAATAACGACGTAAAAAATGTGAAACGATTTTGGAAAATGACTTTTAATTTTGATGTTGGCAATTCCATTAAACTAGAAAATCGATGACGACAATGATAGCGTTAAAGTGTGAACCGATTTTGGAAAACGATTTTTCTTGGTTGTTGCTGAAAATTCAATTGAACTAGAAAATCCGCGATAATAATGACAGTAAAATGTAAAGTTATTCTGGAAAACGACTTTATCGTGTAGCTGTCGAAATTTCCATTCAATTGAAAATCGGCAATAATAACGACATTAAAATATGAAGCAGTTTTCGAAAATGGTTTTCCCTTGTTATTGTCGGATGTTTCATTACATTGCAAAATTGGCGATAATAACGGTGTAACAATTGAAATTATTTTGTAAAGCAATTTTGCCGTGTTCGTGCCAAAAATTCGATTAAACTAGAAAATAGTCGATAATAACGACGTTAAATATGGAAGGAGTTTAAAAAAGAAACGATTGTCGGAAGGGGTTTAAAAAAAGAATATCCGCAAGTTCCATTTAATTAGAAAATTTGTAATAATAATGGCTTTAAATGGAATTGTTTTGGAAAATGGTTTTGCCATGTTATTGTCGGAAATTCCATTAATCGGAAAATATGAGATAATAACGGCATCAAAATGGATATGTTAAACTCAGTTGTGAAAGTGACGGATTTTGAAGTGGCCGTTATAGTAGCAACGAAACGGATTTTTAAAAAAACTATTTTAAAAAAAAAGAGTTTCGTGTAGTTGAATATGTTGGCGTGGTTTAATCCGATTTTTAAAGTTTTATTAGGTTATCAAAAATGCTATATAGAACTGAACAATTATACACAATGCAAGTGCAGAGTTGGGAAGGTTAAGGCCTGGTTACTTTCTCAAGTAAAAGTTCGTGTCACGGCGGAAACGATCCCTTTAAGACAGTGGCTGGACCGTTCAATAAGGAGCATAACCACTTGGGGTGTAGCAAAAAGTAGGCACCTAAGTACGGGCGAACGTCAAGCGGTGGACCTGATGCAGGTCGAGTTTCGAACCCTTGCCAAGAAAAGGCATGGTTGGCCCTAGTAAGGATAAATTGGCCTTCTGAACGCTAGAGTCACAGTGAACATAAAACCATGTAAAGACACTTTATAGATGATCGACCTCATTCGAGTATCACCACCCAGTAAATTACTTACGGCTTAAAACAAAGTTTTCCGCCCCAACAAAGTCGCCAACCTATGAACGCTGCCACCGCGCATGCACACGCAACCCACGACGGCCTCCTACAAATTCGTTCCCGCATTCGAGGCAGCCTTTTAAATCTGTACCTTGTACTCCATAGAATGTGCGCGTATTCGTTTCATTCTCGGTAAGTGGTTTTAAATGCTCAAAGGTTGGATGTTTATTTTTGTTTGGCAGCCCGTTTAGTGATCCGAACTTGCTAAGTGACGTAGGAGTCGCCATCGAACAATTATGGGGTATCCGTAAACCGTTCGAGCCAACTTTTATCCTTACTAATGGCTAAAGTCGAACGACATGGGGACATGGCCATTGATTGGGGTGTGCAACATAGGTAATGGAACATGGGATCTGATTTTTGGAGCCCAAATAATAAAGAAGTTAGATTTCTAAAAAAATTATATATACACGTTTTGCTCCTTCCTTCTTTACTCACTGTCATCAAGCTAAGATATTCATCATTTTCCAAAAAAAACAAATAATCACTCCTTGATTTCTTACCTTCCACAAGTAAATAGGCTAATAATAAAATGTTGAAATTTTTTATTACTTTTATCGGCCATTGTTTTCTTCTTTGTCTTCTTCACTTCCAAAATTTATCAATCACATCATTTTGAATCAAATAAAACATAAATTACAAAGATGAAGTTCTACTCGTAACGAAAATATGTTGAAAATTTTTCAATTATTCTTATTTCATTCATTTTTTAATTTACGTTAATTGCTAGTAGCTCTATTCTAATTTCATCATTTGTTAGTCAGTGGTAATTGCCATTTTTTGGGCATGATACTAATTTTGGTGTTTTACATAATAATAATCTTGTAATCAACTTTTTGTTCAATGATACGGAGTAATAGGTAATTTAGGTGAGATATTTATTTTGTTATTTTTGCCAAGTGATAATTGTGTTTCTTTCTTGGACTTAATTGAAGAATCAATTTGATCTTAGATCGAAACCTCTATAACTTTTTATCAAACGATTCTATTGAAATTATGAAAAGAGTAGGCGTAATTCTAGAATGCTTCTTACAAACTTAATAACACTCATATGTAGAAAAACATAAAGCAATATTCATAGGTCAATCATTATGTGAGAATCTTTCATTAACGTTGATGAGATCCCATCTCTTCTAAGTTTTTGGGCTATAAAAAATGTTATTTCAAATTAAATAGATGTAAGAAAAATCATATTAAATGAATTTTCTTGACTTACACTCCGTTATAGTTGTAGATTTTTTTTGTATAAGGAATTCGAAATTCGTAATAAACTTCGTATTCCAAAATAATTCATTAAGTATATAAATTTGGGTTATTTAATAGGAATAATCTCCACTTTGGATGATATTCCATAAATAAAACCAACTTTAATTAATATGGTAATAAACCCATCTATGAGACGCATCAACCACGAATAGAATTGACTCATTAATGACCGGATGCATGCAGCAGATTAATCTTTTTCTTTTTTATATCAATGTCGATTCTTTCCCTAACAAATTTTAAACCCTAATTTTGCGCAACAATTGATGAATATCATGGGTAATCCATCAAACTCATGTATTTCGAATTCATGGGAATCTAACATCTCGAAATATGTTTTCCGCAATCACAAGTTACAGACAATGATTAGTACAATCAAGAAGAGAGAAAACACTGGGAAGAAGTTTTATGGACATCCATTATGACCGATAAGCTCAATAATTACGATTATGGTTATTATCAGTTAGTTTAGTAATATCAAATAAACCATAATAAAATAATGTACAGGCGTAGCAGGTAACCCGAATTCATTTGTGTTTGATATGTTTCATACATAGGTTTACTCTCGGGTTATTAATTATATATAGTTGGTTTTATTTATGGAATACCACCCAAAGTTCGGATTATTACTGTTAAATAACCCTATAAATTTAGGGCCTAAAAAAATGCACCAGACCTCCATATTTATTGAGACGGCCACCTAAAGATAATAGTTGTACCCTTAAGAATTCCATGTCTATAATAACTCTCATTTCAAGGATTAGGTCGTCAACTATTCTGATATTCGACTAACGGATCATGGTACGTATTGGCCAGTCGGCCGCATTAGGAACGTCGACATCCTATTTCGCCCGCTCAATGTTGCCTTTACTAATCAATCAATGTTCCGTGGCAATGGTATTTAAATGGGGGGGGGGATAGATTAACGAAAAACCATTTAACCATTATATGCAATTTAGAAAGTCGGTATAATTAGATAAAAATAACTAACATCCAAATCGATCTTAATGTTCCTTACTTGCCATGTGCAAAGAACACGAAACAATTAAACATCAAAAGTTTCATATCGAAGGGAAAATATTGTATTAAGTTATTAAGATGATATTCTATTATGGAAAACAGGTTTAACGTGATATTACGTGTATCAATCGATTTAGTCGTATTAACCAACCCGTTAAACAGCTTGAAGAACGTACACATTAATAAAGATGCGTAGTGTGGCGCGCCTAAAAAATTCTATGCGTGGATTTGGGCGTTCTTGCTAATGCGTCGTCTGACCTCTGATTTATTTTAATAACAGACTTGAAACAGGAACAAACTCAGACACGGGCGCCTCAGATAATTGACCTTAAATTTAGTCACCTGATTGCAGGCAATTTAATTTAAAGAGACCAGGACCGGGTGCAAGTTTCTTGATCCGTAATCGCTTCAGATGCAAATATTATTTATGTTTTACATGTTCTATTGAGTACTTTAAAATGCTATTTCGTTGTATAAGCTGTAATCCCTTATAATTTCTAATGCAAAACAGTGGCGGAATTACTGTCGAGTTGAGATTAACACACTGATTACCAAACTTTATTAACTAAAGGTAAGTCAGTACAACTGTCACTTTATACAAAAAGGGCAAAATTTAAAATCCTCAAAAGTGTTTAAAATTAAATCAGTTCAACAATTTCGACCAATTGCCTGCTGTAACATGGTCTACAAATGCATCTCCAAACTCCTATGTAATAGATTGGAGTTGGTTCTCCCTCAAATTATTTCTAAAACTCGGGGTGGTTTTATTCTTGGTAGAAATATCCTGGAGAACATCTCGATCTGCCAAGACTTAATTAAACTATATGGGAAGAAATCGGTCTCGCCAAGATGCTTGTTCAAAATCCACCTTCAGAAGGCTTATGATAGTGTGGAATGGTCATTTCTGGAGAAAATGTTATGGGCTTTGGAGTTCCCTCCTGAATTCAACGCTCTTATTATGGAATGTGTCACGTCTGCTTCATATTCGCTTAGCTTGAATGGTAATGTCCTTGACTTTTTCAGAAGGAAGAGAGGGCTTAGACAAGGTGACCCGCTATCTCCTCTCCTTTTCACTATCTGTATGGAATATTTGGTGAGACTTCTAGACCACACCACAAGTACTTTGGACTTCAGATATCACCTTCTCTGTAGTCCTATGGGACTGAGTAGTCTTATGTTTACTGACGATCTGTTATTATTTAGCAAGGGGGACACCAAATCCATTATGGTCCAACTTAAGACCTTTGCTACCATCTCGCAGGCTTCTGGGCTTAAAATGAGCCCTGGCAAGTCGAATGTCTATTTTAATGGTGTCCCGGATCAAGTGATGGAGGATATTGTGGCTGTCGCAGGATGTGTGGAGGGTAAGCTACCATTCAAATACCTAGGAGTCCCGATTAAGCCATCCAAACTGAATGCTAAGGATTGTAGGCCTCTTATTGATAACATCATGGAGAGAATAAGAATGCTAGGGGCAAGGAAATTATCTTATATTGGCCGTTTAGTCCTAGTTCAATCGGTACTCAAGACCCTACATACTTACTGGGCATCGATTTTCATGATTCCTACAGGAGTTCTTAAGAACATTGAAACTCTTTACAGAAATTTCTTGTGGGACGGGGGTACCGAATACAAGAGGACTCCATCAGTCTCATGGAGGAAGATTTGTAAACCGATTAAGGAAGGAGGACTAGGACTGCGTGATGATACCACCTGGAACAAAGCTGCACTCGGAAAGAAGGTGTGGTGTGTGTATACAAAGGCAGACTCCCTTTGGGTGAAGTGGGAACATCAAATCTATCTTAAAGGGGCCGTGTGGTTAGAATATGAGCCAACTAATGATGCAACATGGACATGGAAGAAGATTAGCAAAATTAAAAACATACTGAAACCTGCCTTTATGGCTGATGAATGGTGTAATCTCGCAGTTAGGAGGTATACTGTCAAAAAAGGCTACGAGTGGTTAAGGAAACGAGGTGAGGAAGTCAATTGGTGGCACCTGATATGGAACAGATGGCAAACGCCTAAACATCAGTTGTTTAATTGGATTTATCCACACAAGACACTCAAGGTTAATGATAAATTATTCAAATTGCAGGTGGTAGAAGATGATATGTGCTGTATATGCGGCCTGCAACCTAAAACACATGACCATCTGTTTTGCGAATGTGTGTACAGCAAACGGATTACAGAATTGGTTAATATGTGGCTGCAAATCAGGATACCCAATCTTGGTTTACAGGAATGGAGAATTAGGAGGAGGGGTTCCAAACTCAAAATGCAAGTGATCGATGGAACTATTAATGCTCTTATTTATAGCATTTGGCAGGAACGGAACAGGAGTCGTTTGGAACACTATGTCCACACGCCTGAAGCTGTGATGCTGCGTATCAAACAGGAGATGAAAACTAGAATTCGAACATGTACTAGTGGTAATTTGACCTCTAGTGATAGAAAATGGATTGAGAAAATTGGATGTTAAATTCATTTATTCAACTTTTTTACCATTTCCCAAAAAAAAAAATAATAATAATAACGGTGTTATGGAAATCAATAAGTGTAACGGAATAGACTTTCACTAGGATCATACTAAACTAGGTTCGAGAATTCAGTCAAAACAAATTAGACTTCAATCTCTAACTAGGCAACTCAACTATAATTGGACTGCATGCAGCGAGGTCCTGGCTTAAGTAATGTACACCCCTCTTGGACACCAACCGTAATCCTGTTGAACCCGACGGCGACTTACACGATGCGATATCTAAGTTTATGGTCAAAATATACACACTCCTAAACACAAACCATGCATGCTCAGTTCAACGACCAGTGCGTCTCACATAGACACATCAGCTTTATAGTTTATGGCAAAACGTATACCCTAGACTATATTACTCTACCCGTACACTTGTCCTTATTCCATAACTCCAAAACAAAGCTGTTGTCGTAATTCGATAGGATTATCAAAACGTTCTAAAAAGAAAACTTTCTAATTTAGGAAACTTCTTTTGAGAAACTTTTTGTTTTAGGAAACATTCTATTTTAGAAAATTTCCTCGGAATAACAATACGATGAAAATAGTGTTATCAAGCATAGAAGCTTATATCATTTACACATTTATCCTGCAATTTAACAAAACAATAATTGTGTGCATGCATGTACTATGAATAATGCACTATAATATATATATATATATATATATATATTCTATGCGAATGCAACGAAGTAATATGACACTACTATGCAATGATAAATAACTATATTACATGTACATGATATTCAAATGCAAATTGAAAAATATCTTCACCAATAATATTCATTATTGGATTGACTTCGAGTCAATACGTGGATTTCAAGTCCATGAGCTTATTCTTAAGCATAGATTGTACGTCAACAATCAAAATGGATGATTATATAAGATCCCCATTAAAGTGTCCATTACATATCGCGCACAAATATTATTCGGTTCCGTGAATTAATATATCAATATAATTACTTATACTGCCGGCACTGCTTAAAGATACCTGAATATATATTTGGTACCAATATTTTCATATAGCTAGGCCATCTATTATCGTTCAGATATCTATGTCAATTAAATGACATCCAAGTTTCATTACTCTTCATGAGTACCAACTGCACGTGCTTGCCATTTTCTTTCACTTATAACATATGAACCGAATATGACCTTCACACTCCATCGTGTGTGATTATTGAAAATTTGGCAAGAATCTCAATGTTCATACATTTACTATCCATGACCGAGCTATAGCTCGCTCCACCTCAAGGAGGGTAAATCTGTCTATAGTCAAATCATAAATTTTAATGTATAACATATCTTGATATGATAAAGTGATCAAGCTGGTATATCATTATACATCATTATCAAAACCAAATTATGTAAATCAACATTCATATTTCTTGAATTTCTAGTTGATGTATATCATATTCAAAACAAGTGTCTGAATCTCTGGTTTAGTTGGGGATCAATATTACTTGTTTGTTTTTACCAACTTATCCTTATCAATCTCCCCCTTAAGGTGGTAAAACTATCATTATTTGATAGATTTAAAAGGGCAATATCCACCTTAAAATTTATTTTATATTTCATAAATTTAAAACGACTAATTCTCTTCAGTAGAATAATATATTAGGGAGCTCGGTTTGACGCAATTGGTTTTCCACGTGCTGAATTAAAATTGCCCATTCAGGAGATCATCATGTTCACATGATACTTATATTATGATGTACTTACTCGTATAATTTTGCTTGACTACATGTCGCATAATTCAATCATACAAAAACATTCATATTCATTATCTAACTACGAGTATTATCTCCAACATAATATTTCATCTCACTGTATTATCTCGACTTATATATATATATATATATTTATTGATATACGAGAGAGTTTCAGCACTTTATTATTAAACTAGTTGGAAAGTCTGTGCGATGCACGAGCCAATTTTTAGTGACAATGATAATGACACCAAGTTAGAGGATTGTATAAATTTGTGAGACTACGCAACAGTAGAAAGTAAGTCGAAAATAAAAGTATGTCTAATGGTAAACAAATATTATCCACATACATGAATGTGTTTTTTGGGAGGTCATATATGCAGTAAACGTCAAATTAAATTATACGCGTGCATTGCATTTAAAACTCATAATATCTCTCTTTAAGACAGTACTCGGTAAATATTTGTGCTGATAGTTGATATCTAAGAACCAATAATGACTTCAATTTATAATCATAGGATCATTTCTTATGATAATCTTTCAATGTGGTACAATTATAATACGTAGTACTTCCTCCTTCCTTTTATCTTCTTTCGTATTCTATTTTCGTCCGTCTTTCTATCTTCATCCCATCGCAAATACGGAGTTTTTTATTTGGTCCAACATTTTTCCTATATTAACCTCACTTTTTACTTATAACTACAATTATAGAAATGAAAAATATTTAATTTATACATTTGGCGTTATTCTTTTAATGACCTTATTCTTTCAACGTTAGATAACTTTTACTAATTTTATAGTCTTAAAAGCTCTTTATTTTTTGTCGATATTTAAGGACAGATTATATAATGAAAATTCATCTCCCTATTATATAATTTTTCGATGTGAGATAGAGTTTTTCTCAGACTGAAAAGATGTTTGGTTAATATCTATTGACGAATGATTACTCTTATTTATAATATAGAATTTAATCAGCTCATCATAATTTTTCGATGTGGGATAATTTTACTTAATTTTATGTGTTAGGATTAAGGATCAAAAGATTTTTTTTTTGATATCTAAGAACGGATGATTATTCTTATTTATAATATAGAAATTTATCACCTTAATATAGTTTTTCGATGTGAGATGATTTTACTATTTCTTTATGTAATAGATTCATTACTTTTTCGAGCAAATAATATGAACTTCATACCTTTATAATAATTTTTCGATGTGGGAAAATTTCACATACGTTTATAGTCTTTATTAAGACTCAAAAGAGAAATTTTACTTAAGTTTATTATAGTCCTAAGAACTTTTCTAAAACTCAAAAGATGTTTGGTTTATATCAATGAAATTCATGACTTTGTAATAATTTTTCGATGTGTGAAATTTTCCTCAAGTTCATAGTCTTAAGAGTTTTTTAAGACTCAAAAGTGTAGGATAATTTTTCTTAATTAAGTCCATGGTTTAAGAATTTTTTTTAAGACCCAAAAGAGTTTGTTTTTCATCTAAGTTATTAAGGACGAACTGAAGGAGTTATGTCCACTGTCCTACGGATTAACCCGCTTAAGTCTATGTATCTGATATGCCTTGCTAGAGGTCGATGTCGGGTTGACATATAAATGAGTTATATGTCTGGTAGTCTTAAGTGGGCCCATTGGGTCACACACAATGTGTACGGGATATTATTAATATATCGGTATATTAATATATATCGGGTCAGTAGTAATACGACTCAGCTGTGCTGTCGGGTTATGGTAATTAGAGTTATAGTAATAATCTAGTTATGGTAACTAGAGTTATTGTGATAATCTAATTATACCAATTGGAGTTATAGAATAACTTCTAGGTTAAGTAGGTAACCTATCTCTCCTATATAAGGAGGTTCATATGATGAACCAGATATACAATTGTGAGTATTGATTTATATATTATTAGAGAGAAAATTTTGTGAGACCGTCTCACAAAACCCTTATACTAGCATATACGTCGCAGTTCCGTACCCGTGTGGATACCAAAGGAGGCATCACGTTTGGGGTGCTTTATTCTTGTCCGTGGAGATTATTTATTCTTGTCCGTGAAGATTATTAATTCTATCCGTGGAGATTATATATATTTCTGGGTTTATTGTACTTCTTATTAATACGCTGTTCCGCTGCAAATAAGGTATACTCCCTCCATCCCACTATGATGTTCCCACTTTTAATCAAATGTGAGGAATATAATAATCAAATGGGAACATCTCTTTGGGATGGAGGGAGTAATTGTTATCCCTCTTCTTTTGTCTTTTCGGTTAATACTCGTAACAGGTCCTTGGGTTTAAGCGTTGTAACCCTACAGTGGTATCAGAGCCTCTGTTATGCAGTATTAATCAAATCGACCTGAATCTTTGTCTCATAATTGGTTATGAGGGATTCTACCCGCTTATTAATTTGATTTTATTTTTAGTCCTGAGAATTGTTCTCTATTCACCTGCTCGTATATGCTCAGCACTTAACATAATTGTCAGAGATATTTATTTGTAATACTTTGACGTGACGTATCACACAATTAGTTACATAGTTCATACTTTGATCATATGATGTCATCATATTTTGATTTCTTGGCATGATTGGCTTTAATCGTATATTTATTTGCTTATTGACGATGAGTGTAATACTTTGATTATAAGCTGATCTCTTAGCTGAGTTGTTGACGATGAAGTCACGTGCGCGTGTTAAGTTACTGTTTCCACTCCTTATTCCCATGTTCGTAATACTTTGATTATTATTTTGTTGTAATCTATGGAGTGATTGTAAAATATTGAGTTTGCTAGATCACTTCAAGGAAACGTATTACTTCATTTGATTAGTCTAGTAATTATCTATTATGTTTAGGGTATCTAAATTTGTGAATTTAAATTGTTAAATTATGAAATTTACTTTTAAAATTTAAGATATAATATAGATTATGTTTTAATTTTATTGACCCATCATAATCCTCGATTTCCTTGTTGACGATGAGGCTAATAAGATTGGTCAAGATTCGATTGAAATTGAGAAATTAAAATTACTAGAATTTTGTCAACGATGAGTCCTAATAAGATTAGAACAAGACTCGTTTTTTGGTGGAGATGGAACAGAAAGAGATCAACTCGGTTGGCACGAGTGTGACTCGGTAGGCACGAGTATGACTCGGTAGGCACGGGTGTGTCCCGGTCGGAACGGGATGACACGGGCGGCAAAGGTTTGACCAAGACGACACAATATTTACTCGGACGACATGGTGTCGGGTCGGGTGACGCTTTTAAAGAAAAGTCATTTTCTTGCGTTTGTGTATTGATTATGAATCAAACATGGATTATATTTTATTTTTCCGAATCAATGAAAAATTAGTTTTCTAAATCGGTAAATAATATTATGCAATTTAATTATCATATTATCATAAATAGATCGAAAAAAGAGTTTCTCGAGTTTTATTTGATCTTGATAAATTGTTTATCTATATGACAATTATAAGTTGCAGATCGATTGTGAATCGAGTTTTGTATATCCGTTCAATTTTTCCGGGTGGGAAATTGTTCCTCGTAGTTGGAAAAATGAAAGATATTAGTGAAATTGTTCAAACCAAATAGTAATTATGAATTGTAATATGATTATGAATCAAAATATGGGATCTTTTAACTTGTTTTCTGCGCAAATCACAATAATAATTGAATAATTATGTCATACGATGCATAAATTTTATTGTTTAGACTTGTGACTTGTGTGCTTAGAACTAATAGGTCGCCTTGTAAGTTGACCTAGTGGCATGGTTAGGACCCATATGCATCTAATCCCTCGCACAAATATTAAGTATTGCCTTTCCAGAATTGACCACTACAACAATTTCATACCATTGGTTGAAGTGACTGCCTAAGCGGTGCTTTGCCGATTTGTGTGGACTGAGTAGGTGGGTAACGGTTACCCACAGGTTCAGTCTGGTTTGCTTAACATTGCTATCATGTCGGACTTGGGCTTTGAGGCAAGTAGTTGGTGTCATAGGATGACTCATTCCGACGAACCAAGAATTACATATTGATGTAATTGACAATGTTGTTGTCTACCTTTACTTTTGGAGCTTGAGCAGTGAGCCCAAGTTCACTTGAGCGACAAAAGGTTTAGGATCTTGGAATATTATGCGAACTTGAGGGTGGTTTTCATGATTTTATCTTAAAATTGTTTAAGATTATTAATATTAATTACCGTTTTACTTAGCATATAATTGTAGTTGTTTTTTAGTCACTGTTATCACATTTATTAAAGATGAGTTTGAATTGTTCAACCTCGTTGATTGGTATCTTGAGAATTGTTTTCAAAAATTAGAGATATGGATTTTGTCCTTGTGAAGGATAATTTCGACAAATTATAACCAGTGCTAATGTACAGTACGGACTGTATAATTATTAGAGTCATGGAGATGACTACTATAAGTACCAAAATCAATTGTTTCAATAAAGGGAACTGTTCCCATTAAGTGAGAAAATGTTGAAGATGATCTAATTAATCCATGTCATACGATGACGTGATTATATTGATAATCAAGAATTTTGGATGATTCTTTCAAAAGAATTAGGAATTGAAATCGTTTCAATTAGTCCTAAGTTTAGGTCACTTTATAGGTGACTTAATAAGGTTTCTCACCTTTTAGCATGAGATGTTAAAAGATGATTGAACATTATATCAAGAAGGCAAATAATACTAATGTTCTATGAGTTCATTAAGAAAATTGCTTGAGATAATGATTAATGAATCTAAGATGTTGGCTAAAGTAAGGGAATGATAATTGTTATCATACCCAAAGTTGTTGCCAAATTTAGATTAGGTATGATTTTATTAGTCATTAATGTAATGACAAATATATGGCATGGGTAGATAGCTATCTAGAAGTGTCTAGAAAATCTGCAAATCAATGGAAGTATGACTTCATGTGTGTATGTTACTAGAGTAATTGTTACTTGCATTCTACAGTTTTGGTATAAGATACCAAATGCAGCTATTATATTGTGGATGTGATGGCTCAAAGAGGGTAGAATAATGGTATATAAGTGAAGTGTTTTATGATGAAATGGACAAACGTTGTTGTTTCATATATAAAAAGAAAATCACTTAATTTTACCATAAAGCTGAATACTGGAATTGAATAAATGTTATTCTTGTACTAGTCATAAGCAAGAATATTGATTTTGTTTCATGTATGGGCATGAAAAGTTTTAATAAAAGTATAACAATTCTTGCTCTATACCTTGCAAGAATATGAGGTACAATAATGCTAACATGTTTGTTGGGCTCTACATTCCTAGTAGTGAATGCTTTTAATTGTAACATAACAATCAAAAGGTTCCGTCCCTCGACACGAGTTTTACCTATTATGGCATTGTCCTTAATCCATGAGACAAGAGATATAAGAATAAGTTTCATAATGATGAAATTATAAACCTTATTGATAAGGATCAACTGAGGTAAATGGATCTTGTTTAGATGGATAAATGACATTACAAGTGACTCCTATTAATTGTAGTGGGAGGGTACTTAGACTTGTTAGACCACACACATACAGATATGTGTGAGTTTAACTAGTGATGTTGCAAAATGGGCAGCACGTATGGTTTTGTTCGATATGATTGAAACAGGGAGGAATTGAACTAAAAGATTGTGATCATCTTAGAAGTAGTGAAAAGTGTTTCAAACTACATCGAACCATATTTGATATGATTTGGTCTATGATGAGTTATGCAGATTTTATTGGCGCTTTAGAAGCTTATGCACTATAAAAGTCTTTGTACAAATGTTGATGAGATTGTCCATGTAAGTCGGAGAATAGACACCATATGAGATATGGATTGAAAATGTTCTTAAAAGTCTTTTCTTAATTATCAAGTCAAGTTTAAAGAAAATTGTTTTCTAGAACTTAGACTCAATTATGGCATGTGTTTTATTAGGAGTATTATATTAATTCTACAAACCATCCAAAGAGCAAAACTGTTTTGTTGCATGGAGTGGTATGTTTCTTTTAAAAATATGTGATTTCTAATAGAAACAGTGGGAGTAGAATCGACCTTGAAATTGTTCGAGATTAACAAGATTTCTCTTCAACAGTTGTAGAGAATATTGATGAATCCATGAAAAGTCATGATCATCTTACTTGCAAAATATTATCCTACATAGGTTTGACCTATGATGAAACAATAATGGGCAAAGACTCCAAAACTCACATAAAATCTAATAGATTCTACATACCATAACTACCAAGTATAGACTATGGTTAAATGGGTCTTATAGTGAAGAATAGTCTTCAATATAAAGACGATGTAGATTAATATAAGAGTATCTATGAAGCATAGTTGGTAGTTAAGGATTGATCTCATAGTAATGACTATGGGAAAACCTTCTTACAACATTATGCTTAAGTCTATTAAGATTGATTTAGCATTTTGAATGTCATCACTCATTATGATGAGTTTTGAACATATATATGTGAAGTACATTTCTTGGAAGGGATGAAATATGATGTATGTGCGACACATCGTTGAATTTCATATTATTAAAGTTGCTAGACAAATGTGAATGATCCAATTTGATTGGAGCAAGTATTATGGAGCAAGTATCTTCGTTCTCAATGTGGTAATTCAAATATGTTTGTTTTCCATTGAGATGAAGAGAGACAAAGTGTGTACAAGAGGCTAGTGGGAGTGCATTTATCGTTATGATTTGGTATGTAAGTAACATACTTCTCTAACTAAACGACATTTGATTGCTTTCGTCTATGAGACTTTGCAAGAAATGTGTTTATTGTGTGCTCGTATGACGAGTAGATACTAATCTAGTGAGTGTCACTAGAATGTTATCTAAGGATTGTTCCTTTGCGCTTGAGAAGCAAAAGGGGAATTATTTAAGAGATGCGCATGATGTGATAAGCGAATTATTGAAAACAAGTTACAACGATTCATATTTCCAAATAGACAAAGATGACGTGAGATTGTAATCTCAGTAAATTTTGTTTTGGATAAGAAGTTGTGTGTTGGAACGGTTCCAAAGGACAACTTTATGACTGATATCATAACTAAAGTTAGTGTTCTATTGCTTTTGAAGCAAATAGACGTTTGATTACGAATCAAGCACACACTCAACTTTAAAGTTTATGATGCAATTGTTGCTTATGAAACTAACAGTTTGCCTTAATTGAGATAAGGTAGATTGGTCATATGCTTGTAAATAACTGATACAAATGTTGTATGTCCCGAAAACTTCTCTACATAAAGATCAGATTGATTATGATCGGTATAAGACGCATGGGCGAGTGGTCTTAGTACCTTTAGAGGTGTTTGGTTTAGTGGGAGTTATTTCGATAATTGATATATTTATGACATATTGTCATTTGGTTAATGTAACCGAGTTTTGTCCCTAAATAATTTACATTGATGAAATAGATCACTAAGTACGTGACTTAGTCTTGGAACTCTATTTGGATGATGTAATTATTTTGTCTCTAGTCAGGGTATTATGTTGGGACATTTGAATACCCTTAAATGACTAGTGTGTGAGTTGGTTGATGACTAAGTTCCTTGAGTCATAGGTATTGAGATACTAAACCAGGCATAAGGGTGTATGTTAAGAACATGCATTAGACAGACCCGCCGAAAAGGATTTTACTAAGATTTTGCTTAGTGTCAGTAAAGTTCTTTGCAAGTTATGAACTTGTACGGTCTTTAGACCTGAGTCTTTGACTATTCTGTACATGTGATGTGTATGCATTTGGCATTATTCTTTTAATGACATTATTCTTTCAACGTTAGATAACTTTTACTAATTTTATAGTCTTAAAAGCTCTTTATTTGTTGTCGATATTTAAGGACAGATTATATAATGAAAATTCATCTCCCTATTATATAATTTTTCGATGTGAGATAGAGTTTTTCTCAGACTCAAAAGATGTTTGGTTAATATCTATTGATGAATGATTACTCTTATTTATAATATAGAATTTAATCAGCTCATCATAATTTTTCGATGTGGGATAATTTTACTTAATTTTATGTGTTAGGATTAAGGATCAAAAGATTTTTTTTTTGATATCTAAGAACGGATGATTATTCTTATTTATAATATAGAAATTTATCACCTTAATATAGTTTTTCGATGTGAGATGATTTTACTATTTCTTTATGTAATAGATTCATTACTTTTTCGAGCAAATAATATGAACTTCATAACTTTATAATAATTTTTCGATGTGGGAAAATTTCACACAGGTTTATAGTCTTTATTAAGACTCAAAAGAGAAATTTTACTTAAGTTTATTATAGTCCTAAGAACTTTTCTAAAACTCAAAAGATGTTTGGTTTATATCAATGAAATTCATGACTTTGTAATAATTTTTCGATATGTGAAATTTTCCTCAAGTTCATAGTCTTAAGAGTTTTTTAAGACTCAAAAGTGTAGGATAATTTTACTTAATTAAGTCCATGGTTTAAGAATTTTTTTTAAGACCCAAAAGAGTTTGTTTTTCATCTAAGTTATTAAGGACAAACTGAAGGAGTTATGTCCACTGTCCTACGGATTAACCCGCTTAAGTCTATGTATCCGATATGCCTTGCTAGAGGTCGATGTCGGGTTGACATATAAATGAGTTATATGTCTGGTAGTCTTAAGTGGGCCCATTGGGTCACACACAATGTGTACGGGATATTATTAATATATCGGTATATTAATATATATCGGGTCAGTAGTAATATGACTCAGCTGTGCTGTCGGGTTATGGTAATTAGAGTTATAGTAATAATCTAGTTATGGTAACTAGAGTTATTGTGATAATCTAATTATACCAATTGGAGTTATAGAATAACTTCTAGGTTAAGTAGGTAACCTATCTCTCCTATATAAGGAGGTTCATATGATGAACCAGATATACATTGTGAGTATTGATTTATATATTATTAGAGAGAAAATTTTGTTAGACCGTCTCACAAAACCCTTATACTAGCATATACGTCGCAGTTCCGTACCCGTGTGGATACCAAAGGAGGCATCACGTTTGGGGTGCTTTATTCTTGTCCGTGGAGATTATTTATTCTTGTTCGTGAAGATTATTTATTCTATCCGTGGAGATTATATATATTTCTAAGTTTATTGTACTTCTTATTAATACGTTGTTCCGCTGCAAATAAGGTATAATTGTTATCCCTCTTCTTTTGTCTTTTCGGTTAATACTCGTAACAGGTCCTTGGGTTTAAGGGTTGTAACCCTACACGAACGATTGCTCTTATTTATATAGTAGAATTCGATCACCTTATTACGGAGTATGTTTTGGACAAATGATTATCTAAAACGAATGATTTCTCTTATTTATGATATCTTATCATAATTTTTCGATGTGTGATAATTCTACTTAAATTTATAGTTTTAAGAACAGGATTCAAAAGATTTCTGATTGATATGTAAGGACGATGATTACTTTTATTTATATAGTAGAATTTCATCACTTTTTTGTAATTTTTCGATCTGAAATATTTTTTACTTCAATTTGTACTTTTAAGAGGAGTATTATAAGATTCAAAAGATTTTTGATTAATATCTAAAAATGAATAATTTCTCTTATTGATGATGTAGAATTTCATCACCTCATCATAATTTTTCGATATGGGATCATTTTACTTAAGTTTATAGTTTTACAAAGTTCTTTTACGACTCAAAAGATTTCTCGTTGATATCTAAAGAAGAATGATTGTTTTTACTCCGTATTTATATAGTACAATTTCATCACCTTTATTATAATTTCTCGATGTGGGATAATTGTACTTAAATTTATAATTTTAAGAGCTTTTATAAGACTATTTTTTTTGTTAATATCTAAAAACGAATGATGTATCTTATTTATGATATAGAATGTCATCACCTCATTATAATTTTTCTATATGCGATGATTCTACTTAGGTTATAGTCTTAAAAACTCTTTTTAGAACTCAGATTTTTGGTTGATATCTAGACACAAAAGATTTCTCTTTTCCATCAGATTACGGTCCTATGAGCATTTTTAAGACTCAATTTTTTTATATTTAAGAACGAATTGTTGATCTTATTTATAATATCAAATTTCATCACCTCATAATTTTTCGATATAGAATAATTTTGACTTAAGTTTAGATATAGTCTTAAGATCTCTTTTATAACTTTACTTAAGTTTATAGTTTTAAGAGGTTTTAAGACTCGATTGAATTTTGGAAGATATCTAATAACGAATGATTAGTCATATTTAAGGACGAAAGATTAAACTTATTTACAACACAGAATTTCATCACCTCATTATAATTTGGAGGAATGATTACACTTAGTTACATTGACGTTTTCACTCACCTATGAATAGTGTCCAAAAAGCAAAACAAAGAATTAAATGGAACAGAGGGAGTATAATTTTTCGATGTGAGAGTATGTTATTCAAGTTTGTAGTCTTATTAAAATATTTTCTAAGACTCAAAAGTATTTTTTTTTATTGATATTTAAGAAGGAATGATTAGTTTTATTTATAATATAAAATTCCATTATCATAATTTTTTTGATGTGGGATAATTTACTGTGTTAAAAGCTCATTTTAAGACCCAAAAGAACACATGATTACTCTTATTTGTAATATAGAATTATCATCTTTTTTTTTGGTCGATATTCAAAAATAATGATTACTCATATTTATATTATAGAATTCCAAAATCTCATCATAATTTTATCTCATCATAATTTTTCGATGTGGGATAATTACTTAAGGTTATAATCTTAAGAGTTCTCTATGAATCAAAAGATTTTTGGTGGATATCTAAGGACGGATGATTACTCTTATTTATAATATAGAATTTCATCACCTTATTATAATTTGTCGATGTGGGATAAATTTAATATCTTTAGAAGTAATAAATTCATCACTTTTTCAAGCAAATAATATGAAATTTATACTCTAATGAAAGCATTTTCTACCACGAATCTAATTAATTCATTTTTATAATTTTATTTACGATATCTTTTTGTTAAATGAAATTTAAAGATTTTTGGATGAAAATTATAAAACATCACATTAATATAATAGATTAAATATATTGATTGAATAATTAAAAGATTCTCTATTTGATTTTTTTATAATTAATGATACTTTCCTAAATTGAGTTTTGATGTAACCGACCAATCATATCGCTCAAAAACTACCTCCTTTATATATATATATATATATATATATATATATATATATATATATATATATATATATATATTGATTTCTTCTAAGAGAAACTTCATATTTATCAAAACAGGTGTAATAAGACCCCGGATGGCCTTGATTGTCACATATTTAATCCTTTTGTGCTAACTTTAATTTGTCTATAATTCATGACAATTTTTATAATTTACTTCGCATTATCTTGATAAATTCACTTATCGCACGCCACATTTTTTTTGGGCTGATTTTCATTATGCTAAACTTCTAGTTTAGCTATATTTCATTCTAATGCATAATAATCGTATTCATGTGGTAAAAAACAAATTATTAATGTGACATGACACAAATGATGTCTCATATAAATAGGCGAGATCCGTCAAAATTACTTAATAATTGATCCTGATGGTTATTAATTTTCTTCATATAAATAAAAATAAGTATTGTATAAATAAAGCAGATAACAAGTATATGAATAAAATTCCAACTTAATTAACAACAATAATAATAATTATTATTCAACCATCCAAAACATCAAAGTAAAGTACCGCGATAAAATCCAACATATAACTAAAACTTTATTCTATAAGTAATTATAAATATAAATTGATCTTAGTGGACCAATTATGCTTGGGTAGTGAAGAAATCTTTTACTTCCAAATGGGTTGACTTATTAGTATTGAAATCACTTTCACCATCTCCATGCACCATATTTGTCTCTACATTCTTTTCTTTCTGAGACATTTGATAGAGGTCAACAAAGTATTTTGGAGTGCGGCAAACACGGGTCCAGTGACCATATTGTCCGCAACGGTAGCATTGGTTGGGGCCCACCTCATTTGTATTTTCCTCTGATTTATGATCATTTTCCCACTTCTTGTGATGATATGACCTTTTGAAGATACCACCCCGGTCTCGTCCGTATCCCGACGCTCAACCACGGCCGCGACCGCGACCACGTCCTTGACCATAACTATTTGCATAATCATTTCCTTTTTTATATGTCCCCTGATGGGAGGCCACATTCGCTTCTGGGAATGGTTGAGTACCAGTGGGATGATATGAGTGGTTTTTCATCAATAACTCATTATTTTGCTCAGCCAGAAGTTAACAAGAGATTAGTTCAGAGTATTTCTTAAATGCTTTTTCACGGTATTGTGTCTGCAGGACAATGATACTTGCGTGAAAAGTGGACAATGTCTTTTCTAACATGTCATAATCGCTAATTTTCTCTCCACATAATTTCAGTAGTGAAGTGATTCTGAACACGGCTGAGTTATATTCTGTTACAGACTTAAAATCTTGTAACCTCAAAGTCGCCCATTCGGCACGAGCACCGGGTAACATCATGCTTTTTAGGTGTTTATACCTTTCATCCAATTCTGTCCAAAGAGTATAGGGATCTTTCACAGTCAAATATTCAATTTTGAGTCTCTTATGGAGATGGTGACGAAGAAAAATCATGGCTTTAGCTTTATCTTGATCAGATGACTTATTTCCTTCCTTAATAGTTTCACCAAGGCCTTTTGCAGCTAGGTGAATTTCACCGTCCAGTACCCAGGCCAAGTAGTTCTTTCCACTTATATCTAGGGTCTCGAAATCAAGTTTTGCAATGTTCGACATGATGAAACTATACAATCAAATATCACATATTGGTTTTATAAAATTATATGACAAACATTCTTGATATACCGATTTTATTACTCCGTATATAATATGTAATACTACTAAAATATGATATGAACCATATATAAATAAATATGTGACATGCTATTTACGCTTGAAATGCGACATGCTATCACTACTACAAATCCCTTATAATTGTGACACTTCACTATTGATGCTTTCATTGAGCGTCAAACCCATTATTTTCCCTCCTTACATTATTGACACTACTCGGTGTCATAATTCAATTAAACGCTATTTTTTTTTGGGAAGCGTACTCATTACCTTAATGAAACCTAAATTATTCTAAAACAACAAAACGCCTTCTCAGTACTCAACCACGAAAATAAACCGCCTTCTTTACTTTTCCCCAAACATTAACCCTAATCAACCGCCAACTTGCTTGCCAGAATTAGTTTCTCTTCTTCATCTTCATCTTCTCGGAAATTTCACCCTAAGCAATTGCACCTTGATTCATCCTTGGAAATCATACACAGGTTCGTTTCCATTTTCTTAAAAATTTGAAGTACTCAATTTTCGTATCATTATTAATTTAGGGTTGAATGATACCTGGGAATTTAGGGTAGAATGATACATGCAAATTATAATCATCTATCTATCCTTGTATAATTTGAAGCATATAATTTGGAGAAAGTAAAAAATCGAGATTCCTGTTATAGAACTTGAGACAAATTTGATTATTTTTCTTTGGTGTAGGATGACTACTGTTTTCCCTCCTCCAAATCTGTATGTATAATGAATTTGTTGACGGTGTTTCCCTAATTTTTTTTGTATGAATGATTACGATTCTTTAGGTTTTTATTTTTAATTAATTCGACCCCGGATGGTAATTTGCTGTAACTTTTTCAACATTTGCTACCTTATGTTTTTAAGATTACATGGTTTGAATGAATTTGTTCTTCTTATTGTTATTGCTGCCGTCGGTTTTCATCTGTTGGTGTTCTTTTGTTAGAAATGCAAAGATTTCATCAACTAAGTGATAACACCATAAGAGTATATAGTAATCTTCAATTTATTTTAGTCGTATTTGAACGTAGCCCAAAACTGCAATCTAACATCAGAATTCAACTTTGCATTTACTTAAGAACCACATCCATTCTTTAATTTAGTAAAGCTTAGCAGCCCTTTATCAAAAAGATGCTGCAAATAGAATTTAGAATGAGCACACCCGACACGTGGAATTTAAATTAACATAGTTTTGTACCATTAAAAAAATACTTCGTATTTGATAGTTTACTTCTTATTTAACCTGTGGCACCAGGCAGAACGTATGTAAATCGGCGCAGCCTACATCAGATTGAGTAGCACCATGAAGTTTTATTGCGGCCTACTATATTACAATTCTATATTCAAGTTGATTATTCATCCATGACAATCAGGTTTTATTTCAATTTCATAAGTTTTTCAATTTTAATTATCTAGTTGTTTATGAATGTATTTTTTGATAAATTTTGTATATATATATAGAAGGTTTATACATAAATCAAATTTTCTGTAACTGTCTCATGTTACTATATGAATTAATGATATGACTTCAGTTAACTATTGTCAATCAATGATAGATAACCCAATTTGCCTAGAAAATTATGGCCATAGTTCTGAGAATGCTTGATATCATCAAATATTTTTGTTTTTCAAATTTGCGTCTGAATGACTTATAGTACTCTCGATCATCATGATCTAATAATACCTAAAAACCTCAAATATAGAGTACTAATGTCTAATTGCTCCTTTTATGTCTGAGTGCTCACTACTACAAAACCTTTGGTTTCTTGACGCTTCTATAAGTGTCCACATTTTTCCTTATCTAATTTTCCTTGTCGACCCATTAATGTGTCGAGAGTTTTATTTTATTATATTTTATAAACAAAACACTCTCAAATAATGAAATGAGTGGTAAACTAAAGTTACTATCCCGCTTTTACAAAAAAAAAAGACTTCCCCTCTAATTTGGTATCCCAAAATTAAACCTAATCAATAATTTCCCTAATTATCGTGTGGCTGCTTCAATTCTTCGTATGATATGCTTAATCGACTCAAACCTAATCCTATAATTTCATTACCGCTACAACCTTCAATTCACTGCCGATTATTCAATTCACTACTACCGAATATTCAATTCACTACTATCGTCATCATCGTTGCTCGCCTTATCACAATCTACGCTTCAATTGCTCCTGTTATTATCATAATCCTTCACCCTATCTCACTGATTAACATCAGGTACATACATTCATTGATTAATTTCTTGGATTTGTTGTTCAATTTATCAACTTTCTCGGTTTCAATCGATTTAACTTCATTGTGATTGTGATATTAGTTGTTTATTTTGTTGATTTTTTTCTGTGAATTTTTCGCTGTTTATGTTTTTAATTAATCAAGTTGTTCATGATAAATGTGGGTTGATTATTGGAACCTTTCACCTTCCTTCAGAAATTTCTCACGGATTATCAGGTATTGGGTAGTTGTTTAATTTCTTCAACTTGTTACTCTTATTCATACTTCGTATGGCTGCTGCTGATATAGATACTTTCGATGCAATTGTTGCTACTACCAATGTTGCGTTTTTGCTGTTGTTATTACTGTTGCCACCGTCACTCCTTTCGTATCCCTGTTTCGTTTGTATTTCACTGCTTCTGCTGTCGTTTTCTACCTTAGTATTGTGTTTTGACCCATGTCCTTTTTTCTTCTTGTTGCCTCGTTATTGTCATCTGAGTTCTATCTCCATGTCGTCTCCACTAAATCTTACTGATTCTTGCTTACATTCTCTATCATTGTTGTCCCTTCTTCTGTACACTGATTAATGAAAACACCCCTTAATATAGCTTGCTGTTGCTTTCTTCATCAGCTTCCATGAGAATAGCTACGCTAATAGAATAACAAATGGAATGTTAACCGGTATAGTAGCCTAGTAGGTGAAAACAATGAAGCCTCCAAAAACGATGACGATCACCCATGTTCGAATTCCAACTGATTGGGCAAAGTTGACCTGACTCGAACTTAATAACGAAATATTACTACCCAATTTACAATCACCCTTACCCCTAGGCCCTATCTATGTTGATAACCTATGTTACTCAAACTCTTCTATGAGGTGACGTGTCTGACATGACTATTTTAGCAAAAAAAAATCAAACTTCTTTTTGTCTAAATTGAAGTATCAAAGTGCCGTGTTGGTGTCGGACACACAACACGACACCCAAATGAAGTGTCGGAGTAACATAGCGGATAACAATCCAAAAGACAAATATACCAACAATGAATTGACCTCTCGCACGGGCCTAAAAACCCGTTTGTTAAGTCTATTTGCAGCAACAACTTTACATAAAAGCGAATCCAGGAAACAATTTTTCATTATAGCTAAAACTGAATATTGCCAGTTGAAAAATGAGCGTTGAGTGACCAAGGAATATCGAGTACGTGCAAATTAAGTCAAATCTTTTGTCTGATCTACTGTTATGTAAACTGCAACTTGCATTAACTAACTAATTAGTGATCGATCGATCATGTGCACTGACAGCCTCTGTACAACAAAATGATTGAGAATGACAATTGGTTGTACATTGCGAAAGACAAGCATGGATGTCGCGGTTTAAATGAATGCTTAGATTACTTGGTGCATCACATGAAGGACGCTCTCAGAGCTCGCATTGCTGTTTATACCAAGACCTTGGCCTTGGATGTTTACGGGTATATATAGATAATAAACTAACTCTCATTTTCTTACTTAAATAATTTGCTTAGATTTTGAATTGCTAGCTAAAGATTTGAAGAATTATTATTTGCTTGTGAGACAGGACATATATAGTGCAACACGTTATCGACATAAGAACGGGTGAGACGGAGAAGATGGTGAGATGTCTCCTATCTTTCCTTGAAGTGTTGTGCACAACAAAGAATGGGAGTCATCTAGTAAAGAAATGTCTTGATACTCGCTACGATCATTTTGTCATAAAATAAATTGTTGAGCATCATAAGGTGGTCCGATTGGCCCTTCACGAATGTGCAAATTATGTGATCCAGAGGGCTATTAGACTCTCACGGGTGAGTAACTAATTACAGTAACTAACTAAATATCAATCTGTATCATCGTTGTCTAAATTAAATCTGTATGATCCTGTAATTAATGGCGTGCTTGTATGTAATGTATGTATGTATGTGTGGACATGTGTAGACACCCACATTTTGACCGCCAGGTTCTATAGTAGTTCTCGCCAAACACCCGATGATGATTGGACGTAAACGTGCTTTGATAGACTCGGATATGGGCTTGTAATCATGGACATTTGGTTTAGACTTTTTAAGGAGTACAAATTTCATAAAACCAACCTCAAATCCAGGCCCAGTGGGTCGTTTCGAGTCAAATAACACTAATTTGTGTCGAAACCGTCACTAGGGGTAAAACCGTCTTTTGGCGACCTAGTCAAAACTCGGTCAAAGATTTTCCCGAGACACGTGAGTCAGCCATGACACTCACACGGTTGATTCCAACCCAAATTCCTACGAAATTTCGGATTCATTAAAAGCATTAAACAATTTCGTTAAAGGTAGAATTCGACTTCAAGTAGGAATTCTATCCGGAAACCGATTCAGACATCGACTGAGTACCAAATACTCAGCCGAAACACCCACCATCAGCCGAAATTCCTTTCTTCTTGGCCAAGAAAACGGAATTCCCATGCGCCTTAAACTCCTACGTTTCCTATCCTAAGCGGTATTCAAACTCTCCTAAACCAAGGTCGGAAACTCCCTATAAATAGAACCTCCCGTCCAACACAAAACACAACGTTTTTCCAGCCAATACACACGGTTTTTTACACACCCATCACACCGAAAAAACAGCCTTATAACACGGTTCACATACATCCTCGATAGTTAGAAAATCCCGACACCTTTCCGAAGTCTCAAAATACCGACGAAGCCGGCCAAACCCGACGTCCCAAATCACCCAAACCAATACACCTTAACTCATCCTCATCATCTCGACACTCCCAAGTCTAAGCCACTTCCCGACGAGCCTTATCCCGAGAAAACAAAGCATGTAGGTTGAGGGTGTAAATCAAACTCGTCTCTCCTTCTTCTCTTCTCTTCTTCTCGTTTTTTATGGGTCTTTTCGTCGGTCTTTTTCTATTTTTCTAATATCGATATTATTAAAAACTATTTTCATATATCGAATATTCTTAAAATATGATATCGATTCTATATAATCGAATATCGTATCAAAAAGAATTATATTAAGTTTTCGACGAAATCGTTACATCTTTTTACAACTTTTCGTTCAAAATTCTTTTCTTTTTACCTTTCGTTCAAAACGAACTTTTTCTCAAAACCTTTTTTAAAATTATTCCGAATATTCGATATCGATTTCCTAATCGAATATCGAATACGACGAATATCGAAAATATAAACCGAGTATAAATTAATCCATATTTGTACGCGATTTATAAAATTAACGATTTTCGAACAAAAATAAAAAGTGGACAGACCCGTACGCGAGTCGCGCCCGGTCCAGGCGACTCGCGCACGAGTCTGTAACCCGGTCCTATTTTTTTAGTTTTTCGTTCGTTTATTTTTATTATTTTACGAAACGATTTCTAAATTTATATCTTTTCTAAAACTATTCAAAATATTTGATATTGATTACATAGTCAACTATCGAATATAGCGAATATCGATAATATTAAGTCGAGTACGAATTATGCGATATTCGTACGCGATTTAATCAAAATTTTCCCGAAAACCGTCGTCGAAATCTGGCCACCGCGAGACCCGCCTGAGCCCCAGCCGAGTCGCGCGGCAGACTGTCCAAGCGCCCCCCTTTTCGTTCTTTTTTATTATTTTTCGAACTTCGTTTTTTATACAAAACCGTGTTTTAACAATATTTTTCAGATTTCAATTAATTCTTAATTCTCGATTTCATATATGTATTTCCTATTCATCGTTACTAATTCGTTTTCTCGTGTTTATAGCAAATTATTCTCATATTTTCTTTTTATCGTTTTATTAGACTAAAACGAACCCACATGCTAAAATAACTTTGACGTTATTAGTTTAACATGCATTAAACGACTTAGCAACCCCTTTATTTATTTTTCCTCACATGTCTTAGGAAAATAATCTCTGCATATCATTCAATCGTCGAACTAACGCGTGTACACAAAACCGAACGATATCTTAGTAAAGGCCGCTAAGTGCGGGCGGGGTTGGGTGTTCTCACTGAACTTCCCAACACGTACCCTCACCCCTTACTCAGAACCATGGTTTCCGGATGTCCGAATCCATTGGCAACGAGAGTCATTCAATATACGATTAACCGCTCAAGTCGGCATCGGTATCGTAATGCTAAGGGACGAACCCAATAAACTCTGACATCGGAAATGGGCCAGGCTTTAAGTATGGCCCACTACGACATAGAGTGGGTTCGAATGGTTCCGAATAACCATAAAATTCGGTGGCGACTCCTACTTCGATTTAAAATTCTATTCGATCCATCTCATATGGAAATTCTATCGCCTCCCCAAAACCCGCGCTTCGCCGCGTCGGGGTGGACCTATGTCATGTCCACAATTTGGCGACTCCGCTGGGGATTAACTGATGTGTCACTTACCATCGGCATCCTCAGGGTGAGACTCGAAAAGAAATCGTTCAATTAGTAATGTACACGTTTTAGTTCAATGGTTCATGCATAACCCCGTTCTATCCCGGGCCGATTACTTGTGACCGACGTCCCACTATACCGCGGTGCATTCCCACTTGGTTGCACTAAAGACTTCGATGGCGGAACTCGCATGGGTTTTACGGCAGATTCTAAGACCAACTCGGCTTAGGAGGTCCGTCCTGATTTGCGAGAATGCGATCGTTGTTGGTATAGACCCTATTCGACCGACCGAGACTTAGACTAAGAGCATACATGGCGTCGTTATACTGTTTCCATGACTACATGCTACTTGATCTTCTTTGGTCTTTTTCAAAAACCGTCATTTTCAAAAATTTACATCTTTTTTCAAATCCATCCTTTTTCAAAACCCGGAAAGCTGCCGAATTTAGGACTTATGATTTTGACTCAAAATAGCCTATTTTTAGCCGGTATGCTGTCCAAACCTTTTCAAAAAAAAGCCCGAAATCTCGGCCCGATAACCTCTTTCTCGGTTTTAAAAAAAATTCGGGTCTTCCAATCCGACTTTGCTCGGTTTTCAAATTCAAATTCCCTTTTCAAAACCTTCTTCTTCTTAGGACTTCCCGTATTTAGCAGTGTCGGGTCTTGTCATAAGTTGTTAGAATCTATAGCGTCGAAACTCCGTCGATCTTACATCACGAGTTTCTACCCCATCCCAAGTCCGCCTTATTTGTCAAGGCACGGTCCACCTACGTAGGACAAACTCCTACAAAGGGAAGCCCATTTACACAATCGAGTCCAAAGTTTGGGGATTTCACACACGGATCTTTCTTCGAACGGGACTAGGCCCACTTTGCCAAAACCCAAGGAGAGTCCACCATCCACGAGTCACCCGTCTAGGAGTCGGTCTTCAGTCCCACTCGGGGGCTACCCTTTAGCGGGGTGATCAACCGCGTTTGCTCTAAGGATCAGGTCTTACACGTGTTGGCTCACGTACCCCACTTTCGAGTCACTTAGATGTCGCACCATTTGAGTCCTATCAAAGTCTTTAGTCTCACTCGGGGGCTGTCCTCCACTCGAGCAGTCAACCACGGTCACCTTAAGGGGTACCCTACGTTCATCCTGCACCGGCGTCCTTATGATGCCTTCTTCGTGTCGTAGCTATGCTATGAATACCCGAGTTACCTAGGGTTAGGTCACCACGGTTGGTCCGAGCACGTGATACGGTCAAACACGGTCGCCCCCATTTTCGGATTCACCCTCGAGTCCAATTCGCAGTCGTTACCTCGTCTAGATCAACGTTCGAGTATCCCGGTCCAAGAGTCTTTGTCGACCCGTCACCCCGGGCCGTGTCTAGTTTGACTCCCTCTCTTGCACTTGCGCAAAGCCGAGTTTAGGCTAGTCGTGGCACCCGTCTTTCTCTCCAATCAAAGACCTTACCAAAAAAAAGTAACCAACCGAGCGTCCGAGTCCTGATTTGATTCGAGTCTAAGTCTGAGTTCGAGTCTAGGATACCCAACATCCTCATTTCCAAATCAAAGTCAGAGTCAGATTCAGCGGTATTCTGTCTTCTTTTCACATTTCAATAAAATCAGCTTTTCTATTTCTCATACATACTTTCCTTATGTGTTTCCGAGAACATGATGAACACCATCATACACTGTGAGCACACGCACGTGACTATTATAGGCACATCTATAATGACTACAGGAAACCGAGCCCGTGTTTTCCTTTTACCTATTCCATGTCTGGTATAGAAAGCCACGTAACTACCCGTAGCAGGAGCATATCGAATCCTATGACAAATCTGGGTAGTCTTCTAGTTTGGGTTCAAGACGGGAGGCAAGCCCACTTCCCACAATAAACACCCATCCAATAAGACTAGCCAGTCCCGACCTTAGGTGTTAGTCTGACCCGACAAAAAAAAAAACTGGACAAAAAAAAATCAAAAGTTCAAGAGAAAAAAAAAACAAAAGGCCAAAACAAAAAAGCTGGCCATGATCAAAAAAGAATTATCAACATCTCTCGACCAGACAGGGTCAACTCAAATGAAGAATCCCATGACCGGGGCGGTCAACTAACATGTGCAGCGCACGGGATTTAATCTAGTATTATACTATTTAAATGTTAGTCAGTCTTTCGAAAGTCATACATAAGATTATTTAATTTTAGTTAAACATATTGTCAAATTAAGAGAAATCAATGAGTTCAAAAATTATGATTAGTTTTTTTTTTGAGAGAATTATGATTAGTTGAAAATAAATAAATTAGACAACCAAAGTTTTCTTTACTTGTATTTAATTTTACAAAAAAAATTCTTAAAACTAAATAAAATAACAACAAATATACTTTTTGAGTAATAAAATATTTTCAAATTTTATATTTTTACTTACTTTCATATTATCCATAACTTTAAATTTTAATGAATTTTTTAAGACCAATATTTGATATTCGACTTAACTTGAAACCAATATGATTATCAACTCAAATGAAGAATCCCATGACCGGGGCTAAGAGGTCAACCCAAAGAATTCAAAAACCCATACCATCCAATAGGGGAGAGACAGTCAAGCTGGTCAGCTAACACCACATTTAGCCTTCCCACATTACAACCCTCAAGACCTTCTCGAGACCTATTCTAGAGACAACCCAGAATTTTGAGGATTCAAGCTCCATAGGATACACCCTAACCTTTAGGGCCAGACATGGAAATCAGATCCCGCATTATCAAACCTGCCCAATCGAAGCTCGAGCCATTCTACTCGACTTCCCCTTTACACAACAGAATTCACAATCACCATATGCAAATCCGAGAGCAAAACTCGTTAAAATCCCCGAGAGCAAAACTCATCCCCGAGAGCAAAACTCATTAAAATCCCCGAGAGCAAAACTCATCAAATCCCCGAAAGCAGAACTCGTTAAAATCCCCGAGAGCAGAACTCGTTAAAATCCCATCCCAATTCTTCTCATTCAAACCAGTTACCAGCCCCAAACGCGGGAACTCAACTTGCAGTCGGCATAGAACATGCCCAAATGGTTTACACCACCTCTGGGGGCTATCCCGGAGAACGCTCACAGTCACAGGATCAACATCCTAACTATTCTAGCCCTTTGATCAAGACATCACTGGGAATGCACCTAGCCTACACCATCATTGTGGCTAGTTACACACAAAGCCCTAGTAAACTAGGCACCATTGTATATCTTTTAATCCACTGAACTACGGCTTGGTTTGATTTCACTACACGTGAATACGTAGGCAGCCTTTCAACAAGGGCACAACAAAAAGCATCATCATTCCGGTCACGACACTGTCATGTTCTCAGCAGCTAGCTTTGTCATCCTAGGGGCTTCTCCTAGGCAGAAGTTCTCCATCCACTCACAAAATCCAGATAAATTTAAAGAATAAAGATCTAGCCTCCTTTCTATAGTGTGTCCTAGTACTCGGCTCAGTCAAAGACGAGAATCTGTCAGGACTCGGAGCAATACCCACTTTGGAAATGTCCCAAAAATCAAAAATTCAAAAGGAGCACTAGACTACAACATTGTTACTGCTAAAACAGTCTCATTACAGACTACTGCAATTCCCCTATAGCAGATCGTTCCCATTTCGATGTTCGACTGTGTTGCCACTCGCCTAGGCTACGGAATAGCGCAACTTAAGAGTTTTGTCATCTTAGGTGGCCTACCAAGTCACGGTCTAACCCTTAGAGAGTCAAAGTCGTGTCTGTCAACTCGTCCTCTCGCGTCCAGAGTCGAGTCTGTCGGTATATCTCTCTTTTCAAATTCTCATTTTTTGCAAAACTTAGCCATTTGGGAAAATCCTTTTCCTAGTCCCCACGAGAATAGGAATCTTTATCACACTTCATCTAGGCATACAGGCCTAACCAGGGAATTCTAGGAATCCGTGTCAGAATCCGATTCGGAATCAAAGTCATCCCAAGCATCCTTATTTCCAAAAAATTCAGCATTCCTTTTTTTCAAAAAAAAATTTTCAAAATTTTTTTACCATTTCTTTCCCCAGCATGAGTCAGTGTTTCGCCTAAATGTTACATACAAATTATGTCAGCATATAGGTACACCCAAGACTCCCAGAAGTTCTAAGTTCCCCAGTGGAAAAGCTCAAACAACATCTTTCAGGATATATCTGCAAACAGATATGCCCATAGCTTCCAAGGCAAGCTCCCGCGCAATTCTAAGACAGGATATATCTGCAAACAGGTATACCCATAGCTTCCTAGGCAAGCTCCCGCGACATTATCAGCATCAACCCATGTATGATTTCTATTCTATGGCTGGCGAGCCCTTCACGCAGGTCTAATGGACCCTAAACGACCCGATCGGAAGTCTGCCAGGTTTTAATCCTTGATTGACCTGGTAGCTACTCTGACTTTTGCCTTGTCCAAGCCTCAGTCAGAGTGGGGGCTCTGTAGACACCCACATTTTGACCGCCAGGTTCTATAGTAGTTCCCGCCAAACACCCGATGATGATTGGACGTAAACGTGCTTTGATAGACTCGGATATGGGCTTGTAATCATGGACATTTGGTTTAGACTTTTTAAGGAGTACAAATTTCATAAAACCAACCTCAAATCCAGGCCCAGTGGGTCGTTTCGAGTCAAATAACACTAATTTGGGTCGAAACCGTCACTAGGGGTAAAACCGTCTTTTGGCGACCGAGTCAAAACCCGGTCAAAGATTTTCCCGAGACACGTGAGTCAGCCATGACACTCACATGGTTGATTCCAACCCAAATTCCTACGAAATTTCAGATTCATTAAAAGCATTAAACAATTCCGTTAAAGGTAGAATTCGACTTCAAGTAGGAATTCTATCCGGAAACCGATTCAGACATCGACTGAGTACCAAATACTCAGCCGAAACACCCCCCCATCAGCCGAAATTCCTTTCTTCTTGGCCAAGAAAACGGAATTCCCATGCGCCTTAAACTCCTACGTTTCTTATCCTAAGCGGTATTCAAACTCTCCTAAACCAAGGTCGAAAACTCCCTATAAATAGGACCTCCCGTCCAACACAAAACACAACGTTTTTCCAGCCAATACACACGGTTTTTTACACACCCATCACACCGAAAAAACAGCCTTATAACACGGTTCACATACATCCTCGATAGTTAGAAAATCCCGACACCTTTCCGAAGTCTCAAAATACCGACGAAGCCGGCCAAACCCGACGTCCCAAATCACCCAAACCAATACACCTTAACTCATCCTCATCATCTCGACGCTCCCAAGTCTAAGCCACTTCCCGACGAGTCTTATCCCGAGAAAACAAAGCATGTAGGTTGAGGGTGTAAATCAAACTCGTCTCTCCTTCTTCTCTTCTCTTCTTCTCGTTTTTTATGGGTCTTTTCGTCGGTCTTTTTCTATTTTTCTAATATCGATATTATTAAAAACTATTTTCATATATCGAATATTCTTAAAATATGATATCGATTCTATATAATCGAATATCGTATCAAAACGAATTATATTAAGTTTTCGACGAAATCGTTACATCTTTTTACAACTTTTCGTTCAAAATTCTTTTCTTTTTACCTTTCGTTCAAAACGAACTTTTTCTCAAAACCTTTTTTTAAATGATTCCGAATATTTGATATCGATTTCCTAATCGAATATCGAATACGACGAATATCAAAAATATAAACCGAGTATAAATTAATCCATATTTGTACGCGATTTATAAAATTAACGATTTTCGAACAAAAATAGAAAGTGGACAGACCCGTACGCGAGTCGCGCCCGGTCCAGGCGACTCGCGCACGAGTCTGTAACCCGGTCCTATTTTTTTAGTTTTTCGTTCGTTTATTTTTATTATTTTACGAAACGATTTCTAAATTTATATCTTTTCTAAAACTATTCAAAATATTTGATATTGATTACATAGTCAACTATCGAATATAGCGAATATCGATAATATTAAGTCGAGTACGAATTATGCGATATTCGTACGCGATTTAATCAAAAATTTTCCGAAAACCGTCGTCGAAATCAGGCCACCGCGCGACCCGCCTGAGCCCCGGGCGAGTCGCGCGGCAGACTGTCCAAGCTTCCCCCTTTTCGTTCTTTTTTATTATTTTTCGAACTTCGTTTTTTATACAAAATCGTGTTTTAACAATATTTTTCAGATTTCAATTAATTCTTATTTTCTCGATTTCATATATGTATTTCCTATTCATCGTTACTAATTCGTTTTCTCGTGTTTGTAGCAAATTATTCTCATATTTTCTTTTTATCGTTTTATTAGACTAAAACGAACCCACATGCTAAAATAACGTTGACGTTATTAGTTTAACATGCATTAAACGACTTAGCAACCCATTTATTTATTTTTCCTCACATGTCTTAGGAAAATAATCTCTGCATATCATTCAATCGTCGAACTAACGCGTGTACACAAAACCGAACGATATCTTAGTAAAGGCCGCTAAGTGCGGGCGGGGTTGGGTGTTCTCACTGAACTTCCCAACACGTACCCTCACCCCTTACTCAGAACCATGGTTTCCGGATGTCCGAATCCATTGGCAACGAGAGTCATTCAATATACGTGTAGACACCCGCATTTTGCCTGCTAGTGTCTATAGCAGTTCCCGACAAACACCCGATGATGATCGGACGCAAACGTGACTTAGTATACTCGGATTTGGACCCGAAATCAATAATATCTGACATGGACTTTTAGCGGAGTAATAATCCCACAAAATAGACATCAAATCCAGGCCCAGTGGGTCGTTCCGAGCAAAATAAGACTAATTTGGGCCAAAACCGACACCAAAAATAAATCCCGTCTTTTGGCGACCGGGTCAAAACCCGGTCAAAGACGAACCCGTCACAAAAATCAGCCTAAGTGGGACCTTCTAGAAGCTGGCGCCCAAATCCATTTCAAAAAAGATACCAAATCAACCAAGTCAACCTTTCCTCTTTTATCTCGGATTTTCTGATCCACTCGATCGAGTGGATTGACCCACTCGGTCGAGTGGAGCGTCAAAAACCGGATCAGGCCCATTTCTAGGGCACTCGACCGAGTGCACTAGGGCCACTCAATCGAGTGACCCTAGGTCGTGGGATAAACTCGATAAATACCCCATGACCTTCACTCATAAAAAGAACCTTTTTTCCCAACTTTACCAACCGATCTTTTACCTACATTTACCTCACATTTCAGCCACACTCCCTACACTACAACCCTAAGCAATCACATACAAAAAACCGAGTCCTTTGTCCCTCGATAAACCGACAACACACACACACACACCATAACTTACATACATCCTCGATACTCTATAGTCCCGTCACTATTCGCGAGTCCATTTCCGAGGTTCCTACTAAGCATGTATGTTGAGGGTGTCCTAAACCCCATTTCTATCTTTTCTACTTTTGTTTATGTTTATGTATCGCTAATGTTATACTTATATTAATATCGTAATCCTAACACTCTAACTCTAACATCCTAACTTTTACATTTTCGCATACTAACTTTTCTATTTCGCGTTACTAACATTACTATCATACCGCGTATATATATATTAATATCGAAAATTCGGTTTCGGATGCGTTTGACTATAATTGTCGCCTAAAGTCCGTCTAATCCCTTTACGAGCAACGACGGAGGTGGAGCCCTTTCGAGGAGCCCCGCCCCAATGTACTCAAGGGCGTGATGTGATCGCGACTAATCGCAGTTGAACGTATTCGATCCCATTTTAATTAGTACGGAACCCGTTGACACGAAAACCGACATCACATAACCCGAGAGGGTTAGTTTCGATGTCGTGACGTAGAGGGAAACATTCCGTTACTAATTCAAATTTTCTTCACGTAAACGTTTTCATAAAGTCCCGACAACGATATTATAATCGTACATATACACGATTATAGCACCGGAGGTTGAGTTAAATTCAAATCACGCGATATTTGTATTTAACTCGACCGACGGTCGTTTTCAACCTCAAAAAAAACGAAACGAGTTAACACTCGTACAGGGACTACTCGACCGAGTGCATAGACCACTCGATCGAGTAGTGTCCACAAAACCGGGCAGACTACTTCCCAAGGGTACACTCGACCGAGTCAGGCCATGACTCGACCGAGTGGGCCCTATAGCCCAGAAAACCGAGAGCTTGGATGCAACATTTAAGCCTCGTCTTTTTTTTTACGACTCTTAGTCGACACGTGTAAAGCCAATCACGTGAACTCATTTTCCAAAACTCACGTTTATCGTGGCAAACCGAGTTAAATCTAAATTCGTCAATATTTTGATTTAATTCGGCCAACCTTCAAATTTAAGACAGATAAAATCACGAGTCATAACTCGTACAGGTGCCACTCGGCCGAGTACACCTGCTACTCGACCGAGTAACACCCCAAACCGTGGGCAGAAGCTCCTTTTAGGACGCACTCGACCGAGTCAGACCATGACTCGACCGAGTGAGTCCTGTAGCCCCGTGACCGAGAGTCTTGACACACCTTTCAAGCCTCATCTTTTTTTATCGACATTAGTCATCACGTGTAAAGGCTATCACGTGACTAACCTATTTTCAAAACCATGCATCACGACACGTAGAACGACTTTGATCACCTTTTGACGTGATAAGTCGGGACAAGTCTACGGGATATGAGATCAGGCTAGCAATATGCCACAGTCTCGTATTTCCGTCCTTCGTTTAGTACACGATATAATGTGTATTCAATCGGGGTTGGTCCATCTACATCTTTCGCGGTCTAGCTTACATACGGGTCCGTCCCTATTATCGTATCGCGTTATTTTATTACTTTTACGTAACGTTGTATTGTGAATTCCGGGTTGTATTTCCGCCCGTGTAACTTGTACGTTACCCTTTTTTTTATTAACTTTCGAGCTTTGTTTATTTACTTGCTTTTACGCTTTATAAACGAACCTCGCATGCTAAACCACTTTGACCGAAAATAAGATGCATTAAATGACGTAGTTCACATACTATTAATATGCTTAGCCCGAAAACGCTGTTTGCATATCATTTAATCGTTTTACTAGCGCGCACACACGAACACGAACGATGTCTTAGTAGAGGCCGCCATGTGCGGGCGGGGTTGGGTGTCCTTAGTGGGCTTCCCAACACGTACCCTCACCCCTTACTCAGAACCTTTGGTTTCCGGATGTCCGAAACCCTTGGCGCACGAGAGTCATTCTATATACGAAAGCCGGTTTATACGGTATCGGTATTGCAATGCAGAGGGACGAGCCCAATGAACTCTGAAATCGAAGTGGGCTTACTTTGTGTATAGCCCATGACGACATAGAGTGGGCTCGTATGGTTCCGAATAACCACAAAATTCGGTGGCGACTCCATTTTGACTTAAATTTCGAACCCGAGAGCAATCTCACCACGAGATTCATTCGCCTACCCAAACCCGCGGGTGGCCGCGTCGGGGTGGACCTACGTCATGTCCACAATTTGGCGACTCCGCTGGGGATACCCTATGTACTACATGACATCGGGGTTCCTAGGGTGAGACTCGAAGAGAAATCGTTCGAATATTAGTGTGTGCGCATTAGTTTAATGGTTCATGCATAACCCAAATTTTGCCCGGGCCGGTTACTTGTGACCGACGTCCCACTATACCACGGTGCATTCCTACATGGGTGCGCTAAAGACTTCGATGGCGGAACTCACCGGGGTTTTACGGCAGGTCCTAGTTCCAAATCGGCTAGGAAGTCCGTCCCGTTTCGTGAGAATGCGATCGTTGTTGGTATAGACCCTATTGTGACCGACCGAGACTTAGTGTAAAGCATACATAAGCGTCGTTATAATGCTTGTTTGACTACATGCTACCTGGTTTCCGTGTCGTTTTTCCAAAAACCGTCATTTCAAAAAATGCATCTTTCCAAAAACACCCAAATTTTAAAAAACCCGAAATGCTGTCCGTTTCGGGACCCGTCTTTTCAAAATATCCAATTTTCAAAACTCGGAATGCCGCCGAAATTTAGGATCAACTGATTTGACTCAAAATATCCTTTTTCTCTAGTCGGCATGCTGCCCATTTTAATCCGTGAATTTCCAACACCATCTCGATTTTCTGAATTTTTCAAAATTCTAATCTTGGTTTTCGGAATTCCGTTTTTTTCAAAGCTCCCGGAAATTTTTTTTCCGCTCATTCAACATTCAAATTTCAAACATTCAACTATCCTAGTAAACCTTCCTTATTATAGGACCTACCGTCTAGCCGTGTGTCGGGTCTTTGCATAGTATGTCGAAGGTCTATAGCGTCGAAACTCCGCTGATCTTATATCACGAGTTTCCTCCCTTTCCCGAGTCCGCCTTATCAGTCAAGGCACGACCGACCCGCGTAGGGCATACCCCTACAAAGGAAAGTCCGTCCATACACTCGAGTCAAAAGTCTGGGGAAAAGTCTCACGTGGACCTTCCTTCGAACAGGATTAGGCCCACAAAGCCAAAATCCTAAGGAAGTTATACCACCCATCGAGTCATCCGTCTAGATGTCTTTCTCGAGTCTTTAAGTCTCCTTTCCTAGTGTTTCTCGGGATGTACTTTTCCTTTCCTTTTCCGAGATCTGGGTTCAGTTTCTGATTACGCGGTGTTCTTACAGACAGGTCGCCGGCAACCAGACACGCTCGAAGGATGGCTACTTTGAACAGTCTGCAAACCGCTTTGGACGCCATGGTCGCGAAGCAGACCGACATCGAGGCCCAACTGACCGAAATGAGGGCTGGCCAAGTGGCCATTGTTGCTCGCCTAGCTACGGTGGAGCAAGGGACTCCTAATGTCGGGACTACTGGGCCCATAACTGAACTGGTCAGCGCAGTGCGCCGGTTAGAAGAACAAGTCCATTTGACTGGGAGTAACAATATCCACCGGGAGAATAGCCGAGAGTACTCTACGGTGAGTGACAAGCTGCCTGCAAACCTGAACCTCACGGGTTTGCCCATGTTTGAGGGAACTGAAGACCCGTTACTACATGTACGAGCCTTCAAGGAATTCATGGCCATCAAGGGAGTGGATTCATCCATGTTCAAGAATCTCTTTGCTGCATCCCTTGAGAAGCACCCACGGGCCTGGTACTATAGGCTAGACCCGAAAAAATACCCTACATGGGATGATGTGGCTACCGAGTTCGCTCGGAACTATGTTGACAATACCGAGATCCAAACCACGATGCGATCTCTGGAGGTCATGGCCCAAGAGCCAAAGGAAGGTTTCACTAAGTACCTTCAACGCTGGAGGGCCGAGAGCGTGAAATTGGTCGATAAGCCCAATGAGAAGACTCTGGTGGAGGCTTTTGTCAAGAACCTCCTCCCCTCCTACCGGGTTCACCTCCGGTACGCAGTCATACCCAATTTCACCACCCTTACTGAAATGGGTATGAGGATCGAAGACGACCTGAGACTAGAAAGCCTCACTAAGGCTGCTAGCAAAGGGTACCAAGGGGCCTCTTCATCCACCACTAAGCCCCAGGCTGCAACCCGCAGCATTTTTGACGCGGTCAATCTACTAGATGCCCCGTCCAAGAAGAACACCCCACCTCGGGTCTTCACTGATATAGGTACTACCTATACTTATGCCTTACAAAGGCTATCCTCTAAAGGCCTAATCCAACCGATAGGCCCAACTCCTGAAGTTCCGGTCGAGCGACGCTCCAAGAACTACAATGCTCAGGCCTATTGCCAATACCACCGAGGCAACGGGCACGACACCGAAAAATGCTGGAAGCTGAAACACTTGATCCAGGACCTGATTGAAAGCGGAAAAATCCCGCTACCCGGAGATAAGCCCAGCAACAAGGAGAACCCTTTCAGCTCCCATGCCATCTTTGCCGGGGAGGTGATCGACTGCTCTCACCTTATCTCCCCCTACATCCCGCAAGTGAACGGGATTTGGTTTGACGACGAGGATGATATCTACCTCGCTAAAGGGGAAGCCGTTCCCATCACCCCTGAACAGATTCGAGAGGTCAAAACTCGAGTCCTAGCCAGCAACAACCTTGGTCGTCCCTACTTAGCTACAAGCACTAGGGACACCCCTATCCCGACAACCATCACCGATCCACTCGGGATGGAAGTCGCCCCTGAAGAGCCGACCGCCGAAACGGCCGTCGTGAAGCAATTAAAGAGAACCCGAGTTGACCTCACTACATGGCAACTCCTCGTTAGCTCACAAGAACATCGAGAGGCACTTACAAAGGCTCTCGATCAAGTCAAGATTGACTCTCTAGCTACCCCCGCTGAAATGGTAGCCACGGTCCTACCCCACCTAAAGGGTAAGGCCAAAGTAGGAGGCCCAATGATCACTTTTTCCGAAGCCGATCTACCGCCATTCGGGACCTCCCACAACCTGGCCCTTTACATCACGGTGATTTGCCGGGGAAAATACCTCCCGATGACCCTAGTTGATGACGGGTCAGCCGTGAATGTCCTTCCTCTAAGGACCGCCAAAGCCCTCGGCATTACCGAGGCTGACTATATCCCGACTGCTCAAACCATCCAAGCCTTTGATGGGAGCCCAAAGTCAGTAGCTGGGGCCATAAAACTGACCATCATCACGGGCCCAGTAGAAAAGTAGCTTGAATTCCAGGTGATTGATGTCACCTCCTCATTCAACTTGCTCCTAGGAAGGCCGTGGATTCACGCGATGAAAGCTGTGTCCTCCACCCTCCACCGCAAGATCAAGATGCCTCTACTCGACGGTATTATTACTCTAGAGGCAACCCCAATGACCGTGGCTAGCTGTAACGCCACGGGCCGCACGGACCTCTGGGGGTTCGACTTTGTGGGGATGATCGAGGAGGAGTACCTTTTCAGGCCTTACTTCACCACGAGCATTGACACGATGCTCCAGAACCTAGGGTACCTTCCGGGGGCTACCTCTCGACCCGACCTTCCAGCTGGGAAGATCATCGAGGTCCTTAAGGACGAAGACTCTCACTTCGGCCTTGGCTATGCCCTCACTCCGGACAACGTTGTCCGAGCAGGAATTGAAAAGGCCTGCAACATCATGAAGGGTACCTACTTGAGCCCTTATAGCCCACGGTTGTCTGACTACTTTGTCACACCCGTATTCGGGGCTATCCAAGTTGGGCTATACCAACCCAACGCTGCGCACCTCGGGACCCACTTGGCCCGGGATTGCAACTACATCCCAGATGAGGTGTTCGCCCTCATCCAGTCCGACGGAGCAGACAATGCCGAGCCCGCGCTAGGGCTACTCTTCGGGGAAGACACCGTAGCCCCGACTCCAAAGGAGGACCTGGTCAACCTGATTCTCCGCAGCAACAGGTTTGACCCGACCAAGCTGATCTCGGATGTTGGTTCCGAGACGGGAAAAAGGGCCTGGAGGAAGACTGTTAAGTGGACTGACAGTCAAGGAAGGATCTACAAGCTGGTCGCCGGAGAGGGAGACATGCCTGAGTCTGAGTCCGAGTCTGAGTCGGAGTCTGAGTCAGAGTCTGAGGTCGAGTCTAGAGAAGTCGGTGCTAGAGTCACTCCTGTAACCCCCCTCCCTTCTATCATTCCTGCTGCTAGCACCTCGGGGTCTGTCCCGAGTGCTTTACCAATTCCGCCTCTGACCAATGATCAGATGGCTGCTCTCTTTGAGCTGTTTTCTAAATTTTCAATTAATAATAACAACCGTTCTGCTTACGACTTGTCTCTTTTAAATCCTGCTTTCAAAAATGATTTATGCTATGACATTGAGAAATCCGACGAACAGGTACCCTTACCTCCACATCTGATTGAGCAACTCGAGCAAAGGGAGTCCCGGAATCCGGTAATTGAAGAGACTGAGTCCATAAACGTGGGAACAACCTTAGAGCCTCAGATACTTAAGATAGGGTTATCCTTAGATCCCGAGGAGAAACAACAGTTCATAAACCTTCTCCAAGAGTTCAAAGATGTCTTCGCGTGGTCCTACAAGGACATGCCGGGGATAGACCGGGAAATAGCCGAGCACCACATACCTATCAAAGATGGGTGCAAACCGGTCAAACAAAAGTTTCGTCGAATGAGGCCCGAGTGGTCTCTCAAAGTAAAAGAAGAAGTCGACAAACAATTCAAAGCCGGCTTCATACAAGTCTCCGAGTATCCGGACTGGGTCGCAAACATCGTGCCGGTTCCTAAAAAGGACGGTAAGGTGCGGGTATGCGTAGACTTTCGGGATCTTAACAAAGCAAGCCCGAAGGATGATTTTCCGTTACCACACATCGATATACTGGTGGATAACACGGCCGATCATGCTCTTCTGTCATTCATGGACGGGTATGCCGGATATAATCAAATCAAGATGGCGGAAGAAGACATGAGTAAGACTACCTTCACTACACCTTGGGGTACTTACTGCTACACCGTCATGCCATTTGGTCTCATTAATGCCGGGGCCACATACCAAAGGACCGCTACCACCTTACTACATGACATGATGCATAAAGAGGTAGAGGTCTATGTAGATGACATGATCGTCAAATCCAAAGAACGGGACGGTCACATCACCGCCCTAAGAAAATTTTTCACCCGATTGCGCAAATACAACATGAGGCTAAACCCTCAAAAGTGCAATTTTGGGGTAACGTCAGGCAAATTACTGGGTCATATCGTTAGCCAACGAGGTATCGAAGTCGACCCAGCTAAAATCAAAGCCATTACCGAGATGCAAGCTCCTCAAACCGAAAAAGAAATAAGGGGATTTCTCGGGAAAGTCCAGTATATTAGTCGATTCATTTCCAAGCTAACCATGGTGTGTGAACCAATTTTCAAGAAACTGAAAATAGGGGAACGGGTACTATGGGATGACAAATGCCAAGCTGCTTTCGACAAAATCAAAGAAATTCTGTCTACACCGCCGGTTTTGATTCCACCTCAACCCGGCTTGCCTCTGTCGTTATACCTAACAACGACCGAGACAGCCATGAGGGCTATGCTGGCTCAGACAGTTGACTCCGAATAGCGAGCCATCTATTACATCAGTAAAAAGTTTTTAGAGTATGAGTGCAAATACACCATGCTCGAAAAGACGTGCTTGGCTCTAGTCTGGGCCACTAAGAAGCTCCGACATTATATGCTCAGCTATGAGGTCCATGTCCTATCCAGGATGGACCCGATCAAGTACCTCTTCGAAAAACCCATCCTCAACGGCCGGATTTCAAGATGGACTCTAATGTTGGCAGAGTTCGACCTAAAATTTGTACCTTTAAAAGCTATTAAGGGGCGAATAGTGGCTGAATTCCTCGCTGATAGCCCAGTAACCGAGGAAGGACACACCGACACCTGGTCCTTCCCAGACGAAGATATTTTTGTGGACATGACATAGGTCCACCCCGACGCGGCCACGCGCGGGTTTGGGTAGGCGAATGAATCTCCATATGAAACGGATCGAATTGAAATTTAGGTCTATGTGGAGTCGCCACCGAATTTTGTGGTTATTCGGAACCATTCGAGCCCACTCTATGTCGTAGTGGCCCGTATACAAAATACGGCCCATTTCCGATGTCAGAGTTTATTGGGCTCGTCCCTTTGCATTTGATACCAATACCGACATTATCGGATACTGTGTATTGAATGACTCTCGTGCGCCAACGGTTTCGGGCATCCAGAAACCGAGGTTCTGAGTAAGGGGTGAGGGTACGTGTTGGGAAGCCCACAAAGGACACCCACCCCCGCCCGCACATTAGCGGCCTCTACTAAGAATTCGAATGACTTACAATACGCGCGCTAGTAAAACGGGAAAAAAAATAAAATGCAAAGATTTATTTTCCCTAAACATGCGAATGTAATTGAAAGGGTTTCTAAGTCAATTTAATGCAACTAAAATTAACGTCAAAGTTGTATTTTAGCATGCGGGTTCATTTAGTATAATAAACGAACAAAATTAAATTAACAAGAGAAACAACAAACGCGTTAGTAATGGTATAATAATATAACGAATAATAACGGTTTGTGCAAAATTGAATTGAATTAAAAAGATGCAAATATGAAAATGCATGATTTGAAAAGATAGAATACACATGATTAATTATGCACATGTTGACCTAAGCCGTAAAATACTATCGAGTTTGAAAAATAGAATAATGTACGACTCGTGTTTGAATCGTTATGAGGCCACTCGATCGAGTGGTCGATGGACTCGATCGAGTGGAACCAAAAAAAATGATTCTGTTTTGCGTCAAAGACCGTACTTGGTCGAGTTATTGACTAACTCGGTCGAGTACATGGCCACTCGACCGAGTCACTGTGAGACTCGATCGAGTGGGTGTCATAATTAGCTTTCTGATTCGATTTTAGGGTGTCGCTCGATCGAGTGACTAAGGCACTCGGTCGAGTGGCACCTGTACGAACTTTATTCGTTTGCAATTTAATTATTGATTTTGAAATTGCTTTTTGATTTTTGATGACTTGACGGTTTTACCGAATCGGACATACATATTGCATAATTTATGTTCGACTTGGTTTTATAAATCGCGAATTTTGCTGAACCGAATATAAATATTGTTGAATTTATACCCGATTCTAAAATTGAATACTCATCCTATCCCATATTCGATTATTGAATCGATATGGGATATTTAGAGTGAAAAATAAAAAAGATGGATTAATTTTAGTCGCTTTGAATTAATTATCGTGATATGAATAAATCACGTTAATTAATTCATATGACTTGATTGTTAGTTTCGATATCCAATTATGGAATTGGTATCGAATCTAAAATCGACGCTTTACCTGAATAATAAAAAAACTTGATTCCCTCGACTTTTCCGACATCGAAATAAATCCCTAGGGATTGTGATATCGGATCCGTGTCAACGGGTTTTGACCCTTATGAAATAATTATTTGAAAAAAAAGATGAATGCGCGATAAGATAAATAATAAAAATAACCGTAATATTAATAATAATACGTAATAATAATAATAATAATAATACGTAATAATAATAATAATAATAATAATATATATAGTAATAATAATAATATATAGTAGTAGTACGTAATAGTAATAATAATATATAGTAGTAATAATAATATATATAGTAATAATAATAATATACTCCAGTAATAATAATAATATATAGTAGTAGTACGTAATAGTCATAATAATATATAGTAGTAATAATAATATATAGTAGTAATAATAATAATACGTAGCAGTAGTGCGTAATAATAATAATACATAATAATAATATGTAATAATAATATATAATAGTAAATAATAATGCAAAAAAAACGAGAAAAGAGGGAAAAGGAAAGAAAAAGGGGTTTGTCACCTCAACCTACATGTTTCAGTCTCGGTACGGACTCGTAAACGCGGCTTTAACACGGGAGTCTTCGAGGTGTATGAAGGCTAAGTTGTGGTGGCTCGGATTGAATCCCTAGAACTAGGTTTAGGGTTTGCTAAAGTCGGTTTTCCTAGGGTTTTTCTAGGGTTGGTAAAAACGTAGTATGTGTGTAGGATGCTAGGGTTTTTTTGAGGTTGTGAAAGTTGTTTTTGATGGTGTGCATGGGAGGGTGTTTATATAGAAAAGATTAGGGCACCCGGGCTAGGGCACTCGACCGAGTAAGTAGCCAACTCGGTCGAGTGGCCCGTTACACCAGCCGCCGGGCTCAAAGCAGGCCCACTCGATCGAGTGGATGGGTCACTCGATCGAGTGGCCTAGATGGGTCGCGCGGGTCTTGTTTGGACCTTGACCTTGATGGGTTTTGTGTTTGACTTGGACTTTTGATGATTGATGGGTTGTTTTTGTGTGTCTCGGAAACGACTTTGACCGGGGTCGACCCAATCGTGAAAAGCCGGTTTTAATTCCGGTGTCGGTTTTGGCCCAAATTAGTCTTGTTTGACTCGGAATGATCCACTGGGCCTGGATTTGAGGTCCGCTTGGTGAGATTTGTACTCCGTAAGTGTGTTAGCCAGCGATTAATGGATTTGAGCCCGTATCCGAGCGCATAGAAGCATGTTAGCGTCCGATCATCATCGGGTGTTTTTTTGGGAAACTGCCATAGACACCTGGCAGTCGAAATGCGGGTGTCTACAGAGCCCCCACTCTGACTGAGGCTTGGACAGGGCGAAAGTCAGAGTATCCACCAGGCCAATCGAGGATTGAAACCTGGCAGACTTCCGGCCGGGTCGTTTATAGTCCATTAGACTTTGCGTGAAGGGCTCGCCAGCCGCAAGCTAGAAGTCATACCTGAGCCGATAACTCCGTGGGGAATTGGACTTGTCTCGTAAGTCCTGGGTGCACCTGTATGTAGACTCATCCCTTGAAATGCCGTCGTTGGCTTCCGCTGGGGAATTATCGTGGGTTGCACCTCCCTATTTGAGTCGTACCTGTATGAGTCACATAAAATGCATGCAACACGTAGGCAGTAAAATGACTCGCGCTGGGGAGAAATGGTTTTTTGAAAATTTGAATTTTTGAAATTTTGAAACTTGAAATCTTGAGATTTTTGAATTTTGGAAGCTTTGAGATTTTGACTCCTAAAAAAGATTAGGAAAGTTTGGGATGGAGATTTCCGTGCTAGTATTGAGACTAGGATTGTGGTTTGATTCCTAATTAGGATTAGGAAATTTTCCTAAATAGTTTGCAAGGCTAATGCTATATATAGCCCTTCCATGCTCTTGATTTTCTTCACAAGTCACAAAACAACCCTTTCTTAAGAGAAAGTCTCTCTAATTCTCTTGAGAAAGTCTCTTCATCTTCTTTAAGGAGTTTTAGCCATGGGGATCGATAGGTTGAGTGTGATGTTGCAGGAATGGTCCCGTTGCTTTAGGGATGCAGATAGGGTGGCTTTGAATCAGACGGGGATAACTCAATTGTACCCGTTCCGTCAGATGGTGGTTGACCGCTATTTTCTGGATGCTTGCTTGGCTTATTGGGATGACATATATCATGTCTTTTCTTTTCCCCGGGGCGAAGTTTGCCCTTTACCTGAGGAGATTGCAGCTATAGGAGGATGGAACCCGATACTCCGTCCCGCCGTTCCGTACTCGATTTATGACCCGAGGAGGAAGTTGAGAGAATTTCTAGGACTTTCTCACAACGAGGTATCCCGTATGATGGATGGTGATAAAATTTCTATGGTCGACCTGGCTGAGAAATTTATGAATTCACTCGATGTTCGGGTTAGACCGGCTTATAGCCGCAGGGCCTTCTCTTTTTGCATGCTTCATGTATATGCTTTCGAGGGTCATATGGATTTGTTATCCTGTATGGGAAACACCCGTCTCCTGACCGTAGTGGATCTGATGGAGACTGAGCACAGCCCGGCTTGGTTGATCACAGGCGAGATTATCCAAGGATTGGACGATCGCAAAAGGGACTCATCCATTCGCCTTACCGGTAGCACCCGTTTGTTGCAAGTATGTCACTTGGCTTTTTTTTTTCAATTTTTGAGTTTTTTTTTTCTTTCTTCTTTCTTTTCGAATTTTTCTTACTGCAGGGGGTACTCGATCGAGTCACCCATACACTCGGTCGAGTACCCTCAGTGAGACGCTTCTGATCTGTCTTCGGGGATGCCACTCGATCGAGTCACCCTGGCACTCGATCGAGTCACCCTGGCGCTCGATCGAGTGCCCTCGTAAAGAGCCTCCTGTTTACGTTTAGGGGTACCACTCGATCGAGTATCCCAAGCGCTCGATCGAGTGGCCTTTAGGCGAACGCCTATTTTGCCTAGGGGCCTCACGTTTTTGTTTTCTTTTGCAGATTTGGCTATTTGAGAGACTATCAGTGATAGATCCTCCCCTTGATGCGGGCAATTATCGTCATAACCAGGTGATGACGAGGAGGCGGGCCATTGATTTTTCTCGTCAGATTACGCAAAAGTATTGGGACGAGGTTTTGTCTTTTCATGGCGGCCCGTTAATTCGATGGGTGGTTCCATGGTGGCCCATCTATCTTTGGAGTGGCTTGGACCCGAGGGACAGAGCCCGCTATCAGGTGATCCTTTCCTTCAGGCAGACGGTTCATCTCTGTCCTGATCGCATACTAAGGCAGTATGGATGGACCCAGCGAATCCCTGAAGTTGAAGCAGTTGTGAGTGACCCTACCCAACTGACTGATGTAATGTGTGATACCTGGATGCAAAGGTGGTACACCCGGCATACTTGGCCCGTTGTCAAATCTCGCCATTCAATCTGGGTTTCAGATTCTTATACAAAATGGACCAAAGCCGGAGATGCCAAAGCCCGAGCCGCCTTGAAAGTCGATGAAGCCTTCGACCTGCTGAGAAGAGAGCAAGCTAAGGACAACAGGGGGTTCTTTGATGAGGGAGACACTCCAGCTACCCTAGTCCGCCTAATGTCAGGGCAAAAGAAGAAGACTAAGACTCAAGCTGAAGGGTCTAGTGCTAAAGGTGCTTGGGGGAAAGTGAGCCCCCAGACTGACTTGGGAAGGAGACTGGGCCCAAGACTACCCGTGCAGGACCGACTTGGCCCACGGGATAGGCTACCCGAGCGTGTGCGGGCCCGACTTGGGCCGAAGACTGTGATTGAAGACCCGTCGTCAAAGAAACGGGCTCGGGCTAAGGAGGTTCCACTTGTGATTCGGGAACGCTCGCCACCACCCCGAAGACCTCAGGCTCCACGCGACCCGAAGGACAAGGGGAAGGGGAAGATGCCCGGATACTAGTCTCCTTATTTTATTATTTGGATATTATTATTATTTTTGTGGTGTGATTATTTGTGTGAATGCCGTTTTGGCGTTTTTTTTTTTATTTTTTATTTTGTAATCCCGAGTTTATCGAGATATTAATAAAAGACATATTATTGAACACCGTTCCCGTCTTTTGTTTATTGCAGTGGTTGTACCCTTTTGAGGGGTTGCCTACGTATCCGCAAATGGCGGAATCAAACCTAACGTAGTTCAAAAATTTGATTTGATTGATTTTTGCAATTTTCGAAATACATCAAGATTGTTAATTCGAGATGCGCGACAGTAGAATAATTAATTCTAGCTTATTGACTTGTCTAAAATTTTGAAAATTTATAAAAAGGACAGATTTTTATAAATTTTTGCAAATGACATTGAGATCGGGGTTTATGGGTAGTAGCGCTTCAGCTGGTCTAAGTTGGTTGGGTTGACGAATTCGTTCCCGTCCAAGTCTGTCAGCATCACCGCTCCTCCTGATAGGATCTTCTTGACTAAATATGGCCCAGCCCAGTTGGGTTTGAATTTACCCCTTGGGTCAACCGGCAGTAAGGCACGAACCGATTTTAGGACCAGATCCCCTTCCTTGATGTTCCTGGGCCTAACCCGTTTGTTGAAAGCCCGTTGGATCCTTTTTTGATATATTTGAATGTTGTTGAGAGCCCGGGATCGCCGTTCGTCTAAAAGGACTAGCGAATCGTATCGGGCTTGGACCCAATCTGCCTCAGGTACTTGGCTTTCAAGTAGGATCCTAAGGGATGGCACCTCTAGCTCGACTGGTTGGACCGCTTCCATTCCGTATGTCAAGTAATACGGGGTTGCCCCGGTCGCGGTGCGGATTGAGGTTCGATATCCCCATAGGGCAAAAGGTATTTTGTCGGGCCAGTCCCGGTAATTTTCAGCCATCTTTTTAAGTATGGTGACAATTGTTTTATTGGCCGCTTCTACCGCTCCGTTTGTTTGAGGTCGGTAAGGCGAAGATGTATGCCTTTGAATTTTGTATTTTGCCAGCAATGCGGCAGTTTCAGCTTGGAAGTGGGTCCCGTGATCGCTGATGAACTCATGAGGGATCCCATACCGACATATTATTTTATTTTGGATAAATTTGGCCACGTGCTTGGCGTTCAAGACACGGTATGACTCGGCTTCGACCCATTTGGTGAAGTAGTCGATGGCCACCAAGATGAAGCAATGACCCCCCGTCCCGGAAGGGTGCACCTTTCCAATTATGTCAATACCCCATGTCGAAAATGGCCATGGTGATGTCATGGTATATAATAGGGAAGATGGCATATGCTGTACATTGGCGAAGATCTGACAGTTATGGCAGTGTTTGACATACAACTGACAGTCTGTTTCCATGGTGTTCCAATAGTACCCGAGCCTCATGATTTTTCGGGCTAGCATATGGGCGTTCATATGAGGGCCGTTTTCACCATCATGGACCTCGGCCATGACCTTTTCGGCCTGTATTTTGTCGATGCATAGGAGTAGAGCCCCCTGTGCCGTCTTTTTGTACAATTGCCCGTCGTCAGTTCGAACAAATTGGGTTGCTAATATTCGTAGGGCCTTTTTGGCCCGATTTTCAGCTTCCGGGGGGTATTCTCCCGTTGCCAAGTAGGTTAGGACGGTTTGATACCATGGTTCCGGGTCAGTTATCTCGATATCCTGAATGGCGTGGATGTAGGCTGGCTCGGACCGTCTTTCGACACAGATTGGCATGCTGGTCAGGTGATCCGGGATGTTCAGTAAAGATGCTAGCTTGGAAAGTGCATCTGCGAACTGATTCTCTTCCCGGGGCAGATAAATGTATTCTACCTTTTGAAATTGTTTTTCTAGAACCCTTACCCGTGCTTGGTAAGCCACGAGATTGGCGTTCCGAGTTTTCCATTTTTGGAGTGCTTGATTGATGACTAATGATGAATCACCGTGGACCCGGAGGTTTGTTACCCCTAAATCAGCGGCGGCTTGCAACCCGTGAATGCATGCTTCGTATTCGGCTGCGTTGTTGGTCACGTCGAAGTCCAACTTGATGGATAGGGGAGTGTGTTCCCCTCGGGGTGAAATTAATAGGATTCCGACCCCAAATCCTCGGAAGTTGGATGCCCCATCGAAATATAAATCCCACACTTCCGTATCGGTATGGAATATGTCTTCATCAGGAAAGGCCCATGTATCGGTGTGGCCTTCTTCGGGTATTGGGCTGTCAGCGAGGAATTCGGCAACTACCCGGCCTTTGATGGCTTTTAATGGTACAAATTTGAGGTCGAACTCAGATAGCATTAAAGTCCATCTTGACATCCTGCCGTTGAGGATGGGCTTCTCAAATAAGTACTTGATAGGATCCATTTTGGATAACACATGTACCTCGTGACTGAGCATGTAATGTCGGAGCTTTTTAGTGGCCCAAACCAATGCTAGGCACGTCTTTTCGAGCATTGTATATTTACACTCATATTCGAGGAACTTTTTACTGATGTAGTAAATGGCCCGTTCTTTTGAATCAACTGTCTGGGCCAGCATAGCCCCCATGGCTGTCTCAGTCGTTGTTAGGTATAATGACAAAGGCAGACCGTGTTGAGGTGGCATTAATACTGGCGGAGCAGACAGCATCTCCTTGATTTTGTCGAAAGCCGCTTGACATTTGCCGTCCCATAGCACCCGTTCTCCGATTTTTAGCTTTTTGAAGATGGGTTCGCATACCATGGTTAGTTTCGAAATGAACCGGCTGATGTATTGGACTTTTCCGAGAAACCCCCTTATTTCCTTTTCGGTCTTGGGTGGTTGCATCTCGGTGATGGCTTTGATTTTAGCTGGGTCGACCTCGATGCCGCGTTGGCTAACGATATGGCCCAGTAATTTGCCTGACGTCACCCCAAAACTGCATTTTTGTGGGTTCAGTCTCATGTTGTATTTACGTAGCCGGGTGAAGAACTTTCTTAGGGCTGAAATGTGCCCGCTTCGGTCCTTAGATTTGACGATCATGTCATCCACATAGACCTCCACTTCCTTATGCATCATGTCGTGGAGCAAAGTAGTGGCAGTCCGTTGATAAGTGGCCCCGGCGTTGATAAGCCCAAATGGCATGACAGTGTAACAGTAAGTACCCCAAGGTGTAATGAAGGTGGTCTTACCCATGTCCTCTTCTGCCATCTTAATCTGATTGTACCCGGCATACCCGTCCATGAACGATAGAAGGGCATGATCGGCCGTATTATCCACCAGTATGTCGATGTGTGGTAACGGAAAATCGTCTTTTGGGCTTGCCTTGTTAAGATCCCGGAAGTCCACGCAAACCCGCACCTTGCCGTCCTTCTTGGGTACCGGCACGATGTTTGCAACCCAGTCTGGATATTCAGACACTTGTATGAAGCCTGCTTTGAATTGTTTATCGACCTCTTCCTTGACTTTAAGAGACCACTCGGGCTTCATTCTTCTGAGTTTTTGCTTTACCGGTTTGCACCCATCTTTGATGGGTATTCGATGTTCGGCTATCTCCCGGTCTATACCTGGCATGTCCTTGTAGGACCATGCAAAGACATCCTTGAATTCATGGAGGAGGTCTGTGAATTGCTCTCTCTCCTCTGGATCTAAAGATAGGCCCAACTTAAGCATCTGGGGCTCTAAAGTGGTTCCCACATTGATGGACTCGGTTTCTTCGATTACCGGATCTCGGGATTCCCTTTGCTCGAGCTGCTCGACCAGATGTTGAGGTAGGGGTACCTGTTCGTCGGGTTTCTCAATGTCATTGCATATAAAATTTTTGAAATTGAGAAAATTTTGGAAATAAGACAAGTCGTAAGCAGAACGGTGTTCGTTATTATTATTGATGGTAAATTTTGAAAAGAGCTCGAATAGAGCTGCCATCTGATCATTGGTCAGAGGCGGGATAGGGAGAGGTCTTGGGACAGGCCCCGAGACCTCAGTGGATAAGGGAAGAGGGGTTACAGACTCGACTTTAGCACCAGACCCTCTAGACTCGGACTCAGACTCCGACTCTGACTCTGACTCAGACTCGGTATCCGGCATGTCTCCCTCGCCGGTGGTCAGCTTGTAGACCCGTCCTTGACTGTCGGTCCATTTTATGGTCTTCCTCCAGGCCCTCGTCTCGGTGTTGGCGCCGACCTCGGTGATTAATTTGGTTGGGTCAAACCGATCGCTGCGAAGGATCAAGTTGACCAGGTCGTCTTTTGGAGGAGGAATGGCCTTGTCTTCCCCGAATAAGAGCCCCAGCACGGGCTCGGAGTTGCTTTCACCTTCCTTTGATTCGGACTGGACAATGGTGAATATATCATCAGGGATGAAATTGCATTCCCGAGCCTTTTTGGTCTCGGGATATGTGATGGTGGGTTGGTAGAGGCCCACTTGGATCGCTCCGAAGACTGGAGTGACGAAGTAATCCGTTAGCTTCAGGCTATACGGGCTTATGTAAGTACCCTTGATAATGTCGATGGCCTTGTGAATACCGGCCCGAACCACGTTCTCCGGGGTTATAGCATACCCCAATCCGAAATGTGACTCGCCATCATTTAGAACCTCGATAATCTTCCCGGCTGGAAGATTTGGCCTTGAGGTTATTCCGGGTAGGTAACCCAGATTTTGTAGCATCGTGTCGATGCTAGTTGTGAAATAGGGCCTAAAGAGATATTCTTCTTCGATCATGCCCACGAAATCAAATCCTCGTGGGTCGGCCCGGCCCGTAGCGTTGCAGCTTGCTACGGTAATTGGTGTTGCCTCTAGCGTTATGATACCGTCTTGAAGTGGCATCTTAACTTTGCGATGGAGGGTAGATGACACGGCCTTGACTGCGTGGATCCAAGGCCTTCCCAACAAGAGATTGAATGATGAGGTGACATCTATCACCTGAAACTCCAACTCCTTTTCGATTGGGCCCGTTATGATTTTCAATTTCACGGCCCCAGCGACCGGTTTTGGGCTTCCGTCAAAAGCCTGGATAGTCTGCGCCGTTGGAAGGTAATCGGCATCGGTGATGCCGAGTGCTTTTGCGGTCCTTAGAGGAAGGACGTTTACGGCTGATCCATCGTCGATAAGGGTCATCGAGAGATATTTACCTTTGCAGATGACCGTGATGTATAGGGCCAGATTGTGATTGGGCCCAAATGGTGGTAGGTCAGCTTCGGAGAAGGTTATGAGCGGGCCTTCTTCTTTGGATTTGCCCTTAAGGTAGGGCATGATGGTGGCTACCATTTCAGCAGGGGTAGCTTCTGAATCAACTTTGATTTCATCGAGAGCCTTAGTCAGTGCTTCCCGATGAGCTTGTGAGCTAACCAATAGTTGCCATATGGTTAGATCAGCTCGGACCCTCTTTATTTGTTGGACCAGAGCCGTGTCTGGGCTTGGTTCTTCGGGGGTAAGCTCCGTCCTGGCGGGTTCAGTGACGGATATAGGGATGGAGCGCCCAGCTGCGGCGAGATGATTGGTGGCTAAGGCCTTGGACTTAGCCTGTCGGACCTCCTCGAGGGTGATGGGGACAGCTTCCCCTTTGGTTAAGTACACATCATCCTCGTCGTCGAACCATATCCCGTTGATTTGTGGGATAAAGGGAGAGATGAGGTGGGAACAGTCAATTACCTCACTGGTGAAGATAGCATGAGCGCTGAACGGGTTTTCTTTGTTGCTCGGCTTGTCTCCGGGCAACGGGATTTTCCCGCTCTCGATAAGGTCTTGGATTAAATGTTTTAACCTCCAACATTTTTCAGTATCATGTCCGTTACCCCGGTGATACTGACAATAGGCCTGGGCATTGTAAGTTTTGGGCCTCTTCTCCACTGGAGGTTCTGCAGTTGGGCCTATCGGTTGGATTAGGCCCTTTGAGGATAGCCTCTGTAAGGCATAAGTATAGGTAGTCCCTATATCTGTGAATACCCGATTTGGTGTATTCTTTTTAGATGAGGTATCGAGCAGGTTTACCTCGTCGAAGATGCTGCGAGTTGCAGCTGCAGGTGTGGGCTTGTTTGTGGATGAACTAGCCCCTTGATACCCTTTGGTAGAGGCCTTAGTCAGGCTCTCCAACCTCAAATCATCTTCGATCCTTGTGCCCATTTCAGTAAGGACAGCAAAGTTCGGGATAATAGCATACCGGAGATGGACCCGGTAGGATGGGAGTAGATTCTTGACGAAGGCTTCCACTAGGGCCTTCTCGCCGGGCTTGTCGACCAGCTTTACACTCTCGGCCCTCCACCTTTGTAAGTATTTTGTGAACCCTTCTTTGGGTTCTTGGGCCATTACCTCCAGAGTACGCATTGTAGTCTGGATTTCAGTGTTATCGGCGTAGTTCCGAGCAAATTCGGTCGCCACGTCGTCCCAAGTCTTGTATTTCTTGGGGTCGAGCCTGTAGAACCAGGCCCTGGGATGCTTCTCCAAGAAGGAAGGGAATAAGTGTTTGAACATGGTGGACTTTACCCCTTTGACCGCCATGAAGTCTTTGAAAGCCCGGATGTGATGGACCGGGTCTTCGGTACCCTCAAACATAGGAATTCCCGTCAAGTTGAGGTTGGCCGGTAGCTCGTCATTCAAAGGCGAATAAATGCGAGCATTTTCAGAGTGGATCGAGTTGCTTGTCGACAAGTGGACTTGCTCCTCGAGCCTGCGAACGACACTGACCAATTCGGCTATGGGCCCAGCGGAATCAGCTCCTTCAACTGGGACCGTCTTCTCCACAGTGCTCAGGCGGGTGTCCAGAGTTGCTTGGTTAGCGAGGATGGAGGTCAGTTGAGTCTCGATCTTGGCTAAGGCATTTTTCAATTCGTCCATCTTGCGTTGATGTCGGGTTGTGGCTGGCCTGTCTGTAAGAACACCACGTAATCAGAAACTAGCCCAGGAATCCCGGAATAGAAAATTCACCCCAAACGAGACTAAAAAGGGAAACGACTCGAGAAAGACACCTAGACGGGTGACTCGTGAAGTGTGGGCTTTCCTTAGGATTCGGCAAGTGGGCCTAGTCCTGTTCGAAGGAAGGTTCACACGGGACATCCCCAGACTTTTGACTCGATTGTGTTGACGGGCCCTCCTTTGTAAGAGTATGTCCTACGTAGGTGGGCCTTGCCTTTGTCTAATAAGGCGGACCGGGATAGGGAAGAAACTCGTGATGTAGGATCGACAGAGTTTCGACGCTAAAGACCTTGACAACTTAAGACTCGACCCGACACTGCTAAATACGGGAAGTCCTAGAAGAGGAAGGTTTTGAAAATTGATTGATTTTGAAAAAGGACCGAGTGGACTCGGTGAATGGCCCAAATTTCCGAAAAAGAGGACGAAAAGTCATTGGGCCATGGGTTTTGAAAGTTCGAGTTTTGATTTGGGCAGCATACCGGTTAGAAAATAGGCTATTTTGAGTAAAATCATAAGTCCTAAATTCGGTATGTCCCGGGTTTTGAAAATTGAATATCTTGAAAAGGAGGATGTAATTTTTGAAAAGTTGATATTTTTGAAAATGACTCGGAAACCAAGTAGCACGTAGTCACACAAGCATTATAACGACGCCATGTATGCTCTATACTAAGTCTCGGTCGGTCTGAAAGGGTCTATACCAGTGTACATAGTCTAGACGTTGATCGGGACGGACTCTCTAAGTCGAATTGAGCTTAGAACATGCCGCGAAACCCACTCGAATCGACTATGGACACCTTTTGACATATCCATGTTGGAGTACATCAATGGTATAGTGGGACGTCGGTCACCAGTACCGGCCCGGGAAAATATGGGTTATGCATGAACCGTAAAACTAACACGCGCATTGTATTTGTCAAACGATTTCTATTCGAGTCTCACCCTGAGGATGCCGATGGTAAGTCACGCATCAGTTAATCCCCAGCGGAGTCGCCAAATTGTGGACATGACATAGGTCCACCCCGACGCGGCCACGCGCGGGTTTGGGTAGGCGAATGAATCTCCATATGAAACGGATCGAATTGAAATTTAGGTCTATGTGGAGTCGCCACCGAATTTTGTGGTTATTCGGAACCATTCGAGCCCACTCTATGTCGTAGTGGCCCGTATACAAAATACGGCCCATTTCCGATGTCAGAGTTTATTGGGCTCGTCCCTTTGCATTTGATACCAATACCGACATTATCGGATACTGTGTATTGAATGACTCTCGTGCGCCAACGGTTTCGGGCATCCGGAAACCGAGGTTCTGAGTAAGGGGTGAGGGTACGTGTTGGGAAGCCCACAAAGGACACCCAACCCCGCCCGCACATTAGCGACCTCTACTAAGAATTCGAATGACTTACAATACGCGCGCTAGTAAAACGGGAAAAAAAATAAAATGCAAAGATTTATTTTCCCTAAACATGCGAATGTAATTGAAAGGGTTTCTAAGTCAATTTAATGCAACTAAAATTAACGTCAAAGTTGTATTTTAGCATGCGGGTTCATTTAGTATAATAAACGAACAAAATTAAATTAACAAGAGAAACAACAAACGCGTTAGTAATGATATAATAATATAACGAATAATAACGGTTTGTGCAAAATTGAATTGAATTAAAAAGATGCAAATATGAAAATGCATGATTTGAAAAGATAGCATACACATGATTAATTATGCACATGTTGACCTAAGCCGTAAAATACTATCGAGTTTGAAAAATAGAATAATGTACGACTCGTGTTTGAATCGTTATGAGGCCACTCGATCGAGTGGTCGATGGACTCGATCGAGTGGAACCAAAAAAAATGATTCTGTTTTGCGTCAAAGACCGTACTTGGTCGAGTTATTGACTAACTCGGTCGAGTACATGGCCACTCGACCGAGTCACTGTGAGACTAGATCGAGTGGGTGTCATAATTAGCTTTCTGATTCGATTTTAGGGTGTCGCTCGATCGAGTGACTAAGGCACTCGGTCGAGTGGCACCTGTACGAACTTTATTCGTTTGCAATTTAATTATTGATTTTGAAATTGCTTTTTGATTTTTGATGACTTGACGGTTTTACCGAATCGGACATACATATTGCATAATTTATGTTCGACTTGGTTTTATAAATCGCGAATTTTGCTGAACCGAATATAAATATTGTTGAATTTATACCCGATTCTAAAATTGAATACTCATCCTATCTCATATTCGATTATTGAATCGATATGGGATATTTAGAGTGAAAAATAAAAAAGATGGATTAATTTTAGTCGCTTTGAATTAATTATCGTGATATGAATAAATCACGTTAATTAATTCATATGACTTGATTGTTAGTTTCGATATCCAATTATGGAATTGGTATCGAATCTAAAATCGACGCTTTACTTGAATAATAAAAAAACTTGATTCCCTCGACTTTTCCGACATCGAAATAAATCCCTAGGGATTGTGATGTCGGATCCGTGTCAACGGGTTTCGACCCTTATGAAATAATTATTTGAAAAAAAAGATGAATGCGCGATAAGATAAATAATAAAAATAACCGTAATATTAATAATAATACGTAATAATAATAATAATACGTAATAATAATAATAATAATATATATAGTAATAATAATAATATATAGTAGTAGTACGTAATAGTAATAATAATATATAGTAGTAATAATAATATATATAGTAATAATAATAATATATATAGTAATAATAATAATATATAGTAGTAGTACGTAATAGTAATAATAATATATAGTAGTAATAATAATATATAGTAGTAATAATAATAATACGTAGCAGTAGTGCGTAATAATAATAATACATAATAATAATATGTAATAATAATATATAATAGTAAATAATAATGCAAAAAAAACGAGAAAAGAGGGAAAAGGAAAGAAAAAGGGGTTTGTCACCCTCAACCTACATGTTTCAGTCTCGGTACGGACTCGTAAACGCGGCTTTAACACGGGAGTCTTCGAGGTGTATGAAGGCTAAGTTGTGGTGGCTCGGATTGAATCCCTAGAACTAGGTTTAGGGTTTGCTAAAGTCGGTTTTCCTAGGGTTTTTCTAGGGTTGGTAAAAACGTAGTATGTGTGTAGGATGCTAGGGTTTTTTTGAGGTTGTGAAAGTTGTTTTTGATGGTGTGCATGGGAGGGTGTTTATATAGAAAAGATTAGGGCACCCGGGCTAGGGCACTCGACCGAGTAAGTAGCCAACTCGGTCGAGTGGCCCGTTACACCAGCCGCCGGGCTCAAAGCAGGCCCACTCGATCGAGTGGATGGGTCACTCGATCGAGTGGCCTAGATGGGTCGCGCGGGTCTTGTTTGGACCTTGACCTTGATGGGTTTTGTGTTTGACTTGGACTTTTGATGATTGATGGGTTGTTTTTGTGTGTCTCGGAAACGACTTTGACCGGGGTCGACCCAATCGTGAAAAGCCGGTTTTAATTCCGGTGTCGGTTTTGGCCCAAATTAGTCTTGTTTGACTCGGAATGATCCACTGGGCCTGGATTTGAGGTCCGCTTGGTGAGATTTGTACTCCGTAAGTGTGTTAGCCAGCGATTAATGGATTTGAGCCCGTATCCGAGCGCATAGAAGCATGTTAGCGTCCGATCATCATCGGGTGTTTTTTTGGGAAACTGCCATAGACACCTGGCAGTCGAAATGCGGGTGTCTACAATTTTCCATACCGATGCCGAAACATGGGATTTATACTTCGACGGAGCATCTAATTTTCGAGGGTTCGGAGTCGGGATCCTCCTAATTTCACCAAGAGGGGAGCATACTCCCGTCTCCATCAAGCTGGACTTTGACGTCACCAACAATGCAGCAGAATACGAAGCATGCATCTATGGGCTACAAGCCGCCGCCAACCTAGGGATCACAAATCTCCGGGTACATGGCGACTCATCCTTGGTCATTAACCAAGCGCTTCAAAAATGGAAGACTCGGAATGCTAATCTCGTGGCCTACCAGGCACGAGTAAGGGATCTCGAGAAACAATTCCAAAAGGTAGAGTACATATACCTGCCTCGGGAAGAAAATCAGTTCGCAGATGCACTCTCAAAATTAGCATCTTTACTGAACATTCCCGACCATGTGACCAGTATGCCAATTTGCGTCGAAAGACGGTCCGAGCCGGCATACGTATATGACATTGAAGACATCGAGATAACCGATCCCGAACCATGGTACCAAGCCGTGTTAACATACCTGACCAACGGAGAGTATCCCCCCGGGACGGAAAGCCGGGCCAAGAAAGCCTTACGGAGGCTGGCCACCCAGTTCATCCGTACAGATGACGGGCAATTGTACAAAAAGACGGCACGGGGGGCTCTTCTCCTTTGTGTTGACAAACATAAGGCCGAGAAGGTAATGGCCGAAGTACATGATGGCGAAAACGGTCCACACATGAATGCTCACATGCTGGTCCGAAAAATCATGAGGCTCGGGTATTACTGGAACACCATGGAAGCCGACTGCCAGTTATATGTCAAACATTGTCATAACTGTCAAATCTTTGGCAATGTGCAACATATGCCGCCATCTCTGCTCTATACCATGACGTCACCTTGGCCGTTCTCAACCTGGGGTATCGACATAATCGGAAAAGTAAATCCCTCCGGTACTGGTGGACATTGTTTCATTTTGGTGGCTATCGACTATTTCACCAAATGGGTTGAAGCTGAATCATATCGCATCCTCAATGCTAAGCATGTTGCCAAATTTATCCAGAACAAGATAATATGCCGGTATGGAATCCCGCATGAATTTATCAGTGATCATGGAACCCATTTCGAAGCTGAGACCGCAACCTTACTGGCTAAATACAAAATTCAAAGGCACACGTCCTCGCCGTACCGTCCCCAAACAAACGGAGCAGTAGAGGCAGCTAATAAAACGATTGTCACCATACTCAAAAAGATGGCTGATAATTATCGGGACTGGCCCGACAAAATACCTTTTGCCCTATGGGGGTATCGGACATCAATTCGCACCGCAACTGGGGCAACACCATATTACCTAACCTATGGGATGGAGGCAGTCCAACCAGTTGAGCTAGAAGTACCGTCCCTCAGAATTCTGCTAGAAAGTCAGGTACCCGAAGCTGACTGGGTCCGAGCACGGTACGATTCGTTGGTTCTACTAGATGAACGACGGTCCCGCGCTCTCAACAACATTCAAATTTACCAAAAACGGATCCAACGGGCCTTCAACAAGCGAGTAAGGCCCAGGAACATCAAGGAAGGGGACCTAGTCCTTAAGTCTGTTCGAGCCTTGCTACCAGTTGACCCAAGGGGAAAATTCAAACCCAACTGGGCTGGGCCATACCTGGTGAAGAAAATCCTATCAGGCGGAGCAGTAATGCTGACGGACCTGGACGGGAATGAGTTTGTCAACCCAACCAACCTGGACCAGCTGAAGCGTTACTACCCTTAGCCATTTCTCAATGTCATTAGCAATTTTTATCAAAATCATTTATTTTACAAAAAGCAAGTCAATGAGTTAGAATTATTTATTCTACTGTCGCAAAACATCTTGAACCAATAGTCTTGGTGTAATTCGAGATTGCAATTTCCTAAGCCTGAACTACGTTTGGTTTGATTCTGCTAATTGCGGATACGTAGGCAGCCCCTCAAAAGGGCACAACCAATGCAATCGAGAAAAGACAGGAACGGTTTTAATAATAAACTTCCCTTTATTTATCACAAAAAAAAAATCCCAAAAAGCTTGGGAAAATTACAAGTGCAGGAATTCAAAAAAAAAAACTACAAAAACACACGACAAAATAATAATAATATCTAAATAATAAAACTAAGGACTTAGTATTTAGGGCATCTTGCCCTTCCCTTTGTTCTTGGCCTCCTTGGCCGTCCACTGGCGACGACGCGGAGGAGAGCGTTCCCGAATCACCACAGGAACCTCTTTAGCCCGGACTCGCTTCTTGGAACTTGAGTCCTCGTCCACCTCGATTGGCCCAAGTCGGGCCCTTACAGGCTCAGGAAGCCGGTCGCGCGGACCTAGTCGGTCCCGGGCCGCCAGCCTTGGCCCAAGTCGCCGCTCCAAGTCAGTCTGGGGGCTTTGCCGCCCCCGCGTGCCACTAGCACCGGCATCTTTAGCTCGAGTCTTAGTATGTGACTTAAGACCCGACTCTAATCGGACTAATGTAGCAGGGGTCTCTCCCTCATCGTAGAATCCCCTATTGTCCTTTACCGTCTCCCGACGGACCAGTTCGAAGGCCTCATCGACCTTCAGAGCTTTGCGAGCCTCCTCGGACTCCTCAGAAGTCCACTTCTCATAGGCTCGAGAAACCCAAGCGGATTGGCAAGGGTTGGGAATAGTCCATGTAGGACGAGTAAACCACCTCTGCAACCAAGTATCGCACATAGCGTCCGTCAGTTGGAGCGAGACGCTAATAATGGCTTCAGTCTCAGGAATGCGCTGAGACGAACCGAACTGCCTCAGAATGCGGTCCGGGTAGATGTGAACTGTCCAGTCAAGGGACAAGATCACGAGGTAACGAGCTTGGTCCCTCTTGGCCAACCCCGTCAGCTTGGAAAGGAACCACCAAGCAACCGTCCACCTAATCAAGGGGCCACCGTGGAACACCAATTCCTCGTCCCAGTAAGCTCGATTTATATGGTGATTCGAGCTTATCCTGCGCCCCCTAGAACTGAGTTGGCTGCTACGGTAGTTTGGAACGCTCGGAGGAGGCTCTATGATCGATAAGCGCTCCGACAGCCAAACCTGCAAACATATACACGGAATTCATGAGTGACGGAATGGTTCGCTACAGCCCACTCGATCGAGTACACCCTCTGACTCGATCGAGTGAGGTTCTCTAAGACAACCAGAAGCTCGTCAGGTGTGACACTCGATCGAGTACACCATCTGACTCGATCGAGTAAGACTCGCTAAAATAAAGAGAAGACTACCAGGTATGACACTCGATCGAGTACACCCTCATGACTCGATCGATTAAGCCCTTCACAGGCCGACAGAAGCACGTTACAGACGCCATTCGACCGAGTGGTAGGTCCACTCGATCGAGTGACTTACGGACTTCAAGAAACCGCGAAAAAAAAAAATCGCGCAAAGCAAAATTGAAAAATCGAGAGACGTTTACCTGCAGAATAAGGGTACTCCCCGTCAGTTGCCGGGTTGGGTCAAGTCGCCTAGCATCCAGACCCATGATGAGTTCTCCCGTGGCTAGCCAAGCAGGGCTGTGACCAGTCTCCATCTGGTCAACCACTCCAATCAGCCTAATCTGACCCACGCTTGAGTCAGTATCCATCAACCCCTCAAACACGTAGCGGTGCAACATGCAAAACGCAAAAGCCCTACGCCGATGAGAAGGCGTAGCCCTTACATCCTGGCTATTCATGAACTTGTCAGCCAAGTCGAAAAGGGAGACAGTATCTCCCCGCACCATTCGATCTGTCTCAGCATGAGACAGACCCAAGAAATCCCTCAGTCTCCTCCTCGGGTCCGGGTAGAACGGAGGAATGGCAGGGCGAGCAACAGGGCTCCAACCTCCAATGGCTGCGATCTCCTCGGGAAGAGGGCATATCTCTCCCCGCGGGAACGCGAAGACGTGGTGGGTAGTGTCCCAAAGCGCCAAACAAGCATCCAGAAAATGCAAATCAGGCACCAGACGCCTAAGAGGAAATAGGCTGGTAATCCCCATTTGGGTCAGCTGAATCCTGTCTTCATCCCGAAAGTGTTGGGACCAAGCAAAAAGCATTGAAGTGAGATGCTCGATACCCATGGCAGGAACTTGATCTCTTGAAAGACTGAGAGATTACTTTAAGAAAAGGAGAGTTTTGGTTTGAGGTGCAGAAAGCTGAAGCAGGAAACCTGTATTTATAATATGGAAGCCTGGCGGTGACCCTGACTAACCCTGCCTACTCAGTAAACTGGGCCCCAACATGTGCAGGCCTGACTTCAACCCAGAATAGGAATCTAGTTATCCTGAGCTTTCCTAAATTCTTTCTAAAAATTCCTTAAGTTCAAAAAAATCTTTTTTCGAAAATTTCAGCCCTTTTTCAAAATCCAGTACATTTTCTCCAGCACAAGTCGGTGTTTTGCCTATGTGTTACATGCAATTTATCATGTGTCAGCATACAGGTACACCTCAAGACTTCAGAAGCAAGTCCCCGCGCCACTACTTCACTCCCCAACGTGAACCCATATTTATCCCAGAATGCTACACTCAAAGCCGTGATGTATCGGCATACGTGTACTCCAACACCTTCAAAAGCAAGTTTCACTCCCCACGGAGTTACCACCGGCAGGACAGGTATGACCCTCTGCTTATGGCTGGCGAGCCCTTCACGCTAGTCTACTGGACTATAAACGACCCGACCGGAAGGCTGCCAGGTCGTAATCTGCGATTGGCCTGGTAGCTACTCTGACTTTCGCCTTGTCCAAGCCTCAGTCAGAGTGGGGGCTCTGTAGACACCCGCATTTTGCCTGCTAGTGTCTATAGCAGTTCCCGACAAACACCCGATGATGATCGGACGCAAACGTGACTTAGTATACTCGGATTTGGACCCGAAATCAATAATATCTGACATGGACTTTTAGCGGAGTAATAATCTCACAAAATAGACATCAAATCCAGGCCCAGTGGGTCGTTCCGAGCAAAATAAGACTAATTTGGGCCAAAACCGACACCAAAAATAAATCCCGTCTTTTGGCGACCGGGTCAAAACCCGGTCAAAGACGAACCCGTCACAAAAATCAGCCTAAGTGGGACCTTCTAGAAGCTGGCGCCCAAATCCATTTCAAAAAAGATACCAAATCAACCAAGTCAACCTTTCCTCTTTTATCTCGGATTTTCTGATCCACTCGATCGAGTGGATTGACCCACTCGGTCGAGTGGAGCGTCAAAAACCGGATCAGGCCCATTTTCTAGGGCACTCGACCGAGTGCACTAGGGCCACTCGATCGAGTGACCCTAGGTCGTGGGATAAACTCTATAAATACCCCATGACCTTCACTCATAAAAAGAACCTTTTTTCCCAACTTTACCAACCGATCTTTTACCTACATTTACCTCACATTTCAGCCACACTCCCTACACTACAACCCTAAGCAATCACATACAAAAAACCGAGTCCTTTGTCCCTCGATAAACCGACAACACACACACACACACCATAACTTACATACATCCTCGATACTCTATAGTCCCGTCACTATTCGCGAGTCCATTTCCGAGGTTTCTACTAAGCATGTATGTTGAGGGTGTCCTAAACCCCATTTCTATCTTTTCTACTTTTGTTTATGTTTATGTATCGCTAATGTTATACTTATATTAATATCGTAATCCTAACACTCTAACTCTAACATCCTAACTTTTACATTTTCGCATACTAACTTTTCTATTTCGCGTTACTAACATTACTATCATACCGCGTATATATATATATTAATATCGAAAATTCGGTTTCGGATGCGTTTGACTATAATTGTCGCCTAAAGTCCGTCTAATCCCTTTACGAGCAACGACGGAGGTGGAGCCCTTTCGAGGAGCCCCGCCCCAATGTACTCAAGGGCGTGATGTGATCGCGACTAATCGCAGTTGAACGTATTCGATCCCATTTTAATTAGTACGGAACCCGTTGACACGAAAACCGACATCACATAACTCGAGAGGGTTAGTTTCGATGTCGTGACGTAGAGGGAAACATTCCGTTACTAATTCAAATTTTCTTCACGTAAACGTTTTCATAAAGTCCCGACAACGGTATTATAATCGTACATATACACGATTATAGCACCGGAGGTTGAGTTAAATTCAAATCACGCGATATTTGTATTTAACTCGACCGACCGTCATTTTCAACCTAAAAAAAAACGAAACGAGTTAACACTCGTACAGGGACTACTCGACCGAGTGCATAGACCACTCGATCGAGTAGTGTCCACAAAACCGGGCAGACTACTTCCCAAGGGTACACTCGACCGAGTCAGGCCATGACTCGACCGAGTGGGCCCTATAGCCCAGAAAACCGAGAGCTTGGATGCAACATTTAAGCCTCGTCTTTTTTTTACGACTCTTAGTCGACACGTGTAAAGCCAATCACGTGAACTCATTTTCCAAAACTCACGTTTATCGTGGCAAACCGAGTTAAATCTAAATTCGTCAATATTTTGATTTAATTCGGCCAACCTTCAAATTTAAGACACATAAAATCACGAGTCATAACTCGTACAGGTGCCACTCGGCCGAGTACACCTGCTACTCGACCGAGTAACACCCCAAACCGTGGGCAGAAGCTCCTTTTAGGACGCACTCGACCGAGTCAGACCATGACTCGACCGAGTGAGTCCTGTAGCCCCGTGACCGAGAGTCTTGACACACCTTTCAAGCCTCATCTTTTTTTATCGACATTAGTCATCACGTGTAAAGGCTATCACGTGACTAACCTATTTTCAAAACCATGCATCACGACACGTAGAACGACTTTGATCACCTTTTGACGTGATAAGTCGGGACAAGTCTACGGGATATGAGATCAGGCTAGCAATATGCCACAGTCTCGTATTTCCGTCCTTCGTTTAGTACACGATATAATGTGTATTCAATCGGGGTTGGTCCATCTACATCTTTCGCGGTCTAGCTTACATACGGGTCCGTCCCTATTATCGTATCGCGTTATTTTATTACTTTTACGTAACTTTGTATTGTGAATTCCGGGTTGTATTTCCGCCCGTGTAACTTGTACGTTACCCTTTTTTTATTTACTTTCGAGCTTTGTTTATTTACTTGCTTTTACGCTTTATAAACGAACCTCGCATGCTAAACTACTTTGACCGAAAATAAGATGCATTAAATGACGTAGTTCACATACTATTAATATGCTTAGCCCGAAAACGCTGTTTGCATATCATTTAATCGTTTTACTAGCGCGCACACACGAACACGAACGATGTCTTAGTAGAGGCCGCCATGTGCGGGCGGGGTTGGGTGTCCTTAGTGGGCTTCCCAACACGTACCCTCACCCCTTACTCAGAACCTTTGGTTTCCGGATGTCCGAAACCCTTGGCGCACGAGAGTCATTCTATATACGAAAGCCGGTTTATACGGTATCGGTATTGCAATGCAGAGGGACGAGCCCAATGAACTCTGAAATCGAAGTGGGCTTACTTTGTGTATAGCCCATGACGACATAGAGTGGGCTCGTATGGTTCCGAATAACCACAAAATTCGGTGGCGACTCCATTTTGACTTAAATTTCGAACCCGAGAGCAATCTCACCACGAGATTCATTCGCCTACCCAAACCCGCGCGTGGCCGCGTCGGGGTGGACCTACGTCATGTCCACAATACGATTAACCGCTCAAGTCGGCATCGGTATCGTAATGCTAAGGGACGAACCCAATAAACTCTGACATCGGAAATGGGCCAGGCTTTAAGTATGGCCCACTACGACATAGAGTGGGTTCGAATGGTTCTGAATAACCATAAAATTCGGTGGCGACTCCTACTTCGATTTAAAATTCTATTCGATCCATCTCATATGGAAATTCTATCGCCTCCCCAAAACCCGCGCTTCGCCGCGTCGGGGTGGACCTATGTCATGTCCACAACATGACGTTGGTCCACCCCGACGCGGCCACGCGCGGGTTTTGGGTAGGCGAATGCACCTCCATATGAGAATGGATCGAATTGAAATTTAAGTCGAAATCGAGTCGCCACCGAATTTTATGGTTATTCGGAACCGTTCGAGCCCACTCTATATCGCTATGGACTATACACAAAGTATGGCTGTAGACACCCACATTTTGACTGCCAGGTGTCTATAGTAGTTTCCGACAAACACCGATTCAAGGTAGAATTCCGTTTAAGGTAGAATTCGATCTTGAGTAGGAATCCTATCCGGGAACCGATTCAAGCACCCAACCAAGTGTAAACCACTCGGCCAAGTAGTACAAACCAGCCGGTTTTCCTCTTTTCTTCTCTCACAAGAAAACGGAATTCTCGTTCTTCTCAGCTTCTTACTCAAGCGGTAATTCTAGCTCAAACAGGAATTCTATTCAAAAACCGATTCGAACACCTGACCGAGTGTAAAACACTCGGCCAAAACAGTAGCAAAACAGCCGAGATGCCTTTCTTCCTTCACAAGAAAGCGGAATTCTTATTTCCCTCAAATTCCTACGTTTCCTATCCTAAGCGGTAGTCAAACTCTCCTAAGTCAAGGTCGGGAATTTCCTATAAATAGCCCCTTGCATCCAACACAAAAAACACGATTTTATCAACACCAAATATTAGGAACACACACATACACACAATCTCCGACACACGCACATAATTCCTTTAGCATCGAGAAACCGATAATACATCCAAAACCCGAAGGAAACCGGTCCTATTACCCGACACCTTCACCCGTCCGAACCTAACCCTTAGCCGAACCAAAACTCGACGCTCCCGTGCCTAGCCACATTCCGACGAGCCCCGATCCGAGTCATCAAGAGCATGTAGGTTGAGGGTGTAACTAAACCCGATTTCTTCCTTTCTCTCCTTTTCTCCTCTTCGTCCGTTTCGTTTTTTTTAAGGGTCTAGAGTCGTTTTTTTTTTTTTTTCTAATATCGTTATTAACGAAAAATTATTTTCATAACGTATATTCTGAAAAATATGATATCTATTTTTCCATAATCGAATATTGTATCGAAAAGAATTATATTAAGATTTCAACGATACTAAAAATCGTTACATCTTTTTTCGTTCAAAATTCTTTTCTTTTCTCGTTCAAAACAAATAATTTTACAAAACTTTTTTAAGTCATTCTAAATATCCGATATCGATTTCATAATCGAATATCGGATACGACGAATATCGAAAACATAAGTCGAATACAAATTAATTCATATTTTGTACGCGATTTATTAAAAATAACAAGTTTTCGAACAAAATCCCAAAAGCCGGACGGCACACCGTCCGGACCTTTTTTTTACATTTTCGTTCATTTATTATTTATTCTTCGATCGATTTCTAAAATTTATATCTTTTCCAAAACTATTTCGAATATTTGATTTTGATTTCGTAGTCAACTATCAAATATAACGAATATCGAAAATATTAATTCGAGTGTGAATCATGCAATATTCATACGCGACTTAATACGAATATCGAGTTTTCAAAAAACGACACCGAAACGGTCAGCCACGCGACCCGCCGGCGTCCCGGGCGAGCCGCGCGGCCGGCTGCTTGCCGTGTCCTTTTTCCGTTTTTTTAATTATTTTTCGAACTTCGTTTTTTATACAAAACAACGTTCTTTTCAACAATATTTTTCGGATTTCGATTAATATTTATTTTCTCGATCTCGTATATTTTATTTGCTATATTATTATTTACAAATCGATACTAACTCTTTTGTTTGTTTTGTAGCAAATTCATCCTTTTATTTCGTTTGTTTTATTATACTAAAACGAATCTCATATGCTAAATACAACTTTGACGTTAATCAATTTTCATGCATTAAATTGACTTAGCAACCCATTCAATTTTTCACATGCTTAGAAAACAATGTTTGCATAATCATTCATCGTATTACTAACGCACGCATTAAAACGTCATTCGATATCCTAGTAGAGGCCGCTAATGTGCTGGCGGGGTTGGGTGTTCTTAGTGAACTTCCCAACACGTACCCTCACCCCTTACTCAGAACTGTGGTTTCCGGATATCCGAAACCATTGGCAACGAGAGTCATTCAATATACGATTAACCGCTTCAGTCGGCATCTATATCGATATGCAAAAGGGACGAGCCCAATAAACTCTGACATCGGAAATGGGCCATATTTTGTACACGGCCCACTACGGCATAGAGTGGGCTCGAACGGTTCCGAATAACCATAAAATTCGGTGGCGACTCCGACTTCGATTTGAATTTCCATTTGACCATCTCATGGAGATTCATTCGCCTCCCCAAAACCCGCGCGTGGCCGCGTCGAGGTGGACTTATGTCATGTCCACAATTTGGCGACTCCGCTGGGGATTTTCCGATGAGTTAATAACCTTCGGTGTCCTCAGGGTGAGACTCGAATAGAAATCGTTTGACTAGTAGAATGCGCGTTTTAGTTTTACGGTTCATGCATAAACCCCCATTTTCCCGGGCCGGTACTCGCGACCGACGTCCCACTATACCGTTGATATAGTCCAAACTGGTTATGTCAAAGGTGTCCATTAGCCGATTCATATGGGTTTTACGGCATGTCCTAATCTCAACTCGAGTTAGGGAGTCCGCCCCGATTCTTGATAGGCTGTGTACACTGGTATAGACCCTTACAGACTGACCGAGACTTAGATTAAGAGCATACATGGCGTCGTTATACTGTTTCCATGACTACGTGCTACTTGATCCATATCTTTTTTCAAAACCGTCATTTTTCAAAATTTGCATCCTTTTTTCAAAATATCCAATTTTCAAAACCTGGGTCATATACCGAACTTAGGACTTATGATTTTACTCAAAATAGCCTTTTTCTAGCCGGTACTATGCCCAATTCAAAAATCGAAAATATTTTCGAAACTTTCAAAACCCGTCATTCGGCCCACTCCTTTTTCTTTTTTCGAAAAAGGGCCGAATTTCTCCACCCGATTCATTTCGGGCTTTTCAAAAAATCACATTTCAAAACTTCCTCTTCTTAGACTTCCCGTATTTTAGCAGTGTCGGGTCGTGTCATAAATCGTTGAAGTCTCTAGCGTTGAAACTCCGTTGATCTTACATCACGGGTTTCCCCCCCCCCCCCATCCTAGTCCGCCTTATGCTACTAAGGCAAGGCCCACCTACGTAGGACATACTCCTACAAAGGTTGGCCCGTTTACACAATCGAATCTAAAAGTCTGGGAATGTCTCACGTGAACCTTCCTTCGGACAGGGCCCAACCCACAGCGTTGGATCCTGAGGAAGGCCCACATTTTCACAAGTCGCCCGTCTAGGTGTCTTTTCCGAGTCATTTCCGTTTTAGTCTTCTTCCTTTTTCCCTTGCTCGGGATGTACTTTTCTTAGGATTCGGGTTAAGTTGCTAATTACGTGGTGCTCTTACAGACAGGCCACCCTTCACTCGAACCATGACGCAAAAAGCCATAGATGAGTTGACCACCTCGTTGGCCCAAATCCAAGACCAATTGAGGATAATGCGGGAGGACCAGATTGCCATCGTCACTCGGGTTAGTGCCGTGGAACAGGGAACCCCCAATGCTTCGATCGAAGATGACGGACCTCTGGCCGCACTGGCCGGCGCGGTCCAAAAGCTGCAGGAACAGGTCCACTCGACCACCAGAAACACCATTCTCACGGAAAATGCCCGTACCTATTCGCCCTTAACCGATGAACTGCCCGCTAACCTTAACTTAACGGGGTTGCCAATGTTCGATGGGACTGAAGACCCGGTACTTCATATACGGGCTTTTAAGGACTTTATGGCTGTCAAAGGGGTCAAATCGACCATGTTCAAGCATCTCTTTGCTTCCTCTCTGGAGAAACACCCAAAAGCCTGGTACTACAGGCTTGACCCTAAGAAATTCAAAACTTGGGACGATGTTGCAATGGAATTCGCGCGGAACTACGCGGATAATGCTGAAATCCAGACTACCATGCGTACTCTGGAAGTTATGGCCCAAGAGCCTAAGGAGGGTTTCACCAAATACCTCCAAAGGTGGCGGACCGAAAGTGTTAAGCTGGTCGACAAGCCCAGCGAAAAAGTTCTAGTGGAGGCCTTTGTCAAAAACCTCCTCCCTGCTTACCGAGTCCATCTCAGGTACGCCATCATACCAGACTTCGCCACTTTGACCGAAATGGGTACTAGAATCGAAGACGATCTAAGGTTAGAGAACCTTACTAAGGCCTCTATCAAAGGGTATCAAGGATCCAGTTCCTCCTCCAGCAAGCCCGCCACCACAACGGCGGCCCGAAGCATTTTCGACGAGGTAAACTCACTTGACACCTCAACCAAGAAGAATACTCCAAATTGGGTATTCACTGACATAGGAACAACCTATGCTAATGCCTTACAAAGGCTATCTTCAAAAGGCCTAATCCAACCGATAGGCCCAACTCCGGAAGTTCCCGTAGAAAAGCGGTCTAAAAGCTACAACATACAGGCCTATTGCCACTATCACCAAGGCAATGGGCATGACACGGAGAAATACTGGAAATTGAAGCATCTTATCCAAGATCTGATCGACAATGGGAAGATACCGCTACCCAGTGACAAGCCATGTAAAAAAAACAATCCTCTTGCTACTCATGCCATCTTTACTGGAGAGGTAGTTGACTGCACTCATCTCATTTCCCCTCTCATTCCTCAAATCAACGGGATATGGAACGACGATGAAGATGATGTTTATTTGGCTAAGGGGGAAGCCGTCCCCGTCACTATCGAAGAAATCCGGAAGGCTAAAGCCAGAGCTCTGGCCGGTACACACACCATCACGACCACTCTCGCCATCCCGGAAACCGTCACTGAACCTTTCAGGGCGGAACTTACTCCCGAAGAGCCAAACGCTGACACGGCCCTAGTCAGACAATTAAAGAGGGTCCGAACCGATATTACCATATGGCAGCTTTTGGTTAGTTCTCAGGAGCATCGAACGGCACTTACTAAGGCCCTTGATGAAATCAAGGTCGACTCATCGGTTACCCCCACCGAAATGGTAGCCACGATCCTGCCATATCTCAAGGACAAGTTCAAAGGAGAAGGCCCACTTATCACCTTCTCCGAGTCCGACCTTCCACCATTCGGGACCACTCATAACTTGGCCCTTTACATCACGGTGATTTGTCGAAGCAAATATCTCCCAATGACCCTGATTGATGACGGGTCCGCAGTTAACGTCCTTCCTTTAAGGACAGCCCAGGCCCTCGGCATTACCGAGGCTGACTACCTTCCGACTGCAAAGACTATCCAGGCTTTTGATGGGAGCCCAAAATCAGTGGCTGGGGCCGTTAAACTAAACATTATAACAGGCCCGATAGAGAAGGAGTTAGAGTTCCAAGTGATCGATGTTACCTCATCCTTCAACCTGCTGCTTGGGAGACCATGGATTCACGTGGTCAAAGCTGTGTCTTCCACTCTTCATAGGAAGGTCAAACTACCTTTGCGGGATGGGATTGTCACTCTCGAAGCTACTCCCACAGCTGCAACACCGCAGGCTCCGCCGACCCACGAGGATTTAACTTTGTGGGAATGATCGAAGAAGAGTACCTTTTCCAGTCGTACTTCACCGTTAGCATCTATACAATGCTACAGAACCTGGGTTGCCTACCGGGAGTCACATCAAGGCCATATCTTCCACCTGGGAAGATCATTGAAACCTTGAACAACGGGCAATCTCACCTCGGTCTAGGCTATACTATGGCTTCCGGTTACACGAACCAAACCAAGACGGTCACGTTCGTCACCCCGGTATTCGAAACTGTTCAAACGGGCTTCTATCGGCCCACCATCTCTTATCCCGGGACCAAACTGGCTCGGGAATGAAATTTCATTCCAGAAGACATATTCGCCCTTATCCAGGCCGAATCAAAGGAGGGCACAAGCAACACTGAGCCCATTCTAGGACTACTCTTTGGGGAAGACAAGGTCGTCCCGACCCCTAAGCAAGAGTTAGTCAGTTTAATCCTCCGCAGCAACAGGTTTGATCCAACTAAGCTGATCTCTGAAGTTGGTGCCGACACTGGGAAGAGAGCTTGGAGGAAGACAATTAAGTGGACCGACAGTCAGGGTCGAGTCTACAAGCTAACTACTGGCGAAGGAGATATGCATGCTATCGAATCTGAATCTGAGTCCGAGTCTGAGTCAGAGTCAGAGTCGGAGTCTGAGTCAAAGTCTAGAGGGTCCAGTACTAGGATCGAGTCTGTAACCCCTCTCCCTTCTTTAGCCTCACCATCGGGAGCCCCGGAGTCTGTCCCGAGGGCTCTCCCTATCCTGGCTCTGACCAACGATCAGATGGCAGCTCTCTTTGAGCTCTTTTCAAAATTTACTATCAATAATAACGATAACCGTTCTGCTTACGACTTGGCTTATTTTCAAAATGTTTTCAAAAATCTTACTTGGAATGACATTGAGAAACCCGACGAACAGGTACCACTGCCTCCGCATCTAATTGAGCAACTCGAGCAAAGGGAGTCCCGAAATCCGGTAATCGAAGAAACCGATTCCATCAACGTAGGAACCCCTTTAGAACCTCAGATGCTTAGGTTGGGCCTATCTTTAGATCCCGAGGAGAAACAACAATTCACGGACCTTCTCCAGGAATTCAAAGACGTCTTCGCATGGTCCTACAAGGACATGCCGGGAATAGACCGGGAAATAGCTGAACACCGAATACCCATCAAAGACGGGTACAAGCCGGTAAAGCAGAAACTCCGAAGAATGAGGCCCGAATGGTCTCTCAAAGTCAAAGAAGAAGTTGATAAACAATTCAAAGCGGGCTTTATTCAAGTGTCTGAATATCCAGACTGGGTTGCAAACATAGTACCAGTACCCAAAAAGGATGGCAAAGTCCGAGTATGTGTAGATTTCCGGGACCTTAATAAGGCCAGCCCAAAAAACGATTTTCCGTTGCCACATATCGACATACTGGTGGATAACACGGTCGATCATGCCCTTCTATCATTTATGGACGGGTATGCCGGATACAATCAGATCAAAATGGCAGAAGAAGACATGAGTAAGACCATCTTCATCACACCTTGGGGGACTTACTGCTATACCGTGATGCCATTTGGGCTTATTAACGCTGGTGCCACTTATCAACGGACCGCTACTACTTTATTGCATGACATGATGCATAAGGAAGTAGAGGTCTACGTCGACGATATGATTGTCAAGTCCAAGGACCGAAACGGGCACATTGCAGCCCTAAGGAAGTTCTTTACCCGACTACGCAAGTACAACATGAGATTAAACCCTCAAAAATGCAGTTTCGGGGTAACATCGGGCAAGCTACTGGGCCACATTGTTAGCCAACGTGGCATCGAAGTTGACCCAGCGAAGATCAAGGCCATAACCGAGATGCAACCGCCTAAAACCAAAAAGAAGATAAGGGGGTTTCTCGGAAAAGTCCAATATATAAGCCGATTCATTTCAAAGCTAACCATGGTGTGTGAACCCATTTTTAAGAAACTGAAGATAAGAGAACAAACACTATGGGACGACAAATGTCAAATGGCTTTCGACAAAATCAAGGAAATTCTATCCTCTCCACCGGTGCTAATGCCACCTCAGCACGGTTTGCCTCTATCACTATACTTGACGACAACCGAGACTGCCATGGGCGCCATGCTAGCCCAATCGGTCGATTCTGAAGAACGGGCTATTTACTACATCAGTAAGAAGTTCTTAGAATACGAATGCAAATACACCATGCTTGAGAAGACGTGTCTAGCATTAGTATGGGCCACTAAAAAGCTCCGACACTACATGCTTAGTCACGAGGTACATGTGCTCTCCAAAATGGATCCAATCAAGTATCTGTTCGAGAAGCCCATCCTCAATGCTCGTATATCCAGATGGACTTTAATGCTAGCTGAGTTCGACCTCAAGTTCGTACCTTTAAAAGCCATCAAGGGCCGAGTAGTAGCATAATTCCTCGCCGATAGTCCGATATCCGAGGAAGAACACACCGATACCTGGGCCTTTCCAGATGAAGACATATTCCATACCGACACTGATACATGGGATCTGTATTTTGATGGAGCGTCCAACTTTCGAGGATTTGGTGTCGGGATCTTGCTAATCTCACCACAAGGGGAACACACCCCGTTATCCATCAAACTAGATTTTGACGTGACTAACAACGCAGCCGAATACAAAGCATGCATTCACGTAGGGCTGAGCAAATTATCCGACTATCCGAATCCGATCCGCTATCCGATTCGTATTCGATCCGAAAAACCGGATATTCGATCCGAAAAATGATTTCGGATCGGATATCCGATCCGAAAATTTCGGATATCGGATCGGATTCGGATATCCAAAATAATTTTTTCGGATATCCGATCCGATCCGAACAATTAATTTTTTTTGTAATTTTTATATTGGGTTAGTATATTCTAATGTAAGTAGGTTATAATTTAATTCATTTTACATTAAGTCTTGGTGACATTTTTGTATTGCCTTAAAATATAGAATAGTATACTCCGTATAATACTAGATTAATTAAGATTAGGATTTTTCGAGTTGATTTGAACTTCATTTAGAATTTTATTTGACCAAAAATCTCAACCAAATCAGATATCGGATATTTCGGATATCCGGTTCGAAATTTTCGGATATCAAAAATCGGATATCCGAAGTGATTTGGATCGGATATCGGATATTAAAATTTTCGGATTTTCGGATCGGATATCCGATCCGAAAATCTGATTCGGATCGGATATCCGATCCGTGCTCTGCCCTACATTCACGGGTTGCAAGCCGCCGCCGATTTAGGAGTAACAAACCTCCGGGTCCACGGTGACTCATCGTTAGTCATAAATCAAACCCTGCAAAAATGGAAGACTCGGAACGCGAATCTCGTGGCTTACAAAGCACGAGTAAGGGTTCTCGAAAAACAATTCCAAAAAGTAGAGTACATTTATCTACCTCGGGAAGAAAACTAGTTTGCATATGCTCTCTCAAAATTAGCATCTTTACTGAATATCCCAGCACATCTAACCAGCATGCCCATTTGCGTCGAAAGGCGGTCTGAGCCGGCGTACATCAACGCTATCCAAGATATCGAAATAACTGATCCAGAACCTTGGTACCAAGCCATTCTAACCTACTTAACGTCAGGGGAATATCCTCCGGGAGCTGAAAACCGGGCAAAGAAAGCTCTGCGAAGTTGGGCAACCCAGTTCATTCGCACAGACGTTGGACAGCTGTACAAGAAGACAGCACAGGGGGCTTTACTTCTATGCATTGACAAAACTCGAGCCGAAAGAGTTATGGCCGAGGTGCACGATGGCGAAAACGGACCGCACATGAATGCCCATATGTTGGCCCGGAAAATCGCAAGACTCGGTTACTATTGGAATAGCATGGAAACTGACTGTCAGCTGTATGTCAAACACTGTCAGATTTTCGCTAATGTTCAGCATATGCCTTCATCCCTACTATATACAATGACATCACCATGGCCATTCTCGACATGGGGAATTGATATAATCGGGAAAGTGAATCCTTCCGGGACAGGAGGTCACTGTTTCATCCTAGTGGCTATCGACTATTTCACTAAATGGGTCGAAGCCGAGTCATACCGGATCTTGAATGCCAAACATGTGGCTAAGTTCATCCAAAACAAAATTATATGCCGATACGGGATTCCACACGAGTTCATCAGCGATCACGGGACCCATTTCCAAGCTGAAACTGCCACTTTGTTGGAAAAGTACAAGATCCAAAGGCATACCTCGTCACCTTACCGTCCTCAGACAAATGGGGCGGTAGAGGCAGCCAATAAAACAATTGTCACCATTCTTAAAAAGATGGCTGAGAATTACCGGGACTGGCCCGACAAGATACCCTTTGCCTTATGGGGATATCGGACATCGATTCGAACTGCAACCAGAGAAACTCCATACTATCTGACATATGGAATGGAAGCAGTCCAGCCGGTCGAGCTAGAAGTACCCTCTCTTAAGATTCTGCTCGAAAGCCAGGTACCTGAGGCGGACTGGGTCCAAGCCCGATATTACTCACTAATCCTCTTAGACGAACGGCGATCCCGGGCTCTGAATAATATTCAGATATATCAGAAAAGGATCCAACGGGCTTTTAACAAAAGGGTTAGGCCCAGGAACATCAAGGAGGGCGATCTAGTCCTAAAATCCGTTCGAGCTTTGCTACCAGTTGACCCAAGGGGAAAATTCAAACCTAATTGGGCTGGGCCATATTTAGTGAAGAAAATTCTTTCAGGAGGTGCAGTAATGCTAACAGACTTGGACGGAAACGAGTTCGTCAATCCAACAAACTTGGACCAACTGAAGCGTTACTACCCATAAACCCTATCTCAATGTCATTTGCAAAATTTATAAAAATTGTCTTTTATGAATTTTCAAAATTTTAAGCAAGTCAATAAGTTAGGATCATTTATCCTACCGTTGCGCATCTCGAATTAATAATCTTGATGTATTCGAAAATTGCAAAAAAAATATACTTCTGAACTACGGAAGGTTTGATTCCACTAATTTTGGATACGTAGGCAACCCCTTCAAAAGGGTACAACCAATTCAATAACGAAAAGACGGGAACGGTATTCACTAATATGTCTTTTTATTATTTCAAAAAATACATCACAAAAAAAGCAACAAAATCACACCACAAAAATAGTAGTAATACTTAAATAATAAATTTAGGAGACTACTCGTACATTTTGCCCTTTCCCTTATCTTTCGGGTCACGTGGAGCCCGAGGCCGACGGGGCGGGGGCGAGCGTTCCCTAATCACAAAGGGAACTTCTTTTGCTCGAACCCGTTTCTTCGATTTTGGGTTTTCCACCCTTTGCACCGGTCCAAGCCGAGCCCTAACCGGCTCGGGAAGCCTATCTCGAGGACCAAGTCGGTCCTTAGCAGCCAGTTTTGGCCCTAGTCTCCTTTCTAAGTCCGTCTGGGGGCTCACCTTCCCCCGTGCACGCTTATTACTGGACCCTCCAGTCTGAGTCCTAGATCTTCTTTTCTGACCTGTCGAAGTAGCTCCCTCAGTAAAGAAGCTCCTGTTGTCTTTAGCATGCTCCCGGCGTAGCAGGTCATAAGCCTCGTCAATTTTCAGGGCAGCTCGAGTTTTAGCTGAATCAGCTCGGGTCCATCTTACATAAGAATCGGTTACCCAGATCGAATGAGAATTTTTAAGAACATGCCAAGTAGCTCGTGTATACCATCTTTGCATCCAGGTGTCACACATCACATCCGTCAGCTGAGTAGATTCACTCACAACGGCCTCGATTTCTGGGATTCTTTGCGCCCGACCATATTGCCTAAGTATGCGATCGGGAAAGAGGTGAATTGTTTGCCTAAAAGATAGGATTACCTGATATCCAGCCCTATCTCGAGATTCTAGACCAGTCCAAAGGTAAATTGGCCACCATGGCACGGCCTAACGGATCAACATGCCTCCATAGAAAGATAGCACCTCATCCCAATATTGTTGGGTATTGAAGCGAGAAAAGGCAATAGCTCGTCTCCTCGACATAACTTGCCTGGGTTGATATCGGCTCACATCTAAAGGAGGATCTAAGATCGATAGCCTCTCGAATAGCCACAGCTGAAAAATCCGAAAAAAAATCAAAATCGCGAAAAATCGTCAAAATCACGAAAAAAAAAAACGTGAAAAGACGTGAAAACCGAGAAAACCGCAGAAATCGGAAAAAAAACCGCGCAAAACCGGAAAAATGGGAAAAGCCGGGAATTCAAAAAAAAAAACCAAAAAAACGGCATACCTGTAGAAGCCGGGTACTCCCAGTCAACCTGGCTGACGAATCCCTCTTACGATTATCCAAACCCTGGATAATCTCTCCTGTAATCAGCCAAGCCGGGCTGTGCTCTGTCTCCATCAGGTCGGCCACAGTGAAAATTCTGACATGGCCCATACAAGATAACAAATCCATATGCCCTTCAAAAGCATAAACATGGAGCATACAAAAAGTGAAGGCCCTACGGCTATGAACTGGCCTAACCCGGACATCATCTGGATTCATGAATTTTTCAGCCAGGTCGATCAAGGAAACGGTATCTCCTTCTAACATGCGGGATACCTCCATATGGGAAAGCCCTAAAAACTCCCTTAACTTTCTCCTAGGGTCAGAAACTGAAAAAGGGATAGCAGGGCGAAGTATAGGATTCCATCCTCCTGCAGCAGCAATTTCCTCAGGAATAGGGCAAATCTCTCCTCGAGGAAAGCCAAATACATGATAGGTATCATCCCAATAGGATAGGCAAGCATCCAAGAAGTGGCAGTCTACTTGCATCTGACGGATCACGGATAATTGGGTAACGCCATTCTGATTTAGGATAGCCCTATCGGCATCCCTAAAATATTTGGACCACTCGTGCAACATTCCGACTAATCGGTCGATTCCCATATCTGATTTGCTAAGAGAAAGAATAACTTTTTCAGGGCTTATTCTTTTCTTTAAGTAATTGAGGAATTATGGAATTATGATAATTTGTGAAGCAAGAAGGGGTATTTATAGCATGAAAATAAGTTCTCCTCCTCACCTTAGGATTCCCAATCCTAGAGCATTTAGCATACAAGCCATTGTCCTAAGGCTTAGCTAAGTCATCCCGAGCATTCCTATTCCTTTTCAAAATCACAAAATTCTTTAATTAATTTTTCAAAGACTTTTGCAAAACTCAAAAAAAAAAGATTCAAACCTTTTCCCAAAATTTTTATTCCCCCAGCACGAGTCTTTTTTCCTACAAATATTACATGCAAAATTTTGCAGCTTTGCATAAATATGTACAGGACGACTCGAGCAGGACCATGCGATTTGCATAACTCCCCAGCGGCATTTAACAAGATGAGCCCACATACAGGCCCATTTTAAAGTCTCATATGACGAGTTCAATTCCCCACGGAGTTATCATCATCAATTCAGGTACATTTCTAGCCCATGGCCGGCGGGCCCTTCACGCAGGTCTAATGTACCTTAAACGACCCGACCGGAAGCTGCCAGGTTTTAATCCTTGGTTGACCTGGTGGCTACTCTGACTTTCGCCCTGTCCAAGCCTCAGTCAGAGTGGGGGCTCTGTAGACACCCACATTTTGACTGCCAGGTGTCTATAGTAGTTTCCGACAAACACCCGATGATGATCGGACGCTAACGTGCCTTAACGTACTCGGAAATGGGCTCGAAATCATGGATATTTGGCTTAGGCATTTTAAGGAGTACAAATCTCACAAAACCAACCTCAAATTCAGGCCCAGTGGGTCGCTTCGAGTTAAATAACACTAATTTGGGTCGAATCCGACACCAGGGGTAAAACCGTCTTTTAGCGATCGAGTCAAAACCCGGTCAAAAATATTTCTCGAGACTTGTAGGCTGACCGTGAGGTCTCACACGTCCTATTCGGACCCCAATCCTACAAAAATCAGCCATACAAAAATAATAAACAATTCCGTTTAAGGTAGAATTCGATCTCGAGTAGGAATCCTATCCGGGAACCGATTCAAGCACCCAACCAAGTGTAAACCACTCGGCCAAGTAGTACAAACCAGCCGGTTTTCCTCTTTTCTTCTCTCACAAGAAAACGGAATTCTCGTTCTTCTCAGCTTCTTACTCAAGCGGTAATTCTAGCTCAAACAGGAATCTTATTCAAAAACCGATTCGAACACCTGACCGAGTGTAAAACACTCGGCCAAAACAGTAGCAAAACAGCCGAGATGCCTTTCTTCCTTCACAAGAAAGCGGAATTCTTATTTCCCTCAAATTCCTACGTTTCCTATCCTAAGCGGTAGTCAAACTCTCCTAAGTCAAGGTCGGGAATTTCCTATAAATAGCCCCTTGCATCCAACACAAAAAACACGATTTTATCAACACCAAATATTAGGAACACACACATACACACAATCTCCGACACACACACATAATTCCTTTAGCATCGAGAAACCGATAATACATCCAAAACCCGAAGGAAACCGGTCCTATTACCCGACACCTTCACCCGTCCGAACCTAACCCCTAGCCGAACCAAAACTCGACGCTCCCGTGCCTAGCCACATTCCGACGAGCCCCGATCCGAGTCATCAAGAGCATGTAGGTGGAGGGTGTAACTAAACCCGATTTCTTCCTTTCTCTCCTTTTCTTCTCTTCGTCCGTTTCGTTCTTTTTACGGGTCTAGCGTCGTTTTTTTTTTCTAATATCGTTATTAACGAAAAATTATTTTCATAACATATATTCTGAAAAATATGATATCGATTTTTCCATAATCGAATATTGTATCGAAAAGAATTATATTAAGATTTCAACGATACTAAAAATCGTTACATCTTTTTTCGTTCAAAATTCTTTTCTTTTCTCGTTCAAAACAAATAATTTTACAAAACTTTTTTAAGTCATTCTAAATATCCGATATCGATTTCATAATCGAATATCGGATACGACGAATATCGAAAACATAAGTCGAATACAAATTAATTCATATTTTGTACGCGATTTATTAAAAATAACAAGTTTTCGAACAAAATCCCAAAAGCCGGACGGCACACCGTCCGGACCTTTTTTTTACGTTTTCGTTCATTTATTATTTATTCTTCGATCGATTTCTAAAATTTATATCTTTTCCAAAACTATTTCGAATATTTGATATTGATTTCGTAGTCAACTATCAAATATAACGAATATCGAAAATATTAATTCGAGTGTGAATCATGCAATATTCATACGCGACTTAATACGAATATCGAGTTTTCAAAAATCGACACCGAAACGGTCAGCCACGCGACCCGCCGGCGTCCCGGGCGAGCCGCGCGGCCGGCTGCTTGCCGTGTCCTTTTTCCGTTTTTTTATTATTTTTCGAACTTCGTTTTTTATACAAAACAACGTTCTTTTCAACAATATTTTTCGGATTTTGATTAATATTTATTTTTCTCGATCTCGTATATTTTATTTGCTATATTTTTATTTACAAATCGATACTAACTCTTTTGTTTGTTTTGTAGCGAATTCATCCTTTTATTTCGTTTGTTTTATTATACTAAAACAAATCTCATACGCTAAATACAACTTTGACTTTAATCAATTTTCATGCATTAAATTGACTTAGCAACCCATTCAATTTTTCACATGCTTAGAAAACAATGTTTGCATAATCATTCATCGTATTACTAACGCGCGCATTAAAACGTAATTCGATATCCTAGTAGAGGCCGCTAATGTGCGGGCGGGGTTGAGTGTTCTTAGTGAACTTCCCAACACGTACCCTCACCCCTTACTCAGAACCGTGGTTTCCGGATTTCCGAAACCATTGGCAACGAGAGTCATTCAATATACGATTAACCGCTTCAGTCGGCATCTATATCGATATGCAAAAGGGACGAGCCCAATAAACTCTGACATCGGAAATGGGCCGTATTTTGTACACGGCCCACTACGACATAGAGTGGGCTCGAACGGTTCCGAATAACCATAACATTCGGTGGCGACTCCGACTTCGATTTAAATTTCCATTTGACCATCTCATGGAGATTCATTCGCCTCCCCAAAATCCGCGCGTGGCCGCGTCGGGGTGGACCTATGTCATGTCCACAATAGCCCATCTTGGTTTTAGAGTTTATTGGGCTCGTCCCTTTGCATTGCGATACCGATACCTCTATACCGGTAATCGTGTAAAGAATGACTCTCGTGCGCCAACGGTATCAGGCATCCGGAAACCGAGGTTCTGAGTAAGGGGTGAGGGTACGTGTTGGGAAGCCCACTAAGGACACCCAACCCCGCCCGCACATAGCGGCCTCTACTAAGACATTGTTTGACTTTCTAACATGCGAGTTAGTGATTCGGTGAAATGATATGCAAACAGCGTTTTAGCTAAGCATGCGAATTAAATGTGAGCTACGTCATTTTAATGCATCTAATTTATTGTCGAAGCGATTTAGCATGCGAGGGTTCATTTATAAACGGTAAAACATAAATAAATAAAGCAAAGAAATAATAAATCGATTACAAATTACACGGGCGGAATACAACCCGGAATTCACAATACAACGAGCAACAAAAGTAGAATAATCGAAATATATATAGCCAAAATGATAAGCAATAGTTAGAAACGGACCCGTGTATAAACTAGACCGTGAATTTGCGTAGGTGGACGAACTTCAATTAAATACGTATTGTTTTATGTATTAATCGAAGGAAGGGGATATAGGACCTAGGCGTGGTGCTAGCCCGATCCCAAATCCCGATGCCTTGTCCCAACTTATCATGTCGGTAAATTGGAGCCTAAATTAATTATGCGTTGGATGCGACTACGGAGTCGTCAACGCAAGATTAATAGTGAGACCGTCGATCAAAGTTGTTTATGTGCGATGATATGCATGTATTTTGAAAAGGAGATCACGTGATTGACTTTACACGTGTCGACTAAGTCGCTTTTAAAAAGACGAGGCTCGAATGCTATAAAAAGAGCCCTCGGGTTTCTGGGCTACAGGACCCACTCGATCGAGTCGGGGCTGACTCGGTCGAGTGTGTCCTTAAAAAAGGTTTCTGCCCACGATTTGGGGTGCTACTCGGTCGAGTAGCAGGTGTACTCGGCCGAGTGGCACCTGTACGAGTTATGAGTTGTGTGATTTTATGCGTTTTAAATCGAGGGTTGGCCGAATTAAATAAAAATATCGACGAATTTAGATTTAGTTCGGTTTGCCGGTATTATAATCATGTCTTATATGATTATAATACCGTTATCGGATTTTTGTAAAAGGAGTTGTCGTAGGTTTTAGAAATTTGATTAGTGACGAAATTGCGTCCCTCTACGTCACGACATCGATATTAATCCTTACGGATTAGGTGATGTCGATTTTCGTGTCAACGGGTTCCGTACTAATCTTTGAAATGGATTCATACGCGTTCAACTACGAATGATCGGGATCGTGTTAATAAACGAACCCTAAAAAAATGATCATCGTAGTCAAACGAGTTCGGATCCGATTTTTGAAATTATTACGTAAAAATATATATATATATATACATATGCGGTACATAATATTATAATAAAATGTACATAACGATAATTAAAATGCGATAAGTAAAATGTTAGCGTTAGATGTTAGATGCAAGAAATAAATGTTAGATGTTAGTAATGTCGTTACTATCGACTAAATATAATACTATAAGCATAAATACAAATATACATAAAAGATCGAGAAAAAGGATGAAGAAGGAAAAGTCGGTGTTGAATTGTCACACCCTCAACCTACATGTTCTAATTTCTCGGGATATGGTTCGTCAAACGGAGGCAATGGAAAGGGAACGTCGAGCTGTGTAGGAGGAGTTATGGTGTGTATGTATGGCTCGGTTTCGTGTGTATTGTGATGTCGAGAATGGTGTTGCGAAGTGTAGGGTGTAAGATGAGTGCAAGGTTGGCTGAATTTTTGAAGGGTGAAAAGTGTTCCAAGAGTTGTGTTTGTGTCAAAGGTTGACGGGTATTTATAGGGAGCCCCGACACATGGGTCACTCGACCGAGTGGCGCGGGTGCACTCGATCGAGTGCCCTCGCGGATGCACCTGGACCATTTTTGTGAGGCTCCACTCGGGCTATTTTGGGCGTGATTGCCTTGATTTGCTCTTGATTGATTGTGATTGATTTGGCATTAATTTGGGTTGATTTGGCTGATCTTGGCTGATTTCGAACGTATCAGGTCGCTTTTTGTGCCGGGTTTGTCTTGACCGAGTTTTGACCCGGTCGCTAAAAGACGGGAATTATTTTTGGTGTCGGTTTTGACCCAAATTAGTCTCATTTTGCTCGGAGCGACCCACTGGGCCTGAATTTGAGGTTGGTTTTGTGAGATTTGTATCCCGTTAAAAGCCCATGCCGGACATTATTGATTTCGAGCCCGTATCCGAGCGCGTTAGAACATGTTAGCGTCCGATCATCATCGGGTGTTTTTTGGAAACTACCATAGGCACCTGGCAGTCAAAATGCGGGTGTCTACAGAGCCCCCACTCTGACTGAGGCTTGGACAGGGTGAAATTCAGAGTAGCTACCAAGTCAATTAAGACCTGGTAGACTTCCGATCGGGTCGTTTATAGTCCATTAGACTCGCGTGAAGGGCTCGCCAGCCATAAGTTAGAAATCATACCTGAGCTGACGATGATAACTCCGTGGGGAATCGGACTTGTAGCATAAGTCCTGGGTGTGCCTATATGTGGGCTCATCCCGTACCATTCCGGGGAAAACGCCGCCTTGGGCTTCCGCTGGGGAGATTTTAGAGGGTTGCATGTCCCTGTTTGAGTCGTACCTGTATAAGTCACATAAAATGTATGCAACACGTAGGTAGTAAAAATGACTAGCGCTGGGGAATAAAAGTTTGGATGATTGAAACTTTTTGAAAAATTTTAGAATGTATATATTTTGAATTTTTGAATTTTGACAGACTACTCGGGATGACTAAATTCCTGTGTCTGTGGGAAGAGTTATGGGTCGGGCCTGTACGTCAAGGCCCGCTTTGGCCAAGGAGGCACAGCTGCAGGGGATGCTCCAGGGTTTTGATGTTATAAATACATCACCCTGGCTCCTTCCTTTGTCACAACTCAAAAAAAGCTTCATCTTCTCCTCAAAAGAAAACCTTATTCCTTTCAAGAAAAAGCTTTATCATGGCTATCGATCGTCTGATCAACATGCTGTAAGATTGGGCACACCGTTTTAGGGATGCGAGCAAAGTAGCTTTGAGGCAGTCAGGCATATTCCAATTGTTCACGTTCCGTCAGATGCACGTGGACCGTCATTTCCTTGACGCCTGTCTGACCTTCTGGGATGACACTTACCACGTTTTTGCCTTCCCTCGGGGCGAGATCTGTCCTCTCCCTGAGGAAATTGCTGCCATAGGAGGGTGGAGTCCATTGCTCCGTCCTGCCGTCCCTTTCTCAGTTCGGGACCCCAGGAGGAAACTACGTGAATTTTTGGGGCTTTCCCACGCTGAAGTATCCCGCATGCTTGAAGGGGATACCGTTTCTCTGCTTGCCTTAGCTGAGAAGTTTATGAACCCGTATGACATCCGGGTTACGCCCATTCATAGCCGTAGGGCATTCCCCTTCTGTATGCTGCATGTGTATGCCTTCGAAGGCCATATGGACTTGCTGTCTTGCATGGGTAGCGTTCGTCTTCTCGTCATTGCTGACCTTATGGAGACGGAGTGTAGTCCCGCATCGTTGATCACGGGGGAAATTATTCAGGGCTTGGACAACCGAAAGAGGGATGAGTCAGCCCGTTTCACTGGGAGCACCCGTCTGCTGCAGGTATATCGCTTTTCTCCTTTTTGATTTTTTTTTCGAATATTTTTTTTTTCCGACATGCTGCTACAGGGGGGGCATTCGACCGAGTCACCCTGGCACTCGAACTCGATCGAGTGCTCTCGTAAAGGAGCATTCTGCCTCGTTTTAGGGGTGCCACTCGATCGAGTGGCCCCGGCACTCGATCGAGTGCCCTTATGCGGACGCTGAATTGTCCGGAATCTCATAAACGTTGCTTTTCTTTTCAGCTTTGGCTATTTGAAAGGTTGTCAAAGATCGAGCCTCCTTCCAAACCCGAGTCAATATTGGTTCAACCAGGTGATGACAAGGAGACGGCCTACCGACTCGTCCTGCCTGACTACCCAGAAATATTGGGAGGAAGAATTAACATTCCATCGTGGTCCATTGATACGATGGGTGGTTCCATGGTGGCCAATTTATGCTTGGACGGGTCTGGCGTCTGGAGACAAGGCCCGCTACCTGGTGATTCTGTCCTTTAGCCACACAGTTCACCTCTATCCTGACCGTATACTCAGGCAGTATGGGTGGACTCAGCGCATCCCGGAGAACGAGGCAGTTGTGAGTGCACCTACCCAGCTGACCGACATTATGTGTGACACCTGGATTCAGAGATGGTACACCCGAACTACTTGGTCCGTTCCCAAGTCGCTTCATTCTACTTGGGTGTCTTATTCTTATGAAAGGTGGACCAAAGCTGAGACTGCCGAAGCTCGTGCTGCTCTGAAGGTTGATGAGGCCTTCGACCTGCTTCGACGGGGGAAAGTTAAAGATAACAGAGACTTTTTTGCTGAAGGGAGGTTCAAGCTCCGATAGTCCGTCTGAGGCCAAGTCAGAGGAGAGGAGCTAGGACTCGAGCTAGGGGGTCCGATGCTAGAGGTGCTCGAGGGGAAGTGAGCCCCCAGACAAATTTGGAGAGGAGACCAGGAGCCAGGCCTTTAGTCCAGGACCGACTTGGTCCTAAAGACAGGTTGCCAGAGCATATACGGGCTCGACTTGGGCCCGTGACAATAGCTGAAGATCCTCTGTCGAAGAAGAGGACTCGGGCCAAGGAGGTTCCCGTGGTCATTCGGGAACGATCTTCTCCACCCCGACGACCTCGGGCTCCACAAGACCCGAAGGATAAGGGCAAGGGCAAGATGCCCGGATACTAGTCAGCTGCTATTTTTATTTAGATATTATTACTATTTTTGTTGTGTGTTGTTTTTTTTTTTCGCTTTTTGTAATTTTGAATTACCGAGTTTATCGGTGTTTGTTTTCTGGAATAATAAAAGTACTATATTAGTGAAACCGTTTCTGTCTTTTTCGTTATTGCGGTGGTTGTGCCCTTTTGAGGGGTTGCCCACCTATCCACAGTTAGTGGAATCAAACCAAACGTAGTTCAAGCGCAGATTTATTTTGCAATTTCGAAATACACCAAGACTATGAGTTCAAGATGTGCGACAGTAGGATAAATAATCCTAACTTATTGACTAGCTTATAAATTTTGAAAAAAAAAGGTGTTTTTAAATAATTTTTGCAAATGACATTTGAGATAAGGTTTAGGGGTAGTAGCGCTTCAGCTGGTCTAGGTTGGTTGGGTTGACAAATTCATTCCCGTCCAGGTCCATCAGCATTACTGCTCCTCCTGATAGAACCTTCTTGACTAGGTATGGCCCAGCCCAATTGGGTTTGAATTTTCCCCTTGGGTCAACCGGTAGTAAGGCACGAACCGATTTTAGGACCAAATCGCCTTCCTTGATATTCCTGGGCCTAACTATTTTGTTAAAGGCCCGTTTGATTCTTTTTTGATATATTTGGATGTTATTGAGAGCCCGCGATCGTCGTTCGTCCAAGAGAACTAACGAGTCATATCGAGCTTGAACCCAATCTGCTTCGGGCACTTGGCTTTCTAGTAAAATTCTGAGAGACGGTATCTCCAACTCGACTGGCTGGACCGCTTGCATGCCATATGTTAAATAATATGGAGTTGCCCCGGTTGCAGTTCGGATCGACGTCCGGTATCCCCACAGGGCAAAGGGTATTTTGTCGGGCCAGTCCCGATAATTATCAGCCATCTTTTTAAGTACGGTGACAATTGTCTTATTAGCAGCTTCTACCGCTCCATTTTTTTGGGGACGGTACGGCGAAGATGTATGCCTCTGGATTTTGTATTTCGCTAGCAAAGTAGCGGTTTCAGCTTGAAAGTGGGTCCCATGGTCACTGATAAACTCGTGTGGGATCCCGTATCGGCATATTATTTTATTCTGGATAAACTTGGCCACGTGCTTGGCGTTCAAGATACGGTATGATTCCGCTTCGACCCACTTGGTGAAATAGTCGATAGCTACCAAAATAAAACAGTGACCTCCCGTCCCGAAAGGGTTCACTTTCCCAATTATATCGATTCCCCATGTCGAAAATGGCCATGGCGAGGTCATGGTGTATAGTAGGGACGATGGCATGTGTTGAACATTGCCGAAAATTTGACAATTATGGCAGTGTTTGACATATGATTGACAGTCGGCCTCCATACTGTTCCAGTAGTATCCGAGCCTCATGATTTTTCGGACTAGCATATGGGCGTTCTTATGCGGGCCATTTTCACCGTCGTGTACTTCGGCCATCACTTTTTCGGCCTGTGTTTTGTCGATACATAGGAGTAAAGCCCCCTGTGCCGTCTTTTTGTATAACTGACCATCGTCCGTACGAATGAATTGGGTGGCCAGTCTTCGCAAGGCTTTCTTGGCCCGATTTTCAGTTCCTGGTGGATATTCTCCCGTAGTCAAATAGGTTAGAACAGCCTGATACCAAGGCTCTGGATCAATGATTTCGATATCTTGAATGGCGTTAACATATGCCGGCTCGGACCGTCTTTCGACACAGATTGGCATACTGGGCATATGTTCCGGGATGTTTAGTAAGGATGCCAATTTGGAAAGTGCGTCCGCGAACTGATTTTCTTCACGTGGGAGATAGATATATTCTACCTTCTGGAATGGCTTCTCTAGAACCCTTACTCGTGTTTGGTAAGCCACGAGATTGGAATTCCGAGTTTTCCATTTTTGAAGGGCTTGATTGATGACTAGGGACGAGTCCCCGTGAACCCGGAGATTTGTAATTCCCAAATCAGCAGCCGCTTGCAACCCGTGGATGCATGCTTCATACTCGGCCGCATTGTTTGTTACATCAAAGTCTAATTTGATGGATAACGGTGTGTGTTCCCCTCGTAGTGATATAAGGAGAATACCGACTCTGAACCCTCGAAAGTTGGATGCTCCATCGAAATACAGATCCCAAGTTTTGGTGTCAGTATGGAATATGTCTTCGTCAGGAAAGGCCCAGGTGTCGGTATAGCCCTCTTCAGATATTGGGCTGTCGGCGAGGAACTCGGCTACCATCCGGCCTTTGATGGCTTTTAATGGTACAAACTTGAGGTCAAACTCAGCTGGCATTAAGGTCCATCTGGACATTCTTCCATTAAGAATGGGCTTTTCAAATAAGTATTTGATCGGATCCATTTTGGACAGAACATGTACCTCGTGACTGAGCATGTAGTGTCTGAGCTTTTTAGTGGCCCAAGCCAGAGCTAGGCACATTTTCTCGAGCATTGTATACTTGCATTCGTATTCCAGGAACTTTTTGCTGATGTAGTAAATAGCCCGTTCTTCTGAATCGACTGTCTGAGCCAGCATAGCCCCCATGGCTGTCTCAGTCGTTGTTAGGTATAACGACAAAGGCAAACCGGGTTGAGGTGGCATTAGCACTGGCGGAGCAGACAGGATTTCCTTGATTCTGTCAAAAGCCGTTTGACATTTATCATCCCATAGCACCCGTTCCCCTATCTTCAGTTTCTTGAAAATGGGCTCACATGCCATGGTTAGCTTTGAGATAAACCGGCTGATATATTGGACTTTTCCGAGAAACCCCCTTATTTCCTTTTCGGTCTTAGGTGGTTGCATCTCGGTAATGGCTCTGATTTTAGCTGGGTCGACCTCGATGCCGCGTTGGCTAACGATATGGCCCAGTAATTTGCCTGATGTTACTCCGAAACTGCACTTTTGGGGGTTCAACCTCATGTTGTGCTTACGTAATCGGGTGAAAAATTTTCTTAGGACAGTAACATGCCCATCTCGGTTTTTAGACTTAAAAATCATGTCATCCACATAACCTCCACTTCCTTATGCATCATGTCATGTAATAAGGTCGTGGCTGTCCGTTGATAAGTGGCCCCGGCATTAATGAGCCCAAACGGCATGACGGTATAACAATAAGTACCCCATGGCGTGGTGAAAGTAGTCTTACCCATATCTTCTTCCGCCATCTTGATTTGGTTGTTCCCGGCATACCCGTCCATAAATGATAGAAGGGCATGATCAGCCGTGTTGTCCATTAATATGTCGATGTGTGGCAACGGAAAATCGTCTTTTGGGCTAGCCTTGTTAAGGTCTCGGAAATCTACACATACCCGCACCTTGCCGTCCTTCTTGGGTACCGGCACGATGTTTGCAACCCAGTCTGGATATTCAGACACTTGTATAAAGCCTGCTTTGAATTGTTTGTCTACTTCTTCTTTGACTTTGAGAGACCACTCGGGCTTCATTCTTCGAAGCTTCTGTTTTACCGGTTTGCATCCATCTTTGATGGGTATGCGGTGTTCAGCTATTTCCCGATCTATCCCCGGCATGTCCTTGTAGGACCATGCGAAGACATCCTTGAATTCTTGGAGGAGGTTTGTGAATTGTTGTCTCTCCTCGGGATCTAAAGATAACCCTATCTTAAGCATCTGGGGCTCTAAGGTTGTTCCCACATTGATTAACTCGGTTTCTTCGATTACCGGGTCTCGGGATTCCCTCTGTTCTAGCTGCTCGATCAGATACGGAGGCAAGGACACCTGTTCATCGGGTTTCTCAATGTCATTGCAAAAAATATTTTTGAAATTGGAAATATTTTGAAAATAAGACAAGTCATAAGCGGAACGGTTTTCGTTATTATTGATAGAAAATTTGGAAAACAGCTCGAAGAGAGAGCCATCTGATCATTGGTCAGAGGCGGGATTGGGAGTGCCTTCGGGACAGACCCCGAGGCTCCAGTGGTAGTGACTATAGGGAGGGGGGTTACAGTTTGGACTCTAGCACCAGACCCCTTAGACTCGAATACAGACTTAGACTCAGACTCTGACTCAGACTCAGACTCGGAATCAGTGTCCGGCATGTTTCCTTCCCCGGTGGTCAGCTTGTAGACTCGACCCTGGCTGTCGGTCCACTTGATGGTCTTCCTCCAGGCTCTTTTCCCAGTATCAGCACCGACTTCCGAGATCAGCTTTGAAGGATCGAACCTGTTGCTTCGAAGGATCAGGTTCACCAGATCTTCCTTGGGGTTCGGAATAGCTTTGTCTTCCCCAAACAAGAGCCCCAGCATGGGCTCGGCATTGTCATTACCCTCCTTGGATTCAGATTGGATGAGGACAAATATGTCATCTGGAATGTAGTTGCATTCCCGAGCTAGTTCAGTCTTGGGATATGTGATAGTTGGTTGATATAGGCCAACTTGAATAGCCCCGAATACTGGTGTGACGAAATAGTCAGCCAACCTTGGGCTATAAGGGCCCAAGTAGGTACCCTTGATGATGTTGCAAGCTTTCTCAATGCCTGCCCGGACCACATTTCCCGGGGTTATAGCATACCCTCGACCGAAGCGAGATTCTCCGTCATTTAGGACTTCAATAATCTTCCCAGCTGGAAGATATGGCCTCGAGGTAGCCCCCGGTAAATATCCCAAATTTTGTAGCATTGCGTCAATGCTTGTGGTGAAATAGGGCCTGAAAAGGTACTCTTCTTCAATCATCCCCACAAAATCGAATCCCCATAAGTCGGTGCGGTCCGTGGCGTTACAGCTAGCCACAGTCATAGGGGTTGCTTCTAGGGTGATGATGCCGTCTTGCAAAGGCATTTTGATCTTTCGGTGAAGAGTAAAAGACACCGCTTTTACAGCATGAATCCAAGGCCTTCCCAGGAGTAGATTGAAAGAGGAGGTGACATCGATCACCTGGAACTCTAACTCCTTTTCAATTGGACCCGTTGTAATTGCTAATTTAACGGCCCCGGAAACCGCCTTTGGGCTTCCATCGAAAGCTTGGATAGTGTGGGCGGTTGGCATGTAGTCGGCCTCGGTGATACCGAGGGCTTTGGCAGTCCTTAGAGGGAGGACATTCACAGCAGACCCGTCGTCGACTAGGGTCATTGGTAGGTACTTACCCCGGCAGATTACCGTGATATACAGAGCCAGATTGTGAGAGGCCCCGAACGGTGGTAGGTCGGCATCCGAGAAGGTGACTACCGGGCCTTCTTCTTTGGACTTGCCCTTGAGGTAGGGCAGGATAGTGGCTACCATTTCAGTAGGGGTAACCTGGGAGTCGACCTTAATCTGATTGAGAGCTTTTGTAAGTGCCTCTCGGTGTTCTTGTGAGCTAACCAAGAGTTGCCATATGGTGAGGTCAACTCGGGTTCTCTTCAATTGTTTGACAAGAGCCGTATCGGTACTTGGCTCTTCGATGGCTTCTTCCGTCCTGGCAAGTTCAGTGACGGTTACCGGGACTGAGATGTCCTTAGAGCTAGTGGCTGAATAAGGACGACCGGTGGTGGTGAGGTGGTTACTGGCTAAGGCCTTGGACTTAGCCTTCCGGATTTCTTCGGGAGTGATAGGGACAGTTTCCCCTTTGGTGAGGTACACATCTTCCTCATCATCGAACCAGATTCCATTGATTTGTGGGATGAAAGGAGAGATAAGGTGAGAACAGTCGATCACTTCACCGGTGAAGATAGCATGAGAGCTAAAGGGGTTGTCCTTGTTGCTTGGCTTGTCCCCGGGCAACGGTATTTTCCCGCTCTCAATTAAATCCTGAATCAGATGCTTCAGCTTCCAACATTTCTCGGTATCGTGCCCATTGCCCCGATGATATTGGCAATAGGCTTGGGCATTGTAGCCTTTGGTGCGTTTTTCAACTGGGACTTCAGGAATTGGGCCTATCGGTTGGATCGGGCCTTTGGAAGATAGCCTTTGTAAGGCATATGTATAGGTAGTCCCTATATCAGTAAATACCCTAGGAGGGGTAGTCCTTTTGGATGAGGCATCCAAGAGATTAACCGTGTCGAAGATGCTTCGGGTTGCGGTCGGAGGCTTGGTAGTGGATGAGGAGGCTCCTTGATATCCCTTGCTACGGGCCTTAGTCAGGCTCTCTAGTCTTAGATCGTCTTCAATCCTCATGCCCATTTCAGTAAGAGTGGTGAAATTGGGTATGACTGCATACCGGAGGTGGACCCGGTAGGAAGGGAGGAGGTTCTTATCGACCAGTCTTCTCACTGGGCTTATCGACCAGTTTCACACTTTCAGCCCTCCAACGTTGGAGGTATTTGGTAAAGCCCTCCTTAGGTTCTTGGGCCATAACCTCTAGAGACCGCATTGTGGTCTGGATCTCGGTGTTGTCAGCATAGTTCCGAGCAAATTCCGTAGCCACATCATCCCATGTCGAGAACTTCTTGGGATCTAGCCTGTAGTACCAGGCCTTTGGGTGTTTCTCTAGAGATGCAGCGAAGAGGTTTTTGAACATGGAAGATTCCACTCCCTTAATGGCCATGAACTCCTTGAAGGCCCGTACATGTAGTAATGGGTCTTCAGTCCCTTCGAACATGGGTAAGCCCGTGAGATTCAGGTTTGCGGGCAGTTTGTCACTTACCGGCGAGTACTCCCGACTGTTTTCCCGGTGAATATTGTTACTTCCAGTCAGGTGGATTTGCTCTTCCAATCGGCAAACCGAGCTAACTAGTTCAGCTAGGGGTTCCGTGACCCCAGTATTTGGAGTCCTTTGCTCCACTGTAGCCAGACGAGTGATGATAGCAATTTGCCCAGCCCTCATTTCATTCAGTTGGGCTTCAATCTCGGCCTGTTTGTCGACCATGGCGTCCACAGAGGTTTTCAGACTGCCTAAAGTAGCTTCCATCCTGCGAGTGTGCCTGGTTGCCGGTGGCCTGTCTGTAAGAACACCGCGTAATCAGAAACTGAACCCGGACCTTGGGACCGAAATAGTACATCCCGAGCAGCGAAAAGACTAAAACGACTTGAAAGAGACTTTTAGACGGGTGACTCGTGGATGACGGGCTTTCCTTAGGATTCGACGAGTGGGCCGAATCTTGTTTGAAGGAAGATCGACGTGAGACGTCCCCAGACTTTGGACTCAAATGTGTAGACGGGCCCTCCTTTGTAGGAGTATGTCCTACGTAGGTGGGCCCTGCCTTAGTCTAATAAGGCGGACTGGGATAGGGAGGAAACTTGTGATGTAAGATCGACAGAGTTTCGACGCTAGAGACCTCGACTACTTATGACATGACCCGACACTGCTAAATACGGGAAGGTCCTAAGGGAGAGGAAAGTTTTGAAAATGATTATTTTTGGGAAGTCCGAGAAAGCTCGGGAAAAGGCCTGATTTTTTTCAAGAAAATAAGAAAATACATCAGGCCTCGATTTTGAAAGTTCGAAAATATTTTCGAGTTTTGAATTGAGCAGCATACCGGCTAAAAAGTGGGCTATTTTGAGTAAAATCATAAGTCCTAAATTCGGTATGTGTCCCAGGTTTTGAAATTTGAATATATTTTGAAAAGACGCATTTTTGAAAATGACGGTTTTTGAAAAACGACACGAAAACTAAGCAGCACATAGTCACGCAAGCATTATAACGATGCCATGTATGCTTTACACTAAGTCTCGGTCGGTCTATAGAGGGTCTATACCAGTGTTCTTAGTCTAGACGAGAAACGGGACGGACTTCCTAAGTCGAGTTGAGCTTAGAACATGCCGCAAAGTCCATACGAATCGACTATGAACACATTTAACGTATCCAAGGCGGAATACATCGTGGTATAGTGGGACGTCGGTCACCAGTACCGGCCCAGGAAAATATGGGGTTATGCATGAACCGTAAAACTAAAACGCATATTGTATTTGTCAAACGATTTCTATTCGAGTCTCACCCTGAGGATGCCGATGGTTAGGCACTCATCGGTTAATCCCCAACGGAGTCGCCAAATTGTGGACATGACGTAGGTCCACCCCGACGCGACCACGCGCGGGTTTTGGGTAGGCGAATGCACCTCCATATGAGAATGGATCGAATTGAAATTTAAGTCGAAATCGAGTCGCCACCGAATTTTATGGTTATTCGGAACCGTTCGAGCCCACTCTATATCGCTATGGACCATACACAAAGTATGGCCCATCTTGGTTTTAGAGTTTATTGGGCTCGTCCCTTTGCATTGCGATACCGATACCATCTATACCGGTAATCGTGTAAAGAATGACTCTCGTGCGCCAACGGTTTCGGGCATCCGGAAACCGAGGTTCTGAGTAAGGGGTGAGGGTACGTGTTGGGAAGCCCACTAAGGACACCCAACCCCGCCTGCACATAGCGGCCTCTACTAAGACATCGTTTGACTTTCTAACATGCGCGTTAGTGATTCGGTGAAATGATATGCAAACAGCGTTTTAGCTAAGCATGCGAATTAAATGTGAGCTACATCATTTTAATGCATCTAATTTATTGTCGAAGCGATTTAGCATGCGAGGGTTCATTTATAAACGGTAAAACGTAAATAAATAAAGCAAAGCAATAATAAATCGATTACAAATTACACGGGCGGAATACAACCCGGAATTCACAATACAACGAGCAACAAAAGTAGAATAATCGAAATATATATAGCCAAAATGATAAGCAATAGTTAGAAACGGACCCGTGTATAAACTAGACCGTGAATTTGCTTAGGTGGACGAACTTCAATTAAATACGTATTGTTTTATGTATTAATCGAAGGACGGGGATATAGGACCTAGGCGTGGTGCTAGCCCGATCCCAAATCCCGATGCCTTGTCCCAACTTATCATGTCGGTAAATTGGAGCCTAAATTAATTATGCGTTGGATGCGACTACGGAGTCGTCAACGCAAGATTAATAGTGAGACCGTCGATCAAAGTTGTTTATGTGCGATGATATGCATGTATTTTGAAAAAGAGATCACGTGATTGACTTTACACGTGTCGACTAAGTCGCTTTTAAAAAGACGAGGCTCGAATGCTATAAAAAGAGCCCTCGGGTTTCTGGGCTATAGGACCCACTCGATCGAGTCGGGGCTGACTCGGTCGAGTGTGTCCTTAAAAAAGGTTTCTGCCCACGATTTGGGGTGCTACTCGGTCGAGTAGCAGGTGTACTCGGCCGAGTGGCACCTGTACGAGTTATGACTTGTGTGATTTTATGCGTTTTAAATCGAGGGTTGGCTGAATTAAATAAAAATATCGACGAATTTAGATTTAGTTCGGTTTGCCGGTATTATAATCATGTCTTATATGATTATAATACCGTTATCGGATTTTTGTAAAAGGAGTTGTCGTAGGTTTTAGAAATTTGATTAGTGACGAAATTGCGTCCCTCTACGTCACGACATCAATATTAATCCTTACGGATTAGGTGATGTCGATTTTCGTGTCAACGGGTTCCATACTAATCTTTGAAATGGATTCATACGCGTTCAACTACGAATGATCGGGATCGTGTTAATAAACGCACCCTAAAAAAATGATCATCGTAGTCAAATGAGTTCGGATCCGAGTTTTGAAATTATTACGTAAAAAAAAAAATATATATATATATATATATACGTATGCGGTACATAATATTATAATAAAATGTACATAACGATAATTAAAATGCGATAAGTAAAATGTTAGCGTTAGATGTTAGATGCAAGAAATAAATGTTAGATGTTAGTAATGTCGTTACTATCGACTAAATATAATACTATAAGCATAAATATGAATATACATAAAAGATCGAGAAAAAGGATGAAGAAGGAAAAGTCGGTGTTGAATTGTCACACCCTCAACCTACATGTTCTTATTTCTCGGGATACGGTTCGTCAAACGGCGGCAATGGCACGGGAACGTCGAGATGTGTAGGAGGAGTTGATGGTGTGTATGTATGGCTCGGTTTCGTGTGTATTGTGATGTCGAGAATGGTGTTGCAAAGTGTAGGGTGTAAGATGAGTGCAAGGTTGGCTGAATTTTTGAAGGGTGAAAAGTGTTCCAAGAGTTGTGTTTGTGTCAAAGGTTGACGGGTATTTATAGGGAGCCCCGACACATGGGTCACTCGACCGAGTGGCGTGGGTGCACTCGGTCGAGTGCCCTCGCGGATGCACCTGGACCATTTTTGTGAGGCTCCACTCGGGCTATTTTGGGCGTGATTGCCTTGATTTGCTCTTGATTGATTGTGATTGATTTGGCATTAATTTGGGTTGATTTGGCTGATCTTGGCTGATTTCGAACGTATCAGGTCCCTTTTTGTGCCGGGTTTGTCTTGACCGAGTTTTGACCCGGTCGCTAAAAGACGGGAATTATTTTTGGTGTCGGTTTTGACCCAAATTAGTCTCATTTTGATCGGAACGACCCACTGGGCCTGAATTTGAGGTTGGTTTTGTGAGATTTGTATCCCGTTACAAGCCCATGCCGGACATTATTGATTTCGAGCCCGTATCCGAGCGCGTTAGAACATGTTAGCGTCCGATCATCATCGGGTGTTTTTTGGAAACTACCATAGACACCTGGCAGTCAAAATGCGGGTGTCTACAGTATGTATGTATGTAGGAAGCAGAAGATAGGGAACTGCATGAAAGACTAGTAAGGCTACTGTGGAAAGAACGAAGTGCTCTGCAAGTGAATAAATATGGAAAGTACGTTGTACGAATGTGCAAATTATATGATCCAGAGGGCTATTAGACTCTCACGGGTGAGTAACTATTTACATTAACTAACTAAATATCGATCTGTATAATCGTTGCCTAAATTAAATCTGTATGATCCTGTAATTAATGGCGTGCTTGTATGTAATGTATGTATTTATGTATGTAGGAAGCGGAAGATAGGGAACTGCATGAAAGACTAGTAAGGCTAATGTGGAGAGAACGAAGTGCTCTGCAAGTGAATAAATATGGAAAGTACGTTGTGAAAATGTTGCCAGTGCATCATCATCATCATCATCAGCTGTAGAAGTGTCGTCGTTGTTGGTAGAATCCCTACTTGTTACTTATAAACAGTTAAACACACTATGTTCCTGTGTAGCTCGAGTACTGTCAACTAATAAGCAAAGATGTGTCCAAATGCTCTCCACATATATGGAGAGAACTCTAAACTAGCAATTTACATTTTTGTTCAGAGTAGTAGAGGTTTCTTAACAAATAAAACAGTACAGAGAACCAACCGTTCTATTTCTTTTTTTTGCCACCCTTTCCAGATTTAGCCGAAGCGTTACTTGAACTGGAAGCCGCTTTCTGCTTCTTAACTCTTTCAGGGTGCCGAGGTACCAGTTCTGCGATCTTCAGCATCAACTGCTTTCCTGCAAAAAGAAAGAAGACTGACAGGTGTGGAGTTTCCTGCAAAAAGAAAGAAGACTGACAGGTGTGGATTTTCCTGCAAAAAGAAAGAAGACTAGCAGGTGTGGATTAAGTTAACTGCACATCACAATACACTAATAATTAGATATGTATCAACATCTTGGGATGAGCAAGTATAATGTTCTTATGTAAACTTAAAGGTTTGTCTACAAGAATCTTTTTGGCAAGAATCAAAAAGTAAATGTCTCGTTAGAGAGGGGCCAAACAGACTCTATCTTTTGGATAGCTTACAGGGTTCCATGGATTGATGGAGACAATAACTGTACATCCTGTTCAATTATGATGCAGGTGATGAAACATTTACTCTTTCACTCTATCATTCACTTTTTCTCATAAAATAAAACTAACGCGAAGACTGATACAAGTTTTTTTTATCCAGAATTCAAGGAGTCCTGGTAATTTAATCCATGGCGAGCAACCTGATGGGAGTAGCTTGACTATTGAACGAGTGACAGCTGGTGTTGAAGTTAGTCGTCCTGTAAGACCAAATTGGAATGGAACTGCGGGTCTTACATTTCAGGTCTCTGGAATGGAACTTCCACTTTTTTTCTTGGTTTCTATTTTTTAGTAGCATTGTTATGGAAACACCAACACTAACAGAAGATTTTTTGGTAAGCTTATACTTATAAACTTCTACAACCCATTTTCTATTCATTTTTCTATTTCTTTTTTTAAAGGTTAGAGGTATATATGTTATGAAGAAGAAAAATGAAGAGCTACAATTGAAGTATGCTGAGACCAATTCGTCACTAAAAAAATTGAATGTAATGAGTAGTGGGGGAACATCAGATGAGAGTGCAAATATGACAAAGACAATCTTGCACAGCATTGTTGATCCTGAGGTAATTTATTTCTCTAATATGCATTTATATTTTCTACCTATTTATGGTTCATTATATGGTCTATTCAGTTTTCCTTATTATATTTTGTCTACCACTACAGGACGTTCTACAACACAAAAAGGGAGATGATGACGGAATTGATGGATAACAAAATTGGCTCACTTTTTTGAACTTGGACATTAAATTCAATGTTCTTTTGGAGGAAGACACGTACCTTTGTAAATAATACTGTAGTTTTTTTAGTATTTTTTTTTACTTTGGATTTGAAATATATGATTGGATGAAGATTATTCTAGGTGTTCGTCTTATGAAACTCTATTTGATTGCGAAGTGTGTGTGTATATGTATATATATATATATATGATTGAAGATTATTTTAATTAAGTGTTTGTTTTCTGAATGACCAACTCGATCTTTGTGTATTATTGATATCTTCGGTAAATGTGGAGTCGCGCTTTCTAGACAACATAAATATGTAATCGCAAACAGTAGTCAGTTGTTGGAAATATATAATTATTATTATATTCTTTATGATAAGATTCTCAACGCTTTTATGATATCAAAGTGTCGATAATTGAATTTTATATTATTATTTCTCGACTCTTTAAATAGTTGAAAATCTCTTGCTTTGAAAAAAAATTGGTCGGGAAAAAAAATCACGACATAGAAAAGCGTCGAGGTTGCATATTTTAGTGTACCATGTAGTGACGCAAAAAAGCGTCTTGAATAAAATATTCAACGTTTTAATGTGTCGAGAATGGCGACATAAAAATGCGTCGAGAATTCCTGACACCCAAAATCTCCACACTTTCTGGAAGCGTCGAGAATTAAATTTGCGACACTTTAAAACGTCGAGAACCCACCTCTAAAGTGTCAAGAAATCAAGGGTTTTGTAGTAGTGGTTTTCTTGATGGTTGAATCTATCCACAATAAATCAATTGATGAGGTAGTTTATTTTCTTGTGTAAACAAAAATTTGTGCTAAAAAAGGTTATATCAATCAAGTTTTACCGAGTATTTTCTATTCTTACCCACTTCACGCAAAATCAGCTGATCAAATGAGCTTTTTGGTCAAGAGGTGTACCTGTAGGACATTTTGTTTGGTGTCAACTGAGGGTATGGCTTTCAATTTTCTCTAGTTTATCATCATGGTTTTTTGACTTCTATGACCCTGTTTATCTTTAGGTACTAGATTGAGACAGCAGATAAACAACCTTGTATTTGTATGGGTGGAGTTTTACCATGGAAATTATAGGGTACGTGAAAGCTTTTTTTATTGTGGCCTTGCATACAAGGTACTTTTTTAAGAGTTTTATTGTCGTTTTAATTTGTAGGGATTGTTCGGTGTTAACTTAGTTTTAATTGGAGGCAGGTTGGGGGTGATGGAAGTAGGTGGAAAAGCACAAATTGAGTTATTTGAAGTTGCAAAGACGAGTTTCAAATTGAACAACTATCGTGAGGTAATCTCATTTTCTCTTCATAGTTTTTGCACCTGATGTTATACACCTAATGTGGTCATAATCCATTCTATGTTATTTTGGCTGTTATGAAGAGTACAGTTGTTACTTGCTTATGCTGGAGATTATCATTATAATACTCTTAATTAGCGAATAACCTGAAGAGATCGAATAACGTTTCTTTTATGATGTTAAGAAATTTGTGTAGCCATTAGGTTATCAGTTTGTTTGTTGGAGAAGCTAATAATAATGACAGGATGGGTCTATTGTGATTTGGTGGTGTAGGTGAATAAGTGAATTCTGTCAGTTTTGTTAGATTTTGATAAATGCATTTTTTTTCGTAATTGAAACTAATGTTCTTGTAATACAAGATATATATATATATATAAGGATTACATGCAAACTCTGTCATTTCTGTTGTAAATGTTGATACTACTTTCTTTTGTGCTGATGCTATAAATGATTTTACTAACCAAAGCCCATTTTTTCTTTGTAGGTTGCAAAGTGTTCAGCTGGTGAAGATAATACGCCTAATTGAAGAGCACTTAGCTTCACATCGACATTAAAATTGTCTTATTTCTTTTAACTGACATTCTTCAATGACATGTTTTATAATAGCATTTTTTTGTTTGTTGTTGGATTTATATGTCCGGGTTAATTTTTTGGAATAATGTAAGCTACGATGCATCAATTAAGTGTATAATGGATAATCTTTCTTTGAAGAAGAAATTTTATGCTATTTTTAACTTCAAATTTGTAATCGTGTAATTTTTTTAGTATAACTATTTTTTCACTTTTAAGTAAATTTAATTAGTACTCCGTAATTGATACCGTTTTGTGTATAGCGCCATATCGTTGTTACTTGTGACAGAAAAAGCATTAATAATTATTCTTATGACGTATATTTGCATTAAAAATCATTGACGCTAATGACCATCATCAAATTAAGACGCTTAAATGTGTCGAGATTATTGTCACTAAAAAGTGTCAAAAAATTAAGGCACCCCAAATTTTGACGCTTTTTGTAAGCGTCAAGAATATAATTTTTGTCGCTTTGTAGTGTCATAAATAGGCCTAAAAAGCGTCACAATAATAAGGGATTGGTTGTAGTGTATTTACTCGTTCCAATTTACTATTAATAATGACATCCCATCATTAAAGTTATGTACAAATTGGTAAAATATTATTAATCCCTTATATTTGTTATGTAATTTATATGATTATTGTTGCAAGGATGTTACGTATAACGAGATATAATATATAAGAAGAATTGTGAGTTACGTAAAATTTAACAAATTAACATGTAAGAGTACTTTTAATGAATAGGCATAATAATAGTAGTGTGCCTCAAACAGGATATGTGCACTAATAATAAATATGTGAACTTATCATTAAGTTTTAGCAAGTGTCATATTACATGGTACGATAGTAATGTTAATGAGTGGCATGTTAATACGTGTGAACTCACTGCGTATTGCATGGCTAATGTCATTACGGCATATAATATAATCAAGGATAACGCAAATAATGACAAACATAGATAAACAGTAGAGCTATTCTCATAATGATGGCAATAATATGGTATACGTGACATACTAATATAATATACGTATGACATAAAAATAAAGTGTTGTTTATGATTAAATAATATACGTAAATACTTGTAATCTTATAGCAAAAGGAACAATAATTTTAATACAATGCAATGACATATATTCTCACATATAAGTAATTTAAAGGACAATCATATACAATCAATCGACATATATCGGTGATGTGAATAGTTGACTCAGTTTATATATTCAATTTATACCGTCAATATCAATTTATTTATGTAAATAACATTATATATGAAAATCTCAATATCACTGTAAATACATATATAGACATTAATAGTTAGCACTGATATCATACATTAAGCATACATACATGTTCCGTTAATACATAGACATTAAGCATACATACATACTATGGACATTAAACATACATGTTAATAGTTAGCATTGATATCATACATATATATTCCGTGAAAATTTAGCATAATAGTTTCAATAATTGAATCATGTAAAACATACTCCACCTTCAATTTGTGTACAAATATGAAATATATGTTACGGAGTATTTATAGTTTGAAATCAAACTACCAAGAAAACTAACCCGATTAAAGGGGAATTCGAACAATATAGTTGATAAATAAAATAAGATATGAACCTCCCGATTATCAGATCTGAATAATATATGATTGTCGTTACCTTAAACCGCACCGTCGGATAGAATAGAGTATTGTGCTGATGACGTGTTATAATTTGGGAGAGAAAGAGGTGCTCTATTACATTGATCATTAGCATGTATATATACATATAGATATCTAGGGTTTCTTCTAGGTATATAATATCCTGTAAAGATATGATGTCGTGATAGTTTGGACATCCACCAATACAATATATTACATTATAACACAAACAAATTTTTTAATTCTATACATGTAACTACGACAGAAATATCAAGCAATACCTAGATCGTTGATGTTACCTTAATCGAGATCTGAGTCAATAATATACTCGTCCTCCTCGGGGTTGTCTCGAAAGCCTATAAAAATATAAACAAGGTACAAGACCCTTATTAACACAGAAATCAAGAAGAAGGAAGAAGGAATATAGGTCTCGATGATTACCCTTCGAATTAGAATGAACACGGATCGAAGAGAATGATCGGAATTGAGGAAGAGTTGAAGAACAATTTACTGTGTTGTTGTACATTCAATTGCCCTTTTTTGTTTTTTGTAGAGAAGATGAGAAGTGGGGATACTATGTTGGGGGTTTAAGAGAAGTTGGGAGAGTAGGGAGAACGTGCATAGGATTAGGAGTGGATAGTCGAGTCAGTTTTTGACTAACTCAACTAATCCACGGAAAATATCTCAGTCCGATGAAGGAAATCGTTGGGGCTGCTCTAGTTTGAGCCCGATTCGCGCCTAAAATCGTAAATGTATCACTTTAAAAAAAATAAGTAGACGGAAATCATATAAGAACATGTTTATGAGAAAGTAGTATTAAAATCACGTTTGAAAAATAATTATATACGAAATCGCGTAGAAAAATATTAAATAGCAATTTCTCGAGATTAATAAAACTTCTTGCGAACGAGGTAATTAAAATGGGTTTCGAGTTTAAAATAAGAACTCAAGTTTTTATATAGATGAACTCAGGAACATAAATCGTCGAAGAGGAAACTCTAATAGAAATAAAATGAGTAAATCAAATGAAACGAAAGTAAGGTAGATTTTAAGCGTAAAAATGATTTTTCGAGGTAGTAGGACTTTACGAGTTCAAACGATTGAAAAATGAATCTATTTTATAATTATTTTAAGAAATACGAGTTAAATCGTAAACAGAATAAAATATTAACTTAATTTATAAAAATTAAGGGTGTTACAACCTTCCCCACAAAAAAAAAATTTCGTCCCCGAAACTTACAGGGGAACCAAAAACAAAAGGAGAACGAAGTTGATTGTTTTGAACAATCGGAAGATGCTTAACTTCCATCCAAACTTTTAATAAAAGTAAATTTTACAACATCAAACATGAATTAAAATTGTCAAACAAAGTTTATTTCAAAATTAAGTACGTGGTTTAAGCTACCCAAAGTTTAAATCTTTTAAATTATAACATTTGTAGAGGATCTCAAGGAAGAAAGGGTTACCCCAAAATATTTTCAAAACAATGATAAAACGTTTTGGTTAAGAAATTCGACCATATTTCATTTTAAGACAAAACAAATTTTAATTTTGAGAAATCAATTTTTGTAGTTAGTAAAAATAGAAGCAGACGCCAGACGTTTTAAATCTCAGATCCAAAATCTACGGACAATAAAACAAAACTTAAACATATGAAATTTTTCGAAAATGTTAAACCGTTTTACATAATAATTTTATAGAAATCAAAATATTAGCGATTGTGAAAGTTTTTGTAAAATTCAAACACTTGAAAATCGAAATTTTAAACAGTTTTGAAATGCTTCAAAATAAATTATTAAGGCATTTTGAAACAAAGCTAAATATAGGTTTCAACCAAAAATAAAAACAAAAAAGGGTATAAAGTTCTTAATGGTATAACTCGGAAGTGTTAAAGTTTCCTGAAAATTAAAAAAAATAAAAAATTAATCCGACTTTTCGTAAAATAGGGCGTTCGGAAAAAGGTTAACTGATAAATAGAAAAGGGTAGATAGTAAATCAAAACAGAAGTTTTCAAACTCGATAAGGGTAGAAGGGATTGACAGTAGTTGCATTATCAGAATTCGAGAGAAACGAGGGGAGAATGAAATCAAGAGTCAAACAGAGTTCTCAAAGATCATAGAGGAATTAACCATCTCGAGATTCCTAGTATGACTCCCACAAATACGGGTTTCTAATTTTATGAAATAACGTTAAGTCCAAATATTAGGCATTAGGTGGCCCTACTCAGTCTACAACCTCCAAAGTAAAGTCTTGCATGATTATTCAATTGCTCAAATGACACAATACTAATTGTAGAGTCTAGCGATCCTAGAAAATACTCTAGAGGGGAGGTGAATAGAGTATTTACGTCTTTTTAAAATTTTAAATGATATATTACATTAAAATCTTTTTATGAAAGATGTAGTGTAATAGTACGTTAGATGTAAGGCTAATAGATGGAAGTGACAAAGAGTTTGCTACTATACTTACTACTCAAGAGTATAAGTATAAGAAATAGCGAAACTAAATAAATACGTGAAGTAAATAACACGAGCAGTTTTAACGACGTGGTTCGGCCCAATTGAAAAGCCTACGTCCACCAGTGTCTTTATTTATAAGAGTACCTTCTCCGGATTACCTTACAAATAAAAGATCTTCACGATTAACTCTAATCGTGATGGTGAGAGTGATGTGAAGCACTCAGATTGAGAGATGTTAACTTGTCGGTTTGTGGGATGTTAAGCCCACGACAGTGAAGGATGTTAAGCCTTCGGTGTGAGGGATGTGACGTCCTCGATGTTTGAACAATGTGAAGCGTTCAAGGGTGAACGATATATGTCGTTCGATTAAGTAAACCACTACTCAACTCGTATGACTTTACTACTCAAGTTTACAAGATTTCTCTAGCTATGATACACTTCAATTGTCTAGAGAGAATAATGAAACTATATGACTTCCAAGTGTAAACAATTTAAACACGATTTTATATAGCCAAGACTTAAACCGAAATTTATTGCAAAAGCTTTTTGAAAAAGAAATGTGATTTGATTTTTGCAAACTGAAAATGTGTGTACAAGTCGTGCTTTGAAAGTGAGGAAGAGCATACTCTTTATAGGTAAAGCATCCTTCTTAACAAAGGAAATAAGAGCACCTTAATTGATGTGCTTCCTCACTTAAAGAAGATATGGTAGGTGGAATATCAATCAATCAAGATAATATATTTAAGTTTCCCTTGTTAATGATTTTCTAATATCTTTAAAGGACAAGATATTTTGAGAATCATTTATTTTGAAAACTTTTATTCTCTTGATAGATAATTTCCTTCTTTAAACTATCTTCTTCAAAGACTAGATTTTCTTTGACAAAGTCGTCGAGATTTCAAAAAGATATTTTTGGTTTTAAATCTTGGCGGCATGTGTATGGTTGTTTACGAAGGAGGTTAATGTAACCTTGAACATGTTCAAGGTTATATTACCCTTGTCATATAATTGCTTCATCCTCTTTACATTTGAAATCCTAAGCCGCAGTCCTTCCCCTTGAGTTCTTCGACCAAGTTGTCTTCTCGAGTCTTTGCTTCTCTTATACCTGTGCTGGCGCGTCATGTTCTTTTAAGGAATAATCTCGTCACTTAGAGTATATAACTTTGACATAAGCAAAACATATAGAATCTAAGTTCAACAAATTCCCCCTTTTTGATTATGTGAAGTCTACTTTTTAAAAAAAATCCAAGTGGCAGGATATTTTACCATCCCAAACCCGAAGAGGCAGATAGAAATCTTTGGTGTAACCAAGATTCAACAAATAAAAATAGAATTGATCATGGATGGATCTATTTCCCCCTCTTGACATCATCGAAAAGGGTCGATCAGCTGTGTGAATATCAATCTCAAAACATACGTCAAACAAGCACAATTAAAGCAAGTAGATTACAGAGATAAGTCAAGCATCATCCAAAGATAGTGATAGCCAAATCCGAACAATAGACTGAAATAACACAAGGGTTAGAAAATGCAAAAGACCCCACAGCTATACTAAGAGCTTATTATTTGGAGGGTGAGAAGATTGTTATGAGAATTGACTCCTTATCCACGATTCTGTCCTCGTAGAAGATAGACTGCTCGCGAAGTCTCTTCGTAGATTTGACGAAGTCTGTCCATAACTACATCATGCCTGGCAAGGATGGTCTTGTTTGCAAACTTCACTTCATTAACAGCTTCATTGATACCATGCCCTATCTCATTTTCTGCCTTTTTGAAGGCTGTAATGTCATTACCCATAACCTGAACCCTAGCTCGAAGGTGGGCTAGATGACCTTCCATCTTTGTTAATCCAGCTCCAAACTCAGTCCGAGAAGAGGTAAGTAAGGTGGTTAGATTATCCACCTTTTGCTCAAGACGCACAAGAGCATATGTGGATTCATTAACCACGACCGGAGGAGGTGGGGCAGCAACTAAAGCAGCAATCTCATTCAATTTGCCCAGAATTTCAGCAGAGAAATTTTCAGGTATCACATTCACGACCTCTTTTCCCTAGGAGGAACATTCACCCTTAACCTTAAGACTACCATCATCATCAATGACTGACATTTGCTTCAGATAAGAAGAGGTCATAATATCACAAGGAGTTTCGAAAGGAGAAGTTTTACTAACGACCCCCCCTGATTTTGAGAGCCTTCGACAGCCAAATCCCATAGGGAATACAGATAGACCCATTAATCTGAGGTGATTTCAGTTCAGATAGTACATGCTCAATGTGACTTACCATTTGGAAAGGAAGATTAATCTTAGTTCCCTTAGAAAGATAACGGAGTAAAATTATCTCATGAATCTGAAGCTTATTGGTTCCAGTCTTTCTAGGCAATAATGAGGAATATGATACATTGAAGACAAGTTTTGCAACAGATGACAAGGAGACTCCTGACATAACAAAAATCTCAGTGGCTTTGGAATCAAGTGATTTCTTAATACTTAGTGTTTTTTCGGAATCATAATTCTTCCAGCCCACCCAGCATTGAATTTCTTTCCCCTCACATGGAACCCCCAATATCTGTCCCAAATCCTCTATTGAGATTTTGATGTATTTATCCCCAAAATTTCCATGCAAGACCCTATTATCAATTTTCAGAGTTGCCCAAAATTGAGCAATCTAAACAGGGTACATATGATGTCCCATGTCAAGTAGGTCACCCCATTCTTGTATAGCTAGTATGTCACGAAGTTGTGACACACAAGAGTTTTCATCAAACCATGCAGCAAGGTATTGACGACCCGAAACAAAAGAGTAGTTGAGGACTTTCTTTACCTGATCACTCTCTTGTCTTGTCATATGCACATTCTCAATTTCTGCTAGGATAAGATCCTTTCCATGCAAGTCCTCCTTTGCTTCCTCAACCATATCTTTCCCTTTCATAAACCTCTTCCTTTTTCCAATAGTAGTCATATCCTCAAGAACTTCAACGGTATCCTCCTCTGTTTCGGCAGACCGAGTGTCGAGAGTCAATTCCTGGGATGCTGAGCGTAGGTTCTTTTTGTGGGGAGTAAAACAGGACGCTTTCTTTGGAGGCATGGCGGAGAAGTTTTGAGGAAGAGAGAGAATGAGTTTAATGAAGGATGGTGGGTGAAAAAGGTAGAAGGCAATAATAGATGGGTTAAAAAGGTGGAGTAATAATGAGTTTTATGGGAAGAAGATATATGAGGAGAGATATTATGTGAGAAGGATTTTGTAGGAATTTGTTACTTAAATGAACACATGTGAAGGAGATTTTTACTGAGATAGTGAATAAAATCATAGAGTAAAGATATTTTTAAGAGAGGAAATATACCATAGGTAATATACAAGATATAATTTTACGGAAAGAGTTATTCCAATTTGGAATTTACCCTGAATATTCAAGAGATCAAGTGAATATATGGAAGTAAAATTATATGTACCATATGGTATGACATTGGCACGGAATGACTGCTATCACAATTAAGGAAAAAATAAGACTAACTCTCATACATACTTACTAAAATAAATGCGTACTTGTGCATGGACCGAGGTAATACGGACACAGACTAACATCACCCCAGTCTTCGTCATTCATTTAGGGCAACTAGAAAACATCAAATGACTTTTTAGTTATCATTTATCAAACCGAGTTCTAACCGTAATTCCTCGAACCGTTCCTTGGGTAAAGGTTTAGTAAGGATGTCAGCTTTTTGTAAGTTTGAAGGACAAAATTCAAGTTCAATATTACCCTTTTCTACATGGTCTCTCAAAAAATGATGTCGGATGTCAATATGTTTGGTACGAGAGTGATGGGCGGAATTTTTTGAGATGACGATTGTGCTAATATTATCACAAAATATAGGTACGATTTTAATATTTACATCATAATCCCTTAATTGTTGTCGTAACCAAAGTAATTGAGTACATACCAGAGATGGAACAATATACTCACTTTCCGTAGATGAAAGTGCCATTGTTGCTTGTTTTTTAGATCCCCAGGATATTATACAAGATCCTAGAAACGTTACCTTCCCTGAGGTACTTTTTCTGTCGATATAGCGTCCTCCGTGGTCTGCATCCGAGTATCCTTTGAGATCAAAATTATCATGCATAGGATAAATCAATTGAAATTTTTGTGTACCAATCAAGTAGCGTAGAATACATTTGACTGCCGTTAGGTGAGATTCTTTTGGATCTGACTGAACACGAGCACATACACACACGCTGTGCATTATATCAAGACGACTAGCAGTTAGATAAAGCAAAGATCCGATCATACCTCGATATGAGGTGTTGTCCACGGACTTACCTCCTTCGTCTTTGTCAAGTTTAGTGGTAATGGCCATAGGTGCAGGTGCAGATTTTGCTTTCTCCATCCCGTATTTTTTTAGAAGTTCACTCACATATTTTTGTTGATGCACGGTTGTACCTCTTTTTGACTGCTTGATTTGTAGACCCAGGAAGAATCCTAGCTCACCATTTTTGATTGCATTAGGTTTGAAAAATATTTGCACAGCTTTTCATTTGTGGAGCCGAAAATAATATCGTCCACGTAGATTTGAACAATTAGTGTGTCCTTCTTGCAATTTTTAATGAAGAGTGTTTTATCCACTTACCCTCTCTTGAACTCATTTAGAAGTAAAAACTGAGACAATTTATCATATCAAGCCCTTGGTGCTTGTTTCAACCCGTAGAGAGCCTTATCTAGCTTGAAGACATGATTAGGCAGATCCACGCTCTTGAATCCAGGGGGTTGTTCTTCAAATACTTCCTCTTTTAAGAATCCGTTCAAAAACGCTGTTTTAAGATCCATTTGAAACAACTTGAATCCTTTATGCGCGGCATATGCAATAAGTCGCCGAATGGCTTCCAATCTCGCAACCGGAGCAAAAGTTTCATCAAAGTCTATTCCTTTATGTTGATTGTAACTGTGGACATGACGTAGGTCCACCTCGACGCGGCCACGCGTGGGTTTGGGTAGGCGAATGAATCTCGTGGTGAGATTGTTCTCGGGTTCGAAATTTAAGTCAAAATGGAGTCGCCACCGAATTTTGTTGTTATTCGGAACCATACGAGCCCACTCTATGTCGTCATGGGCTATACACAAAGTAAGCCCACTTCGATTACAGAGTTTATTGAGCTCGTCCCTTTGCATTGCAATATCGATACCGTTTAAACCGGCTTTCGTATATAGAATGACTCTCGTGCGCCAATGGTTTCGGGCATCCGGAAACCAAGGTTCTGAGTAAGGGGTGAGGGTACGTGTTGGGAAGCCCACTAAGGACACCCAACCCCGCCCGCACATGGCGGCCTCTACTAAGACATCGTTCGTGTTCGTGTGCGCGCGCTAGTAAAATGGCTAAATGATAGGCAAACAGCGTTTTTGGGCTAAGCATGCGAGTTGTTGATTAACTACGTCATTTAATGCATCTTGATTCACGTCAAAGTGATTTAGCATGTGATGTTCATTTAAGGCAATAAATGGCAAACATCAAGAATAGAAAACTCGTAAATAAATTACAAATTACACGGGCGGAATACAACCCGGAATTCACAATACAACGAGCAATAAAATAGAATAATTGAATTAAATAAGAAGAGCGATAAGTAAATACACGACTCGACAAAGACCCGTATACAATAACCGCACACTAGATCGTGAATTAGTTAGACGGACGAACTTTAATTAATTACGCATTATATTGCATATTAATCAAAGGACGGAGGTTCGAGACCTAGGTGTGGTGCTAACCCGATCTCGAACCTCGATGCCTTGTCCCGACATATCACCTCGAGAAATGGAGTCTAAATTAATTATGTGACGGATACGACTAAAGAGTCGTCGACATAAAATTAATAGCGCGAGACCGTCGATCAAAATCGTTTTAGGTGTTGTGATATGCATGAGTTTTGAAAATTAGAATTACGTGATTGATTATGCACGTGCCGACTAAAAGTCGTAAAAAAATGACGAGGCTTGAATGTTGCATTAAAGCTCTCGGATTACTGGGCTACAAGACCCACTCGATCGAGTCATGGCATGGACTCGGTCGAGTGCGCCTTTAAGGTAGCTACTGTCCAGTTTTTGGTGTGCTACTCGATCGAGTGGGCTTGTGCACTCGATAGAGTGCCCTCTGTACGGGTGTTTAATTAGTGTTTTAAAACGACCCATTTTATAGCTTTTATGTTTTTGAATCGAGATGCAATTACGCTAAATATAAATATTGTCCAATTTATATTAGTTTAAATCTCGATGGCTCGTCATACTCGACATTCGGTTATAGAACCGACATCTAGTATTTAGAGCGAATTTGCAAAATCGAGTTTGATCGGGCTAGAACAAATATCGATTCCCTCCGCGTCATAATGTCGTAATCAATCCTTTCGGATCGTGTGACAATTAATTCGGCGTCAATGGGTTTCGTCCTAATCCGATTTGTCGATGATTCTTTAGAATGATATTTTGAAAGAAATGTGGTCGGACATATTTAACGACGAATCTCCACGATCTATTACGCCCTTAAGTGTTTAGGGCGGCGCACCTCGAAGGGCGCCACCTCCAATACGACTTGTAAAGGGATTAAATAGACTTTAGGCGGAATTCGTAATTAAACATATTCGACCCAAAAATTCGACCGTCGTTGCAAACTTAAGTCCTCGGCATTTTAATATCGTAATTTGGCCTTAAAGCCTACGATCATTAATTTAGCCTCAACGGACGTTGCTCGGATCGTTTTGAAAATAGTTTTGTTAAATAATTATACGCGGTATTAATATTATAACAAAATGTAAATGACGATAATTAAATGTTAGAGGTTAGAATACTATAAGTAAATGTTAGATGTTAGTTGACATAAAATAAAATGTTAGATTGCAAAATTAAAATGTTAGTAACGAAAATGAAATGTTACTGTTAGTAGTTAGTAGTTAGTAATAATAATAATAATAATAATAATAATAATAATAATAATAATAATAATAATAATATATTTCACGAGTGTTAAAATGGCAGATATATGCGCGGGTTGCTTCACGAGGGTTAAAATGGCAGTTATTTCACGAGGGATTGCAAAATTAAAATGGCAGATATATATTTCAAGAGGGTTGCTTCAGCGGCATAATCTGTTTTCTCCTTGACTCCTCGACAGGTTGCTTTGTGGAGATCTCAGCAGGGGGGCCATTCTTCTGACTGGCTGAGGGCTGTCCCTATTACTGGACTTGGGCAAACCATGAACGGTCGGACATATCGTAGTGTGCTTAGTTACCGTCTGGGAGTCCCTTTGTTTGAGCTACCCGGGATTTGCTCTTCCTGCTCCAGGGCCCTCAGAGAGGATTTTTTTGGGGATCACGCGGTTTCCTGTGCTGGTACTGTGGGGATTAAACATCGCCATAACCTTGTCCGTGACACACTGTTGGATATCTGCTTCCGGACGGGGATCTCTGCAGGTAAGGAGGTGGAAATTGGCCTCTGTGACGATGACGACAAGCCCTTGCGACCTGCCGATCTTCTGCTCTACTCCTGGGACAGGGGGCGCGACGTTTGTGTTGATCTGACCGGGTCCTCCCCTTTGACCCAGTCCGGCTTGACTTCTTTTGAGCCCGGACGGGTCGTTGCTGATGCTGCTCGTCGTAAGTGTGCCAAGTATCAGGCACGTTGCATGGCGATTGGGTATGGTTTCCTCCCTTTCTCTTTCTCCTCTCTTGGTGAGCTCGACACGGAGGCTGTCTCTCTGCTCCAGCGGATTCGTAAATTCGCCGTGTCACAGGATGCTGAAGCACGTACCGCAGTTCACATTTTCACTAGAATTAGTTTTGCTATTGCGAAGGGAGTGGGGGCCCAGATAGTATCTAGGCTCCCCTCTAACTTCTTGTAATTTGTTCTGGTGTTTAATGCAAGATCCGTTTTTATAAAAAAAAAAAAATAATAATAATAATAATAATACATATATTTATATAATCGAAAAGAAAAGAGTAAGGAGAAAGAGATGATGGGATTTAATGACACCCTCAACCTACATGCTTAAATGATCTCGGAAACGGACTCGTAGTGGCGGCGTGAGCGCGGGTGTGTCGAGATATGTAAGTAGAGTTATGGTGTATGTCTTTGACGAGTTTTGATCTCGGAATTTTGAATATGTATGTGTGTGTGTATGTGTATGAGTGCCTAGAACTCAAGATGATGAAGGTTTAAAATGTGTAAGGTTGAATGAGGATTGAAAGGGTTGGAAAAACCTTGTTTTTTGAAGGTGGTAAAAGGTTGAAAGAGTTGTAAATGTTGTAGTGATTAGGGGTGGAAAAGCCTTGTGAAATGGCTTAGGGTGACGGGGTATTTATAGAACAAATACCCCGGTTTAGGGCCACTCGATCGAGTGGAGCGTGTATACTCGATCGAGTGCCCGGTTCGAGTCCGGTTCGGACTGTTCGTGGTCTTACTCGACCGAGTGGATGTGAACCACTCGACCGAGTGGGTCAAAATGGAGGGAGTATATTTAGGGAATGATTTGTTGACTTTTTTGAATGAGATTTGTTTGTTTGACAAGCTTCTAGAAGCGAACTTGGCTGTTTTTTGTGTCGGATTCATCTTTGACCGGGTTTTGACCCGGTCGCCAAAAGACGGTTTTATTTTTGGCGTCGGTTTTGACCCAAATTAGTCTCATTTTATTGGAAACGACTTACTGGGCCTGGATTTGAGGTCGGTTTTGAGAGATTTGCACTCCGCTAAATGCCCACGTCGGATACTATTGATTCCGAGTCCGTATTCGTGCGTAAGAATGTCACGTTTATGTCCGATCATCATCGGGTGTTTTGTCGGAAGCTGCTATAGACACTAGCAGGCAAAATGCGGGTGTCTACAGAGCCCCCACTCTGACTGAGGCTTGGACAAGGCGAAAGTCAGAGTAGCTACCAGGCCAATCGAGGATTACGACCTGGCAGCCTTCCGGTTGGGTCGTTTATAGTCAATTAGACTTGCGTGAAGGGCTCGCCAACCATAAGAAAATGGTCATACCTGTCCTGATGATGATAGCTCCGTGGGAAGTCAAACTTGCCTTTGAAGTCATAGGTGTACCCGTATGCCGACACATCACATTTTGGATGTAGCGTTCCAGGAGAAACACCGACTCACGCTGGGGAGTAAAGTAGTTGCACGAGACTTGCTTCTGAAGTCTTGGGTGTACCCGTATGCCGACACATGACAAGTTGAATGTAGCATTGAAGGAGAAACACTGCCTTTGATGTTCCGTTGGGAAGCACTAGCTGGTACCTGAAATGTTAGATACATAGGCAGAAATAGCAGGCATAGTATATAACAAGATAGCACATAGGAATTGCAGTTAGCATCTATAGAGTAGCTTGCGCTGGGGAAAATGGTTTTTGCTTCATTTTGAAATCGAAGTCTTGAAAGCAACTCACGTGCTAGGAGATAGGTTTTCAAAATTGAAAGGGGTAGAAAAGAAATTTGAAGTTTAAATAGACTGAAATTTGACCTTGTTGAAAAGGATTTTATCAAATGCCTAAGTTTTGCAAATTTTTAAAATGAGAATTTGAAGGGAGAAACATATCGACAGACTCGACTCTGGACGTGACCGGACGAGTTGACAGACACGACTTGGCATCTCGAAGAGGTTGGACCGCGACTCGGTAGGGGGGTGGGTCACCTAAGATGACAAGACTCTTAAGCTGCGCTATTCTGTAATCCCCTAGAAATTCTAACGCAATACAGTGGCGGAAACACTGTAGAAGTGGGATTATAACACACTGTAGCTATGTCTTGATTAAATAAAAATGGTAAGTCAATACATAAGCCATAAAATAAAAATGGCTACAAAATAAATAAATGAATAAATAAAACCCATAAAAAGGGTTTTAACAATCCATAATACAGTGATCTGATTAAAACAAGCAGGATCCATAACTGCTCGCTAGCCCACCTGAAGGAAAACACATATACCTGCCATGTTAAAAACATAACAGCCACAATCAGTGGGGAGCAACGTCAACGTTCTCCCAGCCGTATAACAGGATTTTAAAGCAGTAATTACTAATATAGGAAAAATAGTAAGAATGAAAAATAGTAAAACAGCATATTAAAATAAGCTTTAGCGTGAAACAAATTAATCAAGAGGGTTTCCGAAGAAACATAAAAATATTTGCCAACCTGCAAACAAATTTATATCGATAATGAATAAAATAATCAAAATGGCGTTATGGATAGGAGTAGTGTAGACGGCTAGACTTTTACTAGGAGAATACTAAAAACTAGCTTCGAGAACTTAGTTCAAACAAATCAAACTTCGGTCTCTAACTAGGCTACTCAACCATAATAGAGCGGCGACTTATAAATGCGTGGCCCTAGTTTAAGATAATGCACACCCCTCCTGGGATTACCTGTCACCCAGTTCAACTTATGACGGCGACTTACTGCGAGGCCTAAGCTTAAGGTCAAAATGTACAAAACTCCCGGGATACCTGTCACCCGGTTCAACAACCAATGTACCGATTCCTGACACACTAGCCTTATAGTTGATGGCAAAACCGTAAACCCTAGAATATATTACTCTAACCTCACACTTGTCCTTATTCCATAACTCCAAAACCAAGCCATTATCGATAATCAAAAGATATAATCAATATAAATAATATGAGGATAAAAGAAGTAAACATTTATATTCTAAAAGAGGAAACTTTCTATTTTAGGAAACTTCTATTTTTAGAAACTTTACTAAAAATAGCATTATATCAAAATAGTGAAAATATTAGTTCATACTAATACCAATTTTTAGTAAACGATATAGATTTATAAAACTAATACTTTCGGCCTTAACGATATTAATTATTAAAGTAAGATCAGTTGATTTTATGAAATCATTAAAATATCGTATAAGTGTTATAAAATGATTAAAAATGTCTTAAACATTTTAATACTACTAATTAGGGTGTTTTCAAAAGTTAAAAAAAAAAAACTAAAATTCCCCTAATTATTATTAGTTTCGACGATAAAATTATAAATAGGATTTTACGGCAAACACTAAATTAAATATTTGAGCGTCTTTATTTAATTAAACCAACAAATATATTTAGAGTATGTTAAGGGATGATTTAAATCCTAAAGTTTCAGATTTAAATACTTTCAAAATTGTTCGAAAAATAATTCTTTTAGGTAAGACGAAGCATTTTAACGATAAATCACAATTTGTCCGAAAACCAATATTTATCAATTAAAGACTTTAATAAATAGTACAAAAATTACGTAAAATAGTTAAAATATATTTATGGACATTCTGTCCAGAAAATAAAATTTTCCAGAATCCTAAAACTCGGTTTTTAAAGCGTTTTCTCGTTAATCGTCTAATCTCGACAATAACGATTAATAAAAATAGTAATTACAAAACGATTTAAGTATTAATATCCAAAAATTATTATAAAACTTAAAAATCATGATTTTCCAGAAAATACTATTTTTCCATATTTCCAAAAATTCCAGATTTAATAAATCCCATCAAAACCGTCTTTAAAACCCGTTTTCACAATTAGCGATTCCATTAATAAAACTTATCGTTCCTATCATTTTATTAAGGCACTAAAAATCATAAAATTACATTTTAATATGAAATCATCAGAATCATATTTTTTTCCAGATTTAAATCAAAGACAAGAAATCGAGAATTTAAACAACAAACACGGTTTTAACGATAAACGATGATTTAAAGTGATTAATTAATTCATCCACTTAACAATTCCGAAAACTTATGAAAAATTTCAGAAAATTCTATTTCACCAGAAAGTTTCACCACGTCAAAAATCAGATTAAAATAAAATGTTTAAGTACTAGAACTAAATATCGGCTTTTAATCGTTTTTGTCCGTAAACGGTAATAATTCAATAATTGATATCAAAAATATCAGAAAAATACTAAATTATTAAAAATCATCAAAAACAACATTTTTCCAGAATATAAACATATATTACATGTTTAGGCCGAATATTACGATTTTACAAATTAATATAACAATTTAATCGTTAATCTCGTAAAAGCGATAAAAATACCGAATCATACAAATTTTCAACTTTTAAAATTTTTCCAGAATTCCTGACATACATATATTGCCAAAATAAAACATAAAAATATATACATGCAAATACTCAATTAAAATCATGAAATACCGAGTAACATCGACGTTACCTCTACTCCAAGTCTGAGTCGATAATATATTCGTCGGCTTTGGGATCGTCCAAAAATCCTACCAAACACGAAAATTATGGCAGAAAAATACCATGAGAAAACTAATAAAAATCAAGGTAAAAATTGATCGGAAACGACGTGGATTAATACCTTAACGAAGAGAACGGAAAGAGGATTATTTGACGAAGAACTTGAGTCGATTAAGGCTAGAATTGAAGCAAAATAATCCTAGAATGGAGGGAGAGTGCCACGGCCAAGTGTAGATGAAGATAGTTTTTTTTTACTTGATGAATGAATAAAGTGTTGTATGGAAATGGATGGTTTTTCAAAATATAAATGAGAATAAATTATTGATGAAAACTATGTGATATCCACATGAAGTGGCCAGCCAAAATGAAGTGATAAGGAGTATGAAAAGTTTTGATACTAATGCAACAATGAATGAAAAGAAATTATCTTACGTTTACGTTTTAACGTGATAAAATAAAACGTTTAAAGAAAACGTAATAAAACTTGTGACCAAGGGCTTAGTTGGTCCAAAATGTGAGGAAATGGTCCCAAATAATTTATAAGTTGATAAAAAGTATAATCGTAAAATAGTTAAAGGCATTTCAAAGTAATTCGAGTAAACCTCGCGTAAGAAAATAATTATTCGCGAAGCTTCGTAATAAAAATCATTAACAACTAATTTTTTGTAAATAAAAATATTTACTAGTTGAAAATATAATAGAAACGTATTCAAACATTTTTAGGAAAAGGGATAACTTAAATCCAAGCTTAAAAATGTCAATTCGAAGAGAAATAGAATTCCTTGCGGAAAAATTAATTAGTTTACGAAGAAACCAAATAAATAGATTTAAAATGAATTTAAATCTTTAAAATTAAAAATAAAAATTATTAAACTCAAAAATTAAAATAGAGCTTAGTAAAATGATGAAATATGAGGCCAAAAGTGACAGAGTTAAGACGGAGTCCTAACGGAAAGAATGAAAATGCTTAGGAAAAATAGCGGGTGTTACAATCCTCCCCACTAAAAGAAAGTTTCGTCCTAAAACTAAGAATAAGCAGAAAGGAAACAAGATTACCCCACTCGAAAAGGTGAGGATACAAATCTCGCATAAAATTTTTGCTGTAAAAGAAAATTTTACTACTTTTAAAGTGATATGAAATCAAATGCAAATATTTATTCCGAGAGGAATTGGGCTAAGCTACCCGGAGTTTAATTTTTTTTAATTAGTGAAATCGTAAAGTAAAGTTATTTGGTAAAATAATGTCGACAAATAACATTTGTAAACAAACTCTAAGGAAATAGGATAACCAAAATATTTTGAAAACAAAAGTAAAATATTTTGATTAAGAAATTCGATATTATTTCTTTTTTTTGATGAAACAAAATTTAGTTTGGAGAAATCAAATTTTGTAGTTAGTAAAATCGCACCAGCCATCAAACATTTTCAATAACAGATTCAAAAGTCCACCGACAATAAAATGAAAATCAATTTTCAAAACCTTAAAATTTCGAAAATGTTATCAAAGTATTTATGAAAGTTTTCAAAAATGTTATCAAACTTGAACATACAAAATAATTTCGACAATGTTAAAACGTTTTACATAACAATCCTATACAAATTGAAGTACTTGGAAATATAAAAGTCTTCATAAAATTTTGATCGCTTGAAAATCAAAAATTAAAAATAATTTCGAAATAATTTAAAATAAATTATTAAGGCATTTTGAAATAGATCTAAATATAAATATCAACCAAAGATAAAACAAAGTGAAGTATATAGTTCTTAAATTATAAATAAAAAAAAATGTTAAATTTCACGATAACCCAAAATGTTAAATTGCTCAAAGTTTTTACAAAATGGGGAGTTTAAAAATTTGAAATTATGCTTCAAAATGTTAAAATTTCATGAAAATCAAAAATTTTAAATTAGTCAAGCTTTTTACAAAACGGGCAAATTTACAATTAGAAATTATAACTCAAAATGTTAAAATTTTACGATAATCCATTTTTTTGAAGTAGTCAAACTTTTTATAAAATAGGGAGTTCGAAAAAAAAATGGTTAAGGATAAAAAGAACAAGGATAAATAAATTAAAAATAAGAGCTTTCAAAAATCGACAAAGGTTGAAGGGATTGGCAGGAGTTACCGTAACAGAATTCAAGAGAAGCAGAAAGGAAGACGGAGTTGAGAATCAAAAAGAGCTCCCAAGGATTATGGAAGAAATTAATCATCTCGAGATTCCTAGCACGATTCTCACAAACACGGTTCCCAATTGGCCCATCAACTACGCTAAGTCCAATATCGGTACAGAGTGGTCCTACTCAATCTACAACCTCCAAAATTATCAACTGCCATAGCCTCCAAAATTAAGTCTTACATACTTATATAATTTTTCAATTAGTATGGTAAGAATCCACAAATGATTTAGACTAATCCATTAATTAAGATTTCAACAGTCATCAAAACATACTCAAACTGGTACTCACTAAGTCTCACAAATTCAAAGCTCAAAGTCCGAACTCGAGGTATACCTCAAATTACTCGAGTAAGGAACACTAAATAAAATCCACCAATTAACAAGGTTCAGACACGAAAACTTCAAAAATGATCATCAACATATTCTTCACATCATCAATAGACAGAGGTTAGGAAAGTACACCAAACCTTAAACACACTCAGCCTGACATGTAACGACAGATACTCACATTTCGAAACACGTCATTCGGCTAAGGTTTCTGAGAATTCCATCAAATTTCATATCGTAACAGCGAAACCACTAAAATATTTATTAAATCAACGAAGCCACAATCTCGTTGGTCTAAGGGTACTGAATTGTAAATCCATTAAGATGATGGGCATTAAGTATTCCTCAAATCAACGCGATAAATCTAACCTTTAATTGTGCAATATGTTTCTCTCCTTCAAGGTTAACAATGATCTATCCAAAATTTAGGTCATTCAACTTCAAAGTTTGTAGGTTACAACCTTACATCAACGATCCACAAAATAATCCTTAAGAAACACGGAAAGTCTATGTCCACCAAAATTTCTAACGACATTAATGAAAACCTTTAATGGTACCACAACACTCAGGCTAACATTTTAAACGATACTCTAAGATCCCAAATATTCACGATACATCCACCAAATAAGCATTAGGTAAGAATCCCAAAGTGATATCATTATTTACACTTGATTAGGTTCTATGTTAGGTATTAGGTATCCATAAAATATGACATACTCTCTTACTACTCCCAAATATATCTAACTCTAAGTACGCCAAAATAATCAAGGTAACCTATAACCCAAGGTTCAGTGTCTAAAGTATCATCCTAATTCCATCAAGCAACATTTTGCTATTCAAATTAATCCTCAAGAATTTCTTACTTGCTTAGAAAGTAGGGCAGACTCAAAATCCTCAAACCAGGTAACAAGGGTTTACTAAACCTCAAACATCTATAACACGGGTTCACTAAGACAGAATCCGGTCTAACCAAAGAATCTCAAGAGAAAGATGGTAGAATAGAAGAATAGAACAAGGATTCACAAAGAGAATGAAGATGAGAATATATAAGAGAAGAATTGGAAGAAATAGGGGAAGGAAGAAAAGAATTGAAGATCCTATATTACTAAGTTCTTGAACCAGAGGAGAATCTTCGGGCCTCCAGAGTTCACGAGGGGATCCAAAATGGATTACTTCATCTTCTTGTAGAGGAACGAGCACGCAGGTCAAGGGTCGCTCCATCTGGATTTACTGCGACATCATGGAACATGAATCTACTCTTGATCATCTTGCCTGTAGCTTAAGTAAACTGAACCGGAGCTAAAAGTCATTATCGAAATCTTTTTTGGAGCACCTAGTTGTCCACTCGAGTCAGCAGGCGTTGAGAGTGCTAAGTAGGTCTTGTCCCGATCTGGAGCAGCATATCAGCATCTTGTTCTTTCATCTTCTTCGACATATAAAACAAATATTCAATGCTAATCATTTGAGTTCAGGAACAGATAATCTTAACAGTTAAGTCCTTATTTGTTTCTACCCATCTCTAATAATATTTTTATTTACTGTTTAAATAATTTACTGGTATTTTCCCTAATTTCAGGTGTAAGCGTTGGGAGCAGTGATGCTCTGATACCAACTGTAATCCCCTAGAAATTCTAACGCAATACAGTGGCGGAAACACTGTAGAAGTGGGATTATAACACACTGTAGCTATGTCTTGATTAAATAAAAATGGTAAGTCAATACATAAGCCATAAAATAAAAATGGCTACAAAATAAATAAATGAATAAATAAAACCCATAAAAAGGGTTTTAACAATAATACAGAGATCTGATTAAAACAAGCAGGATCCATAACTGCTCGCTAGCCCACCTGAAGGAAAACACATATACCTGCCAAGTTAAAAACATAACAGCCACAATCAGTGGGGAGCAACGTCAACGTTCTCCCAGCCGTATAACAGGATTTTAAAGCAGTAATTACTAATATAGGAAAAATAGTAAGAATGGAAAACAGTAAAACAGCATATTAAAATAAGCTTTAGCGTGAAACAAATTAATCAAGAGGGTTTCCGAAGAAACATAAAAATATTTGCCAACCTGCAAACAAATTTATATCGATAATGAATAAAATAATCAAAATGGCGTTATGGATAGGAGTAGTGTAGACGGCTAGACTTTTACTAGGAGAATACTAAAAACTAGCTTCGAGAACTTAGTTCAAACAAATCAAATTTCGGTCTCTAACTAGGCTACTCAACCATAATAGAGCGGCGACTTATAAATGCGTGGCCCTAGTTTAAGATAATGCACATCCCTCCTGGGATTACCTGTCACCCAGTTCAACTTATGACGGCGACTTACTGCGAGGCCTAAGCTTAAGGTCAAAATGTACAAAACTCCCGGGATACCTGTCACCCGGTTCAACAACCAATGTACCGATTCCTGACACACTAGCCTTATAGTTGATGGCAAAAACGTAAACCCTAGAATATATTACTCTAACCTCACACTTGTCCTTATTCCATAACTCCAAAACCAAGCCATTATCGATAATCAAAAGATATAATCAATATAAATAATATGAGGATAAAAGAAGTAAGCATTTATATTCTAAAAGAGGAAACTTTCTATTTTAGGAAACTTCTATTTTTAGAAACTTTACTAAAAATAGTATTATATCAAAATAGTGAAAATATTAGTTCATACTAATACCAATTTTTAGTAAACGATATAGATTTATAAAACTAATACTTTCGGCCTTAACGATATTAATTATTAAAGTAAGATCGGTTGATTTTATGAAATCATTAAATATCGTATAATTGTTATAAAATGATTAAAAATGTCTTAAACATTTTAATACTACTAATTAGAGTGTTTTCAAAAGTTAAAAAAAAACTAAAATTCCAGTAATTATTATTAGTTTCGACGATAAAATTATAAATAGGATTTTACGGCAAACACTAAATTAAATATTTGAGCGTCTTTATTTAATTAAACCAACAAATATATTTAGAGTATGTTAAGGGATGATTTAAATCCTAAAGTTTCAGATTTAAATACTTTCAAAATTGTTGGAAAAATAATTCTTTTAGGTAAGACGAAGCATTTTAACGATAAATCACAATTTGTCCGAAAACCAATATTTATCAATTAAAGACTTTAATAAATAGTACAAAAATTACGTAAAATAGTTAAAATATATTTATGGACATTCTGTCCAGAAAATAAAATTTTCCAGAATCCTAAAACTCGGTTTTTAAAGCGTTTTCTCGTTAATCGTCTAATCTCGACAATAACGATTAATAAAAATAGTAATTACAAAACGATTTAAGTATTAATATCCAAAAATTATTATAAAACTTAAAAATCATGATTTTCCAGAAAATACTATTTTTCCAGATTTCCAAAAATTCCAGATTTAATAAATCCCATCAAAACCGTCTTTAAAACCCGTTTTCACAATTAGCGATTCCATTAATAAAACTTATCGTTCCTATCATTTTATTAAGGCACTAAAAATCATAAAATTACATTTTAATATGAAATCATCAGAATCATATTTTTTTCCAGATTTAAATCAAAGACCAGAAATCGAGAATTTAAACAACAAACACGGTTTTAACGATAAACGATGATTTAAGGTGATTAATTAATTCATCCACTTAACAATTCCGAAAACTTATGAAAAATTTCAGAAAATTCTATTTCACCAGAAAGTTTCACCACGTCAAAAATCAGATTAAAATAAAATGTTTAAGTACTAGAACTAAAAATCGGCTTTTAATCGTTTTTGTCCGTAAACGGTAATAATTCAATAATTGATATCAAAAATATCAGAAAAATACTAAATTATTAAAAATCATCAAAAACAACATTTTTCCAGAATATAAACATATATTACATGTTTAGGCCGAATATTACGATTTTACAAATTAATATAACAATTTAATCGTTAATCTCGTAAAAGCGATAAAAATACCGAATCATACAAATTTTCAACTTTTAAAATTTTTCCAGAATTCCTGACATACATATATTGCCAAAATAAAACATAAAAATATATACATGCAAATACTCAATTAAAATCATGAAATACCGAGTAACATCGACGTTACCTCTACTCCAAGTCTGAGTCGATAATATATTCGTCGGCTTTGGGATCGTCCAAAAATCCTACCAAACACGAAAATTATGGCAGAAAAATACCATGAGAAAACTAATAAAAATCAAGGTAAAAATTGATCGGAAACGACGTGGATAAATACCTTAACGAAGAGAACGGAAAGAGGATTATTTGACGAAGAACTTGAGTCGATTAAGGCTAGAATTGAAGCAAAATAATCCTAGAATGGAGGGAGAGTGCCACGGCCAAGTGTAGATGAAGATAGTTTTTTTTTACTTGATGAATGAATACAGTGTAGTATGGAAATGGATGGTTTTTCAAAATATAAATGAGAATAAATTATTGATGAAAACTATGTGATATCCACATGAAGTGGCCAGCCAAAATGAAGTGATAAGGAGTATGAAAAGTTTTGATACTAATGCAACAATGAATGAAAAGAAATTATCTTACGTTTACGTTTTAACGTGATAAAATGAAACGTTTAAATAAAACGTAATAAAACTTGTGACCAAGAGCTTAGTTGGTCCAAAATGTGAGGAAATGGTCCCAAATAATTTATAAGTTGATAAAAAGTATAATCGTAAAATAGTTAAAGGCATTTCAAAGTAATTCGAGTAAACCTCGCGTAAGAAAATAATTATTCGCGAAGCTTCGTAATAAAAATCATTAACAACTAATTTTTTGTAAATAAAAATATTTACTAGTTGAAAATATAATAGAAACGTATTGAAACATTTTTAGGAAAAGGGATAACTTAAATCCAAGCTTAAAAATGTCAATTCGAAGAGAAATAGAATTCCTTGCGGAAAAATTAATTAGTTTACGAAGAAAACAAATAAATGGATTTAAAATGAATTTAAATCTTTAAAATTAAAATTAAAAATTATTAAACTCAAAAATTAAAATAGAGCTTAGTAAAATGATGAAATATGAGGCCAAAAGTGACAGAGTTAAGACGGAGTCCTAACGGAAAGAATGAAAATGCTTAGGAAAAATAGCGGGTGTTACATATTCCGTAGCCTAGGCGAGTGGCAACACGGTCGAACATCGAAAAGGGAAGGATGTGTTATAGGGGAATTGCAGTAGTCTCTAATGAGACAGTTTTTTGCAAAACAGGACTTAGCAGTAGCAATGTTGTAGTCTAGTATTCTTTGAATGTTTGGTTTTGGGGTACATTTCCAAAGTGGGTGTCGCTTCGAGTTCCTGACGGATTCTCGTCTTCGACTGAGCCGAGTACTAGAACACTCTATAGAAAGGAGGCTAGTTTTTGAAAATCATTTGGATTATGTGAGTGGATGGGAGTCTTCTGCCTAAGAGAAGCCCCCAGGACGACAAAGCTAGCTGTTGAGAACATGACAGTGTCGTGACCGGAATGATGGTGCTTTTTGAATTTGTTGTCAATGTGGGTGGTTGTGCCTCTGTTGAAAGGTTGCCTACGTATTCACGTGTAGTGAAATCAAACCAAGCCGTAGTTCAGTGGATTGAAAGATATATTATGTTGCCTAGTTTATTAGGGCTTTGTGTGTAACTAGCCATAACGATGATGTAGGCTAGGTGAATTCTCAATGATGTCCTGATCAAAAGGTTAGAACAGTTAGGATGTTGATCCCGTGACTGTGAGCGTTCTCCGGGGTAGCCCCCAGAGGTGGTGTGAACTATTTGGGCATGTTCTATGCCGACTGCAGGTTAAGTTTCCGTGTTTGGGGCTGGTAACTGGTTTGGATGTTTTTGGAAATGTGGAGCTAGGTTGCAAGTGGCTTTGATGATTCAAAATCTGGAGCTCGATTTTGTGGAGCTAAGGCTTCGAGGGTAAGGTATTGCAATGTGGTAGGAAATGGGGAAGTCGAGTAAAAATGACTCGGACTTCGATCAGGGTAGGTTTGATAATGCGGGATCTGATTTCCATGTCTGGCCCTAATGGTTAGGGTGTATCCTATGGAGCTAGAATCCTCAAAATTCCGGGCTGTCTCTTAGCCTAGGTCTCGAGAAGGTCTTGAGGGTTGCAATGTGGGAAGGCTAAGTGTGGTGTTAGCTGACCAGCTTGATTGTCTCTTCCCTATTGGACGGTATAGGCATTGATAATTTTTGAATTGACCGTACCCCGGTCAAGGGATTTTCACTTGAGTTGAACGTTGACCACGGTCATGGGTTTTTTGAATTTATTTTTTTGTTGACCTCTCATCCCCGGTCGTGGGATCCTTCACTTGAGTTGACTATGTCCCGGTCAAGGGATTGATCGTATCTGGTCGAGGGATGTTGAGAGTTCTTTTTTGGTCATGGCCAGCTCTTTTGTTTCGGCCTTTTGCTTTTTTTCTTTGGACTTCTGTTTTTTGTCCAGTTTTTTTTTCCGGCTATCCCTCCCTTTGATGTTGTGGGTGGATATGGGGGAGGGCCCATCGGTTGGATTAGGCTTGTGGAGCTAAACCTTTGTAAGGTGTAAGCCTAGTTGGTGAGTGCAACTCGCGGTGGAGTACTCTACGGTAAGCATGGTGATTTGGATCTCGGTATTGTCATCATAATTCCGAGCAGGCTTGGTGGGAGCATCGTCCCGAGTTGGGTATTTTTGGCATCAAGCATATAGAGTCACGATGCTTCTTTTTTGCTTCTGGTCAGACTAACGCCTAAGGTAGGGATTGATCAGTCTTATTAGAGGGGTGTTTATTGTGGGGAGATGGGCTTGCCTCCCGTCTTGAACCCAAATTAGGAGACTACCTAGATTTGTCATAGGATTCGAGACCGCTCCTGCTAAGGGTGGTTTTGTGGCTTTCTATACCAGACATGGAACAGGTAAAGGAAAACACGAGCCTCGGTTCCTGCAGTCATTATGGATGTGCCTATAATAGTCACGTGCATGTGCTCACAGTGTATGATGGTGTTCATCATGTTCTCGAAAACACATAAGGAAAGTATATATGAGAAATAGAAAATCTGATTTTATTGAATTTTGAAAAGAGGACAGAATACAGTTGACTTTGACTCTGACTTTGAAATGAGGATGTAGGTTATCCTAGACTCGGACTCAGACTTAGACTCGAATCAAATCCGGACTTCCGGATGCTCGGTTGGTATATGTTCTTTTTGGTAAGGTCCTTGATTGGAGAAAATGACAGGTGCCACGACTCGCCTAAACTCGACTTTGCGCAAATGCAAGAGAGGGAGTCAAACTAGACACGGCTCGGGGTGACGGGTCGACAAAGACTCTTGGACCGGGATACTCGAACGTTGACCTAGACGAGGTAACAACCCTGGCTTGGACTCGACGATGAGATTCAAGCTGCACGAGGGTAAGTCCGAAAATGGGGCGACCGTGTTTGACCGCGTCACGTGTTTGGTCCAACCGTGGCGACCTAAACCTTTAGGAGACTCGGGTGTTCATAGCATAGATACGACTCGAAGAAGACATCGTAAGGACGCCGGTGTGGGATGAACATAAGGTACCTCTTAAGGTGACTGTGGTCGCATGCTCGGGTGGAGGACAGCCCCCAAGTGAGACTGAAGACTCTGATAGGACTCAGATGGTGCGGCATCTAAGTGACTCAAAAAGTGGGGTACGTGAGACAACACGTGTAAGACATGACCCTTAGAGCAACCGTGATTAATCGCTCTGCTGAAGGGTAGCCCCCGAGTGGGATTGAAGATTTTGCTAAGACTCGAGTGTCGGACGAGTGACCCTTTAGATGTAAGGACCAAAAACCTTTAGCTACAGGGCTATGCCTTGTAAAAGGTTGACTCGGCCTCGAGGGAAGGCATACGGGGTAAGGGAAGAAATTCGCGATGTAAGATCGACAAAGTTTCGACGCTAGAGACCCTTGACTTGACTTGAATAAGGATAGACCCTGTGATTAGGGTAGACCCTTAAGTTAAAGGACTTGAATTGGGATGACTCGACTAACGGATTGAAAGACGGGCAAAATTCCCCTAGGAAAGGTCGTGGGGACCGTCCTGTCGGAGGGAAAGATCGCGTGTGACTTTCTAGTTAGGACTCGAGTGTTCAGACGAACCTTCCATTTACGAGTGTATGACTCGTGTTGGTCGGTTATGCCTTTAGGATAAGGCGGACTAGGATGGGGAAGAAACCTATGATGTAGGATCGACGGAGTTTCGACGCTACAGACCTTCGACCAATCATGAAAAGACCCGACACACGGATTACGGTAGGTCCTATAATAAGGAAGGTTTTTGAAAAATGATTGAATTTTGAAAATTGAGAGAACGGTCCTGAAATTGGTAGTGGGCCAATAGGACCGGGCATTTTGAAAGGTTAGAATGGTTGCGAGTAAATTCGCGTTTTGAAAATTGAGGAGGCGATCCCGTCTTTTGATATTGGCAGCATGCCGACAGGGCCGAGTTTTTTTTTTTTGATAAGTTGAATATTTGGAATTTTGAATATTTGAATATCGAAAAATAAATTTCCGAAAATTTGAAAATCGAAAATAAGATCCCGAAGATTTGAAAATCAAAAACGGCATCTCGGAGATTTGAAAATCGAGAATCACATCTCGAGGATCTGAAAAAACAATCGAAATGGAATTTTGAAATTTGAAAATCGAAATGGAATTTGAAAATTCGAAAATTGAATGGTGGATCAGAAATTTGAATTTTGAAATGGACAGCATGCCGGCTAGAAAATAGGCTATTTTGAGTTAAATCCTAAGTCTAAATTTCGGCAGCATTCCGAATTTTGAAAGATTGGATATTTTGAAAAGACGGGTCCCGAAACGGACAGTATTTCGGGTTTTTCAAAATTTGGTATTTTTGGAAAGATGCATTTTTTTTGACATGACGGTTTTTTGAAAGATGACACGGAAATCAAGTAGCACGTAGTCAAACAAGCATTATAACGACGCTTATGTATGCATTACGCTAAGTCTCGGTCGGTCAAAGTAGGGTCTATACCAACAACGATAGCATTCTCACAAAACGGGACGGACTCCCTAGCCGATTTGGGCTTAGGACCTGCCGTAAAACCCCGGTGAGTTCCGCCATCGAAGTCTTTAGCGCACCCATGTAGGAGTGCACCATGGTATAGTGGGACGTCGGTCACAAGTAACCGGCCCGGGCAAAATTTGGGTTATGCATGAATCATTAAACTAATGCACGCACACTAATATACGAACGATTTCTCTTCGAGTCTCACCCTAGGAACCCCGATGACATGTGGTACATCAGGTATCCCCAGCGGAGTCGCCAAATTGTGGACATGACGTAGGTCCACCCCGACGCGGCCACGCGTGGGTTTGGGTAGGCGAATGAATCTCGTGGTGAGATTGTTCTCGGGTTCGAAATTTAAGTCAAAATGAAGTCGCCACCGAATTTTGTGGTTATTCGGAACCATACGAGCCCACTCTATGTCGTCATGGGCTATACACAAAGTAAGCCCACTTCGATTACAGAGTTTATTGAGCTCGTCCCTTTGCATTGCAATATCGATACCGTTTAAACCGGCTTTCGTATATAGAATGACTCTCGTGCGCCAATGGTTTCGGGCATCCGGAAACCAAGGTTCTGAGTAAGGGGTGAGGGTACGTGTTGGGAAGCCCACTAAGGACACCCAACCCCGCCCGCACATGGCGGCCTCTACTAAGACATCGTTCGTGTTCGTGTGCGCGCGCTAGTAAAATGGCTAAATGATAGGCAAACAGCGTTTTTGGGCTAAGCATGCGAGTTGTTGATTAACTACGTCATTTAATGCATCTTGATTCACGTCAAAGTGATTTAGCATGTGATGTTCATTTAAGGCAATAAATGGCAAACATCAAGAATAGAAAACTCGTAAATAAATTACAAATTACACGGGCGGAATACAACCCGGAATTCACAATACAACGAGCAATAAAATAGAATAATTGAATTAAATAAGAAGAGCGATAAATAAATACACGACTCGACAAAGACCCGTATACAATAACCGCACACTAGATCGTGAATTAGTTAGACGAACGAACTTTAATTAATTACGCATTATATTGCATATTAATCAAAGGACGGAGGTTCGAGACCTAGGTGTGGTGCTAACCCGATCTCGAACCTCGATGCCTTGTCCCGACATATCACCTCGAGAAATGGAGTCTAAATTAATTATGTGACGGATACGACTAAAGAGTCGTCGACATAAAATTAATAGCGCGAGACCGTCGATCAAAATCGTTTTAGGTGTTGTGATATGCATGAGTTTTGAAAATTAGAATTACGTGATTGATTATGCACGTGCCGACTAAAAGTCGTAAAAAAATGACGAGGCTTGAATGTTGCATTAAAGCTCTCGGATTACTGGGCTACAAGACCCACTCGATCGAGTCATGGCATGGACTCGGTCGAGTGCGCCTTTAAGGTAGCTACTGTCCAGTTTTTGGTGTGCTACTCGATCGAGTGGGCTTGTGCACTCGATAGAGTGCCCTCTGTACGGGTGTTTAATTAGTGTTTTAAAACGAACCATTTTATAGCTTTTATGTTTTTGAATCGAGATGCAATTACGCTAAATATAAATATTGTCCAATTTATATTAGTTTAAATCTCGATGGCTCGTCATACTCGACATTCGGTTATAGAATCGACATCTAGTATTTAGAGCAAATTTGCAAAATCGAGTTTGATCGGGCTAGAACAAATATCGATTCCCTCCGCGTCATAATGTCGTAATCAATCCTTTCGGATCGTGTGACAATTAATTCGGCGTCAATGGGTTTCGTCCTAATCCAATTTGTCGATGATTCTTTAGAATAATATTTTGAAAGAAATGTGGTCGGACATATTTAACGACGAATCTCCACGATCTATTACGCCCTTAAGTGTTTAGGGCGGCGCACCTCGAAGGGCGCCACCTCCAATACGACTTGTAAAGGGATTAAATAGACTTTAGGCGGAATTCGTAATTAAACATATTCGACCCAAAAATTCGACCGTCGTTGCAAACTTAAGTCCTCGGCATTTTAATATCGTAATTTGGCCTTAAAGCCTACGATCATTAATTTAGCCTCAACGGACGTTGCTCGGTTCGTTTTGAAAATAGTTTTGTTAAATAATTATACGCGGTATTAATATTATAACAAAATGTAAATGATGATAATTAAATGTTAGAGGTTAGAATACTATAAGTAAATGTTAGATGTTAGTTGACATAAAATAAAATGTTAGATTGCAAAATTAAAATGTTAGTAACGAAAATGAAATGTTAGTGTTAGTAGTTAGTAGTTAGTAATAATAATAATAATAATAATAATAATAATAATAATAATAATAATAATAATAATAATAATAATAATAATAATAATAATAATAATAATAATAATAATAATAATAATAATAATAATAATAATAATAATAATAATAATACATATATTTATATAATCGAAAAGAAAAGAGTAAGGAGAAAGAGATGATGGGATTTAATGACACCCTCAACCTACATGCTTAAATGATCTCGGAAACGGACTCGTAGTGGCGGCGTGAGCGCGGGTGTGTCGAGATATGTAAGTAGAGTTATGGTGTATGTCTTTTACGAGTTTTGATCTCGGAATTTTGAATTTGTATGTGTGTGTGTATGTGTATGAGTGCCTAGAACTCAAGATGATGAAGGTTTAAAATGTGTAAGGTTGAATGAGGATTGAAAGGGTTGGAAAAACCATGTTTTTTGAAGGTGGTAAAAGGTTGAAAGAGTTGTGAATGTTGTAGTGATTAGGGAAGGAAAAGCCTTGTGAAATGGCTTAGGGTGACGGGGTATTTATAGAACAAATACCCCGGTTTAGGGCCACTCGATCGAGTGGAGCGTGTATACTCGATCGAGTGCCCGGTTCGAGTCCGGTTCGGACTGTTCGTGGTCTTACTCGACTGAGTGGATGTGAACCACTCGACCGAGTGGGTCAAAATGGAGGGAGTATATTTAGGGAATGATTTGTTGACTTTTTTGAATGAGATTTGTTTGTTGGACAAGCTTCTAGAAGCGAACTTGGCTGTTTTTTGTGTCGGATTCATCTTTGACCGGGTTTTGACCCGGTCGCCAAAAGACGGTTTTATTTTCGGTGTCGGTTTTGACCCAAATTAGTCTCATTTTATTGGAAACGACTTACTGGGCCTGGATTTGAGGTCGGTTTTGAGAGATTTGCACTCCGCTAAATGCCCACGTCGGATACTATTGATTCCGAGTCCGTATTCGAGCGTATTAAGTCACGTTTACGGCCGATCATCATCGGGTGTTTTGTCGGAAGCTGCTATAGACAATAGCAGGCAAAATGCGGGTGTCTACAGTAACCTTGTACTACCAACCTTACTTTGTTTCGTACAATTGTTCCGGAGTCATCAAGCTTATTTCTGAATACCCAACGGGTCCCTATTACTTTTCTGTCTAATGGTCTGGGAACCAAATGCCACACTTTGTTTCGTTCAAATTGTCCCAACTCTTCTTGCATTGCTACGATCCAGTCGGAATCGGTAAGCGCTTCTTTGATTTTTTTAGGTTCTATGGTATAGAGAAAAGAATTTAGAACACAATGGTTCTTTAGAGACCCTCTTGTTTGGATTCCTTTATGGTAATCGCTCAGAATAGCATCCGTAGAGTGTGAGCTTTGATGTTTCCATTTTTTATGATTTGTAGGAACATTATTGCTTTTCTTGGAATGTTCTTCTGAGTTCTTAATTACCAGTGGTTACATTAACCTTGCCAGTAGTTCCCCCTGAATCAGTGCCGGTGGTTATATCATCCTTGGAAGAATTGTCATTGGTTCCTCCTGAATTCATGTCCGGGGTTACATTATCTTTGATATCACTTGAAATTAATGTTGATGCCATCTTATCTTTAGACTCTGAAGAACTTTTGCTTTGTTCTTCATCTGCTAATGATATATTTGGATCAACTAGCTTGTGGTTCGGTGTTGAATTTCCGATTGCGGTTGGGGTTCAAGGGTTAAACTCGAACGAAGTAGTTCGAGGGTTAATCAGTTTTGATGCAAAAAAAATGAGGAAAACAAATGTGTATTATTCACGTGGTACTATTCACGCGGTACTGTTCACCAAAAAAAAGTCAGTGTGAGATTCGCCCATGATTGCACCTCTGATCCTAATGTTATGCGTGCCTCGATTACATCTTTGAATTGAGGACAATTCTTTTTCAAGAAAGAGGGGATGAACCGAGTGTCACTAGAATCTTATCCAGGTGCATTATGATGTCTAAATGCACTACCTAGGTTACGTCATATCTGGGAAATACGGAGGAAATCTCATAATCTTCACAATAGTGGAAGGGAAATAAAGAAAGATAAGTTTATTATTATCTTGAAGAGATATGACAATATCAAGATGGGGCAAAGAATAAAGCAAGATGATCTTCACCAAATATGTGGAGATGTCGTGATCTCCCAAGATCTAGCATATCTTTTATTTCAAGTAATAGATTAGAATAAAATCACACACATAAGAAGAGTATATGTGGAGTGATATAAGTTAGTTGTTTTATTTATTGTTTCCTACTTAAGCAATTGTAATTTAGGCAACAATCACTCTGGTGATTTCGTATTGTAGGCTATTTAAAGCCACAACAATAATGTATTAGAGACAGAAGATGAATGATGAATTAACAAAAAAAACCGAGTTGCATTTTGATCTTTGTGATCATGGTGTTTACTAAATTCGAGAAGGTACTTCGAATTGGCGATAAAAGATTGGGCTCCAATCTCTTTCGTGATTAGTTCCGAGTTCAAGGTTAGAACTACGGGCTAAATATCCCTTTATATTTATCCTTTATTTTCGTTCGTCAATAAACTTCAAGGTTACATTAACCTTGGTCCAAAAAAAATACAAAAACAAGTTTGCATTAGAGCTTCCACATTTTTATTTCGTATCAGTTCTTCTCTTAACTCAGTATTTGACCCTTCTATTTCCTTAACTTCTTCATCAAGTTCAGGTGCATCTTTTCTCGTGAGCCAAAAATCAGGATCGTCATCGTCTTCTTCTTCAATATCGGTTTGGCTTAAGGAATTGGTCTCATCAAAGATTACATGGACGCTTTCTTCGACACATAGAGTTCTTTTGTTATCTACTTTGTAAGCCTTGTTGTGATGTGAGTAGCCTAAGAAAACGGCCTCATCACTTCGAGGGTCAAATTTTCCAAGATTATTTTTCCCATTATTGTGAACCTTGGTTCCAAAACATCTGAGATGCGATATTCTGGGTTTTCTTCCTCTTACAAGTTCATAAGGATTTTTCTTCAATACGGGTCTAATCATAGCTCGATTGTGAATATAGCATGCGACATTAACTGCTTCGGCCCAGAAATTTCTGGGCAGACCGCTGCACAATAACATGGTGCGAGCCATTTCTACAAGCGTTCGATTCATTCTTTCGACTACTCCATTTTGTTGTGGAGTTCGTGGAGCAGAGAAATTATGCCCAACTCCATGTTCTCTATAAAAACAAATGAAGGATTCGTTGTCGAATTCGGTTCCTGATCTGTTCTGATAGATATAAGATTATAACTGTACTTGTTTTGGACTAGCTTCATTAGACATTCAAATTCATCAAACGTTTGATCTTTCGAGCTAAGGAAGACGGGCCAAACAAATCTAGAGAAATCATCTACAAGAACAAATACATAACGGCTACCACCTGTACTTCTTATTCTCATAGGTCCACAAAGATCCATATGAATAAGTTCTAGAGGCTTAGTAGTACTTACAAACTTTTTAGGCTTGAATGAAGATCTCACATGTTTGCAACGTATGCAGGTTCCACAGGTTGAGCTAGTGTCAAAAGTTATGGATTGTCATCCTTCAACTAGATCCAAAGATCTTAGTTTGTTGAGACTGAAAGGACTTATGTGTCCAAATCTTTTATTCCAAAGAAGTGGATCAGAGATGGTAACACTCGTGCAGGTGACAGCATTGTCGGGTAAGGTTTTGATATCGGCTATGTAGACATTGTTAGATCGTTCCCCTTCCAGAATGACATTTGAGGAACCTTCTCGAATGATTCGGCACTTATCATTATGAAACACAACTTTGTTTTCTCAATCGCATAATTGCGATATGCTCAAGAGACTATGCCTTAGTCCTTTTACTAGCAGTACATTCTCAATACAGTGTGATTCTGATAAACCAATTTTTCCAATGCCGATTATCCTTCATTTCTTGTTATCTCTGAAGGTTACACTTCCTCCGTCATATGCCCCTAATAACAAGAATTTCTTTTTATCACCCGTCATGTGTCTCGAACACCCACTGTCTAAATACCATCTGTTTGCCCTTGTAGTCTTGTGAACCTGCGATAGTCATTTTTGTTTCTTAGGTACTCAAACGGATTTGGGTCCTTTAACATTATGGTTAGGCAATGAATCTTTACGAACCCATATTTTTTTGCATCTATCACAGTTTTTATTAAGTCTCTCATTTACTTTATTTGCGGGTTTCTTCTTCCACCTTCTTTTGACTTGTTTTCTTTTTATTATTTCCCTTTTCTTCATTCTTTCTTCCTGAACTTTCCTTTTTATCTTCTGCGGTTTTTGAAGCATAATTATGTTTTTCATTCAACCTTTTCTTCATGACTTCTTTTTCCTTTATTAATTCCATGATCGTTGAGGTAAGAGAATTTTTTATCCTATCATGATTTATTTTCTCAATATTGATTTCATTGTTTAATATGGATATGGTTCCTTTTAATTCCGTATTTTCTAACTTCAATTTTTCAGCATTCGTACTGACTTTATCATGACCAGTGTCCCTTTTTAACGATCTTAAGTTTTCTATATCGATGTTTCGATTCGAACAATCTTTTGGATCATCTGATACGTCAAGTTTTGATTTTGAGATTTCAGAAGATTCCTTTTCGTTTGTTCGAATATTGTCACACCTCTTTAGAGTAATGTTTTCAAAAGCTATTTCATTTATTTGTTTTAGTAACTCATTTATTTCCTCTTTTTGTTGCTCACAGGTTTCTAATAATTTCATCAAAGTGTAAAAGAAGTTTATCCTTGGTAAGTTTTCTAAGTCTTTACTTAAACTTTAAAAAACTTACCTCATTGCTTTCCTCATCCGAATACGAGCTTGAATCATACGTCTTTGCCAATAAACACATGTCTTTGTGCTTTCGTGTATTAGGCCTAGATGTGTTACTATGCTGATCACTTAGGCAAATGTTCACCTCTTCTTCATCTTCTGATTCTTCTTCCTCGTTTGAGTCTAGCTCTCCCCACCCACACGAGGCCAGCATGGCCTGCTTGTGTTGGAACTTAGATCGCTTTCTTTCTCCTTTTGATTTGATGTTTTTCCACATCGGACAATCCTTGATTAGATGTCCAGTTTCCCCAAATTTAAAACATCCCTTATTATTTTGTTTTGTATTAGAGTTGTTACCTTTTTCTCAAAATGATTTTTTCTGTCCAAATTTAAAATTCTTTCGAAAGCGTTTGACGAAAAGGGCTAAGTCATCACTCATGGTTCCTCATCGTCACTAATAGAACTTTTAAGGGCTATTCCTCTACTCTTAGATGATTCATTCTGATGTTGATTTAGAGAAAGCTCATGTGCCATCAGGTTACCAAGCAATTCTTGATAACTGAATGTAGATAGATATTTTGATTCCTCAATGGCAGTAACTTTCGGTTGCCATTTATCAGTGAGACTTCTTAAGACTTTTCTTACAGGATCTTCAGTTTTAAATGTTTTATTAAGATTTCTTAGTTCATTAGTGATGTTAGTAAATCTTGCAGACATTTCAACTATGCTTTCATCTTTATCCATTTTAAACAATTCATATTGTTGAGTTAATAAATCGATCCTGAACTTTTTGACTTGAGTAGTTCCTTCATACGCAAGTTCTAGACTGTTCCAGATTTCTTTTGTGGGAACACAAGAAGTAAGTCGATTATATTCTTTGGACGAAATTCCTCGTTGCAATAATGACATTGCCCGAGAATTCTTTTCGGCCTTTTTATAATCATCCTCATCATAGTTCTCTTCATCCTTCACGGTGATGTTCCGAAGAACATCAACGGATTGGATGGCAATTGGACCCTTGACTATAATTTTCCAGCATTCGAAATCCGTTCCTTTTATGTAATGCATCATTTTGTTTTTCCACAACCCATAGTCTACACCCTCAAACGTGAGAAACTTTGAGTTTTTGGAGTCCATTTGATCGAAATGGTTTAATATAGAATCGCTAGTGTAAGATCTATAAGATCTACTCTTTTCATGTGAATCAATCAAGAGAACCCGCTCTGATACCAATTGTAGAGTCTAGCGATCCTAGAAAATACTCTAGAGGGGGGGGGGGGTGAATAGAGTATTTACGTCATTTTAAAATTTTAAACGATATATCACACTAAAATCTTATTATGAAGATGTAGTGTAATATTACGTTAGATGTAAAGCTAATAGATGGAAGTGATAAAGAGTTTACTACTATACTTACTACTAAAGAGTATAAGTATAAGAAGTAGCAAAACTAAATAAATACGTAAAGTAAATAACACGAGCAGTTTTAATGTGGTTCAGCACAATTGAAAAGCTTACGTCCACCAGTGTCTTTATTTATTAGAGTACCTTCTCCGGATTACCTTACAAATAAAAGTTCTTCACGATTAACTCTAATCGTGATGGTGAGAGTGATGTGAAGCACTCACAATTGAGAGATGTTAAGCTCTCGGTTTGTGAGATGTTAAGTCCACGACAGTGAAGGATGTTAAGCCTTCGGTGTGAGGGATGTTAAGCCCTCGACGTTTGAACGATGTGAAGCGTTCAAAGGTGAACGATATATGTCGTTCGATTGAGTAAACCAATACTCGACTCGTATGACTTTACTACTCAAGTTTACAAGATTTCTCTAGCTATGAATACACTTCAATTGTTTAGAGAGAATAATGAAACTATAAGACTTCAAGCGTAAACAATTTAAACGCAATTTTATATAGACAAGACTTAAACCGACATTTATTTCAAAAGCTTTTTGAAAAAGAAATGTGATTTGATTTTTGCAAACTGAAAATGTGTGTACAAGTCGTGCTTTGAAAGTGAGGAAGAGCATACTATTTATAGGTAAAGTATTCTTCTTAAGAAAGGAAATAAGATCACCTTAATTGATGTGCTTCCTCACTTAAAGAAGATATGGTAGGTGGAATATCAATTAATCAAGATAATAAATTTAAGTTTCCCTTGTTAATGATTTTCTAATATCTTTAAAGAATCAAGATATTTTGAGAATCATTTATTTTGAAAACTCTTATTTTCTTGATAGATAATTTTCTTCTTTAAACTATCTTTTTCAAAGACTAGATTTTCTTTGACAAAGTCGTCGAGATTTCAAAAAGATATTTTTGGTTTTCAATCTTGGCGGCATGTGTATGGTTGTTTACAAAGGAGATAATGTAACCTTGACCATGTTCAAGGTTATATTATCCTTGTCATATAATTGCTTCATCCTCTTTACATTTGAAATCGTAAGCCGCAGTCCTTCCCCTTGAGTTCTTCGACCAAGTTGTCTTCTTGAATCTTTGATTCTCTTATACCTGTCCTGGCGCGTCATGTTCTTTCAAGGAATAATCTCGTCGCTTAGAGTATGTAACTTTGACATAAGCAAAACATATAGAATATAAGTTCAACACTAATCCACAAATGCTTTAGAATCTAATCTCATTAATTAATAACATTACAACGATTATCAAAACATATCAAAACTCGTAAATAATAAAGCTTCTATATTCAAAGCTCATAAGGTCTGAACTCGAGGTATACTCCAAATTTCTCGAGTGAGGAGCACTAAACAAAATCCACCAATTTAACAAAGCTCGGACACGAAATCCTCTAAAATAATTCCACCAATATGTTTACAACACCGCAAGAGTAAGGGGTTGGGAAAGCACAACAATTCCTCAAACGTGCTCAATCCCATAGGCAAAGGCAAACACTCACATCTGCTAACACATCACTCGATTAAGGTTTCTGAGAAGTCCATCAAATTTCTAATCGCAATAATGCAACAACAATATATTTAATAACTCAACAAAGACACGATCTCGTTGGTCTAAGGTTCTAAATTGAAAGTCCCAACAAAATAGACATGTATTAAAATATTCCTCAAAACAACACGATAAACCGAAAATATGATTGTGCAACATATTTCTTTTTCTCACGGTTAATAACATTTTATCCAAGTTTAGATCACTCAACTCCAAAGTTCATAGGTTACAACCTTACACAACGATCAACGACCTAATTCTTAATAACCACGGGCAATCTATAACAACCAAAATTTCTAACGACATTAATGAAAACCTTTAGTGGTACCATAACACTCAGGCCAACACTTTAAACCATAAAATCCAAGATCCCAAACATTTACGATGCATCCAATAAGTAAACATTAGGTAAGAATCCCAAAATAATATTATCGACTACACTCGACTTGCTTCTAGGTTGGGTATGAAGTAACCATCAAAATATGATTTAACTTTAACTATCCAAAAATTTATTCCACTATATGACCTCTATATGATCAAATAATCTATAATCTAAGACTAATCAAACATCTACGCTACCATCCTAATTTCATTAATTAAATAGTTATCATACGAATCAATCTTAAAGAACTCTTACTAGATTAGAAAACAGGGTACAATTCACGATCCTCAAACCATAGGTAACAAGTTACTAAACCTCAAACGTCTATAACTTCCAAAAAGGCTCACCAAGGCAGAAGTCGTTTTAACCAAAGAATCTCAAGGAGGGAAGATAGTAAAGAGGGGAATCAAACGAGGATTCACCGGGAGATGAAATAATATGACAAGAGTTGGAAGAAGTTGAGGATAGAAGAAGAGATAAATGATCCTAGACAATTTAGATCTTGAACCAGAGAAGAATATTCGGGACTCCAAAGTTCATAAGGAAACTTATTGGACTTCTTCATTTTCTTGTGGAGGAATGAGTACACAAGTCTTGGGTCGCTCCATCTGGATCTAAAGTGAAGTGAAGTCCCATCTAGATCTACTGCATCATCATGGAACATGAATCTACTCTTGATCATCTAACCGGTAGCTTGAGCAAACTAAATCTGGGCTGAAGACTCACCATGTACCTTCCTTGTAGCACCAAGTTGTCCAGTCGAGTCAGCAGGTGTTGAGAGTTATAAGCAGATCTTGTCCCAATCTAAAGCATTATCATATCAGCATCTTATTCATTTTTCTTCGTTTTGAGAAATGAAACAAATGTTCAATGTTAATCATTGAGTTCAGGAACATATAAACATAACAAGTAAGTCCTTATTTTGGTTTCTACCCATCTCTCCCCAATATCTTATTTAATATTTAAACCATTTACTGATATTTTTCCTAAAATTATGTGTGAGCGTCAGGAGCAACGATGCTTTGATACCAATTGTAATCCCTTATAATTTCTAATGCAAAACAGTGGCGGAATCATTGTCGAGTTGGGATTAACACGCTGATAACTAAACTTTATTAACTAAAGGTAAGTCAGTATAACTGCCACTTTATACAAAAAGGGCAAAAATTAAAATCCTCAAATGTATTTAACATTCAATCCAAAAGATGAAAATAAATTCAACGGTGTAAGAGCAAATGCCGCTCGCTAGCCCACTCGACCTAAACATATAATACCTGCCATGTTATAAACATAACAGCCACAATTCAGTGGGGAGTAACGACAACGTTCTCCCAGCCATATTACATGATATTAAAGCACAATTACTAATATATCAAAATAATTGAAAAGGGAAAAACATTTAAAATGATACGGTAAAATAATTCGAAATGATTGTCAACCTACAAATCAATGTCAATCTATAATTATAACGGCGTTATGGAAATCACTCAGTGTAACGGAATAGACTTTCACTAGGATCATACTAAACTAGGTTCGAGAATTCAATCAAAACAAATTAGACTTCAGTCTCCAACTAGGCAACTCAACTATAATAGGACTGCGTGCAGCGAGGTCTTGGCTTAAGGAATGTACATCCCTCCTGGATACCAACCGTAATCAAGTTCAACCCGACGGCAACTTACACGATGCGATATCTAAGTTTAAGGTCAAAATATACACACTCCTGAACACAAACCATGCTCAGTTCAACGACAAATGCGTCTCACATAGACACATCAGCTGTATAGTTAGTGGCGAAACGTATACCCTTGGCTGTATTACTCTACCCGTAAACTTGTCCTTATTCCATAACTCCAAAACAAATTCGTTTTCGTAATTCGATAGGATTATCAAAACGTTCTAAAAAGGAAACTTTCAAATTTGGGAAACTTTCTTATTTGAGAACCTTTCTGTTTTAGGAAACATTCTATTTTAGGAAATTTTCTCGAAATACCAATACGATGAAAATAGTGTTATAGAAAAATATCGAGAATAGTAACTTACTCGATTTATAAAGGGAATATTTTTAATTTCGGAAACTACTACTTTCGGCCTTAACAATTATTAAGTTTTGAATCGAGTATAACTTATTTATAAGAATTATCGAAATATTTCACAAACACATTATTATTATGAATTAGGGTGTTTCGAAAATATATAAAACTAAATTCCCTAATTATTATTTGTTTCGACGGAACGAGCATAAAATAATGTTTTGCGGCAATCATAACTTTATAAAAGTAATTTATTTGATATTCTTACTTTATAAAACATTTAAATCATTTTAGAATAACATAAGGGGTGACTTAAGATGAAACGGTTAAATTTTCAGATGATTCGAAGTTGCTGGAAAAATAAATAAACTGCTGTAAAATTTCATTTTAACGGTAATTCACGATTTCGCTTAAATAATAATTCTATCATTTAAAAGCTTTGAAAAATGTTATAAAAATTATGATTAATTACTAAAACTATTATTTAGACAATCTGTCCAGAAAATAATTTTTTTCAAAATCTGGAAACCCGTTTTAAAGGCTTTTACGGAAAACGCGCTAATTAAACGTTAACGATTAAAGGTAAAAGTTAAATACAAAACGATTTATGCGCGTCGTCCAAATATCATAACTTGTCAAGGAAATCAATATTTTCCAGAAACTTTTAAATAAATAAAAAATAAAAATTCCAGAATTAGAAAAATAGGAAAAACCGTCTTTTAATCATCGGTTTCGTTTTAGAAGATTAAATAACGATTTATTGCTCTTTTTATTTTATTTAATCTCGAATGTCACGAAAATAAGTATTTTGTAAGAAAATATCAGAAACTTTATTTCGAATCAATAATTTAAAATTAAAAGGAATATTCAGTTGTAACGATAAACGGTGTTTTAGGACTTAATTATTTCACCCACTTATAAAATTTGAAAAATTGTGAAAAATTCCAGAAAATTAAATTTCGTCATATTAAACTTACACCAAAAATTTCAAATTTAAATACGTAAATTAGGCATATGAACATTAAATCGGTTTCAAATCATTTTTGTACGAAATCTGTTAAAAATTCGTTAGACGACTTTTAAAATTCAAAATCTGTAAAATTTATGTTTTAACAGGAACTTTATAAGTATATTAGTGCTTCGGCCAAATATTATGATTTAATAACTAATATAACAATTATTCAATAATCTCGTAAAAATGAAGGCAACAAAGAAATAATTGAAAATTAACGATTCTAAAAATCTTATAAGAAAAATTGACACACTATAATTGCCAAATAAAAATTTTAACTCTATACATGTATCTACGAAAAAAATATCAACTAATACCGAAATCGTCGATGTTACCTTAATCGAGATCTGAGTCAATAATATACTCGTCCTCCTCGGCGTTGTCTCGAAAGCCTATAAAAATATAAACAAGGTACTAGACCCTTATTAGCACAAAAATCGAGAATAAGGAAGAAGGAATATTGGTCTCGATGATTACCCTTCGAATTAGAATGAACACGGAACGAAGAGAATGATCGGAATTGAGAAAGAGTTGAAGAAAAGTTTACTGTGTTGTTGTACGTTCAATTGCCCTTTTTTGTTTTAGTAGAGAAGATGAGAAGTGGGGATACCGTGTTGGGGGTTTAAGAGAAGTTGGGAGAGTAAGGAGAACGTGCATAGGATTAGGAGTGGATAGTTAAGTCCATTTTTGACTATCTCAACTGATCCACGAAAAATATCTCAGTCCAATGAAGGAAACCGTTGGGGCTGCTCTAGTTTGAGCCCGATTCGCGCCTTAAATCGTAAATGTATCATTTTAAAAAAAATAAGTAGACGGAAATCGTATAAGAACATGTTTACGAGAAAGTAGTATTAAAATCACGTTTCAAAAATAATTATGTACGAAATCGCGTAGAAAAATATTAAATAGCAATTTCTCGAGATTAATAAAAATTCTTGCGAACGAGGTAATTAAATTGGGTTTCGAGTTTAAAATAAGAACTCAAGTTTGTATAAAGATGAACTCAGGAATATAAATCGTCGAAACGGAAACTCGAATAGAAATAAAATGAGTAAATCAAATGAAACGAAAGTAAGGTAGATTTTAAGCATAAAAATGACTTTTCGAGGTAATAGGACTTTACGAGTTCAAACGATTGTAAAATGAATCTGTTTTATAATTAGTTTAAGAAATACGAGTTAAATCGTAAACAGAATAAAATATTAATTTAATTTATAAAAATTGGGGGTGTTACAACCTTCCCCACTAAAAAAAATTCCATCCCCGAAGCTTACAGGGAAACAAAAACAAAAGGAGAACGAAGTTGATTGTTTTGAACAATCGGAAGATGCTTAACCTGCATCCAAACTTTTAATAAAAGTAAATTTTATAACATCAAACATGAATTAGAATTGTCAAACAAAGTTTATTTGAAAATTAAGTTGTTTAAGCTAGCCGAAGTTTTAATCTTTTAAATTACAACATGTGTAGAAGTTCTCAAGGAAGAAAGGGTTACCCCAAAATATTTTCAAAACAATGGTAAAAAGTTTTGGTTAAGAAATTCGACGATATTTCGTTTTAAGACAAAACAAAATATAATTTTGAGAAATCAAATTTTGTAGTTAGTAAAAATAGAAGTAGACACCAGACGTTTTAAATCTCAGATCCAAAATCTACCGACAATAAAACAAAACTTAGACATACGAAAATTTTCGAAAATGTTAAACCGCTTTACATAATAAATTTATAGAAATCAAAATATTAGCGATTGTGAAAGTTTTCTTAAAATTCAAACACTTGAAAATCAAAATTTGAGACAGTTTTGAAATACTTCAAAATAAATTATTAAGGCATTTTGAAACAAAGCTAAATATAGGTTATCAACCAAAAATAAAACAAAAACGCGTATAAAGTTCTTAATGGTATAACTCGGAAGTGTTAAATTCTCCCGAAAATAAAAAAATATTTAGTCTAACTTTTCGTAAAATAGAGCGTTCGGAAAATGGTTAACTGATAAATAGAAAAGGGTAGATAGTAAATCAATACAAAAGTTTTCAAACTCGATAAGGGTAGAAGGGATTGACAGTAGTTGCATTAGCAGAATTCGAGAGAAGCGAGGGGAGAACGAAATCAAGAGTCAAACAGAGCTCTAAAGGATCATAGAAGAATTAACCATCTCGAGATTCCTAGTACGACTCCCACAAATACGGGTTTCTAATTTCATGAAATAACGTTAAGTCCAATATTAGGCATTAGGTGGCCCTACTCAGTCTACAACCTCCAAAGTAAAGTCTTGCATGATTATTCAATTGCTCAAATGACACAATACTAATCCACAGATGCTTTAGAATCTAATCCCATTAATTAAGATTCTAACGATTATCAAAACATATCAAAACTCGTAACCACTGAAGCTTCTATATTCAAAGCTCATAAGGTCTGAACTCGAGGTATACTCCAAATTTTTCGAGTGAGGAACACTAAACAAAATCCACCAATTTAACAAAGCTCGGACACGAAATCCTCTAAAATAATTCCACCAACATGTTTGCAACACCGCAAGAGTAAACAGGGTTTGGGAAAGCACAACAATTCCTCAAACATTCTCAATCCCATAGGCAAAGGCAGATACTCACATCTGCTAACACATCACTCGATTAAGGTTTCTGAGAAGTCCATCAAATTTCTAATCGCAACGATGCAACAACAATATATTTAATAATTCAACGAAGACACGATCTCGTTGGTCTAAGGTTCTAAATTGAAAGTCCCAACAAAATAGACCTGTATTAAAATATTTCTCAAAACAACACGATAAACCCAAACTATGATTGTGCAACATATTTCTTTTTCTCACGGTTAATAACATTTTATCCAAGTTTAGATCACTCAACTCCAAAGTTCATAGGTTACAACCTTACACAACGATCAACGACCTAATCCTTAATAAACACGGGCAATCTATGTCAACCAAAATTTCTAACGACATTAATGAAAACCTTTAGGGGCCGTTTGGTTCGTGAAAAGGTATGAGAATGGAATCAGGAATCAAACCAGGGTGGTATAAATCCAAAATTCTATTTTTGTTTTTAAAATTATATTTGATAATTATATTTTAAATATATAAAAATTTATATCACTGACTATATAAAATCTAAAATTTAGCTTGAAAGAAAAATTAAATAAATTTCATTAAAAACGACTCTTTTTAGCGATATAAAACACTGAGTTACATTAATAAAATTTTAAAATAATTTTTTTTAGTATTTTAAATTTGTGTTTTTCAATAAAATATTTCAGTTATAAAATTTCAACAAAAAAAATTGGAACAAATTCTTTCGGAAAATCAAACAAAATTTGATTCCAAGGGTATGAATCTCATACTCACCTCCTCCCTTGGGTATGAGAAACCATACCACGAGGGTTTGAGGTATGGGTATCGAAATGAAAAACTTGTCAACCAAACACGAGGTATGTGTTTCGTTCATTCTAAACCCATACCTCATACCTAAATTGAGTGAACCAAACAGCCCCTTAGTGGTACCATAACACTCAGGTCAACACTTTAAACCATAAAATCAAAGATCCCAAACATTCACGACGCATCCAATAAGTAAACATTAGGTAAGAATCCCAAATTAATAATATCGACTACACTCGACTTGCTTCTATGTTAGGTATGACGTATCCATCTAAATATGATTTAACTTTAACTGTCCAAAAATTTATTCCACTCTATGTCCTCTATATGATCAAATAATCTATAATCTAAGAATGATCAAACATCTACACTATCATCCTAATTTCATTAATAAACTAGTTATCATACAAATCACTCTTAAAGAACTCTTACTAGATTAGAAAACAGGGTACAATTCACAATCCTCAAACCATAGGTAACAAGTTACTAAACCTCAAACGTCTATAACTTCCAAAAAGGCTAACCAAGGAAGAAGTCATTTTAACCAAAGAATCACAAGGAAGGAAGATAATAAAGAGAGGAATCAAACGAGGATTCACCGGGAGATGAAATAATATGACAAGAGTTGGAAGAAGTTGAGGACAGAAGAAGAGAACAATGATCCTAGACTATTAAGATCTTGAACCAGAGAAGAATCGTTGTTACTTCAAAGTTCATAAGGAAACTTATTGGACTTCTTAATTTTCTTGTAGAGGAACGAGTACACAAGTCTTGGGTCGCTGCATCTGGATCTAAAGTGAAGTGAAGTCCCATCTAGATCTACTGCATCATCATGGAACAAGAATCTACTCTTGATCATCTAATTTGTAGCTTGAGCAAACTAAATCTGGGCTGGAGAGTCACCATGTATCTTCCTTGTAGCACCATGTTGTCCAGTCGAGTTAGCAGGTGTTGAGAGTTATAAGCAGATCTTGTCCCGATCTAGAGCAGTATCATATCAGCATCTTGTTCATTTTTCTTCGTTTTGAGAAATGAAACAAATATTCAATGTTAATCATTGAGTTTAGGAACATATAAACTTAACAAGTAAGTACTTATTTTGGTTTCTACCCATCTCTCACCAATATCTTATTTAGTATTTAAATCATTTACTGATATTTTTCCTAAAATCATGTGTTAGCGACGGGAGCAACGATGCTTCGATACCAACTGTAATCCCTTATAATTTCTAATGCAAAACAGTGGCGGAATCACTGTCGAGTTGAGATTAACACACTGATAACTAAACTTTATTAACTAAAGGTAAGTCAGTACAACTGCCACTTTATACAAAAAGGGCAAAAATTAAAATCCCCAAAAGTGTTTAACATTCTATCCAAAAGATGAAAATAAATTCAACGGTGTAAGACCAAATGCCGCTCGCTAGCCCACATGACCCAAACATATAATACCTGTCATGTTATAAACATAACAGCCACAATTTAGTGGGGAGTAAAGACGACGTTTTCCCAGCCATATTACATGATATTAAAGCACAATTCCTAATATATCAAAATAATTGAAAAAAGAAAAATATTTAAAATGATACGGTAAAATAATTCGAAATAATTGCCAACCTTCAAATCAATGTCAATTGATGGTAGTGTTTGTCGTCTATCCTACCGGTCAAATAAAACCAACTATTCCTAACTGGGTAGATAGGGCAAGTTGGGTCGATCCACAGGGACGGGGTGTCGGACTAAGGTGTGCTACGGTCAAAGACTAGGTTCAAGACAAACTAATCTAGGGGATAGACTAAGGACTAAGCTAAGGTCTAAAACACGAACTAACAAGGCTAAACGAATAACTAAAGACAAAAGGAAGCTAATAAATCGATAGGAAGAAACTAGGGCTAGGTCGGGTTCATGGATGTCAAGGGCATAAGAAGGAGAAAAACGGGGTTACTAGCGTGCTTTCGTAGCCTAGGTCACGTTCGGGCTCTCGCTACTTAAACGGTCCAGGGGTCATCCTCACCACGCTCTCGCTACTAATGAAGGAACCAAACCTACAACCAAACTTACACATACAAGAGAAGAGGCAAGAAAAACAAGGATTGATCGTCTCAAGTCTCACAAGCAATTCATCAAACATGTGGAGTGCAAGGTAAATGGGAAACAACAAAAACAACATCTAGTACCACCCATCTCACCCTAATCATCCCTAATCACACCCAATCTCCCTACTAACCCTAGCAAGAGTCTACTCAAACATAACTAAACTAAAACTAACACTAACAAGAGAAACCAAAACAAGGACAAGAACATACATATGTAAAACTAACAAGGATGATGAACAAAACAATAAACAAGAGCCAAAGATTGAAACTTGAATAACATAAACCAAGAGTAAGAGTAAAAGGATGAGAAGATTATACCAACTAACAAGAGAATGAAAAGATGAAAACTTGTATATAAAGAACACCCAAAACATCCACCAATGTTGTTAAGATTGGATGGATTCTTCAAGAGATCCCTTAATACAAGATTAGCTAACTAGAATAAGGACTAATTAACGACTAATATACTCTAGTCTATGCTAAAGTAGTCTAGGGTTTAGTGGGTAATGAAGAACATAAGCTAAGATTACAAGAGGGGGGGTATATATAGGGTTACAAGAGGAAAGGAGAAGAAAAGAAGCAAAAGCGGGCTGCAGCTGGGCCATCCCGTCCGGGACGGAGTGGTCCCGACCGGGACGGCATGGTCCCGACCGGGACGGACCCAAAACAGGCGCAGTTGTATTGGTGCACCTCATCCCGGACGGGATGAGGTCCTTCCCGACGGGGATGGGTCTTGTAGGCCTCCAATATGATCTTTAAGGTCCCTCCTTGCTTCTCATGGGTTTCTCATCGATTCTCGGGGCTCGGGATCGAGTCTAAGAGGCTCGGGAATGGGTCCCAAGGTCTCGGGATCGAATCCAAGGCACCGAGTGATCGTTCCTTCTCTTCGTTCGCTCCAAAAGTGTATGAAACGAGTCGGAATCGTTCCAATTCTCCATGAATGGCCTTGGGAACCTAAAACGAACTAGAAGAAGCATAAGTAGCCCAGAAACCGCTCCCAATGAGAGATTCCAAAAGAGAAACGGGGACCAAACACAACAAAATAGGCACTACAAACTACACTTATCATCAATCAATAATAATAACGGCGTTATGGAAATCAATCAGTGTAACAGAATTGACTTTCACTAGGATCATACTTAACTAGGTTCGAGAATTCAATCAAAACAAATTAGACTTCAGTCTCTAACTAGGCAACTCAACTATAACAGGACAGCGTGCAGCGTGGTCCTGGCTTAAGTAATGTACACCCCTCCTGGACACCAATCGTAATCCAGTTCAACCCGACGGCGACTTACACGATGCGATATCTAAGTTTAAGGTCAAAATATACACACTCCTGAACACAAACCGTGCTCAGTTCAATGAATGCGTCTCACATAGACACATCAGCTTTATAGTTGATGGCAAAACGTATACCCTAGGCTGTATTACTCTACCCGTACACTTATCCTTATTCCCTAACTCCAAAACAAATTCGTTTTCGTAATTCGATAGGATTATCAAAATGTTCTAAAAAGGAAACTTTCTAATTTGCGAAACTTTCTTATTTGAGAAACTTTCTTATTTAGGAAACATTCTATTTTAGAAAATTTTCTCGAAATACCAATACGATGAAAATAGTGTTATAGAAAAATATCGAGAATAGTAACTTACTATATTTATAAAGTAAATATTTTAAATTTCGGAAACTACTATTTTCGTCCTTAACAATTATTAAGTTCTAAATCGAGTATAAATTATTTATAAGAATTATCGAAATATTTCACAAACACATTATTATTATGAATTAAGGTGTTTCGAAAATATATAAAACTAAAGTCCCTATTTATTATTTGTTTCGACGGAACAAGCATAAAATAATGTTTTACGGCAATCATAACTTTATAAAAGTAATTTATTTGACATTCTTTATTTTATTAAACATTTAAAACATTTTAGAATAACATAAGGGGTGACTTAAGATGAAACGGTTAAATTTTCAGATGATTCAAAGTTGCTGGAAAAATGAGTAAACTGCTGTAAAATTTCATTTTAACGGTAATTCACGATTTCGCTTAAATAATAATTCTATTATTTAAAAGTTTCGAAAAATAGTATAAAAATTATGATTAATGATTAAAACTATTATTTAGACAGTCGTTCAACAAAATATTTTTTTTCAAAATCTGGAAACCCGTTTTAAAGGCTTTTACGGAAAACGCGCTAATTAAACGTAAAAGTTAAATACAAAACGATTTATGCGCGGATGTCCAAAAATCATAACTTATCAAGGAAATCAATATTTTCCAGAAACTTTTAAATTTAAAAAAATGAAAATTCTAGAATTAGAAAAATAGGAAAAATCGTCTTTTAATCATCGGTTTCGTTTTAGAAGATTAAATAACGATTTATTGCTCTTTTTATTTTATTTAATCTCAAATGTCGCAAAAATAATTATTTTGTAAGAAAATATCAGAAACTTTATTTCGAATCGATAATTTAAAATTAAAAGGAATATTCAGTTGTAACGATATACGGTGTTTTAGGACTTAATTATTTCACCCACTTATAAAATTTGAAAAATTGTGAAAAATTCCAGAAAATTAAATTTCGTCATAATAAAGTTACACAAAAATATTCAAATTTAAATGCGTAAATTAGTCATATGAACATTAAATCGGTTTTAAATCGTTTTAGTACGAAATCTGTTAAAAATTCATTAAACGACTTTAAAAATTCAAAATCTGTAAAATATATGTTTTAACAGGAACTTTATAAATATATTAGTGCTTCGGTCAAATATTATGATTTAATAACTAATATAACAATTATTCAATAATCTCGTAAAAATGATCGCAACAAAGAAATAATTGAAAATTAACGATTCTAAAACTTTTATAAGAAAAATTGACACACTATAATTGCCAAACAAAAAATTTAACTCTATACATGTAACTACGACAAAAATATCAAGCAATACCGAAATCGTCGATGTTACCTTAATCGAGATCTGAGTCAATAATATACTCGTCCTCCTCGGCGTTGTCTCGAAAGCCTATAAAAATATAAACAAGGTACTAGACCCTTATTAGCACAAAAATTGAGAATAAGGAAGAAGGAATATTGGTCTCGATGATTACCCTTCGAATTAGAATGAACACGGAACGAAGAGAATGATCGGAATTGAGAAAGAGTTGAAGAACAGTTTACTGTGTTGTTGTACGTTTAATTGCCCTTTATTGTTTTAGTAGAGAAGATGAGAAGTGGGGATACCATGTTGGGGGTTTAAGAGAAGTTGGGAGAGTAGGGAGAACGTGCATAGGATTAGGAGTGGATAGTCAAGTCCAGTTTTGACTATCTCAACTGATCCACGAAAAATATCTTAGTCCGATGAAGGAAACGGTTGGGGCTGCTCTAGTTTGAGCCCGATTCGCGCCTAAAATCATAAATGTATCACTTTAAAAAAATAAGTAGACGGAAATCGTATAAGAACATGTTTATAAGAAAGTAGTATTAAAATTACGTTTCAAAAATAATTATGTACGAAATCACGTAGAAAAATATTAAATAGCAATTTCTCGAGATTAATAAAAATTCTTGCGAACGAGGTAATTAAAATGGGTTTCGAGTTTAAAATAAGAACTAAAGTTTGTATAAAGATGAACTCAGGAATATAAATCGTCGAAACGGAAACTCGAATAGAAATAAAATGAGTAAATCAAATGAAACGAAAGTAAGGTAGATTTTAAGCATAAAAATGACTTTTCGAGGTAATAGGACTTTACGAGTTCAAACGATTGAAAAATGAATCTGTTTTATAATTGTTTTGAAATTATTTTAAGAAATACGAGTTAAATCGTAAACAGAATAAAATATTAATTTAATTTATAAAAATTGGGGGTGTTACAAACTTCCCCACTAAAAAAAAATCCATTCCCGTAACATATATACAGGGGAACAAAAACAAAAGGAGAACGAAGTTGATTGTTTTGAACAATCGGAAGATGCTTAACCTGCATCCAAACTTTTAATAAAAGTAAATTATATAACATCAAACATGAATTAGAATTGTCAAACAAAGTTTATTTGAAAATTAAGTTGTTTAAGTTAGCCGAAGTTTAAATCTTTTAAATTACAACATTTGTAGAAGATCTCAAGGAAGAAAGGGTTACCCCAAAATATTTTCAAAACAATGGTAAAACGTTTTGGTTAAGAAATTTGACGATATTTCGTTTTAAGACACAACAAAATTTAATTTTGAGAAATCAAATTTTGTAGTTAGTAAAAATAGAAGCAGACACCAAACGTTTTAAATCTCAGATCCAAAATCTACCGACAATAAAACAAAACTTAGACATATGAAATTCTTCGAAAATGTTAAACCGCTTTACATCATATGTTTATAGAAATCAAAATATTAGTGATTGTGAAAGTTTTTGTAAAATTCAAACACTTGAAAATCAAAATTTGAAACAGTTTTGAAATACTTCAAAATATATTATTAAGGCATTTTGAAACAAAGCTAAATATAGGTTATCAACCAAAAATAAAACAAAAACGCGTATAAAGTTCTTAATGGTATAACTCGGAAGTATTAAATTTTCCCGGGAAAAAAAAAATTTGTCCGACTTTTCGTAAAATAGGGCGTTCGGAAAATGGTTAACTGATAAATAGAAAAGGGTAGATAGTAAATCAAAACAAAAGTTTTCAAACTCGATAAAGATAGAAGGGATTGACATTAGTTGCATTAGCAGAATTCGAGAGAAGCGAGGGGAGAACGAAATCTGGAGTCAAACAGAGCTCTAAAGGATCATAGAAGAATTAACCATCTCGAGATTCCTAGTACGACACGCACAAATACGGGTTTCTAATTTCATGAAATAACATTAAGTCCAATATTAGGCATTAGGTGGCCCTACTCCGCCTACAACCTCCAAAGTAAAGTCTTGCACGATTATTCAATTGCTCAAACGATACAATACTAATCCACAAATGCTTTAGAATCTAATCTCATTAATTAAGATTTCAACGATTATCAAAACATATCAAAACTCGTAACCACTAAAGCTTTTATATTCAAAGCTCATAAGGTCTGAAATCGAGGTATACTCCAAATTTCTCGAGTGAGGAACACTAAACAAAATCCACCAATTTAACAAAGCTCGGACACGAAATCCTCTAAAATAATTCCACCAACATGTTTACAACACCGCAAGAGTAAACAGGGGTTGGGAAAGCACAACAATTCCTCAAACATGCTCAATCCCCATAGGCAAAGGCAGACACTCACATCTGCTAACACATCACTCGATTAAGGTTTCTGAGAAGTCCATCAAATTTCTAATCACAACGATGCAACAACAATATATTTAATAACTCAACGAAGACACGATCTCGTTGGTCTAAGGTTCTAAATTGAAAGTCCCAACAAAATAGACCTATATTAAAATATTTCTCAAAACAACACGATAAACCCAAACTATGATTGTGCAACATATTTCTTTTTCTCACGGTTAATAACATTTTATCCAAGTTTAGATCACTCAACTCCAAAGTTCATAGGTTACAACCTTACACAACGATCAACGACCTAATCCTTAATAAACACGGGCAATCTATGTCAAGCAAAACCTCTAACGACATTATGAAAACCTTTAGTGGTAACATAACACTCAGGCCAACACTTTAAACCATAAAATCAAAGATCCCAAATATTCACGATGCATCCAATAAGTAAACATTAGGTAAGAATCCCAAAGTAATATTATCGACTACACTCGACTTGCTTCTAGGTTAGGTATGATATATCCATCAAAATATGATTTAACTTTAACTGTCCAAAAATTTATTCCACTCTATGTCCTCTACATGATCAAATAATCTATAATCTTAGACTGATCAAACATCTACGCTATCATCCTAATTTAATTAATCAACTAGTTATCATACGAATCAATCTTAAAGAACTCTTACTAGATTAGAAAACAGGGTACAATTCACGATCCTCAAACCATAGGTAACAAGTTACTAAACCCCAAACGTCTATAACTTCCAAAAAGGCTCATCAACGAAGAAGTCATTTTAACCAAAGAATCACAAGGAAGGAAGATAGTAAAGAGGGGAATCAAACGAGGATTCACCGGGAGAGGAAATAATATGACAAGAGTTGGAAGAAGTTGTGGACAGAAGAAGAGAACAATGATCCTAGACAATTAAGATCTTGAACCAGAGAAGAATCTTTGGTACTCCAAAGTTCATAAGGAAACTTATTGGACTTCTTCATTTTCTTGTAGAGGAACGAGTACACAAGTCTTGGGTCGCTCCATCTGGATCTAAAGTGAAGTGAAGTCCCATCTAGATCTACTGCATCATCATTGATCAAGAATCTACTCTTGATCATCTAACCTGTAGCTTGAGCAAACTAAATCTGGGTTGGAGAGTCACCATGTATCTTCCTTGTAGCACCAAGTTGTCCAGTCGAGTCAGCAGGTGTTGAGAGTTATAAGCAGATCTTGTCCCGATTTAGAGCAGTATCATATCAGCATCTTGTTCATTTTTGTTTGTTTTGAGAAATGAAACAAATATTCAATGATAATCATTGAGTTTTGGAACATATAAACTTAACAAGTAAGTCCTTATTTTGGTTTCTACCCGTCTCCCACCGAAATCTTATTTAATATTTAAACCATTTACTGATATTTTTCCTAAAATCATGTGTGAGCGTCGGGAGCAACGATGCTTCGATACCAACGATAATCCCTTATAATTTCTAATGCAAAACAGTGACGGAATCACTGTCGAGTTGAGATTAACACAGTGATAACTAAACTTTATTAACTTCATTAACTAAAGGTAAGTTAGTACAACTGCCACTTTATACAAAAAGGGCAAAAATTAAAATCCCCAAAAGTGTTTAACATTCTATCCAAAAGATGAAAATAAATTCAACGGTGTAAGACCTAATGCCGCTCGCTAGCCCACATGACCCAAATATATAATACCTGTCATGTTATAAACATAACAACCACAATTTAGTGGGGAGTAACGACGACGTTTCCCAGCCATATTACATGATATTAAAGCACAATTACTAATATATCAAAATAATTGAAAAAAGAAAAACATTTAAAATGATACGGTAAAATAATTCGAAATAATTGCCAACCTGCAAATCAATGTCAATCGATAATAATAACAGCGTTATGGAAATCAATCAGTGTAACGGAATAAACTTTCACTAGGACAATACTAAACTAGCTTCGAGAACTTAGTCAAAACAAATCAGACTTCGGTCTCTAACTAGGCAACTCAACTATAACAAGACTGCGTGCAGCGAGGTCCTGTCTTAAGTAATGTACACCCCTCCTGGACTCCAATCGTAATCCATTTCAACCCGACGGCGACTTACACGATGCGATATCTAAGTTTAAGGTCAAAATAAACACACTCCTGAACACAAACCATGCTCAGTTCAACGAATGCGTCTCACATAGACACATCAGCTTTATAATTGATGGCAAAACGTATACCCTCGGCTGTATTACTCTACCCGTACACTTGTCCTTATTCCCTAACTCCAAAACAAATTTGTTTTCGTAATTCGATAGGATTATTAAAATGTTCTAAAAAGGAAACTTTCTAATTTGGGAAACTTTCTTATTTGGGAAACTTTCTGTTTTTGGAAACATTTTATTTTAGGAAATTTTCTCGAAATACCAATACGATGAAAATAGTGTTATAGAAAAATATCGAGAATAGTAACTTACTCTATTTATAAAGTAAATATTTTTAATTTCGGAAACTACTATTTTTGGCCTTAACAATTATTAAGTTCTAAATCGAGTATAAATTATTTATAAGAATTATCGAAATATTTCACAAACACATTATTATTATGAATTAGGGTGTTTCGAAAATATATAAAACTAAATTCCCTAATTATTATTTGTTTCGACGGAACGAGCATAAAATAATGTCTTACGGCAATCATAACTTTATAAAAGTAATTTATTTGACATTCTTTATTTTATTAAACATTTAAATCATTTTAGAATAACATAAGGGGTGACTTAAGATGAAACGGTTAAATTTTCAGATGATTCGAAGTTGCTGGAAAAATGAATAAACTGCTGTAAAATTTCATTTTAACGGTAATTCACGATTTCGCTTAAATAATAATTCTATCATTTAAAAGCTTCGGAAAATTGTATAAAAATTATGATTAATGATTAAAAATATTATTTAGACAATCTGTCCAGAAAATCATTTTTTTTAAAATCTGGAAACCCGTTTTAAAGGCTTTTACGGAAAACGCGCTAATTAAACGTTAACGATTAAAGGTAAAAGTTAAATACATAACGATTTATGCGCGGATGTCCAAAAATCATAACTTATCAAGGAAATCAATATTTTCCAGAAAATTTTAAATTAAAAAAAATGAAAATTCCAGAATTAGAAAAATAGGAAAAACCGTATTTTAGTCATCGGTTTCGTTTTAGAAGATTAAATAACGATTTATTGCTCTTTTTATTTTATTTAATCTCGAATGTCGCGAAAATAATTATTTTGTAAGAAAATATCAGGAACTTTATTTCGAATCGAAAATTTAAAATCAAAAATCAGAAATTAAAAGTAATATTGAGTTTTAACGATAAACAGTGTTTTAAGACTATTAATTATTTCACCCACTTATAAAATTCGAAAAATTGTGAAAAATTCCAGAAATCTAAATTTCGTTAGAATAAAGTTACACAAAAAATTTCAGATTTAAATACGTAAATTAGGCTTATGAACATTAAATCGGTTTTAAATCATTTTTGTACGAAATCTGTTAAAAATTCATTAAACGACTTTAAAAATTCAAAATCTGTAAAATTTATGTTTTAACAGGAAATTTATAAATATATTAGTGTTTTGGCCAAATATTATGATTTAATAACGAATATAACAATTTATTCAATAATCTCGTAAAGACGAAGGCAACAACGAAATAATTGAAAATTAACGATTCTATAACTTTTATAAGAAAAATGAACACACTATAATTGCCAAACAAAAATTTTAATTCAATACATGTAACTACGACAAAAATAACAAGCAATATCGAGATCGTCGATGTTACCATAATCGATATCTGAGTCAATAATATACTCGTCCTCCTCAGGGTTCTCTCGAAAGCCTATAAAAATATAAACAAGGTACTAGTCCCTTATTAGCATAGAAATCGAGAAGAAGAAAGAAGGAATATAGGTCTCAATGATTACCCTTCGAATTAGAATGAACACGGAATGAAGAGAATGATCGGAATTGAAAAGGAGTTGAAGAACAGTTTACTGTGTTGTTGCACGTTCAATTGCCCTTTTTTGTTTTTGTTGAGAAGATGAGAAGTGGAAATACTGTGTTGGGGATTTAAGAGAAGTTGGGAGAGTAGAGAGAACGTGCATAGGATTAGGAGTGGATAGTGGAGTCAGTTTTTGACTATCTCAACTAATCCACGAAAAATATCTCAGTCCAATGAAGGAAACAGTTGGGGCTGCTATAGTTTGAGCCCGATTCGCGCCTAAAATTGTAAATGGATCACTTTAAAAAAAAATAAGTAGACGGAAATCGTATAAGAACGTGTAACGAGAAAGTAGTATTAAAATCACGTTTCAAAAATAATTATGTACGAAATCGCGTAGAAAAATATTAAATAGCAATTTCTCGAGATTAATAAAATTTTTTGCAAACGAGATAAATAAAATGGGTTTTGAATTTAAAATAAGAACTCAAGTTTGTATAAAGATGAACTCAGTAATATAAACCATCGAAACATAAACTCGAATAGAAATAAAATGAGTAAATCAATTGAAACGAAAGTAAGGTAGATTTTAAGCATAAAAATGACTTTTCGAGGTAATAGGACTTTACGAATTCAAATGATTGAAAAATGAATCTGTTTTATAATTATTTTATGAAATACGAGTCAAATCGTAAACAGAATAAAATATTAATTTAATTTATAAAAATTAGGGGTGTTACATAAGCAATAACACATGTGTGAAAACTTGACAAAAACGCAAACGGAAACATAACTAAATCATATTAGTGAGTTTACACCCACGGATTATACACGAAAACGATAAAAACGATGCGTAGTCGATAATGGACAATTCTTGCGAATGACTACTCGGTGTTAGATTTAATCTGATCCAAGACTGAAACTTCATACAAAATTGATTGGTATATTCCGTATAACGGAAGCGTACCTGACTTAATTGGAAAAGGGGGTTGGAATGGGAATTACTCGATTATAGTCTTCTAACAGACACACTCGTCTTTTGAGTTTCTCCATACCAATGAGATATATGTGAGATTAGGTCAAAAGTATGTTGTTAGGACCATGACCCTGACTATATATAGGGAGGGATATCAAACCCTAGTCACCTATATTAGCCGTCTTAGTATATACGCCCATCATATATCACTTAAAGCCCTAATGAGTCTCTACACTATTATAATATCCGACCCATACTTTATAAGACGTAAATAAGCCCGTATTATTATTACTACGACGGATCACATATTTGGGCTAACTTTAATGATAGCTAACAAATAAAATAGGTCCAAATAATGTTGTCCACATATATTGTATTAGACCCATAATTCTTACACTCGGATTTAACGTTCTAATTTTGGTGTCAAATTTGTGGAATTACGTATTTCGATGGTTTGATCTAGGGGATCGGTCACACATGCATGTCCACTGGTACGGTTCCAAAAGCAAGGTTTCCACATACACTTGTAAGAACCTTTGGTCTGCATGTCGATTTGGTGGATTTGGAATATGTGAAACGATGAACAAAAATCGAATTGCATAATTGAGGACCTGTATTGATATAAGTTAGTATTGAAAAAAAAAAGATTTATGTAACAATATATGAAGAATATACGTTGAATAAGGATGAACATGAAGATTAGCACTTTAACTAGCTAAGTTGAAATACGATTTCGACTTATGAAAAAAGCTCTTGAAAGGTTAATAATTTACTACGTTTTGCTTCTGTTTCTCCTCGATGTTGTGTTATGAAAATTCCTTTCCTTCAATCGATGGGAAGCGCAATATTAATAGAGAATTGTTGGTTATAACTCTCAAAGAGATGTCTGGCATGAGGCACCTCAATACCGCTTCGTATGGTTCTGGGTGATTGAGGACTAAGGCGCTTGGAGTGGAGCACCTAATCGCTTGCGATCCGGATTTGATAAATATTCCAAAGCAACAAGACACATAATATAACATATTACGAGACAATATTCCTTAAGATATATCACAAATTCTTGTTTGTGACGGAGATATCCGTCACAAACAAATGACGGGCCAAGTAGATACCATTTGAGGGGAAAAGACAAAAGTGAGGTTGGTGGGACCTTTGTTCTTTTCCCCTCAAATGGTATCTATTTTACCCGTCTTAAGCTCTCAATGCATGGCTGCGTCTTGAATTAAACTTGGCCGTTTGCCGCTGAGAGACGCTATTTCGCCCCAGTCGGGTTTATAAGTGGGTTCACATGTGAGGGGGGAGTGTTGAGAATGACTCCTAAACCCAAGTAATCACATGTGTCCCACATGGAAAGATGAGAGAAAGATAATCCACCTTATAAAGCAAGGGGTTACTCCCTCTATAGCCAATTGGTTTTAGAGTGGAACCCTCTTGTCTTGTGAGTGGATTCTTCCCGTCTCGGGTGTGGCCCAGGCTCGTTATATAAAGTTGGAAAATAGGGGCTAAGTCCTTATCTCTAATTGTCCCACATAGGAAGAGTAGTAGTGTCTTGTGGTGTTTATATACACTACTCTAACTATGGGTATCACTAGTGGTGAAAGGGGGTCATTTTATATGATCCTGCGAGGTGCTTAATTCAGCTCGCACACGCGTGCCCGTGCCCGAGTCCGACCTGGATCGGGATTCGGGATTTGGGATTTGGGATTTGGCAAATCGCCTGCGGCGGGCTTTGCCTACTTTTTGGGCCTGTCTCGGTTTAGGTTTAGGGTTCACTGTGAGTGTGTGTGGGTGACTGCTGCTGCTGTCCATTGTGCAAGTCAAAGAGTGTGGCTGTTGTGGAGAGATATTCTCTCCTTTTTTGCAGCCTTTGACTCTTGTAAGTACCAAGGTAAACGTATGGCTTTTAAGAGCGCGTTACACATTGAAATCGCGGAACGACCTTAATTTCGAAGGTATGATATGTGTTGTGGGGGGTATCAACCGAAGCTCAGTTAGGATTTCAAATCGAAAGATATTCACTCACTGAAAGTAAGTTGTTTCCTCACCTCACTAAAGTGTCAATTCAAATCGAAAGATATTGATACCTAAGTATCCACCCTTCCTTTAACCAGGATTCTCTCTCTCTCTGTTTCTGTAGCCCCTCGTGGGGGATTGTTGGAAAATGGGGGCTAAGTCCTTATCTCTAATTGTCCCACATAGGAAGAGTAGTAGTGTCTTGTGGTGTTTATATACACTACTCTAACTATGGGTATCACTAGTGGTGAAAGGGGGTCATTTTATAAGAACCTGCGAGGTGCTTAATTCAGCTCGCACACGCGTGCCCGTGCCCGAGCCCGGCCCGGATCCGTATTCTGGATTTGGGATTTGGGAATATGCAAATCGCCTGCGGCGGGCTTTGCCTACTTTTTGGGCCTGTCTCGGTTTAGGTTTAGGGTTCACTGTGAGTGTGTGTGGGTGACTGCTGCTGCTGTCCGTTGTGCAAGTCAGAGAGTGTGGCTGTTGTGGAGAGATATTCTCTCCTTTTTTGCAGCCTTTGACTCTTATAAGTACTGATGCGAGTTCATTTTGCAGCGTTGTTTTGATCAATCCATATCTCGGGTTATACTTGGAATTTTGTAGTCATTAAAAATGGAGGAGATAGATTTCGAGCTTATCTTTACAATGACTGTTCATGAAGGTTCATTGAACAAGTATTGACGAAGTTATGCCCGAAACAAGTCAGCTGTGCATTGAAAAACGCTGCTGTTAAATTCTTTGACGGAATTGTTTCTTTTGCCTCGATTTTCTTTAAAGCTTTCAATAAATTCCCGAGGAGAAGAGCTGCTATTTTCAAGTCCGTTTAATCAAGACTACTCGAGCAAACAAGGGCCTTGCATCTGGTTTGGAGCATGGAAAGTAGGCTGATTGTGTTCTCACTTATTCATTTGTATCTAGATATTTAGTTCTAGCCTAGTTCATTTCCCTTTCTTTGTTTTTGTCACCCACTTTATGAGGCTTGACTTTGCTGGTTAGCCTCATCCTTGGGTTGAGTTGTAAGATATAAATAGCCAAGTACTTGATGAATAAAACATTCAACTTTCATCAAACAAATCTGAGTTAAGCTTTGCTTTCCTTTTTCGTCCTTGTAGCTCACAAGACAAAGTATTAGGGTTAGTCGCGTTACAAGCTCTATACTCGCTATTTCAATCGAGTGTTTGAATTAGCACCCGCTTTGTTGAGGTATAGGTCTATCTCACTTAGCACACTATCCTTGGTTATGTCCTATTATTCCTTTATAGCAACTATCTCGATCTTAGTTCGTTGCTTGGGTTCGTTTATTTCAATTTACTATCAATCTCCAAATAACTTGTTCAAAGTTCATTCTAAATCACATCATAAGTGGTATCAGAGCTACAACTCTTGATTTTTCTTAAAATCAAGACGGTCCAAGAAGTGTCGAAGCCAAGTTATTAGTTGAATTTCTGATTGCGATTGGAATTCAAAGGTTAAACTCGTGCGGGTAGTTCGAGGGTTAATCGGTTTTGATTATCTCGTGGTTTTTGTTGAAGTTCTGATACATTTGTTTCTTACTGTTCACGTGTGTACTGTTGTGGACATGACATAGGTCCACCCCGACGCGGCCACGCGCGGGTTTTGGGGAGGCGAATGAATCTCCATGAGATGGTCAAATGGAAATTTAAATCGAAGTCGGAGTCGCCACCGAATTTTATGGTTATTCGGAACCGTTCGAGCCCACTCTATGTCGTAGTGGGCCGTGTACAAAATACAGCCCATTTCCGATGTGAGAGTTTATTGGGCTCGTCCCTTTTGCATATCGATAAAGATGCCGACTGGGCGGTTAATCGTATATTGAATGACTCTCGTTGCCAATGGTTTCGGACATCCGGAAACCACGGTTCTGAGTAAGGGGTGAGGGTACGTGTTGGGAAGTTCACTAAGAACACCCAACCCCGCCCGCACGTTAGCGACCTCTACTAGGATATCGAATGACGTTTTAATGCGCGCGTTAGTAATACGATGAATGATATGCAAACATTGTTTTCCTAAGCATGTGAGGAATTGAATGGGTTGCTAAGTCAATTTAATGCATGAAAATTGATTGATGTCAAAGTCAAATTTAACATGTGAGATTCGTTTTAGTATAATAAAACAAATGAAATAAAAGATGAATTTGCTACAAAACAAACAAACGAGTTAGTATCGATTTGTAAATAATAATAGCAAATAAATATGCGAAATCGAGAAAATAAATATTAATCGAAATCTGAAAAATATTGTTGAAAAGAACGTTGTTTTGTATAAAAAACGAAGTTCGAAAAATAATAAAAGAGACGGAAAAGGGCTCGGCATAACAGGCGGCCGCGCGACTCGCCCGGGATGCCGGCGGGTCGCGTGGTGGCCTGTTTCGGGTCCGGTTTTCGAAAACTCGAAGTTCGTATTAAATCGCGTACGAATATTGCATGATTCGTACTCGACTTAATATTTTCGATATTCGTTATATTCGATAGTTGACTACGAAATCAATATCGAATACTTGGAATAGTTTTAGAAAAGATGTAAATTTTAGAAATCGATCGAAAAATAAATGATAAAACGAACGAAAACGAAAAAAAAAAAAGAAGTCCCGGATTCCAGGCCTGCGCGCGAGTCGCCTGGGCATGGCGCGACTCGCGTGCGGGTCTGTCCGTCTTTATATTTTTGTTCGAAAATTGTTATTTTGATGAATCGCGTACAAATTATGAATTAATTCGTATTCGATCCATGTTTTCGATATTCGTCGTATCCAATGTTTGATTATGAAACCGATATTGGATACTTAGAATGAGTTTAAAAAAGGTTTTGTAAAATTGTTTGTTTTGAACGAAAAGTAAAAGAAAAGAATTTTAAATGAAAACGATGTAACGATTTTTGATATCGTCGAAGTTTTAATGTAATTCTTTTCGATACAATATTTGATTATGGAAAAATCGATATCGTATGTTTAAGAATATTCGTTATGAAAATAGTTTTTCGTTAATAACGATATTAGAAAAATAAAAAAAATCGACTCTAGACCCGTAAAAAAAAACGAAACGGACGAAGAGGAGAAAAGGAGAGAAAGGAAGAAATCGGGTTTTGTTGCACCCTCAACCTACATGCTCTTGTCAACTTGGATCGGGGCTCGTCGGAATGTGGCTAGGCACGGGAGCGTCGAGTTTTGGTTCGGCTATAGGTTTGGGTTCGGACGGGTGAAGGTTCGGGTATGGGAACCGGTTTCCTTCGGGTTTGTAACGTGATATCGGTTTCTCGATGCTAAGGATTTATATGTGTCGGGATGCTAGATAACTATTGCTGAAAAATCGTGTGTGTGTGTGTGAAATTGATGATTTGATTGCTAATAATAGTTCCTTTTTTTGTGTTGGATGCAAGGGGCTATTTATAGGAAATTTTCGACCTTGGCTTGGGAGAGTTTGACTACCGCTTAGGATAGGAAACGAGAGAATTTGAGGGAAATAAGAATTCCGCTTTCTTGTGAAGGAAGAAAGGCAAACCGGTGGATTTGCTCTTGTTTTGGGCTGTTTCGGCCGAGTGTTTTACACTCGGTCGGATGCTCGAATCGGTTTTTGAATAGGACTCCTGTTTGAGCTAGAATTACCGCTTGAGTAAGAAGCTGAGGAGAACGAGAATTCCGTTTTCTTGTGTGGGAAGAAAGGAGGAATACCGGCTGGTATGTACTACTTGGCCGAGTGGTTTAGCTCGGTTGAGTGTTTGAGTCGGTTCTCGGATAGGATTCCTACTTGGGATCGAATTCTATCTTAAACGGAATTGTTTATTATTTTGTGAATGGCTGATTTTTGTAGAGTTGGAGTGTGAACCAACCGTGTGAGATGTCACGGTGGACTCACGGGTTTCGAGAAATGTCTTTGACCGGGTTTTGACTCGGTCGCTAAAAGACGGTTTTACCCCTGGTGACGGATTCGACCCAAATTAGTGTTATTTGACTCGAAACGACCCACTGGGCCTGATTTTGAGGTTGGTTTGGTGAGATTTGTACTCCTTAAAATGTCTAAGCCAAATGTCCATCATTTCGAGCCCATTTCCGAGTACGTTTAAGCACGTTAACGTCCGATCATCATCGGGTGTTTGTCGGAAACTACTATAGACACCTGGCGGTCAAAATGTGGGTGTCTACAGAGCCCCCACTCTGACTGAGGCTTGGACAGGGCGAAAGTCAGAGTAGCCACCAGGTCAATCAAGGATTAAAACCTGGCAGCTTCTGGTCGGGTCGTTTAAGGTCCATTAGACCTGCGTGGAGGGCCCGCCGGCCATGGGCTAGAAATGTACCTGAATTGGTGATAACTCCGTGGGGGAATTCGTCGCATGCGACTTAAAATGGGCCTGTATGTGGGCTCATCTTGTTAAATGCCGCTGGGGAGTTATGCAAATTGCATGGTCCTGCTTGAGTCGTCCTGTACATATTTATGCAAAGCTGCAAAATTTTGCATGTAACATTTGTAGGAAAAATGACTCGTGTTGGGGAATAAAAATTTTGAGAAAATGTTTGAATTTTTGAGTTTGCAAAAAGTCTTTGAAAAATTAGAGAATTTTTGTTTTGACTTTGAAAAGGAATAGGAATGCTCGGGATGACTTAGCTAAGCCTTAGGACAATGGCTTGTATGCTAAATGCTCTAGGATTGGGAATCCTAAGGTGAGGAGGAGAACTTATTTTCATGCTATAAATACCCCTTCTTGCTCCATAAATCTCATAATTCTACAATTCCTTAGTTCCTTAAAGAAAAGAATAAGCCCTGAAAAATTTATCCTTTCTTTTAGCAAATCAAATATGGGAATCGATCGATTAGTCGAAATGTTGCACGAGTGGTCCAAATATTTTAGGGATGCCGATAGGGCTATCCTAAATCAGAATGGCGTTACCCAATTGTCCGTGATCCGTCAGATGCAAGTAGACTGTCACTTCTTGGATGCTTGCCTATCCTATTGGGATGACACATATCATGTATTTAGTTTTCCTCGAGGAGAGATTTGCCCTATTCCTGAGGAAATTGCTGCTGCAGGAGGATGGAATCCTATACTTCGTCCTGCTATCCCTTTTTCGGTTTCTGACCCAAGGAGGAAGTTAAGGGAATTTTTAGGGCTTTCCCATATGGAGGTATCCCGTATGCTAGAAGGAGATACCGTTTCCCTGATCGACCTGGCTGAAAAATTCATGAATCCCGATGATGTCCGGGTCAGGCCGGTTCACAGCCGTAGAGCCTTTACTTTTTGTATGCTCCATGTTTATGCCTTCGAAGGACATATGGACTTGTTATCTTGCATGGGCCATGTCAGACTTTTCACCGTGGCTGACCTGATGGAGACGGAACACAGCCCGGCTTGGCTGATTACAGGGGAGATTATCCAGGGCTTGGACAATCGTAAGAGGGATCCGTCAGTCAGGTTGACGGGGAGTACCCGGCTTCTACAGGTATGCCGTTCCTTTGAATTTTTTGAATTTTTTTTGAATTTCCGGCTTCTCCCATTTTTCCGGTTTTGCGCGGTTTTTTCCGATTTTCCGGCTTCTGCGGTTTTCTCGGTTTTCACGTTTTTTCACGTTTTTTTTTTTTTTTTTTACGTGATTTTGACGATTTTTGCAATTTTTATTTTTTTTTTCGGATTTTTTCAGCTGTGGCTATTCGAGAGGTTATCGATCTTGGATCCTCCCTTAAATGTGAGCCGATATCAACCTAGGCAAGTTATGTCAAGAAGACGAGCTATTGCCTTTTCTCGCTTCAATACCCAACAATATTGGGATGAGGTGCTATCTTTTCATGGAGGCCTGTTGATCCGTTGGGCCGTTCCATGGTGGCCAATTTACCTTTGGACTGGTCCAGAATCTCGAGATAGGGCTAGATATCAGGTAATCCTATCTTTTAGGCAAACAATTCACCTTTTTCCCGATCGCATACTTAGGCAATATGGCCGGGCACAAAGAATCCCAGAAATCGAGGCCGTTGTGAGTGAATCTACTCAGCTGACGGATGTGATGTGTGACACCTGGATGCAAAGGTGGTATACACGAGCCACCTGGCCTGTTCTTAAAAATTCTCATTCGATCTGGGTGACCGATTCTTATGTAAGATGGACCCGGGCTGATTCAGCTAAGACCCGGGCTGCCCTGAAAATTGACGAGGCCTATGACCTGTTACGCCGAGAGCATGCTAAGGACAATAGGAGCTTCTTTACTGAGGGAGCTACTCCGACAGGTTAGAAAAGAAGATCTAGGACTCAGACTGAAGGGTCCAGTAACAAGGGTGCACGGGGGAGAGTGAGCCCCCAGATGGACTTAGAAAGGAGACTAGGGCCAAGATTGGCTGCTAAGGACCGACTTGGTCCTCGAGACAGGCTTCCCGAGCCGGTCAGGGCTCGGCTTGGGCCGGTGCAACAGATGGAAAACCCAAAATCGAAGAAGCGGGTTCGAGCAAAGGAAGTTCCCCTTGCGATTAGGGAACGTTCGCCCCCGCCCCGTCGGCCTCGGGCTCCACGTGACCCGAAAGATAAGGGAAAGGGTAAAATGTACGAGTAGTCTCCTTAATTTATTATTTAAGTATTACTACTATTTTTTGTGGTGTGATTTTGTTGCTTTTTTTTTTGTGATGTATTTTTTTGAAATAATAAAAAGACATATTAGTGAATACCGTTCCCGTCTTTTCGTTATTGCAATGTTGTACCCTTTTGAGGGGTTGCCTACGTATCCAAAATTAATGGAATCAAACCTTCCGTAGTTCAGAAGCATTTTTGCAATTTTCGAAATACATCAAGATTATTAATTCGAGATGTGCAACGGTAGGATAAATGATCCTAACTTATTGACTTGCTTAAAATTTTGAAAATTCATAAAAAAGACATTTTTATAAACTTTTTGCAAATGACATTGAGATAGGGTTTATGGGTAGTAACGCTTCAGTTGGTCCAAGTTTGTTGGATTGACGAACTCGTTCCCGTCCAAGTCAGTTAGCATTACCGCCCCTCCTGAAAGAATATTCTTCACTAAATATGGCCCAGCCCAATTAGGTTTGAATTTTCCTCTTGGGTCAACTGGTAGTAAAGCTCGAACAGACTTCAGGACTAAATCGCCCTCTTTGATGTTCCTGGGCCTAACCCTTTTGTTAAAAGCCCGTTGGATCCTTTTCTGATATATCTGAATATTATTCAGAGCCCGGGATCGCCGTTCGTCTAAGAGGATTAGCGAGTCATATCGGGCTTGGACCCAGTCCGCCTCAGGTACCTGACTTTCGAGCAGAATCCTAAGGGATGGTACTTCTAGTTCGACCGGCTGGACTGCTTCCATTCCATATGTTAGATAGTATGGAGTTGCTCCAGTTGCAGTTCGAATCGATGTCCGATATCCCCATAAGGCAAAGGGTATCTTGTCAGGCCAATCCCGGTAATTCTCAGCCATCTTTTTAAGAATGGTGACAATTGTTTTATTGGCTGCCTCTACCGCTCCATTTGTCTGAGGACGGTAAGGTGACGATGTATGCCTTTGGATCTTGTACTTTTCCAGTAGAGTGGCAGTTTCAGCTTGGAAATGGGTCCCGTGATCGCTGATGAACTCGTGTGGAATCCCATATCGACATATAATTGTGTTTTGGATGAACTTAGCCACGTGTTTGGCATTCAAGATCCGGTATGATTCGGCTTCGACCCATTTGGTGAAATAGTCGATAGCCACCAGGATGAAGCAATGACCTCCTGTCCCGGAAGGATTCACTTTCCCGATTATATCAATTCCCCATGTTGAAAATGGCCATGGTGATGTCATTGTATATAGTAGAGATGAAGGCATATGCTGAACATTAGCGAAAATCTGACAGTTATGACAGTGTTTGACATACAGCTGACAGTCAGTTTCCATGCTATTCCAGTAGTAACCGAGTCTCGCGATTTTCCGGGCCAACATATGGGCATTCATGTGTGGACCGTTTTCGCCATCGTGCACCTCGGCCATAACTCTTTCGGCTCGAGTTTTGTCAATGCATAGAAGTAAAGCCCCCTGTGCTGTCTTCTTATATAGCTGTCCATCGTTTGTGCGGATGAACTGGGTGGCCCATCTTCGTAGAGCTTTCTTGGCCCGGTTTTCAGCTCCCGGAGGATATTCCCCTGACGTCAAGTAGGTTAGAATAGCCTGATACCAAGGTTCTGGATCTGTTATTTCGATATCTTGAATAGCGTTGACGTATGCCGGCTCTTACCGTCTTACGACACAAATGGGCATGCTGGTTAGATGTGCTGGGATATTCAGTAAAGATGCTAATTTTGACAGAGCATCTGCAAACTGGTTTTCTTCCCGAGGCAGATAGATGTACTCTACTTTTTGGAATTGTTTTTCGAGAACCCTTACTCGTGCTTGGTAAGCCACGAGATTTGCGTTCCGAGTCTTCCATTTTTGTAGGGTTTGGTTTATGACTAGTGATGAGTCACCGTGGACCCGGAGGTTTGTTACTCTTAAATCGGCGGCGGCTTGCAACCCGTGAATGCATGCTTCGTACTCGGCTGCGTTATTAGTCACGTCAAAATCTAGCTTGATGGATAGCGGGGTATGTTTACCTTGTGGTGAGATTAGCAAGATCCCGACACCAAATCCTCGAAAGTTGGATGCCCCATCAAAGTACAGATCCCATGTGTCATTGTCGGTACGGAATATGTCTTCATCTGGAAAGGCCCAAGTATCGGTGTGGCCTTCCTCGGATATCGGGCTATCGGCGAGGAATTCTGCTACTACCCGGCCCTTGATGGCTTTTAAAGGTACGAACTTGAGGTCAAACTCAGCTAGCATTAAAGTCCACCTGGATATACGACCGTTGAGGATGGGCTTTTCGAATAGATACTTGATCGGATCCATTTTGGATAGCACATGTACCTCATGACTAAGCATGTAGTGTCGGAGTTTTTTAGTGGCCCATACTAATGCTAGACACGTCTTCTCGAGCATGGTGTATTTGCATTCGTATTCTAAGAACTTCTTACTGATGTAGTAAATAGCCCGTTCTTCAGAATCGACCGTCTGGGCTAGCATAGCGCCCATGGCGGTCTCGGTTGTTGTCAAGTATAGTGACAGAGGTAAACCATGCTGAGGTGGCATTAGCACCGGTGGAGAGGATAGAATTTCCTTGATTTTATCGAAAGCCATTTGACATTTGTCGTCCCATAGTGTTCGCTCTCCTATCTTCAGTTTCTTGAAAATGGGTTCACATACCATGGTTAGCTTCGAAATGAATCGGCTTATGTATTGGACTTTCCCGAGAAACCCCCTTATCTCCTTTTCGGTTTTAGGTGGTTGCATCTCGGTTATGGCCTTGATCTTTGCTGGGTCAACTTCGATGCCCCGTTGGCTGACAATGTGGCCCAGTAGCTTGCCCGATGTTACCCCGAAACTGCATTTTTGAGGGTTTAGCCTCATGTTGTACTTGCGTAGTCGGGTGAAGAACTTTCTTAGGGCTGCAATGTGCCCGTTTCGGTCCTTTGACTTGACAATCATATCGTCATCGTAGACCTCTACTTCCTTATGCATCATGTCATGCAATAAAGTAGTAGCGGTCCGTTGATAAGTGGCACCGGCGTTAATAAGCCCAAATGGCATCACGGTATAGCAGTAAGTCCCCCAAGGTGTGATGAAGGTGGTCTTACTCATGTCTTCTTCCGCCATTTTGATCTGATTGTACCCGGCATACCCGTCCATGAATGATAGAAGGGCATGGTCGGCCGTGTTATCCACCAGTATGTCGATGTGTGGTAACGGAAAATCGTCTTTTGGGCTGGCCTTATTAAGGTCTCGGAAATCCACACATACTCGGACTTTGCCATCTTTTTTGGGTACCGGTACTATGTTTGCAACCTAGTCTGGATATTCAGACACTTGGATAAAGCCCGCTTTGAATTGTTTATCAACTTCTTCTTTGACTTTGAGAGACCATTCGGGCCTCATTCTTCGGAGTTTCTGTTTTACCGGCTTGTACCCGTCTTTGATGGGTATTCGGTGTTCAGCTATTTCCCGGTCTATTCCCGGCATGTCCTTGTAGGACCATGCAAAGACATCTTTGAATTCCTAGAGGAGGGCCGTGAATTGTTGTTTCTCCTCGGGATCTAAAGATAGGCCCAACCTAAGTATCTGAGGCTGTAAAGGGGTTCCTACGTTGATGGAATCGGTTTCTTCGATTACCGGATTTCGGGACTCCCTTTGTTCAAGTTGCTCGATTAGATGCGGAGGCAATGGTACCTGTTCGTCGGGTTTCTCAATGTCATTGCAAGTAAGATTTTTGAAAACATTTCGAAAATAAGCCAAGTCATAAGCAGAACGGTTATCGTTATTATTGATAGTAAATTTTGAAAAGAGCTCGAAAAGAGCTGCCATCTGATCGTTGGTCAGAGGCGGGATAGGGAGAGCCCTCGGGACAGACTCCGGGGCTCCCGATGGTGAGGCTAAAGAAGGGAGAGGGGTTACAGACTCGATCCTAGTACTGGACCCTCTAGACTTTGACTCAGACTCCGACTCTGACTCAGACTCAGACTCGGACTCAGATTCCGACTCGATAGCATGCATATTTCCTTCACCAGTAGTTAGCTTGTAGACTCGACCCTGACTGTCGGTCCACTTGGTTGTCTTCCTCCAAGCTCTCTTCCCAGTGTCGGCACCCACTTTAGAGATCAGCTTAGTTGGATCGAACCTGCTGCTGCGAAGGATCAGGCTGACTAGCTCCTGCTTAGGGGTCGGGATGACTTTGTCTTCCTCAAAGAGTAGTCCTAGAATGGGCTCAGTGTTGGTTGGGCCCTCCTTTGATTCGGCCTGGATAAGGGCGAATATGTCGTCTGGAATGAAATTGCATTCCCGAGCCAGTTTGGTCCCGGGATATGAGATGGTGGGCCGATAGAGGCCTGTTTGCACAGTTTCGAATACCGGGGTGACGAACGTGACCGCCTTGGTTTGGTTCGTGTAGCCGGATGCCATAGTATAGCCTAGACCGAGGTGAGATTGCCCATTGTTCAGGGTTTCGATGATCTTTCCCGGTGGAAGATATGGCCTTGATGTGACTCCCGGTAGGCAACCCAGGTTCTGTAGCATCGTATAGATGCTAACGGTGAAGTATGGCTGAAAAAGGTACCCTTCTTTGATCATTCCCACAAAGTTGAATCCTCGTGGGTCGGCTGAGCCTGCCGTGTTGCAGCTTGACACGGTTATGGGAGTGGCTTCGAGAGTGATGATCCCGTCTTGTAAAGGTAGTTTGACCTTCCTGTGAAGAGTAGAAGATACAGCCTTGACCGCGTGAATCCATGGTCTTCCGAGTAGCAGATTGAAAGATGAAGTAACATCGACCACTTGGAATTCTAGCTCCTTCTCGATCGGGCCTGTTATGATGGTTAGTTTAACGGCCCCAGCCACTGATTTTGGGCTCCCATCAAAAGCCTGGATAGTCTTTGCAGTCGGAAGGTAGTCAGCCTCGGTAATGCCGAGGGCCTTGGCTGTCCTTAAAGGAAGGACGTTAATTGCAGACCCGTCATCAATTAGGGTCATCGGGAGATATTTGTTTCGACAAATCACCGTAATGTATAGGGCCAAGTTATGAGTGGTCTCGAATGGTGGAAGGTCGGATTCGGAGAAGGTGATGAGTGGGCCTTCTCCTTTGGGCTTGTCTTTGAGATATGGCATGATCGTGGCTACCATTTCAGTGGGGGTAACCGATGAGTCGATCTTGATTTCATCAAGGGCCTTAGTAAGTGCCGCTCGATGCTCCTGTGAACAAACCAAAAGCTGCCATATAGTAATATCGGTTCGGACCCTCTTCAATTGTCTGACTAGGGCCGTGTCGGCGTTTGGTTCTTCAGGAGTGAGTTCCGTCCTGGAAGGTTCAGTGACGGTTTCCGGGGTGGCGGTGATGGTGTGTGTACCGGCCAGAGCTCTGGCTTTAGCCCTCCGGACTTCCTCGATAGTGACGGGGACAGCCTCCCCTTTAGCCAAGTAGACATCATCTTCGTCGTCGTTCCATATCCCGTTGATTTGGGAAATGAAAGGGGAAATGAGATGAGAGCAATCAACTATCTCTCCAGTAAAAATGGCATGGGTAGCGAGAGGATTGTTTTTGTTACTTGGCTCGTCACTGGGTAGCGGTATCTTCCCATTTTCGATCAGATCTTGGATAAGATGCTTCAATTTCCAGCATTTCTCCGTGTCATGCCCATTGCCTTGGTGATAGTGGCAATAGGCCTGAATGTTGTAGCTCTTAGACCGCTTTTCTACGGGAACTTCTGGAGTTGGGCCTATCGGTTGGATTAGGCCTTTTGAAGATAGCCTTTGTAAGGCATTAGCATAGGTTGTCCCTATGTCAGTGAATACCCGGTTTGGAGTATTCTTCTTGGTTGAGGTGTCAAGTGAATTTACCTCGTCGAAAATGCTTCGGGCCGCCGTTGTGGTGGCGGGCTTGCTAGAGGAGGAACTGGATCCTTGATACCCTTTGGCAGAGGCCTTAGTGGGGCTCTCTAACCTTAGATCGTCTTCGATTCTGGTACCCATTTCGGTCAAAGTTGCGAAGTCGGGTATAATAGCGTACCTGAGATGGACTCGGTAAGCAGGGAGGAGGTTTTTGACAAAGGCCTCCACTAGCACCTTTTCGGTGGGCTTGTCCACCAGCTTAACACTTTCGGTCCGCCACCTTTGGAGGTATTTGGTGAAACCCTCCTTAGGTTCTTGGGCCATAACCTCTAGAGTACGCATGGTAGTCTGTATTTCAGCGTTATCTGCATAGTTGCGTGCGAATTCCATGGCAACATCGTCCCAAGTTTTGAATTTCTTGGGGTCGAGCCTGTAGTACCAGGCTTTTGGGTGTTTCTCCAGAGAGGAAGCAAAGAGATGCTTGAACATGGTCGATTTGACCCCCTTGACAGCCATGAAGTCTTTGAAGGCCCGAATATGAAGTACCGGATCTTCAGTCCCATCGAACATTGGTAAGCCCGTTAAGTTAAGGTTAGCGGGCAATTCATCTGTTAGGGTCGAATAGGTACGGGCATTTTCCGTGAGAATGGTGTTTCTGGTGGTCGAGTGGACCTGTTCCTGCAGCTTTTGGACTGCGCCGGCTAGCGCGGCTAAGGGCCCATCGTCATCGATCGAGGCGTTAGGAGTTCCTTGTTCTACGGCACTAACCCGAGTGACGATAGCGATCTGGTCTTCCCGCATTTGCCTCAATTGGGTCTGGATTTGGGCCAACGTGGTGTTCAACTCATCTATGGCTTTTTGCGTCATGGTTCGAGTGAAGGGTGGCCTGTCTGTAAGAGCACCACGTAATTAGCAACTTAACCCGAATCCTAAGGAAAGTACATCCCGAGCAAGGGAAAAAAGAAGAAGACGAAAAAAGACGGTAAATGACTCGGAAAAGACACCTAGACGGGTGACTTGTGAAGAGGTGGGCCTTCCTCAGGATCCGACACTGTGGGTTGGGCCCTGTCCGGAGGAAGGTTCACGTGAGACATTCCCAGGCTTTTAGACTCGATTGTGCAAATGGGCCAACCTTTGTAGGAGTATGTCCTACGTAGGTGGGCCTTGCCTTAGTTAGGTAAGGCGGACTAGAATGGGGGGGGGGGGAACTCGTGATATAAGATCGACGGAGTTTCGACGCTAAAGACTTCAACGACTTATGACGCGACCCGACACTGCTAAATACGGGAAGTCCTAAGAAGAGGAAGGTTTAGAAATATGATTTTGAAAAGCCCGAAATGAATCGGGTGGAGAAATCCGGCCCTTTTTCGAAAAAAAAGAAAAAGGAGCGGGCCGGACGTCGGGTTTTGAAAATATTTTCGAGTTTTGAATTGGGCATAATACCGGCTAGAAAAAGGCTATTTTGAGTAAAATCGTAAGTCCTAAGTTCGGTATATGACCCAGGTTTTGAAAATTGGATAGTTTGAAAAGGATGTAAAATTTGAAAAGATGACGGTTTTGAAAAAGATATGGATCAAGTAGCACGTAGTCACGGAAACAGTATAACGACGCCATGTATGCTCTTAATCTAAGTCTCGGTCAGTCTGTAAGGGTCTATACCAGTGTACATAGCCTATCAAGAATCGGGGCGGACTCCCTAACTCGAGTTGAGATTAGGACATGCCGTAAAACCCATATGAATCGGCTAATGGACACCTTTGACATAACCAGTTTGGACTATATCAACGGTATAGTGGGACGTCGGTCGCGAGTACCGGCCCGGGAAAGTGGGGTTATGCATGAACCGTAAAACTAAAACGCGCATTGTACTAGTCAAACGATTTCTATTCGAGTCTCACCCTGAGGACACCGAAGGTTATTAACTCATCAGAAAATCCCCAGCGGAGTCGCCAAATTGTGGACATGACATAGGTCCACCCCGACGCGGCCACGCGCGGGTTTTGGGGAGGCGAATGAATCTCCATGAGATGGTCAAATGGAAATTTAAATCGAAGTCGGAGTCGCCACCGAATTTTATGGTTATTCGGAACCGTTCGAGCCCACTCTATGTCGTAGTGGGCCGTGTACAAAATACGGCCCATTTCCGATGTGAGAGTTTATTGGGCTCGTCCCTTTTGCATATCGATATAGATGCCGACTGGGCGGTTAATCATATATTGAATGACTCTCGTTGCCAATGGTTTCGGACATCCGTAAACCACGGTTCTGAGTAAGGGGTGAGGGTACGTGTTGGGAAGTTCACTAAGAACACCCAACCCCGCCCGCACATTAGCGGCCTCTACTAGGATATCGAATGACGTTTTAATGCGCGCGTTAGTAATACGATGAATGATATGCAAACATTGTTTTCCTAAGCATGTGAGGAATTGAATGGGTTGCTAAGTCAATTTAATGCATGAAAATTGATTGATGTCAGAGTCAAATTTAACATGTGAGATTCGTTTTAGTATAATAAAACAAATGAAATAAAAGATGAATTTGCTACAAAACAAACAAACGAGTTAGTATCGATTTGTAAATAATAATAGCAAATAAATATGCGAAATCGAGAAAATAAATATTAATCGAAATCTGAAAAATATTGTTGAAAAGAACGTTGTTTTGTATAAAAAACGAAGTTCGAAAAATAATAAAAGAGACGGAAAAGGGCTCGGCATAACAGCCGGCCGCGCGACTCGCCCGGGATGCCGGCGGGTCGCGTGGTGGCCTGTTTCGGGTCCGGTTTTCGAAAACTCGAAGTTCGTATTAAATCGCGTACGAATATTGCATGATTCGTACTCGACTTAATATTTTCGATATTCGTTATATTCGATAGTTGACTACGAAATCAATATCGAATACTTGGAATAGTTTTAGAAAAGATGTAAATCTTAGAAATCGATCGAAAAATAAATGATAAAACGAACGAAAACGAAAAAAAAAAAAGTAGTCCCGGATTCCAGGCTTGCGCGCGAGTCGCCTGGGAATGGCGCGACTCGCGTGCGGGTCTGTCCGTCTTTATATTTTTGTTCGAAAATTGTTATTTTGATGAATCGCGTACAAATTATGAATTAATTCGTATTCGATCCATGTTTTCGATATTCGTCGTATCCAATGTTCGATTATGAAACCGATATTGGATACATAGAATGAGTTTAAAAAAGGTTTTGTAAAATTGTTTGTTTTGAACGAAAAGTAAAAGAAAAGAATTTTAAATGAAAACGATGTAACGATTTTTGATATCGTCGAAGTTTTAATGTAATTCTTTTCGATACAATATTTGATTATGGAAAAATCGATATCGTATGTTTAAGAATATTCGTTATGAAAATAGTTTTTCGTTAATAACGATATTAGAAAAATAAAAAAAATCGACTCTAGACCCGTAAAAAAAAACGAAACGGACGAAGAGGAGAAAAGGAGAGAAAGGAAGAAATCGGGTTTTGTTGCACCCTCAACCTACATGCTCTTGTCGACTCGGATCGGGGCTCGTCGGAATGTGGCTAGGCACGGGAGCGTCGAGTTTTGGTTCGGCTATAGGTTTGGGTTCGGACGGGTGAAGGTTCGGGTATGGGAACCGGTTTCCTTCGGGTTTGTAACGTGATATCGGTTTCTCGATGCTAAGGATTTATATGTGTCGGGATGCTTGATAACTATTGCTGAAAAATCGTGTGTGTGTGTGTGAAATTGATGATTTGATTGCTAATAATAGTTCCTTTTTTTGTGTTGGATGCAAGGGGCTATTTATAGGAAATTCCCGACCTTGGCTTGGGAGAGTTTGACTACCGCTTAGGATAGGAAACGAGAGAATTTGAGGGAAATAAGAATTCCGCTTTCTTGTGGAGGAAGAAAGGCAAACCGGTGGATTTGCTCTTGTTTTGGGCTGTTTCGGCCGAGTGTTTTACACTCGGTCGGATGCTCGAATCGGTTTTTGAATAGGACTCCTGTTTGAGCTAGAATTACCGCTTGAGTAAGAAGCTGAGGAGAACGAGAATTCCGTTTTCTTGTGTGGGAAGAAAGGAGGAATACCGGCTGGTATCTACTACTTGGCCGAGTGGTTTAGCTCGGTTGAGTGTTTGAGTCGGTTCTCGGATAGGATTCCTACTTGGGATCGAATTCTATCTTAAACGGAATTGTTTATTATTTTGTGAATGGCTGATTTTTGTAGAGTTGGAGTGTGAACCAACCGTGTGAGATGTCACGGTGGACTCACGGGCTTCGAGAAATGTCTTTGACTGGGTTTTGACTCGGTCGCTAAAAGACGGTTTTACCCCTGGTGACGGATTCGACCCAAATTAGTGTTATTTGACTCGAAACGACCCACTGGGCCTGATTTTGAGGTTGGTTTGGTGAGATTTGTACTCCTTAAAATGTCTAAGCCAAATGTCCATCATTTCGAGCCCATTTCCGAGTACGTTTAAGCATGTTAACGTCCGATCATCATCGGGTGTTTGTCGGAAACTACTATAGACACCTGGCGGTCAAAATGTGGGTGTCTACAACTGTTCACCAAAAAAAAATGTCAGCAATTTTCTCGTTTGAAAACACTTACGAGGAAAGTTTGGTGTTTGATCCAACGTTACCACCTGTTTTTGACGAGTATCATCTTCAACCAAACAGGTTGTGCAAGAAGAAACAAATTCTGATCTTAGCCAAAACAAACATGGAGAGTAAAGGGATTGTGCTTGTGGCATACTTTGAGGAGCAACAAAAGATACTTGATTCATCCTTGTTCACAAGCAAAGTAGAGTTTACAAGCATTCAAAACTGCACCTATTTGAAAAGGAGTCGAGCTTGTAGTCTAGCCATAATACCAACGTTACCCACACTTATGTCTATTTGGAGTGAGGATGCGTTGATCCTAACAAATTTTGTATTTGATCCAGGTGGGATACTTGTTACAAGAATTGAGGACAATTCTTTTTCAAAGAAGGAGAGTATGATGCGAGTTCATTTTGCAGCGTTGTTTTGATCAGTCCATATCTCGAGTTATACTTGGAATTTTGTAGTCATTCAAAATGGAGGAGATAGATTTCGAGCTTATCTTTCCAATGACTGCTCATGAAGGTTCATTGAACAAGTATTGACGAAGTTATGCCCGAAACAAGTCAGCTGTGCATTGAAAAATGCTGCTGTTAAATTCTTTGACGGAATTGTTTCTTTTGCCTCGATTTTCTTTAAAGCTTTCAATAAATTCCCGAGGAGAAGAGCTGCTATTTTCAAGTCCGTTTAATCAAGACTACTCGAGCAAACAAGGGCCTTGCATCTGGTTTGGAGCATGGAAAGTAGGCTGATTGTGTTCTCACTTATTCATTTGTATCTAGATATTTAGTTCTAGCCTAGTTCAGTTCCCATTCTTTGTTTTTGTCACCCACTTTATGAGGCTTGACTTTGCTGGTTAGCCTCATCCTTGGGTTGAGTTGTAGGATATAAATAGCCAAGTACTTGATGAATAAAACATTCAACTTTCATCAAACAAATCTGAGTTAAGCTTTGCTTTCCTTTTTCGTCCTTGTAGCTCACAAGACAAAGTATTAGAGTTAGTCGCGTTACAAGCTCTATACTCGCTATTTCAATCGAGTGTTTGAATTAGCACCCGCTTTGTTGAGGTATAGGTCTATCTCACTTAGCACACTATCCTTGGTTACGTCCTATAATTCCTTTATAGCAACTATCTCGATCTTAGTTCGTTGCTTGGGTTCGTTTATTTCATTTTACTATCAATCTCCAAATAACTTGTTCAAAGTTCATTCTAAATCACATCAAGTACCAAGGTAAACGTATGGCTTTTAAGAGCGCGTTACACATTGAAATCGCGGAACGACCTTAATTTCAAAGGTATGATATGTGTTGTGGGGGGTATCAACCGAAGCTCAGTTAGGATTTCAAATCGAAAGATATTCACTCACTGAAAGTAAGTTGTTTCCTCACCTCACTAAAGTGTCAATTCAAATCGAAAGATATTGATACCTAAGTATCCACCCTTCCTTTACCCAGGATTCTCTCTCTCTCTGTTTCTGTAGCCCCTAGTGGGGGATTGTTGAAAAATGGGGGCTAAGTCCTTATCTCTAATTGTCCCACATAGGAAGAGTAGTAGTGTCTTGTGGTGTTTATATACACTACTCTAACTATGGGTATCACTAGTGGTGAAAGGGGGTCATTTTATAAGAACCTGCGATGTGCTTAATTCAGCTCGCACACGCGTGCCTGAGCCCGGCCCGAATCCGGATTCGGGATTTGGGATTTGGTATTTGGCAAATCGCCTGCGGCGGGCTTTGCCTACTTTTTGGGCCTGTCTCTGTTTAGGTTTAGGGTTCACTGTGAGTGTGTGTAGGTGACTGCAGCTGTTGTCCGTTATGCAAGTCAAAGAGTATGGCTGTTGTGGAGAGATATTCTCTCCTTTTTTGCAGCCTTTAACTCCTATAAGTACCAAGGTAAACGCATGGCTTTTAAGAGCGCGTTACACATTCAAATCGCGGAACGACCTTTGTAGTCACCCACATTTTGACTGCCAGGTGTCTATGGCAGTTTAAAAAAAAACACCCGATGATGATCGGACGCTAACGTGTTTCTATGCTCTCAGATACGGGCTCAAATCCATTAATTGCTGGCTAACACACTTACAGAGTACAAATCTCACAAAATCAACCTCGAACCCAGGTCCAGTGGGCCGTTTCCAATCAAATAAGACTAATTTGGGTCAAAACCGACACCGGAAATAAAACCGACTTTTAGCGATTGGGTCAACCCCGGTCAAAATCGTTCCGAGACACATACGAAGCAGCCACCCAGGTATCAGGGGTCCAACTCAAAAATCAAAACCCACAAAACATCCAATGTACAATCCAAAAAGACAGACCTTTACACTACAACTGACCCACCCGATCGAATGGGCCCGACCGGACGGACCGTGCTGCTCAACCAAGCCCGGGGGCTACCCGGATCACCTAACCCTAGCTAGGGGATGTATAGCCTTGCCTATATAAGCAACCCCCATGCAATACATTAAACAACTTTTTTCACAACCTCAAGAACCCTAATCTTACACATGCAACACTAATCAAACACTAGCAATTCTACACTAGCAAAAACCCTAAACCTAGTTTTAGGAATCAATCCCGAGCCACCATAACTTAACCTCCATAAAACCTCGAAGACTCTTGTGTTAAAGCCACTGTTACGAGTTCGTTCCGAGACAAGAACATGTAGGTTGAGGGTGTCAAAACCCCTTTCTCTTCTCTTTCTCTTCTCGTCTTCCGTCTTCTTTTTCTCCGTCCTTTTCCATTTTTTTTATTTATTTATTTTGTTCATCACACCATAATATCGATAATATAATTAGTACAAGACATTAAAATACTTATCGATTTGTGTCGAATAAGAAGGATATCGGAATAAGAAAACACGAATATACAAGTGTACTGCACACAGCGTTGACGGTCCCTTATTCAGGTACCCCGAGTATTTGATTATTGAGAAAAGTTAACTTAAACAATAATCTTTATAATGTTTGCATCATTATTACTAGTCGCATATTTACATTAATTTTCAAAAAATAAGCATTATATTTAATAAGGGTCGAAACCCGTTGACGCGGATCTGACATCCTACTCCTTAGGGATTTATTTCGATGTCGGAAAAGCCGAGGGAATCAAGTTTTCATTCAAGCAAAGTGTCGATACGTTAGATCTGATGCCAATTCCATAATTGGATGTCGAGTCTAATAATCTAATCAAACAATTTAGCCAATTCAATTTTTTCGTTGATGCTAACGTAGATGTTAATTAATTCGTTCGAATCATGACATTACAAATGCGGAGGAATATTTATATCGTCTTGGTTATTTTATACGATTCAAATCAATTTTCTATATCTTTTTCACTCTAGTATTCCATATCGATTCCATAATCGAATATGGGATATGACGAGCATCACAATTAGAATCGAGTATAAATCATTCCAAGTATTTAATATCGATTTCATAACAGAATATTGAATAAAACGAATATCGAAAATATAAATCGGGTATAAGTTAATCCATACTTGTACGCGATTTATAAAAATTGATGGTTTTCGACAAATAAAAAAAGCGTACAGACCCCCACGCGAGTCGCGCGCCTGTCAGGCGACTAGCACGGAGGCCTGGTTCGTCGGGTCTTTTTTTTTTTTTCTCGTCTTTTCTATTCTTTTCCGATCTTACATAAAATAACAACTTTCGCGACATATTTTCCAGAATTCGATAAATATTTTTCTTAACCTCGGTCGACACGTTTTAATCCATCACGTGACATATAAAGCTTTCCAAAATCATGTATTCATCACATCTATATCTTTTTTTAATTTATTACTCGTTACATCATTACTAACGGTTTGATTGTTTCCTTTGTCGATTTTTGTCGTTTATTTTATTTTACTAAAATGAACCCATATGCTACAATTCCACTTTGACGTAGAATTAATTGCATTAAATCGACATAGAAACCCTTTTTAATTCCCCTCACATGTCTAGGAAAAATAATGTTTGCATAAGCATTTTTCCCGTTTTACTAACGCGCGTATTGGAAAGACATTCGAATTCTTAGTAGAGGCCGCTAATGTGCGGGCGGGGTTGGGTGTCCTTTGTGGGCTTCCCAACACGTACCCTCACCCCTTACTCAGAACCTCGGTTTCCGGATGCCCGAAACCGTTGGCGCACGAGAGTCATTCTATACACGATAACCGGTAGTGACGGTATCGGTATCGTAATGCAAAGGGACGAGCCCAATAAACTCTGACATCGGAAATGGGCCGTATTTTGTATACGGCCCACTACGACATAGAGTGGGTTCGAATGGGCCGGAACTCCCACAAAGTTCGGTGGCGACTCCACATAGATTTAAATTTCAATTCGATCCATTCTCATATGGAGATTCATTCGCCTCCCCAAACCCGCGCGTGGCCGCACCGGGGTGGACCTATGTCATGTCCACAATTTGGCGACTCCGCTAGGGATTAACTGATGCGTGACTTACCATCGGCATCCTCGGGGTGAGACTCGAATTGAAATCGTTTTACAAATATAATACGCGTTTTAGTTCTACGGTTCATCCATAACCCATATTTTGCCGGGCCGGTACTGGTCACCGACGTCCCACTATACCCTTGATGTACTCCAACATGGATATGTCAAAAGGTGTCCATAGTCGATTTGATTGGGTTTTGCGGCATGTTCTAAGCTCAATTCGATTAAAGAGTCCGTCCCGATCAACGTCTAGACTATGTACACTGGTATAGACCCCTATAGACCGATCGAGACTTAGTGTAGAGCATACATGGCGTCGTTATAATGCTTGTGTGACTACATGCTACTTGGTTTCCGAGTCGTTTTCAAAAATGTCAACTTTTCAAAAATTGCATCTTTTTCAAGACATTCGATTTCAAAACCCGGGACACATACCGAATTTAGGACTTATGATTTTACTCAAAATAGCTTATTTTCTAGACGGTATGCTGCCCGATTCAAAACTCAAAATTACTTCCAAAACCCACGGCCCAATGCTCTTTCGTTTTTCTCGAAAACTGGGCCCTCAACCGAGTTTTCTCGGACCATTTTCAAAAACAATCATTTTTCAAAACATCCCTCTTCTTAGGACTTCCCGTATTTAGCAGTGTCGGGTAATGTCGTAAGTTGTCAAGGTCTTTAGCGTCGAAACTCCGTCGATCTTACATCACGGGTTTCTTCCCCATCCCAGTCCGCATTATTAGACTAAGGCAAGGCCCACCTAAGTAGAACATACTCTTACGAAGGAGGGCCCGTCAACACAATCGAGTCAAAAGTCTGGGGATGTCTCACGTGAACCTTCCTTCGAACAGGACTAGGCCCACTCGCCGAATCCTAGGGAAGGCCCACATTTCACAAGTCACCCGTCTAAGCGTCCTTTCGAGTCATTTCCTCTTTTAGTCTTGTTCGGGATGTACTTTCTATTCCGGGATCTTTGGGCTAGTTTCTGATTACGCGGTGTTCTCACAGACAGGCCACCCGCAACCCGACATCAGCGCAAAATGGAAGAGTTGAAAGATGCCCTAACCAAGATCGAGAATCAACTGACCTCTATTCAGGCTAGCCAAGCAACGTTAGACACCCGTTTGAGCGCCGTAGAAAAGGCGGCCCCAGGTGACCTCGAAGAGCAAGTCCACTTATCGACGAACAACTCGATCCACACCGAAAATGCTCGTATTTATTCACCTTTGAATTACGAGCTACCTGCCAACCTCAACTTGATGGGAATTCCTATGTTTGAGGGTACCGAAGACCCGGTCCATCATATCAGGGCCTTCAAGGACTTCATGGCAGTCAAAGGGGTAAAGTCCGCCATGTTCAAGCACCTATTCCCTTCTTCTTTGGAGAAGCATCCCAAGGCCTGGTTCTACAGGCTCGACCCCAAGAAATACAAGACTTGGGATGATGTGGCGACCGAATTTGCTCGGAACTACGCCGATAACACTGAAATCCAGACTACAATGCGTACTCTGGAGGTCATGGCTCAAGAGCCCAAAGAAGGGTTCACAAAATACTTGCAACGATGGAGGGCCGAGAGCGTGAAGCTGGTCGCCAAGCCCGGCGAGAAGGCCCCAGTGGAGGCTTTTGTCAAAAACCTCCTCCCATCCTACCGGGTCCATCTCCGGTATGCCATCATCCCCAACTTCGCTGTCCTTACTGAAATGGGCACGAGAATCGAAGATGACTTCAGACTAGAGAGCCTGACTAAGGCCTCTACTAAAGGTTATCAAGGAGCTAGTTCATCTACAAACAAGCCCGCACCTGCAGCTGCAACTCGCAGCATCTTTGACGAGGTAAACCTGCTGGACACCTCCTCTAAAAAGAATACACCAAATTGGGTATTCACAAATATAGGGACTACCTATACTTACGCCTTACAAAGGCTATCTTCAAAAGACCTGATCCAGCCGAAAGGCCCAACTGCAGAACCTCCAGTAGAGAAGAGGCCCAAAACTTACAATGCCCAAGCCTACTGTCAGTATCACCGGGGTAACGGGCATGATACTGAAAAATGTTGGAGGTTAAAGCACCTGATTCAAGATCTTATCGAGAGCGGGAAAATCCCGTTGCCCGGAGACAAACCGAGCAACAAAGAAAACCCGTTCAGCGCCCATGCTATATTCACAGGAGAGGTAGTCGATTGTTCTCACCTCATTTCTCCTCTTATCCCACAAATCAATGGGATATGGTTCGATGACGAGGACGATGTGTATCTAGCCAAAGGGGAAGCTGTCCCCATCACCCTTGAAGAGGTCCGAAAAGCCAAGTCCAAGGCCTTGGCCACCAACCACCTCGGCACTACTGGGCCCGCCACTCCAACACCCGTCCCTGAACCTGCCAAGATGGGAGCTATCTTCGAAGAGCCGAGCAACGACACGGCTCTAGTCCAACAACTGAAGAGGGTTTGAACTGATATAACTATATGGCAACTATTGGTTAGCTCACAAGCACATCAAGAAGCACTGACTAAGGCTCTCGATGAAATCAAGGTCGATTCAGAAGCTACCTCTGCTGAAATGGTAGCCACCATTATGCCCTACCTTAAGGGAAAATCCAAAGAAGAAGGCCCGCTCATAACCTTCTCCGAAGCTGACCTACCACCATTTGGGCCCAATCACAATCTGGCCCTGTACATTACCGTCATTTGCCGAGGAAAATACCTCCCGATGACGCGTATCGATGACGGATCCGCCGTAAATGTCCTTCCTCTAAGGACCGCAAAGGCCCTCGGCATCACTGATGCCGACTATCTCCCGACAGCGCAAACTATTCAGGCTTTCGACGGAAGCTCGAAACCAGTCGCCGGGGCCGTGAAATTGAAGATCATAACGGGCCCGATCGAAAAAGAGTTAGAGTTCCAGGTGATTGATGTCACCTCTTCCTTTAACCTACTACTAGGGAGGCCATGGATCCATGCAGTCAAGGCCGTGTCCTCTACCTTACATAGGAAAGTCAAGAAGCCACTTCGGGACGACATCATCACACTAGAGGATACTCCTATCACCGTGGCTAGCTTTAATGCCACAAACTGGGCCGAACCACGAGGGTTCGACTTCGTGGGCATGATTGATGAGACATACCTCTTCAAGCCTTACTTCACCGTTAGCATCGACACGATGCTACAAAATCTGGGTTACCTACCCGGAGCCACCTCAAGGCCGTACCTTCCGGCAGGGAAGATCATCGTGGTCCTGGACAACGGAGAGTCTCGGCTCGGTTTGGGATATACTATGAGCTCGGAAAACGTGGGCCGGGCATATGCAATCAAGTTCGTCACTCCCGTGTTTGGGGCGATCCAGGTGGGCCTCTACCAACCCACCATCACATATACCGAGACCAAAACGGCTCGGGAATGCAACTACATCCCTAACGATATATTCACCATCGTCCAGGCCGAATCCCAGGAGGAGAAAACGACGTCGAGCCCGTGCTGGGGCTCCTATTCGGAGAAGATAAAGTCGTCCCTGCTCCAAAAGATGACTTGGTCAACCTGATCCTTCGCAGCGATCGGTTTGACCCAACGAAGCTGTTCAACGAAGTTGGTGAAGATACAGGGAAGCGAGCCTGGAGAAAGACCATCAAGTGGACCGACAGTCAAGGACGGGTCTACAAGCTAACCACCGGCAAGGGAGACATGCCAGATACCGAGTCTGAGTCAGGGTCAGAGTCTGAGTCTGAGTCTGAGTCTAGGGGGTCAGGTGCTAAAGTCGAGTCTGTAACTCCCTTTCCTTTAGCCACATCTACTTAGGTCTCGGGGTCTGTCCCAAGACCTCTCCCTATCCCGCCACTGACCAATGATCAGATGGCCGCTCTATTCGAGCTATTTTAAAAATTTACTATTAATAATAATAACGAACATCGTTCTGCTTACGACTTGTCTTATTTCCAAAATTTTCTCAATTTCAAAAATTTTATATGCAATGACATTGAGAAACCCAACGAACAGGTTCCTTTACCTCAACATCTGTTCGAGCAGCTCGAGCAAAGGGAATCCCGAGATCCGGTAATCGAAGAAACCGAGTCCATCATTGTGGGAACCACTTTAGAGCCCAGATGCTTAAGTTAGGTCTATCTTTAGATCCAGAGGAGAGAAAACAATTCGCAGACCTCCTCCAAGAATTCAAAGACGTCTTTGCATGGTCTTACAAGGACATGCCGGGTATAGACCGGGAGATAGCCGAACACCGAATACCCATCAAAGATGGGTGCAAACCGGTAAAGCAAAAACTCGGAAGAATGAAGCCCGAGTGGTCTCTTAAAGTCAAGGAAGAGGTCGATAAACAATTCAAAGCGGGCTTTATACAAGTGTCTGAATATTCAGACTGGGTTGCAAACATCGTGCCGGTACCCAAGAAGGACGGCAAGGTGCGGGTTTGCGTGGACTTCCGGAACCTTAACAAGGCCAGTCCAAAAGACGATTTTTCGTTACCACATATCGACATTTTAGTGGATAACACGGCCGATCATGCCCTTCTATCATTCATGGATGGGTACGCCGGATACAACCAGATTAAAATGGCAGAGGAGGATATGGGTAAGACCACCTTCATTACACCATGGGGGACTTACTGCTACACCGTCATGCTATTTGGGCTTATCAACGCCGGGGCCACTTATCAACGGACCGCCACTACTTTGCTCCACGACATGATGCATAAGGAAGTGGAGGTCGATGTGGACGACATGATCGTCAAATCCAAGGACCGAAGCGGGCACATTTCAGCCCTAAGAAAGTTCTTCACCTGGCTACGTAAATACAACATGAGACTGAACCCACAAAAATGTAGTTTTGGGGTAACGTCGGGCAAATTAATGGGCCATATCGTTAGCCAACGCGGCATCGAGGTCGACCCAGCTAAAATCAAAGCCATCACCGAGATGCAACCACCCAAGACCGAAAAGGAAATAAGGGGGTTTCTCGGGAAAGTCCAATACATCAGCCGGTTCATTTCGAAACTAATCATGGTATGCGAACCCATCTTCAAAAAGCTAAAAATCGGAGAACGGGTGCTATGGGACAACAAATGTCAAGCGGCTTTCGACAAAATCAAGGAGATTCTGTCTGCTCCGCCGGTACTAATGCCACCTCAACACGGTCTGCCTTTGTCGTTATACCTAACGACGAATGAGACAGCCATGGGGGCTATGCTGGCCCAGACAGATGATTCAGAAGAACGGGCTATTTACTACATCAGTAAAAAGTTCCTCGAATACGAGTGCAAATACACAATGCTCGAGAAAACGTGCCTAGCATTGGTTTGGGCCACTAAAAAGCTCCGACATTACATGCCCAGTCACAAGGTACATGTGTTATCCAAAATGGATCCTATCAAGTACTTATTCGAGAAGCCCATCCTCAACGGCAGGATGTCAAGATGGACTTTAATGTTATCCGAGTTTGACCTCAAATTTGTACCATTAAAAGCCATCAAAGGCCGGGTAGTTGCCGAGTTCCTCGCTGACAGCCCAATATCCGAAGAAGGCCACACCGATACATGGGCCTTTCCTGATGAAGACATATTCCATACCGATACGGAGGTGTGGGATCTATATTTCGATGGGGCATCCAACTTCCGAGGATTTGGGGCGGAATCTTGTTAATTTCACCCCGAGGGGAACACACTCCCTTATCCATCATGTTGGACTTTGATGTGACCAATAACGTAGCCGAATATGAAGCATGAATTCACGGGTTGCAAGCCGCCGCTAATTTAGGGGTAACAAACCTCCGGGTCCACGGTGATTCATCATTGGTCATCAATCAAGCACTCCAAAAATGGAAAACTCGGAACGCCAATCTCGTGGCTGACCAAGCACGGGTAAGGGTTCTAGAGAAACAATTCCAAAAGGTAGAATACATTTATCTGCCCCGGGAAGAGAATCAGTTTGCAGATGCACTTTCCAAATTAGCATCTTTACTGAACATCTCGGATCACCTGACCATCATCCCAATCTGTGTCGAAAGGCGGTCCGAGCCAGCCTACGTCCACGCCATTCAGGATATCGAGATAACTGACCCGGAACCTTGGTATCAAGCTGTCCTAGTCTACTTGACAACGGGAGAATATCCCCCGAGAACTGAAAACCGGGCCAAAAAAGCCCTGCGAAGATTGGAAACACAATTTGTTCGCACAGACAACGGGCAATTGTACAAAAAGACGGCACAAGGGGCTCTTCTCCTATACATCGACAAAATACAGGCCGAAAAGGTAATGGCCGAAGTACACGACTGTGAAAACGGCCCGCATATGAACGCCCATATGCTATCCCGCAAAATCATGAGGCTCGGGTATTATTGGAACACCATGGAAACGGACTGTCAGTTATATGTCAAACACTACCATAACTGCCAGATCTTTGCCAATGTACAGCATATGCCATCTTCCATATTATATACCATGACATCACCATGACCATTTTCGACATGGGGTATAGACATAATTGGAAAGGTGCATCCTTCTGGGACGGGAGGACATTGCTTCATCTTGGTGGCCATCGACTACTTCACCAAATGGGTCGAAGTTGAGTCATACCGTGTCTTGAACGCCAAACAAGTGGCCAAATTCATCCAAAATAAGATAATATGCCGATACGGGATCCCTCACGAATTTATCAGTGATCACGAGACCCACTTTCAAGCTGAAACTGCTGCATTGCTGGCGAAATACAAAATTCAGAGGCATACATCTTCACCTTATCGACCCCAAACAAATGGAGCGGTAGAAGCGGCCAACAAAACAATTGTCACCATACTTAAAAAAATGGCTGAGAATTATCGAGACTGGCCCGACAAAATACCCTTCGCCGTGTGGGAATACCGAACTTTGATTCGCACCGCAACTGGAGCATCCATACTACCTGACATATGGAATGGAAGCGGTCCAACCCGTCGAGCTCGAAGTGCCATCTCTCAGGATTTTACTTGAAAGCCAAGTACCTGAAGCAGACTGGGTCCAAGCCCGATACGACTCGCTAGTCCTTTTAGACAAACGACGATCCCGGGCCCTCAACAACATTCAAATATATCAAAAAAGAATCCAACGGGCTTTCAACAAAAGTGTTAGGCCCAGAAACATCAAAGAAGGGGATTTGGTCCTGAAATCGGATCGTGCCTTACTACCGGTTGACCCAAGGGGTAAATTCAAACCCAATTGGGCTGGGCCATACTTAGTCAAGAAGGTCCTATCAGGAGGAGCGGTGATGCTGACAGACTTGGACGGGAACAAATTTGTCAACCCAACCAACTTGGACCAGCTGAAGCGCTACTACCAATAAACCCCATCTCAATGTCATTTGCAAAAATTTATAAAAAATTGTCTTTTTTTATAAATCTTCAAAAATTATAGACAAGTCAATAAACTAGAATTAATTATTCTACTGTCGCACATCTCGAATTAATAATCTTGATGTATTTCAAAAATTGCAAAAATCAATTAAATCAAATTTCGAACTACGTTTGGTTTGATTCCGCTATTTGTGGATACGTAGGCAACCCCTCAAAAGGGTACAACCACTGCAATAAACGAATGACGGGAACGATATTCAATAATATGTCTTTTTATATCGATAAAAACAAAACAACAAAAAAAAAACGCCGGACACGGCGTACACACACCAAAAAAATCACACCACTAAAAAATAATAATAATATTCAAATAATAATAACGGAGACTAGTATCCGGGCATTTTTCCCTTCCCCTTGTCCTTCGGGTCACGTGGAGCCTGAGGTTTTCGGGGTGGTGGCGAGCGTTCCCGAATCACAAGTGGAACCTCTTTAGCACGAGCCCGTTTCTTCGGCGACAGGTCTTCTATCACGGTCTTCGGTCCAACGCGAGCCCGCACGTGCTCGGGTAACCTATCCCGCGGGCCAAGTCTGTCCTGCACGGGTAGTCTTGGGCCCAGTCTCCTTCCCAAGTCAGTCTGGGGGCTCACTTTCCCCCAAGCACCTTTAGCACTAGACCCTTCAGCTTGAGTCTTAGTCTTCTTTTTGTGACCTGACATTAGACGAACCATGGTAGCCGGGGTGTCACCATCATCGAAGAATCCCATGTTGTCTTTAGCTTGCTCCCTTCTCAGCAGGTCGAAAGCTTCGTCAACCTTCAGCGCAGCTCGGGCTTTAGCATCAACTGCTTTGGTCCACTTCGTGTAAGAATCTGAAACCCAGATTGAGTGGCGAGATTTGACAATGGGCCAAGTATGCCGTGTGTACCATCTTTGCATCCAGGTATCACACATCACATCAGTCAGTTGGGTAGGGTCACTCACAACTGCTTCAACTTCAGGGATTCGCTGGGTCCATCCATACTGCCTTAGTAAGCGATCTGGGTAGAGATGAACCGTTTGACTGAAAGATAGAATCACCTGATAGTGGGCTCTGTCCCTCGGGTCCAAGCCACTCCAAAGGTAGATGGGCCACCACGGAACGACCCATCGAATTAGCGGACCACCATGGAATGACAAAACCTCGTCCCAATACTTTTGCGTAATCTGACGAGAAAAATCAATGGCCCGCCGCCTCGTCATCACCTGGTTATGACGATAGTTGCTCGCATCAAGAGGAGGATCTATCACTGATAGCCTCTCATATAGCCAAATCTGCAAAAAGGAAACAAAAACATGAGATCCCGAGACGAAACGGGCGCCCACCTGATGACACTCGATCGAGTGCCAGGATGACTCGGTCGAGTGGCTTCTCTGAAAGCCAATCAGAAGGTCTTTGTCGAGGGTACTCGATCGAGTGCCAGGGTGACTCGGTCGAGTGGCATCTGTAGCAGGCCATCCGCGAAAAAACAAAGAAATAGAAAAATCGAGGAATTGGAAAAATAATAACAATCCCGGTGAGACGAATTGATGAGTCCCTCTTGCGGCTGTCCAATCCTTGGATAATCTCGCCCGTAATCATCCAAGCCGGGCTGTGTTCAGTCTCCATCAAATCTACTACGGTCAGAAGATGGGTGTTTCCCATGCAGGATAACAAATCCATGTGACCCTCGAAAGCATATACGTGGAGCATACAGAAAGAAAAGGCCATACGGCTGTAAGCCGGTCTGACCCGAACATCAAGAGAATTCATGAATTTCTCAGCCAAGTCGATCAGAGAAATTTTATCGCCTTCCATCATGCGGGATACCTCATTGTGAGAAAGCCCTAGAAATTCTCGAAGCTTCCTCCTCGGGTCATAGATCGAGTACGGGACGGCTGGACGAAGCACCGGGTTCCATCCTCCTATAGCGGCAATCTCCTCAGGCAAAGGGCAAACCTTGCCCCGGGGAAAAGCAAAGACATGATATATGTCATCCCAATAGGACAAGCATGCATCCAGGAAATAACGATCAACCACCATCTGACGGAACGGGTACATCTGAGTTATGCCCGTTTGATTCAAATCCACCCTATCCGTGTCCCTAAAGCGACGTGACCACTCCTGCAGCATAACGGTCAATCTATCGATTCCCATGGCTAATTCCTTAAGAAAATAAAGAGATTTTCTTTTTGTCTTAAGCGAAATAAAGAGACTTTCTTTAAAGAAGGGATGGATTTGTGATGAGAATTATGGAGAAGTCTAGAGGAAGAGAGGGCTATATATAGCATTAGCCTTGCAAACTGTTTAGGAAAATTTCCTAATCCTACTTGGAATCAAACCAGAAGCCTAGTCTCGATACTAGCACGGAAATCTCCATCCTGAACTTTCCTAATCTTTGTTAGGAATCAAAAATCTCAAAGTTTCCAAAATTCAAAAAATCGCAAAATTTTCAAGATTTCAAAATTCAAATTTTCAAAAATATTTTTTTCCCAGCGCGAGTCATTTTGCTACCTACGTGTTCCGTGCATTTTATGTGACTTGTACATGTATGACTCAAACAGGGACATGCAAACCACTACACCTCCTCAGCATTTCACGGGATGGGCCAACACACAGGCACACCCAGGACTTACGCGACAAGTCCAAATGCCCCACGGAGTATTATCATCAGCCCAGGTACGGTTTCTAGCTTATAGCTGGCGAGCCCTTCACGCAAGTCTAATGGACTATAAACGACCCGAACGGAAGTCTACCAAGTCTTAACAGGCTTGGTAGCTACTCTGACTCTCGCCTTGTCCAAGCCTCAGTCAGAGTGGGGGCTCTGTAGACACCCGCATTTTGACTGCTAGGTGTCTATGGCAGTTTCCAAAAAAACACCCGATGATGATCGGACGCTAACGTGTTTCTATGCGCTCGGATACGGGCTCAAATCCATTAATTGCTGGCTAACACACTTACAGAGTACAAATCTCCCAAAATCAACCTCGAACCCAGGTCCAGTGGGCCGTCAATCAAATAAGACTAATTTGGGTCAAAACCGACACCGGAAATAAAACCGACTTTTAGCGATTGGGTCAACCCCGGTCAAAGTCGTTCCGAGACACATACGAAGCAGCCACCCAGGTATCAGGGGTCCAACTCAAAAATCAAAACCCACGAAACATCCAATGTACAATCCAAAAAGACAGACCTTTACACTACAACTGACCCACCCGATCGAATGGGCCCGACCGGACGGACCGTGCTGCTCAACCAAGCCCGGGGGCTACCCGGATCACCTAACCCTAGCTAGGGGATGTATAGCCTTGCCTATATAAGCAACCCCCATGCAATACATTAAAAAAACTTTTTTAACAACCTCAAGAACCCTAATCTTACACATGCAACCCTAATCAAACCCTAGCAATTCTACACTAGCAAAAACCCTAAACCTAGTTTTAGGAATCAATCCCGAGCCACCATAACTTAACCTCCATAAAACCTCGAAAACTCTTGTGTTAAAGCCACGGTTACGAGTCCGTTCCGAGACAAGAACATGTAGGTTGAGGGTGTCAAAACCCCTTTCTCTTCTCTTTCTCTTCTCGTCGTCCATCTTCTTTTTCCCCGTCCTTTTCCGTTTTATTTATTTATTTATTTTGTTCATCACACCATAATATCGATAATATAATTAGTACAAGACATTAAAATACTTATCGATTTGTGTCGAATAAGAAGGATATCGGACTAAGAAAACACGAATATACAAGTGTACTGCACACAGCGTTGATGGTCGCTTATTCCGGTACCCCGACTATTTGATTATTAAGATAAGTTAACTTAAACAATAATCTTTATATTGTTTGCATCATTATTACTAGTCGCATATTTACATTAATTTTCAAAAAATAAGCATTATATTTAATAAGGGTCGATGTCGAATCTGACATCCTAATCCTTAGGGATTTATTTCGATGTCGGAAAAGCCGAGGGAGTCAAGTTTTCATTCAAGCAAAGTGTCGATACGTTAGATCCGTTGCCAATTCCATAATTGGATGTCGAGTCTAATAATCTAATCAAACAATTTAGCCAATTCAATTTTTTCGTTGATGCTAACGTAGATGTTATTTAATTCGTTCGAATCATGACATTACAAACGCGGAGGAATATTTATATTGTCTTGGTTATTTTAAACGATTCAAATCAATTTTCTATATCTTTTTCACTCTAGTACACCATATCGATTCCATAATCGAATATGGGATATGACGAGCATCACAATTAGAATCGAGTATAAATCATTCCAAGTATTTAATATCGATTTCATAATCGAATATTGAATATAACGAATATCGAAAATATAAATCGGGTATAAGTTAATCCATACTTGTACGCGATTTATAAAAATTGACGGTTTTCGACAATTAAAAAAAAGCGGACAGACCCCCACGCATATCGCGCGCCTGTCAGGTGACTCGCGCGGAGGCCTGGTTCGTCGGGTCTTTTTTTTTTGTTTTCTCGTCTTTTCTATTCTTTTCCGATCTTACATTAAACAGCGACTTTTGCGACATATTTTCCAGAATTCGATAAATATTTTTCTTGACCTCGGTCGACACGTGTTAATCCATCACGTGACATATAAAGCTTTCCAAAATCATGTATTCATCACATCTATATCTTTATTCAATTTATTACTCGTTACATCGTTACTAACGATTTGATTATTTCCTTTGTCAATTTTTGTCGTTTATTTTATTTTATTAAAATGAACCCACATGCTAAAATTCTACTTTGACGTAGAATTAATTGCATTAAATCGACATAGAAATCCTTTTTAATTCCCCTCACATGTCTAGGAAAAATAATGTTTGCTTAAGCATTTTTCCTGTTTTACTAACAAGCGTATTGGAAAGACATTCGAATTCTTAGTAGAGGTCGCTAATGTGCGGGCGGGGTTGGGTGTCCTTTGTGGGCTTCCCAACACGTACCCTCACCCCTTACTCAGAACCTTGGTTTCCGGATGCCCGAAACCGTTGGCGCACGAGAGTCATTCTATACACGATAACCGGTAGTGACGGAATCGGTATCGTAATGCAAAGGGACGAGCCCAATAAACTCTGACATCGGAAATGGGCCGTATTTTGTATACGGCCCACTACGACATAGAGTGGGTTCGAATGGGCCCGAACTCCCACAAAGTTCGGTGGCGACTCCACATAGATTTAAATTTCAATTCGATCAATACTCATATGGAGATTCATTCGCCTCCCCAAACCCGCGCGTGGCCGCGTCGGGGTGGACCTATGTCATGTCCACAACCTTAATTTCGAAGGTATGATATGTGTTGTGGGGGGCATCAACCGAAGCTCAGTTAGGAATTCAAATCGAAAGTTATTCACTCACTGAAAGTAAGTTGTTTCCTCACCACACTAAAGTGTCAATTCAAATCGAAAGATATTGATACCTAAGTATCCACCCTTCCTTTACCCAGGATTCTCTCTCTCTCTCTCTCTCTCTCTCTCTCTCTCTCTCTCTCTCTCTGTTTCTGTAGCCCCTAGTGGTGGATTGTTGGAAAATGGGGGCTAAGTCCTTATCTCTAATTGTCCCACATAGGAAGAGTAGTAGTGTCTTGTGGTGTTTATATACACTACTCTAACTATGGGTATCACTAGTGGTGAAAGGGGGTCATTTTATATGAGCCTGCGAGGTGCTTAATTCAGCTCGCACACGCGTGCCCGTGCCCGAGCCCGGCCCGGATCCGGATTCGGGATTTGGGATTTGGCAAATCGCCTGCGGCGGGCTTTGCCTACTTGTTGGGCCTGCCTCGGTTTAGGTTTAGGGTTGACTGTGAGTGTGGGTGGGTGACTGCTGCTGCTGTCCGTTGTGCAAGTCAAAGAGTGTGGCTGTTGTGGAGAGATATTCTCTCCTTTTTATGGCTTTTAAGAGCGCGTTACACATTGAAATCGCGGAACGACCTTAATTTCGAAGGTATGATATGTGTTTTGGGTGGTATCAACCGAAGCTCAGTTAGGAATTCAAATCGAAAGATATTCACTCACTGAAAGTAAGTTGTTTCCTCACCTCACTAAAGTGTCAATTCAAATCGAAAGATATTGATACCTAAGTATCCACCCTTCCTTTACCCAGGATTCTCTCTCTCTCTGTTTCTGTAGCCCCTAGTGGGGGATTGTTGGAAAATAGGGGCTAAGTCCTTATCTCTAATTGTCCCACATACGAAGAGTAGTAGTGTCTTGTGGTGTTTATATACACTACTCTAACTATGGGTATCACTAGTGGTGAAAGGGGGTCATTTTATATGAACCTGTGAGGTGATTAATTCAGCTCGCCCACGCGTGCCCGTGCCTGAGCCCGGCCCGGATCCGGATTCGGGATTTGGGATTTGGGATTTGGCAAATTGCCTGCGGCGGGCTTTGCCTACTTTTTGGGCTTGTCTCGAGTTAGGTTTAGGGTTCACTGTGAGTGTGTGTGGGTGACTGTTGCTGCTGTCTGTTGTGCAAGTCAAAGAGTGTGGTTGTTGTGGAGAGATATTCTCTCCTTTTTTGCAGCCTTTGACTCTTATAAGTACCAAGGTAAACGCATGGCTTTTAAGAGCGCGTTACACATTGAAATCGCGGAACGACCTTAATTTCGAAGGTATGATATGTGTTGTGGGGGGTATCAACCGTAGCTCAGTTAGGAATTCAAATCGAAAGATATTCACTCACTGAAAGTAAGTTGTATCCTCACCTCACTAAAGTGTCAATTCAAATCGAAAGATATTGATACCTAAGTATCCACCCTTCCTTTACCCAGGATTCTCTCTCTCTCTCTCTCTATTTCTGTAGCCCTAGTGGGGGATTGTTGGAAAATAGGAGCTAAGTCCTTATCTCTAATTGTCCCACATAGGAAGAGTAGTAGTGTCTTGTGGTGTTTATATACACTACTCTAACTATGGGTATCACTAGGGGTTAAAGGGGGTCATTTTATATGAACTTGCGAGGTGCTTAATTCAGCCCACACACGCGCGCGCGTGCCTTAGCCCCGCCCGGATCCGGATTCGGGATTTGGGAAATCGCCTGCGGCGGGCATTGCCTACTTTTTGGGCCTGTTTCGGTTTAGGTTTAGGGTTCACAAAGTAACTCCTTTTCCTTCTTCCTTTCTTCTCTGCTCATAAATCTACCTACCTGGGTATCGTAATTAACTGTCGTTCCAATGCTCCGTGCCTCAAGTGGGTGAGTCTCGGTGCAGCAGTGTCAACCTTGGGGAACTACCGGTACTTGCTGATCGACACCTCGGTCGAACCGGAAATAGTTTTCAAGTCAGAGGCCTCCTTACCTCTCGGTTACCTCTTCTCCTCTCCCTCCCTCTCGTTCGATTTCAATCCTTTTGTCACAACAATGTGAAAACTATTTTTGTTGCTGTAATAATATCTGTTGTGTCAAAATTGGTTCCTGATTTGTCTAAAATTGAACAATTGGATGGTAACAATTACAAAAGGTGGTCTCAGAAACTGCTGATGATTTTTGAACAACTCGATATTGATTGTGTGTTGTCTGAGGATTGTCCTGTCCCTGTTGTTGTGTCCCCTATTGTCGAGGCTACTCCTCCTATCGCGTCTGTTATCAAGTCTAATGATGATGCTATCAAAAAGTACGAAAAAGATAATAAGACTGCTCGTTGTCATATTCTAAACAACATGACTAACACCCTGTTTGATTTATTGCTCCTAATAAGTCGACTAAATTTATTTGGGAGTCGTTAGAGTCAAAATATGGGTCTGATGATGCTGGGAAAAAGAAATATGTTGTCGGAAAATGGTTGGAATTTGTTATGGAGGATGGTAAACCAATAATGGAGCAAGTGCATATTTATGAAAACTTGTGTGTTGATGTCATAAATGAAGGGATGAAATTGTGTGATGTTTTTCTTGCTAATGTACTACTTGAAAAATTTCCTCCCTCCTGGTCTGACTATAGAAATCACCTTAAACATAAGAAAAAAGACTTGTTCCTCCAAGACCTTATGGGTCATATGAGGACCGAAGAGGCTAATCGTCTTAAAGATAAACCAGTTGCTCTACCTGTTAATGCTGCTAAAGTTAATATGGTTGTAGTTGAGTCTGGTGGTCCGTCTAATGCTGACAAGTCCAAGGGAAAAAATAAGGGGAAAAATAAGAATGGTCAGGGTCAGGTCAGAAAAATGGTCCAAGAAACCAAACCCGTTCCCAAAATCCAAAAACCTCAGGGTATTCTCGTCTGCTTCGTGTGTGGGAAAAGCGGTCACAAGGCTTACCAGTGTACTCACAAGAAAACTGTTGAAGCAAATGTTGCTGTTACTGATGATGAAGTCATTGCTGTTGTGGTTGTTGAGGCTAATTTGGTGGGAAATACTGTTGAATGGGTGCTGGATACTGTCGCTTCAAGACACCTCTACGCTGAAAAGGGGATGTTCGCCGAGTTCGAGGAAGTGGCCAACGGGGAATATGTTTACATGGGTAACTCTTCATCTGCAGTGATCTCCGGAAAAGGCAAGATCTTTCTCAAACTCTCCTCAGGAAATACTCTCGCCGTGACAAATGTGTTGTATGTTCCTTCTTTACGTCGAAACCTTGTGTCTGGCGCTTTACTTAACAAAGCTGGTTGAAGCTTGTTTTTGAAGCTGACAAGGTAGTAATGTCGCGTAATGGGGACTTTGTCTTGAAGGGATATTTGTCTGGGGGTTTATTTATTTTGAACACTAATTTTGATTTTAATAATATTGCTTCCACTTCTGCTTATATCGTTGAATCTCTTGATATCTGGCATGGTAGATTAGGTCATGTGAATGTAGATTATATTAAAAAGCTTAGAAAGATGAGTCTAATTCCAAGCTTAACTAATAAAGAATTCTCGAAGTGTGCTAGCTGTGTTGAGGCTAAATTCACTAAAAAACCTAGTAAACCAGTTTCTGCTAGGAGTACGAGTCTTCTTGAATTAATTCACACCGACATAGCTGATTTCAAGAATACTGCAAGTAGAGGCGGTAAGCATTATTATGTCACCTTTATAAACGACTGTTCAAGATACACTAGAGTATATTTGCTTAGGACTAAAGACGAAGCAGAACAATCGTTTATAAACTTTAAAACCAAAGTCGAAAATCAGCTCGACAGGAAAATAAAAAGGGTAAGGTCTGACAGAGGGGACGAGTATAGGTCCGATTACTTAGTTGATTTCTGTGAGAAAAACGGATTAATCCATGAGTATAGTCCACGTTACTCTCAGTCTAATGGTGTAGCTGAACGTAAAAACAGAACTTTAAAAGAAATGATGAATGCTATGCTCTTAAGTTCTGGCCTTTCTGACGATATGTGGGGAGAAGCGATTTTATCGGCTTGTCATATTCTTAACCGTGTTCCTCATAAGAAAATAGATAAGACCCCCTACGTGATTTGGAAGGGCTACCCTCCTAACCTGAGCTTCCTTAGGGTATGGGGTTGTTTAGCTAAGGTGGGTTTACCTGAGTTTAGGAGACCCACAGTTGCACCAAAAACCTACATTGTGTGTTTATCGGTTATGCACAAAATAGCTCTGCTTATAGATTCATGTCCTTAAATGATCGTTCTATATCTGAAGCTAGAGATGCTGAATTTTTTGAACATGTTTTTCCATTAAAGAAGAATGTTGAATCACCTTCTGTTTGACCTGTTACATCTGTTGATGTGTCTTCACATGCTAGCACTTCTACTGATCATAATATTGAACCTAGAAGGAGTAAAAGAACTAGATGTGCAAAGAACTTTCGTGATGATTTTGTTTCAACATTCCTATCTGAACATGGTTACTCTATCTGTGCTAGTGAAGAGTTTGTGTTTTCTTTTTTAATAGAAGAGGATCCAAAAACGTATGATGAAGCAATGAAATCCATTGATGCTGATTTTTGGAAAGATGCTATTAAAAATGAACTTGATTCTATTGCTTATAATCAGACTTGGGAGTTAACTGATTTACCTAAAGGTAGCAAACCCATTAGCAGTAAATGGGCGTTTAGAAAGAAAATAAGACCTGACGGTCCAATAGAAAGGTTTAAAGCTAGACTTGTGGTTAGAGGCTTTACACAAAAGAAAGATATTGATTATTTCGATACTTATTTACCTGTGACCAAAATTTCGACTATAAGAATTCGGATTGCTTTAGCTGCTATTCATAACCTAGTTATACATCAGATGGATGTTAAAACTGTCTTTTTGAATGGTGATTTAAGAGAAGAAATCTATATGACGCAACCTAAAGGATTTGTGGACAAAGGTCAAGAGAATAAAGTGTGTAAACTGAACAAATCACTATATGGTCTAAAACAAGCACCAAAACAGTGGTATGAGAAATTTAACAGCACTTTGATAACAAATGGCTATATGGTTAACAATTCTGATTCATGTGTGTATTCGAAGATGTTTGAATCTGACTATGTGATCATATGCCTGTATGTTGATGATATGTTAATTTTTGGTAATAATGTGGATGTAGTAATTAAAACCAAAGATTTTTTGTCATGAAAATTTGAGATGAAAGACCTAGGAGAAGCTGATGTAATCCTAGGAGCTAAGGTTACCCGAAACTCTAAAGGAATCTCTTTGAGTCAATCTCATTATGTTGAAAAAGTGTTGAAAAAATTTGACTGTTTTGATGTCGAGCCTGCTAGAACACCCTATGATGCTAGCATATCTTTGTGTAAAAACATGGGTAAGAGTGTTTCCCAAGAAGAGTATGCTAAAATTCTAGGTAGTGTGATGTTTCTTACGAACTGTACACGACCAGACATTGGTTATGCCGTTAGTAGACTGAGTCGTTACACACATAACCCTAGTTCTGAACATTGGACTGCACTTCATCGTTTACTGAGATACCTAAAAGGAACAGTTGATTTGTGTCTGCATTACAATAAATTTCCAGCTGTATTGGAAGGATATAGTGATGCGAATTGGGTTACAGGAAACGATCAAATTTGTTCTACTAGTGGTTATGTCTTTACCATAGGTGGAGGTGCTGTATCGTGGAAGTCCTCTAAACAGACTTGTATGGCACGCTCCACTATGGCGTCAGAGTTCATAGCTCTTGAGTTAGCAGGACAAGAGGCTGATTGGTTGAGAAACCTACTAGCCGATGTGCCTATGTGGGGAAGACGGCAGACACCGATATCCCTAAACTGTGATTGGCAAGCAGCCGTTGGAGTTGCTAAAAATAGTGTCTATAATGCAAAGAAAAGGCATATGCGAATTAGACACGCTGCAGTAAGACAACTCCTTGAAAATGGAGTAATAGTTGTGGACTATGTGAAGTCCGAATGCAATCTTGCTGATCCCCTCACTAAGGGATTGCCTAGGAGACAAGTTGTTGACTTGTCGAGGGGAATGGGGCTTAGGTCCTTCAGTCAAGTTAAAGAGTGATACTTGACTAGTTCCAAAGTCTCCATTTCTATGGCATTGTATGGGTTCATAGCCTTAATGGTGGTGCTTTTGAGACGCACTTGATGAACTATACATTAGGTTGGACTCATGTCCTTAATGGCTCACGTGAGAAGTGCTATTGAGAAGCACTTGAGCCACCTGCATAGGTGTAACAATCATAAGACTATGAGAAGTCCTATGATTACACTTGTAAGTACCAAGGTAAACGCATGGCTTTTAAGAGCACGTTACACATTGAAATCGCGGAACGACCTTAATTTCGAAGGTATGATATGTGTTGTGGGGGGTATCAACCGAACCTCAGTTAGGAATTCAAATCGAAAGATATTCACTCACTGAAAGTAAGTTGTTTCCTCACCTCACTAAAGTGTCAATTCAAATCGAAAGATATTGATACCTAAGTATCCACCCTTCCTTTACCCAGGATTCTGATTCTCTCTCTCTCTCTGTTTCTGTAGCCCTTAGTGGGGGATTGTTGGAAAATAGGGGCTAAGTTCTTATCTCTAATTGTCCCACATAGGAAGAGTAGTAGTGTCTTGTGGTGTTTATATACACTACTCTAACTATGGGTATCACTAGTGGTGAAAGGGGGTCATTTTATATGAACCTGCGAGGTGCTTAATTCAGCTCGCACACGCGCGTGCGCCCGTGCCCGAGCCTGGCCCGGATTTGGGATTTGGGATTTGGGAAATCGCCTGCGGCAGGCTCTGCCTACTCCTCTTCCTTCTTCTTAACTGTCGTTCCAATGCTCCGTGCCTCAAGTGGGTGAGTCTCGGTGCAGCAGTGTCAACCATGGGGAACTACCGGTACTTGCTGATCGCCACCTCGGTCGAACCGGAAATAGTTTTCAAGTCAGAGGCCTCCTTACCTCGTCACTGCAAATACCTCTCGGTTACCTCTTCTCCTCTCCCTCCCTCTCGTTCGATTTCAGTCCTTTTGTCACAACACGTAATTTCACAACTCCCATAGTCGGAATCGACTCTACTCAATGGTGACGCGACCTGGACGACTCAACTAAGACCATCCAGATATTGTTGAACTATTATTTCCGTATAGAGTTTAGAATCAAACAATGGAAAATCATCATAAGCAACGCAAAATCGCTACATATATGTTACAGTCTAATCATAATCAGGTGATGAGCGGCGACTTAAATAGATACCCGGTACAAATCGTTATGTCTGATCTAACATACAAGAAATATTAAAGAGAATATATTTTTGTTTAAAATCGCATATAGCTAGTTAAATGGATAAGGTTATATAATTAAGTATATTGGACCATTACATGTACAAAATATAGTAGATGTATAACAAAATGCAATAAAAATTTAAAATTATAATGCACATGGTCAAAAATAAAATCTAAGGTTATTTGTCAAAGCATTTATTACTTACGAACAGTCTCCTCAAGTTCTCTTAAGCCTCCAACCTTTTGTTCGATTTCTTCAATTAGCTCCTCACGCCACAATGCTGCCCTAGCTGTCTCCTCAATGTCTTCTTGCTACATAAACATTATACATTCATCCAAGTCAAAACATTTCGAATGACAAACTGAAGATATGCAAATATAAATTGGAACCCAAATTTTATAGGATTATTTAGGAAGAATAATCTCAACTTTGAGCGATATTCTTTTAATAAAACGAACTTTATCTAATCTGGAAATAAATCGTATTTGACATATCTTACATTAATGGAATTAGATCTAAAATGACCTGATACATCAGGCTACCATGGGTCTAATCTTCGTTTTATAAGCAAATTGTTTCTTCTTTCTTTTGTTGGACTCGATCCAGTTTTTTGTGGTTAAAACCCAATAATTTTTTTTTGCAAATTTTTTGGGATCTAAAATGTCGAAGGATGTTTTCTGGAAACAATATATTTGAGTACACTCGAGGGGAGTGGCATAATAAGTGTCATTATACTGTTGCTAGAGGGTATAACTGGTCTCGATTAAAGCGGAAGAAAGTGGACTGGGCACGTCTGGTATGGAATAAGTGGTCGATCCCTAAGCATAGGTTCGTGGCTTAGTTGTATCACCAGAGAGCGTTAAGAACTCGAGATAAGCTGCATAAAATTCAGATTATAGATGATGCGGAATGTTGCTTGTGTGCGAACACAGTGGAAACAACAGCTCACCTGTTTTGTCAATGTGAATATAGTAAGACTATACTACTGAATGTTGAAAAATGGGTTGAATGCCGAATGCAATTGACGCTGAATGTTAACTGGAGACTACAGATAAGGGGATCGAAATTGAAAAGAGGAATAGTGAACGGGGTGATCAATGCGTGTGTATATCACATATGGATGCAGCGAAATCAGAGTAGATTGGAGTATATGATTACGAGACCTGATATCCTCATCGAAAGGATTAGAAAAGAACTACAATTGTATTTCCGAGGAATTAGGAAAGGGAAATTAAGCACGAGGGACTCTGAATATGTAACTAGAATCATAGCATATTGTATATGATTTTTTGATTTATCTATATACTTACCATTTAACAAAAAAACAATATATTTGAGTGTATTTTAAACAAATAAATCGCAAGCAAACAAATCGCTGAAAAAACAATTTGGGGAAAGATGAAAGTGAATTAGTCGAAGAAGATGAAGGCGTGATGAGAATTATTTGGTAAAGTTTAGGTTAACTTTTCAAATAAATAGTCGTGGTTTATTTCCAGATTATCGTTACGGTATGATACAAAAAAGTTTTTAAAATGGAAATGGTTAATGTAAGTAAAAAGAGAAAGAGTTTAGTAGGTAGCCGGTTACCCAGTTCCATTAATGTAAGATATGTCCAATACTTGGGTTTATTCCCAGATTAAATAAAGTTCAGTTTAATTATAGAAGACCATTCCAAAAATTGGGATTATTCAGGTTAAATAATCCAATTTTATATTATAACAAACACTAACAATTTAGAATTTTCATTATTATTAAATTCATTTCCTCTTATCGAGAAGTCGTTTGGTTCCAACTCTAAAAATACATTAATTAAAAACTACCACAAAATTTGAAAATTGGTTGTTGAGAGGCGATATTTTCGAAAAAAATGTTGTATGAAACTTCCCCTAAAAAATTCAACGCCTGTATAATGAGGTAAGTCACTTACCCTCTTCTACTGTTTATTTGAAATTACGATGAAATTTAATTAAATATAGAGAGACAAAAACTTTTGCCATATAAACCTCATGAATTACAGTTTCCTAGGAAATTAAAATTTGTTGAGCTATCAAAATGACTCTTAGCATTTGATAGGCTAGTGCCATTTAAATGTGTCTTGCGAATTTTATCGTTTTTCATCCTTATATCGAAGAAAAAAATAACTTTTATGTTTATACTCCACACTCTAATATGAATTGAATTTCTTTCTAACTTGTGTATTTCAAAATTTATGAAATTTATTCCGTTGTTTGCATAAATAGTAATGTAAATAATTTGTAATTTAAATAGTGTTTAACACGACTTTCCTCTTTATACAAGAAAAATCTGCCTAGTCGATACCATGTTTCATAATTAACGGGGTATTTTATGTTATATTATGACTCCCATGAGTTACTTTTTAGGTTTTCAGTACATAAGTGTGTAATTATAATATGAATAAAAAAAGGGGGAAAAAGAATCATATAAGAAGATGTTGTGTGAAGAGAATCGTTAGCATGATATGGGCAAGTCTAATGAGTCTATTATGCGGATCATGTACTATGTTGATTATGCAGTTTTGTTATTTGGTAAATGTAACATGTTTAGAGTTTGTCTTTGGCTCATTAAGAAAAGGTTTCTTATTAGCTCGACATTGTCTAAACCTAGGTCTTCTATTCTAGGGTAAAAAAAAGTACAAAGACACTCGATATTAGAATTGGGAGAAAATCTATCTATTAAAACTTCTCCTTGATACTCCCTCCATTCCAATGAATTGTTTGTCTTTACTTTTGACACAAAGGTGAAAGGAAATCCAATAAGGAAATGACATGTGGACCAAACTCATAAGAATGGTCAGATTACAAATAAAAAGCATTCCTAAAATAGAAAGGCAAACAGTTCATTGAGACGTCCAAATATGAAATAGACAGATAGTTCATTGGGACGAAGGAAGTAATATTTAATTCCTCTCATACAGAGTAAAATTGATAATGAACCAGATTTAATTTCTTGACTTATTGTGCTCTTTGCTTTTTCTATTGGCTTCAGAGTATCAAATCTCGGCCGTCACGTATCGTATCGGCCGAGATTTCTCGGTATCGGCCGCCGCCGAGTCGAGAATCGCCGAGATAGATCGGGCATAAAAAAAAGGGCGCCGAATCGGCCGATACACCCGAGTCAACTCGGGTATCGTCCGAGATGGGCGAGTCGAGTTGATTTGACTACCGACATTTTTTTTCTGGATAGGGTAATGGCAGGTTGGCGAACAAGATGGGAAGGAGATTGAGAGTTTTATTCTTTAAAAAAATGAAGAGGATGGGTGAAATGGTGAAGATAGGAATGGAGTGAGGGAGAATGGGAGTTGGAGAGATGTGAGGGGCGGCTGATTTGAGGGCAGGTGTCATGTATGGAGTAGGTCAGTAGGTGTATGTGGGGTAACAGTTTCACAAATTCTTGTTTTTGACGGAGATCTCCGTCACAAACGTATGACGGGTCAAATAGGTACCAAATAGGTGGGATAAGACAAAAGCGAGGTTAGTGGAACCTAGATAAATGATAGTCCTTTTCTCCTCAAGTGGTACTTATTTGACCCGTCTTAAAGATTGCGACGGATATATCCGTCGCAAGAGAGACCAACTGTTGTATTAATTATATGGGATATATTAATTAGATGTGAGGGAGTCGATGGGGTAAATATTAAACCATTAATTATAAGGGTATACTCCATTAATTATAAAGATTTCTGGAAAGAATATAAAATACTCTATAAGATAAAATAATACACAAAATATAGTAGTTAATTTACCCAACTAAATCAAAATTGATCGATACGATCGATAAAACGACCGAGATATCACCGATATATTATATATATATATAGTAAATAAAAAAGTTGTGGTAGATAAATTTGAACATAGTTTAAAGTAAATAACTATAAAAACAAAAAACATTCCAATAAAACCTTCTTAAATAAATGTTGACCGATATAGCCGATATTACTCCACGACAAGCGAGTTTAAGGCGATTCCGCGAAACCGCGACCGAAACCGATATCGCGACCAAAAACGAGATTTAAAACCCTGATTGGCTTGCATCATCCCACAGACATTTCCGCACAACAGTTGGTATTTGGAATGTATTAGAATTTGATTGTGTGATCATTTGTCTATATGTTGATGACATGTTGATACTTGGTAATAATTTGGATGTCGTAATTAAATCCAAAGAATTTGTCATCACAATTTGAGATGAATGGCTTAGGAGAAGCTGATGTTATCCTAGAGGTTAAGGTTATCCGAAACTCTAATGAAATTTGCCTAAGTCATCTCATTATGTGAACAAACTGTTAGAAGAGTTGTTGAATTAACATTAGTCATACGTTAGAGTAACATTAGTCATATTGTTGGAGTACCATTGATCTACCCCTAATCCAGGAGGGCTCTCGGACTCAATATATATAGAAGAGTTTTGTGAAACACAACCTTTGATAAAAACATTTTGCGAAACACCACATTTAATAAAAGAATTATTTCATGGGAATAATATCAACTATGTGTGTGCTTCTTAAAATAATCCAAATTATATGTAATCTCATTTTAATATGAACTACGCATTCATTACTCTCGCTTTGTTATGTATGAAATTATGACTCGCTATTACAGGTCATAGTGACTTGTTGTAACTTTCTAGGGTTTTATTAGGTCCATTGCAGTCATCGTGAAAGCCAAAATTACAATAAAAACATTTTTTTCATAGCTTCTATAACACTAAATGAAAAAAAAAATGGAAGATGATTTTTTGGAAAATTTAATTTTTTTTTCAATGGCCGAAAATGAACACGAAATGTGAATCAGAAGAAGAAGAAGAATTAGAGAAAGAGTTGAATAAGGGAGATTCAACAGGTAGCCGGTCACTCATAGCAAAGCGAGGTTAATGAAGACATAGTTCATATTAAAATGAGATTACGTTTAGTTTGTATTAATTTAAGAAGTACACGCATAGTTGATATTATTCTCATGAAATAACCCTTAATAAAAAAGTTTGTAAAACACACCCTTTATTAAAAAGGTTTTACAAAACACCAACTTTAACAAAAAAAATTGTAAAACACAACCTTTAAAAAAATATTTTCTTGCGAAACACAGCATTTTTTTCGGAGTTTGATCGAAATAAAAAAAATAAACCCGTGTTGACTCGATTTTTTCGGTGAAATCACGTGCATGGTTAGCTTTCCTTTTTTGCTACATTTTCCCTCAATAAATCTATTTTTGCTCTTCATTTTTCTCCCTTTTAATTAATTATGCTCAATAACTCCTCTAATTAAAATGATTAGAAGAGAATCGGCGAGTATAACCGAGATTGTAAAGAATTGAAGAGAATTGACGTTATTCCTGAAAATGGATTCGAAGATGTTAATCATGGTTTGTTAGGATTTGGAGGGGTGCGTGAAAGAAAGTTGAGTTTAATGAGAGGGATAAGGCGAAGTTGTGTTTTTATTATCATAATTGAGTGCGAGAGATTATTATAACAAAATGATCAAGTCACATGATTTCATCAAAAACCTGAGTCAACACCGAATCTATATTTTTGACTCGGGTTTTTGATGAAATCATGTAACTTGATCATTTTGTTATAATAATCTCCCCCACTCAATTTTGTTAATAAAAACACAACTTCACCTTATCCCACTCATTAAACTCAACTTTCTTTCACCACTCCCAAATCCTAACAAAATTAATGATTAATTGGTTCATTTCATCAAAACTCAAATTAGGAAAATATCATACGTAATAAAGAAATTCAAGTAGAGAATCTTTTGATTTTGTAATATATACTTAATCTATTATATTAATATTAATGTGATGTTTTAAAATTTTTAGGTAAAAACCTTTAAAGTTCATTTTTTAAAATTATCGTAAAAAAATTATAAAAATGAAATAATTTGATACGTGATAGAAAATGCTTTCATTAGAGTATAAATTTCATATTATCTGTTCAAAAATAATATGATGAATTTATTACATATAACAGTTGTAAAATTATCTCACATCGACAAATTATAATATAGTAGTGAAATGCTATATTATAAATAAGATTAATCATTCATTCTTAGTTATCTAAGAAAAATCTTTTGAATCTCAAAAAGAGAACACTTAAGACTATAAACCGTAGTAATTATCCCACATCGAAAAATTATGATGAGGTGATGAGATTTCTTATTATAAATGAGAGTACTCATTCGATTTTAAATATCGATTATAAATAAGGTGATGATAATTCTATATTATAAATAAAAGTAATCATGTGCACTTAGATATTAACCAAAAAGATTTTGAGTCTTAAAAATATCAAAACTCTAAACTATACACTTAAATAAAAAAACTATAAGGTGACAGAATTCAATATTATAATAAAGATTAATAATAATTTGTCTTTAGACATCAATTCAACCATCAATCTTTTGACTCTTAAAAAAACTCCCAATAAAGGTGTCATCAACCAATAATTATCCCACATCGACTGATAAGTGTAGTTTGTAGTGCCTATTTCGTAGTATTTTGGTCCCAATTTCCTTGCGGAATCGCTCCTTGGGAGCGGTTCATGGGCTACTTATGCTTCCTCTAGCTCGTTTCAGGTTCCCGAGACCATTCGTGAAGAGTTGGAGCGATTCCGACTCAATACATACACTTTTCGGAGCCTACGAAGCGGAGGAACGATCACTCGATGCCTTGGATTCGACCCCGAGACCTTGGGACCCAATCCCGAGCCTCCGAGACCCGATCCCGAGTCCCAAGAATCAATGAGAAACCCATGTGGAGCGAGGAGGAACCTTAAAGATCATATTGGAGGCCTACAAGACTCATCCCTGACGGGTATGGCCTCATCCCGTCCGGGATGAGGTGCACAAAAGAGAGGTGTTCTGTTTTGGACCCCTCCCGGTCGGGACCAACCCGTCCCGGTCGGGACCAATCCCGTCCCGGTCGGGACCATGCAGCTGTAGCACGCATCTCATTCTTTTCTCCTCCTTCATTCTTGTAACCTTATAAATACTCCCCTCTTGTATTGTTTAGAGACACTACCTTACATTAGACTCTCTTAAGCCTCTCTACAAGATAAAACCCTAGATTTAGAGTTCATCCTTTTAGATTAATCTTCTCTTTAATCCTTAGTTAATCTTTGTTAATCTAGTTTAGTTGGTCTTGTATTAAGAAGATACTTGAAGATTCATCCAAGCTTGACAACCTTGGAGTTGATTTGGGTTTCTTATTTATGCAAGTTTACATCTTTTTCATCATCTTGTTGTTGGTATAATCTTCTCTACTCTTATTCTTGTTTATTCAATCTAGTTTCAATCTTTTTATATTGTTCTTGTTATTGTTCTTATTGTTCATAATGGATGTTTGGTTTTTCATGTTGTTTCCTCTTGTTTATGTTTTTTTTAGTTTGATAATGAGTGAGTAGTCTCCTTGTGGGTTAGTAGGGGGATTAAGGGTTGATTATGGGTGATTAGGGTTTGATTAGGGGTAAAGGGTGAATCTTTGTTGTTAGTCACATTTTGGGCACTCTATGTGTTTGTTGATATGCTTGTGTGAGTAGTAGTGGCCATGCTTCCCATACTTGTGCTCACCATCTCATTGTTTGCCCATTGTGTGGTTGTGTTGAGGTTGGTCTTAGACGAGAGAGCGCGAACTTACCTTGATGTTGGTCTAAGTAGCGAGAGCCCGGACCGACTTTAGCAATTAGGAGGCACCTACACCCTTGACCGCCCCAATTACCCATCTACACTTATGAACCCGACCTAACCCACTTCTTCTCCATTTTTTATTCAACTTCTTAGTTAGTCATCATTTCTCTAGTTTATTGTTTAGTTTGTGTTTAGTTATTTCATTTAGCATTGTTTTAGCCTAGTCATTGTTATTAGTCTTGTTCACTCCTCTTCTCATATCCTAGCTTGTCAACCATTAATTCTTTGTGTTTGTTTGTGACTTAGTCTCGTTTTTAGGCCGCCTAGTTTAGACCTTACAATACCGTCTCCGTGGATATCGACCCTACTTGCCCTAGCTACCCACTAGGAATAGTCGGTTATTTATTTGATCGGTTGGACCCGCGACAAATCCGACCATCAATTTGGCGCCGTTGCCAGGGACGGTGCATTATTTAGACTTAGTTTGCTTATAGCTAGACTTAGTTACCCTTCTTTGTGCTCTTCTATCATCTCTTGTGCATATTCTCTAGATTTTTCTTGGTTCATTAGTTTTATTTCTCCTTCTTTTCTCTTTGTCCTTCGATTGTGCTTGTTTATTGTCGTTACCTAGTGCCCATAAAGCACTAGATGTTCTCACGTTTGTTCTAGTGTGTAGTGTATGCCTAGGCGGGGAGGCGACTTCTTTCTCTTTAATCCACAGCCGGAAAGACTTTTTCGAGCCTTTCACCAACGGACGATTAACCAGGTTAGAATCTCTCAACCGAGTGCAAGCAATACCCATCAAAAGCAAGCTCAAGGAAACGATTTTGAGGAAGCATCTCGAGAGACGGCCGAAGGGAATTTCACCAATCCCTTTAGATATTCTAGTCCTAGTTCCCCCTCTACATCTACTTCAACTCCGTCTTCACCACCATCTCCCTTACATCCAATAATGCCGAAGTTTTCGTCTCACTCCACATTTACGGAAGATGTCTTGCCGGGACCGAATGCTCTACCGGCCGCTTATGCCGGAAATTTTGTGGCCAAGACTCACTTCATCCAACTTGTGGAAAGGAATCAATTTAGTGGTTTGCCCACCGAAGACCCGCACCAACACATGGAGACTTTCTCCGATTATTGCGACGCTATCTCTTAACCCGGGGTTACACAAGATCAAATCCGATGGGTATTATTTCCATTCTCATTAATTGGAAAAGCGAAGCAATGGATCAAGAGTCTCGATAGGGAAACCATGGGCATCGACACTTGGAAGAAGCTTGCATTGGCGTTCTACCAAACATTCTACCCTCCGGAAAAGACTAATTTGCTTAGGGCCTCCATCACCGGTTTCCAACAACGGGATGAAGAGAGCCTTTATGAAGCTTGGGAGAGGTTTAAATCTTTGGTGAGATCGTGCCCCCACCATGGACTTTCACAATGGTTCTTAGTCCAACAATTTTGGAATGGTCTTTATGAGGACTCAAGAACTATACTCAACATGGGCTCAAATGGTAGGTTCACCGAGGTCGATGATGACCAAACATGGGCAAGAATCGAGGAGATGGCGGTTCATAATTCTCAATACTAAAGGCCTAGGAAGGCAAATCGAGGAGGTAGGCACGAGGTTGATGCTATTACTCAATTAAGCATTGACCTTGGAGCTCAATTGAAGACACACATGGAGACCATTGATAAGAAGCTCCAAGGCCACCTCAATCAAGTTCAAAGCGTTAGTTCCTCCCATCAACACTCAACTCAAGAAGTGAATGCTTTGGGATTTGCACCTCCTTTGCCTTATTATGGGATGTGTGACACTTGTGGAGTCGTTGGTCATGATCCTATGCATTGTCAAGGGAGTATTGAGCAAGTGAATGCCTTTCAAGCGTTCAAGCAAGGTGCCTCCTATTCCAATCAATACCAAGCTTCCAATCAAGTCCCTCAACAACAAGCTATGCAACCTCGTCCTTATGTTCCACCTCCCTTAAGGGACAACAACCAAGGTTATCAAGGCAACTCGAGGCCCTTCAACAATTTCAAGCAAAATAACCAAGGTACTTCCCACAACAACAATCAAGGGAACTTCAATCAAGGTGGTTTCCAAGGAAACCAAAACTTTCAAAGACAACAAAACCACAACCAAGGGTATCAAAATCACAAAAATGGCAACAATCAAGGCCTTTATCAAGGCAATTCTCATGGGTTCCAAGGGAACCATCATCAACAACAAAGCAAGCCTAGGAGCCGATCTCCTACTCATGACTATGACATTCCTCTAGCCATCACTGATACTCGTCATAACCCACAATCTCCTCCTCGGAATTTTGACATGCAAAAGCAAATGATGGATATGCAAAGGAGTACTCAAGAAATGCAAAGGAGTCAATAGGAGACACAAAGGTCACAACAAGAGATCATAGCCCAAATTTTAAATGAAAACAAGGAGACAAGAACTCATATGAAGATGCTTGAGACTCAAATATCTCAACTCGCTTCAGGAAGCTCCTCGAGACAAAGGGGGCAACTACCTCCTCAAGGCGAAATGGCAAGATTCGAGCATGTGAATGCTATTACCACAAGGAGTGGTTCATCTTATAACCCTCCCCCACCCCCTAATGAGCAAGAACCAACAAGAGAAGTTGTCCCTCCAATTCAAGAAGACCAAAGCCTAGGAACTCCTATAGAGGAGCAAGTCTTATGGGAGATTGAGTAACCCCAAGAAGACGAGATTCCCCCACTTCAAAGAAAAGACAAGGGTAAAAGGAAAGTGTCATTTGAAGAGTCCACCCCTATTGAGCAAAACAAGATCCAAATCAAGTTGCCTTTCCCAACAAGGCAAATGAAGACCAAGGTGGATAGCCAATATGACAAGTTCCTTAATATTGTGAAGAAGTTGGATGTAAGTGTCCCATTTACCGAGCTACTTACCCAAATCCCGACATATGGAAGATTCATGAAAGAAATATTGGCTAGGAAGAGATCCATCGACAAGGAAGAGACCATAGCGTTCACTAGGGTGGTGAGCGAGCTTATTCAAGGTTCTACGCTTCCAAAGTTGAAGGATCCGGGTAGTTTCTCGATCCCTTGCACCATAGGCAACTACAAGATCGAGAGGGCACTATGTGATTTGGGTGCGAGTGTGAGCATCATTCCTTATTCTATTTGTTGCCAACTTGGGATGAAGGAGCTTAAAAGTACTTCCATTACACTCCAAATGGTCGATAGTTCATTCAACCGACCGTTGGGGATGTTGGAAGATGTGCCAATTAGAATCGGGAAGTTCCTCATTCCGGTCGACTTTCTTGTACTCGACATGCGGGAAGATGCTATCACTCCCATTATCCTTGGGCGCCCATTTCTATACACCGCCGGTGCTATGATCGATGTGAAGAATGGTAGGATCACCTTCGAGTTAGGCGAAGAAAAGATCGTGTTTGACCTCCGAGGTAACACTTCGCCTACTAATGATGAGTCTTGCAAAATGATTCACGCCACGAAAGACATTGATCTAGGGGGAGAGTCGGGACAAAGCTTGAAGAAGAACTCTTGTGAACTCGAGGATGATGACTCCGAGATTGGAGAGGATGAGTGCCCATATCATGGGTTTGACGACAAGTTGAAAGGCAAGGAGGAAGATGAGCCTCCATTGGGGCCACATGAGGATCGATGGACGTTTGGGTATATCCCGAAGGATCAAAAGTATAAGTTCAAGCCATTGAACTTGGTAGATCTGGATGCCCCGGGAACGTCAAGACAAGGTCATGGAGAACCTTGGGATGTGGACGGTTATATCTCGAGCTTGATTGAAGACTTTGCTAGGGCCTTCGACTTGTTTCTTCGTGCCCTTGATGGAGATGGAACTATTCATTGTTGTTGAAGAAAAAGATTGAAGAATGCACCACCTTTGGTTTGACGGAGTTCCACAAGAACCGTCTCTTTGTATATATTTCTTTCCCTTGTAGTTTGTTTGATTTTGTGAATCTCTTGATTATTTGGATTATTGATGAGCGATGTGAGGGAGGGAACTTGATGTGTGTATGAGCTTTGTTGGATAGGTGAAGTGAAGGTGATTCCTAGGGAGGAGGGGTCATAGTTTGAGCTTGGATCGTGTGAAGGGGAGTCGGTTTTTGAAGCTTGGAACGAGCTTTTGGGAGCTATAGAGGGTTAGGAGACTCTTCCCAGCCGAGAAGAGGTCATCCCGACCGGGAAGGATGAACCATCCCGACCGGGAAGGATGTCATCCCGTCCGGGATGGGTGTGACAAAAGATGGGTCTACTGACAGGTCATCCCGACCGGGACGAGGGCTTCCCGACCGGGACGAGAAGGTCATCCCGACCGGGACCACTCATCCCGACCGGGATGGACCCCCTGTCCTCCTTTGGCCTTTTCTTCGTCGTTGTTTGCCCTTGTTTGTTCCCCTCCCCTTATATACTTTTGTGTCATGGTGGCCCTCGGGGCCTTGGTATTTGTTGCTCCCGACTCTCGATGACGTGACTACATCGAGAGTCATTTCAAAATCCAAATTTACAAGATTTTCACCCTTTTTGTAGGACTTAGTCGGATTTGGGCGGAATCCGGGCTAGGTGACTTGATCACACCTAGTCCTCCCCTCCCATTCCCTTTTATTTCTTTCTTTTTATTTTCTTCCCCCATGCATATCTTTTCTTGTCTCGGCCCATGGTGACTTGACTACACCCTGGCCGGACACATTCTACCATTTTCTCCACTTTATTTTTGATTTTTTAGCTTTATTTTCGTAATTTCTTTTCTTTTCTTTTGTGCTCCCATGCACTACGGTCGACCATGAGGACATTGCTCGACTTAAGTGTGGGGGAGCGATATTCTATCATAGTTAGTTTTATTTTCTTAGTTTTTCGAAAAAATCTTTGAAAACCCTAAAAATTTGAAAAAGTTTCACAAAAATCAAAAAGATTTTCTTTTGTGTGTTTTCCTTTTGTGTCGTTGTGTCGTATATTTGTTTCGTTGTGTGTGTTTTTCTTCCCTTGTCCTTATAGGTTGCTTGAATCACCGTTAGTTTTGGAAAGCTTTCAAGACATCCGGTAACATCTTCTATCCCTTTCCCTCTTTATTTCTTGTGAAGTTTGGAGAAGGTTTGTGATGTGGTGTGCTCGGGTGGAGCTTTGTAATGCTTGTGGTTGATTTGGTGGCTTGTTTGGAAGCTTGGGGTGGTGTTTGGGTTGTTTATGTGTTTGTTTCGTTTTGTTTTCGTTTTGTGGCCTTTTGTCTCTTTTTCTTTCGTTTTTGTCGTGTCTTTGTTTTGTGTGTACAGTTGTGTCTTGTGTGCAAAAAGGTTTTCTAAAACCCGGTTTAGAGGCTAGTGTGCAAGTGTTTACTTTCCCTTCCTAGTGGTATAAATCGAGTCTTGGACTTTAGTCTAGTAGAATGACCCTAAATCAATGATTTCGTTGGTTTCTTACCTTGAGTCCACCTAGCTTACTAAGGATTTACTACGGGATTTGCATTTTGACCACCCACGGTGTGAAAAGGCCTTGGTTGCCGAGTCCCGTCCCTTAGGTGACCTTGTTTGACATTGCTCGACTAGTCCAAGTTTTCCCCTTTTTTGTGGGTTGGAAGGGAAGGACGCTCCCCGACTCTCCGATTTCCCTACCTCATACACATTCCCACACATTAAAATTGCAAATTGTTGAGTTCTCTCTTTCTTGTTACACAAAGAAATGCCAAAAACCCAAATCAAGCCAAAAAGGGCAAAAAGAAAGAAAATGAAAGAAAGAAAAGAATGAAGAAAAAGAAAAGGCACAAATGCCAAAAAGAAAATAGAAAAGAAGAAAAAGAAATGGCATGGCAACATACAAAGCAAAAATGCAAAAGAAAAGAGAAAATGCCAAAAAGAAAATCGTCTCACAAAATGATCTTAACCCCACAAAAATAAGCCTTTTTCCGACTTTTGCCGTGAAGAGCCTACCAAAGGACCGAGTCCCTAGGAAAGATGATAGCAGCAAAGGTCGATCTTCCCTCACTTTGCAAATATTTTCACCCTTTTTACTTGGACTAGTTAGGCGGTTTCGGACATGGGACGACCCTCTTCGCTCATAGCTAAAGGGGGCGGGGTCTCACTTACCTACAGTGTCGACTAACACCGTGTTTCATCCTTTTTCCATCCCGCCGATCGTCCCGTGGTACGTTCTTAGAAGGTTAGGAGGAACCGAGGTAAGTTACCAACGTTTTTATTGCTTTGTCGTCATACTATTAGGGTTTGGTCCATCTTGGTTTGTATTGCTAGCTCGGGAACGTTGTCACCTGGCCCGAGTCCTAAACCGGTGCTTCTTTCACCGCTTGTTTGAGGGAAGCAGTATTTCTTTTCTTCTGGATGCAACCTTTTATTTGTTTGTTTGTATGTTTGTTTGTTTGTGTGTTTTTATGTCCGGTTGCATCCACAGTTTTGTCGCAAGACCTCACTTGCCTTGCGGAGAACACTTACCCTCTAGGTGTTCTCGCGTGAGTTGAAAGGGCGTAGGGTGCACTAATACCCGCTCGGCTAGTTTAGTAGTTAGTTTGTGCTTACTCGAGGGCGAGTAAGGGTTAAGTGTGGGGGAGTTGATAAGTGTTGTTTGTAGTGCCTATTTCGTAGTATTTTGGTCCCAATTTCCTTGCGGAATCGCTCCTTGGGAGCGGTTCATGGGCTACTTATGCTTCCTCTAGCTCGTTTCAGGTTCTCGAGACCATTCGTGAAGAGTTGGAGCGATTCCGACTCAATACATACACTTTTCGGAGCCTACGAAGCGGAGGAACGATCACTCGATGCCTTGAATTCGACCCCGAGACCTTGGGACCCAATCCCGAGCCTCCGAGACCCGATCCCGAGTCCCGAGAATCAATGAGAAACCTATGTGGAACGAGGAGGAACCTTAAAGATCATATTGGAGGCCTACAAGACTCATCCCCGACGGGTATGGCCTCATCCCGTCCGGGATGAGGTGCACAAAAGAGAGGTGTTCTGTTTTGGACCCCTCCCGGTCGGGACCAACCCGTCCCGGTCGGGACCATGCAGCTGTAGCACGCATCTCATTCTTTTCTCCTCCTTCATTCTTGTAACCTTATAAATACTCCCCTCTTGTATTGTTTAGAGACACTACCTTACATTAGACTCTCTTAAGCCTCTCTACAAGATAAAACCCTAGATTTAGAGTTCATCCTTTTAGATTAATCTTCTCTTTAATCCTTAGTTAATCTTTGTTAATCTAGTTTAGTTAGTCTTGTATTAAGAAGATACTTGAAGATTCATCCAAGCTTGACAACCTTGGAGTTGATTTGGGTTTCTTATTTATGCAAGTTTACATCTTTTTCATCATCTTGTTGTTGGTATAATCTTCTCTACTCTTATTCCTGTTTATTCAATCTAGTTTCAATCTTTTTATATTGTTCTTGTTATTGTTCTTATTGTTCATAATGGATGTTTGGTTTTTCATGTTGTTTCCTCTTGTTTATGTTTTTCTTAGTTTGATAATGAGTGAGTAGTCTCCTTGTGGGTTAGTAGGGGAATTAAGGGTTGATTATGGGTGATTAGGGTTTGATTAGGGGTAAAGGGTGAATCTTTGTTGTTAGTCACATTTTGGGCACTCTATGTGTATGTTGATATGCTTGTGTGAGTAGTAGTGGCCATGCTTCCCATACTTGTGCTCACCTTCTCATTGTTTGCCCATTGTGTGGTTGTGTTTAGGTTGGTCTTAGACGCGAGAGCGCGAACTTACCTTGATGTTGGTCTTAGTAGCGAGAGCCCGGACCGACTCTAGCAATTAGGAGGCACCTACACCCTTGACCGCCCCAATTACCCATCTACACTTATGAACCCGACCTAACCCACTTCTTCTCCATTTTTTATTCAACTTCTTAGTTAGTCATCATTTCTCTAGTTTATTGTTTAGTTATTTCATTTAGCATTGTTTTAGCCTAGTCATTGTTATTAGTCTTGTTCACTCCTCTTCTCCTATCCTAGCTTGTCAACCATTAATTCTTTGTGTTTGTTTGTGACTTAGTCTCGTTTTTAGACCGACCTAGTTTAGACCTTACAATACCGTCTCCGTGGATATCGACCCTACTTGCCCTAGCTACCCACTAGGAATAGTCGGTTATTTATTTGATCGGTTGGACCCGCGACAAATCCGACCATCATCGACAAATTCTAATAAGGTGATGAATTTCTATTACGGAGTGTATAAATAAAAGTAATCACCTTGAATATAAATAATAATAGAGTTATCCCACATCGACAATTTATGAATAAGGTTATGAAATTCTATATTATAATAAATAAAAGTAATCATTCGTTCTTAGATATTCACCAAAAATCTTTTGAGTGTTAAAGAGCTCTTAAGATTATAAACTTTAAGTAATTATCCACATCGAAAAACTATGATGAGGTTATGGAATTCTACATTATAAATAAGAGTAATTGTTGTTTTTAAATATCGGCCAAAAAAAATTTGAGTCTTAAAAAATCTCTTAATAAGGCTACAAGCTTAAAACTGTCACACATCAAAAAAATTAAAATAAAATGATGATTCTATATTATATATAAGAGTAATCAAGTGTTCTTTTTAGTCTTAAAAAAGAGCTTCTAAGACAGTAAATTATTTCGCTTCGAAAAATTATAACAAGCTGATAGAAATTATATATTATAAATAAGAGTAATTCATTAGTAGACATCAACCAAAGTCTTTTGAGTCTTAAAAAAAAGTTCTTAAGACTATGAAGTTAAGTAAACCTATCACACATCAAAAAATTATGATGGAGTGATGAAATTATATATTATAAATATGACTAATTATTCTTTGTTAGATCTCTATCAAAACACTATTGAGCCTTAAAAATCTCTTAAGACTATCAACACAAGTAAAAGTATCCGAAGAGTTCTTTAGACTACATCTAAACTTAAGTCAAAATTATCCTACATCGAAAATATAATGAGGTGATGAAATTCTATATTATAAATAAGATTAATAATTCCTTCATAGATATCAATCGAAAATCATTCGAGTCTTAAAAAAAGGCTTGATAACTTACGTAAAATTATCACACATCGAAAAATTATAATAATGTGATGAAATTCTATTATACAAATAAGAGTAATCAATAAGGTGATTGAATTCTATTATATCAATAAGAGTAATCGTTCGTCCTTAATAACTTAGATAGAAAAACTAACTATTTTGAGTCTTCAAAATAACTCTCTTAAGACCATAAACATAATCAAGTAAATTATCACACACTTTTGAGCCTTAAATTTTTTTTCTTAAGATATAAACTTGAGTAAAATTCCCAAATCAAAAAATCTTTATAAAGTCAAGAATTTGATAGATATCAACCAAACATCTTTTGAGTTTTAAAAAAAGTCTGAAAACTATAATAAACTTAAGTAAAATTGTTCTTTTGAGTGTTAAAATAGTTCTTAAGACTATAAACGTTGGTAAAAAAATTTCCACATCGATTATTTTTTATAAAGTTATGAATTTCATATTATTGGCTCAAAAAAGTAATGCATATCGACTTTTTTTAAAACAAGTTAAGACTATTATTTGCTCGAAAAATTATAATAAGGTGATAAATTTCTATATTATAAATAAAAATAATCATTCATTCTTAGATTTCAAACAAAAATCTTTTGATCCATAAGCTATAAATTAAGTAAATTATCTCACATCAAAAAATTATGCTTTTACTTACATATTATAGTTAGGTGGTTTGTCCCACATTAAAAGAAAAGTGTCATTGTGTGAAATTTACTATTTATAAATATACTTCTTCCTTTCATAAATAGAAAATATTTACGATGGGAAGAAGATAGAAAGACAGATGAAAATAGTATATGGGAAGAAGATAGAGGAAGGAGGAAGTAATATAATTGTACCACATTGAAAGATTGTCTTAAACAGAGATATTATGAATTTCAATTATTATCTCCACAATAGTGAAATTGTTAAGTTTATTATTAAATATTAATTTGTCTTAATAATCTATTAAATATTAATTTGAGAGAAAATTATTCAAGGTATAAAATTTGAAAATGATGTTATTTAAGGTGTAAAATATCAATTTACCATTATTTTTATAATCTTTATATGAGGTCTTTTATTTCAATGTAAACAAATGATGATACATAGTTTAAATATAGCTTTTACTCTATATAATTTTTTTTTATCAATGTAAATAAGCCAACTAATCTGTGCAGCGAACGAGCTTTAATCAAATTTAAATTATTTTAGTTAGACTCCGCCAAAAATGATGTTTTTCGCAAAAAAAATGTTTGTTAAAGGTTTGTTTTACAAACTTTTTTTAGTAAAGATGTGTTTTGCAAAATATTTTTATTAAAGGTTATGTTTTACATACTTTTTTTTATTAAAGGTGGTGTTTTGCAAAACACTTTTATTAAAGGTTGTGTTTCACAAAAAAAACTTTATATAAAAGGACTCACCAAAACTTAATTTAGGAAAGTATTGTAAAAATTAAAAAAAAATCAAGTAGGGAATCTTTTAAATATTATTATAATTTAATTTAATTTATTGTATTAATGTGATATTTTATAATTTTCGTCTAAATATCTTTCAATTTTTAAACAAAAATGTACCGTAAAAAAATTATGAAAATGAAATAATTAAATTCATGGTAGAAAATACTTTCATTAGAGTATAGATTTTCATATTATTTGTTTCATATTACTTGCTCGAAAAATTGATGAATTTATTACATATAAAAAAAAGTTGTCCTACATCACAAATTATAACAAACACATGAAATTCTAAATTATAAATAAGAGAAATCATATGTCCTTAGATATCGACAAAAAATATTTTGAGGCTTAAAGAGCTCTTAAGATTATAAATCTTAAATAATTATCCCACATCAAAAAATTATGATGAGGTTCTGAAATTCTATACTATAAATAAGAGTAACGTTGTTTTTAACTATCAATAAAAAAACTCTTGAGTCTTAAAAAAACTCTTATAAGGCTACAACCTTAAAATTATCCCACAACCAAAAAAATAAAATAAGATGATGATTTTATATTATAAATAAGAGTAACCATGTGTTATTTTGGGTCTTAAAAAAAGCTCTTAAGACAGTTAATTATCTCACATCAAAAAAATTATGATAATCATTCGTTCCAATATCAATAAAAAAAAAATTGAGTCTTAAAAAATCTCTTAATAAGACTACAAACTAAATACAATAATCTCACATCAAAAACTTAAAATTGGTTGATGAAACTCTAAATATAAATAAGAAGTAAGACTAATAAATTTTATAATAGCACGATGAAATTCTATTATACAAATAAAAGTAATCAATTCTCCAAATTATGAGGAGGTGAAAAAATTCTATATAATTATAAATATGACTAACCTTTCGTTGTTAGATATCTTCCAAAACTCTATTGAGTTTTAAAAACCTATTAAGGACTCGTTTGGTTCATCATGGGAAGATGGAGTTACCGGGAACTTAAATTCACGTGAATTTGTATTTCATGAGAATTACAAAAATATTGTTTGGTTGCCATGTGAGAAATAACTTCATGCGGGAAGTTTTACACACCAAGGGGAGGCTTGGTGAGTAACTTCCCTCATTATGGAGGAGGTGATAATTCCTGGAAAGTGGCAATTTCGAGAAAATGTGCAACCAAACAGCATCCCAATTTATCAATTACTAGGAAGTAGAACTTCCCATGATTTAAGAGGGCAACCAAACGACCCTTAAGACTATAGACTTAAGTAAAATTATCACAAGAGTTCTTAAGACTATAAATAAACTTCAGATAAAATTATTCTATATCGAAAAATTATGATGAGTTGACAAAATTTTATATTATAAATAAAATTAATTATTCGTTCTTAGATATAAAAAAAAGTCTTTTGAGTCTTAAAACTTAATACTATATACTTAGGTAAGATTATCTCACTAAAAAAATTATAATAAGGTGAAGAAATTCTATTATATAAATAAGAGTACTCATTCGTCCAAAATTTATAATACGGTGATAGAATTTTATTATATACGGAGTAAATAAGACTAATCGTCCGTCCTTAACTTGGTTATAAAAACAAGCTCTTTTATTATAATTATCCTGAAGTTGTCTCACATCGAAAAACTTGAGATTGAAAAATTATGATGTGGTGAAAATAACCAAAAATCTTTGAGTTCTAAAGAGACGTTTTAAGACTATAAACCTAAGTAGATTATCGCATATCGAAAAGTTCTGATGAGGTGATTGATGAAATTCTATATTACAAATAAGAGACATTATTCGTTTTTAGATATTAACCAAAAAAAACTTAGTCTTATAAAAGCTCTTAATGCTATAAATTTAAGTACAATTATCCCACATCGAGAAATTATAATAAAGTAATAAAATCAATATATATAATTAAAGAAACTTTTTTTTTTATTTTACAATCAATATTGACTATATTATTATTTTATTTCCGGGTTTTGAGTAAATATGAGTTTAGAAGTAGACTTCTTAATTCTAACCTAAGACGGATTCTGAGTGAAAGTAGAATTCTTTTTATAAACAACACAAGTCTACTAATTATTAATTACATTACAATAATTACTATACGCAACACGGATAATATGTTATATTATATATAACAATAACAATAAGCATGGGCTTAAAATTGATTGATTATGTAACACGTAAAGATGAATATCACTGTACTGAGTATATTGAGTATTATTGATTATTATTATTAGTAGTAGTAATAGTATAAAATAATAAATTTTGATTGAAAGTAGAATGCATACCTCTAACCTTATAAGACGGATTTTTTTAATGTACATAATTTTTTAATATAATTTTAAACATGTCGGGTCAAAATACTGAATACGGGTCGGTTTAATTATGGATCATGTTATATGGGTCCAAAACGGGTTATGGTCAGAATACGGATAGTTTCGAATGTTGATTTTTTACCTCTTTTTTATTCAATTTAATAGTACTTCATATTATTTTTATACTCCATAATTATGATGTTATATTTCAATTATTTAAACTAATATTCATCGCACTGCCTTTATATTTCAATAAATTTTTAAAATTCTTTTATAATTAAAAGATAAAAAATTAAATTGAATATTTTTATATTTTTATTTTTAAAGATTTAGAGATCTTGACTCTTGACCTACGAAAAAACGAGTTGGACATGTCGGGTCAGGTTTTGTCTTATAGTAATGTTGAATACTATTTAACACAAGAACACAACTTTTATCTCCTATGTGCAACTGTACAGGATATTAAGTTACTAAAAATGTTATATGATTTAAGTTAGGATTAGACATAAAATTATATTCAAACAAAAGAATAATATATACGGAGTAATATTATTAGTGATTAATCCTCCTTTTTTTTATTAACCCCATTTGAGTTTGGTACAAATTTTAAGAAAAGGTAAAAAAGTAAAAGGAAATTAGTGATTTAGTTCATATGATGAGATAAAATACTTATTAATAAATTTCCATATGAAGAAATGGGGTTAACTTGAAAAAAATCCCTAAAAGAAGATGGGGCTAAATAAAAAAATGGAGTGATTATATATCGAATTGCTAATAGGTTAATATTATAATTTTAACAAAATCTAGGCATAGGAATAGTTTGGTTGAAATTGTTCTTTAGGCTTTGTAGTCTCTTCTTTCCAACGGGTTGAACGGGTTGGGCCATGTCATGTCCCTAAGCTAACAAGTAATTTAGGAGTTGGGTAAAAAAACTAGGTTCATGACCCAAAAAGCAACAGATTAGGTGGGATGGGTTTGCGGGTCAGATCGAATTTAAAGCGAGATGGTTGCATACATGCAAATATATTAGATGTAGTAGAGTCAAATGGTTAGCGAGTAAAAGACATAGATAAACTTAATATGCGCAGATGAGTTGTCATGGTCTCACGGACATATTAATATTGCTCACCGGCGCAAGACCTGGTATTTTGATGAGTGTCATTTGTTTCACCCAGGTAACTAATGTAGACACTAGAACTAATGTGTGAGTTGGGTCAAATACTGGTCCCGTATAGGATTATGGTCAAAATACGGGACATAAATAGTTTCAAGCACCTAATTTTTATTTATTTTAATACTATTAGTATTATTTTCCTTAAATTATAATTTTTATATTTAAAAAAATAATCAAAATTTTCTTAGCTTGTCTCACTTCTTGATTTCTCTCTGTGTCGTTTCCTTAAGATAAACATTGATAAGCGGTGTCAAATCTTTGAAATGACAATGATTTGAAATAATCGTAATCACTTCGTCGCATAACTAATACTTCCTCCATCTCACTAAAGGGGTCGCCTCACCTTCTTGATGAGAATTAAAGTATATAGAAATGTGTGGTGGAAAATGAAAGATGGAAAATAAGTGAGGTTAGAACCAATGTTAACCACAAAAATCAAACAAAATAAGAATAAAGAAAAAAATGACTTTTAGAAAGACAACTCAAAAAGGAAAGAGTGACTCTTCTACCCACCGGGGGAATGCTACTCTGTAGGTTAAAATTTGAGATTTAGCAAAATTCAGACATGGAAATAGATGGCTAGAAATTGGCTTTTAGACTAAAGTTTTGTGGTCTAATCTTTCCAACGAATTGAACAGGTCGGACTAGATAATGATCCAAAATCGGGTCATTTAGGATTTGGGTTAAACGGGATGCAAGTAAAAAAAATGGGCTCATGTCTCTAAAAACATGTCAGGTGGGTCAGGTCAAATTTAGACCGTGATGATGACATACATACAAATATATTCAATGCGAAAGTCAAATGCTTAGAGAACAAAAGACACAAATAGGCTCAATATTCCAGATGAGTTGTCACAAAAATTAAAATTGCTGACAGTGACCAGGTATTATGATGAACATCATTTGTTTTAGCCATGTAGTTAATGTACAAATGATGGGCCGTATTTAGTCGTATTTATTATGACGGTTTTGGTATATTTTGTGAGCTAAATCCGTTGTCTTGTATCACATTTGTGTCAGTTTGGTATAAATGTAATATAGGCTATCTTGAGGATGGTAATCATTGGACCGTCGATTTGGGCCAAGAGCGAATGAAACATGAAGAAGAAGAAAGCCCACTTGAAGACCCGGAACGACAGAATCAAAGGATCGCGCGAAACAGCAACAGCTGCCCAGGCGAGTCGCCCAAAAACCATGCGAGTCGCGCGATCAGGCGAGTCGCGCGAAAGCTGTGCGGGTCGCCCGGATGCCTGAAACTTCCCACGCGTTCCGTCATATTTTGTGATATTTGGCTACGTTTTTAAGACTTGGGTTTCAATTAGGAAACCTTATTATTACTAGGATGGTTTTATTATTATTTTATTATTATTAGTAAACTATTATTAAGTTAAGCTTAGTTTTAGATTATTATTATTCACATCATTCATCACATCGAGTAGTTTAACGTAATTAGAGAAGAAAAGGGAGAACTTTTAAAGAACCCTAATTTTCCACCTCAAAGTATGTGTAACTAATCTTCTCTACTTAGATTCAAGCCTTTGAAACGCTCGAGAAACGTTTGTGAGTTTGAATGTTTTGATTGTTAACCTTGATTATTATGAATTGCTTCGTTATTAATTTCATGAATATTGTTGTTAATTGCTAGGTGTACAACTAGTACTTGATTTCATCGTTCTATCGTTAGTATCGTTAATTGAGTAGGATTTACTGATGAACTTTACATTAATTAAGAACGGGATTCGTTTTAGTTAACTATTCTTAAGATAATTGGAATTTCATGTTCACGATAGAGTAATCGAGGTTATTAATTGAAACCGTCTTACGATGATCAATCGCTATTGAGTGCGGATTTGTGCTTGTGGCTAAGTTCTATTTCATCATTTGATATCTCGATTTATTAGCTTTTCGCTTTAGTTTATTAGAATCTCATACATAAAAAACCCCCCCTTGGTTACTACGATCTTTAATTTAATTAGAGATTAATTGATTGATTTCTTCTACACTTACTTAGCATAATTTCGTTATACTGATTCCCTTGGGTTCGACCCTTATTTCTACTATACTAGGATTTAGTATCTAGATTTAAGTGTTTATAAATTCTAATTTAAGGCATACGACTTTAGCCTGTCAAATTTTGGCGTCGTTGCCGGGGAATCGGTATTAATTATTTTTGTGTTTTCTAGTGTAGTTTTTAATTTTCTTGTTATTATAGCTAATTTTATTTTGTAGTTTATGTATAATACTCGTTCTTCTAACTTGACCCTCGAGGCATTCGACTCAGAGATTGAACGCACCTTTCACAGGTCACGGAGAATCGGAGAAGGAGCAATAGTTATCGGAACACAGGAATTCGAGGATCTAGAGTTTAACAACGATATTTCTATTATTCCCTTGAATACTGAAGTTTCTTCCGAATCTGAAGACGAGTCGTGTATCATGGCCAACACAATTAAGCAGCTGACAGCACCCGACCTTGCACAACAACCCTTGTGCATTACGTACCCACCATTGGGTGCGAATGCCACTTTCGAATTGAAGTCGGGTTTGATCCATCAACTGCCTACATTCCATGGCTTAAGCGATGAGGACCCTAACAAGCACTTGTCGGATTTTCATATTGTTTGCTTGAGTATGAAACCGGCGTCCGTCACTGATGAGCAACTTAAGTTAAGGGCCTTTCTCTTCTCATTGAAGGATTCTGCTAGGGATTGGTTGTATTACTTGCAACTTGCCACCGACAAGTATTGATACGTGGGTAAAGATGAAAAAGGCATTCCTGGAAAAGTACTTTCTGGCGTCTCGAGCTTCCCAATTGAAGAGACAGATTAGTAATGCGGACCAACTTGATGGTGAGACTATGTATGAGTATTGGGAACGTTTTAAGAAGCTGTGTGCTACATGCCCTTATCATGGCTACAATCCTCAAGACCTTGTTATGTACTTTTGTGGAGGACTTTGTGTGGAAGATGCCCGCACGATGAATGCGGCATGTGGGGGATCGATTGTGAACAAAAGCCTAGATGCTGCTATACAGGTTATCCAGGAACTAGCAGAAAGCTCTAGGAATTTTTCTCGAAAATATCCCAAACGGAGAGTGCATGCCATAGGTAGTTCATCATCCTCGAGTCTTGAGCATAAAGTCGATAGCCTAACGACTCTTATCCAAAATATGATGTCGGGGAAATCAAATCAAGTTATGGTGTGTGGTATATGTTCAAACGAGGGACATCCGAGTGAGCATTGTCCTCAAATGTATGAAGGTCAAGAGGAGGTAAACGTAGTGTGGGAAACCGGGAAAAACAAAAAATGGGATCCATATTCTAATACTTTCAATCCCGGATGGAGATATCACCCGAACATGAGGTGAAGGAATCGAGAAGGCGACCAAGAAATTAATCAAGGTAATCAACTTGGTCAATCGAATCAACAGTTTTTTACTAAGAAACAAGTTGCAAGCACGGTTCCTACTCAACCTCCACCTAGTAGTCAAATGTCCATCGAGGACATGATACGTGCCTTAGTTGCTAATCAAGCTACAGTTACGAGTCAAATGTCCAACCTCAAAGCTATGGTTCTTCAAAATCACATGGAGAAAAAACCTAGCATTCAAAATTTGGAAACTCAAATGGGCCAAATGGCGACCGCCGTTGGTAGGATGGAGGCTCGAGGTTTGGGGAAACTACCTAGTCAAACCATTCTTTCCTAGGAAAACGTGAGTGCGGTCTCTTTAAGGAATGGCAGACAAATAGTGGAGGCTAACAAATCGAGGAGAAAGGCCAAGGAAGCTATGGTTCAAGAAGAGGAGCTGGTGATCGAGGAAGGTGAGGAAACTCCGAATGTGCAAGAGAAGGAGTTGATTACTCCTACTACACCGGAGTCGGAACCGAATGTTCCTTTTCCCGAGGCACTCAAGCGCACCCGTCGTTATGAGCACGACAAGGATATCTACGAGGTATTTGAAAAGTGTGAGGTAAACATTCCCCTTCTTAATATTTTAAAGAGTATTCCTAAATATGCTAAATTCTTGAAAGAATTATGTACTATTAAAAGGAATAACAAATTGAAGGGAGCTAATAAAGGGGAGGTTAGTGAATATGTGTCGGCTATTTATCAAAGTAAATTACCCCCCTAAATGTGGCGATCCGGGCATGTTTACTATACCTTGCACCATAGGGGATACCTTGTTTGAAAAGTCTATGTTAAATTTGGGAGCTTACATTAATGTCATCCCTCTTTCTATCAACGAATCTCTTAGACTTGGTCCTATGAAGGGAACCGGGAAAGTAGTGCAACTAGCGGATCGATCGAGTGTCTATCGTAAGGAAGTTGTCGAGAATGTCCTAGTTAAAGTTGATAGGTTGGTCTTCCCGGCCGATTTTTATGTTTTAGACATGGAACATGATTATAGCGCAACTCCTATCATTCTAGGACGACCTTTCTTAAAGACCGCAGGAACAAAAATCGATGTCCCTAATGGTTCACTGAGTATGGAATTTGAGGGGAAGATCGTTAAATTCGACATAAACAAACCTAATTCCCACTCCCCGAAAGACAATACCTTGTGTCGTGTTGATATTTTTGATCATTTATCTCCTAACTCACAAGAAGAAGTGGTGAAATCGGTTCATAAACCGATTTCGTCTACCCCTTCTAGCAAGGAATTTTTGTTTAAAGATGTGCAGGAATCTCCTTCTAAGGGACCCTAGTGTGTCCTTCTTCGGGAGTCGCGTAAGGACGCGGAATTGAACAAAGGTAAAACGAGGTCATGGTTTGATCAATGGATGGTTCAAAAGAGCTCAAGCAAGCGTCCAACGGTCTTACAATTTCAAAATGAAAAAGTAAAAGATGTAGTCGGCATAAGACTTATGTCGACTCGTGAAAGGAGTAATGAATCGGGTGTCGGGAGAAGCAAGCTCTTGGACATGACGTTTTCTACCTAACCTCCGTCTCAGTCGAGCGAACGACTTTAAACAAAAGCGCTTCCGGGAGCCAATCCGCTTTGTAGATTTTTATTGTAAAATTTCGTTTTACGGGTCTTAGGTTGTAGTAATAATTTCATTGTTTTTCGTAATCATTTGTTTTTTTTTAAACTTAGTTTTTATTACTAACTTTTGATGTTTTAATAGGAGAAGAGCTTCGATTTTCCAGGAAATGGGGCGACTAGCATGGGTCTTGGGCGAGTAGTATGGAGACCCCTCGAAATCTGAGCAAATTTGAAGAAAAAAAGAAAAAAGAGCAGATTTTTCAGGCATCCGCGCGAGTCACGTGGGACCTATACGACTCGCGTGCCTCTTTCCCCTACAGGTTAGTTTTTTTTATTTAAAAAAACAAAAAATCAAAAATCAATTAGATTACCCGACTCTCTCTCCGATTCATCTTTTCCCCTCTTCCTAAATCAAATTCTAAAAGCCCTAATCTCTTCTTGTCCTAATCAAATTAATCCAATTAAATCCTATCCCTAACTCCTCTTCTCCCCCAAATCAATTTCAAAATCTAGACCCAGTTCGTACGTCGTCGGTTTGTGCGTCATCGGTTCGTGTGTCCGCGTTGTTGTTGCTAGAGTCAGTTGTCGTCGGTGCAGGTGGTCCGGTGAGTAGTCGCGCGTCCGCGTAGGGTTCGGGCGAGTCGCGTGAGTTGCCTTTTGTCTTCATCTCCGTCGACCTGTTTTTGTCGTCAGTCTGCCGTTGCTGCGCGTCGGTCCGGTTTCATCCGGTCAGGTGACTCGCGCCTCGTCGTGGGTCTGTTTCGGGTTGTCACTGTCGCCTGTCGTCATCATCGGTACTCAGTTCGGTCTATCAGTGGTGATCAGGCCTGTTGTCATCAGTTTAGTAAGTTTCCAACCCCCTCCTCTCGCTCTCTTATGCGGTTTCTATGTGATTACGCTGTTAGTGAACTATTGTCTATGTGTTGTGTTGTCCTGAGTAGTCGGAGTACCGGTATTTGATACCGGTTGTTGATTCGAGTCGTATTTTATCTCCATTCTCTGTCTAGTTGGTTAGTTTTGGTAGTGATTCTGTCTCGAGTTAGTTTTGGTTGTCTTAGTCTGTGTGGTCATGGCTCCAAAGAAGCAAAAAACGACGTCGGTTGACTACATGGGGTGTAAGAATTTTAGTACGAAACATAAATCAGTGTGGCGTCAACTATTTGATCGGGTTATTATGTCGACTAAGTTTGTCGATAATTTGGCATTGGAGATGATCGGGATTAGTAATGAGGTGTCGACATTATTGACTCGTATTGGGTTAGCAAACTTTTACGATGTGCACGCGAACACATATAAGCGCTACACACTTGAGTTCTTGTCCACCTTAGAAGTACATCGTGATGACGACCCCCCTCACATTACTTTTCGTCTCGGAGATTCAGAACGAGATGTGGAATTTACAGAATTGAGAGAGGCGTTGGGTATAGCACCGAGAAGAGGGACGGAGTTTATGACTCCAACTCCTCATATGATGGATGAGTTTTGGTTGAAAATAGCTGGGAATGCTTACAGAAATGTAGGACCTAAGAATAATGCGGATATTCGTCATCCTGCCCTTCGGTATGTTCACCGACTTTTGAACTCCACATTTCTTTGCAAAGGTGAACCGACACATCTACCTAGGGCGGATTTGATGTATTTGTGGACCCTGATGCCTGAATGTTTGGGAACCCCGGATTGGATCGATATATTCTTGACTTGTTGTGAGAAGCACCAGAAGGCAATTTCGGGGAACATTCCGATGGGTGGTATGGTTACTCTTCTAGCTCAATATCTTGGCCTAACCAAGATGACGGATTCTCCTGTCATAGGTGATATTACTATTAGTCTGAAATTCATGGAGAGTTGTTCTATGATTTCGCGACCGATTGGTAAACACCACCTAATTTGGATGCTCGGCACGTCCCGCCGTCATTTCATGATTTTGCCTCGTCCGGATGGGGAACTGTTACTGTTGGGGCCTACTGCGGCTGCGTTTTACCTTCTTCAAGATGAGGAATTTCCTAAACCAACTACCGACGAGCCTGAGCTTGTTTCTGATTTTGATCGTTGGAGCGATTGGCGACAATCAATAGAAGATCGAGTGGAAGAATCTGTTGATAATAGTAGGTTGGCCGCTGAGTTCGTTCGGTGTATGAATCGGTTGCAGTTGAAGTTGCACCCTAATGACTACTCGGAACCATCTCCCGAGTTTTATGAAGAGCTTGCAACCCGTGAGCAAGCGAGGTCTTCTAGGAGGGCGGCACGTGAGGCTAAGTCACGTGACGCCGGCTCCTCTACTCACTCTTGAGCCCGAGGTATTTCTCTTCCCATTTCTTTTATTGTCCTTAGTTCACACATTCGAGGACGATGTGTTATTCAAGCGTGGGGAGGGAAATTATCTCGTTGTATATAGTAGTTATCTTGTATTACATCTTTCATTTCACTATTAAGAAAAAAAAAGAAAAAAGAAAAAAAAAATTGAAAAAAAAACAAAGAGAAAAAGAAAGAAATAATCCCGACTAGGTGAAAACCCGGAAAGGGCGCCAAGGTAAGAATGGGAAATGTGGCCGAGAACGGAGTGAAAACCCGAAGGGGCGCTCCTGGTAAAAAGAAAAATCGAGTTGCGTGCCACGAGAGTAGTGTGAGGAAAAAATGAAAGGTAGAGTGAAAATCCGCAAGGGCGGACGCTCTAGGCAAAATGAGGGAATTAGGGAAAAAAACTCACAATTACTTTCTCCATTTCTTGGTGTGGTGTCATAAGAAGGGTGACAAAGAAGGTCGGAAGGGTAGGATTAGTTGGCTAAAGTGAGAAGAATCGCGGTGCGGTGTAGTTGTAGCACTAAATTCTTTGCGATTGGTGATGTTTTGTTTGGTATATTGAATTATTAGAGGCGTTTAGGATTGATCGCATGTGTGGGTTGTGGAATATTGTGGTATATGTTTTGTACCACTGGTGACATTTGTAGCACATGTGATCCGTTCTAGGATTGGAGAAATAAGGGGCGTTAGATGTGGATTTTTGCTTATATATAATTTGCTAATGTTCCTTGTTTTGATGAATTGGGTCGATGATAATAGTTTGATATTGGGTGTGTTAATCCAATTGAGCAACAAACTATACCTGTCACCGGTTGGGGTATATGGGTCATGCTCAAAAATAGTTTCGAACGCCTAATTTTGTTACGGTTTTTAAAGAAAAAAAAATTAGTATGTATTAAATTAGTGTCAGATTTGTGGGTCGAGTCGAATTTGACAGGTCTAATCGTCTAAATGTAGCAGCATCATAACCCGCGTCTGCTACTTTTCGTATAAAATACATGCAAACGTGGAGTGCTAATCCTCTAAAATGACTATTAATTGAATTAATCGTAATCATTTCATCGCAATCAATAAATATAAAATGAAGTATTATGATTGATTTAATAACGTTATTGTTACACCCGTGCATCGCACGTGCATTAAAACTAGTTATATATATAAATAAAAGTAATCATTTGTCTTTAGATATCAACGAGAAATCTTTTGAATCCTAAAAAACATTGTTATGACTATAAGTTAAAGTATAATTAAACCAAATCAAAAAATTATAAGTTGATTGAGTTCAATTATATAATTAAGAGTAATCATTCGTCTATATATCTCAATCTGAAATCTTTTGAGTCCTAAAATGCTTTTAAGAATATAAATTTATGTAGAATTGTCCCACATTGAAATAGCTCTCTTAAGGCTATAAATTTAGGTAAAATGATCCAACATCGATAAATTATAATAAGGTAATGAAAATCTATTATATAAATAAATGTAATCATCCGTCTTTAGATATTAATAAGAAATCTTTTGAGTCCAAAAAGCATTCTCAAGATATTAACGAAAAATCTTTTGAGTCTTATAACAACTGTTAAGGCTATAAATTGATGTAAAATTATCCCACATCAAGAAATTATAATAAGATGATGAATTTCTCTTATATAAATAATAGTAATCATCCGTCAACCAGAAATCTTTTGAGTCATAAAAAGAGTTCAAGTAAAATTATCCCACATCGAGAAATTATGATGAGGTGATGAAATTCTATATGATAAATAAGAGAAATCATTCTTCCTTAGATATCATTATATCAACAAAAAATATTTGTTCGAATAACAAAACTTACATCATCAGTGTAATTATTATACTCCATACAAGATACTTGAAATACCTTTTTAAAAAAAGGACTTTATATGTAATTGATTACGATAATTTTGTTGTCAACGCCACAAACAAGTGGCCCACGCTTGGCTATATTAGTATAATTTATTTCTAATTTATCCAATTCTCTAACTTGGTATCATTATCATTGTCACTAAAAATTGGTCCGTCCATCGCACGGATTTTCCAACTGGTAGTTATATATTTCTTGAACTTGGGGGTGGGCAGTTGCTTCCCTAGGTTCACCCCAAGATCCGTCCATGTGTCTAATAATATCTATAATATGCTCCTGTAAGATGGATGAGCGGAGCAAAAGTATAGTCTTGAAAATCAACATGATCAAAGCGACCTATGATTGACAGGGAAGAAGCCGTATAAAATGTAATTTTTTATTTATTTTTATTTTTACATTGAGGAAAGGGAAATAAATTGACAAAAAATGTATCTGGGTGCATGCGTAACTCGTCAGTTGCGAGTGACGGTGCGTAACTCGCTAGTATTTTGGAAGTGACCAAGTAATTAATAGTCAAATTGAAGAATTAAATTTAAGAGCGTGTAGAAATATTTTGAGAAAATTTAATCTCAAGATTTGATCAAAAGTTCCGAAGAATAAACCACAAAATTGGGTTTGAAGGCTATAAGATTGAGATTTAGTGAGAGTGAATGAAAATTTAAGGGTGGAAAAGAAGAGATAGAAATAGTTTGATGCAATTATACGGGCAACGAAAGAGAGGTAGGTTCAGGCCGATTAGATAGATCTATGCTCTTATACCATGTTAGATATATATATTTAGAAAGAGGATAGAAAAGAAGAGATTGAGTTGATAATGAATTGCATAAATTATTATCGCGGAATAATGTGTTATAAGAACTAGTTCAAAACCCGTGTTTACGCACAATTTTTTAATTAGTTTTGTTTATAAAACATTTTAGTGGCTTGATAAAATTATATTCCCTTCGTCTAAGTCAACAGTTTACACTTTTATTTTTAGTGATTCTGTCAATAGTTTACCTCTCTATTTTATGTAAATTTTACTTTTTTTTAAACACTATTATTTTTTTGTATTCAAACATAATAATAGCAATTTTTATTTCACTACCTTATCTTTCTGTATAAATGAAATGTTACATTCTATTATGACGGAGAGGGTATAAAATTTGTAATATGTTCAGTCATATTATAGATATACGAATATTGTTCACGCTTTTATCTTCTTTGTTTATGTTTGTCATCCATAAAATGATTCACTATTTAAGAAGTATATCCGACAAATGGTCAAACCGCGTCTACTTGGGACATAATAGAGTCAGAATATAGGTAAGAAAAAATATTGAATGCTTTACTTTTTACCTATTTTAGGTCAAAAAAATATTTTTTAATTTTAGATCGTATTCAACATTAATATTCTTATCATATATGGAGTACGACGTATATTAATTAATACCTACTTGAAAATATTACACGAAACTTTGTAGATTTAGCGTTTAGTATAGTATTTTCGAGAATTAATTTATTTCTAAATTAGGGGATTATGATTATTAGTTAGATGATTTTTAGATTAGAAAATATATAGTCATATCAAACTTCAACTCAACTCGTAAACCTGCCTGTCTCATCTTTAAGTCAAGACCCTAACATTTTGACCCACGAACCATTTAGTTTAAACCTGAAATGATCCGTTAATCTTGGATCAAAACCCGGGTTGACCCGTTGGTCGATGACGTGTCAATAAAAAGTAATTAAAATAAATATTAAAGTTAATATTGTAAATTACTACAAAAATTTTAAAAAAATTTAAACATAATTTTATACCTTTTAATGATAAGATAACAAAATAATACTGTATAGTTTTTAATTGTAGATACGGTAAGTGTTTTAATTTAAATACATTAATGACATTAAATATTAGTAATACGAAGTATTAAATAAATAATTGACCTTTTAATTGGAAAAAAGCAAACATCCGGAATTATATATTGCCTAGTATAACTTTTGATATGTTATTTGATTATTATTATTATTATTATTATTATTATTATTAGGGTTATTTAACAACAATAATACCAACTATAGGGCGTCTTCCCAAAATAATATCAATTTTAATAAATTTGAGAATAATACGTATTATTGGAGTAGTTAAACAAGAGTAGTATAGGTGACCAGTTACCTGTAGAACCCTTCCACCTTTCTTTTTCACCTTTAATTTTATTTAACGACAATAATATCAACTATAGAACGTCTTCCAAAAATAATTTCAATTTTAATAAATCAGAGAATAATACGTATTTTTGGAGTAGTTAAACCAGAATGGTATAGATGATCAGTTAGTGGTAAAACCCGTTCACCTTCCTTTTTCGCTATTAATTTATTTCATATTACTTCACTCCTTTTCACTTATATGGGGCTTTAAATGTCATTCATGTCCTCCGCCTTCCTCTTCCTTCAAATTTTCAATCTCACCAAATCTAGCTAACAATACAATCCTACACGAAAATCAACACGTTAATCTAAACGAAATATATAGGAAAAAAAACCTAAAGAAGGATGAAGGGTAATGGAGAGAGAGAATGAAGGAGAGAACTAAGGAGAGATAGACCTGACAAAATTGACCCGAACCGAATAAGCCAAACTGAATCCGACCCGACACCTTAATTGAAGACTTGATTTTGACCCGTAATCCGAATTAACACGAGATAACTCGAAACTGACCCGACTATTATTATAGAAAACGAGTCGATATCCCTAAAAAAGTTGAAAACAACAAACCCGAGAATGACTCGAACTCGAAATTATCTGACCCGAACTGAAGTTAGCCTGATTATTATAACACAAAAGTGGTCCAACACGAAGCTGACCCAACATGATTCACCCGTTATCTAGGTCTACGTAGGAGGATGGAGGATAAGTAGCTGGTTAAATATTAATTAGGTGATCTGATGTAGCAGGTTATAAAGTCACTTATACTACTCTTGTTTAACTACTCCAATAATACGTATTATTCTCAGATTTATTGAAATTGGTATTATTTTGAGAAGACGCCATATAGTTGGTATTAGTGTCGTTAAATAACCCTTATTATTATTTCTAAAAATTAGGAATATAGTAGAACTGACCATTTGTGGGCTTGGGCTGGACATGGGCCGGGCCTAACCTATAAAAATGTGTCCGACGGGCTTTTTTTTAATGCCAATGCCCGCTATAGCGGGCCTATTATAGCTGCCCGTACCCGTCTAATATACCTTTGCGGGCCAACCCGTGGGCTTGCAGGCTTTAAATATACAAGAATATTTGATATTGAAATTAATTACTGAAAAATCAAACCAACAAACAGTATAAAAACATCGTGATACCAGGCCAATTTTGCAAAAATAAAATTAATAACTTAAGACTTAAGATCATGTTCATAATTATCAAAATACTAAATAAACATTATACTATTTGTTTTGGAATTGGAAATTGATGGAGGGAGAAGATTGAGTTTGGGAATTAGAAATTTGGAATAATCGGGAAGTCTGATAAAGATCCAAGGGTGAGTTTTATGCTTTTTGTGATATTCAATGAATCGATTAGTCTTCTCAACGTGGGTACATAATATTTTCAACACAATATTTTTCATTTTATTTTTTAATTAATTTTTTTCTTTTGGTTTTGGTAGGTTAAATAAAAATTAGAGTGTACGTAGCGGGCCTAGCGGGTTGTCCATGGACAATTTTATTTATTCCAAGCCCGTCCATTAATTTTAGCGGACTTGATTTTTTTGCTCGTGCCCACTTATTTTTAAATTTGTTGTGACCAAACCCGCTATCGAAGCGGGCCAAACGAGACGGGCCGAACGGGTTTGCTAGCATTTGGCCAGCTCTACTCTGAAATGAGGCAAACAATGGTGGAGCTATTGGCTTATAATTTTTGTTAATTGCAAATAAGTTTCTAAACCATTGCACTTGCTCTTTCTAGTTACAACCTAAATGCTATCTATCTAGGTAACTAGGTTATTAGCAACATGATACCTCAAGCAGAAAATCTAAAACATATAAGACCCAGCTATTTCCTGCGTTAAGCATTATAAAAATAAGATACAAGTTATTCTATCTTTTCCGTTATAGCAAACGTAGCTATATATTTACTCCATTTGCCTATTTTCTTTTCATTTGTATTTTGAGGGTCAAAGTTTTGACCATGAATATATTGGAGAATAAAAATGATTTATACATTAAACTCGAAAGTTCGCACTTATTATCAAATTATCTTTCATAAAATATACTCCCTCATAGTTTTAATATATTGGAGTAAATTTTTTCAAAAAAAAGTTTGATATATATTGGATTAAATTTTGTCAAGAAAAAGTTTGATTTACCTGTCGAGAAATACGGTCAAAGTAAAAGCAAATGGGAAAATAAAAAAAATGGAGGGAGCTACATGCCTACATGTATCCTTATTGAACACAGAATTTTAACCCATGAGTGATTTCATGGGAGAATTTGTAAAATTTGAAGAGGTACGTACCTTTTCATAAACCCAATGGCCAGTTCCATCTCCTCCATCTTTTCTGTATTCTTCGGAGTCATAATAAGGATCCTGCACATCACAATCTCGTATAGTCATATATGATACGGAGTATATCCCATCCATCCATGTTTAACTTTCTGATGAAATAATGCATATACGGAGTAACTGCCAAGTGCCAAGGTTGACACTACGATCAGTGACGCGAACTAGGCCAGTGTCATATCGATTTGCTTGAATTATTAAGGAATATTAATATTAACATTAAGTGGTTCTCATACCCTCACCCGTCACCTTAAGGTTTTGGTATTGTTTCAGTCGGTCATCCCTGGCATACGGTAGTTGAAAATGTATGGCTTAGAACAGAATAGCTAAGCATGAATCAGATTGATGAAACAAAGCGAGAAATTAAAACACATGAACGATACAATAAAGCAAGCTTACTTTAGCAGAACCGAAGAAACAACATCCCCAAACAGTGAACATGATATAAAAGGTGTCTGTCATTATTAAACCAGGGAACGAACAATCCATCAGATTAAAACCAAACGTATATTATACTCCATAGAAAGAGAGATGCTTACAAACACTTTTGATGGCATTGTCACTAAGGTGCCAAATGGATTTGTGAGTTATAAGGTCTCTTTGTCCCGGAATATGCTCAACTAGGATCGCCATCAGAGGCCAGTAGTCCGGAACTGCCTTTGCTTTCACATTCCTCGCTCTCTCTATCTTTTCAACCTTAATCAAACGAGTTTAACCCGAAGCTAGCTCTTAGTCACGGTTTATTGATTATTATTATTATTATTATTAGTAGTAGTAGTAGTAAGAACTAATTTGGTTCAATTCAGAAACATACGCAATGGCGTAACCCATAGCCCAATTTGGAGGATGAACAAGACTTCCTCATCAGCTGCACAAGTTTCAGCATATATATATAATTATAACATTATATTAGAAAGAAGGTGATGAGCGCATAACGCCTACAAAAAAAAACATCTGAAGTCGAGTTTATATATATGAGAAATAGGTGAAGATGATGACGTACATACCAATTTGGGTGTGGTAGTGATGTTACTGATGTCGAAGTTTGATAGATTAAAGGAAGAGTTGTGGAAGCAAGGTTTAGAGAGGGAGAAACAAGTCATTATTGTTTCAACCATTATTGCTAGTTGTTGTAGGATTGTATTGTTTTTATGGGTATGTATTTGATTTATTTGGCTCTCAGCTCAGTGAGACTAAGTATACGAGAAGACAGAGAAAAGGATAAGGCAAAGTCGGAGTCCTGCCACCCATGCATAATTTGTCATTACAACAATGAGAAGAAATTAGAGGATTATTAGTCCTTGTTTCATGATAAGGAATACTCGGTACTCCCTCCGAGTTCCTATCTTCTTCCCTTTTTTGGGTGGAAAATAAGGAGGAATGAAGTATTATATTACTCCCTCCGTTCCAATGAATTGTTTGCCTATTCCATATTGGGGCGTCTCAATGAATTGTTTGCCTTTCTATTTTAGGAATGTTTTTTATATGCAATTTGACCCTTCTCATGAGTTTAGCTCCACATGTCACTTCCTCATTGGATCCCTTACCCTTGATGCCAAAAGAAAAGGCAAACAATTCATTGGAACGGAGGGAGTACTAGATTGGTGCCTGTGCGATGCACGGATACGAACATTATCGTTGTTAAACACCATATGAATTACAACTTTATGTATGAAGTAATTTACGCAAATATTGTTCGAATCAAAAAGAGGAGGATAAAAGGAATAAATGAATAATTTATTTAAAAAGAGGACCAAATGATGTCTAAATGGGTTCACAGCACCGTAGAAGTTATGAATGTCGACCCATAAGAGGCAAGTTTGAGAAAACCTGGCCTCTCTGAAAACTATATTCGTTGTATGCCTCTTGTAAATCAGTTGTGAGTCGTCAATAAAAAATCGCAGCCTCTATGGTGAAGTTGTCCTTGAAGCTGCGACATATAATTGCCCGCGACTAAAATCCGGCTCTGGTAAATAGACTCCAACATGTGTGAGTGATCGCCCTTGACTTTTATTTATTGACATAGCATAGTGTGGACATGGCAAAGTCCACCCCGACGCGGCCACATGCGTGTTTGGGTAGACGAATGAATCTCGTGGTAAGATTATTCTCTTATTGAAATTTAAATAGAAGTTGGAGTCGCCATCGAACTTTGTGGGATTTCGGAACCGTTCGAACCTACTCTATATTTAGGTGTATCGCGCACAAAGCACGGCTTGCCTTATAGTAGTAGAGCTTATGGGGTTCCTCCCTTTGCATAACGATACCAATGTCGATTTATCAAATATAGTATATCGAATGACTCTCGTTGCCAATGGTTTCGAGCATCCGGAAACCGAAGGTTCTGAGTAAGGGGTGAAGGTACGTGTTGGGAAGCCCACTAAGGACACCCAACCCCGCCCGCAGATAGCGACCTCTACTAAGATATCGATTGGTGTTTAAGTACGTGCGTTAGTAAGATGATGAAAATGTATGACAACCATTGTTTTAGGCTATACATGTGAAATATGTGTTTGTTACGTCGTTTAATGCATCTTGAAATATGTCGAAGTTATTTTAAGCATGTGGGTTAATTTAAAAGTGATAAATGCCATGCAATGAATTAAATAACTTGAAAATAGAGGTTACAACTTGCACGGGCGGAATACAACCCGGAATTCACAATACGACAAGCAACTGTAATATCGAGTTAGAAACGGTAAACTTAAACTATAAACGGGCTCGTAAATAGAAACGCAAACAGAAACCATAAACTGAACGATTGGACAGACTCGGATCAGTTACGCATTATGTTGCGTACTGACAGAGGACAGAGGCTCAGGAGTGTGAGCTCGTGGGACCTGGAAGTCAGGCGCAGGGAGCTCGACGTCCCAGCCTTCAGGTGCAAGCACGGGGGCGCCCAAACCGGCAGTGTACATGACCAAGGCGTGATGTTAACTTGATCCCGAGCCCTCGAAGTCTCGTCTCGACTGATCCTAATGAAGTCTGATTGCTTTTATTTATCAATTATTGAGTCCGACTAGTAAGTCGTCAATATAAGGTTAATATTGCGAGGCTTTCACTCAAAGTCGTAAAGGTAAAACGATAATAAATTGACAATTGATATGGGATATGGACTTAAGAGGAAATACGTGATAGATTGGCACGCATTGACTTGCGTCACAAGTGTAGTTCCCTAGGTAAAACTCGTATCGTTTTTTCACTAAGTTAAAAGTCAATGATTCCTCGTTTGATCTTAATTGGGTACTTATTCTTAATCGTCCTGTTTTATGATTTGAATCGAATATATCGACTTAACACGAATATCGTAGCCTTCCTATCGCGGCGTTATTCTTGGGTCTCGTGGACCGTACGATGCTCGGATTGACATTACTAGGTTTTGTATTAGCCTGATTTTTGGTGACTCCTTATGTATGACATTCGATTATAGAATCGACATCAAGCATTTTGCAGCGATGATTATTAATGAAATCAAAGACATACGACAATGGATTCCGCGATTATGTCATAACCCGAGGGTCAGGCACTTGTCTTGGGTCAAGCACTTGTCTTGGGACGCGCTCGTTTTAAAAGAAAATCGATTCGAATTAAACCATTTGCACTATTCCGCATCGACATTGACCACGGGTCCATGATGTGCGAACTTGGCGTCATATGACGTTTACTCCGAATTGATAATGACTTGTCCTCGTAGGCATTAGGTACTATCTCGACATCGTAATTTGATCATTAGGCTCTACGATGTCGATACCGTCATTGGACGCTCGCTCGAGTTGTGTAAAAATAGTTTTGATTATATATACGCGGTAGTGGTAGAACAAAAGCGTAAAAGCAATTTAGGGGGTTGACTTGCCTTAAACAACCAAATACACGGGTTGACAGGATAATAGACCGGCGACGCAAGTGCGATTCTTTTGTGTTCGGATTTCCTTATTTCGTCATCCTTTGTATTCGATACGTGAAAGGACAAGTATTTTAATGTCAAAAATTTAGTAATTAGATACTAGGAACGAAAATTAAATGTTAGTATGCGATAATGAAATGTTAGTATAGTTAGAATACGATAAATAAACGAGTTTAGAGATTAGAATTGGGATTTGGACACCCTCAACCTACATGTCAAATGCTTCAAAATACGGGCTCGTAAAGTATCGTCGTAGACACGGGGAGCGATTCGAGGTATATAGGAAGAGTTAGGGTGTGTTTATGTGTGTATGTGAGAAAGGTTGATGCTCTCGCACTTTTGGTTTAAAGTTCGGAAAACTAAAAATGCGACCCCCGAAACGATGCACATAAGGGTGTATTTGTAGAGTTTGAAAAATATTTCTGGTTTCAAAATTCAAGCGCGGTAAGGCCAACGCCTTGATCCTAAGGCAGCTCACCTGGGGCGACTCAGTTATGAGGCGCCTGGTCTCAGGCAGTTGAAATCGTGCATATCGGAAGTTGCTCAAAATATGGATTGATATCCGGGTTATTCGAGGTAAATGAGGATTTCGTTTTGACTTGGAGTGATTTGTGTATTTGGACGCTATTGTGGCTTACTTTGCTTTCGGGTTTCAACTTTGATCAGTTTTGACTCGGTCGACGAAGACGGTTTTGCCCCCGGTGGCGGTTTTGGCTAAAAATAGCTTTATTTTATTGGAAATGACCCACTGAGTTTGGATTTAAGGTCGGTTTTGAAAGATTTATACTACGCTGAGTGCTCACATTGAATACTATCGATTCCGAGCACGTATTCGAGCGTATTGATGAATGTTGACGTCTGATCATCATCGTGTGTTTTTTTCGAGACTGCTACAGACACGAGTAGGCAAAATGCAGGTGTCTACACATAGCATGGTTTAAGGGGATATTGACTTCTTTTTAATATGAATGAGATTTTTGGATCAGTTGATGTCATTACTACTTATGGTATGAGTACTTAAGATCCCACCTTAGACCCCGTAATGATTCTTGCTTTAACTATGAAAGTTCTCGTTCAAATGATGATTAGGAGGGTGCGGTTACATAATCCTTAAGCTGGGTTAATATTCCTTAGAAGCATAACTAGCATCCCCGTTTTCAACTTCAGTTCGTGACTTGGAAGACCTTGTAGACATAAGCCGTTTAGATACTCGATGGGGTAAGCTGAGAATTGGTCCTCGTTATCCATGGATGATGCACATATCTTATCGCAACTCTTATACGTACTATAATTCCCTGGTATGAGGTTCCTCATCTAGCCATTGATAATATCGGTGGTTTTGTTTAAGGGATTTAGAACTGCTCTTTCTCTTAAGTACTTCTCATCCTGACTCGAAGATATGAAATTCGGGTAGATCTCATTGACCAGTACCTGTAGTTCAAGCTTTCCATTGGCAGCAATATACTCAGTTAGAATCTCTATCCATGTAGGTTCATCCTCGTTGGCCTTTGCTCTTGCCTCCAACCTTTCGTCACCCATGGCTAACAATCAATCATAAAATTTCTTTTTTTACCCCGTACTGTCTGTTTCTTGGACACCCATGCTTGTCTTAAAGGAAGACTTTGCACTCTATCCATATGTGTGACCTGTTTATAGATGCCTAAACTATGTCCCGCCTCCTTCCCTTCGTAACTATTGGCAGAACCTGCCTAAAATCACCTCCAAGTAACACCACCTTTCCCCCAAACGTTTTTTTGTAGCATCTGGATCCTTGTACCCAATTATGTCTCTCAGAGTTCGGTCTAGAGCTTCGAACGCATTTCTATGATACATTGGTCCTTCATCCCATATTACCAGAGAGGCCTCCCGCAGCAGCTCAGTCAATTGGTTATTCTACTTCACGTTGAATGTGGATTCTTCAAATAGCTCAATTGGAATATCAAATCTGCTATGAGTTGTTTGACCTCCTGGTAGCAACAGTGATGCGATACATGCATTATATTATATAAAAAGTACTTACTTACTTGTATCGTTGTGTGTATGTAATATAATTGATTGGATAGACAATTTACGTGACGATGCTACATTTAGCACAATCTTTCCCCCAGCTCGTAGCTTTGCTGATATTGTTCCATATAAGTATGTTTTGCCTGTACCTCCGTGACCATAGACGAAAATCATTCCTCCGACCTCTGTACTTAAAGCATTCACCACAACATCATATACAAATACAAATATAGGATCACGTCAATTAATTGTTCACATACTGGATAATTATCGATCTTACATTATTCTGATCTACCATACCTTGTTGATTTGAGTTTAACTGATTGATCCTCGTTGACCACTCCATGTGCATATGTTTACGATCATACATCTTCCCATCCCTAATAAGCTTGTTCTCCATGCCTTCGATGTCGGTTTCTACTGGTTGGGGCATGCTTTTCATGTCTATGAGGTTCTTTCCATATCTCATTATAATTTTGTCTATTTGAATTAATGTGTATAACCTCTTTGCCTCATCGGAAAGTGTTAGTTGTGGGTCTTAAAACAATTTCCTCTTCTTCCTCTCAATATCCTCGGGGAGCCTGGTGTACTTAGACTCCTATAAGTTTTGCACATCTGTTACTTCGCAAAATAGGATTATAGTAACGAATAAATTCCTTAACTGTGGTGGCATCGCCTACTGGTTTGCTTCTCACATAGCGTCATGCCACTCTTTACCGTTATTAAGCAAACCTAAAGCGTAGCAAGCATCCTTGAAGGAGGGATGTACAATGCCACTTACCATTTTAATATCGTCATAGCTTTGAGCACCCCTTATCATATTGAGGAGAAGTCGAAAGTAGTACCTTTCCCCTACAGTAGGGTGGACGTATGCCATCCTACCAATGCACACCCCTTGTTTCCTCCCATTGCATCCCCCACATTTCCAAACATACTTAGTCGGGAACTCGACGTATGTCAGTGTTTGTGCCTCTGTGGAGATCGTGTTTGTCTTCATCCATGCCGTTAGCATTGTATCATTCTTGTTCCTCTTATCAATTACAACATCAAGCACATCATCATCCCTCAGAACGACGGCTTTTTCTCCTTCCAAGTGCACTAGTAGCCTCATTACATACGGGTACCTCTCCTGAATTACAAACTCAAAAATCCTCCACGCTGCTTCGGATGATGAGAAATACCTACAATTCTAGTAAGCCTTTATCTTATCTTGGGTATCGTCTCTCACGATGAAAGACTCCTTACCTGGACCCTTAGATATATACTTGAACATGTATTTTATCGCCCTTGCGGTGTTGCACCACTCAACGTTAATGTGGGCGTCAAACATTAGAAGCAGGCTTGGATTATATGGTACAATGAATCGATTGTCCAAGTGATGTTGCCCTTATTTTATGAATCTGCAAATTAATAAATTAAAGGCAATTAATACTTATATTACAAAGTTTTTTTTTGTTATTATTTTTTTTCCAGTTCAGTTTTGACGAATTAAACTCAGTTAAATCTAGACTCATTTAATTCAGTTAAGTTAATTTAAGATAAGATATAATTTAAGATAAAACTAATTCACTCAGAATTTTATAACAATTCTTAAATGTTAATTGTTAGAATATTTTCTTATGGCCTTGTGTCTTTCGGGTTTGTAAATAACGAGTTCACGTTTAAAGGGACTTTGAAATAAATTCGACACCGTAATGTTTCGGTTTTGGTTAACGTAATTAAAGTTCGGGAATTAATATTCCCTCCTACCTTACCCGATATATTGTTTAGCCTATCCATTTGATCCTATCCAGTAAACTGTGAAGAGACATGACTCTTCACACAAAAACTGTATTATAAACAATACAGTGAACGTACACTTTGCATATGTGAAAAATTACGGACTCATAAGAAAACTGGAGAGTGAAAGGAAAAGATTAAGAAGGCTATTCAATGTTTCTTATTCCATGTCAAGGGAAACGTTAAAGCAAAGGGCTAACATGACCTCCTATATGTAATAGATGGGTCTAATTTTGAATCATATTTGGGTCTTTATTCTTCTTATATTATTATTATTATTATTATCATCATCATCATCATCATCATCATCATCATCATCATACTTTATCATGGATCAAGGTATGTATTATTATAGTTTTTCTTCATCGTTTGGGTTGAATTAATTCGAATCTATAATCGATTTTGGGACTGATTTCATAATCGAAATCATGAAGTATGTCTAATAGTTGGTATCAGAGCGAGTAATGATTCGTTTAATTTATCCGTATGAAATTTATGCAATCAAGTTGCTGCCTTTGTTCTGAGTTCTCCGTTTTCATACTGTATGTATGACATAGTACAATTACAGAAAGTATTTCGTCATAATTTCGCGCACAGAAAGTACAATTTTTCAACATTGTTATATACTCTGTTATTGTATTAATTTGTTTTGTGATGAAGACATCATGGTTTAATTATTTCAACCACATGCCGCATAAAATTTGTCATGATTATTTCTGCTGCACTGTTTATAAATACACTACGGAATATAGTGTATGATGATAATTTGACTCTCTGTCTGTATGGACGAAGAAATTGCATTTGCAATGGGTTTCTTTCATGTTCGTTTGATAATTGGTCGTTCACTACTATGATATTTTAATTCTCACATGTTAAGTGTATTAGTTGGTCTGATCATGTGCAACAATGATACTAATAATGATTGATGGTTAATAATGATGACAGTATACTTTCTCTGCCTATTATATTTTGTTTTGCCCATAGTAACAATGATTAGCATTCCACTATATTACGTATAGTTTGGTTAACTGATTCACGAAAATTGTCTTGCAACTATGTTTATCAAGTTGGGTTGTGTATTGTCTCAGGCACATAAATTTAGTTTTACATCTACATAAATTTTAAGTGTTTGATTATTGTCAGTACAATGTATAAATTAGGTTGTGAACTATTAACATTGTACGGACATGTTTAAAATGTTTATATTGTATATATATGTTAGTTACCAAAGTCGCCTTGTTATGATACACTTAAACATATGAAAAGTTTAAATGGTTTTTTTAGATCATATTATAGAGATGTTATATATTAAAGTCCTATATTTTATTATGTATGTTTATGTGACCACCCAAAAAAGAAACATGAAATATAAATAATAATATGAAAGGGCTAAATTATTATTTGTACGAAATTTGAATGTTATGTATGTCCAAAGATGTCATTCATTTAAAACTTTGGTATGTTGATAATTGACTATTAAATTATTTACAATATCGATTGTAGTATATACATTTTAGTATTGCCCAAAGGTTACTTAAATGTGTATGTAATGTTTCTGAATCTGTATTAAGTTTTCGAAGCACTGATAGGTTAAGCATGTGTAAATTTTTGCAGTCTCATCTAATTTACCTGCATCCGCTAACTCCGTTGTTAAGTTCAATGGGCTTAATTATGATGAATGGTCTGAGGAAATCCAGTACAGACTAGGTATTATGGCCCTCGACCTAGCAATGAGGAACCCTCACCTATAACTGATAAGAGTACCAAGGAAGAAATTTCCTTATATGAGTCATGGAAACGCTCTAACAGGCTGAGTTTAACCCTCATGAGATTAACAATGGCTGAAAGTATTAAGCCATCAATGCCTAAAACTGAGAAAGCGAAGGAATTCATGAAAAAGATTAAGGAGTGCTCCCAATCCGAGCTGGCGGACAAGTCAATAACGGGTAGTCTTATGAGTGAGCTGACTACTAAGAAATATGACTTGCACGGCTCGGAATCAATGCACACTCATGTGACAGAAACGTCAAATCTGGCAGCAAAGTTAAAGAAGCTAGGGATGGAAGTAAATGATTCCTTCTTGGTGCAATTTGTTATTAACTCCCTACCTAATGAGTTTAGCCATGTTCAAGTGAATTACAATACATTAACGGTTAAATGGAAACTTCAAGAGTTTAAGGCTATGCTCATTCAGGAGGAAGGGAGATTAAAGAAGGCAAAAAGTTAAGTTGTCCATCTTGTAGATCATGAAGGAGCCAGCAGCAGCAAGAGCACACCGGGTTGAACAAGGGCAAATCTTACATTAAAGGACCCGAAAGTAAGATGAAAAGGGATTTGAAGTGTCGCTTTTGTAAGAGAAAAAGGGACATTTCAAGAAAGAATGTCAAAAAATGAAAGATTGGTTCAAAAAGAGAGGTATGCATTATTGTTCCGTATGCTTTGAATCAAACTTTATTGTAGGGCCTAATAATACATGGTGGCTAGATTCTGGTGCTACTACTCACGTTTCTCATATTAAACAGGGATTCAGTTCGATCCGACTCATAAGAGGACCAAATGAATATCTGTCCATGGGAAACAGGATGAAGGCACGAATTGAGGGCATTGGGACCTATCGTTTGATCTTAGACACTGGTTGTCAAGTAGATCTTGTAAATTGTATTTATGTACCTGAATGTGTTAGAAATCTTGTATCTTTAAGTAAGTTGGATGATGTAGGTTTTAAAGTTAAGTTTGAACATGGAATGTTTTCTTTGTACCAGAATGATTACTATTATGGTAGCGGTACTTTATGTGATTCTTTTTATAAGTTCAATCTTGATGTTAATTTTTCTGAATCTTTGTATCATGTTGAAAGTAGAGGCATTAAACGTAGTGCATCAGATGAAAGTTCAGCTTACTTGTGCCATTAAAGACTAGGTCACATATCTAAAGAAAGGTTATTGACGTTGGTAAAGAATGAAATTCTTCCTAAATTAGATTTTAGTGACTTAGATGTGCGTATAGAATGCATTAAGAGTAAGCATACTGTGCACATGACATAGGTCCACCCCGACGCGGCCACGTGCAGGTTTGGGGAGGCGAATGAATCTCATCTGAGATGGATCTTGTGGACATGACATAGGTCCACCCCGACGCGGCCACGCGCGGGTTTGGGGAGGCAAATGAATCTCCATATGAGAATGGATCGAATTGAAATTTAAATCGAAGTGGAGTCGCCACCGAACTTTGTGGGAGTTCAGGCCCGTTCGAACCCACTCTATGTCGTAGAGGGCCGTGTACAAAATATGGCACATTTCCGATGTCAGAGTTTATTGGGCTCGTCTCTTTGCATTGCGATACCGATACCGTCACTACCGGTTATCGTGTATTGAATGACTCTCGTGCGCCAACGGTTTCGGGCATCCGGAAACCGAGGTTATTAGTAAGGGGTGAGGGTACGTGTTGGGAAGCCCACAATGAAACACCTCACATTGATTGAAGATGTCCTATTTATGAGCTTTGCTTAAAGGGATTTGAAGTACTACTCATATCAACAAAGTGCACTTTCTTTTCTGGTTTGCCCATGATAAGAACTCTGCAGTTAAGCGTGCTTGACTGGGAGCAATCTTAGGATGGGTGACCTCCTAGGAAGGGTTCCGGGATGCGCATGAGTGAGGACAAAATGTTCTGGAAAGGACTCGTGTTGGTCTGTGGGACCAGTACAAAGCCTGGCGGGCTACCGCAGTTAACATTTCCGGTCCTAGGATTGGGCCGGGGTGTTACAAATGGTATCAGAGCAACCCTGCGACCGTGCATTTGGCACCTAGCGGGGGTGGATTCTGGGTCTGCGGTTATGCTGCCAGGCGCAACGAGGACATTGCGTTCTTCAAGTGGGAGTGATTGAAACACCCTGCATTGATTGAAGATGTCCTATTTATGAGCTTTGCTTAAAGGGATTTGAAGTACTACTCATATCAACAAAGTGCACTTTCTTTTCTGGTTTGCCCATGATAAGAACTCTGCAGTTAAGCGTGCTTGACTGGGAGCAATCTTAGGATGGGTGACCTCCTGGGAAGGTTTCCGGGATGCGCATGAGTGAGGACAAAATGTGCTGGAAAGGACTCGTGTTGGTCTGTGGGACCAGTACAAAGCCTGGCGGGCTACCGCAGTTAACATTTCCGGTCCTAGGATTGGGCCGGGGTGTTACACACAAAGGACACCCAACCCCGCCTGCACATTAGTGGCCTCTACTAGGATATCGAATGACTTTCTAATGCGCGCATTAGTAGTTCGGTGAAAATGAATATGCAAACATTATTTTCCTTAAACATGCGAAAAATTGAAAGGGTTTCTATGTCGATTTAATGCAACTAATTCTAACGTCGAAGTTAAATTTATCATGCGAAGGTTCATTTTAGTATGATAAAATAAACAATAAATCAACAAGAAAAGCGACAAACTTGTTAGTAACGGCATAACGATGATAACGGTTTGTAGAATGATGCAATATGGAATGACGTAAATATGATGATGCATGGTTTTGAAAAAGTGATGTTTCACGTGATAGATTAGACACGTGTTGACCTAGGTCGTAAAAGGTATGAACGAGACTCGAATGACATTATAGGACTCACGGTTTGACGTGATAAAGGGCCACCCGACCAAGTCATGAGGGACTCGACCGAGTGGACCTCTGAAAAGTGTTATGTCCGGATTTTGAGACGCCACTCGACCGAGTTATGAGGGAACTCGACCAAGTGCACGACCGCTCTCGATCGAGTCATGGCGGGACTCGACCGAGTGGGTGTCAAAATAGCATTTTGTTTTGTTTTTGGGATGCCACTCGACCGAGTTGGCTAGGCACTCGATCGAGTGCCCCCTGTACGAACCAGGGTTCGCTTTACAATTTGTTATCGGTTTTGAAATTGCTTTTGATTTCGATGATTCGATGACTCTGCTGAATCGGGCATAAATATTATGAGATTTATGCTCGATTCATATGTATCATTCTCGTCATATTTGACGTTCGATTATTGAATCGATATCGAATATTAGAGCGGAACTAAAAAGAAAAATTGCTATAAGTCGTAAAGTTAACTAAACGATATGAATTTTCCTCCGCGTTTATAGTGTCGCATTCAAATTGAATTAATGACATCTATTTTAAACATCTACGGAAAAATCGTGTTAGTTAAATTATTTGACTAAACCGTTGAGATTCGACATCCAACTATTGAGTTGGTATCGAATCTTACGGATCGACACTTTACTTGAATTGAAAGACTTGATTTGCTCGGCTTCTCCGACATCGTAACGAATCCCTAGGGATTATGTGATGTCGGATCCGCGTCAACGGGTTTCGACCCTTATTAAAAACACTTGTTTTGAAAATAGTTTGTAATTAATGAAAATATGCGATTGGATGATAACGATGCGAACGAAATAAGAAAGAATTATTGTTTAAGTTGACTTGTTTCAATAATCCAGTTATCGGGGTGATGGGATAAGCGACCGGCAACGCTGAGTGCAATACTCTTGTATATTCGGGTTTCCTTATCCCACCATCACTCACACTAGATACAAATTCACAAGTGTTTTAATGTTTTATACTAGTGATATTAACAATATTAGGACGCGAATAAAGTAAAAAAAAACGAGATAACAACGATGACATAGACGACGCGAGAGAGAAAGAGAAGAGAGAAAGGATAGGCTTTGGCACCCTCAACCTACATGTTCTTGTTCTCGGACGGGACTCGTAGTTGTGGCTTGCACAGAAGTATCGAGATGTAGGTTAAGTTGTGGTGGTTAGGGTTCGAATTCCTAAGTACTAGGGTTAGGGTTCGAATGTATGATTAGGGTTTGAAATAATGTGTGTAAAGCTGGAAATTAGGGTTGAATTAGGGTAAAAAGTTGTGTCCCCCGAAGTCTCTTGAAGTGTGTGCATGGGTGTGTTTATATAGGCTAGGCTATGCACACCTGGCTAGGGTTACTCGGTCGTGTAACTGGCTGACTCGATCGAGTGGCCCAGTGCGCCAGCAGTCGGGCTTGATTGAGGGCCCACTCGATCGAGTGGAGCTGACACTCGATCGAGTGGGTCAGCTGGATCGAGTGGTCCGAGCTTTGGACCTGGAATTGGATATTTCGTGGGTTTTGCTTTCGAGTTGGACTTTTTTATGTTTGTGTGGCTGTTTTTTGTGTGTCTCGGAAACGACTTTGACCGGGGTTGACCCAATCGCTAAAAGTCGGTTTTATTTCCGGTGTCGGTTTTGACCCAAATTAGTCTTGTTTGATTGGAAACGACCCACTGGGCCTGACTTTAAGGTCAGTTTTGTGAGATTTGTACTCCATAAGTCCTTAAGCCAACAACTAATGGTTTTGAGCCCATGTCCGAGCGCGTAGAGACACGTTAGCGTCCGATCATCATCGGGTGTTTCTGGGAAACTACCATAGACACCTGGCAGTCAAAATGCGGGTGTCTACAGAGCCCCCACTCTGACTGAGGCTTTGACAAGGCAAAAGCCAGAGTAGCTACCAGGCCAATCGAGGATTGAAACCTGGTAGACTTCCGATCGGGTCGTTTATAGTCCATTAGACTCGCGTGAAGGGCCCGCCATCCATAAGATAGAAATCATACCTGAGCTGATGATGATAACTTTGTGGGGAATCGGACGTGTCGCATAGGTCCTGGGTGCGCCTATACGTAGGCCCATCCCGTGCTATTCCGGGGAAAATGCCGCCTCGGGCTTTCCGCTGGGGAGTTATAGTGAGTTGCATGTCCCTGCTTGAGTCGTACCTGTATAAGTTACATAAAATTTTGCATGTAACACGTAGATAGAAAATATGACTCACGCTGGGGAAAATGATTTTTTGAATTTTTAAATTTTTGAAAATTTTGAGATTTTGAATTTTTATGGATTTTTGAAAATTTTGACTCCAAAGTAATTCAGGAAACTTCGGGATGACTAATTCCCGGGCTAAGATTAGGGAATCTCGAGACGAGGCTTGTATGTTTAAGCCAGGTGGGATTAGGAAACTTTTCATGGAAAATTGATATGGAAAGAGGATTGTAAGGTTGATGCTATATATAACCCTCCCCTGTCTTTGATTTTCCTCACAACCTTCTCATAATTCATCCCTCCTCAAAAAGAAAGTCTCTTTATTCCTTTCAAGAATTTTAGCCATGGGAATCGATCGATTGACCGTGATGTTGCAAGAATGGTCCCGACGCTTTAAGGATACAGATAGGGTGGCTCTCAATCAGACGGGTATTACTCAGCTGTACCCATTCCGTCAGATGCAGGTCGATCGTTATTTCCTTGATGCCTGCTTGTCTTACTGGGACGACATATATCATGTCTTTGCCTTTCCCCGGGGAGAAGTTAGTCCCTTACCCGAGGAGATTGCTTCTGTGGGGGGATGGAACCCGATACTTCGTCCTGCCGTCCCGTATTCAGTTTATGACCCGAGGAGGAAGCTTCGAGAATTTTTAGGGCTTTCTCACAACGAAGTATCCCGCATGATGGAGGATGGTAATATTTCTCTGATCGACTTGGCTGAGAAATTTATGAATCCTCTCGATGTCCGGGTCAGACCGGTTCACAGCCGTAGGGCTTTTTCTTTCTGTATGCTCCACGTTTATGCTTTTGAAGGTCACATAGATTTATTATCTTGCATGGGTAATGCCCTCCTCTTGACCATGGTTGATCTGATGGAGACGGAGCACAGTCCGGCTTGGCTTATCACTGGCAAAATTATCCAAGGCCTTGACAACCGCAAGAGGGATTCGTCAGCCCGCTTGACCGGGAGTACCCGTTTGTTGTAAGTATGTCGGATTTTTCTTGATTTTTGATTGATTTTTTTTTTCGCGATTTTTCTGCTGCAGGGGGCACTCGATCGAGTCACCCTGGCACTCGATCGAGTGTCCTCGTAAAAAGCCCCCTGTTCGTGTTCAGAGGTACCACTCAATCGAGTGTCCCTCAGGCACTCGACCGAGTGCCCTTAGGCTGACGCCTATTTCGTCTCGGGAACTCATATTTTTGCCTTCTTTTTCAGATTTGGCTATACGAGAGGCTATCAGTGATAGATCCTCCTCTTGACGCGAGCAATTACCGTCATAATCAGGTGATGACGAGGAGACGGGCCATTGATTTTTCTCGCCAGATTACCCAAAAGTATTGGGACGAGGTGCTGTCATTCCATGGTGGTCCGTTTATAAGTGTGGTTTGTAGTGCCTATTTTGTAGTGTTTTGGTCCCATTTTCCTTGTAGAATCGCTCCTTGGGAGCGATTTAGGGGCTTCTTATGCTTCCTTTAGTTCGTTTCAGGTTCCCGAGACCGATTTGGAAGAGTTGGAGCGATTCCGACTCTATACATACACTTTTCGGAGCCAACGAAGTGAAGGAACGATCACTCGATGCCTTGGATTCGACTCCGAGACCTTGGGACCCAATCCCGAGCCTCCGAGACCCGATCCCGAGTCTCGAGAATCGATGAGAAGTCCATGTGAAGCAAGGAGGGACCAAAAGGATCATATTGGAGGCCTACAAGACTCATCCCCGACGGGTATGACCTCATCCCGTCCGGGATGAAGTGCAAACAAAGAAGCTCTTCTGCTGAGTCAACCGGGACGGGATGAGCCATCCCGGACGGGACCATGAAGCCATCCCGGACAGGACCATGAAGCCATCCCGGACGGGACCATCCATCCCGACCGAGATGACCCAGTTACAGCTCCGCCTTGTTTCTTTCAATTCCTTTCCACTTGTAACCCTATATATACCCCCACTCTTGTATTAAGACATCATCTTAGTTTATTTTCTTCACTTCCCACTAAACCCTAGACTACTTTAGGTTAGATTAGATAAGATTAGTCTAGATTAGTCGGTAATTAGTAGTTAATCTTAGTTTAGTACTTGTATTAAGGGAATTCTTCAAGATCCATCCAAGCTTGACAACCTTGGTGGTTTGTTTTGGATTTTCTCCATTAATGCAAGTTGCAATCTTTCTTCTTCACTAGTTTGGTATAATCTTCTTCTCCTTTTACTCTTTATCTTGTTTAATTCATCCATGTTTGCATCTTTGATTGTTGTATTGTTCTTAGTTCATCTTTTTCACTAGTTTCATTATGGATGTTTTGATTCTTGTTTTGATTCTTCTTGTTCTTGTTAGTTGTAGTTTGATTATGTTAGAGTAGTGTTCTTGCTAGGGTTAGTAGGGTGATTAGGATGTTAATTAGGTGATTAAGGGTTTGTTGGAGATGTTGGTGGAAGATGTGGGTTTCCTCTTGGGTTGATGCATATCACATGTTTGTTGGAATGCTTGAATGACTAAGTAGGTTAGAATGCTTGTTTTTCTTGCCTTCCTTTGTCATGTGTGTCGCCGGATGGGTTCCATGTGGAACCTCTAGGTGAGTCTAAGTTAGATTACCTAGATTACCCTACTACCTCCTTCACTCTAAATCCTCCTTGACCGTTCCGTTACCCCTTTGACCCCGACCTAATCCTAGCCCGTTTTCCTTAGTTGTTCTTCTTAGTCATAGTCTAGCATCTCTCCCTCTTATCATTCTCTAGCTTAGCCCGTTGACTTAGTCTCGTTTTTAGGTGACCTTGGTCTATACGCCTCTACCGTCCCCGTGGATTCGACCCGACTTGCCCTATCTACCCTAGTTAGGAATAGTCGGTTATTTATTTGGTGGCGGGATCCGCGACAAATCCCTACCATCAATTTGGCGCCGTTGCCGGGGACGGTGCTAGTTTAGACTTTGTTCTCCTAGTTACTTGACTTTGTCTTTGTCTTTGTGTTTGTGTTTTTCTTTTTTCTTTTTGTTACCTTGCTTCTTGTGTGTGTGTGGTTTATTTCTCTCTTGCCTAGTGCCCAAAAAGCACTAGGTTTCTAACGTTTGTTCTTAGTCTACAGTTTGTGCTTAGAGGTGGTGACCATCTCCTTCTAGCGACTTAGAGCCGCTTAAACGGACAGTTGCTAGGGTGAGAGGTTTCCAACCAGGTATGGACTACGATTTTCGAGCAAGCATGGGGTTTGATCTAAACTCCACACACTCGGGAGCCGATATGAGCTACTCCTCTTCTTCCATGAACCAAGGGTATGACATGACGTCCCCCTACCACTATCAAGCTTCTTGGGGTAATCAAGATGGGTATGATCCTCAAGAGTATGGAAATGGCTACCAACAAGTGAATGACTATCATTCCTACGATCAAGGTGGCTATTACTCAAGCTATGATTGTGAACCCACCATGTTCAATCAAGATTCACCTTATGGAAGCCAATACCCCCAAGACCCACCATATTACCCTCTACCCCAACCACAATATGAACCCCATGACCCACAATACTACCAATCACCTCAACCTCATTACCAACAATATGATGCCCCACCCCTTGGGCATCATCAAGACACCATGTTTAATCAAGATTATCAAGATTATCATCAAGATTATCAAGATTTTCAAGGAGCTTTAAAAGACCCTAATGATCACCAATTACCCGACACGGAGGTGTTTCATTCTATGCTTCAAATGCAAAAGAGCATCCAAGAAATGGCCATTCAATTGCAAAAAGAACAAGATGAATTAATGGCCCAAATTCGAAGGGGAAACGAGGCGAGGGATGTTCGATTAAATGCAATATCGGTTTAAACCGTAATGTATTTATCCCGAACATCGCAATTAGATAAAGGGTGCCCACTTGAGAAAAAGGAGCGACCTAATCACGAAGCCGCTAACGTTGTTCCCTTTGATAGAGAGATTTGTTTTGAAGAACTTCAATCGTCTACCCAAAAAGTGACGAATGAGGAGATGACCCTCGGTGAAGACAAAATTGGTGAGGAATTGGAGGAGGATGGTGAGTTGGATGGTTTGGTAGAGTTTGTGAAGTTGTTGGGTGAGATTGATAGCCTCGAGTTGCCCTTGTTCGAGAATGTGGATAAGCATCCAGAGCCCCTAGCTAGTGAACCAAGCAATGACTTCGAAGAGATCGAAACCGCCGGTAGAAGTTTCGATCCTCTTATCCAAGATGATGTGGGGCCGAGTGATGAAGATGGGGAACCACAACTTGAGGAAAGTGTGGGGGTGTGCAATGAGGAAATGAGGCCAAAACCGCTTTTTGTGCCTTGTTTCTTGGAGATGAAGCTTGCTAATGATTGGAGGCGATGCCTAGGGAGGAAGAGGCCGGTGAAGCTCGTAGGATGGATAGACCCCGGAGACAACATGAATGATGACGTTGGGTCTTGGGATTCCTACTTCTTGCCTCCTCCATGGAGGCCATGGAGGTTAGCTAGGCTCGAGCGCTTCTTGGGCCTTCATTATGATGTCGGTAGCGCGTTCGACTTGCTCCTCCATGCCCTTGAGGGCTACGGTTGAAGAAGAGTCCACCATCCTAGGTTTGACGGAGTTCCTTAAGAACCGTCATGTTGTATATTCTCCTCTCCTCTTTAGAGTACTTGTGTTTGTATTTGTGTGATTTTTCTCTTGATTTTTGTTGTTTTGTGAAGCTCTTGTAATTGATTTTGTATTTTGATGAGCGGTGTGAGGGAGTGAATTTGATGTGTACTTTGAGTTTATTGTGATAGGTGAAGTGAAGGTGACTCCTAGAAAGAAGTGGTTAGTGATAGAGCTTGGATCGTGAGTAAGGGAGTCGGTTTTTGGGGTCATGGGAGTCATGAAGACCCTTCCCGACCGGGAAGGGTGTGTCGTCTCGACCGGGATGGGGCCGTCCCGATCGGGATGAGGGTGCCAAAAATCGAGTTCACTGGAGTGTCATCCCGATCGGGAAGGAGGCTTCCCGACGGGGACGGGTATGTCATCCCGACCGGGACCACCCATCCCGACCGGGATGATCCCCTACTCCTTTTTGGTGCCTCTTCTTCGACATTCAAGCCCACCCAACCATTATATACCCCCGCCCAACCTCCCTACCTTCCTTTCTCATATCATACCACCCATGTACCTCATTTACATACCTTAACCTCATTTCCTCCTCACTTTAGACAGATATTCACATCAAATCCCACCCCCTCGCACCATTACTACCTCTACCATGCGGTTCTATCAAGCTTGAAGCGGGATAGCAATGATGAAGACAAGCAAGTGCCTATATTGATCTATGAGACGATGGAGAGAGTGAGTTGCTAACCTATGGTACGGCAACTATCCTTTCTTTTCCGTTTTTGTTGTTGCTTGTTTTCCTTTGTTTATTCCCTTCCCCTTGAGTCATGGTACCTTAGTGGCCTTCGAGGCCTTGATAGTGGTTGCTCCCGACTCTCGATGACGTGACTACATCGAGAGTCATTTCAAAATCCAAATTTCTCAAGATTTTCACCCCTTTTGTAGGAATTAGTCGGATTTGGGCGGAATCCGGGCTAGGTGACTTGATTACACCTAGTCCTCCCCTCCCATTCCCTTTTATTTTTTTTCTTTTTATTTTTCTTCCCCCATCTATATCTTTTTCTTGTCTCGGCCCATGGTGACTTGACTACACCCCGGCCGGACACTTTCTACCATTTTCTTCGCCCTTATTTTTGATTTGTAGCTTTATTTTCGTAGTTTCTTTTCTTTTTCTTTTGTCTCTCCGCACACTACGATTGAGCATATGAGGACATTGCTCGGTTTAAGTGTGGGGGAGCGATATTCTAGCGTAGTTAGTTTTATTTTTTTAGTTTTTGGAAAAAAATCTTTAAAATCCATAAAAATTTGAAATTTTTTCACAAAAATCAAAAAGATTTTTCTTTTGTGTGTTTTCCTCTTGTGTCATTGTGTCGTATATTTTTTTTGTGTGCGTGTTTTGCCTCCCTTTCCCTTATAGGTTGCTTTAATCGCCGTTAACTTTGGAAAGCTTTCAAGACTTCCGGTAACATCTTTATCCCTTTTTCTTCTTTATCTCTTGCGGAGTTTGGAGGAGATTGTGATGCGGTGTGCTCGGGTGGAGCTTTGTAATGCTTGAGGGTGATTTGGTTGCTCATTTGGAAGATAGGGGTGGTGTTTGTGTTTTCATTTGTGTTCGTTTTGTATTGTTCTCGTTTTGTTGCTTTTGTTACTTTTTCTTTCATTTTCGTTGAGTCTTTGTTTTGTGTTTTGTTGTGTGTCTTGTGTGTAAAAGGTTTTCGAAAACCCGGTTTAGAGGCTAGTGTGCGAGTGTTTACTTTCCCTTCCTAGTAGTGTAAATCGAGTCTTGGACTTTAGCCTAGTAGAATGACCCTAAATCAATGATTTCGTTGGTCCTTTACCTTGAGTCCACCTAGCTTACTAGGGATTTACTACGGCATTTGCATTTTGACCATTATGACCACCCACGGTGTGAAAAGGCCTTGGTTGCCGAGTCTCGTCCCTTAGGTGACCATGTTTAGGATTGTTTGATTAGTCCAAGTTCTCCACTTTTTGTGGGTTTGAAAGGGGATGCGCAACCCCGACATACCCATTCCCATACCTCATACACATTTCCACACAATAAAATTGCAAATTGTTGAAGTCGTCTTTCTTGTTGCAATAAGAAGTGCCAAAAAGCCAAATCAAGCCAAAAGGGCAAAGAAAAGAAAAAGAAAGAAAATGAAAGAAAGAAAAGAAAGAAGAAAAAGAAAAGGCACAAAAGCCAAAAAGAAAATAGAAAAGAAGAAAAAGAATGGCATGGCAAAACAAGGCAAAAATGCAAAAGAAAAGAGAAAATGCCAAAAGAAAACCCGATTCACAAAAATAACCCCTACCTCTCAAAATAAGTCTTTTTCCGACTTTTGCCGTGAAGAGCCTACCAAAGGACCGAGTCCCGAGGAAGGATGATAGCGGCATTAGTCGGTCTTCCCTCATTTTGCAATCATTTCCCCTTTTTACTTGGACTAGTTAGACGGTTTTGGACACGGGACGACCCTCTTGGCTCATTGCTAAAGGGGGCGGGGTCTCACTTACCTACAGTGTCGACTAACACCGTGGTTCATCCTATTTCCATCCCGCCGATCATCCCGTAGTACGTTCTTAGAAGGTTAGGAGGAACCGAGGTAAGTTACCAACGTTTTTATTGCTTTGTCGTCATACTATTAGGGTTTAGTCCATCTTGGTTTGTATTGCTAGCTTGGGAACGTTGTCACTTGCCTTGAGTCCTAAACCGGTGCTTCTTTCACCGCTTGTTTGAGGGAAGCGGTATTTGTTTTTCTTTCGGGTGCAACCGATTATGTGTTCGTTTGTGTGTTTGTTTGTTTTTGTGTCTTGTGTCCCGTTGCATCTGCAGTTTTGTCGCAAGATCCGACTTGCCTTGCGGAGTGCACTTTTCCTCTAAGTGCACTCGCGTGAGTTGAAAGGGCGTAGGGTGCGCTAATACCCATTCGGCTAGTATAGTAGTTAGTATGTGCTTACTCGAGGGCGAGTAAGGGTTAAGTGTGGGGGAGTTGATTAGTGTGGTTTGTAGTGCCTATTTTGTAGTGTTTTGGTCCCATTTTCCTTGTAGAATCGCTCCTTGGGAGCGGTTTAGGGGCTTCTTATGCTTTCTTTAGTTCGTTTCAGGTTCCCGAGACCGATTTGGAAGAGTTGGAGCGATTCCGACTCTATACATACACTTTTCGGAGCCAACGAAGTGAAGGAACGATCACTCGATGCCTTGGATTCGACTCCGAGACCTTGGGACCCAATCCCGAGCCTCCGAGACCCAATCCCGAGTCCCGAGAATCGATGAGAAGTCCATGTGAAGCAAGGAGGGACCAAAAGGATCATATTGGAGGCCTACAAGACTCATCCCCGGCGGGTATGACCTCATCCCGTCCGGGATGAAGTGCAAACAAAGAAGCTCTGCTGCTGAGTCAACCGGGACGGGATGAGCCATCCCGGACGGGACCATGAAGCCATCCCGGACGGGACCATGAAGCCATCCCGGACGGGACCATCCATCCCGACCGGGATGACCCAGTTACAGCTCCGCCTTGTTTCTTTCAATTCCTTTCCACTTGTAACCCTATATATACCCCCCTCTTGTATTAAGACATCATCTTAGCTTATGTTCTTCACTTTCCACTAAACCCTAGACTACTTTAGGTTAGATTAGATTAGATTAGTGTAGATTAGTAGGTAATTAGTAGTTAATCTCACTACAACAAAATCACCTTTTCGCGACGATTATTTTGATATTTCGTGGCGATTCTATTTGACATGAAAGGTTTCCCCATCGATTGTGTATTCGTTGAGGTAGGCGGCGTTGCCGTAGCCTTTCGTGGCGAATAATCTATTCGCTGGGTTAGCTTCTTAAAATCGACGCGGAATAAGGGGAGGTTTGGTGGCAATTTTAGTGTCGATTATTATTGATGCGGTAAATAATTTGATTTTCCCACTAATAAGAATTGTTGTGTTTGTATTCGACACGATAAATACAATAAAATGTCACTTAGTGACAATTGTTGTAATCGTATTTGACACGACAAGTACTATTAAATGTCGTCCATTTTACAATTGTATCAATTGTATTCGACGCAATAATTATAACAAAACGTCATCTATGGCAATCATAACAATTACACTCGACAAAAGAAATGACAAGTGAAATAACATAATAATTTTATATTACTAATAAAATCCAAAAATTATATATATGTATCCAACATTGACTAATTTAAATTAATAAGAATGTGTCCACACTAAGTGCAAAAGGTTTTTTTTAAACCTAAAAAAATTACTATCTTCAACCCCAAAGCAAAGAATGAGAGAAGGGGAGAACACTACTGGATAATATAAAACAGATTCAATGACGGAACAAGGAACACGCAAAATCCAGCTTGACAGTGACCACGCCCATGCTGGATAGAAGCAATTGTCTCTTTGCTTGTAGAAGACAGGAAGTCGGAATATCATCAGAGATAGCTCAGAAAATCCATTGAACAACATATGTACAATCCCATAGAAGAGGCAACCAAGATAGTAGTTTCCATATGCCACACTGGTTGGGTGGTGTTGTTCTTGAAAAAGTTGTGGCTGTGACAAATCCTACAAATGCAACCTGAAAAGTGGGATGACTCGAATTGAGATCAGAAATCTTAGGGTCAGGATCACGGTTCATTCATCTTTCATTAAATAAGACCAACAGTATCAACATCTAATGGTCACTACAGAAATATTTCGTTCAAAATCATTATCTCTTAGAGATCTTGAGTTATTATCGGTCAGTCGGTTTTAACAAAACCAACTTTGGCTGACTGTGTCTCTTTTCTGCTAAGTTTTGAAGGAGCTGATTTTTTCTCTCCCCCTTTTTTCAAGCATAATTTTAGGCTCAGTTGTCAAAAAAAGATATTGTCAAGTATATTTGTGAATAAAAACAGCAATGACAAGCAACAAGCCAACAAGTGAAAAATTGTAACGAGACTGAAGAAAGTACGAGTAACATACTTGACAAGTTCTGAATATGTACAGGAAACTGTGTCTTTAGATGAGTAAAATTTCTCGTGACAAACAGGCCTTAAAGAGCTCCCATTTTGGTACTGCGATATTGTCTTGGCTAGATCCAAAGGATGGCTCTTAGATTTGTCATAAGGAACATATAAACTGTCTTTAACCATCCATCCGAATCTAGATGTTCTAAATGCCTCAGCTATTTCTTCAACCGAGATGAAGCGGTAAGGTTTTGAAGGAAGAGCCCAATACTGCACTTGATACTTCTTTGAGGTCACCTGTATTGTATCGTCACAGAATAAGCACAAGAATCGCAAAAAAAAAGACAATGACTAATGAAGCAAAATGTGTAAGATACGACAGCAGAGAATGACCATTGTATGGTGCAACATAGAAAAACGGAGTCATCATATGTTGAAAAATTATTATACTATGTTTTGATACAGAAAAATGGTCATGTTTTATGATAAAATGATCATGTCTTACATGGTCATACCAGAAATCAGTCGCAGAGAAGACCTACAGAATATGATATGATAGGATAAATACATCCTGTAGAAAGTCAGCAACACCCTTACGAGGGGGTAACCGAAAGCCTAAGGACTTGAAGAATTCCAAGACGTCGCACGAGAACCGTGATAAACCATGTGACCTTCTGACAACAGTATGAGATCATCAAACAGTTCAAAAGTCTCGGGTGCTGGTTGAAGAAGAGCCGTGAGTTATCGGGTGCTGGTTCAGATACAGCAGTCACACAAATACTTCAGATGCAAAGGGGATCGGAGACTAAATGACTAATATACAGTTTAGAATTCCAGTTCATTCATTATTGCAAACCTGTCCCTGCAAAGACGTCTAATAAAACCGGGACGATACATACATAGAAGATTAGCATGACTCCTATGCATTATTGCAAAACCAGGTCGATCTTCATGGTTCCTGTATAATTGCAGGGGAACATGAATGTACTGCTTCGAAAACCGATGTAAAGATGATGTCTTCTCCAATCATGCTCATCACAAGTTGCCCTGGACTCCCAATCACAAGCTAATATATCCACACCCAAATACAGGGTCAAAATTCAAGGAAAGTATTGATCTAGTTACTGTACTACGTACCCAAATAAGATGTGCAGTAAAGAAATGACCTTGACATTTTTCTTTTGTAGGGAGTTGTATAGCTTTTCAAAGGCATGGGTGCCACTGGTATCCATGTCTGCAACCGCTGAACTTCTCTTTACCTTATAATGACGTTAACTATTGTGTGAGACGGTCTTCGCCATAAGACTTGCATGACAGTCTTTAATTACCTGACATGTCAATGATCAAGTATTTAATTTTTTGTTGGTTCTTTTCTGGAACTTTGTGTTCATCCTCTTTAAGCCACTTCATTATTCTGCATCAACCCAAGTTTATTAGCATGTTGATTCAGTGTAGATGTGCTGATAGTGATGTACTGATATACCTGTTTCTAATGTAGTTTGAGTTAGAGAAGTAGATGGCAGACTCTACCCTGACAATAACAACACCAGGAATCTGTGTCGCCTTAGAATATTGTTCAATGTTCCGATACTCTGTACTTCCCTGAATCTTTCCAAGCAAAGCAGTCTGCGGCTGTGTCACCTGAACATTATCTTGCCAATTGATACACACACCTGATCACAACACCACAATTTTAATCAACACATATACCAAGCCGGATAAACTGTGGGCAGAGGGTTCGTTCTCACCGCTATGAGAAGGCCTATCTCAACGGAATGGGAAATGACACCCAAGAAGGCTCCCATACAAGCAATGAAGTCGAATACTGCAGGTCATACTTAAAAAAATGTAGATTATTTCATTCATCGGGCTTTTAATAGAACTGAAACCCTATTTCTTTTAACATAGTGGCACTTAGCTTAAATTATAGTGCAGCTTGGCAGCTTGTTATCATAGATGCAACTGATTAGTAACTAGCACTGTCAATGTCCTATGATAATAGATGCAACCTAATACGTAGCAGAATTCGCCATGTTAGATGAACGCTATCCAAATAGGAATGAAATGGAAGCCTAATCAGGTATAAATAATGTCGTTTGCATCTTATTTCTGGAATAATTAAACCACAAACAAATTTATCAAGGAATAAATTGAATTAAACTATAAGCAACTTAATTACCATGAATTAATTTAAAGAGTGAAAAAACAGTTTCACATAGAAAACCCTAAAATCTAATAAACTTCAATTGACGACAACAACAACAATAAACTATCATCTTTTCAGCAAAACCTAATTACAAACCATCAATAACAATCAAATCAAACAACAACAAACACAAAATCAAATCAAATAAGAACAATTTTGATTCACGATACCAGCAGTGACCAGGCGAATTGATGAGGTACATATGAATAGGCTTAGTTGGGTTTTTGGACTCGTAGAACTGTTGTTGGCGACAAATAAATGCGATACCGGTAGTGGTAGGCGAGCAGACTGTTGGCGATGGAGGTCAACAACGGAGGTTTGCAAGGAGGAAGATAGTGACGAGTGAATGTGATTTAATAATAGGGAATAGGGTTTTAAGTGGGTGTATTAGGGTTGTGGAGACCTAACCCGTCAATTTATGGGGTTAATTAATAGCAATTGATATTCGTTACGTTAAGTGGTTTTCATATGGAATATATGTTTATTAATTATGTCGATTTTGTAATTGGCACGAAATAATCGTCGCGAAAAGGCTTTTTTGTTGTAGTGTCTTAGTTTAGTACTTGTATTAAGGGAATTCTTCAAGATCCATCCAAGCTTGACAACCTTGGTGGTTTGTTTTGGGTTTTCTCCATTAATGCAAGTTGCAATCTTTCCTCTTCACTAGTTTGGTATAATCTTCTTCTCCTTTTACTCTTTATCTTGTTTAATTCATCCAAGTTTGCATCTTTGATTGTTGTATTGTTCTTAGTTCATCTTTTTCACTAGTTTCATTATGGATGTTTTGATTCTTGTTTTGATTCTTCTTGTTCTTGTTAGTTGTAGTTTGATTATGTTAGAGTAGTGTTCTTGCTAGGGTTAGTAGGGTGATTAGGGTGTTAATTGGGTGATTAAGGGTTTGTTGGAGATGTTGGTGGAAGATGTGGGTTTCCTCTTGGGTTGATGCATATCACATGTTTGTTGGAATGCTTGAATGACTAAGTAGGTTAGAATGCTTGTTTTTCTTGCCTTCCTTTGTCATGTGTGTCGCCGGATGGGTTCCATGTGGAACCTCTAGGTGAGTCTAAGTTAGATTACCTAGATTACCCTACTACCTCCTTCACTCTAACTCCTCCTTGACCGTTCCGTTACCCCTTTGACCCCGACCTAATCCTAGCCCGTTTTCCTTAGTTGTTCTTCTTAGTCATAGTTTAGCCTATCTCCCTCTTATCATTCTCTAGCTTAGCCCATTGACTTAGTCTCGTTTTTAGGTGACCTTGGTCTATACGCCTCTACCGTCCCCGTGGATTCGACCCGACTTGCCCTATCTACCCTAGTTAGGAATAGTCGGTTATTTATTTGGTGGCGGGATCCGCGACAAATCACTACCATCATCCGTTGATTCGATTGGTAGTGCGGTGGTGGCCCATCTATGTTTGGACTGGCTTGGACCCAAGGGACAGAGCTCGTTATCAAGTAATTTTGTCTTTCAAGCAGACGATCCATCTTTATCCCGACTGCATACTAAGGCAATACGGTTGGAACCGGAGAATCCCAGAGATTGAAGCAGTTGTGAGTGACCCTACCCAACTAACTGATGTGATGTGCGATACCTGGATGCAAAGATGGTATACCCGACATACATGGCCTATTCCCACATCCCGTGACTCCATCTGGGTTTCAGACTCCTATGTGAAGTGGACTAAAGCAGTTGATGCCAAAGCCCGAGCTGCTCTGACGGTCGATGAAGCTTTTGATCTGTTGCGAAGGGAGCAAGTTAAAGACAATAGGGGCTTTTTCGACGAAGGTGACACTCCAGTTACTCTGGTCCGTCTAATATCAGGTCGGAGAAAGAAGACCAAGACTCAAGCTGAAGGGTCTGGTGCTAGAGGTCCACGGGGGAAGGTGAGCCCCCAGACTGACTTGGAAAGGAGACTGGGTCCAAGACTAGTAGTGCTGGACCGACTTGGCCCACGAGATAGACTACCCGAGCACGTGCGGGCTCGACTCGGACCGAAGACTGTGGCAGAAGACCCACTGTCAAAGAAACGGGTTCGAGCTAAGGAGGTTCCCCTCGTGATTCGGGAACGCTCGCCCCCGCCCCGGCGACCTCGGGCTCCGCGCGACCCAAAGGACAAAGGAAAGGGCAAAATGCACGAATATTAGTCTCCCTTGTTTTATTACTTGAGTATTATTATTATTTTTTGGTGTGATTTGTTTTGGGTGTTCGCCGTTTTTTTTTTTGAAATTTTTGAATTTCCCGAGTTTATCGGGTTTTAATAAAGACGTATTAGTGAATACCGTTCCCGTCTTTTCGTTTATTGCAACGGTTGTACCCTTTTGAGGGGTTGCCTACGTATCCACAATTAGCGGAATCAAACCAAACGTAGGTTAAACTTGAGTTTTGCAATTTTCGAAATACATCAAGACTATTAGTTCGAGAAGTGCGACAATAGAATAATTAATTCTAACTTATTGACTTGCCTATAATTTTCAAAATTTATAAAGGACGATTTTTTGCAAATGACATTGAGATAGGGTTTATGGGTAGTAGCGCTTCAACTGGTACAAGTTGGTTGGGTTGACGAATGCGTTCCCGTCCAAGTCTGTCAGCATCACCGCTCCTCTTGATAGGACCTTTTGCACTAAATATGGCCCAGCCCAACTGTGTTTGAATTTTCCTCTTCGGTTAACCGATAGTAGGGCACGAACCGATTTTAGGACCAGATCCCCTTCATTGATGTTTCTGGGCCTAACCCTTTTGTTGAAAGCCCGTTTGATCCTCTTTTGATATATTTGGATATTGTTGAGGGCCCGGGATCACCGTTCGTCTAAAAGGACTAGCGAATCGTATCGGGCTTGGACCCAATCTGCTTCCGGTACTTGGCTTTCAAGTAAGATCCTGAGGGATGGCACTTTTAGCTCGACCGGTTGGACCGCCTCCATTCCATATGTCAAATAATATAGAGGTGCTCCGGTTGCGGTGCGAATTGACGTCCGATACCCCCAGAGAGCAAAAGGTATTTTGTCGGGCCAATCCCGGTAATTCTCAGCCATCTTTTTAAGTATGGTGACAATTGTCTTATTAGCCGCTTCTACCGTTCCGTTTGTTTAGGGACGGTAGGGAGATGATGTATGCCTTTGAATTTTGTATTTTGCTAGTAACGTAGCGGTTTCAGCTTGAAAGTCGGTCCCATGATCACTGATAAACTCGTGTGGGATCTCGTATCGGCATATGATCTTGTTCTGGATAAATTTGGCCACGTGCTTGGCGTTCAAGACACGATATAACTCGTCTTCGATCCATTTGGTGAAATAGTCGATGGCCACCAGAATGAAGCAATGACCTCCCATCCCGGAAGGGTGCACCTTTCCAATTATATCAATACCCCATGTCGAAAATGGCCACGGTGATGTCATGGTATATAATAGGGAAGATGGCATATGTCGTAAAGATCTGACAGTTATGGCAGTGTTTGACATATAGCTGACAGTCCGTTTCCATGGTGTTCCATTAATACCCGAGCCTCATGATTTTTCGGGCTAGCATATGGGCGTTCATATGTAGACCATTTTCACCATCGTGTACCTCGGCCATGACCTTTTCGGCCTGTATTTTGTCGATACACAGGAGGAGAGCCCCCTGTGCCGTGTTTTTGTATAACTGCCCGTCGTCCGTGCGAACAAATTGGGTTGCCAATCTTCGTAAAGCCTTCTTGGCCCGGTTTTCAGTTCCTGGGGGATATTCTCCCGTTGTCATGTAGGTTAAAATGGCTTGATACCAAGGTTCGATCTCGGTTATCTCGATATCCTGGATGGCGTAGATATAGGCCGGCTCGGACCGTCTTTAAACGCAGATTGGCATGCTAGTTAGATGGTCAAGGATATTTAGCAGGGATGCTAATTTGGAAAGTGCATCCGCAAATTGATTTTCTTCCCGGGACAGGTAGATATATTCCACCTTCTGGAATTGTTTCTCTAGAACCCTTACTCGTGCTTGGTAAGCCACGAGATTGGCGTTCCGAGTTTTCCATTTTTGGAGCGCTTGATTGATGACCAATGATGAATCACCGTGGACCCGGAGGTTCGTTACTTCTAGATCAGCGGCGGCTTGCAACCCGTGAATGCATGCTTCATATTCGGCTGCGTTGTTGGTCACGTAAAAGTCCAATTTGATGGATAAGGGGGTGTGTTAACAGAATTCCGACCCCAAATCCTCGGAAGTTGGATGCCCCGTCAAAATACAAATCCCATGTTTCGGTATCGGTATGGAATATGTCTTCATCAGAGAAGGCCCCAGTATCGGTGTGTCCCTCTTCAGATATTGGACTGTCGGCAAAGAATTCGGCCACTACCCGGCCATAGATGGCTTTTAATGGCACAAATTTGAGGTCAAACTCTGCGAGCATCAAAGTCCATCTGGACATCCTGCCATTGAGGATGGGCTTCTCGAAAAGGTACTTGATAGGATCTATTTTGGATAAAACATGTACTTCGTGGCTAAGCATGTAGTGTCGGAGCTTTTTAGTGGCCCAGACCAGAGCTAGACACGTTTTCTCGAGCATTGTATACTTGCATTCGTATTCTAGGAACTTTTTACTGATGTAGTAAATAGCCCGTTCTTCTGAATTGACTGTCTGGGCCAGCATAGCCCCCATGGCTGTCTCGGTCGTTGTTAGGTATAACGATAAAGGTAGACCAGGTTGAGGTGGCATTAATACCGGCTGTGCAGACAGGTTTTCCTTGATTTTATCGAAAGCTATTTGGCATTTGTCATCCCATAGTACCCGTTCTCCGATCTTCACCTTCTTGAAAATGGGCTCACATAACATGGTTAGCTTTGAAATAAAGCGGCTGATATATTGGACTTTCCCGAGAAACCCCCTTATTTCTTTTTCGGTCTTAGGTTGTTGCATCTCGGTGATGGCTTTGATTTTAGCTGGGTCGACCTCGATGCCGCGTTGGCTAATGATATGGCCCAGTAATTTGCCCGACGTTACCCCGAAACTACACTTTTGAGGGTTCAACCTCATTGTATTTGCGCAGCCGGGTAAAGAATTTTCTTACGGCCGCAATGTGCCCACTTCGGTCCTTGGATTTGACGATCATGTCGCCGACGTAAACCTCCACTTCTTTATGCATTATATCATGTAATAAAGTAGTGACGGTCCATTGATAAGTGGCTCCGGCGTTGATAAGCCCAAACGGCATGACGGTGTAACACTAAGTACCCCAAGGTGTAATGAAGATAGTCTTACTCATATCCTCTTCAGCCATTTTGATTTGATTGTACCCGGCATACCCGTCCATGAATGATTGAAGGGCATGATCGGCCGTGTTATCCACCAGTATGTCGATGTGTGGCAACGGAAAATCGTCTTTTAGACTGGCCTTGTTAAGGTCCCGGAAATCTACACATACCCGCACCTTGCTGTCCTTCTTGGGTACCGACACGATGTTTGCGACCCAGTCTGGATATTCAGACACTTGTATAAAGCCCGCTTTGAATTGTTTGTGTACTTCCTCTTTGACTTTGAGAGACCATTCGGGCTTCATCCTTCGGAGCTTCTGTTTTACCGGCTTGCACCCATCTTTGATGGGTATTCGGTGTTCAGCTATTTCCCGATCTATTCCCGGCATGTCCTTGTAGGACCATGCGAAGACGTCCTTGAATTCCTGGAGGAGGTCTGTGAATTGTTTTCTCTCCTCGGGATCTAAGGATAGGCCCAACTTAAGCATCTGGGGCTCTAAAGTGGTTCCCACATTGATGGACTCGGTTTCTTCGATTAGCGGATCTCGGGACTCCCTTTGTTCGAGCTGCTCGATCAGATGCGGAGGTAGAGGTACCTGTTCGTCGGGTTTCTCAATGTCATTGCATATAAAATTTTTGAAATCGAGAGAATTTTTGAAAAAAGACAAGTCGTAAGCAGAACGGTTTTCGTTATTATTATTATTAATGGTAAATTCTGAGAAAAGCTCGAATAGAGCGGCCATCTGCTCGTTGGTCAGTGGCGGAATAGGGAGAGGTCTTGGGACAAACCCCGTGACCTCAGTGGAAGTGGCTAAGGGAAGAGGGGTTACAGACTCGACTCTAGCACCAGACCCTCTAGACTTGGACTCAGACTCCGACTCTGACTCAGACTCAGACTTGGACTTGGTATCCGGCATGTCTCCCTCGCCGGTGGTTAACTTGTAGGTTCGTCCATGGCTGTCGGTCCACTTGATGGTTTTCCTCCAGGCCTATTTCTCGGTGTCTGCACCGACTTCGGAGATTAGCTTGGTTGGGTCAAACCGATCGCTGCGGAGGATCGGATTGACCAAATCATCCTTTGGAGCAGGGACGGCCTTGTTTTCTCCAAATAGGAGCCCCAGCACGGGCTCGGAGTGGTTTTCCCCTTCCCTGGGCTCGGCTTGAACAAGGGTGAATATATCATCGGGGATGAAATTGCATTCCCGAGCCGTTTTGGTCTCGGGATATGTGATGGTGGGTTGGTAGAGGCCCACTTGAGTAGCTCCGAAAACTAGAGTAACGAAGTAGTTAGTTAACTTCGGGCAATAAGGGCCTAAGTAAGTGCCCTTGAGGATGTTGGTGGCCTTGTAGATACCGGCCCAGACCACGTTTTCCGGGGTTATAGCATACCCCAATCCAAGCTGTGATTCGCCATCGTTCAGGACCTCGATAATCTTCCCAGCTGGAAGATATGGCCTCGAGGTAGCCCCCGGTAAGTAACCCAAGTTTTGTAGCATCGTGTTGATGCTAGTGGTGAAGTAAGGCCTGAAGAGATATTCCTCCTCGATCATACCCACGAAATCAAATCCTCGTGGGTCGGCCTGGCTCGTAGCATTGCAGCTTGCCACGGTGATGGGGGTGGTCTCTAGTGTGATGACACCGTCTTGAAGTGGCATCTGGACCTTCCTATGTAGGGTAGAGGACACGGCCTTAACCGCGTGGATCCAAGGCCTTCCTAGTAGTAAGTTAAAGGACGAGGTGACGTCGATCACCTGAAACTCCAATTCTTTTTCGATTGGGCCCGTTATTATTGTTATCTTAACGGCCCCGATTACTGGTTTTGGGCTTCCGTCAAAGGCCTGCATAGTTTGCGCCGTTGGGAGATAGTCGGCATCTGTGATGCCGAGGGCCCTAGCGGTCCTTAGGGGAAGGACATTTACAGCAGATCCGTCATCAATTAGGGTCATCGGGAGGTACTTCCCTCGGCAAACGACCGTAATGTATATGGCCAAATTATGGGCGGCCCCAAATGGTGGTATATCAGACTCAGAGAAGGTTATGAGTGGACCTTCCTTCGACTTGCCCTTGAGATAGGGCATGATAGTTGCTACCATTTCAGCGGGGATAACCTGAGAGTCGACCTTGATTTCATCGAGAGCCTTAGTCAGTGCCTCTCGATGTGCTTGCGAGCTAACCAGTAGCTGCCATATGGTTAGATCAGCTCGAACCCTCTTCAATTGTTGGACCAACGCCGTGTCGTTGCTTGGTTCCTCGATAGTGGATTCTGTCCTGGCAAGTTAAGTGACGGTTGTGGGAGTAGAGCGCCCGGCTGTGGCGAGGTGGTTAGTGGCTAAGGCTTTGGACTTTGCTTTTCGGACCTCTTCACTTGTGATGGGGACAACTTCCCCTTTGGCTAGGTAAACGTCGTCCTCGTCATCGAACCCGTTGATTTGTGGGATAAAAGGGGAAATGAGGTGAGAACAGTCGATTACCTCTCCCGTGAATATAGCATGGGCACTGAACGGGTTTTCTTTGTTGCTCGGCTTGTCCCCGGGCAAAGGTATTTTCCCGCTTTCAATCAGATCTTGGATCAGATGCTTCAGCTTCCAACATTTTTCCGTGTCATGCCCATTACCTTGATGATACTGGCAATAGGCTTGGACATTGTAGCTCTTGGGCCTTTTCTCCACTGGAAGTTCGGGAGTCGGGCCTATTGGTTGGATAAGGCCTTTTGAAGATAGCCTTTGTAAGGCGTAGGTATAGGTAGTCCCTATATCCGTGAATACCCGAGTTGGTGTATTCTTTTTGGACGAGGTGTCAAGCAGGTTTACCTCATCGAAGATGCTGCGAGTTGTAGCTGCAGATGTGGGCTTGCTCACAGATGAACTGGCCCCTTGATATCCCTTGGTAGAGGCCTTAGTCAGGGTCTCTATCCTTAAGTCATCCTCGATCCTTGTGCCCATTTCTGTAAGGGCGGCAAAATTGGGGATGATTGCATACCGGAGATGGACCCGGTAGGATGGGAGTTGATTCTTGACAAAAGCCTCCACTAGCACTTTCTCACACGGCTTATCAACCAGCTTCACACTTTCGGCCCGCCATCTTTGCAAATATTTGGTGAACCCTTCTTTTGGCTCTTGGGCCATCACTTCCAGAGTACGCATTGTAGTCTGGATCTCGGTATTATCAGCGTAATTCCGAGCAAATTCAGTCGCCACATCGTCCCAAGTTTTATATTTCTTGGAATCGAGCCTGTAGTACCAGGCCTTGGGATGCTTTTCGAGGGAGGAGGGGAATAAGTGCTTAAACATGGTGGACTTCACTCCTTTGACCGCCATAAAATCCTTGAAAGCCCGGATGTGGTGGACCGGGTCTTCAGAACCCTCAAACATTGGAATTTCCGTGAGGTTGAGGTTAGCAGGTAGTTCGTCGTTTAAAGGCGAATAGGAACAAGCATTTTTAGTGTGGATCGAGTTGTTCGTTGAAAGGTGAACCTATTCTTCGAGCCTACGAACAACGCTGATTAGTTCAGCTATGGGCCCAGTGGGCTCAGACCCTTTGATGGGGGCTACCTTCCCTACGGCACTCACCCGGGTGGCCAGGGTGGTTTGATCAGTCCGGATAGTCGTCTACTGGGTTTCCATCTTGACCAGAGTGGCCTTCAGTTCGTCTAAGGTTTCTTGCATCTTGCGCTGACGTCTGGTCTCGGGTGGCCTGTCTGTAAGAACACCGCGCAATCAGAAACTAGCCCGAATCCCAGAATAGAAATTACATCCCGAACAAGACTAAAAGGGAAATGACTTGGAAAAGACACCTAGACGGGTGACTTGTGAAAAGTGGGCCTTCTTTAGGATTCGGCGGGTGGGCCGAGTCCTGTTCGAAAGAAGGTCCACGTGAGACATCCCCAGACTTTAAGACTCGATTGTGTAAACGGGCCCTCCTTTGTAGGAGTATGTCCTACGTAGGTGGGCCGTGCCTTAGTCTAATAAGGCGGGCTGGGATAGGGAAGAAGCTCGTGATGTAGGACCAACAGAGTTTCGACGCTAAAGACTTTGACGACTTATGACATGACCCGACACTGCTAAATACGGGAAGTCCTAAGAAGAGGAAGGTTTTGAAAGGGATTTTTTTAGAGGATCCGAAGAAATTTGGTGGAGGAGCCCAATTTTTCGAAAATTGGAAAAAGTATCGGGCCTCGGTTTTGAAAGTTCGAAAATATTTTCGAGTATTGAAATGGGCAGAATACCGGCTAGAAATAGGCTATTTTGAGTAAAATCATAAGTCCTAAATTCGGTATATGTCCCGGGTTTTGAAATTGGATATCTTGAAAATTGATGTATTTTTTGAAAAGTTGACGGTTTTTGAAAACGACACGGATACCAAGTAGCATGTAGTCAGGCAAGCATTATAACGACGCCATGTATGCTTTACACTATGTCTCGGTCGGTCTAAAGAGGGTCTATACCAGTGCACATAGTCTAGACGTTGATCGGGACGGACTTTCTAAGTCGAGTTGAGCTTAGAACATGCCGCGAAACCCACTCCAATCGACTATGGACACCTTTGACATATCCATATTCGAGTACATCACGGTATAGTGGGACGTCGGTCGCGAGTACCGGCCTGGGAAAATATAAGGTTATGCATGAACCGTAAAACTAAAACGCGTATTGTTGATAAGTGTGGTTTGTAGTGCCTATTTTGTAGTGTTTTGGTCCCATTTTCCTTGTAGAATCGCTCCTTGGGAGTGGTTTAGGGGCTTCTTATGCTTCCTTTAGTTCGTTTCAGGTTCCCGAGACCGATTTGGAAGAGTTGGAGCGATTCCGACTCTATACATACACATTTTGGAGCCAACGGAGTAAAGGAACGATGACTCGATGCTTTGGAATCGACCCCGAGACCTTGGAACTCAATCCCGAGCCTCCGAGACCCGATCCCGAGTCCCGAGAATCGATGAGAAGTTCATGTGAAGCAAGGAGGAACCAAAAGGATCATATTGGAGGCCTACAAGACTCATCCCCGACGGGTATGCACCTCATCCCGTCGGGGATGAAGTGCGCTTTTAGAGGAGCCACTGCAGGGCCGTCCCGGTCGGGACCAACCCGTCCCGGTCGGGACCACCGGCCATCCCGGTTGGGATGACCCTGTCCCGGTCGGGACCGGCGAGCTGTAGCCGGACTTCTTTTCTTTCCTCTCCTTTCCACTTGTAACCCTATATATACTCTTCCCTTGTTTTGTAAAGCTTATGTTCTTCACTTCCCACTAAACCCTAGACTATTTTAGGTTAGATTAGTTTAGATTAGAGTAGATTAGTCGGTAATTAGTAGTTAATCTTAGTTTAGTACTTGTATTAAGGGAATTCTTCAAGATCCATCCAAGATTGACAACCTTGGTGGTTTGTTTTGGGTTTTCTTCATTAATGCAAGTTTCAATCTTTCTTCTTCACTAGTTTGGTATAATCCTTTCTTCCTTTTACTCTTTATCTTGTTTGTTTAATTCAAGTTTCAATCTTTAGTTATTGTTTATTGTTTTGTTCATCATATTTGTTAGTTTCATTATGGATGTTTTGATTCTTGTGTTGGTTCATCTTGTTCTTGTTAGAATTAGTTTGATAATGTTAGAGTAGTGTTCTTGCTAGGGTTAGTAGGGTGATTAGGGTGTTAATTGGGTGATTAAGAGTTTGTTGGAGATGTTGGTGGAAGATTTGGGTTTCCTCTTAGGTTGATGCATATCACATGTTTGTTGGAATGCTTGAATGACTAAGTAGGTTAGAATGCTTGTTTTTTCTTGCCTTCCTTTGTCATGTGTGTCGCCGGATGGGTTCCATGAGGAACCTCTAGGTGAGTCCAAGTTAGATTACCTAGATTACCCTACTACCTCCTTCACTCTAACTCCTCCTTGACCATTCCGTTACCCCTTTGACCCCGACCTAATCCTAGCCCATTTCCTAGTTTGTTTTCTCCGTCTCTTTAGTCTTAGTCTAGCTTTCTCTCCCTCTTATCATTGTCTAGCTTAGCTTGTTGACTTAGTCTAGTATTTAGGCGACCTTGGTCTATACGCCTCTACCGTCCCCGTGGATTCGACCCGACTTACCCTAGCTACCCTAGTTAGGTTTTGCCGGTTAATTATTTGGTGGCGGGATCCACGACAAATCCCTTCCCATCAATTGTACTAGTCAAACGATTTCTATTCGAGTCTCACCCTGAGGATGTCGATGGTAAGTCACGCATCAGTTAATCCCCAGCGGAGTCGCCAAATTGTGGACATGACATAGGTCCACCCCGACGCGGCCTCGTGCGGGTTTGGGGAGGCGAATGAATCTCCATATGAGAATGGATCGAATTGAAATTTAAATCGAAGTGGAGTCGCCACCGAACTTTGTGGGAGTTCGGGTCCATTTGAACCCACTCTATGTCGTAATGGGCCGTGTAAAAAATACGGCCCATTTCCGATGTCAGAGTTTATTGGGCTCGTCCCTTTGCCTTGCGATACCGATACCGTCACTACCGGTTATCGTGTATTGAATGACTCTCGTGCGCCAACGGTTTCGGGCATCCGGAAACCGAGGTTCTGAGTAAGGGGTGAGGGTACGTGTTGGGAATCCCACAAAGGACACCCAACCCCGCCCGCACATTAGCGGCCTCTACTAGGATATCGAATGACTTTTTAATACGCGCGCTAGTAGTTCGGTGAAAATGAATATGCAAACATCATTTTCCCTAAACATGCGAAAAATTGAAAGAGTTTCTATGTCGATTTAATGCAACTAATTCTAACGTCGAAGTTAAATTTAGCGTGCGAAGGTTCATTTTAGTACGATAAAATAAACAGTAAATCAACAAGAAAAGCAACAAACTTGTTAGTAACGGCATAACGATGATAACGGTTTGTAGAATGATGCAATATGGAATGACGTAAATATGATGACGCATGGTTTTGAAAAAGTGATGTTTCACGTGATAGATTAGACACGTGTTGACCTAGGTCGTAAAAGGTATGAACGAGACTCGAATGACATTATAGGACTCACGGTTTGACGTGATAAAGGGCCACTCGACCGAGTCATTGAGGGACTCGACCGAGTGGACCTTTGAAAAGTGTTATGTCCGGATTTTGAGACGCCACTCGACCGAGTTATGAGGGAACTCGACCGAGTGAACGACCGCTCGATCGAGTCATGGCGGGACTCGACCGAGTGGGTGTCAAAATAGCATTCTGTTTCGTTTTTGGGGTGCCACTCGACCGAGTGGGCTAGGCACTCGATCGAGTGCCCCCTGTACGAACCAGGGTTCGCTTTACAATTTGTTATTGGTTTTGAAATTGCTTTTGATTTTGATGATTCGATGACTCTGCTGAATCGGGCATAAATATTATGAGATTTATGCTCGATTCATATGTATCATTCTCGTCATATTCGACGTTCGACTATTGAATCGATATCGAATATTAGAGCGGAACTAAAAAGAAAAATTGCTATAAGTCGTTAAGTTAACTAAACGATATGAATTTTCCTCCGCGTTTATAGTGTCGCATTCAAATTGAATTAATGACATCTATTTTAAACATCAACGGAAAAATCGTGTTAGTTATATTATTTGACTAAACCGTTGAGATTCGACATCCAACTATTGAGTTGGTATCGATTCTTACGGATCGACACTTTACTTGAATTGAAAGACTTGATTCCCTCGGCTTCTCCGACATCGTAACGAATCCCTAGGGATTATTTGATGTCGGATCCGCGTCAACTGGTTTCGACTCTTATTAAAAACACTTGTTTTGAAAATAGTTTGTAATTGATGAAAATATGCGATTGGATGATAACGATGCGAACGAAATAAGAAAGAATTATTGTTGAAGTTGACTTGCTTCAATAATCCAGTGATCAGGGTGATGGGATAAGCGACCGGCAACGCTGAGTGCAATACTCTTGTATATTCGGGTTTCCTTATCCCACCATCACTCACACTAGACACAAATTCACAAGTGTTTTAATGTTTTATACTAGTGATATTAACGATATTAGGACGCGAATAAATTTTAAAAAAAACGAGATAACAACGACGACATAGACGACGCGAGAGAGTAAGAGAAGAGAGAAAGGATGGGATTTGGCACCCTCAACCTACATGTTCTTGTTCTCGGACGGGACTCGTAGTTGTGGCTTGCACGGGAGTATCGAGATGTAGGTTAAGTTGTGGTGGTTAGGGTTCGAATTACTAAGTACTAGGGTTAGGGTTCGAATGTATGATTAGGGTTTGAAATAATGTGTGTAAAGCTGGAAATTAGGGTTGAATTAGGGTAAAAAGTTGTGTCCCCCGAAGTCTCTTGAAGTGTGTGCATGGGTGTGTTTATATAGGCTAGGCAATGCACACCCGACTAGGGTTACTCGGCCGAGTAACTGGCTGACTCGGTCGAGTGACCCAGTGCGCCAGCAGTCGGGCTTGAATGAGGGCCCACTCGATCGAGTGGGTCAGCTGGATCGAGTGGTCCGAGCTTTGGACCTGGAATTGGATATTTTGTGGGTTTTGCTTTCGAGTTGGACTTTTTGATGTTTGTGTGGCAGTTTTTTGTGTGTCTCGGAAACGACCTTGACCGGGGTTGACCCAATCGCTAAAAGTCGGTTTTATTTCCAGTGTTGGTTTTGACCCAAATTAGTCTTGTTTGATTGGAAACGACCCACTGGGCCTGACTTTAAGGTCAGTTTTGTGAGATTTGTACTCCATAAGTGCTTAAGCCAAAAACTAATGGTTTTGAGCCCATGTCCGAGCGCGTAGAGACACGTTAGCGTCCGATCATCATCGGGTGTTTCTTGGAAACTACCAAAGACACCTAGCAGTCAAAATGCGGGTGTCTACAGATCTCGAATTGATATTTAAATCGAAGTTGGAGTCGCCACCAAACTTTGTGGAAGTTCGGGCCCATTCGATCCCACTCTATATCTTAGTGGGCCGTGCACAGAGTACGACCCATTTGGATTTCAGAGTTTATGGGGTTCGTCCCTTTGCATTGCGATACCGATACCGACATTATCGGTTATCGTGTATTGAATGACTCTCGTGCGCCAATGGTTTCGGACATCCGGAAACCACAACTCTGACTAAGGGGTGAGGGTAAGTGTTGGGAAGTTCACAAAGAACACCAAACCCCGCCTGCACTTAGCGGCCTCTACTAAAATATCGTTTAATGTTTTAATACGCGCGTTAGTAGTTCGGTTGAAATGTTATGCAAACAGTATTTTAACTAAACATGTGAAGATTTGAATAAGCTGTTATGTCGATTTAATGCATCTAAACTAACGTCAAAGTTGTATTTAGCATGCGAGGTTCGTTTTAGTACAATAAAACAAACAATGAAACTAAAACACAAAAAACAAATGAGTTAGTGACGATGATAACGGTTTGTAAATAGTATAAGAATGACATAATGATAAGTGTGTTTTGTAGTGCCTATTTGTTGTGTTTGGTCCCGGTTTCACTTGTGAAATCGCTCTTTGGAGCGGTTTCTGGGCTACTTATGCTTCTTCTAGTTCGTTTTAGGTTCTCAAGACCCTTCATGGAGAATTGGAACGATTCCGACTCGTTTCCTATACATTTGGAGCCAACGAAAAGAAGGGACGATCACTCGGTGCCTTAGATTCGATCTCGAGACCTCGAGACCCATTCCCGAGCTCCTTAGACTCGATCCCGAGCGCCGAGAATCGATGAGAAGCCTATGAAGAGCAAATGGGGACCTTTATGATCAAAATGGAGGCCTACAAGACCATTCCCGGGCGGGTTGAGTGCCCATCCCGGTCGGGATGAAGAGCAAACAAAGAAGCTCTTCTGATGAGCCATCCCGGTCGGGACCAACCATCCCGGTCGGGACCATGGAGCCATCCCGTTCAGGACCATCTCGTCCCGGTCGGGATCATCACCCTTCCCGACCGGGAAGAGCAATAACACCGCCTGGTGTTATGCATAACACCGCCCGGTGTTATGCATGATCCCGATCGGGACCAGATCCTTCCCGGTCGGGACCACTCCATCCCGGTCGGGACCACCACCTTCCCGGCCGGGAAGGAGCAGCTGCAGCTCGTGACTCTTCTTTTCTTCTCCTTCACTCTTGTAACCCTATATATACCACCCCTCTTGTAATCTTATGCTTATGTTAGACATTACCCACTAAACCCTAGACTACTTTAGCCTAGTGTGGACATGACATAGGTCCACTCCGACGTGGCCACACGCGGGTTTGGGTAGGCGAATGAATCTCCATATAAAACGGATCGAAAGGAAATTTAAATCGAAGTGGAGTCGCCACCGAACTTTGTGGGAGTTCGGGCCCGTCCGAACCCACTCTATGTCGTGGTGGGCCGTGTAAAAAATACGGCCCATTTCTGATGTCAGAGTTTATTGGGTTCGTCCCTTAGCATTTGATACCGATACCAACATTATCGGATATCGTGTATTGAATGACTCTCGTGCGCCAACGGTTTCAGGCATCCGGAAACCGAGGTTCTGAGTAAGGGGTGAGGGTACGTGTTGGGAAGCCCACGAAGGACACCCAACCCTGCCCGCACATTAGCGGCCTCTACTAGGATATCGAATGACTTTTGTATACGCGCGTTAGTTAAACGGGAAAATGATATGCAAAGATTATTTTCCCTAAGCATGTGAATGAAATTGAAAGGGTTTCTACGTCAATTTAATTCAATTTGATTCTAACGTCAAAGTTGAATTTTAGCATGTGGGTTCATTTTAGTACGATAAAATAAACAACCAAAATTGACAAAAGAAACAACAAATGGTTAGCAACGGTATAACGATATTAATGGTTTGCAAATATTGAATTATGTAGAATGATGCAAATGAGTTAATGCATGGTTTTGAAAAGATGTTTCACGTGATTAATTAGGCACGTGTTGACCTAAGTCACAAGAAACGGTTAACAAGACTCGAATGCTATTGTAGGACTCACGGTTTAACGTGATAAAGGGCCACTCGACCGAGTCAATGAGGGACTCGACCGAGTGGACCTCTGAGAAAGGTTCTGTCCGGATTTCATGACCCTACTCGACCGAGTTATTGACTAACTCGACCGAGTACGTTGCCACTCGGCCGAGTCACTGTGAGACTCGACCGAGTGGAGGTGGTAAAGACATTATGTTTCGGTTTTCGTGATGTCACTCGATCGAGTGGCATAGGCACTCGGTCGAGTGGCACCTGTACGAACCAGGTTCGCTTGCAATTTTATTATCGATTTCGGAATTGCTTTTGATTTTGACGATTTGATGAATTGGGCATAAATATTGTGGAATTTATACTTGATTCTGAATTTGAATGCTCGTTGTATCCCATATTCGATTATTGAATCGATATGGAATACTAGAGTAAAAATAAAAGAAAATTGCTTTGAGTCGTTTTAATTAGCTATCGCGATATGAATAGATTTTCTCCGCATTTAATAATGTCGTGATTCTAGCGAATCGTATGACTATTATTTTAGCATCAACGAAAAAATCGCATTAGTTGATTAAATTGACTAGATCGTTAAATTCGACATCCAATTATGGAATTGGTATCGACTCTAACGGATCGACACTTTGCTTGAATTGAAAGACTTGATTCCCTCGGCTTTTCCGACATCGAAATAAATCCCTAGAGATCGTGATGTCGGATCTGCGTCAACGCGTTTCGACCCTTATTAAAATAGAATGCTTGTTTTGGAAAATCGATGGGAATATGCGATGCAAACGAAAATAAATGAATTATTGTTTAGGTTAACTCGTTTCAATAATCAAGCGATCGGGGTGATGGGATAAGCGACCGGCAACGCTGTGTGCAGTACACTTGTATATTCTGGTTTTCTTATCCCACCATCACTCACACTCGACACAAATTCACGAGTATTTTAATGTTTTATACTAGTTATATTATCGATATTAGTATGAATAAAATAAATAAAAAAGAACAACGACGACGACAAAACGATGCACGACGCGAGAAAAAAAGGAGAAAAGGGAAGAACGGGGTTTTTGCACCCTCAACCTACATGTTCTTGTCTCGGATAGGACTCGTAGTCGCGGCTTTAACACGGGAGTTTCGAGGTCTACGGAGGTTGAGTTGTGGTGGTTTAGGTTTGCCTCCTAGGTACTAGGGTTAGGGCTTGAGTGTAGTATTAGGGTGTGTTGATTAGGGTAGAATTAGGGTTTTTTGAAGGATGATCAAAGTTGTTTCATTGATGTTGCATGGGGTTGCTTATATAGGCAAAGGCAAGGACCCCGGTTAGGGTTACTCGACCGAGTAACCAGCTGACTCGGTCGAGTGGCCCGTTGTGCCTGCAGCCGGGCCTGAAATAGGCCCACTCGATCGAGTGAGTGGGGCACTCGATCGAGTGGCCCAGCTGGGTCGCGCTGGTCCATTGTTTTGGACCGTGACTTGGGTTTTTTGATGAGTTTGAGTTTGACTTGGACTTTTGATGTTGTGAGGGGTTGTTTTGTATGTCTCGGAAACGACTTTGACCAGGGTTGACCCAATCGTAAAAAAGTCGGTTTTATTTCCGGTGTCGGTTTTGGCCCAAATTAGTCTTGCTTGACTCGGAAGGTCCGCTGGGCCTGATTTTAAGGTCAGTTTTGTGAGATTTGTACTCCGTAAGTGCATTAGCCAGCAACTAATGGATTTGAGCCCATATCCGAGCGCGTAGAAACACGTTAGCGTCCGATCATTATCGGGTGTTTTTTGGGAAACTACCATAGACACTTGACAGTCAAAATGCGGGTGTCTACACCTAGATTAGCCAAGATTAGTGTATATTAGTCTTTAGTTAATCGTTAATCTTAGTTTAATCCTTGTATTAAGGGAATTCTTGAAGAATCCAACCAAGATTGACAACCTTGGTTGATGTATTTGTGTTTTCTTATTATTACAAGTTTCAATCTTTCCTCCTTACTAGTTTGGTATAATTTCTCTTCTCCTTTCCTTTAATCCTTGTTTTATCATTAAAGTTTCATTCTTTGTTCATTGTTCATTGTATTGTCCATTTTTCATCCTTGTTGTTTTCCATTGTGTTTGTTCTTGTTCTTGTGTTTGTTTCTCATGTTTGTTAGTTTAAGTTTAGATATGTGTGAGTAGATTCTTGCTAGGATTAGTAGGGGAATTGGGTGTCGTAATGGGTGATTAAGGGTTTCTGTAGATTGTTGGTGGAAGTTTTGGTTGCTTCTTGATTAGATGCATAGAACATGTTTGATGAAATGCTTGAATGACTTGTAGTTGCAAATGCTTGTTTTTCTTGCCTTCCTCTAGCGGTCTTGTATGTTGCTAGGATGGGTTCTTGCGCGAGAGCGAGGAATCTCTAGGTCGGTTTAAGTAGCGAGAGCCCGGACTATACCTAGATAACTCGACTACCCCTTCACCTTAGCTCTTCCTTGATCATTCCATCACCCTTGAACCCGACCTAATCCTAGTTCTTTTCCTATTTGTGTTCCTCTTCTTCTTAGGTACTATTCCTTTAGTTAGTTGATTCCCTAGCCTTAGTTGTTACACTTAGCTTATTCTTAGTCTTAGTCTCCTCCCCTTTTCATCGTTTTAGTTAGTTTAGCCTTGAGACCTAGTCAAGTCTTTAGGTGAAACTTGGTCCAAACCCTCTTTACCGTCCTCGTGGACTCGACCCGACTTGCCCTTTCTACCCAGTTAGGATTAGTTGGATATTACTTGTTGGTAGGGATCCACGGCAAATCCCCACCATCACATAAACGACATGATGCATGGTTTTGAAAAGAGTAAGACACGTGATTGACTTGACACGTGTTGACCGAAGTCATAAAAAAATATTTGATAAGGCTTGGAATATGTCGAAGGGCTCACGTTTGATGCGTGAAGAAGGCCACTCGATCGAGTCATAGAGGGACTCGAATGAGTTGTCCTCGGAAAACCCTTCTGCCCAATTTTTGGGGTGTCACTCGATCGAGTGCCCCCTGTACGAACAATGGTTCGTTTCGCAATATGTCATGTATTTCGAAATTGCTTTTATATCTGAAAATCGATAATTTTGCTAGGTCGTGTAAAAATATGATTCGATTTATACTCGACTTGAATTTTTGATACTCGTCATATATATACGATAATTGATTATGAAATCAATATCTAATATTTAGAGTGAGTTTCGTAAAAAAATGTTTATAATTCGTTTTAAATTGAACTAAGACGAAATAAATTCTCTCCGCGTTATAATGTCATAATTAATCCTTTCGGACTATGTGAATATTATTTTAGCATCAACGAGTTCGTGCTAGTTTTATTTATCGACTAATTCAATTAGACACGATATTTGACTATAGAGTTGACATCGCATCTTAAGAATGACGTTTGATTTATTTGATTAGATCGAAAGTCGATTCCCTCCTGATTAGTGTAGTTTGTAGTGCCTATTTCGTAGTATTTTGGTCCCATTTTCCTTGTGGAATCGCTCCTTGGGAGCGGTTTAGGGGCTTCTTATGCTTCCTTTAGTTCGTTTCAGGTTCCCGAGGCCGATTTGGAAGAGTTGGAGCGATTCCGACTCCATACATACACATTTTGGAGCCAACGGAATAAAGGAACGGTGACTCGATGCTTCGGAATCGAACCCGAGACCTTGGGACCCAATCCCGAGCCTCCGAGACCCGATCCCGAGTCCCGAGAATCGATGAGAAGCTTATGTGAAGCAAGAAGGAACCAAAAGGGTCATATTGGAAGCCTACAAGACTCATCCCCGACGGGTATGCACCTCATCCCGTCGGGGATGAAGTGCACTTTGGAGGTAGCTACTGCAAGGCCGTCCCGGTCGGGACCAACCCGTCCCGGTCGGGATGGTGGGTCCGTCCCGGTCGGGATGATCCGTCCCGGTCGGGACCAAATCGCTGTAGCCCGCATTTCTTTCTTTCTTCTCCCTTCCATTTGTAACCCTATAAATACTTCCCTCTTGTATTGTTTATAAAAGCTACCTTAGTTTAGACTACCTTAAGCCTCTCTACATCACATAAACCCTAGATTAAATTCTCCTCTCATTAGTTTAATCTTCCTTTAATTCTTAGTTAATCTTAGTTAATTAGCTCTTGTATTAAGAAGTTACTTGAAGACTCATCCAAGATTGACAACCTTGGAGATTATTTGGGTTTCTTATTTATACAAGATTGCATCTTTTTCTTCCTCTTGTGTTGGTATAACTTTCTTTACTCTTACTCTTTGTTATAAATTCAAGTTTGAATCTTTGATTAGTGTTGATTGTTATTGTTTATATTGTTCTTGATGATGAATGTTTGGATTGTGAAGTTGTTTTATCCTTTCATTGTTGTAGTTAGTTTGATCATGAGTGAGTAGTTTATTTGTGGGTTAGTAGGGGGATTAAGGGTAGATTATGGGTGATTAGGGTTTGATTGGGGGTAAAGGGTGAATCTTTATTGTTAGTCACACATTTGGCACACCATGTGTTTGTTGATATGCTTGTATGGGTTGTAGTGGCCATGCTTCTCATGCTAGTCTTCTTCTACTCATTGTTTGCTTTGTGTGTGGATATGTTGAGCATAGTCATCGACATCGGTTTAAGATGCGATTGCCCTGACCGAACCTAGCAATTAGGAGGCACCTACACCCTTAACTACCCAAGTCACCCTACTACACTTATGAACCCGACCTAACCCACTCCTTCCTTTCCGTATTTGATTCATCTTGTTAGTTAGTGTGGACATGACGTAGGTCCACCCCGACGCGGCCACGCGCGGGTTTGGGTAGGCGAATGAATCTCGTGGTGAGATTGCTCTCGGGTTCGAAATTTAAGTCAAAATGGAGTCGCCACCGAATTTTGTGATTATTCGGAACCATACGAGCCCACTATATATCGTCATGGGCTATACACAAAGTAAGCCCACTTCGATTTCAGAGTTCATTGGGCTCGTCCCTTTGCATTGCAATACCGATAGCGTATAAACCGGCTTTCGTATATAGAATGACTCTCGTGCGCCAAGGGTTTCGGGCATCCGGAAACCAAAGGTTCTGAGTAAGGGGTGAGGGTACGTGTTGGGAAGCCCACTAAGGACACCCAACCCTGCCCGCACTTGGCGGCCTCTACTAAGACATCGTTCGTGTTCGTGTGAGCGCGCTAGCAAAACGATTAAATGATATGCAAACAGCGTTTTCGGGCTAAGCATATGAGTTATTGGTTAACTACGTCATTTAATGCATCTTGGTTATAGTCGAAATGATTTAGCATGCGAGGTTCATTTATAAAGCGATAAGCAAGTAAATAAATGAAACTCAAACGTAAATAACGTACAAGTTACACGGGCGGAAATACAACCCGGCCAATACGAAAATTACATAAACGGTATGGAAATGGTATAATAAATAAATAAAAGTTAGGGACGGCACCGTATGTAAGCTTGACTGCGAAATGTGTAAGTGGACTAACCTCGCTTAAATATACATTATGTTGTACATCAAACGAAGGACCGAGACATAGGGCTAAGCGTGATGCTAGCCCGATCCTATGCCTCGATGCCTTGTCCCGACTTATCACGTCGAAAAATCGATCAAAGTCGTTAAGGTGTCGTGATGTGCATGGTTTTGAAAATAGAATAGTCACGTGATAGTCTTTACACGTGATGACTAATGTCGATAAAAGGACGAGGCTTGAAAGTGTGTGTCAAGGCCCTCGGTTTTCTGGGTTACAGGATCCACTCGGTCGAGTCATGGCCTGACTCGGTCGAGTGCGTCCTCAAAAAAGTTTCTGCCCAATGTTATGGACGCTACTCGATCGAGTGGCCTAAGCACTCGGTCGATTAGCCCCTCGAAAAAGGGTCTGTCCAGCCTGATGGACGCTACTCGATCGAGTGGCCTATGCACTCGGTCGAGTAGTTCCTGTACGAGTGTCAACTCATCTCGTTTTTGAGGTTGAAAACGACGGTCGGTCGAGTTAAATACAAATATCGCACGATTTGAATTTAACTCGACCTCCGGTACTATAATCGTGTACATGTACGATTATAATACCGTTGTCGGGATTTTATGAAATGTTTACGTTAGAAAATTTGAATTAGTAACGGAATGCTTCCCTCTACGTCACGACATCGAAACTAACCCTTTCGGGTTATGTGATGTCGGTTTTCGTGTCAACGGGTTCCGCACTAATTAAAATGGGATCGGATATGTTCAACTACGATTAGTCGCGATCACATCACGCCCTTGAGCACATTGGGGCGGGGCTCCTCGAAAGGGCTCCACCTCCGTCGTTACTCGTAAAGGGATTAGACGGACTTTAGGCGACAATTATAGTCAAACGCATCCGAAACCGAAGTTTCGGTATTAATATATATATATACGCGGTATGATAATAATGTGTTAGAAACGCGAAATAGAAAAGTTAGTATGCGAAAATGTAAAAGTTAGGATGTTAGAGTTAGAATGTTAGAATTACAATACTAGTATAAGTATAATATTAACAATACAAAAAAAACGTAAAATAAAGAAGACAAAGATCGAAATGGGGTTTGGGACACCCTCAACATACATGCTTAGTAAGGACCTCGGAAATGGACTCGCGAATAGTGATGGGACTATGGAGTATCGAGGATGTATGTAAGTTATGGTGTGTGTGTGTGTGGGGATGAAAATGTCGGTTTATCGAGGGACAGGGACTCGGTTTGTGTGTATGTTTGCTTAGGGTTGTAGAGTGTAGAATGTAGAAGGATTAGGTAATAGTTTAGTGTAATTTTGCATTAGGTCAAACTTGTAAAATGAGTGAGGGTCATGGGGTATTTATAGAGTTTACCCCACGACCTAGGGTCACTCGATCGAGTGGCCCTAGTGCACTCGGTCGAGTGCCCTAGAAAATGGGCCTGATCCGATTTTTGACGCTCCACTCGATCGAGTGGGTCGATCCACTCGATCGAGTGGATCAGGTAAATCGAGGTAAAAGAGGAAGGGTTTGACTTTGTTGATTGTGTAATATTTTTTGAATTCAATTTGGGCGCCAGCTTCTAGAAGATGCACTTGGGCTGTTTTTGTGACGGGTTCGTCTTTGACCGGGTTTTGACCCGGTCGCCAAAAGACGGAATTTATTTTTGGTGTCGGTTTTGGCCCAAATTAGTCTTATTTTGCTCGGAACGACCCACTGGGCCTGAATTTGAGGTCTGTTTTGTGAGATTATTACTCCGCTAAAAGTCCATGTCAGATATTATTGATTTCGGGTCCAAATCCGAGTATACTAAGTCACGTTTGCGTCCGATCATCATCGGGTGTTTGTCGGGAACTGCTATAGACACTAGCAGGCAAAATGCGGGTGTCTACAGAGCCCCCACTCTGACTGAGGCTTGGACAAGGCGAAAGTCAGAGTAGCTACCAGGCCAATCGTAGATTACGACCTGGCAGCTCTCCGGTCGGGTCGTTTATAGTCCAGTAGACTAGCGTGAAGGGCTCGCCAGCCATAAGCAGAGGGTCATACCTGTCCTGCCGGTGGTAGCTCCGTGGGGAGTAAAACTTGCTTTTGGAGGTGTAGGAGTACCCGTATGCTGATACATCATGGCTTTGACTGTAGCATTCTGGGATAAATATTGGCTCACGTTGGGGAGTGAAGTAGTTGCGCGGGGACTTGCTTCTGAAGTCTTGGGGTGTACCTGTATGCTGACAAATGATAAATTGCATGTAACACATAGGCAAAACACCGACTCGTGCTGAGGAAAAAGCACTGGATTAAAAAGCTGAAATTTTCGAGAAAGATTTTTTTTTTAACTTAAGGAATTTTTAGAAAGGATTTAGGAAAGCTCAGGATAACTAGATTCCTATTCTGGGTTGAAGTCAGGCCTGCACATGTTGGGGCCCGATTTACTGAGGAGGCAGGGTTAGTCAGGGTTACTGCCAGGCTTCCCTATTATAAATACAGGTCTCACTGCTTCAGCTTACTGCACCTCAAATCAAAACTCTTTTTCTCTTAAAATCTCTCAGTCTTTCAAGAGAAATCAAGTTCCTGCCATGGGTATTGAGCATCTCACTTCAATGTTTTTAGCCTGGTCCCAGCACTTTCGGGACGAGGATAGGATTCAGCTGTCCCAAATGGGGATTATCAGCCTATTTCCTCTTAGGCGTCTGGTGCCTGATTCACACTTTTTGGATGCTTGTTTGGCGCTTTGGGATACTACCCACCACGTCTTTGCGTTCCCGCGGGGAGAAATATGCCCTCTTCCCGAGGAGATCGCAGCCATTGGAGGTTGGAGCCCTGTTGCTCGTCCTGCCATCCCTCCGTTCTACCCGGACCCGAGGAGAAGACTGAGGAACTTCCTAGGTCTGTCTCATGCTGAGACAGATCGAATGGTGCGGGGAGATACTGTCTCCCTTTTCGACTTGGCTGACAAGTTTATGAACAGCCAGGATGTAAGGGCTACGCCTTCTCACAGGCGTAGGGCTTTCGCGTTCTGCATGTTGCACCGCTACGTTTTCGAGGGGTTGATGGATGATGACTCATGCGTGGGTCAAATTAGGCTGATTGGAGTGGTTGACCAGATGGAGACCGGTCATAGCCCTGCTTGGCTAGCCACTGGGGAACTCATCATGGGTCTGGATGCTAGGCGGCTTGACCCAACCCGGCAATTGACGGGTAGCACCCTCATTCTGCAGGTATTCATCTTGCGATTTTTCAATCTTTCTTTTCTCTCTTTTTTTGTTTCGCGGTTTCTTGAGGTCCGTAAGTCACTCGATCGAGTGGACCTATCACTCGATCGAGTGATGTCTGCAAAGTGTTTCTGCCGGTCTGTGAAGGGCTTACTCGATCGAGTCAGATGATGTACTCGATCGAGTGTCATACCTGACGAGCTTCTGGTTGTCTTAGGGAGCCTTACTCGATCGAGTCAGATGGTGTACTCGATCGAGTGTCATACCTGACGAGCTTCTGGTTGTCTTAGGGAGCCTTACTCGATCGAGTCAGATGGTGTACTCGATCGAGTCGGCTGTAGCGAACCATTCCGTTGCTCATAAATTTTGTGTATACTTTTTGCAGGTTTGGCTGTCGGAGCACTTATCGATCATAGAGCCTCCTCCGAGCGTTCCCAACTACCGTAGCAGCCAAGTCAGTTCTAGGGGGCGCCGGATAAGCTCGAATCACCATATAAATCGAGCTTACTGGGACGAGGAATTGGTGTTCCACGGTGGCCCATTGATTAGGTGGACGGTTGCTTGGTGGTTCCTTTCTAAGCTGACGGGGTTGGCCAAGAGGGACCAAGCTCGTTACCTTGTGATCCTGTCCCTTGACTGGACAGTTCACATCTACCCGGACCGCATTCTGAGGCAGTTCGGTTCGTCTCAGCGCATTCCTGAGACTGAAGCCATTATTAGCGTCTCGCTCCAACTGACGGACGCTATGTGCGACACCTGGTTGCAGAGATGGTTTACTCGTCCTACATGGACTATTCCCAACCCTTGCCAATCCGCTTGGGTTTCTCGAGCCTATGAGAAATGGACTTCTGAGGAGTCCAAGGAGGCTCGCAAAGCTCTGAAGGTCGATGAGGCCTTCGAACTGGTCCGTCGGGAGACGGCAAAGGACAATAGGAGATTCTACGATGAGGGAGAGACCCCTGCCACCTTAGTCCGATTAGGGTCGGGTCTTAAGTCACATACTAAGACTCGAGCTAAAGATGCCGGTGCTAGTGGCACGCGGGGGCGGCAAAGCCCCCAGACTGACTTGGAGCGGCGACTTGGGCCAAGGCTGGCGGCCCGGGACCGATTAGGTCCGCGCGACCGGCTCCCAGAGCCCGTGAGGGCCCGACTTGGGCCTATCGAGGTGGATGAGGACTCGAGTTCTAAGAAACGAGTCCGGGCTAAAGAGGTTCCTGTGGTGATTCGGGAACGCTCTCCTCCGCGTCGTCGTCAGTGGACGGCCAACGAGGCCAAGGACAAAGGGAAGGGCAAGATGCCCTAAACACCGAGCCCTTAGTTTTTTTTTTATTATTTAAATATTATTACTATTTTTGTCGTGTGTTTTTTTTTGTAGTTTTTTGAATTCCTGCACTTTGTAATTTTCCCAAGTTTATTGGGATTTTTTTTTGTGATAATTAATAAAAGGAAGTTTATTATTAAACCGTTCCTGTCTTTTCTCGATTGCATTGGTTGTGCCCTTTTGAGGGGCTGCCTACGTATCCGCAATTAGCAGAATCAAACCAAACGTAGTTCAGGCTTAGGAAATTTGCAATCTTGAATTACGCCAAGACTAATGGTTCAAGATGTTTTGCGACAGTAGAATAAATAATTCTAACTCATTGACTTGCTTTTTGTAAAATAAATGATTTTGATAAAAAATTGCTAATGACATTGAGAAATGGCTAAGGGTAGTAACGCTTCAGCTGGTCCAGGTTGGTTGGGTTAACGAACTCATTCCCGGCCAGGTCCGTCAGCATTACTGCTCCCCCTGATAGGATCCTCTTCACCAGGTATGGCCCAGCCCAGTTGGGTTTGAATTTTCCCCTTGGGTCAACTGGTAGTATGGCTCGAACAGACTTAAGGACTAGGTCCCCTTCTTTAATGTTTCTGGGCCTTACCCGCTTGTTGAAAGCCCGTTGGATCCGTTTCTGGTAAATTTGGATGTTGTTGAGAGCGCGGGATCGTCGTTCGTCTAGTAGAACCAACGAATCGTACCGTGCTCGAACCCAGTCAGCTTCGGGTACTTGACTTTCTAGCAGAATTCTGAGGGACGGTACCTCTAACTCAACTGGTTGGACTGCCTCCATCCCATAGGTTAGGTAATACGGTGTCGCTCCGGTTGCGGTGCGAATTGATGTCCGGTACCCCCATAGGGCAAAAGGGATTTTGTCGGGCCAGTCCCGATAATTATCAGCCATCTTTTTGAGTATGGTGACAATCGTTTTATTAGCTACCTCTACTGCTCCGTTCGTTTGGGGACGGTATGGCGAGGACGTGTACCTTTGAATTTTGTATTTAGCCAGTAAGGCCGCGGTCTCAGCTTGGAAATGAGTTCCATGATCACTGATAAATTCATGCGGGATTCCATACCGACATATTATCTTGTTTTGGATAAATTTGGCGACATGTTTAGCATTGAGGATGCGATAAGATTCAGCTTCGACCCATTTGGTGAAATAATCGATAGCTACCAAAATGAAGCAATGTCCACCAGTACCGGAGGGATTCACCTTCCCGATTATGTCGATACCCCATGTTGAGAATGGCCAGGGTGACGTCATGGTATAGAGTAGAGATGGCGGCATATGTTGCACATTGCCAAAGATTTGACAGTTATGGCAATGTTTGACATATAACTGGCAGTCGGCCTCCATGGTGTTCCAGTAATACCCGAGCCTCATGATTTTTCGGACCAACATGTGAGCATTCATGTGTGGACCGTTTTCGCCATCATGTACTTCGGCCATTACTTTCTCGGCCTTATATTTGTCAACACAAAGGAGAAGAGCCCCCTGTGCTGTCTTTTAGTACAGCTGCCCGTCATCAGTACGGATGAACTGGGTGGCTAGCCTTCGTAAGGCCTTCTTGGCTCGACCCTCGGTCCCGGGAGGATACTCTCCGCTGGTCAGGTATGTTAACACAGCCTGGTACCAAGGTTCGGGATCAGTGATCTCGATGTCTTCGATGTCATGGATGTACGCCGGCTCAGATCGTCTTTCGACGCAAATTGGCATACTGGTCACGTGGTCGGGGATGTTCAGTAAAGATGCCAATTTTGAAAGTGCATCTGCAAACTGATTTTCTTCCCGAGGCAGGTATATGTACTCTACCTTCTGGAATTGTTTCTCGAGATCCCTTACTCGTGCCTGGTAGGCCACGAGATTAGCATTCCGAGTCTTCCATTTTTGAAGTGCTTGGTTAATGACCAAGGATGAGTCGCCATGTACCCGGAGATTTGTGATCCCTAGGTTGGCGGCGGCTTGTAGCCCATAAATGCATGCTTCGTACTCTGCTGCATTATTGGTAACATCAAAGTCTAGTTTGATGAAGACGGGAGTATGCTCCCCTCTTGGTGAAATTAGGAGGATCCCGACTCCGAACCCTCGAAAATTAGATGCTCCATCGAAGTATAAATCCCACGTTTCGGCATCGGTATGGAAAATATCTTCGTCTGGGAAGGACCAAGTGTCGGTGTGTCCTTCCTCGGTTACCGGGCTATCAGCGAGGAATTCAGCTACTACTCGCCCTTTAATAGCTTTTAACGGTACAAATTTTAGGTCGAACTCTGCCAACATTAGAGTCCATCTTGAAATCCGGCCGTTGAGGATAGGCTTTTCGAAGAGGTACTTGATCGGGTCCATCTTGGATAGGACATGAACCTCATAGCTGAGCATATAGTGTCTAAGCTTCTTAGTGGCCCAGACTAGAGCCAAGCACGTCTTTTCGAGCATGGTATATTTGCACTCATACTCTAAAAACTTCTTGCTGATATAATAAATGGCTCGTTCTTCAGAGTCAACTGTCTGAGCCAGCATAGCCCCCATGGTTGTCTCGGTCGTCGTTAGGTATAACGACAGAGGCAAACCGGGTTGAGGTGGCATCAAAACTGGCGGAGCAGACAGAATTTCCTTGATTTTGTCGGAAGCAGCTTGGCACTTGTCATCCTATAGTATCCGTTCCCCTATTTTCAGTTTCTTGAAAATTGGTTCGCACACCATGGTTAGCTTGGAAATGAATCGACTAATGTACTGGACTTTCCCGAGAAATCCCCTTATCTCTTTTTCGGTTTTAGGAGCTTGCATCTCGGTGATGGCTTTGATTTTAGCTGGGTCGACCTCGATACCTCATTGGCTAACGATATGACCCAGTAATTTGCCTGACGTTACCCCGAAACTGCATTTCTGAGGGTTTAGCCTCATGTTGTATTTGCGCAATCGGGTGAAAAATTTCCTTAGGGCGGTGATGTGACCGTCCCGTTCTTTGGATATGACGATCATGTCGTCTACATAGACCTCTACCTCTTTATGCATCATGTCGTGTAGTAAGGTGGTAGCGGTCCTTTGGTATGTGGCCCCGGCATTAATGAGACCAAATGGCATGACGGTGTAACAGTAAGTACCCCAAGGTGTAGTGAAGGTAGTCTTACTCATGTCTTCTTCCGCCATCTTGATTTGATTATATCCGACATACCCGTCCATGAATGACAGAAGGGCATGATCGGCCGTGTTATCCACCAGTATATCGATGTGTGGTAACGGAAAATCATCCTTCGGGCTTGCTTTGTTAAGGTCTCGAAAATCTACGCATACCCGCACCTTACCGTCCTTTTTAGGAACCGGCACGATGTTTGCAACCCAGTCCGGATACTCGGGCACTTGTATGAAGTCGGCTTTGAACTGTTTGTCGATTTCTTCCTTTACTTTGAGAGACCACTCGGGCCTCATTCGACGAAGCTTCTGTTTGACCGGTTTGCACCCGTCTTTGATAGGTATGTGGTGCTCGGCTATTTCCCGGTCTATCCCCGGCATGTCCTTGTAGGACCACGCGAAGACGTCTTTGAACTCTTGGAGAAGGTTTATAAACTGTTGTTTCTCCTCGGGATCTAAGGATAACCCTATCTTAAGTATCTGAGGCTCTAAGGTTGTCCCCACGTTTATGGATTCGGTCTCTTCAATTACCGGATTCCGGGATTCCCTTTGCTCTAGTTGCTCGATCAGATGTGGAGGTAAGGGTACCTGTTCGTCGGATTTCTCAATGTCATAGCATAAAATGTTTTTGAAAGCAGGATTTAAAAGAGACAAGTCGTAAGCAGAACGGTTGTTATTATTGATTGAAAACTTGGAAAACAGCTCAAAGAGAGCAGCCATCTGATCGTTGGTCAGTGGCGGAATTGGTAAAGCACTCGGGACAGACCCCGAAGTGCTAGCAGCAGAAATGATAGAAGGGAGGGGGGTTACAGAAGTGACTCTAGCACCGACTTCTCTAGACTCGACCTCAGACTCTGATTCAGACTCCGACTCAGACTCGGACTCAGACTCAGGCATGTCTCCCTCTCCGGTGACCAGCTTGTAGATCCTTCCTTGACTGTCAGTCCACTTGACAGTCTTCCTCCAGGCCCTTTTTCCTGTCTCGGAATCAACATCCGAGATCAGCTTGGTCGGGTCAAACCTGTTGCTGCGGAGAATCAGGTTGACCAGGTCTTTCTTTGGAGTCGGGGCTACGGTGTCTTCCCCGAAGAGTAGCCCTAGCGCGGGCTCGGCATCATCCGCTCCGTCGGACTGGATGAGGGCGAACACCTCATCCGGGATGTAGTTGCAATCCCGGGCCAAGTGGGTCCCGAGGTGCGTAGCGTTGGGTTGGTATAGTCCAACCTGGACAGCCCCGAATACGGGTGTGACAAAGTAGTCAGACAACCGCGGGCTATAAGGGCTCAAGTAGATACCCTTCATGATGTTGCAGGCCTTTTCGATTCCTGCTCGGACAACGTTGTCCGGAGTGATGGCGTAGCCAAGGCCGAAGTGAGAGTCTTCGTCCTTGAGAACCTCGATGATCTTCCCAGCTGGAAGGTCGGGTCGAGAGGTAGCCCCCGGAAGGTACCCTAGGTTTTGGAGCATTGTGTCAATGCTCGTGGTGAAGTAAGGCCTAAAGAGGTACTCTTCCTCGATCATCCCCACAAAGTCGAACCCCCAGAGGTCCGTGCGGCCCGTGGCGTTACAGCTAGCCACGGTCATTGGGGTTGCCTCTAAAGTAACAACACTGTCGAGTAGAGGCATCTTGATCTTACGGTGGAGGGTGGAGGACACGGCTTTCACCGCGTGAATCCACGGCCTTCCTAGGAGCAAGTTGAATGATGAGGTGACATCAATCACCTGGAATTCAAGCTCCTTCTCTATCGGGCCCGTGATGATGGTCAGCTTTATGGCCCCAGCTACCGACTTTGGACTCCCATCAAAGGCTTGGATGGTTTGAGCAGTCGGGAGGTAGTCAGCCTCGGTATTGCCGAGGGCTTTGGCGGTCCTTAGAGGAAGGACATTCACAGCGGACCCGTCATCAACCAAGTTCATAGGAAGATACTTCCCTCGACAAATCACCGTGATGTAAAGGGCCAGGTTGTGGGAGGTCCCAAATGGCGGCAGATCGGCTTCAGAAAAGGTGATCATTGGGTCTCCTTCTTTGGCCTTACCCTTTAGGTGGGGTAGGACCGTGGCTACCATTTCAGCGGGGGTAGCCAAAGAGTCGATCTTGACTTGATCGAGAGCCTTTGTAAGTGCTTCTCGATGTTCTTGAGAGCTAACAAGGATTTGCCATATAGTGAGGTCAACTCGAGTTCTTCTCAGTTGTTTCACAATAGCCGTTTCAGCGGTCGGCTCCTCAGGGGCGACTTCCATCCCGAGTGGATCGGTGATGGTTGTCGGGATAGGGGTGTCCCTAGTGCTTGTGGTTAAGTAGGGACGACCAAGGTTGTTGCTGGCTAGGACCCGAGTTTTAGCCTCTCGGATCCGTTCAGGGGTGATGGGAACGGTTTCCCCTTTAGCGAGGTAGATATCATCCTCGTCGTCAAACCAGATCCCGTTCACTTGCGGGATGTAGGGGGAGATAAGGTGAGAGCAGTCAATCACCTCCCCGGCAAAGATGGCATGGGAGCTGAAAGGGTTCTCCTTATTGCTGGGCTTATCTCCGGGTAGCGGGATTTTACCGCTTTCAATTAGGTCCTGGATCAAGTGCTTCAGCTTCCAACATTTTTCGGTGTCATGCCCATTGCCCCGGTGGTATTGGCAATAGGCCTGAGCATTGTAGTTCTTGGAGCGTCGCTCGACTGGAACTTCAGGAGTTGGGCCTATCGGTTGGATTAGGCCTTTGGAGGATAGCCTTTGTAAGGCATAGGTATAGGTAGTACCTATATCAGTGAAGACCCGAGGTGGGGTGTTCTTCTTGGACGGGGCATCTAGTAGATTAACCGCGTCGAAAATACTGCGAGTTGCAGCCTGGGGCTTAGTGGTGGAGGAAGAGGCCCCCTGGTACCCTTTGCTAGTGGCCTTAGTGAGGCCTTCTAATCTCAGGTCGTCTTCGATCCTCATACCCATTTCAGTAAGGGTGGTGAAATTGGGTATAACAGCATACCGGAGGTGAACCCGGTAGGAGGGGAGGAGGTTCTTGACAAAAGCCTCCACTAGGGTCTTCTCATTGGGCTTATCGACCAACTTCACGCTCTCGGCCCTCCAGCGTTGAAGGTATTTAGTGAAACCTTCCTTTGGCTCTTGGGCCATGACATCCAGAGATCGCATTGTGGTTTGGATCTCGGTGTTGTCAGCATAGTTCCGAGCGAACTCGGTAGCCACATCATCCCATGTAGGGGTCTAGCCTGTAGTACCAGGCCCGTGGGTGCTTCTCAAGGGATGCAGCAAATAGATTCTTGAACATGGTCGAATCCACTCCCTTGATGGCCATGAATTCCTTGAAGGCCCGCACATGTAGTAACGGGTCTTCAGTTCCCTCGAACATGGGCAAACCTGTGAGATTCAGGTTTGCGGGCAGCTTGTCACTCACCGTGGAGTATTCTCGGCTATTCTCCCGGTGGATATTGTTACTCCCAGTCAAGTGGACTTGTTCTTCTAGCCGGCGTACAGCGCTAACCAGTTCAGTTATGGGCCCAGCAGTCTCGACATTAGGAGCCCTTGCTTTGCTCCACCGTAGCTAGGCGAGCAACAATGGCTACCTGGCCAGCCCTCATTTCGGTCAGTTGGGCTTCGATGTCGGTCTGCTTTGCGACCATGGCGTCCAAAGCGGTTTGCAGGCTGTTCAATGTAGCCATCCTTCGAGCGTGTCTGGTTGCCGGTGGCCTGTCTGTAAGAACACCGCGTAATCAGAAACTGAACCCAGATCCTTGGAAAAAAGAAAGGAAAAGTACATCCCGAGCGACACTAGGAAAGAAGACTAGAGACTCGAGAAAGACATCTAGACGGATGACTCGATGGGTGGTATAACTTCCTTAGGATTTTGGCTTTGTGGGCCTAATCCCGTTCGAAGGAAGGTCCACGTGAGACTTTTTCCCCAGACTTTTGACTCGAGTGTATGGACGGAATTTCCTTTGTAGGTGTATGCCCTACGCGGGTCGGTCGTGCCTTGACGGATAAGGCGGACTCGGGAACGGGGGGAAACTCGTGATATAGGATCAGCGGAGTTTCGACGCTATAGACCTTCGACATACTATGCAAAGACCCGACACACGGCTAGACGGTAGGTCCTATAATAAGGAAGGTTTACTAGGAAAGTCGGATGTTTGAATTTTGAATATTAAGTGGATGAATTTCCGAGAGTTTGGAAATTAAAAACGGAATTTCGAAAACCAAGATTAGAATTTTGAAAATTCAGAAAATCGAGATGGTGTTGGAAATTCGTGAATTAAAACGGGCAGCATGCCGACTAGAGAAAAAGGATGTTTTGAGTCAAATCATTTGATCCTAAATTTCGGCGGCATTCCGAGTTTTGAAAATTGGATATTTTGAAAAGACGGGTCCCGAAACGGGCAGCATTTCGGGTTTTTCAAAATTTGGGTGTTTTTGGAAAGATGCATTTTTTGAAATGACGGTTTTTTGAAAAATGACACGGAAACCAAGTAGCACGTAGTCAAACAGGCATTATAACGACGCTTATGTATGCTTTACACTAAGTCTCGGTCGGTCAAAGTAGGGTCTATACCAACAACGATAGCATTCTCACGAAACGGGATGGACTTCCCAGCCGATTTGGAACTAGGACCTGCCGTAAAACCCCGGTGAGTTCCGCCATCGAAGTCTTTAGTGCACCCATGTAGGAATGCACCGTGGTATAGTGGGACGTCGGTCACAAGTAACCGGCCCGGGCAAAATTTGGGTTATGCATGAACCATTAAACTAATGCGCGCACACTAATATTCGAACGATTTCTCTTCGAGTCTCACCCTAGGAACCCCGATGACATGTGGTACATCAGATATCCCCAACGGAGTCGCCAAATTGTGGACATGACGTAGGTCCACCCCGACGCGGCCACGCGCGGGTTTGGGTAGGCGAATGAATCTCGTGGTGAGATTGCTCTCGGGTTCGAAATTTAAGTCAAAATGGAGTCGCCACCGAATTTTGTGGTTATTCGGAACCATACGAGCCCACTCTATGTCGTCATGGGCTATACACAAAGTAAGCCCACTTCGATTTCAGAGTTCATTGGGCTCGTCCCTTTGCATTGCAATACCGATACCGTATAAACCGGCTTTCGTATATAGAATGACTCTCGTGCGCCAAGGGTTTCGGGCATCCGGAAACCAAAGGTTCTGAGTAAGGGGTGAGGGTACGTGTTGGGAAGCCCACTAAGGACACCCAACCCCGCCCGCACATGGCGGCCTCTACTAAGACATCGTTCGTGTTCGTGTGAGCGCGCTAGTAAAACGATTAAATGATATGCAAACAGCTTTTTCGGGCTAAGCATATGAGTTATTGGTTAACTACGTCATTTAATGCATCTTGGTTATAGTCGAAATGATTTAGCATGCGAGGTTCATTTATAAAGCGATAAGCAAGTAAATGAATGAAACTCAAACGTAAATAACGTACAAGTTACACGGGCGGAAATACAACCCGGCCAATACGAAAATTACATAAACGGTATGGAAATGGTATAATAAATAAATAAAAGTTAGGGACGGACCCGTATGTAAGCTTGACTGCGAAATGTGTAAGTGGACTAACCTCGCTTAAATATACATTATGTTGTACATCAAACGAAGGACCGAGACATAGGGCTAAGCGTGATGCTAGCCCGATCCTATGCCTCGATGCCTTGTCCCGACTTATCACGTCGAAAAATCGATCAAAGTCGTTAAGGTGTCGTGATGTGCATGGTTTTGAAAATAGAATAGTCACGTGATAGTCTTTACACGTGATGACTAATGTCGATAAAAGGACGAGGCTTGAAAGTGTGTGTCAAGGCCCTCGGTTTTCTGGGTTACAGGATCCACTCGGTCGAGTCATGGCCTGACTCGGTCGAGTGCGTCCTCTAAAAAGTTTCTGCCCAATGTTATGGACGCTACTCGATCGAGTGGCCTAAGCACTCGGTCGAGTAGCCCCTCGAAAAAGGGTCTGTCCAGCCTGATGGACGCTACTCGATCGAGTGGCCTATGCACTTGGTCGAGTAGTTCCTGTACGAGTGTCAACTCATCTCGTTTTTGAGGTTGAAAACGACGGTCGGTCGAGTTAAATACAAATATCGCACGATTTGAATTTAACTCGACCTCCGGTACTATAATCGTGTACATGTACGATTATAATACCGTTGTCGGGATTTTATGAAATGTTTACGTTAGAAAATTTGAATTAGTAACGGAATGCTTCCCTCTACGTCACGACATCGAAACTAACCCTTTCGGGTTATGTGATGTCGGTTTTCGTGTCAACGGGTTCCGCACTAATTAAAATGGGATCGGATATGTTCAACTACGATTAGTCGCGATCACATCACGCCCTTGAGCACATTGGGGCGGGGTTCCTCGAAAGGGCTCCACCTCCGTCGTTACTCGTAAAGGGATTAGACGGACTTTAGGCGACAATTATAGTCAAACGCATCCGAAACCGAAGTTTCGGTATTAATATATATATATATACGCGGTATGATAATAATGTGTTAGAAACGCGAAATAGAAAAGTTAGTATGCGAAAATGTAAAAGTTAGGATGTTAGAGTTAGAATGTTAGAATTACAATACTAGTATAAGTATAATATTAACAATACAAAAAAAACGTAAAATAAAGAAGACAAAGATCGAAATGGGGTTTGGGACACCCTCAACATACATGCTTAGTAAGGACCTCGGAAATGGACTCGCGAATAGTGATGGGACTATGGAGTATCGAGGATGTATGTAAGTTATGGTGTGTGTGTGTGGGGATGAAAATGTCGGTTTATCGAGGGACAAGGGACTCGGTTTGTGTGTATGTTTGCTTAGGGTTGTAGAGTGTAGAATGTAGAAGGATTAGGGTAATAGTTTAGTGTAATTTTGCATTAGGTCAAACTTGTAAAATGAGTGAGGGTCATGGGGTATTTATAGAGTTTACCCCACGACCTAGGGTCACTCGATCGAGTGGCCCTAGTGCACTCGGTCGAGTGCCCTAGAAAATGGGCCTGATCCGATTTTTGACGCTCCACTCGATCGAGTGGGTCGATCCACTCGATCGAGTGGATCAGGTAAATCGAGGTAAAAGAGGAAGGGTTTGACTTTGTTGATTGTGTAATATTTTATGAATTCAATTTGGGCACCAGCTTCTAGAAGGTGCACTTGGGCTGTTTTTGTGACGGGTTCGTCTTTGACCGGGTTTTGACCCGGTCGCCAAAAGACGGGATTTATTTTTGGTGTCGGTTTTGGCCCAAATTAGTCTTATTTTGCTCGGAACGACCCACTGGGCCTGAATTTGAGGTCTGTTTTGTGAGATTATTACTCCGCTAAAAGTCCATGTCAGATATTATTGATTTCGGGTCCAAATCCGAGTATACTAAGTCACGTTTGCGTCCGATCATCATCGGGTGTTTGTCGGGAACTGCTATAGACACTAGCAGGCAAAATGCGGGTGTCTACAGTTAGTCATCATTCCCTTTAGTGTGTTAGTTAGTTAGATTATTAGCATTGTTTAGTTAGTATTTGATAGTCTAGTTCATCATAGCTCATCATTAGTCTACTTTCTTCTCCTTTCATCTTAATCCATCAATTAGTAGCTCTTTGTGTTTGTTTGGTAGCATAGTCTAGTTCTAGGCCGATTTAGTCTAAACATTGCAATACCGTCTCCGTGGACACGACCCGACTTACCCTAACTACCGTTAGGTGTTAGTTGGTTATTTAATTGGTGGCGGGATCCACGACAAATCCTACCATCACCTCCGCATCTTGACATCGTAATTAATCCTGGCGGATTATGCGATGTCAGATTTGCATCAACAAGTTTCATTCTAACCTTTATAAAACGAGAAACCGGATATTTTTAACGCGGAATATTCATAATCCCATCATGCCTTTGAGTGTTTAGGGAGGGGCTCCTCGAGAGGGCTCCACCAGTGTTACTATTCGTAAAAGGATTAGAAGAGTCTTATGCGAATTTCGACATTGAACGTATTCGATTCGAGATTATTTTGTAAATTCGATGTATGCGCGATGTTAATGATGACGATTATGTAAATACTAAAACGATACTAGCGACACGATAAAAAGAAACGATCTTGTTGATGTTGATTCACTTCAACAATCAAATACTTGGGGTGTCAGGATAAGCGACCGGCCACATCGGGTGCGAGACCTTTGTATTTAGATTTCCTTATCCCGTCATCCCTTGTATTCGAAACGAATAGGCGAATATTTTAGTGATTTGATAGTATTAATATTAACGATATTAGAAACGAACGAAAAAAAACGAAAAAAAACGAAAAAAAAACGAAAAAAAAAGACGAGGAAGACGAGAGGAGGGAAGAGAAGAAGGGAAGAGATCGAGATTGAATTGGCACCCTCAACCTACGTGATTTGAATACTCGGAACGGGGCTCGTCTAGTTGTGGCTTAAGCACGGGAGCTTCGAGATTATGTAGATGAAGTTATGGTGGTTTTAGGTAGAGAAGAAAGGTTGTATAGCAAGGTTGTATGGCTGAAAAAGTTGTATGTGAAGGTTGTTAGGGTTGTCAAAAGTTGTTTAACTGTGTTGCCAAAGGGGTGCTTTTATAAGAAAAACCCAAAATCCCGACCTAGTGTTACTCGATCGAGTGGCCCAATTAAGAGGCAACAACGGGCTTTTTGGAGGCCCACTCCATCGAGTAAGCTGACACTCGATCGAGTGGGTCAGTTGGAACGAAATATCCGGAGTTTTTGACTTCGGGTTGGATTCTTGATATTTGCATGGCTGTTTTGTGTTTCGGAAACGACTTTGACCGGGGTTTGACCCGGTCGCTAAAAAGTCTTTCAACACCATCAACAACATCGTCCTTATGTTCCACCTCCCTTAAGGGATAACAACCAAGGTTACCAAGGCAACTCAAGGCCTTTCAACAACTTCAAACAAAGTAACCAAGGTTCATTCAACAACAATCAAGGGTTCCAACAAGGGAACTTCAACCAAGGCTATCAAAACCACAACCATGGCAACAATCAAGGCCTTAATCAAGGCAATTCTCATGGGTTCCAAGGGAACCGTCAACATCAACAACAAAGCAAACATAGGAGCCGGTCTCCTATTCATGACTATGGTACTCCATTAGCCCTCACCGATACTCCGCATAATCCATCATCTCCACCTCGGGGATTCGATATTCAAAAATCTATGATGGATATGCAAAAGAGTCAAATGGACATAACAAGAAACCATCAAGAGCTCTTTGCTTATATTCAAGGGGAAAACGCGACAAGAGATGCCCGTATGAAGATGCTTGAAACTCAAGTATCTCAACTTGCTTCGGGGAGCTCCTCAAGACAAAAAGGACAACTACCTTCTCAAGGCGAAACACCAAAATTTGAGCATGTCAATGCCATCACCACAAGGAGAGGTACATCTTATGAATCCCCTCAACTCCCTAGTGAGCAAGAGGCAATCCAAGAACCGACAAGGAAAACGACACCTCCAACTCAAGAGAGCTCAAGCTTTGATAATCCAACGGAGGAGCAAGTCTTATGGGAGGTTGAGAAACCTCAACAAGACAAGCTTCCCCCTCTTCAAGCTAAAAATAAGGGTAAAAAGAAAGTGTCATTTGAAGAGTCCACCCCGATTGAGCAAAATAAATACCAAGTCAAGTTGCCTTACCCAACAAGGCCAATGAAGACCAAGGTAGACTATCAATATGACAAGTTCCTTAGTATTGTGAAGAAGTTGGATGTGAGTGTCCCCTTTACCGACCTACTTACCCAAATCCCGGCATATGGAAAATTTATGAAAGAAATATTGGCTAGGAAGAGATCCATCGACAAGGAAGAGACCATCGCGTTCACAAGGGTGGTGAGAGAGCTCATTCAAGGTTCTACGCTTCCAAAGTTGAAGAATCCGGGTAGGTTCTCGATCCCTTGCACCATAGGGCACTACAAGATCGAAAGAGCTTTATGTGATTTGGGTGCGAGTGTAAGCATCATTCCCTACTCCATTTGTTGCCGACTTGGGATGAAGGAGCTTAAAAGTACCTCTATCACGCTCCAAATGGCCGATAGTTCATTCAACCGACCATTGGGGATGCTAGAGGATGTGCCGGTGAGAATCGGTAAGTTCTTCATTCCGGTTGACTTCATCGTGCTCGATATGCGGGAAGATGCAATCACTCCCATTATTCTTGGGCGCCCATTTTTGCATACCGCCGGTGCTATGATCGATGTGAAGAACGGTAGGATCACATTCGAGTTAGGCGAGGAGAAGCTAGTGTTTGACCTTCAAGGTAACTTCGCCTACTAATGATGAGTCATGCAATATGATCCAAGCCAAGGAAAACATCGATCTAGGGAGAGAACCGGGACAAAGCTTGAAGAAGTACTCGTACGTACTTGAGGATGATGACTCCGATTTGGAGGAGGATGAGAGCCCATGTCATGGGTTTAATGACAAGTTGAAGAGCAAAAAGGATGAAGATGAGCCTCCCTTGGGGCCACATGAGGATAGATGGACGTTTGGGCATATACCGAAGGATCGAAAGTACAAGTTCAAGCCATTGAACTTAGTAGATCGGGATGCCCCGGGAACGTCAAGACAAAGTTATGAAGGGCCTTGGTTTGTGGATGCTTATGTTACTAGCTTGATTGAAGATTTTGCTAGGGCCTTCGACTTGTTTCTTCGTGCCCTTGATGGAGATGGAACTAGTCTTGGTTGTTGAAAAAGATTGAAGAAAGTATCACCTTGGTTTGACGGAGTTCCACAAGAACCGTCTCTTTGTATATATCTCTTTCCCTTTTAGTTTGTTTGCTTTTGTCAAATTCTTGATTGTTTGGATGATTGATGAGTGTTGTGAGGGAGGGAATTTGATGTGTTGTTTGAGTTTATTGTGATAGGTGTGAAGTGGAAGTGATTCCTAGGGAAGAGAGGTCATTGTTGGAGCTTGGATTGTGTGAAGGGAAGTCGGTTTTTGAAGCTCGGTACGAGCTTTTGGGAGCTATAGAGGGTTTGGAGACTCTTCCCGGCCTAGAAGAGGTCATCCCGTCCGGGATGGAAGGCCCATCCCGGTCGGGAAGGATGCCATCCCGTCCGGGACGAGGTGCACAAAAGTTGGGTTCACTGGCAGCTCATCCGGTCGGGACGAGGTCTTCCCGACCGGGACGAGATGGTCATCCCGACCGGGACCACTCATCCCGACCGGGATGGACCCCCTGTCCTCCGTTGGCTCTTTTCTTCGTTGTTTGAGACCACCCAACCACTTTATACCCCCTCCCAACCTCCCTACATGTCCTTACTCTCATTGTATGACCCTTTCCCTTTGCATTCAAAACCCGCCTCACTTTGCATTTGTACCCCAACCATGGAACCGGAGTGCAATTGGAGAGGAATAATGACGACGTGGACAAGCTAAGTGCCTATATTGACTTATGAGACGATGGAGCGAGTGAGTTGGTAACCGTATGGTACGACAACTATCCTCTCTTTTCCGTTTTTATAGCTTGTCTTCTTTGTTTATTCCCTTTCCCTCCTATCCTTTGTGTCATGGCGGCCTTCGAGGCCTTAGTGTGCTTGCTCCCGACTCTCGATGATGTGACTACATCGAGAGTCATTTTCAAAATCCAAATTTTCCAAGTTTTTCACTTTTTCTTTTCGAGGATTTAGTCGGATTTAGGCGGAATCCGGGCTAGGTGACTTGATTACACCTAGCCATCCCCTCCCATTTCCTTTTATTTCCTTCTTTTTATTTTTCTTCCCCCTTCCATATCTTTTCTTGTCTCGGCCCATGGTGACTTGACTACACCCCGGCCGGACACATTCTACCATTTTCTCCACTTTTTGATTTCTAGCTTTATTTTCGTAGTTTCTTTTGTACTCCCATGCACTACGGTCGAGCATGAGGACATGGCTTGACTTAAGTGTGGGGGAGTGGTATTCTAGCATAGTTAGCTTTATTTTTGTAGTCTTTCGAAAAAATCTTTAAAAACCCTAAAAATTTGAAAAAATTTCACAAAAATCAAAAAGATTTTTCTTTTGTGTGTTTTCCTCTTGTGTCATTGTGTCGTATACTTGTTTTGTGTGCGTGTTTTGCCTCTCTTTCCCTTATAGGTTGCTTTATTCGCCGTTAACTTTGGAAGGCTTTCAAGACTCCCGGTAACATCTTATCTCTTTTTCTTCTTTACCTCTTGCGGAGTTTGGAGGAGATTGTGATGTTGTGTGCTAGGGTGGAGCTTTGTAAAGTACGGATGATTTGGTGGCTTATTTGGAAGTTAGGGGTGGTTTTTGTGTTTTCTATGTGTTTGTTTTGTGTTGTTCCCGTTTTGTTGCTTTTGTTTCTTTTTCTTTCGTTCTCGTTGAGTCTTTGTTTGGTGTTTTGTTGTGTGTCTTGTGTGTAATTGATTTTCAAAAACCCGGTTTAGAGGCTAGTGTGTGAGTGCTTACTTTCCCTTTCTAGTAGTATAAATCGAGTCTTGGACTTTAGTCTAGTAGAATGACCCTAAATCAATGAATTCGTTGGTCCTTTACCTTGAGTCCACCTAGCTTACTAGGGATTTACTACGGGATATGCATTTTGACCATTGTGACCACCCATGGTGTGAAAAGGCCTTGGTTACCGAGTCCCGTCCCCTAGGTGACCATGTTTGGGATTGTTTAATTAGTCCAAGTTCTCCACTTTTTGTGGGTTTGAAGAGGGATCGCGACCCCCGACTTACCCATTTCCCTACCTCCTACACATATCCACACAATAAATTGCAAAGTGTTGATTTCTCTCTTTCTCAATTGTCAAGAAATGCCAAAAAGCCAAATCTTGCCAAAAAGGGCAAAGGAAAGAAAAAGAAAAGAAAATGAAAGAAAGAAAAGAATGAAGAAAAAAGAAAAGGCACAAAAGCCGAAAAGAAAATAGAAAAGAAGAAAAAGAATGGCATGGCAAAACAAGGCAAAAATGCAAAAGAAAAGAGAAAATGCCAAAAGAAAATCGTCTCACAAAAAGATCTTAACCTCACAAAAATAAGCCTTTTTCCGACTTTTTCCGTGAAGAGCCTACCAAAGGACCGAGTCCCGAGGAAGGATGATAGCGGCATTAGTCGGTCTTCCCTCATTTTGCACGTTTTTCACTTTTTACTTGGACTAGTTAGGCGGTTTCGGACATGGGACGACCCTCTTGGCTCTTTGCTAAAGGGGGCGGGGTCTCACTTACCTACAGTGTCGACTAACACCGTGGATCATCACTTCCCACTCCGTCGATCGTCCCGTAGTACGTTTTTAGAAAGTTAGGAGGACCTAGGTAAGTTACCAACGTTATTGTTGCTTTGTCGTCATACAATTAGGGTTTAGTCCATCTTGGTTTGTATTGCTAGTTTGGGAACGTTGTCACTTACCTCAAGTCCTAAACCGGTGCTTCTTTCACCGCTTGTTTGAGGGAAGCAGTATTTCTTTTCTTTTGGGTGCAACCTTTTGTGTGTTTGTTTGTTTATGTGTTTTGTGTCCGGTTGCATCCACAGTTTTGTCGCAAGACCCGACTTGCCTTGCGGGGTGCACTTTTCCTCTAAGTGCACTCGCGTGAGTTGAAAGAGCGTAGGGTGCGCTAATACCCATTCGGCTAGTATAGTAGTTAGTTTGTGCTTACTCGAGGGCGAGTAAGGGTTAAGTGTGGGGGAGTTGATTAGTGTAGTTTGTAGTGCCTAATTCGTAGTATTTTGGTCCCATTTTCCTTGTGGAATCGCTCCTTGGGAGCGGTTTAGGGGCTTCTTATGCTTCCTTTAGTTCGTTTCAGGTTCTCGAGGCCGATTTGGAAGAGTTGGAGCGATTCCGACTCCATACATACACATTTTGGAGCCAACGAAATAAAGGAACGGTGACTCGATGCTTCGGAATCGACCCCGAGACCTTGGGACCCAATCCCGAGCCTCCGAGACCCGATCCCGAGTCCCGAGAATCGATGAGAAGCTCATGTGAAGCAAGAAGGAACCAAAAGGGTCATATTGGAGGCCTACAAGACTCATCCCCGACGGGTATGCACCTCATCCCGTCGGGGATGAAGTGCACTTTGGAGGGAGCTACTGCAAGGCCGTCCCGGTCGGGACCAACCCGTCCCGGTCGGGATGGTGGGTCCGTCCCGGTCGGGACCAAATCGTTGTAGCCCGCATTTCTTTCTTTCTTCTCCCTTCCATTTGTAACCCTATAAATACTTCCCTCTTGTATTGTTTATAAAAGCTACCTTAGTTTACACTACCTTAAGCCTCTCTACATCACATAAACCCTAGATTAAATTCTCCTCTCATTAGTTTAATCTTCCTTTAATTCTTAGTTAATCTTAGTTAATTAGCTCTTGTATTAAGAAGTTACTTGAAGACTCATCCAAGATTGACAACCTTGGAGATTATTTGGGTTTCTTATTTATACAAGATTGCATCTTTTTCTTCCTCTTGTGTTGGTATAACTTTCTTTACTCTTACTCTTTGTTATAAATTCAAGTATGAATCTTTGATTAGTGTTGATTGTTATTGTTTATATTGTTGTTGATGATGAATGTTTGGATTGTGAAGTTGTTTTATCCTTTCATTGTTGTAGTTAGTTTGATCATGAGTGAGTAGTTTATTTGTGGGTTAGTAGGGAGATTAAGGGTAGATTATGGGTGATTAGGGTTTGATTGGGGGTAAAGGGTGAATCTTTATTGTTAGTCACACATTTGGCACACCACGTGTTTGTTGATATGCTTGTATGGGTTGTAGTGGCCATGCTTCTCATGCTAGTCTTCTTCTACTCATTGTTTGCTTTGTGTGTGGATATGTTGAGCATAGTCATCGACATCGGTTTAAGTTGCGATTGCCCGGACCGAACCTAGCAATTAGGAGGCACCTACACCCTTAACTACCCAAGTCACCCTACTACACTTATGAACCCGACCTAACCCACTCCTTCCTTTCCGTATTTGATTCATCTTGTTAGTTAGTCATCATTCCCTTTAGTGTGTTAGTTAGTTAGATTATTAGCATTGTTTAGTTAGTATTTGATAGTCTAGTTCATCATAGCTCATCATTAGTCTACTTTCTTCTCCTCTCATCTTAATCCATCAATTAGTAGCTCTTTGTGTTTGTTTGGTAGCATAGTCTAGTTCTAGGCCGATTTAGTCTAAACATTGCAATACCGTCTCCGTGGACATGACCCGACTTACCCTAACTACCGTTAGGTGTTAGTTGGTTATTTAATTGGTGGCGGGATCCACGACAAATCCTACCATCACCTCCGCATCTTGACATCGTAATTAATCCTGGCGGATTATGCGATGTCAGATTTGCATCAACAGGTTTCATTCTAACCTTTATAAAACGAGGAACCGGATATGTTTAACGCGGAATATTCATAATCCCATCATGCCTTTGAGTGTTTAGGGAGGAGCTCCTCGAGAGGGCTCCACCACTGTTACTATTCGTAAAAGGATTAGAAGAGTCTTATGCGAATTTCGACATTAAACGTATTCGATTCGAGATTATTTTGTAAATTCGATGTATGCGCGATGTTAATGATGACGATTATGTAAATACTAAAACGATACTAGCGACACGATAAAAAGAAACGATCTTGTTGATGTTGATTCACTTCAACAATCAAATACTTGGGGTGTCAGGATAAGCGACCGGCCACATCGGGTGCGAGACCTTTGTATTTAGATTTCCTTATCCCGTCATCCCTTGTATTCGACACGAATAGGCGAATATTTTAGTGATTTGATAGTATTAATATTAACGATATTAGAAACGAAAGAAAAAAAATGAAAAAAAACGAAAAAAACGAAAAAAAAAAGACGAGGAAGACGAGAGGAGGGAAGAGAAGAAGGGAAGAGATCGAGATTGAATTGGCACCCTCAACCTACGTGATTTGTATACTCGGAACGGGGCTCGTCTAGTTGTGGCTTAAGCACGGGAGCTTCGAGATTATGTAGATGAAGTTATGGTGGTTTTAGGTAGAGAAGAAAGGTTGTATAGCAAGGTTGTATGGCTGAAAAAGTTGTATGTGAAGGTTGTTAGGGTTGTCAAAAGTTGTTTAACTGTGTTGCCAAAGGGGTGCTTTTATAAGAAAAACCCAAAATCCTGACCTAGGGTTACTCGATCGAGTGGCCCAATTAAGAGGCAACAGCGGGCTTTTTGGAGGCCCACTCCATCGAGTAAGCTGACACTCGATCGAGTGGGTCAGTTGGAACGAAATATCCGGAGTTTTTGACTTCGGGTTGGATTCTTGATATTTGCATGGCTGTTTTGTGTTTCGGAAACGACTTTGACCGGGGTTTGACCCGGTCGCTAAAAAGTCGGTTTTATTTCCGGTGTCAGTTTTGACCCAAATTAGTCTCATTTGATTGGAAATGGCCCACTGGGCCTGAATTTGAGGTTGGTTTTGTGAGATTTATACTCCATAAAAAGCCCGAACCAAATACTAACGATTTTGAGCCCATATTCGAGTATGTTAAAGCATGTTTACGTCTGATCATCATCGGGTGTTTTTTGAAAACTGCTATAGACACCTAGCAGCCAAATGTGGGTGTCTACAGAGCCCCCACTCTGACTGAGGCTTGGATAGGGCGAAAGTCAGAGTGCTACCAGGCCAATCGAGGATTAAGACCTGACAGACTTCCGGTCGGGTCGTTTATAGTCCATTAGACTCGCATGAAGGGCTTGCCTGCCATAAGACGGAAATCATACCTGAGTTGATGCTGATTACTCCGTGGGGATTCGGACTTGTTGTATAAGTCCCGGGTGCGCAGGCCCATCCCGTGCTGTTTCGGGAGAACTGCCGTCTCGGGCTTTCCACTAGGGATATATGTGAGTGGCGCGGGCATGCCTCTGAACCCTTGAGCATACCTGTGTACAGTTTCATAAAGTTTTGCATGCAACATTTAGGTAAAACAGGACTCGCACTGGGGGATAAAAATTTTGAATTTTTGAATTTTGAATTTTGAATTTTTGAAATTTTTGAAAATTTTGACTCCTTTGAAAATTAGGAATGCTCGGGATGACTAATTCTTGTGCTGACATGAGAAATAAGAGATTGGGCTTGTATGCCTAAGCCCACTTGGACTAGGAATTATTATGGAAAGAGGATTGTCAGGGTTTAGTACTATAAATACCCATCCTCAGTTTTAGTTTTCCTCACAACTCTCACAATTCCCTTCTTCTTAAAAAGAGAACTCCTATTCCTTTCAAGAGATCTAGCTATGGGCATTGAGCATTTAACCGCAATGTTGCAAGAATGGTCCCGACACTTTAGGAACGCGGATAAAGTAGCTCTGAACCAGACGGGTATTTCTCAGCTGTTCCCGATTCGTCAAATGCAGGTGGATCGTTATTTTCTTGATGCTTGTCTGTCCTACTGGGACAACACATACCTTGTTTTTACCTTCCCTCGGGGCGAGATCTGTCCCTTACCCGAAGAAATCGCTGCTGTGGGAGGATGGAACCCTATACTTCGCCCTGTTGTCCCGTTTTAGTTCCAGATCCTAGGAGGAAGGTACGGGAGTTTTTAGGACTTTCCCATGTGGAGCTATCTCGCATGACGGAAGGGGATAATATTTCTTTGCTTGACTTGGCTGAAAAATTTATGAACACGCACGATGTTTCGGGTCAGGCCGACCTATAGCCGTAGGGTTTTTTCTTTCTGTATGCTCCATGTTTATGCCTTTGAAGGTCACATGGATTGGTTGTCGTATATGGGAAACGTTCGACTTCTTACGGTGGTTGACTTGATGAAGACGAAGCACAGTCCGGCTTGGCTGATTACAGGGGAAATTATCCAGGGTTTGGATAATCATAAAAGAGATTCGTCAGTTCGCCTGACCAGGAGCACCCATTTACTGCAGGTATATCGTTTCGGATATTTCTGAATTTTTTTTATTTTTTGATTTTTTCGCGCTTTTTTGCTACAACATGCACTCGATCGAGTCACCCTGGTACTCGATCGAGTGTCCTCATTAAATGCCCCCTGCCCAATTTCAGAGGTGTAACTCGATCGAGTGACCCCTAGGCACTCGATCAAGTGCCCCTAGGCGGATGCCGACTTTGCCTCGAGAACTCATATTTTTGTTTCTTTTTCCAGCTTTAGTTATTTGAGAGGTTATCGATCAAAGATCCTCCCCTTGACCCAAGTCGATACCGATACAATCAGGTGATGACAAGAAGACGAGCCATTGATTTTTCGCGCCACATCACTCAGAAATATTGGGATGAAGTGTTGTCTTTTCATAGCGGTCCGTTTATCCGATGGGTGGTGCCACGGTAGCCTATTTACGTTTTGACGGGTTTGGCACCGAGGGATAAGGCTCGGTATGAGGTAATCTTGTCCTTTAGGCAGACAGTTCTTTACCCTGACCGCATACTTAGGCAGTATGGTTGGTCTCAGAGAATCCTAGAAATTGAAGCAGTTGTGAGTGAATCTACCCAGCTGACTGATGTAATGTGCGATACCTGGATGCAACGATAGTACACCCGGGTTACCTGGTCTATTCCCAAGTCTCTTCATTCAATTTGGGTATCATTCTCGTACGTGAAATGGACGAAAGAAGATTTTGCCAAGGTTCGAGCTGCTTTAAAATTGATGAAGCTTTTGATCTGCTTCGGAGAGAGCAAGCTAAAGACAATAGAGGCTTCTTCGACGAAGGTGAGACTCCGGCTACATTGGTTCGACTGATGTCAGGTCAGAGAGGGAAAACCAGGATTCAAGCTGAAGGGTCCAGTGCTAGAGGTGCGCGGGGAAGAGTGAGCCCCTAGACAGACCTGGAAAGAAGACTTGGTTTGAAGCTAGCAGTTCAGGACAAACTTGGTCCTCGAGACAGACTACCTGAGCATGTGAAGGCTCGTCTTGGACCGGTTACAATGGCAAAAGACCCGCTGTCGAAGAAACGGGTTCGAAGGAAAGAGGTTCCCCTGGTGATCCGGGAACGCTCGCCCCCGCCCCGGCTACATCGGGCTCCGCGCGACCCTAAGGACAAGGGAAAGGACAAAATGCCCTAAATACTAGTCTCCTTAGTTTTATTATTTAAGTATTACTATTATTTTGTGGTGTGCGTTTTTTTTTGTCGTTTTTTTTTGTGTGTGATGTAATTTTGAAATTCCCGAGTTTATCGGGTTTTTTTAATAAAAAGATATATTTATTAGTGAACACCGTTTCTGTCTTTTTCATTATTGCAGTGGTTGTACCCTTTTGAGGGGCTGCCTATGTATCCACAATTAGCGGAATCAAACCAAACGTAGTTCGGGCTTAGATTTTTTTTGCAATTTTCGAAATACACCAAGACTATTAGTTCGAGATGCGTGCGACAGTAGAATAAGTGATCCTATCTTATTGACTTGCTTATAATTCTGAATGTTTATTTATAAAAGATGAAATTTATAAACTTTTGCATACAAATAACATTGAGATGAGGCCTTAGGGGTAGTAGCGCTTCCGCTGGTCCAAGTTGGTTGGGTTGACGAATTCATTCCCGTCCAAGTTTGTCAGCATCACTACTCTTCCTGATAGGATTTTCTTTACTAGATAGGGCCCAGCCCAATTGGGTTTGAACTTTACCCTTGGGTCGACTGGTAGTAATGCACGGGCTGATTTGAGAACCAGATCCCCTTCCTTGATATTCTTGAGCCTCACCCTTTTGTTGAAAGCCCGTTGGATCCTCTTTTGATATATCTGGATGTTATTGAGGGCTCGGGACCGTTGTTCGTCTAAAAGAACTAACGAATCGTATCGGGCTTCGATCCAATCTACTTCAGGCACATGGCTTTCAAGTAAAATCCTGAGAGACGATACTTCCAGCTCGACTGGTTGGACGGCTTCCATTCCGTACGTCAAGTAATATAGAGTTGCCCCGGTTGCGGTACGGATTGATGTTCGGTATCCTCACAGGGTGAAAGGTATTTTATCGGGCCAGTCCCGATAATTTTCAGCCATCTTTTTAAGTATGGTGACAATTGTTTTATTAGCTGCCTCTACCGCTACATTTGTTTGGGGACGGTAAGGCGAAGATGTATGCCTTTGGATTGCTAGCAAAGTAGCAGTTTTAGCTTGGAAATGCGTCCCGTGATCACTGATGAACTCGTGCAGGACCCCGTATCGGCATATGATCTTGTTTTGAATGAACTTAGCAACATTCTTAGCATTCAAAATCCGATACGACTCGGCTTCGACCCATTTGGTGAAATAGTCGATAGCCACCAGAATGAAACAATGACCTCCCGTCCCGGAAAGGTTTACCTTTCCAATTATATCAATCCCCCACGTCAAAAACGGCCAAGGTAATGTCATGGTGTATAGTAGGGATGACAGCATATGTTGCACGTTTGCAAAAATATGACAGTTATGGCAGTGTTTGACGTATAACTGGCAGTCGGTTTTCATGCTATTCCTGTAATATCTGAGCCTCATAATCTTTTGGACTAACATCTGGGCATTCATATGTGGACCGCATTCACCATCGTGTACCTCGGCCATAACCTTTTCAGCTTGTATTTTGTCAATGCATAGGAGGAGAGCCCCCTGTGCAGTCTTTTTGTATAATTGCCCATCGTCCGTATGGAGGAATTGGGTTGCCAATCTCCGTAGGGCTTTCTTGGCCCGGTTTTCAGTTCCCGAAGGATATTCCCCTGTCGTTAAGTAGGTTAGAACAGCCTGATACCAACGTTCTGGATCGGTTATTTTGATGTCTTGAATGACGTGGATATATGTCGGCTCGGACCGTCTTTTGACGCAAATCGGCATGCTGGTCAGATGCTCCAGGATATTCAATAGAGATGCTAATTTGGATAGTGCATCTGCAAACTGGTTTTCTTCTCGGGGTAGATAAATGTATTCTACCTTTTCGAATTGTTTTGCGAGAACCCTTACTCGCGCCTGATAGGCCACAAGATTGGCGTTCCGAGTCTTCCATTTTTGGAGAGATTGGTCGATAACTAAATATGAGTCACCATGGACCCGGAGATTTGTTACTCCTAAATCAGCGGCGGCTTGTAACCCGTGAATGCATGCTTCATATTCGGCTGCATTGTTAGTCACGTCGAAGTCCAGCTTAATGGATAACGGAGTATGCTCCCCTTTTTGGGATATTAGGAGAATGCCGACCCCGAACCCTCGAAAATTAGATGCCCCGTCAAAATATAAATCCCATGTTTCTGTATAGGTATGGAATATATCTTCATCTGGGAAGGACCAGGTGTCGGTATGTCCTTCGGTTACGGGACTATCTGCGAGGAACTTGGCTACTGCCTGACCCTTGAAGGCTTTTAGTGGCACAAATTTGAGGTCGAACTCTACCAACATTAAAGTCCATCTAGACATCCTGCCACTGAGAATGGGCTTCTCGAATAGGTACTTGATAGGATCCATTTTGGATAACACATGCACCTCGTAGCTGAGCATATAATGTCGGAGCTTTTGAGTGACCCAAACCAAAGCTAGACACGTCTTCTCGAGCATAGTATATTTGCATTCATATTCCAAGAACTTTTTGCTGATGTAATAAATAGCCCATTTTTCCAAGTCGACTGTCTGGGCCAACATAGCCCCCATGGCTGTCTCGGTCGTTGTTAGGTATAACGACAAAGGCAAGTCGGGTTAAGGAGGCATTAATACCGGCGGAGAGGACAAGATCTCCTTAATTTTGTCGAAAGCCTCTTGACATTTTTCATCCCAAAGCGTCCGTTCTCCTATCTTCAGTTTTTTGAAAATCGGTTCACACATCATAGTTAGTTTTGAAATGAACCGACAGATGTACTGGACTTTCCCGAGAAACCCCCTTATATCTTTTTCGGTTTTAGGTGGTTGCATCTCGGTGATGGCCTTGATTTTAGCTGGGTCAACCTCGATGCTGCGTTGGCTAACGATATGGCCCAGTAATTTGCCCGATATTACCCCGAAACTGCACTAATGAAGGTTTAGCCTCATGTTGTATTTGCGCAATCGGGTAAAGAATTTTCTTAGGGCTGTGATGTGCCCGTTTCGGTCTTTGGACTTGATGATCATATCGTCCACATAAACCTCCACCTCCTTATGCATCATGTCGTGTAATAAGGTGTCGACGTCCGTCCGCACCGCCCGGCGCCCCGCGCGTGCCAGCGCAGGATCGACCCGGTTTTCATCGTGTGGCAGCGGCCACCCACGCGGCCCCCTCCCTGCCGGAGGCCGGTCGGATCTCGCATACAGAGCGAAGTGTCGGACCTCGATTTAGATGACGATCCGGACTTGTACTAGTTGGGTACGGGCACCCGTATTTCCGTTTGGGAATCGATCAAGTTGTGGTTGTAAATGTTTAAAGACCGATTCATTTTGTAAGGCGATCTTTTTAGTGAACTGAATTCGTTGCCGATTTTTGGAGTCGCCACCGAGTCAATTATGGGGACTCGGAAACCGTTCAAGTCAACTTTGACCCCTTGCCGGCTCAAAGTTGAGTGGCACAAGACCTAAAGATAAAGACTTGAACCCTTAAGCACCCTATGCCTGGAATGACTCTCATTGCCAATGGTTTCGGACATCCGGAAACCGTCGATTCTGAGTAAGGGGTGAGGGTACGTATTGGGAAGCCAACATCCGATAAATGTCAACACCTAATCCCGCCCGCACTATAGCGGCCTCTACTAATCAATCGGTGGGCTGATATCCTAGTTCTTTTGTTGTGGTGGAAGTACTGTAACATCCGTTATTTTAACCCTATGTTTCTTGCTATGTCGGTTGTTTTAAGGACAGGTAAGTTTTATCGTCGAAGCAGTTGTGTTTACATTCTTTGCATGCGATTTCACGTGACAAGTAGGCCATGAAAAGATGCATGTAGGAGAGTAGAGAGTACAAATATTATAAGAATTAGACAATCAGTTTTAACGTGATAATACGGATATTAGTCGTTCTCGTGGTATACCTTACCTGGTATTCTGCTTAAGATGTGTCGGTTCGGTATTAATAGAGATGCGTCGAACCCAATAAGGTGAGCACCCGGACTAATAGGGAACCAGACCATCACTTTGTTCAGTTTTAGTTATTTTACGTTTTGAATTCCGTGTTAGGTGATTTAGCATGCGATTATAAGGTCATAAAAGCAATAAATCATACGAAAAACTATAAATGCGAATGTAAGTAAATCACATTGTGAGGAGTTGCACCCTCGGAGTATACACTAAACGGGACTCGATGCATAGATAATTTTGAGAACGGATCTCGGAATTACTCGGGTCTATTTATTGTGTTTTAGTATTTGTGGTTGAAGTTGGGCCGTTACGTATTTTAGTAGATGCCATTGGGCCTAGTGTGCACATCTAGTGTTGTCGTAGTGCATAATAATAGAAAGTACAAATATGGAAAGCTTTGTTTAGATGGCAACCTAGTGACGACTCGATCAACAGGCGGATCCTCCTAGCTTGACCAGTGACTCCGGTAGAACTCCGTTACCGTTTGACCTTCCCGTGGCTACTCTGGCGGAGCTTCGTTGCTAAGGACTAGTTCTGCGGCTAATCCGGTAGAACTTTGTTACTAGTTTTGAGCTAGTCGATCACAGGCACCTCGGTATCGAGTGAGGTGCTCGAAGGTGAGGAGTAGCGTCGATGTCGTTTTTTGTCGGAACTACGATCGAGTGGATCGTTTGCCTCGGGTGTCGGAGTGCGAGCCCTTAGCGAGAGTTTAGAGGGGGAAGAGAAGAATTTGAATTGTGTGTTGAAATGAGGGCACGAAGGGGGGTATTTATAGGTGTTTTCGGCCCTCGTCACCGGTATGGGCACTTGAGCTGTGGCGCACCAGGACTCAGGCGCCTGGACTAAGGCGTGGTGAGACCAAGGCGCGTAGGGCGGGGCAGTTGGGATTTTTAGGATACGGTTTTGATACTTTCCAAAACCATGAGACGGGTGTATAATACATTTCTTGGGTGTTAAGGTTTCCCGCGGCTTGACCTAGCGCCGTGGGTTTAGTAGGCCTCGGGTGTTTATTCCGAGGTTTGCTTGACATGGTGTTGACTCAGTTCGAGTTTCGGGACCGACTCTGGGTCCCGGTGTCGGAATTAACTCCAATTAGTGTCTATATGACCGTAACGACATGACTAAGGCTGCCATCATGTTAGTTTTAATTTTTCCGAGTAATTATTTGATCCGTTATATAGGAAAACCACCTACACCATCGCGAACCTGCGTCGCATTGCAGTCCTATTGTCATCGGGTGTTTGTTGGGCATTTCTGCAGCCACCAGGTCCAAATCTGGATGTCTACAGAAGCCCCCACATTGACTGAGGCTTGGACAAGGCGAAAGTCAAAGTATAGCCGCCCAAGTCAATCGAAGATTACGACCTGGTGGTTGTCCGGTCGGGTCGTTTTAAGTCCAATGGACTACGTGTTGAGGCTCGCCAGCCATGGTTTAGAAATCATACCTGACGTCTTTGCTAGCGGTTGCTTGCTTGGGCCCAGGTCGTTGCTTGATATCTCGTTCTTGTTATTTTATGCGCGCGCGCTTTGTCTTCTTCGGCTTGTTTTAAACGGTTTATTTTAGTTTTTAAATGTTTTTAGTGTGTAGGTGATGCATTAAGCGCACGTGAAAAGAACGTTCTTATGTGTTGTCTTTTATTTGAATGAATGTTTTGGGTGCTTGTGAACCCTTGATAAAACGTTCGAGGGCATCAGTCTCCACTCGAACGACTGTCTTTGGGATGCCTCTGACCCCTAGGACAAAACACAATGAGATAAACTACTCGAGGGCGTCAGTCTCCACTCGAGTAGCTGTCTTTCAGGATGCCTCTGACCCCTAGGACAAAACAAGATGATATATAAAATTATCTGAAGGCGTCAGTCTCCACTCGAATAGCTGTCTTTCGGGATGCCTCTGACCCCTAGGACTAAATAAACCATTCAAGGGCGTCGGTCTCCTCTCGAATGAAAAATGTTGTGGAGGTATCAGACTCCATCGAGAGCGTTGGTATCTACTCGAAAAATTGCTGTCTAGGGTGTTAGTATCCACTCGACAAATTGTTGTGGAGGTACCAGACTCCTTCGAGGGTGTTGGTATCCACTCGAAAAGATTGTTGTCGAGGGCGTTAGTATCCACTCGACAAATTGCTGTGGAGGTATTAGACTCCTTCGAGGGCGTTGGTATCCACTCGAAAAATTGTTGTCGAGGGCATAAGTATCCACTCGACAAATTGTTGTGGAGGTATCAGACTCCTTCGAGGGCGTTGGTATCCACTCGAAAAATTGTTGTCGAGGGTGTTAGTATCCACTCGACAAATTGCTGTGGAGGTATCAGACTCCTTCGAGGGCGTTGGTATCCACTCGAAAAACTGTTGTCGAGGGCGTTAGTATCCATTCGAAAAATTGCTGTGGAGGTATCAGACTCCTTCGAGGGCGTTGGTATCCGCTCGAAAAATTGCAATCGAGGGTGTTAGTATCCACTCGACAAATTGCTGTGGAGGTATCAGACTCCTTCGAGTGCGTTGGTATCCACTCGAAAAATTGCTGTCGAGGGCGTTAGTATCCACTCGACAAATTGCTGTGGAGGTATCAGACTCCTTTGCCTCTCAGATAATTAAGACCCTTTGAGCGAGAAATTGTTGTTTGTTTATCTGTTTTTGATTAAGTGTTTTTTTTTGCTTGATGAGTTTGTCTTATTTTGTTCAAGTTTGTTCTTGCTTTGTGTTAGCTTGTTATGCATTTGTGATTTGTTCAGAGTTTGTTTAAATTAGTTCGGTTTAGACCGTTTTGTAACGCGTTCGGGTGCAGCGTTCGTGTTAAGTGCGGTTCTTATGCTTGTCTTATTATCGAGCGTGTTTCGTCGACGTTGATTAGTAATTGCTTCGTCATTGTTGTTTTGTTTGTCTTAAAAGGCGTGTACTTTACGTGTGTCGAATTTAGAGTTTCGTTTGCTTTATTTTTGTTTGTACCGGGCAGCTCAGGCGTGCATCTGTCTGCGCCCTAGTCTTCAGGCGCCTAGTGATGCGTGTCGTAACCGCAGTCAAAATTAAATTTATAATTCACTTACAAGACTCTAACTAACTAGTAGTAGGGCAAGTAAGGGTCGAACCCACAAGGACTAATGATACTATCTCAGATCAATTTAGTAATATTTATATAGTTATATAAGTATAAATATAATTATGGGGGGTTGTTTGGGTTGTTTCTATAATCAACTAACTAACTAAAATTGAATAAATTAAACTAATAATACTAATAATCACAATAAACACGTAGAAAGTTCTTATAATGAATAAATAGGAGATATGTAATTTTCTATAGATGTCGGGTAAAATCATCGATTCTCTTAATCAATTATATTGGATAGATTAGTTAATCGATCGGTTAATCCTTGAACGCAAGTAAATTACCAATTTTATCTTTCTGACTCGTTAAACTCCATGAACGCACGCAAGTTTAATCCTAACCAATTTATCAAATTAACCATGAACGCATGAATCAAATTAATAAATTAAGTCGCTTTAATATCACTAATCAGTTGAATAAAATATAACCAGAACGCTGCAATTATATCTGACTCAACTACTACACAAGATTCTAGCAATTAAAATTATACCAGAACGCTGCAATTAACCAAAATTACTATTAATTCAACGATCGATTCATGAATACAATTACGTTGGCCAAACAAAATTAATAAATACGAATCAGATAGTCAAATAACGAATCTTATATAAATATCCAACAAACTAATTAATCAGTCAAAACGATATCATAATCTCATAAACCCTAACATCAATAGTCAATTACATACTCCAATTAATAATTATTCTAAACTAAACATAATAACAGTAAATATAAGATAAAGAATAGAAAATCTCATAAAAATCGGGACAAAATTTGATTAGAACGGAGTCGAGTCGACGCCTCCCTTCTCTCTCTGTCGTGCGTCTTCTATTTTTCCCGGCTCCCCTGGTTCTTCTTTCTTTTTTGTTCTCTTTCTTTCTTCTCTTTTTTCACGGCTGCCCTCCTCTTTTTATACTATTTTTTTCCTTTTTTTATTCTTCTTTCCTTTCCTTATTTTGTTCTTCTTATTCTCTTATCAAACCCCTTTTTTTTTCTTTGTTGGGTTTTTCTACGTTGTACCCTCCTGTTTTTTCGTTTTCTACCATGTACCCCTCCTATTTTCAAAACTTCCACTAATACCCCTATAGTTGATTAACTTCATGAAACGTAACCTAATCATAATTATCCGTCTAATATTCAGTTAATTAGATGACATGACAATGATTCTAGGCTATGACATAACTAGTTTTGACGACCTTGACTCGTATTCCATCAACTTTCCCCAACTTTTCCTCTATTTCATTAATATACCTCATTTTCCTCATTTTATACATCAACTTCTTATTCTTTTTTACCTTATTGATTTCCTCCACTTTCTCCCCAACTTATTCTTTAGCTGAAAATAATGATATTTTACTGATTTCTAACGAAATTAATTTAATCACATTAACAAACAAAGTATTGATGTTGCACTTAAAATAAAAAGTGAAAGAATTATGATAAAATGAAGAGAAAAAAATCAGAAATTATGCATGCAAAATTAGAATTAGAGAAAACATAGGAGACGGAGATGAAAATTAAAAAGGATTTTTGGGTAGAATAATTGTGATTAGGTCACGCTTAATGAAATTAATGAACTACAAGGGCATAAGTGGGGGTTTAGAAAATAGGAGGGGTATATGATAGAAAACGGAAAAACAGGAAGGTACAACGTAGAAAAACCCTTCTTTGTTTGTTTCCTAATAATCTTTTGTCATAATGGGCTTTAGACCAATTGTTTTGGTTTCGAAATATGCTGACATGCTGTCTTATAACTAGATTTCGACCAAATAGATGACGGAATTTGATATTTCTTTCTTCTACAAACTTATAGGTCTCGAACTTAGCTTTCCAACGCATCCTGAATCACTTGATTCCAATATCGTATGAGTGAGATATTGTCGTCTTAAGATAGACGTACACAACGTATACGAGAATATATGTATTATTTGAGCCTCAAATTAAATGGGTTATTCTAAATAATTTAAAAATAGATAATAAAACTTATTTTAGCATATAAATAATATTAATGTATATATTAACCCGTTAAGTCATAAAAATACGTTTTTAGCTCAAATAATATGAAAGGCGACATAAAAATAATAATTTTAAAGGGGTAAAAATATGTATAAATATCGATTTATCACCTAGTCCCCAGCGTGCTAGGACTCAGCCGCGTCAGCTGGTGCGGTCGGGTTTTCGTGGTCCGGGTCTGTTTAAGTAATCAAAAATTTGGAGCTCTCGTTTTATTTCACATTATTCGAACGCATCGTCCCTTTCGCCCTAAGATTGATTTCTCGACTTTTCTCTCCAAATTTCATTTCGATTTCCGCTATTTACGACAATTTCGACTCCGGGTAAGTGTTCTTTACTTGTTTATTGTCGGTTTAGCTTGATTTGATTGATTATTTGTTTGTTTTAAACCCTAAAAACTTGATTTCGGGGTTTTTTGATTCGTTAACTTTTGATGCTCGTGCTTGGTTCCATTGTTGAATTAGGGTCGATTAGAGTTTGTTAAGTTAGTTATAAGCTTGACACAGGTTCTCGAGGTGCGATGATCGCTCCATAAGGGAATGTGTTTGTAACGCTAGGGTTAAGGATCGTTTCTCGATTATTCCCGTATTTGTTTTGCATAATCTCGTTTAAATAGTGTTTGTGAGAATGTGGGTAGCTTCCTTGTCGGTTCTTATGGGCTAGGACGGCTCCTAGGGCTCTCCGTAGGGTTTTGTATGTCTTAAGACAGACCAAAAGGTGTCGTAACGATGCCAGACTTTCCCGAAACCACTTCCATTGTGACCGAGATCGAAAATGGGTGCTAACGGCTTTCGCGGAATTTTGACATCTTTATCCAAAATTTTAACCCTATTTTGACCTGTTTAAGCTGATTTAGCCTGACTAGGGTTATGTTTTTCTGTTTTTGGTTTTGTTTACAGCTAGAGATGATACCGAGCGTCCCGAGGGAACTTCCTCGGTTGGTGCTAGTGCTAGTGTGGGGGTTGTCGGGGCTAGTTCGCAGACTCCACGAGGGATTCGCTGGAGACACAGGAGTATCTTGTCCCAGAGTCGCGATCCCGAAACTATTAACGCGGCTGACTTTGATAGAGTGAAGAAGCGTAAGCTGCCAGAGACCGTGGCTAGGAGGGTTCGCGTTCCGGTTCCTGTACCGGAGAATGAGGAGGTTGTCTACGAGGATCCTGAGTGGGCTCGGGATTGGGATGGTCATCAGCTGATGTTTCACCTTGACCTTCAAAGTTCTAACCGCATCGTGCGGGGCCTGGTGAATGTTCTATTTGTGCTTATTGGTTTGTGTCGTAGACTTTCCCTTTTTTTTTGCTCGGGTTAAGCTAGGTTTGTTTTTGTTTATCCTTGAGTTGTTTTGGTTTGCAGCTCCCAGGTCTGATGAGGACTTTCTCGGGCTTTACTGCGTGTCTTGATATTTATTCTCAGAAGTTGACCCCTACGGTAAAGAGGATTATCTAGAGGACCGCTCAAGGTCACGTGGTCGGACAGTGGGCTACGTTGGTAGGTTGCAAAACTAAATGCAACCTTATGGTGATTAGAGCGATGATAGATTGCTTTCATGATACTATCTCGACCTTCCACATGGCTTTTAGGGAGGTCGGGATGACACTAGAGGATTTTGGGATGATTAGCGATCTGCCCTGGGGTCCGGATAGGATTAGGTGGGCCGCCAAGGGCCCTAGTCTAGATAGCGATGAGGTGCGGGGCCTTATCGGGGATTGTTTACCGCGTGAAGCATATAGTGCGCCTCACGCTATAGTGAGTTCTTATATCACCGACCACTTCGAGCGAGTGGTGGTGTTGGAGGGCCGGGAACCCAACACGCCGGAGCAGGATGCCCGGTTGTGGTTGTGGTACTTCCTAGGGTCGACCCATTTCTCGGACAAGGGCAAGAGGTTCAGCACCAGGATCCTACCTTTCCTAGAGGACCTGACTCAGCTGGGTCGTTACGATTGGGTGACCGCGGTTTTCGCGGAGATGACTCGCTGCCTGCAAGTCATGGTGAGGCCGCTGGTGATAGAGTAGGCCTCGGCTGTGCCGATTGTGGGTTCGGGCCTTATACTGGAGGTTAGTTATTGTTCTCACTCTTGTATTTGAAGTTCTACTTAGTTTCGGCTTGGTTTCGCTAAGGTTATTTTGGGATTTTTCAGGCTTGGATCTACTCCTACTTCCTGTGTTTGGCACCTAAGACGGTGTGGGCGCACCCAAAGAGATTTCCGGCGGGAATCGAGTGGAGGTTTGCTCAGCCTAAGAGCACAATCGGGCATTACCCGTCGGAGAATGCGTTGGTTAACAAGTTATGCCTCGAGGATGTAAGTTTTCCTTTTATGGTCTATTTTGTTCAGTAGCCCCCAAGGTTCGGGATTTATTGGGATGTTGGTTTCATTTGTGTAGTTTGTGGCCCGTCCTTGGGCCGATTATGAAGGCGTGCCGGAGTATGTGGCCGCGGAGCTGAGGCCTCGGAGTTAAGAGAGGATGCTCCTTCCTGCGTTGTTTCGTCCAGTATGGTATCTGGACGAGCGGTTGGTGCGTCAGTGCCTATATGACGATTTCAGGGTGCCGGTTGATCCTCCCTGGACCATGTTCAGACCACCGACCGCCGCAGAGGTCCTCGAGGACAGGGACGTAGAGGGAGGCGATACACTCTTGGTGCCTGGCGCCTCTTATCTGTCTCACGTCACCCGGCGGTTAGCTTGGTAGCGCCTTGTGGTAAGGTTCAAATTTTGGTTCTAAGATTTGCTTTGCGGTTTATTGTTTATTTGCCCTCTGACCGACCAATCTGTTGTCTTCTCAGCTGGCCGATCCGGCTGATGAAATCCAGCCCCCAGATTTTTCCCTGACGCTGCTCAGGGTGGATGCGGCTGAGATTCCTTTCACCGAGCCTCTCCCCCCGTGTTCTGCTGGGGAGATGGATGCCGGATAGAGTGGCGTGACCGGGTGTACCGGGTGAGTTTTTTTGTTCTTCGTTTGGGCTATAAGAATTAGGGTCGGTTTGCCTAACCTCTATGGTTGCACTCTCAGGTTTCCTCGGTTTGCCATCAGCGGTTGTGGCAGGCTGCCAACTGCTTCCGGGCCTATGCCTCGAGGGTCTCCCGTGACACTTCGGGGCCTCGATCGTTGATTTTACGTGACTAAGGTGGCTTTCTAGGCTATTGGTGTACTTTCCTAAATCTTAAGTGTATTTGCAGGATGTTCCGGATATAGTGGGGCAATTAGAGACTCGGGTGACCGAGCTCGAGGCGAGAGAGGTTGAGGCACAATGGCTCCTGCAATCTCGAGCTGACGAGATCGCCTTTCTAAAGGAGCAGCAGGCTCGGTCCCGGGGCGAGACCTCAGCACAGGGTGAGGCTAGGCATCAGATCGAAAGGGAGGCTGAGGCTAAGCCTGAGGCTACGGGTGCTACGGAGGAGGTTGGAGGGATTCTCGAGACAGCTACCCTAGGTGTGCTATCGGGGATGGACGGTAGTGAGTCTCCCCTTATAGACCTGGAGGACTTAGGGTTAGATGACCAGCTTTGCGAGATTGTGATTGCCGTCGGCGCGGCTTCTAGGGGTCCTTCCTTACGCATCATTACCCTACCGCACCTTTTCATTCTTTCTCTCTCCCTTTCCTCATTCATAACTCTTCCGCCTCCTTCCTACTTCGAATTATCGATGAAACCCTAATACGAAGTAACTTAATTGATCATCTCCTTCTAAGAATGATTTATTTCTCTTCAATATACTGCTTATTCAGTCCAAAATCCCTACACAAATTGATAACAGCAACCCCAGACAATTCTTTGGAAATGAAAAATAAACGGGAGACGCTTCCTGAGGTACTTTGCTTATTTGCCATCCAGTCCTCTCTAATATCGGTACCAGTTGTTTCTTCCTTTCATTGGTTATTGATTGATTTTATATCTGATCTGCTGTCTACTTGTTCTGCAGTTCGGACTCAGCCTTCTCTGAAAGCAGAAGTGATAAACGAGAGACAGCTTCGCAATCCCTTTAGTTTACGTTTTGATCCTCGCTCGATCTATCAGGCTGATTAGTTGGTTAAACTTAGGAAATCGAAGTTGATGAAGTTGATATTAATTGCACGAGCTTGGGAGCTGCTCGTTGTACGCATTTGTGTTGAGTGGGAAGTTCCTCTATTGTTATTTAAGCGACTCATCAACAATTTCTGCATCAAAAAGGGTCCAATTACCAGAAAACAACAAACCCTGTATGATTTACCCTTTGTTTTTTGTAATTCAATGAATTTATGATACCCAAGTTGTTGAACTTGTTGAAAAACAACTTACTGTGCTCTCATGTAGGATATCTGCTACTCTTGAGCCTAAAATTAGGTATGTATCTCTTATTTACATTCTTCTAAACAATTATAATTGATATCTAGTTTTCCCCTTAATCATTGGAAATTAGAAGTTGATAAAGAGTTAATGACGAAGGTGAATCCCTTGTAGCTCGAAAAATTGAATCTGAATCCATAGCCCAAGCCAAAAGAAAAGAAAACCGCCTGTTTTTTTATTTAACCACATTTTGCATCCTCATTTTCTGGAAATTTGACTTTTAATAGTATATCAGGATTCAAGGTCCTTTTGTTTATGGATTCAAATATTCAAGTGAATGTATGATTCCAATTTTGTAGGATGGTGCATTAGGATTTTTATGCAACCTATTTGTTTTAAAAATTATGAAACAACTTATCATCCTACTTGAATAGGAACAGTAATGGCATGAGCCTAATCCATGGTCAAGGCAGGTTCCTTATTATTGCTTTCTTCTATGATTGTGTAGATTAAACACTGTGCACCTTAGAGGGAGAGCACGAGGTTGTGTGTCCTATGTGTTCGGGAGATTTAATCGATGACGAATACAAACTTACTGGTCATGAGGTTGTTGACTTCTTCCTTTTTATTAGCTGGATTTGATTGGATAAGACATAAATCTCCTAACCATGTACTTGCTTTCTTTTAAATTTTCAATTTCAGTTCTAATAGTTTTGTACTAATCTTTTTGGTAAAAGTGTTAATCTAATACTATCATGGACAATTCATACCCGGAGAGGATTAGCTTGAAAGAAATTGTTCATGATTTAGTTAGTGTATTTGATTTCTTGATTTATGAGAAGTAGCATCTTACTTTGTAGTTGTTGCTATTTCTACTCCCACATTTAGTCCCTTTTCTTATATTTATTTTGCAACTCACTTTCTAGGAATTGAATTTTTGTTGTGCATTTAATATATATTAATGCAGGCTACAAGGTCTTGGTGCAATTCCTCTAGCTAACTTGCAAAAGTAGGCCGCACTTAGCAATATGTTGTAGGTACATTTTTCTTATGCAAATTTAGGTTCCACATTATTTGGTGTATCAAGTGTAGTCGTGTCCTTTTGTTTAGTTGCTCCTTTTTAACTTTGAAACTATTTGAAGGATAGTTTTACATGATTTCATGCTTTCTCTTGTATCAAGTGTAACCAAATTTATAATTCAAGAGTCACTAATGTAACAAGAATGAAGATATGAATTTTACTCTAGCTAGGGAAGTGAATTCTTTCTTTAATGCGAATCATGTGGGCCTTTTTTAGTTTCTTGCTTAGTAGCCTTGTTTGTTGTTTGTTTGACATTATGTAGGTAAAGTGACTAATGACATAAGAATGTCTTAGAAACGTACATATTTATATCGTAGGACAAGTTGGAGATGGTTATTGTACGTGTAGGCTTGAGAGTTCAACTAGATATAACTCATCTTATCAATACACTATTACAAACTTCTTATTTCTAGACACTAGATGATTTTATCGATTATAGTATCCACACAAGGCCCTTAGTATACTAGACAAGAATTTGTGTCTGAATCTGTTTTATTTAAATGTAAGTAATTACCCAAATGTGGATTTGCTTCAATTCTTTATGTCATGTAATATTGAGAACTAACAAGTAATTTTTTTCCGGTGTTCATTTCAGAGTTTGAAACAACAAAAGAAATGGAAATCTGATCCTAATTATACCAAATCGTGGTTAAAAGGGTTTTCAGGCGACAAAATATCGGAACGGTGCGTGTACCAAGTGCCTGCTTCATTTTCGCTCCTGCGAGCACTATTTTTGTGTGTGTTTACTTTTATTTGTTTTGTTCCGTTACCTTTTAAGGCTCTAAGTTTGCTTTAGTTTTGTGCACTTGATAAGTGAGTTGAAGGAAACAAGAGTGGTACCTCGTGAGATTGGATAAAATTTAGTGATATTAGGTTACGTTTATGCCGTTATGCACTAGAGCATGCATGATATATTCTTTTAAATTATTACAAAGTATTATTATGGTTCACCAACATACTGATGCTGACACCCTACATGACATCTCTAACATACTTATACATGATATATTCTTTTAAAATTTATGAATCTTCAATATAAGTCATCTAGTCTTTTATTGTTTTGTATTTAGTTAGTCATCCTCGGGGTTATTTTCTGTGAAGTTACTCGTATATATATGAAAAATCTCACGGTATATTTTTATTTTGTAAATGTACTGATCAAGAATATTTTGATTTTGTTTTCACCAGGTATTGCATTTCGCAAATGATGTCACTGCACCAAAACGAAACGAGTGATCGTCACTTTGACAAGATGATGCTACATTGTATAGAATATTGTTTTTAAGAAATTTCTAATGCATTTGTATCTAATTTAGTGAACTAAAATTAGGGATGTATACAACCTACCGGAGTATTAATAAAATTGTACCTCAATTTTTTTAATTTATTGATCATGATTAATACTCCGTAATTTATATATTTGTTAGACCAGGATTTATCATTTATTACTTTTTTTTATAAAATGTGTTTTCGACGCTTTTGTGTGTCAAGTTATAATTCCTTAAAATTTGATGGACTAATTTCTTGACCTTTTCAAGTGTCGAAAATGCTGACGCTAATAGGTGTCAAGTATAAAGCTTGACGCTTAAAAGTGTCACAAAAATCGACAACAATAAGCGTCCGAAAATCCTGCCGCCCCAAATTCTGTCGCTTATGTAGAGCGTCGAGAAAATAATTATCGACGCTTTTATACGTCAAGAATTAGCTAAATAAGCGTCAAGCAAATATGGGATTTGTTGTAGTGATAAGGATTTGTATATTTTGTATATTTGTTTTAGATTCTTAGTATTTGAATTGGTTGGATTAGTCTTGCGTTTTTGTTTGGCGAATTGTTTACCTAGATTGACAAGTAATCACTTCAAGTTCGGTTTGTTTGCGACTTCGTTGTAGTTCAGGACGTTTTAGAATGCGTTGATATTGCATGAGAGTACGAAAATGCTTTTTTCGGATTTTTTGAAATGCATTAGTTTGAGTCGGGAATCGGATCAGATAGTACGTCGATTAAAATGTTTTGATTCGAGATAGACGAGATGTAAAATGCTAACGTAAATATTGATTTGTTTTGACCGAGTATATTAGGATATGAGTGTGGGCATTCAGAACGAGACCGAAGGCTACGACACGGTGTTAGACCACTTTTGAAAAAAAAAAGTTAGACCACTTTTATACATTCGTAAAATTGCCTTATTAGGCTACAGACATGACTTGACGATACCCGTTAAAAGGCTACGACACGCCTATGTGGGGTGGCTTATCCCCCTAAAAAAAGAATGAAAAGACATCTAAGTCTGGTGGATCCGATGGACGAAATTTACCATCCGTGTGGACATATCACTCTTGCACGGGCATTTCGGTTGCTGGAAAGGGATTTAGCGACTTCAGGAGGTCGTTCCTGACGTCTGGGGTTGTTGAGTGTCAAAGAAAGGTTAAGGGTTGTGGAGATGGCCGTACTACAGAATAAGGAAACTATGCGGACAAATGTCGCTAAGTGCCCGATGAAAGACGGCATTACCGATTCTAGTGTTTGTCAGTTCATCTACACGGGCCGAGATCGACAAGACCTATATTGAAAATGTGAGTGAGGAGGGGAAGTGGGATTGATTGGGCTGGCTTTTTGCTAGGACGGTGGAAGTTTGTGTTAGGAGGGGTCGATGGTGAAAGACCCGAGCAAGAATACCCGAATGGCAAGGGAGAGGAAAATTGGACCGGTAGAGCCCAACCGTTCAGTACTATGTTGTATTAACTGACATTATGTGGTGTATTGGCACTAGTTTTTGTGGGGTTTTACTTGACGCTTTGTCATTTCTCGGGGTAGCCGGATTTTGTATGTTTGATGTAAAGGGCCTCGACAAAGGCTTGATTTAATTGATTATGCATTAATGAGAAGCACATTTATTTATTTATTTGTTTTGTTTTTATCGTGGTGGCTCGCAACTCGATTCTTCATTTTGCCCGGAGTGCCCTTTCGGGTTTTCACTACGTCCTCGACTCACCTTTGTTTTGTCCTTTTTTTTTTGTTTTTTATCTTTTTTTTTAACGACGGCTCGCAACTTGCTTCTTCATTTTGCCCGGGGTGCCCTTCCGGGTTTTCACCCCGTCCTTGGCTCGTCGTTTGTGTTTCGTCCTTTTAAAATCACTCGTTGACCGGGTCGTGGGGGAGAGTCCCGGTTTGTACATGAATCGATTAATCGATTTTTTTTGTTCGGTCGTTTGGTTGTACCCAGGGACGGGTTGCCTACGTATTCGTGTTTGGATGGAATCAAACCATGTTCGTAGTTCTTTTTAGATGTGAGTGATTTTTCCTTAGACTCGTTATGCCAATTATCGATGTAAGATGTTTAGAGTATATTCACATGGGCTTTCACCCTAGCTAAAAATTAATGTGAAATGGTCGGGTGTGACCCCTTGAAAGTGATAATTACCGAGATACCATGTTTGGGTCAGGGTCACTAGCTTGGACGATTTTGGAATGTGGAGCTAGGTAGTGAATGACTCTGATGAACTAAGATCTGGAGCTTGATTTTTTGTGGAGTTAAGGCTATAGGGTTGCGGTTTCGTAATGTGGTAGGAAAGGGGAAACTAAGTAAAAATGACTCAGACTTCAATCGGGTGGGTTGTAAATTACGTGGGATCTGATTTCCATGTATGGCCCTAATGGTTGGGATCATCCTATTGAGCTTGAATTCTCAAAATTTCGGACTATCTCCAAACAAGTGTCTTGGGAAGGTCTTAAGGGTTGTAACGTAGGGAGGCTAATATTTGGGTGCTAGTTGACTAGTCTGTTTATTTTTCTCTTTTTTTTCTTATTGTTCGGACTTTGCATTTGAAGTTGAGTTGAATGATTGGGGGTTTCATTTCGACCATCGAGTTTGGTCTTGATCATTGAATTGGGCCGGTTTAGTTTGGCCTTGGTTTCATTTTTTTCTTTGGCTCCTTTTGGCCGTTTCAGACTTCTTTTTCTTTTTGTCAGACTAGCACCTATGATAGGAAATGGTCGGTCTTTATTTGAGGGATATATATTGTGGGAAATGGGTTTGCCTTCCGTCTCTGATCACAAGCTAAGAGACTATCTAGATTTTTCATAGGATTCGGGAATGCTCGTCCTAAGGGATAGTTTGCGGCTTTCTATACCAAACATGGAATAGGTAAAAGCAAAGAACACGGGATCTCAGTTCTTGTAATTCCTCGTTGTTTTGAAGTATGTTTGATTGTTATCGATAAATGGCATAGTACCGAGTTGTAAGCCAGAATGTACATTATTAAATCAAGCGATTGTCGAGGCGTATCATAAAGGAAGAAAAGTTTATTTCTTTTTATTTATAGTAATAAGCGGGCTATGTGCCCATGATATTGTTTTTGGGGAGGTGGGGGACATATCCCCTCACACCTCCTGACTCGATGCGAGAAACGAAAAGACATTTGTTATATTACTAGGTCTAGGCCCTAAGATGAACTAGACTCTGATTCGGATACAGATTTACTCGTTTCGGTGGATGCCCGTGAGTTGTCGGCATCTTCCTCGATAGTCAGGGCATTCTCCTCTACAGGGTAGCGGTGGGAACAACCAATGGTGTCGCCAGGGACAGTGTGAACGCTAAAAGGGTTTGTGGTATTGTTTGGTTTCTCGGGTGGAGGGAGATTAATCGTCCCGTTTTCGATCATATCTTGTATGGCATGTTTGAGCCGAAAGTAAGATTCGGTATCATGCCCGCTACCTTGGTGATATAGGAAATAAGCATAAGGGGTCCAGCTCTTGCTTCGTCTGCCGACTGGTGGGTCTGGAGTGGGACCCAAAGGTGAGAGTAACCCTTGATCGACTAGGCACTTAAGAGTTTCGACGTAAGATGGTTTGATTGGGGTAAATTTTCTCGGTGACCTTCCTACTTTGTTGGATGTGGTCTCGCAAGGTCTTGGTGTTCCTTCCGCCTCGATTTCAGGTAGCTTTGATAGAGCGGAGCATTGGGATAATCTATCCTGGGTAGGCATTTGGGCATGTTAATCACTCAGGTTAGCGTTTGTATCGCTTTCGGTGTCTCTACTCTCAAGGAAATTGAGGCGGCTATCTATGTAACGGACGGATAAAGTCAAACGGGTTACTGAAGTATGGATGTTGTGAACCAATTTGGCTAGGGCACTGACATCGTTGCAGATACTTTTGATGGCGCTTGAATCTACCGTCATGTCGGGGAGTGATTCTAATGGGAAAGGATTAAAAGGTCAGACGGATCCACCGGACGACTTAGGGACTCGAGGAATGCTCGTGACTGAGCGACACGGAAATGAGACCCTTGACTCGCGTGTGTGCGCGGTTATTAGCTTAGGGACTCAGGTGTTTAGACTCTTGGTGTATTCGGTGAGACGCCTAATGAATCTTAAGTCTATGTAACGAGACGATTTGACCCAAACCTCGGTGGTGAGGTTTAAAGAGGAATTCTCGAAATGAGACGACCCAAAATGTAAGACCTCGGGTAGAGATGATCGTAGTAACTAACATAAATAGTTAATCACACGGTCGTACGACGTAAGAAGTTGATCGCGATCCCGGCTCAGGATCAAAGAGTTTTTAGTTTTTTTTCGAAAACGACAAGTTTTGCGAAATTTTGAAGAGGATGGTTTGTGGAAATAGTGTAACGATGGCGTGACGACACCGTCTGCGGCGTGTAGGTGCGTTGCTATGTGTGTGCATCGGAAATGATAACGAAATATAAATATGTTTTTTTAAAGGAGCACAGTTCTTTTAGGGGAACCGTTTTTTTGAAAATAATTACGTGATGCTTCTATCAAAACTACTATTAATTAGCTAGTTCGATACTCGCGGTGTGCGTGATGCTCGTGGTAGAGCGTTGAGTCCAACGACGGTGTTTTAAAGGTGTGACTAAATCCTTAGTGAGGGATTTAGGTGGTGAATAGTTTTTCCTTTGTTTTGAAAGAAAGCTTTTAACATTAGTGACCCACGTTCGTCGGTTGCGTTTTTTTTTGTTGGAATGTGAGGAGTATTATATTATATCAAAAAAGGGTAAAAACGAGTTACATATCATGTACAAGCCAGAATAAACATGGAGTTAATCCTTGGCTATAAAAATTTGTATTCTATCTGTTTCAGCCTCTTTAATATGCTGATGTTGTTGAATACCATGAAGCCTAATTTTGATCTCCTTTTTTACTTCTCTAGCTATGTTCTCAGGTCTAGGAAGGTAGCCGTCGATACGAGCTTTGTTCCTCAACATCCAGATGTAATAATGATATGCATTCATAGTCATATCAAGCATTCTTCCTTCCGGTCCATCTGGAGTTTTATAAACTGGTGGGAACGAGTGTTGCACCCAGTGTTCTAGTTCCTTTTTATCCGATTGATGTACTCACATTCAGTCATCAAATGATGGGCAGTTTCAGGTGCTGCATTACAAATGCAGCAGCTGTCTTCAGTACAGTAGCCTATTCGCTGCAGTTTGTCTCTCGTATTCAGTCCATTGTTGAGCATTAATAACCAAGTTATGACCGAGTGTATAGGGATATTCCAGTTATCCCAGGTCATTTGATGCTAGTCCGGCATGGGATGCTCTCCGGAAAGCCATTTGTACCCTCCTGCAACCGAGTACCCCTTCACATCAGCTAACCACACCCCGTCTTCATACCCATCTTTCAGTTTCTCCTTGGTTTTGCAAATCGATTTCCATGTCCAAGCTACATCCGGAGGGGGACTATATGAATGCCAGTCGTTTCCTTTCAAGTAGTTCGATTGAATCCACTTCACCCATAGCCTTTCATCATTATCATACAGCCAGTTTACAAGTTTCCCAACTGCAACGATGTTCCAAGTGCCTGCTCTTTTAATGCCAAGGCCACCTTCTAGTTTCGGTTTAGCAACCATGTCCCAAGAGACAAGGGGAACTCGTCTATAATCAGCTGACCCTTCCCATAGGAAATTCCTAAAGACAGCCTCAATTCTGTTTATTACTCCCTTAGGTATCAAGAAAATAGTAGCCCAATAGTTATATATAGTGTTGAGAATTGAGTTGATGAAAACTATTCTTCCGGCATACGATAGTTTCCTGGCTCCCAAACTTCTTATTCTCGTTAACATTTTGTCAGCAATACATGAACATTCAAGCTTATTGAGCTTCTTAGTCTTCACCGGAATACCCAGATAGGTGAACGAAATCTCACCTTCAGTAAAACCAGTAGCACTAATGATATCGTTTTTAGTCTCTTGTCTTACTCCATTGAAATAAATGGCTGACTTCGAGTTGTTTAGAGTTAGTCCAGAAGCTTTGGAGAAAGAGGATAGGGCCCTAATGAGCAGCATGATGGACTGTGGCTCTCCTTTACAAAACATCATCAGATCATCCGCAAACACAAGATGATTTAACTTGAGTTTTTTACACATAGGATGGTATTTGAAAGGCCATTTATTAGTAGCAAATTTCAGCATTCTACTAAGATAGTCCATACATAAAGTGAAGAGCAAGGGGGAGATAGGGTCTCCTTGTCTCAAGCCCCTTTTTCCCCGAAAGTAGCCGAAAGTACTCCCATTAAGGCTCAAGGTATATTGAGGAGTTGTGATACAAGTCATGATCAGCTCTTTAAAATGCTTAGGGTCTTCCACAAAACTCCACTCAACCGAATCATAGGCTTTTTGTAGGTTTATTTTGAATAGACATCTAGGGGATGCTTTCTTCCTTGTGTAATGTTGCATGATGTCTTGGCATATCAGGATATTTTCAATTATGGACCTCCCCTGAACAAACGCTCCCTGGTTTTCACTTACCAGATCCGGAAGGACCACAACAAGTTGGTTACACAGCACTATAGAGATGATTTTGTAGATAAGATTGCAACAAGCGATTGGCCTAGACTGTTTCACAGACTCCGGTCTGTCACATTTAGGTATCAAAGTCAAATTTGTTGCATTCACTTGCTTTAGGAGTGTCCCATACCTGAGAAAATCTTTTACTGCAGTGCACACGCCTTCTCCTGTTATATTCCAAGTTTTCTTATAAAACCCACTAGTATATCCATCGGGGCCTGGGGCTTTTTCATTTAGGATCGAGAAAACGATATCCCTTATTTCCTTATCCGTGACAGTGGCTTCCAGGGCATTAATGTGTTGCGCAGAACACACTTTCCCTTGCAATATAACCTCTTGTCGAATCCTATCAGTAGGAGTGCTGCATCCAAGGAGTTGATTATAGTAAGAAATAAAGGCATTTTGGATGCCCAGATGATCTGTCTGTAGGTTACCATTCACATCCCTGATCTGCAAGACCATACTATGCTGATTTCTATGCTTATTTGCTCTGTGGAAGTGAGCATAATTAGCGTCACCATCTTTGATCCAAGAGGCCTTCGCTTTTTGGCTCATAAATTTTTGTTGAGCTTCCATCAATTCCCGTAGCTGAGCTGATAGTCTCCTCTCTTCAATAATTAAGGGCTCATTCATGTAGTCCTGCATCAGATGAAGCTGGACAGAGTTGGGATCCTTTGCAGCCTTTGAAGTCCTTAACTCTATATCTGAAAATGCTTCTTTGTTCAGGTTTTTAAGTTTAGCTTTTAGCATCATCAGTTTCGTCGGTTGCGTTAATTTGCAAGGAACGGTGGGGAAAGCATTCTAAAAATGTTTTGAAGGTGTGACCGTTTTGGGTTCCTTGACTTCATTAATTGAAGCTTCGGTTGTGCTAACGGTAGGTTAAAAAAAACGTTTTTTTTCGAAATAAAATGTAACCGCGTGGTGGCGTTAACCCCATTAATTGGGTGTTTCGGTTGTGCTAACGGTAATCGTTGTTGACGGGTTTTAATTTTGCCAAGGCGAAAGCGGTGAGTGTGAATTTTGTCATGATAACGGCATTTAAAAATGCTTTTCCCCTTTTTAGAAATCACGATTTATATGGAGTATCGGCGTTTAAATGGTCATTTTCAAAAGATGAGGTATTTTTTGAAAACGGAATTGTGTGTGGTTCAGTATGTTGGCGTGGTTGAATCCAGATTTTAAGTGTCTGATTTGGGTTGGATTGTTCAAACACGCTACACATAACTAGGAATGTGTACGCTCATGCAGGATGCAGACACGGGTAGGTTAGGGTAGGCTACCGCCCATGAATAGTCTTTACTTAGGTATTGACAATGATCTCGGGAGATGAGTATCATACAGTTCGTTTGGACTATCCGCTTATTAATCCCGCGGGTTACGCGTTAGGCGGCCGGAGCGTCAACCGAGGATCTCTCCGCGTGTCCCTAAAGATCTTACCGCGAAGAGGTCGATTGGTCCTGATATCGATTAGGGTGGGCTTTTTAAGGCCAAAACCTGTAGTGCCCACAACTAGGAACTAAGAAATGAGCTTCATCGACCTCGTTCAAGTTACACCACCGCTGAAAACTTGTTTCCAAATCCCCAGCGGAGTCGCCAAACTGTGGACGTCCGTCCGCACCGCCTGGCCTTTACTAATCAATCGGTGGGCTGATACCCTAGTTCTTTTGTTGTGGTGGAAGTACTGTAACAACCGTTATTTTAACCCTATGTTTCTTGCTACGTCGGTTGTTTTAAGGACAGGTAAGTTTTGTCGTCGAAGTATTTGTGTTTACATTCTTTGCATACGATTTCATGTGACAAGCAGGCCATGAAAAGATGCATGTAGGAGAGTAGAGAGTACTAATATTATAAGTATTAGCAAATCAGTTTTAACGTGATAATACGGCTATTAGTCGTTCTCGTGGTATACCTTACGTGGTATTCTGCTTAAGATGCGTCGGTTCGGTATTAATAGAGATGCGTCGAACCCAATAAGGTGAGCACCCGGACTAATACGGAACCCGACCATCACTTTGTTCATTTTTAGTTATTTTACGTTTTGAATTCCTTGTTAGGTGATTTAGCATGCGATTATAAGGTCATAAAAGCAATAAATCATACGAATATCTGTAAATGCGAATGTAAGTAAATCACATTGTAAGGAGTTGCACCCTCGGAGTATACACTAAACGGGACTCGAGGCATAGATAATTTTGAGAACGGATCTCGAAATTACTCGGGTCTATTTAGTGTGTTTTAGTATTTGTGGTTGATGTTGGGACGTTACGCATTTTAGTAGATGCTTGTGGGCCTAGCGTCCACATCAAGTGTTGTCGAAGTGCATAATAATAGAAAGTACAAATATGGAAAGGTTTGTTTAGATGGCAACCTAGTGACAACTCGATCAACAGGCGGATCCTCCTAGCTTGACCTCTGTTACCGTTTGACCTTCCCGCGGCTACTCCGGTAGAGCTTCGTTGCTAAGGACTAGTTCTGCGGTTTATCCGGCAGAACTTTGTTACTAGTTTTGAGTTAGTCGATCACAGGCACCTCGGTATCGAGTGGGGTGCTCGAAGGTGAGGAGTAGCGTGGATGTCGCTTTTTTGTCGGAACTACGATCGAGTGGATCGTTTGCCTCGGGTGTCGGAGTGCGAGCCCTTAGCGAGAGTTTAGAGGGGGAAGAGAAGAATGAGAATTGTGTGTCGAAATGAGGGCGTGAAGGGGGGTATTTATAGGTGTTTTCGGCCCTCGTCAACGGTATGGGCACCTGAGCTGGGGCGCACCAGGACTCAGGCGCCTGGGCTAAGGCGTGGTGAGACCAAGGTGCGTAGGGCGGGGCGGTTGGGATTTTGAGGATACAGTTTTGATACTTTCCAAAACCGTGAGACGGGTGTATAATACATTTCTTGGGTGTTAAGGTTTCCCGCGGCTTGACCTAGCACCGTGGGTTTAGTGGGCCTCGGGTGTTCATCTCGAGGTTTGCTTGACACGGTGTTGACTCGGTTCGAGTTTAGGGACCGACTCGGGATCCCGCTGTCGGAATTAACTCTAATTAGTGTCTATGTGACCGTAACGACACGACTAAGGCTGCCATCATGTTAGTTTTAACTTTTCCGAGTAATTATTTGATCCGTTCTATAGGAAAACTACCTACAACATCGCGAACCCGCGTCGCGTTGCAGTCCGATCGTCATCGGGTGTTTGTTGGGCACTTCTGCAGCCACCAGGTTCAAATCTGGTTGTCTACATAAGGTCGTGGCGGTTCGTTGATAAGTGGCCACGACATTGATGAGACCAAATGGCATAACGGTGTAACAGTAAGTCCCCCAAGGTGTAATAAAGGTGGTCTTACTCATATCTTCTTCTGCCATTTTTGATTTGATTGTACCCGGTATACCCTTCCATAAATGATAGAAGGGCATGATCGGCCGTGTTGTCCACCAGTATGTCGATATGCGGCAACGGAAAATCGTCTTTTGGGATGGCCTTATTAAGGTCCCGAAAGTCTACACATACCCGCACCTTACCGTCCTTTTTAGGTACCGGCATGATGTTTGCAACCCAGTCTGGATATTCAGACACTTGTATGAAACCGGCTTTGAACTGTTTGTCGAACTCTTCTTTGACTTTGACAGACCATTCGGGCCTCATTATGCAGAGCTTCTGTTTTACCGGTTTGCACCCATCTTTGATGGGTATACGGTGTTCAGCTATTACCCGATCTATCCCCAGCATGTCCTTGTAGGACCATGCGAAGACATCCTTGAATTCCTTGAATAGGCTTGTGAATTGTTGTCTCTCCTCGAGATCGAAGAATAAACCAAACTTAAGCATTTGAGGTTCTAAGGTAGTTCCCACATTGATGGATTCGGTTTCCTCAATTACCGAATCTCGGGATTCCCTTTGCTCGAGTTGCTCGATCAGATGCGGAGGTAGAGGTACCTGTTCGTCGGGTTTCTCAATGTGATTGCATATAAAATTTTTGAGTTTGAATGTATTTTAAAAATAAGACAAGTCGTATGCAGAACGGTTATCGTTATTATTAATAGTAAATTTGGAAAATAGCTCAAAGAGAGCGGCCATCTGATCGTTGGTCAGAGGCGGGATAGGGAATGCCCTCGGCACAGGCCCCGAGGCTCCAGTGGAAGTGAATATGGGAAGAGGAGTTACAGACTGAACTCTAGCACCAGACCCTCTAGACTCGGACTCGGACTCAGGCTCAGACTCGGACTCGGTATCCGGCATGTCTCCTTCACCGGTGGTCAGCTTGTAGACTCGACCCTGGCTGTCGGTCCACTTGATGGTCTTCCTCCATGCCCTTTTCCCGGTGTTAGAACCGACTTCAGAATCAGCTTCGTTGGATCGAACCTGTTGCTGCGGAGGATCAGATTTACCAGGTCTTCTTTAGGAATGGGGAATGCCTTATCCTCCCCAAATAGGAGCCCTAGCATAGGCTCTGCATTATCAGCACCCTCCCTTGATTCAGCTTGGACGAGGACAAATATGTCATTTGGGATGAAATTGCATTCCCTAGCCAATTTGGTTTCGAGATATGTGACGGTGGGCTGGTAGAGGCTCACTTGAATAGCCCTGAATACTGGTGTAACAAAGTAATCGGTTAGTCTTGGGCTATAAGGGCCCAAGTAGGTACCCTTGATGATGTTGCAGGCCTTCTCAATTCCTGCTCGGACCACATTTCCCGGAGTTACAACATATCCTAGACCAAGTCGTGATTCTCCATCATTTAGGACTTTGATGATCTTCCCAGCTGGAAGATATGGCCTCGAAGTAGCCCTCGATAGATACCCCAAGTTTTGTAGCATCAAATCGATGCTAGTGGTGAAATAGAGCCTGAAGAGATATCCTTCTTCAATCATTCCCACGAAATCGAACCCTCGTGAGTCGGCCCGGCCCGTGGCGTTGCAGATGGCCACATTAATGGGGGTTGCCTCCAAAGTAATGACACCATCTTGAAGAGGCAGCTTAACCTTCCGGTGGAGGGTAGAGGATACGGCTTTGACTGCATGGATCCATGGCCTTCCAAGTAGTAAGTAGAAAGAGGAGGTGACATCAATCGCCTGGACCTCCAGTTCTTTCTCAATTAGGCCCGTTATGATTGTTAATTTAATGGCCCCAGCAACCGGCTTTGGGCTTCCATCAAAAGCCTGGATAGTCTGCGCCGTTGGGAGGTAGTCGGCCTCAATAATGCCGGGGTCTTTGGCGGTCCTAAAGGAAGGACATTCACAGCGGATCCATCATCAATCAGGGTCATTGGGAGATACTTTCCTCGGCAAATGACCGTGATGTACAGAGCCAAGTTATGGGCAGCCCCGAATGGTGGAAAATCAGACTCGGAGAAGGTGATGAGTGGGCCTTCTTCTTTGGACTTGCCTTTGAGATAGGGCATGATAGTGGCTACCATTTCAGCGGGGGTAACCTGTGAATCGACCTTGATTTGATCGAGAGCCTTAGTAAGTGCTTCCCGATGTTCTTGTGAACTAACTAGAAGTTACCATATGGTTAGATTAGCTCGAGCCCTTTTAAATTGCTTGACTGGAGCCTTATCAGTGCTTGTCTCTTCGAGTGCGGCCTCCGTCCTGGCAGGTTCAGTGACGGTTGCCTGGATAGGAGTGTCCTTAGTGCCAGTAGCTTGGTAAGGATGGCTGACAGTTGCGAGGTGGTTGGTGGCTAAGGCTTTAGACTTAGTTTTTCGAACCTCTTCAGTTGTGATGGGGACAGCTTCCCCCTTAGCTAGGTAAACATCTTCTTCATCATCGAACCAAATCCCACTGATTTGGGGGATAAAAGGGGAAATGAGGTGAGAGCAATCGATTATTTCTTTGGTGAAGATGGCATGAGCACTGAAGGGGTTTTCTTTGTTGCTCGGTTTGTCCCCGGCAATGGTATCTTCCCGCTTTCAATTAAGTCTTGGATGAGATGCTTCAATTTCCAACACTTTTCAATATCATGGCCATTACCTCGGTGATATTGGCAAGAGGCCTGGGCATTGTAGCTTTTGGATCGCTTCTCTACCGGGACTTCTGGAGTTGGGCCTATCGGTTGGATCAGTCCCTTCAAAGATAGCCTTTGCAAGGCGTATGTATAGGTGGTCCCTATATCAGTGAATACCCGAGTTGGAGTATTCTTTTTGGATGAGGTATGTAATAGATTAACCTCGTCGAAGATGTTGTGGGTTGCAGCTGCAGATGTGGGCTTGCTGGTGGATGAGCTGGCCTCTTGATACCCTTTGGTAGAGGCCTTAGTAAGGCCGTCTAGCCTTAAGTCATCCTCAATCCTCGTCACAATTTCAGTTAGAGTGGCAAAGTTGGGTATAACAGCATACTGGAGATGGACCCGGTAGGAAAGGAGGAGGTTCTTGACAAAGGCCTCCACTAAAAGTTTTTCGTTGGGCTTGTCGACCAACTTCACACTCTCGGCCCTCCAGCGTTTAAGGTATTTGGTGAAACCTTCTTTGGGCTCTTGGGCCATGACCTCCAAAGTACGCATCGTGGTTTAGATCTCGGTATTATCAGCGTAATTCCGAGCGAACTCCGTCGCCACGTCGTCCCAAGTCTTGTACTTCTTGGAGTTAAGCCTGTAGTCCCAGGCTTTCGGATGCTTCTTGAGGGAGGAAGCAAACAGGTGCTTGAACATGTGGATTTCACTCCCTTGACGGCCATGAACTCCTTGAAGGCCCGGATGTGAAGCACCGGATCTTCAGTCCCATCAAACATTGGTAGGCCTGTAAAGTTGAGGTTGGCGGGCAGTTCATCATTCAGGGGTGAATAGGCACGGACATTTTCCGTGTAGATGGTGTTGTTGGTCGATAAGTGGACCTGTTCTTCCAGCTTGCGGACTACGCTGACCAGTTCAGCTAGGGGTCCAGTAGTCTCAACCCCACCACTAGGAGTCCCTTGTTCCACGGCGCTTACACGGGTAACAATGGCTATCTGATCGGATTTGATAGCTGCCAGTTGGGTTTCGATCTGAGCCAGCGAGGCTGTCAACTTGTCCAAAGCTTCTTGCATCTTGTGTTGGTGTCTAGTTACCGTTGGCCTGTCTGTAAGAATACCGCGTAATCAGTAACTAACCCAGATCTTGGAAAATAGTACATCCCGAGCAAGAAAAAAGCCTAAAAAAGGAAATGACTCGAAAAAAGACACCTAGACGGGTGACTTGTGAAAGGTGGGCCTCCCTTAGGATTTGGCCATGTGGGCCGAGTCCTGTTCGAAGGAAGGTCCACGTTAGATATTCCCCAGACTTTGGACTCGAATGTGTAAACGGGCCCTCTTTTGTAGGAGTATGTCCTACGTAAGTGAGCCATGCCTCGACAAATAAGGCGGACTGGGATAGGGAGGAAACCCGTGATGTAAGATCAACGGAGTTTCGACGCTAAGGACCTTCGACGACTTATGACAAGACCCGACACTACTAAATACGGGAAGCCTAAGAAGAGGAAAGTTTTGAAAAGGAAGTTGGAATTCCGAGAAAATCGATGGGCCGCCCGTTTTTTTTAAAACCGGCAAAATGCCATCGGGCCGCGATTTTGAAAGTTTGAAAATTTTTTACTTTTGAAATGGGCAGCATACCGGCTAGAAATAGGCTATTTTGAGTAAAACAATAAGTCCTAAATTCTGTAGCTTCCCGGGTTTTGAAATTGGATATATTTTGAAAAGATGCACTTTTTAAAAAAGACGGTTTTTGAAAACGACTTTAGAAACCAAGTAGCACATAGTCACGCAAGCATTATAACGACACCATGTATGCGTTACACTAAGTCTCGGTCAGTCTGAATAGGGTCTATACCAGTGCGCATAGCCTTTCCGAGAATCGGGACAGACCTTCTAAGTCGTGTTGATCTTAGAACATGCCGCAAAACCCATAGGAATTAGCTATGAACACCTTGACATAACCAATTTGGAATATATCACGGTATAGTGGGACGTCGGTCACCAGTACCAGCCCGGGTAAAAATGGGGTTATGCATGAACCGTAAAACTAAAACGCATATTGTACTAATTGAACGATTTCTTTTCGAGTCTCACCATGAGGATCCCGATGCTAAGTGACACATCAGTTTTCCCCAACGGAGTCGCCAAATTGTGGACATGACATAGGTCCACCCCGACGCGGCCACGCGTGGGTTTGGGGAGGCGAATGAATCTCATGTGAGATGGATCTCGAATTGAAATTTAAATCGAAGTTAGAGTCGCCACCGAACTTTGTGGGAGTTCGGGCCCATTCGAACCCACTCTATATCTCAGTGGGCCGTGCACAGATTACGGCCCATTTGGATTTCAGAGTTTATGGGGTTCGTCCCTTTGCATTGCGATACCGATACCGACATTATCGGTTATCGTGTATTGAATGACTCTCGTGCGCCAATGGTTTCGGACAACCGGAAACCAAGGTTCTGAGTAAGAGGTGAGGCTACGTGTTGGGAAGTTTACAAATAACACCCAACCCCGCCCGCACTTAGCGGCCTCTACTAAAATATCGTTTAATGTTTTAATACCCGCGTTAGTAGTTCGGTTGAGATGTTATGCAAACAGTATTTTTACTAAACATGTCGATTTAATGCATCTAAACTAACGTCAAAGTTGTATTTAGCATGCGAGGTTCGTTTTAGTACAATAAAACAAACAACGAAACTAAAACACAAAAAACAAATGAGTTAATGGCGATGATAACGGTTTGTAAATAGTATAAGAATGACATAAATGACATGATGCATGGTTTTGAAAAGAGTACGACACGTGATTGACTTGACACGTGTTGACCGAAGTCATAAAAAAATATTTGATAAGGCTTGGAATATGTCGAAGGGCTCACGTTTGATGCGTGAAGGAGGACACTCGATCGAGTCATAGAGGGACTCGATCGAGTGGTCCTCGGAAAACCCTTCTGCCCAATTTTGTGGTGCCACTCGATCGAGTGGGCTAGGCACTCGATCGAGTGCTCCCTGTACGAACAATGGTTCGTTTCGCAATTTGTCATGGATTTCGGAATTGCTTTTATTTCTGAAAATCGATAATTTTGCTAAGTCGTGTAAAAATATGATACGATTTACACTCGACTTGAATTTTCGATACTTGTCATATCCGATAATTGATTATGAAATCAATATCTAATATTTAGAGTGACTTTCGTAAAAAAATGTTTATAAGTCGTTTTAAATTGAACTAAGACGAAATAAATTCTCTCCGCGTTATAATGTCATAATTAATCCTTTCGGACTATGTGACAATTATTTTAGCATCAACGAGTTCGTGCTAGTTTAATTTATCGACTAATTCGTTTTGACACGATATTCGACTATAGAGTTGACATCGCATCGTAAGAACGACGTTTGATTTATTTGATAAGATCGAAAGTCGATTACCTCGGCATCTCGACATCGTAATTAATCCTTGCGGATTATGTGATGTCAGATTTGCATCAACATGTTTCATTCTAACCTTTTGAAAACGAGGAATCAGATATGTTTAACGTGGAATATTCGCGATCCCATCATGCCTTTGAGTGTTTAGGGCGGGGCTCCTCGAGTGGCTCCACCATTGTTACTACTCGTAAAAGGATTAGAAGGATCTTATGCGAATTTTGACATTAAACGTATTCGATTCAAGATTATTTTGTAAATTCAATGTATGCGCTATGTAAATGATGACGATTATATAAATACTAAAACGATACTAGCGACGCGATAAAAGAAACGATCTTGTTGATGTTGATTCGCTTCAACAATCAACTGCTTGGGGTGTCGGGATAAGCGACCGGCCACATCGGGTGCGAGACCCTGGGATTGTATTCGGATTTCCATATCCTGTCATCCCTTGTATTCGACACGATGTAGACACCCGCATTTTGCCTGCTAGTGTCTATGGCAGTTCCCGACAAACACCCGATGATGATCGGACGCAAACATGACTTAGTATACTCGGATTTGGACCCGAAATCAATAATATCTGACATGGACTTTTAGCGGAGTGCAAATCTCTCAAAACCGACCTCAAATTCAGGCCCAGTGGGTCGTTCCGAGCAAAATAAGACTAATTTGGGCCAAAACCGACACCAAAAATAAATTTCGTCTTTTAGCAACCGGGTCAAAACCCGGTCAAAGACGAAACCGTCTCATAAATCAGCCAAGTTCAGCTGGCGCACAAATCTAAATTCAAAAATCAATCAAAACAACAAAATCAATTCTTTCCTATTTTGTCTCGATTTGCTTGACCAACTCGATCGAGTGGATTGACCCACTCGGTCGAGTGGAGCGTCATTTTCCGGATCAGGCCCATTTTCTAGGGCACTCGACCGAGTGCACTAGGGCCACTCGATCGAGTGACCCTAGGTCGTGGGGTAAACTCTATAAATACTCCACGACTCCCACACATTTGACACAAGTTTTTCCTAAGGTTTTAACCTACATTTACCCTACATTTTCAGCCATACTCTCTACACTACAAGTCTTAGTAACCCTAAGTACTACACACAAAAAACCGAGTCCCTTGTCCCTCGAAAAAAACCAACAAACACACACACATATACACATACACACCATAACTTGTATACATCCTCGATACTCCGACGTCCCGTCATTATTCGCGAGTCCATTTCCGAGGTCCCTACTAAGCATGTATGTTGAGGGTGTCCTAAACCCCATTTCGATCCTTGTTACTCTTTTATTTACGTTTTTCTATCGTTTATATTATATCTATACTAGTATTATAATTCTAACTTCTAACATAGTACTAACATTTTGATTTTTCATATACTAATTTTGTACATTCTCGTTACTAACATTATTATACCGCGTATGTATAAACTAGTATCAAAATCCGATTCTAAATCCATTTGACTACGATGTTTGCCTAAAGTCCGTCTAATCCCTTTATGAGCAACGACGGAGGTGGAGCCCTTTCGAGGAGCCCCGCCCCAATGTGCTCAAGGGCGTGACGTGACCGCAATCGGTCGTAGTTGAACGGATTTAGTTTCATTTTTAAAATTAGCACGGAACCCGTTGACACGAAAACCGACATCACATAACCCGAAAGGGTTAGTTTCGATGTCGTGACGTAGAGGGATGCATTCCATTGCTAATTCAAAGTTTCTAATATAAACGTTTTCATAAAATTCCGACAACGGTATTATAATCGTATATATACGCGATTATAGTACCGGAGGTCAAGTTAAATTCAAATCGTGCAATATTTGTATTTAATTTGACCGACCGTCGATTTTAAATCCAAAAACGAAACGAGTTGACACTCGTACAGGGGCTACTCGACCGAGTACACAGCCCACTCGATCGAGTAGCACCCATAAATCTGGGCAGACCCCTTTTCAAGGACACACTCGACCGAGTCAGACCATGACTCGACCGAGTGAGTCCTGTAACCCAGAAAACTGAGGGCTTTGACACACATTTCAAGCCTCGTCCTTTTATCGACTTTAGTCGACACGTGTAAAGCCGATCACGTGAATCCGTTTTTCAAAACTCACGCTTATCACGACACTATAACAACTTTGATCGATTTTTCGCCGTGATAAGTTGGGACAAGGCACCGAGACATGGGATCGGGCTAGCTTCACGCTTAGGTCCTATGTCTCCGTCCTTCATTTATTACACAATGCAATGTGTATTTAATTGGGGTTCGTCCACCTACACAATTCACGGTCTAGTTTGTATACGGGTCCGTTCCTAACTTTTTATTTATTTGTCCGTTTGCATATCGCTTATAATTTTTGTATTGGCCGGGTTGTATTTCCGCCCGTGTAACTTGTACGTTATTTACCTTCGGGTTTATCTATTTACTTGCCTATTGCTTTATAAACGAACCTCGCATGTTAAATCACTCCGACCATAATTAAGATGCATTAAATGACGTAGTTAATCAACAACTCGCATGCTTAGCCCAAAAACGATGTTTGAATATCATTTAATCGTTTTACTAGCGCGCGCACACGAACACGAACGATGTCTTAGTAGAGGCCGCCATGTGCGGGCGGGGTTGGGTGTCCTTAGTGGGCTTCCCAACACGTACCCTCACCCCTTACTCAGAACCTTTGGTTTCCGGATGTCCGAAACCCTTGGCGCACGAGAGTCATTCTATATACGAAAGCCGGTTTAAACGGTATCGATATTGCAATGCAAAGGGACGAGCCCAATAAACTCTGAAATCGAAGTGGGCTACTTTGTGTATAGCCCATGACGACATAGAGTGGGCTCGTATGGTTCCGAATAACCACAAAATTCGGTGGCGACTCCATTTTGACTTAAATTTCGAACCCGAGAACAATCTCACCACGAGATTCATTCGCCTACCCAAACCCGGGCGTGGCCGCGTCGGGGTGGACCTACGTCATGTCCACAATTTGGCGACTCCGCTAGGGATACCTGATGTACCACATGTCATCGGGGTTCCTAGGGTGAGACTCGAAGAGAAATCGTTCGAATATTAGTGTGCGCGCATTAGTTTAATGATTCATGCATAACCCAAATTTTGCCCGGGCCGGTTACTTGTGACCGACGTCCCACTATACCACGGTGCATTCCTACATGGGTGCACTAAAGACTTCGATGGCGGAACTCGCCGGAGTTTTACGGCAGGTCCTACGTCCAAATCGGCTAGGGAGTCCGTCCCGTTTCGCGAAAATGCTATCGTTGTTGGTATAGACCCTACTTTGACCGACCGAGACTTAGTGTAAAGCATACATAAGCGTCGTTATAATGCTTGTTTGACTACGTGCTACTTGGTTTCCGTGTCATTTTTCGAAAAACCGTCATTTCAAAAAAAAATGCATCTTTCCAAAAACACCAAATTTCGAAAAAAATCCCGAAATACTGTCCGTTTCGGGACCCATCTTTCAAAAATATCCAATTTTCAAAATTCAGAATGCCGCCGAAACTTAGGATCAATGATTTGACTCAAAATATCCTTTTTCTGTAGTCGGCATGCCGCCCATTTTAATTCGTGAATTTCCAACACCATTCCGATTTTCTGAATTTTCAAATTCTAATCTTGGTTTTCGAAATTCCATCTTCAATTTTCAAACCTCGAAAATTCACCCTTTTTATATTCGAATTTCAAACATCCAACTCTCCTAGTAAACCTTCCTTATTATAGGACCTACCGTCTAGCCGTGTGTCGGGTCTTTGCATAGTATGTCGAAGGTCTATGGTGTCAAAACTCCGTCGATCCTATATCGCGAGTTCCCCCCCCCCCCCCCCTTTCCCGAGTCCGCCTTATCTGTCAAGGCACGACCAACCCGCGTAGGGCATACCCCTACAAAGGAAAGTCCGTCCATACACTCGAGTCAAAAGTCTGGGGAAAAGTCTCACGTGGACCTTCCTTCGAACAGGATTAGGCCCACAAAGCCAAAATCCTAAGGAAGCTATACCACCCATCGAGTCATCCGTCTAGATGTCTTTCTCGAGTCTTTAGTCTTCCTTTCTAGTGTCGCTCGGGATGTACTTTTCCTTTCTTTTTCCAAGATTTGGGTTCGGTTTCTGATTACGCGGTGTTCTTACAGACAGGCCGCCGGCAACTAGACACGCTCGAAGGATGGCTACTTTGAACAGCCTACAAACCTCTCTGGACGCCATGGTCGCGAAGCAAACCGACATCGAAGCCCAACTGACCGAAATGAGGGCTGGCCAAGAGGCCATTGTTGCTCGCCTTGTTACGGTGGAGCAAAGGGCTCCTAATGCCGAGGCTACTAAGCCTCTAGCTGAACTGCGCCGACTAGAGGAACAAGTCCATTTGGCTGGGAGTAACAACATCCATCGGGAGAATAGTCGAGAGTACAACCCGCTGAGTGACAAGCTGTCCGCAAACCTGAACCTCACAGGTTTGGCCATGTTTGAGGGAACTGAAGACCCGTTACTACATGTGCGGGCCTTCAAGGAATTCATGGCCATCAAGGGAGTGGATTCGTCCATGTTCAAGAACCTCTTTGCTGCATCTCTTGAGAAGCACCCACGGGCCTAGTACTACAGGCTAGACCCGAAAAAATACCCTACATGGGATGATGTGGCTACCGAGTTCGCTCGGAACTATGCTGACAACACCGAGATCCAAACCACAATGCGATCTCTGGAGGTCATGGCTCAAGAGCCGAAGGAAGGTTTTACTAAATACCTTCAACGCTGGAGGGCCGAGAGCGTGAAACTGGTCGATAAGCCCAATGAGAAGACTTTGGTGGAGGCTTTTGTCAAGAACCTCCTCCCTTCCTACCGGGTTCACCTCCGATATGCTGTCATACCCAATTTCACCACCCTTACTGAAATGGGTATAAGGATCGAAGACGATCTGAGACTAGAAGGCCTCACTAAGGCCGCTAGCAAAGGATACAAAGGGGCTTCTTCCTCCACCACTAAGCCCCAAGCTACAACTCGTAGCATTTTTGACGCGGTTAATCTACTAGATGCCCCGTCCAAGAAGAACACCCCACCTCGGGTCTTCACTGATATAGGTACCACCTATACCTATGCCTTACAAAGGCTGTCCTCCAAAGGCCTAATCCAACCGATAGGCTCAACTCCTGAAGTTCCGGTCGAGCGACGCTCCAAGAACTACAATGCTCAGGCCTATTGCCAATACCACCGGGGCAATGGGCATGATACCGAAAAGTGCTGGAAGCTGAAGCACCTGATCCAGGACTTGATCGGAAGCGGTAAAATCCCGCTACTCGGAGATAAACCAAGCAACAAGGAAAACCCTTTCAGCTCCCATGCCATCTTTGCCGGGGAGGTGATCGATTCCTCTCACCTTATCTCTCCATTTATCCCGCAAGTGAACGGGATCTGGTTTGACGACGAGGATGATGTCTACCTCGCTAAAGGGGAAACCGTTCCCATCACCCCTGAACAGATTCGCGAGGCCAAAACTCGAGTCCTAGCCAGCAACAACCTTGGTCGTCCCTATTTAGCCACAAGCACTAGGGACACCCCCATCCCGACAACCATCACCGATCCACTCGGGATGGAAGTCGCCCCTGAAGAGCCTACCGCTGAAACGGCTATTGTGAAGCAACTGAAGAAGACCCGAGTTGACCTCACTATATGGCAACTCCTGGTTAGCTCTCAAAAACATCGAGAGGCACTTACAAAGGCTCTCGATCAAGTCAAGATCGACTCTTTGGCTACCCCTGCTGAAATGGTAGCCACGGTCCTACCCCACCTAAAAGGTAAGGCCAAGGAAGGAGGCCCAATGATCACTTTCTCTGAAGCCGACCAGCCACCGTTCGGGGCCACTCATAATCTGTCCCTCTACATTACAGTAGTCTGCCGGGGAAAATACCTCCCGATGACCTTAGTCGATGACGGGTCAGCCGTGAACGTCCTTCCCTTATGGACCGCCAAAGCCCTCGGGATCACCGAGGCAGATTATGTCCCGACGGCTCAAACCATCCAAGCCTTTGATGGGAGCCCGAAGACGGTATCTGGGGCCGTGAAGCTAACCATCATCACGGGCCCGATAGAAAAAGAGCTTGAATTCCAGGTGATTGATGTCACCTCATCCTTCAACTTGCTCCTAGGAAGGCCATGGATCCACGCGGTCAAAGCTGTGTCTTCCACCCTCCACCGTAAGATCAAGGTGCCTTTGCTCGACAATGTTATTACTTTAGAGGCAACCCCAATGACCGTGGCTAGCTGTAACGCCACGGGCCGCACGGACCTCTGGGGGTTCGACTTTGTGGGGATGATCGAGGAAGAGTACCTTTTTAGGCCTTACTTCACCACGAGCATTGACACGATGCTCCAGAACTTAGGGTACCTTCCGGGGGCTACCTATCGACCCGACCTTCCAGCTGGGAAGATCATCGAGGTCCTTAAGGACGAAGACTCTCACTTCGGCCTTAGCTATGCCGCCACTCCGGGCAACGTTGTCCGAGCAGGGATCGAAAAAGCCTGCAACATCATGAAGGGTATCCACTTGAGCCCTTATAGCCCACGGTTGGCCGACTACTTTGTCACACCCGTATTTGGGGCTATCCAGGTTGGACTATACCAACCCAATGCTACGCACCTCGGGACCCACTCGGCCCGGGACTGCAAATACATCCCGGATGAGGTGTTCGCCCTCATCCAGTCCGATGGAGCTGATGATGCTGAGCCCGCGCTGGAGCTGCTCTTTGGGGAAGACGCCATAGCCCCGACTCCCAAAGAAGACCTGGTCAACCTGATTCTCCGGAGCAACAGGTTTGACCCGACCAAGCTGATCTCGGATGTTGGCTCCGAGACAGGAAACAGGGCCTGGAGGAAGACTGTCAAGTGGACTGACAGTCAAGGAAAGATCTACAAGCTGGTCACCGGAGAGGGAGACATGCCTGAGTCTGAGTTCGAGTCTGAGTCGGAGTCTGAGTCAGAGTCTAAGGTCGAGTCTAAGAAAGTCGGTGCTAGAGTCACTCCTGTAACCCCTCTCCCTTCTATCATTCCTGCTGCTAGCACTTCGGGGTCTGTCCCGAGTGCCTTACCAATTCCGCCACTGACCAATGACCAGATGGCTGCTCTCTTTGAGCTATTTTCCAAATTTTCAATCAATAATAACAATCGTTCTGCTTACGACTTGTCTCTTTTAAATTCTGCTTTCAAAAACGTTTTATGCTATGACATTGAGAAATCCGACGAACAGGTACCCTTACCTCCACCTCTGATCGAGCAACTAGAGCAAAGGGAATCCCGGAATCCGGTAATTGAAGAGACCGAGTCCATAAACGTGGGAACAACCTTAGAGCCTCAGATACTTAAGATAGGGTTATCCTTAGATCCCGAGGAGAAACAACAATTCATAAACCTCCTCCAAGAATTCAAGGATGTCTTCGCGTGGTCCTACAAGGACATGCCGGGGATAGACCGGGAAATAGCCGAGCACCGCATACCTATCAAAGACGGGTGCAAACCGGTCAAGCAGAAGCTTCGTCGAATGAGGCCCGAACGGTCCCTCAAAGTAAAAGAAGAAGTCGACAAACAGTTCAAAGCCGGCTTCATACAAGTGTCCGAGTATCCGGACTGGGTTGCAAACATCGTGCCGGTTCCTAAAAAGGACGGTAAGGTGCGGGTATGCGTAGATTTTTGGGATCTTAACAAAGCAAGCCCGAAGGATGATTTTCCGTTACCACACATCGATATACTGGTGGACAACACGGCCGATCATGCCCTTCTATCATTCATGGACGGGTATGCCAGATATAATCAAATCAAGATGGCGGAAGAAGATATGAGTAAGACTACCTTCACCACACCTTGGGGTACTTACTGCTATACCGTCATGCCATTCGGTCTCATTAATGCCGGGGCCACATACCAAAGGACCGCTACCACTTTATTACACGACATGATGCATAAAGAGGTAGAAGTTTATGTGGACGACATGATCGTCAAATCCAAAGAGCGGGACGGTCACATCACCGCCCTAAGAAGATTCTTTACCCGATTGTGCAAATACAACATGAGGCTAAACCCTCAAAAGTGCAGTTTTGGGGTAACGTCAGGCAAATTACTGGGTCATATCGTTAGCCAACGAGGTATCGAGGTCGACCCAGCTAAAATCAAAGCCATTACCGAGATGCAAGCTCCTAAAACCGAAAAAGAAATAAGGGGATTTCTCGGGAAAGTCCAGTATATTAGTCAATTCATTTCCAAACTAGCCATGGTGTGCGAACCAATTTTCAAGAAACTGAAAATAGGGGAACGGATACTATGGGATGACAAGTGCCAAGCTGCTTTCGACAAGATTAAGGAAATTCTGTCTGCTCCGCCGGTTTTGATGCCACCTCAACCCGGTTTGCCTCTGTCGTTATACCTAACAACGACCGAGACAGCCATGGGGGCTATGCTGGCTCAGACAGTCGACTCCGAAGAACGAGCCATTTATTACATCAGCAAAAAATTTTTAGAGTATGAGTGAAAATATACCATGCTCGAAAAGACGTGTTTGGCTCTAGTTTGGGCCACTAAGAAGCTCTGGCACTATATGCTCAGCTACGAAGTCCATGTTCTATCCAAGATGGACCCGATCAAATACCTCTTCGAAAAACCCATCCTCAATGGCCGAATTTCTAGATGGACCCTAATGTTGGCAGAGTTCGACCTAAAATTTGTGCCACTGAAGGCCATTAAGGGACGGGCGGTAGCTGAATTCCTCGCTGACAGCCCGGTAACCGAAGAAGGACACACCGACACCTGGTCCTTCCCAGACGAAGATATTTTCCATACCGATGTCGAAACATGGGATTTATACTTCGATGGAGCATCTAATTTTCGAGGGTTCGGAGTCGGGATCCTTCTGATTTCACCAAGAGGGGAGCATACCCCCGTCTCCATCAAACTGGACTTTGATGTTACTAATAATGCAGCAGAGTACGAAGCGTGCATTTACGGGCTACAAGTCGCCGCCAACCTGGGGATCACAAATCTCCGGGTACATGGCGACTCATCCTTGGTCATTAACCAAGCACTCCAAAAATGGAAGACTCGGAATGCTAATCTCGTGGCCTACCAAGCACGAGTAAGGGATCTCGAGAAACAATTCCAAAAGGTAGAGTATATATACCTGCCTCAGGAAGAAAATCAATTTGCAGATGCACTCTCAAAATTGGCATCTTTACTGAATATTCCCGACCACGTGACCAGTATGCCAATTTGCGTCGAAAGACGGTCCGAGCCGGCATATGTTCATGACATTGAAGACATCGAGATCACTGATCCCGAACCTTGGTATCAGGCTGTATTAAAATAACTAACGAATGGAGAATACCCTCCCGGGACCGAAGGTCGAGCCAAGAAAGCCTTACGGAGGCTAGCCAGTCAGTTCATCCATACTGATGACGGGCAACTATACAAAAAGACGGCACAAGGGGCTCTTCTCCTTTGTGTTGACAAATATAAGGCCGAGAAAGTAATGGCCGAAATACATGATGGTGAAAATGGTCCACATATGAATGCTCACATGTTGGCCCGAAAAATCATGAGGCTCGGGTATTACTGGAACACCATGGAAGCCGACTGCCAGTTATATGTCAAACATTGTCATAACTGTCAAATCTTCGGCAATGTGCAACATATGCCGTCATCTCTGCTCTATACCATGACGCCGCCTTGGCCGTTCTCGACATGGGGTATCGACATAATCGGGAAGGTAAATCCCTCCGGTACTGGCGGACACTGCTTCATTTTAGTAGCTATCGACTACTTCACCAAGTGGGTCGAAGCTGAATCATATCGCATCCTCAATGCTAAGCATGTCGCCAAATTTATCCAAAACAAGATAATATGTCGGTATGGAATCCCACATGAATTTATCAGTGATCATGGGACTCATTTCCAAGCTGAGACCGCGGCCCTCCTGGCTAAATATAAAATTCAAAGGCACACGTCCTCGCCCTACCGTCCCCAAACGAATGGAGCGGTAGAGGCGGCTAATAAAACGATTGTCACCATACTCAAAAAGATGGCTGATAATTACCGGGATTGGCCCGACAAAATACCTTTTGCCCTATGGGGGTACCGGACATCAATTCGCACCGCAACCGGAGCGACACCATATTACCTAACTTATGGGATGGAGGCAGTCCAACCAGTTGAGTTGGAGGTACCGTCCCTCAGAATCCTGTTAGAAAGTCAAGTACCCGAAGCTGACTGGGTTCGAGCACGGTACGATTCGTTGGTTCTACTAGACGAACGACGATCCCGCGCTCTCAACAACATCCAAATCTACCAGAAACGAATCCAACGGGCCTTCAACAAATGGGTAAGGCCCAGAAACATTAAAGAAGGGGACTTAGTCCTTAAGTCTGTCCGAGCCTTGCTACCGGTTGACCCAAGGGGAAAATTCAAACCCAACTAGGCTGGGCCATATCTGGTGAAGAAGATCCTATCAGGGGGGGCAGTAATGCTGACGGACCTGGACGGGAATGAGTTCGCCAACCCAACCAACCTGGACCAGTTGAAGCGCTACTACCCTTAGCCATTTCTCAATGTCATTATCAAAATTTATCAAAATCTTTTTTTATAAAAAGCAAGTCAATGAGCTAGAATTATTTATTCTACTGTCACAAAACATCTTGAACCACTAGTCTTGGTGTAATTCGAGATTGCAAATTTATTGAGCTTGAACTACGTTTGGTTTGATTCTGCTAATTGCGGATACGTAGGCAGCCCTTCAAAAGGGCACAACCAGTAAAATCAAGAAAAGAGAGGAACGGTTTAATAATAAACTCCTTTTATTAATTATCACAAAAAAAGAGCCCCGATAAACTCAGGAAACTTACAAAAAAGCAGGAATTAAAAAAAAATACAAAAACAAAAAAAACACGACACACCAAAATCAATAATAATAATATTTAAATAATAAAAAACTAAGGGCTCGGTATTTAAGGCATCTTGCCCTTCCCCTTGTCCTTGGCCTACTTGGCCGTCCACTGACGACGACGCGGAGGAGAGCGTTCCCGAATCACCACAGGAACCTCCTTAGCCCGGACTCGTTTCTTGGAACTCGAGTCCTCATCCACCTCGGTAGGCCGGAGTCGGGCCCTCACAAGCTCAGGGAGCCGGTCACGCGGACCTAGTCGGTCCCGGGCCGCCATCCTTGGCCCAAGTCGCCGTTCCAAATCAGTCTGGGGGCTTAGCCGCCCCCGCGTGCCGCTAGCACCGGCATCTTTAGCTCGAGTCTTAGTATGTGACTTAAGACCCGATTCTAATCGGACTAAGGTAGCAGGGGTATCTCCCTCATCGAAGAATCCCCTATTGTCCTTTGCCGTCTCCCGACGGACCAGTTCCAAGGCCTCATCGACCTTCAGAGTTTTACGAGCTTCCTCAGACTCCTCGGAAGTCCATTTCTCATAAGCCCGAGAAACCCAAGTGGATTGGCAAGGGTTGGGAATAGTCCATGTAGGACGAGTGAACCATCTCTGCAACCAGGTGTCGCACATAGCGTCTGTCAGTTGGAGCGAGACGCTAATAATGGCTTTAGTCTCAGGAATGCGCTGAGACGAACCGAACGGCCTCAGAATGCGGTCCGGGTAAATGTGAACTGTCCAGTCAAGGGACAGGATCACAAGGTAACGAGCTTGGTCCCTCTTGGCCAGCCCCGTCAGCTTAGAAAGGAACCACCAAGCGACAGTCCACCTGATTAAGGGGCCACCATGGAACACCAACTCCTCATCCCAGTAAGCTCGATTTATATGGTGACTTGAGCTTATCCGGCGCCCTCTCGAACTGATTTGGCTGCTGCGGTAGTTGGGAATGCTCGGGGGAGGCTCTATGATTGACAAGCGTTCCGACAACCAAACCTGTAAAAAGGATATATAAAATTCGTGAGCAACGGAATGGTCCGCTGCAGCCCACTCGATCGAGTATACCATCTGATTCGATCGAGTAAGGCTCTCTGAAGGCGAACAGTATCTCGTTAAGAGTTCTACTCGATCGAGTAAAGCATCTCACTCGATCGAGTAAGCCCTCCATAGGTGGGCAGAAGCACTTTGAAGGCGTCACTCGGTCGAGTGACAGGTCCACTCGATCGAGTGACTTACGGACCTCAAGAAATCGCGCGAAACAAAATTAAAAATCGCGAGACATATACCTGCAGAATAAGGGTGCTCCCCGTCAATTGCCGGGTTGGGTCAAGTCGCCTAGCATCCAGACCCATGATGATTTCTCCAGTGGCTAGCCAAGCAGGGCTATGACCAGTCTCCATTTGGTCAACCACTCCGATCAGCCTAATTTGACCCACGCATGAGTCAACATCCATCATCCTTTCAAAAACGTAGCGGTGCAGCATGCAGAATGCAAAAGCCCTACGCCTGTGAGAAGGCGTAGCCCTTACATCTTGACTGTTCATAAACTTGTCGGCCAAGTCGAAGAGGGAAACAGTATCTCCCCGCACCATTCGATCTGCCTCAGCATGAGACAGACCCAGGAAATCCCTCAGCCTTCTCCTCGGGTCCGGGTAGAACGGAGGGATGGCATGACGAGCAACAGGGCTCCAACCCCCGATAGCTGCGATCTCCTCGGGAAGAGGGCATATCTCTCCCCGCGGGAACGCGAAGACGTGATGGGTAGTATCCCAAAACGACAGACAGGCGTCCAAAAAGTGCGAATCAGTTACTAGACGCCGAAGAGGAAACAGGCTGACAATCCCCATTTGGGTCAGCTGAATTTTGTCCTCATCCCGAAAGTGCTGGGACCAGGCAAAAAGCATCGAAGGAAGATGTTCGATACCCATGGCAGGAATTTGAACCTTCTCAAAAAGACTAAGGGATTTTTGAGGAGAAGAAGGAGTTTTGATTTGAGACACAGTAAACTGAAGCTGGGAGACCTATATTTATAATAGGAAACCCTAACAGTAACCCTAACTACCCTGCCTCCTCAACAAACCTGGGCCCCAGCATGTGCAGGCCTGACTTCAGACAAAACCCAGAATAAGAATCAAGTTGTCCCGAGCTTTCCTAGAAATTTCTAAAATTCTAAAAGAAAATCTTCCAAAATTTTCGGCTTTTCAAAATCTTGTTTTTCCCCAGCACGAGTCGGTGTTTTGTCTACGTGCTACATGCAATTTGCTATGTGTCAGCATACAGGTACACCCCAGACTTCAGAAGCAAGTCTCCACGCAATTACTTCACTCCCCAACGTGAGTAAATATTTATCCCAGAATGCTACAATAAGAGCTATGATGTATCAGCATACGGATACACCTATACCTTCAAAAGCAAGTTTCACTCCCCACAGGAGCTATCATCAGCAAGACAGGTATGACCCTCTGCCTATGGCTGGCGAGCCCTTCACGCTAGTCTACTTGACTATAAACGACCCGACCGGAAGGCTGCCAGGTCGTAATCTGCGATTGGCCTGGTAGCTACTCTGACTTTCGCCTTGTCCAAGCCTCAGTCAGAGTGGGGGCTCTGTAGACCCCCGCATTTTGCCTGCTAGTGTCTATGGCAGTTCCCGACAAACACCCGATGATGATCGGACGCAAACATGACTTAGTATACTCGGATTTGGACCCAAAATCAATAATATCTGACATGGACTTTTAGCGGAGTGCAAATCTCTCAAAACCGACCTCAAATTCAGGCCCAGTGGGTCGTTCCGAGCAAAATAATACTAATTTGGGCCAAAACCGACACCAAAAATAAATCCCGTCTTTTAGCAACCGGGTCAAAACCCGGTCAAAGACGAAACCGTCTCATAAATCAGCCAAGTTCAGCTGGCGCACAAATCTAAATTCAAAAATCAATCAAAACAACAAAATCAATTCTTTCCTATTTTGTCTCGATTTGCTTGACCCACTCGATCGAGTGGATTGACCCACTCGGTCGAGTGGAGCCTCATTTTCCGGATCAGGCCCATTTTCTAGGGCACTCGACCGAGTACACTAGGGCCACTCGATCGAGTGACCCTAGGTCGTGGGGTAAACTCTATAAATACCCCACGACTCCCACACATTTGACACAAGTTTTTCCTACGGTTTTAACCTACATTTACCCTACATTTTCAGCCATACTCTCTACACTACAAGTCTTAGTAACCCTAAGTACTACACACAAAAAAAACCGAGTCCCTTGTCCCTCGAAAAAAACCAACAAACACACACACATATACACATACACACCATAACTTGTATACATCCTCGATACTCCGACGTCCCGTCATTATTCGCGAGTCCATTTCCGAGGTCCCTACTAAGCATGTATGTTGAGGGTGTCCTAAACCCCATTTTGATCCTTGTTACTCTTTTATTTACGTTTTTCTATCGTTTATATTATATCTATACTAGTATTATAATTCTAACTTCTAACATAGTACTAACATTTTGATTTTTCATATACTAATTTTGTACATTCTCGTTACTAACATTATTATACCGCGTATGTATAAACTAGTATCAAAATCCGATTCTAAATCCATTTGACTACGATGTTTGGCTAAAGTCCGTCTAATCCCTTTATGAGCAACGACGGAGGTGGAGCCCTTTCGGGGAGCCCCGCCCCAATGTGCTCAAGGGCGTGACGTGACCGCAATCGGTCGTAGTTGAACGGATTTAGTTTCATTTTTATAATTAGCACGGAACCCGTTGACACGAAAATCGACATCACATAACCCGAAAGGGTTAGTTTCGATGTCGTGACATAGAGGGATGCATTCCGTTGCTAATTCAAAGTTTCTAATATAAACGTTTTCATAAAATCCCGACAACGGTATTATAATCGTATATATACGCGATTATAGTACCGGAGGTCAAGTTAAATTCAAATCGTGCAATATTTGTATTTAATTTGACCGACCGTCGAATTTAAATCCAAAAACGAAACGAGTTGACACTCGTACAGGGGCTACTCGACCGAGTACACAGCCCACTCGATCGAGTAGCACCCATAAATCTGGGCAGACCCCTTTTCGAGGACACACTCGACCGAGTCAGACCATGACTCGACCGAGTGGGTTCTGTAACCCAGAAAACCGAGGGCTTTGACACACATTTCAAGCCTCGTCCTTTTATCGACTTTAGTCGACACGTGTAAAGCCGATCACGTGAATCCATTTTTCAAAACTCACGCTTATCACGACACTATAACAACTTTGATTGATTTTTCGACGTGATAAGTTGGGACAAGGCACCGAGACATGGGATCGGGCTAGCTTCACGCTTAGGTCCTATGTCTCCGTCCTTCATTTATTACACAATGCATTGTGTATTTAATTGGGGTTCGTCCACCTACACAATTCACGGTCTAGTTTGTATACGGGTCCGTTCCTAACTTTTTATTTATTTGTCCGTTTGCATATCGCTTATAATTTTTGTATTGGCCGGGTTGTATTTCCGCCCGTGTAACTTGTACGTTATTTACCTTCGGGTTTATCTATTTACTTGCCTATTGCTTTATAAACGAACCTCGCATGTTAAATCACTCCGACCATAATTAAGATGCATTAAATGACGTAGTTAATCAACAACTCGCATGCTTAGCCCAAAAACGATGTTTGCATATCATTTAATCGTTTTACTAGTGCGCGCACACGAACACGAACGATGTTTTAGTAGAGGCCGCCATGTGCGGGCGGGGTTGGGTGTCCTTAGTGGGCTTCCCAACACGTACCCTCACCCCTTACTCAGAACCTTTGGTTTCCGGATGTCCGAAACCCTTGGCGCACGAGAGTCATTCTATATACGAAAGCCGGTTTAAACGGTATCGATATTGCAATGCAAAGGGACGAGCCCAATAAACTCTGAAATCGAAGTGGGCTACTTTGTGTATAGCCCATGACGACATAGAGTGGGCTCGTATGGTTCCGAATAACCACAAAATTCGGTGGCGACTCCATTTTGACTTAAATTTCGAACCCGAGAACAATCTCACCACGAGATTCATTCGCCTACCCAAACCCGCGTGTGGCCGCGTCGGGGTGGACCTACGTCATGTCCACACACGAATAGGCAAATATTTTAGTGATTTGATAGTAGTAATATTAATGATATTAGAAACAAAATAAAAAAAACGAAAAGAAACGAAAAAAAGACGAGGAAGACGAGAAGAGGGAAGAGATCGGGATTAAATTGGCACCCACAGCCTACATGCTTTGTATACTCGGAACGGGGCTCGTCTAGTTCTGGCTTAGGCACGGGAGCTTCGAGATTATGTAGATGGAGTTATGGTGGTTTTAGGTAGAGAAGAGAGGTTGTATAGCAATGTTCTATGGCTGAAAAAGTTGTATGTGAAGGTTGTTATGGTTGTCAAGAGTTGTTTAATTGTGTTGCAAAAGGGGTGCTTTTATAAGAAAAACTCAAAACCCCGACCTAGGGTTACTCGATCGAGTGCCCTTGTTGACTCGATCGAGTGGCTCAATTAAGAGGCAACAGCGGGCCTTTTGGAGGCCCACTCGATCGAGGGAGCTGACACTCGGTCGAGTGGGTCAGTTGGAACGAAATATCCGAAGTTCTTGATATTTGCATGGCTGTTTTGTGCTTCGGAAATGACTTTGACCGGGGCTTGACCCAGTCTCTAAAAAGTCGGTTTTATTTCAGGTGTCGGTTTTGACCCAAATTAGTCTCATTTGATTGAAAACGGCCCACTGGGCCTGAATGAGGTTGGTTTTGTGAAATTTGTACTCCGTAAAAAGCCCGAGCCAAATACTAACAATTTTTAGCCTATATTCGAGTATGTTAAAGCATGTTTGCGTCCGATCATTGTTAAGTGCTATTTTTAGCACTATTTGTGAGTATATATCGTCATATTTATAGTGTTTGAGAGTGGATTTTGGACGATATAGTGATATTTGAGTGATTTCCGATGATCTCACATGATTTGATTATATATGTGATTTTTGATGACGCTTCTAGCTATTTTGAAGAGCCGAGAAATTCATGTATTATGCCCGGATTATAGTGGTGGTATACATGTCAAATGCCGGGTTATATCGAGGATTGAATGAAGAAAAAAGAGAAGAAAATCAAAGGAAAAGCAAAGAAGAAAGAATTGGGAGTTTTTAAGTGCCGCTACTAGCGGATGACGAAGAGCAAAACTGCCGCTAGTAGAGGCTTCATCAGAATTCATGCAATTTGTGAAGCTTCCAGAGTGCCGCTAGTAGCGAAATGTGCCGCTACTAGCGAATAGCTACCCGCGTGTGACTTTTGATCTTCCTCTATTCTATCCTACTTATATGTGATTACTATTATTATTAGAACATCCATATCATTCCTAGACTAGATACATCAAACTTATGCAATTTTATTAGATTTATGCAAATTTAGTTTGATTGTTCAAGACCTTGAAGAAACGATCGTTCATCATTTTGTTCATCAATCAAGAATAAGTTTTTCTAATTCTCTACTTTTTATTTTATTTGTTGATTGTTATTGTGATGATGAATTGTGAGTAGTTCTTTTATCTAGGGCTCGGTGAGCCGATAATATGGGTTATTGATGCTTTGATTTTAATCGCGCTTTGTTGAATTATTGAATTGGGTTTGTTTCGGTTGTGCTTAATAATTGATTGATTAGTTTGAATTGCTAGGTTTGAGTCTAGATTATCATTACAACGAGAGTTGGATGTTTTCATATGAATCATGTCTAAAAGTTTGTATCTTTGTCGATTAATTTCTACTCAATTTTAATTACGACGAGAGTCGGGTTTTAATTTAGAGAACCAAAATAAGATTTGAATTTTCACATGAGAATAGTGAATTGGAATAATTGGGACATGTTAGTATCGATTCCTAATGCGTCTAGTTTTGTTATTCATGCCATGAGAATAGGATTTATAACATGCTAGATAGGCTTTTTATGTCTCGACGGAGAATTTAAAGTATTGTTTAAAATTGGAATGCTAGTCTCACCCAAGACGGTAATTTGACAAAGTTGTGCTACCTTTTGATTGCATCGATAATCCATGTTAATGGTGAACCATTGTCCTAGGTCTTTTTATTATTGATTTCATCTCGATTTATCACATCTAGTTTGTTAAAATTAGTTATACAATCAACACCTTCTTTATTCGACGTAGATAACATATAGTCAGAATTAGCTAGTACTTAATCATTCACCTCCCTGAGATCGACCCGTATGCTACAATACCCGTACGCTTGCGGTACTACAAAATAAAACGTAACAAGTTTTTGGCGCCGTTGCCGGGGAGGTAACGGATTAATATTAGCTTAGATTTTTGATTTGTTAGATTACGTCTTTCTCCGCGTACATTGGTACGCTTTCTCTGTTACTAATATTTCACTAGTTGCGTATTGTGATCTTTATGCGCAGGAGTAAATCAAAGGGTTTATACGAATTTGACCCCGAGATCGAAGCCACCGCTAGAAGACGAAACGCAGAGAGAAAGAAGAAGCAGGCTCAACGTGAGCCAGAACCCGAGGAAGTAATTCTTAATACTGAGGAAGTAGTCACTGATACCGAGGTAGAAATTACTATGACGTCTATTAAGGATGAAAGTGCTCCTAAAGTTGTGCTCAATTCGAGCATTACGAGACCCGCTGTGCAAGCAAATAATTTTGTGCTGAAGACTTCATTGATTTCGTTTGTTCAACAAAATCAATTTAGTGGGTCACTAACGGAAAATCCTAATGAACACATTAATATTTTCCTTGAAAATTGCGACAATGTGAAGATCAATGGGGTTTCCGATGATGCTATTCGATTGCGTTTGTTTCCATATTCATTACGAGATAAGGCTAGAGAATGGTTGCGAAATTGTGATGCCGGCTCTTTTGATACATGGGACAAGCTCTCCACCGCGTTTCTTCACAAGTTCTTTCCACCAGGTAAGACTGCAAAGTTACGCAATGATATTAGCTCATTCATTCAACATGAGAGTGAATCATTATATGAAGCTTGGGAACGGTTCAAGGAACTCCAACGTCAATGCCCACATCATGGTATTCCTAATTACCTTCTTGTTCTTACATTCTATAATGGTGTGAAGCCGGAATCTCAGATGAGTCTTAACGCTGCTGCTGGAGGTAGCTTAGATAGTCTACCATGGAATAAGGCTAGAGAATTAATTGAGGAAATGGCCGCAAATACATATCATTGGGGTAGTGACCGTCAAGTGCGAGGAAGGAAGGTAGAAAATAATTACTTGAACATGGTCCACACAAGGCTTGATGATTTATCTCAACAAATTTCCAAGATTAGCCTAGGTGGTTCAAGCTCATCGGTTTCCTCGTGTCAATTGTGTGGTATACGGGGTCATGATTCAACTGATTGTGGAAATGTGTCGATGGTGGAACAAGCTAATGCTCTTTATCAAAAGCAACAATTTGATCCATATTCAAATACATACAATCCCGGTTGGGCCCATCATCCGAATTTCTCTTGGAAAAACAACAATGCTCAAGGACCTTTGTCACACCAACAACAATCTTCTAGGCCTTTCAACCAACCTCCGGGCTTTATACAAAAGCCTATGTTCCGACCACAACAAACTCCACCGGTTCAACAAGTCCAACCGATTCAACAACAAGCTCCACCAAAGTCTAATATGGAGTTGATGTTAGAGCAAGTCCTTGCTCAACAAACTCAATATATGCAAAATCAAGACAAGAAGAATGATGAGTTCTCGACTTCAATTTCTCAAATTAAGGCTTCTCAAAAAATGACCGAGACTCAAATGGCCCAAATGGCTCAACAAATCAATCTTTTGTCTAAGTCGGGTGGACAATTCCCGGGGAACACCGAAGTAAATCCCAAGGGACAGATAAATGCGGTTACTTTGAGAAGTGGGAAGCAACTTGAAGATCCGGTGCGACCAACTAAAGTACCGGAGATTGTGGTAGTGGATGAGACCGAGGTAGAGCCAATTATTGAAGATGCTCCAATTGAGAAAGTGGAAAAGGATAAGCAAGCCGACGATACATCTACACCCGCAAGGGTACATTATCCTCATATTCCCTTTCCACAAAGGTTGGCACGAGAGAAGCTAGAGCAAAGGTATGGTAAGTTCATTGAAATTTTGAAAAAGCTTCATATTAACATCCCATTTTTGGAAGCTATATCCGAGATACCTTCTTATGCCAAGTTTCTTAAAGACCTTCTATCAAACAAGAGGAGACTAGTAGAGCATAATGTTGTTGCTCTTTCGGAGGAATGTAGTGCCATATTGCAAAATAAGTAACCAAAGAAGATGCAAGACCCGGGTAGTTTTTCTATTCCATGCTCGGTTGGTAATGTGGCTATCCAAAAGGCATTGTGTGATCTTGGAGCTAGTGTGAGTCTAATGCCATTGTCTATTTGTGAGAAACTTCATATGGGTGAATTGAAACCCACTTTGATATCTCTTCAATTGGCCGATAGATCGGTAAGATACCCTCTTGGTATTATTGAGGATGTTCCCATTCAAGTTGGGAAATTGGTGCTCCCTTGTGATTTTGTTGTCATAGATATGGAGGAGGATATCCAAATCCCAATTATACTTGGAAGACCATTCTTAGCCACCGCCGGTACACTTATCGATGTGAAGGGTGGTAAACTTTCAATGTGTGTTGGCAATGAAAAGGTGGAATTCGAACTCCACAAATCTATGGGGCAACCAACATTGAAAGAGGTATGTTACCGTGTTGATGTTGTCGACAAACTAGTTGAAGAAAGAGCTTTGGATGATGCATCTACTGACCCACTCCAAAGTTGCTTAATTGAGGACAATACCGATGACATAGAGGTGCTTTCATACACTCAACTCCTCGATTCCTCTCCCTCTTATTATGATCATGGTTCATCTTTTGAGGTATTATCATTGGAGTCTACACCCGAGGTATGTCCTAATCCTCCTATAGCAGAATTAAAACCCCTTCCCCCAAATTTGAAACATGCTTTTTTGGGTGATAATTCTACTTATCCGGTTATTGTTAATGCTAACCTTAATGACATTCAACTTGAGAAATTGCTTGATGTTCTTCGTAAATACAAGAATGTTATTGGGTATACCATTGATGATATCAAAGGAATCAATCCATCTTTTTGTATGCATCGTATTTTGCTTGAAGACAATCATGTCACCTCTATTGAATCACAACGACGCCTTAATCCTAACATGAAAGAGGTTGTCAAGAAAGAGGTTTTGAAATTGCTTGACGCGGGCATCATCTATCCTATTTCCGATAGTGCATGGGTGAGCCCGGTTCAAGTGGTTCCAAAAAAGGGTGGCATGACCGTTGTTAAGAACGATAAAGATGAATTGATTTCTACTAGAACGGTGACGGGTTGGCGCATGTGTATCGATTATAGAAAATTGAATAAAGCCACCCGAAAAGACCATTTCCCCCTCCCATTCATAGATCAAATGCTTGAAAGGTTGGCAAAGCACTCGTTCTTTTGTTACTTGGATGGTTATTCTGGTTTTTTCCAAATCCCCATCCATCCAAGTGACCAAGAGAAAACGACATTCACATGTCCATATGGCACATTTGCTTATCGTAGAATGCCGTTTGGATTGTGCAATGCTCCCGCTACCTTTCAACGGTGCATGATGGCTATCTTTTCTGATCTCGTAGAGCGCATCATGGAAGTTTTCATGGATGATTTCTCGGTCTATGGCACTAACTTTGACACTTGTTTACAAAATTTGACTAGAGTGCTTCATAGATGCCAAGAAACTCATCTTATTTTGAATTGGGAAAAGTGCCATTTTATGGTGCAAGAGGGTGTAGTCTTAGGACACATTATATCTAATCGGGGTATCGAGGTCGATAGAGCCAAAGTGGAAGTCATCGAGAGACTCCCACCCCCTACTAATGTGAAAGGGGTGCGAAGTTTTCTCGGTCATGCGGGGTTTTACCGTCGATTCATAAAAGATTTTTCAAAAATTGCCCGCCCACTAACGGAACTATTAGCCAAGGACATCCCTTTTGTGTTTTCTAATGCGTGTCTTGAGGCTTTTGACAGGTTGAAGAAGGCTCTCACATCGGCACCTATTATCCAACCACCGGATTGGACTATTCCCTTTGAGTTGATGTGTGATGCTAGTGATCACGCTGTTGGGTCCGTGCTTGGCCAAAGAAAAGATGGCAAACTCCATGCCATTTACTATGCTAGTAGAACTCTTGATCCTGCTCAAGCTAATTACACCACAACTGAAAAGGAGTTGTTAGCTATTGTGTTCTCCATTGAGAAGTTTCGGTCCTACCTTGTAGGTTCGAAAGTTATTGTTCATACGGATCATGCGGCACTTAAGTATTTGTTGCAAAAGAAAGATGCTAAACCCCGCTTGATACGTTGGATTCTATTGCTTCAAGAGTTCGATATAGAGATCAAAGACAAGAAAGGCGCCGAGAATGTGGTAGCTGACCACCTATCTCGCCTATTGTTAGAAGATGATGATAAGTTACCCATTGATGATTCCTTCCCGGACGATCACCTTTATTCTATTGCTGTTCTCGAGTCCGAATTGCCATGGTATGCCGATATTGTGAACCACTTATCTTGTGGGATTCTTCCTAAAGGTTTAAGTTCATACCAACGCAAGAAATTCTATCACGATGCTAAGCACTATTATTGGGATGACCCACATCTCTACAAGTCGTGTGCCGATGGAATCATTCGTAGGTGTGTGCCCAAGGAGGAAACAACATCAATTATATCTCATTGTCATGATATGCCAACTGGAGGGCATGCTAGTACAACAAAAACCGCCGCGAAGATTCTTCAATGTGGTTTTTATTGGCCCTCTTTATTCAAAGACGCTGCACAATTTGTAAAGTCATGTGATCGTTGTCAACGGGTCGGGAATATCTCAAGGCGGAACGAGATGCCTCTTAATTTTATATTGGAGGTTGAATTATTTGATGTGTGGGGAATCGATTTTCAAGGCCCTTATCCCTCCTCTTATGGGAATAAATATATCCTTGTTGCGGTCGACTACGTTTCCAAGTGGGTGGAAGCCATCGCTACACCTACTAATGATGGCAAGGTCGTGGCCAAATTCTTCAAAAAGGTTATATTTCCCCGATTTGGTGTTCCTAGAGTGTTGATAAGTGATAATGGAACTCATTTTATTGAGAAGAAGCTAGAAGCATTGTTGAAGAAATATGGTGTTCAACATCGATTTGGGCTCCCGTATCATCCACAAACAAGTGGACAAGTTGAAATCTCCAATCGCGAGATTAAAGCTATCTTAGAAAAGACGGTCGCAAGCTCGAGAAAAGATTGGTCAATGAAACTTGACGATGCATTATGGGCCTATCGTACCGCATTCAAGACACCGATTGGTACTTCACCATTTCGATTGGTGTATGGAAAATCTTGTCATCTCCCGGTAGAATTAGAACATCGTGCGTTTTGGGCCATCAAAGCTCTTAATTACGATTACAAGAGTGCGGGAGAACGTCGTCTTTTGCAATTGAATGAACTCGATGAGATTCGCCTTGAATCTTACGAGAATGCTCGAATTTATAAGGAAAGGACAAAAAGATGGCACGACAATAGAATTTTGAGGCGTGAATTTCATGAAGGGGATTTAGTTCTTCTATTTAACTCACGACTTAAAATATTTCCGGGCAAGCTGCGCTCGAGGTGGTCCGGACCGTTCCGAGTCACCAAAGTATTCTCATATGGATCGGTCGAGGTTTCTAGCGATGAAAATGGGAGTTTCAAGGTCAATGGTGCGCGTCTCAAGCACTATATTGCAGGTGATCCGATTCCGGAGAAAGTGATTTATACACTTTCCGTCATCCCCACCCTCAATTAAAAAAAAAAACAGGAAGTCAAGCTCGTGACTCTAAACAAGCGCTTCTCGGGAGGCAACCCGTGTTGTACATATTTCTATTTTATTGTAATTTTATTTTTATTTTTATGACTAAAAAAAAACTAAAATTTTAAAAAACCCAAAAATACGAGTGATACGGTGTTATAATGAGACCGAGATAGCTAATTTGACTCATTTTTGCAGATCGAAGAAGCGGGAATTCCAATTTCCAAGTACAAGGCCGCTAGTAGCGGCCACGGAAGGCTATTTGAGCCGCTACTAGCTGCTTTTTCAGCCCTTCCCCCTAAGTTTCATGCTAAAAGTCGATTTTTGTTCGCTACTAGCGGCCTAATTCGCTACTAGCGGCCCTAATTTCTATTCCATCATGTATATTTCCTCCTTCCTCCTTCATACTCAAACAAAAAAGACAAAAAAAAAGGAAAAAGAAAAATAAAAAAGGGACACAATAGTACGTACAGTACGTACAGTGGAAAAAAACCCAATCACCGTCATCCACCATCTCTGCCGCCACTCACCACCACCACCGCCCTCTGCCGCCACTCACCACCACCACCGCCCTCTACCACCACCTCCCTCTCTCTATTGAACCCAAAAGAAGAAGAAAACAAAAACCCTAACATTTGGGGTTTTACTATCAAGAGCAATTTGGGGCAAAATTGGAGTCGGAATCAAGCAATTGCTGTCCGTACGTAGGTATGGCGTCGGTTTTTCGTCGGTAATGTCTACCTCCTTTGCTTTCTTCTCTCAATTGAAGGTTTGATTATTCTTTGCCTATTTGTGTATCATCTTTTAATTTCAATTAGTAACTTATATATATAAATAATTTGAATTCTTTTGAAGTTACTAATTTCAATTATTTGAAGTTACTAATTTCAAATTATTTGCAGTTATTGATTTTGTCTAAAAAAAAAAAAGAAAAACATAGTGTCTTCCGTTGTATATAAATTGTGTTGGTGGTGGGTTGTTTTGATTTGATTATCGTTTCGGGAAATTGGTGTTTGTCATTCTTGTGAGGTGATTGTCATCTTGGACGGGATTTGAATTAGTGTGTGTCCGTGAGTGTTGTGTTAGCCTTGTCAGGTCCGTGTCTGTGAGTGTATATGAGGGAGTTTGGTTGATTGTGAGTTAGTGAGTTGAAAAGAAAAAAAAAAGTGAAAAAAATGGGACGAAGTGTAAAGAAAGGCAAGGGTCCTACGTCTAAGTCAAAGTCTAAGACCGTCTCTACTCTCACGATGCATCTTTCGGTTCCACCGGGTCTTTCACATATAAATGGTGATGAGCTCGTCTATCTCACCAATTTGAGACAAGCAAACTGTCATGTCCTACCAACTAAATTCTTTGATCGAGACACTTTGTCACGGTTAGGATTACTAGAGCCTATGTCGGAGTTGTTGAAAAGAGTGGGGATGGAAGGGTTGTTGGATCGACAAGCACCAACGTATACTAGATATACTTTGGAATTTTTGGCGACCTTGAAAACTTCAAAAAGAACTGAGGGCCCAGTTATTGATTTTAAACTTGGTGGAACTTCCCATCAAATCTCCTATTCTAAGCTTCGAGAGATTTTTGGATTTGTTGGGGAGTGCACAAAAGAGTGGAATCCGTTCAAAGGTGGAGATTCGGGCATATTTTGGGCATCTATTACGGGGCAGGCTATTAAGAGAAAGGGGGATGTAAGCTCTAGTATTCCTCACCAATGTCTCCGTATGATTCACCGATTTTGGTCTATGGCGATTTTTTGTCAAGGGGAACCATCAAAGATTAGTCAAAATGAAATGGGTTATTTGTGGGCATTGATGCCCGAAGCTTCGATGGTGCCTGATTGGGTTGACCTATTTGTATCGAGCTGCCTTAAGTGTAGGAAGAACGTTAAAGGAAAAATTAGTATGGGTGGCATGGTCACATTGATACTTACACATTTGAAAGTCACTATTCCTAGCACAGTTACTCCAGTGACGGGGGGTCACTTGCTCGATTTTGATACATTGGAGCGTACATTTATGCTTCAAGATTCGGTGACCCGTGGTTATTTTTTATGGCGTCGTGGTCCAAAAGCTTCACCTTACTTACGATTGCCTCGTTCTACGGAGCAATCTATTCCTACAGGGCCAAGGACCATCGATTTATATATACCACGTGACCCACTTACTCTCTTGGAACCGGGTGACAAAAGGGTAGCGAAGCGAGTTCTAGAAAATGATGATGAGATGTTAGATGATGATGATGATGCTATGGATGGTAGTGATGATGGAAATGCGACCGAGAGACCCTCTCCCTCATTCACACATGCTTCTTCTTCTTCTAGAGAGTCCGATATGTGGAGGTTAGAGGTCGATAATTGGAGGGCGGAACAAGGGTTAGCTATGCGTGAAGTGCTAGAGTTGTGTCGAGGTTTCGACAAGTTCTTATCAGCTAAGCATCCTGACACATACACTTCTCCTTCGGAACAATTTTATGCAGAGTTGGCGGCTGAGAAGAGTGCTATTAACGGTCGTCGGGAGGCACGTAGTGGCTCTCTTCGATCTTCTAGAGACTCCTCTGATTCTTCTTGATAGGTGATTTGTCCCCTCTTTCCTATTTTTATTTTTGTCTTTGTCGCATTGAGGACATTGCTCGATTCAAGCATGGGGGAGGGACATTTCACTTGTGTATATATTTATTTTCTCAAAAAAAAAAAAAAAAAAAAAAAAGAAAGAAAGGAAAAAAAATGAATAAAATCCCGCTAAGTCGAAAACCCGAAAGGGCGACTTAGGCAAAAAAAAATGGGAGGCCTCGCTAGAATGAAAATCTGCAAGGGCAGACGTTCTAGGCAACATTGAGGTTGTGAGTGGAAAAAGTGAGCTCAATAAAAAAAAAAAAAAAAAACTACGTTGAAAACCCGGAAGGGCGGCCTAGGCAAAATGAGGGATTGAAAAAAAAAAATAAAGAAAAAAAAAGAAAAGAAAAAGAAGAGCCGCAAGAAAGAAAAGGGGCCATAATATCCCGTACTATGGGCAAATAGTAAACATCATGGCGGTCGGCGACATAAGAAGACGGCGTTTGGAGGTAAGGGTTAGGATTAGGATCATTTTTTGGCGTCGTAGTTTTGTGTTGGAATTGGATTGTGTTTTGGGGATCGTTGGTTGCTGTGATCCTATTTTGGTTATGATGATGTTTATTTATGTTGATATTATTGGCTTGTGGTTAGAGAGTGTTTTTGAGCTAGCATGGGGGAGTCCTACACTGACTTGACTCCTTGGTTTATCTTTTGGTGTTGACCATGCTAAGCTAGACGATTTCGGAGTAGGTAGTGAGGGCGATATAAGAAGGAAGTTGTGAGCTAACCATTTGTGAGTGAGGGAGTTCGCTAGACCTTGCATTGATATCGTCTTATGCCTTTTGAGTTTACTCGAGGACGAGTAAAGGTTTAGCATGGGGGAATTTGTTAAGTGCTATTTTTAGCACTATTTGTGAGTATATATCGTCATATTTATAGTGTTTGAGAGTGGATTTTGGACGATATAGTGATATTTGAGTGATTTCCGATGATCTCACATGATTTGATTATATATGTGATTTTTGATGACGCTTCTAGCTATTTTGAAGAGCCGAGAAATTCATGTATTATGCCCGGATTATAGTGGTGGTATACATGTCAAATGCCGGGTTATATCGAGGATTGAATGAAGAAAAAAGAGAAGAAAATCAAAGGAAAAGCAAAGAAGAAAGAATTGGGAGTTTTTAAGTGCCGCTACTAGCGGATGACGAAGAGCAAAACTGCCGCTAGTAGAGGCTTCATCAGAATTCATGCAATTTGTGAAGCTTCCAGAGTGCCGCTAGTAGCGAAATGTGCCGCTACTAGCGAATAGCTACCCGCGTGTGACTTTTGATCTTCCTCTATTCTATCCTACTTATATGTGATTACTATTATTATTAGAACATCCATATCATTCCTAGACTAGATACATCAAACTTATGCAATTTTATTAGATTTATGCAAATTTAGTTTGATTGTTCAAGACCTTGAAGAAACGATCGTTCATCATTTTGTTCATCAATCAAGAATAAGTTTTTCTAATTCTCTACTTTTTATTTTATTTGTTGATTGTTATTGTGATGATGAATTGTGAGTAGTTCTTTTATCTAGGGCTCGGTGAGCCGATAATATGGGTTATTGATGCTTTGATTTTAATCGCGCTTTGTTGAATTATTGAATTGGGTTTGTTTCGGTTGTGCTTAATAATTGATTGATTAGTTTGAATTGCTAGGTTTGAGTCTAGATTATCATTACAACGAGAGTTGGATGTTTTCATATGAATCATGCCTAAAAGTTTGTATCTTTGTCGATTAATTTCTACTCAATTTTAATTACGACGAGAGTCGGGTTTTAATTTAGAGAACCAAAATAAGATTTGAATTTTCACATGAGAATAGTGAATTGGAATAATTGGGACATGTTAGTATCGATTCCTAATGCGTCTAGTTTTGTTATTCATGCCATGAGAATAGGATTTATAACATGCTAGATAGGCTTTTTATGTCTCGACGGAGAATTTAAAGTATTGTTTAAAATTGGAATGCTAGTCTCACCCAAGACGGTAATTTGACAAAGTTGTGCTACCTTTTGATTGCATCGATAATCCATGTTAATGGTGAACCATTGTCCTAGGTCTTTTTATTATTGATTTCATCTCGATTTATCACATCTAGTTTGTTAAAATTAGTTATACAATCAACACCTTCTTTATTCGACGTAGATAACATATAGTCAGAATTAGCTAGTACTTAATCATTCACCTCCCTGAGATCGACCCGTATGCTACAATACCCGTACGCTTGCGGTACTACAAAATAAAACGTAACAATCATCATCGGGTGTTTTTTTGGAAACTGCTATATACACCTAGCAGCCAAATGTAGGTGTCTACACATACTAAACATATACTAAAGAAACCTGCCACGAGAAGTTCTCAGCTACTTGAAATTATACACACTGATATTTGTGGACCTTTTGACTCTCCTTCTTGGAGTGGTGAAAAGTATTTTATCACCTTTATTGACGACTACTCACGGTATGGATACACTTATCTACTGCATGAAAAGGCCCATTTTGTGAATGTCCTCGAGATATTCTTGAATGAAGTGGAAAGGCAACTAGAAAAGAAGGTAAAAATTGTGAGATCGGATAGAGGAGGTGAATATTATGGAAGGTTCACCGAAAATGGTCAGTGTCCTAGTCCGTTTACAAAGCTTCTTGAAAATAGAGGCATTTGTGCTCAATATACTATGCCAGCTACACAACGGTGTAGTTGAAAGGCGGAATCGTACTCTAATTGAAATGGTTAGGAGCATGTTAAGTAATTGTTCGTTACCTCTTTCTTTATGGAGCTATGCATTAAAAACCTAAACCTATGTTTTAAATCGGGTCCCTAGTAGTCAGTTCCTAAGGCTCCTTATGAACTGTGGACGGGAAGGAAATCGAGCTTAAGACATCTTAGAGTATGGGGTTGCCAAGCTGAAGTGAGTTTGTATAACCCTCATGAAAAGAAGCTAGATTCTAGGATGGTCAGTGTTTTTTTCATTGGCTATCCTAAAAAGTCAAAGGGGTATGTATTTTACTGTCCTTACCACAGTACAAGCATAGTTGAGACTGGTAATGCTAGATTCATTGAGAATGATTAAACTAGTGGGAGTGATAAACCACAAAATGTGGATATTCGTGAAATTCGGGAAGAAATTTACTCTCCTGAAGTTGTACCTAAAGTAGTTGTACCCATTGTATCTATACAGTCAAATGACACAGTGGAGCAACATAATGATGTCCAACACCCACAAAATGACAATAACAATGAATCAGAAGTCACAATTCAACGAGGAAATGATACACCACATGAACAACCAAGGATGTCCGTAAGAGAAAAAAAACCTGCTATTTCAGATGATTATGTGTGTTATCATGTGGAAAGTGAATGCGACTTAAGCATTAGTGAGGATCCAATCTCATTCCGGAAAGCCATAGAAAGTAACGATTCTGAAAATTAGTTAAGTGCTATGAATGAGGAGATGAAATCAATGGATGACAATAAAGTGTGGGATTTAGTTGTGTTACCTGAAGGGTCCAAGACTGTTGGGTCAAAATGGGTCTATAAGACCAAAAGGGATTCTAAAGGGAACATAGAAAGATACAAAGCCCGACTTGTCGCGAAAGGTTTTACTCAAAAAGACGACATTGACTATAAGGAAACCTTCTCTCCAGTATCTAAGAAGGATTCCTTAGGAATTGTGTTGGCAATGGTGGCTCATTGTGATCTCGAGCTTCACCAAATGGATGTGAAAACCGCTTTTCTAAATGGTGAACTTGAGGATGAAGTATATATGAAGCAACTTGAGGGATTTTTAGCTCCAGGTAATGAGGATAAGGTTTGTAGACTGAGAAAATCGATATATGGACTAAAACAAGCTTCCTGACAGTGGTAGTTAAATTTTAATGATACTATCACATCATGCAGTTTCATAGAGGTCATCGTTGATCGGTGCATCTATATGAAGATCAGTGGGAGTAAGTTTGTAATTTTAGTTCTGTATGTTGATGATATTTTGCTTGCTGCGAATAATATAGGTATGTTACATGATTTAAAGAAGTACCTTTCTAAAAACTTTGAGATGAAAGATATGGGTGATCCTATATGATTGGGATTGAAATAATCCGTGATAGGTCACAAGGATTGTTAGGACTGTCACAGAAAGCTTACTTCAATACAATTTTAGAGAGATATAGAATGGAGACGCTTGCCCGAAATCATTCCTATACAGAAAGTGGATAAGTTCAGTAAAATGCAATGTCCCCAGAATGAGCTAGAACAAAAAGAAATGGAAAGAATTCCTTATGCATTAGTGTTTGGGAGCTTCAACTATGTTCAAACTTGTACTCGAACTGACATCAACTTTGCTGTTGGAATGTTGGGTCGATATCAAAGTGATCCCAGGATGGACAACTGGAGAGCTGCAAAGAAAGTGCTCAGGTACTTGCAAGGAACCAAGGAGCTTGCAAGGAACCAAGGAGCTCATGCTTACATTTAGGAGATCCGATAATAATCTAGAGGTTATTGGATATTCAGATTCAGATCACGTCGGATGTGTTGATACTAGGAAATCAACATTTGGTTATGTCTTCCTATTAGCTGAAGGAGCAGTATCATGTAAATGTGGAAAACAATCTATCTTTGCTACCTCTACTATGGAAGCTGAATTTGTGGCGTGCTTTGAAGCCACTATTCATGCATTGTGGAAGCGAAACTTTATCTCAGGACTTGGAATCATCAAAGTATAGCCAAGCCGCTGACGATTTATTGTGATAATGTCGCGGCCGTATTCTTCTCTAAAAACGATAAGTACTCTAAGGGTGCAAAGCACTTAGAATTGAAATTTTTATCAGTTAAAGAGGAGGTGCAGAAACGTAGAGTGTAAAATTGAGCATATTAGGACGGATATGATGGTAGACGATCCGTTAACTAAGGGATTACCACCTAAAGCGTTTATTGGCCATGTGGAACGAATGGGTGTTGTAGATAAAGTCTTGCTAATGTAAAAGTAGTGTGCTCATATTATGTTTATGACATTTTGATATAACTTATTGTTATGTTTCAGTATAATGTACATATGATCATTATGATACATGTATACATTTATGATTTGAGATTACGTGTGATCATTTTGAGAATTATTGTATTTTCTCAAATTAAAGATAATTAAGAGTTAGGATTGATTTGTGATACGTGGAAGGGATCATGTCGCATAATGATGTGTGACCGCCATGATTCAGTTAATTCTAAATCTATTAAAGTTTTATAGAAAGTTTAATGAGCTCAATTTAAAGTGAACATTATAATTATCGATCCTTTAAGTGACACTAAGGCCAAGTGGGAGAATGTTAGAATATTTTCTTATGCCCTTGTGTCTTTTGGGTTTGTAAATAACGAGTTCACGTTTAACGGGACTTTGATATAAAGTCAACACCATGATGGTTAGGTTTCGGTGAACGTAATTAAAGTTCGGGAATTAATATTCCCTCCTACCTTACCCGATATATTGTTTAGCCTATCCCTTTGATCTTATCCAGTAAACTGTGAAGAGACATGACTCTTCACACAATTACTGTATTATAAACAATACAGTGAACGTACACTTTGCATATGTGAAACATTACAGACTCATAAGAAAACTGGAGAGTGAAAGGAAAAGATAAAGAAGACTATTTATTGTTTCTTATTCCATCTCAAGGAAAACGTTAAAGCAAAGGGTTAAGGAGGAGAATCATATTTAGGTCTTTATTCATCTTATATTATTATTATCATTATACTTTATCATGGATCAAGGTATATATTACTGATCATTTTTCTTCATCGTTTAGGTTGAATTAATTCAAATCTATAATCGAGTTTGGGACTGATTTCATAATCGAAATCATGAAGTATGTCTAATATTAATCCGTTTTATTTTTTCCCATCGGGAACATCTCATACAAAAATATAATTCACTTGGTTCTTTATTATGATTCAATAATCACTAAAAGCTAACACAATCACCAAAGATACAGAATTTTCGTCACCTAAAATTCTAATTGCATTCCTCCAAAATCACTTGTTTTTATACAGCCAATTCACTTTCTTTCCTATAGGGCACATGGTAATTGCCCATGTAGTTCAGCTCATACAATTAAGTTAAGTTAATTTTAGTTAAGTTAAGATAAGGTTCATACACTTCACTACCTCGGTTTAGACACTTTTAGTCCGATCCCATAAACATGGCCTAAAACATTATTTTAAGTCCTACACAAAAGCAGTAAGAATATACTGAAAGCAAAAAGAAGTTGTGCTCGTACGTATCGTATAATGAAAGGCAATAAGTCCTACATACAAACTACAATATACAACTTGGTACTCGTTTGCTTTTACTTATTTTCACTTGAATAATACAGAATTGTTACAAAAGAAACTAAAGATTACTTTATAAATACCTTGTATTTCCGTATTTTCTGCAGCCTCATTTGATATCTGTTTCCTTGACACGTGTAGAATCTTTATGTGTTTTCTTCTGTTTTCGCTATTGTTCAGGATAAAAATCCGCATTTTTTGTAGTGATGACATGGCGCGTCATGATTGAACGATCATAAAAGACAAGGGTCAAAGGTTAGAATTAATGAAGACCGTTGGATCGAATGGACTAAGAAGCACAAGCAAGCCCATTGTGAAACGACTTCCACGCACAAAAGAAGGAGTCAAATAACCACCCCTATTTTCATAATAATTCTGCTGAAGACCAGGAGCAGAATCGGGGGGACGTTGGCAGCAGGAACCCTAGAAAAAGATGCCTATATAAAGGGAATGACGCTTGAAGGAAAGTCATTCGACACTTTTCTAGCATATCACAACTAAGAAAAATCACAAGTAGTAACAAAGTAGTCCATAGATCAAATATTTCTAGCTCAAATATATACTTGTATTTTTAGGTACCTTCTCCGTTCTCTCGATCATAGTCAAATATTGGTGGGATTCCAACTCCCCCCGCGGTTTTTCCCACATTGGATTTCCGCGTCGCCAAAAATCTCTTGAGTTACTTTTTTCTATTTTCGTTATTTTCTATTTACTAGTGTCTTTGCGACATCGCTAATCCGTAGTTATAGACCGATCACTTTAACCCGCCACCTAAAACGATAACCCGGTAGATTTTTTACCAAAACAAATTGGCGCCCACCGTGGGGCAAAGTGATCATTTCCTATAGCCAAATCTCACAATAAACAACCTGTATATCTTCATGTCCGGATCCAGCCAGACGCCCTCCAGCAGCCAGGGAGCGTCAACTCAGCCTTCTGGAGGAGGGCCTCTCTCAGCACTAACAGGGCCAGTTCTTACACCCCTCGTCCAGGCAGTTCCAACCAGCCCGACACCAAGACCTATGCCATTGACGTCTAAGCCCCATCAGGCGCCTAAGGTATCAGGAGCATCCGGTTCGTCCAGATACAGTAGGGAGATTAGTCCAGTCAGAGCCTTAGCCCAAGGAGGACCACCTGGAGATACTCCCAGAAACACGACACCACCAGACTCGATGCAGAGCATGATCCAAGGAATCAATGTCCTACGCCAAGCTGTAGAGACCTTGCAGAAGGACAACCAGGACCTCAGGGCTTAGATCTCAACGGTGATGAAACCTCAAGTCGCACCAGTTCAACCATCTCTGGGAGTGTTGTCCCTAGTACCTAAAGGAGAAGCAAGCATCCTTGGAGAGTCAGATACTAGCGGGAGATCCACCAGAACAACCCCCTCAGAACTGGTCACCAGGCTGGAGCTCGGATTGGCACCACCCTGCGAATTCATCGAGCCTCAGGGACTAGAGTGTCTGTCCTACGATTTCACACCCAACAGACAACAAACTACGAGTAACACTCTCCCTGATATTGAGAGTCAGGAAACCAACTTGCTGTCTCTCGCAAGTACCCTTGTCCTCTAGACACCAGGATGGCAATCCACAACTCAACCAGAAATAGTCACCCCATCCAGCGGTCAATCCTCTGGAGGAGCATGGTCAGCAGCCACTCCCATCCAGTTAACGTCAGGATGGCAGCAGGGAGCTCTAACCAGCACGACGGTCCAAGCCAGCAACCCGTATCCTGGAGAAGTCTAGCCAGCAGGAGTCCCATTCCAGCAGGCACCAGGGTGGCAATCTGGGTCCACAATCAACGTAACATCGTTGCCTAACCCTCCTAACAATCAGCACACTGAAGGAGCATGGTCAGGAGGTACACCCTTTGGCTTCTTTCCACCTGTCTCTAACCCTCTTGCAGGAACAGGTAACACAGTGGATCAACAGTACCAGGAACTGAGGGACCTGATCAACAAGATTCCAAGAATGCTTCGTCCTCTAGAAAAAGCAGCGAGAGATAGCTACGCAGACTCTCCTTTCACCGAAAACCTAGCATGCGTCGCCGTGCCCAAAGGATTCGTGCTGCCAGCCATGACGCTCTATGACGGTACCGCAGACCCGCTAGATCACATCAACGAATACAAGCAAAAGATGATGGTAGTGACCGTAGCAAGACCCCTGAAGGAGGCATGCATGTGCAAGGGATTCGGCTCCACCTTGTCAGGAGCAGCTTTGCAGTGGTTCGTTAGCCTGCTCAACCGGAGTATCACTTCCTTTGAAGACTTGGTTAATGCCTTCAACCAGTAGTTTGCCAGCAGCAGAAAAGCAGACCAGCGATCTGTACCGGGTGGTGCAGAAGTTCAAAGAATCCACGCGTGATTTTCTTAACAGATTCAACAAAGAGAATGTGACATTCCCCAGATGTGATATAGCAACCGTTATAGAAGCCTTCCGCCAGGGACTCCACCAGGATTCAGATCTGTACAAAGACCTCACCATGTATCTGTGCACCACATTTGAGGATCTACAGACAAAATCATTGGCAGCCATCAGGCTAGAGGAGGATTCATGTACCAGAAGATCTACTTATGATCCAGATCACACTTCCAGAAAAGCACCGGTAGAAAAGAAGAGCGAGAGATCGAAGCCCTATAGTTGGAATGTGAACAAGGTCTCCGAGGGCAGGGACTAGAAAGACAACCCGGAATCGCCACCTAAAATAAGCGAGTACGGGTTATCTACCAGCCTTGCAGGTTTGCTCAAAGCTTTGAGAGAGCTCGGACGTAACGTCAGGTAGCCCAAAAAGCAGGAGTACGCCAATGATCGGAGAGTTACCAGCAAGAAATGCGAGTTCGATGATGACATTGGCCACAACACCGATGAATGCCTCCTGCTCAGGAAAGAGATTAAGTATAACTACGACCAGGGAAACCTGGATCACGTCATGCCCGAGAACTCCACCAGGTGTTACCCTCTCCTCCACCGGTATGTACCACGATCGTTAATGTTATTACGGGAGGCTCAGAGTTATTTGAGCTAACCTATTCTACCGCAAAAAGGCACGCCACCCAGGCTATGGGAGAGAAACCAGAGTACTCCTGTAGAATCAGCCGTAAAGATCTAACAGTTGTCACCTTCGACGAAACCGATGCACAATCTGCCCCGGAGTTGCACCGTGGCACACTGATAATCACACTCTCTATTGGGAACTGCACCGTAAAGAAACTACTGGTGGACACTGGAAGCTTAGTCAACCTCATCATGCTAGAGACCATCCAGAATATGGGGTTCAGCAAAAAAGACTTATCTAAGAAGGTCATCCCCCAGGTGGGTTTCAGTGGCGAAACCAAGCATTCTCTGGAAGAGATTATTATCCCAACCTACGCTGAGAGAGTTAACAAGCAAGTACGATATCTGGTCATCGATGGGCCCTTCACCTACAACGTAATCTTGAGAAGACCCTGGATCCATGAAATGAAGGCGATACCATCCACTACTAGAATTAGTGCTAATTCCGACGAAATAATTCCTACGGATCTTGAAAGGCGTAGGAAAGTAAATAGTTCCTACAGATATTTCCTACGGAATCCCAATCCGTTGGTCCTTTAAAGCATCCCTACGATATTCCTACGACTTTGTGGTAGAAAATGTTTTGGACTACGAAATATTCCGTAGGAAAATTTGTAGGTCCAAAAAATTAGACTGATTTAACAAATGTTTATGCATATAGTAACAGTTCTTTTTTCCCAGAGAGTGTATTTCATTTTACACTCGCCCCGTATTTTACCGAACATGAAATGACCACACCCGAAGTGAACGAATCGGAAACACGAATGAAATCCCCCTTTGAAATTGTTTTATCCTGATGTATATCACTTAGTAGAATTCTCCAAATATGTCTAGTGATTTTATCTTTGATTACATGATATGAAGTCGATTATTTTTTCACTTTTACAACATGAAGACTTGTCAAGCGGATCATGTCATATGGGTCGGGTCGTATACGAGTCGGGTCAAATACAGGCGTGTTATATGAGTCATGGGTCCGATTAGGGTCAGAATACGGGTCAAAAATATTCTGAACGACTAATTTTTTACCGCTTTTTATGTCAATTTTTTTTCTAATATTAATTTTTTGTTCATTTTAATATTGTTCTGGTAAGAAACAATAATTTCATGATTATTTTATTTATTTTGATCTAGCTAATCATTTCATTCTTATCGAATTTCTGTTTCGTCGATTTGATTTCTAAATTCTTTTATTTAAACTCGGTTTTATATTTTTCACCTCAAAGCTTATAATAATTAAATTTCCGAGAAAAATTTATCAATTTTCTTCGAAAGATCATTCCGTTCTTTTTCATCTCAAACGTTTATTTTATACTCGAGATTCACTTTATTTTTCCTTTCGAGTTAATTATTTATTTTTCTAACCTTCGTTTGTGTCCCGAATATTTATTTTAGCTTCGAGAAATATATTCCTTTTTCTCGATATTTATACTTGGTCAAATTACTTATTTTTAACCCGATTTTAATTCGATTTTCTTGTGGGTCGACTCGTATCCCGATATTACTTATCAACTAACACGTTATACTTCTCATTTGTTAAACCCTACTCTCTCTTCCTCTTTCCTTCTGTTATACGCTCACCCCTGCCTCCTTCATCCTTCATCGATCTACCACCATCATCATCAATCTTAACCGGTTCTTTGTGTTCGTGTTGTTGCTTGTGCCATGGGCTGCTGCGAGATTGAGCCCCTGGTTCTCCTTCTCGGTCCGATATGCGTCACTACTGCTATAGGACGAGGTAGACCCTCTTCTCATTTCTCCTCTTCCTCTTCTTCGTATACTACGTGTGTTGTTGCTGCGGTCTTTGTCTTTGTTACTGATGTCGCTGTTGTTGTTCTCGCACTGTGGATGTACGTTTGGCTGTGGTTGCGTTGTCTGTTCTGAGTCGATGTAGCTGCTATTGTTTTGTGCTATCAGTCTCTTCTTCTTATTGTTGTACTAATTTTGTTACTGCCATTTCGTGGTTGTTGCCGCTACTGTTCTTGCTGTTATTGTCGTTGTTCGGTTTCGATTTCTGCTTGCGTTCAGATCTAAATGTCAAGTTGTTCAAATTTGGTGGAAATTGTTGGTGGTTTAGTTTAGTGTCAAACTTTTCATCTCTTGTCATGAAGGATACCAATTGTGAGGTACATCGCTCCACAGTTTCGTTTTCAATTTTCTAGGGTTTAGAACTTTGATACCGATTTTTTCTTTTGTGTTAAAAGTTTGACATTTGTTTTAGCGCTAAAGTTTTATATCAGATTTCTATGGTTAATTTCGTATGTACGACCTTTTTTTGTAACACGACTGACTCACTCAACTGCTTATGTTCATTCATTAGATTGGATGTACTGTTGATTAGTTTGGATGGCTGGTTTCATTTTTAATGTCGTGTATGCGCAGTTACATTCGCTAAATAATCACTGGTATAATGTTTTGATGTTGAATGTTTTTTTAATGGCTATAATCACTGGTATGATGTTTTAATCGACTAGTTTGAATTTGAATGTCGAATTTGCATTTTTTTTTTATTGATAATTGATTCTCATTGGGTTCAACTCATTGTAGTCTTATTGCTAATTAGGTAGCTAGTGATACAATGTTCGGAGTATCACTAAAATACTAAGCATACCTCCTTGCCTAGTTTTTTAATTCAATTTCAAGTAAACAATATAGTGTTGAATCTTGTGCTATGTACATAATGATACCACATAGAGTATTTTCCAGAGTTTCTTTGAGCCAAACTATGTGTCTTTCTATTTATCCATTTCTAATTTTTCCCAAGGCACGAGTCTCTTATATGTATTTCTCATTTGCAGTAGTGTTTTCTAATGTACAGTTAGATGATGCTTCATATTTTTTACTAGCCACCAAAGTTCGCTTTATCCATCGATTATTGTTCTATTTTCACCTGTGTAAAGACACTATTAAAGTTATTTTCGTGCAGGAACAAGTGAATAACTCATTGAGCTTCTCCATCTATACAAAACTAGCTTTAGATGGTTGATCGCATCCCTAACAGTCGTGTTGCTCATTATTTTTTATGTTCCCAACTCCTCCAAAATTAGTTGGTCATGCGCTGTGAGTTGTTCAAAAATTTGCATTATAATCTACTATTTTAAGCACCAGAACCTGATACGGAGGCTACAGTTTAGTCTCCATATGTATTTCCGTTGGCAGCAGATGCAATTCCAAATCAACAATTATCTAAGATTCAGTCCATTGGCACAGTCCACACATTTTATGATATGACTGCACACTAATTACCAGTTGTCACGCACTATCCATCTAATTCACCCAACATTTGCCATTTAATTCATCTTTTCACGTGGCACTTGGGGGAATTGATCCATTTTTTTACACACCCCTCGTATTATTGGGTAGAATATTATTTTCACATTTACGGAACATTTGGAGCAACATTGTCTATATGATTCTGAAAATGTCATTTACATAAATCCATTGATAATATTTACTAGGGAGAAATGTTATTTGTGGCATAAAAACACCCAAAGACTTGAACATGATGAAGGATTGCATGCATGAAGCTTACAGAGAACTTGTCGACAACTGTGAAATTCTTGAGCACCATTACAAGGATATGATGGTAATCTATCCTTTAATTATCTTATTGTTTTGTTTTACTACTGTACTGAAAAGCTTGGAAATAAACATGACATAGTTTCTTAGACTACAAAGTCGATTACAAGGTGGAGATAGAGATTGTAAGAGTGATCGTATGGGCGGTCCATTTATGTTAAAACAGGATATTGAATTCACTGTTCAAGAAAACAGGTTGTGGATGTTGCAGTGTCGGTGTGGTAAGAGAATTGGAAAAGGTGCGGTGAAGATAACCGTTGACTTGGTGAACGAGGGAGTTATTGACACTCGCACTGCCATCAAAATGGTGGAGCCTCAGCATCTTGACCAACTTCTTCACCCACAGGTAGGTAGGTTAATTTAGCTACCGATTTTTAGCTGGGAAGGCCAAAGGGAACTCTGACCGTCCTCATTCTTTGTTTCATTAGTTTGAAAATTCATTCGCTTACAAAGACAGAGTGCTTAGTTGATTTTGGATGAATATGCTTGTCCTAGAGACCTTATCAAGCTAAGGTCAGTTCTAAAATTTTCATTATGCTTACTAGATTTCTCAGCAGGTTTAATATATTTCGTACATGTCCCTGTTTGTCGACCATTTTCTCGAATGTCTACTTGATTGCTATATCTTAATGCAAGCTAACAAAGAAAGATGTTGGAGTCCTCACTTTCTCATATAGTTTAATATATATTTTTTTTCTAATTTGTGAATTACTAATTAAGTATTTTGATTTTGTTTACCGTAGGTTTTAGTTCGCAAATGATGTCGCTGCAGCAAAACGAAACGAGCGATCTTCACGATGAAGCGACATTATATTGAATCAATATTTTAAGAAATTTCTTAGACATTTGTATTAAGTTTAGTGAACTATGTATTAGGAATATTTATCACATTCTATTCTATTACATATTGTTCCTCGATATTTTTAAAATATTGATCTTCAAGGATTTATGTATTTGTTAGGCCTATTTTTTTTCCTTGATCAATGTATTTTTCGACACTTTTGTGTGTCAAGTTTCATATCCTTAATAGTTTAAGGGGAAAGCCTCGACGCTTTCATTTGTCAGTGTTGATGCTAAAAAGTGTCAAACAAAAAATATGACGGTTAAAAGTGTCACAGAGCACGACAGGAATAAGTGTCAGGAATTACCGGCTGCCCAAAATGACGGTTAGATAAAGTGTCGAGAAATTAATTATTGACGTTTTTTGAACGTCAAGAATAAACTTTAAAACCGTCGAGAAAGTAAGGGATTCGTTGTAGTGACGAACCATTCTGACGGAATATTCCGTAGGACACTTACTTCCTACAAAATCTACCGTAGGAAACAATTTATTTCCGACGAAATATACCGACAGATTGGTTCCTACGGAAAATCCGTAGGAAAGTGTTTATTCCGACGAAAAAGACCATGGTTCCTGCGGATTTGGTCCGTAGGAATGAGACCTGTTTCTTGTTGTGATCCATCTACCACCAGTGTTTAAAGTTCCGTACGACCTAGAGGGTGCAGGAAATCAGAGGAGATCAGGAGGACACCAAGGATTGCTACAAAATAGCCCTCAAGATCACAACAAGCCCTCCAGCATAGCAATCACAGAACCAAAATATTCAGGAGGAGTACATCGAACCACCTCGGGTTGAGGTAGATGAAGTCAACCTGGATGAGTTGTACCCAGAACAGAAAATAATAAATGGATCAAAATGTACAGGTAATATCCTTCAGAATCTCATTCAATTACTAGGAGATAATATGGATTGCTTTGCTTGGTCACACGACGACATGGTGGGGATAGACCCCAGCATCATAACCCACAGACTCAGCGTAGACCAAAGCTACAAACCATTCCAGCTGTGGACGTTCATCCGCACCGTCCGGCGCCCCGCGCGCTCCGGCACGGGACCGACCTGGTTTTATTGTGACGGCCACCTACGCGGCCCCCTCCCAGTCGAGGGCCAGTCCGATCTCGCATTCGGGGTGATGTTTCAGACCTCGATTTGGATGACGCTTCGGAATAGTACTAGACGGATACGGGCGCCCGTGTTTTCGTTGGAATCGATCGAGTCGTGGTTGTAAATGTTTAAAAGCCGATGTGTTTGGTAAGGTGATCTTTTTAGTGAACCGAATTCATTGCCAATTTGTGGAGTCGCCACCCAGTCAATTATGGGGACTCAGAAACCGTTCAAGTCAACATTGATCCTTAGCCGGCTCAAAGTTGAGTGCCACGGAACCTAAAGGTAAAGAGTTGTACCCTTAAGTACTCCATGCTTGGAATGACTCTCTTTGCCAATGGTTTCGAACATCCGTAAACCGTCAATTCTGAGTAAGGGGTGAGGGGTGAGGGTACGTATTGGGAAGCCAACGTCCGCTAGACATCGACACCCAATCCCACCCGCAAATAGCGGCCTCTATTAATTAATCGGTGGGCTGATAACTTTGTTCCTTTGTTGTGGCGGAAGTACTATAACATCCATTGTTTTAACCCTATGTCTTTGCTATGTTGGTTGTTTAAGGACAAGTAAGTTTTGTAGTCAAAGTAGTTGCGTTTACAATCTTTGCATGCGATTTCACGTGACAAGCAGACCATGAAAAGATGCACATAGGAGAGTAGAGGGTACTAAGTATTATACGTGATAATACCGATATTAGTCGTTCTCGTGGTATACCTTACCTGGTATTCTCCTTAAGATGCGTCGGCTCGGTATTAATAGGTATGCATCGAACCACGGGTGGTGAGCACCAGGACTAATACGGAACCCGACCATCGCTTTGTTCAGTTTTAGCTTGTTTACGTTTTGAATTTCATGTTAGGTGATTTAGCATGCGATTTTAAGGTCATAAAAGCGGTAAATCATACGAAAGCGGTAAATGCGAAATGTAAGTAAATCACATAGTGAAGAGTTGCACCCTCTGAGTGTACACTAAACGAGATATGATGCGTAGATAGTTGAGAATGGATCTCAGAATTACCCGGGTTTAGTTAGGGTGTCTTAGTGTTTATGGTTGAAATTGAGGACGTTGCGTATGTTTATAACGTGCCATGGGCCTAGTGTCCACGTTTGACATTATCGAAATGCATAATAAAAGTACAGAAATGTAAAGTTTTGTTTAGATGACAACCTAGTGACGGTTTGACTTCGGGGAGGTTCCTTCTAGCTCGTCCTGCGGTGATTCCGGCAGAGCTTCGCTTCTATCCTCGGGGTTAGCTAGGCGAGCGCAGGTGCTCCTCGGTTCCAAGTGGAGTGCTCGAAGGTGAGGAGTAGCATCGATTCGCTTATCGGGACTACGATCGAGTGGATCGTACTTAAGGTCGGAGTGCGAACCTAAGTTAGAAAAGAAGAGGGGGAGAGCGAGTTCTGTAGAAGTAGGCATGAACTCGTCGATATTGTGTCGAATGAATGAAATGAGGTGGGTATTTATAGTTGCTCGCACAGTTCAAATCGCCTTCTAGGACGCCTGAGTCCAGGCGCACCAGGGATCAGATACCTAGGTCGTGCGCACCAAGATTAGAACGCCTGGTGTGAGGCGCCTGGGATTTTGAAGATCCAATTTCGAAACTTTCCAAAACAGAGAAGATGCGTATAATACTTTGACTTGGGGATTAAGCTTTCCCCTAACCCTAGCACGTTGACACGCTGGGTGGGCTTCGGGTGTGCGTCCCGAGGTTTTCTCGGCCCGACGCCTTGACTCGGGTTCGACTTTGCATATTTTGGGACCGATTCGGGGTCCTGGTGTCGGAATTGGCTCTAATTAGTGTTGACGCGACCGTAATGACACGACTAAGGATTTATTGATGTTAAATTAATTTTTCCGAGTAGTTATTTGATCTGTTCTATAGAAAAACTATCTAAAGCATCGTAATCTCGCGTCGCGTTGCAGTCCGATCGTCATTGGGTGTTTGTCAGGCACTTCTGCAGCCACCAGGTCCAAATCTGGGTGTCTACGGAAGCCCCCAGTTTGACTGAGGCTTGGACAAGATGAAAGTCAAAGTATAGCCGCCCAGGTCAATCGAGGATTACGACCAAATGGATGTCCAGTCGGGTCATTTTAAGTCCGTTGGACTGTGTATTTGAGGCTCGTCAGCCAAGGCTTAGAAATTATACCTGACGTCCTTGCCTGTGGTCGCTTATCGGAGCTTGGGTCCGTGCTAGCTATATTGTCTTGAGTTTGTTGTTTTAGTAATTTCGGTTCTTGACATGGACATTTCGCTTAAGTCTTTATTGGTTTCTTAGTCGTGGTTTTAATATCCTTGGCGGATGATTTTGTTGATTATGCTTTGCCTTTTGCTTCGGTGTTCCTCGTGAATTGAATGCTTAAGGATTCAAAAGTTTTGCTTTTTGATTGTTTTTGGTTTGTTATTTCATGAGTTACGATTCTCGGATGTATAAAATCCATTCAAATTTGAATTGCCTTCCGAATTCTTGTGATTCATTAGGCTCGAAGATGTTCGTTTGTTTTGCCTTCAGAATGCTTATGACTCGTTAGGCTCAAAGATTAAAAATGTTCAAATGTGTAAGAACCCATTCGAACTCAAATTGCCTTCAGGATGCTTATGACCCGTTAGGCTCGATAATTAAAAAATGCTCGTTTGTTTTGCCTTCAGAATGCTTATGACTCGTTAGGCTCGAAGATTAAAAATGTTCGAATTGTAAGAACCCACTTGAACTTAAATTGCCTTCAGGATGCTTATGACCCATTAGGCTTAAAAATGTTGGTTTTGCCTTCAGAATGCTTATGACTCGTTAGGCTCGAGGTTTAAAAATGTTCGAATGCGTAAGAACTCACTCGAATATAAATTGCCTTCAAGATGCCTATGACCTGTTAGGCTTAAAAATGTTGGTTTTGCCTTCAGAATGCTTATGACCCTCGTTAGGCTTGAGGATTTTTGAATGCGCAAGAATTCATTCGAACTTAATTTGCCTTCAGAATGCTTATGACCCATTAGGCCTGAAAAAGTTTGTTTGTTTTTCCTTCGGAATGCTTATGACTCGTTAGGCTCGAGGACGTTCGAATGCGCAAGAATTCATTCAAACTTAAATTGCCTTTAGAATGCTTATGACCCGTAGGCTTGAAAATGTTGGTTTTGCCTTCAGAATGCTTATGACTCGTTAGGCTTAAAAGTTCGGACGTATAAGAATCCATTGCCTTCAGAATGATTTAGCGATTCGTTAGGCTTAAAAATGTTCGAACGTATAAGAATCCATTGCCTTCAGAATGCTTTAGCGACACGTTAGGTCAAAAATATTTGGATGTATAAGAATCCATTGCCTTCAATGTGCTTTAGCGACTCGTTAGGCTCAAAAATATTTGGATGTAGAAGAATCCATTGCCTTCAGAATGCTTTAGCGACTCGTTAGGCTCAAAAATATTTGGATGTAGAAGAATCCGTTGCCATCAGAGTGCTTTAGCGACTCGTTAGGATGGAGTGCTTCAGGACTCGTTTAAAATTGCAAGTTTGTTTTGTTTAGAAAGCATATTTGGGTTGTTGTGTGCTTAAGTATGAGTAGTCTTGTTAGTCACGTGTTTCTATTTTTAATTTGTTGCTGTTTTTTTTTTTTTTTTTTTTGTTTGGGCATATTTTGGTTAGAGGATGTTTATAAGCTTGCTTTTCCGGTTACGAGTAAATTGTCTTGTCGTTGTTTATTTTGCTTGGTTTATGAGTGCGGTTTTTTGGGTATTGGATACCATGTCCTGTTTGCTCTTGTTTTAGCTTTGAGCCGAATAGTCAGACGCGCAACCTGCTGCGCTTTAAACTTCGGACGCCTAGCCCCCAGCGGTTCAGAATAAGGACGCTCGACCTGGGGCACCTGGGCTTTTGTGGGTCGAACCTGTTTAAAGTCAGCGAAGGAAGGGAGAACGAATCCTTCATCCTAAAAACCGGACGCGCACATCCCCTCGACTCAATCTCGCTAACTTAATTGTTCAACCGATTTCCGTCTCGATTTTTGCCATACACGATTATGTCGACCTTGGGTAAGTGTTCCTTAGTCGTCTATTATCGATTTTTGCTTAATTGGGTTGATTATGGGTCGATTTTGCTAAAACCTTAAAAAATCGATTTGGGTATTTTGAATTTGCTATGTTTCGATGTTTGTTTTTGATCCCATTGTAGATTAGGGTTGAATAGAGCTTGTTAGGGTAGTTATAAGCTTGGTAGAAGGTTTCGAGGTGCATTAATGGCTTCCCACATGATAAATTCGAAATATTTGGGTTTAGGGATTGTTTTCCCGGTTATTCACGTACTTGACCTCCGTAATTTTGATTGACTAGTGTTTGTGACGTTATGGGTGACTCTCATGCCGACCCTTGTGAGTAAGAATGTCTTTTAGGGCACTCCGTGAAGTTTTGTGTTACGTACGACGGACCAAATAGTACCGTAACGATGTCGGATTTCCCCGAAACCACTTTTATTGTGATCGGGGTGCAAAATGGGTGCTAGTGGACTTTTCGGAATTTTGATATCTCTATCCGAAATTTTGACCTTATTTTGACCCGTTTGAGCTACTTTAGCCTGACCTGAGGCACGTATTTTTGCGCTTTTCCATGGTTTTGTAGCTAGAGATGATACTGAGCGTCTCGAGGAAGTTCCTTTGACTGGCACTAGTGGTGAGGCTGCCGGGACAAGCTCGCTGACTCCCCGAGGAATTCGTAAGAGACGACGAAGCATTCCTTCGCAGCGTCGTGAACTAGGGGCCATATATGAGGCCGACTTTGATAGAGTTACGAGGCATAGGCTGCCCGAGACAGCCGGTTATGAGGACCCTCTTTTGGCTCAGGACTGGGACGGTCACCAGTTGTTGTTTCGTCCTGACTTGCACATCTCTAGCCGTATTGTGAATGGCCTGGTGAGTATCTTGACTCGCGCTTATTAGTATAGGCTTTAAATTTTGGCTTAGGTTGGTTTGGTTTTTTATGCCTTTATTATCTCGGTTTGCAGCCCCAGGTCCGATGAGAACCTTCTCGAGTTTTACGACATGCTTAGAGATCTATTATCAGAAGCTTAGCCCCGTGGCAAAGGTGATTATCGCGAGGTCAGCTTTGGGCCCCATGGTCGGGCACTGGGCCCGGTTAGTAGGTTGCAAGATAGAGTGCAACCTTATGGTGATTAGAGCGATGATAGATCGCTTTCACGACACTACCTCGACCTTCCACATGCGTTTTGGGGAGCTCGAGATGACTTTGGAGGACTTCGGGGTTATTACGGGCTTACTGTGGGGTCCGAAGGTGATTAGATGGGCTGCCGAGGGCCTTAAGTTAGATAGCGATGAGGTTCGGGGCTTGATCGGGGATTGTTCGGAGCGTGAGGCTTATAGTACGTCCCGTGCTCTGGTGAGTTCGTATATTACTGACCAGTTCGAGAGGGTGGCGGTATTAGAGGGTCGAGTACCCAACACAACAATGTAGGACGCGCGTCTGTGGTTGTGGTACTTCCTAGGATCGACCCACTTCTCGGATATGGGCGTGAGGTTTAGTACTAGGATTTTGCCCTTTCTAACTGATTTAGATCAGTTGGGACATTTTGATTGGGTGACCGCGGCCTTCGCGGAGATGACCCGCTGCTTGCAAGTCATGGTGAGGCCATTGAAGGTTGAATCGACCTCAACTTTGCCTATCATGGGTCCAGGTCTTGTACTGGAGGTTAGTTACTGCCTCTGTGTTCGTTTTTTGGGTATTGCTCAGTCCGCTTTGGTTTCGCTAATGATGTTTTTGGGGTTTTGCAGGCTTGGATTTATTCTTACTTCCCTTGATTGGCACCCAAGACGGTGCGTGCTTGTCCGGTTAGGTTCCCGGTCGGGATCGAGTGGAGACTGGCTCAGGCCAAGAGTACGACAAGTCACTACCCATCGGAGAATGTGCTGGTGAACCGGCTGCGCCTGGATGATGTAAGTTTCCTTCTTACGGCTTGTTTTATTTAGTAGCACCCTAGGTTTTAGGATTATTTAAGTGTCGACTTTGTTTGTGCAGTTTGTGGCCCATCCTTGGGCCGACTACGAGGGTCTGCCCGAGTATGTGGCGGCGGAGCTGAGGCCCAGAAGTTACAGGAGGATGCTCCTTCCTGCGTTGTTTCGTCCGATGTGGTGCGTCAGTGCTTGTCTGACGATTTCAGGGTGCCGGTTGATCTTCCCCGGACCATGTTTAGATCACCGTCCGCCGCATAGATCCTTGAGGGTAGGGATGGAGAGGGCGGTGATGCATTACCGGTGTCTGGCGCCTCCTATCTGTCTCACGTCAGCCAGCGGCTAGCTTGCCACCGCCTCGTGGTGATTACTCAATTTCTGTTTTATGGCTTGTTTTGTTCTACGGTTTGGTGTTTACTTGTACCTTGACCGATTCGCTTTTTCTTTAGCTGGCCGATCCGGCTTATGCTATTCAACCCCCAGACTTCCCCTTGACGTTGCTCACGGTAGATGCAGCCGGAGTACCTTTCACGGAGCCTCGCCCCCCGTGTCCTGCCGAGGAGATGGACGTTGGGATAGAGTGGCGTGATCCGGTATACCGGGTAAGTATGGATGGTAGTGATTCTCCTCTCCTGGATCTGGAGGATCTAGGTTTGGATGACAGCATTGGTGAGTTCGTGATACCTATAGACACAACCTCTAGGGGTCCTCCCTAGTTTATCAACTTGGTTGTGTATGGATTTTGTATAATTTGTATATTTTAAGACTTTTAGCATTTTGATTGATTGGTTTAGTCTTGCGTTTTTTCGCTTTGTGAGATGTTGACATAGATTGACAAGCAATCACTTCAAGTTTGGTTTGTTTGCGATTTCGTCATAGTTTTAGGATGTTTTAAATCCGTTAGGGTTTGATGAGAATACGAAAATGTTTTTTCAATTTTTTTTGAAATGCGTTAGTTTGAGCTGGGAGTTGGATCAAGTAGTACGTCGATTAAAATATTTGACTCGATATGTGCGAAATATAAGAAAAAAAAATGTTTCGACTGAGTGCGTTGGGAGACAGGTGTAGTTGTCTTGACATTCATGTTTAAAAGAAGGCAAAAACAAAAGGTTAGGATACTTTTTGAAAAATAAAGTTAGACCACTTTTGTATATTAACGATAATGTCTGGGCTACAGACGCAAATTCACGATGCCATTAAAGGCTACAACGCGCCAAGGTGGGGTAGCTTATTCCCCTAAAAGAAAAAAAATGAAAAAACATCTAAGTCTAGTGGATCCAATAGGGGAGATGTGTAGTCCGTGCGACCTTGTTGCTCTTGTGTGGGTATTTTGGCTTTCGGACAGGGTCTTAGCGGCTTCGGGAGGTCGTTCCCGATGTCCGGGGTTGTCAGGTGGTGATTGTTATGGTAAAGTGGGGCTGATATCATAATTTGCTAGTGCTAGGGATGCTGATATCTTGGGGTTCAAACGCCCAGGTTGGGGTTGTTGGATTCCGGGTCGCTTGGGTTCGGGTGGCTTGGTATTTGGGCGCCTGGGCTCCAGCGGCCCGATTCTCGTTTATGGATATTTTTTAGTTTCCTAATTGTTGTGGGATTAGGGCTACATATGCGGGTTATGGGTGCTCGTTTTAGACATACTAAAATACCCATAGTATGTCTATAAATTCCTTGTATTATTTCGAGTCATGTCGGGTTTCAGGAATCTCTTAACTGAGTGGATAGGTTGTTTTAAGAAATGTGACCTCGAGGTTTGTCCAAGTGATGGTTTGTCCATGGTTATCGCGTTAAGGCAGGTTAAGGTGCAAGATGACTTCTTGTTAGCATGCTCTAGTTTTTGGGACGTTGAAAGTCATGCTTTTACTTTCCTCGGAGGTAAGGTTTGTCCTCTTCCCGTGGAGCTAGACGTTATAGGCGGATGGTGTTCGGTTTGACCTTGTGTGCCCTTGGGAGATGATGCTTTTGTGGAACGATTTCGTCACTTTTTGGACCTTTCTTCGTTAGAGGAGGCTAGAGTTTTCTTCGGGTAAGGTGTTATTGACCTAGAGTTGCTATTTAGGACGTTCTCACAGAAGGGTTCCCGTGATATTTCACCCCTGGCCTGTAGACGTGCTATTAATATTGCGGTGGCTTGTTACTATCTCTTTGAAGACGCGTCAGTGCATGAGGGTTGGGGTAATCCTTGGGTTTTCAGTACTACAATTAAGATTAAATAGGATGGTTAAGAACCATCTTATATTGGATAAAGGACCGTCTTTTAGGTTGACGTCCTATTAAATCAAATAGCGCGCTTCCCAGAAGGTCAAACCGTGATATTAAATTCAAACTTAATAGGGCGGTTCAAGGAGGAACCGTACAATTTAGTGTGTCATTAAAAAACGCAGATTCATTGAAGCATGCTATTAAATCTTTGGTAAACAGCACAGGTCCATTGAAGCGTGCTATTAGATGTCTAGTAAATAGGATGGTTGGCCTACGAATCGTCCTGTTAATTCTTTCGAATAAAAACAAAATATCATCCACTAAATAAGATGCTTATGATAACCGTCCTGTTTGTGTTACATAATTTTTTTTAAAAAAATATTTCAATATAATCATTGTAATAATATCGGGTTTTCCAACGTAACGAAGCTAGTTCAATCATTAATATATATACGAATCCAGCAGTACTAGAGCAGTACATACAAATAAATCAGTCTACTCTCATTACAAATTTTTTAAGGCCAAATAACTCGGAATCAAGACACAAATGAAACAATTCTTCATCTTCTTCATCTTCTACAAACGAATCAGTCTCCCTTTTCCCCTTATTTCCTCTTGCTTCTGCACCACTATTCTTCATTTCTTCCTTGCTTTTCTCATCCTTCAAATTATTATTATTATTATTATTATAAGTGTAAGCAATGTGGTGCATGTGATGAGGATGTAAGAACTAAGACGTCAGTAATACAAGAGAAGCCATTAATTAAATTAAACTTTCCCTTTTGTATGTATGGAACAAAGTGTATGTTTTGATTGATTTCTGGGTAATGGGTAATGGACTAATGGATGTATAGTGCTGAAAAATGAAGTGTAACCAACCTAATCACTGATAATGGATTGATGGGATGTGGGGCAATGGATTAACGGGGGGGGGGGACCGTTCTGAGATAAGAGGACGATCCTATCACCAGGTAAACAGTCAAACATAATTTATAGGCATTTGGCTAATATGATAATATCTACGGGTTATATCACTCTCATTGAGCAAGGGTTAACCACACACAGAATAATGTCGGGGTGCCACGTTCTGAGGTAAGTGGACGATCCTATCACCAGCTAAACAGTCAAACATAATTTATAGGCATTTGGCTAATATCTACGGGTTATATCACTCTCATTGAGCAAGGGTTAACCACACACAGAATAATGTCTAAAACATACTCTCTCCGTTCATTATTTATCGCCCCACCTCATGAATATATGTAAGGAGTATTTTAATGGAGTGGGGCGATAAATAGTGGACGGAGGGAGTAGTTCGCTGCCACTCAAGTACTGATGATACGGTGGTGTAATATCTACGGGTTATATCACTCTCATTGAGTAAGGGTTAACCACACACGGAATAATGTCTAAAACATAGTTCGCTGCCACTCAAGTACTGATCATAAGGCAGTACACCACCTTTCTGATACAGAGATACAAATCAAGTCACTCTATTATTCTGTGACTTTGCCAAGATTAGAGACAATTGTGGGTTGGCCAGTTGCAACTTGCATTCACTAATATGGAAGATTGAAATCTACTGTACTTACAAGTTACAACAAATTGGGATCCTGGATGTGCAAATAGAAAATGCTACGAAGAGGGTTTTGCAAAGTAGAAAAGTAGAAATGGATCATAACGGTAACTTGTCATTTGCACAGGACAAAGACAAAAAGAAACAGCTAAACAGTATAGTGTATAACATAAAGAAGGATACTGTATACATACCAAAGAAACTAGATGTGAACATATATCCCTGCGAAGCACAAGGCCATGGAGCAAATGGCGACAAGTGAGTTCCTGAGAACAAGAACTGTAATAAGAGGTCAACAATTATAAAGAATGGAAACAAACATTGTCGCAACTAAACACTAAAATATGGATGCTTAGTGTAATCTCACAGCGTCCTAATGAATTACAAGACACAAGACCACCTGAGATATCAGAAAACACCAAACCAAGGGCAGGAGTACAGGGAAGGTTGAGTAGAATGACACCGTCCTGCACTTTGCTTTGCAGGAGCTTGTTGTGTGGTGACTCCAGTAGACATTACATTCTTGGTTGTGAGTTGTGACTCCATGAGCAGCTTACTAGTTATAGTGAAGTGATTAAATTACATTAAATCATTATCGACACTCACTAACTAGTTGTTCTGTTAATAAGAGGCCCGGTCCCATCTCTTCCAAACTAAAACAGTTAAAAACCAAACTTAACATTGAACTCACAAATCAAAGAACGAAGCAATAAAATGTAAAGCCAACACCAACACACCACGAAAACACCATTTTCATCAGCAATACTATTAGACCAAGACCTCCAACGTCTTAGAATTATGAAAGAATTATGAATTGCATAAATATTATTGATGAATAAAGGTCCTATATATACGACATTACAAGAGATACAGTTTGTCTAAGGGTAGAAGTATACAATAATTAAAAGATTCTAAAATGTACAAATTACCTAAACTAAATTATATCACAATCAATAATATGAGAAAATAATATCATAACGTATATACGATATCTCTAATATGCTTGTAAAGACAAGGATCACCTCAATACACAAGTACAATCAAAGATACACTCATATCTAAGGAAAAGAAGGAAAGGACTGTGATGGGACTAAAACTTAGTAGAGTATGCAATAGAGTCAAATATAGACTAAGACCTTTCTTATTGTTTTTCGGTTAATAGCTTGATTCTCTGGTTATTACCCAAGCCAGCAATATATACTTGGCATCCTCAATGTACTGCATTAAGAATTCAATATACAAAAATACAACAACAACCAAATCTCTTCATATTCATTGCAGCACATATGGAATTCTGTCTTCTAATTCCTAAATAGCATTAATACTCTTCATGGTATCAGAGCTATAGGAAAGAGGAGATGGATATCTAACTATTGACGAGCATTAACTGATATCCCACTGGCACAGGAGCAAGCACTTGCTTATTTATAAAGCTCTTTGCATCCTGCTAAGTCCATACAACCCATAAACTTTCCTTCTCTTCTAAAACATGGCGGAATCGCTCTTAAACCCCCTCTCAGCCAAATCTGGTGGAGAAGCCTCAAACACAACTGCCATCTTAGAACCCACAGATTCGCTTTACCAGCACCCTGCAGAGAGTGCACATCCTCTAGTGGTTGACACGAAATTGTCAGGCATAGAGAATTACTTAGAGTGGAAGAGACAAATGGAGTTAGCCATTTGTTCCAAAAGAAAGGTTGGGTTTCTCACAGGAGTCACCAGCAAGAGGCCAACTGATGATCTCCTAAGGCAAGAAGCATGGGACACCAGCAACAGTCTACTCATCTCTTGGATCCTACATAATGTGGAGAAACCTATCAAAAGGTCAGTCCTGTATACCAAAACGGCCAAAGAAATATGGGACTACTTCCAAAAGCAATTCTCTGTAAGTAATGGGGCAAGGAAGTTCAGACTGAATAGAGAGCTAGATGAGCTGGAGCAAGGAGACAAAACTATCTGTGAGTATTTCACAGAACTTATGATCCTGTGGCAATCTCTTGACATGATGTCAGATTGGCCACCTATAACTCAAATAACTGCTGAAACAAATGTTTGGGTGAAAACCCATTTCAGAGAATAGGAAGAAAGGAGACTCTTCCAGTTCCTAAATGGCCTAAACCCCTCCTACACAACAATGAGAACCAATGTCCTCATGATGATTCCCTTGCCTACTGTGGAGGAGGCTGCAGCTTTGTTCCAACAAGAAGAAGCTCAAAGGAAAAATTACAAGAACATAGCCAAGGTGGATCAAGACAATGCAGCGTTCTTTGCCAGTCAGAAGGAGGGTGACAATGCACCTTACTGTCATGTGTGTACCAAGAAAGGTCACACTAAGGACAAATGCTGGAGAGTCATAGGGTATCCAGTTGACCACCCTGTGTCTAAGAAATTTCCAGAGAAATCTCAAGAAAACAAGGCCAAAGGTGGACATCAGACCTCAGGATTCAGGGGAGGATACAGATCTGGGATGAATAGGGGCAGAGGAAACCCGGGGCACAACAGGCAAGGAAAAATGGTTGCAAATGCAATGAAAGAAGAAGGTCAGAGTGAAGGGGGAGGATCCATAACCCTGACCACCCAACAATTTGCTCAACTTATGAGCAATCAAAAAGGAAAGGAGGTTAACTATCCAGAAACTGAAGATGAAATGAAGGCCAACTTTGCAGGTATGGCCTATTTAATCTGTAGTTATGCTGCCAACACACCCCATGAATGGATAATAGACTCGAGTGCCTCCAACCATATGGCTTCTGATATGACCATCATGAACAATACAAGGGAATTGAAAAACAAACCAAGAATAAATCTACCAAATGGAGAGACCACAGTTGTCTCACATGTAGGATCCTATACATTCTCTAGTGAACTCACCTTAAACAATGTCTTGTTTGTACCTGCTTTTAGACACAATTTACTATCAGTTCAAAAACTAACAAGGGATGAGAACTGCCATATAATATTAGCTGCAAACATGTGTGTTATACAGGACTCAGTCACCAAGACTACTAGGGGTGTTGGAAGAGAAATCAAGGGAGTGTACTATCTGTTAAATAGTAGTAAGTCTAGCTCTAATGTTGCTTTAAATATGAATGTAACCACCAGCTCTGCTATATGTAATGGAGCTGTATCTAGTAATATCTTTAGCCAAGAACAAGAAACTGAGGACTCGGTGTCTAAGTCATGCATTGATCTTGTTAAGTTATGTAATGAAGTGCCAATTTTCAATGAAAAGGACTCCAATATCTGGCATTTGAGGCTGGGTCATGCATCAGAAAGCGAACTAAAACATATACCTCACACTGCAGTACAATCACAACGAACTGCAACAAAATTGTGCATGGTCTGCTCCATGGCTAAGCAAACAAAATTACCCTTTCCTCTTAGAACTCAGACTGCTGTAAAGACCTTTGACCTAATACATGTAGATGTATGGGGACCATACAGAAAGGAGACCAGAAATAAACAAAGATACTTTATTACATTGGTAGATGATTACAGTAGAGCAACTTGGGTGTATCTCATGGTACATAAGTCAGAAGTGGCAAAATTGCTTGTCAACTTCTACAAATTTTGTCAAAAAACAGTATAAGACGACCATAAAAATCCTTAGGTCGGATAATGCCATGGAAATAACAAAAGGAGATAGCAAGACATATCTACAATCTAAGGGCTTTTGGCAACAGACTAGCTGTGTTGATAGACCCCGGCAAAATGGGGTAGTTGAGCGGAAACATAAACATCTACTTGAGATTAGTAGGGCTACACTACTACAAAATTGGTTATAGACATCACCTAATAGACATAGGTTAAAAAAATAACCTACATCTATTTCTAATAGACATAGGGTATTGAAGAAACCCATGTATATAAATTATAATATACATAGGTCAAAATCATAATCCATGTCTATAAATTATAGACATTGGTTATAATAAAACCTATGTAGATAGAATATGAATAGAAGTAGGGTTTTATATTTAATCCTTCGCTCCACTTACTCAAAAACGCAACTCCATTGAGAAACCGTAACTCCATCTCATCATCCAAAAAAGCAAAACGCAAATCCCTAATTCTTCACCCAAAACACCATTAAAGAAACCGTTACCGCAACTCCATCCCTCAGTCACCTCCCCCACCAGCCAACCGCCGATCGCCGCCACTTTACACTCTCACACCAGCGCCCTCACCGCCGACCGCCGTGACTTTCCGCCCCTCAGCTAATTTCAAATGTCTAATTCGTCGTTCTCGGGATTCGAAGGTATATTGTTTGCATTTGCGTTAGTGTTTCGATTTCTAGGGTTCTGATTTGAGTTTAGTTAGGGTTGTTGTAGAATAAGTCGAGTGAAATGTTTTGAAGTTGTTCGCATGATTGAATTTTGATTAATGAATTCCCCTGAATTTTCTGAGTGCGTTCTGAGTTTCTTCATTCCCCCTGTCCAATGCTTCCTTCACTTGAATAATTTTCTACCAATTTTTTTCTCTCTTACGGTTTCTCCTCCTCCTGAGCAATGCAGCTATTTCACAGTTCTTGTCAATATGGATATGAGTTTACATTCAATGGAAGTTGTTAACTGATTAACACAAGCGCCGGACCTTCCCATAGAGTTTGTGCATATGTACATGTACATAACGAATTGCATATCCTCCTACGAAAATATCAAGGTCAATTCATAACCTGTCCTTATCTCTGTTTCAATTAGCAGTTTTGTATGATGGTGTATATGCTAGATATGATAGTTGTTTTGAAAATATTAGGTCTTAGTACCTGAAGTGTATGTAGGTGTGATAGTTGTTTCCGAGTGTGAATAATGAGTGCGCTAGGCGGCAGACCTCGACTTTTGTTGGGACTAAGGCTTTTCAGTTCATTAAAGTTAATTTTATCTGTCATACCCAATGCTGAGGTACTGTATGATTAGAGACACAGTGACTCTAAGTTTTCACCCCATGGGCTACTTTGATGCATCTAGCTATCCGTTAAATGAGTCAGACAGATTGGGTTCTGGGTACGGTTAGAATACAGGCTTGGTTATATGGGTCAGGCCAAAAATGGTTACGACGCCCTTTCTTTGTAGTTTTGTTTGTTACCAATGTCATACTCAGCGATGAGATATATGTTACCAAAGAAAAAGAAGTTCTAACAATCTCTCTCTTTGGAGGGTACAGGGCGATGAGATATATGATGCCATGCTGAGTCAGACAAATGTAAGGGACAACAACAATAATTAAGTTCTATATGATTCAAGTTCTAGGTAAGTGCCCCATTGCTTTATTTTTAGCATGAGATTGTTGAGACATATATAACTTAAAATTTCTATATTTTGCTTGAGCACTTGACTGGGATCACTCCACATAAAGATAACATACAAAAATGATAAAGGTACGAGGAACAAAGGGGTCAAATGCATGATAAATGTGCAGAAGCTGATGGTGGTGGCTTATATATGGTATATACCAGATGGGGCAGAGTAGGAGCGAAGGGCCAAGATAAATTATTTGGGCTGTATTCTTGTCACTCATCTTCTATTATAGAGTTTGAGCAGAAGTTTTTGGCCAAGACGAAAAATGTTTGGTGTAGTAGAAAAGATTTTGTTTCCTATCCAAAGGCTTACACATGGTTGGAAATGGACTACAGTGAAAAGGATCAGGTATATATTTAAGCGATACATTGGTCTTTGTTTTTATTGAGATTATTATATTTATTTGTACCATGTTTCACTTGAGGTATTGTTTAAAACTATGGAACTTGATTCTACCTGTACACTGAAGTGCTTTGATTATATATATTCTAGAGAAATTGAAAAATGGCTTTATTTGTACTCACAGCTCTCATTAGATGTATACTACTCGGTGTATTATCATCTCAAGAGTAGTGATGGTTAGTTTTCAACACGTTCTATGATTTTGCGTGATATTTTTCCTAATAACTTTTAGGACCAAGGAAAGCCTTCTGCTTCTTGCACAAACGTTCATCTCCAGAGTAGTGATGGTTAGTTTCTAACATGTTCTATGATTTTGCGTGATATTTTTCCTAATAACTTTTAGGACCAAGCAAAGCCTTCCGCTTCTTGCACAAAGGTTCAACCTAAGGAAAGTAAACTTGAGTCACGCATTGCAAAATTCATCTCCTACTTACCTTCTCACTACTACTTGGTTGCTACTACAATTAGTCACTACTAATCTCTTTGGTTGGTTACAGGTTGACTGGCTTAACAAGTTTATACACCATATGTAGCCTTATCTGAACAAGTATCTGTAAAACTACAACTCAGATATCCAAACCCATCATCGCCGACCAAATTCCAAAGTACAACATCCAGTCTGTTGATTTTCAAACACTTAGGCTCGGCTCCTTGCCCCTTACTTTTCAAGGTACGTACTGTCTACCTACTTTCAATTACTCTATCATTTCTATGCACTTTTTATTAATTGCATCTTCATTGGAGTACTTGATTGGAATCTATATTCATATTCCAAGAACTCATACTAATTAAAAACCACAATTCAATTTTAACCTAAGCTAACTAGCTACACAGTACAGAACTATTGCAATGGAAAAGAGACAAAATGAATAATGACTTGATTGCTTAGTTTGTATTGAATGAATGAATGCATCACTGGGTTTATATAACCACTGATTGTTATTCTAATTCAACTCAACTCAGCATATATATATATATAGAGTGAAGATCAAGTGAGTCCTTTTTTTTTTTGAGTCCATAACTCCTATTTAGAGCCATTGATCTAAAAGAGATGGATGGTGGTGATTGAGTGTTGTAATTAAGGTAATAACTACCATATCTTGGAAAAAATATAATAAAATCTTCTCTCCTCCCTTAATTACCTCCAACTAATAAACGTTCTCTTTCATCCCATTCAATTTTTTCATTCAAACACACCCGCCTAACAAAAACCCTTCAACTTCATCTTCAACTCAAGCAAAGGTAATCTTCATATTCGTATTGGCAGACAAGAACAGACGGTCCCAGACGCGAGACAGATCATCGACGGTCCCAAGACCAAGCCAACAAAGGGTCGAAAAAAATGATGTGTCTAATGAATTATGTCTAATGAATTATGTCACCTTCTTCTGATTATGAAATATTATGAATTATGTCACCTTCTTCTTCTGGTTACGAATTTGTTCATTCTGTTACAGTGATTGACTGTACCTGTTACTCTAAGTAAGGACTGATGTTACTATGGGAATGAATGGAGTTTACCCAAGATACAAATGTGGTCTCATAATCAGTGTATTACACTGACGCATTGTAACTGTTACTTTAATGAACAAATGATGTTACTCTAATTGATTAATGATGTTATTCTACGTCTCATGATTAAGTTTCATTGGTATTAATGGTGTGGTCTCATAATCACTTTCATTGATATTATCATCAATCACTATGACGCATTATATATGGTTCTTTAAAGAACGAAAGTTGTTAATTTCCTAATGAATGATTCTAATCCAAGTTATCCTCAATTACTTTGGTAATCATTTGTTTAAATTTAAACAACGCTGATGTGCTCAGTTACTTTCATGGATTATGTCTGTTACTGTAACTCAAGAAAGGTGTTACTCCAATAGATATGGGATGTTACTCTAACCAAATACACATGTATTAAATAAAATAGAGTTAATTTTGGATTATGTCTGTTACTGTAACTCAAGAAAGGTGTTACTCCAATAGATATGGGATGTTACTTTCATGGATTATGTCTGTTACTGTAACTCAAGAAAGGTGTTACTCTAATAGATATGAGATGTTACTCTAACCAAATACACATGTATTAAATAAAATATAGAGTTAATTGCAACGTAGCACAGCGATATGTGTAAAAAAAATGTGTACAAAATAAGTTATTCTTGTAAACCAAAAAAAAATCCTTAGAATGACCAAAAACACAACTATTCTCAAAACACTTGTTTCTCCTCCTCATCTTCCTCAGTGTCTTTTTCAGTTTCCTCATCTTCGTCAACATAAAACAAAACAATAAAATCAGTGTCTTCTTCAGTTTCCTCATCTGCTTCAACATAAAACAAAACAATAATATCAGTGAAGAATACGTTAAACCTGGAATCTATACTAAAACGAGAGCAATGAACCATTGTTATTAATCCATGATTAATCAAATGAATAAAATTCCACCTTTTCCAGTGTTGTCCCGTGCGTTCGCATCTTTGCCAATACCACCTGCACAAAATTGAACAGCGTTACACCCATGCAAATAATGTGTTACTTCAATTCCTAAGATGTGTTACTCTAACGAGTACAATACGTTACTTTAACATCATCATCAAAACCCTTTTCTCAACGTTCATTTGTGTTACTGTAATTAAAATTAAGTGTTACTTTAACTCAGAAGATATGTTATTTCAACGACGTTTCTGCGTTAATAGAAATCAAAACAATAGTATCAGTGGATATAATGAAAAATCTAAATAACAAACATAAAACCCTAAAATCTATAAAGATCAAGAGAGCAATTAACCATTGATACAAAACTATGATGAATGAAATGACAATGAAAGCAATATCAACATGAAAATTGACGTAAAAAAAGAACGCAAATTGACGCACGATGTATCCATGGATAAAAATTGAATCAAAACGTGAAAGAAATATTGAAACTCACCATTGTTATACTCGATCAATTGCTTATCAACAGTTGAAGAAGATGACGCGGTCATTGAATCCATTGTAACGGGATTTCGAGCACAGAATTGATTGATTGAATGAATGAACGAACGTGATGAAGAAAGGGTTTTTTTTTTTCAGGTTTGAATGAACGTGAATGATGAATGAATGTGATTAAGGGAGTTATTGTTTCCTAAATTCATGGGAGCTATTTTAGGAACGTAAATCTTTTTTTTAATGCAAATACTATGATGAATCTTGTCCATCCATCCTCATCCCATCCAATGGATGAGATGAGGACTTAAGGATGCTTGGAAATAAGGATGCTTGGTATGACTTTGATTCCTAATCGGATCCTGACACGAATTTCTGAGATTTCCTGGTTAGGCCTATATGCCTAGATGAAACAGGGGAAGTGGTAAAATCCTATTCCTGTGATGATTAGGAAGATGGATATTCTTTACTATAAATAGAGGGCTTTGGCTCCTTATTTTTCATATTCCCACCCAAATCCTTTCTTTTATCTCAAAATCTCTTAGACTTTTTAGGATAAAATAAAAGAAACTATTCTTGCGATGGGTATTGACCATTTGACCGCGATGCTTTATGCGTGGGCCCAGGATTTTCGAGACGAAGACAGAGTCCAGTTAACTCAAATGGGAATTGTGGCTTTATTCCCACTTCAGCGACTTAGGGTAAATTCGCATTTTCTTGATGCTTGCTTAGCCTTTTGGGATACTACCTTTCATGTTTTTGCATTTCCTCGAGGAGAAATATGTCCTCTTCCTGAAGAGATAGCAGCTATTGGAGGGTGGTGCCCTAATGCTCGTCCTGCTATTCCCCCATTTTATCCCGACCCAAGGAGGAGGCTGAGGGATTTTCTAGGGTTGTCGCATGCTGAGACAGCCCGTATGGTGAAGGGAAATTCGGTTTCCCTATTTGACTTGGCTGATAAATTTATGAACCCAGTTGGTGAGAGAATTACTTCTACCCATAGGCGTAGGGCCTTTGCCTTTTGTCTGCTGCATAGATATGCCTTCGAAGATCGAATGGATGCTGACTCATGCTTAGGTGAGATCAGGCTAATCAGCATAGTCGATCAAATGGAGACGGGTCATAGCCCAGCTTGGCTGATAACTGGGGAGATTATTATGGGTCTTGACGCTAGGAGGCTCGAACCAGGTCAGCGATTGACAGGGAGCATCCGTCTTTTGCAGGTATTTTAACCATTTTTCCGATTTCCCGATTTTCGCGATAATCCCGAATTTTCTCGGTTTTTTTTCCGGAATTTTCGTTTTCTCGGTTTTTTCGATTTTTTTTGATTTTGCCGAAATTTCTCGATTTTTTACGAAAATTTTTAATTTTTCGATTTTTCGAATTTTTCGAATTTTTTCAACTTTCTTTTTTTTTCGAAAGTTTCTGACTTTTCGAAAATTTTGCAGATCTGGTTATCCGAGCGTCTGTCGATTATAGAGCCCCCGGTGAACATACCCAAATATCGCAGTAGTCAGATCGGTTCAAGGTCTCGCCGAATAAGATCAAGTCATCCCATAACTCAAAAATATTGGGATGAAGAGCTAACATTCCACGGCGGGTCTTTGATTAGGTGGAACGTCATTTGGTGGTTCCTTTCGAGGTTGACAGGATTTGTTCATTCTGTTACAGTGATTGACTGTACCTGTTACTCTAAGTAAGGACTGATGTTACTATGGGAATGAATGGAGTTTACCCAAGATACAAATGTGGTCTCATAATCAGTGTATTACACTGACGCATTGTAACTGTTACTTTAATGAACAAATGATGTTACTCTAATTGATTAATGATGTTATTCTACGTCTCATGATTAAGTTTCATTGGTATTAATGGTGTGGTCTCATAATCACTTTCATTGATATTATCATCAATCACTATGACGCATTATATATGGTTCTTTAAAGAACGAAAGTTGTTAATTTCCTAATGAATGATTCTAATCCAAGTTATCCTCAATTACTTTGGTAATCATTTGTTTAAATTTAAACAACGCTGATGTGCTCAGTTACTTTCATGGATTATGTCTGTTACTGTAACTCAAGAAAGGTGTTACTCCAATAGATATGGGATGTTACTCTAACCAAATACACATGTATTAAATAAAATAGAGTTAATTTTGGATTATGTCTGTTACTGTAACTCAAGAAAGGTGTTACTCCAATAGATATGGGATGTTACTTTCATGGATTATGTCTGTTACTGTAACTCAAGAAAGGTGTTACTCTAATAGATATGAGATGTTACTCTAACCAAATACACATGTATTAAATAAAATATAGAGTTAATTGCAACGTAGCACAGCGATATGTGTAAAAAAAATGTGTACAAAATAAGTTATTCTTGTAAACCAAAAAAAAATCCTTAGAATGACCAAAAACACAACTATTCTCAAAACACTTGTTTCTCCTCCTCATCTTCCTCAGTGTCTTTTTCAGTTTCCTCATCTTCGTCAACATAAAACAAAACAATAAAATCAGTGTCTTCTTCAGTTTCCTCATCTGCTTCAACATAAAACAAAACAATAATATCAGTGAAGAATACGTTAAACCTGGAATCTATACTAAAACGAGAGCAATGAACCATTGTTATTAATCCATGATTAATCAAATGAATAAAATTCCACCTTTTCCAGTGTTGTCCCGTGCGTTCGCATCTTTGCCAATACCACCTGCACAAAATTGAACAGCGTTACACCCATGCAAATAATGTGTTACTTCAATTCCTAAGATGTGTTACTCTAACGAGTACAATACGTTACTTTAACATCATCATCAAAACCCTTTTCTCAACGTTCATTTGTGTTACTGTAATTAAAATTAAGTGTTACTTTAACTCAGAAGATATGTTATTTCAACGACGTTTCTGCGTTAATAGAAATCAAAACAATAGTATCAGTGGATATAATGAAAAATCTAAATAACAAACATAAAACCCTAAAATCTATAAAGATCAAGAGAGCAATTAACCATTGATACAAAACTATGATGAATGAAATGACAATGAAAGCAATATCAACATGAAAATTGACGTAAAAAAAGAACGCAAATTGACGCACGATGTATCCATGGATAAAAATTGAATCAAAACGTGAAAGAAATATTGAAACTCACCATTGTTATACTCGATCAATTGCTTATCAACAGTTGAAGAAGATGACGCGGTCATTGAATCCATTGTAACGGGATTTCGAGCACAGAATTGATTGATTGAATGAATGAACGAACGTGATGAAGAAAGGGTTTTTTTTTTTCAGGTTTGAATGAACGTGAATGATGAATGAATGTGATTAAGGGAGTTATTGTTTCCTAAATTCATGGGAGCTATTTTAGGAACGTAAATCTTTTTTTTAATGCAAATACTATGATGAATCTTGTCCATCCATCCTCATCCCATCCAATGGATGAGATGAGGACTTAAGGATGCTTGGAAATAAGGATGCTTGGTATGACTTTGATTCCTAATCGGATCCTGACACGAATTTCTGAGATTTCCTGGTTAGGCCTATATGCCTAGATGAAACAGGGGAAGTGGTAAAATCCTATTCCTGTGATGATTAGGAAGATGGATATTCTTTACTATAAATAGAGGGCTTTGGCTCCTTATTTTTCATATTCCCACCCAAATCCTTTCTTTTATCTCAAAATCTCTTAGACTTTTTAGGATAAAATAAAAGAAACTATTCTTGCGATGGGTATTGACCATTTGACCGCGATGCTTTATGCGTGGGCCCAGGATTTTCGAGACGAAGACAGAGTCCAGTTAACTCAAATGGGAATTGTGGCTTTATTCCCACTTCAGCGACTTAGGGTAAATTCGCATTTTCTTGATGCTTGCTTAGCCTTTTGGGATACTACCTTTCATGTTTTTGCATTTCCTCGAGGAGAAATATGTCCTCTTCCTGAAGAGATAGCAGCTATTGGAGGGTGGTGCCCTAATGCTCGTCCTGCTATTCCCCCATTTTATCCCGACCCAAGGAGGAGGCTGAGGGATTTTCTAGGGTTGTCGCATGCTGAGACAGCCCGTATGGTGAAGGGAAATTCGGTTTCCCTATTTGACTTGGCTGATAAATTTATGAACCCAGTTGGTGAGAGAATTACTTCTACCCATAGGCGTAGGGCCTTTGCCTTTTGTCTGCTGCATAGATATGCCTTCGAAGATCGAATGGATGCTGACTCATGCTTAGGTGAGATCAGGCTAATCAGCATAGTCGATCAAATGGAGACGGGTCATAGCCCAGCTTGGCTGATAACTGGGGAGATTATTATGGGTCTTGACGCTAGGAGGCTCGAACCAGGTCAGCGATTGACAGGGAGCATCCGTCTTTTGCAGGTATTTTAACCATTTTTCCGATTTCCCGATTTTCGCGATAATCCCGAATTTTCTCGGTTTTTTTTCCGGAATTTTCGTTTTCTCGGTTTTTTCGATTTTTTTTGATTTTGCCGAAATTTCTCGATTTTTTACGAAAATTTTTAATTTTTCGATTTTTCGAATTTTTCGAATTTTTTCAACTTTCTTTTTTTTTCGAAAGTTTCTGACTTTTCGAAAATTTTGCAGATCTGGTTATCCGAGCGTCTGTCGATTATAGAGCCCCCGGTGAACATACCCAAATATCGCAGTAGTCAGATCGGTTCAAGGTCTCGCCGAATAAGATCAAGTCATCCCATAACTCAAAAATATTGGGATGAAGAGCTAACATTCCACGGCGGGTCTTTGATTAGGTGGAACGTCATTTGGTGGTTCCTTTCGAGGTTGACAGGATTAGCTAGGAGAGACAAGGCCCGTTATCTGGTGATTTTGTCTTTGGACTGGACTGTCCATATCTATCCGGACCGTATACTAAGGCAATTCGGTTCGTTTCAGGAAATCCCTGAGACTGAGGCAATTATTAGCGTTTCGATCCAGTTGGACGCTATGTGTGACACGTGGCTACAGCGGTGGTTTACCCGTGTCATATGGACTATACCTCGCCCTTGTCAAACCACTTGGGTTTCTGAATCCTATCGAAAATGGACTTCTGAAAAATCCCAGGAGGCCCGTAAAGCTTTGAAGATCGAAGAAGCTCTTGATTTGGCCCGTCGAGAATCGGCCAAAAATAATAGGCGGTTCTTTGAAGAGACTCCAACTTCTTTCGCTGAGCCAGGGTCGGATTCTAGGTCAAAATCTAAGACTCAGACTAATGAGACTGGTGCTAGCGATTTGGAGAGAAGACTCGGACCGAGGCTGGCGGTCCGAGACAGGCTAGGCCCGCGTGACAAAGAGGTGACCAGGGGGTCGAATTTGAAGAAACGAGCCCGGGCTAAGGAGGTTCCCTTGGTGATTAGGGAGCGTTCACCTCCACCTCGACGCCGATGGACCGAGAAGGAAGCTAAGGGCAAAGGAAAGGGAAAAATGCCCTAGTTTATATTATTTAAGTATTAGTTTTATTCATTTTGTGATGATTTTTTTTTTATTTTTTTGTAATTTTATTATTATATAAATAAAGAAAGGTTTATTAAAGAACCGTTCCTGTTTGTTTTTTTTTCGACTGCAGTGGTTGTGCTCTTTTGAGGGGCTGCCTACGTATCCATAATAAATGGACTCAAACCAAACGTAGTTCAGACTGAATTAATTTGCAATTTCGAAATACATCAAGACTATTGGTTCAAGATGTTTGAAACAGTAGAATGAATAATTCTAGCTTTTGACTTGTCTTTAAAAGTTTTTTTTAAAAAAAAAGATGTTTTTAATAAACTTTTTGCAGATGACATTGAGAAAGGTGGGTTAAGGGTAGTAGCGCTTCAGCTGGTCCAGGTTAGTTGGGTTGACAAACTCGTTTCCGTCCAGATCCGTTAGCATTACCGCTCCACCTGATAGAATCTTCTTTACCAGATATGGCCCAGCCCAGTTAGGTTTGAATTTTCCCCTTGGGGTCCACTGGCAATAAAGCTCGAACCGATTTGAGGGCCAAATCTCCTTCTTTGATGTTTCTGGGCCTCACCCTTTTGTTGAAAGCCCGCTGGATTCTCTTATGATATATTTGAATATTATTGAGGGCACGAGATCGTCGTTCATCTAAAAGGACTAGCGAGTCATATCGTGCTCGAACCCAATCAGCTTCAGGTACCTGACTCTCAAGTAGGATTCTGAGTGATGGCACTTCTAACTCAACGGGTTGGACTGCTTCCATGCCGTATGTAAGGTAATACGGTGTTGCCCCGGTCGCAGTACGAATCGAGGTCCGATATCCCCAAAGTGCAAATGGTATTTTGTCGGGCCAGTCTCGATAATTATCAGCCATCTTTTTGAGTATGGTGACAATTGTTTTATTAGCCGCTTCTACCGCTCCATTGGTCTGGGGTCGGTAGGGTGAAGATGTATGCCTTTGAATTTTGTACTTGGTTAGCAAGGCTGCTGTTTCGGCTTGAAAATGGGTCCCGTGGTCACTAATGAATTCATGAGGGATCCCATATCGACATATTATCTTATTTTGAATGAATTTGGCAACATGGCTGGCGTTGAGGATACGATAGGATTCAGCTTCGACCCATTTGGTGAAATAGTCGATTGCTACCAAAATGAAGCAGTGTCCTCCGGTTCCCGAGGGGTTTATCTTTCCAATTATGTCGATTCCCCATGTTGAAAATGGCCATGGTGATGTCATGGTGTATAGCAAAGATGGCGGCATATGTTGTACATTGGCAAAAATTTGACAATTATGGCAATGTCTAACATATTGTTGACAGTCGGTTTCTATGTTATTCCAGTAGTAACCGAGCCTCATGATTTTTCGGACTAGCATTTTGGCATTCATGTGTGGACCGCATTCGCCATCATGTACCTCGGCCATAACTTTTTCGGCGTTGTTTTATCAACACATCGAAGGAGAGCCCCCTGTGCTGTCTTTTTGTAGAGTTGCCCATCGTCGGTGTGGATGAACTGGGTTGCCAGTCTTCGCAGGGCCTTTTTGGCTCGGTTGTCATCTCCGGGTGGATATTCCCCTGTTGCTAGGTATGTTAACACAGCTTGATACCATGGCTCAGGATCAGGTATCTCGACTTCTTCGATGTCGTGGATATATGCTGGCTCGGATCGTCTTTCGACACAGATTGGCATACTGGTCATATGGTCGGGGATGTTTAGCAAAGATGCCAGTTTTGAGAGTGCATCTGCGAATTGGTTTTCTTCCCGAGGTAGGTATATGTATTCTACTTTCTGGAATTGCCTCTCGAGATCCCGTACTCGTGCTTGGTAGGCCACGAGATTAGCATTTCGAGTTTTCCATTTTTGAAGTGCTTGATTAATGACCAGAGATGAATCACCCTGTACTCGGAGGTTTGTGGCCCCTAAGTCGGCGGCGGCTTGTAGCCCGTGGATACATGCTTCATACTCAGCGGCGTTGTTAGTGACGTCGAAGTCCAATTTTATGGATACGGGAGTATGTTCACCTCTTGGTGAGATTAGAAGAATTCCGACTCCAAATCCTCTGAAATTGGATGCCCCGTCGAAGTACAAGTCCCATGCTTTGGTATCAGTGTGGAAAATGTCTTCGTCTGGGAAGGACCAAGTGTCGGTGTGTCCTTCTTCGGTTACGGGACTGTCAGCCAGAAACTCGGCTACTACTCGTTCTTTGATGGCTTTCAGTGGTACGAATTTTAGGTCGAATTCTGCCAACATCAGAGTCCATCTTGATATTCTGCCGTTGAGGATGGGCTTTTCGAAGAGGTATTTGATTGGATCCATTCTGGATAATACTTGTACCTCGTAACTGAGCATGTAATGTCGGAGCTTTTGAGTGGCCCAGACCAAAGCTAAGCACGTCTTTTCGAGCATGGTGTACTTACACTCGTACTCTAAAAACTTTTTGCTGATGTAGTATATAGCCCGTTCTTCGGAGTTGACCGTCTGAGCTAGCATAGCCCCCATGGCTGTCTCTGTCGTGGTTAGGTATAGTGACAAAGGCAAACCGTGCTGAGGTGGCATTAGGACCGGTGGTGAGGCCAAAATCTCTTTGATTCTATCAAAGGCTGCTTGACATTTATCATCCCATAGTAACCGTTCTCCTATTTTTAGCTTCTTGAAGATTGGTTCGCACACCATGGTTAGCTTTGAGATGAACCTACTGATGTATTGGACTTTTCCGAGAAACCCTCTTATCTCTTTTTCGGTTTTAGGGGGCTGCATCTCGGTGATGGCCTTGATTTTGGTTGGATCGACTTCGATACCTCGTTGGCTAACAATATGACCCAATAATTTGCCAGATGTTACCCCGAAACTGCATTTCTGAGGGTTTAGCCTCATGTTGTATTTGCGTAATCGGGTGAAGAACTTTCTCAGGGCGGTGATGTGACCGTCCCTGTCTTTGGATTTGACGATCATGTCGTCCACATAGACCTCCACTTCCTTATGCATCATGTCATGCAATAAAGTCGTGGCGGTTCGTTGGTAGGTGGCCCCGGCATTGATGAGACCAAATGACATAACTGTATAGCAGTAAGTACCCCAAGGTGTAATGAAGGTGGTCTTATCCATATCTTCTTCTGCCATTTTTATCTGATTATACCCTGCATACCCGTCCATAAATGATAGAAGGGCATGATCTGCTGTGTTGTCCACCAGTATATCGATGTGTGGTAACGGAAAATCGTCTTTCGGGCTAGCTTTGTTAAGATCCCGAAAGTCTACACAGACACGAACCTTACCATCCTTTTTAGGGACTGGTACTATGTTTGCAACCCAATCTGGATACTCAGAGACTCGTATGAACCCAGCCTTGAATTGTTTGTCGACTTCCTCCTTGACTTTGAGGGACCATTCGGGTCTCATGCGTCGGAGTTTTTGTTTAACCGGCTTGAACCCTTCCTTGATCGGTATATGGTGCTCGGCTATTTCGCGATCGATCCCCGACATGTCCTTGTAGGACCATGCGAAGACGTCTTTGAATTCTTGAAGGAGAACTATGAATTGTTGTTTCTCCTCGGGATCTAAGGATAGCCCTATCTTAAGCATCTGAGGTTCTAAGGTTGTTCCCACGTTGATGGATTCGGTTTCTTCGATCACCGGATTGCGGGATTCCCTTTGCTCTAGTTGCTCGATCAGGTGTGGAGGCAAGGATACCTGTTGGTCGGGCTTCTCAATGTCATTGCACATAAAATTTTTGAAATTTTGAAAATGAGACAAGTCGTAAGCAGAACGGTTGTTATTATTGATCATAAATTGGGAAAAGAGCTCGAAAAGAGCGGCCATCTGATCACTAGTCAGTGGCGGGATAGGTAAGGTGCCCGGGACAGATCCCGAGGCACCAGGAATGGCTAAAGGGAGAGGGGGAGTTACAGGATTGACCCTAGCACTAGACTCATTAGACTCAATCTTAGACTCTGACTCGGACTCCGACTCAGACTCGGACTCAGATTCTGGCATTTCTCCTTCTCCTGTGATCAGCTTGTAAGTTCTTCCTTGACTGTCAGTCCATTTGACAGTCTTCCTCCAAGCTCTGGTTCCGGACCCGACTTCTGAGATCATCTTAGATGGGTCAAAGGTGCGGCTACGGAGAATGAGGCTGACTAGCTCTTCCTTTGGTGTTGGAACCGCGAGTTCTTCCCCAAAAAGTAGCCCTAGCGCGGGCTCGGCACTCTTAGCGTCTTCGGATTGGATGAGAGCGAAGATGTCGTCCGGTATGTAGTTGCAGTCCTGGGCCAAGTAGGTCCCAGGGCGTATGTTTGTGGGCCGATATAGGCCGGTTTGAACAGTCTCGAACACTGGAGTGACAAAGATAACCTTACCGGTTTTAGCTTGACCCATGTTTTCCGGGGTTAGGGTGAAGCCCAAGCCTGTTTGAGTCCTCCCATTGTCCAGAACTTCGAGAATTTTTCCTGCAGGGAGATCGGGCCTTGATGTAACCCCTGGTAGAAAGCCCAGATTCTGAAGCATCCGGTTGAGGGGGACCGTGAAGTAAGGGCGGAAGAGATGATCTTCTTCGATGGCTCCTACGAAATCGAACCCCCATAGATCGGTGCGGCCCGAGGTGTTGTAATTAGCCACAGTCATAGGTGTGGCTTATATAGTGATGACGGTGTCACGCAAAGGCAGCTTGATTTTCCGATGCAAAGTGGAGGACACGGCCCTGGTTGCATGGATCCAAGGTCTTCCTAGAAGAAGATTGAAGGAAGAAGTCACGTCGATCACTTGGAATTCCAGCTCTTTTTCTATCGGGCCTGTTATGATAGTGAGTTTTGTGGCTCCGGCGACTGACTTTGGGCTTCCGTCGAAAGCCTGAATGGTTTGAGCTGTTGGAATATAGTCGGCCTCGGTGATGCCGAGGGCTTTGGCGGTCCTCAAGGAGAGGACGTTGACTGCTGACCCGTCGTCAATCAGGGTCATAGGTAGTTACTTTCCGCGGCAGATAACCGTGATGTAGAGGGCCATGTTGTGGGCTGGCCCAAATGGTGGTAGATCGGTATTGGAGAAGGTGATCAGTGCACAGTGGGCCTTCTTCTATGGATCTTCCTTTTAGGTGGGGTAGGACTGTGGCTACCATTTCAGCCGGGGTAGCCATGGAGTCTATCTTGACTTGATCGAGGGCCTTAGTGAGTGCCTCTTGATGTTCTTGAGAGCTAACTAGGAGTTGCCATATGGAGAGGTCAACTCGAGTCTTGCTTAGCTGTTTCACAAGAGCCTTTTCAGCAGTCGGCTCTTCTGGGGCAGGCTCCACTTTGAGTGACTCGGCAATGATAAGGGCTTGACTAGTGGCTAAGGCCTTGGACTTAACCTTCTGAATCTCCTCGGGCGTGATGGGGACAGCTTCCCCTTTGGTGAGGTAGACATCGTCTTCGTCATCGCACCAGATCCCGTTTATTTGTGGGATAAATGGAGAAATGAGGTGTGAGCAATTCCACTATTTCTCCGGAAAAGATGGCGTGAGTGGCCAACGGGTTATCCTTGTTGTTGGGCTTACCCCCGGGCAAAGGGATTTTCCCGCTTTCAATAAGGTCTTGGATAAGGTGCTTTAGTTTCCAACATTTCTCGGTATCGTGCCCCTTACCACGATGATAGTGACAGTATGCCTGGAGGTTGTAGGCCTTAGAGCGACGTTCGACCGGGATATCCGGTGTTGGGCCTATCGGGGTGATCAGGCCTTTCGATGATAACCTCTGAAGGGCATTTTCATAGGTAGTGCCTATGTTGGTGAATACGCGGGGAGTGGTAGTTTTCTGGGACGAGGTATCGAGTGCATTTACCTCGTCGAAAATGCTACGAGTAGCAGCAGTAGTAGTGGGCTTGCTTGTTGATGAGCTAGCCCCTTGGTATCCTTTAGTGGAGGCCTTAGTGAGGCTTTCCAATCTTAGATCATCCTCGATTCTTGTTCCCATTTCAGTTAGGACCGCGAAGCTAGGTATGATGGCGTACCGGAGATGGACCCGGTAAGCTGGAAGTAGGTTCTTGACAAAGGCTTCAACCAACACTTTTTCACTGGGCTTATCGACCATTTTGACGCTTTCAGCCCTCCAGCGTTGAAGGTATTTTGTGAATCCTTCCTTAGGTTCCTGGGCCATTACTTCCAGGGTGCGCATAGTGGTCTGGATTTCCGTGTTGTCGGCGTAGTTCCGAGCGAATTCCGTTGCCACGTCATCCCAAGTTTTGTATTTCTTGGGATCGAGCCGGTAGTACCAGGCCCTTGGGTGCTTCTCGAGAGATGAAGCAAACAGGTGTTTGAACATGTTGGACTTAACCCCTTTAAGGGCCATGAATTCCTTGAAAGCCCGGATATGGTGGACCGGGTCTTCAGTACCCTCGAACATTGGCAGACCCGTCAAATTGAGATTGGTGGGTAGTTCGTCGGTCAATGGGGTGTAGATCCTAGCATTCTCCGTATGGATGGAGCTTTGGGTAGTCAGGTGGACCTGTTCTTGCAGTTTGAGGACTGCACTGGCCAATGCGGCTAGAGGTCCGTCATCTTCGATCGAAGCATTGGGGGTTCCCTGTTCTACGGCACTAACCCGAGTAATGATGGAGATCTGGTCTTCTCGCATTTTCCTCAGTTGGTCTTGGATTTGGGCCAATGAGGTGGTCAAGTCATCTATGGCTTTTTGCGTCATGGCTCGAGTGTGGGGTGACCTCTCTGTAAGGGCACCGCGTAATCAGTAACTGACCCAGATCTTAGAATCAAAAGTACATCCCAAGCTAGGAAAAAAAACTAGACTAGACAAAGACCGGAGACTGACTTCTAAATGGATGACGCGTGGATGATGGGCCTTCCTTAGGATTCGGCATAGTGGGCCTAGTCCTGTTCGAAGGAAGGTCTACGTGAGAAATCCCCAGACTTTAGACTCGAGTGTGTAAACGGGCTTCCCTTTGTAGGAGTTAGTCCTACGAAGGTGGGCCGTGCCTTGACAAGTAAGGCGGACTAGGATGGGGTGGAAACCCGTGATATAAGATCGACGGGGTTTCGACGCTATAGACTCCTACAACCTATGACAAGACCCGTCACTGCTAAATACGGGAAGTCCTAAGAAGAAGAGGATTTTGAAAAGAGAATTTGAATTTGAAAACCGAGCAAAGTCGGATTGGAAGACCCGATTTTTTTTGAAAACCGAGAAAAGGGTTATCGGGCCGAAATTTCGGGCTTTTTTTTTGAAAAGGTTTGGACAGCATACCGGCTAAAAATAGGCTATTTTGAGTCAAAATCATAAGTCCTAAATTTGGCAGCTTTCCGGGTTTTGAAAAAGTAGATGGTTTGAAAAGATGCAAGTTTTTTTTTTGAAAATGACGGTTTTTGAAAAGACCTAAAAGGATCAAGTAGCATGTAGTCATAGAATCAGTATAACGACGCCATGTATGCTCTTAGTCTAAGTCTCGGTCGGTCTAATAGGGTCTATACCAACAACGATGGCTTTCTCGTACTGAGGACGGACTCCCTAAGCCGAGTTGGTCTTAGGACATGCCGCGAAACCTAAACGAGTTCCGCCATCGAAGTCTTTAGTGCATCCAAGTGGGAATGCACCGTGGTATAGTGGGACGTCGGTCACAAGTAACCGGCCCGGGATAGAACGGGGTTATGCATGAACCATTGAACCAAAACGTGTACATTACTAATCGAACGATTTCTTTTCGAGTCTCACCCTGAGGATGCCGATGGTAAGTGACACATCAGTTAATCCCCAGCGGAGTCGCCAAATTGTGGACATGACATAGGTCCACCCCGACGCGGCAAAGCGCGGGTTTTGGGGAGGCGATAGAATTTCCATATGAGATGGATCGAATAGAATTTTAAATCGAAGTAGGAGTCGCCACCGAATTTTATGGTTATTCGGAACCATTCGAACCCACTCTATGTCGTAGTGGGCCATACTTAAAGCCTGGCCCATTTCCGATGTCAGAGTTTATTGGGTTCGTCCCTTAGCATATCGATACCGATGCCGACTGGGCGGTTAATCGTATATTGAATGACTCTCGTTGCCAATGGTTTCGGACATCCGGAAACCACGGTTCTGAGTAAGGGGTGAGGGTACGTGTTGGGAAGTTCAGTGAGAACACCCAACCCCGCCCGCACTTAGCGGCCTTTACTAAGATATCGTTCGGTTTTGTGTACACGCGTTAGTTCGACGATGAAATGATATGCAGAGATTATTTTCCTAAGACATGTGAAGAAAAATAAATAAATGGGTTGCTAAGTCGTTTAATGCATGTTAAACTATTAACGTCGAAGATAGTAACTATTAACGTCTAATAAAACGATAAAAAGAAAATATGAGAATAAGTTGCAACAAACACGAGAAAACGGGTTAGTAACGATCGAAATAATAATATATGAAAGAAATATGAAATCGAGAAAATAAATATTAATTAAAACGTTGTTTTGTATAAAAAACGAAGTTCGAGAAAGTAAAAAAAACGAAAAAAAAACACGTCTAGGCCGAGAGCCGCGCGACTCGCCCGAGACTCTTGCGGGTCGCGTGGCGGCCTGATTTCGACAACGGTTTTCGGAAAATTTTGATTAAATCGCGTACGAATATTGCATAACTCGTACTCGACTTAATATTCTTGATATTCGTTATATTCGATAGTTGATTATCAAATATTTAGAATAGTTTTGGAAAAGATGTAAATTTAGAAATCGTTTCGTAAAATAATAAAAATAAACGAACGAAAAACTAAAAAAATAGAACCGGATCAGACTCGTGCGCGAGTCGCCTGGACCGGGCGCGACTCGCGTACGGGTCTGGTTTTTATTATTTTTTTTGTTCGAAAATTGTTAATCTTATAAATCGCGTACAAATATGAATTAATTTATACTCGGTTTATATTTTCGATGTTCGTCGTATTCGACATTCGATTATGAAATCGATATCGAATAGTCGGAATGACTTTAGAAAAGGGTTTTTGAAAAAAGTTTGTTTTTGAACGAAAAGATGTAAAAAAGATTTTGAACGAAAAGTTGTAAAAAGATGTAACGATTTCGTCGAAAACTTAATATAATTCTTTTTGATACGATATTCGATTATATAGAATCAATATCATATTTTAAGAATATTCGATATATGAAAATAGTTTTTAATAATATCGATATTAGAAAAATAGAAAAAGACCGACGAAAAGACCCATAAAAAAACGAGAAGAAGAGAAGAGAAGAAGGAGAGACGGGTTTGATTTACACCCTCAACCTACATGCTTTGTGTTCTCGGTATAAGGCTCATCGGACGGTGGCTTAGGCACGGGAGCGTCGAGATGATGCGGGTGAGTTAAGGTGTCGGTTTTTTGGAGGTTTAGGACGCCGGGTTTGGACGTGCGGTCAAGGCTCCGAGGCTTCGGGAAAATTGTCGGGATTTGCTAACTATCGGATTTGTATATGAATCGTGGGTAGAGGCTGTTTTTTTGATGTGACGGGTGTAAAAACCGTGTGTATTGGCTGGAAAAGCGAGGTAATTGATGTCCCTTTTGTGTTGGACGGGAGGTCCTATTTATAGGGAGTTTCCGACCCTGGTTTAGAAGTTTGAGTACCGCTTAGGATAGGAAACGTAGGAGTTTGATGGAAATAAGAATTCCGATTTCTTGGCCAAGAAGAAAGGGAAACACGGCTGTTTTGTACTGTTTTGGCCGAGTATTTTGCACTCGGTCAAGTGTTCGAATCGGTTTTCGAATAGGATTCCTGTTCGAGCTAGAATTACCGCTTGAGTAAGAAGCTGAGGAGAACGAGGATTCCGTTTTCTTGTGAGGGAAGAAAGAGAGGAAAACCGGCTGGTTTGAGGGTGCATTGGCCGAGTATTTGGTACTCGGTCAATGTCTGAATCGGTTTCCGGATAGAATTCCTACTTGAGATCGAATTCTACCTTAAACGGAATTGTTTATTATTTTCGTATGGCTGATTTTTGTGGAGTTATGGTCCGAGCTGGACACGTGAATTATCACGGTTGGTCTGCAAGTCTCGGGGAATAATTTTGACCGGGTTTTGACTCGGTCGCAAAAAGACGGTTTTACCCCTGGTGACGGTTTCGACCCAAATTAGTGTTATTTGACTCGAAACGACCCACTGGGCCTGAAATTGAGGTTGGTTTTATGAAATTTGTACTCCTTAAAATGTCTAAACCAAATGTCCATGATTACAAGCCCATATCCGAGTCTATCAAAGCACGTTTACGTCCTATCATCATCGGGTGTTTGGCGGGAACTACTATAGACACCTAGCGGTCAAAATGTGGGTGTCTACAGTACTCCATGTAGTAACAGTGACACATTTAGTTGGAGGAATGTTATGTTATGTTAAAGACAAAAGCGAGTGCAATGTTTGTTGATCAAATCCGTCGCAGTCACCAAAGTCACAGCAACTCATACATACATACGCACTGTCACTACAACAAAATCACCTTTTCGCGGCGATTATTTCCTGACAATTGAGAAGTCGACATAAATAATATACTTATATTCATTGTGAATGACCCCTTTCATAGCAAATATCAATCGACGCTATTAAACCCGACGAATTAACGGGTTATCTCGTCACAACCCTAATATTCCAATAAACCCACTTAAAACCTACCCTCCTTATCACTGGAATCACATCCACCGATAAAATATCATGTCTTTCAACCTCCATCGTCGACAAATACTCAAGTTTGCGAACACAGCAATGGCTCTATCTCTAACGATACTGCCTCGTCGTCTCTCAACTTCTGTTTCTCGAATCTGATTCGCCAGGTGGTGCGCTCGCGCCACTCGCGGACTAGTCTGGTCGTCGCGTCTTGTGCGTTTCATGATTCACAGATCTGAATTTTATGTTTTGTTTTGATTTGATTTTCAATTTTTGTTTGTTCGATTTGGGAGATTAGTATGATTTGGGTAACCATGCTTGTCTCCTTGTTACGATTTTCTATGTTCATATACTGTGGTTGTACTTCAAATCAAGTTACGAGGGAATGCCTTATGAGTTATATGATTGTATCTCTTTTGTCATACATCCATAATCTTCCGCAATTCAAGCCATTGTTTTCAGTGTTTCTGGGTGCATTCCTTGAAGCTTTAATTATGCCAATCATATTTCCCAACACGTAACTGATATGAATATTCAATCTTCATTATATTATAATTTAGGTTGCTGGGGTTCCGGGAGTTACAGAGGCACTCTTTCAAGCACGACAATTTGCTCTTGCTGAGGAGAAGAACAAGCTGAATGAGACCCCCATGCTTTACAGTTGTGGCCTCTGTGGCAAGGGATACAGAAGCGCTAAGGATCATGCTCATCATCTTAACTCAAAGGCTCATTTATTACGAGCTTCCCAGGTAAAGAATCATCAAATTGAGGACAACGCCGTAATAAGGCCGTTGGTTTGGCAGACCCCGGTGAGACCTCCTATTGTAACAAATGTTGACTCGGATGAGAGTGAGGATAGTGAGTGGGAGGAGGTCGATCCTGAGGAAGACATGGTTGATGAGGCTGCAAACTCACTCAACATGAATGGGACGCCTGCTGATGCTGTTGACACTGATGTTGAAGTTGGATTTGAAGAGGACTTGGATCCAAGCTGTTGTTTCATGTGTGACAAAGAGAATCCAACCTTAGAAGCTTGCATGGTTCATATGCACAAAAAGCATGGGTTCTTTATTCCGGACACTGAGAATTTTAAAGACCCAAAGGGACTACTTACTTATTTGGGGATTAAGGTGACATTTCCATTGCACTATTATTTTCTTAATTAAGTTGTTTCCATAATCAATGGAGTCCAACACTTGGGGACTGTTTTGATTTGGGTTACGAAGGAATAAAACAAAATAGCTAAGTTAATGGTGTGCTATTCATTTTTATGGCGAAGTAGCATACATTCAATGAAATTCTAGACGCAGGATGTTAATCAGTTGTGGGTCATCGGGAACAACCTTTATGGTGTTAGAATCGATTAAGGTTGCATGCTTCTGCCTCCCCTTACCCATGCATTGATGGGGGCTATTGAGACATTCGGGTGATATTGTTGTGGTGGTATTTTCCATGATCATTACTGTGCTATTCTATATTCAATTTTTGTGTTCGCATCTTGTTAGGGGAGAAGAGATGTTTTCCAAGAACATCTGAAAAAATATCTAAGTATTGAGTTTTGAGGGGTAGTAAATAATGAAGTCAGTAAAGATGATAAATGACAAGTCTTAGCATTGGCAAGTGTCGGAACATTTTATCAACATAGTGATTGTGTGGATGCAATTTTGTTCACATTTACATTTACGTTGTTGCCAAATACTCACTATTTTTTGGGTATTGATTATGATATAATAAAATAAAATGACTTAGCAAACAAATTGCTTCTTTTCAGTGTGAAATGTGAATTAATAGTTATTGTGTGCAATTTTCATTGTGGGTATTGTGTACAGTTGTACATGTGACCTCCCCCACCCCAATCCTACCATTTATGGGAGCCTTTACGATATTGGAGTATTGTTTGTTGTTGTACTACTGGAGTGGACCAGGAGATTACTGGATAAGGATCAGGATATTTGATGGCTGATGCTTGAGAATTGATTGAAGTCTTTTCATCACTCTTCTCCATAATTATTACTTCCACACATATAAAAGAATACTTTAATGATTCAATAATCTTGTTCTTTTACCTGAGTTCTGGCCCACTGCTAATTAGTTTTGCATCTCTATATGTATCTGATTTCTGGTTTCATCGTTTCCAATAGCTACATGGACGAAGATGGTAAACAGTTGGTGGTCGTGAATGACGATGGTGCGAACGCTGTTGAATTTGGATGTGGTGGATCTGAACTCATTCTTAAGAGAAGAACTCAAAATGGAGTATCTGCCAAGACATTAGGATCCAAAGAGTTTTTTCGCTAATACAAGCAAAAACCACGTCCCCCCCCAAATGCTTTGGCTATTTCCATTTCGGTGTGTAAAGGCTATAATTGTATTCCATTGTGTAATGCTGGCATGCTAGTATATTGGAACTGACTAAGGACGTCAAAACTGCCAAGGAACTCAAAAGATATCAAGTAGGGCATCTATTGTGATCTTTAATCCTATGTTTGCCATGGGTTTGGATATATCTTACATAAGTTCTCTTTTGCAGGACCAGAATTTGGCATCGACGAATTTGATGTTCATACGGTAAAACTTGCTGGTAAAGAACGATATTCATATGTTGAGTAGTCATCTTGCTTGATGCAATGCTAGTGCATTCTAACTAAATGTAGTTCTCTTATGCACATTACACTTTTAAGGACTACTCCATGATGTTAGCCATGGTCCATTCGGTCACTTCGAGAGTTGTTTTCTTCCCAGGGTTCTTCAAGGCCCCTCATGTGTTGTTCCGTGTTTACAGTTTCGAACTTTTCTGTTCTTGTGTTATTGCATGACAGATTTATTACAGCACGATGAAGGATGATCGCATTAGCCACGAACCTACTGCCCGGATGCCGTCAAGACAGGATTGTCCGAGTGTGTGCTACAAAGTCGGTGCGTGAATTTAACGACTTTATTATCTCTCTTCGACATTTTTCATGATACACATATTATAAATAATTTAGGAATTTTGAGCATTAGAACATCCAAAGACATTTTTTGGCTCGTATGTTTAATTTACAGTCATGAGTATCTCCTAACTTTAGAAGCATGTCATTTGGATTAGCTAGATTTTGTCTCTCTTGCCATGTGATGAAACATGAGCTAAATAATCATGTTTCGAGCTTTCTTCTTTGTTGCCATGATTTTAATTTGCGGTCATAAATTGAAAAAAAATTGTATCGGAGAAACTCTCCCCAAAAGTGTCTATCGGAGAAACTTTCTCCAAATGTTCTTGAGTGGTATTCATATGACCTTTTTGTTTCTCCTTGGGAATGCAACATCCTATAATAAGATTCATGGATGTAGTTGATCATATCATCGGAGTAACGTCTTTCATCCTACTCGTTTTAATTTTTGTACATTGTGATTATATGTATGAAACTTTGTTATATGTCACTGAGTAGACATTTTTTGTTTTCCTTACACTCTAGAAGTAACGTCTTTCATCCTACTCGTTTTAATTTTTGTACATTGTGATTATATGTATGAAACATTGTTATATGTCACTGAGTAGACATTTTTTGTTTTCCTTACACTAGAAATAAAAAAAAATTCAGACTAACTTTGCATATACTACTTTTTATTCTTGTTTATTGCAGTTTCTTGAGGAACGACTGGTTTACGCAATACATGAGTTGGAGTTTAGCTTTAGTGGTCGAAGATGTAGTACAGAGCAATTGTTTTCAAGTTGTGAGAACATAATTCATCTTTTTTTTGTTAGTTTAACTTGGTCGTCGTTGTTATTGGATATGTTCCGTGTGTAATTTTTTTTTTGATTTTATTAGTAATATAAAATTTACATCATTTTTTTCAATTGTCCCTTTTTAATTTTAATTTTCGTATCTTATCCAGGTTGTATGGTAAAAAAATTAAAGCCGCGATATTCAATTGGTAGAATTGCCATTAGATGACATTTTATAGTACATTTCCCATCGAATACAATCGTTACGATTCTCATTAGAGGACATTTTCTAGTATTTTTTCGTGTCGAATAGAATTGTTACAGTTGATTTTAGATGGAGAGTATAAACCACTTACCATATCGAACATAAATGCCACAAAAACCGCCACTAAAGCTCACCTTCTTTCGTGTCGATTCTAAGAAGCTAACCCAGCGAATAGATTATTCGCCACGAAAGGCTACGACAACACCGCCTACCCCAACGAATACACAATCGATGAGGAAATCTTTCGCGTCGAATATAATCTCCACGAAATACCAAAATAATCGCCGCGAAAATGTGATTTTGTTGTAGTGTGTTAGCTGTATATATACAACTCCATAGGATGGAGTTGATAATGAAGAGACTACTGTAAGTAAGTAGTAAATCACGCACCTGCCTGTGTTTAATGCATGCTTAGCTTAGCTTGCATTCACATATATACAACTGAGACAACAACATACAATACCAAACTAAACTTGGAAAATCTTACATTGTCCTATCATCAATTCAATTCAATTATTAATCCTGGCCTTGATTTCAGGAGCTTCATATATATTTGGAATATTTACTTTTCCTCATCTTCTCTGTCTAATCCCTCATCATCCTCACCCTCTGGAGGTTTATCCCCTGCATACAATGCATGCTCTCTCTTCAAGGTTATTCCTCCTTTCTCTTTTTACTCCTTTATTCATTCATCATCATTATATTCGTATGTCTTTTCTACATTCACCCTCATATGCATATACGCGGGTGGCCGAATCTAGAACTACATTTTTGGGTTGCGGGTTTTACCATTTTATACTTATATTAAATGCTTTCATATTTACCAATTCTTATCATATTTTACATTTTAAAGTTGTCAACCCTTCTTTGATGGACAGGAGATACTTCGGAGAAAGGTTGAGGAACATCATGAACAGCGGTGTCTTGATTCTAGTCGCTTTATTAGCATGTTTATTAAGTTTCCTCATTGGGTATCCAATTTAGATTTGTGGTTAAGTATCTTTATAGTGTGGAAGGAAGATATATAATGTCTTGTGGCTGTAATTAATTGTTTTGTTATTAATAAAATTTAATTACTATTTATGTGAAAGTGGTGTGCCAATTTCGTTTTTTTTTGTAATTTTAGTAGCTCAATAGACATATGGCGTACAAAATAACCCATGTCTTTATTTATAAATAGACATAGGGCGTACAAAAAAACCATGAATATTATTTCTATGGACATGGGTTATTCTGCAAACCTATGTCTAATATGAAAATAGACATGGGTTATTTGAAGAACCTATGTCTATGTTTTAGATAGACCGGGTCGTACAACCTATGTCTAAGTATTTGACAATAGATGTCACCCAACTTAACATGGATTGCAAAACCCATGTCTATTAATAAAAATGACCCATGTCTATTTGATGTTTTGTAGTAGTGCTATTAGGTTCAGTTCTGGCTTGCCTTTGTCTTTCTGGTGGGATTGTGTGTTGACCGCTGCCTACATAATCAACAGGCTTCCTACTCCTCTTGTAAAGAACAAGACCCCATATGAGGTCCTGTTCAAGCAAGCACCCAAATATGAATCCATGAAAGTATTTGGGTGCCTAACCATGGTATACAATCCAAGCAGGGACAGAGATAAGTTTCAACCTAGAGGCATCCCATGCATCTTCATAGGGTATCCTCTATCTCAGAAAGGTTACAAGGTGTATGATATTGTGAAGAAAACTGTATTTGTCTCCAGATATGTCAAGTTCTTTAAAGGAGTGTTTCCATGTAAAATTAAGAACTTTGTGCAACATATTCCTAGCCTACACTCAGGAACTTACCTAAACAGTCCTATTCCTAATGTTGGAGATTCAACGTACTTCATTGAGCCTATTGTACCACCGGTTGCACTAGGTGAACCCACTGAATTTGAGACAATACATGACAGTGAGTCTGAAGAATAGACAAAACATCAACTTAATACTACTGAACCTGAGGATACGGAAGTGCTAAGAAGACCCAGGAGGGAAAGGAGAGCCCCAGAATGGACAAAGGACTTCATAGTAAACAATCCTGTCATGGCTCCTTCCCATATTGCAAATGTGGTCCAACTTCACTTGGATAAGCCCTTTGCTGGTTTCACAAGTATCACATCAGCAACTTCAGATCCATCCACTTTCCAGGAGGCGTGCAAAGATCCCAAATGGATCCAAGCAATGCAGCGAGAGTTGCAGGCTCTCCATGAGAATAAGACATGGGAACTCACTACACTACCCAAAGGAAAGAAAGCTATAGGGTGCAAATGGATCTATAAAACGAAATTCAATCCTGATGGATCCATTGAGAGACACAAAGCTCGACTAGTTGTTCAAGGCTTCAGACAAATGTATGGAGTGGATTATGATGAAACGTTTGCCCCAGTAGCAAAAATGTCGACGGTAAGAGCACTGCTCTCAGTTATCTCCATCAACAATTGGGAAACCTGTCAAATGGATGTGTCAAACGCATTTTTGCATGGTGATCTAATGGAAGAAGTATATATGATGTTACCTCAAGGATACTATGATGGCATCCTACAGGCTCACACGCAGAGGGAGCAGGAAAACCCAGAAGGGAAAGTCTGTAAACTTTTGAAATCCTTACATGGCCTCAAGCAAGCACCCAGACAATGGTTCTCCAAGCTCTCCCACACTCTTCTCAACTGTGGATTCCGTCAATCTCATGCCGACCACTCCCTATTTGTGAAATAACAAAACGGGTACACCACTGTTGTGCTAATATACGTGGATGATATGGTCATTGCAGGTGATAATTCTCAGAAGATACAACTACTTAAGGATCATCTCAATACCGCATTCCACATGAAGGACCTTGGAGAACTGCATTACTTTCTAGAATTGGAAGTAACCAGAAATAAAGCAGGCATCTTCATCTCTCAGCATAAGTACACCATGGATCTCCTTCACACTTTTGGCATTGCTAAGTCCAGGACCACTCAGTTGCCTATCAATCCCGTACTTAAACTAGAACCAGGGAAGGGCACACCTCTTCCTCAACCTGACATCTATAGAAAATTGGTGGGCAAATTGATTTACCTCACCATATCCAGGCCTGACATCTCCTTCTCGGTTCAGCTCCTGAGTCAATTCATGCAACAGCCTACATCTGATCATATGCAAGCAGCCAGAAGAGTCCTCCGGTACCTCAAGGCTGCTCCAGGTCAAGGCATTCTGTTTGTTAGCAATTATGCTGTAAAACTCACAGCGTACTGTGATTTTGACTGGGCCTCCTGTCCATTCAGTAGAAAGTCAACTACCGGCTATTGCATTCTACTTGGTGACTCACCCATTTCCTGGAAATCCAAAAAGCAGATTGTGGTATCAAGATCGTCAGCAGGGGCTGAGTACAAGGCCATGGCTATGACAACATGTGAGGTTACTTGGTTGTTCCAACTCCTGCAAGACCTAGGACTCAAACACCTACGACCAGCTCATCTCAAGTGTGACAACCAAGCTACCCTTGCGATAGCCGCTAACCCTGTCTATCATGAGCGAACAAAACATATTGAGGTCGACTGTCACTTCATTCGAGAAAAAATACAACAAGGATTGCTTACAACGTCCTATGTCAGCACCAAGGATCAAGTAGCTGATGTTTTCACGAAATCGTGTCCAATCAACCAGCATCACCACCTATTATCCAAGATGGGAGTTACGTCCAAACTACACTCACATCTTGAGGGGGAGTGTAAAGACAAGGATCACCTCAATACACAAGTACGTACAATCAAAGATACACTCATATCTAAGGGAAAGAAGGAAAGGACTATGTGATGGGACTAAAACTTAGTAGAGTATGCAATAGAGTCAAATATAGACTAAGACCTTTCTTATTGTTTTTCGGTTAATAGCTTGATTCTCTGGTTATTACCCAAGCCAGCAATATATACTTGACATCCTCAATGTACTGCATTAAGAATTCAATATACAAAAATACAACAACAACCAAATCTCTGCATATTCATTGCAGCACATATGCAATTCCGTCTTCTAATTCCTAAATAGCATTAATACTCTTCAATGCTCCCGCAAGATGTACGGGCGGAGCGAAAGTACAATCTTGAAAATCAAGAGGAACGAATCTCGGGTGAATATAAGAAGCGTCAACTCGCCAGTCCAAGATGCGTAAACTCGCCAGTCCAGGTGCGTAAACTCGCCAGTCCAGGGTGCGTAAACTCGCCAGTCTAGGGTGCGTAAGTCTAAGGTATCGGAACATTACATTAGAGTGCGTAAACTCGCCAGTCTAGGATGCGTAATTCGCCATTCTCGAGTGCATGTGCGTAACTCGTCAATGTAGGATGCGTAAACCACAAATTTGATTAAGTGGAGAAGATTAAACCACAAAATTGGGTTTAAGGGTAAAAGATCGATTTAGTGAGGTTGAAGAAAAGTTTATGGTGTGGGAGAAGGGAGAAATATTTTGATGCAATTCGATGGGAGGGCAGCGGAAGACGGGTAGTTTCAGGCTGATACGATGGATCTAGTCTCTTATACCATGTTAGAATTATGAAAGAATTATGAATTGCATAAATATTATTGATGAATAAAGTTCCTATATATAGAACATTACAAGAGATATAGTTTGTCTTAGGGTAGAAGTATACAATAATTGTTTTTGGTAAAATGTAAATATATTATTAAAATCAAGTCATTAATTAAAGGAACGATTTCTATACATCAACTTAATTCAAGATCGTAGGAATGTGATATTTACGTCTCCTGACACGACTCTCAATAGACTCTTTTATCTCTAGCATCAGTCTTTGTGGCAACTTCAAACTCCCTTCCTTCCAACATTGATTTCTCTCCAGCCAAATCGCATAAATCGTGGCCAACACGGCTGCAAACACCCACTGCTTTTTGACAAACAGACCTATGTCTCAATCTCGCTCAGCATGTCAATATATCTTGCCGATCAAGTCGACATTGTATCCAGTCCTGCAGCATCTCAAATACCCGACTTGTGTATAAGCAATCAAAGGAAGTATACAATAATTAAAAGATTCTAAAATGTACAAATTACCTGAACTAAATTATATCACAATCAATAATATGAGAAAATAATATCATAACGTATATACGATATCTCTAATACAACGAACATTCTTCAAATGCAAAATATGGCAATTGGAACAAACCTTAGACCCAATCAACTGCCTATACCATTACTACTGCAACTCCCACTATCCCGAGGTGAAGCAAACGGAGAAAGGTCCATAACACTAGATTAACATAATAATAATATTCATAAAACTAATTATCTCATCAAAAACGGATCAAAATACAGCAGAAATATAAATCATTATTGGACTACTGTAATTGAGACGGAAGTTTGACAAGATCAAAATCCTATAAGAAGCGGATCATATGTAATTTAAATACAGACCAGGATGGACTAAATACAGCAGCACAACTATATTATATATGTAGAAGAATAATCCTCAGGCATCAAAAACATAAATCATTATCGCACTAATGTAATTGTTGCCAACAATAATCAGAAACATAATCACTAAAAAAATCACTAAAAATTTGATGCCAACAATCTATCTACTGTAATTGTTTTATTAAATCTCCCCATTGTAACCGGAGATGATTCTGGTCAACCCACCACATTCAAACCCTTCATACAACCCGGCATATAAACATACACATAGAAATGAGACTGACTAAACCCAAACCCTAAACCCGACGAACTTAACCCAAAAATAAGGCAAATGCGACGAAACGAGGAATTTTGAAGTTAGAATAAGGTCAGGATGAATTGTTAACAGAAGACGAATTGTGAAGTTCCATTTCAGGTGAGGATGAACTATAAACTTACAATTGAGGAAATGAACATCCGGCGAAGACTAAACTGAGCGAGGGAACTTCCGCCGAAGATGCATAACAGCAAAGAAACTTCTGTGGAGAGAAAACGAGAAGACGGATGATGGCGGACGTGTGAAGGCGAAGAGTTGAGACGGACGAAGAGTTGAAGACGTGTGAAGGAGAAGAGTTGAGATGAACGAAGGCGGATGATGGCGGACGGGTGTCGGCAGACGGCGGATGATGGCGGACAATGCTTTGGGAAGACAAAGTGATGAAGAGGGAAGACGAAGTGTTGAAGCTTTGGCGGTTGATTGATTTTTTAATTAATCTTTTTTCAACTTGGCATTTTAATACAGTATATTGTTTATGAGGGATTTTGATATAGGAAATATTTCAGTAAACCTCTCTAAGATTGAGTAGGATTAAATAGGATTATTGTTACACTTTAATAGGATGTGTTTAGAGTATAAGCGCACTTTTAAAATATTTTAATAGCACGGGTTAAACCTACAAGCGTGCTATTTTCTTTATGAGGACGGTTATATTGACCAACCGTGCTAATAATGTAAATAAAATATTGATTCTTTTATTGAACCGTGTTATTTAACCAAGGTTATGGGTGCCAAAATTTATCATGATATAGAGGACAGTTCCCTATATAAGTGTCCTATTTTAGGCGTCTTGTATATATAATCAAAATTGTAGTAGTGTTTGGATGTTGTAATGGGGATGGAACATGGGCGATCACCCTCTTTACTCATTCTGGGTGAGCTCATCTTAGGTCTTGATGCTCGTGCCATGATGCATCGGGCTCCTTTTAGGGGTTCTAGGATAATTTTGCAGGTATATAGGGGTGCTATTTTTTTCTTTTTCAAAACTTGCCTTAGTTCGGAAGTGTGACATTGCATTGTGGTTTGTTCAGTTTTGGCTACAAGAGAGGCTCGGTTTAGTTGACCCTTCTCGGTCCGTCAATAGCTATAGCTATAAAGGCTTCACGGGTCCTAAGATGGTGCAGGCATGGAACGATGATTACACTGAGGAAAGATGGCACTCATACTTGTAGGCTAATGGGCGAGTGGATATCAGGTGGATAGTCCCGTGATGGCATATCAGCGGACAGGCCGGGGTTCCCTTCTCATCCTCGACTCGGGCTATGCAGATATTATCCTTAAGGGATCCGGTTTATATTTATCTGAGCGAGTTGTCGTGTCAAATGTGGATGAGGTCAATCATATCGGAGGTTACTAGGTTGGCTCCTATGTCTGACTTGTGGATGGAGAGTTCTCTTGAGGAATTTAAGATATCTTGGGGACAGAAGTTTTCACGTCCCATTGTTATAGAGAGTGCTCGACCGACCGACATTACTTCTTTCCGGCGGGAGGTTTATGAATACCCGTCAGGAGAGAGCAAGTCGAAAGTTAGGAAAACCGCGGTGCTAGAGGATAAGGAGGCGACTCAAGGCAACGTCACTAAGTGCCCGACCGGAGACAGCGTTAACGATCCTAGTGTCGTTAGTTCGTCTATACGGGCCAAGACCAATGTGACCCTTATTGAAAATGTGAGTGATGAGTGGAAGATGCTCGATGTAAAGGGCCTCGACAAAGGCTCGATTTAATTGATTTTTTTTATTAATGAGAAGTACGTTTTTTTATTTATTTTTTTGTTCTTTTTTCGTGGTGGCTCGCAACTCGATTCTTCATTTTACCCGGAGCGCCCTTTTGGGTTTTCACTCGGTCCTCGGCTCACCTTTTGTTTTGCCCTTTTTTTCTTCTTCTTTTTTGCTCTTTTTTTACTTCCTTTTTTTTTACGGCTCGCAACTCGATTCTTCACTTTGATCGGAGCGCCCTTTTGGGTTCTCACTCCGTCCTTGGCTCGTCAATTTTTTTTACGACGGCTCGCAACTCGTTTCTTCATTTTGCCCGGGGTGCCCTTTCAGGTTTTCACCCTGTCGGCGGCTCGTCGTTTGTGCTTCATCATTGAAATCACTCGTTAATCAGAACGCGGGGAAGAGGTTTCGATTTTCATGTGAATCGAGTAATCGATTTTGTCATTTTTGTTGGTTGTACCCTGGAAGGGTTGCCTACGTATCTGTGTTTATACGGAATCAAACCATGTTCATAGTTCATTTTATATGTGAGTTATTTTGCTTTAGACTCGTTATGCCAATTATCAATGCGAATTATTTTTAAGCATTTTGTATGGATTTTCACCCTAGGTCGGATATTAAGATGAGGTTATCGGGGAGTTTAGGGATAGTATCGTTTGAGTTGGTCCATGTTGGTTGGGGTTGAGTACTCCTGACCGTCTAGGTCAGTAAGGATCACGGAACCCCCCGTGAGTATCTTCTTGACGAGGTAGGGGCCCGCCTAATTTGGTTTGAATTTCCCTTTAGGATCGACGGGAAGTGGTGCTCTAATGGATTTGACCACTAAGTCTCCCTCATGTATGTTTCAGGATTTGACTTGTTTTTTAAAGGCTCGCTGTATTCGTTGTTGGTAGGCTTGCACGTTGGATAGTGCGTGTATTCTACGCTCATCTAGGAGTACTAGTTCATCGTAACGTTTTTGGTTCCATTCTTCTTCGGGAATGTCACTTTTGGCTAGTAACCTTAGTGAGGGTATTTCTAACTCTATGGGCTGCACGGCTTCGGAACCGTAGGTTAGGTAATAGGGTGTGGCCCTGGTGGGTGTCCGATAAGAGGTTCAGTGTCCCCATAATGCGAAGGGTATTTTGTTTGGCCAATCGCAGTAGTTGTCTATCATTTTCTTAAGGATTGTGACGATGGTTTTGTTTGCTGCCTCCACAGCTCCGTTTGTCTGAGGTCTATAGGGTGAGGATTTGTGTCTTTGGATTTTGTAATTGTCTAGGATTTTTTGGGTGTCGGCCCTGAAATGAGCCCCCTGATCACTGATGATTTCGTGAGGTATGCCGTAACGACAGATGATGTTGTTTTGTAGGAATTTGACTACTTGTTTGGAGGTTAGTACTGTGTAAGAGGCTGCTTCTACCCATTTGGTAAAGTAATCAACGACCACTATTATAAAACAGTGTCCGCCGGTTCCGGATGGGTGTACCTTTCCTATGATGTCAATTCCTCAGGTACAGAAGGGCCAGGGTGTTGTTATGGTGTGGAGTGAATATGGCAGTAGGTGTTGGATGTTGGCAAATATTTGGCAGTTGTGACAGTGACGAACATGACGCCGGCAGTCTGCCTATAGGGTGACCCAATAATAGCCTAGTCTCGTTATTTTTCGGGCTAGTGGGTGTGTGCACATGCGGGGTCCAAATTCCTCGTCATGTACTTCTTCCACGACTCTCTCGGATTGCGTTTTGTTTATGCACCTAAGGAGTTATCCTTGTGGGGTTCGTTTGTATAGTAGTCCTCAGTTTAGGACGTAGTGGGCGGCTTGTATTCGTAAGGCTCTTTTGTTTTTGGTGTTTGTGTTGGGTGGGTATGATCCGTTGGTTTTGAAGTCTAGGATCGCTTTGTACCAGAGTTTTTCGGGGGTGTCGTCGGTTTCTATGTTGTGGATGTAGGCGGGTTGTTCACTCCTTTCTACGCAGATAGGCATAGAGAAGAGGTTCTCGGACATGTTTATTAGTGAGGCTAACTTGGACAGGGCATCGGCGAATTGGTTTCTTCGCGGGGTATATGTATGAAGTCGATTTCAGTGAATTCTCGGGATATTGTTTCTATTTCGGTTTGGTACGGGGTTATGCTCTCGCTATATACCTTCCAGGTGCCTGTGGCTTGGTTGAGTACTAGGGATGAATCTCCGTGGACTCTAAGGTTCTTAACTCCTAGAGTTACGGCGGCTTTTAGCCCTATTAAGCATGCTTCGTATTCGACTGCAATGTTGGTAACTAGGAAGTCTAGTTTGACTGGTATGGGTGTGTGGTCACCTATCGGTTGTTGATTGTGTGGGCTTCTTATGTTGTGTCTTTTGAGTTTGGGAGTTAGCCGTGGGTTGAACTTAGGATAATTGTTCCTGATCTCTTTTTAGGGTGAAGTTAAGTGGGCTGTTTGTTGTACCCCTTGTGCTTTGATTAATAGTTATCGATAAATGGCATAGTATCAAGTTTCAAGCGAGAAAGTACGTTATTGAAAATCAAGAAATTGTCGAGGCGTGCTCGTAAAAGAAGATTGTTGTTTTATTCATTTAGCAAGCGGGTTAGGTGCCCGTGATATTGTTAGACGGGGGAGGTGGAGGACAGGTCCCTTCATACCTCCCGGACTCGATGCGTAAAAGGAAAACATTTATTATTACTTTAAGCATAGGCCCTAAGACGAACTTGACTCTGGCTAAGACCAGACTGACTGCCTCTAGGGAGTGACCATTATGACCAGACACGTTGCGACATTAGCCTGACCTTGGAAACATACATGTTTCAAGGGTCTCAGATTCTGCCTTCCGGGGACGCACCCCTTGAAGGGCGTTTGCTAGTGATTCCCGGAGGCGGCTTTATGAGGGGTTTAAAGTGACTTGTGACAACTACCGACGTCACTATTTCTCCCTCGGCAACCGAGAAGGTGAAGTCTGCCTTTTGCTGCTTTACGGGAGAGAACGTTCCTTCTTCGATCATGTCTTGGATGTCGTGTTTTAATGTAAAACACGCCTCGGTATCATGCCCATTACCTTGATTGAATAAACAGTATGCATTAGGACTCCAAGTTTTGCTTCGCCTATTGATCGGTGGATCCGGGGTAGGACCCATGGGTGTAAGCAATCCCTGATCTACTAGGTGTTTGAGAGTTTCGGTGTACGATGAGTCGATTTTGGTAAACTCTTTTCGAGAGGTTCTTGCTTTGCCGGGTAAGGCTTTGTGAGGCATCGAAGTTATTTACTTATCGACTTTGGGGGATTTTTTCCGTACGGAGTACCGGGGTGACCCATTCGGGGTGGGCTCCTGGGTATGGTAATTGATCGAATTGGTATCTGCTTTGTTCTCTGTGCCTCCACTTTCAAGGAAATTAAGGCGACTATCGATGGGACGAACGAAGCAGGTCAGACGGTCTATCGAGGTACGGACATAATGAACCACCTTTATCAGGGTATTGACGTCGATGCAGAGGTTTCCGATTACTCCTGCTTCTGAGGACATGTTGGAGAATGACTTCTGCAAGATAATGTCGGAGGTCGGGACGGATTCGTCGGATGACTTAGAGACTCGAGGAATGCTCGTAATCGAGCGACGCGGAGATGAGACCCTTGACTTGCGCGTGTTTGCTGTCATGGAATAAGGGACTCGGGTGCTTTAGACTCTTAGTGTACTCGGCGAAGCGCCTAACAGACTTATGCCTCTAGAACGAGACGATTCGACACAAATCTTGGGAGTGAGATTTAAAGAAGAGAACTTCTCGAGACAAGACGACCCAAAATGTAAGACCTCGAATAGAGGCGACCCTAGTAACTAACACAGACAATCACACGGTTGTACGACGTAAGGAATTGATCTCGACCCCGGTTCGGAATCAAAGAGTTTTGATGCTTTTGAAAACAGATGGGTTTTGAAAGTAAACTTTTTTTTTCGAAAGTGAGAGCTTGTAAAAATTGGTGTTACGATGGTTTAATGACATTGTTTATGCTGAAAAGGTGATACCATGTCGAGGGCTCGACGATAGCAAAAGTGTAAATAGTGTTTTTGCAAAGGAGGCGCGGCTCTAAAGGAACCGGTTTTGAAAATAACGATGTCACGCTTTTGTCGAGACTACTATTAATTAGTTAGTCCGACATTTGTGGTGTAGACGGTGTTCGTGATAGAACGTGGTGTCTGTGATGGTGCTCTGAAGGTGTGACTAAATTCTTATTACAGAATTTAGGTAGTGAAAGTGTTTTTTTTAGAAAAACATTTAAAATGTGCCGCCTTACTTTACCGATTTCAGTAATTGGAGTTTCGACAGCGGTGACGGTGTATAGTAAAAATATTCTGAAGGTATAACCGTTTTGGGTTCCTTGACTTCATTAATTGAAGTTTCGGTTGTGTTAACGGTATGTACGAAAAAGATGTTTTGAAAAATAAAATGTAACTGCTTTAGGTGCCTTGGTCTCATTGATCGGGAATTTGGCAAGGTTAACGGTCCTCGTCGTTGCTTGAAAACGACGAGTTTCACTTTGGCCAAGGTAATGGCGTTCAAAAGGGTCTTTTGAAAATGTGGAGTGTAAAATTCGTCATGATGACGGTGAAAAAAGGTTTTTTGAAAATAATTTTAATTTGACCGGAGCATCGGCGATTAAAATGTGGTTTTGAAAAGATGTTCTTTTTTGAAACGGAGTTGGATGCGGTTGAATATATTGTCGTGGTTGAATCCGGATTTTAGTATTTTATTTGGGCTGTTCAAACACGCTACACATAGCTAAGAATGCATACACTCATGCAGGATGCAGACACGGGTAGGTTAGGGTAGGCTACCATCCACAAATAGTCGTTGCTTGGGTGAGGACAGGTCACCCGGGGAGGTGAGTGTCATACAATCCGCTTAGAACCACTCGTTTGATATATCCACGGAATACGCGGCTACCTTGGACGGCCGGAGCGTCAACCGAGGGTCTCTCCGTGTGTCCATAAGGATCCTACCGCGAAGGGGTCGATTGGTCCTAATATCGGTTAGGGTGGACTTTTTAGGGTCAAAACCTATAGTGACCATAACAAGGACTAGGAAATGACCTTCACCGACCTCATTTGAGTTACACCACCGCTGGAAACTTGTTTCCAAACCCAAGCGGAGTCGCCAAACTGTGGACGTCCGTCCGCACCGCCCGGCGCCCCGCGCGGGACCAACCCAGTTTCATCGCGGCGGCCACTCACGCAGCCCCCTCCCGGTCGGGGCCCGGTCCGATCTCGCATTCGGGGTGATGGTTTAGACCTCGATTTGGATGACGATTCGAAATAGTACTAGACGAATGCGGGCACCCGTGTTTCCGTTGGAATCGATCAAGTCGTGGTTGTAAATGTTTAAAGGCCGATGTGTTTGGTAAGGTGACCTTTTTAGTGAACCGAATTCGTTGCCAATTTGTGGAATCGTCACCCAATCAATTATGGGGACTCGGAAACCGTTCAAGTCAACATTGATCCTTAGCCGGCTCAAAGTTGAGTAGCACAGAACCTAATAAAGATAAAAACTTGTACCCTTAAGTACTCCATGCCTGGAATGACTCTCATTGCCAATGGTTTCGGGTATCCATAAACCATCAATTCTGAGTAAGGGGTGAGGGTACGTATTGGGAAGCCAACGTCCGCTAGACATCGAGACCCAATCCAGCCCGCACATAGCGGCCTCTATTAATTAATCGATGGACTGATAACTTTGTTCCTTTGTAGTGGTGGAAGTACTGTAACATCCATTGTTTTAACCCTATGTCTTTGCTATGTCGGTTGTTTAAGGACAAGTAAGTTTTGTAGTCAAAGTAGTTGTGTTTACATTCCTTGCATGCGATTTTACGTGACAAGCAGGCCATGAAAAGATGCACATAGAAGAGTAGAGGGTACTAAGTATTATACGTATTAGCAAATCAATTTTAACGTGATAATACGGATATTAGTTGTTCTCGTGGTATACCTTACCTGGTATTCTCCTTAAGATGCGCCGACTCGATATTAATAGGGATGCATCGAACCACGGGTGGTGAGCACCGGGACTAATACGGAACCCGACCATCGCTTTGTTCAGTTTTAGCTTGTTTACGTTTTGACTTTCGTGTTAGGTGATTTAGCATGCGATTATAAGGTCATAAAAGCGGTAAATCATACGAAAGCGGTAAATGCGAAATGTAAGTAAATCACATAGGGAGGAGTTGCACCCTCGGAGTGTACACTAAACGAGATATGATGCGCAGATAGTTGAGAACGGATCTCGGAATTACCCGTGTTTAGTTAGGGTGTCTTTGTGTTTGTGGTTGAAGTTGAGGACATTACGTACGTTTAAAACGTGCCATGGACCTAGTGTCCACGTTTGACATTATCAAAGTGCATAATAAAAGTACAAAAATGTAAAGTTTTGTTTAGATGACAACCTAGTGATGATTTGACTTCAGGGCGGATCCTCCTTGCTCGTCCTGCAGTGATTCCGGCAGAGCTTCACTACTATCCTCGGGGTTAGCTAGGCGAGCGCAGGTGGTCCTCGGTTCTGAGTGGAGTGCTTGAAGGTGAGGAGTAGCGTCGATTCGCTTATCGGGACTACGATCGAGTGGATCGTACTTAGGGTCGGAGTGCAAATCTAAGTTAGAGAAGAAGAGGGGGAGAGCGATTTGTGTAGAGGTAGGCACGAACTCGTCGATATTGTGTCGAATGAATGAAATGAGGGGGTATTTATAGTTGCTCGCGCAGTTTGAATCGCCCTCTAGGACGCCTGAGTCCAGGCGCACCAGAACTCAAACACCTGGAGTCGTGCGCTCCAAGATTAGGACTTCTGGTGTGAGGCGCTTGGGATTTTGGAGATCCGATTTCGAAACTTTCCAAAAAGAAGAAGATGCGTATAATACTTTGACCTGGGGATTAAGCTTTCCCCTAACCCTAGCACTTTGACGCGTCGGGTGGGCTTCGGGTGGGCTTCGGGTGTGCGTCCCGAGGTTTGGTCGGCCCGAGGCGTTGACTCGGGTTCGATTTTGCATATTTCGGGACCGATTCGGGGTCCCGGTGTCGGAATTGACGCTAATTAGTGTCGACGCGATCGTAATGACACGACTAAGGCTGTCTTGATGTTAAACTAATTTTTCCGGGTAATTATTTGATACGTTCTATAGAAAACTATCTAAAGCATCGTAATCTCGCGTCGCGTTGTAGTCCGATCGTCATCGGGTGTTTGTCGGGCACTCCTGCAGCCACCAGGTCCAAATATGGGTGTCGACACTAGTAGAAAAGGAGAAAATATGCCCTAAAAAGGAACCAAGTTATAAACGTGGAGGTGGACAACCTACTGGCGGCTGCAAAAATCAGGGAGGTAAAATACCCAGAATGGCTATCCAACGTGGTGGTAGTCCCGAAGAAGAACGACAAGTTGAGGGTATGGGTTGACTTCACCGACTTGAATAAGGCTTGCCCAAAAGACCCATTACCTCTGCCACACATACACGTGATGGTAGACGCTACTGCAGGACATGAGATGCTGACATTTCTTGAAGCATGGAGTGGCTACAATCAAATAAAGATGCACCCAGATGATCAAGAGAAGACAACATTCAGGTCTGAGAGAGGGATTTACTGTTACAATGTTATTCCTTTTTGACTAAAAAATGCAGGATCTACCTACCAGAGGCTCGTCAACACAATGTTCAGGAAGCAAATAGGCAACACAATGGAGGTCTATATCGATGACATGGTGGTCAAGTCAAAGCAAGCTTCCCAGCACGTCGCACATCTGGGAGACACCTTCAACACCATGAGGGAATACAAAATAAAGCTAAATCCATCAAAGTGCACGTTCGGGGTTTCATGCGGAAAATTTATGGGATACATGGTTACCCAGAGAAGAATCAAAGCCAACACAGAGCAGATCAAGATCCTTCAGTTGGAGTCACCTCAGAAACCTAAAGATGTGCAACGCCTGACTGGGAGAGTCGTCGCTCTGAACAGATTCATACCAAGATCCTCCGATAGATGCAGATTCCCTATGGAGAGAGTGATTATCAAGGGAGGGTTGACTGAACTCCCGGTGTCCACCAGAATCTTCTTCACAGTGCAATTCCCTATGGAGAGAGTGATTATCAAGGGGTCATGGTGCATTTCTGGGGTAGATCCTGCATCAGTCTCATCAAAGGTGACGGCTGGGAGATCCTTGCAACTGATTCTATAGGAGTGCTCTGGCTTGTCTCATCTGGCGTGAGAGGCATGTCTCTTGGCTGTTGAGTAAGTTAACCCACATAATTCTGACCCTCCTGTGATCACATTGACAATTCTGGTAGATACTGGAGGTGGAGAAGGCAATACTTGATCTGCTGCATTTATCCTGCTGAAGTTTCTGGACACGAGGTGGTCCAGGTTCCCCTGATCATACTGGAACTTAACCTCTCTCCTGAGCTAGACACACTCATCGGTATGGTGTCCAATGACGTCGTGGAATTCGCACCTCTTGCTGGCGTCCCTTCGATAATTGGTGTACTCCTGTCTCCTAGGCCACCTGACTCTGCGTCCTAACTCTCTCAGAGCCTTGAGCACCCCAGCAAGGTTGGTAGAGAACCTATACTCACTTACTTTGGGTGGCAATCCTGGATTGTCCTTCCAGTCTATCTCCTCGGAAACCTTGCTCACGTTCCTGGCGTAGAGGTTTTATCTCTTACCCCTCTTCTTTGCTGGTGCTTTTCTTGTTTCATGCTCAGAACCATACGCGGCCCTTCTGGGGCCTGAATCTTCTTCCAGCCTGATGGGTGCCATTGCCTTGGTCTGGACATCCTAAAATGTGACACATGGGTACTTTGTGAGATCCTTGTATAGATTTGAGTCCTGGTGGAGCCCTTGGCGGAAGGCTTCTATAGCGGTGGGTACATCACATCTGGGGATGGTTACTTTCTCCTTGTTAAATCTGTTGAGGAAGTCGCGTGTGGATTCTTCGAACTTCTGCACCACCCGATACAAATCGCTGGTCTGCTTCTCGGGTTTTCTGCTGTTGGCGAACTGCTGGTTGAAGGCATTGACCAGGTCAACGAAGGAGGTGATGCTTCGGTTAGGCAGCCCGACGAACCAATGGAGGGCTGCTCCTGACAGAGTGGAGCCAAACCCCTTGCACATGCATACCTCCTTCAGGGGCCCCGTAGCGGTCACCACCATCATCTTCTGCTTGTACTGGTTGATGTGATCTAGAGGGTCTGTAGTGCCATCATAAAGCGTCATGGCTGGTGGCACGAAGCCCTTGGGTACAGCAACACAGGCTAGATCGTCGATGAAGGGTGAATCTGCGTAGCTGTCTCTAGCTGCTCTTTCAAGGGGGCGTGGCATTCCAGGAATCTTGTTGATCAGGTCCCTCAATTCCTTCAGTTCCTGGTATTGCTGATCTGCTGTGCTGACTACTCCTGCAAGAGGGTTAGAAACAGGAGGAGAAAAGATGAAAGGAGTACTCCCTACATGAGTTCCTTCAGGGTGTTGACTGCTAGGAGGAGAAGGCAAAGGTGTTGCTGCTGTCGTGGATCCGGGCTGCTACCCTGATGCATGCTGGAGTGGGACTCTGGGCGGCCAGGTTCCTCCAGGATATGGGCTGTTGTCGGGGGTCACCATACTGTCTGGGGCTCCTTGCTGCCATCTAAATGCTTGTTGGCTGGGAGTAGGCGTTGCCCATACTCCTCCTGAGGACTGATTGTTGGACAAGGTGGTCATCTCTGGTTGGGTCACGGATCGCCACTCTGGTGCCTGATGGGCATGGGTACCTGTGAAAGGCAATGAGTTAGTTTCCTGACCTCCGATGTTAGAGAGAAGATTACCTGTGACGCGAGATCTGTCGGGTGTGGGGCCATAGGTCAGGTAGCCCAGCCCTTGGGATTCAATGACTAAATCTGGTGGAGCCAATCCTAGCTCCAGTCCGGTGACCAATTCTGAGGGGATTTCTCTGGTGGTCTTTCTGCTGGTCTTTGATTCCCTGTGGGTGGTGGGCTCCCCCTAGGCATCAAGGGCATCATCTCTAGTGACGGCTGGACCAATGCAACTGGAATCTTGTCTGCTGCTGAGATTCGAGCCCTGATGTCCTGGTTGTCTTTCTGCAAGGTTTCTACTGCCTGGCGCAGAGCATTGATTCCTTGAAGCATGCTTTGCATCAGGTCTGGTAACCCCGTGCCACTGGAAGCTTCTCCCACGAATCCTCCTGGAGTCGAGGTTCTGGTTGGTATGCTTTCCTTCCTGCCCTTGGAGGAGCTGGTGACCCCAGAGGTTTTAGGCGTCGAAGGGGGCCTAGATGCCGATAACGTGGGTTTCACGGTTTTGCTGGTGGGAATTGCCAGGGTGAGGGGTGTGAAATAAAACTTTCTCCGCTGATCTGGGGACGAAACTCCTCCAATGGGCTGAGTGGATGCTCCTTGACTGCTGGAAGAACTTTGGCCGGATCCGGTCATGACGACAAGAGAATGCTCCACGGTAGGGTTTGGCTTATAGGAAATGATCACTTTGCCCCACGGTGGGCGCCAAATTGTTTTGGTAAAAATTTACCGGGTCTACGATTTCGGTTGCAGGTTAAAGCGATCGGCCTATAAACGAGATTTAACGGAATAGTCACGAATCTAACGAACGAGAAACGACGAAAGAAAAATGGACAACACACGGAATTTTGGTGACGCGGAAACCCGATGTGGGAAAAACTGCGGGGGGGAGTCGGAATCCCGTTAAGATTCTACTATGAACGGAAAAGAGTGAAGAAAGGAATACAAATATGAATATTTAGGCTATAATTGTTGATAACTATTTTGTAAGTTTGCTTGGAGTTGATGTGCCGTGTCCTCTCTTCTTTTCCTTCCTCCTTTTTATACTGCTGCTGACCGTTGCCTCTTTATTCCCCAGAATCTTGGCATTTAATTCCTCCTTTATTACCTGAGATCTTGGCCTTTAATCCTCCCCAGCCGTTACATCCTCCTCCTGAATTCTCTCCTGGTCTGCAGAAAGGTTTCCCCATTTGTAGGGGTTGACATTTTCTCCCTTGTTTGTTTGGGCTGAGGGTGCTATAGCTAGACTATGTTTGCTGGGCTTATTTGGTTGTGCGGCCCATTGACTCACTTAGTGCATTCCTTGTCCGGTCCATCGTTGTATATTATTCCGGATTTTGGTTGACTTGACGACTTTTGATTATTCCGACTTCTGTCTTTCAGTCTTCGACTTTGACTTCCGTCCTTGACCTTCCGACCTTTGACCTTTGATCTTTGACCTTTTGATTTTCCACTCGTAATGTGCCACGTTGCATTACGAAGGTGCAAATTTTTGACCCGAACAGCTTTAATGCTTTATATTACTTTTTTTTTAAAAATTATAGTATCATTTTTTCTAATGGTGAAATTAATATTAACTTTGATTAATCATTAAGATGAAATAGATGAAAATATAATATATTATTTTTTTTAGTTATAATACGAAGTTCTTAATTCAAGATAATATAATGATTAACATTAATTTTAACTGATTATCAAGACGAAAAGAGATGAAAATGTAAACCAACCAAATTTTCAAGTTTTGTTTGCCCCAAATAATTGCTAGTCGTTATTATTTTACTTTAAACTAATACTCAAAATATTGAAACTTTTCTCAATCATATTTTGTAAAATTCTACTATACAACTTTAAATATGAATAAAAGTTCACCTTTATCACCAGAAAATCAATGTGATTTAAAGTTAACACAAAAATGTATTATAAAATTAATGAATATGAAGATAAATAAAATTATAGTATTATACCTGAAAAAGAAGAAATTGCGGACTTGACTACTGATTGTCTGGCTTCGCATAAATTCTCTAAATAACTTGCAAAAGTTTAAATTAGAACTAAATTAAAATCAATAAACGACAATGCAAACTGATGTCTTAGAAAACTGAAGGTAATGTTTAAAAAATAAAGTGAATTAAATGAAAACAGGAAGTCCTCAATTTTTTTTATCTATTAATTTCTTTGTATAATTTTTTTAGAAAGTATTTATTTTAAATTTGATTGGTCATTATGACGAAAGTAGATTAAATGATGAAACAACCAAATCATCGAAACTTATATTTAGAAAACTATTAAGCTTTCGCACTTCAAAAGAATCTATTAAGCTTTCTCAAGAATAACAAATTATGCTTTTAAGTGAAATATTAAGTTTTGTTTGTCATTTCTTACTAATTGTATTTATTGATGATTTACCTTTAAAATCAAATATTGAACACACCAATGGCATGTTTGGGAACTTGAATTTGGAATTGAATTCCGGATTTGAAATATTTTAAGCTTTTAGGAACCTTAAGATTTGCCAATTTGGATTTGAAATTGAGACCAAATCCAACCTAGTTCAAATTTTGCTCTCTCAAATTCCTAGTATATGGATAGTCATTTCAATTCCATCATTTATCATTTGTTTGTTTTTCCGCATAATCTTGTTTGAATATATATTTTTTTCCCATATTTGAAATTGATATTTTTCTAATGAAAAGTTTTTAAAATAAAAAATTTGTTACCTTAACCCGAGTTCACCCACCCGAATTCCAATTCCAAATCCAAAGGTACCCAACACAATTTTGAATTTGGATTTGGAATTGAATTCTAAAAAATTAAATACAAGAATTGAATTCATGGTATTCAAATCAATTCCGAGTACCCAAACGCAACCTAAAATAATTGTATGTCATCCTTAGTATGTTACTTTGATTATTAACACTCAAATTATTGCAAATTATTTTCAATCATATTTTGTAAATTATATCAACTTTGGATATAAATAAATGTTCACTCTTATGAACACAAAATTCATAAGATTTAAAGTTACTCAAAATTATTTATAAAATAATCAATATAAAGATCTATTGAAATAAGATTATTATACCTGAAAAATGAGCTATTGCAGACTTGATCATAAGGTTCTTCACATAAGTTCTCTAAACAAAACAATTGCAAAAGATAAAATTAGAAATAAAAAAGAATCAACAAAATGGCAAATTCATTTCTTACAAAGATGAATTGAGTATACATAAAATAAAGCGATTGAAATATGAATAAAAACTCACAAAATAAAAATGATTTTTATCATCCCTCCATTTTATTACTTTTACAGGTATAATTTCAAGTTCTTAATAATAAAAAATATATTATTAATATTAAATTTGATTGAACCTTAATACACAAGTAGATGAAAAGATGTACTCTGTCCCCCCCCCCCCCCCCCCACACACACACACATTGATGTTCCCACTTTGATTTGACACATGGATTAAGAAATGGATAATGAAATGTAGTAAATTGTTTAGTGGATAATGAAAAGTAACCAATAGAGTATGATGGAGGAAAAAAGTATTATACACCTGGTTGTATGGTAGGATTGTACAACCAGGTGGTTATATATATATATACTCCTCCTCTTCAATTTAAACTTCTCCTCTTTCCCCTCTAACTTCAATCACATTTAAACTCCTCCTTTTCCTTTTTTTTTTCTCTTGTAGTCTTCTGCTTCCTTAAAAACCTCTTCAATTTCTCGTATGTTTTCGTGATGTCAAAATACGTTCACTTAAAATTCTGAGTATGTGTGCAAAAATTATGAGCTAACAAGTAAAGTTCTCGAGTTTTCAAAATACTTTTTCGAGTATGAGTTTCTGTGACAAAAATTTCAAATTTTTCGAGCTTCATATTAATTTTTACGAGCTTTTAATTTTTGTATCCGAACTTCGTATGATATGAGGGTTCACTAACTTGTAATCAATAAATATATTTTCGTGAGGTCAAAATACATTCACTAAAAATTCCGAGTATGTGTGCAAAAATTATGAGCTAACAAGTAAAGTTCTCGAGCTTTCAAAATAATTTTTCGAGTATGAGTTTCTGTGACAAACATTTCAAACTTTTCGATCTTCATATTATTTTTATGAGCTTTTAATTCTTGTATCTGAGCTTAGTACGAACTAATGCATTTTCCATCTTTTGTAGAGGTGCAACAAACTTTAAGATGATGAAAACTATCAATTCTAAAACTTTTTGAGCTATAATGAAATCGACTCGAGCTATGAATTGATTATAATGTAATATTTAAAATCCGAGCTAACTATAATACTCGTAAGAAATTATTGACCATATAAATAAACTTTCTCAGCTATCATGATTATAATACGAGCTGTAAATAAAATGTAATATTATATTTAAAATTCGAGGTACTTGTAATACTTCTTGAGCTAATAAATATACCTACTACTCCTTTAATATGAGGATCCACTAACGAAAAAAATGACAAACTATAAATTAAAAAATGACTCCAACTACAGACAATCTGGTGCAAACTATGTCGATAATCCTCCGGCGCCCGGCGTCGTGAAAATTTCACGAAGACCTACGTGACTATCACCAAGATTATTAATAGTAGACGTAGTTCGTGCAGTATCCGACATCTTCCTACATTACTCGATGCCCGTTTACGTGCCCAAGTCTCGGCAACCTTAAATCTCCCACGAGCTCGACTACTTTCAATATCCATCGAACTCCTCTTCCTAGTCAATTTTCAAGTATTCAATTAAAAAAAAGAGCTACAAGGAAAACAACTCAAACTAGGAATAAATTACAATTTAATATCTAAAATTCGGGATAATTGTAATACTCGTGAGAAATTATTGAGCTAGTGAAGAAACATTTTGAGTTATCATGTCCATAATTCGAGCTAACATTAAAACATAATGTAATATTTAAAATCCGAGCTAGTTGTTATACTTTTGAGTTAGTAAATATAATTACTTTCCATGCATATTTTTAATATGAGATATCACTAATATTTCTAGAGTTTCAGTACCAAATTTTAGTAACATAAAAAATTAGTGATACTATTGACAATTACCTTCACAATGAGATGCATCCTCTACTTCTTGTCCCAGAGCCAATGATAATGCTTTCGAAGTTACAATTTCCAAAGAAATTTCATTTTCCTTAGGAATTTCATTATCCGTTGGCGATGATAAATTAATAGTTCCCTTTGCAGTTGAATCTTCACAACACCATTGGTAGTTCAAGATAAAAGATAAAACATTATCCGACAAATTACACGATCTTTTTAAGCCGAGATACAATTAATTTTTAGGTACATTATCAATTCTTAAACGTTTCGAGCTATTATGAAAATAACTCGAGCCAGAAATTGATTAGAATGTAGTATTGAAAATCTGAGCTAACTGTAGAAATTTTTGAGCATATGAATAAATTTACTGAGCTATCATGACTATAATACGAGCTATAATTAAAATGTAATATAATAGTTAAATTTCGAGCTAATTGTCATACTTTTTGAGCATATCAATATAACTACTACCATTTTAATATAATGGTCCAAATTTTCTCATTAAATAGTTAATCGAGTATAACTTTTTGAGTTTCGTCGTAAATAAATTGAGCTATGCTACCGTAAAAAACTTTTCAATCCGTAATTAACATTCGACAATATTAAATCAATCTGTGAAAAAAAAATTACGTTTACTCATTGCATATCATAAAATACAACCAATTAACCATGAAAATTTACAATATGTAAAACAAAGTCTAGAAATATGTACAGAGTAATAATGTCAACCGTTCATACTAATATTACCTTGACAAGGAGAATTAAGTTGTTGTTGTCTTCTAGAATTGATCATTTCCAAGTTGAATTCTTCAATATCCATTGAAAAATGGATTTACTATACTGATTTAATGGAGAAACATGAGAAAAAGAGAAAAATAGGTTGGCAGTTACGCAGTTAGAGAAAGAATGGGGAAGAACTGAAGATTACGTACATTAGTATTTGGTTAGGTTAATTAAAATATAGTAGTGAAATGACATAATTAACCCTGGTTGTATATAAGTATTATACAACCAGGTGTATAATCCTCTTACTGTATGATGGATGAATAAGGAAAGTATTGAAGTGGGAAAATCTTAGTGGAGTTTCCTTTTAAGAAAAGTGGGAAGATCTTAGTGGGGGAGGGAGTAACATTTAAATGATTAAGTGTTTTTTTTTAAAAACCATTTAGTTTTAATACTAATAATAAATTTGTGCTTTAAATGAAATATTCAGATTTCTTTTCCGTTTCCTTAAAAAAAAAATTTAAAAAAATTCTTTAACATATGGAATAAAATTTAATGTTTTAAGTTTCCTTTTAACTATATTGTATAAAAATAAAATACATAGTAAATTTTAACAAAATATAATAGTTATGGCAAATGAATCTTCTTTGACAAAATTTTTTTGCCAAAAAAATAATAACCTAATAAATGAAATTCTTAATTTTAAAAAAGTTATTAAACCGTTTACTAATTTTTTTTAACAAAGTATAATAAATTTTTTTGATGAATACTTAATAAAATTATTAATAAATAAAACTCAAAACTTTTTGATAAAAAAATAGTAATTTCATTAAATATTATAACAAATTATTAAATTAAATGAAGGTAATTGAAAAGTTTGTGATTAATTAATAACGCAATTTATTTTTTTTAAAAAAAATACAAGGTTTAATAGATTCTCTTTAGTAAAAAATTCAAAATTGTTAAAACAATTTTTTTTTTGGAAATTTCATTAATTCTCATTCAATAAAAAATCAAAAAGGATACATACAATATATCAAGGGGGCCAAGCAAATCTAGCCTAATAGCATCATAGCAAGCTGTTTTTCACCTTCTCGACTATTATGGAGACCTCTTATACAAACATTGCATTTAATAGCTCGGATAAGAGTATGGGTGTTCCTACAGGAATTCTAAAAAATCCTTCTATTTCGTTCTTGCCAGAGTTCGTATATGGTCACCGTGAAAGCGCATTGACGCAGCTTCTTTGCGAAGCCTCATCCCTTGTAGCAGTGTGTGAACCAACGCAACAGGGAAGGCAGCGAGTGTGGGGTGCTCATTCTCTGCCATCGTTTAATCTCCACCCAAACCTCTTGTGAGAGCAAGCATTCAAAAAACAGGTGCCTTTGCGTCTTAGCTGCTATTCCACAAAGAATGCACCTATTTGCACACTGCATTCCACGCCTTTGCAGATTATCAATAGTTGCGAGCGAGTTTTGAATTGCAAGAGTAGAGATAAATGAATGCTTAGGGACATTCATTCTGTCCTAGACCAGCCTAGCCTATGGCATGACTCCCCCTTTTTGTAGAAATAAATCATAGAGCGGTCGTAGCTGCATTTTCCCTCTGTTTGTATACTTACATAGCAGGTCTTTAGCAGGTCCCATGCCCCCTAACACTGCTACAAGTTCATCTCGAGCTCTAAGGATGTGCTTCCAGCTTGTGCTATCGTCAGCTCTTTCCACGACATCCCATATAGAGCTCCTATTGAGACGATATTTGGTAATCCATTAACACCAAACATCACCCCGATTGTTTTCAATTTTCCATATTCATTTCAGAAGTAAACATTTGTTCCAACTTAGTATTTCTCGAATATCAAACCCACTCTCAAGCTTGAGCCTAGAGCAGGAGTCCCAACTCTTCCAGATCATGCCCCTGCCTGTTTTTCCCCATAAAAACGCTCTACAAAGCTTCCTTATGTCATTAACGATAGCCTTGGGCAGCAGTAGACAAGTGGCTCAACACTGACGCATTTCGAAAATGATCGAATTTATGATTTGTATCTTACTAGCATAAGAAAGCAAGTGATTTTCCCAACCTGCAAGCTTATCTTTAATCCGAACAAGTAGATAATGGTACATATGTACATTAACCCTGGATGTGTTAAGTGGTATACCAAGGTATTTAAAGGGAAAGTGCCCCTCTGAGAAACCACAAGCAACCAGGATTTGATGCTTAATATCATGCTTTGTACCACCAAAATATATAGTAGTCTTGTGCGGATTTGCTTGAAGCCCCGAGATAGAGGCAAAAACATTTAGGCAGTTTGCAATTGTCATCACCGATGGTACGTCACCCCGGGTAAAGATATATAAGTAAATCATCAGCAAAAATCAAGTGATTTAAGGCAAGTCTCGAGCATTTTGGGTGAAAAGAAAAATCTCTCTCCCTAGCACTATGTCTCAACATTCGTGAAAGGGTTTCCATACAAAGAATGAACAAAAGTGGTGAGAGCGGATCTCTTTGCCTTAAACCTCGCTTCCCGGAGAAATATCCACATGAAGCCCCATTAATTTTAATAGAGAATCGTGTAGATTGTGGACATTGCATTATCCACATAATAAAGATGTCAGGTAGGCCATAAAGTTTGAGAGCCTGCTTTAAAAACCTCGAGCTCACTGAGTCAAAAGCTTTCCATATGTCCACCTTGATAGTGCATCGAAGGGAAATATGAGCTCTATTATAGTTCTTAATGAGTTCCTGTGAAGTGAGGATGTTATCAAAAATATTTCTCCCGGGGACAAAAGCAGATTGCTCTAATCCCACAATATGATGCATTATTGGACTAAGCCGATTCGCAATAATTTTACTAATCGTCTTGTAGATAGTAGAGCAGCAGGAAATGGGTCTATACTCAAGAACTGTATCAGGTACATCAATTTTTGGGACCAAGGTGATAAGGGTTGAGTTGACATCCCCGAACATTTTCCCCGTATGGAAAAAGTCATGTATAGAATCAATGAAATCAGTGGAAATAATGTTCCAGGCCTTTTTATAAAACCCGGATGAGAAACCATCGGGCCCAGGGATTTTCCTAGAATCGATGGAGAAAAGCGCAACTCTTATTTCCTGATTAGTAATAGGGGCCCTAAGTCTATTAGCAACCTCAGTAAGGAGGATAGTCCCTTGTTTAAATAACCCTGGGTCTATATCTTTGACAGAGGTATCAGCCCCTAAAAGACTCACATAGTAGTCCAAGAAAGGTGAGCGAATACCCTCTTGTGTGGAGTGGCTAACACCGTTTACGTCTTTGATAGAACCAATGAAGCTATGCGACTTTCTTGCGTTGAGATGGGCATAAAAGTATGATGTATTACCGTCATTAAGTTCAACGTGGCTAACCTTTACCCTCCGTGCTAAGGCAGAGAGCTCAGCAGATCTGTAGCGTAAATAGTCATCTCTTAAGATCTTTTCGCGCTCAAGAAGGAGACGATTTGTAGGATCAAGAAAAATAGAAGCTTGACAGGCAGTGAGCAGCTCCTTTAAGCTTGTTGCTCGCAGGGTAAGCTGTGAATAATGCTGTTTATGCAGCTGCCTTAACGCCAATTTTAGTCTCTTTTGTCGACAGATCGGGCGATACATTGGGTCACCATCAACATGGACCCTCCATTCAGCCCCAACCAGTTCTTGAAAATGAGGGTGTTCAACTCAGCAATTTAGGAACCAAAAAGGCCGAGCAATATTCACACCAGAACAAGGAATTACAATAATTAGGGGCGAATGATCCAATACCCCTGGCTCAGCAGAAATAGAATATCAGTTGGGAAACTGGTGACACAAAGTAGGATTTCCCATAGCCCTATCCAATCTAGCCCAAAAATATCATCCCCATGTTGGGGATTACACCAAGTATAGCTCGCTCCCGTACAAGGAATGTCCTTCAAAAGGGCATCATTAACACAGTCCGCAAAGTCTGTAATGTCTGAGTAATTTATAGCACCCTTTGTAATATGCTCAGCAACAGACAACGTCACATTAAAGTCGCCGCTGCATACCCATGGAAGGTTAGTGTTATAGGTCCGAAGAAAGTGCCAGAGGGTATGCCTACTAGTAGCCTCATTAGAACCATACACTGCTGTAAACAGGCCTACCATGTTTAGGGGAAGAAACCGAAATTTGCAATGCACATATTGAGCATCCTTAGATAGAATATCCACCACGGTAGTTTGGGGCTTCCAAGCCACCCAAATTCCACCATTTTTGTGACTCTTATAATTCGCAAAGCCACTATAGTAACTAAACTTCTTATGCCAAATTTTTTGGTGATTTTTCTCCTTAATTCTTGTTTCTATAATGGCCACAAGATCGGCCTTATTTGCCAACGTGAGGCTCAAAACCTCATGTTGTTTTAGGGGCTCATTCACGCCCCTAATATTCCAAGTGATGATTTTCATGAGGGCACCCACTATCAGGAGGCTCCTCTCCTAATAGCGCATCTGTAGTAGCATAATCAGTGCTCATGGTCTACAACTCCAAAATTGGTTCGATTGGATGACAGGAGGAGCAGATATTTGCTTTGGGGTGGGATTTCTGCCTTTTATGACAGTGGTAAAATCATCCTTATCCACCAGGATTGAAATGATCTCCTCAACATGCACTTTTGATTCAATCATATCAACTACAGGCTGAACAATAGGCTCCTTCGGCTTAAAAGCCTTGTGAGAAAGTTGACATTTCTCCTCCAGGTGGCCTACCTTTTTACACTTCTTACAAAAATATGGCACTCATTCGTATTCAATCTGCTGCAAAGTCTGACCAAAGGGCGTATTAAGAACTACCTGTGAGGGGAGGTCCTCAGCCACGTTAGCCTCAATAAGTATCCAAGCAAAAGAAATACGCTCCTGGCTAGTGGTGACCTGGTCTGCACAAATTGGTTTTCCGACTCTACTGACCAACTAGCTAAAGGCTTTTTCCAACCAGAAGAAAGGGTTCAGATTAGGGAAGGTAACCCAAATAGGCAGGCAAGATAAGTGATCCATTTATTTACAGAAATTTGGTGTCCATTGCTTGATGAGCAAGATAGACTTCCCAATTTCCCATGGCCCTTCTTTTAACACCATATTCATGTCTTCCATATTTCGAAACCGAAAGCAGAACCAACCCTTCTTGTAGTACAAGACCTTAGGATTCCCTTTTTCTTTCCATTGAGGTGCCACATAGTTTTGCAATTGCTTAATTGTGATTCTAGCTCCCAGAATGTGCCCCACAAGTGTGGTGTGCCAGGCCAGAAGCTCATCTTCTATGTCATCTGGCACAATAGTGATTGAATCTGATTGAGCACATTCAGGTACAAAGTGAAGCTCCATTCCCTTACTCTGTTGAAGCTTAGACATCCAAGTAGCCATTCCTCTTGGGTTTGGTACTTGCGCTTCCAAGAGACGAGGTGGAGGATCATCTGCCCCTTTTTTAAGTCTTGGTGATCCCCCACCCTAACTCTGATCAGGAGATGGACCAGCACCCTCCCCTTTTTAAGTCTCGGGCCTGCTCCATCTTCCAGAGGAACAACAATAGTTGATGAAGAACCCTCCCCTTTTTTAAGGCTTGGATGGTCACCAACCTCTGAATTAATTAAACTAGCTTGTGGGGTACCGACAGTTGTTCCAAAAAAGTACTCCGCATATTATTCCACAACACCACCATCAACCGATGGCGGGGGCGGAGAGTTCTCGACCTATTTAAGCTTTGAACTGCTCAGCTCCTCACCATCATCATGTGTATGAGGGCGAAAAGCAAGTGAATTATGATCAATTGCGGAGATAAGAATTTCATTTACCTAGTGTAGTGGCGGTGTTTGCATTACCTGAGTTTCATCGAATTTATCAGACTGAGCAGATGATCCAGATGACCTTTTATGCTGGGGGGAATGCTGAGGTGGCGGTTGTTTCCGTGGCCGTCCTGGTCGTTTACCCATTTTTGGCGGTTGTTTTCAATATTCCCCTGAGTTTCTCTCTCTAACTTAACAACATTATTATTATTATTATTATTATTATTATTATTATTATTATTATTATTATTATTATTATTATTATTATTATTATTATTATTATTATTATTATTATTATTATTTGAAAGTCCTTAAAGTTTTGTTAAAACAAAATTAAAGGAACCGAGGGTTGCCATTTTATAATAATATATATATATATATATATATAGAGAGAGAGAGAGAGAGAGATAAATTATTAGATAAATTAGGTATGTGACTCGTGAATTCACGGGTTTATCCATTTCAAAATTTTGTGCACGGATTCTTGACAATCATGACCAAGTCTTTCTTTTATTGTATATGTTGGTTCAAAATGATGTGTCAATCGATTTTTGCATACCTAAAAATATAATAAACGCTTTGAATTTGGTTTCAATTTCAATAATTGAGTACAAAATTGTAGGTCGACACCGATTATTGTATAAATCAATCTCACCAACTCAACAATGTCACTAAACTATAACACTTATACATCCACCAATTTCAATGATATGTACTTTTTTTTATTATACCTTACTATTTATTTTTTGAAAATGTATTTTATTTTGTTGATTAAAATATATAATGTTCATTACCTTGAGACTGAAATAGTAAATAATAAATACATTACCGAGATAACTTGTAATGTTTAAAATGTTACTTTAAATTAGCAGTCAAAATATTGAAGTTTCTTCTCAACCATATTTTGTAAATTACTTCCATTTTAAATATAATTAAAATTGCACTCTTATAAGAAAACAAAGAAATTTAATGTTATCTTGAAATGTGTCTATAAATTTAATCAATATAAAGATCAATAAGAACATAACCAGGTATGTGACCCGTGAAATTCACGGGTTTATCCGTTTCAAAATTTTGTGCACGGATTCTTGATAATCATGACCAAGTCTTTCATTCACGTTATATATTGGTTCGAAAATATGTGTCGATCGATTTTTTGCATACCTAAGCAGATAGTAAACGCTTTGAATTTAGTTTCAATTTCAATAATTGGGTCCAAAATTCTAGGTCGCCATCGATTATTATACACATCATTCTCACCAATTCGACAATGTCACTAAATTACAAAACTTATACATCCACCAATTTCAATGATATGTCTTTTATTTTTTATAACCTTAATATTTATTTTTTGTAAATTTATCACTAAACATGGATTTATGCACGTTCTTTTAACAAACGAGACCTAGTTTCTTAATCCCCTCAAAATCATGAAGATGTTCGTTTTCACTTTTTCCAACAAATGAGATTTCCCTAGTTTTTACTAACTCTATACTTTGTTTGTTAAATTACTATATTCACTTTCCCATTTTCATATATGTATTTTGTTTTGGTGATTAAAATATATAATGTTCATTACCTTGAGACATAAATAGTAAATAATAAATACATTACCCAAATAACTTGTACTCTTTAAAATGTTACTTTAAATTAACAAACAGAATATTGCAATTTCATGTCAATCATATTTTGTAAATTACTTCCACTTTGAATATAATTAAAAGTTCACTCTTATAAGAAAAACAATGAGTTTAATGCTATCTTGAATTGTGTTTATAAATATAATCAATAAAAATATAATATTATACTTGAAAAAAAAAAAAGAGAAATTATGGATTTGACATGTAGTCATTGGCTTCGCATAATGTCGGTAAATAAAATAAATCCCAAAGATAAAATTTCGAACAAAAATTAGAATTGACAAATAACAATGCAAATTCATACGGAGTATCATATATTAAAAATTGATGGTCGTATTCATGAAATAAACCGATCGAAATGTGAATACAAACTCCCAAATGTTTTTTTATCATCTCTCCATGGCTTTATATATTCTTTTTTAATATTAACTTTGATTAATTTTCAAGCCAAAATAGATGAAAGTATACTATATTATTTTTTTGTTATAATACGAAGTTTTTAATGCAAGATAATATAATGATTAATATTAACTTGAAAAGGTAAACCAACCAAATTATTAAGGTTTTTTTATTAAAAAAACTATTAAGGTTTCTTAATAACAATAAATTTATGTTTTAAGTGAATATCAAGTTTTATTTGGCCCAAGTAATTGCTAGTCATTGGTATTTAATTTTAAACTAACACTCAAAATATTGAACTCTTTCTAAATCATATTTTCTAAAATACTACAACTTTAAATATAAATAAAAGTTCACCTTTATCAATAGATAATCAATGTTATTTAAAGTTAACTGTAATGTATTTATAAAATCAATCAATATAAAGATAAATAAAATTATAATATTATACCTGAAAAACGAGAAATTGCGGACTTGATTACAGGTTTCGAAAAAAAATTCTAAAGAAAATGTAAGGGTAAAATTAGAACTAAATTAGAATCAATAAACAACAATTCAATGCAAATTGATGTCTTACCTTAAGGAAATGTCTAAAAAATAAAGTGAATGAAATGTAAATACAAAGTCCTCAATTTTTTTATCTCTTCATTTCTTGTATAAATTTTTTAGTAATTATTTATATTAAATTTGATTGATCGATCAATAGACGACGAAAGTGGATGAAATGGTGAAACAACCAAATCATCAAAATTTATTTTTAGAAAAATATTAAGTTTGCTCAAGACTGAAATATTAAGGTTTGTTTGTCATTTCTTACTATTTTTTTAATTTATTGATGATTTACCTTTAAAATCAAATATTAAATATACAAAAATAATTATCATCATTAGTATGTTACTTTGACACTCAAAATATTGCAACTTCTTCTCAGCCATGCATATTTTGTAAATTACTTCAACTTTGAACATGAATAAAAGTTTGCTCTTATGAACACAAAATCTATGAGATTTAAAGTTACGTGAAATATTTATTTATAAAAATAATCAATATAATATCTATTGAAATAAGATACTATACCTGAAAAATGAGATATTGCAGACTTGATTATTGATTTTGCATAAGTTTTCTAAACAAAAACAAATGCAAAAGATAAAATTAGAAATAAAAATAGAATCAACAAACAACCATGCAAATTAATTTCTTAGAAAATTGAATTGAGTATACATAAAATAAAGCAAATGAAATGTAAATATGATTTCACAAAATAAAATTGGTTTTTCTCATCCTTCCATTATTTTACTTTTATAGGTATAATATGAAGTTCTTGATAATAAATAACATAATTAATAATATTAAATTTGATTGTGCATTAATAGAAAAGTATATAAAAAGATGTAACATCTAAATGATTAAGTATTTTTTTTTAAAAACCATTTAGTTTTAATAATAACAATAAATTTATGCTTTAAACGAAATATTAGGATTTATTTTCCATTTTCTTCAAAAAAAATTTTAAAAATCTTTCTTTGACATATGAAATAAAATTTAATCTTTTAATTTGCTTTTAATTTTAATAAAAAAATAAAAATTGTACTTCGTAATAATTATGGTGAACGATCCCGACTTATCCTAGTGAAAACTGACCGTCCTGATCCGTCATATACCGAGTCCGACTAGGGAGTCGTCGGTATAAGACTTACGTAATAAGACGTTCGTTCAAAATCGTAAAAGAGTAAAAATGAATATGTAACGTGGATTTTAAAAGGAGACGCGTGATAGATAAACGCACGTCGACTAACATCGCAAGTATTATTCTCCAAGCGAAATGTGTATCGTTGTGGACTATATTGGAAGTCTACGATGTCTCATTTCGACCACAATGGGGTACTTGTCCTTAACCGTCTGAATTTATGATAGATCGCCTTATCGACTTAATACGAATATCGAAGCCCTCAGTATCGCGATGTCATTATCGGGTCGCGTAAACCGTACGACTCTCGGATTGACATCATGAGGTTTCGTATTACTTTGATTATCGATAGCTCTTTACGCGCGACCTTCGATTACGGAATCGACATCAGGCGCTTAGAGCGGAATTTGAAAATGATATCGAATACGCTCGATAAGGAATTACTGCGATCGCGCTATAACCCGAAAGGTCAGGCGCACGCCATAGAGCGCCCTGACCCTTAGGTGCCTAGGGTGGCGCGCCTCAAAATTGGGGTGCCACCTGCGGTATGGCCTTTTCGAGGGTTATACGAACTTTAGGCAGCGTTAATTATCGAATCTGTTTGATCGGTAATTTTGATTTATCATCGCAAACATTAGTCCCTTCGCATTTCGGCGTTGTAGTTGGGCCTTTAAGGCCTACGACGCTCGATTTAGCGTCATCGGACATTTGCTCGAATAGATTTTTGAAAATAGTTTTTATAATAGTATACGCAATTAGTAATGTTAGGAACGAGAAAAAAAATGTTAAATGCGAAAATGTAAAGTTAGTAATGCTAGTAACACGATAAATAAATGAGTTTAAAGGATTAGAAAGTGGAGTTTGAACATCCTCAATCTACATGTCAATGTTTCGAAATACGGGCTCGCAGAGTATCATTGTAGACACGGGAAGAGGTTCGGTATATGTAGGTGAGTTAAGGTTTGTATAGGGGAGGAAGGATGCTCTCGATTTTCTGGAATAAGGTTTCAAGAAATGAAAATGTGACCCTTGAAACGTCGGACGTAAGGGTGTATTTATAGAGTTTTGTGAAATGCTCCGACCCGAAATTCGGGCGCCCAGAGGCTAGCGACTCGGTATTAGGACGCCTCAGTGGAGGCGGCTCAGTTTTGGGGCGCCTAGATGCAAGCGACAGGAATCGCGCGTATCAGAAGTTGCTCAAAATAAAGATTGATATCCGTGTTATTCGAGGTATGATTTGATTCCATTTTGACTTGATTCATTTTGTATTTGGACCCATTGTGTCTCTTTGAATTTCAGGTTTCGACGTTGACCAGTTTTGGCTCGGTCGACAAAAGACGGTTTTCCCCCGGTGGCGTTTTTGGCTCAATGTAGCTTTATTTTATTGGAAACAACCCACTGAGTCTGGATTTGAGGTTGGTTATGAGATGTTGTACTCTGCTAAGTGCCCACGTCGGATACTATTGATTCTGAGTCCGTATTCGAGCGTATTGATGCATGTTAATGTCCGATCATCATCGGGTGTTTTGTTGGACACTGCTATAGACACAAGTAGACAAAATGCGGGTGTCTACAGAGCCCCCACTCTGAGTGTGGCTTGGATAAGGAAAAAGTCAGAGTGGCCACCAAGTCAATCGAGGATTACCACTTGGCGGCCTTTCGGTCGGGTCGTTTAAAGTCCGTTAGACTTGCGTGAAGGGCTGGCTCGCCAGCCATAAGTAGAGGGTCATACCTGTCTTGATGATGATAATTTTGTGGGGATTTGAACTTGCTTTTGAAGTATTGGGTGTACCTGTATGCCGACACATCATATCTTCGATGTAGCATTTTAAGAGAAACATCGACTTGGGTTTTTCGCTGGGGAGTAAAGGCTGGTGCCTGAAATGTTAAATATGCAAGTAGAAATAGTGGATGTAGCAGATAATAAGATAGCACACAGAAAATGCAGTTAACATCTACAGACCGGCTTGCGCTGGGGAAAAAGATTTTTGCTTCATTTTGAAATTGATGTCCTGATAGCTGCTGACGTGCTAGGAGATAGGTTTTCAAAATTGAAGGTTGTACTGGGTGTACCTGTATGCCAACACATCATATCTTGAATCTAGCATTTTAGGCAAAACACCGACTCGGGTTTTCAATCGAAGGCTTAGAAAAATATTTGCAGTTTAATAGACCAAAGTTTGACCTTGTCGAAAAGAATTTTCTCAAATGGCTAAGTTTTGCAAATTTCAAAGTAAAGATTTTGAAGAGAGAGGCATAGCAACGGACTCGACTCTAGACATGACGGGACGAGTTAGCAGACACGACCTAGACTCTCGAAGAGTTGGACCGAGACTCGGTAGGATGGGGGCTACTTAAGATGACAAGACTCTTAAGTCGCGCTATTCCTGAACCTAGGCGAGTGGCAACAAGGTCGAACATTGAAATGGGAAAGATCTGTTATAGGGGGATTGCAATAGCCTGTAATGAGACTGTTTCTGCATGGCAGGATTTAGCAGTAGCAATGTTGTAGTCTAGTGATAAGTGTAGTTTGTAGTGCCTATTTCGTAGTGTTTTGGTCCCATTTTCCTTGTGGAATCGCTCCTTGGGAGCGATTTATGGGCTACTTATGCTTCCTCTAGTTCGTTTCAGGTTCCCGAGACCATTCGTGAAGAGTTGGAGCGATTCCGACTCAATACATACACTTTTCGGAGCCAACGAAGTGAAGGAACGATCACTCGATGCCTTGGATTCGACCCCGAGACCTTGGGACCCAATCCCGCGCCTCCGAGACCCAATCCCGAGTCCCGAGAATCGATGAGAAGTGCATGTGAAGCAAGGAGGGACCAAAAGGATCATATTGGAGGCCTACAAGACTCATCCCCGACGGGTATGACCTCATCCCGTCCGGGATGAAGTGCAAACAAAGAAGCTCTTCTGCTGAGTCAACCGGGACGGGATGAAGCCATCCCGGACGGGACAATGGAGCCATCCTGGACGGGATCACCATCCCGGACGGGACCATGAAGCCATCCCGGACGGGACCATCCATCCCGACCGGGATGAGCCCAATACAGCACCGCGTGACTTCCTTTCAATTCCTTTGCTCTTGTAACCTTATAAATACCCCCATCTTGTAATCTGAGCTTATGTTCTTGACTTCCCACTAAACCCTAGACTATTTTAGGTTAGATTAGTTTAGATTAGTGTAGATTAATCGGTAATTAGTCGTTAATCCTAGTTTTACTCTTGTATTATTGGATCTCTTGAAGAATTTATCAAGCTTGACAACCATGGTGGAATTGTTTGGGTTTTCTTCTATGCAAGTGTTCTTCTTTTCATTCTTAGTAGTTGGTATAATCTTTCTTATCCTTGTTTACTCTTAATCTTGTTTGTTCATCCAAGTTTTAATCTTTGTTCATTATATTGTTCATATTTCATTGTTTTCACTAGTTTCATTATGGATGTTTTGTTGTTTGTGTTGTTTCTTCTTGTTAGTGTTAGTTTTAGTTTAGATATGTTTGTGTAGACTCTTGCTAGGGTTAGTAGGGTGAATAGGGTGTTAATTGGATGATTAAGGGTTTGTTGGAGATGTTGGTGGAAGATTTGTGGTTTCCTCTTGGTTTGATGCATATTACATGTTTGTTGAAATGCTTGAGTGACTAGTAGTTGCAATTACTTGTTTTTCTTGCCTTTTCTCTTGTGGGTGATAGTTTGCTTGTGGTTTGGTTCCCTCACTAAGTAGCGAGAGCCCGGTGAGGACGACCCCTAGGTCGGTCTAAGTTGCGAGAGCCCGGATGCGACCTAGGCCACAATAACACGCTAGTAGCCCCGTTTGTCATGTGTGTCGCCAAGATGGGTTTTAGGTGGAACCTCTAGGTTGGTCTAAGTAGCGAGAGCCCGGACCACACCTAGATTACCCGACTACCCCTTTCACCTTTACTCTTCCTTAACCATTCCGTTGCCCCTTTGAACCCGACCTAATCCTAGCCCGTTTCCCTTGTTTGTTCTCTCCGTTACCGTAGTCATAGCTTTAGCCTTCTCTCCCTTCCCATTACTCTAGTTTAGTTTAGCTCGTTGACTTAGTCTCGTATTTGGGTGACCTTAGTCTAGACGCCTCTTACCGTCCCCGTGGATTCGACCCGACTTACCCTATCTACCCAGTTAGGATTAGTTGGTTATTTATTTGATCGGCGGGATCCACGACAAATCCCACCATCAATTTGGCGCCGTTGTCAGGGACGGTGCTAGTTTAGCCTTTGTTTTCCTAGTTACTTGACTTTGTCTTTGTGTTTTTGTTTTTCTTTTTTCTTTTTGTTACCTTGCTTCTTGTGTGTGTGAAGTTTATTTCTCTCTTGTCTAGTGCCCAAAAAACAATAGGCTTCTCACGTTTGTTCTTAGTCTACAGTTTGTGCTTAGAGGTGGTGACCATCTTCTTCTTGCAACTCAGAGCCGCTTTAACGGACGGTTGCTAGATTGAGAAGTCCTCAACCGGGTATGAGCTACGATTTTCGAGCAAGCATGGGGTTTGATCTAAACTCCCCACACATGGAAGCCGATATGAGCTACTCCTCTTCTTCTATGAACCAAAGCTATGACATGATGACTCCTAATTAGTATCAAGCTCCTTGGGGGGATCAAGACTCTAGTGGGTATGAACTTCAAGGTTATGAAAACGGCTACCAACAAGTGAACGATTACCAATCCTACGATCATGGTGACTATTACTCGAGTTATCAATGTGAACCCACCATGTTCAATCAAGATTCACCTTTTGGAAGCCAATACCCCCAAAACCCACCATATTACCCTCCACCCCAACCACAATATGAACCCCATGACCCACAATACTACCAATCACCTGGACCTCACTACCAACAATATGATGCCCCACCCCTTGGGTATCATCAAGATTTTCAAGGAGCTCTACAAGACCCCAATGACCACCAATCGTCAAACTTGGAGTTGTATCATTCGATTCTTCAAGAGCAAAGGAGCAACCAACAAGAAATGGCCATCCAATCGCAAAAGACTTATGAACTCTTGGCCGAGCTCCAAAGGGAAGGAAAGGAACGTATAGCTAGATTGAATGCTTTAACGGCTCAAACCCTAATGTTCTTAACTCGATCTTCACAACTTGATGAGGGATGTTCATTTGGGGAAGGGGAACAACCCAATGAAGAAGCCGTTAGTGAATTCCCTATAAGGAGCGAGTCTTGCTTTGAAGAGCTTCAATCGTCTACCCAAAAAGAGACGAATGAAGGGATATGACTCTTGGTGAAGGCATCGTTGGTGAAGAATTGGAGGAGGAAGGTGACTTGGATGATTTGGTAGAATTCATGAGGTTGTTAGGTGAGATTGATAGCCTCGAGTTGCCCTTGTGCGAGAATGTGGATAAGCATCAAGAGCCCCTAGCTAGTGAACCAAGCAATGACTTGGAAGAGATTGAAACCGCCGGTAGAAGTTTCGATCCTCTTCTCCAAGATGATGTGGGGACGAATGATGAAGATGGGGAACCACAACTTGAGGAAAGTGTGGGGGTGTGCATTGAGGAGATGAGGCCAAAACCGCTTTTTGTGCCTCGTTTCTTGGAGATGAAGCTTGCTTGTGATTGGAGGCGATGCTTAGGGAGGAAGAGGTCGGTTAGGCTCGTAGGATGGATAGACCCCGGAGATGACATGAATGATGACGATGGGTCTTGGGATTCCCACTTCTTGCCTCCACCTTGGAGGCCGTGGAGGTTAGCTAGGCTCGAGCGCTTCTTGGGCCTTCATTATGATGTCGGTAGTGCGTTCGACTTGCTCCTCCATGCCCTTGAGGGCTACGGTTGAAGAAGAGTCCACCATCCTAGGTTTGACGGAGTTCCTAAAGAACCGTCATGTTGTATATTCCCCCTTCCTCTTCTTTAGAGTACTTGTGCTTGTATTTGTGTGTTTTATCTCTTGATTTTGTTAGTTTTGTGGTATTCTTGTAATATTGGATTGTTGATGAGCGTTGTGAGGGAGAGAATTTGATGTTTTGTTTGAGTTTATTGTGATAGGTGAAGTGAAAGTGACTCCTAGAAAGGAGTGGTTAGTGATAGAGCTTGGATCGTGAGTAAGGAAGTCGGTTTTTGGGGTCATGGGAGTAATGAAGACCCTTCCCTACCGGGAAGGGTGTGTCGTCCCGACCGGGATGGGGCCGTCCCGATTGGGATGAGGGTGCCAAAAGTCGAGTCTACTGGAGTGCCATCCCGACCGGAAAGGGAGCTTCCCGATCGGGACGGGTGTGTCATCCCGACCGGGATCATCCATCCCGACCGGGATGGTCCCCTACTCCTTTTTGGTGCCTCTTCTTCGACATTCAAGCCCACCCAACCATTATATACCCCCACCGAACCTCCCTACCTTCCTTGCTCATATCATACCACCCACATACTTCATTTTCATATCCTCACTTCATCTTCTATCTACTTTAGACCGGTATACACACCAATTTCCACCCCCTCACACCATTATAAACCCACTACCTTAGCCATGCGGTTTTCTCAAGCTTGAAGAAGGATGACAATGACGACAACAAGCAAGTGCCTATATTGACCTATGAGACGATGGAGAGAGTGAGTTGCTAACCAATGTTACGGCAACTATCCTTTCTTTTCCGTTTTTGTTGTTCCTTGTTTTCCTTTGTTTATTCCCTTCCCCTTGTACACTTTTGTGTCTTGATGTCATGGTGGCCTTCGAGGCCTCGGTAGTTTTGGCTCCCGACTCTCGATGATGTGACTACATCGAGAGTCATTTCAAAATCCAAATTTTACAAGTTTTTCACACTTTCTTTTTGAGGATTTAGTTGGATTTAGGCGGAATCCGGGCTAGGTGACTTGATTACACCTAGCCCTCCCCTCCCATTTCCTTTTATTTCCTTCTTTTTATTTTCTTCCCCCATCCATACCTTTTTCTCGTCTCGGCCCATGGTGACTTGACTACACCCCGGCCGGACACCTTCTACCTTTTTCTTCACTTTATTATTTGATTTTTAGCTTTATTTTCGTAGTTTCTTTTCTTTTGAGCTCCCATGCACTACGGTCGAGCATGAGGACATTGCTCGGCTTAAGTGTGAGGGAGCGATATTCTATCGTAGTTAGTTTTATTTTTGTAGTTTTTCTAAAAATCTTTGAAAACCCAAAAAATTTGAAATTTTTTCACAAAAATCATAAAGATTTTCTTTTTGTGTCGTTGTGTCGTATATTTGTTTTGTATTGTGTGTGTTTTGCCTCCCTTTTCCTTATAGGCCACTTAATCACCGCTAGCTTTGGAAAGCTTGCAAGACATCCGGTAACACCTTTCTATCCCTTCTTCCTCTTTATCTCTTGTGGAGTGTGGAGGAGATTTATGATGTTGTGTGCTCGGGTGGAGCTTTGTGAAGATTTGTGGAGGATTGGTTGCTCATTTGGAAATTTGGGGTGGTGTTTGTTTGTTCATGTGTTTGTTTCATCTTGTTTTGTTTTTGTTGCCTTTATTTCTTTTCTTTTCGCTTTCGTTGAGTCTTTGTTGTGTGTGTAGTTGTGTCTTGTGCGTAAACTATTTTCGAAAACCCGTTTTAGAGGCTAGGGTGCAAGTGTTTACTTTCCCTTTCTAGTAGTATAAATCGAGTCTTGGACTTTAGTCTAGTAGAATAACCCTAAATCAATGATTTCCTTGGTTTCTTACCTTTAGTCCACCTAGTCTACTAGGGATTTACTACGGGATTTGCACCTTTGACCATTATGACCACCCACGGTGTGAAAAGGCCTTGGTTACCGAGTCTCGTCCCTTAGGTGACCGTGTCTAGGATCGTTTGATTAGTCCAAGTTCTCCACCTTTTTGTGGGTTTGAAAGGGGATGCGCAACCCCGACATACCCATTACCCTACTTCCTACACATATCCACACAATAATTTGCAACTTGTTGATTTCTCTCTTTCTAAACTGTCAAGAAATGCCAAAAAGCCAAATCAAGCCAAAAGGGCAAAGAAAGGAAAAAGAAAGAAAAGAATGAAGAAAAAGAAAAGGCACAAAAGCCAAAAAGAAAATAGAAAAGAAGAAAAAGAAAATGGCATGGCAACACAAAGCAAAAATGCAAAAGAAGAAGAAAATGCCAAAAGAAAATCGTCTCACAAAAATAGAAACCTCACACGTCACAAAATAAGCCTTTTACCGACTATTACCGTGAAGAGCCTACCAAAGGACCGAGTCCTTAGGAAGGATGATAGCGGTAATGGTCGGTCTTCCCTCATTTTGCATATTTCCACCCTTTTACTTGGACTAGTTAGGCGGTTTCGGACATGGGACGACCCTCTGGGCTCTTTGCTAAAGGGGGCGGGGTCTCACTTACCTACAGTGTCGACTAACACCGTGGTTCATCCTTTTTCCATCCCGCCGATCGTTCCGTGGTACGTTCTTAGAAGGTTAGGAGGAACCGAGGTAAGTTACCAACGTTTTTATTGCTTTGTCGTCATACTATTAGGCTTTTGTCCATTTTGGTTTGTATTGCTAGCTTGGGAACGTTGTCACTTGCCTTGAGTCCTAAACCGGTGCTTCTTTCACCGCTTGTTTGAGGGAAGCGGTATTTGTTCTCTTTTGGGTGCAACCGATTTTTGTTTGTTTGTGTGTTTGTTGTTTGTGTTTTGTGTCCGGTTGCATCCACAGTTTTCTCGCAAGACCCCACTTGCCTTGCGGATATCACTTGTCCTCCAAGTGTTATCGCGTGAGTTGAAAGGGCGTAGGGTACGCTAATACCCGCTCGGCTAGTTTAGTAGTTAGTTTGTGCTTACTCGAGGGCGAGTAAGGGTTAAGTGTGGGGAGTTGATAAGTGTAGTTTGTAGTGCCTATTTCGTAGTGTTTTGGTCCCATTTTCCTTGTGGAATCGCTCCTTGGGAGCGATTTATGGGCTACTTATGCTTCCTCTAGTTCGTTTCAGGTTCCCGAGACCATTCGTGAAGAGTTGGAGCGATTCCGACTCAATACATACACTTTTCGGAACCAACGAAGTGAAGGAACGATCACTCGATGCCTTGGATTCGACCCCGAGACCTTGGGACCCAATCCCGCGCCTCCGAGACCCGATCTCGAGTCCCGAGAATCGATGAGAAGTCCATGTGAAGCAAGGAGGGACCAAAAGGATCATATTGGAGGCCTACAAGACTCATCCCCGACGGGTATGACCTCATTCCGTCCGGGATGAAGTGCAAACAAAGAAGCTCTTCTGCTGAGTCAACCGGGACGGGATGAAGCCATCCCGGACGGGACCATGGAGCCATCCCGGATGGGATCACCACCCCGAATGGGACCATGAAGCCATCCCGGACGGGACCATCCATCCCGATCGGGATGAGCCCCATACAGCACCGCGTGACTTCCTTACAATTCCTTTGCTCTTGTAACCTTATAAATACCCCCCTCTTGTAATCTTAGCTTATGTTCTTGACTTCCCACTAAACCCTAGACTATTTTAGGTTATACTAGTTTAGATTAGTCGATAATTAGTCGTTAATCCTAGTTTTACTCTTGTATTATTGGATCTCTTGAAGAATCTATCAAGCTTGACAACCTTGGTGGAATTGTTTGGGTTTTCTTCTATGCAAGTGTTCTTCTTTTCATCCTTAGTAGTTGGTATAATCTTTCTCATCCTTGTTTACTCTTAATCTTGTTTGTTCATCCAAGTTTTAATCTTTGTTCATTATATTGTTCATATTTCATTGTTTTCACTAGTTTCATTATGGATGTTTTGTTGTTTGTGTTGTTTCTTCTTGTTAGTGTTAGTTTTAGTTTAGATATGTTTGTGTAGACTCTTGCTAGGGTTAGTAGGGTGATTAGGGTGTTAATTGGATGATTAAGGGTTTGTTGGAGATGTTGGTGGAAGATTTGTGGTTTCCTCTTGGTTTGATGCATATTACACGTTTGTTGAAATGCTTGAGTGACTAGTAGTTGCAATTACTTGTTTTTCTTGCCTTTTCTCTTGTGGGTGATAGTTTGCTTGTGGGTTTGGTTCCCTCACTAAGTAGCGAGAGCCCGGTGAGGACGACCCCTAGGTCGGTCTAAGTTGCGAGAGCCCGGATGCGACCTAGGCCACAATAACACGCTAGTAGCCCCGTTTGTCATGTGTGTCGCCAAGATGGGTTTTAGGTGGAACCTCTAGGTTGGTCTAAGTAGCGAGAGCCCGGACCACACCTAGATTACCCGACTACCCCTTTCACCTTTACTCTTCCTTGACCATTCCGTTGCCCCTTTGAACCCGACCTAATCCTTGCCCGTTTCCCTTGTTTGTTCTCTCCATTACCGTAGTCATAGCTTAAGCCTTCTCTCCCTTCCCATTACTCTAGTTTAGTTTAGCTCGTTGACTTAGTCTCGTATTTGGGTGACCTTAGTCTAGACGCCTCTTACCGTCCCCGTGGATTCGACCCGACTTACCCTATCTACCCAGTTAGGATTAGTTGGTTATTTATTTGATCGGCGGGATCCACGACAAATCCCACCATCATCTAGTACTCTTTTGAATTTTTTGTTTTGGGGTACTTTCCCGAACAAGGTGTTGCTTCTAGTCCCTGACAGATTCTTTTCTTCGACTACGCCATAGAAAGGTGGCTAGATTTTTTATAGTCTTTGGATTTTTTGAGTGTATGGAGAACTTCTGCTCAAGAGAAGCTCCCAGGACGATAAAGCTAACTGTTGAGAACATGATTGTGTCGTGATAGGAATGACGGTGCTTTTTGAATGTGTATCAATGTGGGTGGTTGTGCCCTTGTCGAAGGTCGCCTACGTATTCACGTGTAGTGAAATCAAACCAAGCCGTAGTTCAGGAGATTGAAAGATATGTTATGGTGCCTAATTCATTAGGGCTTTGTGTGTAACTAGCCATATTGATTGTGTAGGTTAGGTGCATTCCCAATGATGCCTCAATAAAAGGGTTAGAATAGTTAGGATATTGATCCTGTGACTGTGAGCGATCTCCGGTGTAGCCCCCAGAGGTGGTGTAAACTATTTGAGCATGTTCTATGCTGACCGCAAGTTGAGTTCCCGTGTTTAGGGCTGGTAACTGTTTTGGATGTTTTTGGAAATGTGGTGCTAGGCAGTAGGTGGCTTTGATGATTTGAATTCTGGAGCTCGATTTTGTGGAGCTAAAGCTTCAAGGGTAAGGTATTGTAATGTGGTAGGAATGGGGGAAGTTGAGTAAAAATGACTCGAACTTCGATTGGGGAGGTTTGACAAGGTGGGATCTAATTTCCATGTCCGGCCCTAATGGTTAGGGGGTATCCTATGGAGCTTGAATTCTCAAAATTCTGGGCTGTCTCTTAGCCTAGGTCTCGGGAAGGTCTTGAGGGTTGTAATATGGGAAGGCTAGATGTGGTGTTAGCTGACCAGCTTGATTGTATATCCTCTATTTGATGGTATCGGCATTGATAATTTTTGAATTGACCGTACCCCAATCAAGGGATCTTCATTTGGGTTGACCTTTTAATCTAGGTCATGGGTGCTTTTTTTTATTTTTGTTATGATGGCCTGCTTTTTCTAATTTGGCCTTTTTCTTTTTCTTTAGCCTTCTGATTTTTTTTTCGCTGGCCCTCTTGCTTTTGAGCTTTCAGGCTCATTTTTTTTTTCACGACTATCCCCCCTATAGAGTTATGGGTGGATCTGGGGTTGGGCCTATCGGTTGGATTAGGCCTTTGGAGCTACACCTTTGAAAGGAGTAGACACAGTTGGTATTTATGTGAGTAAACACTCGCGGTGGAGTACTCTACAGTAAGCATGGTAGTTTGGATCTCGGGATTGTCAGCATAATTCCGAGCAAGCTTGGTGGAAACATCATCCCGAGTTGGGTATTTCCCAGCGTTGAGCGTATAGAACAACGATGCTTCCTTATTTTTTGTCAGGCTAACGCCTAAGGTAGGGATTGGTCAGTCTTATTGGAGGGGTGTTTATTGTGAGAAATGGGATTGCCTTCTTGTCTTGAATCCAAACTAGGAGACTACCTAGATTTGTCATAGGATTCGATACCGCTCCAGCTAGGGGTAGTTATGTGGCTTTCTATGCCAGACATGGAATAGGTAAAAGGGAAACACGGGTTCGGTCCCCTGCAGTCATTATAGATGTGCCCATAATAGTCACGTGCATCTGCTCACAGTGTATGATGGTGTTCATCAAGTTCTCGGAAACACATAGGAAAGCATATAGTAGAGATAGAATATTGAAAGCTGATTTTATTGAATGTTAAAGAGAACAGAATACTAATGACTCTGACTCCGACTTAGAGATCAGAATATAGTAAATCCTAGATTCAGACTCAGACTTAGACTTAAATCAAATCTGGATTTCTGAATGTCTTAGTTAGTTGTCTTGGACGGTCTTGATGATGTCGTCAATAGTCTTCGGCTTCTAAGGACTCAAGTTGATGTCCAGTATAGCCTTCAGTAGAAGTTTCACCTAGTTCTTCATTATGTTGAAGATCGTCTTCAATTCTAGTTCTCATTTCGGCAAGCACCGCAAAGTTTGAAATACCGGCATACCTGAGATGGACGCGGTAGGAGGGTAAGAGGTTGTTGATGAACGCCTCCACTAGTGCCTTCTTGTTGGTCTTGTCCACTAGCTTAACACTCTCAATCCGCAAACGTTGAAGGTATTTGGTTAAACCCTCTTTTGGTTATTGGGCCATGACTTCTAGAGTCCGCGTGGTAGTCTGAAGTTCAGTATTCTCAGAATAGTTTTGAGCGAACTCGGTAGCCACATCTTCCCAAGTTGGGAATCTTTTTGTACTTAGCCTATAGAACCAGTCTTTCGGGTATTTCCTGAGGGATGTGCCAAACAGATTGATGAACATGTCGGCCTTGACCCCCTTGATTGCCATAAACGCCTTGAAGGGTCGGAGGTGTAGTAATGGATCTTTCGTCCCTTCGAAAATGGGTAACCATTCTAAGTTGATATCAGTGGATAGTTTCTCACTGACTGGTGTATAGTTTTGGGAGTTTTCAACATGAATGTTGTTCCCTTGGAGGGCATGGAATTGTTTTTTGAGCTTACGCACCGTGCTGATTAGTTTGGCAAATGGCCCAGTATTCACCAACCCAGAATTGAGGACTTACCGTTCAATGACAGTTAAGCGAGCATTCATGGCCTCTTGGTCGGCTCTTATGGCCCCTAGTTGGGTCTCAACCGTGGTCTGCTTGCTAACCATTGTGTCTAGCAAAGCCTTCATTACATTGATGGTCTTTTCCATATTCCTATTTTCGATTATGGGTGTCATACTCTGCGAGAATACCCACGTAATAAAAAATGTTGCTTCGGAACCCGAACACGCCAAGGCATAAGAAATAGCGCGGGAGGAAAGACAACTCCGATTTGACTCTCCTAGTGACTAACCTAGACAAGGAAACATTCTTGGTTGGCTTAGGTTAGACTCCCTTAAGACAAATGTGTAGGTACGATTCTCGGAGCGACTGTAATTAATCCCTCCGTCGGAGAATAGCCCCCAAGTGAGACTAAGGACTCTGATAGGACTCGGACGGTGTGGCATCTAAGTGACTCAAAAGTAGGGTACATGAGACAACACGTGTAGGACATGACTCCTAGAGCAACCGTGATTGATCGCTTTGCTGAAGGTAGCCCCCGAGTGGGATCGAAGACTTTGTTAAGACTCGAGGTTCGGATGAGTGACCCTTAGACAAAAGGATCAAGAACCTTTGGCTATAGAGCTATGCATTGTAAAAGGTTGACTCGGCCTCAAGGAAAGGCAGACGGGTGTGGACATGACATAGGTCCACCCCGACGCGGCCACGCGCGGGTTTGGGGAGGCGAATGAATCTCATGTGAGATGGATCTCGAGTTGAAATTTAAATCGAAGTAGGAGTCGCCACCGAACATTGTGGGAGTTCGGGCCCGTTCGAACCCACTTTATGTCGTAGTGGGCCGTGCACAAAGTACGGCCCATTCCGATTTCAGAGTTTATTGGGTTCGTCCCTTAGCATTGTGATACCGATACCGACATTATCGGTAATCGGGTATTGAATGACTCTCGTATGCCAATGGATTCGAACATCCGGAAACTATGGTTCTGAGTAAGAGGTGAGGGTACGTGTTGGGAAGTTCACGAAGAACACCCAACCCCGCCCGCACTTAGCGGCCTTTACTAAGATATCGTTCGATTTTTATGTACGCGCGTTAGTTCGACGATTGAATGATATGCAAAGAGTATTTTTAGACTAAACATGTGAATTATGTTTGCTAAGTGGTTTTAATGCATCTAAAAATTAACGTCAAAGTTGTATTTTAGCATGCGAGGTTCATTTTAGTATAATAAAACAAACGAAAAAGAAATTGCTAAAGACATGAACAAACGGGTTAGTAACGATTGATAAATTGAATAAAAAAAATGTAAATTTAATGCATGGTTTGAAAAAAAAATTGTGACACGTGATGGATTAAACACGCGTTGACCGAGGTCAAAAATATTTATCGAAAGCTTGAAATATGCCGAGGAAGACGTTGTTTGAAGAAACTTTTAAGAAGAAAGAAAAACGAAAAAAAAAACATCACGGTTTCAGCAACCCACGCGACTCGCCCGGGAGGAGCCCGACTCGCGCGGGAAGGCGTTGTGCCCGGGACGCGTACGGCTCGCGTCTCGCGCTGCACTCGGTTTTGATTTTTTGAAAAATCGTTAGTTTTAATAAATCGCGTACAAATATGAATTAATTTATACTCGACTTATATTTTCGATATTCGTCGTATTCGATATTCAATTATGAAATCGATATCGAATGTTCGGAATGACTTTTTTTATAAGAAAAGAAAGGATTTTGCAAATCGTTTTGTAAAATTAAATTGAAAAAAACGATGTTTGATTCTCTCCACGTTAAAAAATCGTCGTGTTTTGTCTTATGAAACTATGTGACGATTTTTTTTAGTATCAACGAGATTAATTTAGTTCTTGTTAGATACGATATTTGACTATAGAGTCAATATCGTATTTTAAGAACGTTGTTTTATATGAAAATAGTTTGTAGTATTAATATTATGTAAAAAAAATGCGACGACGACCCATAATAAAAAAGGACGGACGACACGACTCGAAGAAGAAGAAAAGGACGCGAGAAGGGAAGAGAGAAAGGAAAGAACGGGATTGATTTTACACCCTCAACCTACATGCTTTTTCTTCTCGGAATAGGGCTCGTCGGAATGTGGCTTAGACACGGGAGCGTCGAGATAATGTGGGTTAGTTTAGGGTGGTCTTTTGGGTCGTGTAAGGTGGCCGGTTTTTGGTCGGAGTCGGGTTGCACTATCGGTCTTTCGATGCTATGCTTGACGTTTGGATGTTACGAGGTTGTCGGGATGTCGATGTATATGTATGTGTGAGTTGTGGATGTCGTAATTGTGTTGCTAGAGGGTCCTATTTATAGGAGACGGCTAACTTGCAAAGGAAGAAAGTCACCGGTCGGGTTGAGGTAGGATTCCGTCTAAGGATAGGAATAATAAGCAATTTGAGGGGAACGTGACTTCCGCTTGCTTGGTGGGGAAGTCATGGTACTAGGCTGGTGTTCGGGTACTCGGCCGAGTACTCCTTGTACTCGGTGGAGTGCTCGGTCGGGAATCCTACCTAGGATCGAATTCCACCTTTTGACGGATTTGTTTATCATTTTTAGAGGCTGATTTTTGTAGTGTTTGAGCTCGATCTGGACTCATGGGAGTGACACGGCTGGTTTATGTGTTTTGAAAATATCTTTGACCGGGTTTTGACTCGGTCGCTAAAAGACGGTTTTGCCCCTGGTGTCGGATTCGACCCAAATTAGTCTCATTTGACTAGAAACGACCCACTGGGCCTTGATTTCAGGTCTGTTTTGTGATATTCGTACTCCGTAAAAAGCCCAAGCCAAATACCATTGATTTGAAGCCCATATTCGAGTACGTTAAAGCACGTTTGCGTCCGATCATCATCGAGTGTTTTTCGGAAACTGCTATAGACACCTGGCAGTCAAATGTGGGTGTCTACAGAGCCCCCACTCTGACTGAGGCTAGGACAAGGCAAAAGTCAGAGTAGCTACCAGGCCAATTGTAGATTAAAACCTGGCAGACTTCCGATCGGGTCGTTTATTGTCCAGTGGACTTGCGTGAAGGGCTCGCCAGCCTTAAGATAGAAATCATACCTGGATAAGCGCTGATAGCTCCGTGGGGACCTGCCTAGAAAGTTTTGGGTGTGTCCATTTGCAGACATATCCCGTGTTTTTCCGCTGGGGAGAATTGTATAATCTTGCTTTTGTAGTCTTGGGTGTACCTGTATGCCGACACATAGCTAACAGTATGTAACATTTAGGTGAAACACCGACTCACGCTGGGGAAGCAATTTTGAAAGTTTCGAATTTTTGGAAGAAAAAGACTTTTTTTTGAAAATGTTAAGAATTTGAATTCTGCAGAAAAGTAGGAGTACTCGGGACGACTGGATTCCTGATCAGATTCTGACACGGATTTCTAAAGTCCTTAGGCTCGGCTTGTATGCCTATGTGAATTAGGAGGAATAAGAATCCCTATTCCTGAGGTAATTAGGAATAGATTTTCTCTAATATAAATAGAAGGCTCTTGCTCTTTAATCTTCATATTCAAACCTAAATAATCTCTTCTTTCTTAAAATCCTTTAGACTTTTAAGACAAAAAAGTTCTTGCTATGGGTATCTAACCGCGATGCTTCAGGCGTGGGCCCAATTTTTCCGAGATGAAGACAAAGTTCACCTAACTCAAATGGGAATGGTCTCTTTATTCCCGCTTCAGCGACTTAGGGTAGATTCGCACTTACTGGATGCTTGCCTATCCTTTTGGGATACTACCCATCATGTTTTGGCATTTCCTCGAGGAGAAATATGTCCTCTTCCCGAAGAAATTGCAGTCATAGGCGGTTGGTGCCCTAATGCTCGTCCTGCCATTCCCCCATTTTATCCTGATCCAAGGAGGAGATTAAGGGACTTTCTTGGTTTGTTCCATGTTGAGACAGCCCGTATGGTAAAGGGAGATTCTGTTTCCCTATTTGACTTAGCCAATAAATTTATGAATTCTGACAGCATAAAAATTACTCCGACCCACAGGCGTAGAGCCTTCGCTTTTTGCATGCTGCACCGATATGTCTTTGAAGAAAGAATGGAGGCTGACTCGTGCTTAGGTGAAATCAGGCTAATTGGCATAGTTGACCAGAAGGAGATGGGTCATAGCCCGGCTTGGCTGACAACCGGGGAGATCATTATGGGCCTTGACGCTAGAAGACTTGACCCAGATCGGCAATTGACAGGAAGTACTCGTCTTTTGCAGGTATTTGACCGCGTTTTTTTTCCTCTTTTTCCGAAAATCAGTCCCAATTTTCCGAAAGAATTTTTTTTTGAATTTTTTCGAAAATTTTCCCTTTTTTCCGAATTTTTCCTAAAATTCCTTTTTTCGATTGTTTTTTTCAAAAAAAATTTTCCAAAATTTTTTCGAAAATTCTTTTTCCGATTTTTTTTTTTACTCTTTTTTCAATTTTTTTTTTAAAATTTTTCCGAATCCAATTCACACGATCCCATTTCTTTTTTTGTTAGATCTGGTTATCCGAACGCTTGTCGATCATAGAGCCCCCGGTGAGCATACCCAAATATCGTAGTTGCCAGATTAGCTCAAGGAAACGACGAATAAGCTGGAGTCATCACATAAACCAGACTTATTGGGAGGATGAATTAAAATTTCATGGTGGGCCCTTGATTAGATGGACCGTTATTTGGTGGTTCCTCTCAAAACTGACGGGGTTAGCTAAAAGAGACAAAGCCCGCTATCTAGTGATCCCGTCTTTGGATTGGACCGTCCATATCTACACAGACCGCATCCTGAGGCAGTTCGGTTCGTTTCAGCAGATCCCCGAGACTGAAGCAATCATTAGCGTTTCGCTCCAATTGACGGACGCTATGTGTGACACGTGGCTACAACGTTGGTTTACCCATGCCATATGGACTATACCCCGCCCTTGTCAAACCGTTTGGGTTTCTGAGGCATACCGAAAATGGGCTTCCGAGGAATCTGAAGAGGCTCGTAAAGCTTTGAAGACTGACGAGGCCTTTGACTTGGCCCGTCGAGAAACGGTAAAAGATAATAGGGGGTTCTTTGATAAAGGGGAAACTCCTGCTACCCTTGTCTGATGACTAGAGTCGGGTTCTAAGTCAAAAACTAAGACTCGAGCTAAAGAGACTGGTGCTAGCGACTTGGAGAGCAAACTTGGACCGAGACTAGCAGCCCGAGATAGGTTGGGCCCACGAGATCGGTTACCAGAAAAGGTGAGGGCCCGACTAGGACCGATTGACGTGGCTGAGGATTCGAGTTCGAGGAAACGAACCCGGGCTAAAGAGGTTCCCTTAGTGATTCGGGAGCGCTCACCTCCACGTCGTCGTCAGTGGACGGAAAAAGAGGCTAAAGACAAGGGAAATGGCAAGATGTCCTAAATGCCGAGCCTCTAGATTTAATTATTTAAGTATTACTACTATTTATTTTAGTGTCGTGTGCTTTTTTGAAAAAAAAATTTGCAATTTTGTAATTTTCCGAGTTTATCGGATTTTTTTTTTAAATAAAGGAAATTTATTAAAAATCGTTCCTGTTTTCTTTTTTCGATTGCAGTGGTTGTGCCTTTTTGAGGGGCTGCCTACGTATCCATAATAAAGGGAATTAAACCAAACGTAGTTCAGAGAGATTTTTTTTTTAGTAATTTGCAATCTTGAAATACACCAAGACTATGGTTCGAGATGGTTATAACAGTAGAATAAATAATTCTAGCTTTTGACTTGCTTTTGAAAGTTTATTTTGGAAAAATGATTTTAACAAACTTTTTTTGCAAATGACATTGAGAAAGGGCTTAAGGGTAGTATCGCTTTAGCTGGTCTAGGTTGGTTGGGTGGACAAACTCGTTCCCATCCTGGTCCGTCAGCATCACAGCTCCGCCCGATAGAATCTTTTTCACCAGATATGGCCCAGCCCAATTAGGTTTGAATTTTCCCCTTGGGTCTACTGGTAATAAAGCTCGAACAGACTTGAGAACCAAATCCCCTTCTTTAATGTTCCTGGGTCTCACCCTTTTGTTGAAGGCCCGCTGAATCCTTTTCTGATATATTTGTATATTATTGAGGGCACGAGATCGTCGTTCGTCTAACAAGACTAGCGAGTCATATTGATAAGTGTAGTTTGTAGTGCCTATTTCGTAGTGTTTTGGTCCCATTTTCCTTGTGGAATCGCTCCTTGGGAGCGATTTATGGGCTTCTTATGCTTCCTTTAGTTCGTTTCAGATTCCCGAGACCCATTTGGAAGAGTTGGAGCGTTTCCGACTCGATTCATACACATTTTGGAGCCAACGAGATAAAGGAACGATGACTCGATGCTTTGGAATCGACCCCGAGACCTTGGGACCCAATCCCGAGCCTCCGAGACCCGATCCCGAGTCCCGAGAATCGATGAGAAGTCCATGTGAGGCAAGAAGGAACCAAAAGGGTCATATTGGAGGCCTACAAGACTCATCCCCGACGGGTATGCACCTCATCCCGTCGGGGATGAAGTGCGCTTTTGAGGGTGTCACTGCCAGGCCGTCCCGGTCGGGATGACAGGACCGTCCCGGTCGGGTTGAACCCGTCCCGATCGGGACCGTGCTGCTGCTGCCCGCATTTCCTTTCTTTCTTCTCCCTTCCATTTGTAACCCTATATATACTCTTCCCTTGTTTTGTAAAGCTTTTGCCCTTCATTAGACATTAAACCCTAGACTACTTTAGGTTAGATTAGATTAGATTAGAGTAGATTAGTCGGTAATTAGTAGTTAATCTTAGTTTAGTACTTGTATTAAGGGAATTCTTCAAGATCCTTCCAAGATTAACAACCTTGGTGGTTTGTTTTGGGTTTTCTTCATTAATGCAAGTTTCAATATTTCCTCTTCACTAGTTTGGTACAATCTTCTTCTCCTTTTACTCTTAATCTTGTTTATTTATCCAAGTTCCAATCTTTGTTCATCTTATTGTTCTTAGTTCATAGTTATCACTAGTTTGTTTATGTTTGTTTTGATGTTTATGTTGATTCATCTTGTTCTTGTTAGTTTTAAGTTGATTATGTTAGAGTAGTGTTCTTGCTAGGGTTGGTAGGGTGATTAGGGTGTTAATTGGGTGATTAAGGGTTTGTTGGAGATGTTGGTGGAAGATTTGGGTTTCCTCTTGGTTTGATGCATATCACATGTTTGTTGGAATGCTTGAATGACTAAGTAGGTTAGAATGCTTGTTTTTCTTGCCTTCCTTTGTCAAGTGTGTCGCCGAAATGGGTTCCATGTGGAACCTCTAGGTCGGTCTAAGTTGCGAGAGCCCGGACCAACCTAGATCACCCTACTACCTCCTTCGCTCTAGCTCTTCCTTGACCATTCCGTTACCCCTTTGACCCCGACCTAATCCTAGACCGTTTTCCTTGTTTGTTTCTCCGGTACTTTAGTCTTAGTCTAGCCTTCTCTCCCTCTTATCATTCTCTAGCTTAGCTCGTTGACTTAGTCTCGTATTTGGGTGACCTTGGTCTATACGCCTCTACCGTCCCCGTGGATTCGACCCGACTTACCCTAGCTACCCTAGTTAGGTTTTGCCGGTTAATTATTTGGTCGGTGGGGATCCCGCGACAAATCCCCGCCATCACATATCGTGCTCGAACCCAATCGGCCTCGGGTACTTGACTTTCTAGTAGAATCCGGAGGGATGGTACTTCCAACTCGACCGGCTGGATTGCTTCCATCCAGTACGTTAGGTAATACGGTGTTGCGCCGGTTGCATTACGGATTGACGTCTGGTATCTCCAAAGTGCAAATGGTATTTTATCGGGCCAGTCCCGATAATTATCAGCCATCTTTTTGAGTATGGTGACAATTGTCTAATTAGCTGCTTCTACCGCTCCATTGGTCTGGGGTCGGTAAGGTGAAGATGTATGTCTTTGGATCTTATACTTGGTCAACAGGGCTGCCGTCTCGGCTTGAAAATGGGTCCCGTGATCACTGATAAATTCATGCGGGACCCCGTACCGGCATATTATCTTATTTTGGATGAATTTAGCGACATGCTTGGCGTTGAGAATGCGATAAGACTCAGCTTCGACCCATTTGGTGAAATAGTCGATAGCCACCAAAATGAAGCAGTGTCCCCCTGTTCTCGAAGGATTTATCTTCCCGATTATGTCGATTCCCCATGTTGAAAATGGCCAGGGTGACGTCATTGTATATAACAGGGATGGTGGCATATGCTGTATATTAGCGAAGATTTGACAGTTATGACAGTGCTTGACGTATAACTGGCAATTGGTTTCCATGCTATTCCAGTAATATCCGAGCCTCATGATTTTCCGGACTAACATCTGGGCATTCATGTGCGGGCCGCACTCGCCATCGTGTACTTCAGTCGTAACCTTTTCAGCGTTAGTTTTATCGACACATAGAAGGAGAGCCCCTTCTGCTGTCTTTTTGTAAAGCTGCCCGTCGTCGGTACGGATGAATTGGGTTGCCAGCCTTCGTAAGGCTTTCCTGGCTCGGTTGTCAGTCCCGGGTGGATATTCCCCATTTGTTAGGTATGTCAACACAGCTTGATACCATGGCTCGGGATCGGGTATCTCGATATCTTCGATGTCGTGGATGTATGTCGGCTCAAATCGTCTTTCGACACAAATCGGCATGCTGGTCAAATTATCGGGAATATTTAGTAAAGATGCCAGTTTTGAGAGTGCATCTGCGAACTGATTTTCTTCCCGAGGTAGGTATATATACTCTACCTTTTGGAATTGTTTCTCGAGATCCCTTACTCGTGCCTGGTAGGCCACGAGATTAGCATTCCGAGTCTTCCATTTTTGGAGTGCTTGATTAATGACCAGAGACGAATCACCGTGTACTCGGAGGTTTGTGACTCCTATGTCGGCGGCGGCTTGTAGCCCGTGGATGCATGCTTCGTACTCAGCAGCATTATTAGTAACGTCAATGTCTAACTTGATGGAGATGGGAGTATGTTCTCCTTTTGGTGAGATTAGAAGAATTCCTACTCCGAATCCTCAGAAATTAGATGCTCCGTCGAAGTATAAATCCCATGTCTCGGTATTGGTATGGAAAATTTCTTCGTCTGGGAAGGACCAAGTGTCGGTGTGTCCTTCTTCAATCACGGGACAGTCGGCAAGAAACTCGGCTACTATCTGGCCTTTAATTGCTTTCAATGGTACGAACTTTAGATCGAATTCTGCCAACATCAGGGTCCATCTTGATATCCTGCCATTGAGAAGGGGCTTTTCAAAAAGGTACTTGATTGGATCCATTCTAGATAGCATCTGTACCTCATAGCTGAGCATGTAATGTCGGAGCTTCTTCGTGGTCCAAACCAGAGGTAGACATGTCTTTCGAGCATGGTGTATATGCATTCATACTCTAAAAACTTCTTGCTGATGTAGTAGATAGCTCGTTCTTCGGAATTGACCGTTTGAGCTAGCATAGCCCCCATGGCTGTCTCTGTCGTTGTTAGATATAGTGACAAAGGCAAACCGGGTTGACGTGGCATTAGGACTGGTGGCGCGGATAAGATTTCCTTGATTCTATCGAAGGCCACTTGACATTTGTCGTCCCATAATATTCGTTCCCCTATTTTCAGTATCTTGAAAATGGGTTCACATACCGTGGTTAGCTTTGAAATGAATCTGCTGATGTATTGAACCTTTCCGAGAAACCCTCTTATTTCTTTTTTGGTTTTAGGAGGTTGCATCTCGGTGATGGCTTTGATTTTAGATGGATCGACCTCGATGCCACGTTTGCTAACGATATGACCCAGTAATTTGCCAGAGGTTACCCCGAAACTGCACTTTTGAGGGTTTAACCTCACGTTCTACTTGCGCAATCGGGTAAAGAACTTTCTCAGGGCGGTGATGTGACCGTCCCTGTCTTTTGATTTGACGATCATATCGTCCACGTAAACTTCCACTTCTTTATGCATCATGTCATGTAATAAAGTTGTGGCGGTTCGTTGATATGTGGCCCTGGCGTTAATGAGACCAAATGGCATAACAGTATAGCAGTAAGTACCCCAAGTTGTAATGAAGGTGGTCTTATCCGTATTTTCTTCTGCCATTTTTATCTGATTATACCCGGCATATCCATCCATAAAGGATAGAAGGGCATGATCAACTGTGTTATCTACCAGTATGTCGATGTGTGGTAACGGGAAATCGTCCTTTGGGCTCGCCTTGCTAAGATCCCGAAAGTCTACACAGACACGCACCTTACCGTCCTTTTTAGGAACCGGCACGATGTTTGCGACCCTATCCGGATATTCGGATACCTGTATGAAGCCAGCTTTGAATTGTTTATCGACCTCTTCTTTGACCTTAAGGGACCATTCGGGCCTCATGCGTAGGAGTTTCTATTTAACCGGCTTGAACTTGTGCTTGATGGGTATATGGTTCTCAGCTATTTCGCGATCTATCCCCGGCATGTCCTTGTAGGACCATGCGAAAACGTCTTTGAATTCTTGGATGAGATCCGTGAATTGTTGTTTCTCCTCGGGATCTAAAGATAACCCTATCTTAAGTATCTGAGGCTCTAAGGTTGTTCCCACATTAACGGACTCGGTTTCTTCGATTGCCGGGTTCCGGGATTTCCTTTGCTCTAGTTGTTCGACCAGATGTGGAGGCAGGGACACCTGTTCGTTGGGTTTCTCAATGTCATTGCATAAAACATTTTTGAAATTGAAAGTATTTTGAAAATGAGACAAGTCGTAAGCAAAACGGTTGTTATTATTGCTCATAAATTTAGAGAAAAGCTCGAAAAGAGCTGCCATCTGATCGTTAGTCAGTGGCGGGATAGAAGAGGTACTCGGGACAAACCCCAGAGTACCAGGAATAGCTAAAGGGAGAGGGGGAGTTATAGGAGTGACCCTAGCACCAGACTCACTAGACTCGATCTCAGACTCTGACTCGGACTCCGACTCAGATTCAGGCATTTCTCCTTCTCCAGTGATCAGCTTGTAAGTCCTTCCTTGACTGTCAGTCCATTTGACAGTTTTCCTCCAGTCTCTCTTTCCCGTATCAGATCCTACATCCGAGATTAGCTTAGTTGGATCGAACTTATGGCTGCAAAGGATGAGATTGACCAGCTCTTCTTTTGGTGTTGGGGCCGCGACCTCTTCCCCAAAAAGTAGTCCCAGCGCGGGCTCAACATTCTTAGCATCTTCTGACTGGATTAGGGCGAAGATATCATCGGGTATGAAGTTGCAGTCCTGTGCCAAGTGGGTCCCAAGGTGCGTGGTATTGGGCCGATATAGGCCCATTTGGACAGGTCCAAATATTGAAGTAACAAAGGTAACAATGTTAGTTCCTATTTGGCCCATATTTTCTGGGGTTATGGTATATCCTAGCCCGGTTTGAGATCTACCATTGTCTAGGACTTCAATAACCCTTCCTGCGGGGAGATCTGCCCTGGAAGTAACCCCCGGTAGAAACCCTATATTTTGTAGCATCCTGTCAATGCTCACTGTGAAGTAGGGTCAGAAGAGATATTCATCTTCGATTGCTCCTATGAAATCGAACCCTCAGAGATCCGTGCGGCCCGAAGTGTTGCAGTTAGCCACGGTCATAGGTGTTGCCTCCAAGGTGATGATGCTATCGTGCAAAGGCAACTTGATTTTTCGGTGCAGAGTAGAGGATACCGCCTTGACGGCGTGGATCCATGGTCTTCCTAGGAGCAGGTTAAAGGAAGAGGTGACTTTGATCACCTGAAATTCCAACTCCTTTTCTACTGGGCCGGTTATGATGGTAAGTTTCACGGCCCCAGCTACCGATCTTGAGCTTCCGTCGAAGGACTGGATGGTCTGAGCTGTTGGAATGTAGTCGACCTCGGTGATGCCGAGGGCTTTGGCGGTCCTCAAGGGGAGGACGTTGACTGCGGACCCATCGTCTATTAAGGTCATTGGTAAGTACTTTCCACGACAGATCACCGTAATGTAGAGGGCCATGTTGTGGGTAGGCCCAAATGATGGTAGATCAGCATTAGAGAAGGTAATCAGTGGGCCATCTTCTTTAGCTTTACCTTTTAAATGAGGCAGGACCGTGGCTACCATTTCGGCTGGAGTAGCCAAAGAGTCGATCTTGACTTGATCGAGGGCCTTAGTGAGTGCCTCCCGATGTTCCTGTGAGCTTACTAGGAGTTGCCATATAGAGAGGTCAACTCGAGTCTTGCTTAGCTACTTCACGAGAGCCTTTTTGGTGGTTGGCTCTTCGGGGGCGGCTTCCACCCTAGCTGGTTCGGCGATGATAGGAATATCGCTAAGGTGGTTAGTGGCTAAGGCTTTGGACTTAACCTTCTGGATCTCCTCGGGGGTGATGGGGACAACTTCCTCTTTAGTTAGGTAGACGTCGTCTTCATCGTCGCACCAAATCCCGTTTATTTGCGGGATAAATGGAGAAATGAGGTGTGAACAGTCGTCAACTACTTCCCCGGAGAAAATGGCGTGGGTTGCTAAAGGATTATCCTTGTTACTGGGCTTGCCTCCCGGTAAAGGGATCTTTCCACTTTCGATGAGATCTTGGATTAGGTGCTTCAGCTTCCAACATTTCCCGGTATCATGCCCATTGCCCCGGTGGTATTGGCAATAGGCCTGAACATCGTAGGCCTTGGAGCGACGGTCGACTGGGACTTCGGGTGTTGGGCCTATCAGGTTGACCATGCCTTTTGATGAAAGCCTTTGTAAGGCGTTTGCGTAAGTGGTACCTATGTCGGTGAATACCCGAGGTGTGGTATTCTTCTTGGACGGGGTATCAAGTAGATTGACCTCGTCGAAAATGCTGCAAGTAGCAGCTGCAGTTGTGGGCTTGCTTGTGGATGAGCTGGCCCCTTGATAACCCTTGGTAGAAGCCTTAGTAAGGCTTTCTAATCTCAGATCATCTTCAATTCTTGTCCCCATTTCGGTTAGGGTGGCGAAGTTGGATATGATGGCGTACCGGAGATGGACCCGGTAAGAGGAGAGGAGACTCTTCACAAAAGCCTCCACTAGTACTTTCTCGCTGGGCTTATCGACCAGCTTGACGCTCTCAGCTCTCCATCTTTGAAGGTATTTTGTGAATCCTTCCTTAGGTTCCTGGGCCATCACTTCCACGGTGCGCATTGTGGTCTGGATTTCCGTGCTGTCGGCGTAGTTCCGAGCGAATTTCGTTGCCACGTCATCCCAAGTTTTGTATTTCTTGGAATCGAGCCTGTAGTACCATGCTCTTGGGTGCTTCTCAAGAGAAGAAGCAAAAAGATGCTTGAACATGTTGGACCTGACCCCCTTAAGGGCCATGAACTCCTTGAAAGCCCGGATATGGTGGACCGGGTCTTCAGTACCCTCGAACATTGGCAGGCCCGTCAGGTTGAGATTGGCAAGAAGTTCATCGGTCAGGGGTGTATAGGTTCGAGCATTCTCCGTGTGGATTGAGTTTTGGGTCGACAGATGAACCTGCTCCTGCAGTTTGTGGATTGCGCTGGCCAATTCGGCTAAAGGCCTATCGGATTCGACACTGCCACTGGGAGTTCCTTGCTCCACAGCACTTACTCGGGTAAGGATGGCGATCTGGTCCCCTCTCATTGCCGTGATCATGTTTTCCAGCTTGGTCAATGAGGCCCTTAACTCGTCTATGGCTTGTTGCGTCATGGTTCGGGTGAAGGGCGGCCTGTATGTAAGAACACCGTGTAATCAGAAACGGATCCAGATCCTAGAATCAAATAGTACATCCCGAGCAAGGAAAAGACTAGACGAGAAAAAGACTGAAAAATGACTCCTAGACGGGTGACTAATGGACGGTGGGCTTTCCTTAGGTTTTGGCAAAGTGGGCCTAGTCCCGTTCGAAGGAAGATCCACGTGAGAATTCCCCAGACTTTGGACTCGACTGTGTAAACGGGCTTCCCTTTGTAGGAGTTTGTCCTACGCAGTTGGGCCGTGCCTTGACAAATAAGGCGGACTAGGATGGGGAAGAAATTCGTGATATAGGATCGACAGAGTTTCGACGCTATGGGCTCTTATGACAAGACCCGACACTACTAAATGTGGGAAGTCCTAAGAAGAGGAATGTTTTGAAAAGGAAAATTTGGGTTTAGAAGAAAACCCGAACACGTCGGATTGGATGGCCCGATTTTTTAAAAATCGGCAAAGGCCCATCGGGCCGAGTTTTTCGAAAATTTTGATAAGGTTCGGGTAGAGTACCGGCTAAAAATAGGCTATTTTGAGTCAAAAATCATAAGTCCTAAATTCGGTAGCGTCCCGGGTTTTGAAAAATGGATAGATTTAAAAAGATGCAAATTTTGAAATAAAGGTTTTTGAGAAAACGGTGATCAAGTAGCACGTAGTCATGGAAACAGTATAATGACACCATGCATGCTCTTTGTCTAAGACTCGGTCGGTCGAAATAGGGCTATACCAACAACGATCGCTTTCTCGCAAATCAGGACGGACCTCCTAAGCCGAGTTGGACTTAGAATATGCCATAAAACCCATGCGAGTTCCGTCATCGAAGTCTTTAGTGCAACCATTTGGGAATGCACCGTGGTATTGTGGGACGTCGGTCACAAGTAACCGGCCCGGGAAATATTGGGTTATGCATGAACCATTGAACTAAAACGTGTACATTACTAGTCGAACGATTTCTTTTCGAGTCTCACCCTAGGAACCCCGATGACAAGTGGTACATCAGGAATCCCCAGCGGAGTCGCCAAATTGTGGACATGACATAGGTCCACCCCGACGCGGCCACGCGCGGGTTTGGGGAGGCGAATGAATCTCATGTGAGATGGATCTCGAGTTGAAATTTAAATCGAAGTAGGAGTCACCACCGAACTTTGTGGGAGTTCGGGCCCGTTCGAACCCACTCTATGTTGTAGTGGGCCGTGCACAAAGTACAGCCCATTCCGATTGCAGAGTTTATTGGGTTCGTCCCATAGTATTGTTATACCGATACCGACATTATCGGTAATCGGGTATTGAATAAATCTCATATGCCAATGGATTCGGACATCCAGAAACCATGGTTCTGAGTAAGGGGTGAGGGTACGTGTTGGGAAGTTCACGAAGAACACCCAACCCCGCCCGCACTTAGCGGCTTTTACTAAGATATCGTTCAATTTTTATGCATGCGCGTTAGTTCAACGATTGAATGATATGCAAAGAGTATTTTTAGACTAAACATGTGAATTATGTTTGCTAAGTCGTTTTAATGCATCTAAAAATTAACGTCAAAGTTGCATTTTAGCATGCGAGGTTCATTTTGGTATAATAAAACAAACGAAAAAGAATTGCTAAAGACATGAACAAACGGGTTAGTAACGATTGATAAATTGAATAAAAAAATGTAAATTTAATGCATGGTTTGAAAAAAAAAGTTTGTGACACGTGATGGATTAAACACGCGTTGACCGAGGTCAAAAATATTTATCGAAAAATTGAAATATGCCGAGGAAGACGCTGTTTTAAGAAACTTGTAAGAAGAATGAAAAACGAAAAAAAACGTCAATAGCAACCCACGCGACTCGCCCGGGAGGAGGCGCGACTCGCCCGGGAGGAGGCGCGACTCGCGCGGGAAGGCGACTCGCCCGGGACGCGTATGGCTCGCGTCTTGGGCTGCTCTCGGTTTTGATTTTTCGAAAAATAGTTAGTTTTAATAAATCGCGTACAAATATGAATTAATTTATACTCGACTTATATTTTCGATATTCGTCGTATTCGATGTTCAATTATGAAATTGATATCGAATGTTCGGAATGACTTTTTTATAAGAAAATAAAGCATTTTGCAAATCGTTTTGTAAAATTAAATTGAAAAAAATGATGTTTTATTCTCTCCACGTTAAAAAATTGTCGTGTTTTGTCTTATGAAACTATGTGATGATTTTTTTTTAGTATCAACGAGATTAATTTAGTTCTTGTTAGATACGATATTTGACTATAGAGTCAATATCATATTTTAAGAACGTTGTTTTATATGAAAATAGTTTGTAGTATTGATATTATGTAAAAAAAATGCGACGACGACCCATAATAAAAAAGGACGGACGACACGACTCGAAGAAGAAGAAAAGGACGCGAGAAGGGAAGAGAGAAAGGAAAGAACGGGATTGATTTTACACCCTCAACCTACATGCTTTTTCTTCTCGGAATAGGGCTCGTCGGAATGTGGCTTAGACACGGGAGCATCGAGATAATGTGGGTTAGTTTAGGGTGGTCTTTTGGGTCGTGGAAGGTGGCCGGTTTTTGGTCGGAGTCGGGTTGCACTATCAGTCTTTCGATGCTATGCTTGACGTTTGGATGTTACGAGGTTTTCGAGATGTCGATGTATATGTATGTGTGAGTTGTTGAAGTCGTAATTGTGTTGCTAGAGCATCCTATTTATAGGAGATGGCTAACTTGCAAAGGAAGAAAGTCACCGGTCGGGTTGAGGTAGGATTCCGTCTAAGGATAGGAATAATAAGCAATTTGAGGGGAACGTGACTTCCACTTGCTTGGTGGGGAAGTCACGGTACTGGGCTGGTGTTGGGGTACTCGGCCGAGTACTCCTTGTACTCGGTGGAGTGCTCGGTCGGGAATCCTACCTGGGATCGAATTCCACCTTTTGACGGATTTGTTTAATATTTTTTGAGGCTGATTTTTGTAGTGTTTGAGCTCGATCTGGACTCACGGGAGTGACACGGCTGGTTTACATATTTTGAAAATATCTTTGACCGGGTTTTGACTCGGTCGCTAAAAGACGGTTTTGCCCCTGGTGTCAGATTCGACCCAAATTAGTCGCATTTGACTGGAAACGACCCACTGGGCCTGGATTTGAGGTCTGTTTTGTAAGATTCGTACTCCGTAAAAAGCCCAAGACAAATACCATTGATTTCGAGCCCATATTCGAGTACGTTAAAGCACGTTTGCGTCCGATCATCATCGAGTGTTTTTCGGAAACTGCTATAAACACCTGGCCGTCAAATGTGGGTGTCTACAACGGGGTAAGGGAAGAATTTTGCGATGTGAGATCGGCAGAGCTTCGACGCTAGTGACCCTTGACTTGACTTGAATAAGTATGACCCTGGGATTAGGGCAGACTCTTAAGTTAAAGAATTCTTGAATTGGGATGACTCGACTAACGAATTCAAAGATTGGCGAGATTCCCTCAAGAAAGGTCGTGGGGACTGATGGTAGGGATTTGTAGTTAATCCTACCAACAAATAAAACCAACTAAACCTAACTGGGTAGATGGGTAAGTCGGGTCGAATCCATGGGGACGGAAAGAGGTGTCTAGACTAGGGCTTACCTAATTACAAGACTAGGTCACCAAAACACATCAGGAGGAGAATTGACAAGAATTGACTACAAACACAATAGCTAAGCTATAGCAAAGATGATGAAGAAATCAAATAAGGGAAAGAGTAGGGTTATGTCGGGTTCATAGGTGTAATAGGATAGTTGGGTAATTGAGGGTGTAGGTTTCATTTAGTTACTAAGGTCGGTCCGCGCTATCGCGTCAAAAACAAACCCAAAAACTCATGCAAGATGCTACTCAAAACAAGAGAATTCAATCACCCATCAACCATACAATGAGAAGGAGGAAACAAACAAGAGAAGCATGACCAGTACTACTTTAACAAGCATTTAATCAAACACATGACATGCAAGATTGAGTGACTAGCAACAAAGATTCAACCTTTCCCCACAATCAATCCTTAATCACCCATAATCAACACCTAATCCCCCTACTAACCCCACAATAATCTACACACACATATTCAAACCTAATCTAACACAAACAAGAGAAAACATCAACATAAGCATCAAAACATTCATAATGAAGAACAACAAAGATGAACTATAAACAAATGATAAAGATATAAACTTGAATGATAAAACAAAGATTAAAGGAAAGGAGAAGAGAAATTATACCCAGCTAGTAAGGAGAAAAGATTGAAACTTGTATAATAAGAAAACCCAAATACATCCACCAAGGTTGTCAATCTTGGTTAGATTCTTCAAGAAATCCCTTAATACAAGACTAAATGCTAAGATTAAGTTAAGATTAACAAAAGATTAAGGAAAGATTAAAGAGAAACTAAGCTAATGATGAAGAATCTCTATCTAGGGTTTAGTCTAATGTAGTGTAATGTAAAAGTGTTTAAAACAATACAAGAGGGGGGTATATATAGGGTTTCACGAGCAAAAGAGTTGAAAGAATGACGGAGCGGCTGAACTGGGCCCTTCCCGGCCGGGAAGGGGTTGATCCCGACTGGGATGGGGTGGTCCCGATCGGGAAGATTAGGACCCCGGCCGGGATGAACCTCCAGAGGCGCTGTCTTGCTTTGCTTCTCGTCCCGGTCGTGATGATGATGGTCACGACCAGGATGGGTCATGTAGGCTTCAACTATGATCTCATAGGTCCCTACTTGCTTTTCCTAGGCTTCTTATCGATTCTCGATGCTCGGGAATGGGTCCCAAGGGCTCGGGATCGAGTCTAAGCCACCGAGTCATCGTCGCTTCTCTTCATTGGCTCCATATGCATTGGAAACGAGTCGGAATCGTTCCATTTCTCCAAGATAGGCCAAAGGAACCTAAAACAAGCTAGAAGAAGCGTAAGTAGCCTCGAAACCGCTCTAAAGAGCAATTTCGCAAGAGAAACCGGGACCAAACACAAGAAATAAGCGCTACATAACACACTTATCAGGGACCATCCTGTCAGGAGGGAAAAAAATCACGTGGGACATTCTAGTTAGGACTAGAGTGTTTAGAAAAACCTTCCATTTACGAGTATATGACTCGTGTTGGTTGGTTATGCCTTTAGAATAAGGCGGACTTGGATGGGGAAGAAACCTGTGATGTAGGATCGACGAAGTTTCGACGAAATAGACCTTCGATGAGCTATGAAGAGACCTGATACTCGGATTAAGGTAGGTCCTAGAACAAGGAAGGTTTTAAAAGGGGTTGAATTTTGAAAATTGAGAGGACGGTCCTGTCTTTTGAAATTGGCATCATGCCGACCGGACCCCGTTTTTTAAATGTTGGAATGATTACGAATAATTTCGCATTTTGAAAATTGGGGGACGGTCCTGTCTTTTGAAATTGACAGCATGCCGATAGGACCGGGTTTTTGAAAAGTTGGAACTCCTATTTGGAAGAAGCTTGAATACTGAAATGCGTAGCATGCCGGCTATAAAATATGCTTGTTTTAAGTCAAATCCTAAGTCTAAACTTCAGCAGCATTTCGAGTTTTTGAAAACTTGACAGTTTTGAAAAGATGTATTTTTTTATGGTTTTTAAAAATGACACGGAACCAAGTAGCAATTAGTCAAACAAGCATTATGACGACAGCATGTATGCTTAATACTAAGTCTCGGTCGGTCTAGATAGGGTCTATACTGGTGCGAATAGACTTTCCGATAATCGGGACGGACTCCCTTAGCAATTTGTATAAGGACATGCCGCGAATCCCATATGAATCATCTATGAACACCTTAACATAACCAATTTGGAATATATCGCAGTGTAGTGGGACGTCGGTCACAAGTAACCGGCACGGGTAAAATTAGGTTATGCATGAACCGTCAAACTAACATGTGTACTTTAGTAACCAATCGATTTCTTTTCGAGTCTCACCCAGAAGATCCCGATAACAAGTTGTACATCAAGTATCCCCAGGAGAGTCGCCAAATTGTAGACATGACACAGGTCCACGCCCGGTGCGGTCAGTCGCGGATTTTGGTAGACGGATGTTCTCGTGTTAGATTGATCTTGAATTGAAACTTAAATCGAAGTTGGAGTCGCCACCGAACTTTGTGGGTGTTCGGACCCATTCGAACCCACTCTATGCTTAGGCATGTCGTGCACAAAGCACGACTTGCCTTATAGTACTAGAGCTTGTGGGGTTCGTCCCTTTGCATAACGACACCGATGTTGAATTATCGAGTATCGTATATCGAGTGACTCTCGTTGCCAATGGTTTCAGGCGTCCGGAAACCGAAGGTTCTGAATAAGGGGTGAAGGAACGTGTCGGAAAGCCCACGAAGGACACCCAACCCCACCCGCACATAGCGGTCTCTACTAAGATATCGATTGGTGTTCGTGTACACATGTTAGTAAGATGCTGAAATGTATGACAACCATTGTTTTATGCTAAACATGTGAATTTATGTCTTTACTATGTCGTTTAATGCATCTTAGAATATGTCGAAGTTGTTTTAGCATGTGATGTTAATATGAAAACAGTAAATGTCAAACAACGGAAATAAATAACTTGAAAGTAGATTACAGGTTACACGGGCGGAATACAACCCGGATTTCACAATACGACAAACAATAATAATATCGAGTTAGAAACGGTAAACGTAAATTATAAACGGACTCATAAATAGAAAATGTAAACTGAAATCGTATATCAAAGTTTGGACAGACTCTAATCTGCTACGTATTGACCAGAGGAGAGAGGCTCGGACGCATGAAAAAGTGCGGCCTGGAACTCAAGCGCCTTGGATGAGGCGGCTTGAAGTTCAGGCGCCTGAGGAGAAGCGGACTGATGTTCACGCGCCTGACCCTGGGCGCTCAGACAGGCAAACCTCGAGACAAAAGCATAATGCTAGCTTGATCCCAAAGCCTCGATATCTCGTCCCGACTTATCCTAGCGAAAACTGATCATCTCGATCCGTCGTATACCGAGTTCGAGTAGGGAGTTGTCGGTATAAGACTTACGTAATATGACGTTCGCTCAAAGTCGTAAAAGAGTAAAAATGAATATGTAATGTGAATTTGAAAAGGAGACGCGTGATAGATAAACGCGCGTCGACTAACGTCGCAAGTATTATTCCCTAAGTTAAATGTGTATCGTTGTGGACTATATTGGAATTCTACGATGTCTCATTTCGACCATAATGGGGTACTTGTCCTTAACCGTCTCAATTTATGATAGATTGACCTTATCGACTTAATACGAATATCGGAGTCCTCCGTATCGCGATGACGTTATCGGGTCGCGTAGACCGTACGACTCTCGGATTGACATCATGAGGTTTCGCATTACTTCGATTATCGATAGCTCTTTACGCGCGACCTTCGATTACGGAATAGACATCAGGCGCTTAGAGCGGTATTTGAAAATGATATCGAATACGCTCAATAATGAATTATTGCGATCATGCTATAACCCGAAGGGTCAGGCGCATGCCATAAGGTGCCCTGACCCTCGTGCATGAGGTGGCGCACCTCAAAATTGGAGCGCCACCTCCGATGCGGCCTTTTCGGGGGGTTATACAGAATTTTGGCAGCGTTAATTATCGAATGTGTTCGATCAAGAATTTCGATATGTCGTTGCAAACGTTAGCACATTTGCATTTCGTTGTCGTAGTTTGGCCTTTAAGGCCTACGACGCTCGATTTAGCGTCATCGGACGTTTGCTCGAATCGATTTTTCAAAATAGTTTTTATAATAGTATACGCGGTATTAGTATAACAGAAAGTAAAATTTAGTATGGAGAAATGTAAAGTTAGTAATGTTAGGAACGAGAAATAAAATGTTACATGCGAAAATGTAAAGTTAGTAATGTTAGTAACACGATAAATAAATGAGTTTAAAGGATTAGAATGCGAGGTTTGAACACCCTCAACCTACATTTCAATGTTTCGAAGTACGCACTCGCGGAGTATTGTCGTAGACATGGGGAGCAGTTCGGTATATGTAGGTGAGTTAAGGTGTGTATAGGAGAGGAAGGTTGCTCTCGGTTTTCTGCAATGAGGTTCCGAGAAATGAAAATGTGACCCTTGAAATGTCGGACGTAAGGGTGTATTTATAGAGTTTTACGAAATTCTTGGACACAGAATTTGGGCGCCCGGAGGCAAGCGACTCGGTATTGGGGCACCCCAGTGGAGGGGGCTCGGTTCTGGGGCGCTTGGATGCAAGCGACTAGAATCGCGCGTATCGGAAGTTGCTCAAAATACGGATTGATGTCCATGTTATTCGAGGTATGATTTGATTCTGTTTTGACTTGATTCATTTTGTATTTGGACGCCATTGTGGCTCTTTTGAATTTCGGGTTTCGACTTTGACCGGTTTTGGCTCGGCCGGCAAAAGACGGTTTTGCCCCCGGTGGCGTTTTTGCCTCAAAGTAGCTTTATTTTATTGGAAATGACCCACTAAGTCTGGATTTGAGGTCGTTTTTGAGAGTTTTGTACTCCTCTAAGTGCCCACGTTGGATACTATTAATTTTAAGCTCGTATTCGAGCGTATTGATGCATGTTAACGTCCGATCATCATCGGGTGTTTTGTTGGAGACTGCTATAGAAACAAGCAGGCAAAAGGCGGGTGTCTACAGTACTACTACCACTTTCACCTTGTTTTCATAATTTTTCTTTAAGTTTTATTCATGCTTAAAACCCTTCACATGTAACTCATTCATTAACCAATTTATTCAAGGCAAATACTCTTCCCTTTTCTCTCCATTTGCTTGCCAACAGCAGCAAAATACAACACTTTTCTGCTCAAAGTCGAGTTCCTGGTCGTCCATTTCTGTCTCTTATTTTTCTCTTGTTTCGATCCTCTTTCCGTCTCCTTCGTTAAGGTATCCAAGAAGACACTCGAAACTGGAAAGATAAACAAACCCACCCGGATTTCAAATCGTTGTCACCTTGATTTTATTTAGGCTTCCGAAGCGATCCCGCAGAAGATGAATATATCGTAGATTCGGATTTGGATTAGAGGTAACGTCGATGTTACTCGGTATTACTTGATTTTATTTGTGTAATTGCAGGAATATAATTATAATTTTATTTTTGACAATATATATATATATATATATATATATATATATATATATATATATACACGTCACGTAATCTGGAAAAATTTTAAAGTCTTAAAAATTTGCATGTTTCGGTATTTTTTATCGCTTTTACGAGATTATCGATTAAATTGTTATATTGCTTTGTAAAAATCGTAATATTAGGACTAAACATATAAAATATGAATATATTCTGTAAAAATGACATTTTGATGATTTTTGATAATTCTGTATTTTCCTGATATTTTAAGTATCGATTATTGAATTATTACCGTTTTCGGGAGAAAAAAAACGATTAAAAGGTGATTTTTTTGTTCTTATACGTAAATATTTTATTTTAAACTAAAATTTGGAATAGATAACCTTTCTGATGAAAAATAATTTTCTGAATTGTTTCATAATTTTTCGGAATTGTTAAGTGGGTGAATTAATTAATCAATTTAAATCGTTGTAGATCGTTAAAATAGTGTTTGTCTTTTTTATTTCTGATTTTTAGTTTCTATTTTAAATCTAGAAAAAAAATGCTACTTGTATTTTCTTGAAGAATATATATTTTCATGATTTTAGTGTTTAAATAAAAGAAATTAGGAACGACAATTTTATTAAAAGATCGTTAATTGTGAAAACGGACTTATAAGACGGATTTACCTAATTTTATGAATTCTGAAATTTTTAAAATTTTGGAAAATTGTAAGTTTTTGGAAAATCTCAAATTTTAGGTTTAGAAATAATTTTTGGATATTAATATTTAGATCATTTTGTGATTACTATTTTTACTAATCTTTATCGTTGAAATAAGACGATTAATGAGAGAACTCTTTAAAAACCAAGTTTGCAGATTCTAGAATATTTATTTTTCTGGACAGAATGTCCAAAAATGTATTTTAACTATTTTACATGATTTTTTTATACTGTTTATTGAAGCCCTTAAATGATAGTATCGATTTTTTAGCGAAGTTGCGAATTACCGTTCAAATATTCCATTTCAGCTCTAATAAGTTATTTTCCAGCTATTTTAAGATTTCTGAAATCTGAACTTTTATAACTCAAATCACCCCTTATCATATTCTAAATTTGTTTAATTGTTTAGTGAAATAATAGACGCTAAATGATTTATTTTAACATTTGCCATAAAATCCTATTTGTGCTTGTTTTGTCGAAATTATTATTAATTAGGTAATTTTAGTTTTATAAGTTTTGGAACACCCTAATCGGGAGTAATAAGGTATTTAAGATATTTTAATTATTTAACAAACACTTGTGTGATATTCAATAATTTCATAAACTCATTTATCCTTATTTTAGAAACTAGTATCGTTAAGGCTTCTAAAAATAGAAATTTCTAAATATAGAAGTCTCCTAAAATAGAAAGATTCCTCTTTCGGAATGCGATCCTTTTTTCTTTTTGTTCTCTTATTATTATAATGATTATATCTTTTGTATATATCGATAATGACTTTGTTTTGGAGTTATGAAATAAGGACAAGTGTGGGGTTTAGAGTAATATAGTCTGGGATGTACGTTTTTGTTATCAACTATAAAGTCATGTGTCTATTTGAGGCACATTTGGTCGTTAAACTGGGCGTAGTTTCGCCCAAGAGAGTATATGTTTTGACCTTAAGTTAGATATCGCATCGTATTAATTCGCTGTCAGCTAAACTAGACATAATTGTTGTCTAGGAGAGGTGTGCACTGCTTAAACCAAGACCTCACTGGACGCAGTCCTGTTATTGTTGAGTTGCCTAGTTAGAGACTGCAGTTCTCGTACATAGTTTTAGTATTATCCTAGTGAAAGTCTAGATTCTACACTACTTCTATCCATAACACCATTTTGAATATTTTATTATTATCGAAATAATTTGATTTGCAGGTTGGCAAATGTTTTATGTTTTCTTCGGAAAACTCATTTTTATTATATTGTTTCGATGTGTGAACCTTTTCACTGAAAGCTTATTTTTATTATAATGTTTTACTGTTTTACCGTTTTCCGTTTCTACTATTTTTCTATAATAGTAATTTCAGTTTTAAAATCCTGTAATACGGCTTGAAGAACGTTGACGTTGCTCCTCACTGATTGTGGCTTTTATGTTTTTAACATGGCAGGTATACATGATTCTTTGGGTGTGGGCTAACGAACAATTGTGGATCCTGCTTTGTGTTAATAAGATCACAGTATTATGGATTGTATAATAACCCCGTTTATGGATTGTTTAAATTTTTGGCCATTTTTATTTATGGCCTATTGTTTAACTTTACCTTTTTAAATTATTAAGACATAGTTACAGTGTGTTTTAATCCCGACTCTACAGTGTTCCGCCACTGTATCGCGTTAGATTTATTAGGGGATTACAATGCCAATCATCGATACCCTAATTTGCATGGGTTCATACCCTAATTTAAGATCAGGAGAAGACGTTAAGATGCTAAGGGTAATAACATTTAAGCTGATCCATGTTGGTCGGGATTGAGAATTCCTGACCATCTAGATCAATGATGATCACGACGCATCCCATGAGTATTTTATTGACAAGGTAAGGACCTGCCCAGTTAGGTTTGAATTTTCCCGTAGGATTGACGGGAAGCGGGGCTATAATGAACTTATCCACTAGATCTCCCTCGTGTATGTTTCGAGACTTAACTCGTTTGTTAAAGGCTCGTTGTATTCTTTCTTGGTAGGCTTGCACATTGGATATTGCGTGTATTCTACGTTCATCTAAAAGGACTAGCTCGTCATATCGTTTTTGATTCCATTCTTCTTCGGGAATGCCGCTCTCGGCTAGTATCCTTAGGGAGGGTATTTCTAACTCTATTGGTTGAACCGCTTCTCATCCATAAGTTAGGTAGTATGGAGTGGCTCCGATGGGAGTTCAATTCAGTAGGATGTTCGGTTTCCTCATAATTTAAAGGGTATTTTGTTGGGTCAATCCTGGTAGTTGTCTATCATCTTCTTAAGGATGGTGACGATGGTTTTGTTTGCTGCCTCTAAAGCCCATTTTTTTAGGCCTATAGGGTGATGATTTGTGTCGTTTGATTTTTTATTTGTCTAGGAGTATTTGGGTGTCGGCCCTAAAATTAGCCCCCTTGATCTCATGTGGTATGCCATAGTGGAAAATGATGTTGTTTTGTAGGAACTTGACTACTTGTTTGGAGGTTAGTATTGCGTAGGATGCTGCTTCTACCTATTTGGTGAAGTAATCGATGGCCACTACTTTGAAATAGTGTCTGCCGGTTCTGGATGGGTATACTTATCCTATGATATCCATTCCCCAGGTAGAGAAGGGTCTGGGTGTTGTAGTGTAAAGTTGTGGACGTCCGTCTACACCGCTCGACGCCCCGCGCGCGCCTGCGCGGGACCGACCCGGTTTCATCGCGGCGGCCACACATGCGGACCCCTCCCGGTCGGGAGACGGTCCGATCTCATGTTCGGGCGATGTGTCGGACCTCGATTCGGATGATGATTAAGAATAGTACTAGACGGGTGCTCGTTTCCGCGTTTCCGTTGGAATCGATCGAGTCGTGGTTGTAAATGTTTAAAGGCCGATATGTTTGGTAAGGCGACCTTTTTAGTGAACCGTATTCATTGTCGATTTGTGGAGTCGCCACCCAGTCAATTATGGGGACTCAGAAACCGTTCAAGTCAACTTTGTTCCTTAGCCGACTCAAAGCTGAGTGGCACGGGACCTAAAGATAAAGACTTGTATCCTTAAGAACTTCATGCCTAGAATGACTGTACTCTGATTGCCAATGGTTTCGGACATCTGGAAACCGTAGATTCTAAGTAAGGGGTGAGGGTACGTATTGGGAAGTCAACGTCCGCTAGACATCGACACCCAATCCCGCCCTCACATAGCGTCCTCTACTAATCAATCGGTGGGCTGATAACTTTGTTCCTTTGTTGTGGCGGAAGTATGCTAACATCCATTGTTTAACCCTACGTGTTTGCTATGTCGGTTGTTTAAGGACAAGTAAGCTTATTGTCATCGAGTTAGTTGCGTTTACATTCTTTGCATGCGCTTTCACGTGACAAGCAGGCCATGAAAAGATGCACTTAGGAGAGTAGAGGGTACTAAGTATTATACATATTAGCAAATGAGTTTTAATGTGATAATACAGATATTAGTTGTTCTCGTGGTATACCTTACCTTTTATTCTGCTTAAGATGCGTCGGCTCGGTATTAATAGGGATGCATCGAACCACAGGTGGTGAGCACCGGGACTAATACGAAACCTGACCATCGCTTTTTGTTCAGTTTTAGCTTGTTTACGTTTTGAATTTCGTGTTAGGTGATTTAGCATGCGATTATAAGGTCATAAAAGCGGTAAATCATACGAAAGCGGTAAATGCAAAATGTAAGTAGATCACATAGTGAGGAGTTGCACCCTCGGAGTGTACACTAAACGAGACACGATGCGTAGATAGTTGAGAACGGATCTCAAACTTACTCGGGTTTAGTTAGAGTGTTTTAGTGCTTATAGTTGAAGTTGATGACGTCACGTGTGTTTATAACGTGCCTCGTCCCTGTGTCCACGTTTGTCATTATCAAAGTGCATAATAAAAAGGTACAGAAATGTAAAGTTTTGTTTAGATGGCAACCGAGTGACGGTTCGACTTCGAGGCGGATCCTCCTAGCTCGTCCTGCGGTGGTGTTTGTGTTTGTGTTATGTATGTGTTCGTTTTGTGTTGTTCTTGTTTTGTTGCTTTTGTTTCTTTTTCTTTCGTTTTCATTGAGTCTTTGCTTTGTGTTTTGTGTGTAAATGGTTTTCGAAAACCCGGTTTAGAGGCTAGTGTGTGAGTGCTTACTTTCCCTTCCTAGTAGTATAAATCGAGTCTTGGACTTTAGTCTAGTAGAATGACCCTAAATCAATGATTTCGTTGGTTTCTTACCTTGAGTCCACCTAGCTTACTTGGGATTTACTACGGGATTTGCATTTTGACCATTTTGACCACCCACGGTGTGAAAAGGCCTTGGTTGCCGAGTCCCGTCCCTTAGATGACCGTGTTTAGGATTGTTTAATTAGTCCAAGTTCTCCACTTTTTGTGGGTTTGAAAGGGGATGCGCAACCCCGACATACCCATTCCCCTACCTCCTACACATTTCCACACAATAAAATTGCAAATTGTTGAAGTCGTCTTTCTTGTGGCAATAAGAAATGCCAAAAAGCCAAATCAAGCCAAAAGGGCAAAGAAAGAAAATGAAACAAAGAAAAGAAAGAAGAAAAAGAAAAGGCACAAAAGCCAAAAAGAAAAAAGAAAAAAGAAAAGAAGAAAAAAGAATGGCATGGCAAAACAAAGCAAAAATGCAAAAGAAGAAGAAAATGCCGAAAGAAAATCGTCTCACAAAAATAGAAACCTCACACCTCACAAAATAAGCCTTTTACCGACTATTACCGTGAAGAGCCTACCAAAGGACCGAGTCCTTAGGAAGGATGATAGCGGTAATGGTCGGTCTTCCCTCATTTTGTATATTTCCACCTTTTTACTTGGACTAGTTAGGCGGTTTTGGACACGGGACCACCTCTTGGCTCACGCTAAAGGGGGCGGGGTCTCACTTACCTACAGTGTCGACTAACACCGTGGATCATCACTTCCCACTCCGCCGATCGTCCCGTATTAGAAAGTTAGAACGACCTAGGTAAGTTACAAACATTTTTGTTCCTTTATCGTCATACTATTAGGGTTTAGTCCACCTCGGTTTGTATTGCTAGCTTGGGAACGTTGTCACTTGCCTTGAGTCCTAAAACGGTGCTTCTTTCACCGCTTGTTTGAGGGGAGCGGTATTTCTTTTCTTTTGGGTGCAACCTTTTGTGTGTTTGTTTGTGTGTTTGTTGTTTATATGTTTTGCGTCCGATTGCATCCACAGTTTTGTCGCAAGACCCCACTTGCCTTGCGGATAGCACTTGTCCTCTATGTGTTATCGCGTGAGTTGAAAGGGCGTAGGGTGCGCTAATACCCATTCGGCTAGTATAGTAGTTAGTATGTGCTTACTCGAGGGCGAGTAAGGGTTAAGTGTGGGGGAGTTGATAAGTGTGGTTTGTAGTGCCTATTTTGTAGTGTTTTGGTCCCATTTTCCTTGTAGAATCGCTCCTTGGGAGCGGTTTAGGGGCTTGTTATGCTTTCTTTAGTTCGTTTCAGGTTCCCGAGACCGATTTGGAAGAGTTGGAGCGATTCCGACTCTATACATACACATTTTGGAGCCAACGGAGTAAAGGAACGATGATTCGATGCCTTGGAATCGACCCCGAGACCTTGGGACCCAATCCCGAGTCTCCGAGACCCGATCCCGAGTCCCGAGAATCGATGGGAAGCCCATGAGAAGCAAGGAGGGACCAAAAAGTTCATATTGGAGGCCTACAAGACCCATCCCGATCGGGAAGGCCTCAAACCCGATCGGGATGGCCTCAAACCGGATCGGGATGAAGTGCACGATTAGGAACGCCACTGTGGAGCATTCCCGATCGGGTTGGCATATTCCCGATCGGGAAAGTGAAAGTTTCCCGATCGGGATTTCCCGTCCCGATCGGGACCGTGCTCCTGCTGCCCGCATTTCCTTTCTTTCTTCTCCCTTCCGTTTGTAACCCTATATATACTCTTCCCTTGTTTTGTAAATGGAGGCACTTCATTAGACATTAAACCCTAGACTACTTTAGGTTAGATTAGATTAGATTAGTGTAGATTAGTCGGTAATTAGTAGTTAATCTTAGTTTAATCTTGTATTATTGGATCTCTTGAAGAATCCCTCCAAGATTGACAACCTTGGTGGATGAATTTGGGTTATCTTCTATGCAAGTGTTCTCCTTTTCATTCTCTTGTTAGTATGGTATAATCTTCTCTTTCTTTTTACTCTTTATCTTGTTTATTCATCCAAGTTTTAATCTTTGTTCATCTTATTGTTCTTAGTTCATCTTTTTCACTAGTTTCATTATGGATGTTTTGATTCTTGTGTTGTTTCCTCTTGTTCTTGTTAGAATTAGTTTGATGATGTTAGAGTAGTATTCTTTCTAGGGTTAGTAAGGTGATTAGGGTGTTAATTGGATGATTAAGGGTTTGTTGGAGGAATTGGTGGAAGATTTGGGTTTCCTCTTGGCTGATGCATATTACATGTTTGTTGGAATGCTTGAATGACTAAGTAGGTTAGAATGCTTGTTTTTCTTGCCTTCCTTTGTCATGTGTGTCGCCGAAATGGGTTTCATGTGGAACCTCTAGGTCGGTCTAAGTTGCGAGAGCCCAGACCAACCTAGATCACCCTACTACCTCCTTCGCTCTAGCTCTTCCTTGACCATTCCGTTACCCCTTTGACCCCGACCTAATCCTAGCCCGTTTTCCTTGTTTGTTTCTCCGGTACTTTAGTCTTAGTCTAGCCTTCTCTCCCTCTTATCATTCTCTAGCTTAGCTCGTTGACTTAGTCTAGTATTTGGGCCGACCTAGTCTAGGCTATACATCACCGTCCCCGTGGATTCGACCGGACTTGCCCTAGCTACCCTAGTTAGGTTTTGCCGGTTAATTATTTGGTGGCGGGATCCACGACAAATCCCTACCATCATCGCTCTCGGGTGGCTGTGTTGAATTTTAGATTTATCCCTCTCGAGTGGCTGCGTTAGATTTAGGTTTCTTTTCTTCTAAATAGGATGCTATCCATTTCTGGACTTTTGCTCTCTTCAGTATAGTTTCTAAATATCCTTAGACTATTGCTTTCTTCGGGATAGTTTTTGACTATCCCTGGTCTGTTGCTTTCTTCGGGATAGTTTCTGACTATCCCTGAACTATTGCTTTCTTCGGGATAGTTTCTGACAATCCATGGCCTGTTGCTTTCTTCAGGATAGTTTCTGACTATCCCTGGTTTGTTGCTTTCTTCGGGATAGTTTCTGACTATCCCTTGCCTGTTGCTTTCTTCGGGATATATTTTCTGACTATCTCTGGCCTCTTGCTTTCTTCGGGATAGTTTCTGACTATCCCTGATCTTTTGCTTTCTTCGGGATCGTTTATGACTATCCCTGGTCTGTTGCTTTCTTCGGGATGGTTTTTGACTATCCCTGGTCTGTTGCTTTCTTCAGGATAGTTTCTGCCTATCCCTGGTCTGTTGCTTTCTTCGGGATAGTTTATGACTATCCCTGGTCCAGTGTTTTCTTCGGGATAGTTTCTAACTATACCTGGTCTAATGACGAGTGGTTGTTTGGATTTAGTGATAATTTCGCCCTTAAATAATTAGTATTGATGTGTAAGCTCTTATCGAGTGCATAGTAGTGTTTGCATTAGTTCTTGGGTTTGCGTTTTCTTTGAGAATTCTTCCGGGGATGTGTTAAAATAATAATCCTTCGGGGATGTGAATTGAGTGCATAGGGACTTGCTAGGATAACAGATTGCTATGAATGCTTTGGGATTCGTTTTGGACTAACAGACTGCTTTGAGTGCTTAAGGATTCATTTAAAACTAATAGATTGCTTTGAGTGCTTTCGGTTTCGTTTAAAACTAATAGATTGCTTAAAGTGCTTTGGGATTTGTTTAAAACTAATAGATTCCTTTGAGTGCTTTGGAGTTTGCTTAAGATAGCAAATTTGTTTTGTTTGGATAACATATTGGGAGTGTCATGTGCTTTGGTATGAGTGGTCTCGTTAGCTGGAGATTTTCATTTTCGTTGTTTATTATTATTTTTATTCGGGGCCGGTTTTGATTGGAGGTTTTGAGGCTTGCTTTATCAGTTGGGGGTAGTAAACCGTCCCGTTCTTGCTTAGTTTATTTAAAATAGAAGGGTGCGTCCTACGACTATCGGGCACCATGTCTCATTGGTTCTCGACTTTGCTTTGGGCTGAGTAATTGGACGCGAGTCCTTGGGCGCCTTAATCTTCGGACGCCTATCCCCCAGCGGTCCAGAATAAGAACGCTTGACCTGGGGAGCCCAGGATTCTTGACCAAGTTTGGTCATCATCTACCTCGGTAAACCTTCCATTCGATCCCATATTGAGTATGGCCCTTGAGTCTTCGTATAATCCGTTCCAAAATTGTTGAACAAGGAACCATTGTGATAGACCATGGTGCGGGCAAGAGCGGATCAAGGCTTTGAATCTTTCCCACGCTTCGTAGAGGCTTTCTTCATCACGTTGTTGGAATCCCGTGATAGAAGCTCTCAATAGATATGTCTTCTCCGGAGGATAGAATTGTTGGAAAAAACCCAATGCTAGCTTCTTCCAAGTATCAATACCAAGAGTCGCATTGTCTAACCCTTTGAACCATTGCTTTGCTTTACCGATCAAAGAGAAAGGAAATAGTACCCACCGGATTTGGTCTTGGGTTATTCCCGTTTGTGAGATAGCTTCGCAATAGTCCGAAAAGGTTTCAATGTGTTGATGAGGATCTTCGGTTGGTAACCCACTAAATTAACTTCGCTCGACCAATTGGATGAATTGAGTCTTTGCCACAAAGTTGCCGGTATATGCCTCCGGTAAAGCGGTTGGACCGGGCAAAACGTCTTCCATAAAGGTTGAATGAGAAGAGAACTTAGGCATTATTGGATATGCGGGAGAGGACAGTGTAGATGGTGTTGATGTAGAAGTAGAGGGGGAACTAGGTTGAGAAGTACCAAAAGGATTTATGAAGATCCCTTCGGTATTGCCTTGAGGTTGCTTGATAAAGTCGGATCCTTGGGCTTGTTCTTCGGTGGTATTGCTAGCACTTGGTTGAGCGATTCTAACCCGGCCAATCGTTCGTTGGCGAAAGGCTCTAAAGAGTCTTTCCGGCTCTGGATTGAATACAAAGAATTCGCCTCCCGTCCTAGGCATACACTACACACTAGAGCAAACGTGTGAACACCTAGTGCTTTATGGGCACTAGGCAAAGACAATAAACGAACAATACCCAAGACAAAGAGAAAAAGAAGCTAAAGAAACTAAAAAAAAACTACACAATATGCACAAGAGATAAAAGAAGAGCACAAGAAGGGTAACTAAGTCAAGCTAATAAGCAAACTAAGTCTAAACATGCACCGTCCCCGGCAACGGCGCCAAATTGATGGTAGGGTTTTGCCGTGGGTCCTACCGATCAAGTAATGCCAACTATACCTAACGGTAGCTAGGGTAAGTCGGGTCGTGTCCATGGAGACGGTTGTAGGTGTCTAGACTAGGTCTACCTAGAAACAAGGCTAAGTTACAAACAAACACAAAGAAACGATAATTGACAAACTATGATGGTTGAAGAGGTATGAACAAGACTAACAATGAACTAGCTATAACAAGAACTAATGAACAACTAAAGTTAACTAAACAATGAACTAGAGGAATGATAGCTAACAAAAAGGATGAATCAAATATGGAAGGGAGTAGGGTTAGGTCGGGTTCTTAAGTGTAGTAGGGTAATTGGGTGATCAAGGGTGTAGGTGTCTCCTAGTTGCTAGAGTCGGTTTACGCTCTCGCGTCTAAACCTAGGTCAAGGTTGGTTCGCGCTCTCGCGTCAAAACCCAAGTCTTCACTCTCGTGTCTAAGACTATACCCGACACAATCACACACTAGTCAAACGATGAGAAGATGAAGAAAAATATGGGAAGCATTGGCCACTACTACCCACACAAGCAATTCAACAAACACATAGAGTGTCCAATATGTGACTAGCAACAAAAGATTCACCTTTACCCCTAATCACCCATAATCCACACCTAATCCCCCTACTAACCCCACAAGTATCTACTCACTCATTATCACTAGCATGAACAAGAGAAAACAACATAATAATCAAAACATCCATAATTAACAAACACTAACAATAAGCAATATGTAAAGATTCAAACATGATGAATAAACAAAGAATAAGAGAAAAGAGATTATACCCACTACAATAGAATGAAAAAGATGTGATCTTGAATTAATAAGAAACCCCAAATAAAACCCCAAGGTTGTCAAGCTTGGAATAGTCTTCAAGAATCTCCTTAATACAAGACTAATTACAAAGATTAACTAAAGATTAATGGAAGATTAAACTAATGAGAGGAGAACTAAATCTAAGGTTTAAACAATGTAGAGAGGCTTAAAATAGTCTAGGGTAATGTAAGATGTTTAAACAATACCAGGGAGGAGTATTTATAAGGTTATAAGAATGAAGGAGGAGAAAAGAATAAGTCACGCCCAGCAGCTCACTCATCCCGACCGGGACGAAATGGTCCCGACCGGGACGAAGTGATCCCGACAGGGACAGCATGGTCCCGACCGGGACGGATCCAAAACAGAACCCTTCGCATTTGTGCACCTCATCCCGGACGGGATGAGGTCCTTCCCGACCGGGACGGGTCTTGTAGGCCTCCAATATGATCTTTAAGGTTCCTCCTTGACTCTCATGGGCTTCTCATCGATTCTCGGGGCTCGGAATCGAGTCTAAGGGGCTCGGGATTGGGTCCCAATGTCTCGGGATCGAATCCAAGGCATCGAGTGATCGTTCCTTCACTTCGTTGGCTCCAAAAAGTGTATGAAACGAGTCGGAATCGTTCCAATTCTTCATGAATGGTCTTGGGAACCTGAAACGAACTAGAGGAAGCATAAGTAGCCCATAAACCGCTCCCAAGGAGCGATTCCACAGGGAAAATGGGACCAGTACACAACAAATTAGGCACTACAAACTACACTTATCATTAGGATAGCGCGGAGTACGAAAATGCTTTTCAGATTTTTTTAAAATGCGTTAGTTTGAGCCGGGAGTTGGATCGAGTAGTATGTCGGTTAAAATGTTTGACCCGAGATGTGCGAAATTTAAGAAATTAACATGTTTCGACTGAATGCGTTGGGAGACAGGTGTAGTTGTCTCGACATTCATGTTTAAAACGAGGAAAAAACAAAAAAAGTTCGACTACTTTCGAACAAAAAAAAGTTAGACCATTTTTGTGTATTCATGATAATGTCGTAATGAGCTACATACACGAATTGACGATGACATTAAAGGCTACAACACGCCTAGGTGGGGTAGCTTGTCCCCCTAAAAGAAAAATAAAAAGAGGTCTAAGTCTAGTGGATCCGCCGGGTGAGATATGTTGTCTGTATGGCTCTGGTACTCTTGCAAGGGTATTTTGGCTTTCGGAAAAGGCTTTAGTGACTTCAGGAGGTCGTTCCCAACGTCCGGGGTTGTCAGGTGTGATTGTTGTGGTAAGGCGGAGCTGATGTCATAATTTTCAGGTGCTATGGAGGCTGATGTCTTAGGGTTCAAACGCCTGGGTTGAGGCGGTTGGATCCCAGGTCGCCTGGGCTCGGGCGGTTCAGTACTTGGGCAGTTGGGCGCCTGGGCTCTGGCGGCCCGATCCCCGTTTATAGAAATTTTCGTAGTTTCCTAGTTGTTGTGGGATTAGGGCTATATATGCGGGTTATGGGTGCTCGTTCTAGACATACTAAACTACCCATAGTGTGTCTATAGCTTCCTTGTATTATTTCGAGTCATGTCAAGTTACGGGAATCTCTTAACCGAGTGGATGGGTCATTTTAAGAAATGTGACCTCAAAGTTTGTCCAAGTGATGGTTTGTCCACGGTTATCGCGTTAAGGCAGGTTAAGGTACAAGATGACGTCTTGTTGGTGTGTTCTAGTTTTTGGAGCGTTAAGAATCATGTTTTTACTTTCCCTGGAGGTAAGGTTTGTCCCCTTCCCGAGGAGCTAGATGTAGGCGGATTGTGTGCGGTTCGACCTTGTGTGCCTCTGGGAGATGATGATTTTGTGGAACGGTTTCCTCACTTTTTGGACCTTTCTTCGCTAGAGGAGGCTAAAGTTTTCTTCGGGGAAGGTGGGATTGACCTAGAGTTGTTATTTAGGACGTTCTCACAGATGGGTTCCCGTGACATTTCACCCCTGGCTTGTAGACGTGCTTTTAATATTGCGGAGGCTTGTTACTATCTTTTTGAGAACGCGTCAGTGCATGAGGTTTAGGGCTGTAGACACCCGCATTTTGACTGCCAGGTGTCTACGGTAGTTTCCAAAAAACACCCGATGATGATCGGACGCTAACGTGTTTCTACGCGCTCGGATGTGGGCTCAAAACCATTAGTTGTTGGCTTTAGCACTTATGGAGTACAAATCTCACAAAACTGACCTAAAATGCAGGCCCAGTGGGTCGTTTAAAGTCAAACAAGACTAATTTGGGTAAAAACCGACACCGGAAATAAAACCGACTTTTAGCGATTGGGTCAACCCGGTCAAAGTCGTTTCCGAGACATACAAAACAGCCGTTCAAATATAAAAAACCCAGCCCAAATACAAAAACCCATCAAACATCCAAAGCCACGGTCTAAAAGTTGACCCGCGCGACCCAGCTGAGCCACTCGATCGAGTGCTCAGCCCACTCGATCGAGTGGGCCCTCATGCACAACCTTTCACACAATATATACACCCCCATGCACAACCTTTCACACAATTTTTGAACATCTCTTTTTATCCTAATTCTACCCTAATCAAACCCTCATCAATACTACACTCAAACCCTAATCAAAACCCTAACCACCACAACTTAGCCTACATACTCGATACTCCCGTGCAAGCCGCCACTACGAGTCCCGTCCGAGCATAAGAAACATGTAGGTTGAGGGTGCAAAACCCCGCTCTTTCCCCTCTCTTTTTCTCTCGCGTCGTTTTCGTCGTCGTAGTGTCGTTTTTTATCGTCCTTATTTGAGTCCTAATATCGTTAATATCACTAGTATAAAACACTAAAATACTTGTGGATTTGTGTCGAGTGTGAGTGATGGTGGGATAAGGAAACCCGAATATACAAGTGTCCTGCACATCATACCCGGTCGCTTATCCCATCATCCCGATCACTTGATTATTGAAGCAATTCAATCTAAATAATGGTTCTTATTTTCGTTCTCGTCATTATTCAATCACATGTTTCGTCAAAGTACAAAATTATCTTTCAAATCGAACATCTTTTAATAAGGGTCGAAACCCGTTGACGCGGATCTGACATCACATAATCCCTAGGGATTCTTTACGATGTCATAGAAGCCGAGGGAATCAAGTCTTTTCATTCGAGTGTCGGTCTTTAGATTCGATGCCAATTCCATAATTGGATGTCAAATTTAACGATTTGGTCAAATAATTAAACTAACACGATTTCTCGTTGATGTTAATGTGGACGTCATCTAATTCAACAAGAATTAATGCGACGCCATAAACACGGAGGGAATTTGTATCATTTGGTTGATTTAAAAAAACGACTCATAGCAACTTTCTTTCATCTCGCTCTAATATCTGATGTCGATTCAATAATCGCACGTTGGATATGACGACTATCACACATACGAATCGAGCATAAATTAAGCGATATTTATGCCCGATTCAACAAAATCATCGAATCATCAAAATCAGAAGCAATTTCAAAATCGATAACAAAATTGCAAACGAACCAATAATTCGTACATGTGCCACTCGACCGCGTGCCATAGGCCACTCGATCGAGTGACATCACAAAAACCGAACAAAATACTTTTTTGACCTCCACTCGGTCGAGTCTCGCAATGACTCGGTCGAGTGGCAGTGTACTCGATCGAGTTCGTCAATAACTCGACCGATTAGGGTCTAAAAAACGGGACAGAACCCTTTCAGGGTTCCACTCGGTCGATTCCCCCAATGACTCGGTCAAGTGGCCCTTTCTCACGAGAAAACCGTGAGTCCTACATCATCTTCTAGTTTCGATAATATTTTTTTACGACTTAAGTCAACACGTGCCAAGTCCATCACGTGAAACATCACCTCTTCAAAACTTTGCATCCTCCTATTTGCATCATTACATTATTCTAGCAAATCGTTAATACCGTTATACCGTTACTAACCGTTTGTTCTTTTGTCAATTCAATTCTTGTTTATTTTATTGTACTAGCTAAAATGAACCCGCATGCTAAAATACAACTTTGACGTTAATTTTAGTTGCATTAAATCGATATAGAAACCCTTTCAATTTCTCACATGCTTAGGGAAAACAATGTCTGCATAAGCATTTTCCCGTTCAACTAACGCGCGTATTAGAAAGTCATTCGATATCCTAGAAGACGCCGCTAATGTGCGGGCGGGGTTGGGTGTCCTTTGTGGGCTTTCCAACACGTACCCTCACCTCTTACTCAGAACCTCGGTTTCCGGATGCCCGAAACCTTTGGCGCACGAGAGTCATTCAATACACGATAACCGGTAGTGACGGTATCGGTATAGCAATGCAAAGGAACGAGCCCAATAAACTCTGACATCGGAAACGGGCCGTATTTTGTATACGGCCCATTACGACATAGAGTGGGTTCGAACGGGCCCGAACTCCCACAAAGTTCGGTGGCGACTCCATTTTGATTTAAATTTCAATTCGATCCATTCTCATATGAAGATTCATTCGCCTCCCCAAACCCGCGCGTGGCCGCGTCGGGGTGGACCTATGTCATGTCCACAATTTGGCGACTCCGCTAGGGATTAACTGATGCGTAACTTACCATCGGCATCCTCAGGGTGAGACTCGAATAGAAATTGTTTGACTAGTACAATACGCGTTTTAGTTTTATGGTTCATGCATAACCCCATATTTTCCCAGGCCGGTACTCGCGACCGACGTCCCACTATACCGTGATGTACTCCAATATGGATATGTCAAAGGTGTCCATAGTCGATTCGAGCGGGTTTCGCGGCATGTTCTAAGCTCAACTCGACTTAGAAAGTTCGTCCCGATCAACGTCTAGACTACATGCTACTTGGTTTCCGTGTCGTTTTCAAAAGCCGTCGAATTTTCAAAAAATACATCTTTTTCAAGATATCCAATTTCAAAACCCGGGACATATACCAAATTTAGGACTTATGATTTTACTCAAAATAGCCTATTTTTAGCCGGTATTCTGCCCATTTCAAAACTCGAAAATATTTTTGAACTTTCAAACTTATGGCCCGATACACTTTCCGAGTTTTCGAAAAATCGGGCCCTTTCCCGAGCTTGCTCGGATTTTCCAAAAAAATTCCATTTTCAAAACCTTCCTCTTCTTAGGACTTTCCGTATTTAGCAGTGTCGGGTCGTGTTTTAAGTCGTCGAAGTCTTTAGCGTCAAAACTCTGTCGATCTTACATCACGGGTTTCTTCCCTATCCCAGTCCGCCTTATTAGACTAAGGCAAGGCCCACCTGCGTAGGACATACTTCTACAAAGGAGGGCCCGTTTACACGATCGAGTCTAAAAGTCTGAGGATGTCTCAAGTGGACCTTCTTTCGAACAGGACTAGGCCCACCCGCCGAATCCTAAAGAAGGCCCACTTTTCACAAGTCACCCGTGTAGGTGTCTTTTCCGAGTCATTTCCCTTTTCAGTCTTGTTCGGGGTGTACTTTCTATTCCGGGATTCAGGCTAGCTTCTGATTGCCGAAACAGGTGAAATCAAAGGGCATTACTTGAATGCCACTGGGTGTTCTTACAGACAGGCCACTCGAAACCAGATACCAACGCAAGATGGACGCATTGAAGGATGCCCTAGCCAAGATCAAGGCCCAATTGACTGCCATCCAGACTGACCAAACGACACTCGCCACTCGTGTGAGCGCCATGGAGAAAGGAGCTCATCCTCCTGGATCTGAGCCCACTGGGCCCATAGCTGAACTAGTCAGCGCTATTCGCAGGCTCGAATAATAGGTTCACCTGTCAACAAACAACTCGATCCACACTGAAATTGCTCGTTCCTATTCGCGTTTGAATGACGAGCTACCTGCTAACCTCAACCTTACGGGAATTCCAACGTTTGAGGGTACCGAAGACCCGGTCTACCACATCCGGGCTTTCAAAGATTTTATGGCGGTAAAAGGGGTGAAGTCCACCATGTTTACACATGATGCGCGTATTTTATATACACTTTTTATGCTCTTATTACGCGCATTCTCGTGTTTATTGAATAGTGAAAACTATTATTTTGCCCCGAATTGGCTACTTTGTGGTGTGTATTGTCCTTTTGCAGGAACGGAAGACAAATGAGCTAAAACGAACCAAAATCGTGCCAAATCGAAGCTGGAAAATTGCTGTACGCTGAAACGGGCGATAGTCGACCGACTATCACAATAGTCGGCCGACCATGACGATAGTCGACCGACTATTACAATAGTCGGCCGACTATTCTGGAGCTGCAGAGATCAAGTTGATGCATGATTAGTCGACCGACTATTACAATAGTCGGCCGACTATTTCCTGGACTGCGAGCAGATTTCGTGATCAGCAAGGAATTTCCTAAACGCAATAGTTTCCAAAACAGTTTTTAGCCCATCCAATTTGTATAAATAGGGCTTTGGGAGCCACATTTGAAATCATCTCTTAACACTTCTTAACATCTCTCAACTTCTTTCTTATTCTCTTTACTTCTCTTTAGATTTCTTTTAGACTTCTTCTCTACTTTTATTTTCTCTAGTTTAATTTCTTCCCACAACTCAGTTATTGTAAGAACTTTTGGATTCGAATCGCCTTCATTCCTTCGGTAATTTTATTAATCTTCCTTCCTTCTTCCTCGTTCTTGATTGTTCTTCTTCATATTTACTTATTCTTGATCTTTGTTTAATGCTTGTCGTAATTCTATTATTATTCGTGACGTTTAATCTAGTAAATTCTTTTATTAATCTTGTTGTTCTTAAATTAATCATGAGTAGCTAATTTCCTCGCTAGGATTTAGGGGATCTGCGAATTGAATGTGGTCGCTAAATAATTTATAGATCTGTCAATGATATTGTGTCTGAGTTGTCACTTGTAGCATATAATCGCGATTAGTCAGTTAATGCGCATGATTGATTAATTGAATCTGGTAAACTTGAACCTAAGATCGGAAGCCTGGTAAAAGTTAGACCTGCTACAACACATTAGTTTGCCCTAATAAGATCGGAAGCCTTTAGATGCATGCTAGGGTGAATAGCGGACCGGAAGGACCTTTTCAATACCCCTTAGACCAATATCTGCGACAGACCTGTGACTTAGACCGTGACCATATGAGATTCGTAGTGAACCGACAATCCTAGTTTTCTCTCCATATATTTATTCATCTTCATTCGTCTTATTTTATTTTAGTTATTTCTTTTCTCTTAATTCTCTTTCTTTCATTACTTTAGTTTAGATAAAAACAAAACCCAAAAACCCCCAATTTGGTTACTTAGATAGACTTCAATTGCAAGTAGAATTTATTTGTCTCCTTGTGGATTCGACCTGACTTCCCTAGCTATATTTTTAGTTAGACCTAAGTTGGTTATCTTTGATAGGTATACGACTAGCTTATCAAATTTTGGCGCCGTTGCCGGGGAGACGGTTAATTTTACTTGTCTTTTTAGTTTATCTTTTGTCTCAGGGAACTTACGTTCCTTGAGACAGTTCTCATATTTTCCTTCTTAGTTCTGTGTATGCCCAGGTCTAACAGGTCCGAGATTCATCCTTTTGATCCCGAACCTGAGAAGACTTTACGAGCTAGACGGAGTTTTTGGAGGGAAATTCGTCAAGCGGAAAAATCTAATTCGCTTGACCCAGTTTCCGCTAATCTGGAAGCGGAATATTCGTCCCACGAGGAGGACAACTCAAGCACCAAGTCAGACGCCGAGTCAGATATCTCAGTTCCGATCATGCCGCCGAAGCTTTCCACTCACTCCGAGCCGACTCAGGCTAACATCCCAAAAGGATGGAAGCTACCGACTCCTACCACCGGCTCTTTCGAGATTCGTCCCGCTTATATCAATTTAGTGGAGCGAAATACTTTCTCGGGCAATAAAAACGAAGACCCCGGACAGCATATGGAAATATTCACTGATTATTGTTGTTCGATTCCAGTTGCTCCCGGGGTAACGCAAGAACAAGTAATGGAGGCCTTATTTCCATTTTCTCTTGCAGGTCCAGCCCGTAGATGGTATCGAGATTTGGACAAAGATGCAGCCAACATCAATGACTGGAATTCATTGGCGCTCGCTTTTTATAAGCATTACTACCCTCCTCAGCGCACTAATCAGATACGGAGTCAAATAACCAGTTTTAAGCAAGGACCATTGGAAGATCTACATGAAACATGGACTAGATTTAAGGATCTAGTCCGCTCTATTCCTCACCACGGATTTGAACCATGGTTTTTATGTAATCAATTTTATAACGGTTTATTTGATGATAATCGTGCTATTCTTGATGGTGCAGCTAACGGACGTTTCCAAAACAACGTTGATGATGACAAGGGTTGGAAATTGATCGAGGAGATGGCCACGCATCGAGCCGAATATGGAAATCCGAGGGGTAGTGTTCGGGTAGCCGCGGCGGAAACTATCTAGTGAGATTATGGCTCAATTTGATCATCTTCATGCCCGTCTCGACAAAATTCAGAATCCGCCTCATAAAAACGAGTCGAATCAGCAAACTGTCCTTGCCATGATCAAACAGGAGGCAATGTGTGAGCAATGTGGTATAGAAGGCCATAGCGCGGGGGAATGTATGACCGGGATGGAACAAGTTCTAGCTTTTCAACACTTCAAGCAAGGTAATCCCTATTCTAATTACTACAATGAGAGGACTAGGGAGCATCCGAACTTCAGTTGGACGAGTCAGAATGTGTTGAACCCAGTTCCTCAGCCGAAGCAACAAGCTTATGTTCCGCCTCATCGCGGACAACAACAAGGCTTCCAAAAGCCTCTAGCTCTTCCACCGCCAACTCAACCTCTTGCTATTCTTCCTCCACCACCTGTGACTCCGGCTCCAGTTCCTAGTGAATATCAGGAATTGAAGAGTATGATGCAATCTCTCATGATCCAGATGCAGAAAAGTGACCAATCTAAAGATGCACAGATCAAGATGTTGGAGACACAGGTGGCGCAACTTGCCACAAATCAGTCTGCTAGGCAACCAGGCACACTACCGTCACAGCCGGAAAAACAGCATGATACGGCCAACGCGATTCAGCTTCGAAGCGGCCTTACTTATGACGAGCCCAAGATGCCTAGTTATGATAATTCTGTTAATGTGGAGGATGTAATAGTTGATGATGTATCGTTAAAAACTGCTGAAACTGCTGTGAATGACGAACTGGTCAATAATAGTCGACCGACTATTAATAATAGTCGACCGACTATCATTGACAGATTAACAGAAACTGCAGGTGAGGAGGTAAATAGTCGACCGACTATCCCTGATAGTCGACCGACTATTGATAATAGTCGACCGACTATCCTTGATAGTCGGCCGACTATTCCAGAGACAGGATCCAGATCCGAGACGGTCGCTGCTGATAAGCCGTCTGATGCTGAAGTGGAAACGGGTGTTCTACAAGATAAAGCTGCTGAACAGATCAAAATTCAAGTTCCTTTTCCTAGCCGGTTGAAGAACAAGAAGATCGAGAATCAGTTCAGTAAGTTTATGGAGGTCGTCAAAAATCTCCAGGTAACCGTTCCCTTCACGGAATTAATTACCCAGGTACCCTCTTACGCAAAATTTATGAAAGATATTCTGACCCGTAAGAGGAACTTTAATGAACATGAGACTATTGCTTTTACTGCTGAGTGTAGTGCTCTAATTCAGAGTAAGTCTCCACCCAAACTGAAAGACCCGGGTAGTTTTTCCATACCATGCACCATAGGCACCCATGTAATCGATAAAGCTTTATGTGATTTGGGTGCAAGTGTCAGTGTCATGCCCTATTCAGTTTGCGAGAAACTGAATATGGGTCAGCTTAAAGTCACAAGTGTGACTCTTCAGATGGCTGATAGGTCAGTTAAACGTCCCCTAGGAGTCTTAGAGGATGTCCCTGTGAGGATAGGTAAATTCTTTATACCTGTCGATTTCATTGTTTTAGATATGGCTGAGGATACTCAAATTCCTATAATTTTGGGTAGGCCGTTTCTACATACTGCAGGGGCTATTATAGATGTCAAGCACGGACGCTTGACTTTAGAGGTGGGGGATGATAAAGTGACCTTTAATTTGGCCAACACATTAGCTAAGCCTATGATCGAGGATACTTGTTATTCATTAGATATTATCGATGAAGTTATTCTTGATGTTTGTACGGGTTCCCTGAGTAGGGACCCGCTCGAGGCTTTGACATGTTTAGACACTTGTGCAGGTGATAAGACTAACGATGATGCTGTGTGGGATATTTTAGGAGATACACAGAAACTGGCGAGCATCGACGGAGAAGTGGTAAATAGGTTGGTAGATACTTCTTATGCTGTAGAGGTAACCAAACCCGACCTGAAACCTCTTCCGTCTCATCTTAAATATGTATTTCTAGACGATTCTGAGTCTTATCCCGTCATCGTGAGTAATAAATTAGATAAGAACCAACTTTCTGCTTTGTTGGTTGTTCTTAAAAAGAACAAGAATGCATTAGGTTACAGTCTAGATGACCTTAAGGGAATTAGTCCCGATATTTGCATGCATCGAATTGAACTAGAAGAGGATCGCCGACCTGTTAGACAGGGTCAACGTAAGTTGAACCCAAAAATGCAGGAAGTAGTAATGAAAGAAGTGATGAAGCTATTAGACGCAGGTATAATTTATTCTGTCGGTCACTCTAAATGGGTGAGTCCTGTTCAGGTCGTCCCGAAGAAAGGCGGGACGACCGTGGTAAAAAACGATAAAAATGAATTAATACCTACTAGAATTGTAACGGGATGGCGGATGTGTATTGATTATAGACAATTAAATGCCGCCACAAAAAAGGATCACTTCCCTCTTCCGTTTATCGATCAAATGGTAGAAAGGTTAGCCTCACATAAGTTTTTCTGTTATTTAGATGGCTATTCAGGGTTCTTTCAGATCCCGATCCATCCTGATGATCAGGAAAAGACTACCTTTACTTGTCCCCATGGTGTTTTTGCTTATCGCAAGATGCCCTTCGGGTTGTGTAATGCCCCTGCCACCTTTCAAAGGTGTATGATGGGGATATTTTCCGAGTATATCGAGTCTATTATGGAGGTATTTATGGATGATTTCAGTGTCTATGGTAGTAGTTTCGCTGATTGTTTAACTAACCTTGATAAAGTGATGCAGCGATGTATTGAGGTCAATCTAGTGCTGAATTGGGAGAAGTGCCATTTTATGGTCAACGAGGGAGTTGTCCTTGGGCACTTAGTTTCAGACCGAGGCATCCAAGTAGACAAAGCAAAGGTGCAAGTGGTCGAGCAATTACCTCCTCCCGTTAACGTGAAGGGGGTTAGGAGTTTTCTTGGACACGCCGGATTTTATCGCCGGTTTATAAAAGATTTCTCTAAAATTGCTAAACCACTTACACAATTGCTTCTTAAGGATGCTCCATTCATTTTTTCTGATGAATGTTTATCTGCTTTTAACAGGTTGAAGCAGGCTTTGGTCACAGCACCTATTATTCAGGCCCCGGATTGGGACTTACCATTTGAAGTCATGTGCGATGCTAGTGATTATGCGATCGGAGCGGTGCTGGGTCAAAGGAAGGAAAAAGCAGTAAATGCCATCTATTATGCGAGCCGAACTCTGGATGAGGCTCAGGTGAAGTATACTACGACGGAGAAGGAGCTTCTAGCTGTGGTTTATGCACTGGAAAAGTTTCGATCTTATTTAATAGGATCGAAAGTCACAATTTATACGGACCATGCGGCTTTGAAGTACCTCCTCGCGAAGCAGGAAGCCAAACCGAGATTACTACGATGGATCCTTCTACTTCAGGAATTCGACCTGGAGATTAAGGACAAGAAGGGCGCTGAAAATTCTGTGGCGGATCACCTTTCTAGATTTCCATTGCAGGACGGAGGCGATACTTTACCGATAGATGATTCTTTTCCTGATGATATTTTGATGGCTATTGGTATAATGGATACTCCATGGTACGCTGACTATGCTAATTTTCTTGTAGGTAAAATAATGCCGCCTGATTTGTCATATCAACAAAAGAAGCGGTTCCTACATGATGTTCGGCAATATTTTTGGGACGATCCATATCTTTTCAAGGAGTGTGCCGATGGACTTTTTAGGCGATGCATACCGCAATGGGAAACCAATGCCATCTTGGAAGCCTGTCATTCCTCGTCTTATGGTGGTCACCACGGTCCCGCTAGGACCGTGGCTAAGGTACTTCAGTCAGGTTTTTATTGGCCATCTTTGTTTTCTGATGCCAAGTCATTTGTTTCAGGATGTGATGCTTGTCAAAGGACGGGAAATATCTCCCGGAGGCATGAGATGCCTCAGGTTGGTATTTTGGAGGTAGAAATTTTCGATGTTTGGGGCATCGACTATCAAGGTCCCTTCCCGACAAGTCGAGGTAATAGGTACATTTTAGTAGCTGTGGACTACGTATCTAAGTGGGTAGAAGCCGTTGCCTCGGTCCATTGTGACGCTAAGACCGTCATCCAACTTTTCAAGAAGATTATATTTCCACGTTTTGGCGTTCCCCGAGTCGTCATTAGTGATGGAGGTATGCACTTTAAGGAAAAAAACTTATTGCCTTATTATCTAAATATGGTGTTATGCATCGTAGAGGTTTGGGGTATCACCCCCAAACTAGTGGACAGGTTGAAGTTTCCAACCGGGAGCTTAAGGATATTTTGGCAAAAGTTGTCTCGAAGTCAAGAAAAGATTGGAGCCTGAAACTAGATGACACTCTATGGGCGTATAGGACCGCCTATAAGACACCGATTGGTACATCACCTTATCGGTTGGTTTATGGGAAGTCCTGTCACTTACCCGTAGAGTTGGAGCATAAAGCTTGGTGGGCCGTTAAAGAGCTGAATTTTGACCCAAAATTGTGTGGCGAAAATCGACTTTTACAACTCGACGAGCTCGAGGAGTTCAGGATGAATGCCTACAATAGTGCCCGTATCTACAAAGAAAAGACAAAAAGGTGGCACGATAAGCGTATCATTCCGAGAGAGTTTAAAGCGGGCGAAAAGGTATTATTGTTTAATTCTCGTCTTCGTCTTTTTCCTGGAAAATTAAAATCCAGATGGTCCGGCCCCTATACGGTAATTTCGGTTTCTAAATTTGGGTCGGTCGAGCTTGAAAATTCTTCAACGGGAAATCGCTTTAAGGTCAATGGTCACCAAATAAAGCACTATTACGAGAAAGGTGAGACAGGAGGAGAAGTCGAGGTTTTGTACCTCGAAACAGTCACTAACTGAGCAAGGTGACTACGGTCGTGCGGGACCTTAACCAGCGCTAACCGGGAGGCAACCCGGGTTGTAAAACATTTGTACCTGCATTTAGTTAATTAGAGCATATTTACTTTTCTGCATTATAGATTTTGTGAGGGTGAGAATGAGAGTCTAAAGGTTTGAATTAAGTTTTGCAGAGAACAGGCTGCTGACGGAAAACTGGAATGAGTCAACAATAGTCGACCGACTATTTTCATAGTCGGCCGACTATTCCTATTGTCGGTCGACTATTCCAATAGTCGGTCGACAATTCCGACATCGCGCACCTTGGCTGACAAATTCCGTCAAATAAGTTTTTCTTTCCTTACTCTACTTCAGTTACTTTTTTTACTCCTAAACCCTATTTTCTCTTTTACTTTTCCCATCTACTTCTATCCCTACCTTCATCTTCTTCAAATCTCCATCTTCTTCAAACTACCATCTTCATCCTCAAATCCCTACCCATCTTCTTTTCTCCATTCCTTTTTCTTCTCTAATCTTTTCATCATTTGCTAAGTTCTTGTCATAATTGAAGTTGCAACTACCTTCCAACCATTCAAGTAAGTTTTCTTGTGCTTCATTTTCTGTTTTCCGTCTAAAGCTTGTCGTTTACCTTTTGCTGCTTCGTCCTCTGCTGTCCGCCGGAGTCGCCGACCATCCGAATAGTCGGACGACTATTCCAATAGTCGGACGACTATTCCGATAGTCGGACGACCATTGTTTTGTCAGGCGATTTTTGCGCGATTTCTGGGTTTATGTTGCGACGCTTCGGGCTGCTTGAGTTTCTGATTTTTGGCTTAGCTTCTCTCAGATTTGTGTTATTACTCTTTTGCTTACCCAAATCAATTAATTCTTTCACATTATCATGTTTTTATCCTAATTTCAGTTTTGAAATTAGGGTTTTGAGTTCAATTGATTTGGGGTTTTTTGTGGATTTCTGCTACTACTTCATTTATTTACCCAAATTTGTTGATTTCATCCACATAATAATGTTTTTACCCAAATTTCAGGTTTGAAACTAGGGTTTTGATTTCAATTGATTTGGGTTTTTTTTTGTGTGAGTAATACACAAGTCTGATTTTAGCTATTTCAGGTCAATATGGATGCAAGAAAAAGACAACGCCAGGGAAGCACAAGACGTCGAGTCGACATTAGCCGGGAGTCAATGCCAAGTCAAGACCTCGTTCCATTTCCCGAGGAGAGCATACCGGAATATCCAAACGTTCAGTTTGCCTCAGCTGATCAGAGGGAGCGTTTTGTCCAGTTGGCAGCTCTTAAGGTAACACCGACACGGTTTCTAGACCGTGAGCTCTTGGGTAGGTTAGGCATTTATCAGCCTGTTGTTGACTTACTTAATGGTACCGGTATGAGTGGGCTAATTTATATGCTAGAATTCACATATAAGGGTCTTACTCTTGAGTTTTTCAGTAGTTTCAATTTTTTTAGTGACTTGAACTGGGACACACCTTGCATTTTTTTTAGACTCTTTAACACGAGTTTTTCTAGGACCGTTCGCGAGTTCGGTCAGCTTTTAGGTGTTACTAGCGAAGGGGATTCAATTCATCCCCCTCGCCGTCTAGCCAATGAAATCTGGTCTTGCATTACTGATCGTAACACGGGTCGTAAGCGGGGCAACGAAGTCCACCACCCGGCCATCCGATACTGGCTTCGTCTGATAGGGTGCACTATTTACGGACGTACTGAGCCGAATAATATTAATGCTGATGAGTTAGAGAGTTTAGCGGGCTATCTAAACATCGATAGCGAGCGGCCATATGTCATGAATGTGGCCGCCCTTGTTGCCCACCATTTCCAACATATCGGGAATGGGCTTATTTCTGTCATTCATTGTGGGGGCCTCGTTTCCCACATCGGTCGTAGGCTATTTCCGGACTTTCCGTACGGGGAGGAACCTATAGGACACGAGCTTCCATCTGCCGAGCGACTCAATAGTCGCCTTTTGAACTTTTCTGTCCTTAGGGGTCTTCATTGGCTAGGTCCCGATTTGCGTTGGCGCATAGCAAAGGATGAGTCGGTTATCCTCCCTTACAATCTACCACCTCTTACCCCCTTTCCATATCTCCCCTTTGGTCCTGAACGGGACCCACCACCGTATCCCTCCTTTTTGCTACCACTTAGGAGGGATCTTCAGACCCCCAGACACTTCGCACCCGAGACGGGTGAACCATCTCGACCTTCTCGACAATCTCGAGGAGGAGGTAGCCGATCGACCAGCCGTGCTTCACATACACCATCTTTTGCGGCTGGACCTTCGGGCCCACCACGGCCTCCTTATGCATTTCCACATACTGATTATTCTAATGTGCCTACTTTTCCTGCTCACTTTGTGCCTCCTCCACCGTACGTAACACCGGCGGTACTCGACCAAGCGGCGGTCCCGGGAATGCTTAATGAGTTATGCCACCGGATGGCCACGGTGCAACTAAATCAGGCACTTTCCGATTTTCATTGTTACAACAACGGAGTGCAGGTCGGCCTAATCTCTCCTACAGCTTGGCACCCGACTTACTACACCTATCCCGAGGGAGGCTATGGTAACAATACCGGGAATGCAGAGAGAAATGATGGAGAAGGAGATGACGGGGAGGGAGATGACGACAATGGAGCTAACGATGGTGGCAGTCAGGAGGAGAGTGGTGACGAGAGCTCCGATTAGGACGGTTTGGGGAGGTCTCCATTTGTATATACATCTTGTACGTAGTTCTTCTTTTTCTTTTTGCACTTCCATCGTTTTGCATTCCTTCCCCGTTTTTATTGTTGCCTCTTGTTGTTTGCTGTACACAATGAGGGCATTGTGTGATTTGGTTTGGGGAGGGTATGCTTCTGTCTGTTTTCATCCATTTGCATATTTCTTGCATTTCCGCATGCATAAAAAAATCAAAAAATCAAAAATATGTTTTTGCATTTAGTCGAGTCTTAGTTGAGTCGGAATGCTATGTAGCGATGATGATATTGCTTTTATGTCTTCATTTAGTTTCTTATCCTAGTGTGCCGTTAGAATTTTTGTATATAATCACATGCGGTATTCTTGCATCTTTGGTTAACGATACTGAACGAATAAACTTGACTCATTGTTGGCAAACTACTCAGATTTGTAAGGAATTAGAGCCTTTAAACTGATGACATTCATGATCAGTTTCTTTTAGGATGAGAGTAGTACTCCTTACAAGACATGTAACATCAAATTGCATAAGCATGACATTCGTCTCTTGATACCTGTATGCATTTGACTCGTGATTTTGACATGTGCGAAAAAGGCAAATCCTTTCTTTTAATTAATTCCCATGAGCCTCACATAGCCAAATTGACCTGTTTGACCCGTTTATTAACTACATGCCATAATTTGCCTACCCTAGTCAAGCTAGTAGTTGAATTAGACGGAATTGTTTTTTTCGGGTTAATTTTGGTACCATGATGATTGAAAAAAAAAGGGGAATTGGAAAAAATGAATTGAAAAAAAAAAGATGAAAGAAAAAAATTCAATGAAAAAAATTGAATGAAAAAAAAAAGAAGAAGAAAAGGAAAGAAAGGAAAGAAAAAATGAAGTGAAACTAGAAGAAGAATGTGTTTTTTCTATGAGAAAAGAATTGATCTCTCTAATTTCATAGTTATTAGTGGGAAGCGGTTTTGATAAGGCGCTTGTTGCTATGCCTAATTTCTTCGACTGGAGTTTGGTGAGAACGGAATGTTTACTATTGATGGGTGTAAGGAATATTAGCTTGGCTTTTACCTCCTCATATCCATATCATTTTGCCCCTTCTTACCCGATTAGCCTCACTTTATAACATATGTAAGTCCTTGGCACGTGTCTTTTCCCGATAGAATGTGTATGTACGGTTATTAGAGATTGATTTCATGTTAGATTGCATGCATGTTCTTGTAGGTCGCAGTTTAGGTGAGTGCTTTGTCTTTCCGTTTTTACATAAAAACTCACAATATCACCCCTTTTGTGTGATGAGCGATCCGTGAGAGTCCGACATGGACGAGTCTTGCAAGGTTGAAGGTTCAGTATTGTTGTCATTGGTCAAGCTTGTTGTGTGTGGTTGTGTACATTGATTTTAATCGTCACATTTGTTTGGGTAACTTTGAAGCATATTCCGCTATGAGTTATATACATTCCATTAGGATTGGGTTAAAGTTTTGTGCTTGCTTGGGGACAAGCAAGGGTTTGGTTTGGGGAGATTTGATGCGCGTATTTTATATACACTTTTTATGCTCTTATTACGCGCATTCTCGTGTTTATTGAATAGTGAAAACTATTATTTTGCCCCGAATTGGCTACTTTGTGGTGTGTATTGTCCTTTTGCAGGAACGGAAGACAAATGAGCTAAAACGAACCAAAATCGTGCCAAATCGAAGCTGGAAAATTGCTGTACGCTGAAACGGGCGATAGTCGACCGACTATCACAATAGTCGGCCGACCATGACGATAGTCGACCGACTATTACAATAGTCGGCCGACTATTCTGGAGCTGCAGAGATTAAGTTGATGCATGATTAGTCGACCGACTATTACAATAGTCGGCCGACTATTTCCTGGACTGCGAGCAGATTTCGTGATCAGCAAGGAATTTCCTAAACGCAATAGTTTCCAAAACAGTTTTTAGCCCATCCAATTTGTATAAATAGGGCTTTGGGAGCCACATTAGAAATCATCTCTTAACACTTCTTAACATCTCTCAACTTCTTTCTTATTCTCTTTACTTCTCTTTAGATTTCTTTTAGACTTCTTCTCTACTTTTATTTTCTCTAGTTTAATTTCTTCCCACAACTCAGTTATTGTAAGAACTTTTGGATTCGAATCGCCTTCATTCCTTCGGTAATTTTATTAATCTTCCTTCCTTCTTCCTCGTTCTTGATTGTTCTTCTTCATATTTACTTATTCTTGATCTTTGTTTTATGCTTGTCGTAATTCTATTATTATTCGTGATGTTTAATCTAGTAAATTCTTTTATTAATCTTGTTGTTCTTAAATTAATCATGAGTAGCTAATTTCCTCGCTAGGATTTAGGGGATCTGCGAATTGAATGTGGTCGCTAAATAATTTATAGATCTGTCAATGATATTGTGTCTGAGTTGTCACTTGTAGCATATAATCGCGATTAGTCAGTTAATGCGCATGATTGATTAATTGAATCTGGTAAACTTGAACCTAAGATCGGAAGCCTGGTAAAAGTTAGACCTGCTACAACACATTAGTTTGCCCTAATAAGATCGGAAGCCTTTAGACGCATGCTAGGGTGAATAGCGGACCGGAAGGACCTTTTCAATACCCCTTAGACCAATATCTGCGACAGACCTGTGACTTAGACCGTGACCATATGAGATTCGTAGTGAACCGACAATCCTAGTTTTCTCTCCATATATTTATTCATCTTCATTCGTCTTATTTTATTTTAGTTATTTCTTTTCTCTTAATTCTCTTTCTTTCATTACTTTAGTATAGATAAAAACAAAACCCAAAAACCCCCAATTTGGTTACTTAGATAGACTTCAATTGCAAGTAGAATTTATTTGTCTCCTTGTGGATTCGACCTGACTTCCCTAGCTATATTTTTAGTTAGACCTAAGTTGGTTATCTTTGATAGGTATACGACTAGCTTATCAACACACTTATTCCCTTCCTTCTTTTAAAAGCATCCTAAGGCCTGGTACTACAGGCTCGATTCCAAGAAATATAAAACTTGCGATGATGTGGCGACCGAATTTTCTCGGAATTACGCTGATAATACCGAGATCCATACTACAATGCGTACTCTGGAAGTAATGGCCCAAGAGCCCAAAGAAGGGTTCACCAAATATCTGCAGAGATGGCGGGCCGAGAGTGTTAAGCTGGTTGATAAGCCCAGCGAAAAAGTGCTAGTGGAGGCGTTTGTTAAGAACCTCCTTCCTTCCTACCGGGTCCACCTCCGGTATGCTGTTATCCCCAATTTTGCTCCCCTGACTGAAATGCGTACAATGATCAAGGACGACTTACGGTTAGAGAGCCTGACTAAGGCCTCTACCAAGGGCTATCAAGGGGCAAGCTCATCTGCGAGCAAGCCCACACCTGCAGCTGCAACTCGCAGCATCTTCGACGAGGTAAATATGCTTGACACCTCATCCAAAGAGAATACACCAACTCGGGTATTCACTGATATAGGGACTACCTATACCTACGCCTTACAAAGGCTATCTTCTAAAGGCCTTATCCAACCAATAGGCCCAACTCCCGAACTTCCAGTGGAGAAAAGGCCCAAGAGCTACAATGTCCAAGCCTATTGCCAGTATTATCGTGGTAATGGGCATGACACGGAAAAATGCTGGAAACTGAAGCATCTTATCCAAGATCTGATCGAAAGTGGGAAAATACCGTTGCCCGGGGACAAGCCGAGCAACAAAGAAAACCCGTTCAGTACCCATGCTATATTCACCGGCGAGGTAATTAACTGTCCTCACCTCATTTCCCCTTATATCCCGCAAATCAATGGGATATGGTTCGATGATGAGGACGACGTCTACCTGGCAAAAGGGGAAACTGTCCCCGTCACGAGAGAAGAGGTCCAAAAAGCTAAGTCCAAAGCCTTAGCCACGAACCACCTTGCCACAGCTGGGCGCTCTACTCCAACAACCGTCACTGAACCTATCAGGACGGATCCTACCCTCGAAGAACCAAGCAGTGACACGGCCTTGGTCCAACAATTAAAGAGGGTTCGAGCTTATCTAACCATATGGCAACTACTGGTTAGCTTGCAAGCACATCGGAAAGCACTGACTAAGGCTCTCGATGAGATCAAGGTCGACTCACAGGTTACCCCCACTGAAATGGTAGCCACTGTCATGCCCTATCTCAAGGGCAAGTCCAAAGAAGAAGGCCCACTCATAACCTTCTCTGAATTTGATCTGCCACCGTTCGGACCCAATCATAATCTGGCCTTATACATCACGGTCATTTGCCGAGGGAAGTACCTCCCGATGACCCTAATCGACGACGGATCTGCCGTGAACGTCCTACTCCTAAGGACCGCTAGGGCCCTCGGCATCACAGATGCCGACTATCTCCCGACGGCACAAACTATCCAGGCTTTCAACGGAAGCCCAAAACCAGTAGTCGGGGCCGTTAAGCTGACAATAATAACGGGCTCAATCGAAAAAGAGTTGGAGTTTCAGGTGATCGATGTCACCTCGTCCTTTAACTTACTACTAGGAAGGCCTTTGATCCATGCAGTCAAGGCCGTATCCTCTACCCTCCACCGAAAAGTCAAGATGCCACTCCAAGACGGTGTCATCACATTGGAGGCGACCCCTATGACCGTGGCTAATTGCAACGCCACGAGCCGGGCCGAACCGCGGGGATTCAATTTCGTGGGCATGATTGAGGAGGAATATCTCTTCAGGCCTTACTTCACTACTAGCATCAACACGATGCTACAAAACTTGGGCTACTTATCGGGGGCTACCTCGAGACCACATCTTCCAACTGGGAAGATTATTGAAATCCTAAACGATGGCGAATCACAGTTCGGATTGGGGTATGCTATATCTCCGGAAAATGTGGTCCGGGCCGGTATTCACAAGGCCACCAACATCCTCAAGGGTACTTACATAGGCTCTTATAGCCCGAAGTTAAATGACTACTTCGTCACTCCAGTTTTCGGAGCCATTCAGGTGGGCCTCTACCAACCCACCGTCACATATCCCGAGACCAAAACGGCTCGGGAATGCAATTTCATCCCCGATGATATATTCACCCTTGTTCAGGCCGAGTCCAAGGAAGGGGAGAACAACTCCGAGCCTGTGCTGGGGCTCCTATTTGGAGAAAACAAGGCCGTCCCCGCTCCAAAAGATGATTTGGTCAATCTAATCCTCCGCAGCGATCGGTTTGACCCGACCAAGCTAATCTCCGAAGTCGGTGCGGACACCGGGAAAAGGGCCTGGAGGAAGACCATCAAGTGGACCGAAAACCAAAGACGGATCTACTAGCTGACCACCGGCGAGGGAGACATGCCGGATACTGAGTCCGAGTCTGAGTCAGAGTCAGAGTCGGAGTCTGAGTCCGAGTCTAGAGGGTCTGGTGCTAGAGTCGAGTCTGAAACCCCTCTTCCCTTATCCACTGAGGTCTCGGGGCCTGTCCCAAGACCTCTCCCTATCCCGCCACTGACCAACGAGCAGATGGCCGCTCTTTTCGAGCTTTTCTCAAAATTTACCATTAATAATAATAACGAAAACCGTTCTGCTTGCGACTTGTCTTATTTCCAAAATTCTCTCAATTTCAAAAATTTTATATGCAATGACATTGAGAAGCCCGACGAACAGGTACCTCTACCTCCGCATCTGATCGAGCAGCTCGAACAAAGGGAGTCCCGAGATCCAGTAATCGAAGAAACTGAGTCCATCAATGTGGGAACCACTTTAGAGCCCCAGATGCTTAAGTTGGGCCTATCCTTTGATCCAGAGGAGAGAAAACAATTCACAGACCTACTCCAAGAGTTCAAAGATGTTTTCGCATGGTCCTACAAGGACATGCCGGGAATAGATCGGGAAATAGCTGAACACCGAATACCCATCAAAGATTGGTGCACATCGGTAAAATAAAAACTCCGAATAATGAGGCCCGAATGGTCCCTCAAAGTCAAAGAAGAAGTCGACAAGCAATTCAAAGCGGGCTTTATACAAGTGTCTGAATATCCAGACTGGGTCGCAAACATCGTGCCGGTACCCAAGAAGGACAGCAAGGTGCGGGTATGTGTGGATTTCCGGGACCTTAACAAGGCCAGCCCAAAAGATTATTTTCCATTACCACACATCGACATATTGGTGGATAACACGGCCGACCATGCCCTTCAATCATTCATCGATGGGTATGCCAGATACAATCAAATCAAAATGGCAGAGGAGGATATGAGTAAGACCACCTTCATTACACCTTGGGGTACTTACTGTTACACTGTTATGCCATTTGGGCTTATCAACGCCGGGGCCACTTATCAGCGGACCGCCACTACTTTATTACATGATGTGATGCACAAAGAAGTGGAAGTCTATGTGGACGACATGATCGTCAAGTCCAAAGATCGAAGTGGGCACATTGCAGCCCTAAGAAAATTCTTTACCCGACTACGCAAATACAACATGAGGCTAAACCCTCAAAAATGCAGTTTCGGGGTAACGTCGGGCAAATTAATGGGCCATATCGTTAGCCAACGCGGCATCGAGGTCGACCCATCTAAAATCAAAGCCATCACCGAGATGCAACCACCCAAGACCGAAAAAGAAATAAGGGTTCATTTCGAAACTAACCATGGTATGTGAGCCCATTTTTAAAAAAACTAAAGATCGGAGAACGGGTACTATGGGACGACAAATGTCAAACAGCTTTCGATAAAATTAAGGAGATCCTGTCTGCACCGCCAGTATTAATGCCACCTCAACCCGGTTTGCCTTTGTCATTATACCTAACAACGACCGAGACAGCCATGGGGGCTATCCTGGCCCAGACAGTCGATTCAGAAGAGCGGGATATTTACTACATTAGTAAGAAGTTCCTGGAGTACGAATGCAAGTACACAATGCTCGAGAAAACGTGCCTAGCGTTGGTTTGGGCCCTAAAAAGCTCCGACACTACATGCTTAGTCACGAGGTACATGTATTATCCAAAATGGACCCTATCAAGTACCTGTTCGAGAAGCCCATCTTCAATGGCAGGATGTCCAGATGGACCATAATGCTAGCTGAGTTCGACCTCAAATTTATACCATTGAAAGCCATCAAAGGTCGGGTAGTGGCAGAATTTCTCGCCAATAGCCCAATATCTGAAGAGGGCCACACTGATACTTGGGCCTTTCCTGATGAAGACATATTCCATACTAACACCGAAGCATGGGATTTTTATTTTGACGGGGCATCCAACTACCGAGGATTTGGAGTCGGAATTCTGTTGATCTCACCACAAGGGGAGCACACCCCCTTATCCTTCAAATTGGACTTTGACGTGACCAACAACGCAGCCGAGTATGAAGCATGCATTCACGGGTTGCAAGCCGCCGCTGATTTAGGGATAACAAACCTCCGGGTCCACGGTGACTCATCACTGGTCATCAATCAAGCGCTCCAAAAATGGAAAACTCGGAACGCCAATCTCGTGGCTTACCAAGAACGAGTAAGGGTTCTAGAGAAATAATTTCAGAAGGTGGAATATATCTATCTGCCTCGGGAAGAAAATCAGTTTGCAGATGCACTTTCCAAATTAGCGTCCCTGCTAAATATCCCGGAGCATCTAACCAGCATGCCAATCTGCGTTGAAAGACGGTCCAAGTCGGCCTATATCCACGCCATCCAGGACATCGAGATAACCGATCCAGAACCTTGGTATCAGGCCGTCCTAACCTACTGGGCAACAGGAGAATATCCCCCGGGAACTGAAAGCCGGGCCAATAAAGCCCTACGAAGATTGGCAACCCAATTTGTTCGCACGGATGATAAGTGTAGTTTGTAGTGCCTAGTTTGTTGTGGTTTGGTCCCTTTTTCCTTGAGGAATCGCTCCTTGGGAGCGGTTCATGGGCTACTTATGCTTCCTCTAGTTCATTTCAGGTTCCCGAGACCATTCATGAAGAATTGGAACGATTCCGACTCGTTTCATACACTTTTTGGAGCCTACGAAGTGAAGGAACGATCACTCGATGCCTTGGATTCGATCCCGAGACCTTGGGACCCGATCCCGAGCCCCTTAGACATGGTCTCGAGACCCGAGAGTCGACGAGAAGCCCATGAGAAGCAAGGAGGGACCTTAAAGATCATATTGGAGGCCTACAAGACCCATCCCCGTCGAGAAGGACCTCATCCCGAGTCCGGGATGAGGTGCACAAATGCGGAGGGTTCTGTTTTGGACCCGTCCCGGTCGGAACCATGCCGTCCCGGTCGGGATCACTTCGTCCTGGTCGGGACCGATCCGTTCCGGTCAGGATGAACCAGCTGCTGCGCGTGACTCCTTTTTCTTCCTCTTTCATTCTTGTAACCTTATAAATACTCCTCCCTTGTATTGTTTAAGCATCTTACATTACCCTAGACTATCTTAAGCCTCTCTTTAACATTTAAACCCAGATTTAGTTCTCCTCTCATTAGTTTAATCTTCCTTTAATCTTTAGTTAATCTTTGTAATTAGTCTTGTATTAAGAAGATTCTTGAAGATTATTCCAAGCTTGACAACCTTGGAGTTTTATTTGGGTTTCTTATTAATTCAAGTTTACATCTTTTTCATCCTTTGCTAGTTTGGTATAACCCTCTTTTCCCTTTTACTCTTGTTCTTTGTTTATTCATCAAGTTTGAATCTTTACATATTGCTTATTGTTATTGTTTGTTCATTATGGATGTTTTGATTATTATGTTGTTTTCTCTTGTTCATGTTAGTTTTACCTTGATAATGAGTGAGTAGATTCCCTGTGGGGTTAGTAGGAGGGTTAAGTGTGGATTATGGGTGATTAGGATTTAATTGTGGGTAAAGGTGATTCCTTTGTTGCTAGTCACTTATTGGGCACACTATGTGTTTGTTGTATTGCTTGTGTGGGTAGTAATGGCCAATGCTTCTCATACTTGTTCTCTTCTTCTCATTGTGTATTTGATTTGTGGTTGAATGTTTGTGTTTTGAGTAGCATCTTGCATGAATATTCGGGCCTAGTCTTAGACACGAGAGTGCGGACTTTGGCTTTGGCGCGAGAGCGCAAACCGACCTTAGTGACCAAGAGACATCTACACCCTTGATTACCCAATTACCCTACTACACTTAAGAACCCGACCTAACCCTACTCCCTTCCATATTTGATTCATCTTTTTTGTTAGCTAACATTCCTCTAGTTCATTGTTCAGTTTACTTTAGTTGTTCATTAGTTCTTGTTATAGCTAGTTCATTGTTAGTCTTGTTCATACCTCTTCAACCATCATAGTTACTCAATTATTGTCTACTTTGTGTTTGTTTGTGTAAGATAGCCTTGTTTGTGAGTAGACCATAGTTTAGACACCTATAACCGTCCCCGTGGACACGACCCGACTTACCCTAGCTACCGTTAGGATTAGTTGGTATTACTTGATCGGTAGGACCCACGGCAACTACCTCCTCAAGGTGAAACGGCGAAATTTGAGCATGTGAATTCTATTACCTTGAGGAGTGGTTCATCTTATAACTCCCCCTTACCTTCTAATGAGCATGAACCAATGAAAGAAGTTGTGTCTCCAATTCAAGAAGATCCAAGTTTGGGAAACCCAATTGAGGAGCAAGTCTTGTGGGAGATTGAGAAACCCCAAGAAGACAAGCTTCCCCCACTTCAAGGAAAAGACAAGGGTAAAGGGAAAGTGTCATTTGAGAAGTCCACCCCTATTGAGCAAAACAAAGTTCAAATCAAGTTGCCTTTCCCAACAAGGCAAATGAAGACCAAGGTGGATATCCAATATGACAAGTTCCTTAATATTGTGAAGAAATTGGATGTGAGTGTCCCATTTACCGATCTACTTACCCAAATCCCGGCATATGGAAGATTCATGAAAGAAATCTTGGCTAGGAAGAGATCCGTCGACAAGGAAGAGACCATAGCGTTCACAAGAGTGGTGAGCGAGCTTATTCAAGGTTCTACGCTTCCCAAGTTGAAGAATCCGGGTAGTTTCTCGATCCCGTGCACAATAGGCAACTTCAAGATTGAGAGAGCACTATGTGATTTGGGTGCGAGTGTAAGCATCATTCCCTATTTCATTTGTGAGCGACTTGGGATGAAGGAGCTCAAGAGTACTTCCATTATACTCCAAATGGCTGATAGTTCCCTCAACCGACCTTTGGGGATGTTGGAAGATGTGCCAATAAGAATCGGGAAGTTCTTCATTCCGGTCGACTTCCTTGTGCTTGACATGCCGGAAGATGCTATCACTCCCATTATCCTTGGGCGCCCATTTCTAAATACCGCCGGTGCTATGATTGATGTGAAGAACGGTAGGATCACATTTGAGTTAGGCGAAGAAAAGCTCATGTTTGACCTCCAAGGCAACACCTCGCCTACTAATGATGAGTCTTGTAAAATGATCCACGCCGTGAAAGACATCGGCCTAGGGGATGAGTCGAGTAAAAGCTTGAAGAACGACTTCTATGAGCTTGAGGATGATGACTCCGAGCTTGGGGCGGATGAATGCCCGCATCATGCTTTTAAAGACAAGTGCCAAGACAAGAAGAAAGATGTGCCTCCCTTGAGGCCACATGAGAATAGATGGACGTTTGGGTATATACCGAAGGATCGAAAGTACAAGTTCAAGCCATTGAACTTAGTAGATCGGGATGCCCCGGGAACGTCGAGGCTAGGATGTGATGATCCTTGGAGTGGAGGTTGGTATTCCACTAGCTTGATTGAAGACTTTGCGAGAGCCTTCGATTTGTTTCTTCGAGCTCTTGATGGAGATGTAATTGGCCTAGTGTTGATGAAAAAGAATTGAAGAATGCACCACCTTTGGTTTGACGGAGTTCCAAAAGAATCGTCTTATTGTATATATCTCTCTCTTGTAATACTTTTGGATTTTGTGAAATTCTTGTGATTTGGTATTTTGATGAGTGATGTGAGGGAGGGATTTTGATTAATGTTTTGAGCCCATTTGATAGGTGTGAAGTGAAGATGAATCCTAGAGAGGAGGGGTTATTGATAGAGCTTGAATCGTGCGAAGGGGAGTCGGTTTTTGAAGCTTGGAACGAGCTTTTGGAGTTATAGAGGGTTAGGAGACTCTTCCCGGCCGAGAAGAGTGCATCCCGACCGGGAAGGATGAACCATCCCGATCGGGATGAGTGTGCCAAAAATGGGGCTCTCTAGAGTGTTATCCCGACCGGGACGGGTTTGTCATCCCGACCGGGACCATCTATCCCGATCGGGATGGTCCCCTGCTCCTCCTTTTGCCTCTTCTTTGTCATGTGAGCCCACCCTACCACTTTATACCCCCTCCCAACCTCCCTACCTATCCTTGCCCTTATCATATGACTCCTACACTTCATATACACATATTTACCTCATTTTCTCTTCACTTTACACCGACTTTCACATCAAAACCCGCCTACTTATACCTTTATGCTCCAACCATGGAACCATATCGTGAATGGAGGGGAATAGCAATGACGACGACTAGCTACATGCCGATATCGACCTATGAGACGATGGAGCGAGTGAGTTGCTACCCGCATGGTACGACAACTATCCTTTTTTTTCCGTCTTTTGTTGCTTGTCTTCTTTTGTTAGTTCCCCTTCCCCTTATCATTTGTGTCATGGTGGCCCTCGGCGCCTTGGTAATTGTTGCTCCCGACTCTCGATGACGTGACTACATCGAGAGTCATTTCAAAATCCAAATTTACAAGATTCTCACCCTTTTTGTAGGATTTAGTCGGATTTGGGCGGAATCCGGGCTAGGTGACTTGATTACATCTAGTCCTCCCCTCCCATTTCCTTTTATTTCTTTCTTTTTATTTCTTCCCCAATCCATATCTTTTCTTGTCTCGACCAATGGTGACTTGACTACACCCCGGCCGGACACATTCTACCCTTTTCTCCACTTTTCTTTTTGATTTTTAGCTTTGTTTTCGCAGTTTCTTTTATTTTGGGTCTCCATACACTACGGTCGAGCATGAGGACATTGCGCGGTTTAAGTGTGGGGGAGCGATATTCTGTCGTAGTTAGTTTTATTTTAGTAGTTTTTTCGAAAAACCTTTAAAAACCCAAAAATTTTGAAAAAAATTCCACAAAAATCAAAAAGATTTTCTTTTTGTGTGTTTTCCTTTTGTATCGTTATGTCTTATATTTGTTGTGTTGTGCGTGTTTTGCCTCCCTTTTTCCTTATAGGTTGCTTAATCACCGATAGCTTTGGAGAGCTTTCAAGACATCCGGTAACATCTTTCATCCCTTTTCCCTCTTTGTCTCTTGTGGAGTTTGGAGGAGATTTGTGATGATGTGTGCTCGGGTGGAGCTTTGTGAATATTAGTGGGTGAGTGGTAGCTTATTTAGAAATTCGGGGTGGTGTTTGTTATCTTCACGTGTTTGTTTTGTTTTGTCTTGTTTTGTTGCCTTTGCCTCTTTTTCTTTTGTTTTTGTCGTGTCTTTGTTTTGTGATGTGTACTTGTGTCTAGTATGTAAAAAGGTTTTCGAAAACCCGGTTTAGAGGCTAGTGTGCAAGTGTTTACTCTCCCTCTCTAGTAGTATAAATCGAGTCTTGGACTTTAGTCTAGTAGAATGACCCTAAATCATTAGTTTCGTTGGTTCTTTACCTTGTGTCCACCTAGTCTACTAGGGATTTACTACGGGATTTGCATTTTGACCATTATGACCACCCATGGTGTGAAAAGTCCTTGGTTGCCGAGTCCCGTCCCTTAGGTGACCGTGTTCGAAATTGTTTGATTAGTCCATGTTCTCCAGCTTTTTGTGTGTTTGAAGGGGGATCGCGACTCCCGACTCACCTATTCCCCTACCTCCTACACATATCCACAAAATAAGATGCAAATTGTTGAAATCTCTTTCTTAGTTGCAAAAAGAAATGTCTTCAACTCAAATCTAGCCAAAAGGGCAAAGAAAAGAAAAAGAAAGAAAAGATTGAAGAAAAAGAAAAGGTACAAAAAGCCAAAAAGAAAATACAAAAGATGAAAAAGAAATGGCATAGCAACGCACAAAGCAAAAATGCGTAAGATAGAATAATGCCAAAAGAAAACCGTCTCACAAAAAGATTCTCACCCTCTCGAAATAAGCCTTTTACTGATCGTTACCATGAAGAGCCTACCAAAGGACCGAGTCCCTAGGAAGGATGATAGTGGTAATGATCGGTCTTCCCTCATTTTGCAAACCTTATCCATCTTTTTACTTGGACTAGTTAGGCGGTTCTTAAACATGGGACGACCCTCTTGGCACATCGCTAAAGGGGGCGGGGTCTCACTTACCTACAGTGTCGACTAACACCGTGGTTCATCCATTTTTCATCCCGCCAATCGTCCCGTAGTACGTTCTTAGAAGGTTAGGAGGAACCTAGGTAAGTTACCAACGTTTTTGTTGCTTTGTCGTCATACTATTAGGGTTTTGTCCATTTTGGTTTGTATTGCTAGCTTGGGAACGTTGTCACTTACCTTGAGTCCTAAACCGGTGCTTCTTTCACCGCTTTTTAGAGGGAAGCGGTATTTGCTTCTTTTTGGGTGCAACCTTTTGTTTGTTTGTTTGTATGTTTGTTCGTTTATGTGTTTTTGTGTACGGTTGCATCCACGGTTTTGTCGCAAGACCTCACTTGCCTTGCGGAGAGCACTTATCCTCTAGGTGTTCTCGCGTGAGTTGAAAGGGCGTAGGGTGCGCAAACACCCGCTCGGCTAGTTTAGTAGTTAGTTTGTGCTTACTCGAGGGCGAGTAAGGGTTAAGTGTGGGGGAGTTGATAAGTGTAGTTTGTAGTGCCTAGTTTTTTGTGTTTTGGTCCCTTTTCCCTTGCGGAATCTCTCCTTGGGAGCGGTTCATGGGCTACTTATGCTTCCTCTAGTTCGTTTCAGGTTCCCGAGAACATTCATGAAAAATTGGAACGATTCCGACTCGTTTCATACAATTTTTGGAGCCAACGAAGTGAAGGAACGATCACTCGATGCCTTGGATTCGATCCCGAGACCTTGGGACCCGATCCCGAGCCCCTTAGACTCGATCCCGAGACCCGAGAGTCGACGAGAAGCCATGAGAAGCGAGGAGGAACCTTAAAGATCATATTGGAGGCCTACAAGACCCATCCCCGTCGGGAAGGACCTCATCCCGTCCGAGATGAGGTGCACAAATGCGGAGGGTTCTGTTTTGGACCCATCCCGGTCGGGACCATGCCGTCCCGGTCGGGATCACTTCGTCCCGGTCGGGACCGATCCGTCCCGGTCGGGATGAACCAGCTGCTGCGCGTGACTCTTTTTTCTTCCTCCTTCATTCTTGTAACCTTATAAATACTCCTCCCTTGTATTGTTTAAGCATCTTACATTACCCTAGACTATCTTAACCCTCTCTTTAACATTTAAACCCTAGATTTAGTTCTCCTCTCATTAGTTTAATCTTCCTTTAATCTTTAGTTAATCTTTGTAATTAGTCTTGTATTAAGGAGATTCTTGAAGATTATTCCAAGCTTGACAACCTTGGAGTTTTATTTGGGTTTCTTATTAATTCAAGTTTACATCTTTTTCATCCTTTGCTAGTTTGGTATAACCCTCTTCTCCATTTCACTCTTGTTCTTTGTTTATTCATCAAGTTTGAATCTTTACATATTGCTTATTGTTTTTGTTTGTTCATTATGGATGTTTTGATTATTATGTTGTTTTCTCTTGTTCATGTTAGTTTTACCTTGATAATGAGTGAGTAGATTACATGTGGGGTTAGTAGGGGAGTTAAGTGTGGATTATGGGTGATTAGGATTTAATTGTGGGTAAAGGTGATTCCTTTGTTGCTAGTCACTTATTGGGCACACTATGTGTTTGTTGTATTGCTTGTGTGGGTAGTAGTGGCCAATGCTTCTCAAACTTGTTCTCTTCTTCTCATTGTGTATTCGATTTGTGGTTGAATGTTTGTGTTTTGAGTAGCATCTTGCATGAATATTCGGGTCTAGTCTTAGACACGAGAGTGCCGACTTTGGCTTTGGCGCGAGAGCGCAAACCGACCTTAGTGACCAAGAGACATCTACACCCTTGATTACCCAATTACCCTACTACACTTAAGAACCCGACCTAACCCTACTCCCTTCCATATTTGATTCATCTTTATTGTTAGCTAGCATTCCTCTAGTTCATTATTTAGTTTACTTTAGTTGTTCATTAGTTCTTGTTATAGCAAGTTCATTGTTAGTCTTGTTCATACCTCTTCAACCATCATAGTTTGTCAATTATTGTCTTCTTTGTGTTTGTTTGTGTAACTTAGCCTTGTTTGTGAGTAGACCATAGTCTAGACACCTATAACCGTCCCCGTGGACACGACCCGACTTACCCTAGCTACCGTTAGGATTAGTTGGTATTACTTGATCGGTAGGACCCACGGCAAACCCTACTATCAACGGACGACGGGCAGTTATACAAAAAGACGGCACAGGGGCTCTCCTCCTATGTATCGATAAAATACAGGCCGAAAAGGTTATGGCCGAGGTACACGATGGTGAAAATGGCCCGCATATGAACGCTCATATGCTAGCCCGAAAAATAATGAGGCTCGGGTATTATTGGAACACCATGGAAACAGACTGTCAGCTATATGTCAAACACTGCCATAACTGTCAGATCTTTGCCAATGTACAGCATATGCCATCTTCCCAATTATATACCATGACATCATCATGGCCGTTTTCGACATGGGGTATTGATATAATTGGAAAGGTGCACCCTTCCGGGACGGGAGGTCATTGCTTCATTTTGGTGGCCATCGACTACTTCACCAAATGGGTCGAAGCCGAGTCATACCATGTCTTGAATGCCAAGCACGTGGTCAAATTTACCCAGAATAAGATCATATGCCAATACGGGATCCCACATGAGTTCATCAGTGATCACGGGACCCATTTCCAAGCTGAAACCGCTACGTTGCTAGCAAAATACAAAATTCAAAGGCATACATCTTCTCCCTACCATCCCCAAACAAACGGAGCGGTAGAAGCGGCTAATAAGACAGTTGTCACCATACTTAAAAAGATGGCTGAGAATTACCGGGATTGGCCTGGCCCAACAAAATACCCTTTGCTCTCTGGGGGTACCGGACGTCAATTCGCACCGCAACCGGAGCAACTCCATATTATCTAACATATGGAATGGAAGCGGTTCAACCGGTCGAGCTGGAAGTACCCTCCCTCAGAATTTTGCTTGAAAGCCAAGTACCTGAAGCAGATTGGGTCCAAGCCTGATACGATTCGCTAGTCCTTTTAGACGAACGGCGATCCCGGGCCCTCAACAATATTCAAATATATCAAAAGAGGATCCAACGGGCCTTCAACAAAAGGGTTAGGCCCAGGAACATCAAAGAAGCGGATTTAGTCCTAAAATCGGTTCGCGCCTTACTACCGGTTGACCCGAGAGGGAAGTTCAAACCTAATTGGGCTGGGCGATACTTAGTCAAGAAGGTCTTATCAGGAGGAGCGGTGAAGCTGACAGACTTGGACGGGAACGAATTCGTTAACCCAACCAACTTGGACCAGCTGAAGCGCTATTACCCCTAAACCCTACCTCAATGTCATTTGCAAAAATTTATAAAAAATTGTCTTTTTATAAATTTTCAAAAATTATAGACAAGTCAATAAGTTAGAATTAATTATTCAACTGTCGCACATCTCGAACTAATAGTCTTGATGTATTTCGAAAATTGCAAAAAATCATATCCATTCTGAACTACGTTTGGTTTGATTCCGCTAATTGTGGATACGTAGGCAACCCCTCAAAAGGGTACAACCACTGCAATAACAAAAAGACGGGAACGGTATTCACTAATATGTCTTTTATTTAAAAAAACCGATAAACTCGGGAAATACAAAAAAAAAACGCTAAAACGGCAAAATACACAAAAAAAGAAATCACACACAAAAAAATAATATTAATACTCAGATAATAAAACGAAGAAGGCTAATATCCAGGCATCTTGCCCTTTCCTTTATCCTTTGGGTCGCGTGGAGCTCGAGGTCGCAGGGGCGGGGGCGAGCGTTCCCGAATCACAAGGGGAACCTCCTTTGCACGAACCCGTTTCTTTGACAACGGGTTTTCTGCAACAGTCTTCTGTCCAAGTCGCGCCCGCACGTGCTCGGGTAGTCTATCTCGTGGGCCAAGTCGGCCCTACACTGCTAGTCTTGGGCCCAGTCTCCTCTCCAAGTCAGTCTGGGGGCTCACTTTCCCCCGCGCACCTTTAGCACTAGACCCTTCGGCTTGAGTCTTAGTCTTCTTTCTCTGACCTGACATTAGACGGACCAGAGCAGCTGGAGTGTCGCCTTCGTCAAAGAAGCCCCTGTTGTCTTTAGCTTGCTCCCTTCGCAGCAGGTCAAAAGCCTCATCAACCTTCAGAGCGGCTCGGGCTTTGGCATCACCTGCTTTTGTCCACTTCACATAGGAGTCTGAAACCCAGGTTGATTGGCGAGGTTTGGGAACGGTCCAAGTATGCCGGGTGTACCATCTTTGCATCCAGGTATCGCACATCACATCGGTGAGTTGGGTAGGGTCACTCACAACTGCTTCAATTTCTGGGATTCGCTGGGTCCAAGCAACCATACTGCCTTAGTATGCGATCCGGGTAGAGATGAACTGTCTGCCTGAAAGACAGGATTACCTGATACCGGGCTCTGTCCCTCGGGTCCAAGTCAGCCCAAAGATTGATGGGCCACCACGACACTACCCATCGAATTAACGGGCCACTATGAAAAGACAACACCTCGTCCCAATACTTCTGAGTTATCTGACGAGAAAAGTCAATGGCCCGCCTCCTCGTCATCACCTGGTTATGACGGTAATTGCTCGCGTCAAGAGGAGGATCTATCACTGATAGCCTCTCGTAAAGCCAAATCTGAAAAAAGAAGCAAAACCGTGAGTTCCCGAGGCGAAACAGGCGTTCGCCTAAGGGCACTCGATCGAGTGCCTAGGGGTCCCTCGATCGAGTGGTACCTCTGAACACGAACATGAGGCTTTTTGCGAGGGCACTCGATCGAGTGCCAGGGTGACTCGACCGAGTGCCCACTGCAGCAGGAGAATCGCGAAAAAAATTAAAAAATCGAGAAGTTGGAAAATAATAAAAATCCGACATACTTGCAGCAAACGGGTGCTCCCGGTGAGACGAACTGACGCATCCCTCTTGCGATTGTCCAATCCTTGGATAATTTCACCCGTGATCAGCAAAGCCGGGCTGTACTCCGTCTCCATCAAATCAACCACGGTCAAGAGGCGGGCGCTACCCATACAGGACAATAAATCCATGTGACCCTCAAAGGCATAAACATGGAGCATGTAAAAGGAAAAAGCCCTACGGCTGTGAACCGGTCTGACCCAGACATCAAGAGGATTCATGAATTTCTCAGCCAAGTCCATCAGAGAAATATTATCACCTTCCATCATACTTGATACCTCGTTGTGAGAAAGCCCCAAAAATTCTTGAAGCTTCCTCCTCAGGTCATAAACTAAATAAGGTATGGCAGGTCGGAGTATCGGGTTCCATCCTCCCACAGCAGCAATCTCCTCGGGTAAAGGGCAAACTTCTCCTCGAGGAAAGGCAAAGACATGATATATGTCATCCCAGTAAGACAAGCACGCATCCAAAAAATAGCGATCAACCTGCATCTGACGAAACGGGTACAGCTGAGTAATACCCGTCTGGTTGAGAGCCACCCTATCCGTGTCCCTAAAACGTCGGGACCATTCCTGCAGCATCACAGTCAATCTGTCGATTCCCATGGCTATTTTCTTGAGAGGAATAAAGAGACTTTCTTTTGAGAAGGGAGGAATTGTGGAGAAGATTATGAGAAAAATCAAGGACAAGGGAGGGGTATTTATAGTATTAATTCTATAACCCTCTTTCCATATCTTTCCTTGCATAATAGTTTGATAATCCTAACGGAATCAACCCACAAGCCTAGCCTCGATACTAGCACGGAAATAATCATCCCGAACTTTCCTAAATCTCTTTAGGAGTCCAAAATTTCAAAAATTTCAAGATTCCAAATTTCAAAATTTTCAAATTTCAAAAATTTCAAAAATCATTTTCCCCAGCGCGAGTCATTTTTCTACCTACGTGTTGCATGCAAGATTTTATGTGACTTATACAGGTACGACTAAAGCAGGAAGCTATAGCCCACCATATCTCCCCAGCGGAATGCCCTAGGTGGCGTTTTCCCGGAATAACACGGGATGAGCCTACATACAGGCGCACCCAGGACTTATGCGACAAATCCAATTCCCCACAGAGTTATCGTCATCAGCTCCGGTATGACTTCTAGCTTATGGCTGGCGAGCCCTTCACGCGAGTCTAATGGACTATAAACGACCCGATCGGAAGTCTGCCAGGTTTCAATCCTCGATTGGCCTGGTAGCTACTCTGACTTTCGCCTTGTCCAAGCCTCAGTCAGAGTGGGGGCTCTGTAGACACCCACATTTTGACTGCCAGGTGTCTACGGTAGTTTCCAAAAAACACCCGATGATGATCGGACACTAACGTGTTTCTACGCGCTCGGATGTGGGCTCAAAACCATTAGTTGTTGGCTTAAGCACTTATGGAGTACAAATCTCACAAAAATGACCTCAAATCCAGGCCTAGTGGGTCGTTTCCAGTCAAACAAGACTAATTTGGGTCAAAACCGACACCGGAAATAAAACCGACTTTTAGCGATTGGGTCAAACCGGTCAAAGTCATTTCCGAGACATACAAAACAGCCGTTCAAATATCAAAAACCCAGCCCAAATAAAAAACCCATCAAACATCCAAAGCCACGGTCCAAAAGTTGACCCGCGCGACCCAGCTGAGCCACTCGATCGAGTGCTCAGCCCACTCGATCGAGTGGGCCCTCATTTGAGCCTAGTTACTGACGCCTGGGCCACTCGACCGAGTCAAGGGGCTACTCGGTCGAGTAACCCTAGCCGGGGGTCCATAGCAAAGCCTATATATACACCCCCATGCACAACCTTTCACACAATTTTTGAACATCTCTTTTTATCCTAATTCTACCCTAATCAAACCCTCATCAATACTACACTCAAACCCTAATCAAAACCCTAACCACCACAACTTAGCCTACATACTCGATACTCCCGTGCAAGCCGCCACTACGAGTCCCGTCCGAGCATAAGAAACATGTAGGTTGAGGGTGCAAAACCCCGCTCTTTCCCCTCTCTTTTTCTCTCGCGTCGTTTTCGTCGTCGTAGTGTCGTTTTTTATCGTCCTTATTCGAGTTCTAATATCGTTAATATCACTAGTATAAAACAATAAAGTACTTGTGGATTTGTGTCGAGTGTGAGTGATGGTGGGATAAGGAAACCCGAATATACAAGTGTACTGCACACAGCGTTGCCGGTCGCTTATCCCATCACCCCGATCACTTGATTATTGAAGCAATTCAATCTAAATAATGGTTCTTATTTTCGTTCTCGTCATTATTCAATCACATGTTTCGTCAAAGTACAAAATTATCTTTCAAATCGAACATCTTTTAATAAGGGTCGAAACCCGTTGACGCGGATCTGACATCACATAATCCCTAGGGATTCTTTACGATGTCATAGAAGCCGAGGGAATCAAGTCTTTTCATTCGAGTGTCGGTCTTTAGATTCGATGCCAATTCCATAATTGGATGTCGAATCTAACTATTTGGTCAAATAATAAAACTAACACGATTTCTCGTTGATGTTAATGTGGACGTCATCTAATTCAACAAGAATTAATGCGACGCCATAAACACGGAGGGAATTTGTATCGTTTGGTTGATTTAAAAAAACGACTCATAGCAACTTTCTTTCATCTCGCTCTAATATCCGATGTCGATTCAATAATCGCACGTTGGATATGACGAGTATCACACATACGAATCGAGCATAAATTAAGCGATATTTATGCCCGATTCAACAAAATCATCGAATCATCAAAATCAGAAGCAATTTAATAATCGATATCAAAATTGCAAGCGAACCAATAGTTCGTACAGGTGCCACTTGACCGAGTGCCACCACTCGTTCGAGTGACATCACAAAAACCGTACAGAATGCTTTTTCGACCTCCACTCGGTCGAGTCTCGCAATGACTCAGTCGAGTGGCAGTGTACTCGATCGAGTTCGCCAATAACTCGAACGAGTAGGGTCTAAAAAACGGGACAGAACCCTTTTCAGGGTTCCACTCGGTCGAGTCCCCCAATGACTCGGTCAAGTGGCCCTTTATCACGACAAAACCGTGAGTCCTACATCATCTTCTAGTTTCGGTAATATTTATTTACGACTTATGTCAACACGTGACAAGTCCATCACGTGAAACATTACCTCTTCAAAACTTTTCATCATCCTATTTGCATCATTACATTATTCTAGCAAATCGTTAATACCGTTATACCGTTACTAACCGTTTGTTCTTTTGTCAATTCAATTCTTGTTTATTTTATTGTACTAAAATGAACCCGCATGCTAAAATACAACTTTGACGTTAATTTTAGTTGCATTAAATCGACATTAGAAACCCTTTCAATTTCTCACATGCTTAGGGAAAACAATGTCTGCATAAGCATTTTCCCGTTCAATTAACGCGCGTATTTAGAAAGTCATTCGATATCCTAGTAGAGGCCGCTAATGTGCGGGCGGGGTTGGGTGTCCTTTGTGGTCTTCCCAACACGTACCCTCACCCCTTACTCAGAACCTCGGTTTCCGGATGCCCGAAACCGTTGGCGCACAAGAGTCATTCAATACACGATAACCGGTAGTGATGGTATTGGTATCGCAATGCAAAGGGACGAGCCCAATAAACTCTGACATCAGAAACGGGCCGTATTTTGTATACGGCCCATTACGACATAGAGTGGGTTCGAACGGGCCCGAACTCTCACAAAGTTCGGTGGCGACTACATTTTGATTTAAATTTCAATTCGAACCATTCTCGATCATATGGAGATTCATTCGCCTCCCCAAACCCGCGCGTGGCCGCGTCGGGGTGGACCTATGTCATGTCCACAGGGGTAATCCTCGGGTTTTGGACGTTGTAATGGGGATGGAACATGGGCGATCACCCTCGTTACTTATTCTGGGTGAGCTCATCCTAGGTCTTGACACTCGTGTCCGGATGCATCGGGCTCCCTTTCGTGGTTCTAGGATCATTTTGCAGGTTGATGTGCTAATATTTTATATGCTTTTATCCTCGTTTTCCCACGTATTTATCGTGTTAAATACGCTCTTAGGAGCGGTTTTGAGAACTAATATTCTTCTCTTGTGTATTTTGTAGTGTTTTGTTGGTTTTGTAGGAAATAGCCGATATGGACGCCTTTTCCCTTTCATCGTAGCTCACATGGAGGTCGGTGATTATTTATACACATGCTAGGTGTTGCTACCGAGATTTCGTGGATGTCATGGATTGATCCTAAGTCGAGTTGGAACCATATCATGAAGTTTAGAAGACTAGAGGTGTCCTTTTTGTTGGTCCCGAGGTCCGTCCCTAGGGATGGATGTCGTCCCTATTCCCTCACTCACGACAAAAATGAAGAAATTGAGCAATAGTGGATTTTTCAGCTATCCCGATTCGGGACGACCTTCGACCCCTGGGACGACTTTAATCCCGATTCAGGACGGACTCTATCCCTATTCGGGACGGCATAGCTGTAATGTCTTTTCCGCTTCTTCTTTCTTTGGCTATATAGGAAGGCTTTGTGTCAGATTTGAACGTACCTTTTTTCATTCCTAAGAACCCTAAGCCTAGTATTAGAATAATATTACTTTTTTCATTCTCTAGTTGGAAGATTTATTCTTGTTCTTCCTACAATTTCCAATCGATAATCATTTCAATTAGCTTCAAATTACTAATTCATCTTCTATGTTCTTAATTGTTTATTTTCATTTCTAGTATTGATTTTATTAGTCTCCCTTTTTCCATATCGATCATTATGCGTTTCATTATCAATTGTTTATTTCGTGTCAATTTAATTATGAGTAGCTAATTCCATTACTAGGGTCAAGGGGAATCGATGGGTAGAATTTAAGTTCTTGTTGAATAATTTGATGAATTCATATATATGCTAGTGCCTTGTTTACATGCTCTAAAAGACGATTAGTTTGTTAAGGGCCACAACTTGTTAATCGTATTAGGGAAATTTCAGTTCATGTGCGAGAGCCGAGTTGAGATTAGACTCACATGTGATTCGGTAGGAAGTCAAATAAATAGCGAGAGCACGTTAGTGTCTTCCTAGGTTGAATTTCGATCCGAGATATAGCCAACTAGCATGTTTGTGTGTTTATCGTTTATTCTTGCATGATCATTTGTCTACTCATTGTGAACCCATATCCCTAGATTTCCTTTAATTGTTTAATTCATATTTTGTTTACGTATTTCTAGTCTTAGTTAAATCAATCAAGACAAAAGTTTAGAGCATCTTAGAATCGCCATAGCTAGTAGACGAATTCAACCGCTTCCCTGTGGATACGATTCCCTACTTACCACTAGCTTCTTGTTAGTAGTATTAGGATAACTTGATTTGGTGATACGACTTAACCCATATCACAGGTATATATAGGGGTGTTACTTTTCCTTTTCCGAAACATACCTTAGTTCGAAGGTGTAATATTGTGTTGTGATTTGTGCAGGTTTGACAACAAGAGAGGCTTGGTTTGCTCGACCCTCCCAAGTCCCTGAAGGGTTATAGCTATAAAGGCTTCACGGGTCGTAAGATGGTGCAAGCATGGAACGTTGGTTATACCGAAGAAGGATGACATTCCTACTTGCAGGTTGATGAGCAAGTTGGTATTAGGTGGACAGACCCGTGGTGGCATATCAGTGGACAGGCTGGGTTTCCCTTTCCTTCTTCGGCTCAAGTTATGCAGATATTATCCTTAAGGGATCCGGTTTATATTTACCTGAGCGAACTGCCGCGCCAAATGGAGGTGAGGCCATACATATCGGAAGTTACTAAGGGTGCTCCTAAGTTTGACTCGTGGACGGGAAATTTTGTTGGGGAATTTAAGATATCCTGGAGACAGATGTTTTCACGTCCTATTGTTATAAAGAGTGTTCAACCGACCGACATTACTTCTTTCTAGCGAGGAGTTTCTGATTACCCGTCAGGAGAGAGCAAGTCGAAAGTTTGGAAGACCGGGGGTGCTAGAGGTTAAGGAGGCGACTCAAGGCAACGTCACTAAGTGCTTGACCAAAGACAACGTTACTGATCCTAGTGCCGTCAGTTCATCTATATGGGCCAAGACCGACCTGACTCTTATTGAAAGTGTGAGTGATGAGAGGAAATATGATTGGTTGGGCTCGCCTTTGGCTAGGGTGGGGGAAGCTTGTGTTAGGAGGGGTCGATGGTGAAAGACCCGAACAAGCACACCTGACTGCCGAGGAAGGGGAAGGAAGTTGGACCGGTAGAGCCCAGCCGTTTTGTATTATGTTCAATTAATTGATATTATGTGGCGTATTAGTACTAGTTTTTGTAGGGCTTTGACATGTTGTCATTTTCCGGGATAACTGGATTTCAGATGCTCGATATAAAGGGCCTCGACGAAGGCCTGGTTTAACTGATTCAAACCGGCGGACATTGCTTTATACCAGTATCCATTGATTACTTTACCAAACGGGTAGAAGCAGCCTCTTACACCGTACTAACCTCAAAACAAGTAGTCAAATTCCTACAAAACAACATCATTTCCCGTTACGAAATACCTCACGAAATCATCAGTGATCAGGGGGCTCATTTTAGGACCGACATCAAAAAACTCTTAGACAAATGCCAAATCTAAATATACAAATCCTCACCCTACAGACCTCAGACAAACGGGGTTGTGGAGGCAGCAAACAAAACCATCGTCACAATCCTTAAGAAAGTGATAGACAACAACCGGGATTGGCCAAACAAAATACCCTTCGCATTATGGTGATACCGAATCTCCTACCGAACACCCACCGGAGCCACGCCCTATTACCTAACCTATGGCTCCGAAGCCATGCAACCCATAGAGTTAGAAATACCCTCGCTAAGGATACTTGCCGAAAGCGGCATTCCCGAAGAAGAGTTGAACCAGAAACGTTACGCTAGTACTCCTAGATGAGCGTAGAATATATGCACTGTCCAATGTGCAAGCCTACCAACAACGAATACAACAAGCCTTTAACAAACGAGTCAAATCCCGAAACATACATGAGAGAGACCTAGTGGTCAAATCAATTAGAGCACCCCTTCCCGTCGATCCTAGAGGAAAATTCAAACCAAACTCGATATAAAGGGCCTCGACGAGTCAAGCGAGCCTCGGGATGAACACCCGCGGTCCACGAAACCCACGGCGCTAGGTCAATCCGTGGGGAAGCCTTCGCGACAAAGCAAGCTATCACACACCCGTCTCTCAGTTTTGGAAAGTATCAAAATCGTATCCTCAAAACTCCAACCGCCCCACCTGACGCGCCTAGGTCTCCCCACGCTCAGACCCAGCCGCCTGAGTCCTGGTGCGCCCCATGTCACGCGTCCATATGGGCGACGAGGGTCGAAAACACCTATAAATACCCCCCTCCACCTCATTCATTTCACGGAATTCAACTCTCTCTTCTCCTTCAAAAACTCTCGCTAAGGGCTCGCACTCCGACACCAGAGGCAAACGATCCTCTCGATCGTAGTTCCGATAAAAAAAAGGCGATATCGATGCTACACCTCACCTTCGAGCACTCAACTCGATACTGAGGTGCCTGTGATCGACTAGCTCAAAACTAGTACCCAGGTTCTGCCGGATTAGCCGCAGAACTAGTCCCTAGTAACAAAGCTCTGCCGGAGAAGCCGCGGGAAGGTCAAACGGTAACGGGGTTCTGCCGGAGTCGCTAGTCAAGCTAGGAGGATCCGCCTGTTGATCGAGTCGTCACTAGGGTGTCATCTAAACAAAACTTTCCATATTTGCACTTTCTATTATGATGCACTACGACAACACTAGATGTGGGCGCTAGGCCCACAAGCATCTACTAAAATACGTAACGTCCCAACTTCAACCACAAATATTAAAACACACTAAATAGACCTGAGTAATTCCGAGATCCGTTCTCAAGACTGTCTATGCATCGAGTCCCGTTTAGTGTATACTCCGAGGGTGCAACTCCTCACAATGTGATTTACTTACATTCGCATTTACGCTTTTTCGTATGACTTATTGCTTTTATGACCTTATAATCGCATGCTAAATCACCTAACACGGAACTCAAAACGTAAATCGACTAAAACTGAACAAAACGATGGTCGGGTCCCATATTAGTCCAGGAGCTCGCCTTATTAGGTTCGACGCATCTCTATTAATACCGAACCGACGCATCTTAAGCAGAATACCAGGTAAGGTATATCACGAGAATGACTAATATTCGTATTATCACGTTAAACCTGATCTGCTAATACGTATAATACATAGTACTCTTTACTCTCCAACGTGCATCTTTTCATGGCATGCTTGTCACGTGAAATTGCATGCAAAGAATGTAAACACTACTATTCTGACGATAAAACTTATCTGTCCTTAAGCAAGCGACGTAGCTAAGCATAGGGTTAAAACAACGAATGTTACAGTACTTCCACCACAACAAAAGAACTATGAAATCAGCCCACTGATTGATTAGTAGAGGCCGCTATAGTGCGGGCGGGATTGGGTGTTGACATCTATCGGATGCTGACTTCCAAAATACGTACCCTCACCTCTTACTCAGAATCGACGGTTTTCGGATGTCCAAAACCATTGGCAATGAGAGTCATTCCAGGCATGGAGTGCTTAAGGGTACAAGTCTTTATCTTTAGGTCCCGTGCCACTCAACCTTGAGCCGGTAAGGGATCAAAGTTGACTTGAACGGTTTCCGAGTCCCCATAATTGACTCGGTGGTGATTCCACAAATTGGCAACGAATTCAGTTCACTAAAAAGGTCGCCTTACTAAATGAATCGGCCTTTAAACATTTACAACCACGTCTCGATCGATTCCCAAACGGAAACACGGGTGCCTGTACCCGTCTAGTACAAGTCCAGATCGTCATCCAAATCGAGGTCCGACACTTCGCCCCGTATGCGAGATCGGGCTGGCCCCCGGCAGGGAGGGGTCCGTATGGGTGGCCGCCGCCACACAGTGAAAACCGGGTCGGTCCCGCGCAGGCACGCGCGGGGTGCCGGGTGATGCGGACGGACGTCCACAGTTTGGTGACTCCGCTGGGGTTTTTGGAAACAAGTTTCCAGCGGTGGTGTAACTTGAACGAGGTCGGTGAAGCTCACTTCTTAGTTCCTAGTTGTGGTCACTACAGGTTTTGGCCCTAAAAAGCCCACCCTAACCGATATCAGGACCAATCGACCTCTTCTCGCTAAGATCTCTAGGGACACGCGGAGAGATCCTCGATTGACGCTCCGGCCGCCCAACGCGTAACCCGCGGGATTAATAAGCGGATAGTCCAAACGAACGGTACGACACTCATCTCCCCAGATCATTGTCAATACCTAAGTAAAGACTGTTCGTGGGCGGTAGCCTACCCTAACCTACCCAAGTCTGCATCCTGCATGAGTGTATGCATTCCTAGTTATGTGTAGCGTGTTTGAACAATACAACCCAAATAAAACACTAAAATCTGGATTCAACCACGCCAACATATTCAACCACACCCAATTCCGCTTTTCGAAAATACCTCATCTTTTCAAAACGACCGTTTAAACATCAGTACTCCGACCAAATCATGGTTTCTAAAAAAGAAAAACGTTTTTTTACACCGTTACCATGGCAAAGCTCACATTAACTAATTTCAAAAAAAAAAAAAAATTTAGCGCCACCACCTTGGCCAAATTAAAACCCGTCAACAATGATTACCGTCAATACAATCAAAACTCCCAATTAATGGGGTGAAGGCCACCATGCGGTCACATTTTATTTCAAAAAAAAAAAACTTTTTACACACATACCATTGGCACAGCCGAAGCTTCAATTAATGAAGTCAAGAAACTCAAAAAGCGGTTACACTTTCAAAACACTTTTTTACAATGCACACCCCCACCGTCTAATGCTAGTTAGTACAACCGACGAACGTGGGTCACTAATTTTAAAAGTTTTTTTTCAACGAGTGAAAGTTTTCTAACAAAACGCTATTCACCACCTAAACCCTTGACAAGGATACAACACCTTTAGAGCACCACGTTTACTACAAATATCGAACTAGCTAATTAATAGTAAGTCTCGATAAAAACGTCACTTCATTATATTCAAAACCGGTCCCCCCTGAGGTCCATGTTCAATTCAAAAAAGAGAGAAAAAACATTTACACTTTAGCCTCTACCCGAGGTTTCACATTTCGTGTCGTCTCATTTCGAGAAGTCCCCTTTTGGCCTCACCTCCGAGGCTTGTGTCAAATAGTCTCGTCACAGAGATTTAAAATTCGTTAGGTCTTTCGCCAAATACACCAAGAGTCTAAAGCACCTGAGTCCCTAAGCCAATGACCGTACACACGCGCAAATCAAGGGTCTCATTTCCGTGTCGCTCGATCACGAGCATTCCTCGAGTCTCTAAGTCGTCCGGTGGATACGATCTGACCCTTTGACCCTTCCCCACAGAATCACTCCCCAACATGTCGGTAGACCCAAACTCCGTCAAAAGCATCCGCTACGATGTCAATGCCCTAACCAAATTGGTTCGCAACATCCATACTTCAGTAACCCGTTTGACTTCCTCCATCCGTCACATCGATAGCCGCCTCAATTTCCTTGAGAGTAGGGACACAGAAAGTGAAACGAACACCAATCCAGGCAATTACCGCGCCCAGGAGCCTACCCAGGATAGATTATCCCAACACTCTGCCCAGTCAAAGCTTACCAAAGCCGATACGGAAAGAACACCAAGATCTTATAAGACCACATCCAACAAAGTAGAAAGATCACCGAGAGAGTTTACCCCAATCAATTCATCTTACACCGAAGCTCTTAAGCACCTAGTCGATCAAGGGTTGCTCTTGCCCATGGGTTCCACTCCGGACCCACCAGTCGTCAGACGAGGCAAAAGTTGGACCCCTAATGCTTATTGCCTATATCACCAAGGTAATGGGCACGATACTGAATCCTGCTATCGACTCAAACATGTCATACAAGACATGATAGAAAATGGGACTATCCCTCTCCCTCCACCCGAGAAACCAAACAATATAATACCACAAACCCCTTTAGTGTCCATACCATCTTTGACAACACCATCGATTGTTCCCACCTCGACACTATATAGGAGAATGTTCTGAATATCGAGGAAAATCCCGGCTACTCGCGAGAACCCGTCCAAGACAAGTGAATCTGTGTCCGAGTCAAAGTCTAGTTCGTCTTAGGGCCTAGACCTAATAGTATAACAAATGTCTTTTGTTTTTACTTCGAGTCAAGAGGTGCGAGGGGATCTGTCCTCCACCTCCCCGAAAATAATATCTCGGGCGCATAGCCCGCTTATTACTATCAATAAAAAAGAAATAAACTTTTCTTCCTTTATAATACGCCTCGACAATCGCTTGATTTAATAATGCACTTTCTTGCTTACGACTCGATACTATGCCATTTATCGAAAACAATCAAACATATCTCAAAACAATGAGGAATTACAAGAACTGAGATCCCGTGTTCTTTTCTTTTACCTATTCCATGTCTGGTGTAGAAAGCCACATAGATATCCCTTAGAACGAGCATTACCGAATTCTATGACAAATCTAGATAGTCTCTTAGCTTGCAATCAAAGACGGAAGGCAAACCCATTTCCCACGATAAACATCCCTCAAACAAAGACCGACCAGTTCGTGCTAGTCTGACAAAAAAAAAGGAAGAAGGGCCTGAAATGGCCAAAAGAAGCCAAAGAAAGAATGAAACCAAGGACAAATTAAACCAGCCCAATCCAATGATCAAGACCAAAATCAACGGTCAAATAAAATCCCCAATCATCCAATTCAACTTTAAGTGCAAAGTCCGAACAAAAAGCAAAAAAAAAGAAAGAAATAGAAAAATGAACAGGCCAGCCAGCTAGCACCCAAATACTAGCCTCACTACATTACGACCCTCAAGACCTTCCCGAGACGCTTGTTAGGAGACAGTCTAGAATTTTGAGGATTCAAGCTCAATAGGATAATCCCAACCGTTAGGGCCAAACATGGAAATCAGATCCCACGTAATTTACAACCCACCCGATTGAAGTCTGAGTCATTTTTACTCAGCTTCCCCTTTCTTACCACATTACAGAACCGCAACCCCATAGCCTTAACTCCATAAAAATCAAGCTCCAGATCTTACTTCATCAGAGCCGCTCACTACCTAGCTCCACATTCCAAAATCGTCCAAGCCAGTCACCTTGACCCAAACACGGTACCTCGGTAATTGTTACTTTCAAGGGGTCACACCCGACCGTTTCACATTAATTTTTTAACTAAGGAAAAAACCCATGTGAATATACCCTAAACATCTCACATCGATAATTGGCATAACAAGTCTAAAGCAAAATCACTCACATCTAAAAAGAAGTACAAACGACGAGCCGAGGACGGGGTGAAAACCCGAAAGGGCACCCCGAGCAAAATGAAGAATCGAGTTGCGAGCCATCAAAAAGAAGAAAAATAAATAAATAAATGTGCTTCTCATTAATGCAAAATCAATTAAATCAGGCCTTTGTCGAGGCCCTCTACATCAAACACCCAAAATCCGGCTACCCCAAGAAACGACAACATGTCAAGTAAAACCCTGCAAAAAACTAGTACTAATACGCCGCATGTTATCAACTAGTAGCACATAATATAAACGGTTGGGCTCTACCGGTCCAACTTTTCCTTTCCCTTGCCACTTGGGTATGCTTGCTCGGGTCTTTCACCATCGACCCCTCCTAACATAAGCTTTCACCGCCCTAGCCAAAAGCGAGCCCAACCAATCCCACTTCCCCTTCTCACTCACAATTTCAATATGAGTCTTGTCGGTCTTGGCCCGTGTAGATGAACTGACGAACACTAGGATCGATAACGCCGTCTTCGGTCGGGCAGTTAAGCGACATTAGCCCACATAACTTCTTCATTCTGTAGCACAATCATCCCCACAATCTTTAACCTTTCTTTCACATCCGACAACCCCGGACGTCAGGAACAACCTCCTGAAGTCACTAAACCCCTTTCTAGCAACCGAAATGCCCGTGCAAGAGTGATATGTCCACACGGATGGTACATTTCGTCCATCAGATCCAACAGACTTAGAGGTCTTTTATCTTTTTTTTAGGGGATAAGCTACCCCCACCTAGATGTGTCGTAGCCTTTTAACAGGTACCATCGAGTCGCATCTATAATCTAACAAGGCAATAATATGAGTATCTAAAAAAGTGGCTTAACTTTTTTTAAATCCCAATTTCGTACGAAGCTCATCTCCTAGCATACTTGGTCAAAATATATAATGTTTTACGTTAACATTTTATATCTCGTCCATCACGAGTCAAAACATTTTAATCGACGTACTACTTGATTCAAATCCCGGCTCAAACTAACGCGTTTTAAGAATCCCGAAAAAGCATTTTCGTACTCTCATGCAATCTCAACGCATTCTAAAATGTCCTAAACTACGACGAAATCGCAAGCAAACCAAACTTGAAGTGATTACTTGTCAATCTAGGAAAACAATTCGACAAACGAAAACACAAGACTAATCCGACCAATTCAAATACTAAGAATCTAAATCAAATATACAACATACACAAATTCATACACAAGTCGAGACTAAGAAGGACCCCTAGAAGCCGCACTGACGGCAATCACGATCTCACAAAGCTGGTCATCTAACCCTAGGTCCTCCAAGTCTATGAGAGGGGACTCACTACCATCCATCCTCGACAGCCTGTCTAAGGTAGCTGTCTCGGGCATTCCTCCAATCTCCTCGTTAGCACCCGAAGCCTCAACCTCCCTCTCAACCCATGCCTAGCCTCACCCTGTGTAGAGGTCTCACCCCGAGCCCGAGCCAACTGCTCCTTTAGGAAGGCGATCTCGTCAGCCAGAGATTGCAGGAGCCGCTGCGACTCAACCTCTCTCCCCTCGAGCTCGGTCACCCGAGTCTCCAGCTGTCCCACCATGTCTGAGACATCCTGCAACTGCACTCTATCATTAGGAAAGCACGCAAACAGCCTAGGAATGCACCTTAGTCACACAAGCTCACCGATCGAGGCCCCGAAGTGTCACGGGAAACCCTCGACGCATAAGCCCGGAAGCAGTTGGCAGCCTGCCACAACCGCTGATGGCTAGCCGACGAAACCTGAAAAGTAAAACCGTAGAGGTTAGGTAAACCGACCCTAATTCTTAGAGCCCAAACAAAAAGCAAGACTTACCCGGTACACCTGGTCACGCCACTCTATCCCGGCATCCGTCTCCTCAATAGAACACGGGGGGAGGGGCTCAGTGAAAGGAATCCAAGTCGCGTCAACCCTAAGTAATGTCAGAGGAAAATCTGGGGGCTCGATTTCGTCAGCCGAGTTGGCCAGCTGAAAAGGCAACAAAATTGGTCGGCCAGACGACAATGAAACGATAAACCACAACACGAATCTTAGAACCAAAGTTAGAACCTTACCACGAGGCGATACCAAGCTAACCGCCGGGTGACGTGAGATAAGTAGGAGGCACCAGGCCCCAGGAGTGTATCGCCTCCCTCTCCGTCACTATCCTCAAGGACCTCTGCGGCGGTCGGTGGTCTGAACATGGTCCGAGGAGGATCAACTGGTACCCTAAAGTCGTCGTACAGACACTGACGCACCAACCGCTCGCCCAGGTACCAAACCGGACGAATCAACGCAGGAAGAAGCATCCTCTTATAACCTCGCGGCCTCAGCTCTGCAGTCACGTACTCCGGCACGCCCTCATAATCGGCCCAAGGGCGGGCCACAAACTACACAAACAAAACCAACATCCTAGTAAATCCCTAGCCTTGGGGGCTATTGAGCAAATAAACTATATATAGAGGGAAACTTACATCTTCAATGTGCAACTTCTTAACCAGCCCATTTTCTACTGGATAATGGCTGATTGTGCCTTAGGCTGAGCCAGTCTCTGCTCGATTCCCGCCGAGAACCTCTTCGGGTGAACCCGTACCGTCTTGGGCGCCAAACGCGGGAAATTAGAATAGATCCAAGCCTGTAGGATTCCAAAGCAAACTTTAGCAAAATTAAGCTGAGACTAAGTAGAACTCAAAACACGAGGGCAAAAAAAACAACTAACCTCCAGTATAAGACATGGACCCACAATAGGCACAGCTGAGGCCGACCCTATCACCACCGGCCTCACCATGACTTGCAAACAGCGGGTCATCTCCGCGAAAGCCGCGGTCACCCAATCGAAGCGTCCTAGCTGAGTCAGGTCGGCTAGGAAGGGCAAGATCCTAGTACTAAACCTCTCGCCCTTGTCCGAGAAGTGAGTCGACCCTAGGAAATACCACAGCCACAGCCAAGCATCCTGCTCCGGCGTGTTAGCCTCCCGACCCTCTAACACCGCCACTCGCTCAAAGTGGTCGGTGATGTAAGAACTCACTAACGCATGAGGCATACTATATGCCTGACGCGGCAAACAATCTCCGATAAGGCCCCGCACCTCATCACTATCTAGACTAAGGCCTTCGGCAGCCCACCTAATCCTATCCGGACCCCAGGGCATACCGCTAATCATCCTGAAGTCCTCTAGGGTCATCCCAACCTCCCCAAAAGCCATATGGAAGGTCGAGGTAGTATCATGAAAGCGATCTATCATCGCCCTAATAACCATAAGGTTGCATTTAGTTTGGCAACCCACTAACCTAACCCATTGCCCGACCATGGGACCTAGGGCGGTTCTCTCAATTTTTCCCTTTACCGCGGGGGTCAACTTCTGATGGTAAACGTCAAGGCACGTAGTGAAACCCGAGAAAGTCCTCATCGGACCTGGGGACTGCAAACCAAAACAATGCTAGGATAAACAAAAACAAATCTAGCCTAACCCGAGCAAAATAATAACGATTGCAAAATTAGAGTCATAACCAAATAAACACGAATAGGACACTCACCAAGCCTCGCACAATGCGGCTAGAAATATGACGGTCAAGATGAAACATTAGCTGATGACCATCCCAGTCCCGAGCCCACTCGGGATCCTCGTAAACGATCTCTTCATTCTCCGGTGTCGGAGCCAGAACGTGAGCCCTCCTAGCCACCGTCTCCGAAAGCTTGCGCTTCTTCACTCTATCAAACTCAGCCTCGTTGATAGTCTCAGGGTCGCGCCGCTGAGACGAGACACTCCTATGTCTTCTGCGTATTCCTCGAGGAGTCTGGCAACTTGCCTCGACAACCTTCTCACTGGCACCAACCGAGGAAGCTCTCTCGGGACGTACGGTCTTACCTCTAGCTGCGAAACCCAAAGCAAAAAAAAGTAACACAACCCTAGTAAGCCTAAGTCAGGTTAAACAGGTCAAAATAGGGTCAGAATTTCAGATAAGAATATCAAAATTCCGAAAGAGCCACTAGCACACATTTTCTACCCCGATCACAATGGAAGTGGTTTCGGGAAAATCCGACAACGTTTCGACACCTTTTGATCCGTCTTAAGACACACAAAACCTCGCAGAGGGTCCTAAAGGTCATCCTAACCCTAGCAATCGACAATAGAGTTACCCATATCCTCATAAGCACGTAAAATAAATACGGGAATAATCGGAAAACGATCCTTAACCCTAGCTTTCCAAACACATTTCCATAAAAGAGTCGTTATCGCTCCTCGAACATCCTTATCAAGCTTATAACTACTTCAACAAGCTCTAATCAACCTCAATTTAACAACGAAATCAAGCACAAGCATCGAAACTTAACAAATAAAAAATACCCAAATCGATTTTCTAGGGTTTCCAACAAACAAGCTCATAATCAATCCAATCAAGCAAAACCGACAAAAAGAAAGTAAAGAACACTAACCTGGAGTCGACATTGTCGTAAAAAGCGGAATCGAAACGAAAGTTGAGTTTGGGGCGAGGAAGGTTGCGCGTTCGAATTCTTTGTTTAATAAACGAGCGCCCCAATTTTCGCATTACTTAAGCAGGCCCGATCCACGAAATTCCAACCGCTTCAGCTCACGTGCTCAGGTCCTGGTGCGCTGGGGGCTGAGCGCTTGAGTCTTGGAGCGCAGAAGGATGCGCGCCTAAGCGGCCTAGTCCAAACTAAAACAAAACAATCAAACTCAAGGGTCAATACACACATCCTTTAAAACAAACAAAGTAACAATAAACAGAATAATTACTAGTAGACGCCGGTAATACATCCTCTGTAATCCCTTAGAAAATCTAACGCGATATAGTGGCGGAAACACTGTAGAGTCGGGATTAAAACACACTGTGACTATGTCTTATAAAAATTAAAACGGTCGAGTCAAACAATAGGCCTAAAATAAAATGGCCAAAATTTAAGCAATCCACAAAAGGGGTTTAAACATTCCACAAGACATAATAATTAAAAGAAAATGAGCAGGATCCACAATGCTCGCTAGCCCACACCCGGAAACAAGTATACCTGCCATGTTAAAACATAACAGCCACAATCAGTGGGGAGCAACGCCAATGTTCTCTCAGCCATATGACAGGATTTTAAAACTATAATTACTACTATAGAAAAATAGTGAAAATGGAAAATAGTAAAAACAACATCTTAAAAAAAAGCTTTCAGCATAAAACCAACATAGTAAAATGACTTTCCGAAGAAACGTAAAATCATTTGCCAACCTGCAACCAATTTATATTGATAATAAATAAAATAATCAAAATGACGTTATGGATAGGGTTAGTGTAGAATCTAGACTTTCACTAGGAGAATACTAAAATCTATCTTCGAGAACTTGGTTCAAACAAATCAAACTTCGGTCTCTAACTACGCTACTCAACCATAATAGGACGGCGACTTATAAATGTGTGGCCCTAATTTAAGATGATATGTACACCCCTCCCGAGCACCATAATTACTCAGTTCAACCCGACGGCGTCTTACACTGCGAGGCACGAGCAAAAGAAAATATACACACACTCCCGAACACCATATATGCTCGGTTCAACAACCAGTGTGCCCCATAAAGACACACCAGCCTTATAGTTGATGGCAAAAATGTAAGCCCAAGAATATATTACTCTAAACCCACACTTGTCCTTATTCCATAACTCTAAAACCAAGCCATTATCGATATTTAAAAGGTATAATCATTGTAAACAATTTGGAGATAAAAGAAGTAATCATAATATTCTAAAAGAGGAAATTTTCCATTTTATGAAACTTCTATTTTTAGAAACATTACTAAAAATAGCATCATATCAAAATAGCGAAAATATAGTTTATACTAATTCAACATTTTTTTGTAAACAATATAGATTTATAAAACTAAAACTTTCGGCCTTAACGCTATTAATTTCTAAAACGAGAACAATCGGGTTTAGGACATTATTAAAATATCGTACGAGTGTTATGAAATGATTAAAAAAATGTCTTAAGCACTTTAATACTACTAATCAGGGTGTTTTCAAAAGTTACAAAGCTAAAATTCTCTTATTATTATTAGTATTGACAATATAATTATAAATAGGATTTTACGACAAAAGTCAAAATTAAATCTTTTAGCGTCTTTTATTTTATTAAACCAATGAATATGTTTAGAATATGTTAAAGGATGATTTAACTCTTAAAGTTTCAGATTTAAAACTTTTCAAAATTGCTGAAAAAATATTCCTTTTAGGTGAGACGAAACATTTTAACGACAAATCGTAGTTTTGTCCAAAATCAATACTATTAATTAAAGACTTTAATAAATAGTACAAAAATTACGTAAACTAGATGAAATACATTTATGGACATTCTGTCCAGAAAAGAAAATTTTCCAGAATACTTAGACTCGATTTTTTAATGGCTTTTCTCGTTAATCGTCCAATCTCGACAATAACGATTAATAAAAATAGTAAATACCAAACGATTTACGTATTAATATCCAAAAATTACTAATAAACTTAAAAATTATTATTTTCCAGAAACTACTATTTTTCCAGATTTTCAAAATTTCCAGATTTAATAAATCTCGTTAAAACCGTCTTTAAAACCCGTTTTCACAATTAACGATTCCATTAATAAACTTATCGTTCCTAACATTTTATTAAAGCACTAAAGATCATAAAATTACATTTTATTATGAAATTAATAGAATCATATATTTTTTTTCCAGATTTAATCATAGGACCAGAAATCGAGAATTTAAACGACAAACGCGGTTTTATCGATAAACGATGATTTAAAGTGATTAATTAATTCATCTATTTAACAATTTCGAAAATATAAGAAAAAATTCAGAAAATTCAATTTCATCAAAAAGTTTCACCACGTCAAAAATCAGATTAAAATAAAAATTTTAAGTACTAGAACTAAAAATCGGCTTTTAATCGTTTTTGTTCGTAAACGGTAATAATTCAATAATCGGTAACTAAAGTATTAGAAAAATACTAAATTATTAAAAAATTTCAAAAACCTCATTTTTACAGAATATAATCATATATTACAAGCTTAGGCCGAATATTACGATTTTACAAACTAATACAATAATTTAATCGTTAATCTCGTAAAAGCGATAAAAATACCGAAACATGGAAATTTTCAACTTTTAAAAATTTTTCAGATTATATGACATACATATATTGTCAAAAATGAAATATAAAAATATACATGCAATTACACAATTAAAAACACGAAATACCGAGTACCATCGACGTTACCTTTAATCCAAGTCTGAATCGATAATATACTCGTCAGCCTCGGGATCGTCCACGAATCCTACAATATATAAAAATCATGGCAGAAAAATACCATGAGAAAAGCTAAAAATCAAGGTAAATAATGATCGAAAGCCACATCGATTATTACCTTAACGAAAGAATTGGAAAGAGGATTGATTCGACGATGAATATGAGACGATTAGGACTCGAATTAAACAAAAATCAGCCAAGAGAAGATGGGTGAGTGTCACGGCCAAGGGATGATGAAGAAGATGTTGTAGTAATTTTTTTTGTTAATGCAAAAATGAATGTAGAGTAAAGGAGGAGATGAAGGTTACTGCACTTAAAGAGTATGAATGAAATTAAAGCCTCCAAAACGAAGAATCCAAAGTGCATCTAGACAAATATGGCTGGCCAAAGGGATAAGAAGAGGAGTAGGAAGAGCTTGATTAGTAAAGCCTCAATTCAATGAAAAGAAAAGAATCCTATGTTTCCGGTTTAATGTGATAAAAAGAAACGTATAAATAAAACGAAGTTAAATTGTGACAAGAAGCTTTGTCAGTCCAAAATATAAGGAAAAGGTCTCAAATGATTTATAAGTTGATAAAAAGAAGAATCGTAAAATAATTAAAGGCATTTCAAAGCAATTCCAGTAAACCTCGCGACTTCGTATTAAAATCATAAATGGCTTAATTTTCGTAAATAAAAATATTTACTACTTGAAAATATTATATAAATGTATTTAAACATTTTTAGAAAAAGGAATAACTTAAATCCGAGCTTAAAAACGTCTATTCAAAGACAAATAGAATTCTTCGCGGAAAATTAATTAGTTTACGAAGAAAATAAAATAAATAGATGTAAAAGAATTAAAATCTTTTAAAATAAAAGTGAATGTCATTAAACTTAAAATTGAAGATAAGCTTGAAAAAATGATGAAACATAAGCCAAAATGCGATAGAGTTGTAACGACGTCATAACGGAAAGAATAAAAATGTTAGGAAAATAGCGGGTGTTACATCCTCGATAATGAAACAAACATGAGAACCGCACTTAACCTAGACACTGCACTCGAACGAATAATAAAACAATCTAAACAAAATCTGAGCAGACTCAACTACACAACAAATTAAAACGAAACAAAACAAACGCAACTCAAAGACAATACACATAAAGCATGCACCTACTAAGACAAATAAAACATCAATAACGAGACGACTACTAATTAACATCAATAATGCACTCTCGACTAATTAAACAAACGCTTAATGTTGCATCCGGACGCGTAACAAAAAAAACAACCGAGATTAACATATGCGAACCCTGAGCAAACTCAAAATCAAAACAGAAGCAAGAACAAACTTGAACAAAATAAGGCAAGCCTACAAACAAAATAAGACAAAGTCACTCCACCAGCATTTTATTAAGACACATAAACAAACAGCAATTTTGCCCAAGGGTTCTGAGTTACCCCGGAGGCACAGCAATTTCCCCGAAGGGTCTGCGTTACCCCGGAGGCACAGCAATTTGCCCGAAGGGCCTGAGTTACCCCGGAGGCACAACAATTTGCCCAAGGGGTCTGAGTTACCCCGGAGGCACAGCAATTTGCCAGAAGGGTCTGAGTTACCCCGGAGGCACAGCAGTTTACCCGAAGGGTCTGAGTTACCCCGGAGGCACAACAATTTGCCCGAGGGGTCTGAGTTGCCCCGGAAGCACATCAATTTGCCCCGAGGGGTCTGAGTTACCCCGGAGGCACAACAATTTGCCCGAGGAGTCTGAGTTACCCCGGAGGCACAGCAATTTGCCCGACGGGTCTGAGTTACCCCGGAGGCACAGCAATTTGCCCGAGGGGTCTGAGATACCCCGGAGGCACAGCAATTTGCCCGAAGGGTCTGAGTTACCCCGGAGGCACAGCAATTTGCCCAAAGGGTCTGAGTTACCCCTGAGGCACAGCAATTTGCCCGAGGGGTCTGAGTTACCCCGGAGGCACAGCAATTCGTCCGAAGGGTCTGAGTTACCCCGGAGGCACAGCAATTCGCCCGAAGGGTCTGAGTTACCCCGGAGGCACAACAATTCGCCCGAGAGGTCTGAGTTACCCCGGAGGCACATCAATTTGCCCGAAGGGTCTGAGTTACCCCGGAGGCACAGCAATTTGCCCAAGGGATCTTAGTGATCCCGGAGGCACAGCAACAACAATTTTGTCCTAGGGGTAAGAGGCATTCCGAAAGACAGCTACTCGAGTGGAAACTAACGCCCTCGAGGAGTTTTGCCCATGGGATCATAGTGATCCCGGAGGCACAGCAACAGCAACTTTGTCCTAGGGGTCAGAGGCATCCCGAAAGACAGCTACTCGAGTGGAGACTAACGCCCTCGAGGAGTTTTGCCCAAGGGATCTTAGTGATCCCGAAGGCACAACAACAACAACTTTGTCCTAGGGGTAAGAGGCATCCCGAAAGACAGCTATTCGAGTGGAGACTAACGCCCTTGAATGGTTTTATATCCCTTTGTTTTGTTCTAGGGGTCAGAGACATCCCGAAAGACAGTTATTCGAGCGGAGACTAACGCCCTCGAATGGTTTTATATTCCTTCGTTTTGTCCTAAGGGTCATAAGCATCCCAAAAGACAACCGCTCGAGCGGAGACTAACGCCCTCGAACGTTTTATGTCATCAAGGGTTCACAAGCAGCCCAAAATATGCTCGTACAAATAAAGGCCAACTTAATGCATTGCTAGCGCGCAAAAAACACTTAAAACTAAACGAAACCTCTAAATGAACTGAAGAAGACAAAGCGCGTGCGCACAAAGAATCAAGAACAAGATGTCAAGCAACGGCCCGGGCCCCAAGCAATCAACCACAAGCAAAGAAGTTAGGTATGACTTCTCAGCCTTGGCTAGCGAGCCTCACCACGTAGTCCAACGGACTTAAAACGACCCGACCTGACAGCCACCAGGTCGTAATCCTCGACTGACCTGGGTGGCTATACTTTGACTTTCGCCTTGTCCAAGCCTCAGTCAAAGTGGGGGCTTCTGTAGACACCCAAATTTGAACCTGGTGGCTACAGAAGTGCCCACCAAACACCCGATGACGATAGGACTGCAACGCGACACGAGTTCGCGATTTTTAGATAGTTTTCTTATAGAACGGACCAAATAATTACTCAGAAAAATTAAAACGAACATGATGGCAGCCTTAGTCGTGTCGTTACGGTCGCATAGACACTAATTAGAGTCAATTACGACACCGGGACCCCGAGTCGGCTCCGAAGCTCGAACCGAGTCAACACCGAGTCAAGCAAGCCTCGGGACCTTCGCGACCAAGCAAGCTATCACACACTCGCCTTTCGAATTTGGAAAGTATCAAAATTGTATCCTCAAAACTCCAACCGCCTCACCTGACGCGCTAGGGTCTCCCCACACTCAGACCCAGGCGCCTGAGTCCTGGTGCGCCCCAAGTCACGCTTCCATATGGGCAACAAGGGCCGAAAACACCTATAAATACCCCCCTCCGCCTCATTCATTTCACGGAATTCAACTCTCACTTCTCCCTCAAAAACTCTCGCTAAGGGCTCGCACTCCGACACCCGAGGCAAACGATCCACTCGATCGTAGTTCTGATAAAAAAGGCGACATCGACGCTACTCCTCACCTTCGAGCACTCCACTCGATACCGAGGTGCCTGTGATCGACTAGCTCAAAACTAGTACCTAGATTCTGCCGGATTAGCCGCAGAACTTGTCCCTAGTAACAAAGCTCTGCCGGAGTAGCCGCGGGAAGGTCAAACGGTAACGGGGTTCTACCGGAGTCGCTAGTCAAGCTAGGAGGATCCGCCTGTTGATCAAGTCGTCACTAGGTTGTCATCTAAACAAAACTTTCCATATTTGCACTTTCTATTATTATGCACTACGACAACACTAGATGTGGGCGCTAGGCGCCTAGGCCCACAAGCATCTACTAAAATACGTAACGTCCCAACTTCAACCACAAATATTAAAACACACTAAATAGACCTGAGTAATTCCGAGATCCGTTCTCAAGACTGTCTATGCATCGAGTCCCGTTTAGTGTATACTCTGAGGGTGCAACTCCTCACAAAGTGATTTACTTACATTCGCATTTACAGTTTTTCGTATGATTTATTACTTTTATGACCTTATAATCGCATGTAAAATCACCTAACACGGAACTCAAAATATAAAACAACTAAAACTGAACAAAGCGATGGTCGGGTCTCATATTAGTCCAGGTGCTCGCCTTATTAGGTTCGACGCATCTCTATTAATACCGAACCGACGCATCTTAAGTAGAATACCAGGTAAGGTATATCACGAGAATGACTAATATTCGTATTATCACGTTAAACCTGATCTGCTAATACGTATAATACGTAGTACTCTCTACTCTCCAACGTGTATCTTTTCATGGCCTGCTTGTCATGTGAAATCGCATGCAAAGAATGTAAACACTACTATTCTGACGATAAAACTTATTTGTCCTTAAACAACCGACGTAGCTAAGCATAGGGTTAAAACAACGGATGTTACAGTACTTCCACCACAGCAAAAGAACTAGGAAATCAGCCCACCAATTGATTAGTAGAGGCCGCTATAATGAGGGCGGGATTGGGTGTTTACATCTATCGAATGTTGGCTTCCCAATACGTACCCTCACCCCTTACTCAGAATCGACGGTTTCTGGATGTCCAAAACCATTGGCAATGAGAGTCATTCTAGGCATGGAGTGCTTAAGGGTACAAGTCATTATCTCTAGGTCCCGTGCCACTCAACTTTGAGCCGGTAAGGGATCAAAGTTGATTTGAACGGTTTCCGAGTCCCCATAATTGACTCGGTGGTGATTCCACAAAATGGCAACGAATTCAGTTCACTAAAAAGGTCGCCTTACCAAATGAATCGGCCTTTAAACATTTACAACCACGTCTCGATCGATTCCCAAATGGAAACACGGGTGCCCGTACCTGTCTAGTACAAGTCCGGATCGTCATCCAAATCGAGGTCCGACACTTCGCCCCGTATGCGAGATCGGACCGGCCCCCGGCAGGGAGGGGGCTGCGTGGGTGGCCGCCGCCACACGTTGAAAACCGGGTCGGTCCCGCGCGGGGTTCCGGGCGGTGCGGACGGACGTCCACAACCGGTTCAGAATCAAACCGATTGGTTCGTCCATCGGAGCAACCACTGTCTACCACAGCCCCGCACGTGAAGCTCCCATTCCCAGGTCGTCAACGCAATAGCAAGATCGATAGTCAATTCCGTAAGTTTATGGACGTTGTGAAGAATCTTCAGGTAACCGTTCCATTTACTGAATTAATTACTCAAGCGCCTGCATATGCTAAATTTATAAAAGACATACTTACTAGGAAGCGTTCTTTTAATGAAGTCAAGACGATTGCTTTTACGAGGGAGTGCAGTGCACTCCTTCAAAACAAATCACCTCCAAAACTTAAGGATCCTGGTATTTTTCTATCTCATGCACTATAGGTACTCATGTTTTAGATAATGCATTGTGTGATCTTGGGGCTAGTGTTAGTGTTATGCCTTATTCCATATGCGAGAAGCTAGATATGGGAGTTTTGAAGTGTACTAGTATCACACTTCAAATGGCTGATCGATCAGTCCGTAGACCTTTAGGTGACTTAGAAGACGTCCCGGTTAAGGTAGGGAAGTTCTTTTTCCCTGTCGACTTTGTTGTCTTAGATATTGCTAAGGATACGCATATCCCTATTATTCTAGGTCGTCCATTCCTTCACACTGCAGGCGCGATTATTGATGTCAAAAACGGTAGTTTGACACTTGAGGTTGGGGAAGATAAAGTCACATTTAATCTTAATAAAGCTTTAAAAGCTCCTATAACTGATGAGTCGTGCTATTGTTTAGACACTTTTGATTCTGTCAATGACACTATTGATTCCACTTTGCTCGGATCCTTAACAAAGGATCCCTTGGAGTTACTAATTTGTGAATCAAGTTATACAGGTGATGGAGGAATTTGGAAAGCAGAAGTACATGAGATAGAAGCACTTCTATATATGCAGGGGACCCGAAAGCAGCTGAGACGGTCGAGACCGTCAACCTTGATGTGTCTTATTCGGTCGAGGTACAGAAACCTGAACTTAAACCGTTACCCACGAATCTCAGGTATGCTTTTCTCGATGAGGGTGAGCTAAACCCGGTTATAGTAAGTAATTCTTTGACCGAGTCTCAGTTGACTGATTTATTAATAGTATTGAGAAAACATAAGAAGGCATTGGGGTATTGTTTAAGTGACTTAAAAGGTATTTCTCCCGACTTTTGCATGCATCGCATTCATCTTGAAGACGGTCATAAACCGTCTATCCAGGGTCAACGTCGACTGAACCCGAATATGCAGGAAGTTGTTAAGAAAGAAGTTATGAAACTTCTAGATGCCGGTATTATATATGTTATATCCGACTCTAAATGGGTCAGTCCTGTTGAAGTGGTGCCTAAGAAAGGAGGCACCACGGTAGTAAAGAATGATATGAATGAATTAATTTCTACTAGAATTGTTACAGGATGGCCCATGTGTATTGATTATAGGAAATTGAATGTCGACACGATAAAAGACCATTACCCACATCCATTTATTGATCAGATATTGGAAAGATTAGCTCGTCATAAGTATTTTTGTTATCTAGATGGCTATTCCGATTTTTTTCAGATCCCCATTCATCCCAAGGACCAAGAAAATACCACCTTTTCTTGTCCTTATGGTACCTTCGCTTATCGTAGGATGCCCTTCGGATTATGTAACGCCCCAGCCACCTTTCAAAGATGCATGATTAGTATCTTTTCTGAATTCAATGAATCAATCATGGAAGTATTTATGGATGATTTCAGTGTATATGGCTCTGACTTTGATTCTTGTTTGCTGAATTTGTCTAAGGTTTTAGGTCGCTGTAAGGAAGTTGACTTGGTGCTTAATTGGGAAAAGTGTCACTTTAAGGTCAACAAGGGGGTAGTGCTAGGTCATTTAGTTTCCGATAAAGGCATTCAAGTAGATCGAGCGAAAATTCAAGTGATCGGGCAATTGCCTCCTCCTACTAATGTTAAGGGGGTTAGAAGTTTTCTTGGTCATGCGGGATTTTATCGCCGCTTTATCAAGGACTTCTCAAAAATTGCTAAACCACTTACTCAGCTCCTTCTAAGGATACCCCTTTTTGCTTTACTGATGCATGTCGTGAATCTTTTGACAAGATCAAGGAGGCATTAATCTCAGCACCTATCATTCGATCGCCAGATTGGAATCTGCCTTTTGAGATTATGTGTGAAGCAAGCGACTACGCCGTAGGAGCAGTTTTGGGTCAGAGAATAGATAAAATTTTACATGCTATTTACTATGCTAGTAAGACATTAGACAAAGCTCAGGTCAATTACGCGACGACGGAAAAGGAGTTGATAGCCATTATATATGCTCTCGATAAATTCAGAACCTATCTCATTGGTTCTAACGTGATTGTGTATACTGGTCATGCTGCATTGAAGTATCTCTTAGCAAAGAAGAAAACAAAACCCAGATTAATTCATTGGATTTTATTGCTTAAAGAATTTGATCTATAAATTCGGGACAAGAAGGGAGCCGAGAACGTTGTAGCTGACCATCTATCACGACTCTGATTCGATGATGAAGGAATAGTCCTCCCAATTGATGATTCTTTTCCCGATGAGTCCTTACTAGCAATCACCCTTGCTGAGTTAACTACCAACGAGCCATGGTATGCCGATTTTGCAAACTTTTTGATTGGTGATTATTTTCCTCTTAATTGTACTTATCAGTAAAAGAAGAAATTCTTATCTGATGCGAGGAAGTATTATTGGGATGACCCTTACCTATTTCGAGAATGCGCGGATGGAATCTTTCGAAAGTGCGTACCCGATTGGGAAGTTAAAGGTGTCTTGGAAGGTTGTCATTTTTCTCCCTATGGTGGTCATCATGCTCCGTCTCGCACCGTTGCTAAGGTATTACAATCCGGATTTTATTGGCCGACTTTATTTAAAGATGCTCAAAGATTTATCCTTGCTTGTGATGCTTGCCAACGATCCGATAATATTTCTAGACGGCATGAGATGCCACAAACCGGTATATTAGAGGTTGAGATTTTCGACGTATGGGGAATTGATTATCAAGGTCCGTTTCCTTCTTCTTTCGGTAACCGATATATTCTAGTTGCAGTGGATTATGTGTCCAAATGGGTTGAGGTGGTAGCTTGTCCTACAAACGATGCTAAGGTGGATATAAATCTCTTTAAGAAAATAATTTTTCCTAGGTTCGGGGTTCCTCTAGCCATTATTAGTGATGGAGGTTCACACTTCCACGAAAAGAGATTGGAGACTTTGGTACGCAAATATGGTGTTATGCAACGTACCGGATTGGCTTATCATCCTCAAACTAGCGGACAAGTGGAAGTATCTAATCGAGAAATTAAATCAATTCTCAAAAAGGTAGTTTCTAAATCTAGGAAGGATTGGAGTGCCAAGCTAGCGACGCATTATGGGCCTATCGCACCGCCTACAAGACACCCATCGGTACATCTCCCTATCAATTAGTCTATGGTAAGGCATGTCATCTTCCCGTCGAGTTAGAATATAAAGCTTTTTGGGCAGTCAAAGAGCTTAATTTTGACCCGACTCTGAGTGGGGAGAAGCGGTTACTCCAGTTGAATGAATTGGACAAATTTCGTCTAAGTGCTTATGAGCGTTCCGAGTTTATAAGGACCACGCGAAGAAGTGGCACGATAAACGTATTCTCCCGAAGCAATTCAAGGAGGGTGACAAAGTTTTGCTACACAATTCTCGTCTTCGCATATTCCCGGGTAAGTTAAGGTCTAGATGGTCCGGTCCCTACACAGTCGCCAATGTCAGAAAATCCGGAGCAATCGAAGTACAAAATGACTCGAGAGAGATTTTTATGGCCAATGGACACCGATTAAAGCTATATCGTGAAGATGCCGTCGTAGGTAATATCGATGTGATTTACCTACAATCTCCTTCCTCCTCTTGAGGTAATAACTGTTGAGTGGGACCGTAAAAACGAGCGCTTCTCGAGAGGCAACCCGTGTGTATAACTTCAGTAATTTCCCTTTTCTGTCGTGTGTTAGAATTTTTATTTTTTTTGAGTGAAAGTAAGGGAGGGTACTGATATTCGCTGTAAGAAAAATTGTGCAGGTACAAAAGATGAACCGCTCGGTATGATTTCAAACTGAGCGGTATGAAGATGAACCGGTCGGTTCACATTTGAACCGGTCGGTACGGAATCAAACCGAGCGATTCGATTTTGAACCGGTCGGTTCGCTAGGCGGGATTTTTTCCAGACTGTCTTATACTCCTCTACCCCTCCTCTCATCCCCCATTCCCTCATTTCACTCTCTCTCACTGAACCCTTCTCCTCCCTCTCTACCATAAAACCCAAAAAAAAATCCCCCACCTACAATCATAACCCTCCTCCCACCTTACCTTTACCTAACACCTTAACCACTCTACCCCTCCCTCTCAAACCTACAACCATGGTGTTCGGAAGGAAAATGCAAAATATCAACCGTCGATCGGATTCTCCACCGGAATCATCGCATAAAACAGAATCATCAGAGGCTCCATCATCACCACCACCAAAATTTCTGCCGGTATCCGGGTATGGGCACATTATTTTTGGATCGGAAAGGCAGCGAGAACTCTTCCTTGTTATGGCTTCTAAACCGGTAACACATACTCGATTTCTTAGTCATGCTTTATTACGTCGCTGTGGTATCAATGAGTCGATGGAGCAGTTTTTTTATGGTACTGGTATGGGTAGTCTGTTTAATATAAATTTACCCACCTATAAAGACGATGGTGGGATTTGTCGTGGATCCCAACCGTCAAATAAATAACCGGCTAAACCTAACTAGGGTAGCTAGGGCAAGTCGGGTCGAATCCACGGGGACGGTAAGAGGCGTCTAGAGTAAGGTCACCCAAATACAAGACTCGATCAACGAACTAGGCTAAACTAGAATGATAAGAAGGGGAAGAAGGCTAAGACTATGGCTAAGGAGACGGAGAAAACAAACAAGGAAAACAGGCTAGGATTAGGTCGGGGTCAAAGGGGTAACGGAATGGTCAAGGAAGAGCTAGAGTGAAGGAGGTAGTAGGGTAATCTAGGTATAGTCTGGGCTCTCGCAACTTAGACTCACCTAGAGGTTCCACCAAAAACCCATTTTGGCGACACACATGACAAACGGGGTTACTAGCGTGTTATTGTGGCCTAGATCGCATCCGGGCTCTCGCAACTTAGACCGACCTAGGGGTCGTCCTCACTGGGCTCTCGCTACTTAGTGAGGGAACCGAACCCACAAGCAAACTATTACCCACAAGAGAAAAGCAAGAAAAATAAGCATATGCACATACTAGTCATTCAAGCATTTCAACAAACATGTGATATGCATCAAACCAAGAGGAAACCCAAATCTTCCACCAACATCTCCAACAAACCCTTAATCATCCAATTAACACCCTAATCACCTTACTAACCCTAGCAAGAGTACTACTCTAACATTGTCAAACTAATTCTAACATAAACAAGAGGAAACAACACAAACATCAAAATATACCTAATGAAACTACCAAGTATGATGAACAAAACAATAAACAATAACTAAAGATTGAAACTTGAACTAAACAAACAAGATAAAGAGTAAAAGGAAGAAAGGATTATACCATACTAGTGAAGAGGAAAGATTGAAACTTGCATTAATGAAGAAAACCCAAAACAAACCACCAAGGTTGTCAATCTTGGAAGGATCTTGAAGAATTCCCTTAATACAAGTACTAAACTAAGATTAACTACTAATTACCGACTAATCTACTCTAATCTAAACTAATCTAACCTAAAATAGTCTCGGGTTTAGTGGGAAGTGAAGAACATAAGCTTAACACAACAAGGGAAGAGTATATATATGGTTACAAGAGGAAGGGAGAAGAGAAAACAAAGCGCGGCAGCCAGGTGGCCCTTCCCGGCCGGGAGGAGGTGGTCCCGGTCGGGAAGGTGTCGGTCCCGGCCGGGAGGAGCTGGTCCCGGTCGGGATGGACCCAAAACAGGAGCCTCCTCTTTTGTGCACCTCATCCCGGACGGGTTGAGGTCATACCCGTCGGGGATGAGTCTTGTAGGCCTCCAATATGATCCTTTTGGTCCCTCCTTGCTTCACATGGACTTCTCATCGATTCTCGGGACTCAGGATCGGGTCTCGGAGGCTCGGGTTTGGGTCCCAAGGTCTCGGGGTCGAATCCAAGGCATCGAGTGATCGTTCCTTCACTTCGTTGGCTCCGAAAAGTGTATGTATTGAGTCAGAATTGCTCCAACTCTTCATGAATGGTCTCGGGAACCTGAAACGAACTAGAGGAAGCATAAGTAGCCCATAAATCGCTCCCAAGGAGCGATTCCACAAGGAAAATGGGAGCAAAACACTACGAAATAGGCACTACAAACTACACTTATCAACTCCCCCACACTTAACCCTTACTCGCCCTCGAGTAAGCACATACTAACTACTAAACTAGCCGAGTGGGTATTAGCGCACCCTACGCCCTTTCAACTCACGCGAGTGCACTTAGAGGAAAAGTTCACTCCGCAAGGCAAGTGGGGTCTTGCGACAAAACCGTGGATGCAACCGGACACAAAACACATAAACAAACAAGCACACAAACAAACAAATAAAAATCGGTTGCACCCAATAGAAAACAAATACCGCTTCCCCCAAACAAGCGGTGAAAGAAGCACCGGTTTAGGACTCAAGGCAAGTGACAACGTTCCCGAGCTAGCAATACAAACCAAGATGGACAAAACCCTAATAGTATGACGACAAAGCAATAAAAACGTTGGTAACTTACCTCGGTTCCTCCTAACCTTCTAAGAACGTACCACGGGACAATCGGCGGGATGGAAAGTGATGAACCACGGCGTTAGTCGACACTGTAGGTAAGTGAGACCCCGCCCCCTTTAGCAAAGAGCCAAGAGGGTCGTCCCATGTCCAAAACCGCCTAACTAGTCCAAGTAAAAAGTGGAAATAGTTGCAAAGTGAGGGAAGACCGACCATTACCGCTATCATCCTTCCTAGGGACTCGGTCCTTTGGTAGGCTCTTAACGGTAATAGTCGGTAAAAGGCTTATTTTGTGAGGTGTGAGGTTTCTATTTTTGTGAGACGATTTTCTTTTGGCATTTTTTCTTCTTCTTTTGCATTTTTGCTTTGTTTTGCTATGCCATTTCTTTTTCTTCTTTTCTATTTTCTTTTTGGCTTTTGTGCCTTTTCTTTTTCTTCTTTCTTTTCTTTCTTTCATTTTCTTTCTTTTTCTTTTCTTTGCCCCTTTTTGGCTTGATTTGGCTCTTTGGCATTTCTTATTGCAACAAGAAAGATGACTTCAACAATTTGCAATTTTATTGTGTGGAAATGTGTAGGAGGTAGGGTAATGGATGAGTCGGGACGGCGCCTTCCCTTCAAACCCACAAAAAGGTGGAGAACTTGGACTAATCAAACGATCCTAGACACGGTCACCTAAGGGACGAGACTCGGTAACCAAGGCCTTTTCACGCCGTGGGTGGTCATAATGGTCAGGTGCAAATCCCGTAGTAAATCCCTAGTAAGCTAGGTGGACTCAAGGTAAAGGACCGACGAAATCATTGATTTAGGGTCATTCTACTAGACTAAAGTCCAAGACTTGATTTATACCACTAGGAAGAGAAAGTAAACACTCGCACACTAGCCTCTAAACCGGGTTTTCGAAAACCGTTTACACACAAGACACAACTACACACACAACGAAGACACGACGAAAACGAAAGAAAAAGAGATAAAGGGCCACAAAACAAAAACAAACAAAACAAACAAACAAACAACACAAACACCACCCCGAGCTTCCAAACAAGCTACCAAATCAACCAAACTTTACAAAGCTCCTCCCGAGCACACAACATCACAATCTCCTCCAAATCCACAAGAGATAAAGAAGAAAAAGGGATAAAGATGTTACCGGAAGTCTTGAAAGCTCTCCAAAGCTATCGGTGATTCAAGCAACCTATAAGGAAAAAGGGAGGCAAAACACGCACAACACAACAAATACACCATACAATGACATAAAAGGAAAACACACAAAAGGAAAATCTTTTTGATTTTTGTGAAAAAATTTCAAATTTTTAGGGTTTTTAAAGATTTTTCGAAAAACTACGAAAATAAAACTAACTACGATAGAATATCGTTCCCCCACACTTAAGCCGAGCCATGTCCTCATTCTCGACCGTAGTGCATGGGAGCACAAAAGAAAATAAAAGAAACTACGAAAATAAGGCTAAAAATCAAAAATAAAGTGGAGAAAAGGGTAGAAGGCGTCCGGCCGGGCTGTAGTCAAGTCACCATGGGCCGAGACGAGAAAAGATATGGAAGGGGGAAGGAAATAAAAAGAAGGAAATAAAAGGAAATGGGAGGGGAGGACTAGGTGTAATCACGTCACCTAGCCCGGATTCCGCCCGAATCCGACTAAATCCTACCAAAAAGGGTGAAAATCATGCAAATTTGGATTTTGAAATGACTCTCAACGTAGTCACGTCATCGAGAGTCGGGAGCAACAACTACCAAGGCCTCTAAGGCCACCATGACAAAAGGGAAGGGGATAAACAAGAGGAAAACAAGCAATAAAAAACGGAAAAGAAAGGATAGTTGCCATACCGACCGGTTAGCAACTCACTCGCTTCATCGTCTCAATGATCAATATAGGCACTTGCTTGTTGTCGTCATTGTCATCCTTCTTCAAGCTTGAGAAAACCGCATGGCTAAGGTAGTGGGTTTATAATGGTGTGAGGGGTGGAAATTGGTGTGTATATCAGTCTAAAGTAGATCGAAGATGAAGTGAGGATATGAAAATGAAGTATGTGGGTTGTATGATATGAGCAAGGAAGGTAGGGAGGTTGGGTGGGGGTATATAATGGTTGGGTGGGCTTGAATGTCGAAGAAAAGGCACCAAAAAGGAGTAGGGGACCATCCCGGTCGGGATGGATGATCCCGGTCGGGATGTCACACCCGTCCCGATCGGGAAGCTCCCTTCCCGGTCGGGATGGCACTCCAGTGGACTCGATTTTTGGCACCCTCATCCCGATCGGGATGGCCCCATCCCGGTCAGGACGACACACCCTTCCCGGTCGAGAAGGGTCTTCATGACTCCCATGACCCCAAAAACCGACTCCCTTACTCACGATCCAAGCTCTATCACTAACCACTCCTTTCTAGGAGTCACCTTCACTTCACCTATCACAATAAACTCAAAGTACACATCAAATTCACTCCCTCACATCGCTCATCAAAATACCAAATCAATTACAAGAGCTTCACAAAACAACAAAAATCAGGAGAAAAATCACACAAATACAAACACAAGTACTCTAAAGAAGAGGAAGGGGGAATATACAACATGACGGTTCTTTCGGAACTCCGTCAAACCTAGGATGGTGGACTCTTCTTCAACCGTAGCCCTCAAGGGCATGGAGGAGCAAGTCGAACGCACTACCGACATCATAATGAAGGCCCAAGAAGCGATCGAGTCTAGCCAACCTCCACGGCCTCCAAGGTGGAGGCAAGAAGTAGGAATCCCAAGACCCGACATCATCTTGCACGTTGTCTCCGGGGTCTATCCATCCTACGAGCTTCACCTACCTCTTCCTCCCTAGGCATCGCCTCCAATCACTAGCAAGCTTCATTTCCAAGAAACGAGGCACAAAAAACGGCTTTGGCCTCATCTCCTCAATGCACACCCCCACACTTTCCTCAAGTTGTGGTTCCCCATCTTCATCACTCGGCCCCACATCATCTTGGAGGAGAGAATCGAAACTTCTACCGGCGGTTTCAAACTCTTCCAAACCATTGCTTGGTTCACTTACAAGGGGCTCTTGATGCTTATCCACATTATCGCACAAGGGCAACTCAAGGCTATCAATTTCATCCAACAACTTCACAAACTCCACCAAACATCCAACTCACCATCCTCCTCCAATTCCTCACCAATGTTGCCTTCACCAAGGGTAATCTCCTCATTCGTCTCTTTTTGGGTAGACGCTTGAGGTTCTTCAAAGCAAATCTCACTATCAAAGGGAACTACGTTGGCGGCTTCGTGATTAGGTTGCTCCTCTTTCTCAAGTGGGCACCCTTCATCTAATTGCGATGTTCGGGATAAAAACATTACGGTTTGAACCGATAATGCATTTAATCGAGCATCCCTCGCCTCGTTTGCCCTTCGAATTTGGACCCATAATTCATTTTGTTGTTTTTGAATTTGAACGGCCATTTCTTGGTTGCTCTTTTGCAATTGAAGAAGTGATTGAAACACCTCCATGTCGGGCAATTGGTGATCATTGGGGTCTTGTAAAGCTCCTTGAAAATCTTGATGATGCCCAAAGGGTGGGGCATCATATTGTTGGTAGCAAGGTTGGGGTGATTGGTAGTATTGTGGGTCATGGGGTTCATATTGTGGTTGGGGTGGAGGGTAATATGGTGGGTTTTGGGGGTATTGGCTTCCATAAGATGAATCTTGATTAAACATGGTGGGTTCACAACCATAACTCGAGTAGTAGTCACCATGATCATAGGATTGATAGTCATTCACTTGTTGGTAGCCATTTCCATAACCTTGAAGATCATACCCGTATTGATTACCCCAAGAAGCTTGATTATGGTAGGAGGACGTCATGTCATAGCTTTGGTTCAAATAAGAAGAGGAGTAGCTCATATCGGCTTCCATGTGTGGGGAGTTTAGATCAAACCCCATGCTCGCTCGAAAATCGTAGCTCATACCCGGTTGAGGACTTCTCAATCTAGCAACCGTCCGTTAAAGCGGCTCTAAGTTGCAAGAAGAAGATGGTCACCACCTCTAAGCACAAACTGTAGACTAAGAGCAAACGTGAGAAGCCTAGTGCTTTTTGGGCACTAGACAAGAGAGAAATAAACCTCACACACACAAGAAGCAAAGAAACAAAAAGAAAAAAGAAAAACACAAACACAAAGACAAAGTCAAGTAACTAGGCAAACAAGGTCTAAAATAGCACCGTCCCCGGCAACGACGCCAAATTGATGGTGGGATTTGTCGTGGATCCCAACCGTCAAATAAATAACCGGCTAAACCTAACTAGGGTAGCTAGGGCAAGTCGGGTCGAATCCACGGGGACGGTAAGAGGCGTCTAGACTAAGGTCACCCAAATACAAGACTCGATCAACGAACTAGGCTAAACTAGAATGATAAGAAGGGGAAGAAGGCTAAGACTATGGCTAAGGAGACGGAGAAAACAAACAAGGAAAACGTGCTAGGATTAAGGTCGGGGTCAAAGGGGTAACAGAATGGTCAAGGAAGAGCTAGAGTGAAGGAGGTAGTAGGGTAATCTAGGTATAGTCCGGGCTCTCGCAACTTAGACTCACCTAGAGGTTCCACCTAAAACCCATTTGGCGACACACATGACAAACGGGGTTACTAGCGTGTTATTGTGGCCTAGATCGCATCCGGGCTCTCGCAACTTAGACCGACCTAGGGGTCGTCCTCACTGGGCTCTCGCTACTTAGTGAGGGAACCGAACCCACAAGCAAACTATTACCCACAAGAGAAAAGCAAGAAAAACAAGCATATGCACATACTAGTCATTCAAGCATTTCAACAAACATGTGATATGCATCAAACCAAGAGGAAACCCAAATCTTCCACCAACATCTCCAACAAACCCTTAATCATCCAATTAACACCCTAATAACCTTACTAACCCTAGCAAGAGTACTACTCTAACATTGTCAAACTAATTCTAACATAAACAAGAGGAAACAACACAAACATCAAAACATACCTAATGAAACTACCAAGTATGATGAACAAAACAATAAACAATAACTAAAGATTGAAACTTGAACTAAACAAACAAGATAAAGAGTAAAAGGAAGAAAGGATTATACCATACTAGTTAAGAGGAAAGATTGAAACTTGCATTAATGAATAAAACCCAAAACAAACCACCAAGGTTGTCAATCTTGGAAGGATCTTGAAGAATTCCCTTAATACAAGTACTAAACTAAGATTAACTACTAATTACCAACTAATCTACTCTAATCTAAACAAATCTAACCTAAAATAGTCTAAGGTTTAGTGGGAAGTGAAGAACATAAGCTTAACATAACAAGGGAAGAGTATCACTACTACAAAATCATTAGTTTCTTGACGCTTTAAGCATGACGCTTTTATAAGTGTCCACCCTTTTCCTTATCATATTTTTTCTCTACCCTTTAATGTGTCGAATATTTTTTCTCTACCCTTTAATGTGTTGAGAGTTATATTTTTATTATAATTCATAAACAAAACCCCTAGACTCCTCTAAACTTATGAATTGCAATGATGAGCCGAGAAAAAAAAAATCGTATCCCGCCTTTAACAAAAACCAATTACGGCTCACCTTCTCATTAACCTAATCAATCACCCCTCACCTGTTCATCAATCACCCGCTCACCTGTCCTTCATATCACCTTTCAAAGCTAATTAAACCTAATTCGTTCATCAATCACCTTCATTCATCACCGTTCAGCTTCAAATTTCGCATCACCGTTCTGCTCTCGATTTTGCGTCACCGTTCTGCCCTCGATTTCGCGTACTGCCATTTACTGATTTCAGGTACGAATTTAATTGAATTTTACTGATTTCATATTAGTATAATTTCTGAATTAATTGAAAGTCTGTTTCTTACAGAGTGATTTCCGTGTTTTTGATTTGTTAGTCTGGTTCATATTAGTATGATTAGTTTAATTATATTAATACATTCATCACCTTTCTTGCTGTTTGATTTCTTGGATTTTGAAGGAATTAGGCTAAGGTGACGATTTGAATATGATTATGGGTTGTTTTTGTTCATAATTTCACATGTTAGAATATGATAGAGTGCAAAATATGACATCCTCTTGAATTTAAATATGATAAGAGATGAGGGTTTACGACAGCTGGTTGTAAAACTTATCACAGGGAGTTTGAAAAGCTGACCCCAATGGTAAAAGGTGAAACCTTGCATCCGAGTAGGTACCTGAAATCAACATTTCCAGCCCTATAAGATTAACCTAGGTGAAACTTACCGATTATCGGGAATAAGGCTATGAGGAAGAAGAATAATCTGTTTATGGGTTAGTATTGTCGAATCCAGAAGAAATAAAGCGAAAACTAAGCTTCTAGGCTTCTTACAGAACTATGACTCGTGGAAGTTTTATAAATTGGATAGTATTTTGTAATATATAAAACTTATGAGTAGGTATTACTGGGAATTAATGTCTTCCGTTGTATGATAAACATGGTGCCAGTATACGGATGGAGAAGGGAGGACTCTGTTGATTGTTGCTTGTTTGAATCCAGCACTCCACAATGTCGTTAAACTTTTTCTCGAGTTGGGCGCTAGTGTCAATGCTTATCGTCCTGGTACAGTGAAGGGCCACCTTATTCTCCTCAGTTTTGTCGTTATTCGTACTTTTAAGATTAGATGTTGGCGTAATTATGTGCTTGTGTCAAGCTCATGTTGCCTATAAATACGAGGATATGTTGTTGCAAGCCGTAATGGAGGCGCACCATTACATCATGCTGCCAAACGAGGTTTAGAAAAAAAAATGAATCTACTTCTTTCCCATGGAGGTAAAAGATATTCCGCTGTGACCATATTTTGTATAATTCCTACACATTTATTCTTTGTCGTATATTTTCTGAATGTTTTTTTCGGAAAAAAAACTAAAAAAAATCCAGAGAATTGGGATTAGTAGTATGAATTCTAATTGGTTTTACCATTTATTTTTATCAAATGCTTTATTGCTGAATGATGACTGGCAAACTCCCCTGGACATTGCTAGGGCAAAGGGCTTCACCAATGTGGTTCGTGCAATTGAGGTACTTCGTCTCCACGGCTCATTTTGTTCTTTTGATACTACTCCGTGATTTACCGTTGTCAAGTTATGCTCAAGCCCTATTAGGTAGATATTGCATTTACTTATACTATGTCTTTGTTGGGATCCATAGGGTAACATATGCCTATACTCTAGTTGGCTGAGAGAACAATACGAGCCAGGGTTTCTGGAATTACTAGCTCCGCAATTTCTTTCAAGAAAAGTGTATGCTACATTTTCTTGCTGATTTTTTTTACTTCCTAATACTTAACCATGTAACGGTGGCCAACCGTTTATATAGCTTGGTTTTGCATGTAATATTGTTTCACATTGGTAATGGCTCTAAGTAACAATGTGACTTAGCTTGCAGGTGCGTAACAGTTCTTCCATGTGGTTCTCGTAATCTTTTGCAACCTTTCAAGTTGGAGCTTGCCGTATATACAAGTATGCAGGTATTTCGCTTAATCCTCCATTTTCTTAATTGGAACGTCAAATGCTGAGCAACACTGGAACAATCATAAACTTGAGTTTAGATTATGCAGTCTTGCTTGTTTGCTGAACTGCTGCTTTGAGCTTTGATACTAATGCTATATGCGAAACAAACAGGATGTTGTACCATGCATGAATATCCTTTTATGGAGAGCCAGTATGGAGGAACCTGCTTTCGATCAGCCCATTCCTGCATTTATTATTGTTGAACTACCATCAACTTGTATGTTTTCCATGATATTTATATTAAGCATAACTTCATAATGAGTACTTCGTATTAGTTAAATAAGTGTTCGTGAAACTTAAATTTTTCTCAAATAATCCATTTTCATCAAATAATTAAGCTAATTAAAATGACTTTACACGAAATGAAGACACTAAGATTAGCTAAATTTTTGGTTAAAAAATTCATTAAAGCGATATGTTAATGAATTTTCAACTTTTAGTCATTTATTTGTCTCAATCATTTATCACAAAAAATGAATAAATATCGGAGATGAAAATATCGAATATTTGTCAATGAATTTCCAACTCAGTTTCCACATGCAATTGACAAATTGATGGTCGTTTGGGTAAACATTATCATAGTTTGTTTGGTTATATTGGCACACGAGCAATAAGCAAGATTAGGTTATATTCTGCCATTGTTAGGGAAATTCCCAATTCACTATCTAGAATCTGACTGGGCCAAGTTTATGTATGTGTGTATTCAACGTCTGGTTTTGGACTAGAAACTAGAAAGACAGACATGAAAAGACCAAATTAAATAAAGAGGGATATTTAATTCAATTCCTTAAGAAATCTGTCTTTAATTTTGACTACCAATCGTCTACCATTGTTTCATCATAATTATTCGTAGAATTCCCACTTCCCACCACTAAAATTTCCATATATAAATCAAAAATCGTAAAAGTTAACGTTTTTTTGGTTGACCTTAATTCAGTTGATCAGTCGTTTGGTTCAACCTAATTAAATCCATTTGTTCTGATGTTACACTGTATTTTTTTAGGAAGTAACACTATGTTAAGTACTCCGTAAATACTAATGTGAGAATTGAGATGATAAACTAATGCGTCTTCAGGATATCCGTACATCTTTTGTATTATGTGTACTTATGCAGAAATTTGCTCGATGTGGAAAAGAAGCACGAGCAGCCCAGAACCATGTCCATACAACATGGTTAACAAGCTTTGCTAATATATGAGCCGATTTTGTATTCAATCTACCATTTCTCACTCTTTATATACTCCCTCCGTTCCAATGAATTGTTTGCCTTTTCTTTTGGCACCAAGGGTAAGGGATCCAATGAGGAAATGACATGTGGAGCAAAACTCATTAAAAGGGTCAAATTGCATATAAAAAACATTCCTAAAATAGAAAGGCAAACAATTCATTGAGACGCCCCAATATGGAATAGGCAAACAATTCATTGGAACGGAGGGAGTATTAATTAGTTGGGTGTAAGATAACATATGTGCTATAACTAATTTCAGTTTTGACAATGAACAAGAAGAGAAGAATAAGAGAGACCCAAGTGAATTAGAGATATTCAAGCAAACTCATATGAGGAAAGACAACTTTTGTGAAAGACACACTAACTTTCTGGTAAGCTTACAGTTATAAACTTCTACAACCCTTTTCTTTTCTTTTCATTTCTTTTATTTTCACTTTTCTTTTTCTTTTTCTAAAGGTTAAGAGGTATATATTTGTTAAATAATTTATTTATTTTTAGATTGATGCAAATATTAATGTTAAAACTCAAACAATGGTATTTCCTAACAAGTCCCAAGTAGAAATTGAGAATGTTGTTTTTAACAAGCTAAGGTTTGGGGAGGAGTCCCTGAACGTCCCTTGGGTTACGGATTTGGTGTGAATCAAACAGATGTATATGGGGTGCGTAGTATCTAAAGAAAAGAGAGATTTAAGTGCAATGAAAAAGATACTTCAACTTTTAGGAATATGGAAAGGCTGTGGATAAGTTGACAGAGGAAAATAAGGGAATGAAGAAGAAAAATGAGGAGCTAGAATTGAAGTATACTCATACTAATTCGTGACTTAAAAGAATTTGGAATGTAATGAGTAGTGGGGGATCATCCGATAATAGTGCAAGTCTTGCAAAGACAATTTTACACACGACTGATCCGCATGTATTTTATTTCTCTAATATGCCTTTCTTATTTTTTCGACCTTATTTATGGTTCATTATATGGTCTCTTCAATTTTCTTTATTATATTTTTTTTAACCATTGCAGAACATTCTAGAACACAAAAAGAGTGATGACGAAATTAATGGATGACAAAATCGGCTCACTTATAGATTTTTTTGGGACGACGACATACGTACCTTTTAGAATAATAATTGTTTAGTTTGATATTACTTTCGATTGCGAAATATATGATTGGATATTACTCTAGGTGTTCCTCTTACGAAATTTTATTTCATTGCGGGATATTATAATTACTGCAGATTATTCTAATTAAGTGTTTGTTTTATGAACCTTTATTAATTTGTATATGGTTCTTGTTATAATTATTAACAATTGCAAGGAGTAAGGTGTTGGATTGAAATATACGGAGTATTATTAAAATGTTCTTTATGATCACATTCTTGACGCTTCTATGGTGTCAAAGTGTCGATAATTAAATTTTATATTATTATTTCTTGACGCTTTTAGTTGTAGAAAGTCGGTGCTTAGAAAAAGTTTTGGCCGGGAAAAAACAAACCTCGACATATAAAAGCGTCGAGGTCGCATATTTTAGTGTTCATGTGGTGACGCAGTAAAGCGTCATGAATAAAATATTCAACGTTTTAAAGCGTCGCAAATGATGACACAAAAATGTGTCGAGAATTCCTTACACCCAAAATCTCCACGCTTTTCAAAAGCGTCGAGAATTAAATTTGCATCACTTTAATGCGTCGAGAACCTACCTTTAAAGCGTCAAGAAACCAAGTGTTTTGTAGTAGTGTATATATAGGGTTACAAGTGGAAGGGAGAAGAGAAAATAAAGCGCGACAGCCAGGTGGCCCTTCCCGGCAGGGAGGAGGTGGTCCCGGTCGGGAAGGTGTCGGTCCCGGCCGGGAGGAGCTGGTCCCGGTCGGGATGGACCCAAAACAGGAGCCTCCTCTTTTGTGCACCTCATCCCGGACGGGTTGAGGTCATACCCGTCGGGGATGAGTCTTGTAGGCCTCCAATATGATCCTTTTGGTCCCTCCTTGCTTCACATGGACTTCTCATCGATTCTCGGGACTCGGGATCGGGTCTCGGAGGGTCGGGATTGGGTCCCAAGGTCTCGGGGTCGAATCCAAGGCATCGAGTGATCGTTCCTTCACTTCGTTGCCTCCGAAAAGTGTATGTATTGAGTCGGAATTGCTCCAACTCTTCATGAATGGTCTCGGGAACCTGAAACGAACTAGAGGAAGCATAAGTAGCCCATAAATCGCTCCCAAGGAGCGATTCCACAAGGAAAATGGGACCAAAATACTATGAAATAGGCACTACAAACTACACTTATCAAAAGACCTGAACGTTAAATTCTTTAGCAGTTTTCGGTATAATGAGACTACTGCTAGACTGACATTAAGGTTGTTGAATAAGACTCATACCATCTCCCTCCGACTATTTAGAGAAGCTTTTGGGCTAGATTTTGGTAATGTTTTTAAGTGCCCCTGATTGGTTTAGTCATCAGCAGCTTTGGTATTCTATTACGGGTCAAGTTTTGCTAGCTCTATTTAAGCGTGTCCCGTGTCAGGCCATTCAACATCCTATAATTCAGATTTGGCAACGATTTGTTTCTGGGTCGATTTTTGGTCGTCACGAACATGGCCCTGTGACTAAAACTGAAATTGAATTGATTGGGATGGCTCTTAATGTCCAATCCCAACACTTATTTGATCTAGATATTTTTGCACTTATCATAAAGCATTTTGGTTTGATAGTTACTAAAGTAGGTCGCTTGAAGTCAATTAATGGTGGAGGATTGGTAACTCATCTTGCCCGGACTCTACTGCGAGGTACTTTTGATGAGATGTACCGGGTGCCTATTTCAACGGAAACTGTGTATACTGCGAGTGATTTTCCTGCAGGTTGGTTTTCCGTGAATGCTGGTAATAAAAATTTATGGCACTTTGCTCCGGGTCAATCTCGTATTCTTTATGATCCTTCTTTACCGGAGCTATGGTAGAACCCACCAGTCGATGACGATATCCCACCTCCTGCCGCACCTAGTTACTTACCGTTACCCCCGGAGCTACTCCACAGGGTAACCAAGGTCGTACCACTTTTGAATATGGTGAAGGTTCAGGTTCTCGTCAGGCGCCCCAGTTTTAGGCACCTCGATAGCAGGCTCCTTCTCCGCCCAATCAGAGGCCGTTTGTCCCACCTACAGGTACTTATTATCCGCCTCCGCCAGATTATACGGAGATGCTTCATTTAATGCGGTCGATGTTTGTCGACCAACAGCAAGCATATTATCCACACCTCCAACAGCTTCAACAGCAGGGTCAGCTACAGCCGACTGATCACTTACCCTCCTGGTTCGGTCCTGACGGTTCGTTTCGAGGACCTACCGGTCCACCTCCTCTTGGTCAGTCCAACTTCGGGGTGCAATATGACTTTGATCACGGTGTCCGCTACTATGGACACGATGATGTGTATTCCTGCCATGATGCTTCTTTACATGGAGGTACTACTTTCGCTGATGAGACCCGACATGGTGGTCGTGAGTTCGTGGATTTTGTGTCGAGTCATGAGGCTGCTGATGATGATTATGACATTGATGGGTATGAGTCTGATTCTTAGTCCCAGTTGGTTGCTGGTTTTGGGACTTATCTGCAATACATATTTTGTCGGTACCTTCTTTTACTCTTTTTGTCCTCCTCCATTCTTTGTTATACTTTTTGTCCTAATTCTTACATATTGGTTCACAATGGGGACATTGTGTAATTTGGTTTGGGGGATGTTTTGTGTATTATGTGTGTTTATTTTATAAAAAAAATGTTTTTATTTATTTTTTTCGTGTGCTTTTGTGTGCCTTAGTATAGAGTCGTGTCGGCGATGATGACATTGCATTTGTCGCATGCTTTTCCCTAGTTCTTTTGCTCTTTCTTGTGAATGGCTCATGTTTTCCGTTATTTGAGTTTAGTATTTCTTTAATCTTGTCGCCGACTATGTTTCGAGTGCCAAATGAGTCAATTGACCTGTTGTCGAGTAAGCTACTTAAATTTGAGACTTAGAGCGTAAACTGATAACATTCATGATCAGTTTCTTATAGGTTGAGAGTAGCACTCCTTATGAGACATGTAACATCAAATTGCATAAGCATGACAATCGTCTCTTAAATAACTGTATACATTCGGTTTGTGATTGTGACACATATAGAAGAGGCAATCCCCTTTCTTTTATCTAATTCCCATGAACTTCACATAGCCATAATTTGACCTGTTTTGACCTGTTTATTAACTACATGCCATAAATTTCCTACCACAGTGAAGCTAGTTTGGTTAATTAGACGGAATTATTTTTGCGGGTGAAAGTTGGTACCATGTGGATTGAGGAAGGAAATTGAAAAAAAAATCAAACGAAAGAAAAAAAAAAGTAGATAGTTGAAAAAAAAAAGGGAAAAAAAGGTGAATCAAGAAGAGGAATTTGTTTTTGCTATGAGAAGATAAAGGAATTAATTTCTATATTTTCGTAGTTGTTGGTACGAAGTCGGTTATGAAAAGATTGAAAAAAATGGTGTTTGGTACTACCTGTAATTCCTTTGATTGAAGTTTGGTAAGGATAGAATAATTCTAATGTTGGTTACGGTTGTACTAGCTTGGCTTTTACCTCCACATATCCAAATCATTTTGCCCCTTCTTACCCGATTAATCTCACTTTATACCATATGTAAGTCCTTGGCATGTGTCTTGGTCCGATTGAATGTGTATGTACGGTTAGTAGAGATTGGTATCATGTTAGATTGCATGCATGTTCTTATAAGTCGCAGTTAGGTGAGTGTTTTGTCTTTCCAATTTTACTTAAACTCATAATATTGCCCTTATTGAGTGCTGAGCGTAAACCGTAAGGAATCTCGACATAGATGGTTGAGCAAGATTAAAAATTTGGCATTTGAATATTGATTGGGACTTGGTTGTTGGAATTCTTTCACTCCTCTTCTTCAGCTATAGAATTTTTTTCTTTAGCCTTGGTGTCATTTGCTTGTTAGAGTATTAGATTTGGGATTGTGCATGTTGATGAAGTTTGCTCTAAGCCATTTTCCTATGTGTCTGATATAAGTTTTCTTGGGGACAAGCAAATGTTCGGTTTGGGGTAATTTGATGAACGCAGTTCATATACATAATTAGTCTCATTTTATCCTCCGTTTTTACCGATTTCACATGCCTTAGGAATAATTTTGGTAGCTTTTATCTGTAGTTTGTTATGTCGGGTATTTCATTTATGTTTTGACAGGAAACATAGCAAAAGATGGAATTAAGAGCTACAAGTGAAGAAAACAAGAGAAAAAAGGCAATCTGATGGGCAACGAAGGTCGAACCGGTCGGTTGATACCGAACCAGTCGGTTTGAAGTTGAAGCGATCGGTTCGTTTGTGAACGGGTCGGTTTGAAGTTGAAGCGATCGGTTCGTTTGTGAACGGGTCGGTTCGTTCGTGAACTGGTCGGGTTGATGTTATACTGAGCGGTTCGCTGTGCTTTAAGTTGACTTTCCTATTCTGCTGAAGAGTCTGTATTCTACCTTAATTAAAATCCTACGGGATTATTTTAGTAAACTATGTCTTATTTCCTATCGGACTCTTGTAATAAGTATAAATACCCCTCTTAGGGTTAGGTTTATTTACTTTTTCATAATCAGAACTTTAGATTAGTTTTATTATTAGCATCGGAATTCTTCAAGCTTGTAGCGGTACTTTTTACAGTTATTATTCAATCTTTCCGTTCTACGTTATTGGTATTTCTCCTTCTTCTCTTATTTTCATGTTGATTCTATTATGCTTAATTCTTTTGTTGATTCATCTTCCGTTATGAGTAGCTAATTTATTTATCTAAGGTTGAAGGTGATCTATGTTAATTGAATTGGGGATGTTAGTTTGATTATTTGTTTAATTGATCATTCATATGTTATTGCCTTACTACTTGTCTTGTATTATTGTTTGATTAGTTTGAGACGTTGAACTAGTTGAATGTTTAGGAACCCGAACCTAAGATCGAAAGCCTGGTGAGGGTAGACTTACAAGTAAGTGGGTAGGATAATCTGGTAAGTTGCGAGAGCCTGTCAGAATCTATCCTAAGGTTGACATAAGATCCGAAAGGCCGTGTCTTTGCCCTAAATAACTATGATTGATTGATTGAATGATTAATTAACTTTACCCAATTTAATAACATAATGAACCGTAAGACCCTAGATCCTTTTAATTTTATTAGAACCTCGTTATTTTACTTATTCATATTAGTTTAGATCAAAATCAAACAAACCGAAACTAGAATAGTTTAGAATCGATTATAGATAATTCGCAATATTCATCCATCTCTCTGTGGTTCGACCCTTACTTGCTACTAGCTACTTGTTAGTTGTTTGTTAGGTTTATTTTGGTATAGATGATACGACTTTAGCCTTGTCAACGGACATGATGCCGACAGTCTGCTTCTAAGGTTATCTAGTAATAACCTAGCCTCATTATTTTACTGGCTAGTGTGTGTGCACTCATGTGGGGTCCGCATTCCCCGTCATGTACTTCTTTCATGACTCTTTGGGATTGGGTTTTGTCTATGCACCTAAGGAGTATTTCTTATGGGGTTCGTTTGTAAAATAGCCCTCGGTTTAGGACGTAGTGGGTGGCGAGTATTCTTAAGGCTCGCTTGTTTTGAAGTCTAGGATTGATTTGTACCACGGTTCTTCGGAGGTGTTATTGGTTTCGATGTTGTGGATGTAGGCTGGTTGTTCGCTCCTCTCTACACAGATGGGCATAGAGAAGAGGTTATCAGGCATGTTTATTAGTGAGGCTAGTTTGGACAGTGCATCCATGAATTGGTTTTCTTCTCAAGGGATGTGTATAAAGTTGACTTCGGTGAATTCTTGGAAAATTGTTTCGATCTTGGTTTGGTATGGAGCAAGGCTTTCGCTATAAATCTTCCAGATGCCGGTGGCCTGGTTGACTATCAGAGATGAATCTCCGTGTACCCTAAGGTTCTTAATCCCTAGTGTTACTGTGGCTTGTAATCCTATTAGGCAGGCCTCGTACTCGGCCGCATTGTTGGTTACCGGGAAGTCTAGTTTGACGGATATGTGTGTATGGTCACATTGTAGGAATATTAATAGGATATTTAAACCGTAGCCCCTCATGCTTGAGCCGCGATCGAAGTATAGGTCCCACTACTCTTCGTCGGCGAATAAGATGTCCTCATCGAGGAAGGACCATGTGTCTCTTGAGTGCATTTCTTCTATTGGGTTTTCGACTAGGAAGTTAGCTACGGCTTTCTCCTTGATGACCTTAAGAGGTGTATAGGTTAAGTCAAATTCTGCGAGTGCTAGGATGATTGCTCATTCTGATCTCGGTTAGGGTAAGATAAAGTGGGTTTTTTGTTGAGGCTCTTATGTTTTTGGGTTTGTTTTGATTCCTATCGATAAATGGCATAGTACCGAGTCGTAACCGAGAAGTGTTTGTTTTAAATCAAGCAATTGTCAAGGCGTGTAGTCAGGAAAAGAAAATTTTATTTCTTTAACTGATAAATATTGTAAGGACGACATGTTTGAAATGTGTCTCTTCGGGAGGCAGGGACAGGTCCCTGTACCTCTGACTCGAAACGTAAGAAAGAAAACATTTATTATTTTACTAAGTCTTGTCCCTAGAACGAGCTAGACTCTGACTAGGACCCGACTCACGTTCTTCAGAACAACCTCCGCTAGTTGTGCTCTTGAGGTCCGTTTGGGTCGCCTGCTTGGTTGGTTTGGTAGTGGAAATTAGTTCGCCTCTGGAAGCACCCTGCGGGAACATAGACCCCCTTTTCGATCAGATCTTGCACCTCGTGTTTGAGCTCAGTGCATGTTTTGGTTTCCTGGCCCCGACTCTAGTGGTAGAAGTAGCAGGTGTTCGAATTCAATGATGCGCCTCTCTTATCTACTGGTGGGTCAGGAGTGGGATCTGTGGGCCACAACAACCATGCATCCTGCAATTTCTTGAGGGCTTCTGCATAGGACACCCCCAACTCCGTAAACTACCTACAAGGCCTTCGAAAGTTCGTGACCTCGGTAGGGGGGCGAACTTTGCTTACTCAACGTAAGGATCGCCGCTGAGGACCAACTCTAGCCCTATTGGCCTTTCGTGGCGCCTCCTTTCGGTTCCTTCCAGGATTTCAAGTTGGCGCCTGATTTCGTCAATGGATAAGAAGATTGGTGATATTAGACCAAGAATACCGTCAACCACGTTCATCAAGGCATTGAGATGATCAGTGTTGCTTTCGTTGTTGTTTGAAGACATTCTTGGATAGTGGGTCTTTGAAATGAAACCAAAGATGAGAATGGATCAATCTGATGACGTAAGAGACTCAAAGAATGCATAGGTGAATGACACGGAAATGAGATCCTTGATTCACACGTGTTTGCGGTCATCAAGTTTGGAACTCAGGTGCTTTAGACATTTGGTGTGTTCGGCGAGATGCCTAATAGACTCGAATCTCTTAGAACGAGATGATTTGACCCAAATCTCGGGGTGAGATTTTAAGATGACTCTCGAGATGAGATGACCCAAAATGTAAGACCTCGAACGGAGGTGATTGTAGAAACTAGCTTAGACAGTTAATCACATGGTCGTACGGCGTAAAGAGTTGATCTCGATCCCAACTCGGAATTAAAGGATTTTGAAGTTCTCGAAAATGGATGAATTTGAAAAGTGATTTTTCAAAAATGGGAGTTTTAAAATCGACACTACGATGGTTAAGTGACATTGTTCGTGATATGTTGGAAAGTGTCGTTTGTAAGTCTCAAGAGCTCATGAGTTGAAAAATCGACGATGATAGCGGTGTGAAATTGTGATTTCGCAAAAATACGGTTGTAGAAGAACCGGTTTTGAAGAGATGTGAAAATTGTGGGCTTGCGTTTGTTGTCAAGACTTCTATTACTTAGGAGTTCGACATTTACGTTTTAGGGATGTTTTGAGAAAACATGGTGTCCATGGTGGTGCTTTAAAAGTGAGGTTTGTGTAGCCAAATTCTCGTTACGGGAGTTTAGGTGGTGATAACGGTGTTTTCAAAGACTTTTTTTGAAAAAGATGAGGATGGGATCGTGTTTAATACTCTAATTCCATTGATTGGAATTTCGTCGACAGTGACGGTGTGTGAAAAAGTGTCTTGTGAGTGTAACCATGTTAGACACCTTGATTTCATTGATTGAAATTTTGGCGATGGTAAAGGTATGTGTAAAAGTGTTTATAATAAGGAAAATGTAACCTTTTTAGTGAACCGAATTCGTCGCCGATTTGTGGAGTCGCCACCGAGTTATTTTGGGATACTTGGAAATCGTTCAAGTCAACTTTAATCCTTAGCCGGCTCAAAGCTGAGTGACATGGGGACCTAAAGATAAAGACTTGTACCCTTAAGCATTACATGTCTAGAATGACTCTCATTGCCAATGGTTTCGGACATCCGGATATCATAGATTTTGAGTAAGCGGTGAGGGTACGTATTGGGAAGCCAATGTCCGATAGACATCAACACCGAATCCCGCCCACACGTAGCGGCCTCTACTAATCAATCGATGGGCCGATAACTTTGTTCCCACTTGTAGTGGAAATACGATAACATCTGTTGTTTTTACCCTATGCCTTTTCTACAACGGTTGTTTAAAGACAAGTAAGTTTTTATCGTCGAAATAAGCATTTTTACATTCTTTGCATACAATTTCACGTGACAGGCAGGCCATGAAAAGATGCATGTAGGAGATTAGAGAGTACTAGATAGTATTTCTATTAGTCAAATCAGTTTTAACGTGTGTGGACATGACATAGGTCCACCCCTCGCGGCCACGCGCAGGTTTGGCTAGGCGAATGAATCTCTTGGAGAGATTGTTCTTAGATAGAAAATTTAAATCGAAGTTGGAGTCGCCACTGAACTTTGTGGGAGTTCGGGCCCGTTCGAACCCACTCTATACTTAGGCGTATCGCGCAAAGCACGGCTTGCCTTATAGTACTAAAGCTTGTGGGGTTCGTCCCTTTGCATAATGATACCGATGTCGATTTATCGAATATCGTATATCGAATGACTCTCGTTGCCCATGATTTCGAGCATCCGGAAACCGAAGGTTCTAAGTAAAAGGTGAAGGTACATGTTGGAAAGCCCACGAACGACACCCAACCCCGCCCGGACATAGCGGCCTCTACTAAGATATCGATTGGTGTTTAAGTGCACGCGTTCGTATGATGATGAAAATGTATGACAACCATTATTCTAGGGTATACACGTGAAATATGTGTTTGCTACGTCGTTTAATGCATCTTAAAATATGTCGAAGTTGTTTTAGCATGCGATGTTCATTTGAAAATAATAAATGCCAAGCAACAAATTAAATAACTTGAAAATAAATTACAAGTTACACATGCGAAATACAACCCAGAATTCACAATACAACAACCAATTATAATATCGAGTAAGAAACGGTAACATAAACTATATATGGACTCGTAAATAGAAACGCAAACTGAAACCGTAAACCGAATAATTGTACAGACTCCGATCAGTCACACATTATGTTGCGTATTGATCAAAGGATAGAGGCTCAGGCGCGTAGACTGGTGCATTCTGGAAGTCAGGCGCCTGATGTGTGGCAACCCAGCCTTCAGGCGTCTGCCCTAGGGCGCCTAAATAGGCAGCATATGGGACCAAAGTGTGATGTTAGCTTGATCCCGAGGCCTATATGTCTCGTCCCGAATTATCCTACTAAAATTTGGTGCCTAGATTTATTATATACCGAATCCGACTAGGGAGTCGTCGGTGTAAGATTAATATCGTGTGGCATTCACTCAAAGTCGTAATGGGATAAAATGAATATGAAATGTGGACTTTGAAAGGAAAAACGTGATAGATTAGCACGTGTTGACTAACATCGCACGTGTTATTACCTAGGCGAAGCTTGTATCGTTGTTGACCACATTGAAAGTCTAAGATATCTCGTTTCAACCATAATTGGGTTCTTCTTCTTGATCGTCTCGGTTTATGATTTAGATCGAACGTATTGACTTAATACGAATATCGGAGCCCTTTGTATCGCGACATCTTTATTGGGTCGTGTAGACCGTATGACTCTCGGATTGACGTCATTGGGTTTCGTATTATTTCGATTTTCGATGACTCTTCCTGCGCGACATTCGATCATGGAATCGACACCAAGCATTTAGAGCGACGTTTAAAAATGACACCGAAAACACTCGATGAAGGATTCTACGATCGCGTCATAAACCGATGGGTCAGGCGTACGCCATGAGGCCCCCTAACCACCAGGCACCTGAGGTGGTGCACCTGAATTGTAAGGCACCAACTCCCGTGTGTCCAGTCTGAGGGTTATGCGGACTTTGGGCATAATCGGTTATCGAATACATTCGATTGAAAGGATCGATTCGTCATCGCAAACATTACACCCTTTACATTTCGGTGTCTTAGTTTGGCCTTTAGGGCCTACGATGCTCGATTTAGCGTCATCGGACGTTTGCTCGAATCGCATTTTAGAAAACAGTTTTATTATAATGTACGCGGTATTAATATAACGAAATTATAAAAGCGTTTTAGGAGGTTGATTCACCTTAAACAGCCAATAATGCGGGGTGGCGAGATAAGCGATCGGTGACGCGAGTGCGGTACTCTTGTGTTCGTTCTTCCTTATCTCGTCACCTTTCGTATTCGATACGTTAAAGGTGAATATTTTATAGGCGAAGGTGTTAATGATTAGATGTTAGGAACGGAAAAGTAAAATGTTAGATGCGAGAAATTAAATGTTAGTGTACGATAAATAAAAAGTTGGTGTAATTAGAGAACGATAAGTAAACGAGTTTAAGGATTAGAAATGGGGTTTGAACACCTCAACCTACATGTCAAATGCTTCGAAATACGGATACGCGGAGTATCATCATAGACACAGGCTAATAGGAGGAAGCTCGTAAGGCTCTAAAGGTTGATAAGTCGTTGACCTGGTTCGCAGGAAGACGGATAAGGATAATAGGGGTTTCTTTGATGACGGAGACACCCCAGCTACCTTGGTACGGCTAGAGTCGGGTCCTAAGACAAAGACTAAGACTCAGGCTAGAGACACCAGCGCTAGAGGTGTGGGGGGAAGATTGAGCCCCCATACTGACATGGAGAAGAGGCTCGGACTGAGATTGGCGGCTAAAGACTGGCTTGGCCCGCGTGATAGGCTGCGGAGGACGTGAGGGCCAGACTTGGGTCGATCAATGTGGCTGAAGATCCATTCACGAAGAAACGAGTCCGGGCTAAGTCCCTGTAGTGATTTAGGAACGTCGCTGTAGTGATCAATATGTTCGGGCCCAGTTGGGTTTGAACTTTCCCTGCGGGTCAACTTGTAATAGAGCTCGAATGGATTTGAAGACTAAATCCCCTCCCTTGATATGCCTTGGCCTAACTCTCTTGTTAAAGGCTCGTTGTATCCTCTTCTGGTATACCTGAATATTATTGAGGGCGCGGGATCGCGTTTCGTCTAATAGAACCAGCGAGTCATATCACACTTCGACCCATTATGCCTCAGGTACTTGGCTTTCCAATTGAATTCTGAGAGATGGTACTTCCAACTCGAATGGTTGGACTGCCTTCATCCCATATTTCAGATAGTAGAGTGTTGCACCAGTTGCGGTGCGGATTGATGTCCGGTATCCCCATAGAGCGAAGGGTATCTTGTCGGGCCATTCTCGGTAATTATCCGTCATCTTTTTAAGTATGGTGATAATTGTCTTGTTGGCTGCGTCTACTGCTCCATTTGTTTGAGGACGGTAGGGTGAGGATGTATGCCTCTGAATTTATATTTGGTTAGCAGAGCTGCTGTTTCGGCTTGGAAATGGGTCCCATGTGTAACACCCCTTATTTTATAAATTAAATTAAATTAAAATTATGTTCGTATTTTTATTTTTACAATTAAACTCGTAATTCTTAAAATTATTATAAAACGAACTTATCGTTTAATCGTTTCAAACTCCTAAAATTCTATTTGTATCGGAAATTCTTTTTTATATTTAAAACATAATTTTATTTCTGATTTAATTTATTTTATTCATATAATTTAATACTTATCAAAAGTCTTTTTCGGTGATTTAAATTCTAAATTCTTTTTATTTATTTATATTTAAGTTCGATTTCTATTTTCGGCTCGTAGCTCATTTATTTTAAGTTTCGTCAAAACATTTACTACCTTTCCTCGAGAAATCAATTTAATTCACTTTATCGAAGATTTATTATTTATCGGGAAATACTATTTCATCGTCTAATTAACTATTTATATAAACTTCATATTCGTCTCGAATAATTATCAATATCTCGAGAAACGTTTATTTTACTAATTTCATTAGTCGCCCCAATTTTTTTTTATTAATTCGTTTTTAATTCGATTTCAAGGGTCAGTCAAATTATTGTCTCGGAAATCGTATTGTAATACACCTATTCTTTTAATCCATTGTGCCTACCTCAGTTTTTATTTTGAGTGGAATTCATCACTCTTTGCCTCTTCATTCTCTCCACCGCTTCACTATTTTTTTTTCATATGCAACGTATCCCACTTAGCATATTCTTTCCCCTATTTCTTTTCATTGTCCACCGCTTCATTCATTCCCCTTTAAGTCAGTTCTTTTTCCCTATCAACCTCTTTCATCTGCCTTCTTCAGCCATCTCCCTGCCGCCTCTATTTCTCCATCAACCTCATTTCTTTTGTTCGTCCTTTTTCTGTTGTTGTTGCATTCGTTTGCTGCTGCTGCGTTTTGTTGCATATTCTTCTCCTTCTCCGTCATTTTTGTCGTTGCTTCTGCTATCAGTCGAGGTGGTTTCCTCGCCCTTCATAATCTTCTTCTTCCTCTTCTGTTCTCATTCTCTTTTGCTGTTGCTGTATTGTTTCATTTTTGTCGTATGTCAGTTGCTGTTTTCATTATTATACTGGTGCCTTTCTTCTCTTCTTCGCATCTTTTCGTTCCGCCATCGTTGTTTTTTCTCGCGGCTATTGTTCGTATGTTGTTCGTATTCTTCTTCTTCAATTGCTGTTGTTTATTGCGCCAGTCCTTCTCCTTCTTCTTTCATTCGTGATTACTGCTGCTGCTGTTGTCGTCCTACGTTGACGCTGTCTTCCGCATCTGTTTCTCTGTTATTCGTCCAGTGGTTGTTGTTCGTGGTTGACGGGTGGGATTTGCCGTGGGTCCCACCGATCAAAATAAACCAACTAACCTAAGCTAAGTAGCTAGGGCAAGTCGGGTCGAATCCACAAGGACGGGGTGTCGGACTAATGGGTGATACAGTCAAAGACTAGGTTCAAGACAAGCTAATATAGGGGATAGACTAATGACTAAGCTAAGGTCTAAAACACGAACTAACAAGGCTAAACAAATAACTAAAGAGAAAAGGAAGCTAATAAATCGATAGGAAGAAACTAGGGCTAGGTCGGGTTCATGGATGCCAAGGGCATAAGAAGGGGAAAAACGGGGTTGCTAGCGTGCTTTCGTAGCCTAGGTCACGTTCGGGCTCTCGCTACTTAAACGGCCTAGGGGTCATCCTCACCACGCTCTCGCTACTAATGAGGGAACCAAACCTACAACCAAACACACACATACAAGAGAAGAGGCAAGAAAAACAAGGATTGATCATCTCTAGTCTCACAAGCATTTCATCAAACATGTGGAGTGCAAGGCAAATGGGAAACAACAAAAACAACATCCAATACCACCCATCTCACCCTAATCATCCCTAATCACATCCAATCCCCCTAATAACCCTAGCAAGAGTCTACTCAAACATATCTAAAGGAAAGCTAACAAGAACAAGATAAACTAACACAAAAACAAGAGCATACATATGTAAAACTAACAAGGATGATGAACAAAACAATAAACAAGAGCTAAAGATTGAAACTTGAATAACAAAAACAAAGATTAAGAGTAAAAGGATGAGAAGATTATACCAACTAACAAGAGAATGAAAAGATGAGAACTTGTATATAAAGAACACCCAAAACATCCACCAATGTTGTCAAGATTGGATGGATTCTTCAAGAGATCCCTTAATACAAGATTAGCTAACTAGATTAAGGACTAATTAATGACTAATCTACTCTAATCTAAGCTAATCTATGCTAAAGTAGTCTAGGGTTTTGTGGGTAATGTAGAACATTTCATAAGATTACAAGAGGGGGGGTATATATAGGGTTACAATGGATAAGGAGAAGAAAAGAAGCGAAGCGGAGCTGCAGGTGGCTCATCTCGGCCGAGATGAGATGGTCTCGCTCGAGACAGGACTCATCTCGGCCGAGACGAGTTGTTCTCGCCCGATACGGCCCATAACAGCAGCCGGTTGAAACCCGCACTCCTTCCCGACCGAGAAGGCACTTGTTCTCGACCGGGAAGGCTCTTGTAGGCCTCCAATATGATCTCTGAGGTCCCTCCATGCTTCTCATGGGCTTCTCATCGATTCTCCATGCTCGGGATCGAGTCTAAGGGGCTCGGGAATGGGTCCCAAGGTCTCGGGATCGAAACTAAGGCACCGAGTGATCGTTCCTTATCTTCGTTGGCTCCAAAAGTGTAGGAAACGAGTCGGAATCATTCCAATTCTCCATGAATGGTCTTGTGAACCTAAAACGAACTAGAAGAAGCATAAGTAGCCCAGAAACCGCTCCAAAGAGCGATTTCACAAGAGAAACAGGGACCAAACACAGCAAAATAGGCACTACAAACTACACTTATCAACTCCCCCACACTTAACCCTTACTCGCCCTCGAGTAAGCGCGAACTAACTACTAAACTAATAAAAACTAATATACTAGCCGAGCAGGTATTAGCGCACCCTACGCCCTTTCAACTCACGCGAGTACACTTAGAGGAAAAGCGCACTCCGCAAGGCAAGTGAGGTCTTGCGACAAAATCGTGGATGCAACCGGACACAAAAACACACAAACAAACAAACATAAAAACAAACAAGTAATCGGTTTCACCCAAAAAGAAATAAATATCGCTTTCCTCTAAAAAGTGGTGAAAGAAACACCGGTTAAGTACTCAAGGCAAGTGACAACGTTCCCAAGCTAATAATACAAACCGATATGAACTAAACCCTAATAGTATGACAACAAAGCAATAAAAACGTTGATAACTTATCTAGTTCCTCCTAACCTTCTAAGAACGTACTACGAGACGATAGGCGGGATGGAAAAGTGATGAACCACGGAGTTAGTCGACACTGTAGGTAAAGTGAAAACCCGCCCCCTTTAGCGATGAGCCAAGAGGGTCGTCCCATGTACAAAAATCGTCTAACTAGCCCAAGTAAAAAGGTGGATATGATTGCAAAATGAGGGAAGACCGACCATTACCGCTATCATCCTTCCTAGGGACTCGGTCCTTTGGTAGGCTCTTCACGGTAATAGTCGGAAAAAGGCTTATTTTTGAGATGTCGGGATTCTTTTTGTGAAACGGTTTTCCTTGGCATCTTCTTTCTTTTGCATTTTCGATTTTTGTGTTGCTATGCCATTTCGTTTTCTTCTTTTGTATTTTCTTTTGACTTGTTGTGCCTTTTATTTTTCTTCATTCTTTTCTTTCTTTCATTTTATTTGTTTGCCCTTTTGGCTAGATTTTGTGTTGTAGGCATTTCTTTTTGCAACTAAGAAAGAAATTTCAACAATTTGCAACTTATTTTGTGGATGTGTGTAGGAGAGGTAGGGAAATGGGTAAGTCGGGGGTCGCGATTTCCCTTCAAACCCACAAAAAGGGAAGAACTTGGACTAATCAAGCAATTTCGTACACGGTCACCTAAGAGACAGGACTCGGCAACCAAGGCCTTTTCACACCGTGGGTGGTCATAATGGTCAAAATGCAAATCACGTAGTAAATCCCTAGTAGACTAGGTGGACTCAAGGTAAAGGACCAACGAAACTATTGATTTAGGGTCATTCTACTAGACTAAAGTCCAAGAATCGATTCACATCACTAGAAAGGGAAAGTAAACACTTGCGCACTAGCCTCAAAACCGGATTTTCGAAAACATTTTTACATACTAGACACAACTAAACGAGACAAAACAAAGACACAACAAAAATGAGAGAAAATGAGACAAACATGACAAAATCAGATAAAACAAGAGACAAGAAAAATAAACACACAAAATAAACAATCACCACCCCGAAACTTCCAAGCAAGCCACCACATCAACCACAAACTCCAAAAAGCTTCATCCGAGCACACATCATCAAAAAATGTCCTCCAAACTCCAAGAGAGACAAAGAGGAAAAAGGGATAAAGATGTTACCGGATGTCTTGAAATCCCTCCAAAGTTAACGGTGATTAAGCTACCTACAAGGGAACAGGGAGGCAAAACACGCACAACACAACAAATATACGACACAAAAGGAAAACACACAAAAGAAAATCTTTTTGATTTTTGTGAAAAAATTTCAAATTTTTAGGGTTTTTAAAGATTTTTCGAATAAACTACGAAAATAAAACTAACTACACTAGGATATTGCTCCCCCACACTTAAACCGAGCAATGTCCTCATGCTCGATCAGTAGTGTGTGGAGACACTAAAAAGAAGAGAAACTACGAAAATAAAGCTAAAAATCAAAAAGAAAAGCGAAGAAAGGGTAGAATGTGTCCGGCCGGGGTGTAGTCAAGTCACCATGGGCCAAGACGAGAAAAGATATGGATGGGGGGGAAATAAAAAGAAGGAAATAAAAGGAAATGGAAGGGGAGGACTTGGTGTAATCAAGTCACCTAGCCCGAATTCCGCCCAAATCCGACTAAATCCTACTAAAAAGGTGAAAATCTTGTAAATTTGGATTTTTCAAACAATCTCGATGTAGTCACGTCATCGAGAGTCGGGAGCAATAATTACCAAGGCCCCGAGGGCCACCATGACACAAATGATAAGGGGAAGGGGAACATACAAAGGGAGACAAGCAATAAAAGACAGAAAAGAAATGAGAGTCGTGTTACCAATCGGTTAGCAACTCACGAACTCCATCGTCTTGATAATCAATATCGGCACTTTTCTTGTCTTCTTCATTGTCATCCCACTTCATACTTGGTAAGATCGCATGGTTGATGTAGTAAGCTTGGAATGGTGTAATGAGGGTGGGATTTGAGGGTATATTCGGTGTAAAGTGAAGATAAGATGAGGTGAGGGTATGTAAATGAAGTGTACGGGTCATATGATAGGTGCAAGGGTAGGTAGGGCGGTTGGGAAGGGGTGTAAAGTGGTAGGGTGGGCTCAAATGACAAAGGAGGGGCAAAAGGAGGAGCAGGGGACCATCCCGGTCGGGATGGCTGGTCCCGGTCGGGATGACTGGTCCCGGTCGGGATGACACACCCTTCCCGGTCGGGAAGCCTTCTTCTCGGTCGGGAAGAGTCTTCAAGCCCTTCATTTCCTTGATATCTTCACCCACAAGGCCACCAATACTTCGGGATCCAAGATCCCGTCCCCAAAAGCTTGCATAAAGCTCAAAAACTGACTTCCTCCACCAAGCCTTGAAGCTTCTATCATCAACAACTCCTCTCAAAACTTCATCTTCACTATCAACCTAACAAGCAAACGGAATAAACACCATCAAAATCCCTCCCTCACATCACTCAAGAAAACTCCAAATTACAAGAATTCCACAAAAACTAACAATCATAGAAACCAAACTATCCAAACAAACATATACACAAACAAAAGCTCAAGAGAAAAGGAAAAAGATATTTACAATAAGATACGTACTCTCACCATCTACGCCTCCATAGCCATCAAGAGCTCGAAGGAGTAAGTCAAATGCTCTAGCAACATCTTCGTTGAGGCTCACATGGCCAAGCCTAGCTACTTTCAAGAGCTTCCAAGTCGGAGGCAAGAAGCGATCATCTTCACTATGCTCGGGGTTCTCGTGATCTTCCGGGTCTTCCAAACCATGATAGCAACGACTCTTATGACCATCCGGTAGGTATAGTGGTCTAGAGTCAAGCTTGGCATTATGAGTTGGTAGATCACACCCTAAGGGGGTTGCTTCTTCTACGGGGTCGAGAGTAGAGTTCTCTTCCACCGCCCGACAAGGATCCTCTTCATCAACCGTCTCACAAGACAAGGGACTTGGAATCGAATGCGATAAAGGAGGTGAAGGCATCAAGTTTTCTTCATTGGAGGCTTTAGGATCCTCCAATTTCCAATTCAAGGCAAGTTCCAAGGTATCTACCTCTTTTTCCCAAGTATTACGTTCCTTTTCACTCACCTTGTCTAGTTGGCCTAGAGGAGTCTTGTCTTCACTTGGCTTTGGATTGTCAAGATCCGGTTCATCACGAAGAAAATCGTACAAATCCAATTTGATAGCCAATACATCGGCTCCCCAAGAGTTACCTTGAGAATCATGCTCACACCCCCTCCTCATTGTCGACCCTTGAAGCTTCAACTTCCTCCATTCTTCCCATATCTTCACCATCCAAGCAACACTCAACAATGATTTCTCGATTTACCCTCTCTTATTCATTCGTGGCTTCATGGTCGGGTTGATTTCCATGTGGGGTCAACCATCCTTCTTGCCCAAATGAACCTTCCCCAACAATTTGTGGAGCTCGAGTGGCCGACATCGTGATGCGAGCCATGAGTGCATCGATTCGAGCATCTTGCACTACTTTTTGGGCCCTAAACTCTTCCCTAACCCCTTGTAATTGAATCATCATCTCTTGTTGACTCTTTTGCATTAGAGTTATCGTCTCTTGTTGACTCTTTAGCAATTGAATCATCATTTGACAAGTCTCAAAGTTGGGGATTTTTGGTTGTGGGTCACGTGGGGGTATTTGGTAGTTGTTAGGATGTTGGAATGATCCTTGACAACTTTCATGGTAACCATATGGAGGGCGTTCGTAAGATTGTTGATGAGGTTGATATGGTTGGTGGAATTTTGGGACTTGGTAATTTGCCCCATAGTTGTCCCGTGACGATTGATGGAAGCTAGGACGTGCCATTTCCATAACGTTGCTTTGATACCTAGGATGAACTATAAGCACTTGAGAAAACGTTAGTAGCCTAGTGCTTTTGAGGCACTAGGAAGGGAGAATAACACACAAGAAGTAGAACGGAGATACACAAGGAGAAGAAAACACAAAAATCAAGAACAAAGTCTAAAACTAAGCACACAAAAGTCTAAACTACGCCGTCCCCGGCAACGGTGCCAATTTGACGGGTGGGATTTGCTATGGGTCCAATCGATCAAAATAAACCAACTAACCTAAGCTACGTAGCTAGGGCAAGTCGGGTCGAATCCACAAGGACGGGGTGTCGGACTAATGGGTGATACAGTCAAAGACTAGGTTCAAGACAAGCTAATATAGGGGATAGACTAATGACTAAGCTAAGGTCTACAACACGAACTAACAAGGCTAAACAAATAACTAAAGACAAAAGGAAGCTAATAAATCGATAGGAAGAAACTAGGGCTAGGTCGGGTTCATGGATGCCAAGGGCATAAGAAGGGGAAAAACGGGGTTACTAGCGTGCTTTCGTAGCCTAGGTCACGTTCGGGCTCTCGCTACTTAAACGGCCTAGGGGTCATCCTCACCACGCTCTCGCTACTAATGAGGGAACCAAACCTACAACCAAACACACACACACAAGAGAAGAGGCAAGAAAAACAAGGATTGATCATCTCTAGTCTCACAAGCATTTCATCAAACATGTGGAGTGCAAGGTAAATGGGAAACAACAAAAACAACATCCAATACCACCCATCTCACCCTAATCATCCCTAATCACATCCAATCCCCCTAATAACCCTAGCAAGAGTCTACTCAAACATATCTAAAGGAAAGCTAACAAGAACAAGAGAAACTAACACAAAAACAAGAGCATACATATGTAAAACTAACAAGGATGATGAACAAAACAATAAACAAGAGCTAAAGATTGAAACTTGAATAACATAAACAAAGATTAAGAGTAAAAGGATGAGAAGATTATACCAACTAACAAGAGAATGAAAAGATGAGAACTTGTATATAAAGAACACCCAAAACATCCACCAATGTTGCCAAGATTGGATGGATTCTTCAAGAGATCCCTTAATACAAGATTAGCTAACTAGATTAAGGACTAATTAAAGACTAATATACTCCAATCTAAGCTAATCTATGCTAAAGTAGTCTAGGGTTTTGTGGGTAATGTAGAACATTTCATAAGATTACAAGAGGGAGGTATATATAGGGTTACAATGGATAAGGAGAAGAAAAGAAGCGAAGCGGAGCTGCAGGTGGCTCATCTCGGCCGAGATGAGATGGTCTCGCCCGAGACGGGACTCATCTCGGCCGAGACGAGTTGGTCTCGCCCGAGACGGCCCATAACAGGAGCCGGTTGAAACCCGCACTCCTTCCCGACTGAGAAGGCACTTGTTCTCGGCCGGGAAGGCGCTCGTAGGCCTCCAATATGATCTCTAAGGTCCCTTCATGCTTCTCATGGGTTTCTCATCGATTCTAGGTGCTCGGGATCGAGTCTAAGGGGCTCGGGAATGGGTCCCAAGGTCTCGGGATCGAAACTAAGGCACCGAGTGATCGTTCCTTCTCTTCGTTGGCTCCAAAAGTGTAGGAAACGAGTCGGAATCATTCCAATTCTCCATGAATGGTCTTGGGAACCTAAAACGAACTAGAAGAAGCATAAGTAGCCCAGAAACCGCTCCAAAGAGCGATTTCACAAGAGAAACAGGGACCAAACACAGCAAAATAGGCACTACAAACTACACTTATCAGTGGTTGTCGTTGTTGTTGATGTTGTTGTTGTTGTTGTTGTTGTTGTTGTTGTTGTTGTTGTTGTTGTTGTTGTTATCAACAACATTCTGTTTTCTTCCTCGTTTCCTCTTTTGTTGCATGTACGTGTGTACTGCTATTGTGTGCACGCTATTTTGTTACTACTGGTTCGTCTTGTCGGTCTCGATTAAGGTTGTTCTTTTTCTGTCGATGATACTCCTCAGCTATTGTTGTCTTCCCACTACTGTTTTGATGTTGTTTATTCACGTTCCTCAGTTTGCGATCGTCGTGATGTTGTTGTCGTCCGTGTGTCATCGATTTGTTACTCTTCTGTTTATTCTATTGGATTTCGCACTGCTACTACTGTGTTTCCTTCAAATGCCGATGCTACTCCTTTCTGATGTGTACTTGTTCATTCCTCTCCTTCGTTTGTCCCTCTTCGTGTTCTAGTTTCTATCGACTTATGTCTGTTGTTCTCTTAACCTGTTCGTGATTTGTGCTACATTTTCCGTGTCACTTTATTCTTTTCCAACTTTCTCTTATTCCGACTCCCTTGTTTCTGTGTCTACTTTTTCTGAGCCCCATTGGAGCCTCAAGCTATTTTGTAGGAAAAGTGTGAGAAGAATCAAAGCTTGAACAAATAGATAGAAGGACTAGTGCATTGACGATTTATAAGCAAGGTAACTTTAGGATGTTACTCGCTTTTATATCGTATCTTTGAGTAGTAGTATGTAGTAAATATTTTAACTTCGATTTTCTAATTTCAGCTATTTATTATTTGCCAATAAAATATTATTTTTTAAATTGTGTACCTCATTAATATTTTACAACTCTTACATATTGTTTTATAAATCGTTAGTAATTTTATTATTTATGATCGTTATAATATTTTGTTGGTTATCGTGACACTAGAACTAAATACTATCGATTTCATATTTTCGTCATAATTTGTTAATTTATAATTTTAACTCAAAATTGTATTTCTATATTATAATCGAGATTTGTATACTTTTTCATTAAATTATGTTGTCCAACGATATAATAATAAATGAGAAAATAGTCGCTTTTGTTTTAAATATATTTTTGGTCGAGACTATTTTCACTAATAATCTCTTAGGGAATATTTGTTTCCGATTGACTATTTTTAGTAAAATCTGTATTATTTATTAATAAAAGCTATTTGTTAAAAGTAATTTGAAATCTTTGTGACTCAATTAATTTTGATATCGTTTTTCTTAAAACATCTCTTTTATAAAATTTATAGTTTTAAATTAATTTCCTAATTATTTATAAAATACTATATATTGACTTATTATATTTTATTTATATTTTGAGTAACGAATTTAGAAATATATTAAAGTTACGATAACGACGATAATAATAAAATGTTAATTTGGTTAGAAATGCTATTTTTATACATTTCACTCATTTTAATAACTTACGTATTTTCTATAAGACTATTTCTATTTTAATTAAGTTTTTAAAATTAGTAAGTTTCTATTTATAGAAAGTTTCCCTTTTATATAAAATGGTTATTTCTTTTATTTTCATATTATTTATGATGATTATTTATTTTTGAATATCGAATAATGGCTTATTTTGGAGTTATGGAATAAGGACAAGTGTGAGGTTTAGAGTAATATATATCAGGATCAACGTTTTTGCCATCAAGTATAAGGCTAGTGTATCAGGAATCGGTACATTAGTTGTTGAACCGGGTGATAGGTATCCCGGAAGTTGTGTACATTTTAACCTTAAGCTTAGGCCTCGCAGTAAGTCGTCGTCATAAGTTGAACTGGATGACATGTAATCCCAGGAGGGGTAGTGTGCATTATCTTAAACTAGGGCCACGCATTTGTAGGTCGTCGTCCTATTATGGTTGAGTAGCCTAGTGTAGACACCCACATTTGGCCGCTAGGTGTCTATAGCAGTTTCCAAAAAACACCCGATGATGATCGGACGTAAACATGACTTAATACACTCGATTTTGAACTCGGAATCAATAATATTTGGCGCGAGCTTTTAGCTGAGTAAAAATCTCACCAAATCAACCTCAAATTCAGGCCCAGTGGGTCGTTTCCAATCAAATAAGACTAATCTAGGTCAAAACCAACACCAAGGGTAAAACCGTCTTTTATCGACCGAGTCAAACCCCGGTCAAAGACATTTCCGAGACATAAAAATCAGTCGCGCAGCTTTGAAAGTCTGAATCAAAGTCAAATACCACAAAAATATCAGCTACAAAGAAGAATCATGCAACCAAACAAACTCGTTAGAGATAAAATTCTCTCTAAAAAGAAGTCTTACTCGTCCAGACACACTCGATCGAGTGGACCAGCTCACTCGATCAAGTAGACTCACAAAAACCGCGAAAACCGGCGTCAAACCGGGCACTCGATCGAGTGCTATGCACCACTCGATCGAGTAGCTCCGTTTCTAGCTAAAACCGGACTCCTTTTTCTATCCGGAATCAGAATCCTTTTCCATCCCAAACTGATACCTTTCCTATACCAAGTCGGGTACCTTTCCTATCCGAAGTCGGGGTATCCTCCTATAAATACACCCCTTTGCAACCTTCAATTGACACAACTGACAATTCACAACACATTTCACGACAATACACAACAATTCACAACCCCAAAATTTCAGCAATCCTAGGCAGACTATACACACATCTGATCCCGATTTTTCCTCTAGAAATCCTTTAGGAAACCCGAGAGCAAAACTCGTCAATTCCCTTCCCAATTATACACACCATAACTCTCCTATATACATCTTAACGCTCCCGCGCCTAGGCCGCTATTACGAGTCCGTTTTCGAGATAATTTAGCATGTAGATTGAGGGTGTTACAAATCCCGTTTTCTCCCTTTCTCTCTTCCTTTTTTTCTCGTTTTTTCTCCGTCTTTCTCGTCTATCCGTCGTCTTGTGTCGTCATCGTCGCGTCTTTTTTATTTCTTTTTTTCTTTTCTCGTTTCTAATGTCGATATTATCATACTATCATCTAATCAAATAAATAAAACGTTATCTATAGGATGCGATATCGACTCTGTAGTCGAATATCGGATCTAAGGAAATCAATCAATAAATCATATTAAACACGATCTCGTTGATGCCGAAATAATCGTCACATAGTCCGAAAGGATTAATTACGACATTACGACGCGGAGGGAATTATTTCGTCCTAGTTCGATTTAAAACAATTTATAAACATCTTTTACAAAATTCACTCTAAATATTAGATATTGATTTTATAATCAAGTATCGAAAACTGAATCGAGTGTAAATCATATTATATTTTCACGCGATTTAGCAAAATTATCGATTTCAAAATCAAAAGCAAATTCAAGGACAGCAGTCTGTACGGGGGGCACTCGACCGAGTGCCTAGCCCACTCGGTCGAGTGGCACCCCAAAATCGGATCAGAAAGTTTTTGAGGACCACTCGGTCGAGTCCCTCCATGACTCGATCGAGTGGCGCCCCAAAATTTGGGCAGAAGGGTTTTTCGAGGTCCACTCGGTCGAGTCCCTCTATGGCTCTATCGAGTGGCCTTTGTCACGACAAATCCGTGAGTCCTTCAACATATTCCAAGTCTCGATAAATCGTTTTAGTGACTTCGGTCGACACGTGTCAAGTCTATCACGTGTCCTACTCTTTTCAAAACCATGTCTCATGTCTTTTCTATCATTCTAATTTATTTACAAACTGTTATTATCGTTACTAACTCGTTTGTTTCTATTTTGACGCTTTATTTTCATTGTTTGTTATATGTACTAAAACGAACCTCGCATGCTAAATACAACTTCGAAATAATTCAAATATGCATTAAACAACGTAGATCAAACATATCTCACATGTTTAGTCAAAAACACTGTTTGCATATCATTCAACCGTCAAACTAACGCGCGTACACGAAAAACGAACGATATCTAAGTAGAGGCCGCTAAGTGGGGGCGGGGTTGGGTGTTCTTTGTGAACTTCCCAACACGTACCCTCACCCCTTACTTAGAACCATGGTTTCCGGATGTCCGAAACCGTTGGCATACGAGAGTCATTCAATACACGATTACCGATAATGTCGGTATCGGTATCGGAATGCAAAGGGACGGACCCCATAAACTCTAAAATCGGAATGGGTCGTACTATGTGCACGGCCCACTAAGATATAGAGTGGGTTCGAATGGGCCCGAACTCCCACAAAGTTCGGTGGCGACTTCTAATTAGATTTAAATTTCAATCCGAGATCCATCTCACATGAGATTCATTCGCCTCCCCAAACCCGCGCGTGGCCGCGTCGTGGTGGACCTATAACATGTCCATAATTTGGTGACTCCGCTGGGGATACCTGATGTACCACTAGTCATCGGGGTTCCTAGGGTGAGACTTGAAAATAAATCGTTTGAATATTAATGTACGCGTTTTAGTTTGATGGTTCATGCATAACCCGAATTTTTCCTGGGCCGGTTACTTGTGACCGACGTCCCACGGTGCATTCCTAAATGGGTGCGCTAAAAACTTCTATGGCCGAACTCATATGGGTTTCGCGGCATGTTCTAAGACCAATTCGGCCTAGGAAGTCCGTCCTGATTTACGAGAAAGCCGTCGTTGTTGGTATAGACCCGATTTTGACCGACCGAGACTTAGTATAAAGCATACATTCTGTCGTCATAATGCTTATGTGACTATGTGCTACTTGGTTTCCGTGTCATTTTTCAAAAACCGTTATTTTAAAAAAATGCATCTTTTCAAAATTTTGAAAAAATCGAAATACCTTCCGTTTCGGGACCCGCTTTTCAAAATATTCAATTTTCAAAAACCCGGTGTAGAAATCTATATTTCGATATCTCAAAAGAAAGTACAAAGCTCGGTATATAAAGCCGAGGAAGATACGAGATACAAAGAATACTAAAAGACTATTGCATTACAATAAATAGGACTAAGTAAAGACGAAAAACGAAGAGTATTACAATCAATACAACTCAATACACATATTTACTAAGACACCCCCGCAGTCGGAACGGTAGAGGAGCAGACGTTCAGACTGGATCGAAAACGAGTGAACAGGTGCTTTGGAAGACCCTTGGTGAAGATGTCGGCGTAGTGATAGTCAGCCGGGATATGGAAAACACGGACCAAACCGAGACGAACTTTTTTCCCGCACAAAGTGAATGTTGATCTCAATATGCTTAGTACGTTGATGCTGGACGGGGTTGCCAGAGAGATAGACGGCAGACACATTATCACAGTAGACGACGGAGGCCTGGCGAATGGGCACATGGAGCTCTAGAAGCAAATTACAAAGCCAACATGTCTCAGCGACAACGTTAGCAACGTCGCGATACTCGGCTTCAGCGCTAGATCGAGAAACAGTGGGTTGCCGTTTGGAGGACCAAGAAACCAAGTTATCACCAAGAAAAACACAGTACCCAGACGTGGACCGACGGAGGTCGGGGCAGCCAGCCCATTCAGCATCGGAATAGGCGGTTAGCTTATGAGCAGCAGTGGAGACAAGACGGAGACCGTGGTCAAGGGTACCTTTCAAGTACCGGAGGATCCGCTTAAGGAATTGAAAATGAGGTAGAGACAGCCTTGCTGGACGGCATACGAGATATCGGGACGAGTGATCGTCAAATACTGAAGGGCACCAGCTAAGCTGCGGTAAAGGGTTGAGTCACTTAAGGGAGAACCGGCGGTAGCACTTAGTTTGGAGCCGGCATCGACTGGCGTGGAGACAGCGTTCCAATGAGTCATGTCGGCACGGGCAAGGATATCACGGGCATACGCTTCCTGGGAGAGGAAGAGACCGGAGCTGCAACGAGTGACTTGAATACCGAGAAAATGTCTAAGCGGTCCAAGGTCGGTCATGGCAAATTCCTGTGAAAGGGCAGTTATAATGCGACGAAGCAAGCTAGTGCTCGACGCGGTCAGCACAATGTCATCGACATAGAGCAATAAATAAGCCATATTGGGTCCGTCTTTAAGAATAAAAAGAGATTGGTCACATACACTGCTGGTGAAACCACGAGAAAGAATAAAAGTGGCAAAGCGTTGGTACCATGCTCGGGGGGCCTGTTTGAGACCGTAAAGAGACTTACGAAGGCGACAAACATGGCCTGGGACCGAAGAATCGACAAACCCGGGGGGTTGGTGCATAAAAACGGTTTCGACGAGGTCACCATGTAAGAAGGCATTCTTAACATCCAGCTGATGGATGGCCAGGCCCGGGTGACGGCGAGGCTGAGAACGGTTCGAATCGTCGTAGGCTTCACAACAGGACTAAAAGTTTCATTGCAGTCAATTCCAACTTGTTGACTTTTCCCGTTAACGACAAGGCGAGCCTTGTAACGGGCAAGAGAGCCATCCGAGTTAAATTTGTGACGATACAACCACATGCACCGAATAACGGGGGAATTAGTAGGCCGAGGAACCAAGTCCCACGTCCCGTTCTTAATTAGAGCACGATACTCGTCGTTCATAGCGGTATTCCATTTCGGGTCACGAAGGGCAAGATGGGGAGATTTAGGAATGGGTGAGAGGGGTGGTGAAGAGGCGGAAGCAGTGAAAACTCGAGGCTTAAATATCCCGTGCATAGCTCGAGTGGCCATATGGTGGGAGCGGGAGGGTGGTGGTGCTGGTGGTGGTGCTGGTGCTGGTGGTGACGGGGTGGGCGAGTTTTGTGGAGGGGAGGGTGAGGAAGGTGGGGAGGTATGGAGGGTGGAAGTCGTTGGCACGGATGTGGAAAACGAGGTCGGGGGTGATATTGGGGTTGGTGGTGTAGTGGGCGGGTTGGGTGGGGCTGATGAAATGAGAGAAGATATAGAGAAAGGGGATAGGGAGGACGAGGAGTCGAGAAAGGAATAGGAAGAGGGAGGTTGGGGATCGGATTCAGCTAATGGGAAAACCGATTCATCGAAAGTAACGTGACGGGAGTGAAAAACCTTACCGGAGGTGAAGTCTAGACACTTATACCCACGGAATTCGGTGGGGTGGCCAAGGAAGACACATCGGGTGGATCGGGGGGCAAGTTTGTGGGGACGGGTGGATGACAGGTTAGGATAACAAACACAGCCAAAAACTCGTAGATGGGAATATGAGGGATGTTTGAGAAAGATGACGGAGGTGGGTGATCGGGAATTGAGGACACGGGTGGGAAGAATGTTGTGAAGGTGGGTGGCGGTGTGAAGGGCATCGACCCAATATATTGTCGGGACAGATGAATGGTAAAGAAGAGCAAGCACAATTTCATTCAGCCGTCGGATCATACGTTCGGCTTTACCATTTTGGGACGAAGTTTGGGGGCAGGAAAACCAGAACACAAGACCGTGTTGGTCCCCGAAGTCCCTGAAGGAATTATTATCAAATTCCCGACCGAGATCACAATGGAAGGCCTTTATTTCACGATTAAATTGGGTTTTAACGTAAGCCCAAAATTTTAAAAAAATTTCATACGTCTCAGATTTAAATCGGAGAGGAAACACCCACACAAATTGAGAAAAATTGTCGAGGAGTAAGAAGTAATACTTAAAACCGGTTTTACTCGACACGGGAGACGTCCATAAATCGCTGTGTATGATATCAAATGGGGCCATAGTGTGAGACGAAGAGTCGGAAAATGGTAGCCGTTTATGTTTACTTATTTGACACGAGTGGCATAATTTGGGTTCGGGATTATTACAATTAAGGGAAAACGTAGTGCGTAGAATATTTAAAATGTTTGGGACGGGGTGCCCGAGCCGGGAATGCCACAGATCGGAGGATAGGTTGACAAGGTGTTGTTGAGATGGTATCGGGCTGGTGGGGACGGAAGAGACGGGGTATAACTCACCGTCACTATTGCTCCTCAGAATCGATTTCCCAGTCGCTAAATCCTTCACAGAAAAACCACACGGGTCAAATTCAACGAAAACATTATTTTCTTTAGTGAATTGACGCACGGAAATAAGATTTTTAATTATTTGTGGTGTGTATAAAATGTTATATAGGTGAAGGGGCCGAGTAGAAGAATTCAAGGTAGAGGTTCCGGATCCGAGGACTGGAATACTCGAGCCATGTCCGACATAAATAGAATGCACCGGGCTAGAATTAATAGGAGAACGTAGATTACCTGGGTCGGCACTTAAATGAGACGAGGCACCCGTATCCATAAACCACTGCCCGTTGTCGATATGTTGCTGGATCGTGAGGGCTTCAAACTGCTGGCCCAAATCAGTCGGGGTCTCGTATACCTCGTGAGATAGGAAAGCCTGACCGGAAAGGGGGAGCGCTGCTACTGTTGTTGGACCGAGGAGAGTAGCGGGGAAGTTGAGTTTGGGCGGCCCAAGGCTGCCTGGGGGCGGCCAATCTCGGGGTGGTCGGGTACGGGCAGGCCGGTGGTGCCCATGGAGAATACCAGGGAGGGGGGTTCGGCCAGTTAGTGGCCGGCATCGCCGGTGGTCATGGGTGGGTGGTGCCGGAATTGCCGGCAGGGGTGCCGCCACGATTACCACGACGGCGAGAGCGAGACTGGTTGTAATTGGTCGATCGGGGACGGGAGTCGTTCCACTGTCGGGGGTCAAACGGTTGTGGTTTCTGGGCGGCGAGAAGGGCGGTCGCCGGAGTTTCGAGGGCGGTCGCCGGAGTTTCGAGTGCGGCAGTACGATTATTTTCCAATTCAATCATACTGCGGGCCGTTTCGAAATCGGGCATGATTTGGTTAATGTAAGCAGCAACTGTGGTGTACTCTTTTGGTAGACCCCAAACTAACTGAAGAACGAGACGGTTTTCGGTGACCGAGGCACCAACATCAGCCAATTGCCCCGAAATTTCACGCAACCGTTGACAGTAGGCGTCAAGTGACGGCATAGACTCGAGTTTGAGATTGACCAATTCGCTCTCGAGACTAGCGGCACGTGCGCCTTTGTTATTTAAAAAAGTATTTTTGACCCGATCCCACGCTTTTTGAGCGGTGGAACCGGTTTTCATGACTCGTTGTATGTAAAAGGTCTTCGGACATAGTTCCGTATATCCATTGAACAACATGGGAATCGATTTCAGACCATAATTCGTAGGTAGGGTCGGTGGCTGCGGGTGGTGCTGTACCATCGATATGATGAAGTACTTTGTACCCGCGGGCGTGGAGTGTAAACAGGTCTGCCCAAATTGAATATGTTACCTTTTTACCATCGAGGATTCGAACCTTATGCTGGATGTTGGTGACAACAAAAACTGGATGAAGAGAGGAGCGAGACCGTGGCGGGCTCGCGTCTGATTCTGCGCCGGACTGAACCTTAGGCATCGTCGGACGGCGGAAAAAAAACAGAGCTGTCGTGGGCAGACAAGACAGAGAAAAAGGAAGGAGGTCGAAAGGATAGATTTTCATACCTAGTCTGATACCATGTAGAAATCTATATTTCGATATCTCAAAAGAAAGTACAAAGCTCGGTATATAAAGTCGAGGAAGATACGAGATACAGAGAATACTAAAAGACTACTTAATTACAATCAATAGGACTAAGTAAAGACGGAAAACGAAGAGTATTACAATCAATACAACTCAATACACATATTTACTAAGACCCGGAATACTACCGAAATTAGGACTTATGATTTGACTCAAAATAGCCTATTTTTTAGCCGGTATTCTATCCCTTTGAAAAATTCTAAAAACTTTCTACTTTTCAAAAAAAATTTGGGCCCAATGGCACTTTCGCCAATTTAAATGTTGGGATCCTGTTTTCGATTTTCAAATTTTCGGAAATTCGTTTTCAATATTCAAAATTCCGAAATTCCAAAAATGCATCTTTTCAAAAATGTTCAATTTTCAAAAAATCAAAATGCTGCCGAAATTTAGACTTAAGATCAAAACAAGCCTATTTTCTAGCCGGCATGCTACTATTCGAATTTCCGATCCCTATTCAATTTTTTTCGAATTTTCAAAATTCAATTTCGATTTCCAAATCTTCAAGATGCCATTTTCGATTTTTAAATCTTCAGGATCCCGTTTAATATTTTCAAATTTTCGGAAATTTGTTTTCGATACTCAAATTTTCAAAGTTCCAAATATTCAACTTTTCAAAAACTCGGTATTGTCGGCATGTCTCCAATTTCAAAAGACGGGACCGTCTCCCAATTTTTCAAAAATGCGAATTTATTCGTAACCATTCCAAAATTTCAAATGCCCGGCCCTATTGGCCCACTGCCAATTTCAGGACCGTCCTCTCAATTTTCAAAATTAAATCTTTTTTAAAAACCTTCCTTATTATAGGACCTACCGTAAACCGTGTGTCGGGTCTTTTCGTAAGTCGTCGAAGGTCAATAGCGTCAAAACTCCGTCGATCCTACATCACGGGTTTCTTCCCCATCCTAGCCCGCCTTATCCTAAAGGCATAACCGACCAACACGAGTCATACACTCGTAAGTGGAAGGTCCGTCTAAAGCACTCGAGTCATAACTAGAAAGTTCCATGCGATCTTTCCCTCCGACAGGACGGTCCCCACGACCTTTCCTAAGGGAATCTCGTCCGTCTTTCAATTCGTTAGTCGGGTCTACACTAATCACAGGCCACCTTTATTCGGGTCAAGTCAAGGGTCTCCAGCGTCGAAACTCTGCCGATCTTACATCGCAATTTTCCTCCCTTACCCTGTCTGCCTTTCCTCGAGGCCGAGTCAACCTTTTACAAGGCATAGCCCCATAACAAAAGGTTCGTGATCCTTACATCTAAGGGTCACTCGTCCAACACTCGAGTCTTAACAAAACCTTCGATCACACTCGGGGGTTACCCTTCAGCCGAGCGGTCAACCACGATTGCTCTAAGGGTCAGGTTTTACACGTGTTGTAACACGTACCCCACTTTCGAGTCACTCAGATGCCACACCATCTGAGTCCTATCAAGATCTTTAGTCTCACTTGGGGCTATTCTCCGACGGAGCGATTAATCACAATCACTTCGAGAATCGGACCCTACGTATTTGTCTTAGGAGAGTCTAACCCAGTCAAACCCGAGTTGTCTTTCCTCCCGCGCTGTTTCCTATGCCTTGATGTATTTGGGTTCCGAAGCAACTTTCTTGATTAAGCGATATTCTTACAGACAGGCCACCGGTAACCAGACACCAACACAAGATGCAAGAAGCTTTGGACAAGTTGACAGCCTCGCTGGCTCAGATTGAAACCCAACTGACAGCTATCAAGTCCGACCAGATAGCTATTGTTACCTGTTTGAGCGTCATGGAACAAGGGACTCCTAATGGAGGGGTTGAGATTACTGGGCCCCTAGCTGAACTGGTCAGCGCGGTTTGCAAGCTGGAAGAACAGGTCCACTTGTCAACTAACAACACTATCCACACGGAAAATGCCCGTGCCTATTCACCTCTGAATGACGAACTGCCCGCTAACCTCAACCTTACGGGCCTACCAATGTTTGAGGGGACCGAAGACCCGGTGCATCACATCCGGGCCTTCAAGGAGTTCATGCCCGTCAAAGGAGTGAAATCCACCATGTTCAAGCACCTGTTTGCTTCCTCCCAAGAGAAGCACCCGAAAGCCTGGTACTACAGGCTTGACTCCAAGAAGTACAAGACTTAGGACGACGTGACGACGGAGTTCGCTCGGAATTACGCCGATAACACCGAGATCCAGACCACGATGCGTACTGTAGAAGTCATGGCCCAAGAGCCCAAAGAAGGTTTTACCAAATACCTTCAACGCTGGAGGGCCGAAAGTGTGAAACTGGTGGAAAAGCCCAATGAAAAAACTTTAGTGGAGGCCTTTCTCAAGAACCTCCTCCCTTCCTACCGCGTCCATCTTTGGTAGGCTATCATACCCAACTTCGCCACTTTAACTGAAATGGGCACTAGGATTGAAGATGATCTTCGGCATAATAAAGATCTGGGTGAAGCTTCTATTGGAGGCTATACTGGACATCAACTTGAGTCCTTATAAGCTGAATTGACAGCACCATCCGAGAATCCATATTTGATTTAAGTCCGAGTTTGAGTCCGAGTCTAGGACGTACTATTTCTTTCAACGTCAAAGTCAGAGTCAGAGTCAACTGTATTCTGTCCTCTTTTCACATTTCAATAAAATTAGCTTTTCTATTTCTCATATATGCTTTCCTTATGTGTTTCCGAGAACATGATGAACATCATCATACACTGTGAGCACATGCACGTGACTATTATAGGCACATCTATAACGACTACAGGAAACTAAGACCCGTGTTTTCCTTTACCTGTTCCATGTCCGACATAGAAAGCCACAAAACTACCCTTAGCAGGAGTGGTATCGAATCCTATGACAAATCTAGGTAGTCTCCTAGTTTTGGTTCAAGACGGAAAGTAAGCCCGTTTCCCCACAATAAACACTCCTCCAATAAGACTGACCAATCCCTACCTTTGGTGTTTGGTCTGACCAACAGAAAAAAAAAACAAAAAGAGAGAGAGAAAAAAAAACTGAACAAAAAAAATCAAAAGTTTAAGGAAAAAGCAAAGGGCCAAAATAAAAGACCTGGCCACGACCAAAAAGAACTCTCAACATCCCTCGACCAGAGTACAGTCAATCAGAATGAAGAATTCCATGACCGGGGCTAAAAGGTCAACCAAAAAAATCAAAAAAACTATGACCGCATTTAGCGGTCAACTCAAGTGAAAGTCCCTTGACCGGGGTACGGTCAATCCAAAATTATCGATGCCCATACCTCAAATAGAGGAGAAACAATCAAGTTGGTCAGCTAACACCACATCTAGCCTTCCACATTACAACCCTCAAGACCTTCCCGAGACCTAGGCTAAGAGAAAGCCCAAAATTTTGAGGATTCGAGCTCCATAGCATACACCCTAACCATTAGGGCCAGACATGGAAACCAGTTCCCGCATTATCAAACCTACCCCGATCGAAGTTCGAGTCATTTTTACTCGACTTCCCCATTTCCTACCACATTACAATACCTTACCCTCAAAGCCTTAGCTCCACAAAATCAAGCTCCAGATGTCAAGACATCAAAGCCACTTACGACCTAGCACCACATTTCCAAAAACATCCAAACCAGTTCCCAACTCCAAAACAAGGGAATTCAACCTACGGTCGGCATCGAACATGCCCAAATAGTTCACACCACCTCTGGGGGCTACCCCGGAGAATGCTCACAGTCACAGGTTCAACATCCTAAATATTCTAGCCCTTTGATCAAGACATCATTGGGAATGCACCTAGCCTACACCGACAATACAGGCTAGTTACACACAAAGCCCTAATAAACTAGGCACCATTATATATCTTTCAACACTGAACTACGGCATGGTTTGATTTCACTACACGTGAATACGTAGGCAGCCTTTTAACAAAGGCACAACCACCGACATTGACACACATTCAAAAAGCAACATCATTCCGGTCACGACACTGTCATGTTCTTAACAGATCGCTTTGTTGTTCTGGGGGCTTCTCTTAGGGGGAAAACCTCCATACACTCACCAAATCCAAAAAAAAACTTAAAAAATCTAGCCACCTTTCTATAGTGTGTCCTAGTACTCGCCTCCGTCGAAGGCGAGAATTTGTCAGGATTTGAAGCGACACCCACCTTGGGAATATACCCCAAAACCAAAAAAAGATCCAAAAGAACACCATTCTACGGCATTGCTACTACTAAGCCCTGTCATACGGAAACAGTCTCATAAAATCTTTCCCATTCTGAAGTTCGACCGTGTTGTCATTCGCCTAGGCTATAGAATAGCGCAACTTAAGAGTCTTGTTGTATTAGGTGGCCCACCCCCTACCGAGTCATGGTCCAACCCTTTGAGAGTTCATTTCGTGTCCGTCAACTCGTCATGTCACGTCCAGAGTCGAGTCTGTCGGTAGGCCTCTCTCTTCAAATTCTTGCTTTGAAATTTGCAAAACTTAGCCATTTGAGAAAATTCTTTTCGACAAGGTCAAATTTCAGTCTATTTAAACTGCAAATCTATTTCTACCTCTTTCGATTTTAGAAACCTATTTCCTAGCACGTGAGTTGCTTTCAGGACTTCGATTTCAAAATGAAGCAAAAATAGTTTTCCCCAACGCAAGTCAGTCTATAGATGCTAAACTGCATTTTCTGTATGCTATCTTGCTACCTGCTATATTTGCTATTTCTGCATATATATCCAACATTTCAGGTACCAGCTTGGCTTCCCAACGGAACATCAAGTTTTTATTCCCCAGCGTGAGTCGTGTTTTACCTAAATGTTACATGCAAAGTTTTGTAAGCATGTACAACTCAAGGCTTCAGAGGCAAGCCTACGCAACTCACTAAAACTCCCCAGCGAAAAATCCAAGGTGGCATTTCTCCTAAAGAAACACGGGATGTGCCTACATATAGGTACACCCAGGGCTTCTTAGGCAAGCTCCCGCGTAATTTCGGATCGGGATGTGTCTGCAAACGGGCACACCCAGGGCTTCTTAGGCAAGCACCCGTGTAATTTTGGATCGGGATGTGTCTGCAAACGGACACACCCACGGCTTCTTAGGCAAGCTCCCGCGTAATTCCATATTGGGATGTGTCTGCAAACGGACACAACCAGGGCCTCTTAGGCAAGCTCCCGCGCAGCTCCAAGATGGGATGTATCCGCATACAGATACACCCCGGGATTCAAAAACAAGTCCCACGGAGCTATCCCTGATAAACATAACTCAGGTATGATTTCTATCTTATGGCTGGCGAGCCCTTTCCCGGGGGTCTAATGGACTATAAACGACCCGACCGGAAGTCTGCCAGGTCTTAATCCTCGATTGGCCTGGTAGCTACTCTGACTTTCGCCTTGTCCAAGCCTCAGTCAGAGTGGGGGCTCTGTAGACACCCATATTTGGCCGCTAGGTGTCTATAGTAGTTTCCAAAAAACATCCAATGATGATCGGACGTAAACATTACTTAATACACTCGATTTTGGACTCGGAATCAATAGTATTTAGCATGAGCTTTTAGCGGAGTAAAAATCTCACCAAATCGACCTCAAATTCAGGCCCAGTGGATCGTTTCCAATCAAATAAGATTAATTTGGGTCAAAACCGACACCAAGGGTAAAACCGTCTTTTAGAGACCGAGTCAAACCCCGGTCAAAGACATTTCCGAGACATAAAAATCAGTCACGCAGCTTTGAAATTCTGATTCAAAGTCAAATACCACAAAAATATCAGCTACAAAGAAAAATCAAGCCTTACTCGTCCAGACCCACTCGATCTAGTGGACCAGTCCACTCGATTGAGTAGACTCACAAAAAACGAGAAAACCGACATCAGAACGGGCACTTGATCGAGTGCTATGCACCACTCGATCGAGTAGCTCCGTTTCTAGCTAAAACTGGACTCCTTTTTCTATCCGGAATCAGAATCCTTTTCCATCCCAAACTGATACCTTTCCTATCCCAAGCCGGGTACCTTTCCTATCCAAAGTCGGGGTATCCTCCTATTAATACACCCCTTTGCAACCTTGAATTGACACAACAGACAATTCACAAAACAATTCACGACAATACACAACAATTCAAAACCCCAGAATTTCAGCAATCCTAGGCAGATTATACACACATCCAATCCTGATTTTTCCTCTAGATATCCTTTAGGAAACCCGAGAGCAAAACTCGTCAAATCCCTTCCCAATTATACACACCATAACTCTCCTATATACATCTTAACGCTCCAGCGCCTAGGCCACTATTACGAGTCCGTTTTCGCGATAATTTAGCTTATAGGTTAAGGATGTTAAAAATCCCGTTTTCTCCCTTTCTCTCTTCCTTTTTTTCTCGTTTTTTTCTCCGTCTTTCTCGTCTGTCCGTCGTCTTGTGTCGTCATCGTTGCGTCTTTTTTATTTCTTTTTTTTCTTTTCTCGTTTCTAATGTCGATATTATCATACTATCATCTAATCAAATAAATAAAACGTTATCTATAGGATGCGATATCGACTCCGTAGTCGAATATTGGATCTAAAGGAATCAATCAATAATTCATATTAAACATGATCCCGTTGATGCCGAAATGATTGTCACATAGTCCGAAAGGATTAATTACGACATTACGACGCGGAGGGAATTATTTCGTCCTAGTTCGATTTAAAACAATTTATAAACATCTTTTACAAAATTCACTCTAAATATTAGATATTGATTTTATAATCAAGTATTGAAAACTGAATTGAGTGTAAATCACATTATATTTTCACGCGATTTAGCAAAATTATCGATTTTAAAATCAAAAGCAAATTCAAGGACAACAGTCCGTACGGGGGGGCACTCGACCGAGTGCCTAGCCCACTCGGTCGAGTGGCATCCCAAAATTGGATCAGAAAGTTTTTGAGGACCACTCGGTCGAGTCCCTCCATGACTCGATCGAGTGGCGCCCCAAAATTTGGGCAGAAGGTTTTTTCGAGGTCCACTCGGTCGAGTCCCTCTATGGCTCTATCGAGTGGCCTTTGTCACGACAAATCTGTGAGTCCTTCAACATATTCCAAGTCTCGATATACCTTTTTAGCGACTTCGGTCGACACGTGTCAAGTCTATCATGTGTCCTACTCTTTTCAAAACCACGTGTCATGTCTTTTCTATCATTCTAATCTATTTACAAACCGTTATTATCGTTACTCACTCGTTTGTTTCTATTTTGACGCTTTATTTTCATCGTTTGTTTTATTGTACTAAAACGAACCTCACATGCTAAATACAATTTCGACATAATTCAAAGATGCATTAAACAACGTAGATCAAACATATCTCACATGTTTAGTCAAAAACAATGTTTGCATATCATTCAACCGTCAAACTAACGCGCGTACACGAAAAACAAACGATATCTAAGTAGAGGCTGCTAAGTGCGGGCGGGGTTGGGTGTTCTTTGTGAACTTCCCAACACGTACCCTCACCCCTTACTCAGAACCATGGTTTCCGGATGTCCGAAACTGTTGGCATACGGGAGTCATTTCAATACACGATTACCGATAATGTCGGTATCGGTATCGCAATGCAAAGGGACGGACCCCATAAACTCTGAAATCGGAATGGGCCGTACTATGTGCACGACCCACTAAGATATAGAGTGGGTTCGAATGAGCCTGAACTCCCACAAAGTTCGGTGGCGACTCCTAATTAGATTTAAATTTCAATCTAAGATCCATCTCACATGAGATTCATTCGCCTCTCCAAACCCGCGCGTGGCCGCGTCGGGGTGGACCTATGTCATGTCCACACCTAGTTAGAGACCGAAGTTTGATTTGTTTGAACTAAATTCTCGAAGTTGGTTTTAGTATTCTCCTAGTGAAAGTCTAACCGTCGACACTAATCCTATCCATAACGCCATTTTGACTATTTTTATTATTATCGGTATAATTTGGTTTGCAGGTTGGCAAATGTTTTATGTTTTCTTCGGAAAACTCATTTTTATTAAATTGTTTTGATATGTGAAATTTTTCACTGAAAGCTTATTTTTATTATAATGTTTCAATGTTATCCGTTTTTACTATTTTTCTATAATAGTAATTACAGTTTTAAAATCGTGTTATACGGCTGGGAGAACGTTGACGTTGCTCCCCACGTACTGATTGTCGTTGTTATGTTTTTAACATGGCAGGTATATTTGTTTCCCTTCGGGTGGACTAGCGAGCAGTTATGGATCATGCTTGTTTTAATAAGATCATTGTATTATGGATTGTTAAAACCCTTTTTATGGATTTTTTTTAAATTTTTATTTTTATTTTGTAGCCATTTTTATTTTATGGCTTATGTATTGACTTACCCTTTTTATTTAATCACGACATAGCTACAGTGTGTTATAATCCCACTTCTACAGTGTTTCCGCCACTGTATTGCGTTAGAAATTCTAGGGGATTACACAGTGATCACTAATGAATTCATGTGGGATCCTGTACTGACATATAATTTTATTCTGGATGAACTTAGCCACATGTTTGGCGTTCAAAACACGGTATGACTCGTCTTCGACCCATTCGGTAAAGTAGTCGATGGCTACCAAGATGAAGTAGTGTCCACTCGAACCCGAGGGGTTTACCTTTCCGATTATGTCAATTCTCCATGTCGAGAATGGCCATGGCAACGTCACGGTGTATTATAAAGACCATGGCATGTGTTTTACATTGGTGAAGATTTGACAGTTATGTCAATGTTTGACGTACTGTCTGCAATCGGTTTCCATATTGTTCCAGTAGTATCCGTGCCTTATGATTTTTCGGACTAGCATCTGGGCATTCATATGTGGACCACATTCGTCGTCATGTACTTCAGCCATAACCTTTTCGACCTTTATTTTTTCGATGCACAGAAGAAGAGCCCCTTGCGGTGTCTTCTTATATAGTTGCCCGTCATCTGTGCGGATAAACTAGGTAGCTAATCTTCGTAGGGCTTTCCTGGCCCGACCGTCGGTTTTGGGAGGATATTCTCCCATCGATATGTATGTTAAGATGGCTGATACCAAGGTTCGGAATCAGCTCTTTCAATATCTTCGATAGCGTGGATGTATGCTGGTTTGGCTCATCTTTCGACACAAATCAGGATACTAGTCAAGTGATCGGGGATATTCAGCAGAGATGCCAATTTAGAGAGTGCATCTGCAAACTGGTTTTCCTCCCGGGGCAAGTATATGTATTCTACCTTTTGGAATTGCATCTCAAGAACTCTTACTCGCGCCTAGTAGGCCACGAGGTTGGCGTTCCGAGCTTTCCACTTTTGGAGAGCTTGGTTAATGACCAAGGATGAATTGTCGTGTACCCGGAGATTTGTGACTCCTAAATCGGCGGCGGCTTGTAACCCATGGATGCATGCTTCGTATTCGGCAGCATTATTAGTTACATCAAAATCTAGCCTAATGGATACGAAAGTATGCTCCACTTTGGGTGAGATTAAAAGGATCCCAACTCCGAACCCTCGAAAGTTGGATGCCCTGTCAAAATACAAATCCCATGTTTCTGCATCGGTATGAAATATGTCTTTGTCTGGGAAGGACCAAGTATCGGTGTGTCCTTCTTCAGTTGCGGGACTATTTGCGAGAAACTCGGCTACTACTCGCCCCTTGATGGTTTTTAGTGTCACGAACTTTAGGTCGAACTCTGCCACCATTAGAGTCCACCTAGATATCCTGCCATTGAGGATGGGCGTTTGAAATAGATATTTGATGGGATCCATCTTGGATATATAATACCTGGACTTCGTGACTGAGCATATAATGCCGAAGGTTTTGGTGGCCCGAACTAGTGTCAGGCATGTTTTCTCGAGCATGGTATATTTGCATTCATACTCTAAGAACTTCTTGCTGATGTAGTAGATGGCTCGTTCTTTTGAGTCGACCGTCTGCGCCAAAATAGCCCCCATGGTTCTCTCAGTAGTTATTAGATATAACGACAGAGGCAAACCGAGTTGAGGTGGCATTAAAACCGGCAGAGCAGACAAAATTTCCTTGATTTTGTCAAAGGCCGGTTGACACTTATCATCCCACAGTATCCATTCCCCTTCTTTCAGCTTCTTGAAAATTGGTTCACTTACCATGGTTAACTTGGAAATAAAACGGCTGATGTATTGGACTTTCCCGAGGAATCCCCTTATTTCTTTTTCAGTTTTAGGAGGCTTCATCTCAGTGATGGCTTTGATTTTTGTTGGGTCGACCTCGATACCACGTTGGCTAACGATGTGACCCAGTAATTTGCCAAACATTACCCCAAAACTCCATTTTTGAGGATTTTATCATGTAGTATATGCGTAGTCGAGCAAAGAACTTCCTTAGGGCGATGATGTGCCCGTCCTGACTATTGGATTTGACGATCATATCGTCTACATAAACCTCTACTTCTTTGTCCATCATATCGTGTAATAAGGTTGTAGCGGTTCGTTGGTAAGTGGCCCCGACATTAATGAGGCCGAATGACATGACATTGTAACAGTTAGTACCCTAAGGTGTAGTGAAGGTGGTCTTGCTCATGTCTTCTTCTGCCATTTTGATCTGATTGTACCCGGCGTATCCATCCATAAAGGATAGAGGGGAATGATCAGCGGTATTGTCTACCAGTATGTCAATGTGTGGTAATGGAAAATCATCTTTCGGGCTCGCCTTATTAAGATACCGAAAATCCATGCATACGCGCACCTTACCGTCCTTTTTAGGTACCGGCACGATGTTTGCAACCCTGTTCAGATATTCGGACACTTGTATTAAGCCGGATTTGAACTGTTTGTCGACTTCTTCTTTGACATTGAGAGACCACTCGGGTCTCATTCTGTGGAGTTTTTAATTTGTTTAACCGGCTTACACCCGTCTTTGATTGGTATGTGGTGCTTGGCTATTTCTTGCGCGGTCTATCCCCGGCATGTCCTTGTAGGACCATGCGAAGACGTCTTTGAACTCTTGGAGGAGGCTTGCGAAATGTTGTCTCTTCTCGGGATTTAGTGATAACCCTATCTTAAGCATCTGGGGCTATAAGGTGGTTCCCACATTGATGGACTCAGTCTCTTCGATTACCGTTCCGGAACTCCCTTTGCTCTAATTGCTCGATCAGATGAGAAGTTAAGGGCACATGTTCGTGGAGTACCTATGTCGGTGAATACCCGTGGTGGGTGTTCTTCTTGGATGAGGCATCTAGTAGATTAGCCTCATCAAATATGCTGCGGGCTGCAGCTAGGGCCTTGGCTGAGAAGAAGGCCCCTTGATAACCCTTGCTAGAGGTTTTGGTTAAACCCTCTAGCCTTAAGTCGTCTTCGATCCTCATACCCATTTCAGTGAGCTTAGTGAAGTTGGGTATAACAACATATTGAAGATGGACCCGGTAGGAGAGGCGTAGGTTCTTCACAACGGCCTCCACCAAAGTCTTTTCGCTGGGCTTTTCGACCAGCTTAACACTCTCGACCCTCCAGCACTGAAGGTATTTTTGAAACCTTCTTTGAGCTTTTGGCTATGACCTCCAAAGAGCGCATGGTGGTCTGGATCTCGGTATTGCCAGCATAGTTCCGAGCAAATCTGTGGCCATCACATCATCCCATGTCGTGTACTTCTTAGCGTCTAGCATGTAGTACCAAGCTCTCGGGTGTTTCTCAAGGGATGCAGCGAATAGATTCTTAAACATGCTAGAATACACCTCTTTTATAGCCATAAATTCTTAGAAGGCCCATATATAGAATAACGGGTCTTCAGTCCCCTCGAACGTTGGCAAACCCGTGAGATTCAGGTTCGCAGGAAGTTTGTCATTCACTGGAGAATAAACGCAGGAGTTTTTCGTGTGGATGTTATTACCCCCGGACAAATGGACATGTTCCTCTAACCGGCGTACCGCACTGATCAGTTCAGCCATGGGTCCAGTGTCTGAAAACCCAAAGTTAGGATTCCCTTGCTCTACAGCAGCCAGACGAGCATTCGTAGCCACTTGATCGACAATTATGGCTACCAGTTGACTTTCGACATCGGTCTACTTGTTGCCCATGGTTTCCATCATAGCTTTCAATCCATTCATAGTTTTTCCATTGTGAGCCTAATTGAAGGTGGCTTATCTCGAAGAATATCACGTAGTCAGAAACCTTGGGCCCAGATCTTGGAATCAAAACATCCTGAGCAAAGAAAAACAGAACGAGGGAAAATTGACTCGAAAGAGACGACTAGACGGATGACAAACGGGTATTGTGACTCCCTTAGGATTTGGCTATGTGGGACGAGTCCTGTTCGAAGGGAGGACCAGGTGAGATTTCCCCAGACTTTGGACTCGAGTGTCTATACGGACCCTCCTTTGCAGGGGTATGCCCTACGCAGGTTGGTCATGCCTCTAAGACAAGACAAACTTTGGATGGGGAAGAAACTCGTGATATAGAATCGATGGAGTTTCGACGCTATAGACCTTCGATGAATTATGAAAAGACCTGACACACGGACTACAGTAGGTCCTATAATAAGGAAGGTTTTTTTAAAAGGGTTGAATTTTGAAAAATTCGGAGGACGATCCTGACCTTTAAAATTGGCACCATGCCGGCATGACCGAGTTTTTTATGAAAAGTCGAGAATTTTTTAATATTGAAATGGGCAGCATACCGACTAGAAAATAGGCTATTTTGAGTTAAAACCTAAGTCTAAATTTTGGCAGCATTCCGAGTTTTTGAAAATTGGATATTTTGAAAAGATGCATTTTTTAAATGACGGTTTTTGAAAAAAAATGACACGGAAACCAAGTATCAAGTAGTCAAACCGGCATTATGACGACAGCATGTATGCTTTACGCTAAGTCTCGCTCGGTCAAATAGGGTCTATACCAACACTGATATGGCTCTTTCGTAAATCCGGACGGACTCCCTAAGCCGAATTGGACTTAGAACATGCCGTGAAACTCAAACGAATTCGGCCATAGATGTCTTTAGTGCACCCATGTGGGAATGCACCGCGGTATAGTGGGACGTCAGTCACAAGTAACCGGCCCGGGTAAGTTTGGGGTTATGCATGAACCATCGAACTAAAATGCGCACTTTAATAACCAATCGATTTCTCTTTGAGTCTCACCCTGAGAATCCGGATGACAAGTAGTACATCAAGTATCCCCAGCGGAGTCGCCAAATTGTGGACATGACATAGGTCCACCCCGACGCAGCCACGCGCGGGTTTTGGTAGGCGAATGAATCTAGTGATGAGATTGTTCTCGGATTGAAATTCAAATCGAAGTTGGAGTCGCCACCAAACTTTGTGGGAGTTCGGGCCCGTTCGAACCCACTCTATACTTAGGCTATACATGTGAAATATGTGTTTACTACATCGTTTAATGCATCTTAAAATATGTCGAAGTTGTTTTAGCATGCGATGTTCATTTGAAAACAGTAAACGCCAAGCAACGAATTAAATAACTCGAAAATAAATTACAAATTACACATGCGAAATACAACCCGGAATTCACAATCAACAAGCAATTATAATATCGAGTTAGAAACGGTAACGTAAACTATATACGGACTCGTAAATAGAAATGCAAACCAAAATCGTATACCGAACAATTGGACAGACTCTGATTAGTTATGCATTATGTTGCGTATTTATCAGAGGACAGAGGCTCAGGCTCGTAAACTGGTGCTTTCTGGAAGTAAGGCGCCTGCACTAGGGCGCCCAAACAGGAAGAATAAGGGACCAAAGCGTGATGCTAGCTTGATCCCGAGGCCTCGATGTCTCGTCCCGACTTATCCTAGTGAAATTTGGTGCCATGATTCATCGTATACCGAGTCCAACTAGGGAGTCGTCGGTGTAAGAATAATATCGTGGCATTCACTCAAAGTCGTAATGGGATAAAATGAATATGAAATGTGGACTTTGAAATGAAATACGTGATACATTAGAATGTACTGACTAACGTCGCAAGTGTTATTCCCTAGGCGAAGCCTGTATTGTTGTTGACCACATTGAAAGTCTATGATATCTCGTTTCGACCATAAGTGGGTTCTAGTCCTTGATTGTCCTGGTTTATGATTTAGATCGAACATATCGACTTAATACGAATATTGGAGCCCTTTGATCGCGACATCGTTATCGGCTCATGTAGACCGTACGACTCTCGGATTGACGTCATTGGGTTTCGTATTATTTTGATTTTCGATGACTCTTCATGCGCGACATTCGATTACAGAATCGACATCAAGCATTTAGAGCGACGTTTAAAAATGACATTGAAAACACTCGACGAAGGATTCTACGATCGCATCATAACCCGATGGGTCAGGCGCACGCCACAAGGCACCCTGACCATCAGGCGCCTGGGGTGGCGCTCCTCAATTGTGAGGCGCCACCTCCCGTGCGTCCTGTCTGAGGGTTATGCGGACTATGGAAAAAATCGCTTATCGAATGCGTTCGATTGAAAGGATAGATTCGTCATCGCAAACATTAGGCCCTTTTCATTGCGGCGTCATAGATTGGCCTTTAGGGCCTACAATGCTCGATTTAGCGTCATCGAACGTTTCCCCGAATTGCGTTTTTGAAAATAGTTTTATAATAATGTACACGGTATTAATATAACGAAATTATAAAAACGTTTTAGGGGGTTGATTCACTTTAAACAACCAATTACGTGAGGTGGCGAGATTAGCGACCGGCGACGCGAGTGCCGTAGTCTTGTGTTCGTGTTTACTCATCTCGTCAGCCTTTGTATTCGATAAATTAAAAGGCGAATATTTTATAGTCGAAAGTGTTAATGGTTAGATGTTAAGAACGGAAAAGTAAAATGTTAGATGCGAGAAATTAAATGTTAGTGTGCGATAAATAAAAAGTTTGAGTAGTTAGAGAACGATAAGGAAACGAGTTTAAGGATTAGAAATGGGGTTTGAACACCATCAACCTACATGTCAAATGCATCAAAATACGGTCTCGTGGAGTATTATCGTAGACATGAGGAGCATTTCGATATATATAGGAGGAGTTGGGGTGTATGTGAAAGAGAGAAATGCTCTCGATCTTTTGAAATTTAGTTTCGAAAATGAAAATGGCGACCCTTGATACAACGCACGTAAAGGTTATTTATAGAGTTTTTGCAAAATGTTCTGACTACGAAATTCAGGCGCTTGGAGGCTAGCGCCTTGGTATTGGGGTGCCCCACCTGAGGCGACTCAGTTATGTGGCGCCTGGATGTAGGCGTATCAAATCGCGCGTATCGGAAGTTACTCAACATACGGATTGATATCAAGGTTATTCGAGGAAAATGGGTGAGGACATGACATAGGTCCACCCCGACGCGGCCGGGCGCAGGTTTGGGCGGCGGTATGTTCTTGTGATGAGATGATTCTCGGATCGAAATTTAAATCGAAGTTGGAGTCGCCACCGAACTTTGTGGGAGTTTGGACCCGTTCGAACCCACTCTGTACTTAGGTGTATCGTGCTCAAAGCACGGCCCGCTTTAGTACTAGAGCTTGTGGGGTTCGTTCCTTTTCATAATGATACCGATGTCGAGTTATCGGGTATCGTGTATCGAACGACTCTCGTTCGCCAACGGTTTCGGACATCCGGAAACCAAAGGTTTTAACTAAGGGGTGAGGGTACGTGTTGGGAAGCCCACCAAGGACATCCAACCCCACCCGCAGTCCCGCACATAGCGGCCTCTACTAAGATATCGATTGGTTTTTAATTCGCGCACTAGTAGTACAGTGAAAACTTACGCAAACATTATTTTACGATACATAAATATAGTACGTGTTGCTACGTCATTTAATGCATCTTGATATATGTCGAAGTTGTTTAGCATACGATGTTCATTTATAAGCGATAAATGGCAACCATTGAAAATAAAGCTCGTAAATAAACTACAAATTACGCGGGCGGAAATACAACCCGGAATTCACAATACAACAGGCAATAATATAATAATCGGATTAGCAATGGTAAATATGGACTATAAACGGACTCGTAAATAGACAACATAAATTGAAACCGTAAATCGAACGATTAAACAAACTCCGACCGTTTACACATTGCGTTGTATATTGATCGGAAGGCGAATACGTGATTTATTAGGCATGCATCAAAAATGACTCGACGGTACTTTATATCGTCTTTAAGCTCTTATTGGACGCTTATAAGGGCCCCTTGATCGAGTCATTGAGGGGACTCAATCGAGTGCCCTGGACGAAGACACCCTGCTTGTTTTTTAGGGGGTCACTCGATCAAGTGGCCCTTAGGCATTCGACTGAGTGCCCTCTACAACGGGTCATAGCTCGTTTTTAACGACCCATTTTGTGACCTTACGGTTTGAATCGAGGCATGGTTGAACCAAACATAAATATTAAACAATTTATATTAGTCTGACCCTCGATAAATCCTTGTGCACGACGCTCGGTTACAGAACCGGTATTAAGCATTTGGAGCGACCTTTATGAAATCGAAAATAATTGAACTAGAATGAATATCAGTTTCATGCTAATTCAATCATCGTATGTATTCGATTGGATAAAATCGATTTGTCGTCAAGAAATTTAAGTCCTTTGCATTTCGACATCGTAATTTGGCTTTGAAACCCACGACAATCGATTTAGCGTCATTGGACGTCGCTCGAATCGACTTTGAAAATATTTTTAAAGTGATATACATGGTACTAATATGACGGAAATGTAAAAGTCATTTTAGGGGGTTGACCCACCCTAGACAACCAATTACGCGAGATAGCGAGATAAGCGACCGTCAACGCGAGTGCGATACTCTTGTGTCCGTGTTTTCTTATCTCATCACCCTTTGTATTCGGTACGTTAAAGGTGAGTATTTTATAGTCAAGTTAGTAGTTAGATGTTAGGAATGAGAAATGAAAAGTTAGATACGGTAAATAAAAGTTAGTATACAATAATTAAAATGTTAATGGTGTTAATAATGTTAGTATACGAAAATAAAAAATGTTAGTAGTGTTAGTTTACAAGAATTAAAATGAGATTAGAGATTACAAAATGGGGTTGGACACACTCAACCTATATGTTAATAGTCTCGTGAATAGGCTCGTATAGTGTCGTCGAAGGCATGAGAGCGATTTGAGATATGTAGGGTGAGTTATGGTGTATGATTGGGGAGAGGATGCTCTCGGTCTTTGACGAGTTTTGATCTCGGGATGGCTTTGTATATGTGTGAATATGAGAAACTCAAAATGTGAGTTGCAAAGATGAGTTTTGAAGGGAGTGTGTAGAGGTTGTAAAGTTGTGTAAAAGTTGTGACGTGGGGGAGTATTTATAGACTTGGACCCCATCTAGGATCACTCGATCAAGTGGTCCTATGTGCAGTCGATCGAGTGCCCTTGACCAGGTGAGCAAATTCCGGGTTTGTTTTTTTTTCGTAAAATGTGAATATATCAAATGAATTTACAACTGATCAAGTTTAGTTGATCCAATACAAACAGGAATTTAGCATAAATGAAACATCTAAAGATAAACAGAAGCTCCTTCAGATGTCCCATATTCTTCTCCAGCGCATATCCTCTTGGTTCATGGTAGGGCATTTTGCCGCGATTCTCTTCTTCGCTTGTTGGATGATCAGATTAGCCACCAGTTAGGCATCTTTAGAACATAATTCATCCTTGCATTATTCCTCTGCATCCAGACCTGATAATGTGTAGCAGTCCATAGGATCGTAAAATCCGAGTTTGTTATGGTAGGTTTTGATTTGATTGGTTGATTGATTTGTTTTGATTTTGACTTGATTCTCTTTGTAGCTGGACGCAGCGCAAGGTTTATTTCGCTCTCGGGTTTTCGACTTTGACCGGTTTTGGCTCGGTTTCAAAAGACGGTTTTGCTCCCGGTGAAAGTTTTAGCTCAAATTAGCTTTAGTTTATTAGGAACGACCCACTGAGTCTGAATTTGAGGTCGGTTTTGGGAGATTCACACTCCGCTAAGTGCCCATGACGGATACTATGGATTCCGAGACCATATTCGAGCGTATCAATGCATGTTAGCGTCCGATCATCATCGGGTGTTTTGTTGGAGACTACTATAGACACAAGTAGTCAAAATACGGGTGTCTACAGAGCCCCCACTCTGACTGAGGCTTGGACAAGGCAAAAGTTGGAGTAGCTACCAGGCTAATCGAGGATTACGATCTGGCAGCCTTCCGGTCGGGTCGTTTATAGTCCGTTAGACTCGCGTGAAGGGCTCACCAGCCATAAGATAGAAATCATACATGAGTTCTGTTTATCTGGGATAGCTTCGTGGGGACTTGCTTTTGAAATCTTGGGTGTACTTATATGCAGACACATCATATCTTGGATGTAGCATTTCAGGAGAAACACCACCTTGGGTTTCCGCTGGGGAGTAAAGGAGCTCCGTGGAGACTTGCTTCCGAAGTCCTGGGTGTACCTATATGCAGACACATCATATCCTAAATGTAGCATTTAGGAGAGACACCGACTTTGATGTTTCGCTGGGAAGCACAGGCTAGTACCTGAAATGTTAGATATATAGGCAGAAATAGCGGATATAGTGGATAGCAAGATAGCATACAGGAAATGCAGTTAAACATCCAACGGCTGGCTTGCGCTGGGGAAAATGATTTTTACTTCATTTTGAAATCGAAGTCCGGACAACAGCTGACGTTCTAGGAGATAGGTTTTCAAAATTGAAGGCTAAGAAAAAACATTTGCAGCTTTAGTAGACCAAAGTTTGACCTTGTCGAAAAGGATTTTCTTAAATGGCTAAGTTTTGCAAATTTCAAAGCAAGAATTTGAAGAGAGAGGCATACCAACAGACTTGACTCTGGACGCGACAGGACGAGTTGACAGACACAACTTGGACTCTCGAAGGGTTGGACCGTGACTCGTGATGGGAGGGATTTGTCGTGGATCCCGCCACCAAATAAAAACCAACTATTCCTAACACGTAGATAGGGCAAGTCGGGTCGAGTCCACAGGGACGGTAAAGAGGTGTCTAGACTAAGGTCACCCAAATACAAGACTAGGTTAACTTGGCTAAGCTAAACTAGAATGATAAGAACAATGACTAAAATAGCGAAGAAATCAAACAATGAAAGAATAGGGTTCGGTCGGGTTCATAAGTGTAGTAGGATAGTTGGGAGATCGATGGTGCAAGGTTCACCTAGTTACTAAGGTTGGCCCGCGCTCTCGCGTCAAAGATTATGTCCTCACTCACGTGTCAAAGACAAAACCCGAATACTTATGCAAGGTCGGTCCGCGCTCTCGCGTCAAAACCAAAGTTCGCACTCTCGTGTCAAAGACTAAACCCGAATACACAAGAATTCAATCACAAGTCAACCACGAAATGAGAAGAAGAAGACTAGCATGAGAAGGATGGCCAATTCTACTCAAACAAGCTATTCAACAAACACATGGAGTGCTCAACATGTGACTAGTAACAAAAGGATCCACCTTTACCCACAATCAAACCCTAACCATCCATAATCAACACTTAATCCCCCTACTAACCCCACAAAAAGGTCTACTCACACATGTTCAAACTAATACTAACACAAAGAAAGGAAAACAACACAAGCAACAAAACATTCATAATGAAACTAGTAAAAACAATGAACAAAACAATGAACGATTAAAACTTGAATAATAAAACAAAAGATTAAAGGAAAGGAGAAGAGAAATTATACCGAATTAGTAAGGAAGAAAGATTGAAACTTGTAGTAATAAGAAAACCCAAATACATCAACCAAGGTTGTCAATCTTGGTTGGATTCTTCAAGAATTCCATTAATACAAGGATTAAACTAAGATTAACGATTAACTAAGGACTAATCTACACTAATCTAAGCTAATCTAGGCTAAAGTATTCTAGGGTTTAGTGGGTAATGTCTGATCTAACATAACATAAGAATACAAGAGGAGGGGTATATATAGGGTTACAATGAATAAGGATAAGAAAAGAAGTGAAACGGAGCTGCAGATGGCCCATCTCAGCCGAGATGAGATGGTCTCGCCTGAGATGAGACCCATCTCGCCCGAGAAGGCCCCCTTCTCGCCCGAGACGGCCCATCAGTGGCTGCTTCTTTATTGCACTCCTTCCCGACCGAGAAGGCTACACTTCCCGCCCAGAAAGGGTCTTGTAGGCCTCAAATATTATCCCATAGGTCCCTCCTTGCTCTTGTTAGGCCTCTCATCAATTCTCGGTGCTCGGGAATGGGTCCCGAGGGCTCGGGAATGGGTCCCAAGGGCTCGGGATCGAGTCTAAGCCACCGGGTGATCGTTGCTTCTCCTCGTTGGCTTCAAATGTGTCTGAAACGAGTCGGAATCGTTCCATATCTCCAATAATGGTCCTAGGAACCTAACAAAAGCTAGAAGAAGCGTAAGTAGCCTCTAAAACCGCTCCGAAGAGCGATTCCACAAGAAAAACCGGGACCAAACACAACAAATAAGCACTACAAACCACACTTATCAACTCCCCCACACTTAACCCTTACTCGCCCTCGAGTAAGCACGAACTAACTACTAAACTAAAAAAAACTAGACTACTAACCGAGCGGCTATTAGCGCACCCTATGCCCTTTCAACTCACGCGAGAACACTTAGAGGAAAAGTGCTCTCCGCAAGGCAAGTGAGGTCTTGCGACAAAACTGTGGATGCAACCGAACACAAAAACACACAAACAAACAAACATACTAGCAAACAAACAATCGGTTGCATCCAAGAAGAAACAAATACCGCTTCCCTCTACAAAGCGGTGAAAGAAACAACGGTTAAGGACTCAAGGCAAGTGATAACGTTCCCAAGCTAATAACACAAATCGAAAAGAACAAAACCCTAATTGTATGACAACAAAGCAATAAGAACGTTGATAACTTACCTAGGTCCTCCTAACCTTCTAAGAACGTACTACGGGACGATCGGCGGGATGGAAAAAGGATGAACCACAGTGTTAGTCGACACTGTAGGTAAGTGAGACCCCGCCCCCTTTAGCGATGTGCCAAGAGGGTCGTCCCATGTTCAAGAACCGCCTAACTAGTCCAAGTAAAAAGGTGGATAAGGTTTGCAAAATGAGGGAAGACCAATCATTACCGCTATCATCCTTCCTAGGGACTCGGTCCTTTAGTAGGCTCTTCACGGTAACGATCGGAAAAAGGCTGATTTTGAGAGGGTGAGAATCTTTTTGTGAGACGATTTTCTTTTGGCATTTTTCTTTCTTTTGAATTTTTGCTTTTTGTGTTGCTATCCCATTTCCTTTTCATCTTTTGTATTTTCTTTTTGCCTTTTTGTGCCTTTTCTTTTTCTTCAATCTTTTCTTTCTTTTTCTTTTCTTTGCCCTTTTGGCTAGATTTGAGTTGTAGGCATTTCTTTTTCGCAACTAAGAAAGAGAGAGATTTCAACAAATTGCAACTTTATTTTGTGGATATGTGTAGGAGGTAGGGGAATGGGTATGTCGGGAGCGCGCTTTCCCTCCAAATCCTCAAAAAAGGGGAAAAACTTGGACTAATCAAACAATTCCGAACACGATCACCTAAGGAACGGGACTCGGCAACCAAGGCATTTTCACACCGTGGGTGGTCATAGTGGTCAAAATGCAAATCCCGTAGTAAATCCCTAGTAGACTAGGTGGACTCAAGGTAAAGGACCAACGAAACTATTGATTTAGGGTCATTCTACTAGACTAAAGTCCAAGACTCGATTCATACTACTAGAAAAGGAAAGTAAACAGTTGCACACTAGCCTCAAAACCGGGTTTTCGAAAATCTTTTTACACGCTAGACACAACTACACATCACAAGACGAAGACATGACGAAAATGAAAGAAAAAGAGGCAAAGGCAACAAAACAAGACAAAACAAACAAACACACAAAGAGAACAAACACCACCCCGAACTTCCAAACAAGCAACCAATCAACCAAAAATCTTTACAAAGCTCCACCCGAGCACACATCATCACAAATCTCCTCCAAACTCCACAAGAGACAAAGAGGAAAAAGGGATAAAAGACGTTACCGGATGTCATGAAAGCCTTCCAAAGTTAACGGTGATTAGGCGACCTACAGGGAAAAAGGGAGGCAAACACACACAACACAACAAAAGTACGACACAACGACACAAGAGGAAAACACACAAAAGAAAATCTTTTTGATTTTGTGAAAAAAATTCAAATTTTTATGGCTTTTTTAAGATTTTTCGAAAAACAACGAAAATAAAAATAAAATTAAACTGTACTAGAACATCGCTCCCCCACACTTAAACCGAGCAATGCCCTCATGCTCGATCGTAGTGTATGGAGATACTAAAGAAAAGAAAAGAAACTACGAAAATAAAGCTAAAAATCGAAAATGAAGCGAAGAAAAGGGTAGAATGTGTCCGGCCGGGGTGTAGTCAAGTCACCATGTGCCGAGACGAGAAAAGATATGGATGGGGGAAGAAATAAAAAGAAAAAAATAAAAGGAAATGGGAGGGGAGGACTAGGTGTAATCAAGTCACCTAGCCCGAATTCCGCCCGAATCCGACTAAGTCCTACAAAAAGGGTGAAAATCTTGTAAATTTGGATTTTTCAAATGACTCTCGATGTAGTCACGTCACCGAGAGTCGGGAGCAACGACAACCAAGGCCCCGAGGGCCACCATGACACAATAATGATAAGGGGAAGGGGAATACACAAAGGGAGACAAGCAATAAAAGACGGAAAATAAACGAGAGTCGCCTTACCAATTGGTTAGCAACTCAGTAACTCCATAGTCTCAATAATCAATATCGGCACATTTGCTTGTCTTCTTTATCTTCATCCCACTTCTTACTTGATAAGCTTTCATGGTCGAAGTACTAAGCTTGCAATGGTATAATGAGGGTGGGATTTGAGGGTATATTCGGTGGAAAGTGAAGATAAGATGATGTAAGGGTATGTAAATGAAGTGTAGGGGTCATAAGATAGGTGCAAGGGTAGGTAGAGAGGTTGGGAGGGGGTATAAAGTGGTTGGGTGGGATCAAATGTCGAAGAAGAGGCAAAAAGAGGAGTAGGGCACTCATCCCGATCGGGATGACATCCTTCCCGGTCGGGATGGCTCATCCTTCCCGGTCGGGACGCTCTCTTCCCGGTCAGGAGGACTCTTCTAGCCCTTCATAATCTTAATAGCTTCACCCACAAGGCCACCAATACAACGAGACCTATAATCTCGTTCCCAAAAGCTTAAGAAAAGCTCAAAAACCCGACTTCCTTGCTCAAATCCAAGCTCTATCAATAACCACTCCTCTCTAAGATTCATCTTCACTTTGCACCTATCAAATAAGCTCAAAACATCCATCAAAATCCCTCCCTCACATCGCTCATCAAAAAATTCCTAGATTACAAGGATCCCACAAAACAAACGAATCCTAGAAACAAAATTATAAATAACACAATTACAAACACAAGAACTCTAAAGAAGAAGGAAGAAGAATATACAACATGACGGTTCTTTAGGGACTCCGTCAAACCGAGGATGGTGGACTCTCATTTTTCAACCATAGCCCTCAAGGGCTTGGAGGAGCAAGTCAAACGCACGACCGACATCGTAATGATGGCCCAAAGAGTGCCCAAGCCAAGCTATCCTCCACGGCCTCCAAGGTGGAGGCAAGAAGTGGTAATCCAATGACCCAACGTCATCTTGCACGTTGTCTCCGGGGTCTATCCATCCTACAAGCCTTACCGATCTCTTCCTCCCCAAGCATCGTCTCCTAGCACAACCAAAGCTCAAAATTCTAGCACAAGTGTCAAAAGGGAGTTTAACCCTCTTCTTATCATCAAGCAAACCCAAGTCATCAGCAAGCTCCGGCCCATTATCTTCCAATCCGAAAACATCGTTCTTCCCCACATCATCAATAAGAAGAGATTTAAAACTCATACAAGCGGTTTCAACCTCTTCTAAACCAAGATCCAAATTACACACAAGGGGTTCACAATGTTTCAATGGATTGTCACATATGGGCGACTTGATTTCTTCATTCATGTCCCATGACTTCACAGCACTTATCACCTCACTCAACTCATCCCAAAGTTCAACATCCTCAACAATAGTCTCAAAAGAAGCGGCATGAACCTCAAGAGGAGGGCAAGCGGTGGGGATTGAAGGTTCAACAAGTATAGAGGGGGTAGACTCTTGACTTTCCTCTATTATATTGGTGTTTTCATCAATGAAACTCTTCAAATTCCCACTATCCTCACCCAATTCTTCACCAAAAACTCCTCCATCAAGGATTATCTCCTCTTTCGCCTCTTCTAGGGTAGACGATTGAGGTTCTTTAAAGGAAATTTCGCTACCAAAAGGACCTTCATCGGCGGCTTCGTGATTAGGTTGCTCCCTTTGCTCAAGTGAGCACCCTTCATTGAGTTGCGATGTTCGAGATAAAAACATTACGGTTTTAACCGATAACGCATTTAATCGAGCATCCATCGCCTCGGTTTCCCTTCGATATTGGGCCAAGAATTCCTACATTTGAATGGCCATTTCTTGTTGGCTCCTTTGAAATTGATGAAATTATTGATATAACTCCAAGTTGGGCATTTGGTGGTCATTGGGGTTTTGGAGTGCTACTTGTAAACCTTGATGATGCCCAAGTGGTGGGGCATCATATTGTGGGTAGTGAGGTTGAGGTGATTGGTGATATGGTGGGTTTTGGGGAAATTGGCTTCCATATCCTTGAAGCTCATACCCACGGGTTTCTTGATTACCCGATGAAGCTTGGTGGTAGCTTGGAAACATCACGGCATAGTCTCGATTCATGGAGGAAGAGGAGTAGCTTGTTGCGGCTTCTATGGGTGGGGAGTTTAGATCGAACCTCATGCTATACTCGAAAATCGTGGCTCGTACCCGGTTAAGGACCTCTCAATCTAGCAACCGTTCGTTAAAGCGGCTCTAAGTTGTAAAGAAGAAGATGGTCACCACCTCTAGGCGCAAACTGTAGAGGAGCAAACGTGAGAAGTCTAGTGCTTTTTGGGCACTAGACAAGAAGGAAATAAACTTCGCACACACAAGAACAAAAAGAAAAACACAAAAACAAAAGACAAAGTCAAGTAAATAGGCAAACAACGTCTAAACTAGCACCGTCCCCGGCAACGGCGCCAAATTGATGGGAGGGATTTGTCATAGATCCCGCCACCAAATAAAAACCAACTATTCCTAACACGTAGATAGGGCAAGTCGGGTCGAGTCCACGAGGACGGTAAAGAGGTGTCTAGACTAAGGTCACCCAAATACAAGACTAGGTTAACTTGGCTAAGCTAAACTAGAACGATAAGAACAACGACTAAAATAACGAAGAAATCAAACAAGGAAAGAATAGGGTTAGGTCGGGTTCATAAGTGTAGTAGGATAGTTGGGAGATCGATGGTGCAAGGTTCACCTAGTTACTAAGGTTGGCCCGCGCTCTCGCGTCAAAGACTATGTCCGCACTCTCGTGTCAAAGACAAAACCCGAATACTTATGCAAGGTCGGTCCGCGCTCTCGCGTCAAAACCAAAGTCCGCACTCTCGTGTCAAAGACTAAACCCGAATACACAAGAATTCAATCACAAGTCAACCACAAAATGAGAAGAAGAAGACTAGCATGAGAAGGATGGCCAATTCTACTCAAACAAGCAATTCAACAAACACATGGAGTGCTCAACATGTGACTAGTAACAAAAGGATCCACCTTTACCCACAATCAAACCCTAACCATCCATAATCAACACTTAATCCCCCTACTAACCCCACAAAAAGGTCTACTCACACATGTTCAAACTAATACTAACACAAAGAAAGGAAAACAACACAAGCAACAAAACATTCATAATGAACTAGTAAAAACAATGAACAATGAACAAAACAATGAACGATTAAAACTTGAATAATAAAACAGAAGATTAAAGAAAAGGAGAAGAGAAATTATACCGAATTAGTAAGGAAGAAAGATTGAAACTTGTAGTAATAAGAAAACCCAAATACATCAACCAAGGTTGTCAATCTTGGTTGGATTCTTCAAGAATTCCATTAATACAAGGATTAAACTAAGATTAACGATTAACTAAGGACTAATCTACACTAATCTAAGCTAATCTAGGCTAAAGTATGCTAGGGTTTATGGGTAAAGAAGAACATAAGCTAAGATTACAAGAGGGGTGTATATATATGGTTACAAGAGGAAAGGAGAAGAAAGGAAGCAAAAGCGGGATGCAGCTCTCCCATCCCGGCCGGGAAGGTGGTGGTCCCGACCGGGACGAAGTCCTTCTCGGCCAGGACGGCTCAAAACAGGAGTTGTCTCTTTTGTGCTCTCTTTCCCGACCGGGAAGGCACTTGATTTCAATCGGGAAGGCTTTATAGGCCTCCAATAAGAGCTCTAAGGTCCCTCCTTGCTTCTCATGAGCTTCTCATCGATTCTCGGTGCTCGGGAATGGGTCCTGAGGGCTCGGGAATGGGTCTCAAGGGCTCGGGATCGAGTCTAAGCCACCGGGTGATCGTTGCTTCTCCTCGTTGGCTCCAAATGTGTCTGAAACGAGTCGGAATCGTTCCATATCTTCAATAATGGTCCTAGGAAACTAAAAAAAGCTAGAAGAAGCGTAAGTAGCCTCTACAACCGCTCCGAAGAGCGATTCCACAAGAGAAACCGGGACCAAACACAACAAATAAGCACTACAAACCACACTTATCAACTCGGTAGGGGGTGGGCGACCTAAGATGACAAGATTCTTAAGTTGCGCTATTCCTTAGCCTAGGCGAGTGGCAAAACGGTCGAATCCCCAAAATGGGACAGATCTATTATATGGGGGTTGCAGTAGTATGTAATGAGACTGTTTTGGCATGACAAGACTTAGCAGTAGCAATGTTGTATCTAGTGCTCTTTTTTGAATTCATGGTTTTGGGGGTACATTCCTAAAGTAGGTGTTACTTCGAGTCCCTGACAGATTCTCGTCTTAGACTGAGCCGAGTACTAGGACACACCATAGAAAGGAGGCTAGTTTTTGAAAAAAATTAGATTTTGTGAGTGGATGGAGAAATTTTGTCTAAGAGAAGCCCCCAGACGACAAAGTGAACTGTTGAGAACATGATAATGTCGTGATAGGAATATGGTGCTTTTGAATGTGTGTCAATGTGGGTGGTTGTGCCCTTGTCAAAAGGCTGCCTACGTATTCACGTGTAGTGAAATCAAACCAAGTCGTAGTTCAGGAGATTGGAAGATATAATATGGTGCCTAGTTTATTAGGGCTTTGTGTGTAACAAACCATAGTGTGGACATGACATAGGTCCACCCTGACGCGGCCACGCGCGGGTTTGGGGAGGCGAATGAATCTCCATATGAGATGGGTCGAATTGAAATTTAAATCGAAGTGGAGTCGCCACCGAACTTTGTGGGAGTTCGGGCCCGTTCGAACCCACTCTATATCTTAGTGGGCCATGCACAAAGTATGGCCCATTCGGATGTTAGAATTTATTAGGCTCGTCCCTTTGCATTTGATACCGATACCGACATTATCGGATACCGTGTATTGAATGACTCTCGTGTGCCAATGGATTCGGATATCCGGAAACCATGGTTCTGAGTAAGGGATGAGGGTACGTGTTGGGAAGTTCACAAAGAACACCCAACCCCGCCCGCACATTAGCGGCCTCTACTAAGATATCGTTTGACTTTCGAAAATGCGTGTTAGTAATACGATGAAATGATATGCAAACAGCGTTTTGACTAACATGCGAGAATTTGAATGGGTTGCTAAGTCGATTTAATGCATCTAAATTTAACGTCAAAGTCGTATTTAGCATGCGAGATTCTTTTAGTACAATAAAAGAATAATGAGAATAAATCGAAAAGACATAAACAAACGAGTTAGTAACGGTAAATAACGATAATAACGGTTTGCAAATAACATAGAATGATATAGAATGAAGTAAATAACATGATGCATGATTTTAGAAAGTAATAAATCACGTGATAGGCTTGACACGTGTTGACCGAAGTCATTGAAAATATTTTATCGAGACTTAAAGGGTGTTAAAAGACTCACGGTTTTGATGAACCAGGAGCCACTCGATCGAGTCACTGAGGGACTCGACCAAGTGGTCTCGAAAAAAAGGTTCTACCCGATTTTTGGGGTGGCACTTAATCGAGTGGGCTAAACACTCGGTCGAGTGGTACCTGTACGAATCAAGATTCGTTTCGATTTTGTTTTCTAAATTTGCTTTCGTGTTTGAAAATCAACGATTCGTTAGGTCGCGTAGAAATACAACGGGATTTATACTCGACCTGAATCTCTCGATACTCGCCATATTTCATACTCGATTATGAGGTCGGTATCGAATATTTTGAGTGTGCCTTAAAAAGAAGATGTTGGAAGGATTGTTGTTAATTGAATTAAGACGAAATAATTTATTTTGTGTCACGGTTTTCAAGGAACCGCGCGACCCGCGCGAGAGGGGCGCGACCCGCGCAGCCACGCGACTCGCATGATACACGTGCAACCCGCGTAGCGAACTGTTCTCAATCCCACCTTTTCGTTACTCCTCGTACCCGGTGCTTGATTATAGGACCAATACCGAATACTTAGAGTAAAGTTTTAAAAAGATTTTGTGAGTCGCTTAAATCGAACTAGAACGAAATAGATTTTTCTCCGCGTTTATAGTGTCGTAATTAATTCTTGCCGAATTAGATGACAACTATTTTAGCATCAACGAAAATCGTGCTAGTTAGGTTTATTGACTAAATCGCTTAGATTCAACATCCAACTATTGAGTTGGTATCGAATCTAATAGATTGACGCTTTATATTTGTTTGAACAAAAAAAACTCGACTTGACTCCCTCCGCATCCCGACATTGTAATAAATCCTTGCAGATCGCGTGATGTTGGATCCGCATCAACGGGTTTTGACTCATAAAAAGAGAGTTTTAAAAATTGATAAATATGCGATAAATAATGATTACGACGCGACGAGAATAAGAAGAGACGATGTTTTTGTTGTTGACTTGTTTCAACATTCAAGCGTTCTGGGTGTCGGGATAAGCGACCGGCAACGTCGGGTGAAGCACCCTTGTATATTCGGATTTCCTTATCCCGTCATCATTCACGCTCGACACGAATCCGCAATTATTTTAATGTCTTATATTAGTGATACTAATGATATTATATACGCGACAAAATGAACAAATAAAAGACGACGACGAAAAGAGTGGACGGACGAGAAGAGGGAGAGAAAGAGAGAAGATGTCGGGATTATTTCACCTTCAACCTACGTGTTTCTTGTTCTCAGACGAGACTCGTTAGTTGTGGATTGCACGGGAGTATCGAGATGTAGGCGGAGTTATGGCGGTTTTGGGTTCGATTCCTAGATGCTAGGGTTTAAGGTTGAAGATGATGAGTTGTGATGGGTGAAGATTAGGGTTTGTAGAAGGTAGATTAGGGATGTAAAGTTATGTAAAAGTTGTCAAAAGGGTTGCAAAGGGGAGGTATTTATAAGAATGCTCCCCCTACCCGACCTAGGGCTACTCGACCGAGTACCCTGCTGACTCGGTCAAGTGGCCCAAAGCAGCGCAGCCGGGCCTATTTGAGGGCCCACTCGACCGAGTGGGCTGACACTCGATCGAGTGGCCTGGGTCAGCTGAAACGAAGGGGTCCGGTTTTTTGGACCTCGGGTTGGGTATTTTGTGGGTCTTGTATATGGGTTGGACTTTTGATGTTTGCATGGCTATTTTTTGTGTTTTGGAAATGACTTTGACCGGGGTTTGACCCGATCGCTAAAAGATGGTTTTATTTCTGGTGTCGGTTTTGACTCAAATTAGTCTTATTTGATTGGAATTGACCCACTGGGCCCGAATTTGAGGTCAGTTTTGTGAGATTTGTACTCCGTAAAAAGCCCAAGCCAGAAACTAATGGTTTCGAGCCCATATCCGAGCGCGTAGAAACACATTTGCGTCCGATCATCATCGGGTGATTTTTTTGGAAAATTCTATAGACACCTAGCAGCCAAATGTGGATGTCTACAGAGCCCCCACTCTGACTGAGGCTTGGACAAGGCGAAAGTCAGAATAGATACCAGACCAATCGAGGATTAAGACCTGGTAGACTTCCGGTCGGGTCGTTAATAGTATGTTAGACTTGCGTGAAGGTCTCACCAGCCATAAGACAGAAATCATACCTGAGTAGATGATGATAACTCCGTGGGGAATCAGGCTTGTCACATAAGTCCTGGGTGCGCCTATATATGGGCCCATCCCGTGCTGTTCCGGGGAAAATGCCGCCTAGGGCTTTCCGCCGGGGAGTTATATGAGTTGTGCGGGGTTGCCTCTGAAGCCTTGAGTCGTACCTGTATCAGTTACATAACTTTTGCATGCAACACGTAGGTAGAAATATGACTTGCGCTGGGGAAAAAATTTGAATTTTTGGAATTTTGAATTTTTGAAATTTTTGAAATTTTGAAACTTTTGAAAATTAGGAATACTCGGGATGACTAATTCCCGGGCTAAGATTGGAGAATCTGAGGCTAGGCCTGTATATGTAAACCCTCCGGGAATAAGAAACTTTTATGGAAAAGTGATATGGAAAGAGGGTTGTAAAGCTTGATGCTATAAATACCCCTCCTTTGTCATAATTTTCTTCACAACTTCCTCGCAATTCTTTTTTTTTCTCAAAAGAAAGTTCTTATTCCTTTCAAAAAAATTTAGTCATGGGAATCGAGTGATTGACCACGATGCTGCAAGAATGGTCCCGACGCTTTAGGGACACGGATAGGGTGGCTCTGAACCAAACGGGTATTACTCAGCTGTATACGTTCCGTCACATGCAGATAGATCGCCACTTTCTTGATGCTTGTTTGTCCTATTGGGACGATACATATCATGTCTTTGCCTTTCCTCGGGGCGAAATCAGTCCTTTACCCGAGGAGATTGCTGCTGTGGGAGGATGGAACCCGATACTTGGTCCAGCTGTCCCGTTTTCGGTCCATGATCCTAAGAGGAAGCTACGGGAATTTTTAGGACTTTCCCATAATGAGGTATCTCGCATGATGGAGGATGATAGTATTTCTTTCATCGACTTGGCCTAGAAATTTATGAACCCCCATGATGTCCGGGTCAGACCGGTTCACAGCCGTAGGGCTTTCTCCTTTTGTATGCTCCACGTTTATGCCTTTGAAGGTCACATGGATTTGTTGTCGTGCATGGGTAACTCTCGTCTTTTAACCGTGGTTGACTTGATGGAAACGGAGCATAGTCCAGCCTGGCTGATTACGGGAGAAATTATCCAGGGTTTGCATAACCGCAAGAGGGATCCATCGGTTCGTCTAACCGGGAGCACGCGTTTATTGCAGGTATATCGCTTCGGGTTTTTTTGATTTTTCTTAATTCCTCAATTTTTCGATTTTTACGACTTTACTGCTGCAGTGGGCACTCGATCGAGTCACCCTGGCACTCGATCGAGTGCCCTCGTAAAAGCCTCATGTTTCGATTTCAGAGGTGCCACTCGATCGAGTGACTCCCAGGTACTCGATCGAGTGCCCTTAGGCGGACACCCACTTTGTCCCGAGAGCTCATATTTTGTTTCCTTTTTTCAGATCTGGCTATTTGAGAGGCTATCAGTCATAGATCCTCCCCTTGACTCAAGTAAATACCGTCATAATCAGGTGATGACGAGGAGACGGGCTATTGATTTTTCTCGCCAGATTACTCAGAAGTATTAGGACGAAGCGTTATCATTCCATAGCGGTCCGTTGATTCGATGGGTAGTGCCATGGTGGCCCATTTATGTTTGGACGGTCTTGGCTCCGAGGGATAAGGCTCGTTATCAGGTAATCTTGTCTTTCAGGCAGACAATTCATCTCTACCCAGACCGCATACTAAGACAGTATGGTTGGACCCAAAGAATCCCGGAGGTTGAAGCAGCTGTGAGTGAATCTACCCAACTGACTGACGTGATGTGCGATACCTGGATGCAAAGATGGTACACCCGGCATACTTGGCCTATTCCCAAATCTCTTCATTCAATCTGGGTTTCAGACTCCTATGTGAAGTGGACTAAAGCAGATACTGCCAAAGCCCGAGCTGCTCTAAAGGTTGATGAAGCTTTTGACCTGCTGCAAAGGGAACAAGTCAAAGACAATAAGGGCTTTTTTTACGAAGGCGACACTCCGGCTACTCTGGTCCGTTTTATGTCAGGTCAAAGAAGAAGGACTAGGACTCAAGGTGAAGGGTCTAGTGCTAGAGGTGCGCGGAGGAAGGTGAGCCCCCAGACTGACTTAAAAAGGAGACTTGGCCCAAGACTGGCAGTGCAGGACCGACTTGGCCCGCGAGACAGGCTACCTGAGCACGTGCGGGCTCGACTTGGACGGTGACCATGGCAGAAGACCCGCTGTCAAAGAAACGGGTTCGAGCTAAGGAGGTTCCTCTCGTGATTCGGGAACGCTCGCTCCCGCCCCGGCAACCTCGGGCTCCGCGTGACCCAAAGAACAAGGGAAAGGGCAAAATGCATGACCACTAGCTAGTCTCCTTAATTTTATTATTTAAGTATTATTACTATTTTGTGGTGTGTTTTTTTGTGTTTGCCGTTCTTTTTTTTGGTGTAATTTTGGAATTCCCGAGTTTATCGATTTTTAATAAAGACATATTAGTGAATACAGTTTCCGTCTTTTTCGTTATTGCAGTGGTTGTACCATTTCGAGGGGTTGCCTACGTATCCACAATTAGTGGAATCAAACTAAACGTAGTTCAAACATAGATTTTTTTTGCAATTTTCGAAATACACCAAGACTATTAGTTCAAGATGTGCGACAGTAGGATGAATAATCCTAGCTCATTGACTTGCTTACAATTTTTGAAAATTTATAAAAAGACAATTTTTTATAAATTTTTTGCAAATGACATTGAGATAGGGTTTATGGTAGTAGCGCTTCAACTGGTCCAAGTTGGTTGGGTTGACAAATTCGTTCCCGTCCAAGTCCGTTAGCATCACCGCTCCTCCTGATAGGACCTTCTTTACTAAATACGGCCCAGCCCAATTGGGTTTGAACTTTCTTCTTGGGTCGACAGGTAGTAAGGCCCGGAGGGATTTTAGAACTAGATCCCCTTCTTTGATATTTCTGGGCCTAACTCTTTTGTTGAAAGCCCGTTGTATCCTCTTTTGATATATTTGGATATTGTTAAGGGCCCGGGACCGTTGTTCGTCTACAAGAACTAGCGAGTCGTATCGGGCTTGGACCCAATCTGCTTCAGGCACTTGCCTCTCCAGTAAAATCCTAAAGGGATGGTACTTCCGGTTCGACTGGTTGGACCGCTTCCATTCCATATGTCAAATAATATGGGGTTGCTCTGGTCGCGGTGCGAATTGACGTTCGGTACCCCCATAGGGCAAAAGGTATTTTGTCGGGCCAGTCCCGGTAATTTTCAGCCATCTTTTTAAGTATGGTGACAATCATTTTATTAGCCGCCTCTACCGCTCCATTTGTCTGGGGCCGGTAAGGTGAAGATGTATGCCTTTGGATTTTATATTTCGCTAGCAACGCAGCGGTTTTAGCTTGGAAATGGGTCCCGTGATCACTAATAAATTCGTGCGGGATCCCGTATCGGCATATGATCTTGTTTTGGATGAATTTGGCAACAAGCTTGGCATTCAAGATCCGGTACGACTCGGCTTCGACCCATTTGGTGAAACAGTCGATAACCAAAACCTCCCATCCCGGAAGGGTTCACCTTTCCAATTATATCAATTCCCCATGTTGAGAATGGCCATGGCGACTGATTTACTGTATTTTGGTCCCATTTTCCTTGTGGAATCGCTCCTTGGGAGCGGTTTATGGGCTACTTATGCTTCCTTTAGCTCGTTTCAGGTTCCCGAGACCATTCATGAAGAGTTGGAGCGATTCCGACTCAATACATACACCTTTTGGAGCCAACGAAGTGAAGGAACGATCACTTGATGCCTTGGATTCGACCCCGAGACCTTGGGACCCAATCCCGAGCCTCCGAGACCCGATACCGAGACCCGAGAATCGATGAGAAACCCATGAGAACCAAGGAGGGACCAAAAAGATCATAATGGAGGCCTACAATGTCCTTCCCGGGCGGGATGATGCCTTCCCTATCGGGAAGGAGTGCACAATTGAAGATGGTTCTGTTTTGAGGCCTTCCCGACCGAGAAAGGGGCCTTCCCGACCGGGAAGGGGTCCTTCCCGACCGGGACCAACTCATCCCGACCGGGATGGCCCAGCTACAGGCCCGCGTCACTTGTTTCCTTTCCTCCACTCATTGTAACCCTATATATACCCTCCCTCTTGTAATCTAAGCTTATGTTCTTCATTACCCACAAAACCCTAGACTACTTTAGGTTAGATTAGCTTAGATTAGTATAGATTAGTCCTTAATTACTCGTTAATCTAGTGATTACTCTTGTATTATTGGATCTCTTGAAGAATCTATCAAGCTTGACAACCTTGGTGGAATTGTTTGAGTTTTCTTCTATGCAAGTGTTCTTCTTTGCATCCTTTGTAGTTGGTATAATCTTTCTCACTCTTTTTACTCTTAATCTTGTTTGTTCCTTCAAGTTTCAATCTTTGATTATTGTTTATCGTTCTTGATTGTTCTTCATGGATGTTTTTATGTTTGTGATGTTTCCTCTTGTTTATGTTAATCTTAGTTTGATTATGAGTGATTAGATTCCTTGTGGGGTTAGTAGGGGGATTAAGGGTAGAATATGGGTGATTAGGGTTTGATTAGGGGTAAAGGGTGAATCTTTGTTGTTAGTCACATATTGGGCACACTATGTGTTTGTTGAAATGCTTGTTTGAGTTGTAGTGGCCATGCTTCTCATGCTACTCTTCCTTTACTCATTGTTTGTCTAGTATGTGATTATGTTGAGAATAGTCGTTAGACATAAGAGTGTGGACTAGGGTTTAGACGCGAGAGCGCGAACCCACCTTGACATCGGTCCAAGTAGCGAGAGCCCGGACCGACTCTAGCAATTAGGAGACACCTACACCCTTGATTACCCAAATCATCCTACTATGCTTATGAACCCGACCTAACCGTACTCTTTCCTCGTTCGATTTCTTTAGTTCGATAGATTCGTTTAGCCTTAATTGTTACCCCTAGCCTGGCCATAGTCTTAGTTCATTCCCTTCTCATCGTTCTAGTTTAGTTTAGCGTCGAGACCTAGTCAAGTCTTTAGGTGGAACTTGGTCCAAACCCTCTTTACCGTCCCCGTGGATTCGACCCCACTTGCCCTAGCTACCCACTAGGAATAGTCGGTTTTATATTGATCGGCGGGACCCACGGCAAATCCCACCATCAATTTGGCGCCGTTGCCGGGGACGGTGCTAGTTTAGACCTTGTTTGCCTAGTTACTTGACTTTGTCTTTTGTTTTGTGTTTTTCTTTTTTTTTTTGTTTCTTTGCTTCTTCTGTGTGTGAGGTTTATTTCTCTCTTGTCTAGTGCCCAAAAAGCACTAGGCTTCTCACGTTTGCTCTTAGTCTACAGTTTGTGCTTAGAGGTGGTGACCATCTTCTTCTTGCAACTTAGAGCCGCTTTAACGGACGGTTGCTAGATTGAGAAGTCCTCAACCGGGTACGAGCCGCGATTTTCGAGCAAGCATGAGGTTTGATCGAAACTCCCCACACTCGGGAGCCGATATGAGCTACTCTTCTCCCTCTATGAATCAAGGGTATGACAAGACGTCCCCCTACCATAATCAAGCTTCTTGGGGTAATCAAGACTCTAGTGGGTATGATATTCAAGGATATGGGAACGGCTACCAACAAGTGAATGCTTATCACTCCTATAATCATGGTGACTATTACTGAAGCTATCAATGTGAACCCACCATGTTTCATCATGATTCACCTTATGGAAGCCAATTTCCCAAAAACCCACCACATTACCCTCCACCCCAACCACAATATGAACCCCAAAACCCACAATACTACCAATCATCTCAACCTCACTACCAACAATATGATGCCCCACCTCTTGGGCATCATCAAGATTTTCAAGGAGCTTTACAAAACCCCAATGACCACCAAATAAATGCCCAACTTGGAGTTATATCGATCGATTCTTCAATTGCAAAAGAGCCAACAAGAAATGGCCATCCAAATGCAAAAGGAACAAGATGAATTCATGGCCCAATATCGAAGACAAGTGGAGGCGATTGATGCTCGATTAAATCTTATATCGGCTAAAACCGTGATGTTTTTAACTCGAACGTCACAACTTGACGAAGGGTGCTCACTTGAGCAAGGGGAGCAACCCAATCGTGAAGCCGCCGATGACGTCCCCTTTAGAAGCGAAACTTGCTTTGAAGAACCTCAATCGTCTACCCAAAAAGAGACGAATGAGGATATGACCCTTAGTGAAGGCATTGTTGGTGAAGAATTGGAGGAGGTTAGTGAGTTGGATGGGTTGGTAGAATTTGTGAAGTTGTTGGGAGAAATTGACAAGCCCAAGTTGCCCTTGTTCGAGAATGTAGAAAAACATCAAGAGCCCCTTGTAAGTGAACCAAGCAATGATTTGGAAGAGATTAAAACCGCCGGTAGAAGTTTCAATTCTCCTCTCCAAGATGACGTGGGGACAAGCGATGAAGATAGGGAACCACAACTTGAGGAAAGTGTGGGGGTGTGCAACGAGGAAGTGAGGCCAAAGCCGTTTTTTGTGCCTCATGATGAAGACTTGAAGCTTGATAGTGATTGGAGGCGATGCCTAGGGAGGAAGAGGTCGGTGAAGCTCGTGGGATGGACAGACCCCGGAGACAACACGAGTGATGATATTGGGTCTTTTGAGGACTACTCCTTACCTCCACCTTGGAGGCCGTGGAGGATTGCTTGGCTCGAGCACTCTTTGGGCCGTCTCTATGATGTCGGTAGTGCGTTCGACTTGCTCCTCCATGCCCTTGAGGGCTATGGTTGAAGAATGAGAGTTCATTATCCTCGGTTTGACGGAGTTCCTTAAGAACCGTCATGTTGTACATTCTCCTACCTCTCTTCTCTTTAGCTTTGTGTTTGTAATTATGTTTATTGTGATTTTGTTCCTAGGACTCTTTGTTTTGTGATATTCTTGTTATTTGGTTTGTTGATGAGCGTTGTGAGGGAGAGAATTTGATGTTGTGTTTGAGTTTATTGTGATAGGTGAAGTGAAGATGACTCCTAGAGAGGAATGGTTATAGATAGAGCATGGATTGTGAGCAAGGGAACGGGTTTTTGAAACTTTGAATAGCTTTTGGGGTTTTGGTAGCCACAAAGAGAGCGTCCCGACCGGGAATAAGTCATCCTGACCGGGAAGGGTGAAGCATCCCGACCGGGAAGGATCCATCCCGATCGGGATGAGGGTACCATATTTTGGGTTTACTGGAGTGCCATCCCGATCGGGACGGGAGCTTCCCGACCGGGACGGGTATGTCATCCTGACCGGGACCATCCATCCCGACCGGGATGGCTCCCTTACTCCCCCTTGTGCCTCTTCTTCGTCATTTGAGTCCACCCAACCATTGTACACCCCCTCCCAACCTCCCTTCTTCTCCTTGTTCCTATCATACGACCCTTACACTTTATTTACATGCCATCACTTCATTTCCTCTTCACTTTACACCAAGCCCCACATCAAATCTCACCCCCTCACACCATTACTACCTCAACCATGCGATACTTTCACGTTTGAAGCGGGATGACAATGATGACGACAAGCAAAGTGCTTATATTGACTTATGAGACGATGGAGCGAGTGAGTTGCTAACCGCGTGGTACGGCAACTATCCTTTCTTTTCCGTCTTTTATAGCTTGTCTTCTTTTGTTAGTTCCTCTCCCCTTCTACACTTTTGTGTCATGGTGGCCCTCGGGGCCTTGGTATTTGTTGCTCCCGACTCTCGTTGACGTGACTACATCGAGAGCCATTTCAAAATCCAAATTTTACAAGATTTTCACCTTTTTGTAGGATTTAGGCGGATTTGAGCGGAATCCGGGCTCGGTGACTTGATTACACCTAGTCCTCCCCTCCCATTTCCTTTTATTTCCTCCTTTTTATTTTTTCCCCCATCCATATCTTTTCTTGTCTCGGCCCACGGTGACTTGACTACACCCCGGCCGGACACATTCTACCCTTTTCTTCATCTTCGTTTTTGATTTTTAGCTTTATTTTCGTAGTTTCTTTTCTTTCCTTTTGTCTCTCCACACACTACGATCGAGCATGAGGACATTGCTCGGTTTAAGTGTGGGGGAGCGATATTCTATCGTAGTTAGTTTTATTTTCGTAGTTTTTTCCGAAAAATCTTTAAAAATCCTAAAAATTTGAAAAAATTTCATAAAAATCAAAAAGATTTTTCCTTTTGTGTGTTTTACTTTTGCGTCGTTGTGTCGTATATTTGTTTTGTTGTTTGTGTTTTGCCTCCCTTTTCCTTATAGGTTGCTTAATCACCGTTAGTTTTGGAAAGCTTTCAAGACATCCGGTAACATCTTCTATCCCTTTACCCTCTTTATTTCTTGTGAAGTTTGGAGAAGGTTTTTGATGTGGTGTGCTCGGGTGGAGCTTTGTAAAGTTTGCAGTTGATTTGGACGCTTGTTTGGATGTTCGGGGTGGTGTTTGTTTCGTTTATGTGTTTGTTTCTCCTTGTTTTGATTTGTTAGCTTTTGTCCCTTTTTCTTTCATTTTCGTCATGTCTTTGTGTTGTGTGTGTAGTTGTGTCTTGTGTGTAAAAAGGTTTTCGAAAACCCGGTTTAGAGGCTAGTGTGCAAGTGTTTACTTTCCCTTTCTAGTAGTATAAATCGAGTCTTGGACATTAGTCTAGTAGAATGACCCTAAATCAATGATTTCGTTGGTCCTTTACCTTGAGCCCACCTAGCTTTCTAGGGATTCACTTCGGGATTTGCATTTTGACCATTTTGACCACCCACGGTGTGAAAAGGCCTTGGTTGCCGAGTCCCGTCCCTTAGGTGACCACGTTCGGAATTGTTTGACTAGTCCATGTTTTCCCCTTTTTTGTGGGTTTGAAGGGAAGGACGCTCCCCGACTCTCCCATTTCCCTACCTCCTACACATTTCCACACAATAAAGTTGCAATATGTTAAAGTCTCTCTTTCTTAATTGCCAAGAAATGCCTATCAATCAAAACAAGCCAAAAAGGGCAGAGAAAAGAAAATGAAAGAAAGTGAAAGAAAGAAAAGATTGAAGAAAAAAAGAAAAGGCACGAAAAGCCAAATAGAAAATAGGAATGTCAACATTATAACGGATCATCGCTTGTCAAGAGATAATGTTAGAGATAGAGAGAGAAAAAGCTCTGAAAACCTAGGTGATTAGAATAGCAGCTTTACTGGAAAAATGGGGAAATCCAGGAAATCTAATTCTCCACCGATTAATCCTTCACCAATAATAACAAAACTGAAAAAGAAAATACAAGAGAGAATTGAAGCTGAGAAATACAAAAATTCTTCAAAAAATAAGGGGATATTCAATAATGGGTCCGGTTTCGAAAGTTCAGAGGAGATGCAAGCTTATGAGCTGGAGAGAGAGTTGGAGGTGCTAGATGAAGAAATGGATACTGAGAATGAAGATGGAGAGCAACAGTGGGAGAATGTTCAGAAAGGTGGTAAGAATGGTAAGGTACTTCTTCAACTTACTGAGGAGGACGAAGCAGAGGAAATACAATATTGGTCTACTGCTATCTATGGGTATGTGGTAGGTGCAAATCCCCCTCTGAATGTTTTGAATGGTTTTTTTCGGCGTACATGGAAGCAGTTAAGCATAGATAAGATATCTTCTTTACCAAATGGAGTTTTTCTTGTTCGATTTAACTCTATGGAGGATAAATTTAAGGCGTTGGATACAGGGTATGTTATGTTTGATAGCAAACCAGTAGTCATCAAGGAATGGACACCAGAGAGTAAACTGATTAAGCAGAATTGTAAAACGGTGCCGATCTGGATTAAACTGCAGGGGTTGGAGGTGCAGTTCAAATGTAAGGGTATCGGACACACTAAGGATGTATGTAGGAAAGACCAAAATATACAACAAGTTGGGAAGAAGGTGTGGAAGCCAAAGGTTGTGGAACAAAGAGTTAAGACACCACCTATTCTAGTGGTCGATGGGAATGGATTAGTCACTCCTGAGGGGAACGGCATACTAATGTCGCCTCCGAAGATAACTAAACCACCTAGCTAGGAAGGAGGAAGAAGGTCCAAAGAAATTCTCACCGGGAGGGATGTCTTTCATGGAGGCTTTACTGAAATCACAGAGCAAGGAGAGTGGAGTTGGGAGGAATACAAGACCACCTGATGATGGATAGTGTAGGCTTTTGGAATATTAGGGGTCTCACTAGCCTAAATAAACAGAAGGACATTAAGTGGTTCTTGAATAAGAATAATGTTGGGCTATTCAGTCTGTTAGAGACTAGAGTGAAGGCTGTTAATTGGCTAAAAGTGATGAATAATATTTGTGGAGACTGGGCGATTACTAACAATAATGCTCAGCATAAGGGGGGCAGAATTTGGGTCCTTTGGAAACCTTATAAGTATGAGGTAAATGTTATTGAGGCTACGGCTCAGACTATTTTGATGTTGGTGAATGATAAAATGAGGAAACAACGGTATTATTTGACTGTGGTGTATGGTCATAATAAACCTGCTGATAGGAATGTTATGTGGAGCATTTTGAAGGGGCATAAGAATAGGATTACTGGTGCTTGGGTAATCTGGGGGGACTTCAACAATATTTTGCAACATGGGGATAGGATTGGAGCCCCTATCTCTTGGGCAGAAATAAAGAGGTTTCAAAACTGGGTGCATGAAAGTGAAGTTACTGAAATGACTACTTCTGGTTCCTTTTATACTTGGAACAATAAACATGAAGAGGGAATTAGAGTGTTTAGTAGGATTGATAGGGTGTTCTATAACTCTGATTGGCTGGATATGTTTTCTAATTCTAGTGGACATTTTCTACCCGAAGGGTTGTTTGATCATTCCCCTTGTCTAATCAGTTTGGAGGCTAGTAAGAATGCTCAGAAAACTAGTTTTAAGTACTTTAATATGTGGGCTTTGGATGAAAGGTTTGGAAACATTATTAAGGAAATCTGGGACATTAAAGTGGAGGGGACACATATGTTTAGACTGGTGCAGAAATTAAAAATGGCGAAAGGAGAGCTTAGGAAGTTGAATAAGGGCAGATTTTCTGAGGTGGAAAAAGCTTATCAATTGGGGTTAATTGCTTTGGATAATATCCAAAAACAGATGCATCAGGAGCCGTGGAATGGAGAAGTACAACAGCAGGAAAGAAGTGTGGCTAAGGAGGTTATGTTTTTGAGAAAGGCTGCTCAGTCTTTTCTTAAACAGAAGGCCAAATGTCAGTGGGTAGAGGAGGGAGATGATAATACATCTTACTTTCACTCTTGTATTAAAAGGAGAAGGGCTAGCAATAAAGTCATAAACATTAAGGACACTCAAGGAAATATTCTTACTGAACCTGAGGAGATAAATCAGGCGTTTGAGAAATTTTACATTGATTTGCTTGGAACTAGTAAGGAGGTTAGGCATGTGCATTTTCCTACTGTTAGAAAGGGGAAATTGGTTAGAGTGAACCATGTGGCAGAGTTGATGAAGCCTGTTTCGGGAGAGGAAATTAGACAATGTATGTTTGATATTCCTGGCGACAAGAGTCCTGGACCGGATGGTTACACAAGTCAGTTCTATAAGGATTCCTGGAGTATAGTTGGTAATAGTGTCATTCAAGCTGTTCAAAATTTCTTTAGGAATGGGAGGATGCTTAAGCAAGTAAATCATACCCTTCTCACTTTAATTCCTAAGTGTGCGATGCCTGAAAATGTGAGTCAATTTCGCCCGATCGCCTGTTGTAACACGATTTATAAATGCATTTCGAAGATCATGAGCACCAGATTGGGTAAGATTCTTCCTGACATTATTAGTCAGAATCAAAGTGGGTTTGTTCAAGGAAGAGAGATTGTGGAGAATATATTAATTTGCCAAGATTTGGTGAGGTTATATGGGAGGAAATCGTGTTCTCCGAGATGCCTGATGAAGATTGATCTCAGAAAAGCATATGATTCCATAGAGTGGCTCTTTCTTGAGGAAATGATGGTGGCTTTGAATTTTCCTAATAGGTTTATCTCGATGGTTATGGCTTGTGTTACAACTACTAGCTTCTCTTTGGTGTTAAATGGATCCACTTTTGGGTATTTTAAGGGGAAGAGGGGATTAAGGCAAGGGGATCCATTGTCCCCCTTGTTGTTTGCTATTTGTATGGAGTATCTGTCTCGGATTTTGAAGGAGGTGCAGCAGTTTGAGGAGTTTAAATACCATTCTATGTGTAAAAAAATGGAACTTGCACATCTATGCTTCGCGGATGACTTATTACTGTTTTCCTATGGTAATAGAGCCTCTGTCACGGTATTGATGAGAGCTTTCCTGACATTTTCAGTTCCATCTGGGTTAAGCATGAATAAAGAAAAATCTGAAATCTATATGAATAGAACTAGAGATGTGGATGGAATTTTGAGGATTACTGGTATGAAGATGGGGAAATTACCCTTTAAATACTTGGGTATCCCTATTTCTTACAAGAAGCTTGGAGTTCTAGATTGCCATATTCTTACAGAGAAGATTGTTGATAGAATCCGAGCCTTGGGAACTAAGCATCTGTCATATGGAGGTCGATTGACGTTGGTTAACTCAGTCCTACATAATTTACACACCTATTGGGCTAGAGTGTTTTTGCTGCCTAAATCTGTTATGAAGCAAGTAGAGGGGATATGTAGGAATTTCTTATGGAAAGGTCACTATTCTTATATTTCAGCACCTCTGATTAGCTGGGATGCTGTTTGTTATGATAAAATGCAAGGAGGGCTTGGCATAAGAGATGCAGCAGCGTGGAATCAGGCTCTAATAGCCAAGTACATCTGGTGGATTGCAAGTAAGAAAGACCATTTATGGGTGAAGTGGATACATGTCAATTTTTTAAAGGGTGGGAACTGGAAGCAAATGCATATTAGTCCTACTTCGAGCTGGTCTTGGAGGAGGATTTGCAAGATTAAGGATACTTTTCTGTCAGGGTATACTCAAGATTGGTGGTGTAGAAATGGGAATGAATATACTGTAAAGCAAGGGTACAAGTGGATTAGAGAGGATAAGCCTACGGTTGATTGGTGTAATCTGGTGTGGCATAAACTAGCCCAGTCTAAACATTCTTTCATAGCCTGGATAGTTATGCATCATAGACTGCAAACAAATCTGCGCTTGCAGCATTGGGGGTTGAATGTTAATCCTAATTGCTGGCTTTGTGCAGATGGTTTGGAAGACCAAGAGCATCTGTTTTTTCAATGCAGATATAGTGAGAGATGTGTTCATCTTGTAGCCGAATGGTTACAACAAGATATTCCAGTGGTTAATGCTTGGAATTGGTGGAAAGATCTTGCTGTGCAAAAGAGGATTAAAAGGGTAATAGGATGTGCGTTGGTGGCGCTGATTTACTATGTTTGGCAGGCTCGGAATTCGGCGAAGCATAATGCGGTTATTGATAAGCCTGAGTATATGGTGAAGAAGATCAAAGAGGAAATGAGCATTCGGTTTAAGTTTATTTTGAAAATAGAGAAATACAAGGAAGTAGAAAATTTTTTCCATTAGAATTGGTCAATTGGTCTAGTTGAAATGGGTGATGTATTGGTGAGAACTTGATGTATTATGATGATTCAGTTTTAATATAACCCTTACATTTTCACCAAAAAAAAAGAAAATAGAAAAGAAGAAAAAAGAAATGGCATGGCAACACACAAAGCAAATATGCAAAAAGAAAAGAGAAAATGCCAAAAGAAAATCGTCTCACAAAAAGATCCTAACCCCACAAAAATAAGCCTTTTTCCGATCGTTACCGTGAAGAGCCTACCAAAGGACCGAGTCCCTAGGAAGGATGATAGCGGCAAAGGTCGGTCTTCCCTCACTTTGCAAATATTTCCACCTTTTTACTTGGACTAGTTAGGCGGTTTCAGTCATAGGACGACCCTCTTGGCTCATTGCTAAAGGGGGTGGGGTCTCACTTACCTACAGTGTCGACTAACACCGTGGTTCATCCTTTTTCCATCTCGCCGATCGTCCCGTAGTACGTTCTTAGAAGGTTAGGAGGAACCTAGGTAAGTTACCAACGTTTTTGTTGCTTTGTCGTCATACTACTAGGGTTTGGTCCATCTTGGTTTGTATTGCTAGCTTGGGAACGTTGTCACTTGCCTTGAGTCCTAAACCGCTGCCTCTTTCACCGCTTTTTAGAGGGAAGCGGTATTTGTTTCTTTTTGGGTGCAACCTCTTGTGTGTTTGTTTGTATGTTTGTTTATTTATGTGTTTTTGTGTCCGGTTGCATCCACAGTTTTGTCGCAAGACCTCACTTGCCTTGCGGAGAGCACTTATCCTCTAGGTGTTCTCGCGTGAGTTGAAAGGGCGTAGGGTGCGCTAATACCCACTCGGATAGTTTAGTAGTTAGCATGTGCTTACTCGAGGGCGAGTAAGGGTTAAGTGTGGGGGAGTTGATAAGTGTAGTTTGTAGTGCCTAATTTACTGTATTTTGGTCCCATTTTCCTTGTGGAATCGCTCCTTGGGAGCGGTTTATGGGCTACTTATGCTTCCTTTAGCTCGTTTCAGGTTCCCGAGACCATTCATGAAGAGTTGGAGCGATTCCGACTCAATACATACACCTTTTGGAGCCAACAAAGTGAAGGAACGATCACTCGATGCCTTGGATTCGACCCCGAGACCTTGGGACCCAATCCCGAGCCTCCGAGACCCGATCTCGAGTCCCGAGAATCGATGAGAAACCCATGAGAACCAAGGAGGGACCAAAAAGATCATAATGGAGGCCTACAATGTCCTTCCCGGGCGGGATGATGCCTTCCCTATCGGGAAGGAGTGCACAATTGAAGATGGTTCTGTTTTGAGGCCTTCCCGACCGGGAAGGGGGCCTTCCCGACCGGGAAGGGGGCCTTCCCGACCGGGAAGGGGGCCTTCCCGACCGGTAAGGGGGCCTTCCCGACCGGTAAGGGGGCCTTCCCGACCGGGAAGGGGGCCTTCCCGACCGGGAAGGGGGCCTTCCCGACCGGGACCAACTCATCCCGACCGGGATGGCCCAGTTACAGGCCCGCGTCACTTGTTTCCTTTCCTCCACTCATTGTAACCCTATATATACCCTCCCTCTTGTAATCTAAGCTTATGTTCTTCATTACTCACAAAACCCTAGACTACTTTAGGTTAGATTAGCTTAGATTAGTATAGATTAGTCCTTAATTACTCGTTAATCTAGTGATTACTCTTGTATTATTGGATCTCTTGAAGAATCTATCAAGCTTGACAACCTTGGTGGAATTGTTTGAGTTTTCTTCTATGCAAGTGTTCTTCTTTGCATCCTTTGTAGTTGGTATAATCTTTCTCACTCTTTTTACTCTTAATCTTGTTTGTTCCTTCAAGTTTCAATCTTTGATTATTGTTTATCGTTCTTGATTGTTCTTCATGGATGTTTTTATGTTTGTGATGTTTCCTCTTGTTTATGTTAATCTTAGTTTGATTATGAGTGATTAGATTCCTTGTGGGGTTAGTAGGGGGATTAAGGGTAGAATATGGGTGATTAGGGTTTGATTAGGGGTAAAGGGTGAATCTTTGTTGTTAGTCACATATTGGGCACACTATGTGTTTGTTGAAATGCTTGTTTGAGTTGTAGTGGCCATGCTTCTCATGCTAGTCTTCCTCTACTCATTGTTTGTCTAGTATGTGATTATGTTGAGAATAGTCGTTAGACATAAGAGTGTGGACTAGGGTTTAGACGCGAGAGCGCGAACCCACCTTGACATCGGTCCAAGTAGCGAGAGCCCGGACCGACTCTAGCAATTAGGAGACACCTACACCCTTGATTACCCAAATCATCCTACTATGCTTATGAACCCGACCTAACTGTACTCTTTCCTCGTTCGATTTCTTTAGTTCGATAGATTCGTTTAGCCTTAATTGTTACCCCTAGCCTGGCCATAGTCTTAGTTCATTCCCTTCTCATCGTTCTAGTTTAGTTTAGCGTCGAGACCTAGTCAAGTCTTTGGGTGGCACTTGGTCCAAACCCTCTTTACCGTCCCCGTGGATTCGACCCCACTTGCCCTAGCTACCCACTAGGAATAGTCGGTTTTATATTGATCGGCGGGACCCACGGCAAATCCTACCATCAGCGACGTCATGGTATATAGAAGGGAAGATGGCATATGTTGTACATTGGTAAAAATCCGACAGTTATGGCAGTGTTTGACATATAACTGGCAGTCAGTTTCCATGGAGTTCCAATAGTATCCGAGCCTCATGATTTTTCGGCTAGCATATGGGCGTTCATATGCGGACCGTTTTCACCATCGTGTACCTCGGACATAACCTTCTCGGCCTGTACTTTATCGATACACAGGAGGAGAGCCCCTTGTGCCGTCTTTTTGTATAATTGTCCATCGTCCGTACGAACGAATTGGGCTGCCAATCTCCGCAAGGCTTTCTTGGCCCGGTTTTCAATTCCCAGGGGATATTCTCCCGTTGACAAGTGGGTTAGAACAACTTGGTACCAAGGTTCTGGATCGGTTATTTCGATATCTTGGATGGCGTGGATATAGGCCAGCTCGGTCCGTCTTCAACGCAGATTGGCATGCCGGTTAGATGCTCCGGGATATTTAGTAAGATGCTAATTTGGAAAGTGCATCTGCAAATTGGTTTTCTTCTCGGGGTAGATAAATATATTCTACCTTTTGGAATTGTTTCTCGAGAACCCTTACTTGCGCTTGGTAAGCCACGAGATTAGCATTCCGAGATTTCCATTTTTCGAGAGCTTGATTGATGACTAGAGACGAGTCACCATGGACCCGGAGGTTTGTTACTCCTAAATCGGCGGCGGCTTGCAACCCGTGAATGCATGCTTAATACTCTACTGCGTTGTTAGTCACATCAAAGTCCAACTTAATGGATAAAGGTGTATGCTCTCCTTTTGGTGATATCAACAGAATGCCGACTCCGAATCCTCGGAAGTTGGACGCCCCATCAAAATACAAATCCCATGTCTCGGTGTCGGTATGGAATATGTCTTCATCTGGAAAAGCCCAAGTATCGGTGTGCCCTTCTTCAGATACGAGACTATCAGCGAGAAATTCGGCTACTACCCGGCCTTTGATGTCTTTTAATGGTACGAACTTGAGGTCGAACTCTGCTAGCATTAAAGTCCATCTGGACATTCTCCCATTAAGGATGGGCTTTTCGAATAGGTACTTGATAGGATCCATTTTGGACAAAACATGTACCTCGTGGCTGAGCATATAATGTCGGAGCTTTTTAGTGGCCAAAACAAAAGCTAGGCACGTTTTCTCGAGCATTGTATACTTGCATTCGTATTCTAGGAACTTTTTAATGATGTAGTAAATAGCCCGTTCATCTGAATCGACTGTCTGGGCCAGCATAGCCCTCATGGCTGTCTCAGTCGTTGTTAGGTATAATGACAAAGGCAAACCGGGTTGAGGTGGCATTAATACCGGCGGTGCAGACAGAATCTCCTTGATTTTATCGAAAGCCGTTTGACATTTATCGTCCCATAGTGTTCGTTCTCCTATCTTCAGTTTCTTGAAAATGGGTTCACATACCATGGTTAACTTTGAAATAAATCGGCTAATGTATTGGACTTTCCCGAGAAACCCCCTTATTTCTTTTTCGGATTTGGGTGGCCGCATCTCGGTAATGGCCTTGATTTTAGCTGGGTCGACCTCGATGCCACGTTGGCTGACGATATGGCCCAGTAATTTGCCAGATGTTACCCGGAAGCTGCATTTTTGAGGGTTTGGCTTCATATTGTACTTGCGTAGTCGGGTAAAGAATTTTCTTAGGGCCGCAATGTGCCCACTTCGGTCTTTGGACTTAACAATCATGTCGTCCACATAAACCTCCACTTCCTTATGCATCATGTCATGTAATAGAGTTGTGGCGGTTCTTTGATAAGTGGCCCCGGCGTTGATGAGCCCAAATGGCATAACGGTGTAACAGTAAGAACCCAAGGTGTAATGAAGGTGGTCTTACTCATGTTTTCTTCTGCCATTTTAATTTGATTGTACCCGACATACCCGTCCATAAATGATAGAAGGGCATGATCGACCGTGTTATCCACCAGTATGTCGATGTGCGGCAATGGAAAATCGTCTTTTGGGCTAGCCTTATTAAGGTCCCGGAAGTCTACGCATACCCGCACATTGCCGTCCTTCTTGGGTACTGGCACGATGTTTGCAACCCAGTCTGGATATTCAGACACCTGTATGAAGCCTGATTTGAATTGCTTGTCGACTTCTTCTTTGACTTTGAGAGACCATTCGGGCCTCATTCTTCGGAGCTTCTATTTTACCGATTTACACCCATCTTTGATGGGTATACGGTGTTCAGGTATTTCCCGATCTATCCTCGGCATGTCCTTGTAGGACCATGCGAAGACATCCTTGAATTCTTGGAGGAGGTCTGTGAATTGTTTTCTATCCTCGGGATTTAAGGATAAACCCAACTTAAGCATCTGGGGCTCTAAAGTAGTTCCCACGTTAATGGATTCGGTTTCCTCAATTACCGAATCTCGGGATTCCCTTTGTTCGAGCTGCTCGATCAGATGCGGAGGTAGGGGTACCTGTTCGTCGGGTTTCTCAATGTCATTGCATATAAAATTTTTAAAATTGAAAGTTTTGGAAATAAGATAAGTCGTAAGCGGAACGGTTTTCGTTATTATTAATAGTAAATTTGGAAAAGAGCTCGAAAAGAGCGGCCATCTGATCGTTGGTCAGTGGCGGGATAGGGAGTGCTCTCGGGACAGGCCCCGAGACTCCAGTGGAAGTGGCTAAAGGAAGAGGGGTTACAGACTCGACTCTAGCACTGGACCTTCTAGATTTGGACTCAGACTCAGACTCGGACTCGGACTCAGTATCCGGAATGTCTCCCTCACCGGTGGTCAGCTTGTAGATTCGTTCCTGGCTGTCGATCCACTTGATGGTCTTCCTCCAGGCCCTTTTCCCGGTGTCTGGACCAACTTCGGAGATCAGCTTAGTTGGGTCAAACCGATTGCTGCGGAGGATCAGGTTGACCAGATCTTCTTTTGGAGCAGGGATGGCCTTGTCTTCTCCGAATAGGAGTCCCAGCACGGGCTCAGAGTTATTTTCACCTTCCTTGGATTTGGCCTGAACGAGGGTGAATATATCATCGGGGATGAAATTGCATTCCCGAGCCGTTTTGGTCTCGGGATATGTGATAGTGGGCTGGTATAGCCCCACTTGAATAGCCCCAAAAACTGGTGTAACAAAGTAATCGGTTAGCTTTGGGCTGTAAGGGCCCAAGTAGGTACTCTTGATGATGTTGGTGGCCCTTTGAATACCGGCCCGGACCACGTTTTCCGGGGTTATAGCATACCCCAAACCTAATCGTGATTCACCGTCGTTTAGGACCTCGATGATCTTCCCAGCTGGAAGATATGGTCTCGAGGTAGCCCCCGGTAAGTAGCCCAAGTTTTGTAGCATTGTATCGATGCTAGTAGTAAAGTAGGGTCTGAAGAGATATTCCTCTTCGATCATTCCCATGAAATCAAATCCTCGTGGATCAGCCCGGCCCGTAGCGTTGCAGCTTGCTACGGTAATGGGGGTTGCCTCCAGTGTGATGACACCGTCTTGAAGAGGCATCTTGACTTTTTTATGGAGGGTAGAGGATACGGCCATGACTTCATGGATCCAAGGCCTTCCCAGTAGCAAGTTGAAGGATGAGGTGACATCAATCACCTGGAACTCCAGTTCTTTCTCGATTGGGCCCGTTATGATTGTTAATTTAACGGCCCCAGCCACCGGTTTTGGGCTTCCGTCAAAAGCCTGGATAGTCTGTGCGGTTGGAAGATAGTCAGCCTCGGTGATGCCGAGGGCTTTGGCGGTCCTTAAAGGAAGGACATTCACGGCGGATCCATCATCGATTAGAGTCATCGGGAGGTATTTCCCTCGGCAAATGACCGTGATGTATAGGGCCAAGTTATGGGCGGCCTCGAATGGTGAAAGGTCGGACTCAGAGAAGGTGATGAGTGGGCCTTCTTCTTTGGACTTGCCCTTGAGATAGGGCATGATAGTGGCTACCATTTTAGTAGGGGTAACCTGTGAGTCGACCTTGATTTCAACGAGAGCCTTGGTAAGTGCTTCCCGATGCACTTGCGAGCTAACCAGAAGTTGCCATATGGTTAGATCGGTTCGAACCCTCTTCAATTGCTTGACCAGGGCCGTGTCATTGCTTGGTTCTTCAGGGTCAGCTTCCGTCCTGGCAGGTTCAGTGACGGTTGCGGGGGTAGGATGCCCGGTGGTGGCGAGGTGGTTGGTGGCTAAGGCTTTAGACTTAGATTTTCAGACCTCTTCAATGGTGATGGGGACAGCTTCCCCTTTGGCTAGGTAGACATCCTCTTCATCATCGAACCATATCCCGTTAATTTGTGGGATAAAGGAGGAAATGAGGTGAGAACAGTCAACTACCTCTCCAGTAAAAATGGCGTGAGCCCTGAGCGGGTTTTCTTTGTTGCTCGGCTTGTCCCCGGGCAATGGTATTTTCCCTCTCTCGATCAGATCTTGGATCAGATGCTTCAATTTCCAGCACTTTTCAGTATCGTGCCCATTACCCCGATGATATTGGTAATAGGCCTGAACGTTGTAGCTCTTGGATATTTTCTCCACTGGAACTTCCGGAGTTGAGCCTATTGGTTGGATTAGGCCCTTTGAAGATAGTCTTTGTAGGGCGTAGGTATAGGTAGTCCCTATATCCTTGAATACCCGGGTTGGAGTATTCTTTTTGGATGAGGTATCCAGTAGATTAACCTCATCGAAGATGCTGCGGGTTGCAGCTACAGGTGTGGGCTTGCTCACTGATGAACTGGCCCCTTGATATCCTTTGGTAGAGGCCTTAGTCAGGCTCTCTAACCTTAAGTCATCCTCGATTCTTGTACCCATTTCAGTTAGAGTGGCAAAGTTGGGAATGACAGCATACCGGAGATGGACCCAGTAGGAAGGGAGGAGGTTCTTGACAAAGGCCTCCACTACGACTTTCTCGCTGGGCTTATCAACCAGCTTCACACTCTCGGCCCTCCATCTTTGAAAATATTTAGTGAACCCTTCTTTGGGCTCTTGGGCCATGACTTCCAGAGTACGCATCGTAGTCTGGATCTCGGTATTATCAGCATAATTCCGAGCAAATTCAGTCGCCACATCATCCCAAGTCTTGTACTTCTTGGAATCAAGCCCGTAGTACCAGGCTTTGGGATGCTTCTCAAGGGAAGAAGCGAACAAGTGCTTGAACATGATGGATTTCACCCCCTTGACAGCCATAAATTTTTTGAAAGCCCGGATGTGATGGACCAGGTCTTCAGTACCCTCAAACATCGGTATTCCCGTAAGGTTGAGGTTGGCAGGTAGCTCGTCATTCAAAAGCGAGTAGGAGCGAGCATTTTCAGTATGGATCGAGTTGCTTGTTGACAAGTGGACCTGCTCTTCAAGCTTGCGAACAACGCTGATTAGTTCAGCTATGGGCCCGGTGGGCTCAAATCCCGCATCAGGAGTCCCTTTCTCCACGGCACTCAAACGGGTGGCAAGGGTCGTTTGGTCGGTCAGGATGGCTGTCAATTGGGTCTCGATTTTGGCCAGAGCGGCGGTCAGTTGATCCAGAGTAGTTTGCATTTTCTGGCGTCTGGTTAACGGTGGCCTATCTGTAAGAATACCGCGTAATCAGAAATTAGCCCAACCCTGGAATAGATAGTACATCCCAAGCAAAGGAAAGACTGAAAAGGAAATGACTCGGAAAAGACACCTAGACGGGTGACTTGTGAAAGGTGGGCCTCCCTTAGGATCTGGCTATGTGGGTCGGGTCCTGTTCGAAGGAAGGTTCATGTGAGACATTCCTCAGACTTTGGACTCGAATGTGTAGACGGGCTTTCTCTTGTAGGAGTATGTCCTACGTAGGTGGGCCATGCCTTAGTTAAATAAGGCGGACTGGGATAGGGAGGAAACTTGTGATGTAAGATCGACAGAGTTTCGACGCTAAAGACTTCGACGACTTATGCCACGATCCGATACTGCTAAATGCGGGAAATCCTAAGAAGAGGAAGGCTTTGAAAAGGGATTTTTTTTGGAAAACCCGAGAAGACTCGGTAGAGGGCCCGATTTGTTTTTCGAAAATCGGAAAGTGTACCGGTCCATAATTTTGAAATTTCGAAAATATTTTTTAGTTTTGAAATGGGCAGAATACCGGCTAGAAACGGCCTATTTTGAGTAAAATCATTAGTCCTAAATTCGGTATGCTTCCCGGGTTTTGAAATTGGATATTTTGAAAAAAGATGTATTTTTTGAAAAATTGACGGTTTTTGAAAAACGACCTTAAAAACCAAGTAGCACATAGTCACGCAAGTATAATAACGACACCATGTGTGCTCTACACTAAGTTTCGGTCGGTTTATAAAGGGTCTATACCAGTGCACATATCCTATCCGTGAATCGGGACGGACTTCCTAAGTCGAGTTGAGCTTAGAACATGCCGCGAAACCCATACGAATCGACTATGAACACCTTTGACATATCCATATTGGAGTACATCATGGTATAGTGGGACGTCGGTCACCAGTACCGGCCCGGGAAAGAATAGGGTTATGCATGAACCGTAAAACTAAAACGCGTATTGTACTAGTCAAACAATTTCTATTCGAGTCTCACCCTGAGGATGCCGATGGTAAGTCACGCATTAGTTAATCTCCAGCGGAGTTGCCAAATTGTGGACATGACATAGGTCCACCCTGACACCGCCACACGCGGGTATGGGGAGGCGAATGAATCTCCATATGCGATGGGTCGAATTGAAATTTAAATCGAAGTGGAGTCGCCACCGAACTTTGTGGGAGTTCAGGCCCGTTCGAACCCACTCTATATCTTAGTGGGTCATGCACAAAGTATGGCCCATTCGGATGTCAGAATTTATTGGGCTCGTCCCTTTGAATTTGATACCGATACCGACATTATCGGATACCGTGTATTGAATGACTCTCGTGTGCCAATGGATTCGGATATCCGGAAACCATGGTTCTGAGTAAGTGATGAGGGTACATGTTGGGAAGTTCGCAAAGAACACCCAACCCCGCCCGCACATTAGGTGCCTCTACTAAGATATCTTCTGACTTTCGAATATGCGTGTTAGTAATACGATGAAATGATATGCAAACAGCGTTTTGACTAACATGCGAGAATTTGAATGGGTTGCTAAGTCGATTTAATGCATCTAAATTTAACGTCAAAGTCGTATTTAGCATGCGAGATTCTTTTAGTACAATAAAAGAATAAGGAGAATAAATCGAAAAGACATAAACAAATGAGTTAGTAACGGTAAATAACGATAATAACGGTTTGCAAATAACATAGAATGATATAGAATGATGTAAATAACATGATGCATGATTTTAGAAAGTAATAAATCACGTGAAAGGCTTGACACGTGTTGACCGAAGTCATTGAAAATATTTTATCGGGACTTAAAGGGTGTTAAAAGACTCACGGTTTTGATGAACCAGGAGCCACTCGATCGAGTCACTGAGGGACTCGACCGAGTGGTCTCGAAAAAAAGGGTTCTGCCCGATTTTTGGGGTGCCACTCAATCGACTGGGCTAGAAACTTGGTCGAGTGGTACCTGTACGAATCAAGATTTGTTTCGATTTTGTTTTCGAAAGTTGCTTTCGTGTTTGAAAATCAACGATTCGTTAGGTCGCGTAGAAATACAACAGGATTTATACTCGACCTGAATCTCTCGATACTCGCCATATTCAATACTCGATTATGAGGTCGGTATCGAATATTTTGAGTGTGCCTTAAAAAGAAGATGTTGGAAGGATTGTTGTTAATTAAATTAAGACGAAATAATTTATTTTGTGTCACGGTTTTCAGGGAACCGCGCGACCCGCGCAGCCACGCGACTCGCATGATACACGTGCGAATCGCGTGGCGGACTGTTCTCAATCCCGCCTTTTCGTTACTCCTCATACCCGGTGCTTGATTATAGGACCAATACCGAATACTTAGAGTAAGGTTTTAAAAAGATTTTGTGAGTCGCTTAAATCGAACTAGAACGAAATAGATTTTTCTCCGCGTTTATAGTGTCGTAATTAATTCTTGCCGAATTAGATGACAACTATTTTAGCATCAACGAAAATCGTGCTAGTTAGGTTTATTGACTAAATTGCTTAGATTCAACATCAAACTATTGAGTGGTATCGAATCTAATAGATTGACGCTTTATATTTGTTTGAACAAAAAAGACTCGACTTGACTCCCTCCGCATCCCGACATCGTAATAAATCCTTGCGGATCGCGTGATGTCGGATCCGCATCAACGGGTTTTGACTCATAAAAAGAGAGTTTTAAAAATTGATAAATATGCGATAAATAATGATTACGACGCGACGAGAATAAGAAGAGACGATTTTTTTGATGTTGACCTGTTTCAACAATCAAGCGTTCGGGGTGTCGGGATAAGCGACCGGCAACATCGAGTGAAGCACCCTTGTATATTCGGACTTCCTTATCCCGTCATCATTCACGCTCGACACGAATCCGCAAGTATTTTAATGTCTTATATTAGTGATACTAACGATATTATAGACGCGACAATACGAATAAATAAAAGACGACGACGAAAAGAGAGGACGGATGAGAAGAGGGAGTGATGGTGGGATTTGTCGTGGATCCCACCGATCAAATAATAACCGGCTAGCACCTAACGGTAGTTAGGGTAAGTCGGGTCGTGTCCACGGAGACGGTGTCGCAAGGTTTAGACTAGGTCGGCCTAAAACGGGACTACGCTACCAAACAAACACAAAGAAATGCTAATTGGTGAATTATGATGAGAGGAGAAGCAGGAAGTAGAATAACAATGAACTAGGCTAAAATAGAATAACTAAACACAAATCAACTAGCAAACTAAAGAAATGAGGCTAACTAATAAGATGAATCAAATATGAAGAAGAAGTGGGTTAGGTCGGGTTCATAAGTGTAGTAGGGTGACTTGGGTAATCAAGGGTGTAGGTGTCTCCTAATTGTTAGAACCGGTCTGGGCTCTCGCTACTTAGACCAATGTCGAGGTAGGTCCGGGCTCTCGCTACTTAGACCCTAGTCCGCACTCTCGTGACTACGACTATCCTCAACATGACCACATACAAGACAAACAATGAGTAGAGGAAGACTAGCATGAGAAGCATGGCCACTACAACTCATACAAGCATATCAACAAACACATGGTGTGCCAAATATGTGACTAACAACAAAGATTCACCCTTTACCCTTAATCAAACCCTAATCACCCATATTCTACCCTTAATCCCCTACTAACCCACAAGTAATCTACTCACTCATAATCAATGACAAACTAACTACAACAAGAGGAAACAACATCACAACCCTAACATCCATTATCAAGAACAATATGAACAATAACAATAAACACTAAGTAAAGATTCAAACTTGAATAAATAACAATAAACAAGAGAAAGGAAGATTATACCAACAATAGGATGATGAAAAAGATGCAATCTTGTATAAATAAGAACCCAAATTAATCCCAAGGTTGTCAAGCTTGGAGAAGTCTTCAAGTATCTTCTTAATACAAGAACTAATTAACTAAGATTAACTAGGATTAACTAAGGATTAAAAAGAGATTACAACTAATGTGAGGAACTAAATCTAGGGTTTATAACTTTTAGAGAGGCTTAAGATAGTCTAGGGTATGATAAGATACACAAACAATAAAAGAGGGAAGTATTTATAGGGGTACAAGAATGAAGGAGGAGGAAAATAAGAGTTCCGGCTACAGCTGTTTGGTCCCGACCAGGACGGGATCATCCCGACCGGGACGGCCTGTCATCCCGACCGGGACGGGTTGGTCCCGACCGGGACGGCCTGGCAGTGACCCCTCTAAAAGCGCACTTCATCCCGGACGGGATGAGGTGCATACCCGTCGGGGATGAGTCTTGTAGGCCTCCAATATGATCCTTTTGGTTCCTCCTTGATTCACATGGACTTCTCATCGATTCTCGGGACTCGGGATCGGGTCTCGGAGGCTTGGGATTGGGTCCCAAGGTCTCGGGGTCGAATCCAAGGCATCGAGTGATTGTTCCTCCGCTTCGTTGGCTCCGAAAAGTGTATGTATTGAGTCGGAATCACTCCAACTCTTCACGAATGGTCTCGGGAACCTGAAACGAGCTAGAGGAAGCATAAGTAGCCCATGAACCGCTCCCAAGGAGCGATTCCGCAAGGAAATGGGACCAAAATACTACGAAATAGGCACTACAAACTACACTTATCAACTCCCCCACACTTAACCCTTACTCGCCCTCGAGTAAGCACATACTAACTACTAAACTAGCCGAGTGGGTATTAGCGCACTCTACGCCCTTTCAACTCACGCGAGTACACTTATAGGGAAAAGTGCACTCCGCAAGGCAAGTGGGGTCTTGCGACAAAACTGTGGATGAAACCGGACACAAAACACACGAACAAACAAACACATAATCAAACACATAAAAGGTTGCACCCAAAGAGAAACAAATACCGCTTCCCTCTAAAAAGCGGTGAAAGAAGCACCGGTTCAGGACTCAAGGCAAATGACAACGTTCCCGAGCTAGCAATACAAACTAAGATGGACAAAACCCTAATAGTATGACGACAAAGCAATAAAAACGTTGGTAACTTACCTCGGTTCCTCCTAACTTTCTAAAAACGTACTACGGGACGATCGGCGGGATGGAAAAGGATGAACCACGGTGTTAGTCGACACTGTAGGTAAGTGAGACCCCGCCCCCTTTAGCAATGAGCCAAGAGGGTCGTCCCATGCCCAAAACCGCCTAACTAGTCCAAGTAAAAAGGTGGAAATAATTGCAAAATGAGGGAAGACCAACCATCACCGCTATCATCCTTCCTAGGGACTCGGTCCTTTGGTAGGCTCTTCACGGTAATAGTCGGTAAAAGGCTTATTTTGTGAGTGGTGAGGTTTCTATTTTTGTGAGACGATTTTCTTTTGGCATTTTCTTCTTCTTTTGCATCTTTGCCTTGTTTTGTCATGCCATTCTTTTTCTTCTTTTCTATTTTCTTTTTGGCTTTTTGTGCCTTTTCTTTTTCTTCATTCTTTTCTTTCTTTCTTTTTCTTTCATTTTCTTTTCTCTGCCCTTTTGGCATGATTTGGCATTTTTTGGCAATTCTTAACAATTAGGAAAGAAAGAATTCAACAAGTTGCAAATTATTGTGTGGATATGTGTAAGAGGTAGGTAAATGGGAGAGTCGGGGAGCGTCCTTCCCTTCAAACCCACAAAAAGTGGAGAACTTAGACTAATCAAACAATCCTAAACATGGTCACCTAAGGGACGAGACTCGATAACCAAGGCCTTTTCACACCGTGGGTGGTCATAATGGTCAAAATGCAGATCCCGTAGTAAATCCCTAGTAAGCTAGGTGGACTCAAGGTAAGAAACCAACGAACTCATTGATTTAGGGTCATTCTATTAGACTGAAGTCCAAGACTCGATTTATACCACTAGGAAGGGAAAGTAAACACTCGCACGCTAGCCTCTAAACCGGGTTTTCGAAAACCATTTACACACAAGACACACAACAAAACACAAAACAAAGACTCAACGAAAACGAAAGAAAAGGAAACAAAAGCAACAAAACAAGAACAACACAAAACGAACACATACATAACACAAACACCACCCCTAGCTTCCAAATGAGCAACCAACCAACGTCAAACTTTACAAAGCTCCTCCCGAGCACACCACATCACATTCTCCTCCAAATTCCGCAAGAGACAAAGAAGGAAAAAGGGATAGAAGATGTTACCGGACATCTCGAAAGCTTTCCAAAGCCATCGGTGGTTTAAGCAACCTATAAGAAAAAGGGGGGCAAACACACACAACAAAACAAATATACGATACAACGACATAAAAGGAAAACACACAAAAAGGAAAATCTTTTTGATTTTTGTGAAAAAATTTCAAATTTTTAGGGTTTTTAAAGATTTTTCGAAAAACTACAAAAATAAAACTAACTACGATAGAATATCGCTCCTCCACACTTAAACCGAGCAATGTCCTCATGCTCGACCGTAGTGCATGGGAGCACAAAAGAAAATAAAAGAAACTACGAAAATAAAGCTAAAAATCAAAAAGAAAAGTGGAGAAAATGGTAGAATGTGTCCGGCCGGGGTGTAGTCAAGTCACCATGGGCCGAGACAAGAAAAGATATGGAAGGGGGAAGGAAATAAAAAGAAGGAAATAAAAGGAAATGGGAGGGGAGGGCTAGGTGTAATCAAGTCACCTAGCCCGGATTCCGCCTAAATCCGACTAAATCCCACGAAAAAGTGCGAAAATCTTGAAAAATTTGGGTTTTGAAATGACTCTCGATGTAGTTATGTCATCGAGAGTCAGGGGCAACCATACTAAGGCCTCGAAGGCCACCATGACACAAAGGATATAAGGGAAAGGGAATAAACAAATGAAGACAAGCTATAAATACGGAAAAGAGAGGATAGTTGCCGTACCGTATGGTTAGCAACTCACTCGCTCCATTGTCTCATAAATCAATATCGGCATGTAGCAAGTCGTCATCGTCGTGATTCCTTCCCAATCGCGGTACGGTTCCATGGTTGGGGCACCAAAGTAAAATGGGGTGGGTTTTGATGTGAAAGTCGGTTTAAAGTGACGAGAAAGTGAGGTGAATGTGTATGTGAGGTGTAGGGGTCATATAATGAAGGTAAGGACATGTAGGGAGGTTGGGAGGGGGTATACAATGGTTGGGTGGACTCAAATGACGAAGAAAAGGCCAAAGGAGGACATGGGGTCCATCCCGGTCGGGATGTGTGGTCCCGGTCGGGATGACCGTCTCGTCCCGGTCGGGATGAGCTGTCAGTGAACCCATCTTTTGTGCACCTCATCCCAGACGGGATGACATCCTTCCCGGTCAGGATGGGCCTTCCATCCCGGACGGGATGACCTCTTCTAGGCCGGGAAGAGTCTCCTAACCCTCTATAGCTCCCAAAAGCTCGTTCCAAGCTTCAAAAACTGACTTCCCTTCACACGATCCAAGCTCAAACAATGACCATTCCTCCCTAGGAATCACTTCCACTTCACACCTATCACAATAAACTCAAATAACACATCAAATTCCCTCCCTCACATCGCTCATCAATCAATCCAAGTAATCAAGAAGTTTGCAAACAAAACAAACTATAAGGGATAGAGATATATACAAAGAGATGGTTCTTGTGGAACTCCGTCAAACCAAGGTGGTGCATTCTTCAATCTTTTTCAACAACATGAACTAGTTCCATCTCCAGCAAGGGCACGAAGGAACAAGTCGAAGGCCCTAGCAAAGTCTTCGATCAAGCTTGAGATATAACCGACCACATACCAAGGCTCTTCATGGCCTTGCCTTGACGTTCCCGGGGCATCCCTATCTTCCAAGTTCAACGACTTGAACTTGTACTTTTGGTCTTTGGGGACATACCCAAACGTCCACCGGTCTTCATGTGGCCCCAAGGGAGGCTCATCCTTCTCCTTGCTTTTCATTTTGTCATCAAGCCCATGAAATGGGCACTCATCCTCTCCACTCTCGGAGTCATCATCCTCAAGTTCACAAGAGTTCTTGTTCAAGCTTTGTCCCGACTCAACCTCTAGATCAATGTTTTTCTTGGCTTGGATCATATTGCATGACTCATCATTAGTAGGCGAAGTGTTACCTTGGAGGTCAAACACTAGCTTCTCTTCGCCTAACTCGAAGGTGATCCTACCATTCTTCACATCGATCATAGCACCGGCGGTATGTAGAAATGGGCGCCCTAGAATAATGGGAGTGATTGCATCTTCCCGCATATCGAGCACGATGAATTCAACCGGAATGAAGAACTTACCGATTCTCACCGGCACATCCTCTAGCATCCCCAATGGTCGGTTGAACGAACTATTGGCCATTTGGAGTGTAATAGAAGTATTTTTAAGCTCCTTCATCCCAAGTCGGCAACAAATAGAATAAGGGATGATGCTCACACTCGCACCCAAATCGCATAATGCTCTTTCGATCTTGTAGTGCCCTATGGTGCAAGGGATCGAAAATCTACCCGGATCCTTCAACTTTGGAAGCGTAGAACCTTGAATGAGCTCGCTCACCACCCTTGTGAACGCAATGGTCTCTTCCTTGTCGATGGACCTCTTCCTAGCCAAGATATCTTTCATGAATCTTCCATATGCCGGGATTTGGGTAAGTAGCTCGGTGAATGGGACACTAACATCCAATTTCTTCACAATACTAAGGAACTTGTCATATTGGCTATCCACCTTGGTCTTCAATTGCCTTGTTGGGAAAGGTAACTTCATTTGGATCTTGTTTTGCTCAATAGGGGTTTTCTATTCAAACGACACCTTCCTTTTACCCTTGTCTTTTGCTTGAAGTGGGGGAAGCTTGTCTTCTTGGGGTCTCTCGATCTCCCATAAGACTTGCTCCTCCATTGGATTATCAAAGCTTGAGCTTTCTTGAATTGGAGATGCCATTTTCTTTGTCGGTTCTTGCATTGGCTCTTGCTCATTCGGGAATGGAGGGGAGTCATAAGATGTACCTCTCCTTGTGGTGATAGCATTTACATGCTCAAATGTCGGTGGTTCACCTTGAGAAGGTAGTTGCCCCTTTTGTCTTGAGGAGCTCCCCGAAGCAAGTTGAGATACTTGAGTTTCAAGCATCTTCATACGGGCATCTCTTGACGCGTTTTCCCCTTGAATATAAGCAAAGAGCTCTTGATGGTTTCTTGATATGTCCATTTGACTCTTTTGCATATCCATCATAGATTTTTGAATGTCGAAATCATGAGTTGGAGATTGTGGATTATGCGGAGTATTGGTGAGGGCTAATGGAGAACCGTAATCATGAATAGGAGATCAACTCCTAGGCTTGCTTTCTTGCCGGTTAGCTTGAGTTTCTTGTTGTTGACGGTTCCCTTGGAACCCATGAGAATTGCCTTGATTAAGGCCTTGATTGTTGCCATGGTTGTGGTTTTGATAGCCTTGGTTGAAGTTCCCTTGTTAGAACCCTTGATTGTTGTTGAGTGAACCTTGGTTACTTTGTTTGAAGTTGTTGAAAGGCCTTGAGTTGCCTTGGTAACCTTGGTTGTTGTCCCTTAAGGGAGGTGGAACATAGGGACGATGTTGTTGTTGGTGTTGAAAGGCTTGTTGTTGAGGGACTTGATTGGAAGCTTGGTATTGATTAGAGTAGGAGGCACCTTGCTTGAACGCTTGAAAGGCGTTCACTTGTTCAATACTTCCTCTACAATTCATAGGATCATGACCAACGATTCCACAAGTATCACACATCCCATAATAAGGCAAAGGAGGTGCAAATCCCAAAGCATTCACTTCATGAATTGAGTGTTGGTTGGAGGGGCTAATGCTTTGAACTTGAGTGAGGTGGCCTTGGAGCTTCTTGTCAATGGTCTCCATATGGGTCTTCAATTGAGCTCCAAGGTCAATGCTTAATTGAGTTATAGCATCGACCTCGTGCCTACCTCCTCGATTTGCCTTCCTAGGCCTAGAGTATTGCGAATTATGCGCCGCCATCTCTTCGATTCTCGCCCATGTTTGGTCGTCATCGACCTCGGTAAACCTACCATTGGAGCCCATGTTGAGTATAGTTCTTGAGTCCTCGTAAAGACCATTCCAAAATTGTTGGACCAAGAACCATTGTGAAAGTCCATGGTGGGGGCACGATCTAACCAAAGACTTAAACCTCTCCCAAGCCTCATAAAGGCTCTCTTCATCCCGTTGTTGGAAACCGGTGATGGAGGCCCTAAGCAAATTAGTCTTCTCCGGAGGGTAGAAAGTTTGGTAGAACGCCAATGCAAGCTTCTTCCAAGTGTCGATGCCCATGGTTGCCCTATCAAGACTCTTAATCGATTGCTTCGCTTTTCCAATAAGAGAAAACGGGAAGAGTACCCAACGAATTTGATCTTGAGTAACCCCGGGTTGAGAGATAGCGTCGCAATAATCGAAGAAGGTCTCCATGTGTTGGTGCGGGTCTTCGGTGGGCAAACCACTAAATTGAGTCCTTTCCACAAGTTGGATGAAGTGAGTCTTAGCTGTAAAATTTCCGGCATAAGCGGCCGGTAGAGCATTGGGTCCCGGCAAGACGTCTTCCGTAAATGTTGAGTGAGAAGAAAACTTAGGCATTCTTGGATATAAGAGAGAAGATGGTGGTGTAGACGGTGTTGATGTAGATGAAGAGGGGGAACTAGGGGAAGAATATCCAAAGGGATTGGTGAAATTCCCCTCGGCTGTCTCTTGAAATGCTTGCTCAAAATCGTTTCCTTGAGCTTGCTCTTGATGAGTATTGCTTGCACTTGGTTGAGAGATCCTAACCCGGTTAATCGTCCGTTGGCGAAAAGCTCGAAAAAGCCTCTCCGGCTCTGGATTGAAGAGAAAGAATTCGCCTCCCCGCCTAGGCATACACTACACACTAGAACAAACGTGAGAACACCTAGTGCTTTATGGGCACTAGGTAACGACAATAAACAAGCACAACTAGAGACAAAGAGAAAAGAAAGCTAAGAAAACAAGAAAAAACTAGAGAATATGCACAAGAGAGGATAGAAGAGCACAAAGAGGGGTAACTAAGTCTAGCTATAAGCAAGCTAAGTCTAAACAATGCACCGTCCCCGGCAACGGCGCCAAATTGATGGTGGGATTTGTCGTGGATCCCACCGATCAAATAATAACCGGCTAGCACCTAACGGTAGTTAGGGTAAGTCGGGTCGTGTCCACGGAGACGGTGTCGCAAGGTTTAGACTAGGTCGGCCTAAAACGGGACTACGCTGCCAAACAAACACAAAGAAATGCTAATTGGTGAATTATGATGAGAGGAGAAGCAGGAAGTAGAATAACAATGAACTAGGCTAAAATAGAATAACTAAACACAAATCAACTAGCAAACTAAAGAAATGAGGCTAACTAATAAGATGAATCAAATATGAAGAAGAAGTGGGTTAGGTCGGGTTCATAAGTGTAGTAGGGTGACTTGGGTAATCAAGGGTGTAGGTGTCTCCTAATTGTTAGAACCGGTCTGGGCTCTCGCTACTTAGACCAATGTCGAGGTAGGTCCGGGCTCTCGCTACTTAGACCCTAGTCCGCACTCTCGTGACTACGACTATCCTCAACATGACCACATACAAGACAAACAATGAGTAGAGGAAGACTAGCATGAGAAGCATGGCCACTACAACTCATACAAGCATATCAACAAACACATGGTGTGCCAAATATGTGACTAACAACAAAGATTCACCCTTTACCCTTAATCAAACCCTAATCACCCATATTCTACCCTTAATCCCTCTACTAACCCACAAGTAATCTACTCACTCATAATCAATGACAAACTAACTACAACAAGAGGAAACAACATCACAACCCTAACATCCATTATCAAGAACAATATGAACAATAACAATAAACACTAAGTAAAGATTCAAACTTGAATAAATAACAATAAACAAGAGAAAGGAAGATTATACCAACAATAGGATGATGAAAAAGATGCAATCTTGTATAAATAAGAACCCAAATTAATCCCAAGGTTGTCAAGCTTGGAGAAGTCTTCAAGTATCTTCTTAATACATGAACTAATTAACTAAGATTAACTAGGATTAACTAAGGATTAAAAAGAGATTACAACTAATGTGAGGAACTAAATCTAGGGTTTATAACTTTTAGAGAGGCTTAAGATAGTCTAGGGTATGATAAGATACATAAACAATACAAGAGGGAAGTATTTATAGGGGTACAAGAATGAAGGAGGAGGAAAATAAGAGTTCCGGCTACAGCTGTTTGGTCCCGACCAGGACGGGATCATCCCGACCGGGACGGCCTCTCATCCCGACCGGGACGGGTTGGTCCCGACCGGGACGGCCTGGCAGTGACCCCTCTAAAAGCGCACTTCATCCCGGACGGGATGAGGTGCATACCCGTCGGGGATGAGTCTTGTAGGCCTCCAATATGATCCTTTTGGTTCCTCCTTGATTCACATGGACTTCTCATCGATTCTCGGGACTCGGGATCGGGTCTCGGAGGCTTGGGATTGGGTCCCAAGGTCTCGGGGTCGAATCCAAGGCATCGAGTGATCGTTCCTCCGCTTCGTTGGCTCCGAAAAGTGTATGTATTGAGTCGGAATCACTCCAACTCTTCACGAATGGTCTCGGGAACCTGAAACGAGCTAGAGGAAGCATAAGTAGCCCATGAACCACTCCCAAGGAGCGATTTCGCAAGGAAATGGGACCAAAATACTACGAAATAGGCACTACAAACTACACTTATCAGGGAGAGAAAGAGAGAAGATGTCGGGATTATTTCACCCTCAACCTACATGTTTCTTGTTCTCGGACGGGACTCGTTAGTTGTGGCTTGCACGAGAGTATTGAGATGTAGGCGGAGTTATGGCGGTTTTGGGTTCGATTCCTAGATGCTAGGGTTTAAGGTTGAAGATGATGAGTTGTGATGGGTGAAGATTAGGGTTTGTAGAAGGTAGATTAGGGTCGTAAAGTTGTGTAAAAGTTGTCAAAAGGGTTGCAAAGGGGAGGTATTTATAAGAATGCTCCCCCTACCCGACCTAGGGCTACTCGATCGAGTACCCTGCTGACTCGGTCGAGTGGCCCAAAGCAGCGCAGCCGGGCCTATTTGAGGGCTCACTCGACCGAGTGGGCTGACACTCGATTGAGTGGGCAGCTGAAACGAAGGGGTCCGGTTTTTTGGACCTTGGGTTGGGTATTTTGTGGGTCTTGTATTTGGGTTGGACTTTTGATGTTTGCATGCCTATTTTTTTGTGTTTTGGAAACAACTTTGACCGGGGTTTAACCCGATCGCTAAAATACGGTTTTATTTCCGGTGTCGGTTTTGACCCAAATTAGTCTTATTTGATTGGAAATGACCCACTGGGCCTGAATTTGAGGTTATTTTTGTGAGATTTGTACTCCGTAAAAAGCCCAAGCCAGAAATTAATGGTTTCGAGCCCATATCCGAGCGCGTAGAAACACGTTTGCGTCTGATCATCATCGAGTGATTTTTTTGAAAACTGCTATAGACACCTAACAGCCAAATGTGGGTGTCTACACATAGCGATGGTGTAGGCTAGGTGCATTCCCAATGATGTGTTGATCAAAGGGCTAGGACAGTTAGGATGTTGATCCTGTGACTGTGAGCGTTCTCTGGGGTAGCCCCCAGAGGTGGTGTGAACTATTTGGGCATGTTCTATGCCGACCGCAAGTTGAGTTCCCGTGTTTGGGGCTGGTAACTGGTTTGGATGTTTTTGGAAATGTGGTGCCAGGCAGTAAGTGGCTTTGATGATTTGTAATCTGGAGCTCGATTTTGTGGAGCTAAGGCTTCGAGGGTAACGTATTGTAATGTAGTAGGAAAGGGGTAAGTCTAGTAAAAATGACTCGAACTTCGATCGGAGTAGGTTTGATAATGTGGAATCTGATTTGCATGTCTGGCTTTAATGGTTAGGGGTATCCTATAGAGCTTGAATCCTCAAAATTTTGTGTTGTCTCTTAGCCTAGGTCTCGAGAAGGTCTTGAGGGTTGTAACGTGGGAAGGCTAGATGGGGCGTTAGCTGACCAGCTTATTTGTCATTTTTTATGGTAATTCTTGATTTGACCGTACCCCGGTCAAGGGATTCTTCACTTGATTTGACCGTACCTCGGTCAAGGGATTCTCTCTTTTTTTTTTGGGTAGACCGTTAGCCACGATCTAGGGCTTTTGACCGTTAACCACGATCCGGGGCTTTTGATTGTTAGCCACAGTCATGTCTGTTTTTTTTTACCTCTTAACCCTGGTCATGGGATTCTTCATTTGATTTGACCGTACCCCGGTGAAGGGAATCATTTTGGTTCACCTCTTAACCCCGGTCATGGGCTTGTGACCGTTAGCCACGGTTAGGGACGTTTTTTTGTTTTCACGACTATTCCCCCTGTGGTATTGGCAATAAGTATAGGTATTCCCGAATCTATGGGCGGATCTGGGGTTGGGCCTATCGGTTGGATTAGGCTTTTGGAGCTTAACCTTTCTAAGGAGTAGGCATAGTAGTTGTTTATGTGAGTGAAAACTCGCGGTGGACTACTCTACAGTAAACATGGTAGTTTGGATCTCGGTATTGTCAACATAATTCCGAGCAAGCTTGGTGGAAACATCGTCTCAACTTGGTATTTTTGGCATCAAGTCTGTAGAGTCACGATGCTTCTTTTTTCTTTTGGTCAGCCTAACGCCTAAGGTAGGGATTGGTCAGTCTTATTGGATGGATGTTTATTATGGGAAATGGGTTTGCTTCCCGTCTAGAACCCAAACTAGGAGACTACCTAGATTTGTCATAGGATTCGATACCGCTCCTGCTAGGGGTAGTTATGTGGCTTTCTATGCCAGACATGGAACAGGTAAAGGAAAACACGGGTCTCGGTTTCCTGCAGTCATTATAGATGTGCCTATAATAGTCATGTGCATGTGCTCAAAGTGTATGATGGTGTTCATCGTGTTCTCGGGAACACATAAGGAGAGATTGAAAAGAGCTAATTTTATTGGATTGTGAAAGGAGGACAAAATACAACTGACTCTGACTCTGACTTCGAAATTGAAAGAAATAGAACATCCTAGACTCGGACTCAGACTCGAACGTAAATCAAATATGGACTCTCGGATGACTGGTTCGTGATCCTTTTGATGTTGTCAGTAGTCTTTGGCTTCTAAGGACTCAAGTAGATGTCCAGTATAGCCTTCAGTAGAAGCTTTACCCAGATCCTCATTATGTCGAAGATCGTCTTCAATCCTAGTGCTCATTTCGGTAAGCATCGCAAAGTTTGAAATGCCGACTTACCTAAGATGGACGCGGTAGGAAGGTAGGAGGTTGTTGATGAACGCCTCCACTAGTGTCTTCTCTTTGGGCTTGTCTACCAGCTTAACACTCTCAGCCCGCAAACGCTGAAGGTATTTAGTGAAACCCTCCGCTGGATCTAGGGCCATGATTTCTAGAGTCGTTATGGTAGTCTGAAGTTCAGTATTATCAGAATAGTTTTGAGCGAACTCGGTAGCCACATCTTCCCAAGTTAGGAATCTTTTTATGTTTAGCCTATAGAACCAGGCTTTTGGGTATTTCCCGAGGGATGCGCCGAATAGATTGATGAACATGTCAGCTTTGACCCCCTTGATTTCCACAAATGCTTTGAAGGCTCGGAGGTGTAGTAATGGATCCTTCAACCCTTCGAATATGGGTAACCCCTTCAAGTTGAGATCTGCTGGTAGTTTCTCACGGATGGGTGTATAGTTTCGGGAGTTTTCAACACGAATGTTGTTCCCTTGGAGGGCATGGAACTGTTCTTTGAGCATACTTACCGTGCTGATTAACTCAACCATCGGACCTCCATTTGTGAACCCGGAGTCCGAATTCCCTTGCTCTAAGGCGGCCACACGAGCATTCGTAGCCACCTGATCGACCCTTATGGCTACCAACTGAGTCTCGACATCGGTCACCTTGTTGACCAAAGTCTCCATCATAGCCTTCATATCATTAATGGTGTTTTCCATGCCCCTATTTCCAGTGGTGGGTGCCATACTCTGCGAGAATACCCACGTAATCAGGAAATGTTGCTTCGGAACCCGAACATGCCAAGGCATAGGAAATAGCGCAGGAGAAAAGGCGACTCTGGTCTGACTTTCCTAAAACAAGTGCGTAGGGTTACGATTCTCGGAGCAATTGTGATTAATCCCTCCGTCGGAGAATAGCCCCCAAGTGAGACTAAAGACTCTGATAGGACTTAGATGGTGTGGCATCTAAGTGACTTGAAAGTGGCATACGTGAGACAACACGTATAGGACATGACCCTTAGAGCAAACGTGATTGATCGCTTTGCTGAAGGGTGGCCCCTGAGTGAGATCGAAGACTCTGTTAAGACTCGAGTATTGGACAAGTAACCCTTAGACGTAAGGGTCACGAACCTTTTGTCATAGGGCTATGCCTTGTAAAAAGTTGACTCGGCCTCGAGGAAAGGCAGACAGGGTAAGGGAAGAAACTTGCGATGTCAGATCGGCAGAGTTTCGACGCTAGAGACCCTCAACCTGACTCGAATAAGGATGGTCCTGTGATTAGGGTAGACCCTTAAGTTAAAGGATTCTTGAATTGGGATGACTCGACAAAAAAATTGAAAGACGGGTGAAATTCCCTCAGGAAAGGTCGTGGGGATCGTCCTGTCGGAGGGAATAATCGCGTGGGTCTTTCTGGTTAGAACTCGAGTGTTTAGATGAACCTTTCATTTACGAGTGTACGAATCGTATTGGTTGGTTATGCCTTTAGGATAAGGCGGACTAGGATGGGGAAGAAAATCATGATATAGGATCGACGGAGCTTCGACGCTAATAGACCTTCGACAACTTGTGGAAAGACCTGACACACAGATTACGGTAGGTCCAAGGATAAGGAAGGTTTTGAAAGGGTTGATTCCTAAAATAAGGAAGGTTTTGGAAAGATTGACTTTGTAAATTCGAGGACGGTCCTGACTTTTGAAATTGGCAGCATGCCGCCAGGACAGTTTTTTTCGAAAAGTCAAGAGTTTTGAATTTTGAAATGGCAGCATGCCGGCTAAAAATAGGCTACTTTTGAGTCAAATCGTAAGTTTAATTTTCGGCAGCATTCCGAGTTTTTATAAATTGGATTTTTGAAAAGATGCATTTTGAAGTGACACTTTTTTGAAAACGACACGGAAATCAAGTGGCACATAGTCAAACAAGCATTATGACGACAGCATGTATGCTTTACGCTAAGTCTCGGTCGGTCTATATAGGATCTATAACAGTGTGCATGGCCTTTCCAATAATCGGGAGTCCTTTGTATAAGGACATGCCGTGAAACCCATACGAATTAGCCATGAACACCTTGACATAACCAATTTGGAATACATCGCGGTATAGTAGGACATCGGTTGTCAGTACCGGCCCGGGTAAAATTGGGATTATGCATGAACCGTAAAACTAACGCGCGTATTGTACTAACCAATCAATTTCTCTTCAAGCCTCACCCTGAAGATCCCGATGACAAGTTGTACATCTGGTGTCCCCAGCGGAGTTGCCAAATTGTGGACATAACATAGGTCCACCCCAACGCGGCCATGCGCGGGTTTGGGCTGCAGTATGTTCTCGTGATGAGATGATTCTCGGGTCGAAATTTAAATCGAAGTTTGAGTCGCCACCGAACTTTGTGGGAGTTCAGACCCGTTCAAACCCACTCTATACTTAGGCGTATTGTGCACAAAGCACGACCCGCTTTAGTACTAGAGCTTGTGGGGTTCGTCCCTTTGCATAATGATACCGATGCCGAGTTATCAGGTATCGTGTATCGAATGACTCTCATTCGCCAACGGTTTCGGGCATCCGAAAACCAAACGTTTTGAGTAAGGGGTGAGGGTACGTGTTAGGAAGCTCACCAAGGACACCCAACCCCGCCCGCAGTCCCACACATAGCGGCCACAACTAAGATATCGATTGGTTTTTAATTCGCGTGCTAGTAATACGGTGAAATGTTATGCAAACATTGTTTTACGATACATAAATATAGTACATGTTTCTACATCATTTAATGCATCTTGATATATGTCGAATTTGTTTAGCATGCGATGTTCATTTAAAAGCGATAAATGGCAAACATCGAAAATAAAGCTTGTAAATAAGCTACAAATTACACAAGCGGAAATACAACCCGGAATTCACAATACAACAAGCAATAATATAATAATCGGATTATCAACGGTAAATATGGACTATAAACGGACTCGTAAATAGACGACATAAATTGAAACCGTAAATCGAACGATTAAACAAACCCCGACCATTTACACATTGCGTTGTATATTGATCGGAAGGTGAATACGTGATTGATTAGGCACGCATCAAAAATGACTCGACGGGACTTTATAGTCTTTAAGCTCTTATTGGACGCTTATAAGGGCCACTCGACCGAGTCATTGAGGGGACTCAATCGAGTACCCTGGACGAAGACACTCTGCTTGTTTTTGAGGGGGTCACTCGATCGAGTGGCCCTTAGGCACTCGACTGAGTGCCCTCTGAAACGGGTCATAGCTCGTTTTTAACGACCCATTTTGTGACCTTACGGTTTGAATCGAGGCATGGTTGAACCAAACATGAATATTAAACAATTTATATTAGTCCGACCCTCGATAACTCTTTGTGCACAACGCTCGGTTACGGAACCGGTATCAAGCATTTGGAGCGACCTTTATGAAATCGAAAATAATTGAACTAGAATGAATATTGGTTTCACGCTAATTCAATCATCGTATGTATTCGATTGGATAAAATTGATTCGTTGTCAAGAAATTTAAGTCCTTTGCATTTCGACATCGTAATTTGGCTTTTAAACCCACGACAATCGATTTAGCGTCATTGGACGTTACTCGAATCGTTTGTGAAAATAGTTTTATAGTAATATACACGGTATTAATATGACGGAAATGTAAAAGTCATTTTAGGGGGTTGACTCACCCTAGACAACCAATTACGCGAGTGCGATACTCTTGTGTCCGTGTTTCCTTATCTCATCACCCTTTGTATTCGTTACATTAAAGGTGAGTATTTTATAGTCGAGTTAGTAGTCAGATGTTAGGAACGAGAAATGAAAAGTTAGATACGGAAAATAAAAGTTAGTATACAATATTATAATGTTAATGGTGTTAGTAATGTTAGTATACGAAAATAAAAAATGTTAGTAGTGTTAGTTTACAAGAATTAAAATGAGATTAGAGATTACAAAATGGGGTTTGACACTCTCAACCAACATGTTAATAGTCTCGTGAATAGGCTCGTATAGTGTCGTCGAAGGCACGAGAGCGATTTGAGATACGTAGGGTGAGTTATGGTGTATGATTGGGGAGAGGATGCTCTCGGTCTTTGAAGAGCTTTGATCTCGGGATGGCTTTGTATATGTGTGAATATGAGAAACTCAAAATGTGAATTGCAAAGATGAGGTTTGAAGGGAGTGTGTAAAGGTTGTAAAGTTGTGTAAAAGTCATGAAGTGGGGGAGTATTTATAGACTTGTACCCCGTCTAGGGTCACTCGATCGAGTGGCTCTATGTGCACTCGATCGAGTGCCCCTTTGGAGGGATCCCTGGTCATTTTTTTGGGGGTCACTCGATCGAGTGCCCTTGACCGGGTGAGCAAAATTCGGGTTTGTTATGGTAGGTTTTTATTTGATTGGTTGATTGATTTGTTTTGATTTTGACTTGATTCGCTTTATACCTAGACGCAGTGCAAGGTTGGTTTCGTTCTTGGGTTTTCGACTTTGACCGGTTTTGGCTCAGTCACAAAAGACGGTTTTGCTCCCGGTGACGGTTTTAGCTCAAATTAGCTTTATGTTATTAGGAACGACCCACTGAGTCTGAATTTGAGGTCGGTTTTGGGATATTCACATTCCGCTAAGCTCCCATGACGGATACTATGGATTCCAAGACCGTAATCGAGCGTATTAATGCATGTTAGCGTCCGATCATAATCGGGTGTTTTGTTGGAGACTACTGATGGGGGTCGGTAGCCAGCCTCGGGTCGCCTGCCAGTCAGGCCCCAGGACGCCCAATCCCTGAATAAGAGATGGCCTGCCCAGCAGACCTCCCAGCAATGTCATTAAAAACTCCAAGTGAATAGCCTTAATCACTTAGCCGCTTGGCACGGCCTTGCCGCCTGCCGAGCAGGGCAGACCAAGCTTCCTGCCTGCTTCTAGGGCGCTCCCGCCCAAGCAGGACCAAAGGAGGACCGAGGACCCATCCGTCATTTTACCTAAGGTAAGGGGAAGTGAGTGGACAAGGTGAGTCCACGTGTCGCGCAAGTATCCACTCATTTCCCTCTTCTCTTTTCTCTTTTCCTCTCTCTTGTGGGAAGGTATAAATACTCTCCCATTTCCCACATGAGAGGGGTTGGATTTTCTCTTTCTAGACTCTTACTCCTAAAAACGCCACCTAGTTCCTCACGAGCTAGGTTCAACAAGGCACTCCACGGACTAACTTAGGCATCGGAGAGGGTTTCCTCGGACAACCTCCGGGCCCCTGTGCGTTCATTGTGCCGGGAGCAGGCCAACTCCGCCGGGAAGGTCCGATCAAGGGAGTAAGACGAAGGAGAGGTTTAAGGAAGTCAGACGATCAATTGTTCAATAATAACTCAATTATACAACCCGGACCCAGAGCCGGGTTAATTGTTTCCGTAACCGGAACAATTTGGCGCCGTCTGTGGGGAACTTACGGTTGTGCTCACGAGTTACCCACTAAAATCAACCACTCATAATCACAAAAAACTAAAACAATCATGCCAGAAATTGTCGATACCAGTGCAGGGACGGGCCCGACGGTCCCACCGGTGGCTCCCCTGTATGGTATGCCGCAATTGGAGAGGGTTCCTCCTGCCACAATCCTGGGAATGGGGGGAACTAGCCTCCACGGCGGGCCAAACGCTGCTGTAACACCTGAGTTGGGGACACACCCTGGGCACGCTCTGAATCTGACCCCAGCTCAGATGGTGCAGACGGCCGCTTTCTTCTCCGCAATGCTAAACCAGGAGTTCACTCCTGAGGACCTGGTTGGCAGGGTCGCATCGGCTCCCAGGCAGCCACCCTCAGTAAGCAGGGATGGAGCTGGGGGCACGAGGCGGACCGCCGCCAGAAATGCTCAGAGGAAGGCAAGAAGGACGGCACAAGCGTATGCGCATGTGCAAAGGCGCATTACAACCGGCAACCCAGAGCCACCTGTCCAGCAGGCGTTCTCCATTCACACAACAGAATCAGCGTCTGGAGAACAGAGAGGCTTATCCCGGGAATTACAGGAGCGAATGAGGCCCAGGGAGCCCATGTCAAAACGCCTGGGAGAAAAGCCAGGCGGGGTTTTCTCCAGGCTAACACCGGCGGTCAAAGAGCAGTCAGCCCCTGGTTTATCCCAAAGCCTGCAGTCAAGGCTCAACCGGGGGCAACCACTCGAATCTAAGTATCACTAGGGTGAGAGCTTCTGTCACTCTCAGAGGAAGAGACCCAGGCAAGTCTCCCCTGAGACAGAAGATGAAGCAGCAAGCAGGCCGCCTCCAAGGCACCGCTCCCCCAGTATGAGGAAACCGGCCCATAGACAATGGGATACTCATGGTAACCAATCTGGGGAAAGCAGGTCACGATTGGTAGGCAGGCCCACAAAAACCCCACTTCATCCTGAGGTACAAGAATACCCCATTCCAAAAATTAAAATGCCCACCATTAAGTTTGATGGGACAACAGACCCAGAAAACCACCTGGCGGCATTTGAGAGCCACATGGGCATGTACGACGTAGATGATGCCATCTCGTGCAAAGTTTTCCCAACCACCCTCGTAGGGCTTGCACAAGGATGGTTCAGGGACCTCCGCCAGGGGTCAATCAAGTTCTTCATAGATTTGGCCGAGATCTTCCTCGAACAATATGCTGGGAATAAAAGAAGACGCCTCACACGTTTCGATCTTATGACCCTAAAGCAGAAAAAGGGTGAAAGTGTAAGGGAATACCTGAGAAGGTTTGATCTATCCTACCAGCAGGTCAGGGAGATCGATGATTCCACCGCCGCCTATGCCCTGACAATCTCCCTGCTTCCAGGGGAAATGAAAAATCAGATGATCAGGGCCCAGCCAGAAACCTTGGCCATGGCCAGGAAAATTGCTGAAGGGTTTATTCTGCAGGAGGAGTTCCACGGCCTGACGGATACCCCTGCAGGCCAAGCAAGGCCGCAAGGGGGACCGCAGGGTGGTCGTGGCAGAAATGAGCCAGGCAAGCAGAGAGAAGAGGGAGACACTCCCAAGAAGGAGCGCACTGTCTACCAGCCCAGGTTTGACAGTTACACTGCCCTCAACAAACCCAGGGCGGAGATCTTCGAACTGGAAAAGAAAACCGCTAAGTGGAATCGCCCGAACAAACCTCGCAGCCCAAAGGGAGACCCCAATAAATTCTGCACCTTCCACGACTGCATAGGCCACACCACCGAGGAATGTCGCCACCTGAAAGACGAAATCGAGAAGTTAATCAGGAACGGATAGTTGGCCAACTACGCAGCCAAGAATAAGTCTCAGAAAGAAGTATCTGAAAAACCCGAAGGGTCAGGGCAGAATCGCATGGTGATCCACGTAATATCGGGGGGTACTGAGGGCCAGCTCAGTCGAAGAGGCCAAAAAAGACAAATGCGTGAACTAAAGAACCAGATCTGTTATGCTGAGAAAGCAGGAAGTCCAAGAGGAGTAACATTAAGCATCACCCCCGAAGATGCAGGGCGCGTGGTATACCCGCACAGTGATCCTTTGGTGCTGTCCCTGGAGATCAGCAACCACATTGTGCGGAGGTGCATGGTAGACACTGGCGCATACACGAATCTGCTGTACAAGGACGCCTTCGAGAAAATGGGCCTGGAAAAAAGGCACCTACGACCTGCCCCCGGGTCGTTATACGGGTTCAGTGGAGCAGGCGTGCTGCCCATGGGAGTCATAGACCTACCCGTAACCTTTGGGGAAGGCTCTACTGCCAGAAACGTCAGGGCAACCTTTGTTGTTGTGGATGCAAGATCCGCCTACAACGCCCTAATTGGCAGAGCCACCCTGGACGAAATTGAGGCGGCCATCTCCATCAGGGCCCTCACCATAGCATATGTCACCGATTTCGGGCTAGAAGGAAAAGTGCGCGGGGACCAAGAGTCAGCCAAACAATGCTACTCCGTGGCCCTGCAAACACACGAAAAAGAGAGAAAAGGAAAAAGAAAGGCTGACAGTTCCCCCAGCAGGGAAGGCGAAATCCCAGCCGAGAATCAGGCGTCCGACCACCTGGAGCCAGGGGGCGAAAGCATGCTGGTAGACTTAGAGCCAGGGAGGCAGGTCCTAATAGGAGCTGACCTGGAGGAGTCCTACCAGGCTGAACTGATCAAGCTGCTGAAAGAAAACAAGGACGTATTCGCCTACTCGGCAGATGAGATGCCCGGGGTTGATCCATCGTGCATCGTTCACAGGCTGAACGTAAGCATGGACGCTCGCCCTGTAAAGCAGAAAAAGCGAAATATGTCCGCAGAAAAGGACGCGGCAATCAAGGAAGAAATTGACAAGCTCTTGAAAGCAGATTTTATTGAGGTCTGTGACTACCCAGAATGGCTGGCGAATGTAGTCATGGTCAAAAAATCGTCGGGCGCATGGAGAATGTGCGTAGACTTTACAAACCTCAACAAGGCCTGCCCGAATGACTGCTATCCGCTCCCCAGAATCGACCAACTGGTGGACGCCACCAGTGGTTATACCATGCTGAGCTTCCTAGACGCCTTTTCAGGGTATCATCAAGTATACTTATGGCAGCCGGACAGGGTGAAGTGTGCGTTCATCACCAGTTCAGGCACCTACATGTACAAGATGATGCCATTCGGGCTTAAAAATGCAGGGGCCACATACCAACGTTTGGTTGATAAAGTATTTGAGGGTCAAAAAGGCAGAAACATTGAGGCTTACGTCGATGACGCCATCGTAAAAAGCAAAGAAGACAGGGAGCACCTGATAGACCTGCAGGAGACCTTCTGTTCCCTGCGCGCCTACAAAATGAAACTCAATCCAAAAAAGTGTACATTTGGGGTCCGTTCCGGTAAATTCCTGGGGTTCTTGGTCAGCTCTCGAGGGATAGACGCCAACCCTGAGAAAATTCAGGCAGTTCTAGACCTTCCTGAGCCCAAGACCATTAGAGACATCCAGCTCCTGACGGGCCGCATGGCCGCCTTGGCGCGATTCGTCGCCCGATCAGCAGACAAGTCTACTCCTTTCTTCAAGATACTGAAAGGAAACAAACAGTTCAAGTGGGAAAACGAGCGGAAAGAGGCCTTCGAGCAATTGAAGGACCATCTTAAGAAGCTCCCCACCCTGGCAAGACCAGTAGCAGGGGAAAAACTTTTCCTCTACATCGCAGTGACTAATATAACTGTCAGCGCGGTCATCTTACGGGAAGAGGCGGGCACCCAGCAACCTATATACTTCGTAAGTCATGCGCTGGGGGCAGCCGAGAAAAATTACCCGATGGTCGAAAAAGCCGCCTACGCAGTCATAATTGCTGCCAGAAAACTCAGACCTTACTTTGACGCGCATCCGGTCGTGGTCCTCACCGGCCAACCGCTGGAGAAAGTGTTGGAAAAGTTTGAAAAATCAGGGAGATTACTGAAATGGGCGATCGAGCTGAGTGGGGTAGGGATATCTTACCAGCCAAGAACAGCCATCAAAGCCCAAGCCTTAGCAGATTTTCTGGCTGAATGCTCCCATTCAGGGGAAGAAGAGACCCCTGCCGAGGAGTGGGTCGTGCATACTGATGGATCCTCGACAGCTAATGGCGCAGGCGCAGGCGTCGTACTGACCAGCCCAGGGGGGCTGACTTTGAGCATGCACTCAGGTTTGTCTTCCCAGCATCGAACAACGAAGCAGAGTACGAAGCAGTACTCGCAGGCGTCAGACTAGCTAAGGCCGCAGGGGCAGAACGGATTGTCCTGGCGACAGACTCCCAGCTTATCGCCAACCAAATCAATGGTGAATACGAAGCCAGGGACCAAGCAATGGCCACATACCTGGAGATGGTGAAAGGAGATTTATCAGGCCTGAAATCATATGAGATCAAACAGATCCCCCGCTCCCAGAACAGTCGAGCAGATGCCCTGTCAAAACTGGCAAGTTCCAGTCTACAGGACATACGAAGGTCAGTGTGGGTTGACTTCTTGCATGAGAAGTCTACAGCACCGTGGAAGAAGGGCTGGAAAGTTGGATGACTCCCTTCATCCAATTCAAGAAACATGGTGTCCTACCATCAGACGCAGCACAAAAGAGAAAGGTACAGGCTAAAGCAGCCTGGTTCATACTCATTGATGAGGAACTCTATAAGAAATCTTTTACTTATCCCCTGCTCAAATGCCTACGGGCAGATCAAGCTGCTGAAGTGTTGGAAGATATTCACTCAGGGATTTGTGGACATCACATCGGAGGGAGATCATTGGCCCACAAAGCCCTAAGGGCAGGCTACTACTGGCCTACTATGCTGGCGGATGCCAAGAGCCTGACCCAGAAATGCAGAAAATGCCAACTCTTCGCCCCGTCAATCCATGCCCCGGCCCAGGAGCTCAGGCCAATCCTATCCCCCATCCCCTTCGCTCAATGGGGGATGGACATACTAGGACCCTTCACGGTGGCCACAGGGGGCAGGAAATTCTTGATTGTCGCCATAGACTACTTCACCAAATGGGTGGAAGCCGAAGCAGTGCCCAACATTACTGAGCCGGCGGTCAGAAAAGTGGTCTGGCGAAATATTATCACCAGGTTCGGCCTGCCAAAAATGTTGGTATTTGACCATGGCAGACAATTTGATAATGATCCTCTAAGAATCTGGCTAGAAAGCCACAACGTCGCAGTCGCCTACTCGGCCGTCTGTCACCCTCAAACCAACGGACAGGCGGAAGCAGCCAACAAACAAATCTTAAATGGCCTGAAGAAAATGGTGGATGACTGCAAGGGTAGGTGGGCTGACGAGCTTCCCAGTATACTCTGGTCAATCCGGACTACCAGAAAAGAATCTACAGGCCAGACCCCGTTTGGTCTAGTATATGGAGCAGAGGCATTATTACCAATTGAGGCAAGGATCCCTTCTCTGCGCTCCCTGCAGTACGACTGGGCTGAAAACGAAGCTGCAATGGTCGAGGCCTTGGACCTGGTAAATGAGTTAAGGGAGGAAGCCAGTACCAACATCGTTGCCTACCAGCAACGAATGAGGAAAGCCTTCAACACCAAAGTCCGTCAGAGGAACTTCCAGATGGGTGAGCTGGTTCTGAGAAAAACGCAGGCGGTTGGAAAATCAAGGGAACATGGAAAGCTAAGTGCCAACTGGGAGGGTCCATACCAAGTGACTCAAGTCCTGGGACCAGGCACATACAAAATCGCCAACCTTGAAGGGCAAGAGTTGCATGCTCACTGGAATGCGGACACCTTGAAGAAATATTACGTCTGAACAAAATTCGAAGATAGTTTTTATTTTTGCTAAAAAAAAATGGCGGAGGACGGTCAAAGAATGTCGACGGCTCCGACCACCCAAAATGTCACAAGTTTTATAAAGAAATGAGAAAGATCCAGATTTATACTCGTTGCCTGTTCAAACTTGCGCATTCACACACAAACGAGCAGGGGGCAATAGGGGGAGTCCCCCCTGTTGCCAAAATCAGGAAAAATGAACCCCCCCCCAACAAAAAATCCAAACCTCCCTACTTACCTCTGTGTAGGCAGGGGGCAGGCCCCCTGAGCTTTGAACAAAAGCCAGGGACAGGCCAGATCAACAAGGACTGGGGGCAGGCCCCCCAACCTTGTATAAAAAACGCAAAAGCCCCCCTGCTAGCCTCTGGGCAGGCAGGAGGCAGGCCCCCTGGACTTTGAACAAAAGCCAGGGACAGGCCGGATCAACAAGGACTGGGGGCAGGCCCCCCAACCTTGTATAAAAAACGCAAAAGCCCCCCCTGCTAGCCTCTGGGCAGGCAGGAGGCAGACCCCCTGGACTTTGAACAAAAGCCAGGGACAGGCCGGATCAACAAGGACTGGGGGCAGGCCCCCCAACCTTGTATAAAAAACGCAAAAGCCCCCCTGCTAGCCTCTGGGCAGGCAGGAGGCAGGCCCCCTGGACTTTGAACAAAAGCCAGGGACAGGCCGGATCAACAAGGACTGGGGGCAGGCCCCCCAACCTTGTATAAAAAACGCAAAGGCCACCCTGCTTACCTCTGGGCAGGCAGGAGGCAGGCCCCCTGGACTTTGAACAAAAGCCAGGGACAGGCCGAACTAACAAGGACTGGGGGCAGGCCCTCCAACCTTGTATAAAAAACGTTAAGGAACCTCCCTGCTTACCTCTGGGCAGCCAGGGACAGGCTGCGCATCAAACTCATGAAGAATCAAACAAAAACAGACAAAGCAAACAGAAAAATCTACATAAAAAGGAATAGTGTCAAAGGAACACAGGATAAGAGTTTTTAGAACAAGTAATTACAATTAAACACGGCAGCCGGCCACCAAAAGGGCTCGGCACGCAAAAGAAGTAAGGAAGTTAAAACGTTGGCACAGGCGCAGCAGGAGACGAGCAAGAGCCCTCTGAGGAAGACTGCCCTCCATGTTAGGCAGGGGGGGCGTCTGGACCGGAAGTAGCAGCTCCTTCAGACAGTCTGCGCATTTGAGCTTCGTCCTTGGCAGTATAGAGGGCCCGAAAAGCATCTTCATCAAAACCAGGGAACATCTCCCTGACAGTCTCCATAACTACCCCCAAACAAGAGTGGGCGCCATTCACAAAGCCCGCCGACACAGCTGTATCCACCTCCTGGAGTATTTCGTCCCTCTCCTTCTCCCATTCCTTGGTCTTCGCTGCCAAATCGCCAAGAGCCGCCTGCAGATCTGAGTTTGCCTGGGAAAGGCGCTCCCCTAGGTCGACGACGCTCTTCTTGGCGTGATCCAGCTCAGCCAAAGCTTTCCTGGCCTGCTCCAACTCCGCGAAGGCCTGCTGAGCTCTCTTTGACTCCTCCCCCAGGCGGGACACCTCCTTGATAGCCTTCTCATTCTCAGACTTCCAGTGGATCGCCTGACCCTTGGCCTCTTCCAGCTCAATCTCCTTTTTCGCCAGCTGGTCCTTCAGACTGACAATGGGAGCAACGTCCCTCTCGACTGCAGAAAGGCGGTCAGAGTTAGACAGTTCCTCATCACTCAGGCGGTTAAGGGCCGCCAGCTCTGCAGAAGCTTGGATGATTTTGGCAGTACGCTGGACGTACTGGGTCACTTGGTTGGTGGCGGAATGGACAGTCTTGAGAAGATGGTCCGCTAGAACTGCCCCAGAGTCGGAGAGTAAGGCGGAAACATCTTGGCTATCGCCGGCGGTGTAGTGGAACTCAGTGTTCTCCTCAGAAAAGAGGGTGGCAGGAACCCCCTGAGCAAAACGTTTGGGTTCAGGCGCGGTAGTCTCCAGGTCCACCACTTGGTCAGCATTTGGAGCCTCCCTGCTCCTCTTTCTAATTAGCCCCCTGGGAGTGCTCTCCCCAGTCTCTTCGGAGCCTGAAGCCCGCGGCCCCAAGGGAATCTGAACCCCTGCTGAAAGGCCCCCCTGCCTGCCAACAGGCGAAGGGGTAGTCTCACAGGCAATCACCTTCGCAACTGGAGAGGGAGTGGCCTCAGAAACCGCCGTTTTTGCAGGCGTTGCTCTAGGAGGCGGTGGAAGTCTTGGTCTACTGAACGACAGACCCTTCAAGTGCTTCATCAGATTCTTCTCACCTCTCTTAAAATCAGGGGGAAGAGAAGGGCGACTTTGGACAACAGTGAGAGTCTCGGTCAGGCCCAGGCGCCTCACCTCCCCTTTTCTCCAAACAAAGGTAGCAAGATCTGCAAGGCAAACATACAAGCTGTCAGGGCACTTTTGAAAAGAAAAAAGAGTAAGAGAATCATCAACACTCCTGAACTACCTTCATCTAGACCCGGGTTCATGCCCAACCGGGTCAAGTATTTATCAGACACAATAAGCTCCGCATAGGGGAGCCATAATGTAGGGCCATACACCCCATACTTATCAGTATGGGCAGCAAAATAGCCCGTCAATTCCTTGTCTTTTTCGCCCAGCTTCACCTCCAGGGCTCTTCCACCCACGCCAGGGTGATACTCCTCAGGGGTCTCTAGCCTGGTGTGGACATGATTCCGGAAATGACGGGGAATCTTCCACCCATGGGTGCTGTGTACATAAAGGAAGTTGTTCTTCCAGTCTCTCAAACTATCCATGGCAGGCCACACCAAAGAATGTCCCTTCTGCCTCAAAAGGGACCAATAACCAGGGGAGCCCGCACTCCCAGAAGAAACCATTTTTAAACCCACCATAAACCGCAGGGCGTCAATGGAAGGCTCGATGCGGTGGAACAGACAAGTCCAGACATATGAAATCAACGCCCTGACAGCCGTGGCTGTCAGCTGGGCGATGGCGACGTTCATGCGCCTGAAGATCTCTTCCAAGGAAGGATAGAGGGGAAAGCGAAGGCCGAACTCCAGACATTTATGGTAAACCGCTATGCACCCGTCGGGAGGGTTGCATACGGTATCCTTTTCGCCGGGGACAACGACTGTGTACCCCTCCCCGAAGTTGTAAAGCCGCTCAATCACGTCGGCGGCGTTCTTTGCAAGGATCAGCTCCCGATTTTTCGGGTCAAGGAAAGTACTCCAAGGGATGCGGTATTTGACTTTATCTAAATAGTAAACCCTACCCCTTTCCCGACGAACAAGGGGGCCAGAGGTTCTAGAAGGGTCAACTTCCAACGCCTCGTCGTCCGAGTCAATGGCGTCAAACGAAGGGGGGTCAGGAGAGTTACCACCCCCGCTGTCCGCCGAATGCTCTTCCTCAAAACCAACCTCCCTAGAGGAGGAGGCTAAATTCACCCCTTCCCCCCTCTTTGATGGGTCAGTAAAGGGTAGAATCCGCTCACAGGTTCTAGACATTTTACTCTAATGGAAGTGGAAAACAGGAAATCAAAAAGAAAAAGCAGGAAATGGAAGGCGAAAGTCCGACCTAAGATCGCCTGCCAGTGCGGTAAAAGCCCGAAGAAGGAATCTCCCAGAGAAATGGGGGTACAAAGTGGGGTACGATTCGTCAAACATACAAGGGTTTTGCAGAAAGAGAGGATAGGAAGATTTCAAGAAAAGAAAGATTGAAGAAGGAAAAAGAAGAAGAATGTGCAACTGATCGCTTTTATAGGGAGAAAGGCATGCGAAGGGTCGCCAAAATCTCAGGAGTCCACCCAAAGACCACTGCCCACGCGTCACTTCCTCATGGGTCAGCCTTGTGTGGTTTCCCAAGAATAACCTCGAAAAGACCAAAAAGTGTCAAGGGATTGATCACCCTATGACGTCCCCTCTTCACTTCAAACAAAAAGTAATAAACACATATTAAAAATACAATACACAAACACATCGCCTGAATTTCATTTCATTAAATCTTGAAGGGAAAAATTACATTCAGTGCCCAGCAAGGAAAGAAAATATACAAGGGCCCAGAAATTCCGGCCCAACGAGTAAACGCCCTGCTAAGCAGGCCTAGTCATCATCCAAGTTAGGGGAAGGGTCCCCAGGGCTGCCTGGACCCCCAAAGTCCGAACCCCAGTCCCAATCTGGGGAGTCTTGAAAAGGGTCATCAGGGATCCCATCCTCATCCCTGTCACTTAAACAACCAAGACCTCCACTGTCGTCAGAATCTCGGCTGCTATCCTCCCAGTCCCTGCCAAAGGGAACTGCCTGGGATTCGTCGCAGGTGCGACAACCTGTCTTCTTCACAGGCGAGGAGGGGCCTGACGCCAAGGAGGAGTCAGTATCAGAGAGGTTGGGATCAAATTGTTCAGGGTGCAGCCACGGAAAGCACTCGTGGCATCCCCTGTCAAAACAACCCCCTCCCTGGGGGCAACGCCTGAATCTAGGCGCAGCAGGGGGTGAGGGCCTCTTGAGACGCTTGTTCATCCTAGAAGGAGCCTTCTTGCCCTTCCGGCGAGAATAAAGCCGTGAACGGCGGCTACGGCGGACAGCTCGATAAGCAGCTCGAGCATACTGAAGCCTCCAAAACCCTTTAAAAATAAAGGTGACATGTCGAACTCCACGGCGAGTCACGAATTTCTTGATCCAAACCATGGTTAAAGACAAAGAAAGGAGGGAAAGTTGGAAATGGGGCGTGAGAATGGTGAAGGAAGATGCAATTTATACAGAGGAGAAGTAGAGCATTAATGGAGCTTCAACCACCTCTGCAAAGAGGAGAGCCAAACATCAAACTGGCACACTGTTCGAAAACCCACTTTGCAAAGAAGAATAATCATGAAAGAAGACGTTTAAACTCTCTGCATACCCAGAGAAGTTAAAGCTCGTTCCCTCGGGAACATGCAACGCATTTAATGCAAGAGTGTTCAAGGAGTCAACCTCCCGTCGTCCCAAAACAAGACGTCGCCTGCCGAGCAGGAGCCTCGCTCCCCCTCAGCCGGCGAGGGCCAATTGATGGGGGTCGGTAGCCAGCCTCGGGTCGCCTGCCAGTCAGGCCCCAGGACGCCCAATCCCTGAATAAGAGATGGCCTGCCCAGCAGACCTCCCAGCAATGTCATTAAAAACTCCAAGTGAATAGCCTTAATCACTTAGCCGCCTGGCACGGCCTTGCCGCCTGCCGAGCAGGGCAGACCAAGCTAACTGCCTGCTTCTAGGGCGCTCCCGCCCAAGCAGGACCAAAGGAGGACCGAGGACCCATCCGTCATTTTACCTAAGGTAAGGGGAAGTGAGTGGACAAGGTGAGTCCACGTGTCGCGCAAGTATCCACTCATTTCCCTCTTCTCTTTTCTCTTTTTCTCTCTCTTGTGGGAAGGTATAAATACTCTCCCATTTCCCACATGAGAGGGGTTGGATTTTCTCTCTCTAGACTCTTACTCCTAAAAATGCCACCTAGTTCCTAACGAGCTAGGTTCAACAAGGCATTCCACAGACTAACTTAGGCATCGAAGAGGGTTTCCTCGGACAACCTCCGGGGCCCTGTGCGTTCATTGTGCAAGGAGCAGGCCAACTCCGCCGGGAAGGTCCGATCAAGGGAGTAAGACAAAGGAGAGGTTTAAGGAAGTCAGACGATCAATTGTTCAATAATAACTCAATTATACAACCCGGACCCAGAGCCGGGTTAATTGTTTCCGTAACCGGAACAACTACTATAGACACAAGCAGTCAAAAGGCGGGTGTCTACAATAGGGATTCCGTTTTGACTTGGATTTTGAGTGTATTTGGATACTTTTTGAATTTGGTTTGTTTCGGGTTTTCGGCTTTGACCAGGTTTGACTCGGTCGACAAAAGACGATTTTGCCCCCGGTTGCAGTTTAACTCAAATTAGCTTTATTTTATTGGAAACGACCCACTGAGTCTAGATTTGAAGTCGGTTTTGAGATATTTGTACTCCGCTAAGTGCCCACATCGGATACTATTGATTCTGAGTCCGTATTCGAGCGTATTAATGCATGTTAGCGTCCGACCATCATCGTGTGTTTTGTTGAAGACTGCTATAGACACGAGCAGACAAAATGCATGTAGGTGTCTACAACGTGGTAATACGGATATTAGTCATCTCATGGTATATCTTACCTGGTATTCTACTTAAGGTGCGTCGATTCGGTATTAATAAGTATGCGTCAAACCACATGTCAGGGGTAAGCATCGAGATTAATACGCGACTCGACCACCACTTGTTCAGTTTTTGCTTGTTTACATTTTATATTTCGTGTTAGGTGATTTAGCATGTGATTATGGTCATAAAAGCGGTAAATCATACGAAAGTTTTAAATGCTAAATGTAAGTAAATCATATTATGTGAGGAATTGCACCCTCAGAATGTACACTAAATGAGATACGATACGTAGACAATTAAGAACAAATCTTACAACTACTCGGATTCGATTTAAGTGTTTTAGTACTTGAGGTTGAAGTTGTGGACGTTACGTATGTTTACGACGCGTCGTGGAATTAGTATCCACATGGGTCGGACTCAACGTTATCGAAATGCATAATTAAAGGTGCGGTATGTAAAGTTGTGTTTAGACGACAACCTAGTGACGATAACGACTTCAACAGGTTGATCCTCTTAGCTTCCTGCGGTGATTCTGATGGTGGGATTTGCCGCGGGTCCTACCGATCAATAAATAACCGACTATTCCTACTGGGTAGCTAGGGCAAGTAGGGTCGATATCCACGGGGACGGTATGATAAAGTCTAGACTAGGTCGGCCTAAGAACGAGACTAAATCACCAAACAAACACAAAGGAGGTATTAATTGGTAAACTATGGTGGTGGAAGAGGTAAGACTAGGCTAACAATGAACTAGGCTAAACAATGCTAAAATGGAATAACTAATTATCAAACAAACTAGTAAACTAAAAGAAACGATAACTAACTAAGAAGTTGAAATCAAATATGAAAGGAAGTGGGGTAGGTCGGGTTCATAAGTGTAGTAGGGTAATTGGGGTGGTCAAGGGTGTAGGTGTCTCCTAATTGCTAGAGTTGGTCCGGGCTCTCGCTACGTAGACCAACGTCGAGGTAAGTTCGCGCTCTCGCGTCTAAGAATAACCTCAACACAACCACAAAAATAGACAAACAATGAGAAGATGAGCACAAGTATGGGGAGCATTGGCCACTACTACTCACACAAGCAAATCAACAAACACATAGAGTGCCCATTATGTGACTAACAACAAAAGAGTTACCTTTACCCCTAATCAAACCCTAATCACCCATAATCTACCCTTAATCCCCCTACTAACCCCACAAGGAGACTACTCACTCATTATCAAGAAGAAACCAACAATAATAAGAGGAAACAACATGAAAAACCAAACATCCATTATGAACAATAAGAACAATAACAAGAACAATATAAAAAGATTGAAACTAGATTAAATAAACAAGAACAAGAGTAGAGAAGATTATACCAACAACCAAATGAAGATAAAGATGTAAACTTGCATAAACAAGAACCCAAATCAACTCCAAGGATGTCAAGCTTGGAGAAATCTTCAAGAACCCACTTAATACAAGATTATCTAAACTAGATTAAACTAAGATTAACTAGAGATTAACTAGAGATGAAAAGAGGCTAATTAGGGTTTTGAATGCTTAAGAGAGGCCTAAAATAATCTAGGGTAAAAGTATGGTGCTTAAACATTACAAGGGAGGAGTATTTATAGGGATACAAGAATGAAGGAGGAAGAAAAGAGTCACGCGGGCTATAGCAGTCTCGTCCCGCCCGGGACGGGTTGGTCCCGCCCGGGACGGATTGGTCCCGCCCGGGACGGAATGGTCCCGCCCGGGACGGAGCCAAAATAGAAGCAGTGCTAAATGCGCACCTCATCCCGGACGGGATGAGTTCCTTCCCGTCGGGGATGAGTCTTGGAGGCCTCCAATATGATCTTTAAGGTTCCTCCTTGCTTCACATGGGCTTCTCATCGACTCTCGGGTCTTGGGATCGAGTCTAAGGGGCTCGGGATCGGGTCCCAAGGTCTCGGGGTCGAATCCAAGGCATCGAGTGATCGTTCCTCCGCTTTGTTGGCTCCGAAAAGTGTATGTATTGAGTCGGAATCGCTCCAACTCTTCATGGATGGTCTCGGGAACCTGAAACGAGCTAGAGGAAGCATAAGTAGCCCATGAACCGCTCCCAAGGAGCGATTCCGCAAGGAAAATGGGACCAAAACACAGCAAATTAGGCACTACAAACTACACTTATCAACTCCCCCACACTTAACCCTTACACGCCCTCGAGTAAGCACAAACTAACTACTAAACTAGCCGAGCGGGTATTAGCGCACCCTACGCCCTTTCAACTCACGCGAGAACACCTAGAGGATAAGTGCTCTCCGCAAGGCAAGTGAGGTCTTGCGACAAAACCGTGGATGCAACCGGACACAAAAACATATAAACAAACAAACATACACACAAACACACAAAAGGTTGCACCCAAAAAAAGAAACAAATACCGCTTCCCTCTAAAAAGCGGTGAAAGAAGCGCCGGGTTAGGACTCAAGGCAAGTGACAACGTTCTCAAGCTAGCAATACAAACCAAAATGGACCAAACCCTAATAGTATGACGACAAAGCAATAAAAACGTTGGTAACTTACCTAGGTTCCTTCTAACCTTCTAAGAACGTACTACGGGACAATCGGCGGGATGGAAAAAGGATGAACCACGGTGTTAGTCGACACTGTAGGTAAGTGAGACCCTGCCCCTTTTAGCAATGAGCCAAGAGGGTCGTCCCATGCCCAAAACCGCCCAACTAGTCCAAGTAAAAAGGTGGATATGATTGCAAAATGAGGGAAGACCGACCACTACCGCTATCATCCTTCCTAGGGACTCGGTCCTTTGGTAGGCTCTTCACGGTAATAGTCGGAAAAAGGCTTATTTTAGAGAAGTGGGGATTATTTTTGTGAGACGGTTTTCTTTTGGCATTTTTCTTTCTTTTGCACTTTCGCTTTGTGTGTTTCTATGCCATTTCTTTTTCATCTTTTGTATTTTGTTTTTGACTTTTTGTGCCTTTTCTTTTTCTTCAACCTTTTCTTTCTTTTTCTTCTCTTTGCCCTTTTGGTTGTAGGCATTTCTTCTTGCAACTAAGAAAGATATTTCAACAAATTGCATCTTATTTTGTGGATATGTGTAGGAGGTAGGGGAATGGGTGAGTCGGGAGTCGCGATCCCCCTTCACACCCACAAAAAGGTGGAGAACTTGGACCAATCAGACAATCTCAAACATGGTCACCTAGGGGACGGGACTCGGCAACCAAGGCCTTTTCACACCGTGGGTGGTCATAATGGTCAAACTGCAAATCCCGTAGTAAATCCCTAGTAAGCTAGGTGGACTCAAGGTAAGAAACCAACGAAATCATTGATTTAGGGTCATTCTACTGAACTAAAGTCCAAGACTCGATTTATACTACTAGAAAAGGAAAGGAAACACTTGCACACTAGCCTCTAAACCGGGTTTTCGAAAACCGTTTACACACTAGACACAAGTACACACCACAAAACAAAGACTCAACAAAGAACGAAAGAAAAAGAAGCAAAAGCAATAAAACAAAAACAAAACAAAACGAACACATAAACCACACAAACACCACCCCGAGCTTCCAAACAAGTCACCAAATCAACCACAAGTATACACAAAGCTCCACCCGAGCACACCATATCACAAACCTTCTCCAAACTTCACAAGAAATAAAGAGGGAAAAGGGATAGAAGATGTTACCGGATGTCTTGAAAGCTTTCCAAAACTAACGGTGATTAAGCAACCTGTAAGGACAAGGGAGGCAAAACACACACAACGAAACAAATATACGACACAACGACACAAAAGGAAAACACACACAAAAAAATCTTTTTGATTTTTGTGAAATTTTTTCAAATTTTTAGGATTTTTAAAGATTTTTCGAAAAACTAAGAAAATAAAACTAACTATGATAGAATATCGCTCCCCCACACTTAAGCCGAGCAATGTCCTCATGCTCGACCGTAGTGTATGGAGACGAAAAAAAAAAGAAAAGAAGAGAAACTAAGAAAATAAAGCTAAAAACCAAAAAGAAAAGTGGAGAAAAGGGTAGAATGTGTCCGGCCGGGGTGTAGTCAAGTCACCATGGGCCGAGACAAGAAAAGATATGGTAAGGGGGAAGAAATAAAAAGAAATAAATAAAAGGAAATGGGAGGGGAGGACTAGGTGTAATCAAGTCATCCAGCCCGGATTCCGCCCAAATCCGACTAAATCCTACCAAAAAGGGTGAAAATCTTGCAAAATTTGGATTTTTCAATTGACTCTCGATGTAGTCAAGTCATCAAGAGTCGGGAGCAACAATTACCAAGGCCCCGAGGGCCATCATGACCCAAAAGTGTATAAGGGGAGGGGAACAAACAAAGGAAAACAAGCTATAAAAGACGGGAAAGAAAGGATAGTTGCCGTACCATGCGGTTAGCAACTCACTCGCTCCATCGTCTCATAAGTCAATATCGGCACGTAGCTAGTTGTCGTCATTGCTATTCCTCTCCAATCGCGATATGGTTCCATGGTTGGAGCACAAAGGTATAAGGAGGTGGGTTTTGATGTGAAAGTCGGTGTAAAGTGAAGAGAAAATGAGGCGAACATGTGTATATGAGGTGGAGGGGTTATATGATGAGGGCAAGGATAGGTAGGGAGGTTGAGAGGGGGTATAAAGTGGTAGGGTGGGCTCAAACGACGAAGAAAAGGCCAAAGGAGGAACAGGGGTCCATCCCGGTCGGGATGGATGGTCCCGGTCGGGAAGCCCTCGTCCCGGTCGGGATGACACACCAGTAGACCCAATTTTTGGCCCATCCTTCCCGGTCGGGATGGTTCATCCTTCCCGGTCGGGATGTACTCTTCTCGGCCGGGAAGAGTCCTCCTACCCTTTATAACTCCAAAAGCTCGTTCCGGGCTTCAAAAACCGACTCCCCTTCACACGATCCAAGCTCCAACATTAACCCTTCCTTCCTAGGAGACACTTTCACTTCACACCTATCACAATAAACTCAAATACAACATCAAATTCCCTCCCTCACATCGCTCATCAATAATCCAAGTAACAAGACATTCACAAAAACTAAAAGGAACTACAAGAGAAAGAGATTTATACAATGAGACGGTTCTTTTGGAACTCCGTCAAACCAAGGATGGTGCATTCTTCAATCTTTTTCAACAATACCACAACCTATTCCATCTCCATCGAGGGCACGAAGAAACAAGTCGAAGGCCCTAGCAAAGTCTTCAATCAAGCTAGTAATATAAGCATCCAAATACCAAGGTTCTCCATGACCTTGTCTCGACGTTCCCGAGGCGTCCCGATCTTGTAAGTTCAATGGCTTGAACTTATACTTTTGATCCTTTGGGATATACCCAAACGTCCACTTGTCCTCATGCGGCCCCAAGGGAGGCTCATCTTGCTTCTTGCCTTTCAACTTGTCATCAAACCCATGATATGGGCACTCATCTTCCCCAATCTCGGAGTCATCATCCTCAAGCTCATATGAATTGCTCTTCAAGCTTTGTCCCGACACCCTAGATCAATGTCTTTCGTGGCGTGGATCATATTGCAAGACTCATCGTTAGTAGGCGAAGTGTTGCCTTGGAGGTCAAACACTAGCTTTTCTTCGCCTAACTCGAAGGTGATCCTACCGTTCTTTACATCGATCATAGCACCGGCGGTGTGTATAAATGGGCGTCCAAGGATAATGGGAGTGTTGACATCTTCCGGCATATCGAGCACGATGAAGTCGACCGGAATGAAGAACTTCCCGATTCGTACCGGTACGTCCTCTAACATCCTCAATGGTCGGTTAAGAGATTTATCGGCCATTTGGAGTGTAATGGACGTACATTTCAGCTCCTTCATCCCTAATCGCTCACAGATAGAATAAGGAATGATGCTCATACTCGCACCCAAGTCACATAATGCCCTCTCGATCTTGTAGTTGCCTATGGTGCATGGGATCGAGAAACTACCCGGATCTTTCAACTTTGGAAGCGTGGAACCTTGAATAAGCTCACTCATCACCCTTGTGAACGCAATAGTCTCTTCCTTGTCGATGGATCTCTTCCTAGCTAAGATTTCTCGCATGAATCTTCCATATGCCGGGATTTGGGTAAGTAGCTCGGTGAATGGGACATTAACTTCCAATCTCTTCACAATGTCTAGGAACTTGTCAAATTGGGCATCCGCCTTAGTCTTCATTTGCCTTGATGGAAAAGGCAACTTAATGTGAACTTTGTCTTGCTCGATAAGGGTGGACTTCTCAAATGACACTTTCCTTTTACCCTTGTCTTTTGCTTGAAGTGGGGGAAGCTTGTCTTCAATGGGTTTTTCAATCTCCCATAAGACTTGCTCCTCCATTGGATCTTCCTTGCTTGAGTTTTCTTGAATTGGAGATGCAACTTTCTTTGTTGGTTCTTGCATTGGTTCTTGCTCACTAGGGAATGAAGGGGAGTCATAAGATGTACCTCTCCTCGTGGTAATAGCATTTACATGCTCAAATTTTGGTGTTTCACCTTGAGGAGGTAGTTGCCCCTTTTGTCTTGAGGAGCTTCCCGAAGCAAGTTGAGATATTTGGGTCTCAAGCATCTTCGTATGAGCATCTCTTGCCATGTTATCCCTTTGAATAAAAGCATAGAACTCTTGTTGGTTTCTTGCCATCTCCATTTGGTTTTTATGCATATCCACCATAGATTTTTGAATGTTGAAATCTCGAGGTGGAGATTGTGGATTATGCGGAGTATCGGTGATGGCTAGAGGAATGCCATAGTCATGAGTAGGAGATCGGCTCCTAGGCTTGCTTTCTTGACGGTTAGCTTGAGTTGCTTGTTGTTGTTGATTCCCTTGGAACCCATGAGAATTGCCTTGATTAAGGCCTTGATTGTTGCCATTGTTGTGGTTTTGTTGTCTTTGGAAGTTTTGGTTTCCTTGGAAACCACCTTGATTGAAGTTCCCTTGTTGGAACCCTTGATTGTTGTTGTGGAAGGTACCTTGGTTATTTTGCTTGAAATTGTTGAAGGGCCTTGGGTTGCCTTGATAACCTTGATAACCTTGGTAACCTTGATTGTTGTCCCTTAAGGGAGGTGGAACATAGGGACGAAGTTGTAGAGCTTGTTGTTGAGGGACTTGATTGGAAGCTTGGTATTGATTAGAATAGGAGGCATCTTGCTTGAACGCTTGAAAGGCGTTCACTTGCTCAACGCTTCCTTGACAATGCATAAGATCATGACCAACGATTCCACAAGTATCACACATCCCATAATAAGGCAAAGGAAGTGCAAACCCCAAAGCATTTACTTCTTGAATCGAGTGTTGGTTGGAGGAACTAGGGCCTTGGACTTGGTTGAGGTGGCTTTGGAGCTTCTTGTCAATGGTCTCCATGTGGGTTTTTAATTGAGCTCCAAGGTCAATGCTTAATTGAGTAATAGCATCAACCTCGTGCCTACCTCCTCGATTTGCCTTCCTAGGCCTTGAGTATTGAGAATTATGAACCGCCATCTCCTCGATCCTTGCCCATGTTTGGTCATCATCGACCTCGGTGAACCTACCATTGGAGCCCATATTAAGAATAGCTCTTGAGTCCTCATAAAGACCATTCCAAAATTGTTGGACTAAGAACCATTGTGCGAGTCCATGATGGGGGCATGATCTAACCAAAGACTTAAACCTCTCCCAAGCTTCATAAAGGGTCTCTTCATCCCGTTGTTGGAAACCGGTGATGGAGGCCCTATGCAAATTAGTTTTTTCCGGAGGGTAGAATTTTTGGTAGAACGCCAATGCAAGCTTCTTCCAAGTGTCGATGCCCATGGTTTCCCTATCGAGACTCTTGACCCATTGCTTCGCTTTTCCAATTAATGAGAATGGAAATAATACCCAACGGATTTGATCTTGAGTAACCCCGGGTTGAGAAATAGCGTCACAATAATCAGAGAAAGTCTCCATGTGTTGGTGCGGGTCTTCGGTGGGAAACCACTAAATTGATTTCTCTCCACAAGTTGGATGAATTGAGTCTTGGCCACAAAATTTCCGGCATAAGCGGCCGGTAGAGTATTCGGTCCCGGCAAGACATCTTCCGTAAATGTGGAGTGAGATGAAAACTTCGGCATGATTGGATATGCGGGAGAAAATGGTGTAGAAGGTGTTGAGGTAGAAGTAGAGGGGGAACTAGGTTGAGAAGTACCAAAAGGATTTATGAAGATCCCTTTGGTATTGCCTTGAGGTTGCTCGATAAAGTCGGATCCTTGAGCTTGTTCTTCGGTGGTATTGCTAGCACTTGGTTGAGAGATTCTAACCCGACCAATCGTCCTTTGGCGAAAGGCTCTAAAGAGTCTTTTCGGCTCTGGATTGAAGAGAAAGAATTCGCCTCCCCCCTAGGCATACACTACACACTTAGAGCAAACGTGAGAACACCTAGTGCTTTATGGGCAATAGGCAACGACAATAAACAAGCACAATCGAAAGACAAAGAGAAAATGAAGAAATAAAGCTATGGAAACAAGAAAAATCTAGAAAATATGCACAAGAGATGATAGAAGAGCACGAAGAAGGGTAACTAAGTCTCGCTATAAGCAAACTAGTCTAAACAATGCACCGTCCCCGGCAACAGCGCCAAATTGATGGTGGGATTTGCCGCGGGTCCTACCGATCAATAAATAACCGACTATTTCTAGTGGGTAGCTAGGGCAAGTAGGGTCGATATGATAAAGTCTAGACTAGGTCGGCCTAAAAATGAGACTAAATCACCAAACAAACACAAAGGGGGTATTAATTGGTAAACTATGGTGGTGGAAGAGGTAAGACTAGGCTAACAATGAACTAGGCTAAACAATGCTAAAATGGAATAACTAATGATCAAACAAACTAGTAAACTAAAAGAAACGATGACTAACTAAGAAGTTGAAATCAAATATGAAAGGAAGTGGGGTAGGTCGGGTTCATAAGTGTAGTAGGGTAATTGGGGTGGTCAAGGGTGTAGGTATCTCCTAATTGCTAGAGTTGGTCCGGGCTCTCGCTACGTAGACCAACGTCGAGGTAAGTTCGCGCTCTCGCGTCTAAGACTAACCTCAACACAACCACAAAAATAGACAAACAATGAGAAGATGAGCACAAGTATGGGGAGCATTGGCCACTACCACTCACACAAGCAAATCAACAAACACATAGAGTGCCCATTATGTGACTAACAACAAAAGAGTTACCTTTACCCCTAATCAAACCTTAATCACCCATAATCTACCCTTAATCCCCCTACTAACCCCACAAGGAGCCTACTCACTCATTATCAAGAAGAAACCAACAATAATAAGAGGAAACAACATGAAAAACCAAACATCCATTATGAACAATAAGAACAATAACAAGAACAATATAAAAAGATTGAAACTAGATTAAATAAACAAGAACAAGAGTAGAGAAGATTATACCAACAACCAAATGAAGATAAAGATGTAAACTTGCATAAACAAGAACCCAAATCAACTCCAAGGATGTCAAGCTTGGAGAAATCTTCAAGAACCCACTTAATACAAGATTATCTAAACTAGATTAAACTAAGATTAACTAAAGATTAACTAGAGATGAAAAGAGGCTAATTAGGTTTTTGAATGCTTAAGAGAGGCCTAAAATAATCTAGGGTAAAAGTATGGTGCTTAAACATTACAAGGGAGGAGTATTTATAGGGTTACAAGAATGAAGGAGGAAGAAAAGAGTCACGCGGGCTACAGTAGTCTCGTCCCACCCGGGACGGGTTGGTCCCGCCCGGGACGGAGCCAAAACAGAAGCAGTGCTAAATGCGCACCTCATCCCGGACGGGATGAGTTCCTTCCCGTCGGGGATGAGTCTTGTAGGCCTCCAATATGATCTTTAAGGTTCCTCCTTGCTTCACATGGGCTTCTCATCGACTCTCGGGTCTCGGAATCGAGTCTAAGGGGCTCGGGATCGGGTCCCAAGGTCTCCGGGTCGAATCCAAGGCATCGAGTGATCGTTCCTCCGCTTCGTTGGCTCTGAAAAGTGTATGTATTGAGTCGGAATCGCTCCAACTCTTCATGGATGGTCTCGGGAACCTGAAACGAGCTAGAGGAAGCATAAGTAGCCCATGAACCGCTCCCAAGGAGCGATTCCGCAAGGAAAATGGGACCAAAACACAGCAAATTAGGCACTACAAACTACACTTATCAGATTCCGGCAGAGCTTCGCTACGGTGAGGCAAGTCGAGATGTCAACATGGGTGCCTTTTTTCGTTCTTGTCGAATCAATAACTCGAGGAACTATGAAGAGTAGTATTGAGTCGTGGAATGCAAATCGAAAAGAAAATGATCGAGTGGATCGTACCTAATGTCGGAGTGCAACGCTAAGGAAAGAGCTGGAAGTTGTGTGGAGCTCATAGAGAGGAGAGGAATAATTGAATTGTAATTGTGTGTCGATTATGAGCGGAGAAGGGGGATATGTATAGTTTTTCTCATAGTTCAAATCGAGGTCTTAGGCGCCAGACGTCGTGCGACCCAGTGTTGGGGCGCTTGACAAAAGGTGGTTCAGAATTGAGGCGCCTTAGGGGATGCAACCGAGATTTTGAAGATCCGATTTGAAAAGTTTCCAAAGCGAAGATTATACGTAATCTTATGAGTTGCTTGGTCGTTAAGGCTTTACCCTTTGCCCTAGCGTGTGTGCCGTTAGGCCCCGGGCGCACATCTCAAGGCTTGACTCGGCCTGACGTGCTGACTCCGGTTTGACTTTTCATATTTCGGGACAGATTCAGAACCCCGGTATCGGAATTGACTCTAATTAGTGTCGACGCGACCGAACTGATAGGACTAAGACCGTCTTGATGTTGAATAAAATTTTCCGAGTAAGTATTTGATTCGTTTATAGAAAACCTATCTAAAACATCGTAAAATCGTGTCGTGTTGCAGTCCGATCATCATCGGGAGTTTGTCGAGCACTCCTACAGCCACCAGGTCCAAATATTGGTGTCTACAGTGGCCGCCAGAGAAGTTGCTGGACCCACAACAGGGTTCACTCGTCCTTTTCTAAACCTTTTTCCATCTCGTCTTAACCGGAGAAGTGTATCACTACAAAAAATTGGGTCAATTTGCGGCGGAAAAATCCGCCGCAAATACCTGAATTCCAATGCAAATGTGCAAATTGACATTTGCATCGGAATAACCGACGTAACGATTCCGCCGCAATATTACGTAGCAGGGGGTTTTGTGTGCGTCGGATACTCCGACGAACACAAAATTTCGGCGGAATTACGATGGATAATCCGACGTACGCCTGAAAGTCAAAGGCGTAAGTCAAACACAGTTTGCGTCGAATAGCCATCGCAAATCCGATGCACATTTTAAATATTTCGTCGGATAGGCCACCGCAAAAGTCGACGTAAATTTCAAGTTTGCGACGGATTTCGTGAGGGAGTATCCCTCGCAATGGGGTCTATATGTGTCGGACGTGCTTTATGTGTGTCGAAGAGTCTGACGCATATGCGCCATTTTGCGTCGGTTGTCTTGTGATTGCGGCGACGTATCCGGCGCACATTAGTCTGTTATTTTCTAGCAACTTGTTGTTTTGCTATTGCCCCAGTTGTACTTAACCAAAAACAAATAAACCAATGACGTAACATCCCGTATTTTTCAAGTAATGTTAAAATTTAAAACATTTATTTAAACCAAGTTTAACGCTTGAAAAATTATTTTCGTGAATAAAATTTTTAGTTTCGTTGAATTAAAAATTATTCCGTTATAAAAACATGGGAATTTATTTATCGCATTATTAAAAAAATTATCTTTCGTTAAATAAAGTTTAAAACTCGAAAATATTTTTAATAATGACCTGTCGTTTTGACATTTTCTCATCTCGTAAAAATTTAGAAATAATTTATCGAATTCTTAAAATAATGATTACTTATAACTATTGTCCCATAATTTATCGCTTGTTTTACTTACCATCTCACAAATTCTTTTCTTAAAAATAAATTTTACGGTTTCCATTATTTTAATTCCGTAATCTTATATTTCAACTTTTTAAGAAAAAAAAAAGATGTTTGTACGAGAAACGAACCGAAACTCGAAAAACTCGATCTCATATTGACCTCCCACATTAACACCACTCATGCTACCTATTATTATTATACTACTACACCTAACCTAACTAACTAACCTACATTACTACTATTACTACACCTACACTACACACTTACTAATCTACTACTATATATACTACTACATACTACTATGTACTACATTACTTCGTACTACACTACTTCTACTTACTATACTACTTACTATACTATACTATATATACTACATACTTCGTACTACATACTATATTTACTCCCTCGTCCTTCTCTATATAATTGGAGAATCGAGAAGAAAGACCCAGTGTTTGGCGAATCACTTTTTTGAAACCGTATTAAGGACCAAATCATTTCGACCAAAAAATATCTTTAAAAGGGATAAGGAGACGACTTTCCTAACGTAGACGATATTATTGACCTGACGACCTTTAATTCTTAATAACGTTAATAAATACTTCGTAATAGCAATTAAGGTAACCAAATTTTCTTCTAACATTTTATATATATATATATATAAGTATATTATGTTATTAACTTAATAAATTGCTTATTTAAATATTTGGGCTTATATTTTTATGACTAAATTACTTTTACTTATATATAAAAAAAATTAAAAATTTTATATGCTATTCAAATTTTGTTATATTTCAATTCACTTAAGTATATATACAAAATGTTACATGTTATGTACTCCATATTTTGTTTATGACTAAATTTAACTTAACTAAATTATCACTTGTTTAATTTATTTATTTATCATCTTTACATTTTTGTTTATATGAGAAATTGAGAAAATAAATAAAAGAACTTAAAATAATAAAATTTACTTATATCATTCTATTTATTTCTATTTACTATGTATATTTATTCTATGTACTTTATATTTTGTATGTATTTTATGTAATTGTAATTTTGGTCATATTTTTAATTTTCTTTAGTACTTTTACATTTGTTTATATACTATAATAATAGAGTAAGTTAGTAATGTACAAAATATCTTGTTTTAATAATACTTCACTTATTATTTTTATATAGGTAGAAATTTATAGATTTCATTTTCTAAATAAATGGATTTATTTTACTCTGAAATTTTTACACGACATTCATAAATATTTAAAAAATGATTTTACGTCAAATTTTGTAAATCAACTAAGTATGACTTAAATTATATTTTTCAGAAACTATAAGTTTTAAAATAATATTTTATTATACCTTAATTTTTATTTTAATATAAAACTTCATTTAAAGAATTTACTAATTTAGAATATGTTATACGATATTTGAGTTATAATGTTTCGGGTGACACTTGAGGATTAAAGTATAATGTTGTCACACTGAAAGTAAGTATTGGAGGATTTGACTGTTTCAAATGAGTCCGACCAATTATTAAAGGTCACCAAATAAAATACTACTTGTTCACAGGCGACTTTTATATAAGGTTTACGATGCGAGTCTAGGACGAATAGCTTGTGTTGGATTCTATCATACGTGATGTTTCGACTGCACTTGTAATGAAAAGTAGACTCGGAGGCTGCGATCCGAGAGTCGACCTAGTGTTTAAGGTAGTCGTCCTACGGTAGTGAGAACTGCGGTTCAAGAGTCTGCGTAGGGTATGTGCGCATGTATAGACAAGTACTTGATCAGTATTACCACCTAGGTAGTTAGCGGGGGCAGAACAGGATTCTGAAAATTGCGGGTTCCCTCTTGTTGATGCAGAGAATGTAATAATCGGCTTTCATTTTGCCTAGAGCCCCGTCTAAATAATCGTATAATATAATTGAAGTTCGGGCCCAATTGAGCCTTATAGGTGAGATGTAAACCTCATAAGATCGGTTCGGTCTACGAGTCGGTAACACGGTTACTTCTATTGGTGAGATGCAAGCCAATAGAGTGTAGCAGTGATACTAGGAGCCATGACTCGTGTGTTTTGTCTGTTTACGTGAAAAATAAATTATTTTTAAAATCAAATGGCTGTCAATGTCTCATCTTCTATACTTTACCATTCTCATCACCTCACATGTTGGTTAATTGAATTAAAGAAACTTATCTGTGAAGTGGTATCCTTTAATATTTTTGTAAGCATATTTGGTGGTTATTCACATGATTGTCTTATGTGTATGAGGTGATGTTAGATGAACGATTTGGTTGCTGTTCCGCTCAGCGGCCTCTGTTTTGATTTTTTGCAGGTATAAGACGTTGGGGGAATCAAGCGAGAGATTTTAATAATATGTTTAGTATAAAAATAGAATCTATATTCTGTACTGGTGAATCAAGACCATGTCATTAATAGTCGTTTGTTGTAAGGATCCGTAGCGATCCGAATTTATTTACACTCTGATATAATTTAAATTAAATGACTTAGATAACTTTCCGCATTATCTATTAATTTAAGTCATCGAAAATCCGGGTTGTTACAAAAGACGGTCACTTTACAACAAAAACCAGCAGCAATAGAAAAGGACATTCCGTGCAAGGGAACGCACAACAAACTTCGCATCCCAAAGCGCATCACGTGGAAGACAAACAACCCGGTTTTCAAAGAAAATGAACTTATATTACATGAAGAGAGTAATTTGTTTTAGAATTCGGTTTAGTAGTTAGTTACGGACCTACAATTGTATATAACGACATGAAAGTACCTAAAAGATGTCTACCTAGCTAAGCCACTGACTCAATATCCATAGAGGCGAACTCATGCCCGTCATCATCATTGCCATGCCCCCGTTGTGAACGCGGCCTCGTGCTACAACCTTCATTTGGCAGGGCCAGCCTCTTCTACAACAGCTCTATCGTCTTCTGCTGGTCCTCCAATCTCTTCTCCGCCAGCTGTTGACGTTCTGCCAATGTCTCCACTGTTTTGGTCAACCGGTCAGTCTTCACACGTTGTTGTGTGGCTAGAGTAGGCATGTAAGGGTCCTCGACGATAGTGCTGTTCTTGCTAGTGCAGAGGCGGAATAGCTCCCTCGCTAGGTTTCCTATTCCATAAACATGTTTCTTGGCGTCGTACCCGCCTCATGGCCTCCTGATTTGACGTTAACGCCGCCTCCATCGTTTTGTCATACTTCTCCTAAAATAAGAAAACATATGTTATTAGGAGAACATCAAAGTTCCAAAATGCACTTAGCTAACAAACACAACTTAATACTGATGGCAGGTGTTTGTCGTCTATCCTACCGATCAAAATAATAATCAACGAACCTAAGCTACGTAGCTAGGGTAAGTCGAGTCGATCCTCAGGGACGAGAGTTCCAACCTAAGTGTGCCACGATTTAGACTAAATTCTAGGCGAACAATGAAGGAAAATTATCGATATTAAGTGTAAACTAGACTAAGGTCTACTAAACGAAGAAGACACAAGAAGAAGAATTGATTTGGGTTGGACAAAGGCTAAGGACTAAGAATTCCATAAACTACAACGATTCAACTAATACTAAATTAAGACAACTAACAAGAGAAACAATGACTAGCTAAAAGGATGGAGAATTCAATAAGAGAAGGACTAGGACTAGGTCGGGTTCAAGGGTGTTGAGACAATCAAGGGTGAACAAGAACGAAAGGGTAGTCAACCTATCTAGGCATAATGCGGGCTCTCGCTCCAAAACCGTCCTAGAGGTTCCCCGCTCTCGCACAAGAACTCATCCTAGCAACATACAAGATCACAAGAAGAAGGCAAGAAAACATGCATTTGCAACTACAAGTCATACAAACATTTCATCAAACATGATCCATGCATACAACCAAGAAGCAACCAAAACTACCACCAACATCTTAAACAAACCCTTAATCACCCATGAAAACTCCCAATCCCCCTACTAATCCTAGCAAGAGGACTACTCACACATAACTAAACTAAAACAAGCAACAATTGTAAGAGGACTCATGATTAAAGCATTGATAATGAAATCTAAACAATTAACAAAACAAAACTTAAACAAAGATTCAAACTTTAAACAAAAGAGAAGAAGAAATTATACCAACAACACAAGGGAGAATGAAAGGAGAGAACTTTGAATAAAATCAACCCAAGAAGATAACCAATGTTGTCAAGATTGGATAATCTCCCACAAGTCTTCAAGAATCCAAAGATAATACAAGAATTAGGAACTAGATTAAGGTTTAATGGAAGAATAATTAAGGAGAGATTAAGCTAATCTACACTAATCTAAGCTAATCTATCCTAAAGTAGAGGAAAAGAATTATCTAGGGTTCTGTGATTAAAACAATACAAGAGGGGGTATTTATAGGGTTGCACGAATAAGGGAGGCGAAGCATCGAAGCGGGAGAGGAAACAGGGTCGTCCCGGCCATGATGGAGATGGTCACGGCCATGACGACCTCAATCTTCTTCCTTCCTCTCGTCTCTTCTTCACAGCTTGCTACACGGTCATGTAGCCTCACGGGATGATTCCTTCTTGCTTTTCCTCAACTCTAAGGATGACTCGTGACTCGGGATAGGCGCTTACGATGTAGAAATCGACTCCAAAAGTCGCGTTCTTGCCATAGGAACCTCGAAACGCAAGATAACTCAAGAGAAGACATTAGTAGCCAAAAACCCGCTTCTAAAAGCAATTAAACCAAGGAAAAACGAGTAATGCAAGAAGGAAAGACGATATAAATTAGGCATATCAACTCCCACACACTTAACCCTTACTCGCCCTCGAGTAAGCACAAACTAACTAACTAAACCCTTACTCGCCCTCGAGTAAGCACAAACTAACTAACTAACTAACTAAGAAGAACTAAACTACTAGCCGAGCGGGTATTAGCGCACCCTACGCCCTTTCAACTCACGCGAGAACACTTAGAGGAAAAGTACTCCCCGCAAGGAAAGTGAGGTCTTGCGACAAAACTGCGGACACAATCGAACATGAAAACAAACAAACAAACAAACAATCGGTTGCATTCAAGAAGAAACAAATACCGCTTCCCTCAACAAAGCGGTGAAAGAAACACCGGTTAAGGACTCAAGGCAAGTGACAACGTTCCCAAGCTAATAACACAAACTGATATAAACAAAATTCTAATAGGATGACAACAAAGCAATAAAAACGTTGATAACTTACCTAGGTCCTCCTAACCTTCTAAGAACGTACTACAGAACGATAGGCGGGATGGAAAAAGGATGAACCACGGAGTTAGTCGACACTGTAGGTAAAGTGAAGCCCCGCCTCCTTTAGCTATAAGCCACGAGGGTCGTCCCATGCTCAAAAATAGCCCAACTAGTCCAAGTAAAAAAGGTGGATAATGTTGCTGAGGAAAAACCGACCATTACCGCTATCATCCTTCCTAGGGACTCGGTCCTTTGGTAGGCTCTTCACGATAAAAATCGGTAAAAGGCTTATTTTTTCGGGGTAAGATATTTTTGTGAAATGATTTTCTTGACATTTTTCTTCTTTTGTATTTTGTTTTTTGATTTGTTGTACCTTTTCTTTTTCTTCTTTTGTGTTTTGGTTTGCCCTTGTGGCCAAATGATGTGACTCGGGACCTACAAACATCACGGCCCCCGCTTAGCGGCGCAGGGCACGACCTCCTCTTGGAGTATGCCTAGTACGTGACTAGAGTTCCCAAGTCTAATGTGCATCACAATCAAAATGAATAACCAAATAGATGTAGAAGTCTCAATAAAATGCAACTTATTTGTGGAATATTTGTAGAAGGTAGGGAAATGGGTATGTCGGGGGCGCCTTCCCTTCAAACCCACAAAAAGGTGAAAACTTGGACTAGCTAAAACAATTTCGAACATGGTCACCTAAGAGAATGGGACTCGGCAACCAAGGCCTATTCACTCCGTGGATGGTCAAGGTGGTCAATATGCAAATCCCGAAGTAAATCCCTAGTAGACTAGGTGAACATAAGGTAAAGAACCAATGAAATTATTGATTTGAAGTCATTCTACTAGACTAAAGTCCAAAAATCTATTTATGTCACTAAAAAGGGAAAGTAATCACTTGCGCACTAGCCTCAAAACCGGATTTTCGAAAACATTTTCTACACAAGACACAAACTATACAAGACAAAACAAAGATGAAACAAAATAAAACAAAATAAAACAAACACACACATAAATAAACAATCACCACCCCGAAACTTTCAAGCAAGCAACCACATCAATCCACAAACTCCAAAAAACTCCACCCGAGCACACACCACCACAAAAATCTCCTCCAAACACCGAAATGGAAAAAGGAGAAAGAGATAGAAGGATACTAGCGGATGTCAAGAGCTTTCCAAGATTCACGGCGATCAAGCAACCTACAAGGAAATCGGGAGACAAGACACACACAAAACAACAAATATACGACACAAAGACACAAAAGAAAATGACACAAAAAAAAAGAATCTTTTTGGTTTAAATGAAATTTTTCAAATTTTTAGGAATTGTTTTAAAAAATTTTGAAAAAACTACGAAAATAAAACTAAACTAAACTAAGATATCGCTTCCCCACACTTAAATCGAGCAATGTCCTCATGCTCGATCGGTAGTGTGTAGAAGACAATAAAAAGAAAAAAATAAATAAAATAAAATAAAACTAAAAGTCAAAATGAAAGTGAAGAAAGGGTAGAATGTGTCGGCCTAGGTGTAATCAAGTCACCTAGACCCGAGACGAGAAAAGATATGGATGGGGGAAGAAATAAAAAGAAGAAGATAAAAGGAAATGGGAGGGGAGGGCTAGGTGTAATCAAGTCACCTAGCCCCGATTCCACCCGATTTCGATTAATTTCTAATGAAAGGGAATAAAAATGATGAAAAAGTGAAAAGAACTTGTCAATTGGTTATTCAATGAATCTCGATGCAGGAAAAGAGAGGTCGGGTGGGGGTATAATGAGGTGGGTTGGGTTGTGTGAGGGGATGTAAGGATGGGCTGGGGTGGGTAATGAAAATGGGGCGGGTTTGGGTAGTAAAAATGGGGCGGGTTGTATGTGGGAGGGGGTAACGGGTTGGGTTGGGTTAATTTTAATGAAGGGTGGGGTTGGGTTGTAAATGGGGTGGGGGTGGGGTGGGTAAATAAGAAGATGGGGCGGGTTTGTGTTATAAATGGGGAGGGGATGAAGGTGGGTTGGGTAAGGGAATGGGGCGGGTAAAAATGATTTGGGGGATAGAAAGGTGGGTTGGGCTGGGTAATGAAGGTGGGAGATGGGCTGGGTATGGTTAAGGTGAGAGGGGAGAGAATTGGGTTGGGTTGGGTGTTTAAATGAAGGGGAGGGGAATAGGGTCTAAGTAGTGGGCTGACTGGGTTGGTAATAGAGAGGGAGGGTTTGGGCTGAGTGCAAAGGGTGAAGTGGGCAAAGGAAACTCGTCCCGGCCGTGAAGGTGGGCCTCACGGTCGAGATGCTTCCTGGCCATGTTGCCTTCCTCATGGTCGGGTTTGAGGTCAGTGGAGCGTCACATTTGTGCACCTTGGGACCCGACCATGTTGCCTCTTTCATGGCCATGTCGCCACATGACCATGTTCAAAGCGACATGGCCATGTCACTCCACTAGATCTTCATTCTTCTTGCTCATCCCAAGTCTTTCACCCTAAGAACACTACCAACTACGGGATCAAATTCCCATCCCCAAAAGCTTACAAAAAGCTCAAAAACTGACTTCCTTCCCCAAGTATCAAAGCTTCTATCATCAAAACACCCTTCATAACTCTTCATCTTTACTTCCAACCTATCAACCAAACTCAATAAACACAATCAAAAATCCCTTTGTCACTCAAGAAAATTCCAAATGACAAGAACTCCACAAAACACATAAAACCTAGAAACAAACAAACAAATCACACAAATACAAACACAAAAACTCAAAAGAAGAGGAAACAGAAATATACAACATGACGGTTCTTGTGGAACTCCGTCAAACCAAGGCTTGCGAATTTTCATTCTTCATCAACACAATTGCACACAATTCCATAGCCTTCGAGGGCACGAAGTAACAAATCAAATGCTCTAGCAACATCTTCATGAAGGCTCACGTAGCCAAGCCAAGCTATCATCCAAAGCTTCCAAGTCGAAAGCGAGAAGTAGTCATCCAAAGACCCATTATCATGTTTCATGCGGTCTCTGAGGTCTTTCCAACCAACAAGCTTTAACGACCTCTTCCTCCCTAAGCACCGTCTCCTAACATAACCAAAGCTTGAATTTCTAGCACAAGAGTCAAAAGGGATCGGAGTTTAACCCTCTTCTTTTCATCAACCATTCCCAAGTCATCAACAAGTTCCGGCCCAATATCTCCAAATACTAAAACATCGTTCTTCCCCGCATCATCAATAAGAAGAGATTTAAAACTCATACAAGCGGTTTCAATCTCTTCTAAACCAAGATCCAAGTTACACACAAGGGGTTCACAATATTTTGTTGAATTTTCACATATAGGCGACTTGATTTCATCATTCATATCCCATGACTTCACAACTTCTAATACCTCACTCAACTCATCCCAAAGATTTTCTTTCCCAACTCCTTCTTCCTTAATAATAGGCTCATTAGAAGCGGCATGAAGGTCAAAAGAAGTGCAAGTGAAGGGGATTGAAGGTTCGACAAGAATGGAGGGGGTAGACTCTTGAATTTCCTCTATTTTATCGGTGTTTTCATCACCCACATTAACCTCGTGTCCGTTGTGTCCGGTTTCAACAAGGTCAATGGCAATTTCATTTTCTTCTTGAGGAAAGACAAGATGAGACCCAATTGTGTTTTCATCAATGAAACCCTTCAAATTCAAACTAACATCACCCAATTCTTCACTAACAATGCCGTCATCAAGGGTTATTTCCTCATTCATCTCGTTTTGGGTAGACAATTGAGGTTCTTCATAGCAAGTCTCGCTTCTCAAAAGGATTTCATTGGCGGCTTTATGATTGGGTTGTTCCCCTTGCTCAAATGAGCATCCTTCGTCAAGTTGTGACGTTCGAGTTAAAAGCATTAAGGTTTTAGCCTCTATAGCATTTAATCTAGCATCATATGCCTCATTTTCCCTTTGAGATTGGGCCATGATTTCATATTGATGATCCTTTTGCATTTGGATGGTCATTTCTTGTTGACTCTTTTGCATTTGAAGAATCGCTTGATATAACTCCAGGTTGGGCATTTGGTGGTCATTGGGGTTTTGGAATGCTCCTTGAAAACCTTGATGATGCCCAAGAGGTTGGGCATCACATGGTTGGTGATAAGGTTGAGATGATTGGTAGAATTGTGGGTTTTGGGGCTCATAATGAGGTAGGGGTGGTGGGTAATATGGTGGGTTTTGGGGAGATTGACTTCCATATGAAGAATTATGATTAAACATGGTGGGTTCACGATGATAATTTGAGTAATAACCACCATGATCATAAGGTTGATAAGCACTCACTTGATGGAGGTCGTTTCCATATCCTTAAAACTCATACCCACGGGTTTCTTGATTACCCCATGAAGCTTGATAGTAGTTAGGAGACATCATGGCATCACCTTAATTCATAGAGGGAGAAAAGAAATCACCTGTAGGCACTTGTGCAAACATGAGAGTCCTAGTGCTTTTAAGGCACTAGGAAGAGAGAGAAAAGAACAAAGATAAGGAGAAAACACGAAAACCAAGAACCAAGTCTAAAACTAAGCACATAAAAGTCTAAACTACGCCGTCCCCAGCAACGGCGCCAATTTGATGGTAGGTGTTTGTCGTCTATCCTAACGATCAAAATAATAATCAACGACCCTAAGCTAGGTGGCTAGGGTAAGTGGAGTCGATCCTCAAGGACGAGAGTTCCAACCTAAGTGTGCCATAATTTAGACTAAATTCTAGGCGAACAATGAAAGAAAATTATCGAGATTAAGTGCAAACTAGACTAAGGTCTACTAAACGAAGAAGACACAAGAAGAAGAATTAATTTGGGTTGGACAAAGGCTAAGGACTAAGAATTGCATAAACTAAAACGATTCAACTAATACTAAATTAAGACAACTAACAAGAGAAACAATGACTAAAAGGATGGAGAATTCAATAAGAGAAGGACCAGGATTAGGTCGGGTTCAAGGGTGTCGAGACAATCAAGGGTGAACAAGAACGAAAGGGTAGTCAAGCTATCTAGGCATAATCCGGGCTCTCGCTCCAAAACCGTCCTAGAGGTTCCACGCTCTCGTGCAAGAACTCATCCTAGCAACATACAAGGTCACAAGAAGAAGGCAAGAAAACATGGATTTGCAACTACAAGTCATACAAACATTTCAACAAACATGATCCATGCATACAACCAAGAAGCAACCAAAACTACCACCAACATCTTAAACAAACCCTTAATCACCCATGAAAACTCTCAATACCCCTACTAATCCTAGCAAGAGGACTACTCACACATAACTAAACTAAAACAAGCAACAATTGTAAGAGGACTCATGATTAAAGCATTCATAATGAAATCTAAACAATTAACAAAACAAAGCTTAAACAAAGATTCAAACTTTAAACAAAAGAGAAGAAGAAATTATACCAACAACACAAGGGAGAATGAAAGGAGAGAACTTTGAATAAAATCAACCCAAGAAGCTAGATAACCAATGTTGTCAAGATTGGATAATCTCCCACAAGTCTTCAAGAATCCAAAGATAATACAAGAATTAGGAACTAGATTAAGGTTTCATGGAAGAGTAATTAAGGAGGGATTAAGCTAATCCACGCTAATCTAAGCTAATCTATCCTAAAGTAGAGGAAAGGAATTATCTAGGGTTTTGTGATTAAAACAATACAAGAGAGGGTATTTATAGGGTTACATGAATAAGGGAGGCGAAGCATCGAAGCGGGAGAGGAAACAGGGCCGTCCTGGCCGTGATGGTGGGGTTCCCGGCCGTGATGGGTCCCGTCCCAGCCATGATGGATATGGTCACGGCCATGATGACCTCAATCTTCTTTTTTTCTCTCGTCTCTTCTTCTCGGCTTGCTACACGGCCATGTAGCCTCCCGGGATGATTCCTTCTTGATTTTCCTTGGCTCTAAGGATGTCTCGTGACTCAAGATAGGCGCTTACGACGTAGAAATCGACTCCAAAAGTCGCGTTCTTGCCATAGGAACCTCGAAACACAAGATAATTCAAGAGAAGACATTAGTAGCCCAAAAACCGCTTCTAAAAGCGATTAAACCAAGGAAAAACGAGTGAAGCAAGAAGGAAAGATGATATAAATTAGGCATATCAAATACGATCATATGGTAAGAGAACTCACATGCACTTCCTATGTATGCCCTCGGTTCAATCCAGGTTCCCATTTGTTAGTATAGAGTTAGTATAAATTAAAATAGGTGAAAATGAATATCTCCGTGATTTTCACAGGATTAAAAAACTAGGTCCCATTTGTTGAAGAAACGTGCATAAATCCAGGTTTAGTGATAGTTTTTACAAAAAATAAATATTAAGGTATAATAAATAAAAGACATATCATTGAAATTGGTTGATGTATAAGTTCTGTAGTTTAGTGACATTGTTGAATTGGTGAGATTAATGTCTATAATAATCGGTAGCGACCTACAATTTTGGACCCAATCATTGAAATTGAAACTAAATTCAAAGCGTTTACTATCTGCTTAGGTATGCAAAAATCGATCGACACATATTTTTGAATCAACATATACAATGAATAAAAGACTTGGTCATGATAATCAAGAATCCGTGAACAAAATTTTGAAACGGATAAACCCGTGAATTTCACGGGTCACATACCTAGTTTATTCTTCAATTGCCACACTAGTACAAAAACCGCTTATGGCTACGGTTAAAAGGAACATATGGCTACGGTTATATAGGCGTAGTAAATCAAGGCGTAGCATTAAGTCTATGAGTTGTGGCTTCGGTTGTGAACTGAAGCAAAAAAACTGGTAAAGGCTTCGGTTGTTGGGACGAACCGTAGCCAAAAGTACTTTTGGCTTCAGTTGTTTAATGGGAACCGAAGCCAAAGGTTGATAAAAGGCTGCGGCTGATGACTATAACCGAAGCTAAAACTACATTAAAGGCTTCGGTTCGTAACAAATAACCGAAGCCATTTCTCACTTGAAAAATAAAAAAAAACTATAATTTCACATGAAACTAATTTTAGTAACTACCAAAAACTATAACCAACAACCAAAAACATAAAAATTCCCTAGAACAATTCAAGTACAGTCGATCAACCATAGTAACAATTTTTACAAAATTCCAAAAAAAAATCAATCCTCGAAAGAATGATCCCTTTCAACCGTTAATCCGAGCTAATTTTAGCACTTCATGATGATTTGCATCTTCCTCTCTTTCACACTTCAACCATCCAAAAGCTTCATATAACCACAAGCTAATCAATGGTCAATATTGTCACGAAAGTGCTCAAAATTTCAGCAATGAGGTTAGATAACAAATTAAAAAATTACTACAAATGTTATCAGAAGTTAGTTGGAAGATTAGAGTTGAAAATGTAGAAGTTACATGGGGAAGGTTGGTAAATCATAATTCTGCAACCATTTGACCTGTGACAAAAATTCAAGCTGGTTGAAATATCTCAACTAAGCCTACACTCTGCAAAGAATTTTAAGGTAAAAATATTGGTGAAAGTACAACAAACATTAGAATTTATTACACCAACTGAAAGGAGACATGATCAAACATTAGAATTTATAACACAAACTGAAACCAATAAAAGAAGCTTAGGAGAAATAAAAGCATCATCAAAAGAATAACCTGTATGGTAGGAAAATCATACCGAACATTCAGACCGCTTATATATATATATATATATATATATATATATATATATATATATCCGAGATCCGGTAAACTTACCAAATATTGAATTATTGTTGAAGGGAAGCAAGGAAGAGGTGAATTGAGTGATTACTTCAAGTGTATTGCTGTCCTCAATCGACTAAAAGAGGGGAGCAGATACTAATAATCGGACAAACACGGAGATCAGGTCTAGCAATTTACAGCAAATAAAACATGGAGCCAACGAGTCCCGAATCTGTTGCATGATGATGCTCTAAATTTCCCATAATTCAGGTCTTACTTGAGGTACTCACAAAAACGGAAGGAATTTGCGTTGGCCTGTCTCACAAATTTCATTCGCCACTGGTATCGAACGACCTTAATTCACAGCAAGACTATAGAATCAAAAGGCCTGATTTAAACTAGTGGCGATGATGGACTCCAATCCTTTCATTCATTTAAACCTCAAATAGTCGATCCAAGTGTAGCCTGCTAGAGCAACAATAACATGAGACTATAACAACCCAGCTTAGGATAATAGCAAGCTAGATATGCAGTCTCCTTTTGGGTCGAGTACAGCCTCAAATATCCAAGTGTGATCATTCTCTTTGTATATGGGAGTACTACAATAAGGAAAGTTTAAAGTTGCTCATACAGAATTTGAAAGTTAAATAATAGATATCATAGATTCATATAGGAACTTGAAAAAATAGAGAAATTAGTAAAAAAAATATCACGAAATTAATCGAAAAATTATCAAAAGAGTGGTGTCATAGTTTGATTGCAATATGTAATACACATACAACATAATTAAACATCAAAGTCAAGAAAATAGCTCTTATAACATTTGACTCGGTTCATCGGTTTCAGCAAACTGATTTCAAGGGCTTATGTCACAGATTCAGTTTTTTATAGCCTAATGAATAATGATAGATGCACTGTCTGTCTGTTTTTTTTAACCTAGCATTCGCCAGCATTTTATCCTGCTAGACTTAGAGGATGCTAATAGCTGTCACTGTTTTCAGGTGGTTAAACCTTTTCTGGAGCCAAGGACGAGAAACAAAGTCAATTTTGTGTATGCTGATAACCCCAACAGTACAAAGATCATGGAGGAACTCTTCAACATGGATCAGCTTGAACCGTCATTTGGTGGAAAAAGTGATGAAAGTTTTGACATTCATGGCAACAAGGGCATTCGAACCAAGCTCCATATTAATCCAAAAAAATGGATCATAAGATTTGCGAGATAAACCCACCACAGCCTGCCTATCTATTGTCAGACAGCATTTGATTCATAGGAAATGCAACCAGAACTGGTAAAAATGGAACTCACCATGAAACAAAATGCAAATTATTGCCCGAAATGCAACCTTGAATCAGTGGAAGACGGGCAACATGTAGTCAATCCTAAATTAAAACCGATCATATTTTAATCCCCTCTAGCCTACCGCTTTCAACTCCTATCAACGCAACTTGCTTTCGATATAAAACGTGGTCTGAATTATATTGAAATAAAGATACAATATCCTCGATTGTGATACTAATAAGCCATGGTAACAAGAACGATATAGCCACATCTGACCAAGTCTTCGGAAACCTTGGTTAGACAAACAAATCATCTAGATGTAAAATCACATACTAGTAGAAGCGCAAAAAGTAATGAAGCAACAGAGGAATTGAATGAATACACAGCAACAAGGGATAGCAACAAGAATTGAATTCACTTACTAATTGAAGCAACGTAACAAACAATGAACCAACAAGGGATGAAACAATAAGGGACGAAACATAGACTCAAAAGCGCGGAACGAATGAAAACCGTATCCAATTACTAATTGAAGCGAGTTTAGGGATGAATTGGTTAAACGGAATGTATTGACCATCGTATCGTGCCTGTATGACCAATTGGGAATTAATTAGCAATTCGCCGGTTTTATTAGTAGGAATTGGATAAAGGAATTAAAAGGGCCGCGTGAATTGGGAATTGGGACATTAGGGATGATAATAATAAGTAGCAAAGCGAGGATGGATTGCGTTAGGTTCGAGTTCTGAGAAAGCATGGATTCAATGAAGGAAGTTTGAGGAAGAAGTGTCGCTAGGTCTAAGTTCTAGGAAAGTATGAATTCAATGTAGGCGGAAGGAGCGTCGTAATTAGCTAAGTATAGTGGTTATATATTTAGGGATTAATAGGCAAGGGATTGAATATTACTATTGGTTTTCATTTAGGTTAATATAAATGGTTACGGTTAGAAAACTAAACCGAAGCATGAAATATTTGTTACGGTTCCATATTACAACCTTTGTCATTTAGAACCACTTTTGGCTACGGTTTATAAACTTAACCGAAGCAAATTATATTTGGCTACGGGTTTTTTTATACAACCGTAGCCAATTATAAATCCTATTCCTCATGAATCTTGTGGTTACGGTTATTAAATGCAGCCGTAACCATTTCCATTAGCCAAATGTGTTTTTTGTACTAGTGCCAATACAACAAGCAGGTGGTACCGAACATATCCACTTGGTCTAGAGTGCAGCTCCCGGATCATGGTATACTAAAGTGGAGGGAAAGAATGAGACATTCCAGACTAAAGGAAGGGATTATTGATGGAATCCTTAATGCTACACTATATCATATCTGGCAGCAAAAGAACATAAGCATAATGGAAGGAGTACTGGTGAGACCTTGGAGATGTGCTCAGATGATAAAGCAAGACAGAACAAGAATCCAAAGTCAGATCAAAGAACAACTCACACATAGGGACTCTAGATGGATTGAGCAGCTTAACTAGTTGTATGCATTTTATTTTGCTTTGCTTGATGGTTCAATATTTGTGATGCTATATTAGACACTACAGTTGGTTTTAATATATTTTTACACTTTCTCAAAAAAAAGTAAATAAACATTTATATCCGATCCAAAATTATGTATTTAGAAATAACGTACCTTCTTAAATAAAAGTTGTACGATATTTGGAATAAAATATTTCGAGTGACACTTGAGGATTAAAGTATAACGTTGTCACCTCGAAAGTAAGAATTTGAGGATTTGACTGTTTCAAATGAGTCCGACCAATTATTGAAGGTCACCAAATAAAATATTATTACTCATGGGTGACTTTTATATAAAGTTTACAATGCGAGTCTGGGGTTCAAATAGCTTGTGTTGGATGCGTCATTGAGATGTCGTCAATTGCACTTGTAATGAAAATCAGACTCGGAGACTGTGGTTCGAGAGTCGACCTAGTGTTTAAGGTAATCGTCCTACGGTAATGAGGACTGCGGTCCAAGAGCCTGCGTAGGGTATGCGCATATATAGACAAGAATTTGATCATTATTACTACCTAGGTAGTGGGGGGTAGAACAGGATTATAAAAACTGCGGGTACCTTCTTGTTGATGCAGAGAATGTAATCATTGGCTTTCATTCCTCTCAGAACCTCGTTTGAATAAACATATAATATAATTGGAGTCAAGCCCAATTTAGCTTTATGGGTGAGCTGTAAACCTCATAAGATCGATTCAGTCTACGAGTCGGTAACGGGGTTACTTTTATTGGTGAGATGCAAGCCAATAGGGTGTGGCGGGGGTACTAGGAGCCACGATTTGTGTATTTACTAGGAGCCACGGCTACTTCTATTTACCTGTTTGGTGAAAAATAAACTCTTTTAAAATCAAATGGCTGCCAATGTCTCATCATTAAAAACTTTACCGTTTTTCATCACCTCATATGCTGATTAACTGAATTAAGGGAAACTATTTTTTAAGTAATATCCTTTAATATTTCTGTAAGCATGATATTTGTTAGTCACATAATTGTATTATGTGTATGAAGTGATGTTAGAAGAACGGTTTGGCTGTTGTTTCGCTCAGCGACCTCTATTTTATATTTTTGCAGCTACTTTCTTCATTATAAGGCCGAGCAAGGATTGTAATAAAAATAAGTAGTGTAAAATGACAATATATTTTTTGTACTAAGTAATTGTAGACTATGTATTATTTATAGTCGCATTTTGTAATGAATACGTAGTGATACGGATTTCTAAATCATACTCTGATATTGTATAATTAAATGACATAGATAATTTTCTGCATTATCTATTAAAGACGAAAACGAGCATTCCGGAGCCATAGTCGGCCGGCCATGCTATGAAGGGAGAAACGATCGGCCGACCATAATGAAATGGCGAGGCTGGGGGCTTAGCAATTGGTCAGCCGTCACTGATACTAGACCCGCCTTTTCTTCTCCTTTGTTGACTCGCCTATCATCCATTGACTTATGTTTTTGGGCATTCCTTTTGGCTTCACGGTTTCATTCTCGGTCCAAATAGAAGCTTGAACTCTCAAACCCGATCATGTCATTCTAGAGATGGCACCTAAAGCGAAATATCGAGAGAAACAATGCCAAAATCCTCGGAAACAACGATTATTATTAAGTATTAAGATAAGATAAGTAATAACTAGAAATCAACAAAAATCGAGCTATAAAAGCATTTAAGCGCACAAAATCAACTCGAATAAGGATATAAATGTGAGTGAAATAACTAATATCAGTATCATGTTAGAATGCAACACAAGTATGCAAGTTAAAGAGGTCCCTTTTATGGTCAAAACACAGGCTTCAAGACAGTGGAATTTGGAGCTTAGTAAGTTTCTAATCAGCCTTGAGTTTCTTCAATCTAAGTATGATTATAGCTTTTCACAAAGCTTGATAAACTCATTGATAAGTTCCAAGTTGTACTGGTATATGTGGATGATGTTTTGGTGATAGGTGATGATGAGAAGGACATTATCTCCCTCAAACACCTTCAACATGATAAGTTCACAATCAAAGACTTAGGACATGTTAGATACTTCCTAGGTCTTAAAATTGCAAGAAATGCAGTGGTATACTAATAAATCAGAGGAAATATATATTGGATATACTAAAAGATGCAGGGTTTGAAGACTACACCTCTGCTAACTTTCCAATGCAAAAGGGTCTGAAGCTTTCCATTGATCAAGGAGAGCTCTTAGATGAACCAAAAAAAGTACAGAAGGTTGGTTGGCAGGTTGCTTTTATCTCACCATCACTAGGTCTGATTCATATAACATTTTAGCCAATTCTTAAGCCAACCCAGGATGCCACATTATACAGAAGCTCAGCACATTTTAAGATACTTGAAGTCTACTGTTAATGTGGGTTTATTTTATCCTTCAACAGCTTCCCTTATAGTACAAGCTTACTCAGACGTAGACTGGGGTAGTTGTGCTTACAAATGCAGATCTTTGAGTGGGTATTGCATCTATTTAGGAAGATCATTGGTTTCTTGGAAGACTAAGAAGCAAGTTACGGACATTAAAAGTGCTGCAGAAGCAGAATACTAGTGAAATGGTTTGACTTGCTAACAACCTTCATCAGGAATTAAGAGTTCTAGTTTAGTTACCTATCACCCTTTATTGTGACAGTACTACTGCTGAACACTTGTGGACACTGCTACTTGTGCGCGCACCCGCAGTGGCCACCCACACGGTTGACGGGGGGGTCCCCGCCAGTAGGTCCGATCCCGCGTTCGGGGCGAAGTGTCGAACCTCGATTTTTGTGTTCAATTTGTGAGCTGTACTAGAGAAATGTACGGGTGCATTCGTGTTTTCGTTGAAATCAATCGAGATGTAGTTGTAAATGATTAAAGGCCGAATCATTTGGTTTGACAACCGTTTAGTGAATCGAACTTGCAATGTGATGTTGGAGTCTCCATCGAAGAATTATGGGGTAACCGTTCAAGTTAACTTTGATCCCTTAGTCGGTTCAAAGCCGAATGACATGAGACCTATAGATAAGACTTGTACCCTTAAACATTCCATGTCTAGAATGACTCTCGTTGCAAAGATTAGACCATCCACTATCCATATATTAGAGTAAGGGGTGATGATACGTATTGGGAAGTCAACGTTATGAATATCGACACTCAATCCCGCCCGCACATAGCGGCCTATACTAATCAATCGATGTCGGATGTATCTTGTTCTTAAGTGGTAAAAAGAAATTAACAGCCATTGTCTTAACCCTATATATACATTTTGACTATCTCGGTTTATTTAGGAGCAAATAAGCTAACGTCAAAGTCGAGATTTAATGTTCATTGCATGCGATAAATGCGATAACACATAACAGGTTAAACACGTTAAGTTGCATGTAAAAGGGAGAGTATCTTTATTATTTATTAATCATAATAGGCAAATATGGAAAACAAGTTTAACACGATATTATGAGTAATAGTTGATTACGTGATAATAACCCACCTGATATACCGCTTAGAGTGCGCTGTAAGGCATTAGGAAGAACGCCTAGTTTCGAGCGCCCCAATACTGATGTACGTGGTAGTACGTAAGCTTTAGGGAACCTGACTCTGGGCGTTCTAACCAATACTGAATTGGACCACTGATCGATTAAATTAAACTGGTTAGTAACAACGTATATAGAAAGAGGCGCGTCAGGCTAGGCGTTCATGATCTGAGGCGCCTGATGCCGGGCGTTTCAGGTCAGAGAAGTTAGGACCGAGCACGAGTTTCTATGTTCGTTAATGTTTCTGATTAGTGTTGTTAATTACGTGTTAAGCTTCTAAATAGTGCCTTAACATGCAATTTCATCTTAAAAGCGATAGAACATGACAGAAAAGCGGTAAAGATGCGATAACGTAAGTAAATCACGTTAAGATGAGTTGTTACACCCTCAAATTACACGAAAACGATAAATACGATGCATATTTGATAAAGAACGGATCTAAACGATTACTCAAATTTAGATTTTAAGTGTTTTAGTGGAGGTTTAAGTTGTGGACGTTAGGTAGATTGAACGATTTGTTCAAGGGGGTCTAGTTGGATATGCAGTGCGACTGGGGACCGAGCATGAGCAAAGTTTGAACACCGTGTCTGGAGGGAAAAATCTGGTGTGCGTGTCGAATGTGTGCGCACGTTATGAACCCGTTGATCTATAGAAATCATAATGTGTAATTAAAAAGAGCCGTATTTTAAAATCAAACTAAAAGTACTAGATTAAGAGTTAACCTAGTGACGATAACGACTTGGATGGAACTCGGTGTATGTTAAGAAGGTATTGAATTATTTAGGTTAATGTCAAGCTAATAACTTTATATCAACCTCTGATGGCACGTTCGTCCATTGTTTTTCTTTTGAGATTTTTTTTTTGAGAAAATGTCCATTGTTTTTCTAGTTTACACTGTGGGTGAATGTTTCTGTTGTCTCTAAGCTGATTATGAGTTATGACCATGCATGTTATTCTCTTTGTCATATTTATTTATAACTGTCCATAAATCGTCTCCTTTCTGCATTATAGCACTCCGTATTTCCTTATCCTGAGTACTTTTTTCGGCCGACATTCTACTACATGGGACGGAGGAGTATCCGAGTAAATCAATTTGGAAAATAATCCAACCGATCAAAACTAGTTGCACATTATGGCCCTGTTCTTCTGGACTTATATTCAGACAGTTTCAGTTCAGTTCAGTTCAGTTCAGACAGTTTCAGTTCAGTTCAGTTCAGTTCAGACACATTCAGTTCAGTTCAGTTCAGTTCAGACACATTCAGTTCAGTTCAGTTCAGTTCAGACTTATCATCATCATCATCGTCGTCGTCGTCGTCGTTATTATTATTATTATTATTATTATTATGATGATGATGATGAAAATAGTAACGGTAAAAGAATGACATTTTCGAAGTTAAACTTACATAAATGACCACAAATATTTTCGTCAATACAATCTAAATTCATTACGTCAATACTTTTGATGAATACAAATTACGTCATGATTAAGTAAATCATCTACATCAATTTGCCCCGTTTCCTCTTCATCTCCATCGGAATCTTCATTTGAATCTTCTTCAATGTCACTATCGGCACGATTAGCTAACCACATGTCTTTAGCTACAATCGTTCGCACTTTGTTCATAAGTTTCTTCCGTTTGACGTCGTTCATGTTTGTATCTGCTCTTCCCTGACTAATTGCACGTTGTATTAATGGTATACTATTATAAGTTATAAATATTTATTACTTAAAGTAAAAGTAATATTACTAATATTTTAAAGTAATATGACTTTATAAAGTATTACTATCATTTACTGAATAAATTAGTAATGTTATTATTAATTTTATTATTCAGTTCAGTTCAGACACGTTCAGTTTAATTCAGTTCAGTTCAGACACATTCAATTCAATTCAATTCAGTTCAATCAATTTAAGTCCTAGAGAACATGCCCTATATCCTGGGCTAAAGGCAAGTATGCAACCCATTATTTACTCATTTCCCATTTTCTTAATGATCTTTTCCGTTAATTGAGAAATCATTAGCCAACTTAAGTTCAAATTCTTCACCATCATCTTAATAATTTAGTCAAACTACTGTAGTACTCCGTATTACTTCTACTCAACCGCGGAACTCCGACATACACCAATGGCGGAAAATAACCCTAACTTAACTCCAACGTCAAACCATTCATCTTCAACGCCGCGAAATTCAGCGAAGCAACCATCGCAATCCCAAACCGCTTCAATAGTTAAAGCATATTGTATACCTGCGACGCTTTTTCTGCTGTCTATGGTCTTTCAAGTAGTTCTTCTACCTCATTCATTCCCTCTTTCTCACTATGATGGTATCCTTCTGTTTTATTTTGAATTTTCATATCATGTGATTTTGCATCAAGTTCAATTTTTTTAGGTAATCTTGTATTTTGTTGTAGTTCTTGGAGTTAGGTGGCATAGTTCCATTGAAGAAGTCGAAGAGGCTTACAAGAATCTCGTTTCAAAGTGGTACTTCTAATACTCCATTTATTAGTTATTGTGGTGAAGGGAATTTAGGTAATCGAGAATTGTTATATTTAGGCCCCCTTGGATGATTCCGGAAACTGTTTGTTGTGATCTTGTACGATTGCGTTTGGGTTTTGATAGTGAAGCCATGTTCTGGAGCTTACTAGATAGTTTACTTAAACTTAAGTTTATTTGTTTAACTTGAATGCTTGCTTGAGTATCAAATTCGACCATGAGTATCTTCAAAATGAAATATCATAGCGTGAGCCATGGGTATGCTAGGATTTTTGAAGTGTCTTAATAATTCTGCTATCTTTAAAATTCAGATTATGAGAGGAGTAGATCTGATCGTGCTAGTTCTTATTCAGTAATATACATATAATTAACAGCTGAATTTTATTGTGCACAATGGCGAGCAACAAACCAAATTATGCTCTGGAGATAGCGGTTGGCCGAATTGTATGGTATTATGTGTTATTTCCAGTTGGGAGAAGCTTTAGTTCCCTTTTTCGCTGGTCTGCCTAGAGAAGTTGTCGAAGGCTGCATCAAAATCTGATTTATCTTACATACTCCGTATCTTTTGAAGTAAAAGTTTAGTACCCTTAGCGAGAAGTTGTTAAGGCCTTTAGGATTGAATTAAAATTTGATTTGCCCTATAGTCACCTCTTATGAGAAGTTTGGTTTCATCCTCACTCTAGTGCTTGATGATGAACTACTCCCTCCCATTCACTATTTTCTTCCCATTTGCTTTTGCGCGGTCTCCAAGGCACCACTTTGACCAGATTTTTTTGGGTGTGAATGTTGTTTGTTTTTGTTGAAAATTATTTTTTTGTGAATGATATTATTATAACAAACATAAATATTTAATATCATGTGTCAATATTTTTTTTTGACTTATTTCCAATTCCGGTCAAAGTTTTTCAACTTTTACCCCAAAAAAGTGAAATGGGAAGTATATGAGAATTGGAGGGAGTATTAATTAAGTTGGTACATTTCTGATTTTAGCAGTCTATAAAGATGCCATTGCGTGTCAACTGTCAAACAGTCAAAGCTGCAATTTCTTGGGTTAATATTTATGTCTGATATTTGTGTACATTATATACTTAATCGTGCATGCGGTTGATTGGATTCTTGTTGCTGATAGCTCCAGCTGTTTGTTACTCAGTATGCATGTTCTGTACCATTAACATGCTTGTCTCTGTTGTGTTGTGTTCTGCAACTCGTTGTGTTAATCCCTTCATTATTTAGCTGACTTATGAACTCTTCTCATCCTTGTGCCTCGATGACATTTTAAAGTAATTAATTATTTTGGTATATTTCAGGAATTCAGGCATTGAACTTCCTACGACAGATGACTTTATCAAGGTTATTTATGTCATTCCCATTTTCCAAATATCTATTTAGCTATTAATGCCATAAGTAAGCTACAAAAAGCTCAGAATTATTAATGCACCGAAGATGTTGCATTATTTAATCGCCCTCCCCTATATGTAATCATATAATGCGACTAAGTGTGCTCTTTATCGAACAAAAATAAAAATAAATATAGTAATTGATTAAAGGTACAACACAAAAAAGGAAAGAGAGAAGAAACCAAACTAAACTCAATAAGGAGAGAGGGAAGAAAACACAAACTAGGAGGGTGTATGAGATTGGACATCATTGTCTTCCGCCGGCGACAAAGCAAAAATTCGAACATAATCACATATTGAATTGATTTTACCATTTGATCAACGGACTATACATGATCCTTGGAAGTTACACATGATTCTTGGAAGTTACACTGGTCCTTCTTGTCCCAAATACCATGGAATATAGCCATAAGTGAGCATTTGTACCATATCACCCTCTAGATCATTTATATCTTTCTAAAGTCTACCAAGCTCATGCTTTAGGCTTTAAGGCCTCCTAGCAGGGCTATTTGAGACCAGCCTTTGTTGTAAGATTTTCGATTTCCTTGGCATATAAAGAATAAGTATCCTGGGGACAGGAGACACAAGTGCAGTAATACATAAAGTACATACCCTCCTTCGAAAGATTGGCATGAGTGGACAGGGCATTATTACCAGCAAGATAGCAAGAATGTGTAGAATAATTGAATCCCTAATTTCTCCATAGTAAAGTTGCTCGTTATTTCTGGTTTAGGTTGATTAATATTCGTAAAGAGATGTGCTTCCTAGTACAATGTGAGAACTTATCAGCATTAATTTTGAGCCTTTGGTTGTACCAAAGTAGGGAAGCCAATTCGGAGAGGTGCCTTGTTGTAATGTTATACTCCCTCCATTCAAATCCAAGTGTCTCATTTCACTTTTTGACACTATTCAAACTTGAGGGGAATCTTCGATATTCTCGACAATCTATAAGTGAGAATATAGTCATGTGGGATTTTGTTTGATTCGTCTTTATGAGCACATCAAGAATATCAAATTTTTATAATTTTTGCTAATGTAAAATGAAAGATATCTCTAGTGTAAAACGCGTCTCGGCAAATGTGCAAAAGCAAGTGAGACACTTGGATTTGAATGGAGGGAGTATATGGCAGGAACTGAATTCTCAAAAGGTTGAGGAATAGCCTCTTTGTGAGCCTAAGTGACATTTGTTTAAGAGTTTCTCAAATCTCAAATACGCACAGCACATAAAGCGTTTGCATACAAGGATGACCTGTCATTTTTATTTATTTATGTAATAATGTCTATTTTCTATTGTCTTTTCTTCGTTGATATTTCTGATAACATGCCTTGAATTTGTTCTAACCTGCCTTTCCTAAGGCCCTTAATCTGTATTTTAAGAATTTTATCCGTAGGTCTCCATTACTAAATATAAACAAAGATATAAGAATGTTTTTGATGATTATTACAAATGAACAAGGTACATATTTATAGTGACACAAGGCTACAATCATGCTATAATTATGATACTACACAAATATAAAGTTCCTATAATTTGTAGTATGAACAAGATTAGTGTCCCTTGATTTTGGGGATTGATTGACGGGATGATTGATTATTGATTTGGCTGAGATTATTAGTATGATCTTCTTGATTTGTCTTGATATGGTTAATACGCCCCCGCAAGATGGACGTCCGATGGGTAAGGCCAATCTTGGCTCTTAGGTCAAGGTATGAAGGTTTGGGCAGTGGCTTGGTTAGTATGTCAGCTAGTTGATCCTTGCTATCAATGTGTTGAATTCGAATTTGGCCAAGTTGAAGTTGTTCTTTGACGAAGTGGAAGGAGAGAGCCATGTGTTTCATTCGGGAATGGAAGACTGGGTTCTTAGCGTAGAGTGTCGCGGAAATATTATCGCAGTAAATGGCTGGTGATTTTGTGACAGTGATGCAAAGCTCGGTTAGAAGGTTACGAAGCCAAATTGTTTCAGTGGTAACGGAAGCAACGGCACGGAATTCTGCTTCGGTGGTGGATAGTGCTAAACCGCGCTGTTTTTTGGAGGATCAGGAAATAGGATTGCGTCCAAGGTAATGATGTAGCCGGTTGTCGAGATGTAGTCGTCTTTGTCACCTGCATGGTCAGCGTCACAGAATGCATGAAGACATAGGGGTGAGTGGCGATATAGTTGTAGGCCAAAGGTTTGAGTTCCTTGCAAGTAGCGAAGGAGACGTTTTAAAGCAGTCCAATGAGTGGCGGTGGGATGAAGAAGAAATTGAGCTAGACGATTTATAACAAAGGCAATGTCGGGCCTAGTTAGAGATAGATATTGTAAGCTTCCAATCACGATAACTCGATTGATCATGAATGAGTTGGTGATCGTCGCGCTTGAGTGGTGGAGAAGTAGCCATAGGAGTAGTATTTGGCTTGGCGTCTATCATGTTGTATTTGGTGAGTAGGTCGTGAATGTATTTAGATTGGTTTAAGTGTAGACCGAGTTTATTTGGTGTAACTTCTATGCCTAGAAAGTACGAGAGTGGTCCAAGATCATTTAGGGAAAATCGTTTAGATAGTGTCGTAATAAATTCTTGGAGGTGTGATGGATTTGGTCCAGTGACGATAATGTCATCAACGTAAATTAGTATATAAATACAAGTGGTTTTGGTTTGTAAAATAAATAGAGATGAATCAGAAATAGATTGTTTAAAATTTTGAGTGATTAGGTGGGTTTTTAGTTCTGTGTACCAAGCTCGAGGTGCTTGTTTTAGTCCATATATCGCTTTATTGAGTTTACAAACATGGTTGGGTTTTGTTTGATCAACAAAGCCGGGTGGTTGAGTCATAAAGACATTATCGGTTAGGTGGCCTTGCAGAAAGGCATTGTTAACATCCAATTGACGGAGAGACCATGATTTTGTTACGGCGAGAGATAAAATTAGACGAAGGGTAGTTGGTTTGATGACTGGACTAAAAGTTTCGGTATAATCAATACCCGGGCGTTGATGGAACCCTTTGGCCACAAGACGAGCCTTGTGTTGTTTGAGAGTTCCATCCTAGTTATATTTGTTTCGAAATACCCATTTACAACCAATGACATTTTGAGATTGCGAATGAGGAACGAGAGACCATGTTTGATTTCGTTCAAGGGCGTCGTACTCATCTTGCATCGCACTGCGCCAGTGGGGCAGTACTTGGGCCTGTTTAACGGTGTTGGGTAGATTGTGAGGAGACGGGTTAACGTTAGCTAGATTGGCGTATTTGGGATTGGGATTCCGAATGTTATTATCGAGTCGGGTTGTGACTGTTTTATTGTGTGATGGAGCAACGCTAGCGGAGTTTGGTCGAGTCTGGGGTGAAGAAGACAACGGGGATGTTTGGTGTAGGGTAGGAGCGGTGTCAGTTGAGGTGGCTAGGGGAATGGTGGGGTCTAAGGAAGCCGATCCCGAGGGCTGAGAGGACGATGAGGTGAAGGGTTGACTATTTTGGGAGGGATTTCGACGGGAGTAGACGATGGTAATGGGTGGCTTGGGAGGAGGTGGTGTAGTGACTGGTGGGGTCGTGGGTGGTAGCTCGACAGTGGTAGTGGGGGGTAGAATAGGTATGGATATGTTACACCAATCATCTGGGTCATTATGTGGCAAAGAGCATGGTGATGACATTATATTTTGACAATATGGGTATTCGTCATCAACAAACTTTACATGTCTTGAAGTATAGATACGATGTGTTTTCGGGTTTAGACAATGGTTTGCGCTTTGAGTGGTCGAGTAGCCAACAAAAATGCATGGAATAGAACGGTTTTCTAATTTATGATGAGTATACGGTCTTAATCACGGGTAGCATAGACATCCGAAATTATGAAGCTTTGTGTAATCGGGTTGTTTATTATGTAGTACAAAATATTGTGAGTTGCGTAGGGAGACGATTTATAAGGTAAGTAGCTGTACTAAATGCAAATGGCCAATAAGTGGTTGGAAGGTTGGCATGATTTAATAGGGCCAAACCTGTTTCTACGATGTGACGATGTCGTCTTTCGGCATATCCATTGTGTTCCGGAGTGTGAGGAGGTAAGGTAGAGTGAGAGATGCCGTTATCAAGAAGCGTTTTATCTAATTTAATATATTCACCTCCATTGTCGGAGAAAAATTGTCGAATTGGTTTTTGAAAATATTTTTCTACTAGTGCCCGGAATTGAATAAATATTTGGTTGGTGTCCGATTTGCGTTTTAATGGATATAACCAAACATATTTGCTAAAGTGGTCTACAAATATAACGTAGTATTTGTAATGGTCTCGGGATAGGACCGGGCTGGTCCATAGGTTTGAAAATAATAAATCTAGTGGTGCGTTGGACTTAAGTGAGGAAATGGAAAAAGGGAGCTTTTTGCTCTTAGCTACACAACATGAATTACAATTTCCATAGTCCAATATTGGAGAAGATAAACTTTTATTGATAATTTCTATTACATCATAAGATGGGTGTCCTAACTTATGATGCCAAGATAACGGAGCGGTGCCTTTGACAGCGGTATGAACAGTAGGTTGGGGACACCACTCGTAAATTCCTTGGTTAACACGGCCCTAGAGCAGAATTCTCCCCGTTGATATTGCCTTAAGAAGAAATGAATCAGGTGAGAAAATGATAAAAGCATTATTATCTTTACATAATTGAGAAATTGACAGAATATTGCGAGAGATTGTCGGAACATGTAATACATTATTAAATTTCAGAGATTGAATAGTGAATGAACCTATGTTGGCAATGGGGAGAGCGGAACCGTCGCCGATTATGAGATCGTCCAGGCTAGTGTAAGGAGAGTGAAAAGCCAAGGTGTCCAGATCATGAGTAATATGATTAGTAGCACCACTGTCCAGTAGGAAGTTGGGATTTGGAGATGGTGCACCATAGGTAGCCGAGTGGGCTTGTGGTGGGTTTTGGTTCTGGCGGTTGGAGGGTGGGTCAGGGAATACTATTGTCGGAAAAAGGTTCCTAAATAGCGTGCAATTAGCAATGACATGGCCGGTTTGACGGCACCACTGACATCGCCCTTTGAAGGGTCGAGGATTAGGGTTGGTTGTGGGTTGATTCTGGTTGTTGGGTCGTTGATAATAGGGGTTGGAGTGATTGCGAGAATAACCACGGTGGAGATTGTTCTGGCGGTAAACGGGGTTAGCAAATGGTGGAAATTGATTGGTGGTAGTTTGGTGTTTCACAGTGAGTTCATGTTGAAGCAATTTTTCATGTAAAGCTTCAAAGGTTATTGGGTTGTCACGGGCTCTAATGACATGGATGACGGGTTTGAATAATTCATAGTCAAGACCTTTTAAGACTTTGGCTATGACATCTTCAGGATCAATAAGTTTGCCCATAAGAGCTAATTGGTCTACACAAGCCTTGATTGAATTCATGTAGTCGGAAATGGTTTGATCTGTTGTTTTCACAATGGAATCAAATTTCTCTTTAAGTTGCATAATGTGTGCTCTAGAGGGGTTGGCATAGGTGTGAGCAAGCATATCCCATGCTTCTTTTGCCGTTGTAGCCCGTACGATGAATGGTTGTACGGCGGAGGTGATGGTGCCCATAAGTGCACCGAGTATCAACCCGTCTTGCTTGAGCCAAGTCAAGTAAGCCGGGTTTGGTGTTTCCTTTTTGTCATTGTCAACCACAGTTTTGGGTGGTGGTGACTCGGTGCCATCCAAAAAACCGAGGAGGCTAAAACCAAACAAGATTTTTGTTAATTGAAATTGCCATTGTCGGTACTTGAGTGGGGTCAGTTTGATAACATTGCTGAGATTGAGAGCGGTTAGTGGTTTTGCCGTCTTATGTGGATTGGGAATGAGGGTTTCTTGGTTGGTGTTAGTCATGGTGGAAGAGGGTGGGGACAAGGGTGGTGTCGTGCGTTTGAAGGTGAACCGTTTTGGACGAAGGTTGTTTGGTGTGGATCGTTGAGAGCTCTTAGATACCATATAAACAAAGATATAAGAATGTTTTTGATGATTATTACAAATGAACAAGGTACATATTTATAGTGACACAAGGCTACAATCATGCTATAATTATGATACTACACAAATATAAAGTTCCTATAATTTGTAGTATGAACAAGATTAGTGTCCCTTGATTTTGGGGATTGATTGACGGGATGATTGATTATTGATTTGGCTGAGATTATTAGTATGATCTTCTTGATTTGTCTTGATATGGTTAATACTAAATTGTTGATCACATTCTGATATAAGCTTTGCTTTTCCTCTGACTTCTGGATGGATGCTTGCCTCAATTCTTGGCTCCTTCTATGGTACTGTGTGTATCGTGCACCATAGCTTGGGAGTTATTTCTTCTCTGGATTTATAATTTTCTTACATCTGTTTGCAGATTCAATATGCTTATGAGCTTCTGACAAATCCATTATGGAAGAGAGACTATGACTCATTCGCGGTTGATGAACATCAAGTGTGTTAGAATCTTGATAAAGTTTCTCATTCTTTGACATGCTACTTAAACTTCTTTTCTGAATTTGATACGCTTTCGCTGTAGGATGTTCTAAAAAATCTTACACAACTAAGCTCTGGGAGGGAATACTCAGCGTTAAAGCTTCCTTTACTCGATACAACTTATATGGGTCAGTTATTCTCTTCCTTCATCTTTGTATTCCTATATGCTTTAAGTTGATGTTCAATCACCCAAGGCAGCTCTCCTCTCTCTACTTAATTGGCTTTTTCGTTTTGCAGATTCTCATGATGTTGATTTTAACCATATCGCTTTTGAAGATTTGCGGTCAGTTGTAGGGAATCAGAGGCCGTGGTTAGTGCAGGTTAGTGGTTTTATCGTGCCAACAACGTTTGAGAATTAACTGATGACAGTTTTCTCTACAGCTGGCAAACAAAGACACGACCCGAAAACCCGACATGAGCCCAACACGAAATTAACTGGTTTGGGTTGAGGCTTGATGACCCATTTATGTAAGTGGGTTGACACAAACACGACACGAGATTTAATTGTGCCGGGTTTGGGTTGAGGTCTCAAAACACAAACCCGACATGAATAACCTGTTTACTAAATTAGTCCAATTTTTTTTAATCATTTTTAATATAAATATGTTAATACTTTCAAAATATAGACATGAACCTGACACGAAATTATTGTGTTTGGGTTGAGGCTTAATGACCCATTTATGTAAGTGTGTCAACACGAACACGACACGAAACTTAAATGGGTCGGGTTTGGGTTGAGGGATTCGTGACCCATTAACCTATGACACGAACAGAACATGACACGACGAGTTTGCTAGGTCTAGTTTTCTCTATGTATTTGTAGTCTGTAGTGCTGAAGTCATACAAGCTGTAGGGGCGGTACTGCTGGTATCTCACGGTTTACCTGAGTTTTCAAAATTATGTCAGGTCTATTCCAGTGGGAGCAAACAGTCCTTGCAATTTACAACAAAATGGCAAAAAATTGGTATGACCTTTGTTCTCATTTGTGAACCTCAATTTCACACTTTGTTTATGGCTTTATATGTGTTTTCTCATTTACATCATCAACAACAACATTAGAGCCTTAGTTCCATAATGATTTGGGGCACATCACTTCCGGGCGATGACCTAGCAACCCTTGCAAATTATCAGTTTATCACCACACCCGGGTCTAGGAAGTGTAGCTCACCCTTGCTTATTTGACACCACCCCCATGCTAGAGATGGCGCGCTGCTTCCGGGCGACGACCTAGCAACCATCAAAATTTTGTCACTAGACCCGGGCCTAGAAAGTGTAGCGCGTCGCTTCTGAGGACACGCCCCAACGATATTCAAATTATGATTCCTGTCATCCTATGTGACTGAGTTTACGCTGGTTGTCACCAACCTACCGTAACCATCCTCCTTTGTCTGGGCTTAGGACCGATAGTGAGTATCAAAACAACATTCACGGGAGGAGCTGACACGTTGAAGCTACATAGGATGAAATTTCATAACATCAACTAGGGTTTCTAAAGGTAATAAAACATACCTGTAGACATCAGAAATACACTCGTAGGTTGCATACTTGCATTCAGCTATGATGCGAACCCTGAATAGACTCTATGAGTTGCTTTAGGGAGAGTTTGGTATGTGTGGAGTCGTCACCAGATTATTATTGGGTCTGGAGTGTCGTCCAAACAATGTACAACTCCGCGTTAGCTTCCTAATAAACCCAACAGGAAACCGAGGAACATAGGAGCTAAAACAAAGGTCATCCCTCAGCACTCTTATGTTTAGCAGAATCGTGAAACCTGGAAAAATAATCAGGATGGGTAGGGAACCCATAAATTGTGAGTAGGAGATGAGCATACATGTTGGGAAGTTCAATCAACACCCAACACCGTGCTCTCGTGGCATCTTTTACTTGTAGATCATGGTATGAATGCCGTTTTGGTGCCAAATGGTATGTTCAGCGTGAAAACAAATCACAGAATGTTTTATATTAGCCTTTTTTCTGTAGAAATGTAAGTAATATATTAATGAGCAAAACCAACGTACAATTTTGGCTTCTAAATTACCTTACATACAAATATTTCAGTATTACCTAACATGTAACTGGATAGAGTTAGAGACCATGAGACATAGTTTTTGTTTGGATAGGCAAGAGTTGTATTCTTTTGTGTGATTAGTTTGTATTCTGTGTATGTATTGAGAATCTCTCTCTCATATACAGCTGCTTTACTGGGAGAGGTTGCTGATTCTGGGGCTGTGGAACTTGGCGACTCCAACCTTGCTTCTCACCTTGCGGAGAAGAAGGCTACAGGACAAGCTTTCTTCCGAAGTGGTAAGCAATTATATACTGTGGTTGGCCCCTTGAATTGCACGATCATTTTATCTTATCGTATTATACAGATAGGGTAGCCAGTGCGCCTGCCTAATTGAAGTTGGGTGAGTATTGGGATTTGTGAAGCTGTTGTATGCCGTTTTGGGAGGTTTTCTGTTGCAAGAGGCGCTTTGTTTATATTTTGATCATACTTTTGAAATGCTCCAATATAATGTTGAGTGTTCCTTTAGCTAATCGCTTGCCTTGTGTATGTTTTCAGGCCTTCCATCTCTGATTGCCTTCCCTCAAGGCTGTAGATCTTCCAACTGTCTCGTTCGGTAAGCTTTGAATACTAAAGGTTTTCAAAAGTGCAAGGCCCATTGTGGTTGTATTTGTCGTGCTCAAGACATTCCAACACTTCCGTGCCAGATTCTGATTGTGGGTTACATTAGCAATCATGTTTTCATGATATATGTTTTTTCCTTATAGGCTTTGCAACTTGTTATTTATCTAGGTATGAGGGAGCACTTTCTGTTGATGCAGTGACTGATTGGTTTGCAACATACATACTGAAGTTACCCCGCATTCCATACTATACAAAAGAGACTCTGGTATCTGATGTCATCTTTCTTGTTTGGATCATAATTCCGTTCATTGAATTACTCTTTTCCAGTACACTATTTTTTCTTACTGTTATTTTGTTATTTTTCTAATGTAGAAATCAAATAACTGTGATGAAAAGTAGGAACCTTTTTTAACATTAAGTTTTTATGCAAGTATCCTACAGCATCTCTAAGATTTGGTTGTTTGGTATTAAATTGATTCCTGAGGAATTCTGTTTTTGGTGTCTTAATGATTAGGCGCTACTCTTGTATACATCCTTTCCGTCCTTTTTGGACACTAGCTTCTACGTTTAGATTGTGGTATCAGGATTTGTTTGCCCCCCACCTACACACACGGCGCACACTACATTGAAGCTATAACAGTAGCACTCAAGCATAAATGTTACAAAGTATACTGTTATAAATTCATAACAAAGAGGCATAGATGCTGAGTTACTCATGTTTTGTTTTTGAATGGCAGGGACCAAGATTCCTAGCTAAGAGTAGTTATCATAAGGTATGCTAGCCTCTACTTTAATATCCTGAGGAGTGAGGACATTACTAAACATTCCTATCTTTTATCACACCATATTACTCCCTCCGTTTGTTAATGTTTGCCCCATATTCCTTATTTAGCAAGTTTTTAATGTTTGGCCCACTTCTCCACTTTCCATATTTGTCCATGTATATTACCATATCGCCCTTATGCATTTATATTATTTACACCTTTTGCCATTGTATTAATTAAACTAACATTACACTTTATCAAAGTTTCATCCTCATTGATGAGTCATTCCTGTGTAGTCACCAATATTTCATCACCATTGCACCTTTTATCCATATTTTTTCAATCCCTTAATTTATGTGCGAAAGACAATGGGGCAAACATTTAAAGCCAGAGGGAGTATTACCCAAAAGGCCCTATCCGTTTTTGAAATCACTCAACCCAATTTAAAATAAGTATTTGACATTATGCTTATCTTCTTCTTTTTCTGGGTAAGAAAGCAAATTCTCATTAATGAAAATAAGTCTTACAAAAGAATAGTCCACTAAGTACTTAAGCTCCTACGCTCTACAATATCCTCATTTGTGTATTGTAGATTACAAGTAAATATTCTTGAGTATACTACGATTTTACAAAGTCGGACTAAAACTGAAACTGGTCTTGAGTTCCCGTTGAAAATCCTTTGATTTCTTTCTTGCCATGAGTAAATGCTGGCTTCTTTCCCACATTTTCCTCCAGTCTCTTCCAATAAGCTTTTCCATTCTCTACAGCGCCTGCTTTACACACCCTATCAGCATCGTTTCCATAATCACCTCATTTCTATGTCGATCCTTTCTTGCATGACCGCACATCCATCTTAGCATACATATATCTACCACATTCATCTAACATTCAGTGTCATAAGAGTGCAAGCGTAGTTGTTGTGCGGTCCTTTATTGTGCTCTTCCATTTCAATCACCTTAACCTATAAGCCACATCATCATCTAATTCTGCATCATTTTGGAGAATAAACCCAAGATAACGGAAAACTTCGATGCTCGTATAACATTTCCATCAAAATTTCCGCCAAAGCTATACTCCGAATATGCAGTTGCTCAACCTAAAACCACGAGTTTCTAATGTATGCCTACAAAGTTCTAACTTCCTTTCAACTTTGTCATTCATTTCATCAATCAATACTATATCAGCAAACATCATGCACGGAGGAATATCGTCTTGAATTGACCTTGTCAATTGTCATGGCAAAAAGGAAATGACTAAGTGTTGAGCTTTATGCACCCCCATCTTAATAGGGATTTAATCGGCCTTTCCCACGGTAGTAGGTACACTTGTACCAACTCCTTCGTACATGTCTCTAATGATGTCAATATACCTCTTTGACACGCCCTTTTTTGGTAATGCCCACCAAAGTATATCCCTTGGTACCTTGTCATAAGCCTTTTTAAAATCAATTAAAGTCATATGCAAGTCCTTTTTGTCACAATAATGTTCCATCATTTGTTTTATTAGCTTCCATAGTCGATCTCCCGGGCATAAATCCAAATTGATTTTCTGATATCTCCACACTTTCTAAGACGTTGCTCTATCACTCATTCCCATAATTTCATGGCATGACTCATCAGCTTGATATAATAAACCGAAAGAAACAACTCATTTTTTGTGCGATAAACTTTGTACAGAAAATGGCTCTACCCAAAAGTACTCCAGAATAGACTTCAAGAATGATCTGTAATTACAATGACCCGACTGAAGTACATAACATGCCCGAACTGATCCATCTGTACATAATTTTGATCACCTGTTCTCCAGGTTGACATATAACTAGAGTATTTTTGTTGTACTGTGTGAATACGTGATTCTATAATGTGTGCACCGTACATATGCCTCATTTACGCTGTTAGTTTTTTTCTTGGATATCTAAACTTATCTTCTCACTATATCTTCTCAAAGGTAAAAGTCATGATATTCTCAGACACGGGGATTCGTGCGACTCCGTTTATGCGCCAACTTGCCAAGAATTATCAGGATTATGCTTCCTTTGCATGTGTTCTTTGGAGAGAGGATGAATATTCCTTTTGGTGGTCTACGTATGCCTCTTTGCTTCTTCGCTTACATTGATATCATAGCTGCTTTTAATATTACATTCTTTATTCCCTTCTTTTCAAATATGTACTCTATAGTTTTGTTTGGGCCTTTTTAGTAAGGTTGTTTTCATTTTCATTTTCATTTTAACCAATTTTAATCCATTAGAAATGCAATCATGCCCTCACCTACTGTGTGCGACCGATCCCATATTAATTACTAGGCTGTAAAAGTAATTTAATTGCAAACGTTACCATAACCCACTTGCATTTATTTCTCCTAAAACTTCATTTAAAAGGCAAATGCAAGTTATATAATGAGATGGAGGAAGTATCATCTACGAAGAGGTGTTACTCGTTAAGAACGTAAGATTAGCATGGAGGCATATAGTTTGACGGCATAACTCAAAATATAATATTATGAGGTTCGTGTATTTCATGTTGCTTTTTTCCTGGAGTATCTTTGTTTATAGTATAATTAAGCAGACAGCTTAGTTTTCTCATTCTTTCTAACTAGCGGAATGTTGTCGGGTTTCAAAATACTTAAAAAGTAACTCAACAAAGCACTGGCTTGCAAAAGGTGTCCAAATATTTTTGAATTGATTGTTTTCGACCTGTTTATATTTTCATCTCTGGCGATAAATGTCATTAAATTGCATACAATAGAGAACATACTGAATTTGCTGCTGTTATATGAAAGTAGTATTCCATAAGTCACCAATTTGGGACTTGCAAGTTTGGTTTGCTTCTGTTTTCCTCTATAGTCTGTCCTTGAGCTTGAAAGATGTAGGCATACTGAAACCATAATATTTGCACATTAGACAAAATGGATTAGACACTACAGTTTATTGTGCTCTTTGATTGGTTTTCACTCTCAGCTGTTTCCTCTGATGTGTTATAAGCCATTAATCTGTTATTAACGGTGGTAGATATGGTGTGGAATCAGCTCCAGCAACTGTCTTCTTGAAAGATCCAGGCTCTAAACCCTTGGTTTACTATGGTACGTTCATATTTCACGTTATGTTATACTTGGCAGTTATGTGGAATTTGTTTTGATACTATATCTTCACCTTGCTCACATACAGGTTTCCCAAACAGTTCTTGGTTTGCGGATGTCATGGAAAATAACAAACTGCATGGTACTATTTCTTTATATGGGTGCCATATCATCACTTTTTAGGTAACTCGTTTATATAATAGTTTGTCTGATGGAGGAAGTGAAAAACTGCTTCTAGTTCGCATATGCTACAACAATAACCTCAACATTACTGAAGTGCCTCATGAGTTCCTGTGAGTTGTGGGGTTAGTGAGATCGGATGTATGTAGTGTTACCCCTATCTTATCAAAAAAAAATGTTAACATAAAGGGGCTGTTTTCAAATGATCTTGAATGAAGATCGCGTCGCGAAGTTCGTTGAATAACCGTTACTTCGGAATAAAAAGGGAATGATTGAATCGACTAAACAAACACAAACAAAGGGAGTCATTAACTTTGATTCCCTAACCCTTTCCTGAATACCTCAAACCAAACGGCCCCTAAGTTAATGAGCCAATTTCCTGGCGACCATCATAATCCGGATCTAAAGAATAAGGAGTCTTTGTCTCTATTAGAATTAGAAAAGCTATTTGTGTGGAAGCAACTTTTTTCCACAGTACTTCCATTTTGTCAACAATAAGGCCTCAAAGCCAAAATGATTTGGAGTTGGTCGATATGAATCATCTTTGAAACCATCTTTGTGCGCACCTAAAAAAACTATGAAAGCAACCAGAAAGGAAGGAAAAGGATGGAGAAATAGTTGATCTAAATTCATAGGTCTAGTAGATGTCAAAAATAAAAAAGAATTCTTTTCTTTTTATATAAACTAAGACACAAAAATATAGATTAGGAGCCATATTTTTTTTAATGCAAATGTAAATATTGGGATATACAAAGTTTAAAGAAAGTCAAATCAACTCAAAGAAACGTCATTCCGTTAGAGCATGCTTGTGCTAGTAGATTTATGCGAAAAGTTTGGGAAGTCTTAAAGTAAACAAAAAAGATCATGCATTCATAATTACTAGATTAAAGCCTGTGCGCGCACGGGTTAGTTGGCTTATTTATTTTGAAAAAAAAGTTATAGAGTAAAAGTTATAGTTAAACTATGTCATCATTTGTTTACATTGAAATAAAAGAACTCATATAAAGATTAAAAAGTAAGGATAAATTGATATTTTATACCTTAAATAACATCATTTTTTTCAAACTTTATACCTTGAATAACTTTCTCTCAAATTAGTATTTAGTAGATTATTAAGACGAATTAATATTTAATAATACAAATTTAAAGTTTCTTTTAATTTAAAAAATTTCACTATTGTGGAAATAATAATTAAAATTCATAATATCTCTCTTTAAGACAATACGGTAAATATTTGGGTTAATAGTTGAGATATCTATCTAAGAACCAATAACGACTTCAATTTATAATCATAGTATCACTCTGTTATGATAATCATTCAATGTGGTATATTTATACTACTTTCTCCTTCTATCTTCTTCTCATATTCTATTTTTGTTCGTCTTTCTATCTTCTTTCCATCGTAAATATTTTCTATTTGTGGAAGGAACAAGTATATATTTAATTTATACATAGTAAATTTCACACAATGACATTATTTTTTTAATGTGGGACAAACCACCTAACTATAATCTATAAATAAGAGCAATTTTTCGATGTGGGATAATTTTACTTAATCTATAAATAGGATCAAAAGATTTTTGTTTGAAATCTAAGATCGAATGATTATTTTTATTTATGATATAGAAATTTATCACCTTATTATAATTTTTCGATGTGGATGATTTTACTATTTTTATATGTAATATATTCATTACTTTTTTGAGCAAGTAATATGAAATTCATAACTTTATAATAATTTTTTGATGTGGAAAATTTTTACCTACGTTTATAGTCGTAAGAGCTTTTTTAACACTCAAAAGGGACAATTTTACTTAAGTTTTTTTATATTATAGTTTTAAGAGTTTTTCTAGAACTCAAAAGATGTTTGGTTGATATCTATGAAATTCATCACTTGATATTTTTCGATGTTGGAAATTTTACTCAAATTTATAGTCTTAAGAAATTTTTTTAAGACTCAAAAGTGTGTTATAATTTTACTTAATTAAGTTTATGGTCTTAAGGGCTCTTTTTAAGACTCAAAAGAGATTGTTTTTCCATCTAGGTTATTAAGGACGGACGATTACTCTTATTTACGAGTATATAATAGGATTCGATCACCTTATTATAATTTTGGACAAATGATTACTCTTATTTGTGTAATAGAATTTCATCACCTATATCTAAGAACGAATGATTAATCTTATTTATAATATAGAATTTCATCACCTCATCATATTTTCGATGTATGATAATTTTGACTTAAGTTTAGATGTAGTCTCAAGAACTCTTGGGATACTTTTACGTGTGTTGATAATCTAAGGTGATTATTAAGAGTAATTGTTAATGTGGGATAATTTTATTATTATTTGTATTCAAGGTGATACTTATTTATATACTCCGTAATAGAAATACATCACCTTATTAAAATTTGTTGATGTGGGATAATTATTGGTTGATGTTACCTTACTTGTGACTTGGGAGTTTGTTTTAAGAGTCAAAAGATTGCTGGTTAATGTCTAAGTACGAATTATTATTAATCTTATTTATAATATTAAGTTTCGTCACCTTATTATAATTTTTTACTTAAGTGTATTGTCTTAAGAGCTTTGATATTTTTAAGACTCAAAAGATTTTTGGTTAATATCTAAGTGCACATGATTACTCTTATTTATAATATAGAATTTCATTACCTTACTATTATGATTTTTTGATGTGGGATGATTTTAAGTTTGTGGTCTTATATAGGAAAAACTTTTTTAAGACTCTTTTTCTTGATTGATATTTAAAATTGAATGATTACTCTGATTTATAATAAGAAATTCCATCACCTCTTCATAATTTTTCGATGTAGGATAATTTACTTACGGTTTATAGTCTTAAGAGCTCTCTTTTTGAGATTCAAAAGATTTTGGTAGATATCTAAGAACAAATGATTAATCTTATTTATAATATAGAATTTCATCACCATATTATAATTTGTCGATGTGAGATAATTTTACAACTGTTATATGTAATAAATTCATCACATTTTTTTACGAACAAATAATATGAAATTTATACTCTAATGAAAGCATTTTCTACCGTGAATTTAATTATTTAATTTTTATATTTTTTTTATGATAATTTTTTTTTAAAAAAAAGAACTTTTAAGGTTTTTACCTAAAAGTTGTAAAACATCACATTAATATAATGGATTAAATATAAATATATATTATAATAATTAAAAGATTCTCTAGTTGATTTTTTATTATTATTTATGATACTTTCTTAATTTGAGTTTTGATGAAACGGACCAATGAGATCGCTCGAAAAAAGTTTCAAATATATATATATATATATATATAGATTAATGTTAATTAATTACTCGTTGTAGCCGGAGTGCAATTTAATTAGCTAATCATGCATGTTGGAGTGCAATTTCATCAACTCATCATGCATTCAAATTTTTTGTTTATTTTTCTTTTTTTTAAAGAGCTTCCACAATTGAGAAGTGTGACATCAATGAAGTTGGGTTGCGATGCACGCGGCTATTCTCGTGCCGGAAGCGATACCAATATCTGGTATTGTGTCATCGTAATTGGAAGGCCAAGCCCAGAACTGAACCAAGTGCGCGAGGTATTTATTCTTACATATGGCTGTTTAAAAAGATACTCTCTCCTATCCAATCCAATCCAATCTTCCCATTTGACCTTTTGCGGTCTACGGGGCGACACTTTGACTGTATTTTTCTGCATTTGTATATTACGAGTATATTTTTTGTTGACAATAATTTTTTGTGAAACCTTACTTTATACGTATTAAATATAAATATGTTTGTGTTATATTTAAAGTTTTTTTATTTGATTTTTTTTATTGTTGAGCTCAAAATTTAACAAGTTTGACAAAAAAAGTACATGTGAAGATTGGATTGGATTAGAGGGAGTATTTGATACATGTATATGTTGATGGATTTTCTCAACTCAAGTCACAAATCGGCTCTTGATTCATATCATGGTGTGTGGCTTAAAACTTATGTAGCGTATACTCTATTAAGGTCACATCACACAATGTTGTCAAATTATTTGAGCCATACACAGATTTAGACATTTAGGGGAAGTGATCAGATTAAAACTTGGAGATCTTTTTGGACAAGATTGTGTTTCTAGCCAAAAGGATCTCTACTCCATTGGAAATCGTGGTCTATCGTCTATACTTGTTTGCGTATTCTCTGTCCAAAGAATAGTATTTACACTCCACATGTCATTTTATGCTTAGATTCTTGTTTAATTTGCTTGCTTTTTTATGTACCTATTTAATGCTTCAATTATGTCTTTTCATTAATTGAAAATGGGTAACTTTCTGTTTTCGTGTTTGATTGGATGATTTTTTGTTGTTGTAAACTTCTCAGTTTGTGTTTGTTTGGTCTCCTGTACGTTGCATTCATAACAGTGGTTATAATGTATCTCCGTCCTAAGAGATAACATGTTTTTTGAGTCCGCACCTCCCTCTAATGCGGTATGCAATAATTGGTCTAGGTAGTCTTGTGTTTGATAGACTGCTGTTACAGAATCTAGACACCTATTGTGCTGGCTTACTTCTTGCTCTAGAGATCCGTAAGTATGCTTGTTTGGGAATTTGAGGGACAGAGTTCGGATGAGCCATAATGACAAGTGTCAGAAACTTTATTAATCAATCTCCAGGTCATTGTATAGGATGAACAGTTTTAATGTGCCAGTTTTCTTTATTGCAAAGCCAAGGAAATGATGTCTTCTTTTATATTTAGGATTATTTTATATAAGTACATTATTTAAGTGTCATGACTTGCATGAAGTAACTAATATTGTGGTCAATTGTGAAAAACTTTGACCACTTATTAAATGTGATGTACTGATGTCTATTGAATGTACTTGAGGGTAGGTTGTGCGCAGGGTCCAACATACATTATCAGCTGAGGATGCAGTTAATGTTGATGTGCTGGCAGCACCTTCATCAATTGCTCTTAAAGACAGGAGGTTAACATTTACTTGGATGGATGGAGAGGTGCAAAAGGTTAGCGTTTTTCCATCTGTCTTCCCTCTTCTCAGAGAGGTTAATAAGATGCAACTGTAACTTGCGAAATCAAAAAAGATCCAAAGGAAATTATGGTTTCCTACATGACTAGCTAAGTTTCACATTGGAAATCGTGCCATCTTTTCCTTTGGGAAGCTTTGATGTTTGGATATTTTTTGGTCGCTGCATGACATGAATGTAAGAATAGTTAACCTCAGTGAATTGTTGTTCCAGAATTTGTGTATGTTTTATATAGGTGGTGAGCATAGTCTTGATTGTTGTGGGCCAAGAAGAGGTATTGAAGATATACCACAAATTGTTATGGTGCGTTACCTGAGAAATGATTCTGCCGTTGAGGATCAAGATAAGAAATCCTCAAACAGTTTATTAGATGTTTTGAAAGATGACGTTGATCCTGTTTCTCAACTTGTAGCACGCTATAATGGCTCTGCTGAACCTTTACAGGTTGGACATGACTTAATTCAGAATTTTTTTGATTATCAAGCTCTATTTTTTTCACCTAGAAAGTGATTATCTCGTATTCTTTTGTATCAAACTGCAGATTATGGAATGGATCTCAGAAATTGTGAAAGATGGCGATTCAGCAAAGCTTCCTTTCTTTGTGAGTCAAGTTACTTTGTGAATATTATGTGGATTACTTTATACACTTTTAGGCTCTTACGGAGTGCATGGGGATCCACATGCATGCCTGAATGAGATTATGAAACACGAGTCCTAAAATCATCAAAAATCATACTATATGCTTCATGTACCCTAGTCGTCCTCTGCTTCTTCCGTCCAATTCTTTCATTCTGCATTCCCTAGAAGTGTCAAAGAGGTTTTATACCCATATTCTGGGTTGTCAAATAGAGGTTGTCCTATGAACCACGGGCAATGGCCCCCAAATGGAATGTCGAAGCAATCAGGCAACATAGGTGATATACCATATGGTTCAGCTAATTTTTACCTCATGATGCCTGTTAATATATTTGTGTTCATTATGGTAGTTTTTTTACTATATTGCAGAGAACTAGTACACCCGAGCTTGTTCCGGAGACCCCAAATCCACTATGGTCTACTAGCGGTGAGAAGTTTATTACTACTAGTGACGGTATAAAGCATACAGCTCAAAGAATTGTTGCCGGAGGTTGCATTCTCTCGGGAGATCCAAGAACTGGTCCAATTTTACTTCTTGGAGCATTGATCTCTTTCGGTGGAATCTGGCTCAAACGAAGCCAACCAGTTACTCCAAGTGACTTGGATGAGTCTCGACAGACTCATAATATGGTATGTCACCAAAACTTAATTTAGACAGTCTTACATATGCGACCAATCTACTGATCATGTTATTAATTAAGGATTATAAGGATCTGTGTAAGACCATCTCATACTAGACTCATGAAAGTTATGTGATCTGTTATGGTATGTTATGGGGAATCCTGGGTTTCTATTGAATCTGGGTTGGTCGTATTGACTGCAGTTCGAAAGCAGATGAACATAAGATTTATCTCTTTGGTGTTTGAATTCCTAGTAGTGTTGGAAGTGGTGTAAACTAGGCAAGAGTCAAACATTAGATTATATTGTTTGTTTATTTATTGCCGTAGCCCAAACTTCCAATAATGCTTTTTTTTTTAATGCTTGATTCTTGAAGCTAGTCTGTGAACACACTCCAGGAAAATTTTCTGTGATTAGTAGCAATCCTGAAGTTCTGATAAGTGATAAAATTATGACCTGTATGATGAACAAACTTTGGATTTATTGGTTGCTAGAGGAAGTTTTTGATACTAAAACAAATATTCAATAAATCAAAATGTTTATCAAGAATAGTTTTTCATAACAAAGATCTTTTTAGGAAATTTGAGTTATGCAGTATGTTTACAATTATAGTATTGCTCAAGGGTAGATATTTATAGACTATAGTTAGCATGCACTATATGTCCCTGTTCATTTGTTTGACTCGTGAACAGGGAATGGCTGGACCTCTTCACGGATGTATGCAATCACAAGTGTTTATTAAAGCATTAGTTTTGATTTTTGAAGCAACTGGGTTCATAGGGACTAACTCATGCATTTTTTATTGGGTTTCTGCTAACTGGAAGTATAAATACTCTCTCTATTCAAATCCAAAGTGCACATTTGCTGAGGCGTGTTTTGCACCATCAATATCTTTAATTTTACGTTAGCAAAAATTATAAAAATTTGATATTCTTAATTTACTCATAAAGATGAATCAAACAAGATCTCACAGCTATATTTTCTCTTATAGATTGCCGAGAATATCAAAGATTGTCCTTAGTTGTGAATAGAGTTCAAAAAAGAAATGTACACTTTGGATTTGAATGGATGGAGTACATGCTACCAATTTTTCGAGAAAACCTAGTTCTGATTGTGTATAATATTAGTTGCAGACACCTTCACAGACAAGTGCATCATAGGCTAGAAACTAGAGATGATCATTTGCAGGTTCGGGTCGGACATGGGTCGGGCTAAGTGTGAAATTTTGCTCCACGAATCAGCGGGTTAGAGGATTTGGGACGGGTTTGCGGACCGGGTCTTTGTATATTTTTGAAAATGTTGTGTCCAAGCCCGCTAAAAATCGGGTCGGATGGGACGGGCGAAACGGGCAGTACGGCCCATGAACAACTATACTAGAAACTACTCCTAGAATACTACTCAAGTTAAACTGTGTGCTGACTTCTCTGATGATGGCCAACAGTCGAGTTACAACTGATGTAAAATAAGGTCACAATTTTTCATTGCAATCTTCTTTTAGGTCCTTGAGTAGTGACCAGGCTGCACCAGCTGGCACTAGATACTCTCTTATACCCTGACCCAGAAGGATGTTGTGCATCTAAGACTCTAATAGGGTTCATCTTGGAACAGGCCTATCTTCTTTGAGTTCTACCTACGCCGTCATCTAGACCCTGTTACAGTTACACTTGTACTAGTTAATTATTGGGGTAATGTATATCACGGAACTTGTGGATCCCTCACATGATTGTATGTAGAGGTGACAATCGGGTCACTCGGGTCGGGTTTGGATCGAGTCAAGGCGGGTCCGGTTACATCGGGTTCGGGTTATATCGGGTCAACATACTCTTTAGGGTCGAGTCTGGTTTGGTTTGGGTCATTATCGAGTCAGGTCATTTCGAGTTTCACATGGTTGTATGTAGAGGTGGCAATCGAGTCACTCGGACCGGGTTTGGATTGAGTCAAGGCGGGTCGGGTTACATCGGGTTCGGGTTATATCGGGTGAACACTCTTTCGGGTCGAGTCTGGTTCGGTTCGGGTCATTATCCAGTCAGGTCATTTCGGATCTGGTTTAGGTCAGGTCATTATCAGGTCTAGCTAATGTATCATATTGTTTCAATAATTTCACAATAACTTTTAACTATTGATCATTATTTGGTTTAATTAATTTGTTATTATAGTATCAAATATACAAGCTATACACTAAATTACTTTCATTTGAATCAATCTTTAAACTTAATAATTGTTTCATTGTCAATCTTATTGGGTCGGGTTCAAATCGGGTCGGGGTCGGGTTTGGTTCACCGATTATCGGGTTATATTGGGCTACGGGTCACAATTGAGTCTGGTTGGGTCGATTTCGGGTTGTTAAATTTTCGGGTTCTATCGGGTCAGGTTGCGGGTGGGTTTGATCGGTTTCGCGGGTTGGGCCAGCTTTTGCCAGCAGTAGTTGTATGTGACGATGTTTCATTTTTTTTACCAAATGTGTTTTCTGCTATTCAATTTATGACTTGGCTGCGAATGTCTGAAAAAGGTTAAATGGTTTTTGCCTAAAATAATGGGCCAAAGTGTTGTGTCCCCAAGATAACCGGACATGTGACACTCTGGTTAAGTGAAGTAACATGATTTCCGATGCAATATAGTCATGCTAAGATGCTATGATGTTTCTCTCTAAGATGCCAAAATTTTATAATCCATGTTAAGACTGTAAGTCATGCATATGATGTGATGTGTACTTTCATTGTGCTAGACTGGTAGGTCTGCCTCCGCAATGGGTGAAATTGTGACAGATTGTGTTGCCTTGTGGCAGGATGATATCCCGAAAGAATGGAGAAATCGAAGAAGAAACACTTCATCGGCTGAATTGCCTCCTTCGATGACAGACTTTCAACCAAAAGGGGCTTATCAAATGGACTTATCGGACTCGGACAACGAATAGAAGAAAAGCCTATCAAATGCAATGCTTTGTAGCCACTACGGAGCCAATTGGTCAAATAGACCCCAAGATGTCGCATTGCTCTGATTTGCTAGATAGATAACACATTTGTTAGATAGATGACACACAAGTCATTTTCTACTCTATATTCCTTGTGAGAAGTATAATCAAGCGTAACAAATGAACGAGACAAATGAAGGGCATGCCCATTTCCTATTTTTCACGAGACTTTGCATGTAGTTGCAATCAAGTGTAATGAAATGTTTAGAATTGAGAAAATTTAGAAGTCTAGATTTGATAGTTTTAGAGTGATGCTCCCTCGATTCAAATCTAAAGTGCATACTCTTTTGGATACTATTTACAGTTAGAAAGGATCTTCAATATTCTCGACAATCTGTAAGAGAAAATATTTATGCAGAATATTGTTTGATTCGTCTTTATGAGTAGATTGAGAATATCAATTTTTTTTATAATTTTTGTTGTGAAATGAAATTTATGATGCGGAACGCATTTTGACAAATATTAAAAAGCAAACGTGCAACTTGGATTTGAATAGATGGAGTAGTTTATCTATATTTGGAAAATACACATCGGTACATTTGCCTAGGTAGTGATAGTTATTTTTTTTTGCAAGAAGAGTTACCATTTTTATTAGAATAAAAAGGATGGGATCTTACAAAAAGAATAGCCACTAAAGCTTAAACCGACATCTCCAACCTAGTTTAGGTACATTCAATGTAAAGGTGCTATGATTCTAGTATCATGAGAGAACTGTACTACAAAAAAAATAGGTCAATTTACGGCGGAAAAATTCGCCGCAAATACTTTAATTTCGACGCAAATCGACGTTTGCGTCGGACTAACCGAACTGACGCAAAGGTTCCGCCGCAATATTTCATCGCAGGGGGATTTTTGTGCGTCGGACCTGCCGACGCAGAGGATAATTGCATCAGATATGCGCCGGAAAATCCGACGTACATTAAAAAGTCAAAATGATTTGCGACGGAATTTGCGACGGCGATTCCGCCACAAATCATGGATTTATATATATATATATAGAGAGAGAGAGAGAGAGGCGGGTTCCGGTGTGGCGGGGTAACTCCTTACACCCATAAAGGCACAATCTGGCCAATTAGATTAAGATCTGATCTAACGATCCAGATTGAAAGACTAAAAAAACACGCGCTACTCCTCTCCACCTTCTAAAACTCTGTCATTTGAACCCTACTACTTTCTCTCTCTAGTCTGAAAACCTCTGAAATTCATTGGCGAGTAATTCTGAACCTTCAATGGCGAGTAATTCTGTATCTTCAATGGCGACTGATTCTTCATCAAAGCGTCGAAATTTTGATACAAATGAAAATCCTTCAATTTCACCTTCAACTACTTCAGATTTAGGTCAGAAAAATTCAATTTATTCTAAAATTCAATTTCAGATTTTAAGTCTGATTCTTAATTTATTTACGCCATGATTCGTTTTCTGAATGCAGTGAATAGTCAAGAAACAACTGCAACATGTTCGATGATGGACGATTCTAATATTTTAGGTAAAATATTTCATTAATTCATCTATTTTTCTATTTTAGTTTGTATTACTTCATCAATTCATCAATTGCTTCAAGTTTTCATAGAAACGTATCTTATATTGTTTAGTTCATAGTTAAAGCCTTGTCTGTTTTGATGTATATAAGTTTCAATTCATTGTATATAAATAATACAACAAATATGCATATGTAAAGCACCATCTGTTTTGATGTAGATAACTTAATATCTGTTGTACATGTTGAAAAATTGTTCATAGTTAAAGCACCATATGTTTTGATGTAGATCACTTAATATCTGTTGTACATGTTGATAGTTGTTCATAGTTAAAGCAATTGCTGCTTTGATGTAGATAACTTAATATCTGTTGTACATGTTGATAGTTGTTCATAGTTAAAGCAGTTGCTGCTTTGATGTAGATAATTTAATATCTGTTGTACATGTTGATAGTTGTTCATAGTTAAAGCAGTTGCTGCTTTGATGTAGATAACTTAATATTTGTTGTACATGTTGAAAGTTGTTCATAGTTAAAGCACCATCTGTTTTGATGTATGTAACTTAATATCTGTTGTACATGTTGAAAATTGTTCATTGTTTTGATGTAGAATTTAATATTATGTGTTAAATTTACATAGATACTCACGAACCTAATTCTGACAATGATTTGAAGATACCAAGTTGTTCTAAAGAATTGAAACCTTATGTGGGTTAAATTTTTCCGGGATTGGAAGAAGTTGGACTGCAACAAGCATTTGAATTTTATTCCAAGTATGCAACTGCTGGTGGCTTCATTGCTAGGAAAAGCACTAGACGCACTAGTCGTGGTATCGTTAAAAAAAGTACATTTTGTGCAATAAAGAAGGGAGATAACAGGAATTCGTTGTATGGCCAGAATCATCTTAGAAAGAAGATCTGATGGGCGATATGAAATAAAAGAATTTAATGAAGGACATAACCATTTTTTAATGAAGGACATAACCTTCCACAATGATGCACCTTAAAAATGCAAGAAAACTCAGCATTTTGCACAAAAAGATGATCATTGACAACTCTATGTGTGGACATGACATAGGTCCACCTCGACGCGGCTACGCGCGGGTTTGGGGCGGCGAATGAATCTCGTGGCAAGATTGATCTCAGGTCAAAATTTAAATCTATTTAGGAGTCGCCACCGAATTTTGTGGGAATTCGGACCCGTTTGAACCACTCTACATTTAGGCGTTTTGTGCACAAAGGATGGCCGGCTTTAAATGCTAGAGTTTGGGGGTTCGTCCCTTTGCATTACGATACCGACGCCGAGTTATCGGGAATCGTGTATTGAATGACTCTCGTATGCCAACGGTTTCGGACATCCGGAAACCATGGTTCTGAGTAAGGGGTGAGGGTACGTGTTGGGAAGCCCACAAAGGACACCCAACCCCGCCCGCTCTTAGCGGCCTCTACTTAGATATCGTTCGTTTTTCGTGTACGCGTTCTAGTTTGACGGTTGAATGTTATGCAAACAATGCCTTTTAACTAAACATGTGAATTATGTTTAACTATGTCGTTTAATGCATCTAAACTAACGTCAAAGTTATTTTAGCATGTGAGGTTCGTTTTAGTACATTAAAACAAACAACGAAAATAAAGGCGCGAAAGTAGATTACAAATGCACGGGTGGTATACAACCCGGAAATACAATACGACAAATGCGAAAATCGAAATAATTGAATTAGTAACGATAATAACAGATTGTAAACAGATTAGATAAAATAAGAAGACATGATGCACGGTTTTGAAAGAGTAAGACACGTGATGGACTTGAGACGTGTTGACCGAAGTCATAAAAAATATTTGATAAGGCTTATTGTATGTGGAGGGCTCACGATTTGGCGTGTGAACGAGACCACTCGACCGAGTCATGGAGAGACTCGATCAAGTGCCTCTCCAAAAAGCCCCCTGCCTCGATTTTGGGGTGCCACTCGACCGAGTGGGCTAGGCACTTGGTCGAGTGCCCCCTGTGCGAACAACAGTTCGTTCGGAAAACATTAATCTCGAATTTGCTTTAGTTTAAAATCGATAATTTATTTAAGCCGCGTAAAAATACGATATAATTTATACTCGACTTAATTTTGATACTCGCGATATGCACGCTATTATTACGAGATCGATTATCGGGAATTTTAGAAAAGACGTTATAAGTCGTTTTAAATTGAAATAGGACAAAATAATTCCCTCTGCGTTATAATGTCGTAATTGATCCTTTCGGACTATGTGACAATTATTTCGGCATCAACGGATTCGTGCTAGCTCGATTTATTGACTAATTCTTTTAGACATCATATTCGACTACGGAGTCGATATCGCATCTTAAGAATAAACGTTTTATTTGTTTGATTAGAGCGAAAGTCGATTTCCTCCGCCTCACGACATCGTTATTAATCCTTGCGGATTATGTGATGTTCGATTTGCATCAACAAGTTTCGTTTTAATCTTTTAAAAAGAGGAATAGAATATGTTTAAGGAGGAATATTCGCGATCCCATCATGCCCTTGAGTGTTTAGGACGGGGCCCCTCGAGAGGACTCCACCACTATTACAACTCGTAAAGGGATTAGAAGGGTCTTATCCGAAGTTCATCCTTAAACGTATTCGAATCGAGATAGTTTTAAAAAATTGATATATGCGCGATGTTGATGATGATAAAAATGCTTGTGATGAAATAAAATAAAAAACAAAAAAAGAAGAAGAAAACGAGATGAAGAAAAGAGAAAGAAGAGAATTGGGATTTTAGTTAACACCCTCAATAACCTACATGCTTAATTATCTCAAAAACAGACTCGTATAGTAGTGGCTTAGACACGGGAGCGTTGAGATGTATATAGGAGAGTTATGGTGTGTATAATTGGGAAGGGATTTGACGAGTTTTGCTCTCGGGTTTCCTAAAGGATTTCTTGAGGAAGATCGGGGTTGTAAAAGTATAGGATTGCTGAAATTTGTAGGGTTATTTAATAGGAATAATACCAACTTTGGGTGATATTCCATCAATAAAACCAACTTCAATTAATACGGGAATAAAACCAAGTATGAGTCATATTACACGGGAATGAAATTGGTTTACCTACTAGCGCCTAAACCTGTTAATATACCCACTTAACACAAATTTTACTGACAATATGAAGCTTCCTCACTTTTAACCTCATTATCACTTTTACCTCATTAACTCCCTAACTGTAAACTTCATCTTCTTCCCTTCATCAATTCTCATCAATTCTCATCAATTCAAAACGTCTTCTTCATCCATTCATCACTTCATCATTCGTCGAAGGTAACTTCCTCACTGTAAACTTTTATTTTTTTTTTCTTTCTCAAATTTCTGTCCAACTTGGTCGAAGGTAATTGTTCTTAATTTTGTCGAATATCAATTTTCAGGGGTACTGTCAAGTTAATTCCTCAATCTTGTGATTTGGCAATGTCAACGGTTAGTGTTTTTTTCATTTCCCCTAAATCGATTTTTCTGGGTTGATCTTAGGGTTTTCGATTTTTTTTTATTTTTCTGGGTTTAACTTTAGGATTTCGATTTTTCTGGGTTTAATTTGGGGTTTTAAGTGTCCAATTAGTTATCCATGGATTTGGAGAAAGGATGGTTTAGGAGAGAGAATTTGATTTATGGCAATGAAGAAGATTAATAGCATGAAGAAGATGGAAGATGAGTGTTAATTAATAGCATGGGACCCACAAAACCGACTTCATCCGGTCATTTAAGAGCCAATTTCATTCCCGTGTAATATGACTCATACTTGATTTTATTCGCGTATTAATTGAAGTTGGTTTTATTGTTGGAATACCAACCAAAGTTGGTATTATTTCCGTTAAATAACCCAAATTTGTATGTGAAAAGTTGCTGAAAAATTGATGAAGGGGGTGGGGTATTTATAAGAAAAGTATCCGATTTTGGATAGATTTTGGGAAAAAAATCCTATCCTAAATTGAAGAGGTTTTGGTTGCCGGGTTCTCTTCTAAAACTGCATGCAGCTGATATTTTGTGATTTTTGACTTCGAGTTGGACTCTCGAAGTTTGCATGGCTATTTTTTTATGTCTTGGAAATGACTTTGACCGGGGTTTGACCCGGTCGCTAAAAGACGATTTTATTTCCAGTGTCGGTTTTGACCCAAATTAGTCTTATTTGATTGGAAACGATCCAGTGGGCCTGAATTTGAGGTCAATTTTGTGAGATTTGTACTCCGTAAAAAAACTCAAGCCAGATACTAATGATTTTGAGCCCATATCCGAGTGCGCTAAAACACGTTTGCATCCGATCATCATCGGGTGTTTGTCGAAAACTGCTATAAACACCTGGCAGCCAAATGTGGGTGTCTACACCATGGTGAACCAAGGTGCTGTTAAAACTTTCAGGATGCTCAAACAGTTCGTATAGGGTTATAAATATGTAGGTGCATCAAAGGTTGATTTTAAAAAATTTGGTAGAGACATAAAGAAGTTTATCAAGGACTCTGATAGACAGATGTTCATTGAGATCCTTATGAAAAAGAAATCCCCCTGTGAGTCTTTTTATTTTGACTTTGATGTTGATGATAAACAAAGGATCACTCATTTATTTTGGGCTGATCCTATAATGATAAAGAACTACATGCTATTTGGTGATATGATGTCTTTTGACACTACATATAACATGAATAAGTACAAGATGATCTTTGCTCCCTTCACGGGTATAGATCATCACAAGAAATGTGTCACAGTTGCTGCTGGCCTTGTTGGGAGAGAGAGTGAAAACTTTTCTTATTGCTATATTTGTCATTATTTGTATTCTGAAGATAATACATGATGCACATAAGGAATTTTATTATACTGTCTTCTCAATGCATGATGCAGGTAACGGCTTTGCTTGGTTGTTTAAAAACTTTATAAAGACAATGAGAGGTACTTTTCCTTCCTTCATTATCACTGATCAGGATTTGGGAATCAAAGCTGGGGTGGAGGAGGTTTTTGGAAGCCACACATTTCACAGATTGTGCATGTGGCACATCATGAAGAAGGTAATAGATAAAGTGGGTTCTAAGATATGCAACAAAACAGATTTTCTTAAGGACCTGAATGCTGCTGTTTGGGGTGAGGATGTAAACCCGACTCATTTTGAACAAATGTGGCAGGATCTTATCACTAAGTACAATCTTGAGGATCATGAGTGGCTTCAGCAGATATTTGAGATGCGTGAGAAGTGGATACCAGCTGACCACCGCGATCTGTTTCTTTCAGGGTTGATGAGGACAACTTTAAGGTTTGAGTCTGAGAATAACTTCTTCAGTAACTTCATGAACCCTCATCTGACACTTGTTGAGTTTTACATGAGGTTTGACAGTTCCATTGATGCTTAAAGGTGGGAGTAATCCAAGCTGATTGCTGACTCTAAGAGTACTTCCGCTTCATTGATCAGTCTATTTTCTCTTGAAAAACAAGCTTCTGAAATCTACACACGAACTGTCTTCTATGAGTTGCAGGAGGAGTTAAAGGCATCCATGTACAATTATGGTGTTGATGAGATTACAAAGGAGGATGGTGTTGAACATATATCTATACAAGACAACTTCAAAAACAGGGTATATGTAGTTGACTATACACCTGCAGAAAAGAAAATTGTCTGTGCCTGCAAGATGTTCCAGCAGCGTGGACTGTTGTGTCGTCATGCTCTTTGGGTCCTGAAAGAAAGAGGTGCCAAGAAAATACCTAATTCATATCTACTTCCTCGTTGGAACAAGTTTGCAACATCCAGGGAAATGTTTGATGCAAATGGCACACTTCTTTCTGATTGTCGGTTATCTGATGGAATAAAAACAAAGGTTGCAGAATTATGGACTGAAATTTTTGATTGTGTGACTGTGGTTGAGAACAAGGAAGAGAAGGTGGATGAGCTCTTAGAAGTAGTGAGAGCATTCAAGGAGAAAGTTGTGGAAGAAGGAACAAACCTGCGAAATGATAAGAGGTCTGAGATCGAGTTTTTGATGGGTGCCACTATTCCCACTAACATTAAGATCTTGCCTCCAAACCAGTCTAAAACAAAAAGCTCTGGAAGGCGACTTACTTCATCTAAAGAAAAAGCCACAAAAGAACATAAGAAGCTTCCTCAGAAGTGCAATGCTTGTGGAGAGATGAGATACCATGATTCAAGAAATTGTCCTGGCAAAGTTTAATCATCATACATTCTCTTAATTTTACTTAATTTTAATATATTTTAAATATAATAAATTGTCCAGGGATACATTAAAAACATTATACTTTTATCAAGCACACTTGATTTTCAATTGAAAATTATTCATATGAACATCTCTATTTGATTTTATGTGCAACAATTCTACTTATTTCTTCTTTTGATGTAGATAATTTACTATATATTGTATATGTGTGAAGTTTGTACATAGTTAAAGTAGTTTGTACATAGTAAAAACAGTGTTTTGTTTTGATATACATAAGTTAACATCTGTTGTACATGTTCAAAATTTGTACATCATCAAAGCACTGACTGTTTTGATGTACATAAGTTAACATCTGTTGTACACGTCAATAGTTTTACATATTGAAAGAATTGACTGTTTTGATGTACATAAGTTACTATGTGTTGCACATGTTCAATTTGTACATTATCAAAGCACTGTCTGTTTTGATGTACATAAGTTAATATTTGTCGTACATGTTCAAAATTTGTACATTGTCTAATCACTGTCTGTTTTGATGTACATAAGTTACTATGTGTTGCACATGTTCACAATTTGTACATAGTTAAAACAGTGTCTATTTTGATGTACATAACTTAATATCTGTTGTACATGTTCAAAATTTGTACATTGTCAAAGCACTGTCTGTTTTGATGTACATAAGTTAACATCTGTTGTACATGTCGATATTTTTACATATTTAAAGCACTGTCTGTTTTGATGTACATAAGTTTCTATGTGTTGCACATATTCAAAAGTTGTACATTGTTAAAAGCACTGTCTTTTTTGATGTACATAATTTTCTATATGTTGCACATATTCAAAATTTGTACATTGTCAAAAGCACTGTCTGTTTTGATGTACATAAATTAATATCTGTTGTATATTTCAAAATTTTTACATAATTAAAGCACTGTCTGTTTTGATTTACATAAGTTTCTATGTGTTGCACATATTCAAAATTTGTAAATAGTTAAAACAATGTCTGTTTTGATGTACATAAGTTAATATCTGTTGCACATGTTCAAAATTTGTACATAGTTAAAGCAATGTCTGTTTTGATGTACATAAGTTAATATCTGTTGTACATGTCGATATTTTTACATATTTAAAGTACTGTCTGTTTTTTATGTACATAAGTTAATATATGTTGCACATGTTCAAATTTGTACATTATCAAAGCACTGTCTATTTTGACGTACGTAAGTTAATATCTGTTGTGCATGTTCAAAATTTGTACAGTAATCAAAGCACTGTCTGTTTTACACGTGGCTGATTTACTCGAATTGAAGAATAAATAAATGAGTAGTACAATAAATGAAGTTGTTTAATTTCACCTTTATCATCTACTTACTCCCATCTTATTCACATTATCTACTTATTCACATCATTTCACAATATCTACTTATTTTCACATCCATCTCACTCAATCTATTTTTCTTTTCGTTAATTAAATTTACATTATGAAAATTTTATGCAAGGGGTGGTTGATAAATAATGAGGTTGAAGATAGATTAACAACTATAAACAACTCAAAGAAGCATAAGATGCATAATCTTTCCTTCATTTTCAATCAGTCTCATCAGTTTGAGACATACTATGATAAACGATCTTCGTCAATAACCGAAGTTATGTGCATCGAAGATTGCATGTGGAAAATTTTCGAAAAACTTCCATCTTATGTTGATAAGGCTAACACGGCTATTGTCTGTAAAAGATGGGCGCAAATGTTTCTATTACACTCCGATGCACCTCGTTGGATTGTATTACAATAGAAGCTTGATAACATTGATTTGTGATGGAATGAATATTGTACTTAGGGGTGGAATTATTGTTTCAAAGAGATGCTTATGCTATCTGACAGATAATGTACATGCAAAAACAGTATTGCACAATTATCATTTGGTAACTATTGATTGTAAGGAAAATAAACACTTGATATAATGGGCTGCTTGAGTTAGAGAGAGAAACTCAGGGGAATTTGATACAACCGCCTGCAACAACCGACAATGGGTAAACGCCCGGGTCGGCCCCAGAAAAAACCACACTCCCCCCAGCCTAAGCTTCACTCTGACAGCTCACTGAAACAATCTGAAGTTTTCACCGAAGAATTGCAGGTATCACAAACCCCGTCTAAACGCTCAATCAATGAGTTTATCATCTCTGCAATTGATCATAGTAGCTTGTCACTTCATCATCATCATCAAGAGGTTGAGGAATTGGGTAATTCAAAGCTTAAAAAAGTGGAGAGTTCTCAATTTCCGCCAATTGACCCTGTAATTGATGAAGTGGTGGGAGAATATACTGAATATTTCTTTGGATCTGGTACTACTGGGAATAATGTTGAACAAGCTGGTCTACACAACTCTGAAATTGCTGAGAATCCCAGCCTTAAAAAAGGGGAAGATTCGGCAGCTATAAACGTAGAAACAGACCCTCTGGCGGATAGAACAGTCCCAAGACTTAAAAAAGGGGAGGGGCTCGTTCTACAGGCACAACAGGGTATGGATGGGGGATCACCAAGACTTAAAAAAGGGGTGGATGCTCCACCATCTAATCGTCAAAATGCTAGAGTGGAACCAAACCCGAGACTTAAAAAAGGGGAGGGGATGGCCACTTGGGCATCAAAACTTCAACAGAACAAGGGAATGGAACTTCATTATGTGCCTGAGAGTGCAAATTCTGATTCCTTTACCATTGATGCTATTGATATAGAAGAGGAACTTCAGGCCTGGCACACAACTTTAGTTGAGCATGTATTAGGTGCAAAAGTCATAATCAAGCAATTAGAGAGCTATGTTGCGACACAATGGGTGAATAAGAGGAATCCAAAAGTACTCTACTATAAGAAGGGGTGGTTTTATTTTCGGTTCAAGAACGTTGAGGATATGAACATGGTATTGAAGGCTGGGCCGTGGGAAATTGGGAAGTCTATTCTACTCCTTAAGCAATGGACTCCAAATTTTGCCAAGGAAATGAATCATTTATCTTTCTTGCCTATTTGGGTGACCTTCCCAAACCTTGACCCATTCTTTTGGTCTGAGAAGGCAGTGAGCAAGCTTGCAAGTCGAGTTGGTAAACCCATATGCGCGGACATGGTTACTACAAATCAGGAGAGAATATCTTTTGCTCGGATCTTGATTGAAGCAAATGTGGCTGAGGACCTTCCTTCTCAGGTGGTGCTTAACACGCCTTTTAGAAAAACTTTACAATAAATTGAGTACGAATGGGTGCCTTATTTTTGTAAAAAATGCAAAAAATTGGGACATGTTGAAGAGAAGTGTAGGCTGAATAAAAAAATATTCAAACCTAAAGCACCTGACATGCAACCAGCTATAGGTCCTACAGTAATAGTTGAACAAGAGGTTGTGATATCCTCTGTCATTGTTGACTATGAAGGATACACTAAAGTTATCAAGGGTAGCAACCCTATCCCAAATAGGATACCCATCCCTCCAGTACTGAAGTCAAATTCATTCACACCTCTAGAGGGAATGAGGAATGATGATATGGATGTACCACTGGGAGAGGAACCTCCTGGAAGGGGTAACATTCATGAAGATCGTAACATGGAATATTAGGGGCATGAACGAGCCCCTAAAGCAACATGAGGTTTTGAGCCTCACGTTGGCTAATAAGGCTGATATTATGGCCATAATTGAGACAAGAGTTAAAGAGAAAAATTACAAAAAAATTTGGAGAAAGAAATTTTCTTATTATAGTGGGTTTGCCAATTACACTAGTCATAAGAATGGCAGAATCTGGGTGTGTTGGAAGCCCCAAACCATCAATTTGGATATTTTAGAGGAGGATGCTCAATTTGTTCACTGCAGGTTCAGGTTCCTCCCACTTAATCTCGAGGGCCTTTTTACTGCTATCTACGGTTATCAGGATGCTCAAAACAGGAATTCTCTTTGGAATTTCCTTCGAAACTACAAGCATTCCCTCCCGTGGGTTTCTAGTGGTGATTTTAATGTGACCCTATCTTCTCTGAAACGGATCACTTCGGGTGCAATCAATCTCGCCAATATCAACGATTCTGCTGACTGTACAAATGATGCACTTTTGAAGGATATTCCTAGCTCCGGAGCTAGTTACACGTGGTGCAATCATCAAAAAGGAACAGATATTGTTTGGGCGCGGCTAGACCGAGCCATGGGGAACCCAGAATGGTTTCATCTATTTCCTAATAGCTACTGTTTTGTGGCTGAACCAGGAGTCTCTGACCACTCGCCTTTGATTATTGCTATTCCATATACTGGAGATAATATTGCTAGGCCTTTTCGATTCCTAAACTGCTGGGTCGATCATCCACAGTTTAGCGAGCTGGTTGAGACGGAATGGCAGATGCAAGATACAGGAGTTCCTATGTTTCGTCTAATTAGTAAGACAAAACGGCTCAAGATAGCTCTGAAAAAGCTTCATAAGAAACAATACTCTCAATTAAACCTGAGGGTTCAAAGCCTTAAAACCCAGCTGAGTACTTGTCAAACGGCTCTCATGCATGATCCAACTAATGGCTTCCTCCTTGACCTGGAGAAGGACCTTAGAGCAGGATATATGCACTTTAAAGCTGCTAAACTCTCAGCTTTGGCGCAACGAGCAAAGGTACAACATATAACACTTAATGATGACAACACTTCATATTTCTATGCTCATCTAAACTTCCGAAAATCTCACTGTTATATTGGCTCAATTAAGGACATTCATGGGGTAAATCATTCTACCCAAGATGGAATAAGAGAATCTTTTTTGGAATTCTATAAAGATCTCTTAGGCTCCAGTACTGATGTTACCATGATTGATTCTGGTTTATTTACTGCTGAAAATACTCTCCCTCTAGAGGCTGTTAATAGAATCATGGCCCCAATTACAAATGCTGAAATGAAGGAAGCTCTTTTCTCTATTGACCCAAGAAAGAGCCCTGGCCCTGATAGCTACTCTTCTGGGTTCTATAGGAAAGCATGGAGTATCATCTCTGAAGATGTTACTGCTGCGATACAGGATTTTTTCCAAACTGGGAAAATGTTAGGTGAAGTCAACTCGACCCTCATTACCTTGGTTCCTAAGCTCGCTGTCCCTGGCTCGGTTATGGATTTTCATCTCATCTCCTGCTGTAATACGTTATATAAAACAATTAGTAAAATAATTGCTAACAGGATTAGCCCTATTCTATACCACATTGTGGGCTTGGAGCAAGCTGCTTTTATCCCTGGAAGGAATATTTTCGACAACATTCTCACATCTCAAGAGTTGATAAAAAATTATACTCGCGCTCATATCTCTCCCTGATGCACTATAAAGGTCGACATTAGGAAAGCTTTTGATTTCGTAAATTGGAAATTCCTCGAGCAGGCTTTACAGCTCTTTGGTTTTCCACCAAGGTTTGTTAATTGGATTATGCAATGCCTTCGCTCAACAAAGTTTCCGCTGAAAATCAATGGAGCTTCGTGTGGCTATTTTTCTGGGAAACGAGGGTTGAGGCAAGGTGATCCCATCTCCCCACTTTTGTTCATTCTATGCATGGAGACTCTATCTCGAATGTTTCGCCATAGTACCAGGGAGAAAACTTTTGCTTTTCACCCAAAATGTACCAGGCTGCACCTCAACCATCTGGTTTTTGCCGACGATTTACTTATTTTCACCAGGGGAGACGTGCCATCGGTTATGACTATAGCACACTGTTTGAATCGGTTTGCTTCTATTTCGGGGCTGCAGGCTAACCCACAAAAAACAGCCATTTATTTTGGGGGGATAACTAGAGATATTAAACAACAAATCCTTGATGCTTGTGGATACTCGGAAGGGCAATTTCCTTTTAAGTATTTAGGGATGCCTCTTAATACTTCTAGGCTCAATATACACATGTATCATCATCTCCTTGATAAAATTAAAGAGGGACTTTGTAACTCCCCGGATTTAAACAAAAGAAATAAGATAGATAATTATAGCGTCTTATATAAATAATATACCATGGTGGCGGAAACACCATGGTTAACTAAATCCGAGTGCTACTAACATAGATAATTAATATGTCTTAACGCATACAACTACTCTCGGAGTTGAAACCCGATCAAAATAAAACTACAAGGTTCAATTATTAAACATATTATTAATATTCATTCTCTCTCAAGTCAACCCCATTCACGACCAAGTAGCACATTAACCTGAAAAAAAATAAAAGTCCACTGTCAGTGGGGAGTAACTTGGAGTCCTCCTAGTCGTGACTGATGAAAATCTAATCATAATTACGAGAATATAATAAGAGATAACATATACTATATTTAAAAACCTGATAACATATAAAGTTCATCAATGGTGGTAAAAAAAAATTACATATATTAGTAGCAAGGAATATATGATAACGTCAATAATACCCAAGTCATAGATAAATAAATAAATAAATAAAATAAATATATAAATAAATATAATGCAAAGCTGATGCACCCTTCCAGAACTCGAACCAAAAACATATAAATAACACGAGCTAAGAACGAGCACCGTCCAGGGCCAATAACCTGAAACCCCGAACTTCGATGCCAATAACCTGACACCAAAATAACCCTATGGTGGGACACATAACCGTGAACCCGTGTCTAAGACTGGCCAGACTTTCGAGGGACAAAATGTCTAGTTAAGGCGTAAAAGTGCGGACCCTTAACCAGTCAAGGCGTAAAAGTGCGGACCCTTGACCCCCAAACGACATATCCATAGACTCATAAGAGTATTCCATAAGGAACGGTCAACCCTTAGCAAGCCAATAACCTGAAACCATGCCAGGGTACTAGGTATGCCAATAACCTGAAACCTACCCAGTTTGGTATTGCTCTTCTCGAGTAGACCAATAACCTGAAATCTACTCAATATCTTATACTCTAGCCATACCATACATAAAATGGAACAATGTCCAAAATATAATATCTAGGCACCATGGATAACCCCATGTTAACATGTCAAACGCTCATAACCGAGCAATAATTTTTAATAGCATCAATACGAATAAAGTATAATAAATTGCTAGAGCATAAGATAAATTTTCACCATAAAAGTCAATGTCGCTTAAACCAACCATTTATCTAAGGCATATTATTCGAACATGAAGACTAAATAAATTTTATGTTAACCATACAACTAAGTAAATAGTATTAGATCATATGATATGTACAACAATTAATTACAATATTTTTTTTATATTTTTCTTACACATGAATATAAATTCATTTATTAAATAAATGATCAAATTATTATTTATGATACATAATAAAAGTTGAAAAAATATTAAATAATTGATATTTGTAAAAATAATAGATCTAGTTCTCAAAATAAGTATGTCTATATTTTACATCATAACATGTAATTTATTCACATAGTATAATAAATCATTAAATAGTAATTATAAAAGTAAATTTTAAAACAAGATGTAAGAGAAAATATAAAGAAGTACAAAAGGACTGTGGTAGTGGGTTTCGAACCCTGGTCATCAGGTAAAGGGGTATTGTGTCTAACCACTACAAAACAACTACTACTCTGTCCTCCTCCAGAATTAAATTTTACTTAATTGTAAACAAACAGTGTTATTTAGGGTAACGAAAACTTATCTTTTTAACTATTATACAATCATGAATATGCTTAATTACACATTATAAATGATTAAATTAAAATTACATACTGTCCATGAAAATTTATTTAATATAAAATTAATTTTTAAGTTCAATTAAAATAATGTCACATTAATTATTTAACAAGTTTTTATACTTACAATTTATAATAACATTTTAATAGGAAATTTCATGGATAATTAAATTAATAAATAAATAAAGATTTTTTTATGACACTTATAAATTAATTTTAACAAAAAAAATCAGAATATATTTATATAAAATACCATATGAATTTATCTCGTATTTATTATAACTTGAGGGCTTTATTGACTAGTTACCCATTTAAATCCAAAAAATAATTATATAAATTATAAAACCACCATGCAAAATTTTATTACACACTAGAAAGTCATATTATAACAAAAAAAAAATACATTTTTGTTTTGGTTATTTACATATTGTGGATATTTATGCATGCATGCATGAGTATTCATAAAAAAAGTATGATAACATGAAAAATAAAATAATGATCCGAAAATCAAATCTAAAAACTTAAAAATCTACATGCAACATCATCAACATAAAAAAATAGGAATATAATTAAGAATATAATTAAGAACATAATTATTTTAATCATTCATATAATTTAATAATGAGCAACAAAACCAATCATATATTCGTATATTCATCACAAAAATATATACATAATTTATACCATGAAGTTCATATATTATCATAATTTTTAAACTTCATATATATCCTCAATCTCATTATACATTCATAAAAATATTAAAATTTCATAAATCAAGAAAAGAAGTAAACCTAGTTACCTTGAGAGAAATTTAGTAGTATTAATATAAGTAGGATATGGATGATATCAACCCAAGTGGTTTCCTTCCACCAAGGTTTCTTGGTCACCTAGTTTTAGATTAAGAAAATTTATCAAGAAAACAATACACAATTTAACTAGAAATGAATAAATTAATGAATAAATAATCTACACTTACTAGTAAATAGGAGTGGTATGAGAAGATGATATGAAAAAGGAATTGTGAGAAATGGTGGAGGAAGAATTAGGTGTCCATCACAATTTAAGGACAAAATGATGAGATGATTAAGGCTAGGTAGTTTAGGTAGGTGATTAGCCATAGCCATGCATGGCTATAGACCTATGCTCATAGACCTTGGACTCCAAGGCAATGCAAGTTGGCAAGTTGGCAAGTTGCAAGCATGTGACAAAAACAAGTGAAGTGTGAGTGAAATAGATGAGGACGACGGAATTGCGGTCCGCGGATTACGGTGACAGCCTGTCGTATTTTGAGCATAACTTTCTCTACAGAACTCCGATTAAGACGATTAAGGTGGCGTTGGAAAGTTAAGAGAAAGATCTTATACTTTTACGCTTTGTACAAGAGCCAAATTGTGGACATGACATAGGTCCACCTCGACGCGGCCACACAAGGGTTTGGGGAGGCGAATGAATCTCCATATGAGATGGATCGAATTGAATTTTAAATCGAAGTAGGAGTCGCCACCGAATTTAGTGGTTATTCGGAACCATTCGAACCCAATCTATGTCGTAGTGGGCCATATTTAAAACATGGCCCATTTCCGATGTCAGAGCTTATCGGGTTCGTCCCTTAGCATTTGATACCGATACCGACATTATCGGATATCGTGTATTGAATGACTCTCGTTGCCAATGGATTCGGACATCCAGAAACCATGGTTCTGAGTAAGGGGTGAGGGTACGTGTTGGGAAGTTCATTGAGAACACCCAACCCCGCCCGCACTTAGCGGCCTTTACTAAGATATCGTTCGTTTTTGGTGTACACGCGTTAGTTCGACGGTTGAATGATATGCAAACATTATTTTCCTAAGCATGTGAGAAAAATAAATAGATGGGTTGCTAAGTCGTTTAATGCATGTTAAACTAATAATGTCAGAGTTATTTTAGCATGTGAATTCGTTTTAGTCTAATAAAACAAAGACATAAATTAATTGCTACAAACACGAGAAAACGGGTTAGTAACGATTGAATAAATTGAATAAAGACGCAAATAAATAATATGCATGATTTTTGAAAAGATTTATGTCACGTGATGGATTAGCACGCGTTGACGGAGGTCAAAGAAAAAAGTATTTATCGAAATATGTCGCGAAAGTCGCTTTTTATGTAAGACTCGAAGAGAATAAAAAATAGAAAAGCGAGGAAACGAGAAAAAAAGGGACCCGGCCAACCAGGCCACCGCGCGAGTCGCCTGACAGGCGCGCGACTCGCGTGGCGGTCTGTTCGGTTTTTTTTTATTTTGTCGAAAATCGTTAATTTATATAAATCGCGTACAAATATGGATTAATTTATACCCGATTCATATTTTCGATATTCATCGTATTCGATATTCGATTATGAAATCGATATCGAATAGTCGGAATGATTTTAGAAAAGGTTTTGAAAAAAGTTTGTTTTGAACGAAAAGTAAAAAAAAGAGTTTTGAACGAAAAAAGATGTTAATTCTCTCCGCGTATAAAATCGTCGAATTTTGTTTAAAAAAAGATGTAACGATTTTATTAGCATCAACGAGAATTAATTAATTTAGTTCTTGTTAGATACGATATTCGATTAGAGAATCGACATCGTATTTTAAGAACGTTATAAAAAATAGTTTTTTTTTGTAGTATCGATATTAGAAATACTAAATATGCGACGAACGACCCATATTAAAATTACGACTGACACGACCCAAAAAAAAACGTGAGAAAAGAAAGAGAAGAAGGAGAAGAATCGGGTTTGATTTACACCCTCAACCTACATGCTTCGTTTTCTCGGGATAAGGCTCGTCGGAAAGTGGTTTAAACTTGGGAGCGTCGAGATGATGCGGGATGAGTTAAGGTGTGTGGTTGGATGTGTGATGGGACGTATGGTTGAACGGTTTCTCGAGGTTTCGAGGCTTTGTCGGGAATACGTCGGGATTTGCTTTGAATTATTTCTACCAAATATCGAGGATGTATGATATGTGTATATTTTCTGTGTAAAAACCGTGTATCATGGCTGTTCAATCGTCGTTTTTTGTGTTGGACGGGATGTCCTATTTATAGGAATCGAGGTAGTCTTGCTTGTGTGACAAGAAATACCGGTTTGGATAGGAAATACGAGAGTTCGAGAGGAAATCAAAGTCTCGTTTCTTGGTGAAGAAGCCAAGTATTTCGGCTGAATTGGGATGCCTAAACCGAGTATTTGGAGCTCGGTTGGTGTCTGTTCCGGTTTCTGGATAGAATTCCTACTTGAGATCGAATTCTACCTTTAACGGAATTGTTTAATGTTTATTGAAACTGATATTTTGTAGGAATTTGAGTATGAATCAACCGTGTGAAGTGTCACGGCTGACTCACGTGTCTCGGGAAAATCTTTGACCGGGTTTTGACTCGGTCCCTAAAAGACGGTTTTACCTCTGGTGTCGGATTCGACCCAAATTAGTGTTATTTGACTCAAAACGACCCACTGGGCCTGGATTTGAGGTTGGTTTTGTAAGATTTGTACTCCGTAAAAAGGTCTAAACCAAATGTCCATGATTACAAGCCCATATCTGAGTCTATCAAAGCACGTTTACGTCCAATCATCATCGGGTGTTTGGCGGGAACTACTATAGACACCTGGCGGTCAAAATGTGGGTGTCTACAGAGCCCCCACTCTGACTGAGGCTTGGACAAGGCAAAAGTCAGAGTAGCTACCAGGTCAATCAAGGATTAAAACCTGGCAGACTTCCGATCGGGTCGTTTATAGTCCATTTGACCTGCGTGAAGGGCTCACCAGCCATAGGATAGAAATCATACCTGGGTTGATGCTGATAATGTCGCGGGAGCTGTCTTGGAAGTTATGGGTATACCTGTTTACAGGTACATCCTGTCTTAGAATTGCGCGGGAGCTTGCCTTGGAAGCTATGGACAGATCTGTTTACATATATATCCTGATTCTTCAGTAGAAAATGTCGCATGAACTTTCCACCGGGGAACTTTTCTTGGAATTTCTCGGGAGTCTTGGGTGTACCTGTATGCTGACATAATTTGTATGTAACATTTAGGTGAAACACCGACTCATGCTGGGGAAGAAATGATTTTTGATTGATTTTTGGGAAGAAAATGATTTTTTTTGGAAATTAGAATGCTTGGGATGACTTGATTCCTAATCCGATTCTGACACGGACTCCTAAAGTCTCTGGTTAGGCCTGTATGCCTAGATGAAGTGTGATAAAAATTCTTATTCCCGTGGTGACTAGGAAAGGGATTTTCTCAAATGGCTAAGTTTTGCGAATTTTAAAATGAGAATTTGAAGAGAGAGATATACCGACCAACTCGACTCTGGACGCGACAAGACGAGTTGACAGACACGACTGGACTCTCTAAGGGTTGGACCGTGACTCGGTAGGGGATGGGCCACCTAATATGACAAGACTCTTAAGTTGCGTTATTCCGTAACCTAGGCGAGTGGCAACACGGTCGAATCCTCGGAATGGGACTGTTTCCGTACGACAGGGCTTTGTGGTAGCAATGCCGTAGACTGGTGTTCTTTTGGATATTCTTTTGATTTAGGGGTACATTCCCAACCAAAGTGGGTATTGATTCGAGTCCCTGACCAATTCTCGTCTTCAACTGAGCCGAGTACTAGGACACACTATAGAAAGGTGGCTAGATTTTGAAAGTATTTGGATTATGTGAGTGGATGGAGAACTTCTGCCTAGGAGAAGCCCCCAGAATGACAAAGCTAACTGTTAAGAACATGACAGTGTCGTGACCGGAATAATGGCGCTTTTTTTTTTGAATTTGTGTCAATGTGAGTGGTTGTGCCCTTGTTGAAAGGCTGCCTACATATTCACGTGTAGTGAAATCAAACCAAGCCGTAGTTCAGTGGATTGAGAGATATATAATGGTGCCTAGCTTACTAGGGCTTTGTGTGTAACTAGCCACAACGATGGTGTAGGCTAGGTGCATTCCCAGTGATGTCTTGATCAAAGGGCTAGAATAGTTAGGATGTTGATCCTGTGACTGTGAGCATTCTCCGGGATAGGCCCCAGAGGTGGTGTGAACTATTTGGGCATGTTCTATGCCGACTGTAAGTTGAATTCCCGTGTTTGGGGCTGGTAACTGGTTTAGATGTTTTTGGAAATGTGGAGCTAGGTCGCAAGTGGCTTTGATGTTTTGAAATCTGGAGCTCGATTTTGTGGAGCTAAGGCTTCGAGGGTAAAGTATTGTAATGTGGTAGGAAATGGGGAAGTCGAGTAAAAATGACTCAGACTTCGATCGGGCAGGTTGATAATGCGGGATCTGGTTTCCATGTCTGGCCCTAAAGGTTAGGGTGTATCCTATGGAGCTTGAATCCTCAAAATTCTGGGCTGTCTCTAGCTTAGGTCTCGAGAAGGTCTTGAGGGTTGTAATGTGAGAAGGCTAGATGTGGTGTTAGCTGACCAGCTTGACTGTCTCTCCCCTATTGGATGGTATGGGTATTGATAATTTTTGAATTGACCGTTTCACGGTCATGGGTTTTTGAATTCTTTGGGTTGACCTCTTAGCCCCGGTCATGGGATTCTTCATTTGAGTTGACCGTGTCTGGTCGAGAGATGTTGATAATTCTTTTTTTATCATGGCCAGCTTTTTTGTTTTGGCCTTTTGCTTTTTTTCTCTTGGACTTTTGATTTTTTTTGTCCAGCTTTTTTTTGTCGGTCAGACTAACACCTAAGGTAGGGACTGGCTAGTCTTATTGGAGGGGTGTTTATTGTGGGAAATGGGCTTGCCTCCCGTCTTGAACCCAAACTAGGAGACTATCCAGATTTGTCCTAGGATTCGATATGCTCCTGCTACGGGTAGTTATGTGGCTTTCTATACCAGACATGGAATAGGTAAAAGGAAAACACGGGCTAGGTTTCCTGCAATCATTATAGATGTGCCTATAATAGTCACGTGCATGTGCTCACAGTGTACGATGGTGCTCATCATGTTCTCGGAAACATATAAGAAAGCATATAGTGGAGATAGAATATTGAAAGCTGATTTTATTGAATTTTTGAAAAGAGGACAGAATACAAATGACTCTGACGCTGATTTGGAAATGAGGATGTAGGGTATCCTAGACTCGAACTCAGACTTAGACTCGAATCAAATCCGGACTCGGATGCTCGGTTGATTGTTTTTTTTTGGGTAAGGTCTTTGATTGGAGAGAAAGATGGGTGCCACGACTCGCCTAAACTCGGCTTTGCGCAAGTGCAAGAGAGGGAGCCAAACTAGACACGGGCCGGGGTGACGGGTCGACAAAGAGTCTTGGACCGGGATACTCGAACGTTGATCTAGACGAGATAACGACTGCGAATTGGACTCGAGCTGCATAAGGGTGAATCCAAAAATGGGGGCGACCGTGTTTGACCGTATCACGTGCTCGGACCAACCGTGGTGAGCTAACCCTAGGTGACTCGAGTATTCGTAGCATAGGTACGACACGAAGAAGGCATCATAAGGACGCCGGTGCAGGATGAACGTAGGGTATCCCTTAAGGTGACCGTGGTTGACTGCTCGGGTGGAGGACAGCCCCCGAGTGAGACTAAAGACTTTGATAGGACTCAAATGGTGCGACATCTAAGTGACTCGAAAGAGGGGTACGTGAGCCAACACGTGTAAGACCTGATCCTTAGAGCAAACGCGGTTGATCGCCCCGCTAAAGGGTAGCCCCCGAGTGGGACTGAAGACCGACTCCTAGACGGGTGACTCGTGGACGGTGGACTCTCCCTGGATTTTGGCAAAGTGGGCCTAGTCCCGTTCGAAGAAAGATCCGTGTGTGAAATCCCCAGAGTTTGGACTCGATTGTGTAAATGGGCTTCCCTTTGTAGGAGTTTGTCCTACGTAGGTGGGCCGTGCCTTGACAAATAAATAAGGCGGACATGGGATGGGGTAGAAACTCGTGATGTAAGATCGATGGAGTTTCGACGCTATAGATTCTAACAACTTATGACAAGACCCGACACTGCTAAATACGGGAAGTCCTAAGAAGAAGAAAGTTTTGAAAAGGGAATTTGGATTTGAAAACCGAGCAAGGTCGGATTGGAAGGCCCGATTTTTTTGAAAAATCGAAAAAAAGGTTACCGGGCCGAGATTTGATTTTTTTTTTGAAAAGGTTTGGACATCATACCGGCTAAAAATAGGCTATTTTGAGTCAAAATCATAAGTCCTAAATTTGGTAGCTTTCCGGGTTTTGAAAAAAATAGATGGGTTTGAAAAGATGCAAATTTTTTAAAAATGACGGTTTTTGAAAAGATCAAAGAAGATCAAGTAGCATGTAGTCACGGAAACAGTATAACGACGCCATGTATGCTCTTAGTCTAAGTCTCGGTCAGTCGAATAGGGTCTATACCAACAACGATCGCATTCTCGCAAATCAGGACGGACCTCCTAAGCCGAGTTGGTCTTAGAATCTGCTGTAAAACCCATGCGAGTTCCGCCATCGAAGTCTTTAGTGCACCCAAGTGGGAATGCACCGTGGTATAGTGGGACGTCGGTCACAAGTAACCGGCCCGGGAAAAATTCGGGTTATGCATGAACCATTGAACTAAAACGTGTACATTACTAATCGAACGATTTCTTTTCGAGTCTCACCCTAGGGATGCCGATGGTAAGTGACTCATCAGTTGATCCCCAGCGGAGTCGCCAAATTGTGGACATGACATAGGTCCACCCCGACGCGGCCACACGCGGGTTTGGGGAGGCGAATGAATCTCCATATGAGATGGATCGAATTGAATTTTAAATCGAAGTAAGAGTCGCCACCGAATTTTGTGGTTATTCGGAACCATTCGAACCCACTCTATGTCGTAGTGGGCCATATTTAAAACATGGCCCATTTCCGATGTCAGAGCTTATCGGGTTCGTCCCTTAGCATTTGATACCGATACCGACATTATCGGATATCGTGTATTGAATGACTCTCGTTGCCAATGGATTCGGACATCCGGAAGCCATGGTTCTGAGTAAGGGGTGAGGGTACGTGTTGGGAAGTTCATTGAGAACACCCAACCTCGCCCGCACTTAGCGGCCTTTACTAAGATATCGTTCGTTTTTGGTGTACACGCGTTAGTTCAACGGTTGAATGATATGCAAACATTATTTTCCTAAGCATGTGAGAAAAATAAATAAATGGGTTGCTAAGTCGTTTAATGCATGTTAAACTAATAATGTCAAAGTTATTTTAGCATGTGAATTCGTTTTAGTCTAATAAAACAAAGACATAAATAAATTGCTACAAACACGAGAAAACGGGTTAGTAACGATTGAATAAATTGAATAATGACGCAAATAAATAATATGCATGATTTTTGAAAAGATTTATGTCACGTGATGGATTAGCACGCGTTGACCGAGGTCAAAGAAAAAAGTATTTATCGAAATATGTCGCGAAAGTCGCTTTTTATGTAAGACTCGAAGAGAATAAAAAATAGAAAAGCGAGGAAACGAGAAAAAAAGGGACCCGGCCAACCAGGCCACCGCGCGAGTCGCTTGACAGGCGCGCGACTCGCGTGGCGGTCTGTTCGGGTTTTTTTTATTTTGTCGAAAATCGTTAATTTATATAAATCGCGTACAAATATGGATTAATTTATACCCGATTCATATTTTCGATATTCATCGTATTCGATATTCGATTATGAAATCGATATCGAATAGTCGGAATGATTTTAGAAAAGGTTTTGAAAAAAAGTTGTTTTGAACGAAAAGTAAAAAAAAGAATTTTGAACGAAAAAAGATGTTAATTCTCTCCGCGTATAAAATCGTGGAATTTTGTTTAAAAAAAGATGTAACGATTTTATTAGCATCAACGAGAATTAATTAATTTAGTTCTTGTTAGATACGATATTCGATTAGAGAATCGATATCGTATTTTAAGAACGTTATAAAAAATAGTTTTTTTTTTTGTAGTATCGATATTAGAAATAATAAATGTGCGACGAATGACCCATATTAAAAATACGACTGACACGACCCAAAAAAAAACGTGAGAAAAGAAAGAGAAGAAGGAGAAGAATCGAGTTTGATTTACACCCTCAACCTACATGCTTCGTTTTCTTGGGATAAGGCTCGTCGGAAAGTGGTTTAAACTTGGGAGCGTCGAGATGATGCGGGATGAGTTAAGGTGTGTGGTTGGATGTGTGATGGGACGTATGGTTGAACGGTTTCTCGGGGTTTCGAGGCTTCGTCGGGAATACGTCGGGATTTGCTTTGAATTATTTCTACCAAATATCGAGGATGTATGATATGTGTATATTTTCTGTGTAAAAACCGTGTATCATGGCTGTTCAATCGTCGTTTTTTGTGTTGGACGGGAGGTCCTATTTATAGGAATCGAGGTAGTCTTGCTTGTGTGACAAGAAATACCGGTTTGGATAGGAAATACGAGAGTTCGAGAGGAAATCAAAGTCTCGTTTCTTGGTGAAGAAGCCAAGTATTTCGGCTGGTGGAGGAGTATTTCGGCTGACTTGGGACGCCTAAACCGAGTATTTGGAGCTCGGTTGGTGTCTGTTCCGGTTTCTGGATAGAATTCCTACTTGAGATCGAATTCTACCTTTAACGGAATTGTTTAATGTTTATTGAAACTGATATTTTGTAGGAATTTGAGTATGAATCAACCGTGTGAAGTGTCACGGCTGACTCATGTGTCTCGGGAAAATCTTTGACCGGGTTTTGACTCGGTCCCTAAAAGACGGTTTTACCCCTGGTGTCGGATTCGACCCAAATTAGTGTTATTTGACTCAAAACGACCCACTGGGCCTGTATTTGAGGTTGGTTTTGTAAGATTTGTACTCCATAAAAAGGTCTAAACCAAATGTCCATAATTACAAGCCCATATTCGAGTCTATCAAAGCACGTTTACGTCCAATCGTCATCGGGTGTTTGGCGGGAACTACTATAGACACCTGGCGGTCAAAATGTGGGTGTCTACACAAATACGTCTCTAACCTGACGTAAAATGAGCAAATATATTGCCTTAGTTTATTAGTCCATCCGAACCTAAGGATTTAAGGGTATAAATAAAAGTGTGAAGGATGAGAACCTAGAACATTAATTCCAAGCATACAAGTGATGAATGGATAAATGGATAATGAGGATGGAATTAAAAGAGTTTATATGTGTTTATCAAATTATGAAAACACGGGGTGTTACAGACTTGCAGGCTGGGCGAATCATTTGCTCTCATATGCGGGGAAGGTACAAATTATTAACTCGGTAATTTTCGGAATGCACCAGTACTGGGCAACCTGTTTGCTCTTACCAAAAGTCTATCATTAAGGCCATAAAGAAGTTGTGTTGGGAATTTCTATGGGGGAAAGTAGGGCGAGGAATGGTTTGGAAAAGTTGGAACTCTTGCTGCCTCCCAAGAACTGAAGGAGGATTTGATATTAGAGAGATCCTTTGTTGGAATAAATGCTTGCTTTTGAAGTGGATATGGAAGATTGAACTAGACAAGGCCGATGTTTGGTGCAAATAGGTCACAAAATATCGCCTTAACAAGAGTTCTGTATGGGATGTGACGGAGAAAACTGATGATAGCACCAGTTGGAAGCACATTCTTAGAACTCCCGACGAATTAGTCGCTATGGCAGGTAGTACACATCTAGCTAAAACACTAATCCAACAGCATACTTCATGTGGGAAGTTGAATCTTGGCCCCTTTTATGATATGTTTCGACAAAAAGGTGGAAAAGTGATTTGGGCTAGACTAATTTGGGATAGGATGAATGCTCCAAAGCATGCTTTTATAGCTACTTTAGCAATTCAAAACTCTCTCGTCACTGTAGACAACATATAGAGACGAGGCCTGCTATGTCCTAATAGGTGCATACTATGTGGATCCGCTGCTGAAACACAGAAGCATCTATTTTTTGAATGCCCGCTATCATATGGTGTTTGGGGGAACATCAAACAATGGCAACACATTCGAGCTCCCTCCTCTTTGCCTTCTCTACTGCGATGGTTTACACATTGCAATAGAGGAAGGGGTATCTAAAAACGAATTTGATAATTTGATGACATTTCATGCATGGCCTGCTTGTCACGTGAAATCGCTTGCAAAGAATGTAAACACAACTACTTTGACGACAATACTTACTTGTCCTTAACAACCGACATAGTAAAAGACATAAGGTTAAAACAACGGATGTTACAGCATTTCCACCACAACAAAAGAACTAGGTTATCAGCCCACCGATTGATGAGTAGAGGCCGCTATAGTGCGGGCGGGATTGGGTGTTGACATCTATCGGATGTTGGCTTCCCAATACGTACCCTCACTCCTTACTCAGAATCGACGGTTTCCGGATGTCCGAAACCATTGGCAATGAGAGTCATTCCAGGCATGGAGTGCTTAAGGGTACAAGTCTTTATCTATAGGTCCCGTGCCACTCAACTTTGAGCCGACAAGGGATTAAAGTTGACTTGAACGGTTTCCGAGTCCCATAATTGACTCGGTGGCGACTCCACAAATCGGCAACGAATTCAGTTCACTAAAAAGGTCGCCTTACCAAATGAATCGGCCTTTAAACATTTACAACCACGACTCGATCGATTCCCAAACGGAAACACGGGTGCCCGCACCCGTCTAGTACAAGTCCGGATCGTCATCCGAATCGAGGTCCGACACTTCGCCCCGTACGCGAGATCGGACCGGCTCCCGACAGGGAGGGAGCCGCGTGGGTGGCCTCCGCCACACGTTGAAAAACCGGGTCGGTCCCGTGCGGGCGCGCGCGGGGAACCGGGTGGTGCGGACGGACGTCCACAAGACTCGGCCCACATAGTCGAATCCTAAGGAAGTCATACCACCCGCGAGTCACTCGTCTAGGTGTCTTTCTCGAGTCATTTTCTCGTTCCGTCGTTTCCTTGCTCGGGATGTACTATTTTGATTCCGAGGTCTGGGTTCGGTTTCTGATTACGCGGTATTCTTACAGACAGGACACCGTCAACCAGACTCAGAATGAAGCAAGCTTTGAAAAACCTGAAAGCCTCTATGGACACTATGGTCTTCAAGCAGACTGAGATCGAAACCCAACTGGCAGCAATGAGGGCCAATCAAGCGGCTGTCACGGCCCGTCTGGCTGTTGTGGAGCAAGGGACTCCTAGTGCTGAAAACACTAGGCCCCTAGCTGAACTAGTTAGCACGGTGCGCCAACTAGAGAAACATGTCCCCCTATCTGGGGGTAACAACATTCATCGGGAAAATTCCCGTGACTATTCCCCGGTGAACGACAAGCTACCCACGAACCTGAATCTCATGGGTTTACCAATGTTTGAGGGGACTGAAGACCTGTTACTAAATGTGCGGGCTTCAAGGAATTTATGGCTATCAAGGGAGTGGATTCTTCAATGTTTAAGAATTTTTTTGTTGCGCCTCTTGAGAAGCACCCACGGGCCTCGTACTACAGGCTAGACCCGAAGAAGTATCCCACATGGGATGATGTGGCTACGAAGTTTGATCGGAACTATGCTGATAACACCGAGATCCAAACCACCATGAGCTCCCTGAAGTTTATGGCCCAGGAGCCGAAAGAAGGTTTCACTAAGTACCTTCAACGCTGGAGGGCCGAAAGTGTGAAGCTAGTCGATAAGTCCAGCGAGAAAACTCTGGTGGAGGCCTTTGTCAAGAACCTCCTCCCCTCCTACCGGGTCCATCTCCGGTATGCCGTCATACCCAATTTCACCACTCTTACTGAAATGGCTATGAGGATTGAAGACGATCTGAGGCTAGAGGGCTTGACTATGGCCTCTGGCAAAGGTTATCAAGGGGTCTCCTCCTCCACTGCCAAGGCCCCAGCTGTATCCCGCAACATTTTCGATGAGGTCAATCTACTTGATGCCTCATCCAAGAAGAATACCCCACCTCGGGTATTCACTGATATAGGTACTACCTATACTTATGGATTAGAAAGGTTGTTATCAAAGGGCCTAATCCAATCGATAGGCCCAACTTCTGAAATCGCAGTTAAACGACGGTCCAAGAGCTATAACGCCCAGGCCTATTGCCAATACCATCGAGGCAATGGTCACGATACTGAAAAGTGTTGGAAGCTGAGTCACCTTATTCAGGACTTGATTGAGAGTGGTAAGATCCTGTTGCCCGGAGAGAAACCGAGTAATAAAGACAATCCCTTCAGCTCCCACGCCATCTTTGCCGGGGAGGTGATTGACTGTTCCCATCTTATCTCTCCATTTGTCTCGCAAGTGAACGGGATCTGGTTCGACGACGAGGACGATATGTACCTCGTGAAAGGGGAAGCTGTCCCCATTACCCCCGAAGAGATCCGAAAGGCTAAGTCCCTATCAAGCTACTAGCTCTAGGGACACCCCTATCTCGATAACCGTCATTGAGTTAGTCAGGACGGAAGTCGCCCCTGAAGAGTTGACCGCTGAAACGGCTCTCGTGAAGCAGCTGAAGAAGATCCGAGTTGACCTCACTATATGGCAACTCTCGGTTAGCTCGCAAGAACATCGAGAGACACTTACTAAGGCTTTCGATTAGATTAAGGTCGACTATCTGGTTACCTCTGTTGAAATGGTAACCACGGTCCTGCCCCACTTGAAGGGAAAAACTAAGGAAGAAGGTCCACTAATTACCTTCTCCGAAGCCGATCTGCCACCGTTCGGGGCTTCCCACAACCTAGCCCTCTATATTACGGTGATTTACCGCGGAAAGTACCTCCCGATGACCTTAATTGATGACGGGGCCACGATCAACGTCGTTCTCTTAAGGATCGCCAAAGCCCTTGGCATTACCGAGGTCGATTACATTCCGACTGCTCAGACCATCCAGGCTTTTGATGGGACGCCAAAGTCGGTAGTTGGGGCCATAAAACTGACAATCATAATGGGCCCAGTAGAAAAGGAGCTTGAATTCCAGGTGATCGATGTCACCTCTTCCTTCAACCTGCTCCTAGGGAGGCCATGGATCTACGCCGTCAAAGCGATATCCTCCACCCTCCACCAAAAAATCACGTTGCCCCTACACGATAGTGTCATCACCTTGAAGGCAACCTCTATGACCGTGGCTAGCTCCAACGCCACAGGCCGCTCGGACCTTTGGGGGTTCGATTTCGTGGCGATGATCGAGGAGGAATACCTCTTCAGGCCTTACTTCACCACTAGCATCGACACGATGCTACAAAATATAGGGTACTTCCCGGGGGCTACCTCCAGACCTTATCTTCCAGCTGGGAAGATAATCGAGGTCCTTAAGAACGGGGACTCTCACTTCGGTCTCGGTTATGCCACAAGACCTGGCAACGTTGTCCGAGCAGGAATTGAAAAGGCCTGCAATATCATTAAGGGTATCTACTTGAGCCCTTTTAGTCCATGGCTGACTGACTACTTTGTCACGCCGGTATTTGGGGCCATCCAGGTTGGTCTATACCAACCCAATACTGTGCACCCCGGGACCCAATTGGCCCGGGACTGCAACTATATTCCGGATGATGTGTTCGCCCTCATCAAGTCTGATGGTGCCAACAATGATGAGCCCGTGTTGGGGATACTTTTCGGGGAAGACACAATAGCCCCTACTCCAAAAGAAGACCTGGTCAAGCCCATTCTTCGCAGCAATAGGTTTGACCCAACAAAGCTGATCTCGGATGTTGGCTCCGAGACGGGGAACAAGACTTGGAGGAAGACTGTCAAGTGGACTGACAGTCAAGGAAGAATCTACAAGCTGGTCACCGGGGAAGGAGAAGTGCATGAGTTTGAGTCTGAGTCCGAGTCGGAGTCAGAGTCAGAGTCTGAGGTCGAGTCTAGGGGGTCCGGTGCTAGAGTCACTCCTGCAACCCCTCTCCCTTTAGTTACTTCTTTGGGTGCTTCGGGGTCTGTCCCGAGCACCTTACCTATCCCGCCACTGACCAATGATCAGATGACTGCTCTTTTTGAGCTGTTTTCCAAATTTTCAATCAATAATAACAATTGTTCTGCTTACGACTTGTTTCTTTTTAATTCTGGTTTCAAAAATATTTTATGCAATGACATTGAGAAAAGCAACGAACAAGTACCCCTATCTCCACATCTGATCGATCAGTTAGAGTAAAGGGAGTCCCAGAATCCGGTAATTAAAGAAATCGAGTCCGTTAATGTGGGAACAACCTTAGACCCCCAGATGCTTAAGATAGGGTTATGCTTAGATCCCGAGGAGAGACAACAATTCACAAGCCTCCTCTAGGAATTCAAAGACGTCTTCGCATGGTCCTACAAGGACACGCTGGGGATAGACCGAGAAATAGTCGAGCATCACATACCGATTAAAGACGGGTGCAAATCGGTTAAGCAAAAACTCCATAGAATGAAGCCCGAATGGTCTCTCAAAGTCAAAGAAGAAGTCGATAAACAGTTCAAAGCCGGCTTCATATAGGTGTCCGAATACCCGGACTGGGTTGCAAACATCGTGTTGGTTCCTAAAAAGGATGGTAAGGTGCGCGTATGTGTGGACTTTCGGGATCTTAACAAGGCGAGCCCAAAAGATGACTTTCCGTTACCACACATCGACATACTGGTGGATAACACGGCCGATCATGCCCTTCTATCATTTGTGGACAGATATGCCGGGTATAACCAGATCAAGATGGCGGAAGAAGATATGAGTTAGACCACCTTCACTACAACTTGGGGTACTTTCTGCTATACCGTCATGCCGTTCGGTCTCATTAATGTCGGATCCACGTACCAACGGATCGCTATGACCTTATTACACGACATGATGCATAAGGAAGTGGAGGTTTATGTGGACGACATGATCGTCAAGTCCAAGGACCGGGACAGGCAAATTACCGCCCTAAGAAAATTCTTCGTCTGACTACACAAATACAACATGAGGATAAACCCTCGAAAGTGTAGTTTCGGGGTAACATATGGCAAATTACTGGGTCATATCGTTAGTCAACGTGGCATCGAGGTCGATCCAGCCAAAATCAAAGCCATTACCAAGATGAAGCCTCCTAAAACCGAAAAAGAGATAAGGGGATTTCTCGGGAAAGTTCAATATATCAGCCGATTTATTTCCAAAATTGACCATAGTATGTGAACCGATTTTCAAAAAACTGAAGGTGGGGGAACGAATATTGTGGAATGATAAATGTCAAGCGGCTTTCAACAAAGTCAAAGAAATCCTGTCTACTCCGCCGGTCTTAATGCCACCTCAACCCGGTTTGCCTTTGTCATTATACCTAACAACGATCGAGACAACCATGGGGGTTATGCTAGCACAGACAATCGACTCAGAAGAACGGGCTATTTATTACATCAGCAAAAAGTTTTTAGAGTATGAATGTAAATACACCATGCTCGAGAAAACGTGCTTAGCTCTAGTCTGGGCCACTAAGAAGCTCCGACATTATATGCTCAGCTACAGAGTGCAGGTACTATCCAAGATGGACCCCATCGAATATCTCTTCGAAAAGCCCATTCTCAATGACAGAATTTTTAGATGGACTCTAATTTTGGCAGAGTTCGACCTGAAGTTCGTACCGTTAAAAGATATCAAGGGCAGGGTAGTAGCTGAATTTCTCGCAGATAATCCCGTAACCGAAGAAGGACACACCGACAATTGATCTTTCCCAGACGAAGACATATTCCATACCGATACCGAGACATGGGATCTATATTTCGACAGGGTATCCAGTTTCCGAGGGTTCGGAGTCGGGATTCTTTTAATCTCGCCAAAAGGGGAACATACTCCCGTGTCCATCAAGCTGGACTTCGAAGTTACTAATAACTCCGCCGACTAGGAAGCATGCATCCATGGGTTACAAGCCCCTTCCGAACGCCAACCTTGTGGCCTACCAGGCACGAGTAAGGGTTCTCGAGAAACAATTCCAAAAGGTGGAGTACACATACCTGCCTCGGAAAGAAAACCTGTTTGCAGATGCACTCTCAAAATTGGCATCTTTACTGAATATCCCCGATCACCTGACCAGTATGTCGATTTGCGTCGAAAGATGGTCCGAGCCGGCATATATCCACGCCATCGAAGACATTGACATAGCTGATCCCGAGCCATGGTATCAGGTTGTCTTAACATACTTGACGACCGGGGAATATCCTTCCGGAACCGACAATCGAGCCAAGAAAGCCTTACGAAGGCTAACCACCCAGTTCATCCGTACCGACGACGGGCAACTGTACAAAAAGACGGCACAGAGGGCTCTTCTTTTATGTGTCGACAAAATCAAGGCTGAAAAGGTTATGGCCTAAGTACATGACGGCAAGTGCGGTCCACATATGAATGCCCATATGTTGGTCCGAAAAATCATGAGGCTCGGGTATTACTGGAATAATATGGATACCGACTGCAGGCAGTATGTCAAACATTGCCATAACTGTCAAATCTTTGCCAATGTGCAACATACGCCGTCGTCTTTGCTAGATACCATGACGTCACCTTGGCTGTTCTCTACCTGGGGTATTGACATAATCGGGAAAATAAATCCCTCTAGTACAAGCGGACACTGCTTCATTTTGGTAGCTATCGACTATTTCACCAAATGGGTCGAAGCTGAATCCTACCGTATTCTCAATGCCAAGCATGTAGCTAAGTTCATCCATAATAAGACAATATGCCGATACGGGATTCCACATGAGTTCATCAGCGATCATGGGACCCACTTTCAAGCCGAAACAGCGGCCCTGTTGACCAAATATAAAATTCAAAGGCATACATCCTCGCCCTACCGTCCCTAAACAAATGGAGCGGTAGAAGCGGCCAATAAGACAATTGTCACCATACTCAAAAAGATGGCTGATAATTAGCGGGATTGGCCCGATAAGATACCTTTTGCTTTATGGGAATACCGGACGTTGATCCGCACCGCAACCAGTGTCACGTCCTATTACCTGACATACGGGATGGAAGTAGTCCAGTCAGTCGAATTAAAGGTACCGTCCCTCAGGATTCTATTAGAAAGTCAAGTACCTGAAGCCGATTGGGTCCGAGCACGGTATGACTCGCTAGTCCTATTAGACGAACGATGATCTCGTGCCCTCAATAGTATTCAGATATATCAGAAGAGGATCCAACGGGCCTTTAATAAGAGAGTAAGGCCCAGGAATATTAAGGAAGGGGATTTGGTTCTCATGTCCATTCGAGCTTTATTACTAGTAGACCCGAGGGGAAGATTCAAATCCAATTGGGCCAGGCCATATCTGTTAAAAAAGGTTCTATCAGGCGGAGCTGTGGAGCTGACAGATCTGGACGGGAATGAATTCGTCAACCCAACCAGTCTAGACCAGCTGAAGCGTTACTACCCCTAAACCGTTTCTCAATGTCATTGGCAAAAGTTTATCAAATCAATTTTCTACATAAACTTTCAAAAGCAAGCCAATAAGCTAGGATTATTTATCCCACTGTTGTAAACATCTCGAACTAATAGTCTTGTTGTATTTCGAGATTACAAATTTACAAAAGCCTGAACTACGTTTGGTTTGATTCCGCTAATTGTGGATACGTAGGCAGCCCCTCAAAAGGGCACAACTACTACAATCGAGAAAAAGACAGGAACGGTTTAATAATAAACTTCTTTAATTACTAAAAATCCAATAAACTCGGGAAATTACAAATTGCAAAAATTCAAAAATTCAAAAAAAAGCACACGACACTATAAATAAATAATAGTACTACTTAAATAATAAAAAACAAAGGACTCGATATTCAGGGTATCTTGCCCTTTCCCTTGTCCTTGGCCTCTTTGGCCGTCCACTGAAGACGACGCGGAGGCGAGCGTTCCCGAATCACCACGGGAACCTCCTTGGCCCGAATTCGTTTCTTCAAACTCGAGTCTTCAATCACTTCAATTGACCCAAGTCGGGCCCTCACACGTTCCCGCAACTGAACGCGCGGGCCTAGTCGATCTCTGGCTGCCAGTCTGGGCCCGAGCCTCTTCTCTAAATCAGCTGGGGGCTCAGCTTCCCCCGCACGCCGCTAGCACCGGCATCCCTAGTTCAAGTCTTAGTTTGTAACTTAAGACCCGACTGTAATCAGACCAGAGTAGCAGAAGTCTCTCCTTCGTCGTAGAAACTCCTGTTATCTTTTGCCGTCTCCCCGCAAACCAATTCAAAGGCCTCATCGACCTTCAAGGCCTTGCGGGCCTCCTCCGACTCCTCGGAAGTCCACTTCCGATCTGACTCGGAAACTCAAGAGGAATGGCAAGGGTTTGGTATGGTCCAGATGGCACGGGTGTACCACCGTTGTAACCACATATCATCACAAATAGCATCCGTCAATTGGAGCGAAATGCTAATGATAGCCTCAGTCTCGGGGATTTGCTGAGACGAACCAAACTGCCTCTCCGGGTAAATATGGACAGTCCAGTCAAGTGACAGGACCACCATGTATCGGGCTTGGTCCCTCTAGGCCAACCCCGTCAACCTCGAAAGGAACCACCGAGCAATGGTCCACCTGATCAAGAGACCACCGTGAAATACCAGTTCCTCATCCCAATAAGCTCGGTTTATGTGATAACTCGAGCTTATGCATCGCCTCCTCGAGCTAACTTGGCTGCTATGGTAATTGGGTATGTTCATAGGGGACTCCATGATCGATAGGCGCTCATACAGCCAAATCTGACAGGGGAAAATATACAAATTTTCGTAAGCAAACATGTGGTTCGCCAGAGGGCACTCGATCGAGTACTATAGCTGACTCGATCGAGTAGCCCCTCTGAAAACAGGCAGGCGGTCTTTAACGAGGTCACTCGATCGAGTGACTCGCATACATCAGAATTTCACGTAAAAAAATTGCGAGACGTATACCTGCAAAAGGCGGATACTACCCATCAATGGACGGTCCGGGTCGACTCTCCTGGCATCGAGACCCATAATGATCACTCCTGTTATCAACCAAGCCGGGTTATGACCCGTCTCCATCTGATCAACTATGCCAATCAGCCTAATTTGACCCAAGCACGAGTCAGCCTCCATCCATCTCTCGAAGGCGTATCTGTGCAGCATACAAAAGGCGAAAGCCTTGCGCCTGTGAGAAGCAGCACTTCTCACGTCGCTTGTGTTCATGAACTTTTCAGCCAGGTCGAACAGGGAAACAAAATTTCCCCGAACCATCTGGTCCGTCTCATCATGAGAAAGACCTAGAAAATCCCTCAACCTCCTCCTTGGATCAGGATAGAACGGAGAAATGGCAGGACGATCATTAGGGCACCAACCATCCACAACTGCAATTTCTTCAGGGAGAGGGCATATTTCTCCTCTCGGGAATGCAAAAACGTGATGGGTAGTGTTCCAAAACGTCAAGCAAGTGTATAGGTAGTGTGAGTCTATCCTAAGACGCTGTAGCGGGAATAGAGCGAAAATTCTCATCTGGGTCAGCTGAACTTTTTCTTCGTCCCGAAAGCACTAGGACCACGTCGGAAGCATCGCAGTCAAGTGCTCGATACCCATAGCAGATACTTGAATTTTTTTTTCTTGAAAGTCTAAAGGATTTTTGAGAAGAGAATAAATAATTTGAGTTGAAGATGCAAAAGTTGGAGCAGGAAGTCCTGTATTTATAACAGGAAACCCTGAAAGCATCAACAATTGTCATGCCTCTTTAGCCCGCGGGGGCCTGCGCGCGTAAGCCGACTCCCAGTCTTCAACCCTTCTCTAAACCTGATACAGGAATTGAGTTATCCCGAGCATTTCTATATTAAATTTTTTCGTAAAATTTAAAATTTTCAAAATTTTCAAAAAATTCGAATTTTTATTTCCCCAGCGCAAGTCAGTGTTTCACCTAAATGTTACATACAATTTGTTATGCGTCTGCATGCAAGTATGCCCAGGACTTTAAAGGCAAGTCCGACTCCCCACGGAGCTATCATCATTAGGACAGGTATGACCATCTGCTTATGGCTGGCGAGCCCTTCACACGAGTCTAATGGACTATAAACGACCCGACCGGAAGGTTGCCAGGTCGTAATCCTTGATTGGCTTGGTGGCTACTCTGACTTTCGCCTTGACCAAGCCTCAGTCAGAGTGGGGCTCTGTAGACACCCGCATTTTGCCTGCTAGTGTCTATAGCAGTTTCCGAAAAAATACGCGATGATGATCGGACGTAAACATGACTTAATGCGCTCGCATACGGATTCAGAATCAATAGTATCCGACCTCAAATTCAGGCCCAGTTGGTCGTTTACAATCAAATAAGACTAATTTGAGCCAAAACAGTCACCGAAAATAAAACTGCCTTTTTACAACGCAAAACCCGGTCCAAGTCGAAATCGACCTTGCAAGCTTCTAGAAACAGCCAAAACAACCAACAAAATCAAATGAAAAAAAGGCAAAATATCTCCCTAAAAACACTCACCCGCCTAAGACACTCGATCGAGTAACATCGGTCCACTCGATCGAGTGGACTTTCAAAAACCAAACAGGCGCCCTTTTTGGAGCCACTCGATCGAGTGCATCTAGGGCCATTCGATCGAGTGACCCTTAGCCAGGAGGTAAATTCTATAAATACCCCCCCTTTGGCTCTTCACATTTCAGATTTTCCACCCATTCAATCACCACCTTTTTAAATACATTTCAACCTTACACCCTAAGAATTCTCTCTTCATCTCGAGAGCATCATACACACACATCCCGAGACCGATCCTCCCAACAACCGAGAAAAACCGTCTCTACAACCACACACACACACACACCATAACTCCTCCTACATTCTCGATACTCCCGCGCACACGCCGCTAATAGACGAGTCTGCTTCCCCTTGATCATTTCACCACCCTTGAACCCAACATAGTCCTAGTTCTTTTCCTATTAGATTTCTTCTTCTTGTTTTGTCACTGTTTCCTTTCTTCTTAGCTTATTCTTAGTCTTAGTCTTATCCTCCTTTCATTGTGTTAGCTTAGCTTAGCTCGTTCACCTAGCCAAGTCTTTAGGGGGAACCTAGTCGAAACCCTCTTTGCCGTCCCCGTGGACTCGACCCGACTTGCCCTTTCTACCCAGTTAGGATTAGTTGGTTTTACTTGATCGGTGGGATCCACGGCAAATTCCGACCCTTCAATTTGGCGCCGTTGCCGGGGACGGTGCTTGTTTAGACTTCGTTTTCCTATTTACTTGACTTTGTCTTCGTTTTTTGTAGTTTTTTTTGTTTTCTTTTGCTTCTTGTGTTTGTGAAGTTTATTTTCTTCTTGTCTAGTGCCCAAAAAGCACTAGACTTCTCACGTTTGCTGCTAGTCTATGGTTTTTGCCTAGAGGTGGTGACCATCCTCTTCCTTACGACTCAGAGCCACATAAACGGACGGTTGCTAGATTGAGAGGTTTCCAACCGGGTACAAGCCTAGTTTTCGAGCAAAACGCGAGGATTGATCTAAACCTCCCACCCATAGAAGCCACCATGAGCTACTCCTCTCCCTCTATGAATCAAGAACATGACATGATGTCTCCCTACTACTATCAAACTTCATCGGGTAATCAAGACACTCATGGGTATGAGCTTCAAGGATATGGAAACGGCTTCCATCAAGTGAGTGCTTATCAACCTTGTGATCGTGGTGGTTACTACTCAAATTACCATCATGAACCCACCACACCTCATCCTATTTCTCCTTATGGAAGCCAATTTCCCCAAAACCCACCTTATTACCAATCACCTCAACTTCACTATCAACAATATTATGCCCCACCCCTTGGGCATCATCAAGATTTTCAAGGAGCTTTACAAGACCCCAATCACCAAATGCCCAACTTGGAGTTATTTCAATCGATTCTTCAATTGCAAAAGAGCCAACAAGAAATGGCCATCCAAATGCAAAAGGTACAAGATGAATTCATGGCCCAATATTGAAGGGAAAATGAGGCGATGGATGCTCGATTAAATGCATGATCGGTTAAAACCGTAATATTTTTAACTCAAACGTCACAAACCAACGAAGGGTGCTCACTTGAGCAAGGGGAGCAACCCAATCATGAAGCCACCGATGAAGTCTCCTTGAGAAGCGAAACTTTCTATGAAGAACCTCAATTGTCTACCCAAGAGGAGACGAATGAGGAAATGACCCTTGATGAAGGCATTGTTGGTGAAAAATTGGAGGAGGTTAGTGAGTTGAATGAGGTGGTAGAAGTTGTGAAGTCATTGGGTGAAAATGATAAGCCCAAGTTGCCCTTGTGTGAAAATGTGGAAGAGCATCATGAGCCTCTTGCAAATGAGCGAATCAATGGTTTGGAAGACATTGAAACCGCCGGTAGAAGTTTCAATTCTCTCCTCCAAGATGATGTGAGGCCAAATTATGTTTTGGGACTTGAAGAAGGGGAACCACAACTTGAGGAAGATATGAGGATGTGCAACAAGGAAGCGGGGCCAAAACCGCTTTTTATGCGTCATGTTAAGTATATGAAGCTTGCTTGTGTTTGGAGGCGGTGCTTAGGGAGGAAGAGGTCGATAAAACTCGTAGATGGAAAGACCCCGGAGACCACGTAAAAGACGATATTGGGTCTTTTAGGTGACTACTTCTTGCTTCCGACTTGGAGGCTTTGGAGGATAGCTTGGCTCGGGCACTCTTTGAGCCTTCATTATGATGTGGCTCGAGCATTTGACTTGCTCCTCCGAGCCCTTGATGGCTATGGCTAGGAATGAAGAGTCCACTATCCTAGGTTTGACGGAGTTCCTTAAGAACCATGAGAAGAGAGAAAGGGGAATATACAACATGAGCCACCATCACAAATCTCCTCCAAACTCCACAAAAAGGGAAAAAGGGGAAAGAATTGAGGGGGTATTATCGGGTGTCTTGAGCCTTTCGAAACTCACGGTGATAAAGGAACCTACAAGGAAATGGGGAGGCAAAACACACACACAATACAACAAAAAAATACGACACAACGACACAAAAGGAAAAGACACAAAGGAAATTGTTTTTTGGTTTTTTATGAAAATTTTCAAAATTATAGGGGGGTTTTAAGATTTTTTCGAAAAAACTACGAAAATAAAACTAAACTAGACTAATATATCGCTCCCTCACACTTAAACCGAGCAATGTCCTCATGCTCGATCGGTAGTGTGTGCGGAGACACTAAAAAAAAGAAAAGAAAAAGGGAAAATAAAGCTAAAAATCAACAATGAAAGTGAAGAAAGGGTCGAATGTGTCCGGCCGGGGTGTAATCAAGTCACCAAGGGCCGAGACGAGAAAAGATATGGATGGGGGGAAGAAATAAAAAGAAAATAAAAGGAAATGGGAGGGGAGGGCTAGGTGTAATCAAGTCAACTAGCCCGGTTTCCGCCTAAATTCGACTAAATCCTACCAAAAGAAAATAAAATAAAGAAAAAGTGAAAGGTCTTGTAAAATTGGATTTTTGAAGTGACTCTCGATGTAGTCACGTCATCGAGAATCGGGAGCAATGACTACCAAGGCCCCGAGGGCCACCATGACACAAAAATGATAAGGGGAAGGGGAACATACAAAGGGAGACAAGCAATAAAAGACGGAAAAGAAATGAGAATCGTCTACCAAACGGTTAGCAACTCACTAACTCCATCGCCTCAATGATCATAATATGCACGTTGCTTGTCTTCATCATCGATATTCCTCTTCAAGCTCAATGTAGTCGCACGGTTGAAGTTCTAGGCTTGCAATGGTGTAAATGGGGTGGGATTCGAGGTGAAACTCGGTGTGTAATGAAGAGAAGATGAGATGAAGGTATATATATGAAGTGTAGGGATCATATGATAGTTGCAAGGGTAGGTAGGGAGGTTGGGAGGGGGTACAAAGCGGTGGAGTGGGTTTTAAATGAAGGAACAAAGTTGAATGGGGCTGTAGGGGACCATCCCGATCGTGACAGACCTCATCTCGGTCGGGATGGACAGGCAGTAGCTCCAAATTTCGTGCACACATCATCCCGGTCGGGATGAAACCCTTCCCGGTCGGGTTGACTCTTCTAGTCCTTCAATCCTCTTGATAGTTAACACAATTACAAACACAAAAACTAAAGAGAAGAGAGAAAGGGGAATATACAACATGACGGTTCTTAAGGAACTCCGTCAAACCTAGGATGGTGGACTCTTCATTCCTAACCATAGCCATCAAGGGCTCGAAGGAGCAAGTCAAATGCTCGAGCCACATCATAATGAAGGCTCAAAGAGTGCCCGAGCCAAGCTATCCCCCAAAGCCTCCAAGTCGGAAGCAAGAAGTAGTCACCTAAAAGACCCAATATCGTCTTTCACGTGGTCTCCGGGGTATTTCCATCTACGAGCTTTATCGACCTCTTCCTCCCTAAGCACCGCCTCCAAACACAAGCAAGCTTCATATACTTAACATGAGGCATAAAAAGCGGTTTTGGCCCCGCTTCCTTGTTGCACATCCTCATATCTTCCTCAAGTTGTGGTTCCCCTTCTTCAAGTCCCAAAACATCACTTGGCCTCACATCATCTTGGAAGAGAGAATTGAAACTTCTACCGGCAGTTTCAGTCTCTTCCAAACCATTGCTTCGCTCATTTGCAAGAGGCTCATGATGTTCTTCCACATTTTCACACAAGGGCAACTTGGGCTCATCATTTTCACCCAATGACTTCACAACTTCTACCACCTCATTCAACTCACTAACCTCCTCCAATTTTTCACCAACAATTCCTTCATCAAGGGTCATTTCCTCATTCGTCTCCTCTTGGGTAGACAATTGAGGTTCTTCATAGCAAGTTTCGCTTCTCAAGGGGTCTTCATCGGTGGCTTCATGATTGGGTTGCTCCCCTTGCTCAAGTGAGCACCCTTCGTTGGTTTGTGACGTTCGAGTTAAAAATATTATGGTTTTAACCGATAACGCATTTAATCGAGCATCCATCGCCTCATTTTCCCTTCGATATTGGGCCATGAATTCATCTTGTACCTTTTGCATTTGGATGGCCATTTCTTGTTGGCTCTTTTACAATTGAAGAATCGATTGAAATAACTCCAAGTTGGGCATTTGGTCATTGGGGTCTTGTAAAGCTCCTTGAAAATCTTGATGATGCCCAAGGGGTGAGGCATCATATTGTTGATAGTGAAGTTGAGGTGATTGGTAATAAGGTGGGTTTTGGGGAAATTGGCTTCCATAAGGAGAAATAGGATGATGTGTGGTGGGTTCATGATGGTAATTTGAGTAGTAACCACCACGATCACAAGGTTGATAAGCACTCACTTGATGGAAGGCGTTTCCATATCCTTGAAGCTCATACCCACGAGTGTCTTGATTACCCGATGAAGCTTGATAATAGTAGTGAGACATCATGTCATGTTCTTGATTCATAGAGGGAGAGGAGTAGCTCATGGTGGCTTCTATGGGTGGGAGGTTTAGATCAATCCTCGCGTTTTGCTCGAAAACTAGGCTTGTACCCGGTTGGAAACCTCTCAATCTAGCAACCGTTCGTTTATGCGGCTCTGAGTCGTAAGGAAGAGGATGGTCACCACCTGTAGGCAAAAAATGTAGACTAGGAGCAAACGTGAGAAGTCTAGTGCTTTTTGGGCACTAGACAAGAAGGAAATAACTTCACACACACAAGAAGCAAAAGAAAACCAAAAAAACTACAAAAAACGAAGACAAAGTCAAGTAAATAGGAAAAAGAAGTCTAAACAAGCACCGTCCCCGGCAACGGCGCCAAATTGAAGGGTCGGAATTTGCCGTGGATCCCACCGATCAAGTAAACCCAACTAATCCTAACTGGGTAGAAAGGGCAAGTCGGGTCGAGTCCACGGGGACGGTAAAGAGGGTTTCGACTAGGTTCCACCTAAAGACTTGACTAGGTCAACGAGCTAAGCTAAGCTAACACAATGAAAGGACGATAAGACTAAGACTAAGAATAAGCTAAGAAGAAAGGAAACAATGACAAAACAAGAAGAAATCTAACAGGAAAAGAACTAGGACTAGCTCGGGTTCAAGAGTGGTGAAATGATCAAGGGGAAGCAAGAATGAAGGGGTAGTCTAGCTATTTAGGCATAGTCCGGGCTCTCGCTACTTAAACCAACCTAGAGGTCCCTCGCTCTCGCGCAAGAACCCATCCTAGCAACATACAAGACCGCAAGAAGAAAGCAAGAAAACAAGCATTTGCGACTACAAGTCATTCAAGCATTTCAACAAACATGTTCTATGCATACAACTAGGAAGCAACCCAAACTTCCACCATCAATCCACACAAACCCTTAATCACCCATTAAGCCACCAAATTCCCCTACTAATCCTAGCAAGAGTCTACTCACACATATCTAAACTAAAGCTAACACAAACATTATAAACAAACACAAGAACAATCACATACATGATGAAGAACAAGGATGAACAATGGACAATACAATGAACAATGAACAAAGAATGAAACTTTAATGATAAAACAAGATTAAGAGTAGGGAAAAGAGATATTATACCAAAATAGTGAGGAGGAAAAGAGGAAATCTTGCATATAAAGAGAAAAACCCAAATACATCAACCAAGGTTGTCAATCTTGGTGGAGTTCTTCAAGAATTTCCATAATACAAGGATTAAACTAAGATTAAGGACTAATTAAGGATTAATCTACACTAATCTAAGCTAATCTAACCTAAAGTAGTCTAGGGTTTAGTGGGTAATGTAAAATAAAGCATAAGTTCTTAAACAATACAAGAGGGGGGGGGGGGTTACAATGAATAAGGGAGGCGGAAAATCGAAACAACTCTAAACTGGGCCCATCCCGGTTGGGAAGGAGGTGATCTCGGTAGGGATGAGGTGGTCCCGGTCGGGATGGACCTGGTCCCGGCCGGGATGGACCTCCAGTGGCTCGGTTTTGCTTGCTTCTTCATCCCGGTCGTGATGGATGTGTTCCCGACCGGGATGGGTCTTGTAGGCTTCAAATAAGGTCTCATAGGTCCCCACTTGTTCTCCCTAGGCTTCTCATCGATTCTCGGTGCTCGGGAATGGGTCCCAAGGGCTCGGGAATGGGTTCCAAGGGCTCGGGATCGAGTCTAAGCTACCGGGTGATCGTCGCTTCTCTTCAGTGGCTCCAAATGTGTCTGAAACGAGTCAGAATCGTTCCATCTCTCCAATAATGGTCTTAGGAACCTAAAACAAACTAGAAGAAGCGTAAGTAGCCTCGAAAATCTCTCCAAAGAGTGATTCCACAAGAGAAACCGGGACCAAACACAAGGAATAAGCACTACAAACCACACTTATCAACTCCCCCACACTTAACCCTTACTCGCCCTCGAGTAAGCACGAACTAACTACTAAACTGAACTAAAATACTAGCCGAGCGGGTATTAGCGCACCCTACACCCTTTCAACTCACGCGAGAACACTTAGAGGAAAAGTGCTCTCCGCAAGGCAAGTGAGGTCTTGTGACAAAACTGTGGATGCAACCGAACACGAAAACACACAAACAAAAAAACAACAAACGGTTGCATCCAAGAAGAAACAAATACCGCTTCCCTCCACAAAGCGGTGAAAGAAGAACCGGTTAGGGACTCAAGGCAAGTGACAACGTTCCCAAGCTAATGACACAAATCGAAATGGACAAAACCCTAATAGTATGACGACAAAGCAATAAAAACGTTGGTAACTTACTTAGGTTCCTCCTAACCTTCTAAGAACGTACCACGGGACAATAGGCGGGATGGAAAAAGGATGAACCATGGAGTTAGTCGACACTGTAGGTAAGTAAAGCCCTGCCCCTTTTAGCGATGAGCCAAGAGGGTCGTCCCATGCTCAAAACCTCCCAACTAGTCCAAGTAAAAAGGTGGATAAGGTTTGCAAAATGAGAAAAGACCGACTATTTATTGTATATTTCTCTCCTCATAATTTTACAATTTTACAATAATGTTTCTTTATTGTACATTTCTCTCTTCATACTATGTTACTTTTACTCGATTTAATTGTTTTATGGTTATGTTTTGTGCTTCATTCTTTGTTATGATTTTAACGATGATCGATGATGATTATAGTTTAAATTTCATTTTAGAAAATATTTTTATATATGGGCTAAAAAATTCATTTATGTACACTACCAACCTCACTACATATACATAAAAAAAATTGTATATACACTAGAAAAGTCATTATATACACTACTAAACTTAACTATATAGATACATTTAAAAACTCAATATATACAGTAAAATAATTGTTATATATACACTAAAATTTTATATCGTATAATTATTTTATTGTGTAAAATATTTTTATATACAGTAAAATAATAGTTATATACACCGAAACGGTTACTATGTACACAGATTAATCAACATATATATATACGCAGAAATAATTGGCATATGTATTTAATCAAGTTGATTTTCTCCTCTTACCTAAAACAATGGAACATACATCAAAATAACTGTTATATACACTAAAGAAACTCATTATATACATTATTAAACTCACTATACACACAGACACAGACACACACACACACACACACACACACACACTTAAGAACTCAATATACACTGTAAAATAATTGTTATATACACTCAAATGGTTACTATGTACACCAATTAATCAATATATATATACACACTGAAATAACCTAAAAACAATGGAACATACATCAAAATAAATGTTACATATACACTAAATAACTCATTTTTTTTGGTGTGAATGTGAGTTTTATTATTTCATTCAAAAACGTGTACACAAGAGGGGATCTAGCAGAGTTACACCCTTGCTAAACCAAACACGCTACACAGACATCAAAACTCGCAACAAAAAACAGACTAAGGTACAGCAAATCACAAAATTACATAAGTTTGCTCAAACGATTTTCATCCCTCGTGTTTGCATCTGTGCTCATAATTTCCATCTCTTTCATCTTGATTTCCTCTTTAATATTTCTAGTCAAAAATTCCGGTCGCATCAATAATCCTTCCATTCTAGCCTTGTTTCTGGCCAACCAAATGTTATGGTTAATCGACGTGATTACCAGGGGGAGTGATTTCTCACCGTTCTTCAGGTTCTTGAACTCCTGGATCATCGGTATAGAGCATCCAATCCACCCCTCAATACTCGTTCTAATTCTTTGACTGTAGGTGCATTGCTGGAACAGGTGGTCCGCTGATTCTGTTGCAGACCCACACAGGCAGCAGAGGTCGTCAGAACAGCAACCTAGCTTAGCCAATTTCTCTTTTAAATTCAGTCCACCATGAAGGAGTAACCACAATATTATTGAATGTTTGGGTACATTCCAATTGCTCCAAACCACATGAAACCAGTCCAGTTTAGGGGTTGTTCCCATGAGCCATTTATATCCATTTGCAATAGTGTATCCGTTGGGATTTGCATTTCATTGGTTATGCGAGAACCTGTCTTTGATTTTGTCTTTGATCATGCATATAGCTCTCCACGTCCAGGGTACATCAGTGGGAGGAGTGTATTTCTCCAGTCGGCTCCCTTAAGATAATTAGCATTAATCCACTTTATCCAAAGGCACTCTTTTTTCTCGAAAACCCAGGAAACCAGTTTACCCACAGCAGCTATGTTCCAGGTACTCGGTTTCCTGATTCCAGGCCCCCCCTCGTCCTTTGGTCTAGTGATCTTACCCCAAGGTACTAGCGGGACTCCATTATAGTTCGCTTGTCCGTCCCACAAAATTTTTTTACAGATGGCTTCGACCCGTTTTATGACTCCCTTAGGAAGAACAAAAATAGAAGCCCAGTACGAGTAAATGGTGTTCAGAGTAGCATTGATGAGCACCAATTAATCAACAATGAAACATACATCAAAATAACTGTTATATATACACAAAAAAACTCATTATATACGCTATTAAACACACACACACACACTTAAGAACTTTATATATATATATATATATAATACAATAATTGTTATATACACTCAAATGATTACTATGGACACCAATTAATCAACATATATATATATACACTGAAATAATTGTCATATGTACTTAATTATATGATTATTTGATATTATAGAATTGTTATATACGCTAAAACAGTTATAATGTACACTTAAATTGTTTTTATATACACCAATTTAATTTTAATATAAATAAAAATAATTAATGCATACAAAAAAAAATAAATGTATTTTTTTTCGGAAACAAAAAAATAATTTTTTTCGGGAAAAAATGTGTTTTCATTCGGAAATAATTTTTTTTTTCGGGAAAAAAATTGATCTTTTTTTAAAGAAAAAAAAATCAAAACACGGAGGTATAAGTAACACGGAGTATCGTTTCTTACAATCAAAACAAATCGAAAGAATACCATTACAAATATTTTCAAAAAAAAGAGTGAAAAATATCAACTCATCTTATGTTTTCTACAAAAGGTGCAACATATTTATGTTTTCTACAAAGATAAAAAAAATATCTTGTAGACACCCGCATTTTGACTAATTGCGTCTATAGTAACCTCCAACAAAACACCCGATGATGATCGAACGCTAACATGAATTAATACGCTCGATTGCGGTCTCAAAATCAATAGTATCCATCGTGGGCATTTAGCGGAGTATGAATCTCCCCAAACCGACCTCAAATTAAGACTCAGCGGGTCGTTTCCAATAAAATAAAGCTATTTTGAGCTAAAACCGGCACCGAGGGCAAAACCGTCTTTTGCGACCGAGCCAAAACCGGTCAAAGTCGAAACCCGAGAACGAATCTAGCCACAAACGCATCCCTATATGCAATTCAAATCAAGTTAAAACAAAATCAAATCCTTCCACAAACCACCCGAATTTCTCTCACCCGTCTGAGGACACTCGATCGAGTGCCTAGGGGCCACTCAATCGAGTGACCCTCCAAAAAGTGACCAGGGAACCTTCCAGTGGGGCACTCGATCGAGTGACCTTAGACGGGGGGAAAATTTATAAATACCCCCTCACTTCCACCATTTCAAGGGTTAACTTTTCTACCCATTTTTCTCCCACATCTTTGGTGCTTCATCCTCACACAAACCGAGTCAATATACTCTTCCTAAACACACCCTACCTCACCTTACAGATCTCAAATCGGTCCCGTGCCTACGACGACACTACACGAGCCTATTCACGAGACTTTTAACATGTAGGTTGAGGGTGTCAAAACCCCATTTTCTAATCTCTAACCTTCTTTTCGTTTTGTATATACTAACATTACTAACTCTTTAATTTATCATTCAACTAAGTTTTACATTTCGCATCTAACTTTTACTTTTCCGTTCCTAACAATCTGACTACTAACATCTAACTTTTTATTAACGCATTTTCACATTTTGTTATTTAAAACAGTCTATACTATTATATAACAAAAACTACTTTCAAAATCGATTCGAGTAATGCCTTATGATGCTAAATCGATCGTCGTAGGCTTCAAAAGCCAAATTACGACGTCGAAAAGCAAAGGGTCTAAGGCTTGTGATGAAGAAACAAACTTATCAATCGAATACATTCGATGACTAAATGCCGTCTAAAGTCCGTTAAAATCCTTAACAAGTCGCACTGGAGGTGGCGTCCTTTGAAGCGCGTCGCCCTAGGCACTTAAAGGTTAGGGCGCCTTATGGCGTACGCATAACCATTGGATTATAACGCGGTCGCGGTGATTTTTTATCGAGCGCATTCATTGTCATTTTCAAAATATCACTCTAAATGTTTGAAACCGACTTCGTAGTCGAATATCGCTCATTACGAACTGCGAACGAGTTTGCATATATCACTCTAAGTGATTGATGTCGACTCTATAGTCGAACATCATTCATTATGAGTTATCAAATCCGAAATCAATACGAAACCTAATGATGTCAATCCGGTCATCATACGGTCCTCGAGATCCGATAAGTGACATCGCGAAACAAAGGGGTCGATACTCGTATTGACACGGCGCGATCGAGGAATATTCCTTTACACACTCATTTCTTCTTTTATATCGTCAACATCGTTCTAAAATGTTCGATATCGACTCCATAGTCGAATATCGCTCATAACGAGTCATCAAAGATCGAACTGTTACGAAACCCTATAACGCCAGCACGATCATCGTATGGTCCATGTGACCCGGAAACGATGTCGTAATACGAAGGGATCGAAATTCATAACTAACTCGAATACATTTGATCAAAATCACAAAACGGGTTGTTTTAAGAAAGATCCCTTACCCGTTACAGAGGGCACTCGATCGAGTGCCAGGGACACTCGATCAAGTGACCCTCTCAAAAATGGGCAAAGATTTTTTCGTCTAGGGCACTCGACCGAGTCCCCACAATGACTTGATCGAGTGATCGCAATAAGCCTCCATCGAGGACCTAAAGATGGTATAAACTTCCGTCGAGTCACATTTACGTCTCTAAGTCGATACGTGCTAAATCAATCACGTATTCGTCTTCTAAAAACCCACACAGCATATCACATTTTAATCTATCATTATCCCTGTAACACCCGCTATTTTCCTAAGCATTTTTATTCTTTCCGTTGGGACTTCGTCTTAACTCTGTCACTTTTGGCCTCAAAATTTATCATTTTACTAAGCTCTATTTTAATTTTTGAGTTTAATAATTTTTATTTTTAATTTCAAAGATTTAAATCCTTTTAAATCCATTTATTTGGTTTATTCGTAAACTAATTAATTTTTCCGCAAGGAATTCTATTTCTCTTCGAGTTGACGTTTTTAAGCTTGGATTTAAGTTATTCCTTTTCCTAAAAATGTCTGAATACATTTGTATAATATTTTCAACTAGTAAATATCTTTATTTACAAAAATTAGTTGTTAATGACTTTTATTACGAAGCTTCGCGAATAATTATTTTCTTACGCGAGGTTTACTCGAATTACTTTGAAATGCCTTTAACTATTTTACGATTATACTTTTTATCAACTTATAAATTATTTGAGACCATTTACTCACATTTTGGACCAACTAAGCCCTTGGTCACAAGTTTTATTACGTTTTATTTAAACGTTTCATTTTATCACGTTAAAACGTAAACATAAGATAAATTATTTTCATTCATTGTAGCATTAGTATCAAAACTTTTCATGCTCCTTGTCATCACCCATTTGGCCAGCCATTTTCATCTTGGTGCACATAGTTTTCATCAACCATTTAACCTCATTTATATTTTTGAAAACCATCCATTTTCCATACTACACCTTATTCATTCTTGTCATAAAAAAAAATATACTCAACCTTCCTTCATCTCATTTGGCCGTGTACTACTCCTCCATCTTAGGCAAATTTTTGCTCCATTTCGAGTCCCAATCGCATAATTTTTATCGTCATAATAATCCTCTTTCCGTTCTCTTCGTTAAGGGATTAATCGACGTCATTTTCGATCAATTTTTACCTTGATTTTTATTAGTTTTCTCATGGTATTTTTCTGCCATGAATTCTGTGTTTGGTAGGATTTTTGGACGATCCCGAAGCCGACAAATATATTATCGACTCAGACTTGGAGTAGAGGTAACGTCGATGTTACTCGGTATTTCAAGATTTTAATTGAGTATTTGCATGTATATATTTTTTATTTTTTATTTTGGCAATATGTGTATGTCACGGATTCTGGAAAAATTTTTAAAGTTGGAAATTTGTATGTTTCGATATTTTTATCGCTTTTACGAGATTAACGATTAAATTGTTATATTAATTTGTAAAATCGTAATAATCGGCCTAAACATGTAATATATGTTTATATTCCGGAAAAATGTTGTTTTTGATGATTTTTAATAATTTAGTATTTTTCTGATATTTTTGATATCGATTATTGAATTATTACCGTTTTTGGACAAAAACGATTAAAAGCCGATTTTTAGTTCTAGTACTTAAACATTTTATTTTAACCTGATTTTTGACGTGTTGAAACTTTCTGGTGAAATAGAATTTTTTGAATTTTTTCATAACTTTTCGGAATTTTTAAGTGGATGAATTAATTAATCACTTTAAATCATCGTTTATCGTTAAAACCGTGTTTGTTGCTTAAATTCTCGATTTCTGGTCTTTGGTTTGAATCTAGGAAAAATTATGATTCTGATGATTTCATATTAAAATGTAATTTTATGATTTTTAGTGCCTTAATAAAATGTTAGGACTGATAAATTTTATTAAGGGAATCGTTAATTGTGAAAACGGGTTTTAAAGGCGGTTTTGATGGGATTTATTAAATCTGGAATTTTTGAAAATCTGAAAAAATGGTAGATTCTGGAAAATCATGATTTTTAGGTTTAATAATAATTTTTGGATATTAATACTTAAATCGTTTTGTAATTACTATTTTTATTAATCGTTATTCTCGAGATTGGACGATTAACGAGAAAACGCTTTAAAAACCGAGTTTTAGAATTCTGGAAATTTTCTTTTCTGGACAGAATGTCCATAAATATAATTTAACTATTTTACGTAATTTTTATACTATTTGTTAAAGCCTTTAATTAATAAATATTGATTTTCGGAGAAATTGTGATTTATCGTTAAAATGCTTCGTCTTACCTAAAAGAATTATTTTTCCAGCAATTTTGAAAGTATTTAAATCTGAAACTTTAAGAGTTAAATCATCCCTTAACATACTCTAAATATATTTGTTGGTTTGATTAAATAAAGACGTTCAAATATTTAATTTGATGTTTGCCGTAAAATCCTATTTACAATTTTATTTGTCGAAACTAATAATAATTAGGGAATTTTACCTTTTTGACTTTTGAAAACACCCTAATTAGTAATATTAAAATGTTTAAGACATTTTTAATCATTTTATAACACTTATACGATATTTTAATAATTTCATAAAATCAAATGTTCTTACTTTAATAATTAATATCGTTAAGGCCGAAAATATTAGTTTTATAAATCTATATCGTTTACTAAGATGTGGTATTAGTATGAACTAATATTTTCACTATTTTGATATAATGCTATTTTTAGTAAAGTTTCTAAAAATAGAAGTTTCCTAAAATAGAAAGTTTTCTCTTTTAGAATATAATGGTTACTCCTTTTGTTCTCTTATTATTTATGATGATTATATCTTTTGAATATCGATAATGGCTTTGTTTTGGAGTTGTGGAATAAGGACAAGTGTGAGGTTAGAGTAATATATTCTGGGGGTCTACGTTTTTGCCATCAACTATAAGGCTGGTGTGTCTTTATGGGGCACACTGGTTGTTGAACCGAGCATATATGGTGCTCGGGAGTGTGTGAACATTTTGACCTTAAACTCGTGCCTCGCAGTGTAAGACGCCGTCGGGTTGAACTGAGTATTTATGGTGCTCGGGAGGGGTGTACATTTCATCTTAAACTAGGGCCACGTATTTATAAGTCGCCGTCCTATTATGGTTGAGTAGCCTAGTTAGAGACCGAAGTTTGATTTGTTTGAACTAAGTTCTCGAAGCTAGTTTTTAGTATTCTCCTAGTGAAAGTCTAGCATTCATCACTACTCCTATCCATAACGCCATTTTGATTATTTTATTTATTATCGATATAAATTGGTTTGCAGGTTGGCAAATATTTTTATGTTTCTTCGGAAACCTTTCTGATTAATTTGTTTTACGCTAAAGCTTATTTTAATATGCTGTTTTAATGTTTTCCAATTTTACTATTTTTCCTATATTAGTAATTACTGTGTTCTGATTAATGTATATGGCTATGTCCTCGGGGCTAACCCCCCTTGGCCTATTTTTGAAGGATACCTGAAGAGAATTTGGGGTCATCATACCATGGATAAAATTTCGTATTTACCAAATGGTATATTCCTGGTTCGATTTGCGACTGCTGAAATGCAAGCTAAAGTGTTAAGTGCAGGGTACTACATGTTCGATAGTAAACCTGTTATAGTGAAGAAGTGGACTCCTGATGTGGCTTTGGAAAAAGGAGAGGTGAAGGTGGTGCCTACATGGATTAAACTCCATAGTTTACCTCTCAAGTTCTGGGGCTTGAGTCTGCAAAAGATAGCAGGCAGGATAGGGAAGGTCCTGACAGTGGATGAAGCCACTAAGTTAAAAACAAGGCTCGGTTACGCTCGAGTGTTAATTGAGGTGCAAGTGAATAAACACTATCCCGAACAATTCCAATTTAAGGATGAGAAGCAGGTTTTGATAACTATACCTATTGAATGGAATGGAAGCCAATTAAATGTGGACATTGTCTGCAGATGGGTCATGACACAAAACAGTGCAGAAGGCAGAAATTGGGACCAACTACTAAACCAGTTCAGAAGAATCTGGTCTGGCGTCAAAAAAAGCCTGCACCTAATTCTGTTTCTGGTTGTGATCCTGTACTGGAGAAGAAGGAACAACAAGCCTTACCAGCTGGTGCTCCTGATTTCCCACAACTGCAGGATCAAAGCCAGGCTCCACAGGTTCCACATTTACAGTCACCTGATGTTCACGATGCTAGTGTGGTGATTGGCGCAAATACACAGGTAGGATCTCCTTCATTCAAAAGAATATTGATTGGGGAACAACTGAGGCCTGAAGGGGGTGGAGATCTGAAATTAATCCAATGACCATTGCATTTTGGAATGTTCGAGGCATGAATAAAGAGCATAAACAATGTACAGTCAATAACTTTATGCTCCATAATAAGGTAGATTTATTTGGATTGCTTGAGACAAAAATTAAACATAGTAACCAAACTTCAGTTCTTTTGAATTTTCCCCGATGGAGTTTCTCAACCAATAATCATGTCCACAAGGGAGGACGAGTTTGGGTAGGATGGAATCCCCAATCTATTCAGGTGGACTTCATTGAATATAATGCTCAATTCATCCACTTGAGGGTGGTGCACACTCTTACTCAACAGATTAGTCATGTGATGTTTGTATATGCATTCAATAGTATCTGTGATAGAGAGGTTCTCTGGGAACGACTGAGCAATATAACTACCTCCATGGACGGTCCCTGGGCGGCTGGAGGTGATTTCAATTGTGTTCTCTCACCTGAGGAACGTTTAGGGGGTGGATTTAAGCCTGAAGAGGCTATCCCTTTTCGGGATTGCTTGGTGAGATGTGACCTTCTTGACAGCCCTGCCGATGGTGCGTTCTATACCTGGAACAACAAACAGGTGCCCGAGGATAGAGTGTACAGCCGTCTTGATCGCTTTCTTATCAACCATAATTGGAGTATGACCTATCCTGATATGAGAGGTTCGTTCCTGCCTGAGGGTCTATTCGACCACTGCCCTTGCTTGGTTAGGAGTGCAGGTATACAGGCTCCTAGCAAGAAGCCTTTTAGGTTCTGTAATCTTTGGCCGTCTGATCCAGAATTCTTGGACATTGTTCGAGACAACTGGCAAACGAGCTGGTATGGCACTAAGATGTACGTCCTGGTGAACAAATTGAGAGCCTTGAAATTTCACCTCAAGAATTTACACTTCAGGAGGTTCTCAGATGTGGAAAGGAAAGCAGATATTACCAAAACAAAATTGATTCACCTTCAAAAGGAACTGGCTTCTCACCCTCTTAATGCAGATCTTATGGCCCAAGAGAGGGCTGTGGCAGCTGAATATACTGTGCTGGAGCAAAGCCAACTCACCTATCTGAAGCAGAAGGCGAAAGCGCACTGGATTACTGAAGGAGATGCTAATACGGCATATTTCCACAGTCTTCTTCGGGTCAGAAGAGCACATAATCTAGTGTCCCAAATTACAGATCAGCATGGGGTTACTCATACAGATCCGGAGGCCATCCAAAATTGCTTTCTGAGCTATTATGCTGGACTGTTGGGGACAAATGCTCAGACGGTGAAGGTCTGTAAGAGTATAGTGCAGAAGGGGAAAGTGTGCAGTCCGGATCACCATCAAATGCTCATGAGACCTGTAACCCAAGATGAAATTAAAGACGTCTTCTTTTCTATCCCCAATGACAAAGCACCTGGACCTGACGGATACTCGAGTAAATTCTTCAAGACGAGCTGGGACGTGATTGGCAAGGAAGTGGGGGAGGTTGTTCAGGAGTTCTTCACTCATGGTAAGATCCTGAAGCAGCTTAGCAACACAACCTTAACTCTCATTCCCAAGGTGAATAGTCCGAAATCAGTCCTCCAATTCCGCCCTATTGCTTGTTGTAATATGGTCTACAAATATATAGCAAAACTATTGTGCAACAGGCTGGCATCGGTCCTCCCTCAAATCATCTCTAAAACTCAGGGTGGCTTTATTCAAGGTAGGAATATTCTTGAAAACATTCTAATCTGCCAAGACCTTATCAAATTATATGGAAGGAAATCTGTGTCTCCTAGATGCTTATTCAAAATCGACCTTCAGAAGGCTTACGATACTGTGGAGTGGACTTTCCTAGAACAAATGCTTCGGGCTTTGGAATTCCCGACCGCTTTTACTGATCTTATTATGGAATGTGTGACGTCTACGTCCTACTCGCTGAACCTTAATGGTAATATATTTGGCTTTTTCAGAGGGAAAAGAGGCCTCAGGCAAGGAGATCCACTTTCTCCACTGCTGTTCACCATATGTATGGAGTATTTGACGAGACTACTCGACCACACGACGAGTACTTTTGACTTTAGATTTCATCCTCTTTGTAGCCCGATGAGGTTGAGCAGCCTGATGTTTGCGGATGACTTGCTGTTATTCTGTAAAGGGGATGTCAAGTCCATTATGGTTCTCCTAAGGACATATGCTACGTTTTCACAGGCTTCGGGTCTGAAGATGAGCCCCGGTAAATCGAATGTCTATTTTAATGGTGTCCATGACCAAGTAAAGGAGGATATTGTTGCTGTCTCGGGCTGTGTAGAAGGCAAACTCCCTTTCAAGTATCTTGGGGTTCCGATTAAACCTTCCAAACTGAATGCTAAGGACTGTAGACCTCTCATTGACAATATCATGGAAAGAATAAGAATGCTAGGGGCAAGAAAGTTATCCTATGCTGGCCGCCTAGTCCTTGTTCAATCTGTGCTCAAAACGCTACACACATACTGGGCTTCGATCTTCATGATCCCCACGGGTGTTTTAAAGAACATTGAAGCCTTGTGTAGAAACTTTTTGTGGGACGGAGGCTCTGAATACAAACGCGTACCACTGATATCTTGGAAAAAAATATGCAAGCCGGTTAAGGAAGGTGGCCTAGGACTGAAAGATGATCTAATATGGAATAAAGCCGCTCTTGGAAAGATGGTATGGTGGGTATATACAAAGGCTGACTCTCTTTGGGTTATGTGGGTACATCAAATTTATCTCAAAAGTACTAACTGGCTGGAATACGAGCCCCCTACTGATTCCACTTGGACATGGAAGAAAATCGTCAAAATTAAGAGCACTCTGAAACATGCCTATGAGGCTGCCGAATGGGTTAATGAAGCAGGGAGGAAATACACGGTCAGAAATGGGTACGAATACCTAAGGGAGCGAGGAGAGGAAGTCGATTGGTGGCATCTCATCTGGAATAGATGGACTACGCCAAAGCATCAATTTCTGAATTGGATATACCAACATAAAGGACTCAATACTAAAGAGAAATTGCTGAAATTAAGAGTGGTGGATGAAGACTCCTGCTGCATATGCGAACAACAGGCTGAGACGCACGAACATTTGTTCTGCGAGTGCCCATACAGAAATAGTTTACTCCGTCTGGTCAATGAGTGGTCACGCTTACACATCCCTGCTACTGATATACAGGAATGGCGAATTAAGAGGAGAGGGTCCAGGTTTAGAAGGCAAGTGACGAATAGCATCATTAATGCGGTTATTTACAATATTTGGCAGGAAAGAAATAAAAGTCGAATGGAGAAATTTATTCTCAGACCTGAGGTCATGCTAATTCGGATCAAACAGGAATTGAAAACTAAGATTAGGAATTGTGCTAGTGATAAATTATCTTCTAGCGATAGAAATTGGATTGATGAATTAGAATGTAATTGATTGACCGAAAGGTCATAAACTCTGTAATTATCCATTTATTTAATTTTTTACCTTTTACCAAAAAAAATAATAATTACTGTTTTAAAATCCTGTTATACGGCTGGGAGAACGTTGACGTTGCTCCCCACTGATTGTGGCTGTTATGTTTTAACATGGCAGGTATACGTATTTATTTTCCGGTGGGTGTGGGCTAGCGAGCGGTCTTGGATCCTGCTTGATCTTTTTAATAATCATGTCTTAAGGATTGTTTAACCTCTTTATGGATTTTTTTTAAATTTTAGCCATTTTTATGTATGGCGCATGTTTGACTTTACCAATTTAATTTAATAAGACATAGTCCTGTGTGTTTTAATCCCGACTCTACAGTGTTTCCGCCACTGTATCGCGTTAGAATTTCTAGGGGATTACAGTTGGTATCAGAGCATCACTGCTCCCAACGCTTACACCTGAAAATAGGAAAAATACTAGTAAATTATTTAAACAGTAAATAAAAACATTATTAGAAATGGGTAGAAACAGATAAGAACTTCACTGTTAGAATTATCTGTTCCTGAACTCAATGATTAGCATTGAATATTTGTTTTATATGTCGAAGAAGATGAAAGAACAAGATGCTGATATGCTGCTCCAGATCGGGACAAGACCTACTTAGCACTCTCAACGCCTGCTGACTCGAGTGGACAACTAGGTGCTCCAAGAAAGATTTCGATAATGACTTTTAGCTCCGGTTCAGTTTAATTAAGCTACAGGCAAGATGATCAAGAGTAGATTCATGTTCCATGATGTCACAGTAAATCCAGATAGAGTGACCCATGACTTGCGTGCTCGTTCCTCTACAAGAAGATGAAGTAATCCATTTTGGATTCCCTCGTGAACTCTGGAGGCCCGAAGATTCTCTTCTGGTTCAAGAACTTAGTAATATAGGATCACCGATTCTTTTCTTCCTTCCTCTATTTCTTCCAATTCTTCTCTTATACATTCTCATCTTCATTCTCTTGGTGAATCCTTGTTCTATTCTTCAATTCTACCATCTTTCTCTTGAGATTCTTTGGTTAGACCGGATTCTGTCTCAGTGAACCCCGTGAAAGGATATAGATGTTTGAGTTTTAGTAAACCCTTGTTACCTAGGGCTTGAGGGTTGTGAGTTATACCTTGTTATCTATCTTAGTAAGCTTTTGAGGATCAATTTGAATGATAAATTGTCAATTAATGGAATTAGGTTGGTACTTTAGACTCTGAACCTTGGGTTATAGGTTACTTGATTATTTGGAAGACTTAGAGTTGAATATATTTTGGGGTAGTAAGAGTATATCGTATTTGATGGATACCTAGTACCTAATTTAACCTAGAACCGAACCAAGTGTAGCTAATAATAGAATTTTGAGATTCCTACCTAAATGTTATTTGATGGATGCATCGGGAATATTTGGGATCATAGAGTACTGTTTAAATTTTTAACCTGAGTGTTGTGGTACCATAGAAGGTTTTCATTAATACCGTTAGAAATTATGGTTAACATAGATTACCCGTGTTTCTTAAGGATTAGATCGTTAATCGTTGGTTAAAGTTGTAACCTATGAACTTTGGGGTTGAGTGATCTAAATTGAATAAATTGTTGTTAACCTTGAAAAGGAGAAACATATTGCCATTAGAGGTTGGATTTATCGCGTTGTTTTGAGGAACATTTTGATGTCAATCATCTTAATGGATTTATAGTTCAGAACCTTAGACCAACGAGATTGTGGCTTCGTTGAGTTATTAAATAATTTGTGGTTGCACCATTACGATTAGAAATTTGATGGACCTCTTAGAGACATTAATCGAATGATGTGTTTGAAGATGTGAGTGTTTGCGCCATTACCAATAGGTTTGAGCGTGTTTGAGGATTTATTGTACTTCCCCAACTTCTGTACTTGTGGTATTATAAATACGTTGGTGATCATTTTTGAGGATTTCGTGTCCGAACTTTGTTAATTGGTGGGTTTTTATTTAGTCTTCCTTACTCGAGAAATTTGAAGCATACCTCGAGTTCAGACCTTATGAGCTTTAAATTTATAAACCTTAGTGATTACGAGTTAGGGTATGTTTTGATCACCGTTGGAATCTTAATTAAAGGATTAGTCTAAATCATTTGTGGATTCTTATGCTCATTGAAAGATTGTGTAAGTATGTAAGACTTAATTTTGGAGGTTGTAGATTGAGTAGGACCACCCTGTACTGATATTGGACTTAGCATTATATGATGGGAATTAGGAACCCGTGTTTGTGGAAGTCGTGCTAGGAATCTTGAGATGATTAATTTCTTCCATAATCCTTGAGAGCTCTTTTTGATTCTCAACTCCGTCTTTCTTTCTACTCTTGAATTCTGTTACGGTAACTCCTGCCAATCCCTTCAACCTTTGTCGATTTTGAAAGCTCTTATTTTTAATTTATTTATCCTTGTTCTATTTACCCGTTAACTATTTTTCAAACTCCCTATTTTATAAAAAGTTTGACTACTTGAAAAAAAAAATTGGATTATCGTAAAATTTTAACATTTTGAGTTATAATTTCTAATTGTGAATTTGCCCGTTTTGTAAAAAGCTTGACTAATTTAAAATTTTTGATTTTCATGAAATTTTAACATTTTGAAGCATAATTTAAAATTTTAAAACTCCCCATTTTGTAAAAACTTTGAGCAATTTAACATTTTGAGTTATCGTGAAATTTAACATTTTTATTTTATAATTTAAGAACTATATACTTCACTTTGTTTTATCTTTGGTTGATATTTATATTTAGATCTATTTCGAAATGCCTTAATAATTTATTTTAAAAAAACTATTTCGAAATTATTTTTAATTTTTGATTTTCAAGAGATCAAAATTTTATAAAGACTTTTATATTTCCAAGTACTTCAATTTGTATGGGATTGTTATGTAAAACGTTTTAACATTGTCGAAATTATCTTGTATGTTCAAGTTTGATAACATTTTTGAAAACTTTCATAATTACTTTGATAACATTTTCGAAATTTTAACCTTTTGAAAAAATGATTTTCATTTTATTGTTGGTGGATTTTTGAATCTGTTATTGAAAATGTTTGACGGCTGGTGCGATTTTTACTAACTACAAAATTTGATTTCTCCAAACTAAATTTTGTTTCATCAAAAAAAGAAATAATATCGAATTTCTTAATCAAAATATTTTACTTTTGATTTCAAAATATTTTGGTTATCCTATTTCCTTCGAGTTTGTTTACAAATGTTATTTAACGTTGTTATTTTATCAAATAACTTTACCTTACGATTTCATTAATCAAAAGATTTTAAACTTCGGGTTGGTTAGCCCAATTCTTCTTGGAATAGATATTTATCTTCGATATCGTATCACTTTGAAGGTTGTAAAATTTTCTTTTGGAGCAAATTTTTCTGCAAAAAAATTGGATCCTCACCTTTTCGGGAGGAAATCTTGTTTCTTTTCTACTTATTCTTAATTTCGAGGACGAAACTTTCTTTTAGTGGGGAGGATTGTAACACCCGCTATTTTCCTAAGCATTTTTATTCTTTCCGTTGGGACTTCGTCGTAACTCTGTCACTTTTGGCCTCATATTTTATCATTTTACTAAGCTCTATTTTAATTTTTGAGTTTAATAATTTTTATTTTTAATTTCAAAGATTTAAATCCTTTTAAATCCATTTATTTGGTTTCTTCGTAAACTAATTAATTTTTCCGCAAGGAATTCTATTTCTCTTCGAGTTGACATTTTTAAGCTTGGATTTAAGTTATTCCTTTTCCTAAAAATGTCTGAATACATTTCTATAATATTTTCAACTAGTAAATATCTTTATTTACAAAAATTAGTTGTTAATGACTTTTATTACGAAGCTTCGCGAATAATTATTTTCTTACGCGAGGTTTACTCGAATTACTTTGAAATGCCTTTAACTATTTTACGATTATACTTTTTATCAACTTATAAATTATTTGAGACCATTTACTCACATTTTGGACCAACTAAGCCCTTGGTCACAAGTTTTATTACGTTTTATTTAAACGTTTCATTTTATCACGTTAAAACGTAAACATAAGATAAATTATTTTCATTCATTGTAGCATTAGTATCAAAACTTTTCATGCTCCTTGTCATCACCCATTTGGCCAGCCATTTTCATCATGGTGCACATAGTTTTCATCAACCATTTAACCTCATTTATATTTTTGAAAACCATCCATTTTCCATACTACACCTTATTCATTCTTGTCATAAAAAAAAATATACTCAACCTTCCTTCATCTCATTTGGCCGTGTACTACTCCTCCATCTTAGGCAAATTTTTTGCTCCATTTCGAGTCCCAATCGCATAATTTTTATCGTCATAATAATCCTCTTTCCGTTCTCTTCGTTAAGGTATTAATCGACGTCATTTTCGATCAATTTTTACCTTGATTTTTATTAGTTTTCTCATGGTATTTTTCTGCCATGAATTCCGTGTTTGGTAGGATTTTTGGACGATCCCGAAGCCGACAAATATATTATCGACTCAGACTTGGAGTAGAGGTAACGTCGATGTTACTCGGTATTTCAAGATTTTAATTGAGTATTTGCATGTATATATTTTTTATATTTTATTTTGGCAATATGTGTATGTCACGGATTCTGGAAAAATTTTTAAAGTTGGAAATTTGTATGTTTCGATATTTTTATCGCTTTTACGAGATTAACGATTAAATTGTTATATTAATTTGTAAAATCGTAATAATCGGCCTAAACATGTAATATATGTTTATATTCTGGAAAAATGTTGTTTTTGATGATTTTTAATAATTTAGTATTTTTCTGATATTTTTGATATCGATTATTGAATTATTACCGTTTTCGGACAAAAACGATTAAAAGCCGATTTTTAGTTCTAGTACTTAAACATTTTATTTTAACCTGATTTTTGACGTGGTTAAACTTTCTGGTGATATAGAAATTTTTGAATTTTTTCATAACTTTTCGAAATTTTTAAGTGGATGAATTAATTAATCACTTTAAATCATCGTTTATCGTTAAAACCGTGTTTGTTGCTTAAATTCTCGATTTCTGGTCTTTGGTTTGAATCTGGGAAAAATTATGATTATGATGATTTCATATTAAAATGTAATTTTATGATTTTTAGTGCCTTAATAAAATGTTAGGACTGATAAATTTTATTAAGGGAATCGTTAATTGTGAAAACGGGTTTTAAAGGCGGTTTTGACAGGATTTATTAAATCTGGAATTTTTGAAAATCTGAAAAAATGGTAGATTCTGGAAAATCATGATTTTTAGGTTTAATAATAATTTTTGGATATTAATACTTAAATCGTTTTGTAATTACTATTTTTATTAATCGTTATTCTCGAGATTGGACGATTAACGAGAAAACGCTTTAAAAACCGAGTTTTAGAATTCTGGAAATTTTCTTTTCTGGACAGAATGTCCATAAATATATTTAACTATTTTACGTAATTTTTATACTAATTTTTAAAGCCTTTAATTAATAAATACTGATTTTCGGACAAATTGTGATTTATCGTTAAAATGCTTCGTCTTACCTAAAAGAATTATTTTTCCAGCAATTTTGAAAGTATTTAAATCTGAAACTTTAAGAGTTAAATCATCCCTTAACATACTCTAAATATATTTGTTGGTTTGATTAAATAAAGACGTTCAAATATTTAATTTGATGTTTGCCGTAAAATCCTATTTACAATTTTATTTGTCGAAACTAATAATAATTAGGGAATTTTACCTTTTTGACTTTTGAAAACACCCTAATTAGTAATATTAAAATGTTTAAGACATTTTCAATCATTTTATAACACTTATACGATATTTTAATAATTTCATAAAATCAAATGTTCTTACTTTAATAATTAATATCGTTAAGGCCGAAAATATTAGTTTTATAAATCTATATCGTTTACTAAGATGTGGTATTAGTATGAACTAATATTTTCACTATTTTGATATAATGCTATTTTTAGTAAATTTTCTAAAAATAGAAGTTTCCTAAAATAAAAAGTTTTCTCTTTTAGAATATAATGGTTACTCCTTTTGTTCTCTTATTATTTATGATGATTATATCTTTTGAATATCGATAATGGCTTTGTTTTGGAGTTGTGGAATAAGGACAAGTGTGAGGTTAGAGTAATATATTCTGGGGGTCTACGTTTTTGCCATCAACTATAAGGCTGGTGTGTCTTTATGGGGCACACTGGTTGTTGAACCGAGCATATATGGTGCTCGGGAGTGTGTGAACATTTTGACCTTAAACTCGTGCCTCGTAGTGTAAGACGCCGTCGGGTTGAACTGAGTATTTATGGTGCTCGGGAGGGGTGTACATATCATCTTAAACTAGGGCCACGCATTTATAAGTCGCCGTCCTATTATGGTTGAGTAGCCTAGTTAGAGACCGAAGTTTGATTTGTTTAAACTAAGTTCTCGAAGCTAGTTTTTAGTATTCTCCTAGTGAAAGTCTAGCATTCATCACTACTCCTATCCATAACGCCATTTTGATTATTTTATTTATTATCGATATAAATTGGTTTGCAGGTTGACAAATATTTTTATGTTTCTTCGGAAACCCTTCTGATTAATTTGTTTTACGCTAAAGCTTATTTTAATATGTTGTTTTAATGTTTTTCATTTTTACTATTTTTCCTATATTAGTAATTACTGTTTTAAAATCCTGTTATACGATTGGGAGAACGTTGACGTTGCTCCCCACTGATTGTGGCTGTTATGTCTTAACATGGCAGGCATACGTGTTTATTTTCCGGTGGGTGTGGGCTAGCGAGCGGTCTTGTATCCTGCTTGATCTTTTTAATAATCATGTCTTAAGGATTGTTTAACCTCTTTATGGATTGTTTTTAAATTTTAGCCATTTTTATGTATGGCGCATGTTTGACTTTACCAATTTAATTTAATAAGACATAGTCCTGTGTGTTTTAATCCCGACTCTACAGTGTTTCCGCCACTGTATCGCGTTAGAATTTCTAGGGGATTACAATCCCGTTTCTTCGCGACTTTGAGTGACGTCTTAAACGACTAGTCTTATATCGACGACTCTTTAGTCGTATCCGATATTCGATAAGTCGAGGCAAACCTATTTCACTATGGTAAGTCGGGACAAGACCCCGAGGCATGGGATCGAGCTAGCATCACGTTTCGTTCCCGTACGCGAATGCGTATTAAAGTCTTGGCCTTCGGTCAATACACAACATAATGTGTAAAACGATCGGAGTTCATCCATTTATTTGATTACGGTGTCCATTGCATTTTCTATTTACGGGTCCGTTTATAATCTACGCTTACCGTTGCTAATCCTTTATATTATTGCTTGTTGTATTGTGAATTTCGGGTTGTATTTCCTCCCGTGTAATTTGTAATTTATTTTCAAGCTTATTATTTTCGATGTTTCCCATTTATCCATTTTCGTAATTTGTGACATCGCATGCTAAATTCCACTTTGACATATATCAAGATGCATTAAACGACGTAGCAACACGTACTATATTCGTGTATCATAAGACAATGTTTGCATAACATTTCATAGTATTGCTAGCGCGCGAATTAAAAAATCAATAGATATCTTAGTAGAGGCCGCTATGTGCGGGCGGGGTTGGGTGTCCTTCGTGGGCTTCCCAACACGACGTACCCTCACTTCTTACTCAGAACCTTTGGTTTCCAGATGCCCAAAACCGTTGGTGAACGAGAGTCATTCGATACACGATACCCGATAACTCGGCATCGGTATCGTTATGCAAAGGGACGAACCCCACAAGCTCTAGTACTAAAGCGGGCCGTGCTTTGTTCACGATACGCCTAAGTATAGAGTGGGTTCGAATGCGTCCGAACTCCCATAATGTTCGATGGCAACTCCAACTTCGATTTAAATTTCGACCCGAGAATCATCTCATCACGAGAACACAGCGTCGCCCAAACCTGCTGGTGGTCGCGTCGAGGTGGACTTATGTCATGTCCACATATCTACAAAACTATTAAATCCTAACTAGAAGATCTGACTAATTAGCTCCCAAAAGTGAAGGCGAGAATTGCTGCTTTCATCAGGAAGCACCACCAAGAGCATTTATCTGGTCACATGAGTGGTTAGGGCCGAGAAAGATGGTGAATATTTTCAAGAAAATAAGCACAGAAGTCAATGTATCCTTATATGACATCTATACACCTATAGTACATATAGAAAACTTAGTGACATTACATCATTCATCGCTTAACAAAGGCAAAATAGAGAAGCATATTCACATACTACATCATACGAAAACATGGTTTCTCCTCCTTCTACATCACATACTACTTGACTATGGTGTTAAGAATGAAAAGAAAATAAAGAAAATGTCATACCCAATGTCCGCTTTTGATATGGCTAAGAAACTTTGATTAGTGGAAGTATTTAACTGCACTGAGAAAATAAAAGGGGAGATAAACAACAACATTAGCATAGAAATAAAGAAAATAGGAATATGACTATAAAGTAATGGAAAAACAATAACGTTCTATCGAGGCTACACATCATAATGAGAGGAGAAGTTTTTGCTACACTGATCGAGAAGATTCAATACTTGTTACACGTAAGAGTGATTCAGAATGCTTATAATATGTTTACATCTAAAAAATATACCTGTAGTGAAATCATGGTTCAAAGCGTAGAATAAGGAGTCAAGCAATGTGAATAATGATCAGATGTACTAATGTACATCTTGTGCAAATATTGAAAATGATGGCAAAAAAAATCAATTATTTTGGTCACTTTTAATATACTAACCATTCTACTAACCATTCTTTTCATCCTAATATCAATCCCAATCTCAAATAATAAAAGTTGGTGGATTAGAGATTTTTTAAGCCAAATATTTTTGTTTTTAAAGATGTTCTCATAATACAAATACTATTACTACAATTACTACTACTACTACTACTACTACTACTACAAACACTAACAAATATTACTACTAATACTACCATTATCACTACTGCTGCTGCTGCTACTACTACTACTTAATACTTAGTAGCAACAACAACAAGAGCAAGAGCAAGAGCAGCAACAACAACTACGATAACAACAACAACAACTACTACTACTACTACTACTACTACTACTACTACTACTACTACTACTACTACTACTACTACTACTACTACTACTCCTCCTCCTAAGCTAACCAATGCTACACTAACACTAACGCCAACATCGTACCATTACCAATACATTACAACCAAAATACTACTACTCCAATACTACACCACCACTAAAAGAGAAACCCTAGCGATGAATCCTAGAGAAACCCTTACGCAACATCATCTTTCTATTTGATTCTACGTAAGATCGATAGCATCGCTAGTAATTCAGCAAGCAAGAGTAAGCAGAGGCAGATTTTACGTCGATCTGCAGAGAAATCGATACCAAAAATTCCTATTTCTGGAGGAGGACAGAATAAGAAGAGCCCTAATGTTGAAGACGCCATACAGATTAAACCTATCCAAGAGATTGTAGAAGTCCAAGGGTTGAATTTTAGTGATGATGAGGACGAGGATATTAACATTGGTGAGATCAATATTGACCAGAATGATGATGAGATCAACGATGAGAGTATACCATAGATTACTCAGAGAGGCAAGAAGAAGGGTATGCAGGAGACTATTATCCGTGAAACTCCCTTACAGACGCCTCTAATGCAGTTTTCGAATAAAGACACAAAAGAAGAGGTGGAATACTGGAACAATGCGGTGTATTGTTTTGTCCTGGGAGCAAACCCACCATGGGAAGTTTTTAATGGATTCATTAATCGTATTTGGCCACAGCGTGGGGTTTACAAGGTCTCAGGGCTGAAGAAAGGTATGTTTTTGGTGAGATTTAAGGAGTCAAAACATAAGGAGGCTATCCTTGCGGCTGGTCATTTCCTATTTGACTCGAAACCTCTGATTGTTAGACCTTGGGATGCAAGTGTAAAATTGACGAAAGAAGGTGTGAAGAATGTTCCTGCTTGAATCAGAATTCATGACCTTCATGTGAGATATTCTGGGGAAAATGTCTGCCAAAGATTGCAGGGATGATAGGTCCCTATCAGAAGGCTGACCAACCCACATCAGATAAAACTAGACTGGCATTTGCTAGAGTGCAGGTGTAGCTGCAAATTGGTCATAATTTTTCAGACTCTGTGGAGTTTGATATGGGTTAGTCGTGTTACCATAATCAAAATAATCCTAGATTACTACTAACAGATAGCTAGCGGTAAGTAGGGTCAATTCCACAAGGAGACAGTTGAGTCAGTCAATTAATCTATCGGGTCACGATTTATAAAGATTTTGGGTGAATTGGCGGTCTAATAAAAACTAAAGAAAATAATTAATAAAATAAAAATATGAAATTAATCAAATAAATAAAAGCACCAGAGTTGTCGGATCATTACGAATTAAAACAAGCATATAAACGATTTTCCATATAATCAGTTAAAATGAGTTAAAGAATATCGACACGGTCCTCTCGAATCATTAGTCATCCTAGAAGTCACCTAACGGGCTCTCGCTATGTATTAAAGATTTCTATCAATTACAACGAGTCTAATCCGTTCCCGGGCTTTCGCTACGTAGGTCTGGAATTACGAGATACAAATAATCAATTAAGGCCTATAATTAATTACTCGTCGTTGTAATATTGTAAGAGCGATTTAACTCATAAAGGTCAATTATTTAGTCATCACAAATAAACTTGTTTCAAATTTGTAATTCACCTAAAACTCTAGTGACGGAAAATTAGCTAAGCATATTTACGATGATAATAATACTAACAGATTGAATCATGGTGAGATAACAGGATGAATGATAATATAAGGAGAAGCTACAGGAAACAGGAGATAAGAAGAAAAGGAAAAAAAAGTAACAGTAAGCGGAGAAAATGTTAAGGAAGAAGAGAAAATTACCGAGATTGGATTTTAGTAGAGTAAAGACGGAAGTAATAAAATAACCCAAGAATATGAACACCGTAACTTCTAAGAACTAATTTTGTATTAAAAATAAACTATAAAAGAAAAACTGAAATTAAGAGTTTACGTTAAACTAAACTAAACTATTGTGAATGACAAGATGATCCGGAATGATGAAATAAACTCTTCTATTTACACTAATCCTATAATTAATTAAACTAACACACTCTCTCCCACTAAGTATCGTATTCTCACTAACTGAGAAGTTTTACGTAAAGAGTTAGTGGGAAAAGAATGTGTAATCCACAAGGAAGAAGGACGTTGGGTAATTGACGAGACGAGAAAAACTAGGATCGACAGAAGCTTTTGGCTTGGAGTCGACTTGAGATGAGTCGGGTCGATTGGATATGATATGGGTCGACTTCAGATTTGTTGGGTTGACCAGATGTTGATATGGGTCGACTTGGGCTGCTGCGACTTGGGTGAGTCGAGTCTGCTTTGCTGGGCTGGTGTTGTCTTGGCCTATAGAGTTGTTTCATGGCCAATTAAATCAGATTAGGCTGATTGTCCTTTGTTTCATGGGCCATTGAGTAACTCAACACATGCTGATAGTTTGATCTTGGTTGGGCTTAATCAACTGATTGGCTTTCATCCTCAAGAGTTGATTGGGCCTATTGAGTTGGCTGGCCTTTTTCTTGGGCTGGTCAACTAATTTAATTTAGTCCGATTAGCCACTAGTCTATTCATGCCAGTTAGCTTTCATCCTTCATCTTTTACTCGAGTCTCGTATAGTTCGGTTAGGAGCTTGACTTTCGATTTTGACTTTGACGCTTTTCAAGCTCTTTTGCTCATTGGTTTACAATTCCTGCAAAATACGAGACGCATACCCGAGTAGCACAAATGGGAGAAAATGACACATACCAACCCATAATAATAGTAAAATGACACGGAAATGTGTGCCAAAAGGGGTGAAAAAACATATAAGAACGACACGCATCAGAGTTCCTTGATGAAAGGGCAATAAGCTGGCTCACAAGGTCAAATATGAATGGAAGCCAATTGTATGCTTGAAGTGCAAAGGAATAGAACATGAAAGCAGTACATGTAGAGTGACAACTATAAGGAAGAAGGCCATTGTCCAGAAATGGAGACCTGTGAGCAAAGATGGTTCTGCTGGGGCTATTGCTGGCCCAGTGGTTAACCTGCTACCAAGACCTCCTGTCCCAGATGAGAATGGTGGTGTGATAAGAATCCAAACCAATCTGAACTCCTATAAGGAGGCTATGGTGAGCCCTGGATGATCCTCTGAAAAACCATCTCTAGAACAGATTAGTGCACCCTCTGTTGGTGTAGGTAATGAAAGTCCCCCTCTTCCACCCCTAATATAACATGAATAACATTGGTTTTTGGAACGTTAGGGGTATGAATAATGTGAATAAACAGCGTAGTATTCTTTTGTTTGCCGAGAATAATGATTTAGGTATTTTTGACTTATTGGAGACAAAAATAAATAGGATACAATTGAATAATGTGTGTGCTAATATGATGGATGGTTGGAGTGTTACAACAAACTCTACATTTCATAAAGGGGGTAGAGTCTGGATTATTTGGAGACCTCAGTTGTTTCATGTGTGTATCTTGGATGCAAATGCTCAATGTATACATACAAAAGTGATGGCCAGGGTTACTATGAAGAAGTTTCATTTGACCATGGTTTATGCTTTTAATGATGGCCAAGAAAGGGTTCCACTCTGGAATAGCCTTACTCACTATGCTACACAGATTTCTGGCCCTTGGGCTGTTGCTGTTGAGTTCAACATAGCCTTGAATCCTCATGAAAGGTTAGGAGGGAATACTAAACAAAAAGATATGGAAGAGTTTATTTATTGTCTTGGCCAGTGTGAGTTGACTGATATTGCTGCTACTGGTGCGTTGACGGTAGGCGTTTGTCGTCTATTCTACCGATCAAAATAATATCAACGAACCTAAGCTAGGTAACTAGGGTAAGTCGAGTCGATCCTCAGGGACGGGAATTCAAAACAAGAGGGTGCTATGGTCTAAGACTAGGTTCAAGCAAAACAAGGGCACTAATGACTAAACTAGAGTCTAAAACAATAAATAAAAAGGCAAAAAAGCAACTAATGACAAATGGAAGCAAATTAAATCAATAAAAAGAAACTAGGGCTAGGTCGGGTTCATGGATGTCAAGGAGATCAAACAAAGGAAACGAGGGTGCTAGCATGCTTTCGTAGCCTAGGTTACATTCGGGCTCTCGCTACTTAAATGGTCTAGAAGCCTCCTCACCACGCTCTCGCTACTAGTGGAGGAACCAAACCTATCAACCAAAAAAACAACATGCATGAGAAAAGGCAAGAAAACAAGGAATGATCATCTCAAGTCTCACAAGCATTTCATCAAACATGTAGAGGGCAAGGCAAATAGAAAACAACAAAAACAACAACTAGTACCACCCATATCACCCTAATCATCCCTAATCACACTCAATCCCCCTATTAACCCTAGGGGAAAACTACTCACACATATCTAAACTAACACTAACATTAACAAGAGAAACTAACGTAAGAACAAGAGCATTCATAAGGAAGATCAAACGAGTAAGAACAATAAACAAATGATAAAGAATGAAACTTCACTAACAATCCAAGATTAAAAGAAAAGAGAAGAGAAAGATTATACCAAACTACAAGGAGAAGAAAAAGATGAAGACTTGTATATAAAGAAAACCCAAAACCTCCACCAGTGCTGTCAAGATTGGTGGATTCTTCAAGAAATCCCTTAATACAAGAGTAACTATCTAGATTAAGCTAAGATTAACAAAAGATTCAGAAAATATTAAAGAAAAACTAAGCTAATGACAAGAGTACTCTATCTAGGGTTTAGAATAATGTAGGGTAATGAAAAGTTCTTAAAACAATACAAGAGGGGGGTATATATAGGGTTACAAGAATAAGGGATTGAAAGAAATGAAAATGAAGCTCTGCTGGGCCCTTCCCGGCCGGGAAGGTAGTTATCCCGACCGGGATGGAGTGGTCCCGACCGGGAATCTCATGGTCCCGGCCGGGATGGGCTGTCAGAGTCCGCTGTTTGCTCGTCACTTCATCCCGGTCGTGATGGATGTGTTTCCGACCGGGATGGGTCTTGTAGGCTTCAAATATGGTCACATAGGTCCCTACTTGCTCTTCCTAGGCTTCTTATCGACTCTCGGTGCTCGGGACAAGGCTCCAAGGGACTCGAGATCGAGTCTAAACCACCGAGTCATCGTCGCTTCTCTTCGTTGGCTTCATACGCGTCGGAAACGAGTCAGAATCGTTTCATTTCTCCATGATAGGCCTTAGGAACCTAAAACAAGCTAGAAGAAGCATAAGTAGCTTCGAAACCGCTCTAAAGTGCGATTCCACAAGAGAAACCGGGACCAAACACAAGAAATAAACACTACATAACACACTTATCAACTCCCCCACACTTAACCCTTACTCGCCCTTGAGTAAGCACAAACTAACTAATAACTAAAAGAAACTAGACTACTAACCGAGCGGGTATTAGCGCACCCTACGCCCTTTCAACTCACGCGAGAACACTTAGACGACAAGTGCTCTCCGCAAGGCAAGTGAGGTCTTGCGACAAAACCGTGGATACAACCGAACACGAAAACACACAAACAAACAAACAAGCAATCGGTTGCATCCAAAAAGAAACAAATACCGCTTACCTCAACAAAGCGGTGAAATAAGCATCGGTTAAGGACTCAAGGCAAGTGACAACGTTCGCAAACTAATAATACAAACCAAAATGGACAAAATCCTAATAGTATGACGATAAAGCAATAAAAACGGTGGTAACTTACCTAGTTCCTCCTAACCTTCTAAGAACGTACCACGGGACGATAGGCGGGATGGAAAAAGGATGAACCACGGAGTTAGTCGACACTGTAGGTAAAGTGAAACCCCGCCCCCTTTAGCGATAAGCCAAGAGGGTCGTCCCATGCTTAATAATAGCCTAACTAGTCCAAGTAAAAAGGTGGATATGGTTGCAAAGTGAGGGAAGACCGACCATTACCGCTATCATCCTTCCTAGGGACTCGGTCCTTTGGTAGGCTCTTCACGATAACAGTCGGTAAAAGGCTTATTTTGAGGGGGTGAGAATTTTTTTGTGAAATGATTTTCTTTGGCATTTTTTTTTGTATTTTGCTTTTGAGTTGCTATGTCATTTCTTTTTCTTCTTTTGTATTTTGTTTTTGATTTATTGTGCCTTTTCTTTTTCTTATTTCTTTTCTTTGTTTTCTTTTTTTCTTTTTTTTCTTTTTTCTTTCTCTTTTTGACTTGGTTTGCCTTTTGGATAAATCTTGTATTGTTGGCAATTCTTGCAACCAATTAAGAAACTTTCAACCAATTGCAACTTATTTGTGGAAACGTGTAGAAGGTAGAGAAATGAGTAAGTCGGGAAGGCGCCTTCCCTTCAAACCCACAAAAAGGTGGAAAATTTGGACTAGTCAAACAATTTCGAACATGGTCACCTAAGAGACGGGACTCGGCAACCAAGGCCTTTTCACTCCGTGGGTGGACAAAGTGGTTAAAATGCAAATCCCGCAGTAAATCCCTAGTAGACTAGGTGGACTCAAAGTAAGAAACCAACAAACTATTGATTAAAAGTCATTCACTACTACAAAATTAGTCATAGACATGACCTAATAGACATAGGTTAATAGAAAAACCCACATCTATTTTTAATAGACATAGGTTATATTAAAAACCTATGTATATAAAAGAGAATATACATTGGTTAAAATTAAAACCCATGTCTATAAATTATAGACATAGGTGAAAGTAAAACCTATGTCTAAAATATATGAGTAGAGGTAGGACATCTGAAAAATCAATGTATATTGAAATAAGACTAATAAACTAATGCTCCACGTCTATTAGTCCTAAACTAATCACTCTAGAATTACTCATCTATTTTTAATAAACTGGATGAAACCTGTTCTTCAGGAAACCCTAGGATGAACGCTCAATCAACTTTGGACTTCTTAATAAACACGAAATCAACTCCCGAAATCAACAAATCAACTCCAAAACGATCTAAATCAACTCCAGAATTCTTCATGAAATCAACTCAAGAATTCTTCGATCCTTCGATCAATCTATTCGTGTTAAACGCTCAATCAATCCTCATATGTTCCATCATCCTCATCTGTTTGTGTTCCTGCAAAACCTCAGGTTACCTTCTCTCGTTCAAGCTCCTGAACTCCGCGTCGATTACTCCGGTTCTCTCGCCGTCTTATGCGGTGTACTCGGCGCCATGTTCCGCGTTCATCTCTCGCTCCTTTTTCTTTTGTTTTTTGCAAGTCTGGATCGTTATTTTGTTGATTTGCGATTGCTGATTATCTGCGGTGTTCAGTTATGAGTTGAATACAAGTTTTTGATTTTAGTTTTGCTGTTGTTGATCGGTGATCTGTTACTGGATCTCTGATTGCTGATTTTAGTGCGATGTATTGATTAATTCGTTGAATTCAGTTTATAGATTGATGATTTGATTCATGAAGTATTGTAGTAGTAGTAGCAGGAGTTTTGGTGAATGATCGTGATTTTTTTTCAAAATCATTGTTTCAACGTTCAATGTTTAACTGATGTTAGTTAGCGAAGTTTTAATTCGATTCAATTCAATTCGATATTATAGGAATTGAAGTACAGTTGTACCAGTGAATTGGATTGGATTCGAATTTGTTTTATCAACTTATTATGTAGCTCCTCCATGAAAACAAGCATTTGCGCAGATTTGAGCTAAGAATTGAACTGTACCATCTAGTAATTGACGTTTTGGTGTTCCGTGCAGTATAAGCCTGGATCTTGGCTTGCGATAATCTTTTCCGCACAATCACTGGTGAACATGAGGAACATGGAGACTGATCTTAAACAGATTTCTATGGCCATGATGTAAGTTTGCCCATAACACTTTTGTACATGTGTTTTTCTTACCTATAATTCTGGCTGGTTGACATAATATCATCTTGAGATTTGGCTGTCAATTGATTTGCCCATAGCACTTTTGGACCATGTCTTAGTCTATTGAATTGACTTAGTTCATTTCAATTTAGTTTAGCGTCATTAAACCATGGCAGATGAGAGTTATGCATTCTAAGAAATGGCATTAAATGCCAATGCTCAAGTATATATGTTAGGAGTATATTATGAAGTCAATGATGAATACTTAAATACTACAATATATTTTAGTGGTGAGGATGTTTATGTATTATATTGATGAATGTCGCTTCCGATTTCTGTGATTCAGCAACTTTCTTGCTGACTGCACAATCTCATCGTTACATTGTTTAAATTGCAGCATTTGATGGTCTTTAGATTGGGTCAAGACAGGATTATATGGCCAAGTACAATTGGCTAATCCTCGAGTATTCGTGGGAACCCTTGACCAGTAATATTAGATTAATTAATTATTTGTGAAATAAGAACATTACTCTCAATGGCAGTGTCAAGTTTAACTATTGCTAATCTTGCTGGCAGTGTCAAGTTTTCCATCAACGGCTGCCAATGCTCCTCCTAAGGGTATGGGAATGAAGCTTGGTAAATCACAGAAAACCAACCAATTTTTAGAATCCCTGAAAGCAGAAGGGGAAATGATTGTTGAGGATGTGCCTCCCACACTAAGCAAGTCTAAAGCTGCTCCTCCGCCAACTGATCCCATAACTTTGTCTGTTGAGGACAGACTCACCGTACTACAAATAAGATTAAAGAGGATGGTTAGATAAGGAACCGTCCTTTAGGTCGACGTCCTATTAAATCAAATAGCGCGGTTCCAAGAAGGTCAAACCATCCTATTTAATTGCAGAACCGTCCTATTTAATTGCAGAACCGTCCTATTAAATTGTTTACAAATAGGACGGTTATGCCTTCAATCGTCCTATTTGTAAACAATTTAATAGGACGGTTCTGCAATTAAATAGGACGGTTCTGCAATTAAATAGGACGGTTTGACCTTCTTGGAACCGCGCTATTTGATTTAATAGGACGTCGACCTAAAGGACGGTTCCTTATCCAACCATCCTCTTTAATCTTATTTGTAGTAGTACATTAAAGCGAGATGGAGAACTCAGTAATTTTGACGTTCAAGGGACTTTAGCACTTCAGATTCTCGAGCAGAAGGATGCTCATATACAAGTTCAGGTACTTTCACTAACCCTATAATATGCAATTTTTTCCTACTTTATTTATTTAGGCTTTTATGCCCAATTGTACATGTTTTTCCTCTATCTGACCTTTTATCCTGGCTACCAGCTCCCATGATACCTCTCACAAAACTGATTTCTTTTGAAATGTAACCAAATTACTCTCTACTTGTTTAGAGTTACGAGTAATAGTTAGTGTGTTTGGTTTGTGTGCTTTCATACAACTTACAAGGTTCATAACTCATAATTCTATGGAGACATGTCTCATCAATGTATATTTTGTTTTCATATGCCTGTTCTCGATTTTAGTAATGTTCTTATTTTTGTGAAATATTATCCACGTAGATAATTTATATTAACTATTCGCTAATATAAATTTATTCGACTCCTCTCTTGAGTATAGACAATATGTGAACACAAGACACCTATTTTTTCACTGGATAACATTGCTGACATATATTCTGGTGGAAGCAAAGTTTATACAGCCCGAGTACTGAGTTACCCAACATGTCTAAGAATGCCAACATATTTTCTAAAAGGTGATACAAAGTACTCAAAGTATTTACATAAGACTCAATTTGCTTCTGCGTTCTCTATGTTTCTGCTTCTGCGTTCTCTATGTTTCACCGTGGAGATAACTCAGTGATTGAATGGTGTCCGTTAACACTGTAACTTCCATGTGAAGCTGCTGGCTTTCCTGGTCTGTAAGGGAAAGGTGGAGGTACTTCGACGTTAACGTCCTCCGCCCTAAGGATTATTCTGACTACGAATCCCTCACCGTCCAATGGGGGTTCGCTCCTTTACCCATTTTTTGATTGATTGATTGATTGATTTTTTTGATTAATTAATTGATTCATTGATTCAGGAACAAGACGATTACGAGGTGGTGAGGAAGGTCGGGAGGGGTAAGTATAGCGAGTTGTTTGAAGGGGTTCATTGTACTAATAACGAGAAATGTGTTATCAAGATCCTCAAACCTGTGAAGAAGAAGGTCTCTTTCAACTCTCATTCAACTGTATTTTTTTTACCAGTATTGATATTCGCTACGTTGTTCAATGATTGTTTAGTATTTACGGACCCTTTTGAACTCAATTATGAAACCTCAATTCAAGATCAGATGACTGAAATTGACTGAAAGCAAAACCTGAAATTCAATTTCAGTATTGACTGAAATTGAATTCAAAAACGGAAGCAAAACCTGAAATCATCAAATTAGAGTGACTATGCATTCTGTATTTCATTTCTGGAACGGGGAGAGTATATGATATTTCTTACTATACAAGTACTCCATTAAATGGCTGAATATGCGTCTGATATTGATTTCTGGAAATTCTACAGCATGCTTTCATTGTTTGTTTTTATAAGAGAATAGATGAACATGGTGAATAAGATGTGGGCTACGCTGAGATTACCTATTAGTATACCAAGTCAGACACAATGACAAAGCAATTTTTTCAACAGCAATTCATAAATATATGCTTTTAGAAGTTTGTTTCAAACTTTATCCAGACCACATTTGAAATTTTCAACATAACCTGTTCTTTTCTCGAGTGGTGATCAATTTTTTTTTCTCTTTGAATTTTGAAGATAGTAGAATTTTTCATGCACACTGATAATTATCAGCTTTGCCTCCTTGTGTATCCGGTTCTGACGTTAACTATATGTCATTGTTAAAGCTATCTTTTTTGTTTGTTTGCAGGATCTTGATGAATTTAAATCTATCCTTAAACCTCGCGTATACGCCACCAAGATGGCAAAAAGAGTATACGCCAAGGTGGAGGTAGAATTCAGCTCAAAAAACAGAGAAAGGTGAAATAGAGCAACTTGTCATGTGTGGTTATATATTACGCAGTTTTTATTTTTGCCCACAAAAATCCCAAAACAACCTCTTTGTTGTTTGCTAATATAAGGGTAAGGTTGCATACATCGGACCTTGCACCCTGCGATTTTTTGGAGCCCTTGAGGCATTGAGGTAATGTTGTTGCACAAACTTTTTGCTGCTTAGCCGTCTCCTTGATCAAACATTGCCATCTTGTGCAATTAGAAACCATCATGCCTACTAGCTGTTACAAAAAACCTTGATCAAGTGTATAGTATATGAAAATTAATTGGTAAAAGATATTGTGGAGTTGAAGATTTTTAATTGTTCTAGTGCACGCGCTACACCTTTTATAATATTCAGGATTCTAGGTTTGAAAAAAAATCCCATGTTCTTTAGACCAGTCTTCTGATATGTTTAGAGACTAAACAATTCACCTGCTATGATAAATTGATGACCATTTTCTGTTACTGGATGTGTTAGTAGTGAATATTGTTATGTGTTGCTTCTCACATTGAATTACGAGGATCTTGATATCCTCGCATGTGAGGCATTAGGTCTATTTAAGTCTTCCGGCTGAAATAGTAGTAGTCCCTCCATTCACAAATGACTAGCCCATTTCAATAAAATACTCCTCACATATATTCATGAAATGGGGCAATCATCTGTGAACGGACAGAGCGGTATATTAATCATGCACTTTATTGATGATTTTCTTAGGTTGTAGCCCTCTTATTATGTGATGTGCATTTTATACTTATTGTGTCACCTAGGTGCTGCAAGTTAGATATACATGAAGCAGAAGAAATTTTTCGGGAAGACTTTGAGTCCAAGATTATCTAATGCATCCGTAATACATTGGATCGACGTGTGCAGTTTTATGAGGATGAGATCCGAAAGCTGAGCAAGCAGCGATTCATGCCAGTCTGGAGCTTTTGTAACTTCTTTATTCTGAAGGTTTGAGGATTTATCTTTATAACATTAATGGGGTAATGATGTTTTTTGGCTTTTGAAGATAATTTTTTTAACTAGCTATCATTATGGATTGTTTCAAGACTCTTACTCTCTTTGTTGCCTCTCCTTTTTGGAATTTTTCTAAGAGGGCTATCATGGACTTCAGTGTTAAATGTTTCAACCTGAGTAAAATCATATGAGGTGATGTGGTGTCCTAGTACTAGCTGTACACTTGTATTTCCTTCGAATTTGTTTAGACTTATGACTAAGGCACAGTAGCTTTAGGAAAGCCTAGCATTTATGTTTGAGATGGCGCATCTTCATGAAGATTGGGTCCATGGGCTACTTCAATAAAAAGGAGTGAGTTTGAAGAGTAAAGTACATTTTATAACTATGATTGATGATGTAGTCAATGTGACTTCAAAGCGAAAGGAGTTTGGTGGAAAGGACCAAGGTGATGATCATGCAGCATTGCTAAATCCTGGAAGCAAACCGCTCGCGCAAATTGTTCAAGATGACTCGTTTAGAGAGTTTGAGTTCCGCCAGTATCTTTTTGCATGCCAAGCAAAGGTGTAGACAGCTTTCTAGCCTTTTTATTCGTTCGTATTACTTTGTAAAATAAAAATGATTCAAGCCATTTGCCTTTGACACATTATGCAGTTGTGCTGGCTGGATAGTATTATAATCTTTTAATTATTTTCATATGTGATTCCACATGTACATAACTTTTCCACATTGAGAATTGACTATTCGTTACTTATAGAAATATCTGTTATGATATTTGCAGCTTCTTTTCAAGTTGAATCGTCCATTCGAGGTAGAATCTAGAGGTGAATAATTTATTATAAGCTTCTCAAGAGCGTTATCAATCTATGAGGTACAGCATACATCTTCATATTTTACCGAAGAAACATTTCTGTGCTATAAGTGATTCTGTCTCCTTACTCTTATTCTTAGTGCAAGCTTGTATTTTCATTAAGACTTTTAGCATGGGGCTTTGTTACTGAGATTTCTTTGATGGTCATCCAGCGGAAACTGCCCTTTTACATACGTGAAGTTTGGGTTATAACTGCTTGTTTAGCTTTGCTCAATTCTGTTGCTTCACATTACAATGAGGGCATTGTAGCACCTGATGTGGAGAAAGAATTCTAGACTTTAGGGCGATCTTTTCTCGCTTTGAAGGGCCAAGGTATATTTTGAAACTCTCATTCTTTAATCAGAGATTTTGGCTAGGCATTCAGTTCTCATCTAGAAATATTTCTGGGTTTCCTTGTGATTGGTTGCTGCCATTATTTGGCTGGTTGAAAAGGTTTCCATCCACAATCAAATTAGATGGAGATACCTAGGATTGCTGGTAGATTTGATGCAATTACTATTTCAGGGATTTGGTTTCAAAGCTAGAGGAGAGATCCCGCGTGGTTCTAGAAAATGAGGAACTGCAGTACGAATTGGTTAGTACTTACTCAAACCTACTTATGTAACTTTTACCCGTTTCACGACGCAGTTAGCAAAATTAGCATGAAATATGAATCATTAAATGTTGTTAACCCTTGTTTGATTGACAGGAGATATTTCGGAGAAAGGTTAAGAGAAACATCATGAGCAACAGTGTCTTAATTCTAACCGCTTTATTAGCATGTCTATTAGGTTTCCTGATTTGGTATTCAATTTTGATTTGTATCTCTATAGTGTGGAAGGAAGAGAGATAATGTCTTGTGGCTATAAATTAATTGTTTTGTTATTAATAAAATTTAATTACTATTTATGTGAGAATGGTGCGCCTATTTTTTTTATTTTTTTTGTGATTTAGCAGTTCAATAGACATAGGGCGTACAGCATAACCCATGTCTATACTATGACAATAAACATAGGGCAAACCAAAAACCCATGTCTATATTTATAAATAGACATGGGTTAATTCTGGAAACCTATGTCTAATATAACAATAGACATGGGGTATTAGAAAAACCCATGTCTATGTTTTAGATAGACATAGGTCATACGACCTATGTCTAAGTATTTGACAATAGATGTCACTTAACTTAACATGGGTCGCGAAACCCATGTCTATTAGTGAAAACGACCCATGTCTATTTGATGTTTTGTAGTAGTGATTCTACTAGACTAAAGTCCAAGACTCGATTCACATCACTAGAAAGGGAAACTAAACACTTGCGCACTAGCCTCAAAACCGGGTTTTTGAAAACATTTTCTACATTAGACACAAACTACACATCACAAAACAAAGACAAAAGAAAAACGAGACAAACAAAACAAAATAAAACGAACATACACAAAAAACAATCACCACCCCGAAACATCCAAGCAAGCAACCACATCAACCACAAACTCCAAAAAGCTCCACCCGAGCATACATCATCACAAAACATCCTCCAAACTCCATAAAAGGGAAAAAGGGAAAAGAAATGAAAGTATATTACCGGATGTCTTGAGAGCTTTCCGAGATTCACGGCGATCGAGCAACCTACAAGGAAATGGGGAGGCAAAACACACAACACAACAAATATACGACACAAAGAAACAAAAGAAGAAGACACAAAAGAAAATCTTTTTGGTTTTTTTATGAAAATTTTCAAATTTTTAGGAATTTTTAAGTTTTTTCGAAAAAAACAACGAAAATAAAAATAAACTAAACTAAGATATCGCTCCCTCACACTTAAACCGAGCAATGTCCTCATGCTCGATCGGTAGTGTGTGGAAGACACTACAAAGAAGAGAAAAAGGAAAAATAAAGCTAAAAAAATCAAAAATGAAAGTGAAGAAAGGGTAGAATGTGTCAGGCCGGGGTGTAGTCAAGTCACCTAGGGCCGAGACGAGAAAAGATATGGATGGGGGAAGAAATAAAAAGAAGAAAATAAAAGGAAATGGGAGGGGAGGGCTAGGTGTAATCAAGTCACCTAGCCCCGATTCCGCCCGATTCCGACTAAATCGTACCAAAAGGAAAAAAAAAAAGTGAATAGAACTTGTCAATTTGGATTTTTCAAATGATTCTCGATGTAATCACGTCATCGAGAATTGGGAGAAAAGACCACAAAGGCCCCGAGGGCCGCCATGACACCAAATACATAAAAGGGAAGGGGAACATACAAAGAGAGACTAGCAATAAAAGACGGAAAAGAAAGGAGAGTTGCCTACCAAACCGTTAGCAACTCAATCATCTCCATCATCTCAATGATCGATTGTTATCGGCACCTTGCTTGTCTTCATCATCGTTATTCCTCTTCTTCCTAAATATAATCTCAAGTAACGGGCTTGCAATGGTGTAATGAGGTAGGGATTTGAGGGGAAACTCGGTGCAAAGTGATGAGAAGATGAGATGAAGGTGTATAATTGAAGTGTAAGGGTGAAATGATAGTGGCAAAGGTGATTAGGGAGGTTGGGAGGGGGTATAAAGTGGTGGGGTGGGGCTTAAATGAAGAAGAGAAGGCAAATGAGGCTTGCAGGGGTCCTTCCCGGTCGGGAAGCTCACCCATCTCGAGCGGGATGGACTCAGAGTGAGCTGTCTTTTAGAGCACAACTCGTCCCGGTCGGGAAGACACCCATCTCGAGCGGGATGCTTCTCTAGCTCTTCATTCCCCTAGATTTTACCAAGTCTTCCACCATAAGAACATTACCAACTACGGGATAAAAATCCTGTCCCCAAAACCTTGAACCAAGCTCAAAAACGGACTTCCTCCACCAAGCCTTGAAGCTTCTATCATCCGTAACCTTTCAAAACTCCTCATCCTCACTTCAAACCTATCAATCAAGCTCAATAATTTCCATCAAAAATCCCTCCCTCACATCGCTTAAGAAAGTAAACTCAAAAGAAGAGGAAAAAGATATTTACAACACGATACTCTCACCATCCATGCTCCCATAGCCATCAAGGGCTCGGAGAAGCAAGTCAAATGCTCTGGCAACATCTTCATGAAGGCTCATGTGGCCGAGCCCAGCTATCTTCAAAAGCTTCCAAGTCGGAGGTAAGAAGCGATCATCTTCATGCTCGGGTTTCTCGTGATCTCCCGGGTCTTTCCAACCAACAAAGCAACAACTCTTATGACCATCCGGTAGGTATAGTGGTCTAAGGTCATGCTTGGTGTTATGGGTTGGGAGATCACACCCTAAGGGCGTTGCTTCTTCTACGGGATCAAGAATAAAATTCTTCTTCTCCGCCCGACAAGGATCCAATTCATCAACCATCTTACAAGACAAGGGACTCGAAATTAAGTGCGATAAAGGAGGTGAAGGCATCAAGTTTTCTTCATTGGAGGCTCTAGGGGAGACCTCATCGTTGTCCTTACTAGAATTTTCACCATGAGGAAGTTCAAGGCCTTTGATGCCGGCCTCAATTCATTCTCCGCCCGACAAGGATCCAATTCATCAACCATCTTACAAGACAAGGGACTCGAAATTAAGTGCGATAAAGGTGGTGAAGGCATCAAGTTTTCTTCATTGGAGGCTCTAGGGGAGACCTCATCGTTGTCCTTACTAGAATTTTCACCATGAGGAAATTCAAGGCCTTTGATGGCGGCCTCAATTTCTTCGACGGTTTGGTCTAGCATAGCATCTCCAAATCCCCTAATCGGCTCCTCCTATTTCCCATACATTCAAGGCAAGTTCTATCTCTTTCTCCCAAGTATTACCTTCATTTTCACTCACCTTGTCAAGTTGGCCTAGAGGAGTCTTCTCTTCACTTGGCTTTGGATTGTCAAGATCCGGTTCATCACGAAGAAAATCATACAAATCCAATTTAATGGCCAATACATTGGCTTCCCAAGAGTTACTTTGAGAATTATGTTCAATTTCCTCCTCATGATCAACCCTTGAAGCTTCAACTTCCTCCATTATTCCCATAGCTTCACCATCTAAGCAACTCTCAACAATGATCTCTTGGTTGACCTTCCCTTCTTCATTCGTGGCTTCATAATCAGTTTGATTGCCTTGTGGAGACAACCGATCTTCTTGCCCAAATGAACCTTCCTCAACAAGTTGCGGAGCTCAAATTGTCAACATCGTGTAACGAGCCATAAGTGAATTCATCCGAGTACGTTGCACCTCTTTTTAGGCCATGAACTCCACTTGGTCCCTTTTCATTTGAATCTTCATCTCTTGTTGACTCTTTTGCATTAAATCATCATCTCTTGTTGATTCTTTCGCATTTGAATCATCATTTGACAAAGCTCAAAGTTGGGGATTTTCGGTTGGGGGTAATGTGAAGGTATTTGGTAATTGTTAGGATGTTGGAATGATCCTTGACAACTTCCATGGTAACCAAATGAAGGGGGTTCATAAGATTGTTGATGAGATTGATATGGTTGGTAAAATTGTGGGTCTTGGTAGTTTGCCCCATGATGATTGATAGTAGCCTGGATGCATAACGTTGCCTTGATACATTGAATGAACCTAGAAGCACTTGAGCAAACGTTAGAAGCCTAGTGCTTTTGAGGCACTAGGAAGAGAGAAATGAGCACACAAGAAGTAAGAACGGAGATACACAAGGAGAAGAAACACAAAAATCTAGAACAAAGTCTAAAACTAAGCACACAAGAGTCTAAACTACGCCGTCCCCGGCAACGGCGCCAATTTGACGGTAGGTGTTTGTCGTCTATCCTACCGATCAAAATAATATTAACGAACCTAAGCTAGGTAGCTAGGGTAAGTCGAGTCGATCCTCAGGGACGGGAATTCAAAACAAGAGGGTGCTATGGTCTAAGACTAGGTTCAAGCAAAACAAGGTCACTAATGACTAAAATAGAGTCTAAAACAATAAATAAAAAGGCAAAACAAGCAACTAATGACAAATAGAAGCAAATTAAATCAATAAAAAGAAACTAGGGCTAGGTCGGGTTCATGGATGTCAAGGAGATCAAAAGAAGGAAACGAGGGTGCTAGCATGCTTTCATAGCCTAGGTTACATTCGGGCTCTCGCTACTTAAATGGTCTAGGGGCCTCCTCACCACGCTCTCGCTACTAGTGGAGGAACCAAACCTATCAACCAAACAAACAACATGCAAGAGAAGAGGCAAGAAAAACAAGGAATGATCATCTAAAGTCTCACAAGCATTTCATCAAACATGTAGAGTGCAAGGCAAATAGGAAACAACAAAAACAACAACTAGTACCACCCATCTCACCCTAATCATCCCTAATCACACCCAATCCCCCTATTAACCCTAGGGGAAAACTACTCACACATATCTAAACTAACACTAACATTAACAAGAGAAACTAACATCAGAACAAGAGCATTCATAACGAAGATGAAACTAGTAAGAACAATAAACAAATGATAAAGAATGAAACTTTACTAACAATCCAAGATTAAAAGAAAAGAGAAGAGAAAGATTATACCAAACTACAAGGAGAAGAAAAAGATGAAGACTTGTATATAAAGAAAACCCAAAACCTCCACCAGTGTTGTCAAGATTGGTGGATTCTTCATGAAATCCCTTAATACAAGAGTAACTATCTAGATTAAGCTAAGATTAACAAAAGATTAATAAAAGATTAAAGAAAAACTAAGCTAATGACAAGAGTACTCTATCTAGGGTTTAGAATAATGTAGGGTAATGAAAAGTTCTTAAAACAATACAAGAGGGGAGTATATATAGAGTTACAAGAATAAGGGATTGAAAGAAATGAAAACGGAGCTGTGCTGCGCCCTTCCCGGCCGGGAAGGTAGTTATCTCGACCGGGATGGGGTGGTCCCGACCAGAAAGCTCATGGTCGCATAGGTCCCTACTTGCTCTTCCTAGGCTTCTTATCGACTCTCGGTGCCCAGGACTAGACTCCAAGGGACTCAGGATTGAGTCTAAACCACCGAGTCATCGTCGCTTCTCTTCGTTGGCTTCTTATGCGTCGGAAACGAGTCAGAATCGTTCCATTTCTCCATGATAGGCCTTAGGAACCTAAAACAAGCTAGAAGAAGCGTAAGTAGCCTCGAAACCGCTCTAAAGAGCGATTCCACAAGAGATACCGGTACCAAACACAAGAAATAAACACTACATAACACACTTATCATGCGTATTACACCTGGTTTAACAAGCAGGTGCCACAACACATAATATTCAGCAGGATTGATAGGTTCTTGATTATTAATGCTGAATGGATGACTGTCTTCCCTAATATGACAGCTCATTTTCATCCTCCAGGGTTATTTGATCACTCCCCTTGTGTTATCTCTGATTCTAACATGAGGTCAGGGAAGGGAAGAAGATTCAAGTATTTTGCAATGTGGGGAAAGGCTTCCTCCTTCCAGCAGTTTGTGTCTGAGATTAGGAAGAAGCGGTATGATGGCTACAAGATGTTCTCAGTGGTGAAAAGGCTAAAAGACTTGAATTTCCCATTGAGACAATTGAATAAAGAATGCTACTCTGATATTGAATGTAAGACTGCTCAGACTGAGCAACAACTTCTAGAGATTCAGGGTCAACTGGTGGCAGACCCTTTGAATAGGGGCCTTAGTGAGAGAGATTGAGATAGCTGGAATTCTGAAAGACCAGTTACAAGCTCGAAATAGCTTCCTTAGTCAAAAAAACAAATATGAAATGGATTGAGGATGGGGATAATAATACACCTTATTTCCATAGCTTCCTGAAAAAGAGGTATAACAGTAACAAGGTCATACAGATAGAAGATAAAGATGGTGCCTTGTTTACTGATAGAGGGGATTCATAAGACTTTTTTGGACTATTATGTGAAGATTTTAATAGGCTCTAGTTTGCCTACAAAAGTAGTGAAGTATCAGGTTATTACTAGGGGAAAGACATGCAGTCTAAGTCGGGCTGCTGAATTGGAGAGGGCTATTGCTGATGAGGAAATCAAGATACTGAAGAAGACCCCTGGTCCTGATGGGTTTTCAAGCTCCATTTTTAAAGACAGCTGGCCAATTGTTGGTCCTGAAATTTGTGCTGCAATACATGAGTTTTTTACTTCAAACACTTTGCTTACTCAGGTAAATGCCACAAGTATAAGTCTGATACCAAAATGTGATAGACCTACAAGTGTGAAGCAATTTTGACCTATTGCTTGTTGCAACATGATCTACAATGTCATATCCTAACTTCTATGTAATAGGCTGGCATCTGTTCTCCCTGATCTAATTGGTGAAAATCAGAGTGCCTTTTTGAAAGGTAGGTCAATAATTGAGAATGTATTAATTTGTCAAGACATTGTCCAACATTATAATAGAGCTTCTACCTCTCCTAGATGCTTATTCAAGATTGATCTACAAAAAGCCTATGACTCAATTGAATGGTCTTTCCTGGAGCAAATACTAAATGGCTTGAATTTCCCTCTAAGCTTCAGGAAAAATATTATGGCTTGTGTTACCACCCCGTCCTATTCCTTGAACCTAAACTGCAATTGCTTTGGATATTTCAAAGGACAACGAGGGTTGAGGCAGGGGGACCCTATTTCCCCTCTCTTGTTCACTCTGTGCATGGACTACCTGACTAGGATGATAGCTTATGCTACAGAGAAATGATCTTTCCAGCATCATCCTCTTTGCAAAAGCTTGAAACTGACACATCTTATGTTTGCTGATGACTTATTGATGTTCTGCAAAGGTAATGCTACCTCCATCATGCTTCTGATTAGAGCTTTTTCATCTTTCTCTAAAGCATCTGGCTTAACTATGAATGGTTCCAAATCTGAGGTCTTTTTTAATGGAGTTCATGAGAATGTTAAAAATGACATTAAGCAGGGTGTGGGCTTCACTAAGGGCTCAATGCCTTTTAGATTTGGGGGTTCCAATTCAGGCTAGCAGGCTTACTAGGTTGGAATGTGACACCCTTATTGAAAGTATTGTTTGTAAGGTGTGAAGCATTGGTGCTAGGAAATTCTCTTATGTAAGAGGGTTCACTATTATTAACTCTATTCTGAATACTTTGCACTCTTACTGGGCAAGCATTTTTGTGCTTCCTAAAGGGGTTATTAGGAGAATAGAGGGCATATGTAGGAAATTTCTATGCGATGGGATGGATCCACTGAATATATTAGAGTACCTCTTGTGGCTTGGGAGACTGTGACCTTGTCTAGACAGGAAGGGGGATTGGGGATTAAAAAAGCAGGACTGATGAACATTGCTGCTGTCACAAAACTGGTGTATTGGATATATCAACATGAGGAAAGATTATGGATCAAATGGGTCAACAATATCTACCTTAAAGGGCAGGATTGGGAGCAGTATCAGCCTCCAAGTACTGCTTCCTGGGCTTGATAAAGCATTTGCAAAATTAAAGAGAAGGTAAAGCATGGTTTCCATCATGGTGTTTGGCATGGGAGATCTTCTGATTACACCATAAAAGAAGGATATACTTGGCTTAAGGGTCCCCGATTGACTCTAGATTGGCACCCTGTCATCTGGAACAGCTGGAATGATCCCAAACATGCCTTTGTCACATGGCTGGTGAAGCATAAGGGGCTGAATTGCAGAGGGAAATTATATGCCCTGGGCTACTGTCAGGAACAATATTGTTGCCTGTGTGAATCCGACACTGAAACTGTGGAGCATTTGTTTTTTTAATGTTCTTATAGTTCCCTGGTGATTAAGCATTTGGAGAATTGGTATGGTTTGAGGTTGATTGTTAACATGGCAGGCCATGGTCGACTGCATATTCTGAAGCATAAACTGCATACAATCATTTGGACAGCTGCACTGTAACACCCGCCATTTTTCCTGGCGTTTTATTCTTTCCGTTATGACTTCGTCATAACTCTGTCAAATTTTGGCCTTATGTTTCTCCATTTTTCCAAGCTTTATTTTTATTTTTGAGTTTAATGATATTTTTTTATATTTTAAAAAGATTTTTAATTCTTTTAAATCCATTTATTTGATTTTCCTCGTAAACTATTTATTTTCCGCGAGTAATTCTATTTCTCTACGAATTAACGTTTTTAAGCTCGGATTTAAGTTATTCCTCTTCCTAAAAATGTTTAAATAAATTTATATAATATTTTCAACTAAGAAATATTTCTACTTACTAAAAACAAGCCATTTATGATTTTAATTACGAAGTTCGTAAATAATTATTTTCCAACGCGCGGTTTACTCGAATTGCTTTGAAATACGTTTAACGATTTTACGATTTTTCTTTTCATAAACTTACAAATTATTTGGGACCTTTTCCCCATGTTTTGGACCGACCCATCTCCTTGTCGCACGTTTACTACGTTTTCATCTTTACGTTTCATTTTATTACGTTAAAACGTAATTACGTAATTCTTTTCTTTTCATTTATTTGATACATTATGATCAACCTTTCATTCTCCCACCTATCACTATTTTGGCTGGTCATTTGGTATATTTCTACATAGTTTTCATCAAAATTTATCATCATTTATGCTTAGAAACCATCCATTTCTTTCTTACATTCATTTCTCTCATAAACAAAAAAAATACTCTTTCAATTCCCTCAAAAAACGTGACATCCTCCAGAAGTCCTACACGCTGATTCTTGCTCCAATTCGAGTCATAATCGTCTCATTTTTATCCTCAAATTAATCGTCGTTGCGATCCTTCCGTTAAGGTAATAATCGATGTTGTTTTCGATCGTTATTCTCCTTGATTTTCTTTGTTTTTCTCATGGTATTTTTCTACCATGATTTTCGTGTATTAAGGACTTGTGGACGATCCCGAGGCCGACGAGTATATTACTGATTTCGGATTTGGATTAGAGGTAACGTCGATGTTACTCGGTATTTCATGATTTTATTTGTGTAATTGCATGTATATTTTTATATTTTATTTTTGACAATATATGTATGTCATATAATCTGGAAAAATTTTAAAAGTTGAAAATTTGCATGTTTCGGTAATTTTTATCTCTTTTACAAGACTAACGATTAAATCGTCATATTAATTTGTAAAATCGTAATATTCGGCCTAAACTTGTAATATATGATTTTATTATGTAAAAATGAGATTTTTGATGATTTTTAATAATTTGGTATTTTTCTGATATTTTTGATATCGATTATTGAATTATTACCGTTATCGGACAAAAACGATTAAAAACTGATTTTTAGTTCTAGTACTTAAACATTTTATTTATTCTGATTTTTTACGTGGTGAAACTTTCTGGTAAAATAGAATTTTTTGATGTTTTTCATAATTTTTCGGAATTGTTAAGTGGATGAATTAATTAATCACTTTAAATCATCGTTTATCGGTAAAACCACGTTTGTCGTTTAAATTCTCGATTTCTGGTCATTTGATTAAATATGGAAAATAATATGATTTTGATGATTTCCTAATAAAATATAATTTTATGAATTTTAGTGCTTTAATAAAATATTAGGAAGATAAGTTTTATTAATGGAATTGTTAATTGTGAAAACGGGTTTTAAATGACGGTTTTATTGGAATTTGGTAAATCTGGAACTTTGGAAAATCTGGAAACTTAGTGTATTCTGGAAAATAATGATTTTTAAGTTTAATAATAATTTTTGGACAATAATACTTAAATCTTTTTGTAATTACTATTTTTATTAATCGTTATTGTCGCGATTAGACGATAAACAAGAATACACTTTAAAAACCAAGTCTAAGTATTCTGAAAAATTTTCTTTTCTGGACAGAATGTCTATAAATATATTTTAGCTATTTTACGTAAATTTTGTACTATTTATTAAAGTCCTTAATTAATAAGTAAGGGCATTGTAGCACCTGATGTGGAGAAAGAATTCTAGACTTTGGGGCGATCTCTTCTCGCTTTGCAGGGCCAAGGTATATTTTGAAACTCTCATTCTTTAATCAGAGATTTTGGCTAGGCATTCAGTTCTCATCTAGGAATATTTCTGGGTTTCCTTGTGATTGGTTGCTGCCATTATTTGGCTGGTAGAAAAGGTTTCCATCCACAATCAAATTAGATGGAGATACCTAGGATTGCTGGTAGATTTGATGCAATTACTATTTCAGGGATTTGGTTTCAAAGCTAGAGGAGAGATCCCGCGTGGTTCAAGAAAATGAGGAACTGCAGTACGAATTGGTTAGTACTCACTACTACAAAATTTGTTATAGACATGACCTAATAGACATAGGTTAAAAGAAAAACCCACATCTATTTTTAATAGATGTAGGTTATTTCGAAAACCTATGTATATAAAAGAGAATATACATAGGTCAAAATTAAAATCCATGTCTATAAATTATAGACATAGGTCAAAGTAAACCTATGTCTATAATATATGAATAGGACATGTAAAAACCATTTATATTGAAATAAAAATTTAAAACCCAAAAACGCAGTTCCCTGACTCAAAATACACAACCCTAATTAACCATTTCACCCAAAATGCGCCATTTCTTTTGTTCAATTCGACCTCCATCTACGATATCTTCATTCCTCAAAATCGCGTGAATTAACTGAATATTGCCGCCAAAACCCTAGAAATCGTTCGACGAATCAAAGATCTACTCCTAAATCATCACAATTTGTGTATCTAGAACTGGTAATTTCTTCATCTAAATCAATTTAACTTGCTTAATTTTTGTATGTGGATGTTTTTTCATGGATTTAACTCAATTCGTTCGTGACGATTCATCCTCCATTGATGAATCTGTAGTTATTTGATTTTGATTTCTTAATTTTTGTATGCGGATGTTTTTTTGATGCAATTAGCTCAATTCGTTCGTTATCATTCATACGCCATTAATGTATTTGTAGTTATTTGATATTGATTTCTTAAGTTTTATATGCAGTTGTTTCTTATGCATTAACCGCAATTCGTTCGTGATCATTCTTACTCCATTGACGTAGTTATTCGATATCGATTACTTAGTTTTGTGTATGCAGCTGTTTCTTTATGCATTTACCTTAATTCCTTGATATTGATTTCTTGTTAAGATATTTGTTTTATTTTGTATCGTTGTTTTAATTAACATGATCCACGGCAACAACCTCGAGTCAGGCAGCGACACCGGCGACCCACTCCGTCACTCACATCTCGCCTGGTTCGATCCATAGCTCTCGATTCCTTCTCTTCTCATCTATTAGATGAGTAATTTTTGATTTAATGGCTATTGGAGCTTGTTTGATGTTTATAAGTCAAGATTTCCTTTTTTGGTTGAATATTCATAGGTCATGTTTTAGTACCCCATAATTCTTCAAACCCTCGGCAAGTGGCGATTTATTAGCTCTTAAATTGAGCTGATTATGAATTATTCTTGATGTCCTGCGTTCATGGTTGTTAGTCCTCTGTTTTATTTGAAGAGAATTTTATCCATTGTGTGCAAATAATGTAGAACGAAGATGAGGAGCCTGAGATTACTCATAGAGTGTTTTTGGATGTTGATATGAATAACCAATGCTTAGATATATGCCTCATTACCCTTGTACTACTATGAAGATGGTGATTAACGGCTCTTTAGCGATTTGTTCTCCCCGACTTCCGTTTGTCATCTTGCTTTAGTGAACTCCCTTATTTAGTGAACTGTTTTGGACATGAAGAAAACTTATAATCTTTATGAAAAAAGAGCAGAAGCTTAGTATGGGCTACTGTATATGAAGTATCAATTTTTACAATATTTTTTTTATATTTCTTGCAATGTTTTATTTTGTTTCTTTGGTTCAAATGAGCGCACTATATCGTGGGTAAGAATCGAACCACAATCTCTTGGTTGAAGTAAGATAGCTCTTACCACTAGAGTTCTTATATTTCTTACACTAATACAATGTTACATGGTGTTTTGGCATGGCATACTACAAGTAATTGAGCATTCTTCTGTATAAGGTTTGCCTGGATAACAAAATGGGAGGGAACGGGATGTAGGGGAGTAGGGAGGAAATGGGATGTAGGGGAGAGAAAGGCATTTTTCTTACGGCGGTGGCATTGTCTCCATAAGCCCCTTCTCTTTCTCTTTTTCTTTCTCTTTCTCTTTTCACCCAGTAGTAGTAGTAATGCTACATGGAGTATTGCTTTTAGTATTCCATGGGGTTAATTGGGTGCGATTGCAATTGCAAGGGGACTCTATTTTTGTGCAACTTGGCTGTCAAAGATGGTTGTACTGCTGTGCTCACCACACAAGCTTCAACCAAGGTTCTTTCCTCCAAATTCTTTCCAGTCCGTCCTATCACTTTCTCACTAATTTGGTATGATTGGAGTTATTTACTGATCCCGTTTTAGATGTTTCAGTCGTTTGTTTAGAAATTAACGGGCCGACGAATGTAATCTATAAACTAGTTTAAGGAGTGATGCACATTCATTACTGTACATGTGATTGTTCAGAAATACATTGTTGATTTTTTGTCACATGTCGAAACTTCGTTAGTTAAACTTTTTTTGAGCTAATTATGCATCCGGCTGTTGGCATAATCACTGCTGTTTTCAAATTGATGAAAGAGTTCAAAGAGAGATCTTCAATCACAGATCGTTAAGGCATCTGAACATCATACGCTTCAAAGAGGTCTTTGTAACGCCGACACATTTGGATATAGTTATGGAGTATGCATCTGGTGGCGAGCTCTTCAACAGAATATGTTCTGCTGGTCGGTTCATTGAAGACGAGGTTGAAAAACTCGTGATTTTGTTTTTGTGCAGGATGTTTTTAGTACAGATGCTGAAGTTTGGTCTGATATAAGTCTGTTTTTTGTGTGTGATAGGCAAGATTTTTCTTTCAGCAGTTGATTTCAAGAATCAGCTACTGTCATTCCATGGTAAATACTGTAAATTGCAGTAGCTACGTTCAGTAGAATTTAGTCGTTTATCTAAGACGTGCATTAGCAAATTTTTACTGAAATTTTCTGCAAATCTGTCACAGGAATCTGAAACTGGAAAACACTCTTCTCGACGGAAGTATATGTTAATTATCTTCGCATTCCGTTTAATTTTGCAGTAGGATCTAAGTCCTCCAACCAAACAGTACAAGTAAAATTCTTCTCTTCTTACCCCTACGCTTACGTACACCAACTTCTTTTTTCTTTCTTATCATCATATACTTTTGTTTACTAACTTCATCATTATCATTCTGCTAACTTTCTTACTTTGCCAAACCCTAAAGATAAACATACTTCAGATACCCTTAAAAACACCCACACCCTTAAAAACACCCATAGCTTTAACCCATAAACAAGTTAGTATAAAAAAGATATGTGGGTGACCTGGCTAAGTTTGAGCCGGAAAATATGGGAAAGAGTGGAACTATTCAATTCAATTCAACTGGAGATGTGACAAATAATTGAAGGAGGAGAAAGATGAAATAAGATGGTAGTAATATGTTATGCTTCATTTGGTATCGATGGTGGAGATGCGCATGGAGTCGCAGCTGCTGCCGTCCACACTCCCGCAGAAAGTGCAGTACTTTGAGAACCACACTGGTTCCGCTCACGGCTCTCTCTTTCTTCGCTCTGCTTTCTCTTCTTCTCCGGTAATGCAATTTCTTACTTTTCATTTCAGCTTCAATTTTGGTTACTTTTATTTCCATTCAAGTTAAGTTATACGAGTACTCCGTTTATTTCAGTTGAATGAATATAGCCCTATAATGATACAGACGATTTGTTTGTGTTGGTAAATGTGTAGGTTTGTGTACCAACTGCTGGTGTACCAGAGTCCTCGTTAGTAGATTTGTGGTGGCACATACTGTAATAACACGCCTCTTTCAGTAAGCTGTATCGGATTTGATCTGAATATTTCATTTACGGGTTTTGATGTCTACTTACCAAAGTTGTTTGTGACTTTATTCTCGTGACTGTTGCTGTTTTTCTACAGCATTCACTCTGTCATTCTGTCAGGCCTGGTGCATTTGATACAGCAAAGGTGAGGGCTTCTCGCCTTCTGTTACAGCAAAGTGAGTCGGACTGTGTTACTCTTGTATCCTGATTTCGTTTGATTATTTCTGTCAGATTGTATCCTTACGAAACAATCTTGTTCCGATAACTGTTTGCCTGCTCTATACTCGCCTTTCAAATGTTATGCAAGTCAATTTGATCCTCTGTGGTCCGTAATTTGTTTCCGATTTTTGTTAGCATTCACATATTTTGATCTACATGCATCTGTGGATTAAATGCAGAACTGCAGATAATTTATGACAGTTTTCTGTTTAATGTTCGCATTCCCACGTCATTTTTATCAGTCACGAGGCATGTAGATTAGGCATGTACGGGGTATTCATTCAGACTTGTGAGAAACTAACCGAAGAACAACATTCGTTCTCTCTTGATAGATAAGAGGCGTAACACGGTGAGACAGTAACACAGTAACACAGCATGCCTAACTTTAGGCGGATACACAACATGTGATTCAGAATATGCATTTATCAGTATCTATAGATTTTAAGCAAGCATTCACTGTGAAGTTGTGAACCTGTTGCAACAAAGTAGTAATGTTTAATTTGTCACTTGTTTGGGTTCAGGTTGCATGTCTGAAACATTTACACTTCAATGTGTGTGTGAGACATAAGCTTGTTTGGTACTCCCTCATTTTTTATGTTTAGTCCCGTTTCAATTAAATACTCCTCGCAAATCATTAAAAAAAACGTGGAAGGAACATGAAAAATGGAGGGAGTATGATAATTTAATCGGATTTGATGCATGTTGCCTTGTTGGTTCTTGTTTGTGATTGAATTGCTGATGTTGGTATATATGTTGCTATAGTGTGCTTGTCAGTCGGGTAACACAGAATGTGGCTACTACATAATGAAGTACATGACCGACTTAATCACTTCTTCTAATTTGAAGGGAACTATTGATAAGGTAATAAGACTTCGAGCACATACACATTTTCTCTATGTTATAATCAAAGTATTTATGTTATTGAAGTATTCGCTTTCAATTATATTGAAATTGTTGCAGAACTTCAAAGTACTTGCCATGTATTCACAAGAAGACATCAATGAGGTTCGCGATTTGTGGGCTAACTATTATCTTCAAAATTAGAAGTATGAGACATGCATGTAGTATTCAATGTATTAGCTAAAAAGATTGGTTGCAGTAGGAAGAGATTTTATTATTGGTACATCGCGTACTTGTGTAGCTTTTTTTATCTTAGCTACTTATTTGTTTGGGATGATGACTACTTTTATGAAATATGGAACGTTTGATCGTCCAATTGGGTGTTGTATAATTTATGAGATTTATTTTGGTTTCGGTTGGATTGCAGTTTCTTATAAAAAATACGGAAAGCATTAATAATTGATATCATTTTCGGACTGATTACTATGACAATAAACATGGGGCAGACAAAAAACTCATGTCTGTACTATAAAAATAAACATGGGGCAAACAAATAACCCATGTCTGTACTATGACAATAAACATAGGGCGAACCAAAAACCCATGTCTAAATTCATAATAGACATAGGGCGAACAAAAAACCCATGTCTGTAGTTTTTATAGACATGGGTTAATTCTATGAAGACATGGGTTAATTGAAAAACCTAGGTCTATGTTTTAGATAGACATAGGATATACGACCCATGTCTAAGTATTGGACAATAGATGTCACTCAACTTAACATGGGTCGCGAAACCCATGTCTATTAGTTAAAACGACCCATGTCTATGTCATGTTTTGTAGTAGTGACTTACTCAAACCTACTTATGTAACTTTTACCCGTTTCATGACGCAGTTAGCAAAATTAGCGTGAAATATGAATCATTAAATATTGTTAACCCTTGTTTGATTGACAGGAGATATTTCGGAGAAAGGTTAAGAGAAACATCATGAGCAACAGTGTCTTAATTCTAGCCACTTTATTAGCATGTCTATTAGGTTTCCTGATTTGGTATTCAATTTTGATTTGTATCTCTATAGTGTGGAAGGAAGAGAGATAATGTCTTGTGGCTATAAATTAATTGTTTTGTTATTAATAAAATTTAATTACTATTTATGTGAGAATGGTGCGCCTATTTTTTTTTTTTTTGTGATTTAGCGGTTCAATAGACATAGGGCGTACAGCATAACCCATGTCTATACTATGACAATAAACATAGGGCAAACCAAAAACCCATGTCTATATTTATAAATAGACATGGGTTAATTCTGGAAACCTATGTCTAATATAACAATAGACATAGGGTATTAGAAAAACCCATGTCTATGTTTTAGATAGATATAGGTCATACGACCTATGTCTAAGTACTCCCTCCGTCCCAATGAATTGTTTGCCTATTCCATATTGAGACGTCTCAATGAATTGTTTGCCTTTCTATTTTAGGAATGTTTTTTATATGCAATTTGACCATTCTCATGAGTTTTGCTCCACATGTCACTTGCTCATTGGATCCCTTACCCTTGGTGCCAAAACGAAAGGCAAACAATTCATTGGAACGGAGGGAGTATTTGACAATAGATGTCACTCAACTTAACATGGGTCGCGAAACCCATGTCTATTAGTGAAAACGACCCATGTCTATTTGATGTTTTGTAGTAGTGATTCTACTAGACTAAAGTCCAAGACTCGATTCACATCACTAGAAAGGGAAACTAAACAGTTGCGCACTAGCCTCAAAACCGGGTTTTTGAAAACATTTTCTACACTAGACACAAACTACACATCACAAAACAAAGACAAAAGAAAACGAGATAAACAAAACAAAATAAAACGAACATACACAAAAAACAATCACCACCCCGAAACATCCAAGCAAGCAACCACATCAACCACAAACTCCAAAAAGCTCCACCCGAGCATACATCATCACAAAACATCCTCCAAACTCCATAAAAGGGAAAAAGGGAAAAGAAATGAAAGTATATTACCGGATGTCTTGAGAGCTTTCCGAGATTCACGGCGATCGAGCAACCTACAAGGAAATGGGGAGGCAAAACACACAACACAACAAATATACGACCCAAAGAAACAAAAGAAGAAGACACAAAAGAAAATCTTTTTGGTATTTTTATGAAAATTTTCAAATTTATAGGAATTTTTAAGTTTTTTAGAAAAAAACAACGAAAATAAAAATAAACTAAACTAAGATATCGCTCCCTCACACTTAAACCGAGCAATGTCTTCATGATCGATCGGTAGTGTGTGGAAGACACTACAAAGAAGAGAAAAAGGAAAAATAAAGCTAAAAAAATCAAAAATGAAAGTGAAGAAAGGGTAGAATGTGTCAGGCCGGGGTGTAGTCAAGTCACCTAGGGCCGAGACGAGAAAATATATGGATGGGGGAAGAAATAAAAAGAAGAAAATAAAAGGAAATGGGAGGGGAGGGCTAGGTGTAATCAAGTCACCTAGCCCCGATTCCGCCCGATTCCGACTAAATCGTACCAAAAGGAAATAAAAAAAAAAGTGAATAGAACTTGTCAATTTGGATTTTTCAAATGATTCTCGATGTAATCACATCATCGAGAATTGGGAGAAAAGACCACAAAGGCCCCGAGGGCCGCCATGACACCAAATACATAAAAGGGAAGGGGAACATACAAAGAGAGACTAGCAATAAAAGACGGAAAAGAAAGGAGAGTCGCCTACCAAACGGTTAGCAACTCAATCATCTCCATCATCTCAGTGATCGATCGTTATCGGCACCTTGCTTGTCTTCATCATCGTTATTCCTCTTCTTCCTAAATGTAATCTCAAGTAACGGGCTTGCAATGGTGTAATGAGGTAGGGATTTGAGGGGAAACTCGATGCAAAGTGATGAGAAGATTAGATGAAGGTGTATAATTGAAGTGTAAGGGTGAAATGATAGTGGCAAAGGTGATTAGGGAGGTTGGGAGGGGGTATAAAGTGGTGGGGTGGGGCTTAAATGAAGAAGAGAAGGCAAATGAGGCTTGCAGGGGTCCTTCCCGGTCGGGAAGCTCACCCATCTCGAGCGGGATGGACTCAGAGTGAGCTGTCTTTTAGAGCACAACTCGTCCCGGTCGGGAAGACACCCATCTCGAGCGGGATGCTTCTCTAGCTCTTCATTCCCCTAGATTTTACCAAGTCTTCCACCATAAGAACATTACCAACTACGGGATAAAAATTCTGTCCCCAAAACCTTGAACCAAGCTCAAAAACGGACTTCCTCCACCAAGCCTTGAAGCTTCTATCATCCGTAACCTTTCAAAACTCCTCATCCTCACTTCAAACCTATCAATCAAGCTCAATAATTTCCATCAAAAATCCCTCCCTCACATCGCTTAAGAAAGTAAACTCAAAAGAAGAGGAAAAAGATATTTACAACACGATACTCTCCCCATCTACGCTCCCATAGCCATCAAGGGCTCGGAGAAGCAAGTCAAATGCTCTAACAACATCTTCATGAAGGCTCATGTGGCCGAGCCCAGCTATCTTCAAAAGCTTCCAAGTCGGAGGTAAGAAGCGATCATCTTCATGCTCGGGTTTCTCGTGATCTCCCGGGTCTTTCCAACCAACAAAGCAACAACTCTTATGACCATCCGGTAGGTATAGTGGTCTAAGGTCATGCTTGGTGTTATGGGTTGGGAGATCACACCTTAAGGGCGTTGCTTCTTCTACGGGATCAAGAATAAAATTCTTCTTCTCCGCCCGACAAGGATCCAATTCATCAACCATCTTACAAGACAACGGACTCGAAATTAAGTGCGATAAAGGAGGTGAAGGCATCAAGTTTTCTTCATTGGAGGCTCTAGGGGAGACCTCATTGTTGTCCTTACTAGAATTTTCACCATGAGGAAGTTCAAGGCCTTTGATGGCGGCCTCAATTCATTCTCCGCCCGACAAGGATCCAATTCATCAACCATCTTACAAGACAAGGGATTCGAAATTAAGTGCGATAAAGGTGGTGAAGGCATCAAGTTTTCTTCATTGGAGGCTCTAGGGGAGACCTCATCGTTGTCCTTACTAGAATTTTCACCATGAGAAAATTCAAGGCCTTTGATGGCGGCCTCAATTTCTTCGACGGTTTGGTTAAGCATAGCATCTCCAAATCCCCTAATCGGCTCCTCCAATTTCCCATACATTCAAGGCAAGTTCTATCTCTTTCTCCCAAGTATTACCTTCATTTTCACTCACCTTGTCAAGTTGGCCTAGAGGAGTCTTCTCTTCACTTGGCTTTGGATTGTCAAGATCCAGTTTAATGGCCAATACATTGGCCAATACATTGGCTTCCCAAGAGTTACTTTGAGAATCATGTTCAATTTCCTCCTCATGATCAACCCTTGAAGCTTCAACTTCCTCCATTATTCCCATAACTTCACCATCTAAGCAACTCTCAACAATGATCTCTTGGTTGACCTTCCCTTCTTCATTCGTGGCTTCATAATCAGTTTGATTGCCTTGTGGAGACAACCGATCTTCTTGCCCAAATGAACCTTCCTCAACAAGTTGCGGAGCTCGAATTCATGAGAACGTTTCCAAATCTGAGGTCTTTTTTAATGGAGTTCATGAGAATGTTAAAAATGACATTAAGTAGGTTGTGGGCTTCACTAAGGGCTCAATGCCTTTTAGATTTGGGGGTTCCAATTCAGGCTAGCAGGCTTACTAGGTTGGAATGTAACACCCTTATTGAAAGTATTGTTTGTAAGGTGTGAAGCATTGGTGCTAGGAAATTCTCTTATGCAAGAGGGTGCACTATTATTAACTCTATTCTGAATACTTTGCACTCTTATTGGGCAAGCATTTTTGTGCTTCCTAAAGGGGTTATTAGGAGAATAGAGGGCATATGTAGGAAATTTCTATGCGATGGGATGGATCCACTGAATATATTAGAGTACCTCTTGTGGCTTGGGAGACTGTGACCTTGTCTAGACAGGAAGGCGGATTGGGGATTAAAAAAGCAGAACTGATGAACATTGTTGCTGTCACAAAACTGGTGTATTGGATATATCAACATGAGGAAAGATTATGGATCAAATGGGTCAACAATATCTACCTTAAAGGGCAGGATTGGGAGCAGTATTAGCCTCCAAGTACTGCTTCCTGGGCTTGATAAAGCATTTGAAAAATTAAGGAGAAGGTAAAGCATGGTTTCCATCATGGTGTTTGGCGTGGGAGATCTTCTGATTACACCATAAAAGAAGGATATACTTGGCTTAGGGGTCCCCGATTGACTCTAGATTGGCACCCTGTCATCTGGAACAGCTAGAATGATCCCAAACATGCCTTTGTCACATGGCTGGTGAAGCATAAGGGGCTGAATTGCAGAGGGAAATTATATGCTCTGGGCTACTGTCAGGAACAATATTGTTGCCTGTGTGAATCTGACACTGAAACTGTGGAGCATTTGTTTTTTGAATGTTCTTATAGTTCCCTGGTGATTAAGCATTTGGAGAATTGGTATGGTTTCAGGTTGATTGTTAACAAGGCAGGCCATGGTCGACTGCATAATCTGAAGCATAAACTGCATACAATCATTTGGACAGCTGCACTGTAACACCCGCCATTTTTCCTGGTGTTTTATTATTTCCGTTATGACTTCGTCATAACTCTGTCAAATTTTGGCCTTATGTTTCTCCATTTTTCCAAGCTTTATTTTTATTTTTGAGTTTAATGATATTTATTTATATTTTAAAAAGATTTTTAATTCTTTTAAATCCATTTATTTGATTTTCCTCGTAAACTATTTATTTTCCGCGAGAAATTCTATTTCTCTACGAATTAATGTTTTTAAGCTCAGATTTAAGTTATTCCTCTTCCTAAAAATGTTTAAATAAATTTATATAATATTTTCAACTAAGAAATATTTCTACTTACTAAAAACAAGCCATTTATGATTTTAATTACGAAGTTCGTAAATAATTATTTTCCAACGCGCGGTTTACTCGAATTGCTTTGAAATACGTTTAACGATTTTACGATTCTTCTTTTCATCAACTTACAAATTATTTGGGACCTTTTCCCCATGTTTTGGACCGACCCATCTCCTTGTCGCACGTTTACTACGTTTTCATCTTTACGTTTCATTTTATTATGTTAAAACGTAATTACGTAATTCTTTTCTTTTCATTTATTTGATACATTATGATCAACCTTTCATTCTCCCACCTATCACTATTTTGGCTGGTCATTTGGTATATTTCTACATAGTTTTCATCAAAATTTATCATCATTTATGCTTAGAAACCATCCATTTCTTTCTTACATTCATTTCTCTCATAAACAAAAAAAATACTCTTTCAATTCCCTCAAAAAACGTGACATCCTCCAGAAGTCCTACACGCTGATTCTTGCTCCAATTCGAGTCATAATCGTCTCATTTTTATCGTCAAATTAATCGTCGTTGCGATCCTTCCGTTAAGGTAATAATCGATGTTGTTTTCGATCGTTATTCTCCTTGTTTTTCTTAGTTTTTCTCATGGTATTTTTCTGCCATGATTTTCGTGTATTAAGGACTTGTGGAAGATCCCGAGGCCAACGAGTATATTACCGATTTCGGATTTGGATTAGAGGTAACGTCGATGTTACTCGGTATTTCATGATTTTATTTGTGTAATTGCATGTATATTTTTATATTTTATTTTTGACAATATATGTATGTCATATAATCTGGAAAAATTTTAAAAGTTGAAAATTTGCATGTTTCGGTAATTTTTATCGCTTTTACGAGACTAACGATTAAATCGTCATATTAATTTGTAAAATCGTAATATTCGGCCTAAACTTGTAATATATGATTTTATTCTGTAAAAATGAGATTTTTGATGATTTTTAATAATTTGGTATTTTTCTGATATTTTTGATATCGATTATTGAATTATTACCGTTACCGGACAAAAACGATTAAAAACTGATTTTTAGTTCTAGTACTTAAACATTTTATTTATTCTGTTTTTTTACGTGGTGAAACTTTCTGGTAAAATAGAATTTTTTGACTTTTTTCATAATTTCTCGGAATTGTTAAGTGGATGAATTAATTAATCACTTTAAATCATCGTTTATCGTTAAAACCACGTTTGTCGTTTAAATTCTCGATTTCTGGTCCTTTGATTAAATCTGAAAAAAAATATGATTTTGATGATTTCATAATAAAATATAATTTTATGAATTTTAGTGCTTTAATAAAATATTAGGAAGATAAGTTTTATTAATGGAATTGTTAATTGTGAAAACGGGTTTTAAATGACGGTTTTATTGGAATTTGGTAAATCTGGAACTTTGGAAAATCTGGAAAATTAGTGTATTCTGGAAAATGATGATTTTTAAGTTTAATAATAATTTTTGGACAATAATACTTAAATATTTTTGTAATTACTATTTTTATTAATCGTTATTGTCGCGATTAGACGATAAACGAGAAAACACTTTTAAAACCAAGTCTAAGAATTCCGGAAAATTTTCTTTTCTGAACAGAATGTCTATAAATATATTTTAGCTATTTTACGTAAAGTTTGTACTATTTATTAAAGTCCATAATTAATAAGTAATGATTTTTGGACAAATTACGATTTATCGTTAAAATGCTTCGTCTTACCTAAAAGATTTATTTTTCCAGCTATTTTGAAAATATTTAAATCTGAAACTTTAAGAGTTAAATCATCCATTAACATACTCTAAATATATTTGTTGGTTTAATTAAATAAAGACGTTCAAATATTTAATTTGATATTTGTCGTAAAATCCTATTTATAATTTTATTGACGAAACTAATAATAATTAGGGAATTTTAGCTTTATAGCTTTTGAAAACACCATGATTAGTAGTATTAAAATGCTTAAGACATTTTTAATCATTTCATAACACTTGTACGATATTTTAATAATTTCATAAACCCAATTGTTCTCGTTTTAGAAATTAATATCGTTAAGGCCGAAAGTATTAGTTTTATAAATCTATATCGTTTACTAAAATGTTGAATTAGTATAAACTAATATTTTCGCTATTTTGATATGATTCTATTTTTGTAAAGTTTCTAAAAATAGAAAGTTTTCTCTTTTAGAATATAATCGTTACTCCTTTTCTCTCCATATTATTTATAATGTTTATATCTTTTGAATATCGATAATGACTTTGTTTTGGAGTTATGGAATAAGGACAAGTGTGAGGTTAGAGTAATATATTCTAGGGTTTACGGTTTTGCCACCAACTATAAGGCTAGTGTATCAGGAATCGGTACATTGGTTGTTAAACCTGGTGACAGGTATCCCGAGAGTTTTGTACATTTTGACCTTAAGTTTAGGCCTCGCAGTAAGTCGCCGTCATAAGTTGAACTGGGTGACATGTAATCCCAGGAGGGGTGTGCATTATCTTAAACTAGGGCCACGCATTTATAAGTCGCCGCTCTATTATGGTTGAGTAGCCTAGTTATAGACCGAAGTTTGATTTGTTTGAACTAAGTTCTCGAAGCTAGTTTTTAGTATTCTCCTAGTGAAAGGCTAGCATTCATAACTACTCCTATCCATAACGCCATTTTGAATATTTTTATTATTATCAATAAAATTTTGATTTGCAGGTTGGCAAATGTTTTACGTTTTCTCCGAAAAACTCATTTTTATTATATTGTTTCGATACGTGAAGTTTTTCACTGAAAACTTATTTTCATTATAATATTTTACTGTTTTCCGTTTTTACTATTTTTTTCTATAATACTAATTATAGTTTTGAAATTCTGTTATGCGGCTGGGAGAACGTTGACGTTGCTCCCCACTGATTGTGGCCGTTATGTTTAACATGGCAGGTGTATGTGTTTCCCTTCGGGTGGGCTAGCGAGCAGTTATGGATCCTACTTGTTTAATTAAGATCACTGTATTATGGATTGTTAAAACCCTTTTTATGGATTTTATTTTATTTGTTTTATTTTGTAGCCATTTTTATTTTATGGCTTATGTATTGACTTACCATTTTTATTTAATCAAGACATAGCTTGTGGACATGACATAGGTCCACCCCGACGCGGCCACGCGCGGGTTTGGTGAGGCGAATGAATCTCCATATGAGATGGTCAGATTGAAATTTAAATCGAAGTTGGAGTCGCCACCGAATTTTATGGTTATTCGGAACCGTTCGAGCCCACTCTATGTCGTAGTGGACCGTGTACAAAATACGGCCCATTTCCGATGTGAGAGTTTATTGGGCTCGTCCCTTTGCAGGTCGATACAGATGCCGACTTGAGCGGTTAATCGTATATTGAATGACTCTCGTTGCCAATGGTTTCGGACAACCGAAAACCACGATTCTGAGTAAGGGGTGAGGGTACGTGTTGGGAAGTTCACTAAGAACACCCAACCCCGCCCGCACATTAGCGGCCTCTACTAGGATATCGAATGATTTTTTAATACGCGCGTTAGTTGAACGATGAATGATATGCAAACATTGTTTTCCTAAGCATGTGAGGAATTGAACGGGTTGCTAAGTCGTTTTATGCATGAAAGATTAACGTCGAAGTTTAATTTAACATGTGAGATTCGTTTTAGTATAATAAAACAAATGATGAATTTGCTACAAAATGAACAAACGAGTTAGTATCGATTTGTAAAATAATATAGCAAAAATAAATATGCGAGATCGAGGAAATAAATATTAATCGAAATCTGAAAAATATTGTTGAAAAGACGTTGTTGTATAAAAAACGATGTTCGAAAAATAATAAAAAAGAACGAGAAGGGCGCGCCAAGGCAGCCGGCCGCGGGGCTCGCCCGGGACGCCGGCGAGTCGCGTGTCGGGCTGGTTCCGAGAGCGGTTTTTTGGAAATCCGATTAAATCGCGTACGAATATTGCATGATCCGTACTCGAGTTAATATTTTCGACATTCGTTGTATTCGACGGTTGACTACGAAATCAATGTCAAATACTTGGAATGGTTTTAGAAAAGATGTAAATTTTAGAAATCGTTTCGTAGAATAAATAATAAAACGACCGAAAAAGTTTTTAAAAAAAGGTTCGGGTTTCAGGCCCATGCGCGAGTCGCCTGGGCGTGGCGCGACTCGCGTGCGGGTCTGTCCGGTTTTTTATTTTTTGTTCGAAATTGCTAATTTTGATAAATCGTGTACAAAATATGAATTAATCTGTATTCGATTCATGTTTTCGATATTCGTCGTATCCGATATTCGATTATGAAATCGGTATCGGATGTTCGGAATAAATTAAAAAAAGGTTTTGTAAAATTGTTTGAAAAAAGAATTTGAACGAGAAAAGATGTAACGATTTTTAATATCGTCGAGATCTTGATATAATTCTTTTCGATACAATATTCGATTATAGAGAATCGATATCGTATTTTTAAGAATGTTCGTTATAAAAATAGTTTTTTTTTAATATCGATATTAGAAATAAAAAAGACGACGCTTGACCCGTAAAAAAGGACACGGACGACGAGGAGGAGAAGAGAAGAAAAAAGGAGAAATCGGGTTTAGTACACCCTCAACCTACATGCTTTTGTTAACTCGGATTGGGGTTTCGTCGGGATGTGGCTAGGCACGGGAGCATCGAGTGATGTCGGTCGGGCTAGGTTGGCTCGGTGAAGGTGACGGGTACGAGGGAGTCGGTTTCCTTCGGGTTTGGATGTGATATATCGGTTTCTCGATGCTAGGTGTAAGGAGTTTTATGGATGTGTGTTGTGATATTTTCCGACTTCTCTCAGGAATTTTGTCTGTATGATGTTTTCTGATTAATGTGTTGTATGCAAGGGGCTATTTATAGGAAATTCCCGACCTTGGCTAGGAGAGGTGCACTTGAATTAGAATTACCGCTTGGGTAAGAAGCTGAGAAGAACGAGAATTCCGTTTTCTTGTGAAGGAAGAAAAGGAGACCCGGCTGGTTTATGCTTCTCGGCCGAGTGTTTGCACTCGGTCGGGCGTTTGAATCGGTTTTCGGATAGGATTCCTGCTTGAGATCAAATTTCATCCTTAAACGGAATTGTTTATTATTTTGTGAAGCTGATTTTTATGGAGTTGGAGTCCGAATTGGACACGTGAGACATCACGGTCGGTCCACAAGTCTCGGGAAAATCTTTGACCGGGTTTTGACTCGGTCGCTAAAAGACGGTTTTACCCCTGGTGTCGGATTCGACACAAATTAGTGTTATTTGACTCGAAACGACCCACTAGGCCTGAATTTGAGGTTGATTTTGTGAAATTTGTACTCCTTAAAAAAACCAAGCTAAATATCCATGATTTCGAGCCCATTTCCGAGTACGTTAAAGCACGTTAGCGTCCGATCATCATCGGGTGTTTGTCGGAAACTACTATAGACACCTAGCAGCAAAATGTTGGTGTCTACAGAGCCCTCACTCTGACTGAGGCTTGGACAGGGCGAAAGTCAGAGTAGCCACCAGGTCAATCAAGGATTAAAACCCGGTAGCTTCCGGTCGGGTCGTTTAAGGTCCATTAGACCTGCGTGAAGGGCCCGCCGGCCACAGACTGGAAATGTACCTGAGCTGATGATAACTCCGTGGGGAATTGAACTCGTCGCATAAGACTTAAAATGGGCCTGTATGTGGGCTCATCTTGTTAAATGCCGTTGGGGAGTTATGCAAATTGCATGGTCCTGTTCGAGTCGTCCTGTACATATTTATGCAAAGTAGCAAATTTTTGCATGTAATATTTGTAGGAAAAAATGACTCGTGCTGGGGAATAAAAATTTTGAGAAAAGGTTTGAATTTTTGAGTTTGTAGGAGTCTTTGAGAATTAGGGAATTTTTTGACTCTGAAAAGGAATAGGAATGCTCGGGATGACTTAGCTAAGCCTCAGGATAAGGATTGTATGCTAAATGCTCTAGGATTGGGAATCCTAAGGTGAGGAGGAGAAATTGGTTTCATGCTATAAATACCCCCTCCTTGCTTCATAAATTCTCATAATTCCACAATTCTCTTTTTCTTTTAAAGAAAAGAACAAGCCCTGAGAAATTATTCTCTCTTTTTTTTAGAAATCCAACTATGGGAATCGACCGATTAGTTGGAATGCTGCATGAATGGTCCAAGTATTTCAGAGATGCCGATAGGGCTATCCTAAATCAGAATGGCATTACCCAATTGTCCGTTATCCGTCAGATGCAAGTAGATCGTCACTTCTTGGATGCTTGCTTGTCCTATTGGGACGATACCTATCATGTATTTGGTTTTCCTCGAGGAGAAATTTGCCCTATTCCTGAGGAAATTGCTGCTGCAGGGGGATGGAATCCCATACTTCGCCCTGCCATCCCTTTTTCAGTTCCTGACCCAAGGAGGAAGTTACGGGAATTTTTAGGGCTTTCTCATATGGAGGTATCCCGTATGCTAGAAGGGGATACCGTTTCCTTGATCAATTTAGCTGAAAAATTCATGAATCCAGATGATGTCCGGGTCAGGCCGGTCCACAGCCGTAGGGCCTTTACTTTTCGTATGCTCCATGTCTATGCCTTCGAAGGGCATATGGATTTATTATCTTGCATGGGCCACGTTAGACTTTTCACCGTGGCTGATCTGATGGAGACGGAGCATAGCCCGGCTTGGTTGATTACAGGAGAAATTATCCAGGGTTTGGATAATCGCAAGAGGGATCCGTCGGTCCGACTGACCGGGAGTACCCGTCTTCTACAGGTATGCCGTTTTTGATTTTTTAAGGCTTTTCCGATTTTTTCGGTTTTTGCGGCTTTTTCCCGATTTTCCCGATTTCTGCGGTTTTCTCGGTTTTCGCGTTTTTCACGGTTTTTTTTTTGACGTGATTTTGACGATTTTTGCGATTTTGATTTTTTGCGGGTTTTTCAGCTGTGGCTGTTTGAGAGACTATCAATCTTGGATCCTCCCTTAGACGTGAGCCGGTATCAACCCAGGCAAGTAATGGCGAGGAGACGAGCTATTCCCTTTTCTCGCTTCAACACCCAAAAATATTGGGATGAGGTGCTATCCTTCCATGGAGGCCTAGTGATCCGCTGGGCCGTGCCATGGTGACCGATTTACGTTTGGACTGGCTTGGAGTCCCGAGACAGGGCTAGATATCAGGTAATCCTATCTTTTAGCCAGACAATTCACCTCTTTCCCGATCGCATACTTAGGCAATATGGTCGGGTGCAAAGAATCCCGGAAATTGAGGCAGTCGTGAGTGAATCTACTCAGTTGACGGATGTAATGTGTGACACCTGGATGCAAAGGTGGTATACACGAGCTACTTGGCCTGTTCCTAAAAATCCTCATTCGATCTGGGTAACTGACTCTTATGTAAGATGGACCCGAGCTGATTCAGCTAAAACTCGTGCTGCCTTGAAAACTGACGAGGCCTATGACCTGTTACGTCGGGAGCATGCTAAAGATAATAGTAGCTTCTTTGTCGAAGAAGCTACTTCGACAGGTCAGAAAAGGAGATCTAGGACTCAGACTGAAGGGTCCACTACTAAAGGTGTATGGGGGAAAGTGAGCCCCCAGACGGATTTAGAAAGGAGACTAGGTCCAAAGCTGGCAGGTAAGGACCGACTTGGTTCTCGAGACAGGCTTCCCGAACCCGTTAGGGCTCGGCTTGGACCGGTGCAAATGGTGGATGACCCAAAATCGAATAAGCGGGTTCGAACTAAAGAAATTCCCCTTGTGATTAGGGAACGTTCGCCTCCACCCCGTCAGCCTCGGGCTCCACGTGACCCGAAAGATAAGGGGAAAGGAAAAATGTATGAGTAGTCTCCTAAATTTATTATTTAAGTATTACTACTATTTTTGTGGTGTGATTTTGTTTGTGTTTTTTTTTGTGATGTATTTTTGAAATAATAAAAAGACATATTAGTGAATACCGTTCCCGTCTTTTTGTTATTGCAATGGTTGTACCCTTTTGAGGGGTAGCCTATGTATCCAAAATTAATGGAATCAAACCTTCCGTAGTTCATGAGTATTTTTGTAATTTTTCGAAATACATCAAGATTATTAATTCGAGATGTGCGACGGTAGGATAAATGATCCTAACTTATTGACTTGCTTAAAATTTTTTGAAAATTCATAAAAAGACATTTTTTATAAATTTTGCAAATGACATTGAGATAGGGTTCACGGATAGTAACGGTTCAACTGGTCCAAGTTTGTTGGATTGACGAACTCGTTCCCGTCCAAGTCTGTTAGCATTACTGCTCCTCCTAAAAGGATTTTCTTTACTAAGTACGGCCCAGCCCAGTTAGGTTTGAACTTTCCCCTTTGGTCCATTGGTAGTAAATCTCGAACGGATTTTAGGACTAGATCGCCCTCCTTGATGTTCCTGGGCCTAACCCTTTTGTTAAAAGCCCGTTGGATTCTTTTCTGATATATCTGAATATTATTCAGAGCCCGGGACCGCCGTTCGTCTAAGAGGACTAGCGAGTCATATCGGGCTTGGACCCAGTCCGCTTCTGGTACCTGACTTTCGAGCAGAATCCTAAGGGATGGTACTTCTTGCTAGATTGGCTGGACTGCTTCCATTCCATATGTCAGATAGTATGGAGTTGCTCCGGTTGCAGTTCGAATTGATGTCCGATATCCCCATAAGGCAAAAGGTATCTTGTCGGGCCAGTCCCGGTAATTCTCAGCCATCTTTTTAAGAATGGTGACAATTATTTTATTGGCCGCCTCCACCGCTCCATTTATTTGAGGACGGTAAGGTGACGATGTATGCCTTTGGATCTTGTACTTTTCCAGCAAAGTGGCAGTTTCAGCTTGGAAATGGGTCCCGTGATCGCTGATGAACTCATGCGGAATCCCGTATCGACATATAATCTTGTTTTGGATGAACTTAGCCACGTGTTTGGCATTCAAGATCCGGTATGACTCGGCTTCGACCCATTTAGTGAAATAGTCGATAGCCACTAGGATGAAGCAGTGACCTCCCGTCCCGGAAGGGTTCACTTTTCCGATTATATCAATTCCCCATGTTGAGAACGGCCATGGTGATGTCATTGTATATAATAGGGATGAAGGCTGTACATTGGCGAAAATCTGACAGTTATGGCAGTGTTTGACATACAACTGACAGTCAGTTTTCATGCTATTCCAGTAATAACCGAGCCTCGTGATTTTTCGGGCCAACATATGGGCGTTCATGTGTGGACCGTTTTCACCATCATGTACCTCGGCCATGACTCTTTCGGCTCGAGTTTTGTCAATGCATAGAAGTAAAGCCCCCTGTGCTGTCTTCTTATATAACTGTCCATCGTCCGTGCGGGTGAACTGGGTTGCCCATCTTCGTAGAGCTTTCTTGGCCCGGTTTTCAGCTCCCGGAGGATATTCCCCTAACGTTAAGTAGGTTAGAATAGCCTGATACCAAGGTTCTAGATCAGTTATTTCAATATCTGAGATAGTGTGGATGTATGCAGGCTCGGACCGCCTTTCGACGCAAATAGGCATGCTGGTTAGATGTGCTGGGATATTCAGTAAAGATGCTAATTTTGAGAGAGCATCTGCAAACTGGTTTTCTTCCCGAGGTAGATAGATGTATTGCACTTTTTGGAATTGTTTTTCGAGAACCCTTACTCGTGCTTGGTAAGCCACGAGATTCGCGTTTCGAGTCTTCCATTTTTGTAGGGTTTGATTTATGACTAATGATGAGTCACCGTGGACCCGGAGGTTTGTTACTCCTACATCAGCGGCGGCTTGCAACCCGTGAATGCATGCTTCGTACTCGGCTGCGTTGTTAGTCACGTCGAAATCTAGCTTGATGGATAATGGGGTGTGTTCCCCTTGTGGTGAGATTAGCAAGATCCCGACACCAAATCCACGGAAGTTGGACGCTCCGTCGAAATACAGATCCCATGTGTCGGTGTCGGTATGGAATATGTCTTCATCTGGGAAAGCCCAGGTATCGGTGTGTTCTTCCTCAGATATCTGGCTATCGGCGAGGAATTCCACTACTACCCGGCCCTTGATGGCTTTTAAAGGTACGAACTTGAGGTCGAACTCAGCTAGCATTAAAGTCCTTCTGGATATACGGCCGTTGAGGATGGGCTTTTCAAATAGATACTTGATTGGATCCATTTTGGATAGGACGTGTACCTCGTGACTAAGCATGTAGTGTCGGAGCTTTTTAGTGGCCCATACTAAAGCTAGACACGTCTTTTCGAGCATTGTGTACTTGCATTCGTATTCTAAGAACTTTTTATTGATGTAGTAAATAGCCCGTTCTTCGGAATCGACCGTTTGGGCTAGCATAGCGCCCATGGCTATCTCGGTCGTTGTTAAGTATAGCGATAGAGGCAAACCATGCGGAGGTGGCATTAATACCGGTGGAGAGGATAGAATTTCCTTGATCTTATCGAAAGCCATTTGACATTTGTCGTCCCATAGTGTTCGTTCTCCTATCTTCGGTTTCTTGAAAATGGGCTCACATACCATGATTAACTTTGAAATCAACCGGCTTATATATTGGATTTTCCCGAAAAATCCCCTTATCTCCTTTTCGGTTTTAGGCGGTTGCATCTCGGTTATGGCCTTGATCTTTGTTGGGTCTACTTCGATGCCACGTTGGCTGACAATGTGGCCCAGTAGTTTGCCTGATGTTACCCCGAAACTGCATTTTTGAGGGTTTAACCTCATGTTGTACTTGCGTTGTCGGGTGAAGAACTTCTTTAGGGCTGCAATGTGCCCGTTTCGGTCCTTGAATTTGACAATCATGTCGTCGACGTAGACCTCTACCTCCTTATGCATCATGTCATGCAATAAAGTGGTGGCGGTCCGTTGATAAGTTGCACCAGCGTTAATAAGCCTAAATGGCATTACGGTATAGCAGTAAGTCCCCCAAGGTGTGATGAAGGTGGTCTTAATCATGTCTTCTTCCGCCATTTTGATCTGATTATATCCGGCATACCCGTCCATGAATGATAGAAAGGCATGCTCAGTCGTGTTATCCACCAGTATGTCGATGTGTGGCAACGGAAAATCGTCTTTTGGGCTAGCCTTATTAAGGTCCCGAAAATCTACACATACTCGGACTTTGCCATCCTTTTTGGGTACTGGTACTATGTTTGCAACCCAGTCTGGATATTTAGACATTTGAATAAAGCCCGCTTTGAATTGTTTATCAACTTCTTCCTTGACTTTGAGACACCATTCGGGTCTCATTCTTCGGAGTTTCTGTTTTACCGGCTTATACCCGTCTTTGATGGGTATTCGGTGTTCAGCTATTCCCCGGTCTATTCTCGGCATGTCCTTGTAGGACCAGGCAAAAACGTCTTTGAATTTTTGGAGGAGATTGGTGAATTGCTGTCTCTCCTCGGGATCTAAAGATAGGGCCAACTTAAGCATCTGAGGTTCTAAAGGGGTTCCTATGTTGATGGAATCGGTTTCTTCGATTAACGGATCTCGGGATTCCCTTTGCTCGAGTTGCTCGATTAGATGCGGAGGCAATGGTACCTGTTTGTCGGGTTTCTCAATGTCATTGCAAGTAAGATTTTTGAAAACATTTTGAAAATAAGCCAAGTCATAAGCAGAACGGTTATCGTTATTATTGATAGTGAATTTTGAAAAGAGCTCGAAGAGAGCTGCCATCTGATCGTTGGTCAGAGGCGGGATAGGGAGAGCCCTCGGGACAGACTCTGGGGCTCTCGATTATGTGACTAAAGAAGGGAGAGGGGTTACAGACCCGATCCTAGTACTGGACCCTCTAGACTTTGACTCAGACTCCGACTCTGACTCTGACTCGGACTCAGACTCAGATTCAGATTCGATAGCATGCATATCTCCTTCACCAGTACTTAGCTTGTAGACTCGACCCTGACTGTCGGTCCACTTAGTTGTCTTCCTCCAAGCTCTCTTCCCAGTGTTGGCACCCACTTCAAAAATCAGCTTCGTTGGATCAAAGCTGCTGCTGCGGAGAATCAAGCTGACTAACTCTTGTTTAGGGGTCGGGATGACCTTGTCTTCCTCGAAGAGTAGTCCTAGGATGGGCTCAGTATTGGTTGCGCCCTCCTTTGATTCGGCCTGGATAAGGGCAAAGATATCATCTGGGATGAAATTGCATTCCCGAGCCAGTTTGGTCCCGGGATATGAGATAGTAGGCTGATAGAGGCCCGTTTGAATAGCTCCGAACACCGGGGTGACAAACATGACCGCCTTGGTTTGGTCCGTGTATCCGGGCGCCATGGTGTAGCCTAGACCGAGGTGGGATTGTCCGTTGTTCATGGTTTCGATAATTTTCCCGGGTGGAAGATAGGGCCTTGATGTGATTCCTGGTAGACAACCCAGATTCTGTAGCATCGTATCGATGCTAGTAGTGAAGTATGGACGGAAAAGGTATTCTTCCTCGATCATTCCCACGAAGTTAAATCCTCGTGGGTCGGTTGAGCCTGCCGTGTTGCAGCTTGACACGGTTATGGGAGTAGCTTCAAGAGTGACGATCCCATCTTGTAAAGGTAGCTTCACCTTTCTGTGAAGAGTGGAAGACACAGCTTTGACTGCGTGAATCCATGGTCTCCCGAGTAGCAGATTGAAAGATGAAGTAACATTGATCACTTGGAATTCTAACTCCTTCTCGATCGGGCCCGTTATGATTGTTAGTTTAACGGCCCCAGCAACTGATTTTGGGCTCCCATCAAAAGCCTGGATAGTTTTTGCAGTCGGAAGGTAGTCAGCCTCGGTAATGCCGAGGGCCTTGGCTGTCCTTAAGGGAAGGACATTTACTGCGGACCCGTCATCAATCAGGGTCATCGGGAGGTACTTGTTGCGGCAGATCACCGTGATGTATAGGGCCAGGTTATGGGTGGTCCCGAATGGTGGAAGGTCGGACTCGGAGAAAGTGATAAGTGGGCCCTCTCCTTTGGACCTGTCCCTGAGGTGTGGCAAGATCGTGGCTACCATCTCGGTGGGGGTAACCGATGAGTCGACCTTGATTTCATCAAGGGCCCTAGTAAGTGCTGCTCGATCTCCTGAGAACTAACCAAAAGCTGCCATATAGTAATATCAGTTCGGACCCTCTTTAGTTGTCTGACTAGGGCCGTGTCAGCGTTTGGCTCTTCGGGAGTGAGTTCCGTCCTGGAAGGTTCAGTGACGGTTTCCGGAGTGGTGAGACTGGCCGTGATGGTGTGTGTACCGGCCAGAGCTCTGGCTTTGGCTTTCCGGATTTCTTCGATGGTGATGGGGACAGCTTCCCCTTTGGCCAAGTAAACATCATCTTCATCGTCATTCCATATCCCGTTGATTTGGGAAATGAAAGGGGAAATGAGATGGGTGCAGTCAACTACCTCTCCAGTAAAAATGGCGTGAGTAGCAAGAGGATTATTTTTGTTACTTGGCTTGTCACTGGGTAGTGGTATCTTGCCACTTTCGATCAGATCTTGAATAAGATGTTTCAATTTCCAGCATTTTTCCGTGTCATGCTCATTGCCTTGGTGATAGTGGCAATAGGCCTGAATGTTGTAGCTCTTGGATCGCTTTTCCAGGGGAACTTCTGGAATTGGGCCTATCGGTTGGATTAGGCCTTTCGAAGACAGCCTTTGTAAGGCATTAGCATAGGTTGTCCCTATGTCGGTAAATACCCGATTTGGAGTATTCTTTTTGGTCGAGGTGTCCAGTGAGTTAACCTCGTCGAAGATGCTTCGGGCCGCCGTTGTGGTGGCGGGCTTGCTGGAGGAGGAACTGGCTCCTTGATACCCCTTGGTAGAGGCCTTAGTACGGTTCTCTAGCCTTAGATCATCTTCGATCCTAGTACCCATTTCGGTCAAAGTGGCGAAGTCGGATATGATGGCATACCGGAGATGGACTCGGTAAGCGGGGAGGAGGTTTTTGACAAAGGCCTCCACTAGCACTTTTTCGGTGGGCTTGTCCTCCACCTTTGAAGGTATTTGGTGAAACCCTCCTTAGGCTCTTGGGCCATAACTTCCAGAGTACGGATGGTAGTCTGGATTTCAGCATTATCCGCGTAGTTTCGCGCGAATTCCATTGCAACATCGTCCCAAGTTTTGTATTTCTTGGGGTCAAGCCTGTAGTACCAGGCTTTTGGGTGTTTTTCCAGAGAGGAAGCAAAGAGATGCTTAAACATGGTCGATTTGACCCCCTTGATAGCCATAAAGTCCTTGAAAGCCCGAATGTGAAGTACCGGGTCTTCAGTCCCATCGAACATTGGCAAGCCCGTTAAGTTGAGGTTAGCGGGCAGTTCATCAGTTAACGGTGAATAGTTACGGGCATTTTCCGTGAGAATGGTGTTTCTGGTGGTCAAGTGGACCTGTTCCTGCAGTTTTTGGACCGCGCCGGCCAGTGCGGCCAGAGGTCCGTCATCTTTGATCGAAGCATTGGGGGTTCCCTGTTCCACGGCACTAACCCGAGTGACGATGGCAATTTGGTCCTCCCGCATTTTCCTCAATTGGTCCTGGATTTGGGTCAACAAGGCGGTCAAGTCGTCTATGGCTTGTTGCGTCATGGCTCGAGTGAAGGGTGGCCTGTCTGTAAGAGCACCGCGTAATTAGCAACTTAACCCGAATCCTAAGAAAAGTACATCCCGAGCAAGGGAAAAGGAAGCAGACTAAAACGGTAATGACTCGGAAAAGACACCTAGACGGGCGACTTGTGAGAAGGTGGGCCTTCCTCAGGATCCAACTGTGTGGGTTGGGCCCTGTCCGAAGGAAGGTTCACGTGAGACATTCCCAGACTTTTAGACTCGATTGTGTAAATGGGCCAACCTTTGTAGGAGTATATCCTACGTAGGTGGGCCTTGCCTCAGTAAAATAAGGCGGACTAGGATAGGGGGGGAAAATCCGTGATGTAGGATCAACGGAGTTTCGACGCTAGAGACTTCAATGACTTATGACACGACCCGACACAGCTAAATACGGGAAGTCCTAAAAAGAGAAGGTTTTGAAACATGATATTTTTGAAAAGGCCCGAAAAAATCGGGGAGAACCGGCCCGTTTTCGAGAAAAACAGAAAAGATGGGCCGGGTGATGGTTTTGACAATTTCGAAAATAATTTCGAGTTTTGAATTGGGCATAATACCGGCTAGAAAAAGGCTATTTTGAGTAAAATCATAAGTCCTAAGTTCGGTATATGTCCGGGGTTTTGAAATTGGATATTTCGAAAAGGATGCAAATTTTTAGAAAACTGACAGTTTTTGAAAAAGATAATGTGGATCAAGTAGCACGTAGTCATGGAAACAGTATAATGACGCCATGTATGCTCTTAAGCTAAGTCTCGGTCAGTCTATAAGGGTCTATACCAGTGTACATAGCCTATCGAGAATCGGGGCGGACTCCCTAACTCGAGTTGAGATTAGGACATGCCGTAAAACCCATACGAATCGGCTAATGGACACCTTTGACATAACCAATTTGGACTATATCAATGGTATAGTAGGACGTCGGTCACCAGTACCGGCCCGGGAAAAATGGGGTTATGCATGAACCGTAAAACTAAAACGCGTATTGTACTAGTCAAACGATTTCTATTCGAGTCTCACCCTGAAGGACACCGAAGGTTATTAACGCATCAGTAAGTCCCCAGCGGAGTCGCCAAATTGTGGACATGACATAGGTCCACCCCGATGCGGCCACGCGCGGGTTTGGGGAGGCGAATGAATCTCCATATGAGATGGTCAAATTGAAATTTAAATCGAAGTTGGAGTCGCCACCGAATTTTATGGTTATTCGGAACCGTTCGAGCCCACTCTATGTTGTAGTGGGCCGTGTACAAAATACGGCCCATTTCCGATGTGAGACTTTATTGGGCTCGTCTCTTTGCAGTTCGATACAGATGCCGACTTGAGCGGTTAATCGTATATTGAATGACTCTCGTTGCCAATGGTTTCGGACATCCGGAAACCACGGTTCTGAGTAAGGGGTGAGGGTACGTGTTGGGAAGTTCACTAAGAACACCCAACCCGCCCGCACATTAGCGGCCTCTACTAGGATATCGAATGATTTTTTAATACGCGCGTTAGTTGAATGATGAATGATATGCAAACATTGTTTTCCTAAGCATGTGAGGAATTGAACGGGTTGCTAAGTCGTTTAATGCATGAAAGATTAACGTCGAAGTTTAATTTAACATGTGAGATTCGTTTTAGTATAATAAAACAAATGATGAATTTGCTACAAAATGAACAAACGAGTTAGTATCGATTTGTAAAATAATATAGCAAAAATAAATATGCGAAATCGAGAAAATAAATATTAATCGAAATCTGAAAAATATTGTTGAAAAGACGTTGTTTTGTATAAAAAACGATGTTCGAAAAATAATAAAAAAGAACGAGAAGGGCGCGCCAAGGCAGCCGGCCGTGCGGCTCGCCCGGAACGCCGGCGAGTCGCGTGTCGGGCTGGTTCCGAGAGCGGTTTTTTGGAAATTTGATTAAATCGCGTACGAATATTGCATGATCCGTACTCGAGTTACTATTTTCGACATTCGTTGTATTCGACGGTTGACTACGAAATCAATGTCAAATACTTGGAATGGTTTTAGAAAAGATGTAAATTTTAGAAATCGTTTCGTAGAATAAATAATAAAACGACCGAAAAAGTTCTAAAAAAAAGGTTCGGGTTTCAGGCCCATGCGCGAGTCGCCTGGGCGTGGCGCGACTCGCGTGCGGGTCTGTCCAGTTTTTTATTTTTTGTTCGAAATTGCTAATTTTGTTAAATCGTGTACAAAATATGAATTAATTTGTATTCGATTCATGTTTTTGATATTCGTCGTATCCGATATTCGATTATGAAATCGGTATCGGATGTTCGAAATAAATTAAAAAAAGGTTTTGTAAAATTGTTTGAAAAAAGAATTTGAACGAGAAAAGACGTAACGATTTTTAATATCGTCGAGATCTTAATATAATTCTTTTCGATACAATATTCGATTATAGAGAATCGATATCGTATTTTTAAGAATGTTCGTTATAAAAATAGATTTTTGTTAATATCGATATTAGAAATAAAAAAGACGACGCTTGACCCGTAAAAAAGGACACGGACGACGAGGAGGAGAAGAGAAGAAAAAAGGAGAAATCGGGTTTAGTACACCCTCAACCTACACGCTTTTGTTAACTCGGATCGGGGCTCGTCGGGATGTGGCTAGGCACGGGAGCGTCGAGTGATGTCGGTCGGGCTAGGGTGGCTCGGTGAAGGTGACGGGTACGAGGGAGTCGACTTCCTTCGGGTTTGGATGTGATATATCGGTTTCTCGATGCTAGGTGTAAGGAGTTTTATGAATGTGTGTTGTGATATTTTCCGACTTCTCTCAGGAATTCTGTCTGTATGATATGATGTTTTCTGATTAATGTGTTGTATGCAAGGGGCTATTTATAGGAAATTCCCGACCTTGGCTAGGAGAGGTGCACTTGAATTAGAATTACCGCTTGGGTAAGAAGCTGAGAAGAACGAGAGTTTCGTTTTCTTGTGAAGGAAGAAAAGGATACCTGGCTGGTTTATGCTGCTCGGCCGAGTGTTTGCACTCGGTCGGGCGTTTGAATTGGTTTTCGGATAGGATTCCTGCTTGAGATCGAATTCCATCCTTAAACGGAATTGTTTATTATTTTGTGAAGCTGATTTTTTTGGAGTTGGAGTCCGAATTGGACACGTGAGACATCACGGTTGGTCCACAAGTCTCGGGAAAATCTTTGACCGGGTTTTGACTCGGTCGCTAAAAGACGGTTTTACCCCTGGTGTCGGATTCGACCCAAATTAGTGTTATTTGACTCGAAACGACCCACTGGGCCTGAATTTGAGGTTGGTTTTGTGAAATTTGTACTCCTTAAAAAAACCCAACCTAAATATCCATGATTTCGAGCCCATTTCTGAGTGCGTTAAAGCATGTTAGCGTCCGATCATCATCGGGTGTTTGTCGGAAACTACTATAGACACCTGGCAGCAAAATGTGGGTGTCTACATAACTACAGTGTGTTATAATCCCACTTCTACAGTGTTTCCGCCACTGTATTGCGTTAGAATTCCTAGGGGATTACAGTTGGTATCAGAGCATCACTGCTCCCAACGCTTACACCTGAAATTAGGGAAAATATCAGTAAATGATTTAAACAGTAAATAAAAATATTATTAGAAATGGGTAGAAACAAATAAGGACTTAACTGTTAGGATTCATTGTTCTTATAACTCAATGACTAGCATTGAATATTTGTTTCTTTTATCGAGAAGAAGATGAAAGAACAAGATGCTGATATGCTGCTCCAGATCGGGACAAAACCTGCTTAGCACTCTCAACGCCTGCTGACTCGAGTGGACAACTTTGTGCTCCAAGAAAGAGGTCGATGGTGACTTTTCAGCTCCGGTTTAGTTTGCTCAAGCTACAGGTTAGATGATTAAGAGTAGATCCCTGTTCCGTGACGTTTCAGTAGTAGATCCAGATGGAGCGACCCAAGACTTGTGTGCTCGTTCCTCTACAAGAAGATGAAGTAATCCTTTTTGTTCCCTCGTGAACTCTGGAGGATCGAAGATTCTCCTCTAGTTCAAGAACTTAGTAATATAGGATCATCAATCCTTTTCTTCCTCCCTCTATTTCTTCCAATTCTTCTCTTATATATTCTCATCTTCATTCTCTTGGTGAATCCTTGTTCTATTCTTCTATTCTACCATCTTTCTCTTGAGATTCTTTGGTTAGACAGGATTCTGTCTTAGTGAACCCGTGTTATAGATGTTTGAGGTTTATTAAACCCTTGTTACCTGGTTTGAGGATTTTGAGTCTGCCCTACTTTCTAAGCATCTAAGAAATTCTTGAGAATTAATTTGAATAGCAAAATGTTGCTTGATGGAATTAAGATGATACTTTAGACACTGAACCTTGGGTTATAGGTTACCTTGATTATTTTGGGGTACTTAGAGTTGGATATATTTGGGAGTAGTAAGAGAGTATGTCATATTTGATAGATACCTAGTACCTAACCTAGAACCAAACTAAGGGTAACTGATAATATTACTTTGGATTCTTTACCTAATGCTTATTTAATGGATGCATCGCGAATATTTGGGATCATAGAGTATTGTTTAAGGTGTTAGACTGAGTGTTGTGGTACCATTGAAGGTTTTCATTAATGTCGTTAGAAATTTTGGTTGACATAGATTACCCGTATTTCTTAAGGATTAGATCGTTGATCGTCGTTTAAGGTTGTAACCTATGAACTTTGGGGTTGAGTGATCTAACTTGGGATAAATTGTTGTTGTCCCTAGAGAAGAGAACTATCTTGCACAATCAAAGTTTGGTTTTATTGTGCTGTTTTGAGGAATATTATAATACGGATCATCTTATTGGGACTGTTATAACCTTAGACCAACGAGATTGTGGCTTCGTTGATTTAATAAATATTTTGGTGGTTTCGCTGATACAATATGAAATTTGGTGGAATTTTTAGAAACCTTAGCCCAATGACGTGTTTGAAGATGTGAGTGTTTGCGCCATTACCTATAGGTTTGAACGTATTTGAGGATTTGTTATACTTTCCCCAACTTCTTTACTTGTGGCATCATAAACATGTTGGTAATCATTTTGAGGATTCTGTGCCCAAGCATTGTTATATTGGTGGACCTTGTTTAGTGTTCCTTACTCGAGAAATTTGGAGCATACCTTGAGTTCAAACCTTATGAGTTTTGAAATTAGGAGCCTTATCGATCAAGGGTTTGGGTATGTTTTGTTAACCGTTGGAATCTGAATTGTGGATTTGATTCTAAAGCATTTGTGGATTAGTATCGTGTCGCTTGAACGATTGGATAGTCACGTAAGACATTTTTGGAGATAGTGACCGAGTAGTACCACCTAGTGCCTAATATTGGACTTAACGTTATTTGATGAAAATTAGGGACCCGGGTTGTGGGAGTCATACCGGGAATCTCGAGATGGTTAATTTAATTCTTCAATCCTTGAGAGTTCTATTTAACTCTCAAATTCGTCCTCCCCTTTGCTTCTCTTGAATCCCGCTTCTTCTTCTTCAGCCAATCTCTTTCGACTTCTTTATTGGGTTTGAAAACTTTTGTTTCGGTTTGTCGTTGACTTTGACTCTATTTATCCATTTATTATTTTCCCCAGACTTGTGTTATGAAAAGTTTGACTAATCTACACATTTTTGATTTTCATGAAATTTTAACATTTTGAAACGTAATTTCAAATTTTAAAACTCCCCATTTTGTAAAAACTTTGAACAATTTAGCGTTTTGGGTTTTCGTGAAATTTTAACACCTTGAGTTATAAATTTCATAACCGTGTACTTCGTTTTTGTTTTATTTTTGGTTGATAACACATGTTTAGACCTGTTTCGAAATGCCTTAACAAATTATTTCAAAGTATTTTGAAATTGATTCAAATTTTGATTTTTCAAGCGAACGGAATTTTATGAAGACTTTCACATTTCCAAAAACTTCGATTTCTATATGATTATGACATAAAACGTTTCAACTTTGTTGAAATTAATTTGTATGCTCAAATTTGATAACATTTTTGAAAACTTTCACAATTACTTTGATAACATTTCCGAAATTTTAACATTTTGAAATTAGTTTCCGTTTTATTGTTGGTGGACTTTTGAATCTGTTATTGAAAATTTTTGACGACTGGTTTGATTTTTACTAACTATAAATTTTGATTCCTCCAAACAGAATTTTGTTTCATCATAAAAACAATTATTATGAAATTTCTTAAGCAAAAATTGTTTTACTTTTGTTTTGAAAATGTTTGGTTACCCAATTTTCTTCGAGTTCATTTACAAATATTATTTGACGTCGATAATATTTTATCAAATAACTTTACTTTACGATTTCACTATTTAAAAAAAATTTTAAACTCCGGGTTGCTTAGCCCAATTCCTCTTGGAATAAATTTATGCGTTCGAATTCGAATCACTTCGAAAGTTGTAAAATTTTCTTTTAAAAGAAAGTTCTTCACAAATTGGCATCCCCATCTTTTCGAGTGGGGTAATCTTGATTCCTTTCTGCTTATTCTTAGTTTCGGGGACGAAACTTTCTTTTAGTGGGAAGGATTGTAACACCCGCCATTTTTCCTGGCGTTTTATTCTTTCCGTTATGACTTCGTCATAACTCTGTCAAATTTTGGCCTTATGTTTCTCCATTTTTCCAAGCTTTATTTTTATTTTTGAGTTTAATGATATTTATTTATATTTTAAAAATATTTTTAATTATTTTAAATCCATATATTTGATTTTCCTCGTAAACTATTTATTTTCCGCGAGGAATTCTATTTCTCTACGAATTAACGTTTTTAAGCTCGGATTTAAGTTATTCCTCTTCCAAAAAATGTTTAAATACATTTATATAAAAATTTTAACTAAGAAATATTTCTACATACTAAAAACAAGCCATTTATGATTTTTATTACGAAGTTCGTAAATAATTATTTTCCAACGCGCGGTTTACTCAAATTGCTTTGAAATACCTTTAACGATTTTACGAATCTTCTTTTCATCAACTTACAAATTATTTGGGATCTTTTCCCCATGTTTTGGACCGACCCATCTCCTTGTCGCACCTTTACTACGTTTTCATCTTTACGTTTCATTTTATTACGTTAAAACGTAATTAGGTAATTCTTTTCTTTTCATTTATTTGATACATTATGATCAACCTTTCATTCTCCCACCTATCACTATTTTGGCTGGTCATTTGGTATATTTCTACATAGTTTTCATCAAAATTTATCATCATTTATGCTTAGAAACCATCCATTTCTTTCTTACATTCATTTCTCTCATAAACAAAAAAAAAACTCTTTCAATTCCCTCAAAAAACGTGACATCCTCCAGAAGTCCTACGCTGAATCTTGCTCCAATTCGAGTCATAATCGTCTCATTTTTATCGTCAAATTAAACGTCGTTGCGATCCTCCTATTAAGGTAATAATCGATGTTGTTTTCAATCGTTATTGATGGGGGTCGGCTACCTGTCATTGGCCGCCTGCCAATCAGGCCCCGAGGCGACCAAGTCCCAAAAGGGGGAAGGGCCTGTCAAGAAGCTTTTCCCACCAGTCACTGGAGTCTCCAAGTATGGCCCCAATCCCTTGGGCCGTCCGCCAAACGGAGTAAACCAAGCCTGCCGCCTGCTTCCAGGGCGTTCCCGCCTGAATGGAGCCGATGGAAAACCGAGGACCCATCTGTCTTTTTATCTAAGGTAAGGGGAAATGGGTGGACAAGGTAAGTCCACGTGTCGCGCCAACATCCACCCATTTCCCTCCTCTTCTTTCTCTTTTCCTCTCTCTTGTGGGAAGGTATAAATACCTACCCACTTCCCACATGAGAGGGGTTGGACTTTCTCTCTCTAGACTCTTACTCTTAAAACGCCGCCTAGTTCCTCATGAGCTAGGTTCGTAAAGGCATTTCACGGACTGACTTAGGCATCGGAGAGGGTTTCCTCGGACAACCTCCGAGGCCCTGTGCGTTCATTGTGCAGGGAGCAGGCCGTTTTCCGCCGGGAAAGTCCGATTCCAAGAGTGAGAGGAAGGGGAGATCAAGGGAATCAAGCGACTAATTATCCAGCATCAATTCAATTACACTACCCGGATTCTAGGCCGGGTAAATTGTTTCCGTAACCGGAACAATTTGGCGCCGTCTGTGGGGAACTTACGGTTGTGCTCACGAGTTACCCACTAAAATCAACCACTCATAACCACAAAATTAAACACAATCATGCCAGAAATCGTTGATGACAGTGCAGGGGCGGGTCCGACGGTTCCTCCGGTGACCCCCCTGTACGGAATGCCGCTGTTGGAGAGGGTCCCTCCTGCCACAATCCTTGGGGTAGAGGGAACCAATCCCCTCGGTAGATCTAACACTGTTGTGACACCCGAGCTGGGGGCACGCCCTGGACGTGCTCTCAATCTGACCCCAGCTCAGATGGCACAGGCAGCCGCGTTCTTCTCTGCGATGCTGGATCAGGAATTCACACCTGAGGACTTGGTGGGCAGGGTCGCATCGGCTCCTAGGCAACCGTCCCCAGTCAGCAGGGACGAGGCCGGGGGCACGAGGCGGACCGCCGCCAGAAATGCTCAGAGAAAAGCAAGAAGAACAGCCCAAGTATATACGCATGTGCAGAGGCGCATTACCACTGACAAACCAGAACCACCTGCCCAGCAGGCGTTCTCTATTCACACGACAGAATCGGCGTCCGGAGGGCAGGGAGGCTTATCTCAAGGATTACAGGAGCGCATGAGGCCCAGGGAGCCTGTGTCAAAACGCTTAGGAGAGAGGCCAGGCGGAGTTTTCTCCAGGCTAACACCTGCGGCCAAGGAACAGTCAGCCCCCGGCTTATCCCAAAGCTTGCAATCCGGACTCAACCGAGGACAACCGCTCGAGTCCAGGTACCATCAGGGTGAAAACCTCTGCCACTCCCAGAGGAAGAGGCCCAGGCAGACCTCCTCGGGAACAGAGGACGAGGCAGCTAGCAGACCGCCACCGAGGCACCGCTCCCCCAGTACGAGGAAACCAACCCATAAACAATGGGAATCTCATGGTAACCAGTCTGGGGAGAGCAGGTCACGACTGGTAGGCAGGCCTACGAAGACCCCATTGCACCCTGAGGTACAAGAGTACCCCATTCCCAAAATCAAAATGCCCACCATCAAATTTGACGGGACGACAGACCCCGAAGACCACCTGGCAGCCTTTGAGAGCCACATGGGCATGTATGATGTAGATGATGCCATCTGGTGCAAAGTTTTCCCTACCACCCTGGTGGGACTTGCGCAGGGTTGGTTCAGAGATCTCCGCCAGGGGTCAATCAGATTCTTCATAGAGTTGGCTGAAATTTTCCTTGAACAGTATGCCGGAAATAAGAGAAGACGCCTTACCCGTTTCGATCTCATGACCCTGAAACAAAAGAAGGGTGAGAGTGTGAGAGAATACATGAGGAGATTCGATCTATCCTACCAGCAGGTTAGGGAGATCGACGATTCCACCGCCGCCTACGCCCTGACAATCTCCCTACTTCCAGGGGAAATGAAAAACCAGATGATCAGGGCCCAACCAGAAACCTTGGCCATGGCCAGAAAGATTGCTGAGGGGTTCATTCTGCAGGAAGAGTTCCACGGCCTGACGGACACCCCTGCAGGCCAAACAAAGCCTCAAGGGGGACCGCAGGGTGGAAGGGGCAGAGGTGAACCAGGTAAGCAAAAAGAAGAGGGAGACACTCCCAAGAAAGAACGCCCAGTCTACCAACCCAGATTCGATAGTTACACCGCTCTGAACAAATCCAGGGCGGAAATCTTCGAGCTGGAAAAAGAAACTGCCAAATGGAACCGTCCAAACAAACCTCGCAGCCCAAAAGGCGACCCAAAGAAATTCTGCACTTTCCACGATTGTATTGGCCACACCACCGAAGAGTGCCGTCACCTGAAGGATGAAATTGAGAAATTAATCAGGAACGGATGGTTGGCCAACTACGCAGCTAAAAACAAGTCTCAGAAGGAAGTGTCTGAGAAACCCGAGGGATCAGTGCAGAACCGGATGGTAATCCACGTGATTTCAGGGGGCACTGAGGGCCAGCTCAGTCGAAGAAGTCAAAAAAGGCAAATGCGCGAGCTGAGAAACCAGATCTGCTACGCTGAGAAAGAAGGGAGCCCAAAGGGAGTGACACTAAGTATCACCCCTGATGATGCAGGACGGGTGATATATCCGCATAGTGATCCTCTGGTGCTGTCCCTAGAGATCAGCAACCATATTGTGCGAAGATGTATGGTAGACACAGGCGCATATACAAATCTTTTGTACAAGGATGCTTTCGAAAAGATGGGCCTGGAAAAAAGGCATCTACGGCCTGCTCCCGGATCCCTGTATGGATTCAGTGGGGCCGGCGTGCTGCCCATGGGCATCATCGACTTGCCTGTAACCTTCGGGGAAGGTTCCGCAGCCAGGAATGTCAGGGCAACCTTTGTTGTTGTGGACGCAAGGTCTGCCTATAATGCCCTGATTGGCAGGGCCACGCTGGATGAAATCGAAGCCGCAATCTCCATCAGAGCTCTCACCATTGCGTATGTCACAGACTTCGGGCTGGAAGGAAAGATACGCGGGGACCAGGAGTCAGCCAGACAATGCTACTCCGTGGCCCTACAAGAGCACGAGAGGGACAGAAAAAGAAAAAGAAAAGCTGACAGTTCCCCATGCAGGGAAGGCGAAGTCCCAGTCGAGCACCCGACGCCCGACCGCCTGGAACCAGGGGGCGAAAGCATGCTGGTGGACTTAGAACCAGGGAGACAGGTCCTGGTAGGAACAGGCTTAGAGGAATTCTACCAGGCTGAACTGGTCAAACTTCTGAGAGAGAACAAAGACGTATTTGCCTACTCTGCAGACGAGATGCCCGGCGTTGATCCCTCATGCATCGTTCACAAGCTGAACGTAAGCATGGATGCTCGCCCTGTAAAACAGAAGAAACGAAACATGTCTGCAGAAAAAGACGCAGCAATCAAGGAAGAAATTGACAAACTCTTGAAAGCAGACTTTATTGAAGTTTGCGACTACCCAGAATGGCTGGCAAATGTTGTCATGGTCAAGAAGTCGTCAGGCGCATGGAGAATGTGCGTCGACTTTACAAACCTGAACAAGGCCTGCCCGAAAGACTGCTATCCGCTCCCTCAGATCGATCAATTGGTAGACGCCACCAGTGGCTACACCATGCTAAGCTTCTTAGACGCCTTTTCAGGCTACCACCAAGTGTACTTGTGGCAACCGGACAGGGTGAAGTGTGCGTTCATCACTAGTTCGGGCACCTACATGTATAAGATGATGCCTTTCGGGCTCAAAAATGCAGGGGCTACGTACCAGCGGTTGGTTGATAAAGTGTTTGAGAAACAAAAAGGTAGAAACATCGAGGCTTACGTTGACGATGCCATTGTGAAAAGCAAGGAGGACAGGGAACACCTGACAGACTTGCAGGAAACCTTCAGTTCTTTGCGCGCTTACAAAATGAAACTAAATCCAAAAAAATGCACGTTTGGAGTCCGCTCCGGAAAATTCCTAGGGTTCTTGGTCAGTTCTCGGGGTATAGATGCCAACCCTGAAAAAATTCAGGCAGTTCTAGACCTCCCCGAGCCCAAGACCATCAGAGACATCCAGCGCCTGACGGGTCGAATGGCCGCCTTGGCCCGATTCATCGCCCGATCAGCAGACAGAGCCACTCCTTTTTTCAAAATACTGAAAGGAAACAAACAGTTCAAATGGGAAAACGAGCAGAAAGAGGCCTTCGAGCAGCTGAAGGACCATCTTAAAAGGCTCCCTACCCTGGCAAGACCGGTAGCAGGAGAAAAACTTTTCCTCTACATTGCGGTATCCAATATAACAGTCAGCGCAGTCATCCTACGAGAAGAGGCAGGCACCCAGCAACCTATATACTTTGTGAGTCATGCGCTGGGGGCAGCCGAGAAGAATTACCCGATGGTTGAAAAAGCCGCCTACGCGGTCATAATTGCAGCCAGGAAGCTCAAACCTTACTTTGACGCGCACCCAGTCGTAGTCCTCACCGACCAACCCCTGGAAAAGGTGTTGGAAAAATTTGAAAAATCAGGGAGATTGTTGAAATGGGCAATTGAGCTGAGTGGGCTTGGTATATCTTATCAGTCAAGAACAGCCATCAAAGCCCAAGCTTTGGCGGACTTTTTGGCCGAGTGCTCCCACTCAGGGGAAGAGGAAGCTCCTACCCAGGAATGGACCGTATATACTGATGGGTCCTCGACGGCCAACGGCGCGGGTGCAGGCGTCGTGCTACCCAGCCCAGAAGGCACCGACTTTGAGCACGCTCTCCGGTTCGTTTTCCCAGCATCAAACAATGAAGCTGAGTATGAAGCAGTACTCGCAGGCGTCAGGCTGGCTAAAGCCGCAGGGGCGGAACGAATTGTTTTAGCAACAGACTCCCAGCTCATCGCCAACCAAATCAATGGAGAATACGAAGCAAGAGACCAAGCAATGGCCGCATACCTAGAGATGGTAAAGGGAGAATTGTCCGGCCTGAAATCATATGAGGTCAAACAAATTCCCCGATCCCAGAACAACAGAGCAGATGCCCTGTCAAAACTGGCAAGCTCCAGTCTGCAGGACATCCGGAGATCAGTATGGGTTGACGTTTTACACGAGAAGTCTACTGATCCCTGTCAAACGATTAATGCCGTGGAAGAAGAACTGGAAAGCTGGATGACCCCTTTCGTCCAGTACAAGAGGCACGGTATCTTACCATCAGACTCGTTACAAAAAAGGAAGGTACAGGCTAAGGCAGCCTGGTTCATATTCATTAATGGAGAACTCTACAAAAAATCTTTTACTTATCCCCTGCTTAAATGCCTACGGGCGGATCAAGCCGCTGAGGTATTGGATGATATCCACTCAGGGATTTGTGGGCATCACATTGGCGGGAGGTCGCTGGCCCACAAGGCCCTCAGGGCAGGCTACTACTGGCCTACCATGCTGGCAGATGCCAAGAGCCTGACCCAGAAATGCAGAAAATGCCAACTCTTTGCCCCATCGATCCATGCCCCGGCTCAGGAGCTCAGGCCAATCCTATCTCCCATCCCCTTTGCTCAATGGGGGATGGACATCCTAGGACCCTTCACGGTGGCCACAGGGGGCAGAAAATTCTTAATTGTCGCCATAGACTACTTCACCAAATGGGTGGAGGCTGAAGCAGTGCCTAACATCACTGAGCCGGCAGTTAGGAAGGTGATCTGGCGAAATGTCATCACCCGGTTCGGTGTACCAAAAATGCTGGTATTTGACCACGGAAGGCAGTTCGATAATGACCCACTAAGAAACTGGCTGGAAAGCCACAACATCTCAGTCGCCTACTCAGCCGTCTGCCATCCTCAAACCAATGGACAGGCGGAAGCAGCCAACAAACAAATTCTGAATGGCCTGAAGAAAATGGTGGATGACTGCAAAGGCAGGTGGGCTGATGAACTCCCCAGTATACTCTGGTCCATCCGCACTACCAGAAAGGAGTCTACAGGCCAGACCCCATTTGGCCTAGTATATGGAGCAGAGGCTTTATTGCCAATTGAGACAAGGATTCCCTCTCTACGTTCCCTGCAGTACAACCAGGCTGAGAATGAAGCCGCAATGGTTGAGGCCCTGGACCTGGTAAATGAGCTAAGAGAGGAAGCCAGTACCAATATCGCTGCCTACCAGCAGCGAATGAGGAAAGCTTTCAATAGCAAAGTCCGACAGAGGAGCTTCCAGGTGGGCGAATTAGTTCTGAGAAAAACACAGGCGATTGGAAAGTCAAGAGAGCATGGGAAGCTAAGTGCCAATTGGGAGGGCCCATACCAAATAACTCAGGTTTTGGGTCCAGGCACGTACAGGATAGCCGATCTGGAGGGACAAGAGCTAGGCGCTCACTGGAATGCAGATACACTAAAGAAATATTACGTCTAAACAAGAGTGTAGGCAGTCTTTACTTTCACTAGAGTAAAAAGGCGGAGGACGATCAGAAATGTCGACGGCTCCGACCACCCCTATGTCAAAAAGAAAATTTTAAGAAAAATGAGAAGATGCAGATTTATACTCGTTGCCTGTTCACACTCGCGTCTTTCACACACAAACGAGCAGGGGGCAATAGGGGGAGGCCCCCCTGTTGCCAAAATTGGGAAAAGTGAACCCCCCAACGCAAACCAAAGAAAGCTACCCTGCTTACCTCTGGGCAGGCAGGGGGCAGGCCCCCTGGACTTTGAACGGAAAGTCAGGAGCAGGCCGTACCAACAAGGACTGGGGGCAGGCCCCCCAGCCTTGTATAAAAAACACAAAAGCTACCCTGCTTACCTCTGGGCAGGCAGGGGGCAGGCCCCCTGGACTTTGAACGAAAAGCCAGGAGCAGGCCGTGCCAACAAGGACTGGGGGCAGGCCCCCCAGCCTTGTATAAAAAACACAAAAGCTACCCTGCTTACCTCTGGGCAGGCAGGGGGCAGGCCCCCTGGACTTTGAACGAAAAGCCAGGAGCAGGCCGTACCAACAAGGACTGGGGGCAGGCCCCCCAACCTTGTATAAAAAACGCAAAAAGCTACCCTGCTTACCTCTGGGCAGGCAGGGGGCAGGCCCCCTGGACTTTGAACGAAAAGCCAGGAGCAGGCCGTACCAACAAGGACTGGGGGCAGGCCCCCCAACCTTGTATAAAAAACGCAAAAAGCTACCCTGCTTACCTCTGGGCAGGCAGGGGGCAGGCCCTCTGGACCTTGAACGAAAAGCCAGGAGCAGGCCATACCAACAAGGACTGGGGGCAGGCCCCCCCAGCCTTGTATAAAAAACGCTGAGGAATCTCCCTGCCTACCCCTAGGCAGGCAGGGGGCAGGCCCCCTGGATTCTAAACAAATGCCAGGGACAGGCCAAGCAAACAAGAACCCTCCTACCTACAGGCAGGTGGGCTGCAAATCAAACTCATGAAGAATCAAAATACACAAAAGCAAACAGAAAATTCACATATAAAAGAAAAAGTAGCGTCGAGGAAATACAAGACAAGTTTTCAAGTTTTCAAGACAAATAGTTACAACCAAGGGTACGGCAGCCGGCCACCAAAGGCCTCGGCGCGCAAAAAGGTAAGGAAATTAAAGCGTTAGCACAGGCGCAGCAGGGGACGAGCAAGAACCCTCTGAGGAAGACTGCCCTCCATGTTAAGCAGGGGGAGCGTCTGGACCGGAAGCGTCTCCCTCAGACAACCTACGCATTTGAGCTTCATCCTTAGCAGTGTAGAGGGCCCGGAAGGCATCTTCGTCAAAACCCGGGAACATCTCCCTGACAGCTTCCATAACAACCTTCAGGCAGGAGTTAGCACCATTAACGAATCCCGCCGACACCGCCACTTCCACCTCCTGGAGAATCTCGCCCCTCTCCTTCTCCCAGTCCTCGGTCTTCGTCGCCAGATCCTCGGTCTTCGCCGCCAGATCGCCGAGGGCTGTCTGCAGATCAGAGTTTGCCTTGGAAAGGCGCTCCCCAAGGTCAATAACGCTCTTCTTAGCGTGGTCCAGTTCAGCCAAAGCCTTTCTGGCCTGCTCTAGTTCAGCAAATGCCTGCTGAGCTCTCTTGGACTCCTCCCCCAGGCGAGACACTTCCCGTGTAGCTTTCTCGCTCTCAGACTTCCAGTGGATAGCCCGACCCCTGGCCTCTTCTAGCTCAGTCTCCTTTTTCGCCAGCTGGTCCTTAAGGCTGGCAATGAGAGCAACATCCCTCTCAACTGCAGAAAGGCGGTCGGGGTTGGCTAGTTCCTCATCACTCAGACGACCAAGGGCAGCCAGCTCCGCAGAGGCCTGCATAATTCGGGAGGTGCGCTTAATATACTGGGTCACTTGACTGGCAGCGGACTTGACGGTCTTGAGAAGATGGTCAGTTAAAACCGCCCCTGAGTCGGAGAGTAGGGCAGAAATATCCTGGCTGTCACCCGCATTATAGTGGAACTCAACGTTCTCCTCAGATAAAAGGGTGGCGGGAATCTCCGGAGCAAAACGCTTGGGTTCAGGCGTGGCAGTCTCCAAATCCACCACCTGGTCAACGTTAGGGGCCTCCCGACTCCTCTTTCTGGTCAGTGACCGGGGGGTACTCTCCCCAGTCTCCTCGGAACCTGCGGCCCGCGGCTGCGAGGGAATCTGAATCCCTGCTGAAAGGCCCTCTTGCCTGCCAATAGGCGAAGGAGTAGCCTCGAAAGCAATCGCCCTCGCAGCTGGCGAGGGGGTAGCCTCAGAAACCGCCGTCTTGGCGGGCGTAACTCGAGGAGGAGGGGGAAGCCTTGGCCTACTGAATGACAGGCCCTTCAAATGCTTCATCAGATTTTTCTCGCCTCTCCTAAAACCAGGGGGAAGAGAAGGGCGACTCTGGATGACAGTGAGGTTCTCGTCCAGGCCCAGGCGTCTCACCTCCCCTTTCTTCCAGATGAAAGTGGCAAGAGCTGCAAAACAAACAAACAGGCCGTTAAGGAATTTCCGAAATACACAAGAGTAAGAAGGAATCACCAGCACTCCTGAACTACCTTTATCCAGACCCGGATTCATGCCCAGCCGGGTCAAATAATTGTCAGTCGCTAAAAGCTCCGCATGAGGGAGCCATAAGGTGGGGCCATACACCCCGTACTTGTTGGTATGGCCTGCAAAGTAGGCCGTCAACTCCTTCTCCTTCTCACTTAGCTTAACCTCCAAGGCCTTCCCACCCACGCCAGGGTGGTACTCCTCAGGGGTCTCCATCCTAGTGTGGACGTGATTCCTGAAGTGACGAGGAATCCTCCACCCATGGGTGCTGTGTATGTAAATGAAGTTGTTCTTCCAATCCCTCAAGCTGTCCATACCAGGTCACACCAAACAATGTCCCTTCTGCCTCAAGAGGGACCAGTAACCAGGGGAGCCCGTACTCCCAGATGAAACCATCTGCAAACCCACCATGAACCGCAGGGCGTCGATGGAAGGCTCCATGCGGTGGAAAAGGCAGGTCCAGACATATGAAATCAGCGCCCTGACAGCTGTGGCTGTCAGCTGGGCGACGGCGACGTTCATGCGCCTGAAGATCTCCTCTAAGACAGGATGGAGGGGAAAGCGAAGGCCAAACTCTAAACATTTATGGAAGACCGCTATACACCCATCCGGGGGGTTGCATACGGTATCCTTTTCGCCAGGGACAACAACTGTGTACCCCTTCCCAAAGTTATAGAGCCGCTCAATCACGACGGCGGCGTTCTTAGCAAGGATCACTTCCCGATTTTTCGGGTCAGAGAACGTGCTCAGAGGGATGCGGTATTTAGCCTTGTCCAGATAATAAACCCTCCCCTTCTCCCGACGAACGAGGGGGCCGGAAGTTCGGGAAGGGTCAACTTCCAACGCCTCGTCGTCCGAATCGATAGCGTCGAACGAGGGGGGTTCAGGAGAATTACCGCCCCCACTATCCGCCGAGTGTTCCTCCTCAAAATCAACCTCCCTAGAGGAGGAGGCAAAGTCCATCCCTTCTCCCCTCCTTGATGGGTCGGTAAAGGGCAAAATCCTTTCACGGGTTCCCGACATGATTACTCTAAAAAAGGAAAAGATGCAGAAAAAAGAAAACCGAAGAAAGAAAAAAGAGCGGAGGATGGAAATCTGACCTAAGGATCGTCCGACAGCACGCCACAAGCCCGAAGAGGGAGTCTCAGGGAAATGGGAGTGCAAGGAAGAAGTGATCCGTCAATACCCAAAGGTTTTTGGCAAAAAGAAGAGAGTGAAGGAATATCGAAAGAAAAGAAAGATTGGAAAAGAGGAAGGTGATGGACGATGAATCACTTTTATAGAGGAAGGCATGCCAAGAGTCACTCAGCCCTCTAGAATTCGCCCAAGGGCAGCGGTCCACGTGTCACCCCTGGGGAGGTCTGCCCTAGGCAGCTTCCCAAGAAAAACCTTGGGAGGACCAAAGGGTGTCAGCAGGCTGGTCACCCTATGACGTCCCCCCTAAAAAAAAAAAAAAAAAAAAAAAAAAAAAATCGCAATGCACAAACGCGCCGTCTGATCTTCATTTCATTAAAGTCTTATAGAGGAAAGTTACATCTTAAAGACAAATATGAAAGGAAAAATACATGAGGCCCAAGAGTTTCAGCCTGACAGAAAAACAAATGCCCTGCCACGCAGGCCTAGTCATCCCCCTGATCCGGGGAATAGTCTCCAGGATTGCCCGGACTCCCGAGAGCCGAACCCCAGTCCCAACTTGGGGAGCCCTGGAAGGGATCATCTGAAGCCCCGTCTTCGTCTCTGTCGCTCAGGCAGCCAAGACCTTCGCTGTCGTCAGAATCATGGCTGCTGTCTTCCCAGTCCCTTCCAAAAGGGACAGCCCGGGACTCGTCGCAGGTGCGACAGCCTGTCTTCTTTACAGGCGAAGAAGGACCCAACTCCAGGGAGGAATCGGTGTCAGAGTTGAGGCCGAATTGTTCAGGGTGCAGCCATGGAAAACACTCATGGCACCCCCTATCATAACAGCCCCCTCCCTGGGAGCAACGCCTAAACCTAGGCGCAGCAGGAGGAGAGGACCTCCTGGGGCGTTTGCCCATCCTAATGGGGGCCTTCCGACCCCTCCGGCGAAAGCGAAGCTGTGAGCAGCGACTCCGGCGAACAGCTAAATAAGCCGTCCGCGCATATCTGAGCCTCCAAAACCCCCTGAAGATGAAGGAAACGTGTTTGACTCCGCGGTGAACTACACTTTTCTTGATCCAAGCCATGTTTAAAATGAGGAAAATGGAAAGATTGAAGGTGGAATGAAGCACAAATGATCAAGAAAGCTAAAGGTTTTATACCAAGGAAAACACCGCATTAATGGTGCCCCAACCATCTCTGCAAGGGAGAAGGCCAATCAGCGGAGCGGCACGCTGCCCAAAAATTCTCTATGCAAAGGGGGGTAATCATAACGAAAGACGTTTGAACTCCCTGAGTGCTCAGAGAAATTAAAGCATGTTCCCTCGGGAACATGCGACGCATTAAATGCAAGTGTCCAAAGAAGCAACCTCCCGCTGTCCCAGAACAAGACATCGCCTGCCGAGCTGGAACCCCGTTCCTCCTCAGCCGGCGAGGGCCAATTGATGGGGGTCGGCTACCTGTCATTGGCCGCCTGCCAATCAGGCCCCGAGGCGACCAAGTCCCAAAAGGGGGAAGGGCCTGTCAAGAAGCTTTTCCCATCAGTCACTGGAGTCTCCAAGTATGGCCCCAATCCCTTGGGCCGTCCGCCAAACGGAGTAAACCAAGCCTGCCGCCTGCTTCCAGGGCGTTCCCGCCTGAATGGAGCCGATGGAAAACCGAGGACCCATCTGTCTTTTTATCTAAGGTAAGGGGAAATGGGTGGACAAGGTAAGTCCACGTGTCGCGCCAACATCCACCCATTTCCCTCCTCTTCTTTCTCTTTTCCTCTCTCTTGTGGGAAGGTATAAATACCTACCCACTTCCCACATGAGAGGGGTTGGACTTTCTCTCTCTAGACTCTTACTCTTAAAACGCCGCCTAGTTCCTCACGAGCTAGGTTCGTAAAGGCATTTCACGGACTGACTTAGGCATCGGAGAGGGTTTCCTCGGACAACCTCCGAGGCCCTGTGCGTTCATTGTGCAGGGAGCAGGCCGTTTTCCGCCGGGAAAGTCCGATTCCAAGAGTGAGAGGAAGGGGAGATCAAGGGAATCAAGCGACTAATTATCCATCATCAATTCAATTACACTACCCGGATTCTAGGCCGGGTAAATTGTTTCCGTAACCGGAATAGTTATTCTCCTTGATTTTCTTAGTTTTTCTCATGGTATTTTTCTGCCATGATTTTCGTGTATGAAGGATTTGTGGACGATCCCGAGGCCGACGAGTATATTATCGATTTTGGATTTGGATTAGAGATAACGTCGATGTTACTTGGTATTTCATGATTTTATTTGTATAATTGCATGTATATTTTTATATTTTATTTTGGACAATATATGTATGTCATATAATCTGGAAAATTTTTAAAAGTTGAAAATTTGCATGTTTCGGTAATTTTTATCGCTTTTACGAGACTAACGATTAAATCGTCATATTAATTTGTAAAATCGTAATATTCGGCCTAAACTTGTAATGTATGATTTTATTCTGTAAAAATGAGATTTTTGATAATTTTTAATAATTTGGTATTTTTCTGATATTTTTGATATCGATTATTGAATTATTACCGTTATCGAACAAAAACGATTAAAAACTGATTTTTAGTTCTAGTACTTAAACATTTTATTTTAATCTGATTTTTGACGTGGTGAAACTTTATGCTGAAATAGAATTTTCTGATGTTTTTCATAATTTTTTGGAATTGTTAAGTGGATAAATTAATTAATCACTTTAAATCATCGTTTATCGTTAAAACCGCGTTTGTCGTTTAAATTCTCGATTTCTGGTCCATTGATTAAATCTGGAAAAAAATATGATTTTGATGATTCCACAATAAAATGTAATTTTATGGTTTTTATTGATTTAATAAAATGTTAGGACGATAAATTTTATTAATGGAATCGTTAATTGTGAAAACGGGTTTTAAATGACGGTTTTATTGGAATTTGGTATCTGAAACTTTGGAAAATCTGGAAAATTAGTGTATTCTGGAAAATGATGATTTTTAAGTTTAATAATAATTTTTGGACATTAATACTTAAATCGTTTCGTAATTACTATTTTTATTAATCGTTATTGTCGCGATTAGACGATTAACGAGAAAACACTTTAAAAACCGAGTCTACGTATTCTGGAAAATTTTCTTTTCTGGACAGAATGTCTATAAATATATTTTAGCTATTTTACGTAAATTTTGTACTATTTATTAAAGTCCTTAATTAATAAGTATTGATTTTTGGACAAATTACGATTTATCGTTAAAATGCTTCGCCTTACCTAAAAGATTTATTTTTCCAGCTATTTTGAAAATATTTAAATCTGAAAATTTAAGAGTTAAATCATCCCTTAACATACTCTAAATATATTTGTTGGTTTAATTAAATAAAGACGTTCAAATATTTAATTTAATATTTGCCGTAAAATCCTATTTATAATTTTATTGACGAAACTAATAATAATTAGAGAATTTTAGCTTTATAGCTGATGGGGGTCGGAAGCCTGCACCGGGTGGCCCGTCCATTTGGCCCAGTAAAGGCCCAACCCCGAGAACCGAGAAGCCCGTCCAACAGGCCGTCGAGTTGAGACACCCGGTTTTCTCCAGTGGAGCGTAGCTTCATTGGAGACCGCCTGCCCAGCAAGGTAAGGCGACCAGCTGGGAAGAGCCTGCAGGCTCCCCCTACTCGCCTGCCCCCAGGCGACCCCTCCCCCGAGCAGGGTAGGGGTTACCAGGGGCCCCTCCGCTGTTCTGTCAAAGGTAAAGGAGAATGAGTGGATGAAACAGGTCCACGTGTCACCCTGCCATCCACTCATTCTCCCGCTCTTTTCCCTCTCCACTTCTCTCTCTTGTGGGAAGGTATAAATACCCACTCATTTCCCACTTACAGGGGGTGAGATTTTTCTCTCTCTAGACTCTCACTCCTAAAAAACGCCGCCTAGTTCCTCACGAGCTAGGTTCATCAAGGCATTTCACGGACTAACTTAGGCATCGGAGAGGGTTCCCTCGGACAACCTCTGAGGCCCTGTGCGTTCATTGTGCAGGGAGCAGGCCGACTCCGCCGGGAAGGTCCGATCATAGAAGCGGGATAAAGGAGAGACCAAAGGAAATCAAGTGATCTATTACTTGTCAACGTTTCAATTTACGACCCGGATCCGGAACCGGGTTAATTGTTTCCGTGACCGGAACAATTTGGCGCCGTCTGTGGGGAACTTTAGGTTGTACCCACGAAATTACCCACAAAAATCAACCGTTCTCAAACGCAAAATTAACAAATTAACCAGTTACAATCAAACATGCCTGAAATTTTCGACACTAGTTCAATGGCAAACCCACCCAACGCTCCCCGTTATGGCATGCCGCCAGAAGCAACACCCGCCGCCACCATCACCATCCCAGGAGTAGGGCGGGCTAGTCTTCAGGGAGCACCGAGTCAGGGAGTAGTTGCCATGGCGGGACGAGGGGCACATGAGAGGCAAGTTCTAAACCTCACCCCTGCCCAGATGGTACAAACTGCGGCGTTCTTCTCAGCAATGTTGAATCAGGAGTTCACTCCAGACGATCTGGTAGGCAGGGTCGCCACGACGCCCAGGTCGCTCCACTTTGAGAGTGGGGAAGGAACCGGGGGTACAAGGCGGACCGCCGCCAGAAATATTCAGAGGAAGGCTAGGAGGACGGCTCAGGCGTATGCACAGGTGCAAAGGCGAATCACAGAGACCCATCTACAGCCGCCCGCACAACAAGGGGTTGCAGGTCCTGAGGAGGCATTCTCCATTCATACCACAGAGTCCACAGGTGCTCATGAAAGAAGGGGTTTGTCCCAGGACCTGAGGAATCGAATGAGGCATAAGGAGCCGATGTCCAAACGCCTAGGGGAGAAACAGGGAGATGTGTTCTCCAGACTGACACCGGCCGGGGAAGTGCCGCCTGCGCCAGGCCTGTCTCAGAGTCTGAAGTCCAGACTTAATAACGGCCAGCCTCTGAGATCCAGGCATCGACAGGATGATAACCTTGAGCCCGCTCAAAAGAAACGCTCACGGTATCATTCCCCTCCAAAAGACGATGAGGCAATAAGCAGGCGCCCACCTAGGTACTGCTCCCCTGAAAGTAGGAGACCGACCCCTGACAGAAGGGACGACCACGGTCACTATTCAGGCACAAGCAGGTCGAGAATGGTGGGCAGGCGAACCAAAACCCCACTACATCCTGAGATCCAGGCATATCCGATCCAAAAAATTAAAATGCCTTCTGTTAAGTTCGATGGCACGACTAACCCCGAGGATCATTTGGCGGCTTACGAGAGCCATATGGGCATGTACGACGCCGACGACGCGGTCTGGTGCAAAATCTTGCCAACCACCCTGATAGGTCTGGCACAGGGCTGGTTCAGGGACCTGCCGCAAGAGTCGATATGTTTCTTCATAGAGCTGGCAGAGGCTTTCCTCGACCAGTATGCAGGAAACAAAAGACGTCGTCTTACTCGTTTCGATTTAATGACTCTCCGGCAAAAGAAGGGTGAGTCTGTCAGGGTGTACCTGAAGAGATTTGATCTATCCTTCCAGCAGGTCAAAGGGATAGACGATGCAACTGGAACGTACGCACTGACCAACTCACTACTCCCTGGAGAGATGAAGAACCAATTAATCAGAGCTCAGCCAGAAACTCTGGCCAAAGCCAGAAAAATCGCTGAAGGGTTCATATTGCAGGAAGAGTTCCACAGCCTGCCGGATACCTCCGCAGGCCCCACCAGCCAGCAGGGGGGACTGCAGGGTGGACGTGGCAGGAATGAGCCCGGAAGGCAGAGAGCAGAGGAAGGGGAAACCCCCAAGAAGGAGCGCACTGTCTACCAGCCCAGGTTTGACAGTTACACAGCCCTCAACAAGTTCCGAGCAGAGATCTTCGAACTAGAAAAGGAGACCGCCAAATGGAATCACCCGAACAAACCGCGCAGCCCGAAAGGGGACCCCAAGAAATTCTGCACCTTCCACGATTGCGTAGGCCACACCACCGAGGAGTGTCGCCACCTGAAGGACGAAATCGAAAAACTAATCAGGAATGGCTGGCTGGCCAATTACGCAGCCAAGAATAAATCTCAGAAAGAGGTACTTGAAAAACCCGAAGGCTCAGTACAGAACCGCCTGGTAATCCATGTGATATCAGGGGATGCAGAGGGCCAGACCAGCCGAAGAGGTCAGAAAAGACAAATTCGTGAACTAAGGAACCAGATCTACTATGCTGAAAGAGCAGGAAGCCCGAAGGGAGTAACGCTGAGCATCACCCCTGAGGATGCAGGGCGGGTGGTGTACCCGCACAGCGATCCCCTGGTGCTATCCTTGGAGATCAGCAACCACATTGTGCGGAGATGCATGGTAGACACCGGTGCGTACACGAACCTGCTATACAAAGACGCCTTCGAGAAAATGGGCCTGGAAAAAAGGCACATACGACCTGCCCCTGGATCCTTGTACGGGTTCAGCGGAGCAAGCGTACTACCCATGGGGATCATAGACCTACCTGTAACATTTGGGGAGGGGGTTACTGCCAGAAATGTCAGGGCAACATTCGTTGTAGTGGATGCAAGGTCTGCTTACAACGCTCTAATTGGCAGGGCCACCTTAGACGAAATTGAGGCGGCCAAATCAATCAGGGCCCTCACCATCGCCTACATTACTGATTTTGGCCAAGAGGGAAAAGTGCACGGAGACCAGGAGTCGGCCAGGCAGTGCTACTCCGTGGCCCTGCAAACCCACGAAAGTGAAAGAAAAGGAAAAAGGAAAGCTGACAGTCCCCCCAGCAGGGAAGGCGAGATCCCAGCCGGTAATCAGACGCTAGACCACCTGGAACCTGGGGGAGAGAGCATGCTGGTGGACCTGGAGCCATGGAGACAAGTCCTTATAGGGGTTGACCTGGAGGAGTCCTACCAGGCTGAACTGGTCAAGCTGTTGAAGGAAAACAAAGATGTGTTCGCCTACTCGGCGGACGAAATGCCAGGAGTCGACCCAGCGTGTATCGTTCACAGGCTGAACGTAAGCGCGGACGCCCGCTCTGTGAAGCAGAAAAAGCGCAATATGTCCACAGAAAAAGACGCGACGATCAAGGAGGAGATTAACAAACTTCTAAAGGCAGATTTTATTGAGGTTTGTGACTATCCAGAGTGGCTGGCGAATGTAGTCATGGTCAAAAAATCATCAGGCGCATGGAGAATGTGCGTGGACTTTACGAACCTCAACAAAGCCTGCCTGAAAGACTGCTACCCACTCCCCAGGATTGACCAACTGGTAGACGCCACCAGTGGATATACTATGCTGAGCTTCCTGGATGCCTTCTCAGGGTATCATCAAGTGTACTTATGGCAGCCAGATAGGGTAAAGTGCGCATTCATCACCAGTTCAGGCACCTACATATACAAGATGATGCCATTCGGGCTTAAAAACGCAGGGGCCACATACCAACGTTTGGTCGATAAGGTGTTCGAAGGCCAAAAGGCAGAAACATAGAAGCCTACGTCGATGACGCCATCGTAAAGAGCAAAGGAGACAATGAGCATCTGGCAGATCTGCAGGAGACCTTCTGCTCCCTGCGCGCCTACAAAATGAAGCTCAATCCAAAGAAGTGTACGTTTGGGGTTCGTTCTGGAAAATTCCTGGGTTTCCTGGTCAGCTCTCGGGGGATAGACGCTAACCCCGAGAAGGTTTAGGCGGTTCTGGACCTCCCTGAACCCAGGACCATCAGGGATATCCAACGCCTGACAGGCCGCATGGCCAGCCTGGCACGATTCATCGCCAGGTCAGCAGATAAGTCAACTCCATTCTTCAAAATATTGAAGGGTAACAAGCAATTCAAGTGGGAAGACGAGCAAAAGGAAGCCTTCGAGCAGTTGAAGGAACATCTAAAAAAGCTCCCCACCCTGGCGAGGCCGGTGGCAGGGGAAAAACTCTTCCTCTACATCGCCGTAACCAATGTGACAGTCAGCGCGGTCATCTTGAGAGAAGAAGCAGGCGCCCAGCAACCCATATATTTTGTAAGTCATGCCCTGGGGGCGGCAGAGAAAAATTACCCCATGGTCGAAAAAGCAGCTTACGCGGTTGTTATAGCAGCCAGAAAATTAAGGCCATACTTCGACGCGCACCCCGTCGTGGTACTGACAGACCAGCCCCTTGAGAAAGTACTGGAGAAGTTTGAGAAGTCAGGAAGGCTGCTGAAGTGGGCTATTGAGCTGAGCGGACTGGGGATAACATATCAATCCAGAACAGCCATCAAAGCCCAAGCCTTGGCCGACTTTCTAGCAGAATGCTCCCACTCTGAGGAGGATGGCCCAACCGCCGGCGAGTGGACGGTATACACCGATGGGTCCTCCACGGCTAATGGAGCAGGGGCCGGAGTCGTACTGACCAGCCTAGAAGGGACTGACTTTGAGCATGCACTCAGGTTTGTCTTCCCTGCGTCAAACAATGAAGCTGAGTACGAAGCAGTACTCGTAGGCGTCAAACTAGCCAAGGCCGCAGGTGCAGAGCGGGTTGTCCTGGCAACAGACTCCCAGCTCATCGCCAACCAAATCAACGGAGAGTATGAAGCCAGGGACCAGGCAATGGCCGCGTACCTAGAAATGGTGAAAGGAGAATTGTCAGGCCTAAAATCATATGAGATCAAATAGATCCCTCGTTCCCAGAACAATCGAGCAGACGCCCTGTCAAAGCTGGCTAGTTCCAGTCTGCAGGATATCAGAAGGTCGGTATGGGTCGACGTCATCCAAGAAAAATCTACCTTCCCCTGCCAAACCATCGGTGCTGTGGAGGAGGCAGGGCCTGGGGATTGGAGGACCCCCATCATCCTGCTCAAGAAACACGGAGTTTTTCCAAATGACCCCGTACAAAAGAGAAAAATTCAGGCCAAAGTCGCCTGGTTCATAATCATTGACGAGGAGCTCTACAAGAAATCTTTCACTTACCCCCTGCTCAGATGCCTGGGGACAGACCAGGCTGCCGAAGTCCTCAAAGACATCCACTCAGGAATCTGCGGGCATCACATTGAAGGAAGGTCGTTGGCCCACAAGGCCCTCAGGGCAGGGTACTACTGGCCTACCATGCTAGCAGACGCTAGGAGTCTGACCCAAAAATGCAGGAAATGTCAGCTCTTTGCCCCATCCATACATGCCCCGGCACAAGAACTCAGGCCAATCCTATCCCCCATCCCCTTCGCTCAATGAGGAATGGACATACTAGGACCTTTCGCGGTAGCCACCGGGGGCAGGAAGTTCTTGATTGTGGCTATCGACTACTTCACCAAGTGGGTGGAAGCTGAGGCAGTGCCCAACATTACAGAACCTGCAGTCAGGAAAGTTATATGGCGAAATATCATCACTAGATTTGGCTTACCAAAGATGCTAGTGTTCGATCACGGAAGACAATTCGATAATGACCCCCTGAGAATTTGGCTGGAAGGCCATAACATCGCAGTGGCCTACTCTGCCGTCTGCCATCCTCAAACCAACGGACAGGCAGAAGCAGCCAACAAACAAATCTTAAATGGCCTTAAGAAGATGGTGGATGACCTCAAGGGCAGATGGGCCGACGAGCTCCCCAGCATACTCTGGTCGATCCGGACCACTCAAAAGGAATCTACAGGCCAAACCCCGTTCGGCTTGGTGTATGGTGCAGAAGCCCTGCTACCAATTGAGGCCAGGATCCCTTCCCTACGCTCTCTACAATACGACCAGACGGAGAATGAAGTGGCAATGGCTGAGGCTCTAGATCTGGTCAGTGAGGTAAGGGAGGAGGCCAGTGCCAATATCGTCGCCTACCAGCAACGAATGAGGAAGGCGTACAATAGAATAGTACATCAGAGAAATTTTCAGATGGGCGATCTAGTTCTCAGAAAAACACAGGCTGTAGGAAAATCGAGGGAGCACGGCAAACTAAGTGCTAACTGGGAAGGTCCGTACCAAGTAACTCAAATCTTAGGCCCAGGCACGTATAAAATCGCCAATCTCGAAGGCCAAGAATTGGGTGCTCACTGGAATGCAGACACCCTGAAGAAGTATTATGTCTAAGTAAATCTAAGGATAGTTTTTGTTTTTTCCTGGAAAATTGGCGGAGAACGGTCAAAGAATGTCGACGGCTCCGACCACCCTTGTTAAAATTTTATAAAGAAATGAAAGAGCTTCAAATTCATACTCGTTGCCTGTTCAAACTTGCGTTTTCACACACAAACGAGCAGGGGGCAATAGGGGGAGGCCCCCCTGTTGCCAAAAATAAGAAAATTGGACCCCCCAACGAAAATTCAAAAGCCTCCCTGCCTACCTCTGGGCAGGCAGGGGGCAGGCCCCCCGGACTTTGAACAAAAGCCAGGGACAGGCCAAGTCAACAAGGACTGGGGGCAGGCTCCCCAACCTTGTATGAAAAACGCAAAGAACCCGCCTACCTCTAGGCAGGCAGGGGGCAGGCCCCCTGGACTTTGAACAAAAGCCAGGGACAGGCCAAGTCAACAAGGACTGGGGGCAGGCTCCCCAACCTTGTATAAAAAACGCAAAGAACCTCCCTGCCTACCTCTGGGCAGGCAGGGGGCAGGCCCCCTGGACTTTGAACAAAAGCCAGGGACAGGCCAAGTCAACAAGGACTGGGGGCAGGCTCCCCAACCTTGTATAAAAAACGCAAAGAACCTCCCTACCTACCTCTGGGCAGGCAGGGGGCAGGCCCCCTGAACTTTGAACAAAAGCCAGGAACAGGCCAGATCGACAAGGACTGGGGGCAGGTTCCCCAACCTTGTGTAAGAAACACAAAGAGCCTCCCTGCTTACCTCTGGGCAGGCAGGGGGCATGCCGTACCTCAAACTTGTACAGGAAACCAAACAAAAACAAGCAGAAGAATCCTTATAAAAAGGAATAAAGTGGCGAGGATACACAGGATAAAAGTTTGTTAAAAGGATAAGTACAATAAACACGGCAGCCAGCCACAAAAGGGCTCGGCGCGCAAAAAAGATAAGAAGTTAAAGCGTCGGCATAGGCGCAGCAGGGGGCGAACAAGAGCCCTCTGAGGACGACTGCCCTCCATATTAAGCAGGGGGAGCTTCTGGGCCAGAGGTGGCAGCCCCTTCCGCCAGCCTGCGCATCTGGGCCTCATCCTTGGCGGCATAGAGAGCCCGAAAAGCTTCTTCATCAAAACCAGGGAACATCTCCCTGACAGCCTCCATAACCACCCCCAAGCAAGAGTTGGCGCCATTCACGAAGCCTGCCGACACTGCAGTTTCCACCTCCTGGATTATCTCATCCCTCTCCTTCTGCCACTCCTCAGTCTTTGCCGCCAGGTCGCCAAGAGCCGCCTGAAGATCTGAGTTCGCCTTAGAAAGGCGCTCCCCTAGGTCAGAAACCTCCTTTTTGGCATGGTCCAACTCAGCTAAGGCTTTTTTGGCTTGCTCCAGCTCTGCAAAAACCTGCTTAGCTCTCTTCGACTCCTCCTCCAGGCGAGACACCTCCCTGACTGCTATCTCGTTTTGAGACTTCCAGTGAGTCACCTGACCCCTGGCGTCCTCAAGCTCATCCTCCTTTTTTGCCAGCTGATCCCTTAAGCCAACAATAAGAGCAACATCCCTTTCGACTGTAGTCAGGCGGTCAGAATTCGCCAGCTCCTCATCACTTAAACGATTAAGGGTCGCCAGCTCCACAGAGGCCTGAATAACTCTGGCAGTGCGCTGAATGTATTGAGTCACTTGATGAGTAGCAGAGTGGACGGTCTTGAGAAGGTGATCCGCCAAAACCGCCCCGGAGTCAGAAAGTAAGGCAGAAACGTCCTGGCTATCACCAGCAGTGTAATGAAATTCTGTATTCTCCTCAGAAAAGAGGGTATCAGGTACCCCCTGAGCAAAGCGTTTTGGTCCAGGTGTGTCAGCCTCCAAATCTACCACCTGGTCAGCTTGTGGAGCTTCCCTGCTCCTTTTCCTGATCAGGCCCCTAGGAGTACTTTCTCCAGTCTCTTCAGAGCCAGCGGCCTGCGGCCCCGTCGGAATCTGAACCCTTACAGGAGAACCTCCCCGCTTGCCAACAGGGGAAGGAGTAACCTCTGAAGCGGTTGTCTTTTTCGCAACTGGAGAAGGAGTGGCTTCAGAGACCGACGTTTTCGCAGGCGTTGATCTAGGAGGGCGGGGAGCCTAGGCCTGCTGAAGGACAAGCCTTTCAGGTGCTTCATCAGGTTCTTCTCCCCCTTCTTGAAGTCAGGAGGAAGAGAAGGACGGCTTTGGACGACGGTAAGAGTCTCGGTCAAACCCAAGCGCCTCACCTCCCCTTTTTTCCAAATAAAGGTAGCAAGATCTGCAAAACAAACCGGCGAACGGTTAGAGAGACCATGTAAAAGGAAAAAGGCGGGTAAAGAAAAACCATCAGCACTCCTGAACTACCTTCGTCTAGGCCCGGATTCATGCCCACCCGGGTTAGGTACCTATCTGTAGCAATAAGCTCCGCATGGGGGAGCCATAATGAGGGGCCATACATCCCATGTTTATCAGTGTGGGCAGCAAAATAGTCCACCAGCTCCTTGTCTTTCTTGCTCAACTTCACCTCTAAAGCCTTCCCTCCCACACCAGGGTGATACTCCTCGTGGGTCTCCAGCCTGGTGTGAACGTGGTTCCTGAAATGACAAGGAATCCTCCACCCATGGGCGCTGTGCACATAGAGAAAATTGTTCTTCCAATCCCTCAGGCTATCCATCGCAGGCCATACCAGGGTGTGTCCTTTCTGTCTCAAAAGAGACCAATATCCAGGAGAGCCTTCACTCCCAGAAGAAACCATTTGCAGGCCGACCATAAACCATAGAGCATCAATAGAAGGCTCGACACGGTGGAACAAGCAGGTCCAAACGTATGAAATTAATGACCTGACGGCCATGGCTGTCAGTTGAGCAATGGCCACGTTCATCCGCCTGAAAATCTCTTCCAAGGAAGGATGAAGGGGAAAACGAAGGCCGAACTCCCAACACTTGTGATAAACCGCTATGCACCCATCGGGAGGGCTACATACGGTGTCTTTTTCGCCAGGGACAACAATTGTGTACCCATCCCCAAAGTTGTAGAACTGCTCAATCACACTGGCAGCATTCTTCGCGAGAATCAAATCCCGGTTCTTTGGGTCGGGATAAGTTCCCAGGGGAACGTGGTACTTGGCTTTGTCTAAATAGTAGACCCTATCCTTTTCCCGGGGAACAAGAGGACCGGAGGTCCTGGAGGGGTCGATTTCCAGCGCCTCGTCGTCCGAGTCAACAACGTCGTAGGATGCAGGTTCAGGAGAGTTACCACCCCCACTACCCGCCGAATTCTCCTCCTCGACTACCCCAAGGCCAACCTCCCTAGAGGAGGAGGCAAGTTTCTCCCTACCCATTTCCCTTTCCTCCCCTCTCAATGGGTCGGTAAATGGTAGGATACGCTCACGAGTCCTAGACATAGCATCTCTAAGTGGAATGAAAAACAAGAAATCGAAAAGAAAAAGAGCAAGAATAGGAAGTTAAAAGTCTAACCTAGGGTTGGCCGCCGGTGGAACGAAAGCAGGAAAGAGAAACCTCCCGGATAAACAGAGATACGAAGGAAGTTTGGAAGAAGAAAGAGAGTTTGAAAAAAGGAAAAGAATGAGTGACAGATTGCTTTTATAAAAGGGAAGGCAGTTGAAGAGTCGCCAACTCTCGCAAATCCGCCCAAAGAGTATTACCCACGTGTCGTACCCTCGAAAGTTAGCCCCTTCTAGCTTCCCAAGGGTAGCCTCGAGAAGACCAAAGGATGTCAGAGGAACGATCACCCTGTGACGTCCCCCCCTCCATTCAGATAATAAATAATAAACAAATAATAAAAATGCCACACATAAACAAACCGCCTGATTTCTTCATTTAAATTAAGAAAAACCTGGAAAACAGGCAAGTTACATTCATTACAAATAAAAAGTACAAAAAGAGCCCGTGTCCGGCTCACCACGCCTGCGCCCTAGGGGCAGGCCTAATCATCGTCAAAACCTAGGGAGTAGTCCCCAGGACTGTGGCACCCCCCTGCATCGGATCCCCAGTCCCAGTCGTCGGAATCTTTGAAGGGGTCTGCAGAGTCCTCATCACCATCCCGACCGGAGGAATAACCCCGGCCGCCACTATCGTCGGAGTCCCGGCTACTAACGTCCCAGTCCCTACCATAAGGGACTATTTCAGTGTCATCACAAGAGTCGCAGCCAACTTTCTTCCTCAAAGGGGAAGAAGGGCCCGACTCAGGAGAAGAGGCCAACTCCGAGTGACCAGGGTCAAACTGCTCAGGGTGTAGCCATGGAAAACATTCTTGGCACCCCCTGTCGAAACAACCCCCTCTCTGGGGGCAACGCCTGTACTTCGGGGCGTCTGGGGAAGCTCTCTGAGGGCGCTTGCCCGCCCTGACAAGAGTCCTCCTCCTGAGCTTCTGGCGAAGTCGAGCGCAGGGCCGCCGGCAACGGCGCAGGGTGAGGAATGACGCCCTAGAATACCTTAGCCTCCGGCGACCCCTAAAGCGGCGGGTCACCACACGAGTCCCTTGGCAGAAGAATACCTTGGTAATCCACGACATTTTCTTAGAAAGCGGAAAAGAAAGTTGGAGATGAGTCATGAAAATGGCAAGAGGAGTGCAATTTATACAAGAAAAGAAGCCAAGACATTAAATGGCGCCTCAACCACCCTAACAGGGGGCACGGCCAATCAGCACACCAGCACGCTGCCCAAAAATCCATTTGGTGCAAGTAGCAATCATGACCTCAAAAAGACAATTAAACTCTTGGTATGCCCAATACAGGAGAGCCTCCCCCCTCGGGAATACGCGATCGCATTAAATGCAGCAGCAAAGCCTTAAGTCAACTCCCCCCGTCAAAGGTCCACCTGCCAAAAAGAAGCTTTGCTTCCCCCTGGCCGGTGATGGCCAATTGATGGGGGTCGGAAGCCTGCACCGGGTGGCCCGTCCAGCAGGCCCGGTAAAGGCCCAACCCCGAGAACCGAGAAGCCCGTCCAACAGGTCGTCGAGTTGAGACACCCGGTTTTCTCCAGTGGAGCGTAGCTTCATTGGAGACCGCCTGCCCAGCAAGGTAAGGCGACCAGCTGGGAAAAGCCTGCAGGCTCACCCAACTCGCCTGCCCCCAGGCGACCCCTCCCCCGAGCAGGGTAGGGGTTACCAGGGGCCCCTCCGCCGTTCTGTCAAAGGTAAAGGAGAATGAGTGGATGAAACAGGTCCACGTGTCACCCTGCCATCCACTCATTCTCCCGCTCTTTTCCCTCTCCACTTCTCTCTCTTGTGGGAAGGTATAAATACCCACTCATTTCCCACTTAGAGGGGGTGGGATTTTTCTCTCTCTAGACTCTCACTCCTAAAAAACGCCGCCTAGTTCCTCACGAGCTAGGTTCATCAAGGCATTTCACGGACTAACTTAGGCATCGGAGAGTGTTCCCTCGGACAACCTCCGAGGCCCTGTGCGTTCATTGTGCAGGGAGCAGGCCGACTCCGCCGGGAAGGTCCGATCATAGGAGCGGGATAAAGGAGAGACCAAAGGAAATCAAGTGATCTATTACTTGTCAACGTTTCAATTTACGACCCGGATCCGGAACCGGGTTAATTGTTTCCGTGACCGGAACAATAGCTTTTGAAAACATCCTGATTAGTAGTATTAAAATGCTTAAGACATTTTTAATCATTTCATAACACTTGTACGATATTTTAATAATTTCATAAACCAAATTGTTCTCGTTTTAGAAATTAATATCGTTAAGGCCGAAAATATTAGTTTTATAAATCTATATCGTTTACTAAAATGTTGAATTAGTATAAACTAATATTTTTGCTATTTTGATATGATTCTATTTTTGTAAAGTTTCTAAAAATAGAAAGTTTTCTCTTTTAGAATATAATGGTTACTCCTTTTCTGTCCATATTATTTATAATGTTTATATCTTTTGACTATCGATAATGACTTTGTTTTGGAGTTATGGAATAAGGACAAGTGTGAGGTTAGAGTAATATATTCTAGGGTTTACGGTTTTGCCATCAACTATAAGGCTAGTGTATCAGAAATCGGTACATTGGTTGTTGAACCGGGTGACAGTTATCCCGGGAGTTTTGTACATTTTGACCTTAAGCTTAGGCCTCGCAGTAAGTCGTCGTCATAAGTTGAACTGGGTGACAGGTAATCCCAGGAGGGGTGTGCATTATTTTAAACTAGGGCCACGCATTTATAAGTCGCCGCTCTATTATGGTTGAGTAGCCTAGTTAGAGACCGAAGTTTGATTTGTTTGAACTAAGTTCTCGAAGCTAGTTTTTAGTATTCTCCAAGTGAAAGTCTAGCATTCATCACTACTCCTATCCATAACGTCATTTTGAATATTTTTATTATTATCGATATAATTTTGATTTGCAGGTTGGCAAATGTTTTACGTTTTCTCCGGAAAACTCATTTTTATTATATTGTTTCGATACGTGAAGTTTTTCACTGAAAACTTATTTTCATTATAATGTTTTGCTGTTTTCCGTTTTTACTATTTTTCCTATAATTGTAACTACAGTTTTAAAATCCTGTTATGCGGCTGGGAGAACGTTGACGTTGCTCCCCACTGATTGTGGCTGTTATGTTTTAACATGGCAGGTGTATGCGTTTCCCTTCGGGTGGGCCAGCGAGCAGTTATGGATCCTACTTGTTTTAATAAGATCACTGTATTATGGATTGTTAAAAACTCTTTTTATGGATTTTATTTTATTTATTTTATTTTGTAGCCATTTTTATTTTATGGCTTATGTATTGACTTACCATTTTTATTTAATCAAGACATAGCTACAGTGTGTTATAATCCCACTTCTACAATGTTTCCGCCACTGTATTCCGTTAGAATTCCTAGGGGATTACATGCACATTACCATGTATGACTGCAGAGGAACAATGCTAGAGTGAACCTTGAGATGAAGATGCCTAAGCTGCTGGCTTATGCTATCATCCAGTAGGCAAAGAAGAGAATCAGGTCAAAAATCCCTAACTCTACCCAAGCTGATAAGGGTTGCGAAAGATTATGGGACCTTAATAGAACTTAGTTACTAGTCTTTGATGTTACTTGAATTGATGTAATATGGCTTAGTAACTTGTGTGAGATACATTGTACAAAGTTTTTTTTTATATATACCACTTTACATTTTACAAAAACAAATACTACACCACCACAACCACCACCACCACTACTACTACTACTACACCACCACCACCAACAACAACAACAACAACAACGATAATACTACTACTATTACCACTACTAATAATAATTACACTACTACTAGTACTTCTAATATTAGCATACTACTACTATTACTAACAACACTATACTACCACGAACACACTACTAGCTACTACTAATTCTAATACAATACTACTAAATTCCTACCACTAAACCTACCTAATCCCAACTACTACTACCACAACCTCAAGAACACCAACAACAATAATAACAACACCACTAACATCAACAACAATAATATTAAGACTACCACCACACTATCATCTCCATCATTTTACTCCATGTAGTGAGTTGTATGTATTTAGGCATTTTCATCAATCATCAAAAATTATTGTCTTTTTGCTTCAAAAAGTTGAAAATCACAGCAACAACAACTACTACTACTACAAGAACAAGAACAACATCAATAACGACCTTTTCTTCCCACAAAACAACAACAACACCATCATCAACAACAACAACAACCCACAACAACAACTACTACAGCAACAACACCATCAACTACAACAACAACAACAACCCACAACAACAACAACAACAATAATTATAATAACAATAGTAACAAGAAAATCCAAAAAAGAACCTCAATAACAAAAATCAAACTTCACTAACAAAAACAACAATAATAACACAACACGAAGGAATCAAAGAACAGAAGAAGAAGAAGAGATAAGGTATGTGTTCCACATGAGGAAGGCGGACTGAATCTCAAACAGAGTAGTAGCTGGAATAAAGCAGCAATCGGGAAAATGTCGTGGTGGGTTCTTAAACATCCGACCAAACTCTGGGTTCAATGGGTAAATTCCGTGTACCTGAGAGGGAAAGACTGGCTGAGCTATATTCCATCTATTAACACTAGTTGGGGGTGGCGTAAGATTTGCAAGGTCAAAGAAGCCTTTAGATCGGCTTATGAGCAAGGAGAATGGACGGAATCACACCAATACACGATTTCTAGGGGCTATGATTGGTGCAGGTACAAAAGGGCAAAGGTAGAGTGGCACAGGCTGGTATGGAACAGGTGGACAATCCCAAAACATCGAATCATTGCATGGCTCCATCAACACAAGGCCATGAATACTAAAGAGCATCTAATTCGGCTGAACATAACCAACGAGGATCGGTGCTGCATATGTGATATGAACACGGAAACAGTGGATCACTTGTTCTGTAGTTGCCCGTATAGTAGTATGCTGCTGCAGTATGTGAAGAGCTGGACTGGAGTATCAATACCGGTGGCTATTCCCAACAGTTGGAGGCTTGATATGAGGGGGTCGAAGCTAAAGAGAGCAATAGTAAATGGAGCAATTAGTGCATCCATATACCACATATGGATGCAACGAAACAGGAGTAGAACAGAAGGGGTACTGTTGAGACCAAAGACGGTTAGCACGGGTCTAATCAAGGAATTGCAACTGTATTTTCGTACCCTGAATAAAGGGAAAATGAGCACGAGGGACATGGACTATGTAATTAAAATTATGCAACATTGTACATGATTTTGATTATTAATATACCACTTACCTTTACCAAAAAAAAAAAAAAAAAGAAGAAGAAGAAGAAGAAGAGGTTGGCGGTGTGGAGGTTAGCGGCGCAGGCGGCGGGCAAGGGTGTCGCAGGCGACAAAAGGGTGAGTGAGAGGACCAGGGGAAGGGGAAAGGGAAAAAGGAGTCGCCGGAGTATGTAGGGATGCAGGTGATGGGGATTCGCCGGAGCTCCAACAAGGAGGAAATGGAGAAAATTGGGGTTAGGGTTTGGGGTCGGGGGTTATGATTTGAGGGAATTGGGGAAATGACGAAGGAGGAAATGAGTTCGCTGGCTTCTTATCGAGGGTTTTTTTAAAAAAATCAGATTGTGACGGCATTTCCAACGCAGTCTGAAAAAATAAAAAATAAAACGCCTGAATACAGGCTATCCTTGCATCAAATTCAGAACGTCTACGTCGGTTAATCTGACGCAAACAACCTTCATTCGTCGGAGTTGCGTCGGCTATTCCGACGCATAGATTGGCGAAAAAATATATTTTCTTGGCGCCTTCATCTAGCGTCGACATGCAACGGGGATTCCGCCGCAACATCTGTTGCGTCGAGCATTCTGACGCAATCCGACGAATGCATTATTCTTGCGTCGGATTGTGGGTCCGTTGCAAAATTTCCGCCACAATTTGAGTTGTTCTTTGTAGTGTTAGCTAACATTCGTGCACAAACTTGAATTTTATTAGATCGGAATAATTGAGCAATAGTTGAAGTATGCCTAGCAAAGACTAGAGCATTCCTTTCTCTCCATATATTGTATACCGTGGCCATAAGGGTACACACAAACCATGAGGCCTTCCAACGCTTTTTCTTTTATGTGTTAGCTATCCATCAGAATTCCTCCCAATAGCTATTTGTACGCCCTAGGATTTGCATCCAAACCAAGAGGTGTCTCCAGATTTTCGTTGAAAACTTGCATTTGAAGAATAGATGGGAGTGAGTATCAGTTGTTGACATACACAAGAGGCAACATTTTGCAAGAGAGTAACCCCTCCTCTGAATATTGTCGACAGTAGCGAGCTTCCTCTGAAGAGCCAACGTTGAGATAAAAGAACGGCGAGGCATAACTGTGGCGTGCCAACCAAGTTTGGCTCCCCTGATTACCGCATACTTATGTCTGAACAGCTCATAGGCATGTTTCAACAAGAATCTGCCCTTCTTGACACAATCTCGTAGTTGTGCAATATATATCTGCTATAACATGTACCAAAAAAGGATGTTATAACTTGCTTCGTATAACTATACGATATTTCATCCTTTCTCTATAAATTGCTTACTCCTGTGAAGGGAGATCGAGGATCTTTTAGGTAGCGCTTTCTCCAGTTAAGTACACTTATCGCTTCTTAAAAGATTAATCTATCTTTCTATGTGATCTTTTAGTGTATTATCATTCTCTTTTTCTTGCTTTAATGTTCTCGCGCAATCAAAGAAAAAACATAAACCAATTTGTTCTTTTTAAAAAGCTTTGTTTTAAATAAAGCTCACCTTTTTATTATAGTAACAAATACGGAGTAACAAGTAGCGAAGAGGAACAACTCGAGTCTAGCTCTAGCACCAAAATCCTATAATGAGCAAACGAAAGTGCTTTATAATTAGAATAAGTAAAGCTAAATAAAAGTTGCGAGCATGTGGGCTTCAGATTCCCTTTCTCTGAAAGATTCTGCTGCGCACGATTCTATATGTTTATAAAAGTACGCAAATCTCAATTTGCTCGTTACCTTCATTGTCCAACACACTTGCCCCTTTGTTCTATAAAGAAACTACTCTCGTAGTCTCGTTGACATCCTACTCGTTTCGTAAACTTCACTCGCTAGCATCCTAATCGTCCCCATTTAATTAAGTTAGTCCCTTCACTCTTCTTTTCTTTTTCTTTTTTATAGAAAGTGTGCCCAAGTTTATCGTAACAAATTCTCATTTTAATTCTCTTTTTCAGTCCTAACATCTGTAGTAAGTATTCAAAGGCCCTAAGTCGTTGGGGTAGGCTAAGACAGTCCATGAGTGGGATGACAATGGACCGGATCTAGATCCGCATCCCTAGTAGCGGATCCGGATCCAGTCCAGATCCGACGGAACCCAAAAGTGCAGATCCAGATCCGTCGGATCTGGACCGGATCCGCGGATCCAATTTCTTACCTAGATTCTACAAAATTTTTGATTAACAAGTATTTGCGACCATATTAAATTTTCACAATCTTACAAATAAAATTGAATAGAAATATTTATAATCAAAGATCAATAAAACTAAAAGAAAAAAGTCTTAGAAATAACAAAAAAAACACACAAATTAAAGTTTTAAGTCACACACAATTTTTATTATTATTATTATTTTTTAATAAAATGGATTTGCAGATCGGAGTCAGATTTACTTATTAAGATCCATATCCAGCTCCGTTTAAAGATAGCGGATTCGGATCCATATCCAACAGATCTCGAAACTTTGGATCCATATCTGATACGTGCGGACCGAATTTTGCGAATCTGGATCGGATCTTGGATTGCTATCCCTACCCATGAGCCTCTCTTACATAAGCCGATCTGGGGTTCTATTCTACCGTATGTTTAGGTAGGGCCGTTCCTGAACATTTTGAGGCCTTAGGCAAAATAGTAGAACAAGACCCCTTCGAAAATCGTCATGACGTATTTTTCATTATTTTCATTACTATCATCACTAGACTTTTATTTTGGGATGTAAATGTTCATTATTTACATTTCTAACAACAAATTTGCCAGACACGCGACACGACACTTCGATGCTTTAATTTAGAAAAAAAATCAAAAACTTTGCCCAAAATAATCGTGTACGACACGCCGACACCTCTTTGAGGAGTTTGAGTAACATAGTCGACAACTTATTCAAATGGGGACGTTAAATGATATTTGGAGATAATGAACTAATTAATTACTATTCGAAGGCCTCGGAATATTTTACAAAATTTGAAATATAATGAGTGCAATAACTCATAGATATTCTACTAATTTACCATACCTGAAATTTACGACCAATAACTATTTCATCACCTACCACTTAATTTTTTGATTAAATTATTATCGTTTGCATAAATAATACGGAGTATATTTATAACAAGGTTCCTTACTTTTTAAGTCGATATAAATATTTTGTGTACTGTTCAGGATAAAATTCGCATCCTCGGAATACGACGTGGCATATTACGAGTGGAGGTCAAAAGGTCAAAGGTCAAAGGTCAAAGGTCAACGGTCAAAGGTCAAAGGTCAGAAGGTCAAAAGACGATATCCAAAAGTCAAAAGTCAAAGAGTAAAAGACGGAAGTCAATATAATCAAAAGTCGGTAAATCAAACAAAGATCCGGAATAACATACGATGATGGGCCGGTCAAAGCATGTAGAAAGTGAAGTAATGGGCCGCGCAACCAAGTAAGCCCAGCAAATATAGCAAGGCATCTACCATCCCAGCCCATGCACACAAGAGGAAAGAAGTCAAAGTTGTTCCTACATTCAAGGAAACCCTCCTACTGACTTGGAGAAAAATCAGGAGGAGGTCAAATGTAACTGTTGTAACGGCTCCAGGCAATAAATGAGGGTAACGGCTCCAGGGTCAACAGCCATATAAAAGGCAAGGAGAGGGAAAGAAGAAGGGCATTCAACCCAACATCAACGCATCAAGAAAATACTCTAGCAATACACATATAGTTAACAATAGTCTAAATACTCAAATTGTATCTCATCCTTGTTTTCTTTCGTCCGTAGTAGAATCTTGGTGGGATTCTGACTCCCCCACGGTTTTTCCCACATCGGGTTTGTGGACATGACATAGGTCCACCCCGACGTGGCCACGCGCGGGTTTGGGGAGGCGAATGAATCTCCATATGAGAATGGATCGAATTGAAATTTAAATCAAAGTTGGTGTCGCCACCGAACTTTGTGGGAGTTCGGGCCCGTTCGAACCCACTCTATGTCGTAGTGGGCCGTGTACAAAATACGACCCATTTCCGATGTTAGAGTTTATCGGGATCGTCCCTTTGCATTTGATACCGATACCGACTTTATCGGATATCGTGTATTGAATTACTCTCGTTGCCAATGGTTTCGGACATCCGGAAATCGAGGTTCTGAGTAAGGGGTGAGGGTACATGTTGGGAAGCCCACGAAGGACACCCAACCCCGCCCGCACATTAGCGGCCTCTACTAGGATATCGTTTGATGTTTTAATACGCGTGTTAGTTGAACGATGAAATGATACGCAAACATTGTTTTCCCTAAACATGAGAGAATTGAATGGGTTGCTAAGTCGATTTAATGCAACTAAAATTTAACGTCAAAGTTGTATTTTAACATGTGAGGTTCGTTTCAGTCTAATAAAAAACAAACGAAAAGAAAAGAAATTGCTACAAACAAGAACAAACAAGTTAGTAACGGTTTGTAAATCAAATAAAAGATATGAATGCAATGAACGATGTAGAAATATACCGAGATCTGAAATATCGCTTAAAAAGACGTTGTTTTGTCTAAAAACAATGTTCGAAGATATAATAAAAACGAAGAACGGGTCACGTTCCAGCCGGCTGGGCGACTCGCCCGAGTCAGGCGCGACTCGCCCGTGACGCGCGCGACTCACGTCCCGGCCTGTTTTCAAAATTGATTTTTTTGAAAAGGTGATGATTTTATTAAATCGCGTACAAATATTGCACAATTTGCACCCGACTTAATATTCTCGACATTCGTTACATTCGATATTCGATTATGAGATCGATATCAAATATTCGGAATATTTTTAGAAAAGATGAAAAGAAAAGAGAAATTGTTTTGTAGAAAAAACGATGCCTAAGAAAAATTGAGAAAGCGAAGAAAAAGAGTCGCGGGTTTCAGGCTTCCGCGCAAGTCGCCAGGGAGGGGCGCGACTCGCGTGGAGGTCTGTCCCGGTTCGGGTTTTTTCGAGAAATCGTTAATTTCGCTAGATCGCGTATAAATATGAATTAATTTATACTCGATTTATGCTTTCGATATTCATCGTATTCGATATTCGATTATGAAATCGATATCGAATATCCGGAATGACTTTTTAAAAAAAAAGTTTTATAAAGTTGTTTTGAAAAAAGAATTTGAACGAAACGAAAAAAGAATGTTGGTTCTCTCCGCGTTTAAAATCGTCGTATTTTGTAAAAAGTAACGATTTTTTAGCATCAACGAGATAAATGTAACTCTTTTAATACGATATTCGATTAGAGAATCGGTATCATATTTTGAAGAATATTTGTTATATGAAAATAGTTTTTGTGTAGTATCAGTATTAGATAAAAAAAACGACGACGACCCTTAAAAAAAATAGACGACCGACGACGACAAAACGAAGAAGGAAACGAGAGAAGGGAGGGAAGAAAAGAGAGAAATCGGGTTTGATTACACCCTCAACCTACATGCTCTTGTTGACTCGGATCGGGGCTCGTCGGAATGTGGCTAAGGCACGGGAGCGTCGAGTTAATGTCGGTGAGTTTGTGGTGGTTTTGGTCGGACGTGAAGGGTGACGGGTCTAAGGGCGGTTTTTGTAGTCTTGGGTTACACTATCGGTTTCTCGATGCAAAGTGTAAGAGTCTCGAGGTGTATGAATATTGTTCGATGTAATTGACGTGAGGAATTGTCGGTGTCTTCAATTGTCTGTTAATGTGCATGCAGAGGGTCCTATTTATAGGAAAAGAAGGTTGAGAGAGGTATCTTGCTTGGACAACAAGAAATACCGGTTTGGATAGGAAACGTAAGAATTCGAAAGGAACGAGTATTCCGTTACTTGGTGAAGAAGAAAGGGAATCCCGATTTGGGAAGGGGAGCTCGGCTGAAACAGGCTACTCGGACGAGTGTCCTAAGCTCGGTCGAGTGTTTGATTTAATGTTCGGATAGAATTCCTACTTGAGATCGAATTCTACCTTAAACGGAATTGTTTAATATTTGTCGTAGCTGGTTTTTTGTAGTATTCGAGCTTGAGTCAGTCACGTGAGGTGACACGGCTGACCCACAAGTCTCAAGAAAATATCTTTGACCGGGTTTGACTCGGTCGCTAAAAGACGGTTTTGCCCCTGGTGTCGGATTTGACCGAAGTTAGTCTTATTTGATTTGAAATGACCCGCTGGGCCTGGTTTAGAGGTTGGTTTTGTGAAATTTGTACTCCGTAAAAAGCCCAAGCTTAATATCCATGATTTCGAGCCCATTTTCGAGTACGTTAAAGCATGTTTGCGTCCGATCATCATCGGGTGTTTGTCGGAAACTGCTATAGACACCTGGCAGTAAAATGTGGGTGTCCACAGAGCCCCCACTCTGACTGAGGCTTGGACAGGGCGAAAGTTAGAGTAGCTACCAGGTCAATCACAGATTAGGACCTGGCAGACTTCCGATCGGGTCGTTTAAAGTCCATTAGACTCTGCGTGAAGGGCCCGCCGGCCATAGACTAGAAATGTACCTGAGCTGATGATAACTCCGTGGGGAATTGGACTCGTCGTATAAGACTTAGGTGCGCCTATATATGGGCTCATCTTGTTAAATGCCACTGGGGAGTTATGTGAATTGCGCGGTCCTGCTTGAGTCGTCTTGTACATTATTTATGCAAAATTGCAAAGTTTTGCACGTAACATTTGTAGGAAAATGACTCGCGCTGGGAAATAAGAAAGGTTTTGAGTTTTGGATTTGAAAGAACTTTTGACTCTGAAAAGAAATAGGAATGCTCGGGATGACTTTGCTAGATCCTAGGATAGGGCCTGTATGCTAAATCCTCTGGGATTAGGAATCCTTAAGTGAGGAGGAGAATCTGGTTTTATGCAATAAATACCCTCTCCCTGCTTCATAATTTCCCATAATTCCCACAATTCCCTCTCTTCCTTAAAGAAAAACAAGCCCTGAGAAATTTATTCTTCTTTTTAGAAATCCAATTATGGGAATCGATCGATTAATTGGAATGCTGCAAGAGTGGTCCCGATTTTTCAGAGACGCAGATAAAGTCATCCTGAATCAGAATGGTGTTACCCAATTATTCACGATCCGCCAGATGCAAGTAGACCGTCACTTCTTGGATGCTTGCCTGTCCTATTGGGACGATACTTATCACGTTTTTGGCTTTCCTCGAGGCGAAATCTGTCCTATCCCTGAGGAAATTGCTGCTGTAGGAGGATGGAATCCCATACTTCGCCCTGCTATCCCTTTTTCGGTTCATGACCTGAGGAGAAAGTTACGGGAATTTTTAGGACTTTCTCATATGGAGGTATCCCGCGTGCTGGAGGGAGATACCGTTTTCTTGATTGGTTTGGCTGAAAAATTTATGAACCCAGATGATGTCCGGGTCAGGCCGGTCCATAGCCGTAGGACCTTTACTTTTTGTATGCTCCATGTTTACGCTTTTGAAGGCCATATGGATTTATTATCTTGCATGGGTCATGTCCGACTCTTCACTCTGGCCGACTTGATGGAAACTGAGCAGAGCCCAGCTTGGCTGATTACAGGCGAGATTATCCAGGGTTTGGATAATCGCAAAAGGGATCCGTCAACCCGGTTGACTGGAAGTACCCGCCTTTTACAGGTATACCGATTTTTTGATTTTTGCAATCTTTCCGGCTTTTCCAATTCTTCCGGTTTTCTCGATTTCTGCGGTTTTCTTTGATTTTTTTTTGACGCGGTTTTTGACGACTTTTCGCGATTTTGATTTTTCGCGGGTTTTTTTTTCAACTGTGGCTGTTCGAGAGGCTATCGATCTTGGATCCTCCCCTAGACGTGAGCCGATATCAACCTAAACAAGTGATGACGAGGAGACGGACCGTTGCCTTTTCTCGCCTCAACACCCAAAAATACTGGGACGAAGTGCTATCCTTCCATGAAGGCCCATTGATACGCTGGACCGTCCCATGGTGGCCTATTTATGTCCGGACCGGCTTAGAGTCTCGAGATAGGGCTCGATATCATATCATCCGTCCTATCTTTTAGACAAACAATTCACCTCTTTCCCGATCGCATACTTAGGCAATATGGTCGGGCCCAAAGAATTCCGGAAATCGAGGCAATCGTGAGTGAATCTACTCAATTGACGGACATAATGTGTGACACCTGGATGCAAAGGTGGTATACACGAGCTACTTGGTCCGTTCCTAAGAATCCTCATTCGATCTGGGTATCCGATTCTTATGTGAGATGGACAAAAGCAAACTCTGATAAAGCCCGAGCTGCTTTGAAGACTGATGAGGCTTTCGACCTGTTGCATCGGGAACAAGCTAAAGATAATAGAAGCTTCTTTGACGAAGATGCTACTCCGGCAAGTCAGAAAGGGAAATCTAGGACTCAGGCCGAAGGGTCCAGTACTAAGGGTGCACGGGGGAAAGAGAGCCCCCAGACGGATTTAGAAAGGAGACTTGTCCCAAGATTGGCGGCCAAGGACCGACTTGGTCCTCGAGACAGACTTCCCGAGCCCGTCCGGGCTCGGCTTGGACCAGTGCAAATGGCAGAAGACCCAAAATCGAAGAAGCGGGTTCGAGCAAAAGAAATTCCCCTTGTGATTAGGGAACGCTCGCCCCCGTCCCGTCGGCCTCGGGCTCCACGTGACCCGAAAGATAAGGGGAAAGGAAAAATGTACGAGTAGTCTCCTATTTATTATTTAAGTATTACTACTATTTTTGTGGTGTGACTTTTTGTTATTTGTTTTTTGTGATGTATTTTGAAATTTCTGAATTTATCGGTGTTTTATAATAACAGACATATTAGTGAATACCGTTCCCGTCTTTTCGTTATTGCAGCGGTTGTACCTTTTTGAGGGGTTGCCTACGTATCCATAATTAATGGAATCAAACCTTCCGTAGTTCAGACTTTTGCAATTTTTCGAAATACTTCAAGATTATTAATTCGAGATGTGTGACGGTAGGATAAGTAATCCTAACTTATTGACTTGCTTAAAATTTTGAAAACTTATAAAAGACAAATTTTTATAAATTTTTGCAAATGACATTGAGGTAGGGTTTAAGAGTAGTAACGCTTCAACTAGTCCAAGTTGGTTGGATTGATGAACTCGTTCCCGTCCAAGTCTGTTAGCATTACTGCTCCTCCCGAAAGAATTTTCTTCACTAGATATGGCCCAGCCCAATTGGGTTTGAATTTTCCCCTTGGGGCAACTGGTAGCAAAGCTCGAACGGATTTTAGGACTAGATCGCCCTCTTTGATATTTCTGGGCCTAACCCTTTTGTTAAAGGCCCGTTGGATTCTTTTTTGATATATCTGAATATTATTCAGGGCCCGAGATCGTCGTTCTTCCAAGAGGACTAGCGAGTCATATCGGGCTTGGACCCAATCTGCTTCAGGTACCTGACTCTCGAGTAGAATTCTGAGGGATGGTACTTCTAGCTCGACTGGCTGGACCGCTTCCATTCCATATGTCAAATAGTACGGAGTTGCTCCGGTTGCGGTGCGAATTGATGTTCGATATCCCCATAAAGCAAAAGGTATCTTGTCGAGCCAGTCCCGATAATTCTCAGCCATCTTTTTAAGTATGGTGACAATTGTTTTTTTAGTTGCCTCTACCGCTCCATTCGTTTGGGGACGGTAAGGCAAAGATGTATGTCTTTGAGTCTTGTATTTTTCCAACAAAGTGGCAGTTTCAGCTTGAAAGTGGGTCCTGTGGTCACTGATGAACTCGTGCGGAATCCCGTATCGACATATAATTTTGTTTTGGATGAACTTAGCCACATGTTTGGCATTCAAGATCCGGTATGATTCAGCTTTGACCCATTTAGTGAAATAGTCGATAGCCACTAAAATGAAGTAGTGACCCCCTGTCCCGGAAGGGTTCACCTTCCCAATTATATCAATTCCCCATGTCGAGAATGGCCACGGTGATGTCATTGTATATAATAGAGATGAAGGCATATGTTGTACATTGGCGAAAATCTGACAGTTATGGCAGTGTTTGACATATAACTGACAGTCAGTTTCCATGCTATTCCAATAATAGCTTAGTCTCGTGATTTTCCGGGCTAGCATATGGGCATTCATATGCGGGCCATTTTCACCATCATGTACCTCAGCCATGACTCTTTCGGCTCGCGTTTTGTCAATGCATAGGAGTAAAGCTCCATGTGCTGTCTTCTTATATAACTGTCCATCGTCTGTGCGGATGAACTGGGCGGCCCATCTTCGTAGGGCTTTCTTGGCCCGGTTTTCAGCTCCCGGAGGATATTCTCCCGATGTTAAGTAGGTCAGAATAGCCTGATACCAAGGTTCTGGATAAATTATTTCAATATCTTGGATAGCGTGAATATATGCTGGCTCAGATCGCCTTTCAACGCAAATGGGCATGTTGGTCAGATGCGCTGGGATATTCAGTAAAGATGCTAATTTTGAAAGAGCATCTGCAAACTGATTCTCTTCCCGAGGTAGATAGATGTATTCTACTTTCTGGAATTGTTTTTCGAGAACCCTTACTCGTGCTTGGTAAGCCACGAGATTTGCGTTCCGAGTCTTCCATTTCTGTAAAGCTTGGTTTATGACTAAAGATGAGTCACCGTGGACCCGGAGATTTGTTACTCCTAAATCAGCGGCGGCTTGCAACCCGTGAATGCATGCTTCATACTCGGCCGCGTTGTTAGTCACATCGAAATCTAGCTTGATGGATAACGGGGTGTGTTCCCCTTATGGCGAGATCAGTAAGATCCCGACACCAAACCCTCGAAAGTTGGACGCCCCATCAAAATATAAATCCCATGTTTCGGTGTCAGTATGGAATATATCTTCATCTGGGAAGGCCCAAGTATCGGTGTGTCCTTCCTCGGATATCGGGCTATCAGCAAGGAATTCGGCTACTATCCGACCTTTGATCGCTTTCAGTGGTACGAACTTGAGGTCGAACTCTGCTAGCATTAAAGTCCATCTTGATATACGGCCCTTGAGGATGGGCTTCTCGAACAGGTACTTGATTGGATCCATATTGGATAGCACGTGCACCTCGTGACTGAGCATATAGTGTCGGAGCTTTTTAGTGGCCCAAACTAAAGCTAAGCACGTCTTTTCGAGCATCGTATACTTGCATTCGTACTCTAGAAACTTTTTGCTGATGTAGTAAATAACCCGTTCTTCTTAATCGACCGTTTGGGCGAGCATAGCCCCCATGGCTGTCTCGGTCGTTGTCAGGTATAGCGACAGAGGCAGACCATGCTGAGGTGGCATTAGCACCGGCGGAGAAGATAGGATCTCCTTGATTTTATCGAAGGCCATTTGACATTTATCGTCCCATAGTGTCTGTTCTCCTATCTTCAGTTTCTTGAAAATGGGCTCACATACATGGTTAACTTTGAAATGAACCGGCTGATATATTGGACTTTCCCGAGAAACCCCCTTATCTCCTTTTCGGTTTTGGGTGGTTGCATCTCGGTAATGGCCTTGATCTTTGCTGGGTCAACTTCGATGCCACGCTGGCTGACAATGTGGCCCAGTAGCTTGCCCGATGTTACCTCGAAACTGCATTTTTGAGGGTTTAGTCTCATATTGTACTTGCGTAATCGGGTGAAGAACTTTCTTAGGGCCGCAATGTGCCCCTTTTGGTCCTTGGATTTGACGATCATGTCGTCCACGTAGACCTCTACTTCCTTATGCATCATGTCATGCAATAAAGTGGTGGCGGTCCGTTGATAAGTGGCTCCGGCGTTGATAAGGCCAAATGGCATCACGGTATAGCAGTAAGTACCCCAAGGTGTAATGAAGGTGGTCTTACTCATGTCTTCTTCCGCCATTTTGATCTGATTGTATCCGGCATACCCGTCTATGAATGATAGAAGGGCATGGTCGGCCGTGTTATCCACTAATATGTCGATATGTGGTAACGCGAAATCGTCTTTTGGGCTGGCCTTATTAAGGTCCCAGAAGTCTACACATACTCGGACTTTGCCGTCTTTTTTGGGTACTGGCACGATGTTTGCAACCCAGTCTGGATATTCAGACACTTGGATAAAGCCCGCTTTGAATTGCTTGTCGACTTCTTCCTTGACTTTGAGAGACCAATCGGGCCTCATCCTTCGGAGTTTCTGTTTTACCGGCTTATACCCGTCTTTGATGGGTATACGGTGTTCAGCTATCTCCCGGTCTATTCCCGGCATGTCCTTGTAGGACCATGCGAAGACATCTTTAAATTCCTCGAGGAGATCCGTGAACTGTTGTTTCTCCTCAGGATCCAAAGATAAGCCCAACTTAAGCATCTGAGGTTCTAAAGGGGTTCCTACGTTGATGGAATCGGTTTCTTCGATTACCGGGTTTCGGGACTCCCTTTGTTCGAGTTGCTCGATTAGATGCGGAGGCAGCGGTACCTGTTCGTCGGGTTTCTCAATGTCATTGCAAATGAAATTTTTGAAAAGGTTTTGAAAATAAGACAAGTCGTAAGCAGAACGGTTATCGTTATTATTGATAGTGAATTTTGAAAACAGCTCAAAGAGAGCAGCCATCTGATCGTTGGTCAGAGGCGAGATAGGGAGAGCCCTCGGGATAGACTCCGAGGCTCCCGATGGTGTGACTAAAGAAGGGAGAGGGATTACAGACTCGATCCTAGTACTGGACCCTCTAGACTTAGACTCAGATTCCGACTCTGACTCTGACTCAGACTCGGATTCGGACTCAGTGCCTTGCATATCTCCTTCACCAGTAGTTAGCTTGTAGACTCGACCCTGACTGTCGGTCCACTTAGTTGTCTTCCTCCAAGCTCTCTTCCCGGTGTCAGCACCCACTTCGGAGATCAGCTTGGTCGTATCGAACCTGCTGCTGCGGAGAATCAAGTTGGCTAACTCCTATTTAGGGGTCGGGACGACCTTGTCTTCCCCGAATAGGAGTCCCAGGACGGGCTCAGTACTATTTGTGCCCTCTTTTGATTCGGCCTGGATAAGGGCAAAGATGTCATCCGGGATGAAATTGCATTCCCGAGCCAATTTGGTCTCGGGATATGAGATGGTGGGCTGATAGAGGCCCACTTGCACAGCTCCGAACACTGGAGTGACGAAGTAATCAATCAGTCTTGGACTGTAAGGGCCCAAGTAGGTACCCTTGAAGATGTTGATGGCCTTCTGAATACCGGCCTGAACCACGTTTTCCGGGGTTATAGCATACCCTAAGCCGAATCTTGACTCTTCATTGGTTAAGACCTCGATGATCTTGCCGGCCGAGAGGTCAGGTCTCGAGGTAATTCCGGGCAGGTAACACAAATTTTGCAGCATCGTGTCGATGCTAGTGGTGAAGTATGGCCGGAAAAGATATTCTTCCTCGATCATTCCCACGAAGTTGAAACCTCGCGGGTCGGTTGAGCCTGCCGTGTTGCAGCTTGACACGGTCATAGGGGTGGCTTCGAGAGTGACGATCCCATCTTGTAAAGGTAGTTTGACCTTCCTGTGAAGGGTGGAAGACACGGCTTTGACCGCGTGAATCCATGGTCTCCCGAGTAACAGATTGAAAGATGAAGTGACATCAATCACTTGGAATTCTAACTCTTTCTCGATCGGGCCCGTTATGATTGTTAGTTTAACGGCCCCAGCAACTGATTTTGGGCTTCCATCGAAAGCCTGGATAGTTTGTGCAGTAGGAAGGTAGTCAGCCTCGATAATGCCGAGGGCCTTAGCAGTCCTCAAAGGAAGGACGTTTACCGCAGACCCATCATCAATTAGGGTCATTGGGAGATATTTATTCCGGCAGATAACCGTGATATATAGGGCCAAGTTATGGGTGGCCCCAAACGGTGGGAGATCGGACTCGGAGAAAGTGATAAGTGGACCTTCTCCTTTGGACTTGCCTTTGAGGTGAGGCAAGATAGTGGCTACCATCTCGGTGGGGGTAACCGATGAATCAACCTTGATTTTGTCAAGAGCCCTAATAAGTGCTGCCCGATGCTCCTGAGAACTAACCAAAAGCTGCCATATGGTAAGATCAGTTCGGACCCTCTTTAGTTGTCTGACTAGGGCCGTGTCAGCGTTTGGTTCCTCAAAAGTGTGTTCCGTCCTGGAAGGTTCAGTGACGGTTCCTGGAGTGGGGAGACCTGCCGTGATGGTGTGTGTGCCCGCCAGGGCTCTGGCTTTAGCCTTCCGGATTTCTTCGACAGTGACGGGGACAACTTCCCCTTTAGCCAAGTAAACATCATCTTCATCGTCATTCCATATCCCGTTGATTTGGGAAACGAAAGGGGAAATGAGATGAGAGCAGTCGACTACTTCTCCAGTAAAAATGGTGTGAGTAGCAAGGGGATTATTTTTGTTACTTGGCTTGTCACTGGGTAGTGGTATCTAACCACTTTCGATCAGATCCTGAATGAGATGCTTCAACTTCCAGCATTTCTCAGTGTCGTGCCCGTTGCCTTGGTGATAGTGGCAATAGGCTTGAATATTGTAGCTTTTGGATCGCTTTTCAACGGGAACTTCCGGGATTGGGCCTATCGGTTGGATTAGGCCTTTTGAAGACAGCCTTTGTATGGCATTAGCATAGGTTGTTCCCATGTCAGTGAATACCCGATTTGGAGTATTCTTTTTGGTCGAGGTGTCTAATGAGTTAACCTCGTCAAAGATGCTTCGGGCCGCAGTTGTAGTTGCGGGCTTGCTGGAAGATGAACTGGCTCCTTGATACCCCTTGGCAGAGGCCTTAGTAAGGCTCTCTAACCTTAGATCGTCTTCGATTCTTGTACCCATTTCGGTCAAAGTGGCGAAATCGGGTATGATGGCGTACCGGAGATGGATCCGGTAAGCGGGGAGGAGGTTTTTGACAAAGGCCTCCACTAGTACCTTTTCGCTGGGGTTGTCCACCAGCTTTACACTTTCAGCTCTCCACCTTTGAAGGTATTTGGTGAAACCCTCCTTAGGCTCTTGGGCCATAACCTCCAGAGTACGCATGGTATGATACGCGTGTTAGTTGAACGATGAAATGATATGCAAACATTGTTTTCCCTAAACATGCGAGAATTGAATGGGTTGCTAAGTCGATTTAATGCAACTAAACTTTAACGTCAAATAAAAGAAACAAACGAAAAGAAAAGAAATTGCTACAAACATGAACATACAAGATAGTAACGGTTTGTAAATCAAATAAAATATATGAATGCAATGAACGATGTAGAAATATATCGAGATCTGAAAAATCGCTTAAAAAGACGTTGTTTTGTCTAAGAACGATGTTCGAAGAAATAATAAAAACAAAGAACGGGTCGCGTTCCAGCCGGCTGGGCGACTCGCCCGAGTAGGCGACTCGCCCGAGAAGCCCGCGACTCGCATCCCGACCTGTTTTCGAAATTGATTTTTTTGAAAAAGTGATGATTTTATTAAATCGCGTACAAATATTGCACAATTTGCACCCGACTTAATATTCTCGACATTCGTTACATTCGATATTCGATTATGAGATCGATATCAAATATTCGGTATAATTTTAGAAAAGACGAAAAGAAAAGAGAAATCGTTTTGTAGAAAAAACGATGCCTAAGAAAAATTGAGAAAGCGAAGAAAAAGAGCCGCGGGTTTCAGGCTTCCGTGCGAGTCGCCTGGGAGGGGCGCGACTCGCGTGGAGGTCTGTCCCGGTTCGGGTTTTTTCGAGAAATCGTTAATTTCGCTAGATCGCGTATAAATATGAATTAATTTATACTCGATTTATGCTTTCGATATTCATCGTATTCGATATTCGATTATGAAATCGATATCGAATATCCGGAATGACCTTTTTAAAAAAAAGGTTTTATAAAATTGTTTTGAAAAAATAATTTGAACGAAACGAAAAAAAGAATGTTAGTTCTCTCCGCGTTTAAAATCGTCGTATTTTGTAAAGAGTAACGATTTTTTAGCATCAACGAGATTAATGTAACTCTTTTAATATGATATTCGATTAGAGAATCAGTATCATATTTTGAAGAATATTTGTCATATGAAAATAGTTTTTGTGTAGTATCGGTATTAGATAAAAAAACGACAACGACCTTAAAAAAAATGGACGACCGACGACGACAAAACGAAGAAGGAAACAAGAGAAGGGAGGGAAGAAAAGAGAGAAATCGGGTTTGATTACACCCTCAACCTACATGCTCTAGTTGACTCGGATCGGGGCTCATCGGAATGTGGCTAAGGCACGGGAGCGTCGAGTTAATGTCGGTGAGTTTGTGGTGGTTTTGGTCGGACGTGAAGGGTGACGGGTCTAAGGGCGGTTTTTGTAGTCTCGGGTTACACTATCGGTTTCTCGATGCAAAGTGTAAGAGTCTCGAGGTGTATGAATATTGTTCGATGTAATTGACGTGAGGAATTGTCGGTGTCTTCAATTGTCCGTTAATGTGCATGCAGAGGGTCCTATTTATAGGAAAAGAAGGTTGAGAGAGGTATCTTGCTTGGACAACATGAAATACCGGTTTGGATAGGAAACGTAAGAATTTGAAAGGAACGAGAATTCTGTTACTTGGTGAATAAGAAAGGGAATCTCGATTTGGGAAGTAGAGCTCAGATGAAACAGGCTACTCGGCCGAGTGTCCTAAGCTCGGTCGAGTGTTTGATTTAATGTTCGGATAGAATTCCTACTTGAGATCGAATTCTACCTTAAACGGAATTGTTTAATATTTGTCGTAGCTGGTTTTTTTTAGTATTCGAGCTTGAGTCGGTCACGTGAGGTGACATGGCCGACCCACAAGTCTCGAGAAAATATCTTTGACCGGGTTTGACTCGGTCGCTAAAAGACGGTTTTGCCCCTGGTGTCGGATTTGACCGAAATTAGTCTTATTTGACTCGAAATGACCCGCTGGGCCTGGTTTAGAGGTTGGTTTTGTGAAATTTGTACTCCGTAAAAAGCCCAAGCTAAATATCCATGATTTCGAGCCCATTTCCGAGTACGTTAAAGCATGTTTGCGTCCGATCATCATCGGGTGTTTGTCGGAAACTGCTATAGACACCTGGCAGTAAAATGTGGGTGTCTACAGGGTTTCCGCGTCACCAAAACTTTGTGTGTCAATTTCTCTCTTTCGTTATTCTCTGTTTACTAGATTCGATATCGCTTCGCCAACCCGTATTTATAGGACGATCGCTTTAACCCGCAACCGAAATCGTAGATCCGGTCAATTTTTACCAAAACATATAGATAAAAAACAACACTTTAAAATGAACTAATATGATAAATGCGACATCAAAGAAGAAAAATAAAGAGTTGTATAGTAGTCGGTACAACAATTGGGTGCAAAATAAATAAATGATTTGTTTTAAAAATAGCTAGTATTAAAGATTGATCCCTTGACTACTTGCAACCTCAAGTACATCCTAAAACACTACACCAAAGCCAACATATTGTTGAAAAACATAGTCAAATATCAATTATAAGGTTATATTAGATTTTTTTTCCCTCAAGATTAGGCCCTTTTTCAGTTTGGGCCCTGGGTCGTCTCCCCTCTAAACAAGGCTCAAGGCTGGCCCTGTATCTAAGCTTTTGAGTTGAGGACAATGAGCGCAATCAAGACAAGAAAAGGAAAAACCCAAGTCAACAAAGCAAACTACATTTTGTGTTACTATAAATATGTGTAAAGAAGTGTCTCGCGTAGAAACTCAAGTCAACATGGCAAACCATTATATTGTACTAAACTTTAGTTTATATAACCGCAGGTATCTTATAAGAATGTATGCGATGAAAGGTTCATAACCCTCTAATTAGACTTCTCTAATTAGCTACTAAATTACTTGTTAATTTAGTATATAAAGATCTAGTTACATGCATGACATAAAATGACAAAAACTAGATACAAAAAGAGATTTCCATACATAAACAAAGAGGAAATAATGGGCACAATAAGAAAACTCCTTTTCTTATTGTTCTTGAGCTTATATTAGTATGGATGATCCTCCAAAATCTTGAATCTCCAAAGTAGAAGATCTCCTTCTAGTTGCACCAAGATTCAACCCAAATAATCACTATTATTATTAACTAGATAATAGTAGTGATGAACCTATACTAATATTATGAATATTACTTCTTTAGTAATAAAGATGAATATTAGTATGAGAGTATTTTTGGAGAAGAGGTAAAGCAAAATCACTAATGAATGAATGGAGATGAAAAGAGAACAAAATGTTCCCTTATAACAACCCCAAAAACCGGCCACCCTTACCCCAGGGAAGACTAATTGCTTTATTTTATTTGCATGCTTAAAGTCTAGGGTCTAGTGTAATAATTACTCTTATTCATGCATGCACATAAATAAGAACAACCATTATTGCCCTTATTTTTACTAGTGTGCCATATACATGTACATAAAATGGGTCCATTTTATTTTTGTCATTTGTCATACAAATGCTTATGTGTGACATGATCAATTATCTCATATAATTGATCACATCAAATAAATAATATACTCTTAACTCTTTAAGTAGTACATTACTATTATATCTATATATAATAGGTCCCATAATAATAATTACTTTGCTAAATTTACAACTTCTTGTAAATATTAATGGCTAATTATCACTACCCATAAAAGCATACAAAACCTCAACTAATTTAGTAATTAACGTTTAAATACTAAATTAGGTCTTATTTAATCGTATTAATAAGACGTGAAATTCATTCAGTCAATTATCGTATAATAGACTAATAAACTTAATCTGACTGAGTTCTAAACTCTATCTCCAATAAATAACTCTCATTACAAAGCATATATCAAATATATACGCAAGCACTACTACAATTTTGATATTAGAAGACGCCCAAAATAGGACGCTTATATAAGGAACCGTCCTCTATAACATGGTAAATTTTGGCGCCCCATGACCTTGGTTAAATAGCACGGTTCAGTATAAGAACCGTCCTTTAATATTTATTATTAGCGCGGTTGGTCAATGGAACCGTCCTATATAATGTAAAAGGACGGTTATAGGTTATACCCGTGCTATTAAAGATATTTTAATACCACAGATATATATTACACCCATCCTATTAAATACAGAACCGTCCTATTAAAACATTCCTAGAGTACAAGGTTACACGTTTCATTAAAAAAATAACTAAACCCTTCAACGCTCCTCGCATCTTCATCCTCAACTCAACCCTAAACCATTACATCTTCATCCTTTCTGTCTTCATCCTTCATCGCTGAACTGTCCGCCTAGCTACCACCGTCGCCTTTCCGCTCCGCCTGCCGGTTCTCGCTACACTTCGCGCGGGTAATTCCGTCTTCTCCGCCTTCCTATTTCATTCTTCTTTGTTTACGCTCTGTTACTTGTACTTTATTGTTCCATCTGAGGATTTTGTCCCAAAATTTGATGTTTAATCTATGGTTTTGGGCGAGCATACTCCGTTAATGATACAAATTGAGGGAGTGCAAATACTCCGTTAATGACCCAAAATTTGATATGGATGTCGGGGCAATGGAGATTCTTGTCCCATTTTCGTGAATAATTTGGAATTCATACATTAATTTGGCTAGGGAGTTGATGAAAGGGTTGAAGTTTTTGAAGAATTGGTGAGGGAGGGTTTTGTTGAAGGAAACATTAGGGAAGAAGTACATACGTGATAGTGGTAGTGGTAGGTTCACTTCTAATGGCGAAAAAAGAAAATAAGCAGGAGTATGAACCTGGTCGCCAAGTTGCCGAATTGACCTTCGTTCTTGAGCGCGCTGTAAAGCCTCTCTCTCTTTTCCAGAAATAGTCAGAGTGTATAGACTGTAGAAGAGGAATTGAATTGGCAGTAAGATATGATAAATGGGAGATGCCACCAATTCAAATTACTTACCATTATCATTTATAGTCACAAATATGAACTGCATCGACCCCAATACCAAATGAACGCATACGAGAAAAAGTATAAAACGAAATTGAAGAACTGTCCGGAAATGCCAGCCGGTGTTGCCTGCTGCCTTTAGAACAAATGTAACAGGATGTAAGTTGTTTCTCATACATTTGAATGTCAGAATCACTACAAAGTTTCAACTTTTTTATTTTGTACAATCGAACTCTAGAAGGATGGAGGAGTATAGTAGAGTTTTATAGTTATAATTACTACTCTGTATGTTTTATTATTTTGTGGTTGTAGTTGAATAATAGCAGTTGGGAATGGGATGATGATGTTATGTTAATAAAATGTTGTAAGTCATGAGTTATCTGTGCATGCATGAGTATGTTGGTTTTGATGTGAGTAGTGTTAGTTTGAAGTTGACATATGCCAGTGACGTTGGTTCACTTTAATCACACTTGTAAGTTGTAACTGTCTACTGGTATAATAAGTTGCAGGATTTAGTGGTCATACTACATGGAATGGTGTAATAAAAAGGAAGGTTGATAATTTAAGAGAAGAGTAATGAATGAATTAGAGGGAATTGGAATTGAAATTGATTAAGAAGAGTAATAAAATGTTGTAAGTCATGAGTTATCTTGTTTTTTTGCTTGTGGATTAGGAAACTCTTAAGACTTAAGAGTGAAGTACATTATTGTTTGAGGATAAGGGGGAATCAAATACTAGTATGAATCTAGGAAACTAGTCTTTTTATGTGTAATTTGGTTTTCATTCTAACTCTGCCACCAATTGTCACGGATATTGAGCAATAATACCAAGAGAAGGCATGAAGCACATGAAATCTACTTCATCTTCTTTCTTTCTTTCTTTCTTTTGACTATCTACTAGTAGTCTAGTGTGGAACGTGGATTACGTGACCACAAAACTTGGTATAGATAGACAAATAGATGCAAAGGAAGGAGTTCACACTCATGTAGTCTTGGCAACTAAAGAAACAAAGAGGTTAATTAAGGTGAAGGGCATTCAGTGGCCTGACGTGGTAGGCTACTGTGTTACTTTACTGGAGTGAGTATGTATTTTTAGTTCTCGTGCATCCATGAGTATCAAGTACGGTGTAGAGCAGAATATGTAGCTAGAGGCTGGAGGCTAGAATAGAGCTACACAAAGACACAATTAGTACTTTGGTGTGTGCATCCATAAACTACATGGCTTATAGTTGTGTGCTACTGTTATTGTATTGAGTTTATGAGATAAGATAGAGGAAGAGCAAGAGCAAGAGCAAGCTTCTTTATTAATACACTCTCCATTATTAAAGGAAATCCCTTCCAAGTATCCATTATTAATGTACATGCGGAATGATACGTAAAATTGAAACAAATGATCAACCATGAGTTTATAATATGATTCTATTTTTTCTTTTTACTTATTTACTTAATATGTGTCTCAATATTAGGTTTATGAGTTTTTCGGATGTCAAAATACATTTAGAGAAATTAACTTTTAATCCAAAATATAGACGTTGGATTTATCATGGGGAAACAAAATCAGTGGAGAGAATGGAGGACGATGTTGGTTGTAGTGAGATTCATATGGAAACTTGCTTAGGTAGTGATGAAGATCAAGATGAAGATAGTTCATCACAAAATGGAGGTCGGGAAATGGTGTCTGAGTCGGAGGATGAGTTTCATGATAATTCAGAAAAATCATGGGGAGATGCGTTCGCCGATAATGAGCAAGATCCCGATACTCTTGATGATACAAGTGAGGGTTTAGAGAGGCTGAAAGATTATGAAATTCCTTTGTATAGTAGTTGTATGAAGTACACAAAATAGTCGGCTGTTGTCAAGTTATATAATTTGAAAGCAAAGAATGGGCTGAGTGACATGTGTTTTACTGACTTCTTAGAAGCATTTAAGGACATGCTTCCCGAAGATAATGTTCTTCCTAATCGGACATATGCGGCAAATAAGATATTTAGAGGTATTGGTATGAAATATGAGAAGATCCATGCATGTCCTAATGATGCTTTGTGGTGGCTCAGATGCAACAATACTACCAATTGGTACATATGCATTCCATACTGTATTAATTAATTTACCATTGCATATATATATATATATATGATTAAGTATACCTTAGCTTAATAATGAGCACTAATAGTTATAATAAACAGGGTTGGGAGGGTTTGTGGCTTGCAGAGCACTTTCACAAAGGAACAGTGATCCCTCGAAAGCTTCACGTCCCTGGGATGCTGTATGATTTTGCGTTTCTCATCATGTGTTATTTCATATCTCATCGTTTTGAAATTTAAAGGCCTGCTTCTAAGGTTATTTGCTTGATGGTCAAACAGAATCGTGATGGGTTTGTTATGGGAGAAGGAGCTGGTGTTCTGCTATTAGAAGAATTAGAACATGCTTTGGTATTGAAACCTAGCTAGCCGCTTCGTCTTTTTTTTTGTTTTTTTTTTTGTTTTTTTATTGCTTCCCAAGGGCAGTATTATTATTATTATTATTAACACCAGTGCATTTCATTTGTACAGAGTAGAGGCGCAGAGATATATGCAGAATTCTTGGGTGGAAGTTTCACTTGTGATGAATATCACTTGACAGAGCCACACCCACAAGGTATTCGATTGTATCATGGTTCAATGTTAATTACCTTGATCTCATCTTGAGTTGTTGGTTAATGGTTATATATAATTCTTTGGAGCATTTGGTGACCTTAAATTTGTCCTAAAGCGATTGTGTGATATATAATTATATATCACACAATCGTAATCGTAATCGTATATAAATAAATGAAAGAGGGGAGAGTGAGATGGATAAGAAGTGAAGGGAGGGAGAGAGTACAGACAAAGTGGAAGAGGGGAGAGTGAGAGAAGAAATGGTGGAGGGAAGAAGTCGAGGGAAGATCACTCGGATGATTGCTTTGTTGTATTGCTCTTTCAAGTTCCTCTGGAATTATGGACTTCAGTTTCTCCATCGCTCTTCTCTCTCTTTCACGCTCCACCACTCTCGCTTATGCAACCACCACGACACCCTCTCACTCTTTCACCCTTCACCCTCACCCACCCTCACCCTCACTCTCACTCACTCGCTCCTTATTCTTCCCTTTTCTTTTGCTTTTTCTATTTTGATAAAAAAAAATATTCCTTCGGACCTGACAAACTCGTTACAGTTTAAAAATCGGGTTGACTTCAGGTCGGATCGAGACGGGACATTTTGGATACTTTATTCGTTTATTCACATACTTTAGTCGTAAACTGTCATTTTGAATATGCATCTGATAGTGAGTTTATAATATATGAAACTCAGCCGCCAGAATATTCTGTCTTGTGCGGCTACTATGTTTGTCGGTATATGCTGAAGCTAATTAAATCTAGATATATGAAACTCATCCCAAATGTATGTTAATGTTTCTTTATTTTAATCATGTGTCAGCATGAACATAATTTAACCATCACTTATGTTTAATTTTGTTGATAGTTTATGATAAGAGCCCAAAGACATATTCAGTTGAGCAAATTGACGAGGTGCGGGATATTTGGGCAAATTTTGCTCTCAAGTTTCAGAATAAGTGATTGTTGGTAATTATCAAAGGTTAGTTCATATATGTATCATAAAAGAAAAATCTTAGTGTTTCTCTAAAATTGGGCGATAAACATCTTCACACCATATTAATGATATGGAGTTGCGTGTGCTTACTCCCAAAATTGGACTAGATAAACAAATCATGCTGAGAACGTTCTTGTCCATCCTTTCATTTTTTTCTCCTCCAACTTCAGCATTGAAATTTTACAATATTTGTTAATATCTCACAGTATACCACCAGATCCTCGATCGAGTTACGGTTGATTTCTGAGAGCATCGTGGTTTGATGTTTAATTATACTATTATCATTGTTGTTTATAATTTGTGGTTTGTTGTAGATGTTTTTACAAATTATTTTGCGAATTACGGAGAAGTTGTAGATGTTATCAAACAAGATCATATCATCAATGACAAACAGGTAATTTTATCAGCTGTTTCTGGATATGTTTTATTGTTCTTCTTTGTTTTTCTTTGAGTTGTTCTAAGTTGGAGTATTCTGCTTATGGATTATTATTAGTTTGTGATGCTCAGTGTTTGAATTTGGTTGGTTATTTTAGTTAGTAGAATTATTCTAGGACATGAATCAAGAGTGGTGTATGTATTTGGCTGTCCGGGATATGAATTGGTTCTTCGTTTTGGTTGAAAATTTGTTGGCGTTCTTATATTCAATCTATATAAGAAGGCTAGAATTGGGGGATGTTTACATTCAGTGTTTGAAAAACAAAGACTGTATAACGCTCTGATTTGACGAGTAAATAGGTGATATGATTGGTTATTTGCTGTAATTCATTTTTTCGTGGGTTCAATTGGTGAACGAGCTGTGGGGGATTAATTGTTGACTGTATTTTATGTGGATCAAAAATAAGCATGCGAAGGATTAAATTTTACAGCTTTGGGTGTTACGGTTGTTGACGTACATGGATGAAATTTGGAAATGTGTGTGTACTGTGAAGGTTTGGGACTTGTGTACGATCTAATGTTCCCTGTCTCGCTATTTGCAGAAGCTTTTTGACAATTGAAAGATGGACGTCAACTGTGTGAGAGTGGTGTTACTAGAATTTGTACACGGAAGATGGAATCATAGAAGAAACATCGCTTTTTGACATTGTTATTATAACTCAATCACAACTATTGAGACCATATTTATTGATTCGTAATTTTTGGTAAAGAATTGGTACATGTGATGCAATTGTCGGGTTTTCGAATGTTGATTTAATGTTTTAATGTAAATATTGGATTTTTGGATTAGCGTACAATTATATCGATATATTTTTTTTAAAAAAAAATTATGCAACACAAACAGGACGGTTATCGTAAGCGTCTTATTTAATTGATGATATTTTGTTTTTATTCAAAAGAATTAACAGGATGGTTCGTATGCCAACCATCCTATTTATATCAGTAGATAATAGGACGGTTTGGATGGAACCGTGATGTTTAAAATAGATTTAATAGCACGCTTCAGTGAACCGCACTCTTTAATAACACTTAAATAGGACGGTTCCTGCTTGAACCGTCCTATTAAAGTTGAATTTAATATCACGGTTTGACCTTCTGGGAACCGCGCTATTTGATTTAATAGGACGTCGACCTAAAGGACGGTTCCTTATCCAATATAGGACGATTAAGAACCATCCTATTTAATCTAAATTGTAGTAGTGAAGGAACTGATTAACTGTATCAAATACAAATAATTAGTTTTCTATTAGGGTCTCATCCTATAGGTGTGACCGAAAGGGATCAGTTGATCACCGCCGTCTTACGACAATAACGTCTAACTCTAGTCAGCTGAGCGTTATCGATTTACGTTAATCAACTGACGTGGAGTATCGATGTACTAATTATCCCAAGTATATTCCGTCCATGAGATTTAATATATCAATGCACTATTGTGGAGGACACTTGCTCCAACAATCTCCCACTTGTCCGATACAAGTTGTGCATGTAGCCACTATATTGCGGAGGACTCCTACCCCATCAATATCTCCCACTTGTCTACACAAGTTGTGTGCTACCGATTCTCTTGTCTCTTTGATGTCACATCCTCCCACTCATCACAAGGTGTCTTTCAGGTCGCACTTGTGATTTAATGATAATTAGAGTGGTTTTCTCGATGGAGAATAACTGTCTGACCGGAAAATCTACCATAGATCTATTTTCGAGCGTAGCCACGCAATTCCAGTTACTTCTCCTCGAGTGGCCCAAGGATGTTTGTACCCAACGTGGGTGGACAATTTCTGTTGACCCATCTTATACTGTATAATGCAGATCACCATGACCCAGAAGATGTCCATCAGCCTCCTTTCACGGTACGACCTAGGACACCAACCAAAGCCAATTGGAAACTGCACCGACTCAGATAAATGGTCGCCAGTCTAAAGAATCGACTCATAGGAATAAAATAGAAATCCCCACCACGACCAGGCCTCAACTATTTTGATAAGGGACTCTATTGTGGTCACTGCCCGGCAGAGTGACAATCAGTCTGCCTATGTAAATGACCAGTCATCTCCATGACCCCATGGTCTTGAACTAACCATCGATCAACTTACAATCTTGTCACTCTGAGTCGTCACCTCATTAAGTGACAAGGGGCAAAATTACCATGTTCAAATGTTCACTTGAATAGGGTTCAATATTGTCTCACAATCCATTCGAATGAACAAAGTATAAGTTTTAGTCAAACTAAATAAAAGAGTTCATATTGAAACTCGAACAATGAATGCTATTATCAGAAATGTAAAAGTTGCTACAATATCCAATTATTACATCTTAGATAACTTAAAGAAAATCTGGGACTTTTCTCAATCCCATTGCGACAACATGACCATCATGTTTAGCCTTTGAAAGAGGCTTGGTTAAAGGATCGACGATGTTCTCGTCTGTCCCAACCATACATATATCGATTTCCTTCCTTTCCTCGAGATCTCTTATCACGTGGAATTTTCTAAGTACATGTCTAGACTTATTGCTAGACTTGGGCTCTTTTGCTTGAAAAATGGCCCCGTTGTTATCACAATATATGGTGATAGGATCTTCGACGGAGTGGACTACTCCTAGTCCTTCCAAAAACTGACGAATCCAAACAGCTTCCTTTGCAGCTTCCGAAGCCGCGATGTACTCAGCTTCTGTTGTAGAATCCGCGGTGACACTTTGCTTGGAGCTCTTCCAACTAATGGCTCCTCCATTCAACATATAAACATAGCCGGATTGGGACTTCAAATCATCCCGATCGGATTGGAAACTGGCATCCGTGTAACCTCTTACACGTAACTCAGTATCCCCTCCAAACACTATGAACGGCTGTCCAGTGACTTTCACCTGGATTGGCTTGATAACGACTCGTCATGCTCAAAGCATACGAAACATCGGGACGAGTGCACGTCATGGCATACATGATTGATCCAACAGCGGAAGCATATGGGATCAACTTCATGCGTTCAATCTCTTCGGGTGTGGAAGGACACTGTGACTTGCACAAAATGGTACCTTGACTCATGGGAAGAAAGCCTCTCTTAGAGTCTTTCATATTGAATCTATCAAGAATCTTATCTATATAAGCTTCTTGACTTAATACCAACGTCCTTTTGGACCTATCTCTATGGATCCGAATACCCAAAATGCATTGTGCATTTCCCAAATCTTTCATTTGGAAGTGTTTTCCTAGCCACTCCTTTACGGAAGCAAGCATCGGAACGTCATTCCCGATAAGAAGTATGTCATCCACATACAAGACAAGAAAGGTTACCTTACTCCCACTAAACTTCATGTACAAACAAGGTTCCTCGACACTTCGAACAAATCCATACTGTTTGATAACATGATCAAAGCGATGATTCCAACTTCTGGACGCTTGCTTAAGACCATAAATGGATCTCTTAAGCTTGCATACCTTCCTAGGATTAGATGTATCTACAAAATCTTCTGGTTGTGTCATATACACTTCCTCTTCTAGAATCCCATTCAAGAAGGCGGTTTTGACATTCATTTGCCAAATCTCATAATCATGAAATGCGGCAATCGCTAGGATAATCCTTATGGAGCGAAGCATTGCGACTGGAGCAAAGGTTTCGTCATAGTGAAGACCATGAACTTGAGTAAAACCCTTTGCCACCAACCTGGCTTTGTAGACATCTTTATGTCCATCTATGCCATTCTTGATCTTAAAGATCCACTTACACTGAAGAGGTCTCACATTTTCAGGTAAATCAACCAAATCCCACACTTGGTTTTCGTGCATAGAGTCCATTTCGGATCGCATGGCTTCAAGCCATTGCATGGAATCACGACTAGATATGGCCGCTTTGTAGGTTGTAGGTTCGTCACTTTCGCAAAGTAACATGTCTAACGCATCTTCCTTGACAATACCAAGGTATCGATCAGGAGGATGACTAACCCTCGTGGATTTCCTAGGTTCAAAGGGAACATCAACCGTGTCCGAGGATGAGGGAACGCTTTCCTCCACTTCATTCTCGGTTTGTGGCTCTTGGACTTCATCAAGTTCAAATTTTCTCCCACTCTGTCTTGTAGAAATGAAGTCATTTTCTAGAAAGACAGCGTCACGAGCCACAAATACTTTGTTTTCATGACGATTGTAGAAGTAATAACCTTGTGTTTCCTTTGGATACCCTACAAACAGACATTTGGCGGATCTTGGTGCGAGTTTGTTGTCAGACTTGTTCTGAACATATGCCTCACAACCCCATATTCTCATAAACGACAAATAAGGAACCCTTCCCTTCCATATCTCATATGGTGTCTTATTGGCTGCTTTAGTCGGGCTTCGATTTAGTGAAAATATTGCGGACAATATGACAAAACCCCAAAATGAATCAGGAAGCTCAGTGAGACTCATCATGGACCGAACCATATCTAATAAAGTTCGGTTTCTCCTTTCGGCCACACCATTCAATTGTGGTGTGCCAGGAGGAGTCCATTTTGATACTATGCCACAATCTTTTAGGTGTGAATCAAATTCATTATTTAGGTATTCACCACCACGATCGGATCGTAGTACTTTAATCTTTTTATCCAATTGGTTCTCTACTTCACTTTGAAACTCTTTGAACTTTTCAAAAGCATCGCTCTTGTGCCTTATTAAGTAGACATACCCATATCTACTTAAGTCGTCGGTAAAAGTAATGAAGTAGTTGTAACCACCCCTAGCGGTGATAGTCATTGGGCCACACACATCGGTATGTATAAGGCCCAATACCTCACTTGCTCGTGTTCCTTTACTTGAGAAAGGAGCACGAGTTATCTTGCCCAAAAGGCAAGACTCGCATGCGCCATAAGATTCGTAATCAAACGGTTTGAGAAGTTTCGTTGAAAGAAGTCTCTTTATGCGTCGTTCGTTTATGTGTCCTAAACGACAATGCCAAAGGTAGGATTGATTAGGTTCACCCGTTTTGAGCTTCTTGTTTTCTACATGATATATATCATTAACATTATCTAGAACATAAATACCTCCGATAGACGTAGCTTTACCATAAACCATGTCATTAAATGAAAAAGTACAACAATTGTCCTTAATCATAAAGGAAAAACCTTCCATATCAAGTACGGAAATGGAGATAATGTTCTTAGTTAAAGTTGGTATGAAATAACAATTATTCAAATAAAACTCAAAACCACTAGTTAGAGTGAGTACATAAGTGCCTACGGATATAGCGGCTACTCTAGCTCCATTTCCCATGCGTAGGTCCACATCACCCTTGGCTAGTGCTCGCACGTCCCTCAGCCCCTGTAAATGATTACAAAGATGAGAACCACATCCGGTATCTAATACCCAAGTGGAAGTGCAAGTATAGTTAATGTCTATCATATAGAGAGAAGTGAGGACAATACCTGACGGAGTCTCACTCTCGTCTTTCTTGTTCTTCAAATCTTTCAAATATTTGGGACAATTGCGCTTCCAATGTCCCTTGCCATTACAATAATAGCAATCGGCGTCGGCATGTTTGTTAATCTTAGCCTTAGGTTTGCTATTCTCAATAGCTTTCCCTTTGTTCTTGTCTTTTCCTTGTCTCTTGAATTTGGTCTTACCCTTGTTTTTACCCTTTTGAACCCCAAGATTGAGATTCTTCATTTTCATGGAGAGCATGTCTCTCTTCTCACTCCCACTAGCCTCCATGTCCCTCTCGCTTGGTTGAGGAGTGCATGAAGCTCTTGGAAACTCTTGTCCATGCCATGCATATTGTAGTTCACCCTAATTTGGGAGAACTTGGAGGGGAGTGAGTGAAGAATGCGACCTATCGCAAGCTTCTTGGGAATGCTACACCCTAGACGCTCTAGAGTGTCAATATGCTCAATCATCTTGAGCACATGGGGACCAACTTTTTGACCCTTTTCTAGCTTACCCTCGAAGAATTTCATCATAGCTTCATATTGACGGATGTCGGGTGATTGAGAAAAAGCCGTCGTAACCCTTGAGAATATCTCATATGCATTAAGGGTAATATATTGAAGCTTGAGTTTTGGAGATATTGACCATATCAAGACATTCTTGATATCGTTAGATATCTTCAAAAACTCCTCATAGGCGGTCCTTTGTGCCGCGGTGGCTCTAGGACCGGGTTCATTGGGTGGTGGCTCGTTCAAGTAACGAATGACGTTGTCGGACAACGCCGCACCTTTTATGGTTTACTCCCACTCGATGAAATTACTTCCATCGTCTTTCAAGATACATTTGTCCATAACGGACCTAAGCCAAGAATCCTTTCCGAGTTGAATGGTTGCATTGGTAGCCATAGCGAATTATAAATACTACAACAAAATTTAGGAAATATTAACATCCATTGTTATATAATTTACTTGTAAAACAATTTTAACAAGTCACTCATATAATGACCCCTCACGAAATTATATAAGTGATTCCGAGACCCGCATTTAGATAAGAACTAACATCGCATGCAATCCTTACGTAAAAACGGTAAGTCATTACTCGACCAATTCTACTCTAGAACTCTTGGTTGACGGATTTCAACCAAATCCATCTCCTAGCCCCAAAATAACTCTTATCTCGTTGAGTCCAACCCAATCTTGGCATGTGATCTTATCACCCTACTTACCCAAGGTAAAAAGGGGTCCACGTTGTGGTTGCCCTAATGAACAAGGGGTTCATAGGTGCTTTAATTGGTAAGGCTATATCTCAATTGTTACTATGCATGTGAGAGGTCTTGTCAATATTAAGTTACTAATCACTTATAAGTGAACTAAGTTGGTGATTACGTAAATTGGTGAATTGACAATCGAAAAATAAAATGCATGATTGGCGATTTTGGCATGAGCGAATATAAAGCAAGCATCAAACAAAATAAATCCTAGTATGGCCATCTAGCTAATCTAATTAACTAGACTATTACAAAATCGGAAACCAACTCCTTGGTCCCTGGCCTCTTCAAAGGAACACCTCCAAAAGGCACCGTCTTTTGTCCACCGTCTTGGGTAAACTCCGTCTTCATAATAATTAATTACAAATGATACAAATGAATACATAGCATTCCTATTATACATTTGTATAAATAAAACTATTAATTCTTACAAACGGGCGATACGAGATCGCAATTAATTACAACCAAATCGATATTCCCTTACATTACGGGTAATACCGATTAAAATACTAGGTCATACTAGGTACAATCTTGCAAAATAATCAATAAAATGACATTCATTCATTCAACAACATTAAAATAAATAAAATTCTGTAAAAATCATGCCAAAATCGCCCTATAATTTATCAAGTTCATCCTAGCTCGGTTTTTATGGAATTTATCGATTTTTAACCATTAAAAATCATTAATCAACACTTAATTCTCAATTAAGCTCAAACTAATTTTTCCAAACCAATTTGGAATTTCAAGAATTAGTCTCTACTAATTTGAAAGATAAAAAATTAGTTTGAATTGATTTAATTTGCTAATTTAATCGGTAAATGGTCAATTTTATGAAATAAATTCAAATTAAATCATAAAACACCCAAAAATAAAAATAAAAATTTTTGTACATTCTGGAACATTTCCAGGAACTCAAAAAACAAAAATTTGTCCACAAAAAATTTCGAATAAATTTGGAACAAATAAATGCATGTTTATCGATTTTTATCCAATAAAAAAAATAATAAACATCCCAAAAGGACAAAATAAATTTCAAACATTTACAAATATGTCCTTAAACATATGATGAAATGTACAAAAAAATATCACGCCCAAAAACAACACGCAACTACTTTTTAGTTAACTTTTAACATCAAATAGGCATAAAAACTCGGTTTTTAAGGCATAAATGATTATAAACATAAATGATTATAAATAGGCATCAAATAGGCATATAAATTAGCAAATTAATTCCAAAAATTACCAAACTCGACCACAACCATTTTGAGGTCATTAGGTATGCATGTACCCAAAAATTTCGCGTGAAACAAATTTTTACACATAATTTTCGGTTTTTACAAAGTTATCATATAACCCGAAAAAATTGTCAAAAATCGACATGCATGCAACAACAAAGCTCTGATACCACTTGAAAGGTTCATAACCCTCTAATTAGACTTCTCTAATTAGTTACTAAATTACTTGTTAATTTAGTATATAAAGATCTAGTTACATGCATGACATAAAATGACAAAAACTAGATACAAGAACAGATTTCCTTACATAAACAAAGAGGAAATAATGGGCACAATAAGAAAACTCATTTTCTTATTGTTCTTGAGCTTATATTAGTATGGATGATCCTCCAAAATCTTGAATCTCCAAAGTAGAAGATCTCCTTCTAGTTGCACCAAGATTCAACCCAAATAATCACTATTATTATTAACTAGATAATAGTAGTGATGAACCTATACTAATATTATGAATATTACTACTTTAGTAATAAAGATGAATATTAGTATGAGAGTATTTTTGGAGAAGAGGTAAAGCAAAATCACTAATGAATGAATGGAGATGAAAAGAGAACTTTCCCTTATAACAACCCCAAAAACCGGCCACCCTTACCCTAGGGAAGACCAATTGCTTTATTTTATTGCATGCTTAAAGTCTAGGGTCTAGTGTAATAATTACTATTATTCATGCATGCACATAAATAGGAACAACCATTATTGCCCTTATATTTACTAGTGTGCCATATACATGTACATAAAATGGGTCCATTTTATTTTTGTCATTTGTCATACAAATGCTTATGTGTGACATGATCAATTATCTCATATAATTGATCACATCAAATAAATAATATACTCTTAACTCTTTAAGTAGTACATTACTGTTATATCTATATATAATAGGTCCCATAATAATAATTACTTAGCTAAATTTACAACTTCTTGTAAATATTAATGGCTAATTATCACTACCCATAAAAGCATACAAAACCTCAACTAATTTAGTAATTAACGTTTAAATACTAAATTAGGTCTTATTTAATCGTATTAATAAGACGTGAAATTCATTCAGTCAATTATCGTATAATAGACTAATAAACTTAATCTGACTGAGTTCTAAACTCTATCTCCAATAAATAACTATCATTACAAAGCATATATCAAATATATACGCAAGAAACTGATTAACTGTATCAAATACAAATAATTAGTTTTCTATTCGGGTCTCATCCTATAGGTGTGACCGAAAGGGATCAGTTGATCACCGCCGTCTTACGACAATAACGTCTAACTCTAGTCAGCTGAGCGTTATCGATTTATGTTAATCAACTGACGTGGAGTATCGATGTACTAATTATCCCAAGTATATTTCGTCCATGAGATTTAATATATCAATGCACTATTGTGGAGGACACTTGCTCCAACATGCGATTGAGGGGCCAATTAAGAAAAGTAGGGTAACTAACTGACGGTGAGGATGAAGTGACATGAAGGTTTATGAGGGAAAGTCATTTTGGAGCTCTAACTGATAGTTCCATATAGGATATCGAAACAAAGAAGGTGGGGTCAAAAATGAGTAGTTGGATACACGACAGAAACAGCAAGGCACTCTTGACTTTGTTCGTAGAGGGTCTGTACGAATGAGACTGTGCTAGATATTGCAGTGAGCAAGTATGCCTTGTTGACTGGGTGGTGATTTTGAAACAAGGATGAGTCATTCAGGGAGTCCGCTATCAAGATTCATCGGTATAGAGAAAGAGGATCCCCTTGTTTAGTCTCTCTAGTCCCCTTAAAGTCACATTATAGGAGGGGCAAGTAGATAAGATTGAGTATAAAATTGTGGATACACTCACACCATGACGAGGTGAAACCAACCTGTTGCAGCATCCTCAATATATCAGAAGATATACAATTTTATATCTCTTCCTTTTCTATAGAATAAGTTTTAAAGAAGCCTAATTTGTTGAACAAAGAGAAAGGAGAGAACATATCTTACCCAAGGGAGTTTACTGGCTCGTAACAACAGGCTCGACCTTAGGACAAAGAGTAAGGAAATAGTCTTGCCTTTACGTTGCGCATAAGCTAGTAAACTTCCAAAACCTGTATGTACTTCCTCCGTTTTCCACTCAATTGTTTACATTTGATTAAAATACTCCTCACAATGAATATAAAAGACAAACAATTGAATGAAACGGAGGGAGTACTTATTAAATCATAAGAGAAGAAGGATTGATTCTAATTCTTTTTTGCTAGCAAAAAAATAGATTCTCATTCTTCTTTGTCTTTTCCTTATCTAATTAAATCATAGAAGAAGAAGGATTCCCTTTTGCAAAGAGAATCCTAGCTAGTAGGACCGGGGCCTGCCATTAGGGAGGCAAGCTGAGCTGACTTGTTAATCTGTCTCACATAGGCCGATCTTAGGTTTGAAGACTGCATTTTCATTCAAAAGGGGATTCATGACTGGGAAGGAAGGCAATATTTGAATTGTCCAAACAAATTAAGAACCAAGACATGTTAAGTGAGATCGTTAGAATGTGAGATATTACTTACAAGCAACTGTATATGAAAGTCATTTTCGTGCACGGATGCGTGATTCGTTGAGTGATTTCCCAACTATTGTTACAAGCAACTGTATAAGAAAGGCTTTTTCGTCGAGAATAGTAGGTTGTTTCAAAAAGTAGGCTTTAGCGCACTACGACTTTAGCTACTTGACCAAAGAAAGTTGACTTGCTCTAGTTACGGGAGAGAGGGGGGGGGGGAGTTAATAAGTCAGCTTTCAGTTTACCTGCTTTCGGTTTACTTGCTCTAGTTACGGTTAATGACTTGTGTTAAGGTTGTTTACTTGCGTTACGGTTAATGACTTTCTCTAGTTACGGTTAATAAGCTCTAGTTACGATTATTGACTTGCGTTACAGTTAATGACTTGCGTTAAGGTCGTTTACATGCGTTACGGTTAATAAGCTAGCTTTCGGTTTACCTGCTTTCAGTTTACTTGCTCTAGTTACAATGGTTAATAAGCTTGCTTGCGTCATCATAAGTGATGGATGAACCAACTAAACCTCTGCCACACTGCCTCTAGGGTAAACGTGGCACTCTTACTAACAAGATGGCATCCATTGCTGGACCCGGTTTGAGTATCTTGCGATATGCCTCGAGCATACCTGGGTACCGCTCCAAGAATGTTCCTAAAAAGAGAAGTCGGTCGCAGCTTCGGGTAACCAGCACTTGATTCCTAGATAGGAAAGCAGATCGCCAGAGGGCAGCCCTGTGCTGGGTCACGCACGCGACACCAACCGTAACGGCTCCATACTGCAAAACGTAGTATTCCTGATTGTGATTCAAAAATGCCACTTTTAGGGGTATACAGGTGGTGAGTGAAGGGAGGTTGAGCTCTCATCCCCTAGCCCCAGGCCGGATGTCTATGTTATAACAGGTGTAATGAATGTTATCTCAAGGTGTAGAAAGGTCCCCTAGACCCATGTCGGATGTTAATGTTATAGCAGGTGTATTGATTCTAACCCGAAAAGAGCTTAATCTATTCTTTTTCTGTAGAATAAGTTTTAAAAATGCCTAATTGGTTGAAAGAAGTTTTAAATCTCTGAAATGGGTTGAACAAAGGTCTTGGGAGAGCTCATTCTATTAAAGGGAAAGCATCCGATCCTTTTATCTGAGATTCTTTTATTTTAAGCGAGCTTGCTTTAGCGCTATTGATTTCCGATCTTCCATTCAGACGCAATTCCGGTAATTATGATATACGAGTAAGAGTTAGTGCATTTCCACTGCGTGAACTTCTTAGTTCCTTAGTTTAGGGACGTTATCAATTTCTTCGTTTCTTAAACCTATATCCCAATTCTTAAGATACTTTAACTCATCAAAGCAACCTGAATTTCCTTAGTCCTATCAAAACAATAACTCCAAAAAAGCAGGCTCAAATCTCTTCCGAAAATAATCACAAATTTTTTGTTTGGGTGATGGTCATACCTGTCACGGTAGTATAGATAGGACAAATAAACATAACGTCTAGGGAAAAGAAAGTGATTTGTCATTAATGTCTATCCACATGGTAATTGTGAAACCTTTAATTCTTCACCATTAATGCGAGTATGAGAGCTTGATGTATTTTTTTTGTATGAGAGAGAAGAGAGGAAACAAGATGAATATGAAATTATTATTCAATCGAATTAGTTATTACATCTGGTTGGGCGTGTATTTATAATGACACATAACCAACTTCTCTAATCTTGTAACAACCTCTAACAACCTTAACTAGCTTTATAGTTCACATCCCCCCCCCCCCCTCAAGATGGAACATCTTGAAGAAACTTAAGGCCATGTTTGGAGGCAAAAAATATCATTTGAGAAGCTCCAAGAGCTTTGGTCATCAGATCAGCCAACTGAAGACCAGTACTGATATTCTTGGGTATTAAAAATCCGTCATGGTACTTCTCCCTCACATAATGACAATCAATGTCAAGGTGTTTGGTACGTTTGTGAAAGATCGGATTTTCTGCGATATGTTTGGCGGCTTTGTTGTCGCAATAGAGATGAATAGGCTGTGGAGCAAAGACTTGCGAATCAGTAAGAATGTAATTAATCCATACAACTTCACTGGTTGTATATAACATGGATCGATACTCAGCTTTGTGGAACTTTCTCTCATAGTGTTCTGCTTTTTAGTCTTTCATCAAACAAGAGAATCCTCAAGAAATACACAATAACCACTCAAAGAGCGAGCAGAGAAAGCACATTTTGCTAAATCAGAATCAGAGTAAGATAAAACTGCGAGAGGAGTTGCAGCATGATAAAATAGCCATGTGTTCACTAGAGTTTTAAGGTATTTGACAACATGAACAGCCGCTTGCATATGAGGAACTCGAGGTTGCTGAAGAAATTGGCTCAAATGTTGGACGGAATAAGAAAGGTCTAGTGAGATTCAAATAGAGTAGGCGCCCAACAAGTCTTCTATATTGTTCGGGGTTCTCCAAGAACTCTCCCTGATCCACCGAAAGCTTGAGCCCCTTGGGCATTGGAAACCTAACTTCAGAACAATCCGCACAGCTTATATCTTTGACAATGTCGGAAGCATACTTGGGTTGATTCAATAGGATTCCCTTATCATTTCTAGTGACCTCTAGGCCTAGAAAGCAGCGTATAGGACCTAGATCTTTGATGGTAAAAGCTTTATGAAGACTCTGCTTGACTTCAGTAATATCATCCAAAGAAGTACCAGTAAGAACTACATCATCAACGTAGACTAAAGCCACAGTAAAAATATCCCCAGCGTGTTTGATGAAGAGAGAGTAGTCAAATTTGGATTGCCTGAAGCCAATAGAGAGGAGATGTTTTTGTTAATTCAACATTTCATTGTCTAGAGGCTTGCTTGAGACCATAAAGAGACTTGAAGAGTCTATATACTTGCCCAGGTTTAGCCTTAGTGTAACCTTCTGAAGGCTTCGTATAAACCTCCTGAAGGTAAGGATTTGTTGTGGATCCTACCAACAAATAATAACCAACAAACCTAACTGGGTAGCTAGGGTAAGTTGGGTCGAGTCCACGGGGACGGAAAGAGGCGTCTAGACTAAGGTTACCTAAACACAAGACTAGGTGACAAGGTCACAATACAGAAAGAGAGGAGAATTGACAAGAATTGATTACTAACACAATTACTAGGCTAAAGACAAGGACAAACAAACTAGAATAATGGAAAGAAGAGTAACAAACTAGGATGATGATGACATGAACTAAATGAATGAACTAAGGCTAATTCAAGCAATAAACTAGAGGAACTATGACAAATATGATGGAGAAATCAAATATGGGAAGAGTAGGGTTAGGTCAGGTTCATAAGTGTAATAGGATAATTGGGAAATCGAGGGTGTAGGTTTCACCTAGTCACTATGGTAAGGCCGCGCTCTCGCGTCAAAGACAAACCCAAAAACTCATGCAAGATGCTACTCAAAACAAGAGAATTCAATCATAAGTCAAGCATACAATGAGAAGGAGGAAACGAGCAAGAGTAGTATGGCCACTTCTACCCTAACAAGCAATTCATCAAATACATGGTATGCATAACAAGTGACTAGTAACAAAGAATCCACCTTTACCCACAATCAAACCCTAATCGCCCATAACCAACACTTAATCTCCCTACTAACCCCACAATAAGTCTACTCACTCATATTCAAACTAACACTAGCACAAACTAGAGAAATCAACACAAGCATCCAAACATTCATGATGAAGAGTAACAAGGATGAACAATACAAATGATAAAGATAAAAACTTGAACGATAAAACAAGGATTAAAGGAAAGGAGAAGAAAAATTATACCAAACTAACAAAGGATGGAAAAGATAAGAACTTGTATAAATAAGAAAACCCAAATAAATCCCCAAGGTTGTCAATCTTGGAAGAGTCTTCAAGAATCCCCTTAATACAAGAGTGATGGCTAATAATTAAGCTAAGATTAACAAAAGATTAAAGAAAGATTAAGAAGAAACTTAGGCTAAGTAGAGGAGTTCACTATCTAGGGTTTAGTCTAATGTAAGATAATGAAAAAGTGTTTAAAACAGTACAAGAGGAGGGTATAAATAGGGTTACAAGAATATGGGGGGTGAAAAAATGAAGTCGCGGCTGAGCTGGGCTCTTACCGGCCGGGAAGGAGATGATCCCGGTCGGGATGGTGCATAACACCGGGCGGTGTTATGCTCTTCCCGGTCGGGATGATGTCGGTCCCGATCGGGATGGGGTGGTCCCGACCGGGAAGCTCATGGTCCCGGCCGGGATGGGCTGTCAGAGGCGATGTCTTGCTCGTCACTTCCTCCCGGTCGTGATGGATGTGGTCCCGACCGTGATGGGTCATGTAGGCCTCAAATATGATCACATAGGTCCCTACTTGCTCTTCCTAGGCTTCTTATCGACTCTCGGTGCTCGGGAATGGGCTCCAAGGGACTCGGGATCGAGTCTAAGCTACCGAGTCATCGTCGCTTCTCATCGTTGGCTCCATATGCGTCGAAAATGAGTCGTAATTGTTCCATTTCTCCAAGATAGGCCTTAGGAACCTAACACAAGCTAGAAAAAGCGTAAGTAGCCTCGAAACCGCTCCAAAGAGCGATTTCACAAGAGAAACCGGGACCCAACACAAGAAATAAGCACTACATAACACACTTATCACCTCCTCATCAAGGAAACCATGAAGGAAGACGTTATTTACATCCAATTGATGCAAGGGCCAGCCTTTAGCAGCAGCAATAGCAAGAAGTATACGAACAGTGGCAAATTTGGCCACAGGGGAGAAAGTATGTTTATAATCCTTATCTTTTATTTGATTGTATCCCTTTGCAACTAGCCTAGCTTTATACTGTTACACAGTACCACTTGCTCTGTGTTTGATCTTATAGACCCACTTCGAACCTATGGCTTTATGACCTTCAAGAAGTATTGTAAGCTTCTAAGCCTGATTTGTTTCAAGACATTCAACTCATCATTCATTGCAGATACCCACTGTGGATGTGTAATTGCTTGAGAATATGAAGAAGGCTCAGGCGCCGCCAGAACTTAGACAATGAACTCACATAATCTGGAGAAAAAAACATCAACCAAACGGTCTACATTAGAAGCATTAAAAGAAGTTACAGACATACCTTCAGGACCAGTTGAATGCAATGTAGAAATGTTCAATGGGCAGTGATAGTCCTGCAATCTTGTTGAAACCTGCCTGGTTCTGGTGGATTGCTTGACAGCTAAAGGAACCGAAGAAACAATCTCAGTAACCTCACTAGTGGCGGGAGCTTCTATAGTTGTATCAGCTTCAGACTACGGTAAGTGTTGGCTGATCAACAAAGAAATCTACGGCCGTTTCTAAAAGATGCCTATGTTTCCTTTCTATGCGGCCATTTTGTTGTGGTCTAGCTACAATACTACGCTGGTGAATTATGCCTTTTTCATTGAATATTGGATGCATTCACCCTGAAGAAACTCTATTTCATTGTCCGCTCTAAAAATTTTAACATCAGCATGAAACTGATTATGAACATAAGCAAGAAATTTGTTGATGATAGCATATACCTGAAATTTGTTTTGAAACATATATGTCCAAGTTATTCTAGAATAATCATCAAGAATCGTGAGAAAATATTTAGCTCCAGAAATACTAGGGGTTTTGTAAGGACCCCACAAATCCATATGAATAAGAGCAAATGGAGTAGAAGCATGAGATTGACTACGAGAGAAAGGAAGAACATGATGCTTAGCTAAAACACAAGTATCACATGAAAGATCTTTTATTTCTTTGGGAAAATGAGAAATTATATGTTTTAGTTTGTCTAGAGATGTATGGCCTAACCTAGCATGAAAAAGATCTATAATTCAAGAATCATGACAATTATTGGAATGTAAAGAATTTATTTCAGCTACATCAGTATTCTACGAGATGTGATTCCCTCTACCCTTGTGTGAATGTGAAGCTAAAAACCAATACAACTCGCCCTTCTTAATAGTAGTCTCTAGTGGTTTTTTACTTGAATAATCCTGGAATACACAAAGGTCTTGTCAAATACTACTGAACTAACTGGTCAACAGAAAGCAAATTTTGCTTAAAATCTGGAATGTACAGCACATCCCGCAAAATTATTGTATCAGTTAATGCTGCTTTACCAACCTGTTGTACTACCTTGAGAGATCCATCAGGCAAACCCACCATGACAGACTTAGGAAGTAACTTAACATTATGTAACAGACTCATACTACATGTCATGTGATTGGACGCACCAGTATCTACAATCTAGGCATTATTATGGTTATACTGAGCATCAAGATTTACCTGAGAACAGACTATTGTACCTGCAAAGTTAGCCGTGGGAAGTGAAGTTACCTTGTTGTCAAAAGACTTGTACAAATTCTTCATGACATTACTTATTACCCCTTCCATGGAAATCGGGTCTATTATAGGTGGAACAACAACTACAAGTTAAGCAGTACCAAAATCTCCAAGACAATTACATTTTATACCCAGCAACTCATCAGTAAGGACATCAACATTGTTTACATTACCAGTGTTGTTATTGTAATTTTTACTGGACTGTTCCCTTTCCTGCTTCTTCTTGAGATAACAGCGACTGATGATATGACCTTTCTTGGAACAAAATTCACAAGTTTTTAATGACCAACAATCGTCTCTAACATGACCAGACTTGTTACAAGCAGTGCAGACCTTGCCCTCTTGGTCTGAGCCATCCTTACCCCTCTTATTTGTCCTGTACTGCCCCTGATTCTAATTGTACGATGCCTGACAAACAGCATAATCATTAGCTTCGGGAAGGGCCAATTGACTTTCTGAGATTTGTCTCTGCCGCTCAATCTTCTGGAGTAACCCTAAAGCTTTGTTGATGGGAGGCAATGGCTCCGTAGATAAGACAGTAGTTTTAATACGTTCATACCCAGAATTTAGCCCCATCAAAAATTGTATTAGCTTGGATTGAGACTCCCGGTCAAGCATGCGTCTAAGCAGAAAACATGTACATCTCTTTAAAGCCCCACAAGAACAATCAGGAAGAGGGTCTAACTCATCTAATCCTTCCCAAGAACTTTTAATTTTATTGTAATACTCCACCAAGGATGTATTTTCTTGAGAAATTTGCGAAAGTTCTTTCTTTAATTGATAGATTTCCAACCCACTTGTCTGGCCATAAATGTCAAGAATATCATCCCAAAGTTCCTTGGAAGACTTAGAATACTGAAAATTTAGAACTAATTCAGGTCCCATGGAATTGAATATCCACCTTCTAACAAGCAAATCTTACCTTAGCCACTGGTGGTGATTTTTCTCATTCTAAGCAGGTTCTCTACAAGTTCCATCTATGAATACTTCCTTGTTTTTAGCCATTAGAGCCATCAAAACATCACGTTTCCATTGCAGAAAATTATCACCTTAAAATATATATCCTACTAATTATAGTGTAGGCTGATCAGAAGGCATGATGTACAAGGGATCATCCAAGAAATCATAAGAAGTAACTGAGTTTTGAACAACATTATTGTAACACACCGTATTTTTCAAATAAAGTTAAAATTTTAAACATTTATTTAAACCAAGTTTTACGCTTGAAAAATTATTTTCGTGAATAAAATATTTTATTTTCGTTAAATTAAAAATTATTCCGTTATAAAAACATGAGAATTTATTTATCGAATTATTAAAAAAATTATCTTTCGTAAAATAAAGTTTAAAACTCGAAAATATTTTTTTAATAATGAACCGTCTTGACATTTTCTCGTCTTGTAAAAATTTAGAAATAATTTATCGAATTCTTAAAATAATAATTTCTTATAAACTATTGTCCCATAATACTATTTATCGCCTATTTTACTTACCGTCTCACAAATTCCGTTTCAAAAATAAATTTTTCGGTTTCCATTATTTTAATTCCGTAATCTTATATTTCAACTTTTAAGAAAGAAGGACGTTTGTACGAAAAATGGACCGAGACTCGATATCTTAATTGACTCCCACGTATTTACTCATTCCTACACCTACATTACATACTCTCTCTATCTCACACACACACCTAAGCACCTACACCTATCCTACTTATGATTAATCTACACTAACCTACAACTATTACACAGTACTACTACTTCTATTGTACTGTATATATACACAGAGTACTACATTGATACTTACTACGTATTACTTACTACTTTTACAATTCTACTTACTCACTTACACTACTTCTACTTACTATAATATATACTACATACTTCGTACTACATACTATATTTACTCCCTTGTCCTTTTCTATATATATAATTGGAGCATTGAGAATGAGGAGTTGCCCGATATTTGGCGGAATAACTTTTCTGGAACCGTATTAAGGGTCAAATCATTTTGACCGAAAATTTCTTTAAAAGGGCGAAGAAGACGACTTTCCTAACGTACACAATATTATTGACCTGACCACCTTTAATTCTTAATAAATACTCCGTAATGGTTACTAAGGTAACCAACTTTTCTTCTAACAACATTATTTATATATATATATATATATATATATATATATATGTATAAGTATATTACGTTACTAACTTAATAAATTGCTTATTTAAATAATTAGGCTTATTTGTATGACTAAATTACTTATGTATATAAAAATGTTACGTGATATTTTATTTATGTTATGTATTTATTTATGACTAAATGCAACATAACTGAATTATCACTTGTTTAATTTATTTATTTATCACTTTTACATTTCTGTTTATATGAGAAATTGAGAAAATGAATAAAAGAACTTAAAATAATAAAATTTATTTATATCATTTTATTTATTTATATCTATTTACTATGTATATTTATTCAATGTACTTTATATTTTGTATGTATTTTATATAATTGTAATTTTGGTCATACTTTTAATTTTCTTTAGTACTTTTACATTTGCTTATATATTATAATAATAGAGTAAATTAGTAACCTACAAAATATATTATTTTAATAATACTTCACTTATTATTTTTATGTAGGTAGAAATTTATAAATTATATTTTCTATAATAAATGGATTTATTTTATTTCGAAATTTTTACACGACATTTATAAATATTTTTAAAAAAATGATTTTACGTCAAATTTTATAAATCGGCTAAGTATGACTTAAATTATATTTTTTAGAAATTATAAGTTTTAAAATAATATTTTATTATACCTTAATTTTTATTTTAATATAAAACTTCATTTAAAGAAATTACTATTTTAAAATAAGTTGTACGATATTTGGGATATAATGTTTCGGGTAACACTTGAGGTTAAAGTATAACGTTGTCACACTGAAAATAAGTATTCGAGGATTGACTTTCAAATGAGTCCGACCAATTATTAAAGGTCCCCAAATAAAATACCACTTGTTCGCGGGCGACTTTTATATAAATTTTACGATGCGAGTCTGGGACGAATGGCTTGTGTTGATTCTACCATATGTGGTGTTTCGACTGCACTTGTAATAAAAAGCAGACTCGGAGGTTGCGGTCCGAGAGTCGACCTAGTGTTTAAGGTAGTCGTCCTACGGCAGTGAGAGCTGCGGTTCAAGAGTCTGCGTACGGTATGTGCGCATGTATAGACAAGTACTTGATCAATATTACCACCTAGGTAGCGGGGGCAGAACATGATTCTGAAAACTGCAGGTTCCCTCTTGGTGATGCAGAAAATGTAATCATCGGCTTTCATTTCGCCCAGAGCCCCGTCTGAATAAACCTATAATATAATAGAAGTTCGGGCCCAATTGAGCCTTATGGGTGAGATGTAAACCTCATAAGATCGGTTCGGTCTACGAGTTGGTAACACGGTTACTTCTATTGGTGAGATGCAAGCTAATAGGATGTAGCGGTGATACTAGGAGCCACGACTCGTGTGTTTTATCTGTTTACGTGAAAAATGATTTAAAATCAAATGGCTGCCAATGTCCCATCTTCTAAACTTTATCATTTTCATCACCTTACATGTTGGTTAATTGAATTAAAGGAAACTATCTGTTACGTGATATCCTTTAATATTTTTGTAAGCGTATTATTAGTTATTCACATGATTGTCTTATGTGTACGAGGTGATGTTAGATGAACGGTTTGGTTGTTGTTCCGCTCAGCGGCCTCTGTTTTATTTTTTTGCAGGTCTAAGACATTGGGGGAATCAAGCGAGAGATATTTAATAACATGTTTTGTATAAAATACAATCTATATTCTGTACTGGTGAATCAAGATTATGTAATTAATAGTCGTTTGTTGTAAGGATCCGTAGCGATCCGGATTTATTTACACTCTGATATAATTTTAATTAAATGACTTAGATAACTTTCCGCATTATCTATTAATTTAAGTCATCGAAAATCCGGGTTGTTACAATTATCCTCTATGTTTATAGTATGAGTCAAGAACAATTAAATCTTAACAAGAACGGTGAGGATCTCAGCAGACAAATCAGGAATAATGGAGAAGAAAGGTAACACTGAAGTGCGAAAGCTAGAAAAGTATTGGAGTAGTGAGCGTTGAGTATCAAGCTCAACTACTAGCATTGTCATCGCCACCTCAGCATAACTGACTTCCCTCTCATCCTTATCCCCTTGTAACAGAATTAGAAGTAAGCTTAGCATATAAGCTGATGTATATATTAGACATAATTAACAGATTGATGTAAGACTGATTCAATAATCAATACAATACTCTTTTATTTACATTGCTTTGTCATATCTTGAGTAAAGCTTGAAGGTTCAAAAATGAAAATCACTTGAGGTTCTCTATTTCATATGGTATCAGAGCTCCTGGTATAGTAATCCTTAGCTTGAACTTTTCTTCCATTGTTGAAACTGATTGTTCTTTCAATCATTGTTGATTCGTTGATTGCTATCTTAATCGATGTTACTACAATTTTTTTAGCTATCTTCATTCTTCTTTTGTTCACGCGACATATCTTCGCTTTAATTGTACTGATTCTACATCATTTCTTGTGTTTCCGCCATTGTTGTAGTATCTTTGAGCTACTACAATTCTGTTAGTCCTTTACACTACGTTTGCCCAATTTTCTAGGTTTTCGCACATTTCAAATTGATTTTTCATACAAATTACACAAAAACACAAAAACATGCCTCCTTCACCATCTTCTTCTTCTAGTAGTTCGTATGAAGCTTATGATGATCCTTTGTACTTAACTAGTTCGGATCAACTTAATCTCTCACTTTTAAGTAACCTCTTTAACGGTACTAGTTTTGTAGCATGGAAACGCGATGCTTTAATGGCGTTAGCCTCAAAGAACAAAGAAGGTTTTGTATTTGGAACCTATGATAAGCCTTCTAAGAGTGATAAGAAATATCACCAATGGTTGAGACGTGATCTCTTAATCATGAAATGGATCCTTAACTCTTTAGATAAGTAGATTAGGAACAACATGATATATGTTAGCTCATCTAAGCAACTATGGGATGAATTGCTTGAGGCGTATGGTCAATCTAATGAATTAGAGTTTTATCACCTTAAGAGAAACCTTAATGATCTTGTGCAAGATAATGCTCCTCTAGTTGACTACTATGGGAACATTAAGAGAACTTGGGAGGAGCTTGATGATCTAGAAGCCTAGACTTGATGCAGGTTCTGCCCATAAGAAGCCTAGACTTGATGCAAATGGGAAAAGTTCCAAGCAATGTACCCACTGCACAAAGAAAGAGCATACTCTAGATGAATGTTTCCAACTCCAGACTTGTACTTTCTGTAACATTCAGGGGCACATCCGTGAACACAGCTATAAGCTGAAGAAGATGAAGGCTGCACAAGCCAAGAGAGGAGGCATAGGTTGTTCTTATAGAGGTGGAAGAGGAAACCTTAGGAGAAGAGCAAACAATGTTGAAAATGCAACTTATGATGATGAAGCATACAATTCAGACTTCACACCAGTCCATGATGTATCAGACCCTTCTAAGCTACAAGATGATGAGTTGGTTTCAGGTTTAGTGGACACCATGGTGGACACTATTACAGACAGAGTCATGCAAAACATATCCAAGAAATTTTCTGGACACAATGCAAATACAACTCTGACTCACTCAGCAGGTTTTTTAGGTATATCTGAACCTTTGAATCTTGTTTGTGTTGTTTTTGATCAGTTTCAAGCATCTAGTTGGATAATAGACACTGGTGCATAAGATCATGTGACTGGTAATTCAGTCCTCTTGCATGATATTCATGAATCAAACAAGATAATAAAAATATCTCTTCCCGATGGAAGCACAAAAATAGTTGACAAAATAAGTAAAATGCATTTAACAAAGAAGATTATCTTGCATAATGTGTTTTATATACCTGGTTTCAAACAAATTTGTTATCCATTTGGACTTTGTTGCAACATTCTAATACAAGGGTCACATTTTTTTCCAACTGAATGTTGGTTCAATGACAGTTCAAGTAGAGTGATTCTGGCTAAGGGAAAGAAACAGGGAAGACTATACAGAATCTCACAAGACCCTGAGTGTAACATCCTTTCAGAAAATGTCATTTCTTTAAATAATTGTATGGCAAATCCTGATGTTACTGTGTTACATAAGCGCTTAGGTCATCTTTCTATTGCAAAATTGAAACATGTAGCTGGTATTCAGCATATTGTTGGTGATAAGCTTGAATGTGAAACATGTATTTTCGCTAAACATCATGCATTGTCTTTTAATAGAAGTGACTCTTATCCATCTCATTGTTTTGATCTTATTTGCATGGATGTATGGGGACCCTATAAAGCTCCTACTATGAGTGGGGCGAGGTCTTTTCTTACTGTAGTTGATGACCATTCTAGAGCTACTTGGGTATATCTACTTCAATCAAAGAAACCGGTACCCTCCTTAATCAAAGAGTTCTTAGCATATGTCAAAACACAGTTTAGTTGTGAGGTTAAAACTATCAGATCTGACAATGGCACTGAGTTCATTCAAGAACCCTGCTCCATTTTGTTTACAAACTGGGAATTGTACACCAGACTAGTATTGCTGGAGTCCCTCAACAAAATGGGAGAGTGGAAAGGAAACATATGCATTTGTTGGAGACTGTTAGAGCCCTTAGAATTCAGTCCAATCTACCTTTGAAATTCTGGGGTGATTGCCTTTTGACTGCTACTCATCTAATAAATAGAATGCATGGAGCATTTCTCAGTTGGAAGACACCATATGAACTTTTGTTTCATAAACTTCCCAAATATGATGACTTAAAAGTCTTTGGGACACTCTGCTATGCCATTGTTCCTGCTAGGTTCAGAGATAAGCTAGGGTATAGAGCCAGAAGATGTGTCTTTATAGGCTATCCTTACACACAAAAGGGATATAAACTATATGACCTAGACAAGCACACAATGTTTACTAGTAGAGATGTTGTTTTCAAGGAGAATATTTTCCCATATAAACAACATCCCACACTGAATGAGGAAACAGGCAATTTAAACATTGATCTGTTACTTAATCCTGGTGCTATACCATATGTGGCTACTCCCACAGGGATGCATGATAACACCCTGGATAATAACACCCTGGACAGTCCTACTCTTAATCAGAATGACAGTCCTAGAACATCCAGAGATATTATATCTCCTGACCAACCAGTTGAAGCAGTCACTAATGAATGAATTAATAGAAAGGTTATATCCTCCTCTGAGTCCACTGAAGAGAGCGGAGCTCTGAAAATATTAAACAATCAATGACAACCCTTATTGAGAAGATCTATTAGGGTAAGAACTCCATCTATCAGACTTCCAGAGTATCATTCTACATTAAAAACAGAAATCATGAGTGGTCTGGTGATGTTTGATCCTGTTTATCTAGCTTCACTCAATCATGTGTTAACTGAACATGAGCCAGCGTTCTATGAGCAAGCATGTACAGACTCAAGATGGGTGGAAGCTATGCAAAAAGAGCTGGATGCACTTGACACCAATGCTACTTGGATCATGACAGACTTACCTCAAGGCGGGAAAAAAGCTATAGGCTCAAAGTGGGTGTATAAGGTCAAGCATAGGCCTGATGGTTCTGTGGAAAGATTTAAGGCTAGGTTGTTGGCGAAAGGATATAACCAAGTGAAGAATAAAGACTATAAACACACCTTTTCTCATGTGGCTAAGCTAGCAACTGTAAGAGCATTGATAGAATTAGCAGCAGCAAAAGGGTGGATACTTCACCAGTTAGACATAAATAATGCTTTTTTGCATGGATATCTGAATGAAGAAGTCTACATGACAACACCACAGGGCTATAAATCATTGATAACACGCAAATTTAGACCGTTTTACCCCTCATTTAGACTCGTATTTGACTCGACTTTGTGTGCTTTAACGTCAATATAACTCATTTTTGTTTATATTTCGTATTTTCTAGTTCGAGTTTAATTTATTCGTAATTATCGTCTTTTTCGTAGAATTTGGTACTGCTTTTGTTTCTTTTGTCTTATAGGTACGTGTTTGTGAATAAAGAGATCGAGTCAAAGCGATCCGAGTCAAAACCGTCTTTGACCAAGACCAATTACCCCTTAATCCATTTCTATCCTAATCCACCAAACTAACCCATCCTCCACTCTCAATCTGGCCCATTTACACTAATGACCCAACACAAACCCAATAACCCAAATTCAGTCCATATCCCATAGTTAACCCCAACTTTGACCTTGACTAACCCATCTCCCTCAAACTCGATCCATTCATCCCCGGCTCTATTTTCCGACCAGAACTCCGACGACCTTCTCCACCCATTCAACCTCCTCCCTCCATTCACCCTTAATGAACCCACCTTCATCTCCCTTCTACTCAACTGACACAGCCACAACCACTGACCACCACCTTCAAACCCAACCACCGACATACTCCGACCCTCACCTCCGTCGAAACTCCGACCACCACCTTCGATCCTCACCTTCGCCTAGCCTCCGGCGTACCTCCGCCTCTGACCACCAGCAACAGCAACCAACACCACTCTACTCCGTTCCACTCACCACTTCTTTCCTCCGTCCACACTACTCCACACTCATTCTGCAACTCCGGTCGTCGATTCTAGTGACCCGGAACAGCCAACGACGGCAGCAGTCGATCACCACCTCTAGCGCAGCCGCGACGGCACCAGCACGACAACGCAACAGCAGCGTCGGCAGACAATCGCCGGCGTCGACACCAACTCCGGCGTCGACCCGGCTCGACCCAGATCCGAGTTCGGGGATTGAATCGGAATGGTCGGGTGAAATCGGAATTCCGCGGGGCAAAGTTTTGCCCGGTGGATAGGTTAAGCAAAGTCCGCGAGGCGAACTTTTACCAGATGGGAGCCATAGGGTGAAATTCAGTTTATGGGTATTGGGCTGCTACTTTATTGGGCTTAGAGTACTTGGGTTTTAATTTCTATTTCCTTATAACCCTAACACTATATATATGTAAACCCCTCATTTTGAGGAGACATACACTCTCTCAATTTTCCACATCTTATATTAGTAGATTATTATTAGGTTTTTGGTAGATTAGTTTAGTGAGAGATTTTTGGAGGGTGACAATCCAAAAATCTCATCTTATTCTAGATCTAATTAATTTCATTTTCAATTAGTCTCCAAGATTTCATCTTTATTATAATCAAGTTCTAATTTCTTCTTCCTCTTGCAATTTCCTTCATGTTGATTTATATTCAAGTTTTGTAAGGAGTCAAGTTTTTATTGAAGATTCTTGGAGATCATCAAAGGATTAGTGACAAATCCCTTGTCATCTTCATCAAGCTTCATCTTATTTCTTTTATGGAATCTTCTTTATCATTGTCATTTTCCTTCATTGTCGGTATATTTCTCTTCTTCTCCCTAATCTCTAGATTAGATCTATTATCGTTCTTTCATCTTTGCACTCTTTTCATTGATTTTATTTGTATCGTTCTTAGATCGCTTGTAGTTTACTTTGTTGATCGTTATTTTCTTCGTTATCTTAGTTTTACTTTTTATCGTTCTTTCATTATTGCACCGTTTTCATTAATTTTACTCGCATCATTTTTAGATCGTTTTGTAGTTTATTTTATTGATCGCAATTTTCTTCATTGTCTTGTTGTTATTTCATCTAGATTTAATTATTATGCGTGTTATTGTTGTTTTCTCTATTTGTAGACACTCACATTTTACTGCCAGGTGTCTATAGCAGTTTCCGACTAACACCCGATGATGATCGGACACAAACGTGCTCTAACGTACTCGGAAATGGGCTCGAAATCGTGGATATTTAGCTTGGGCTTTTTATGGAGTACAAATCTCACAAAATCAACCTCAAAATCAGGCCCAGTGGGTCGTTTTGAGTCAAATGAGACTAATTTGGGTCGAATCCGACACCAGGGGCAAAACCGTGTTTTAGCGACCGAGTCAAACCCGGTCAAAGATATTTTCTCGAGACTTGTGGGTCAGGCGTGTCACCTCATGTGACCGACTCGAGCTCAAACTTCACAAAAAATCAGCTACACAAATATTAAACAATTCTGTTAAAGGTAGAATTCGATCTCAAGTAGGAATTCTATCCGAAAACCGAATCGACCATTCGACCGAGTATGGGATACCCGGCCGAGCAGGCTGTTTTCAGCCGGTTCCCTTTTCTTCTTTGCCAAGTAACGGAATTCTTATTCCTTTCGAACTCTTACGTCTCCTATCCAAACCGGTATTTCTTGTTGTCCAAGCAAGATACCTCTCTCAACTTCTTCTCCTATAAATAGGACCCATGAGACACACATTAGAGACACGTTAAGATACAACATTGACACACAATTTCTCCTAACACCGAGACACCAAGTACTCACATACAAATCCCGACACTCTACATCCAAAACCGAAGGAACCGGCCCCTATACCCGTCACCACCCTTCACGTCCGAACCAAATCACCCAAACTCACCAAACTTAACTCGATGCTCCCGTGCCTTAGCCACAATCCGACGAGCCCCAATCCGAGTCAACAAGAGCATGTAGGTTGAGGGTGTAATCAAACCCGACTTCTTTTCTCTCCTTCTTCTTCTCGTTTTTTTCGTCCGTCTCGCGTCAGTCATTTATTATGGGTCGTCCATTGTTTTTTTTTTTTTTTCTAATATCGATACTACAAAAATTATTTTCATATAACGAATATTCTTAAAAATATGATACCGATTCCCTAATCGAATATCGTATTAAAAGAATTACATTAATCTCGTTGATGCTAAAAATCGTTACTTTTTTTACAAAATACAACGATTCTAACGCGGAGAGAACTAACATTCTTTTTCGTTTCGTTCAAATTCTCCTCAAAGCAACTTTATAAAACCTTTTCTAAAAATCAGTCCGAATATTCGATATCGATTTCATAATCGAATATCGAATACGACGAATATCGAGATCATAGATCGAGTGTAAATTAATTCATATTTATACGCGACCTAGCGAAATTAACGATTTCTCGAAAAACCCGAACCGGGACAGCAGTCCACGCGAGTCGCGCCCCCTCCCAGGCGACTCTCGCGGAAGCCTGAAACCCGCGGCTCTTTTTCTTCGCTTTTCTCAATTTTTCTTAAACATCGTTTTTTCTACAAAACGGTTTCTTAAAACCTTTTTCGCCTTTTTCAAAATTATTCCGAATATTCGATATCGATTTCATAATCGAATATCGTATACGACAAATATCGAGAATATTAAGTCGGGTGCAAATTGTGCAATATTTGTACCCGATTTAATAAAATCATCGCTTTTCAAAAATTCAATTTCGAAAATAGACCGAGACGCGAGTCGCGCACATCCCGGGCGAGTCGCGCCTAACTCGGGCGAGTCGCCCCGCAGGCTGGAACGCGTGACCCTTTCTTCGTTTTTTTATTATTTTTCGAACATCGTTTTTGGACAAAACAGCGTCTTTTGAGCGATATTTCAGATCTCGACATATTTTTTTACATTGTTCGTCGCATTCATATTTTCATTCGATTTATTCAATTGTTACTAACACGTTTGTTCATCCTTTTAGCAACTTCTTCTTTTTATCTTTTGTTTTATTAGACTAAAACAAACCTCGCATGCTAAAATACAACTTTGACGTTAATTTTCATGCATTAAATCGACTTAGCAACCCATTCAATTATTCACTTGCATAGGGAAAATAATCTTTCCATATCATTTTCCCGTTCCACTAACACGCGTATTAAAACATCAAACGATATCCTAGTAGAGGCCGCTAATGTGCGGGCGGGGTTGGGTGTCCTTCGTGGGCTTCCCAACACGTACCCTCACCCCTTACTCAGAACCTCGGTTTCCGGATGTCCGAAACCATTGGCAACGAGAGTCATTCAATACACGGTATCCGATCAAGTCGGTATCGGTATCAAATGCAAAGGGACGAACCCAATAAACTCTAACATCGGAAATGGGCCTTATTTTGTACACGACCCACTACGACATAGAGTGGGTTCGAACGGACCCGAACTCCCACAAAGTTCGGTGGAGACTCCAACTTCGATTTAAATTTCAATTCGATCCATGCTCATATGGAGATTCATTCGCCTCCCCAAACCCGCGCGTGGCCGCGTCGGGGTGGACCTATGTCATGTCCACAATTTGGCGACTCCGCTGGGGATTAACTGATGCGTGACTTACCATCGGCATCCTTAGGGTGAGACTCGAATAGAAATCATTTGACTAGTACAATGCGCGTTTTAGTTTTACGGTTCATGCATAACCCCATATTTTCCCGGGCCGGTACTGGTGACCGACGTCCCACTATACCATTGATGTAGTCCAAATTGGATATGTCAAAAGGTGTGCATAGCAGATTCGTATGGGTTTTACGGCATGTTCTAAGCTCAATTCGACTTAGGAAGTTCGCCCCGATTTTCGAATAGGCTATGTACACTGGTATAGACCCTTATAGACTGACCGAGACTTAGCTTAAGAGCATACATGGTGTCATTATACTGTTTCCATGACTACGTGCTACTTGATCCACATCTTTTTCAAAAAACCTTCATCTTCAAAATTTGCATCTTTTTCAAATATCCAATTTCAAAAACCCGGGCATGTACCGAATTTAGGATTAACGATTTTACTCAAAATAGCCTTTTTTCTAGCCGGTATTATGCCCAATTTAAAACTCGAAATTATTTTCGTAACTTTCAAAACCTTCGCCCGGTCCGCCTTTCCATTTTCTTTCTCGAAAAAGGGCCGGTTCTCCCCGAATTTTTCGGGCTTTTAAAAAAAAACATATTTCAAAACTTCCTCTTCTTAGGACTTCCCGTATTTAGTAGTGTCGGGCCATGTCATAAGTCGTTGAAGTCTCTAGCGTCGAAACTCTGTCGATCTTACATCACGAGTTTCCCCCCTATCCTTGTCCGCCCTATTTTACTAAGGCAAGGCCCACCTGCGTAGGACGTACTCCTACAAAGGTTAGCCCATTTACACAATCGAGTCCAAAGTCTGGGAATGTCTCACGTGAACCTTCCTTCGAACGGGGCCCAGCCCACATAGCTGGATCTTAAGGAAGGCCCACCTTTTTACAAGTCACCCGTCTAGGCGTCTTTTCCGAGTCATTACCGTCTTAGTCTTCTTCATTTTCCCTTGCTCGGGATGTACTCTTTTTAGGATTCGGGTTAAGTTGCTGATTACGCGATGTTCTTACAGACGGGCCACCCTTCACTCGAACCATGACGAAAGAAGCCATTGATGAGTTGACAGCTTCATTGACCAAAATCCAAGACCAATTGAGACAAATGAGGGAAGACCAGATTGCCATCGTCACTCGGGTAAGTGTCGTAGAACAAGGAACCCCCAATGCTTCGATCGAGGGTGACGGACCTTTGGCCGCATTGGCCGCCGCGGTCCAAAAGCTGCAAGAACAGGTCCACTCGACCACCAGAAACACCATCCTTACGGAAAATGCCCGTACCTATTCGCCCTTGACCGATGAACCGCCCGCTAACCTCAACTTAACGGGCTTGCCAATGTTTGACGGGACTGAAGACCCGGTACTCCATATCCGGGCCTTCAAGGATTTTATGGCTGTTAAGGGGGTCAAATCGACCATGTTCAAGCATCTATTCGCTTCCTCTCTGAAAAAGCACCCGAAAGCCTGGTACTACAGGCTTGATCCCAAGAAATACAAAACCTGGGATGATGTTGCAATGGAATTCGCGCGAAACTACGCGGATAATGCTGAAATCTAGACTACCATGCGGACTCTGGAGGTTATGGCCCAAGAGCCTAAGGAGGGTTTCACCAAATACCTTCAAAAGTGGAGGGCTGAAAGTGTAAAGCTGGTGGACAAGCCCAGTGAAAAGGTGCTAGTAGAGGCCTTTGTCAAAAACCTCCTCCCCGCTTACCGGATCCATCTCCGGTACGCCATCATACCCGATTTCGCCACTTTGACCGAAATGGGTACAAGAATCGAAGATGATCTAAGGTTAAAGAGCCTTACTAAGGCCTCTACCAAGGGGTATCAAGGAGCCAGTTCATCCTCCAGCAAGCCCGCAACTACAACTGCGGCTCGAAGCATCTTTGACGAGGTTAACTCATTAGACACCTCGACCAAAAAGAATACTCCAAATCGGGTATTCACTGACATAGGAACCACCTATGCTAATGCCTTACAAAGGTTGTCTTCGAAAGGCCTAATCCAACCGATAGGCCCAATCCCGGAAGTTCCCGTCGAAAAGCGATCCAAAAGCTACAATATTCAAGCCTATTGCCACTATCACCAAGGCAACGGGCATGACACTGAGAAATGCTGGAAGTTGAAGCATCTCATTCAGGATCTGATCGAAAGTAGGAAGATACCACTACCCAGTGACAAACCGAGTAACAAAAATAATCCCCTTGCTACTCACGCCATTTTTACTGGAGAAGTAGTCGACTGCTCTCATCTCATTTCCCCTTTCATTTCCCAAATCAACGGGATATGGAATGACGATGAAGATGATGTTTACTTGGCTAAGGAGGAAGCTGTCCCCGTCACTGTCGAAGAAATCCGGAAGGCTAAAGCCAGAGCCCTGGCCGGCACACACGTCATCACGACCGGCCTTTCTATCCCGGAAACAGTCACTGAACCTTCCAGGACGGAACTTACTCCCAAAGAACCAAACGCTGACACGGCCCTGGTCAGACAACTAAAGAGGGTCCGAACCGATCTTACCATATGGCAGCTTTTGCTTAGTTCTCAGGAGCATCGGGCAGCACTTACTATGGCTCTTGATGAAATCAAGGTTGACTCATCGGTTACCCCCACCGAAATGGTAGCCACTATTTTGCCTCACCTCAAAGGCAAATCCAAAGGAGAAGGCCCACTTATCACTTTCTCCGAGTCCGACCTTTCACCGTTTGGGGCCACCCATAACTTGGCCCTATATATCACGGTGATCTGCCGGAACAAATATCTCCCAATGACCCTAATTGATGACGGGTCCGCAGTAAACGTCCTTCCCTTGAGGACAGCTAAGGCCCTCGGCATTACCGAGGCTGACTACCTTCCAACTGCACAAACTATCCAGGCTTTTGATGGGAGCCCAAAATCAGTTGCTGGGGCCGTTAAACTAACAATCATAACAGGCCCGATCGAGAAGGAGTTAGAATTTCAGGTGATCGATGTCACTTCATCTTTCAATCTGTTACTCGGGAGACCATGGATTCACGCGGTCAAAGCCGTGTCTTCCACCCTTCACAGGAAGGTCAAACTACCTTTACAAGATGGGATCGTTACTCTCGAAGCTACCCCCATAACTGTGTCAAGCTTCTACACGGCAGGTCAGACTGACCCACGAGGTTTCAATTTTGTGGGAATGATCGAGGAAGAATACCTTTTTCGGCTTTATTTCACCACTAGCATCGACACGATGCTACAAAATTTGGGTTACTTGCCCGGAATTACCTCAAGACCTGACCTCCCAGCCGGTAAGATCATCGAGGTCTTAACCAATGAAGAGTCAAGATTCGGCTTGGGTTATCCTATAACCCCGGAAAATGTGGTTCAGGCTAGTATTCAGAAGGCCATCGACATCTTCAAGGGTACCTACTTGGGCCCTTACAGTCCAAGACTGACTGATTACTTCGTCACTCCAGTGTTTGGAGCTGTGAAAATGGGCCTCTATCAGCCCACCATCTCATATCCCGAGACCAAATTGGCTCGGGAATGCAATTTCATCCCGGATGATATCTTTGCCCTTATCCAGGCCGAATCAAAGGAGGGCCCAAATAATATTGAGCCCATTCTAGGACTCATATTTGGGGAAGACAAGGTCGTCCCAACCCCTAAATAGGAGTTAGTCAGCTTGATTCTCCGCAGCAGCAGGTCTGATCCAACTAAGCTGATCTCTGAAGTTGGTGTCGACACCGGGAAGAGAGCTTGGAGGAAGACAACTAAGTGGGCCGACAGTCAGGGACGAGTTTACAAGCTAACTACTGGTGAAGGAGATATGCATGGCCCCGAATTCGAGTCCGAGTCTGAGTCAGAGTCAGAGTCGGAGTCTGAGTCAAAGTCTAGAGGGTCCAGTACTAGGATCGAGTCTGTAACCCCTCTCACTTCTTTAGTCACACCATCGGGAGCCCTGGAGTCTGTCCAGAGGGCTCTCCCTATCCCGCCTCTGACCAACGATCAGATGGCCGCTCTTTTCGAGCTATTTTCAAAATTCACTATCAATAATAACGATAATCGTTCTGCTTACGACTTGTCTTATTTTCAAAACATTTTCAAAAATCTTACTTGCAATGACATTGAGAAACCCGACAAACATGTACCGCTGCCTCCGCATCTAATTGAGCAACCCGAACAAAGGGAGTCCCGAAATCCGGAAATCCGCATCTAATCGACTAACACGTTTGTTCGTCCTTTAGCAGCTTCTTCTTTTTATCTTTTGTTTTATTAGACTAAAACAAACCTCGCATGCTAAAATACAACTTTGACGTTATTTTTCATGCATTAAATCGACTTAGCAACCCATTCAATTATTCACATGCATAGGGAAAATAATTTTTGCATGTCATTTTCCCATTCAACTAACACGCGTATTAAAACATCAAACGATATCCTAGTTGAGGCCGCTAATGTGCGGGTGATAAGTGTAGTTTGTAGTGCCTATTTTGTTGTGTTTGGTCCCGGTTTCTCTTGTGAAATCGCTCTTTGGAGCGGTTTCTGAGCTACTTATGCTTCTTCTAGTTCGTTTTAGGTTCCCAAGACCATTCATGGAAAATTGGGACGATTCTGAGTCGCTTCCTACACTTTTGGAGCCAACGAAGAGAAGGAACGATCACTCGGTGCCTTGGATTTGATCTCGAGACCTTGGGACCCATTCCCGAGCCCCTTAGACTTGATCCCGAGCCCCGATAATCGATGAGAAGCCCATGAGAACCAAGGAGGGACCTTAAAGATCATATTGGAGGCCTACAAGACCCTTCCCGGGCGTGATAGTAGCCTTCCTGACCGGGAAGGGGTGCACAAATACAACTGCGCCTGATTTGGGTCCGTCCGGTCGGGACCACTCCGTCCCGGACGGGACCGTCTCGTCTCGGACGGGATGGCCCTGCTGCAGCTCGTGTTCGTGTTTGGAGCGGTTTATGAGCTACTTATGCTTCTTCTTGTTCGTTTTAGGTTCCCAAGACCATTCATGGAGAATTGGGACGATTCCGACTCGTTTCCTACACTTTTGGAGCCAACAAAGAGAATGAACGATCACTCGGTGCCTTGGATTTGATCTCGAGACCTTGGGACGGGATGGCCCTGCTGCAGCTCGTGTTTGCTTCTTTTCTTCTCCTTTGTTGTTGTAACCCTATATATATACCCCCCCCCCCCCCCCTCTTGTAATCTTAGCTTATGTGAGACATTACCCACTAAACCCTAGACTACTTTAGACTAGATTAGCTTAGATTAGTGTAGATTAGTCTTTAGTTTATCGTTAATCTTAGTTTAATCCTTGTATTAAGGGAATTCTTCAAGATTCATCCAAGATTGAAAACCTTGGGAGATTGTTTTGGGTTTCTCTCATTAATGCAAGTTCTCTTTTTTTCATCCACTTTGTAGTTGGTATGATCTCTTTTCTCTTAATCTTTGTTTAATCTTTCAAGTTTCAATCTTTTCTTATTGTTCTTGTTCTTGTTAGTTTCATTATGAATGTTTGGATATTTGTGTTGTTTCCTCTTATTATTGTTAGTATTAGTTTGAACATGTGTGAGTAGACCTTTTTGTGGGGTTAGTAGGGGGAGTATGTGTTGATTATGGGTGATTAGGGTTGATTGTGGGTAAAGGTTGAATCTTAGTCGCTAGTCATATGTTGAGCACCCCATGTGTTTGATGAAATGCTTGTTAGAGTAGTAGGTGCAAATGCTCCTCTTGCTTGTTTTATTCTTCTCACTAGGTGATTGATTTGTGGTTGAATCCTTGTGTATTGGGTAATATCTTGCATGAGTATTCGGGTTTTGTCTTAGACACGAGAGTGCGGACATTGGCTTTGACGCGAGAGCGCGGACCGACCTTAGTGACTAGGTGAAACCTACACCCTCGATTACCCAACCATCCCACTACACTTACGAACCCGACCTAACCCCACTCTTTCATTGTTTGATTTCTTTAGTTCGATAGATTCGTTTAGCCTTAGTTGTTACCCCTAGCTTAGTCATAGTCATAGTTTATTCCCTTCTTATCGTTCTAGTTTAGCTTAGCCGCGAGACCTAGTCAAGTCTTTAGGTGGAACTTGGTCCAAACCCTCTTTACCGTCCCCGTGGACTCGACCCGACTTACCCTTTCTACCCAGTTAGGATTTGTTGGATATTATTTGTTGGTGGGGACCCACGGCAAATCCCTCCCATCAATTTGGCGCCGTTGCCGGGGACGGTGATAGTTTAGACTTTGTTTTCCTATTTACTTGATTTTGTCTTCGTTTTTGTAGTTTTTTTTGTTTTCTTTTGCTTCTTGTGTGTGTGAAGTTTATTTCTTTCTTGTCCAGTGCCCAAAAAGCACTAGACTTCTCACGTTTGCTCCTAGTCTATAGTTTTTGCCTAGAGGTTGTGACCACCCTCTTCCTTACAACTCAGAGCCGCATAAACGGATGGTTGTTAGTTTGAGAGGTTTCCAACCGGGTACAAGCCTAGTTTTCGAGCACAACGTGAGGTTTGATCTAAACTCCCCACACCTTGAAGCTACCATGAGCTACTCCTCTCCCTCTATGAATCAAGGGTATGACATGACATCTCCCTACCACTATCAAGCTCCTTGGAATAATCAAGACACTCGTGGGTATGAATTTCAAGGAAATGGAATTGGCTACCGACAAGTGAACACTTATCAATCATATGATCATGGTGGCTATTACTCAAGCAATTATTGTGAACCCACCATGTTTCATCATGATTCACCATATGGAAGCCAATTTCCCCAAAACCCACAATACTACCAATCATATTCACCTCACTACCAACCATATGATGCCCCGCCCCTTGGGCATCATCAAGGTTCACAAGTAACACTCCAAAACCCCAATGACCACCGAATGCCCAACTTGGAGTTAAATCAATCGATTCTTCAAATACAACAAGAAATGGCCATACAAGTGCAAAAAGACTATGAAATCTTGGCCGAACTCCGAAGGGAAAGTGAGGAACCTAATGCTAGATTGAATGCTTTAACGGCTCAAACCCTCATGTTTTTAACTCGAACTTCACAACTTGATGAGGGATGTTCACTTGGGGAAGGGGAACATCCCAATGACGAAGCCGCTAATGAATCCATTTCGAGAAGCGAGACTTGCTTTGAAGAACCTCAATTGTCCACCCAAGAGGAGGCGAATGAGGAAATAACCCTTGCTGAAGGCAATGTTGGTGAAGAATTGGAGGAGGTTAGTGGGTTGAATGAGTTAGTGGAATTTGTGAAGTTTTTGGGTGAAAATAACGACCTCAAGTTGCCCTTGTGTGATAATATGGAAGAACATCAAGAGCCCCTCGCAAGTAAGCGAAGCAATGGTTTGGAAGAGATTGAAACCGCCGGTAATAGTTTCAATTCTCTCCTCCAAGATGATGTGGGGACAAGTGATGTTCCGGAATTTGAAGATGGGGAACCACAACTTGAGGAAGGTGTGGGGGTGTGCAACAAGGAAATGAGGCCAAAGCCGTTTTTTGTGCCTCATGATGAAGACTTGAAGCTTGCTAGTGATTGGAGACGATGCTTAGGGAGGAAGAGGTCGTTAGAACTCATAGGATGGATAGACCCCGGAGACAACATGAATGATGACGTTGGGTCTTGTTATTTATGATTTTGTTTCTAGGACTCTTTGTTTTGTGAGATTCTTGTGATTTGGTATTTTGATGAACGATGAGAGGGAGAGACTTTGATGAATGTTTTGAGCTTATTTGTTAGGTGCAAAGTGAAGATGAATCTTAGAAATGAATGGTTATTGATAGAGCATGGATTTTGAGCTAGGAAGTCGGGTTTGTATTGGTGGCCTTGTGGGTGAAGCTATCAAGATTATGAAGGGCTAGAAGACTCTTCCCGACCGAGAAGAAGGCATCCCGACCGGGATGGATGAACCATCCCGACCGGAAAGGAGCCATCCCGATCGGGATGAGTGTACCAAAAATCAAGTTTACTGGAGTGTGATCCCGACCGGAAAGGGAGCTTCCCGTCCGGAACGGGTATGTCATCCCGACCGGGATCATCCATCTCGACCGGGATGGGTCCCTGCTCCTCCTTTTTGCCTCTTCTTCGACATTTGACCCCCAACCAACCACTTTATACCCCCTCCCAACCTCCCTACCTACCCTTGCACCTATCATATGACCCCTACACTTCACATACATACATTCATCTCATCTTCTCTTCACTATCCACCGAGTTTCATCATCGAATCCCACCTCCTTGTACCATTGTAAGCTTAATACTTCAACCATGCGGCCATATCGAGAATGAAGAGGAATAGCAATGACAAAGACAAGCAAATGTGCCAATATTGACTATTGAGACGATGGAGTTATTAGTGAGTTGCTAACCGATTGGTAAGGCGACTCTCATTTCTTTTCCGTCTTTTATTGCTTGTCTCCCTTTGCATGTTCCCCTTCCCCTTATCATTTGTGTCATGGTGGTCCTCGGGGCCTTGGTAGTCATTGCTCCCGACTCTCGATGACGTGACTACATCGGGAGTCATTTTAAAATCCAAATTTACAAGTATTTTCACTTTTTCTTTGATTTTCTCTTTCTTTTGATAGCATTTAGGCGGATTCGGGCGGAATCCGGGCTAGGTTACTTGATTACGCCTAGTCCTCCCCTCCCATTTCCTTTTATTTTCTTTTCATTTTTCCCCCATCCATATCTTTTCTCGTCTCGGCCCATGGCGACTTGATTACACCCCGGCCGGACACATTCTACCCTTTCTCCACTTTTCTTTTTGATTTTTAGCTTTGTTTTCGTAGTTTCTTTTCTTTTTAGTGTCTCCGTACACTATGATCGAGCATGAGGACATTGCTCGGTTTAAGTGTGGGGGAGCGATAGTCTAGTTAGCTTTAATCTTAAAAACCCCTAAAAATCTGAAAATTTTCATAAAAATCAAAAAGATTTTCTTTTGTGTCTTTCTGTTTTTGTGTCGTTATATCGTACTTTTGTTGTGTTGTGTGTGTTTGCCTCCCTTTTTCCTTGTAGGTTGCCTAATCACCGTTAACTTTGGAGGGCTTTCAAGACATCCGGTAACACTTTTTATCTCTTTTTCCTCTTTGTCTCTTGTGGAGTTTGGAGGAGATTTGTGATGATGTGTGCTCGGGTGGAGCTCTGTAAAGTTTGAAGTTGATTTGGTTGCTTGCTTGGAAATCCGGGGTAGTGTTTGTTATCCTTGTTTGTTTGTTTTGTTCATTTCGTTATGTTGCCTTCGTCCCAATTTCTCTCGTTTTTGTCATTTCTTTGTCTTTGTGATGTGCCTTGTGTTTGTGTCTAGTGTGTAAATAGGTTTTCGAAAACCCGGTTTTGAGGCTAGCGAGCAAGTGTCTACTATCCCTTTCTAGTAGTATGAGTCGAGTCTTGGACTTTAGTCGAGTAGAATGACCCTAAATCAATGATTTCGTTGGTTTCTTACCTTGAGTCCACCTAGCTTACTAGGGATTTACTACGGGATTTGCATTTTGACCATTTTGACCACCCACGGTGTGAAAAGGCCTTGGTTGCCGAGTCCCGTCTCTTAGGTGACCATGTTCGGAATTGCTTTGATTAGTCCAAGTTCTCCCCCTTTTTGTGGGTTTGAAGGGAAGGCGCCGTCCCGACTTACCCATTTCCCTACCTCATACACGTTTCCACAAATAAGTTGCAAATTGTCTTACTTGGTTCCAAGTGCCTACAAAACAAAACATATCAAAAAGGCAAGCCAAGGAAGGAAAGAAAATGAAAGAAAAATAAAGAAAAGAAATAAAGAAAAATAAAAGGCACAACAAAAGAAAAACAAAATACAAAAGAAGAAAAAGAAGTGGCATAGCAACTCAAAAGCCAAATGCAAAAGAAAAGAATGCCAAAAGAAAACCATCTCACAAAAAGAACCCTCACCCTCAAAAATAAGCCTTTTTCCGACTATTACCGCGAAGAGCCTACCAAAGGACCGAGTCCCTAGGAAGGATGATAGCGGTAATGGTCGGTCTTCCCTCATTTTGCAACCTTGACCACCTTTTTACTTGGACTAGTTGGGTGATTTTGGACATGGGACGACCCTCTTGGCTTAACGCTAAAGGGGGCGGGGTCTCACTTACCTACAGTGTCGACTAACTCCGTGGTTCATCCTTTTTCCATCCCGCCTATCGTCCCGTAGTACGTTCTTAGAAGGTTAGGAGGAACCTAGGTAAGTTACCAACGTTTTTATTGCTTTGTTGTCATACTATTAGAGTTTTGTCCATATCGATTTGTGTTATTAGCTTGGGAACGTTGTCACTTGCCTTGAGTCCTAAACCGGTGCTTCTTTCACCGCTTTTTAGAGGGAAGCGGTATTTGTTTCTTCTTGGGTGCAACCGATTGCTTGTTTGTTTGTATGTTTGTTTCTTTGTGTGTTTTTGTGTCCGGTTGCATCCACAGTTTTGTCGCAAGACTCCACTTGCCTTGCGGATAGCACTTGTCCTCTAAGTGTTATCGTGTGAGTTGAAAGGGCGTAGGGTGCGCTAATACCCGCTCGGCTAGTATTTTAGTCTCTATTAGTTTAGTAGTTAGTTCGTGCTTACTCGAGGGCGAGTAAGGGTTAAGTGTGGGGGAGTTGATAAGTGTAGTTTGTAGTGCCTATTTTGTTGTGTTTGGTCCCGGTTTCTCTTGTGAAATCGCTCTTTGGAGCGGTTTCTGAGCTACTTATGCTTCTTCTAGTTCGTTTTAGGTTCCCAAGACCATTCATGGAGAATTGGGACGATTCCGACTCGTTTCCTACACTTTTGGAGCCAACGAAGAGAAGGAACGATCACTCGGTGCCTTGGATTTGATCTCGAGACCTTGGGACCCATTCCCGAGCCCCTTAGAATCGATCCCGAGCCCCGAGAATCGATGAGAAGCCCATGAGAAGCGAGGAGGGACCTCAAAGATCATATTGGAGGCCTACAAGACCCTTCCCGAGCGGGATAGTAGCCTTCCCGACCGGGAAGGGGTGCACAAATACAACTGCGCCTGTTTTGGGTCCGTCCCGGATGGGACCGTCTCATCCCGGACGGGATGGCCCTGCTGCAGCTCGTGTTTGCTTCTTTTCTTCTCCTTTGTTGTTGTAACCCTATATACACCCCCCCCCCCCCCCCCCCTCCCCCCTCTTGTAATCTTAGCTTATGTGAGACATTACCCACTAAACCCTAGACTACTTTAGACTAGATTAGCTTAGATTAGTGTAGATTAGTCTTTAGTTTATCGTTAATCTTAGTTTAATCCTTGTATTAAGGGAATTCTTCAAGATTCATCCAAGATTGACAACCTTGGGAGATTGTTTTGGGTTTCTCTCATTAATGCAAGTTCTCTTCTTTTCATCCACTTTGTAGTTGGTATAATCTCTTTTCTCTTAATCTTTGTTTAATCTTTCAAGTTTCAATCTTTTCTTATTGTTCTTGTTCTTGTTAGTTTCATTATGAATGTTTGGATATTTGTGTTGTTTCCTCTTATTATTGTTAGTATTAGTTTGAACATGTGTGAGTAGACCTTTTTGTGGGGTTAGTAGGGGGAGTATGTGTTGATTATGGGTGATTAGGGTTGATTGTGGGTAAAGGTTGAATCTTTGTCGCTAGTCATATGTTGAGCACCCCATGTGTTTGATGAAATGCTTGTTAGAGTAGTAGTTGCAAATGCTCCTCTTGCTTGTTTTATTCTTCTCATTGGGTGATTGATTTGTGGTTGAATCCTTGTGTATTGGGTAATATCTTGCATGAGTATTCGGGTTTTGTCTTAGACACGAGAGTGCGGACATTGGCTTTGACGCGAGAGCGCGGACCGACCTTAGTGACTAGGTGAAACCTACACCCTCGATTACCAAACCATCCCACTACACTTACGAACCCGACCTAACCCTACTCTTTCCTCGTTTGATTTCTTTAGTTCGATAGATTCGTTTAGCCTTAGTTGTTACCCCTAGCTTAGTCATAGTCATAGTTTATTCCCTTCTTATCGTTCTAGTTTAGCTTAGTGTAGACACCCGCATTTTGCCTGCTAGTGTCTATAGCAGTTCCCGACAAAACACCCGATGATGATCGGACGTAAACGTGACTTAATACGCTCGAATACGGACTCGGAATCAATAGTATCCGACGTGGGCATTTAGCGGAGTACAAATCTCTCAAAACCAACCTCAAATTCAGGCCCAGTGGGTCGTTCCGAGTAAAATGAGACTAATTTGGGTCAAAACCGTCACCGGAAATAAAACCGTCTTTTAGCGACCGAGTCAAAACCCGGTCAAAGTCGAATCCCGAGACGAACCAGCCTCACATTATGTCCAAATACACAAAATGAATCAAGTCCAACAACCAAATCATTCAAAAAAAGTCAACAAATCATTCCTAAAATATCTCATCCTAATTGATCCACTCGATCGAGTGGATTGACCCACTCGGTCGAGTGGAGCCTCAAAAACGGACCAGATTCATTTCTGAAAGCACTCGACCGAGTGCACTAGGGCACTCCATCGAGTGACCCTAAACCGGGGTATTTCTCCTATAAATACCCCATCAACCCATCACATTAAACGACTCTTCTTCAACTTTTTACATCATAATTTCAGCCATCTCTTCATCACTCTTACACAACATTCAACCCTACATTTCTACTATATTCAACCTATACACTCACATCCTCTCTATACACACACACATATTCAAAATCCCGAGATCAAAACTCGTCAAAGACCCGAGAGCATCCTCTCCCTAACCAAACACACCCTAACTCACCCTACATATCTCGACGCTCCCGCGCACACGCCGCTACTACGAGTCCGTTTCCGAGGCCATTTAAGCATGTAGGTTGAGGGTGTCATCAAACCCCATTTCTTTTTCTCCCTTCTCTTTTTACTGTTTTTATGTATATATTATTATTATTATTATTATTGTTATTATTATTATTATTACTACTACTACTAACCACTAACTTTCATTTTTGTATACTAACACTTTAATTCCGTATTCTAACATCTAACATTATTATACCGTGTATATATACATACTAGTATTAAAATCTCGGTTTCGAATACGTTTAACTATGACGATCGCCTAAAGTCCATCTAATTCCTTTACGAGTAACGACGGAGGTGGCGCCCTTTCGAGGAGCGCCGCCCCAATGTGCTCAAGGACGTGATGTGATCGTGATCGGTCACAGTTGAACGTATTTGATCCCATTTTCAAGATTAGTGCGGAACCCGTTGACACGAAAACCGACATCACATAATCCGAAAGGATTAGTTCCGATGTCGTGACGTAGAGGGATGCAATTCCGTCACTAATTCAAAATTTCAATCTAAACGATAACATTTTCATAAAATTCCGATGACGGTATTATAATCGCTTGCATATGCGATTATAGCACCGAAAGCCGAGTTAAGTACAAATCGTACAATATTTGTATTTAATTTGGCCCACTATCGATTTTAACCAAAAAAGCAACACGAGTTGTCACTCGTACAGGGGCCACTCGACCGAGTACGTAGGCTACTCGATCGAGTAGCACCCAAAAATCTGGACAGTAGCTACTTTAAAGACACACTCGACCGAGTCAGACCATGACTCGATCGAGTGGGTCCTGTAGCCCAGAAATTCGAGAGCTTCAATGCAACATTTGAGCCTCATCATTCTTTTTACGACTTTTAGTCGACACGTGCATAGTCAATCACGTGATCCTATTTTTCGAAACTCATGCATATCATATCACTTAAAACGACTTTGATCGACGGTCTCGCACTATTAATCTTGTGTCGACGAATCTTTAGTCGTATCCGACACATGATTAATTTAGACTCTATTCCTCGATGTGATAAGTCGGGACAATGCATCGAGATTCGGGATCGGGCTAGCACCACGTCTAGGTTCCATATCTCCGTCCTCCGTTTAATACACAATATAAAGTGTATTTAATCGAAGTTCGTCCGTTTGCACAACTTACGGTCTAGTTTATATTTATTATATACGGGTCCGTTTCTAGTTAACGTTTACCATTTCCTATTCGATTATTCTATTTTATTGCTCGTTGTATTGTGAATTCCGGGTTGTATTCCGCCCGTGTAATTTGTAATTTATTTACGAGTTTTCTATTATTTGATGTTTGCCATTTATTTATTTAAATGAACATCGCATGCTAAATCACTTTGACGTGAATCAAGATGCATTAAATGACGTAGTTAATCAACAACTCGCATGCTTAGCCCGAAAACGCTGTTTGCATATCATTTTATCATTTTACTAGCGCGCGTACACGAACACGAACGGTGTCTTAGTAGAGGCCGCCATGTGCGGGCGGGGTTGGGTGTCCTTAGTGGGCTTCCCAACACGTACCCTCACCCCTTACTCAGAACCTTGGTTTCCGGATGCCCGAAACCATTGGCGCACGAGAGTCATTTTATATACGAAAGCCGGTGTAAACGGTATCGGTATAATAATGCAAAGGGACGAGCCCCATGAACTCTGAAATCGAAATGGGCTTACTTTGTGTATAGCCCATGACGACATAGAGTGGGCTCGTATGGTTCCGAATAACCACAAAATTCGGTGGCGACTCCATTTTGACTTAAATTTCGAACCCGAGAACAATCTCACCACGAGATTCATTCGCCTACCCAAACCCGCGCGTGGCCGCGTCGGGGTGGACCTACGTCATGTCCACAATTTGGCGACTCCGCTGGGGATACCTGATGTACCACATGTCATCGGGGTTCCTAGGGTGAGACTCGAAGAGAAATCGTTCGAATATTAATGTACGCGCATTAGTTTAATGATTCATGCATAACCCAAATTTTGCCCGGGCCGGTTACTTGTGACCGACGTCCCACTATACCACGGTGCATTTCTACATTGGTGCGCTAAAGACATCGATGGTGGAACTCGTCTCGGTTTCGCGGCATGTCCTAAGACCAACTCGGCTTAGGGAGTCCGTCCTTCACACGAGAAAGCCATCGTTGTTGGTATAGACCCTATTTTGACCGACCGAGACTTAGCGTAAAACATACATAAGCGTCGTTATAATGCTTGTTTGACTACGTGCTACTTGGTTTCCGTGTCATTTTTCAAAAAAAACCGTCCTTTCAAAAAATGCATCTTTCCAAAATACCAAATTTTGAAAAACCCGAAATACTGTCCGTTTCGGGACCCGTCTTTTCAAAATATCCAATTTCAAAAACTCGGAATGCTGCCGAAATTTAGACTTACGATTTGACTCAAAATAGCCTATTTTTAGCCGGCATGCTTCCCATTTCAAATTTCAAATTTTCGATTCCCTTTCAACTTCAATTTTCAAATCTTCAAAATTCCACCTCGATTTTCAAGTCTTCGAGATTCCATTCTCGATTTTCAAATCTCCGAGATGCCGTTTTCGATTTTCAAATCTTCGGGATCTTATTTTCAACTTTCAAATTTCGGAAATTTATTTTCGATATTCAACTTTTCAAAAAACTCGGCCCTGTCGGCATGCTGCCAATTTCAAAAGACGGGATCGCCTCCTCAATTTTCAAAACGCGAAATTACTCGCAACCATTCTAACATTTCAAAATGCCCGATCCTATTGGCCCACTACCAATTTCAGGACTCTCCTCTCAATTTTCAAAATTCAATCATTTTTCAAAAACCTTCCTTATTATAGGACCTACCGTAATTCGTGTGTCGGGTCTTTTCGTAATACGTCGAAGGTCTTTAGCGTCAAAACTCCGTCGATCCTACATCACGGGTTTCTTCCCCATCCTAGTCCGCCTTTTCCTAAAGGCATAACCGACCAACACGAGTCATACACTCGTAAATGGAAGGTTCGTTTGAACACTCGAGTCCTAACTAGAAAGTCACACGCGATCTTTCCCTCCGACAGGACGGTCCCCACGACCTTTCCTAGGGGAATTTTGCCCGTCTTTCAATCCGTTAGTCGAGTCGTCCCAATTCAAGTCCTTTAACTTAAGGGTCTACCCTAATCACAGGGTCTATCCTTATTCAAGTCAGGTCAAGGGTCTCCAGCGTCGAAACTCTGCCGATCTTACATCGCGAGTTTCTTCCCTTACCCCGTCTGCCTTCCCTCGAGCCCGAGTCAACCTTTTACAAGGCATAGCCCTGTAGCTCAAGGTTTGTGGTCCTTACATCTAAAGGGTCACTCGTCCGACACTCGAGTCTTAGCAAAATCTTCAATCCCACTCGGGGGCTACCCTTCAGCAGAGCGATTAATCACGGTTGCTCTAAGGGTCATGTCCTACACGTGGTGTCTCACGTGTGTCACTTTCGAGTCATTCAGATGCCGCACCATCTGAGTCCTATTAGAGTCTTCAGTCTCACTTGGGGGCTGTCCTCCACCCGAGCATGCGACCACAGTCACCTTAAGGGGTACCTTACGTTCATCATACATCGGCGTCCTTATGATGTCTTCTTTGAGTCGAACCTATGCTACGAACACCCGAGTCTCCTAAAGGTTTAGGTCGCCACGGTTGGTCCAAACACGTGACGCGGTCAAACACGGTCGCCCCATTTTCGGACTTACCCTCGTGCAGCTTGAGTCTCATCGTCGAGTCCAAGCCAGGGTTGTTACCTCGTCTAGGTCAACGTTCGAGTATCCCGGTCCAAGAGTCTTTGTCGACCCGTCACCCCGGGCCATGTCTAGTTTGACTCCCTCTCTTGCATTCGCGCAAAGTCGAGTTTAGGCGAGTCGTGGCACCTGTCGTTTTCTCCAATCAAGGACCTTACCAAAAAGAAACGACCAACCAAGTATCCGAAAGTCCGGATTCGATTCGAGTCTAAGTCTGAGTCCGAGTCTAGGATATCCTACATCCTCATTTCAAAGTCAGAGTCAGAGTCAACTGTATTCTGTCCTCTTTTCAAAATTCAATAAAATCAGCTTTTCTATTTCTCATATAAGCTTCCCTTATGTGTTTCCGAGAACATGATGAACACCATCATACACTGTGAGCACATGCACGTGACTATTATAGGCACATCTATAATGACTGCAGGAACTGAGACCCATGTTTTCCCTTACCAGTTCCATGTCCGGCATAGACAGCCACATAACTACCCCTAGTAGGAGCAGTATCGAATCCTATGACAAATCTAGGTAGTCTCCTAGTTTGGGTTCAAGACGGAAGGCAAGCCCATTTCCCACAATAAACACCCCTCCAATAAGACTGATCAATCCCTACCTTAGGCGTTAGTCTGACCAGAAGCAAAAAAGAAGCATCGTGACTCTATAGGCTTGATGCCAAAAATACCCAACTCGGGACGATGCTCCCACTAAGCCTGCTCGGAATTATGATGACAGTACCGAGATCCAAATCACCATGCTTACCGTAGAGTACTCCACCGCGAGTTGCACTCACCAACTAGGCTTATACCTTACAAAGGTTTAGCTCCACAAGCCTAATCCAACCGATGGGCCCACCCCCATATCCACCCACAACATCAAAGGGAGGGATAGCCAAAAAAAAAAACTGGACAAAAAAACAGAAGTCCAAAGAAAAAAAAACAAAAGGCCGAAACAAAAGAGCTGGCCATGACCAAAAAAGAACTCTCAACATCCCCCGATCAGATACGGTCAATCCCTTGACCGGGGCACAGTCAACTCAAGTGAAGGATCCCACGACCGGGGCTAAGAGGTCAACCCAAAAAAAAACAACAAAAAAAATTCAAACACCCATGACCGTGGTCAACGTTCAACTCAAGTGAAAATCCCTTGACCGAAGTACGGTCAATTCAAAAATTATCAATGCCTATATCGTCCAATAGGGAAGAGACAATCAAGCTGGTCAGCTAACACCACACTTAGCCTTCCCACATTGCAACCCTCAAGACCTTCTCGAGACCTAGGCTAAGAGACAGCCCGGAATTTTGAGGATTCTAGCTCCATAGGATACACCCTAACCATTAGGGTCGGACATGGAAATCAGATCCCGCATTATCAAACCTACCTTGATCGAAGTCCGAGTCATTTTTACTCGACTTCCCCCTTTCCTACCACATTGCAATACCTTACCCTCGAAGCCTTAGCTCCACAAAATCGAGCTCCAGATTTCAAAACATCAAAGCCACTTTCTACCTGGCACCACATTTCCAAAAACATCCAAACCAGGTACCAACCCCAAACACGGGAACTCAACCTGCGGTCGGCATAGAACATGCCCAAATAGTTCACACCACCTCTGGGGGCTACCCCGGAGAACGCTCACAGTCACGGGATCAACATCCTAACTGTTCTAGCCCTTTGATCAAGACATCATTGGGAATTCACCTAGCCTACACCATCGCTATGGCTAGTTACACACAAAGCCCTAATAAACTAGGCACCATAATATATCTTTCAATCCACTGAACTACGACTTGGTTTGATTTCACTACACGTGAATACGTAGGCAGCCTTTCAACAAAGGCACAACCACCCACATTGACACAAGTTCAAAAACGCACCATCATTCCTATCACGACACTGTCATGTTCTCAACAGTTAGCTTTGTCGTCCTGGGGCTTCTCTTAGGCAGAAGTTCTCCATCCACCCACATAATCCAAATATTTCAAAAATCTAGCCACCTTTCTATAGAGTGTCCTAGTACTCGGCTCAGTCGAAGACGAGAATCTGTCGGGACTCGATGCGACACCCACTTTGGGAATGTACCCCAAAACCAAAAATTCAAAGAGTACTAGTCTACAACACTGCTACTGCTGCAGTCCTCCTATAACGCATCCTTCCCATTTTGATGTTCGACCGTGTTGTCACTCGCCTAGGCTACGGAATAGCGCAACTTAAGAGTCTTGTCATCTTAGGTGGCCCACCCCCCTACCGAGTCACAGTCCAACCCCTCGAGAGTCCAAGTCGTGTCTGTCAACTCGTCGTCCTGTCACGTCCAGAGTCGAGTCTGTCAGTACCTCCCTCCTCAAATTTTCACTTCAAAGTTTGCAAAACTTAGCCATTTGATAAAATCCTTTTCAACAGGGTCAAATTTCGGTCTATTTAAACTGCAAATTTCTTTTCTACCCCTTTCAATTTTGAAAACCTATCTCCTAGCACGTGAGTTGCTTTCAGGATTTCGATTTCAAAACTAAGCAAAAATCATTTTCCCAGCGCAAGCTAGTCTATAGATGCTAACTGCATTTCCTATGTGCTATCTTGCTATATACTATGCCTGCTATTTCTGCCTATGTATCTAACATTTCAGGTACCAGCTAGTGCTTCCCAACGGAACATCAAAGGCAGTGTTTCTCCTGCAATGCTACATTCAACTTGTCATGTGTCGGCATACGAGTACACCCAAGACTTCAGAAGCAAGTCCCGTGCAACTACTTTACTCCCCAGCGTGAGTCGGTGTTTCTCCTGGAATGCTACATCCAAAATGTGATGTGTCGGCATACGGGTACACCTATGACTTCAAAGGCAAGTTCGACTCCCCACGGAGCTATCATCATCAGGACAGGTATGACCCTCTGCTTATGGCTGGCGAGCCCTTCACGCGAGTCTAATGGACTATAAACGACCCGACCGGAAGGCTGCTAGGTCGTAATCCTCGATTGGCCTGGTAGCTACTCTGACTTTCGCCTTGTCCAAGCCTCAGTCAGAGTGGGGGCTCTGTAGACACCCGCATTTTGCCTGCTAGTGTCTATAGCAGTTCCCGACAAAACACCCGATGATGATCGGACGTAAACGTGACTTAATACGCTCGAATACGGACTCGGAATCAATAGTATCCGACGTGGGCATTTAGCGGAGTACAAATCTCTCAAAACCAACCTCAAATTCAGGCCCAGTGGGTCGTTCCGAGTAAAATGAGACTAATTTGGGTCAAAACCGTCACCGGAAATAAAACCGTCTTTTAGCGACCGAGTCAAAACCCGGTCAAAGTCGAATCCCGAGACGAACCAGCCTCACATTATGTCCAAATACACAAAATGAATCAAGTCCAACAACCAAATCATTCAAAAAAAGTCAACAAATCATTCCTAAAATATCTCATCCTAATTGATCCACTCGATCGAGTGGATTGACCCACTCGGTCGAGTGGAGCCTCAAAAACGGACCAGATTCATTTCTGAAAGCACTCGACCGAGTGCACTAGGGCACTCCATCGAGTGACCCTAAACCGGGGTATTTCTCCTATAAATACCCCATCAACCCATCACATTAAACGACTCTTCTTCAACTTTTTACATCATAATTTCAGCCATCTCTTCATCACTCTTACACAACATTCAACCCTACATTTCTACTATATTCAACCTATACACTCACATCCTCTCTATACACACACACATATTCAAAATCCCGAGATCAAAACTCGTCAAAGACCCGAGAGCATCCTCTCCCTAACCAAACACACCCTAACTCACCCTACATATCTCGACGCTCCCGCGCACACGCCGCTACTACGAGTCCGTTTCCGAGGCCATTTAAGCATGTAGGTTGAGGGTGTCATCAAACCCCATTTCTTTTTCTCCCTTCTCTTTTTACTGTTTTTATGTATATATTATTATTATTATTATTATTGTTATTATTATTATTATTACTACTACTACTAACCACTAACTTTCATTTTTGTATACTAACACTTTAATTCTGTATTCTAACATCTAACATTATTATACCGTGTATATATACATACTAGTATTAAAATCTCGGTTTCGAATACGTTTAACTATGACGATCGCCTAAAGTCCATCTAATTCCTTTACGAGTAACGACGGAGGTGGCGCCCTTTCGAGGAGCGCCGCCCCAATGTGCTCAAGGACGTGATGTGATCGTGATCGGTCACAGTTGAACGTATTTGATCCCATTTTCAAGATTAGTGCGGAACCCGTTGACACGAAAACCGACATCACATAATCCGAAAGGATTAGTTCCGATGTCGTGACGTAGAGGGATGCAATTCCGTCACTAATTCAAAATTTCAATCTAAACGATAACATTTTCATAAAATTCCGATGACGGTATTATAATCGCTTGCATATGCGATTATAGCACCGAAAGCCGAGTTAAGTACAAATCGTACAATATTTGTATTTAATTTGGCCCACTATCGATTTTAACCAAAAAAGCAACACGAGTTGTCACTCGTACAGGGGCCACTCGACCGAGTACGTAGGCTACTCGATCGAGTAGCACCCAAAAATCTGGACAGTAGCTACTTTAAAGACACACTCGACCGAGTCAGACCATGACTCGATCGAGTGGGTCCTGTAGCCCAGAAATTCGAGAGCTTCAATGCAACATTTGAGCCTCATCATTCTTTTTACGACTTTTAGTCGACACGTGCATAGTCAATCACGTGATCCTATTTTTCGAAACTCATGCATATCATATCACTTAAAACGACTTTGATCGACGGTCTCGCACTATTAATCTTGTGTCGACGAATCTTTAGTCGTATCCGACACATGATTAATTTAGACTCTATTCCTCGATGTGATAAGTCGGGACAATGCATCGAGATTCGGGATCGGGCTAGCACCACGTCTAGGTTCCATATCTCCGTCCTCCGTTTAATACACAATATAAAGTGTATTTAATCGAAGTTCGTCCGTTTGCACAACTTACGGTCTAGTTTATATTTATTATATACGGGTCCGTTTCTAGTTAACGTTTACCATTTCCTATTCGATTATTCTATTTTATTGCTCGTTGTATTGTGAATTCCGGGTTGTATTCCGCCCGTGTAATTTGTAATTTATTTACGAGTTTTCTATTATTTGATGTTTGCCATTTATTTATTTAAATGAACATCGCATGCTAAATCACTTTGACGTGAATCAAGATGCATTAAATGACGTAGTTAATCAACAACTCGCATGCTTAGCCCGAAAACGCTGTTTGCATATCATTTTATCATTTTACTAGCGCGCGTACACGAACACGAACGGTGTCTTAGTAGAGGCCGCCATGTGCGGGCGGGGTTGGGTGTCCTTAGTGGGCTTCCCAACACGTACCCTCACCCCTTACTCAGAACCTTGGTTTCCGGATGCCCGAAACCATTGGCGCACGAGAGTCATTTTATATACGAAAGTCGGTGTAAACGGTATCGGTATAATAATGCAAAGGGACGAGCCCCATGAACTCTGAAATCGAAATGGGCTTACTTTGTGTATAGCCCATGACGACATAGAGTGGGCTCGTATGGTTCCGAATAACCACAAAATTCGGTGGCGACTCCATTTTGACTTAAATTTCGAACCCGAGAACAATCTCACCACGAGATTCATTCGCCTACCCAAACCCGCGCGTGGCCGCGTCGGGGTGGACCTACGTCATGTCCACACTTAGCCGCGAGACCTAGTCAAGTCTTTAGGTGGAACTTGGTCCAAACCCTCTTTACCGTCCCCGTGGACTCGACCCAACTTACCCTTTCTACCCAGTTAGGATTAGTTGGATATTATTTGTTGGTGGGGATCCACGGCAAATCCCTCCCATCAGCGGGCGGGGTTGGGTGTTCTTCGTGAGCTTCTTAACACGTACCCTTACCCCTTACTCAAAACCTCGGTTTCCGGATGTCCGAAACCATTGGCAACGAGAGTCATTCAATACACAGTATCCGATCAAGTCGGTATCGGTATCAAATGCAAAGGGACGAACCCAATAAACTCTGACATCGGAAATGGGCCGTATTTTGTACACGGCCCACTACGACATATAGTGGGTTCGAACAGGCCCGAACTCCCACAAAGTTCGGTGGCGACTCCAACTTCGATTTAAATTTCAATTCGATCCATGCTCATATGGAGATTCATTCGCCTCCCCAAACCCGCGCGTGGCTGCGTCAGGGTGGACCTATGTCATGTCCACACTATTGTTAATGTTTTTATAGCTTCCCTCATGGATCTTGAGTAGATTTTGTGTTATGGAGTTAAGGGAGGAAGATCTTGGGTAATATGAATTAAGGAATTGTTTATGTGGTTGGGTTGCATGCTTGTTGATTTATCATGTTTAAGGTTTTTGTGTCTTTGTTGACTTAGACCGGCCGGCTAGATCGACCTTGACTCACTCCTAGAAATATGGGGAAACTCGGGGTAGGAGTTACCTTGACTTGAGACTTACCCTTTTTCGCCGCGAAAGCGGGATCTAGATAAGTTGGGTGAAGAAATCGAAAGGTGACATTCTCCCTCTATCGATTTTGTGACCGACTCATAATCCCGAGACTCATAGAACCCAATTTCCAATTCCCGACTCCCCCTAACACCTTCTCCTTATTGATTAATACTTGTTCTTTATTGCATTCTTAGTTTAGACTCGACTCAAAACCCCCCAAAAATAGACCCCAAACACTTATTGACTTAGACTCGACTGACTTTACATAGACCGTCCCTGAGGATCGATCCCGACCTACCGCTACTACGTTAGTTAGGTTAGTCGGTGTTTATAAATATTGTTTGACTGTGTGGGTCGCGACGCCCGTGCATCAATCGTACAGGAAAGGGCAGGTTTGCAAACTATTGAAGTCTTTATATGGACTAAAATAGGCTTCCAGGCAATGGAACATAGAATTAACAAAGTATTTGCAAGGATTGGGTTTCAAACAATTCAGACAAGATTATTATTTATTTACCAAAGGAGACCCATCAACTGAAGATTTTTTGGTGGCTTTGGTGTATGCTGATGATGTGCTACTCATAGGAAGTAACCTGACAGCAATTCAACAAGTGAAGAACGGTCTGGATCAGACTTTTACCATAAAAGACTTGGGACGTATGAGATATTTCTTAGGTCTTGAGATAGCTAGAAATGAGGCAGGAATCATTATCAATCAGAGGAAGTATATTCTTGATATAGTTAAAGACCTGGGAATGGAAGATTGTGCAGAGGCAAACTTTCCACTTCCTCAGGGACTTAAACTCAGCATTGATGATGGAGAGATTTTGCCAGATCCTGAAACATATAGAAGATTGGTGGGAAGACTCTTGTATTTGAACTTAAGCAGGCCTGATGTGTCATATGATGTTCAGCATTTAAGTCAATTTGTCACTCAGCCAAGGAAACCACACCTCCTTGCAGGGATACATGTAGTAAGATACTTAAGGCACTCTCTAAATGCAGGTCTATTGATAAGTGTAGTTTGTAGTGCCTATTTTGTTGTGTTTGGTCCCCGTTTCTCTTGTGGAATCGCTCCTTCGGAGCGGTTTTTGGGCTACTTATGCTTCTTCTAGTTCGTTTTAGGTTCCCAAGGCCATTCATGGAGAATTGGAACGATTCCAACTCGTTTTATACACTTTTGGAGCCAACGAAGAGAAGGAACGATCACTCGGTGCCTTGGATTCGATCCCGAGACCTTGGGACCCATTCCCGAGCCCCTTAGACTCGATCCCGAGCCCCGAGAATCGATGAGAAGCCCATGAGAAACAAGGAGAGACCTTAAAGATCATATTGGAGGCCTACAAGACCCATCCCCGTCGGGAAGGACTTCATCCCGTCCGGGATGAGGTGCACAAATGCGAAGGGTTCTGTTTTGGGTCCGTCCCGGTCGGGACCATGCCGTCCCGGTCGGGATCACTCCGTCCCGGTCGGGACCATCTCGTCCCGGACGGGATGGCCCAGCTGCAGCCCGCTTTTGCTTCTTTTCTTCTCCTTTCCTCTTGTAACCCTATATATACCCCCCTCTTCTAATCTTAGCTTAGGTTCTTCATTACCCATAAACCCTAGACTACTTTAGCATAGTTTAGCATAGATTAGTGTAGATTAGTCTTTAGTTAATCGTTAATCTTAGTAATTAGTTTTGTATTAAGGGAATTCTTCAAGATTCAACAAAGATTGACAACCTTGGGAGATTGTTTTGGGTTTTTCTTATTAATACAAGTTTCAATCTTTCATCCTCTTGTTAGTAGGTATAATCTTCCTTTCTCTTTATTCTTAATCTTTGTTTAATCCTTCAAGTTTCAATCTTTGATTATTGTTTATTGTTCTTATTTGTTCTTTATGGATGTTTTGATGTTTGTGATGTTTCCTCTTGTTTATGTTAATCTTAGTTTGATTATGAGTGATTAGATTCCTTGTGGGGTTAGTAGGTGGATTAAGTGTGGATTATGGGTGATTAGGGCTTGATTGTGGGTAAAGGTGAATCCTTTGTTGCTAGTCATATGTTGGGCACACTATGTGTTTGTTGAATTGCTTGTTTGAGTTGTAGTGGCCATGCTTCTCATGCTAGTCTTCCTCTACTCATTGTGTGGTTGACTTGTGATTGAATTCTTGTGTATTCGGGTTTAGTCTTTGATACGAGAGTGCGGACTTGGGTTTTGACGCGAGAGCGCGGACTATCCTTAGTAACTAGGTGAACCTTGCACCATCGATCTCCCAACCATCCTACTACACTTATGAACCCGACCTAACCCTATTCTTTCCTTATTCTTTGTCCTTAGCTTAGTCCTAGTCTTAGTTTACCCCTCTTTCTATCGTCCTAGATTAGTTTAGTCTCGAGACCTAGTCTTGTATTTGGGTGAAACTTGGTCCAAACCCTCTTTACCGTCCCCGTGGACTCGACCCGACTTGCCTTATCTACGTGTTAGGAATAGTTGGTTTTTTATTGATCGGTGGGGATCCACGACAAATCCCTCCCATCATCTATTCTACCCTACAACTTCTGATGTAACCCTTAAAGGATATAGTGATTCAGATTGGGCAAAATGTGCATTCTTTCGCAAATCTTTAAGTGGATACTGTGTGTTCTTAGAAAATGCTTTAATATCATGGAAAATAAAAAAGCAAAAAACAGTTAGCAAAAGTACTGCAGAGGCAGAGTATAGGTGTATGTCATACACAACAAGTGAGCTGGTTTGGATGGAAAGATTGTTAGTTGATCTAGGAATAATGGTGCCAAAACCAGTAGTGCTGTGTTGTGATAATAAGGCAACCCAACATATTGAACAAAATCCAGTGTTCCGTGAAAGAACTAAACACTTGGAAATTGATTGTCATTATGTGAGAGAGATGTCGCAAGAAGGGTTCCTAATTACTCAGCATGTTAGCTTGAATATGCAGCTTGCAGACTTGATGACTAAAGCGTTGGGAGCACAACAACATCATTTCTTAGCAGAGTTGTTAGGTATGAAATTTCTCGCTGGTAGTCCAGCTTGAGAGGGGAATATTGGAGTAGTGAGCGTTGAGTATCAAGCTCAACCACTAGCATTGTCATTGCCACCTCAGCATAACTAACTTCCCTCTCATCCTTATCCTCTTGTAACAGAATTAGGAGTAAGCTTAGCATATAAGTTGATGTGTATATATAGATATAATCAACAAATTGATGTAAGACTGATTCAATAATCAATACAATACTCTTTTATTTACATTGTTTTGTCATATCTTGAGTAAAGCTTGAAGGTTCAACAATGGAGATCAACTGAGGTTCTCTATTTCATAAAAACCATACCAAGCAAAAATTAATCCAAGATTGTTGCCGGATGCTCTGATACCATGTGAAACCTTTAATTATTCACCATTAATGCGAGTATGAGAGCTTGATGTATTGTGCTGTATGAGAGAGAAGAGAGGAAAGAAGATGAATTTGAAATTATTATTCAATCAAGTTAGTTATTACAACTAGTTGGGCGTGTATTTATAATGACACATAACCAACTTCTAAAATACTCCTCACAAATAATCATGAAATGGAGCGAAAAATAATGTCCAAAGGGAGTAGTTCACAGTAATACTTGATCCGTCGTAAGCTTTTAACAGATATACCCGTCACAAGAAAGAATAGAAAATAATTGCCAAGTAATTTGCACTTTTAGACCTGAACCGTTAATAAATAAATGTAGCTTTGTACTTCCTCCTATTCATCATTTTCTTTCCCTTTCTTTTGTGCATGAAAATTAAGAAAAGATTAAAAAAAATGGATTTAAGGTAAGAAAAGGTATAAAGTGGAAAGATGGTGAGCTTGTGTGTAAGGACAGAATAAAGACTTCAAGAAATAATAAAAAAATTGATTAAAAGTATAATCTCAAAAGGCAAAGAGGGCAGAAAAAAATAAACTAAACCAAATAAGGAAATAAAGAAGAGAACATAAACTAGGTGGAAGTATAATTTTGAAAAAAGCACTTCGGTTAACCCTTTCTGCTCACATACAAGAAAACTTAGCAAAACTAATTGCTTACTTGTACTTGAAGTGAAGACCCAATTTGACTCGTAACCTGATATAACCAAGAGTGTTATTACTTCATCTAAGCTTCTAAGATCTTTCCATTTTAAGTGAAAATAATTAACTCAACCCGACCCGAAGTTCTTCCAAATCGGACGCACTGACCCGTAGAGGATACTTGGTTAAATTTCATTTGACCACCTAATTTAGCAGCTCTGAGTCTGAGCTGTAGGGACAAATGCCTCCATTAATTAACTACTACTCGTATTAAATTGTGAGTGAAGGTGGGAAAACCGTAATTTAACCTAACCTACCCTCTCTCCAATCATACATCATTCTCTTTCTCTTTCTCTTTCCAATTCCCCATAATACCCCATATTATCCCAAACCACAATGACTCTATTTTCATGGTTACATACTTACATGCATCACAAGTTTAGAACGGATCAAATATAATCATATAGGTATGAAAAGATGACCCATATACTAGCCCCAAACATCATTTTTGTCTTTTTATCTCTTTTATTTGACCAGTTACAAGTTTATGACACATATCACCTTTACAAATTTATGCACAAACCAAACATCTTACCACTAACCACATCTCTCTCTCTCTATATATATAAACTCCGTATATATTACGTATTAAAAGTCACTCTAAAACAAGTTTTTTTTGTACTTTCTAACAAAGTCATACGACAGCCTTCAAGTTAATTTTTAATAATTTTATATTACACCTACTTGACATTTCCACTCCCTATGGATTTAACGGATAGTATACCTTCTAAAATCTAGGGATGGCAACGGATCCGATATCCGATCCGGATCCGCAAGATCCGGTCCGCACGGATCGGATATGGATCCCAAATTTTGAGATCCGTTGGATCCGGCTCCGGATCCGGATCCGCTATTTTTAAACGGATCTGGATCTGGATCTTATTAGACGGATCCGGATCCGATCCGCAAATCCGTTTTTAAAAAAAAAGTGCTGCTGAAGTTGTCTTAATTGGGCCGGTAAAGCAAATTCATTAGCCCACTGCCCACTTCACATACAATTATACAAACGTCTGATACAAAAAAAAAAATTATCTAACCCTAGCCTCACCTCTCAGCCTCTCACGTTCAACTCTCAGTCTACTGCTCTCCAAGACTCAAACTCCATCTTCATCAATCACTCCAACTGTCCAATTCCACTCCATCTTCATCAATCGACCATAATCATCACACCAACTCCATCTTTCTCCTCACATTCGCCAGATTCGCATACATTTTCATCATCATCAATCATCCGTCCAACCCCAGAAGGTAGTGTTCTTCCATTCCTTTCTCTTTCTTCATCATTTCATCATTTTCATCGTTTATGTTGCTTATTTTCATAGATTCGCAGATTTTGTTCATTTTCGTTGATTCATACCTGTTTATGTTGAGCAAAATGAGTCAGTACTCCATCTTCTTGTTGTTTGTTGCTGCTGCTATGGGGTTTCTGCTACTATGAGCAAACTGAGTCGAGTACCAACATTGCTATGTTGTTATATTGTTTCTGTTATGGGGTTTGGTAAAGTGTTGGTACTCGGTTGTTGCTGGCTTGCTGCTGCTATGTTGTTGTTTCATCGTGTGTTCTCATCTTCTCGGTACTCGGTCTTGTTGTTGCTGCTACGATGTTGTCGGTACTCGTGTTTATGGTATTTTTGTCTTCGTTGCTGTTGTTGTTGTATTGCCTTGTTATCGATTTGTTGCTCCAATAATGTTGTTGCTTTGTTCTGTCACTGAGCCTATCGTTCGCTACTGTTATTACGTGTTCTTTGACATTAGGATATTGATGCTATTTCTTATGAAGATATGGGAGAAGGAACTCAAGAACCTTCAAGTGTCGACTACTAAATTAGCGTTTTATTTTGTAATTCGTAAACTATGTACCTTGATTTGGCGGAACTTTAATTTGTATTTGTTTTGTTATTTCTAAGACTTTTTTCGTTGGTTTTGAACTTTGGATTTGTAACTTAATTTGGCGAAGTATAATTTTGATTGTAAGATTATTAAAATTTAATATTGTCGCAATACTCGTTAATTTAAAAGCTTGAAGAATACGAAATTTTAATTAAGTCAAAAATTGGATCCGTGGATCCGGTCCGGATCCGGTCCGGATCCGGTGGATCCGGATCTGGATCTCAAAATTTGGGATCCGTTGGATCCGGACCGGATCCGGATCCGCAACTAGGGGTGTGGATCTGGATCTGGATCCATGCGGATCCGGTCCGGATCCGGTCCGTTGCCATCCCTACTAAAATCTCATAAATCCATTTGACGACTCTCTAAATTACCACTTCAAGAGTATTACGAAAAATATAAAATACGATCACTTTATATATAACTTTCACTGTTAGGATTATAAATTTCGGCGAGGGCACAAGGGAAAATTATTGCCTAATGCAATCTTATCTATATAAAAGATTTAAAAGTATGGTTTCCATTCTTCCAACCCCTTTTATCGTAATACAGTTGCATGTATGTGGTGTTTAGTGTGTGATTATTTTGACCGATCGTTATAATTTGGTATTTAGTGTGTATGATTCTGTTGTCCTTTGATGTCGTTCATATTCATTGTTTACGTAATACGAGTATTATTTACACTCCGAAGAAAATAATAATTTTTGTTGTCTATGGTTCCTCGATTATGTGTCTCTATCTCTTAGTAACTCAAAATTAATTAACGGTTGGATACGTTAATTCTTCTAAATGGGTTCAAATTATACAAAAATTTCTCAAGCAACTCGACGTAGTTTCTTACTTGTTTTTTTATATTTATATATCTTACCGTTAATTATATATATATATATATATATATATATATATATATATATATATATATATATATATATATATATATATATATATATATATATATATATATACTCCATATATATTGGTTTTTATTCGTCATTTATTTTTAACTAATATATTGAAGATAAATTACTAACTCATTCAAATTATTACTTCCTCTATTTTTTGTTTGCTTCTCATTTTATCATTATATACGAGGACTATTTTAATGAAATGAAAATAAAATAGAAAAATGGTGTGAGTACTTCCCTTATTTTATTAACTCCATTGTATTCCCTCCATTCAAATCCAAGTGTCTCATTTGCTTTTCCACATTTGCCGAACATTTGCCGAGACGCGTTAATGAGACACTTGGATTTGAATGGAGGTAGTAATATATAATTATTTTAAAATAATTTTTATTTAAAATAGTTCTAAAAGACCCCTATGCACGGGAACAAAAACTATTTTAAAAGTTTCTAATGCTTGGATCCACCATTTAGTTTACTATTGCTATTTTTGATTATTAATTGTACTAACATTTGTACACATTAATTATATCACAAAAAATATAAATATAAATAATAATATAATAAACAATATACTCCTATGAGAAAATATCTTACTTCAATGAATTGAATACTGGAGTATTGAATAATGAATATGGAGGTGTCAGTTTCAGTGTAACTCAATCTTGAACGGACCCTTGTGCAACTATTGGGAACTTTGAGCTAGCTGACTTCAATGGAGGATATTGGAGATTATGGGGATGGAAGAGAAATCAGGGTTTATGAATACATTCCCAAATTAGTTGGTGGTGCTTTTTCTGGTGCTCTTACTGGTGTTTTTGCTCTTGGTGAGATTTTCATTTATTTTTATTTTTTATTTTATTTTGGGAGGAATTAAAATTCCATGAATTTTATTTGTTGATGATAAAATTTGGATCTTGATCTCTGGGAGTTATTGCTGTAAGAGCTCATTTGTTAATATTGTAATTCCCTTGATTGTTTGTTGCTGATGAACATTATCCTACAAGAACTTTTGAAAAGATGAAACAAATCAATAAATCACTGAGATTGTAATCTCCAATTACCATTACTAATAGTATCTGATTAACATCTTTGTCAGATCCTATCCAAAATACTCTTTCCGTTTCGATCCTTTATGGTTCTTTCGTTAAAATATTTTTCACAAATAATATAAAAGACGACAGATGACCGAGACGAAGGGAGTTTTTTGTTTTTTGTGGGATTGGCAAGAGTATACCCTGGTGGACTGGCGGTGGTGATTCCAAGATTAGAGCTTTCTGCATTACTAGGCTTTTGAAGTTCAGATGTACAGTTGGTAGGGTGTCTGACTGACTGTCCTTCTGTAGTACGGACTCTCAGGGTTTCATAAGACTTGACCCAACTCGATAAGGACCACCTGAACTCGACTGGATCCGAATTATGATATTGACCTGACAAAATTCAAAGCCTTATGACCTGACTGTAGTAGCTCGAATGCCAGAAACATAGTTTTATTCTACAACTCATTTGCTTCATCTTTATATGTTAGCCGGTGCTTTAACTGGAGCCGTATCTGGTGGCTTAGCTGGAAGGGCCTCTGATAGTGGTTTTCTTAGAGGTGCTGGGTTGGGTGCTGTGGCAGGTGCAGTTCTCTCTGTCGAGGTTCTAGAAGCTTCTCGCGCTTATTGGTGCGCACAACATTCTGATTCACGGAGTTCATCATCCATGGTTAGTATATAAAAATCAGGGCCTATTACATTGCTTATATCAGTAATTGTATTTGGGACTCACTCATTGTTTGAACAAAAGGAAATATTTGAGGGGAAAGGATGATGCTAAGCAAATTAGACAAAATTTTAACCAAAGGTTGGTTTTGCAAAGGGGGGCACCCATGTTTACTGCTCACCAGGTTGTCTTAGAACAAGATATGGTTTTTCCTCAAGTGTTTTTTCATCATGCTCTTCCACCTTTTAACTTTTTTTTTATTACTGCTGTGTGTAGGATAAAATTGGCATCTTGTAGTTACTTTGTTAAGTTACTCTGCCATTTGAAGTTTGCAACACGCAAGTATTTCACACTCTAATCTATGTTGCTGCTGTACTTTCTTGTACTTAGCCAGTCGCTTGTCTTGATCCCTGTTTTCAGGCAGATTTTTTGGAGGAGCTCCTCCAGGGTAGATTTGTCGAGGATCAATTACGGCCTTCTGAGCTAACAGGATACTATTGGCAGGTTAATCACATGCCTATTCATTGGTATATTAGCAGCAAAATTTTCTATAAATTTCACTCCTTCGGGGTTTATGGATGCTATGATACTCTCGGAGACCGTTTGGTCTGAGGTATTCATGAAAGGGTAAGGGAATAAAAGTTGATGATTCCTTTGTTTGCGTTTGTTTACACATTTCAATCATTCTCTTTTCCCCTCCCTAACCCTCTAACTCCTCTAACTCCTTACCCCTACCCCCAAGTAATAAATTCTCTTTCCCCACTAACCCACCGAGTCATCACCATGAATAACCACCACCACTATGACCATCATCCCACTATTGGATCGGGTCAAATACGGGTCGGATTTGGGTCGAAATATGAATAACAAATAATTTTTGACCCCTTAATTTACCAATTAAAAAATAATTTTTAAAATTTTAATCATATTGTAAAAAATTATTAATCATCGTATTTAGATTAAAAATTTGTAAAAATTATACTCCCTCCGTATCTATATGTTCGCTCACTTTGTTTAATATATGAGTGAAGTATTATATTGAAAGTGGACGAACATATAGATACGGAGGGAGTATTATTTTATAAATATTTTATTATTCAAATATATAAAAGTTACACAAAATTTATTTTTATAATTTTAATATTAAAATTAATAAATTTTAAATATTATTTCAGATATAATGTATAAATATTACGAAATAATATTTTAATGATTTTGACGATGGCAAACCGTTAATGTTTGGGGTAATCCCATTTCTTTTCCCCTTTTCCCTTTGTTGAACCAAATGCCCCCGAACATGTCATGTTAATTTAGTGTGAGATCAATCCATTTAACTATCAACGTTCACCCATATCTCCACAGGCCTACGTAAAGATTAATCGCTGATGATAAGAACAGTATGAGGCCATACCATGAGAGTTTATTGGTGCGGAATATCACAACGTACTGTCTGATACGTGGACTTTTTCGGATTAACGCATAAACCGTACTAGTCTGTATGTCCAGTACTTGTCTGATGTAATCTATCTTACGCTATTATACTCCGTATAACCTATGTGACTAATATGACTAGTACTAGAAACAAGCCCTGATAAACTCATAAACCATACATGTCATCTAGGTTGTACGGACACGGACACGGGACACGGTGCTCGAAAATTTATAGGAAACAGACATGACAAAAATAAATAAATCAATATACCTATTTAAACAAAGAGAATTTAAAAATTTTTAAACCTAAAACATAGGTTTGGCTACTTCAACTATTGCAATTATCATAAAATAACAAAACAAAAATTAAAGTCTTATAAACTCAAAGTTAAAATCAAATCTTAAAAACTCAAACAGAACTAAATAGTTTTAAGTTGAGTGTTTATAGTACGTATCAAATAGCCACTATAACCATATACTCTCTCCGATTCGTTCATTTGTTTGCCTTTGACTAAAATACTCCTCACATTGAATATAAAAGGCAAACAAATGAACGGGATGGAGGGAGTAATATTATTCTTTTTTTAATGTTCAGAAATTCATAAACAACGCTAAGTGTGTACAATGAATCTCCAAATACAATGAATCGTGTCCGACACGTCTCAAAATAACATAAAATGTGTCCGACACGTCCCTAAATAAATTAAAAAATCGGACACGGTTTTACAGGTGTCCGACACGTATTGTCGTGTGTCCGACGTGTGTCGGTGTCCGACACAACACGATGGTTTGGGGGAGTGTCCGTGCAACCTAGCTCGCATGTCATAGTAAGATGCCGTGTTATATGAAAAGTACCCAATTTGATAAAAAGTACCATGGTTACATATACTAATATGAAATCTAAGCACCAAAAGAGTGTCCCTAGACTTCTCTTTTAGGCTTGCTCACGACCTTTGGCATCAACCAAATGTGCAGTTTACTTTGATGTAAGGGCCACTTGCTTGTCTATTTTACCCGCCGAGTCAGGATGTAGTCGGGGTTGCTTGGTCAAGGATTGTTCATGTAAGAGTATATATAAACATTTCTGGACCTCCAACCATCGTCTTAAGGTTTTGGTTGAGTTGGTTCCATAATATGGTATCGTGCGACGAAAGGTCGCGGGTTTGAATCTCCACTCCTTCTTTCTAAAGTGGAATATTTGGCGTCACGTATGAGGAGACCTGAGTTGCATCCACACTTCAAGGTCGAGGTTTTGGTTAAGTTGGTTCCATAAGAGTTCATTTGTTCCTTTTCCTGTTTGCTAGTTTTATATTTTTCTTTGTTCTGCTGGGGTTATTCCCTCGTCTTCTTCACTAAAAAAAAGTCCGGGGTTATAAGGTGACAATACAAATTTGTGCTCATGCTTTAGCTTGAAACATGTTCACAAAGAATAACACGACTCATTGACATGGTGCTTGATCTTGGTTACTATGATTCTACGAGCCAGTTTTTTTTCTTTCTTTTGAAAATTCTGTTTATCCTTGCAGGCTAGTATTGCCAACGTCGTCTACGATGAGATTTATGATGTTTACAATGATGTTGTTCCAAGAGGGTTATCTGGCGATTCACTAAAAGAGCTACCATGCCATATGATTTTGGATATGAACCAAGCAACACAAAACATATGCTGCACTATCTGTTTGCAGGTCTCGATTATAATTTTAGGCCTTCAGTTTGCTTCTCTGATTTTAATAAAAAAAAAACTACTACCTGGCTTGCTACTCATACACTTCACATATGGTGGATGTTACATATCTGACACGACACTTCCTTACCTCATCTTAATCCAGGAACATGAAACGTGTTCTCAAAAAAAAAAACTGTTATTGTCCCGCCTACACTTGCAGCTGAGTAGTAGTGTGGGAGTAACATGGGGTTGATGATTTGTTTTCTTGTTCTGAAAAGGAAACCGCGAGGCTGATTTTTATGATGACGAGTTTTGATCAAACTTTTGCAGGATTTTGAAATCGGGGAAACTGCAAGAAGTTTGCCTCCCTGCAGTCATACATTTCACCAGAAATGTGTGGATAAGTGGCTTCAAAGTCACGGTTCCTGCCCTATTTGCAGACGCTATGTCTGAAATTTTGTGTACATACAAAATGCAGCAAAATGGCGAGTAACAGCATCATCAACTGCCCTTATTGCCCTGTAAATATCGAGTGGGCATTCAGCAATCTCAACCGTCTCTTCCTCACCGAAGTGTAGCCATTCCTTCTTCTGTCCTAGGATGGTAATGGTAGCATTTTGAGAGCTTTGTTTGAATTTTCTTCTGTAGTATGCCTAATGCAATAATTTCTATTCCTTTGCACTTTGCAGTCAGGTTTACTATTAAAAGATACTGTATTTTTTTTTTTTGAAAAGTTAAAAGGGAAATAAGTGCTTTACTTATAGTACTTGTTAAAATCAAATTGTGCAAAATCAACTTTGTACTAGATTAAAGCCCGTGCGTTGCACGGGTTAATGGGCTTAATTACATTGATGAGGTATATTCGTTAAATAAGAAACTTAATCAATCTATATCATTATAATAAATAAGATAATCACGTGATATTAGTAATCAAACTTAATTTTAGCTAAATTTATAATCTTAATAGCTTATTTTAAAACTTAAAATAATACATGACAACTCTTATTTATAATATAAAATTTCATCAACTTATTATAATTTTTCGATGTGAAAATAATTTTACGTTCGTTATCTTATTAAGAGATTTTTTAAGACTCAAAAGTTTTTTTGATTGATATCTAATAACGAATGAATTTTTTGATTGATATCTAAAAACGAAAGATTAATCTTATTTATAATATGAGATTCTATCGCCCCATCATAATTTTTCGATATAGGATAATTTACTCAAGGTTTATAGTTTTAAGATCCGCTTTTAAGACCCAGAAAAACGCACGATTACTCTTATTTATAATATAAAATCATCACCTTATTTAAATTTTTTCGATGTGAGATAATTTTAGGTTTGTAGTCTTTTTAAGGTTTGTAGTCTTTTTAAAAGCTTTTTAAAACTCAAAAGATTGTTGGTTGATATTTAAAACCGAAAGATTACTCATTTATGATATAAAATTCCATCACCTCATCATAATTTTAAGAGCTATTTTTAAGACTTAAAAGAGTTTATTTTTATATCTAAGTTAAAGGATAGACGATTAGTTTTTATTTATATAATCGAATTTGATCCATCATATTGGAGTATATGTCACGGTTGCTTAGTATTGATTTTGGTAACTTTAGCAACGCAATCAACTATGGAGTCCTATAATTTAAAACATGTAAAATAATATGTAAGCAATTAAGAGGTAGTAATAAAAATAAGAAAGAATATGAATTCAAACAAAGATTTATTCTAACTTATAATTTTAATTATACTGTACTAACTTGTAATTAAGATATAGTAATAAGAATATGAATTGAAGCAAAAGCTTAATACTAACTTGTTGATATTCCGTTTTGCAATGATCCTTGATAGCCTGAATATTCTTTCGATCCCAAGTAATATTCCCGGTTGCGGTAATATTCTCATATCCATCCCTATAAACCAAGGTAAAGGAAAAAAAAACAATACAATTGAGGTGATTATATTAAGTATTACTTTAGGATAAACATAGTTGTTTAAAATTTATAATGCATACCTTAAAAAGGTCTTGAATTCATTAACCTCATTGATATCGAGGTTAATATATAGCCTACTTGAACTTGATGTTGATAAACTAAGGTAGCCTAGGTGATAAAACATTAGTGGTTAGTTGTACCATCAGTCCATCACTGAGCCTAATATAATAATAATAATAAGCAATATTGTTGAATTTTGAGTTACCGTTATAATCTCTTGCCAAAAGAGATGTTATTGTCACTATCTTAACATTATCTTCAAGATCAAGCTGTCGTTTTTGTGAAATATAGTCGGTGGAACATTGACCCCATAATTTAACTTTTACTCGTTGTCCTCTGTAGCAAAAATTTGTAATGTTATTAGATAATACTCCGTATTAAATAATTTTTCATAATTATATAAGGAGAGATTTTCTACTTTCTCTTGAAAAAAGATACCGTTGGTCTTCTATTTCAATTTTTTTGTTGGCATCTTCTCCTGAATCATCGACAACCTTTCCAAATATATCTGTAAATATTTATGTATATTTAAATCGTAATTTAGACTGTTAACCAAAACATATATAATAATGATGTGAAATAGAAATAGAAATACTTATAACAAAGTAAGTAACATACCACTTAAAACCGAGAAGTTGTCACGACGGTCGTCAAGATGATGAAATTGCACAAAGTCAAATTTATGCTTAGGAATAATGACCTCCGTGTCTTCACTAACAGACTTAACAAAAGTATCAAATTGAAAGTTTAGCATTATTTTGCTGTCGCTTACGACACGATACTGTTCCTTGTTAGGAAGAACTTCAAAATTTTTAATGATATATATTTTTCCTTCCACAAGCTTTTGACGCAATCGTGAATTTTGACCACTGCGTAGTGTTGCATGGACATATTCACCCTGCAATGCAAAAAGATTGAAAATTATTATGTAGGATGCGAACGAATTAAATTCAATTAATCATAATTTTCAGAATGCATATATTATTTAGATAACAATAACATGGATTATTTACCTCTTCGTCAATAAGAACCATATCGGTACAAATCACGAACCCTTTTTTCTTAATGCTTTCCACGTCCCACAATTTGGAAACACGGACTCTGATTTTCCAATCGCTCCTTTTCGAGTTTAATTCATTAATAAATGAATACGGCCTAAAATATAATGACATCATATCGTTATTACAGTTTTAAAATACTACGTAACACATTCGAATAATAATAATAATAATAATAATAATTATAATACTACGTAACACATCCGAATAATAATAATAGTAATAATAATAATAGTAGTAATAATAATAATATAATAATAATAATAATAATAATAATAATAATAATAATATAATAATAATAATAATAATAATAATAATAACAACAACGTAGTAGTGGAAAATAGACAAATCTTGTAGATACGTCGTACCTAGTGCTGGGTTTGACATTGATATTGTGGTTATTGAGAATTACGTACTTGGATGAATGATTTTTTGTGACAAATTCAACCAATATTTATATATTATTATTTTCCATATGTTTGAGAAAATAATTAAGGCAACCCTTCAATATACTATTATTGATTATGATTATATATTATTATGTAGTATAGTATATTTCTATAGATTTATATATTTATATCAATCAATCAATCATTATAAACTACGTATTTCCCAATAGTATATTTCATTATTAATAAAATAATAATGTTACTACGTATGATATTTATAATATTTCCTAAATAATATTAAATAATATACTATGATATATATTTATAATGTTACTACGTATTTCCTAATATTTATACTATAATATTTTCCTATATTATAATACTAAATAATATACTATTAAATATTTAATAGTATGATATTTATTATATTACTAAAATATTAGTTCTATATACTTTCCTAATAATATTATTATACTTTTTTATGATTATGTTTTCCATATTAATAAATTTAAATAAAAAATAACCAATGAGCATATACTTTCCTATATTTTACTATTATTATATTACTTTTTTATGATTATGTTTTCCATATTAATAAATTTAAATAAAAAATAACCAATGAGCATATACTTTCCTATATTTTACTATTATTATATTATATTATTATTATTATATCATATTAATAAGCGGACCAATCAGATCGCTCGATGGAACGGACCAACGAGATCGCTCGAAAAAAGCCTAAAATATATATATATATATATATATATATATATATATATATATATATATATATATATATATATATATATATATATATATATATATATATATATATTGATTGCTCAGTGTTTAGTTTGCGGATCACAATTAAACTTTATTACGGAGTATAATTTTATATGCGAGATTGAACCATTGATTGTGAATAAATGAAAAAAAAAAAATCGTATCTGATCTCACATTCTCACTATTAAAATTTGACTCCTATAATCGTATCTGATCTCACATTCTCACTATTAAAATCTGACTCCTATAATCATATTATGTCTGTTTCTATTTTTAGAAATTTTATACTTTAGAAACTTATTTAAAATAGAAACATACTACTACTATTTATAGAAAGTAACCCAAATTATAAAAGTCAGTTAACGGCATAAAATAACATATACTTCGTACTAGATTAAAGCTCGTGCGCTGCACGGGTTGATTGACTTAATTACATTGATGATGTACATCCGTTAAATAAGAAACTTAATCAAACTATGTCATTATAGTAAATAATATGATCACATGATATTAGTAATCAAACTTAATTTTAGCTAAGTTTATAGTTTTACTCTTAAGAGCTTATTTTAAAACTCAAAAGAATACATGATATACAATTTCTCCACCTTATTATCGTTTTTCGATATGGAAGTAATTTTACATTTGTAGTCTTATTAAGATATTTTTTTAAGACTCAAAAGTTTTTTTATTGATATCTGAACGAATGAATTTTTTGATTGATATCTAAGCACGAAAGATTAATCTTATTTATAATATAATATTCTATCGTCTCATCATAATTTTTCGATATAGGATAATTTACTCAAGATTTATAGTTTTAAGATCTGCTTTTAAGACCCAGAAAAATGCACGATTACTCTTATTTATAATATAGAATCATCACCTTATTTTAATTTTTTCGATGTGGGATAATTTTAGGTTTGTAGTCTTTTTAAAAGTTTTTTAAGACTCAAAATATTGTTGGTTGATATTTAAAACTGAAAGATTACTCATTTATGATATAAAATTCCATCACGGTATCACCTCATCATAATTTTTCAATGTGGTATAATTTACTTAATTAACTTTATAGCTTTAAGAGCTATTTTTAAGACTTAAAAGAGTTTTTTTTATATCTAAGTTAAGAGGATAGACATTACTTTTTATTTATATGATCGAATTTGACCATCTTATTGGAGTATATATATTTTTGATGAATGATTACTCTTATTTATATAATAAAAAAATTCACCTTATTATAATTTTTCGATGTGGTTAATTTTACTCAAGTTAGATATAGTATAATTAAGAACTTTTATTCATAGACGAATGATTACTCTTATTTATAACATATAGAAGTTCATCACCCCATCTTACTTTTTCGATGCGGAATAATTATATTTTAACTATATAGTCTTAGTCTTAGTGTGGACATGACATAGGTCCACCCCGACGCGGCCACGCGCGGGTTTGGGGAGACGAATGAATCTCCATATGAGATGGATCGAATTGAAATTTAAACCGAAGTGGAGTCGCCACCGAACTTTGTGGGAGTTCGGGCCTGTTCGAACCCACTCTATATCTTAGTGGGTCATGCACAAAGTATGGCCCATTCGGATGTCAGAGTTTATTGGGCTCGTCCCTTTGCATTTGATACCGATACCGACATTATCGGATACCGTGTATTGAATGACTCTCGTTCGCCAACGGTTTCGGGCAGCCGGAAACCGAGGTTCTGAGTAAGGGGTGAGGGTACGTGTTGGGAAGTTCACAAAGAACACCCAACCCCGCCCGCACATTAGCGGCCTCTACTAAGATATCGTTTGACGTTTTAATGCGCGTGTTAGTAATACGATGAGAATGATATGCAAACAGTGTTTTCCCTAAACATGTGAATAATTGAATGGGTTGCTAAGTCGATTTAATGCATCTAAATTTAACGTCCAAGTTATATTTAACATGCGGGTTCATTTTAGTACAATAAAATAAACAACGAAAATAAGTCGACAAAAGATGGAAACACACGTGTTAGTAACGGTATAACGATAATAACGGTTTGCAAAGAATATAAAATGCTATAGAATAATGTAAATATGATGCATGGTTTTGGAAAAGTAGTACGACACATGATTAATTTGACACGTGTTGACCTATGTCATTGAAAAATATTGTCGAGACAAGAAAAGCATTGTAGGACTCACGGTTTTGACGTGATAAGGCCACTCGATCGAGTCATTGAAGGACTCGACTGAGTGGTCCTCGGAAAACGGTTTTGTCCCGCTTTTTAGATGTCACTCGATCGAGTTATTGAAGAACTCGACCGAGTGAGAAGCCACTCGATCGAGTCATTGCGAGACTCGACCGAGTGGTGGCCAAAAAAAGCTTCTGTCTCGTTTTTGGGGTGCCACTCGATCGAGTGCCCCCTGTACGAACCGGGGTTCGTTTCTCAATTTATCGTAAATTTCGTAATTGCTTTTTGATTTTGGAAAATTGATGAATCGGGCAAAAATATTGTACAATTTATGCTCGATTCGTACTTTGATACTCATAATATCCGATATTCGATTACCGAATCGATATCGAATATTTAGAGTTAAATCTAAAAAATATGTTTGTAAATCGCTTTAAATCAATCGACACGAAATAGGTTATCTCCGCGTTTATAGTGTCGAGAGTAATTCTTTCGAATTATGTGATCACTATTTTTAGCATCAATGAATTCGTATCGATTAGATTTATTTGATTAATTCATTTAGATACGACATCCAATCACTGAATTGGTATCGAATCTAAAGAATGACTCTTTATGATTACTTGAACTAAATAAAGACTCAATTTGATTCCCTCCGCATCCCGACATCGTAATAAATCCTTGCGGATTGTATGATGTCGGATCCGCATCAACGGGTTTCGACTCTAATTAAAAAGTGTTTTAAAAATAGTTTTGAAATTGATGAAGATGCGATGAATGATGATGATAACGACGCGAATATTAAAAAAAACGTGACTAGCGACGCAGCGAAATAAACAACGATTATTGATGTTGACTTGCTTCAACAATCAAACACTCGGGGTGTCGGGATAAACGACCGTCAACATCGGGTGCGATACCCTCGTAATATTCGGATTTTCTTACCCCGTCATCCCTCGTATTCGACACGAATTAGAAAGTATTTTAATATCTTATACTAGAGATTATTAGCGATATTAGAGATGCGACAACAAAATAAAAAAACGACTATGACAACGCGGAAGAGAAGAGAAGGGAAAAGAACGGGATTTTGCACCCTCAACCTACATGTTTCTTAGTCTCGGATAGATCTCGTTAGTTGTGGCTTTGGCACGGGAGAATCGAGGTTGATGTAAATTGAGTTATGGTGGTTTAGGGTTTGTTTTCTAAGTACTAGGGTTAGGGTTTGAAAGTGTAAGATTATAGAGTTGTGAAAGAGGCAGAGGTGTGCGTAATTGCATGCAAGAGGGTGTTTATATAGATGTTGCCATGCACCCCCGTCTAGGGTTACTCGACCGAGTAGCCCCCTGACTCGATCGAGTGGCCCAAGTGATCGCAGCCGGGCCAGTTTGAGGGCCCACTCGATCGAGTGGGCTGACACTCGATCGAGTGGGTCAGCTGAGGCGCAAGGGTTCGTTTTTTGGACCTCGAGTTTGGCCATTTTCGTGGGTCTAGTATTTGGATTGGAATTTTGATGTTTGAGTGACTATTTTTTTGTGTCTCGGAACGGCTTTGACCGGGGTTTGACCCAATCGTTAGAAGTCGGTTTTATTTCCGGTATCGGTTTTGACCCAAATTAGTCTTATTTGATTGGAAACGACCCACTGGGCCTGAACTTGAGGCCGGTTTTGTGAGATTTGTACTCCGTAAAAAGCTCAAGCCAGAAACTAATGATTTCGAGCCCATATCCGAGCGCGTAGAAACACGTTTGCGTCCGATCATCATCGGGTGTTTTTCGGGAACCGCTATAGACACCTAGCGACTAAATGTGGGTGTCTACAGAGCCCCCACTCTGAGTGAGGCTTGGACAAGGCGAAAGTCAGAGTAGCTACCAGGCCAATCGAGGATTAAGACGTGGCAGACTTCCGGTCGGGTCGTTTATAGTCCGTTAGACTTGCGTGAAGGGCTCGCCAGCTATAAGACAGAGATCATACCTGAGCAGATGATGATAACTCCGTGGGGAATCAGACTTGTCGCATAAGTCCTGGGTGCGCCTATATATGGGCCCATCCCGTGCTATTCCGGGGAAAATGCCGCCTAGGGCTTTCCGCTGGGGAGATATATGAGTTGTGCGGATGCTGGGGAATAAAAAACTTGATGTTCCTTTGGGAAACCAAGTTGGTACATGGAATGTTAGATATACAGGCAGAAATAGCAAATATAGCAGATAGCAAGATAGCATACAGGAAATGCAGTTAGCATCTATCGACTGACTTGCGTTGGGGAAAATGATTTTTGCTTCGTTTTTGAAATCGAAATACTGAGAGCAACTCACGTGGTAGGTTTTCAAAATGGAATGGGGTAGAAAAGAAATTTGCAATTTAAACAGACTGAAATTTGACCTTCTCGAAAAGGATTTTTTCAAATGGCCAAGTTTTGCAAATTTCAAAGCGGGAATTTGAAGAGAGAGACCTACCGACAGACTCGACTCTGGACGTGACCGAACGAGTTGACAGACATAAATTGGACTCTCTAAAGGTTGGACCGTGACTCGGTAGGAGGGTGGGCCACCTAAGATGACAAGACTCTTAAGTTGCGTTATTCCGTAGCCTAGGCGAGTGGCAACACAGTCGAACATCGAAATGGGATAGATGTAATATAAAGGGGTTTGTAGTAGTCTGTAATGAGACTGCTTCTGCAGGACTTGGTAGTGGTAATGCTGTGGTCTACTGCTCTTTTGAAATTTTGGTTCTAGGGTACATTCCCAAAGTGGGTATTGCTTCGAGTCCTGACAGATTCTCGTCTTCGACTGAGCCGAGTACTAGGATGTACTATAGAAAGGAGAACTTCTGTCTAATAGAAGCCCCCAGGACGACAAAGCTAGCTATTGAGAACATGACAGTGTCGTGATCGGAATGACGGTGCTTTTTGAATGTGTGTCAATGTGGGTGGTTGTGCCTCTGTTGAAAGGCTGCCTACGTATTCACGTGTAGTGAAATCAAACCATGCCGTAGTTCAGTGGACTGAAAGATATATTATGGTTCTAATAGGACTTTGTGTGTAACTAGCCATATTGACGGTGTAGGCTAGGTGCATTCCCAATGATGTCTTGATCAAAGGGCTAGAATGGTTAGGATGTTGATCCTGTGACTGTGAGCGTTCTCCGGGGTAGCCCCCAGAGGCGGTGTGAATTATTTGGATATGTTCTATGCCAACCGCAAGTTGAATTCCCGTGCTTGGGGCTGGTAACTGGTTTGGATGAGAAGAATTGGGGTGGGATTTGACGAGTTTTGCTCTCGGGTTTTTGACGAGTTTTGATCTTGGGTCTTTGACGAGTTTTGATCTCGGGTCTTTGACGAGTTTTGATCTCGGGTCTTTGTATGGTGATTGTGAATTTTGTTATGTCGTGTTGTAGTCGTAGTTGTTGTGCAAGGGGGAATTCGAGTAAAGATGGCTCGAACTTTGGTCGGGATAGGTTTGATAATGCGCGATCTGGTTTCCATGTCTGGCCCTAATGGTTAGGGGTATCCTATGGAGCTTGAATCCTCAAAATTTCGGGCTGTCTCTAGCCTAGGTCTCGGGAAGGTCTTGAGGGTTGTAATGTGGGAAGGCTGAATGTGGTGTTAACTGACCAGCTTGATTGTCACTCCCCTATTGGATGGTATGAGTTTTGATAATTTTGAATTGACCGTTTCACTTGAGTTGACCGTTAAGTACGGTCATGGGTTTTTGAATATTTTTTTTGGTTGACCTCTTAGCCTCGGTCATGGGATACTTCATTTGGATTGACCGCTTAACCTCGGTCATGGGTGCCTTTTTTTTGATAATGGCCTGCTTTTTTGTTTTGGCCTTTTGCTTTTTCCCTTGGACTTTTGCTTTTTTTTGTCCAACTTTTTTTTTTATCATGGCTAGCTCTTTTGTTTTGGCCGTTTGCTTTTTTTTTGGTCAGACCAACACCTAGGGTAGGGATCGATCAGTCTTATTGGAGGGGCGTTTATTGTGGGAAATGGGCTTGCCTCCCGTCTTGAACCTAAACTAGGAGACTACCTAGATTTGTCATAGGATTCGATACTGCTCATGCTAAGGGTAGTTATGTGGCTTTCTATACCAGACATGGAACAGGTAAAGGAAAACACGGGTCTCGATTTCCTGCAGTCATTATAGAAGTGCCTATAATAGTCACGTGCGTGTGCTCACAGTGTATGATGGTGTTCATCATGTTCTCGGAAACAAATAAGAAATGTATATATGAGAAAGAATATTGAAAGCTGATTTTATTGAATTTTGAAAAAAAGGACAGAATACAACTGACTCTGACTCTGACTTCGACTTTGAAATTGAAAGAATTAGTACATCCTAGACTCGGACTCAGACTAGGACTCAAATCAAATCCGGACTCTCGGATACATGGGGGGTAGATTGGATGCTTTGGTCGTTGGGCCCTGTATAGTCCATGAGGGGCCTTGCAAGTGACAATGTTTCCATGACGGGTGTCCTCCCGGCATCGAGGGAATCTTGGATGAGGTGTTTCAGTTTCCAGCACTGCTCTGTATCGTGTCCCCTACCTCTGTGGAATTTGCAGTAATGCTCGGCGTTCCATGCTTTGGCGCGTTTTTCCAAATGTACGTCGGTTGTTGGGCCTATGGGTAGTATTAGCTCTTTCGAAACCAACCTTTGGAAAGCGACGGTGTAGGACATATCCAAGTGGGTAAATGTCCTTACCTTTGACTGGTTCTTGACTTTCGGAGAGGTGACTTGAGGGTTACCTCTCTCTGTCTTGCCATCTTGAGGGTATCGGATAGTTTCGTAAGAGTGTTCACCTTTCAAATGGCTCAGTTGGGTGATTGGCTGTCTTACCCGCTCTAGTTGTGTTAGACGGGATCAGGTTCTTACAAGATCCTCTTCGATGATGGTTACCGTGGAACTTAGGTTATCCAGGACAGTATTGATTTTCGAGAAGATATTGTTAATGGAGCAAGATAGCATAAGCATACTCCCCTGGATATCTCCTTTCTCGACGGCGCGAGATTTGTTGTGGTTTGGTAACGCCTCATTCATAGGGTCCCTGATCGGAAGAAACGACAGGTGTTAGAACTCGTCTAAGCTCGGTTTTGCGCAAATGCAAGAGAGAGAGAGAGAGTGAAACTAGGTACGGCCCGGGGGTGGGAATGACTATAATGCTTGGATCGGAATACCCGAACGTTGACCTCGACAAAGTAACGACCGTGGATTAGACTCGAGCTGCAAATTGGTGAGTCCGAAAATGGGGCGACCGTGTTTGACCGCGTCGCGTGCTCGTACCAACCGTGGTGACCTAACCCTAGGTGACTCGAGCGCTCGCAGCATAGGTACGACTCGAAGAAGGCATCATAAGGACGCTGGTGTATGATGAACGTAGGGTACTTCCTTAAGGTGACCGTGGCTGACTTTTCGGGTGGAGGATAACCCCCAAGTGAGACTAAAGACTCTGATCGGACTCAGATGGTGTGGCACCTGAGTGACTCAAAAGTGGGGTATCTGAGACAATAAGTGTAAGACATGACCCTTAGAGCAACCGTGATTGATCGCTCTGCTGAAGGGTAGCTCTCGAGTGAGGAAAAGTCTGAAAAGGAAATGACTCGGAAAGGACACCTAGACGGGTGACTCGTGAAAGGTGGGCCTCCTTTAGGATTCAGCTACGTGGGCCGAGTCCTGTTCGAAGGAAGGTCCACGTGAGATATTTCCCAGGCTCTAGACTTGAGTGTGTTAAACGGGCCTTCCTTTGTAGGAGTATGTCCTACGTAGGTGGGCCATGCCTTAGTCGAATAAGGCGGACTGGGATAGGGAGGAAACTCATGATGTAAGATTGACGGAGTTCTGACGCTAAAGACCTTCGACGACTTATGACAAGACCCGACACTGCTAAATACGGGAAGTCCTAAGAAGAGGAAAGTTTTGAAAAGGGAATTTTTTTAGAAAAAATGCGAGAAAACCGGTTGATGGCCCGATTTTTCAAAAATCGGAAAAGTGACATCGGACCGCGGTTTTGAAGGTTTTGAAATATTTTTGAATTTTGAAATGGGTAGCATACAAGATAAAAATAGGCTATTTTGAGTAAAATCATGAGTCCTAAATTCGGTAGCTTTCCGGGTTTTTGAAGAGTTAAATATTTGGAATTTTGAATTTTGAATATCGAAAAAAAAGAATTTCCGACAATTTGAAAAATTGGAAACGGGATCCCGAAGATTTGAAAATCGAAAACGGCATCTCGAAGATTTGAAAATTGAAAATGGCATCTCGAAGATTTGAAAATCACGAATGGCATCACGAGGATTTGAAAATTGAAAATCCAAAAATCGAATGGTGGATCGGAAATTCGAATTTTGAAATGGATAGCATGCCAGTTAGAAAATAGGCTTGTTTTGAGTCAAATCTTAAGTCTAATTTTCGGCAACTTTCCGAGTTTTTTTTTTGAAAATTGGATATTTTTTGAAAAGATGCATTTTTTGGAATTTCAAAATTTTGAATATCGAAGATGAATTTCCGAAAATTTGAAAATCAAAAACAGGATCCCGACTTTTAAAATTGGCGAAAATATCATCGGGCCTGAATTTTTTGAAAAGTTGAAATTTTTTGAATTTTTGAAATGGATAGAACACCGGCTAAAAATATGCTATTTTGAGTAAAATCATAAGTCCTAAATTCGGTATGCTTCCCAGGTTTTGAAATTGGATATTTTGAAAAAGATGTATTGTTTGAAAAAATGACGGTTTTTGAAAAACGACCTTAGAAACCAAGTAGCACATAGTCACGCAAGCGTAATAACGACACCATGTATGCTCTACACTAACTCTCGGTCGGTCTACAAAGGGTCTATACCAGTGCACATAGCCTATCCGTGAATCGGGACGGACTTCCTAAGTCGAGTTGAGCTTAGAACATGCCGCGAAACCCATACGAATCGACTATGAACACCTTTGACATATCCATATTGGAGTACATCACGGTATAGTGGGACGTCGGTCACCAGTACCGGCTCGGGTAAAAATAGGGTTATGCATGAACTGTAAAACTAAAACGCGTATTGTACAAGTCAAACGATTTATATTCGAGTCTCACCCTGAGGATGCCGATGGTAAGTCACGCATTAGTTAATCCCCAGCAGAGTCGCCAAATTGTGGACATGACATAGGTCCACCCCGACGTGGCCACGCGTGGGTTTGGGGAGGCGAATGAATCTCCATATGAGATGGGTCGAATTAAAATTTAAACCGAAGTGGAGTCGCCACCGAACTTTCTGGGAGTTCGGGCCCGTTCGAACCCACTCTATATCTTAGTGGGCCATGCACAAAGTATGGCCCATTCGGATGTCAGAGTTTATTGGGCTCGTCCCTTTGCATTTGATACCGATACCGACATTATCGGATACCGTGTATTGAATGACTCTCGTGCGCCAACGGTTTCGGGCATCCGGAAACCGAGGTTCTGAGTAAGGGGTGAGGGTACGTGTTGGGAAGTTCACAAAGAACACCCAATCCCGCCCGCACATTAGCGGCCTCTACTAAGATATCGTTTGACGTTTTAATGCGCGTGTTAGTAATACAATGAGAATGATATGCAAACAGTGTTTTGCCTAAACATGTATAATTGAATGGGATGCTAAGTTGATTTAATGCATCTAAATTTAACGTCCAAGTTGTATTTAGCATGCGGGTTCATTTTAGTACAATAAAATAAACAATGAAAATAAGTCGACAAAAAATGGAAACAAACGTGTTAGTAACGGTATAACGATAATAACGGTTTGCAAAGAATATAAGATGCTATAGAATAATGTAAATATGATGCATGGTTTTGGAAAAGTAGTACGACACATGATTAATTTGACACGTGTTGACCTAAGTCATTGAAAAATATTGTCGAGACTAGAAAAACATTGTAGGACTCACGGTTTTCACGTGATAAGGCCACTCGATCGAGTCATTGAAGGACTCGACCGAGTGGTCCTCGGAAAAGGTTCTGTCCCGCTTTTTAGACGTCACTCGATCGAGTTATTGAAGAACTCGACCAAGTGAGAAGCCACTCGATCGAGTCATTGCGAGACTCGACGAGTGGTGGCCAAAAAAAGCTTCTGTCTCGTTTTTGGGGTGCCGCTCGATCGAGTGGGCTAGGCACTCGATCGAGTGCCCCCCGTACGAACCGGGGTTCGTTTCTCAATTTATCGTAAATTTCGTAATTGCTTTTTGATTTTGGAAAATTGATGAATCGGGCAAAAATATTGTACAATTTATGCTCGATTCGTACTTTGATACTCATACTATCCGATATTCGATTACTGAATCGATATCGAATATTTAGAGTTAAATCTAAAAAATATGTTTGTAAATCGCTTTAAATCAACCGACACGAAATAGGTTATCTCCGCGTTTATAGTGTCGAGACTAATTCTTTCGAATTAAGTGATCACTATTTTTAGCATCAATGAATTCGTATCGATTAGATTTATTTGATTAATTCATTTAGATACGACATCCAATCACTGAATTGGTATCGAATCTAAAGAATGACTCTTTATGATTACTTGAACTAAATAGAGACTCAATTTGATTCCCTCCGCATCCCGACATCGTAATAAATCCTTGCGGATTGTATGATGTCGGATCCGCATCAACGGGTTTCGACTCTAATTAAAAAGTGTTTTAAAAATAGTTTTGAAATTGATGAAGATGCGATGAATGATGATGATAACGACGCGAATAATAAAAAAAAACGTGACTAGCGACGCAACGAAATAAACAACGATTATTGATGTTGACTTGCTTCAACAATCAAATACTCGGGGTGTCGGGATAAACGACCGTCAACATCGGGTGCGATACCCTCGTAATATTCGGATTTTCTTATCCCGTCATCCCTCGTATTCGACACGAATTAGCAAGTATTTTAATATCTTATACTAGATATTATTAGCGATATTAGAGATGCGACAACAAAATAAAAAAAACGACTATGACAACGACGGACGACGCGGGAGAGTAGAGAAGGGAAAATAACGGGATTTTGCACCCTCAACCTACATGTTTCTTAGTCTCGGATAGATGTCGTTAGTTGTGGCTTTGGCACGGGAGAATCGAGGTTGATGTAAATTGAGTTATGGTGGTTTAGGGTTTGTTTCCTAAGTACTAGGGTTAGGGTTTGAAAGTGTAAGATTATAGATCAGTGAAAGAGGCAAAGAAGGTGTGCGTAATTGCATGCAAGAGGGTGTTTATATAGATTTTGCCATGCACCCCCGTCTAGGGTTACTCGACCGAGTAGCCCCTTGACTCGGTCGAGTGGCCCAAGTGATCGCAGCCGGGTCAGTTTGAGGGCCCACTCGATCGGGTGGGCTGACACTCGATCGAGTGGGTCAGCTGAGGCGCAAGGGTTCGTTTTTTGGACCTCGAGTTTGGGCATTTTCGTGGGTCTAGTATTTGGATTGGACTTTTGATGTTTGAGTGACTATTTTTTTGTGTCTCGAAACGGCTTTGACCGGGGTTTGACCCAATCGCTAGAAGTCGGTTTTATTTCCGGTATCGATTTTGACCCAAATTAGTCTAATTTGATTGGAAACGACCCACTGGGCCTGAATTTGAGGTCGGTTTTGTGAGATTTATACTCTGTAAAAAGCTCAAGCCAGAAACTAATGATTTCGAGCCCATATCCGAGCGCGTAGAAACACGTTTGCGTCCGATCATCATCGGGTGTTTTTTGGGAACCGCTATAGACATCTAGTGACCAAATGTGGGTGTCTACACTTAGAAACTTTTTTTCAACTCTCAAAAGATTGTTGGTTAATATCTAAGAATGAAAGATTACGTAGAATTCTATCACCTCATTATAGTTTTTCGATATGTGATAATTTTAATTTAACTTTATTTGTAGTCTTATTAAGAACCTTTTTTAAGACTAAAAATTTCTTTGTTGACATCTAAGGATGAATGATTAGTCTTATTTATAGTATAGACTTTCATCATCTCATCATAATTAGGGGAAATGGTTACTTTTATTTATAATAGAATTTCATCGTCTTATTATGGTCTTAAGAGTTTTTTAAGACTCAAAAGAGAGGGAGTATAATTTTTCGGCGTGCGATAATTTACTTAAGTATATAGTCTTGAGAGTTTTTTAAGGCTTAAAAGATTTTGATTGTATCATATCTAAGAACAAATAATTAGTCTTATTTATAATATAGAAATCCATCACCTTATTATAATAATTTGCTGATGTGAGATAATTTAACTAAAATTTGAAGTTTTATTTATAATATAGAATCATCACTGTACCTTATTTTTACGAAATTACTTTTTTCCTAACGACCCTTTACTCAATCCTAACAATATTATACCGCTTTACCCCTTTCATTTCACCACGTCAAAAATCAAGTCTTTAGTTTTCTCTCTAAATAAATTTCAAAACACCCATGAAATCACCACGAACGGCCACGAATATCGGGACCATTTAGGGTCGGTAGTTGGAGTGGGTGGCTGAGATCGAGTCGGCGGGATCGATCGAGTCAGAGCCGGTGGTTGGGTGGTGGGTGGTAGGCGGGTGGGCTGCGTGGTGGTTGGCTAGGTGGGGGTTGGGTCGGGTGGTCGGCGGTGGGGGTCGGGTCGGGTGGGTGAGGGTGGTCGGCGGTGGGAGTCGGGTCAGGTGGTGAGGGTGGTCGACGGTGAGGGTCTGGTGGGTGAGATGGTGGGGTGGGTGGTGGGTGGGGCCGTGGGGTCAGGGAGGGGGACGTTGTTGTTGGGGATTTTTTTAATTTTTTTTTTAAATTAAATTTTTTATTTAAATTTCTCCTTTTTTATTTGTTTTTTAATTTTTCATTGTTGTTAGATAAATCTTTTTGTTATATATATATATATATATATATATATAGAGATAGAGAGAGAGAGAGAGAGAGAGAGAGAGAGAGAGAGAGAGAGAGAGAGAGAGAGAGAGAGAGAGAGAGAGAGAGAGAGAGAGAGAGAGAGAGAGAGAGAGAGAGAGAGAGAGAGAAGAGAGAGAGAGAGAGAGAGAGAGAGAGAGAGAGAGAGAGAGAGAAGAGAGAGAGAGAGAGAGAGAGAGAGAGAGAGAAGAGAGAGAGAGAGGATCTGGTACATTGAGTGATTTTGCTACATTTTACCTCTTAATACTGACCATTAGATTTAATGGGATCAATGACTAAGATGTGCATATTTTACAAATAAAATCTCATACTCCATAACAGTTACACATCTTACCCATCTCCTTGATTCTTTGACCCAAAACAGAATCAAAATAAAAAAAATCAACGTAATATATGTTATTATACGCTTATCTACAAAAAAATGAATCAAATATAAAAATAAAAATCAATCTAATTCAATTTCGTTATTCAGCCTAATTCAATTTTGTTCTTCAATATATATTTTTCGTTATTTCTTCTAGCCAGATGGCATTATACAATTGTAGAGTTTCTATATTTCTTGGTTAATCAATTTCAATTTTATAATTAGTTGTCACAATTCCTTTCGTTTATATAGACTTGAAACACATAATTTTGATCATTCTCTAGGTAATTGTAATATTTTAATCATTCTCGAGTTCTCAAGTTCTATGAGTTATTCCAATGTAAATACGTAGTTATTGCAATGTAGAAACTCAGTTATTATAATGAATAACTCTTGTTATTGTATTAAAATGAAATTCAAATATAATTAATTTTAAAATAATGTTATTTGATTTTAGGTAGTTATTCCAATGTAGAAATTCGGTTATTGTAATAAATAACTCGTGTTATTGTATTGCGATGAAACTCAAATATGATCATTTTTAAAATAATATTATCTGATTTTACGTAGTTATTCCAATATATTAACTCAATTATTGTAATGAATTACTCGTGTTATTGTATTGAGATGAAACATCTTGTGTATCATTGAAGGCGCACCCACCAAATAAACTTCACTGAAAGACAGAAAAAGGAGGTTAGTTACGTTAAAAGTACAAAAAAATAAAATTGAAATACAATAATTACATATGTGCAATAGAATAACTGTAAAAATACTATAAAATAATTGGTTGTAAAACACAGTAACTAATATTATAATGAAATAACTGCAAGAATAATATAGAATAACCGCAACAATAGTATAAAATAACTGGAATAACATAATAAAATAATTGGGTATTTTATAGAAATAATAATGTACCAAAAACAGAAATTCATGCTGTGAAATAATGTGTAGTTATTTTATTGTTCATATTCAAGTATTTTATTGTTCATATTCAAGTATTTCATTGTTCATATTCAATTATTGATTTAATCTTGTAATAAGAAATACATAAATTACCCCAATAATGTATCTTAGAATAATCACAAACAATACATATTATTGGTGAACAATAACATGAAATAAACAAAAAATCGATACAATAAAAAACCCTAGAATGTGATAACACGAAATCAAATAACACGAAAGAAGCGATATTCAATTCAATACCCAGAACGAAATCAGAAACCCTAGAATTAATAACACGAAATCAAACCTATTAATGAATCAAGAAATTGTTCGCGAAAAACTGAAGCGCATTGATGAAGATATGAAATCACGAAATTGAACAAAAAATTGATGATTGAAATCAAGATACAAAATTAATTGAGCACAAAAAATTAATTGAAGAATTGTCTGTAAAAAATTTATTAAAGAAAAAATAGATGAACGTAAAACAAACAACATGAGAGAAGGAGAAAGAAGGAAGGGGAATAGTGAGAATAATTAGGGTTGGTTATGATCTCAAGTTTTAATCTCATCCACTAATCTAGTCAAATCCAATGGTTTAGAAAAGAAGGTAAAATGTAGGAAAAGAAGGAGGATGTAAAAGATCCTACTTGTATATATATATATATATATATATATATATATATATATATATATATATAGTAAGGCTCTTATGAGTCCTTTACTCAATATGAGTCCCTAAGTCCTCATCTCATCTATTGAATGGGATGAGGATGGATGGACAAGATGCATCGCATTAAAAAGAAGAAGGGAGATTTACGTTCCTAAAATAGCTCCTATGAATTTAGGAAACAATAACTCCCTTGATCACGTTCATTCATCATTCAGTCATTCACGTTTCAACATTCATTCAATCCTGAAAAAAAAACTCTTTCTTCATCACGTTCATTCATTCATTCAACCAATTTTGTGCTCGAAATCCCGCTACAATGGATTCAATGACCGCATCATCATCTTCAACTGTTGATAGGCAATTAATCGAGTATAACAATGGTGAGTTTCAATATTTCTTTCACGTTTTGATTCAATTTTTATTCATGGATATTGCGTTCTTTTTTTACGTCAATTTGCGGTTTTTTTACGTCAATTTTGATGTTGATATTGCTTTCATTGTCATTTCATTCATCATAGTTTCGTATCAATGTTTAATTGCTCTCCCGATCTTTAATGATTCCAGGGTTTTATCTTTGTGTTTTAGATTTTGCATGATATCCACTGATACTGTTGTTTTGTTTTCTATTAACGAAGAAACGTCGTTGAAGTAACTTACTTTGTGAGTTAAAGTAACACTTAATTGTGTGGACATCCGTCCGCACCGCTCGGCGCCCCGCGCGGGACTGACCCGGTTTTCATCGTGTGGCGGCGGCCACCCACGCGGCCCCCTCCCCGCCAGGGGCCGGTCCGATCTCGCATACAGGGCGAAGTGTCGGACCTCGATTTGGATGACGATCCAGACTTGTAATAGACGGGTGCGGGCACCCGTGTTTCCGTTTGGGAATCGATCGAGTCCTGGTTGTAAATGTTTAAAGGCCGATTCATTTGGTAAGACGAACTTTTTAGTGAACTGAATTCGTTGCCGATTTGTGGAGTCGCCACCGAGTCAATTATAAAGACTCGGAAACCGTTCAAGTCAACTTTGATCCCTTGCCGGCTCAAAGTTGAGTGGCACGGGACCTAAAGATAAAGACTTGTACCCTTAAGCACTCCATGCCTGGAATGACTCTTATTGCCAATGGTTTCGGACATCCGGAAACCGTCGATTCTGAGTAAGGGGTGAGGGTATGTATTGGGAAGCCAACATCCGATAGATGTCAACACCCAATCCCGCCCGCACTATAGCGGCCTCTACTAATCAATCGGTGGACTGATATCTTAGTTCCTTTGTTGTGGTGGAAGTACTGTAATATCCGTTATTTTAACCCTTTGTTTCTTGCTACGTCGGTTGTTTTAAGGACAAGTAAGTTTTATCGTCGAAGTAGTTGTGTTTACATTCTTTGCATGCGATTTCACGTGACAAGCAGGCCATGAAAAGATGCATGTAGGAGAGTAGAGAGTACTAATATTATAAGTATTAGCAAATCAGTTTTAACGTGATAATACAGATATTAGTCGTTCTCGTGGTATACCTTACCTGGTATTCTGCTTAGGATGCGTCGGTTCGGTATTAATAGAGATGCATCGAACTTAATAAGGCGAGCACCGGGACTAATACGGAACCCGACCATCACTTTGTTCGGTTTTAGTTAATTTATGTTTTGAATTCCGTGTTAGGTGATTTAGCATGCGATTATAAGGTCATAAAAGCAATAAATCATACAAAAAACTGTAAATGCGAATGTAAGTAAATCACATTGTGAGGAGTTACACTCTCGGAGTATACACTAAACGGGACTCGATGCATAGATAAATTTGAGAATGGATCTCGGAATTACTCGGGTCTATTTAGTGTGTTTTAGTATTTGTGGTTGAAGTTGGTACGTTACGTATTTTAGTAGATGCTTGTGGGCCTAGCGCCCACATCTAGTGTTGTCGTAGTGTATAATAATAGAAAGTATAAATATGGAAAGTTTTGTTTAGATGGCAACCTAGTGACGACTCGATCAACAGGCGGATCCTCCTAGCTTGACCAGTGACTCCGGCAGAACTCCGTTACCGTTTGACCTTCTCGCGGCTACTCCGGCAGAGGTTCGTTGCTAAGGACTAGTTCTGCGGCTAATCCGGCAGAACTTTGTTACTAGTTTTGAGCTAGTCAATCACAGGCACCTCGGTATTGAGTGGGGTGCTCGAAGGTGAGGAGTAGCGTCGATGTCGCTTTTTTATCGAATCTACGATCGAGTGGATCGTTTGCCTTGGGTGTCGGAGTGCGAGCCCTTAGCGAGAGTTTAGAGGGGGAAGAGAAGAATGAGAATTGTGTGTCGAAATGAGGGCGTGAAGAGGGGTATTTATAGGTGTTTTCGGCCCTCGTCACCGGTATGAGCGCCTGAGCTGGGGCGCACCAGGACTCAGGCGCCGGGGCTAAGGCGTGGTGAGACCAAGGCGCGTAGGGCGGGGCGGTTGGGTTTTTGAGGATACGGTTTTGATACTTTCCAAAACCGTGAGACGGGTGTATAATACATTTCTTGGGTGTTAAGGTTTCCCGCAGCTTGACCTAGCGCCGTGGGTTTAGTAGGCCTCGGGTGTTCATCCCAAGGTTCGCTTGACACGGTGTTGACTCGGTTCGAGTTTCGGGACCGACTCGGGGTCCCGGTGTCAGAATTAACTCTAAATAGTGTCTATGTGACCGTAACGACACGACTAAGGTGCCATTATGTTAGTTTTAATTTTGCCGAGTAATTATTTGATCCGTTCTATAGGAAAACTACCTACAACATCACGAACCCGCGTCGCGTTGCAGTCCTATCGTCATCGGGTGTTTGTTGGGCACTTCTGCAGCCACCAGGTCCAAATTTGGGTGTCTACAGAAGACCCCACTTTGACTGAGGCTTGGACAAGGCAAAAGTCAAAGTATAGCCACCCAGGTCAATCGAAGATTACGACCTGGTGGCTGTCCAGTCGGGTCATTTTAAGTCTAGTGGACTACGGGTTGAGGCTCGCCAGCCATAGCTTAGAAATCATACCTGACGTCTTTGTTTGCGGTTGCTTGCTTGGGCCCGGGCCGTTGCTTGATATCTTGTTCTTGATTCTTTGTGCGCGCGCGCTTTGTTTTCTTCGGTTTATTTAAAGGTTTTGTTTAATTTTAAGTGTTTCTGCGTGCTAGCGACGCATTAAGTGTGAGCGCAAAGGATGCTTATTTGTGTTGGCTTTTATTTGTACAAGTATATTTTGGGCTGCTTGTGAACCTTTGATGGAACAGAACGTTCGAGGGCGTCAGTCTCCACTCGAGCGGTCGTCTTCGGGATGCTTATGACCCCTAGGACAAAAAAAGGACATCGAGGGCATTAGTCTCCACTCGAATAGCTGTCTTTCGGGGCGCTTTTGACCCCTAGGACTAAAATTGCTGTGCCTCCGGGATAACTCTGACCCTCGGGCAAAATGTTGTTTGTTTATTCGTTTTAGTTAAATGCTTGTTTTATGAGTTTGTCTTAGTTAATTTTGTTTTGCAGCTTGTCTTACTTTGTTTGGGGTTTGTTATTGCTTTCGTTTTGGTTTGTCTATGCAGTTGGGATTCGTTTAGAGTTCATTTAGATTAGTCTAGATTGTTTAGTTACGTGTCCGGGTGCAGCGTTTAGGTTAAGTGTGTTTCTTATGCGTGTTTTATTGTTTGGGCGTGTGTTATCGATGTTGATTAGTAGTCATTCCATTATTGTTGTTTTGCTTGTCTTAGTAGGTGCATGTTTTATGTGTATCGAACTTGTTTGTTTTAGTCTATAACGGGCTGTTTAGATGCGCATTTGTCTGCGCCCTGATCTTCAGGCACCTAGCCTCCGGCGTGCCAGGACTCGGACGCGTCAGCTGGTGCGGTCGGGTTTTCGTGGTCCGGGTCTGTTTAAGTAATCGAAGATTGGGGCGATCGTTTCATTTCAAAAAAATCGAACGCGTCGCCCCTTTCGCCTCAAGATTGATTCTTCGACTTTTCTCGCCAAACTTGTCTCGATTTTTCGTTATTTTACGACAATGTCAACTCTGGGTTAGTGTTCTTTTCTTGTTTAATGTCGGTTTAGCTTGATTTGATTGATTATTTGTTTGTTTTGTTGAAAACCCTAGAAAATCAATTTGGGTGTTTTTTATTTACTAAGTTTCGATGCTTGTGCTCAATTTCGTTGTTAAATTAAGGTTGATTAGAGCTTGTTGAAGTAGTTATAATCTTGATAAGGATGTTCGAGGTGCGACAATAACCTCTTATGGGAATGTGTTTGGAATGCTAGGGTTTAAGGATTGTTTCTCGATTATTCTCGTATTTGTTTTGCATAGTTTTGTTCAAATAGTGTTTATGAGGATGTGGGTAGCTCTCTTGTTAATTCTTATGGGCTAGGATAATCTTTAAGACCTTCTGTGAGGTTTTGTGTGTCTTAAGACGGGGCAAAAGGTGCCGTAATGATGCCGGATTTTCCCGAAACCACTTCCATTGTGACCAGGATCGAATATGTGTGCTAGAGGCTTTCTTGGAATTTTGATATTCTTATCCAAAATTTTAAGCCTATTTTGACCTGTTTAAGCTGATTTAGCCTGACTAGGGTTATGTTTGTCTGTTTTTGGTTTTGTTTACAGCTAGAGATGATACCGAGCGTCCGGAGGGAACTTCCTCGGTTGGTGTCAGTGCTATAGCTAGTGCTAGTGTGAAGGTCGCCGGGGCCAGTTCGCAGACTCCTCGAGGGATTCGCAGGAGACACAGGAGTATCTCGTCCCAGCATCGCGATCCCGAGTCTATTAATGAGGCTGAATTCGATAGAGTGAAGAAGCGTAAGCTTCCGGAGACGGTTGCTAGGAGGGCTCAAGCCCCGGCTCCTGCACCGGAGGGCAAAGAGGTTGTTTATGAAGATCCCGAGTGGGCTCGGGACTGGGATGGTCATCAGCTGATGTTTCATCTTGATCGTCACATTTCTAACCGCATCGTGCGGGGCCTGGTGAGTGTTCTATTCGTGTTTATTGGTTATGCCTCCGATTTATTATTGCTATTATTTTTTGGGTTAGGCTAGATTTGTTTTGTTTATCCTTGCATTGTTTGGTTTGCAGCCCCCAGGTCCGATGAGGACTTTCTCGGGCTTTACTACGTGTCTTGATATTTACTTTCAAAAGTTATCTCCCAAGGCCAAGGAGATTATCGCGGGGACCGCTCTATGTCCTGTGGTTTGGTAGTGGGTTAGGCTGGTGGGTTGCAAGACTAAGTGCAACCTTATGGTGATTAGGGCGATGATAGATCGCTTTCATGATACTACCTCGACCTTCCACATGGCTTTTGGGGAGGTCGGGATGATCCTAGAGGATTTTGGGATGATTACTGGTCTGCCCTGGGTGCCGAAGGCCCTAGTCTAGATAGTGATGGGGTTCGGGACTTCATTGGGGATTGTTTACCGCGTGAGGCATATAGTGCGCCTCATGCTATAGTGAGTTCTTATATCACCGACCACTTCAAGCGAGTGGCGGTGTTGGAGGGTCGGGCACCCAACACGTCGGAGCAGGATGCCCGGTTGTGGTTGTGGTACTTCCTAGGGTCGACCCATTTCTCGGACAAGGGCGAGAGGTTTAGCACTAGGATCCTGCCTTTCCTAGAGGACCTGGCTCAGCTGGGTCGTTACGATTGGGTGATTGCGGCTTTCGCAGAGATAACTCGCTGCCTACAAGCCATAGTGAGGCCGCTGGTGATAGAGTCGGCCTCGGCCGTGCCCATTGTGAGTCCGGGCCTTATACTGGAGGTTGGTTATTGTTCTCATTCTTGTATTTGAAGTTCTACTTAGTTTCGGCTTGGTTTTGCTAAGGTTATTTTGGGATTTTTCAGGCTTGGATCTACTCCTACTTCCCATGTTTGGCACCTAAGACGGCGCGGGTGCACCCAAAGATATTTCCGGTGGGGATCGAGTGGAGGCTTGCTCAGCCTAAGAGCACAATCAGTCAGTCGGAGAATGCGTTGGTTAACAAGCTATGCCTCGAAGATGTAAGTTTTTTCTTTTATGGTCTATTTTGTTCAGTAGCCCCCAAGGTTCGTGATTTATTGGGATGTTGGTTTCATTTGTGTAGTTTGTGGCCCGCCCTTGGACCGATTATGAGGGCGTGCCGGAGTATCTGGCCGCGGAGCTGAGGCCTCGGAGTTATAGGAGGATGCTCCTTCCTGCGTTGTTTCGTCCAGTCTGATATCTGGGCGAGCGGTTGGTGCGTCAGTGCCTATATGACGATTTCAGGGTGCCGGTTGATCCTCCCCGGATCATGTTCAGACTACCGACCGCCGCAGATGTCCTCGAGGACAGGAACGGAGAGGGAGGCGATATACTCTTGGTGCCTGGCGCCTCTTATCTGTCTCACGTCACCCGGCGGTTAGCTTGGTATCGCCTCGTGGTAAGGTTCTAATTTTGGTTCTAAGATTTGCTTTGCGGTTTATTGTTTATTTGCCCTCTGACCGACCAATCTGTTGTCTTCTCAGCTGGCCGATCTGGCTGATGAAATCCAGCCCCCAAATTTTCCCTTGACGCTGCTTAGGGTGCATGCGGCTGGGATTCCTTTCACCGAGCCTCTCCCCCCGTGTTCTGCAGAGGAGATGGATGTCGGGATAGAGTGGCGTGATCGGGTGTAGCGGGTGAGTTTTTTTTGTTCTTCGTTTGGGCTCTAAGAATTAGGGTCGGTTTGCCTAACCTCTATGGTTGCACTCTCAGGTTTCCTCGGCTTGCCATCAGCGGTTGTGGCAGGCTGCCAACTGCTTCCGGGCCTATGCCTCGAGGGTTTCCCGTGACACTCTGGGGTCTCGATCGGTGAGTTTACGTGACTAAGGTGGCTTTCTAGGCTGTTGGTGTACTTTCCTAATGCTTAAGTGTATTTGCAGGATGTTACGGATACGGTGGGGCAGTTGGAGACTCGGGTGACCGAGCTCGATGCGAGAGAGGTCGAGGCACAACGGCTCTTGCAATCTTGAGCTGACGAGATCGCCTTCCTAAAGGAGCAGGTGGCTTGGCCCCGGGGCGAGAGCTCAGCACAGGGTGAGGCTAGGCATCAGATCGAAAGGGAGGTTGAGGTTACGGGTGCTACGGAGGAGGTTGGAGGGATTCCTGAGACAACTACCCTAGATATGCTGTCGGGAATGGATGGTAGTGAGTTCTCCTCTTATTGACTTGGAGGATCTAGGGTTAGATGACCAGCTTTGCGAGATTGTGATTACCGTCGGCGCAGATTCTAGGGGTCCTTTCTAGCCTCGATTTGTATAAGGATTTGTATATTTATTTTAGATTCTTAGTATTTGAATTGGTTGGATTAGTTTTGCGTTTTCGTTTGGCGAATTGTTTACCTAGATTGACAAGTAATCACTTTTGCGTTCATTCATTTTGTGATGTGACTCGGTTTAGGGTGCGTTAGCGTTGCATGAGAGTACGGAAATGGTTTCTTTCGGGGGTTTTGAAATGCGTTAGCTTGAGCCGGGAATCGGATCGAATATCACGTCGATTAAAATGTTTTGACTTGAGATGGACGAGACGTAAAATGTTAACGTAAAACGTTAACGTGTTTTGACCGCATATATTAGGAGATGAGCTTTAGTACGAAATCGGAATTTAAAATCCGAGTACTTTTTGAAAAAAAAGTTAGGCCCCTTTTTACATACTCGTAATATTGCCTTGTTAGGCTACAGGCGTGACTCGATGGTTATCGTTAAAAGACTACGACACGCCCAGGTGGGGTAGCTTATCCCCCTAAAAAAAATGTCTAAGTCTTGTTCGTCCGACGGGTAGATCCACGTTCTCGCAGCTCTTGCGTGGGTATTTCTGTTTTCCGGACGGGTTTTAATGACTTCGGGAGGGTCGTTCCCGATGTCCGGGGTAGAGGATGATAGCTATGGTGATAATGGAGGTTTGAATTTCTATCCTTGGGTTGCTCGGGATGTCGCCTGCATGGTTATAGGCGTTTGGGCTAAGGCAACTGGACTCCGGACCGCCTGGGCTTGGGCGGCCGAAAATTCGGGCGCGTGGGCCGATGCGGTCGGGGCCCTGGGTTATGGAAATTTTTCGTTGTTTCCTAATTCTTGTGGGATTAGGGCTATATGTACGGGTTGTGGGTGCATGCCTTAGACATACTAGGATATCCGTAGGGTATATAACCATATATTTAGTGTCAAGTCGGGTTTTGGGAATGTCCTTTCCGAGTGGGCTAGTTCTTTTAAGAAATGTGACCCCGAGATTACTCCAAATGATGGTTTATCAGTGGTTGTCGCTCTTAGTCGAGTCAAGGTGCAAGATAACTTCTTGCGGGCATGTTCTAGGTTTTGGGATCCGAAGTACCATGCTTTTGTCTTTTCCGGGGTTAAAATTTGTCCTTTGCTCGAAGAGATAGATGTCATAGGTAGGTGGAGCTCGGTTCGCCCTTGTGTTCCTTATGGGGATGATGCTTACATGGAGCGGTTTTACCACTTTTTGGACCTTTCTTCGTTAGAGGAGGCTAAAGGTTATTTTGGTACGGACGGTCTTAACTTAGGGTTACTTTCTAGGACATTCTCACAAGTTGGCTCTTGTCATCTTTCGACCTTGGCATGTAGGCGTGCTTTTAACATTGCTATTGCTTGTTATTATCTTTTTGAGGATGCGCGGTCACGTGAAGGTTGGGGTAATCCCCGGGTTTTGGATGTGGTAGTGGCAATGGAACATGGACGGTCACCCTCTTTGCTTATTTTGGGTGAGCTTGTTCTAGGTCTTGATGCTAGTGTCCGGTTACAGGGGACACCTTCTCGAGGTTCTAGGATCATCTTACAGGTGTGTTTTTTGTATTGTTTCCCCCCCCCCATTTTTTGTTTTATTTTTATGGTTGTGATGTTTTGTAGTGGTTTATACAGGTTTGGCTTCAGGAACGGGTTGGTTGGTGGTCTCTCCCCGGTGTTTCAAAGATTATAACTACAGGGGTTTCACGGGCCGGAAAATGGTGCAGTTGTGGAGTAAAAGTCCTAAGGAAAAGGATTGGCTTTCCTATTTGGCTAAAGGGGATGTGGTCATCAGGTTGTCTATCCTGTGGTGGAACACTAATGGGCGTATTGGGTTTCCATTCTCGTCTTCGACATGGGTTTTGCTAATACTATCCATGAGGGATCAAGTTCGTGTTTACCCGGGCATGCTGTCACATCAAAAGGGTGTCCAACTTTCTATTCCAAAGGATGCTGAAGTTGTCTCTAGTTCTGACCCATGGACGGGGGATTCGCTTAGGGAGTTCAGGATTTCTTGGGAGGCTTGCGTCCCGTTGTTATTGAGGGTGTTCGACAGGCCGACAATGCTTCTATCCGGCGAAGTGTAGGGTTTGTGAACACTCCTCAGGGCATATTGTGTAATCCCCTAGAAATTCTAACGCAATACAGTGGCGAAAACACTGTAGAGTTGGGATTAAAAACACACTGACAAACTATATCTTATTAAAAGAAATGGTAAGTCAATACAAAGGCCTCTTTTTACAAAAGAGCTAAAGAGAAAATTCACCAAACGGGTTATACAAATCCATAAATTACGTAAATGAAGAAAGAGTAGGATCCACGCTACTCGCTAGCTCACACCCAAAACCCAGCAGCAAATACCTGTCATGTTATAAACATAACAGCCACGTCAGTGGGGAGTAACTCGGACGTTCTCCCAGCCATATTATATCATATGGAAAAATAATAGTATTACTATATCAAAATAATTAAAATGAGAAAACATTAAAACGATATAATAAAAATAAGTTTTCAGCGAAACTTAAAGCATTTGCAAACCTGCAAGTCAATATCAATCGATAATAATAATATTAAAAAATGGTGTTATGGAAATCAATCAGTGCAACGGAATAGACTTTCACTAGGATAATACTCAAACTAGCTTCGAGAACTTAGTCAAAACAAATTAGACTTCGGTCTCTAACTAGGCAACTCAACTATAACAGGACTGCGTGCAGCGAGGTCCTGACTTAAGTAATGTACACCCCTCCTGGACACCAACCGTAATCCAGTTCAACCCGACGGCGACTTACACGATGCGATATCTAAGTTTAAGGTCAAAATATACACACTCCTGAACACAAACCATGCTCAGTTCAACGACCAATGCGTCTCAACATAGACACACCAGCTTTATAGTTGATGGCAAAATGTATACCCTAGACTGTATTACTCTACCCATACATTTGTCCTCATTCCATAACTCCAAAACAGGCATTATCGATATTCAAAAGATAAATATAATCAATATAGATAATATGCGGATAAAAGGAATAAACATTTTATATAAAAATGGAAACTTTCTATAAATAGAAACTTACTAATTTTAGAAACTTACTTAAAGTAGAAATATTATTATAGAAGAAACGTAAGTTATTAAAATATGTGAAATGTAATAAAAATAGCATTTCTAACAAAATTAACATTTTATTATTATCGTCATTATCGTAACTTTATTATATTTCTAAATTCGTTACTCAAAATATAAATAAAATATAATAAGTCATTACATAGTATTTTATAAATAATTTAGGAAATCGAGTTAAAACAATAAATCTTAGAAAAGAGATATTTTAAGAAAAACGACACCAAAATTAATTGAGTCAACGAGTTTTATAAATGAAATGAATTTTATAAAGGTTTTAATTTATTTTTATGAAATAGCTTTGATTTATAAATAATACAAATTTTAATGAAAATAGTCAATCAGAAACAAATAGAAAATTATTAGTGAAAATAGTCTCGATTAAAACATATTTAAAACTAAATTGACTATTTTCTCATTTATTATTATAAATCGTAAAACGAAAATTAATTTATTAAACAAGTATACAAATCTCGATTATAATATGAAAATACGATTTTGATTTTAAAATTAGAAATTAATGAAATATGACGGAAATATGAAATCGATATTATTTAGTTACTAGTGTCACGATAATCAACAAAGTATTACAACGATTATAAACAATAAAATTACTAACGACTTATAGAACGATATCGAAAGTTGTAAAAATATTTATAAAGCATATGATTTAAAATTAATAATATTAGCAACAATAAATAGCTAAAAATAGTAAACCGAAGTTAAAATATTTACTACATACTACTACTCAAACATACGATATAATACCGAGTAACGTCTTGAGGTTACCTTGAGTTGACAACCGAAACGAACTCGTACGCGTCCTTGGTCAACCCAAGCTTCAAATTAGTAGAAATGTCGTCCTTATGCTCCAAGTCGTAGAACCGCTAGTCTTCTTCTGATGGATTCACCACGAAATTCGAGAAAACAAAACGAAAGAATGAGACGAGCGAAAATTGACATAAGACAGAAACGGAATAGATTGGATACGATAACAGAATATATAAACGAACATAAGGGGTATATGATCGAACTATCAGGACTAGAGGGGAAGGGAAGATTAGCGAGGACGGAGGAGGGAACGGATAGATAGGGTGATGACAAACAAGGGCTCAAAGACAAATAACGGATGCAGAACATTAAACAACAATAGACCCCAGCAGGAATGCATAGCCACGAGAGGAAGTAGAGGAGAAGAAAGGGAGCAAAGATCGACTGATCCGAGATCGAACCGAGCACAAATAGAAATGAGCAGAGGAAGGCGTGATACAGTACTGAAAACGAACAAAGGCAACGAAAGAGTAAGAGGTAGAGCGGGGCTAAAAACAACAGACTCGATAATGAAATGGAGAGAAACAGGCAGGAGATGAGAATCAACAACAAAACGCAGCACTAAGTACAACAATAGCAGCGAACCGTAGCGATAAACAACAATGAAATAGCAACAACATCAACCAAAAATTGCAATCGACCACAACAGCAGAGGACAACAACCAGAATACACGAGAAAGAAAAGAAAGGAAGAAGAAGAACGAGAAAGAAGAATAACATGAAACAACAGGACAACAGCAGAACAGCGCATCAACAAAACGCAGAAAAGAGGACGAAGAAGAAGAAAGGTAGAAGAGGAAACAGAAAGAAGCAGCAGAACATCAGGACAAACAGAATAGATTGATAAAGTGATAAGATCGAATCACCTTCGATGAGTCAGGGTCGAAGAATAGCCCAATACAGCGCACGAAACCGCAGCCACAGTATTCGAACTTCGGGCATGAAAACAGCCGCAACAGCACGACAATGGCAGCAGCATCAGTAAGACAACGAAGAAACGGACCAGGACGAAAGCAAAATAGCAAGGACAGAGGAACGAAAACATGGGAAAGACAAAGAAAAAGAAACAGCAGGACAGTACCACAACACCAGCAGTACGCAGTACGCAGCAGCAGCAGAGAATCGAGAAGATGACTGGAGCCCTGGAGGAGGAAGGCTGGAAGACAGATGAAGAAGAAAAAAAGAAGGGAGATGCATACGTTGAAGAGTGGGAAAACAAGAGGACGAAGAGTTAGAATAAGAAAGGGACAGGGGAGTGAATGTTAAGCGGTGGAGGAGTGAGGGGCAGAATGATCAAGGGTCAAGGTGGATGAACTTAAAAGAGTGGGGAAAACAAAAACAAAGGGGCTGAACCGGAACAAAAGAAGCGGATTAAAGATACGGCTAGTTAAACGAATTGGGTAACACATGAATTCCGTAACAAAGTTGACTAACCCACGAATCGGGTTAAAACGAGTTAATAAAATTAATAAATAATCGGACCGACAAATAAATTAGTAAATAAAGAACTCGAGACGAAAACGAAGTTGATAGAAAAAAAAAAAAAATTAGACGATGAAATAATACTTTCCGAAAAATAATAAATTTTCGATAAAACGAATTGAATTGATTCCTCGAGGAAAGGAAATAAATACTTTGACGAAACTTTAAAATAATGAACTTTGAGTCGAAAATAGAATTTCGAGTTTAATTATAATTAATTAAAAGAATTTAAAATTTAAATCGCCGAAATAGGCTTTCGATAAGAATTAAATTAAATGTATAAAATGGATCAAAAAAGAAATATAAATATGTTTTAAATATAAGAAGAGTTTTCGAGACAAATAGAATTTTAGGAGTTTGAAACGATTAAATGGTAAATTCGTTTTATAAAATTTTTAGGAATTACGAGTTAAATTGGAAAAATAATAATAGGAACAAAATTGTAATTAAATTTAATTTATAAAAATCACGGGTGTTACATATTGACTCAAAAGCTAGGAAGACAGTACCACTAAGAGGCGAGGAGGTGACTCGAGAGACCGTTACCAAGTGCCTACCCAGAGACAGCGGGACCGATACTAGTTTAGTCAGTTCATCTGTACGGGCCAAGACCGACGAGACCCATATTAAAGTTGTGAAAGAGCAAAGAAAGTGGGTTTGTTGGACTCACGTTTGGATAGGGCGTTAGAAGCTTGCTTTCAAAAAATCGCGGAGGAAGAACGCAAGCGGTCACACCCGAACGATAAGGGTGAGGAAGAGTTGGACCGGTAGAGCCCAACCATTTATATTATGTATTATTAGTTGATAATATGTGGCGTATTAGTATTAGTTTTTGTGGGATTTTGACACGTCGTTAAATTCCGGGATGTCCGGACTTCGGATTTTTGATGTAAATGCCTCGACAAAGGCTCGATTTAACCGAATTTTGTTATTAATGAGAAGCACATTTTTATTTTTTTTCTTCTTTTTTGTGGTGGCTCGCAACTCGATTCTTCATTTTACCCGGAGCGCCCTTTCGGGTTTTCACTCCGTCCTCGGCTCACCCTTTTTATACTTTTTCTCTCTTTTTTTGTTTGTTTTTTTGACGGCTCGCAACTCGATTCTTCATTTTGCCCGGGGCGCCCTTTCGGGTTTTCACCCCGTCCTCGGCTCGTCGTTTTTTTGATGACGGCTCGCAACTCGTTTCTTCATTTTGCCCGGGGCGCCCTTTCGGGTTTTCACCCCGTTCTCGGCTCGTCGTTTGTGCTTCGTCATTTTAAATCATTCTTTGGCCGGGTCGTAGAAGGAGTCCCGGTTTATATATGAATCGATTAATCGATTTTGTTTTTGTTTTTTTGGTTGTTTGGTTGTACCCGGGGAACGGGTTGCCTACGTATCCGCTTTTAGACGGAATCAAACCATGTTCGTAGTTCTTTAGAAAAGTGTGAGTGATTTTGCTTTAGACTCGTTTATGCCATTTATCGATCCGAACTTGATTTTTTTTTGTTTTGTTGTTGTTGTTGTTGTTGTTGTTGTTGTTGTTTTTTCCTTCCCTCTAAGCCGGAGATCGGGACGTGGTTTCCAGGGTGTTTATGGGTAGTATCGTTTGAGTTGATCCATATTGGTCGGGGTTGAGAACTCTTAACCATCTAGGTCGGTAAGGATCACGGCGCCCCCGAGAGTATTTTCTTAACGAGGTAGGGGCCTGCCCAGTTTGGTTTGAATTTCCCTCTAGGGTCGACGGGAAGGGCTGCTCTAATGGATTTGATCACTAAATTTCCCTCGTGTATGTTTTGGGATTTCACTCGCTTAAAGGCTCGTTGGATGCGTTGTTGGTAGGCTTGTACATTGGATAGGGCATGTATCCTACGTTCATCTTGGAGTACTAGCTCGTCGTACCGTTTTTGGTTCCATCCTTCCTCAGGGATACCACTTTCGGCTAATATTCTCAGTGATGGTATTTCTAGCTCTATTGGTTGGACGGCTTCGAAACCGTAGGTTAGGTAATATGGTGTGGCTCCGGTGGGTGTTCTATAGGATGTTCGGTATCCCCATAAGGCGAAGGGGACTTTGTTTGGCCAATCCCGGTAGTTGTCTATCATTTTCTTAAGGATTGTGGTGATAGTTTTGTTGGCTGCTTCTACGGCCCCGTTGGTTTGTGGTCTATAGGGTGAGGATTTGTGTTTTTGGATTTTGTATTTGTCTAGGAGTTTTTGGGTGTCGGCCCTGAAGTGAGCCCCCTGGTCACTAATGATTTCATGAGTTATACCGTAACGGCAGATGATGTTGTTTTGTAAGAATTTGACTATGTGTTTTGAGGTTAGTACGGTGTAAGAGGCGGCGTCTACCCATTTGGTGAAGTAATCGACGACTACTAAAATAAAGCAATGTCCGCCGGTCCCGGATGGGTGTACTTTCCCTATGATGTCTATTCCCCAAGTAGAGAAGGGTCAGGGTGTGGCTATAGTGTGTAGAGGATAAAGAGGTAGGTGTTGGATGTTGGCGAATATTTAGCAATTGCGGCAGTGTCGAACGTGACGTTGACAGTCTGCCTCTAAGGTAATCTAGTAATAACCCAGTCTCATTATTTTTTGGGCTAGTAGGTGTGCACTCATGTGGGGTCCGCACTCTCCGTCATGTACCTCTTCCATGACTCTCTCGGATTGGTTTTTGTTTATGCATCTAAGGAGGACTCCTTGTGGGGTTCTTTTGTACAGTAGGCCTTGATTCAGGACGTAATGGGTGGCTTGTATTCGTAGGGCTCTTTTGTTTTTGGTATTAGTGTCGGGTGGATATGACCCGTGGGTTTTAAAGTCTAGGATTGCTTCGTACCAAGGTTCTTCGATGATGTCGTCGGTTTCGAGGTTGTGGATGTAGGTTGGTTGTTCGCTTCTTTCTACGCATATAGGCATTGAGAAGAGGTGATCGAGCATGTTTATTAGTGATGCTAGTTTGGATAATGCATCAGCAAATTGGTTCTCTTCGCGGGTTATGTGTATGAAGTCAATTTCGGTGAATTCCTTAGACATTGCTTCTACTTTGGTTTGGTATGGGGTTGGGCTTTCGCTATAAACTTTCCAATTACCCGTGTCTTGGTTGACTACTAAGGATGAATCTCCGTGGACTTTAAGGTTTTTGACTCTTAGAGATATGGCTGCTTTTAGACCTATTTGGTTGGCTTCGCATTAGGGTGTGTTGGGGAAGGTTGGTCGGGTGGCGGTTTGTTTGCTTCCGAGTTTATTGTTGTTTGGTTAGTGGCTATTTGAGCCTAAGGTTGTTATTCCCGATTTCCTTCTTAGGGTGAAGTTGAGTGGGCTGTTCGTGGTAGCCCTTGCATTTTAGTCAGTTGTTATCGATAATTGGCATAAAGTCGAGTTTTTAAGCGCTTAAAGTAAATTGTTGAAATAAAGTTAAGCGATTGTCGAGGCATGTTTGTAAAAAAAGATAACTGTTTTATTGATAATAGTAGACGGGCTTAGATGCCCGTGATTTTGTTTGGGAGAGGTGGAGGACATGTCCCCTCGCACCTTCCTGGACTCGATGGAATAGGAGACAAGACACTTATTATTATTATTATTATTATTATTTTTTTTTTTTTTTTTTTTGCAGAAAATTATCATTTCATATCAGAAGAGGTGAAATTACAAAGTTTATGCAAAAGACTAACTCACTAGATTACATCAAAACAATTGAGCTAGAATCCTAGAATACTTAGGATTATCAAACACATGAAATCTAGCTATAACAACAAGTTTAATCTGACCAAAAATCTACTCAACTGGAGTAATCTTTCCCGTGAACACCCTCTTATTCCTTTCCTTCCAAATGGCTGCAATAGTGGCTGTGAAGGTGACCCAAATCCAAGGTATTTTCCAATGTTTCCTGTGTGTATGGTGCACACACCATCTAAGAATACTCTTTAGAGAAAAAAGGGATAACTCTAAACCCATCCATTCTTGCCCTTGATTCCAAATCTGTTGAGAAACCGGACACTCAAAGAATAAGTGCTGATGATTTTCACTTGCCTGCAAACAAAGCTCACATCTGTTAACCATACATAACCCCCTCCTGGCAAACTGATCAACTGTAGGCAATTGATTATTCATTGCTAAAGAGAACAGAATCCTGTGGTTAGGGACTAACAGCGAGCTAGAAGCCTTAGCCTTATGAATCTTCACAACATCTCTTCCAAGTAATATTTGATAGACCTTTTGAGCATTAAAAGAGACATTGGTAGAGCAAGACTGCAAAAAACTTCGAGCTTGCTTAACAGAACCAAGCTTAGCCACAATAATATCTCGAACTGTGATAATGTTCTTCAGGCTTGATGGATAATGATCTTTAAATGTAATGGACCAAATATCATCATGCTGCAAAATATAAGCTTTACACCATTTGGACCAAATGCTAGCAATTCCAACATCCAATTGCCAAATCCATTTACTCATTAAAGCATGGTTCCATACCTCCAGATTTTTAAGATTGAACCCTCCACAATTCCAAGGAATACAAATGTCCCTCCATTTTTTGAAGACAAACCTTCTGTCACCAGGCTTGATACCCCAAAAAAAATCCTTACATAGTTTATTAATCAACTGAATGACTGCCTTAGGAAAAAGAACACTAGCACACCAGAAATTTTCAAGTCCAAAAATCACTGAGTTTAGTAGTTGAGTCTTCCCAGCATAAGATAAAAGATTAGTGGACCAATGAGCTATAGATCTCTGAATTTTGAGGATAAGAGGACTAAACATGTTAACAGATATTCTAGATTGACTAAGAGGCATCCCCAAATATCTGAAAGGGAAGAGACCAGGCTTGAAACCAGTCTGCTCAAGAATAAGATTCTGAACATCCATAGACACACCCCCAAAGTAAATGTTAGTCTTGTCAGAATTAGCACAAAGACCAGAAACATTACCAAATTTAGATAAAGCTTCTTTTATAGCAAGAACCGAAGGAAGATCTCCTTTTGAAAATATCATCAAATCATCAGCAAAGACCAAATGAGTTAAATCTAGCTTGGTGCATTTAGGATGAAAGGAAACATTAGGTTCATGACAGAGTAATCTAAGATTTTTGGATAAAACCTCCATACTAAGAACAAAGATGAAAGGAGAAAGAGGGTCTCCTTGTCTAATTCCACTTTCACCTTTAAAATAACCTTCAATACCTCCATTGAGCTTAAAAGAATACCAAGGGTCCCTAACACAACCCATAATCCACCTAACAAACATATCAGGAAACCCCAAACCAGTGAGCATCCTCTCAATAAACTCCCACTGCAAAGTATCAAAGGCTTTTCTTATGTCCACCTTCACCAAACATCTTGGTGTAAGGAATTTCCTACCATATCCTTTAATCAAAGCTTGAGAAAGGAGAATATTATCAAAAATATTCCTATTTTGAACAAAAGCAGCTTGTTCTTCACCAATTAAGGAAGGAAGGATAGGTTTAAGTCTGTTAGCTAGAACTTTAGTAATAGCTTTATAGAACACTGTACAACAAGATATAGGTCTAAAGTCCATAACACTTTTAGCACCTTCCTTTTTAGGAATCAGAGAAATAAGAGTAGAATTGGCTTGCTTAGACATTCTACATGTCTTACAGAAACAAGAGGCAGCTTTAAAGAAATCTGAACCAACAATATGCCAAGCTGACTTGAAAAAGCCAGCAGAGAAACCATCAATACATGGACTGCTATTAGAGTCCATTTGGAAAACAGCAGACTTAATTTCCAAAATAGAAAAGGGAGCAACCAAACTATCACAAAATTCAGGATTTAAATCTTCAGATAAAGGAGAAAGAGTAGAGACAGGAACTTTAGTACCAATTAAACTGGTATAGTAATCCTGAAAGGCCTTCACCACGGCTTTAGAACCTGTATGAAGATCACCATTTGCACTGGTAATGGCACCAATCATCTGTTGAGGTCTTCTTTCAGCAATCTTGGAGTAAAAATATTTAGAAGAGAAGTCAGCCAACTGAATATGTTTAACCTTAGCTCTTTGATGAAGCATAGCCATTTCTGCCTTTTTTTGATCCAAATAATCTTTGGTGCAGATCTTCTCATTATTAATAAGAGTAGAAGAAAAAGGGTCAGCAAGCAATCTCCTCTGACAGTCCAACATAGCTTCCTTAGCAGCATGAACTCTATCAGAAATATTAGAAAAATGAGCTTTATGAGATTTTTGTAGGGCCAGCTTAGTATTCTTGAGCTTAGCAAAAAGACAGTACATTGGAGAACCCGAAATTCTAATATTCTAGGCCTTTTGAACAGTGGAAAGGAAATCAGGATGCTCAATCCAAGAGTTGAGAAAACTAAATCTTTTCTTTGCGAACACACCCTGAGAAATTTCCACAATCAAGGGAGAGTGGTCTGAAATTCCTGATTCAGGAATATGAATAGCAGAAGAAGGATAAGAAACCAGCCAACTTGGGTTAACAAGCACCCTATCAAGTTTAGACCAAACCCTAGTAGAGGGCTCTTGATTATTGGTCCAAGTCATTTCACAACCAGTTCCTTGTAGCTCTTCAAGTTGACAGTGAAGCAAACAAGTATTAAAGTCAAGCATATCTTGCAAAGAAGGAGGGGAAGCTCCCCATTTTTCTTCAGAATTCCTAATTACATTAAAGTCACCTAGAACAATCCAGGGATCAGAGAAATTAAAATTCTGCAGATCATTCCATAAAGCTTCCCTATCACAACCCTCATTATGACCTTAGATAGCACTAATCCAAAAAGATTCCAGTGTAGAGATATGAGCAACTTTACAAGTGATGTGCTGAGAACCCATAGTCAGATGACTAATAGAAATGGTATTGGGGTTATAGAAGAGCCAAATCCTACCATTGTAATGAGCAGAATAATTGGCTTCCACATTCCACCTCTTGAAATTATTATGAATTATTTTAGTAGCCTTAGAGCTTTTAACTCTAGTCTCCAATAAAGCAAACACATCAGGATTATGAACAGATAACAAATCTAATACCTCACTATGCTTAGTTGGGTCATTAATGCCCCTAATATTCCAAGAGATTATCCTCATTATTTATCAGGAGGAATAGGATCCTTACTCAAAACCACCATTGAACATTCTTGGTGCATTACAGGGAGCTCTTTAGTGCTAGCACCAGAGGAGAGATGGGGGATCAGTTCTATCCCATAACCAGATCCAACCCCACTCTCTAGACTCTGGGATACACTAGAGAGACCTGAAGTACCACCTAGTTCACCCCCAACCTCTAAAACCTGGCTCTCATGGAGCATCTGGAAAGAATTTTCCAAAACTAAGGGTTTCAAAATAGACTCCTTAGATTTTTGTGATGAGATCTTCCTCTTAGACACAGGAATAAAGGTATCGTCCTGGTAAAACTTGGGAGGACAATCAGAGTTCTTAACAGTTTCTATAGCAGGAGAGGCTACAACAGTCTTTATCTCTGTCTGAAGCTGATCACCTTCTGAGACTGAAGAACCACTTTGTCCTATAGCCACAACATCTTGTTTCTTCTTCTCCCATTTACAGGATTTGATTGTATGCCCAAGTTTCTTACAACCATGGCAATAATATGGAACCCATTCATATTGAATTTTCTGACAAGAATGCTCACAGTAAGGTGTGTTGATGACTACAGTTTCAACCAACTCTTTAGATACATCAACCTCCACTAAAACTCTTGCAAAAGATAGTTTAGCTTTGGTAGTGGTAGCTAGGTCTGCACACAAGGGCGTTCCTATTTTACTAGCAATCTTACTCAATACTGATTCAGACCAAAGAAATGGATCCAAATCAGGCAGTAAAATCCAGACAGGAACCACAGAAATTCTATCCATTTCAGTAGAGAAAAGGGGAGTCCATTCTTTGAGAATTAAAGAGTAAACCCCCACCTTCCATGGACCATCACGTAACACATTATCCGTGGCTTCCCTTGACCCAAATCGAAAGGAAAACCAACCTTTTTTGTAATATTGTACCACAGGGGGGGTCAATTGTTTTCCAATTCTTATGGACAAATTGTTGCATAGTTTGTAGAGAGGGCTTAGAACCAATTACATTTCCCATTAGGGTATTATCCCAGATTTTGAGTTCAGATTGATAATCCTCCAATACTATATCGATTTCAGTAGATTTGGAGCTATCATCACAAAAAAATAAGCTCATACCAGATTGCTTATGAGGAGCACCAATTTTAGACCATTTTGAATTAACATTTTTTGGCGGCAAAATCGGGTTTTCAACTACTTTAGGATTAACTGAGGAATCAACATTCAGATTAGTTTTATCGGAGGAATTAAGATCAGAATTGAAAAGTTTACCAGCTTCTGCCATAGCATTGACAATGACTTCATTAATCGTTCTTCACGGAGCACTCTGGGTTTGAGATTCAACCTCTAATTCGTCATTATTCGGCTGCACAGGAGGCTCAGATGAATCTGGACCAACAGGCGGTTTTAATTGCAGAGATTTCTTGCTTGGGCGACCTGGACCACGCTTGAGTGGAGGGATGGAAGCCATGGAAGAAGCTCGAGCTCGTAACAGAATTAGAGAGGATAACAACCTAGAGAGAGAAAGTTTTCTCTCACTTCGCGATTTTTATTATTATTATTATTATTATTATTATTATTATTATTATTATTATTATTATTATTATTATTATTATAATTATTATTATTATTATTATTATTATTATTATTATTATTATTATTATTATTATTATTATTATTATTATTATTATTATTATTATTATTATTATTATTATTATTATTATTATTATTATTATTATTATTATTATTATTATTGTTGTTGTTCCGGTCACGGAAACAATTCACCCGGCCTTGGGTCCGGGTTGTATGATCGGACTAATGGTGAACAGTTGATCGTTTGATTTCCTTCAGCCTCCCCTTCCTCTCACTCCCTTGGTCGGACCTTCCCGGCGGAGTTGGCCTGCTCCCTGCACAATGAACGCACAGGGCCTCGGAGGTTGTCCGAGGAAACCCTCTCCGATGCCTAAGTCAGTCCGTGAAGTGCCTTGATGAACCTAGCTCGTGAGGAACTAGGTGGCGTTTTTAGGAGTAAGAATCTAGAGAGAGAAAATCCAACCCCCCTTATGTGGGAAATGGGTAAGTATTTATACCTTCCCACAAGAGAGAGGAAAAGAGAAAGAAGAGGAGGGAAATGAGTGGATGCTAGTGCGACACGTGGACTCACCTTGTCCACTCATTTCCCCTTACCTTAGGCAAAATGACGGATGGGTCCCCGGCTTTCCTTCGGTCCTGCTTAGGCGGGAGCGCCTTGGAAGCAGGCGGGAGGCCTGGTTCGCCCTGCCTGGCAGGCGGCCAGGCTGCGCCAGGCGGCTAAGGGATTAAGGCCATATACTTGGATGTTTCAATGAGTTTGACGGACAGTCTGTTGGGCAGACCTTTCCTCTTTCTGGGGTTGGTCGCCTTGGGGCCTGACTGGCAGGCGGCCCGAGGTAGGCAACCGACCCCCATCAATTGGCCCTCGCCGGCTGAGGGGGAGCGGGGCTCCTGCTCGGCAGGTGACGTCTTGTTTTGGGACGGTGGGAGGTTGACTCCCTGGATACTCTTGCATTAAATGTGCCGCGTATTCCCGAGGGAACATGCTTTAAATTCTCTGGGTATGCAGAGAGTTCAAGCGTCTTCTGTTATGATTACTTTCCTTTGCATAGCGAATTTTCGAGCAGTGTGCCAGTTTGATGATTGGCTCTCTTGCTTGCAGAAGTGGTTGGGGCGCCATTAATGCCCTGCTTCTGCTTTTTGTATAAATTGTATCCTTCACTATTTTCACAAACCATTTCCAACCTTCCTTTCTTTATCTTCAATCATGGCTTGGACCAAAAAAAGCGTAACTTGTCGTGGAGTTAGACGTGTTACTTTCATTTTCAGAGGGTTTTGGAGGCTTCGATATGCTCGTGCTGCTTATCTAGCTGTCCGCCGCAGTCGCCGTTTACGGCTTCGTTCCCGCCGGTCGGGTCAAAAAACTTCTGCTAGGAGGGGCAAACGCCTCAAGAGGTCCTCTCCTCCTGCTGCGCCTAGGTTTAGGCGCTGCCCCCAGGGAGGGGGCTGTTTTGACAGGGGATGCCACGAGTGCTTTCCGTGGCTGCACCCCGAGCAATTTTACCCCAACCTTTCTGACACTGATTCCTCCTTGGCGTCAGGTCCCTCTTCGCCTGTAAAGAAGACAGGTTGTCGCACCTGCGACGAATCCCAGGCCGTTCCCTTTGGCAGGGACTGGGAGGACAGCAGCCATGACTCTGAGGACAGTGAGGGTCTTGGTTGCCTGAGCGACAAGGGTGAAGACGGAGCTTCTGATGATCCTTTCCAGGGCTCCCCAGACTGGGACTGGGGCTCGGCTCTCGGGAGTCCAGGCAGCCCTGGGGATTACTCCCCAGATTTGGGCGACGACTAGGCCTAATTGGCAGGGTGTTTGCTTGTTGGGCCGGAATTCCTGGGCCCTTGTATATTTTCTTTCTTTGTTGGGCACTGAATGTAACTTTCCCCTTTTTAAGGCTTAATGAAATGAAATTCAGGCGATGTGTTTGTGTATTGTATTTTTAATGTGTTTATTACTTTTTATTTGAAGTGGAGTGGGGGCGTCATAGGATGATTAATCCCCTGACACCTTTTGGTCCTTTCGAGGTCATTCTTGGGAAGCTACTCAGAGCAAACCTCTGCAGGGGTGACACGTGGACCGCAACCTTTGGGTGAATTCCTGAGGGTTGGGCGACTCTTGGCATGCCTTTCTTTCTATAAAAGCGATCAGTCATCCACTCTTTCACCTTTTCCATCTTTCTTTTCCTTCGAAACTCCCTATTCTCTTTATCCGTTAAAACCCTCGAGTGTTACCGAATCGTATCCTACTTTGCATCCCCCTTTCCCTGAGAGATTCTTTCTTCGGGCTTGCACCGTGCTGTCAGGCGATCCTAGGTCAGATTTTTGTCTCCCATTTTCTGCTTTTTCCTTTTGATTTCCTGTTTTCCGCTTTCGCTAGAGTAGAATGTCTAGAACTCGCGAGCGGATTTTGCCCTTTACCGACCCATCAAAGAGGGGGGAAGGGACGAATTTTGCCTCCTCCTCTAGGGAGGTGGGTTTTGAGGATGAACACTCGGCGGACAGCGGGGGTGGTAACTCTCCTGACCCCCCCTCGTTTGACGCCATTGACTCGGACGATGAGGCGTTGGAAATTGACCCTTCTAGAACCTCTGGTCCTCTTGTTCGGCGGGAAAGGGGTAGGGTATACTACTTAGATAAAGTTAAATATCGTATCCCTTTGAGTACTTTCCCTGACCCGAAAAATCGGGAGCTGATCCTTGCAAAGAACGCCACTGGTGTGATTGAACGACTCTACAACTTCGGGGAGGGGTATACAGTAGTTGTCCCCGGCGAAAAGGATACCGTATGCAACCCTCCTGATGGGTGCATAGCGGTCTACCATAAATGCCTGGAGTTCGGCCTTCGCTTTCCCCTCCATCATGCTTTGGAAGAGATCTTCAGGCGCATGAACGTCGCCATCGCCCAGCTGACAGCCACGGCTGTCAGGGCGTTGATTTCGTATGTCTGGACTTGTCTGTTCCACCACTCTGAGCCTTCCATTGACGCCCTGCGGTTTATGGTGGGTTTGCAAATGGTGTCTTCTGGGAGTGCGGGCTCCCCTGGTTATTGGTCCCTTTTGAGGCAGAAGGGACATTGTTTGGTGTGGCCTGGCATGGACAGCTTGAGAGATTGGAAGAACAACTTCCTCTATGTACACAGCACCCATGGGTGGAAGATTCCTCGTCATTTCAGGAATCATGTCCACACCAGGCTTGAGACCCCTGAGGAGTATCACCCTGGCGTGGGTGGAAAAGCCTTGGAGGTGAAACTGGGCGAGAAAGACAAGGAGTTGACGGCCTTTTTTGCTGGCCACACTGATAAGTATGGGGTGTACGGCCCTACATTCTGGCTCCCCCATGCGGAGCTTATTGCGTCTGATAAATACTTGACCCGATTGGGCATGAACCCGGGTCTAGATAAAGGTAGTTCGGGAGTGTTGATGGTTCCTTCTTACTCTTTTCCTTTTAAAGTGCCCTGACAACTTGTATGTTTGCCTTGCAGATCTTGCTACCCTTATTTGGAAGAAAGGGGAGGTGAGACGCCTGGGCTTGGACGAGAATCTCATTGTTGTCAAGCGTCGCCCTTCTCTTCCCCCTGATTTTAAGAGAGGTGAGAAAAATCTGATGAAGCACTTAAAAGGTCTGTCGTTCAGCAGGCCAAGGCTCCCCCCCTCCTAGAGTAACGCCTGCAAAGACGGCGGTTTCTGAGGCCACCCCCTCTCCAGTTGCGAAGGCGATCGCTTTCAAGGCTACCCCTTCGCCTGTTGGCAGGCAAGAGGGCCTTTCAGCAGGGGTCCAGATTCCCCCGGGGCCGCGAGCTGCAGGTTCTGAAGAGACTGGGGAGAGCACTCCCCGGGCGCTGCTTAGAAAGAGGAGTAGGGAGGCTCCAAATGCTGACCGGGTGGTGGACCTGGAGACTTCCACGCCTGAGCCTAAACATTTTTCTCGGGAGATTCCTGCCACTCTCTTCTCCGAGGAGAACGCCGAATTCCACTATACCGCCGGAGACAGCCAAGACGTCTCCGCCCTACTTTCCGACTCAGGGGCGGTTCTGGCGGATCATCTCCTTAAAACTGTCAAATCTGCCACAAACCAAGTGACCCAGTACATCCAGCGCACTGCCCGGATCATGCAAGCTTCTGCAGAGCTGGCGGCCCTTAACCGCCTGAGTGATGAGGAACTGTCCAACTTTGACCGCCTTTCTGCCGTCGAGAGGGACGTTGCTCTCATTGCCAGCCTGAAGGATCAGTTGGCAAAAAGGGAGACCGAGCTGGAAGAGGCCAAAGGTCAGGCGATCCACTGGAAGTCAGAAAATGAGAAAGCTATCAGGGAGGTGTCCCGCCTGGGGGAGGAGTCAAAGAGAGCTCAGCAGGCCTTTGCGGAATTGGAGCAGGCCAGGAAAGCTTTGGCTGAGCTGGATCACGCCAAGAAGAGCGTTATCGACCTTGGGGAGCGCCTTTCCAAGGCGAATTCTGATCTGCAGGCGGCTCTTGGTGCTCTGGCGGCGAAGACCAAGGATTGGGAGAAGGAGAGGGAAGAAATACTCCAGGAGGTGGACACGGCTGTGTCGGCGGGCTTCGTTAATGGTGCTAACTCTTGCCTTGGGGTTGTGATGGAAACTGTCAGGGAGATGTTCCCTGGTTTTGATGAAGACGCTTTCCGATCCCTCTACACTGCTAAGGACGAAGCTTTAATGCGCAGACTGTCTGAAGGAGCTGCTACCTCCGGCCCAGATGATCCCCATGCTTAACATGGAGGGCAGTCTTCCTCAGAGGGCTCTTGCTCGTCTCCTGCTGCGCCTGTGCCAACGTTTTAATCTTCCTTACTTCTTTGCGCGCCGAGCCCTTTGATGGCCGGCTGCCGTGTTTGATTGTAATCATTTGTCTTAAAAACTTACTTATCCTGTGTTTCTTTGACACTTATTTCCTTTTATGTGGATTTTCTGTTTGCTTTTGTCTGTTTCGGTTTTTCACGGATTTGATGCGTAGCTTGTCCCTGCCCTCCTGTAAGCAGGGGGGTGCCTTATCGTTTTTTATACAAGGTTGGGGGGCCTGCCCCCAGTCCTTGTTGATCCGGCCTGTCCCTGGCTTTTGTTCAAAGTCCAGGGGGCCTGCCCCCTGCCTGCCCAGAGGTAAGCAGGGTGGCTTTTGCGCTTTTTATACAAGGTTGGGGGGCCTGCCCCCAGTCCTTGTTGATCCGGCCTGTCCCTGGCTTTTGTTCAAAGTCCAGGGGGCCTGCCCCCTGCCTGCCCAGAGGTAAGCAGGGTGGCTTTTGCGTTTTTTATACAAGGTTGGGGGGCCTGCCCCCAGTCCTTGTTGATCCGGCCTGTCCCTGGCTTTTGTTCAAAGTCCAGGGGGCCTGCCCCCTGCTTGCCCAGAGGTAAGCAGGGTGGCTTTTGCGTTTTTTATACAAGGTTGGGGGGCCTGCCCCCAGTCCTTGTTGATCCGGCCTGTCCCTGGCTTTTGTTCAAAGTCCAAGGGGCCTGCCCCCTGCCTGCCCAGAGGTAAGTAGGGTGGCTTTTGCGTTTTTTATACAAGGTTGGGGGCCTGCCCCCAGTCCTTGTTGATCCGGCCTGTCCCTGGCTTTTGTTCAAAGTCCAAGGGGCCTGCCCCCTGCCTGCCCAGAGGTAAGCAGGGTGGCTTTTGCGTTTTTTATACAAGGTTGGGGGGCCTGCCCCCAGTCCTTGTTAGTCTGGCCTGTCCCCTGCCTGCCCAGAGGTAAGCAGGGTGGCGCTCGGATTTTTTGCTGAGGGGGTCATTTTTCCCGATTTTGGCAACAGGGGAGCCTCCCCCTATTGCCCCCTGCTCGTTTGTGTGTGAAGAACGCGAGTGTGAACAGGCAACGAGTATAAATCTGAATATTCTTCATTTCTTTGTAAAACAGTAACATTTTCGGGTGGTCGGAGTCGTCGACATTCTTTTGACCGTCCTCCGCCGTTTTCTAGCAAAAAAAAGTAAAAACTACCCTTGGATTTTGTTCAGACGTAGTATTTTTTCAAAGTGTCTGCATTCCAGTGAGCATGCAGCTCTTGCCCTTCAAGGTTGGCGATTTTGTATGTGCCTGGTCCCAGGACTCGAGTTACTTGGTATGGACCCTCCCAGTTGGCACTCAGCTTTCCATGTTCTCTTGACTTTCCAATCGCCTGCGTCTTTCTCAGAACCAGCTTGCCCATCTGGAAATTCCTCTGTCGTACTTTGGTGTTGAAGGCTTTCCTCATTCGTTGCTGGTAGGCAACGATGTTGGTACTGGCTTCTTCCCTTAACTCATTTACCAGGTCCAAGGCTTCGACCATTGCAGCTTCGTTTTCAGCCCGGTCGTACTGCAGGGAGCGTAGAGAGGGGATCCTTGCCTCAATTGGTAATAATGCCTCTGCTTCATATACCAGTCCAAACGGGGTCTGGCCTGTAGACTCTTTTCTGGTAGTTCGGATTGACCAGAGTATACTGGGGAGTTCGTCGGCCCACCTACCCTTGCAGTCATCCACCATTTTCTTCAGGCCGTTCAGGATTTGTTTGTTGGCTGCTTCTGCCTGTCCGTTGGTTTGAGGATGACAGACGGCTGAATAGGCGACTGAGATGTTGTGGCTTTCCAGCCAGATTCTCAGCGGATCATTATCAAATTGCCTGCCGTGGTCAAATACCAACATCTTTGGTAGACCAAACCTGGTGATGATATTTCGCCAGACCACTTTCCTGACCGCCGGCTCAGTGATGTTGGGCACTGCTTCGGCTTCCACCCATTTGGTGAAGTAGTCTATGGCGACAATCAAGAATTTTCTGCCCCCTGTGGCCACCGTGAAGGGTCCTAGAATGTCCATCCCCCATTGAGCGAAGGGGATGGGGGATAGGATTGGCCTGAGCTCCTGGGCCGGGGCATGGATTGATGGGGCAAAGAGTTGGCATTTCCTGCATTTCTGGGTCAGGCTCTTGGCATCTGCCAGCATGGTAGGCCAGTAGTAGCCTGCCCTGAGGGCCTTGTGGGCCAGTGATCTCCCACCAATGTGATGTCCACAAATCCCTGAGTGGATATCCTCCAATACCACAGCGGCCTGATCCGCCCGCAGGCATTTGAGCAGGGGATAAGTAAAAGACTTCTTGTAAAGCTCTTCATTAATGAGTATGAACCAGGCTGCTTTAGCCTGTATCTTCCTTTTTTGTAATGAGTCTGATGGTAAGATACCATGCTTCTTGTACTGGATGAAGGGAGTCATCCAGCTTTCTAGCTCTTTTTCCACAGTATTAATCGCCTGAAAGGGGTTAGTGGACTTCTCGTGTAAAACGTCGACCCACACTGATCTCCGGATGTCCTGTAGACTGGAGCTTGCCAGTTTTGACAGGGCGTCTGCTCTGTTGTTCTGGGATCGGGGGATCTGTTTGACCTCGTATGATTTTAGGCCGGATAACTCTCCCTTCACCATCTCCAGGTATGTGGCCATTGCTTGGTCCCTTGCTTCGTATTCACCATTGATTTGGTTGGCGATGAGCTGGGAGTCCGTCGCTAGGACAATTCGTTCTGCTCCTGCGGCTTTAGCTAGCCTGACGCCTGCGAGTACTGCTTCGTACTCTGCTTCATTGTTTGATGCTGGGAAAACAAATCTGAGGGCATGCTCAAAATCAGCCCCTCCTGGGCTGGTTAGTACGACGCCTGCGCCTGCGCCATTGGCTGTCGAGGATCCGTCAGTATGCACGATCCATTCCTCGGCAGGGGTCTCTTCCTCCCCTGCATGGGAGCACTCAGCCAGAAAATCTGCTAAGGCTTGGGCCTTGATGGCTGTTCTCGGCTGGTAAGATATACCTAGCCCACTCAGCTCAATTGCCCACTTCAATAGTCTCCCTGATTTTTCAAATTTTTCCAGCACCTTCTCCAGCGGTTGGTCGGTGAGGACCACGACTGGATGTGCGTCAAAGTAAGGTCTGAGTTTCCTGGCAGCAATTATGACTGCGTAGGCGGCTTTTTCGACCATTGGATAATTCTTCTCGGCTGCCCCCAGCGCATGACTTACAAAGTATATAGGCTGCTGGGCGCCTGCTTCTTCTCGTAAGATGACCGCGCTGACAGTTATATTGGTCACTGCAATGTAGAGGAAAAGTTTTTCCCCTGCTATTGGTCTTGCCAGGGTGGGGAGCCTCTTAAGATGGTCCTTCAATTGCTCAAAGGCCTCTTTCTGCTCGTTTTCCCACTTGAACTGCTTGTTTCCTTTTAGTATCTTGAAAAAAGGAGTGGCCTTGTCTGCTGATCGGGCTACGAACCGTGCTAAGGCGGCCATGCGGCCCGTCAGGCGCTGGATGTCTCTAATGGTCTTGGGCTCAGGAAGGTCTAGAACTGCCTGAATTTTTTCAGGGTTGGCGTCTATCCCCCGAGAGCTGACCAAGAACCCCAGGAATTTGCCGGAACGGACTCCAAGTGTACACTTCTTTGGATTGAGTTTCATTTTGTAGGCGCGCAGGGAGCGGAAGGTCTCCTGCAGGTCTCCTGCAGGTCCATCAGGTGCTCTCTGTCTTCTCTGCTTTTTACGATGGCGTCATCGACGTAAGCCTCGATGTTCCTGCCTTTTTGTTTTTCAAACACCTTATCAACTAACCGCTGGTACGTAGCCCTGCATTTTTAAGCCCGAATGGCATCATCTTGTACATGTAGGTGCCTGAACTGGTGATGAACGCGCACTTCACCCTGTCCGGCTGCCACAAGTATACTTGATGATACCCTGAAAAGGCATCTAGGAAGCTTAGCATGGAATAACCACTGGTGGAGTCTACCAGTTGGTCGATTCTGGGGAGCGGATAGCAGTCTTTCGGGCAGGCCTTGTTGAGGTTTGTAAAATCCACGCACATTCTCCATGCGCCTGACGATTTTTTAACCATGACTACATTCGCCAACCACTCTGGGTAGTCACAGACCTCAATAAAGTCTGCTTTCAAGAGTTTGTCAATTTCTTCCTTGATTGCAGTGTCTTTTTCCGCGGACATGTTTTGTTTTTTCTGCTTTACAGGGCGAGCGTCCAAGCTTACGTTCAGCTTGTGAACGATGCATGATGGATCAACGCCGGGCATCTCGTCTGCCGAGTAGGCGAATACGTCTTTGCTTTCTCTCAGCAACTTGACCAGTTCAGCCTGGTAGGATTCCTCCAGGTCAGCTCCTATTAGGACCTGCCTCCCCGGTTCTAAGTCCACTAACATGCTTTCGCCCCCTGGCTCCAGGTGGTCGGGCGCCGAGTGCTCGACTGGTATTTCGCCTTCCCTGCTGGGGGAACTGTCAGCCTTTCTTTTTCCTTTTCTTTCTTTTTCGTGTTCTTGCAGGGCCACAGAGTAGCATTGTCTGGCTGACTCCTGGTCCCCGCGTACTTTTCCTTCTAGTCCGAAATCGGTGACATACGCTATGGTGAGGGCCCTGATGGAGATGGCTGCCTCGATTTCGTCCAGGGTGGCTCTGCCAATCAGGGCGTTGTAAGCAGATCTTGCATCCACAACAACAAAGGTTGCCCTGACGTTTCTGGCAGTAGAGCCTTCCCCAAAGGTTACAGGTAGGTCTATGACTCCCATAGGCAGCACGCCTGCCCCACTGAATCCGTACAGCGATCCGGGTGCAGGTCGTAGGTGCCTTTTTTCCAGGCCCATCTTCTCGAAGGCATCTTTGTACAGTAGATTTGTGTATGCGCCAGTGTCTACCATACATCTCCGCACAATGTGGTTGCTGATCTCGAGGGACAGCACCAAAGGATCGCTGTGCGGGTACACTACGCGCCCTGCATCATCAGGAGTGATGCTTAAGGTCACCCCCCTTGGACTCCCCGCTTTTTCAGCATAGCAGATCTGGTTTTTTAGTTTACGCATTTGTCTTTTTTGGCCTCTTCGACTGAGCTGGCCCTCAGTGCCCCCTGAAATTACATGGATCACCACGTGGTTCTGCACTGACCCTTCGGGTTTTTCAGATACTTCCGTCTGAGACTTATTCTTAGCTGCGTAGTTGGCTAACCACCCGTTCCTGATTAGCTTCTCGATTTCGTCCTTCAGGTGACGGCATTCTTCGGTGGTATGGCCTATGCAGTCGTGGAAAGTGCAGAATTTCTTGGGGTCTCCTTTCGGGCTGCGAGGTTTGTTCGGGCGATTCCACTTGGCAGTTTCTTTCTCCAGTTCGAAGATCTCCGCCCTGGATTTGTTCAGGGCAGTGTAACTGTCGAACCTGGGCTGGTAGACAGCGCGCTCCTTCTTGGGAGTGTCTCCCTCTTCTCTCTGCTTGCCTGGCTCATTTCTGCCACGCCCACCCTGCGGTCCCCCTTGAGGCTTTGTTTGGCCTGCAGGGGTATCCGTCAGGCCGTAGAACTCTTCCTGCAGAATGAACCCTTCCGCAATTTTCCTGGCCATGGCTAAGGTTTCTGGCTGGGCTCTGATCATCTGGTTTTTCATTTCCCCTGGAAGCAGGGAGATTGTCAGGGCGTAGGCGGCAGTGGAATCATCGATCTCCCTGACCTGCTGGTAGGATAGATCAAACCTTCTCAGGTATTCCCTCACACTTTCACCCTTTTTCTGCTTCAGGGTCATAAGATCGAAACGAGTGAGGCGCCTTCTCTTATTCCCAGCATATTGCTCGAGGAAGATTTCAGCCAACTCTATAAAGAACTTGATTGACCCCTGGCGGAGGTCTCTGAACCATCCCTGCGCCAGTCCCACCAAGGTGGTTGGGAAAACCTTGCACCAGATGGCATCATCTACGTCGTACATACCCATGTGGCTCTCAAATGCCGCCAGGTGATCTTCAGGATCTGTCGTACCGTCAAATTTAATGGTGGGCATTTTAATTTTTGGAATGGGGTATTCTTGTACCTCAGGGTGCAGCGGGGTTTTTGTGGGCCTGCCTACCAGTCGTGACCTGCTTTCCCCAGACTGGTTACCGTGAGAATCCCATTGCTTATGGGTCGGTTTTCTCGTACTGGGGGAGCGGTGCCTTGGTGGCGGCCTGCTTGCTGCTTCATCCTCTGTTTCCGGGGAGATCTGCCTGGGTCTCTTCCTCTGAGAGTGACAGAAACTCTCACCCTGGTGGTACTTTGATCCGAGCGGTTGCCCTCGATTGAGCCTTGAGTGCAGGCTTTGGGATAAACCAGGGGCTGACTGCTCCCTGGCTACCGGTGTTAGCCTGGAGAAAACCCCGCGTGGTTTCTCTCCCAAGCGTTTTGACATGGGCTCCCTGGGCCTCATTCGCTCCTGTAACCCTCGGGATAAGCCTCCCTGCCCTTGAGATGCTGATTCTGTTGTGTGAATGGAGAACGCCTGCTGGACAGGTGGTTCTGGATTGCCAGTAGTAATGCGCCTTTGCACATGCGCATACGCTTGAGCCGTCCTTCTCGCTTTCCTCTGTGCATTTCTGGTGGCGGTCCGCCTCGTGCCCCCAGCTTCATCCCTGCTGATTGGGGATGGTTGCCTGGGAGCCGATGCGACCCTGCCTACCAAGTCCTCAGGAGTGAACTCCTGGTTCAGCATCGCAGAGAAGAACGCGGCTGTCTGCGCCATCTGAGCTGGGGTCAGGTTAAGAGCGTGTCCTGGGTGTGTCCCCAACTCAGGTGTCACAGCAGCGTTAGATCCGCCGAGGAGACTGGTTCCCCCTACCCCTAAGATCGTGGTGGGAGGAACCCTCTCCGACTGCGGCATACCGTACAGGGGGCCACCGGTGGGACCGTCGGACCCGTTCCTGCACTGGCATCAATGATTTCTGGCATGACTGTTTTAGTTTTGTGATTATGAGTGGTTGATTTTAGTGGGTAACTCGTGAGCACAACCGTAAGTTCCCCACAGACGGCGCCAAATTGTTCCGGTCACGGAAACAATTCACCCGGCCTTGGGTCCGAGTTTTATGATCGGACTAATGGTGAACAGTTGATCGTTTGATTTCCTTCAGCCTCCCCTTCCTCTCACTCCCTTGGTCGGACCTTCCCGGCGGAGTTGGCCTGCTCCCTGCACAATGAACGCACAGGGCCTCGGAGGTTGTCCGAGGAAACCCTCTCCGATGCCTAAGTCAGTCCGTGAAGTGCCTTGACGAACCTAGCTCGTGAGGAACTAGGTGGCGTTTTTAGGAGTAAGAATCTAGAGAGAGAAAATCCAACCCCCCTTATGTGGGAAATGGGTAAGTATTTATACCTTCCCACAAGAGAGAGGAAAAGAGAAAGAAGAGGAGGGAAATGAGTGGATGCTGGTGCGACACGTGGACTCACCTTGTCCACTCATTTCCCCTTACCTTAGGCAAAATGACGGATGGGTCCCCGGCTTTCCTTCAGTCCCGCTTAGGCGGGAGCGCCTTGGAAGCAGGCGGGAGGCCTGGTTCGCCCTGCCTGGCAGGCGGCCAGGCTGCGCCAGGCGGCTAAGGGATTAAGGCCATATACTTGGATGTTTCAATGAGTTTGACGGACAGTCTGTTGGGCAGACCTTTCCTCTTTCTGGGGTTGGTCGCCTTGGGGCCTGACTGGCAGGCGGCCCGAGGTAGGCAACCGACCCCCATCAATTATTATTATTATTATTATTATTATTATTATTATTATTATTATTATTATTATTATTATTATTATTATTATTATTATTATTATTATTATTATTATTATTATTATTATTATTATTATTATTATTATTATTATTATTATTATTATTATTATTATTATTATTATTATTATTATTATTATTATTATTATTATTATTATTATTATTATTATTATTATTATTATTATTATTATTATTATTATTATTATTATTATTATTATTATTATTATTATTATTATTATTATTATTATTATTATTATTATTATTATTATTATTATTATTATTATTATTATTATTATTATTATTATTATTATTATTATTATTATTATTATTATTATTATTATTATTATTATTATTATTATTATTATTATTATTATTATTATTATTATTATTATTATTATTATTATTATTATTATTATTATTATTATTATTATTATTATTATTATTATTATTATTATTATTATTATTATTATTATTATTATTATTATTATTATTATTATTATTATTATTATTATTATTATTATTATTATTATTATTATTATTATTATTATTATTATTATTATTATTATTATTATTATTATTATTATTATTATTATTATTATTATTATTATTATTATTATTATTATTATTATTATTATTATTATTATTATTATTATTATTATTATTATTATTATTATTATTATTATTATTATTATTATTATTATTATTATTATTATTATTATTATTATTATTATTATTATTATTATTATTATTATTATTATTATTATTATTATTATTATTATTATTATTATTATTATTATTATTATTATTATTATTATTATTATTATTATTATTATTATTATTATTATTATTATTATTATTATTATTATTATTATTATTATTATTATTATTATTATTATTATTATTATTATTATTATTATTATTATTATTATTATTATTATTATTATTATTTTTTTTTTTTTTTTTTTTTTTTTAAAAAACGGAACTTGCATTAAACACCAGAACAAATTACAAGAAGTTAGAGGGAAGCCGAGATACTATCTGGGCCCCCACTCCCTTAGCGATTGCAAAGCTAATTCTAGTGAAAATATGAAATGCCGCACGCGCTCCAGCATCCTGAGAGAAAGCAAATTTTCGAACCCGCTGGAGCAGAGAAACAGCATCCGTGTCGAGCTCGCCGAGAGAGGAGAAGGAGAAAGGTAAGAAACCATATCCGATCGCAGTGCAGCGTGCCTGATACTTGGCACACTTACGACGGGCAGCATCAGCAACGACCCGTCCGGGCTCGAAAGCGGTGAGGCCAGTCTGAGTCAAGGGCGAGGACCCAGTCAGATCAACACAAACATCACGCCCCTTGTCCCACGAGTAAAGCAGGAGGTCGGCTGGTCGCAAGGGCTTGTCATTATCGTCGCAGAGGCCAATCTCCACCTCCTTACCTGCAGAGATCCCAGTTCGGAAGCAAATATCCAACAGTGTGTCCCGAACAAGGTTATGGCGATGTTTAATCCCCACAGTACCAGCACACGAAACCGCGTGATCGCCAAAAATATCGCCTCTGAGGCCCCTGGAGCAAGAAGAGCAGGTCCCGGAAAGCGGAAACAGAGGGACTCCAAGGCGGTAGCTGAGCACACTGCGATATGTCCGACCGTTCATGGTTTGCCCAAGCCCAGAAATAGGAACAGCCCTCAACCAGTCCGAAGAATGGTCCCCCTGCTGAGATTTCCACAGGGCAACCTGTCGAGGAGTCAAGGAGAAAACAGATTCTGCCGCTGAAGCAACCCTCGTGAAATATATATCTGCCAATTTCTTCATAAGTTTTGGGGCAGCGATCTCAGATGGGTTACTCAAGAAGGCAGAACCGGTGGCCTCAACGAACCCACTCAAGGCAGACTCAAAAGCAAATCCGTGGGCAGCGATCTCGGAGGGACGAAGCAGCTTAGCTTGCAAATCGGCAGACTGGAGGCGAGAAGCAAGGAAGGCAAAGTGAAGGGCATCCGCCGCAGCAAAGACACCGAGCCCCCCAAGAGAAAAGGGGAGGGTAGCCAGCCGCCACTGCCACTCCCCGAAACCGGGTCCGGACGCCGCGACAATACGCTCAAGGCTAGATCGGAGCGCAGTGTCGAAAGAAAGGTGGGCCGACCCAAAAGCAAGGGGAGAGCAAGTGCGCAAAGCAAAGTATAATTTAGAAATACCTGTGCACGCCCGAAGAAGAAGTAACTCACACTGGGGATCCTCAATCGTAGCAACCAAGTCCATGAGCTCTATAGTACGGGCGACCCTCTTCGAGACAAGGGCGCCACTGAAAGCTGGGCACACGCTGACCGATCCCCCCAGAACCTTAACACCGTGCAAGGGCCTGGCAATAGAGGTAGGGAAAACACCATCACACCTGCTTCTCGGATCTTCGACAGGCCAAAAGACCTCCGTCTTCGTAACATTGAGGTGGAGGCCAGAACGGGGGCCCTCCTCCATGATCATCTGAAGAACCTTCCCCACAACAAGCGTATCCCCAACAATAGTACCGTCATCGAGGTACCAAGCCTGAAAGCAAAGAGCAAAGGAATCCCTGATCCTACGAACCAAGGGATGCAGGACCAGAGAGAAAAGGAGGGGACCTAAAGGGTCACCTTGCTGAACCCCCTGGCAAGAACGGAGGCAGTGTTCCCCGTAGTAGAGCCTAGCTGGGCTGGAATAGCAAAACTCAACCCAGCGGGATAGGGCAGGACACTGACGACGGACCTCTCCCAGCATAGTCTCTCTGTCGACCAAGTTAAAGGCATTCTGGAAATCGACAAGCAACATGGAGAGACCCACATCAGCGCCGCGCTCCTCGACAAGGCGGTTCAAGGAATGCAGAATAGCCTCACCCCCGCTAGAAACACCTACCCCGAATTGAAGGCCCTCAAAATAGCCACTCAAAGATGGCCCAACCAAGAAGGCACCAACCTTGGAGACAAGGCGCCTCCAGATGGTGCCCACAGCAATAGGACGAACCCCTCCCCCTGGCTTAACGAGCGGGGTAAGCGGAGCACTGGCAATGTACTCACCTAGGACCTGCGGACACTTCCCCTCGAGAAAAAGGTTGACCACCCGGGTGATAGAGGCAATCAGATCATCCGAAATGGCAATAGCAGCACCACTCAAACAATCCAGCAGATGTTGGGCCCGAAACCCATCCCTCCCACAAGACGTGCCCCGGGGGAAACTACGAATCATATCCAAAACAACAGATACCGACGCATCAAGACAAAGGCCAGGAGGCGCAGACGGAAGGGTAGGAGGGAGAGCATCCGGGTGCTTATCCTGGAGAGCTCGGAGAGTGGCATCAGTGTACGGAGCTACACCGGACGAAGAAAGAACACGAACGGCGGCCGTGTAATGACCATCAGAAATCTTCTTACGACACTGACGAATATTGAGCTCACCCAAGTCAAGGTCCTCCTCCACACAAAAAGAAGGGGAGACCTCCGCTAGGGCTTCGCGCAAGAGCAACAACTTCCCCCCCGGCCCACCCCAAGTGTGAAGGGCTCCAGCAATAGCCTCTTCCTGACGCTGACGTCTAATAGCAGATCTACATTCCAAACTACTCCTTGGGGCAAAGGTCTTCAAGACACAAAGAGGCAAGACAAGCAAAGAAACCCAGCGAGAAATATCAAAAGGGGAGCCAACGACATCATCCAGGGCACCCTTCAAAACCCGAGCGAATCCAAGTCGACACCTAGGGGGGATAGATTTAACCGTACGCAACCCCTTAGAGAGCAAACGGTCAAGAGAAGCCAAGGAAAGGCAAGGGGGCATGTCCTGATCAATATCTCCCACTGACAGCACAGGGGGCGGATTGGGGCGAGGGAGATCATACAGAATAAAACGAACGAATCCATCCCCACAATCAGGTGCCTCAACACAATCCCCCGCCTCATGCCGACAACAAGAAGTGAGCGAATGAGTCGAAAGGCAAACACCACACAACCAAATACTCATACGCTTAAAGGTGACCTCAGCCGAAGAGTAAACAGACAAGCTACTGGAGAGGGTTTGTCGCGTTAATACCTGAGCACTGACACAAAAATGGCGGTTGCGCAAATGAACGAGCAGGGATTGTTTGGTAAGGCCCTTTCCACAACCATCCCGACAGTCAGAAAGACCCACGAAAGGACAATGGAAGCGAGCTGACGGAGGCATGGGAAAGCGAAGCAAAATGACCCACCTAGCAGAAGCAAAGCCCAAAACCCCCCAAGCAGCACCAGAGAAAAAACAAGCATCAACAAATCGGCACCGAAACCAGCAGCGTCCAAAACGGAAAAACAAGCAGCAAGAAAGAGAGAAACAGGGGACGCACAGAAAGCAAACACAGAAAACGACAAGAAAGGAAACAACAGGCCGGAGTTATTATTATTATTATTATTATTATTATTATTATTATTATTATTATTATTATTATTATTATTATTATTATTATTATTATTATTATTATTATTATTATTATTATTATTATTATTATTATTATTATTATTATTATTATTATTATTATTATTATTATTATTATTATTATTATTATTATTATTATTATTATTATTATTATTATTATTATTATTATTATTATTATTATTATTATTATTATTATTATTATTATTATTATTATTATTATTATTATTATTATTATTATTATTATTATTATTACTATTATTTGCAAGAAAATTAATCTCTTTATTCATCCATAGAGGGCAAAGTCAAGAGATGATCTTACAAAGATATATCCTTTATTTTGGAAAAATCTTCCAAATAAGACTCCACAATCGAGCCAAGAAAATATCTAATTTAATCTAGCTCTAACCTCCATTTTAATCTTCTCAAGCCTTTGTTCAACACTTTTTTCAACCTCATCAAAAATTCTACGATTTCTCTCCTCCCATATGTTATAAACAATAGAACATAATGCTACCTTGTATTCCAATTTTGTTGTGGCCTGATATCTAAGTCTTTGAAGTTCCTTTTTTAGGCCAATCTGATTTGGGATGACCTGTAACCACTGCTGAACTGCAAGCCTAAGTTGCCTTGAGTATTTACAGCGGAAAAATAGATGACTATGAGACTCCATCTCCATTTTGCAGAGTACACATCTGTTCACCATCATAAACCCTCTAGTTTGGAGCTTGTCCACAGTTAGGAGTTTTTGTTGAGCAGCTAGCGAAGTAATAACTTTCTGTCTTGGAAAAATTGCTCGAGCCTGTAAAACTTTCAGAAATTGCATCTTATTGTTCTTGCCACGAAACCAATCATACACTTTTCTATTAGCATATTTACTGCCTGTAGACCAACTGAGGACTAGTTTCTTACTATCTTCAATTGAGCCAGTTCGCTGCAGAATTTCATCTTTAACCTGGATAATGCTTCGAATGGCTTCAGAATGTCTATACTTGGTAACAAGAGCCCAAAGTGATGTGTTCTGGATCACATAATACTTCAGCCACTGTATCCAAAGACTATCGTGACCAGTTTCAATTTGCCAGACCCATTTTGCAATAAGCGTTTTGTTCCATGATAACAATTCCTTAATATTGAAACCTCCTTCCAGCCATGGTGAGCATATAGCTTTCCATCCCTTTAATTGCATTTTCTTACCGGACCAGAAAAAGTCTTTACAGAGTTTATTGATCATCTTCAATACATTTTTAGGGAGTAGAGCAGCAGCACACCAGTAGTTAGAGATCCCAAAGATAACAGAATTAATCAACTCAATTCTACCTGCATAAGAGAAAGATGTTGTAGACCAATGCAGTAGAGCGCCTTGAATTTTTGTGAGCAGGCTTCCATATGTAGCCATGTTGTTCTGAATAGAGTTCAGAGGCATCCCTAAGTATTTGCAAGGGAGTTGACCCTCAATAAAACCAGTCACCCTCAAAATTTCATCTGTAACCTGGCGTTTGATACCACGAAAGAACGCTTCAGTTTTGTCCTTATTGATATGTAAACCAGAGAGACTAGCAAAATGTTGTAACATCTCCTTTGCAGCCAACACAGAAGGGACATCTCCCCTGGTGAAGATCATTAGATCATCAGCAAAAACCAGGTGTGTAAGCCTGAGTTTTGCACATTTAGGGTGATTAGAGACGTTCTCCAAGCCATTCATTCTTCTAAGGTATCTAGATAATATTTCCATGCTTAACACAAAAAGATAGGGGGATATGGGATCCCCTTGCCTTATTCCACTCATACCCTTGAAGAACCCTACAACACCCCCATTCAACTTAAAGGAGAACCAGGGACTTGTAACACAACACATAATCCAATTAATGAGTATTTTAGGGAAGTTTAGAACCTCCAACATATTCCTGAGAAACGGCCATTGTAAGGAATCAAATGCTTTTTTCATATCAATCTTCAACATACATCTTGGAGTCAAAAGCGATCTACTATATCCCTTTATTAGCGCTTGAGATAGCACAACATTATCATGGATGCTCCTGTTTGCAATAAAGGCAGCTTGTTCAGGGCCTATAATATGGGGTAACACCTTTTTCAGCCTGTTTGCTATGATTTTGCTTATAGTCTTATAGACAGTAGTGCAGCAAGCAATCGGTCTATAGTCCATAACAGTAGTACATGTGGTCTTTTTAGGAATCAGGGTGATTATGGTAGTGGCAGCCTGTTTGCTCAGCTTTCCAGTCTTGAAAAAATCTAATATTGCAGTGGAGAAATCATGCTTTACCGTAGACCAACTGGCTTTGAAAAATTCAGCAGAGAAACCATCTGGGCCAGGGCTTTTATGAGTCCCAATACCAAAAAGAGCCCCCTCAATTTCTTCAAAAGATGGTAGGCACTGCAAATTCTGCCACATCTCAGGGCAAATAATTGGGTCTTGTTGTAGAAATTGCTCATCAAGAGGCATGACTGGAGTAGTAGATCCAATCACACTTTTATAGTAATCGATAAATCCCTCAGCTACAGCTTCATGTCCCTTACAGCAGTTACCATTTCTATCCTGAATGCTACCAATAATTTGCTGTCTATGCCTTTCCTTAATCCTATTAATATTATTATTATTATTATTATTATTATTATTTTTTTTTTTTTGCAAAAGAGTATCATTTTATTTCAATGTGAAAGAAATTACAAAGTTGCAAAAGACTATCACACTACAAAGTTTAGCAAGTAGCTAGTCTATCTAAAATCCTACAAAATTTAGGATTGCCTTCTTTACAAGTGAATCTAGATCGCACAAGAAATTTAAGATGTTCAATGATAGCTTCAACCGTCTGCTCTTTGCTGACAAAGAGTCTCTTATTCCTCTCCTTCCACAGAAGATAGACAACCGTTATCATGCTGACCTGAATCCAGCTGTTCTTCCAATGTTTGCGTTTATTTGCATTACGTAACCAATTACAAGCCTCATGAAGAGAATGACCAATAAATGGGACTTCAGTCCACCTTAAGACTCCTTGCCAGACCTGCCTAGAAAAGAAACATTTGAAGAAGAGGTGCTGACAGCTTTCCTCAGCAGCATAACAAAGACAGCAACGATTTGCCAACTGAAAGCCTTTTCTTTTGTAGTTAGCTGCAGTAGCCAGTTGATGCTGCAAAGCCAGGGAAACAATAACCTTGTGACTAGGACAAGGGATGGAAGAGGTGATAATAGAATGCCATACTTTCCTGGCAGGAGCCCGAAGAGCAGAGTAGACCTTATGGATTTGAAACTTTGAACCAGAAACACACTTCTGCAGAAAGTCGTTTGCCAGTTCATCTGAACCAAACTTAGCTATGAGCTTGTCTCTCACTGTAAGTACATTCTTAATACCTGCAGGAAAGAAATCTTTACTCTTCACTTGCCAAATGGATTCAGAACCAAATATATAAGATTTGCACCTTTTTTCCCATAAACTACAAGGCTCCTGAGAAAAGGACCAAACCCATTTAGAAAGTAAAGCAACATTCCAATCCTGCAAATCCTTTATGTTAAATCCCCCAGAGTCCCAAGGGGAACAAATGTCCCTCCACTTTTTAAAAATAAGTCGTCTTTGACCATCCTGAATACCCCAAAAGAAGTCTTTGCAAAGCTTGTTAAGAAGCTTAACAATTCCTTTAGGCAACAACAAACTCGAGCACCAGAAATTTTCCAATCCAAACACAACAGAATTTAGTAACTGAGCCTTTCCTGCATAGGATAAATGGTGAGTGGACCAATGACCAATAGAATGTTGTATCTTCAAAATAAGCGAGCTAAACATCTCAATGCTAATCCTAGCATCAGAGAGAGGAATGCCCAGATATCTAAAAGGGAAAGAGCCTAGAGAAAACCCATTTTGAGCAAGTATCTCATCCTGAACAGTCTGTGATACACCACCCAGGTATATATTGGTTTTCTCAGAATTAGCTACCAGACCTGAACAGGAGCCAAAAGAATCCAGAATCCTTTTAATTGCTAGAACAGAAGGGAGATCACCCCTTGAGAAAATCATCAAGTCATCCGCAAAAATAAGGTGAGAGATGTTGAGTCTACAGCATTTTGGATGATAAGAAACATCCCTAATGTTACCCAAGGTTCTAAGAGATTTGGAAAGAATCTCCATACTCATAACAAAAATATAGGGTGACAAGGGATCACCTTGCCTAATTCCATTCCTCCCTTGAAAGAACCCAGTAATCTCACCATTCAACTTGAGAGAATACCAAGGGCTACAAATACACCCCATAATCCAATGAGCAAACTGATCAGTAATACCCAAACATTTCAGCATCTTAGCAATAAAATCCCAATTCAAGGAGTCAAAAGCTTTTCTGATATCTACTTTGATCAAGCATCTAGGGGTGAGGTATTTCCTTGTATACCCTTTAACAAGAGCTTGAGAGAGCAAAGTATTATCAAAAATATTCCTACCAGATATAAAAGCAGCTTGCTCTTCCCCAATTATAGAGGGAAGAAGTGGTTTTAATCTAAGAGCAAGAATTTTAGTAATAGTCTTGTAAAAACAAGTACAACAAGAGATAGGCCTATAGTCCATGACAGTTTGAGCATTCTTTTTCTTTGGGATAAGAGAGACCAAAGTAGAATTAGCCTGCTTAGACATCTTACAGGTTTTAAAAAAGCACAATATAGCCCTACAAAAATCTTGACCCACAATATTCCAAGAAGATTTGAAAAAACCAGCCGAAAAACCATCTATACCTGGGCTGCTGTTACTATCAAGACTGAAAACAACATTTCTAATCTCAGCAGCAGATACAGGAGCAATCAAATTGGAAGATACCTCATCGGTGAGGAAGGCAGAATTATGAAAGGGAAAATTTGAAACAGAACCTCCTTTTCCAAGTAGATCAGTATAATATTCCAAGAAGGCAGATGCAACAGCATCAACTCCTGTCTGCAGATTGCCATGCATATCAGAAATAGCACCTATAATCTGTTGATGTCTTCTTTCAGCTATTTTTGCAAAAAAGTATTTAGAGGAACAATCTGACAACTGTAGATGCTGTATCTTAGCCCTCTGAGCTAAGATATTAAGTTCAGAAGTCTTAAGCTCAGAAAATAGGGTTATTAATCTTCTTTCCTCTTCAATTAACTGTAGAGAAAAAGGATGTAACCTTAAATTCTGCTGACATTGAGTAAGACAATTCTTGACATCAAGGACTCTACTGGAGATATTAGAACAATTGGGTTTATGAAGCTTCAGCAGACCCTTCTTAACTTGCCTAAGCTTCTGGAAGAAACAATACATAGGAGAGCCAGGAATATGACATTTCCAAGCATTATTGACCACAGAATGAAAGGAAGGATGAGAGATCCAGTTATTAAGAAAGCTGAAAGTTCTCTTAAATTGCTTATCTTGATTGATGGTAACAGTAATTGGAGAATGATCTGAAATATCTGGCTCACCAAAAACAGCAAAGGAGTTAGGAAAAGAGTTTAGCCAAGCAGGATTCACCAAGGCTCTATCCAGTTTAGACCAAACTCTGGATTGTGGATCTTGCTTATTAGACCAAGTCATATTACCACCAGTACTACTAATATCATCCAACTAACAGGTTAAAAGACAGGTGTTGAACTCAAACATGTCCTGTAAAGAGGGCGGATTAGGTCCCAATTTCTCATTAGGGTGCCTAATCACATTGAAATCCCCCAAAACCAACCAAGGAGAAGAAACTGAAGTAACATTGAGCTCAGACCAAAGGGATTGTCTAACCAGACCATCATTATGAGCGTACACCACAGTAAGTTGCAGAGCTGCATTAGACTGGTAATGCTTTAGACTGCCAGTAATCTGCTGATCAGACATTCCATGAACAACAAAGTTGACAGTGGAAGCATTATACATCAACCAAATCCTGCCATTGTAGTGACAAGAATAATTGTGAATCACTGTCCATTTACTAAACCACTTCTTCCAAATTTTGGGAGCTTTACATTCTTTAACCCTAGTTTCAATAATAGCCAAGGCATCCACTTTATTAGTAAGCAGAAAATTTAAAACCTCACTATGTTTGGTCGGGTCATTAAAGCCCCTAATGTTCCATGAGGCTACTATCATGATAGATTATGTCAGGAGGAACTTTTTGAGCTTCCATAGTAGCCTCTACCCAGGGACATCCTTGATGCTTTACAGGCTCCTCAAAGACCTTTTCACCAGGAATAGGAGCTCCACTCCTCTCATCTGGGTACTCAGAAATCTCCAAGGGCACTGAGGTACCACCTAGTCCCTCAACATCACTATCACCTGCAGATAACCCTAGAAAAATCTTGAACTTATTCACCAAAGGCATAGGCTCCTTTCTAGGTACAGGTTGCTGAGTTTTAATAGAAGAGCATTTCTTAGAAACAAGCTTGAATGCTTCCTCCTTATCATCAAAAGAGCTTCCTGAGTGCTTTACAGCAGCATCTTTAGTGCTTATTATTATTATTATTATTATTATTATTATTATTATTATTATTATTATTATTATTATTATTATTATTATTATTATTATTATTATTATTATTATTATTATTATTATTATTATTATTATTATTATTATTATTATTATTATTATTATTATTATTATTATTATTATTATTATTATTATTATTATTATTATTATTATTATTATTATTATTATTATTATTATTATTATTATTATTATTATTATTATTATTATTATTATTATTATTATTATTATTATTATTATTATTATTATTATTATTATTATTATTATTATTATTATTATTATTATTATTATTATTATTATTATTATTATTATTATTATTATTATTATTATTATTATTATTATTATTATTATTATTATTATTATTATTATTATTATTATTATTATTATTATTATTATTATTATTATTATTATTATTATTATTATTATTATTATTATTATTATTATTATTATTATTATTATTATTATTATTATTATTATTATTATTATTATTATTATTATTATTATTATTATTATTATTATTATTATTATTATTATTATTATTATTATTATTATTATTATTATTATTATTATTATTATTATTATTATTATTATTATTATTATTATTATTATTATTATTATTATTATTATTATTATTATTATTATTATTATTATTATTATTATTATTATTATTATTATTATTATTATTATTATTATTATTATTATTATTATTATTATTATTATTATTATTATTATTATTATTATTATTATTATTATTATTATTATTATTATTATTATTATTATTATTATTATTATTATTATTATTATTATTATTATTATTATTATTATTATTATTATTATTATTATTATTATTATTATTATTATTATTATTATTATTATTATTATTATTATTATTATTATTATTATTATTATTATTATTATTATTATTATTATTATTATTATTATTATTATTATTATTATTATTATTATTATTATTATTATTATTATTATTATTATTATTATTATTATTATTATTATTATTATTATTATTATTATTATTATTATTATTATTATTATTATTATTATTATTATTATTATTATTATTATTATTATTATTATTATTATTATTATTATTATTATTATTATTATTATTATTATTATTATTATTATTATTATTATTATTATTATTATTATTATTATTATTATTATTATTATTATTATTATTATTATTATTATTATTATTATTATTATTATTATTATTATTATTATTATTATTATTATTATTATTATTATTATTATTATTGATTGGGGTCGGCCGCCTGTCAAGTAACCGCCTGCTGGGCAGGCCCTGGGATGATTCCAGTCAAAGCTCAAAGGACCAGTCTCTAGCAAGAAATTGAAACAGAGGCATTAAACGCTAAGGATGGCCGCCGGCTGCTGGGACCATAAGCCATCCCAGCCTGCTGGAACCTAGCAGCCACTGCCCGAAGTCCGCCTGCCCTAGGGAAGTCCCGGGTCGACAGAGTCGGTACCCCCGGGGGCCCTCTCGTCATTTCGCCTAAGGTAATTAGGAATGGGTGGACGAGAAGCTGCCACTTGTCACTTCTCTATCCAACCATTCTTCTCCCACTTCTCTCTCTTGTGGGAAGGTATAAATACCTCCTCATTTCCCACATGAGAGGGGTTGGATTTTCTCTCTCTAGACTCTTACTCCTAAAAACGCCACCTAGCTCCTCAAGAACTAGGTTCATCAAGGCAATTCACGGGCTGACTTAGGCATCGGAGAGGGTTCCCTCGGACAACCTCCGAGGCCCTGTGCGTTCATTGTGCAGGGAGCAGGCCGACTCCGCCGGGAAGGTCCGATCCAGGGAGTGAGTCGAAAGAGAGGTTCAAGGAGGTCGAGCAATCAATTATTCACCAAGTAACTCAATTATACAACCCGGATCTAGAACCGGGTTAATTGTTTCCATAACCGGAACAATTTGGCGCCGTCTGTGGGGAACTTACGGTTGTGCTCACGAGTTACCCACTAAAATCAACCACTCATAATCACAAAACTAAAACAATCATGCCAGAAATCATTGATGCCAGTGCAGGAACGGGTCCGACGGTCCCACCGGTGACCCCCCTGTATGGTATGCCGCAGTCGGAGAGGGTTCCTCCTGCCACGATCCTAGGGGTAGGGGGAACCAGTCTCCTCGGCGGATCTAACACTGCTGTGACACCTGAGCTGGGAGCGCACCCAGGACACGCTCTTAATCTGACCCCAGCTCAGATGACACAGACAACCGCTTTCTTCTCTGCGATGCTAAACCAGGAGTTCACTCCTGAGGACTTGGTAGGCAGGGTCGCATCGGCTCCCAGGAAACCATCCCCAATCAGCAGGGATGAAGCTGGGGGCACGAGGCGGACCGCCGCCAGGAATGCTTAGAGGAAAGCAAGAAGGACGGCACAAGCGTATGCGCATGTGCAAAGGCGCATTACCACCGGCAACCCAGAGCCACCTGTCCAGCAGGCGTTCTCCATTCACACAACAGAATCAGCGTCTAGAGAGCAGGGAGGCTTATCTCGAGGGTTACAGGAGCGAATGAGGCCCAGGGAGCCTATGTCAAAACGCTTGGGAGAAAAGCCAGGCGGAGTTTTCTCTAGGCTGACACCGGCGGCCAGGGAGCAGTCAGCCCCTGGTTTATCCCAAAGCCTACAGTCAAGGCTCAACCGGGGGCAACCGCTCGAGTCTAAGTACCACCAGGGTGAGAGCTTCTGTCACTCTCAGAGGAAAAGACCCAGGCAAGTCTCCCCTGAGACAGAAGATGAAGCAGCAAGCAGGCCGCCTCCAAGGCACCGCTCCCCCAGTTTGAGGAAACTGGCCCATAAACAATGGGATACTAACGGTAACCAATCTTGGGAAAGCAGGTCACGATTGGTAGGCAGGCCCACAAAAACCCCACTTCATCCTGAGGTACAAGAATACCCCATTCCAAAAATTAAAATGCCCACCATTAAGTTTGATGGGACAACAGACCCAGAAGACCACCTGGCAGCGTTTGGGAGCCACATGGGCATGTACGACGTAGATGATGCCATCTGGTGCAAAGTTTTCCCAACCACCCTGGTAGGGCTCGCACAAGGATGGTTCAGAGACCTCCGTCAGGGGTCAGTCAGGTTCTTCATAGAGCTGGCCGAGATCTTCCTCGAACAATATGCAGGGAATAAAAGAAGACGCCTCACCCGCTTCGATCTTATGACCTTGAAGCAGAAAAAAGGTGAAAGTGTGAGGGAGTACCTGAGAAGGTTTGATCTGTCCTACCAGCAGGTCAAGGAGATCGATGATTCCACCGCCGCCTACGCCCTGACAATCTCCCTACTTCCAGGGGAAATGAAAAACCAGATGATCAGGGCCCAGCCAGAAACTTTGGCCATGGCCAGGAAAATTGCGGAAGGGTTCATTCTGCAGGAGAAGTTCCACGGCCTGACGGATACCCCTGCAGGCCAAACAAGGCCTCAAGGGGGACCGCAGGGTGGATGGGGCAGAAGTGAGCCAGGCAAGTAGAGGGAAGAGGGAGACACTCCCAAGAAGGAGCGCACTGTCTACCAGCCCAGGTTCGACAGCTACACTGCCCTGAACAAATCCAGGGCGGAGATCTTCGAACTGGAAAAAGAAACTGCTAAGTGGAATCGCCCGAACAAGCCTCGTAGCCCGAAAGGAGACCCCAAGAAATTCTGCACTTTCCACGACTGCATAGGCCACACCACCGAGGAATGCCGTCACCTGAAAGACGAGATCGAGAAGTTAATCAGGAACGGATGGTTAGCCAACTACGCAGCCAAGAATAAGTCTCAGAAGGAAGTATCTGAAAAACCCGAGGGGTCAGTGCAGAACCGCATGGTGATCCACGTGATTTCAGGGGGCACTGAGGGCCAGCTCAGTCGAAGAAGCCAAAAAAGACAAATGCGTGAACTAAGGAACCAGATCTGCTATGCTGAGAAAGCAGGGAGTCCAAGGGGAGTGACATTAAGCATCACCCCTGATGATGCAGGGCGCGTAGTATACCCGCACAGTGACCCTTTGGTGCTGTCCCTAGAGATTAGCAACCACATTGTGCGGAGGTGTATGGTAGACACTGGCGCATACACAAATCTACTGTACAAAGACGCCTTCGAAAAAATGGGCCTTGAAAAAAGGCACTTACGACCTGCCCCCGGATCGTTATACGGGTTCAGCGGAGCAGGCGTGCTGCCCATGGGAGTCATAGACCTACCCGTAACCTTTGGGGAAGGCTCCACTGCCAGAAACGTCAGAGCAACCTTTGTCGTTGTGGATGCAAGATCCGCCTACAACGCCCAAATCGGCAGAGCCACCCTGGATGAAATCGAGGCGGCCATCTCCATCAGGGCCCTCACCATAGCATATGTCACCGATTTCGGACTAGAGGGAAAAGTGCGCGGGGACCAAGAGTCAGCTAGACAATGCTACTCCGTGGCCCTGCAAGAACACGAAAAAGAAAGAAAAGGAAAAAGAAAGGCTGACAGTTCCCCCAGCAGGGAAGGCAAAATCCCAGCCGAGCATCAGGCGTCCGACCACCTGGAGCCAGGGCGCGAAAGCATGCTGGTGGACCTAGAGCCAGGGAGGCAGGTCCTAATAGGAGCTGACCTGGAGGAGTCCTACCAGGCTGAACTGATCAAGCTGCTGAAAGAAAACAAAGACGTATTCGCCTACTCGGCAGATGAGATGCCCGGCGTTGATCCATCATGCATCGTTCACAGGCTGAACGTAAGTATGGACGCTCGCCCTGTAAAACAGAAAAAGCAAAATATGTCCGTAGAAAAAGACGCGGCAATCAAGGAAGAGATTGACAAGCTCTTGAAAGCAGATTTTATTGAGGTCTGTGACTACCCAGAATGGCTGGCGAATGTGGTCATGGTCAAAAAATCGTCGGGCGCATGGAGAATGTGCGTGGACTTTACAAACCTCAACAAGGCCTGCCCGAAAGACTGCTATCCGCTCCCCAGAATTGACCAACTGGTAGACGCCACCAGTGGTTACACCATGCTGAGCTTCCTAGACGCCTTTTCAGGGTATCATCAAGTATACTTGTGGCAGTCGGACAGGGTGAAGTATGCGTTCATCACCAGTTCAGGCACCTACATGTACAAGATGATGCCATTCGGGCTTAAAAATGCAGGGGCCACTTACCAGCGTTTAGTTGATAAAGTGTTTGAGAAACAAAAAGGCAGAAACATCGAGGCTTACATTGATGACGCCATCGTAAAAAGCAAAGAAGACAGAGAACACCTGATAGACCTGCAGGAAACCTTCTGCTCCCTGCGCACCTACAAAATGAAACTCAATCCAAAGAAGTGTACATTTGGGGTCCGCTCCGGCAAATTCCTGGGGTTCTTGGTCAGCTCTCGGGGGATAGACGCCAACCCTGAGAAAATTCAGGCAGTTCTAGACCTTCCTGAGCCCAAGACCATTAGAGACATCCAGCGCCTGACGGGCCGCATGGCCGCCTTAGCACGGTTCGTCGCCCGATCAGCAGACAAGGCCACTCCTTTCTTCAAGATACTGAAAGGAAACAAACAGTTCAAGTGGGAAAACGAGCAGAAAGAGGCCTTTGAGCAGTTGAAGGACCATCTTAAGAGGCTCCCCACCCTGGCAAGACCAGTAGCAGGGGAAAAACTTTTCCTCTACATTGCAGTGACCAATATAACTGTCAGCGCGGTTATCTTACGGGAAGAGGCAGGCACCCAGCAACCTATATACTTCGTAAGTCATGCGCTGGGGGCAGCCGAGAAAAATTACCCGATGGTCGAAAAAGCCGCCTACGCAGTCATAATTGCTGCCAGGAAACTCAGACCTTACTTTGACGCGCATCCAGTCGTGGTCCTCACCGACCAACCGCTGGAGAGGGTGTTGGAAAAATTTGAAAAATCAGGGAGATTACTGAAGTGGGCGATCGAGCTGAGTGGGCTAGGTATATCTTACCAGCCAAGAACAGCCATCAAGGCCCAAGCCTTAGCAGACTTCCTGGCCGAGTGCTCCCATTAAGGGGAAGAAGAGACCCCTGCCGAGGAGTGGATCGTGCATACGGATGGATCCTCGACAGCCAATGGCGCAGGCGCGGGCGTCGTACTGACCAGCCCAGGGGGGACGGACTTTGAGCATGCGCTCAGGTTTGTCTTCCCGGCATCTAATAACGAAGCAGAGTACGAGGCAGTACTCGCAGGCGTCAGGCTATCTAAAGCCGCAGGGGCAGAGCGGATTGTCCTGGCGACAGACTCCCAGCTCATCGCCAACCAGATCAATGGTGAATACGAAGCAAGGGACCAAGCAATGGCCACATACCTGGAAATGGTGAAAGAAGAGTTGTCAGGCCTGAAATCATATGAGATCAAACAGATCCCCCGCTCCCAGAACAATCGAGCAGATGCCCTGTCGAAACTGGCAAGTTCCAGTCTACAGGACATACGGAGGTCAGTATGGGTCGACGTCTTGCCTGAGAAATCCACAAACCCCTGTCAGGCAATTAACACCGTGAAAGAAGGATCGGAAAGTTGGATGACTCCCTTCATCCAATTCAAGAAACGTGGTGTCCTGCCATCAGACGCAGCACAATAAAGGAAAATACAGGCTAGAGCAGCCTGGTTCATACTCATTGGGGGGGAACTTTATAAGAAATCTTTTACTTACCCCCTGCTCAAATGCCTACGGGCAGATCAAGCTGCTGAAGTGTTGGAAGATATCCACTCAGGGATTTGTGGGCATCACATCAGGGGGAGATCCCTGGCCCACAAAGCCCTAAGGGCAGGCTACTACTGGCCCACCATGCTGGCGGACGCCAAGAGCCTGACCCAGAAATGCAGAAAATGCCAACTCTTTGCCCCATCAATCCATGCCCCGGCCCAGGAACTCAGGCCAATCCTATCCCCCATCCCCTTCGCTCAATGGGGGATGGACATTCTAGGACCCTTCACGGTGGCCACAGGGGGCAGGAAATTCTTGATTGTCGCAATAGACTACTTCACCAAATGGGTGGAAGCCGAAGCAGTACCCAACATTACTGAGCCGGCGGTCAGGAAAGTGGTCTGGCGAAATATTATCACCAGGTTCGGTCTGCCAAAGATGTTGGTATTTGACCATGGCAGACAATTTGATAATGATCCTCTAAGAATCTGGCTGGAAAGCCACAACATCGCAGTCGCTTATTCAGCCGTCTGTCACCCGCAAACCAACGGACAGGCAGAAGCGGCCAACAAACAAATCTTGAACGGCCTGAAGAAAATGGTGGATGACTGCAAGGGTAGGTGGGCTGACGAGCTTCCCAGTATACTCTGGTCAATCCGAACTACCAGGAAAGAGTCTACAGGCCCAACCCCGTTTGGTCTGGTATATGGAGCAGAGGCATTATTACCAATTGAGGCAAGGATCCCTTCTCTGCGCTCCCTGCAGTACGACCGAGCTGAAAACGAAGCTGCAATGGTCGAGGCCCTGGACCTGGTAAATGAATTAAGGGAGGAAGCTAGCACCAACATCGTTGCCTACCAGCAACGAATGAGGAAAGCCTTCAACACCAAAGTCCGACAGAGGAACTTCGAAATGGGTGAGCTGGTTCTGAGAAAGACACAGGCGGTTGGAAAGTCAAGAGAACATGGAAAGCTGAGTGCCAACTGGGAGGGTCCATACCAAGTGACTCGAGTCCTGGGACCAGGCACATACAAAATCGCCAACCTTGAAGGTCAAGAGCTGCATGCTCACTAGAATGCAGACACTTGAAGAAATATTACGTCTAAACAAAATTCGAGGATAGTTTTTGATTTTTTGCTAAGAAACAAAAGGCGGAGGACGGTCAAAAAATGTCGACGGCTCCGACCACCCAAAAATGTCGCAAATCTTATACTCGTTGCCTGTTCAAAACTTGCGCATTCACACACAAACGAGCAGGGGGCAATAGGGGGAGGCCCCCCTGTTGCCAAAATCAGGAAAAACGAACCCCCCAACAAAAAATCCACCCTGCTTACCTCTGGGCAGGCAGGGGGCAGGCCCCCTGGACTTTGAACAAAAAGCCAGGACAGGCCAGACTAACAAGGACTGGGGGCAGGCCCCCCAACCTTGTATAAAAAACGAAAAGGCCACCCTGCTTACCTCTGGGCAGGCAGGAGGCAGGCCCCCTGGACTTTGAACAAAAGCCAGGGACAGGCCAGACTAACAAGGACTGGGGGCAGGCCCCCCAACCTTGTATAAAAAACGAAAAGGCCACCCTGCTTACCTCTGGGCAGGCAGGGGGCAGGCCCCCTGGACTTTGAACGAAAAGCCAGGGACAGGCCAGATTAACAAGGACTGGGGGCAGGCCCCCCAACCTTGTATAAAAAACGCAAAGGCCACCCTGCTTACCTCTGGGCAGGCAGGTGGCAGGCCCCCTGGACTTTGAACGAAAAGCCAGGGACAGGCCAGACTGACAAGGACTGGGGGCAGGCCCCCCAACCTTGTATAAAAAACGCAAAAACCACCCTGCTTACCTCTGGGTAGGCAGGGGGCAGGCCCCCTGGACTTTGAACAAAAGCCAGGGACAGGCCAGACTGACAAGGACTGGGGGCAGGCCCCCCAACCTTGTATAAAAAACGCAAAAACCACCCTGCTTACCTCTGGGTAGGCAGGGGGCAGGCCCCCTGGACTGTGAACGAAGCCAGGGACATGCTGTGACAGGCACGATTAAACCAACAAGGAAAGGATCCCTGAATTTTAAAACAGTTTGCCATAAAAAGCAAAGAGAAATATTCCACAAACAAAACCCATGAAGGGTGGAAAGGTCTTTACAAAGTTGAAGAAGAAAAGACAAAGTGGCAAATATTACAAACAAGATGGCCATAAGCACTGGCTTAGCACGGAAAGATAAAAGCTCTTATAAAAATAGAGAAGGGGCGTCACGTAGCATCCTGGTGAGCGCCGACATCTGCCTCAGGTTGCCTGGCAGCCCGAGCTTCATTCTTAGCGGTATAGAGACTCCGGAAGGAGTCCTCATCAAAGAAAGGGAACATCTCCCCTATCACCTCCATTACCAACTCCAGAGAGGAGTTGGCACCGCTCACGAAGCTGGCATCCACTGCAGCCTCAGTCTCCTCGGCCAGGGTCTCTTTCTCCTTCGTCCATTCCCCCTTAGCCTGTTCAAAAGTCGACTTGGCCTTTGACAGCTGCTCCTCCAAGTCAGTCACTCTCCCCTTTAGGCGCCCCATCTCGGCCAAAGATAGATTGGCTCGGTCCAACGACTGCCGACTCTCCTTCAGATCAGCCTCTAGCTTGGCAACCTCCTTCACAGCCATTTCCCCCTGCAGCCTCCATTGACCAGCCTGCTTCTTGGCCTCCTCTAACTCTCCCTCTTGCCTTGCCATCTTATCTTTCAAGGAGCTTATCAAGGAGACATCCCTTTCCACCATGGCCAGGCGGTCGGGAGGAGGAGCCCCAGGAGTAACTGTCAGTTCCTCATCACTCAGGCGGCTGAGAGCCGCCAGTTCCGCAGACGCCAGCATAACCTTGGAGGTACGCTGGATATATTGGAGCACTTGATGAGAAGTTGAGGTCACCATTTTTGTAAGGCGATCGGTCAAGACGGCTCCGGAGTCAGAAAGCAAGCCTGACACGTCCACACTGTCACCAGCCGTATAGTGGAACTCTGCATTTTCCTCTGGGAAGGGAGTGCTTGAAGGCTCACGTGCAGGGCGCTTCGCCTTAGAGGTGGCAACATCCGCCTCCAGGTCCACCACGTCAGCACTAGGAGCCTCCCTCCCTCTCTTCCTCCTCAATTCCAAAGGAACACTCTCCCCAGTCCCCTCGGAATTTCCAGGCTGCGTTCCCTGCGAAATCCGAGGGCCAGCCGGAGAGGCACCCTCTTTCTGACTGGGAGAAGGAGTAGCTCCTGAAGTAACCTCCGCCTCCCCCTCATGGATGCTAGGGGTAGGAGTCGCCGGCTTCGACGAAGGCAGCCGGGGTGGGAGAGGTAATCTTCGACCAGCGGCAAAATCTTTCACGAGCTTCATGATGGCTTTGCTTCCTTTCCTAAAATTTGCAGGAAGGGGAGGACGCCTTGAAAGAATGTCCAATTCCTCACTCAGGCCCAACTTCCTGACCTGCTTCTTGGTCCAGCGCCAAGTATAGGAATCTGCAGAAAGGGAAAGGCGGTCATCTAAAAAGCAGGGAGAGATAAAGTCCCTGGAAAATCGTGACAACAAAAAATCCCTAGAACTACCTTCAAGGCCAGGAATCAGGCCCAGGGGAAGCAAATACTCGTCTGTCGTGATGAGCTCCGCATGGGGGAGCCAGAAAGCAGGGCCAAAGTTCCCATGTTTATCCACCACAATCTCAAACTTTTTTACCAAAATCTCCTCCTTCGCGCTCAGCTTGACTTCCAGAGCCTTCCCCCCAACACGTGGGTGATACTCCTCGCGCGTCTCCATGCGGGTGTGAACATGGTTCCTAAAATGTCTAGGAATTTTCCACCCTGACGCGCTATGGACATATATAAAGTTATTTTTCCAGTCTTTAAGGCTGCTCATAGCCGGCCAGACCAAGGCGTACTTTTTATGCCTCAGCAGAGACCAATAACCAGGGGAGCCATCCCCCCCAGATGAGGACACCATTTGAAGACCGACCATGAAACGAAGGGCGTCAATATAAGGCCCCTCGCCATGGAAAAGGCAGGTCCAGGTGTAAGCTACTAAGGATCTAATGGCAGTCGCAGTCAGCTGGGCGATAGCAACATTCATCCTCCTGAAGGTTTCCTCCAGGAAGGGGTGCAGCGGGAATCGCAGGCCAAATTCCAAGGCCTTGTGGTAGACGGCCACACACCCTTCTGGGGGACAACACACTGTGTCCCTTTCCCCAGGGATTACAACCGTGTACCCTTCCCCGAAATTGTAAAATTGTTCAATGGCCTTAGCAGCGTTACTCTCCAAAATCAGGTCCCTGTTTTTGGCCTCAGGGTAGGTCTTTAGGGGGACCACATACTTTTCCTTGTCCAAGAAGTAGGTCTTCCCCCTCTCCCTGCGGATGAGGGGGCCGGCGACCCTGGAAGGATCCACCTCCAGGGCCTCGTCGTCGGAGTCAACCACATCAAAGGGAGCTGGCTCGGGTGACTCAGCACCCTCCCCCCTATGATAATCGTCCTCCTCCCTGGGGCCGACCCCGGAGGAAGAAGCTATGTCACGTCGGCCACCGTCGCCGCCACTAGTTCCCCCGAGCAAAGAATTAAAAGAAAGGGGACGAACTCGCGACATATTGGCTATGGAAGGGAAAAAAGAAGAGAGATTTAAAGAAGTTCTAACCTAAAGACGCCGATAAAGTCGCCAAAGACAGTGATAAAAAGTATTCCTTGCTCCTCGAAGAAATGCTCGGCAAAACGAAGAAGACTCAGGAAGTATAAGGAGTTTGAGATGTCAGGAAAGGTAAAAGAAGAGAATGAAGGGGAAGAAGGGCTTATATAAAGCCCAAGAAGCCCAAAAGGCGATCCCCTGACAAGAGCCTCAACAGTCACCCACGTGTCGCACACTGGGCACGGACTGTTCGCCCTTCCCAAGAAGGGCCTCGAGAAGTTAAAAACGGCAGAAAGAAAGGGCAACCGACGACGTCATTCTAGCATTCAAAAAAAAAAAATGATAAACTTTCATTTCATTAGCCAAGAAGGGGAAAGTTACATCTTGAGACAGATACGAAAAGAAAAATACGTAAGGCCCAAAAAATTCCGGCTTGACAGAAACCAAACACCCTGCTACGCAGGCCTAGTCGTCGTCCAAATCTGGGGAATAATCCCCAGGACTGCCTGGACTCCCGAGATCCGAGCCCCAATCCCAGTCTGGGGAACCCTGGAAAGGATCATCAGGAGCTCCGTCTTCATCCTTGTCGCTCAGGCAACCAAGACCCTCACTGTCATCGGAGTCATGGCTGCTGTCCTCCCAGTCCCTGCCAAAGGGAACGGCCCGAGATTCGTCGCAGGTGCGGCAGCCTGTCTTCTTCATAGGCGAAGAAGGACCTGACGCCAAGGAGGAATCAGTGTCAGATAGGTTGGAGTAAAATTGTTCGGGGTGCAGCCACGGAAAGCACTCGTGGCACCCCCTGTCAAAACAGCCCCCCCTGGGGGCAGCGCCTAAACCTAGGCGCAGCAGGAGGTGAGAACCTCTTGAGGCGCTTGCCCCTCCTAGCAGAAGTCTTTTTACCCGTCCGGCGGGAATAAAGCCGTGAACGGCGACTACGGCGGACAGCTCGATACGCAGCATGAGCATATCGGAGCCTCCAAAACCCTCTAAAGATAAAAGTAACATATCTAACTCCACGACGGATTACAAACTTTTTAATCCAAACCATGATTAAAGACAAAGAAAGTGGAAGGATTGGAGATAAGCTAAGCAGAAAAGTGGAGGAAGCTGGGGTTTTATACAAGAGAAAACACGGCATTAATGACACTCCAACCACCCTGGAAGGAGAGCCACCAATCGGGAACTCTTCACGGTTCCCAAAAATCCACCTAGAGGAGAAGTGTAATCATTGCAAAAGGCACTCTCAACTCTTTGCATACTTGACGTGAGTAGCATAACGTCCCTTGGGAAAGTGCAAAACATTAAATGCTGTGGCAGACATGGAAATCAACCTCCCTCCAAGCAAGAATCGCCAGCAGAAGAAAAGCCTTACTTCCCTCCTACTGACGAAGACCAATTGATTGGGGTCGGCCGCCTGTCAAGTAACCGCCTGCTGGGCAGGCCCTGGGATGATTCCAGTCAAAGCTCAAAGGACCAGTCTCTAGCAAGAAATTGAAACAGAGGCATTAAACGCTAAGGATGGCCGCCGGCTGCTGGGACCATAAGCCATCCCAGCCTGCTGGAACCTAGCAGCCACTGCCCGAAGTCCGCCTGCCCTAGGGAAGTCCCTGGTCGACAGAGTCGGTACCCCCGGGGGCCCTCTCGTCATTTCGCCTAAGGTAATTAGGAATGGGTGGACGAGAAGCTGCCACTTGTCACTTCTCTATCCAACCATTCCTCTCCCACTTCTCTCTCTTGTGGGAAGGTATAAATACCTCCTCATTTCTCACATGAGAGGGGTTGGATTTTCTCTCTCTAGACTCTTACTCCTAAAAACGCCACCTAGCTCCTCAAGAACTAGGTTCATCAAGGCAATTCACGGGCTGACTTAGGCATCGGAGAGGGTTCCCTCGGACAACCTCCGAGGCCCTGTGCGTTCATTGTGCAGGGAGCAGGCCGACTCCGCCGGGAAGGTCCGATCCAGGGAGTGAGACGAAAGAGAGGTTCAAGGAGGTCGAGCAATCAATTATTCACCAAGTAACTCAATTATACAACCCGGATCTAGAACCGGGTTAATTGTTTCCATAACCGGAACAATTATTATTATTATTATTATTATTATTATTATTATTATTATTATTATTTTTAATTATTAGTTTGAGGGCAGCGATCTCACTTGGATTACACTCAACAGAACCCAGAACCTCCTTAAGCCTACACAAGGCCGCATCGAAAGCCGGGCCAGGGGTCAGTATGCCCGCAGCACGTAGCAACGTAGCCTGCAAACCCGCAGATTGCAGTCGGGATGCTACAAAAGCATAATGCAGGACATCTCGAGCGACATACACCCCAAGCCCCCCAAAGGAAAATGGAAGGGTAGCCAGCCGCCACTGCCAATCCCCAAACTTTCTTTAATTTTATTGATAAATCAAAACGAAGTTTACAAAAAATTGGTGGAAAAGAAGTAAATGGGGTGCAACACGAGGCCTTCCTAGGAGGTCACCCATCCTAGTACTACTCTCGCCCAAGCACGCTTAACTGCGGAGTTTTGATGGGATTCGGTGCATTAGTGCGGAGTTCTGCGGAGTTATTATTATTATTATTATTATTATTATTATTCTAGTCTAGGCCCTAAGATGAACAAGACTTTGACTAAGAGCGGTCATGCCTCTAAGCATCGAGGCTTCCCCCAGGGAATAGCACCTTGATGGTGCCACTGGTCTTCACTATCACCGACGCGGTTGTTTTGCCGCCAACCCCAATGTCAGCGGGCTGTGGTGCCTGCTTCTTTATTAGGGGGAAGGTTCCGGCATCCACCAGGTCCTGAATGTCGTGTTTGAGTCGATCACAATCCTCCGTATCGTGACCCCTACCTTGATGATACAGACAATAGGCACTGGGGTCCCAATCTGCCCCTCGGGCCTCACGGGGTGGATCCGCAGTAGGGACGAGCTGGGATAATTGCCAGTCCTCATTGGCAATCCTAAGGGCTTCGGAATAGGTCATGCCCAGGTCAGTGAGGCTTCTAAAGAGATGCCCTCCGAGGGCTGGGACAAACCTTGCCGGCCCTAGCCTCATTTTTTCTTTAGGGATGAAAGGTTTCTCTTCTGTTACCTCACGGGGGGTATTTCGCGTCCCATTGATAGTGTCCTCCAGCCTGCCGAGCTGGAGTAGGATGTTATTATGGGCGTCGTTTATTTGGGCTAGGTTATTCTGAAGTTCCTTAACGAGCCCTAGCATTGCGTTGAGTGGTTAGGTATTGTCGTTGGAAGACATTTCTAAATCTGCAAAGCAGGGGCCAAAGGTGAGACTGGATCGACCGGACGTTTTAGGAACCCGAGCACGCTCGTGATTGAGCGACGCGGAACTGAGGCCCTTGACCCGTGCGTGTATGGTCGTTTGGTTCAGGGACCAGGGTGCTTTAGACTCTTAGTGTATTCGGTGAAACGCCTATGGAGTTTTCATGTCTCTGCAACAAGACGATTTGACACAAACCTTGGCGGTGAGGTTCGAGAGGACTTCTCAGAATGAGACGACCCGAAAAGTAAGACCTCGAGTAGAGGCGATCCTAGTAACTAACACAGACAGTTAATCACACGGTTATACGACGTAAGAGGTTGATCACGATCCCGGCTCAGGATCAAAGAATTTGGATGTATGCTTCTTTCGAAAACTACCGGTTTTGCAAAATTTTGAAAAGGATGGTTTGTGGAGATAGTGTAACGATGGCGTGACGACATCGTTTGCGGCGTGTAGGTGCGTTGCTATGTGTGTGCATCGGAAATGATGACGAAATGTAAATATGTTTTTTTTGGTAGGAGCGCATTTCATTTAGGGGAAACGGTTTTTTTTGAAAATAATTACGTGATGCCTCTATCGAAACTACTATTAATTAGCTAGTTCGATACTCGCGGGGTGCGTGATGCTCGTGATGGAGCGTGAAGTTTGATGACAGTCTCCTTAAAGGTGTGACTAAATCCTTAGTGAGGGATTTAGGTGGTGAATAGTGTTTCTTAGGAACTTCCTCTTTTTTTTAAAAAAACTTTTAAAATTAATGACCCACGTTCGTCGGTTGTACTAACTAGCGTTAGACGGTGGGGGTGTGCATTAAAAAAAAGTGTTTTGAAAGTGTAACCGTTTTTTGAGTTTCTTGACTTCATTAATTGAAGCTTCGGTTGTGCTAACGGTATGTGTGTAAAGAGTTTTTTTTTTCTTTTGAAATAAAATGTAACCGCGTGGTGCCCTTAACCCCATTAATTGGGAGTTTCGATTGCATTAACGGTAATCGTTGTTAATGGGTTTTAATTTGGCCAAGGTGATGGCACTAAAACGTTACATATATTTTTGAAATTGGTGAGTGTAAAATTTGCCATAATAACGGCGTCTAAAAATGTTTTTCCCTTTTCAGAAATCACGATTTGTCCGGAGCATCAGTGTTTTAAAAAAAAAGGTCATTTTGCAAAGAGGAGGTATTTTTGAAAACGGAATTGGGTGCGGTTGAATATGATGGCGTGGTTGAATCCAGATTTTTAGTGTTTTATTTGGGTTGTATTTTTCAAACACGCTACACATAACTAGGAATGCATACACTCATGCAGGATGAAGACACGGGTAGGTTAGGGTAGGCCACCGCCCACGAATTGTCTTTACTTAGGTATTGACAATGATCTGGGGAGACGAGTGTCATACCATCCGTTTGGACTATCCGCTTATTAATCTCGCGGGTTACGCGTTAGGCGGCCGGAGCGTCAACCGAGGATCTCTCCGCGTGCCCCTAAAGATCTTACCGCGAAGAGGTCGATTGGTCCTGATATCGGTTAAGAAATGAGAAATGAGCTTTTTAGGGTCAGAACCTGTAGTGACCACAAATAAGAACTAAGAAATGAGCTTCACCGATCTCGTTCAAGTTACACCACCGCTGGAAACTTGTTTCCAAATCCCCAGCGGAGTCGCCAAATTGTGGACGTCCGTCCGCACCGCCTGGCGCCCCGCGCGGGATCGACCCGGTTTTCATCGTGTGGCGGCGGCCACCAACGCGGAATCTCCCTGCCGGGGGCCGGTCCGATCTCGTATACGGGGCGAAGTGTCGGACCTCGATTTGGATGACGATCCGGACTTGTACTAGACGGGTGCGGGCACCCGTGTTTCCGTTTGGGAATCGATCGAGTCGTGGTTGTAAATGTTTAAAGGCCGATTCATTTGGTAAGGCGACCTTTTTAGTGAACTGAATTCGTTGCCGATTTGTGGAGTCGCCACCGAGTCAATTACGGGGACTCGGAAACCGTTCAAGTCAACTTTGATCCCTTGCCGGCTCAAAGTTGAGTGGCACGGGACCTAAAGATAAAAACTTGTACCCTTAAGCACTCGATGCCTGGAATGACTCTCATTGCCAATGGTTTCGGACATCCGGAAACCGTCGATTCTGGGTAAGGGGTGAGGGTACGTATTGGGAAGCCAACATCCGATAGATGTCAACACCCAATCCCGCCCGCACTATAGCGGCTCTACTAATCAATCGGTGGGCTGATATTCTAGTTCTTTTGTTGTGGTGGAAGTACTGTAACATCCGTTATTTTAACCCTATGTTTCTTGCTACGTCGGTTGTTTTAAGAACAGGTAAGTTTTATCGTCGAAGTAGTTGTGTTTACATTCTTTGCATGCGATTTCACGTGACAAGCAAGCCATGAAAAGATGCATGTAGGAGAGTAGAGAGTACTAATATTATAAGTATTAGCAAATCAGTTTTAACGTAATAATACAGATATTAGTCGTTCTCGTGGTACACCTTACCTTGTATTCTGCTTAGGATGCATCGGTTCGGTATTAATAGAGATGCATCGAACTTAATAAGGCGAGCACCGGGACTAATACGGAACCCGACCATCACTTTGTTCGGTTTTAGTTATTTTACGTTTTGAATTCTGTGTTAGGTGATTTAGCATGCGATTATAAGGTCATAAAAGCAATAAATCATACGAAAAACTGTAAATGCGAATGTAAGTAAATCACATTGTGAGGAGTTACACCCTCGGAGTATATACTAAACGGGACTCGATGCGTAGATAAATTTGAGAACGGATCCCGGAATTACTCGGGTCTATTTAGTGTGTTTTAGTATTTGTGGTTGAAGTTGGGACGTTACGTATTTTAGTAGATGCTCGTGGGCCTAGCGCCCACATCTAATGTTGTCGTAGTGCATAATAATAGAAAGTATAAATATGGAAAGTTTTGTTTAGATGGCAACCTAGTGACGACTCGATCAACAGGCGGATCCTCCTAGCTTGACCAGTAACTCCGGTAGAACTCTGTTACCGTTTGACCTTCCCGCGGCTACTCCGGCAGAGCTTCGTTGCTAAGGACTAGTTCTGTGGCTAATCCGGCATAACTTTGTTACTAGTTTTGAGCTAGTCGTGTAAGCCCCTAGGAATTCTAACGCAATACAGTGGCGGAAACACTGTAGAAGTGGGATTATAACACACTGTAGCTATGTCTTGATTAAATAAAAATGGTAAGTCAATACATAAGCCATAAAATAAAAATGGCTACAAAATAAAATAAATAAAATAAAATCCATAAAAAGGGTTTTTAACAATCCATAATACCATGATCTTATTAAAACAAGCAGAATCCATAACTGCTCGCTAGCCCACCCGAAGGGAAACACATACACCTGCCATGTTAAAAACATAACAGCCACAATCAGTGGGGAGCAACGCCAACGTTCTCCCAGCGGCATGACAGGATTTTAAAACAGTAATTACTAATATAGGAAAAATAGTAAAGACGGAAACCAGTAAAACATTATAATGAAAATAAGTTTTCAGTGAAAAACTTCACGTATCGAAACAATATAATAAAAATGAGTTTTCCGGAGAAAACATAAAACACTTGCCAACCTGCAAATCAAAATTATATCGATAATAATAAAAATATTCAAAATGGCGTTATGGACAGGATTAATGTAGAATCTAGACTTTCACTAGGACAATACTAAACTAGCTTCGAGAACTTAGTCAAAACAAACCAGACTTGGGTCTCTAACTAGGCAACTCAACTATAACAGGACTACGTGCAGCGAGGTCCTGGCTTAAGTAATGTACACCCCTCCTGGACACCAACCGTAACTCAGTTCAACCCGACGGCGACTTACACGATGCGATATCTAAGTTTAAAGTTAAAATATACACACTCCTGAACACAAACCATGCTCAGTTCAACGACCAATGTGTCTCAACATAGACACACCAGCTTTATAGTTGATGGCAAAACGTACATCCCAGACTATATTACTCTAAACCCACACTTGTCCTTATTCCATAACTCCAAAACAAGCCATTATCGATATATATAAAAGACATCATCGTTATAGATAATAAGAGAACAAAAGGAAAAATGATCACTTTCCAAAGAGGAAACTTTCTATTTAAGGAAACTTTTATGTTTAGAAACTTTACCAAAAATAGCATCATATCAAAATAGCGAAAATATTAGTTTATAATAATACCACATTTTTAGTATACGATATAGATTTATAAAACTAGTACTTTCGGCCTTAACGATACTAATTCTTAAAATGAGAACATTTGAGTTAATGAAATTATTGAAACGTCATACAAGTGTTTATAAAATGATTTAGAAATCTCTTAAACATTTTAAATACTACTAATTAGGGTGTTTCCAAAATTTTCAAAACTAAAATTCCCTAATCATTATTAGTTTCGACAATACGATTATAAATAGGATTTTACGGCAAATGTCAAATTAAATCTTTTAACGTCTTTTATTTAATTAAACCATTGAATACATTAAGAGTATGTTAAGGGATGATTTAACTCACAAAGTTTCAGATTTAAATACTTTCAAAATGGCTGGAAATATTATTCTTTTGGGTAAGATGAAGCATTTTAACGATAAATCATAATTTGTCCAAAAATCAAAACTTATTAATTAGAGACTTTAATAAATAGTACAAAAATTACGTAAAATAGCTAAAATATATTTATGGACATTCTGTCCAGAAAAGAAAATTTTCGAGAATGCTTAGTCTCGGGTTTTTAATGGGTTTTCTCGTTAATCGTCTAACCTCGACAATAACGATTAATAAAAATAGTAAGTACAAAACGATTTAAGTATTAATGTCCAAAAATTATTATTAAAATTAAAAATCATCATTTTTCATAATATACTAATTTTCCAGACTTTCCAAAATTCCAAATTTACCAAATTCCAATAAAACCGTCATTAAAACCCGTTTTCACAATTAACGATTTCGCTAATAAAACTTATCGTTCCGAACATTTATTAAGGCACTAAAAATCATAAAATTACATTTTATTATGAAATCATCAAAATCATATTTTTTTCCAGATTTAATCCAAACACCAGAAATTGAGAATTTAAACAACAAACGCGGTTTTAACGATAAACGATGATTTAAAGTGATTAATTAATTCATCCACTTAACAATTCCGAAAAATTATGAAAACATTCAGAAAATTCCATTTCATCAGAAAGTTTCACCACGTAAAAAATCAGATTAAAATAAAACGTTTAAGTACTAGAACTAAAAATCAGTTTTTAATCGTTTTTGTCCGATACCGGTAATAATTCAATAATCGATATCAAAAATATCAGAAAAATGCCAAATTATTAAATATCATCAAAATTCTCATTTTTACAGAATCAAATCATATATTACAAGTTTAGGCCGAATATTACGATTTTACAAATTAATATGACGATTTAATCGTTAATCTCGTGAAAGCGATAAAAATTACCGAAACATGCAAATTTCCAACTTTTAAAATTTTTCCAGATTTTATGACATACATATATTGCAAAACAAAACATAAAAATATATACATGCAAATACTCAATTAAAATCATGAAATACCGAGTAACATCGACGTTACCTCTACTCCAAGTCTGAATCGATTATATATTCGTCGGCCTCGGGATCGTCCACAAATCCTACCAAACATGAAAATCATGGCAGAAAAATACCGTGAGAAAACTAATAACAATCAAGGTAAATATTGATCGAAAACGACGTCGATTATTACCTTAACAAAGGGAACAAAAAGAGGATTATTATGACGATAAAAATGATGCGATCGAGGCTCGAATTAAGCAAAAGTCAGCCTAGGAGAGGAGAGGAGTGCCACGGCCAGAAAAGAAGAAGAAGAATTTTTTTCTTATGTTAAAAGTGAATAAAAGATGTAAGAAAATGGATGGTTTTGTTAAGAATGAATGGCATTAAATTTTTGATGAAAACTAGGTGAAGTGTGTAAGAAACCAGCCAAAAGAATGAAAGTGAGGAAGAGTGAAAAGTTTGAGTAATAAAGCGTGGAATAAATGGAAGAAAATAATCTTACGTTTACGGTTTAACGTGATAAAATGAAACGTATTAATAAAACGTAGTAAAATTATGACAAGAAGCTTTGTCGGTCCAAAATATGGGGAAAATGTCTCAAATAATTTATCAGATGATAAAAAGTATAATCGTAAAATAGTTAAAGACATTTCAAGGTAATTCAAGTAAACCTCGCGTAAGAAAATAATTATTCGCGAAACTTCGTAATAAAATCATTAACGGCTAATTTTTGTAAATAACATTATTTACTAGTTGAAAATATTATATAAACGTATTCAAACATTTTTAGGAAAAGGAATAACTTAAATCCGAGTTTAAAAACGTCAACTATAAGAGAAATAGAATTCCTTGCGGAAAAAATAATTGGTTTACGAAGAAACCAAATAAATGGATTTAAAAAGGATTAAAATCTTTAAAATTAAAAATAAAAATTATTAAACTCAAAAATTAAAATAGAGCTTAGTAAAATGATGAAATGCAAGGCCGGAATGTGGCAGGGTTATGACAGAGTCATAACGGTAAAGACAAAAACGCTAGAAAAAATAGCGGGTGTTACAATCCTCCCCACTAAAAGAAAGTTTCGTCCTCGAAACTAAGGATAAGTAGAAAGTAGTTGAAATTACCTCACTCGAAAAGATGGGGATACAAAGTTCGCATAAAAATTTTACTTTAAAAGAAAATTTTACAACTTTCAAAGTGATACGAAATCGAATGCAACTATTTATTCCAAGAGGAATTGAGCTAAGCTACCCGAAGTTTAAAAAAAAAATTAAATAATGAAATCGTAAAGTAAAGTTATTTGATAAAATAACGACGACAAATAACATTTGTAAATGAACTCGAAGAAACTTGGGTAACCAAACATTTTCAAAACAAAAGTAAATCAATTTGATTAAGAATAATTCAATAATATTTCGTTTTATGACAAAACAGAATTTAGTTTGGAGAAATCAAATTTTGTTGTTAGTAAAAATCGAACCAACCGTCAAACATTTTCAATAACAGATTCAAAAGTCCACCAACAATAAAACGAAAACTAATTTCAAAATATTAAAATTTTGAAAATGTTATCAAAGTAAATATGAAAGTTTTCAAAAATGTTATCAAACCATAAAATAATTTCGACATTGTTAAAACGTTTTATGTAATAATCAAATAGAAATTGAATATTTTGGAAATATGAAAGTCTTCATAAAAGTCCGATTGCTTGAAAATAAAAATGAAATAATTTCGAAATAATTTAAAATAAATTATTTAGGCATTTTGAGACAGATCTAGATATAATTATCAACCAAAGATAAAACAAAAGTGAAGTATCAAGTTCTTAAATTATAATTGAAAAAGGTTAAGTCTCACGATATCCGAAAAGTTGAAGTTAGTCAAACTTTGTACAAAACGGCAACTTCACAATTAGAAATTATAAGTGAAAATGTTAGAATTTTACAATAATCCTTTTTTTTAAACAAGTCAAACTTTTTATAACACAAGTCCAGGGAAAATAATAAATGGATAAATAGAGTCAAAGTCAACGACAAATCGAAACAAAAGTTTTCAAACCCGATAAAGAAGTCGAAAGGGATTGGCTGAAGAAGAAGAAGCGGGATTCAAGAGAAGCTAAGGGGAGGACGAATTTGAGAGTCAAATAGAACTCTCAAGGACTGAAGAATTAAATCAACCATCTCGAGATTCCCGGTACGACTCCCACAACCCGGGTCCCTAATTTCCATCAAATAACGTTAAGTCCAATATTAGGCACTAGGTTGTACTACTCGGTCACTATCTCCAAAAAAATGTCTTACGTGACTATCCAATCGTTCAAGCGACACGATACTAATCCACAAATGCTTTAGAATCAAACCCACAATTAAGATTCTAACGGTTAACAAAACATACCTAAACCCTTGATCGATAAGGCTCCTAATTTCAAAACTCATAAGGTTTGAACTCGAGGTATGCTCCAAATTTCTCGAGTAAGGAACACTAAACAAGGTCCACCAATATAACAATGCTTGGGCACAGAATCCTCAAAATGATTACCAACATGTTTATAATGCCAAAAGAAGTTGGGGAAAGTATAACAAATCCTCAAATACGCTCAAACCTATAGGTAATGGCGCAAACACTCACATCTTCAAACACGTAATTGGGCTAAGGTTTCTAAAAATTCCACCAAATTTCATATTGTATCAGTGAAACCACCAAAATATCTATTAAATCAACGAAGCCACAATCTCGTTGGTCTAAGGTTATAACAGTCCCAATAAGATGATCCGTATTATAATATTTCTCAAAACAGCACAATAAAACCAAACTGTGATTGTGCAAGATAGTTCTCTTCTCTAGGGACAACAACAATTTATCCCAACTTAGATCACTCAACCCCAAAGTTCATAGGTTACAACCTTAAACGACGATCAACGATCTAATCCTTAAGAAATACGGGTAATCTATGTCAACCAAAATTTCTAACGACATTAATGAAAACCTTGAATGGTACCACAACACTCAGTCTAACACCTTAAACAGTACTCTATGATCCCAAATATTCGCGATGCGTCCATTAAATAAATAAGCATTAGGTAAAGAATCCAAAGTAATATTATCAGTTACCCTTAGTTTGGTTCTAGGTTAGGTACTAGGTATCCATCCATCAAATACGACATACTCTCTTACTACTCCTAAATATATCCAACTCCAAGTACCCCAAAATAATCAAGGTAACCTATAACCCAAGGTTCAGTGTATAAAGTATCATCCAAATTCCATTAAGCAACATTTTGCTATTCAAATTAATCCTCAAGAATTTCTTACTTGCTTAGAAAGTAGGGCAGACTCAAAATCCTCAAACCAGGTAACAAGGGTTTACTAAACCTCAAACATCTATAACACGGGTTCACTAAGACAGAATCCGGTCTAACAAAAGAATCTCAAGAGAAAGATGGTAGAATAGAAGAATAGAACAAGGATTCACCAAGAAAATGAAGATGAGAAAATATAAGAGAAGAATTGGAAGAAATAGAGGAAGGAAGAAAAGAATCGATGATCCTATATTACTAAGTTCTTGAACCAGAGGAGAATCTTCAATCCTTCAGAGTTCACGAGGGAACAAAAAGGATTACTTCATTTTCTTGTAGAGGAACGAGCACACAAGTCTTGGGTTGCTCCATCTGGATCTACTACTGCAACGTCACGGAACAGGGATCTACTCTTAATCATCTAACCTGTAGCTTGAGCAAACTAAACCGGAGCTGAAAAGTCACCATCGACCTCTTTCTTGGGGCACAAAGTTGTCCACTCGAGTCAGCAGGCGTTGAGAGTGCTAAGCAGGTCTTGTCCCGATCTGGAGCAGCATATCAGCATCTTGTTCTTTCATCTTCTTCTCGATAAAAGAAACAAATATTCAATGCTACTCATTGAGTTACAAGAACAAATAATCCTAACAGTTAAGTCCTTATTTGTTCTACCCATTTCTAATAATATTTTTATTTACTTTTTAAATAATTTACAGGTATTTTTCCCTATTTCAGGTGTAAGCGTCGGGAGCAGTGCTGCTCTGATACCAACTGTAATCCCCTAGGAATTCTAACGCAATACAATGCCGGAAACACTGTAGAAGTGGGATTATAGCACACTGTAGCTATGTCTTGATTAAATAAAAATGGTAAGTCAATACATAAGCCATAAAATAAAAATGGCTACAAAATAAAATAAATAAAATAAAATCCATAAAAAGGGTTTTTAACAATCCATAATACAGTGATCTTATTAAAAACAAGCAGGATCCATAACTGCTCGCTAGCCCACCCGAAGGGAAACACATACACCTGCCATGTTAAAAACATAACAGCCACAATCAGTGGGGAGCAACGTCAACGTTCTCCCAGCCGCATGACAGGATTTTAAAACAGTAATTACTAATATAGGAAAAATAGTAAAGACGGAAACCAGTAAAACATTATAATGAAAATAAATTTTCAGTGAAAAATTTCACGTATCGAAACAATATAATAAAAATGAGTTTTCCAGAGAAAACATAAAACATTTGTCAACCTGCAAATCAAAATTATATCGATAATAATAAAAATATTCAAAATGGCGTTATGGACAGGATTAATGTAGAATCTAGACTTTCACTAGGACAATACTAAACTAACTTCGAGAACTTAGTCAAAACAAATCAGACTTCGGTCTCTAACTAGGCAACTCAACTATAACAGGACTGCGTGCAGCGAGGTCCTGGATTAAGTAATGTACACCCCTCCTGGACACCAACCGTAATCCAGTTCAACCCGACGGCGACTTACACGATGTGATATCTAAGTTTAAGGTCAAAATATACACACTCCTGAACACAAACCATGCTCAGTTCAACGACCAATGTGTCTCAACATAGACACACCAACTTTATAGTTGATGGCAAAACGTACATCCCAGACTATATTACTCTAAACCCACACTTGTCCTTATTCCATAACTCCAAAACAAGTCATTATCGATATATATAAAAGACATCATCGTTATAGATGATAAGATAACAAAAGGAAAAAGGATCACTTTCCAAAAGAGGAAACTTTATATTTTAGGAAACTTTTATTTTTAGAAACTTTACTAAAAATAGCATCATATCAAAATAGCGAAAATATTAGTTTATACTAATACCACATTTTTAGTATACGATATAGATATATAAAACTAGTACTTTCTGCCTTAACGATATTAATTCTTAAAACGAGAACATTTGAGTTAATCAAATTATTGAAACGTCATACAAGTGTTTATAAAATGATTTAGAAATCTCTTAAACATTTTAAATACTACTAATTAGGGTGTTTCCAAAATTTTCAAAACTAAAATTCCCTAATCATTATTAGTTTCGACAATACGATTATAAATAGGATTTTACGGCAAATGTCAAATTAAATCTTTTAACGTCTTTTATTTAATTAAACCATTGAATACATTAAGAGTATGTTAAGTGATGATTTAACTCACAAACTTTCAGATTTAAATACTTTTAAAATGGCTGGAAAGATAATTCTTTTGGGTAAGATGAAACATTTTAACGATAAATCATAATTTGTATAAAAATCAATACTTATTAATTAAAGACTTTAATAAATAGTACAAAAATTACGTAAAATAGCTAAAATATATTTATGGACATTCTGTCCAGAAAAGAATTTTTTTGAGAATGCTTAGTCTCGGTTTTTTAAAGGGTTTTCACGTTAATCGTCTAACATCGACAATAACGATTAATTAAAATAGTAATTACAAAACGATTTAAGTATTTATAACCAAAAATTATTATTAAACTTAAAAATCATCATTTTTCATAATATACTAATTTTCCAGACTTTCCAAAATTCCAGATTTACCAAATTCCAATAAAATCGTCATTAAAACCCGTTTTCACAATTAACGATTCCGCTAATAAAACTTATCGTTACGAACATTTATTAAGGCACTAAAAATCATAAAATTACATTTTATTATGAAATCATCAAAATCATCTTTTTTTCCAGATTTAATCCAAACACCATAAATTGAGAATTTAAACAACAAACGCGGTTTTAACGATAAACGATGATTTAAAGTGATTAATTAATTCATCCACTTAACAATTCCGAAAAATTATGAAAACTTTCAAAAAATTCCATTTCATCAGAAAGTTTCACCACGTAAAAAATCAGATTAAAATAAAAGGTTTAAGTACTAGAACTAAAAATCAGTTTTTAATTGTTTTTGTCCGATAACGGTAATAATTCAATAATCGATATCAAAAATATCAGAAAAATACCAAATTATTAAATATCATCAAAAATCTCATTTTTACAGAATAAAATCATATATTACAAGTGTAGGCCGAATATTACGATTTTACAAATTAATATGACGATTTAATCGTTAATCTCGTAAAAGCGATAAAAATTACCGAAACATGCAAATTTCCAACTTTTAAAAATTTTCCAGATTTTATGAGATACATATATTGCAAAACAAAACATAAAAATATATACATGCAAATACTCAATTAAAATCATGAAATACCGAGTAACATCGACGTTACCTCTACTCCAAGTCTGAATCGATTATATATTCGTCGGCCTCGGGATCGTCCACAAATCCTACCAAACACGAAAATCATGGCAGAAAAATACCATGAGAAAACTAATAACAATCAAGGTAAATATTGATCGAAAACGACGTCGATTATTACCTTAACAAAGGAAACAAAAAGAGGATTATTATGACGATAAAAATGATGCGATCGAGGCTCGAATTAAGCAAAAGTCAGCCTAGAAGAGGAGAGGAGTGCCACGGCCAGAAATGAAGAAGAAGAATTTTTTTCTTATGTTAAAAGTGAATAAAAGATGTAAGAAAATGGATGGTTTTGTTAAGAATGAATGTCATTAAATTTTTGATGAAAACTAGGTGAAGTGTGTAAGAAACCAGCCAAAAGAATGAAAGTGAGGGAGAGTGAAAAGTTTGAGTAATAAAGCATGGAATAAATGGAAGAAAATAATCTTACGTTTATGGTTTAACGTGATAAAATGAAACGTATTAATAAAATGTAGTAAAATTATGACAAGAAGCTTTGTCGGTCCAAAATATGGGGAAAATGTCTCAAATAATTTATCAGATGATAAAAAGTATAATCGTAAAATAGTTAAAGGCATTTCAAGGTAATTCAAGTAAACCTCGCGTAAGAAAATAATTATTCGCGAAACTTCGTAATAAAATCATTAACGGCTACTTTTTGTAAATAACAATATTTACTAGTTGAAAATATTATATAAACGTATTCAAACATTTTTAGGAAAAGGAATAACTTAAATCCGAGTTTAAAAACGTCAACTCGAAGAGAAATAGAATTCCTTGCGGAAAAATTAATTAGTTTACGAAGAAACCAAATAAATGGATTTAAAAAGGATTAAAATCTTTAAAATTAAAAATAAAAATTATTAAACTCAAAAATTAAAATAGAGCTTAGTAAAATGATGAAATGCAAGGCCGAAATGTGATAGGGTTATGACAGAGTCATAACGGTAAAGACAAAAACGCTAGGAAAAATAGCGGGTGTTACAAGTCGATCACAGGCACCTCGGTATTGAGTGGGGTGCTCGAAGGTGAGGAGTAGCGTCGATGTCACTTTTTATCGGAACTACGATCGAGTGGATCGTTTGCCTCGTGTGTCGGAGTGCGAGCCCTTAGCGAGAGTTTATAGGGGGAAGAGAATAATGAGAATTGTGTGTCGAAATGAGGGCGTGAAGGGAGTATTTATAGGTGTTCTCGGCCCTCGTCACCGGTATGGGCGCCTGAGCTGGGGCGCACCAGGACTCATACGCCGGGGCTAAGGCGTGGTGAGACCAAGGTGCGTAGGGCGGGGCGGTTGGGATTTTGAGGATACGGTTTTGATACTTTCCAAAACCGTGGGTCGGGTGTATAATACATTTCTTGGGTGTTAAGGTTTCCCGCGGCTTCACCTAGCGCCGTGGGTTTAGTGGGCCTCAGGTGTTCATCCCGAGGTTCGCTTGACACGGTGTTGACTCGGTTCGAGTTTCGGGGCCGACTCGGGGTCCCGGTGTCGGAATTAACTCTAATTAGTGTCTATGTGACCGTAACGACACGACTAAGGCTGCCATTATGTTAGTTTTAATTTTGCCGAGTAATTATTTGATCTGTTCTATAGGAAAACTACCTACAACATCGCGAACCCGCGTCGCGTTGCAGTCCTATCGTCATCGGGTGTTTGTTGGGCACTTCTGCAGCCACCAGGTCCAAATCTGGGTGTCTACAAATTGCTATTACAGTAACATAAATGCACGTTGAGAAAATGATTTTGATGATGATGTTAAAGTAACATATTGTACTCGTTAGAGAAACACAACTTAGGAATTAAAGTAACACATTGTTTGCATGGATGTATTGTTGTTTAATTTTGTGCAGGGGGTATTGGCAAAGATGCGAACGCGCAGGAGAACATTGAAAAGGGTGGAATTTTATTCATTTAATTAATCATGGATTAATAACAATCGTTCATTGCTCTCGTTTTAGTGTAGATTCTATGTTTAACGTATGCTTCACTGATATTATTGTTTTGTTTTATGAAGCAGACATGGCTTTGAAGTAACATACGTTATGAATTACAGTAACACCTAATTCTAATTAGAGTAACACAAACACGTATGAGTTGAAGTAACTTCCTTTAAGAGTTAAAGTAACACAACTTATGAGTTGAAGTAACACGTATGTCCCATGGGCGTAACGTTTTTTAATTTCTTGCAGGAAGCATTGGAAAAGAACCGAATGCACAGGAATGGTGCAGAGATGTGGGTGAGGCTTTCACTCCGTACATGAAGCAAGTATTCAGAACAATTGATGAGGCAGTGGAATTTTACAAGATCTACGCGCTGGCTTGCAGATTTGATGTGAGAAAGTATACCACAAAGCGATGGTACGGTGGTGAGATAAAGTCGAAGCTCCTAGTCAGCAACAGACAGGGTTTTATGAAATCTGTTAAAGCTGTTAACGATACACCTGCGGCTGTGAAAGTTGTTAACGATGCAGCTGGGAAAGGAGCTGTTGTGGACGCGCTTAAAAAGAAGACGAAAGTCTGTCGTTGCGGGTGCAATGCAAGGATTAGGCTGTTCAATAAAGGCGGCATTCTCAAGATTGATAGGTTCCACATTGGTAGCAACCACGAACTGATCTCACCAAAAGACAAAGAATTCCAAAAGCTGTCGAGGAACATGACAAAGTACCACAAGCAAATGATCTTGAATAATTCACGGGTATGGAGTAACACAATTTTTTTAATAGAGTAACATGTGTGTAAGGTGGGTGTAACACCCTTTTTTAGGGGTGGTAACAGCTGGATTAGACCAATGTCTGCATAATCTAACTACTTTTGCTAGAGTAACACCAGTGATTCTATTGAGTAACACTACTTAAGGATAAGACTAACACAACTGGGTGTATTCCTACAATAAAGTTGCTACTGTAACATCATCATATCTTTACAGTAACACTATTACAACATAAGTGTAACACGAATTGTCTACAATAACATATATAAATGTTCTACACATTGGCGATGAATTTAGTTTGTTGGGCATGTAATTCACTAGTTCTTGGTTCTTGTTTTCAGCTGAAGATTGGCACAACGCGGACATACAACATGTTCAAGGAGCAGGTAGAGGGATTCGCAAACGTGGGTGCGAGCTTGGTCGACTTCAAAAACTGGGGAAGAGATATAAAGTGCTTTCTACATGAGAGGGACGGTCAGCTATTCATTGATCGCTTCAAAGACATGGCTAAAAATAGGAAGGGGTTCTATTTTGACTACGAGCTGGATGAAGATGGGAGTGTGAGCAAGGTTTTTTGGGCTGACGGTGAGGCGCGGCGAAATTACCAATTATTTGGAGATGCTGTTTCGTTCGATCCAACATACGGGACGAACAAATATAAAATGTTATTCACGCCGTTCACCGGCGTTGATCATCACAAACAATCGGTAACTTTTGTTGGGGCTCTGATAGCGCACGAGGATTACGAATCGTTCGTCTGGGTGTTTGAGAGATTTCTGACCGCAATGGGCGGTAAAGAGCCAAGGTATATTATTACCGACCAGAATCCGGGTATTATACCAGCCGTGAGGAAGATGTTTAAGACGGCGCTACACCGTTTCTGTATGTGGCATATCTTGAACAAGGTTCCTACCATCTTGAACAAGGTGCAACGCGGAGCGACTACCAAGATTTTTTGAAGAGATTGAATGCTATAGTATGGGATGTGGAGATTGATGGAGATGAGTTCGACGCGGAATGGCGTGACATAATGGAGGAGTACCATGGGGGTGATGTCGAGTGGTTTTCCAACTACATTCTCCATCAGGAGGCAGTGGGTGATGGCACATTGCAGGGATTTAAAGATGGGTGGCTTAATGCGAACAACACAAAGGTCAGAGAGTGAGAACAATTTCTTCAAAAGATTCAAACAAAAATCGGGGACGTTGGTCGAATTCTGGATGCGATTCGAGAGCGCCATGGACCAACAACGGTATACACAAAAAAACCTCGACAACGACAATGTACAAGCTTCTCCAAAAACAGAAACCCACCTGCCAATTGAACATCACGCTGCGAAAATTTACACCCACGCCGCATTTGAAGAATTCCAGGAGGAGGTGAAATTTCCTGTGGGTACTTGCAGCGTGAGGGGCTTCCTTGAGAAGGACGGGATTGAGGAGACATTGGTGAGGGATGCTACACAAGATAAAGAGTTTACGGTCCAGTATATATCAGGTACTGCTTAAACTCACTCATGCAGTGACATTCTGTTCAGATGATAGCAGCCTTGCTTACCATTAATTCTTAGGTCAATACCATCCTTTCATATGTTAGCCTTGTTATTTAATAAAGTAACACCAGTCGCTCCTTACAGTAACATATATAATGCGTTAGATAACTGAGGATAACATTTGAACATCTGCGTTGCGAATGCTTTATTCTCAAAGAGTAACACCGATCATCCATTACAGTAACATCACTTATTCTTAAAAGTAACACACTTTGAACTCCGTTACATTTTGCATCAGTTAATCCCCTGGGGAGTCGCCAAATTGTGGACATGACATAGGTCCACCCCGACGCGGCCACGCGTGGGTTTGGGGAGGCGAATGAATCTCCATATGAGATGGGTCGAATTGAAATTTAAATCGAAGTGGTGTCGCCACCGAACTTTGTGGGAGTTCGGGCTCGTTCGAACCCACTCTATATCTTAGTGGGCCATGCACAAAGTATGGCCCATTCGGATGTCAGAGTTTATTGGGTTCGTCCCTTAGCATTTGATACCGATACCGACATTATCGGATACCGTGTATTGAATGACTCTCGTGTGCCAATGGATTCGGACGTCCGGAAACCATGGTTATGAGTAAGGGGTGAGGGTACGTTTTGGGAAGGTCACAAAGAACACCCAACCCCGCCCGCACATTAGCGGCCTCTACTAAGATATCGTTTGATTTTGAAATACGCGCGTTAGTAATACGATGTATGATATGCAAACATTGTTTTGCCTAAACATGCGAATAATTGAATGGGTTGCTAGGTCGATTTAATGCATCCAAAATTAACTTCAAAGTTGTTTTAGCATGCGAAGTTCGTTTTAGTATAATAAAACAAATGATGAAAAGAAATTGCTAAAAACATGAACAAACGAGTTAGTAACGGTCTGTAAATCGAATAAAAGAAGTAAATATGATATGATGCATGGTTTTGAAAAGATAGTTCGCATGATGGATTAAGCACGCGTTGACCGTGGTTATGAAAATATTTGTCGAGACCTTAAGTATGCATGAAAAGCCCGCTGTTTTAAAAAAGGGAAAAGATGTTTGAAACATCAAGACATGATAGCTTTTCGGTGTTACGATTTTCAGGAGCCTACGCGACCCGCGCAGGTGAGGCGCGACTCGCGTGGCCATGCGACCCGCACAGGACTCGTACGACTCGCATGACGGCCTGTTTTCGAGATTATTTTTAGCAAATCGACAGTTTTGTTAAATCTCGTATAAATATAGCATAATTTATACTCGACTTAAATTTGCGATATTCGTTATATTCGATATTCGATTATGGAATCGATATCAAATATTCAAAATGATTTTTAGAAAAAATGTTTTGTAAATCGTTTTGAAAATTGAACTAGAAAAAGCAATGTTGATTCTCTCCGCGTTAAAATTGTCGTATTTTGTTTTTAAGACCGTGTGACGAATTTTTAGCATCAATGAGATTAATTTAGTTCTTTTTAGATACGATATTTGACTAGAGAGTCGATACCGTATTTTAAGAATGTTTGTTTTGTGAAAATTAGGTAGTAGTATCGATATTAGAAAAAGAAGAAAAAAAAACGTGATGATGACCCATATGAAACGGACCGACGACGTAAAAGGAGAAAAAAACGAGAGGAAGAGAGAGAGCAAGGAGAAGACGGGATTTTGATTTACACCCTCAACCTACATGCTTTGTATACTCGGAACGGGGCTCGTCGGAATGTGGCTTAGACACGGGAGCATCGAGATAATGCGGGTGAGTTATGGTGGTTTTGGTCGTGTAGGGTGTCGGGTAGAGGTGGCCGGTTTTTAAGGCTAAGGCGGCGTGATCTCGGGTTGTATTATCGGTTATTCGATGCTATGTGTGTGTATGATTGCTAATGAATGTGTATGAGTCGTGAATGTAGTGTTGTCGGGGATTATTGATGATGTATATCGATGTGTGAGAGGGTCCTATTTATAGGAGAGGTCCTCGATTGAAGCTAGGAGAGGTAATCTTGCTTGGGTGACAAGAAATACCGGTTAGAATAGGAAAGGTAAGCAATTTGAGAGGAACGAGGATTCCGTTTCTTGGTGGGGAAGGCATGGAACCCGGCTGGACAAAGAGTACTCGGCCGAGTATACTCTATGCTCGGTCGAGTGTTCGGGTAGGATTCCCACTGGGGATCGAATTCTACCTTTAACGGATTTGTTTAATTTTTTTGTTGCTGATTTTTGTAGTGTTTGAGCTCAAACCGGACTCGTGGGGTGACACGGCTGGCTTTTATGCCCCGGAAAATATCTTTGACCGGGTTTTGACTCGGTCGCTAAAGAACGGTTTTGCCCTTGGTGTCAGATTCAATCCAAATTAGTCTCATTTGACTCGAAATGACCCACTGGGCCTGAATTTGAGGTTGGTTTTGTGAGATTTATACTCCGTAAAAAGTCCAAGCCAAATGCCAATGATTTCGAGCCCATATTCGAGTACGTTAAAGTATGTTTGCGTCCGATCATCATCGGGTATACTTTGGAAACTGCTATAGACACCTAATGACTAAATGTGGGTGTCTACAAAATTAAAGTAACACGTCTACTGGATTACAGTAACACAATAAATTCTTTAAAGTAACACCATAAGTGTTACATTAACACCATAAAATACAAGCACAGATGGTAAGCGTTAAAGTAACAAAAAGAAAGTATTAGAGTAACATAAGAAGCGAATTAGAGTAACAAATCTACACAATTGAGTGTACCAGATTACAAGGATTCAAAGTAGCACGAAGATGATAGTTAGAGTAACACGTCTTCTGCATTACAGTAACACAATAAATTCTTTAAAGTAACACCATAAGTGTTACATTAACACCATACAATACCAGCACAGCTGGTAAGCGTTGAAGTAACACAAAGAAAGTGTTAGAGTAACTTAAGAAGAGAATTAGAGTAACAAATATACGTAATAGATTGTACCAGATTACAAGGATTCAAAGTAGCACGAAGATGAGAGTTAGAGTAACACGTCTTCTGCATTACAGTAACACATGGTCGTCTTTAAAATAACACCATACATGTAACACTATAGCTAAACGACCTCTTACAGTAACACATCAAGTTTATTACAGTAACACCGTATGGGCATTAAAATATCATTCGAAATATGTTCGTCTGCAGTTGAATTCAATTAGACGAAACAGATGAAAACCCATATGACACAACAATCTTTAGTGAAACTAATTAATTATAGGGCACAAACACAACAAAATTAATCAATCAATAATTAGCGAAAAAATTATTGAAATCAGATACGAATATAAACTAAACCTAGTTCTTCAGTACAACAATCAAGTATTAGCTAGTTACCTTGTATTATGCCGCATGAAGATTATGTTTGCTGAAGTTAGAAAGCTGCTTCAATGTAACCTTGCTTGAGTTGAAGATGAGCGATTGAATTTGAATGAAATCAGGTGCAGGGTTGATGAATGAAGTCAGAAGTCGGGTGTGTTTGAGTTGAGCGATTGAGTTTGAATGAAGTCAGAAGTTGGGGATGATGAAGGTGAAGGGTTTTTGTTAGGCGGGTGAGTTTGAAGGTGAAAAAATTGAATGTGATGAAAGGTGTTAGCGGTTGGAGATAATTAAGGGAGGAGAGATGATTATATTATATTTTTTCCAAAATATGTTAGTTGTTACCTTAATTACTACACTCAATCACCACCATCCATTAACTTTAGATCAATAATTCTAAATAGGACTTATGGACTCAAAAAAAAGGGGACTCACTTGATCTTTACTCTCTCTCTCTCTCTCTCTCTATATATATATATATATATATATATATATATATATATATATATATTATTTTAGTTGAAACTTTTAAATTCAATTAACTTTAAACAATTAATCAAACAATAATAATACAATTAAAAAAATAATTTTGTAAATAAATGAACGATTTTACATTATCGGTAATTGAATTAGAAGTCATAATTGAAATTAGGAGCGATTGATTTTCTAAATTGATGAAGCAAAATGAAATAAGTATAATTAATTTCAATGTCAAAGTAAAGTATATATAAGGGTATAATGGGAAAAGTTGAAGAAAATTCTTTAAGATTGAGTAAAGGCGCGTTAGTAAAAAGCACGACCCTATTTTAACTGTTTCGATGTGGGATAATTTTAACTTTGTAGTCTTTTTTTTGGGTGAAAGGTAAGTATATTCATAAATGATAAGGTAAGTACATCATTTACAAAGAAGCCTCATAAGGCTAGATATGAAATTATCATCCCTTATGCTAAACTTTTGATTGCATCTTTCACTACAGTAAACGTAAATATTCAGAAATAATCCTTTTAGCTAGATATTCAGGTCGTATCAGCTGGTATTCAATTCTGCTCTTGTTCCGTTGCATCCAAATATGATAGTTTATTACATTTAGCAGTCCATTCTTCATTGCTCGTTGGAGTTTAGAACCCCTTATTCTTTGTCTTCTCTCATTTTCATGGTCAAGGTTGCCCGACCAGCCTATCTTCTGCATAATAGCCTGCTTGAGACTTTCAGTAAAAGGGCACGCTTGGAAGAGGTGCATAATATTCTCAGTGACAACAGCACAAATACAACAATCATCGTCATCAGTTATCTAGAGCCTGTACAGTTTATCTTTCAATTTCAGAGCATGATGTTGAACCATCCAAGCATGGAATCTATGCTTTGGCATGGTCCAAGGATTCCAGACGAGGTTATGCCACTTTACAGTGTCCCCTTTCCTTCTTAGCCATTATATCCCTTTGTTACAGTGTATGGGTTACCTTCCTACAAGTTCCATTGATTTGCATTCATACCAGGTTGCAGTAAATCACGAGCCTGACAGACTTTCTTCCACGCCCAACTAGAATCTACAGTAGGTTGATAACAGTCCCAGCTCTGTCCCTTTAAGTAAACATGGTGAACCCACTGTACCCATAGCTTGTTTAGTTTGAGCTAATCCACCAAGCGAGTTTCCCAATAGAAACTTTGTTCCACTGTGAACTCTGGATTAGGTTCAAACCTCCTTCCTTATATGGCTTGCATATCTTCTCCCACGCAATAGTAGGTGTTCTATGAAGTTCCACCCCACCATCCCACAAATAATTTCTACATATCACATCAATCTGTTTAATGACAGTTGTGGGAATAATAAAGATAGAACTCTAGTATGAATGTAAAGTTGCAAGAACACTCTTAACCAAAACCAATCGTCCAGTATATGAAAGCTTCCTAGCCCCTAGCCTCCTGATTCTGTCAACCGGTTTAATAACTAGCGGCTGACAATCAATTACAAAATGTTTGGAAGGCTTGATTGGAACACCAAGGTACCTGGATGGCATAGAACCTTTTGTACAGCCTGATATATGGATGATCTCTCTTTTAATCTCTTGTGGCACTCCATTGAAATAAGCATTCGACTTTCCCTTGCTCATTTTCAAACCAGACGCAGCTGAGAATGTGGCAAATGTCCTCATAAGCACCATCATGGAAGCAGTGTCCCCTTTGCTAAACAAGAGTAAGTCATCAGCAAACATTAAGCAAGATAACTTCATTCACTTACAGAGAGGATGAAATTTGAAAGGCCTTATTGAAGTAGTAAACTGAAGAAGCCTTGTTAGATACTCCATACAAATGGTGAAGAGAAGAGGCGAGAGGGGATCTGCTTGTCTTAATCCCCTCTTGCCTGCAAAAAATCCAAATGAATTGCCATTTAAGTTTAGAGAATAAGTTGTCGTCTTCACACATTGCATAACTAAATTCCTTAAGTAGGACGGGAAGAGTAGAGCAATCAGCATTTGATTAAGGAAGTCCCATTCCACTGTGTCATAAGCTTTTTGCAAGTCGATTTTGAATATACATCTAGGCGAGACACTCTTCCTATCGTATAACCTGATGATATCTTGACAAATAAGGATATTCTCAATTATGCTCCTCCCCTTAATAAATCCTCCCTGGACAGGTGAAATCAAATTAGGTAAGACATTAGCAAGTCTTGAGCAAAGGATTTTGGATATTGTTTTATACACAACGTTGCAGCATGCCATGGGTCTGTATTTAAGAACAATTGTAGGCCTCTCTACTTTTGGAATCAATGTAATTGTTGTTGTATTGATCTGCTTAAGAAGCTGTCCAGAATTGAAGAAATCCAGCACTGCATCACAAATATCCTTCCCCACTATATCCCAAGAATCCTTAAAGAATTTGCTAGAGAACCCGTCAGGACCCGGGGATTTGTCATTCAGAATGCTGAATATTGCAGATTTTACCTCTTCAGGCGTGACAAGTTGTACGAGCTTCTGAATATGATCTGCAGAACATGTCACCCCATGCTCCATGATTGTCTGATTCACATTGACAGTAGGAGTCCTTTCCCCTAAAAGCCATTGATAGTAAGAGAGAAAGGGCTGTGGTATATCTTCATGATTCTTGTGGAGAATTCCATGATCATCATGTGTCTGCATTACCATATTGGTAATCCTTCTAGTTCTGAGTGAACCATGAGTGAATCCCGTATTTTGGTCTCCCTTTTTAAACCAAGAGCATTTAGATTTCTGTTGTAAGAAATCAAAGCATGAATCATGCAATTGAGCATATTTGTCATGTGTTACTTTTTCCTGCTTCCTCAAGTTAATATCATTTGGCCTTTGGGCCAACTCCTTCTGAAGATTAAGAAGGAGTTATAGTATGCTCGAGGTGTGACAATGGCTTGCTATGGGAAATATGTTTGGAATGCTAGGGTTAGGGACCGTCTCCTGATTATTCCTGTGATTATTTTACGTACTTTTGCTCAAATAGTGTTTATGAGGATGTGGGTAGCTTCCTTGTCGGTTCTTATTGGCTAGAATGACTTTTAGGACCTTCCGTTAGGTTTTGTGTGTCTTAAGACGGACCAAAAGATGCCGTAACGTTGCCGGATTTTCCCGAAACCACTTTCATTGTGACCGGGAACGAAAATGTGTGCTAGAGGCTTTCTTGGAATTTCGATATTCTTATCCGAAATTTTGAGCCTATTTTGACCTGTTTAAGTTGATTTAGCCTGACTAGGGTTATTTTTCTTTTTTTGTTTACAGCTAGAGATGATACAGAGCGCCCCGAGGGAACTTCCTCGGTTGGTGCTAGTGCTAGGGCTGGTGTTAGTGTGGAGGCCGCCGGGGCTAGCTCGTAGACTCCCCGAGGGATTCGCAGGAGACAAAGGAGCATCTCGTCCCAGCGTCGCGATCCCGAGGCTATTAACGAGGCTGAATTTGATAGAGTGAAAAAGCGTAGGCTTCCAAAGACGGTCGCTAAGAGGGTTCAGATTCCGGTTCCCGTACCGGAGAATGAGGAGACTGTCTACGAGGACCCTGAATGGGCTCAGGATTGGGCCGGTCATCAGTTGACGGTTCATCTTGACCTTCACATTTCTAACCGCATTGTTCGGGGCCTGGTGAGTGTTCTATTCGTGCTTATTGGTCTGTGTCTCAGATTTGTTATTGCTATTATCATCATTTTTTTGGCTCGGGTTAGGTTAGGTTTGCTTTGTTTATCCTTGCATTGTTTTGGTTTGCCGTCCCCAGGTCCGATGAGGACTTTCTCGGGCTTTACTACGTGTCTCGATATCTATTTTCAGAAGTTGACCCCCACGGTAAAGGGGATTATCGAGAGGATTGCTCTGGGTCCAGTGGTTAGACAGTGGGCTAGGTTGGTGGGTTGCAAGACCAAGTGCAACCTTATGGTGATTAGGGCGATGATAGATCGCTTTCATGATACTACCTCGACCTTCCACATGGCTTTTGGGGAGGTCGGGATGACCCTAAAGGACTTTGGGATGATTAACGGTCTGCCCTGGGGCCCGGATAGGATTAGGTGGGCCGCCGAGGGCCCTAGTCTAGATAGCGATGAGATGCGGGGCCTTATCGAGGATTGTTTACCGCATGAGGCATATAGTGCGCCTCACGCTATAGTGAGTTCTTATATCACCGACCACTTTGAGTGGGTGGCGGTATTGGAGGGTCGGGAGCCCAACACGTCGGAGCAGGATGCCCGATTGTGGTTGTGGTATTTCCTAGGGTCGACCCATTTCTCGGACAAGGGTGAGAGGTTCAGCACTTGGATCTTGCCCTTCCTGGCTTAGCTGACCCAGCTAGGGCGCTGCGACTGGGTGACTGCGGCTTTTGCTAAAATGACTCGCTGCCTGCAAGTCATGGTGAGGCCGCTGGTGATAGAGTCGGCCTCGGCTTTGCCCATCATGGGTCCGGGCCTTATACTGGAGGTTAGTTATTGTTCTTACTCTTGTATTTGAGGTTTTACTTAGTTTCGGCTTGATTTTGCTAAGGTTATTTTGGGATTAATCCAGGCTTGGATCTACTCCTACTTCCCATGTTTGGCACCTAAGACAATGCGGGTGCACCCAAAGAGATTTCTGGCGGGGATTTAGTAGAGGCTTGCTTAGCCTAAGAGCACAATCAGCCATTACCCATCGGAGAATGCGTTAGTGAACAAGCTATGCATTGAAGATGTAAGTGTCCTTCTTTTCTTTTTATGGCTTATAATTCTCAATAGCCCCCAAGGTTCGGGTTTTACTAGGACGTTGGTTTTGTTGTGTAGTTTGTGGCCCACCCCTGAGCTGATTACGAGGGCGTGCCGGAGTATGTGACTACGGATCTGAAGCCTCGGAGTTATAGGAGGATGCTCCTTCCTGCGTTGTTTCGCCCAGTCTGGTATCTGGGCGAGCGGTTGGTGCGTCAGTGTCTGTATGATGATTTCAGGGTACCGGTTGATCCTCCCCGGACCTTGTTCAGACCACCGACCCCCGCAGAGGTCCTCGAGGATAAGGACGGAGAGGGAGGCGACACACTCTTGGTGCCAGGTGCCTCTTACCTATCTCACGTCACCCGGCGGTTAGCTTGGTACCTCCTCGTGTTAAGGTTCTAATTTTGGGTTCTAGATTTGCTTTACGGTTTATTGTTTATTTGCCCTTTGACCGACCAATCTGTTGTCTTCTCAGCTGGCCGATCCGGCTGATGACATCCAGTCCCCAGATTTTCCTCTGACATTACTTAGGGTGTATGCGGCTGGGATACCCTTCACTGAGCCCCTCCCCCCGTGTTCTGCTGAGGAGATGGATGTTGGGATTGAGTGGCGTGACCGGGTGTACCGGGTGAGTTTTTTTGTGTCCTTTGTTTGGGCTCTAAGGATTAGGGTCGGTTTGCCTAACCTCTATGGTTTTACTTTTCAGGTTTCGTCGGCTTGCCATCAGCGGTTGTGGCAGGCTGCCAACTGCTTCCGGGCTTATGCCTCGAGGGTTTCCCGTGACACTTCGGGGCCTCGATCGGTGAGTTTGCGTGACTAAGGTGTATTCCTAGGCTGTTAGCGTATTTTCCTAATGTTCGAGTGTATTTGTAGGATGTCCCGGATATGGTGGGGCAGTTGGAGGTTCGAGTGACCGAGCTCGAGGCGAGAGAAGTTGAGGCACAACGGCTCCTGCAATCTCGGGCTGACGAGATCGCCTTTCTAAAGGAGTAGCTGGCTCGGTCCCGGGGTGAGACCTCAGCACAGGGTGAGGCTAGGCATCAGATCGAAAGGGAGGCTGAGGTTGAGGCTGAGGCTAAGGGTGCTACGGAGGAGGTTGGCGGGATTCCCGAGACAGCTACTCTAGATATGCTGTCGGGGATGGATGGTAGTGAGTCTCCTCTTATAGACTTGGAGGACCTAGGGTTGGATGATCAGCTTTGTGAGATCGTGATTGCCGTCGGCGCGGCTTCCAGGGGTCCTTCTTAGCCTTGACTTGTATAAGGACTTGTATATTTTGTATATTTGTTTTAGATTTTTGGTATTTGAATTGGTTGGATTATTCTTGCGTTTTCGTTTGGCAAATTGTTTTCCTAGGTTGACAAGTAATCACTTTTGCGTTCATTCGTTTTGCGATGTGACTCGGTTTAGGGTGCGTTAGTGTTGCATGAGAGTATGAAAATGCTTTTTTGGATTTTTTTGAAATGCGTTAGCTTAAGCCGGGAATCGGATCAAATAATACGTCGATTAAAATGTTTTGACTTGAGATGGACTAGACGTAAAATGTTAAAGTAAAACATTAACGCGTTTTGACCGCATATACTAGGAGATGAGCTTTAGTATGAAATCAGAATTTAAAATCCGAGCACTTTTTGAAAAAAAAAGTTAGACCACTTTTTACATACTCTTAATATTGCCTCGTTAGGCTACAGACGCGACCTGACGATAACCGTTAAAAGGCTACAACACGCCTAGGTGGGGTGGCTTATCCCCCTAAAAAATGAAAAAAAAACGTCTAAGTCCGGTGGGTCTGACGGGTGAAATTGGATATTCGCGTATATCTGTTATTCTTGCCCGGGCATTTTGGCTTTTGGAAAGGGGTTTCGCGACTTCGGGAGGTCGTTCCCGACATTCGGGGTTGTCGGATGTGAGAGAAAGGTTAAAGATTGTGGCGATGATTGTACTACAGAATAAGGAAGCTATGTGGGCTAATGTTGCTAAGTGCTCGACCAAAGACAGCGTTACCGATCCTAGTATTTGTCAGTTCGTCTAAATGGGCCGAGACCGACAAGACTCATATTGAAAATGTGAGTGAGAAGGGGAAGTGGGATTGGTTGGGCTCGCTTTTGGCTAGGGCGGTGGAAGCTTGTGCTAGGAGGGGTCGATGGTGAAAGACCCGAGCAAGCATACCCAAACGGTAAGGGAAAGGAAAAGTTGGACCGGTAGAGCCCAACCGTTTATATTATGTGCTACTAGTTGATAACATGTGGCGTATTAGTACTAGTTTTTGTGGAGTTTTGCTTGACACGTCGTCATTTTTTGGGGTAGCCGAATTTCGGATGCTCGATGTAAAGGGCCTCGACAAAGGCTTGATTTATCTTTTGTTTGTGGTGGCTCGCAACTCGATTCTTCATTTTGCCCGGAGCGCCCTTTCGGGTTTTCACTCCTTCCTCGGCTCACCTTTTCTGCTCTTTTTTTTTCCTTTCTTTTTTTATGTTTTTTTTTTGTTGTTTGTTTTGTTGCCTTTTTTTTTACGATGGCTCGCAACTCGTTTCTTCATTTTGCCCAGAGCGCCCTTTCGGGTTTTCACTCCGTCCTTGGCTCGTCGTTTGTGCTTCGTCATTGGAATCACTGTTTAACCGGAGCGTGGAAAAAGGTTTCGGTTTGCATGTGAATCGAGTGATCAATTTTGTTATTCGATTGGTTGTACCCGACGAAGGGTTGCCTACGTATCCGTGTTTAGACGAAATCAAACTATTTTCGTAGTTCTTCTATAGATGTGAGTGATTTTGCTTTATACTCGTTATGCCAATTATCGACGTGAGATGTTTAGAGTGTACTCTTTGTAATCCCCTATAAATTCTAATGCGAAACAGTGGCGGAATCACTGTCGACTTGGGATTAACACACTGAAAACTAAACTTTATTAACTAAAGGTAAGTCAATACAACTGCCACTTTATATAAAAAGGGCAAAAATTAAAATCCTCAAAAATGTTTAACATTCAAACCAAAAATTATGAAAATAAATTCACGGCGTAAGACCAAATGCCGCTCGCTAGCCCACACAAACTCGAAAATATAATACCTGCCATGTTATAAACATAACAGCCACAATTCAGTGGGGAGTAACGATGACGTTCTCCCAGTCATATTACATGATATTAAAGCGTGTTTACTATTATATCAAAATAATTGAAAATGGAAAACATTTAAAATGATACGGTAAAATAATTCAAAATGATTGCTAACCTGCAGATCAATGTCAATCAATATTAATAACGGCGTTATGGAAATCAATCAGTGTAACGGAATAGACTTTCACTAGGATCATATTAAACTAGGTTCGAGAATTCAGTCAAAACAAATTAGACTTCAGTCTCTAACTAGGCAACTCAACTATAACAGGACTGCGTGCAGCGAGGTCCTGGCTTAAGTAATGTACACCCCTCCTGGACACCAACTGTAATCCTGTTCAACCCGACGGCGACTTACACGATGCGATATCTAAGTTTAAGGTCAAAATATACACACTTCTGAACACAAACCATGCTCAGTTCAACGACCAATGTGTCTCAACATAGACACACCAGCTTTATAGTTGATGGCAAAAACGTATACCCTAGACTGTATTACTCTACCCGTACACTTGTCCTTATTCCATAACTCCAAAACAAAGCCGTTGTCGTAATTGGATAGGATTTTCAAAACGTTCTAAAAAGGAAACTTTCTATTTTGGGAAACTTTCTATTTTAGGAAATTTCTCGAAATAACAATATGATGAAAATAGTGTTATAGAAAAATGTCAAGAATAGTAATTTACTCTAACTATAAAGTAAATATTATTAATTTCGCAAACTACTACTTTCGGCCTTAACAATTATTATGTTCTAAATCGAGCATAAATTATTTATAAGAATTATCGAAATATTTCACAAACGTATTATTATTATTATTATGAATTAGGGTGTTTCGAAAATATATAAAACTAAAATTCCCTAATTATTATTAGTTTCAATGGAACGAGCACAAAATAATGTTTTACGACAATCATATCTTTATAAAAGTAATTTACTTAACCTTCTTTATTTTATTAAACATTTAAAATCATTTTTGAATAACATAAGGGGTGACTTAATATGAAACGCTTAAATTTTCAGAATGTTCGAAGTTGCTGGAAAAATAAATAAATTGCTGTAAAATCGCATTTTAACAATAATTCACGATTTTGCTTAAAAATTGATTCTACCATTTAAAAGCTTCGAAAAATAGTGTAAAAATTACGATAAATAATTAAAACTAATATTTAGACAATCTCTCCAGAAAATAAATTTTTTTTTTTCAAAATCTGGAAACCGGTTTTAAAGGCTTTTACGGAAAATGCGCTAATTAAACGTTAACGATTAAAATAAAAGCTAAATACAAAACGATTTCTGCGCGGATGTCCAAAAATCATAACTTATCAAGGAAATCAAAATTTTCCAGAAACTTTTCAATTTTTTTAAAAAAATGAAAATTCCAGAATTTAAAAAAAATAGTAAAAACCGTCTTTTAATCATCGGTTTCGTTTTAAAAGGTTAAATAACGATTTATCGCTCTTTTTATTATTAAATTCCGAATGTCACGAAAATAATTATTTTTTTAGAAAATATCCGAAACTTTAATTCGAATCGAGAGTTAAAAATAAAAATCAGAAACTAAAAGGGATATTCGGTTTAACGATAAAACGGTGTTTTAGGACTATTAATTATTTCACCCACCTATAAAAATCAAACAATTACGAAAAATTTCAGAAAATTAAATTTCAACAGAATGTACTTGCACAAAAATTTTCAGATTTAAATACGTAAATTAGGCATATAAACATTAAAATTGGTTTTAACTCGTTTTTGTACGAAATCTATTAAAATTCATTAAACGACTTTAAAAAAATAATAATCTGTAAAATTTATGTTCTAACAGTAAATTTATGATTATATTAGTGTATCGGCCAAATATTATAATTTAATAACAAATATAACAATTTATCCAATAATCTCGTAAAATCGAATGCAACAACGAAATAAACCAAAAATTAACGATTCTAAAACTCCTATAAGAAAAATTGACATACTATAATTGCCAAACAAAAAAATTGAAATTCTAAACATATAACTACGACAAAAATATCAAGCAATACCGAGATCGTCGATGTTACCTTAATCGAGATCTGAGTCAATAACGTACTCGTCCTCCTCGGGGTTGTCTCGAAAACCTATAAAAAAATATAAAAAGGTATAAGACCCTTATTAGTATCATAAATCGAGAACTAGGAAGGAGGAATATGGGTTTCGATGATTACCCTTGAATTAAGATGAACACGGGAAGAAGAGAATGATCGAAAACGGAAAAAAAATTAAAGAACAGTGTACTGACTGTTGTTGTTATGTTACGTTCTTTTTTTTTTCTTTTGGAGAGAAGAACAGATGAGGGATACGTTGAGGTTTTAGAGAAGTTGAGAGAGAACGTAACTGCAAAAAGAGGTATAGGGGGTAACGTACAACAGGAAAATAGGAGGAAATAGAGGAGTCAATTTTGACTTTCTCAACCGACTCCGAAAATATCTCAGTCTGATGACGGAAACGGTCGGGTCTGCTACAATCTGATCCCGATTCGCGCTTAAAATCGTTAATGGATAACTTTAAAAAAAAATAAGAAGACGGAAATCGTATAAGAACGTGATTACGAGGAAGTAATATTTGAAATTACATTTCAAAAATAATTATTTACGAAATCGCGTAGAAAAAGGTTAAATAGCGATTTCTCGAGATAATTAAAATTTTGCAAACGAGGTAATTAATTAAAAAAATGGATTTTTGAACGAAAATAAAATTATTAAAACCTTTTTACGAAGGTCGGAACCAAGATAGATAAAATAACAAGACTCGAAAGAGTCGATTAAATAGCAACGGGACAGATAATGGAATTAAAATTTTACGGGTGTTACAACCCTCCCCACTAAAAAGAAGTTTCGTCCTCGAAACTGGAAAATAGGCAGAAAAGAAAGAATCGAGATTACCTTACTCGAAAAGATGGGGATGCTTAGCTCGCATCGCCGCTTCGGTTTCCCAAGTTTCTTCTTCGAACTTGTTACAACGCCATGGAACTTTCACCAAGGGTACCACTTTATTCCTCAAGCGCTTCTCCCGTCGATCAGTAATTTTCACAGGTCTCTCCTCGTATGTCAGGTCAGGTTCTACATCAACAATCTCTGGTTCTAGAACATGCTCGGGGTCACTAACATACCTCCTCAGCTGAGATACGTGAAAGACGTCATGAACTTTGCCCATCGAAGCGGGCAACTCAAGCTTGTAGGCCACTTCGCCTACCTTTTCGATCACGGGGTACGGTGCAATGAACTTAGGACTGAGCTTGACTTTGATCCCGAATCGTTTCACCCCTTTCATCGGTGATACCTTAAGAAATACCAGATCACCAACTGTAAACTCCAGAGGTCGGCGGTGGACATCAGCATAGGATTTCTGACGATCCTGAGCAGCTTTCATCTTAGAACGAATTAATTCCACTGCGTCAATGGTCTCGGCCAACAGATCAGGGCCCAAAGTCTTTACCTCACCAGGTACGTCCCAACACAATGGGCTACGACACCTACGACCATACAGTGCTTCAAACGGGGCCATCTTGATGGAAGCATGATAACTGTTGTTGTAGGAGAATTCCACTAATGGAAGATGTCGGATCCAATTATCCTGAAAATCCAACGCACAAGCTCGTAACATGTCTTCTAAGGTCTGAATCGTCCTCTCGGATTGACCATCGGTAGCGGCATGAAAAGCAGTATTCATCAACAATTGGCTTCCCAAGGCACTTTGTAACGCCTTCCAGAACTTAAAACAGAACCTCGGATCTCGGTCGGACACGATCTCGAGCGGAACACCGTGATGACGGACCACCTCGGCAATATAGACTTCTGCAAGCTTCTCCAGACTCCAAGTGTCACGAATAGGAACAAATCGTGCACACTTGGTCAAACGATCTGTTATGACCCAAATACCGTTTCTTCCATTTACGGTTCTCGGGAATGCCATTACAAAGTCCATGGCTACACACTGCCACTTCCACTCTGGAACAGGGAGCGGCTGTAGCATACCAGCAGGTTTCTTATGTTCAAACTTAACTTGCTGACAAGTCAAATACTTACTCATAAATTTGGCAATGTCGTCCCTCATGAATGGCCACCAGAAATGAAGCTTCAAATCCTTGTACATTTTACTACCTCCGGGGTGTACAGAATATCTCGACTTATGAGCTTCGGTCAAAATCTGCTTCCTGACTTCCACCCCATCTGGAACGACCCAACGGCCCCTAAACTTCAGAGCTCCACTGGAATCCACAGGGAAATCGAGAGCTTTACCCAGTTTCATCTTCTCACGGATACCGGCAACGAAAGGATCTTCCAACTGTTTCTCACGAATCTCCTGAAAAAGAGCTGGTTCAGCAACTAAGGCATTGATCCGCCCATCAGAACCTTCGATAACCGCATCAATTGTTATCTTTGCGAACTCTCGGGACAGAACTTCAGAAATGCCAGAACATGGAGTTAAGGAATGTAGGATCTTTCTGCTAAGAGCATCTGCAACCACATTGGCTTTACCTTCGCAGTACACCAATTCAAGGTCATAATCATTCACCAACTCTATCCACCGTCTCTGTCTCGCATTAAGGTCTTTCTGCGTAAAGAGATATCATAGGCTTTTGTGGTTAGTGTACACCTTGCACCTTACTCCATAGAGATAATGTCGCCAGACCTTTAGAGCATGAACTGCAGCAGCTAACTCAAGATCGTGGGTAGGGTAATTCACCTCATGAACTTTTAACTGTCTAGAGGCATAAGCGACTACCTTACCACTTTGCATGAGAACACAACCCAAACCATGCTTAGAAGCGTCACAATAAACTTCAAAGTTAACGCCTTTCTTAGGTAGGGTCAAAACTGGAGCAGTAGTAAGTCGTCTCTTAAGCTTGGAGAAAGCATCTTCACAGGCCTGGTGCCATAGGAACTTAGACTCTTTCTTAAGCAACTGAGTCATAGGACGGGCCACCTTAGAGAAATCTTGAACGAATCTTCGGTAATATCCAGCAAGACCTAAGAATCTTCGAATCTCACCAACATCTTTCGGACTTGTCCAGTTCTCAATAGCGGAAATCTTAGCCGAGTCCACCTTAATACCGTCCTTAGCAATGACATGACCCAGGAAAGCCACTTCAGAGAGCCAAAATTCACACTTGGAGAACTTAGCATACCACTTTTGATCTCGTAGGATGCCAAGAATGATCTTAAGATGCTTGGCATGCTCAGCCTCGGATTTAGAATAGATTAGGATGTCGTCAGTAAAGACAACAACACACTGGTCTAGATACTCCCGGAACGTTCGGTTCATCTGATCCATGAATACTGCAGGAGCATTGGTCAGTCCAAAAGGCATAACTTTGAACTCATAGTGTCCATACCTCGAACTGAATGCCGTCTTAGGAATATCTGATTCACGGACAGGGATTTGATGATAACCCGATCTGAGATCGATCTTGGAAAATACAGAAGCGCCCTTAAGTTGATCGAAGAGATCATCGATTCCGGGCAAGGGATATTTGTTCTTGATCGTAACCTTGTTAAGGTCACGGTAGTCAATACATAGGCGCATAGTACCGTCTTTCTTCTTTACAAAAAGTACAGGAGCGCCTCAAGGAGATGAACTAGGACGAATGAAGTCCTTCTCAATCATATCATCCAACTGTTTACGCTATTCTTGCTACTCAGCTGGAGCCATTGGGCCAGTACCTGGTACGAGCTCGATGGTGAATTCTACATCTCGCTCAGGGGGAATACCAGGTAATTCCTCGGGAAATACATCTGCATATTCACTGACTATGCGTACTTCCTCAAGTTTGGGTAATTCTGCAGTTACAGTCACCGTACATAAAAATGCTTGGCAACCTTTTCTCTGCAAACGAATAGATTTCATAGCAGAAATGATCTTGATACCCTTCTGGCGTCGACCACCACGATAAGTAATACGAGAACCACTAGGAGTCTTCTGAAAAATTTTCTGGTCTGGGCACTGAAATCTTGCATCATAGAGGGTAACCAATCCATGCCCAAAATAACATCCAACTCTGCCAGAGGAAACTCGATAAGAGTCGAAGGAAGAATAATACCAGCAAAAAGAATAGGAACAGCTTGATATGCTTTAGAACAAGCAACGATTTCACCAGAAAGAAGAGTGATAGAAATAGGCTCGGCTTGGGAAGGAATAAGAGATAATTTCGAAGCAAAGCTGGAGGAGATAGCGGATATGGAGGCACCAGTATCAAATAATATAAAGGCACTAACACCAGAGATCATAAACATACCCGTAACTACGTCAGGGTTAGCCTCAGCGTCGGCTCGGCTCATCAAGAATTTGCGCCCCTTTCGAGCAGGTGTGGTGACAGCATCGCTGGTTGCAGCCTTCTTCGGACATCTGGTTGAAATATGTCCCGGTTCTCCGCAGGTGAAACAGACGATGGGAAAGCCGTCACAGTTCTTGCCCGGGTGGAAATCCTTCTTGCATTTGAAGCAGGCAGTGCTCTTCTTGTCTTGAAATCGGGAGTTAGAGTGGTTCTTTTTCCCTGTAAAACATATGATGTGATTCTGATGTAACAAGATAAGAAGAAAGAAAACAAAGGAATATTTCTGACTTCCAGAAGAATGGAATTTCTTCGATGAAGAAGAGGTGTTGCCAGAAGATTGGAATGATCTCTTGTAGCCAGCAGCAGTGGTCTCCATCTTCTTGACTTCCTTCAGTGAGGACTCGGTAAACAGCGCGGCATTGTAGATATCTTGTACAGTCTCCAAATCTCTTGGAATATCGTGCGCAATATCAGCTCTGAGTCCCTCTCTGAAATAAAAGGGTCGATTGTCCTCAGTTTGTAGCAGGCCTTCAGCATAATGCGCCTGGAAATGGAATTGTTTCGAGTACTCAGCCACGGTCATGCTGGTTCCTTGGACAAGGTTGCTGAACTCTCTCATTCTTTGCTGCTTTAGCTCCTTGGGATAGAACCTACGCTCCAACAGGATCTTGAATTGAGCCCATCCAAAACCCGGAGTCTGCAAGGTAGTTAGGCCAACTAGGGTCCACCATCGATCGGCCTCATCAGACAAGTAAAGCACGGCCAGACCCACCTTCTGGTTCTCAGGAGCAGAATAAATCCCGAATTGCCTCTCCATCAACCGGAGCAGAATAAATCCCGAATTGCCTCTCCATCAACCGGAACCAACGATTCATGACTTCAGGGTCTACAGAGCCGTCGTAAAATTCTAACTTGCTTTTGGCCATTCCTTCAGCTGCGTGCGAGAAGCTAAAGGGTCGCTGGTTGTTTGCGTTCATGTTGGTCAATCCTTGGAGCGTTTGCGCTATCGAATTCAGGTTGTTGAGCATCGCATTATTGATATCATTCTGGTTCGTTCGGCCGTTCATCTTCAACCACAAAAGAAACACATAATCAATGCTAATCATTGAGTTCAAGAACATATAAACTTAACAAGTAAGTCCTTATTGTGGTTTCTACCCATCTCTCACTAATATCTTAGTTAATGTTTAAATCATTTACTGATATTTTTGCTAAAATCATGTGTGAGCGTCGGGAGCAACGATGCTCTGATACCAACTGTAATCCCCTATAAATTCTAATGCGAATCAATGGCGGAATCACTGTCGAGTTGAGATTAACACACTGAAAACTAAACTTTATTAACTAAAGGTAAGTCAATACAACTACCACTTTATATAAAAAGGGCAAAAATTAAAATCCTAAAAAATGTTTAACATTCAAACCCAAAATTATGAAAATAAATTCACGGCGTAAGACCAAATGTCGCTCGCTAGCCCACACAAACCCGAACATATAATACTTGCCATGTTATAAACATAATAGTCACAATTCAGTGGGGAGTAACGATGACGTTCTCCCAGCCATATTACATGATATTAAAGCGTATTTACTATTATATCAAAATAATTGAAAATGGAAAACATTTATAATGATACGGTAAAATAATTCAAAATGATTGCTAACCTGCAGATCAATGTCAATCAATAATAATAACGGCGTTATGGAAATCAATCAGTGTAACGGAATAGACTTTCACTAGGATCATACTAAACTAGGTTCGAGAATTCAGTCAAAACAAATTAGACTTCAGTTTCTAACTAGGCAACTCAACTATAACAGGACTGCGTGCAGCGAGGTCCTGACTTAAGTAATGTACACCCCTCCTGGACATCAACCGTTATCCAGTTCAACCCGACGGCGACTTACACGATGCGATATCTAAGTTTAAGGTCAAAATATACACACTCCTGAACACAAACCATGCTCAGTTCAACGACCAATGTGTCTCAACATAGACGAACCAGCTTTATAGTTGATGGCAAAAACGTATACTCTAAACTGTATTAATCTACCCGTACACTTGTCCTTATTCCATAACTCCAAAACAAAGCCGTTGTCGTAATTGGATAGGATTATCAAAACGTTCTAAAAAGGAATCTTTCTAATTTGTGAAACTTTCTACTTTAGGAAACTTTCTACTTTAGGAAATTTTCTATTTTAGGAAATTTTCTCGAAATAACAATATGATGAAAATAGTGTTATAGAAAAATATCAAGAATAGTAATTTACTCTAACTATAAAGTAAATATTATTAATTTCGCAAACTACTACTTTCGGCCTTAACAATTATTATGTTCTAAATCGAGCATAAATTATTTATAAGAATTATCGAAATATTTCGCAAACGTATTATTATTATTATTTAATTATTATTATTATGAATTAGGGTGTTTCGAAAATATATAAAACTAAAATTCCCTAATTATTATTAGTTTCAATGGAACGAGCACAAAATAATGTTTTACGACAAGCATATCTTTATAAAAGTAATTTACTTAACCTTCTTTATTTTATTAAATATTTAAATTCATTTTTGAATAACATAAGGGGTGACTTAATATGAAACGGTTAAATTTTCAGAATGTTCGAAGTTGCTGGAAAAAAAAAATTGCTGTAAAATCGCATTTTAACGATAATTCACGATTTTGCTTAAAAATTGATTCGACCATTTAAAAGCTTTGAAAAATAGTGTAAAAATTACGATAAATAATTAAAACTAATATTTAGACAATCTGTCCAGAATTTGTTTTTTCAAAATCTGGAAACCGGTTTTAAAGGCTTTTACGGAAAACGCGCTAATTAAACGTTAACGATTAAAATAAAAGCTAAATACAAAACGATTTGTGCGCGGATGTCCAAAAATCATAATTTATCAAGGAAATCAAAATTTTCCAGAAACTTTTCAATTTTTTTAAAAAAATGAAAATTCCAGAATTTAAAAAAATAGTAAAAACCGTCTTTTAATCATCGGTTTCGTTTTAAAAGGTTAAAAAACGATTTATCGCTCTTTTTATTATTAAATTTTGAATGTCACGAAAATAATTATTTGTTAGAAAATATCCGAAACTTTAATTCGAATCGAGAATTAAAAATAAAAATCAGAAATTAAAAGGGATATTCGGTTTAACGATAAAACGGTGTTTTAGGACTATTAATTATTTCACCCACCTATAAAATTCAAAAAATTACGAAAATTTCCAGAAATTTAAATTTCAACAGAATGTACTTACACAAAAAATTTCAGATTTAAATACGTAAATTAGGCATATAAACATTAAAATCGGTTTTAACTCGTTTTTGTACGAAATCTATTAAACATTCATTAAACGACTTTAAAAAAATAAAAATATGTAAAATTTATGTTCTAACAGTAACTTTATGATTATATTAGTGTATCGGCCAAATATTATAATTTAATAACAAATATAACGATTTATTCAATAATCTCGTAAAAACGAATGCAACAACGAAATAAACCAAAAATTAACGATTCTAAAACTTCTATAAGAAAAATTGACATACTATAATTGCCAAACAAAAAAATGTAAATTCTAAACATATAACTACGACAAAAATATCAAGCAATACCGAGATCGTCGATGTTACCTTAATCGAGATCTGAGTCATTAACATACTCGTCCTCCTCGGGGTTGTCTCGAAAACCTATAAAAAAATATAAAAAGGTATAAGACCCTTATTAGTATCATAAATCGAGAACTAGGAAGGAGGAATATGGGTTTCGATGATTACCCTTGAATTAAGATGAACACGGGATGAAGAGAATGATCGAAAACGGAAAAAAAAATGAAGAATAGTGTACTGACTGTTGTTGTTATGTTACGTTCTTTTTTTTTTTCTTTTGGAGAGAAGAACAGATGAGGGAGAGAACGTATGTTGAGGTTTTAAAGAAGTTGAGGGAGAACGTAACTGCAAAAAGAGGTATAAGGGGTAACGTACAACAGGAAAATAAGAGGAAATAGAGGAGTCAGTTTTGACTTTCTCAACCGACTCCGAAAATATCTCAGTCTGATGACGGAAACGGTCGGGTCTGCTACAATCTGAGCCCGATTCGCGCTTAAAATCGTTAATGGATCACTTTTAAAAAAAAATAAGAAGACGAAAATCGTATAAGAACGTGATTACGAGGAAGTAATATTTGAAATTACGTTTCAAAAATAATTATTTACGAAATCGCGTAGAAAAAGGTTAAATAGCGATTTCTCGAGATAATTAAAATTTTGCGAACGAGGTAATTAATTAAAAAAATGGATTTTTGAACGAAAATAAAATTATTAAAACCTTTTTACGAAGGTCGGAACCAAGATAGATAAAATAACAAGACTCAAAAGAGTCGATTAAATAGCAACGGGAAAGATAATGGAATTAAAATTTTACGGGTGTTACACTCTTCCTAGTTAAAGAGCTGAGGCGAAGTGATTGGGTGTGACCTCTTGAAAGTGACAATTACCGAGATTCCGTGTTTGGGTCAGGGCGACTGGCTTGGATGGTTTTGGAATGTGGAGCTGGGTAGTAAGTGGTTTTGATAGATCACAATCTGGAGCTTGATTTTTATGGAGTTAGGGATATGAGCTAAGTTTTGTAATGTGGTAGGAAAGGGGAAGCTGAGCAAGAATGACTCAGACTTCAATCGGGTGGGATGTAATTACGTGGGATCTGATTTCCATGTCTGGCCCTAACGGTTGGGGTTATCCTATTGAGCTTGAATCCTCAAAATTTCGGACTGTCTCCTTACAAGTGTCTCGGGAAGGTCTTAGGGGTTGTAATGCAGGGAGGCTAGTGTTTGGGTGCTAGTTGACTGGTCTGTTCATTTTTTCTTTTTTCCGTTTTTGTTCGGACTTTGCTTAAAGTCGAGTTGAATGATTGGGGGTTTCATTTTGACCATCGAGTTTGGTCTTGATCACTGAATTGACCGGTTTAGCTTGGCCTTGGTTTCGTTTCTTTCTTTGGCTCCTTTTGGCCGTTTAAGACTTCTTTTTCTTTTTGTCAGACTAGCACCTATGGTAGGAAATGGTCGGTCTTTATTTGAGGGATATATATTGTGGGAAATGGGTTTGCCTTCCGTCTTTGATCACAAGCTAAGGGATTATCTAGATTCATCATAGGATTCGAGAATGCTCGTCCTAAGGGATAGTTTGTGGCTTTCTATACCAGACAAGGAATAGGTAAAAGAAAAAAACACGAGATCTCAGTTCTTGTAATTCCTCGTTGTTTCAAGGTACGTTTGGTTGTTATCGATAAATGGCATAGCATCAAGTTGTAAGTGAAAAAGTGCATTTTTAAATCAAGCGATTGTCGAGGCGTATAATAGAGGAAGTAAAGTTTATTTCTTTTTATTAATAATAATAAGCGGGCTATGCGCCCGAGATATTGTTTTCGGGGAGGTGGAGGACAGATCCCCTCGCACCTCCTGACTCGAAACAAAAGACATTGTTATACTATTAGGTCTAGGCCGTAAGACGAACTAGACTCTGACTAGGACACAGATTTACTCGTTTCGGTGGATGCCCGTAGGTTGCCAGGATTTTCCTTGATATTTCGGACATTCTCCTCTATAGGGTTGGGGTGGGAACAACCGATGGCGTTGCCGAAGGCTGCGTGGATGCTAAAAGGGTTTGTGGTATTGTTTGGTTTCTCGGGTGGAGGGAGGCTAATGGTCCCGTTTTCGATCATATCTTGTATGGCATGTTTGAGTCGAAAGCAAGATTCGGTATCATGCCCGTTACCTTGGTGATAGGCAATAAGCATTAGGAGTCCAACTTTTGCTTCGTTTGCTAACGGGTGGGTCGGGAGTGAAACCCAAAGGTGAGAGTAACCCTTGATCGACTAGACACTTAAGGGATTCGGCGTAAGATAAGTTGATTGGGGTAAACTTTCTCGGTGACCTTCCTACTTTGTTGGGTGTGGTCTTGTAAGGTCTTGGTGTCCCTTCCGTATTGACTTTAGGAAGCCCCAATCGGGCGGGGCACTGGGATAATCTATCCTGAGTAGGCTTTTGTGCATGGTAATCGCTTGGGTTAACATTTGTATCGCTTTCGGTGTCTCTACTCTCAAGGAAATTAAGGCGGCTATCGATGTAACGGACGGATAAAGTCAAACGGGTTACTGAAGTATGGATGTTGCGAACCAATTTGGCTAGGGTATCGACATCTTTGCGGATGCTTTTGATGGCGCTTGAATCTACCGACATGTTGGGGAGTGATTCTAGTGGGAAAGGATCAAGAGGTCAGATCGGATCCACCGGACGACTTAGAGACTTGAGGAATGCTCGTAACCGAGCGACACGTAAATGAGACCATTGACTTGCATGTGCGTGCGGTTACTTGGCTTAGGGACTCAGGTGCTTTAGACTCTTGGTGTATTCAGCGAGACGCCTAATGGCTTTTAGATCTCTGTGACGAGACAATTTGACGCAAACCTCGGAGGTGAGGCTTAAAGAGGAATTCTCGAAATGAGACGACCCAAAATGTAAGACCTCGAGTAGAGGCGATCCTAGTAGCTAACACGGACAATTAAACACACGGTTGTACGACGTAAGAAGTTGATCACGATCCCGGCTCAGGATTAAAGAATTTTTTTTTCGAAAACGACCAATATTCGCTGAGGGAATTTTTTTGAAAAAGGATGATTTTGTAAAATCAGGGTGACGATGGTGTGGTGACATCGTTCGTGATGCGAAAACGCGTTGCTATACGTGTGCGTCGGGAATCCAACGATAGCGAAATTGTAAATGTTTTTTTTTTCTTTTGGAAAGAACATGGTTCTTAGGGGAACCATTTTTGAAAATGACGATGTGATGCCTTTATCGAAACTACTATTAATTAGCTAGTTCGATACTCCTGGTGTGTGTGGTGCTCGTGGTAGAGCATGAAGTCTAATGACGTTGTCCTTAGAGGTGTGACTAAATCCTTTTTTTTTTGGTAAAGTGTAAGTATATTAAAATAACGCGTCTCTAAGGACGTCAATCATTTACAACGTGACTAAATCCTTAGTGAGGGATTTAAGCGGTGAATAATGTTTTGTTAGAACCTTTCGCTCTTTGAAATTTTTTTAAAATTAGTGACCCACGTTCGTCGGTTGTACTAACTTGCATTAGATGGTGGGGGTGTGCATTGTAAAAAAGTGTTCTGAAAGTGTAACCGCTTTTTGAGTTCCTTGACTTCATTAATTGAAGCTTCGGTTGTGCTAACGGTATGTGTGTAAAAAGTTTTATTATTATTTTTTTTTGAAACAAAATGTAACCGTGTGGTGGCCTTAACCCCATTAGTTGGGAGTTTTGGTTGCATTAACGGTAATTATTGTTGTTAACAGGTTTTAGTTTGGCCAAGGCGATGACGCTAAAAACTCTTTTTTTTTTAAAATTAGTGAGTGTGAATTTTGCCATGGTAACGGCATTAAAAACGTTTCCCTTTTTTAGAAACCATGATTTGGTCGGAGTATTGATGTTTAAATGGTCGTTTTGGAAAGATGAAGTATTTTCGAAAAATCGAATTGGGTGCGGTTGAATATGTTGGCGTGGTTGAATCCGATTTTTAGTGTTTTATTTGAGTTGTATTGTTCAAACACGTTACACGTAACTAGGAATGCATACACTCATGCAGGATGCAGACCCGGGGAGGTTAGGGTAGGCTACCGCCCACGAATAGTCTTTACTTAGGTATTGACAATGATTTGGGGAGATGAGTGTCGTACCGTCCGTGTGGACTATCCGCTTATTAATCCCGCGGGTTACGCGTTAGGCGGCCGGAGCGTCAACCGAGGATTTCTCCGCGTGTCCCAGGAGATCTTACCGCGAAAAGGTGGCTTGGTCCTGATATCGGTTAGGGTGGGCTTTTTAGGGCCAAAACCTGTAGTGACCACAACTAGGAACTAAGAAATGAGATTCACCGACCTCGTTCAAGTTACACCACCGCTGGAAACTTGTTTCCAAATCCCCAGCGGAGTCGCCAAACTGTGGACGCCTGTCCACACTGCCCGGCGCCCCGCGCGGGACCGAATCGGTTTTTCAACGTGTGGCGGCGGCCACCCACGCGGCCCCCTTCCGGTCGGGGGCCGGTCCGATCTCACATACGTGGCGAAGTGTCGGACCTCGATTTGGATGACGATCCGGACTTGTACTAGACGGGTGCGGGCAATCGTGTTTCCGTTTGGGAATCGATCGAGACGTGGTTGTGAATGTTTAAAGGCCGATTCATTTGGCAAGGCAACCCTTTTCGTGAACTGAATTCGTCATCGATTTGTAGAGTCGCTACCGAGTCAATTATGGGGACTCGGAAACCGTTCAAGTCAACTTTGATCCCTAGCCGGCTCAAAGTTGAGTGGCACGAGACCTAAAGATAAAAACTTGTACCCTTAAGCACTCCATGCCTGGAATGACTCTCATTGCCAATGGTTTCGGACATTCGGAAACCGTCGATTCTGAGTAAGGGGTGAGGGTACGTATTGGGAAGCCAACATCCGATAGATGTCAACACCCAATCCCGCCCTCACTATAGCGGCCTCTACTAATCAATCGGTGGGCTGATAACCTAATTCTTTTGTTGTGGCGGAAATACTGTAACATCCGTTGTTTTCACCCTATACCTTTTGCTACGTCGGTTGTTTAAGGACAAGTAAGCTTTGTTGTCAAAGTAGTTGTGTTTACAATCTTTGCATGCAATTTCACGTGACAGGCAGGCCATGAAAAAATGCAAGTAGAAGAGTAGAGAGTACTAGTATTATACGTATTAGCAAATAATTTTTAACGAGATAATACGGATATTAGTCATTCTCGTGGTATACCTTACCTGGTATTCTGCTTAAGATGCGCCGGTTTGGTATTAATAGAGATGCGTCGAGCCTAATAAGGAGAGCATCCGGTTTAATACGGAACTCGACCGTCGCTTTGTTCCTGTTTTAGTTGTTTTATGTTTTAAATTCCGTGTTAGGTGATTTAGCATGCGAATATAAGGTCATAAAAGCAATAAATCATACGAAAAACTGTAAATGCGAGTGTAAGTAAATCACATTGTGAGGAGTTGCACCCTCGGAGTATACACTAACCGGGACTCGATGCATAGATAGTTTTGCGAACGGATCTCGGAATTACTCAGGTCTATTTAGTGGGTTTTAGTGTTCGTGGCTGAGGTTGGGACGTTACGTATTTTAGTAGATGCTTGTGGGCCTAGCGCCCACATCTAGAGTTGTCGTAGTGCATAATAATAAAAAGTGCAAATATGGAAAATTATGTTTAGATGGAAACCTAGTGATGACTCGATCAACAGGCGGATCCTCCTAGCTTGACCAGTGACTCCGGCAGAACTCCGTTACCGTTTGACCTTCCCGCGGCTACTACGGCAGAGCTTCGTTTGCTAAGGACTAGTTCTGCGTCTAATCCGGCAGAACTTCGTTACTAGTTTTGAGCTAGTCGATCACAGGCACCTCGGTATCGAGTGGGGTGCTCGAAGGTGAGGAGTAGCGTCGATGTCGCTTTTTTATCGGAACTACGATCGAGTGGATCGTTTGCCTCGGGTGTCGGAGTGCGAGTCCTTAGCGAGAATTTAGAGGGAGAAGCGAAAAGTTGATTTTTTTGTGTCGAAATGAGGGCGTGAAGGGGGGGTATTTATAGGTGTTTTCGGCCCTCGTCGCCCATATGGGCGCCCGAGCCAGGGCGTGCTAAGACTCAGGCGCCTGGGTCCGAGCGCGGGGATACCCAGGCGCGTCAGGTGGGGCAGTTGGAGTTCTGAGGATATGGTTTTTATACTTTCCAAAACCGAGAGGGAGGAGCGTGATATGTTGCTTGGGGATGAAGTTTACCCCGGGTTTGACCTAGCACCGTGGGTTTAGTGGGCCTCGGGTGTTCATCCTGAGGTTCGCTTGGCGCGGTGTTGACTCGGTTTGAGTTTCGGGACCGACTCGGGGTCCCGGTGTCGGAATTGACTCTAATTAGTGTCTATGTGACAGTAACGACACGACTAAGGCTGCCATCATGTTAGTTTTAATTTTTGCAAGTAATTATTTGATCCGTTCTATAGGAAAATTATCTATAACATCGCAAACCCGTGTCGCGTTGCAGTCCTATCGTCATCGGGTGTTTGCTGGGCACTTCTGCAGCCACCAAGTCCAAATTTGGGTGTCTACAGGTAGTCGTCTCGGGAATCCCTCCAACATCCTCGGTGGTGTCCGTGACATGACCTGCAGCCTCAGCCTTAAAATCCCTCTGTATCTCGACCCCTCGCCTAGCCTCGCCCTGCGCTGAGGTTTCGCCCTGAGACCGAGCTATCCTCTCCTTAAGTTGGGCAATCTCGTATTCCCGGGATTGCAAGAGCTGTCGCGCATCAGCCACCTCCACCTCGACCTCGGTCACCCGAGTCTCCAGCTGCCCCACCATGTCCGAGGTATCCTGCAAATACAACTATATCGTAGGAAAACATACAAACAACCTAGAAAACCAACCCCAGATACACATACTGACCGATCGAGGCCCCGAAGTATCACGGGAGACCCTCGAAGCATAGTCCCGGAAGCAGTTGGCAGCCTGCCACAACCGCTGATGGCAAGCTGACAAAACCTGAAAGGTGAAACCATACGAGTTAGCCAAACAAAACCTAATCCTTAGAACCCAAACCCAAGGCAAAAACCGAGACTTACCCGGTATACCCGGTCGCGCCACTCTATCCCGGCGTCTATCTCCTCGGCAGAACACGGGGGAAGAGGCTCAGTGAAATCTACCCCGACTGCATCTACCCTGAGTAGCGTCAAGGGGAAGTTTGAGGGATGGACGACGTCAGTCGGATCGGCCAGCTAAAGGAAAAGCAAACTGGTCAAGGAGCAAGTAAACGCTAACCCACAAAACAAAACGAACACTAGAGCAAAAACAAGTTCTTACCACGAGGCAGTGGCAAGATAGCCGCTGGCTGACATGAGATAAATAGGAGGCGCCAGGCACCAGTAGCGCATCACCTCCTTCTCCATCCTTACCCTTGAGGACCTCTGCAGCGGTCGGTGGTCTAAACATGGTCCGGGGAGGATCAACCGGCACCCTAAAATCGTCATACAAGCACTGACACACCAACCGTTCGCCCAGATACTAAACCGGGCGAAACAATGCAGGAAGGAGCATCCTTCTGTAATTCCTAGGCCTCAACTCCGCCGTCACATACCCAGGCACACCCTCGTAATCGGCCCAAGGATGGGCCACAAACTACACAAACATAATCGACACCTCAACAAACCTGAACCTAGGACACTTTTAAACAAAACAAGCCGTAAGAAGTAAACTTACATCTTCAAGGCCCAGCTGGTTCACTAGCACATTTTTCGTGGGGTAGTGACTCGTCGTGCGCTTGGCTTGAGCCAGTCTCCACTCAATCCCCGCTGGAAACCTGGTCGGACGAGCTTGCACCGTCTTATAGCTAAGGTAAGCCCGCGCTCTTGCGACAAGAACGAACCCGAAAACTTATGCAAAGAACTACCCAAACCACGAGAATTTAATCACCAATCAAACACACCACAAGAAGGAAGAAGCAAGCAAGAGTAGTATTGGTCACTACCACCATAACAAACATTTCATCAAACATGTGGTATTCATGACCAGTGACTAGCAACAAAGATTCAACCTTTACCCACAATCAACCCTAATCACCCATGGTTAACACCTAATCTCCCTACTAACCCCACAAGAATCTACTCACACATGTTTATACTAAGAGCAACATAAACAAGAGAAACCATCATAAGAACAAAAGCATTCATTATAAAGATTAAACAAGGATGAACAATAAACAAGAGATAAAGATTGAAACTTTACTGACAATCAAAGATTAAGAGAAAAGAAAGAAGAAAGATTATACCAAACTAGAGAACGAATGAAAAGATTGAAACTTGCATAAAAAGAAAACTCAAATACATCCACCAAGGTTGTCAATCATGATAGATTCTTCAAGAATTCCAATAATACAAAAGTAACTTGCTAAGATTAAGCTAAGATTAAAGAAATATTAAGGTAATATTAAGGAGAAACTAAGCTAAGGATGAAGGTTTTCTATCTAGGGTTTTGTGCTTAAAACAATACAAGAGGGGGTATTTATAGGGTTGTACAGATGAGGGAATTGAAACGACAAAGCACGGAGGGAGTAGAGGTCGTCTCGGCCGTGATGTGAGCTTCTCGGCCGTGAGGTGGCCCCGTCCCGGCCGTGATGGGTAGGCCTCACGGCAGTGAGCCCTACGCTGTAGCTTTCTTCTCTCGTCTTTACTTCATGGCTTGCTAGTTTGTATTCCCGGTCGGGAATATGAGTGACATGGCCGTATAGCTTCATGGGTCGATCAACCTTTACTCCTAAGCGATGTTGTGACTCAGGATTGGTTTGTATGACGATGAAAAGGACTCAAAAAGCCGAGTTCCGCGCCAAATGAACCTACAAGCACAGTCATAGCTACGAGAGACATTAATAGCATAAAACCGCTTCTAAAAGCGGTTAAATCAGTGGAAAATCAAGTAAAGCATGAAGGAAAGACGGTATAAATCAAGCATATCATCTGACATCCAGAAATTATAATAAGATGATGAAATTTTATTATATAAATAAAAGTAATCACCCGTCAAGCAGAAATCTTTTGAGTCATAAAAAAAGTTCAAGTAAAATTATCCCACGTACATCGAGTATCTTGAGTCTTATCATAGCTCTTAATTCTTATAAAAAGCATTCTTAAGACCATAAATTTAGGGTGGTACTTTTTCATAATTGTGTGTTACTCATTTGTACTTGAGAATTACACAATTGCCCTTCCAATTTTCCCTTTCCCTCATCATGCATTAGAGAGAGTTTTGAGATAAATCTCAAAGTTCCAAAATCCCCTCCACCACCTCCCTACTCCGGCCACCACTCCGGCCGCCACTCCGGACGCCACTTTTTTTTTCCCGTTTTTAATAACAACAAAATTATAATTATAATAACAAAATTAATTCAAAAAATAACATAAATCAAAATTAATAAAAACTACAATAGGACAAAGCAAATTTAAAATTAAAATAACAAAATTACAACAACAACAAAATAAAATACGAAAATCGAAATTACAACTGTACAAATCAAAAATAATAATAAGTAAAATACGAAAATTACAACCCTACAAATCGAAATTAATTCGATAATTAACACAAAAATCTAATTACAATATAATAAAATAAAATTCAAATTAAAAAATTAAATATAAAAAAAAATGAAGCCTCCTTACAGCGTGAAGGCAAAAATAAACATAAAAAACAAACCTACAACCACCCACCCTCACCACCTCACCCCATGGCTGTCACCCTCACCACCACCGACCTCTAACACCCGCCCTCTAAAACCTGCCTCTCTACTCCGGCCGCCGGCGCCTGCGCCGGTCCCGTCCTCCTCTTGCCGCCGTCGTTGCCCCACCACCTCCTTCGGCCGCCGCCATCTTTTCCGACAACCTCCGGCATCCCAACCTTAAACCCTAGCTTGCTAAAAAGAATTAAACACAATTATCAATTAAATCATAATTTGCAAGTAAAATTAAAATATCGATTACCAAACTATAATCCATGGTGAATTCCAAAATAACGATCGATCAATTTTCGAATTTGACGAGGTTTAAGAATGAATTTGCATTAGAAGTGGTTTAGAAAATAAATATGAGAAGGGGAAACCAGTAGGTTTGAAAAAGTATGAAAAAAATATGAGAACGGTAGTATCGGAATAGTAAGGAATTTTTAGGTATAATTGAGTAACAAACACTTATGAAAAATTAATTCCGTAAATTTAAGGAGAATTATCCCACATTGAAAAATTATAAGTTTTTTTGAACGAATCAAAAAATTAAAAGTTGATTAAATTTTATTATATAATTAAGAGTAATCATTTGTCTTTATATCTCAATCTAAAATCTTTTGAGTCCTAAAAGAGCTTTTAATACTATAAACTTAGTAGAATTATCCACATCGAAAAATTATGATGAGGTGATAAAATTTTATATCATCAATAAGAGAAATTATTTGTTTTTAGATATTAATCAAAAATCTTTTGAGTCTTATAATACGAAAAAATTATAAATTAAGTAAAAGTTATCCCACATCGAAAAATTACAATAAGGTAATCAAATTATATTATATAAATAAAAATAATCATCGTCTTAAGATATCAACCATAAATCTTTTGAGCCGTAAAAACAGTTCTTAAAACTACAAATTTAAGTAGAATTATTACACATCAAAAAATTATGATGAGCTGATGAAATTTTATACTTACTACATAAATAAGAGAAATTATTCGTTGTAAATATTAACGAAAAATCTTTTGAATCTTATAACAACTCTTAAGGCCATAAATTGAATTAAAATTATCCCAAATCGAGAAATTATAATAAGATGATGAAATTTTATTATATAAATAAAAGTAATCATGCATCCGTCAATCTGAAATCTTTTGCATCATAAAAAGAGTTCAAGTAAAAAGAGTTCAAGTAATAAAAAATATTTCTAACTATAATGCACGTGGCACGCCTATAATTTAATTTGACATTTACCGCATATATTATCTCCTTAAAATTTAAGTTTCATTTAACAAAAAAATTATCGTAACAAAAATATACAAATGAAATAGTTAGATTTTGTGGTAGAATGCTTTCATTGGATTATAAATTTCATACATTATTTACTCGAAAAAGTGATGAATCTATTATTACATATATAAAAAAACGTAAAATTATCCCACTTTGAAAGATTATAATGAAGTGATGGAATTCTATTATATAAATAAGAGTAATCTTTCGTGCTTAAATATCAACAAAAGTATTTTAAATTTTAAAAAGTACTGTAAAAGTAGTATAAACTTAAGTTAAATTGTCTCACATTGAAGAATTATAATATCATTCGTCCTTAGATATCAACAAATTTTTTTTTAAGTCTTAAAAAGAGGTTCTTACGAATATAAATTTAAGTTATATTGTCTCATATTGAAAAATTATACAATTAATATAATGTGTTAGAATTCTATAATATAAATAAGAGTAATCATTTGTTCTTAGATATTAACCAAAAATCTTTTGACTCTTAAAAATCTTTTAAGAATATAAATTTAAGTAAAATTATCTTACATCGAAAAATTATATTGAGGTCAAAGATTTCTATTATATATTATAATTAAGAGTAATAAATCATTATTAGATATTAACCAAAAATCTTTTAAGTCATGAATTAAAAAAAATTAAGACTATAAACCAAAAATATTTTAATTCTTAAGAAATTCTAAAAATATAATTTTTTTTGGTGAAATGTGAGGGTTATATTACTTCAAAAAACGGGACAATTTACAACCATATACAAATAGCAATCTCAAGACAAAAACAAAAACCAGGATGCTATTTCGAATTTTGTCGAAGAAAATCCAGCTCCTTTATCAGATCATTGTCCATCTTTTTATAATTTATTTTTACTTGTATGTGCCACATAACCTCATCCTTTATGTCTTTCAGAATCTTTATAGGTCGACGAACATATCCTTCAAACAGAGCTTGATTCCGAACTCTCCACATCCAATGGAAAAAAGCCGCCAGTACCATAATGTTAATTTGCATTCTCGCATCATGATGCTGCTGACCGTGGCTGCTATAATGCACCATCTTTTGTTTCATCCATAATTCCAATTCCCTCTTGATTTGAATACTACATTCGCATCTCATGAACATCAGTCATCCGTATTACTTACCCCATATCTGCATAGTTTATCTCTTGTTCTCAGTCCCTCATTCATCACCATCCAAAGGGTCATAGCATGTTTTGGGATATTAAGGTCATTCCATACCGTCTTTTACCAATTTTTCTCCGGTTCGTCTCCCATCAACCACTTATATCCTCCCCGAATAGTGTATCCCTTCGGTTCAGCTTGCCAGATGTTGCTTTGGTATCCCGTCTTGAGTTTCTCCTTTGCCTTACATATAGTACGCCAAGTCCAAGTAGAGTCTTGTGGAGGATTGTAAGTATGCCAGTCCCTTCCTCGGAGGTAGTTCACTTGCACCCATCGAACCCAGATTCTATCCTCCTTAGTATAAACCCAATTGACCAGCTTACCAACCGCTGCAATATTCCAAATTCCGGGTTTTTTGATGTTAAGTTCCCCCTCCTTCTTTGGTCTGGTAGTTTTATCCCAAGAGACCGTCGGCACTCGTCTATACTCAGCTTCTCCGTCCCACAAAAATTACGACATATAGCTTTTATTCGGTCAATAACTCCTTTAGAAAGGAGAAACATCGAAGCCCAATAATTGTGCATAGTGTTAAGCACTGAGTTTATGATAATGACTCGACCCGCATAAGAAGGATGTTTCGCCCGGACACCTCTTATTTTTTCCACTATTTTTTCTATGAGAACTTGGCTATCCCGTTTGTCAATTTACTTAGCCTGCATAGGGACTCCCAAGTTGGAGAAATGCAATACCCCTTCAGTAAAATTCGTAGCATAGAGGATGTCGTCTCTTACTCCTCGAGTAATCCCATTAAAATAGATCGCAGATTTTCTCCCATTAAAATAGATCCCATTAAAATATAATTTTTTTAAAAATAATTAATAATAAAAATAAAATTATTATTATTATCCTAATACAAGTAGATATATTTTATTTTTCTTTATGTTATTATGATAAATAAGAGTAATCGTTCGTCCTTATATATCAACCAAAAAAATTATCCCACATTGAATATTTATAAGAAGGAAGGTGATGGAATTTTATATTATAAATAAGAGTAATCGTTCATACTTAGATATCAACCAAAAATTTAAGAAAGTAAGATTATCATCCACAAAGCAATATAGCATGGTCCTAAGACTCTAACGTGGTGAGTATCTACAATTATAAATATGAAGTCGTAATTTCAATTTTACTATTATTTCAATGTGTTCATAATTATGCATCGTTACTTTAACCGACAACATTCATTATTATGACTTGTGCGCTGATGATGACAAATTTGTTTTTTCATTACATGTTTCATCGTTGTTAATTGTAATATGTTCCCATTTTACCCAGTAAATATTTATATCTACGTATATTTATGTGGAAGGTATTTTAATTAATTTTTCATTCTAACTACAATACACCATATATAATGCCTACAATTTAATTTGACGTTTACTGCATATATTATCTCTGATCCCTTGAAACACATTCACGTATGTGGATAATATTCATTTACTATTAGACATATTCTTACCTTCAACTAATTCGACTAACTCTCTACTGTTGTGCAGTCTCACCAATTTATGCAATAAACCAATTTGGTATCCTTATCAACATCACTAACAAGTGGCCCATGCATCGCACGGGCTTTCCAACTAGTAAGATTATAAAGTGGGATGTTCACTTCACAATCTCTAAACGTTTTGTTGAGATCGCCGTCCCTCTCAATACGTTTAGTGTTTTTAAGGGGAGTAGGAAATGGTAACTATCCTTCTTTGATGTATTCTTGAAGCCTTTCCGCAGCTTCATCGCTCAAGCCTCTAAAAATCCCTTCTTCATTCTTCTTTGGTGGATCCATCACCTTTGTTACCACGGTCTCGTCTTCGGCTTCCTCTATCATAATGCAATCTTCCCCACTTAAATCACTCTTTCCCTTGACATAGGATTGTAAGGCTTTGCCACTCCTTAAGGATACCACACAAGAGTCTTCTTGATTAGGAGTTCTAATTGTAGCAAGACTTGTCGCCATTTGAATCATTTGCTCTTCCATCTTAGCAATTTTTATGTTTGTGTAGACACCTGCATTTGGCTGCTAACGTCTACAGCAGCTTCCGACAAAACACCCGATGATGATCAGTCGTAAACGTGCTTTAATGCGCTCGAATTGAATATGGGCTCGGAATCAATAGTATCTGGCATGGGCTTTTTGCAGAGTACAAATCTCACAAAACCAACCTCAAATTCAGGCCCAGTGAGTCGTTTCCATTCAAATAAGACTAATTTGGGTCAAAACTGACACCGGAAATAAAACCGTCTTTTAGCGACCGGGTCAAAACCCGGTCAAAGTTGAAACCCAAAGCAAAAATTAGCTGCGCGAGCTTCTAGAAGCCTGCTCAACTACTTAGTCAAGTCAACCATCAAAAGCTCAACACTCCCCTACAATCTCTCCCCCGGTTTGACCCACTCGATCGAGTGGTTCAGTCCCACTCGGTCGAGTAAGACCATGAACCGGCTGAACCAGACTCAAACCGGGCACTCGATCGAGTACACTTACACCACTCGATCGAGTGGCCCTAAACTAGGGTATTTTTTCTATAAATACCCCGTCACCCCAAGTCATTTGCCAACTTTTTTCAACTCTTTCACCACCTTTCACCTTCATATTTTCAGCCAACTTTTACCTTACACCAACATACACACACACACACACACATACAACCCTAATCCCGAGATCAAAACTTGTCAAAGACCGAGAACAAAACTCGTCAAATCCGTCTCTACAAACCATACACACCATAACTCTCATATATATCACGACGCTCTCGTGCCTTTGCCACTACTAGACGAGCCGTATTCTGAGACTAAAGCATGTAGATTGAGGGTGTAATTCAAATCTAGACATCCCTTTCTTCCGTCCCTTTTTTCGTTTCTTTTATATATATATATATATGTGTATATATATATATATGTATGTATGTATGTAGACACCCACATTTTGACCGCCAGGTGTCTATAGCAGTTTCCTAAGAGCACCCGATGATGATCGGACGTAAACATGACTTAATACGCTCGATTTTGGACTCGGAATCAATAGTAATTGACGCAAGCTTTTAACGGAGTAAAAAATCTCACAAAACCGACCTTAAATTCAGGTCCAGTGAGTCGTTTCCAGTCAAATGAGACTAATTTGGGTCAAAACTGAGACCGAGGGCAAAACCGTCTTTTGACGACCGGGTCCAACCCCGGTCAAAGACATTTCCGAGACAGAAAATCTGTCATGCGACATCCAAAAATCCCATTAGAAGTCGGATTCCTTTCAAAAATCAGCTACAAAAAATAAACAATTCCGTAAGAGATAAAGTTCTTTTGAAGAGTTATACCACCCGTCCAGCTCCACTCGATCGAGTGGAGTGGCTCACTTGGTCGAGTGAGCTCATAAAAAGCAATCAGATTCGAGTTTAGACCTGGCACTCGATCGAGTGCCATTAACCACTCAATCGAGTGCCATGAACCACTCGATCGAGTGACCTCTTTTTTCAGCCAAAACCGGGAGTTTTCTTCCTCTTCAAACCACTTCTCCTATCCACAAGCGGAATCATACTTCATCCCAACCGTTGCTTTCTTCCTTGGCAAGAAACCACTTTCCTATCCAAACACTAGGAATCTCCTATCCCGAGTGGGGGTATCCCATCCTATAAATACCCCACCCTCGCAACACAATTCAGACATCTTCTACACCAATTATCACATACAATTACACATCTACACACATTCAATTCATCCATAATTCCCGACATCAAGTTACAACTCGAAACTCTAGCAAACCTTAGGAAAACCATACCAAAAATACAACACCTTAACTCCTCCTATATCCTTGTTACTCTTACGCAAGCGCCGTTACTACGAGTCCGTGATCGAGGTCGAAATTAGCATATAGGTTGAGGGTGTTACAAATCCCGATTTCTCTCCTTTTTCTTCTCCTTCCTCACGTTCTTCTTCTTCTTCTTCTTCTTCTTCTTCTTCTTCTTCTCTCGTCCGTCGTCTTTGTTGTCGTCGTCGTTTCGTTTCTAATATTATTTATACTACTATAATTAGCAATAACAAGTCGTCCCTATGGATTCGATATCAACTCTATAGTTGAATATCGGATCTAAAGGAATCAGTCAAATAAAACAGTTTTCAAAAACCTTTCTTTTTCTCGTTGATGCCAAAGTAATTGTCAAATAGTCCTAAAAAGACTAATACGACAATATAACGCGGAGGGATTTATTTCAATTCAAAACAATTTCTAAAAACGTCTTTTTTTTAGCAATCACTCTAAATATCGGATGTCGATTTCATAGTCAAATATCATATATTTACGAATTTCGAAAATCTTAAGTCGGGTATAAATTATTCCATATTTTTACACGACTTAACGAGTTTATCGGTTTTCAAAAATTAAAAGCAATCGAGTCACCCCTCGAACAGGGGGCACTCGATCGAGTGCCATAGCCACTCGGTCGAGTGACACCCCAAAACAGAACCAGAAGCTTTTTTGAGGACCACTCGATTGAGTCCCCTCATGACTCGGTCGAGTGGCATCTCAAAACTTGAACAAAAGGTTTTTCCAGAGGTCCACTCGGTCGACTCCAGCCATGACTTGATCGAGTGGCCTTTATCACGACAAACCCGTGAGCCTTCAACATTATTTCGAGCTTCGATAAAAAATTTTTAACGACTTCGGTCAACAAGTGTCAAGTCCATCACGTATCCAAATCTTTTCAAAACCTTGCTTTATATTATTTATATCATTCTAATCCTTTTTATAAGCTGTCACTAACTCGTTTGTTTCTATTTTGGCATCTTTTTTTGTTTTATTGTACTAAAACGAATCCCGCATGCTAAAACAACTTCGACTTAGTTCAACATGCATTAAACGACGTAGATCAAACATAATTCACATGTTTAGTCTAAAAAGCCTTGTTTGCATATCATTCAACTGTCGAACTAACGCGCGTACACCAAAAACGAACGGTATCTTAGTAAAGGCCGCTAAGTGCAGGCGGGGTTGGGTGTTCTTTGTGAACTTCCCAACACGTACCCTCACCCCTTACTCAGAACCATGGTTTCCGGATGTCCGAATCCATTGGCATACGAGAGTCATTCAATACTTGATTACCGATAATGTCGGAATCGGTATCGCAATGCTAAGGGACGAACCCAATAAACTTTGAAATCGGAATGGGCCGTACTTTTTGCACGGCCCACTACGACATAGAGTGGGTTCGAACGGGCCCAAAATCCCACAAAGTTCGGTGGCGACTCCTACTTCGATTTAAATTTCAATTCGACCCATCTCATATGAAGATTCATTCGCCTCCCCAACCCCGCGCGTGGCCGCGTCGGGGTGGACCTATGTCCTTTCCACAATTTGGCGACTCCGCTGGGGATTCCTGATGTTCCACTAGTCATCGGGATTCCTAGGGTGAGACTCGAAAAGAAATCGTTCGATTAGTAATGTACGCGTTTTAGTTCAATGGTTCATACATAACCCAAATCCTTCCCGGGCCGGTTACTTGTGACGAACGTCCCACTATACCGCGGTGCATTCCTAAATGGGTGCACTAAAGACTTCGATGGGGGAACTCGCATGGGTTTTACGGCATGTTCTAAGTCCAATTCGGCTTAGGAAGTCCGTCTTGATTTGCGAGAAAGTCGTCGTCGTTGGTATAGACCCTATTTCGACCGACCGAGACTTAGTTTAAGAAGCATACATGGTGTCATTATACTGTTTCCATGACTTCGTGCTGCTTGATCTACAATTCATCTTTTCAAAAACTGTTATTTCAAAATTTGCATATTAACAAAATTATCCATTTTTCAAAACCCAGAAAGTTACCGAATTTAGGACTTATGATTTTACTCAAAATAGCCTATTTTTTAGCCGGTATGCTGCCCAAACATTTTCAAAACTTCAAAAATCACGGCCCGATGGCCCTTTGCCAATTTTCAAAAAATTAGGCCATCCGTCCAACTTTTTCGGATCATTCTAAGCCCAAGTATCCCTTTTCAAAAACTTTCCTCTTCTTTGGACTTCCCGATTTAGTAGTGTCGGGTCTAGTCACAAGTTGTCAAAGTCTCTAGTGTCGAAACTCCGTCGATCCTACATCACGGGTTTCCTCCCTATCCCGGTCCGCCTTACTTGTCAAGGCATGGCCCACCTACGTAGGACATACTCCTACAAAGGTGGGCCGTTTTACACTTTCGAGTCCAAAGCCTGGGGAATATCTCACGTGGACCCTCCTTCAAACAGAACTCGGCCCGCACGCCGAATCCTAAGGAAGGCCCACCACCCACGAGTCATCCGTCTAGGTGTTAGTCTCGATGGTCGTTTTCTCGTCTAAGTCTTTTCTTTGCTCGGGATGTACTCTTTGATTCTAAGATCTGGGTCAGTTACTGATTACGCGGTACTCTTACAGACAGGCCACCCTTCACCTGAGCCATGACGCAAGCAGCCATAGATGAGTTGAAGGCCTCGTTGACCAAATTGGAGACTACGATCACGGCAATGAGGGAAAACCAGATAGCCATCGTTACTCGTGTAAGCGCCGTGGAACAAGGAACTCCTAGTGGCAACACAGAGACTACCGGGCCCTTGGCCGAATTAGCTAGTGCAGTCTGCAAGCTGCAGGAACAGGTCCACTTATCAACCAGCCACTCGATCCACACGGAGAATGCTCGCATTTACTCACCCTTGAATGACGAACTGCCCGCCAACCTCAACCTTACGGGCATCCCAATGTTCGAAGGTACTGAAGACCCGGTCCACCACATCCGGGCTTTCAAAGAATTCATGGCGGTTAAGGGGGTGAAATCGACCATGTTCAAGCACCTTTTTGCTTCCTCTCTCGAGAAGCATCCAAAAGCCTGGTACTACAGGTTCGATCCCAAGAAATACAAGACTTGGGATGACGTGGCGACGGAATTTGCTCAGAACTATGCCGACAACACGGAAATCCAGACCACGATGCGCACCCGGGAAGTCATGGCCCAGAAACCTAAGGAAGGATTTACGAAATACCTTCAACGATGGAGGGCCGAGAGTGTCAAGCTGGTCGATAAGCCCAGCGAAAAAGTCTTAGTGGAAGCCTTTGTGAAGAATCTCCTCCCCTCTTACCGGGTCCATCTCCGGTATGCAATCATACCCAACTTCGCCACCTTAACTGAAATAGGGACGAGGATCGAGGATGACTTGAGATTAGAGAGCCTTACTAAGGCCTCTACCAAAGGTTATCAAGGGGCCAGCTCATCCACAAGCAAGCCCACAACTGCAGCTGCTACTCGCATCATTTTCGACGAGGTCAATCTACTTGATACCCCGTCCAAGAGGAATACCACACCACGGGTATTCACTGACATAGGTACTACCTGTACACATGCCTTACAAAGGCTGTCATCAAAAGGCCTGTTCCAACCGATAGGCCCAACGCCCGAAGTCCCAGTCGAGCGTCGCTCTAAGGCCTACGACGTCCAGGCCTATTGCCAATACCACCGAGGCAATGGGCACGATACCGAGAAATGTTGGAAGCTTAAGCATTTAATTCAGGATCTCATCGAAAATGGTAAGATCCCCTTATCCGGAGGCAAGCCCAGTAACAAGGACAATCCTTTAGCTACCCACGCCATTTTCTCCGGAGAAGTAGTTGATTGCTCACACCTTATTTCTCCCTTCATCCCGCTAATAAACGGGATTTGGTGTGACGATGAAGACGACGTCTATCTCACCAAAGAGGAAGCTGTCCCCATCACTCCCGAGGAGATCTAGAAGGTTAAGTCCAAAGTCTTAGCTAGTAATCACCTTAGGAACATTCCTATCATCGCCGAACCAGCTAGGGCGGAGGCCGCCCCGGAAGAGCCAACCACTGAAAAAGCTCTCGTGAAGCAGCTAAAGAAGAGTCGAGTTGACCTCTCTATATGGCAACTCTTAGTTATCTCACAGGAACATCGAGAGGCACTCACTAAGGCCCTCGATCAAGTCAAGATCGACTCCTTGGCTACTCCAGCTGAAATGGTAGCCACGGTCCTACCTCATCTAAAAGGCAAAGATAAGGAAGAAGGCCCACTAATTACCTTCTCCAACGCCGATCTACCATCATTCGGGCCTACCCACAACATGGCCCTCTAGATCACGGTGATCTGCCGGGGAAAGTACCTACCGATGACCCTAATAGACGATGGGTCTGCAGTGAACATCCTCCCCTTGAGGACCGCCAAAGCCCTCGGCATTATCGAGGCCGACTACATTCCGACAGCTCAGACCATCCAGGCTTTCGACGGAAGCCCAAGATCAGTAGCTGGGGCCGTGAAACTAACCGTCACAACCGACCCAGTAGAAAAAGAGATGGAATTTCGGGTGATTGATGTCACCTCTTCCTTCAACCTACTCCTAGGAAGACCATGGATCCACGCTGTCAAGGCGGTATCCTCTACTCTACACCGAAAAATCAAGTTGCCTTTACACGATTGCATCATCACCTTGGAAGCAACACCTATGACTGTGGCCAACTGTAACACCTCAAGCCGCACAGATCTTTGGGGATTCGATTTCATAGGAATGATTGAAGACGAGTACCTCTTCCAACCCTACTTCACAGCTAGCATCGACAAGATGCTACAAAATCTAGGGTATCTACCGGGGGCTACTTCAAGGTCGGATCTTCCCGCAGGAAAGATTATCGAAGTCCTAGACGACGGGAGGTCTCAAGCCGGGCTAGGGTATACCATAACCCCAGAAAATATGGGCCAAACAGGAACTAACATTGTTACCTTTGTTACTCTAGTATTTGGGCCTATCCTATATCGGCCCAACACCACACACCCTGGGACCCACTTGGCCCAGGACTGTAACTTCATACCAGATGATATCTTTGCCCTTATCCAGTCCGAAGATGCTAGCAATGTTGAGTCCGCGCTGGGACTACTTTTTGGAGAAGAAGTCGCGGCCCCAGCACCAAAGGAAGACCTGGTCAACCTCATTCTTCGCAGCAATAGGTTTGACCCAACGAAGCTAATCTCGGGCGTAGGATCCGAGACGCGAAAAAGAGCCTAGAGGAAGACTGTCAAATGGACTAACAGTCAAGGAAGGACTTACAAGCTGGTCACTGGAGAAGGAGAAATGCCTGAGTCTGAGTCTGAGTCTGAGTCAGAGTCCGAGTCAGAGTCTGAGATCGAGTCTAGTGAGTTTGGTGCTAGGGTCACTTCTGTAACTTCCCCTGTCCGATTAGCTATTTCTGGTACTCCGGGGTCTGTCCCGAGTACCTTACCTATCCCGCCACTGACTAACGATCAGATGGCAGCTCTTTTCGAGCGTTTCTCTAAATTTATGAGCAATAATAACAATCGTTCTGCTTACGACTTGTCTCATTTTCAAAATACTTTCAAAAATGTTTTATGCAATGACATTGAGAAACCCAACAAACAGGTATCCCTGCCTCCACATCTGATCGAACAATTAGAGCAAAGGGAATCCCGGAACCCGGTAATCGAAGAAACCGAGTCCATCAATGTGGGAACAACCTTAGAGCCTCAGATACTTAAGATAGGGTTATCTTTAGGTCCCAAGGAGAAACAACAATTCACGAATCTCCTTCAAGAATTCAAAGACGTCTTCGCATGGTCCTACAAGGACATGCCGGGGATAGACCGTGAAATAGCTGAGCACCATATACCCATCAAGGACGGGTTCAAACCGGTTAAGCAGAAACTCCACCGCATGAGGCCCGAATGGTCCCTTAAGGTCAAGGAGGAAGTCGACAAACAATTCAAAGCTGGCTTCATACAGGTATCCGAATATCCGGATTGGGTTGCAAACATCGTGCCGGTTCCTAAAAAGGACGATAAGGTGCGAGTCTGTGTAGATTTTTGGGATCTCAACAAGGCGAGCCCGAAAGACGATTTCCCGTTACCACACATCGACATACTGGTGGATAACACAGATGATCATGCCCTTCTATCATTTATGGATGGGTATGCCGGGTACAATCAAATAAAAATGGCAGAAGAAGATATGAGTAAGACCACCTTCATTACACCTTGGGGTACTTACTGCTATACTGCTATACCGTCATGCCATTCGGTCTTATAAACGTCGGTGCCACATATCAACGAACCGCCACAACTTTATTACATGACATGATGCACAAAGAAGTGGAAGTTTACGTAGACGACATGATCGTCAAATCTAAAAATAGGGACGGCCACATCACCACCCTAAGAAAATTCTTCACCCGATTACGCAAGTACAACATGAGATTAAACCCTCAAAAATGCAGCTTCGGGGTAACATCCGGCAAATTACCGGGTCATATCGTTAGCCAACGTGGCATCGAGGTCGATCCAGCTAAAATCAAGGCCATCGTTGAGATGCAAGCTCCTAAAACTGAAAAAGAAATAAGAGGGTTTCTCGGGAAGGTCCAGTACATCAGCAGATTCATTTCAAAATTAACCATGGTATGTGAACCGATTTTTAAGAAACTGAAGATAGGGGAACGAATATTGTGGGACGACAAATGTCAAGTGGCCTTCAATAGAATCAAGGAAATCTTATCCGCGCCACCAGTTTTGATGCCACCTCAATCCAGTTTGCCTTTGTCGTTATACCTTACAACGACCGAGACAGCCATGGGGGCTATGCTAGCTCAAATGGTCAACTCCGAAGAACGAGCTATGTACTACATCAGCAATAAGTTTTTAGAGTATGAAAGAAAATACACCATGCTCGAAAAGACATGTTTAGCTCTGGTTTGGGCCACGAAGAAGCTTCGACATTATATGCTCAGCTATGAGGTGCAGGTACTATGTAAGATGGATCCAATCAAGTACCTCTTCGAAAAGCCCATTCTCAATGGCAGAATGTCAAGATGGACCCTAATGTTTGCAGAATTCAACATAAGTTTGTACCTCTGAAGGCCATTAAAGGCTGGATAGTAGCCGAGTTTCTCGCCGATAGTCCCGTGATTGAAGAAGGACACACCGACACTTGGTCGTTCCCAGATGAAGATATTTTCCATACCGATACCGAAACATGAGATTTATACTTCGACGGAGCATCCCATTTCCGAGGATTCGGAGTCAGGATTCTTCTAATCTCACCAAAAAGAGAACATACTCCCCTTTCTATCAAACTAGACTTTGATGTTACTAATAATGCTGCTGAGTACGAAGCATGTATCCACGGGCTACAAGCCGCCGCCGACTTAGGAGTCACGAACCTCCGAGTACACGGTGATTCTTCTCTAGTCATTAATCAAGCGCTCCAAAAATGGAAGACTTGGAATGCTAATCTCGTGGCCTACCAGGCACGAGTAAGGGATCTCGAGAAACAATTTCAAAAGGTAGAGTATATATACTTACCTCGGGAAGAAAATCAGTTCGCAGATGCACTCTCAAAACTGGCATCCTTACTAAATATTCCCGGTCATGTGATCAGTATGCCAATTTGTGTCGAGAGACGCTCTGAGCCGGCATACATCCACGATATCGAAGATATCGAGATACCTGATCCTGAGCCGCGGTATCAGACTGTGTTGACATACCTAACGATGGGAGAATATCCTCCAGGGACCGACAGTCGAGCCAAGAAAGCCTTGCAAAGATTAGCAACCCAGTTCATCCGCACCGACGACGGGCAACTTTACAGCACAAGGGGCTCTTCTCCTATGTGTCGATAAAACTAAAGCTGAGAAGGTTATGACCGAACTACACGACGGTGAGTGCGGCCCACACATGAATGCCCAGATGTTAGTCCGGAAAATCATGAGGCTTGGATATTACTGGAATAGCATGGAAACCGACTGCCAGTTATATGTCAAGCACTGTCATAACTGTGAAATCTTCGCTAATATACAGCATATGCCACCATCCCTGTTATATACCATGACATCACCCTGGCCATTTTCAACATGGGGAATTGATATAATCGGGAAGATAAAACCTTCGGGAACCGGTGGACACTGCTTCATTTTGGTAGCTATCGACTATTTCACCAAATGGGTCGAAGCTGAGTCTTATCGTATTCTCAACGCCAAGCATGTCACCAAGTTCATCCAGAATAAGATCATATGTCGGTATGGGATCCCGCACGAATTCATCAGTGACCACGGGACCCACTTTCAAGCCGAGACGATGGCCTTGCTTACTAAGTATATGATTCAAAGGCATACATCTTCTCCCTACCGACCCCAAACAAATGGAGCGGTAGAAGCGGCTAATAAAACGATTGTCACTATACTAAAAAAGATGGCTAACAATTACCGGGACTGGTTCGATAAAATACCATTTGCACTATGGGGATACAGGACGTCAATCCGTATAGCAACCGGCGTAGCACCGTATTACCTAACATACGGGATGGAAGTAGTCCAGCCGGTCGAGTTGGAAATGTCGTCTCTTCGGATCCTACTAGAAAGCCAAGTACCTGAAGCTGATTGGGTTCGAGCACGATACGACTCGCTAGTCTTGTTAGACGAACGACGATCTCGTGCCCTTAATAACATACAGATATATCAAAAGAGGATTCAACGGGCCTTCAACAAAAGGGTGAGGCCCAGAAACATTAAAGAAGGGGATTTGGTTCTCAAGTTTGTTCAAGCCTTATTACCAGTAGATCCAAGGGAAAAATTCAAGCCCAATTGGGCTGGGCCATATTTGGTAAAGAAGATTCTATCAGGTGGAGCAGTGATGCTGACGGACCTGGACGGGAACGAGTTTGTCAATCCAACCAACCTGGACCAGTTAAAGCGTTACTACCCTTAAGCCCTTTCTCAATGTCATTGGCAAAAAGTTTATTAAAATCATTTCTTAAAATAAACTTTCAAAGACAAGTCAAAAGCTAGAATTATTGTAACACCCGCTATTTTCCTAGCATTTTATCCTTTCCGTTCTGTCACATTTCGACCGTATGTTTCATCATTTTTCCAAGCTTTATTTTCATTTTTGAGCCTAATGATATTTATTTTTATTTTTAAAGATTTTAATTCTTTTAAATCTATTTATTTGATTTTCTTCGTAAACTAATTATTTTTCCGCGAGGAATTCTACTTCTCTACGAATTAACGTTTTAATCTCGAATTTAAGTTATTTCTTTTCCTAAAAATGTAAACACATTCAATAATATTTCCAACTAAGAAATAATTTTATTCATGAAAATTTACCCTTTAATAATTTTAGTACGAAGTTTTTCATTTATTTATTTTCTAGCGCGGGGTTTACTCAAATTTCTTTGAAATGCTTTTAATAAATTTACGATCCTTATTTTTATCGACTTACAACTATTTAGGGACCACCTTAAACCATTTTTTTTCGTGACACTCATGTCACACAACCACTACACATTTTTTTTGTGTAACATTTTATTTTTATAAAACCAATATAATTAAAGCATAAGATATTTCTTTCTCACAAATTAATATTGTTGACTCATGCAAACTCTTCACACTCCTCTCACATTCACTCTTGGCTGAAATTTTGGAGGTGAATGTACCTAGTTTTCATCCATTTTAAAGTCACCATTCACTCCATATCTCTTCACATTTTTCTCATAATTCATTCATCCATTTTATTCAAGCAAATACTCTCTTTCTCCCTAATTTTTTTCTTGTGAAATCTGACCAAAAACCAGCATCATTTCTGCCCAGAAATTTCGTGTTCATCATCTCCATTTTCCGTCTCCATTTTCGCTATATCGATCTTCTTTCCGTCTCCTTCGTTAAGGTATTAATCGACTTCATTTCCAATCGTTGTCACCTTAATTTTTTTAGCGATATTATGGTATTTTCATACCATGGAATTCATGTTTTTTTTAAGGTTCCGAAGCGGTCCCGCAGAAGACGAATATATCGTAGACTCGGATTTGGATTGAAGGTAACGTCGATGTTACTCGGTATTTCATGATTTTAATTGAGTATTTGCATGTATATATTTTTATGTTTTATTTTGGCAATATATGTATGTCATATAATCTGTAAAATTTTTAAAAGTTGAAAATTTGCATGTTTCGGTATTTTTATCGCTTTTACGGGATTAACGATTAAATCGTCATATTAATTTGTAAAATCATAATATTCGGCCTAAACATGTAATATATGTTTATATTCTGGAAAAATGTTGTATTTGATGATTTTTAATAATTTAGTATTTTTCTGATATTTTAGTTATCGATTATTGAATTATTACCGTTTACGGACAAAAACGATTAAAAACCGATTTTTTTAGTTCTAGTACCTAAACATTTTATTTTAATCTGATTTTTAACGTGGTGAAACTTTCTGACGAAATAGAATTTTCTGAATGTTTTCATAATTTTTCAGAATTGTTAAGTGGATGAATTAATTAATCACTTTAAATCATCGTTTATCGTTAAAACCGTGTTTGTCGTTTAAATTCTCGATTTCTGGTCTTTGGTTTAAATCTGAAAAAAAATATGATTCTGATAATTTCATAATAAAATGTAATTTTATGATTTTTAGTGTTTTAATAAAATGTTAGGAACGATAAGTTTTATTAATGAAATCGTTAATTGTGAAAACGGGTTTTAAAGACGGTTTTGACGGGATTTATTAAATCTGGAATTTTTGAAAATATAGAAAAATGGTAGATTCTGGAAAATCATGATTTTTAAGTTTAATAATATTTTTTGGATATTAATAATTTAATCGTTTTGTAATTACTATTTTTGTTAATCGTTATTGTCGAGATTAGACGATTAATAAGAAAACTCTTTAAAAACCGAGTTTTAGGATTCTGGAAAATTTTCTTTTCTGGACAGAATGTCCATAAATATATTTTAACTATTTTACTTAATTTTTGTACTATTTATTAAACTCTTTACTTAATAAGTATTGATTTTTGGAAAAATTGAGATTTATCGTTAAAATGCTTCGTCTTACCTAAAAGAATTATTTTTCCAGCAATTTTGAATGTATTTAAATCTGAAACTTTAAGATTTAAATCATCTCTTAACATATTCTAAATATATCCAATAGTTTAATTAAATAAAAGACGTTAAAATATTTAATTTGACATTTGCCGTAAAATCCTATTTATAATCGTATTGTCGAAACTAATAATAATTAGAGAATTTTAGCTTTGTAAATTTTGGAAAAACCCTAATTAGTAGTATTTAAAATGTTTGAAACATTTCTAAATCATTTTATAAAAACTTGTATGACGTTTCAATAATTTCATTAACTCAAATGGTCTCGTTTTAAGAATTAATATCGTTCAGGCCAAAAGTACTAGTTTTATAAATTTATATCGTTTACTAAAAATGTGTTATTAGTATGAACTAATATTTTTGCTATTTTGATATGATGATATTTTGTGTAAAGTTTCTAAAAATAGAAGTTTCCTAAGATAGAAAGTTCCCTCTTTTAGAAAGTGATCCTTTTCTTTTTGTTCTCTTATTATTTATAATGATTATATCTTTTGAATATCAATAATGGCTTTGTTTTGGAGTTATAGAATAAGGACAAAGTGAGGTTAGAGTAATATAGTCTGGGGTTTACGTTTTTGCCATCAACTATAAGGCTGGTGTGTCTTTATGGGGCACACTAGTTGTTGAACCGAGCATATATGGTGTTCGGGAGTGTGTGTATATTTTCTTAAGCTCGTGCCTCGCAGTGTAAGACGCCGTCGGGTTGAACTGAGTATTTATGGTGCTCGGGAGGGGTGTACATATCATCTTAAACTAGGGTCACGCATTTATAAGTCGCCGTCCTATTATGGTTGAGTAGCCTAGTTAGAGACCGAAGTTTGATTTGTTTGAACTAAGTTCTCGAAGCTAGTTTTAGTATTCTCCTAGTGAAAGTCTAGCCGTCGACACTAATTCTATCCATAACAGCATTTTGATTATTTTATTTATTATCGATATAATTTGGTTTGCAGGTTGGCAAATGTTTTATGTTTTCTCCGGAAAACTCATTTTTATTATATTGTTTCGATACGTGAAGTTTTTCACTGAAAACTTACTTTCATTATAATGTTTTACTGTTTTCCGTTTTCTTACTATTTTTCTATAATAGTAATTATTGTTTTAAAATCCTGTTATACGGTTCGGAGAACGTTGACGTTGCTCCCCACTGATTGTGGTTGTTATGTTTAAACATGGCAGGTATACGTGTTCCGGTGTGGGCTAGCGAGCAGTGTGGATCCTGCTTGTTTATTTTGATAATTATGTCTTATGGATTGTTCAAACCCCTATTGTGGATTGTTTTAAATTTTGGCCATTTTATTTAAGGCCTATTGTTTGACTTTACCATTTTAATTTTACTAAGACATAGTTACAGTGTGTTTTAATCCCGACTCTAAAGTGTTTCCGCCACTGTATCGCGTTAGATTTTCTAGGGGATTACAGTTGGTATCAGAGAATCACTGCTCCCAACCCTTACACCTGAAATTTGGGAAAATACCAGTAAATTATTTAAAAAGTAAATGAAAATATTATTAGAGAAGGGTAGAAACAAGTAAGGACTTATTTTTTAGCTTTCATGTTCCTGAAACTCAATGATTAGCATTGGATATTTGTTTTATATGTCCAAGAAGAAGATGATAAGTGGACAAGATGCTGACGTGATGCTTCTCCAGATCGAGACAGGACTTACTTAATACTCTCATCACCTGCTGACTCGAGTGGACAACTTGGTGCTCCAAGAAAGATGTCGGTGGTGACTTTTCAGTTCCGATTCAGTTTGCTCAAGATACAGCTAGATGATCAAGGGTAGATTCCAGTTCCATCACGATGCAGCTGACTCAGATGAAATCACTTTGGATTCAAATGGAGCGACCCAATACTAGTGTTCTTGTTCCTCTACTTGAAGTTGAAGAAATCCAGCTAGATTCCTTTGTGATCTACGGAGGTCCGAAGATTCTCTTCTAGTTTAAGATCTTACTTATCTAGGATCATTGATTCCTTTCTTTCATCTTCCACTGTAACACCCCCATTTACCGAGAAGCCTTATCAAGACATTTCCAAGTAAATAAAGGTGTTACCATCTCAGTATTACCGAGGTAGTAGTCCATTACAATACAATTCTGAAATCAACCATTTAAAATTAAATAATGAATTATTAAAATCCCGTATCTACGAAACACGGTTAGAATTACAACAGCGGAAGCACAACTAATATGACTACAATCAATAAACGTGGTCAGTGACAGCGCAGACCCATCCCGTACAGTCAACCAGAATAGAATCATCACATATCATCAACCTGCACACTAGCACTGCTCCCCAAAAGACCAGAAATGTCAATTGGATCGTCGCAGGTCCCCAATAAAATAGGGTGACAATTTAAACAGAGAATACGGTTAGAATATGCTAACATCATAACACTAGTACATAATATAAAACATTCAGTCTCAATCATCTTGGTACCATCATCGGTACCAATCATCAATATCATCTCCATCTCAATATTCTCAGTACCAACATCGGTACCAATCAATAATCTCATCTCAACTCTTCTGGCAGGCCCTTTCATTCCGAGTGTGCACACCCCCCGCAGGTTCAACAACCCGCGAGGAGAAATCAGGGAGGGGACCGTGATCAAGGGCCCCGGCTAGGTCTAAAGCTAGCCTCACCAACTCCAACATATGAATATCCATCAATCATTCTCCCATCATCATTCAAGATCATTCTCATTAGCACGATATCACATCGTACTCGTAACTCATACATGCATCATAACATTAACGTATTCTAAGTAAGGAAAACCTTACCTCTACAAGCGTGTCACAACCACAATCAAGAGGGCTAAAAGACTTCCTCTAAAACCTTCATCACCTACAATCAATTGATATTAACATATAAGTACTACTTAGGTTGATCACGCTCTAAGCCGTTACTAACATTAAAGAATTAATCTTAACTTCCGATTTTACAGCATTGTGCTGTCTTGTTATAAACTTAGTAATTAAATAACTACTACTTCAATTAACACGAGACCAACTGTGTTAGAACCTTGACTGTCTCGTCTACCATTTATATTTTATGACCCTTATATAAATATCAACTTAACATTGACTTTCAACTAGATCTCTACAGACTGACAGAATTCGTCTCATAAAAACTATTGATGAATTACTAATACTATACTTATTCTTTTAACTTCATTACAACTTCTATTATCAACTAGACTCAATAAATTTAATGTTGGCTGAAATCCAAACTCAATTATGATATATAAATTCGTTTTTACATCCATTATTATATAACATTACTGAATCAGTGATTTATAAACGACGGTTCACAAATAAATTCTCTAGGCAAAATAACTTCGAATCTGATTACGAAATTTGACAGGAATAAACTAGACTTGAAATACACTAGGGTTTGTTCTTTGACTTTTTCTCAATTCGAATGATAAACACGTTTATCAATGAATACAAGACAGTACTACGAATCTGAGAATTTCAGTAACTATTTCCTAATTAATGTCTTTAATCTAATCTTCCTCCTAATTCATATTGGGAATAGTAAACAAGACTAAACCCTAATTATAATCTAAACAACGTTAAAATAAAATTAAGGAACTTACATGACTCAATCATATAAATGAATTGCTAGGATACGATTTGGGATCGAATAATCCTCTTCTCCTCTTCTCTCTTCTCTCTTCCAATTAATCCTCTTCTCGAATAATCCTCTTCTCCTCTTATTTATACAGTTAGACTCGTTAACAACCATTATTACGACATTCTAACAAGTGATTTAAACAACTCTGTATTCTCATGACATCCCCTCACTATATTTCATGACTAGATCTTATCATTAAGACACATACTCTCAATCTATATTATGATAACTCGTGAACACAATTGTATCTTTAACAGGTTTGGAGTCACAAATAGACACATATATATATTGAGAGAAAGCTTGAACAATCAATATAATCATCATGGCAAGACAACAACACAACTGGACACTCTTAGATAACCACGTTAACAACTTCAAACCTTGAGGCGATTAGCAGGTGACATTCATTCCTCGTAATTGCAACAACCAACCAGATAGCTCATTTATTCCTTCTAATTGCAACCCTAACAAATGACTTAAGACCAACCATCAACCTGTAGACATTATAAACATTCATTCCTCTACGCATACGTTACTCATCGACCAACAAGTAGGGATGGGAAACTCATCAGAGATGTATGAGATTAATTAAAACCAGCATTTGACTTGTTCACTGGACGTGTCCAAAATCTATACATTATTAGACCAAAATTTGAAAATTGATATCATGTTTAACTGTACATAAGTTGAGTATTCGGTTCATTGTCTGATGACTCGACCTTTCCTGACTTCTCATTGGGACGACCTACCCTTATTCACATTTGATCCATAAGATCCACGTTTAGGCAATTATGCAACATGAACTAGTATAACCTCTCGTGACCCGAATTTACTCTGAATTCATCATTAACATATAAGTTTAACTCTATTACACCATATAATAAGTTAGACACTTTCACCTTAGTGCGTTCACTTGAACAAGGAAAAACAATTATCATTAAGTAGAATGAGATGTTTTCATAACATTGCAGTCATGATAGAAAAAAAAATCACAATTAAATCATCGTACTCAAAATAGTGTAAAATCAGTGGGGTTAGATTCAGAAGATAGCCCTCTACAACTTTCTAGTTAAAATTATTATCAAATTCCAAATGTAACGGTGATTTGCAAAATCGTTCTCATGAGCTGGCAGATTTTGACCTTGAAAAAGTTTCGATTGGTAAAACGATTTTCAAATCATATTTTTGAGCAGATCAAGTTTCAATATTATCCAAACTCTTCAAAATGATGACCTTGGTAAAAGTTTCCAATGATAATTTAATCTCTAAGTAAGTTTTATAATAGAAAAATTGACCACTAACAAATAGGTTGAAGTACATACTTAGATTTAGATCCTTAAATTTTACACCGAAGAACTAGACATGAAATAAACATAAGTCTCTTTTCAAACTTTTGTGAAATAGGCATTGTAAATAGGTGGAACAATTCAGTACCATATTATTCATGATAGCGAAGGTGTTTTAAGTTGTTCTAACGACACGATTAGCAAAATGTTAGCTTAGGTCATCAAAACAGAACTCAATAAACACATTATTCCGAATAGATGAAGTGTTGTGAATGTGCATGTCATTAACTTAACATGACTTTTTATAAATACTCATTTAAACCATCAAGAATAGAAATCAATAACAAGTTACGACTCTGAACCTATAAAATTGACAGGGAAGCATATAAACTCGAAATGGAACACCAATGTTCAAGTGCATGTCTTTAACAGAAATTCACATTAATGAATATACGACACCGCACATATATCATTTTAATAACACGTTGTACTCAAATTAATTTAATAAACAAAATTTGGTTTAACACATTATCTTGTCAATTACATTGTATTAATTAGGGTGAAATAGAAATGACGCATTTATCTATACATTGCTTCTCTCTATAATACAAACAACTCGACATAATTCCAGATACCACATATGCTTTCAAGAATCGATTAATAGACAAGTTCATTTATGTCATTACAAGAGAAGGATGAGGACCAATAAGGAGTACTCAAATTGATATAAAGCAAGTAACTCACATTAACTCATATGGACCTCAAATATTCGTACAATGTTCGACTCTTTGTCTCGTTAACTTGTACTTGATTAACATGCGACAAAGCTCCATTAACACGTCACGACACGACACTATTAAACTTGTAGATACCGGTCCTAGTTAACATAAAGGCAGATTGTACATTATATTTGCAAGGAAACATATGATACTCGAACCAAAATGCGATTATCCAGGTACTTTTGAATAACGTTCACATTACTGCACACTTAAACCACATAAGTTATCAACCTTCTTGACATTTGACGACACCCATACCACATTAGTCATCGAGCCCTTCAAATAGCATTTAACCGTACTAGTACACTACATAGACGAGACAATATCCAGAGTACCCCTATAACCACCCCGTTCACATAACACGGAGGTAGTACTACCTGACTACATCATCAAGACCAACACCGGGTATCATAAAATCAACTAATCATAACCCATCTTTCGCGTACGACACTACCACGTACAAACAACTTGACATTGTATCTAATTTTACTATCAACCCTGGCTATTACCTGTCTCCCACCCAAGGATGATCGACTCCTACCGCGACCTTACGCACTTTAACCTATTACTCATATGGCATAGTGTACTAAATATTGTACCATGATAATACTGTAACTATGTACTATCACACATCATCTCATGCAGTCCACAACATCATATGCGTCAAACAGCACAGCAAATTATCACAAGAAATTATCACCACATTTATAGCATCACAACGTATCCCACCTAATTGTACCCCATCTCATTTCTCACACGCTGTTACCGGGTCAAGACCAGAAGGGCCGAGGTTGGTATAAGGACGTCTCCTCAACCGAATTTTAGAGGGGCTCCTGATGGTCCATCACCGGGGTTCATTTTATTTTCCAAGGTTCAATTATTCAGGCTCCAGGATCGATCGCTCTGATACCACTTTGTCACACCCCCATTTACCGAGAAGCCTTATCAAGACATTTCCAAGTAAATAAAGGTGTTACCATCTCAGTATTACCGAGGTAGTAGTCCATTACAATACAATTCTGAAATCAACCATTTAAAATTAAATAATGAATTATTAAAATCTCGTATCTACGAAACATGGTTACAATTACAACAGCGGAAGCACAACTAATATGACTAAAATCTATAAACGTGGTCAGTGACAGCGCAGACCCATCCCGTACAGTCAACCAGAATAGAATCATCACATATCATCAACCTGCACACTAGCACTGCTCCCCAAAAGACCAGAAATGTCAATTGGATCGTCGCAGGTCCCCAATAAAATAGGGTGACAATTTAAACAGAGAATACGGTTAGAATATGCTAACATCATAACACTAGTACATAATATAAAACATTCAGTCTCAATCATCTTGGTACCATCATCGGTACCAATCATCAATATCATCTCCATCTCAATATTCTCAGTACCAACATCGGTACCAATCAATAATCTCATCTCAACTCTTCTGGCAGGCCCTTTCATTCCGAGTGTGCACACCCCCCGCAGGTTCAACAACCCGCGAGGAGAAATCAGGGAGGGGACCGTGATCAAGGGCCCCGGCTAGGTCTAAAGCTAGCCTCACCAACTCCAACATATAAATATCCATCAATAATTCTACCATCATCATTCAAGATCATTCTCATTAGCACGATATCACATCGTACTCGTAACTCATACATGCATCATAACATTAACGTATTCTAAGTAAGGAAAACCTTACCTCTACAAACGTGTCACAACCACAATCAAGAGGGTTAAAAGACTTCCTCTAAAACATTCATCACCTACAATCAATTGATATTAACATATAAGTACTACTTAGATTGATCACGCTCTAAGCCGTTACTAACATAAAAGACTTAATCTTAACTTCCGATTTTACAGCATTGTGCTGTCTTGTTATAAAATTAGTAATTAAATAACTACTATTTCAATTAACACGAGACCAACTGTGTTAGAACCTTGACTGTCTCGTCTACCGTTTATATTTTATGACCTTTATCTAAATATCGTCTTAACATTGACTTACAACCTGATCTCTACAGACTGACAGAATTCGTCGCATAAAAACTATTGATGAATTACTAATACTATTCTAATTCTTTTAACTTCATTACAACTTCTATTATCAATTAGACTCAATACATTTAATGTTGGCTGAAATCCAAACTCAATTATGATATATAAATTCGTTTTTACATCCATTATTATATAGCATTATTGAATCAGTGATTTATAAACGACGGTTCACAAATAAATTCTCTAGGCGAAAAGACTTTGAATATGATTACGAAATTTGATAGGCATAAACTAGACTTAAAATAAACTAGGGTTTGTTCTTTGACTTTTTCTCAATTCGAGTGATAAACACGTCTGTCAATGAATACAAGACAGTACTACGAATCTGGGAATTTCAGTAACTATTTCCTAATTAATGTCTTTAATCAAATCTTCCTCCTAATTCATATTGGGAATAGTAAACACGACTAAACCCTAATTATACTCTTAAACAACGTTAAAATTAAATTAAGCAACTTACATGACTCAATCATATAAATGAATTGCTAGGATACGATTTGGGATCGAATCCTCTTCTCCTCTTCTCTCTTCTCTCTTCCAATTTCTCTCTTCTCCTTTCTTTCTTCTTGAGTGTGCGTTGTGAGTGAAGGTAGTTTAGGGTTTTCTCTATTATGATTAGGGTGGGTATACGTGGTTCTAATTATGATTAGGAGTATTTGATTAAAAGTGGGTTAAGAACCTGGATTGACCAATTCAAAACTGTTTTGCTGGTTTATCCTCTATAAAGTCATAACTCAATGGGTTCGGGTTGCCACTGCCAACTCAGGTGTTAATACTGAATCACAAGACAGGTATTACATCCACCCTCTGATTCTTTCAATTCTTCTCTTATATTCTCATCTTCATTCTTATGGTGAGTCCTTCTTCTATTATTCTACTTTACCATCCTTTTCTTGAGATTCTTTGCTCAGACCGTATTCTGTCTTAGTGAACCCTTTTTAGAAGTTAAATATTTTGGAGGTTTAGTTAACTCCTTATTACCAACGGTTTGAGGATTGAGAGTTTTGCTCTGTTATCTAATCTAGTGAGCTTTTGAGGAATTGATTTGAATGATATTAGTTGATTAACAGAATTAGGATTGTACCATAGAGATTGATTAAGCATGGGTTATGAATTACTTGATCGTATAGAGGACTTAGAGTTGAGTAAATTTCTGGATAGTGAGAATTATATCATATTTTGATGGATACCTAATACCCAACATAGAACCTAGTCAAGTGTAAATAATAATATTACTTGGGATTCCTACCTAATGTTGACTTAATGGACTAATTGTGGAATTTTGGGATCATAAATAACAGTTTAAGATGTTAGCCTGAGTGTTGTGGTACCATTTCAGGTCCCCATTAATGTTTAGTAAATCTTGGTTGACATAGATTACCCGTATTTCTTAAGGATTAGATCGTTGATCGTTGTTTAAGGTTGTAACCTATGAACTTTGGAGTTGAGTGATTTAACTTGGATAAATTGTTGTTGTCCCTGGAGAAGAGAACTATCTTGCACAATCCCCGTTTGGTTTTATTGTGCTGTTTTGAGGAATACTATTATACAAATCATCTTATTGGGACTGTTATAACCCTAGACCAACGAAATTGTGGCTTCGTTGAGTTAATAAATATTTAGGTGGTTTCACTGATACAATGTAAAATTTGGTGGAGTTTTTAGAAACCTTAGCACAATGACGTGTTTGAAGATGTGAGTGTTTGTGCCATTACCAATAGGTTTGAGAGTGTTTGAGGGCTTGTTATACTTTCCCCAACTTCTTTACTTGTGGCATTATAACATGTTGGTAATCTGAGGATTCTGTGCCCGAACATTGTTAATTGGTGGATTTTATTTAGTGTTCCTCACTCGAGAAATTTGAAGTATACCTCGAGTTCAGACCTTATGAGCTTTGATTTACGAGCCTTAGTGATTACAAGTTTGGGTATGTTTTGATGACCGTTGAAATCTTAATTAATGGATTAGTCTAAATCATTTGTAGATTCTTACCATACTAATTGAAAGATTATATAAGTATGTAAGGCTTAATTTTGGAGCCTATAGCAGTTGATTTTGGAGGTTGTAGATTGAGTAGGACCACCCTGTAACGATATTGGATTTAGCGTTATTTGATGGGCCAATTAGGAACCCGTGTTTTTAAGAGTCGTGCTAGGAATCTCGAGATGGTTAACTTCTTTTATAATCCTTGAGAGCTCTTTTCGACTCTCAACTCCGTCTTACTTTCTACTTCTCTTGAATTCTGTTACCGCATTTGCTGCTAATCCCTTCGACCTTTATCGATTTTGAAATCTCTTATTGTAATTTATTTATTTATCCTTGTTCTATTTACCCGTTAACTTTTTTTTTTGAACTCCCTATTTTTATAAAAAGTTTGACTAGCGTAAAATTTTAACATTTTGAGTTAATTGCCCGTTTTGTAAAAAGTTTGACTAACTTAAACTTTTCGGATATCGTTAAATTTAAAATTTTTGAATTATAATTTCAGAACTTTATACTTCACTTTTATTTTATCTTTGGTTGATATTTATTTTTAGATATGTTTAAAAATGCCCTAATAATTTATTTTAAATTATTTCGAAATTAATTCAATTTTTGATTTTTAAGCAATCGAAATTTTATGAAGACTTTCATATTTCCAAATATTTCAATTTCTATAGGATTATTATGTAAAACATTTTAACATTGTCGAAATTATTTTGTATGTTCAAGTTTGATAATATTTTTGAAAACTTTAATAATTACATTGATAACATTTTCGAAATTTTAACGTTTTGAAATTATTTTTTCGTTTTTTTTGTTGGTGGACTTTTGAATCTGTTATTGAAAATATTTGACAACTGGTTCGATATTTACTAACTACAAAATTTGATTACTCCAAACTAAATTTTGTTTCTTCAAAAAAAGAAACATTATCGAATTTCTTAATCACATTGTTTTACTTTTAGTTTAAAAAGTTTTGGTTACTCCATTTCCTTCGAGTTTGTTTACAAATGTTATTTGACGTCGTTATTTTATCAAATAAACTTTACTTTACGATTTCTTTAATTAAGAGATTTTAAACTTCGGGTAGCTTAGCCGTATTTCCTCTTGGAATAAATATTTTCATTCAATTTCGTGTCACTTTGGAAGTTGTAAAATTTTCTTTTAGAGCAAAATTTCTATTCGAAATTGGTATCCTCATGTTTTCGAGTGGGGTAATCTTGAGTCTTTTCTGCTTATTCTCAGTTTTGAGGACGAAACTTTCTTTTAGTGGGGAAGATTGTAACACCCGCTATTTTCCTAGCGTTTTATCCTTTCCGTTATGACTTCGTCATAACTCTGTCACATTTCGACCGTATGTTTCATCATTTTTCCAAGGTATATTTTCATTTTTGAGCCTAATGATATTTATTTTTATTTTTAAAGTTTTTAATTCTTTTAAATCTATTTATTTGATTTTCTTCGTAAACTAATTATTTTTCCACGAGGAATTCTACTTCTCTAGGAATTAACGTTTTAATCTCGAATTTAAGTTATTTCTCTTCCTAAAAATGTAAACACATTCAATAATATTTCCAACTAAGAAATAATTTTATTCATGAAAATTTACCCTTTAATAATTTTAGTACGAAGTTTTTCATTTATTTATTTTCTAGTGCGGGGTTTACTCAAATTTCTTTGAAATGCTTTTAATAATTTTACGATCCTTATTTTTATTGACTTACAACTATTTAGGGACCACCTTAAACCATTTTTTTTCGTGACACTCATGTCACACAACCACTACACATTTTTTTTGTGTAACATTTTATTTTTATAAAAACAATATAATTAAAGCATAAGATATTTCTTTCTCACAAATTAATATTGTTGACTCATGCAAACTCTTCACACTCCTCTCACATTCACTCTTGGCTGAAATTTTGGAGGTGAATGTACCTAGTTTTCATCAATTTTAAAGTCACCATTCACTCCATATCTCTTCACATTTTTCTCATAATTCATTCATCCATTTTATTCAAGCAAATACACTCTTTCTCCCTTTTTTTTTTCTTGTGAAATCTGACCAAAAACCAGCATCATTTCTGCCCAGAAATTTCGTGTTCATCATCTCCATTTTCCGTCCCCATTTTCGCTATATCGATCTTCATTCCATCTCCTTCGTTAAGGTATTAATCGACTTCATTTCCAATCGTTGTCACCTTAATTTTTTTAGCGATATTATGGTATTTTCATACCATGGAATTCATGTTTTTTTTAAGGTTCCGAAGCGGTCCCGCAGAAGACGAATATACCGTATACTCGGATTTGGATTGAAGGTAACGTCGATGTTACACGGTATTTCATGATTTTAATTGAGTGTCTGCATGCATATATTTTTATGTTTTATTTTGGCAATATATGTATGTCATAAAATCTGGAAAATTTTTAAAATTTGAAAATTTGCATGTTTCGGTATTTTTATCGCTTTTACGGGATTAACGATTAAATCGTCATATTAATTTGTAAAATCATAATATTCGGCCTAAACATGTAATATATGTTTATATTCTGGAAAAATGTTGTATTTGATGATTTTTAATAATTTGGTATTTTTCTGATATTTTAGTTATTGATTATTGAATTATTACCGTTTACGGACAAAAACGATTAAAAACCGATTTTTTTAGTTCTAGTACCTAAACATTTTATTTTAATCTGATTTTTGATGTGGTGAAACTTTCTGACGAAATAGAATTTTCTGAATTTGTTCATAATTTTTCGGAATTGTTAAGTGGATGAATTAATTAGTCACTTTAAATCATCGTTTATCGTTAAAACCGTGGTTGTCGTTTAAATTCTCGATTTCTGGTCTTTGGTTTAAATCTGGAAAAAAATATGATTCTGATAATTTCATAATAAAATGTAATTTTATGATTTTTAGTGTTTTAATTAAATCTTAGGAACGATAAGTTTTATTAATGGAATCGTTAATTGTGAAAACGGGTCTTAAAGACGGTTTTGACGGGATTTATTAAATCTTGAATTTTTGAAAATATGGAAAAATGTTAGATTCTGGAAAATCATGATTTTTAAGTTTAATAATATTTTTTCGATATTAATAATTTAATCGTTTTGTAATTACTATTTTTGTTAATCGTTATTGTCGAGATTAGACGATTAATAAGAAAACCCTTTAAAAACCGAGTTTTAGGTTTTCGCAAAATTTTCTTTTCTGGAAAGAATGTCCATAAATATATTTTAACTATTTTACGTAATTTTTGTACTATTTATTAAACTCTCTACTTAATAAGTATTGATTTTTGGAAAATTTGAGATTTATTGTTAAAATGCTTCGTCTTACCTAAAAGAATTATTTTTCCAGCAATTTTGAAAGTATTTAAATCTGAAACTTTAAGAGTTAAATCATCCCTTAACATATTCTAAATATATCCAATATTTTAATTAAATAAAAGACGTTAAAAGATTTAATTTGACATTTGCCGTAAAATCTTATTTATAATCGTATTGTCGAAACTAATAATAATTAGAGAATTTTAGCTTTGTAAATTTTGGAAACACCCTAATTAGTATATTTAAAATGTTTAAAACATTTCTAAATCATTTTATAAACACTTGTATGACGTTTCAATAATTTCATTAACTCAAATGTTCTCGTTTTAAGAATTAATATCGTTCAGGCCGAAAGTACTAGTTTTATAAATTTATATCGTTTACTAAAAATGTGTTATTAGTATGAACTAATATTTTTGCTATTTTGATATGATGATATTTTGGGTAAAGTTTCTAAAAATAGAAGTTTCCTAAAATAGAAAGTTCCCTCTTTTGGAAAGTGATCCTTTTCTTTTTGTTCTCTTATTATTTATAATGATTATATCTTTTGAATATCAATAATGGCTTTGTTTTGGAGTTATAGAATAAGGACAAAGTGAGGTTAGAGTAATATAGTCTGGGGTTTACGTTTTTGCCATCAACTATAAGGCTGGTGTGTCTTTATGGGGCACACTAGTTGTTGAACCGAGCATATATGGTGTTCGTGAGTGTGTGTATATTTTTTTAAGCTCGTGCCTCGCAGTGTAAGACGTCGTCGGTTTGAACTGAGTATTTATGGTACTCGGGAGGGGTGTACATATCATCTTAAACTAGGGCCACGCATTTATAAGTCGCCGTCCTATTATGGTTGAGTAGCCTAGTTAGAGACCGAATTTGATTTGTTTGAACTAAGTTCTCGAAGCTAGTTTTAGTATTCTCCTAGTGAAAGTCTAGTCGTCGACACTAATTCTATCCATAACACCATTTTGATTATTTTATTTATTATCGATATAATTTGGTTTGCAGGTTGGCAAATGTTTTATGTTTTCTCCGGAAAACTCATTTTTATTATATTGTTTCGATACGTGAAGTTTTTCACTGAAAACTTATTTTCATTATAATGTTTTACTGTTTTCCGTTTTCTTACTATTTTTCTATAATAGTAATTATTGTTTTAAAATCCTGTTATACGGTTCGGAGAACGTTGACGTTGCTCCCCACTGATTGTGGCTGTTATGTTTTAACATGGCAGGTATACGTGTTCCGGGTGTGGGCTAGCGAGCAGTGTGGATCCTACTTGTTTATTTTGATAATTATGTCTTATGGATTGTTCAAACCGCTATTGTGGATTGTTTTAAATTTTGGCCATTTTATTTAAGGACTATTGTTTGACTTTACCATTTTAATTTTACTAAGACATAGTTACAGTGTGTTTTAATCCCGACTCTACAGTGTTTCCGCCACTGTATCGTGTTAGATTTTCTAGGGGATTACAATTATTTATTCTAAAGTTATAAACATCTCGAACCATAGTCTTGGAGTATTTTAAGATTGCAAATTACTAAAAAAATCTGAACTACGTTTGGTTTGATTCCATTAATTGTGGATACGTAGGCAGCCTCTGAAAAGGGCACAACCACTACAATCGAGAAAAAGAAACAGGAACGGTTTTTTAATAGACTTCCTTTATTTAAAAAAAACCCGATAAACTCGTAAAATTACAAATTGCAAAGAATTAAAAAAAGCACACGACACTAAATTAAATAGTAGTAATACTTAATTAAAAAAACTAGGGGCTCGGTATTTAGGGCATCTTGCCCTTTCCCTTGTCTTTAGCTTCTTTTTCCATCTACTGGCGACGACGTGGAGGTGAGCGCTCCCGAATCACCAAGGAAACCTCCTTAGCCCGCACTCGTTTCCTCGAACTCGAGTCCTCAGTCACCTCAGTCGGTCCTAGTCGGGCCCTCACCTTTTCTGGTAACCGGTCTCGTGGGCCCAATCTGTCTCGGGCTGCTAGTCTCGGTCCAAGTCTTTTCTCCAAGTCACACTACAAGAAAAGGTGCCCCAGGCGTCCACCTAGTGGCCACCGACAGTGGACGTTATAAGCAAACGGGCGTCCGCAAACAGACGTTAGAAAGCGGAAGCCACGACCCCTCGCCTTTTTTTAAAACGGGCGTCCATTATTGGACGCCAAGAGGAATGGCGACCGACAGTCCACGCCAGGGATGGCGTCCGACTGTGGTTGCCAGGAGTCCCCAGATGGCGTCCACAGTCGGACGTCAGGGTCCTTAAGTTGACGTCCGACTGTGGACGCCAAATGGGGACTCCTGGCAACCACAGTCGGACGCCAATCTAGCTTCACCTGGCGTCTGTTATGGCGTCCGTTATCGGACGTTATTTACGCTGTTGCATGGCCGTAAACATGCGTTCAATGTCTAGCCAAAACCTGCAATATAAACGACATCCACAACACTCAACCAACCACAAATGTGGACTATCCACAATACCTCAACCTCATTCACTCTCAGTCAACCAAAACACTTCATCTCTTGACTCATTTCTGCTGAAAAAACTTATATAAAAAAAATTTAACATACGGTTTGAAGATACACAAATCTAAACTAGTTAGAAGATACATAATCCGCAAATTAAGTTACAACAACAGCAACAAAAAACAATCAGCAAACTGTGAAGCTAGCTGTAGCACCAGAGTTACCACCACCATCACCAAATGGGTCTCTGTCGTCTGGAGGGGATGGGGGACGACCTTGGTTGCAATTTCTGAACATGGCCTGAAACATGGCCATCTGTTCCTGCATCTTCTTTATGTTCTCGACCTGGTCCTTCAGCTGCTGCTGCTGGGCCGTCAGCTGTTCCTTCATGGCGTCCTTCTCCGGGTCGGGTTGCTGAGATCCAGCCGGCGTGTACTCCATTTGTGTGCAGGTGCTGACACGCGGTGTGGGAGGTGTGAAGTACATACCGTGTGCATTTCCTACACCGTACACACTACCTTTCTTGTAACCCTTGGCGACCTTGAACCAAGTCTCATTCGGGTCGACTTCCTCAACATCAGGATCAACCTTGAGTCTCGCTAGCTCTTCTTGGTAGGCGTCCTGCATCGTACAGAAGAACGATTTCAATTGAAGTTATTATTAGATGAAACCATCGAAGATAGTTATCTACCAACTAAAGTCGATTAATTTGAAATAGTTAGTACTCACCCAGAGCGCCTGATCCTTTTTCGTCTTAAAGGTAGTCCCTTTGTCGTCGGTCTGCCCATGCATGTCGAAGAATATCTCCGCCGCGGTTGGCAGCCTCCCGAGCTCAGCTTGCATCTATTAAATGAGTACGAATGTTATTAGGTGAATATAAATTATGCGAAAATATTTTCCGATTATTCAAGTAAGAGTACGGTATTAATTAGTGGAAATCATACCCTCTTGGCACGACTGAAAGAAGACTGAGAACCACGATGATGTGTCGGGTTTGCGTGGCCCTCATGCTCACAGTCGGCAAGTTTGTTCTTCTGGGCCCTTTCAGACCTGACCTTAAAGTCCTTCTTCTCGTGGTACGCGACCCATCTCTCCAATGCTTCACCTAAAATATGACAACCCAATATATTATTTAATACAGTGAAATATTGAAGTTAGATTGTTTGTTAAAATTGATTACCAAAATAAAAACAACACCTGTAAGGTCCTTTAGCGGAGTCCCCCGCGTGCGTCGTTTATTCATCACACAAGTGAAACGTCGTGTGCACGCCTCATTGTACCGGCTCCAGACCCTTCCCTCTAACTCGGGTGCCCAACTGAACTTCATCTACACAATCAAGGAGGATTAATAATTAGTAGCAAAATTATTTACAAAGTCGTCATTATAAATTAAAAACTCGGTAGCAAAACAATCCACATACCCGGAATTGGTTGAACCACCACTGCCGTACCTCCTCCGGCACCTGAGACCAACAGGCGTACCCTTGTCCTTTGTCGACCATATAGCTGGTAGTACAGCCTCTGACGACATCTTTATGCAGAAACCTGCACCGAGTCCAGAAGCACATATATGTATAAAATCATACAAGATGTAGTCCAAAAATAAACATGTTATAAACGAATAATCAACAAGTTAGATTATATTACCATGTGCCTGTAGGTTTGAGAATCACCCGACCGGCATCGTCCGTATCCAGCTTTTCCACCTGCCCCTGCTGCTGCTCCTCCTCCTCATGCTCATCGGTCTGCTCCGGTATCGTTTCGGGAATCACTTCCTCCTCCTCCTCCTGGTGTGTGGTCGACGTCTGAGCAGACCTACTACCCCCACCACGTTTTCTGGTCGCTCTACTGCCTGCCATTATCTTCACCTTGCAACAAATTAAACAATGTTAAATACAACTAGCGACTACATTCTAACTTGATTTAAGTAATGTACCAAATAAGTAGCACAGTGACCTAGTCATGTAATCATCAATATAACTTACTACAACAACTCGCTTAATCATCTTCACTGTCGTTATTGTCTTCTGCCTCATCCTCCTCAGTCTGGTCCTCCTCCTCCGTCTCCTTGCCCTCCAGTTGATCATCCTCCCAATTGCCTTCTTCATGTCCGTCATCCTCCTCAAGGATCTCTGGTACATCCATAACCAAGTATTCTCCTTGTCCATCATCAACATTGTCCTCAAAATCTTCCTCTGCCCCTTCATCCTGATCTTCTTCTTCGGAGAATATGGCCTCTTCAATAGAAGATAAGCGTGTACCAGTTGAAACAGCTTCTTCCTGGAATAGAGAACTGTCTATTTGTCCCCGTGGTTTAGTTGTAAAGACTGCCCACCATTGACTTTGATTTCTGTCATTTTTTTTGTAAGGAGAAGGAGCAAAATAAACTTGCTTCGCCTGATGGGCGAGTATGAACGGATCGTACATAGGAAATTTCTTTGTGTGATTAACTTCCACAATCTTGTAACGTTCATGCACTTGGGTCCCGTTGACGGAGCTGTCTTTCCACTCACATTTGAAAACCACAGCTCTATACGCTCGTTCTTTGCCGGCATAACAAAGCTCAAAAATTTCCTCCAAAATACCATAGTACTCATCACCATCAAGAGATGACACACTCACACCAAAGTTGCATCTAGCCTTGTTCTTCCCGTAGTTGAATGTGTGGAAATTGAACCCATTCACCGAGTATCGTTTCCAGGTTTTAACCGCTCGCACTGGACCAAATGCCAAACTTCTAACCAAGTCATCATGTATGTCTAAGGAAACTACGTGATCCTTGAGCCACTTCGGAAAATGTTCGTCGTGCTTACTCCAAACGTCATCAGGGTTCACGTCAGGATTCGCACCGACATATTCAGTTACAAATTGCCTCTCATAAGGCTCTAAGATCTCACAATTAGAGAGTAGGTAAAGGTGCGCTCGGCTATACTCTTTCTCATCTAGTGTCCTATAACCCTCAGCGGATGAAGTTCCTTCATCGTCCTTCTTTTGAAAAAACTCGGGTATAGTAGGATCAATGGACACCGAATGTTCTAAGTTCAAGTTCTTTGTTTTTGTTTGAACAACTTTCTCGAAGTAGAGGGAGCAGAAGTTTGCAATCTCTTCTGTCAAATATGCATTACAAATAGATCCCTCTACCCTAGCCTTGTTACCAATTTTCTTCTTCAAATGATTGAGGAACCTAAGTAAACAAGTTATGTATTTCAATTAATAAAAATTAGCTATGTTTAAATTAAATGTATAAATGAAGTTACAAAAAGTTATGTACCTTTCAAATGGGTACATCCATCTATACTGGACAGGTCCACCAACCTTAGCCTCGTAGGGCAAGTGGACAGGTAGATGCTCCATGGAATTAAAGAACGACGGTGGGAAGATCATCTCAAGTTTGCAAAGTATTTGTGGAATTTGATCCTCCAGCCGAGTCATGTCCTCAATTGATACTGTAGCTGAACACAAATCTCGGAAGAACTGAGATATCTCAGTTATACAATTCCACACCGTCGGTGGCAAAAGGTTCTTTAGTGATACCGGAAGCAACCTCTCCATGAAGACGTGACAGTCATGACTCTTTAACCCTTGCAGCTTCAGGTTCTTAAGATCAACACAGCGTTTGAAGTCGGAGGCGTACCCATCAGGGAACTTCAACTTCTCTACCCACTCCAACAACGCCTTTCTCTGAGCCTTGTCAAGTGTGAACAAGGCTCTCGGTTTCGACCCATCCCGTTTGATGTGCAGTTGAGGACGGTCACAAAAATTCTTTACATCTCGCCGGGAGCCTATAGTGTCACAACTCTTCCCCTCCACATCCATCACCGTGTGAATCAACTGCTCAAAGAAGTTTTTCTCTATATGCATCACATCTAAATTGTGACGAATTAACAAAGTCCTCCAATATGGTAGGTCAAAAAATATGCTACGTTTAAACCAACCATTTTTCAACTTCTTGGGGTCTTTGAACTCCTGCTCTGTTCCGTCGATAGTGGACGGGTAATCGGAAATCAACTCCCAAACTTCATCTCCGGGGAGTCGATCAGGTGCGTCATCAAGCACAACCTCACCCTTCTTGAATGCCTTCTTATCCTTTCTATATGGGTGACCTTCTGGTAGGAACTGTCGATGACAGTCAAACCAACTTATTTTACTAGAATTTGGAAGATAAAAAGCTTTGCTCTCATCCATACAACACGGACATGCTTTCTGACCCGCAGTAGACCACCCCGAGAGCATACCGTATGCGGGGAAGTCATTTATAGTCCACAACAAAGCTGCTTTCAACTGAAAGTTTTGTCTAAGAGAGACATCATAAGTTTCCACCCCTACCTCCCACAGTTGTTTCATTTCCTCAATAACAGGTTGGAAGTAAACATCCAAATGATTTTTCGGGTTTTTGGGTCCGGGCACAATAAGAGATAGGAAGATGAAAGGCTGCTTCAAACACAACCAAGGAGGTAGGTTGTAAGGTGTGATCATCACTGGCCAGCAAGAGTACGATTTACCAAATTGGCCGAACGGTGCAAAACCATCAGTGCACAACCCAAGCCTTACATTCCGTGGTTCTAACGCAAAGTGGGGATGTAGTCTATCGAAACGCTTCCACTCCTCACCATCACTCGGATGACACATCTTCCCTAGTACCCTAATGTCCTCCTTGTGCCACCTCATTTGCTCCGCTATGGTTTTTGTGGCATACAATTTCTGAAGCCTAGGTGCAATAGGGAAGTACGTAAGCTGACTTATTGGGATTGGTTTCTTACCCCTGACACCACTTTTCCCTTTTCTACCTCTCAAAACAATATCCCCCTCAACCATCTTATACCTACCCTTACCACATCTCCTACATTCATCAAGCATCGCATCATCCTTCCAAAATAGCATGCATCCATCTGGACAAGCATCAATCTTTTGATGCGGGAGTTGAAGTCCCTTCACAACCTTTTTGGTTGTGTAGAATGATCGGGTCATGATATTGTCCTTTGGAATAACTCTCTCGAGCAAGGCAGCAATACCATCGACACAAGCAAAGGGTAGGTTGAACTCACATTTAAGGCTAACTACCATAGACGCGACTTCTAACAAAGTCACATCACACCCTCCGTACAACGGTTTCTCAGAAGCATCCAACATGTCAAAAAACGCCTTTGCTCGTGGGTTAGGCTCTTGTGGGTTAGGGTAGTCTTGTGGGTTAGGTGAGTCGTCATTCCCATATGTGTTCTCGTTATTAAATAAATTGCACTCCACAACATCAACTATCATACCTCTCAATCCCCCCTCATTTTGATGGTTTCCAGGTTCCTCGCACTGAGATGGCTCACCATGACAAATCCAATTATAGTATTGGGGTAAAAAACCACTATAGATGACATGTTCCTTAACTACAAGGATCTCAAGAAATTTTATGTTCTTGCATTTATTACACGGACACCTAACCTCCCCCCTCGATGCATAATCTACTGACTTTTTAGCCACCTCGACAAATGATTCAACACCCCTCAGAAATTCGACGGTGGGACATCTCTTCTTATCAAGTCTTCCCTCATACATCCATTTCCGTTCAATCCTCTTCATTTTCTATGTTCAAAAAATATATATATAACACATTAAAGTTTAATTTTCCTAACTTCATTTGTAACATACTAAACGAAAATTTACTCACCATTTAACTTAAACTTAATTTCTCTAACTAAGTTTCCTCAATTTAATCCCTAATACGTCAAAGTGAACCCAAATGTCTTATTACTCTAGAATTGACCTTACAAAAATCAGTCACCGATAGTAATCACAAATGTAATCACAATTTCATCGCAATTTACGAAAACTCTAACTCATTTATCAATTTAATCCCAAAATAACCAAACGAAAGACAAAAATTCATGGCCTAAGTCAGACAAAAACAGCTAAAACAGGTCAAATAAGGTCAAATTTTCGGATACAGATATCAAAACTCCGAAAGCACCGCTAACACCTAATTACAACCCCGATCAAGATAGAAGTGGTTTCGGGAAATTCCGGCATTATTACGACACCTTTTGGTCCGTCCTAAGTGACACAAAAACTCACGGAATGCCCTAGAGGTCATTGTAGCTCAATTCAACCAAATTGATCAAACCATAATCAAAATTGTGATGGGCAAAACTAATCAACCTAATCAAATTTGGGCTAAACTAATCAACCTAATCGAATTTGGCCTAAACTAATCAACCTAATCTAAATTTAGACCTAAACAATATTTACTATGAAACAATAGAAAACAAGAACTAAATATAATGAATAACAACTAAGTAAGTAAGAAACATACCAAAAATTAGGAAAAAATTGAGGAGAGGAATGGAGGAGTGGATCGGCGAGTAGAGGAAAAGAGGTAGAGAGTGTTTTTTTTTAGAGAGTGATGGGGGAGAGGGGGGTGCGCGAGCATATATCGCCAACTGAAGTCGACGGGCGTCCACTGTCGGACGCCATTGGTGGACGCCCGTTTTACCCAAAATGACGTCCGCCAGTGGACGCCAATTACCCCAAATGGCGTCCGCTTGTGGACGCCCGTCGGCCTGAGTTTTGTCCTCCCAAAATGCAATCGGACGCCAATTTTGACGTCCGACTGTGGACGCCCGTATGATTTTTCCGACGCCATGTCGGCGTCCGTATGCCAAGGACGCCAAACAGGTGGACGCCCGGAACAGTTTTTCTTGTAGTGTCAGTCTGGGGGCTTAGCCGTCCCCGTGAGTTACTAGCACTGGTCTCTTTAGCTCGAGTCTTAGTTTTCGACTTAAGACCTGACTCCAGTCGGACAAGGGTAGCAGGAGTTTCTCCTTCATCAAAGAACCCCCTATTATCTTTCACTGTTTCCCGACGAACCAAATCAAAAGCCTCGTCAGTCTTAAAAGCTTTACGGGCCTCTTCAGATTCATCGGAAGCCCATTTGCGATATGATTCTGAAACCTAAACGGTTTAGCGAGAACGAGGTATAGGCCATATGGCATGGGTTAACCAACGTTGTAGCCACGTATCACACATAGCTTCCGTCAATTGGAGCGAAACGCTAATGATTGCTTCAGTCTCAGGGATCTGCTGAAACGAACCGAACTGCCTCAGAATGCGGTCCGGGAAGATATGAACACTCCAATCCAAAGACAGGATCACCAAATAGCGGGCTTTGTCTCTCTTAGCTAACCGCGTTAATTTCGAGAGAAACCACCAAATAACGGTCCATCTAATCAAAGGCCCGCCATGGAATTTCAATTCTTCATCCCAATAAGTTCGATTTATGTGATGACTCGAGCTTATTCACCGTTTCCTTGAACTAATCTGGCAGCTACGATATTTGGATATGCTCACCGGAGGCTCTATGATTGACAAGCGCTCGGATAACCAGATCTGACGAAAAGAAGAAACGGATTTACGTGAGTGAGAATTTGTCCGCGGGCAGGCACTTGATCGAGTGTCATGTCTGACTCGATCGAGTGACTCAACTGGAAGCAAACAGGAGGTTGTTATTGAGGTCACTCGATCGAGTGATAGATCCACTCGATCGAGTGGCGCCTGTACGTCAGAATTCAAAATATAAAAAAAAACGCGAGATAATACCTGCAAAAGACGGGTACTTCCCGTCAATTGCCGATCCGGGTCAAGTCTTCTAGCATCAAGGCCCATAATGATCTCCCCAGTTGTCAGCCAAGTCGGGCTGTGACCCATCTCCATCTGATCAACTATGCCTATTAGCCTAATTTGACCCAAGCACGAATCAGCCTCCATTCTTCCTTCAAAGACATATCGTTGTAGCATGCAAAAAGCGAAAGCCCTGCGCCTATGGGTAGGAGTAACTCTTACGCCGCTTGAATTCATAAATTTATCGGCTAGGTCAAATAAGGAAACAGAATCTCCCTTCACCATTCGGGCCGTCTCAGCATGTGACAAACCTAGAAAGTCCCTTAATCTCCTCCTTGGATCAGGATAAAACGGGGGAATAGCAGGACGAGCATTAGGGCACTAACCGCCGATAGCTGCAATTTCTTCGGGAAGGGGACATATTTCTCCTCGACGAAATACGAAAACATGATGGGTAGTATCCCAAAAGGATAGGCAAGCATCCAGGAAGTGCGAATCTACCCTAAGTCGTTGACGCGGGAATAAAGCCGTAATTCCCATCTGAGTCACTGAACTTTGTCTTCATCCCGAAAATATTAGGCCCACGCCTGAAGCATCGCAGTCAAGTGTTCGATACCCATAGCAGAAGTTTTTTTGAAGTCTAAAGGATTTTAAGAAAAGAAGAGAAGATTTGGGTTTGAATATGAGAATTAAAAGCAAGAGCCCTCTATTTATAGTAGAGAGAATCTTTTCCTAATTGCCTCAGGAATAGGGATTCTTATCATATCCCCTAATTCACATAGGCATACAGGCCTAGCCAAAGGACTTTAGGAATCCAATTTAGAATCTGATATAGGAATCGAGTCATCCCGAGTATTCCTATTTTTTAGCCGAGTACAAATTCTTGATATTTTCAAAAACTCATTTTTTCTTCCAAAATTTCGAAATTTTCAAAATCGCTTTCCCAGCGTGAGTCGGTGTTTCGCCTAAATGTTACATACGAATTGTTATGTGTCAGCATACAGATACACCCAGGACTTCATAAACAAGCTTATACAACTCTTTAAAATTCCCCAGCGGAAAACACGGGATGAGTCCGCTAACGGGCACACTCAAGGCTTTTTAGGCAAAGTCCCCACGAAGTTTTTAGCATCCATTCAGGTATGATTTCTATCTTATGGCTGGCGAGCCTTTTTACGCAAGTCTATTGGACAATAAACGACCCGATCGGAAGTCCGCCGGGTTTTAATCCTTGATTGACCTGGTAGCTACTCTGACTTTCGCCTTGTCCAAGCCTCAGTTAGAGTGGGGGCTCTGTAGACACCCACATTTTGACTACCAGGTGTCTATAACAGTTTCCTAAGAGCACCAGATGATGATCGGACGTAAACATGACTTAATACGGTCGATTTTGGACTCAGAATCAATAGTAATTGGCGCGAGTAACGGAGTAAAAATCTCACAAAACGACCTCAAATTCTGGCCCAGTGAGTCCTTTCCAGTCAAATGAGACTAATTTAGGTCAAAATCGAGACCGAGGCCAAAACCATCTTTTGGCGACCGGGTCAAACCCCGGTCAAAGACATTTCCGAGACATAAAATATGTCATGCGACATCCAAAAATCCCATTAGAATTCAGATTCCTCACAAAAATCAGCTACAAAAAGTAAACAATTCCGTAAGAGATAAAGTTTTATCTTTTGAAGAGTTATACCACCCGTCCAGCTCCACTTGATCGAGTGGAGTGGCTCACTCGGTCGAGTGGGGTCATAAAAAGCAATCAGCTTCGAGTTTAGACCAGGCACTCGATCGAGTGCCATGAACCACTCGATCGAGTGACCTCTTTTTTCAGCCAAAACCGGGAGTTTTCTTCCTCTTTAAACAACATCTCCTATCCACAAGCGGAATCGTACTTCCTCCCAACCGTTGCTTTCTTCCTTGGCAAGAAACCGCTTTCTTATACAAACACTAGGAATCTCCTATCCCGAGTGGGGGTATCCCATCCTATAAATACCCCATCCTCGCAACGCAATTCAGACATCTTCTACACCAATTATCACATACAATTACACATCTACACACATTCAATTCATCCATAATTCCCGACATCAAGTTACAACCCGAAACTCTAGAAAACGTTAGGCAAACCATACCAAAAATACAACACCTTAACTCCTCCTATATCCTCGTTACTCTTACACAAGCGCCGTTACTACGAGTCCGTGATCGAGGTCGAAATTAACACGTAGGTTGAGGGTGTTACAAATCTCGATTTCTCTCCTTTTTCTTCTCCTTCCTCACGTTTTTCTTCTTCTTCTTCTCTCGTTCGTCGTCTTTGTCGTCGTCGTCGTCTCGTTTCTAATATTATTTATACTACTATAATTAGCAATAACAAGTCGTCCCTAAGGATTCGATATCAACTCTATAGTTGAATATCGGATCTAAAGGAATCAGTCAAATAAAACCGTTTTCAAAAACCTTTTCTTTTTCTCGTTGATGCCAAAGTAATTGTCAAATAGTCCTAAAAAGACTAATACGACAATATAACGTGGAGGGATTTATTTCAATTCGAAACAGTTTCTAAAAACGTCTTTTTTTTAGCAATCATTCTAAATATCGGATGTCGATTTCATAGTCAAATATCAGATATTTACGAGTTTTGAAAATCTTAAGTCGGGTATAAATTATGCCATATTTTTACACGACTTAACGAGTTTATCGGTTTTCAAAAATTAAAAGCAATCGAGTCACCCCTCGAACAGGGGGCACTCGATCGAGTGTCATAGTCACTCGGTCGAGTGACACCCCAAATCAGAACCAGAAGCTTTTTTGAGGACCACTCGATCCAGTCCCCTCATGACTCGGTCGAGTGGCATCTCAAAACCCGAACAGAAGGTTTTTCCAGAGGTCCACTCGGTCGAGTCCAGCCATGACTCGGTCGAGTCCAGCCATGACTCGATCGAGTGGCCTTTATCACGACAAACTCGTGAGCCTTCAACATTATTTCGAGCTTCGATAAAACTTTTTTAACGAATTCAGTCAACACGTGTCAAGTCTATCATCCAAATCTTTTCAAAACCTTGCTTTATATTATTTATATCATTCTAATCCTTTTTATAAACCGTCACTAACTCGTTTGTTTCTATTTTGGCATCTTTTTTTGTTTTATTGTACTAAAACGAATCTTGCATGCTAAAACAACTTCGACTTAGTTCAACATGCATTAAACGACGTAGATCAAACATAATTCACATGTTTAGTCCAAAAAGCCTTGTTTGCATATCATTCAACTGTCGAACTAACGCGCGTACACCAAAAACGAACGGTATCTTAGTAAAGGCCACTAAGTGCGGGCAGGGTTGGGTGTTCTTTGTGAACTTCCCAACACGTACCCTCACCCCTTACTCAGAACCATGGTTTCCGGATGTCCGAATCCATTGGCGTACGAGAGTCATTCAATACTCGATTACTGATAATGTCGGAAACGGTATCGCAATGCTAAGGGACGAACCCAATAAACTCTGAAATCGGAATGGGCCGTACTTTGTGCACGGCCCACTACGACATGGAGTGGGTTCGAACGGGCCCAAACTCCCAAAAAGTTCGGTGCCGACTCCTACTTCGATTTAAATTTCAATTCGACCCATCTCATATGGAGATTCATTCACCTCCCCAAACCCGCGCGTGGCCGCGTCGGGGTGGACCTATGTCATGTCCACAATGTACTATTATTATTAATCGATAATAACGATACTAATACTAACATTTTTCTTTTGCACTAACATTTTGATTTCTTGTTACTAACTTTTTTTATTCTAACGTTTTATTTTATGTACTCTAACCACTAACATTATTTATTTATTTATTTATTTATTTATATTTCGTTATAATACTAATACCGTGTATAACTATATAATTTATAATACATTTTTGGATTGAACGTGTTTAACTACGACTACCGCGCCAAGTCCGTTTAACCTCTACCAAGTCGCAACGGTGGTGGCGCCCTTTCGAGGAGCGCCGCCCTAAGCACTTAAGGGCATAACGTGATCGTGGTAGTACGTAGTTGAACACGTCCGATGCCATTTTCAAGATTGGTATGAAACCCGTTGACGCTACATCAAACATCACGTAATCCGTAAGGATTGCGATGTCGTAACGTGGAGGGAATTAATTTCGTCCTAATCCAATTCAAAAGAATTTTACAACACCATTTTCAAAATTCCCGATACCGGTCTCATAGTCATAAAATACATATTACGAGTACCAAAAATCGTGCCGAATATAAAATATGCCATATTTTTATTCGACTCGGTTAACTAACGATTTTAAACAAATTACGAAGTTTGTAATAGCCACCCTTTACGAAATTGAGCAGTCGCTCAAACAGGGGGCACTCGATCGAGTGCCATAGCCCACTCGATTGAGTGGCACCCCAAAAACGAGGCAGGGGGCCTGTACAGGGTCACTCGACCGAGTCCCTCCCATGACTCGGTCGAGTGGTCCCTTTTGTACTAAAACGAGAGCTTTTAAACGTCATTTTAGCCTTGTCAAATATTTTTACGACTTCAGTCGTCACGTGTAAAGACTATCACGTGCCTACATTTTCAAAACCATGCATTTTGTTTTCTAATCCGTTCATTATTCACATTACTATATTGTTATTTCAACTTTGCTCGTTATTTTGTTTTGTCCGGGTTGTATTTCCGCTCGTGTAACTTGTAACCTATTTATCGTTTTGCTTGCTTTTTATTTGTTTGCGTTTTACCGTTTACAAATGAACCTCGCATGCTAAACCACTTGGACGTGAATTAAATGAATTAAAACAACATAGAAACCAATTCAATATTTATACATCGTAAAATATCGTTTGCATAACATTCCACCGAATTACTAGCGCGCGTATTAAAAACTCAAACGATATCTTAGTAGAGGCCGCTAAGTGCGGGCGAGGTTGGGTGTCCTTTGTGGGCTTTCCAACACGTACCTTCACCCCTTACTCAGAACCTCGATTTCCGGATGCCCAAAACCGTTGGCGCACGAGAGTCATTCGATATACGATACCCGAAAACTCGACATCGGTATTGTAATGCAAAGGGACAAACCCCACAAACTCTAAGTATTGAAGTTGGCCGTACTATGTGCACGGCCCACCAAAACATAGAGTGGGTTCGAACGGGCCCAAACTCCCACAAAGCTTGGTGGCGACTCCAACTTCGATTTTAATTTCAACACGAGAACCATCTCACACGAGATTCATTTGCCTACCCAAACCCGCGCGTGGCCGCATCGGGGTGGACCTATGTCATGTCCACAATTTGGCGACTCCGCTGGGGAGTACTGATGTGTGACTTACCATTGGGATCCTCAGGGTGAGACTCGAGGAGAAATCGTTCGATTAGTACAATACGCGCTTTAGTTTTACGGTTCATGCATAACCTCATTTTTACCCGGGCCGGTACTGGTGACCGACGTCCCACTATACCGTGATATATTCCAAATTGGATATGTCAAGGTGTCCATGGCTCATTCGTATGGGTTTCACGGCTTGTTCTAAGATCAACTCGACTTAGGAAGTTCGTCCCGATTCTCGAAAAGGCCATGCGCACTGGTATAGACCCTATTTCGACCGACCGAGACTTAGTGTAAAGCATACATGGTGTCATTATAATGCTTGCGCGACTATGTGCTACTTGGTTTCCGTGTCATTTTCAAAAACCGTCATTTAAAAAAAATGCATCTTTTCAAAAATATTCTATTTTCATAAAATCGGAATGCTGCCGAAATTTAGACTTACGATTTGACTCAAAACAAGCCTATTTTCTAGCCGGCATGCTGTCCATTTTAATTTTCGAATTTCGTATCCCTATTCGATTTTCGAATTTTCAAAATCCCATTCCAATTTTCAAATCTTCAAGATTTTATTTCAATTTTCAAATCTTCGAGATGCCGTTTTCGATTTTCAAATCTTTGGGATCTCGTTTTCGATTTTCAAATTTTCGAAAATTTACTTTCGATATTCAAATTTTCAAAATTCCAAATATTCAACTTTTCAAAAAACTCGAGCCTAACGACATTTTTGTCATTTTCAAAAGTCGGGACCGTCCTCCGATTTTCTCGGAATTCAAATCCTTTTCCAAAAAAAACCTTCTTTATTATAGGACCTACCATAATACGTGTGTCGGGTCTTTTCATAATTTGTCGAAGGTTTATAGCGTCGAAAATCAGTCGATCCTACATCACGGGTTTCTTCCCCATCCTTGTCCGCCTATTCTAAAGGCATAACCAACCAACACGAGTCATACACTCGTAAATGGAAGGTTCGTCTAAGCACTCGAGTCCTAACTAGAAAGTCCCACGCGATCTTTCCCTCCAACAGAACGGTCCTCACGACCTTTCCTAAGGGAATTTCGCCCATTTTTCAATTCGTTAGTCGAGTCATCCCAACTCAAGAGTTCTTTAACTTAAGGGTCTATCCTAATCACAGGGTCACCCTTATTCAAGTCAAGTCGAGGGTCTCCAGCGTCGAAACTCTGCTGATTTCGACATCGCAAGTTTCCTCCCTCACCCTGTCTGCCTTTCCTCGAGGCCGTGTCAACCTTTTACAAGACATAGCCCTATAAAAAAAGGTTCTTGATCCTTACGTTTAAGGGTCACTCCTCCAACACTCGAGTCTTAGCAAAACCTTTGATCCCACTCGGGGGCTACCATTCAGCAGAGCGATCAATCACGGTTGCTCTAAGGGTCAGGTCCTACACGTGTTGTCTCGCGTGTATCACTTTAGAGTCACTTAGATGCCACACCATCTGAGTCCTATAAGAGTCCTTAGTCTCACCTGGGGGCTATTCTCCGACAGAGCGATTAATCACAATCACTCCGAGAATCGTACCCTACATATTTCTCTTAGGAGAGTCTAGCCCGAGTCAAACCAGAGTTGTCTCTCCTCCCGCGTTGTTTCCTATGCCTTGGTGTATTTGGGTTCCGAAGCAACATTCCTGATTTCGTGTGTATTCTCGCAGAGTGTGGCACCCACAACCGAAAATAGGGACATGGAAAACACCGTTAATGAAATGAAGGCTTTGCTGGAAACAATGGTTAGTAGGCAGGCCATGGTTGAAACCCAATAAGGGTTCCTGAGAGCCAACCAAGAGACCATGCATACTCGTTTAACTGTCATTGAATGACAAGACCTCAATTCTGGGTTGGTGAATACCGGGCCATTTGCCAAACTGATCAGCACGGTGCGTATGCTCGAGAAACAGTTCCATGCCTCCCAAGGGAAGAACATCCGTGTTGAAAACTCCCGAGACTATACACCCATCAGTGAGAAACTACCAACAGATCTCAACTTAGAAGGGTTACCCATATTCGAGGGGACGGAGGATCCATTATTACATCTCCGAGCTCTCAAACAATTCATGGCAATCAAGGGGGTCAAAGCTGACATGTTCATCAATCTGTTCGGCACATCCCTCGGAAAATACCCAAAAGCCTGGTTCTATAGGCTAAACACAAAAAGATTCCCAACTTGGGAAGATGTGGCTACCGACTTCGCTCGAAACTATTCTGATAATACTGAACTTCAGACTACCGTGCGGACTCTAGAAATCATGGCCCAAGATCCAACAGAGGGTTTCACCAAGTACTTTCAACGTTGGCAGGCTGAGAGAGTTAAGCTGGTAGACAAGCCCAGCGAGAAGACAATAGTGGAGGTGTTCATCAACAACCTCCTACCCTCCTACCGCGTCCATCTTAGGTTTGCCGGCATTTCAAAATTTGTTGTGCTTACCGAAATGGGCACTAGGATTGAAGATGATCTTCGCCATGATGAAGATCTGGGTAAAACTTCTACCGAAGGCTATACTGGACATCAATTTGAGTCCTTAGAAGCGGAAGACTACTGACGACATCATATAGATCGAGAGTCCAGATTTGATTTGAGGTTGAGTCTGAGTCTGAGTCTACGATGTTCTATTTATTTCAATTTTAAAGTCAGAGCCAGAGTCAACTGTATTCTGTCCTCTTTTCACAATCCAGTAAAATCAGCTTTTTTCGATCTCTAATATATGCTTTCTTTATGTGTTTCCGAGAACATGATGAACACCATCATACACTGTGAGCACATGCACGTGACTGTTATAGGCACATCTACAATGACTGCAGTAAAGTGAGACCCGTGTTTTTCTTTGCCTGTTCCATGTCTGGTATAGCAATCCACATAACTACCCCTAGCAGGAGCGGTATCGAATCCTATGACAAATCTAGGTAGTCTCCAAGTTTGGGTTCAAGACGGGAGGCAAGCCCATTTCCCACAATAAACACCCTCCAATAAGACAGACCAACCCCTACCTTAGGTGTTAGTCTGAACAAAAAAAAACTGCACAAAAAAATCAAAAGTTCAAGGAAAAAGCAAAAGGCCAAAACAAAAGAGATGGCCATGATCAAAAAGAACTCTCTACATCCCTTGACCGGGGCTGGAATCCCCTAGAAATCTAACACGATACAGTGGCGGAAACACTGTAGAGTCGGGATTAAAACACGCTGTAACTATGTCTTAATAAAATTAAAACGGTAAGTCCAAACATTAGGCCTAAAATAAAATGGCCAAAAACTAAACAATCCAAAAGAAAGGGGTTTAACATCCACAAGACATAATTATTAAAAAGAAAATGAGCAGGATCCAAATTGCCCGCTAGCCCACACCCGTAAACAAGTATACCTGCCATGTTAAACATAACAGCCACAATCAGTGGGGAGCAATGTCAACGTTCTCCCAGCCGTATAACATGATTTTAAAACGGATATTACTACTATAGAAAAATAGTAAAATTGCAAAACAGTAAAACAACATATTAAAAATAAGCTTTCAGCGTAAATCAAAGTAATAAAATGGGTTTCCGAAGAAACATAAAAATATTTGCCAACCTGCAACCAATTTATATCGATAATAAATAAAATAATCAATGTGGCGTTATGGATAGGGTTAATGTAGAATCTAGACTTTCACTAGGACAATACTAGAAACTAGCTTCGAGAACTGTAAACTTAACTCATGACGGAATCCAGTCTCTAACTAGGCAACTCAATTATAACAGGACTGCGTGCAGCGAGGTCCTGGTTTAAGTAGTGCACACCCCTCCTGGATACAAACCATATCCAGTTCAACCCGACGCGACTTATACGATGCGATATCTAAGTTTAAGGTAAATATACACTCTCCTGAACACAAATCATGCTCAGTTCAACAACCAATGCGCCCCATAAAGACACACCAGCCTTACAGTTGATGGCAAAACGTACATCCCAGACTATATTACTCTAAACCCACTCTTGTCCTTATTCCATAACTCCAAAACAGGGTCATTATCGATACTTAAAAGATATAATCATTGTAAACATTATGGAGATAAAAGGAGTAATAACAATATTCTAAAAGAGGAAACTTTCTATTTGAGGAAACTTCTATTTTTAGAAACTTTACTAAAAATAACATCATATCAAAATAGCGAAAATATTAGTTTATACTAATTCAAAATCTTTAGTAAACGGTATAGATTTATAAAACTAATACTTTCGGCCTTAACGATATTAATTTCTAAAACGATAACAATCGGGTTTATGACATTATTAAAATACCTTACATGTGTTATGAAATGATTAAAAATGTTTAAGCATTTTAATACTAATAATCAGGGTGTTTTCAAAAGTTACAAAGCTAAAATTCCCTAATTATTATTAGTTTTGACAACACGATTAAAAATAGGGTTTTACGGCAAATATTAAATTAAATCTTTTAACGTCTTTTATATAATTAAAGCAATGAATGTATTTAGAGTATGTTAAGGGATAATTTAACTCTTAAAGTTTCAGATTTAAACCTTTTCAAAATTGCTGGAAAATTAATTCTTTTAGGTAAGACGCAGCCTTTTAACGATAAATCGTAATTTGTCCAAAAATTAATACTATTAATTAAAGATTTTAATAAATAGTACAAAAATTACGTAAAATAGTTAAAATATATTCATGGACATTCTGTCCAGAAAGTAAATTTTTCCAGAATATTAAAACTCGGTTTTTAAAGCATTTTCTCGTTAATCGTCTAATCCCGACAATAAAGATCAATAAAAATAGTAATTACAAAACGATTTACGTATTAATATCCAAAATTTATTATTAAACTAAAAAATTATTATTTTCCAGAAACTACTATTTTTCCAGATTTCCAAAAATTCCAGATTTAATAAATCCCGTTAAAATCGTCTTTTAAACCCGTTTTCACAATTAACGATTCCATTAATAAAACTTATCGTTCCTAACTTTTTATTAAAGCATTAAAAATCATAAAGTTACATTTTATTATGAAATCATCAGAATCATATATATTTTCAGATTTAATCATAGAACCAGAAATAGAGAATTTAAACGACAAACACGGTTTTAACGATAAACGATGATTTAAAGTGTCTAATTAATTCATCCACTTAACAATTCCGAAAAATTATGAAAACATTCAGAAAATTCTATTTCATCAGAAAGTTTCACCACGTCAAAAATCAGATTAAAATAAAATGTTTAAGTACTAGAACTAAAATTGGCTTTTAATCATTTTTGTCCGTAAACGGTAATAATTCAATAATTGATAACTAAAATATCAGAAAAATACTAAATTATTAAAAATCATCAAAATCTACATTTTTACATAATATAAACATATATTACATGTTCAGGCCGAATATTACGATTTTACAAATTAATATGACGATTTATTCGTTAATCTCGTAAAAGCGATAAAAATACCGAAACATGCAAATTTTCATCTTTTAAAAATTTTCCATATTTTATGACATATGTATATTGCCAAAATAAAATATAAAAATATATACATGCAAATAGTCAATTAAAATCATGAAATACCGAGTAACATCGACGCTATCTCTACTCCAAGTCTGAATCGATTATATATTCGTCGGCCTCGGGATCGTCCACAAATCCTACCAAACACGAAAATCATGGCAGAAAAATACCATGAGAAAACTAATAAAAATCAAGGTAAATAATGATCGAAAACGACGTCGATTATTACCTTAACGAAGAAATTGGAAAGAGGATTATTATGACGATAAAAATGATGCGATTGGGACTCGAAATGGAGCAAAAATCAGCCTAAGGAGGGTAAGGAGTACACGGCCAAAAGAGAGAAGAAAGAAGTGATGAATATTTTTGTTAATGCAAAAATGAATGTAGAGTAAAGGAGGAGATGGAGGTTACTACACTTTAAAGAGTATGAATGAAATTAAAGCTCCAAAATGAGGAATTCAAAGTGCATCTAGACCCAAAGTTGGCCGGCCAAGAGTAGAAGAGAGGGAGTAGGAAGAGCTTGAGTAGTAAAGCCTCAATTTAATGAAAAGAAAAGAATCTTATGTTTACGGTTTAAAGTGATAAAATGAAATGTGTTAGTAAAACGTAGTTAAATTTGTAACCAGAACTTAGTCGGTCCAAAATGTGAGGAAATGGCCTCAAATGATTTATAAGTTGATAAAAATAAGAATCGTAAAATATTTAAAGGCATTTCAAAGCAATTCGAGTAAACCTCGCGTAAGAAAATAATTATTCGCGAAGCTTCGTAATAAAATAATAAATGGCCAAATTTTCGTAAATAAAAATATTTACTACTTGAAAATATTATATAAATGTATTTAAACATTTTTAGGAAAACGAGTGACTTAAATCCAAGTTTTAAAACGTCAATTCAAAGAGGAATAAAATTCCTCGCGGAAAATTAATTAGCTTACGAAGAAAATTAAAATAAATAGATGTAAAAGAATTAAAATCTTTTAAAATAAAAATAAATATCATTAAACTCAAAATTGAAGATAAGCTTGGAAAAATGATGACACATAAGCCAAAATGTGATAGAGTTATAACGATGTCATAACGGTAAGGAATAAAGATGCTAGAAATATAGCGGGTGTTACAATCCTCCCCACTAAAAGAAAGTTTCGTCCACGAAACTAAGAAAAAGCATAAAGAAATCAAGATTAGCTCACTCGAAAAGATGAGTATACAAATTTCGGATAAAAATTTTGCGTCAAAAGGGAATTTTACAACCTTCAAAGTGATACGAAATCGAATGCAAATATTTATTCCAAGAGGAATTGGGCTAAGCTACCCGGAGTTTAAATTTTTTTTAAAATAGTGAAATCGTAAAGTAAAGTTATTTGATAAAATAACGACGTCAAATAACATTTGTAAACAAACTCGAAGTTAATTGGATAACCAAAACATTTTTTCAAAACAAAAGTAAAATAATTTGATTAAGAAATTTGATAATATTTCTTTTTATGATGAAACAAAATTTTGTTTGGAGAAATCAAATTTTGTAGTTAGTAAAAATCGAACCAGTTGTCAAACTTTTTCAATAATAGATTCAAAAGTCCACGAACAATAAAACGAAATCCAATTTTCAAAAAGTTAAAATTTCGAAAATGTTATCAAAGTAATTATGAAAGTTTTCAAAAATGTTATCAAACTTGAACATACAAAATAATTTCGACAATGTTAAAACGCTTAGCATAATAATCCTATAGAAATTCAAGTATTTGGAAATATGAAATTCTTCATAAAATTCTGATCGCCTGAAAATCAAAAATTGAAATAATTTCGAAATAATTTAAGATAAATTATTAAAGCATTTTGAAACAGATCTAAATATAAATATCAACCAAAGATAAAACAAAATTGAAGTATAACGTTCTCAAATTATAATTCAAAAATGTTAGATTTCACGATATCCAAAAATTTAAAGTTAGTCAAACTTTTTACAAAACGGGGAGTTTCAGTATTAGAAATTATAACTCAAAATGTTAAGATTTTACGATAATCCTTATATATTTTTTTTAAAACTAGTCAAACTTTTTATAAAATATGAAATTCGAAAAATGGTTAACGAATAAATAGAACAAGGATAAACAATAAATTAAAATAAGAGTTTTCAAAATCGATAAAGGTCGAAGGGATAGGTCGAAGAAGGGATTTGGGAGAAAGCTAAGTAGAGGACGAGATTGAGAGTTAAAGAGAGCTCTCAAGAATTAGAGAAGAAATTAACCATCTCGAGATTCCTAGCACGACTCTCACAAACATGGTTTCCTAATTAGCCCATCAACTGCTAAGTCCAATATCGGTACAGGGTGGTCCTACTCAATCTACAACCTCCAAAATTAAGTCTTACATATATAATTCTTCAATTAGTATGGTAAGAATCCACAAACGATTTAGACTAATCCATTAATTAAGACTCCAACGGTCATCAAAACATACCCAAACTCGTAATCACTAAGGCTCATAAATTCAAAGCTCATAAGGTCTGAACTTGAGGTATACTTGAAATTTCTTGAGTAAGGAACACTAAATAAAATCCACCAAATAACAATGTTCGGACACGAAAACTTCAAGAATGATCATCAACATATTCTTAACATCATCAACAGACAGAGGTTAGTAAAGTACGCCAAATCTTAAATACACTCAGCCTGACATGTAACGACAGATACTCACATTTTCAAGCACGTCATTCGACTAAGGTTTCTGAGAATCCCATCAAATTTCATATCGTAACAGCGGAACCACTAAAATATTTGTTAACTCAACGAAGCCACAATCTCGTTGGTCTAAGGGTTCTGAACTGTAAATCCATCAACATGATTGGCATTAAGTATTTCTCAAAACAACGTGATAAATTCAACCTCTAATTGTGCAAGATGTTTCTCTCCTTCAAGGTTAACAACAATTTATCCAAGTTAGATCACTCGACTCCAAAGTTCATAGGTTACAACCTTAAACAACGAGCAACAACCTAATCCTTAAGAAACACGAGAAATCTATGTCCACGAAAATTTCTAACGACATTAATGAAAACCTTTCATGGTACCACAACACTCAGGCTAACATTTTAAACGATCCTCTATGATCCCAAATATTCACGATGCATCCGTCAAATAAGCATTAGGCAAGAATCCTAAAGTAATATTATCAGTTACACTTAGTTTGGTTCTAGGTTAGGTACTAGGTAACCATTAAAATATGATATATTCTTACTACTTCAAAAGATTATTCAACTCTAAGTCCTCCAAATAATCAAGTAACCTATAACCCAAGGTTCAAAATCTTAAGTACCAACCTAATTCCATTAATCGACAATTTATCATTCAAATCGATCCTCAAAAGCTTACTAAGATAGACAACAAGTTATAACTCACAATCCCCAAACCACGTAACAAGGGGTTAACTAAACCTCGAACATTTATAGCTTCCAAAAGTTACGCTAAGACAGAATTCGGTCTAACCAAAGAATCTCAAAAGGAAGATGGTAGAGTAGAAGAATATAACAAGGATTCACCAAGAGGATGAAGAGAAGAATATAAATGAGAAGAAGTAGAAGAAGTAGAGGAAGGAAGAAAAGAGTCTATCTATGATCCTATATAATTAAGATCTGAAACGAGACGGGAATGTTCGGACCTCTAAGGTTCCACAAAGAAAATCGCGGGTTATCTTCATCATCTCGTAGAGATACGAGCATACTAGAATTGGGTCTCTCCATCCGGATTTAAAGTGATTTCACATCTGAGTCTGTTGCACCGTCACGGAACTAGAATCTACTCTTGATCATCTGGCCTGTAGCATAAGTAAATTGAACCGAAGCTAAAAGTCACCATCGGCATCTTTTCTTGGAGCACCGAGTTGTCCACTCGAGTCAGCAGGTGTTTAAGAATTCTAAGCAGGTCTTGTCCCGATCTGGAGTAGCATCCTATCAACATCTTGTTCATTCGTCTTCTTCTTGGACAAATAAAACAAATAATCAATGCTAACCATTGAGTTTCAGGAACACGAAGACTAAACAAATAAGTCCTTATTTGTTTCTACCCATCTCTAATAATATTTTTATTTACTGTTTAAATAATTTACTGGTATTTTCCCTATTTTCAGGTGTAAGCGTTGGGAGCAGTGATGCTATGATACCAACTGTAATCCCCTAGAAATCAAACGCGATACAGTGGCGGAAACACTGTAGAGTCGGGATTAAAACACGCTGTAACTATGTCTTAATAAAATTAAAACGGTAAGTCCAAACATTAGGCCTAAAATAAAATGGCCAAAAACTAAACAATCCAAAAGAAAAGGGTTTAACAACCACAAGACATAATTATTAAAAAGAAAATGAGCAGGATCCAAATTGCCCGCTAGCCCACACCCGTAAACAAGTATACCTGTCATGTTAAACATAACAGCCACAATCAGTGGGGAGCAACGTCAACGTTCTTCCAGCCGTATAACATGATTTTAAAACGGTAATTACTATTATAGGAAAATAGTAAAAATGTAAAACAGTAAAACAGCATATTAAAAATAAGCTTTCAGCGTAAACCAAAGTAATAAAATGGGTTTCCGAAGAAACATAAAAATATTTGCCAACCTGCAACCAATTTATATCGATAATAAATAAAATAATCAATGTGGCGTTATGGATAGGGTTAATGTTGAATCTAGACTTTCACTAGGACAATACTAGAAACTAGCTTCGAGAACTGTAGACTTAACTCATGACAGAATCCAGTCTCTAACTAGGAAACTCAACTATAACAGGACTGCGTGCAGCGAGGTCCTGGTTTAAGTAGTGCACACCCCTCCTGGATACAAACCATATCCAGTTCGACCCGACGCGACTTATACGATGCGATATCTAAGTTTAAGGTAAATATACACTCTCCTGAACACAAACCATGCTCAGTTCAACAACCAATGCGCCCCATAAAGACACACCAGCCTTACAGTTGATGACAAAACGTACATCCCAGACTATATTACTCTAAACCCACACTTGTCCTTATTCCATAACTCCAAAACAGGGTCATTATCGATACTTAAAAGATATAATCATTGTAAACATTATGGAGATAAAAGGAGTAATAACAATATTCTAAAAGAGGAAACTTTCTATTTGAGGAAACTTCTATTTTTAGAAACTTTACTAAAAATAACATCATATCAAAATAGCGAAAATATTAGTTTATACTAATTCAAAATATTTAGTAAACGGTATAGATTTATAAAACTAATACTTTCGGCCTTAACGATATTAATTTCTAAAACGATGACAATCGGGTTTATGACATTATTAAAATACCTTACATGTGTTATAAAATTATTAAAAATTTCTTAAGCATTTTAATACTTCTAATCAGGGTGTTTTCAAAAGTTACAAAGCTAAAATTGCCTAATTATTATTAGTTTCGACAACACGATTAAAAATAGGGTTTTACGGCAAATATTAAATTAAATCTTTTAACGTCTTTTATTTAATTAAACCAATGAATATATTTAGAGTATGTTAAGGGATGATTTAACTCTTAAAATTTCAGATTTAAACCTTTTCAAAATTGCTGGAAAAATAATTCTTTTAGGTAAGACGAAGCCTTTTAACGATAAATCGTAATTTGTCCAAAAATTAATACTATTAATTAAAGATTTTTATAAATAGTACAAAAATTACGTAAAATGGTTAAAATATAATCATGGACATTCTGTCAAGAAAGTAAAATTTTCCAGAATATTAAAACTCGGTTTTTAAAGCATTTTCTCGTTAATCGTCTAATCCCGACAATAACGATCAATAAAAATAGTAATTACAAAATGATTTACGTATTAATATCCAAAATTTATTATTAAACTTAAAAATTATTATTTTCCAGAAAATACTATTTTTCCAGATTTCCAAAAATTCCAGATTTAATAAATCCCGTTAAAATCGTCTTTTAAACCCGTTTTCCCAATTAACGATTCCATTAATAAAACTTATCGTTCCTAACTTTTTATTAAACCAATAAAAATCATAAAGTTACATTTTATTATGAAATCATCAGAATCATATTTTTTTCAGATTTAATCATATAACCAGAAATCGAGAATTTAAACGACAAACACAGTTTTAACGATAAACGATGATTTAAAGTGATTAATTAATGCATCCACTTAACAATTCCGAAAAGTTATGAAAACATTCAGAAAATTCTATTTCATCAGAAAGTTTCACCACGTCAAAAATCAGATTAAAATAAAATGTTTAAGTACTAGAACTAAAATCGGCTTTTAATCATTTTTGTCCGTAAACGGTAATAATTCAATAATTGATAACTAAAATATCAGAAAAATACTAAATTTTTAAAAATCATCAAAATCAACATTTTTGCAGAATATAAACATATATTACATGTTCAGGCCGAATATTACGATTTTACAAATTAATATGACGATTTAATCGTTAATCTCGTAAAAGGAATAAAAATACCGAAACATGCAAATTTTCAACTTTTAAAATTTTTCCAGATTTTATGACATACGTATATTGCCAAAATAAAACATAAAAATATATACATGCAAATACTCAATTAAAATCATGAAATACTGAGTAACATTGACGTTACCTCTACTCCAAGTCTGAATCGATTATATATTCGTCGGCCTCGGGATCGTCCACAAATCCTACCAAACACGAAAATCATGGCAGAAAAATACCATGAGAAAACTAATAAAAATCAAGGTAAATAATGATCGAAAACGACGTCGATTATTACCCTAACGAAGGAATCGGAAAGAGGATTATTATGACGATAAAAATAATGCGATTGGGACTCAAAATAATCAGCCTAAGGAGGGTAAGGAGTACACGGCCAAAAGAGAGAAGAAAGAAGGGATGAATATTTTTGTTAAAGCAAAAATGAATGTAGAGTAAAGGAGGAGATGAAGGTTACTACACTTTAAAGAGTATGAATGAAATTAAAGCTCCAAAATGAGGAATTCAAAGTGCATCTAGACCCAAAGTTGGCCGGCCAAGAGTAGAAGAGAGGGAGTAGGAAGAGCTTGAGTAGTAAAGCCTCAATTTAATGAAAAGAAAAGAATCTTATGTTTACGGTTTAAAGTGATAAAATGAAATGTGTTAGTAAAACGTAGTTAAATTTGTAACCAGAACTTAGTCGGTCCAAAATGTGAGGAAATGGCCTCAAATGATTTATAAGTTGATAAAAATAAGAATCGTAAAATATTTAAAGGCATTTCAAAGCAATTCGAGTAAACCTCGCGTAAGAAAATAATTATTCGCGAAGCTTCGTAATAAAATAATAAATGGCCAAATTTTCGTAAATAAAAATATTTACTACTTGAAAATATTATATAAATGTATTTAAACATTTTTAGGAAAAAGAGTGACTTAAATCCAAGTTTTAAAACGTCAATTCAAAGAGGAATAAAATTCCTCGCGGAAAATTAATTAGCTTACGAAGAAAATTAAAATAAATAGATGTAAAAGAATTAAAATCTTTTAAAATAAAAATAAATATCATTAAACTCAAAATTGAAGATAAGCTTGGAAAAATGATGACACATAAGCCAAAATGTGATAGAGTTATAACGATGTCATAACGGTAAGGAATAAAGATGCTAGAAATATAGCGGGTGTTACAATCCTCCCCACTAAAAGAAAGTTTCGTCCACGAAACTAAGAAAAAGCATAAAGAAATCAAGATTAGCTCCCTCGAAAAGATGAGTATACAAATTTCGGATAAAAATTTTGCGTCAAAAGGGAATTTTACAACCTTCAAAGTGATACGAAATCGAATGCAAATATTTATTCCAAGAGGAATTGGGCTAAGCTACCCGGAGTTTATTTTTTTTTTAAAATAGTGAAATCGTAAAGTAAAGTTATTTGATAAAATAACGACGTCAAATAACATTTGTAAACAAACTCGAAGTTAATACGATAACCAAAACATTTTTTCAAAACAAAAGTAAAATAATTTGATTAAGAAATTCGATAATATTTCTTTTTATGATGAAACAAAATTTTGTTTGGAGAAATCAAATTTTGTAGTTAGTAAAAATCGAACCAGTTGTCAAACTTTTTCAATAACAGATTCAAAAGTCCACGAACAATAAAACGAAATCCAATTTTCAAAAAGTTAAAATTTCGAAAATGTTATCAAAGTAATTATGAAAGTTTTCAAAAATGTTATCAAACTTGAACATACAAAATAATTTCGACAATGTTAAAACGCTTAACATAATAATCCTATAGAAATTCAAGTATTTGGAAATATGAAATTCTTCATAAAATTCTGATCGCCCGAAAATCAAAAATTGAAATAATTTCGAAATAATTTAAGATAAATTATTAAAGCATTTTGAAACAGATCTAAATATAAATATCAACCAAAGATAAAACAAAAGTGAAGTATAACGTTCTTAAATTATAATTCAAAAATGTTAGATTTCACGATATCCAAAAATTTAAAGTTAGTCAAACTTTTTACAAAACGGGGAGTTTCAGTATTAGAAATTATAACTCAAAATGTTAAGATTTTACGATAATCCTTATATATATTTTTTTAAAACTAGTCAAACTTTTTATAAAATATGAAATTCGAAAAATGGTTAACGAATAAATAGAACAAGGATAAACAATAAATTAAAATAAGAGTTTTCAAAATCGATAAAGGTCGAAGGGATAGGTCGAAGAAGGGATTTGGGAGAAAGCTAAGTAGAGGACGAGATTGAGAGTTAAAGAGAGCTCTCAAGAATTAGAGAAGAAATTAACCATCTCGAGATTCCTAGCACGACTCTCACAAACATGGTTTCCTAATTAGCCCATCAACTGCTAAGTCCAATATCGGTACAGGGTGGTCCTACTCAATCTACAACCTCCAAAATTAAGTCTTACATATATAATTCTTCAATTAGTATGGTAAGAATCCACAAACGATTTAGACTAATCCATTAATTAAGACTCCAACGGTCATCAAAACATACCCAAACTCGTAATCACTAAGGCTCATAAATTCAAAGCTCATAAGGTCTGAACTTGAGGTATACTTGAAATTTCTTGAGTAAGGAACACTAAATAAAATCCACCAAATAACAATGTTCGGACACGAAAACTTCAAGAATGATCATCAACATATTCTTAACATCATCAACAGACAGAGGTTAGTAAAGTACGCCAAATCTTAAATACACTCAGCCTGACATGTAACGACAGATACTCACATTTTCAAGCACGTCATTCGACTAAGGTTTCTGAGAATCCCATCAAATTTCATATCGTAACAGCGGAACCACTAAAATATTTGTTAACTCAACGAAGCCACAATCTCGTTGGTCTAAGGGTTCTGAACTGTAAATCCATCAACATGATTGGCATTAAGTATTTCTCAAAACAACGTGATAAATTCAACCTCTAATTGTGCAAGATGTTTCTCTCCTTCAAGGTTAACAACAATTTATCCAAGTTAGATCACTCGACTCCAAAGTTCATAGGTTACAACCTTAAACAACGAGCAACAACCTAATCCTTAAGAAACACGAGAAATCTATGTCCACGAAAATTTCTAACGACATTAATGAAAGCCTTTCATGGTACCACAACACTCAGGCTAACATTTTAAACGATCCTCTATGATCCCAAATATTCACGATGCATCCGTCAAATAAGCATTAGGCAAGAATCCTAAAGTAATATTATCAGTTACACTTAGTTTGGTTCTAGGTTAGGTACTAGGTAACCATTAAAATATGATATATTCTTACTACTTCAAAAGATTATTCAACTCTAAGTCCTCCAAATAATCAAGTAACCTATAACCCAAGGTTCAAAATCTTAAGTACCAACCTAATTCCATTAATCGACAATTTATCATTCAAATCGATCCTCAAAAGCTTACTAAGATAGACAACAAGTTATAACTCACAATCCCCAAACCACGTAACAAGGGGTTAACTAAACCTCGAACATTTATAGCTTCCAAAAGTTACGCTAAGACAGAATTCGGTCTAACCAAAGAATCTCAAAAGGAAGATGGTAGAGTAGAAGAATATAACAAGGATTCACCAAGAGGATGAAGAGAAGAATATAAATGAGAAGAAGTAGAAGAAGTAGAGGAAGGAAGAAAAGAGTCTATCTATGATCCTATATAATTAAGATCTGAAACGAGACGGGAATGTTCGGACCTCTAAGGTTCCACAAAGAAAATCGCGGGTTATCTTCATCATCTCGTAGAGATACGAGCATACTAGAATTGGGTCTCTCCATCCGGATTTAAAGTGATTTCACATCTGAGTCTGTTGCACCGTCACGGAACTAGAATCTACTCTTGATCATCTGGCCTGTAGCATAAGTAAATTGAACCGAAGCTAAAAGTCACCATCGGCATCTTTTCTTGGAGCACTGAGTTGTCCACTCGAGTCAGCAGGTGTTTAAGAATTCTAAGCAGGTCTTGTCCCGATCTGGAGTAGCATCCTATCAACATCTTGTTCATTCGTCTTCTTCTTGGACAAATAAAACAAATAATCAATGCTAACCATTGAGTTTCAGGAACACGAAGACTAAACAAATAAGTCCTTATTTGTTTCTACCCATCTCTAATAATATTTTTATTTACTGTTTAAATAATTTACTGGTATTTTCCCTATTTTCAGGTGTAAGCGTTGGGAGCAGTGATGCTCTGATACCAACTGTAATCCCCTAGAAATCAAACGCGATACAGTGGCGGAAACACTGTAGAGTCGGGATTAAAACACGCTGTAACTATGTCTTAATAAAATTAAAACGGTAAGTCCAAACATTAGGCCTAAAATAAAATGGCCAAAAACTAAACAATCCAAAAGAAAAGGGTTTAACAACCACAAGACATAATTATTAAAAAGAAAATGAGCAGGATCCAAATTGCCCGCTAGCCCACACCCGTAAACAAGTATACCTGTCAAGTTAAACATAACAGCCACAATCAGTGGGGAGCAACGTCAACGTTCTTCCAGCCGTATAACATGATTTTAAAACGGTAATTACTATTATAGGAAAATAGTAAAAATGTAAAACAGTAAAACAGCATATTAAAAATAAGCTTTCAGCGTAAACCAAAGTAATAAAATGGGTTTCCGAAGAAACATAAAAATATTTGCCAACCTGCAACCAATTTATATCGATAATAAATAAAATAATCAATGTGGCGTTATGGATAGGGTTAATGCTGAATCTAGACTTTCACTAGGACAATACTAGAAACTAGCTTCGAGAACTGTAGACTTAACTCATGACAGAATCCAGTCTCTAACTAGGAAACTCAACTATAACAGGACTGCGTGCAGCGAGGTCCTGGTTTAAGTAGTGCACACCCCTCCTGGATACAAACCATATCTAGTTCGACCCGACGCGACTTATACGATGCGATATCTAAGTTTAAGGTAAATATACACTCTCCTGAACACAAACCATGCTCAGTTCAACAACCAATGCGCCCCATAAAGACACACCAGCCTTACAGTTGATGACAAAACGTACATCCCAGACTATATTACTCTAAACCCACACTTGTCCTTATTCCATAACTCCAAAACAGGGTCATTATCGATACTTAAAAGATATAATCATTGTAAACATTATGGAGATAAAAGGAGTAATCACAATATTCTAAAAGAGGAAACTTTCTATTTGAGGAAACTTCTATTTTTAGAAACTTTACTAAAAATAACATCATATCAAAATAGCGAAAATATTAGTTTATACTAATTCAAAATATTTAGTAAACGGTATAGATTTATAAAACTAATACTTTCGGCCTTAACGATATTAATTTCTAAAACGATGACAATCGGGTTTATGACATTATTAAAATACCTTACATGTGTTATAAAATTATTAAAAATTTCTTAAGCATTTTAATACTACTAATCAGGGTGTTTTCAAAAGTTACAAAGCTAAAATTGCCTAATTATTATTAGTTTCGACAACACGATTAAAAATAGGGTTTTACGGCAAATATTAAATTAAATCTTTTAACGTCTTTTATTTAATTAAACCAATGAATATATTTAGAGTATGTTAAGGGATGATTTAATTCTTAAAGTTTCAGATTTAAACCTTTTCAAAATTGCTGGAAAAATAATTCTTTTAGGTAAGACGAAGCCTTTTAACGATAAATCGTAATTTGTCAAAATTAATACTATTAATTAAAGATTTTTATAAATAGTACAAAAATTACGTAAAATGGTTAAAATATATTCATGGACATTCTGTCAAGAAAGTAAAATTTTCCAGAATATTAAAACTCGGTTTTTTAAGGATTTTCTCGTTAATCGTCTAATCCCGACAATAACGATCAATAAAAATAGTAATTACAAAATGATTTACGTATTAATATCCAAAATTTATTATTAAACTTAAAAATTATTATTTTCCAGAAAATACTATTTTTCCAGATTTCCAAAAATTCCAGATTTAATAAATCCCGTTAAAATCGTCTTTTAAACCCGTTTTCCCAATTAACGATTCCATTAATAAAACTTATCGTTCCTAACTTTTTATTAAACCAATAAAAATCATAAAGTTACATTTTATTATGAAATCATCAGAATCATATTTTTTTCAGATTTAATCATATAACCAGAAATCGAGAATTTAAACGACAAACACAGTTTTAACGATAAACGATGATTTAAAGTGATTAATTAATGCATCCACTTAACAATTCCGAAAAGTTATGAAAACATTCAGAAAATTCTATTTCATCAGAAAGTTTCACCACGTCAAAAATCAGATTAAAATAAAATGTTTAAGTACTAGAACTAAAATCGGCTTTTAATCATTTTTGTCCGTAAACGGTAATAATTCAATAATTGATAACTAAAATATCAGAAAAATACTAAATTTTTAAAAATCATCAAAATCAACATTTTTGCAGAATATAAACATATATTACATGTTCAGGCCGAATATTACGATTTTACAAATTAATATGACGATTTAATCGTTAATCTCGTAAAAGGAATAAAAATACCGAAACATGCAAATTTTCAACTTTTAAAATTTTTCCAGATTTTATGACATACGTATATTGCCAAAATAAAACATAAAAATATATACATGCAAATACTCAATTAAAATCATGAAATACTGAGTAACATTGACGTTACCTCTACTCCAAGTCTGAATCGATTATATATTCGTCGGCCTCGGGATCGTCCACAAATCCTAACAAACACGAAAATCATGGCAGAAAAATACCATGAGAAAACTAATAAAAATCAAGGTAAATAATGATCGAAAACGACGTCGATTATTACCCTAACGAAGGAATCGGAAAGAGGATTATTATGACGATAAAAATAATGCGATTGGGACTCAAAATAATCAGCCTAAGGAGGGTAAGGAGTACACGGCCAAAAGAGAGAAGAAAGAAGTGATGAATATTTTTGTTAAAGCAAAAATGAATGTAGAGTAAAGGAGGAGATGAAGGTTACTACACTTTATAGAGTATGAATGAAATTTAAGCTCCAAAATGAGGAATCCAAAGTGCATCTAGACCCAAAGTTGGCCGGCCAAGAGTAGAAGAGAGGGAGTAGGAAGAGCTTGAGTAGTAAAGCCTCAATTTAATGAAAAGAAAAGAATCTTATGTTTACGGTTTAAAGTGATAAAATGAAACGTGTTAGTAAAACGTAGTTAAATTTGTAACCATAACTTAGTCGGTCCAAAATGTGAGGAAATGGCCTCAAATGATTTATAAGTTGATAAAAATAAGAATCGTAAAATAGTTAAAGGCATTTCAAACCAATTCGAGTAAATCTCGCGTAAGAAAATAATTATTCGCGAAGCTTCTTAATAAAATCATAAATGGCCAAATTTTCGTAAATAAAAATATTTACTACTTGAAAATATTATATAAACGTATTTAAACATTTTTAGGAAAAAGAGTGACTTAAATCCAAGTTTTAAAACGTCAATTCAAAGAGGAATAAAATTCCTTGCGGAAAATTAATTAGCTTACGAAGAAAATCAAATAAATAGATGTAAAAGAATTAAAATCTTTTAAAATAAAAATAAATATCATTAAACTCAAAATTGAAGATAAGCTTGGAAAAATGATGACACATAAGCCAAAATGTGATAGAGTTATAACGATGTCATAACGGTAAGGAATAAAGATGCTAGAAATATAGCGGGTGTTACAATCCTCCCCACTAAAAGAAAGTTTCGTTCTCGAAACTAAGAAAAAGCAGAAAGGAATCAAGATTAGCTCACTCAAAAAGATGAGTATACAAATTTCGGATAAAAATTTTGCGTTAAAAGAGAATTTTACAACCTTCAAAGTGATACGAAATCGAATGCAAATATTTATTCCAAGAGGAATTGGGCTAAGCTACCCGGAGTTTAAATTTTCTTTTAAAATAGTGAAATCGTAAAGTAAAGTTATTTGATAAAATAACGACGTCAAATAACATTTGTAAACAAACTCGAAGTTAATAGGATAACCAAAACATTTTTTCAAAACAAAAGTAAAATAATTTGATTAAGAAATTCGATAATATTTCTTTTTATGATGAAACAAAATTTTGTTTGGAGAAATCAACTATTGTAGTTAGTAAAAATCGAACCAGTTGTCAAACATTTTCAATAACAAATTCAAAAGTCCACCAACAATAAAACGAAATCCAATTTTCAAAAAGTTAAAATTTCGAAAATGTTATCAAAGTAATTATGAAAGTTTTCAAAAATGTTATCAAACTTGAACATACAAAATAATTTCAACAATGTTAAAACGCTTAACATAATAATCCTATAGAAATTGAAGTATTTGGAATTATGAAATTCTTCATAAAATTCCGATCCTCTGAAAATCAAAAATTGAAATAATTTTGAAATAATTTAAGATAAATTATTAAAGCATTTTGAAACAGATCTAAATATAAATATCAACCAAAGATAAAACAAAAGTGAAGTATAACGTTCTCAAATTATAATTCAAAAATGTTAGATTTCACGATATCCAAAAAGTTAAAGTTAGTCAAACTTTTTACAAAACGGAGAGTTTCACAATTAGAAATTATAACTCAAAATGTTAAGATTTTACGATAATCTTTATATATATATATATTTTTTAAAACTAGACAAACTTTTTATAAAATATGAATTTCGAAAAATGGTTAACGGATAAATAGAACAAGGATAAACAATAAATTAAAATAAGAGTTTTCAAAATCGATAAAGGTCGAAGGGATAGATCGAAGAAGGGATTTAGGAGAAAGCTAAGTAGAGGACGAGATTGAGAGTTAAAGAGAGCTCTCAAGAATTAGAGAAGAAATTAACCATCTCGAGATTCCTAGCATTACTCTCACAAACATGGTTTCCTAATTAGCCCATCAACTAACGCTAAGTCCAATATCGGTACATGGTGGTCCTACTCAATCTACAACCTCCAAAATTAAGTCTTACATATATAATTCTTCAATTAGTATGGTAAGAATCCACAAATGATTTAGACTAATCCATTAATTAAGACTCCAACGGTCATCAAAACATACCCAAATCCGTAATCACTAAGGCTCATAAATTCAAAGCTCATAAGGTCTGAACTTGAGGTATACTTCAAATTTCTCGAGTAAGGAACACTAAATAAAAGCCACCAAATAACAATGTTCGGACATGAAAACTTCAAGAATGATCATCAACATATTCTTAACATCATCAACAGACAGAGGTTAGTAAAGTACGCCAAATCTTAAACACACTCTGCCTGACATGTAACGACAGATACTCACATTTTCAAGCACGTCATTCGACTAAGGTTTCCGAGAATCCCATCAAATTTCATATCGTAAAAGCGGAACCACTAAAATATTTGTTAACTCAACGAAGCCACAATCTCGTTGGTGTAAGGGTTCTGAACTGTAAATCCATCAACATGATTGGCATTAAGTATTTCTCAAAACAACGTGATAAATTCAACCTCTAATTGTGCAAGATGTTTCTCTTCTTCAAGGTTAACAACAATTTATCCAAGTTAGATCACTCAACTCCAAAGTTCATAGGTTACAACCTTAAACAACGAGCAACGACCTAATCCTTAAGAAACACGAGAAATCTATGTCTACGGAAATTTCTAACGACATTAATGAAAACCTTTCATGGTACCACAACACTCAGGCTAACATTTTAAACGATCCTCTATGATCTCAAATATTCACGATGCATCCGTCAAATAAGCATTAGGCAAGAATCCTAAAGTAATATTATCAGTTACACTTAGTTTGGTTCTAGGTTAGGTACTAGGTAACCATTAAAATATGATATATTCTTACTACTTCAAAAGATTATTCAACTCTAAGTCCTCCAAATAATCCAGTAACCTATAACCCAAGCTTCAAAATCTTAAGTACCAACCTAATTTCATTAATCGACAATTTATCATTCAACTCAAAAGCTTACTAAGAGAGACAACAAGGTATAACTCACAATTCTCAAACCACGTAACAAGGGGTTAACTAAACCTCGAACATTTAAGCTTCCAAAAGTTACACTAAGACAGAATTCGGTCTAACCAAAGAATATCAAAAGGAAGATGGTTGAGTAGAAGAATATAACAAGGATTCACCAAGAGGATGAAGAGGAGAATATAAAAGAGAAGAAGTAGAGGAAGGAAGAAAAGAGTCGATGATCCTATATAATTAAGATCTAAAAGAAGACGAGAATGTTCGGACCTCTAAGGTTCCACAAAGAAAATCGCGGGTTATCTTCATCATCTCGTAGAGATACGAGCATACTAGAATTGGGTCTCTCCATCCGGATTTAAAGTGATTTCACATCTGAGTCTGTTGCACCGTCACGGAACTAGAATCTACTCTTAGTCATCTGGCCTGTAGAATAAGTAAACTTAACCGAAGCTAAAAGTCACCATCGGCATCTTTTCTTGGAGCACCGAGTTGTCCACTCGAGTCAGCAGGTGTTTAAGAATTCTAAGCAGGTCTTGTCCCGATCTGGAGTAGCATCCTATCAACATCTTGTTCATTCGTCTTCTTCTTGGACAAATAAAACAAATATTCAATGCTAACCATTGAGTTTCAGGAACACGAAGACTAAACAAATAAGTCCTTATTTGTTTCTACCCATCTCTAATAATATTTTTACTTACTGTTTAAATAATTTACTGGTATTTTCCCTATTTTCATGTGTAAGCGTTGGGAGCAGTGATGCTCTGATACCAACTGTCCCCTAGAAATCAAACGCGATACAGTGGCGGAAACACTGTAGAGTCGGGATTAAAACACGCTGTAACTATGTCTTAATAAAATTAAAACGGTAAGTCCAAACATTAGGCCTAAAATAAAATGGCCAAAAACTAAACAATCCAAAAGAAAGGGGTTTAACATCCACCAGACATAATTATTAAAAAGAAAATGAGCAGGATCCAAATTGCCCGCTAGCCCACACCCGTAAACAAGTGTACCTGCCATGTTAAACATAACAACCACAATCAGTGGGGAGCAACGTCAACGTTCTCCAAGCCGTATAACATGATTTTAAAACGGTATTTACTACTATAGAAAAATAGTAAAAATGTAAAACAGTAAAACAGCATATTAAAAATAAGCTTTCAGTGTAAATCAAAGTAATAAAATGGGTTTCCGAAGAAACATAAAAATATTTGCCAACCTGCAACCAATTTATATCGATAATAAATAAAATAATCAATGTGGCGTTATGGATAGGGTTAATGTAGAATCTAGACTTTCACTAGGACAATACTAGAAACTAGCTTCGAGAAGTGTAGACTTAACTCATGACAGAATCCAGTCTCTAACTAGGCAACTCAACTATAACAGGACTGCTTGCAGCGAGGTCCTGGTTTAAGTAGTGCACACCCCTCCTGGATACAAACCATATCCAGTTCAACCCGACGCGACTTATACGATGCGATATCTAAGTTTAAGGTAAATATACACTCTCCTGAACACAAACCATGCTCAGTTCAACAACCAATGCGCCCCATAAAGACACACCAGCCTTACAGTTGATGGCAAAACGTACATCCCAGACTATATTACTCTAAACCCACACTTGTCCTTATTCCATAACTCCAAAACAGGGTCATTATCGATACTTAAAAGATATAATCATTGTAAACATTATGGAGATAAAAGGAGTAATCACAATATTCTAAAAGAGGAAACTTTCTATTTGAGGAAACTTCTATTTTTAGAAACTTTACTAAAAATAACATCATATCAAAATAGCCAAAATATTAGTTTATACTAATTCAAAATCTTTAGGAAACGGTATAGATTTATAAAACTAATACTTTCGGTCTTAACGATATTAATTTCTAAAACGATAACAATCGGGTTTATGACATTATTAAAATACCTTACATGTGTTATGAAATGATTAAAAATGTCTTAAGCATTTTAATACTACTAATCAGGGTGTTTTCAAAAGTTACAAAGCTAAAATTCCCTAATTATTATTAGTTTTGACAACACGATTAAAAATAGGGTTTTACGGCAAATATTAAATTAAATCTTTTAACGTCTTTTATTTAATTAAACCAATGAATATATTTAGAGCATGTTAAGGGATGATTTAACTCTTAAAGTTTCAGATTTAAACCTTTTCAAAATTGCTGGAAAAATAATTCTTTTAGGTAAGACGAAGCCTTTTAACGATAAATTGTAATTTGTCCAAAAATTAATACTATTAATTAAAGATTTTAATAAATAGTACAAAAATTACGTAAAATAGTTAAAATATATTCATGGACATTCTGTCCAGAAAGTAAAATTTTCCAGAATATTAAAACTCGGTTTTTAAAGCATTTTCTCGTTAATCGTCTAATCCCGAGAATAACGATCAATAAAAATAGTAATTACAAAACGATTTACGTATTAATATCCAAAATTTATTATTAATCTTAAAAATTATTATTTTCCAGAAACTACTATTTTTTCAGATTTCCAAAAATTCCAAATTTAATAAATCCCGTTAAAATCGTCTTTTAAACCCGTTTTCACAATTAACGATTCCATTAGTAAAACTTATCGTTCATAACTTTTTATTAAAGCATTAAAAATCATAAAGTTACATTTTATTATGAAATCATCAGAATCATATTTTTTTTCAGAGTTAATCATTGAACCAGAAATCGAGAATTTAAACGACAAACACGGTTTTAACGATAAACGATGATTTAAAGTGATTAATTAATTCATCCACTTAACAATTCCGAAAAATTATGAAAACATTCAGAAAATTCTATTTCATCAGAAAGTTTCACCACGTCAAAAATCAGATTAAAATAAAATGTTTAAGTACTAGAACTAAAATCGGCTTTTAATCATTTTTGTCCGTAAACGGTAATAATTCAATAGTTAATAACTAAAATATCAGAAAAATACTAAATTATTAAAAATCATCAAAATCAACATTTTTACAGAATATAAACATATATTAAATGTTCAGGCCGAATATTACGATTTTACAAATTAATATGACGATTTAATCGTTAATCTCGTAAAAGGGATAAAAATACCGAAACATGCAAATTTTCAACTTTTAAAATTTTTCCAGATTTTATGACATACGTATATTGCCAAAATAAAACATAAAAATATATACATGCAAACACTCAATTAAAATCATGAAATACCGAGTAACATCGACGTTACCTCTACTCCAAGTCTGAATCGATTATATATTCGTCGGCATCGGGATCGTCCACAAATCCTACCAAACACGAAAATCATGGCAGAAAAATACCATGAGAAAACTAATAAAAAACAAGGTAAATAATGATCGAAAACGATGTCGATTATTACCTTAACGAAGGAATCGGAAAGAGGATTATTATGACGATAAAAATGATGCGATTGGGACTCGAAATAATCAGCCTAAGGAGGGTAAGGAGTACACGGCCAAAAGAGAGAAGAAAGAAGTGATGAATATTTTTGTTAATGCAAAAATGAATGTAGAGTAAAGGAGGAGATGGAGGTTACTACACTTTAAAGAGTATGAATGAAATTAAAGCTCCAAAATGAGGAATCCAAAGTGCATCTAGACCCAAAGTTGGTCGGCCAAGAGTAGAAGAGAGGGAGTAGGAAGAGCTTGAGTAGTAAAGCCTCAATTTAATGAAAAGAAAAGAATCTTATGTTTACGGTTTAAAGTGATAAAATGAAACGTGTTAGTAAAACGTAGTTAAATTTGTAACCATAACTTAGTCGGTCCGAAATGTGAGGAAATGGCCTCAAATGATTTATAAGTTGATAAAAATAAGAATCGTAAAATAGTTAAAGGCATTTCAAAGGAATTCGAGTAAACCTCGCGTAAGAAAATAATTATTCGCGAAGCTTCGTAATAAAATCATAAATGGCCAAATTTTCGTAAATAAAAATATTTACTACTTGAAAATATTATATAAACGTATTTAAACATTTTTAGGAAAAAGAGTGACTTAAATCCAAGTTTTAAAACGTCAATTCAAAGAGGAATAGAATTCCTTGCGGAAAATTAATTAGCTTACGAAGAAAATCAAATAAATAGATGTAAAAGAATTAAAATCTTTTAAAATAAAAATAAATATCATTAAACTCAAAATTGAAGATAAGCTTGGAAAAATGATGACACATAAGCCAAAATGTGATAGAGTTATAACGATGTCATAACGGTAAGGAATAAAGATGCTAGAAATATAGCGGGTGTTACAGGGGCACGGTCAACTCAAATGAAGAACCCCATTACCGGGGCTAAGAGATCAACCAAAATAAAATTCAAAAATCCATGACCATGGTCAACGGTCAACCCAAGTGAAAGTCCTTTGACCAGGGTACGGTCAATTCAGAAATTATCAATAATGCCCATACCATCCAATAGGGAAGAGACAATCAGACTGGTCAACTAACACCACATCTAGCCTTTCCACATTACAACCCTCAAGACCTTCCCGAAACCTAGCCTAAGAGACAGCCCGGAATTTTGAGGATTCAAGCTCCATAAAATACCCCTAACCATTAGGGCAAGACATGGAAACCAGATCCTGCATTATCAACCTACCCCGATCGAAGTCCGAGTTATTTTTACTCGACTTCCCCCTTTCCTACAACATTACAATACCTTACCCTCGAAGCCTTAGCTCCACAAAATCAAGCTTCAGATGTCAAAACATCAAAGTCACTTGCGACCTAGCACCACATTTCCAAAAACATCCAAACCAGTAGTTACCAGCCCCAAACATGGGAACTCAACTTGCGGTCGGCATAGAACATGCCCAAATAGTTCACACCACCTCTGGGGGCTACCCCGGAGAACGTTCGCAGTCATAGGATCAACATCCTAACCATTCTAGCCCTTTGATCAAGAGATCATTGGGAATGCACCTAGCCTACACCATCGCTATGGCTAGTTACACACAAAGCCCTAATAAACCAGGCACCATAACATATCTTCCAATCCACTGAACTACGGCTTGGTTTGATTTAACCACACGTGAATACGTAAGCAACCCTTCAACAAGGGCACAACCACCCACATTGACACACATTCAAAAGCACCATCATTCTTGTTATGACACTGTCATGTTCTCAACAGTTAGCTTTGTCGTCCTGGAGGCTTCTCTTAGGCAGAAGACCTCCATCCACTCACATAATCCAAAAGATTTTCAAAAATAGCCTCCTTTCTATAGAGCGTCCTAGTACTCGGCTTAGTCAAGGACAAGAATATGTCAGGGACTCGAAGTGAAACCCACTTTGGGACTGTACCTCAAAACCAAAAATTCAAAAGAGCACTAGACTACAGCATTGCCATTGCTAAGTCCTACAAAAACAGTCTCATAACAGATTATTACAAACCCCGAATAGCATATCTGTCCCATTTTGAGATTCGACCGTGTTGCCACTCGCCTAGGCTACGAAATAGCGCAACTTAAGAATCTCGTCATCTTAGGTGGCCCACCCCCCTACCGAGTCGCAGTTCAACCCCTCGAGAGTCCAAGTCGAGTCTGTCGGTAGTGTAGTGACGGGAAATTTATTTAAGTGTCGAAAATACAAGAAACTAATCATTCTAAGTCAACAACAAATTTTGACTTAGTTTAGTTATATTTGTCCCGTAAAAGTTAAAGTCGGCTCGGTTCATTTCCGAGCTTGGTTAAATTGGCTCAAAAGTCAAGAAGAATGTATACTTGGCCAAAAAGTCAAGAGCATTTCAAGCTGGCCCAAAAGTCAAACAAATGTCAAATTGGCCCAAAAGTAAAGCAAATTCAAGATTGACCCAAAAAGTCAAGCACTCGTCAATCTGGCCCAAATTTCGAGAAATTGTCAAACTTGACCCGAATGTCAAGCATTGACCAAATTTGACCTAAAAGTCAAGAAACGGTCAATTGGGCCAGAAGAGAAGCCAAGGTTTCAAAAAGCCCAACTCCGAGTCCAACAAGAATGGATGAAGAAATTCTATAAATAGAGAGGGCTTGTCAACCATTTAAGGAGGAAAATGACAACAAAAAAATATACAACACACTCACTACAAAAGGTGAAGAGGAAAGAAGACTACAAAAGGTCTGAAATTCTCGAAGCATCCTTCCTTCCAAGTAGCAACAAGAACTACAAACTCGTGCCGCCTACTCAAGGAAGTCAAATCGACATCAAGCATCGAAAGGAGACTCAAGTCATCGCGACCCTCCCAAGAAGCTAAGGTCAAGCAAGGAACGCCCCACGAAGACCGTTGAAGTGTGCCTAGAGCAACGTAGTACAATCAGAGGAATAATAGAGAATCGAACACCAAAACTTTCTGATATTATAATTTGTTGCTCCGGTTTTGTATTACAAAATTTTTTTGTTACAAATTTTTGGTGAACCCGATGTGAAACTCTCTACCTCTCATCTCTATCACAAAAGCAAGCTACTTCCCCAAGAAGATGTCTTTCCCATAAAACACTCCAAGCACACCTAAGCAATCCGATGCATCAATCCTTAAAGAGCCTCTCAAATCAAGCATGCAATCTGCTAGTGTGTCTACTAGAGCAATGACGAAGAAGGCTGCTGTCAATGCTGCTGCTAGCCTACGCGCTGCTAATGTTCCCAGAAGGCCACGTAGATACTCCATTCAGTCTATTGCTGCTACTGCTACTGCTACTGCTTTGCTCAAGGCCTCTTCATCTCCAAGCAAGGAGCAAAAGATGTTGAGTCCTATAAGTGGATCCCTCGAAAGTAGATCCCTTCGCAAGGCTGCTTCACCTTCAAAGACAAATCAGAAGGAGTTGAAGTCTTCCAGTGCATCCCCTCGCAAGGAGAAGAAAACTTCCCCAAAGAAAATGGAAGTAAAAGTCCCTCTTATTGCATCAGTGATGACCATTGGTGGCTCTACCCTTGAAGAACAAGTGGCAAACATGAACAAACTCCTTGAACAAATGGTGAAGGAAAACGAGGAGAAGAACAAGAAGATTGAAGATCTTCAAAAAGAAATGGAGGATCTTCGTAACAAGGGTGGTTCTAGTTGTAATCCCCTATAAATTCTAACGCAATACAGTGGCGGAAACACTGTAAATTTGGGATTAATACACACTGATGTTCTATATTTTACAAAAAGAACGGTCAGTCAATACAAGACCACTTTTTACAAAAGGACTAAAAATAAAAATACTTCAAATGGGTTCAACAATCCATAAACAAACATAATGAAGCAGAGTAGGATCCATGCCACTCGCTAGCTCACACCAAACCCCGGAACGAAAAATACCTGTCATGTTACAAACATAATAGCCACAATTTAGTGGGGAGCAACTCAGGCAGTTCTTCCAGCCATAATACATAATATATAAGCAATAGAAGCATAATATATGAAAATAGATTAAAACTCGAAACATTGTATATATCAAAATAGATTCAAAACCAGAAAACAATTCAGCAGCCTGACGGCATCAAAATGAATAATGGAATATAAAACTGATGATCAGTACATCTTTTACTACTAGAGATATGTCAAACAACACCAAAGTGTCACTAGATAAGGAACTTAGTGCCCACGAAGCGACTCCTAAGCCTCACTAGTTAATTAAGGAACGCAGTGCCCACGAAGCGACTCCTAAGCCCTCTCACCAAACAACTCAAACTATAATAGGACTGCGTTCAACAAGGTCCTAGCCTAAGTACATGCGCATGACTCCTGAGCATAAACGATACCCAGTTCGACAATCAATGTATCCCTGACGTAGATACACTGACCATATAGCTGATGGTAACAACCAACCTATCCTAGACTTATATACTGTAACTTCTCATTTCCAACATTATTCCATATTCAAACCATTAGAAATATTTTATCCGAAGATATCTTAAATATTCCGAAAATAGTAACCTTGCAAAGATAGAAACTTTCTTCAAATAGTAACTTTCCCAAAATAGGTGTTATTGTAATTAGAAATCGTTTAACATATGAGTTATATAAAATATTTAATATTAGGCCTTGAGAATTAAACATTATATTTATTAGATAAATGTATAATTAATGGTTAAAAGTCAAAGAAAGTAAAAATCATAATTATTTCTCAAAAGGTTGGAGTTTAAGTAATTAAAAGTACTCCGTAATAAATTACAAATTTAAAGATTTTTCAGATTTGCACGGTCTTACTATAAAATTCATAATTAAATCATTAAAAATCAAAACGATGTAAGATCAGTGAGGTTGAAAATTTAAAATCTTAACTACAACTTTTGTTTTTGGAGAAAATCGAAATTCCTAACTTAACAGGGGTTTTTATTCGTAGTTTTATAAACTGTCAGAATCCGACACCCGATATTATTTCTTTAATAAAAACACGTTTGAAATTTTATTTTAAAACAAATCCAATTAGAAACATTAACTAGAATCTTTAAAGTTAATGTACGTAAATTACCAAAATTAAATTCAAAGTTTATCATAGGTTTTAAATTAGGTTTTACAACAACTAACAGATTCGCGAACTAATCCGTCACAGTTTCATAAACGATTTGTTGTGACGAAACTACTTGGAATTAATTTACGAAATTTTACAGACGTATAATAGACTGAAAATAAACAGTAATCTTTTCTCAAACATTTTGAAAATAATATCTATAAACATGAGTAATAAATCGTACAAAAACGCTAATCGATTCTGAAACATGTTGTAACCTCGTTAAAATTAGTAAAACTTTCAATTTGCTAGTTCATATTAAAAATAACGAAAAATTAAGAAATTAATTCTTATTTATACGTTTTAGTCTCAGCCTTATAATAATTTTAGAAGATTGAAACATATTATCACAATAATATAGTAAACATATTTACAAAATTCGATTTTTGAAACAATAACTATAAACAACTACCACATATATATCATGCAATACCGAGTCATGCCATCATGTGTTACCTTCATCGAGATCCGAATTAATAAAATAACCGTCTTCATCGAATCTAGCACAATAGCCTAGGAAAAATTAAAACATATGGTATGAGAACCATATAAGTTAATAAAAAGTGGAAACGAGACGAGGATAAGAGTAAATAAATTACCCTTGAGATTGGAATGAAAAAGAACGGATTTAAGAATCTGATTGATGAACGAAATAAGGTAAGCACGGGCTAATTTGTGTGAGAAACAGCAGCAGCACAGCAGCAACGCATCAATGAAGGAAGACTAATAGAAGAGAGTTTGTGTTTGGATGGTTTACAAGACGTGATTAAAGAGGAATAGAAGTAGGAAAATTAAGAATGCTATTAAATAATAAGAGTAGTGTTTTGGTTGTATAACACGATTGAAATCGAGGAAAACTAGGAGTATCTTGCAACAAAGATTTTGATAGCCACTAGGAGGATAAGAGGAACGTTAGTCTTCCTAAAAGATAATAACATGTGATTAATAAAATTAATATAAAGAGTGAACTAAAGTCAACAAATAATTGAGTAGCTTCAAAAGACGTTAACGTTGGAATCGATTCGAGTCCTAAAATAATTTACGGGTTGATCGAAAACCGTTTGTGAAATAAATAACGGTTTACGAAGAAATCGATTTAGAAGTCACCTTTTCGGAAACAAACACACTTAATCGTGAAAATGAGCTAAAATATTATTTTGTCATAAAATTAAATGTTTGGGTCAAGTTCGGTGTTGATAAAAATAATTAGCTTACTCAAGAAAACAAATGGGTCAATCTCGAATTTAAATAATTGTTTTCAAGGAAGTAGAGTTTCTCGACGAATAAATAGTTTCCAACGAAAAAAATGAATTAAATTGATTTCTCGAAAACAAAATGATAATTATTCAATGAAAGTTTAATAAAATGGTTTCCCGAGGAAATAATAAAATGTCTTAACGAGTTTCAAGTTGAAATAGAAATTCGAGGAAAAATAAAGATTTTAGGAATTTAAGACGAAGTCAACGTAAGTCCAATAAGAACTGAAATTAAGGATAACGAGTAAGATTGTAAACAAAGTAAAAATACAAATACGAATTTAATTTATAAAAATTAGGGGTGTTACACTAGTTACCATGAAGACACCGAAAGTGAAGCTGGGAGTGACAGTGAGAATGATGGTGGCGAAAAGGGTGGTGAAAAGCCTCTCACCCAAGAACAGCTGCGTGACTTGATTAACAACACCATCAAGAATCAGTTAGATGAAGGAGCTTCCTACAAACTGCGCTATGTGAAGCCGTATACAAAGAGGATCAATGACATGCGCAAGCCTTCAGGCTACCAACCTCCCAAGTTCCAGCAGTTCGACGGGAAAGGCAACCCCAAGCAACATATTGCACACTTCATCGAGACTTGCAACAACGCAGGGACTGATGGTGACTTATTGGTGAAACAGTTCGTCCGTTCCCTCAAAGGCATCGCCTTTGATTGGTACACAGATTTAGGTTCTGAGTTCATCGACAGTTGGGATCGCTTGGAGACCGAGTTCATGAATAGGTTCTACACCATACGGCGCTTTGTGAGCATGAGTGAGTTGACAAATACTTCTCAGTGGGAAGAGGAGCCCGTTGTGGAATACATTAACCGATGGCGTGCCCTAAGTTTGGAGTGCAAGGATCGCCTAGCGAGGGTTCTGCAGTTGAAATGTGCATCAATGGCATGAAGTGGGACCTGCTCTACATCTTGAACGGTATCAAACCTCGAAACTTTCAAGAGTTGGCGACTCGTGCTCATGATATGGAGCTAAAAATCAAGGCACGTGGAAAGACTCGATCATCTTCTTCTAATGCAACATCAGAAAAGAAAGAATTCAAGACAAATGATAAGGGTTCCAAAAGCTCTTCCAAGGAAACAATGAATGTAACCACCACCAGTGAGCCCGTCAAAATTTCAGGAAAATCCAAGCAAAACAAAGGCCAGGAAACGTACACAAGTGACTTCAAGCGTGAAAGGCCAACGCTAAAGGAGTTGCAGTCCAAGCAGTATTCGTTCCCTGATTCAGATCTGTCAGGCATGCTTGATGATTTACTTGAGAAGAAAATCATCTAATTACTTGAGTCAAAGCGCCTAGAGCAAGCGAACAAGACGAACAATCCAAATTATTATCGCTACCATAGATTGGTGAGTCATCCTTTGGAGAAGTGCATCACCCTCAAGGAAAGAATCATGCAACTATCCAGAGAAGGGAGAAGATCATCTTGGGCGTGGAGGACGTTGTGGCAACAAATCATACCTCAGCGGTGATCGGCGAATTTGATGCCACACCCATGGACGTTTTAGGAGGAGTAGATTTGCATGAAGAGCATGAAACGTGTGTGATACACATTGGAAGTCTTGAGCCTAAAGTATTGCACGTACCAAGGCCGATATCACCAAAACCAACTTCTTGGAATGAAAAAGCAATCGCAGAAAAGAAGAATGGTGAAGGGTGGACATTGGTCACTCGCAAGAAACCAAGGAAGCCAGTAAAACTTCAAAATCAAGAACCGGTTCAAAGAATAAGGAAGCAAACAAAGAAGAAGGGGTCACGCCGCCATAAAAGTAAGAAGAAAGCAATGAAAGTGACCAAGTCAAAAGTCATGCCTATTGATTTGCTAGAGCAAGATCTTTCGTCTCCAATTGTCCTAAAGGAATTCTTCCCCGAGGACTATCTCGACGAAGTCACTGTTTACATAGTAGCGACTGAGGTAATTGTGGAGGATGAAGAAGATGAAGAAGAAAGTGATACTTCAAAAATAGCCACTGAAGAGGATGAGAATCTACACAAAGACACTAAAGTGTCGGCTACGCTCGATTCTCTACCCGCACGCATGGAGTGGAAACAAATCTTTCAGTTGCCTAAGGAGATGCGTCATCTAGTCTCCCAAGCACCTCAAAACCCTGAGCTGTATGAAGAAGAGATAAAAGATGTTGGCAAGTCTGTAGAACAAGAGACCAAATGTTTATCCTGCAACACCGCCTTGACATTCTCTGATGAAGATCTTCTTCTTTGGTCTAAACTTAACAATAGGCCACTGTATGTCTCAGGGTACATCAGAGGGAAGAAAGTAAGTAGCATTTTGATCGATCGTGGATCCGGTGTGAATCTCATGCCTAAGGCAAGCATGGTGGAGCTATCCATTACGGTAGATGAATTATCCAGTAGTCGGACGCTAATCCATGGCTTCAATCTAAATGGCGAGCGTGCGATTGGAATCATTCGCGTCAAACTAAGCATGGCAGATTTGTCCTCTGACGCCATCTTCCATGTTATTTATGCAAAGACCTCGTTCAGGCTTTTGTTGGGAGACCATGGAAGCACGAAAATGGTGTAGTTGCTTCAACACTTCACCGATGTTTGAAGTACTATCGTGATGGCGAGCAAAAGATTAATGGTGATGTCAAACCCTTCACCAAGGCAGATTCATTCTTCGCTGATGCAAAATTCTTCAAGGAAAAAGTCACTTCAAATGAGTTCATGCCGACCACTATTTCTTCCACTGGAAAAGGGGGCAAAGTTAAGGGAGCTGCAATTTCTCCAAACAAACCTGATGTTCCCGCAGAAAAGGAGGACAAAGGTAAAGACAAAACCACCCAGGATTCAGAAACCAAGGCTCGAGAAGGAGAGCTGTTAAAGAGTTCACATCTCATCTTCTGATACACCCCGAAGTCGCGGCGCAAGCAAGGACAAAGCCCTTTTTCAGAGTATCAGAATACCAAGGCAGTCCATAAGGAAGAAGCAAAGCACAATCCCTTAGTTAAGCAAGAATGGATGGTGAAGCTTGTTACTCCCCTAGCTCAGTCAAATGAAAAGCAAGTGGTGAAACCTCCACTAAAAGGGTTTGCTTCATCATCTACCATGCTATACGATGGAAAAGAAGAAGGTGTATACAGTACCAATGCATACAAGTTGCTCGAAAAATTTGGATATGACTTTGAGAATCCTAGTCAATTAGTAAAGCATGTGCAGGTTAACCAAGATTGGTAAAGGCTATGAAACACCAATGCCAGTCAAGATTGCTGCATGGCACAAGGCCGACACATCATCTTCTCAATACATCACAATTGAAGAAAGTGTTGAAGGTGATAATGCCTTAACAGGATCCTCTGTCTTTGAAAGGATTCGACCATCTACCACAAGAGAAAGCACTTCAGTGTTCAACCGGTTAGGGAGATCATCGCCTTCAGAGCCATAAATACCTTTAAGGAACCGTTTCTCCGTATTCAAAAGGTTGGGCAACCAAGAGGTTAATGATCATGCTCGTCATGTAGCTACATCATCACATTCGAGGAAGAAAAAAGGATATGTCTTCAATCGTTTGGGTGATTCAAAACAAGTTCAGGGTTGCAAAAAATCCTATACAGCTTCTACAAGCAAAGAACGAAGACCATTGAAGTGTGCCTAAAGCAACGTAGTAGAATCAGAGGAAGAATAGAGAATCGAACACTTGAACTTTTCTGATATTATAATTTGTTGCTCCGGTTTTGTATTATAGATATTTATAATATTGTGATACAAAATTTGTTGTTACAAATTTTTGGTGAACCCGACGTTAAACAACCTCAGCGTCGTTTCAGTCAATCGTCTGAGTGATTCAAAAGAAGCTCAGATTTGTAAACAATCCTATGCAATTTTTACAAGAAAAGAGAAAACGAAGGTGAAAGTCAATGATGATCTCAAAAGTATCATCCCTTCTCGCATGAAGCGCATAGAGGAGGTTAACATTGTGGAAGGGCAACCTTCGAGAGTCAAGCAACGTGTTGTCATCCTCACAAACCAACAAAAAATCCAAAATCTCGCCAACAAAATTGAAGCCGTGAGTTAAAAGAAATTTGAAAGCGTTGGATGATGAAATAATGACAACATATCATATCACTGTAGAGGAGGTCCTTGATCCTAACGAAGCGGTAGAAACAGATGATGCCCCCGAGTTGTTAGAAGATGGTGGCCAATCAACAGTAGATGACCTGAAAGAGCTTAATTTGGGAACACCTGAAGATGCCCGCCCTATATATGTTAGTGCTCTCCTTACCGACAAAGAGGTGGATGAGTACCAAAAGCTTTTAAGTGAGTACAAAGTTGTTTTTGCTTGGAGCTACAAGGAAATGCCAGGGTTGAGTCCAAAAGTTGCAGTGCACCGTCTAGCAATCAAAAAGGGTGTAAGCCCCAAGAAGCAACCTCAGTGTCGTTTTAGGCCTGAACTTATTCCTGAGATTGAGAATGAGGTCAATAAACTCATCGAGGCTGATTTTATTCGTGAAGTCAAGTACTCCACATGGATAGGCAACATTATGCCAGTGAGAAAGAAGAATGGTCAACTACGTATATGCGTGGACTTTCGGGATCTGAATAATGCTTGTCCGAAAGATGATTTTCCTCTCCCTGTCACAGAACGTATGATCGATGCAACAACCGGGCATGAAGCTCTGTCATTCATGGATTGCACAGCTGAGTACAATCAAATAATGATGGCACCTGAAGATTAAGAGGCCACAGCTTTTTGCACTCCAAAGGGGATATTATGTTACAAAGTTATGCCATTTGAATTGAAGAATGATGGAGCGACATATCAAAGGGCGATGCATAAAATCTTCGATGACATGTTGCATAAGTCAATTGAATGTTATGTTGTTGATGTTGTGGTCAAGACCAAGAAAAAAGAGGATCATCTCAGTGACCTTCGGACTGTCTTCGAAAGACTAAGAAAATGTCAGTTGAAGATGAACCCACTCAAATGTGCATTTGGCGTCTCCCCTGGCAAGTTCTTAGGATTTGTGGTACGGCATAGGAGAATTGAGATAGATCAATCAAAAATCAAAGCTATCCGAGAAATGCCCGCGCCGAGAAATTTGAAGGAGTTACGCGGACTTCAAGGACGTTTAGCTTACATAAGAAGATTCATTTCAAACCTTGCTGGACGTTGTCAACCGTTCAGTCATCTTATGAAGAAGGATGTTGAATTTCAGTGGAATGAAAAATGCCACAATGCCTTTGAAAGCATAAAGAAGTACTTGTCCTCTGCACCAGTGCTGAGAGCACCAATTCAAGGAAAGCCACTTATCCTGTACATAGCTGCACAAGAACGTTCTCTGGGGGCATTATGTGCTCAGGAAAATGAAGATCGTAAATAAAGAACGCTCTACTACTTGATTCGAACTTTGGTGGGAGCAGAGTTTAACTATTCTCCAATCGAGAAGATATGTTTAGCCCTTGTCTTTGCAATCCAAAAATTAAGGCACTACATGCAGGCTCACACAGTTCACGTGGTTTCAAAAGATGACCCTATAAAGTATATACTTTCAAGGCCGGTCTTGTCTGGACGCTTAGCTAAGTGGGCGGTGTTACTCAAGCAGTATGACTTAGTCCATGTGCCTCAAAAGGCAGTCAAAGGACAAGATTTAGCTGATTTTCTTGCTGACCATCCAATCCTAGGCGGGTGGGAATTACAAGACGACCTCCCTGGTGAAGAAATCTTCTATGTTGATGTGCTTCCTCCATGGAAAATGCATTTTGATGGAGCTGCAAGACGAGATGGTGCAGGTGCCGGTGTCGTGTTCTTGTCACCCGAAAATCATCTATTGCCTTATTCGTTTCTCCTCACCCAGCTATGCTCAAACATCATGGCTGAATATCAAGCTCTTATCTTAGGACTTAAAATGGTAATCGAGATGGGGATCAAAGACATAGACATTTATGGTGACTCTCAGTTGGTGGTGAATCAAATCCTCGATGATTATGAGGTGAAGAAGGACGGTCTTGTCCCTTATCATCAATATGCAATCCAATTGCTCCATAAGTTTTATAGTGTTCGCATCGGTCACGTATCGAGAAGTGCCAACAAGTTGGCTGACGCGCTCTCTAGTCTTGCAGCCACTTTGGCACTGGGGGCAGATGAAGTCACATCCATTCCAATTTGCAATAGATGGGTAATACCGTTGCTGGAAATGGAAGAAATTAAAGGAACATCCAACATGATCTCTGCTTATCAAGTTGACAAGGAGGATTGGCGCCAACCTATCATCGAATTCTTAGAACATCAAAAGTTACCCGATGGTCCAAGGCATAAAGTTGAAATCCGTCGACGTGCTCCACGATTCATCTACTACAAAGGTACATTGTACAAACGTTCCTTTCTGGGGCAATGGGGAAGGTGCCTTGATGAAACTGAAGCAGCTCAAGCCATGTATGAAGCTCACTCTGGCATTTGTGGTGCTTATCAATCTGGGCCTAAATTGCATGATCATGTCAAAATGATGGGGTATTACTGGACAACAATGGTACAAGACTGCATGGACTTCTCGAAAAAATGTGAGGCTTGTCAGTACAATGCAAACTTCATACATCAACCACCTGAACCTTTACATCCCACTATATCGTCATGGCCCTTCGAAGCTTGGGGACTAGATGTGATAGGACCTATCATTCCAAAAGCCTCCAATAGACATGCGTTCATCTTGGCAGCAACAGATTATTTCTCCAAATGGGCAGAAGTTGTCTCCCTGCGTGAAGTCAAAAAGGAAACAGTTGTTGATTTCATCCGTACCCAAGTCATCTATCGGTATGGTGTGCCGCAACGCATAATAACTGATAATGGCATGCCCTTCGTCAATAAGATGATGACGAAGTTAGCTGAAAAGTTTAAGTTCAAGCAATACAAGTCATCAATGTACAATGCCCCTGTAAATGGTTTGGCTGAAGCCTTTAACAAGACACTCTGCAACTTGTTAAGAAAAGTGGTGGAAAAATTGAAGGGTGATTGGCACGAAAGAATTGGTGAAGTGTTGTGGGCATATCGTACAACATACAAGACACCCACCCAATCAACCCCGTACGCGTTGGTATATGGACTTGAGGCTGTGCTACCACTAGAGGTTCAAATTCCATCATTGTGTATTGCTATTCAGGAAGAACATTCAAGTGACGATAACGATCGACTGCGTTTGGTGGAATTGGAAGCTGTGGACATGACGTAGGTCCACCCCGACGCGGCCACGCGCGGGTTTGGGTAGGCGAATGAATCTCGTGGTGAGATTGCTCTCGGGTTCGAAATTTAAGTCAAAATGGAGTCGCCACCGAGATTTGTGGTTATTCGGAACCATACGAGCCCACTCTATGTCGTCATGGGCTATACACAAAGTAAGCCCACTTCGATTTCAGAGTTTATTGGGCTCGTCCCTTTGCATTGCAATATCGATACCGTTTAAACCGGCTTTCGTATATAGAATGACTCTTGTGCGCCAAGGGTTTCGGACATCCGGAAACCAAAGGTTCTGAGTAAGGGGTGAGGGTACGTGTTGGGAAGCCCACTAAGGACACCCAACCCCGCCCGCACATGGCGGCCTCTACTAAGACATCGTTCGTGTTCGTGTGCGCGCGCTAGTAAAACGATTAAATGATATGCAAACAGCGTTTTCGGGCTAAGCATATGAATAGTATGTGAACTACGTCATTTAATGCATCTTAATTATGGTCGAAGTGATTTAGCATGCGAGGTTCATTTATAAAGCGGTAATCAAGTAAATAAATAAAACTCGAAAAAAATAACGTACAAGTTACACGGGCGGAAATACAACCCGGCCAATACGAAAATTACGTAAGCGATATAGAAATGGAATAATAAATAATAAAATGTTAGGAACGGACCCGTATGCAAACTAGACCGTGAAATGTGTAGGTGGACTAACCCCGATTAAATACACATTGCGTTGTGTATTAAACGGAGGACGGAGACATAGGACCTAAGCGTAATGCTAGCCCGTCCCCATGTCTCGATGCCTTGTCCCAACTTATCACGTCGAAAAAATCGATCAAAGTTGTTATAGTGTCGTGATAAGCGTGAGTTTTGAAAAAGGGAATCCACGTGATTGGCTTTACACGTGTCGACCAAGAGTCGTAAAAAAGACGAGGCTTAAATGTTGCATTTAAGCTCTCGGTTTTCTGGGTTACACGACCCACTCGGTCGAGTCATGGTCTGACTCGGTCGAGTGTGTCCTCGAGAAGTGGTCTGCCCAGTTTTATGGACGCTACTCGATCGAGTAGCCCACGTACTCGGTCGAGTAGCCCCTGTACGAGTGTCAACTCGTTTCGTTTTTGGGGTTTAAAATCGACGGTCGGTCAGTTTAAATACAAATATCACACGATTTGAATTTAACTTGACCTCCGGTACTATAATCGTGTACATGTACGATTATAATACCGTTGTCGGGATTTTATGAAAACACTTACGTTAGAAAATTTGAATTAGCAACGGAATGCATCCCTCTACGTCACGACATCGAAACTAACCCTTTCGGGTTATGTGATGTCGGTTTTCGTGTCAACGGGTTCCGTACTAATTATAGAAATGGAATTAAATACGTTCAACTACGACCGATTGCGATCACGTCACGCCCTTGAGTACATTGGGGCGGGGCTCCTCGAAAGGGCTCCACCTCCGTCGTTGCTCGTAAAGGGATTAGACGGACTTTAGGCATACATCGTAGTCAAACGGATTTAGAACCGGATTTTTGATACTAGTTTATATATATACGCGGTATAATAATGTTAGTCACGCGAATGTAAAAGTTAGTATATAAAAAAAAGTAAAATGCTAGAATTATGTTAGAGGCGATGTTAGGATACTAGCATAATTAGTGTATAAACAATATAAAAAAGTAAATAGAAACGAAGTAACAAAGATTGAAATGGGGTTTAGGACACCCTCAACATACATGCTTAGTAAGGACCTCGGAAATGGACTCGCGAATAGTGACGGGACGTCGGAGTATCGAGGATGTATGCAAGTTATGGTGTGTATGTGTATATGTGTGTGTGTTTGTCGGTTTTTCGAGGGACAAGGGACTCGGTTTTGTGTGTGTAGTGCTTAGGCTTACTAAGGCTTGTAGTGTAGGTGAATGTAGGGTAAAATGTAGGTAGAATGAAGGTGAAAAAAGTAAAGGGTTTGAGGGGGTATTTATAGACTTTACCCCACGACCTAGGGTCACTCGATCGAGTGGCCCTAGTGTACTCGATCGAGTGCCCTAGAAAATGGGCCTGATCCGGTTTTTGACGCTCCACTCGACCGAGTGGGTCAATCCACTCGATCGAGTGGATCAGGTAAACCGAGATAAAATAGGAAGGAATTGATATTGTTGTTTTGATTGATTTTTGTTATCTTTTTTGAATTTAATTTGGGCGCCAGCTTCTAGAAGGTGCATTTGGCTGGTTTTTGTGACGGGTTCGTCTTTGACCGGGTTTCGACCCGGTCGCTAAAAGACGGGATTTATTTTTGGTGTCGGTTTTGGCCTAAATTAGTCTTATTTTGCTCGGAACGGCCCACTGGGCCTGGATTTGAGGTCAGTTTTGAGAGATTATTACTCCGCTAAAAGTCCATGTTAGATATTATTGATTTCGGGTCCAAATCCGAGTATACCAAGTCACGTTTGCGTCCGATCATCATCGGGTGTTTGTCGGGAACTGCTATAGACACTAGCAGGCAAAATGCGGGTGTCTACAGAGCCCCCACTCTGACTGAGGCTTGGACAAGGCGAAAGTCAGAGTAGCTACCAGGCCAATCGCAGATTACGACCTGGCAGCCTTCCGGTCGGGTCGTTTATAGTCCAGTAGACTAGCGTGAAGGGCTCGCCAGCCATAAGCAGAGGGTCATACTTGTTCTGCTGATGATAGCTCCGTGGGGAGTGAAACTTGCTTTTGAAGGTATAGGTGCACCCGTATGCTGATACATCATGGCTTTGATTGTAGCATTCTGGGATAAATATCAGCTCACGCTGGGGAGTGAAATAGTTGCGCGGAGACTTGTTTCTGAAGTCTTGGGTGTACCTGTATGCTGACACATAACAAATTGCATGTAGCACATAGACAAAACACCGACTCGCGCTGGGGAAAACCGGATTTTGAAAAAAAATTGAAATTTTCGAAAACTTTTTTTTTTAGAATTTTTAGGAATTTTTAAGAAAGCTCGGGACAACTTGATTCCTATTCTAGGTTGAAGTCAGGCCTGCACATGCTGGGGCCCAGGTTTGCTGAGGAGGCAGGGTTAGTTAGGTTTACAGTTAGGGTTTCCCATTATAAATATAGGTCTCCCTGCTTCAGTTTACTGCATCTCAAATCAAAACTCCTTCTTTTCCTCAAAAATCTTAGTCCCTTAAGAGAATTCAAATTCCCACCATGGGTATCGAGCATCTTACTTCAATGCTTTTTGCCTGGTCCCAGCACTTTCGGGACGAGGACAAAATTCAGCTGACCCAAATGGGGATTGTCAGCCTGTTTCCTCTTCGGCGTCTAGTGACTGATTCACACTTTTTGGACGCCTGTTTGTCGTTTTGGGATACCACCCATCACGTCTTTGCGTTCCCGCGGGGAGAGATATGCCCTCTTCCCGAGGAGATCGCAGCCATCGGGGGTTGGAGCCCTGTGGCTCGTCCTGTCATTCCTCCGTTCTACCCGGACCCGAGGAGAAGACTGAGGGATTTCCTGGGTCTGTCTCATGTTGAGACAGATCGAATGGTGCGGGGAGATACTGTTTCCCTCTTCGAATTGGCTGACAAGTTTATGAACAGTCAAGATGTAAGGGCTACGCCTTCTCACAGGCGTAGGGCTTTCGCATTTTGCATGCTGCACCGCTATGTTTTCGAAGGGATGATGGATGTTGACTCATGCGTGGGTCAAATTTGGCTGATCGGAGTGGTTGACCAGATGGAAACTGGTCATAGCCCTGCTTAGCTAGCCACTGGAGAAATCATCATGGGTCTGGATGCTAGGCGACTTGACCCAACCCGGCAATTGACGGGAAGCACCCTTATTCTGCCGGTATATGTCTCACGTCTTTTTCTTCTTTTTTTTTTGCGATTTCTTGAGGTCCGTAAGTCACTCGATCGAGTGGACCTGTCACTCGATCGAGTGATGCCTGCAAAGTGCTTCTGCCCATCTGTGGAGGGCTTACTCGATCGAGTGGGATGCTTTACTCAATCGAGTGTCACACCTGACGAGAATCTGGTTGCTCTTAGGGAGCTCTACTCGATCGAGTCAGATGGCGTACTCGATCGAGTGGCACACTTAACGAGATTCTGTTTGTCTTCAGAGAGCCTTACTCGATCGAGTCAGATGGTGTACTCGATCGAGTGGGCTATAGCGGACCATCCCGTTGCTTACGAATTTTGTATATACTTTTTGTAGGTTTGGTTGTCAGAACGCCTGTCGATCATAGAACCTCCTCCGAGCATTCCCAACTACCGTAGCAGCCAAATCAGTTCAAGAGGGCGCCGGATAAGCTCGAGTCACCATATAAATCGAGCTTACTGGGATGAGGAGTTGGTGTTCCATGGTGGCCCCTTAATCAGGTGGACCGTCGCTTGGTGGTTCCTTTCTAAACTGACGGGGTTGGCCAAGAGGGACCAAGCTCGTTACCTTGTGATACTGTCCCTTGACTGGACAGTTCACATTTACCCGGACCGCATTCTGAGGCAGTTCGGTTCGTCTCAGCACATTCCTGAGACTGAAGCCATTATTAGCGTCTCGCTCCAACTGACAGACGCTATGTGCGACACTTGGTTGCAGAGATGGTTTACTCGTCCTACATGGACTATTCCCAACCCTTGCCAATCTGCTTGGGTTTCTCGGGCTTACGAGAAATGGACTTCTGAGGAGTCCGAGGAAGCTCGCAAAGCTCTGAAGGTCGATGAGGCCTTCGAATTGGTCCGTCGGGAGACGGCAAAGGACAATAGGGGATTCTTTGATGAGGGAGAGACCCCTGCTACCTTAGTCCGATTAGAATCGGGTCTTAAGTCACATACTAAGACTCGAGCTAAAGATGCCGGTGCTAGTGGCACACGGGGGCGGCAAAGCCCCCAGACTGATTTGGAGCGACGACTTGGGCCGAGGTTGGCGGACCGGGACCGATTAGGTCCGCGTGACCGGCTCCCTGAGCCCGTGAGGGCCCGACTTGGGCCTATCGAGGTGGATGAGGACTCGAGTTGCAAGAAACGAGTCCGGGATAAAGAGGTTCCTGTGGTGATTCGGGAACGCTCTCCTCCGCGTCGTCGTCAGTGGACGGCCAAGGAGGCCAAGGACAAGGGGAAGGGCAAGATGCCTTAAATACCGAGTCCTTAGCTTTTTTTATTATTTAAATATTATTATTTATTTTGGAGTGTTTTTTTTTTTGATAATTTTTGAATTCCTGCTTTTTTGTAAGTTTCCCGAGTTTATCGGGTTTTTTTGTGATAATTAATAAAAGGAGTTTATTATTAAACCGTCCCTGTCTTTTCTTCATTGCACTGGTTGTGCCCTTTTGAGGGGCTGCCTACGTATCCGCAACTAGCAGAATCAAACCAAACGTAGTTCAGGCTTAGTAAATTTGCAATCTCGAATTACACCAAGACTAATGGTTCAAGATGTTTTGTGACAGTAGAATAAATAATTCTAGCTCATTGACTAGCTTTTTTTGTAAAATAAATGATTTTGATAAAATTTGCTAATGACATTGAGAAATGGCTAAGGGTAGTAACGCTTTAGCTGGTCCAGGTTGGTTGGGTTGACGAACTCATTCCCGTCCAGGTCCGTTAGCATCACTGCTCCCCCTGATAAGATCTTTTTCACCAGATATGACCCAGCCCAGTTGGGTTTGAATTTTCCCCTTGGGTCAACTGGTAGTAAAGCTCGAACAGACTTAAGGACTAGATCCCCTTCTTTAATGTTTCTGGGCCTTACCCGCTTGTTGAAGGCCCGCTGGATCCGTTTCTGGTAGATTTGGATATTGTTGAGAGCGCGGGACCGCCGTTCGTCTAGTAGAACCAACGAATCGTACCGTGCTCGAACCCAGTCTGCTTCGGGTACTTGACTTTCTAATAGAATTCTGAGGGACGGTACCTCTAGTTCAACTGGCTGGACTGCCTCCATCCCATAGGTTAGATAATATGGTGTCGCCCCGGTTGCGGTGCGAATTGATGTCCGGTACCCCCATAGGGCAAAAGGTATTTTGTCGAGCCAGTCCCGATAATTATCAGCCATCTTTTTTATTATGGTGACAATTGTTTTATTAGCCGCCTCTACTGCTCCATTGGTTTGGGGACGGTAGGGCGAGGACGTGTGCCTTTGAATCTTGTATTTAGTCAGCAAGGCTGCGGTCTCGGCTTGAAAAATGAGCCCCGTGATCACTGATGAATTCATGTGGGATTCCATACCGACATATTATCTTGTTTTGGATAAATTTGGCGACATGTTTAGCATTGAGGATGCGATATGATTCGGCTTCGACCCACTTGGTGAAGTAGTCGATAGCTACTAAAATGAAACAGTGTCCGCCAGTACCGGAGGGATTTACCTTCCCGATTATGTCGATACCCCATGTCGAGAACGGCCAAGGCGACGTCATGGTATAGAGCAGAGATGACGGCATATGTTGCACATTGCCAAAGATTTGACAGTTATGGCAATGTTTGACATATAACTGGCAGTCAGCCTCCATAGTGTTCCAGTAATACCCGAGCCTCATGATTTTTCGGACCAACATGTGAGCATTCATATGTGGGCCGTTTTCACCATCATGTACTTCAGCCATTACTTTTTCGGCCTTATATTTGTCAACACAAAGGAGAAGAGCCCCCTGTGCTGTTTTTTTGTACAGTTGCCCGTCATCAGTACAGATGAACTGGGTGGCTAGCCTCCGTAAGGCTTTCTTGGCTCGACCCTCAGTACCGGGAGGGTATTCCCCATTTGTCAGGTATTTTAATATAGCCTGGTACCAAGGTTCGAGATCAGTAATCTCGATGTCTTCAACGTCATGGATGTATGCCGGCTCGGACCGTCTTTCGACGCAAATTGGCATACTGGTCTCGTGGTCGGAATATTCAGTAAAGATGCCAATTTTGAGAGTGCATCTGCAAGCTGATTTTCTTCCCGAGGTAGGTATATATACTCCACCTTTTGGAATTGTTTCTCGAGATCCCTTACTCGTGCCTGGTAGGCCACGAGATTAGCATTCCGAGTCTTCCATTTTTGGAGTGCTTGGTTAATGACCAAGGATGAGTCGCCATGTACCCGGAGATTCGTGATTCCCAGGTTGGCGGCGGCTTGTAGCCCATAAATGCATGCTTCGTACTCTGCTGCATTATTGGTAACATCAAAGTCCAGTTTGATGGAGACGGGAGTATGCTCTCCTCTCGGTGAAATTAGGAGGATCCCGACTCCGAACCCTCGAAAATTAAACGCTCCATCGAAGTATAAATCCCATGTTTCGGCATCGGTATGGAAAATATCTTCGTCCGGGAAGGACCAAGTGTCTGTGTGTCCTTCTTCAGTTACCGGGCTGTCAGCGAGGAATTCAGCTACCACCCGTCCCTTAATGGCCTTTAATGGCACAAATTTTAGGTCGAATTCTGCCAACATTAGAGTCCATCTAGAAATTCGGCCATTGAGGATGGGTTTTTCGAAGAGGTATTTGATCGGATCCATCTTTGATAGAACATGGACCTCGTAGCTGAGCATGTAGTGTCGGAGCTTCTTGGTGGCCCAGACTAAAGCCAAACACGTCTTTTTGAGCATGGTATATTTGCACTCATACTCTAAAAACTTCTTGCTGATGTAATAAATGGCTCGTTCTTCGGAGTCAACTGTCTGAGCCAGCATAGCCCCCATGGCTGTCTCGGTCGTTGTTAGGTATAACGACAGAGGCAAACCGGGTTGAGGTGGCATCAAAACTGGCGGAGCAGACAGAATTTCCTTGATCTTGTCGAAAGCAGCTTGGCACTTGTCGTCCCATAGTATCCGTTCCCCTATTTTCAGTTTCTTGAAAATTGGTTCACACACCATGGTTAGCTTGGAAATAAATCGACTAATGTACTGGACTTTTCCGAGAAATCCCCTTATTTCTTTTTCGGTTTTAGGAGCTTGCATCTCGGTTATGGCTTTGATTTTAGCTGGGTCGACCTCGATACCTTGTTGGCTAACGATATGACCCAGTAATTTGCCTGATGTTACCCCGAAACTGCACTTTTGAGGGTTTAGCCTCATGTTGTATTTGCGCAATCGGGTGAAAAATTTCCTTAGGGCGGTGATGTGACCGTCCCGTTCTTTGGACTTGACGATCATGTCGTCTACATAGACCTCTACCTCTTTATGCATCATGTCATGTAGTAGAGTGGTAGCGGTCCTTTGGTACGTGGCCCCGGCATTAATGAGGCCAAATGGCATGACGGTATAGCAATAAGTACCCCAAGGTGTAGTGAAGGTAGTCTTACTCATGTCTTCTTCCGCCATTTTGATCTGATTATACCCGGCATACCCGTCCATGAATGATAGAAGGGCATGATCGGCCGTGTTATCCACCAGTATGTCGATGTGTGGTAACGGAAAATCATTCTTCGGGCTTGCCTTGTTAAGATCCCGAAAATCTACACATACCCGCACCTTACCGTCCTTTTTAGGAACCGGCACGATGTTTGCAACCCAGTCCGGATACTTGGACACTTGTATGAAGCCGGCTTTGAACTGTTTGTCGACTTCTTCCTTTACCTTGAGAGACCACTCGGGCCTCATTCGACGAAGCTTCTGCTTGACCGGTTTGCACCCGTCTTTGATAGGTATGCGGTGCTCGGCTATTTCCCGGTCTATCCCCGGCATGTCCTTGTAGGACCACGCGAAGACATCCTTGAATTCTTGGAGGAGGTTTATGAACTGTTGTTTCTCCTCGGGATCTAAAGATAACCCTATCTTAAGTATCTGAGGCTCTAAGGTTGTTCCCACGTTTATGGACTCGGTCTCTTCGATTACCGGATTCCGGGATTCCCTTTGCTCTAGTTGCTCGATCAGAGGTGGAGGTAGGGGTACCGGTTCGTCGGATTTCTCAATGTCATAGCACAAAACATTTTTGAAAGCAGAATTTAAAAGAGACAAGTCATAAGCAGAACGGTTGTTATTATTGATTGAAAATTTGGAAAACAACTCAAAGAGAGCAGCCATCTGATCATTGGTCAGTGGCGGGATTGGTAAAGCACTCGGGACAGACCCCGAAGTGCCAGCAGCAGGAATGATAGAAGGGGGAGAGGTTAAAGGAGTGACTCTAGCACCGACTTTCCTAGACTCGACCTCAGACTCTGACTCAGACTCCGACTCAGACTCGGACTCAGACTCAGGCATGTCTCCCTCTCCGGTGACCAGCTTGTAGATCTTTCCTTGACTGTCGGTCCATTTGACAGTCTTCCTCCAGGCCCTGTTTCCCGTCTCGGAGCCAACATCCGAGATCAGCTTGGTCGGGTCAAACCTGTTGCTGCGGAGAATCAGGTTGACCAGGTCTTCTTTTGGAGTCGGGGCTATGGTGTCTTCCCCGAAGAGTAGCCCCAACGCGGGCTCGGCATCATCAGCTCCATCGGACTGGATGAGGGCGAACACTTCATCCGGGATGTAGTTGCAGTCCCGGGCCAAGTGGGTCCCGAGGTGCGTGGCATTGGGTTGGTATAGTCCAACCTGGACAGCCCCAAACACGGGTGTGACAAAGTAGTCAGACAACCGTGGGCTATAAGGGCTCAAGTGGATACCCTTCATGATGTTGCAGGCTTTTTCGATTCCTGCTCGGACAACGTTGCCCGGAGTTGTGGCATAGCCAAGGCCGAAGTGAGAGTCTTCGTCCTTAAGGACCTCGATGATCTTCCCAGCTGGAAGGTCGCGTCGAGAGGTAGCCCCCGGAAGGTACCCTAAGTTCTGGAGCATTGTGTCAATGCTCGTGGTGAAGTAAGGCCTAAAGAGGTACTCTTCCTCGATCATCCCCACAAAGTCGAACCCCCAGAGGTCCGTGCGGCCCGTGGCGTTACAGCTAGCCACGGTCATTGGGGTTGCCTCTAAAGTAATAACATCGTTAAGCAAAGGCATCTTGATCTTACGGTGGAGAGTGGAGGATACCGCCTTGACCGCGTGGATCCACGGCCTTCCTAGGAGCAAGTTGAATGATGAGGTGACATCAATCACCTGGAATTCAAGCTCTTTTTCTATTGGGCCTGTGATGATGGTCAGTTTTATGGCCCAGCTACCGACTTTGGACTCCCATCAAAGGCTTGGATGGTTTGAGCAGTCGGGATATAGTCAGCCTCGGTAATGCCGAGGGCTTTGGCGGTCCTTAGAAGAAGAACATTCACGGCTGACCCGTCATCGACTAGGGTCATCGGGAGGTATTTTCCCCGGCAAATCACCGTGATGTAAAGGGCCAGGTTGTGGGAGGCCCCGAATGGCGGCAGATCGGCTTCGGAAAAGGTGATCATTGGGCCTCCTTCCTTGGCCTTACCCTTTAGGTGGGGTAGGACTGTGGCTACCATTTCAGCAGGGGTAGCCAAAGAGTCGATCTTGACTTGATCGAGAGCCTTTGTAAGTGCTTCTCGATGTTCTTGAGAGCTAACAAGAAGTTGCCATATAGTGAGGTCAACTCGGGTTCTCTTCAGTTGCTTTACAATAGCCGTTTCAGCGGTAGGCTCTTCAGGGGCGACTTCCATCCCGAGTGGATCGGTGATGGTTGTCGGGATGGGGGTGTCCCTAGTGCTTGTGGCCAAATAGGGACGACCAAGGTTGTTGCTGGCTAGGACTCGGGTTTTGGCCTCGCGAATCTGTTCAGGGGTGATGGGAACGGTTTCCCCCTTAGCGAGGTAGACATCATCCTCGTCGTCAAACCAGATCCCGTTCACTTGCGGGATGAATGGAGAGATAAGGTGAGAGCAATCAATCACCTCCCCGGCAAAGATGGCATGGGAGCTGAAAGGATTCTCCTTGTTGCTTGGCTTTTCTCCGGGTAGCGGGATTTTACCACTTTCGATCAAGTCCTGGATCAGGTGCTTCAGCTTCCAGCACTTTTCGGTATCATGCCCATTGCCCCGGTGGTATTGGCAATAGGCCTGAGCATTGTAGTTCTTGGAGCGTCGCTCGATCGGAACTTCAGGAGTTGGGCCTATCGGTTGGATTAGGCCTTTGGAGGACAGCCTTTGTAAGGCATAGGTATAGGTGGTACCTATATCAGTGAAAACCCGAGGTGGGGTGTTCTTCTTGGACGGGGCATCTAGTAGATTAACCGCGTCAAAAATGCTGCGAGTTGCAGCCTGGGGCTTAGTGGTGGAGGAAGAGGCCCCTTGGTACCCTTTGCTAGCGGCCTTAGTGAGGCCTTCTAGTCTCAGGTCGTCTTCGATCCTCATACCCATTTCAGTAAGGGTGGTGAAATTGGGTATGACAGCATATCAGAGGTGAACCCGGTAGGAAGGGAGAAGGTTCTTGACAAAAGCCTCCACCAAAGTCTTCTCATTGGGCTTATCAACCAGTTTCACGCTCTTCGCCCTCCAACGTTGAAGGTACTTAGTAAAACCTTCCTTCGGCTCTTGGGCCATAACCTCCAGAGATCGCATTGTGGTTTGGATCTCGGTGTTGTCAGCATAGTTCCGAGCGAACTCGGTGGCCACATCATCCCATGTAGGGTATTTTTTCGGGTCTAGCCTATAGTACCAGGCCCGTGGGTGCTTCTCAAGAGATGCAGCAAAGAGGTTATTGAACATGGTCGAATCCACTCCTTTGATGGCCATGAATTCCTTGAAGGCCCGCACAAGTAGTAACGGGTCTTCAGTTCCCTCAAACATGGGCAAACGTGTGAGGTTCAGGTTTGCAGGCAGCTTGTCACTCAGCGGGTTGTACTCTCGACTATTCTCCCGATGGATGTTGTTACTCCCAGCCAAATGGACTTGTTCCTCTAGTCGGCGCACCGCGCTGACTAGTTCAGCTAGAGGCTCATTAGCCTCGACATTAGGAGCCCTTTGCTCCACCGTGGCTAGGCGAGCAACAATGGCCACTTGGCCAGCCCTCATTTCGGTCAGTTGGGCTTCGATGTCGGTTTTCTTCGCGACCATGGCGTCCAAAGAGGTTTGTAGGCTGTTCAAAGTAGCCATCCTTCGAGCGTGTCTGGTTGCTGGCGGCCTGTCTGTAAGAACACCGCGTAATCAAAAACCGAACCCAGATCTTGGAAAAAGAAAGGAAAAGTACATCCCGAGCGACACTAAGGGAAGACTAAAGACTCGAGAAATACATCTAGATGGATGACTCGATGGGTGGTATAGCTTCCTTTGGATTTTGGCCTAGTGGGCCCAATCCCGTTCGAAGGAAGGTCCACGTGAGACTTTTCCCCAAACTTTTGACTCGAGTGTATGGACGGACTTTCCTTTGTAGGGGTATGCCCTACGCGGGTTGGTCGTGCCATGACAGATAAGGCGGACTCGGGAAAGGGGGGAAACTTGCGATATAGGATCGGCAGAGTTTCGACGCTATAGACCTTCGACATACTATGCAAAGACCCGACATACGGCTAGACGGTAGGTCCTATAATAAGGAAGGTTTACTAGGAAAGTTGGATGTTTGGATTTTGAATATAAAATGAGTGAACTTCCGAGAGTTTGGAAATTGAACACGGGATTTCGAAAACCAAGATTAGAATTTTGAAAATTCAGAAAATCGGAATGGTGTTGGAAATCCAAGAATTAAAATGGGCAGCATGCCGACTAGAGAAAAGGACATTTTGAGTCAAATCGTTGATCCTAAATTTCGGCGACATTCCGAGTTTTGAAAATTGGATATTTTGAAAAGACGGGTCTCGAAACGGACAGCGTTTCGGGTTTTTCAAAATTTGGGTGTTTTTGGAAAGATGCATTTTTGAAAGGACGGTTTTTTTTTTTAAAATGACACGGAAACCAAGTAGCATGTAGTCAAACAAGCATTATAACGACGCTTATGTATGCTTTACACTAGGTCTCGGTCGGTCAAAGTAGGGTCTATACCAACAACGATAACATTCTCACGAAACGGGACGGACTTCTTAGCCGATTTGGAACTAGGACCTGCCGTAAAACCCCGGTGAGTTCCGCCATCGAAGTCTTTAGTGCACCCATGTAGGAATGCACCGTGGTATAGTGGGACGTCGGTCACAAATAACCGGCCCGGGCAAAATTTGGGTTATGCATGAATCATTAAACTAATGCGCGCACATTAATATTCGAACGATTTCTCTTCGAGTCTCACCCTAGGAACCCCGATGACATGTGGTACATCAGGTATCCCCAGCGGAGTCGCCAAATTGTGGACATGACGTAGGTCCACCCCGACGCGGCCACGCGCGGGTTTGGGTAGGCGAATGAATCTCGTGGTGAGATTGTTCTCGGGTTCGAAATTTAAGTCAAAATGGAGTCGCCACCGAATTTTGTGGTTATTCGGAACCATACGAGCCCACTCTATGTCGTCATGGGCTATACACAAAGTAAGCCCACTTCGATTTCAGAGTTTATTGGGCTCGTCCCTTTGCATTGCAATATCGATACCGTTTAAACCGGCTTTCGTATATAGAATGACTCTCGTGCGCCAAGGGTTTCGGACATCCGGAAACCAAAGGTTCTGAGTAAGGGGTGAGGGTACGTGTTGGGAAGCCCACTAAGGACACCCAACCCCGCCCGCACATGGCGGCCTCTACTAAGACATCGTTCGTGTTCGTGTGCGCGCGCTAGTAAAACGATTAAATGATATTCAAACAATGTTTTCGGGCTAAGCATATGAATAGTATGTGAACTACGTCATTTAATGCATCTTAATTATGGTCGAAGTGATTTAGCATGCGAGGTTCATTTATAAAGCGGTAAGCAAATAAATAAATAAAACTCGAAAAAAATAACGTACAAGTTACACGGGCAAAAATACAACCCGGCCAATACGAAAATTACGTAAGCGATATATAAATGGAATAATAAATAATAAAATGTTAGGAACGGACCCGTATGCAAACTAGACCGTGAAATGTGTAGGTGGACTAACCCCGACTAAATACACATTGCGTTGTGTATTAAACGGAGGACGGAGACATAGGACCTAAGCGTAATGCTAGCCCGTCCCCATGTCTCGATGCCTTGTCCCAACTTATCACGTCGAAAAAATCGATCAAAGTTGTTATAGTGTCGTGATAAGCGTGAGTTTTGAAAAAGACAATCCACGTGATTGGCTTTACACGTGTCGACCAAGAGTCGTAAAAAAGACGATGCTTAAATGTTGCATTTAAGCTCTCGGTTTTCTGGGTTACAGGACCCACTCGGTCGAGTCATGGTCTGACTCGGTCGAGTGTGTCCTCGAGAAGTGGTCTGCCCAGTTTTATGGACGCTACTCGATCGAGTAGCCCACGTACTCGGTCGAGTAGCCCCTGTACAAGTGTCAACTCGTTTCGTTTTTGGGGTTTAAAATCGACGGTCGGTCAATTTAAATACAAATATCACACGATTTGAATTTAACTTGACCTCCGGTACTATAATCGTGTACATGTACGATGATAATACCGTTGTCGGGATTTTATGAAAACACTTACGTTAGAAAATTTGAATTAGCAACGGAATGCATCCCTCTACGTCACGACATCGAAACTAACCCTTTCGGGTTATGTGATGTCGGTTTTCGTGTCAACGGGTTCCGTACTATTTATAGAAATGGAATTAAATACGTTCAACTACGACCAATTGCGATCACGTCACGCCCTTGAGTACATTGGGGCGGGGCTCCTCGAAAGGGCTCCACCTCCGTCGTTGCTCGTAAAGGGATTAGACGGACTTTAGGCATACATCGTAGTTAAACGGATTTAGAACCGGATTTTTGATACTAGTTTATATATATACGCGGTATAATAATGTTAGTAACGCGAATGTAAAAGTTAGTATATAAAAAAAAGTAAAATGCTAGAATTATGTTAGAGTCGATGTTAGGATACTAGCATAATTAGTGTATAAACAATATAAAAAAGTAAATAGAAACGAAGTAACAAAGATTGAAATGGGGTTTAGGACACCATCAACATACATGCTTAGTAAGGACCTCGGAAATGGACTCGCGAATAGTGACAGGACGTCGGAGTATCGAGGATGTATGCAAGTTATGGTGTGTATGTGTATATGTGTGTGTGTTTGTCGGTTTTTCGAGGGACAAGGGACTCGGTTTTGTGTGTGTAGTGCTTAGGCTTACTAAGGCTTGTAGTGTAGGTGAATGTAGGGTAAAATGTAGGTAGAATGAAGGTGAAAAAAGTAAAGGGTTTGAGGGGGTATTTATAGACTTTACCCCACGACCTAGGGTCACTCGATCGAGTGGCCCTAGGGTACTCGATCGAGTGCCCTAGAAAATGGGTCTGATCCGGTTTTTGACGCTCCACTCGACCGAGTGGGTAAACCGAGATAAAATAGGAAGGAATTGATATTGTTGTTTTGATTGATTTTTGTTATCTTTTTTGAATTTAATTTGGGCGCCAGCTTCTATAAGGTGCATTTGGCTGGTTTTTTTGACGGGTTTCGACCCGGTCGCTAAAAGACGGGATTTATTTTTGGTGTCGGTTTTGGCCCAAATTAGTCTTATTTTGCTCGGAACGGCCCACTGGGCCTAGATTTGAGGTCTGTTTTGAGAGATTATTACTCCGCTAAAAGTCCATGTCAGATATTATTGATTTCGGGTCCAAATCCGAGTATACCAAGTCACGTTTGCGTCCGATCATCATCGGGTGTTTGTCGGAAACTGCTATAGACACTAGCAGGCAAAATGCGGGTGTCTACAGAAGCCCTTGATGAAAGAAGGTTGTTAGCATAACAAACACTTCAATGTTATCAAGCAAGAATGGCACGTGCTTTCAATAAAAAGGTGAATCCTCGATCTTTTCAAGTAGGAGACTTTGTGCTCGCCGTAAGAAGACCAATCATTACCTCTCACAAACCAGTAGGTAAATTCAGTTCTAAGTGGGATAGACCATATGTCGTGCAAGAGGTGTACTCCAATGGTGCTTACAAAATTGTGGATGAAGACGGTGTGCGTATATGACCGATTAATAGAAAGTTCCTAAAGCGCTACTACTCATGAATCCCTTTACAACAATGCTCCTAAGCAAGAGTATAAACTACAACGATGCTCCTAAGCAAGAGTATAAACTGCATACAAAAAAAATCCACCAAATAAAAATTATATCTCTTTGAACTACGTTGGCTTGATCTTGTAGAGTATTTCGACACTTTGCAAGTACGTAGGCATCTCGGGTGAATATGTAGCTTGAGAGCAGCCACACCTCCAAATAAAACAAAAAATTCTTTCCTTGAACTACGCTGGCTTGATCTTGTAAGTTGTCTCTCATGTCAGCTTTCACAAGTACGTAGGCAGTTCGAACAAATACTTCGTTTGAGTGCAGCCACACAAACATCATTCTTCAAAAAATACTCCTGGCCCGCAAGAGTTTAAACTGTGTACGGCTAAAAAGACTTCAAATCGGTTACACTTCGTGGCTCCACAAGGATGTTGTCCAACGATATGTTTGCTTCAAAATAATTGATGTCTTCATATCATCCAGCTCCCTATATACTTTGGTTGCTTTAGAGGAATATTGCCACGAACCTCGAGTAGGTCGTGATCCATGATCGTCATTATCCTTCCTTCAACGGAAAGCTCCAGGCTTCTTCTCACATCTGTGATCCGCAAGTAGGATTCATCATGCTTCATTCTTCGAGTAGGTTGTGATCCATGATCGTCATCGTCCTTTCTTCAATGAATAATCTCCAAGTTTCTTCGAGTAGGTCCTTGATCGTCATCGTCCTCCTTTCGATGGATAAGCTCCAGGTTTCATCTCTCACTTGTGATCTTCAAGTAGGATTCGTCATACTTCATGTCTTCAAGCACCCTTGTAGTTGTATCGAACGTCTTCATATAGCTTGACGAGGGACCTTTGAAATTGCATTGCAAGATGGAATTGTGGAGTAAGATGGTAATTCGACTCAGAATGACTTGTATCTAGCGGTCGACGGGTTGGTTCATTTCATAGTCTCTTACAATAGAACTAAAATGGTCTCCCCGAAGTTCCAAGACTCGAGACATCGGCAGATGGGTTCAATTCGTGGTCCCTCACAAGAAAGTCATGATCATCCAAACGGCTTCCCTCATGACAACTCAAGTGAGGCAAAATGACCCAACCTGAAGTAACTTGAAGTTGTCCAGCGGTCCACGAGCCGGATTCATTGCATGTTAGCTCCCAAAGAGAATTGAAATGATTTGCTCGAAATTCTAAAGTATCCAACGATCCATGAACCAGGTTCATAGCATGAGAACTGAAATGGGAAATCGAAATGACTCTTTCGAAGTGTCCGCACCAATTACGACAACTCGAAGTCATGCTAATTGCTTAAACACCCCTGCAAGTGAGCTAGACAAAAATACAAGGACAATGCAAAAAATTAGGCGTACAAATCAATAACGTCCGGGAACAAACCTAGTGAGAGATTACGTACCAATGGTAAGCTAGTCTCAAGGGTTTCAACAAAAAAAAGAATGGTCAGGACAAGAGTTCAAAACAAATGAAAAATGGGAAGAAGGAGAGCAATAAAACAAAGTCCCACGTTTCTTCGCACATATTCGTTTCTCCATTACAACAAAAAGGAATTTTCCATCATCACCATTTCCATTACTAACTTCCTCCCAAGTCTCGATAACGAAGATTTATAACGAGACATTGTCTTCGAGTCCTCACGTACACATGGCTTCCGGGTTGTCGATCACTACGAGCTGGAATCCGAACATCATTTGCTCATCATTACCGATTTCAATATTCCGTCCTCCACCTGGTTAAAAAAAATGTGTCAGTTGAGCTCATATGGAGTATAAAGGAAGGAAAATTGTTGCGAAGCTATTCCGATATTGCATGGGTCAAATTTCATCTATACCGGATTAAAATCGGGCAAATTTTCCCAGAACTTAAATCAAATATCAGGAGTATGTAACAAAAAAAATACTACAGCTCATGGTACTTAATAAAAAAAAAAGAACGCGGAGTGGACTTCGCAGTAAACTTGACGAAGATCAAACTAAAAAGAAAAAACCTCAAAAACATACCTTCATTGAAGACGAAAATACGACAATTCGATATACAGGTGTGGCTTTTTGATGGTGTGTTATTAGTGGGTGTGAGTATGTTAAGATGACAGCATATGCATGGGCTATATATAGTGCTGAAAGCTGGAATGCGTTTAAAAAAACGGTATAATATTTGTCATTTAGTGAGATTATATCTGTTGGAAGGCAATAGCTGGCAAGATAAATGAAGAAGTTAATGGCTATTGAATACTCTGTATTTGATTTTATTCCTCCACTGAGTGATGAATATTCGTGAAGAATGCAGTTACAAAAGCCTGCCACCATGAAAATTGCTCCAACGGATAGAAGAATAAAAGAATAAAATCATGGTTTAATGGTCTGTTAAACACAATCAATAAGCTTTGACTGTAGCACGCGACAAATTGAAGGAATGAACACGGCCTGATACTTTGCTCAAACACCCTCAATTAGTTAAAGAAGAAAGTTGGCGGTGGATTTATTAAGATTAAAGCCAATTTATGCTCATGGGCATCTATACGTTGCAAGTTGCAACTCTCAAACATAGAGTTAGGCATTTGTACGTGTTACCTGGCCAAGGTTAATGGAACGTCATCTGTCAAAGTTAGAAAGAACTATCGAGTGACGTCTCACTCAAATGTGACTACTCTTTAACGACAAGTTAGGTATTACCTATCGACTTCCAAGTCAAAGAAAAAACAAGATCATTGTCCGACAAGTCACAAAGTGACAGAGTGATATTTCAAAATCTACATCGGTACTCCTACGATAAGTTAAGTACCTATCGACTCTCAAGTCAAAGAAAAATCAAGGTCGCATAGTCATCCACAAAGTTGTAAAATGACGTGATGACGCAATACCTATCGAATTCGAACTCAAAAGAAGAAAATCGAGATCATGTCTTCCGACGGTCAAGTCGTCTACGCGACAAGGTCCCGAGGGGGCAATTTGTAGACACAGAAAATTTATTTAAGTGTCGAAAATACAAGAAACTAATCATTCGAAGTCAACAACAAATTTTGACTAAGTTTAGTTATATTTGTCCCATAAAAGTTAAAGTCAGCTCGGTTCATTTCCGAGCTTGGTAAAATTGGCTCAAAAGTCAAGAAGAATGTATACTTGGCCCAAAAGTCAAGAGCATGTCAAGCTGGCCCAAAAGTTAAACAAATGTCAGATTGGCTCAAAAGTAAAGCATATTCAAGATTGACCCAAAAAGTCGAGCACTCGTCATTCTGGCCCAAATCTCGTGAAATTGTCAAACTTGACCCGAATATCAAGCATTGACCAAATTTGACCTAAAAGTCAAGAAATGGTCAATTAGATCACAAGAGAAGTCAAGCTTTCAAAAAGCCCAATTCCGAGTCCAACAAGAATGGATGAAGAAATTCTATAAATAGAGAGAGTTCCTCAACCATTTAAGGAGGAAAAGGACAACAAAAAAATATACAACACACTCACTACAAAAAGTGAAGAGGAAAGAAGACTACAAAATCTCTGAAATTCTCGAAGCATCCTTCCTTCCAAGTAGCAACAAGCACTACAAACTTGTGCCGCCTACTCAAGGAAGTCAAATCGACATCAAGCATCGAAAGGAGACTCAAGTCATCGCGACCCTCCCAAGAAGCTAAAGTCAAGCAAGGAACGCCTCACGAAGACCGTTGAAGTGTGCCTAGAGCAACGTAGTAGAATCAGAGGAAGAATAGAGAATCGAACACTTAAACTTTCTGATATTATAATTTGTTGCTCCGGTTTTGTATTACAGATATTTATAATATCTGTATACAAAATTTGTTGTTACAGGTAGACCTCTCTTTTCAAATTCTTACTTCGAAATTTGCAAAACTTAGCCATTTGAGAAAATCCTTTTCGACAAGGTCAAATTTTAGTATATTTAAACTGCAAATTTCTTTTCTATCCCTTTCAATTTTGAAAACTCATCTCCGAGCACGTGAGTTGCTTTCAGAACTTTGATTTCAAAAACTAAGCAAAAATCACTTTCCCCAGCGCAAGCCAGTCTATGGATGCTAACTGCATTTCTTATGTGCTATCTTGCCATCTGCTATATTTGTTGTTTCCGTCTATGTATCTAACATTTCAGGTACCAGTTTGTGCTTCCCAACGGAACATCAAGTTTTTATCTCCCCACCGTGAGTCGGTGTTTCACCTAGGGCAAATTGGGATGTGTCTGCAAACAGGTACACCCAGGACTTCAGAAGCAAGTCCCCGTGCAGCTCCTTTACTCCCTAGCAGAAAACCCAAAAAGGTATCTCTCCTGGAATATTACCTCCAAAGATGGGATGTATCTGCAACCAGATACACCCAGGACTTCAGAAGCAAGTTCCCGCGTAGTTTCGAGATGGGATGTATTTGCAACCAAATACACCCATGGCTTCAGAAGCAAGTTCCCGCGTAGTTCCGAGATGGGATGTATTTGCAACCAGATACACCCAGGGCTTCAGAAGCAAGTTCCCACGTAGTTCCGAGATGGGATGTGTCTGCAAACAGATACACCCAGGGCTCTAGGAGCAAGTCCCCACGGAGTTATCCCAGATAACAGAACTCAGGTATGATTTCTATCTTATGGCCGGCGAGCCCTTTCACGCAAGTCTAATGGACTATAAACGACCCGATCGGAAGGCTGCCAGGTCGTAATCCTCGATTGGTCTGGTAGCTACTCTGACTTTCGCCTTGTCCAAACCTCAGTCATAGTGGGGCTCTGTAGACACCTGCATTTGGCTTCTAGTGTCTATAGCAGTTTCCGACAAAACATCCGATGATGATCGGACGTAAACGTGCTTTAATGCGCTGGAATATGGGTTTGAAATCAATAGTATATGGCATGGGCTTTTAGCAGAGTACAAATCTCACAAAATCAACCTCAAATTCAGGCCCAGTGGGACATTTCCATTCAAATAAGACTAATTTGGGTCAAAACTGACACCGGAAATAAAACCGTCTTTTAGCGACCGGGTCAAAACCCGGTCAAAGTCGAAACCCGAAGCAAAAATCAGCTGCGCGAGCTTCTAGAAGCCAGCTCAACTACTTAGTCAAGTCAACCACCAAAAGCTCGACACCTCCCTACAATCTCTCCCCCGGTTTGACCCACTCGATCAAGTGGTTCAGGCTCACTCGGTCGAGTAAGACCATGAACCGGCTGAACCGGACTCAAACCGGGCACTCGATCAAGTGCACTTACACCACTCGATCGAGTGGCCCTAAACCGGATTATTTTTTCTATAAATACCCTTCACCTCAAGTCATTTGCCAACTTTTTTCAACCCTTTCACCACCTTTCACCTTTATATTTTCAGCCAACTTTTACCTTACACCAACACACACACACACACACACACAACCCTAATCCCAGGATCAAAACTCGTCAAAGACCGAGAGCAAAACTCGTCAAATCCGTTTCTACAAACCATACACACCATAACTCTCCTATATATCTCGAGCTCCCGTGCCTTTGCCACTACTAGACGAGCTGTATTCCAAGACTAAAGCATGTAGGTTGAGGGTGTAATTCAAATCCCGACATCCCTTTCTTCCTTCCCTTTTTTTGTTTCTTTTATATATATATATATATATGTGTGTGTGTGTGTGTGTGTACTATTATTATTAATCGATAATAACGATATACTAACATTTTTATTTTGCACTAACATTTTAATTTCTTGTTACTAACTTTTTTTATTCTAGCATTTTATTTTATGTACTCTAACCACTAACATTAATTATTTATTTACATTTCGTTATAATACTAATACCGTGTATAACTATATAATTTATTAACCATTTTCGGATTGAACGTGTTTAACTATGACTACCGCTCCAAGTCCGTTTAACCCCAACCAAGTCGCAACGGTGGTGGCGCCCTTTCGAGGAGCGCCGCCCTAAGCACTTAAGGGCATAACGTGATCATGGTAGTACGTAGTTGAACACGTCCGATGCCATTTTCAAGATTGGTACGAAACCCGTTGATGCTAAATCGAACATCACGTAATTTGTAAGGATTAGTAACGATGTCGTAACGCGGAGGGAATTAATTACGTCCTAATTCGATTCAAAACAATTTTACAACACCTTTTTCAAAATTCCCGATACCGGTCTCGTAATCAGAAAATACATATTACGAGTACCAAAAATCGAGCCGAATATAAATTATGCCATATTTTTATTCGACTCGGTTAACTATCGATTTTAAACAGATTACAAAGTTCGTAATAGCCACCCTTTACGAAATTGAGCAGTCGCTCAAACAGGGGGCACTCGATCGAGTGCCATAGCCCACTCGATCGAGTGGCACCCCAAAAACAAGGCAGGGGGCCTGTACAGGGTCACTCGACCGAGTCCCTCCTATCACTCGGTCGAGTGGTCCCTTTTGTACTAAAACGTGAGCTTTTAAACGTCATTTTAGCCTCGTCAAATATTTTTACGACTTTGGTCGTCACGTGTAAAGACTATCACGTGCCTACATTTTCAAAACCATGCATTGCATTTTCTAATCCATTCATTATTCACATTACTATATTGTTATTTCGACATTGCTCGTTATTTTGTTTTGTCCGGGTTGTATTTCTGCCCGTGTAACTTGTAACCTATTTATCGTTTTGCTTGCTTTTTATTTGTTTGCGTTTTACTGTTTACAAATGAACCTCGCATCCTAAACCACTTGGACGTGAATTAAATGCATTAAAACAACATAGCAACCAATTCAATATTTATATATCGTAAAATGTCGTTTGCATAACATTCCACCAAATCACTAGCGCGCGTATTAAAAATTCAAACGATATCTTAGTAGAGGCTGCTAAGTGAGGACGGGGTTGGGTGTCCTTTGTGGGCTTCCCAACACGTACCTTCATCCCCTACTCAGAACCTAGGTTTCCGGATGCCCGAAACCGTTGGCGCACGAGAGCCATTCGATATACGATACCCGATAACTCGACATTGGTATCGTAATGCAAAGGGACGAACTCCGCAAGCTCTAATTATTGAAGTGGGTTGTACTATGTGCACGGCCCACCAAAATATAGAGTGGGTTCGAACGGGCCCAAACTCCCACAAAGTTCGGTGGCGACTCCAACTCGATTTAAATTTCAACCCGAGAACCATCTCACATGAGATTCATTCGCCTACCCAAAATCGCGCGTGGCCGCGTCGGGGTGGACCTATGTCATGTCCACAGTTTGTTTCAAGGGTTTGATTTTGTTATCCTTGTCATCTTGCATGGATTTCTTAAACAAAAAGGTCACCATGTCTCTCAAACTCAATTCATCTTGGAGGACTCTTCTTGCCTAAATGATCTTTTATTGTCTTGAGGTACTTCATGACCTTGATATGGAGGGGACATTTGATGCATGGGCAGCCCTTGATACCCTCCATATCCTAAGTAAGATACTTGAGGAGTTCCACAAAATTGGTGAGGATGAGGAGCACAAGAGTTGGGTGGCGACCAAGCATTTTATTCCACCCCATATATTTGGGCCTTCTTGATGGGGATGGTAATTGGAGAGAAATCAGTTGCATGCATATTCATAGCATGAGCATTTTTGGCATTCGTTACCGGTGAATTGCTTCTTTGATCAATTTTTTCAAGCAATCTCTTCATATCTTGCATGTCATTTTGCAATCTATTCTCTTCCTTTTCATCGATTCTCTCAGTACTCAAATATTGGGTGTTTGCCGCCATTTTGGTTATAAACTCATTTACTTTCTCCACTGTGAGATTTTCTATTCCTCCTACTGTTGCCGCGTTCATCATCTTAGCATCTTCTTTATTAAGGCCTTGACAAAATTCACAAGGAGGTCACATTGGCTAAATTCATGGTATGTGCATTAACCAAGAAGGCGCTTGAATCTTTCCCAATACTCATATAAGGATTAATTCCTTCCTTGTAGAACTTAATGTTAGCAACCTCTTTTTTCAAGCTCATGGCTAACGGAGCGAGAAAATACTTATCAACGAAGACTCGCTTCAACTCCGTCCAAGACTTGATAGAATTTGGCGGTAAGTAATATAACCAATCTCGAGTCTCTTCCTTTAAAAAGAAGGGAAAAACTCTCAAATTGAATTGATCTTCGGTTCCATTACCGGGTCTCGAACTCGCATATGACATGAAACTCCGTGTTGTGTCTATGTGGGTTTTCCTCCGGTGAACCACTAATTTTGACAAAAATTGTAGAAAAAGACCCTTTAATTCCAAATGAATACCCTAGCTCTCCTACTTCCGAATAAACAATGCACATTGGTTGATGCACCAAATTGGGAGCCTTCAATTGTTTAATTGTGTGACTTGTCATCCTCCAACTTACAAAACTCTCACAAGAATTGTTAGAACGTCAAATTACTCAAATGCAATAATAGGACTCACGAAATCAAGGTAAAACACCCCAACAAAGACAAAATGAGAAAATTAACAACACAATTACTCTATATTACTCACCACTTAATACAATGTTGCCAATTCCCGGCATAGGCAACATTTGATGACTAAAGATTTGTACTATGTCGCACTAGACAATCCTAATCATGTAATAAAATTTATAACCAAATAAAAACACTAAGCTAAACAAATATAGTAGAAGCGGTAATAATTGGGACTGAACCACAAAGAATTAGTACAACACGAACTAATGGAGTGGGTCAAACAGAGCAACAAACGAGATCACACTACAAGAAGATTTGCACAAAGTAAAAACACGAACAATGGAGATTTTGGAAGTTTTATACTAAAGATTAGATCAAAACAAATAATGCAAATAAGAATAATCAAGAATATAGAGATAATTTTGGCGTAGCACCTAATATCCTTCCATCCAAACCACATGTAATAATCCTCCTCTCCAAAAAAAAACTAATATCCACCTATAACAATGATTAAAAGAAAGTAGAGGTTAAGAGAATAACTCATCTCACAACCTCTCTACTCAAATCCAATTCACACCAATTAAACTCATTAATGTAAAAATGGATAAGAGAGCAATAAGAAAAAGTCAATTAATCAAGCTAGGATTAACACAAGTATGAATAACCCATCACACTTAAGCTGAAAATCAACTTTCTAATCATCTCGAAATTTCCTACAAACTAAGCCCACAAAGATATGAGATTTACCCCGAACAATCAAGATTAACTAAAGCATTAACCCTAATTGGAGCATTAAATTCTCAACTAGTAAGAGAGGATGATCAAACTACATCAAACTATATGAAATTATAGGCAATAAGCATAGAAAAGTTTGAATAGATTAGCAAGTAGAGGAGAATCTTACAAAGGTTTATTTAAATGGGAATTCAATGGAGATTACACCAAGAAAGGGGAAGGATTAGCCTTCCATAACCATCTTTTACCCCAATCAATTAACTTTAGATTTAAACCCTAATAGTGTCTCTCTAAGTTCTTACAAACCTAGGGTATATATTTATATGTTGGCTCCTAAAACAAAGGAATTACGAAATGGGCTTAGTCTAAATTACAGCTTAAAATTGTAAAAATCCTACAGCGGTCAAAACCGCAGGCTGCGGCTGAAGAGCGCGGGCTGCAGTTTGGCAGGGGACGCAGGCTGCGGCCTCGGTCTATATCCAAGCTCCGCTTCCTTTCTCTTCAGCTTTTGCCTTCCGATTTCGAGCCTCTTATTTTACAGTAGATATGTGTCCTCGACTTTTATCACGTGCATTGACCCTCTCAGCTTCTTCAAATACAACTTATTTTGGTCTTATAAATCTCGGGGACGTCTATTGAGCTCTCAATGGGACTTGATTCTTTCGTTCCCTCAGACTAGGGGCGGACCTAGGGGTGCGCACAGCACCCCACGTGCGCACCCTTCGGTCTTAATTTTTTTTTTGTTTAAAAAATGACTGCTGCTACATATTTGTGCTTATTGCGTGAGAAGTGCACACTTGAAAGAGGAGTGGCGCATTGGTAACAAGCATGGTGTTTGCCGGAGTCAGCTGGGGTTCGATTACCCTTGAGCGCACTTTTTTACTCCACTCCCCAATTATCAATTTTGTCTTAATCTTACGGAGTAGTTAGATTGTTTTTGTTTTTTTGATACATTTTCCGTCAATTTTTGGTTTTTGTTGTTGTTGTCAATTGTGGAGTACTATATACTTGTTAATTTAAATATAACTAAAAATTGTAGAACCTAATTTTGGATTTTTTTTATTGTTATTTATTTGTTAATTTACCATTAATTTTTTAGTTGGATTATAACTCTTATAAGTATTTGAGTATTTCAAGTATTTTTTTTTATGTCAATTTTTGGATTTTGTATGTTGATGTCTACCAATGTTAATTAAATACGAAGTACGTAGTAATTCCCAACTGTGGAACCCTAATTTTGGAGTTTCTTATGTTACTCAGTATTTATTTGTTGGTTTACCATTGTTTCTTGTATGAGATGGTCTCATACAAGTTTGTGTGTTTCTCTAGTTGGGTTATAAATTTCATAGTGTTTTACTCAACTCAAATTAGTTACGACAAATTTAGTTGAGTTTTATTTAATACGGAGTATTTATAGTTTAACTGACGCTATGTAATTATGTGACGGCAGATGAGTTTATATTTTTAAATAATTATTTTTTATAGTATCCACGTTTAAAAAAAATGAACCCCCTCACTTAATTTTCTGGGTCCGCCACTGCCTCAGACCATCCCCAAGCAAAGTCATGACCTAGGTCATGGGGGGATAGTCTCAAGTTAATTAACAATTATATCCACAATTAGCATGACCCTTTACATAAAAAGGTCATGCCATGACCCTCTCAACTCAACCTGACCCCAAGTGATGACCTCTTAGGTTGTGAATGGGTAATATGAAACGGCGAGAGGAAAGGAAAAGGAGAGAGAACGTAGAGAGCATGCTTGACAATTAATGAAAATGAAAAGGTGATAGTGTACCATTAAAGTCAAACAAAATAAGAGGTTGGCAATAAAATTAGTATAAATTTTATAATGAATCTAGATAAAATAAAAATATATATAAAAAAAATGACAATATTTTTTAATTGTCTACAAAATGAACTCAATTTTGACATATTTTACCCAAACTTTTAAATATTTTTTTACATAATACAGTAAAAAATTAAAGTAAAAAATTAAAAAATTTGACAATATTTTTGTAATTTTTGTTGTACTATTATTCTTTTGTAATTTTGTCATTATTTTTTAGTTTTAGTTGGGTAAACATTAAATGAAGTCCTAAAATTCAAATCTTCGAACATTTATTAATTCAACAAATGAAAAAACAAATTAATTTTTTTTTTTCACTCTATATAATGAACTTCATTTTCAACACAATTTTGATTTTTCAAGTTACAATAATGATAATTACACTACATCTCAAGAAATTCCTAATATCGATTTAAATGAAAGTACTCCAAATTACATTCCTAACTTTACAGAATTAGTTTCGAGTAACCAAACTTTTCCAAAATATTGATGTGTTCAGAAATTTGGTGTCATTGTCTCAACTTCCTACTCAAGAATTTGTTGAGGAAACCCGAGTTATTGTGTCCAAAAAAACAAAAAACCACCTACTACTAAAAAAAAACTCAATCCAACTCAAAAATCGAAACTCGTAATTGGAGTTCTAAGGAGGATGAACTCTTATGTCCACTTGGTGTTTTGCTAGCACCGACTCAATAGTAGGCAAAAACCAAAAATCTATTACAAGATGGGATAAGGTATTCGAGTTATATGAGCAAACTCGGATAGAAAATCATAGTCAAAGTAAACTTTGTATTAGGAGTCAAGATGCTATGAAAAGTCATTTTAAACGACTCAATTTTCTTGTCAATAAATGGATTGGTTGCTATACTAAAGTTTTAAACCGACCACCGGCAAGCGGCACAAATATTGCCAACGACGTCGAATTAGCTTAACAATTGTTTCATAATGTCAACGATGGTAACGATTTCGTTGACTTTGATGTTTACAATAACCTTATGAGCAGACACCAAAAGTGGTCTTTACAAAAAAAACACTTTAGTGATATCGGGGACACAAGCAGTTCGGGGTCAAAAAGGTCAATGTCGGAGATGGATTCGAGTCCATCTAGTGTTAACGTTTCTACCCCGCCTAGTGTTAATGCTGTCGAAAACATAAACCTTCAACCCGAAGGACGGGAGGCAGCAAAAAAGAAACGTAAAGGTAAAACTCATGTATCTGGCTCTATGTTTAGTGCGGAGGATATTTCACGTTTTGAAGAACATAGACTCACAACTGAAGCACAAGTTCAACAACGACAAAGGAGGATCAATGCCGATTTAGAAATTGAAAGACTTAGAATTCAAAAAAAACAAAAACCAAGATGGAGATGACATTTTTTAACACATTGTTATCAAGGCAAGATTTGAACCAAAATGATCAAGAAATGAAGGATCGTCTACAAAAAAATATGTCTGATATCCAGTGAATTATTATGTTTTTATTGTTAATGTTTATTTTAAATGAATGGATGTAAAAAAAAGTCGGACCATCATTTTATACAGAGTATTAGCTTTTAATGGTGTTAATTATGATTTACGGAATATGTTTTTTTAATTGTGTCATGAAAAACAAGATCGAAAAAAATTACGTATCATTTAGTGAACTTTTATTCAAATTCTGTATAAATTAAATACACACACACATATACATATAGAGAGGGGGGGGGGGGGGATCAAGGGGTTACTAACTTCTTGAAAGTCTCTTAGTGTTGATCTTGGCATTCCATCCATCTTGGACGGATGGATGGCCTTCAATTTTAAAAAAAAAGGAAAACTGTCATTGCTGCCAAACATCCGCTCATCCAAATCAATCAGTACATTGCTTCTCTCCTCTACTCTCCCGCCTATTACCCTTCCCAATCTCCTCCTTTTCAATTCATTTCCTCAATTCAATTAATCTCTCTCTAACAAAACCCCATCAAATAATCTTCATTAAAAACTCCGACATACCCCGTCAACAAATCCGATCATACTGCGTTTTTAACACAACATACTCCGTCAGTAACTCCGATCATCATACAAAGGTAGGCTTCATCTTCATCTCCATGCTTTTTATTATTTTTCATACCTTTTTTTTGTATTTATAAAAAATTTCATCTTCATTATCCACAAAAAAAGAGGAACAACTTCATCTTCAAGATGAAGATTGAAGATGAAGTTGTTCTTTTTTTGTGGGATGAATGAAACTTGAAGATGAAGATGAACAAGTCATTTAGTGCGTAATGTTCTTGCAGAATTGCAAGGTCACACACTTTCAGTTGTATAGTCACACTCATTAGGTTATAGAATCACGCAGTTGTACACTCGTTGTAGTCACATATTCAGTTGTATAGTCACACTTATTAGGCTGTATAGTCACACTCGATATGTTGTGGAATCACACAACTGTAGTATACCTTGGGATTAAGGTATCATGCGTTTAATCATCTTCATCTTCATGCTTGTTTTATTTTTCATACCTTCTTTTTTTTGGTATTCATAAAGTTATTCATCTTCATTATCTAAAAAAAATGAAGGTTGATTGTGGATGAATGGAGGTTGAATATTTAATGAATGTTTAGATATTTTCGTTTTTTTTAAAGTCACAGTCGTTCTTTCATCCATATTCAACCTTCATTTTTTTGTTGATAATGAAGATGAATAATTTTATAAATACAAAAAAAAAGATATGAAAAATAAAACAACCATGAAGATGATGAAGATGATTAAACGAATGGTACCCTAATTCCAAGGTAATCTACAATCCAGATATTTGTTTTTATCTTTTTAGAGCATCTTTAAAATAATTAATCATCTTCATGCTTGTTTTATTTTTCATCACTTTTGTTTTGGGTATTTTATAAAATTATTCACCTTCATCATCCAAAAAGAAAAATAAAGGTTGAATATGGATGAATGAAGGTTGAATATTTATTGAATGTTTAAATAATTTGCTCTGATTCGTATGTATAATCATCTTTCTAATTATGAATGTGACTTTACTAATGATGATTGAAGTATAATGAACTGTATGGCTTTTATTTTTCATTTTACGGTTTCAGTTTTGTAATCACACACTTTAGGTTGTATAGTCAATCAGTTGATGTTGTATAGTCACACTCATTATATTGTAGAATCACACAAATTCTTGCAGTGATTAGTGTGTGTAATCATCTTTGTTAATGATGATTGAAGTATAAATAAGTACTCCCTCCGAGTTCCTATTATTGTCCCAAAAGGTTTTGAGATGAAAAATAAAGAAAGGGAAATGAGTGGTTGAAAAAAGAAGGAGGAAGAGAGAGAAATGAGAGAGTAATTGTGAACCATACATTGATGGCCTCAAAAGGAAAGTGGGACAAAAATCAAACTCAGCCCAAAAAGGAAAGTGGGACAACAATAGGAACTCGGAGAGAGTATAATTTAGTTATATAGTCACAGAGATTAGGTTATATAGTCGCACAGTTTATGTTGTATAGTCACACTCGTTATGTTGTAGGACGATCACAGTTAGTATGATGTATATTTACACTCATTATGTTGTAGGATCAGATTATGTTGTTTAGTCACACAGTTGAAGTTGTATAGTCACACTCGTTATGTTGTAGGATCACAGTCATTATGTTGTAGGATCACACTGATTATGTTGTATAGTTACACAGTTAAAGTTGTACAGTCACACTCATTATGTTGTACAATCACGCAGCTGTACAGTCATTGTAGTCCCATATTCAGTTATATAGTCATATTCATTGTGTGATTTAGAATGATTGTGTGTCTTGTCGCAACGAAATGGCTGGTGGAAAGAGGAATGTTGCTAAAAGGGGCGGTAGGAAGAAGAAGGTCATGGAAAATACAACGACTGACCACGTAATTGGACAACGTATTGTTGCGCACGTACCGGAGACCACCGTTAAGCTCTTGAGTGTTTGTATAGGATAAAATGTTTGCTTTAGGATGAACGTACTATATGTAAATGATGTTTGCTGGGTTAGAATGTTTTTATATATGTTTGACGTACTATATGTAAAGGATGGACTTTTTCTAAAGTAAATATATTTCTATCGCTATTTTATGGTTTCATAATCACGCGAGGTCTATAGCCAAAAGTGGTCGTATTTTTTTTTGTGTAAATGTGAGCATTTATATTTCAATCAAATATAGATGTACAATCAAAGTAATACATGTACAGTATGAAGAACTGGCTAGTACTCCTCAATCCGATCTAGACTCCAATTAGTCTCCTCAACATTTGGATTTCATCTTTTGTGTTATAAGCCCTATGGAGTAGACTTCTGCATCTATTTTAAACATCTTCCTGAATTTGTGCTATCACTTTAGTTGGATGCTTTATATGACCCTCCGTCCACGCTCCATTTCTTTCAAGCCAAATTGCGTGATGGTAAGCATTTAACACCAACGACTGGATTCTTCCTCTTGAGCCATTCAGCATTTCGTAGTCCGAGTATTTAGGGAAATCAAATCCAATCCAAAGACTCAAAGCATTACGTACCTGTCTACTGTAAACACAATCCAACATTACGTGTTGGGCTGTTTCTTCCTCTACTGCGCATAGATAGCAGAAACTGTCATTACAGTAGCCCTATTTCGCAAGTTTCACCTTAGTATTTAAACCATTGTTCACCATAATCCACAAGATAATAACGTGTTTGGCGATACACCAATCATCCCACACGAATTGGTGCCAGCTAACATCCGGTTCACTACCTCGCAGCCATTGATACCCATCTGCAATGGTGTATCCTTTGGCAGCCATGTTCCAAGAATTGGAACTGCTAAATCCATCTTTTAGCTTGTCTTTTGCTCTACATATCGATCTCCAAGTCCAAGAAACATCGGTCAGGGGCTTATAGTCATGCCAATCGTTCCCTTTCAGATAATAATGATTAATCCACTTAATCCACAGCTTATCGCTCTTCTCATAGACCCATTTCACCAATTTCCCGATTGCCGCTACATTCCAAATCTCAGCCTTTTTAATCCCAAGGCCTCCCTCCTTCTTTGGTCTGGTTATTCTATCCCAAGATACCAAGGAAACCCGGTTGTATTCAGAATTCCCCTCCCAAAGGTAATTTATGCATATTGCTTGAATTCTCTTCATAACTCCTTTAGGGAACAAGAACACATTTGACCAGTAATTATGGAACGTGTTGAGGACTGAATTGATAAGGACAATCCGCCCTGCATACGATAATTTCATGGCTCCGAGACTCCTTATCCTCCTGATCATTTTTTCCGCCACAGCCGAGCATTCAAGTTTCGTGAGCTTCCTAGATTTAATAGGGATACCCAGATACGTGAATGGCATTTCTTCTTCAGTGAATCCTGTGGCTGACACAATATCCTCTCTGATGCTTCTTGGTATACCATTAAAGTAGATAGCTGTCTTTGACACATTAAGATTTAATCCCGATGCCTTGGTGAAAGAAGATAAGACTCTCATGAGAAGCATTATTGATTGTGTGTCTCCTTTGCTAAACAAAATGAGATCGTCAGCAAATATAAGGTGGGTCAGCTTCAAGTGCTTGCACATCGGATGATATCTGAACGGCCACTTCTCAGTCGCATATGCCAATAGTCTACTCAGATACTCCATACATAACGTGAATATCAATGGTGAGATTGGGTCCCCTTGTCTCAGCCGTCGTTTTGCCTTAAAATAACCAAACATACCTCCATTTAAGCTTAAGGAAAACATTGGAGTAGAGACACAGTTCATCAGCAGCTTACAAAAATGAGCAGGAAAGTTCAGCTTCAATAGCAATTACTCCACAAATTTCCATTCGACCGAGTCATACGTCTTTTGTAAATCAATTTTAATCAAACATCTCGGTGACGCACCTTTCCTGGAATATAGATGAGCAATGTCTTGGCATATCAGAATATTGTCAATTATCGATCTCCCTTTTATGAATGCTCCTTGTGTATCTTGGACGATGTCAGGAAGAATTTTTGACAGCCTATTGCAAATGACCTTGAAGATTATCTTATAGATAACATTACAGCATGCTATAAGTCAAAATTGCTTCACCTCCATGGGCCTTTCATATTTAGGGATTAGTGTGAGGGTAGTTGCATTTAGGGATTACAAGTGGTCGTATTTGTATAGTCACACTCGCCATGTTGTATAATCACACTCCTAATGTTGTATACTCACACTCTTTACAAACATGAAATCAACTATAAAAGAAACCAACATGAATGGAAGTTGAATATTTAATGAATGTTTAAATACTTTTGTATGTGATTAATACTTTCGTTTTTTAGAATGTCGTTACTGAGGAAAGTCACAGTCGTCTATTCATCCATATTCAACCTTCATTTTTTTTGGATAATGAAGATGAATTATTTTATAAATACTAAAAAAAAGGTATGAAAAATAAAACAAGCATGAAGATGAAGATGATTAAACGCATGATACCTTAATCCAAGGTATTCTACAGCTGCGTGATTCTACAACATAACGAGTGTGACTATACAGCCTAACGAGTGTGACTATACAACTGAAAGTGTGTGACCTTGCAAATCTGCAAGAACATTAAGCACTAAAAGTTGTTCTTTTTTTTAATTAGAATGTTTTTACCGTCAATCAAAATAATATTTCCAACTAGAACATATTAATTAGAATGTTTTTTTAATTTGTTGGATGAATGAAGTTGGAAGATGAAGTTGTTCGTTTTTTTGGATGAACAAAGCTTGAAAATGAAGAAATTCTTCTTTTTTTGTTGAATGAATGAAGCTTGAAGATGAAGTTGGTTTAAATACTTTTGTATGTGATTAATATTTTTGTTTTTTTTAAATGTCGTTACTGAGGAAAGTCACAGTCGTACATTCACCCATATTCAACCTTCATTGTTTTTGGATAATGAAGATGAATAATTTTATAAATACCAAACAAAAGAAGGTATGAAAAATAAAACAAGCATGAAGATGAAGATGATTAAACGCATGATACCTTAATCCCAAGGTATTCTGCAGCTGCGTGATTCTACAACATAGCGAGTGTGATTATACAGCCTAATGAGTGTTACTATACAATTGAATATGTGACTATAATGAGTGTACAGCTGCGTGATTTTACAAAATAATGAGTGTGACTATACAACTGAAAGTGTGTGACCTTGCAATTCTGCAAGAACATTACGCACTAAATGACTCGTTCTTTATTTTTAATTAGAATGTTTTTAAAGTCAATCAAAATAATATTTCCAACTAGAACATCTTAAATTAGAATGTTTTTTTGTTGGATGAATGAAGTTGGAAGATGAAGTTGTTCTTTTAGAAATTCTTTTTTTTTTTTTTGATGAATGAAGTTTGCAGATGAAGTTGTTCTTTTTTTGTGAGATGAATGAAGCTTGAAAATGGAGATGTTGAAGATGAAGATGAATAAAGGTTGAAGAATTTGGGGTTAAATTTTAAAAAAAAAATTATGAAGACAAAATATTGAAATTATGAAACATGTAGAGAGTGACTGGTTTGATGAGTAGAAAAAATTTGGGTGATAGAAATAAATTAGTTTGAATTCTGTTAGAGATGTTGGTGTGATTGAAGTGTGAGAGGGGGCTGCTGCTGATGCTGCTGTCATGCTGTGACTGATTGACCTTTTGCCTTTTTTTTTTTAATACAACACACCATCCATTTAACCCATGATCAATGGACACAAACATAACTTCCCAACTTCTCAATCCACCACCAACTTCCTTGATCCCATTTCTATATATATATATAGAAGTAGGATCTTTTACACTTTCTCAAAATTTGTACAATTTACCTTCTTTTCCTAGCCATTAGATTTTATTAGATCAATGACTAAGATTAAATGCTTAATCCTGGTAAAACTCTATTTTTTTCTCCTCTCCCCCTCTTTACGTATCACTCAGTTTATTCCAAAACTTCTATTTTTTTCTTCATAAATTCAATTTTACATTCTCAATTTCGTTCTTCAATTTGTCAATCAAATCAGTTTCCGTTCAAGAGTAAATTTTCAGGTTAATCCAATTTCAATCTCTAACTTTTTAATTTTGTTCCTTTTCATACTTTTTTTTGTTAATTTTGAATTTCGATTTTATTGATTCTGTCGTAATGCAACTTCCTGTCGTAAATTTTGAGATCCTGTAATTTTGATTTCAATCATAATTTATAATTTTGATCTCTACATCCTGTTATGGTAACGGTTTAGGGGTTTCTACATTCGATTTTTGATTTCGATCTGATTTCTTTTTATTGATTATCAGATGAACGTTTTAGGGATTTTTGGGTAAAATCTAGGGTGAAATTTTTAGGTTATTGTATCAGATGAACATTTATCAGATTAACATTATTGATGATAATTGAGTAAATTCTAGGGTTTCTGGGTAATTTTGGGGGTTTAGGGTAATTCTCGGATAATTATAGAGATTAAACATCGTAATTATGAATATCGCAATACTTGAATATGAAAAATGAAATATTTGAATATAAACATTGAAATAACTACATTTATTTCATAGTAGAATTTTCTATTTTTGGTATATATAATTACTTTTATGAAATACCCAATTAATTTATTTGTTATGTTATTTCAACTATTCTATGCTATTGTTGCGGTTATTCTATATTGTTCTTCCAGTTATTTCATTATATTAGTTAATGTCTTTTATAGACAGTTATTTTATAGTATTTTTATTGTTATTCTATCGCACATATATGATTATTGTATTTCAACTTTTGTACTTTCAACTAACCCCTCTTTTTTGTTTCTTTTTTGTCTTTCAGTGAAGATTTTGATTTATGCTGGGTACGCCTTCAATGATATGCGAGATGTTTCAATCTACATAGTACTCATTTAGTTATTTTAATGCTTAAATAAGGTTATTGTATTTCAATTTGCATAATTGTCACAATTGAACACACTGTAATTGTTATTTATATCCAATTATTGTAAGGTGTTTATCCAGTTATTCGAATCCATAAATATAGTTATTGTAAGGTATTTATTCAGTTATTGTAATTGGTGTTTATCCAGTTATTGTAAGATGTTTATCCAGTTATTTCATAATGTTAATTTAGTTATTTTATACCATGTAGTATTCATTTAGTTATTGTTTCAAATGTGCAATTTTTAATTATTAATGATCACAGTTATTACAGAAGAAATAATGAATAAATTTATTGCAGAAATATATTGATTATAAAGAAATTGAATATAAAAACATTAAACTACAGAAATTGAAGAACGAAGAAATTGAACGAAAAACGGAGATAATTAAATTGAACAAAGAACAAAGAATTTTGTTATTTTTATTTTGATGTAAGTTGAACGTAATTTTTTTATTTGATTCTATGAAGAAGTTAGCAATTTTTTGTCAAAAGAATCCTGGGATGTGTAACTGTTAAGGAATATGAGATTTTTTGATGTAAAATACTCACATCTTAGCCATTGATCCCATGAAATCTAATGGCTAGCATTAAATGGTAAATTGTACCAAATTTGATAAATGCACCAGATCCTGCATATATATATATATATATTCATCTATCAATAACATAATTTACGTCACTTTCTTATTGTTACATTATTTTTTTAGTTTTTATTATTATTTTATAATGTCTGATACAAGTTCAACTTCAAATTCTTCAAATGACAATAATGTCAATCAAAATAGAATTTCGGATTACGAGTGGGAAACAGAAATGGATGAAGAATCTGAGCAACTACAAAACCTTATAGTCAAGTGTATCAATGAATATATTTCCAGAAATATGCAACATCCCATTCATGCTCCTAGACGGCCAAGGAGAAATATTGAGAGAAACCGTGAAGACGGTCATAACCAATTGTGGAATGACTACTTTATGGATCCGGTTTATCCCGAGGAGTTGTTTCGCCGCAGATTTCGCATGCACAAGCATGTATTCATGCACATATTTGATGCTCTTTCCGCCAATGACTGATTTTTTCAACAACGAGCCGGTGGTAATGGAAGACTTAGTTTCTCACCATCGCAAAGATGCATAGCTGCTTTAAGAGTTTTAGCATATGGTTCATCTACTGATTCAGTAGATGAATATTTGCATATGAGCGACACATCCGTCAGAGACTCTCTAAAATCATTCGTAGAAGGTGTGATATTTAATTTTGGGGAGGAGTATCTACGCAAACCCAACACTCAAGATTTAGCAAGGTAACTTCATATAGGACAGACTCGTGGATTTCCGGGCATGTTGGGTAGCATTGATTGCATGCATTGGGAGTGAAAAAATTGTCCAACCGCTTGGGCAAGACAGTATGCTGGGAGAAGTTCAAAGCCAACAATTATTTTGGAAGTTGTTGCATCGTACGATTTATGGATATGACATGCATTTTTTGGTACACCAGGTTCCCCAAATGATAATATTAATGTTCTTCAACGCTCTCCAGTACTTAACGATCTTTTAAAAGACTCTGCCCCAGCTGTTAATTTTGTGGTAAATGGTAAAGAGTATAACGTGGGTTATTATCTTGCGGATGGTATATATCCGGGTTAGGCAACATTTATTAAATCAATTAATGCGCCTCAAATTCAAAAGCATAGATTATTTGCAGCTCGACAAGAGAGTTGTTGAAAAGATGTGGAGCGTGCTTTCGGTGTCTTGCAAGCATGATTTGCGTTTATTAAACACCTGTGTCTTCTTTAGGATCAAACTATAATGGGGAAGGTTCTTATGGCTTGTATTATTATGCATAATATGATAGTTGGTGATGAACGAGAAACATATCTTAACTACGAAAACATAATCGCGGAGTTCAAAGAAGATAATATAACTTCAACGAGTGATGATCTGTATGAATATTGTCGTCGTAGAAAGTCGGCTCAAGATTGATTCGTAGAAATTCATGGCGAGGTTCGTGATCATTCTACTCACATCGCTTTGAAAAAAGATCTCATTGAACATATTTGGCAACACTTTCGTGACTAAAATTAGTTTAAGATGTATTTTAGTATTGCATGTTATTTTAGCTCATAAAATTAGTCATGTCTTTTTAATGTTATGTATGTGTTTTTAAAGTGTAAAATTATGTATTAAAAATATTATATATGAAAATTATGATTGAAATCGTCTTTCACATTTTAAAATTTTGCCGTCATTATTTTTTTTTCATAATATCCGAAGTAAAATTAAAATACTTATCTTATTCGAGTAGTCGTTGTTTTTCATTATGATATTTACAAAATTAGAAAATTGAGATTTAATTTATTTATATTTATGTTAATATTGTAAAAGTAAGAGAGTTTTTGGTGAGATGGGGGATTTGAAAATGATTGGATATGTTGGAAAGTGAGAAATAATTGAGTTGGTGACCTAGGTCGTGACCTTCTAGATGGGAGTGAAGGAGTTATGTCCATTGTCCTACGGATTAACCTTATTAAGTCTATGTATCCGATATGCCTTGCTAGAGGTTGATGTCGGGTTGGCATGTAAATGAGTTACGTGTCTGGTAATCTTAAGTGGGCCCATTGCACACAATGTGTACGAGATATTATTAATATATATATCGATATATTAAATATATCGGGTCAGTTGTAATACGGACCCAGATGCGTTGTCAGGTTATGGTAATTAGAGTTATACTAATAATCTAATAATGATAATTAGAGTTATGGAAATAACCTAATTCTACCTTCTCATCTCCTATATAAGAAAGTTCATATAACGAACCAACATACAGAATTAAGAGTATTGACTCATAATATATTCTTCTTATAAAGAGTTATAAGAGAGATCTAGATAGAAGTTGTGAGACGGTCTCACATACCTTTATACTAGCATATACGTCGCAGTTCCGTACTGATGGTAGGATTTGTCGTGGATCCCACCGCCAAATAAAAAACCAACTAGCACCTAACAGTAGTTAGGGTAAGTCGGGTCGGGTCCACGGAGACGGTGTTGCAAGGTTTAGACTAAATCGGCCTAAAACGAGACTAAATCACCAAACAAACACAAAGAAACAATAAATGGAAAACTATTGTGGAGGAGAGGTAAAAACTAGACTAACAATGAACTAGACTATAACAAGGCTAAATGAAATAACTAAACACAAACTAAACAATGAACTAAAGAAATGATGACTAACTAAGAAGATGAATCAAATATGGAAAGAAAGTGGGTTAGGTCGGGTTCATAAGAATAGTAGGGTGATCGGGTTGATCACGGGTATGGGTGCCTCCTAGGGCTAGGGTCGGTCCGGGCTCTCGCTACTTAGACCGATGTCAAGGTGAGTTCGGGCTCTCGCAACTTAGACTCTAATCGAGGTATGTCCGGGCTCTCGCAACTTAGACTATCCTCAACACTATCCTCAACATGACCACAAACAAGACAAACAATGAGTAGAGGAAAACTAGCATGAGAAGCATGGCCACTACAACTCAAACAAGCATTTCAACAAACACATGGTGTGCCAAGTATGTGACTAACCACAAAGATTCATCCTTTACCCCTAATCAAACCCTAATCACCCATATTCTACCCTTAATCCCCTTACTAACCCACAAGAAGACTACTCACACATATTCAAACTAACTACAACAATGAAAAGATAAAACAACATCACAATCCAAACATCCATAATGAAAGAAAACAAGAACAATAACAAGAACACTAAGTAAAGATTCAAACTTGAGCTAATAACAATGAATAAGAGTAAAGAAAGTTATACCAACACAAGATGAATAAAAAGATGCAATCTTGTATAAATAAGAAACCCCAAAATAATCCCAAGGTTGTTAAGCTTGGAGAAATCTTCAAGTATCTTCTTAATACAAGAACTAATTAGCTAAGATTAACTAGATTTAACTAAGGATTAAAGAGAGATTAAAACTAATGTGAGGAACTAAATCTAGGGTTTATAACTTGTCAAGAGGCTTAAGATAGTCTAGGGTAATCTAAGATACATAAACAATACAAGAGGGAAGTATTTATAGGGTTCCGTAAGTGAGAGGAATAAAAGAAGGAGGTGGAACAGAGACAGGGTCATTCCCGATCGGGAATGGGAAATCCCGATCGGGAAGAAATGATGGTCCCGATCGGGACGGCTTCACAGTGAGCGCCTCCCTTGCTCCACCTTTCCCGATCGGGAGGGCCTTATCCCGATCGGGATACTTCCTCTTTCCCGATCGGGAATATGCGATCTCGGTCGGGAATGCTTGACAGTGAGCAGCTATTCTTGCACTTCATTCCCGATCGGGTTCATGAATTCCCGATCGGGATGAGTCTTGTTTAGCTCTTCCTCGACTCCTTGTCGATGCTCGGTGCTCGGGGAGTCGCCGAATCATCGTTGCTTCTCCTCTTGGGTTCCATACGTGTCGGAAACGAGTTGAATCGTTCCGTTTCTTCGAGATGACCCCTAGGAACCTGAAATAATCTAGAAGAAGCATAAGTCGTCCCTAAAACCGCCCTAAGGAGCGATTTCAGCAGAGAAAACGAGACTAAATACAAGAAATAAACACTACAAAACGCACTTATCAACTCCCCCACACTTAACCCTTACTCGCCCTCGAGTAAGCACATACTAACTACTAAACTAGCCGAGTGGGTATTAGCGCACCCTACGCCCTTTCAACTCACGCGAGTGCACTTAGAGGAAAAGTGCACTCCGCAAGGCAAGTGGGGTCTTGCGACAAAACTGTGGATGCAACCGGACACAAAACACATAAACAAACAAGCATATAAACAAACAAACAAAAAATCGGTTGCACCCAAAAGAAAACAAATACCGCTTCCCTCAAACAAGCAGTGAAAGAAGCACCGGTTTAGGACTCGAGGCAAGTGACAACGTTCCCAAGCTAGCAATACAAACCAAAATGGACAAAACCCTAATAGTATGACGACAAAGCAATAAAAAACGTTGGTAACTTACCTCGGTTCCTCCTAACCTTCTAAGAACGTACCACGGGACGATCGGCGGGATGGAAAAAGGATGAACCACGGTGTTAGTCGACACTGTAGGTAAGTGAGACCCCGCCCCCTTTAGCAAAGAGCCAAGAGGGTCGTCCCATGTCCAAAACCGCCTAACTAGTCCAAGTAAAAAGGTGGAAATAATTGCAAAATGAGGGAAGACCGAATAATGCCGCTATCATCCTTCCTAGGGACTCGGTCCTTTGGTAGGCTCTTCACGGCAAAAGTCGGAAAAAGGCTTATTTTGAGAGGTAGGGGTTATTTTTGTGAATCGGGTTTTCTTTTGGCATTTTTTCTTTTCTTTTGCATTTTTGCCTTGTTTTGCCATGCCATTCTTTTTCTTCTTTTCTATTTTCTTTTTGGCTTTTGTGCCTTTTCTTTTTCTTCATTCTTTTCTTTCTTTCATTTTCTTTCTTTTTCTTTTCTTTGCCCTTTTGGCTTGATTTGGCTTTTTGGCATTTCTTTGTATGACAAGGAAGGGAGAATTCAACAAATTGCAACTTATTGTGTGGATATGTGTGGGAGGTAGGGTAATGGGTGAGTCAGGACGGCGCCTTCCCTTCAAACCCACAAAAAGTGGAGAACTTGGACTAATCAAACAATTCCGAACACGGTCACCTAAGGGACGGGACTCGGCAACCAAGGCCTTTTCACATCGTGGGTGGTCATAATGGTCAAAATGCAAATCCCGTAGTAAATCCCTAGTAGACTAGGTGGACTCAAGGTAAGAAACCAACGAATTCATTGATTTAGGGTCATTCTACTAGGCTAAAGTCCAAGACTCGATTTATACCACTAGGAAGGGAAAGTAGACACTCGCACACTAGCCTCTAAACCGGGTTTTCGAAAACCATTTACACACAAGACAAAGACTCAACGAAAACGAAAGAAAAAGAAACAAAAGCAACAAAACAAGAACAACACAAAACGAACACAAACATAACACAAACACCACCCCTAGCTTCCAAATGAGCAACCAACCAACATCAAACTTTACAAAGCTCCTCCCGAGCACACCACATCACATTCTCCTCCAAATTCCGCAAGAGACAAAGAAGGAAAAAGGGATAGAAGATGTTACCGGACATCTTGAAAGCTTTCCAAAGCCATCGGTGGTTTAAGCAACCTATAAGGAAAAGGGGGCAAACACACACAACAAAACAAATATACGAGACAATGACACAAAAGAAAAACACACAAAAAAGAAAATCTTTTTGATTTTTGTGAAAAAATTTCAAATTTTTAGGGTTTTTAAAGATTTTTCGAAAAACTAAGAAAATAAAACTAGCTACGATAGAATATCGCCCCCCCACACTTAAGCCGAGCCATGTCCTCATGCTCGACCGTAGTGCATGGGAGCACAAAAGAAAAGAAACTACGAAAATAAAGCTTAAAATCAAAAAAAGAAAAGTGGAGAAAATGGTAGAATGTGTCAAGCCGGGGTGTAGTCAAGTCACCATGGGCCGAGACAAGACAAGATATGGATGGGGGAAGAAATAAAAAGAAGGAAATAAAATGAAATGGGAGGGAAGGACTAGGTGTAATCAAGTCACCTAGCCCGGATTCCGCCTAAATCCGACTAAATCCTACAAAAAAAAGGTGAAAATATTGAAAATTTGGATTTTGAAGTGACTCTCGATGTAGTCACATCATCGAGAGTCGGGAGCAACCACACTAAGGCCTCGAAGGCCACCATGACACATAAGTGTACAAGGGGAAGGGAATAAACAAATGAAGACATGCTAAAAAAACGGAAAAGAGATGATAGTTGCCGTACTATACGGTTACCAACTCACTCGCTCCATCGTCTCATAAGTGAATATAGGCATGTAGCTTGTCTTTGCCGTTTTTATCCTTCTCCAATCGCGATCCGGTTCCATGGTTAGTGCAAAAGGGTAAAATGGGGTGGGTTTTGATGTGAAAGTCGGTATAATGTGAAGTGAAAGCGAGGTGAAAATGTATATGTGAGGTATGGGGGTCATATAATGTATATAAGGACATGTAGGGAGGTTGGGAGGGGGTACACAATGGTTGGGTGGACTCAAACAACGAAGAAAAGGCCAAAGGAGGACAGGGGGTCCATCCCGGTCGGGATGGGCCTTCCATTCCGGACGGGATGACCTCTTCTAGGCCGGGAAGAGTCTCCTAACCCTCTATAGCTCCCAAAATCTCGTTCCAAGCTTCAAAAACCGACTTCCCTTCACACAATCCAAGCTCCAACAATGACCACTCCTTAGGAATCACTTCCACTTCACACCTATTACAATAAACTCAAATAACACATCAAATTCCCTCCCTCACATCGCTCATCAATCAATCCAAATAATCAAGAATTTCACAAAACCAAATAATCTACAAGAGAAAGAGATATATACAAAGAGACGGTTCTTGTGGAACTCCGTCAAACCAAGGTGGTGCATTCTTCAATCTTTTTCAACAACCAAAATTTGTTCCATCTCCATCAACGGCACGAAGAAACAAGTCGAAGGCCCTAGCAAAGTCTTCAATCAAGCTTGAGACATAAGCATCCAAATACCAAGGCTCTTCATGACCTTGTCTCGACGTTCCCGGGGCGTCCCGATCTTGTAAGTTCAAAGGCTTGAACTTATGCTTTTGGTCCTTCGGGATGTACCCAAACGTCCACCGATCCTCATGTGGCCCCAAGAGAGGCTCATCCTTCTCCTTGCTTTTCAACTTGTCATCAAGCCCATGATATGGGCACTCATCCTCTTCAATCTCGGAGTCATCATCCTCAAGTTCACAAGAGTTCATGTTCAAGCTTTGTCCCGACTCTACCCCTAGATCAATGTTTTTCTTGGCTTGGATCATATTGCATGACTCATTATTGGCGGGCGAAGTGTTACCTTGGAGGTCAAACACTAGCTTCTCTTCGCCCAATTTGAAGGTGATCCTACCATTCTTCAAATCGATCATAGCACCGGCGGTGTGTAGAAATGGGCGACCAAGGATAATAGGAGTGTTGGCATCTTCCGGCATATCTAGCACGATGAAATCGACCGGAATGAAGAACTTACCGATTCTCACCGGCACATCCTCTAGCATCCCCAATGGTCGGTTGAATGAACTATCGGCCATTTGGAGCGTGATAGAATTACTTTTAAGCTCCTTCATCCCAAGTCGGCAACAAATAGAATAAGGAATGATGCTCACACTCGCACCCAAATCACATAATGCTCTTTCGATCTTGTAGTGGCCTATGGTGCAAGGGATCGAAAATCTACCCGGATCCTTCAACATTGGAAGCGTAGAACCTTGTATGAGCTCGCTCACCACTCTTGTGAACGCAATGGTCTCTTCCTTGTCGACGGATCTCTTCCTAGCCAATATTTCTCTCATAAATTTTCCATATGCCGGGATTTGGGTAAGTAGCTCGGTGAATGGGACATTAACATCCAATTTCTTCACAATACTAAGGAACTTGTCATATTGAGAGTCTACCTTGGTCTTCATTTGCCTTGTTGGGTAAGGCAACTTGATTTGGATCTTGTTTTGCTCAATAGGGGTGGACTCTTCAAAGGACACTTTCCTTTTACCCTTGTCTTTTGCTTGAAGTGGGGGAAGCTTGTCTTGTTGGGGTTTCTCAACCTCCCATAAGACTTGCTCCTCCATTGGATTATCAAAGCTTGAGCTCTCTTGAGTTGGAGGTGTCATTTTCCTTGTCGGTTCTTGCATTGGCTCTTGCTCACTAGGAAATTGAGGGGAGTCATAAGATGTACCTCTCCTTGTGGTGATGGCATTTACATGCTCAAATTTTGGTGTTTCACCTTGAGAAGGTAGTTGCCCTTTTTGTCTTTAGGAGCTCCCCGAAGCAAGTTGAGATACTTGAGTTTCAAGCATCTTCATACGGGCATCTCTTGTCGCGTTTTCCCCTTGAATATAAGCAAAGAGCTCTTGGTGGTTTCTTGATATGTCCATTTGACTTTTTTGCATATCCATCATAGATTTTTGAATGTCGAATCCCCGAGGTGGAGATGATGGATTATGCGGAGTATCGGTGAGGGCTAATGGAGTACCATAGTCATGAATAGGAGATCGACTCCTAGGCTTGCTTTCTTGATGGTTAGCTTGAGTTGCTTGTTGTTGATGGTTCCCTTGGAACCCATGAGAATTGCCTTGATTAAGGCCATTGTTGTGGTTTTGTTGTCTTTGGAAATTTTGGTTTCCTTGGAAACCGCCTTGATTGAAGTTCCCTTGTTGGAACCCTTGATTGTTGTTGTGGAAGGTACCTTGGTTATTTTGCTTGAAGTTGTTAAAGGGTCTTGGATTACCCACATAACCTTAGTAACCTTGGTTGTTGTCCCTTAGGGGAGGTGGAACATTGGGACGATGTTGTTGTTGATGTTGAAAGGCTTGTTGTTGAGGGATTTGATTGGAAGCTTGGTATTGATTAGAGTAGGAGGCACCTTGCTTGAATGCTTGAAAGGCATTCACTTGCTCAATACTTCCTCCACAATTCATAGGATCATGACCAACGATTCCACAAGTATCGCACATCCCATAATAAGGCAAAGGAGGTGCAAATCCCAAAGCATTCACCTCATAAATTGAGGCTTGGTTGGAGGAACCAATGCTTTGAACTTGAGTGAGGTGACCTTGGAGTTTCTTGTCAATGGTCTCCATGTGTGTCTTCAATTGAGCTCCAAGGTCAATGCTTAATTGAGTTATAGCATCAACCTCGTGCCTACCTCCTCGATTTGCCTTCCTAGGCCTGGAGTATTGCGAATTATGCACCGCCATCTCTTCGATTCTCGCCCATGTTTGGTCATCATCGACCTCGGTGAACCTACCATTGGAGCCCATGTTTAGTATAGTTCTTGAGTCCTCATAAAGACCGTTCCAAAATTGTTGGACTAAGAACCATTGTGAAAGTCCATAATGGGGGCACGATCTAACCAAAGACTTAAACCGCTCCCAAGCTTCATATAGGCTCTCTTCATCCCGTTGTTGGAAACCGGTGATGGAGGCCCTAAGCAAATTAGTCTTCTCCGGAGGGTAGAAAGTTTGGTAGAACGCCAATGCAAGCTTCTTCCAAGTGTCGATGCCCATGGTTGCCCTATCTAGACTCTTAATCCATTGCTTCGCTTTTCCAATTAATGAGAATGGAAACAAAACCCATCGGATTTGATCTTGTGTAACCCCGGGTTGAGAGATATCGTCGCAATAATCGGAGAAAGTCTCCATGTGTTGGTGCAGGTCTTCGGTGGGCAAACCACTAAATTGGTTCCTCTCCACAAGTTGGATGAAGTAAGTCTTGGCCGTAAAATTTCCGGCATAAGCGGCCAGTAGAGCATTCGGTCCCGGCAAGACGTCTTCCGTGAATGTAGAGTGAGAAGAAAACTTAGGCATTCTTGGATATAAGGGAGAAGATGGTGGTGTAGACGGTGTTGATGTAGATGAAGAGGGGGAACTAGGAGACGAATATCCAAAGGGATTGGTGAAATTCCCTTCGGCCGTCTCTTGAAATGCTTGCTCAAAATCGCTTCCTTGAGTTTGCTCTTGATGAGTATTGCTTGCACTTGGTTGAGAGATCCTAACCCGGTTAATCGTCCGTTGGCGAAAAGCTCGAAAAAGCCTCTCCGACTCTGGATTAAAGAGAAAGAATTCGCCTCCCCGCCTAGGCATACACTACACACTAGAACAAACGTGAGAACACCTAGTGCTTTATGGGCACAAGGTAACGACAATAAACAAGCACAACTAAAGACAAAAAGAAAAGAAAGCTAAGAAAATGGGAAAAACTAGAAAATATGCACAAGAGAAGGTAGAAGGGCACGAAGAAGGGTAACTAAGTCTAGAAATAAGCAAACAAAGTTTAAACAATGCACCGTCCCCGGCAACGGCGCCAAATTGATGGTAGGATTTGTCGTGGATCCCACCGCCAAATAAAAAACCAACTAGCACCTAACGGTAGTTAGGGTAAGTCGGGTCGTGTCCACGGAGACGGTGTTGCAAGGTTTAGACTAAATCGGCCTAAAACGAGACTAAATCACCAAACAAACACAAAGAAACAATAAATGGAAAACTATTGTGGAGGAGAGGTAAAAACTAGACTAACAATGAACTAGACTATAACAAGGCTAAATGAAATAACTAAACACAAACTAAACAATGAACTAAAGAAATGATGACTAACTAAGAAGATGAATCAAATATGGAAAGAAAGTGGGTTAGGTCGGGTTCATAAGAATAGTAGGGTGATCGGGTTGATCACGGGTATGGGTGCCTCCTAGTGCTAGGGTCGGTCCGGGCTCTCGCTACTTAGACCAATGTGAAGGTGAGTCCGGGCTCTCGCAACTTAGACTCTAATCGAGGTATGTCCGGGCTCTCGCAACTTAGACTATCCTCAACACTATCCTCAACATGACCACAAACAAGACAAACAATGAGTAGAGGAAAACTAGCATGAGAAGCATGGCCACTACAACTCAAACAAGCATTTCAACAAACACATGGTGTGCCAAGTATGTGACTAACCACAAAGATTCATCCTTTACCCCTAATCAAACCCTGATCACCCATATTCTACCCTTAATCCCCCTACTAACCCACAAGAAGACTACTCACACATATTCAAACTAACTACAACAATGAAAAGATAAAACAACATCACAATCCAAACATCCATAATAAAAGAAAACAAGAACAATAACAAGAACACTAAGTAAAGATTCAAACTTGAGCTAATAACAAAGAATAAGAGTAAAGAAAGTTATACCAACACAAGATGAATAAAAAGATGCAATCTTGTATAAATAAGAAACCCCAAAATAATCCCAAGGTTGTCAAGCTTGGAGAAATCTTCAAGTATCTTCTTAATACAAGAACTAATTAGCTAAGATTAACTAGATTTAACTAAGGATTAAAGAGAGATTAAAACTAATGTGAGGAACTAAATCTAGGGTTTATAACTTGTCAAGAGGCTTAAGATAGTCTAGGGTAATCTAAGATACATAAACAATACAAGAGGGAAGTATTTATAGGGTTCCGTAAGTGAGAGGAATAAAAGAAGGAGGCGGAACAGAGACTGGGTCATTCCCGATCGGGATCCCGATCGGGAAGAAATGATGGTCCCGATCGGGAATATGCGATCCCGATCGGGACGGCTTCACAGTGAGCGCCTCCCTTGCTCCACCTTTCCCGATCGGGAGGGCCTTATCCCGATCGGGATACTTCCTCTTTCCCGATCGGGAATATGCGATCCCGGTCGGGAATGCTTGACAGTGAGCAGCTATTCTTGCACTTCATTCCCGATCGGGTTCACGAATTCCCGATCGGGATGAGTCTTGTTTAGCTCTTCCTCGACTCCTTGTCGATGCTCGGTGCTCGGGGAGTCGCCGAATCATCGTTGCTTCTCCTCTTGGGTTCCATACGTGTCGGAATCGAGTTGAATCGTTCCGTTTCTTCGAGATGACCCCTAGGAACCTGAAATAATCTAGAAGAAGCATAAGTCGTCCCTAAAACCGCCCTAAGGAGCGATTTCAGCAGAGAAAACGAGAATAAATACAAGAAATAAACACTACAAAACGCACTTATCACGTACCCGTGTGGATACCAAAGGAGGCATCACGTTTGGGGTGCTTTATTCTGTCCGTGGGAATGATTTATTCTGTCCGTGGAGATTATTAATTCTGTCCGTGGAGATTATATATATTTCTGGGTTTATTATATTTCTTCTTAATACGTTGTTCCGCTGCAAATAAGGTATAATTGTTATCCCTCTACTTATGTCTTTTCCGTTAATACTCGTAACAGATCCTTGGGTTTGAGGGTTGTAACCCTACAGTGGTATCAGAGCCTCTGTTACGTAGTATTAATCTAATCGACGTGAATCTATGACTCATAATTTGTTATGAGAGATTCCACCCGCGTATTAATTTGATTATAATTTATTCGTGAGAATTGTTTTCACACGTGTTCTATAATATGTTATTGTTTGTTCCTGCGCATGCCACATCTCAACATGTTGATAGTTGTAATGATTAGGATTATTATTACTTTACAATTTTTTGATAATTATTTGATAAGTTATGTCAACATGGGTTTTGCGACTGGACTGCGGGCTGGGCATGCATGTTCTCTAATTTTATTGTGTATGAGACATAATATCATTATATCGGTGGTTCTATGATATGATTAGTATAATCGAAAACTTACAAAATTGGTTTGTATTTGCATGCAAATATGTCTTTCTTCGTGTTATGCGGTGAGCATATGAGATTTTCGATCAGGTTTAGGGTTTGTTTTAATTTGTGAATTTAAATAGTTAATTTTTGAAATTGATTCTTAAAGTTAATTTAAATCTAATAGTGATTATTTTTAATTTAATTTTCCCCTAAATTGACTCACTATATAATCTCAAATTTCTTTGTTGATGATGAGACTAATTAAATTAGTCAAGATTCGATTGAATTTGAGAACATAAAATTACTAGAATTTATTGTTGACGATGAGATCTAATACGATTAGGAAAAGACTCGTTTTAATTATAGTGGAGACGAAACAAAATGAGACCAACTCAGTTGGCACGAGAATTACTTGGTAGGCACGAGTGTGTCCCGGTCGGAACGGGATGACCCGGGCGGAAGGTTTGACCAAGACGACACAATATTTACTCGGACGACATGGTGTCGGGTCGAGCGACGCTTTTAAGAAAAGTTGTTTTCTTGCGTGTGTGTGTCCATTATGAATCAAGCATGGATTATACTTTTGTTTTTCCGAATCAATGAAAAATTAGTTTTCTAAATCGGCTAAATAATTTTATGCATTTTAATTATCATGTTACCATAAATAGATCGGGAAAAGAGTTTCTGGAGTCCTATTTGATTTTGATGAATTGTTCATCTATATGACAATTATAAGTTGTAGATCGATTGTGAATCGAGTTTTGTATATCCGTTCAATTTTTCCGGGTGGGAAATTGTTCCTCGTAGTTGGAAAAATGAAAGATATTGGTGAAATTGTTCAAAGCAAATAGTAATTATGAATTGTAATACGATTATGAATAAAAATATTGGATCTTTTAACTTGTTTTATGCACAAATCACTAGTAACAATTGAATTATTATGTCATACGATGCATGAATTTTATTGTTTGAGACTTGTGACTTGTTTTCTTGGAACTAATAGGTCGCCTTGTAAGTTGACCTAGTGACATGATTAGGACCCATATGCATTTAATCCCTCACACAAATATTAAGCATTGTCTTTCCAGAACTGACCACTACAACAATTTCATATCATTGGTTGAAGTGACTGCCTAAGCGGTGCTTTGCCGATGTGGGTAGACTTAGTAGGTGGGTAACCCACAGGTTCAGTTTTGTCTACTTAACATTGCATGCTATCAAGACGGACTTGGGCTTTGAGACAAATAGTTGGTGTCATATAATTACATATACATAATTTTGAAAAGATTATCATTATTAATTATCGTTTTACTTTGCATATACATATAGTTGTAATTTAGTCACTGTTATCACATTTATTAAACATGATTTTGAATTGATCAACCTCGTCGATTGGTATCTGGAGAATCTTTCTCAAAGTTAGAGATACGGATTTTGTCTTTGTGAAGAATAATTCCGACAAATTATAACCAATGCTAATGTACATTATGGACTGTATAATTAGAGTCATGAATATGACAATGTGTACCAAAATCAATTGTTTCAATAAAAGGGAACGGCTCCCATTAAGTGAGAAGATGTTAAAGATGATCCAATTAATATGTGTCATATGATGAGTGATTATGTTGATAATCAGGATATTTGGATGCTTCTTTCTAAAGAATTAGAAATTGAAATCGTTTCAGTTAGTCCTAAGTTTATGTCACTTTATTATGAATAAAACAGGTGACTTAATAAGGTTTATCACCTTTTAGCATGAGATGTTAAAAGACGGTTGAACATTGTATCAAGAAGGCAAATAATACTAATGTTCTATGAGTTCATTAAGAAAATTGTCTGAGATAATGATTAATGAATCTAAGACGGTGGTTAAAGTAAGGAAAGGAAAATTGTTATCATACCCAAACTTGCTCCCAAGTTTAGATTAGGTACGAAATTATTTATCATTAAGTAGTGATTCAATCATTAATGTAATGAAAAATATATGACATTGGTAGATAGCTTTCTAGAAATGTCTAGAAAATATGCAAATCAATTATTGAAGTATGACTTTAGGTGTGTATGTTACTAAAGTAATTGTTACTTTCATTCTACTGTTTTGGTATAAGACACCAAATGCAACTACTACATTGTGGATGTGATGGCTCAAAGAAGGTGGAATAATGATATATAAGTGAAGTGTTTTATGATGAAATGAACAAACGTTGTTGTTTCATATATAAAAGAAAAAATCACTTAATTTTACCATAAAGCTGAATACTGGAATTGAATAATTGTTATTCTTGTATTTGTCATAAGCAAGATTATTGATTCTGTTTCGTGTATGAGGATGAAAAGTTTTAATAAAAGTAGAACAATTGTTGCTCTATACCTTGCAAGAATATGAGGTACAGTAAAGCTAACATGATTGTTGAGCTCTAAATTCCTAGTAGTGAATGCTTTTATTTGTAACATAACAAACAATCAAAAGGTTTCGTCCCTCGACACGAGTTTTACCTATTATGATCACATTGTCCTTAATCCATGAGACAAGAAACATAAGAATAAGTTTCATAATGATGAAATTATAAACCTTATTGATAAGGATCAACTGAGGTAAATGGATCTTGTTTAGATGGATAAATGACATTAGAAGTGACTCCTATTAATTGTAGTGGGAGGGTACTTAGACTTGTTAGATCACACATATACAGATACGTGTGAGTTTAACTAGTGATGTTGTAAAAATGGGTAACACGTATTGTTTTGTTCATTTGACGAAATTTCAAATTGAATGCTTTGAATTGTTCAGGGAAATTCAAATAAAAGTAACTTGATAAGTTGGTACAAGTCGTTCGATATGATTGAAACAGGGAGGAATTGAACTAAAAGATTGTGATCATCTTAGAAGTAGTGAAAAGTGTTTCAAATTACATCAAACCATATTTGATATGATTTGGTCTATGATGAGTCATATGCAGATATTTTTGACGCTTTAGAAGCTTATGCACTATAAAAGTCTTTGTACAATGGTGATGAGATTGTCCATGTAAGTCGGAGAATAGACACCATATGAGATATGGATTGAAAATGTTCTAAAAGTCTTTTCTTAATTATCAAGTCTTAAAGTTTAGAGAAAATTGTTTTCTAGAACTTAGACTCAATTATGACATGTGTTTTATTAGGGGTATTATGTTAATTCTACAAACCATCCAATGAACAAAACTATTTTGTTGCATGGAGTGGTATGTTTCTTTTAAAAATATGTAATTTTTAATAGAAACAGTGGGATTAGAATCGACCTTGAATTGTTCAAGATTAACAGGAATTCTCTATAATTGTTGAATCAATAGTGGGAGTAGAATCCATGAAAAGTCATGATCATCTTACCTGCGAAATATTACCCTACATAGGTTTGACCTATGATGAAACAATAATGGGCAAAGACTCCAAGAGTCACATGAAGCCATAAAATCTAATAGATTCTATATACCATAACTACCAAGTATAGACTTTGGTTAAATGGATCTTATAGTGAAGAATAGTCTTCAATATAAAGATGATATGGATTGATATAAGAGTATCTATGAAGCATAGTTGCTAGTTTATGATTGATCTCATAGTAGTGACTATGGAAAAACCTTTTTTACAACATTATGATTAAGTCTATTATGATTGATTTAGCATTTTGAATGTCATCGCTCATTATGATGAGTTTTGGACATATATATGTGAAATACATTTATTGAAAGGGATGCAATATGATGTGTGTGCGACACATTGTATGAATTTCATATTATTAAAATTGCTAGGCAAACGTGATTATTCTGATTTGATTGGAGCATGGAGCAAGTATCTTCGTTCTCAATGTGGTAATTCAAATATGTTTGTTTTCCTTTGAGACGAAGAAAGACAGTGTGTATAAGAGGCTAGTGGGAGTGCATTTATCGCTATTGGTATGTAAGTGACATACTTCTTTAACTAAACGACATTTGATTGCTTTGCAAGAAATGTGTTTATTATGTGCTCGTGTGACGAGTAGATACTAATCTGGTGAGTGTCACTAGAATGCTATAATTGTTCCTTTCGGCTTAAGAAGCAAAAGGGGAATTATTTAAGAGATGCACATGATGTGATAAGCGAATTATTGTAAACAAGTTACAACGATTCATAATTCCAAATAGACAAAGATGACGTGAGATTGTAATCTCAGTAAACTTTGTTTTGGATAAGAAGTTGTGTGTTGGAACGATTCCAAAGGACAACTTTATGACTAATATTATAACTAAAGTTAGTGTTCTATAGCTTTTGAAGCAAATAGACGTTTGATTACGAATCAAGCACACACTCAACTTTAAAGTTTATAAAGCAATTGTTGCTTATGAAGTTAACAGTTTGTCTTAATTGAGAGAAGGTAGATTGGTCATATGCTTGTAAATAACCGATACAAATGTTGTATGTTCCAAAACCTCCTCTACATAAAGATCATATTGGTTATGATCGGTATAAGACGCATGGGCGAGTGGTCTTAGTACTTTTAGAGGTGTTTGGTTTAGTGGGAGTAATTTCGATAATTGATTTATGTATGACATATTGTCATTTGGTTAATGTAACCGAGTTTTGTCCCTAAATAATTTACATTGACGAAATAGATCACTAAGTACGTGACTTAGTCTTGGAACTCTATTTGGATGATGTAATTATTTGTCTCTAGTCAGGGTATTGTGTTGGGACATTTGAATACTCTTAAATGACTGTTGTGTGAGTTAGTTGATGACTAAGTTCCTTGAGTCATAGGTATTGAGATACTAAACCAGGCACACTGGTGTATGTTAAGAACATGCATTAGACAGACCCGTCGAAAAGGATTTTACTAAGATTTTGCTTAGTGTCAGTAAAGTTCTTTGCAAGTTATGAACTTGTACGGTCTTTAGACCTGAGTCTTTGACTATTTTGTACATGTGATGTGTATGCTTTGATACTATTCCTCGCCAGCTGTGAAAGGGGGCTATGGATAGTTATTGGGCGTGCATGGATCATGTGATAGGATGTGGTTAGACAAGAGGGGATTTGCTCTTCCTTTATTGAAGGGAATTTATTGTTTCTTGGCCACTCGAAGAGTGTGACTTGTGCAAATGCGTGGCCGCGCTCAGATAGGATGATTGTCATCTATCTGCTCTTTTAACAAGTCAACTCAAAGATTCGAGTAAAAGATTGAGACATACGAGGATGACACTTCTTCTTACCTTATTCTCAATTGGAGACAATAGCAGCAAAGAGACTTAACGTGTTTCGTGAGAGGACATGTACAAGTGGGAGACTGAAGGAGTTATGTCCCCTGTCCTACGGATTAACCCGCTTAAGTCTATGTATCCGATATGCCTTTCTAGAGGTTGATGTCGGGTTGACATGTAAATGAGTTACGTGTCTGGTAGTCTTAAGTGGGCCCATTGGGTCACACACAATGTGTACGGGATATTATTAATATATATCGATATATTAAATATATCGGGTAAGTTGTAATACGGACCCAACTGCGTTGTCAGGTTATGGTAAATAGAGTTATACTAATTATCTAATTATGGTAATTAGGGTTATGGAAATAACCTAATTCTACCTTCTCATCTTCTATATAAGGAAGTTCATATGATGAACCAACATACAGAATTAAGAGTATTGACTCATAATATATTCTTCTTATAAAGATTTATAAGAGAGATCTAGAGAGAAGGTGTGAGACGGTCTCACATACCTTTATACTAGCATATACGTCGCAGTTCCGTACCCGTGTGGATACCAAGGGAAGCATCACATTTGGGGTGCTTTATTCTGTCCGTGGGAATTATTTATTCTGTCCGTGGAGATTATTTATTCTGTCCGTGAAGATTATATATATTTCTGGGTTTATTATATTTCTTATTAATACGTTGTTCCGCTGCAAATAAGGTATAATTGTTATCCCTCTACTTTTATCTTTTCGGTTAATACTCGTAACAGGTCCTTGGGTTTGAAGGTTGTAACCCTATATGGAGGGTATAGATGGGTTAAGATCAATAAAGTGGGATTAAGAGAAAAATGGGTGGTGACCCAATTAAATTGACACTTGTTTGGGGATGGTCTCAAGGACTTGTCCCAAAATAGAAAAAGTCATCGTAAATTGACATAAGAGCCTCAAGATACCTAAATTTATCGAAACCCGAGTCAGACACACAAAATAGCTTAAAACGAGTCCATAAGACACTAAAACACCACGATACGAGCCTTATTATCGTGGTTTAAACACTCTCATCACATAATCTGGAAAATCTTACCTATGTACGACAAATCAGTTTCATCCTTAACAAATGATCCTCCCTACCACAATTTCAAAGTAACAAGCTCCAATGGATTCACTTAACTTAAGAAAATCATTATACATTTATGGCAACAATACGTTGACGCGCGTCATATTGTCGCCTATCTAACACGATCAAACAAAATTTATAAATTCCAACTAACTACTACGTAGTAGCGGCAAGTCGGGATCGATCCACAGGGACGGTCGAGGGTAGTCTGTCAAGTCTAAGTATGAAAGTGATTGGGGTCGAGAAGGGGGGTTTTGGACGAGATGAACTAATCTAATTAAACGAGATAAGAAACTAAAGCGAGAAACAATTAAAGGAAAAGGCGTTAGGGAGAGTCGGGGAGTAGGAAATGAAGGTAAGGGTGCAATCGCGAGAATTATCACAAGATGTATAAGGGAGGTGTCACCTTTCGGCTTCCCTACCAACCAAGCCTAAACCCGCTTTCGCGACGAATAAACTAAAGTTTCAAGACGGAATTACCCAAACCACGAGTTTCCCCATATTGGTTCGGGTGAGTCAAGCCAACCTAGGTAATCAAGCTAAGTCAATCAAGACACAGCAATCACAATCAAGACAAATCACCCTCAAATGCAACACTCTCACAAAATAAAACCCGAATCTAGAATTCCTACTCCCCTAGCCCCCCTAACTAAAATTTACTCACTACCCATACAAAACATAATAAAACTAACACTAAGGAGACTAGGAGAAGGATTAAACATTCTTAAACTCTAGGAGAGACAATTAATCTAAGACAATAAAGGAAACTACACTAACAAACAAAAATAAAGAGGAAAATAAACAAACACACAAACTATGGAGAAACAAACAAAGGAGAGAGAAAAACAAACAAACAATGAAAAACAACACTAACATAAAAATGACAAGACAAACAATGGATTGCCAAAAAACTAAAAATAAAACTAATTAATGGAGAAAGGGAGAGGAAAGAAACTACCAACAATGGAGAAAACTAAAGGAGAAAGATGAAGTTTAAAATAAAGCTTGAATCTTGGAGGAGAAAATACAAGAACTTTGTCACCAATTCTTGCAAAACTCTTCAATCTTCAAAATAAAACCCAAATCTTCAACTAATGATGGAAGCTTGATTACAAATTATAGAGTAGATTTAATCTAAACTAAGAAAACTTACTAAATCTATGGAGTTTTTCTATGTGAACTACTACTACTACTACTATGGAGATTCACTACACTACTCTACCCTAAAGAGGCTCACTTAAGGCACAAATTGAAATGATAACCTAGGGTTACTATATATACTAAGCCTTAATGGGTCACACTACTTAAGCCCATAATCCAATCCTTCTTCCTTTAGTTTTGACCTTCACCCTATGCATCTTCATATGACAAAACTTCACCCTATGAATCTTCACATGGCAAAACTTCACCCTGCGATTGACGAGCTAACACCACCGGGTGAAACTTCACCCGGTCATTTCACCCGGTGAAACTTTTTCCAGTTTGCAATTTTGGCGTTCTTTTACCGCCGGGCAAAATTTCGCCCGATCATTTTGCCCGGTGGTGAGTGTTCACGAAAATCTTCGGGGAGGTGGAAAATGTCGTCGGGCGAAATTTCGCCCGGTGATGACTCATCGGGTGAAACTTCATCCGGTGATCCTCCGCCTCTTTTCCGGTCTCTTTCCTTGTCGATCGATTGGATTACTTGAACTTTTAGTCGTGTGCTTTGCTCTTCGGACGGTTTCCCTCTCTCTCATGCTCATAGGAGCTCAGACACGTTTTTGGTCGAAAATCCTATCAAAATAGATAGAAAACTACCAAAAACACGTAAAATGCAAAAGAGAGACACTAATGCGAGAATTACTCAAAATAGGGCGATAATCGCGCTCAAGTCTCGCAAAACGGAGGAAAAACGGGTCTAAATGGGAGGAAAAACGGTCCAAATTTGACACACAACATACGTACTTGCAATTACTGTAAAAGCAATCAATGACAATCATCTGCAGAATAAACAAAAAACAAACCAAACAGATTAAATTAGACGACAATCAAGGTTAGGTTTTACGAAATTAAACATAACAAAAAGCATCATAATTATTATGTTTTTCGTGAAAGATTAGTGAGTATATTATATGAGTAACCATTACAAGAGTCTAAGAGACATACCCTTTAAAACTGAGATACAACTATACAAGTCACCCAGTTCAACATAATGTTCTTGTACCAGGACAGACCTTTAGTACATAAATTATTCATCCTTGTTGGAAATATAGGGTCATGATGGTGGGAAATGCCGTGGGTCCCCACCGATCATGATGTGAGTTAATATGAACCTTGAAACAAATACGTGAAGGATGATAGTAATCTGAAATGAACGTAAAACAAAGTAGCAAAACAGATTGTAAGGATAGTTTGTGATGATGAATAAACCGTAACCAAGGGATAGTATGCTTAGTGAAGTAGACCTATACTTCAACAAAGCGGGTGCTAAATCAAACACGCGATTGAAGTAGCGAGTTTAGAGCTTGTAACGCGACTAACTCTAGACTTTGTCTTGTAAGCAACAAGGACGTAAAAGAAAGCAATGCTTTACTCAGTTTTGTGTATAAATCTTGTGTGTCTTATTCATCAAAGTTTACGGCTATATATAGCCTACAAAGTGTCCTTAAACCTGGATGGTCAAGGTGATAATAACAAAGCTACATGGTGATAATAACAAAGCTTTAGGAGCTAAAAACAAAGCTTAAAGAGAGCATTAAAACGCGGCACCCATGTGAACTAGGAGCTAAAAACAAAGCTAATAAGGAGCAATTAGACGTGCACACTATGTGAACACAATCAGCCTCAAACATCCTCTTAACTCCGGTGCACTCCCCATGCATGAATGAGTGTGAACCCAAGTTAATGCCTTCATAAGACCTTGACTATTTGCTCTTTTATTCGACCCACACACGAGCTAGCTCACCAATTGAAGTAGGCACACTACTAAGCTGGTAGGAGGTGCTAATGTGGCTGAACTAGGACCATTAGGAGCTAATGTGCCTTCATTGAACTCTTTAGTAGCTTCTTCATTCGGATCATCTCCTCCCCCTTGAAAAGGAATTGTGCTCAATTCTGAAATGCCATCCTCAACAAGATAAGGAGAGAGATCTCCCACTTTGAACGTGGCATGAACTCCATAATCTTCCGGCAACTCCATCTTGCAAGCATTGTTGTTTCCCTTGTATGGAACTTCTGGTTGTGGCTTCAACTTGTTCTTCCTTTTGCTTGGAAACCTCTCCTTTCTCAAGTGAACCAAAACCAAGTCACCCTCTTGGAAGAGTCTCGTTTTTCTGTTTTTGTTGGAACTTCCTTTGTAGGCTTCCTTGTTCCTTTCCCGAATCACTTCTCTAAAGTACAAGTCAGGCCCTTTGCTAGCTTCATCCGTTGTGTAACAAACACTGAAGTGAGTCATTTCGGAGAATGGCAAGTACTCCCTTGGTTTGAAAGGACTCTTTTCCTGCAAAATAAACTCATCAAAAGTACCAAGAGCACCAGCCTTGCACTCGGTGAGTACATCAGCATCCATGGAGTAATAGTCCTTCAAAGTCCCAAATCCAAGCGTGCTTGCATCTAAAGTGGATGAGTGTGTGTAGTGACAAGATAGAGCATTAGCCACGACATTGTTCTTAACATCTTCATACCTTAAGACTTCATGATCTTTACTAGGTGTCAAACCAGCTGGTAATTCATTAGGAATGACAACACCCAGTTCCTTTGGCAACTCCTCGAATTGTTTCCATCCAAACCCATTATCAATCCTAACTGGTTCCTCTATAGTATCCATGTCAAGGACACGCTCCCCCTCTTCAAGGGTATGTCCTATCACCCTTTTACTAGCAAATATGGAAAGTTTGGGTTTCTTGGCTCGATTAGCTAACATGGTACTCAACTCTTGAGGTGTCATGGGTTTCAGCACAATTTTCTTACCCTTGTCTCTCAATTCGTACTCATTCTTTCTCCCATGGTGAACTACATCCCTATCAAACTGCCAAGGGCGGCCTAATAGTATGTGACAAGCATCCATAGGAATAACATCACATAAGACCTCATCAACATAGGAACCCATGGTCAAACCAACTCTTACTTGTTTAGTGACCCTCACTTTGTTCCCGTTGTCTAACCAATGTAGTGCATAAGGGTTAGGGTGATTAGTGGTGCTTAGACCTAATTTAGTTACCATTTCAGTTGAGGCAACGTTGGTACAACTACCTCCATCAATTATTAAACTACACCATTTGTCGTTCACTTTACACTTAGTATGGAATAGTTGGTATCTTTGTTCGGTGTCATGTTGAATGGGATTAGCATGTAGAGTGCGTAGTACTAAGAGTGTATCATATGTCGGGGGTTCATAAGCCTCAAAATCCTCCTCTTCCCCTTCCCCTTCCTCGTTAACATTGAAAACAGCCCCTATACGTTGTTCCTCTTCCCATAATTCATCCCTAATAGTGATCACTTCTCTTAAGATCACAACTCTTTTATTAGGACAAGCGTTTTTGTAGTGACCAAACCCTTGACACTTGAAACAACGTACTTTGGATAGACTAGTTTCAGTGGGTGTTTTAGTAGTAGATTGAAGTGGGGCTGCGGGGTTATTCTTAATAGTGAGGGGTTGATTAGCATTAGTAGGATTGAACCTATTACCCTCATCAGTTCGTGGCCAAGTATGACTCTTACTAGACTCACCCTCATGTTTTGCCTTCCCTTGTGCCTCAATTTTTAGACACAACCCACACAAGGTATCAAAATCAGAGTATGGACATAAATCAACCGTATTAGCAATACTACGATTTAACCCACGTAAGAACCTAGCCATTTTTATCTCTTCATTTTCTTCTACTTCCCCCATTAGTACTAAGTTCTCAAACTCGTCAATGTATTCACTAACACTCATTTTTCCTTGCACGAGATTAGCAATCTTTTTGTATAAGGATAACTTATGTGTAGTTGGAACATACCTCTTACGTAGTTTACGCTTTAAGGACTCCCAAGAAGAAATCTTACCCTTTCCATCCCTGGTGCGTTGTACCTTAAGCCCTCATACCAAAGGGAAGCCCTTTTGCTTAGCTTAAGGATTGCATATTTGCACCTCTCCTCGTCCCCCAAGTCCTTGAAGTCAAAGAGCTTCTCCATGTTTCTCTCCCATTCCAAGTAGACTTCAGAATCAGTACCACCATTGAACTCAGGAAGTTCGTTCACTTTGATCTTGTCCACCGGTTCCCTTCTTGCTTGGAAGCGAGAATTCCTGGGCTGGTAGTTCTCCCACGCCTTCTTTAGTTGTTCCAAGAAGGTAGGATCTTCAAAGTTCACTACTCCTGCCATGCTTTACGTCTAAAGGAAGACCAAAGCTCTGATACCACTAATGATGTGAGTTAATATGAACCTTGAAACAAATACGTGAAGGATGATAGTAATCTGAAATGAACGTAAAACAAAGTAGCAAAACAGATTGTAAGGATAGTTTGTGATGATGAATAAACCGTAACCAAGGGATAGTATGCTTAGTGAAGTAGACCTATACTTCAACAAAGTGGGTGCTAAATCAAACACGGGATTGAAGTAGCGAGTTTAGAGCTTGTAACGCGACTAACTCTAGACTTTGTCTTGTAAGCAACAAGGACGTAAAAGAAAGCAATGCTTTACTCAGTTTTGTGTATAAATCTTGTGTGTCTTATTCATCAAAGTTTACGGCTATATATAGCCTACAAAGTGTCCTTAAACCTGGCTGGTCAAGGTGATAATAACAAAGCTACATGGTGATAATAACAAAGCTTTAGGAGCTAAAAACAAAGCTTAAAGAGAGCATTAAGACGCGGCACCCATGTGAACTAGGAGCTAAAAACAAAGCTAACAACGAGCAATTAGACATGCACACTATGTCAACACAATCAGCCTCAAACATCCTCTTAACTCCGGTGCACTCCCCATGCATGAATGAGTGTGAACCCAAGTTAATGCCTTCATAAGACCTTGACTATTTGCTCTTTTATTCGACCCACACACGAGCTAGCTCACCAATTGAAGTAGGCACACTACTAAGCTGGTAGGAGGTGCTAATGTGGCTGAACTAGGACCATTAGGAGCTAATGTGCCTTCATTGAACTCTTTAGTAGCTTCTTCATTCGGATCTGATCAAGTAGAGTCCAACTAATCCTAACGGTAGCTAGGGTAAGTCGGGTCGTGTCCACGGAGACGGTTATGGGTGTCTAGACTAGGTCTACCTAGAAACAAGGCTAAGTTACACAAACAAACACAAAGAAAGCAATAATTGAAAAACTATGATGGTTGAAAGGTATGGAAATGGAGTAACAATGAACTAGATAAAACAAAAGTTAATTAAAACAACTAAAGATTAGAAACACTAACTGTAGACACCCGCATTTTGACTGCCAGGTGTCTATGGTAGTTTCTTAAAAAAACACCCGATGATGATCGGACGCTAACGTGCTTCTATGCGCTCGGATACGGGCTCAAACCCATTAATTGCTGGCTAACACACTTACAGAGTACAAATCTCACAAAACCAACCTTGAATCCAGGCCCAGTGGATCATTCCGAGTTAAACAGAACTAATTTGGGCCAAAACCGACACCAGAATTAAAACCGACTTTTTTTTGCGATTGGGTCAACCCCGGTCAAAGTCGTTTCCGAGATACATAAAACAACCCATCAAGCATCCAAAGTCAAGGTCCAAGTCAATGGACCCGCGCAACCCATTTGGGCCACTCGATCGAACGCCCGACCCACTCGATCGAGTGGGCCTGCTTCGAGCCCGGCTGCGGGCGTGACGGGCCACTCGACCGAGTTAGCCACCTACTCGGTCGAGTAACCCTAACCGGGTGCCCTAGCTTTGCCTATATAAGCAACCCCTTGCACACCCTTCAAGACAACTTTTTTCGAACCCTAACTTTAGCACCCTCGCAACCCTAATTCTACACTAAGCAATTCTACAATCAAACCCTAGCCCTAATACTAGGAATCAAAACCCGAGCCACCATAACTTAACCTTCATCCACCTCGAAGACTCTTGTGTTAGAGCCACGGTTACGAGTTCGATCCGAGACAAAAACATGTAGGTTGAGGGTGTCAAAACCCCGTTCTCTTCTCCTTCTCTCTTCGTTGTCCATCCTCCTTTTCTTCGTCTTTTTTTTCGTTTCTTTTTATTTTGTTCATTGCATCATAATATCGATAATACTATTAATATCAAAACATTAAAATACTTATCGATTTGTGTCAAATAAGAGGGATATCGGAATAAGAAAACACGAATATACAAGTGTACTGCACACAGCGTTGACGGTCGCTTATTCCGGTATCCCGACTATTTGATTATTGAGATAAGTTAACTTAAACAATAATTTGTTATTATTTTTGTCGGTATCATCATTAATCTTGCATTCATCAATTTTAAAACCTTTTTCAAGACAAGTTTTTTTAATAATGGTCGAAACCCGTTGACGTGGATCCGACATCACAGTCCTTAGGGATTTATTTCGATGTCGGAGAAGCCGAGGGAATCAAGTCCTCTAATTTAAGCAAAGTGTCGATTCGTTAGATCCGATACCAATTTCATAGTTGGATGTCGAATCTAACAATCTAGTCAATTTAATTCAATTAATTCGATTTCTCGTTGATGCTAACGTAGATGTCACGTTGTAATTATGACGCTACAAACGCGGAGTGAAATTCATATCGTTTTGATTGACTTAAAATGACTCAAATCAATTTTCTTTATTTTTTCGCTCTAGTATTCCGTATCGATTCAATAATCGAATACGGGATATAACGAGCATTTAAATTTAGAGTCGGGTATAAATTCAATAATATTTATATTCAGTTCAATCAAATTGATGATTTATAAAGAACCTGAATCGAGTATAAGTCATACAATATTTATGCTCAATTCGGTAAAACCGCCGAACTATCGAAAATCAAAAGCAATTTCTAAATCAATACAAAATTGCGAACGAATTATAATTCGTACAGGGGGCACTCGACCGAGTGCCTAGCCCACTCGGTCGAGTGGCACCCCAAAATCGGATCAGAATGCTTACTGCGACCCCCACTCGGTCGAGTCTCACAGTGACTCGGTCGAGTGGCCATGTACTCGACCGAGTTGGCCAATAACTTGGCCGAGTATGGTCTGAAACGCAAAACAGAAACCTTTTTTAGAGTTTCACTCGATCGAGTCCATCGACCACTCGATCGAGTGGCCTCATCACGACCAAAACCGAGAGCCGAACATTCTTCTTCTTTCTAAATTCGATAGTATTTTACGACTTAGGTCAACACGTGCCTAATTAATCACGTGTATTACTATCTTTTCAAACCATGCATCATCTTGTTTACATCATTCAATTCAATTCAACCTTTGCACAAACCGTTATTATTCGTTATATCATTGCTAACAGTTTGTTTGTTTCCTTTGTCAATTTTTGTCGTTTATTTTATTTTACTAAAATGAACCCGCATGCTAAAATTCAACTTCGACGTTAGAATTAATTGCATTAAATTGACTTAGAAACCCTTTTCAATTCTCATCACATGTTTAGGGAAAATAATCTTCGCATATCATTTTTCCCGTTCAACTAACGCGCGTATTGGAAAGTCATTCGAATTCTTAGTAGAGGCCGCTAATGTGCGGGCGGGGTTGGGTGTCCTTTGTGGGCTTCCCAACATTTACCCTCACCCCTTACTCAGAACCTCGGTTTCCGGATGCCCGAAACTGTTGGCGCACGAGAGTCATTCAATACACAATATCCGATAATGTCGGTATTGGTATCAAATGCAAAGGGACGAGCCCAATAAACTCTGACATCGGAAATGGGCCGTATTTTGTATACGGACCACTACGACATAGAGTGGGCTCGAATGGTTCCGAATAACCACAAAATTCGGTGGCGACTCCACATAGACCTAAATTTCAATTCGATCCATTCTCATATGGAGATTCATTCGCCTACCCAAACCCGCGCGTGGCCGCATCGGGGTGGATCTATGTCATGTCCACAATTTGGCGACTCCGCTGGGGATTAACTGATGCGTGACTTACCATCGGCATCCTCAGGGTGAGACTCGAATAGAAATCGTTTGACTATTACAATACGTGTTTTAGTTTTACGGTTCATGCATAACCCATATTTTCCCGGGCCGGTACTGGTGACCGACGTCCCACTATACCGTTGATGTACTCCAATATGGATGTGTCAAAAGGTGTCCATAGTCGATTCGAGTGGGTTTCGCGGCATGTTCTAAGATCAACTCGACTTAGAGAGTCCGTCCCGATCAACGTCTAGACTATGTACACTGGTATAGACCCTCTTAGACCGACCGAGACTTAGTGTAAAGCATACATGGCGTCGTTATAATGCTTGTGTGACTACGTGCTACTTGGTTTCCGAGTCGTTTTCAAAATATGTCAACTTTTCAAAAAATTGCATCTTTTTCAAGACATTCGATTTCAAAACCCGGGACATGCCGAATTTAGGACTTATGATTTTACTCAAAATGGCCTGTTTTCTAGACGGTATGCTGCCCAATTCAAAACTCAAAATTACTTTCAAAACCCGTGGCCCAGTACTCTTTCGTTTTTCTCGAAAATTGGGCCCTCAACCGAGTTTTCTCGGACTTTTTCAAAAACAATCAATTTTCAAAACTTCCCTCTTCTTAGGACTTCCCATATATAGCAGTGTCGGGTCATGTCATAAGTTGTCAAGGTCTCTAGCGTCGAAGCTCTGTCGATCTTACATCACGGGTTTCTTCCCTATCCCAGTCCGCCTTATTAGACTAAGGCAAGGCCCACCTAAGTAGGACATACTCTTACGAAGGAGGGCCCGTCAACACAATCGAGTCAAAAGTCTGGGGATGTCTCACGTGAACCTTCCTTCGAACAGGACTAGGCCCACTCGCCGAATCCTAAGGAAGGCCCACACTTCACAAGTCACCCGTCTAGGTTTCTTTTCTCGAGTCATTTCCTCTTTTGGTCTTGTTCGGGATGTACTTGCTATTCCGGGATTTGGGCTAGTTTCTGATTACGCGGTATTCTTACAGACAGGCCACCCGCAACCCGACATCAACGCAAAATGGAAGAGTTGAAAGATGCCCTGACCAAGATCGAGACTCAACTGACCTCCATTCAGGCTAACCAAGCAACATTAGCTACCCGCCTGAGCGCCGTGGAGAAAACGGCCCCAGTTGAAGGAGCCGAGCCCACTGGGCCCATAGCCGAGTTGATCAGTGTTGTTCGTAGGCTCGAAGAGCAAGTCCACTTATCGACGAACAACTCGATCCACACCGAAAATGCTCGTACTTATTCACCTTTGAATGACGAGCTACCTGCCAACCTCCACTTGACGGGCATTCCTATGTTTGAGGGTACCGAAGACCCGGTCCATCATATCCGGGCCTTCAAGGACTTCATCATGGCGGTCAAAGGGGTAAACTCCACCATGTTCAAGCACCTATTCCCTTCCTCTTTGGAGAAGCATCCCAAGGCCTGGTTCTACAGGCTCGACCCCAAGAAATACAAGACTTGGGACGATGTGGCGACCGAATTTGCTCGGAACTACGCCGATAACACTGAAATCCAGACTACAATGCTTACTCTGGAGGTCATGGCTCAAGAGCCCAAAGAAGGGTTCACAAAATACTTTCAAAGATGGAGGGTCGAGAGCGTGAAGCTGGTCGACAAGCCCGGCGAGAAGGCCCTAGTGGAGGCTTTTGTCAAAAATCTCCTCCCATCCTACCGTGTCCATCTCCGGTATGCCATCATCCCCAACTTCGCTATCCTTACTGAAATGGGCACGAGAATCGAGGATGACTTGAGACTGGAGAGCCTGACTAAGGCCTCTACTAAAGGTTATCAAGGGGCTAGTTCATCTACAAACAAGCCCACACCTGCAGCCGCAACTCGCAGCATCTTCGACGAGGTAAACCTGCTTGACACCTCATCTAAAAAGAATACACCAAATCGGGTATTCACAGATATAGGGACTACCTATACTTATGCCTTACAAAGGTTATCTTCAAAGGGCCTGATCCAACCGATAGGCCCAACCGCAGAACCTCCAGTAGAAAAAAGGCCCAAAACTTATAATGCCCAAGCCTACTGTCAGTATCACCGGGGTAACGGGCATGATACTGAAAAATGTTGGAGGTTAAAGCACCTGATCCAAGATCTTATCGAGAGCAGGAAAATCCCATTGCTCGGAGACGAGCCGAGCAACAAAGAAAACCCGTTCAGCGCCCATGCTATATTCTCGGGAGAGGTAATAGATTGTGCTCACCTCATTTCTCCTTTTATCCAACAAATCAATGGGATATGGTTCAATGACGAGGACGATGTCTACTTAGCCAAAGGGGAAGTTGTCCCCATCACTCTCGAAGAGGTCCGAAAGGCTAAATCTAAAGCCTCAGCCACCAACCACCTCGCCGCAGCCGGGCGTTCTTCTCCTATATCCGTCACTGAACCTGCCAGGACGGAGCATACCCTCGAAGAACCAAGCCCGGACACGGCTCTGGTCCAGCAATTGAAGAGGGTTCGAGCTGACTTAACTGTATGGCAACTCTTAGTTAGCTCGCAAGCTCATCGGGAAGCACTGACTAAGGCTCTCGATGAAATCAAGGTCGACTCACAGGCTACCCCATCTGAAATGGTAGCCACTATCATGCCTTATCTTAAAGGCAAATCCAAGGAAGAGGGCCCACTCATCACCTTCTCTGAGTCCGACCTACCGGTATTTGGGCCTAATCATAATCTGGCCCTATACATTACCGTCATTTGCCGAGGCAAATACCTCCCGATGACGCTTATCGATGACGGATCCGCCGTAAATGTCCTTCCCCTAAGGACCGCAAAAGCCCTCGGCATCACCGATGCCGATTACCTTCCGACGACGCAGACCATCCAGGCCTTCGACGGAAGCCCAAAACCTGTTGCCGGGGTCGTTAAACTAACGATCATAACGGGCCCGATCGAAAAAGAGTTAGAGTTCCAGGTGATTGATGTCACCTCATCCTTTAACCTACTACTAGGGAGGCCGTGGATCCATGCAGTCAAGGCCGTGTCCTCTACCCTACATAGGAAAGTGAAGATGCCACTTCGGGACGGCATCATCACACTAGAGGCTACTCCTATCACCGTGGCTAGCTGTAATGCCACAAACCGGACCGAACCACGAGGGTTCGACTTCGTGGGCTTGATTGATGAGGCATATATCTTCAAGCCTTACTTCACCGTTAGCATCGACACGATGCTACAAAATCTAGGTTACCTACCCGGAGCCACCTCAAGGCCGTACCTTCCGGCGGGGAGGGTCATCGAGGTCCTGGACAACGGAGAGTCTCGGCTCGGTTTGGGATATACTATGAGCTCGGAAAACGTGGGCCGGGCATATGCAATCAAGTTCGTCACTCCCGTGTTTGGGGCGATCCAGGTGGGCCTCTACCAACCCACCATCACATATCTCGAGACCAAAACAGCTCGAGAATGCAACTACATCCCTGACGATATATTCACCATCGTCCAGGCCGAATCCCAGGAGGATGAAAACAATTCTGAGCCCGTGCTGGGGCTCTTATTTGGAGAAGACAAGGCCGTCCCCGCTCCGAAAGACGACTTGGTCAACCTGATCCTTCGCAGCGATCGGTTTGACCCAACAAAGCTGATCACCGAAGTTGGTGCAGATACAGGGAAGCGAGCCTGGAGGAAGACCATCAAGTGGACCGACGGTCAAGGACGGGCCTACAAGCTGACCACCGGCGAGGGAGACATGCCGGATACCGAGTCTGAGTCAGAGTCAGAGTCGGAGTCTGAGTCCGAGTCTAGAGGGTCTGGCGCTAGAGTCGAGTCTGTAACCCCTCTTCCCTTATCCACTGAGGTCTCGGGGCCTGTCCCAAGACCTCTCCCTATCCCGCCACTGACCAACGATCAGATGGCCGCTCTTTTCGAGCTTTTCACAAAATTTACCATTAATAATAATAACGAAAACCATTCTGCTTACGACTTGTCTTATTTCCAAAATTTTCTCAATCTCAAAAATTTTATATGCAATGACATTGAGAAACCCGACGAACAGGTACCTCTACCTCCACATCTGATTGAGCAGCTCGAACAAAGGGACTCCCGAGATCCGGTAATCGAAGAAACCGAATCCATCAATGTGGGAACCACTTTAGAGCCCCAGATGCTTAAGTTGGACCTATCCTTAGATCCAGAGGAGAGAAGACAATTTACAGACCTCCTACAGGAATTCAAAGACGTTTTCGCATGGTCCTACAAGGACTTGCCGGGTATAGACCGGGAAATAGCGGAGCACCGAATACCCATCAAAGATGGGTGAAAACCGGTAAAGCAGAAGCTCAGAAGGATGAAGCCCGAATGGTCTCTTAAAGTCAAGGAAGAGGTCGATAAACAATTCAAAGCGGGCTTTATACAAGTATCTGAATATCCAGACTGGGTTGCAAACATCGTGCCGGTACCCAAGAAGGACGGCAAGGTGCGGGTATGCGTGGACTTCCGGGACCTTAACAAGGCTAGCCTAAAAGACGATTTTCCGTTACCACACATCGACATACTGGTGGATAACACGGCCGATCATGCCCTTCTAACGTTCATGGACGGGTATGCTGGATACAATCAAATCAAGAGGAGGACATGAGTAACACCACCTTCATTACACCATGGGGGACTTACTGCTACACCGTCATGCCATTTGGTCTTATCAATGCCGGGGCCACTTATCAACGGACCGCCACTACTTTGCTCCACGACATGATGCATAAGGAAGTGGAGGTCTATGTGGACGACATGATTGTCAAATTCAAGGACCGAAGCGGGCACATCTCGGCCCTATGAAAATTCTTCACCCGGCAACGTAAGTACAACGTGAGACTAAACCCACAAAAATGCAGTTTTGGGGTAACGTCGGGCAAATTAGTGGGCCATATCGTTAGCCAACGCGGCATCGAGGTCGACCCAGCTAAAATCAAAGCCATCACCGAGATGCAACCACCCAAGACCGAAAAAGAAATACGGGGGTTTCTCGGGAAAGTCCAATACATCAGCCGGTTCATTTCAAAATTAACCATGGTATGTGAACCCATTTTCAAGAAATTGAAGATAGGAGAACAGGTACTATGGGACGATAAATGTCCAAACGGTTTTCGATAAAATCAAGGAGATTCTGTCTGCTCCGCCAGTACTAATGCCACCTCAACCCGGCCTGCCTCTGGCGTTATATCTAACAACGACCAGACAGTCGATTCAGAAGAACGGGCTATTTACTACATCAGTAAAAAGTTCCTCGAATATGAATGCAAATACACAATGCTCGAGAAAACGTGCCTGGCTCTGGTTTGGGCCACTAAAAAGCTCCGACATTACATGCTGAGTCACGAGGTACATGTATTATCCAAAATGGACCCTATCAAGTACCTGTTCGAGAAGCCCATCCTCAACGGCAGGATGTCCAGGTGGACTTTAATGTTATGTGAGTTTGACCTCCAGTTCGTACCATTAAAAGCCATCAAAGGCCGGGTGGTAGCCGAGTTCCTTGCCGAAAGCCCAATATCTGAAGAGGACCGCACCGACACTTGGGCCTTTCCTGATGAAGACATATTCCATACCGATACGGAGGTATGGGATTTGTATTTTGATGGAGCATCCAACTTTCGAGGATTCGGGGTCGGAATTCTACTGATCTCACCACAAGGGGAACACACTCCCTTGTCCATCAAATTGGACTTTCACGTGACCAATAACGCAGCCGAATACGAAGCATGCATTCACGGGTTGCAGGCCGCCGCAGATTTAGGGGTAACAAACCTCCGGGTCCACGGTGATTCACCATTGGTCATCAATCAGGCTCTCCAAAAATGGAAAACTCGGAACGCCAATCTCGTGGCTTACCAAGCACGGGTAAGGGTTCTAGAGAAACAATTCCAAAAGGTAGAATACATTTATCTGCCCCGGGAAGAAAATCAATTCGCAGATGCACTTTCCAAATTAGCATCTTTACTAAACATCCCGGATCACCTGACAAGCATGCCAATCTGTGTTGAAAGGCGGTCAGAGCCGGCCTACATCCACGCCATTCAAGATATCGAGATAACTGACCCAGAACCTTGGTATCAAGCTGTCCTAACCTACCTGACAACGGGAGAGTACCCCCCGGAAGCTGAAAATCGGGCCAAAAAGGCCCTACGAAGATTAGCAACCCATTTTGTTCGAACTGATGACGGGCAATTGTACAAAAAGACGGCACAGAGGGCTCTACTCCTATGCATCGACAAAATACAGGCCGAAAAGGTCATGGCCGAGGTCCATGATGGTGAAAACGGCCCGCATATGAACGCCCATATGCTAGCCCGAAAAATCATGAGGCTCGGGTACTTTTGGAACACCATGGAAACAGACTGTCAGTTGTATGTCAAACACTGCCATAACTGTCAGATCTTCGCCAATGTACAGCATATGCCATCTTCCCTATTATATACCATGACATCACCATGGCCATTCTCGACATGGGGTATAGACATAATTGGGAAGGTACACCCTTCCGGGATGGGAGGACATTGCTTCATTTTGGTGGCCATCGACTACTTCACCAAGTGGGTAGAAGCCGAGTCATACCGTGTCTTGAACGCCAAGCACGTGGCCAAATTTGTCCAAAATAAGATTATATGCCGATACGGGATCCCTCACGAGTTCATCAGCGATCACGGGACCCACTTTCAAGCCGAAACTGCCGCATTGTTGACCAAATATAAAATTCAAAGACATACATCTTCGCCTTACCGACCTCAAACAAATGGAGCGGTAGAAGCAGCCAACAAAACAATTGTCCCCATACTTAAAAAGATGGCTGAGAATTACCGGGACTGGCCCGACAAGATACCTTTTGCCCTATGGGGATACCGAACTTCAATTCGCACCGCGACCAGGGCAACCCCATATTACTTGACATACGGGATGGAAGCGGTCCAACCAGTCGAGGTAGAAGTGTCATCCCTCAGGATTTTACTTGAAAGCCAAGTACCTGAAGCAGATTGGGTCCAAGCCCGATACGATTCGCTAGTCCTTTTAGACGAACGGCGATCACGGGCCCTCAATAATATCCAAATATATCAAAAGAGAATCCAACGGGCTTTCAACAAAAGAGTTAGACCCCGAAACATCAAAGAAGGGGATTTGGTCCAAAAATTGGTTCGTGCCTTACTACCGGTTGACCCAAGGGGTAAATTCAAACCCAACTGGGCTGGGCCATACTTAGTCAAGAAGGTTCTATCAGGAGGAGCGATGAGGCTGACAGATTTGGACGGGAACGAATTCGTCAACCCAACCAACTTGGACCAGCTGAAGCGCTACTACCCATAAACCCCATCTCAATGTCATTTGCAAAAATTTATAAAAAATTGTCTTTTTATAAATTTTAAAAAATTATAGACAAGTCAATAAGCTAGAATTAATTATTCTACTGTCACACATCTTGAATTAATAATCCTGATGTATTTCGAAAATTGCAAAAATCAATCAAATCAAATTTTGAACTACGTTAGGTTTGATTCCGCCATTTGCGGATACGTAGGCAACCCTTCAAAAGGGTACAACCACTGCAATAAACGAAAGATGGGATCGGTGTTCAATAATATGTCCTTTATTAACATCTTGATAACCTCGGGATTGCAAAAAACAAAAACAAAAAAAAAAAAAAAAAACGGCATTCACACAAAAAATCACACCACAAAAATAATAATAATATTCAAATAATAAAATAAGGAGACTAGTAACCGGGCATATTCCCCTTCCCCTTGTCCTTCGGGTCGCGTGGAGCCTGAGGTCTTCGGGGTGGTGACGAGCGTTCCCGAATCACAAGTGGAACCTCTTTAGCCCGGGCCCGTTTCTTTGGCGACGGGTCTTCAATCACGGTCTTCGGCCCAAGTCGGGCCCACACATGCTCAGGCAGTCTATCCCGTGGGCCAAGTCGGTCCTGCACGGGTAGTCTTGGGCCCAGTCTCCTTTCCAAGTCCATCTGGGGGCTCACTTTCCCCCAAGCACCTTTAGCACTAGACCCTTCAGCTTGAGTCTTAGTCTTCTTCTTGTGACCAGACATTAGACGAAGTAGGGTGGCTGGAGTGTCTCCTTCATCAAAGAACCTCCTGTTGTCTTTGGCCTGCTCCCTTCTCAGCAGGTCGAAGGCTTCATCGACTTTCAAAGCGGCTCGGGCTTTAGCATCTCCTGCTTTAGTCCACTTCGTATAAGAATCTGAAACCAAGATTGAATGGCGAGATTTGACAATGGGCCAAGTATGCCGTGTGTACCACCTTTGCATCCAGGTATCACACATTACATCAGTCAACTGGGTAGGGTCACTCACAACCGCCTCAACTTCAGGGATTCGCTGGGTCCATCCATACTGCCTTAATATGCGATCTGGATAGAGATGAACCGTCTGCTTGAAAGAAAGGATCACCTGATAGCGGGCTCTGTCCCTCGGGTCCAAGCCACTCCAAAGGTAGATGGGCCACCACGGAACTACCCATCGAATTAACGGGCCGCCATGAAAAGACAAAACCTCGTCCCAATACTTTTGCGTAATCTAACGAGAAAAGTCAATGGCTCGCCTCCTCGTCATCACCTGGTTATGACGATAGTTGCCCGCATCAAGGGGGGGATCTATCACTGATAGCCTCTCATATAGCCAAATCTGCAAAAGAAAACAAAAGGATGAGATTCCAAGGCAAAATAGGCGTTCGCCTAAGGCCACTCGGTCGAGTGCTTGGGACACTCGGTCGAGTGGTACCCCTGAGCGCGAACAGAAGGCTCTTTACGAGGGCACTCGATCGAGTGCCAGGGTGACTCGATCGAGTAACACCTCCGAAGACAGATCAGGAGAGTTTCATCGAGGGTACTCGACCGAGTGCCTGGGTGACTCGATCGAGTACCCCTTGTAGTAAAAAAAAATTTGTCGCAAAAAAAGTCAAAAAAGTCGAAAAAATTGAAAAAGAAGCCAAGTGACATACTTGCAACAAACGGGTGCTCCCGGTAAGGCGAATGAATGAGTCCCTTTTGCGATCGTCCAATCCTTGGATAATCTCGCCCGTGATCAACCAAGCCGGGCTGTGCTCAGTCTCCATCAGATCCACTACAGTCAGAAGACGGGTACTTCCCATACAGGACAACAAGTCCATATGACCCTCAAAAGCATATACATGGAGCATGCAAAAAGAAAAAGCCCTACGGCTGTAAGCCGGTCTAACCCGAACATCGAGAGAATTCATAAATTTCTCAGCCAAGTCGATCAGAGAAATTTTATCACCATCCATCATACGGGACACCTCGTTGTGAGAAAGCCCTAGAAATTCTCTCAACTTCCTCCTCGGATCATAGATCGAGTACGGGACGGCGGGACGGAGTATCGGGTTCCATCCTCCTATAGCTGCAATCTCCTCAGGTAAAGGGCAGACTTCGCCCCGAGGGAAAGCAAAGACATGATATATGTCATCCCAATAAGCTAAGCAAGCGTCCAGAAAATAGCGGTCAACCACCATCTGACGGAACACAATTGGGTTATCCCCGTCTGATTCAAAGCCACCCTATCTGCATCCCTAAAGCGACGGGACCACTCCTGCAACATCACACTTAACCTATCGATTCCCATGGCTAAACTTCTTAATAAGATGAAAAGATTTTTCTTAAGAGAATGAGAGAGACTTTCTTTTAAGAAGAGTTTGTTTGTGATGGGACTTATGAAGAAAATCAAGAGCAAGGAGGGGCTATATATAGCATTAGCCTTGCAAACTATTTAGGAAAATTTCCTAATCACAATAGGAATCGAACCACAATCCTAGTCTCAATACTAGCGCGGAAATCTCCATCCCGAACTTTCCTAATCTTTGTTAGGAGTCAAAATATCATTCAAAAATCTCAAGATTTCAAATTTCAAAATTTCAAAATTTTCAAAATTTCAAAACCATTTCTTCCCCAGCGCGAGTCATTTTACTACCTACGTGTTGCATGCATTTTATGTAACCTATACAGGTACGACTCAAACAGGGACATGCAAACCGCTACACCTCCCCAGCATTTTCACGGGATGGGCCAACACACAGGCGCACCCAGGACTTACGCGACAAGTCCAATTCCCCACGGAGTTATCAGTTCAGGTATGACTTCTAACTTATGGCTGGCGAGCCCTTCACGCGAGTCTAATGGACTATAAACGACCCGGCCGGAAGTCCGCCAGGTTTCAATCCTCGATTGGCCTGGTGGATACTCTGACTTTCGCCCTGTCCAAGCCTCGGTCAGAGTGGGGGCTCTGTAGACACCCGCATTTTGACTGCCAGGTGTCTATGGTAGTTTCCCAAAAAAACACCCGATGATGATCGGACGCTAACGTGCTTCTATGCGCTCGGATACGGGCTCAAATTCATTAATCGCTGGCTAACACACTTACGGAGTACAAATCTCACAAAATCAACCTCAAATCCAGGCCCAGCGGGCCGTTTCCAGTCAAATAAGGCTAATTTGGGCCGAAACCGACACCAGAATTAAAACCGACTCGTCACAATTGGGTCAATCCCGGTCAAAGTCGTTTCCGAGACATACCAAACAACCCCTCAAATATCAAAAGCCCAATTCAAACTCAAACTCATCAAATACCTGTGGTCACGGTCCAAAGCGAGTGACCCGCGCGACCCAGCTGGGCCACTCAATCGAGTGCCTCACCCACTCGATCGAGTGGGCCCTTATTCAGGCCCGACGGCTGACGCACAAGCCCACTCGACTGAGTCAGCTGCCTACTCGGTCGAGTAACCCTAAACTGGAGCCCTAGCTTTTCCTATATAAGCAACCCTCATGCAACACCTCTTGGACAACTTTTTCGAAACCCTAGGGCAACCATTCACACACATACTACGTCTTTTACGAGCCCTAATCAAGCCCTAGTAATTCGACACTAGCAAAAACCCTAAACCTAGTTTTAGGAATCGATCCCGAGCCACCACAACTCAACCTCCGTAAACCTCGAAGACTCTTGTGTTAAAGCCACGGTTACGAGTCCGCGCCGAGACAAGAACATGTAGGTTGAGGGTGTCAAAACCCTCTCTTTTTCTCCTCCTCTTCTTCGCGTCATCTTCATCTCCTTCTCGTCATCTTTTTTTCGTTTTTTTATTCTTTGCACCATAATATCGATAATACTAGTATCAAAGCACTAAAATACTTGTCAATTTGTGTCGAGTATGAGTGATATCGGAATGAGGAAACACGAATATACAAGTGTACTGCACACAGCGTTGACGGTCGCTCGTTCCGATATCCCAATTACTTGATTATTGAGATAAGTTAACTCCAACAATGATTTGCACATCGTTTGTATCATTATTGTTATTCGCATATCTCATCAATTTCTCAAAAAAACAAACATCGAATTTTTAATAAGGGTCGAAACCCGTTGACACGGATCCGACATCACCATCCCTAGGGATTTATTTCGATGTCGGAGAAGTTGAGGGAATCAAGTCCTTTTTTTATTTATTCAAATAAAGCGTCGATTTCAGATTCGATACTGATCCCATAATTGGATATCGAATATAGTAATCAAGTCATATGAATTAATTAATGTGATTTGTTCATATCGGATAATTAATTCAAAACGGCTAAAATCAATTTATTTATTTTCCATTTCACTCTAATGATCCATATCGATTCAAATAATCGAATGTGGAATACAACGAGTATTCAAAGTTAGAGTCGAGTATAAATTCAACAATATTTATACTCGGTTCAACAAAATTTGCGATTTATAAAAAAACCAAGTCGAACATAAATTATGCAATATTTATGCCCGATTCGGTAAAATCGTCAAACTCTCAAAAATCAAAAGCAATTTCAAAATCAACAATTAAATTTGTAAACGAATTACAATTCGCACAGGGGGCACTCGACCGAGTGCCTAGCCCACTCGGTCGAGTGGCACCCCAAAAATCGAACCAGAAAGTCTGTCACGACACCCACTCGGTCGAGTCTCACAGTGACTCGGTCGAGTGGCCGTGTACTTGACCGAGTTGGTCGATAACTCGGCCGAGTATGGTCTATAACACGAAACAGAAACATCTTCTCAGGGCCTACTCGATCGAGTCTATCGACCACTCGATCGAGTGGCCTCATAACGACCAAAACACGGGTCGCACATCTTCTTTTCTCAAAACCCGATAGCATTCTACGACATAGGTCAACACGTGTATAATTAATCACGTGTATGCTATCCTTTCAAACCATGCATCGTCTTATACATAACTCAATTCAATTCAATTCATTATTTGCACAAACCGTTAATATCGATTTACCGTTACTAATCGTTTGTTTGTCTCTTTTGTCAATTTAGGGGCCGTTTGGTTTGAGGTATTCAGGAAAGGGTAAGGGAATAAAAGTCAGTAATTCCCTTTGTTGGTGTTTGTTTACCCATTTCAATCATTCCCTTTCCCCCTCTCTAACCCTCTAACTCCTCTACTCCCTTGCCCCCACCCCCCAAGGTAATCAATTCCCTTTCCCCACTAACCCACCACATTGCCATGAACCACCACCACCACCACCACCAACGTCCCCCACCACCACTATGACCATCACCCCACTATCGGGTCGGGTCAAATACGAGTCGGATTTGGATCAAATTATATTATCTTATAAATATTATATTATTAAAATATATAAAAGTTACACAAAATTTATTTTTATAATTTTAATATTAAAATTAATCAATTTTAAATATTATTTCAGATATAATGTATAAGTATTATAAAATAATATTTTAATGAATTTGATTATGACAAACCGTTAATGTTGGATGAAATGCATTCCCTTTCAATGAAAACCAAACAACAACCTAAATTTGAGGTAATCCCATTCCTTTCCCCCTATTTCCCTTTGTTGATTTCATTCCCTTTCCCTTTGTTGAACCAAACGCCCCCTTAATTCTTGTTCGTTTATTGTACTAAATGAACCCGCATGCTAAAATTCAACTTCGACGTTAGAATTAATTGCATTAAATCGACTTAGAAACCCATTCAATTCAATTCACATGCCTAGGAAAACAATGTTTGCATAAGCATTTCCCGTTTAACTAGCGCGCGTATTAGAAAGTCATTCGAATTCTTAGTAGAGGCCGCTAATGTACGGGCGGGGTTGGGTGTCCTTTGTGGGCTTCCCAACACGTACCCTCACCCCTTACTCAGAACCTCGGTTTCCGGATGCCCGAAACCGTTGGCGCACGAGAGTCATTCAATACACAATATCCGATAATGTCGGTATTGGTATCAAATGCAAAGGGACGAGCCCAATAAACTCTGACATCGGAAATGGGCCGTATTTCGTATACGGACCACTACGACATAGAGTTGGCTCGAATGGTTCCGAATAACCACAAAATTCGGTGGCGACTCCACATAGACCTAAATTTCAATTCGATCCGTTTCATATGGAGATTCATTCGCCTACCCAAACCCGCGCGTGGCCGCGTCGGGGTGGACCTATGTCATGTCCACACATCTCTACTGAACATCCCGGATCACCTGACCAGCATGCCGATCTGTGTCGAAAGACGGTCCGAGCCGGCGTATGTACATGCCATCCAAGACATCGAGCTAACCGATCCAGAACCTTGGTATCAGTCAGTCCAAACCTACTTGGCAGCGGAAGAGTATCCCCCGGGAACTGAAAACCGGGCCAAGAAAGCCCTGCGGAGATTGGCAACCCAATTTGTTCGCACAGATGATGGGCAATTGTACAAAAAGACGGCACAGGGGGCTCTCCTCCTATGCATCGACAAAATACAGGCCGAAAAGGTAATGGCCGAGGTACACGATGGTGAAAACGGTCCGCATATGAACGCCCATATGCTAGCCCGAAAAATCACGAGGCTCGGGTATTATTGGAACACCATGGAAACAGACTGTCAGTTGTATGTCAAACACTGCCATAACTGTCAGATCTTTGCCAATGTACAGCATATGCCATCTTCCCTCTTATATACCATGACATCACCGTGGCCATTTTCGACATGGGGTATAGACATAATTGGAAAGGTGCACCCTTCCGGGACGGGAGGTCATTGGTTCATTTTGGTGGCCATCGACTACTTCACCAAATGGGTCGAAGCCGAGTCATACCGCGTCTTGAACGCCAAGCACGTGGCCAAATTCATCCAAAACAAGATCATATGCCGGTATGGGATCCCTCATGAATTTATTAGTGATCACGAGACCCACTTTCAAGCTGAAACTGCCGCATTGCTGGCAAAATATAAAATTCAAAGGCATACATCTTCGCCTTACCGACCTCAGACAAACGGAGCGATAGAAGCAGCCAATAAAACAATTGTCACCATACTTAAAAAGATGGCTGAGAATTACCGGGACTGGCCCGACAAAATACCCTTTGCCCTATGGGGATATCGAACCTCGATCTGCACCGCAACCGGAGCAACCCCGTATTACTTGACATACGGAATGGAAGCGGTCCAACCGGTCGAGCTAGAAGTACCATCCCTCAGGATTTTACTTGAAAGCCAAGTACCTGAGGCAGATTGGGTCCAAGCCCGATACGATTCGCTGGTCCTTCTGGACGAACGGCGATCACGAACCCTCAACAACATCCAAATATATCGAAAGAGGATCCAACGGGCTTTCAACAAAAGGGTTAGGCCCAGAAACATCAAAGAAGGGGATTTGGCCTTGAAATCGGTTCGTGCCTTACTACCAGTTGACCCAAGGGGTAAATTCAAACCCAATTGGGCTGGGCCATACTTAGTCAAGAAGGTCCTATCAGAAGGAGCGGTGATGCTGATAGACTTGGACGGGAACGAATCTGTCAACCCAACCAACTTGGACCAGCTGAAGCGCTACTACCCCTAAAACCCATCTCAATGTCATTTGCAAAAATTTATAAAAATTTGTCTTTTTATAAATTTTCAAAAAATTATAGACAAGTCAATAAGTTAGAATTAATTATTCTACCGTCACACATATCGAATTAATAATCTTGATGTATTTCGAAAATTGCAAAAATCAATCAAATCAATTTTGAACTACGTTTGGTTTGATTCCGCTATTTGTGGATACGTAGGCAATCCCTCAAAAGGGTACAACCACTGCAATAAACGAAATCCGGGAACGGTGTTCGATAATATGTCTTTTTATCTCGATTACAAAAAAAAAAAAAAAAAAAACGCCGGACACGGCATACACACACAAAAAATCACACCACAAAAAAATAATAACAGTAATATCTAAATAATAAAACAAGGAGACTAATATCCCGGCATCTTGCCCTTTCCCTTGTCCTTAGGGTCGCGTGGAGCCCGAGGTCGCCGGGGCGGGGACGAGTGTTCCCGGATCACAAGGGGAACCTCCTTAGCTCGAACCCGTTTCTTTGACAACGGGTCTTCGGCAACGGTCTCCGGTCCAAGTCGAGCCCGCACGTGCTCGGGTAGTCTACCCCGTGGGCCAAGTCGGTCCTGCACGGGTAGCTTTAGGCCTAGTCTCCTTCCCAAGTCAGTCTGGGGGCTCACCTTCCCCCAAGCACCTTTAACGCGAGACCCTCCAGCTTGAGTCTTGGTCTTCTTATGTCCTGACATGAGACGGACTAGGGTAGCAGAAGTGTCTCCTTCATCAAAAAAAAGCTCATGTTGTCCTTAGCTTGCTCCCTTCACAGCAGGTCGAAAGCTTCATCAACCTTTAGAGCATCTCGGGCTTTAGCATCCCCTGCTTTGGTCCATTTCGTGTAAGAGTCTGAAACCCAGAACGAGTGGCGAGATTTGACAATGGGCCAAGTATGCTGTGTGTACCATCTTTGCATCCAGGTATCACACATTACATCAGTCAGTTGGGTAGGGTCACTCACAACTTCTTCAACTTCAGGGATTCGCTGGGTCCATCCATACTGCCTTAGTATGCGATCTGGGTAGAGATGAACCGTCTGCCTGAAAGATAGGATCACTTGATAGAGGGCTCTGTCCCTCGGGTCCAAGCCACTCCAAAGGTAGATGGGCCACCACAGAATACCCATCGAATTAACGGGCCACCATGTAATGACAAAACCTCGTCCCAATACTTTTGCGTGATCTGACGAGAAAAGTCAATGGCCCGCCTCCTCGTCATCACCTGGTTATGACGATAGTTGCTCGCATCAAGAGGAGGATCTATCACTGATAGCCTCTCATATAGCCAAATCTGCAAAAAGGAAACAAAAACATGAGTTCCCGAGGAGAAATAGGCGTCCGCCCAAGGCCACTTGATCGAGTGCCTAGGACACTCGATCAAGTGGTACTCCTGAACACAAACAGGGGGGCTTTTTACGAGGGCACTCGGTCGAGTGCCAGGGTGACTCGACCGAGTGCCCGCTGCAGCAAACCATCCGCGAAGAAAAAATCAATAAAAATCAAAAATCAAAAAAATAAATTGCAAAGTAACATACTTGCAGCAATCGGGTGCTCCCGGTAAGACGAATTGATGAGTCCCTCTTGCTGCTGTCCAATCCTTGGATAATCTCGCCCGTGATCAGCCAAACCGGGCTGTGTTCAGTCTCCATCAAATCTACTACGGTCAGAAGACGGGTGTTGCCCATGCAGGATAACAGATCCATGTGACCCTCGAAAGCATATACGTGGAGCATACAGAAAGAGAAAGCTCTACGGCTGTAAGCCGGTCTGACCCGAACATCAAGAGAATTCATAAATTTCTCAGCCAAGTCGATCAGAGAAATTTTATCACCTTCCATCATGCGGGATACCTCGTTGTGAGAAAGCCCCAGAAATTCTCGAAGCTTCCTCCTCGGGTCATAGATCGAGTACGGGACGGCTGGACAAAGTACCGGGTTCCATCCTCCTATAGCTGCAATCTCCTCAGGTAAAGGGCAAACGTCGCCCCGAGGAAAAGCAAAGACATGATATATGTCAACCTAGTAAGCCAAGCATGCATCCAGGAAATAACGATCAACCACCATCTGACGGAACGGGTACAGCTGAGTTATACCCGTTTGATTCAAAGCCACCCTATCCGTGTCCCTAAAGCGACGCGACCACTCCTGCAGCATAACGGTCAATCTATCGATTCCCATGGCTAATTCCTTAAGAAAATAAAGAGATTTTCTCTTTTAAGGGAAATAAAGGGACTCTCTTTAAAGAAGGGATTGATTTGTGATGAGAATTATGGAGAAATCAAGAGCAAGAGAGGGCTATATATAGCGTTAGCCTTGCAAACTGTTTAGGAAAATTTCCTAATCCTAATTGGAATCAAACCGCAAGCCTAGTCTCGATACTAGCACAGAAATTATCATCCAGAACTTTCCTAATCTTTGTTAGGAGTTAAAAATCTCAAAGTTTCAAAAATTCAAAAATCTCAAATTTTCAAGATTTCAAAAATTCAAATTTTCAAAAAAATCAGTTCTCCCCAGCGCGAGTCATTTTACTACCTACGTGTTGCATGCATTTTATGTAGCCCATACAAGTATGACTCAAACGGAGGCGTGCAACCTACTATATCTCCCCAGCGGAAGCCGACAGTGGCATTTCACGGGATGGGCCTACATACAGGCGCACCCAGGACTTATGCGACAAGTCCAATTCCCCACGGAGTTATCGTCATCAGCTCAGGTATGACTTCTAGCTTATGGCTGGCGAGCCCTTCACGCGAGTACAATGGACTATAAACGACCCGACCGGAAGTCCGCCAGGTTTCAATCCTCGATTGGCCTGGTGGCTACTATGACTTTCGCCCTGTCCAAGCCTCAGTCAGAGTGCGGGCTCTGTAGACACCCGCATTTTGACTGCCAGGTGTCTATGGTAGTTTCCCAAAAAAACACCCGATGATGATCGGAAGCTAACGTGCTTCTGTGCGCTCGGATACGGGCTCAAACCCATTAATTGCTGGCAAACACACTTACAGAGTACAAATCTCACAAAACCAACCTTGAATCCAAGCCCAGTGGATCATTCCGAGTCAAACAGGACTAATTTGGGCCAAAACCGACACCGGAATTAAAACCGACTTTTTTTGCGATTTGGTCAACCCCGGTCAAAGTCGTTTCCGAGATACATAAAACAACCCATCAAGCATCCAAAGTCAAGGTCCAAGTCAATGACCCGCGCAACCCATTTGGGCCACTCGATCGAACGCCCGACCCACTCGATCGAGTGGGCCTGCTTCGAGCCCGGCTGCAGGCGTGACGGGCCACTCGACCGAGTTAGCCACCTACTCGGTCGAGTAACCCTAACCGGGTGCCCTAGCTTTGCCTATATAAGCAACCCCTTGCACACCCTTCAAGGCAACTTTTTTCGAACCCTAACTTTAGCACCCTTGCAACCCTAATTCTACACTAAGCAATTCTACAATCAAACCCTAGCCCTAATACTTGGAATCAAAACCCGAGCCACCATAACTTAACCTTCATCCACCTCGAAGACTCTTGTGTTAGAGCCACGGTTACGAGTTCGATCCGAGACAAGAACATGTAGGTTGAGGGTGTCAAAACCCCGTTCTCTTCTCCTTCTCTCTTTGTCGTTCGTCCTCCTTTTCTTCATCTTTTTTTTCGTTTCTTTTTATTTTGTTCATTGCATCATAATATCGATAATACTATTAATATCAAAACAATAAAATACTTATCGATTTGTGTCAAATAAGAGGGATATCGGAATAAGAAAACACGAATATACAAGTGTACTGCACACAGCGTTGACGGTCGCTTATTCCGGTATCCCGACTATTTGATTATTGAGATAAGTTAACTTAAACAATAATTTGTTATTATTTTTGTCGGTATCATCATTAATCTTGCATTCATCAATTTTAAAACCTTTTTCAAGACACGTATTTTTAATAAGGGTCGAAACCCGTTGACGTGGATCCGACATCACAGTCCTTAGGGATTTATTTCGATGTCGGAGAAGCCGAGGGAATCAAGTCCTCTAATTTAAGCAAAGTGTCGATTCGTTAGATCCGATACCAATTTCATAGTTGGATGTCGAATCTAACAATCTAGTCAATTTAATTCAATTAATTCGATTTCTCGTTGATGCTAACGTAGATGTCACGTTGTAATTATGACGCTACAAACGCGGAGAGATATTAATATCGTTTTGATTGACTTAAAACGACTCAAATCAATTTTCTTTATTTTTTCGCTCTAGTATTCCGTATCGATTCAATAATCGAATACGGGATATAACGAGCATTAAAATTTAGAGTCGGGTATAAATTCAATAATATTTATATTCAGTTCAATCAAATTGATGATTTATAAAGAACCCGAATCGAGCATAAGTCATACAATATTTATGCTTAATTCGGTAAAACCGCCGAATTATCGAAAATCAAAAGTAATTTCTAAATCAATACAAAATTGCGAACGAATTATAATTCGTACAGGAGGCACTCGACCGAGTGCCTAGCCCACTCGGTCGAGTGGCACCCCAAACTCGGATCAGAATGCTTATTGCGACCCCCACTCGGTCGAGTCTCACAGTGACTCGGTCGAGTGGCCATGTACTCGACCGAGTTGGCCAATAACTCGGCCGAGTATGGTCTGAAACGCAAAACGGAAACCTTTTTTAGAGTTTCACTCGATCGAGTCCATCGACCACTCGATCGAGTGGCCTCATCACGACCAAAACCGAGAGCCGAACATTCTTCTTCTTTCTAAATTCGATAGTATTTTACGACTTAGGTCAACACGTGCGTAATTAATCACGTGTATTACTATCTTTTCAAACCATGCATCATCTCGTTTACATCATTCAATTCAATTCAACCTTTGCACAAAACGTTATTATTCGTTATATCATTGCTAACAGTTTGTTTGTTTCCTTTGTCAATTTTTGTCGTTTATTTTATTTTACTAAAATGAACCCGCATGCTAAAATTCAACTTCGACGTTAGAATTAATTGCATTAAATTGACTTAAAAACCCTTTTCAATTCTCTTCACATGTTTAGGGAAAATAATCTTCGCATATCATTTTTCCCGTTCAACTAACGCGCGTATTGGAAAGTCATTCGAATTCTTAGTAGAGGCCGCTAATGTGCGGGCGGGGTTGGGTGTCTTTTGTGGGCTTCCCAACACGTACCGTCACCCCTTACTCAGAACCTCGGTTTCCGGATGCCCGAAACCGTTGGCGCACGAGAGTCATTCAATACACAATATCCGATAATGTCGGTATTGGTATCAAATGCAAAGGGACGAGCCCAATAAACTCTGACATCGGAAATGGGCCGTATTTTGTATACGGACCACTACGACATAGAGTGGGCTCGAAAGGTTCCGAATAACCACAAAATTCGGTGGCGACTCCACATAGACCTAAATTTCAATTCGATCCATTCTCATATGGAGATTCATTCGCCTACCGAAACCCGCGCGTGGCCGCGTCGGGGTGGACCTATGTCATGTCCACACTAACAAACTAGAGAAGAAGGCTAAAGAGGTAGAGAAATCAAACATGGGAAGGAGTAGGGTTAGGTCGGGTTCATAAGTGTAGTAGGATGATTGGGTAATCAAGGGTGTAGGTGCCACTTGGTTACTAAGGTCGGTTTGCGCTCTCGCGCCAAAGCCAAAGTCCGCACTCTCGTGTCTAAGACTAGACCCGAACATTCATGCAAGATGTTACTCAAAACACAAACATTAAACCACAAATCGAATACACAATGAGAAGATGAGAACAAGTATGAGAAGCATTGGCCGCTACTACCCACACAAGCAATACAACAAACACATAGTGTGCCCAATAAGTGACTAGCAACAAAGGAATCACCTTTACCCACAATCAAACCCTAATCACCCATAATCCACACTTAATCCCCCTACTAACCCCACAAGGAATCTACTCACTCATTATCAAACTAACAATAACAATGATAACAGAAATCAACATAAACAACTAAACATTCATTATGAACAAACAAGAACAATAAAGAATATGTAAAGATTAAAACTTGAGAGATTAACAAAGATTAAGAGAAAAGAAATTATACCCACTAACAAGAAGATAAAAAGATGAGAACTTGCTTTAATAAGAAACCCAAATAATCTCCAAGGTTGTCAATCTTGGATGAGTCTTCAAGAATCTCTTCAATACAAGACTAATAAACTAGATTAATCTAAGATTAACAAGAGTTTAAAGAGAGATTAAGCTAATGAAAAGAGGCACTCTATCTAGGGTTTAGTTTAATGTAGAGAGGTCTAAGATAGTGTAAGATAATGTAAGATAATGTAAGATACTTAAACAATACAAGGGAGGAGTATTTATAAGGTTACAAGAGTGAAGGAGGAGAAAAGAATAGTTCTCGTGCTGTAGCTGACCCATCCCGTCCGGGACGAGACGGTTCCGTTCGGGACGAAGTGATCCCGACCGGGCCGGCCCCAAAACAGGAGCTGCTGTAAACGCACACCCCTTCCCGGTCGGGAAGGCTACTATCCCGCCCGGGAAGGGTCTTGTATGCCTCCATTATGATCTTTAAGGTCCCTCCTTGCCTCTCATGGGCTTCCCATCGATTCTCGGGGCTCGGGATCGAGTCTAAGGGGCTCGAAAATGGGTCCCAAGGTCTCGGGATCGAATCCAAAGCACCGAGTGATCGCTCCTTCTCTTCGTTGGCTCCAAAAGTGTATGAAACGAGTCGGAATTGTTTCAATTCTCCATGAACGGTCTTGAGAACCTCAAACGAACTAGAAGAAGCATAAGTAGACCAGAAACCGCTCCCAAGGAGCGATTCCACAAGAGAAACCGGGACCAAACACAACAAATTAGGCACTACAAAATACACTTATCAACTCCCCCACACTTAACCCTTACTCGCCCTCGAGTAAGCACAAACTAACTAAAGACAAAAAGAAACTAAACTACTATCCGAGTGGGTATAAGCGCACCCTACGCCCTTTCAACTCACGCGAGTACACCTAGAGGAATAGCGCACTCCGCAAGGCAAGTGAGGTCTTGCGACAAAACTGTGGACGCAACCGGACACAAAAACACACAAACAAACAAACATACAAACAAACAAGCAATCGGTTGCACCCAAGAAGAAACAAATACCGCTTCCCTCTAAAAAGCGGTGAAAGAAGCACCGGTTTAGGACTCAAGGCAAGTGACAACGTTCCCAAGCTAATAACACAAATCGATATGGACAAAACTCTAATAGTATGACAACAAAGCAATAAAAACGTTGGTAACTTACCTAGGTTCCTCCTAACCTTCTAAGAACGTACTACGGGACGATCGGCGGGATGGACAAAGAATGAACCACGGTGTTAGTCGACATTATAGGTAAGTGAGACCCCGCCCCCTTTAGCTATGAGCCAAGAGGGTCGTCCCATGCTCAAAATCGCCCAACTAGTCCAAGTAAAAAGGTGGATATGATTGCAAAATGAGGGAAGACCAATCATTACTGCTATCATCCTTCCTAGGGACTCGGTTCTTTGGTAAGCTCTTCACGGTAACGATCGGAAAAAAGGCTCATTTTGAGAGGGTGAGAATCTTTTTGTGAGATGGTTTTCTTTTGGCATTTTTCTTTCTTTTGCATTTTTGCTTTTTGTGTTGCTATGTCATTTCTTTTTCATCTTTTGTATTTTCTTTTTGACTTTTTGTGCCTTTTCTTGTTCTTCATTCTTTTCTTTCTTTCATTTTCTTTCTTTCATTTTCTTTCATTTTCTTTGCTTGCCCTTTTGGCTAGATTTGAATTGTAGGCATTTCTTTTGCAACTAAGAAAGAGATTTCAACAATTTGCAACTTTATTTTGTGGACATGTGTAGAAGGTAGGAGAATGGGTGAGTTGGGACGGCGCCTTCCCTTCAAACCCAAAAAAAGGGGAGAAACTTGGACTAATCAAACAATTTCGAACACGGTCACTTAAGGGACGAGACTCAGCAACCAAGGCCTTTTCACACCACGGGTGGTCATAATGGTCAAAATGCAAATCCCGTAGTAAATCCCTAGTAGACTAGGTGGACTCAAGGTAAAGGACCAACGAAACTATTGATTTAGGGTTATTCTACTAGACTAAAGTCCAAGACTCGATTCATACTACTAGAAGGGGAAAGTAAACACTTGCACACTAGCCTCAAATCCGGGTTTTCGAAAATCTTTTTACACACTTGACACAACTACACACCACAAAACAAAGACACGACAAAAATGAAAGAAAAAGAGACAAAAGGCAACAAAACAAAACAAAACAAACACACAAAGAGAACAAACACCACCCCGAATTTCCAAATAAGTCACCGAATCAACCACAACCTCTACAAAGCTCCACCCGAGCACACAACATCACAAATCTCCTCCAAACTCCACAAGAAACAAAGAAGAAAAAGGGATAAAAGATGTTACCGGATGTCTTGAAAGCCTTCCAAAGTTGACGGTGAATAAGCGACCTACAAGGAAAAAGGGGCAACACACACAACACAACAAAAGTACGACACAACGACACAAGAGGAAAAAACACAAAAGAAAATCTTTTTGATTTTTGTGAAAATATTTCAAATTTTTATGGTTTTGAAAGATTTTTCGAAAAAACTACAAAAATAAAACTAAACTATACTAGAATATCGCTCCCCACACTTAAACCGAGCAATGTCCTCATGCTCGATCGTAGTATATGGAGACACTAAAGAAAAGAAAAGAAACTACGAAAATAAAGCTAAAAATCAAAACGAAAAGAGGAGAAAAAAAAGGTAGAATGTGTCCGGTTGGGGTGTAGTCAAGTCACCATGGGCCGAGACGAGAAAAGATATGGAAGGGGGAAGAAAAAAAAAGAAGGAAATAAAAGGAAATGGGAGGGGAGGACTAGGTGTAATCAAGTCACCTAGCCCGGATTCCGCCCAAATCCGACTAAATCCTACAAAAAGGGTGAAAATCTTGTGAATTTGGATTTTTCAAATGACTCTCGATGCAGTCATGTCATCGAGAGTCAGGAGCAACAATTACCAAGGCCCCGAGGGCTACCATGACACAAAAGTGTACGGCGAAGGGGAACAAACAAATGGAGACAAGAAATAAAAGACGGAAAATAAATTAGAGTCGCCATACCGATAGGTTAGCAACTCACTGATGGGAGGGATTTGTCGTGGATCACTACCAATAAATAATATCCAACTAACCTAACTGGGTATCTAGGGTAAGTCGGGTCGAGTCCACGGGGACGGTAAAGAGGATTTAGACCAAGTTCCACCTAAAGACTTGACTAGGTCTCGCGGCTAAGCTAAACTAGAATGATAAGAAGGGAAGGAACTATGACTAAAAATAAGCTAAGAAGGTGAAATCAAATAAGGAAAGAGTAGGGTTAGGTCGGGTTCATAAGTGTAGTAGGATGGTTGGGTAATCGAGGGTGTAGGTTTCACCTAGTCACTAAGGTCGGTCCGCGCTCTCGCGTCAAAGCCAATGTCTGCACTCTCGTGTCTAAGACAAAACTCGAATACTCATGCAAGATATTACCCAATACACAAGGATTCAACCACAAATCAATCACCCAATGAGAAGAATAAAATAAGCAAGAGAAGCATTTGCAACTACTACTCTAACAAGCATTTCATCAAACACATGGGGTGCTCAACATATGACTAGTGACAAAGATTCAACCTTTACCCCACAATCAACCCTAATCACCCATAATCAACACATAATCCCCCTACTAACCCCACAAGATTCTACTCAATCATATCTAAACTAATATTAACCATAACAAGATAAATCAACACAAACAACAAAACATTCATAATGAAACTAGCAAGAACAAGAACAATAATCAAAGATTAAACTTGAAAGATTAAACAAGGATTAAGAATAAAGAGAATAAGAAGATTATACCTACTAACAAGAGGAGTAAAGACTGAAACTTGCATTAATAAGAAAAACCCAAAACAATCTCCCAAGGTTGTCAATCTTGGTTGAATCTTGAAGAATTCCCTTAATACAAGGATTAAACTAAGATTAACGATAAACTAAAGACTAATCTACACTAATATAAGCTAATCTAGTCTAAATTAGTCTAGGGTTTTGTGGGTAATGAAGAACATAAGCTAAGATTACAAGATGGGGGGGTATATATAGGGTTACAAGAGGAAAGGAGAAGAAAGAAAGCTAAAGCAGGCTGCAGCTCTCCCATCCCGGCCGGGAAGGTGGTGGTCCCGACCAGGACGAGGTGGTCCCGACCGAGACGAAGTTCTTCTCGGCCGGGACGGCTCAAAACAGGAGTTGTCTCTTTTGTGCACTCCTTCCCGACCGGGAAGGCACTTGATCTCGGTCGGGAAGGCTTTGTAGGCCTCCAATAAGAGCTCTAAGGTCCCTCCTTGCTTCTCATGGGCTTCTCATCGATTCTCGGGGCTCGGAATCGAGTCTAAGGGGCTCGGGAATGGGTCCCAAGGTCTGATAAGCGTAGTTTGTAGTGCCTATTTCGTAGTGTTTTGGTCCCATTTTCCTTGTGAAATCGCCCCTTGGGAGCGGTTCATGGGCTACTTATGCTTTCTCTAGCTCGTTTCAGGTTCCCGAGACCATTCGTGAAGAGTTGGAGTGATTCCGACTCAATACATACACTTTCGAAGCCAACGAAGCGGAGGAACGATCACTCGATGCCTTGGATTCGACCCCGAGACCTTGGGACCCAATCCCGAGCCTCCGAGACCCGATCCCGAGTCCCGATAATCGATGAGAAGTTCATGTGAAGCAAGGAGGAACCAAAAAGGATCATATTGGAGGCCTACAAGACTCATCCCCGACGGGTATGCACCTCATCCCGTCCGGGATGAAGTGCACTTTTGAAGGGGTCACTGTCAGGTCGTCCCGGTCGGGACCAACCCGTCCCGGTCGGGATGACAGGCCGTCCCGGTCGGGATGATCCCGTCCCGGTCGGGACCAAGCACCTGTAGCCGCGCCTCTTGTTTTCCTCCTCCTTCATTCTTGTACCCCTATAAATACTTCCCTCTTGTATTGTTTATACAGCTTACCTTGCTCTACCTTAGATTAGACTCTCTTAAGCCTCTCTACAAGTTGTAAACCCTAGATTTAGTTCTTCACATTAGTTTTAATCTCTCTTTAATCTTTAGTTAATCTTAGTTAATTAGTCTTGTAATTAAGGGATTACTTGAAGATTCATCCAAGCTTGACAAACTTGAAGTTGATTGGGGTTTCTCTTTTATGCAAGTTATCATCTTTTCATCATTTGGGTGTTGGTATAACTTTCTTTTCTCTTGTTTATTGTTATTATTTCAAGTTTGAATCTTTACTTAGTGTTCTTGTTATTGTTCTTGTTTACTTTCATTATGGATGTTTGGATTGTGATGTTGTTTTATCTTTTCATTGTTGTAGTTAGTTTGATTATGAGTGAGTAGATTCCCTGTGGGTTAGTAGGGGGATTAAGGGTAGAATATGGGTGATTAGGGTTTGATTAGGGGTAAAGGGTGAATCTTTGTTGTTAGTCACATACTTGGCACACCATGTGTTTGTTGAAATGCTTGTTTGAGTTGTAGTGGCCATGCTTCTCATGCTAGTCTTCCTCTACTCATTGTTTGTCTAGTATGTGGTCATGTTGAGAATAGTCATTATACATACCATGTGGACTAGGGTTTAGACGCTATCAACGCTAACCCACCTCGACATCGGTTTAAGTTGCGAGAGCCCGGACCGAAACTAGCAATTAGGAGACACCTACACCCTTGACCACCCAAATCACCCTACTACACTTTTGAACCCGACCTAACCCACTTCTTCTTCATATTTGATTCAACTTATTAGTTAGTCATCATTCCATTAGTTCATTGTTTAGTTTGTGTTTAGTTATTTCATTTAGCCTTGTTATAGTCTAGTTCATTGTTAGTCTACTTTCTTCTTCTCCTCTCATCATAATTCACCAATTAGTAGCTCTTTGTGTTTGTTGTGACTTGGTCTCGTTTTAGGCCAACCTAGTCTAAACCTTGCAACACCGTCTCCGTGGACACGACCCGACTTACCCTAACTACCATTAGGTCTTAGCCGGTTATTATTTGATCGGTGGGGATCCACGACAATTCCCACCATCAATTTGGCATCGTTGCCGGGGACGGTGCATTGTTTAGACTTAGTTTGCTTATAGCTAGACTTAGTTACCCTTCTTTGTGCCCTTCTACCCTCTCTTGTGCATATTTTCTAGTTTTTCTTGTTTTCTTAGCTTTCTTTTCTCTTTGTCTCTAGTTGTGCCTGTTTATTGTCGTTACCTAGTGCCCATAAAGCACTAGGTGTTCTCACGTTTGTTCTAGTGTGTAGTGTATGCCTAGGCGGGGAGGCGAATTCTTTCTCTTTAATCCAGAGCCGGAGAGGCTTTTTCGAGCTTTTCGCCAACGGATGATTAACCGGGTTAGGATCTCTCAACCAAGTGCAAGCAATACTCATCAAGAGCAAGCTCAAGGAAACGATTTTGAGCAAGCATTTCAAGAGACGGCCGAAGGGAATTTCACCAATCCCTTTGGATATTCTAGTCCTAGTTCCCCCTCTACATCTACTTCAACTCCGTCTTCACCACCATCTCCCTTACATCCAATAATGCCGAAGCTTTCATCCCACTCTACATTTACGGAAGACGTCTTGCCGGGACCCAATGCTCTACCGGCCGCTTATGCCGGAAATTTTACGGCCAAGACTCACTTCATACAACTTGTGGAAAGGAATCAATTTAGTGGTTTGCCCACCGAAGACCCGCACCAACACATGGAGACTTTCTCCGATTATTGCGACGCTATCTCTCAACCCGGGGTTACTCAAGATCAAATTCGTTGGGTACTCTTCCCGTTTTCTCTAATTGGAAAAGCGAAGCAATGGATTAAGAGTCTCGATAGGGCAACCATGGGCATCGACACATGGAAGAAGCGTGCATTGGCGTTCTACCAAACTTTCTACCCTCCGGAAAAGACTAATTTGCTTAGGGCCTCCATCACCGGTTTCCAACAACGGGATGAAGAGAGCCTTTATGAAGCTTGGGAGCGGTTTAAGTCTTTGGTTTAAGTCTTTGGTTACTTTCAGAATGGTTCTTAATCCAACAATTTTGGAATGGTCTTTATGAGGATTCAAGAACTATACTCAACATGGGCTCCAATGGTAGGTTTACCGAGGTCGATGACAACCAAACATGGGCGAGAATCGAAGAGATGGCGGTGCATAATTCGCAATATTCTAGGCCTAGGAAGGCAAATCGAGGAGGTAGGCACGAGGTTGATGCTATTACTCAACTAAGCATTGACCTTGGAGCTCAATTGAAGACCCATATGGAGACCATTGACAAGAAGCTCCAAGGCCACCTCACTCAAGTTCAAAGCATTGGTTCCTCCAATCTACACGCAATTCAAGAAGTAAATGCTTTGGGATTTGCACCTCCTTTGCCTTATTATGGGATGTGTGACACTTGTGGAATCGTTGGTCATGATCCTATGAATTGTAGAGGAAGTATTGAACAAGTGAATGCCTTTCAAGCGTTCAAGCAAGGTGCCTCCTACTCTAATCAATACCAAGCTTCCAATCAAGTCCCTCAACAACGAGCCTTTCAACACCAACAACAACATCGTCCCTATGTTCCACCTCCCATAAGGGACAACAACCAAGGTTACCAAGGCAACTCAAGGCCTTTCAACAACTTCAAGCAAAGTAACCAAGGTTCATTCAATAACAATCAAGGGTTCCAACAAGGGAACTTCAACCAAGGCTATCAAAACCACAACCATGGCAACAATCAAGGCCTTAATCAAGGCAATTCTCATGGGTTCCAAGGGAACCGTCAACAACAAACAACTCAAGGCAATCAACAACAAAGCAAGCCTAGGAGCCGGTCTCTTATTCTTGACTATGGTACAACATTAGCCCTCACCGATACTCTGCATAATCCATCTTCCCCACCACGGGATTTCGACATACAGAAGCAAATGATGGATATGCAAAGGAATACTCAAGAAATGCAAAAGAGGCAATTGGAGACACAAATGTCACAACAAGGAACCATTGCTCAAATTCTAATGGATAACAAGGAAATGAAAACTCACATGAAGATGATTGAGAATCAAGTATCACAACTTGCATCGAGAAGTTCTTCAAGACAAAGAGGGCAATTACCTCCTCAAGGGGTAACTCTGAGTTTTGAGCATGTCAATGCCATCACCTTAAGGAGTGATGCCACCTATAATCCTCCCGTGTTTCCTAGTGAGCAAGAGCCAACAAGAGAAGTGGTGCCTCCGATCCAAGAAAACTCAAGCAAGGAAGATCTAATGGAGGAGCAAGTCTTATGGGAGATTGAGAAACCCCAACAAGACAAGCTTCCCCCACTTCAAGAAAAAGACAAGGGTAAAAGAAAAGTGTCATTTGAAGAGTCCACTCCTATTGAGCAAAACAAGATCCAAATCAAGTTGCCTTTCCCAACAAGGCAAATGAAGACCAAGGTAGATTCTCAATATGAAAAGTTCCTCAACATTGTGAAGAAATTGGATGTTAGTGTCCCATTCACCGAGCTACTTACCCAAATCCCGGCATATGGAAAATTTATGAAAGAAATCTTGGCTAGGAAGAGATCCATCGACAAGGAAGATACCATTGCGTTCACAAGGGTGGTGAGCAAACTCATTCAAGGTTCTACGCTTCCAAAGTTGAAGGATCCGGGTAGATTCTCGATCCCTTGCACCATAGGCCACTACAAGATCGAAAGAGCATTATGTGATTTGGGTGCGAGTGTGAGCATCATTCCTTATTCTATTTGTTGCCGACTTGGGATGAAGGAGCTTAAAAGTACTTCCATTACACTCCAAATGGCCGATAGTTCACTCAACCGACCATTGGGGATGCTAGAGGATGTGCCGGTGAGAATCGGAAAGTTCTTCATTCCGGTCGATTTCATCGTGCTCAATATGCCGGAAGATGCTATCACTCCCATTATCCTTGGGCGCCCATTTCTACACACCGCCGGTGCTATGATCGATGTGAAGAATGGTAGGATCACCTTCGAGCTAGGCGAAGAGAAGCTAGTATTTGACCTTCAAGGTAACACTTCGCCTACTAAGGATGAGTCTTGCAATATGATCCAAGCCACTAAAGACATCGATCTAGGGGGTGAACCGGGACAAAGCTTGAACAAGAACTCTTGTGAACTTGAAGATGATGACTCCGAGAGTGGAGAGGATGAGTGCCCATTTCATGAGCTTGATGACAAATTGAAAAGCAAGGAGAAGGATGAGCCTCCCTTGGGGCCACATGAGGACCGGTGGACGTTCGGGTATGTCCTCAAAGACCAAAAGTACAAGTTCAAGTCGTTGAACTTGGAAGATCGGGATGCCCCGGGAACGTCAAGGCAAGGCCATGAAGAGCCTTGGTATGTGGTCGGTTATATCTCGAGCTTGATTGAAGACTTCGCTAGGGCCTTCGACTTGTTTCTTCGTGCCCTTGATGGAGATGGAACTAGTTTTTGTTGTTGAAAAAGATTGAAGAATGCACCACCTTGGTTTGACGGAGTTCCACAAGAACCGTCTCTATGTATATATCTCTTTCTCTTGTAGTTTGTTTGGTTTTGTGAATTTCTTGATTATTTGGATGATTGATGAGCGTTGTGAGGGAGGGAATTTGATATGTATTTGAGTTTATTTTGATAGGTGAGAAGTGAAAGTGATTGCTATGGAGGAGTGGTCATTGTTGGAGCTTGGATCGTGTGAAGGAAAGTCGGTTTTTGAAGCTTGGAACAAGCTTTTGGGAGCTATAGAGGGTTAGGAGACTCTTCCCGGCCTAGAAGAGGTCATCCCGTCCGGGATGGAAGGCCCATCCCGACCGGGAAGGATGTCATCCCGTCCGGGATGAGGTGCACAAAAGATGGGTCTACTGACAGCTCATCCCAACCGGGACGAGGTCTTCCTGACCGGGACGAGACGGTCATCCCGACCGGGATGGACCCCCTGTCCTCCTTTGGCCTTTTCTTCATCATTTGAGTCCACCCAACCACTTTATACCCCCTCCCAACCTCCCTACATGTCCTTACCCTCATTATATGACCCCTACACCTCACATGCACATTCACCTCACTTTCACTCCACTTTAAACCGACTTTCACAACAAAACCCACCTCATTTTACCTTTGTTCCTCAACCATGGAACCGGATCGCGATTGGAGAGGGATAATGACGACAAGGACAAGCTACGTGCCTATATTCACCGATGAGACGATGGAGCAAGTGAGTTGCTAACCGATGGGTACGGCAACTATCCTTTCTTTTCCGTCTATTATTGCTTGTTTTCTCTTGTTTGCCCCCTTTCCCTTGAGTCATGGTGTCTTGGTGGCCTTCGAGGCCTTGGTAGTTGTTGCTCCCGACTCTCGATGATGTGATTACATTGAGAGTCATTTCAAAATCCAATTTTTCAAGACTTTCACCTTTTTGTAGGAATTAGTCCGATTTGGGCGGAATCCGGGCTAGGTGACTTGATTACACCTAGTCCTCCCCTCCCATTTCCTTTCATTTCTTTCTTTTTATTTTTCTTCCCCTATCCATATCTTTTCTTGTCTCGGCCCATGGTGACTTGACTACACCCCGGCCGGACACATTCTACCATTTTCTCCACTTTTTGGATTTTTAGTTTTGTTTTCGTAGTTTCTTTTCTTTTGTGCTCCCATGCACTACGGTCGAGCATGAGGACATGGCTCGGCTTAAGTGTGGGGGAACGATATTCTATCATAGTTAGTTTTATTTTTGTAGTTTTTCGAAAAATCTTTAAAAATCCTAAAAATTTGAAAAAATTTCATAAAAATCAAAAAGATTTTCTTTTGTGTGTTTTCCTTTTATGTCGTTGTATCGTGTATTTGTTGTGTTGTGCGTGTTTTGCCTCCCTTTTTCCTATTAGGTTACTTGAATCACCGGTAGCTTTGGAGAGCTTTCAAGACTTCCGGTAACATCTTATCCCTTTTCCTTCTTTATCTCTTGTGGAGTTTGGAGGAGGTTGCGATGTTGTGTGCTCGGGAGGAGCTTTGTAAAGTTTGGTCGATTTGGTTGCTCATTTGGAAATTTGGGGTGGTGTTTGTTTGCTCATGTGTTTGTTTCATCTTGTTTTGTTTTTTGTTGCCTTTATTTCTTTTCCTTTCGTTTTCGTTGAGTCTTTGTTGTGTGTGTAGTTGTGTCTTGTGCGTAAATGGTTTTCGAAAACCCGGTTTAGAGGCTAGTGTGCGAGTGTCTACTTTCCCTTCCTAGTAGTATAAATCGAGTCTTGGACTTTAGTCTAGTAGAATGACCCTAAATCAATGATTTCGTTGGTTTCTTACCTTGAGTCCACCTAGCTTACTAGGGATTTACTATGGGATTTGCATTTTGACCACCAACGGTGTGAAAAGGCCTTGGTTGCCGAGTCCCGTCCCTTAGGTGACCTTGTTTGACATTGCTTGACTAGTCCAAGTTTTCCCTTTTTTGTGGGTTTGAAGGGAAGGGCCCGTCCCGACTCACCCATTCCCCTACCTCCTACACATTTCCACACAATAAAATTGCAAATTGTTGAAGTCATCTTTCTTGTTGCAATAAGAAATGCCAAAAAGCCAAATCATGCCAAAAGGGCAAAGAAAAGAAAAGGAAAGAAAATGAAAGAAAGAAAAGAATGAAGAAAAAGAAAAGGCTCAAAAGCAAAAAAAGAAAATAGAAAAGAAGAAAAAGAAATGGCATGGCAACAAACAAAGCAAAAATGCAAAAGAAAAGAGAAAATGCCAAAAGAAAATCGTCTCACAAAAAGATTCTAACCCCAAAAAAAAAAGCCTTTTTCCGACTTTTGCCGTGAAGAGCCTACCAAAGGACCGAGTCCCTAGGAAGGAGGATAGCGGCAAGGGTCGGTCTTCCCTCATTTTGCAATCATTTCCACTTTTTACTTGGACTAGTTAGGCGGTTTCGGACATGGGACGACCCTCTTGGCTCATTGCTAAAGGGGGCGGGGTCTCACTTACCTACAGTGTCGACTAACACCGTGGTTCATCCTTTTTCCATCCCGCCGATCGTCCCGTGGTACGTTCTTAGAAGGTTAGGAGGAACCGAGGTAAGTTACCAACGCTTTTATTGCTTTGTCGTCATACTAATAGGGTTTTGTCCATTTTGGTTTGTATTGCTAGCTTGGGAACGTTGTCACTTGCCCTGAGTCCTAAACCGGTGCTTCTTTCACCGCTTGTTTGAGTGAAGCGGTATTTATTTTCTTTTGGGTGCAACCTTTTGTGTGTTTGTTTGTGTGCGTGTTTGTTTTTGTGTTTTGTGTCCGGTTGCATCCACAGTTTTGTTGCAAGACCCCACTTGCCTTGCGGATAGCACTTGTCCTCTAAGTGTTATCGCGTGAGTTGAAAGGGCGTAGGGTGCGCTAATACCCGCTCGGCTAGTTTAGTAGTTAGTTTGTGCTTACTCGAGGGCGAGTAAGGGTTAAGTGTGGGGGAGTTGATAAGGGTAGTTTGTAGTGCCTATTTCGTAGTGTTTTGGTCCATTTTCCTTGTGGAATCGCCCCTTGGGAGCGGTTCATGGGCTACTTATGCTTTCTCTAGCTCGTTTCAGGTTCCCGAGACCATTCGTGAAGAGTTGGAGTGATTCCGACTCAATACATACACTTTTCGGAGCCAACGAAGCGGAGGAACGATCACTCGATGCCTTGGATTCGACCCCGAGACCTTGGGACCCTATCCCGAGCCTCCGAGACCCGATCCCGAGTCCCGAGAATCAATGAGAAGTTCATGTGAAGCAAGGAGGAACCAAAAAGGATCATATTGGAGGCCTACAAGACTCATCCCCGACGGGTATGCACCTCATCCCGTCCGGGATGAAGTGCACTTTTGAAGGGGTCACTGTCAGGACGTCCCGGTCAGGACCAACCCGTCCCGGTCGGGATGACAGGCCGTCCTGGTCGGGATGATCCCGTCCCGGTCGGGACCAAGCACCTGTAGCCGCGCCTCTTGTTTTCCTCCTCCTTCATTCTTGTACCCCTATAAATACTTCCCTCTTGTATTGTTTATACAGCTTACCTTGCTCTACCTTAGATTAGACTCTCTTAAGCCTCTCTACAAGTTATAAACCCTAGATTTAGTTCTTCACATTAGTTTTAATCTCTCTTTAATCTTTAGTTAATCTTAGTTAATTAGTCTTGTAATTAAGGGATTACTTGAAGATTCATCCAAGCTTGACAAACTTGGAGTTGATTGGGGTTTCTCTTTTATGCAAGTTATCATCTTTTCATCATTTGGGTGTTGGTATAACTTTCTTTTCTCTTGTTTATTGTTATTATTTCAAGTTTGAATCTTTACTTAGTGTTCTTGTTATTGTTCTTGTTTACTTTCAATATGGATGTTTGGATTGTGATGTTGTTTTATCTTTTCATTGTTGTAGTTAGTTTGATTATGCGTGAGTAGATTCCTTGTGGGTTAGTAGGGGGATTAAGGGTAGAATATGGGTGATTAGGGTTTGATTAGGGGTAAAGGGTGAATCTTTGTTGTTAGTCACATACTTGGCACACCATGTGTTTGTTGAAATGCTTGTTTGAGTTGTAGTGGCCATGCTTCTCATGCTAGTCTTCCTCTACTCATTGTTTGTCTAGTATGTGGTCATGTTGAGAATAGTCATTATACATACCATGTGGACTAGGGTTTAGACGCTATCAACGCTAACCCACCTCGACATCGGTTTAAGTTGCGAGAGCTCAGACCGAATCTAGCAATTAGGAGACACCTACACCCTTGACCACCCAAATCACCCTACTACACTTTTGAACCCGACCTAACCCACTTCTTCTTCATATTTGATTCAACTTATTAGTTAGTCATCATTCCATTAGTTCATTGTTTAGTTTGTGTTTAGTTATTTCATTTAGCCTTGTTATAGTCTAGTTCATTGTTAGTCTACTTTCTTCTTCTCCTCTCATCATAATTCACCAATTAGTAGCTCTTTGTGTTTGTTGTGACTTGGTCTCGTTTTAGGCCAACCTAGTCTAAACCTTGCAACACCGTCTCCGTGGACACGACCCGACTTACCCTAACTACCATTAGGTCTTAGCCGGTTATTATTTGATCGGTGGGGATCCACGACAATTCCCACCATCAAGGTCTCGAGATCGAGTCTAAACCACCGGGTGATCGTTGCTTCTCTTCGTTAGTTCCAAAAGTGCCGGAAACGAGTCGAAATCGTTCCATTTCTCCATGAATGGTCTTGGGAACCTAAAACGAACTAGAAGAAGCATAAGTAGCTCAGAAACTGCTCCAAAGAGCGATTTCACAAGAGAAACCGGGACTAAACACAACAAAATAGGCACTACAAACTACACTTATCAACTCCCCCACACTTAACCCTTACTCGCCCTCAAGTAAGCACAAACTAACTAAAAGAACTATACTACTAGCCGAGCAGGTATTAGCGTACCTTACGCCCTTTCAACTCACGCGAGAACACTTAGAGGACAAGTGCTCTCCGCAAGGCAAGTGGGGTCTTGCGACAAAACTGTGGATGCAACCGGACACGAAAACACACAAACAAACACCAAATAGTTGCATCCAAGACAAAACAAATACCGCTTCCCTCAACAAAGCGGTGAAATAGACACCGGTTAAGGACTCAAGGCAAGTGACAACATTCCCAAGCTAACAATACAAACCAAAATGGACCAAACCCCAATAGTATGACGACAAAGCAATAAAAACGTTGGTAACTTACCTAGGTTCCTCCTAACCTTCTAAGAACGTACTACGGGACAATCGGCGGGATGGAAAAAGAATGAATCACGGTGTTAGTCGACACTGTAGGTAAGTGAGACCCCGCCCCCTTTAGCGATGAGCCAGGAGGATCGTCCCATGCTCAAAATCGCCCAACTAGTCCAAGTAAAAAGGTGGATATGATTGCAAAATGAGGGAAGACCAACCATAACCGCTATCATCCTTCCTAGGGACCCGGTCCTTTGGTAGGCTCTTCACGGTAACGATCGGAAAAAGGCTTATTTTTTAGATGTGGGGATTCTTTTTGTGAGACGGTTTTCTTTTGGCATTTTTCTTTCTTTTGCATTTTTTCTTTGTGTGTTGCTATGCCATTTCTTTTTCATCTTTTGTATTTTCTTTTTGGCTTTTTGAGCCTTTTCTTTTTCTTCAATTCTTTCTTTCTTTCATTATCTTTCTTTTTCATTGTTTGCCCTTTTGGCTAGATTTGAGTTGTAGGCATTTCTTCTTGCAACTAAGAAAGAGATTTCAACAATTTGCATCTTATTTTATGGATATGTGTAGGAGGTAGGGGAATGGGTGAGTCGGGACGGCGCCTTCTCTTCAAACCCACAAAAAGGGGGAGAACTTGGACTAATCAAAGCAATTCCGAACACGGTCACCTAAGGGACGGGACTCGGCAACCAAGGCCTTTTCACATCGTGGGTGGTCATAATGGTCAAAATGCAAATCCCGTAGTAAATCCCTAGTAATCTAGGTGGACTCAAGGTAAGAAACCAACGAAATCATTGATTTAGGGTCATTCTACTAGACTAAAGTCCAAGACTCGACTCATATTGCTAGGAAGGGAAAGTAAACACTTGCACACTAGCCTCAAAACCGGGTTTTCAAAAAAAACTTTTTACACACTAGACACAAACACAAGACACAATAAGGACGAAAGGAAATGAGACACACACAACCAAACAAAACATAATAAGAGGAAAGAAAACAAATAAAAAAAACAAAACAAACACCTCCCCGAAACATCCAAACAAGCTACCACAACCACCACAAATTTCAACAAGCTCCACCCAAGCACACATCATCACAATTCTCCTCCAAACTTCACAAGAAACAAAGAGGAAAAGAGATAGAATGACGTTACCGGTTGTCTTGAGCTTTCCGAAAATTACGGCGATCAAGGAACCTATAGGGAAAAAGGGCAAACACACACAAAACACAAAAACACGACACAAAGACACAAAAGAAAAAAAAGACAAAAAGGAAAAATCTTTTTGATTTTTATGAAAATTTTCAAATTTTTAGGGGTTTTTAAGATATTTCGAAAAACAACAAAAAAAACTAACTACACTAGGATATCGCTCCCCCACACTTAAACCGAGCAATGTCCTCATGCTCCATCGTAGTGTATGGAGACACTAAAGAAAAGAAAAGAAACTACGAAAATATAGCTAAAAATCAAAAATAAAGCGGAGAAAAGGGTAGAATGTGTTCGGCCGGGGTGTAGTCAAGTCACCATGGGCCGAGACGAGAAAAGATATGGATGGGGCAAGAAATAAAAAGAAGGAAATAAAAGGAAATGGGAGGGCAGGACTAGGTGTAATCAAGTCACCTAGCCCGGATTCCGCCCAAATCCGACTAAATCCTATCAAAAGAAAAAGTGAAGATACTTGCAAATTTGGATTTTGAAATGACTCTCGATGTAGTCACGTCATCGAGAGTCAGAAGCAACGACTACCAAGGCCCCGAGGGCCACCATGACACAAATGATAAGGGGAAGGGGAACTAACAAAAGAAGACAAGCAATAACAGACGGAAAAGAAAGGATAGTTGTCATACCATGCGGTTAGCAACTCACTCGCTCTATCGTCTCATAGGTCGGTATCGACACGTAGCTTGTCTTTGTCATTGCTATTCCTCTTCCTTCTCAATAAGGCCGCATGGTTGAAGTACAAAGGTATAAGGAGGTGGGATTTGATGTGAAACTTGGTGCAAAGGTTCATGAATGAAGTGTAAGGGTAGGATAATAGAGGCAAGGGTGAGCCGAGAGGTTGGGAGGGGGTATAAAGTGGTTGGGTGGGATCAAACGTCGAAGAAGAGGCAAAAAGGAGGAGCAGGGGACCATCCCGGTCGGGATGACACACCCGTCCCGGTCGGGAAGCTCCTTTCTCGGTCGGGATGACACTCCAGAAAATTCGATTTTCAGCACACTCATCCCGATCGGGATGACATCCTTCCCGGTCGGGATGGCACATCTTTCCCGGTCGGGATGAGTCTTCTAACTCTTCATTTCCTTGATAGCTTCACCCACAAGGCCACCAATACAAACCCGACTTCCTTGCTCAAAATCCACGCTCTATCAATAACCACACCTTTCTAAGATTCATATTCACTTTGCACCTAACAAATGAGCTCAAAACATTCATCAAAGTCCCTCCCTCTCATCGCTCATCAAAATACCAAATCACAAGAATCTCACAAAACAAAGAGTCCTAGAAACAAAATCATAAAAAACACAATTACAAACACAAAAACTAAAGAGAAGAGAGAAAAGGGAATGTACAACATGACGGTTCTTAAGGAACTCCGTCAAACCTAGGATGGTGGACTCTTCATTCCTAACTATAGCCTTCAAGGGCTCGGAGGAGCAAGTCAAACGCACGAGCCACATCATAATGAGGGCTCAAGCAAACGACCCAAGCCATCCTCCACGGCCTCCAAGTCGGAAGCACGAAGTAGCCACACAAAGACCCAATATCATCTTCCTTGTTATCTCCGGGGTCTATCCATCCTACGAGCCTGATGGTGGGAATTGTCGTGGATCCCCACCGATCAAATAATAACCGGCTAAGACCTAACGGTAGTTAGAGTAAGTCGGGTCGTGTCCACGGAGACGGTGTTGCAAGGGTTAGACTAGGTTGGCCTAAAACGAGACTAAGTCACAACAAACACAAAGAACTACTAATTGGTGAATTATGATGAGAGGAGAAGAAGAAAGTAGACTAACAATGAACTAGACTAAAACAAGGCTAAGATGGAATAACTAAGAATCAAATAAACTAGTGGACTAAAAGAAATGATGACTAACTAATAAGATGATATCAAATATGGAAAGAAGTGGGTTAGGTCGGGTTCATAAGTGTAGTAGGGTGACTTGGGTAATCAAGGGTGTAGGTGTCTCCTAGTTGCTAGAGTCGGTCCGGGCTGTCGCTACTTAGACCGATGTCAAGGTGGGTTAGCGTTGGTAGCGTCTAAACCCTAGTCCACATTGTATGTATAATGACTATTCTCAACATGACCACATACAAGACAAACAATGAGTAGAGGAAGACTAGCATGAGAAGCATGGCCACTACAACTCAAACAAGCATTTCAACAAACACATAGTTTGCCAAGTATATGACTAACAACAAAGATTCACCCTTTACCCCTAATCAAACCCTAATCACCCATATTCTACCCTTAATCCCCCTACTAACCCACAAGAAGACTACTCACTCATAATCAAAGATAAACTAACAATAATAAGAGAAAACAACATCACAATCCAAACATCCATTATCAAGAACAATATGAACAATAACAAGGAACACTAAGTAAAGATTCAAACTTGAAATAATAACAAAGAACAAGAGTAAAGAAAGATTATACCAACACAAGATGAAGAAAAATATGCAATCTTGTATAAATAAGAAACCCCAAAATAATCCCAAGGTTGTCAAGCTTGGAGAAATCTTCAAGTGTCTTCTTAATACAAGAACTAATTAGAACTAGATTAAACTAGGATTAACTAAGGATTAAAGAGAGATTAAAACTAATGTGAAGAACTAAATCTAGGGTTTATAACTTGTAGAGAGGCTTAAGAGAGTCTATTCTAAGGTAGAGTAAGGTAAAGTGCATAAACAAAACAAGAGGGAAGTATTTATAGGGGTACAAGAATGAAGGAGGAGGAAAAAAGGGTTGCGGGTTACAGCATGTTGGTCCCGACCGGGACGGGATCATCCCGACCGGGACGGCCTGTCATCCCGATCGGGACGGGTTAGTCCCGACAGGGACGGCCCCAAAACAGTAGACCCCTCAAATATGTACTTCATCCCGGACGGGATGAGGTCATACCCGTCGGGGATGAGTCTTGTAGGCCTCCAATATGATCTTTAAGGTTCCCCCTTGCTTCACATGGACTTTTCATCGATTCTCGGGACTCGGGATCGGGTCTCGGAGGCTCGGGATTGGGTCCCAAGGTCTCGGGGTCAAATCCAAGGCATCGAGTGATCGTTCCTTCACTTCGTTGGCTCCGAAAAGTGTATGTATTGAGTCGGAATCGCTCCAACTCTTCATGAATGGCCTCGGGAACCTGAAACGAACTAGAGGAAGCATAAGTAGCCCATAAATCGCTCCTAAGGAGCGATTTCACAAGGAAAATGGGACCAAAATACTACGAAATAGGCACTACAAACTACACTTATCAGAGCCTTACCGACCTCTTCCTTCCTAAGCATCGTCTCCAATCACTAGCAAGCTTTAAGTCTTCATCATGAGGCACAAAAAATGGCTTTGGCCTCATTTCCTTGTTGCACACCCCCACACCTTCCTCAAGTTGTGGTTCCCCATCTTCAAATTCCGGAACAACACTTGTCCCCACATCATCTTAGAGGAGAGAATTGAAACTATTACCGGTGGTTTCAATCTCTTCCAAACCATTGCTTCGCTTACTTGCGAGGGGCTCTTGATGTTTTTCCATATTATCGCACAAAGGCAACTTGGGCTTGTCATTTTCACCCAACAACTTCACAAATTCCACCAACTCATCCAACTCACAAACCTCCTCCAATTCTTCACCAACATTGCCTTCAACAAGAGTTATTTCCTCATTCGCCTCCTCTTGGGTGGACCATTGATGTTCTTCAAAGCAAGCCTCGCTTCTCAAAGGGGATTCATTAGCGGCTTCGTCATTGGGTCGTTCCCCTTCCCCAAATGAACATCCCTCATCAACTTGTGAAGATCGAGTTAAAAACATGAGGGTTTGAGCCGTTAAAGCGTTCAATCTAGCATTATGTTCCTCACTTCCCCTTCGGAGTTCGGCCAAGATTTCATGGTCTTTTTGCAATTGTAAGGTCATTTCTCGTTGCATTTGAAGAATCGATTGATTTAACTCCAAGTTTGGCATTTGGTGGTCATTGGGGTTTTGTAGTGTTACTTGTGAACCTTGATGATGCCCAAGGGGTGGGGCATCATATGGTTGGTAGTGAGGTTGATATGATTGGTAGTATTGTGGGTTTTTGGGCTCATATTGTGGTTGAGGTGGAGGGTAATATGGTGGGTTTTGGGGAAATTGGCTTCTATAAGGTGAATCATGATGGAACATGGTGGGTTCACATTGATAGCTTGAGTAATAGTCACCATGATCATAGGAGTGACAAGCATTCAGTTGTTGGTAGCCGTTTCCTTGTCCTTGAAGCTCATACCCACGGGTTTCTTGATTACCCCAAGAAGCTTGAAAGTGGTAGGGGGATGTCATGGCATAATCTTGATTCATAGAGGGAGAGGAGTAGCTCATGGTGGCTTCTAAGTGTGGAGAGTTTAGATCAAACCTCATGCTATACTCGAAAAATCGTGGCTCGTACCCGGTTGAGGACCTCTCAATCTAGCAACCGTCCGTTAAAGCGGCTCTAAGTTGTAAAGAAGAAGATGGTCACCACCTCTAGGCACAAACTGTAGACTAGGAGCAAACGTGAGAAGTCTAGTGCTTTTTGGGCACTAGACAAGAAGGAAATAAACTTCACACGCAAAAGAAGCAAAAGAAAACTAAAAAACTAAAAAAAAAAAAAAAAAAAAAAAAAAAAAAAAAAAGCAAAGACAAAATCAAGTAAAAAGGCAAACAAAGTCTAAACTAGCACCGTCCCCGGCAACGGCGCCAAATTGATGGGAGGGATTTGCCGTGAATCCCTACCAACAAATAATATCCAACTAACCTAACTGGGTAGCTAGGGTAAGTCGGGTCGAGTCCACGGGGACGGTAAAGAGGATTTAGACCAAGTTCCACATAAAGACTTGACTAGGTCTCACGGCTAAGCTAAACTAGAATGATAAGAAGGGAAGGAACTATGAGTAAAAATAAGCTAAGAAGGAGAAATCAAATAAGGAAAGAGTAGGGTTAGGTCGGGTTCATTAGTAAAGTAGGATGGTTGGGTAATCGAGGGTGTAGGTTTCACCTAGTCACTGAGGTCGGGCCGCGCTCTCGCGTCGAAGCCAATGTCCGCACTCTCGTGTCTAAGACAAAACCCGAATACTCATGCAAGATATTACCCAATACACAAGGATTCAATCACAAATCAATCACCCAATGAGAAGAATAAAACAAGCAAGAGGAGCATTTGCAACTACTACTCTAACAAGCATTTCATCAAACACATGGGGTGCTCAACATATGACTAGTGACAAAGATTCAACCTTTACCCCACAATCAACCCTAATCACCCATAATCAACACATAATCCCCCTACTAACCCCACAAGATTCTACTCAATCATATCTAAACTAATATTAACCATAACAAGATAAATCAACACAAACAACAAAACATTCATAATGAAACTAGCAAGAACAAGAACAATAATCAAAGATTAAACTTGAAAGATTAAACAAGGATTAAGAACAAAGAGAATAAGAAGATTATACCTATTAACAAGAGGAGGAAAGATTGAAACTTGCATTAATAAGAAAAACCCAAAACAATCTCCCAAGGTTGTCAATCTTGGTTGAATCTTGAAGAATTCCCTTAATACAAGGATTAAACTAAGATTAACGATAAACTAAAGACTAATCTACACTAATCTAAGCTAATATAGTCTAAATTAGTCTAGGGTTTTGTGGGTAATGAAGAACATAAGCTAAGATTACAAGAGGGGGGGTATATATAGGGTTACAAAAGGAAAGGAGAAGAAAGGAAGCAAAAGCGGGCTGCAGCTCTCCCATCCCGGCCGGGAAGGTGGTGGTCCCGACCGGGACGAGGTGGTCCCGACCGAGACGAAGTCCTTCTCGGCCGAGACGGCTCAAAACAGGAGCTGTCTCTTTTGTGCACTCCTTCCCGACCGGTAAGGCACTTGATCTCGGTCGGGAAGGCTTTGTAGGCCTCCAATAAGAGCTCTAAGGTCCCTCCTTGCTTCTCATGGGTTATCATCGATTCCCGGGGCTCGGGATCGAGTCTAAGGGGCTCGGGAATGGGTCCCAAGGTCTCGGGATCGAGTCTAAACCACCGGGTGATCGTTGCTTCTCTTCGTTGGTTCCAAAAGTGCCGGAAACGAGTCGGAATCGTTCCATTTCTCCATGAATGGTCTTGGGAACCTAAAACGAACTAGAAGAAGCATAAGTAGCTCAGAAACTGCTCCAAAGAGCGATTTCACAAGAGAAACCGGGACTAAACACAACAAAATAGGCACTACAAACTACACTTATCACTCACGAACCCCATCGTCTCAATGATCAATATATGCACTTTTGCTTGTCTTTTTTAATGCTATTCCTCTTCATTCTCGATAAGGTTCCATGGTTGAGGTACTAAGGTATAAGGAGGTGGGATTTAATGTGAAACGCGGTGTAAAGTGAAGAGAAAATGAGGTGGATGTGTATATATGAAGTGTAGGGGTCATATGATAGGTGCAAGGGTAGGTAGGGAGGTTGGGAGGGGGTATAAAATGGTTGGGTGGGCTCGAATGACAAAGAAGAGGCCAAAAGAAGGAGCAGGGCATCATCCCGGTCGGGATGGATGGTTCCGGTCGGGATGACACACCCTTCCCGGTCGGGAAGCTCTCGTCCCGGTCAGGATGACACTCCAGAAAAACCAATTTTTTATACACTCATCCCGATCGGGATGGCTCCTTCCCGGTCGGGACGGCTCAACCTTCCCGGTCGAGATGCTCTCTTCTCGGCCGGGAAGAGTCCTCAAACCCTCTATAACCCGAAAGACTTGTCCAAAGCTTCAAAAACCAACTCTCATGATCACAATCCAAGCTCTATCAATAACCACTCCTCTCTAAGATTCATCTTCACTTCAAACCTACAAGTAAGCTCAAACACATTCATCAAAATCCCTCCCTCACATCGCTCATCAAAATACCAAATCACAAGAATTTCACAAAACCAAAAAGAGTTACAAAAAAGAGATATATACAATGAGACGGTTATTTTGGAACTTCATCAAACCAAAGGTGGTGCATTCTTCAATCATTTTATTAACAACACTTGGCTAAATCCATCTCCATCAAGGGCTCGAAGTAACAAATCGAAAGCTCTCGCAGAGTCTTCAATCAAGCTTGTGGTATAACCATCCACACTCCAAGGGTCTTCATGATCTAACCTCGACGTTCCCGGGGCATCCCGATCTACTAAGTTCAATGGCTTGAACTTGTATTTGCGATCTTTCAGGATATACCCAAACGTCCATCTATCTTCATGTGGCCCCAAGGGAGGCTCATCTTTCTTTTTGCTTTGCAACTTGTCCTCAATCTCGTGATATGGGCATTCATCCGCCCCAAGCTCGGAATCATCATCCTCAATTCCATAGAAGTTGTTCTTCAAGCTTTTACCCGACTCATCCCCAAGATCAATGTCTTTCATGGCGGGGATCATTTTACAAGACTCATCATTAGTAGGCGAGGTGTTGCCTTGGAGGTCAAACACGAGCTTCTCGTCGCCTAGCACAAATGTGATCCTACCGTTCTTTACATCAATCATAGCACCGGCGGTATGTAGAAATGGGCGCCCAAGGATAATGGGAGTGATAGCATCTTCCGGCATGTCAAGTACAAGGAAGTCGACCGGAATGAAGAACTTCCCGATTCTTATTGGCACATCTTCCAACATCCCCAAAGGACGGTTGAGGGAACTATCGGCCATTTGGAGTGTAATGGAAGTACACTTAAGCTCCTTCATCCCAAGTCGCTCACAAATGGAATAGGGAATGATGCTTACACTCGCACTCAAATCACATAGTGCTCTCTCAATCTTGAAGTTGCCTATGGTGCACGGGATCGAGAAACTACCCGGATCCTTCAACTTGGGAAGCGTAGAACCTTGAATAAGCTTGCTCACCACTCTTGTGAACGCTATGGTCTCTTCCTTGTCGACGGATCTCTTCCTAGCCAAGATTTCTTTCATGAATCTTCCATATGCCGGGATTTGGGTAAGTAGGTCGGTAAAAGGGACACTTACATCCAATTTCTTCACAATATTAAGGAACTTGTCATATTGAACATCCACCTTAGTCTTCAATTGCCTTGTTGGGAAAGGCAACTTGATATGTATCTTGTCTTGCTCATTAAGGTTGGATTTTTCGAATGACATTTTCCTTTTTCCTTTGTCTTTTCCTTGAAGCGGGGTAAGATTGTCTTCATGGGGTTTCTCAATCTCCTACAAAACTTGTTCCTCCATTGGATTTCCCAAGCTTGAATTATCTTGAAGTGGAGATACAACCTCTTTCATTGGTTCTTGCTCATTAGGAAGAAGGGGAGTTATAAGATGAACCACTCCTCAAGGTAATAGCATTCACATGCTCAAATTTCGCCGTTTCACCTTGAGGAGGTAGTTGCCCCTTTTGCCTTGAAGAGCTACCCGAAGCAAGTTGAGCTATTTGGGTTTCGAGCATTTTCATATGAGCATCTCTTGCCAAGGTATCCCTTTGAAGTTGAGCAATAATTTCTTGTTTGGTTCTTTGTGTCTCTAATTGACTTCTTTGCATTTCCAACATTGACTTTTGCATGTCGAAATCCCGAGGGGGAGATTGTTGGTTATGAGGAGTGTTGGTGATGGCTAGAGGAATGCCATAATCATGAATAGGAGATCGACTCCTTTGCTTGCTTTCATGTTGCGTACCTTGAGATCCTTGTTGTTGTTGATGGTTCCCTTGGAACCCATGAGAGTTACCTTGATTAAGGCCTTGATTGTTACCTTGGTTGTAGTTATGGTGTCCTTGGGAGTGTTGGTTCCCTTGGAAACCACCTTGATTGAAGTTCCCTTGTTGGAACCCTTGATTGTTGTTGAAGGTACCTTGGTTATGTTGCTTGAAATTGTTGAATGGCCTTGGGTTGCCTATATAACGTTGGTAGCTTTGATTGTTGTCCCTTAAGGGAGGTGGCACATATGGACGGTGTTGTAGAGATTGTTGTTGGGGAACTTGTTGGGAAGCTTGAAACATATGGGGATAGGGGGCACCTTGCTTGAACGCTTGAAAGGCGTTCACTTGCTCAATACTACCACGACAATGTGAAGGCTCATGTCCCACTATCCCGCAAGTATCGCATATCCCATAATAAGATGTAGGAGATACAACTCCCAAAGCATTAACTTGTTGAATGGAATGTTGGTGGGAGGCACTTGCACTTTGGCCTTGATCAAAATGGCTTTGGAGCTTCTTGTCAATAGATTCCATGTGGGTTTTTAGTTGAGCTCCAAGATCAATGCTTAGTTGTGTAATGGCATCGATCTCGTGCCTTCCTCCTCGATTCGCCTTCCTAGGCCTTGAGTATTGGGAGTTGTGTACCGCCATCTCCTCGATTCTTGACCAAGTTTGGTCATCATCCACCTCGGTAAACCTTCCATTCGATCCCATGTTGAGAATGGCCCTTGAGTCTTCATATAACCCGTTCCAAAATTGTTGAACAAGGAACCATTGTGATAGACCATGGTGAGGACAAGAGCGGATCAAGGCTTTGAATCTTTCCCATGATTCGTAGAGGCTTTCTTCATCACGTTGTTGGAATCCCGTGATAGAGGCTCTCAATAGATTTGTCTCCGTAGAATTGTTGGTAAAAAGCTAAGGCTAGCTTCTTCCAAGTATCAATCCCATGCAGGTCGATTAGTATTAATCAAATCGGTTCTTTCCACTCTCCATAATTACTGGGCGAGTATTTTTGTTTTGCCAAATGGGATTATCAAACAAATTGAAGGTATTTTCAGAACCTATCTTTGGAAAGGCGGGACTACATATACAAAACCTCCTATTTTTTCGTGGAGGAAGGTCTGCGTCCCGTACAAAGAAGGAGGATTAAATCTGACACAGTGTTCAAATTGGAACAAAGCTGCAATCGGAAAAATGGTTTGGTGGGTCACGAAACACCCGGCCAAACTCTGGGTTGCCTGGGTCAATTCGGTTTATCTGAAAGGACAACCATGGCTTCAGTATTGCCCTCCTGCGGATGTAGGATGGGGATGGAGACGGATCTGCAAGGTGAAAGACAGGCTAAAAAATGGAATTGAAAGTGGGGAATGGAATGACACTAACCAGTATACCACAGCTAAAGGATACCACTGGCTCAGAGATAAGGAAGAAGAAGTGGATTGGCATAGATAGATGTGGAACAAATGGACATTACCGAAACACAGAATGATTGCGTGGATATACCAACATAACGCAATGAAAACGAAGGCCAAGCTATACAATCTGAATGTGACGCCAGATGATCTATGCACCATTTGTGGTGCATAGGAAGAGAATATCGAGCATCTCTTTTGGGAATGTGAGTACAGCAGGAGAATACTGATGAGCATAGCAAATTCGATTGAGCAAGACCTTAGCAGAAGGATCACAAACGAATGGCAAGACAGGATGAAAGAAAGCAAAATGCAGCGAGCAGTGGCTAATAGTGTGATTAATGCAACCATATATAACATATGGGAACAAAGGAATAAGAGTAGAGTGGATGGTGTGCTGATTCAGCCTCACGTAGTGAGTAGGAATATGGTTAAGGAGCTTAAAAGTTATTTCAATAATGTTCAGAAAGGCAAACTCAGTTCTAGGGATGACAAATTCATCTCTAGATTGATGGGTAACTAATGTATATTTGATTCATTCATTTATATAATACTTACACTTTCCCAAAAAAAAAAAGTATCAATACCAAGAGTCGCCTTGTCTAACCCTTTGAACCATTGCTTTGCTTTACCGATCAAAGTGAAAGGAAATAATACCCACTGGATTTGGTCTTGGGTTATTCCCGTTTGTGAGATAGCATCGCAATAATCCGAAAAGGTTTCCATGTGTTGATGAGGATCTTCGGTTGGTAACCCACTAAATTGACTTCTTTCGACCAATTGGATGAATTGCGATTTTGCCACAAAGTTGCCGATATATGCCTCCGGTAAAGCGGTTGGACCGGGCAAAACGTCTTCCGTAAAGGTTGAATGAGAAGAGAACTTAGGCATTATTGGATATGCGGGAGAGGACGGTGTAGATGGTGTTGATGTAGAAGTAGAGGGAGAACTAGGTTGAGAAGTACCAAAAGGATTAATGAAATTCCCTTCGGCCGTCTCTCGAGGTGTTTCGTCTAAGTCGGATCCTTGAGCTTGTTCTTGATTGGTATTGCAAGCACTTGGTTGAGAGATTCTAACCCGGTCAATCGTCCGTTGGCGAAAGGCTCTAAAGAGTCTTTCCGGCTCTGGATTGAAAAGAAATAAACCACCTCCCCTCCTAGGCATACACTACACACTCAAACAAACGTGAGAACACCTAGTGCTTTTTGGGCACTAGGCAAAGACAATAAACGAACACAACGGGAGACAAAGACAAAAAAAGCTATGAAAACGAGAAAAACCTACAAAATATGCAAAAGAGAAAGAAGAAGAGCACAAGAAGGGTAACTAAGTCAAGCTAATAAGCACACTAAGTCTAAACATGCACCGTCCCTGGCAACGGCGCCAAATTGATGGTGGGAAATGTCATGGGTCCCCACCGTTGAAGTAAAGTCCAACTAATCCTAACGGTAGCTAGGGTAAGTCGGGTCATGTCCACGGAGACGGTTATGGGTGTCTAGACTAGGTCTACCTAGAAACAAGGCTAAGTTACACAAACAAACACAAAGAAGGCAATAATTGACAAACTATGATGGTTGAGAGGTATGGAAATGGACTAACAATGAACTAGATAAAACAAAAGTTAATTAAAACAACTAAAGATTAGAAACACTAACAAACTAGAGAAGAAGGCTAAAGAGGTAGAGAAATCAAATATGGGAAGGAGTAGGGTTAGGTCGGGTTCATAAGTGTAGTAGGATGATTGGGTAATCAAGGGTGTAGGTGCCACTTAGTTACTAAGGTCGGTTTGCGCTCTCGCGCCAAAGCCAAAGTCCGCACTCTCGTGTCTAAGACTAGACCCGAACATTCATGCAAGATGCTACTCAAAACACAAACATTCAACCACAAATCGAATACACAATGAGAAGATTAGAACAAGTATGAGAAGCATTGGCCACTACTACCCACACAAGCAATACAACAAACACATAGTGTGCCCAATAAGTGACTAGCAACAAAGGAATCACCTTTACCCACAATCAAACCCTAATCACCCATAATCCATACTTAATCCCCCTACTAACCCCACAAGGAATCTACTCACTCATTATCAAACTAACAATAACAATGATAAGAGAAATCAACATAAACAACCAAACATTCATTATGAACAAACAAGAACAATAAAGAATATGTAAAGATTAAAACTTGAGAGATTAACAAAGATTAAGAGAAAAGAAATTATACCCACTAACAAGAAGATAAAAAGATGAGAACTTCCATTAATAAGAAACCCAAATAATCTCCAAGGTTGTCAATCTTGGATGAGTCTTCAAGAATCTCTTCAATACAAGACTAATAAACTAGATTAATCTAAGATTAACAAGAGTTTAAAGAGAGATTAAGCTAATGAAAAGAGGCACTCTATCTAGGGTTTAGTCTGATGTAGAGAGATCTAAGATAGTGTAAGATAATGTAAGATACTTAAACAATACAAGGGAGGAGTATTTGTAAGGTTACAAGAGTGAAGGAGGAAAAAAGAATAGTTCTCGTGTTGTAGCTGCCCCATCCCGTCCGGGACGAGACGGTCCCGTCCGGGATGAAGTGGTCCCGACCAGGACGGCCTCAAAACAGGAGCTGCTGTAAACGCACACCCCTTCCCGGTCGGAAAGGCTACTATCCCGCCCGGGAAGGGTCTTGTAGGCCTCCATTATGATCTTTAAGGTCCCTCCTTGCCTCTCATGGGCTTCCCATCGATTCTCGGGGCTCGGGATCAAGTCTAAGGGGCTCGGGAATGGGTCCCAAGGTCTCGGGATCGAATCCAAGGCATCGAGTGATCGCTCCTTCTCTTCGTTGGCTCCAAAAGTGTATGAAACGAGTCGGAATCGTTCCAATTCTCCATGAACGGTCTTGGGAACCTAAAACGAACTAGAAGAAGTATAAGTAGCCCAGAAACCGCTCCCAAGGAGCGATTCCACAAGAGAAACCGGGACCAAACGCAACAAATTAGGCACTACAAACTACACTTATCAGGTCACTATAAGGGCGATATATAACTAGAGAATATACGTTGTTGTGTGGTGGTATGAAGGCCACTGAATGAGAAACAAAATCACCCCGACTACGGTACTAATTTGAATGGGCGTCGTCCCCCAAGGTCACACAACACTCCTAAAAGGTTGTGTACTCAACCATTAGGAGTTGGAACTCAATGGTATACTCAAAATTTGTCAAAGAGATTTGGATGATGACATTTGATGTATATACTCATATGTCTTATCATTCTCATACTTATATAATAAGTGTCATATGAGACTAACCTCAAAAGGTATCCAAAGTCACTTTATGATGGAAAATGAATTATCATTATTCTAAATATAATGACATTCATAACCATACTAATAAATTAGGTTTAATATGCTACTAATGGGAGATGCTCTTACTATGCAAGAATGGTCAACAATTCCACTTTGCATTATTTCTAACAATCCCCCACTAATGCAAATGACAAACCAAAAACAAAAATCATGAGCATATGAAAAGGTTGACACTTAGACGTAAATATCTTTCGACTTGAATTAACGTATTAGTGAAATTGTAATCCCCTAGAAATTCTAACGCGATACAGTGGCGGAAACACTGTAGAGTCGGGATTATAACACGCTGTAACTATGTTTTTATAAAAATATAAATGGTAAAGTCAAACATTAGGCCCTAAATAAAATGGCCAAAAATTAAGTAAATCCACAAAGGGGTTTAACAATCCACAAAACATAATTATTAAAATTAATCGAGCAAGGATCATGTCTGCCCGCTAGCCCACACCCGGAAACATGCATACCTGTCATGTTAAACACATAACAGCCACAATCAGTGAGGAGCAACGTCAACGTTCTCCCAGCCGTATAACAGGATTTTAAAACAGTAATTACTAATATAGGAAAAATAGTCAAAATGGAAAACAGTAAAACAGCATATTAAAATAAGCTTTCAGCGCGAAATGAAATAATTAAAGGGGTTTCCGAAGAAACATAAAAATATTTGCCAACCTGCAAACCAATTTATACCGATAATAATAAAAGTATTCAAAATGGCGTTATGGATAGGATTAATGTACAATCTAGACTTTCACTAGGACAATACTAAACTAGCTTCGAGAATTCAGTCAAAATAAATTAGACTTCAGTCTCTAACTTGGCAACTCAAACTATAACAGGACTGCGTGCAGCGAGGTCCTGACTTAAGTAATGTACACCCCTCCTGGACACCAACCGTAATCCAGTTCAACCCGACGGCGACTTACACGATGCGATATCTAAGTTTAAGGTCAAAATATACACACTCCTGAACACAAACCATGCTCAATTCAACGACCAATGTGTCTCAACATAGACACACCAGCTTTATAGTTGATGGCAAAACGTACATCCCAGACTATATTACTCTAAACCCACACTTGTCCTTATTCCATAACTCCAAAATAATCAATTATCAATATTTAAAAGATGTATTCAATATAAACAATAAGAGAACAAAAGGAAAAGGTATCACTTTCCAAAAGAGGAAACTTTCTATTTTAGGAAACTTCTATTTTTGGAAACTTACTAAAAATAGCATCATATCAAAATAGCGAAAATATTAGTTTATACTAACATCACATTTTTAGTAAACGATATAGATTTATAAAACTAATACTTTCGGCCTTAACGATATTAATTACCAAAGTGAACATTTAATTTTATGAAATTATTAAAATATCGTATAAGCGTTATAAAATGATTAAAAATGTCTTAAACATTTTAATATTACTAATTAGGGTGTTTTCAAAAGTTGTAAAGCTAAAATTCCCTAATTATTATTAGTTTCGACAATAAAATTATAAATGGGATTTTACGGCAAACATCAAATTAAATATTTGAACGTCTTTATTTAATTAAACCAACAAATATATTTAGAGTATGTTAAGGGATGATTTAACTCTTAAAGTTTCAGATTTAAATACTTTCAAAATTGCTGGAAAAATAATTCTTTTAGGTAAGACAAAGCATTTTAACAATAAATCACAATTTGTCCGAAAATCAATACTTATTAATAAAGACTTTAATAAATAGTACAAAAATTATGAAAAATAGTTAAAATATATTTATGGACATTCTGTTCAGAAAAGAAAATTTTCCAGAATTCTAAAACTCGGTTTTTAAAACGTTTTCTCGTTAATCGTCCAATCTCGACAATAACGATTAATAAAAATAGTAATTACAAAATGATTTAAGTATTAATGTCTAAAAATTATTATTAACCTAAAAATCATCATTTTCCAGAATATACTAATTTTCCAGATTTTCCAAAGTTCCAGATTTACCAACTTCCGTCAAAACCGTCTTTAAAACCCGTTTTCACAATTAACGATTCCATTAATAAAACTTATCGTTCCTAACATTTTATTAAGGCACTAAAAATCATAAAATTACTTTTTAATATGAAATCTTCATAATTAAAATTTTTTCCAGATTTAAACCAAAGACCAGAAATCGAGAATTTAAACGACAAACACGGTTTTAACGATAAACGATGATTTAAAGTGATTAATTAATTCATCAACTTCACAATTCCGAAAACTTATGAAAAAATTCAGAAAATTCTATTTCACCAGAAAGCTTCACCATGTCAAAAATCAGATTAAAAATGTTTAAGTACTAGAACTAAAAATCGGCTTTTAATCGTTTTTGTCCGTAAACGGTAATAATTCAATAATCGATAACTAAAATATCAAAAAAATACTAAATTATTAAAAATCATCAAAAAAAACATTTTTCCAGAATATAAACATATATTACATGCTTAGGCCGAATATTATGATTTTACAAACTAATATGACGATTTAATCGTTAATCTCGTAAAAGCGATAAAAATACTGAAACATACAAATTTTCAACTTTTAAAAATTTTCCAGATTTCATGACATACATATATTGCCAAAATAAAACATAAAAATATATACATGCAAATACTCAATTAAAATCATGAAATACCGAGTAACATCGACGTTACCTCTACTCCAAGTCTGAATCGATTATATATTCGTCGGCTTCGGGATCGTCCAAAAATCCTACCAAACACGAAAATCATGGCAGAAAAATACCATGAGAAAACTAATAAAAATCAAGGTAAACATTGATCGAAAATGACGTCGATTATTACCTTAACGAAGGAATCGAAACGAGGAATAATTGACGATGAATTTGAGTCGATTAAGACTAGAATTGGAGCAAAAATAATCCTAGAGTATGAAGGAGTGCCACGGCCAAATAAGGTTGAAGGTAGAATTTTTTAACTTTTGATAAATGAATAAAATGATGTAAGGAAATGGATGGCTTCCTAATTATAAATGGGATTAAAGATTTGATGAAAACAATGTGCAACATGCAAAAGTGACCGGCCAAACATAAGTGAGGGATATTATGAAGAGTTTTGATAATAATGCATCAATGAATGAAAAGAAATAATCTTACGTTTACGTTTTAACGTGATAAAATGAAACGTTTAAATAAAACGTAGTAAAACTTGTGACCAAGAGCTTAGTCGGTCCAAAATGTGAGGAAGTGTTCTCAAATTATTTATAAGTTGATAAAAAGTATAATCGTAAAATAGTTAAAGGCATTTCAAAGTAATTCGAGTAAACCTCGCGTAAGAAAATAATTATTTGCGAAGCTTCGTAATAAAATCATTAACAACTAAATTTTTGTAAATAAAAATATTTACTAGTTGAAAATATTATAGAAACGTATTCAAACATTTTTAGGAAAAAGAATAACTTAAATCCAAGTTTAAAAATGTCAATTCGAAGAGAAATAGAATTCCTTGCGGAAAAATTAATTAGTTTACGAAGAAACCAAATAAATGGATTTAAAAAGAATTTAAATCTTTAAAATTAAAAATAAAAATTATTAAACTCAAAAATTAAAATAGAGCTTAGTAAAATGATGAAATATGAGGCCGAAAAGTGACCGAGTTAAGACGGAGTCCTAACGGAAAGAATAAAAATGCTTAGGAAAAATAGCAGGTGTTACAGAAATGAGTCAACAACTTACTTAAAACACGAGAGTATCTTTCGATTTGAATTCCTTATTGAACTTCGGTTGAATTACCCTCACAACACATATCATACCTTAAGTTCCACACGAGTTCCGCAATACGATTCAACAAATTTATGGCCAAATGAACCTTGGGATTTTGATGAGTGCTCTAGAAAGATAACTAAAGCTCTCATAGAAGGAGGCCAACCCTTCACACTCACTTAGGTGATTCTATCAAGGATATCTCCACATAACCCACTCACTTATGAGCTATAGAATCATTAAGAGCTCTAAAGCTCAACCTCTCAATATTACAGTGAATCCATCAAGTCCTTCACAATAGGACCACCCAAACATAGGGATATAGATTCATTAAGAAAAATATCTCAATCTTTATAATTACGGTGATCTCATCAAGTTCGTCTTACAAGGACCACCCAAATTTGGGCTATAAGACCATTATGAGCTATATGCTCAACCTCTATCATTACAGTGATCTCATCAAATCCGTCTCACAAGGACCACCCAAATTTGGGCTATAAGACCATTAAGAGCTATATGCTCAACCTTTCAAATACACCAAATTATATTTGATGATTTCAACTCTCTCAAATCTGCATAATACATGTGTGTAATTCACTACACATCATTTTTAGCAATATGAAGCTGAAATTAGCATCAAACATTGCATAACAATTGATGCCCCCATAATTATGCAATAAATATTAAGCTCACAATCACCATGCATTACCCCGGTAAGGTTAAAAGAGCAAAATATTACGCATACATAATACATGAAATTATAACAGTCTTCTCAATAGACTTATAATAAAATTAGGGTGGTACTTTTTCATAAAGGTGTGTTACTCATTTGTACTTGAGAATTACACAATTGCTCTTTCTATTTTCCTTTCCACTCATCATTGAGTTAGAGAGTGTTTTGAGAGAAATCTCAAAAATTCTCAAAGTTCCAAATTTCATTCCCCTCCACCACCTCCCTACTCCGGCCGCCACTTTTTTTTCTTTTTTTTCGTTTTAAAAAAAGATATTAATGTTATTATTGTCAAGTTTGTTTCTCGGAAAAAATGATTAGTACTCATGTAACTTCTTCAATTAGTTCAACACATACAGTCTTTGAAATTTCTTTCAAAGATGAAGACATGAATATCATCCACAAAATCATCGTCCTAACGTCCAAAACAAAATTCAAATTAAATATTACACAAGAAAAATAGAAAAAATAAAATAAAAGAAATTACAAAAAAATTAAAATTATAATAACAAAATTAATTCGAAAAAGAGTACAAATCAAAATTAATAAAAATTACGATATGACAAATCAAATTTAAAATTAAAATAACAAATTTACAACAACAAAATAAAATTATACAATAATAATAATAATTAAAATACGAGAATTACAACCGTACAAATCGAAATTAATTTGATAATTAACGCAAAAATCTAATTTCAAAATAAAAAAATAAAATTCAAATCAAAATTTTAAAAAAATGAAAAACAACAATCAACAAAGCTGCCTACAGCATGTAGGCAAAAAATACCAAAAAAAACAAATCTACAGCCAGCCAGCCACCCTCAATACCCCACCCCATGGCTGCCAAGCTCACCACCACCGACCACCCACCCTCCCTGCTCTCTTCTCCGGCTGCCGGCGTCGGCTCTGTCCTCTTCCTGCCGCCATCGCTGCCCCACCACCTCCTCCGGCTGCCGCCATCTATTCCGACAACCTCCGGCATCCCAACCTTAAACCCTAACTTTCTCACAAATTAAACATAATTATCAATTAAATCATAATTTGCAAGTAAAATTAAAATATCGATTACCGAACTATAATTCATAGTGAATTCCAAAATAATGATCGATGTTCAAATTTGACGAGGTTTAAGGAAGAATTTGGATTAAAAGCGATTTAGAAAAGAAATATAGTAGCTAGGTTTGAGAAAGTATGAGAAGGGTAATAAAAGGAATAATCATGAAATTTTAGGTATAATTGAGTAACACACTTATGAAAAAGTAATTCCATAAAATTATTATAAAGATGAAAACTTACTCATGATCATTGTGCATCTCACCTAGTGATCCAACATCTTTATAAATATTCAACATGTTGCAATTTTCAATGCACCATATATACATCATCATCTTCTTTATATTAAAGAAGTGTCCATTTAATCCTCTTTGGCACTATCCAATGCTCCCATTTGAAAATAGGACTCATTTTTTCACTTTTGTTGTTTTTAGTTTAGTTAGTGTATGTATTTGTGTATGTAAGTGTATTAGTGTACGGTTGGTGTGCAATCAAGGTTCACTTGCATTCAATGAAAGGGTACATTATTCGGAGCATTATTCTCACAAAGGCAGTCAATGTATGTACCATTATTCGAAGCTTGCATTACCGAAGCAAGCCTTAATTCATCTTCACATTCCAATGCTCATTCAATCCATCTACTTAATCATCATAGGGAAGTGATCAACCTACACAACTACACATGTATATACATTCTCGAGTGCATCATTACTGAATGTTGCCTAGGTAACCGGCTGCTCAAGGCTCGAAGAGTTAATCCACGGCTCTTCGTCTCCATTGATGATTTACATCGTGTCCTCCTCTGATGTTGACTATAAAAAGCTGCTCCAGTCTTTCAATGGAGTCATCGTGGTTAACTTTCTCTCAAGCTTTATATTCCAGAACATCTTCAAACAACTTAATACCCGTGCTTGGCACCTCTCTTTCACGCTAAATATGTCTTCATCTAGGTCCGACCTAACCAAGGAAACATTCTCCTCACTATGTCAAGGCGTGCGGTTGAGAGATATTGATGTAAGGGTCGTCTATCGTTGGACCAGGCTAGAGTATATGGACAAGACGAAGGTCGAAGCTGTTGAGCTGCTACTCATTGACGCGGAGGTAGTATCTGAACTGGAATTGTCTGTTTTAGTGGTTGCTGTTGTTTTTTGGGTTGGAATATGTTTTAGTTGTATCGAAGTTTCTGATCTCATGTTGCTACTTTTATGATCTTTTAGAATGAATTGGTTCAAGCTTCAATTAAGAAGTCTTTGCTTTATAAGAATAAGAGTTATTTTGTCGTCGGTGAGGCCTACAACATCCGAAGCCTGACTATTGTATCTAATACCGGAAAAGACAAGGCGACATTGCATCCTTGCCGGTTGAATGTGGAATTCTCAACCAAAGTTACTCATCTACCGAACAATGAAATGATACCAAATAATTGCTATCGTTTTGTAAAATTCGAAGATATTCTTGGTGGTAGAACTCCGTCCGGACAGTACATAGGTAATTTTGGAACCAATCTCTACTTTCGTATATTTAAACTACACATATTCGCATTCATTAAGTCAAAGTAATTATCTCCCTCATGTGTTAGATGTTGTCGGTAAGCTTTATGAGATAGGTGGTATGATAGAGACCAAGAATGGGTTCAAATGCAGGAACATCAAGCTAGAGGATGTGAAGTAAGTTTTTCGTACATCCGAAATTAAATCACATTTAGACATTTCAGTTCACTATTTGAATCTATAGATGTTAACTTCTGCGTTCTATCACCCACCATTTCCGCTTCGCAGTGGTGAAGTTCTTATTTGTACGTTGTGGTTACCCCATGCTACCGATCTACCGGATGTGTTGCATGTTCTTCCAAACCCGGAACAGTCGAAAGTTATTGTTTTCCGCTGCGTCAAGCCCAGGATTTATGAGAGTAGGTTTCTATTTTATGTTTTGATTAGTCTTCCATCTTCATGTTCCCTCTTTATTTGTGTTAAGACCCATCGTCCTTTCCCCAAATAATCAGGTTCTTGGCGTGTGCAAACCACCTTCAATGCAACCACTTTTGAGGTTAACCCGAACATACCCGAAGTCGACGCATTTCAAGAGAGGTTTACAATGCACATATCTAATTCGTTGCTCAGTTACTCTTAGTTACTGTTACATGTCCACATTTCATATTTTACCCATATTTAAATTTAACCCACATACGTACACAGTCTCTCTTCGCAAGCTCCGAGCAATTTTCTTCAGATCCTTGAAGACTCCGGAGAGCAGAAAAAGGAATTTCAGTTGAGTGCCAGTGAAGTTCTCACAATCAGTCAGCTTTGCAGCAATGAAAAGGTATTACACTATATGTATTATCGTAGTCTATCATTCACTCTATGTTATTCGTTCCTCCCCACTATTTACTCTTTAATATTTCCGGCATTTCTACTTGACAGGCTGGATCTTTCTATACCGTCGCAACCATCGTCGATCTTGATAGCACTTATGGGTGGTACTATCATAGTTGTAAGCAATGTCGTTCCAAGCCCATTCCTAACGAAAGAGGTAATTGGATTTGTACTAAGACCGGATGCGATGGGCACAAATCAGGTCACACAACCATGGTTAACAGATATGGTTTTAATTCCCACATAACGGCATTCTTTCCTTCACATTATCAATTTACCTGTACGACGTATTTACGCAAACGATCTGCCCCAGGTACCAGTTGAAGTTTGTTGTAAGAGACTTTACTGGCGTTGAGTGTCAATTCTCCGTATTCGACTCCCAAGTAACTGACTTCATTCCACTTAGCGCCCCCGAACTACTTGCGAAGATTGAAAAGGTTGTCTTTAATACGACGATTTCGTACAACTCAATTAACGCAACCTTTTAATTTTCATCTACTTATATTTGTCTCCTAATGCAGGAAGGGGTCGGTGATTCATTTCCTGAGGAGTTCAACGCGTTCCTTGACAAGCGATTTCTCTTCAAGGTCAAGGTTGATCAGAGGTTTAACGTTGAACACTCCTACAACTCATACACTGTGTAGTGGATGACTGATGATGCCGACAAGACATATCACTGGAATATGACTTACGAAGTTGCGCTGCAGGTTTAAACCAATCTCCTTAAATTTACAATTGCAGGTGAAATCTCCTTATATAACGTTGACAAGAACTTAACTATTTTCTATATAACACAACTCGAGCTTGGCGAGTATAGATTGACCACGAAGAATTTAGACCTTATGAAGGTACTTCAAGTTGTTCAGTATTTCTAATAAATTACACGTCTTATCGGCCATATTTCAATCTAATATCTGTACTCAATGTTGTACACTAGACAAACTCAGCGTCCACTTCTGTCAACATGGAAAACGAGTCTCATTCCAATCCACTGGCCACTGAGGTTCATATTCTGAATCGATCACTTCTCTTTCTCTTTTATGTGTAGTCAACTATTTTGCCAACCCATTTCACTTTGCATCTTCTAGGTCATCGACTGTGAAACAGGTTCCACATGTTCAGCTTTCACTCCAGCAAAGCGAAGTGCTCACCATTTGGATACTGACATCAATGACGCAGTGGACTCTGGGTCCTCGACGAAGCATTTTAACTCTGTCAAGAAGGAGAAGACTTCATGATTAGTTCACCCCATAATAGTTGACATTTTTCTCTTCAAATCTGTACTTTAATTTTGCACTAAACATTCAGTTTTGATTGCTTTACGTTTGCACTAAAAATACAGTCTGAATGGCATCTTGCTCAGTTTATGTCCATTGCTTAATCTATTTGTTACTATTTCTATGTTACATATGACGTGTTTCGCTGTTTAGGGGTACTACTTTGGGTGTAAGTTCACAATATTCCCAACATCTCCGTTGTTATATCAGTTTAGGTTGCTTCTTTATCGTACTGGTCCTTATTTTTTTGTAGCAATGAATCCTTCTTGCCAGAGCGTATCATATAAAATACTGTGTTTTCAGACTGAATATGTTTTAATCCTAACCAATTTAAGGCATTAGCAATGTCCGCTCAACGCGTCTCCGGATTTAGTCACAGTGAGAAGTTTATTAGTAGCATCACCAGTTTGCTTACTGTACCTCCAGTTTCTCACCAGTAAGTTCATTTTATTCAACTTATAGTGTGCTGGACTTACACCAAGATAAAATTGACCTGCCCCTCATTGTACAAAGTTGTACATATTTACAAGTTCTTTAACAACAGGTTAACTAAAACTATCACTGTAAATGGCCTTCAACTGGCCTTAACTTCTTCTCAGTCCTCAGTCACGCAGTCGCTCATGATTTACCCTTTACCTATACGCCCTTTTAATTAACTCCATAAGTTCCTAAAATGTAGGCACTGTACATTCTACCGTAAATATCATTGAATTCATTGCTTGCACTGCCTCCGGAGGATACTCATTTGTTACAACTATTGTAAGGGATATGTATCAATTTGAAGTAATTAGATTTTCCATTTGTATTTCTAAGTATTTCTGTATGGATATTTGCGTCATCATAATTACCAATTTACGAATTCCTATTTACAGAATTCTAATAATCACTTCTACCTATTCATATGCAGGCCTTGCAAATTCCTTTTGCTTGATCCCAATGTCAATGTGTTACTTATATAATGCCATGTACAAACCTTTGATTTAGCTCATAAATATCTGTCAGTCAGTTTCTCTGACTTACCTGTCAATCTTTAAGGAGGGAAGCGCCTCTTAGTGTATCTGTACGATGGTGAATACGCAGAGAAAGAAGAAACAAAATGGAGGTTTCCCCCTTTGCCCAACGCTCTCCATTCTCATGCCATACACAAACAATTTCGTGGTTGCCATCATGTCATATTGACTGTTTCTTACTTCACACTCCCTGCAGGTACTTCACGAACACCATTTACTGATATCACAAACAACAGCAGGAATTCTAAGCATACTACACAGACAAGACATCCTCTTACTGTTGTCCCCATCCCAGTTTCCCCTGTTGTCAATGTTCAATCCTGGGAGTCGGTATTACGTACCCCAGATATCGGAAAAGGTCTTTCAATACTTTTATTTCTAATCACTTCAACACTTGATGATGTATGTGGTGTGCTCTATACTAAGCAAGTTTAGTAATTCAACTGTTCTGTCACTTCAGGTAAACAAATTTCGACGGACGACCATTTATCACAGAACTCTTTTGAACAACGTGTTCGGTCACAACTATCTTCCGAGGTTCCTCTGTGTAATGTCATTGCTCACTTTTCAGCACTTTTCTCTCATCCTGTTGTTTACGTAGTCGTTTCAGCTCATGTGTCATTTGTTATCCTCCGTAACATTTTTTGCCTTTTTTAATCGATGAGCAGCTGTGGCCTATCAGTTCGCATTGTTCGACAGAAGCAGGCGTAGCCTCGATGATGGTAGTAGTCCTTTTAATTATTTACTATTGGTTATAATGCCTTATTTCTATTTTGGTAAACGTGTTTTCATCAGAACTTTTTTGTTGGTAATGAATCTAAACGTATATTTGTTTCCTAGCTCACCAAATGGAGAAATACCTTATAAAGTTCCTCCTTGCTCAACAAGCTCGAAGGGACCGTAAAATTATTTTGTCCAATCAGAGGTCTGGCAATACTGACCATGCTGATAACATGTGGACTGAAAATGATCCATATCGAGACTGGCGGTCGAAGCTCAACAGACGTAAAAATATGATCAAAATCCTTCAATGGAGAGCCCGTTCTGTAGTAGAAGGTTGCCCATCATCCTCGACTGAAAGTCAGATCACTGAACTCACAAATGGTACACGAAATTACTACCACTACTTACTATTCTCTTTTAGTCAGTGTTAATTTTGCGTGGTTTATTTCAGCAACTCTCAGTCATGTCCTCGTTGATATCCGAGAGGCGACCTCGATCAACCCGTCAACCCCGATGAATCTTAGCAGTACCAAAAGGTTCAACGAATATACTCACAGTCCTACGATAATTGAGAGTCTTTCACGTGATTTATTTGGTGCAGCTTCTGCCGATATCATTGAAAGCTGTACAGGTTTGTTCATCACAAATTAGATAGTTGCTACCCCTCTTATGTAGTTGACCCTTGCGATGTTTTCTTCTCGTCATCCAGACTGGCAAGGTTACGATGATATTGGGGATCCAGAGTACCAGTGCCAGAGGTGTGCTTCTCAAATGTGGTACGGTGAGAGAGATAGAAAAGATCGCAGGCAGCTTGTGCCAACTTTTTCGTTGTGTTGCAGAGATGGAGTTGTCCAATTGTCGTACCTTACACAGCCACCCCAGCTCCTGAAGGAATTACTCGATGGTTCGCATCCTAAAAGCAAGCATTTCAGCGACAATGTAAGGTCTTACAATTCGATGGATGCCTTCACATCCAGTGGCGGCATCGTCGACCACACAGTTAATCAGGGTCGTGGTCCTTACACATATAGGATTGGTGGTCAGAACTCTCACAGAATAGGCAGTCTAATGCCTACTGGTAACCAGCCCCCAAAATTCTGCCAATTGTATATATACGATACGGAGGACGAGATTAACAACCGGAAGAGAGCTATCAGGTATAATTTCAGTTTGGCAGCAGTTACTTTCAAATCACAAATTAGTTATTCAATAACTTTCTCTTTTTGCTTCAACTAAATTGTTCGACCCAAATAAAATTTGTTCTCACTCCAAATAATTATGTTTTCATACATAGGGGCAAGTCTCAGACAGCTGACAGGTTCAATGACAGTCTCTTGGCTGATCTCAAACATATGATAGACGAGTACAACCCGTTGGCCAAGTCTTTCCGTATGGCATGGGATAGCATTCTCAATTCAGTAGACAGGTGTGAAGTTCGTTTGAAGTTAGTTAGTGGAAGGAACACCGATGGTAGGACGTACAATCTCCCTAATGTTTCTGAAGTTGCAGCTATTATTGTGGGTGACATTGAGGACACTGTCGAGAGCAGGGACATTGTGATCGAGCAGAGTAACGACCGACTGCAAAGGATTTCTGAGTTGCATCCATCGTACCTGGCGTTGCAGTACCCACTGTTTTTCCCGCGTGGTGAGGACGGTTTCCGTTTAGGAATTCTGCACTGCCAGGATGTTGTGACCTCTAGCGATAACCCAAAAACAGTACGTAACAAACTTACTTTGAGAGAGTGGTTTGCTTTCCGTTTACAGGACCCCCCCGCGATGTAGAGGCTGACACACTGCTTAGGGGTCGTAGGTTACTACAGCAGTTAATTGTTGACGGGTACACAATGATAGAAGCGCAGCGTCTCAAATTCCTACGCTTTAACCAACCCAAGCTTAGATCTGAGAACTTTAAGCGTCTAGCTAACGCTGCTGCAGATGGTTGTCAAGTACTTTATCCCGTCTAGCTTCGTCGGGGGGGAAGGGTTATGTTAGGGAAAACTATCAGGACACCATGACTATATGCAGGTGGTGTGGATATCCTGACCTATTTATAACATTCACCTGCAACCCTAAGTGGCCCGAGATAGATAGATTTGTAAAATCTAGGCGTCTAAATGCTGAGGACAGGCTGGACATCGTTGCCCGTGTGTTCAAGCAGAAGCTCGAGGCGTTAATGAAAGATTTTAAGGAGAACCATATTTGCGGGAGAACTAGAGCAGGTTATATATGTGTACAATGTTTTCTACGAAATACTATTCGCACTGTTTTCTTAATTTTTCCCCATCATTTTACTTACCTGTACCCTCTTAATTTTGTTTCTCAGTGGTATACACAATTGAGTTCCAGAAACGCGGTCTACCCCACGCCCATATTCTTCTCTTCCTTGAAAGGGATGACAAGTTCCCCGAGGCCTGTGATGTCGACGGTATTATTTCAGCTGAAATTTCAGATCCTATACATGAGCCTGTCCTGTATAAAGCTGTCAAGGATCTCATGATTCACGGCCCATGTGGACACGCCAACCCGAAGTCCCCTTGCATGGTTGGAGGTGTATGCACCAAGAGATTCCCGAAAGCTTTCTCCGATCGTACAACTGTTGACGGCGATGGGTATCCAATTTATCACAGACGAAACAACGGTATTACTATCGATAAAGGAGGTGTTAGTGTTCACAATGGATATGTTGTTCCGTATAACTCTGAACTTTTGGAAAGGTATCGTGCCCACATTAATGTTGAGTGGTGTATCCAAGCACGTTCTATCAAATACCTCTTCAAATATATAAACAAGGGATACGACCGTGTTACCGTCGGTACTGCCACAAGGTAGAACCCCGAAGAGATAGACCACATCCAGGAGTACTTAGATTGTCGATATATTTCACCACTCGAGGCTGGGTGGCGTATATTTGCATTCGATATTCATTATAGGACTCCACCTGTATTACGGCTTGAGTATCATCTTTCTAACGAGCAGAATGTTGTTTACAACGACGACGACCCAATTGAATATATTGTAGCACGTTCCAATGGTGCTCGAACAAATTTTTCTGCTTGGCTTGAGCACAACGCGAACAATGATGAATCTAGAGGATTAACCTATGCGGAGTTTCCAACGAAGTATGTGTGGCACGCGAAAGAGAAATCATGGGCACCGAGGAAACAGGGGTTTAACTTGGGCAGAATGTGTCACATGTCGCCTAACGGCGGTGAGCGACATTACATGAGGACTCTTTTAAATTTTGTTAAGGGCCCCACCAGCTATGTCGACATTCGCACCGTCAACGACGTTGTTCACGATACATACAAAGACGCATGCTATTCGTTGGGTTTACTAGGCGACGACAAGGAGTACATCGAAGCTATTGAAGAAGCGAGTTACTGGGGTACCAGTTCATTCCTTAGGAACCTTTTTGCAACATTACTCTACTCGGGTAGTCTCATCAAGCCTGGATATGTATGGGAGAAGATGGGGCACCATTTGTGCGATGATATACTAGCCCGTCGGAGGAGACAATTACTTAATTTTGGTTAGCTTCCCTAATCTGTTTTCCTAATCACAATCAGTTCCTTCGTTGCTACTGTGGTGTTTTGTTTTGTACAGCTGACATTGAGTTAGTTCGTATTCTAAGCAATTGTTGAACTGTAATTTCCTGTGCAGAGTTGCAGATGATAGACGATGAACTCCAGAGTTATGCTTTATCGGAGATTGAGCTTCTGTTGCAGGGCAATGGGAGTTCTCTCTCGAAATTCCCTGACATGCCCATTCCTGACGACAACCTGAACTCGATGCACCTCAACAGACTCATAGTTGATGAACTTACCTATAACCGCGAACAACTTCGTCTTGACCATGATCGATATATGTCAACAATAACTGCTGAGCAAAGAGCTGTGTATGATGAGATAATTAACGCTGTTAGCAGATCAGGTGGAGGGTTTTTCTTCGTTTACGGATACGGTGGAACCGGCAAAACATTTATTTGGAATGCTCTTTGCGCCGCTTTGAGGAGTAAGGGTGATATAGCTCTGCCAGTTGCATCCAGTGGTATCGCTGCCATCTTACTACCTAGGGGACGGACAACTCATTCCAGATTCAGCATTCCTATCAATGTGGACGAGAAATCCATCTGCCCAGGCATCAGGCCAGGTTCCGACCTAGCGGAGTTACTCATTAAAGCAAAGCTCATAATCTGGGATGAAGCTCCCATGCTAAGTCGATACTGTTTTGAGGCTCTCAATAAAAGTTTGAGAGATATAATGCGCTGTGTGAACCCAATTAATTCCGACAAGCCTTTCGGTGGAAAGGTCGTACTACTGGGTGGTGATTTTAGGCAAATACTACCCGTTGTCCCCAAAGGACGTCGCGAGGACATAGTCTACTCCGCTGTTTGTTCATCTCAAATTTGGAGAGACATAAAGGTCAGCCTAAGACATTTTCAAACCATTATCATCGGTAAAAGTATTTTTATACACCTAATGTCTACCTATTTGGAACTGATCCAATTGCGCTGGTATGCAGGTTCTACGGCTGACAACAAACATGAGGTTGCAGGTCGGAGCTGCTGATTCTGACTTCGAGGAAATTAGGCTGTTCTCAGAGTGGTTGTTAAGCATTGGCAACGGATTAGCTGGTGGTCCAAATGATGGTGTAGCCAACATCGATCTCCCACCCGATATAGTCATACAAGCAGGGGACGATCCAATTGCAGCCATTGTAGAGAGCACTTACCCAAATTTGTTAAATCACTACAAGGACCCAAATTGGCTGCAGAACCGCACAGTCCTCGCACCGACAAACGATGTGGTTGAAAAGGTTAACGAGTATGTACTATCTCTTCTTCCTGAGAAGGAAGTTGTCTATCTTTCTTCAGACGAAATAAGCAATGACGAGAATAGCCCTCATGTACTCGAAATCTATTCTACCGAATTCCTTAATTCAATCAGTTGTTCGGGGCTTCCTTCTCATCAATTGGTACTTAAAGTTGGTGCCATTGTGATGCTATTAAGAAATCTTGACTAGGCTAATGGACTATGTAATGGTACTCGATTATTGATTTCCAAATTGGGAGATCGGATACTGGAGGCAACGATCATAACTGGTAGCAGAAAAGGTCAGCAGGTTTATATCCCCCAAATCAAGATGTCACCTTCCGACGAGACCAAGTTCCCCATTCGATTCAATAGAAGGCAATTCCCTATCTCTGTCTGTTTTGCAATGACAGTCAACAAGAGCCAGGGTCAATCGCTCTCCAGTGTCGGCCTGTTCTTACCGAAACCAGTGTTCACGCACGGACAGTTATACGTCGCTTTGTCTAGGGTCACGCGTAAGAGGGGTCTTAAGGTTCTAATTGTCGATGAAGATCAGTATACTTCCTATACGACAACTAATGTTGTTTACAAGGAAATCTTCTCCAATGTCAGATGAAATCTGCGCTATCTATTATTTCAATATGTGTCCTTATATAATGTGTACCTAGGCTGAACTCATATAATTAGATTAAGTAATTCACATCCTCTGTTGCTATCAATTCCGATACGATTTCTAATTACTACCTGCCATTCGTACCTTCATTTTCGTGATATATGTCCTTACTTACTACTAACTTCAAACGACCAGTAACTTAATAGTGATCTGTACTTAGTTTAAGTCCAGTTTTCTAACAGTAACAAACATCTTCTTGCAAGTCAAGAGTACGCTTTATGCCTGCGTACTCTTTTACCGAGTCATGTTCTCATAATGTAACATTGGCACTACAAGCAGGTTTGATGAATACCAGCTGAAGTACTCATACACAGTTCATGAATGCCCATTAAACTGAAATTGTACATATTCTACCATAATTAACCGATGTTCAAAGTTTTGGACAAAATATTCAGGTGTACGTGCATATAACCAAAATACCAACAACCCGTACTTAGCCGTATATTATCCATTACAAACACCCGAATAAATTGTAATTCAAATTAGCATACCAAACGTAGTTCAAATACTAATTGAGATAGGTAGTTTAAGATATTTTTTAAAAGCATTACACTGATTCATGGAACGAGAGGTACCTTCTAGTTGTAGAATCCAGGGCAGTGGTTCTTCAGCAGATTATACATGCACACGTACGTTGAGACGCTGTCACCGGCTGCATCTCCGTATCCCTGTGTTTTCCAATCAGCCCCAACCGATATGCAGTTCCTCCCCTCTTTGAACAGTCCGATGTCTGCAGAAGTTGCAACCCACAAGTGAGGCCCTGACATTCTGTCCACGCTTTGCTCGAAATCAGATCTCCCTCTACCCACTCTCTCGAAGCACCTTTGAAGCTTGAATGCATTCCTGTACCTTTCCTCGCCAGTCATGAACTCTATTGCTATAGCCCTCTTGAAATTTCCAGGTTTCCCTTTCCACACGTGGTGGATTTTCCTTACAGGATACCCCAGTTTGATAAGTTCATCCTTCACGCAAGTGAAAATTTTACCGATGATTCCCCTGTCGCTAACCGTTTCGTACGGTAGGTTGTGCATGATGCAAGTTGATGGATACACCAATTTGCAAGCCATTAACTCCAGATTGTTATCTTCTTCTCTGTTTCTCGATCTTTCAGGTGCAGAGTTCATCATTTTGGAATGAAGTTATATTTGAGAAGTAAAAACCTATAGATGTTTGATTATTACGGAGATTTGAATGCCTCAGCTTTGCTTTCTAAAGTGAATGAATTGATGATGGCAGTTGAGTGTGTGGGTAACTTTACTGCAAGTGGTAAATGCAGGAGGCCGTAATAGGTGGTAGTTACTGCGTGAAACGTGTCAAAAAGTAACCCAGTAGTTGAAAAATTTAGTAAGTTGTCATCATTAGTTGTAATTTATATATGTTGTTTTCTAAGTACTGCGCAAGATTTGGTCACCCGAATATCTTCATCCTCATCAGTGCAAATGTATTCCGTAACCCGTTTAATTAGTAGTACTACGATATACGCGTATGACTGTTTATTAGAACGTACTCAAATCTTGCGTTTGTTTATTTCCAATTTAGAACGCGTAACTTTGTTTATTTCCAACTCACAACAAAGTTACCATCTTCCCTGTCCCACAATCACGTACCCAATTACTAATTTACTACGTCTCATTTGTTCACACTCTAATCGGTCTACCGACACCGTTACAAGCGTGCAACTGAAAATTGAATTCTACAATCGTTATCGGCTTGCAATACAAACTAATAGAACCACTACTTAAGCAACCATTCACAATCGGATTTTTTCTACGATCGTCACTGAAATTTAAACAAAGTACAATTAAACCACCTATTCAATTGCAAATTACAAAGTACGAATTTGTTGCATGCAAGTCGATTCATCTGCAACTAATTATTTATCACCTTTGCAAAGTACAATTGAAAAATAATACTTACTCCCGTTCATATGCACTTAGTCGTCGTAGAAATCCCGATATATTTCCTTCAGAGCGTCAATGACATGTTCGTAGTGGGCATAACATTCAGCCTCGCCCAAGTACGTTTCAACATAACGACACCGAATGGGTACCCGTGAATAATTCCCGTTCCTATGCACTTAATCGACATAGAAATCCCGGTAGATTTCGTTCAAAGCGTCAATCACATGTCCATAAGTCCCAAACTCCTCGGCCTCGCCCAAGTACGTTCCAACGTAACGGCACCAGATTGGCACCATACGGTAGTCCTTGCCCGTCGAGAGGTACCTTTCGTCCTCCCAAGAAGCAACCCAGCAGTGTGGCCCGGCTTGGTAATCCCACTGGTCTACCATTTCCTCCTTTGTCTTCCCTTCATTTTCGAACTCCCTTTGAAGTTTGAAGGCCTTGAAGTAGTTTGGTAGCCTCGCTCCGAACTCAACTACGACCGCCCTTTCAAAATCAAGTGTCGGCGATATACATGGATCTAACATAACCACATCATACCCCAAGTAGATTAGTCTCATTTTCAGAATGTGCAAATTTTGGCAAATGTACCACCCGTCTTGCACGTCGTACGGCATGTTATTGAGGATGCACTTAGGAGGCCACATCAACTATCTGTACATGTCTATTGATTAGCAATAACTGGTCGTAGGGTTTCGTTTCCTTCTTGAGGTGGAGAATGTGGATGGGCATGCAAGTTAAATTATTTTTACACTTTGTTAAATGAGAAGCTCAATTGATTGTAACTCTTAAATTGACTTATGAAAAGTTCAAATTACACTTAGGTTGGTAGTAACTCTTCGATTTTCGTGTGGTGTATTACTGTAGGTGTAATCATTTGTACCATCAGTTATCTTAACTACGTATTGGAATGCATTACAAATAAACCCGAAAAACGGTTGACACTTGCCTTTTGCGGTTGTCTACCATATTACTTACAAAGACGATTCATTATAATACAACAGTTTTATTCATTCAGAAAATGTAATAATAAATTACAGCCCCGTTATTTTCATGTCACTCACCGCATACTCGACGTTGGGTATTACACTTGCTGTTTTGTTGAAGCAAATTATCGACATAGGGGCAGCATTTGTGGACAAATTTTCTTTCGGCCGAATGACCTGCCAACTGTGTTACTAAGCTCACCAGATCTTGACATTTGGGCCATGAGTACATATGATGTCGCAGTATGTTGTTCAGCCCAAAACAGAAAAGGGTAGAAAAAGCTATACGAATTAATACGAGGCCCAGCTAATTTCACCGTAATCTATTAAGTCCCGCCACGTAATCCCACGACCCACATCCACTTCTGTATTCGGGTTGCGATCGAGATTGAGGAATTAATACATGATAAAACAAACCACGTACAAGTTTTTTTTCGTACTAATATATACTCCGTAGTACATTGTTTACTTATTGTTCAAAATTTAATCATGTATCGCATTTTCAATTTAGTCGACACTTAATGTTTATTTTTTAGTAAGTACTTTCATACGCAATATTAATTTACACACACCGTTTCATGACATCTTACTTATGTAATAATGCACAACTACCTAAAAACTCTTATACGTAAACAATAATAGAACAACAACCCGTGAAATTTTTCACGGGTATAGCACTAGTTCTTGTATTAGAGAACAACGACCTCGATGATTGTTTTACTTATATTTTCTTTTTGCAAATCCACAAATTAAAATATATAGCCTTTACTCACATAAAATCAATCATCATAATCTCATATAGTGTGGTGTAAGCCAAATGTACAAACTAAAACTCTTACATTTGGTTCAATTATTCATATATAAAGCATGCTATCGATCATTACTTTCCCCCACAATTAGAGGTATACATACTCTTCACAAATTATAAGATATCAACTCTAAAATTGATGCATGAATAATTTTATCAAATAAGTTGAATGACTTCCCCCACATATTGTCACACCATGAAATAGTGACAAACATAATCGTTCAAACAAAATATACAAATTATTCATTCATTAATCATCCTAACTTTTAGATATCAAATAATTATGTCTGACAATTTATCTATTCCATAATCTATTATTAGAGTAATTTATCAAATAATTCATCCAATTATTTAATACATACTTAATCAAGATTATGCATGTCATTAAAAATAAAATATTTAACCCCCACATATAGCTTATTTTACTCAAGTGAGCATTGATGCATAGGGGTGTTCACCGGTCCAAACCCGGACCGGACCGGACCGACTTGACCCGCGGACCGGCAACCCAAAAAGTCCAAACCCGTGGACCGGACCGGTTAACAAAGAAACCCGGACCGGACCGGGCCCTCTTAAGACCGGACCGGACCGGACCACAGACCGGCAACTAAATTTTTGGAGACCCGCGGACCGGACCGGTATGTAGCCGGTCCGAACCAGACCGGACCGTACGGTCCGGGTCGGTCGGGTTTGCCGGTCCGGGTCACTTTTTGAACACCCCTATTGATGCATCTCTAGTATGAAGTTAAATTCTCCTTCCAAATGTATTCAAAATAATTTACAAGACAAGTACACACGTGCCTTTTCAAAACATTGATAAAGATACGAAAAATCACACTAATATATTATCCCAAGATATATTATACATATTCAATTTTCTCAAGCAAAACATACATAATGTTCTTAAATTGATTAATGAACACAATATTCAATATCATATATATTAAGTGCATAGAATAATTTATAACGGCTATATAATAAATTAAATATTGCTCTCATTACTCATAAGAGCATATAATCTCCACATGGTCATCTTCCAAGACAACATAATTTGCACAAAAATCATTAATAATAAATTATGGAAAATGATATATACAACCCTAGTTGTATATAAGAGATCAAATAAGAAAATAAATGTTTAATACAAGTATTAACTACATTGATATATGTGTAATTTGGGTTTTGATCCCTATGTTTTTACTAAGTATGGAAGATTTTAGTTGTTTATATACAACCATAAGGGTTGTATTTAACATTACCCATAAATTATTACTCCACTAATAATCACATTAATCATTTTGATCGTAGGCATATACTATTCTCTATAAACACGAGTCGAAATATCTTTTTCAAGATGTAATATGGGGTCTCACTCTAAGTTTTGGAAAAACATTCACCTTTTAGTTGTATACTAATACAAAAAAGTGTGCAAATTCATCATTCATCATGAAATATTGAAACTAACACATTCAACATATGTTCAGAAACAACATAACATCCTACTCTTATCAGATAGTTTATCTTCCAATCAATGACGATAAATGATACTCATCTATCAAACGTAATTATTTTATCATCATAAATCACAAGAAGACAAGAACTAAACTCATAGATACCATACCTTATTCTCAAAGAGGAAGATTGATAATAAAATAAGATAATACCATTCACTTATAAACTTTCAAAAACTTTCAGCATACTATCACGACATTGTGGCCCGTTTTCTGAAAGTTAAATGATAGAGTCAGCTCACGACTTCAACTAAAAAGTTGTAGCTCTTCTTCTTAAATTCCCAACGCCATATTACACGTCCTAATCGGAGGAATAGAGACCGAGTTACTGTCATAATACCGAACTGTTGTCACACCCTCACTCAACGGGCTTAATCTTACACGCAAAAAACACATATCTTTGCCAAAAGAAATCATTCCAATGACAAGAATGATGAACACAACAACAATAATAGTGACAAAATTTCGTTTCTCAATTGTTGGAAATATAGGGTCACTATAGGGGCGATATATAACTAGAGAATATACGTTGTTGTGTGGTGGTACGAAGGCCACTGAATGAGAAACGAAATCGTCCCGACTACGGTACAAATCGGAATGGGCGTTGTCCCCCAAGGTCACACAACACTCCTAAAAGGTTGTGTACTCAACCATTAGGAGTTGGAACTCGATGGTATACTCAGAATTTATCAAAGAGATTTGGATGATGACATTTGATGTATATACTCATATGTCTTATCATTCTCATTCTTATATAATAAGTGTCATATGAGACTAACCTCAAAAGGTATCCAAAGTCCTTTATGATGGAAAATGGATTATCATTATTCTAAATATAATGACATTCATAACCATACTAATAAATTAGGTTTAATATGCTACTAATGGGAGATGCTCTTACTGTGCAAGAATGGTCAACAATTCCACTTTGCATTATTTCTAGCAATCCTTAGATCTGTATAATACTCCTTACAATTTAATCTCATTGATGATTTGTTTAGCCACCATAATAGGTCTCATGAACTTAAACTCCATTCTACTTAGATTCATTTAATTTGTCTCCAAATGTGATAGCAGACTGCATTGATGATGACGTTGTTCATAACTGGCCTTCTTAGCTTATTAGTTCTTCTAATTTTGTATCTTCGGTCCTGGTAGTTTTTTACTGGCCCTTTGAAATAAACCCAGTCTGTGATGATTTTCAAGATTTATATACTATAATGACACTCGAGAAATAGATGATCTTCTGTTGCCACAAATGCAACACCTATCATTTGCGATGATGTGAAGTGAATGAAGTTTCTCCTTGGTGTTGAGGTTGTGATGCTGAAGCATCCATGCTAGAATTCTATGCTTTGAGATAGTCCACCTGTTCTAGACAAGGATATACCATTTCACCTTATCTCCCTTATCTTTGATCCAATCATATCCTTTAGTAATGGTATAGTTATGAGGATCCTGAACATTCATGATTTTGATCAAAACCAACCTGCATTTTATCCCTTGTCTTGCATATCTCCTACCAACTCCAACGAAAATTAGATTAGGTTGATAATCACTCCAACTTACTCCTTTGAGATATGTATGGTGGACTCATTCTACCCAAAGCTTATTAGTATTAGTGTTAACCCACCAGGCCAGCTTTCCCACAACAGAAATGTTCCAAGAAGTATTTTACATTAAATTTAATCTTCTTTCTCTCATGGGTTACGAATCTTATTCCAAAAGACAAGAGGAGTTCATTAATAATCAGCTCCTCATAACAGAGATAATTCCTGCATATGTTCTCAATTTGTTTAATTATTGATGGGCTAATCGTACATCTATAAAAAAAATATAAGGAAAAATTACAAAATACCACTATGTGTAAACCGTATTTAACAAATTATCACCATGTATTTTCATTTTTAAAAATTACCACCATGTATTCAATGTATATATCCAAATCGCCACCGTATTTCTATTCCGACCCTCACTTATACTATTTCTCGATTCTGTTAATGAAATTTTAGACATACTACGGGATCGGAACCTCCCCTCCACTAATTAAAACGTTTTACAAATATTAATCTCCCTTAATCACATGCATTACTCACCTAAATGACTTAATCTAACCAAAGAAAACAATAAGACATCTCACCATCTTGCATCATACAAGTACATTCATAATCCAATCAAGTTATCCTCCAGTTCCTCCTCGGTCCTCACTCCTCACGTATCCATCTTCAATTTTAACCAAATTTTGGCACAGTGTGAATTAAACTTGTTCAATCAAATGCATATTTCATCTTTCTGCAGATTTTGAACAATTTGGTGATTAGGGTTTCTGGGTTTCTCTGTTTTTTTTGTTTGGAAATGATTTTGCGTTTCTGGGTTCATTTTGATTAGGGTTTCGTTCGATTAGGTTTCTGGGTTTGTTTTTTTTTTTTTTGAAAGGTTTCTGTGTTTCTAGGTTCATTTTGATTAGGGTTTCTCGCTTTAATTAATCCAATTTTCGCACAGTTAGGTGAATTAAACTTCTTCAATCAAATGCATATTTCATCTTTCTGCAGATTTGAACAATTTGGTGATTAGGGATTCTGGGTTTCTCTGTTTTTTTTTTTTGGAAATGATTTTGCGTTTCTGGGTTCGTTTTGATTAGGGTTTTGTTCAATTAGGTTTCTAGGTTTGTTTTTTTTTTCGGGAAAGGTTTCTATGTTTCTAGGTTCATTTCGATTAGGGTTTCTCGCTTTAATTAATCCACTTTTCGCACAGTCGGGTGAATTAAACTTGTTCAATCAAATACATATTTCATCTTTCTGCAGATTTTGAACAATTTGGTGATCTACATCAATGAATTATTCACTTTAAAAGCAAAAATCAAACATCAGTTGGTTAGTTCCTTAATTTAACCTATGCTATGGTAAGTAGTTGTTGCTGTAATTGACACATGACTGATTCATGCTATTCTGTTGTAGAGTAAGATGCTCACTTACGCTTATACCGTAGAGCTATATGTAGTATAGTAGCTAAACTTGTATTTACTTCAGACTTCTGTTTTTAAAACACCAGGTGAGTTGTGATCCTGTGGTCCGTAGAATGCATTACATTTCATTTTTGTATGTTGATGACAGATCAATTACATTGTTCGAGCAGTCGTTAGTCGCATGGGTGTGGACATTTCAAATGGATTAAAGAAGACGAGACATATGACAAAAAATGTTATCTACTCTAGCGAGCTGAGGATGGACGAGGCTTCGATGCATAAGAGAAATATGTCAATCCAATGTCTTTATTTGGGTAGGCGAAATGAATAAAAAGCAAACAAAGTAGATTAGAGTGAAGTTGTAATGTGGTACGAGTATTTTTTTTTTTTTTTGACTTAGCTGTATAGTGGGCATGAAGTTGTAATGATGTTTACTCTAGACCTGCTCAAATGCGGGCTCGGGCCGGACACGGGTCGGACTAAAAGATAAAAAGTTGTCCTTTAACACCAAAGTGGGCGGGTCGGGCCTAACTAACGGACCCAGAATACTTGCCCTTACCCGCCCGTTTATATAAAATCGGGCAGCCCGGGGCTATCGTGCCAATTATTGAGTGAATGAAAAAACTATCAAACAAATAAAGATAGACGGTAATTACGTAAATATTTAAAAAGAGTATAACATAGTTGACTTGTTTCTTACATATCAAAATACAACTGAAAAAGGTATATGATAAATGAACAAAAATTGGTGATAAGATCAAACTATTAGATTATGAGAAATTGAGAATAGCGAGAGTTGCTTAATTTTTTCGCTATATCATACTATTATCAAGTGTATGTGTCTTGATTAGAGCATGTAGTAATTATTTTCCTTTATATAATGAATATACATTTTTCATTTACTATATAATTAATTAATTTTTAAGCTGTAGAATGTATACAATATTTTTTAGCGGGCCGGGCGGGTTGGCCCATTTGAAAATATTAGTGTCCATGCCCGGCCCGTTTATTAGATCGGGTCGGGCTTGTCCGACCCATTTAATAATTCGGGCCGAGTTTCGCTGTCCAAACCTGCTAAAATATCGGGTCGGACGGGTCGGGCTATTCGGACGGTACGGCCCATGATCAGCTCGAGTTTACACCATTATGGTGAGTTTCTAAACTATTGTAACTGGGTTTTCATTGAGCTTTCTAATATAATGCCTTGAAGTACTTGAGTTGGCTTGTTTTCTATTGAATGTATTGTCATTTTACTTGCTTAAATAAGCTTTTCTATAATGCAAGTTGAAGCATTAATGTGATGCTGGAGAAGCATTGAGCTTTCTAAGTTTATTTTAGTTTAGTTTAATTGAGCATCATTCAATTTCTTCCGGTCTCATTCGCTCAGTTAAGTTTAATGTGATACTTAGAAGATGCAAAACACACGGTGCATTTTTCTTAGTTTGCCAGCAACAACGATGCTTCTATTTGCTGGCAAAAAAAGAAAAAAAAAAAAGAAACCCATCATGTTATGTAATTCATGGTTGATCCTAAACAAATTTGTAATTTTAGTCAACTAAATCATGAATACATGCAAACCACATGTTATATTACTTAACACACGCCCTACAACAGGTCATATACAACATCATTGTATTACTTAACAAGTGCCCTACTAAGACGCATTACATCTGTACATCAGTGTAGCATCTACATTATCACGAACTGTCAAAAAATTAATGCTGTATATAACAAATTTTTGGCTTATAACATATATATAGTTACTGCAGCACATCAAGGGTTTTGCTAAACATTTGTCAAGTCTATGCAGCTCTCCATCAGACACTCAGACGGTTTCACTTTCAATATTCAGGTGCTCATTTCCACGTCTATATAGCAAAATAAAGCCACATACCAAGTATATTTTCCTTGACTGAAATCAAAGAAACACCTTCTAAGGAGCTTCCCTGTAACCAAACGTGAAAAATATTATGTCAGCAAGGCAATGCATATATTCTTCAGTTGAGCCCATTTGTATGAGAAATGACACACACAAAATGGTCAGAGAATCTTACATGTATACAAAAGATCCAACAAAATTTGGAGGGATATCATGAAGGGACTATCTTAATCCAAGGAAGGTTGACTTAAAATTGTTTGTTCATGTGCCACTCTTGCATTCCTTGCTTCAACCCTTGTTTCCTTTATCCAAGCTGAATTGGTGGAAGGTCTTCCACCTTTGTTCTTTGGCTTAAGTGTAGATTGTGCATTTTTGCAACTTTTGATATTGTGGTCAATTATTCCACAACGACTACATTTTACTGTCTTCTTCACTCTTTTCCCTTGGCCCCCCTCATCAATTTCCTTTCTTTGCTTCCTTTTTGACGGTCACCCTGGCATTTTCCTTACTGAAGGAGGTAGTGGTTGTACATGGTCAGTCTCCTCCCACTCACTTACTCCAGGCATAGGGTTCACTTCTGAGCTATATGTGAACACGTATTTTTGTGTAGAATATGCTTCATCTATAAAATCTTCGGGGTTATGCCGTTGGTGTAGTATACAAGCCATAACATGTATGCAAGGTATTCCAACCAACTCCCAATGCTTACAGTTGCACTTTTTTTCCTCTAAGTTTACTACCCATAACCCCCACCCCCACCCCTCTCCCCCCTGTAATCAACCTCAGATCTAGTACCTATAGAATGGTTCACTGTACAATACCTTGATTCTACTATTAACCGTATGAAACACTTGTGAATATATGGCGTGAACCTTTTAACATAGTTTGAAACCCCATCTCTTTTTCCGGCCTTCTCTTCATTACATACCTCCTCAACCCTTCCACACATGTGAGAATGGGCTTGTCCCGGGCATCCTTTAAGACAACATTGAAGGTCTCACATAAATTCTTCAAAATCATACTTGACTTACAGTTTGTTGAAAAGGCATGTCTACTCCAATGTATAGCCAGAATCCCATTCAAGTAATTATAAGCATCATCTGACAACAATCTTATTCTCGAAAGTGCACGCTGGAACTCAGACTAACATGAGAAAGGAGTATTGGTAAGTGAAATAGAACTATTGCAAATTGTTCGATCCTTAATACATATTATGAGTGACTCAATTACCTCTGTTGTTGTCCATGCGGCCTTCCAGAAGTTATCCTTGTAAGCTTCACCGCCAAAGTGTTTTTCCCAAATATGTCTTACACAAAATCTGATCTCCGCTTTTGGTACCACAACTTTTAAGGCGTCTAGAAGCCCCTGTCAAAAGCACTAATAACGGTTAAAAATATAAAAGTAAAAAAAAATCGTCTCCAACGAAATAATAATCATGGTTAACAATTACATACCTTTTGTCTATCGGACATGAAAGTGAGGCCAACTCCTTCCTCCATACTCACCAAAAGTTCAAGGAACCATTGCCAAGTAGCCCTATTTTCAACCTCAATAATAGCCCATGTAACAACCCGGATTTTCGATGACTTAAAATAATAGATAATGTGGAAAGTTATCTAAGTCATTTAATTAAATTATATCAGAGTGTAAATAAATCCGGATCGCTACGGATCCTTACAACAAACGACTATTAATTACATAGTCTTGATTCACTTAGTACAGAATATAAATTTCATTTTTTTTTTACTAAACATATTATTAAATCTCTCTCGCTTGATTTCCCAACGTCTTAGACCTGCACAAATATATAGAGTAGAGAGACCGCTGAGCGGGACAGCAACCAAACCGTTCAACTAATATCACCTCATACACATAAGATAATCATGTGAATAACAAATAATATGCTTATAAAAATATTAAAGGATATCACGTAACAGATAGTTTCCTTTACTTCAATTAACCAACATGTGAGGTGATGAAAACGGTAAAGTTTAAAAGATGAGACATTGGCAGCCATTTGATTTTAAAGTCATTTTTCACGTAAACAGAGAATAAACACACGAGTCATGGCTCCTAGTAACACCGCTACTCCATATTGGCTTGCATCTCACCAATAGAAGTAACTGTAGTACCGACTCGTAGACCGAACCGATCTTATGAGGTTTACATCTCACCCATAAGGCTAAATTGGGCCCGAACTTCTATTATATTATACGTTTATTCAAACGGGGCTCTGGGCTGAAATGAAAGCTGGTGATTACATTCTCTGCATCACCAAGAGGGAACCCGCAGTTTTCAGAATCCTGTTCTGCCCCTGCTACCTAGGTGGTAATACTGATCAAGTACTTGTCTATATGTGCGCCACATACCCTACGCAGACTCTTGAACCGCAGAACTCACTGCCGTAGGACGACTACCTTAAACACTAGGTCGACTCTCGGATCGCAGCCTCCGAGTCTGCTTTTCATTACAAGTGCAGTCGACACACCACGCATGGTAGAATCCAACACAAGTTATTCTTCCCAGACTCGCATCGTAAACTTTATATAAAAGTCGCCCGTGAACAAGTAGTACTTTATTTGGTGACCTTCAATAATTGGTCGGACTCATTTGAAACAGTAATATCCACAAATACTTACTTTCAGTGTGACAACGTTATACTTTAATCCTCAAGTGTCACCCGAAACATTATATCCCAAATATCGTAATATTTTTAAAATAATAATTTCTTTAAAATCAAGTTTTATATAAAAATAAAATTTAAGGTATAATAATAATAAAATATTATTTTAAAATTTATAGTTTCTGAAAAATATCGAAGTTTCTGAAAAATATAAATTAAGTCGTACTTAGTCGATTTATAAATTTTGACGAAAAATCATTTTTAAATATTTATAAATGTTGTGTAAAAATTTCGGGATAAAATAAATCCATTTATTTTAGAAAATGAAATTTATAAACTTTTACCTATATAAAAATAATAAGTGAAATTTTATTAAAATAAAACATTTTACAAGTTACTAATTTACTCTATTATTATAATATATAAACAAATGTAAAAGTACTAATGAAAATTAAATATGACCGAAATTATAATTATATAAAATACATACAAAATATAAAGTACATAGAATAAACATACATAGCAAATAGAATTAAATATACATATAAAATACAATGAAAATGAAATAAGTAAATTTTATTATTTTAAGTTCTTTTATTCATTTTCTCATTTTTCATATAAACAGAAATGTAAAGGTGATAAATATATAAATCAAACAAGTGATAATTTAATCGAGTAGAATTTAGTCATAAATAAATATATAACACAAATAAAATATCACGTAACATTTTTATATATATGAGTAATTTAGTCATACAAATAAGCCTAAATATTTAAGTAAGCAATTTATTAAATTATGAACACAATATACTTATATATAAGAAATGTTGTTAGAAGAAAAGTTTGGTTACCTTAATAAGCTATTACGAAGTATTTATTAACGTTATTAAGAATTATATGTCGAAATAATTTGACCCAAATATGGTTCTATAAATGTTATTCCGCCAATTATTGAGCAGCTCCTCATCCCTGATGCTCCAATTATAGAGAAGGACGAGGGAGTAAATATAATACCTAGTACGAAATATATAGTATAGTAAGTAGAAGTAGTATATTACGTAATAAATACTAAGTAGTAGTAATATATAGAAAGTAGTAGTATACGTAGCAGTATACGGAGTAGTAATAGTAGTAGTAATATGTACTAGTAGTATGTACGTACTACTATATATAGAGAGAGGAAGTGAGGTGAGAGAATGTGAGTGGGAGGGGTTAGGGTGTTAGGTGTACGACTACACTAACAGTAGGTAGTATTAGTGTGCATAAATAGGTGCTTAGTAGCTAGTAATAGTAAGATGGGTAGGGATACATGGGAGTCAATTTAGGAGTCCAACCTTCCGAGTTTCGGTCCGTTTCTCATACAAACGTCTTTCTTTCTTTCTTAAAAAGTTGGAATATAAGACTACGAAATTAAAATAATGAAAATCGTAAAATTTATTTTTAAAAAGAAATTTGTGAGATGTGTGGACATGACATAGGTTCACCCCGATGCGGCGAAGCGCAGGTTTTGGGGAGGCGATAGAATTTCCATATGAGATGGATCAAATGGAATTTTAAATCGAAGTAGGAGTCGCCACCGAATTTTATGATTATTCGGAACCATTCGAACCCACTCTATGTCGTAGTGGGCCATACTTAAAGCCTGGCCCATTTCCGATGTCAGAGTTTATTGGGTTCGTCCCTTAGCATTACGATACTGATGCCGACTTGAGCGGTTAATCGTATATTGAATGACTCTCGTTGCCAATGGTTTCGGACATCCAAAAACCACGGTTCTGAGTAAGGGGTGAGGGTACGTGTTGGGAAGTTCAATGAGAACACCCAACCCCGCCCGCACTTAGCGGCCTTTACTAAGATATCGTTCGGTTTTGTGTACACGCGTTAGTTCGACGATTGAATGATATGTGTAGACACCCACATTTTGACCGCCAGGTGTCTATAGTAGTTCCCGCCAAACACCCGATGATGATAGGACGTAAACGTGCTTTGATAGACTCGGATATGGGCTTGTAATTATGGACATTTGGTTTAGACATTTTAAGGAGTACAAATCTCATAAAACCAACCTCAAATCCAGGCCCAGTGGGTCGTTTCGAGTCAAATAACACTAATTTGGGTCGAAACCGTCACCAGGGGTAAAACCGTCTTTTAGCGACCGAGTCAAAACCCGGTCAAAGATATTTCCCGAGGCATAAAATCTGCCGTGTCACCCCCACCAATCCGGATTGAATTCAGATACTACAAAAATCAGCCATGCAAAATAATAAACAATTCCGTTTAAGGTAGAATTCGATCTCAAGTAGGAATTCTATCCGGAGACCGATTCAGACATTGACCGAGTGTAAAACACCCGGCCAACACACCCTCAAACCAGCCGTGTTTCCCTTTCTTCTTGGCCAAGAAAGTGGAATTCTTATTTCCCTCGAACTCCTACGTTCCCTATCCTAAGCGGTATTCAAACTCTCCTAAACCAAGGTCGGGAACTCCCTATAAATAGGACCTCCCGTCCAACACAATAAACATCAATTACAACAATTTTTCAGCCAATATACACGGTTTTTACACACCCATCACCCGGTTTACATACAACCCGATAGTTAGCAAATCCCGACACCTTTCCAAAGTCTCGAAATACCGACGAAGCCGGCCAAACCCGACGTCCCAAACCACCTAAACCGATACACCTTAACTCATCCTCATCATCTCGACGCTCCCAAGTCTAAGCCACTTCCTGACGAGCCTTATCCCGAGAAAACAAAGCATGTAGGTTGAGGGTGTAAATCAAACCCGTCTCTCTTTCTTCTCTTCCCTTCTCCTCGTCTTTTTTATTATTATGGGTCTTTCGTAGGTCTTTTTTATTTTCTAATATCGATACTACTAAAAACTATTTTCATATATCAAATATTCTTAAAATACGATATCGATTCTATATAATCGAATATCGTATCGAAAAGAATTATATTAAGATTTCGACGATTTCATTTTATTTTTGTTCGTTCAAAATCCTTTTTTACAACTTTTCGTTCAAAATTCTTTTTTCTTATTTTTCGTTCAAAAACAAACTTTTTCAATACACCTTAACTCATCCTCATCATCTCGACGCTCCCAAGTCTAAGCCACTTCCTGACGAGCCTTATCCCGAGAAAACAAAGCATGTAGGTTGAGGGTGTAAATCAAACCCGTCTCTCTTTCTTCTCTTCCCTTCTCCTCGTCTTTTTTATTATTATGGGTCTTTCGTAGGTCTTTTTTATTTTCTAATATCGATACTACTAAAAACTATTTTCATATATCAAATATTCTTAAAATACGATATCGATTCTATATAATCGAATATCGTATCGAAAAGAATTATATTAAGATTTCGACGATTTCATTTTATTTTTGTTCGTTCAAAATCCTTTTTTACAACTTTTCGTTCAAAATTCTTTTTTCTTATTTTTCGTTCAAAAACAAACTTTTTCAAAACCTTTTCTAAAGTCATTCCGAATATTCGATATCGATTTCATAATCGAATATCGAATACGACGAATATCGAAAATATAGACCGAGTATAAATTAATTCATGTTTGTACGCGATTAACGATTTTCGAACACAAAAAATATATAAAAAATCAGACCCGCACGCGAGTCGCGCCCGGTCCAGGCGACTCGCGCACGAGTCTGATTCGGTTCTATTTTTTTAGTTTTTCGTTCGTTTATTTTTTATTATTTTACGAAACGATTTCTAAATTTACATCTTTTCCAAAACTATTCTAAATATTTGATAATCAACTATCGAATATAACGAATATCGAGAATATTAAGTCGAGTACGAATTATGCGATATTCGTACGCGATTTAATCAAAATTTTCCGAAAACCGTTGTCGAAATCAGGCCGCCACGCGACCCGCATGAGTCTCGGGCGAGTCGCGCGGCTCTCGGCCTAGACGTGTCTTTTTCGTTTTTTTTTATTTTCTCGAACATCGTTTTTTATACAAAACAACGTTTTAATAATATTTTTCAGTTTTCGATTAATATCTATTTTCTCGATTTCATATATTATTATTTCAATCGTTACTAACCCGTTTTCTCGTGTTTGTAGCAGTTTATTTATTTCTTTATTTTTTATCGTTTTATTAGACTAAAACGGACTCACATGCTAAAATAACTTTGACGTTATTAGTTTAACATGCATTAAACGACTTAGCAACCCATTTATTTATTTTTCCTCACATGTCTTAGGAAAATAATCTCTGCATATCATTTCATCGTCGAACTAACGCGTGTACACAAAACCGAACGATATCTTAGTAAAGGCCGCTAAGTGCGGGCGGGGTTGGGTGTTCTAGTTGAACTTCCCAACACGTACCCTCACCCCTTACTCAGAACCATGGTTTCCGGATGTCCGAATCCATTGGCAACGAGAGTCATTCAATATACGATTAACCGCGCAAGTCGGCATCGGTATCGAAATGCTAAGGGACGAACCCAATAAACTCTGACATCGGAAATGGGCCAGGCTTTAAGTATGGCCCACTACGACATAGAGTGGGTTCGAATGGTTCCGAATAACCATAAAATTCGGTGGCGACTCCTACTTCGATTTAAAATTCTATTCGATCCATCTCATATGGAAATTCTATCGCCTCCCCAAAACCCGCGCTTCGCCGCGTCGGGGTGGACCTATGTCATGTCCACAATTTGGCGACTCCGCTGGGGATTAACTGATGTGTCACTTACCATCGGCATCCTCAGGGTGAGACTCGAAAAGAAATCGTTGGATTAGTAATGTACACGTTTTAGTTCAATGGTTCATGCATAACCCCGTTCTATCCCGGGCCGGTTACTTGTGACCGACGTCCCACTATACCACGGTGCATTCCCACTTGGATGCACTAAAGACTTCAATGGCGGAACTCGTTTAGGTTTTGCGGCATGTCCTAAGACCCACTCGGCTTAGGGAGTCCGTCCTCAGTACGAGAAAGCCATCGTTGTTGGTATAGACCCTATTAGACCGACCGAGACTTAGACTAAGAGCATACATGGCGTCGTTGTACTGTTTCTATGACTACATGCTACTTGATCTTCTTTGGTCTTTTTCAAAAACCGTCATTTTTCAAAAAAAAAACTTACATCTTTTCAAACCCATCCATTTTTCAAAACCCGGAAAGCTGCCGAATTTAGGACATATGATTTTTGACTCAAAATAGCCTATTTTTAGCCGGTATGCTGTCCAAACCTTTTCAAAAAAAAAACCCGAAATCTCGGCCCGATACCCCTTTTCTCGGTTTTCAAAAAAAATCGGGCCTTCCAATCCGACTTTGCTCGGTTTTCAAATCCAAATTCCCTTTTCAAAACCCTTTTCTTCTTAGGACTTCCCGTATTTAGCAGTGTCGGGTCTTGTCATAAGTTAGAGTCTATAGCGTCGAAACTCCGTCGATCTTACATCACGAGTTTCTACCCCATCCCATTCCGCCTTATTTGTCAAGGTACGGCCCACCTTCGTAGGACCAACTCCTACAAAGGAAAGCCCGTTTACACACTCGAGTCCAAAGTCTGGGGAATTCTCACATAGACCTTCCTTCGAACGGGACTAGGCCCACTTTGCCGAATCCTAAGGAAAGCCCACCGTCCACGAGTCACCCGTCTAGGTGTCTTTTCCGAGTAAACCATTTACAAGGCATAGCCTTATAACAAAAGGTTCGTGATCCTTGCATCTAAGGGTCACTCGTCCGACACTCGAGTCTTAACAAAGTCTTCAGTCCCACTCGGGGGCTACCCTTCAGTAGAGTGACCAATAACGGTTGCTCTAAGGATCAGGTCTTACACATGTTGGCTCACGTACCCCCACTTTCGAGTCACTTAGATGTTGCACCATTTGAGTCCTATCAAAGTCTTTAGTCTCACTCGGGGGCTGTCCTCCACCCGAGCAGTCAACCACGGTCACCTTAAGGGGTACCCCACGTTCATCATACACTGGCGTCCTTATGATGCCTTCTTTGAGTCGTACCTATGCTACAAATACTCGAGTCATCTAGGGTTAGGTCACCACGGTTGGTCCGAGCACGTGACGCGGTCAAACACGGTTGTCCCATTTTCGGACTCGCCCTCATACACCGTCCGAGTCTCATGGTCGAGTCCAAGCCAGGGTCGTTACCTCGTCTAGATCAACGTTCGAGTATCCCGGTCCAAGAGTCTTTGTCGACCCGTCACCCCGGGCCGTGTCTAGTTTGACTCCCTCACTTGCACTTGCGCAAAGCCGAGTTTAGGCGAGTCGTGACACCCGTCGTTCTCTCCAATCAAAGACCTTACCAAAAAAAAAAACAACCAACCGAGCGTCCGAGTCTGGATTTGATTCAAGTCTAAGTCTGAGTCCGAGTCTAGGATGTACTATTTCATCCTCATTTCCAAATCAAAGTCAGAGTCAGAGTCAGCGGTATTCTTTCCTCTTTTCACATTTCAATAAAATCAGCTTTTCTATTTCTCATACATACTTTCCTTATGTGCTTCCGAGAACATGATGAACACCATCATACACTGTGAGCACACGCACGTGACTATTATAGGCACATCTATAATGACTGCAGAAAACCGAGCCCGTGTTTTCCTTTTACCTATTCCATGTCTGGTATAGAAAGCCACACAACTACCCATAGCAGGAGCATATCGAATCCTATGACAAATCTGGGTAGTCTTCTAGTTTGGGTTCAAGACGGAAGGCAAGCCCACTTCCCACAATAAACACCCATCCAATAAGACTAGCCAGTCCCTACCTTAGGTGTTAGTCTGACCAACAAAAAAAAAGTTGGACAAAAAAAATCAAAAGTCCAAGAGAAAAAAAAAAAGCAAAAGGCCAAAACAAAAAGTTGGCCATGATCAAAAAAAATTATCAACATCTCTCGACCAGACACGGTCAACTCAAATGAAGAATCCTGAGACCGGGGCTAAGAGGTCAACCAAAAAATATTCAAAAAACCATGACCGTAGTGAAAACGATCAATTCAAAATTATCAATACTCATACCATCCAATAAAGGGAGAGACAATCAAGTTGGTCAGCTAACACCACATTTAGCCTTCCCACATTACAACCCTCAAGACCTTCTCGAGACCTATTCTAGAGACAACCCAGAATTTTGAGGATTCAAGCTCCATAGGATACACCCTAACCTTTAGGGCCAGACATGGAAATCAGATCCCGCATTATCAAACCTTCCCAATCGAAGCTCGAGCCATTCTACTCGACTTCCCTTTTACACAACAGAATTCACAATCACCATATGCAAACCCGAGAGCAAAACTCGTCAAATCCCCCGAGAGCAAAACTCGTCAAAATCCCCGAGAGCAAAACTCATCAAATCCCTGAGAGCAAAACTCGTTAAAATCCCCGAGAGCAAAACTCATCAAATCCCCGAGAGCAAAACTCGTAAAAATCCCCGAGAGCAAAACTCATCAAATCCCCGAGAGCAAAACTCATCAAATCCCCGAGAGCAAAACTCATCAAATCCCCGAGAGCAAAACTCAGCAAAACTCGTTAAAATCCCCGAGAACAGAACTCGTTAAAATCCCCGAGAGCAGAACTCGTTAAATCCCATCCCAATTCATCTCATTCAAACCAGTTACCAGCCCCAACACGGGAACTCAACTTGCAGTCGGCATAGAATATGCCCAAATAGTTCACACCACCTCTGGGGGCTACCCCGGAGAACGCTCACAGTCACATGATCAACATCCTAACTATTCTAGCCCTTTGATCAAGACATCACTGGGAATGCACCTAGCCTACACCATCGCTATGGCTAGTTACACACAAAGCCCTAGTAAACTAGGCACCATTATATATCTTTCACATCACTGAACTACGACTTGGTTTGATTTCACCAACACGTGAATACGTAGGCAGCCTTTCAACAGAGGCGCAACCACCCACATTGACACACATTCTAAAAAAAAAGCGCCATCATTCCGGTCACGACTGTCATGTTCTCAACAGCTAGCTTTGTCATTCTGGGGGCTTCTCCTAGGCAGAAGTTCTCCATCCACTCACAAAATCCAGATAAATTCAAAAAATCTAGCCTCCTTTCTATAGTATGTCCTAGTACTCGGCTTAGTCAAAGACGAGAATCTGTCAGGACTCGGAGCAATACCCACTTTGGAAATGTCCCAAAAATCAAAAATTCAAAAGGAGCACTAGACTACAGCATTGTTACTGCTAAAACAGTCTCATTACAGACTACTGCAATTCCCCTATAGCAGATCGTTCCCATTTCGATGTTTGACTGTGTTGCCACTCGCCTAGGCTACGGAATAGCGCAACTTAAGAGTCTTGTCATCTTAGGTGGCCCATCCCCTACCGAGTCACGGTCCAACCCTTAGGGAGTCAAAGTCGTGTCTGTCAACTCGTCCTCTCGCGTCCAGAGTCGAGTCTGTCGGTATATCTCTCTCTTCAAATTCTCATTTTTTGCAAAACTTAGCAATTTGGGAAAATCCTTTTCCTAGTCACCACGGGAATAGGAATTTTTATCACACTTCATCTAGGCATACAGGCCTAACCAGGAAATTCTAGGAATCCGTGTCAGAATCCGATTAGGAATCAAAGTCATCCTAAGCATCCTTATTTCCAAACCTTCCAAAAATTCAGGATTTTCCTCTTTTCAAAATTTTCGAAAAAATCACCTTTTGCTACCCCAGCATGAGTCAGTGTTTCGCCTAAATGTTACATACAAATTATGTCAGCATACAGGTACACTCAAAACTCCCCCAGAAATTCTAAATTCCCCAGTGGAAAAGCTCAAGCAACATCTTTCAGGATATATCTGCAAACAGATATGCCCATAGCTTCCAAGGCAAGCTCCTGCGCAATTCTAAGACAGGATATATCTGCAAACAGGTATACCCATAGCTTCCTAGGCAAGCTCCCGCGACATTATCAGTATCAACCCAGGTATGATTTCTACTCTATGGCTGGCGAGCCCTTCACGCAGGTCTAATGGACCCTAAACGACCCGATCAGAAGTCTGCCAGGTTTTAATCCTTGATTGACCTGGTAGCTACTCTGACTTTTGCCTTGTCCAAGCCTCAGTCAGAGTGGAGGCTCTGTAGACACCCACATTTTGACCGCCAGGTGTCTATAGTAGTTTCCGCCAAACACCCGATGATGATTGGACGTAAACGTGCTTTGATAGACTCGGATATGGGCTTGTAATCATGGACATTTGGCTTAGACTTTTTAAGAAGTACAAATTTCACAAAACCAACCTCAAAAATAGGCCCAGTGGGTCGTTTCGAGTCAAATAACACTAATTTGGGTCGAAACCGACACCAGTGGTAAAACCGTCTTTTAGCGACCGAGTCAAAACCCGGTCAAAGATTTTCCCGAGACGGTTTTCGGAAATTTTTTGATTAAATCGCGTACGAATATCGCATAATTCGTACTCGACTTAATATTCTCGATATTCGTTATATTCGATAGTTGACTATGAAATCAATATCAAATCTTTGGAATAGTTTTAGAAAAGATATAAATTTAGAAATCGTTTCGTAAAATAATAAAAATAAAACGATCGAAAAATAAAAAAAAGGGGCCGGGTCACAGACTCGTGCGCGAGTCGCCTGGACCGGGCGCGACTCGCGTGCGGGTCTGTCCGCTTTTTATTTTTTTTGTCGAAAATCTTATAAATCGCGTACAAATATGGGTTAATTTATACTCGGTTTATATTTGCGACATTCGTCGTATTCGATATTCGATTATGAAATCGATATCGAATAGTCGGAATAATTTTAGAAAAGGTTTTGAGAAAAAAAATTGTTTTGAACAAAGAGTAAAAAGAAAAGAATTTTGAACGAAAAGAATATAATGATATCGTCGAAAACTTAATATAATTCTTTTTGATATAATATTCGATTATATAGAATCGATATCATATTTTAAGAATATTCGATATATGAAAATAGTTTTTAGTAGTATCGATATTAGAAAAGAAAATAAAAAAAAAGACCGACAAAAGACCCATAAAAAAACGAGAAGAAGAGAAGAGGAAAGAGAAGAGTCGGGTTTGATTTACACCCTCAACCTACTTGCTTTGTTTTCTCGGGATAAGGCTCGTCGGAAAGTGGCTTAGACTTGGGAGCGTCGAGATGATGAGGATGAGTTAAGGTGTATTGATTTGGGTGATTTGGGACGTCGGGTTTGGCCGGCTTCGTCGGTATTTCGAGACTTCGGAAAGGTGTCGGGATTTTCTAACTATCGAGGATGTATGTAAACCGTGTTATAAGGCTGTTTTTTCGGTGTGATGGGTGTGTAAAAACCGTGTGTATTGGCTGGAAAAACCTTCCTCTGGGGTTGTCTTTCGATGTATGATCGTTGTTAATTGTGTTGGACGGGAGGTCCTATTTATAGGGAGTTTTCGACCTTGGTTTAGGAGAGTTTGAATACCGCTTAGGATAGGAAACGTAGGAGTTTAAGGAGCATAAGAATTCCGCTTTCTTGGCCAAGAAGAAAGGGATTCTCGGCTGATGGGGGGTGTTTCGCCTGAGTATTTGGTACTCAGTCGATGTCTGAATCGGTTTCCGGATAGAATTCCTACTTGAGGTCGAATTCTACCTTTAACGGAATTGTTTAATGTTTTTAATGAATCTGAATTTTTGTAGGAATTTGGGTTGGAATCAACCATGTGAGTGTCACGGCTGACTCACATGTCTCGGGAAAATCTTTGACCGGGTTTTGACTCGGTCGCTAAAAGACGGTTTTACCCCTGGTGTCGGTTTCGACCCAAATTAGTGTTATTTGACTCAAAATGACCCACTGGGCCTAGATTTGAGGTTGGTTTTGTGAAATTTGTACTCCGTAAAAAGGTCTAAACCAAATGTCCATGATTACAAGCCCATATCTGAGTCTATCAAAGCACGTTTACGTCCAATCATCATCGGGTGTTTGGCGGGAACTACTATAGACACCTGGCGGTCAAAATATGGGTGTCTACAGAGCCCCCACTCTGACTGAGGCTTGGACAAGGCAAAAGTCAGAGTAGCTACCAGGTCAATCAAGGATTAAAACCTGGCAGACTTCCGATCGGGTCGTTTAGGGTCCATTAGACCTGCGTGAAGGGCTCGCCAGCCATAGAATAGAAATCATACCTGGGTTGATGCTGATAATGTCGCGGGAGCTTGCCTAGGAAGCTATGAGTATACCTGTTTGCAGATATATCCTGTCTTAGAATTGCGCGGGAGCTTTCCTTGGAAGCTATGGGCATATCTGTTTGCAGATATATCCTGAAAGATGTTGCTTGAGCTTTTCCACTGGGGAACTTAGAATTTCTGGGAGTCTTGGGTGTACCTGTATGCTGACATAATTTGTACGTAACATTTAGGTGAAACACTGACTCATGCTGGGGAAGAAATAATGATTTTTTGAAAATTTTTGAAAAGAAAAATGCTGAAATGGTTTGGAAATAAGGATGCTTGGGATGACTTTGATTCCTAATTGGATTCTGACACGGATTCCTGGAATTTCCTGGTTAGGCTTGTATGCCTAGGTGAAGTAGGGGAAGTGGTAAAAATCCTATACCCGTGGTGACTAGGAAAGGGATTTTCTCAAATGGCTAAGTTTTGCGAATTTTAAAATGAGAATTTGAAGCGAGAGATATACCGACCGACTCGACTCTGGACGCGACAAGACGAGTTGATAGACACGACTGGACTCTCTAAGGGTTGGACCGTGACTCGGTAGGGGATGAGCCACCTAATATGACAAGACTCTTAAGTTGCGCTATTCCGTAGCCTAGGCGAGTGGCAACACGGTCGAATCCTCGGAATGGGACTAATCTGCTATAGGGGAATTGCAGTAATCTGTAATGAGACTGTTTTAGCAGTAACAATGCTGTAGTCTAGTGCTCCTTTTGAATTTTTTATTCTTGGGACATTTCCAAAGTGGGTATTGCTCCGAGTCCTGACAGATTCTCATCTTTGACTAAGCCGAATACTAGGACACACTATAGAAAGGAGGCTAGATCTTTATTCCTTGAATTTATCTGGACTTTGTGAGTGGATGGAGAACTTCTGCCTAGGAGAAGCCCCCAGGATGACAAAGCTAGCTGTTGAGAACATAATGGTGTCGTGACCGGAATGATGGCGCTTTTTGAATGTGTGTCAATGTGGGTGGTTGTGCCCTTGTTGAAAGGCTGCCTACGTATTCACGTGTAGTGAAATCAAACCAAGCCGTAGTTCAGTGATGTGAAAGATATATAATGGTGCCTAGTTTACTAGGGCTTTGTGTGTAACTAGCCACAGCGATGGTGTAGGCTAGGTGCATTCCCAGTGATGTCTTGATCAAAGGGCTAGAATAGCTAGGATGCTGATCCTGTGACTGTGAACGTTCTCCGGGGTAGCCCCCAGAGGTGGTGTGAACTTATTTGGGCATGTTCTATGCCGACTGCAAGTTGAGTTCCCGTGTTTGGGGCTGGTAACTGGTTTGAATGAGAAGAATTGGGATGGGATTTTAACGAGTTCTGCTCTCGGGGATTTTAATGAGTTCTGCTCTCGGGGATTTTAACGAGTTTTGCTCTCGGGGATTTGATGAGTTTTGCTCTCGGGGATTTGATGAGTTTTGCTCTCGGGGATTTTAACGAGTTTTGCTCTCGGGGATTTTAACGAGTTTTGCTCTCGGATTTGCATATGGTGATTGTGAATTCTGTTATGTAAAGGGGAAGTCGAGTAGAATGGCTCGAGCTTCGATTGGGCAGGTTTGATAATGCGGGATCTGATTTCCATGTCTGGCCCTAAAGGTTAGGGTGTATCCTATGGAGCTTGAATCCTCAAAATTCTGGGTTTTCTCTAGAATAGGTCTCGAGAAGGTCTTGAGGGTTGTAATGTGGGAAGGCTAAATGTGGTGTTAGCTGACCAGCTTGACTGTCTCTCCCCTATTGGATGGTATGGGTATTGATAATTTTTGAATTGACCGTTTCACGGTCATGGGTTTTTGAATTCTTTGGGTTGACCTCTTAGCCCCGGTCATGGGATTCTTCATTTGAGTTGACCGTGTCTGGTCGAGAGATGTTGATAATTCTTTTTTGATCATGGCCAGCTTTTTTGTTTTGGCCTTTTGCTTTTTTTTCTCTTGGACTTTTGATTTTTTTGTCCAGTTTTTTTTTGTCGGTCAGACTAACACCTAAGGTAGGGACTGGCTAGTCTTATTGGATGGGTGTTTATTGTGGGAAGTGGGCTTGCCTCCCGTCTTGAACCCAAACTAGAAGACTACCCAGATTTGTCATAGGATTCGATATGCTCCTGCTACGGGTAGTTATGTGGCTTTCTATACCAGACATGGAATAGGTAAAAGGAAAACACGGGCTCGGTTTCCTGCAGTCATTATAGATGTGCCTATAATAGTCACGTGCGTGTGCTCACAATGTATGATGGTGTTCATCATGTTCTCGGAAACACATAAGGAAAGTATGTATGAGAAATAGAAAAGCTGATTTTATTGAAATGTGAAGAAAAAAAAAAGGACAGAATACAACTGACTTTGACTCTGACTTTGATTTGGAAATGAGGATGTAGGGTATCCTAGACTCGAACTCAGACTTAGACTCGAGTCAAATCCGGACTCGGACGCTCGGTTGGTTTTTTTTTTTGGTAAGGTCTTTGATTAGAGAGAAAGACGGGTGCCACGACTCGCCTAAACTCGGCTTTGCACATGTGCAAGAGAGGGAGTCAAACTAGACACGGCCCGGGGTGACGGGTCGACAAAGACTCTTGGACCGGGATACTCGAACGGTTATTTAGACAAGGTAACGACTGCGAATTGGACTCGAGCTGCATAAGGGTGAATCCGAAAATGGGGGCGACCGTGTTTGACCGTATCACGTGCTCGGACCAACCGTGGTGACCTAACCCTAGGTGACTCGAGTATTCGTAGCATAGGTACGACACGAAGAAGGCATCATAAGGACGCCGGTGCAGGATGAACGTAGGGTACCCCTTAAGGTGACCGTGGTTGACTGCTCGGGTGGAGGACAGCCCCCGAGTGAGACTAAAGACTTTGATAGGACTCAAATGGTGCGACATCTAAGTGACTCGAAAGAGGGGTACGTGAGCCAACACGTGTAAGACCTGATCCTTAGAGCAAACGCGGTTGATCGCCCCGCTAAAGGGTAGCCCCCGAGTGGGACTGAAGACCGACTCCTAGACGGGTGACTCGTGGATGGTGGACTCTCCCTGGGTTTTGGCAAAGTGGGCCTAGTCCCGTTCGAAGAAAGATCCGTGTGTGAAATCCCTAGACTTTGGACTCGATTGTGTAAATGGGCTTCCCTTTGTAGGAGTTTGTCCTACGTAGGTGGACCGTGCCTCGACAAATAAGGCGGACTGGGATGGGGAAGAAACTCGTGAGGTAGGATCGACGGAGTTTCGACGCTATAGACTCTAACGACTTATGACAATACCCGACACTGCTAAATACGGGAAGTCCTAAGAAGAAGAAAGTTTTGAAAAGGGAATTTGAATTTGAAAACCGAGCAAAGTCGGATTGGAAGACCCGATTTTTTTTGAAAACCGAGAAAGAGGTTATCGGGCCGAGATTTCGGGCTTTTTTTTTTGAAAAGATTTGGACAGCATACCGGCTAAAAATAGGCTATTTTGAGTCAAAATCATAAGTCCTAAATTCGGCAGCTTTCCGGGTTTTGAAAAAGAATGGATTTGAAAAGATGTAAGTTTTTTGAAAAATGACGGTTTTTGAAAAAGACTAAAGAAGATCAAGTAGCATGTAGTCACGGAAACAGTATAACGACGCCATGTATGCTCTTAGTCTAAGTCTCGGTCGGTCGAATAGGGTCTATACCAACAACGATCGCATTCTCGCAAATCAGGACGGACCTCCTAAGCCGAGTTGGTCTTAGAATCTGCCGTAAAACCCATGCGAGTTCCGCGATCGAAGTCTTTAGTGCATCCAAGTAGAAATGCACCGTGGTATAGTGGGACGTCGGTCACAAGTAACCGGCCCGGGATAGAACGGGGTTATGCATGAACCATTGAACTAAAACGTGTACATTACTAATCGAACGATTTCTTTTCGAGCCTCACCCTGAGAATGCCGATGGTAAGTGACGCATCAGTTAATCCCCAGCGGAGTCGCCAAATTGTGGACATGACATAGGTCCACCCCGACGCGGCGAAGCGCAGGTTTTGGGGAGGCGATAGAATTTCCATATGAGATGGATCGAATAGAATTTTAAATCGAAGTAGGAGTCGCCACCGAATTTTATGGTTATTCGGAACCATTCGAACCCACTCTATGTCGTAGTGGGCCATACTTAAAGCCTGGCCCATTTCCGATGTCAGAGTTTATTGGGTTCGTCCCTTAGCATTACGATACCGATGCCGACTTGAGCGGTTAATCGTATATTGAATGACTCTCGTTGCCAATGGTTTCGGACATCCGGAAACCACGGTTCTGAGTAAGGGGTGAGGGTACGTGTTGGGAAGTTCAATGAGAACACCCAACCCCGCCCGCACTTAGCGGCCTTTACTAAGATATCGTTCGGTTTTGTGTACACGCGTTAGTTCGACGATTGAATGATATGCAGAGATTATTTTCCTAAGACATGTGAGGAAAATAAATAAATGGGTTGCTAAGTCGTTTAATGCATGTTTAAACTAATAACGTCAAAGTTATTTTAGCATGTGGGTTCGTTTTAGTCTAATAAAACGATAAAAAGAAAATATGAAAATAATTTGCTACAAACACGAGAAAACGAGTTAGTAACGATGAATAATAATATAGGAAATAAATATATGAAATCGAGAAAATAAGAATTAATCGAAATCTGAAAAATATTGTTAAAACGCGGTTTTGTATAAAAAACGAAGTTCGAAAAATAATAAAAAGAACGAAAAGGGGCGCGTGGGCAGCCGGCCGCGCGGCTCGCCCGGGACTCAGGCGGGTCGCGTGGCGGCCTGATTTCGACGACGGTTTTCGGAAAATTTTTGATTAAATCGCGTACGAATATCGCGTAATTCGTACTCGACTTAATATTCTCGATATTCGTTATATTCGATAGTTGACTATGAAATCAATATCAAATATTTGGAATAGTTTTAGAAAAGATATAAATTTAGAAATCGTTTCGTAAAATAATAAAAATAAAACGATCGAAAAATAAAAAAAAGGGGCCGGGTAACAGACTCGTGCGCGAGTCGCCTGGACCGGGCGCGACTCGCGTGCGGGTCTGTCCGCTTTTTATTTTTTTTGTCGAAAATCTTATAAATCGCGTACAAATATGGGTTAATTTATACTCGGTTTATATTTGCGACATTCGTCGTATTCGATATTCGATTATGAAATCGATATCGAATAGTCGGAATAATTTTAGAAAAGGTTTTGAGAAAAAAAAAATGTTTTGAACGAAGAGTAAAAAGAAAAGAATTTTAAACGAAAAGAATATAATGATATCGTCGAAAACTTAATATAATTCTTTTTGATATGATATTCGATTATATAGAATCGATATCATATTTTAAGAATATTCGATATATGAAAATAGTTTTTAGTAGTATCGATATTAGAAAAGAAAATAAATAAAAAAGACCGACGAAAGACCCATAAAAAAACGAGAAGAAGAGAAGAGGAAAGAGAAGAGTCGGGTTTGATTTACACCCTCAACCTACATGCTTGGTTTTCTCGGGATAAGGCTCGTCGGAAAGTGGCTTAGACTTGGGAGCGTCGAGATGATGAGGATGAGTTAAGGTGTATTGGTTTGGGTGATTTGGGACGTCGGGTTTGGCCGGCTTCGTCGGTATTTCGAGACTTCGGAAAGGTGTCGGGATTTTCTAACTATCGAGGATGTATGTAAACCGTGTTATAAGGCTGTTTTTTCGGTGTGATGGGTGTGTAAAAACCGTGTGTATTTGCTGGTAAAACCTTCCTCTGGGGTTGTCTTTCGATGTATGATCGTTGTTAATTGTGTTGGACGGGAGGTCCTATTTATAGGGAGTTTCCGACCTTGGTTTAGGAGAGTTTGAATACCGCTTAGGATAGGAAACGTAGGAGTTTAAGGAGCATAAGAATTCCGCTTTCTTGGCCAAGAAGAAAGGGATTCTCGGCTGATGGGGGGTGTTTCGGCTGAGTATTTGGTACTCAGTCGATGTCTGAATCGGTTTCCGGATAGAATTCCTACTTGAGGTCGAATTCTACCTTTAACGGAATTGTTTAATGTTTTTAATGAATCTGAATTTTTGTAGGAATTTGGGTTGGAATAAACCGTGTGAGTGTCACGGCTGACTCACATGTCTCGGGAAAATCTTTGACCGGGTTTTGACTCGGTCGCTAAAAGACGGTTTTACCCCTGGTGTCGGTTTCGATCCAAATTAGTGTTATTTGACTCGAAACGACCCACTGGGCCTAGATTTGAGATTGGTTTTGTGAAATTTGTACTCCTTAAAAAGTCTAAACCAAATGTCCATGATTACAAGCCCATATCCGAGTCTATCAAAGCACGTTTACGTCCAATCATCATCGGGTGTTTGGCGGGAACTACTATAGACACATGGCGGTCAAAATGTGGGTGTCTACAAGATGGCATGTAAAATAGACTGTAAATAGTATTATGAGACAATAGTTATAAGAAATCGTTACTTTAAGAATTCGATAAATTATTAAACTTTTATGAGACGAGAAAATGTCAAAACGACATATCATTATTAAAAATATATTTTCGAGTTTTAAACTTTATTTAACGAAAGATAAAAGTTTTAATAATTCGATAAATAAATTTCCATGTTTTTATAACGGAATAATTTTTAATTTAACGAAAATAAAATATTTTATTTACGAATTTTTTTTTTCAAACGTTAAACTTTGTTTAAATAAATGTTTAAAATTTTAATACTATTTAAAAATACGGGGTATTACAGCCCAAGCTACTGGATAGATGTTATTGTTCCCATCCATCGCCTCAGCTGCAAGACACATCCCAGGATACACCCCTTTTAGGTGACAACCATCAATCCAAATAAAAGGCCTACATCCTTTGACGAACCCTTCCTTACAAGCCTTTAAACAAATATACATTCTCTCGAAAATAGGGGGTCTTTCAATACCACTAACCATTACAAATGCAGAGGACCCGGGTTATACTGCTTAATGGTATGTACGTAATCCCAAACTCTACTATATTGCGCATCAGAATTAACAAAAATTATGAACTTAGCTCTAGCTCTAGCTAGCCAACACTTGTGGTAGTTGACATCAACGCCAAAGTCCATCTTCACCCTAGCTTGTGTGCCTCTCAATGCCCAACCTGGATTAGCCCTCCACACCTCTAAGTATCTTTCTGCAATAAACTCTGACGTAACCATTTTATTCTTTGTTGTATAAATGCAAAGATGCTCTAAATTCAAACTTCTTATCTCAAAGACAAAGTCTTTCTCTTTCACCTTGGTAGCATATAACCTGCACTCACAAGGGTTTTTCTTCCCACAAGTACACTTAGGCATCCTTCCTGTTTTTGAATTCCAAATACAATCACATCTATGTTTACATTGGACAGTAATTCTTGCACTCTCATTGTGAAGGAAGTAAGGCTCATAACCATTTTCAACGGAATTGTTGCCTAACCGCCTTCCTTAGAACAGGTACCGAAGGAAACTGCAACCCAATTTTCAAACATGTATTTTTTCTAAAATCAACGATTGGATCAAAAACATCAGAAATGTCCAACTCATCATCAGAACCAACCAAACTTCTATTGTCATTATTATCAAACCCTAACTCATCCTCACTACCAACGACATTGACGTCCAGGTCATCAATATTCAACAAAGGTGAGTTCCTAGATACTTTATCTCCTCTTTTCCCCCTCTAACCTTCGATTGTGAGAAAAATTAGTTCAATGTTTTATGAACCTCATTGATAAGGTTTTCATCTATAGAAGAAGAAAATAGATCATCTTCTTCCACAAAATCTCCATCTACCTCAACTTCATCAACATTCAAGTCACTAAAAGAACTATCTTCACTCCAGTACCCCCTCTACATCCTCAAATTCGTGGACACACTTATCATCGGATTTAACCAGAAACTCATTTTGTCTCTCAAACAATACACCACTTTTTCTTCTAAGTTGCATCTTTTCAACCCTATGAAAGGGCTCTGAGTTTTCTGACATCCTACAGAGATAAGTTGAAACAAGATTTATATTACAAGTACCCATCCTACAGTTACATCACAAAAAAAAAGTACATTCAAAAGCCAGGTGATTGTGCGAAAATTGGATTAATTAAAGCGAGAAACCCTAATCGAAATGAACCTAGAAACACATAAACATTTCCCAAAAAAACAAACCCAGAAACCTAATCGAACGAAACCCTAATCAAAATGAACCCAGAAACGCAACATTTCCAAACAAAAAAAACAAAGAAACCTAGAAACCCTAATCACCAAATTGTTCAACATCTGCAGAAAGATGAAATATGCATTTGATTGAACAAGTTTAATTCGCCTGACTGTGCGAAAATTGGATTAATTAAAGCGAGAAACCCTAATCGAAATGAACCTAGAAACACAGAAACCTTTCCCAAAAAAAAACAAACCCAGAAACCTAATCGAACGAAACCCTAATCAAAATGATCCCAGAAACGCAAAATCATTTCCAAACAAAAAAACAGAGAAACCAAGAAACCCTAATCACTAAATTGTTCAAAATCTGCAGAAAGATGAAATATGCATTTGATTGAACAAGTTTAATTCACACTGTGCGAAAATTGGATTACAATTTAAGATGGATACCTGAGGAATGAGAACCGAGGAGGAAATGGAGGACAACTTGATTGGATTATGAATGTACTCGTATGATGCAAGATGGAGAGATGTTTGATTGTTTTCTTTGGTTAGATTAAGTCATTTAGGTGATGAGTAGTGCATGTGATTAGGGGAGATTAATATTTGTAAAACGTTTTGATTAGTGGAGGGGAGGTTCCGATCCCGTCGTATATATGTCTAAAATTTCATTAACGAAATCGGGAAATAGTATAAGTGAGGGTCGGAATAGAAATACGATGGTGATTTGGATATGTACATTGAATACATGGTGGTAATTTGTAAAAATGAAAATACGTGATGATAATTTGTAAAATACGGTTTATACATGGTGGTTTTTGAAATTTTTCCAAAAAAATAACCGATTTGGTTCTAATTAATGTGCATTTTGAATTTCAATGAAGAAAATAATTTTATGTTTTATTGAATAATGATAAACTACAAAAAGGAAAATTCTTGTCTGCGAAGGAATATCCGTTACAAATTTGTGATAGGTAAAACAATATCCACCTGGTGAATAAAGACAAACAAGTGACTATTTTATAAGTTTGGTTTATCTATGTGATATTATTTGACCCGTTGTGATTTTAAGGGCTCGTTTGGGATGAGGGTAATCATTCCTGGGTAATAGAGTAAAAATGAACTAGAAAATGATGGAGCTTATTTGAGAAAAATTATTACTCCCCTCTCCCCTAAGTAATGCATTACCCCCAATGGGGTAATTAATCTCCCTCATATCCCTTTTACACTATAAAATGTTACAATCAAGCAACAAACTCATCCATTTCTAATTTATTTTTGCTCTACTACCCCGGAATAATTATCCATCCCAAGCGAGCCCTAAGAAGAATGGACGAAGTTGAAAAAAATATCTAAAAAAATCAGTGAAGGTAGAAGGTGGGCAAACTGGGCAACTGAAATATACTCCTCCGTATTAAAAAAAAATAAAAAAAAAAGAGAAAGAAGTGGCCAACATAGCAGTGTCGGAGTCGGAGTCGGAGTCGGAGGGAGACAATTGACCGGAGAATAAAGGGATTTAATTTGTGGCAGTGTTGTTTTGCTAGCCTTAGCGTACGCCCAAGGACGGACGGTCGGCCGATACGAACTCCATCCATCCATCCGACCGTCCATCTTCAATCTCAACCCCCAAATATGGCGTCGTCTTCTTCCTCTTCTTCTTCACTACAAACCCTAATCAAATCCCTTTTTCCACTTAATTACTAAATCATTAGTTAATTAATTAATTAATTAGCTCTAATTGCTCTTTTCTAGTGCTTAATTCTTTCTATTTTCGGCACAACAAATGGCGGGATTTTCGTAATTATTTTTGAAAAATGGGTGATGACGGCAATGGTGTGAAGAACAGTGAACAGTTCATCGATCGAAGCAAAGTTCGGATTTTGTTGTGTGATAATGATGTGAAGAGTTGTGATGAGCTTTTATCTCTCCTTTGCAACTGTTTTTATCAGGGTAATTTCTCTTAATTACCCATCTAGACCTGAATGCAGCTATTTCTTGTTTTTAATTTAATTTTCTTCATCTGCTGGTAAGGCTACTACATTAGATTGATCATTTTTCTGTACGCATATTTACAGTAACTGCAGTGAAGTCGGCTAGACAGGTTATTGATGCCCTTAATGCTGATGGACATAATATTGATATCATACTCTGTGAGGCTGATCTTCCAATGAAGAAAGGATTCAAGCTGTTGAAGTACATTATGCGACACCAAGACTTGAAGCGAATACCTGTGATCAGTATGTTGTCGTATTACCCTTCGTGCTTTCATCTACATTTTCGAGTATTATTAATTTCTACTCTCCTTTTTCCGCTGCTTAGTGATGTCAACACAAGATGAAGTTTCCCTTGTTGTGAAATGTTTGAGACTGGGAGCAGCAGATTACCTTGTAAAGCCACTGCGGAGTAATGAGCTGTTGAACTTGTGGACTCACATGTGGAGGAGAAGGCATATGGTTCGTGCTAATATCCCTTACCCCCTTTGTGTGTCTTGTGTACATCCTATGTATCTTTTCCTAGATGAAAGTAATCTTTGTTTCTCATGTTAAATAAAGAGCTTATAATTGTATAAGCTTTGCTTGTAGTGTCTACGTCTTTGTGATTATCCTCTTGGGAAACTATTCCTTGACATATTTATTAGTTTCTTATGTTGGTGCTTTTGTGGTGATGGCAGCTTGGACTCCCAGAAAAGAACATCATAACTTATGACTTAGATCTAGTGGCATCTGATCCAAGTGATGGTAATACTACTAGCACCACACTGTTCTCAGATGATACAGATGATAGGTCAAGGAGAAGTGTGAATCCTGAGATGAGCATGGTAGGACTACAAGAAGATGATGTATGTTTGAAACCCATCTTATTATTTACGATCTAAATATTTTCATGATAAGTTGTCTTTCTTATATTAGTTCTTGATGCGCTTGTTATATGCCTATTGTGCTTTAGTTTTTCCTGTTGAATTTCATTTCCCTTCGACAGTTTTGGCCTTGCCTTGTGATACTGGAACGGAGTAGTTTAGAATTATACAACCATTCTCATTACTTTCGGACTGCCGTACGTTTGTCATAAAAGGATTATGAGTTCTATATTGATGTCCAGAAGGTTTCGGTACAATTGAGTTTTGTTTTTCAGAAATCAAAAGTCTGATTTGATGAAGCTTTTTTGCATACCAAAGCGATCTTAGCCTAGTGGTTGAGACTGAGGTCCTTTGGATGATAGGTTGTAGGTTCAAACCCTTTGTATTTTTGACCTTTTGCTGCCACTTAAACAAAGAAGAAATTTAGATTATTAGTATCACAATACCTTGAATTTTGGGATTAAATTCCGAGTTCTGTCATGGATGCTTCTAGATATCTTCATTGTATCAATTTAACTTTGATGTCCTATCATCTACATTTTGAGCTACATATCGTGAATTGTGACTGCCTTATTTAGTTCTATTACCCTAGGTAAGGAAGGATGGATATACCTTCACTTTTGTGAATATCAGATATGGTATAAAATAAAATTATATGGTTGATCATGCTCTTACTTGCTTCCTCTTTTGTTTATACTTAATACAGTCTAATAAAGCCATTTCTGAACCAATGCCCGTGGAGTCTTTTGACTGTCGGCCTAGTGTGCCAGGAATTAGTGACCGCCGGACAGGCAAGTTTCTAGATTTTCTACTGTCTTTATTCATTCTACTAATGTTTGAATTTGGTTTGAATTCTTTATTGACTGTAAACTATGGATATCCTACTTATAATGGATGATTATGCACTCCCGTTCCTCTTACCCTTCACAAGTAGGGGTGGTAATGAGACGAGACAGCTCGCGAGCAGCTCGAACTCGACTCGATCAAAGCTCAGTCAAAGCTCTGCTCGTGCGAACTCGACTCGAGCTCGGGCTCGGCTCGACAACTTAACGAGTCGAGCTGAGCAAGGCGTGGCTCGGCTTGAAAAGCTCGCGAGCAGCTCGATTTGATGTGATTAGTTAATATTTTGTTCTTGTTTATTAAAAAAATACTAATAATAGTTACATAGTTTTTTCACCATATAAAATCTTCTTATTGATTTGCCTAATACATTTGTGTATGTTTTTTGAATCCCAATTTATTGAAACACATCGGTGTAAAAAAAACGTAAATTTTAATAATTATATATAGGCTCGAGTTAGGCTCAAACTCAGCTCGAACTCGCATTTTAGCTCGCGAGCTTGGTTCCGAGCTCAATTTTTTCAAGCTCGGGTAAGCTCGAGATCGGCTCGAGTTCGAATTTCGCTTAACGAGCACGAGTGGAGCAAGGCCAAGCTCGTGCTCGTCTCGGCTCGTTTACACCGAATCACAAGTGGTGAAAGCAAAAGGATGTCTTGTGGGTGCACTTAGGGGTGTAAACGAGCCGAGTTGAGCGCGAGCCTGGGGCTGCTCGGCTCGAGCTCGAAAAGCAAAATGGGAGTCTCGGCTCAAGCTCGAGCTCGTCGAGCTTCAGAAACAATGGCTCGAGCTCGACAATGAAACCATAGCTCGAGCTCGACTCGTGGCTCGGGAAAAGGCTCGACTCGGAGCTCGAGTTGAGCTCGACTCGGAGCTCGAGTTGAGCTCGACTCTCATGGTGGGTTGGGCTTGAGCTTAACTGCTTAACTTATTTGGATTTTTGCCTAATGGAGCAAAAATTACATGAATAAATTATTGATTTATGGGTGTCTTAAGCTATTACGAGGAAAAGAGAAATAAAATAAAATAAAATTCGTCTTAATAAGTGGCGTATATGATATACCAAACATTCCGAAACTAAATTAACTACAAAAGACAAAACAATATATCGAAACTAAATAAACTAAATCGATTTAGTTTAGATATTAATTTTGTTTATCTAAGGTAATAAGACTAAACAATATATCGGCTAAAAATTCTTCACCAAAAAATTTAAGTTAATATGACTAAATCATGAATTAATTTCTTTTTTATGATTAACAGGTGTATTTGATTTAGGTAGCGGAAAGGAAAGTGTAGCTTTAAAATAATATTGAGCCGCTCGCGAGCAATTCGAGCTGAGCCAGGTCTTGCTCGGCTCGACTCATAAATTATTCGAGCCGAGCTCACACGAGTCGAGCTTTGACTGAGCTTTGACCGAGCCGGTCTCGAGCTGCTCGCGAGCTGTCTCGACTCATTTACACCCCTAGGTGCACTCCATTGAACATCAAATTTAATAATAGCAAAATAATGATTTGTATGAAATAGATTTGAGTGAGATAAGGTCATAAGACCGTGATGTCTGTTGGAGATGAAACTAACGAAACCACTTTGAGTCATCACACTTTTTAATCTGCCGATTCTCATATTTAGCGTGTTTTTTTTGCTATAAAAATCTGTTAATGGAAGTGTTTTTGTTCTAATATTGTGACTGTTTCACCAACTAACATTGATCTCCATTATTCTTTCGGAATACATAAATGAAATCTCTTTCTTTCACTCAGGCCAAGTTGTATCGTTTCCAAGGAAGAGTGAGCTTAAGATTGGTGAATGTTCTGCATTCTTCACTTATGTCAAATCAAACATTGTTAACAATAATTGCCAGTCAATAACTGGTGTTGATGAAAATACGATAAGAAAGAGCAGTTTCGAAGAGGCTGCGGCTGTGCATATTAAAGATGATACTGCTCAGACTTCCAGAGTGGAAGACAAATCACAAGCATGGCATGATCATGCAGATAATGAAGAAATGCGGTATGAAATCAAAGATCCATGGAAAAATAGCCCACTCGGAGAAGATTTACCTGGTAGTACTAGTGTACCCGATTCTACATCCTTGGAAAGGTCCTGCACCCCGCCTGTCTCCACCGGATTCATCCCGAATAATTCTAGTGATGAAGGCTTATCTCAAGCCCACATGCAACCGAGAAACAATTCCCATTTTGATATCCCAGGATTTACCGAGCATCATACTCATCCTTTTTATATGTCTGGATTGATGAACCAGGTTATGTTGCCATCCAATTCCACACCCATGTATCAGAAAGATATTCAAGCGCACGGGGCTTCATCTATGATGCTTCATTACAGCAATCTTCATCATTGCCTTTCTCATATGCCGGGTATGACGCCTTTCACTTACTATCCGGTGGGCATGCCATCTTTCACTTTACAAGGCCAATTATTAGCTAACCAACAACCACCATCATATGAAAATTCACCTTCTAGTGAAGCTGGTTTGCATCAAGTTGATAGGAGGGAAGCAGCATTAACAAAATTCAGACAAAAAAGGAATAAAAGGTGTTTTGATAAAAAGATAAGGTATGTAAACCGGAAAAAGCTTGCCGAGAGAAGACCTCGAGTTCGTGGGCAGTTTGTTAGGAAAGTGAATGGTGTGGACATGGATCTTAATGGAGATCCATCTGCTGAACTTGATGACGACGAAGAAGATTACGAGGAAGATGATGCGGCCTGAAGTCATTAAGGAAGTAGTCTTGCCTATTTCATTCACAAGGCTTATACAATGTAGAAGAGGTGGGCATGTGGCTTGAGTCGGGGAGTTGGACTGTCAACTCTATGAGTATGTTTCATCCATTTTTGTTGATGGTATGAGCGAAGGTGTCTCACAAAGGGAGTAGTAGATCTCATCTGTATTCTTCATTGTGATAGATTGGGTGATGTTGGAAAGGCAGCTTTTGACAACCAAAATGAAGTTTCTTATACCCTTTCCCCGTGACTATTGTGGGTGTTGTTGCCAAAGGCTCCCTGCAATGAGGATCTGTACAAGACAACGGTCTCCATCCCATTGAATGAATTAATTAAGTTTTATGATTTCAACTTTCTGCTGTCAAGTTTTAGGAACATCATGATTTTGGTATCTGAGAAACATGCGTATCTTAACAAGTCACTTGATTGGATTCAGTCATTCAATATATCAATCCCATAGGTCATCTGCTGCTACTTCAAGTGTATAGTGATTGTAGACATAACTTGATTTGAATTAGTTCCCAACCAACCTTGTCCACATCAACGAAGGCAGCAATTCCTTTTCATTGGAATGTGCATCTCCTTCCTCGTGTATTGAAGTGTGTTTAGTTACAGAGTAGCGTATTATGAGGGAAGAGGACGGGAGTCAAATGGAGGTTTGGAAAAAAAACAAGTATTATCTCAGAAAAAAGTTGCTACTCTGTCTCATTCATTTATTTACTTTTGATTTAAAGACTAATCACAAATAATATAAAAATAAACAAATGATCAAGATGGAAAAAGTAGCGTGTAAGAGCGGGTTTTATCTTACATATTTGGATATATAGGGGATCAGAGGAAAAGGAGGGGAGAATTGAAATATAGTGTTGCTGTGAATGGCTTGTGCTTCCACACTGAAGCATAACTATCTCCAACAATCCTATAAAACCAAGAGCGGCAGTGCAAGTTGGGCATAACTGGAACTGTTAGGTCTTAAATATTAACTCTACCTGAAATGAAGGTCGTATAACATAAGACATGCGTGAAAACCATACAGTTGTGTGACAAGTACAAAACCAGAAATTTAGATACAATTGTAGGACACTTAAATCTTTAAAAACAACAACATGCCAAGCCAAAAGCCACAACTCACACAAGACCAGTTGGCGGGTCAAGCGAAACGTTGACCATACATAAAGCAAACAAAGTACGAGTAATAATTACACGATGATCTGAGACATCAAATTGCCAGCAAAATGAGTATGCAAACTAACGCAACTTGAAGTAGAGAATCAAAATAATCACAAGGACCACCACAGCAATAACAAACCCAACAATGTATTTATTCCTGCTCATTCTTCTTGACATTGCCGTCAATATCTTCTTGCTTCTCCCAAGGTTCTCATCCACCCCATGAAGCTTTGAAAAATAAGTAGCAGAAATTTGATAAGGGGAGTAAAACAGCATGGAAACAGAATGGATATTCTAGCATATTACTAGAAAAGAAATCACTAAAAAAAAGTATGAGACTCATGTCGAATCCACATTAAAAAATTTAAACATTTACTTGTGGATATTTGGGCTAGAAAAAATTATAAAATCAGTCCAGCAAACAAAGTTGCAATAATAGATTTATTAACTTTTGTTCAACCCATACTCCTTCCGTCTCAATCAATTACTTACCTTTAATCAAAATACTTCTCAAAAAAAAAAGAACGGGGTAACATACATATTTAAAACTTGAAAATATGTCTTGACTATTAAAAATTCAAATAAATCAGTAATGTTATTCTAAAATTTATTCTCATCTGATAGATGACCACACCCATATATAAGCCGTGCATTTGCATGTGGCCTAAGCTAGTTAAACCCTAATTAGTCCCACCATCTCAATTTTATTGTCCCCTTTTCATTATTTGTACATCCCAAATTAATTGTCCAATTTCCAAATAGTGAACTCCTCACTTTACCCGTAAATATATAAGCTTTATATTCCCATTATACCCTTTACTTTATGTCTAAATTTATTAGTCAAAGCATATTAATGGTATTTTCCTACTTTATCTTAAATTAAACTTTATTCAACGAAAATAAAATTGAGATGGGGTAAATCAAAAGGACCCCGATGTATTGCAACAAAATTTTCATACAAGACATTTTCATGATGGTTTGTATCATCATGAAACGACCCATTTGGAAATCAACATAGGTGCCAATTCTTTCAAGTCGGTAAATTAATGAGCAGACGCGTGTGGTTACTAGTTGAATGGGTCAGCCTCATGTTACATTTATTACATGATTTATCTTCCAGGATAATGATTCATGTTGGTAGACCCCAAATCTTTTAGGGTCTAAGGCTCTGATGTTTAAGATTGATTGTTCTAGATAAAAAAACAATTTTATGTCTACTAGACGTAGTGGTTACAAGTATAAAGGGATATCACTTACAGTGTTATTAGCATGCAAAAGGGATTGACGCTGTTGATGTAAGTCCTCCAAGATAGAGACGCCAATGTCTTCAGTCTCCTGCATAGTTCTCCTGCTCTGTTTAACCCTGTCTGTTGATTGGTTCAACCTCTCGGTCGACGTCAACAATCGCCCTCTCTGATCAGAAGATGCCTGTCTCCATATCAATAAACGCCACAAGAAAAATGCTGCTTTTAGCATACAGTCCATATAACAAAACCATACAACAAAAGGTTCACTTCTACTATAATGTCCTATACTGACAAACAAGCCTTAACTTAATAGACAAAATAAAACAACTATTCAGAAAGGATGCTTATGAAATAACTGTTCCCATCAATCAAATGTGACAAACATTACATGTAAATCTATATATACGGGAAAAACTGATGGTGCATATTGACATCACTCATCGCAAATGGGAGAGAGATGGTAAGCGATAAGTCATAAGTACAATGGAACTACTCTAGGAAGATATGATAATTGGAAATGATGACATGAAAGTAAGAGAAAAGAAGAAACAAACGCACAAACCATCAGAGCATCAGCCATTCCAGATTCTAGCAATGCATCTCGAGCAGCTTGGGTGTCAGTCACGGAGAGTCTTTTAACCTCACTTTTCAAGTTGTTCAAGTCATTTTTGTATTCCCTCAGCTTGGCCAGAACCACAGCTTTCACATTAGGCTGTAGCGTTCTCGCTTCTAAGTCCATCTTTCGAATCTAAATTAACAAAGGCCAAAAACATATATATATTTACAGGAATTGAAGAATGAAATTACTCATTTATGTTGATGTAAAAGAAACAGCAACAGCACAGGTACCAAAGCATCTGCATTCTCCAAGCCAGTTTTAATTTCAGAAACTTTCTGCTTCTTCTGTTCTGCAAAACACGCCGATTAGAATCGTTTGCATGAGAGAGACAAGAATCAATATTCATGTAAGTTGAAAAAATAAAGAGGTGGTTTGCAAATGACCTTAGATGAAAATTGTGTGGTAAAGATATTAGTCTATTACTTCATGATATAAAGCTCAATGAAACATAGATATAGTACTTAGCGTAATAAAATATGGATAGACATATAAAAAATAATGCATTAAATTAAAAATAGCGTCTACAGAATTCCATGCTCAATAATTTTACAGCATTGAATCAATACAACAAAACCAAATGATCAGTCTCTGGGTTACACGTAACAAGAATTCCCGATATCAGAGGGTTCGCAATAGCACCAACCTCTATTACACACATTTTCCAAGTTAATGCATAGTCTCCTAAACCCAGAATCCTTTTACAATGTGACAAAGTCACTAAAACAGCAATCATAAAGATGAAAGAAAATAGCAATAACATAATACATCAAATTGTTACTCTAGTTCAACATGGGCTACCAGAATCACTCGACCTCAGCAAATCATAAATTAGTTGGAGCATAGTCTAGTATGGTGCTCACTTAAAAAGTTATAAAATCGACATTCTACAAGAGTATAGTGTGTATTGGAGCATAGTCAATCATGGTCAATGGATGCTCACATAGCACTACTCGTTTTGTTATACTCTGTAGTATTACTTCCAAATATCAAACCCTAACTTCGGCTCGTTTAAGAACACTAGACCCTATATCACTATATGGTGTTTCCCCTATTATTAAACATTGTAGAGAAACAAATACTCCCTCCGTCCCATTTTTATTGTCCTACTTTCTATGGTGGGGATGATTTAAGAAATAGAGATGAACAAGGGGATGATGTTGAAAAGCTACTCTCTCCGTCCAAATGAATTGTTTGCCTATTCCATATTGGGACGTCTCAATGAATTTTTGCCTTTCCATTTTAGGAATGTTTTTTATATGCAATTTGACTCTTCTCGTGAGTTTTGCTCCACATGTCACTTTCGCATTGGATCTTACCGTGGTGCCAAAAGGAAAAGCAAACAATTCATTGGAACGGACGGAGTACTATTTTCCGAACTCAATGTAGAAACGGTGAAATTAAAAGGGGAAAGAGACAATAAAATAACATATGCGTCTGATTTCTCTATAGCCTTACATCAATTGAAAAATTCAACGAAATCTCACTACCCAATCACATTAGCATGTCTCATAATGTACAATTAAAAAACATCGAATTTTCATAAACATTACGAAATGAAAAAAAGGGGTAAACCTCCAGCGAGAACAGCTGCAGAGGAACATTTGCGCGTCAAATTAGCAGAAACTTCACAATATTGACGCTCATATCCTTCGAATACTTGACTCATTCTCACGAAATCTCCTTCCGGAAATCAAATTACTTCCTCAAAATCTTCGACTGACCTTTGATTTATCTCTCATCAACAACAGAAAGAAACAAGTAAGCTAATCGAAAACAATTACGAATTCATCGAAATCAGGGTCAACAAAACGAGATTAACTGGACAGAAATGAAGAGTGCAATTACCGAAAATCGATTGGAAAAGAGATGTCAATTATAGGCTACCCGGGAGAAATTAGGGTTGTTCGCGTAGATCTCCGGCAATTGGATGAAAAAGTGAGTACTTTCCTAAAGTGGTCGGCTATAGACCGATCGGTGCAACTAAAATGACAGGTGGGAATTTATACCTAGCAAACACATCCGTCGTGTCGTGTTCGTGTCATAAAAAATGGGTCATGAATCCTCCCTCCAAACTCGACCCATTTAAATTTTGTGTCGGGTTCTCGAGCTTGAAAAGTATTAACATATTTATGTTAAAAAAAGATTAAAAAAAATTAGAGTAATTTAATAAACAGGTTATACGTATCGGGTTCGTGTTTTGGTACCTCAACCCAAACCCGACCTAATTAAATTTCATATCGCGTGATTGTATCGATCCACTTACATAAATGGGTCATCAACCCTCAACCCAAACCCGTTAATTTCGTGTCGGGTTTTCGGGACGTGTCACTTTTTGTCGGCTCTAGGTGGGAATGTAGGCACCCACATTTGGCCGCTAGGTGTCTATAGCTGTAGACACCCACGTTTGGCTATTAGGTGTCTATAGTAGTTTCCGACAAACACCCGATGATGATCGGACGCAAACATGCTTTAACGTACTCGAATATGGGCTCAAAATCAAGGGCATTTGGCTTGGGCTTTTTACGGAGTACAAATCTCACAAAATCAACCTCAAAATCAGGCCCAGTGGGTCATTTCGAGTCAAATAAGACTAATTTGGGTCGGATCCGACACCAGGGGTAAAACCGTCTTTTAGCGACCGAGTCAGAACCCGGTCAAAGATATTTTCGAGACATGCAAACTGGCCGTGTCACCCCATGAGTCCGTTTTGAGCTCAAACACTGCAAAAATCAGCTACAAAAAAGTATTAAACAATTCCGTAAAGGGTAGAATTTGATCTCCAATAGGAATCCTATACGAACACCCGATCAAACACTCGACCGAGCATCCCAATTCCAGCCGACTTCCATGCCTTCTTCGCCAAGCAAATGGAATTCTCGTTCCTCTCGACTTCTTAACATTTCCTATCTCAAACGGTATTTCTTAGCACCCAAGCAAGACTACCTTTCCTAGCTTCAATCGAATCGAGGACCTCTCCTATAAATAGGGCCCTCCCATCAACACAATAAACACATTCAACATTCATACACAATTCATAACACCTAAGACATCAATTATAACCACAAAAAAACACCGACATTCAATAGCAATAATAGCATTAAGTAACCGAGATCACGCCGCCTCACACCTGAAGAAACCGGCCACCTCGACCCGACACCCTACACGTCCCATACCACCATAACTCAACTACATTACCTCGACGCTCCCGTGCCTAAGCCACATTCCGACGAGCCCCGTTCCGAGTAAACAAAGCATGTAGGTTGAGGGTGTAAAATCAAACCCGATTTCTCCTTTCTCTCTTCCCTTCTCTCGTCTTTTCCTTCGTCTTTGCGTCGTTGGTCGTCCATTTTTTATTAAGGGTCATCGTCACATTACTTTCTTTAATATCGATACTACAAACTATTTTTTGTACAAAACAATGTTCTTAAAATACGATATCGATTCTCTAGTCGAATATCGTATCAAAAAAAGAACTAAATCGATCTCGTTGATGCTAAAAAAATCGTTCTTTGGTTTTAAATATATGACGATTTTGACGCGGAGAGAATCAACATCTTTTCATTCGATTTGTTTTTTTCTTTTCAAAACGATTTTCTAAAAAGCATTTTTTTAAAAACTATTCCGAATATTTGATATCGATTTCATAATCGAATATCGAATATCGAAAATCTAAGTCGAGTATAAGTTAATCTATATTACGCGATTTAATGAAATTATCAATTTTCGGAAAAACAAACTCGAAAACAGGCCGCCATGCGACTCGCACAAGTCCCGTGCGTGCCGCATGGCAGCGCGAGTCGCGCCATCCTCGCACGGGTCGCGCAACCTCCTGAAATCCGCAGCATCGAAACGCAAATCCGTCTTATTTCTTCTAACATCTTTGCTTTATTAAAACGACGGTTTTCCTTGACATATTTCAGGTTTCGATAAATATTTTCTTGACCTCGGTCAACACACGTGTCATAAACCTTTCAAAAATCATTCATATTATTGCATCCATATCTTTTATTCAATTTATCAATCGTTACTAACTCGTTTGTTTATCCTTTTTTAGCAATCTCTTTTCATCTTTTCATTTGTTTTATTATACTAAAACAAACCTCGCATGCTAAAACAACTTTGACGTTAAACTTTAGATGCATTAAACCAACTTAGCAACCCATTCAATTCTCGCATGTTTAGGGAAAACAACGTTTGCATATCATTTCATCGTTCAACTAACACGCGTATTAAAACGTCATTCGATATCTTAGTAGAGGCCGCTAATGTGTGGGCAGGGTTGGGTGTTCTTTTTGAACTTTCCAACACGTACCCTCACCCCTTACTCAGAACCATGGCTTCCGGATGTCCGAATCCATTGGCACACGAGAGTCATTCAATACACGGTATCCGATAATGTCGGTATCGGTATCAAATGTTAAGGGACGAACCCAAAAAACTCTGACATCGAAAGTAGGCCATACTTTGTGCATGGCCCACTACGACATAGAGTGGGTTCGAACGGGCCCGAACTCCCACAAATTTCGGTGGCGACTCCAACTTCGATTTAAATTTCAATTCGACCCATCTCATATGGAGATTTATTCGCCTGCTCAAACCCGCGCGTGGCCGCGTCGGGGTGGACCTATGTCATGTCCACAATTTGGCGACTCCGCTGGGGATTAACTGATGCGTGACTTACCATCGGCATCCTCAGGGTGAGACTCGAAAAGAAATCGTTTGACTAGTACAATACGCGTTTTAGTTCTACGGTTCATGCATAACCCCACATTTTCCCGGGCCGGTACTGGTGACCGACGTCCCACTATACCATTGATGTAGTCCAAATTGGATATGTCAAAAGGTGTTCATAGCAGATTCGTATGGGTTTTACGGCATGTTCTAAGCTCAACTCGACTTAGGAAGTTCGCCCCGATTCTCGAATAGGCTATGTACACTGGTATAGACCCTTATAGACTGACCGAGACTTAGTTTAAGAGCATACACGGTGTCGTTATACTGTTTCCATGACTACGTGCTGCTTGATCTACATCCTTTTCAAAAAAACCGTCATTTTCAAAAATTGCATCTTTTTCAAAATATCCAATTTCAAAACCCCGGGCATATACCGAATTTAGGATCTACAATTTTACTCAAAATAGCCCATTTTCTAGCCGGTATTATGCCCAATTTAAAACTCGAAATTATTTTTGAACTTACAAAACCGTCGCCCGGTTCGATTTCTGTTTTTTTCCCTTAAAAAAAAACCGAGCCATTTCCCGAATTTTCTTTTGGGCTTTCAAAAAAAAATCCATTTCAAAACCTTCTTTTTCTTAGGACTTCCCGTATTTAGCAGTGTCGGGTCGTGTCGTAAGTCATTGAGGTCTTTAGCGTCAAAACTCCGTCGATCTTACATCACGGGTTTCCTCCCTATCCCAGTCCGCCTTGTTAGACTAAGGCAAGGCCCACCTACGTAGGACATACTCCTACAAAGGAGGGCCCGTTTACACAATCGAGTCCAAAGTCTGGGGAACGTCCCACGTGAACCTCCTTTTAAATAGGACCCAGCCCACACAGCTGGATCCTAAGGGAGGCCCACTTTTCACAAGTCACCCGTCTAGGCGTCTTTTCTGAGTCATTTCCTTCCTAGTCTACTTTTCCCTTGCTCGGAATGTACTTTTGCTCTAAGATTTGGGGTTAGTTGCTGACTGCGCGGTATTCTTACAGACACGCCGCCCTTCACTCGAACCATGACGCAACAAGCCATAGATGAGTTGAGGGCCTCGTTGACCAAATTGGAGAATATGATCACGACAATGAGGGGGGATCAGATCGCCATCCTTACCCGGGTAAGTGCCGTGGAGCAAGGTACTCCCAGTGGCGGGATCGAAACAGATGGGCCGTTAGCTGAATTGGCCAGCGCGGTCCACAAACTGCAGGAACAGGTCCATCTGTCGACCCAAAACTCAATCCACACGGAGAATGCTCGAGCCTATGCACCCCTGACCGATGAGCTGCCTGCCAATCTCAACCTGACGGGCCTGCCAATGTTCGAGGGTACTGAAGACCCGGTCCACCATATCCGGGCTTTCAAGGAGTTCATGGCCCTTAAGGGAGTTAAGTCAAATATCTTCAAGCATCTGTTCGCTTCTTTCCTGGAGAAGCACCCAAGAGCCTGGTACTACAGGCTCGATTCCAAGAAGTACAAGACCTGGGACGATGTAGCCACAGAGTTCGCCCGAAACTATGCAGACAATACCGAGATCCAGACTACCATGCGTACTCTGGAGGTCATGGCCCAAGAGCCCAAAGAGGGGTTCACCAAGTATCTTCAAAGGTGGAGGGCCGAAAGCGTGAAGCTGGTTGACAAGCCCAGCGAAAAGGTGCTAGTGGAGGCCTTTGTCAAGAACCTCCTTCCTTCTTACCGGGTCCATCTCCGGTATGCCGTCATACCCAATTTCGCTACCTTAACCGAAATGGGTACAAGAATTGAAGATGACTTAAGGCTAGAGAACCTTACTAAGGCCTCTGCCAAAGGGTATCAAGGGGCCAGCTCGTCCGCTAGCAAGCCCGCAACTCCAGCTGCAACCCACAGCATCTTTGACGAGGTCAACTCACTAGACACCTCATCCAAAAAGAATACTCCAACTCGGGTATTCGCAGACATAGGGACCACCTACGCGCATGCCTTACAAAGGCTATCCTCGAAGGGCCTGATCCTGCCGATAGGCCCAACTCCGGAAGTCCCAGTTGAGAAACGATCCAAAGCCTATAACATCCAGGTCTATTGTCATTATCACCGAGGCAACGGGCACGATACCGAAAAGTGCTGGAAGCTGAAACATATTATCCAGGACTTGATCGAGAGCAAGAAAATTCCATTGCCCGGGGACAAGCCGAGCAATAAAGACAATCCGTTCAGTACTCATGCCATCTTTTCCGGGGATGTGATCGATTGTTCCCATCTAATCTCGCCTTTCGTCCCACAGATTAACGGGATCTGGAATGACGATGAAGACGACCTTTACTTACCAAAAGGGGAAGTTGTCCCTATTACCCCTGAGGAGGTCCGGAAGGCCAAATGCAAAGCCTTGGCCGACAGCCACCACGTCACCACCGGCCGCTCCGCCTTGGAAGCCGCCACCCAGCCAGCCCAGGTCGAGCCGACCCCTGAAGAGCCAAATACTGATACGGCTCTAGTCAAACAGCTAAAAAGGGCTCGAGTGGATCTCACCATATGGCAGCTTTTGGTTAGTTCCCAAGCACATCAAGAGGCGCTTACTAAGGCCCTCGATCAGATCAAAGTTGAGTCATTGGTTACCCCAACTGAAATGCTAGCCACCGTCATGCCCCATCTCAAGGGCAAATCTAAGGAAGAAGGCCCGCTCATCTTTTTCTCAGAGTCCGACCTGCCGCCGTTCGGGACGGCCCACAACTTAGCTCTCTATGTTACAGTGATCTGCCGGGGCAAATACCTACCGATGACCCTGATTGATGATGGGTCTGCCGTAAACGTCCTTCCCTTAAGGACTGGCAAGGCCCTTGGCATCACCGAGGGCGATTATCTTCCGACGGCGCAAACTATCAAGGCTTTCGACGGAAGCCCAAAATCAGTTGCTGGGGCCGTCAAACTAACAATTATAACCGGCCCGATAGAAAAAGAGCTAGAATTTCAAGTGATTGATGTCACTTCGTCTTTCAATCAGTTGCTCGGGAGGCCGTAGATTCACGCGGTCAAAGCCGTATCCTCCACCTTTCACAGGAAGGTCAAGATGCCTCTACAAGATGGGATCATCACTCTCGAGGCTACCCCCATAGCCGTGTCAAGCTGCAACACGGCATACCAGACTGACCCACGAGGTTTCAATTTCGTGGGAATGGTTGAAGAAGAGTATCTCTTCAAGCCTTACTTCACTACCAGCATCGACACGATGCTGCAAAACTTGGGCTATTTGCCGGGGGCTACTTCAAGGCCCTATCTTCCAGCTGTGAAGGTTCTCGAGATCCTAAATGACGGACAGTCTCGATGCGGTTTGGGTTACACTATGACCCCAAAACACATGGACAGAACCAATACAATCAAGTTTGTCACTCCGGTGTTCGCAGCTATTCAAATGGGCCTCTATCAGCCCGCTATCTCGTATCCCGAGGCCAAATTGGCTCGGGAATGCAATTTCATCCCGGATGACATTTTTGCCCTCATCCAGGCCGAGTCAAAGGAAGGTGCGAGCAATACTGAGCCCGTACTTGGACTCTTATTCGGGGAAGATAAAGTCATCCCCGACTCCCAAGGAGGAACTAGTGAACCTGATCCTCCGCAGCAGCAGGTTCGATCCAACAAAGCTGATCTCCGAAGTTGGTGCTGACACTGGGAAGAGAGCTTGGAGGAAGACAACCAAGTGGACCGATAGCCAGGGTCGAGACTACAAGCTGACTACCGGTGAAGGGGATATGCCAGATACTGAATCCGAGTCCGAGTCTGAGTCAGAGTCAGAGTCGGAGTCTGAGTCCAAGTCTAGAGGGTCCAGTACTAGGATCGAGTCTGCAATACCTTTTCCTTTATTAGCACCCACCGGAGCCCCGGGGTCTGTCTCGGGGGCTCTCCTTATCCCGCCACTGACCAACGATCAGATGGCCGCTCTCTTCGAGCTCTTTTCAAAATTTACTATCAATAATAATGAAATCCGTTCCGCTTACGACTTGTCTTATTTCCAAAATTCTTTCAAATCCAAAATTTTTATATGCAATGACATTGAAAAGCCCGATGAACAGGTACCTCTACCTCCACATCTGATTGAGCAGCTCGAACAAAGGGAATCCCGAGATCCGGTAATTGAGGAAACCGATTCCATCAATGTAGGAACCCCTTTAGAGCCTCAGATGCTTAAGTTGGGCTTATCTTTGGATCCCGAGGAGAAGAGGCAATTCACGAATATCCTCCAGGAATTTAAGGACGTCTTCGCATGGTCCTACAAGGACATGCCGGGGATAAATCGAGAGATAGCTGAACACCGTATACCCATCAAAGACAGGTGTAAGCCGGTAAAGCAAAAGCTCCGAAGAATGAGGCCCGAATGGTCTCTCAAAGTCAAAGAAGAAGTCGATAAGCAATTCAAAGCAGGCTTTATACAAGTGTCTGAATATCCAGACTGGGTTGCAAACATCGTACCGGTACCCAAGAAAGACGGTAATGTACGGGTATGTGTAGACTTCCGAGACCTTAATAAGGCCAGCCCAAAAGACGATTTCTCGTTACCACACATCGATATACTGGTGGATAACACAGCCGATCATGCCCTTCTATCATTCATGGACGGGTATGCCGGCTACAATCAAATCAAGATGGCGGAAGAAGACATGAGTAAGACCATCTTCATCGCACCTTGGGGTACTTACTGTTACACCGTTATGCCATTTGGGCTCATCAACCCCGGAGCCACTTATCAACGAACCGTCACCACCCTATTACATGACATGATGCATAAGGAAGTGGAGGTTTATGTGGACGATATGATTGTGAAGTCCAATGACCGAAACGGGCACATTGCAGCCCTAAGAAAATTCTTTACCCGATTACGCAAATACAATATGAGGCTAAGCCCTCAAAAATGCAGTTTCGGGGTAACATCGGGTAAGCTACTGGGCCATATCGTCAACCAGCGCGGCATCGAGGTTGACCCAGCCAAAATCAAGGCCATTACCGAGATGCAGCCACCCAAAACCAAAAAAGAAGTAAGAGGGTTTCTCGGGAAAGTCAAATACATCAGCCGGTTCATTTCAAAGTTAATCATGGTATGTGAACCCATTTTCAACTGAAGATTGGAGAACGAACACTATGGAACGACAAATGTTAGATGGCTTTCGATAAAATCAAGGAAATTCTGTCTGCACCGCCAGTATTGATGCCACCTCAACCCGGTCTATCTTTGTCGTTATACCTAACAACGACTGAGATAGCCATGGGGGCTATGCTGGCCCAAACAATCGATTCTGAAGAACGGGCTATCTATTACATCAGTAAAAAGTTCTTAGAGTACGAGTGCAAGTATACGATGCTCGAAAAGACGTGCTTAGCTTTAGTTTGGGCCACTAAAAAGCTCCGACACTATATGCTCAGTCACGAAGTACATGTGCTATCCAAAATGGATCCCATCAAGTACTTGATCGAAAATCCCATCCTTAACGGCCGGATATCCAGATGGACTTTGATGCTAGCAGAGTTTGACCTCAAGTTCGTACCGTTAAAGGCCATTAAAGGCCGGATAGTAGCGGAGTTCCTTGCCGGTAGTCCGATATCCGAGGAGGGACACACCGATACTTGGGCCTTCCCAGATGAAGATATATTCCATACTGACACCGAAACATGGGATTTATATTTTGACGGGGCGTCCAATTTCCGAGGATTTGGGGTCGGGATTTTGCTGATCTCACCACAGGGGGAACACACTCCGTTATCCATCAAGCTGGATTTCGATGTGACTAACAACACAGCCGAATATGAAGCATGCATTCACGGGTTGCAAGCCGCCGCTGATTTAGGAGTAACAAACCTCTGGGTCCACGGTGACTCATCTTTAGTCATAAACCAAGCTTTACAAAAATGGAAAACTCGGAACGCCAATCTCGTAGCTTACCAAGCACGAGTAAGGGTTCTCGAAAAACAATTCCAAAAGGTAAAGTATATCTATCTACCCTGGGAGGAAAATCAGTTTGCAGATGCACTTTCCAAATTGGCATCCTTACTAAACATCCCGGAGCACCTAACCAGCATGCCGATCTGCGTTGAAAGACGATCCGAGCCGACATATATCCACGCTATCCAAGACATCGAAATAACTGATCCAGAACCTTGGTATCAAGATGTCCTAATCTACTTGACATCGGGAGAATATCCCCCGGGATCTGAAAACCTGGCCAAGAAGGCCTTGCGAAGATTGGCAACCCAATTCGTTCGTACGGACAACGGACAGTTATACAAAAAGACTGCACATGGGGCTCTCCTCCTATGCATCGATAAAGTACAAGCCGAGAAGGTTATGGCCGAGGTACACGATGGTGAAAATGGCCCGCATATGAACGCTCATATGCTAGCCCGAAAAATCATGAGACTCGGGTATTATTGGAACACCATGGAAACGGACTGTCAATTGTACGTCAAACACTGCCACAATTGTCAGATCTTTGCTAATATACAACATATGCCGTCATCCCTATTATATACCATGACATCACCATGGCCATTCTCGACATGGGGAATTGATATAATTGGGAAGGTGAACCCTTCCGGGACAGGGGGTCACTGCTTTATTTTAGTGGCTATTGACTATTTCACCAAATGGGTCGAAGCCGAGTCATACCGGATTTTGAATGCCAAACATGTGGCTAAATTCATCCAAAACAAGATTATATGCCGATACGGAATCCCACACGAGTTCATCAGTGATCACGGGACCCATTTCCAAGTTGAAATCGCTACTTTACTGGAAAAATATAAAATCCAAAGCCATACATCTTCGCCTTACCGTCCCCAAACAAATGGAGCGGTAGAGGCAGCTAATAAAATAATTGTCACCATACTTAAAAAGATGGCTGAAAATTACCGGGATTAGCCGGAAAAGATACCTTTCGCCTTATGGGGGTATCAGACATCAATTCGCACCGCAACCGGAGCAACTCCATATTATCTGACATATGGAATGGAAGTGGTCCAACCAGTCGAGCTAGAAGTACCATCCCTCAGAATTTTACTCGAGAGCCAGGTACCTGAAGCAGATTGGGTCCAAGCCCGATACGATTCGCTAGTTCTCTTGGACGAACGGCGATCCCGGGCCCTGAACAATATCCAGATATATCAAAAGAGGATACAACGGGCTTTCAACAAAAGAGTTAGGCCCAGAAATATCAAAGAAAGGGATCTGGTCCTAAAATCCATTCGAGCCTTACTGCCAGTTGACCCAAGGGGAAAATTCAAACCCAATTGGGCTGGACCATATTTAGAAAAGAAAATACTTTCGGGAGGAGCAGTGATGCTGACAGACTTGGACGGGAACGAGTTCGTCAACCCGACCAACTTGGATCAGTTGAAGCGTTACTACCCTTAAACCCTACCTCAATGTCATTTGCAAAAAAAAAGTTTTGTAAAAATTTGGTTTTTTTTAATAAATTTTCAAAATTTTAAGCAAGTCAATAAGTTAGGATTACTTTTCCTACCGTCGCACATCTCGAACTAATAGTCTTGATGTATTTCGAAAATTGCAAATATAATTCCGAACTACGAATGGTTTGATTCCATTAAGTATGGATACGTAGGCAACCCCTCAAAAGGGTACAACCACTGCAATAACGAAAAGGACGGGAACGGTATTCACTAATATGTCTTTTATTAAGAAACCGATAAACTCGAGAATTTCAAAAAAATACATCACACAAAAAAAAAACAACAAAAAAATCACACCACAAAAAATAATAGTAGTACTTAAATAATAATAAATTTAGGAGACTACTCGTGCATTTTTCCTTTCCCCTTATCTTTTGGGTCGCGCAATGCCCGAGGTCGACGAGGCGGGGGCGAACGTTCCCGAATCACAAGTGGAACCTCTTGGGCTCGAACCCATTTCTTCGACAACGGGTCTTCTGCCATTGTCACTGGTCCAAGCCGAGCCCGTACGTACTCGGGAATGCCCGAGGTCGACGAGGCGGGGGCAAACATTCTCGAATCACAAGTGGAACCTCTTTGGCTCGAACCCGTTTCTTCGACAACGGGTCTTCTGCCATTGTCACTGGTCCAAGCCGAGCCCGTACGTACTCGGGTAGTCTGTCTCGAGGACCAAGTCGGTCCTGAACCCTTAATTTTGGGCCAAATCTCCTTTCCAGGTCTGTCTGGGGGCTCATCTTCCCTCGTGCACCCTTAGTACTAGACCCTTCAGTTTGAGTCCTAGTCTTCCCCTTCTGACCTGACGTCAGCCGAACCAATGTAGCCGGAGTATCACCCTCGTCAAAGAAACTTCTATTATCATTAGCTTGTTCTCGGCGCAACAGGTCAAAAGCCTCATCGGTCTTCAGGGCAGTCCGGGCTTTAGCAGAATCCCCCTTTGTCCATTTCACATAAGAATTGGATACCCAGATTGAGTGAAGAGTCTTAGAAACAGACCAAGTAGCCCAGGTATACCACCGCTGCATCCAGGTGTTACACATCACATCCGTCAGCTGAGTAGATTCGCTCACGACCACCTCAGTTTCCGGGATTCTTTGAGCCCGACCATATTGCCTAAGTATGCGATCGGGGTAAAGGTGAATTTTCTGCCTAAAAGATAGGATCACCTGATATCGTGCCCTATCTCGCGATTCCAAGCTGGTCCGAACATAAATGGGCCACCAGGGTACGGTCCATCAGATTAACGGGCCTCCATGGAAAGACAGCACTTCGTCCCAATATTTCTGGGTATTATGACGAGAAAAGTCAATGGTTCGTCTCCTCGTCATCACTTGGTTGGGGCGATAGCGGGTCACATCAAGCGGAGGATCCACGATTGATAGCCTCTCAAATAGCCAAAGCTGAAAAATCCGCGAAAAAGTCAAAATTGCGAAAAATTGGAAAAATCGCGAAAAAAAAAATCGAAAAAAAAAGCGTGAAAAAAATCAAAAATCGCGGAAAAATCGAGAAAATCGCAAAAAATCGGGGAATAGGCATATACCTGTAAAAGACGGGTGCTCCCGGTCAACCAAATCGACGGATCCCTTTTACGATTGTCCAAACCTTGGATAATCTCTCCTGTAATCAACCAAGCTGGACTGTGCTCCGTTTCCATCAGGTCAACCACGGTGAAAAGACGGACATGGTCCATGCAAGATAATAAATCCATATGACCTTCGAAGGCATAAACATGGAGCATACAAAAAGCGAAGGCCCTACGGCTATGGACCGACCTGACCCGAACATCGTGAGAAATCATAAATTTTTCAGCTAAATCAATCAAAGAGACGGTATCTCCCTCCAGCATACGAGATACCTCCATATGAGAAAGCTCTAAAAATTTCCGTAGTTTTCTCCTTGGATCGTGAACTGAAAACGGGATAGCAGGACGAAGTATGGGATTCCATCCACCTACGGCAGCAATTTCCTCAGGAATAGGACAAATTTCGCCTCGAGAGAAGCAAAAAACATGATAAGTATCGTCCCAGTAGGACAAGCAAGCATCCAAGAAATGACGGTCCACTTGCATCTGACGGATTGTGAATAATTGGGTTATACCATTCTGATTCAGAATAACTTTATCTGCATCTCTGAAGTAACAGGACCAATCCTGCAGCATTCCGATCAAGCGATCAATTCCCATGGCTGGAATTTTCTTAAAAAGATCTCGGGACTTTTTTCTCTTTAGAAGGGAGGGAATTATGAGAATTATGAGAAAAATAAAAGCAAGGGATGTGTATTTATAGCTTTAAACCCAAACTTTTCTCCTTGCTTTAGGATTCCTAATCCCAGGAGGTTTTAGCACACAGGCCCCATCTCAGAGTCTAGCTAAGTCATCCCGAGCATTCCTATTCCTTTTCAGAGTCGGATAATACTCTAATTTTCAAAATTTCTTCAAATTCAAAAAATTCAAGACCTTTCTCAAAATTTTATTCCCCAGCGCGAGTCATTTCTCCTAAAAATGTTACATGCGAAGCATAGCATAAATAATTACAGGACGATTCAAGCAGGACCATACGACTAAGCTCCCTAGCGGCATTTTCTACGGGATGGACCCACATATAGGTACACCGGGACTTACGCGACAAGTCCAAATTCCCCACGGAGTTATCATCGTCAGCTCGGGTATATTTCTAATCCATGGTCGGCGGGCCCTTTACGCAAGTCTAATGGACTTTAAACGACCCGATCGGAAGTCTGCTAGGTCTTAATTTACCTGGTAGCTACTCTGACTTTCGCCCTGTCCAAGCCTCAGTCAAAGTGGGAGCTCTGTAGACACCCACATTTGGCTATTAGGTGTCTATAGTAGTTTCCGACCCACACCCGATGATCGGACGCAAACAAGCTTTAACATACTCGAATATGGGCTCAAAATCATGGGCATTTGGCTTGGGCTTTTTACGGAGTACAAATCTCACAAAATCAACCTCAAAATCAGGCCCAGTGGGTCATTTCGAGTCAAATAAGACTAATTTGGGTCGGATCTGACACCAGGGGTAAAGCCGTCTTTTAGTGACCGAGTCAGAACCCGGTCAAAGATATTTTCGAGACGTGTAAACTGGCCGTGTCACCCCATGAGTCCGTTTTGAGCTCAAACACTACAAAAATCAGCTACAAAAAAGTATTAAACAATTCCGTAAAGGGTAGAATTCGATCTCCAATAGGAATCTTATCCGAACACCCGATCAAACACTCGACCGAGCATGAAATACTCGGCCGAGCATCCCAATTCCAGCCGGATTCCATGCCTTCTTCGCCAAGCAAATAGAATTCTCGTTCCTCTCGACTTCTTACATTTCCTATCTCAAACGGTATTTTTTAGCACCCAAGCAGGACTTCCTAGCTTCAATCGAGGACCTTTCCTATAAATAGGGCCCTCCCATCAACACAATAAACACATTCAACATTCATACACAATTCATAACACCTAAGACATCAATTATAACCACAAAAAAACACCGACATTCAATAGCAATAATAGCATTAAGTAACCGAGATCACGCCGCCTCACACCCGAAGAAACCGGCCACCTCGACCCGACACCATACACGTCCCATACCACCATAACTCACCTACATTACCTCGACGCTCCCGTGCCTAAGCCACATTCCGACGAGCCCCGTTCTGAGTAAACAAAGCATGTAGGTTGAGGGTGTAAAATCAAACCCGATTTCTCCTTTCTCTCTTCCCTTCTCTCGTCTTTTCCTTCGTCTTTGCGTCGTTGGTCGTCCGTTTTTTATTAAGGGTCATCGTCACATTACTTTCTATAATATCGATACTACAAACTATTTTTTATACAAAACAATGTTCTTAAAATACGATATCGATTCTCTAGTCGAATATCGTATCAAAAAAAGAACTAAATTGATCTCGTTGATGCTAAAAAATCGTCCTTTGGTTTTAAATATATGACGATTTTGACGCGGAGAGAATCAACATCTTTTCATTCGATTTGTTTTTTTCTTTTCAAAACGATTTTCTAAAATGCGTTTTTTTAAAAACTATTCCGAATATTTGATATCGATTTCATAATCGAATATCGAATATAACGAATATCGAAAATCTAAGTCGAGTATAAGTTAATCTATGTTTGTACGCGATTTAATGAAATTATCAATTTTCGGAAAAACAAACTCGAAAACAGGCCGCCATGCGACTCGCACAAGTCCCGTGCGAGCCGCATGGCAGCGCGAGTCGCGCCATCCTCGCGCGGGTCGCGCGACCTCCTGAAATCCGCAGCATCGAAACGCAAATCCGTCTTATTTCTTCTAACATCTTTGCTTTATTAAAACGACGGTTTTCCTTGGCATATTTCAGGTTTCGATAAATATTTTCTTGACCTCGGTCAACACACGTGTCATAAACCTTTCAAAAATCATTCATATTATTGCATCCATATCTTTTATTCAATTTATCAATCGTTACTAACTCGTTTGTTCATCCTTTTTTAGCAATCTCTTTTCATCTTTTCATTTGATTTATTATACTAAAACAAACCTCGCATGCTAAAACAACTTTGACGTTAAACTTTAGATGCATTAAAACCGACTTAGCAACCCATTCAATTCTCGCATGTTTAGGGAAAACAACGTTTGCATATCATTTCATCGTTCAAATAACACGCGTATTAAAACGTCATTCGATATCTTAGTAGAGGCCGCTAATGTGCGGGCGGGGTTGGGTGTTCTTTGTGAACTTCCCAACACGTACCCTCACCCCTTACTCAGAACCATGGTTTCCGGATGTCTGAATTCATTGGTACACGAGAGTCATTCAGTACACGGTATCCGATAATGTCGGTATCGGTATCAAATGTTAAGGGACGAACCCAATAAACTCTGACATCGGAAATGGGCCATCCTTTGTGCATGGCCCACTATGACATAGAGTGGGTTTGAACGGGTCCGAACTCCCACAAAGTTCGGTGGCGACTCCAACTTCGATTTAAATTTCAATTCGAGCCATCTCATATGGAGATTAATTCGCCTCCCCAAACCCGCGCGTGGCCGCGTCGGGGTGGACCTATGTCATGTCCACAATAGCAGTTTCCAAAAAACACCTGATGATGATCGGACGCAAACGTGCTTCGACGCGCTCGAATATGTGCTCAAAAATCGTTAGTTTCTGGCTTAGGCTTTTTACGGAATACAAATCTCACAAAACAGACCTCAAATTCAGGCCCAGCAGGTCGTTTCCAATCAAATAAGACTAATTTAGGTCAAAACCGACACCGGAAATAAAACCGTCTTTTAGCGACCTAGTCAAACCCCGGTCAAAGTCGTTTCCGAGAACACAAAACAGCCATACAAATATCAAGAATCCAACTCAAACACAAAATTTTCAAAAAGCTGGCCCGCCTCATCCACTCGATCGAGTGTCAGGCCACTCGATCCAGTGGGCCTTCAACAGGCCCGCTGTTACCTCTTCATTAGGCCACTCGATCGAGTCAGCAGGGGCACTCGATCGATTAACCCTAGGTCGTGGGGTTGGGAAATCCTATATATACACCCATTTGCAAACAACTTTTACCTACAACTTTTTCCCTCTCCACAACTTTCAACCCTACCTTTTACACATACAAAATTTCAGTCTTGCAACCCTAGTATATAGCAAACCGACGATAAAAAAACCCACCATAACTCCATGTACATAATCTCGAACTCCTGTGCCTAAGCCACAATTAGACGAGTCCTATCCGAGAATACGAAGCATGTAGGTTAAGGGTGCAAATAATTCCGCTTTCTTCTCTCTTTCTCTTCTCTTCTCTCGTGAGGTTGAGGTCGTCGCGTCCTTTTTTTGTTTTCTTTTTCTCACTTATAGTATCGTTAATATTACTAGTATCCAAACACCTTAAAATATTCTCCTATTCGTGTCGAATACAAGGGATGACGGAATAAGAAAATCCGAATACAAGGGTCTCGCACCCGATGTGGCCGATCGCTTATCCTGACACCCCGAGTATTTGATTGTTGAAGCGAATCAACATAAACAAGATCGTTCCTTTTTTATCGCATCGTTAGTATCGTCTTAATACTTACATAATCATCATCGAAATCGCACATTCATCAATTTCTAAATTTATTTCAAATCAAACATGTTTAAAGGCGATAATTGTATAAGACCCTTCTAACCCTGATAAGCTAGTCGTGTACCTATCAAAAATAACCAACTACGGTCTAACTAAAAATATAGCTAGGGAAGTCGGGATCAAATTCACAGGGAGACAAATAAATTCTACTCGTAATTAGAGTCTATCTAAGTAACCAAATCGAGGGTTTTATGTTTTGTTTTTATCTAAACTAAAGTAATGAAGGAAAGAGAATTAAGAGAAAAGAAATAACTAAAATAAAATAAGACGAATGAAGATGAATAAATATATGGAGAGAAAACTAGGATTGTCGGTTCACTACGAATCTCATATGGTCACGGTCTAAATCACAGGTCTGTCACAGATATTGGTCTAAGGGGTATTGAAAAGGTCCTTCTGGTCCGCTATTCACCCTAGCATGCGTCTAAAGGCTTCCGATCTTATTAGGGCAAACTAATGTGTTGTAGCAGGTCTAACTTTTACCAGGCTTCCGATCTTAGGTTCAAGTTTACCGAATTCAATTAATCAATTACGTCGACTTAATCAATTAATCTGAATTAAATTCTACAATTGACAACTAAGACACAAAATCATTGACAGATCTATAAATTATTTAGCGACCACATTCAATTCGCAGATCCCCTAAATCCTAGCGAGGGAAATTAGCTACTCATAATTAATTCAAGAACAACAAGAATAATAAAAGAATTTACTAGATTAAACCTCACGAATAATAATAAATTTACGACAAGTATAAAACAATAATTAAGAATAATTAAATATGAAGAAGAAAACAATCAAGAACAAAGAAGAAGGAAGGAAGATTAATAAAATTACCGAAGGAATGAAGGCGATTCGAATCCAAAAGTTCTTACAATAACCGAGTTTTGGGAAGAAATTAAACTAGAGAGAATAAAAGTAGAGAAAAAGTCTAAAAGAAATCTAAAAAGAAGTAAGTTGTTGTGAAGAAGTTAAGAGATGATTTCTAATGTGGCTCCAAAGCCCTATTCATACAAATTGAATGGGTTAAAAACTGTTTTAGGAAACTCCTTTGTGTTTAGGAAATTTCTTGCTGATCACGAAACCTGCCCGCAGTCCAAGAAATAGTCGGCCGACTATTGTAATAGTCGGTCGACTAATCACTCATCAACTTGATCTCTGCAGCTCCAGAATAGTCGGCCGACTATTGTAATAGTCGGTCGACTATCGTCATGGTCGGCTGACTATCCTGATAGTCGGTCGACTATCGCTCGTTTCAGCGAACAAAAATTTTCCAGCTTCGTTTTGGCACGGTTTTGGTTCGTTTTAACTCCTTTGTCTTCCGTTCCTGCAAAAGGACAATAGACACCACAAAGTAGCCAATTCGGGGCAAAATAATAATTTTCACTATTCAATAAACACGGGAATGCGCGCATAAAAGGCATAAAAAGTGTATATAAAATACGCGCATCAAACCTCCCCAAACCAAACCCTTGCTTGTCCCCAAGCAAGCACAAAACTTTAACCCAATCCTAATGGAATGTATATAACTCATAGCGGAATATGCTTCAAAGTTACCCAAACCAATGTGCAACGACTAAAATCAATGTAAACAACCACATACAACAAGCTTGACCAATGACAACAATACTGAACCTTCAACCTTGCAAGACTCATCTATGTCGGACTCTCACGGGTCGCTCATCACACAAAGGGGTGATATTGTGAGTTTATGTAAAAACGGAAAGACAAAGCACTCACCTAAGCTGCGACCTACAAGAACATGCATGCAATCTAACATGAAATCAATCTCTAACAACCGTACATACGCATTCTATCGGGAAAGACACGTGCCAAGGACTTACATATGGTATAAAGTGAGGCTAATCGGGTAAGAAGGGGCAAAACGATATGGATATGTGGAGTTAATAGTAGTCAAGCTAGAATTACACCAACCATTAATAAACACCCCGTTCTCACCAAACTTCAGTCGAAGAAATTAGGCATAGCAAAAAGCGCCTTATCAAAATCGCTTCCCACCAATAACTATGAAATTAGAGAGATCAATTATTTTCTCTTAGCAAAAACACATTCTTCTTCTAGTTTCACTTCATTTTTTTCTTCTTTTCTTTCCTTTCTTCTTTTTTCCCATTCAATCTTTTTTCATTGAATTTTTTTCTTTTCATTTTTTTTCTCAATTCCCTTTTTTTTTTTTATCATTATGATACCAAAATTACCCAGAAAAAACAATTCCGTCCAACTAATCTACTAGCTTGACTAGGGTAGGCAATATATGGCATGTAGTTAATAAACGGGTCAAACATGTCAATTTGGCTATGTGAGGCTCATGGGAATTGATTAAAAGAAAGGATTTGCCTTTTTCGCACATGTCAAAACCACGAGTCAAATGCATACAGGTACCAAGAGACGAATGTCATGCTTATGCAGTTTGATGTTACATGTCTCATAAGGAGTACTACTCTCAATCCTAGAAGAAACTGCTCATGAATGTCATCAGTTTAAAGGCTCTAATTCCTTACAAATCTGAGTAGTTTGCCAACAATGAGTCAAGTTTATTCGTTCAGTACCGTTAACCAAAGATGCAAGAATACCGCATGTGATTATATACAAAAATTCTAACGGCGCACTAGAATAAGCAACTAATGAAGACATAAAAGCAATATCATCATCACTACATAGCATTCCGACTCAACTAAGACTCGACTAAATGCAAAAACATATTTTTGATTTTTTTGATTTTTTTATGCATGCGAAAATGCAAGAAATATGCAGATGGATGAAAAACGACAGAAGCATATCCTCCCCAAACCAAATCGCACAATGCCCTCACTGTGTACAGCAAACAATAAGAGGCAACAAAAAAATACGGGGAAGTAATGCAAAACGATGGAAGTGCAAAAAGAAAAAGAAGAACTACTTACAAGATGTATATACAAATGGAGACCTCCCCAAACCGTCCTAATCGGAGCTCTCGTCACCGCTCTCCTTCTGACTGCCACCATCGTCAGCTCCATCGTCGTCATCTCCCTCCTCGTCATCTCCCTCTCCATCATTTCTCTCCGCATTCCCGGCATTGTTACCATAGCCTCCCTCGGGATAGGTGTAGTAAGTCGGGTGCCAAGCTGTAGGAGAGATTAGGCCGACCTGCACTCCATTGTTGTAACATTGAAAATCGGAAAGTGCCTGATTTAGTTGCACCGTGGCTATCCGGTGACACAACTCATTAAGCATTCCCGGGACCGCCGCTTGGTCGAGCACCGCCGGTGTAACATACGGTGGAGGAGGCACAAAGTGAGCAGGAAATGCAGGCACATTAGAATAGTCAGTATATGGAAATGCATAAGGAGGCCGTGGTGGGCCCGAAGGTCCAGCCGCAAAAGATGGTGTATGTGAAGCACGGCTAGTCGATCGGCTACCACCTCCTCGAGATTGTCGAGAAGGTCGAGACGGTTCACCCGTCTCGGGTGCGAAGTGTCTGGGGGTCTGAAGATCCCTCCTAAGTGGTAGCAAATAGGAGGGATACGGTGGTGGGTCCCGTTTAGGACCAAAGGGGAGATAGGGGAAGGGGGTAAGAGGTGGTAGATTGTAAGGAAGTATAACCGATTCATCCTTTGCTATGCGCCAACGCAAATCGGGACCTAGCCATCGAAGACTCCTAATGACAGAAAAGTTCAAAAGGCGACTATTGAGTCACTCGACAGATGGAAGCTCGTGTCCTATAGGTTCCTCCCCGTACGGGAAGTCCGGAAATAGCCTACGACCGATGTGGGAAACGAGACCCCCACAATGAATGAGAGAAATAAGCCCATTCCCGATATGTTGGAAATGGTGGGCAACAAGGGCGGCCACATTCATGACATATGGCCGCTCGCTATCGATGTTTAGATAGCCCGCTAGACTCTCTAACTCATCAGCATTAATATTATTCGGCTCAGTACGTCCGTAAATAGTGCACCCTATCAGACGAAGCCAGTATCGAATGGCCGGGTGATGGACTTCGTTGCCCCGCTTACGACCCGTATTACGATCAGTAATGCAAGACCAGATTTCATTGGCTAGACGGCGAGGGGGATGAATTGAGTCCCCTTCGCTAGTAACACCTAAAAGCTGACCGAACTCACGAACGGTCCTAGAAAAACTCGTGTTAAAGAGTCTAAAAAAATGCAAGGTGTGTCCCAGTTCAAGTCACTAAAAAAATTGAAACTACTAAAAAACTCAAGAGTTAGACCCTTATATGTGAATTCTAGCATATAAATTAGCCCACTCATACCGGTACCATTAAGTAAGTCAACAACAGGCTGATAAATGCCTAACCTGCCCAAGAGCTCACGGTCTAGAAACCGTGTCGGTGTTATCTTAAGAGCTGCCAACTGGACAAAACGCTCCCTCTGATCAGCTGAGGCAAACTGAACGTTTGGATATTCCGGTATGCTCTCCTCGGGAAATGGAACGAGTTCTTGACTCGGCATTGACTCCCGGCTAATGTCGACCCGACGTCTTGTGCTTCCCTGGCGTTGTCTTTTTCTTGCATCCATATTGACCTGAAATAGCTAAAATCAGACTTGGTGTACTACTCACACAAAAACCCCCAAATCAATTGAAATCAAAACCCTAATTTCATAACTGAAATTTGGGTAAAAACACTATAATGTGGATGAAACCAACAAATTTGGGTAAACAATATGAGTAATAACATAAATCCCAGAAAAACCAGGTCAAAATCTGAAATTCAAGCCTGAAAACAGATTCTGAACAGTCGCGGCAGAAACCCAGTAATCGCGAAAAAAATCGCCCGACAGACACGATAGTCGTCCGACTATCGGAATAGTCGTCCGACTATGAGAACAGTCGACCGACTATTCCGATAGTCGGCGACTCCGGCGAACAACAGAGAACGTACATCGCAGCAGTTAGACGGGAAAAAAAATGAAAATCAACACAAGAAAACTTACTTGAATGGCTGGAAAGTAGTTACAATTTCAATAGAGACAAGAAAATAGCAAGGATGAAGAGATTAAAGGAGATAGTGATGGGGAGAAGAAGATGGGTAGAGGTTGAAGATGAAAATTTGAAATGAAGAAGATGAAGGTAAAGATGGAGGTAGGTGGGAGGAGTAAGAAAATAGGGTTTAGGAGTTGATTTCAAAATAAAAGTAACTGGAGTAAAAGAGTAAAGAGAAAATATGACTTATGCAACAGAAATATTCAACCAAGGTGCGCGATATTTGCCTGAATTGTCGACCGACAATGGGAATAGTCGGTCGACAATAATAATAGTCGGCCGACTATTAAAAATAGTCGGTCGACTATTCTTGCCCAGCTCCAGTTTTCCGTCAGCAGCCTGTTCTCTGCAAAACTCAATTTCAACCTTTAGACCCTCGTTCTCACCTCACATAACCTATAATGCAGAAAATTAAATATGCTCTAACTAACTAAATGCAGGTACAGATGTTTTACAACCCGGGTTGCCTCCCGGTCAGCGCTGGTTTAAGGTCCCGCACGACCGTAGTCACCTTGCTCAGTTGGTGACTGATTCGTGGTACACAACCTCGACTTCTCCTCCTTTCTCATCCTTAACATAGTGATCTTGGTCATTCACCTTGAAACAATTCCTCGCGGTGGACTTCTTCTTGTCTACCTTATTACTTATGATGACGGGATAAGACTTAGAATCATCTCGAAATACATGGTCCGGTATATATTGTGTAGATCCTAGCATATCCCACACAGCATCATCATTAAGCTCATCACCTGCACAAGTGTCTAAACACATCAAAGCCTCGAGTGGGTCCCTACTCAGGGAACCCATACAAACATCAAAAACAGCATCATCAATGATATCGAGAGCATAGCATGTGTCCTCTATCATAGGCTTAGCTAATGTGTTTGCCAAGTTAAAGGTCACCTTATCGTCCCCTACCTCTAGAGTCAAGCGTCCGTGCTTGACATCTATAAGGGCCCCCGCAGTATGTAGAAATGGCCTACCTAAAATTATAGGAATTTGAGTATCCTCAGCCATATCTAAAACAATGAAATCGACAGGTATAAAGAATTTACCTATCCTCACAGGGACATCCTCTAAGACTCCTAGGGGACGTTTAACTGACCTATCAGCCATCTGAAGAGTCACACTTGTGACTTTAAGCTGACCCATATTCAGTTTCTCCCAAACTGAATAGGGCATGACACTAACACTTGCACCCAAATCACATAAAGCTTTATCGATTACATGGGTGCCTATGGTGCATGGTATGGAAAAACTACCCGGGTCTTTCAGTTTGGGTGGAGACTTATTCTGAATTAGAGCACTACACTCAGCAGTAAAAGCAATAGTCTCATGTTCATTAAAGTTCCTCTTACGGGTCAGAATATCTTTCATAAATTTTGCGTAAGAGGGTACCTGGGTAATTAATTCCGTGAAGGGAACGGTTACCTGGAGATTTTTGACGACCTCCATAAACTTACTGAACTGATTCTCGATCTTCTTGTTCTTCAACCGGCTAGGAAAAGGAACTTGAATTTTGATCTGTTCAGTAGCTTTATCTTGTAGAACACCCGTTTCCACTTCAGCATCAGATGGCTTATCAGCAGCGACCGTCTCGGATCTGGATCCTGTCTCTGGAATAGTCGGCCGACTATCAGGGATAGTCGGTCGACTATTAAGAATAGTCGATCGACTATCAGGGATAGTCGGTCGACTATTTTCCTCCTCACCTGCAGTTTCTGTTAATCTGTCAATGATAGTCGGTCGACTATTATTAATAGTCGGTCGACTATTATTGACCAGTTCGTCATTCACAGCAGTTTCAGCAGTTTTTAACGATACATCACCATCTATTACATCCTCAATTACATCATCCACAATAACAGAATTACGATAGCTAGGCATCTTGGGCTCGTCATAAGTAAGGCCGCTACGAAGCTGAATCGCGTTGGCCGTATCATGCTGTTTTTCCGGCTGTGACGGTAGTGTGCCTGGTTGCCTAGCAGACTGATTTGTGGCAAGCTGCGCCACCTGCGTCTCCAACATCTTGATCTGTGCATCTTTAGATTGGTCACTTTTCTGCATCTGGATCATGAGAGATTGCATCATACTCTTCAATTCCTGATATTCACTAGGAACTGGAGCCGGAGTCGCGGGCGGTGGAGGAAGAATAGCAAGAGGTTGAGTTGGCGGTGGAAGAGCTAGAGGCTTTTGGAAGCCTTGTTGTTGTCCGCGATGAGGCGGAACATAAGCTTGTTGCTTCGGCTGAGGAACTGGGTTCAACACATTCTGACTCGTCCAACTGAAGTTCGGATGCTCCCTAGTCCTCTCATTGTAGTAATTAGAATAGGGATTACCTTGCTTGAAGTGTTGAAAAGCTAGAACTTGTTCCATCCCGGTCATACATTCCCCCGCGCTATGGCCTTCTATACCACATCGCTCACACATTGCCTCCTGTTTGATTATGGCATGGACAGTTTGCTGATTCGACTCGTTTCTATGAGGCGGATTCTGAATTTTGTCGAGACGGGCATGAAGATGATCAAGTTGAGCCATAATCTCACTAGTTTCCGCCGCGGCTACCCGAACACTACCCCTCGGATTTCCATATTCGGCTTGATGCGTGGCCATCTCCTCGATCAATTTCCAACCCTTGTCATCATCAACGTGTTTTTGGAAACGCCCGTTAGCTGAACCATCAAGAATAGCACGATTATCATCAAATAAACCGTTATAAAATTGATTGCATAAGAACCATGGCTCAAATCCGTGGTGAGGAATAGAACGGACTAGATCCTTAAATCTAGTCCATGTTTCATGTAGATCTTCCAATGGTCCTTGCTTAAAACTGGTTATTTGACTCCGTATCTGATTAGTGCGCTGAGGAGGGTAGTAATGCTTATAAAAAGCAAGCGCCAATGAGTTCCAGTCATTAATGTTGGCTGCATCTTTGTCCAAATCTCGATACCATCTACGGGCTGGACCTGCAAGAGAAAATGGAAATAAGGCCTCCATTACTTGTTCCTGTGTTACCCCGGGAGCAACTGGAATCGAACAACAATAATCAGTGAATATTTCCATATGCTGTCCGGGGTCTTCGTTTTTATTGCCCGAGAAGGTGTTTCGCTCCACTAAATTGATATAAGCGGGACGAATTTCGAAAGAGCCGGTGGTAGGAGTAGGTAGCTTCCATCCTTTTGGGATGTTAGCCTGAGTCGGCTCGGAGTGAGTGGAAAGCTTCGGCGGCATGATCGGAACTGAGATATCTGACTCGGCGTCTGACTTGGTGCTTGAGTTGTCCTCTTCGTGGGACGAATATTCCGCTTCCAGATTAGCGAAAACTGGGTCAAGCGGATTAGATTTTTCCGCTTGACGAATTTCCCTCCAAAAACTCCGTCTAGCTCGTAAAGTCTTTTCAGGTTTGGGATCAAAAGGATGAATCTCGGACCTGTTAGACCTGGGCATACACAGAACTAAGAAGGAAAATATGAGAACCGTCTCAAGGAACGAAAGTTCCCTGAGACAAAAGATAAACTAAAAAGACAAGTAAAATTAACCGTCTCCCCGGCAACGGCGCCAAAATTTGATAAGCTAGTCGTGTACCTATAAAAAATGACCAACTATGGTCTAACTAAAAATATAGCTAGGGAAGTCGGGATCGAATTCACAGGGAAACAAATAAATTCTACTCGTAATTAGAGTCTATCTAAGTAACCAAATCGCGGGTTATATGTTTTGTTTTTATCTAAACTAAAGTAATGAAAGAAAGAGAATTAAGAGAAAAGAAATAACTAAAATAAAATAAGACGAATGAAGATGAATAAATATATGGAGAGAAAACTAGGATTGTCGGTTCACTACGAATCTCATATGGTCACGGTCTAAATCACAGGTCTGTCGCAGATATTGGTCTAAGGGGTATTGAAAAGGTCCTTCCGGTCCGCTATTCACCCTAGCATGCGTCTAAAGGCTTCCGATCTTATTAGAGCAAACTAATGTGTTGTAGCAGGTCTAACTTTTACCAGGCTTCCGATCTTAGGTTCAAGTTTTTACCGAATTCAATTAATCAATTACGTCAACTTAATCAATTAATCTCAATTAAATGCTACAATCGACAACTCAGACACAAAATCATTGACAGATCTATAAATTATTTAGCGACCACATTCAATTCGCAGATCCCCTAAATCCTAGCGAGGGAAATTAGCTACTCATAATTAATTCAAGAACAACAAGATTAATAAAAGAATTTACTAGATTAAACCTCACGAATAATAATAAATTTACGACAAGTATAAAACAATAATTAAGAATAATTAAATACGAAGAAGAAAACAATCAAGAACAAAGAAGAAGGAAGGAAGATTAATAAAATTACCGAAGGAATGAAGGCGATTCGAATCCAAAAGTTCTTACAATAACCGAGTTTTGGGAAGAAATTAAACTAGAGAGAATAAAAGTAGAGAAAAAGTCTAAAATAAATCTAAAGAGAAGTAAGTTGTTGTGAAGAAGTTAAGAGATGATTTCTAATGTGGCTCCAAAGCCCTATTTATACAAATTGAATGGGTTAAAAACTGTTTTAGGAAACTCCTTTGTGTTTAGGAAATTTCTTGCTGATCACGAAACCTGCTCGCAGTCCAAGAAATAGTCGGCCGACTATTGTAATAGTCGGTCGACTAATCACTCATCAACTTGATCTCTGCAGCTCCAGAATAGTCGGCCGACTATTGTAATAGTCGGTCGACTATCGTCATGGTCGGCCGACTATCCTGATAGTCGGTCGACTATCGCTCGTTTCAGCGAACAACAATTTTCCAGCTTCGTTTTGGCACGGTTTTGGTTCGTTTTAACTCCTTTGTCTTCCATTCCTACAAAAGGACAATACACACCACAAAGTAGCCAATTCGAGGCAAAATAATAACTTTCACTATTCAATAAACACGAGAATGCGCGCATAAAAGGCATAAAAAGTGTATATAAAATACGCGCATCAAACCCTTTCACGAGTAGTAACAGTGGTGGAGCCCTCTCGAGGAGCCCCGGCCTAAACACTCAAAGGCATGATGGGATGACAAATACTTCCCTTTTAAACGCGTCCGATTCCTTTTTTAGGTTAGACCGAAACCTGTTGATGTGGATCTGACATCACATAATCCGCAAGGATTAGCTACGATGTCGAGATGCGGAGGGAATCTATTTTCGGATCTAATCAAACAAGCAAAACATCATTCTTTAGAAGCGATATCGACTCTATAGTCGATATCGACTCTATAGTCGAATATTTGGGTTCTGAAGCAACATTTCTGATTACGCGGTATTCTTACAGCCAGGCCACCGGTAACCATACATCAACACAAGATGCAGGAAGCTTTGGATAAATTGACGGTCTCGCTGACTCAGATTGAGGCCCAACTGATAGCTATCAAGTCTGACTAGATAGCTATTATTACCCGTTTGAACGCCATAGAACAAGGGACTCCTAATGGTGGGGTTGAGACTACTGGGCCCCTAGATGAACTGGTCAGCGCGGTCCGCAAGCTGGAAGAACAGGTCCACTTGTAAACTAACAACACTATCCACATGGAAAATGTCCGCGCCTATTCACCCCTGAATGATGAACTGCCCACCAACCTCAACCTTACGGACCTACCAATGTTTGATGGGACCGAAGACCCGGTACTTCACATCCGGGCCTTCAAAGAGTTCATGGCCGTTAAGGGAGTAAAATCAACCATGTTCAAGCACCTGTTTGCTTCTTTCCTCGAGAAGCACCCCAAGGCCTGGTACTACAGGCTAGATTCCAAGAAGTACAATGATTGGGATGATGTGGCAACAGAGTTCGCTCGGAATTACGCCAATAATACCGAGATCCAGACCACGATGCGTACTTTGGAGGTCATGGACCAAGATACCTTCAACGCTGAAGGGCCGAAAGTGTGAAACTGGTGGAAAAGCCCAATGAAAATACTTTAGTGGAGGCCTTTGTCAAGAACTTCCTCCCTTCCTACCGGGTCCATCTCCGGTATGCTATCATACCCAACTTCGCCACTTTAACTGAAATGGACACTAGGATTGAAGATGATCTTCGACATAATGAAGATCTGGGTGAAGCTTCTATTGGAGGCTATACTGGACATCAACTTGAGTCCTTAGAAGCTGAATTAACAACATCATCTGAGAGTCCAGATTTGATTTAAGTCTGAGTCTGAGTCTGAGTCTAGGATGTTCTATTTATTTCATTTTCAAAGTCAGAGTCAGAGTCAGCTGTATTCTGTCCTCTTTTCAAAATTCAATAAAATCAGCTTTTCTATTTCTCATATATAATTTCCTTATGTGTTTCCGAGAACATGATGAGCACCGTCATACACTATGAACACGTGCACGTGACTATTATAGGCACATCTATAATGACTGCAGGAAATCGAGGTCCGTGTTTTCCTTTTACCTGTTCCATGCCTGGCATAGAAAGCCACATAACTACCCTTAGCAGGAGTGATATCGAATCCTATAACAAATCTAGGTAGTCTCCTAGTTTGGGTTCAAGACGGGAGGCAAGCCCATTTCCCACAAGAAACACCCCTCCAATAAGATCAACCAATCCTTACCTTAGGTGTTAGTCTGACCAAAAGAAAAAAAGAACTCTCAACATCCCTCGACTAGATACGGTCAATCCTTTGACCAGGACACGGTCAACCCAAATGAAGAATCCCACGACCGGGGCTAAGAGTTCAACCAAAAAAAAATTCAAAAACCCATGACCATTGGTAACGGTCAACTCAAGTGAAAGTCCCATGACCGGGGTACGGTCCATTCAAAATTATCAATACCCATACCATCAAATAGGGGAGAAACAACCAAGCTAGTCGGCTAACACCATACTTAGCCTTCCCGCATTACAACCCTCCAGACCTTCTCGAGACCTAGGCTAAGAGACAGCCCGGAATTTTGAGGATTCAAGCTTCATAGGATACCCCTAACCATTGGGGCCAGACATGGAATCCAGATCCCGCATTATCGAACCAGCCCAATCGAAGTTCGAGTCATTTTTACTCGACTTCCCCCTTTCCTACCACATTGCAATTCCTTACCCTCAAAGCCTTAGCTCTACAAAATCGAGCTCCAGATTTCGAAAACATCGAAGCCACTTACGACCTAGCGCCACATTTCCAAAAACATCCAAATCAGTTATCAGCCCCAAACACGGGAACTTAATTTGCAGATGGCATAGGACATGCCCAAATAGTTCACACCACCTCTGGGGGCTACCCCGAAGAATGCTCACAGTCATAGGATCAACATCCTAACCATTCTAGCCCTCTTATCAAGACATCATTGGAAATGCACCTAGCCTACACCATCGCTATGGCTAGTTACACACAAAGCCCTAATAAACTAGGCACCATAATATATCTTTCAATTCACTGAACTACGACTTGGTTTGATTTCACTACACGTGAATATGTAGGCAGCCTTTCAACAAGGGCACAACCACCCACATTGACATAAATTCAAAAAGCACCATCATTCCGATCACGACACTGTCATGTTCTCAATAGCTAGCTTTGTCGTCCTAGGGGCTTATCTTAGGCAGAAGACCTCCATCCACTCACAAAATCCAAAAGACTTTCAAAATATAGCCACCTTTCTATAGTATGTCCTAGTACTTGGCTCAGTCGAAGACGAGAATTTGTCAGGACTCGAAGCAGCATCCAGCTTGGGAATATACCCCGAAACCAAAAATTCAAAAGAGCACTAGACCACAGCATTGTTATCGCTAAGTCCTGTCATGCAGAAGCAGTCTCATTACAGACTACTGCAATACCCCATAGCGTATCTATCTCATTTCGGTATTCGACCGTGTTGCCACTCGCCTAGGCTACGGAACAGCGCAGCTTAAGAGTCTTGTCATGTTAGGTGGCCCACTCCCCTACCGAGTCACAGTCCAACCCTTAGAGGGTCCAAGTCGTGTCTGTCAATTCGTTCTAATGTGTCCAGAGTCGAGTTTGCCGGTAGGTCCTTCTTTTCAAATTCTCATTTTAAAATTTGCAAAACTTAGCCATTTGAAAAAATCCTTTTCGACAAGGTCAAATTTCAGTCTGTTTAAACTGCAAATTTCTTTTCTACCCCTTTCCATTTTGAAAACCTATCTCCTAGCACATGAGTTGCTTTTAGGACTTCGATTTCAAAATGAAGCAAAAATCATTTTCCCCAGCGCAAGTCAGTCTATAGATGCTAACTGCATTTCCTGTATGTTGTCTTGCTATCTGCTATGTTTGCTATTTTTGCCTATATATCTAACATTTCAGGTAAGAGGTTGGCTTCCCAAAGGAACGTCGAGTTTTTTTCCCCCAGCGTGAGTCATGTTTCACCTAAGCTTTACATGCAAAATTTTGTGTAACCGTACAAAGCATGTACAACTCAAGGCTTCGGAAGTAGGCCTGCACAACTCACTAAACTCCCCAGCGAAAAGCCCAAAGGTGACGTTTCTCCTGAAGAAACACGGGATGTGCCTACATATAGGTACACCCAGGGCTTCTTAGGCAAGCTCCCGCGCAATTTCCGAATCGGGATGTGTCTGCAAACGGACAACCCCATGGCTTCTTAGGCAAGCTCCCGCGTAATTCTGAGTTGGGATGTGTCTGCAAACGGACACACCCAGGGCTTTTTAGGCAAGCTCCCGCATAGTTCTGAGATGAGATGTGTCTGCAAACGGACACACCCCGGGCTTCTTAGGCAAGCTCCCGCGCAGCTCCAAGATGGGATGTATCCGCATACAGATACACCCAAGGCTTAAAAAAAACAATTCCCACGGAGCTATTCCTGACAACAGAACTCAGGTATGATTTCTGTCTTATGGCAGGCGGGCCCATTCACGCGAGTCTAATGGACTATAAACGACCCGAACGGAAGTTTGCCAGGTCTTAATCCTCGATTGGCCTGGTAGCTACTCTGACTTTCGCCTTGTCCAAGATTTAGTCAGAGTGGGGGCTCTATAGACACCCACATTCGGCCGCTAGGCGTATATATCAGTTTCCAAAAAACACCCGATGATGATCGAACGCAAACGTGCTTCGACGCGCTCGAATATGAGCTCAAAAATCATTAGTTTCTGGCTTAGGCTTTTTACGGGGTACAAATCTCACAAAACAGACCTCAAATTCAGGCCCAGCAGGTCATTTCCAATCAAATAAGACTAATTTGGGTCAAAACCGACTCCGGAAATAAAACCGTCTTTTAGCGACCGAGTCAAACCCCGGTCAAATTCGTTTCCGAGAACACAAAACAGCCATACAAATATCAAGAATCCAACCCAAACACAAAATCTTCAAAAAGCTGGCCCGCCTCATCACCTCGATCGAGTGTCAGCCCACTCGATCAAGTGGGCCTTCAACAGGTCCGCTGTTACCTCTTCATTGGGCTACTCGATCGAGTCAGCAGGGGCACTTGATTGAGTAACCCTAGTTCGTGGGGTTGGGAAATCCTATATATACACCCCTTTGCAAACAACTTTTACCTACAACTTTTTCCTCTCTACAACTTTCAACCCTACCTTTTACACATACAAAATTTCAGTCTTGCAACCATAGTATATAGAAAACCGACGATAAAAAACCACCATAACTCCATGTACATAATCTCGAACACCCGTGCCTAAGCCACAATTAGACGAGTCCTATCCGAGAATATGAAGCATGTAGGTTGAGGGTGCAAATAATCCCGCTTTCTTCTCTCTTTTTCTTCTCTTCTCTCGTGTCGTCGTCACGTCCTTTTTTTATTTTCTTTTTCTCGCTTATAGTATCATTAATATTACTAGTATCCAAACACCTTAAAATATTCTCCTATTCGTGTCGAATACAAGGGATGACGGAATAAGGAAATCCGAATACAAGGGTCTCGCACCCGATGTGGCCGATCGCTTATCCCGACACCCCGAGTATTTGATTGTTGAAGCGAATCAACATAAACAAGATCGTTCCTTTTTTATAGCATCGTTAGTATCGTCTTAATACTTACATAATCATCATCGAAATTGCACATTCATCAATTTCTAAATTTATTTCAAATCAAACATGTTTAAAGGCGATAATTGTATAAGACCCTTCTAACCCTTTCACGAGTAGTAACAGTGGTGGAGCCCTCTCGAGGAGCCCCGGCCTAAACACTCAAAGGCATGATGGGATCACAAATACTTCCCTTTTAAACGCGTCCGATTCCTTTTTTAGGTTAGACCGAAACCTGTTGATGTGGATCTGACATCACATAATCCGCAAGGATTAGCTACGATGTCGAGATGCGGAGGGAATCTATTTTCGGATCTAATCAAACAAGCAAAACATCATTCTTTAGAAGCGATATCGACTCTATAGTCAAATATTGTGCCTAAAAGAGTTAGTCAATAAATTTAACTAACACGAAGTCGTTGATGCTAAATATAACTGTCACAAAGTTCGAAAGAACTAATTACGACATTATAACGCGGAGATAATTAATTTCTTTTTAGTTTGATTTAAGCGACTTACAAACGTCTTTTCTATAATCTCACTCCGGATATTTGATGTTGATTCCTTAATCAAGCATCGGATATGATGAGTACCAAAAAATTCGAGTCGAGCATAAATCATATAATATTTTTGCGCGACTTAACAAAATCATCGATTTTCCAAAATCAAAAGCAATTTCGAAATTCATGCAAATCGAAACGAACCATAGTTCGTACAGGAGCCACTCGACCGAGTGCCATAGGCCACTGGATCGAGTGACGTCCCAAAACTGAGGCAGAATGATTTTTTGAGGACCACTCGATCGAGTCCCTCGATGACTCGATCGAGTGACACCTCAAATTTTGGGCAGAAGCTTTCTTCCGAGGTCCACTCGGTCGAGTCCCTCAATGACTCGATCAAGTGGCCTTTATCACGTCAAACCCGTGAGCCCTCTAATACATTCCAAGTCCCGATCAAATATTTTTATGACTTCGGTCAACATGTGTCAAGTCAATCACGTGTCATAATCCTTTAAAAATCATGCATCATGTCACTTTCATCATTCTAGATTATTTGCAAACCGTTATTATCGTTACTAACTTGTTTGTTCATGTTTTAGCGATTTATTTTTGTTGTTTGTTTTATTGTACTAAAACGAACCTCGCATGCTAAATACAACTTTGACGTTAATTTAGATGTATTAAATCAACATAGAAACTTATTCAAATCTTCGCATGTTTAGTCAAAATATTGTTTGCATATCATTCAATCGAATTACTAACGCGCGTATTCAAAAGTCAAACAATATCTTAGTAGAGGCCGCTAAATGCGGGCGGGGTTGGGTGTTCTTTGTGAACTTCCCAACACGTACCCTCACCCCTTACTCAGAACCTCGAGTTCCGTATGTCCGAAACCGTTGGCGCAAGAGAGTCATTCAATACACGGTATTCGATAATGTCGGTATCGGTATCAAAATGCAAAGGGACGAACCCAATAAACTTTGAAATCCAAAAGGGCCGTACTTTGTGCACGGCCCACTAAGATATAGAGTGAGTTCGAACGGGCCCGAACTCCCACAAAGTTTGGTGGCGACTCCACTTCGATTTAAATTTCAATTCGATCCATCTCACATGAGATTCATTCGCCACCCAAACTCGCGCGTGGCCGCGTCGGGGTGGACCAATGTCATGTCCACAAATTGGTAAGTTTTGAATTCTTTATTGTATAATGCATATTAGGATTATATTTTTCATATTTTTTATTGTTTTTAAAAAACCGGATCGGAAACCGGATATCCAATTTCAATTTTCCCCGATACGTATCCGCTACGGTTTTAAGAAAAACCGTATCGTATTTCCGATTATTTGTATCGGACATCCAAAAATTCGTATAATTGAAGGTGTATACCGTAACGTATACATATAATAAAACCGTATCGTATAATTTTGTTCACCCCTACGTGCCACCCACCCTATACTCCCTCTCTCTCTACACCTCTTACTACTATTCCCTTGTATATATACTCCTCCCTCATCTCTACTTCCTCATCTTTACTACTACTACTACTACTAATACTACTACTACTCTATATAATAGTGTTACTACTACGGAGTACTTTGCTAGTTTACTACTTTCTACATAATACGTACATACTATACACTAAACGTACTACATACTAATTACTACTACTTACTACTACGGAGTACTATATTACGTATTACTTCTACTTACTATACTATATAATATATACGTACTCCGTACTACATACTATATTTAATCCGTCGTCCTTCTAATTGGGGCATCGGGAATGAGGAGACGACTTTTCTAACATAGACAATATTATTGACGCAGACGACATTTAATTCTTAATAACGTTAATAAATACTCCGTAATAGCTATTAAGGTAACAAAACTTTCTTCTAACAACATTTTGTGTATATAAGTATATTGTGTTACTAACTTAATAAATTACTTATTTGAATATTTAGGCTTATTTGTATGACTAAATTACTTATGTATATAAAAAAATGTTACGTGATATTTTATTTATGTTATATATTTATTTATGACTAAATTCAACTTGACTAAATTATCAGTTGTTTAATTTATTTATTTATCACCTTTACATTTCTGTTTATATGAAAAATGAGAAAATGAATAAAAGAACTTTAAAATAATAAAATTTACTTATATCATGTCTTTGTATTTTATTTATTTATTGAATTCTATTTACTACGTGTATTTATTCTATGTCTTTATATTTTATATAATTGTAATTTTGATCGTACATTTAATTTTCTTTAGTACTTTTACATTTAATTATTTATTATAATAATAGAGTAAATTAGTAACCTAAAAAATATTTTATTTTAATACTTCACTTATTATTTTTATATAGGTAAAAATTTATAAATGTCATTTTCTAAAATAAATGAATTTATTTTATTCCGAAACTTTTACACGACATTTATAAAATATTAAAAAATGATTTTACGTCAAATTTTATAAATCGACTAATTATGACTTAAATTATATTTTTCAGAAACTATGAATTTTAAAATAATATTTTATACCTTACTTTTTATTTTAATATAAAACCTCATTTTAAGAATTTACTATTTTAAAATAAGTTATACGATATTTGGGATATGATATTTCGGGTAACACTTGAGAATTAGAGTATAATGTTGTCATACTGAAAGTAAGTATTTGAGGATTTGACTGTTTGAAATGAGTCCGACCAATTATTAAAGGTCAACAAATAATGTACTATTTTGCTTGTTCACGGGCGACTTTTATATAAGGTTAACGATGCGAGTCAGGGACGAATAGCCTGTGTTGGATTCTATCATATGTGGTGTTTCGACTGCACTTGTAATGAAAAGCAGACTCGGAGGCTGCAGTCCGAGAGTCGACCTAGTGTTTAAGGTAGTCGTCCTACGACAGTGAGAGCTGCGGTTCAAGAGTCTGATCAGCATAGACACCTAGGCAGCGGGAGCAGAACAGGATTCTGAAAACTACAAGTTCCTTCTTGGTGATGCAGGGAATGTAATCATCGCCTTTTATTTCGTCCAGAGCCCCATCTGAATAAACGTATAATATAATAGAAGTTCGGGCCCAATTAAGCCTTATGGGTGAGATGTAAACCTCATAAGATCGGTTCGGTCTACGAGTCGGTAACACAGTTACTTCTATTGGTGAGATGCAAGCCAATAGGATGTAGCGGTGATACTAGGAGCCACGACTCGCATGTTTTGTCTGTTTCCGTGAAAAATGATTTAAAATCAAATGGATGCCAAAGTCCCATCTTTAAACTTTACCATTTTCATCACCTCACATGTTGGTTAATTGAATTAAAGGAAACTATTTGTTACGTGATATCCTTTAATATTTTTGTAAGCATATTATTTGTTATTCACATGGTTGTCTTATGTGTACGAGGTGATGTTAGATGAACATTTTGGTTGCTGTTCCGTTCAGCGGCCACTGTTTTAATTTTTGCAGGTCTGAGACGTTGGGGGAATTGATGGAGAGAGATTTAATAACGTGTTTTGTATAAAATACAATCTATATTCTGTACTAAGTGAATCAAGACTATGTAATTAATAGTCATTTGTGATGCACGTCAGATTGTCGCCTATCTAACGCGATCAAACAAAATTTATAAACATGACAAACTAACTACGTAGTAGCGGTAAGTCGGGATCGATCCTCAGGAACAGTCTAGGTAAAGTCGGTAGAGTCTAAGTCAAAGAGTGTTTGGGGTCTATTTTTGGGGTTTTTAGGGGTTTTTAGGGGTTGAGTCTAGACTAAAAAGCGATAAACAACAAAGAGATAATCTAATAAGGAAAAGGTGTTAGGGGGAGTCGGGAATCGGGTTCTATGAGTCTCGGAATTATGGGTCGGTCACAAAGTCCATAGAGGGGGAATGCCACCTTTCGATTTCTTCACCCAACTTATCTAGATCCCGCTTTCGCAGCGAAAAAGAGTAAGTCTCAAGTCAAGGTAACTCCTACCCCGAGTTTCCCCATATTGATAGGAGTGAGTCAAGGTCGATCTAGCCCCGGTTCTAAGTCAACAAAGACACAAAAAACTCAAACATGATAAATCAACAAGCATGCAACCCAACCACATATACAATTCCTTAATTCATATTAACCAAGATCTTCCTCCCTTAACCTCCTAACAAGAAATCTACTCACAATGCATAATGGAAGCTAATAAAACAATAACAAGGAAGAAAACAACAAAAACATGCATAATAATTAAATCTAAGGAAAATAATAACAAAACAACAAGGAAAATTACGATCTAATAAACACTAGTAGAAAAACTTGGATTTGAGGCTCCATAAAACCCCCCATTAGAGGCATCTTTTCTGAAGCCTCATACGGGGGGGCCGCACATTGGAAATTATGGTGCGGCGTCTTTTAGAAGCCTCAAATATTAAACTATTTGCGGCGTTTTATAAAAGTGACGCCTCAAAAAGTTGACTATTTGCGGCGTTTTTTCTAAAATGACGCCTCAAATACTCTGAAAATTTTGCGGCTTCAGAAGGTAAAACGCCTCTAATGTGAACTTTTTTGCTGCATCTTTTGGTATATGACGCCACAAATATCACCATATTTTACATATATAATTAGATCGTTAGAAGCGTCTACTCCAAATAAATGTCGCAAGCAATATTTATTTTATTCAAAAAATATATAATTTTTAATAATTTCGACGGCAACCATTTGCATTTCGATAAACCAAATAAAATTCTTACATTATCCATCCAAACGTGCATACATACATTCACATGTCCAAAAAGTGGCATGGATACAATTCCAACCTCAATTAAACCAAACAGGCTATGCCAAAATTCTCCAATAAACTAGTCTACTTCAAGTACAACAACGATTCGTAAAGTACGTAGCCCACTTGTCCCATAATTCATTCATCTCATCTTCACCGTAGGTGTAGGGTTGCTCATTTTGTAAGATCCAAACCTTAAAAACACACAAGATTGACAAATTATTATCAAATGAACACATAAATACGATAGTAAAGTCATATATTCATGTAAAAAGATCGTAGGTAGCTTATTATAGGTAGCTTATAATATCAACGAGGTTGCAATGAACTAATTAATCAAACACCCACCTCACAAACTTTATTTACTATTACAAACAATGCCTTCAATGTTACTACAAAGTATTCAAAAGTTTGCTGGTAAATTTTATCCATTGACTTGATTAGATACAAACAGATTGCTTGCACCAACAAACAGACAACAAACAAACACCACAAGAGATAGGTGACTAGACAGTAGTCGTGATTAGACAGTAGTTCTACATCGATTTTCTTTCGAAAGAATAGTTTGAATCATTTTTATGGACCCTTTCGAGAATATGATATAGAGATTAATTAAATGTTAACCATTACCTTTAACTATATGTGAGAGGAAGTACTAAAATGCATACAAAGTACTCTCTCCGTATCTATATGTTCGTTCCCTTTGTTTAATATATATATATATATATATATATGTGTGTGTGTGTGTGTGTGTGAGGAGTATTTTAATAAAAGTAGACGAACATATAGATACGAAGGGAGTATTAACTAAATACGTATCAAAAGCAACTTATTATAGAATTGTAATTATGTATACATACCTACAAGGCTTAATCTAGCTAGTACTACCCCGTTCATATCCAAAGGGTACGTATTCCTTTTTGGGTTGTTCAAATCCAATTGACTCATTTCCTTTTTAATTCATTATTTGGACCAAATTATTCTTATTCTAATATCCTATTTACACTATATACCATTGTTAAAGGATATTTTGGATAATTAAATACTAATTTCTCCCTACTTATTGTACTTTTAATATTACTTTAATACTTCTTAAATTCTTATGCAAAATGGAAACTTACCCTTTAAATATGAACGGAGGAAGTAGTAAGTAGTATCCTCACTCCTATTACGGAGTACTAAATACCTATACATATCAAAAGTTAAAGGAAAAATCTGTCCAAAAGCTTTGGCAAAGTATCCTCTTTTGTGGAGGACAATTTGTCCTTACAAATGTTAAGCAAAAGTTGTTTCTCCCTAATTTTATATAGTTAAAGAGAAACTACTATCAAAGGAGGATAAAAGGAGAATCTACTATCAACTCCGCCGTATCCACCCCTACCATCTCCAGGATGTTTAAGGTAATACTTCATAGTTCATACTTACTTCAAATTCATAAAATCTTATACAACAATAACAATATGATCCCCTTCGAAACATAACACGCTGGTGAGACGGTGACTGGACGTGGCAAACAGGTGAACTGGTCAAATTAGATCAACTTCGGGTCCAGACCGTTTTCATGTTTTTAATTTTCAACTTTACTGCACTTTTCGGGTTATATCAAGTCAAAGCTAAATTGACCCCACCCGACTATTATATTTATAGTTTGTTTCGGAGCATGGAGTAGTTGCATCAGACATGCATGGAATGAATCTATCCATAATCTAAAACACTATATAAAGACAACATGCATGCCTATGTAAACATGCAGACTCAAGGACAATAATTTGGTCAATAATCTTCAGGGAATCTTATCATTTTCCCATAAGAAAATAAAGCAAAAGCAACAAAGTTCAGATCTCCTCTATATATTCCTGTGATATCGACTTGAATTTGTAATCTCTTACTATCTAAAACAACTAAAAACCTCAAATGTTATAGTTTTTATTCACTTTGAAGATCAATGGGTACTACTACTAGTACTAATGTTAACCAAAATAAAGAAGATGATAGAACTGCTAAAACAGCAAGTAGTAGAAAATATGTAGATAAGTGGAAGTTCCCAAAAATCCCAGTTAACATGTTACACCAGGAAAAAACCTTCTGGTTTTCCCAAACTATGTCATAAAAGACACTGAAAAATCCATCATATTAAATACTCCAACAAGTTTAAGTCCTAAAATCCAATTCACCACGACTTCGTGAAGAGATTCACCAAGTCGAAACACAAGTTCCTGCACCTGGGTCCATATATACAAATTGAGGACCCGAATATGCGAATTGACTCGGCCTACCCCTAAAATCCATCCCGGTTGACCCGTTTCCAAGTTAGTGATAGAATATATGCCCAACTCAGTAAAAATTAACTCACGGCTCAAATTAAATGCAACTCGTGGCTCAATTGTAATAACACACAGTTGACTAAAATCAATTTACGAGTTACAAAACGATATAATTATTAGTTATTCTCTTATAAGATCGTCTTTCGGTAACTTATCGTAGCACATACTAATAGAGAATAAAATAATATTAAAAGTAACTTCCTTGTATGTGAGAGGTCTCACGATAAATATATCGTGAGACCGTCTCATACAAGAATTTGGGTATAATTATTGTGAGACCAACAAAATTAGCACGATATAATAAATTACCAACTGAATCAGGCTAAATAACTTTCAGCCAAAAGCTCAAATTAAGGAAAATAAGAGTATTGTATTAAATATCAATGATGAAGTAAAGCAGCGGATAAGAGGTGATACTAGATTCTCGTCCATGGCTCTTTTTGTCCCTTTTTCTAATAATTTTTAATTCCTTTTAATACAAGACTACATAATCAGCCTACACAAATTACAGCACAAATGCAATATACTCCACCACAAAAGCTATATTTCTCCATCATACAAAACCCTATATTAACAAATCTGGAAACAAAAATCCTTAATTAACCATAAAATCTGGTAAAAACTCGACCCTAACAAATAATTAGTAACAAAAAGCTTCAATTAAAGGCAAAAGAAGATTGAAATAAGATTTTTAAATAAAATTTGAAAAAAATCGAGAGCAACAGACCTTCGGCGAGAATGGAGGGACGACAATGGAGAGTGACAGATGAAGAGCGAGCGGCGAGCGGCGAGCGGCGGGTACTGGGGCTGGGTTTCGTGGATAGAAAATTAGGGTTTTGGGGTTGGGTTTTTGTCAGGGATGGTAGGTGTGATAATACGGTAGGATGAGGGAAGTGGGATGGTGGTAGGTATCATAATACGGGGATGATGGTAGGTAAGGAAAGTCTTTTCTCTTTTTTTTTTATTAAATTAAAAATTAAAATAGGGAAGGCAAAGAGGCGTCAAGTGGACGCCGCACCACTTTATTTTCCAAAATCTGGAGAGGCGTCAATAGGAAACGACGCCGCATATTAATTTTATTTATTTATTTATTGAATTTATCTCTAAAAGTGACTCAACCAAGTATTTTTTTCTTTAAAAAAGAAAAATTATTGGCAGCTATTTACCTAAAACGCCTCAAATGAGGAGACGCAATTCGACCTTTTTCTACTAGTGAAATAAACTAGGAAACGATCTAAGAGCAACAAAAACAAAATCTAGAGAAAATAACAACGAAACGATAAACCAAGTAGCAATCAACAAGATAAACTAGGAAGCGATCTAAAACAATATAAATGAGATCTAGAGAAATTAACAAAGAAACGATAAATAAAACGGCGATCAACAAAATAAAACAATAAAAACGATCTAAAACGATGCGAGTAAAATAAATAAAAACGGAACAATAATGAAAATACGAAATTAAATCTAGACTAGAGATTACGGAGAAGAAGTGAAATATACCGACAATAAAGAAAAATGACAATAATAAAGAAGATTGCAATAAAATAAGGAGAAGCTTGATGAAGATGACAAAGGATTTGTCACTAATCCCTTGAAAATCTTCAAAAGAACTTCAATAAAAATTGCAAGAGGAAGAAAGATTAAAACTTGATTATAATAAAGATGGAGTCTTTAACATTAATTGAAGGAAAAACTAATTAGATCTAGAATAAGTGGAAACTTTTGGATTGTCACCCTCCAAAAATCTCCCTAAACTAATCTACTAAAAGCTAATAATAATCTACTAATTTTGATGCTTAAGGTAGTGTTGTGTAAGGGTGCCTCCCTCCTCAAAATGAGGGGTTACATATATATAGAGGAGAGAGGATAGAGTATCAAAACCCTAGTCTTCTAAGCCGAATAAGTAGCAGCCCAATACCCATCAACTGAATTTCACCCTATGATTCCCATCTGGCGAAACTTCACCCCGCGAATTTGCATAACTCACCCACCGGGCAAAACTTTGCCCCGCGGTAATCCCGATTTCGCCCGACCATTTCAATTTAATTCCTTCGAGTCTTCATTCAATGTTGATTTCTAATTCCCGAACTCGGATCCGCGTTGAGCAGGGGTCGACGCCAGCGATTGCTGCGCCGACGTTGGCGGTTGTCGCCGAAAAATGGAGCTGGAGTGTTGGCTGGTGTGCGTCGTGCTGGTGTGCTGCTGCTGCGCCGGAGGTCGTCGCTGCTGCTGGTTGCCGAGGTGAGGCTCGCCGGTAGTGGTGCGGCTGATTCTGGTGTTGTTGCGTTGTTGGTTGTTCTGTTTTGGGTCGAGTAAGAGGGCGCCGGTGATGGAGGATGGAGGTCGCGTCGCTGTGTGCCGTGCCGGTGCCGTCGTGACTGCGCGCTCGCCGGAGTCGGGGAGAAGGTCGTCGGAGATGGAGGAGAAGGTGACGGAGGGTGGTGGTCAATGGTCGGTTATGGTGGTTGTAAAGGCTGACGGCGAGGTGGTCGGAGATGAAGGTGGTGAGTGATGTTGAGGTGGTCGGAGTTTGGTTAATGGAGGGAGTTAATGGAGTAAGGTGAAGTTGGGGTCAAGGTCAAGTTTGACCTTGACCTGGGTTGGTAATAAATGGGTGGAGGGGAATGGGTTGATGGAATTGGGTCAATGAAAATGAGTTATGGGAAATGGTTAGTGAATTGGGTTTGTAATGGGTTGTGAGATTGGGTAAGGGTGAGTATATGTGATGGGTTGGTGGATTTGGGTTAAGGGAAATAGGTGAGATAGGTTGGGTCAAAGTTGGGTTTGACTCAGATCGCTTGACTTAGCTCCTCTTGCTTCGACTCGCCTCTTTATTCACGAACAAATACCTATAAGACAAAAACAAACAAAATTAGTACCAAATTCTACGAAAAAGACGATAAATACGAATAAACCAAATTCAAACTAGAAAATACGAAATATAGTCAAAAATGAGTTATATTGACGTTAAGCACACAAAATCGAGTCAAATACGAGTGAGAATAGGGGATAAAACGGTCTAAATTTGCGTGTTATCAGTTTGTTGTAAGGATCCGTAGCGATCCGGATTTATTTACACTCTAATATAATTTTAATTAAATGACTTAGTAACTTTCCACATTATCTATTAATTTAAGTCATCGAAAATCCGGGTTGTTACAATAGCTCTCACTTTTAACCGCAACTTATGACTAGGCACCCCGAAGCAGTTACTGTTGTTCAGAAATTATGTCGAGTGGAGATTGGGCTGACCTAGAGTTAATTCATCCATACAGACCTCATCTGAGCTTAAATATATGTCCTCTTGACCGGGAATTAGAGATAATACATATTCATTAATTAATTCCACAAGTTCATGAGTAGGGGGTAGGATTGCTTTATGCTGAAGGTAATCATCCTTCCACAAGAGGCCTAAATGGTCGGGATATGTAGAGGATACTATTGACAAAATAAGCTCATCAACATCTTGAATAAGAACTTCGTCAGGAAATTGCACATCTATCTCACCATCATTGTACCACCATCATTGCGACCACCTTCAACTCCATCTCCAACTCTCAAAATCCAATAAGAGAATTCATGAATCTCATCGGCATTAATTAGTAGATGATATCACTCTCAATATGTGTCTCTCATTCTCATACTCTTTTTTTTTGGTAAAGGTAATTAATTTGGCTATCATTAAATCATGATTGTACAAAAGCAACTAGATAAGACTCAAAATGTAAGTCTTATCTTTGTCACTAAGGTTTGTTGTTATTCTACTTTGGACAAACTATTCAACTCCTTTTTAACATTTTTTATTACAACCTTAGGCCTTAGTAAGGTATTCTCAATTCTGCATTAGTTCCTTTGCCTTCAAATGTGATAGATTGTGTGTAGCACCCCGACCCAAACTAGGATCGGAAATGTTAGTCGCGGTAGCTCGCCAGGCTCTGTACTGATCCCACAAACCAACACGAGTCCTTTCTAGCGCATTTAACCTCACTCATGTGCCTCCTGGATACTTTCCCAGAAGGTCACCCATCCTTAGACTACTCTCAGCCAATCACGCTTAATTACAGAGTTTTTTTTGCATGGATGACCAGAAAAGAAAGTGCACTTTGTTGATATGAGTAGTACTTTCAATCCCTTTAAGCACCAGTCATTCAACCTCATAAATAGGACATCTTCAATCAATGTGGGGTGTTTCATTGTGTCATTGATAGCCCCATCATTCTAGATATGTAGTTTGGTCCCCTTCAGCCTGAGTCTCCAGTGGAGGGAGGTAGTGTAGTCTTCTTTAAATCTACATCATTATGCCACCCCTTCAACTACCATCTTACTGTATGAGCATTGATAGAACAAGTGATCAATGGTCCTAGCACCTGCAGCACAAAGACAACGGTTGTCCTCAGTGATCAGGTTCAGTTCCTTCGGTCTGGACTTTGTGTTCATTGCCTGATATTGTTTCATCCAGATAATGATGTTATGCTTAGGCATACCCCATCTACTCCAGACTAGCTTATGCCAGCTAACTTCTTCATTCTTCTCCCTGAACCAGTGGTATCCTCAAGATATAGTGTAACCCTGAGGCCCCTGAAGAGTCCGAGCACCAGTAGTGTAGCCCTCTTTCAGCAGTTCCCTCATTTTACAGATTATTTTCAAACACCAGTTTGCACCTATAGAGGTTGGTAATTGTAGACACCCACATTTTGACCGCCAGGTGTCTATAGTAGTTTCCGCCAAACACCCGATGATGATCGGACGCAAACATGCTTTGATGGACTCGGATATGGGCTCGAAATCATGGAAATTTGGCTTGGGCTTATTACGGAGTACAAATCTTACAAACCAGACCTCAAATTCAGACCCACTGGGCCGTTTCTAGTCAAATAAGACTAATTTGGGTCAAAACCGACACCAAGGCTAAAACCGTCTTTTAGCAACCGGGTCAAACCCCGGTCAAAGGCGTTTTCGAGGCGGAAAAATCTGTCACACCACTTCAAAAATCTGACTCGAAGTCAAATACTACACAAATATCAGCTCCAAAGTCAGAATCCCACTCCATCTAAACCGGGTGTTTCTTCCCCTACAAGTAACCTTTTCCTATCCAAAGACGGAATCATACTTTCACCCATGATAAGTGTAGTTTGTAGTGCCTATTTCTTAGTGTTTTGGTCCCATTTTCCTTGTGGAATCGCTCCTTGGGAGCGATTTATGGGCTACTTATGCTTCCTCTAGCTCGTTTCAGGTTCCCGAGACCCTTCGTGAAGAGTTGGAGCGATTCCGACTCAATACATACACTTTTCGGAGCCAATGAAGTGGAGGAACGATCACTCTATGCCTTGGATTCGACCCCGAGACCTTGGGACCCAATCTCGAGCCTCCGAGACCCGATTCCGAGTCCTGAGAATCGATGAGAAACCCATGAGAGACAAGGAGGGACCAAAAGGATCATATTGGAGGCCTACAAGACTCATCCCCGACGGGTATGACCTCAACCCGTCCGGGATGAAGTGCACAAAAGAGGAGCGGCTTTTTTGAGGCCTTCCCGACCGGGAAGGGGTCCATCCCGACCGGGACCACCTCATCCCGACCGGGACCAACTCATCCCGGACGGGATGGCCCAGTTACAGGCCCGCGCTTCATTGTTTCATCTCCTTTGCATTGGAACCCTATAAATACCCTTCCTCTTGTATTCCTATGTTATGTTCTTCACTTCCCCTTAAACCCTAGATTATTTTAGCATAAATTAGCATAGATTAGTGTAGATTAGTCTTTAGATTATCGTTAATCATAGATTAATGCTTGTAATTTGGGAATTCTTCAAGATCTCCACCAAGCTTGACAAACTTGGATGTTTGTTTTGGGTTTTTCTCATTTATGCAAGTTTCCTACTTCCTTTCATCTTGTTAGTAGGTATAATCTTCTTTTCCTTTCTCTTAATCTTGTTCTTTCATTAAAGTTTGAATCTTTGTTGTGTGGATTGCTCATAGTTCATAGTTCTTGTTAGTTTCATTATGCTAGTTTGGTTGTTTGAATTGATTTCTCTTCTTAGTGTTAGTTTTAGTATAGATATGTTAGAGTAGTATCTTGCTAGGGTTAGTAAGGTGATTAGGGTGTTAATTGGATGATTAAGGGATTGTTGGAGATGTTGGTGAAAGATTTGGGTTTCCTCTTGGTTTGATGCATATCACATGTTTGTTGAAATGCTTGAATGACTAGTAGTTGCATATGCTTGTTTTTCTTGACTTTCTCTTGTGGGTGATAGTTTGTTTGTGGGTTTGGTTCCCTCACTAAGTTGCGAGAGCCTGGTGAGAACGACCCCTAGGTCGGTCTAAGTTGCGAGAGCCCGGATGCGACCTAGGCCCCGATATCACGCTAGTAACCCCGTTTGTCGTTTGTGTCGCCAAGGTGGGTTTTAGGTGGAACCTCTAGGTGAGTCTAAGTTGCGAGAGCCCGGACTATACCTAAATTACCCGACTACCCCCTTCACCTTTACTCTTCCTTGACCATTCCATTGCTCCTTTGAACCCGACCTAATCCTAGCCCGTTTTCCTTAGTTGTTCTCTCCGTTACCGTAGTCATAGCTTTAGCCTTCTCTCCCTTCCTATTACTCTAGCTTAGTTTAGCTCGTTGACTTAGTCTCGTTTTTGGGTGACCTTAGTCTAGACGCCTCTCACCGTCCCCGTGGATTCGACCCGACTTACCCTTTCTACCCAGTTAGGATTAGCCGGTTATTATTTGGCGGTGGGATCCACGACAAATCCTACCATCAATTTGGCGCCGTTGCCGGGGACGGCGTAGTTTAGACTTTTGTTTGCTTAGTTTTGGACTTTGTTCTTGATTTTTGTGTTCTCTTCTCGTTGTGTATCTCCGTTTTTCTTCTTGTGTGTTACTCTCCCTTCCTAGTGCCTCAAAAGCACTAGGATACTAACGTTTGCTCAAGTGCTTCTAGCTCATCCTAGGTACCAAAGCAACGTTATGGAGATGGCGCGTCCGAGCTACCATCAATCATCACGGGACAACTATGGGGCGAATTACCAAAACCCACAACTTTACCAACCATATCAACCTCATCAACAATCTTATGAATCCTCTTCTTATGGTTACCAAGAAAGTTGTCAAGGATCGTTCCCACATCCTAACAACTACCAAACACCCTCACATAACCCACAACCAAATATCCCTAACTTTGAGACTTGTCAAATGTTGGTCCAAACACAAGGGAGCCAACATGAGATGATGATGTTATTGCAAAAGGGTCAACAATTGATGTTGACTCAAATACAAGGGGTTAGGGAGGAGTTCAAGGCCCAAATAGAGGTGCAAGATGCTTGCATCAATGCACTCATGGCTCATATCACGATGTTGGCCACTCGAGCTCCACTACATGTTGAGGAAGGTTCATTTGGGCAAGAAGGTCGGGTGCCTCCACAAGAAAGTCAACCCAACCTTGAAGCTACAAATGAAGAAGATAGGGTCGATCAAGAGACCATTGTTGAGTGTTGCTTGGGTGGTGAAGGTAGGGAGAGAATAGAGGAAGTTGAAGCTTCAAGGGCCAACAATGGGGAGGGGAGTGAACATGATTCTCGAGATAACTCTTGGGGAGCCAATGTATTGGCGATGAAATTGGATTTGTTCGATTTTCTTCGTGATGAACCACTAGACAATCCAAAGCCAAGTGAAGACATACCTCCTCTAGGCCATATAGACAAGGTGAGTGAAAAGGAGCGCAATACTTGGGAAAAAGAAGTAGATGCCTTGGAACTTGCCTTGTATGGGAAATTGGAGGATCCTAAAGCCTCCAATGAAGAAAACTTGATGCCTTCTCCTCCTCTACCGCACTCGATGCCTAGTCCCTTGTCTTGTGAGACGGTTGGTGAAGAGGACCCTTGTCGGGCGGTGGAAAAGAGTTCCACTCTCGACCCCGTAGAAGAAGCGACACCCCTAGGGTGTGATCTCCCACATCATGATACCGAGCTTGACTCTAGACCACTATACCTACTGGATGGTCATAAGAGTCGTAGCTATGTTGGTTCCGAAGACCCGGAAGATCACGAGAACCCCGAGCTTAATGAAGATGATCGCTTCTCACCTCCGACTTGGAAACTTTTGAAAGTGGCTAGGCTTGGCCATGTGAGCTTCAGTGAAGATGTTGCTAGGGCATTTGACTTACTCCTTCGAGCTCTGGATGGCTATGGAGGGGTAGTTGGAGAGAGTATTTTAGTGTAAATATCTTTTCCCTTTTTCTTTTTTTGCTTGTATTTGTGTTTATGGTTGTTTGGATATTTTGGTTTGTAGGATTGTTAGTTTTGTGGAATTCTTGGAATTTGGTATTTTGATGAGCGATGTGAGGGAGGGAATTTGATGTGTGTTTGAGCTTTGTTTGATTGGTGAAATGAAGGTGATTCCTAGAAAGGAATGGCTTATGATAGAGCTTGGATCGTGAGTATGGGAATCGGTTTTTGAAGCTTTGGTGAAGCTTTTGGGGTTTTGGAGGTCAAGAAGACCCATCCCGGGCGGGAAGGGAGCTTCCCGACCGGGACGAGTGTGTCGTCCCGACCGGGATGGGGCCGTCCCGATCGGGATGAGGGTGCCAAAAGTCGAGTCTACTGGAGTGCCATCTCGACCGGGAAGGGAGCTTCCCGATCGGGACGTGTGTGACATCCCGACCGGGATGGTCCCCGGCTCCTTTTTGGTGCCTCTTCTTCGACATTTAAGCCACCCAACCATTCTATACCCCCACCCAACCTCCCTACCTTCCTTGCTCACATCATACCACCCACATACTTCATTTTCATATCCTCACTTCATCTTCTATCTACTTGACACCGACTTTCACATCAATTTCTACCCCCTCACACCATTACTACCTCAACCATCACTACAACAAATTGGCACTTGCGCCACGAATTATGCCACGGGAATTTGTTATTTGTGGCTAGATTTTACCTAGCCACGGGAAAAATTTGATTCGCTGCTTGGGAAAAAAAATATGCCACGGGGGAACATTTTTTCCCATGGCAAAAATTCACTTGCGCCACGAATTTTATTAAAATCGTGGCCAATAATCACTCTTGCCACGAAAGATGCCACACCCATGGCAAAAATATGTTTAGCCACGAATTTGTTCAGTGGCAAATATTATTTAGCCACGACATAATATACTTCCGTGGCGAAATTAATTTTTAGCCACAGATTTAATAAATGCATGTGGCTAATGGTTCTCCAAACTTTAATCATATTACTTTCAAGTTAAGCCGAGTATCAAATATTGATCATAAAAATTCATTAAAATTCAAAGTTAAAGATAATATGAAAAAAAAATATTAACTTTGAAATTATTTTATTAATAAAAAATTGGTATTATTATATTTAGTTTATTTTAAGAAAAAAAAATTGATTTTTTGTAAAATTAAATACAAGAAAACTTTGGTGTTCTAATTTGTTGATTTTTTTACTAATCATCATTTTTGAAGTAATTGATTTCTTTTAATTTGACAAGATGTTTTATTAAAATACTATTATCTTAAGTATGACTTTTGAAAAACAACTAACATTTACATAGTGTTATATATGCTAGCTAAAATGTGGTGTACATAGCATATCAAGTAAAAGAAGCATGCGATTGATCATCCATCATTGAGACGTCTAATATTATTTAAGATTCTTTCATTTTTACCGCTTAATTAATTAATTTTTTCACATGTAATACATACACTTCTTTTTAAGACAAAAAAACTTAAAAAAGAAAGTGACTGAGAATGATTTTTTTTCCAAATTATTGATTCTCTTACAATATTTTCATTGTGAAAAAAAAATTGCTTTATTAAATTCGTATTTAAGAATTCTAATCAGTCTATATATTTTTATGGAATTAACTTTGACTGTGAAAACAATAATTTTTTTTGTAATTTAATTGTCTTTCAAGTTGTTTGGTTTGGAAGAAAGATTAATGTATTAGAAAGTTGTGTCTAAGTTCAAAAACCAGTCAAAATAATTTTTCAAAAAAAAGAGAAGTATAAATAAGAAAATCAAATAATTAACAAATACAAGTAAGAAAATATAATAATTAAGGACTAATAGTGAGAAAATCCAAAATTAATTTATCGGCAACTTTTTAATTCAATAATTGTTCTATAATATTATTTGGAAGATATTTTAAAAAATGAATATAAAATAAAATTTATTTTATGAAAAATAAAATTTGGCTAAAACATGAAGTTGGCAAGAGAAAACTCAATGAGGATAAAAAACTGATGAAATAAAATAATGATCGATAATGAAAAGAAAAAAACATATCGAAAGAACTAGCAATAAAAGAACGTGAAAAATAGAAACTAAAATAGAAATATTGATAAATTAATGAAATCATGAGTCCGAAAATCAACTTCGAAACTCCTTTTTTTCGGAATAATAATTTTTTAGTCATAATATGTAAATCATTGGGGGAAAAAAATAATTACTCAAAAGTAAATGTAGTTTGTGAAAAAAACATCACTTTAAAAGAATTCAAAACAATGATTATGTCAATAAAGTTCAATTTCATTTCTGGTAGCTGGCCATAAGAACTCCACAATTAAGCGTGCTTGAGTGAGAGTAGTGTTAAGATGGGTGACCTCCTGGGAAGGCCCTTCAATGCGTATGGTGAATTAAATAATATTGGAATGACTCAGCTATAAAGCTGGTAATCGTTCCAGATGTGACTACTATAGGGGTAGAGAATTCTTACGGTTATTAATTTATTTAATTTATTATATATTTTTTCACCGGAATAAATGTTCTGCTACAAACATAATTAGCCACGGGATAATCCGTGGCAAAAAGTTAATTCTAGCCACGGGAGACTCCGTGGCAATAAAATCAATACTTGCCACGTTTTTTTTTTCCCGTGGCTATTTGTTTGCCACGGCCACTTGCGCCACGGATGGTCTTTCCGTGGCAAAGTACTTTAGCCACGAAAATTTAGCACTTTTGCCACGAATTCAACCGTGGCCCAAGTGCTCATTTTTAGTAGTGCATGCGGTATTATCGAGAATGAAGAGGAATAGCAATGATGAAGACTAGCTATGTGCTTACATTGATCATTGAGACGATGGAGTGAGTAAGTTGCTAACCGATCGGTATGGCCACTATCTTTTCTTTTCCGTCTTTTATAGCTTGTCTCCCTTTGCATACTCCCCTTCCCTTATCATTTGTGTCATGGTGGCCCTCAGGGCCTTGGTATATGTTGCTCCCGACTCTCGATGATGTGACTACATCGAGAGTCATTTCAAAATCCAAATTTTACAAGATTTTCACCCTTTTGTAGGAATTAGTCGGATTTGGGCGGAATCCGGGCTAGGTGACTTGATTACACCTACTCCTCCCCTCCCATTTTCCTTTATTTCTTTCTTTTTATCTCTTCCCCCATCCATATATTTTCTTGTCTCGGCCCATGGTGACTTGACTACACCCCGGCCGGACACTTTCTACCCTTTTCTCCACTTTTTGATTTTTAGCTTTATTTTCGTAGTTTCTTTTATTTTGTGCTCCTATGCACTACGGTCGAGCATGAGGACATTGCTCGGCTTAAGTGTGGGGGAGCGATATTCTATCGTAGTTAGTTTTGTTTTCGTAGTTTTTCGAAAAATCTTTAAAAACCCTAAAAAATTTAAAAAAGTTCATAAAAATCAAAAAGATTTTCCTTTTGTGTGTTTTCCTTTTATGTCGTTGTATCGTGTATTTGTTGTGTTGTGCGTGTTTTGCCTCCCTTTTTCCTTATAGGTTACTTGAATCACCAATAGCTTTGGAGAGCTTTCAAGACTTCCGGTAACATCTTTATCCCTTTTTCTTCTTTATCTCTTGTGGAGTTTGGAGGAGATTGTGATGTTGTGTGCTCGGGAGGAGCTTTGTAAAGTTTGGTTGATTTAGTGGCTTATTTGGAAGCTCGGGGTGGTGTTTGTGTTGTTTGTTTGTTTGTTTTGTTTGTTTTTGTTTTGTGGCCCTTTATCTCTTTTTCTTTCGTTTTCGTCGTATCTTCGTTTTGTGTTGTGTTAGTGTGTCTTGTGTGTAAAAAGGCTTTCGAAAACCCGGTTTAGAGGCTAGTGTGCAAGTGTTTACTTTCCCTCTCTAGTAGTATAAATCGAGTCTTGGACTTTAGTCTAGTAGAATGACCCTAAATCAATGATTTCGTTGGTTTCTTACCTTGAGTCCACCTAGCTTACTAGGGATTTACTACGGGATTTGCACCTTTGACCATTATGACCACCCACGGTGTGAAAAGGCCTTGGTTACCGAGTCTCGTCCCTTAGGTGACCGTGTCTAGGATCGTTTGATTAGTCCAAGTTCTCCACCTTTTTGTGGGTTTGAAATGGGATCGCGACCCCCGACTTACCCATTTACCTACCTCCTACACATACCCACACAATAAATTGCAATTTATTGAGTTCTCTCTTTCTTGTCACACAAAGAAATGCAAAAAAAAGCCGAATCAAGCCAAAAAGGGCAAAGAAAAGAAAAAGAAAGAAAATGAAAGAAAGAAAAGAATGAAGAAAAAAGAAAAGGCACAAAACCAAAAAGAAAATATAAAAGAAGAAAAAGAAATGGCATGGCAAAACAAAGCAAAAATGCAAAAGAAGAAGAAAATGCCAAAAGAAAATCGTCTCACAAAAATAGAAACCTCGCACCTCACAAAATAAGCCTTTTACCGACTTTTGCCGTGAAGAGCCTACCAAAGGACCGAGTCCCTAGGAAGGATGATAGCGGTAATGGTCGGTCTTCCCTCATTTTGCATATTTCCACCTTTTTACTTGGACTAGTTAGGCGGTTTTGGGCATGGGACGACCCTCTTGGCTCATTGCTAAAGGGGGCGGGGTCTCACTTACCTACAGTGTCGACTAACACCGTGGTTCATCCTTTTTCCATCCCACCGTGATACGTTCTTAGAAGGTTAGGAGGAACCTAGGTAAGTTACCAACGTTTTTGTTGCTTTGTCGTCATACTATTAGTGTTTAGTCCATTTTGGTTTGTATTGCTAGCTCGGGAACGTTGTCACTTGCCTCGAGTCCTAAACCGGTGATTCTTTCACCGCTTTTTAGAGGGAAGCGGTATTTGTTTCTTTTTGGGTGCAACCTTTTGTGTGTTTGTTTGTATGTTTGTCTGTTTATGTGTTTTTGTGTGTCCGGTTGCATCCACAGTTTTGTCGCAAGACCCCACTTGCCTTGCGGAGTGCACTCTTCCCTCTAAGTGTACTCGCGTGAGTTGAAAGGGCGTAGGGTGCACTAATACCCACTCGGCTAGTTTAGTAGTTAGTATATGCTTACTCGAGGGCGAGTAAGGGTTAAGTGTGGGGGAGTTGATAAGTGTAGTTTGTAGTGCCTATTTCGTAGTGTTTTGGTCCCATTTTCCTTGTGGAATCACTCCTTGGGAGCGATTTATGGGCTATTTATGCTTCCTCTAGCTCGTTTCAGGTTCCCGAGACCCTTCGTGAAGAGTTGGAGCGATTCCGACTCAATACATACACTTTTCGGAGCCAACGAAGTGGAGGAACGATCACTCGATGCCTTGGATTCGACCCCGAGACCTTGAGACCCAATCCCGAGCCTCCGAGACCCGATCCCGAGTCCCTAGAATCGATGAGAAACCCATGAGAGGCAAGGAGGGACCAAAACGATCATATTGGAGGCCTACAAGACTCATCCCCGACGGGTATGACCTCAACCCGTCCGGGATGAAGTGCACAAAAGAGGAGCTGCTGTTTTGAGGCCTTCCCGACCGGGAAGGGGTCCATCCCGACCGGGACCACCTCATCCCGGACGGGATGGCCCAGTTACAGGCCCGCGCTTCATTGTTTCATCTCCTTTGCATTGGAACCCTATAAATACCCTTCCTCTTGTATTCCTATGTTATGTTCTTCACTTCCCCTTAAACCCTAGATTATTTTAGCATAGATTAGCATAGATTAGTGTAGATTAGTCTTTAGATTATCGTTAATCATAGATTAATGCTTGTAATTTGGGAATTCTTCAAGATCTCCACCAAGCTTGACAAACTTGGATGTTTGTTTTGGGTTTTTCTCATTTATGCAAGTTTCCTACTTCCTTTCATCTTGTTAGTAGGTATAATCTTCTTTTCCTTTCTCTTAATCTTGTTCTTTCATTAAAGTTTGAATCTTTGTTGTGTGGATTGCTCATAGTTCATAGTTCTTGTTAGTTTCATTATGCTAGTTTGGTTGTTTGAATTGATTTCTCTTCTTAGTGTTAGTTTTAGTATAGATATGTTAGAGTAGTATCTTGCTAGGGTTAGTAAGGTGATTAGGGTGTTAATTGGATGATTAAGGGATTGTTGAAGATGTTGGTGGAAGATTTGGGGTTCCTCTTGGTTTGATGTATATCACATGTTTGTTGAAATGCTTGAATGACTAGTAGTTGCATATGCTTGTTTTTCTTGACTTTCTCTTGTGGGTGATAGTTTGTTTGTGGGTTTGGTTCCCTCACTAAGTTGCGAGAGCCCGGTGAGGACAACCCCTAGGTCGGTCTAAGTTGCGAGAGCCCGGATGCGACCTAGGCCCCGATATCACGCTAGTAACCCCGTTTGTCGTTTGTGTCGCCAAGGTGGGTTTTAGGTGGAACCTCTAGGTGAGTCTAAGTTGTGAGAGCCCGGACTATACCTAGATTACCCGACTACCCCCTTCACCTTTACTCTTCCTTGACCATTCCATTGCTCCTTTGAACCCGACCTAATCCTAGCCCATTTTCCTTAGTTGTTCTCTCCGTTACCGTAGTCATAGCTTTAGCCTTCTCTCCCTTCCTATTACTCTAGCTTAGTTTAGCTCGTTGACTTAGTCTCGTTTTTGGGTGACCTTAGTCTAGACGCCTCTCACCGTCCCCGTGGATTCGACCCGACTTACCCTTTCTACCCAGTTAGGATTAGCCAGTTATTATTTGGCGGTGGGATCCACGACAAATCCTACCATCAACCCAACCGTTGCTTTCTTTCTTGGCAAGAAACCGCTTTCCTATCCAAACACTAGGAATCTCCTATCCGGAGTGGGGGTATCCCATCCTATAAATACCCCACCCTCGCGACATCAATCATTGACACCAATCATCCAACGATTCACACATCAATTATTCATCTAAGACAACAATTCATCCATAAAACCATACACAAATACCAATCCGAAATTCTAGGCAATTTTAGGCAAAATATATACAAACCCGAGAGCAAAACTCGCCAAATCCCCTCCCTAACCATACACGCCATAACTCACATATATACATCTTAACGCTCCCGTGCCTAGGCCGCCACTACGAGACCGTTTTCGAGATAATCAAGCATGTAGGTTGAGGGTGTTTCAAATTCCGTTTTTCTCCCTTTCACAATTTTTTTTGTCACGATTTTTTTGTCACGATTTTTTTTGTCACGGTTTTTTTGTCACGATTTTTTTTGTCACAATTTTTCATAAACTTTACACAATCTTTCAGCAACTTTTTCAAAATCTACTCTAAATATTCGATATTGTTTCTATAATCAAGCATCGAATATTACGAGTATCAATATTTAAGTCGAGTATAAATTGCACCATGTTTTTACACGACTTAACCAAATCATCGATTTCCAAAACCAAATACAATTTTTTCATCATATCATATTTACATCTTCTAACTCGTTTACTCGTTTGCTCCTTTATTATCGCGATTGTTGTATTGTATCGTTGATTGCATTGTAATTCCGGGTGGTATGCCGCTCGTATATTGTAATCTGTTATCATTTTTGTTGTTTGTTTTATTGTACTAAAATGAACATCACATGCTAAAATACAACTTAGACGTTAATTTTTAGATGCATTAAAACGACTTAGCAAACATAATTCACATGTTTAGTCTAAAAATACTCTTTGCATATCATTCAATCGTCGAACTAACGCGTGTACATAAAAATCGGACGATATCTTAGTAAAGGCCGCTAAGTGCGGGCGGGGTTGGGTGTTCTTTGTGAACTTCCCAACACGTACCCTCACCCCTTACTCAGAACCATGGTTTCCGGATGTCCGAATCCATTGGCAACGAGAGTCATTCAATATTCGATTACCGATAATGTCGGTATCGGTATCAAATGCTAAGGGACGAACCCAATAAACTCTGACATCGGAAATGGGCCGTATTTTGTACACGGCCCACTACGACATAGAGTGGGTTCGAACGGGCCCGAACTCCCACAAAGTTCGGTGGCGACTCCTACTTCGATTTAAATTTCAATTTGACCATCTCATATGGAGATTCATTCGCCTCCCCAAACCCGCGCGTGGCCGCGTCGTGGTGGACCTACGTCATGTCCACAATTTGGCGACTCCGCTGGGGACTAACTGATGTGTCACTTACCATCGGCATCCTCAGGGTGAGACTCGAAAAGAAATCATTCGATTAGTAATGTACGCGTTTTAGTTCAATGATTCATGCATAACCCAATTCTTTCCCGGGCCGGTTACTTGTGACCGATGTCCCACTATACCACGGTGCATTCCTAAATGGGTGCACTAAAAACTTCGATGGCGGAACTCGCATGGGTTTTACGGCAGGTTCTAAGACCAACTCGGCTTAGGAAGTCCGTCCTGATTTGCGAGAAAGCGATCGTCGTTGGTATAGACCCTATTTCGACCGACCGAGACTTAGACTAAGAGCATACATGGCGTCATTATACTGTTTCTATGACTACGTGCTACCTGATTTACAAGTCGTCTTTCAAAAACCGTCATTTTCAAAAACCCGCATCTTTTCAAACCCATCTATTTTTCAAAACCCGAAAAGCTACCAAATTTAGGACTTATGATTTTGACTCAAAATAGCCTATTTTTAGCCGGTATGCTGTCCAAACTTTCCCAAAAAATTCAAAATCTCGGCCCGGTAACCTTTTTTTTTTTTTTTCAAAAAATTCGGGCCTTCCAATCCGACCTTGCTCGGTTTTCAAATCCAAATTCCCTTTTCAAAACTTTCTTCTTCTTAGGACTTCCCGTATTTAGCAGTGTCGGGTCTTGTCATAAGTTGTTAGAATCTATAGCGTCGAAACTCCGTCGATCTTACATCACGAGTTTCTACCCCATCCCAAGTCCGCCTTATTTGTCAAGGCACGGTCCACCTACGTAGGACAAACTCCTACAAAGGGAAGCCCATTTACACAATCGAGTCCAAAGTCTGGGGATTTCACACACGGATCTTTCTTCGAACGGGACTAGGCCCACTTTGCCAAAACCCAGGGAGAGTCCACCATCCACGAGTCACCCGTCTAGGAGTCGGTCTTCAGTCCCACTCGGGGGCTACCCTTTAGCGGGGCGATCAACCGCGTTTGCTCTAAGGATCAGGTCTTACACGTGTTGGCTCACGTACCCCACTTTCGAGTCACTTAGATGTCGCACCATTTGAGTCCTATCAAAGTCTTTAGTCTCACTCGGGGACTGTCCTCCACCCGAGCAGTCAACCACGGTCACCTTAAGGGGTACCCTACGTTCATCCTGCACCGGCATCCTTATGATGCCTTCTTCGTGTCGTACCTATGCTACGAATACTCAAGTCACCTAGGGTTAGGTCACCACGGTTGGTCCGAGCACGTGATACGGTCAAACACGGTCACCCCCATTTTCGGATTCACCCTTATGCAGCTCGAGTCCAATTCGCAGTCGTTACCCTGTCTAAATAACCGTTCGAGTATCCCGGTCCAAGAGTCTTTGTCGACCCGTCACCCCGGGCCGTGTCTAGTTTGACTCCCTCTCTTGCACTTGCGCAAAGCCGAGTTTAGGCGAGTCGTGGCACCCGTCTTTCTCTCCAATCAAAGACCTTACCAAAAAAAAAACAACCAACCGAGCGTCCGAGTCCGGATTTGATTCGAGTCTAAGTCTGAGTTCGAGTCTAGGATACCCTACATCCTCATTTCCAAATCAAAGTCAGAGTCAAAGTCAGTTGTATTCTGTCCTCTTTTTTCAAAATTCAATAAAATCAGCTTTTCTATTTCTCATACATACTTTCCTTATGTGTTTCCGAGAACATGATGAACACCATCATACACTGTGAGCACATGCACGTGACTATTATAGGCACATCTATAATGACTGCAGGAAACCGAGCCCGTGTTTTCCTTTTACCTATTCCATGTCTGGTATAGAAAGCCACATAACTACCCGTAGCAGGAGCATATCGAATCCTATGACAAATCTGGGTAGTCTTCTAGTTTGAGTTCAAGACGGGAGGCAAGCCCACTTCCCACAATAAACACCCATCCAATAAGACTAGCCAGTCCCTACCTTAGGTGTTAGTCTGACCGACAAAAAAAAAGCTGGACAAAAAAATCAAAAGTCCAAGAGAAAAAAGCAAAAGGCCAAAACAAAAAAGCTGGCCAAGATCAAAAAAGAATTATCAACATCTCTCGACCAGACACGGTCAACTCAAATGAAGAATCCCATGACCGGGGCTAAGAGGTCAACCCAACGAATTCAAAAACCCATGACCGTGAAACGGTCAATTCAAAAATTATCAATACCCATACCATCCAATAGGGGAGAGACAGTCAAGCTGGTCAGCTAACACCACATCTAGCCTTCCCACATTACAACCCTCAAGACCTTCTCGAGACCTAGGCTAGAGACAACCCAAAATTTTGAGGATTCAAGCTCCATAGGATACACCCTAACCTTTAGGGGCAGACATGGAAACCAGATCCCGCATTATCAACCTGCCCGATCGAAGTCCGAGTCATTTTTACTCGACTTCCCCCTTTCCTACCACATTACAATACCTTACCCTTGAAGCCTTAGCTCCACAAAATCGAGCTCCAGATTTCGAAACATCAAAGCCACTTGCGACCTAGCTCCACATTTCAAAAAACATCTAAACCAGTTACCAGCCCCAAACACGGGAACTCAACTTGCAGTCGGCATAGAACATGCCCAAATAGTTCACACCACCTCTGGGGGCTATCCCGGAGAATGCTCACAGTCACAGAATCAACATCTTAACTATTCCAGCCCTTTGGTCAAGACATCATTGGGAATGCACCTAGCCTACACCATTGCTATGGCTAGTTACACACAAAGCCCTAATAAGCTAGGCATCATAATACATCTTTCAACACTGAACTACAGCTTGGTTTGATTTCACTACACGTGAATACGTAGGCAGCCTTTCGACAAAGGCACAACCATTCCCATTCACACAAATTTGAAAAAGCATCATCATTCCGGTCACGACACTGTCATGTTCTCAGCAGCTAGCTTTGTCATCCTGGGGGCTTCTCCTAGGCAGAAGTTCTCCATCCACTCACAAAATCCAGATAAATTCAAAGAATAAAGATCTAGCCTCCTTTATATAGTGTGTCCTAGTACTCGGCTCAGTTGAAGACGAGAATTGATCAGGGACTCGAAACAATACCCACTTTGGGAATGTACCCCTAAATCAAAAGAATATCCAAAAGAACACCAGTCTGCGGCATTGCTACCACAAAGCCCTGTCGTACGGAAATAGTCCCATTCCGAGGATTCGACCGTGTTGCCACTCACCCAGGCTACGGAATAGCGCAACTTAAGAGTCTTGTCATATTAGGTGGCCCATCCCCTACCAAGTCACGGTCCAACTCTTAGAGAGTCAAGTCGTGTCTGTCAACTCGTCTTGTCGCGTCCAGAGTCGAGTCGTTCGGTATATCTCTCTTTTCAAATTCTCATTTTAAAATTCGAAAAACTTAGCCATTTGAGAAAATCCCTTTCCTAGTCACCACGGGAATAGGAATTTTTATCACACTTCATCTAGGCATACAGGCCTAACCAGAGACTTTAGGAGTCCGTGTCAGAATTGGATTAGGAATCAAGTCATCCCAAGCATTCTAATTTCCAAAAAAAAATCATTTTCTTTCCAAAAAATCAATCAAAAATCATTTCTTCCCCAACATGAGTCAGTGTTTCGCCTAAATGTTACATGCAATTTGTTATGTATCAACAGACAGGTACCCCAAGACTCCCCGAAGAATTCTCAAAGACTCTCCAGTGGAAGGATCATGCAACATTTCTATAAAGGAATCGGGATATATCTGTAAGCAGATACACCCAGAGCTTCCAAGGCAAGCTCCCGCGCAATTCCAAGATGGGATGTGTCTGTAAACAGACACACCCAAGACTTTTTAGGAGAAAGTCCCCGTGCTATTCCAAGATGGGATGTGTCTATAAACAGACACACCCAAGACTTTTTTGGAGAAGTCACCGCGCTATTCCAAGATGGGATGTGTCTGTAAACAGACACACCCAAGACTTTTTAGGAGAAAGTCCCCTTGCTATTCCAAGATGGGATGTGTCTATAAACAGACACACCCAAGACTTTTTAGGAGAAGTCACCGCGCTATTCCAAGATGGGATGTGTCTGTAAACAGACACACCCAAGACTTTTTAGGAGAAGTCCCCGCGCTATTCCAAGATGGGATGTGTCTGTAAACAGACACACCCAAGACTTTTTAGGAAAAGTCCCCGCGACATTGTTGACATCTACCCAGGTATGATTTCTATCTTATGGCTGGCGAGCCCTTCACGCAAGTCTAATGGACTCTAAACGACCCGATCGGAAGTCTGCCAGGTCTTAAACCTTGGTTGGCCTGGTAGCTACTCTGACTTTCGCCTTGTCCAAGCCTCAGTCAGAGTGGGGGCTCTGTAGACACCCACATTTTGACCGCCAGGTGTCTATAGTAGTTCCCGCCAAACACCCGATGATGATCGGACGCAAACATGCTTTGATGGACTCGGATATGGGCTCGAAATCATGGACATTTGGCTTGGGCTTATTAGGGAGTACAAATCTTACAAAACAGACCTCAAATTCAGACTCACTGGGCCGTTTCTAGTCAAATAAGACTAATTTGGGTCAAAACCGACACCAAGGCTAAAACCGTCTTTTAGCAACTGGGTCAAACCCCAGTCAAAGGCGTTTTCGATGCGGAAAAATCTGTCACACCACTTCAAAAATCTGACTCGAAGTCAAATACTACACAAATATCAGCTCCAAAGTCAGAATCCCACTCCATCTAAACCGGGTGTTTCTTCCCTACAGTAACCTTTTCCTATCCAAAGACGGAATCATACTTCCACCCAACCGTTGCTTTCTTCCTTGGCAAGAAACCGCTTTCCTATCCAAACACTAGGAACCTCCTATCCGGAGTGGGGGTATCCCATCCTATAAATACCCCACCCTCGCGACATCAATCATTGACACCAATCATCCAACGATTCAGACATCAATTATTCATCTAAGACAACAATTCATCCATAAAACCATACACAAATACCAATCCGAAATTCTAGGCAATTTTAGGCAAAATATATACAAATCCGAGAGCAAAACTCGCCAAATCCCCTCCCTAACCATACACGCCATAACTCACCTATATACACCTTAACGCTCCCGTGCCTTGGCCGCCACTACGAGACCGTTTTTGAGATAATCAAGCATGTAGGTTGAGGGTGTTTCAAATCCCGTTTTTCTCCCTTTCACAATTTTTTTTGTCACGATTTTTTTGTCACGATTTTTTTTTGTCACGATTTTTTTGTCACGATTTTTTTTGTCACGATTTTTTTGTCACGATTTTTTTTGTCACGATTTTTTGTCACGCTTTTTTTTTTGTCGCAATTTTTCATAAACTTTACACTATCTTTCAGCAACTTTTTCAAAATCTACTCTAAATATTCGATATTGATTCTGTAATTCAAGCATCGAATATTACGAGTATCAATATTTAAGTCGAGTATAAATTGCACCATGTTTTTACACGACTTAACCAAACCATCGATTTCCAAATCCAAATACAATTTTTTCATCATATCATATTTACATCTTCTAACTCGTTTATTCGTTTGCTCCTTTATTATCACGATTGTTGTATTGTATCGTTGGTTGCATTGTAATTCCGGGTGGTATGCCGCTCGTATATTGTAATCTGTTATCGTTTTTGTTGTTTGTTTTATTGTACTAAAATGAACATCACATGCTAAAATACAACTTTGACGTTAATTTTTAGATGCATTAAAACGACTTAGCAAACATAATTCACATGTTTAGTCTAAAAATATTCTTTGCATATCATTCAATCGTCGAACTAACGCGCGTACATAAAAATCGGACGATATCTTAGTAAAGGCCGCTAAGTGCGGACGGGGTTGGGTGTTCTTTGTGAACTTCCCAACACGTACCCTCACCCCTTACTCAGAACCATGGTTTCCGGATGTCCGAATCCATTGGCAACGAGAGTCATTCAATATTCGATTACCGATAATGTCGGTATCGGTATCAAATGCTAAGGGACGAACCCAATAAACTCTGACATCGGAAATGGGCCGTATTTTGTACACGGCCCACTACGACATAGAGTGGGTTCGAACGGGCCCGAACTCCCACAAAGTTCGGTGGCGACTCCTACTTTGATTTAAATTTCAATTTGACCATCTCATATGGAGATTCATTCGCCTCCCCAAACCCGCGCGTGGCCGCTTCGGGGTGGACCTACGTCATGTCCACAGTAATCTTCCAATGTTTGCCCTTTTAGATAAACCTGATGGATTCATTGAACAGAGAGTTTAGTGTTGTTACAACTTATCCACCAGGCTAACTTTCCTATTGCAACAGAATTCCAAACAACATACTATTTAAGATGAAGTCCTCCTTCTCTGTAGGGCTTGCAGACATTTTCCCATACCACTAATGGCGTTCTCAGGTATTATGCTAAGCCATTCCATAAGTAATTTCTGTAAATTGCATCAATTTGTTTCATGACAGTATTGGGGAAGAGAAACATGGAGGCCCAATAGTCCTGAAGAGTGGCTAAAACAACTCTAACAAGAACACGTCTACCTGCATATGGGAGTTTTCTGGCCCCTAGTCTTCTGATTCTTTTTATGAATTTCTTCAGCAGAGGTTGACAATCCTTCAAAGTCTGTTTGGATGACTTTATAGGAACCCTAGGTATTTGAAGGGCAGTTTCCCTTCCTTACAGCCAGACACTTGGATAATGTCTTGTTTTATACTATCTGTAACTCCATTAAAGTAAACATTGGACTTACCCTGGCTCATTTTCAGACGAGAAGATTTGGAGAAGGTAACAAATGTTCCGAGCAAGATCATCATTGACTTAATGTCTCCTTTAGTGAAGAGAAGTAAGTCATCAGCAAACAGTAGACATGATAGCTGCATTGCTTGGCATGGGGGGTGAAATATGAAATCCATAGTGATTAGGTTGTGGTATGCCTGAGCATTCTTGTCAAGTAGTTCATACATATGGTAAACAGCAATGGTGATAGAGGGTCTCCATGTCGCCCTCTTCTCCTCTGAAAGAAGCCAAAGTTGTCTCCATTCAGGTTTGGTGGGAAAGTTGCAGTGGTGACACACTACATCAGTAGAGTCTGGAAATGCGCAGGAAAATTGATCTAAGAGAGTTGAGCAGTTGCTTAAGAAACTTCTCTCACTCTTCTTACAAACTCCTTCCCAATATATGATTCATTCTTATAGTAAGAAATTGAATCAAAACTACTTGATATCTTTTCGTTCATTCTTACAATAAGAAATTCATTCTTACACACTCGGTCTCTATATACCATACTCCCCCTCTTTATTTATGGTTGATAATGCATGTTTTTCATTCAAGTTGTTGGTTATGCATGTTCGATAATCTGACAATCCAGTTAATGATGTTGATTTGGAAATGTCATATATTCTTTATATTTGTGCTTTGTTTACGAATTTTGGTGAATCCACTTGATATATTTCCGTTCACTCACTCTCTCTCTCTCTCTCTAATAAATATGTTTTTGATGAGAAAATCAATTCTACCATGTCGTTTAAATTAGCAAGTTGACTCAATCAAACACTATTTATAAAAACGTAGTTTAATGGAAAGCAAAGGATCGAATCCACAGGGAATGAAACTAAAAGAGTAAAATGGAAACTATGACTAAGGCCTTGTTTGGGAGACAATGGATTGATATTGACAGAAGCAGATTTGACTAGCAGAATCAATTGACAATTTTGACTAGCATATTTAATTAGCATCAATTTTTTTAAGTGGTGTTTGGTAATTAGCAGTTTTATATTAGTGGATTGTTTAATTGCTATATAAAATGACCAAAAAGGACCTAAACAAATTTTTGATTACATATATGTCAACATACATCGCACCAACAATTTAAATAATATGGTCGATTTCTAACACTAGCCATTAAAGTTGAACAAATATTATCACGGAGAGTTGATATTTTTTGCGTTTCTGTAGTCTCTACTAGAGACATAGCAATTCAAATCATCAAACATAGATAACACTCCATGGAATCGTAAAAAAAATGAAAATTGATTCAATTGAAATAACCAAACATGAATTAATTAGTGCAAGAATTCATTGCATCTCAAATTCATGCATAAAAAATCAAAGAGGAGAGGAAGACGTACTTAGAAAGATGAATTCATGAAAGTGTTGACAATAATGAAAATAGAGTTTAGTTTGCAAAGGGGTTAAAAGGTAACAAATTGTCATTTACCAAACACTATCATTGACATATTTCTTGGTCAAGCATGCTATTTTCTCTCGATATGTTGTTTTTTACGAGTCCGACATTTACCAAACACCCACTAAAACATGCAAAATCAAACCCAAGAACTAAAATAAACACAAAATATGCATAACACAAGAATTGGGGGTTTGAGATTGGTTAAAACTAAGACTATGCTTGAATTTAACAACTAAACAAAGATTGATCAAATTAGTGGTAAAAACTTATGGTGAGTAAAATCTTGGTGTAGTTTCCACTTTTCATCCCTAATTAATTATGTAAGCTTAAGCCTCTCTACCCACTTTCCTCTATCAACCTAATACACTAATTGCAAGATAATGATGATTAAGGAAATAAGTCATCCCCAAGCCACCCTACTCAATATATATGTATATATATATCCACCATTTATCAACTAAAACCCATTGACATACTTGAAGTTGAGATCATTAAGATAAAACCAAGCAATTAGACTAGGGTCGACAACAATCATTGAATATTCCATCACATGGGTGTCAACATTCAAAATCCTACTATCATCAATTTCTTCTAGAAAGCAAGTCAAGAAAAATTCAAGTTTAAAGTAAGTCAAGAAAAATTCAAGTTTAAAGTAAGTCAAGAAAAATTCAAGTTTGCCTCACACAGTTTAAGATTAGCTAAAACCACCAACTACTAAAAGACACCAAATACTACCAAATAATATATTCAGTGGACACTCCCTCCCTATACAGATTCAGTACTACCAAATACTAAAAGACACATCTTTTTTCGAGCAAATAATATAAAATTTATACTTTAATGATAGCATTTTTTTACTACAAATCTAATTATATTTGGATACTATAATTACCAAAAATAAGAGTTATCATTAATCCTCAGGTAGAATAAAAAATCTCTTGATTCTCATATGTATTGTCTTAAATTGTTTGTTCGAAAAAGATGATGCACTTTTTTTATTATGTAGTTTTTCTCACATTAAAAAAGTAATGTAAGTAGTGAATTTATTTTACTAATATTTATTTTTTAATATGTGGTAGTGGTTAATCTACTACATACATAAACAGTAAAATTGTTCCATCGAAACATTATAGTAACGTGATGGGTTTTATAATTATAAATAAGAGTTGCTATTGGTTGCTAGGTATCAGTAAAAAATATTTTGAGTCTCATAAATATTTGTAGACACCCGCATGTTGCTTGCTCGTGTCTGTAGCAATCTCCAACAAAACACCCGATGATGATCGGACGTTAACATGCATCAATACGCTCGAATATGGGCTCAGAGTCAATAGTATTCGACGTGGGCACTTAACGGAGTACAAATATCTCAAAACCAACCTCAAATCCAGACTCAGTGGGTTATTTCCAATAAAATAAAAGCTACTTTGAGCCAAAATTGTCATCGGGGACAAAACCGTTAGAGCTGATCAAATGGCCCAGGCCCGACGACTCAACCCGACCCGGCCCGATTTTCTTACGGGCTTGGGCTGTCGTGTTGGCCCAAAAAAACCCGACCCGATCTTAGCCCGATATAAATTTTGGGCCGGGTATGGGCCGACCTCAAAGCCCGAATTTTGACCCGGCCCGGCCCGACTTTTAAAAAAAAACGTAATTTATGTTTTTAAACTTTTAAACTTCTTTTATGTGAAAATTCATGTGTTTTTTATCCCAATTTTTTTTAAAAAAAAGTTGTGCAATTTTTGTATGGAAGTTTATGTTTTTTATGTGTTCATAGTTATTATACACGGACACTAATAACGTGTGTGTGTGTGTGTGTGTGTATTTGTACTGTGATATGTTAGTGTGACACATAATAATACGAAAAATTGTCCAACACTAAAACTATGTGTGAAATGTCTAATCGAGGACTCGAGGTAAACTTTGTTCATATTTCTTAATACGGAGTATTGATATATCATTATGTACTCTAGTCGTCTGATTAATTTCGAGTAAATTTTAGTAAAAAAGGGTTTGTTTATTAGTCGGGTCGACTGCGGGCAAAAAACTTGATTAAATGTTGGTTAATTTGTGCTAATAAATATTTTTGTTAAGGTGACGTAAAAAAAAAATTAACTTAATCCTGAACAATCGTTGTGACCAGAACGAGCCCGAAAAGCCCGCAAGCCCAAAAAACCCCGAACGGGCCGGTTTGGGCCTTACAAATCGGCCCGTTTGGTGGGCCCGACCCGACCTGACCCGCAAGGTGGGCTGTAATTTTATGGCAAAGCCTGGCACAAACCCGACCCAACCCGGTCCATGATCACCTCTAAAAACCGTCTTTGTCGACCGAGTCAAACCTGGTTAAAGTCGAAACCCGCGCGAAAACAAAGTAAGCCACAATAGCGTCCAAATACACAAATCATAACAAAGTCAACCGTATGTATCCAATCATACCTCAAATAACACTGATAACAATCCGTATTTTGAGCAACTTCCGATACGCGCGATTTCAACTGCCTGAGACCAGACGCCTCAAACCTGAGTCGCCCCAGGTGAGGCGCCTCAATATCAGGTCGCTGGCCTTGAGGCACCTGAATTTCGAAACCAGAAACATTTCGCAAAATTCTATAAATACACCCTTATGTGCACCATTTCAAGGGTCGACATTTAAATTTTCTCATCCCGAATACAAAAGTTTAAGAGCTTTACCTCCTTCACACACATTCGAAATAGCAACAAACACAGCCTAACTCTTCTTATATACCTCGAGTTGCTCCCGTGTCTACGACGATACTCTGCGAGCCCGAATTTCGAAGCACTTGACATGTAGGTTGAGGGTGTCCAAATCTCATTTCTAATCTCCAAACTCGTTTATTTATCATATTCTAACTATACTAACATTTCATTATCGCATACTGACATTTACTTTTCATTCCTAACATCTAACTCCTAACTTTCCAACGATAAAATACTCACACTTTACGTAACGAGTACTAAGGGTGACGAAATAAGGAAATCCAAACACAAGAGTATTGCACTCGCGTCGCCCATCGCTTATCTTGTCACCCCGCGTATTTGGTTGTTTAAGGCGCGTCAACCCCCTAAAATACTTTTACGCTTTCGTTCTATCACTACCGCGTATATATTTCTTAAAAGCATTTTAACACGACTGGAGTGGGCGTCCAATGACGGTATCGACATCGTGGATCCTAATGGTCAAATTATGATGTTGAGATACGTAGGACCTAATGCCTACGAGGACAAGTTGTTATCAATTCCGGATAAACGCCATATGACGCCAAATTCGCGCATCATGGACCCATGGTCAATGTCGATGTCGAATAGTTCAAATCGTTTAATATGAATCGATTTTCTTTTAAAATGAGCGCATCCGACTAAAGTTTCTGCCCAAAGTCCGCATACCCATCAGACAGGGCGCTAGGGTGGTGGCACCTCACACTTGAGCCGCACCACCCCAAGCGCCTGAAGGTCAGGGCGCCCCAGGGCAGACGTTTGGCCCTCGAGTTATGACGTGATCACGGAATACTTCGTCGTATGTTTTTGATTTAATTAATAAACGTCGCTCTGAATGTTTGATATCGATTCTATAATCAAATGTCATGCATGAAGAGTCACCAAAAATCGGGCTAATACGAAACCTAATGATGTCAATCCGAGCATCGTACGGTCCACGAGACCCGACAATAACGCCGCTATATGGAAGACTACGATATTCGTGTTAAGTCGATATATTCGATTCAAATCATAAATCGGGACAATTAAGGACAAGTACCCAATTAAGGTCAAAACGAGGTATCCTAGACTAACAACGTAGTCAAACAACGATACAAGTTTCATCTAGGGAACTACACTTGCGACGCAAGTCAATACGTGTTAATCTATCACGTATTTCCTCCTAAGTCCACATCCCATATCAATTTTCAATCTATTATCGTTTTCCCTTTACGACTTTGAATGAATGCCTCACGATATTAACTCTATACCGACGACTCCCTAGTCGGACTCGGTATTCGATGAATCAAGGCAACCAAATTTCATTAGGATAAGTTGGGACGAGACTTCGAGGCCTTGAAATCAAGCTAGCATCATGCTTTGGTCCCATACGCTGTCGGTTCTGACGCCCTAGTGCTCGCGCCTGAAGACTGGGATGTCGAGCTCCCTGCGCCTGACTTCCCGGTCGCACGGGCTTGCGTACCCGAGCTTCTGTTCTGTGATCAATATGCAACATAATGCGTGACTGATTGGAGTCTGTCCAATCGTTTGGTTTACGATTTCTATTTGCGTTTCTATTTACGAGTCCATATATAGTTTACGTTTACCGTTTCTAACTCGATATTACAATTGCTTGTCGTATTGTGAATTCTGGTTTGTATTCCGCCCGTGTAACTTGTAACCTCTATTTTCAAGTTGTTTAATTCATTGCGTGGCATTTATCGCTTTTAAATGAACTCACAAGCTTAAAACAACTCCAACATATTTCAAGATACATTAAACGACGTAGCTAACACATATTTCACATGTATAGCCTAAAACAATGGTTGTTATACATTTTTATCGTCTTACTAAGGCGCGTACTTAAACACCAATCGACATATTAGTAGAGGCCGCTATGTGCGGAAATAGATGTTTTGATGAAACTTAAAATAAATGAGCTTCGAGCCAAGAATAGAAATTCGAGCTTAAATATAAATAAATAAAAAGAAATTAGAATTTAAATCGCCAAAATAACTTTCGATAAGAATTAAATTAAAGGTATAAAATAAATCGAAACACAAATAGAAATATGTTTTTAAATATAAGAAGAGTTTCCGAGACAAATAGAATTTTAGGAGTTTGAAACGATTAAACGATAAGTCCACCCTTCATAATTACGGGGCGAGCATTTTTTTACTCCCGACAGGTGTTATCAAACAAATAGAAGGCGTTTGCAGAACCTTTCTCTGGGAAGGCGGGACAACCTATACGAGGCCTCCTCTCGTGCCTTGGAGGAAAGTTTGCGTCCCTTATAAAGAAGAAGGACTAAATTTGACGCAATGTTCAAATTGGAACAAAGCGGCAATTGGAAAACTGGTTTGGTGGGTAGCGAGACACCCGACCAAACTCGGGTTGCTTGGGTCAATTTGGTATATCTGAAAGGACAACCATGGCTCCAGTATTGCCCTCCTGCGGATGTAGGATGGGGATGGAGACGGATTTGCAAGGTGAAAGACAAGCTCAAAAATGGAATTGAAAGTGGGGAATGGAATGATACTAACCAGTACCACGGCTAAAGGCTACCATTGGATCATAGATAAGGAAGAAGAAGTAGATTGGCATAGACTGGTATGGAACAAATGGACATTACCGAAACATAGAATGATTGCGTGGATGTATCAACATAACACAATGAACACGAAGGTCAAGTTACACAGACTGAATGTGACGTCTAATGAGTTATGCAGCATTTGTGGTGTACATGAAGAGGATATCGAGCATCTATTTTGGGAATGTGAGTATAGCAGTCGAATACTGAAGAGCATAGCAAATTGGATAGAGCAAGATCTCAGCAGAAAGGTTACTAACGAATGGCGGGATAGGATGAAAGGCAGCAAATTGCAGCGAACAATGGTCAATAGTGTGATTAATGCTTCCATATACAACATATGGGAACAAAGAAACAAGAGTAGAGTGAATGGTGTGCTACTTCAGCCTCATGTAACGAGTAGGAATATGATTAAGGAGCTTAAAATTTATTTCAATAATGTTCAGAAAGGCAAACTTAGTGCTAGAGATGACAATTTCATCTCTAGAATGTTGGGCAACTAATGTATATTTGATTTATTCATTTATATAATACTTACACTTTCCCAAAAAAAAAGAATTACGAGTTAAATCGTAAACAAAATAAAAATACGAACATAACTTTAATTTAATTTTATTTATAAAATCAGGGGTGTTACAATCTTCCCCACTAAAAAGAAGTTTCGTCCTCAAAACTAACAAAAACATAATAATAGAATGGAAAACAAAGTTATATCACCTAAACAAAAGTAGAATGCTTAAATCGCATCACAATCTCGGTTTAAAAATTTTTACAACTTCAAACGTGATATGGAATTAAAATCGAAGATACAAATTTATTTCAAGATAAGTTTCGCTCCGCTACCCGAAGTTTAAAATCATTTAAATTAATAAAATCGTAAGTTAAAATTATTTGATAAAATAATGACAATAAATAATATTGGTAAACGAACTCGAGGGGTAGAGTACCCAAATATTTTCAAAGCAACAGTAAAATGATTAAGAATTTCGACAATATTTTGTTTTAAGACCAAATAAAAATTTGAGAAATCAAATTTTGTAGTTAAAAAATAAAAATCGAACCAGTCGTTAAACGTTTTCAATAACACATTTAATATCGACAATAAAACAAAAACTTAGACATGCAAAGTTTTTCGAAAATTTTAAACCGTTTTACCTAATAATCTTATAGAAAGCTAAATATTAGCAATTATGAAAATTTCCGTAAAATTTAAACATGCTTGAAAATTGAAATTTGAAACAATAAATACTTTAAAATAAATTATTAAGACCTTTTGAAACAGGACTAAACATATGTTATCAACCAAAAACAAAAACGAAGTACAAAGTTTTGAAATTTGTAACTTAAAATGTTAAAATTTCACGATAACCCAAAATTTTAAATTAGTCAATCTTTTCATAACATAGTGTGGACATGACATAGGTCCACCCCGACGCGGCGACGCGCGGGTTTGGGGAGGCGATAGAATTTCCATATGAGATGGATCGAATAGAGTTTTAAATCGAAGTAGGAGTCGCCACCGAATTTTATGGTTATTCGGAACCATTCGAACCCACTCTATGTCGTAGTGGGCCATATTTAAAACATGGCCCATTTCCGATGTCAGAGTTTATCGGGTTCGTCCCTTAGCATTTCGATACCGATGCCGACTTGCGCGGTTAATCGTATATTGAATGACTCTCGCTGCCAATGGATTCGGACATCCGGAAACCATGGTTCTGAGTAAGGGGTGAGGGTACGTGTTGGGAAGCTCATTCAGAACACCCAACCCCGCCCGCACTTAGCGGCCTTTACTAAGATATCGTTCGGTTTTGTGTACACGCGCTAGTTCGACGATTGAATGATATGCAGAGATTATTTTCCTAAGACATGTGAGGAAATAAATAAATGGGTTGCTAAGTCGTTTAATGCATGTTAAACTAATAACGTCAAAGTTATTTTAGCATGTGAGTTTGTTTTAGTCTAATAAAACAAAGAAATAAATAAATTGCTACAAACACGAGAAAACGGGTTAGTAACGATTGAAATAATATAGTAAATAAATATACGAGATCGAGAAAATAAATATCAATCGAAATCTTGAAAAATATTGTTGAAACGCGGTTTTGTATAAAAAAACGAAACTCGAAAAATAAAAAAATGAAGAAAAGACGGGTCACGGCAGCTGGCCGCGCGGCTCGCCCGGGACGCCGGCGAATCGCGTGGCAGCCTGTTTCGGAAACGGTTTTTGGAAATTTTTTGATTAAATCGCGTACGAATATTGCATAATTCGTACTCAACTTAATATTCTCGATATTCGTTATATTCGATAGTTGACTACGAAATTAATATCGAATATTTGGAATAGTTTTAGAAAGGAAATAAATTTTAGAAATCGTTTCGTAGAATAATAAAAATAAAACGATCGAAAAACTAAAAAAAAGGTCTCGGATCACAGACTCGTGCGCGAGTCGCCTGGGCATGGCGCGACTCGCGTGTGGGTCTGCCCGTCTTTATTGTTTTTGTCGAAAATCGTTAATCTTATAAATCGCGTACAAATATGGATTAATTTATACTCGATTTATATTTTCGATATTCGTCGTATTCGATATTCGATTATGTAATCGATATTGAATAGTCGGAACGGTTTTAGAAAAGGTTTTGGAAAAGTTTATTTTGAACGAAAAGGTTTTTTAAAAAAAGATTTTGAACGAAAAAAGATGTAACGATTTTTTAAAATCGTCGAAATCTTAATATAATTCTTTTCGATACAATATTCGATTATAGAGAATCGATATCATATTTTTAAGAATGTTTGATATAAAAATAGTTTTTATTAATAGTATCGATATTAGAAAATAAAAAAAGACCGACGAAAGACCCATAAAAAAACGAGAAGAAGAGAAGAGAAGAAGGAGAAGCGGGTTCGATTTACACCCTCAACCTACATGCTTTGTTTTCTCGGGATAAGGCTCGTCGGAAAGTGGCTTAGACTTAGGAGCGTCGAGATGATGAGGATGAGTTTAGGGTGTCGGTTTGGATGGGTGGTTTGGGCGTCGGGTTTGGCCGGACGGTAGGACAGTTTCTCGGGACTTCGAGGCTTCGGAAAGGTGTCGGGATTTGCTAGATATCGAGGATGTATGAAAACCGTGTTATGAGGCTGTAAAAACCGTGTTAATTGGCTGTTTTTCCATTGTTGTGATTTTGTGTTCTCATGTGTGTTGTGTGTTAAAAGTGTTGGATGAGAGGTCCTATTTATAGGAATTCCCGACCTTGGCTTAGGAGAGTTTGAATACCGCTTAGGATAGGAAACGTAGGAGTTTGAGAAGCATGAGAATTCCGCTTTCTTGGCCAAGAATAAAAGGGTATCTCGGCTGGTTGGGGGTGTGTTGGCCGAGTATTTGCACTCGGTCGAGTGTTTGAATCGGTCTTCGAATAGGATTCCTACTTGAGATCGAATTCTACTTTAAACGGAATTGTTTATTATTTTGTGAAGCTGAAATTTTGTAGGAATTTGGGTAGGAATCAGCCGTGTGAGGTGTCACGGCTGACTCACGTGTCTCGAAAAATCTTTGACCGGGTTTTGACTCGGTCGCTAAAAGACGGTTTTACCCTTGGTGACGGTTTCGACCCAAATTAGTGTTATTTGACTCGAAACGACCCACTGGGCCTGAATTTGAGGTTGGTTTTGTAAGATTTGTACTCCTTAATAAGTCTAAACCAAATGTCCATGATTACAAGCCCATATCCGAGTTTATCAAAGCACGTTTACGTTCAATCATCATCGAGTGTTTGGCGGGAACTACTATAGACACCTGGCGGTCAAAATGTGGGTGTCTACAGAGCCCCCACTCTGACTGAGGCTTGGACAAGGCAAAAGTCAGAGTAGCCACCAGGTCAATCAAGGATTAAAACCTGGCAGACTTCCGATCGGGTCGTTTAGAGTCCATTAGACCTGCGTGAAGGGCTCGCCAGCCATAAGATAGAAATCATACCTGGGTTGATGCTGATAATGTCGTGGGGGCTTGCCTTGGAAGCCATGGGTATACCTGTTTACAGGTACATCCTGTCTTAGAATTGCGCGGGAGCTTGCCTTGGAAGCTATGGGTATATCTGTTTACGGATATAAAATGTCGCCTGGACTTTCCACTGGGGAACTTTTCTTAGAATTTCTCGGGAGTCTTGGGTGTACCTGTATGCTGACATAATCTGTATGTAACATTTAAGTGAAACACCGACTCATGCTGGGGAAGAAATGACGATTTTTTTCGAAATTTTTTGAAAAGAGGAATGCTGATTTTTTTTTTTGAAAAGCTTGGAAATAAGGATGCTTGGGATGACTTTGATTCCTAATTGGATTCTGACACGGATTCCTGGAATTTCCTGGTTAGGCCTGTATGCCTAGATGAAGCAGGGGAGGTGCTATAAAAGTCTTATTCCTGTGATGACTAGGAAAAGGGATATTCTCTATTATAAATAGAGGGCTTCGGCTTCTTATTTTTCATATTCTAACCCAAATCTTTTCTTTCATCTTAAAATCCCTTAGACTTTTTAGGATAAATAAAAGAAACTATTCTCGCAATGGGTATCGATCATTTGACTGCGATGCTTCAGGCGTGGGCCCAGGATTTTCGAGATGAAGATAAAGTTCAGCTAACTCAAATGGGAATTGTGGCTTTATTCCCACTTCAGCGACTTAGGGTAGATTCGCATTTCCTTGATGCTTGCTTAGCCTTTTGGGATACTACCCACCATGTTTTTGCATTTTCTCGAGGAGAAATGTGTCCCCTTCCCGAAGAAATTGCGGCTATAGGCGGTTGGTGCCCTAACGCTCGGCCTGCTATTCCCTCATTTTATCCTGACCCAAGGAGGAGGTTAAGGGACTTTCTAGGCCTGTCGCATGCTGAGACAGCCCGTATGGTGAAGGGAGATTCAGTTTCCCTATTTGACTTGGCTGACAAATTCATGGACCCAGTTGGTGAAAGAATTACTTCTACCCATAGGCGTAGGGCTTTTGCCTTTTGTATGCTACATAGATATGCCTTTGAGGGTCGGATGGATGTTGACTCCTGCCTAGGTGAGATCAGGCTAATCAGCATAGTTGACCAAATGGAGACAGGTCACAGCCCGGCTTGGCTGATAACTGGGGATATTATTATGGGCCTTGACGCTAGAAGACTCGACCCGGATCGTCAATTGACAGGGAGCATTCGTCTTCTGCAGGTATTTAACCGTTTCTTTCGAATAATTGCCCGATTTCCCGATTTTTGCGGTAATCTTGAATTTTTCGGAATTTTCCGGAATTTTCAATTTTTCCTGATTTTTCGGAATTTTCAATTTTTCATAATTTTTTTTTTGAAATTTTCGAATATTTCCAATTTTTACGAAAATTTTGATTTTTCGAATTTTCGATTTTTGATTTTCCAAAATTTTTGCTGATCTGGTTATCCGAGCGTCTGTCGATCATAGAGCCCCCGGTGAACATATCCAGATATCGTAGCTGTCAGATCGGTTCAAGGTCTCGCCGAATAAGATCAAGTCATCACATAACTCAAAAATATTGGGATGAAGAGCTAACGTTCCATGGTGGGCCTTTGATTAGGTGGAATGTCATCTGGTGGTTCCTTTTGAGGCTGACGGGGTTAGCTAGGAGGGACAAGGCCCGTTATCTGGTGATCCTGTCTTTGGACTGGACTGTCCATATCTATCCGGACCGTATTCTAAAACAGTTCGGTTCGTTTCAGCAAATCTCTGAGACTGAGGCAATTATTAGCGTTTCGATCCAATTGACGAACGCTATGTGTGACACGTGGCTACAGCGATGGTTCACCCGTGTCATATGGACTATACCTCGTCCTTGTCAGACCACTTGGGTTTCTGAATCCTACCGAAAATGGACTTTTGAGGAATCCCAGGAGACCCGTGAAACTTTGAAGGCTGAAGAAGCTCTTGACTTGGCCCGCCGAGAATCGGCCAAAGACAACAGGCGGTTCTTCGAAGAGACTCCAACTACCTTTGCTGAGCCGGGGTCGGGTTCTAAGTCAAAAACTAAGACTCAGGCTAAAGAGACCGGTGCTAGTGATTTGGAGAGAAGACTTGGACCGAAGCTAGCAGTCCAAGACAGGCTGGGTCCGCGTGATAACGAGATGACCGGGGAATCAAGTTTGAAAAACGAGCCCGGGTTAAGGAGGTTCCCTTGGTGATTAGGGAGCGTTCACCTCCACCTCGATGCCGATGGACCGAAAAGGAAGCTAAGGGCAAAGGGAAGGGAAAAATGCCCTAGTTTTTTATTATTTAAGTACTATTATTATTGTGTGCTGATTTTTTTTATTTTCTCCTTTTTTTTTGAAATAAGTAAGAAAAAGGTTTATTAAAGAACCGTTCCTGTTTTCTTTTCTCGATTGCAGTGGTTGTGCCCTTTTGAGGGGCTGCCTACGTATCCACAATAAATGGAATCAAACCAAACGTAGTTCAGACCGAATTAATTTGCAATTTCGAGACACATCAAGACTATTGGTTCAAGATGTTTGTAACAGTAGAATAGGTAATTCTAGCTTTTGACTTGTCTTTAAAAGTTTGAAAAAAGATGTTTTTAATAAATTTTTGCAAATGACATTGAGAAAGGTGGGTTAGGGGTAGTAGCGCTTCATTTGGTCCAGGTTAGTTGGGTTGACAAACTCGTTCCCGTCCAGATCTGTTAGCATTACCGCTCCACCTGATAGAATCTTCTTTACCAGATATGGTCCAGCCCAGTTAGGTTTGAATTTTCCCCTTGGGTCTACTGGCAATAAAGCTCGAACTGACTTGAGAACCAAATCTCCTTCTTTGATGTTTCTGGGCCTCACCCTTTTGTTGAAAGCCCGTTGGATTCTCTTCTGATAGATTTGAATATTATTGAGGGCACGAGATCGTTGTTCGTCTAAAAGGACTAGCGAGTCATATCGTGCTCGAACCCAATCAGCTTCAGGTACTTGACTCTCAAGTAGGATCCTGAGTGATGGTACTTCTAACTCAACGGGTTGGACTGCTTCCATGCCTTATGTAAGGTAATACGGTGTTGCCTCGGTCGCAGTACGAATCGAGGTCCGATATCCCCAAAGTGCGAATGGTATTTTGTCGGGCCAGTCCCGGTGATTATCAGCCATCTTTTTGAGTATGGTGATAATTGTTTTATTAGCCGCTTCTACCGCTCCATTTGTTTGGGGTCGGTAGGGTGAAGACGTACGCCTTTGAATTTTGTACTTAGTCAGCAAGGCTGCTGTTTCGGCTTGAAAATGGGTCCCGTGGTCACTAATGAATTCATGAGGGATCCCATACCGGCATATTATCTTATTTTGAATGAACTTGGCAACATGGCTAGCGTTGAGAATACGATAGGATTCGGCTTCGACCCATTTGGTGAAATAGTCGATTGCTACCAAGATGAAGCAGTGTCCTCCGGTTCCCGAGGGGTTTATCTTCCCAATTATGTCGATTCCCCATGTTGAAAATGGCCAGGGTGACGTCATGGTGTATAGCAGGGATGGCGGCATATGTTGTACATTGGCAAAAATCTGACAATTATGGCAATGTCTAACATACAGCTGGCAGTCAGTTTCCATGCTATTCCAGTAGTAACCGAGCCTCATGATTTTCCGGACCAGCATCTGGGCATTCATGTGTAGACCGCATTCGCCATCATGTACTTCGGCCATAACTTTTTCGGCGTTGGTTTTGTCGACACATCGAAGGAGAGCCCCCTGTGCTGTCTTTTTGTAAAGTTGCCCATCGTCGGTGCGGATGAACTGGGTTGCCAGTCTTCGCAGGGCCTTTTTGGCTCGGTTGTCAACTCCGGGTGGATATTCCCCGGTTGCTAGGTATGTCAGCACAGCTTGATACCACGACTCAGGATCAGGTATCTCGATTTCTTCGATGTCGTGAATATATGTTGGCTCGGACCGTCTTTCGACACAGATTGGCATACTGGTCATATGATCGGGAATATTTAGCAAAGATGCCAGTTTTGAGAGTGCATCTGCGAATTGATTTTCTTCCCGAGGTAGGTATATATATTCTACCTTGTGGAATTGTTTTTCAAGATTCCTTACTCGTGCCTGGTAGGCCACGAGATTAGCATTTCGAGTTTTCCATTTTTGGAGTGCTTGATTAATGACCAGAGATGAATCACCGTGTACTCGGAGGTTTGTGACCCCTAAGTCGGCGGCGGCTTGTAGCCCGTGGATACATGCTTCATACTCAGCAGCATTATTAAATCCCAACTCCAAATCCTCGGAAATTGGATGCCCCATCAAAGTATAAGTCCCACGCTTCGGTATCAGTGTGGAAAATGTCTTCATCCGGGAAGGACCAAGTGTCGGTGTGTCCTTCTTCGGTTATGGGACTGTCAGCGAGAAATTCGGCTACTACTCGTTCTTTGATGGCTTTCAGTGGTACGAATTTTAGGTCGAATTCTGCCAACATTAGGGTCCATCTTGATATCCTGCCATTGAGGATGGGCTTTTTGAAGAGGTAGTTGATTGGATCCATTCTGGATAGTACTTGTACCTCGTAACTGAGCATATAATGTCAGAGCTTTTTAGTGGCCCAGACCAAAGCTAAACATGTTTTCTCAAGCATGGTGTATTTACACTCGTACTCTAAAAACTTCTTGCCGATGTAGTATATGGCTCGTTCTTCGGAATTGACCGTTTGAGCTAGCATAGCCCCCATGGCTGTCTCTGTCGTGGTTAGGTATAGCGACAAAGGCAAACCGTGCTGAGGTGGCATCAAGACCGGTGGTGAAGACAAGATTTCTTTGATTCTATCGAAGGCTGCTTGACATTTATCGTCCCATAGTAACCGTTCCCCTATTTTTAGCTTCTTAAAGATCCGTTCACACACCATGGTTAGCTTTGAAATGAACCTACTAATGTATTGGACTTTTTCGAGAAACCCTCTTATCTCCTTTTCGGTTTTAGGGGGCTGCATCTCGGTGATGGCCTTGATTTTGGCTGGATCGACTTCGATACCTCGTTGGCTAACGATATGACCCAGTAATTTGCCAGATGTTACCCCGAAACTGCATTTCTGAGGGTTTAGCCTCATGTTGTATTTGCGTAATCGGGTGAAGAACTTTCTCAGGGCGGTGATGTGACCGTTCCTGTCTTTGGATTTGATGATCATGTCGTCCACGTAGACTTCCACTTCTTTATGCATCATGTCATGTAATAAAGTTGTGGCAGTTCGTTGATAGGTGGCCCCGGCATTGATGAGACCAAATGGCATAACAGTATAGCAGTAAGTACCCCAAGGTGTAATGAAGGTGGTCTTATCCATATCTTCTTCTGCCATTTTTATCTGGTTATATCTCGCATACCCGTCCATAAATGATAGAAGGGCATGATCAGCTGTGTTATCCACCAGTATATCGATGTGTGGTAACGGGAAATCGTCTTTCGGGCTCGCCTTGTTAAGATCCCGAAAGTCTACACAGACACGAACCTTACCATCCTTTTTAGGGACCGGTACAATGTTTGCGACCCAATCTGGATACTCGGAGACTCGTATGAACCCAGCTTTGAATTGTTTGTCGACTTCCTCTTTGACCTTGAGGGACCATTCGGGCCTCATGCGTCGGAGTTTTTGTTTAACCGGCTTGAACCCTTCCTTGATTGGTATATGGTGCTCGGCTATTTCGCGATCGATCCCCGGCATGTCCTTGTAGGACCATGCGAAGACGTCTTTGAATTCTTGAAGGAGAACTATGAATTGTTGTTTCTCCTCAGGATCTAGGGATAATCCTACCTTAAGCATCTGAGGTTCTATGGTTGTTCCCACGTTGATGAATTCGGTTTCTTCGATTACCGGATTACGGGATTCCCTTTGCTCTAGTTGCTAGATCAGATGTGGAGGCAAGGATTCATGTTCGTCGGGTTTCTCAATGTCATTGCACATAAAATTTTTGAAATTGAGAAAGTTTTGAAAACGAGACAAGTCGTAAGGCAGAACGGTTGTTATTATTGATCATAAATTGGGAAAAGAGCTCGAAAAGAGCTGCCATCTGATCGCTAGTCAGTGGCGGGATAGGTAGAGTGCCCGGGACAGACCCCGAGGCACCAGGAATAGCTAAAGGGAGAGGGGGAGTTACAAGACTGACCCTAGCACCGGACTCACTAGACTCAATCTTAGACTCTGACTCGGACTCCGACTCGGACTCAGACTCAGATTCTGGCATCTCTCCTTCCCCTGTGATCAGCTTGTAAGTCCTTCCTTGGCTGTCAGTCCATTTGACAGTTTTTCTCCAAGCTCTGGTCCCGGACCCGACTTCTGAGATTAGCTTAGACGGGTCAAAGGTGCGACTGCGGAGAATGAGGCTGACTAGCTCTTCCTTCGGTGTTGGGACCGCGAGTTCCTCTCCAAAAAGTAGCCCTAGCGCGGGCTCAGCATTCTTAGCATCTTCGGACTGGATGAGAGCGAAGATGTCGTCCGGTATGTAGTTGCAGTCCTGGGCCAAGTGGGTCCCAGGGCGTGTGGTGGCAGGCCGATATAGGCCAGTTTGGACAGTCTCGAATACTGGAGTGACGAAGATAACCTTACCGGTTTCAGTTTGACCCATGTTTTCCGGGGTTAGGGTGTAGCCCAAGCCTGTTTGGGTCCTCCCATTGTCCAGAACTTCGAGGATTCTTCCTGCAGGGAGATCGGGCCTTGATGTAACCCCAGGTAGAAAGCCCAGATTCTGCAACATCCGGTCAAGGTGGACCGTGAAGTAAGGACGGAAGAGATGATCTTCTTCGATGGCTCCTACGAAGTCGAACCCCCAGAGATCGGTGCGGCCCGAAGTGTTGCAGTTAGCCACAGTCATAGGTGTAGCTTCTAAAGTGATGACGGTATCATGCAAAGGTAGTTTGATTTTCCGATGCAAAGTGGAGGATACAGCCCTGGTTGCGTGGATCCAAGGTCTTCCTAAAAGAAGGTTAAAGGAAGAAGTTACGTCGATCACTTGAAACTCCAGCTCTTTCCCTATCGGGCCCGTTATGATAGTGAGTTTTGTGGCTCCAGCTACTGACTTTAGGCTTCCGTCGAAAGCCTGAATGGTTTGAGCTGTGGGAATGTAGTCGGCCTCGGTAATGCCGAGGGCTTTGGCGGTCCTCAAGGGGAGGACATTGACTGCGGACCCGTCATCAATCAGGGTCATAGGCAGGTACATTCCACGGCAGATGACCGTGATGTAAAGGGCCATGTTGTGGGCCGGCCCAAATGGTGGTAGATCAGCATTAGAGAAGGTAATCAGTGGGCCTTCCTCTATGGATCTCTCCTTTAGGTGGGGTAGAACCGTGGCTACCATTTCAGCTGGAGTAGCCATGGAGTCGATTTTGACTTGATCGAGGGCCTTAGTGAGTGCCTCTCGATGTTCCTGCGAGCTAACTAGGAGTTGCCATATAGAGAGGTCAACTCGGGTCCTGTTTAGCTGTTTTACAAGAGCCTTTTCAGGAGTTGGTTCTTCTGGGGCGGGCTCTACCTTAAGTGGCTCGGCAATGATGAGGGCTTGACTAGTGGCTAAGGCCTTGGACTTAACCTTCTGAATCTCCTCGGGCGTGATGGGGACAGCTTCCCCTTTGGTGAGGTAGACGTCGTCTTCGTCATCGCACCAAATCCCGTTTATTTGCGGGATAAATGGAGAAATGAGGTGTGAGCAATCCACTATTTCCCCGGAGAAGATGGCGTGAGTGGCCAACGGGTTATCCTTGTTGTTGGGTTTACCGCCGGGCAAAGGGATCTTCCCGCTCTCAATGAGATCTTGGATAAGGTGTTTTAGCTTCCAACATTTCTCGGTATCGTGCCCCTTACCGCGGTGATAGTGACAGTAGGCCTGGAGGTTGTAGGCCTTGGAGCGTCGCTCGACCGGGAGATCAGGTGTTGGGCCTTTCGGGGTGATCAGGCCTTTTGATGATAGCCTCTTCAGGGCATTCTCATAGGTGGTGCCTATGTCGGTGAATACCTGGGGAGTGGTAGTCCTCTGGGACGAGGCATCGAGTGCGTTTACCTCGTCAAAGATGCTGCGAGTGGCAGCAGTAGTTGTGGGCTTGCTTGTTGATGAGCTGGCCCCTTGGTATCCCTTGGTGGAGACCTTAGTGAGGCTTTCCAACCTTAAATCATCTTCGATTCTCGGTCCCATTTCAGTTAGGACCGCGAAGCTAGGTATGATGGCGTACCGGAGATGGACCCGGTAAGCTGGAAGGAGGTTCTTGACGAAGGCTTCAACCAACACTTTTTCACTGGGCTTATCGACCAGTTTGACGCTTTCAGCCCTCCAGCGTTGAAGATATTTCGTGAATCCTTCCTTAGGTTCCTGGGCCATTACTTCCAGGGTGCGCATAGTGGTCTGGATTTCCGTGTTGTCGGCGTAGTTCCGAGCGAATTCCGTTGCCACGTCATCCCAAGTTTTGTATTTCTTGGAATCGAGCCGGTAGTACCAGGCTCTTGGGTGCTTCTCGAGAGAAGAAGCGAACAGGTGCTTGAACATGTTGGACTTGACCCCCTTAAGGGCCATGAACTCTTTGAAAGCCCGGATATGGTGGACCGGGTCTTCAGTACCCTCGAACATTGGCAGACCCGTCAGATTGAGATTGGCGGGTAGTTCATCGGTCAATGGGGTGTAGGTCCGAGCATTCTCCGTATGGATGGAGCTTTGGGTTGTCAGATGGACCTGTTCCTGCAGTTTGTGGACTGCGCTGGCCAATTCAGCTAAAGGCCCAGTAGTATCGACACTGCCACTAGGAGTTCCCTGTTCTATGGCGCTTACCCGGGTGAGGATGGAGATCTGGTCCCCTCTCATCGACGTTATCATGTTTTCCAGCTTGGTCAGTGAGGCCTTCATGTCATCGATGGCTTGTTGCGTCATGGCTCGAGTGTGGGGTGGCCTGTCTGTAAGGGCACCGCGTAATCAGTAACTGACCCAGATCTTAGAATCAAAAGTACATCCCGAGCAAGGAAAAGGTTGGACTAGAAAAAAAAGACTGGAGACTGACTTCTAGACGGAAGACGCGTGGACGATGGGCCTTCCTTAGGATTCGGCAAAGTGGGCCTAGTCCTGTTCGAATGAAGGTCTACGTGTGAAATCCCCAGACTTTGGAGTCTAGTGTGTAAACGGGCTTCCCTTCGTAGGAGTCTGTCCTACGGAGGTGAGCCGTGCCTTGACAAATAAGGCGGACCAGGATGGGGTGGAAACCCGTGATGTAAGATCGACGGAGTTTCGACGCTATAGATTCTAACTTATGACAAGACCCGACACTGCTAAATACGGGAAGTCCTAAGAAAGAGAGGGTTTTGAAATAGGAATTTGGATTTGAAAACCGAGCAAGGTCGGATTGGAAGGCCCGATTTTTTTTGAAAACCGAGAAAAAGGGTTATCGGGCCGAGATTTGAATTTTTTTTTGAAAAGGTTTGGACAGCATACCGGCTAAAAATAGGCTATTTTGAGTCAAAATCATAAGTCCTAAATTCGGCAGCTTTCCGGGTTTTGAAAAAGGATGGATTTGAAAAGGATGCAAGTTTTTTGAAAATGACGGTTTTTGAAAAGACCGAAGAAGATCAAGTAGCATGTAGTCATAGAAACAGTATAACGACGCCATGTATGCTCTTAGTCTAAGTCTCGGTCGGTCGAATAGGGTCTATACCAACAACGATCGCATTCTCGCAAATCAGGACGGACCTCCTAAGCCGAGTTGGTCATAGAATCTGCCGTAAAACCGATGCGAGTTCCGCCATCGAAGTCTTTAGTGCATCCAAGTAGAAATGCACCGTGGTATAGTGGGACGTCGGTCACAAGTAACCGGCCCGGGATAGAATGGGGTTATGCATGAACCATTGAACTAAAACGTGTACATTACTAATCGAACGATTTCTTTTCGAGTCTCACCCTGAGGATGCCGATGGTAAGTGACACATCAGTTAATCCCCAGCGGAGTCGCCAAATTGTGGACATGACATAGGTCCACCCCGACGCGGCGACGCGCGGGTTTGGGGAGGCAATAGAATTTCCATATGAGATGGATCGAATAGAATTTTAAATCGAAGTAGGAGTCGCCACCGAATTTTATGGTTATTCGGAACCATTCGAACCCACTCTATGTCGTAGTGGGCCATATTTAAAACAAGGCCCATTTCCGATGTCAGAGTTTATCGGGTTCGTCCCTTAGCATTTCGATACCGATGCCGACTTGCGCGGTTAATCGTATATTGAATGACTCTCGTTGCCAATGGATTTGGACATCCGGAAACCATGGTTCTGAGTAAGGGGTGAGGGTACGTGTTGGGAAGCTCATTGAGAACACCCAACCCCGCCCGCACTTAGCGGCCTTTACTAAGATATCGTTCGGTTTTGTGTACACGCGTTAGTTCGACGATTGAATGATATGCAGAGATTATTTTCCTAAGACTTGTGAGGAAATAAATAAATGGGTTGCTAAGTCGTTTAATGCATGTTAAACTAATAACGTCAAAGTTATTTTAGCATGTGAGTTTGTTTTAGTCTAATAAAACAAAGAAATAAATAAATTGCTACAAACACGAGAAAACGGGTTAGTAACGATTGAAATAATATAGTAAATAAATATACGAGATCGAGAAAATAAATATTAATCGAAATCTTGAAAAATATTGTTGAAACGCGGTTTTGTATAAAAAACGAAACTCGAAAAATAAAAAAAACGAAGAAAAGACGGGTCACGGCAGCTGGCCGCGCGGCTCGCCCGGGACGCCGGCGAGTCGCGTGGCAGCCTGTTTCGGAAACGGTTTTTGGAAAATTTTTGATTAAATCGCGTACGAATATTGCATAATTCGTACTCGACTTAATATTCTCGATATTCGTTATATTCGATAGTTTACTACGAAATTAATATCGAATATTTGGAATAGTTTTAGAAAGGATATAAATGTTAGAAATCGTTTCGTAGAATAATAAAAATAAAACGATCGAAAAACTAAAAAAACGGTCTCGGATCACAGACTCGTGCGCGAGTCGCCTGGGCATGGCGCGACTCGCGTGTGGGTCTGCCCGTCTTTGTTGTTTTTGTCGAAAATCGTTAATCTTATAAATCGCGTACAAATATGGATTAATTTATACTCGATTTATATTTTCGATATTCGTCGTAATCGATATTCGATTATGAAATCGATATCGAATAGTCGGAACGGTTTTAGAAAAGGTTTTGGAAAAGTTTATTTTGAACGAAAAGGTTTTTTAAAAAAAGATTTTGAACGAAAAAAGATGTAACGATTTTTTAAAATCGTCGAAATCTTAATATAATTCTTTTCGATACAATATTCGATTATAGAGAATCGATATCATATTTTTAAGAATGTTTGATATAAAAATAGTTTTTATTAATAGTATCGATATTAGAAAATAAAAAAAGACCGACGAAAGACCCATAAAAAAACGAGAAGAAGAGAAGAGAAGAAGGAGAAGCGGGTTCGATTTACACCCTCAACCTACATGCTTTGTTTTCTCGGGATAAGGCTCGTCGGAAAGTGGCTTACACTTAGGAGCGTCGAGATGATGAGGATGAGTTTAGGGTGTCGGTTTGGATGGGTGGTTTGGGCGTCGGGTTTGGCCGGACGGTAGGACAGTTTCTCGGGACTTCGAGGCTTCGGAAAGGTGTCGGGATTTGCTAGATATCGAGGATGTATGAAAACCGTGTTATGAGGCTGTAAAAACCGTGTTAATTGGCTGTTTTTCCGTTGTTGTGATGTTGTGTTCTCATGTGTGTTGTGTGTTAAAAGTGTTGGATGGGAGGTCCTATTTATAGGAATTCCCGATCTTGGCTTAGGCGAGTTTGAATACCGCTCAGGATAGGAAACGTAGGAGTTTGAGAAGCATGAGAATTCCGCTTTCTTGGCCAAGAAGAAAAGGGTATCTCGGCTGGTTGGGGGTGTGTTGGCCGAGTATTTGCACTCGGTCGAGTGTTTGAATCGGTCTTCGAATAGGATTCCTACTTGAGATCGAATTCTACTTTAAACGGAATTGTTTATTATTTTGTGAAGCTGAAATTCTGTAGGAATTTGGGTAGGAATCAGCCGTGTGAGGTGTCACGGCTGACTCACGTGTCTCGAAAAATCTTTGACCGGGTTTTGACTCGGTCGCTACAAGACGGTTTTACCCTTGGTGACGGTTTCGACCCAAATTAGTGTTATTTGACTCGAAACGACCCACTGGGCCTGAATTTGAGGTTGGTTTTGTAAGATTTGTACTCCTTAATAAGTCTAAACCAAATGTCCATGATTACAAGCCCATATCCGAGTTTATCATAGCACGTTTACGTCCAATCATCATCGGGTGTTTGGCGGGAACTACTATAGACACCTGGCGGTCAAAATGTGGGTGTCTACACATAGGTTCGGGAAAAAGGTAAATGGATAAATAGAGTCAAGGTCAGCGACAACTTGAAGCACAAATTTTCAAACCCGAAAAAGAAGTCGAAGGGACTGGCCGAAGAAGAAGTAGCAGTATTTAAGAAAAGTTAAGGGGAGGACGAAATAGAGAGTCAAATAGAGCCCTTAAGGATTAGAGAATAAATTAACCAACTCGAGATTCCTATCACGACTCCCACAAACACTGGTTTTTAATTACCATCAAATAATACTAAGTCCAACATTAGGTAAAAGGTTTTCCTACTCAGTCTTAGAACGTCCAAAAACATCAATTGTTACAACCTCCAATAAAAGTCTTTCATGATTATTCACTTGTTCAAACGACACAATACTAATCCTCAAATGCTTTAGAATCTAATCTTATTAGTTAAGATTCCACGGTCAACAGAACACACCCGAATTCTTGATCGGAAAGGCTCCTAAATTCAAAGCTCATAAGCTTTGGACTCGAAGTATACTCCAAATTCTCGAGTAAGGAACACTAAACAAGATCCAAAAATTTAACAATGTTCGGGCATAAAATCCTCAAAAATGATCACCAACATATTTATAATGCCACAAGTACAGAAGTTAGGAAAGTACGATAAATCCTCAAACACACTCAAACCTATAGGTAATGGGCCATACGACGATCTGTTCGACGTCGTCGGGTTTCATGCTAATTCAATTATCGATAGCTCCTTTACGCGCGACATTCGATTACGGAATGGACATCAGGCCTTTAGAGCGATATTTTGAAAATGACATCGAATACACTCGATAATGAATTGCCGCGATCGCGTTATAATCTGATCGGTTATGCGTACACCATAGGACGCTCTAACTTTTAAGTGCCTAGGGCGGCGCGCCTCGAGAGGAGCCACCTCCAGTACGACTTGTTTGAGGATTATACGAACTTTAGATCGAAGGCATTTATTTTCAAATGTACTCAATCGGAGAATTCGATTTGTCATCACAAAGCTTAGGTCCTTTGCATTTCGACGTCGTAATTTGGCTTTTAAAGCCTACGGCAATCGAGTTAGCGTCATTGGACGTCTGCTCGAATTGATTTTGAAAATATTTCTTGTACAATATACACGGTATTAATATAAAAAGAAATGTAAAAATGATAAATAAAAGTTAGAGGTTAGGAACGAGAAATTAAATGTTAGTAATTAGTAACAGAAATTAAATGTTAGATACAAAAATGTAAATGTTTGTAATAGTTAGTATACAAATGTATAAAAAGAGTTAGAGATTAGAAACGGGATTTGTTTCGGAAAATGGGCTCGCAGAGCATCGTCGTAGACACGGAGAGCGGTTCGAGTATGTAGAATGAGTTAGGGGTGTTTTGTGTTTGGGACTACCGAACCCTTGTCGAATGAAGGGAGTAGCTTTTGAGATTGATGAGGTTTGACTCAGTTTTTTGTGAGGTAGAATCTCGGGAATGGCAAGAGTCTATGGAGGACTCTTGAAAAGCCAAAAATGTGAAGAAAGAAGGTGGAAAATTGTTCAAAAGGAGGTCTTTTGAAATGGTGGAGTGAGGGGGTATTTATAGATTGTACCCCGTCTAGGGTCACTCGATCGAGTGCCCCAATGAAAGGTGTCCTGATGGTTTTTTTGGGGGTCACTCGATCGAGTGGCCCAGGCACTCGATCGAGTGCCCTCAGTCGGATTGAGTGAAATCCGGGTTTGTTTTGGGAAAGATTTGATTTGATTGATTTTGTTTTGACTTGATTTGGATTGCGTTTAGGGACGCATTTGTGGCTAGTTTCGTTCTCGGGTTTCGACTTTGACCGGTTTTGGCTCGGTCGCAAAAGACCGTTTTGCCCCCAGTGACGATTTTGACTCAAATTAGCTTTATTTTATCGGAAACGATCCACTGAGTCTGAATTTGAGGTAGGTTTTGAGAGATTTGTACTCCGCTAAGTGTCCACATTGGATACTATTGATTTTGAGTCCGTATTCGAGCGTATTGATGCATTTTAATGTCCGATCATCATCGGGTGTTTTATAGGAGACTGTTACAGATACGATCAGGCAAAATGCGGATTTTTATTCCTTTGGTGTTGTCCTTCCCGAGGCCCTTACTGCTCGTCCTGCCCTTGACACCACCCTGTCAAGGGACTAGGTCAACTTGGCAGAGTGAGGGATGTCAAACTATCGGAAGGGCAATCTAGAGAACACATCGACCCTAACTTGAAAGGGACAATTAGCTCGGGTTCCCTAAAGAAGTATGTCGAGGCAAAAGAGAAATGCTTGGCCGAATATGGAGTGGATAGGCCGTCAACGGGGGACGTATTGTGGCATCTTGAGTACGCTTTGCAGCTCCAAGACGCAAATGTTAAGGTTGAGCTAGCCGAGGATAATAGCTCGTTGCTCATCCCTTTTGATTCAGCTTTCATGGTCGAATCTAGGGACTCACAACGGTCGTGGCCAAATTTGTAATGATCATCATCCTTAAATTGCGTACTTCAAAAAAAAATCATCCTTAAATTGTAGATACAACATTGCAGAGGTCTTGGTCTTGTCAAAACATTGGATGTAGTTTTCAATAATATTTGTATGTGCTTGATTAAATTAGTTCACGACGCTAAACAAAATCATGGTACTAATGTAGCGGGGGTTGCTCCATCCTAGAGTGGGTCATCGCAACTATTGTTGTCATTGCACCTAAGCGAGACCGACACCACCTCAAATGCGTATGGAGCGGCCACCTTCAAAAAAATTATAAATCCATCGAATCTGAATTGCTGCCGAGATTTAATGTCATGGTCATAACTCATACTCTTTCAGTCTTTGATTAAAATACTCGTCACAAATAATATAAAAGAACAAATGACCGAGATGGAGGGAGTAACTGGTAGAAGCCTAATTTCATTTTACACCACAATTTTCGGGGGCGTTTGGTTCGAAGTATTGGAATGGATTGGAATGGAGTGTGATTCCATGAAGGGTTGGAGTTAGATACTCATAGTTGTTTACGGTTGTTTGGTTCGAGGGTGGAACAGATTGTGTTTGTATTAAGGTGGGATGAAGTTAGAAACTTGAGGTTGGGGTAGGGGATGAGATTCCAATGGGTTTGGATGGAGTTGGAATCCATTGGGATTTTAATTCCAATCCTAAATGATCCAACCAAACATTGGATTTGATCCATTCCAATCCATCCCAAAACCTCCGACCAAACCTCCATTCATAGATGTGGAAACTGTAATGTAGTGCATTGTACATTTTTCGTGTACTATAAATCTTGATGTGCAAACTTCAAACTATTACGGGGTAAACAGCTAAACAAGTTGGTTGTCTAATACAAAGGACAAATGACTTGACGGCTTAACTGCTTACATCAAGTTTTTTCTCAAGGCACAATTTTCTACCTTCTGTTGGGTTTACCAGAATTCAATTAAGCAATATCTTGATTCATTTGATAACTCGATTGGGTTTTGGGATCATTGTCTTTTAGGGTATCTTGTCGATTACAGGAAGTTCAGCCCCGCCCTCCTCAACGCTATTATTGAGGATCATTGGGTCCTTCGTGGAACCATTAAAACCTACAAAATGGGGGATCTTTTTGTGTTTCACTGCTCTGACTTGGCTGATCTTTACGATCTATCATCAAAGGGACATGCAACATTTCGCGGGGCTTTTATGGTACTCAAAAAATGGTCTCCGGTCTCTATCCCTCGTACCATGAGATTTCCCCATACAGACTTATGGGTGCATGTTTGTGGGCTACCTTTTGAGTACCTCAATCTTGAAGTAGCTAATACTGTCGGCCAACTATTAAGTGATGCTTATGAAGTGGAATCTTTCGATTCTGTCCCGGAAAAAGACTACCTCAGAATTAAGGCGCGCATTGCTCTTTGCGAGTCCCTCAACCCGGGCTTCTTTTTATCTTGTGGAGGTAACTTCTTACTATGGATCCAGTTCAAATATGAGGGCATATTCAAATACTGCGTGCGATGCGGGAAAGTTGGGCATAAGGCTAATCAATGCAAGGAAATTCAAGATAGTATTATTAATGGAATCAATGCTTCTCTTGATAGAGCTGCAGCGAAAGGGTTCGTTGTCTTTGAGGCAAATAGTACTCACACGATGTTCAGCCTAGATCTACGCGCCTCCCCGTCCTCTACAAGGTATCTTACCTCTGATATTCGTCTAGGTATTAATGCTAACCGTTATGTACCTGCAGATTCTTTTGAGGATAAGATTGTTGATTTTGAATTGGGCCTTCTTCCGGGGGGTCGGGTGGAACCGGGAATGCGTTTTCTGGTTGATTCGCAACCATTCGGGGCTCCAATTCTTTTCCCAAATGGTCAAGTTCATCAACCTTTCTCTCATTCTGGTGCGACTGCTATGGACCAAGATGTCCCGGAATCCTCGACAGCGGCGGAACGGCGAACACAGCATAGACAGCAAGGCCCTTATGGGCACATTTTTGAGAACCTTGTCAATTTGGGGGGGATCCATACAACATGATGAGAGGTGATGGTAAGGAATATCTCAATAACCTGGATGTCATGCAGCAAGAATCAATTAGATTCAGGGTGGAGAATGATCCCTCTTATGCACGAAGAGTGGATGAAGCTCGAGGTTTAAACCAATCTTTTATTCATCCACCTAACATACCACAAAACCCGCCTGCCCCACCTCAAAACCATGACTTTTCCAATGAGAATGACATAAATTTCTGGATAAACGCTCATCGATATGCTGACTCATCTCACTTCCATTCTTACACTCCACATCAATGCAACCGCGACTACACAAATTGGAACAGCATCAACATTAACTCCAACCCAAACAACTCAAATATTAACTCTGCATCACAAGATCAGGATGTGACCAACACACCCAACCCCCATTCTTCTTCTGATTTGCCGGTTCATTTACAATGCCCGAATGCAACTGCCGGGGCAGGGGGATGGATTATCGATATCAGTTCTGATTCAGAGCCAATGCCGGTGTTGCCTTATGGCAACCAAGATTCAGGGGATGAATCTGAAGAATATGATGATGCTAATGAAGAATTAGGGCATGGGGCCCTTTCTAATGAATCTGATCTGAGTGAGAACTATATGGGTGATGATGAAGCCCAGATTGATGTGACTGACTCTCAGGATGAAGTTGGAACCTTGCAGGCTGCTGATATTATTGTTACTGACTCTTGTGTGATGATCTCAGGTGACGATACTTTTGTTTCCCCTCAATCTCTTGATTTGAACCTGTCCATTGCCAACAATGAAACTCAGAAATCGGGTGACACTGGTGACATGGTGAAAGCTTCTCTTTTTGTGGATCTTTCTGATGTGGATCTGGCCATGGCTCACCGAGCCATTGAAGCTAAGAAAAAGGCTGGTGTGGTTGTACCTTCTCTGTTCAATTCGGTGGGGCCGCCTGAGAATGGACCCTTTCGCCCTTCTTCTTCACTTCCTTCGCCGGCTAGAACTTTTTGTGTAAGTGATGATGCTCAATCGGACTTTGTATCGGGATCTGTTGCTGAAAATCGAGTTTTTCCTCCCAAGAAGCGTAAAGCCTACTCTGACCCGTCTCATGGTCGCGGGCTTGTACCTTCTTCTGCTCTTGAATCGTTGGAGGGAGCTGTGAATTACTTGACTGAGCTTGGTCAAGATAATGAGAAAAGAGCTCGAATTGAGAGCTTTTCCCCTGGGTTTCATATGAGAATTGAAGAAAATTTCGGGGACGACGATTCTGATGAAGCTGACTGCAATGTTGAGGTTTTGGAGGTTGGCCCTAAACAACCTCCAAGGGAGCCATGATCGGCCTTGTTTGGAATTGTAGAGGTATTAATGACCCGCTCGCCCCTACAATTGGGAAGTTAAGAGCGGCAGTGGGCAACTTCAATAATAAAAAATATGACTTTATCTATCTTATGGAAACTAAATGTAATGCAAGTGTAGCTAAGGCTTTAAGCAAATCTTTAGGCTATAATAATGGTGTGGGCGTAGATTCGGTGGGTAGTAGTGGTGGACTTTGGCTAGGATGGAACACCGAATCCCATTTTGTATGCTTGTACTCATGTTCCCACTTTATCATAATGAAAGTCACTATGGATGGCTCGGTTTGGTATCTGTGTTGTATCTATGGTCATCCGAACATTGCAGATAGAGCGGAAACGCTTGAGAACCTTGGTACATGAATTGACAGCCTAGATGCTCCCTACATATTAATAGGAGACTTTAATCAAGTTGATTGCATCGAAGACAAACATAGCAAAAATATAGGTCGCATTGAAGGTATGGATTGGTTTGTGGAATGGAAGATAAATCATGGGCTTATTGATATTCCTTTCAAGGGTCCGAGATTTACCTGGTGCAACAACAGAAAAGGTAAGAAGCGTGTCTATGAACGGCTTGATAAGGCTTATGCCTCAACGACCTGGCTCGGTCTTTTCCCAAATACAGGTGTGATTCATTTTCCCATCCAATTTTCGGATCACGCTATGATTGAGCTTAACCTTAATTTGACAAGGAAAAAATCTGGTCGTTCTTATAAAATCGACACCTGGACCTTCGACTTCAAAGAATGTAATGATATGGTGGTGAAAGAATGGCAATGTGGTGCATCTAGGAAGGGTTCACCCTCTTTCCGGCTAATGAGAAAGCAGAGTCGGGTACGGGCAATAATAAAAAAATGGGCACTGGATAAGAGGGCGGAATGGAATAAAAAATGGACCGACTTCGATGATAAGCTGGAAGATGGGATTAATGAAATTCTTAGGGGTGGGTCGGAAAGTATTTATGATTTAGCCCATGAGGAAGCAAAGGATTTTGTCACCGCAATGAACAAGTATTGGAAACAAAGAGCAAAAATTAAGTGGGCTACTGATGGGGACACATGTACCAGATTCTTCTTCAACTCTCTTAAAGGACGCACTGCTCGAAATTTTATTCATGGTCTCAATGATGATGAAGGTGTGTGGCATTCGGATCCGCAGAATGTTAGCAGGACTGTTCAGCAGCACTTCTCAAATATCTTTCTTCTTCGACAAGAGGATGTGGTATCCCAGATGCATTATGATGATTATGTGGATAACTTCATATCTCTATTCAGTAATGTTAAGAAGATTAATGAGTCTGAACAAGATCGTCTAGCAAGGCCTTATTCCCCACAGGAAGTACGAGCGGCTGTTTTTCAATTGGGGGGACAAAAATCTCCGGGGCCGGATGGGTTTCCTGCCCTTTTGTACCAGAAGCATTGGGCAACTGTTAAGGACGATATCATTAATGCGGTATGTTCAACTCTCAACTCAGGTAAAGTTCTGAAAGAAATGAATCATACTTACATTGCCCTTATCCCAAAAGTTACAAGTCCCACAAGGGCGGATCAGCTTCGACCCATTAGTCTTTGTAATGTGATCATGAGAATCACTACAAAATGCATAGCTAATCGTATCAAAAGGGTCATGAATACTTTGGTTGGCGACTTTCAGAATGCTTTTATCCCCGGAAGGTCAATTAATGACAACATTATAATGGCCCATGAATTGATGCACAACATAAATCATTGTAGTTCAAAGACGCGCAAAAGCAAAATTGCTCTCAAAATTGACTTCAGCAAGGCCTTTGATCGAATCCATTGGAACTTCCTTCGTCTTATGCTCACATCAATGGCTTTTCCTTCAAGTGTGGTTAATCTGATTATGAACTGCGTCACTACAGTTAGCTACGATATACTCATCAATGGGGCTCCAAAGGTCCGTCTTATTCCAGAACGTGGACTTAGACAGGGTGATCCCCTCTCTCCATTCTTATTTGTTCTCTGTACTGAAGTTCTTTCAACCAGTTTATTGAAACTTCAAGATCTTCAGGCTATTCAGGGCATCAAGATTGCAAAGCACTCCTCATCCATAACTCACCTCTTTTTTGCGGATGATGCTTTGTTCTTCTTTGAAGGTAATAAAACTGGGATTGAAAATATCAACTTATCTATCAGGGAATTTTGCGAGGCATCGGGACAAATCATAAATAAAGAGAAGTCGTCTCTATGCTTCAGCCCAAATACCACCTTGGAAGTGGCAAGATTTTGCTACAAGAGTTTCGGTATTTCCTCCTCATGTAAAGTTGGTAAGTATCTGGGGGTTCCCCTGGACGTAAACCGAAATAGCAAGAAGTTCTACAATGAAGTTTATGATAATATTACCAGTCGAATCTCTTCATGGAATGGGGCTCTTCTATCGCCAGCTGGACGCCTTACCCTGATTTCTTCTGTTCTAGCCTCCCTTTCTGTTCATCTTCTATCGGTATTCAAAATACCGGTAAGTGTGGCAAATAGAATTAACAAACTATTTGCGCATTTTTGGTGGGCTGGAGCAAGGCAAGGTAGGACTTTTTTTGGCGAAACTCCACTCACCTTTCTCTTTCTAAATCGGATGGAGGTTTAGGTATTCGACATATTCAAAGTTTGAATCAGGCGCTTCTTGCAAAGTTAGGTTGGAGAGTGATTAGCTCTCCGAACCTTTTGGTTAGCAGATTATTGACTACCAAATATAAATGCAATGCATACTCCTTAGGACTTCATCTTCGTCAAAGCTCAAGCAACAGTTCTTGGGGATGGAAATGCATTAAATGGGGGCTCGGTCTTGCTCACGAAGGCCTCGCTTGGTTGCCTGAGAAGCCGAGCAACATTGACATTAGAAGTGAAAAATGGGTTCATGGGGAATGCCCTGTGGTACGTGATGATTGTACTCTAGATCATCCGCAACGTTTAGAAGAACTTCTCGACCCCTCTGGAGATTGGAGTTTGGAAAAGCTTAATTGCTACTTTGAGGCTGACTGGGTTGAGAAAATTTCCTCATGTCAACTCCCGCTCTCCGATTCTAACGATGAGCTCTACTGGAGTAAAACGCCAAATGGGAAATTCAATACAAAGAGTGCTTACCGCCTCGATTTCAGTAACTACCTCCAACTTCACTCGTTCGTCAACCCCTTGGGCACTACTCTGAGGAATTTCTCACACAAGATCCTTTGGAAGATTAAGGGGCCATCGAAGTTGCGCACATTCTTGTGGAAAATCATTAACAATGCGCTCCCGATTGGATCGGAATTTCAAAGACGAGGTATTAAAACTGACCCAGCATGTGTCTTATGCGGATCAGATCTAAATATTGAATCACTTTCTCATCTTTTCCGAGACTGCCTCTTTTCTTCTCGCATTTGGCAAGGATCCTTTCTTGGAATAAGAACTGAGGCATGCTCTCATATCAACCTTGAAATCTGGGTTGTCAATTGGATCACTTATCTTTCTAAGTCGGACCCTGATCATTCTCGAGTGACCTGTTTCGTTGCAACATTATGGACAATCTGGGTGGTTAGGAATAGAATTAAATTCCAAAGAGTGAGAATTAACATTGAAGGGACTATGAACCTCCTACAGGCCTTTCAAGCTGATTTCCTTAAAAGTATCTGCATTAATTCCGAGGTTCAGAGGAACTTTAGTTCTGAGCCTTCCTGGCTTGAGGAGATCAAAAATGGTCTTTCTCTTGATCTCATCGGTTCAGCTGCTTCCTGTCTTTGTATCAAGATTCAGGTTGACGCAGCTTGGAAAGGACGCGCTCTAGCCTCGGGAGGCTGGTTTGTAACTGATCAGGACAACAATTGTCTAGCTAAGGTTTGCAGGAGGATCCGTGCGGCTTCCCCACTTCAAGCGGAGGCTTTGGCTTTTTCGGCAGCAATTCAATGGGCTCGAGTTCATGGTTTTCTTCACATCCACATCTCTACGGATTGTCTCGGCCTTATTCATCAGCTGGGTGATGTGACCGCCACCTCACCCTACATTAAAAGGATTGTTGACCGATTATTTGATGTTTTTGCGTACTTTCATTGTATTAGGGTTTCCCTTGTTCCTAGGAGTCTTAACAAGGAGGCTCATGGCCTAGCTGCCATGGCTCTCCGTAGTTAGGATCCTTTTTCTGTCTTGGTTGGCAAAAAAAAAAAAAAAAATTAGGTTTCTTTTGCACCAGTATAGTCAACAGTCATGCGGCTGCTGATACAACAGATTGCCAATATGGCAACTACAATAATTGATGCTAAAGACTATTGATTCGTTATCAGAATACCACCTCAACAACTTAACTAACGACACTTAAAGCCAAAGGGTCACATACTCGCATACAGTCAGTTTCACCGTTGTACTAAAGGGTCCATATGCTTTAATATCGTGTTGAAAACATCATTATTGTCTTAGCGGGACTCCCGTTCAATCACAAACTGCTTTGGTGGTTGCTCAGAATAACAATGGGTAAAACAATAGAAAGAGCAATGATGATTCAAGAGTATTAATTCGTAACTTGCCAAGTATAATTCTGATAGTATCAGTACAAATGAATGATACACTGCTACACAATATAAATACAGCAACTGTAGTAGCATTACATTTACCTACAATCTGCAGCATTTATCTATTGATGGTTCTTCACAATGTGTATTGACAGTTGACACTACAAAATAAATATGGTTACAACAATCTGCTAGACACTTGTCATTCTGGAAGGGGGAACATTAGTAAGGATGACCAAAGTCCCACCCGATCAAGATGTCACTAGTTGGAGGCATGGTGATCACGGTCACGGTGTCATGGAATCGCCCTCAACTCTGCTGTTATGCTCCATGTCGTGATTATTGCGGTGATATATATTCTATGTTTCTAACGGCTTTGTAGATAATCTTATCATTTTGGGATATCTCGTACCGGTGGCCTCTGATATCGAAACATCTCTGGCGATATTGGCCGATTTGTTAAACCATGGTTTGAGGGGATTTCTGCCAGTTTGACCCCACCATCATCCACTTTCTGTTCAGAATAACTACTCCCAGGAACATTAATCAGTAGGTCACCATCCTCTCCTTTGTCCTCACTTGCCAGTGGATCATGCTCCTACACAGAACAAACCAAGTATTATCAGGGCTGTCTTAGATTCTTGGTGGCACCGTGCCAAAGATCTAATCTCCATCCCGGTTACATTTCCACATTTTACTCTTACAGAGATCCAATGTCAATGGAACAAAACAGTATATTCGGTGAATCCGGAACCCTTTGATTTCGGATTCTGACGGTCGATGGAACAAATTAAATTGACTTGGTCAACAGATTGTGCCTTACCCAAGAAGAAAATTGAGAGAAAAAACTGCACTGAATAAATACTTTTGCCTATACAAAAATATAAGAGCACATATAAATCATTATATTATCTCCAACAAGCTCTGGTTTTATATCACATTTGCGATAGGTTGACTTTGTTCGGTCTTACAAGAATTAGTTCCAATTGGCTTTGTTATGATTTATAAAAATTAGTGTGTTGCTAAAAGAAGTCCACGACATGGCTTTTCATATTGAACATGGAAGCAGGCCTTACGTTACGCTTACGATGGTTTTCACGCCCCCCTTTTGTAATCTCTTTCATGGTTGTTCTAAGCTTCTTTCTTGCCAAACAACGTTCAGCATGTTGTGCAGCTGTAACATCAGCATGGCATGCCACGCATAATGTCCTCATATTTTCCACCTTACATTCTCCTGCAAATTTCAGATGAGCACCGCTAACAGAAATAATATATTCTCAAATAGTGAGGAATTACATGTCTAATAAACCGCCATCATTATCGATGGAAAGAGAGAAACAACTTTGGCAGATCCTATAACTAGGATGTTGCTGTATAAGTGAAGCAACATGGTAAACCACCTGGAAGGAAGGTTAAGTGGGGCTTTTAGAATTTATACTTGTACTCAGATTGTGAATATGGCCAAAGATTCGTTATTCTTGGGTTATGAAGAATGATGGAATCAAACAATATGGATCCCAAAACTGGTTGCACTTCTTTGTGAACGGATTGTCATTTGATGCTATTTTCAATGAATTTTTTATTAAAGCCGTATGGAAACAAGTTAGACCAGTCGAACGGGTCGGGCGGTTGTGTTTCAGGTTCAGTCATTTCAGGATTGGATAAAATATGGGTCGGGTGTATTCCAGGTTTCGGGTTTTATATGAGTCGGGTTTCGGGTCATACGTGTTATTAACGCATTGTGAAAAAGTTAATTGTCTTTAAAAAAATTAATCATAAATTCAATTTTATTCTTAATTTTCTTAATCATCTAATTTAATACTCCGTATATGATATTAGCAAGAATAAACATATTTTATTTAATATATTTTTTATATACATTGATATTACATTCTAAAGAAAGTACAGATATATTGTTACTTAAATTTGTTACACATGTCACAAACTTTGACTCGATTTATTGAATTTTTTATCATTATAATAACCGCGTTATAAAAATATGATTCAAAACATACTCTTATAAGAATATTATTTCTTAAAGTTTTGAAAATAAAGAAATACAGTACTCTCTTCATTCCAATCAATTCCATACATTTGGTTATTGCGCATTATTCATAGGTGAGAAAAAAATCATCGTTATAACTATTAATATATACGATAAAATATAGTCATGTGAGATCTTGTTTAAATTGTCTAATCGACTGCATCATGAATATCAAAATTTTATAATTTTTAGAAATATGTAAGGCTCATTGCTCCTTACACTGCTACGCTCAATGACAAAAGAAATGTGTATTGGTGTATGTGATAAAGCAAATGTATGGAATTGATTGGAACGAAGGAAGTATTTTTTTACTACCTTTGTACCACAATGTTTTTCCCACTTCCAAATAGCACATGGATTAACAAATCAATAATGAAAGGTCTTAAATTGTTGGGTGGGGTTCAAGAAGTCAAATCACAAAAAGTAACCAATAGAAAGAGAGTATATTTGATTAATAAGGAAAGTTTTGAAGTAGAAAATTTTTAGTGGATTTTCCTTTTAAGGAAAATGGGAAAATCTTAGTGGGGGAGAGAGTACTATTTTTGAGAAACTTTAGTCTAAATTATTAATACTCCCTCCGATTTTCTATCATTGACAAATATTCCTTTTTGAACCGAGTTTGATCTTTTTCCTCTTTCCATTTTAGACTATAAATATGTGATTCACATTTACCCCCCAATTTCTCTCTCTTCCTTCCTTTTTTTTGAGTCACTCATTTTCTCCTCCTTATTTTTCACCACAAAGTAAATGTGCCAATGATAGGACGGGTCTGACCCAAAATATTTGGGTCACTTACGGGTTTGAGTCATTTTTGGGCGGATTTTTTTGGGCCGGGTCAATTTTTGACAGACCTATGTATCTGCGATCCGTTAACACAAGGGTAAGGCAGCATACATTTGAGTGCTACATTCCCACCCCATCTTTTCGAGATCCTAAAGTCATTGGGGGTAAGAGTATTATACTTATACACAGATTGCAAGAGAAAAACCATACCTCCACCAAGAAAGACAGCGATTTTGTGGTCTGCGTGCCACGCATTACCATCAGTTGGTTCAGTAACAAGCTTGTCATGCCTAAGAAAGATGATAAACAAATCCAAATCAGCAGGACAGTACTAGAAGGTTCTAAACTTCTAAGCAATGGCCGTCTGCATTTTTTAAATGTGATGCACATGTAGTTTGTTTTTGTACAACAAATCGCCACACTTTTGTTGAAGAGAACATTGTAGATAGAATTTGGTAGCTCGTGAAAACAGGAGCAATGGTCTATATGATGGCGACACCTTTCTCAATATGATGCCTTGAGTACAACTACGAGGATTCACAGCCATAGTAGCTCCTACTCCCCATGGCAATTAGCATGAAAGGGCAATTACACCCATAAAGGCTATAGGACTTAAACTCAGGTTACAAGGGCAACAGTGAGGCGCCTTATAATTGGTCTAAAATGAAGTATTGAAATGTGTTACTGTGAATGAATGACGCATGTACGTGACCAGAGTGAAATAACGAACGGTCCCACAACTAATTAATGTTAATTTTCAAATGTAAATCTAGTTGCATGCCAACTTACAATTTCTTATACTTCATTAAACGTGGTGCCTCTCTTTCAATGTACTTTTCACGGTCTTCCTTTGAGAGTGGTTTTAGGCACTGAACAAGCTTGTGGCAGTCCAAGTCACAGTTGGTACAAACACCACGTTCAACTTCAAAGAGTTCCTGAAACACCATAATGCACAACTGAAAACAAGTATGAGAAAGGAAAGCTCAAATCAATAAGACTACAATGTGCATGCAAACCTGGCGAAGGAAGCTGCCACTAGTTCTGGTGCGATGGTCTGTATAACAGGCCAATGAACAGAAAAGATCAAGAAAACTCTTGGGTTTCTTGGCATTGATACCCCTGAAATCATGTAGTTAAAATTAGCCTCTTGGCCTACGGATCTGGACCAAATATAAATGAGCAGAATCTAAAGGGCACTACACATCCGATAGGATTTGGATCTGAGCATTTGTAAATTGTGACCATGCAAATTCAGATTTGATCATGACTCAGAGCAAAATCATGAATCTAGATCTAGTAGGATGCAGTTCAAACACAGCTAGTTGTAATCATTATATTCATGACTCTTGTAAGTTGTATATATGTAATCTGTAGCATGTATCTCTGCGAAAAACATACTCACATGCAAGGATTTTGACAGAGCTTGCATAGAGGTTCGTCAGCCAGTGTCCAGAATTGCATGTAAACTTTCTTTTCCTTTCTAGCATCACAAATACAAACATCTTTCACCACAGCATTTAATTGTAGAGGGTAGCTTATTTCATATGCTGGTGTATGCCTTCTCCTACTCCCTCCTTTCAGCAGTCCCTGTTATGATGTACTCAGAAAATCAGCATATACGTGTTTCTTTACTATACAGATTAACCAACTAGAGTCTTAATACCTGGTTGATTTGGTGTCAACGCAAATTTAATATTGTCCATATCCAGGGAAAGTAAAAATAGAAAAGGAAATCATATGATAAATGATCAAAATTTACATATATACTCCCTCCCATCCAAACAAATCTTTACACTTTAATCAGACTATCCAATCAAAGATTTACATTCCTTTTTTGGTAAAGACTTTACCATATAATTCTCATATCCTTCAACTATTTACACAAAATGCCCTTCCGTTTTATCCATTTTAGGCCTCGTTTGGTTCATCCGGGAACTTATTTCCTGGAGGAAATTGCATTTCCAAGAAGTTACTTCCCACATCAACTTCCCGAGAATTTGCAATATTTGTTTGGTTGATATCCGGGAATTCACAGTTTCCAAGAATTGAATTCCTGCATCTTGTTTGGTTATCTCCAACTAATTCCCATGATTTTGTTTATAATGATTATTATGCCCTTTATTAATCAAGGGTATAAAACTTATGAAATAATTTTTTTTTCAACTTATGAAATTGTTGAAATTGTCTTCCCCATGATATGCATTCGTAACTAAATTATATTATCAGCATAAAAAAGAACGAACATTATTCAAAAAAAAACTTTCTGAGTTCATCATTATTCTAAAAAAATCATTGTTCATGACAATAAAACGCTTACTAATGAAAGTTTGAAACTCTAGTAAAACATCTCAGACATTAGTAGTTCGGCTGATTGAGAATTAGTAGATGGAGAGCTGAATGAAAAATTACGATTATAAAGTGAGAAATACATGAGTATATATATAAGAGTAAAAAAATCATTTGAATGAAGTCGGGAGGTGGGAAGTGCAATTCACCGAGGGGAGGTTGGTGAGCAAGTTCCCACATCATGTAGGAATTGCAACTTATGGGGTAAGTTTGAGTTCCCCCATTTTTTCATTTTTATGGTAACCAAACAATTCTCTATAAATGCAATTCATGGAATCTTGCACTTCCCGGGAAGTAGAAAGGTAACCAAACGAGGCCTTAATTTTGGAATTGCTAAATCATACACAGACTTTACTTCGTTGTACACATTTTTGTCATTTTATTTTTCGTGTTTGCCCTTCCCCTAAAATAAACTCTCTAGTTTTCTCTTTACCATCATTGAATGCAATTCGGACTTGGAACAAGTAATTTGGGTTTCATTAATTCGCTCGTCAATTTCTGATTCATACTATAATTATCTTGTTAATTAGGGTCTCGCAATTACTCCGTATGATTTTTTGGTTAGCGGTGGTTGGTCGTCGACTTTAGTGGGATGGTATTCGATGGTCGTCTATGGTAACGATGTAATGATATACTCTATGGTCCATGGTCGTGGATGGCAAGAATAATTAATTCAAGGATCTCCCTTTAATTTTCACTACTTTTAATTCATACCTTTGCTAAAAAAAAGACGTGTTTTTAATTTTTTGCACAAAGATAACCGCGTATCTCACAATTTCATTTAAATTTGCTTAGTTTTTCTTGGTTATTGAAGTTTTTGGGAGAAGAGAAGGATTTGATATCTGGGCAGTTTTCAATTTGGGGAAAAATAATTTGTAGCAAGGAAAATAGATGGCCATCGGTGGAGGCAAATAGACATCAACAGTGAGGGGGTGAAATGGTGGAGTTTCATGGATACGGAAATGGGAATGTTTTGTGGGTTTTTCTCTCTTAGATGGAAGGGGAGGTGAGAAATGGGAGGGGTAAATACGGAAATTGTGTGTAAAACGTACTCCCTCCGGTTCTTTGGAATTGCAACATATTCCTTTTTGGGTAGTTTCACTAGAATTGCCACATTTCTATAATGGGTATGTTTTTGTTAGTGGAGATGTTTTACTTTATTAGTGAGGTCCACCATCCACACTCACAACCTTATTACATGTGCAAAAAGCAAATGTTGCGATTCCGAAGAACCGGAGGGAGTAGTAATTATGATTTAGCACGCCCCTGTAATTTAGGTGGACTCATAAAAAAACCATTTGATTTACCAATAACCCATACTTTTTATCCACTTTCTTAAAAGTGATGAAACGTCTTATGTAAACATTTGTTTGGACGGGAGGGAGTAGCTAAGAACGTCACAAAAATGTAGATGAAAATATAGGAGTCCATAGAACATACATTGCTATCATGGTCCATGCTTTCAGTGAGACGCAACAGTTCAATGGCTAAAGGTAGCTGCAAAGGCTTTCCAAACAACTTCTTCTGGTCCATGCGTTTTAAGCTCATCCATTCCTTAATGAAGCTCACCATAGCAAAGTGAAATCCAGGATTTCTTTTGATGATGTCAGACTCCATTTCTATGGACTTAGCAGTGATTTCATCTAGTCGGAAATTTTCAGATAGTGATTTCACTGTTGAATCCTCTCCATCTTCACAAGTGCACAAGTGAATTCTTCCAGTATACTGACTCACCTATAAGTAGAAATTAGAAAGTAAGGATGTATTCAATTAATTCTTCTATGCTTCAAAGCCACATCTAAATGTTTGACCCAGATAAATTTGTCAGTCACTGAGAAAACAACCTTAAATTATTGAGAAAAGACATCTGCCAACAACTTCATTGGATTTGGCAGCCAAAAGGACATGGATTTCGCAACTCCTGAATTTGATACACAAAAATGCATATTGCGGACCATTTCCATCAATCATACATCCTGAGAATAGAGATGACCATGGACTCGCCTGAGCCTAAAAGTCAGATTAGTTGTGCCAAGCACGAACTGGCCGGGGGTTTTCTTTTGTTCTTAGAATATTATCTGTACCAAGCAGTGGCCAAGTGGAAACAAAAACATGTGGGTTTCATGCTTTCATGGTCCGGTTTCAAGAGCGGGCCAAAATTAGGAAACCAGGATATGGGTCTGTTCAGGGTCAGACGAGACTGAGCCGGCCGACTGGCTAGTTCTACTTGAGAATCAACACACAGATATTATAAAAATGAACTCACGTAGTCACAAAGCATTATTAATTATAGACAGGAAAATCACACAACTAAATGATCAACATGCATAGCAGTCTCAATTATGTCAAATTGCTACAAGGAGGCATGAATGAATTAGGAAGCTACAAAAACAAGCTTAGGTTCTTACCGCAAAACGAAGTGTATCTATATTTACTTGGATATCGCTCTGACCTTGGGTCATATGATTAGGCTTGTCCTTGGTTAACTTTCGAGCAACATCAGACTTGTCACCACCCTGAATCAATTATACAACTATTAAATTTTACTGAAGAACATGAAATTTCTAAAGATCGCTTGAAAAAGGGCAGAAAAATGAAGTTATACTATAAAGTGTAAACACAAGACCAACATTATTCCGCTATAAACACTGTGATTATACGATATATCATCCTTTACATTAGTCCTTGTTCCATCCTATGCGTTCTCCATTCACGTAGTCTCTCTAAATGTCAGAACATCTAAAGTTGCTATATTTAAATCACCCATTATAAAGCTCCCTAGAACATTTTTGAAATATGGATCTCTTAATGATTCACTTGGCACCCCTGGCACGCTGCACGATCAGACAAGTAATCCTATATTCTTATTCCCAAAATGACCGCCTACACTAACTTCAAGACATAACCACAAATCATAACCTTGATCTTCATCCTATCCAAAATTGTTCAACAATTTACATTTATAGTTTCTAAAACATACAGCTATTCCTACATTTCAGCACTAGACACAAGTAAAGAGTGTGAGAGACCATATTGACTCATCAGGGAAAAAAGGAAAAGGAAAAGTACATTAGATATATTTATCATTAATGCAGAGTTAGAATTTTGGAGTAGAAGGTTACATTTATAATGATTTTTCACCAAGGCTGAAGAAGAAAGAGTCAAGCTATAAACATAGGTTAACATCGTGATTGTCTGCCTTCTTTCACTGTTGCTCAGCCAAAGGGAAATTAAAGTCATAGTGAAGAGCTGAGATCGGAGAGGAAAGAAGGGGTTTACTTACACTAGTTACAGCCAGGGCGGTTCCTAAACATTTTGAGGCCTTGGGCAAAATAGTAGAACGGGGCCCCTTTAAAAATCGTCATAACGTATTTTTCATTATTTTCATTACTATCATTACTAGACTTTTATTTTGGGATGTTAATGTTCATTATTTACATTTCTAACAACAAATTTGCCAGACATGCGACACGAAACTTCGATGCTTCAATTTAAAAAAAAAATAGCAAAAATTTTGCCCAAAATAATCGTGTCCGACATTCCAACACCTCTTAGAAGAGTTTGAGTAACATAGTCGACAACTTATTCAAATAGGGACGTTAAATGATATTTGGAGATAATGAACTAATTAATAACTATTCGAAGACCTCGAAATATTTTACAAAATTTGAAATATAATGAGTGCAATAACTCATAGATATTCTACTAATTTACCGTACCTGAAATTTACGACCAATAACTATTTCATCACCTACCACTTAATTTTTTGATTAAATATTATCATTCGCATAAATAATACGGAGTATATTTATAACAAGGTTCCTTACTTTTTTAAGTCAATATAAATATTTTGTTATACATAAAAAAAATAACACTTTAAAATGAACTAATATGATAAAGGCGCCATCAAAGAAGAAAAATAAAGAGTTGTATAGTAGCCGGTACAACAATTGGGTGCAAAATAAATAAATGATTTTTTTTTTAAAATAGCAAGTATTAAAGATTGATCCCTTGACCACTTGCAACCTCAAGTACAACTTAAAACACTACACCAAAGCCAACATATTGTTGAAAAACATGGTCAAATATCAATTATAAGGTTATGTTAGATTTTTTTTCTCAAGATTGGGCCCCTTTTCGGTTTGGGCCCTAGGCCGTCTCCCCTATAAACAAGGCTCAGGGCCAGCCCTGGTTGCAGCAAGGATAAGTTTGTCCACGAAGAAAAAGAGCATAAATGTTGATACAAAGCCACATTGTCAGTTGTCATGAAGTTATTGAGAGGAATTCACTAGAAATAAGGCTACAATATTGATATTAATTTATTTATTTTTCTAGTTTAAAAGGTTGTGAAGAGTTGAATCATTATATTAACATCACAATTTAGCAAATTGGCAAGCTCCTATATTAAGTTACCATCTCATTGATTTACCTCGTCATCAGCACAACAATCAGATGTATGCAGCAGTGGATCATCATCTTTATGATGCTCTTCAGAAAATGAACCAGCACCATCCAAATTAACACTTTGACAGACATTCGTACTTCCTAAAAGTGAAACGTGGTCAACCTGCCATTTGTTACCAAATGCACTCAAGTCAAAAAAAAAAATAGAAAAACGCAGAAACTGGACAAGTGCAGAACTAAGCATAGACAATTATCCCAAAAAACCACCAACAAATTACTCCGCAATTCGAATCACAAATGTCAGTCCTCTCTAAATTTCTTCTTTAACCACAGATCCCATGCTCATTTGAAATTAAGATCAAATTCTTCATCACTTATAAATGTCTGACTTACTGTCTTCAAAAACTTAGGGTGGTGCTTTTTCATCCCAAAGATTTACTCAATCATCATGTGAGTTGACCAAACTACTCTCCTCATTTGAACTCCCCTCCTAATAAATTACTTTAGAAAAAACCAAGTCCCAACCCCTCTCTATCCAGCTGACTAATCCTTCATCACTTATAAATGTCTGACTTAGTGATTCAAAAACTTAAGAGGGGTGTTTTTTTCATCCCAAAGATTTACTCAATCATCATGTGAGTTGACCAAATTACTCTCCTCATTTTAACTCTCCTGATAAATTACTTTAGGAAAAAAAAAATCCCAGCCCCCCTCTGGCCGACTACCTCCCCTACTCCGGCCAGCCAACCACCGTCGACCTCCCCCTCCCCAAGCCACGCCCGTTACCCAACCTCCCCTTCTGCAAGTAATGACACTGTGCCGGCGAAGTTGCGGTTGTTGATGGTGGTCGAGTGGTGTAGCTCGCAACTCCTCCAATCGGCCAGCATTCTCCATATCAGCCCTGCTCCATCCCCATCTCTAGTCGTGAGCCACACCACCCGACCGCCATCAACAACCGTGACTTTGCCTTTGCCTTGCTATAGCTGCCTACGTCACCGTCATCGAGCCTAACAGCTGCCAGGCACTCCTATCTTGGCTCCACTCCTTCAGACCACCGTCGAAGCCATAATGAACCAATTCACCTGATATTTCCTTCACCTTGACAACCAAGACTACCCAATTGAACCCACCATGGTTCGTCCACCTGTCCAACCATTCCTCAACTAGAGCATCACCATCGGACACCCAGATTTGTCAACCACCGCTTGCTACCCTCCCTCTTCGGGACGCACCACGGTCTTTTCCCCCTCCAAACGGACCACCCTACTCACCAATAACCATTCTGACCCAATCGATGATTTTTAAGGGAATAAGTTCAATAGGGAGAGGGGTATGAAATGTACATTTTAGGACAAATTTCGTATGATTGAGTAAAGGCATATTATGAAAACGTATATACGAAAAATTAATATGTTCTCATTTCTTGAAGTTTACTTTATTTAGTATTCTTAGGGTCTGTGCTTTCATTTATTTTTACTGAACTCATGGACAGCCAATATTTATAATGATGACCAGGAAAGGTATGGTACGCCCGTAAGGTAGGTCTCATGTTCACAACCTTACCCATGTGTTTCTAATACGAAAAAAATTGTTTCTTGATAACTCATGTGTACAAAAGCAAAGACAGCTTAGTGAGTCATTTTGCTCCATTCTGTCATATTTAAAACATTTTTTTTGTCGAACAGTACCTAAAATTTAGATCACTTTATGAAGAACTACCGATTTTTTTTGTCAAACACTCCCTAAACTTCAGTTTTTCTGTGTAACATGCTCCAACAAAAAAGACGTCATGTTTTCAACATTGACTTACTCTTCATTTTTCTCAAAACTACTTTCACTGTCGTCAACCGTTATCATCCATTATTATCTTCATCCTAATGATACAAAACTATATTTTTAGATAAGAGATTAAGCATTAGTTTATAGTTTATCAAAATTATTTTATTGATTTTAAATAGAGATTTTTGTCAAAACATCACCTTCAATTTAAGGCATTTTGCAAGACACCTAAATTTTTACTTTTCTTCAAACACTGCCTAAAGTTTAAATATTTTTGTCAAGCACTATGAAAATAAACTCCAAGGCTATAATAACGTTAGAGTTAAAGTCACCTATTTTCACCTTTTCATGCCTGAATAGTGATTTTGGTAGTGATTTTGAGGTGATTAGAGAGAAAGTAAGAGTGGCACCTATAGATGATAAGTTGATGGAGAATCGGTTAAGATGGTTTGGGCATGTGAGACGCAGGCCAATTGATGCACCGATACGAAGACTTAAAGATTTAGAGAGAGCATGGGTTTATTCGGGGTCGAGGAAGACCTAAACAAACATGGATAAGTGACTGAAAAAGATACGAAGTATCTTAGGATGGGAGAAGTTATGGCATTGGATAGGATGGCGTGGATGGAGACGATTAGGGTGGCGGAGGATATTTGAGGACTATCCTTTTGTTCTTTTTATTTATTCTTAAATCTTTTATTTTATTTTTCAAAAATCATTCTTATACCTATTTTTCCGTAGTATTTTTACTTGCTAAATATTTTTTTTCTTGAACTTGGAGTTTGTAATCCTTTAAAAACTTATTATTACCGCTTTCAACTTAATTTGCATTTGAAACTGTATTACATTATTATTTCATTGTATTGTTCGCCTTCCATTTTTTTGATGACTTCAGATAGTGATTGATTCATGTTAGCCGACCCCAAATGTTTTTGGGACTAGGGCTCTGATGATGTTGTAGTAGTAGTAGTGTTTGACAAAAACTAAAACTTTAGGTAGTTCCTTGCAAAGTGCCTTAAATTGTGGGTGATGTTTGACAAAAATCTCTATTTAAAATCAAGAAAATAATTTGTTTTTGGCTAAATGACAGGTAATATATGAAAAACTCCCAATGATTATCTTATTATCTCACCAACCATGCTAATTGTGAATCACAGGTTTTTCCCATTTGACTTTTCAGGACATTGAGACTATATTTTATACTCCCTCCATTTATTAATGTTCTACCCATTTGTTTTATGCACGGTTCTTAAGAAAAATGAATAGAGAATGAAAACGGGAGAAAAGTTTATACAAGTGGGCATAATAGAAAGTATTAAAAAATGAAGATGTGAAAGACTAATATAGAAATAATAGAAATAGGAAGAACATTAAAAAAGACCCAAAGTGGAAAATGGGATGAAAATTAAAAAATGGAGGGAGTAGCATTTATACGGAGTATATAATTATTTTCTTCGGGTGAATATATAATATAGTGGATAAATGATAACAAACGAAATTACTTGCGCAGCATATTACCACTTTCTATAGGTACTAAGCATATTCATGTTCGTAGTTTTGAAACTTTGACATCAAAAAGTTAATTCAGAGGAATACAATGAAAATACAAAGCAAAGGAACTACCATCCTAACATATCAAAACAAGTTATGGAATAAATATGTGATCCAAACATGAAGATAACATGTGATTGAGAGTGTCAATTTTGTTCGGCTTTAATCATAACACAATATGCCTCGATCTATAATTAACCATTTTATTTTTATCCTTAGCAAGTTAGAAATTAAAAAGATGATAGTCTCATTTTAGTTGCAAACAATAAGCAAATAATGAGTATATGAATGCAAATAAAATAATAAATTGATTACATTTGTATATGAAAATCTCCACAAAGTTATACGGAACGCCATTTATCCCGCTTATATTGTTTTGATATTAGATTTCCCAAAACTTGTGCAAGACCATAATGGAAAAATCATTATGAATGGAATGGAGAACCAGACCATCTGAAACATATTTGCGAAATCCAACCAAATGAGATATCGGAGAGAAAGTAAAAGAAGAAAAATACCGCGAACTCTCTAATAGCATCGTATTTGCCATCTACAGTAGAGGAAACCCGTTGCACGCTACTATTCAACTTTTGCCAGCGTGATTCATCAGATGTATCCTAAAGCATGAAAATAGATTCAGTTTGTCAAATACTAAACTTAGATGTACTCATTTACATTCTGAAACCGTGATAATGGAGAAGGGGAGATAACCTTTGCACAAAAGATATAAATGTTGACAGCTTTGGTTTGTCCTCTTCTGTGCGCCCTGTCTTCAGCCTACAATAGTAGCATGAGAGGTAAGACTATAGTTGCCTGAGTGAAATCCATGAAATGATTTGTTCAGCAAGAGCTACAAAATAGATTGCTACCAGTAGAACTAGAAAGGAAACAGAAGGGAGTGATGAATAATGATCATGTAACAAACTAACAAGGGAGCCCATTTATGACAGAGATCCAGAGATTCTAGCTAAGCAAGTCAAAAGTCTGCATAACGCAATATGCAAGATGCGAGTAAAACCAACTGTGAAATTAGAAAGTTTTTAGCATAAACATAAAAGAGCTAAAAGATAACAAAAAATATTGGAGCCTTAATCCGAAAACTAATTTGGGGTCAGCAATAAACTACTCAAAGAGAATGAAATAGAATAGTACAGAGAAGCATTTCAGTGCCTTCAGAAATTACTCCCTCCCATTCACCGGAAAGGTAACATTTCAGTTTGGACCAAATATTAAGACAAATGGGTCAATGTAAGTACTTTACTAAAACACCCTTCCTTACCTCACACATAAATCATTCGTTATAAATCAACCGTCCCCACCCAAGTCTCCCATCCCTGAACTCATCGTCACACAAACAATCTGGTTCCTCAATGCCGCCGCCGACAGATTTTCCGCCCACCTTCCCAGACCCATTAATCACTACCATTTTCTCCATGAGGCAAATTTGAAAAAAGTTAAGATTTTGTGGGGTGCTCTATGTCAGAGGTGAGTGGTAATGATCGGCATAGATGTCATACCTGTAGGGGGGGGGGTGACGGGGGTTTGGTCGTGGATGATTTTGTACTATGGAGTTGGGTTGGGGGAAAGGGGAGTACTTGGTGTAAGGGTGGGAAATTAAGGCTATAAGGGTGTATATAAGTCATTTTATATGTCAAAATTTACCATTTAAGGAAACACTACCTTTCCTGTCAATGAGTTACAAAAATGGAAATGTTCCCTTTCCTGTGAATGGGAGGGGGTACTAATTTAGTCAATCCTAAATCAAGTGATGTTAAATAAAGACACAACTATAGTAAACCCCAAAAAAGCACAGTCGTTCTTCCCCTAAGACTCCAGCCATCCTTCGAACCCTGCCAAAGTCCTTCATTGTCGGAGCATTGCATAAGATACGAAAGAGAAAGGCGAGTCCCCCAAAAGAAACCAATTTCATTGATACGCACGAATAGACTCAATGGAACCAATACTGCATGGACTACCCAAACTGTGGTCATGTCACGAACACAGAAGATGATAGGTGTAGTAGTCTAATTGTCACATATGTTCTGGGTTCATTTGATTGAAGCTGTGGAGGATAGCAGTTTGTACATCCCTTTACCTTAGCATCCTCTCATACAACATATAGGGTGTTTTATAAAACTTGTGTATTGTTAATCATGTTAAAATAGATGATAAAAACTTCTCAAAGAATTCGTACCTGCTGCAATGAAGTTGGGTCCTTGGGTAGCTCTAAGAAGACAACATTATGAGCCACTGAAAGGTCTAGTCCTGCATAGCCTACTTGAATGCCAAGTATTGCAATCTTCACCTATAAAAAACAAAGTTAACATCCAAGATGCCAGTAAGTAATTCCACCATCCGTCAATCCACCACACACACACAAACAATACAAGCACTTATCAAGTCAGACAGTATCTTTAGATTTCTGGCAAGAAGTCAAAACTAGAAACGTAAAATGAAAGTAAAACAGTCATATACTGAGAGATAGATGTGTATTGTTGAATGCAAGTTATTTACAACTATAGATGGTCCATCCCCTCAATTGTGATATGTGAGTGCAGCATACAAATCAGTTTTAATTCTATTTGTTAGAAGAAATATATGCTATACTCCTATACTCTCTGGAAGCAATTAACAAACAAGAAAAATCCTATACTCCCTCCACTTCTTTTTGTTCCTCCCTTTTCCTTTTTGTGACACATCTTACTGTTCATCCCCTTTCATAAATTTCCTTTTTTTGGCAAAGATTAAGGGACTTGATACTAACTTAACTTACTAAATTATATTCCACAGCTTACAAAACTAGTCTATTTATGATTACCACTAAACTTTCCTCCTCCTTCCTAACACCCACCCCTTTCCAACACAACAGTTACCTCACTCCACCGCCCTCACCGGTGCTCCACCTCCATCATTGGCGGTCCACCACCCTCACCAGCGCTCCACACTCTCATTGGCAATCACATCATCTCTTCGACTCTTCCTCAAACTAGCCTCTCACCTTTCCCAATCATCTCCCTCAAACTCACATTACACCATGACCGACTGGTGCTCCACTGATACTGGAATCGACCCACCACCACGACCTCCAGGACTGATACCACACACCCACCACTGTGGTTCCTTACTCCGCAGAACCATCCCCTCTCCTTCTACCTCACCTCTACCCAAGAAAAAAGCATTGTTTTCTGTAACCTCGAAGATCTACTATAACAGATGTATAACATCTAAATAATACCACCATCATCATGTTCTCCAACCTTATGAGCGTCAAGTGACCGGTGCTATATCGCCAATATCGGTGTGGGTTTTGGTGGACTTTTTATAGTTACCTTGTCATGCCCGTGGTCCGGCAAGTGCGGGAAGAGTGTGGTAGTGATCATCAAATGTCTTAAAGAGGCTGGTGGTGGTCGGATGAAAATGGTGGACTGGAGTTCTTTTTGGGGTGGGTCAAGGAGGACGTGTTAATAAGTTAATACTCCCTCCATTCAACTCCAATTTACCCATTTCTTTTTGCACATTTGCCGAGGCGCATTTTAAATCGTTAATATCTTTCACTACGTATTTTTAAAAATTATAATTTTTTTATATTCTTGTTCTACTCGTTGAGACGAATCAAACAAGATCCCACATGATAATATTTTCTCTTATAGATCGTGTAGAATTTTGATGATTCTTTTGGTTTAGGAATAGTGTCCAAAACCCAAATGGGTAAACTGGAGTTGAATGGAGGGAGTACTACTCATTAGTACTCTCTCCCTTCATAACCAAACACACCATAACCCATTTTGACACTATTCACGAGTCAAGAGAATCTTCAATATTCTCGACAATCTACAAAAGAAATATAGCCGTGTGGGATCTAGTTTGATTCGTCTCCACAAGTAGATTAAGAATATCAAGTTTTCATAATTTTTACTAATGTAAAATGAAAGACATCGATGATGTAAACGTGTCTCGGCAAATGTGAAAAAGCAAATGGTGTGTTTGGTTATGAAGGGAGGAGTATCAAAGATTTGCATTGATTGAGTCCATATATTGCCATTAGTATATTATACAGAGTATTACTTTCTTTAGAACCGTGTAAAAATGGAAGGGGAGGAACAATGTCATGTGGAGGGAGGAGTACAGTCGTACAGATATATAAGCAAGTATGGTAACTACTCAGAGTCCATTAGCACACCATTTGCATAATGGCTGAGGGAGTGGGGTAATGTTGTCTCCAAAAACTACTATAAAGCTAAAATTAGCATAAGAACAGTCCTACAATGGAAATTGATTGCCGGGAGGAATGAGCGTTTAAAAGTTGAAGGAGAAACATAGACAGTATATAGCAAATACACAACCAACAGAAGTTCCAAGCATAAAACAAGGATACTAAAGTAAGACCAATAGCATTAAATGAAAAGATGGAATTCTTTTACCTCTTTTGATGACCGGAATGACTTCACTGCTGATTGACGGTCACAATCTAGAACATTACCATCAATACGTACAAAGCCAACACCTTTATTGATAATGAACTCCTGAAGTTGAGAAACCCACACTGTGAGTCAGAGAGAGAGAGAGAGAGAGAGAGAGACAGCAGTAGAGTAGATATGCATGCATAACAGTTTATCACAAGATCAAATTAGATTAATTTTAAAAACAAAATTAACAAATAAAACATACCCCCTCTGTAATTATACGTTTTTCCCGTTTTACTTTTTATGGTCTCCTAGGTAACTCTTAGACCATATTTATACTAGTATTTTTTTTATCGAAAATATATCTTTGTGAAACATACATTTATAACAAATCTAGAATAGTTTTGTATCATAACTTAATGTTTCATATTTTTGTTACTTCCTCTAGTCCTTTATAATCCTCCCACTTGATTACTTTATACTCTCTAAAATGCATATACAATGGGAAGATTTTAGAAAGTTGGAGGAAGTAATTGTTCACAGTGAAATTTTGCAAACTTTGACCTTCGAATGTCAAATGGAAAGAACAGAACATTACAGAAGGAGTAGCTTTTATTTCTTGCCAAACATGGAGAACTAACAAAATATCACTGGAGGAGAGTGAAACTACTTTAATCCCTTTGTATGAGAACAAATGAGACGTTAAGATTGTGCAACAAATCAAACTTAATAAGTCCTACTATGAAACCTTGGGAATGAGTGTGCACTAAGGCTAGGGAGAAATGTAAAAACCGTAAACATCTCGAAGAACCACCTTGGATTTATGCACGCATGATTGACTGTAGAGGCAATCCATCTTATAGATTAACAATAGAAAACCTAGCAGGACAAGAACTATTTGCACATAATTTCACTAATTACATGTTGAGGGGAATCTATAAGCAGCATCTAAAACAGGTTCGACTACATGACAGAGTTGATAAAAAATTTTGAACTAGTATTAGGAAGATATAGGGATTGTAAATAAGATTGTAATGCATAGTCCTGAACAAAAGGCAATGTCAATTAACGATAGTATACCACTGTTTATGAAGTTTACAAGCAATAGTATTAAATTGATGGAATAAACACAAGATTGAAAGTAAGCAAGACATGTAGAGACAAATTTTAGAATACAGAGACTTGATGTTGAGCAAGAACCAAGAATAAATATGTAGAGTGTAAGTTAAGTACTGGGGTTGGAGGGACGAACACATGATTTATCACCTCATTAGCCAAGATCCTCACTTTTTTTTGCGATCTAAGATCCATCATGCAAACGGGGGAATAATTGGATGGTGATGTTACACTTAATATCATGGAATGCTGGTTGAAATGGAATATTGCCATAAGTTTTCTATGGTAAATTCTACCACGCAAAAGTTAGATTGGAGATGCTATATGACATTGAATGTTGGTCCATGAAACAATACCACATTCTTAAGATGATTGTTGCCCAAATGCGTATGCTATGCAGGTAGAACAGATCGAGTACAGAATGAGGTGACAAGGGATATAGTAGGATTGCATCAATTACAAGTGTTTAGCTTACTATTTTGTTTTACACTCCCCACATTATCATTGTTGTTCCACCTCACACTAAAGGTTCAACCGGGAAGATTCACATCACCCACCAACAAATCACGTTGTTGTTATTATCAAGCACACAAACTATACAATTATGTTAATTTCAGGATTATTTGGTTCACATATGAAGCATAATGAATAAATTTCTCACCTGTAATTTATCAAGAACCTTAAGATGGTGGGCAAATATTATCATTTTATGAGAACTAGTATCCATGTCTACATTAAATGACTCTTCTGCTTCAGTAAAAATTGGGTGAAGGGAGAGCCATTCAATAGCCCCAAAAATCTTTGCAATACCAAGCGCTTGATCAGAGAGCTCTTCTTGAAATCCATGTGCTCCATTGTCTGCAGAGTACGGATACATACTTCAGCTTAGACCATCACATAAGATATTATAGATTTGCTTTTACTGGCTTCAAAACCTGATATAGTGAACTATGCAAGAAATAAATAAATAAAATCTGATATTGATAACTCGAAACATGGTTACCATAATCATTGTGTTAAAAGTTTTAAAACTAAGAGAAGTGTGATTTATTCACAACCAGTTGCACAATTCAGAAAATGTTTCCAAGTAAATGCGAAAAGAAAATACCCAGCTTTTAACAAGAAAGCATAAATGCACAACACTTCCATGCAATGGAACTGTCATTCCTCAGTTAGCTTCAATTCCATCTTCATAGTAGGATAATTATCATCCATGGATACATTACTAGAGACAGCCTCTCCCAAATAGACTAGCAAATTAGCCATCTAGAATGTTTGTTTGGTCAAGCGAAAAGTAACTGTCCCCCTCTACAGACAACATAAGAATTAAGAAGTATTGCACTCATGTTTCAATATTCAGAACCCTGATATACCTGTCCAAATATGATTCAAGTCATGACGAGCTATATATCGATCAATACAAACAGGATTTATATTCCATAATTAAAGCTACCACAGAAGCTTGATTAGCTCATCATATCTTACTATAAGAACCTTGGCTTAGTTCTATACACAACCACAGAACTTATAGCACCGGAAATGACACACTTAAGATAAGTAGCTGCCTCTTAAAGAGCAGATTCATGAGAAAGGGTCCTAAATCTCAAATATGGAAGTATACCGTATTCATCATCTTCTTCAAAAGCATCAATGGTGGACAGAGTTTTCCCCTTTGCTGCAACAAGCTTTTTGGCAATAGTGACATCTGATTTTTTCAACGTTAGCATAATGATTTGTCGACGTTTCGGCGGTAACTGAACTAGCAAATGCTCCTTCAACCGTCGTATCTAGACAATTTCAAAAAACATATGTAACTCTCAATGTTATGCACACAATGTTCAATGAAAGACATAGTCACACAATCACATTGGCAAGGAGTCCCCTATAAGCCTAAAATATACGCATTCACAATCTCATTACTCATTCAACATATTCTGTACTTCAACAACATCATACTTTCGATCTCCTACTTGGACCTATAGGTCCACACTTGGTGATCAAAATGTAACACAGTTACATTGGAAAGGACTGAAGGAGTTCCTCTTGACAACTTTTAATCTCAACAAGCAAGCTGCACAAACATCCTATTCCATTGCAATAGAGCTTGAAACTGGCCATTCAAAAGGACCAAAAAAATAAGGTCCAGACTAGACATTGGTTCTATTTTTTTCAAGTTAGAACATGAACTTCAGTCAAAACCAGTAGAGGCAAGACTCCTGAGATCCATACAATCAACAAAGATTGAAATTATATTTGTGGATTGGTTATTCTCATATGTCATATGTCATATGTCATATCGTTAAAGGTGTCGCTCAAACATCACCAAGAGCAACAATTATTTGCCAAAACTACAGACAGTCAAATAGAGAATGTTACATACATGAAGTATTTCCTTGGACTAAATTATTAGAAGAAAATTAGCAATAGCATGTAACCCACGGTCAAACAGAGAATGAAGGAGGTATACCATAAGAGTTTGCCTAAGTAACACATTCAGCTCCTCCAAACGAGTACCCCTTGAGAAGTCCTGAAAGGAATAAACAAGAAAATATAAGGTCCAGCTTATTATCTTAGCTGGTAAAGGTTTGTACTGGCAAACAGGTTTGGCTTTGAGACTAGCAGAGTTCTATGGAAGCAAAGAAAAAACTTTCATGAGATAAAAATAATAAAATATTGCTCAAATCTTTGAACTGTGCAAGTAACAAAACATATACCCCGGTATTCTTGGAATGTGGAAGGAATTATCCAGACATTAACTGACACCAAACTCAAAGTTCAAACTTACTCTCAAGTTTCAATCAAATTTCAAACTTACTCTCAAGTTGAAATAATTCTTTATACAGTATGAAATTTCAAAAATAAATGGAAAAGAATGATAAGAAGCAGGCTGTCACACTAGGCAAACTTTACAACAAATAACAGTCATCTCCAAGGTGAGCTTATGTTGGACTTTTAACTTCACTCTCTTAATTAGATCCATTTTGTGCACATTTAATGTATTATCCCAAGAGTCTTTACAATAATAGTTCCTTTTTTAGGAAGTGTAACTCAATGGAATCAATTCCTACCCAAGCTGTTCTTTGTGCTGTACAAAACACAGTTTAATAGCTTGCTATGTTCCTTGTATCAAATGTGTGTGTGTGTGCGCGCGCGCATGTGTACTCTCCAATATTTCCTTTGTAGCACTCGTAAGCAAGTTGCTGCTCAAGCTTACATTCTGCAACTGATATACGGCAATGATGCGCATCACAAGCCAGCTAAACAAAGTGAGTGATGACACTTTGACCTGGCCTCTCAAGATTGATGTGGAGCTGGGTTTCCCTTGCTCTCTTCTTAGACTCAGTTGGATGGCCCACCCTCCCAGGACAACTAGAGAACTAACAAAAAAGGTGGTAACTTTATGTGAACACAAGCTTAAAAAATTCCTGTATCCTCATAATTTTTCAGCTACTATCATAACTAACAGTAACAAAGGCTGGAGCTAATTTCTTTGCTGAAGGATGTAAGGTATACCATGAAAGAATTCCCTTGAGAATCCTTCGCAATTTTCATGGAACAATAAGTTTTTGCAAACTCAAACTTGCTGCTCCCCAGTAGCCCAGGCCTAGAAGGTAACAGATAATATTAGTAGATAGAAATGAACAAGGGTGTATTCAAGCAAGATACTAATTGCAAATTAACTTACCATAACATATCTATTTGATGAAAGATATCGAAAGGTCTATGATCACCTAGCAAGAATTTCGCCATTAAAACATTTACTGCAACTGACAATAACATGAACACGAGAAACGAGAAAATATTCATGCAACCTTGATAAGGATGGTGTTCCTGACAGAAGAATAATCCGCTTCGTCTTAGATGCCACGTCAAGAACAGCTCTTATCTATCAATAGAAGTATAACATAGTTCAGATGAAATAACAAGACAATAGACAATTAGACATCAGTAAACAACATAATAACCATTCTGCTTTTACTTAAGCGTACATGTACTCTCAAGATTAAACGATGCAATTAAAAAAATCACACCAACTGTACAAAGAGATTGAACCAAATTGAAAGAGCTACAAGTTCTCAAGCGTATTTAGCAATAGCTTTTAAGTATATACGTGTATGAAAAGCATGAGATCGTATATGTAATTCAGTATTCCAGAGTAGTAACTTGACAATAGGAAAAAAAACTCCTATATCACCAACCTAGGGTGCTATTATCTCGGCACTTCCCAGCTTCAAATAAATTCCCCTCCCTCTTCCCCATTGTTTCTATCAATAAACTAAAATGCAGACAATATCAAGTGAATCCGTTAGTTCTAATGACAACTGTGAATTAGGCCTTTAATGCAGTTACTGTCACAAATAGTATCTGAACATCTTTGTGTCATAACTTCAAAATTGGTTTTAAGTCTTGTAATTGCAGAATGAAGATTAAAGCAGTTTGCACAGAATTTTAGTAAACAAGTTATTAACAACCACCATCATCACCAGGTACATATTCAACTGTTGTAGATTTCAAATAAAGATAGAAGTATAGAGCTTTGTCCATTGTCCACACCAGGCATTACTAATCAAGGCCGCAAACATAACCACTAAACTTACCCAATAGATTTATCTCTAATACACAGAAGAGGAATTAGTAAGCTACTTAGATAAGCTCTGCATGTAGCCATGTACTAATCATGTGTAACACTTCAAAATACTCGACAACAAGACCAAGAAAGCCGCTGCACTCAATGTAGCTCATACTCTTCCCATTACCTCGCATACCAATTGATTTTACCACAAGGGCACAGTGCCAAGAACATAGCTGACACAGCTGTTAAATGGTTGGAACACCCCCACCCCAAGTCCTCAACCCACACGCAGACACTCAAATATACATGTGCAAAGCTTTTAGCTTCTCAAACAAGCTGTATTTTCAATGGCCAAAATACACTGCAATATGTATGTGAACTGTGTAGTATGTCATTTTAGATAAATAGCCTCACTGCAAGAACAATTCTTCAAATCAATAGCTGGAGATACAAAAGTAACATCATTAATGGACAACAATCAGATATTGTGGCATTACAGCTTTAGAAATTAGACAGAGCCAGTATGATGTACCTCTCTTGGCTCTGACTTCTTCTTTGAACATCTAATATGATGTGACTCGTCAATTATCAAGATAGCCCAATCCAACTGCAACATGCTCTCTCGCAATCGACTAAGCATTGTATAGGAAATTACCACAATCTTTGGACACTTTTTCAAATGCGTGGGATTGTTCTGGTGACCAAACACTGCAGCAAAAATGGGCAGAAGTTTGGTACACAAAGTATCAAGTAATATCACTACAGGCTCAAGGAGTCTATGTTGTAAACAACTGAGAGTGAGCTTTTTTTTATAGCCACTGTTAAAGTGGCCGTAATACTTGGAGGTAATGCTGGTCAATGGAAAAGCACGTCAATAAACTATGTTTAAATTACAAGGAGCCTTGAGAAAATCAATCAAGATCATATCTTTTTTTTATAAAGACATGGATGGTCCATTGCCTTTTAATATTCTAAATTAACCTACAAATCATCCAAGGGTCCTAAATTTATTTTATGAAGTACTGGAGAGATAAAGGCTGCAAGTGGAAAATAACTTATACTGTACATTATTTTGCTAGGTAAAATGTCGACCCTCTTTGCAGTTATAAAACTGGAGCATCAAGAGGAAATAAACCACTCGTTTGGTCGTTTCTGATAAAGGGCACCTTGAAAAAAAATAGAAAACTAATGAGAAAAACAGTGAGCTTTTAGTGTCATAGCTTATCATCATCCACATAAGGTTTAAGCCTGCACAAGATGAAATAGTTTGTATATCAAAAGTTTGGTTACTTTGTAATCTGAATCAATTCTTCTAGGCTATTAAGTTGCATCTGCTATAAATTATTACATTTTCCCAAACAGAAAAATTACAAAGTTACAGGCTCATGATGGCCACGGAAGAAAATATGTCAGTTACAAGGCAACAACATTGCTTGGCACAGATCCTCATACTAAGAACTCGACATCAATTTCAATAAGACTTTAATATGGGAGCTATAATAAATGTAGAGAGCAAGTTTAGTAGGGTGTAATAAGGAAAATTTTGTTCTTTTTTATATTAAATTTAGGCTTTAGGCATAAAGTCAAGGTAATGACTCGCTAAATGAAGGCAACTTGTACAAAGAAATCCCAACTTTCTCAGGCGAGAAGTGAGTTGGTCTTGAGGCATGGACTTTCCATATACCCTGCCTCAGGCCTTTGGCTTAGAATTTGATACAAGCAACAAAGATAAAACTGAATGCATGAGCTTTAGCGGAAGATTACTGACAAATGAACTGACAGATAACAATCATCAGGAAACAATACCAAGATGGATATCGGCTGGCAAATAAGATGGAAGCCAACGCTCTAATTCTTCTGCCCAACAATAGCGCAATATAGCAGGGCAAACAACCAGTATAGATCCTTCATCAGAAAAGCAACTTGCTATAGCAATGGCCTGAGACCAAAAAAAGGTGAAATTAAAAATCAACAAACTCAAACTGGTAACAACACAACATATGATAACACATTTAGACCATATTCTCTTCCATCAACTAAGCTATTGTATAAATTTTATTCAGAGACCAGATTCCACATTTACAATTCTACCTTGATTTGAGCAAATCAAGGCTACCACTTGAGGCTTAGAAAGGGATAAAATTGGGGCATGACATTTGGTAGCAGCAACAAAACCATTTTCGTTGAAATTAATTTGTATGATAATTAATTAAAGCAACAAAGGAGAAAATGGTTTCCACATGCACCATCATTCTTTAACATATTGAAGTTAGAGCATGACAGGGATGGCTGGACATAGTACTCCGTACAATTTAAGCTGATCTCTTTCATGTACCATCCTGCATCAAAGCTAATGAAAAGATACACCTTAGTATAAAAACATCGTCAGTCCTATCTTTTCAGTCATTTGTCAACTTAAAGAAGTGATCATACTTGAAATCATCCACTGACCATACGACCATAAAGATATTCAACACTATACGCTTACCGCTACTGAGCGTAACTTTAGAACAACTGATATTTATAAGGTTTCTGATGTAAATGAAGGAAAATAAAAACAGAAAGAAACGGTTATTGACACTAAAATATGAAACTCTGATTTCAGTAACCTAGAAACATATGAACTATTTATGTGTATTACTGTATTACCAGCTTCATACGCTGAAAGTAAAGTTGCCAACAGCATTAACACAGATTCCACTATATCTTGTGTATGGTGGTGAACCCGATGCCTCAGATATGGAAAAGGAAAGAAGCATATATACTCCAAACCAGACGAAAGAAAGTTAAACTGAGACAACAAAGGCAGTATCACCTGAAGAGTCTTGCCAAGTCCCATCTCATCAGCGATTAGACAACGACCACCCCTTTGCAGCCCAAACTTTAGTCCCTCAAGCTGAAAGGGAAGAAGGGTAGTCAATAACTTTCTTGGCAGCTTTTGTATCAACTCCTCAACCTTCTCGTCAGGTAAATGCTCAGGCCTGCACGGTATCCATCGTCCCATATTGTAAGAAAGAGACAGCTTCTCAGCCACATTATAAGTTGTCCAAGGGATTTCTTCGACTTCAATGTCCTTACAGTTCTTTAAGCATCGAACCACGGCTTCATAATCTCTAAGCTTATATACAGAGGCATCCCTACCACCATAGATTTGTGTATAGTGCTGCAGCGAAACCTATTATACAAAATTACATTGCAGATGGCGCATATTATAGGATTTTTTAGGCTTAAATATGACTATGAATTGTACCCAGATTCAAAACCGCACACAATTTGTCTTTATACTGAATTCAGCAAGGCACACAAAACATAGCAATTGTCAACAAAAACAGAGAGTGCCTATCTCCGAAACACAAAACAAACAATAGTTAACCTGGTTATCTCCACAGAAATTAACAAAGAAATTTCCAAAACAAACAATAGTTCTCGAGTTTTACAATTACACTATGATGACGTGAGTTTTGCCTTATTTCCAATCTTAGTGACCTATAATGCAGACTGTACTGTAACCAAAATTACATCCAAAACACAAAAAAAAAAAAAAAAAAAAAAAAGTAAATTACTCTTATCTTTAAGGCACTGTAACTAAATTATTGGTAAATCGATTTGAGAAATGCACTTGATCAAAATCCCACTTCATTACTCTTCAACATCACTAGTTCAGGGGGAAAATGGATTAGACTGTATTTTGGATCACGCAGAAAAGGAGTTTAATATCACAAATACAAAATCCCAATTTAAATGGAATAAAACAGAAAGAATTACAAACCCAAGTACGATTCCAAGAATACCAGGAACACTTACATTAGAAAGACAATGAGTAAGCACACCAAAGCAATGATGCTGGCCCGGAAAGGAAACCCCAGGAATTGAGTCAGGAGTAATGGAGAAGGAATCAGGAGAGCAGATTTCGAGGTGCGCCCGAAATTTAAGAGGCAAAAGGGTAGCTTCTTTGTGGATTGAATTGGAATTATCGATGAGTTTTCTACATTTGAATTGCCTCCAAGATGGGTTTGAATCAGGGTTTTCAAAATGTGGTTGTTGCTGTTGTTGTAGGGATGATAAGATGGCTTTGCGCTTGGCTAAGGCACGAAGACGGTTGGCTTCGATGACAATTTTTTGTTGTTCAGTGAGCTCTGGAGATGGTGGAGAAGGGTCTTCCGCCATGGATATGTGAAGAATGAGCTTTATCAAATGGAGTTTTTCAAGCACGGAACGAACGAGTTTTCAAGGATTTTGAAAGTGATGAAGTGAAGTGAACGCAATCGAAGACACAAGGTTGTTTTTCGTACAAGTTTATTTGTTGCTACCTACTCCCTCCATTCAACTCCACTCTTCACATTTCTTTTTTTTACACTATTCACACTTGAGAGGAATCTTCGATATTCTCGACAATCTATAAGTGAGAATATAGTCATGTGGAATTTTGTTTGATTCGACTTTAGGACTACATTATGAATATCAAATTTTTATAATTTTTGCTAATGTAAAATGAAAGATATCGCTAATGTAAAACGCGTCTCGGCAAATGTGCCAAAATGAATAGTGACAAGTGGAGTTGAATGGAGGGACCATGACAACTCAATCTTCATGTAACAAACGTATACAAGTTCATCCAAGTTTGTAAATGGTTCCCCATAATGCATTCACTACTAAAATTTAGTTTCTACTCATCAAATTTCATATTTGATCAAAAATTATTTTATTTTAATAAATAAATAATAAAAATAACTATTTGCTCGTGTGCTTTGCATAACTCGACCCTCTTTGCGTGTGCTTTGCGTAAAGGGACCACTCGATCGAGTCATAGACTAGACTCGATCGAGTGGTCCTGCTACGGACATTCTGCCGGTTTTTTGGAGTACCACTCGATCGAGTAGGCTATGGCACTCGATCAAGTGGGCTATGGCACTCGATCGAGTGCCTCCTATACGGACTGCTGTCCGTTTCGTAGATTTCGAAATTGATTTTAGTTTTAAATTGATAATTTATCAAGTCGCGTAGAAATATAGATGCAATTTATACTCGACTCAATTTTCGATACATATGCACGTTATTATTACGAGACCGATATCGGGAATTTTAGAAAAAGTGTTATGAAATCGTTTCGAGTTGAATCAGGACGAAGTAATTCCCTCCGCGTCATAATGTCGTAATCAATCCTTTCGGACCATGTGACAATTAATTCGGCGTCAACGGGTTCGTGCTAATACGGTCTATCGATTAATTCTTTTTAGACATGATATTCGACTACGGAGTCGGTATCGCATCTTTAGAATAAACGTTTTTATTTGTTTGATTAGAGCAAAAGTCGATTCCCTCCGCGTCACGACATCGTTATTAATCCTTGCGGATTATGTGATGTTCGATTTGCATCAACAAGTTTCGTTCTAACCTTTTAAAAAAGAGGAATCGAATATGTTTAACGAGGAATATTCGCGATCCGGTCACGCCCTTGAGTGTTTAGGGCGGTGCTCCTCGAGAGGGCACCACCACTGTTACAACTCGTAAAGGGATTAGAAGGGTCTTATACGAAGTTCATCTTTAAACGTATTCGATTCGAGATTGTTTTTTGTAAATTGACGTATGCGCGATGTTTTAATTTTAATTCGATAATAGTAATAATAATGATATTAGAAACGAAAGAAAAAAAGAAAAAAAAAAACGAAAAAAACGACGAAGATGAGGACGGAAAAGACGAGAGAAAAGAAGGAAGAAAAGGGAGAAATCGGGGTTGAATTTTGCACCCTCAACCTACATGCTTTGTCTTCTCGGAATAGGGTTCATCTAGTTGTGGCTTAGGTACGGAAGCGTCGAGATGATATAGATGAGTTATGGTGGTTTAAGGTAGAAGAAGGGTTGCAAAGGTTGTGAATGAGATAAATGAATAGTCGTGGGGTGTAAAATTGTATAGGATGTAAAATTTTGTTTAATGATGGTTGCAAAGGGGTGTATGTATAGAAAAACCCAAACCCCCCGACCCAAGGTCACTCGATCGAGTGCCCCTGCTGGACTCGATCGAGTGGCCCAATAAACGGAACCAACAGACTTTTTTTTTGATGTAATGTGAGATTTTTATTTCAATAACGAACAATTTACAAGCAAGGTAAAGCTCTAAACATGTACAAACCGATCAAGAAAAAACCTCGACAATTACACTTGCATTTTCATAAGAATTTGTCGTCCCTCAAGTGTGTTGCAAGGATTTTCCAATAGTCCCTCGATTTTTCCTCTTAATTCTTGTCTTATCTTCTTGAAAACAGTATTAGGATGTAAAAGCACACCCTCATACCTTGTAGTATTACGACTAACCCATATCGTGTGGTGGAATGCATTAAGAGCCAACGCTTGAATTTTCCCCTTCGGACCATCAGCCATGTCATAGTCCGGTTTCACTGGCATGCTCATCTCAATCCAGTCAGTCAACTTTCGTCGGATTTGTTTACTGTAGACGCAATCAATCATCAGATGTTCATCAGTTTCCTCCTCAGCCGCGCATAAACAGCACTCCAGACCATTACAGCCGATAAATCGTGAAATTCGTACTTTGGTATTGAGGCCATCATTGATCAAGAGCCAGGATAAGAAGGCATGTTTCGGGAAGCTCCAATTATCCCAGATAAGCCGGTGCCAAGTCACCTCCGCCCCCGCACCACGCAACCACCATGCAACGGTATAGCCTGCAGTAGCGTGTTTCCAAACTCCATTTTCAAACCCGTGTTTCATTTTGTCTTTTACTTTGCAAATCGATCTCCAAGTCCAAGGAACATCCGGAGGTGGTTTGTAATCGTCCCAGTTCCTTCCTTTCAGGTAGTTATGATCGACCCAACGTATCCATAATTTATCGCTTTTCTCATAAATCCAATTTACAAGTTTCCCGACTGCTGCCCAGTTCCAGGTTTCGGCCTTTATAATCCCCAATCCTCCTTCAATCTTTGGGCGGGTTATTTTGTCCCAAGAGACTAGGGGGACTCTATTATACTCTGCGTGTCCTTCCCAAAGATAGTTCCGACATATGGCCTCAATCCTTTTCATGACGCCTTTGGGAAATAAGAAAATATTGGACCAGTAATTGTGGAGGGAATTGGGGATAGACTTGATTAGGACTGCATAAGATAATTTTCTGGCCCCGAAGCTTCTAATTCTCGCTACCATTTTGTCAGCGACTATAGAACATTCTTGCTTATTAAGCTTCCTTGGCTTGATAGGTATGCCTAGATATGTAAAAGGCATCGATCCCTCCCTGAATCCAGTAGCCTGAATAATGTCGCTCTTCAAATCCCGATTCATTCCGTTGAAATATATCGCTGATTTGGAAGTATTCATCTGTAATCCAGAGGCTTTTGTGAAGGAGGATAAAGTGCGCATGAGCGAATAAGCAAGAATGTTCTATAGTCGCTGGGTTAAGTAGAATGCTATCTTACGTTATCTTACGCTACTGATAAGTGGTCATTCAACTATCATCCTATGTGCAAGCAATTGAGCTGACTCATCTCATTTTCGCTGACGACTTGATGATGTTCTGCAAAGGAGACCCGCAGTCCATAATGTTGCTCATGCGCAACAGACTTTTTTGAAGGCCCACTCGATCGAGTGGGCTGATACTCGATTGAGTGGGTCGGATGGACGGGATATTTTAAGGTTTTTTACTTTGAGTTGATCACTCGAAGCTTGCATGGCTGTTTTTGTGTCTCGGAAATGACTTTGACCGAGGTTTGACTCGGTCGCTGAAAGACGGTTTTATTTCTGGTGTCAGTTTTGACCCAAATTAGTCTTATTTGATTGAAAATGACCCACTGGGCCTGAATTTGAGGTTGGTTTTGTGAGATTTGTACTCCGTAAAAAGCCCAAGCCAAATACTAACAATTTTGAGCCCATATCCGAGTGCGTTAAAGCACGTTCGCGTCCAATTATCATTGGGTGTTTGTTGGAAACTGCTATAGACACTTAGCAGCGAAATGCAGGTGTCTACAAAGCCCCCACTCTGACTGAGGCTTGGACAAGGCGAAAGTCAGAGTAGCTACCAGGCTAATCGAGGATTAAGACCTGGCAGACTTCCGGTCGGGTCGTTTATAGTCCATTAGACTCGTGTGAAGGGCTCGCCAGCCATAAGGTAGAAATCATACCTGAGTTGATGTTGATAGCTCCGTGGGGAGTCAGACTTGCTTTTAGGAGTCCCGGGTGCGCCTGTATGTAGGCACATTCCGTGTTGTTTTGGGAGAAATGTCGCCTCGGCTTTCCGCTAGGGAGTTAAGTGAGCTGCACGGGCTTGCTTCTGAAGCCTTGAGTGTACCTGTGTATAGTTACTTAGAATTTTGCATGTAACATTTAGATAGAACACGACTCGCGCTGTGGGAATAAATTTTTTGATTTTTTGAATGACTGAAAATTTTGAAAATTTTGATTCCTTTGAAAAATAGGAATGTCCGGGATGACTTTATTCCTGTGCTGATATGAGGAAGCTGAGATAGGGCCTGTATGCCTAGACCCACTTGGGTTAAGGAATCATAGTGGTAGGAGGATTGCCAGGGCTTTAGTGTTATAAATACACATCCCCTGTTTCAGCTTTTCTGCACTTCTCACAATCTTTCTTTCCTAATAAGAAACAAAAATATGTCCTTTTCAAGTTAGCCATGGGAATTGAACGTTTGACTGTGATGCTGCAAGATTGGTCCCGGTGCTTTAGGGATGCGGATAAGGTAGCTTTAAATCAGACGGGTATTTCTCAGCTGTTCACAATTCGTCAGATGCAGGTGGATCGTTATTTCCTTGATGCTTGTCTGTTCTATTGGGACGACATATACCATGTTTTTGCCCTTCCTCGGGGCGAGATCTGTCCTATACCCAAGGAAATTGCTGCTGTGGGAGGGTGGAACTCTTTACTCCGTCCTGCTGTCCCGTTTTCAGTTCATGATCCTAGGAGGAAACTGCGGGAATTTTTAGGACTTTCCCACATGGAGGTATCCCGTATGACAGACGGGGACAATATTTCTTTGTTTGATTTGGCCAAGAAATTTATGAACCCGCACGACGTCCGGATTAGGCCGGCCCACAGCCGTAGGGCTTTTGCTTTTTGTATGCTCCATGTCTATGCTTTCGAAGGTCACATGGATCTGCTGTCGTGTATGGGCAACATTCGACTTTTCACCGTTGTCGACCTGATGGAGACGGAGTACAGTCCGGCATGGCTGATTACGGGGGAAATTATCCAGGGTTTGGATAATCGCAAAAGGGATTCGTCAGTTTGTCTGACCGGTAGTACCCGTTTACTGCAGGTAGATCGCTTCAGATTTTTTTTCCCCGATTTTTTTGTTGCGATATTCTGCTATAGGTGGCACTCGATCGAGTGCCTTCGTGAAAAACGCTGTCCGATTTCAGGGGTGCCACTCGATCGAGTGACCCCTAGGTAGACGTCAATTTTGCCTTGAGAACTTATAATTTTTGTTTTTTTTCAGCTTTGGCTATTTGAGAGGCTGTCAATCATAGAACCTCCCCTCGCCCCAAGTCGGTACCGGCCTAATCAGGTGATGACAAGGAGACGGACCATTGATTTTTCTCGCCACATCAATCAGAAATATTGGGACGAAGAGTTGTCTTTTCATAGCGGTCCATTGATTCGATGGGTGGTGCCATGGTGGCCTATTTATGTTTGGACAGGTTTGGCATCGAGGGATAAGGCTCGCTATCAGGTAATTTTGTCCTTTAGTGAGACAACTCACTTTTACCCCGACCGAATACTTAGGCAGTATGGTTGGTCCCAGAGGATCCCGGAGAACGAAGCAGTTGTGAGCGATCTGACCCAACTGACTGATGTAATGTGCGATACCTGGATTCAACGATGGTACACCTGGGTCACTTGGTCTATTATCGAGTCTCTTCATTCAATTTGGGTATCAGACTCTTATGTGAAATGGACGAAAGCAGATTCTGCCAAGGCATGAGCTGCTTTAAAGGTTGATGAATATTTTGACCTGCTTCGACGAGAGCAGGCTAAAGATAATAGAGGCTTCTTTGACGAAGGTGAGACTCCGGCTACATTGGTTCGTCTAATGTTAGGTCAGAGAGGGAGGACTAAGACTCAAGCTGAAGGGTCTAGTGCTAGAGGTGCTCGGGGAGAAGTGAGCCCCCAGACAGACTTTAAGAGGAGACTTGGGCGCCGACTATCAGTCCAGGACCGACTTGGTCCTCGGGACAGGCTACCGAAGCACGTAAGGGCTCGACTTGGACGGGTTACAATGGCAAAAGACCCATTGTCGAAGAAACAGGTTCGAGAAAAGGAGGTTGCCCTTGTGATCCGGGAACGCTCGCCCCCGTCCCGGCGACCGCGGGCTCCGCGCGACCTGGAAGACAAAGGCAAGGGCAAAATGCCCTAAATATCTGTCTCCTTAATTTTACTATTTAAATATTACTATTATTTTTGTTGTGTGTTTTTTTGGTGTTTTTTTTGTGCGATGTAATTTGAAATTCCCGAGTTTATTGTTTTTTTGATAATAAAAGACATATCTATTAGTGAATAACATTTCTGTCTTTTCGTTATTGCAGTGGTTGTACCCTTTTGAGGGGCTGCCTACGTATCCACAATTAGTGGAATCAAACCAAATGTAGTTCGGGCATAGATTTTTTGCAATTTTGAAATACACCAAGACTTTTAGCTCGAGGTGCGTGCGACAATAGGTTAAATAATCCTAACTTATTGACTTGCTTATAATTTTGAAAATTTATTTATAAAAAGACAAATTTTTATAAATTTTTGCAAATGACATTGAAATAAGGTTTAGGGGTAGTAGCGCTTCAGCTGGTCCAAGTTGGTCGGGTTGACAAATTCATTCCCGTCCAGGTCCGTCAGCATTACTGCTCCTCCTGATAGAACCTTCTTTACTAGATACGGCCCAGCCCAATTGGGTTTGAATTTTCCTCTTGGGTCAACTGGAAGTAATGCCCGGACGGATATGAGGACCAAATCCCCTTCTTCCTAACTCTTTTGTTGAAGGCCCGTTATATTCTTTTTTGGTATATTTGGATGTTGTTGAGGGCTCGGGACCGCCGTTCGTCCAAAAGAACTAGCAAGTCGTATGGAGCTCGAACCTAGTCTGCCTCAGGCACTTGGCTTTCAAGTAAAATCCTGAAAGACGGTACTTCTATATCGATTGGCTGGACTGCCTCCATTCCGTCCGTCAAATAATATGGAGTTGCCCTTGTTGCGGTGCGAATTGACGTTCGGTACTCCCATAGAGCAAAAGGTATTTTGTCGGGCCAGTCCCGGTAATTATCAGCCATCATTTTAAGTATGGTGAGAATTGTTTTGTTAGCTGCCTCTACCGCTCCATTTGTTTGGGGACGGTAAGGCGAAGATGTATGCCTTTGGATTTTATATTTGGCTAGCAAAGTAGCGGTTTCAGCCTGAAAGTGCATCCCGTGATCACTGATGAATTCGTGGGGGATCCTGTACCGGCATTTAATCTTGTTTTGGATGAACTTGGCAACATGTTTAGCGTTCAAAATTCGGTATGACTTAGCTTCAACCCATTTGGTGAAATAGTCGATAGCCACTAAAATGAAACAGTGACCTCCCGTCCCGGAAGGGTTTACCTTTCCAATTATATCAATTCCCCACGTCAAAAACGGCCATGGTGATGTCATGGTGTATAGTAGGGATGACGACATATGTTGCACGTAGGCGAAAATCTAGCAGTTATGACAGTGTTTGACATATAATCGACAATCGGTTTCCATACTGTTCCAGTAATATCCGAGTCTCATGATTTTTCGGACCAGCATATGGGCGTTCATATGTGGATCATTTTCACCGTCGTGCACTTCGGCCATAACCTTCTCGGCTTTTATTTTGTCGACACATAGGAGGAGAGCCCCCTGTGGCGTCTTTTTGTATAGCTGTCCATCGTCCGTACGGATAAATTGGGTGGCCAACCTTCGTAGGGCTTTCTTGGCCCGGTTTTCAGTTCCCGGAGGATATTCCCCTGTTGTCAAGTAGGTTAGAACAACCTGGTACCAAGGTTCTGGATCGGTTATCTCGATGTCTTGAATGGCGTGGATATATGCCGGCTCAGACCGTCTTTCGACGCAAATCGGTATGCTGGTTAGGTGCCCCGGGATATTTAATAAGGATGCGAATTTGGAAAGTGCATCCGCAAATTGATTTTCTTCCTAGGGTAGATAAATGTATTCTACCTTTTGGAACTATTTTTCGAGAACCCTTACTCGCGCCTGATAGGCCACGAGGTTGGCGTTCCGAGTTTTCCATTTTTGGAGAGCTTGGTTGATGACTAGAGATGAGTCACCGTGGACCCGGAGGTTTGTGACTCCTAAATCTGCGGCGGCTTGCAACCCGTGAATGCATGCTTCATATTCGGTTGCGTTATTAGTCACGTCGAAATCCAGTTTAATATATAACGGGGTATCCTCCCCTTTTGGTGATATTAGGAGGATGCCGACTCCGAACCCTCGAAAATTGGATGCCCTGTCAAAATATATAGATCCCATGATTCTGTATCGGTATGGAATATGTCTTCGTCTGGAAAGAACCAAGTATCGATGTGCCCTTCTTCGGATACAGGACTATCAGCGAGAAATTCGGCTACTACCCGTCCTTTAATGGCTTTTAATGGCACAAATTTGAGGTCGAACTCTGCCAGCATTAAAGTCCATCTAGATATCCTGCCATTGAAGATGAGCTTTTCGAACAGGTACTTGATAGGATCCATTTTGGATAATACATGTACCTCGTAACTGAGCATATAGTGTCGGAGTTTCTTGGTGGCCCATACTAGGGCGAGGCGGGTCTTCTCCAGCATGGTATATTTGCATTCATACTCCAAGAACTTTTTACTGATGTAGTAAATGGCTCGTTCTTCTGAGTCGACTGTATGGGCCAGCATACCCCCCATGGTTGTCTCGGTTGTTGTTAGGTATAACGATAAAGGCAAGCCGGGTTGAGGTGGCATTAATACATGCGGAGCAGACAGGATCTCCTTGATTTCGTCGAAAGCTGCTTGGCATTTTTCATCCCACAGAGTTCGTTCCCCTATTTTCAGTTGTTTGAAAATCGGTTCACACACCATGGTTAGCTTGGATATGAATCGGCTGATATATTGAACCTTCCCGAGAAATCCCCTTATCTATTTTTCGATTTTAGGAGGTTGCATCTCGATAATGGCTTTGATTTTAGCTGGATCGACCTCGATACCACGTTGGCTAACGATATGACCCTGTAATTTGCCAGATGTTACCGAAACTGCACTTTTGAGGGTTTAGCCTCATGTTGTATTTGTGCAGTCGGGTGAAGAATTTCCTTAGGACCGTAATATGCCCGTTTTGGTCTTTGGATTTGAAGATCTTGTCGTCTACATAAACTTCCACTTCCTTATGTATCATGTCGTGTAATAAGGTCGTGGCGGTTCATTGATAAGTGGCCCGACATTGATGAGACCGAATGACATGACGGTGTAACAGTAAGTACCCCAGGGCGTAGTGAAGGTAGTCTAACTCATATCTTCTTCTGCCATTTTGATCTGATTGTATCCGACATACCCGTCCATGAATGATAAAAGGGCATGATCGGCTGTGTTATCCACCAAGATGTTGATGTGTGGTAATGGAAAATCGTCTTTCGGGCTTGCCTTGTTAAGATCCCGAAAGTCTACACATACCCGCACCTTACCATCCTTTTTAGGTACCGGCACTATGTTTGCAACCCAGTCCGGATATTCGGACACTTGTATGAAGCCGACCTTGAACTGTTTGTCGACCTCTTCTTTGACCTTAAGAGACCATTCGGGCCTCATTCTGCGGAGCTTCTCTTTTACCGACTTACACCGGTCTTTGATGGGTATATGATGTTCTGCTATTTCCCGATCTATCCCTGGCATGTCCTTGTAGGACCATGCGAAGACGTCCTTGAATTCTTGGAGGAGGTTTGTGAATTGTTGTCTCTCCTCGGGATCTAAGGATAACCCTAACTTAAGCATATGGGGCTCTAAAGTGGTTCCTACATTGATGGACTCAGTTTCTTCGATTACTGGATCCTGGGATTCTCTTTGTTCGAGTTGCTCGATCAGATGCGGAGGTAAGGATACCTGTTCGTCGGGTTTCTCAATGTCATTGCACATAATATTTTTGAAATTGAAAGCATTTTGAAAATAAGACAAGTCGTAAGCGGAACGGTTATCGTTATTATTGATAGTAAATTTGGAAAACAGCTCAAAGAGAGCGGCCATCTGATCGTTGGTCAGAGGCGGGATTGGGAGTGCCCTCGGGACAGACCCCAAGACTCCAGTGGAAATGATTACAGAGAGAGGAGAGAGGGGTTACAGACTGGACTCTAGCACCATACCCTCTAGACTCGGACTCAGACTCAGACTCAGACTCGGTGTCCGCCATGTCTCCTTCGTCGGTGGTCCGCTTGTAGACTCAGCCCTAGCTGTCGGTCCACTTGATGGTTTTCCTCCATGCCCTTTTCTCGGTATCAGAGCCGACTTCAGAGATCAGCTTCGTGGGATCGAACCTGTTGCTTTGGAGGATTAGGTTCACCAAATCTTCTTTAGGGGTCGGGATAGCTTTGTCTTCCCCAAATAGAAGCCCCAGCACGGGCTCGACATTGTCCGCACCCTCCTTAGATTCAGACTGGACGAGGGCAAATATGTCATCTAGAATATAGTTGCATTCCCGAGCCAATTTGGTCTCGGGATATGAGATGGTGGGTTGGTAGAGACTAACTTGAATAACCCCGAATACCGGAGTAACAAAGTAGTCAGTTAGTCTTAGGCTGTAAGGGCCCAAGTAGGTACCCTTGATGATGTTGTTGGCCTTCTCAATACCTGCCCGAACCACATTTCCCGGGGTCGTAGCGTACCCTAGGCTGATGCGAGACTCTCCGTCATTTAGGACTTCAATAATCTTCCCAGCTGGAAGATATGACCTTGAAGTAGCCCCCGGTAAGTACCCCAAATTTTGTAGCATCATGTCGATGCTAGTTGTAAAGTAGGGTCGTCTGAAAAGGTAATTCCTCTTCGATCATCCCTACAAAGTCGAACCCTCGGAGGTCCGTACGGCCCGTGGCGTTGCAGCTAGCCACAGTTATGGGGGTTGCCTCCTAAGTAATGACACCATCTTACATGGGCAGCTTGACTTTTCGGAGGAGGGTAGAGGATACGGCTTTGACCGCATGGATCCACGGCCTCCCGAGAAGTAGGTTGAAAGAGGAGGTGACATCGATCACTTGGAACCCTAATTCCTTCTCAATTGGGCCCGTTATAATTGTTAGTTTAACGGCCCCAACAACCGACTTTGGGCTTCCGTCAAAAGTCTGGATAGTCTCACAGTTGGAAGGTAATCGGCCTCGGTAATACTGAGGGCTTTAGCGGTCCTCAAAGGAAGGACATTCACAACAGACCCATCATCAATTAGGGTCATCGGGAGATACTTCCCTTGACAGATCACCGTGATGTACAGGGCCAAGTTGTGGGCAGCCCCGAACGGTGGTAGGTCGGACTCGGAGAAGGTAATAAGCGGGCCTACTACCTTGGACTTGCCCTTGAGATAGGGCATGATAGTGGCTACCATTTCAGCGGGGGTAACCAGTGAGTCGACCTTGATCTGATCGCGAGCCTTAGCAAGTGCTTCTCGATGTTCTTGCGAGCTAACCAAAAGTTGCCATATGGTGAGATCAGCTCGAGCCCTTTTTAGCTATTTGACTAGAGCCGTATCAGTGCTTGGCTCCTCAAGGGCACCTTCCATCCTGGCAGGTTCAGTGACGGTTGTCGGGATAAGGGTGTCCTTAAAGCTAGTAGGTTGATAAGGACGGCCGACGGTAGCAAGGTGGTTGCTGGCTAAGGTTTTGAACTTAGCCTTTCGGACCTCTTCAGGGGTGATGGGGACAACCTCCCCTTTAGCCAGGTAAACATCATCTTCATCATCGAACCAGATCCCATTAACTTGTGGGATGAAAGGAGAAATGAGGTGAGGACAGTCGATTACTTCTCCGGTGAAGATGACATGGGCGCTGAAGGGGTTTTCTTTGTTACTCGGTTTGTCTCTGGGCAACGGTATTTTCCCACTTTCGATTAAGTCTTGGATCAGATGCTTCAATTTCTCAGTATCGTGCCCATTACCTCGGTGATATTGACAATAGGCCTGGACATTGTAGCTTTTGGAGCATTTCTCGGCCGGAACCTCAGGAGTTGGGCCTATCGGTTGGATCAGGCCCTTTGAAGATAGCCTTTGTAAGGCATATGTATAGGTGGTCCCTATATCAGTGAATACTCGAGCTGGGATATTTTTCTTGGAAGGGGTATCTAATAGATTAACCGCGTCGAAAATGCTGCGAGTTGCAGCTGCAGCTGGGGGCTTGGTAGTGGAAGAAGTAGCCCCTTGATATCCCTTGCTAGAGGCCTTGGTAAGGCCCTCTAGCCTCAAATCATCTTCGTTTCTCATCCCCATTTCAGCCAAAGTGGTAAAATTGGGTATGACAGCATATCGGAGATGGACCCGATAGGAGGGGAGGAGGTTCTTGATAAAGGCCTCCACTAACGTTTTCTCATTGGGCTTGTCCACTAGCTTCACACTTTCGGCCCTCCACCGTTGAAGGTATTTGGTAAAACCTTCTTTGGCTCCTGGGCCATGACCTCCAGGGAGCGCATTGTGGTCTAGATCTCGGTATTTTCAGCGTAATTCCGAGCAAACTCCGTTGCTACGTCATCCCAAGTTGGGTATTTCTTGGGGTCCAGCCTGTAGTACCAGGCTTTTGGGTGCTTCTCTAGGGATGCAGTAAAGAGATTCTTGAACATCGACGAATGTACTCCCTTGATAGCCATGAATTCTTTGAAGGCCCGTACATGTAGTAACGGGTCTTTGATTCCTTCAAACATTGGCAAGCCCGTGAGATTCAGATTTGCGGGCAGCTTGTCATTCAGAGGAGAATAGACACGGGAATTTTCCGTGTGAATGGTATTAGTCTCGGACAAGTGGACCTATTATTCCAGTCGGCGGACTGCGCTGACTAGTTCAGCTATGGGCCCCGTGTTTTCTGGTGCAACGGGAGGTGCCCGGGAGAAGCCTTCTGCTCCAAAGCAGTCAAACGGGCCACAACAGCCACCTGATCAGCCCTCATTGCTGTCAACTGGGTCTCGATATTGGTCTGCTTGATAACCATGTTATCTATCGTGGCGGCTAATTTGTTCAAAGCGTCCTCCATTTTGCGCTTGTGTCTGGTCAACGGTGGCCTGTTTGTAAGAATACCGCGTAATCAAAAACTGAACCCAGATCTCGGAACCAAAAAAAAGTACATCCCGGGCGAGGAAAAGATTGAAAAGGAAAATGACCCGAAAAAGACACCTAGACGGGTGACTCGTGAATGGTGGGCCTTCCTTAGGATTCGGCTATGTGGGCCGAGTCCCGCTCGAAGGAAGGTCCACGTGAGGTTTTCCCCAGACTTTGGACTCGAGTATGTAAATGGGCTTTCCTTGGTAGGGGTATGCCTTACGTTGGTTAGCCTTGCCTTAGACAAATAAGGCAGACCGGGATGGGGAGGAAACTTGCGATGTAAAATCGACGGAGTTCCGACGCTAAAGACCTTCGACGACTTATGAAAAGACTCGACACAACTAAATGCGGTAAGTCTTAGGATAAGGAAGGTTTTTGAAAAGAGTGTTCGAATACCGAGAAGATCGAAGGACGGTCCCGACTTTTTTTTGAAATCGGCAAAATGCCATCGGGCCGAAATTTTTGAAGGTTCCAAAATCTTTGAGTTTTGGAATGGATAGCATACCGGCTAAAAATAGGCTATTTTGAGTTAAATCATAAGTCCTAAATTCGGTAGCATTCTGGGTTTTGAAATTGGATATTTTTGAAAAGATGTATCTTTGAAAATGGCGGTTTTTGAAAATGACTGATGGTGATGACTTGCCGTGGCTCCCACCGATCAACTAGAGACCAACTAAACCTAACACGTAGCTAGGGTAAGTCGGGTCGAGTCCACGGGGACGGTAGGGGGTGTCTAGACTAGGGTCAACTCACAAACAAGACTAAGTTACCAAAACAACACAAAGGGGGACAAACTAACAAGAATTGATTAACTATGATGATGGGAAGGGATGAAACTAGACTAACAATGAACTAGGTGAACACGAACTAAATGAAGCAACTAAAGCTAAATGAAACAATCAAACTAGAGAAACGATGGCTAATGGGATGGAGAAAATCAAATTGGGAAAAGGTAGGGTTAGTTTGGGTTCATAAGTGTAGTAGGATAGTTAGGAAATCGAGGGTGTAAGCTTCACCTAGTTGCTAAGGTCGGTCCGCGCTCTCGCGTCAAAGACAAAACCCGAATACACATGCAAGATGCTACTCAATACACAAGGATTCAACCACAAATCAATCACACAATGAGAAGAGGAAGACTAGCATGAGAAGGATGGCCAATTCTACTCAAACAAGCAATTCAACAAACACATAGAGTGCTCAACATGTGACTAGTAACAAAGAATCCACCTTTACCCTCAATCAAACCCTAATCATCCATAATCCACACTTAATCCCCCTACTAACCCCACAATAAGTCTACTCACACATAATCAAACTAACAATAATACAAACAAGAGAAATCAATACAAACATCCAAACATTCATTATGAACTAGCAAGAACAATGAACAATGAACAAAGATTAAAACTTGAATTATTAAACAAAGATTAAGAGAAAAGAGAATAAGAAGATGTGGACATGACGTAGGTCCACCCCGACGCGGCCACGCGCGGGTTTGGGTAGGCGAATGAATCTCGTGGTGAGATTGTTCTCGGGTTCGAAATTTAAGTCAAAATGGAGTCGCCACCGAATTTTGTGGTTATTCGGAACCATACGAGCCCACTCTATGTCGTCATGGGCTATTCACAAAGTAAGCCCACTTCGATTTCAGAGTTCATTGGGCTCGTCCCTTTGCATTGCAATACCGATTCCGTATAAACCGGCTTTCGTGTATAGAATGACTCTCGTGCGCCAAGGGTTTCGGGCATCCGGAAACCAAAGGTTCTGAGTAAGGGGTGAGGGTACGTGTTGGGAAGCCCACTAAGGACACCCAACCCCGCCCGCACATGGCGGCCTCTACTAAGACATCGTTCGTGTTCGTGTGAGCGCGCTAGTAAAACGATTAAATGATATGCAAACAGCGTTTTCAGGCTAAGCATGTGAGTTATTGGTTAACTACGTCATTTAATGCATCTTGATTCACGTCAAAGTGATTTAGCATGCGATGTTCATTTAAATAAATAAATGGCAAACATCAAATAATAGAAAACTCGTAAATAAATTACAAATTACACGGGCGGAATACAACCCGGAATTCACAATACAACGAGCAATAAAATAGAATAATTGAATTAAAAGCAGCAAATGTTAACTAGAAACGGACCCGTATATAATAAATATAAACTAGACCGTAAGTTGTGAAAATGGACGAACTTTAATTAATTACGCATTATATTGCATATTAATCAAAGGACGGAGGTTCGAGACCTAGGTGTGGTGCTAACCCGATCTCGAACCTCGATGCCTTGTCCCGACTTATCACCTCGAGAAATGGAGTCTAAATTAATTATGTGTCGGATACGACTAAAGAGTCGTCGACATAAAATTAATAGTGCGAGACCGTCGATCAAAATCGTTTTAGGTGTCGTGATATGCATGAGTTTTGAAAATTAGAATTACGTGATTGATTATGCACGTGTCGACTAAAAGTCGTAAAAAAAATGACGAGGCTCAAATGTTGCATTGAAGCTCTCGAATTTCTGGGCTACAGGACCCACTCGATCGAGTCATGGTCTGACTCGGTCGAGTGTGCCCTCGAAAAGTAATCTGCCCAGTTTTATGGACACTACTCGATCGAGTGGCCTATGCACTCGGTCGAGTAGTCCCTGTACGAGTGTTAACTCGTTTCATTTTTGGGGTTGAAAACGACGGTCGGTCGAGTTAAATACAAATATCGCTTGATTCGAATTTAACTCAACCTCCGGTACTATAATCGTGTACATATACGATTATAATACCGTTGTCGGGATTTTATGAAAACGTTTACGTTAGAAAATTTGAATTAATGACGGAATTGCATCCCTCTACGTCACGACATCGAAACTAACCCTTTCGGGTTATGTGATGTCGGTTTTCGTGTCAACGGGTTCCGCACTAATTAAAATGGGATTGAATACGTTCAACTACGATTAGTCGCGATCACGTCACGCCCTTGAGTACATTGGGGCGGGGCTCCTCGAAAGGGCTCCACCTCCGTCGTTGCTCGTAAAAGGATTAGACGGACTTTAGGCGACAATTATAGTCAAACGCATCCGAAACCGAGATTTAAATACTAGTATGTATATATACACGGTATAATAATGTTAGATGTTAGAGTACGGAATTAAAGTGTTAGTATACAAAAATGAAAGTTAGTGTTAGAATGCATAAATAAAATGTTAGTATGCACGAAATTAAAGGTTAGTGTTAGCGGTTAGTAATAATAATAATAATAATAATAATAATAATAATAATAATAATATTACATATACATATATAATCGAAAAAGAGAAAGGAGATGTCGGGATTGAATTACACCCTCAACCTACATGCTTAATGGCCTCGGAAACGAACTCGTAGTAGCGGCGTGTGCGCGGGAGTGTCGAGATATATAGGGTGAGTTAGGGTGTGTTTGGTTAGGGAGAGGATGCTCTCGGGTCTTTGACGAGTTTTGATCTCGGGTTTTGAATGTGTATGTGTTGATTTTGTATATATGAATGTGTATGAATGTGGAAGATTGAATATAGTAGAAATGTAGTATGGTAGGATTAGGGTAGAAAGTGTAGACTAAGAATGCATGGGGAAAAGCTTGTGAAATGAATGGGGTTAAGGGGGTATTTATAGGAGAAACCCCACGACCTAGGGTCACTCGATCGAGTGCCCTAGTGCACTCCGTCGAGTGCCTTCAGAAATGAATCTGGTCCGGTTTTTGACGCTCCACTCGACCGAGTGGGTCAATCCACTCGATCGAGTGGATCAAGCAAATCGAGCTATTTTAGGAAGGAATTGATATTGTTGTTTGGATTGATTTTATTTGAATTTAGACTTGGCGCCAGCTTCTAGAAGATGCACTTAGGCTGGTTTTTGTGACGGGTTCGTCTTTGACCGGGTTTTGACCCGGTCGCCAAAAGACGGGATTTATTTTTGGTGTCGGTTTTGGCCCAAATTAGTCTTATTTTATTGGAAACGGCCCACTGGGCCTGAATTTGAGGTCGGTTTTGAGAGATTTGCACTCCGCTAAATGCCCACGTCGGATACTATTGATTCCGAGTCCGTATTCGAGCATATTAAGTCATGTTGACGTCCGATCATCATCGGGTGTTTTGTCGTGAACTGCTATAGACACTAGCAGGCAAAATGCGGGTGTCTACAGAAGATTATACCAACTAACAAGAGGATGAAAAGATGAGAACTTGTATTATAAGAACACTCAAAAATCTCCACCAAATGTTGTCAAGGTTTGATGGATTCTTCAAGAGATTCCTTAATACAAGATTAACTATCTAAATTAAACTAGGATTAACAAAAGATTAAGGAAAGATTAATGTAAACTAAGCTAAGGATGAAGAGAGTCTAATTAGGTTTTAGAATAATGTAGAGTAATGTAAGGTGCTTAAACAATACAAAGGGAGGGTATTTATATGGGTTCACGAGCAAAGGAATTGAAAAGAAGTGACGCGGGCTGTGCTAGCACCTTCCCGGCCAGGAAGGATGGTGATCCTGACCGGAATGGGTGGTCCCGACCGGGAAGGACCTTGGTCCTGGGCGGGATGGCTGATGAGAGGCGTAACTTTCCTTTGCACTTCATCCCGGTCGTGATGCTTGCAATCCCGACCGGGATGGGTCATGTAGGCTTCAAATAAGATCTCAAGGGTCCCTATTTTCTCCTCATAGGCTTCTCATCGATTTTCGGTGCTCGGGATCGGGTACCGAGGGCTCGGGAATGGGTCCCAAGGGCTCGGGATCGAGTCTAAGCTACCGGGTGATCGTCGCTTCTCTTCGTTGGCTCCAAATGTGTTGGAAACGAGTCAGAATCGTTCCACCTCTCCAAGATTGGTCTTAGGAACCTAAAACAAACTAGAAGAAGCGTAAGTAGCCAAGAAACCGCTCCAAAGAGCGATTCCACAAGAGAAACCGGGACCAAACACAACGAAAAAGCACTACAAAACACACTTATCAATGACATAGAAACCAAGTAGCACATAGTCACGCAAGTATTATAACGACACCATGTATGCTTTACACTAAGTCTCGGTCGGTCTAAATAGGGTCTATACCAGTGCGCATAGCCTTTCCGAGAATCGGGACAAACTTTCTAAGTCGAGTTGATCTTAGAACACGCCGCGAAACCCATACGAATTAGCTATGAACACCTTGACATATCCAATTTGGAATATATCGCGGTATAGTGGGACGTCGGTCACCAGTACCGGCCCGGGTAAAAATAGGGTTATGCATGAACCGTAAAACTAAAGCGCGTATTGTACTAATCGAACGATTTCTCCTCGAGACTCACCCTGAGGATCCCGATGGTAAGACACACATCAGTTTTCCCCAGTGGAGTCGCCAAATTGTGGACATGACATAGGTCCACCCCGATGCGGCCACGCTTGGGTTTGGGGAGGAGAATGAATCTCATGTGAGATGGTTCTTGGGTTGAAATTTAAATCGATAATGGAGTCGCCACCGAACTTTGTGGGAGTTCGAGCCCATTCGAACCCACTATATATTTTGGGTGGACTGTGCACAAAGTACGACCCACTTTGATACTAGAGCTTGTAGGGTTCGTCCCTTTGCATTACGATACCGATGCCGACATTATCGAGTACCGTATATCGAATGACTCTCGTGCGCCAACGGTTTCGGACATCCGGAAACCGAGGTTCTGAGTAAGGGGTGAAGGTACGTGTTGGGAATCCCACAAAGGACACCCAACCCCGCCCGCACTTTAGCGGCCTCTACTAAGATATCGTTAAATTTTAAAATATGCGCGCTAGTAATTTGGTTGAGTTATGCAAACAGCGTTTTTGACTAAGCATGTGAGTTATATTCAACTACGTCGTTTAATGCATCTAAATTAACGTCGAAGTTATTTTAGCATGCGAGGTTCATTTTAGTATAATAAAAAAAAAAAAAAACGCGAAAGTAGATTACAAATACACGGGCGGTATACAACCCGGAATTACAATACAACAAACACGAAAATCGAAATAAATGAAATAGTAACGATAATAACGGATTATAACGAACAATGCAATGCATGGTTTTGAAAATTTAGGCACGTGATAGTCTTGACACGCGACGACTAAAGGTCGTAAAAAAACATTTGATGATTCTTACACGATGTAGGGAACTCGTGTGCTTTGCGTAAAGGGACCACTCGATCGAGTCATAGACTAGACTCGATCGAGTGGTCCTGCTACAGACCTTCTGCCGGTTTTTTGGAGTACCATTCGATCGAGTGGGCTATGGCACTCGATCGAGTGCCTCCTGTACGGACTGCTGTCCGTTTCGTAGATTTCGAAATTGATTTTAGTTTTAAATTGATAATTTATCAAGTCGCGTAGAAATATAGATGCAATTTATACTCGACTCAATTTTCGATACTCGTCATATGTACGTTATTATTACAAGACCGATATCGGGAATTTTAGAAAAAAGTGTTATGAAATCGTTTCGAGTTAAATCAGGACGAAATAATTCCCTCCGCGTCATAATGTCGTAATCAATCCTTTCGGACCATGTGACAATTAATTCGGCGTCAACGGGTTCGTGCTGATACGGTTTACCGATTAATTCTTTTTAGACATGATATTCGACTACGGAGTCGGTATTGCATCTTTAGCATAAACGTTTTTATTTGTTTGATTAGAGCGAAAGTCGATTCCCTCCGCGTCACGACATCGTTATTAATCCTTGCGGATTATGTGATGTTCGATTTGCATCAACATGTTTCGTTCTAACCTTTTAAAAAAGGGGAATCGAATATGTTTAACGAGGAATATTCGCGATCCCATCATGCCCTTGAGTGTTTAAGGCGGTGCTTGATGGCAGGGATTTGTCGTGGATCCCACCAATCAAATAATAACCAACTAATCCTAACAAGTAGCTAGGGCAAGTCGGGTCGAGTCCACGGGGACGGTAAGGAGGGTTTCGACTAAGTTTCACCTAAAGACTTGACTAGGTCAACTAAGCTAAGCTAAGCTAAAACTATGAAAGGGGGATACGACTATGACTAAGAGTAAGCTAAGCGCGACAACTAAAGCTATAGGACTCAACTAACTAGAGAAACAATGACTAAAAGGACGGAGAAAACAATAGAAAAGGGACTAGGATTAGGTCGGGTTCAAGGGTGATGAAATGATCAAGGGGAAGCAAGAATGAATGGGTAGTCGAGCTATTAGGTATAATCCGGGCTCTCGCACCAAAACCGACCTAGAGGCTCCCCGCTCTCGCGCAAGAACCCATCCTAGCAACATACAAGACCACTAGGAGAAGGCAAGAAAACATGCATTTGCAACTACAAGTCATTCAAACATTTCATCAAACATGTTCTATGCATATAACCAAGAAGCAACCCAAACTTCCACCAACAATCTACACAAACCCTTAATCACCCATTAAGCCACCCAATTCCCCTACTAATCCTAGCAAGAGACTACTCACACATATCTAAACTTAAACTAACACAAACATGAGAAACAAACACAAGAACAAGAACATACATAATGGAAAACAACCAGGATGAACAATGAACAAGAGTTAAAGATTAAAACTTGAATAACAATGAAAGATTAAGAGTAAAGGGATGAGAAAGATTATACCAAACTACAAAGGAGAGGGAAAAGATGAGAACTTGCATATATGGAGAAAACCCAAAATGAATCCACCAAGGTTGTCAATCTTGGTTGAGATCTTCAAGAATTCCCATAACACAAGGATAACAAACTAGATTAAGGAGTAATTAAGGCTAATCTACACTAATCTAAGCTAATCTAACCTAAAGTAGTCTGGGGTTTAGTGGGTAATGTCTAACATAATGAATGGTTACAAGAGGGGGGATATATATAGGTTTACATAATCAAAGGGGAGCGAAACAATGAAACACGAGCATAACTGGGTCCTTGCCGGGAAGGCCTGTCAGCAACTCTTCTCTTCTTTGCTCTTCATCCCGGTCGTGATGGATTTGTTCCCGACCGGGATGGGTCTTGTAGGCTTAAAATATGGTCCCATAGGTCCCCACTTGCTCTCCCTAGGCTTCTCATCGATTCTCGGTGCTCGGGAATTGGTCCCAAGGACTCGGGATCGGGTCTAAGCCACCGAGTGATCGTCGCTTCTCTTCGTTGCCTCCAAATGTGTCGGAAACGAGTCAGAATCGTTCCATTTCTCCAAAATTGCCCTTAGGAACCTAACACAAGTTAGAAGAAGCATAAGTAGCCTCAAAAACCGCTCCAAAGAGCAATTCCACAAGAGAAACCGGGACCAAACACAAGGAATAAGCACTACAAACCACACTTATCAACTCCCCCACACTTAACCCTTACTCGCCCTCGAGTAAGCACGAGCTAACTACTAATCTAATAAAAACTAAAATACTAGCCGAGCGGGTATTAGCGCACCCTACGCCCTTTCAACTCATGCGAGAACACTTAGAGGAAAAGTGCTCTCCGCAAGGCAAGTGAGGTCTTGCGACAAAACTGTGGATACAACCGAACAAGAAAATACATAAACACACAGACAAACAAACAAACAACCGGTTGCATCCAAGAAGAAACAAATACCGCTTCCCTCTACAAAGCGGTGAAAGAAACACCGGTTAAGGACTCAAGGCAAGTGACAACGTTCCCAAGCTAATGACACAAATCGATATGGACTAAACCTTAATAGTATGACAACAAAGCAATAACAACGTTGGTAACTTACCTAGGTTCCTTCTAACCTTCTAAGAACGTATCACGAGACGATAGGCAGGATGGAAAAAGGATGAACCACGGAGTTAGTCGACACTGTAGGTAAGTGAAGCCCACCCCCTTTAGAGATGAGCCAAGAGGGTCGTCCCATGTCCGAAAATCGCCCAACTAGTCCAAGTAAAAAGGGGATAAGATTGCAAAGTGAGGGAAGATTAACTATTTACCGCTATCATCCTTCTTAGGGACTCGGTCCTTTGGTAGGCTCTTCATGGTAATAGTTGGAAAAAGGCTTATTTTTGAGGGGTGAGAATTCTTTTTGTGAGATGATTTTCTTTGGCATTTATATTTTGCATTTGGCTTTTGAGTTGCTATGCCATTTCTTTTTCTTCTTTTGTATTTTGTTTTTCATTTGGTGCGCCTTTTTCTTTTTTTTTTCTTCTTCTTTCTTTTCTTTCTTTTTTTCTTTCTTTATTTTTCTTTTTTTTCTTTCTTTTTCTTTGATTGCCTTTTTGATGAATCATGCATGGTAGGCAATTCTTGTAACCAAGTGAGAACTTAAACGATTTGCAACTTATTTGTGGAAAATGTGTAGGAGGTAGGGAAATGGGTAAGTCGGGACGGCGCCTTCCCTTCAAACCCAAAAAAAGGGAGGAAACTTGGACTAATCAAACAATTTCGAACATGGTCACCTAAGGGACGGGACTCGACAACCAAGGCCTTTTCACTCCGTGGGTGGTCAAAATGCAAATCCCGTAGTAAATCCCTAGTAGACTAGGTGGACTCAAGGTAAGAAACCGATGAAATCATTGATTTAAAGTCATTCTACTAGACTAAAGTCCAAGACTCGATTCACATCAATAGAAAGGGAAAGTAAACACTTGCGCACTAGCCTCAAAACCGGGTTTTCGAAAACCTTTTATTACACACTAGACATAACTAAACAAGGCAAAACAAAGACACAACAAAAATGAAAGAAAAAGAGATGAACACAACAAAACAAAACAAAACAAACAAACAAGCAAACATACAAAATTAACAATCACCACCCCGATATATCCAAACAAGCCACCATATCAACCACAAACTTCAAAAAGTTCCACCCGAGCACACATCATCACCAAAACTCCTCCAAACTCCACAAGAGACAAAGAGGAAAGGGATAAAATGATGTTACCGTATGCCTTGAAAGCTCTCCAAATTTTACGGTGATTAAGCGACCTACAAGAAAAAAGGGAGGCAAAACACGCACAACACAACAAATATACGATACAAAGACACAAAAGATAAAAACAGAAAAGAAAATCTTTTTGGTTTTTCATGAAAATTTTCAAATTTTTAAGAATTTTTTTGAAAAAACTACGAAAATAAAACTAAACTAGCCTAAGATATCGCTCCCCCACACTTAAACCGAGCAATGTCCTCATGCTCGATCGGTAGTGTGTGGAAGACACTAAAAAAGAAAAGAAAAAGGGAAAATAAAACCAAAAATCAAAATGAAAGTGAAGAAAGGGTCAAATGTGTCCGGCCGGGGTGTAATCAAGTCACCAAGGGCCGAGACAAGAAAAGATATGGATGGGGGAAGAAATAAAAAGAAGAAAATAAAAGGAAATGGGAGGGGAGGGCTAGGTGTAATCAAGTCACCTAGCCCGGATTCCGCCTAAATCCGACAAAATTCTACCAAAAGGAAATAAAATAAAGAAAAGGTGAAAGTACTTGTAAATTTGGATTGTTGAAATGACTCTCGATGTAGTCACGTCATCGAGAATCGGGAGCAATGACTACCAAAGGCCGCGAGGGCCACCATGACACAAAAATGATAAGGGGAAGAGGAACATACAAAGGGAGACAAGCAATAAATGACGAAAAAGAAAGGAGAGTTGCCTTACCAAACGGTTAGCAACTCAATTAACTCCATCATCTCAATGATCGATATCGGCACATTGCTTGTCTTCATCATTGTTATTCTTCTTCTTTCTCAATATGGTCGCATGGTTGAAGTACTAGGCTTGCATTGGTGTAAATGAGGTGGGATTTGAAGTGAAACTCGGTGTGTAGTGAAGAGAAGATGAGATGAAGGTATATATATGAAGTGTAGGGGTCATATGATAGTTGCAAGGGTAGGTAGGGAGGTTGGGAGGGGGTGTAAAGCGGTTGGGTGGGGCTTAAATGGGATAACAAAGGCAAATGAGGTTGCTGCGCACCATCCCGGGCGTGACAAACCTCATCTCGGTCGGGATGGTTCCTTCCCGGTCGGGATGACTATGATTCCGGTCGGGATGGACAGGCAGTAGCTCAGATTTCGTGCACACATCATCCCGGTCGTGACATAACCCCTCCCGGTCGGGATGACTCTTCTAGTCCTTCAATCCTCTTGATAGCTCAACCCACAAGGCAAATAATACATCGGGATTTAGAATCCCGTCCCCAAAAGCTTATGAAAAGCTCAAAAACTGACTTCCTAGCCCAAGATCCAAGCTTCTATCATCGACAACTCCTCTCGAAACTTCATCTTCACTAACAACCTATCAAATAAACTCAATAACCACCATCAAAATCCCTCCCTCACATCGCTCATCAAAAATTCCAAATTACAAGAATTCCACAAACACACAAAAAATCCTAGAAACAAATACATAAATAACACAATTACAATCACAAAAACTCAAAAGAAGAGGGGAAAGGGAATATACAACATGACGGTTCTTGAGGAACTCCGTCAAACCTAGGATGGTGGACTCTTCATTCCTAACCATAGCCATCAAGGGCTCGGAGGAGCAAGTCAAATGCTCGAGCCACATCATAATGAAGGCTCAAAGAGTGCCCGAGCCAAGCTATCCTCCAAAGCCTCCAAGTCGGAAGCAAGAAGTAGTCACCTAAAGACCCACTGTCATGTCTCATATGATCTCCGGGGTCTTTCCATCCTACTAGCTTTATCGACCTCTTCCTCCCTAAGCATCGCCTCCAAACACAAGCAAGCTTCATATACTTAACATGAGGCACAAAAAGCGGTTTTGGCCCCACTTCCTTGTTGCACATCCTCATATCTTCCTTAAGTTGTGGTTCCCCATCTTCAAGTCTCAAAACATCACTTGGCCTCACATCATCTTGGAGGGGAGAATTGAAACTTCTACCGGCGGTTTCAATCCCTTCCTTACCATTGCTTCGCTTAATTGCAAGAGGCTCTTGATGTTTTTCCACATTTTCGCACAAGGGCAACTTGGGCTCATCATTTTCACCCATTGACTTCACGACTTCTACCACCTCATTCAACTCACTAACCCCCTCCAATTCTTCACCAACAATGCCTTCATCAAGGGATATATCCTCATTCGTCTCCTCTTGGGTAGACAATTGAGGTTCTTCATAACAAGTTTCGCTTCTCAAGGGGACTTCATCGGCGGCTTCAAGATTGGGTTGCTCCCCTTGCTCAAGTGAGCACCCTTCGTCGAGTTGTGACGTTCGGGTTAAAAACATTACGGTTTTAACCGCTAACGCATTTAATCGAGCATTCATCGCCTCATTTTTCCTTCGATATTGGGCCATGAATTCATCTTGTTCCTTTTGCATTTGGATGGCCATTTCTTGTTGGCTCTTTTGCAATTGAAGAATCGATTGAAATAGCTCCAAGTTGGGCATTTGGTCATTGGGGTCTTGTAAAGCTCCTTGAAAATCTTGATGATGGGAGAGGAGTAATTCATGGTGGCTTCTATGGGTGGGGAGTTTAGATCAAACCTCAGGTTTTGCTCGAAAATCGTGGCTCGTACCCGGTTGAGGACTTCCCAATCTAGCAACTGTCCGTTTATGCGGCTCTGAGTTGTAAAGAAGAGGATGGTCACCACCTCTAGGAAAAAACTGCAGACTAGGAGCAAACGTGAGAAGTCTAGTGCTTTTTGGGCACTAGACAAGAGGGAAATAAACTTCGCACCCACAAGAAGCAAAAAGAAAACAAAAAAAAAACTACAAAAACAATGACAAAGTCAAGTAAATAGGTAAACGAAGTCTAAACTAGCACCGTCCCCGGCAACGGCGCCAAATTGATGGCAGGGATTTGTCGTGGATCCCACCGATCAAATAATAACCAACTAATCCTAACAAGTAGCTAGGGGAAGTCGGGTCGAGTCCACAGGGACGGTAAGGAGGGTTTTGACTAAGTTTCACCCAAAGACTTGACTAGGTCAACTAAGCTAAGTTAAGCTAAAACTATGAAAGGGGGATAAGACTATGACTAAGAGTAAGCTAAGCGTGACAACTAAAGCTATAGGACTCAACTAACTAGAGAAACAATGACTAAAAGGACGGAGAAAACAAAAGAAAAGGGACTAGGATTAGGTCGGGTTCAAGGGTGATGAAATGATCAAGGGGAAGCAAGAATGAATGGGTAGTCGAGCTATCTAGGTATAATCCGGGCTCTCGCACTAAAACCGACCTAGAGGCTCCCCGCTCTCGCGCAAGAACCCATCCTAGCAACATACAAGACCACACGGAGAAGGCAAGGAAACATGCATTTGCAACTACAAGTCATTCAAGCATTTCATCAAACATGTTCTATGCATATAACCAAGAAGCAACCCAAACTTCCACCAACAATCTACACAAACCCTTAATCACCCATTAAGCCTCCCAATTCCCCTACTAATCCTAGCAAGAGACTACTCACACATATCTAAACTTAAACTAACACAAACATGAGAAACAAACACAAGAACAAGAACATACATAATGGAAAACAACAAGGATGAACAATGAACAAGAGTTAAAGATTAAAACTTGAATAACAATGAAAGATTAAGAGTAAAGGGATGTGAAAGATTATACCAAACTACAAAAGAGAGGAAAAAGATGAGAACTTGCATATATGGAGAAAACTTAAAATAAATCCACCAAGGTTGTTAATCTTGGTTGAGATCTTCAAGAATTCTCATAACACAAGGATTACAAACTAGATTAATGAGTAATTAAGGCTAATCTACACTAATCTAAGCTAATCTAACCTAAAGTAGTCTAGGGTTTAGTGGGTAATGTCTAACATAATAAATAGTTACAAGGGGGGGGGGGGGGGGGGGGGGTATATATAGGGTTACATAATAACACGAGCATAACTGGGTCCTTCCCGGCCGGGAAGGCCTGTCAGCAACTCTTCTCTTCTTTGCTCTTCATCCCGGTCGTGATGGATGTGTTCCCGACCGGGATGGGCCTTGTAGGCTTAAAATATGGTCCCATAGGTCCCCACTTGCTCTCCCTAGGCTTCTCATCGATTCTCGGTGCTCGGGAATGGGTCCCAAGGGCTCGAGATCGAGTCTAAGCCACCGAGTGATCGTCGCTTCTCTTCGTTGGCTCCAAATGTGTCGGAAACGAGTCGGCATCGTTCCATTTCTCCAAAATTGGCCTTAGGAACCTAACACAAGCTAGAAGAAGCATAAGTAGCCTCAAAAACCGCTCCAAAGAGCAATTCCACAAGAGAAATAGGGACCAAACACAAGGAATAAGCACTACAAACCACACTTATCAATGCTCCTCAAGAGGGCACCACCACTGTTACAACTCGTAAAGGGATTAGAAGGGTCTTATACGAAGTTCATCTTTAAACGTATTCGATTCGAGATTGTTTTTTTGTAAATTGACGTATGCACGATGTTTTAATGTTAATTCGATAGTAGTAATATAATGATATTTGAAACGAAAGAAGAAAAGAAAAGAAAAAGCGAAAAAAACGACGAAGATGAGGACGGAAAAGACAAGAGAAAAGAAGGAAGAAAAGGGAGAAATCGGGGTTGAATTTTGCACCCTCAACCTACATGCTTTGTCTTCTCGGAATAAGGCTCATCTAGTTGTGGCTTAGGTATGGAAGCGTCGAGATGATATAGATGAGTTATGGTGGTTTAAGGTAGAAGAAGGGTTGCAAAAGTTGTGAATGAGATAAATGAATAGTCGTAGGGTGTAAAATTGTAAAGGATGTAAAATTGTGTTTAATGATGGTTGCAAAGGGGTGTATTTATAGAAAAACCCAAACCCCCGACCTAGGGTCACTCGATCGAGTGCCCCTGCAGGACTCGATCGAGTGGCCCAGTAAACGGAACCAACGGGCTTTTTTGAAGACCCACTCGATCGAGTGGGCTGATACTCGATTGAGTGGGTCGGATGGACGGGATATTTTGAGGTTTTTGACTTTTAGTTGATCTCTCGAAGCTTGCCTGGCTGTTTTTGTGTCTCGAAAATGACTTTGACCGGGGTTTGACTCGGTCGCTGAAAGACGGTTTTATTTCCGGTGTCAGTTTTGACCCAAATTAGTCTTATTTGATTGGAAATGATCCACTGGGCCTGAATTTGAGGTTGGTTTTGTGAGATTTGTACTTCGTAAAAAACCCAAGCCAAATACTAACAATTTTGAGCCCATATCCGAGCGCGTTAAAGCACGTTCGCGTCCAATCATCATCGGGTGTTTGTTGGAAACTGCTATAGACACTTAGCAGCCAAATGCGGGTGTCTATAGTGACATTACAATGAATTAAGTACACAAAGTGGTCACTTAAAACATTCACAAAATTAGACCTACTCGTTTAACAAAATGATGCATCAAGAGTGTCATTCACTCTAATAACAACATCATACAAAATTAATTCATCAACCTTTCTTCCCAAAGCGTGAGAATCGGCCAAGAAGCTTGGTTCCTTCAAAGATTGGTCCAAGGTACTAGAGAGGACACATGAGTTGGATATTCAACATTCTGAAATGCTTCACTCGCCGAATCTTCCAAATCCTTTGTGATATCATTATGAATTCTCGAAACCAACAATCAAGATTTCTTTTCGTGGTCATCCATTTAAGGAGACACACCTACGACATAAAAACACAATCACGCAAAGTATTAAGACAATGAAAAATAAAGTAATCGTCGTAACTTATATTACCTAACTAGGAGTATAACTGGAAATTAGATTACAGTCAATATAGATTGTAATAAATTAGTATAAGTGGTAACATATCAAGAGTAAGGTGATAACATTTAACGTCTGAATAAACATATTAGGCGTAAGTATTTCATAATCCACATTTTAGCTGTAAGTACAAACAAACTGACAATAATCAATAATCAGCTCAAGAGCAAATAAGGAATACTTACATTATTGATATTTTTAATCCTAACAGTTTATAAAAGACTTCATACATACTACTCCCTCCCATCCAAACAATTCTTTGCACTTACTATAAATGAACAATTCAATCTTTCATCTATAAAGACTTTACCTTATAATCCCCATATCCTTCATCTATTTACACAAAACGTCACTACTTCTTGCTTACTTTAAGTTATGTGGACCCATAAAAACATTTAATTTACGAATAATACCCTTACTTTTACTACTTTTCTTAAAAGTGGTGAAATAATCTATGTCAAGGATTGAATGGATGAGAGAACTCTTAGACCAAATTGTTCTAAATATAGTATTTAAGAGAACTCTTACATAAGATTATTAACTAAATATGTTTTACATCTTAGAAAAAAGTGAACACATAAGGTAGGAAACTACAAACATATTAAAAAATTGAAACATAGAATCTATTAGTACAAAACAATAGCAAGAATAAAAAAAGCACACATTAATATAACTGATCGATACAAGATTACAATTTAAATTGAATCAAAGTGACTAACAATCAATTACATACTTGGATTATTCAAGATTACAATTTAATTTCGTACCACTCTTTTCCACTAATGCACTAAAATTTAATGTTACTCATTTTATCCAAATTGTATCCACTAATATATGCGATAATATGGAGGGATACAATTAAAACACATCTAAAAAAATATTCACAAAATAAGATTTAATTAAAAAAAACATTAGAATTGAAGAACAAACCTTCAAATTCTTCCTCCCTGGCCTTTTTATGCATTTTGAGTTTGCAAGCCTTTGATTTACTTGTCATTTTTTGAAAGCAAGTTTGAATTTTTTTCTCAACGGATGATAATGTTTATTAATGGAGTTCAGGAAGAGAGTGAGGGAGAATAAAAGGGAGAGAGATTATGAAGAAATGAAAAGGCACCAGATATTGACAAGAGAGGGAAAGTAAAGGCCGACAAAAGAGGGAAGTGATTATGAGAGCATGTCCAATCAAAGGTTCTATTTCTCTTCATAGAGGATCCACTTCTTCCACCTCAGTTTCTCTACCCCACTTTATCTTTCCTAAAAAAAATTCTCGTCAATGGATTCAATTTTCTCTCCATAAAGGACTCCACTACATCCACCTTATTTATTCTAATCCTGTTATAAAATCATATTAGGTGAATGTCCATTGGGCTTTTGACCATATGTAAACTCCCTTATAATTACTGATGTACTATATATATCCCTCTCAATGACATGAATAAGACAACTCTCTCACATATTTTCTCGCTCTATTTTCTCTCTACTTTTCCTTTCTCTCTCGTTTTATAACACGTTATCAGCACGAGACTCTAATTACTGAGCAGAGAACAACTGAGGGGAGTTCATTTTTTTCTCAATCCTTGTATCTTTTAAACAAGGAGTTCATTATTTTCTTTTTCAATCTTTGCATCTCTTAATGATAAGTGTAGTTTGTAGTGCTTATTTTACTGTGTTTTGGTCCCATTTTCCTTGTGGAATCGCTCCCTTGGGAGCGGTTTATGGGCTTCTTATGCTTCCTCTAGCTCGTTTCAGGTTCCCGGGACCAATCACGAAGAGTTGGAGCGATTCCGACTCAATACATACACTTTTTGGAGCCAACGAGGTAAAGGAACGATGACTCGATGCCTTGGAATCGACCCCGAGACCCTGGGACCCAATCCCGAGCCTCCGAGACCCGATCCCGAGTTCCGAGAATCGACGAGAAACCCATGAGAGGCAAGGAGGGACCAAAAAGCTCTTAAGGGAGGCCTACAAGACCCATCCGATCGGGAAGGCCTCAAACCCGATCGGGATGAGGTGCACAAAGGACGCACACACTGTGGAGCATTCCCGATCGGGTTGGCATATTCCCGATCGGGAAAGTGGAAGTTTCCCGATCGGGTTGGCATATTCCCGATCGGGAATGACCCAGTGGCAGCCGCGCTTTATTTCTTTCTTCTTCCTTCCATTTGTAACCCTATATATACCCCCTCTTGTATTAAGACACCATCTTATGTTATGTTCTTCACTTCCCACAAAACCCTAGACTATTTTAGGTTAGATTAGTTTAGATTAGTGTAGATTAGTCGGTAATTAGTAGTTAATCTTAGTTTAGTACTTGTATTAAGGGAATTATTCAAGATCCTTCCAAGATTGACAACCTTGGTGGTTTGTTTTGGGTTTTCTTCATTAATGCAAGTTTGAATCTTTCCTCTTCACGAGTTTGGTACAATCTTCTTCTCCTTTTACTCTTTATCTTGTTTAATTCATCCAAGTTTGCATCTTTGATTGTTGTATTGTTCTTAGTTCATTGTTTTCACTAGTTTGTTTATGTTTGTTTTGATGTTTATGTTGATTCATCTTGTTCTTGTTAGTTTTAAGTTGATTATGATAGAGTAGTGTTCTTGCTAGGGTTAGTAGGGTGATCAGGGTGTTAATTGGGTGATTAAGGGCTTGTTGGAGATGTTGGTGGAAGATTTGGGTTTCCTCTTGGTTTGATGCATATCACATGTTTGTTGGAATGCTTGAATGACTAAGTAGGTTAGAATGCTTGTTTTTCTTGCCTTCCTTTGTCATGTGTGTCGCTGAAATGGGTTCCATGTGGAACCTCTAGGTCGGTCTAAGTTGCGAGAGCCCGGACCAACCTAGATCACCCTACTACCTCCTTCGCTCTAGCTCTTCCTTGACCATTCCGTTACCCCTTTGACCCCGACCTAATCCTAGCCCGTTTTCATTGTTTGTTTCTCCGGCACTTTAGTCTTAGTCTAGCCTTCTCCCCCTCTTATCATTCTCTAGCTTAGCTCGTTGACTTAGTCTAGTATTTGGGCCGACCTAGTCTAGGCTATACATTACCGTCCCCGTGGATTCGACCCGACTTGCCCTAGCTACCCAGTTAGGAATAGCCGGTTAATTATTTGATCGGTGGGGATCCCGCGACAAATCCGCGCCATCAAATTGGCGCCGTTGCCGGGGACGGTGCTAGTTTAGACTTTGTTTTCCTAGTTACTTGACTTTGTCTTTGTGTTTGTGTTTTTCTTTTTTCTTTTTGTTACCTTGCTTCTTGTGTGTGTGTGTGGTTTATTTCTCTCTTGTCTAGTGCCCAAAAAGCACTAGACTTCTCACGTTTGTTCCTAGTCTACAGTTTGTGCTTAGAGGTGGTGACTATCTTCTTCTTGCAACTTAGAGCCGCTTAAACGGACGGTTGCTAGGGTGAGAGGTTTCCAACCAGGTATGGACTACGATTTTCGAGCAAGCATGGGGTTTGATCTAAACTCCACATACTCAGGAGCCGATATGAGCTACTCCTCTCCTTCCATGAACCAAGGGTATGACATGACGTCCCCCGACCACTATCAAGCTTCTTGGGGTAATCAAGAAGGGTATGATCTTCAAGAATATGGAAATGGCTACCAACAAGTGAATGACTATCAATCCTACGATCAAGGTGGCTATTACTCAAGCTATGATTGTGAACCCACCATGTTCAATCAAGATTCACCTTATGGAAGCCAATACCCCCAAGACCCACCATATTACCCTCCACCCCAACCACAATATGAACCCCACGACCCACAATACTACCAATCACCTCAACCTCACTACCAACAATATGATGCCCCACCCCTTGGGCATCATCAAGATTATCAAGGAACTTTACAAGACCTCAAGGATCACCAATCGTCAAACTTGGAGTTGTATCATTCGCTTCTTCAATTGCAAAAAGAACAAGATGAATTATGGGTCCAAATGCGAAGGGCAAACGAGGCGAGGGATGCTCGATTAAATGCATTATCGGTTCAAACCGTAATGTATTTATCCCGAACATCGCAATTAGATGAAGGGTGCCCACTTGAGAAAGAGGAGCAACCTAATCACGAAGCCGCTAACGTTGTTTCCTTTGATAGAGAGATTTGCTTTGAAGAACCTCAATCGTCTACCCAAAAAGAGATGAATGAGGAGATGACCCTCGGTGAAGACAACATTGGTGAGGAATTGGAGGAGGATGGTGAGTTGGATGGTTTGGTAGAATTTGTGAAGTTGTTGGGTGAAGTTGATAGCCTTGAGTTGCCCTTGTGCGAGAATGTGGATAAGAATCAAGAGCCCCTAGCTAGTGAACCAAGCAATGACTTGGAAGAGATTGAAACCGCCGGTAGAAGTTTCAACTCTCCTCTCCAAGATGATGTGGGGCCTAGTGATGAAGATGGGGAACCACAACTTGAGGAAAGTGTGGGGGTGTGCAACAAGGAAATGAGGCCAAAGCCGCTTTTTGTGCCTCGTTTCTTGGAAATGAAGCTTGCTTGTGATTGGAGGCGATGCTTAGGGAGGAAGAGGTCGGTTAAGCTCGTAGGATGGATAGACCCCGGAGACAACATGAATGATGACGATGGGTCTTTTGATTCCTACTTCTTGCCTCCACCTTGGAGGCCGTGGAGGTTGGCTAGGCTCGAGCGCTTCTTGGGCCTTCATTATGATGTCGGTAGCGCGTTCGACTTGCTACTCCATGCCCTTGAGGGCTACGGTTGAAGAAGAATCCACCATCCTAGGTTTGACGGAGTTCCTAAAGAACCGTCATGTTGTATATTCCTCCTTCCTCTTCTTTAGAGTACTTGTGCTTGTATTTGTGTGTTTTATCTCTTGATTTTGCTAGTTTTGTGATATTCTTGTAATTGATTTGGTATTTTGATGAGCGATGTGAGGGAGTGAATTTGATGTGTACTTTGAGTTTATTGTGATAGGTGAAGTGAAGGTGACTCCTAGAAAGGAGTGGTTAGTGATAGAGCTTGGATCGTGAGTAAGGGAGTCGGTTTTTTTTTGGGGTCATGGGAGTCATGAAGACCCTTCCCGACCGGGAAGGGTGTGTCGTCCCGACCGGGATGGGGCCGTCCCGATCGGGGTGAGGGTGCCAAAAATCGAGTTCACTGGAGTGTCATCTCGATAGGGAAGGAGGCTTCCCGACCGGGATCATCCATCCCGACCGGGATGATCCCCTACTCCTTTTTGGTGCCTGTTCTTCGACATTTAAGCCCACCCAACCATTATATACCCCCGCCCAACCTCCCTACCTTCCTTTCTCATATCATACCACCCATGTACCTCATTTACATACCTTAACCTCATTTCCTCCTCACTTTAGACCGATATTCACATCAAATCCCACCCCCTCGCACCATTACTACCTCTACCATGCGGTTCTATCAAGCTTGAAGCGGGATAGCAATGATGAAGACAAGCAAGTGCTTATATTGACCGATGAGACGATGGAGCGAGTGAGTTGCTAACCGATGGGTACGGCAACTATCCTTTCTTTTCCGTCTATTATTGCTTGTTTTCTCTTGTTTGCCCCTCTTTCCCTTGAGTCATGGTATCTTAGTGGCCTTCGAGGCCTTGATAGTGGTTGCTCCCGACTCTCGATGATGTGACTACATCGAGAGTCATTTTCAAAATCCAAATTTTACAAGTTTTTCACTCTTTCTTTTTGAGGATTTAGTCGGATTTAGGCGGAATCCGGGCTAGGTGACTTGATTACACCTATCCCTCCCCTCCCATTTCCTTTTATTTCCTTCCTTTTATTTTCTTCCCCCATCCATATCTTTTTCTTGTCTCGGCCCATGGTGATTTGACTACACCCCGGCCGGACACATTCTACCATTTTCTCCACTTTTTGTTTTCTTTATTAGCTTTATTTTCGTAGTTTCTTTTCTTTTGTGCTCCATGCACTACGGTCGAGCATGAGGACATTGCTCGGCTTAAGTGTGGGGGAGCGATATTCTATCGTAGTTAGTTTTATTTTTGTATTTTTTCTAAAAATCTTTAAAAATCCTAAAAATTTGAAATTTTTTCACAAAAATCAAAAAGATTTTCTTTTGTGTCTTTTCCTTTTTGTGTCGTTATGTCGTATTTTTGTTTTGTTGTGCGTGTTTTGCCCCCCCTCTTTTCCTTATAGGTTGCCTTATCGCCGTTAGCTTTGGTGAGCTTTCAAGACTTCCGGTAACATCTCTTCATCCCTTTTTCCCTCTTTGCTTCTTGTGAGTTTGGAGGAGAATGTGATGTGGTGTGCTCGGGAGGAGCTTTGTAAAGTTTGATGTTGGTTGGTTGCTCATTTGGAAGCTAGGGGTGGTGTTTGTGTTATGTATGTGTTCGTTTTGTGTTGTTTTTGTTTTGTTGCTTTTGTTTCTTTTTCTTTCGTTTCCGTTGAGTCTTTGTCTTGTGTTTTGTTGTGTGTCTTGTGTGTAAATAGGTTTTCGAAAACCCGGTTTAGAGGCTAGTGTGAGAGTGTTTACTTTCCCTTCTTAGTATTATAAATCAAGTCTTGGACTTTAGTCTAGTAGAATGACCCTAAATCAATGAATTCGTTGGCCCTTTACCTTGAGTCCACCGAGCTTACTAGGGATTTACTACGGGATTTTCATTTTGACCATTTTGACCACCCACGGTATGAAAAGGCCTTGGTTGCCGAGTCCCGTCCCTTAGGTGACCAAGTTTGGGATTGTTTGATTAGTCCAAGTTCTCCACTTTTTGTGGGTTAGAAGGGAAGGGCCCGTCCCGACTCACCCATTTCCCTACCTCCTACACATATCCACACAATAAATTGCAAAGTGTTGATTTCTCTCTTTCTTAATTGTCAAGAAATGCCAAAAAGCCAAATCTTGCCAAAAGAAGGGCAAAGAAAAGAAAAGAAAGAAAAATGAAAGAAAGAAAAGAAAGAAGAAAAAGAAAAGGCACAAAAGCCAAAAAAAGAAAATAGAAAAGAAGAAAAAGAAATGGCATGGGAACAAACAAAGCAAAAATGCAAAAGAAAAGAGAAAATGCTAAAAGAAAATCGTCTCACAAAAAAGATTATATCCCCACAAAATAAGCCTTTTTCCGACTTTTGCCGTGAAGAGCCTACCAAAGGACCGAGTCCCGAGGAAGGATGATAGCGGCATTAGTCGGTCTTCCCTCATTTTGCATGTTTTCCACCTTTTTACTTGGACTAGTTAGGCGGTTTTGGACACGGGACGACTCTCTTAGCTCACGCTAAAGGGGGCAGGATCTCACTTACCTACAGTGTCGACTAACACCGTGGATCATCACTTCCCACTCCGCCGATCGTTCCGTAGTACGTTTTTAGAAAGTTAGGAGGACCTAGGTAAGTTACCAACGTTTTTGTTGCTTTATCGTCATACTATTAGGGTTTAGTCCACCTCGGTTTGTATTGCTAGCTTGGGAACGTTGTCACTTACCTCGAGTCCTAAACTGGTGCTTCTTTCACCGCTTTTAGAGGGAAGCGGTGTTTTTTTTTCTTTGGGTGCAACCGATTATGTGTTCGTTTGTGTGTTTGTTTGTTTTTGTGTCTTGTGTCCGGTTGCAACCGCAGTTTTGTCGCAAGACCCGACTTGCCTTGCGGAGTGCACTTTTCCTCTAAGTGCACTCGCGTGAGTTGAAAGGGCATAGGGTGCGCTAATACCCATTCGGCTAGTATAGTAGTTAGTATGTGCTTACTCGAGGGCGAGTAAGGGTTAAGTGTGGGGGAGTTGATAAGTGTAGTTTGTAGTGCTTATTTTACTGTGTTTTGGTCCCATTTTCCTTGTGGAATCGCTCCCTTGGGAGCGGTTTATGGGCTTCTTATGCTTCCTCTAGCTCGTTTTAGGTTCCCGGGACCAATCACGAAGAGTTGGAGCGATTCCGACTCAATACATACACTTTTTGGAGCCAACGAGGTAAAGGAACGATGACTCGATGCCTTGGAATCGACCCCGAGACCCTGGGACCCAATCCCGAGCCTCCGAGACCCGATCCCGAGTCCCAAGAATCGACGAGAAACCCATGAGAGGCAAGGAGGGACCAAAAAGCTCTTAAGGGAGGCCTACAAGACCCATCCGATCGGGAAGGCCTCAAACCCGATCGGGATGAGGTGCACAAAGGACGCACACACTGTGGAGCATTCCCGATCGGGTTGGCATATTCCCGATCGGGAAAGTGGAAGTTTCCCGATCGGGTTGGCATATTCCCGATCGGGAATGACCCAGTGGCAGCCGCGCTTTATTTCTTTCTTCTTCCTTCCATTTGTAACCCTATATATACCCCCTCTTGTATTAAGACACCATCTTATGTTATGTTCTTCACTTCCCACAAAACCCTAGACTATTTTAGGTTAGATTAGTTTAGATTAGTGTAGATTAGTCGGTAATTAGTAGTTAATCTTAGTTTAGTACTTGTATTAAGGGAATTCTTCAAGATCCTTCCAATATTGACAACCTTGGTGGTTTGTTTTGGGTTTTCTTCATTAATGCAAGTTTGAATCTTTCCTCTTCACTAGTTTGGTACAATCTTCTTCTCCTTTTACTCTTTATCTTGTTTAATTCATCCAAGTTTGCATCTTTGATTGTTGTATTGTTCTTAGTTCATTGTTTTCACTAGTTTGTTTATGTTTGTTTTGATGTTTATGTTGATTCATCTTGTTCTTGTTAGTTTTAAGTTGATTATGTTAGAGTAGTGTTCTTGCTAGGGTTAGTAGGGTGATCAGGGTGTTAATTGGGTGATTAAGGGTTTGTTGGAGATGTTGGTGGAAGATTTGGGTTTCCTCTTGGTTTGATGCATATCACATGTTTGTTGGAATGCTTGAATGACTAAGTAGGTTAGAATGCTTGTTTTTCTTGCCTTCCTTTGTCATGTGTGTCGCCGAAATGGGTTCCATGTGGAACCTCTAGGTCGGTCTAAGTTGCGAGAGCCCGGACCAACCTAGATCACCCTACTACCTCCTTCGCTCTAGCTCTTCCTTGACCATTCCGTTACCCCTTTGACCCCGACCTAATCCTAGCCCGTTTTCATTGTTTGTTTCTCCGGCACTTTAGTCTTAGTCTAGCCTTCTCCCCCTCTTATCATTCTCTAGCTTAGCTCGTTGACTTAGTCTAGTATTTGGGCCGACCTAGTCTAGGCTATACATTACCGTCCCCGTGGATTCGACCCGACTTGCCCTAGCTACCCAGTTAGGAATAGCCGGTTAATTATTTGATCGGTGGGGATCCCGCGACAAATCCCCGCCGTCACTTAAGCAAGGAATTCGTTAATTTTTCTCTCAATCCTTGCATCTCTCAAGCAAGGAGTTCGTTATTTTTTCAATCCTTGCATCTATCAAAGCAAGAAGTTCGTTATTTTTTTCTTGATTCTTGGATCTTTATAGCAAAGAACTCATATTTTATTTCTCAGTCCTATATTAAGAAGTTAATTCACGTCTTTTGAAGATACACATATGATCTATTATTACCTTATGACTATAAGGAGATCATAGTATATATATGGGGTATTTTCAATGCATCTCCATATTTGTATATCTATGACAAAGAATTGTATATATATATATATATATATATATATAGAGGTGGGATCAGGTGAGTCCACTTATATATGTTGAGTCCGTGAGTCTCCATCTTAGCCCTTGATTCAAGGTTAGATTAATGGACAAGATTTAATCTCATAATTAAGGAAATAACTAACAAATTTGGTAAATATATCATTTCTCTCTCTCCTCCTTAATTATCTCAATGCAAATCTTTTATCTCTATTATCAATCTTTTTAAATGTTTTTTTTCTCACACAACAAGTTTTTTCAAAAGTAACTTTTTTTCATTTTCACCAAAAAAATCATTATTTTCTTACTGGTACGTATGTTACTATGTTGCTGCCATAATCAACTATGTTACTTTAACTCATATAACGTGTTACTTTAATTCATGAACTGCGTTACTTTAACTCATAAAATCTGTTACGTTGTTTAATATATTCTCCTGCAAAAACTATTACTCTAACTCATACAATGTGTTACTCTAATTCATGAACTGTGTTACTTTAACTCATAAAATCTGTTACGGTGCATAGTCTCTTGCAAAAACTGTTACTCTAACTCATACAATGTGTTACTTTAATTCATGAACTGTGTTACTTTAACTCATAAAATCAATTACGTTGCAGAGTAGTCTCTTGCAAAAACAGGAGTTCCAATTAAAAAAAAGAACAATGTTTGTTTTTATTAAGATACTCCAAAACAAAAAGTGGTACAAGATTCCAACTAAATCAACTCCATTACAATTCCAATGTTTCACACTTGTTACTCATAATGTCCTACTTATAATTCTGCTTCTTCTTCATCCTTCTCGTTCTCTCCGTCTTCTTCTTTTTCATCTTTTTCATCATCTCAGAAACTTTGATTTAATCTCACCACCGCACAATGGAGGAAACTCTCACCCACATCCCTACATCATTCATGTGGATTAAAGTAACAGATAACAAGAGTTAAAGTAACAGATGAAGTGCATTGAAGTAACATTGAATTAAATTAACAGAGTATGCTTATACACCAGATATAAAGTAACAGAGGTCAGACATTAAAATAACAGAAAGTATGAATTAAAGTAACAGATAATGTTCATTAAAATAACACCAGATATAAGTTAGTGCAAAAAATTCATATAATGATAAAAATGAGAGTATGACGCAATATCTTACTATTTGATATTGTTTCCTATTTTGAAGTCATCACGTCCCATAATTATAGGAAGTAGTATTTTTTTTTATATGGCGTTACTCTTTGATATTATTTCCTATTTTGGTGGCAATCACGTCCTATTATTATAGGAAACAATATCTTTTTCTTTTATTATTTTTTTAATATGGCAGTTTCCAAAATTCTTAGGACACTAAGATGCACTACAATAACAGATGAAAAACACTAAAGTAACAACTGGAGTGTATTAAAGTAACACGACATATAAAGTAACAGATGGTAGACATTAAAGTAACAGATGCTCTACACTAAAGTAACGCAGTATATGAACTACAATAACTCAATATATTGTAAACGTAAAAACTAATAATTGAGTAGCATCTTAATGATTTCCATGGCGATTCCAGTATAAATTACAAAATATATATACTCACCGTTTGTGTGTTCTACGATTTGCATATGAATCTATGATGAATAACACGACCATGAAAACAATATCAACATGAAAATTAGCGCAAAACATGAATGACACGACCATGAAAACAATATCAACATGAAAATTGACGCAAAACATGAACACAAATTGACGCAAATTAATCAAGATAATGAATAAAAATTGACGCAAAACATGAAAGCAATATCGAAACTCACCATTGTTATACTCGATGAATTGTTTATCAACCGTTAATGAAGGTGTCGCGATAATTGAATTCATAGTAACGGAATTTCGAGCACAGATTTGATTGAATGAATGAACGTGATGATCGATGGGAGTTTTTTTTTTTTAGGTTTTGATGAACCTGTGAATGAACGTGAATGAATGAGAAATGATTGTGATTATGGGAGTTATTGTTTCCTATAATATGGGAGTTATTTTAGGATACTAAATCTTCCTCTTTTTTTTTTCTTTTTTTTTTAAAATACAAAATATTAGGATGCATCTTGTCCATCCATCCTCATCCCATCCAACGGATGGGATGAGGACTTAGGGACTCAATACTTATATAGGGACTCATTAGAACCTATCTCTCTCTCTCTCTCTCTCTCTATATATATATATATATATATATATATATATTAAAGTAGTCGTTTTAACGATTGAGATATATACTTTAAATAGTTAAGTTCCTATGATACTAATATTTTGTTTATCATTTTGTCAATATATTTTTAAACGGAAACTTTGACAACTTTATATTATTTCAACAATATGATTTAGATGGTAAATTGGATGATTATCGAAATACATATTTTCTAACGTCATAGATTTTGATATCATAAATATTTAATTTCTATAATAGTATATTCTCTAACTTGTTATAACAATGTAGTTATGGTAGTAATATTTTGTAATTATGTTAACAATCTTTCTATTTTGCTTCATACTCCGTATTATATTTTATGAAATAGAAATGATTATCCTTAGGGACTTAGGGTATTAGAAATACGTAATGACATGATATACTTACTATTAGCAATTTAGAATGTTAAAAAATTTCATAATCATGTTCATTTTTTTTAAAGTTATATTTGTCACCCATAACTTGCGTTTCATTGTAAGTTGTTTAGTGATGATTTAATGTGAGATTGTCTTCTATCAATTTAATGCAAGACAATCTCCTATCAAATTAAGGCTAGACAATTTTGTTGCCATTACAATAATGTGAGTAAGTCTCCTATCACATTAATGTGAGACGATATTTTATCAGTATAATGGGAGATTATTTCTGTAAATTTACAATCTTCGATCGGTATAAGTTCAGTCAAGCCTCTCATGAGTTTAATGTGAGACTAATTTATTTATAGAGTAATCTTACTCATAATTATTCTCCAATTCTTTACTCGATCTGGAAGTTTAAAATATCTCACTCCATAACTCTTAAATATTCATCATTTGAGAAATTACTCAAACAAAAAATATCGTTATATTTCCCAAACGAATATTAATATATGACTGATCTTGCAAATTTACATAAGACACTGGATGTGTTCTATATGGCGAGGTGAATATAAAGTTTTGTGTCATATTGAGTAATAGCTAATCATAAGTTTAGCATCAATAGTTTGGCATGTACTCCTAAGTGCAAATTGTACATATTGAGATATAGCCAACTTCAATTTGCATATGCATTATTGCAATTAATTGCGAACAAATATCAAAAGTTGACATGAACTAATTAAGCATATATGATCAACAAGTGCTTAAAAGTATGGGTTTAAGAATTGTGAATTAAAATTGACTATGAATGATGACATTAGGAGATCCAATTGCACATTACTCGAGGTCGAATAAACATATTTCAAGTTCAATTCTACGAATTGATCGATATTGTTTAAAGTGGCTTGGAGACCACACATCAAATACGAGTAATTTGTGCTATTAGAATTCACAATTTGATCGTTATCATGTGAATAAATTGATCTCTTAAATTTGACATTTAAAATCAGCCATTAAAAGTCAATTATTTTATGAATCATGTACTCCCTGAAATATATCATAATCTTGCAAAATCTTATTTGCACATGATATGATAAATCGCATTCTAAGGTGATTAAGTAAATGATTGCAAGCTATCTTGAATATTTTTTTTACCACCTTAGGGGGAGAAAGTGAGTGACAAGTTGGTAAAACAAAAGAAGTTTTATCATATCAAATTACGCGTATTTATCGTGTACAGTAATATATAAGTAGAATGACGATTCTACGAAATTACATCGATATGAAATGGCTACACATTTGTGCGCAATATCAAGTGGCCTATTGAATAAGGATTTTATAAATCCGTACGACCGTCGACATATTTATTGGTATCAATGAGCTCATAATCCTGAAATTAATCCAATTTATGGATATTGAATAATATACTCTACTATACATTTTGCATAATTGATTCAACATGTGCATTTAGAGACTAAGTATATTATTTCATAGAGTATTAGTTTTCTTATCACATCATTACATCATTTCATATCATATTCATGCAAATTATTGATAATCTGACTATACTTTGAACTTTTGAAGTTATATTTGGATGAAGACGCAACAATCAAAGACTATCTTCATATTATTCGTACGATTATTTGAAGATCAATGATAAATTTCTTATTATCGAAGACATTTATGAAGTTTCTCAAACATGTTGATTGTTATTTCAAAGATCGAGATTCATCGTCATATCATGGATAATATTGTTATTTTCCGAGTGATGTAACTATCAGGGGGTGCACGCGCTGTACTCTTTTTCCTTATCCATGGTTTTGTCCCACTGGGTTTTCCATGGAAAGGTTTTGATGAGGCAACCTCATATACTCCATTTTACACTAATTTTTTTCCCACGGGGTTTTTTTCAAGTGAGGTTTTTATGAGACATATTATTCCGTAATGTACATTCAAGGGGGAGTGTTATAAAATCATATTAGGTGAATGTCCATTGGGCTTTTGACCATATGTAAACTCCCTTATCATTACTGATGTACTATATATATCCCTCTCAATGACATGAATAAGACAACTCTCTCACATATTTTCTCGCTCTATTTTCTCTCTACTTTTTCTTTCTCTCTCGTTTTATAACATATCCGACATTAATTTTACTCATATTTCCATATGGATGAAAGAGGGCAATTATCAAGAAAGACACTTGACATGTTTTAATTGGTTGAGCAAACATGTGGGCCCTATGACATTTTGTACTGTGTTGAATCTATATCTTCTACTCCCTCTGATTCACAAAGATCTTCCCCTTTGATTAAAATATACCTCACATATATTAAACAAAGGGGAACATCTTTATGAATCGGAGGGAGTATATATTAAATCAATCACCATGTGCCATGAGGTGGCACAATGGTGATCCCCCATTTTGAAATAATCCATTTTTTTGATACGATTTAGTTTCGCTCTATTGTGAACTCAATTATGTATGGAAACAAACTATACAACCAATTGTTCTAAAAATTTCTCCAAAAAAATAACAGCAACGGGAATCGAACTAACGCCCTTCAACACAAATCCCACAAACCCAATTCACTAAGCCAAGACATTAGTCATTGACAAAAATGTAGAAAACACGTACAATAGTGATAAGTGTAGTTTGTAGTGCCTATTTCGTAGTGTTTTGGTCCCATTTCCTTGCGGGATCGCTCCTTGGGAGCGGTTCATGGGCTACTTATGCTTCCTCTAGCTCGTTTCAGGTTCCCGAGACCATTCGTGAAGAGTTGGAGTGATTCCGACTCAATACATACACTTTTCGGAGCCAACGAAGCGGAGGAACGATAACTCGATGCCTTGGATTCGACCCCGAGACCTTGGGACCCAATTCCGAGCCTTCGAGACCCGATCCCGAGTCCCGAGAATCGATGAGAAGTCCATGTGAAGCAAGGAGGAACCAAAAGGATCATATTAGAGGCCTACAAGACTCATCCCCGACGGGTATGGCCTCATCCCGTCCGGGATGAAGTGCACGTTTGAAGAGGCCACTGACAGGCCGTCCCGGTTGGGACCAACCCGTCCCGGTCGGGATGACAGGCCGTCCCGTTCGGGATGATCCCGTCCCGGTCGGGACAAACCTGCTGTAGCCGCACCTCTTCTTTTACTTCCTCCTTCATTCTTGTACCCCTATAAATACTTCCCTCTTGTATTGTTTATGTATCTTATGATACCCTAGACTCTTTTAAGCCTCCATTAAGCATTCAAACCCTAGATTAGTGTTCCTCACATTAGTTTTAATCTCTCTTTAATCTCAAGTTAATCATTGTAATTAGTTCTTGGATTAAGGGAATACTTGAAGATTCATCCAAGCTTGACAAACTTGGAGTTGATTTGGGTTTTTCTTTTATGCAAGTTATCATCTTTTCATCATTTGGTTGTTGGTATAATCTTCCTTTCTCTTGTTTTTTGTTACTTATTTAAGTTTGAATCTTTACTTAGTGTTCTTGTTATTGTTATTGTTTTCTTTCATTATGGATGTTTGGATTGTGATGTGGTTTTCTTTTATTGTTGTTAGTTTATCTTTGATTACGAGTGAGTAGATTACTTTTGGGTTAGTAGGGGGATTAAGGGTAGAATATGGGTGATTAGGGTTTGATTAGGGGTAAAGGGTGAATCTTTGTTGTTAGTCACATACTTGGCACACCATGTGTTTGTTGAAATGCTTGTTTGAGTTGTAGTGGCCATGCTTCTCATGCTAGTCTTCCTCTAGTCATTGTTTGTCTTGTGTGTGGTCATGTTGAGGATAATGTTGAGGATAGTCGTAGTCACGAGAGTGCGGACTAGGGTCTAAGTTGCGAGAGCCTGGACCTACCTCGACATCGGTCTAAGTAGCGAGAGCCCGGACCTACCTCGACATCGGTTTAAGTTGCGAGAGCCCGGAGCGATTCTAGCAATTAGGAGACACCTACACCCTTGACCACCCAAGTCACCCTACTACACTTATGAACCCGACCTAACCCACTTCTTCTTCATATTTGATTCATCTTATTAGTTAGCCTCATTTCTTTAGTTTGCTAGTTGGTTTGTGTTTAGTTATTCTATTTTAGCCTTGTTTTAGCCTAGTTCATTGTTAGTCTACTTCCTTCCTCTCCTTTCATCTTAATTCATCAATTAGGAGCTCTTTGTGTTTGTTTGGTAGCGTAGTCTCGTTCTAGGCCGACCTAGTCTAAACCTTGCGACACCGTCTCCGTGGACACGACCCGACTTACCCTAACTACCGTTAGGTCTTAGCCGGTTATTTATTTGGCGGTGGGGATCCACGACAATTCCCACCATCAATTTGGCGCCGTTGCCGGGGACACCCCAATATCACGCTAGTAACTCCGTTTGTCGTTTGTTGGCGGGGATCCACGATAAATCCCTCCCATCAATTTGCCCCTTCCTCTTCTTTAGAGTACTTGTGCTTGTATTTGTGTGTTTTATCTCTTGATTTTGTTAGTTTTGTGATATTCTTGTAATATTGGATTTTGATGAGCGATGTGAGGGAGTGAATTTGATGTGTATTTTGAGTTTATTGTGATAGGTGAAGTGAGGATGACTCCTTGAAAGAAATGGTTAATGATAGAGCTTGGGTCGTGAGTATGGAAGTCGGTTTTTGAAGCTTCGGTGAAGCTTTTGGGGTTTTGGAGGTCAAGAAGATCCATCCCGGGTGGGAAGGGAGCTTCCCGACCGGGAAGGATATGCCATCCCGACCGGGAAGGAGCCGTCCCGATCAGGATGGAGGTGCAAAAATTGGAGCTTGCTGGAGTGCCGTCCCGACCGGGAAGGTGGCTTCCCGACCGGGACGAGTGTGTCTTCCCGACCGGGACCATCCATCCCGACCGGGATGGTCCCCTTTCTCCTCTTTTGGCTTCTTCTTTGACATTTGAGCCCACCCAACCATTGTATACCCCCACCCAACCTCCCTACCCATCCTTGCTCATGTCATATGACCATTACACTTCCCTTATCATTTGTGTCGTGGTGGCCTTCGAGGCCTTGGTTTTGGTTGCTCCCGACTCTCGATGATGTGACTACATCGAGAGTCATTTTCAAAATCCAATTTTTACAAGATTTTCACTTTTTTTTTTGAGGATTTAGTCGGATTTAGGCGGAATCCGGGCTAGGTGACTTGATTACACCTAGCCCTCCCCTCCCATTTCCTTTTATTTCCTTCTTTTTATTTCTTCCCCCATCCATATCTTTTCTTGTCTCGGCCCATGGTGACTTGACTACACCCCGGCCGGACACATTCTACCCTTTTCTCCACTTTTTGATTTCTAGCTTTATTTTCGTAGTTTCTTTTCTTTTGTGCTCCCATGCACTACGGTCGAGCATGAGGACATTGCTCGGCTTAAGTGTGGGGGAGCGATATTCTATCGTAGTTAGATTTATTTTCGTAGTTTTTCTAAAAATCTTTAAAAAACCCTAAAAATTTGAATTTTTTTCACAAAAATCAAAAAGACTTTCCTTTTGTGTGTTTTCCTTTTATGTCGTTGTATCGTGTATTTGTTGTGTTGTGCGTGTTTTGCCTCCCTTTTTCCTTATAGGTTGCTTGAATCACCGATAGCTTTGGAGAGCTTTCAAGACTTCCGGTAACATCTTTATCCCTTTTTCTTCTTTATCTCTTGTGGAGTTTGGAGGAGATTGTGATGTTGTGTGCTCGGGAGGAGCTTTGTAAAGTTTGGTTGATTTGGTGGCTTATTTGGAAGCTCGGGGTGGTGTTTGTGTTGTTTGTTTTGTTTGATTTTGTTTTGTGGCCCTTTATATCTTTTTCTTTCGTTTTCTTCGTGTCTTCGTTGTGTGTGTTTGTAGTTGTGTCTTGTGTGTAAATGGTTTTCGAAAACCCGGTTTAGAGGCTAGTGTGCGAGTGTTTACTTTCCCTTCCCATTAGTATAAATCGAGTCTTGGACTTTAGTCTAGTAGAATGACCCTAAATCAATGATTTCGTTGGTTTCTTACCTTGAGTCCACCTAGCTTACTAGGGATTTACTACGGGATTTGCATTTGACCATTATGACCACCTGATGGCGGGGATTTGTCGCGGGATCCCCACCGATCAAATAAATAACCGGCAAAACCTAACTAGGGTAGCTCGGGTAAGTCGGGTCGAATCCACGGGGACGGTAGAGGCGTATAGACCAAGGTCACCTAAAAACGAGACTAAGTCAACGAGCTAAACTAAATAAGAATGATTAGAAGGGGAGAAGGCTAAGACTATGGCTAAGGAGACGGAGAAAACAAACAAGGAGAACGGGCTAGGATTAGGTCGGGGTCAAAGGGGCAACGGAATGGTCAAGGAAGAGCTAGAGTGAAGGAGGTAGTAGGGTAATCTAGGTTGGTCCGGGCTCTCGCAACTTAGACCGACCTAGAGGTTCCACATGGAACCTATTTCGGCGACACACATGACAAAGGAAGGCAAGAAAAACAAGCATTCTAACCTACTTAGTCAGTCAAGCATTCCAACGAACATGTGATATGCATCAAACCAAGAGGAAACCCAAATCTTCCACCAACATCTCCAACAAACCCTTAATCACCCAATTAACACCCTAATCACCCTACTAACCCTAGCAAGAACACTACTCTAACATAATCAAACTAATTCTAACAAGAACAAGAAGAATCAAAACAAGAATAAAAACATCCATAATGAAACTACCAAATATGATGAACAAAACAATAAACAATAACTAAAGATTGAAACTTGAATTAAACAAACAAGATAAAGAGTAAAAGGAAGAAAGGATTATACCAAACTAGTGAAGAGGAAAGATTGAAACTTGCATTAATGAAGAAAACCCAAAACAAACCACCAAGGTTGTCAATCTTGGAAGGATCTTGAAGAATTCCCTTAATACAAGTACTAAACTAAGATTAACTACTAATTACCGACTAATCTACACTAATCTAATCTAATCTAACCTAAAGTAGTCTAGGGTTTAGTGGGTAATGAAGTGCATAAGCTTTACAAAACAAGGGAAGAGTATATATAGGGTTACAAATGGAAGGGAGAAGAAAGAAAGGAAATGCGGGCAGCAGCAGCATGGTCCCGATCGGGACGGGTTCAACCCGACCGGGACGGTCCTGTCATACCGTCCGGGATGGGTTGGTCCCGACCGGGACGGCCTGGCAGTGACACCCTCAAAAGCGCACTTCATCCTCGACGGGATGAGGTGCATACCCGTCGGGGATGAGTCTTGTAGGCCTCCAATATGACCCTTTTGGTTCCTTCTTGCCTCACATGGACTTCTCATCGATTCTCGGGACTCGGGATCGGGTCTCGGAGGCTCGGGATTGGGTCCCAAGGTCTCGGGGTCGATTCCAAGGCATCGAATCATCGTTCCTTTACTCCGTTGGCTCCAAAATGTGTATGTATAGAGTCGGAATCGCTCCAACTCTTCCAAATCGGTCTCGGGAACCTGAAACGAACTAAAGGAAGCATAAGAAGCCCCTAAACCGCTCCCAAGGAGCGATTCTACAAGGAAAATGGGACCAAAACACTACAAAATAGGCACTACAAACCACACTTATCAACTCCCCCACACTTAACCCTTACTCGCCCTCGAGTAAGCACAAACTAACTACTACTAGCCGAGTGGGTATTAGCGCACCCTACGCCCTTTCAACTCACGCGAGTGCACTTAGAGGAAAAGTGCACTCCGCAAGGCAAGTCGGGTCTTGCGACAAAACTGCGGATGCAACCGGACACAAGACACAAAAACAAACAAACACACAAACGAACCCATAATCGGTTGCACCCAAAGAAAAAACAAATACCGCTTCCCTCTAAAAGCGGTGAAAGAAGCACCGGTTTAGGACTCGAGGTAAGTGACAACGTTCCCAAGCTAGCAATACAAACCGAGGTGGACTAAACCCTAATAGTATGACGATAAAGCAACAAAAGCGTTGGTAACTTACCTAGGTCCTCCTAACTTTCTAAAAACGTACTACGGGACGATCGGCGGAGTGGGAAGTGATGATCCACGGTGTTAGTCGACACTGTAGGTAAGTGAGACCCCGCCCCCTTTAGCGTGAGCCAAGAGGGTCGTCCCGTGTCCGAAACCGCCTAACTAGTCCAAGTAAAAAGTGGAAATATGCAAAATGAGGGAAGACCGACTAATGCCGCTATCATCCTTCCTAGGGACTCGGTCCTTTGGTAGGCTCTTCACGGCAAAAGTCGGAAAAAGGCTTATTTTGAGAGGTAGGGGTTATTTTTGTGAATCGGGTTTTCTTTTGGCATTTTCTCTTTTCTTTTGCATTTTTGCCTTGTTTTGCCATGCCATTCTTTTTCTTCTTTTCTATTTTCTTTTTGGCTTTTGTGCCTTTTCTTTTTCTTCATTCTTTTCTTTCTTTCATTTTCTTTCTTTTTCTTTTCTTTGCCCCTTTTGGCAAGATTTGGCTTTTTGGCATTTCTTTGTATGACAAGAAAGAGAGGAATCAACAAGTTGCAAGTTTATTGTGTGGAAATGTGTAGGAGGTAGGGTAATGGGTGAGTCGAGGGTCGCGATCCCTCTTCAAACCCACAAAAAAGGGGAAAACTTGGGCTAGTCGAGCAATCTTAAACACGGTCACCTAAGGGACGAGACTCGGTAACCAAGGCCTTTTCACACCGCGGGTGGTCATAATGGTCAAAATGCAAATCCCGTAGTAAATCCCTAGTAAGCTAGGTGGACTCAAGGTAAGAAACCAACGAAATCATTGATTTAGGGTCATTCTACTAGACTAAAGTCCAAGACTCGATTTACACTACTAGGAAGGGAAAGTACACACTCACACACTAGCCTCTAAACCGGGTTTTCGAAAACGGTTTGCACACAAGACACACAACACAACACAAAACAAGGACTCAACGAAAACGAAGGAAAGAGAAACAAAAGCAACAAAACAAGAACAACACAAAACGAGCACATACATAACACAAACACCACCCCTAGCTTCCAAATGAGCAACCAACCAACATCAGACTTTACAAAGCTCCTCTCGAGCACACCACATCACATTCTCCTCCAAATTCCGCAAGAGACAAAGAAGGAAAAAGGGATAGAAGATGTTACCGGACATCTTGAAAGCTTTCCAAAGCCATCGGTGGTTTAAGCAACCTATAAGGAAAAGGGGGGCAAACACACACAACAAAACAAATATACGAGACAATGACACAAAGGAAAACACACAAAAAGAAAATCTTTTTGATCTTTGTGAAAATTTTTCAAATTTTTAGGGTTTTTAAAGATTTTTTGGAAAAACTACGAAAATAAAACTAACTACGATAGAATATCGCTCCCCCACACTTAAACTGAGCAATGTCCTCATGCTCGACCGTAGTGCATGGGAGCACAAAAGAAAAGAAAAGAAACTACGAAAATAAAGCTAAAAATCAAGAAGAAAAGTGGAGAAAAGAGTAGAATGTGTCCGGCCGGGGTGTAGTCAAGTCACCATGGGCCGAGACAAGAAAAAGATATGGATGGGGGAAGAAAATAAAAGGAAGGAAATAAAAGGAAATGGGAGGGGAGGGCTAGGTGTAATCAAGTCACCTAGCCCAGATTCCGCCTAAATCCGACTAAATCCTCAAAAAGAAAGAGTGAAAAACTTGTAAAATTTGGATTTTGAAAATGACTCTCGATGTAGTCACATCATCGAGAATCGGGAGCAACCAAAACCAAGGCCTCGAAGGCTACCATGACAAAGGGGAAGGGGAGAAACAAGGGGAAAACAAGCAATAAAAAACGGAAAAGAAAGGATAGTTGCCATACCGACCAGTTAGCAACTCACTCTCTCCATCGTCTCAATGATCAATATTGGCACTTGCTTGTTGTCGTTATTGTCATCCTTCTTCAAGCTTAAGAAAACCACATGGCTAAGGTTGTGAGGGGGTAGAAATTGATGTGTATACCGGTCTAAAGTAGATAAAAGATGAAGTGAGGATATGAAAATGAAGTATGTGGGTGGTATGATATGAGCAAGGAAGGTAGGGAGGTTGGGTGGGGGTATACAATGGTTGGGTGGGCTTAAATGTCAAAGAAGAGGCACCAAAAAAGATTAGGGGATCATCCCGGTCGGGATGGATGATCCCGGGCGGGATGACATACCCGTCCCGGTCGGGAAGCCTCCTTCCCGATCGGGATGACACTCCAGTGAACTCGATTTTTGGCACCCTCATCCCGATCGGGACGGCCCCATCCCGGTCGGGATGACACACCCTTCCCGGTCGGGAAGGGTCTTCACGACTCCCATGACCCCAAAAAAAAACCGACTCCCTTACTCACGATCCAAGCTCTATCACTAACCACTCCTTTCTAGGAGTCACCTTCACTTCACCTATCACAATAAACTCAAAGTACACATCAAATTCACTCCCTCACATCGCTCATCAAAATACCAAATCAATTACAAGAATTCCACAAAAACAAACAAATCCAAGGAACAAGACACACAAATACAAGCACAAGTACTCTAAAGAAAAGGAAGGGGGAATATCCAACATGGCGGTTCTTTAGGAACTCCGTCAAACCTGGGATGGTGGATTCTCCTTCAACCGTAGCCCTCAAGGGCATAGAGTAGCAAGTCGAACGCGCTACCGACATCATAGTGGAGGCCCAAGAAGCGCTCGAGCTTTGCCAACCTCCACGGCCTCCAAGGTGGAGGCAAGAAGTAGGAATAAAAAGACCCATTGTCATCATTCATGTCATCTCCGGGGTCTATCCATCCCACGAGCTTCACCGACCTCTTCCTCCCTAGGCATCGCCTCCAATCATTAGCAAGCTTCATTTCCAAGAAACGAGGCACAAAAAGCGGCTTTGGCCTCATTTCCTTGTTGCACACCCCTACACTTTCCTCAAGTTGTGGTTCCCCATCTTCATCACTAGGCCCCACATCATCTTGGAGAGGAGAGTTGAAACTTCTACCGGCGGTTTCAATCTCTTCCAAGTCATTGCTTGGTTCACTAGCTAGGGGCTCTTGATGCTTATCCACATTCTCGCACAAGGGCAACTCAAGGCTATCAACTTCACCCAACAACTTCACAAATTCTACCAAACCATCCAACTCACCATCCTCCTCCAATTCCTCACCAATGTTGTCTTCACCGAGGGTCATCTCCTCATTCGTCTCTTTTTGGGTAGACGATTGAGGTTCTTCAAAGCAAATCTCTCTATCAAAGGGAACAACGTTAGCGGCTTCGTGATTAGGTTGCTCCTCTTTCTCAAGTGGGCACCCTTCATCTAATTGCGATGTTCGGGATAAATACATTACGGTTTGAACCGATAATGCATTTAATCGAGCATCCCTCGCCTCGTTTGCCCTTCGCATTTGGACCCATAATTCTTCTTGTTCTTTTTGCAATTGAAGAAGCGAATGATACAACTCCAAGTTTGACGATTGGTGGTCCTTGAGGTCTTGTAAAGTTCCTTGATAATCTTGATGATGCCCAAGGGGTGGGGCATCATATTGTTGGTAGTGAGGTTGAGGTGATTGGTAGTATTGTGGGTCATGGGGTTCATATTGTGGTTGGGGTGGAGGGTAATATGGTGGGTCTTGGGGGTATTGGCTTCCATAAGGTGAATCTTGATTGAACATGGTGGGTTCACAATCATAGCTTGAGTAATAGCCACCTTGATCGTAGGATTGATAGTCATTCACTTGTTGGTAGCCATTTTCATAACCTTGAAGTTCATACCCACTAGAGTCTTGATCCCCCCAAGAAGCTTGATAGTAATTAGGAGTCATCATGTCATAGCTTTGGTTCATAGAAGAAGAGGAGTAGCTCATATCAGCTTCCATGTGTGGGGAGTTTAGGTCAAACTCCATGCTTGCTCGAAAATCGTAGTCCATACCCGGTTGGAAACCTCTCACCCTATCAACCGTCCGTTTAAGCGGCTCTAAGTTGCAAGAAGAAGATAGTCACCACCTCTAAGCACAAACTGTAGACTAGGAACAAACGTGAGAAGTCTAGTGCTTTTTGGGCACTAGACAAGAGAGAAATAAACCACACACACAAAAGAAGCAAGGTAACAAAAAGAAAAAAAAAGAAAAACACAAAGACAAAGACAAAGTCAAGTAACTAGGAAAACAAAGTCTAAACTAGCACCGTCCCCGGCAACGGCGCCAAATTGATGGCGGGGATTTGTCGCGGGATCCCCACCGATCAAATAAATAACCGGCAAAACCTAACTAGGGTAGCTAGGGTAAGTCGGGTCGAATCCACGGGGACGGTAGAGGCGTATAGATCAAGGTCACCTAAAAACGAGACTAAGTCAACGAGCTAAACTAAACAAGAATGATTAGAAGGGGAGAAGGCTAAGACTATGGCTAAGGAGACGGAGAAAACAAACAAGGAGAACGGGCTAGGATTAGGTCGGGGTCAAAGGGGTAACGGAATGGTCAAGGAAGAGCTAGAGTAAAGGAGGTAGTAGGGTAATCTAGGTTGGTCCGGGCTCTCGCAACTTAGACCGACCTAGAGGTTCCACATGGAACCCATTTCGGCGACACACATGACAAAGGAAGGCAAGAAAAACAAGCATTCTAACCAACTTAGTCATTCAAGCATTCCAACAAACATGTGATATGCATCAAACCAAGAGGAAACCCAAATCTTCCACCAACATCTCCAACAAACCCTTAATCACCCAATTAACACCCTAATCACCCTACTAACCCTAGCAAGAACACTACTCTAACATAATCAAACTAATTCTAACAAGAACAAGAAGAATCAAAACAAGAATCAAAACATCCATAATGAAACTACCAAATATGATGAACAAAACAATAAACAATAACTAAAGATTGAAACTTGAATTAAACAAACAAGATAAAGAGTAAAAGGAAGAAAGGATTATACCAAACTAGTGAAGAGGAAAGATTGAAACTTGCATTAATGAAGAAAACCCAAAACAAACCACCAAGGTTGTCAATCTTGGAAGGATCTTGAAGAATTCCCTTAATACAAGTACTAAACTAAGATTAACTACTAATTACCGACTAATCTATACTAATCTAATCTAATCTAACCTAAAGTAGTCTAGGGTTTAGTGGGTAATGAAGTGCATAAGCTTTACAAAACAAGGGAAGAGTATATATAGGGTTACAAATGGAAGGGAGAAGAAAGAAAGGAAATGCGGGCAGCAGCAGCACGGTCCCGATCGGTACGAGTTCAACCTGACCGGGACGGTCCTGTCATCCCAACCGGGACGGGTTGGTCCCGACCGGGACGGCCTGGCAGTGACACCCTCAAAAGCGCACTTCATCCCCGACGGGATGAGGTGCATACCCGTCGGGGATGAGTCTTGTAGGCCTCCAATATGACCCTTTTGGTTCCTTCTTGCCTCACATGGACTTCTCATCGATTCTCGGGACTCGGGATCGGGTCTCGGAGGCTCGGGATTGGGTCCCAAGGTCTCGGGGTCGATTCCAAGGCATCGAATCATCGTTCCTTTACTCTGTTGGCTCCAAAATGTGTATGTATAGAGTCGGAATCGCTCCAACTCTTCCAAATCGGTCTCGGGAACCTGAAACGAACTAAAGGAAGCATAAGAAGCCCCTAAACCGCTCCCAAGGAGCGATTCTACAAGGAAAATGGGACCAAAACACTACAAAATAGGCACTACAAACCACACTTATCACCACCCACGGTGTGAAAAGGCCTTGGTTGCCGAGTCCCGTCCCTTAGGTGACCATGTTTGAAATTTGCTCAATTAGCCCAAGTCTTTCCCCTTTTTGTGGGTTTGAAGGGAAGGCGCCGTCCTGACTCACCCATTCCCCTACCTCCTACACATATCCACACAATAAATTTGCAATTTGTTGAGTTATCTCTTTCTTGTTACACAATGAAATGCCAAAAAGCCAAATCAAGCCAAAAAAGGGCAAATAAAAGAAAATGAAAGAAAGAAAAGAATGAAGAAAAAAGAAAAGGCACAAAAGCCAAAAAGAAAATAGAAAAGAAGAAAAAGAAATGGCATGGCAAAACAAAGCAAAAATGCAAAAGAAGAAGAAAATGCCAAAAGAAAACCATCTCACAAAAATAATCCCCACATCTCAAAATAAGCCTTTTTCCGATCATTACCGTGAAGAGCCTACCAAAGGACCGAGTCCCTAGGAAGGATGATAGCGGTAGTGGTCGGTCTCCCCTCACTTTGCAATCACTTCCACTTTTTACTTGGACTAGTTAGGCGGTTTTGGGCATGGGACGACCCTCTTGGCTCTTTGCTAAAGGGGGCGGGGTCTCACTTACCTACAGTGTCGACTAACACCGTGGTTCATCACTTTCCATCCCGCCGATCGTCCCGTAGTACGATCTTAGAAGGTTAGGAGGAACCGAGGTAAGTTACCAACGTTTTTATTGCTTTGTCGTCATACTATTAGGGTTTTGTCCATCTTGGTTTGAATTGCTAGCTCGGGAACGTTGTCATTTGCCTTGAGTCCTAAACCGGTGCTTCTTTCACCGCTTTTTAGAGGGAAGCGGTATTTGTTTCTCTTTGGGTGCGACCTTTTATGTGTTTGATTATGTGTTTGTTTGTTTGTGTGTTTTGTGTCCGGTTGCATCCACAGTTTTGTCTCAAGACCCCACTTGCCTTGCGGATAGCACTTGTCCTCTAAGTGTTATCGCGTGAGTTGAGAGGGCGTAGGGTGCGCTAATACCCACTCGGCTAGTTTAGTAGTTAGTATGTGCTTACTCGAGGGCGAGTAAGGGTTAAGTGTGGGGGAGTTGATAAGTGTAGTTTGTAGTGCCTATTTCGTAGTGTTTTGGTCCCATTTTCCTTGTGGAATTGCTCCTTGGGAGCGATTTATGGGCTACTTATGCTTTCTCTAGTTCGTTTCAGGTTCCCGAGACCATTCATGAAGAGTTGTAGCGATTCCGACTCAATACATACACTTTTCGGAGCCAACGAAGTGAAGGAACGATCACTCGATGCCTTGGATTCGACCCCGAGACCTTGGGACCCAATCCCGAGCCTCCGAGACCCGATCCCGAGTCCCGAGAATCGATGAGAAGTCCATGTGAAGCAAGGAGGAACCAAAAAGATCATATTGGAGGCCTACAAGACTCATCCCCGACGGGTATGACCTCATCCCATCCGGGATGAAGGAGCAAAACAAGGAGCTGCTGTTTTGGGTCCATCCCGACCGGGACCAGCTCCTCCCGGCCGGGACCGACCCCTTCCTGACCGGGACCACCTCCTCCCGGCCGGGAAGGGCGTGCTGCTGCCGCGCTTTGTTTCCTCTCTTCTCCCTTCCACTTGTAACCCTATATATACTCTTCCCTTGTTATGTTAAGCTTATGTTCTTCACTTCCCCTTAAACCCTAGATTATTTTAGCATAGATTAGCATAGATTAGTGTAGATTAGTCTTTAGATTATCGTTAATCATAGATTAATGCTTGTAATTTGGGAATTCTTCAAGATCTCCACCAAGCTTGACAAACTTGGATGTTTGTTTTGGGTTTTTCTCATTTATGCAAGTTTCCTTCTTCCTTTCATCTTGTTAGTAGGTATAATCTTCTTTTCCTTTCTCTTAATCTTGTTCTTTCAATAAAGTTTGAATCTTTGTTGTGTGGATTGGTCATAGTTCATAGTTCTTGTTAGTTTCATTATGCTAGTTTGGTTGTTTGAATTGATTTCTCTTCTTAGTGTTAGTTTTAGTATAGATATGTTAGAGTAGTATCTTGCAAGGGTTAGTAAGGTGATTAGGGTGTTAATTGGATGATTAAGGGATTGTTGGAGATGTTGGTGGAAGATTTGGGTTTCCTCTTGGTTTGATGCATGGTACATGTTTGATGAAATGCTTGAGTGACTTGTATGCATATGCTTGTTTTTCTTGCTTTTCTCTTGTGGGTGATAGTTTGTTTGTGGGTTTGGTTCCCTCACTAAGTTGCGAGAGCCCGGTGAGGACGACCCCTAGGTCGGTCTAAGTTGCGAGAGCCCGGATGCGACCTAGGCCCCGATATCACGCTAGTAACCCCGTTTGTCGTTTGTGTTGCCAAATTGATGGTGGGAATTGTCGTGGATCCCCACCGCCAAATAAATAACCGGCTAAGACCTAACGGTAGTTAGGGTAAGTCGGGTCGTGTCCACGGAGACGGTGTTGCAAGGTTTAGACTAGGTCGGCCTAGAACGAGACTACGCTACCAAACAAACACAAAGAGCTACTAATTGATGAATTATGATGAGAGGAGAGGAAGGAATTGGACTAACAATGAACTAGGCTAAAACAAGGCTAAAACAGAATAACTAAACACAAACCAACTAGCAAACTAAAGAAATGAGGCTAACTAATAAGATGAATCAAATATGAAGAAGAAGTGGGTTAGGTCGGGTTCAAAAGTGTAATAGGGTGACTTGGGTGGTCAAGGGTGTAGGTGTCTCCTAATTGCTAGAATCGGTCAGGGCTCTCGCAACTTAAACCGATGTCGAGGTAGGTCCGGGCTCTCGCTACTTAGACCGATGTCGAGGTAGGTCTGGGCTCTTGCAACTTAGACCCTAGTCCGCACTCTCGTGACTACGACTATCCTCAACACTATCCTCAACATGACCACATACAAGACAAACAATGAGTAGAGGAAGACTAGCATGAGAAGCATGGCCACTACAACTCAAACAAGCATTTCAACAAACACATGGTGTGCCAAGTATGTGATTAACAACAAAGATTCACCCTTTACCCCTAATCAAACCCTAATCACCCATATTCTACCCTTAATCCCCCTACTAACCCACAAGTAATCTACTCACTCATAATTAAAGATAAACTAACAACAATAAAAGAAAACCACATCACAATCCAAACATCCATAATGAAAGAAAACAAGAACAATAACAAGAACACTAAGTTAAGATTCAAACTTAAATAAATAACAATAAATAAGAGAAAGGAAGATTATACCAACAACCAAATAATGAAAAGATGATAACTTGCATAAAAGTAAAACCCAAATCAACTCCAAGTTTGTCAAGCTTGGATGAATCTTCAAGTATTCCCTTAATCCAAGAACTAATTACAATGATTAACTAGAGATTAAAGAGAGATTAAAACTAATGTGAGGAACACTAATCTAGGGTTTGAATGCTTAATGGAGGCTTAAAAGAGTCTAGGGTATCATAAGATGCATAAACCATACAAGAGGGAAGTATTTATAGGGGTAGAAGAAAGAAGGAGGAAGGAAAAGAAGAGGTGCGGCTACAGCAGGTTGGTCCCGACCGGGACGGGATCATCCCGACCGGGACGGCCTGTCATCCCGACCGGGACGGCCTGTCATCCCGACCGGGACGGGTTGGTCCCGACCGGGACGGCCTGTCAGTGGCCCCTTCAAAAGTGCACTTCATCCCAGACGAGATGAGGTGCATACCCGTCGGGGATGAGTCTTGTAGGCCTCCAATATGATCCTTTTGGTTCCTCCTTGATTCACATGAACTTCTCATCGATTCTCGGGACTCGGGATCGGGTCTCGGAGGCTCGGGATTGGGTCCCAAGGTCTCGGGGTCGAATCCAAGGCATCGAGTGATCGTTCCTTCGCTTCGTTAGCTCCGAAAAGTGTATGTATTGAGTCGGAATCACTCCAACTCTTCACGAATGGTCTCGGGAACCTGAAACGAGCAAGAGGAAGCATAAGTAGCCCATGAACCGCTCCCAAGGAGCGATTCCGCAAGGAAATGGGACCAAAACACTACGAAATAGGCACTACAAACTACACTTATCAACTCCCCCACACTTAACCCCTACTCGCCCTCGAGTAAGCACATACTAACTACTAAACTAGCCGAGTGGGTATTAGCGCACCCTACGCCCTTTCAACTCACGCGATAACACTTAGAGGACAAGTGCTATCCGCAAGGCAAGTGGGGTCTTGCGACAAAACTGTGGATGCAACCGGACACAAAAACACATACATAAACAAACAAACATACAAACAAACACACAAAAGGTTGCACCCAAAAGAAAAGAAATACCGCTTCCCTCAACCAAGCGGTGAAAGAATCACCGGTTTAGGACTCAAGGCAAGTGACAACGTTCCCAAGCTAGCAATACAAACCAAAATGGACAAAACCCTAATAGTATGACGACAAAGCAATAAAAACGTTGGTAACTTACCTCGGTTCCTCCTGACCTTCTAAGAACGTACTACGGGTGATGGTAGGGATTTGTCGTGGAATCCCAACCGCCAAATAAATAACCGGCTAAACCTAACTGGGTAGATAGGGTAAGTCGGGTCGAATCCACGGGGACGGTAAGAGGCGTCTAGACTAGGTCGGCCCAAATACTTGACTAAGTCAACGAGCTAAGCTAGAGAATGATAGAAGGGGAGAAAGCTAGACTATGACTAAGAAGAACAACAAGGAAAACGGGCTAGGATTAGGTCGGGGTCAAAGGGGTAACGGAATGGTCAAGGGAGAGCTAGAGTGAAGGAGGTAGTAGGGTAATCTAGGTCGGTCCGGGCGGTCGCAACTTAAACCGACCTAGAGGTTCCTCATGGAACCCATTTTGGCGACACACATGACAAAAGGGGTTCTAGCGTGTTATGGCCTAGATCGCATCCGGGCGGTTGCAACTTAGACTAACCTAGGGGTCGCCCTCACCGGGCTTTCGCAACTTAATGAGGGAACCGAACCCATAACAACTAAAACCCACAAGGGAAAGGCAAGAAAAACAAGCAATCTAACTTACTTAGTCATTCAAGCAATTCATCAAACATGTCATATGCATCAACCAAGAGGAAACCCAAATCTTCCATCCACATCTCCAACAAACCCTTAATCACCCAATTAACACCCTAATCACCCTACTAACCCTAGCAAGAACACTACTCTAACATAATCAAACTAATACTAACAAGAACAAGAAGAATCAACCCAAACATCAAAACATCCATAATGAAACTATTGAAAGAGATGAACTAAGAACAAAGCAACAATCAAAGATGCAAACTTGGATGAATTAAACAAGATAAAGAGTAAAAAGGAAGAGGATTATACCATACTAGTGAAGGAGAAAGATTGAAACTTGCATTAATGAAGAAAACCCAAAACAAACCACCAAGGTTGTCAAGCTTGGTGAAGATCTCGAAGAATTCCCTTAATACAAGTACTAAACTAAGATTAACCACTAATTACCGACTAATCTACACTAATCTAATCTAATCTAACCTAAAGTAGTCTAGGGTTTAAGGAGAGGTGAAGAACATAACATAAGATTACAAGAGGAAGGGTATTTATAGGGTTACAAATGGAAGGGAGAAGAAAGAAAAGTGACGCGCAGGAACTGGGTGGTCCCGACCGGGACGGGTCATCCCGACCGGGACGGACCCACCATCCCGACCGGGACGGGTTGGTCCCGACCGGGACGGACCCACAGTGGCATCCTCTAATACGCACTTCATCCCCGACGGGATGAGGTGCATACCCGTCGGGGATGGGTCTTGTAGGCCTCCAATATGACCCTTTTGGCTCCTCTTTGCTTCGTGTGAACTTCTCATCGATTCTCGGGACTCGGGATCGGGTCTCGGGACTCGGGATTGAGTCCCAAGGTCTCGGGGTCGATTCCGAAGCATCGAGTCATCGTTCCTTTATCTCGTTGGCTCCAAAATGTGTATGTATCGAGTCGGAATCGCTCCAACTCTTCCAAATCGGTCTCGGGAACCTGAAACGAACTAAAGGAAGCATAAGTAGCCCATAAATCGCTCCCAAGGAGCGATTCCACAAGGAAAATGGGACCAAAACACTACGAAATGGGCACTACAAACTACACTTATCAACTCCCCCACACTTAACCCTTACTCGCCCTCGAGTAAGCACATACTAACTACTAAACTAGCCGAGTGGGTATTAGCGCACCCTACGCCCTTTCAACTCACGCGAGTGCACTTAGAGGAAAAGTGCACTCCGCAAGGCAGGTGGGGTCTTGCGACAAAACTGTGGATGCAACCGGACACTAAAACACATAAACAAACAAAAACACAAACAAACACACAAAAGGTTGCACCCAAAAGAAAAGAAATACCGCTTCCCTCAAACAAGCGGTGAAAGAAGCACCGGTTTAGGACTCAAGGCAAGTGACAACGTTCCCAAGCTAGCAATACAAACCAAGATGGACTAAACCCTAATAGTATGACGACAAAGCAACAAAAAACGTTGGTAACTTACCTAGTTCCTCCTAACTTTCTAAGAACGTACTACGGGACGATCGGCGGGATGGAAGAAGGATGAACCACGGTGTTAGTCGACACTGTAGGTAAGTGAGACCCCGCCCCCTTTAGCAAAGAGCCAAGAGGGTCGTCCCATATCCGAAACCGCCTAACTAGTCCAAGTAAAAAGGTGAAAATATGCAAAATGAGGGAAGACCGACTAATGCCGCTATCATCCTTCCTCGGGACTCGGTCCTTTGGTAGGCTCTTCACGGCAAAAGTCGGAAAAAGGCTTATTTTTGTGGGGATATAATCTTTTTGTGAGACGATTTTCTTTTGGCATTTTCTATTTTCTTTTGCATTTTTGCCTTGTTTTGCCATGCCATTCTTTTTCTTTTTTTCTATTTTCTTTTCGGCTTTTGTGCCTTTTCTTTTTCTTCATTCTTTTCTTTCTTTCATTTTTTTTTCTTTTTCTTTTCTTTGCCCTTTCTTGGCAAGATTTGGCTTTTTGGCATTTCTTGACAATTGAGAAAGAGAGAAATCAACAGTTTGCAATTTATTGTGTGGATATGTGTAGGAGGTAGGGAAATGGGTAAGTCGGGAGTCGCGATTTCCCTTCAAACCCACAAAAAGTGGAGAACTTGGACTAATTAAACAATCCCAAACACGGTCACCTAGGAGACGGGACTCGGTAACCAAGGCCTTTTCACACCGTGGGTGGTCATAATGGTCAAAATGCAAATCCCGTAGTAGATCCCTAGTAAGCTAGGTGGACTCAAGGTAAAGGACCAACGAATTCATTGATTTAGGGTCATTCTACTAGACTAAAGTCCAAGACTCGATTTATACTACTAGAAAGGGAAAGTAAGCGCTCACACACTAGCCTCTAAACCGGGTTTTCGAAAAATGGTTTACGCACAAGACACACAATAAAACACAAAACAAAGACTCAACGGGAACGAAAGAAAAAGAAACGAAAGCAACAAAACAAAAACAACGCAAAACAAACACACACATAACACAAACACCACCCCTAGCTTCCAAACAAATCGCCAAATCACCCACAAACTCTACAAAGCTCCACCCGAGCATACAACATCACAATCTCCTCCAAACTCCGCAAGAGGTAAAGAAGAAAAAGGGATAAAGATGATACCGGAAGTCTTGAAAGCTCTCCAAAGCTAATGGCGATTAGGCAACCTATAAAGAAAAGGGGGAGGCAAAACACACAACAAAACAAATATACGACACAATGACACAAAAGGAAAACACACAAAAGGAAAATCTTTTTTGATTTTTGCGAAATTTTTTCAAATTTTTAGGGTTTTTTAAATATTTTTTTTTTTGGAAAAACTACGAAAATAAAAAATAAAACTAACTATGCTAGAATATCGCTCCCCCAAACTTAAGTCGAGCCATGTCCTCATGCTCGACCGTAGTGCATGGGAGCACAAAAGAAACTACGAAAATAAAGCTAAGAATCAAAAATAAAGTGGAGAAAATGGTAGAATGTGTCCGGCCGGGGTGTAGTCAAGTCACCATGGGCCGAGACAAGAAAAAGATATGGATGGGGGAAGAAATAAAAAGAAGGAAATAAAAGGAAATGGGAGGGGAGGACTAGGTGTAATCAAGTCACCTAGCCCGGATTCCGCCTAAATCCGACTAAATCCTCAAAAAGAAAGAGTGAAAAACTTGTAAAATTTGGATTTTGAAAATGACTCTCGATGTAGTCACATCATCGAGAGTCGGGAGCAACCAAAACCAAGGCCTCGAAGGCCACCATGACAAAGGGGAAGGGGAGAAACAAGGGGATAACAAGCAATAAAAAACGGAAAAGAAAGGATAGTTGCCATACCGACCGGTTAGCAACTCACTCTCTCCATCGTCTCAATGATCAATATAGGTACTTGCTTGTCTTCATCATTGTCATCCTTCTTCAAGCTTATGAAAACCACATGGCTAAGGTAGTAATGGTGCGAGGGGGTGGGATTTGATGTGAAATCGGTCTAAAGTGAGAAGGAAATGAGGTTAAGGTATGTAATTGAGGTACATGGGTGGTATGATATGAGCAAGGAAGGTAGGGAGGTTGGGTGGGGGTATACAATGGTTGGGTGGGCTTAAATATCGAAGAAGAGGCACCAAAAAGGAGTAGGGGATCATCCCGGTCGGGATTGGTGGTCCCGGTCGGGATGACACACCCGTCCCGGTCGGGAAGCCTCCTTCCCGATCGGGATGACACTCCAGTGAACTCGATTTTTGGCACCTTCGTCCCGATCGGGACGGCCCCATCCCGGTCGGGACGACACACCCTTCCCGGTCGGGAAGGGTCTTCATGACTCCCATGACCCCAAAAACCGATTCTCTCACTCACATTCCAAGCTCTATCGATAACCACTCCTTTCTAGGAGTCACCTTCACTTCACCTATCACAATAAACTCAAAGTACACATCAAATTCACTCCCTCACATCGCTCATCAAAATACCAAATTAATTACAAGAATCTCACAAAACAAACAAATCCAAGAAACAAAACACACAAATACAAGCACAAGTACTCTAAAGAAGAGAGGAGGGGAATATACAACATGACGGTTCTTTAGGAACTCCGTCAAACCTAGGATGGTGGACTCTTCTTCAACCGTAGCCCTCAAGGGCATGGAGGAGCAAGTCGAATGCGCGACCGACATCATAGTGGAGGCCCAAGAAGCGCTCGAGCTTTGCCAACCTCCACGGCCTCCAAGGAGGAGGCAAGAAGTAGGAATCAAAAGACCCATCGTCATCATTCATGTCATCTCCGGGGTCTATCCATCCCACGAGCTTCACCGATATCTTCCTCCCTAGGCATCGCCTCCAATCACAAGCAAGCTTCATCTCCAAGAAACAAGGCACAAAAAGCGGTTTTGGCCTCATCTCCTCAATGCACACCCCCACACTTTCCTCAAGTTGTGGTTCCCCATCTTCATCACTCGGCCCCACATCATCTTGGAAAGGAGAATCGAAACTTCTACCGGCGGTTTCAAGCTCTTCCAAGTTATCTTTCGGTGTACTAGCAAGGGGCTCTTGATGCTTGTCCAAATTATCGCACAAGGGCAACTCGAGGCTAACAATCTCACCCAACAACTCCACAAACTCCACCAAACCATCCAACTCACTATCCTCCTCCAATTCCTCACCAATGTTGCCTTCACCAAGGGTTATCTCCTCATTCGTCTCTTTTTGGGTAGACGATTGAGGTTCTTCAAAGCAAATCTCTCTATCAAAGGGAACAACGTTGGCGGCTTCATGGTTAGGTTGCTCCTCTTTCTCAATTGGGCACCCTTCATCTAATTGCGATGTTCGGGATAAATACATTACGGTTTGAACCGATATTGCATTTAATCGAACATCCCTCGCCTCGTTTTCCCTTCGAATTTGGGCCCATAATTCATCTTGTTCTTTTCGCAATTGAAGGGCCGTTTCTTGGAGGCTCCTTTGCATTTGAAGAAGCGATTGAAACTCCTCCATGTCGGGCAATTGGTGATCATTGGGGTCTTGTAAAGCTCCATGATAATCTTGATGATAATCTTGATTAAACACGGTGTCTTGAGGATGCCCAAGGGGTGGGGCATCATATTGTTGGTAGCAAGGTTGGGGTGGTTGGTAGTATTGTGGGTCATGGGGTTCATATTGTGGTTGGGGTGGAGGGTAATATGGTGGGTCTTGGTGGTATTGGCTTCCATAAGGTGAATCTTGATTGAACATGGTGGGTTCACATTGATAACTCGAGTAATAGTCACCATGATCGTAGGATTGGTAATCGTTCACTTGTTGGTAGCCATTTTCATAACCTTGAGGTTCATACCCACTAGAGTCTTGATCACCCCAAGAAGCTTGATTATGGTAGGGGGACGTCATGTCATACCCTTGGTTCATGGAAGAAGAGGAGTAGCTCATATCGGCTCCCGAGTGTGTGGAGTTTAGATCAAACCCCATGCTTGCTCGAAAATCGTAGTCCATACCCGGTTGGAAACCACTCATTCTAGCAACCGTCCGTTAAAGCGGCTCTTAATCGCAAGAAGAAGATAGTCACCACCTCTAAGCATAAACTGTAGACTAGGAACAAACGTGAGAGTCTAGTGCTTTTTGGGCACTAGACAAGAGAGAAATAAACCACACACACACAAGAAGCAAGGTAACAAAAAGAAAAAAGAAAAACACAAAACACAAGACAAAGCCAAGTAACTAGGAAAACAAAGTCTAAACTAGCACCGTCCCCGGCAACGGCGCCAATTTGATGGTAGGGATTTGTCGTGGAATCCCAACCGCCAAATAAATAACCGGCTGAACCTAACTGGGTAGATAGGGTAAGTCGGGTCGAATCCACGGGGACGGTAAGAGGCGTCTAGACTAGGTCGGCCCAAATACTTGACTAAGTCAACGAACTAAGCTAGAGAATGATAGAAGGGGAGAAAGCTAGACTATGACTAAGAAGAACAACAAGGAAAACGGGCTAGGATTAGGTCGGGGTCAAAGGGGTAACGGAATGGTCAAGGGAGAGCTAGAGTGAAGGAGGTAGTAGGGTAATCTAGGTCGGTCCGGGCGGTCGCAACTTAAACCGACCTAGAGGTTCCTCATGGAACCCATTTTGGCGACACACATGACAAAAGGGGTTCTAGCGTGCTATGGCCTAGATCGCATCCGGGCGGTCGCAACTTAGACTAACCTAGGGGTCGCCCTCACCGGGCTTTCGCAACTTAATGAGGGAACCGAACCCATAACAACTAAAACCCACAAGGGAAAGGCAAGAAAAACAAGCAATCTAACTTACTTAGTCATTCAAGCAATTCATCAAACATGTCATATGCATCAACCAAGAGGAAACCCAAATCTTCCATCCACATCTCCAACAAACCCTTAATCACCCAATTAACACCCTAATCACCCTACTAACCCTAGCAAGAACACTACTCTAACATAATCAAACTAATACTAACAAGAACAAGAAGAATCAACCCAAACATCAAAACATCCATAATGAAACTATTGAAAGAGATGAACTAAGAACAAAGCAACAATCAAAGATGCAAACTTGGATGAATTAAACAAGATAAAGAGTAAAAAGGAAGAGGATTATACCATACTAGTGAAGGAGAAAGATTGAAACTTGCATTAATGAAGAAAACCCAAAACAAACCACCAAGGTTGTCAAGCTTGGTGAAGATCTTGAAGAATTCCCTTAATACAAGTACTAAACTAAGATTAACCACTAATTACCGACTAATCTACACTAATCTAATCTAATCTAACCTAAAGTAGTCTAGGGTTTAAGGAGAGGTGAAGAACATAACATAAGATTACAAGAGGAAGGGTATTTATAGGGTTACAAATGGAAGGGAGAAGAAAGAAAAGTGACGCGCAGGAACTGGGTGGTCCCGACCGGGACGGGTCATCCCGACCGGGACGGACCCACCATCCCGACCGGGACGGGTTGGTCCCGACCGGGACGGACCCACAGTGGCATCCTCTAATACGCACTTCATCCCCGACGGGATGAGGTGCATACCCGTCGGGGATGGGTCTTGTAGGCCTCCAATATGACCCTTTTGGCTCCTCTTTGCTTCGTGTGAACTTCTCATCGATTCTCGGGACTCGGGATCGGGTCTCGGGACTCGGGATTGAGTCCCAAGGTCTCGGGGTCGATTCCGAAGCATCGAGTCATCGTTCCTTTATCTCGTTGGCTCCAAAATGTGTATGTATCGAGTCGGAATCGCTCCAACTCTTCCAAATCGGTCTCGGGAACCTGAAACGAACTAAAGGAAGCATAAGTAGCCCATAAATCGCTCCCAAGGAGCGATTCCACAAGGAAAATGGGACCAAAACACTACGAAATGGGCACTACAAACTACACTTATCAACTCCCCCACACTTAACCCTTACTCGCCCTCGAGTAAGCACATACTAACTACTAAACTAGCCGAGTGGGTATTAGCGCACCCTACGCCCTTTCAACTCACGCGAGTGCACTTAGAGGAAAAGTGCACTCCGCAAGGCAGGTGGGGTCTTGCGACAAAACTGTGGATGCAACCGGACACTAAAACACATAAACAAACAAAAACACAAACAAACACACAAAAGGTTGCACCCAAAAGAAAAGAAATACCGCTTCCCTCAAACAAGCGGTGAAAGAAGCACCGGTTTAGGACTCAAGGCAAGTGACAACGTTCCCAAGCTAGCAATACAAACCAAGATGGACTAAACCCTAATAGTATGACGACAAAGCAACAAAAAACGTTGGTAACTTACCTAGTTCCTCCTAACTTTCTAAGAACGTACTACGGGACGATCGGCGGGATGGAAGAAGGATGAACCACGGTGTTAGTCGACACTGTAGGTAAGTGAGACCCCGCCCCCTTTAGCAAAGAGCCAAGAGGGTCGTCCCATATCCGAAACCGCCTAACTAGTCCAAGTAAAAAGGTGAAAATATGCAAAATGAGGGAAGACCGACTAATGCCGCTATCATCCTTCCTCGGGACTCGGTCCTTTGGTAGGCTCTTCACGGCAAAAGTCGGAAAAAGGCTTATTTTTGTGGGGATATAATCTTTTTGTGAGACGATTTTCTTTTGGCATTTTCTATTTTCTTTTGCATTTTTGCCTTGTTTTGCCATGCCATTCTTTTTCTTTTTTTCTATTTTCTTTTCGGCTTTTGTGCCTTTTCTTTTTCTTCATTCTTTTCTTTCTTTCATTTTTTTTTCTTTTTCTTTTCTTTGCCCTTTCTTGGCAAGATTTGGCTTTTTGGCATTTCTTGACAATTGAGAAAGAGAGAAATCAACAGTTTGCAATTTATTGTGTGGATATGTGTAGGAGGTAGGGAAATGGGTAAGTCGGGAGTCGCGATTTCCCTTCAAACCCACAAAAAGTGGAGAACTTGGACTAATTAAACAATCCCAAACACGGTCACCTAGGAGACGGGACTCGGTAACCAAGGCCTTTTCACACCGTGGGTGGTCATAATGGTCAAAATGCAAATCCCGTAGTAGATCCCTAGTAAGCTAGGTGGACTCAAGGTAAAGGACCAACGAATTCATTGATTTAGGGTCATTCTACTAGACTAAAGTCCAAGACTCGATTTATACTACTAGAAAGGGAAAGTAAGCGCTCACACACTAGCCTCTAAACCGGGTTTTCGAAAAATGGTTTACGCACAAGACACACAATAAAACACAAAACAAAGACTCAACGGGAACGAAAGAAAAAGAAACGAAAGCAACAAAACAAAAACAACGCAAAACAAACACACACATAACACAAACACCACCCCTAGCTTCCAAACAAATCGCCAAATCACCCACAAACTCTACAAAGCTCCACCCGAGCATACAACATCACAATCTCCTCCAAACTCCGCAAGAGGTAAAGAAGAAAAAGGGATAAAGATGATACCGGAAGTCTTGAAAGCTCTCCAAAGCTAATGGCGATTAGGCAACCTATAAAGAAAAGGGGGAGGCAAAACACACAACAAAACAAATATACGACACAATGACACAAAAGGAAAACACACAAAAGGAAAATCTTTTTTGATTTTTGCGAAAATTTTTCAAATTTTTAGGGTTTTTTAAAGATTTTTTTTTTTTGGAAAAACTACGAAAATAAAAAATAAAACTAACTATGCTAGAATATCGCTCCCCCACACTTAAGTCGAGCCATGTGCTCATGCTCGACCGTAGTGCATGGGAGCACAAAAGAAACTACGAAAATAAAGCTAAGAATCAAAAATAAAGTGGAGAAAATGGTAGAATGTGTCCGGCCGGGGTGTAGTCAAGTCACCATGGGCCGAGACAAGAAAAAGATATGGATGGGGGAAGAAATAAAAAGAAGGAAATAAAAGGAAATGGGAGGGGAGGACTAGGTGTAATCAAGTCACCTAGCCCGGATTCCGCCTAAATCCGACTAAATCCTCAAAAAGAAAGAGTGAAAAACTTGTAAAATTTGGATTTTGAAAATGACTCTCGATGTAGTCACATCATCGAGAGTCGGGAGCAACCAAAACCAAGGCCTCGAAGGCCACCATGACAAAGGGGAAGGGGAGAAACAAGGGGATAACAAGCAATAAAAAACGGAAAAGAAAGGATAGTTGCCATACCGACCGGTTAGCAACTCACTCTCTCCATCGTCTCAATGATCAATATAGGTACTTGCTTGTCTTCATCATTGTCATCCTTCTTCAAGCTTATGAAAACCACATGGCTAAGGTAGTAATGATGCGAGGGGGTGGGATTTGATGTGAAATCGGTCTAAAGTGAGAAGGAAATGAGGTTAAGGTATGTAATTGAGGTACATGGGTGGTATGATATGAGCAAGGAAGGTAGGGAGGTTGGGTGGGGGTATACAATGGTTGGGTGGGCTTAAATATCGAAGAAGAGGCACCAAAAAGGAGTAGGGGATCATCCCGGTCGGGATTGGTGGTCCCGGTCGGGATGACATACCCGTCCCGGTTGGGAAGCCTCCTTCCCGATCGGGATGACACTCCAGTGAACTCGATTTTTGGCACCTTCGTCCCGATCGGGACGGCCCCATCCCGGTCGGGACGACACACCCTTCCCGGTCGGGAAGGGTCTTCATGACTCCCATGACCCCAAAAACCGATTCTCTCACTCACATTCCAAGCTCTATCGATAACCACTCCTTTCTAGGAGTCACCTTCACTTCACCTATCACAATAAACTCAAAGTACACATCAAATTCACTCCCTCACATCGCTCATCAAAATACCAAATTAATTACAAGAATCTCACAAAACAAACAAATCCAAGAAACAAAACACACAAATACAAGCACAAGTACTCTAAAGAAGAGAGGAGGGGAATATACAACATGACGGTTCTTTAGGAACTCCGTCAAACCTAGGATGGTGGACTCTTCTTCAACCGTAGCCCTCAAGGGCATGGAGGAGCAAGTCGAATGCGCGACCGACATCATAGTGGAGGCCCAAGAAGCGCTCGAGCTTTGCCAACCTCCACGGCCTCCAAGGAGGAGGCAAGAAGTAGGAATCAAAAGACCCATCGTCATCATTCATGTCATCTCCGGGGTCTATCCATCCCACGAGCTTCACCGATATCTTCCTCCCTAGGCATCGCCTCCAATCACAAGCAAGCTTCATCTCCAAGAAACAAGGCACAAAAAGCGGTTTTGGCCTCATCTCCTCAATGCACACCCCCACACTTTCCTCAAGTTGTGGTTCCCCATCTTCATCACTCGGCCCCACATCATCTTGGAAAGGAGAATCGAAACTTCTACCGGCGGTTTCAAGCTCTTCCAAGTTATCTTTCGGTGTACTAGCAAGGGGCTCTTGATGCTTGTCCAAATTATCGCACAAGGGCAACTCGAGGCTAACAATCTCACCCAACAACTCCACAAACTCCACCAAACCATCCAACTCACTATCCTCCTCCAATTCCTCACCAATGTTGCCTTCACCAAGGGTTATCTCCTCATTCGTCTCTTTTTGGGTAGACGATTGAGGTTCTTCAAAGCAAATCTCTCTATCAAAGGGAACAACGTTGGCGGCTTCATGGTTAGGTTGCTCCTCTTTCTCAATTGGGCACCCTTCATCTAATTGCGATGTTCGGGATAAATACATTACGGTTTGAACCGATATTGCATTTAATCGAACATCCCTCGCCTCGTTTTCCCTTCGAATTTGGGCCCATAATTCATCTTGTTCTTTTCGCAATTGAAGGGCCGTTTCTTGGAGGCTCCTTTGCATTTGAAGAAGCGATTGAAACTCCTCCATGTCGGGCAATTGGTGATCATTGGGGTCTTGTAAAGCTCCATGATAATCTTGATGATAATCTTGATTAAACACGGTGTCTTGAGGATGCCCAAGGGGTGGGGCATCATATTGTTGGTAGCAAGGTTGGGGTGGTTGGTAGTATTGTGGGTCATGGGGTTCATATTGTGGTTGGGGTGGAGGGTAATATGGTGGGTCTTGGTGGTATTGGCTTCCATAAGGTGAATCTTGATTGAACATGGTGGGTTCACATTGATAACTCGAGTAATAGTCACCATGATCGTAGGATTGGTAATCGTTCACTTGTTGGTAGCCATTTTCATAACCTTGAGGTTCATACCCACTAGAGTCTTGATCACCCCAAGAAGCTTGATTATGGTAGGGGGACGTCATGTCATACCCTTGGTTCATGGAAGAAGAGGAGTAGCTCATATCGGCTCCCGAGTGTGTGGAGTTTAGATCAAACCCCATGCTTGCTCGAAAATCGTAGTCCATACCCGGTTGGAAACCACTCATTCTAGCAACCGTACGTTAAAGCGGCTCTTAATCGCAAGAAGAAGATAGTTACCACCTCTAAGCATAAACTGTAGACTAGGAACAAACGTGAGAGTCTAGTGCTTTTTGGGCACTAGACAAGAGAGAAATAAACCACACACACACAAGAAGCAAGGTAACAAAAAGAAAAAAGAAAAACACAAAACACAAGACAAAGCCAAGTAACTAGGAAAACAAAGTCTAAACTAGCACCGTCCCCGGCAACGGCGCCAATTTGATGGTAGGGATTTGTCGTGGAATCCCAACCGCCAAATAAATAACCGGCTAAACCTAACTGGGTAGATAGGGTAAGTCGGGTCGAATCCACGGGGACGGTAAGAGGCGTCTAGACTAGGTCGGCCCAAATACTTGACTAAGTCAACGAGCTAAGCTAGAGAATGATAGAAGGGGAGAAAGCTAGACTATGACTAAGAAGAACAACAAGGAAAACGGGCTAGGATTAGGTCGGGGTCAAAGGGGTAACGGAATGGTCAAGGGAGAGCTAGAGTGAAGGAGGTAGTAGGGTAATCTAGGTCGGTCCGGGCGGTCGCAACTTAAACCGACCTAGAGGTTCCTCATGGAACCCATTTTGGCGACACACATGACAAAAGGGGTTCTAGCGTGTTATGGCCTAGATCGCATCCGGGCGGTCGCAACTTAGACTAACCTAGGGGTCGCCCTCACCGGGCTTTCGCAACTTAATGAGGGAACCGAACCCATAACAACTAAAACCCACAAGGGAAAGGCAAGAAAAACAAGCAATCTAACTTACTTAGTCATTCAAGCAATTCATCAAACATGTCATATGCATCAACCAAGAGGAAACCCAAATCTTCCATCCACATCTCCAACAAACCCTTAATCACCAAATTAACACCCTAATCACCCTACTAACCCTAGCAAGAACACTACTCTAACATAATCAAACTAATACTAACAAGAACAAGAAGAATCAACCCAAACATCAAAACATCCATAATGAAACTATTGAAAGAGATGAACTAAGAACAAAGCAACAATCAAAGATGCAAACTTGGATGAATTAAACAAGGTAAAGAGTAAAAAGGAAGAGGATTATACCATACTAGTGAAGGAGAAAGATTGAAACTTGCATTAATGAAGAAAACCCAAAACAAACCACCAAGGTTGTCAAGCTTGGTGAAGATCTTGAAGAATTCCCTTAATACAAGTACTAAACTAAGATTAACCACTAATTACCGACTAATCTACACTAATCTAATCTAATCTAACCTAAAGTAGTCTAGGGTTTAAGGAGAGGTGAAGAACATAACATAAGATTACAAGAGGAAGGGTATTTATAGGGTTACAAATGGAAGGGAGAAGAAAGAAAAGTGACGCGCAGGAACTGGGTGGTCCCGACCGGGACGGGTCATCCCGACCGGGGCGGACCCACCATCCCGACCGGGACGGGTTGGTCCCGACCGGGACGGACCCACAGTGGCATCCTCTAATACGCACTTCATCCCCGACGGGATGAGGTGCATACCCGTCGGGGATGGGTCTTGTAGGCCTCCAATATGACCCTTTTGGCTCCTCTTTGCTTCGTGTGAACTTCTCATCGATTCTCGGGACTCGGTATCGGGTCTCGGGACTCGGGATTGAGTCCCAAGGTCTCGGGGTCGATTCCGAAGCATCGAGTCATCGTTCCTTTATCTCGTTGGCTCCAAAATGTGTATGTATCGAGTCGGAATCGCTCCAACTCTTCCAAATCGGTCTCGGGAACCTGAAACGAACTAAAGGAAGCATAAGTAGCCCATAAATCGCTCCCAAGGAGCGATTCCACAAGGAAAATGGGACCAAAACACTACGAAATAGGCACTACAAACTACACTTATCAACGGGACGATCGGCGGGATGGAAAAAGGATGAACCACGGTGTTAGTCGACACTGTAGGTAAGTGAGACCCCGCCCCCTTTAGCAATGAGCCAAGAGGGTCGTCCCATGACCGAAACCGCCTAACTAGTCCAAGTAAAGAGGTGGATATATTTGCAAAGTGAGGGAAGACCGACCTTTGCCGCTATCATCCTTCCTAGGGACTCGGTCCTTTGGTAGGCTCTTCACGGCAAAAGTCGGAAAAAGGCTTATTTTTGTGGGGTTAGGATCTTTTTGTGAGACGATTTTCTTTTGGCATTTTCTCTTTTCTTTTGCATTTTTGCTTTGTATGTTGCCATGCCATTTCTTTTTCTTCTTTTCTATTTTCTTTTTGGCTTTTGTGCCTTTTCTTTTTCTTCATACTTTTCTTTCTTTCATTTTTCCTTCATTTTCTTTTCTTTGCCCTTTTGGCTTGATTTGACTTTTTGGCATTTCTTTGTGATTTAGAAAGAGAGAAATCAACAAGTTGCAAATTACTGTGTGGATATGTGTAGGAGGTAGGGTAATGGGTATGTCGGGGTTGCGCATCCCCTTTCAAACCCACAAAAAGGTGGAGAACTTGGACTAATCAAACGATTCTAGACACGGTCACCTAAGGGACGAGACTCGGTAACCAAGGCCTTTTCACACCGTGGGTGGTCATAATAGTCAAAGGTGCAAATCCCGTAGTAAATCCCTAGTAACCTAGGTGGACTCAAGGTAAGAAACCAACGAAATCATTGATTTAGGGTCATTCTACTAGACCAAAGTCCAAGACTCGACTTATACTACTTAGAAGGGAAAGTAAACACTCGCACACTAGCCTCTAAACCGGGTTTTCGAAAACCGTTTACACACAAGACACAACTACACACACAACGAAGACACGACAAAAACGAAAGAAAAAGAGATAAAGGGCCACAAAACAAAAACAAACAAAACAAACAAACAAACAACACAAACACCACCCCGAGCTTCCAAACAAGCCACCAAATCAACCAAACTTTACAAAGCTCCCCCCGAGCACACAACATCACAATCTCCATCAAACTCCACAAGAGATAAAGAAGAAAAAGGGATAAAGATGTTACCGGAAATCTTGAAAGCTCTCCAAAGCTATCGGTGATTCAAGCAACCTATAAGGAAAAAGGGAGGCAAAACACGCACAACACAACAAATACACGATACAACGACATAAAAGGAAAACACACAAAAGGAAAATCTTTTTGATTTTTGTGAAATTTTTCAAATTTTTAGGGTTTTTTTTGAAGAATTTTTCGAAAAACTAAGAAAATAAAACTAACGACGATAGAATATCGCTCCCCCACACTTAAACCGAGCCATGTCCTCGTGCTCGATCGTAGTGTGCGGAGAGACAAAAGAAAAAGAAAAGAAACTACGAAAATAAAGCTAAAAATCAAAAATAAAGTGAAGAAAAGGGTAGAAAGTGTCCGGCCGGGGTGTAGTCAAGTCACCATGGGCCGAGACAAGAAAAGATATGGAAGGGGGAATAAAAATAAAAAGAAGGAAATAAAAGGAAATGGGAGGGGAGGGCTAGGTGTAATCAAGTCACCCAGCCCGGATTCCGCCTAAATCCGACTAAATCCAACAAAAGAGGTGGAAAACTTGTAAATTTTGGATTTTGAAATGACTCTCGATGTAGTCACGTCATCGAGAGTCGGGAGCAACCACTACCAAGGCCTCGAAGGCCACCATGACATCAAGACACAAAATTGTACAAGGGGAAGGGAATAAACACAAAAGAAAACAAGCTATAAAAGACGGGAAAGAAAGGATAGTTGCCGTACCAATAGGTTAGAAACTCACTCGCTCCATCATCTCATAGATCAAATCTGCGCGTAGCTAGTCGTCGTCATTGCTATTCCTCCCCAATCGCTATATGGATCCATGGTTGGAGCACAAAGGTATAGTGAGGTGGGTTTTGATGTGAAAATCGGTTTGAAGTGAAGAGAAAGTGAGGTGAGAATGTGTATGCGAGGGGTAGGGGTCATATAAGGAGAGTAAGGACAAGTAGGGAGGTTGGAAGGGGGCATAATGTGGTAGGGTGGGCTCAAACGACGAAGAAAAAGGCCAAAGGAGGACAGGGGGTCCATCCCGGTCGGGATGGGTGGTCCCGGTCGGGATGACCGGCTCGTCCCGGTCGGGAAGCCGACTTACCCTAACTAGCGTGAAAGATGGGTCTACTGACAGCTCATCCCGACCGGGACGAGCCGGTCATCCCGACCGGGCCACCCATCCCGACCGGGATGGACCCCCTGTCCTCCTTTGGCCTTTTTCTTCGTCGTTTGAGCCCACCCTACCACATTATGCCCCCTTCCAACCTCCCTACTTGTCCTTACTCTCCTTATATGACCCCTACCCCTCGCATACACATTCTCACCTCACTTTCTCTTCACTTCAAACCGATTTTCACATCAAAACCCACCTCACTATACCTTTGTGCTCCAACCATGGATCCATATAGCGATTGGGGAGGAATAGCAATGACGACGACTAGCTACGCGCAGATTTGATCTATGAGACGATGGAGCGAGTTAGTTTCTAACCTATTGGTACGGCAACTATCCTTTCTTTCTCGTCTTTTATAGCTTGTTTTCTTTTGTGTTTATTCCCTTCCCCTTGTACACTTTTGTGTCTTGATGTCATGGTGGCCTTCGAGGCCTTGGTAGTGGTTGCTCACGACTCTCGATGATGTGACTACATCGAGAGTCATTTTCAAAATCCAAATTTTACAAGTTTTTCACTCTTTCTTTTTGAGGATTTAGTCGGATTTAGGCGGAATCCGGGCTAGGTGACTTGATTACACCTAGCCCTCCCCTCCCATTTCCTTTTATTTCCTTCCTTTTATTTTCTTCCCCCATCCATATCTTTTTCTCGTCTCGGCCCATAGTGACTTGACTACACCCCGGCCGGACACATTCTACCATTTTCTCCACTTTATTTTTGATTTTTTTAGCTTTATTTTTGTAGTTTCTTTTCTTTTGTGCTCCCATGCACTACGGTCGAGCATGAGGACATGGCTCGGCTTAAGTGTGGGGGAGCAATATTCTATCGTAGTTAGTTTTATCTTCGTAGTCTTTCGAAAAATCTTTAAAAAATCCTAAAAATTTGAAATTTTTTCACAAAAATCAAAAAGATTTTCCTTTTGTGTGTTTTCCTTTTTATGTCGTTGTATCGTATATATGCTTTGTTGTGCGTGTTTTCCCTCCCTTTTTCCTCTTACGTCGCCTAATCGCCGCTAACTTTGGAAAGCTTTCAAGACATCCGGTAACACCTTTAATCCCTTTTTCCTCTTTACCTCTGTGATGTTCGGAGGAGATTTGTGATGTTGTGTGCTCGGAAGGAGCTTTGTAAAGTTTGGTTGATTTGGTGGCTTGTTTGGAAGCTCGGGGTGGTGTTTGTGTTGTTTGTTTGTTTGTTTTGTTTTTTTTTTGTTTTGTGGCCCTTTATCTCTTTTTCTTTCGTTTTCGTCGTGTCTTCGTTGTGTGTGTAGTTGTGTCTTGTGTGTAAAAGGTTTTCGAAAACCCGGTTTAGAGGCTAGTGTGCGAGTGTTTACTTTCCCTTCTTAGTAGTATAAGTCGAGTCTTGGACTTTGGTCTAGTAGAATGACCCTAAATCAATGATTTCGTTGGTCCTTTACCTTGAGTCCACCTAGCTTACTAGGGATTTACTACGAGATTTGCATTTTGATCATTTTGACCACCCACGGTGTGAAAAGGCCTTGGTTGCCGAGTCCCGTCCCCTAGGTGACCATGTTCGGATTTGTTTGATTAGTCCAAGTTCTCCACCTTTTTGTGGGTTTGAAGGGAAGGGCCCGTCCCGACTTACCTATTCACCTACCTTCTACACATATCCACACAATAAATTGCAATTTGTTGAAGTTTCTCTTTCTCAATTGCCAAGAAATGCCAAAAAGCCAAATCAAGCCAAAAGGGCAAAGAAAAGAAAAAGAAAGAAAAGAATGAAGAAAAAGAAAAGGCACAAAAGCCAAAATGAAAATAGAAAAGAAGAAAAAGAAATGGCATGGCAACAAACAAAGCAAAAATGCAAAAGAAAAGAGAAAATGCCAAAAGAAAATCGTCTCACAAAAAGATTCTAACCCCACAAAAATAAGCCTTTTTCCGACTTTTGCCGTGAAGAGCCTACCAAAGGACCGAGTCCCTAGGAAGGAGGATAGCGGCAAGGGTCGGTCTTCCCTCATTTTGCAATCATTTCCACTTTTTACTTGGACTAGTTAGGCGGTTTCGGACATGGGACGACCCTCTTGGCTCTTTGCTAAAGGGGGCGGGGTCTCACTTACCTACAGTGTCAACTAACACCGTGGTTCATCACTTTCCATCCCGCCGATCGTCCCGTAGTACGTTCTTAGAAGGTTAGGAGGAACTGAGGTAAGTTACCAACGCTTTTATTGCTTTGTCGTCATACTATTAGGGTTTTGTCCCGTTTGGTTTGTAATGCTAGCTTGGGAACGTGGTCACTTGCCTTGAGTCCTAAACCGGTGCTTCTTTCACCGCTTGTTTGAGGGAAGCGGTATTTCTTTTCTTTTGGGTGCAACCTTTTGTGTGTTTGTTTGTGTGCTTGTTTGTTTATGTGTTTTTGTGTCCGGTTGCATCCACGGTTTTGTCGCAAGACCTCACTTGCCTTGCGGAGTGCACTTTTCCTCTAAGTGTACTCGCGTGAGTTGAAAGGGCGTAGGGTGCGCTAATACCCACTCGGCTAGTTTAGTAGTTAGTATGTGCTTACTCGAGGGCGAGTAAGGGTTAAGTGTGGGGGAGTTGATAAGTGTTGTTTGTAGTGCCTATTTCGTAGTGTTTTGGTCCCATTACCTTGCGGGATCGCTCCTTGGGAGCGGTTCATGGGCTACTTATGCTTCCTCTAGCTCGTTTCAGGTTCCCGAGACCATTCGTGAAGAGATGGAGTGATTCCGACTCAATACATACACTTTTCGGAGCCAACGAAGCGGAGGAACGATAACTCGATGCCTTGGATTCGACCCCAAGACCTTGGGACCCAATCCCGAGCCTCCGAGACCCAATCCCGAGTCTCAAGAATCGATGAGAAGTCCATGTGAAGCAAGGAGGAACCAAAAGGATCATATTGGAGGCCTACAAGACTCATCCCCGACGGGTGTGGCCTCATCCCGTCCGGGATGAAGTGCACATTTGAAGAGGCCACTGACAGGCCGTCCCGGTCGGGACCAACCCGTCCCGGTTGGGATGACAGGCCGTCCCGGTCGGGATGATCCCGTCCCGGTCGGGACCAACCTGCTGTAGCCGCACCTCTTCTTTTACTTCCTCCTTCATTCTTGTACCCCTATAAATACTTCCCTCTTGTATTGTTTATGTATCTTATGATACCCTAGACTCTTTTAAGCCTCCATTAAGCATTCAAACCCTAGATTAGTGTTCCTCACATTAGTTTTAATCTCTCTTTAATCTCTAGTAAATCATTGTAATTAGTTCTTGGATTAAGGGAATACTTGAAGATTCATCCAAGCTTGACAAACTTGGAGTTGATTTGGGTTTTTCTTTTATGCAAGTTATCATCTTTTCATCATTTGGTTGTTGGTATAATCTTTCTTTCTCTTGTTTATTGTTATTTATTTAAGTTTGAATCTTTACTTAGTGTTCTTGTTATTGTTATTGTTTTCTTTCATTTTGGATGTTTGGATTGTGATGTGATTTTCTTTTATTGTTGTTAGTTTATCTTTGATTATGAGTGAGTAGATTACTTGTGGGTTAGTAGGGGGATTAAGGGTAGAATATGGGTGATTAGGGGTAAAGGGTGAATCTTTGTTGTGAGTCACATACTTGGCACACCATGTGTTTGTTGAAATGCTTGTTTGAGTTGTAGTGGCCATGCTTCTCATGCTAGTCTTCCCCTACTCATTGTTTGTCTTGTGTGTGGTCATGTTGAGGATAGTGTTGAGGATAGTCATAGTCACGAGAGTGCGGACTAGGGTCTAAGTTGCGAGAGCCCGGACCTACCTCGACATCGGTCTAAGTAGCGAGAGCCCGGACCTACCTCGACATCGGTTTAAGTTGCGAGAGCCCGGACCGATTCTAGCAATTAGGAGACACCTACACCCTTGACCACCCAAGTCACCCTAATACACTTATGAACCCGACCTAACCCACTTCTTCTTCATATTTGATTCATCTTATTAGTTAGCCTCATTTCTTTAGTTTGCTAGTTGGTTTGTGTTTAGTTATTCTATTTTAGCCTTGTTTTAGCCTAGTTCATTGTTAGTCTACTTCCTTCCTCTCCTTTCATCTTAATTCATCAATTAGGAGCTCTTTGTGTTTGTTTGGTAGCGTAGTCTCGTTCTAGGCCGACCTAGTCTAAACCTTGCGACACCGTCTCCGTGGACACGACCCGACTTACCCTAACTACCGTTAGGTCTTAGCCGGTTATTTATTTGGCGGTGGGGATCCACGACAATTCCCACCATCAAGTAGTCTTTCACATACCGAGGATGTGTATAGATTTATTAACAAAAAAAGACCAAAAAATTAAAAAAAAAGCAAATACAGTTCACGAAGCAATACCCTTAATTGTTCTTCTTCATTACTCTTCTTAAACTACTACACAACCCTTAATTGCTCTTCTTAAGTGGTTCACGAAGCAGTAAAAACCATTGATGGGTTTTAGATTGATAAAAAAACACTGAAAACAATGATTCACGAGGTAGAGCATCTTCTACTGGCTGTTCGTAAACCTAATATGAACACAATATGCAATTATCAGTATTCCCTCTCGAAAATAGCTCATAGGCAATCAATATCCGCCTCTTCGTTTCCTTCATTTGTGTTTCTCACACCTCCAATCTTCTCTATATCTTTGGTGAATCATTTCACAATGTACACATTCAATATTTCTATCGTTTCCATAGTACTCTGTTTTCAAGTTCTTCGTCCCAAGTTTCAATCGTGTCTCAATCAACTTTGTTTACCATTGCTAATCTATCTCAGGGTGTGAGGTTGAGGGATTTAAACGTGAGGGTGTGTAGACACCCAGATTCTGATCTCGTGGCTGCAGGAGTGCCCGACAAACACCCGATGATGATCGGACTGCAATGCGACGCGAGATTACGATGTTTTAGATGGTTTTTCTATAGAACAGATCAAATAATTACTCGGAAAAATTAATTCAACATCAAAAGGGTCTTAGTCGTGTCATTACAGTCGCGTCGACACTAATTAGAGTCAATTCTAATACCGGGACTCCGAATCGGTCCCGAAACACACAAAGTCAAACCCGAGTCAACACGTCGGGTCGAGCAAACCTCGATACACGTGCCCGAGGCCCACTCGGTGCTTGGCGTGCTAGGGCAAACAGGAAACCTTAATCCCTAAGTAAATCTAATATACGCATATTCTCCATTTTGGTAGTTTCAAAATCGGATCTTCGAAAACCAAATTACCTCACTCCAGGCGATCGAGTTCTCCTACGCACGCCCTCAAGCGCCTCAGTCTTGGTGCGCTAGACACCAGGCCTCCGAGTAGTTGATTTCAACTGCGCGAATAACTATAAATACCCCCTATTCCTTTCATTTCGAACACAACAAAATATTCAATTCTCTCCCCTCTCTTCCTCTTTACGAGCTTCTCCCTCTACCTTAGCGTCGCACTCCGACTCTAAGTATGATCTACTTGATTGTTTGTTCCCGATACTAAGTATGATCTACTTGATCTACATGTCGAAGCACTTTTTTTTGTTATTATTTTTTTTCTGGTGGCTCGCAACTCGATTCTTCATTTTGCCCGGAGCGCCCTTTCGGGTTTTCGCTCCGTCCTTGGCTCACCGTTTGCTTTTTTTTTTGTTTTTTTCCTCTTTTTTTTGTTCTTTTTTTTACGGCTCGCAACTCGATTCTTCATTTTCCCCGGAGCACCCTTTCAGATTTTCACTCCGTCCTCGGCTCGTCAATTTTATTTTATTTTTTGACGATGGCTCGAAACTCGTTTCTTCATCTTGCCCGGGGTGCCCTTTCAGGTTTTCACCCCGTCCTCGGCTCTTCGTTTGTGCTTCGTCATTGGAATCACTCGTTAATTGGAACGTAGGGGTGGTTTCAATTTGCATGTGAATCAAGTAATCGATTTTGCTATTTCTTTTTGGTTGTGCCCTTGGAAGGGTTGCCTACGTATCCATGTTTAGACGGAATCAAACCATGTTCGTAGTTCATAATAGATGTGAGTGATTTTGCTTTAGACTCGTTATGGCAATTATCGATGCGAATTGTTTTTAAGCGTTTCATATGGGTTTTCACCCTAGCTTAGAGATCGGAATAAGGTTGTTTAGGAGGTTAGGGATAGTAGCGTTTAAGCTGGTCCATGTTGGTTGGGGTTGATAACTCTTGACCGTCTAGGTCGGTAAGGATCACTGCGCCCCCTGTGGGGATTTTCTTGACAAGGTAAAGGTCTGCCCAGTTTGGTTTGAATTTCCCTCTAGGATCGACGGGAAGGGGTGCTCTAATGGATTTGACTACTAAGTCTCCTTCATGTGTTTTTCGGGATTTGACTCGCTTGTTAAAGGCTCGTTGTATTCTTTGTTGGTATGCTTGCACGTTGGACAGTGCATGTATTCTATGCTCATCTAGGAGTACTAGCTCATCGTAACGTTTTTGGTTCCACTCTTCTTCCGGAATGCCGCTTTCGGCTAGCATCCTTAGCGAAGGTATTTCTAATTCTATTAGCTGTATGGCTTTGGAGCCGTAGGTTAGGTGGTAAAGTGTGGATCTGGTTGGAGTTCGGTAGGAGGTTCGGTATCCCCATAATGCAAAGAGTATTTTGTTGGGCCAATCCCGGTAGTTCTCTATCATTTTCTTAAGGATTGTGACGATGGTTTTGTTTGCTGCTGCTTCCACAGTCCCGTTTGTCTGAGGTCTATATGGTGAGAATTTGTGTCGTTGGATTTTGTATTTGTCTAGGAGTTTTTGGGTGTCGGCCCTAAAGTGAGCCCCCTGATCGTTGATGATTTCGTGTGGTATGCCGTAGCGACAAATGATGTTGTTTTGTAGGAATTTGACTACTTGTTTGGAGGTTAGTATGGTATATGAGGTTGCTTCTACCCATTTGGTAAAGTATGTAATCAACGACCACTAGTATAAAACAGTGTTAGCCGGTTCCGGATGGGTGTACCTTTCCTATAATGTCTATTCCCCTAGTAGAGATGGGTCATGGGGTTATTGTGGTGTGGAGCGGATATGGTAGTAGGTGTTGGATATTGGCAAATATTTGACAGTTGTGACAGTGACGGACGTGATGCCGGCAGTCTCCCTTTAGGGTGATCTAATAATAGCCCAATCTCATTATCTTGCGGGCTAATAAGTGTGCACTCATGTGGGGTCTGCATTCCCTGTCATGTACTTCTTCCATGCTCTTTTCGGATTGGGTTTTGTTTATGCATCTAAGGAGTACTCCTTGTGGGGTTCGTTTGTATAGTAATCCTTGGTTTAGGACGTAGTGGGTGGCTTGTATTCTTAGGGCACATTTGTTTTTGGTGTTTGTATTAGGCGGGTATGATCTGTCGGTTTTGAAGTCCAGGATCGCTTTGTACCATGGTTCTTTGGGGGTGTCATTGGTTTCAATGCTGTGGATATAAGCAGGTTGCTCACTTTTCTCTACGCAGATAGGCATAGAGAAAAGGTTGTCGGGCATGTTTATTAGTGAGGCTACCTTGGATAGGGTGTCAGCGAATTGGTTTTCCTCGCGGGGTATGTGTATGAAGTTGATTTCGGTGAACTCTCGGGATATTGTCTCTTGCATGTGGCTTGGTTGGCTACTAAGAAGAAATCTCCATGGACTCTAAGGTTTTTTACCCCTACCGCCACTGCGGCTTTTAGCCCTATTAGGCAGATTTCGTATTTGGCAGCGTTGTTGGTTACCGGGAAGTCTAGTTTGACGGATAAGGGTGTGTGGTTGCCTATCGGTTATCGGTTGTGTGGGTCTCCTATATCAGGGTTTTGGCTAGGAAATCGGCTATGGGTTGGGTCGAGGATAGTTGCTTCTTATCTCTTTTAGGGTGAAATTAGGTGGGTCGTTAGTTGTAGCCCTTACGTTTTGACTGGTCGCTATCGACAAATGGCATAGTATTGAGTTTTAAGTGAGAAAGTGCGTTATTTTAAATTAAGTGGTTGTCGAGGCGCGTTGTAAAGAAAGAAATGTTTATTTCCTTTTATTGATAATAGTGTATGCGGGCTATGTGCCCGAGACATTGTTTTTGGGAAGGTGGAGGACAGGTCCCTTCACACCTCCCGACTCGATAAAAAAATGACAAACAACTTATTATTATATTAAGTCTAGGCCCTATAGATGAACTAGACTCTGACTCGGACCGGCCACTTCCTTAGGCATCGAGACTTCCTCCCGGGAAGAGCACCTTGATGGCACCGTCTGTTTTAACCATCACAGATGTGGTTGCCTTGTTGCTAGTGTCCCCAATGGTGAGGTGCGTGGTTTGTACTTCCACGGAGGGAAAGGTCCCGGTATCCACCAGGTATTGGACGCCGCTTTAGGCAATCGCAATCCCCTGTATCACGCCCTCTACCCTGATGATATAGGCAATAGGCCCGAGGGTCCCAATTCGCGTCTCGGGCCTCAAGGAGTGAATCCGGGGTAGGAGCGAATTGAAATAATTGCTAGTCATCTTGAGCTAGGCCGAACCTAGCCGGTTTGAGTCTCATCTTCTCCCTAGGGATAAGGGGTTTTTCATCCACCTCTTGTGGGTTGTCCTGTGTTGGGTCTTTAGCTTTGTCAGCGGTCCCTTCCAACCTGCCGAGCTAAAGCAGGATATTGTCATGGGTTACAGTTATTTGGGCCATGGTGGTTTGGAGTTCTTTGATGAGACCTAGCATGGTATTGAGTTGATCGATGTTGCTGCTGGAGGACATCCTTAGATCTGTGGAACAAAACTGAAGATGAGACTAGATCCACCAGACGACTTAAAGACTCGAAGAATGCTCTTAGGTGAGCGATATGGAGACGAGATCCCTTGATTTGCGCGTGTTTGCGGTCATCGGATTAGGGACTCGGGTGGTTTAGACTCTTGGTGTATTTGGCAAAATGCCTAATAAACTTGTATCTCTAGAACGAGACAATTTGACATAAATCTCGGGGTGAGATTTAAAGAAGAGTACTTCTCGAGATGAGACGACCCAAAATATAAAACCTCGAACGGAGGTGACCTTAGTAACTAACACAGACAGTGAATCACACAGTTGTACGACGTAAGGAATTGATCTCGATCTCGGCTCGGAATCAACGAGTTTTGATGTTTTCAAAAATGGATGGGTTTTGAAAGCAAACTTCTCGAAAGTGGGAGTCCTTGTGAAAGCGGCATTACGATGGTTTGGTGACATCGCTTATGATTTGTCTTAAAGTGTTGCTACGTGTGTGTTAAGGTCTTGACGATAGCAAAGGTGAAAATCGTGATTTTGTAAAAGCGAATTTGTAGAAGAACCGGTTTTGAAAATTGTGAGATCGAGTCTTTATTGAGACTACTATTAATTAGGTGTTAAAAGTTCACAGTGTAGAGAGTTTTTGTGAGAGAGCACGGTGTCCATGATGGTGCTTCGAAGGTGTGACCAAATTCTTGTTACGGAATTTTGGTGGTGATGGTGCTTTTTAAAAAACTTTGAAAACGTGTTACCATACTTGTTGATCCCATTGATTGGGATTTTGACGGCGCGTGTGAAATATTTTGTGAGTATAACCATTAATAGATCCCTTGATTTCATTAATTGAAACTTTGGTGGTGTTGACGGTATGTGCAAAAACCGCTTTGAAAAATCGAAGTGAACCCGTTTTACATGCCTTGGTCCTATTGGTTGGGAATTTGGCAATACTAACGGTGCATGCGGGAATGTTTTGAAAGGAAAATGTGACCGTATGAGGTACCTTGATCCCGTTGGTTGGGAGTTTGGTAATAGTAACAGTACATTGCTTTCTCTTTTGAAAATAACGAGTTTTATTTTGGCCAAAGTAATGGCGCTTAAAATGTCTTTTGAAAGCGATGGGTGTGAAATCGGCCATGGTGATGGTGCTAGGTGTTTTTTAAAAATAAGTTTAATTTTGGCCGGAGTTGCGGCGTTTCAAAGGCGGTTTTGAAAAGAAGATGTCCTTTTTCGAAAATGAAGTTGGGTGCGGTTGAATATGTTGTCGTGGTTGAATTCGGATATTAATGTTTTATTCGGGTTGTCACAAACGCTACACATAACTAGGAATGCATACACTCATGCAGGATGCAGACACAGGTAGGTTAGGGTAGGCTACCGTCCACGAGTAGTCTTTGCTTGGGTGACGATAAGTCACCGAGGGAGGTGAGTGTCATCTCGTTCGCTCAGTGCCACTCGCTTGGCATATCCACGGAATGCGTAGCTACCTTAGACGGACGGAACGTCAACCGAGGATCTCTCCGCGTCTCCGTAAGAATCTTACCGTGAAGAGGTCGATTGGTCCTAATATCAGTTAGAGTGGACTTATTAGGGCCAAAACTTGTAGTGGCCACAAAAAAGGAACTAGAAAATGAGCTTCACCGACCTCGTTTAAGTTACACCACCGCTGAAAACTTGTTTCTAAATCCCTAAGGGAGTCGCCAAACTGTGGACGCCCGTCCGCACCGCCCGACGCCTCCACACGCCCGCGCGGGACATCTGGTCGCGGTGGCCACCTACGTGGCCACATCCGTTCCATGGATCAGGTCCGATCTCGCGTATGGGGTGATGTGTCGGACCTCGATTTGGTTGACGGTTCGGATTGTACTAGACGAATGCGGACATCCGTGTTTCTGTTAGAATCGATCGAGACGTGGTTGTAAACGTTTGAAAGTCGATATGTTTAGTAAGACGACCTTTTTAGTGAACCGAATTCGTTGCCGATTTGTGGAGTCGCCACCGAGTTAATTTTGGGAACTCGGAAACCATTCAAGTCAACTTTGATCCTTAGCGGGTTCAAAGTTGAGTAGCATGGGGACCGAAAGATAAAGACTTGTACCCTTAAGCACTTCATGCCTGGAATGACTCTCATTGCCAATGATTTCGGACATCCGGAAACCGTAGATTATGAGTAAGGGGTGAGGGTACTTATTGGGAAGCCAACGTCCTCTAGACATCGACACCCAATCCCGCACATAGCGGCCTCTACTAATCAATCGGTGGGCTGATAACTTTGTTCTTTAATTGTGGCGGAAGTACGATAACATTCGTTGTTTTAACCATATGTCTTTGCTATGTCGGTTGTTTTAAGGACAAATAAGCTTTTGTCGTCGAAGTAGTTGTATTTACATTCTTTGCATGTGATTTCACGTGATAGGCAGAACATGAAAAGATGCACGTAGGAGAGTGAGATTACTAAGTATTATACGTATTAGCAAGTCAGTTTTAACGTGATAATATGGATATTAGTCATCCTCGTGGTATACCTTACCTGGTATTCTGCGTAAGGTGCATCGGTTCGGTATTAATATAGATGCGTCGAACCACGTGTGAGGAGTGAGCATCGAGATTAATATGGAACCCGACCACCGTTTGTTCATTTTTAGTTCGTTTACGTTTTGATTCCGTGTTAGGTGATTTAGCATGCGATTATTGTCATAAAAGCGGTAAAACATACGAAAGCGGTAAATGTGAAATGTAAGTAATTCACATAGTGAGGAGTTGCACCCTCGGAGTGTACACTAAACGAGACACGATGCGTAGATGATTGAGAACGGATCTCGAAACAACTCGGGTTTAGTTAGGGTGTTTTAGTGTTTATGGTTGAAGTTGTGGACGTTACATATGTTTGTGACGTACCATCGACCCAGTGTCCACACGAGTCGGACTCAACGTTATCGAAGTGCATAAATAAAGATTACAGAATGTAAAGTTGTGTTTAGATGGAAACCTAGTGACGATATGACTTCGAGGCGGATCCTCCTAACTTTTCCTGCGGCAAATCCGGCAGAGATTCGCTATTATATTTAGAGGTGGCTAGCCAAGCACAGGTGCCCCTTTTCGTTCAAACCAAGCCAAGGACTCAAGGAACTACGAGGAGTAGTGTAGATTTGCTTATCGGGAACAAACAATCAAGTAGATCATACTTAGAGTCGGAGTGCGACGCTAAGGTAGAGGGAGAAGCTCGTAAAGAGGAAGAGAGGGGAGAGAATTGAATATTTTGTTGTGTTCGAAATGAAAGGAATAGGGGGGTATTTATAGTTATTCGCGCAGTTGAAATCAACTACTCGGAGGCCTGGTGTCTTGCGCACCAAGACTGAGGCGCTTGAGGGCGTGCGTAGGAGAACTCGATCGCCTGGAGTGAGGCAATTTGGTTTTCGAAGATCCGATTTTGAAACTACCAAAATGGAGAATATGCGTATATTAGATTTACTTAGGGATTAAGGTTTCCTGTTTGCCCTAGCGTTCCAATTAACGAGTGATTCCAATGACGAAGCACAAACGAAGAGCCGAGGACGGGGTGAAAACCTGAAAGGGCACCCCGGGCAAGATGAAGAAACGAGTTTCGAGCCATCGTCAAAAAATAAAATAAAATTGACGAGCCGAGGACGGAGTGAAAATCTGAAAGGGTGCTCCGGGGAAAATGAAGAATCGAGTTGCGAGCCGTAAAAAAAAGAACAAAAAAAGAGAAAAAAAACAAAAAAAAGCAAACGGTGAGCCAAGGACGGAGCGAAAACCCGAAAGGGCGCTCCGGGCAAAATGAAGAATCGAGTTGCGAGCCACCAGAAAAAAAATAATAACAAAAAAAAAGTGCTTCTCATTAATGCAAAATCAATTAAATCAAGCCTTTGTCGAGGCCCTTTACATCGAGAATCCATTACCCGGCTACCCCGGAAAATGACAACATGTCGAGCAAAACCCTACAAAAAAAACTAGTACTAATATGCCACATAATATCAATTAATACAACATAGTACTAAACGGCTGGGCTCTACCGGTCCAACTTTCCTTTCCTCTTACCATTCCGGTTTCCTTCTTCGGGTCTCTCACTGTAGACCCTCGGAACATAAGCTTTCACCACCTTAGCCGAAGGCAAGCCCAGCCAGTCCCATTTTCCCTCCTCACTCACATTTTCAATATGGGTCTTGTCAGTCTTAGCCCGTTTAGATGAATTGACGGTACTAGGATCGGTAACACTGCCTTTGGTCGAGTACTTAGTGACGTTAACTCGTGTCGCCTCCTTATCCTGTACCATCATGGTCTTCCTGGCATTCGACTTGCCCCGCCCTTTCAGCTATCCGTAAGCTCCCCGCCAGGAATGAATAGGGTCTGCCGATCGAACATTTTCTGTAGGGATCGGACCAGACATAAAACCCTCCATCTCCAAGACATTTTGAATTCCCTAAGAGAACTTTCCGTCCACGGTTGAGATTTATTAACAGCGGTAACAACCTCTGACACAGCTTGCCTCACACCCATTTGGCGCGATAACCTGCCCGAGTAAATATAAACATAATCACTTAAGGACAGTATCTGCATAGTATGGGCCGATGATTAGAACGGAAACCCAACATGTCCACTGATATGCCACCACGGTATCATCCACTTAATGGTGACCCCTCCGCTAGCCCGCAAGTGGGAAAGCCACTTCTCTTCGATATAGCCATCGTTCCATGACGGCATCACACTCCGACCATTAGCCTTTATAGCTGTAACCCTTGTGATAAGTGTGTTTTATAGTGCTTATTTCTTGTGTTTGGTCCCGGTTTCTCTTGTGCAATCGCTCTTTGGAGCGGTTTCTAGGCTACTTACGCTTCTACTAGCTTGTTTTAGGTTCCTAAGGCCTATCTTGGAGAAATGGAACGATTCCGACTCGTTTCCGACACATATGGAGCCAATGAAGAGAAGCGAGGATGACTCGGTGGCTTAGACTCGATCCCGAGTCCCATGGAGCCCACGTGATGATATCCCGAGCACCGAGCATCGATAATAAGCCTAGGAAGAGCAAACAAGGACCCATCCTGGTCGGAAACACATCCATCACAACCGGGATGAATGACAAAGAAAGACGACCCACTGACAAGCCTTCCCGGCCGGGATCATGACCTTCCCGGTCAGGAACACCTCTTCCCGGTCGGGATAATGACCTTCCCGGCCGGGAAGGACCCAGATCGGCCCCGTTTTCACTTTTTCGCTCTCCTTGCTTATGGAACCCTATATATACCTCCTTCTTGTATTGTTTTAAGCACCATACATTACTCTACACTACTTCCACTAAACCCTAGACTACTTTAGGTTATATTAGCTTAGATTAGTGTAAATTAATTTAATCTCTCCTTAATTAATCCTTAATCATAGTAGTTACTCTTGTATTAAGGAATTTCTTGAAGAATCTACCAATCTTGACAACATTGGTGGAGGTTTTAGGTTTTCTTTATATACAAGTTTTCATGTTTTCATCTTCTTGATAGTTTGGTATAATCTTTCTCATCTCTTTTACTTTAATTATTATTGTTATTCAAGTTCAAATCTTTATCATTTATTCATTGTATCCTTGTTTGTTTATCATTATGAATGCTCTTGTTCTCATGTTGGTTTCTTTTGTTAATGTTAGTGTTAGTTTAGATATGAGTGAGTAGATTCTTGTGGGGTTAGTAGGGGGATTGGGTGTTGATTATGGGTGGTTAGAGATTGATTGTGGGTAAAGGTTGAGTCTTTGTTACTAACCACTTGTTAAGCATGCTATGTGTTTGTTGAAATGCTTATTAGAGTAGTAGTGGCCATGCTTCTCTAGCTTGTTTTCTTCTTCTCATTGTGTGTATAATTGGTGGTTGAATTATCTTGTTTTGGGTAGCATCTTACTTGAGTTTTTGGGTTTGTCTTTGACGCGAGAGCGCGGATTTACCTTAGTGACTAGATGAAACCTACACCCTCGATTTCCCCACTAGCCTTATACACCTATGAACCCGACCTAACCCTACTCTTCCCCTTGTTGTTTTCTTCTTAATCTCCTTAGTCATTGTTCCCCTAGTTTATTGTTTCATCTTAGTGTTAGTTGTATCATTTAGTTCATATTATACCTAGTTCATTCTTAGTCATAGCTTTCTCCCCCTTCATTGTTTTAGTTTGTTTAGCCTAGTGACCTAGTCAAGTTTTTAGGTGAAACTTAGTCGAAACCCTCTTTACCGTCTCCGTGGATCGACCCGACTTGCCCTAGCTACTAGTTAGGATTAGTTGGTTATTATTTGATCGGTGGGATCCACGACAAATCCTCCCGTCAAATTGGCGCCGTTGCCGGGGACGGTGCTAGTTTAGAGTTTGTTTGCCTTTTTACTTGACTTTGTCTTTGTTTTTGTGTTTTTCTTTGCTTTTCTTTGATTCTTGTGTGCGTGAAGTTTATTTCCTTCTTGTCTAGTGCTCAAAAATCACTAGACTTCTCACGTTTGCTCCTAGTCTACAGTTTGTGCCTAGAGGTGGTGACCATCCTCTTCTTTACAACTCAGAGCCGGAAAGGTTTTCTTCGAGGCCTTCTTCAACGGACGGTTGCAAGATTGAGAGGTCCTCAACCGGGTATGAGCCACGATTTTCAAGCAAAACTTGAGGATTGATCTAACTCCTCACCTATAGAGGCTACCATGAATTCCTCTGCTCTCTCTATGAATCAAAGCTATGACATGACGTCTCCTTACTACTATCAAGCTTCATGGGGTAATCAAGACACCCGTGGGTATGAGCTTCAAGGACATGGAAACGGCTACCAACAAGTGAATGCTTATCAATCCTATGATCATGGTGGCTATTACTCAAGTTATCATTGTGAACCCACCATGTTTCATCATGTTTCTTCACATGGAAGCCAATTTCCCCAAAACCCACCATATTACCCTTCACCTCAACCACATTATGAGCCCCAAAACCCACAATACTACTAATCATCTCAACCTCATTACCAACAATATGATGCCCCACCCCTTGGGCATCATCAAGATTTTCAAGGAGCATTACAAGACCCCAATGACCACCAAATGCCCAACTTGGAGTTATTTCAATCGATTCTTCAAATGCAAAAGAGCCAACAAGAAATGGCCATCCAAATGCAAAAGGACCAATATGAAATCATGGCTCAAATTCAAAGGGAAAATGAGGCAATTGATGCTAGATTAAATGCTATAGCGGCTAAAACCTTAATGCTTTTACCCAATGATGAAGCCATTAATGAATCCCTTTGATAAGCGAGACTTGCTATGAAGAACCTCAATTGTCTACCCAAGATGAGACGAATGAGGAAATGACCCTTGATGAAGGCATTGTTGGTGAAGATTTGGGAGAGGTTAGTGAGTTAAATGAGATAATAGGAGTTGTGAAGTCGTTGGGTGAAAATGATGAACTCAAGTTTCCCTTGTGCTAAAATGTGGAAAAACATCAAGAGCCTCTTGCAAGTAAGCGAAGCAATGGTTTGGAAGGGATTGAAATTGCCGGTAGAAGTTTCAATTCTCTCCTCCAAGATGATATGAGGACAAGTGATGTTTTGAGACTTGAAGATGGGGAACCACAACTTGAGGAAGATATGGGGATGTGCAATAGGGAAATGGGGCCAAAACTGCTTTTTGTGCCTCTTGTTAAATATTTAAAGCTTGCTTGTGCTTGGAGACGATGCTTAGGGAGGAAGAGGTGGTTAAAGCTTGTTGGTTGGAAAGACCCCGTAGACCACATGAAAGATGACATTGGGTCTTTGGATGACTACTTCTCGCTTCCGACTTGGAGGCTTTGGAGGATAGCTTGGCTCGGGTACTCAATGAGCCCTCATTATGATGTGGCTCGAGCCTTTGACTTGCTCCTCCGAGCCCTTGAGGACTATGGATACGAATGAAGAGTCCTTCATCCTCAATTTGACGGAGTTCCTCAAGAACCGTCATGTTGTATATTCCTCTTTCCTCTTCTTTGAGTCTTTGTAGTTGTATTTGTGTAATTTGTGAGTTTGATTTTAGGATTTGTAAGTATTTGTGGAATTCTTGTAATTTTGAATTTTGATGAGCGATGTGAGGGAGAGATCTTTGATGGATGTTTTTGAGCCTAATTGATAGGTGTGAAGTGAAGATGAAGAACTAGAAAGGGATATGGATGATAGAAGCTTTAAAGCTTGGTGGAGGAAGTCGGTTTTTAAGCTTTTGACAAGCTTTTGGGGACGGAATTCTAGATCCCGAAGTATTATTTGCCTTTTGGGAAGAGCTATTAAGGAATGAAGAGCTTGAGAGGCAATCCCGACCGTGATGAACTTGGTCACGGCCGGGACGAAGTGAGCAACAAATCAGGAGCTTCTGACTAGGCTTCCCGCCCGGGATCATGTCCATCCCGACCGGGATGAAGCCTTCTTGACCGAGACGTGGTCTGTCACGACCGGGATGGTGTCAAGCAGCCACCTTTGCCTTGGTTTCTTCATTTAAGCCCCACCCCACCGCTTTATACCCCCTCCCAACCTAACCTCCCTACTCACCTTTGCCATTATCATTTCACCCTTGCACCTCAATTATATACCTTGATCTCATCTCCTCATCACTATTACACCGAGTTTCCCTCTAAATCCCAACCTCATGAAACCAATGCAAGCCCAGTACTTCAACCATGCTACTACACTTAGGAAGAGGAGGAATAACGATGATGAAGACAAGCAAAGTGCCGACATCGAACATTGAGACGATGGAGATGGTTGAGTTGCTAACCGTTGGGTAGGCGACTCTCCTTTCTTTTCCGTTTATTATTGCTAGTCTTTATTTGTATGTTCCCCTTCTCTTTATCCTTTTTGTGTCATGGTGGCCCTCAGGGTCTTGATAGTTATCGTTCCCGATTCTCGATGACGTGACTACATCGAGAATCATTTGAAAAATCCAAATCGACAAGTTCTTTTCCCTTTTTCTTTATTTTTATTTTCTTTTTTGGTAGAATTTGATCGGAATCGGACTTGATTACACCTAGCCCTCCCCTTCCATTTCCTTTTATTTCCTTCTTTTTATTTCTTCCCCCATCCATATCTTTTCTTGTCTTGGCCCTTGGTGACTTGACTACACCCCGGCCTGGCACATTCTATCCTTTCTTCACTTTCATTGTTGACTTTTAGCTTTATTTTCCCTTTTTCTCTTCGTTTTTGTGTCTTCCACACACTACTTATCGAGCATGAGGATATTGCTCGGTTTAAGTGTTGGGGGGGGGGGGAGGGCGATATCTTAGCCTAGATTAGTTTCATTTTCGTAGTTTTTTTCGAAAAAATTAAAAAAAATTCCTAACAATTTGAAAATTTTCATAAAAACCAAAAATATTTTCTTTTGTGTCTTTTTCTTTTGAGTCTTTGTGTCGTATATTTGTTGTGTTGTGTGTTTTGCCCCCTTTGATTTCCTTGTAGGTTGCGTGATCGTCGATAAGTTTCGGAGAGCTCTTGACATCCGGTATTATCCTTCTATCTCTTTCTCCTTTTCCTTTTTGTGGAGCTTGGAGGATGTTTTGTGATGGTGTATGCTCGGGTGGAGCTTTTTTGAGTTTGTGGTTGATGTGGTGGCTTGTCTGGAAGTTTCGGGGTGGTGTTTGTTTTCTTTGTATGTTTGTTTTGTTTTGTTTTGTTTTGTTTTGTCTTGTATAGTTTTTTTTGGTAATGGGTAAGTATATAAATAAAAAGTGATTACAATCTCATTTACAAAGGAAGCCTTAGAAGGCTTATGAGAAGTTACTGTCTTTGTCACTAAACTTTTGATTACATTTGCTCCTGCAATAGTCAATTAGATTGTTACTAATTCTTGTAGCCAGCTTCTCCGGATGAATGAGTTGCCTTCTACTCTAGCCTTATTCCTTTGTAACCAAATATGATAGGAAAAAGAGTTTATTAATCCATTCTTAATGGCTCGCTGCAATTTGGTCCCTTTCATTCTCTTTCTCCAGTCATTCCTCATCTCTAATTTTGAACACATTGGTATCTTTTTTCGAGTTTCATTCAGTACTCTTTTACTGTACTCACAGTCTTGAAAAAGATGCTGCAACGTCTCAGTATAAACACCACAACATAAACACTTGTCATCGTCTGTTACTCCTAGGTTATGGAGTCTGTCCTTGAGGTTCAGACCACGCTGTTGGATCAACCATGCCACCATTCTGTGTTTGGGTATAGACCATTTAGACCATACCATGACACACCAGTCTACATTCTCGCGTTTAATACTCAGGCAATTATACGCTCTTGCCACTGTGTAGTTCATCGAACTCTGCAATGTAATTGCATTACTGATGTATGCCACTTTCAGGAGGTCACGAATTTGGCAAATCTTTCTCCAATACCAACAAGAATCAGTGTTGGGATGATAGTCTTCCCATTCTCTACCCTTTAAATATACTTGGTGAACCCATTGAATCCAAAGCCTGTCCTGCTTGCTAGCTATCCGCCAAGCCATTTTCCCTATTGCGGCCTTGTTCCAAATTGCAGATTGAGTGAGATTCAGTCCCCCTTCTCTGTAAGGTACACATATTTTCTCCCAAGAGACAGGAGGAACTCTATGAAATTTAGCGTTCCCATCCCAAAGATAGTTCCTACAAATATTGTCTATCTGTTTCATCACCGCAGAAGGAAGAATAAAGATAGTAGCCCAATAATTGTGAAGGGAGGACAAAACGCTCTTGATCAATGTCTGACGACCTGCATAGGACAACTTTTTTGCACCCAGACGTCTTATTCTCTCCACAACCTTGTTATCTAACGGTTGACAGTCTAGAATAGACAGTTTGGAAGTTTTAATTGGTACACCCAAATATCAAAACGGAAGCTGTCCTTCATTGCAACCAGATACATTGATAATATCTGCTTTCAGAGCAACATCTACTCCATTAAAGTAGACGCTCGATTTTCCTTTACTCATTCGTAATCCAGATGTATCAGAGAATGTGGAAAAGGTTCTTAGTAATAGCATCATGGATTTAGCATCCCCTTTTGAGAAGAGCAGGAGATCATCCGCAAACATAAGATTGGACAGCTTAATGTTTTTGCATAATGGATGGAAACTAAAAGGCATGGTACTGGGTGTATATTTCAAAAGCCTGGTCAAATAATCCATACAGATTCTCTGATACAAACCCTAAAACCACCATAACTCGACTTACATCAACCTCGATACTCCCGTGCTCAAGCCACAATTAACGAGTTCTTTCCGAGACTAAGAAACATGTAGGTTGAGGGTGCAAAATCCCGCTCTTCTCTCTTCTCTTCCCTTTTCTCGCGTCGTCCGTCTGTCCCGTCTTCTTCTTCTTCTTTTATTTTTTTATTTTTATTTGTGTCGCGTCTATAATATCGATAATAATTACTAATATAAAACATTAAAATACTTGCTAATTCGTGTCGAATACGAGGGATGACGGGATAAGAAAACACGAATATACAAGGATGTTTCATCCGATGTTGCCGGTCGCTTATCCCGACACCCCAAATGTTTGACTGTTGAAGCAAGTCAACGTAAACAATAATTTTCTTATTTTTGTTTGCATCATCATTAATCGCATATTTCATCGATTTCAAATACTATTTTCGAAACAAACACCTTTTTTTATTTTACTAGAGTCGAAACCCGTTGATGCGGATCCGACATCACACAATCCGTTAGGATTTTTCGTGATGTCGGGATGCGGAGGGAATCAAGATTTTAATTAAAGTGAATGCAAAGCGTCAAACTATTAGATTCGATACCAACTCAATAGTTGGATGTCGAATTTAATTAGTCTAGTCAAATAAACCCACTAACATGATGTTCGTTTATGCTAAAGTAGTTGTCACCTAACTCAATCGAGTTATTATGACACTATAAACTCGGAGATCATTCATATCGTGTTAGTCCGATTTAATTCGACTTACAAAATCTTATTTTCAAAAATCACTCTAAATATCCGGTATTGGCTCTATAACCAAGCACTGGATACAACGAGTTGCACGAAATCGGGACCGAGAACAGTCCGCCACGCGAGTCGCACAGGCCTTGTGCGAGTCGCGTGGTGGCGCGAGTCGCGCCCTTCTCGCGCGGGTCGCGTGGATCCCTGAAAATCGTGACATAAAATCGATTATTTCGTCTTAACTCGATTAGCAATAATTCTTCAAACTTTTTTAGGCACATTTCGAATATTTGATATCGATTCCATAATCGAACATCGAATATAACGAATATCGCAATTTTAAGTCGAGTATAAATTATGCCATATTTGTACGCAATTTAATAAAAGTGTCGATTTTATAAAACACCTCGAGAACAGTCCGCCATGCGAGTCGCACGCGTCCTGTGCGAGTCGCATGGCCACGCGAGTCGCGCACCCTTCGCGCGGGTCGCGTGGTACCTTGAAAACCGCAACGTAAAAGGCTATTTTCGCCCTATTCAATATCTTGTCTTTAACGAAACAGCGGGCTTTTCAACATATTCCAAATCTCGATAAATATTTTCTTGACCTCGGTCAACGCGTGCTTAATCCATCACGTGCCATACTACTTTTCAAAATCATGCATCATATTTCGTCCCATCATTCCATGTTAGTTTTAAACTGTTATTATCGTTATACCGTTACTAACATGTTTGTTTCTGTTTGTCGATTTATTTCCGTTGTTTATTTTATTGTACTAAAATAAACCCGCATGATAAAAAACAACTTTGACGTTAAATTTAGTTGCATTAAATCGACCTAGCAACCCATTCAATTATTCACATGTTTAGGCAAAATATTGTTTGCATAACATTTTCATCGTTCTACTAACACGCGTATTAAAACGTCATTCGACATCTTAGTAGAGGCCGCTAATGTGCGGGCGGGGTTGGGTGTTCTTTGCGAACTTCCCAACACGTACCCTCACCCCTTACTCAGAACCTCGGTTTCCGGATGCCCGAAACCGTTGGTGCACGAGAGTCATTCAATACAGGTATCCGATAATGTCGGTATCGGTATCAAATGCAAAGGGACGAGCCCAATAAACTGTGACATCCGAATGGGCCATACTTTGTACATGGCCCACTACGACATAGAGTGGGTTCGAACGGGCTCGAACTCCCACAAAGTTCGGTGGAGACTCCACTTCGATTTAAATTTCAATTCGACCCATCTCATATGGAGATTCATTTGCCTCCCCAAACCCGCGCGTGGCCGCGTCGGGGTGGACCTATGTCATCTCCACAATTTGGCGACTCCGCTGGGGATTAACTGATGCGTGACTTACCATCGGCATCCTCAGAGTGAGACTCGAATAGAAATCGTTTGACTAGTTGTAGACACCCGCATTTTGACTGCCAGGTGTCTATGGTAGTTTTCAAAAAATACCCGATGATGATCGGATACGGGCTCGAAATACGGGCTCGAAATCAATAATGTCCGGCATGGGCTTTTAACGGGATACAAATCTCACAAAACCAACCTCAAATTCAGGCCCAGTGGGTCGTTTCGAGCAAAATGAGACTAATTTGGGTCAAAACCGACACCAAAAATAATTCCCGTCTTTTAGCGACCGGGTCAAAACCCAGTCAAGACAAACCCGGCACAAAAAGCGACCTGATACGTTCGAAATCAGCCAAGATCAGCCAAATCAACCCAAATTAATGCCAAATCAATCACATTCAATCAAGAGCAAATCAAGGCAATCACGCCCAAAATAGCCCGAGTGGAGCCTCACAAAAATGGTCCAGGTGCATCCGCGAGGTCACTCGACCGAGTGCACCCGCGCCACTCGGTCGAGTGACCCATGTGTCGGGGCTCCCTATAAATACCCGTCAACCTTTGACACAAACACAACTCTTGGAACACTTTTCACCCTTCAAAAATTCAGCCAACCTTGCACTCATCTTACACCCTACACTTTGCAACACCATTCTCGACATCACAATACACACGAAACCGAGCCATACATACACACCATCAACTCCTCCTACATATCTCGACGTTCCCGTGCCATTGCCGCCGTTTGACGAACCGTATCCCGAGAAGCAAGAACATCTAGGTTGAGGGTGTGACAATTCAACACCGACTTTTCTTTCTTCATCCTTTTTCTCGATCTTTTATGTATATTTATATTTATGCTTATAGTATTATATTTAGTCGATAGTAACGACATTACTAACATCTAACATTTATTTCTTGCATCTAACATCTAACGCTAAACATTTTACTTATCGCATTTTAGTTGTCGTTATGTACATTTTATTATAATATTATGTACCGCATATATTTGTATATATATATATATTTTTGCGTAATAATTTCAAAACTCGGATCTGAACTCGTTTGAATACGACGATCTTTTTTTAAGGTTCGTTTATTAACACGATCCCGATCATTCGTAGTTGAACGCGTATGAATCCATTTCAAAGATCAGTACGGAACCCGTTGACACAAAAATCGACATCACCTAATCCGTAAGGATTAATATCGATGTCGTGACGTAGAGGGACGCAATTTCGTCACTAATCGAATTTCTAAAACTAACGACAACTCCTTTTACAAAAATCCGATAACGGTATTATAATCATATAAGACATGATTACGATACTGGCAAACCAAACTAAATCTAAATTCGTCGATATTTTTATTTAATTCGGCCAACCCTCGATTTAAAACGCATAAAATCACACGAGTCATAACTCGTACAGGTGCCACTCGGCCGAGTATACCTGCTACTCGACCGAGTAGCACCCCAAATTATGGGCAGTAGCCTCTTCTAGGACGCACTCGACCGAGTCAGGCCATGACTCGACCGAGTGGGTCCTATAGCCCAGAAATCCGAGAGCTTTAATGCTACATTCGGGCCTCGTCTTTTAAAAAGCGACTTAGTCGTCACGTGTAAAGTCAATCACGTGATCTATTTTTTCAAAATGCATATATATAATTTCACTTAAACAACTTTGATCGACGGTCTTACTATTAATCTTGCGTTGACGACTCCGTAGTCGCATCCAACGCATAATTAATTTAGGCTCCAATTTACCGACATGATAAGTTGGGACAAGGCATCGGGATTTGGGATCGGGCTAGCACCACGCCTAGGTCCTATATCCCCGTCCTTCGATTAATACATAAAACAATACGTATTTAATTGAAGTTCGTCCACCTACGCAAATTCACGGTCTAGTTTATACACGGGTCCGTTTCTAACTATTGCTTATCATTTTGGCTATGTATATTGCGATTGTTCTACTTTTATTGCTCGTTGTATTGTGAATTCCGGGTTGTATTCCGCCCGTGTAATTTGTAATCGATTTATTATTGCTTTGCTTTATTTATTTACGTTTTACCGTTTATAAATGAACCCTCGCATGCTAAATCACTTCGACAATAAATTAGATGCATTAAAATGATGTAGCTCACATTTAATTCGCATGCTTAGCTAAAACGCTGTTTGCATATCATTTCACCGAATCACTAACGCACATATTAGAAAGTCAAACGATGTCTTAGTAGAGGCCGCTATGTGCGGGCGGGGTTGGGTGTCCTTAGTGGGCTTCCCAACACGTACCCTCACCCCTTACTCAGAACCTCGGTTTCCGGATGCCCGAAACCGTTGGCGCACGAGAGTCATTCTTTACACGATTACCGGTATAGATGGTATCGGTATCGCAATGCAAAGGGACGAGCCCAATAAACTCTAAAACCGAGATGGGCCATACTTTGTGTATGGTCCATAGCGATATAGAGTGGGCTCGAACGGTTCCGAGTAACCACAAAATTCGGTGGCGACTCCATTTCGACTTAAATTTCAATTCGATCCATTCTCATATGGAGATTCATTCGCCTACCCAAAACCCGCGCGTGGCCGCGTCGGGGTGGACCTACGTCATGTCCACAATTTGGCGACTCCGCTGGGGATTAACTGATGAGTGCCTAACCATCGGCATCCTCAGGGTGAGACTCGAATAGAAATCGTTTGACAAATACAATATGCGTTTTAGTTTTACGGTTCATGCATAACCCCATATTTTCCCGGGCCGGTACTGGTGACCGACGTCCCACTATACCACGGTGTATTCCGCCTTGGATACGTTAAAGGTGTTCATAGTCGATTCGTATGGACTTTGCGGCATATTCTAAGCTCAACTCGACTTAGGAAGTCCGTCCCGTTTCTCGTCTAGACTATGAACACTGGTATAGACCCTCTATTGACCGACCGAGACTTAGTGTAAAGCATACATGGCGTCGTTATAATGCTTGCGTGACTATGTGCTGCTTGGTTTTCGTGTCGTTTTTCAAAAACCGTCATTTTCAAAAACGCATCTTTTCAAAATATATTCAAATTTCAAAACCTGGGACACATACCGAATTTAGGACTTATGATTTTACTCAAAACAGCCCACTTTAGCCGGTATGCTGCCCAATTCAAAACTCGAAAATATTTTCGAACTTTCAAAATCGAGGCCTGATGTATTTTCCGATTTTCTTGAAAAAAAATCGGGCCTTTCCCCGAGCTTTCTCGAACTTTCCAAAAATAATCATTTTCAAAACTTTCCTCTCCATTAGGACCTTCCCGTATTTAGCAGTGTCGGGTCATGTCATAAGTAGTCGAGGTCTCTAGCGTCGAAACTCTGTCGATCTTACATCACGAGTTTCCTCCCTATCCCAGTCCGCCTTATTAGACTAAAGCAAGGCCCACCTACGTAGGACATACTCCTACAAAGGAGGGCCCGTCTACACATTTTAGTCCAAAGTCTGGGGACGTCTCACGTCGACCTTCCTTCAAACAAGATTCGGCCCACTCGTCGAATCCTAAGGAAAGCCCGTCATCCACGAGTCACCCGTCTAAGAGTCTCTTTCAAGTCGTTTTAGTCTTTTCCCTGCTCGAGATGTACTATTTCGGTCCCAAGGTCCGGATTCAGTTTCTGATTACGCGGTGTTCTTACAGACAGACCACCGGCAACCGGGCACACTCGCAGGATGGAAGCTACTTTAGGCAGTCTGAAAACCTCTGTGGACGTCATGGTCGGCAAACAGGCCGAGATCGAAGCCCAACTGAATGAGATGAGGGCTGGGCAGATTGCTATCATCACTCGTCTGGCTACAGTGGAGCAAAGGACTCCAAATACTGGGGTCACGGAACCCCTAGTTGAACTAGTTAGCTCGGTTCGCCGATTGGAAGAGCAAGTCCACCTGACTGGAAGTAACAATATTCACCGGGAAAACAGTCGGGAGTACTCGCCGGTAAGTGACAAACTGCCCGCAAACCTGAATCTCACGGGCTTACCCATGTTTGAAGGGACTGAAGACCCGTTACTACATGTACGGGCCTTCAAGGAGTTCATGGCTATTAAGGGAGTGGACTCTTCCATGTTCAAAAACCTCTTCGCTGCATCTCTAGAGAAACACCCAAAGGCCTGGTACTACAGGCTAGATCCCAAGAAGTTCTCGACATGGGATGATGTGGCTACGGAATTTGCTCGGAACTATGCTGACAACACCGAGATCTAGACCACAATGCGGTCTCTAGAGGTTATGGCCCAAGAACCTAAGGAGGGCTTTACCAAATACCTCCAACGTTGGAGGGCCGAAAGTGTGAAGCTGGTCGATAAGCCCAGTGAGAAGACTTTAGTGGAGGCTTTTGTCAAGAACCTTCTCCCCTCCTACCGGGTCCACCTCCGGTATGCTGTCATACCCAACTTCACCCCTCTTACTGAAATGGGCATGAGGATTGAAGACGATCTAAGACTAGAGAGCCTGACTAAGGCCCCTAGCAAGGGATATCAAGGAGCCTCCTCATCCACTACCAAGCCTCCGACCGCAACCCGAAGCATCTTCGACACGGTTAATCTCTTGGATGCCTCATCCAAAAGGACTACCCCTCCTAGGGTATTCACTGATATAGGGACTACCTATACATATGCCTTACAAAGGCTATCTTCCAAAGGCCTGATCCAACCGATAGGCCCAATTCCTGAAGTCCCAATTGAAAAACGCACCAAAGGCTACAATGCCCAAGCCTATTGCCAATATCATCGGGGCAATGGGCATGATACCGAGAAATGTTGGAAGCTGAAGCATCTGATTCAGGATTTAATTGAGAGCGGGAAAATACCGTTGCCCGGGGACAAGCCAAGCAACAAGGACAACCCCTTTAGCTCTCACGCTATCTTCACCGGTGAAGAGATCGACTGTTCTCACCTTATCTCTCCTTTCATCCCACAAATCAATGGAATCTGGTTCGATGATGAGGAAGATGTGTACCTCACCAAAGGGGAAACTGTCTCTATCACTCCCGAAGAAATCCGGAAGGCTAAGTCCAAGGCCTTAGCCAGTAACCATCTCACCACCACCGGTCGTCCTTATTCAGCCACTAGCTCTAAGGACATCTCAGTCCCGGTAACCGTCACTGAACTTGCCAAGACGGAAGAAGCCATCGAAGAGCCAAGTACCGATACGGCTCTTGTCAAACAATTGAAGAGAGCCCGAGTTGACCTCACCATATGGCAACTCTTGGTTAGCTCACAAGAACACCGAGAGGCACTTACAAAAGCTCTCGATCAGATTAAGGTCGACTCCCAGGTTACCCCTACTGAAATGGTAGCCACTATCCGCCCTACCTCAAGGGCAAGTCCAAAGAAGAAGGCCCGGTAGTCACCTTCTCGGATGCCGACCTACCACCGTTCGGGGCCTCTCACAATATGGCTCTGTATATCACGGTAATTTGCCGGGGTAAGTACCTACCAATGACCCTAGTCGACGACGGGTCTGCTGTGAATGTCCTCCCTCTAAGGACTGCCAAAGCCCTCGATATCACCGAGGCCGACTACATACCAACCGCCCACACTATCCAAGCTTTCGATGGAAGCCCAAAGGCGGTTTCCGGGGTCGTTAAATTAGCAATTACAACGGGTCCAATTGAAAAGGAGCTAGAGTTCCAGGTGATCGATGTCACCTCCTCTTTCAATCTACTCCTGGGAAGGCCTTGGATTCATGCTGTAAAAGCGGTGTCTTCTACTCTTCACCGAAAGATCAAAATGCCTTTGCAAGACGGCATCATCACCCTAGAAGCAACCCCTATGACTGTGGCTAGCTGTAACGCCACGGACCGCACCGACTTATGGGGATTCGATTTTGTGGGGATGACTGAAGAAGAGTACCTTTTCAGGCCCTATTTCACCGCAAGCATTGACGCAATGCTACAAAATTTGGGATATTTACCGGGGCTACCTCGAGGCCATATCTTCCAGCTGGGAAGATTATTGAAGTCCTAAATGACGGAGAATCTCGCTTCGGTCTAGGGTATGCTATAACCCCGGGAAATGTGGTCCGGGCAGGCATTGAGAAAGCTTGCAACATCATCAAGGGTGCCTACTTGGGCCCTTATAGCCCAAGGTTGGCTGACTATTTCGTCACACCAGTATTCGGGGCTATTCAAGTTGGCCTATATCAACCAACTATCACATATCCCAAGACTGAACTAGCTCGGGAATGCAACTACATTCCAGATGACATATTTGCCCTCATCTAATCTGAATCCAAGGAGGGTAATGACAATGCCGAGCCCGTGCTGGGGCTCTTGTTTGGGGAAGACAAAGTTATTCCGAACCCCAAGGAAGATCTGGTGAACCTGATCCTTCGAAGCAACAGGTTCGATCCTTCAAAGCTGATCTCGGAAGTCGGTGCTGATACTGGGAAAAGAGCCTGGAGGAAGACCATCAATTGGACCGACAGCCAGGGTCAAGTCTACAAGCTGACCACCGGGGAAGGAAACATGCCGGACACTGATTCCAAGTCTGAGTCTGAGTCAGAGTCTGAGTCTGAGTCTATATTCGAGTCTAAGGGGTCTGGTGCTAGAGTCCAAACTGTAACCCCCCTCCCTATAGTCACTACCACTGGAGCCTCGGGGTCTGTTCCGAAGGCACTCCCAATCCCGCCTCTGACCAATGATCAGATGGCTGCTCTCTTCGAGCTGTTTTCCAAATTTTTTATCAATAACAACGAAAACCGTTCCGCTTATGACTTGTCTTATTTTCAAAATATTTCCAATTTCAAAAATATTTTTTGCAATGACATTGAGAAACCCGATGAACAGGTGTCCTTGCCTCCGCATCTGATCGAGCAGCTAGAACAGAGGGAATCCCGAGACCCGGTAATCGAAGAAACCGAGTCTATCAATGTGGGAACAACCTTAGAGCCCCAGATGCTTAAGATAGGGTTATCTTTAGATCCCGAGGAGAGACAACAAATCACAGACCTCCTCCAAGAATTCAAGGATGTCTTCGCATGGTCCTACAAGGACATGCCGGGGATAGATCGGGAAATAGCTGAACACCGCATACCCATCAAAGATGGATGCAAACCGGTAAAACAGAAGCTTCGAAGAATGAAGCCCGAGTGGTCTCTCAAAGTCAAAGAAGAAGTAGACAAACAATTCAAAGCAGGCTTTATACAAGTGTCTGAATATCCGGACTGGGTTGCAAACATCGTGCCGGTACCCAAGAAGGACGGCAAGGTGCGGGTATGTGTAGATTTCCGAGACCTTAACAAGGCTAGCCCAAAAGACGATTTTCCGTTGCCACACATCGACATATTGGTGGACAACACGGCTGATCATGATCTTCTATCATTTATGGACGGGTATACTGGGTACAACCAAATCAAGATGGCGGAAGAAGATATGGGTAAGACTACTTTCACCACGCCATGGGGTACTTATTGTTATACAGTTATGCCGTTTGGGCTCATTAATGCCGGGGCCACTTATCAACGAACAGCCACGACCTTATTACATGACATGATGCATAAGGAAGTGGAGGTCTATGTGGATGACATGATTGTTAAGTCTAAAAACCAAGATGGGCATGTTACTGCCCTAAGAAAATTTTTCACCCGATTACGTAAGTACAACATGAGGCTGAACCCTCAAAAGTGCAGTTTCGGGGTAACATCAGGCAAATTACTGGGCCATATCGTTAGCCAACGCGGCATCGAGGTCGACCCAGCTAAAATCAGAGCCATTACCGAGATGCAACCACCTAAGACCGAAAAGGAAATAAGGGGGTTTCTCGGAAAAGTCCAATATATCAGCCGGTTTATCTCAAAGCTAACCATGGTATGTGAGCCCATTTTCAAGAAACTGAAGATAGGGGAACGGGTGCTATGGGATGATAAATGTCAAACGGCTTTTGACAGAATCAAGGAAATCCTGTCTGCTCCGCCAGTGCTAATGCCACCTCAACCCGGTTTGCCTTTGTCGTTATACCTAACAACGACTGAGACAGCCATGGGGGCTATGCTGGCCCAGACAGTCGATTCAGAAGAACGGGCTATTTACTACATCAGTAAAAAGTTCCTGGAATACGAATGCAAGTATACAATGCTCGAGAAAACGTGCCTAGCTCTGGTTTGGGCCACTAAAAAGCTCCGACACTACATGCTCAGTCACGAGGTACATGTTCTGTCCAAAATGGATCCGATCAAATACTTGTTTGAAAAGTCCATTCTTAATGGCAGAATGTCCAGATGGACCTTAATGCTAGCTGAGTTTGACCTCAAGTTTGTACCATTAAAAGCCATCAAAGACCGGGTGGTAGCCGAGTTCCTCGCCGACAGCCCAATATCTGAAGAGGGCTATACCGACACTTGGGCCTTTCCTGACGAAGACATATTCCATACTGACACCGAAACTTGGGATCTGTATTTCGATGGAGCATCCAACTTTCGAGGGTTCGGAGTCGGTATTCTCCTTATATCACCACGAGGGGAACACACACCGTTATCCATCAAATTAGACTTTGATGTAACAAACAATGCGGCCGAGTATGAAGCATGCATCCACGGGTTGCAAGCGGCTGCTGATTTGGGAATTACAAATCTCCGGGTTCACGGGGACTCGTCCCTAGTCATCAATCAAGCCCTTCAAAAATGGAAAACTCGGAATGCCAATCTCGTGGCTTACCAAGCACGAGTAAGGGTTCTAGAGAAGCAATTCCAGAAGGTAGAATATATCTATCTCCCACGTGAAGAAAATCAGGTCGCGGACGCACTCTCCAAATTGGCATCCTTACTAAACATCCCGGAACATATGCCCAGTATGCCAATCTGTGTCGAAAGACGGTCCGAGCCGGCATATGTTAACGCCATTCAAGATATCGAAATCACTGATCCAGAGCCTTGGTATCAGACTGTTCTAACCTATTTGACTACGGGAGAATATCCACCAGGAACTGAAAGTCGGGCCAAGAAAGCCTTGCGAAGACTGGCCACCCAATTCATTAGTACGGACGATGGTCAGTTATACAAAAAGACGGCACAGGGGGCTTTACTCCTATGTATCGACAAAACACAGGCCGAAAAAGTGATGGCCGAAGTACACGACGGTGAAAATGGCCCGCATATGAACGCCCATATGCTAGCCCGAAAAATCATGAGGCTCGGATACTACTGGAACAGTATGGAGGCCGACTGTCAATCATATGTCAAACACTGCCATAATTGTCAAATTTTCGGCGATGTTCAACACATGCCATCGTCCCTACTGTACACCATGACCTCGCCATGGCCATTTTCGACATGGGGAATCGATATAATTGGGAAAGTGAACCCTTCCGGGACGGGAGGTCACTGTTTTATTTTGGTAGCTATCGACTATTTCACCAAGTGGGTCGAAGCGGAATCATACCGTGTCTTGAACGCCAAGCACGTGGCCAAGTTTATCCAGAATAAAATAATATGCCGATACGGGATCCCACACGAGTTTATCAGTGACCATGGGACCCACTTTCAAGCTAAAACCGCTACTTTGCTAGCGAAATACAAAATCCAGAGGCATACATCTTCGCCGTACCGTCCCCAAACAAATGGAGCGGTAAAAGCTGCTAATAAGACAATTGTCACCATACTTAAAAAGATGGCTGATAATTATCGGGACTGGCCCGACAAAATACCCTTTGCCCTGTGGGGATACCGGACGTCGATCCGAACTGCAACCGGGGCAACTCCATATTATTTAACATATGGCATGGAAGCGGTCCAGCCAGTCGAGTTGGAGATACCGTCTCTCAGAATTTTACTAGAAAGCCAAGTGCCCGAAGCAGATTGGGTTCAAGCTCGATATGACTCGTTAGTTCTCTTGGACGAACGACGGTCGCGGGCTCTCAATAACATCCAAATATATCAAAAAAGAATCAAACGGGCCTTTAACAAAAGAGTTAGGCCCAGGAATATCAAGGAAGGTGATTTGTTCCTAAAATCGGTTCGTGCCTTACTACCGGTTGACCCAAGGGGAAAATTCAAACCCAATTGGGCTGGGCCATACCTAGTCAAGAAGGTTCTATCAGGAGGAGCAGTAATGCTGACGAACTTGGACGGGAATGAATTTGTCAACCCAACCAACCTAGACCAGCTGAAGCGCTACTACCCCTAAACCTTATCTCAAATGTCATTTGCAAAAATTATTTAAAAACACCTTTTTTTTCAAAATTTATAAGCAAGTCAATAAGTTAGGATTATTTATCCTACTGTCGCACATCTTGAACTCATAGTCTTGGTGTATTTCGAAATTGCAAAAATAAATTTACGCTTGAACTACGTTTGGTTTGATTCCACTAACTGTGGATACGTAGGCAACCCCTCAAAAGGGCACAACCACCGCAATAACGAAAAAGACAGAAACGGTTTCACTAATATAGTACTTTTATTATTCCAGAAAACAAACACCGATAAACTCGGTAATTCAAAATTACAAAAAGCCAAAAAAAACAACACACAACAAAAATAGTAATAATATCTAAATAATAATAGCAGGAGACTAGTATCCGGGCATCTTGCCCTTGCCCTTATCCTTCGGGTCTTGTGGAGCCCGAGGTCGCCGGGGTGGAGAAGATCGTTCCCGAATAACCACGGGAACCTCCTTGGCCCGAGTCCTCTTCTTCGACAGAGGATCTTCAGCTATTGTCACGGGCCCAAGTCGAGCCCGTATGTGCTCTGGCAACCTGTCCTTAGGACCCAGTCGGTCCTGGACTAAAGGCCTGGATCCTTGTCTCTTCTCCAAATTTGTCTGGGGGCTCACTTCCCCCGTGCACCTCTAGCATCGGACCCCTAGCTCGAGTCCTAGCTCCACTCCTCTGACTTGGCCTCAGACGGACTATCGGAGCTTGAACCTCCTCTTCAGCAAAAAAGTCTCTGTTATCTTTAACTTTCTCCCGTCGAAGCAGGTCGAAGGCCTCATCAACCTTCAGAGCAGCACGAGCTTCGGCAGTCTCGGCTTTGGTCTACCTTTCATAAGAATAAGACACCCAGGTAGAATGAAGCGACTTGGGAACGGACCAAGTAGTTCGGGTATACCATCTCTGAATCCAGGTGTCACACATAATGTCGATCAGCTGGGTAGTTGCACTCACAACTGCCTCGTTCTCCGGGATGCGCTGAGTCCACCCATACTGCCTGAGTATGCGGTCAGGATAGAGGTGAACTGTGTGGCTAAAGGACAGAATCACCTGGTAGCGGGCCTTGTCTCCAGACGCCAGACCCGTCCAAGCATAAATTGGCCACCATGGAACCACCCATCGTATCAATGGACCACGATGGAATGTTATCTCTTCCTCCCAATATTTCTGGGTAGTCAGGCAGGACGAGTCGGTAGGCCGTCTTCTTGTCATCACCTGGTTGAACCAATATTGACTCGGGTTGGGAGGAGGCTCGATCTTTGACAACCTTTCAAATAGCCAAAGCTTAAAAGAAAAGCAACGTTTATGAGATTCCGGACAATTCAGCGTCCGCATAAGGGCACTCGATCGAGTGCCGGGGTCACTCGATCAAGTGGCACCCCTAAAACGAGGCAGAATGCTCCTTTATGAGAGCACTCGATCGAGTGCCAGGGTGACTCGGTCGAATGCCCCCCGTAGCAGCATGTCGCGAAAAAAAAAATCAAAAAAAAAAAAAATCAAAAAGGAGAAAAGCGATATACCTGCAGCAGACGGGTGCTCCCAGTGAAACCGGCTGACTCATCCCTCTTTCGGTTGTCCAAGCCCTGAATAATTTCCCCCGTGATCAACGATGCGGGACTACACTCCGTCTCCATAAGGTCAGCAATGACGAGAAGACGAACGCTACCCATGCAAGACAGCAGGTCCATATGGCCTTCGAAGGCATACACGTGCAGCATACAAAAGGCGAAACGCCCTACGGCTATGAATGGGCGTAACCCGGATGTCATACGGGTTCATGAACTTCTCAGCTAAGGCAAGCAGAGAAACGGTATCCCCTTCAAGCATGCGGGATACTTCAGCGTGGGAGAGCCCCAAAAATTCCCGTAGTTTCCTCCTGGGGTCCCGAACTGAGAAAGGGACGGCGGGGCGGAGCAGTGGATTCCACCCTTCTATGGCATCAATTTCCTCAGGGAGAGGACAGATCTCGCCCCGAGGGAAGGCGAAAACATGGTAGTGTCATCCCAGAAGGTCAGACAGGCGTCAAGGAAATGACGGTCCACGTGCATCTGACGGAACGTGAACAATTGGAATATGCCCGACTGTCTCAAGGCTACCTTGCTCGCATCCCTAAAACGGTGTGCCCAATCTTGCAGCATATTGATCAGACGGTCGATAGCCATGATAAAGCTTTTTCTTGAAAGAAATAAGGTTTTTTTTTGAGGAGAAGATGAAGCTTTTTTTTGAGTTGTGACAAAGGAAGGAGCCAGGGTGATGTATTTATAACATCAAAACCCTGGAGCATCCCCTGCAGCTGTGCCTCCATGGCCCAAGCGGGCCTAGACATACAGGCCCGACCCATGACTCTTCCCCACAGACACAGGAATTCAGTCATCCCGAGCAGTCTGTCAAAATTCTAAAATTCAAAAAAATAATACATTCTAATAATTTTCAAAAAATTTCAATCGTCCAAATTTTTATTCCCCAGCGCGAGTCATTTTTACTACCTACGTGTTGCATACATTTTATGTGACTTATACAGGTACGACTCAAACAGGGACATGCAACCCTATAAATCTCCCCAGCGGAAGCCCAAGGCGGCATTTTCCCCGGAATGGTACGAGATGAGCCCACATATAAGCGCACCCAGGACTTATGCTACAAGTCCGATTCCCCACGGAGTTATCATCAACTCAGGTATGATTTCTAACTTATGGCTGGCGAGCCCTTCACGCGAGTCTAATGGACTATAAACGACCCGATCGGAAGTAAACCGGGTCTTAATCGACTTGGTAGCTACTCTGACTTTCGCCCTGTCCAAGCCTCAGTCAGAGTGGGGGCTCTGTAGACACCCGCATTTTGACTGCCAGGTGTCTATGGTAGTTTCCAAAAAATACCCGATGATGATCGGACGCTAACATGTTCTAACGCGCTCGGATACGGGCTCGAAATCAATAATGTCCGGCATGGGCTTTTAACGGGATACAAATCTCACAAAACCAACCTCAAATTCAGGCCCAGTGGGTCGTTTCGAGCAAAATGAGACTAATTTGGGTTAAAACCGACACCAAAAATAATTCCCGTGTTTTAGCGACCGGGTCAAAACCCGGTCAAGACAAACCCGGCACAAAAAGCGACCTGATACGTTCGAAATCAGTCAAGATCAGCCAAATCAACCCAAATTAATGCCAAATCAATCACAATCAATCAAGAGCAAATAAAGGCAATCACGCCCAAAATAGCCTGAGTGGAGCCTCACAAAAATGGTCCAGGTGCATCCGCGAGGTCACTCGACCGAGTGCACCCGCGCCACTCGGTCGAGTGACCCATGTGTCGGGGCTCCCTATAAATACCCGTCAACCTTTGACACAAACACAACTCTTGGAACACTTTTCACCCTTCAAAAATTCAGCCAACCTTGCCCTCATCTTACACCCTACACTTTGCAACACCATTCTCGACATCACAATACACACGAAACCGAGCCATACATACACACCATCAACTCCTCCTACATATCTCGACGTTCCCGTGCCATTGCATGCCGCCGTTTGACGAACCGTATCCCGAGAAGCAAGAACATGTAGGTTGAGGGTGTGACAATTCAACACCGACTTTTCCTTCTTCATCCTTTTTCTCGATCTTTTATGTATATTTATATTTATGCTTATAGTATTATATTTAGTCGATAGTAACGACATTACTAACATCTAACATTTATTTCTTGCATCTAACATCTAACGCTAAACATTTTACTTATCGCATTTTAGTTGTCGTTATGTACATTTTATTATAATATTATGTACCGCATATGTATATATATATATATATATATTTTTGCGTAATAATTTCAAAACTCGGATCCGAACTCGTTTGACTATGACGATCTTTTTTTAAGGTTCGTTTATTAACACGATCCCGATCATTCGTAGTTGAACGCGTATGAATCCATTTCAAAGATCAGTACGGAACCCGTTGACACAAAAATCGACATCACCTAATCCGTAAGGATTAATATCGATGTCGTGACGTAGAGGGACGCAATTTCGTCACTAATCAAATTTCTAAAACTAACGACAACTCCTTTTACAAAAATCCGATAACGGTATTATAATCATATAAGACATGATTACGATACCGGCAAACCGAACTAAATCTAAATTCGTCGATATTTTTATTTAATTCGGCCAACCCTCGATTTAAAACGCATAAAATCACACGAGTCATAACTCGTACAGGTGCCACTCGGCCGAGTATACCTGCTACTCGACCGAGTAGCACCCCAAATTATGGGCAGTAGCCTCTTCTAGGACGCACTCGACCGAGTCAGGCCATGACTCGACCGAGTGGGTCCTATAGCCCAGAAATCCGAGAGCTTTAATGCTACATTCGGGCCCCGTCTTTTAAAAAGCGACTTAGTCGTCACGTGTAAAGTCAATCACGTGATCTATTTTTTCAAAATGCATATATATAACTTCACTTAAACAACTTTGATCGACGGTCTCACTATTAATCTTGCGTTGACGACTCCGTAGTCGCATCCAACCCATAATTAATTTAGGCTCCAATTTACCGACATGATAAGTTGGGACAAGGCATCGGGATTTGGGATCGGGCTAGCACCACGCCTAGGTCCTATATCCCCGTCCTTCGATTAATACATAAAACAATACGTATTTAATTGAAGTTCGTCCACCTACGCAAATTCACGGTCTAGTTTATACACGGGTCCGTTTCTAACTATTGCTTATCATTTTGGCTATGTATATTGCGATTGTTCTACTTTTATTGCTCGTTGTATTGTGAATTCCGGGTTGTATTCCGCCCGTGTAATTTGTAATCGATTTATTATTGCTTTGCTTTATTTATTTACGTTTTACCGTTTATAAATGAACCCTCGCATGCTAAATCACTTCGACAATAAATTAGATGCATTAAAATGACGTAGCTCACATTTAATTCGCATGCTTAGCTAAAACGCTGTTTGCATATCATTTCACCGAATCACTAACGCACATATTAGAAAGTCAAACGATGTCTTAGTAGAGGCCGCTATGTGCGGGCGGGGTTGGGTGTCCTTAGTGGGCTTCCCAACACGTACCCTCACCCCTTACTCAGAACCTCGGTTTCCGGATGCCCGAAACCGTTGGCGCACGAGAGTCATTCTTTACACGATTACCGGTATAGATGGTATCGGTATCGCAATGCAAAGGGACGAGCCCAATAAACTCTAAAACCGAGATGAGCCATACTTTGTGTATGGTCCATAGCGATATAGAGTGGGCTCGAACGGTTCCGAATAACCACAAAATTCGGTGGCGACTCCATTTCGACTTAAATTTCAATTCGATCCATTCTCATATGGAGATTCATTCGCCTACCCAAAACCCGCGCGTGGCCGCGTCGGGGTGGACCTACGTCATATCCACACTAGTACAATACGCGTTTTAGTTTTACGGTTCATGCATAACCCCATATTTTCCCGGGCCGGTACTCGTGACCGACGTCCCACTATACCGTGATGTATTCCAATATGGATATGTCAAAGGTGTCCATAGTCGATTCGAATGGGTTTCGTGGCATGTTCTAAGCTCAACTCGACTTAGAGAGTCCGTCCCGATTAACGTGTAGGCTATGTGCACTGGTATAGACCCTTTATTGGCCGACCGAGACTTAGCATAGAGCATACATGGTGTCGTTACTATGCTTGCGTGACTATGTGCTACTTGGTTTCTAAAGTCGCTTCCAAAAAAAAACGTCATTTTTCAAAGATTGCATCTTTCTCAAAATATCCAATTTCAAAACCCGGGACGTTTGCCGAATTTAGGACTTATGATTTTACTCAAAATAGCTTATTTCTAGCCGGTATTCTACCCATTTCAAAACCCGGGACGTATGCCGAATTTAGGACTTACGATTTTACTCAAAATAGCCTATTTCTAGCCAGTATTCTACCCATTTCAAAACCCGGGACGTATACCGAATTTAGGACTTATGATTTTACTCAAAATAGCCTATTTCTAGCCGGTATTCTACCCATTTCAAAACCCGGGACGTATGCCGAATTTAGGACTTATGATTTTACTCAAAATAGCCTATTTCTAGCCGGTATTCTGCCCATTTCAAAACTCGAAAATATTTTCGAACTCTCAAATTTGAGGCCCAATACATTTTTTCTAATTTTTTCAAAATTAGGCCCCCCTCCACCGAATTTTTTTTCGGATTAAAAAAAAATCATTTTCAAAACCTTCCTCTTCTTATGACTTCCCGTATTTAGCATGTGTCGGGTCATGTCATAAGTCGTCAAGGTCTTTAGCATCGAGACTCCGTCGATCTTACATTACGAGTTTCTTCCCTATCCTAGTCCGCCTTATTTGACTAAGGCACGACCACCTACGTAGGACATACTCCTACAAGGGAAGGCCCGTTTACACAATCGAGTCCAAAGTCTGGGGATGTCTCACATGGACCCTCCTTCGAACAGGACTCGGCCCACATGCTGAGTTCTAAGGGAGGCCCACCTATCACGAGTCACCCGTCTAGGTGTCCTTTCCGAGTCATTTCCTTTTCAGGCTTTTCCTCATTCGGGGGCTACCCTTCAGCAGAGCGATCAATCACGGTTGCTCTAAGGGTCATGTCTTACATGTGTTGTCTCACATACCCCACTTCTGGGTCACTCAGGTGCCACACCATCTGAGTCCAATCGGAGTCTTTAGTCTCACTTGGGGGCTATCCTCCACCCGAACAGTCAGCCACGGTCACCTTAAGGGGGTACCCTACGTTCATCATACACCGGCGTCCTTATGATGCCCTCTTTGAGTCGTACCTATGTTGCGAACGCTCGAGTCACCTAGGGTTAGGTCACCACAGTTGGTACGAGCACGTGACGCGGTCAAACACGGTCGCCCCATTTTCGGACTCACCAATATGCAGCTCGAGTCTAATCCACGGTCGTTACTTTGTCGAGGTCAACGTTCGGGGATCCCGATCCAAGAATTATAGTCACTCCCGCCCCCGGGCCGTACCTAGTTTGACTCTCTCTCTTGTATTTGCGCAAAACCGAGCTTAGGCGAGTTCTAACACATGTCGTTTCTTCCGATCAGGGACCCTATGAATGAGGCGTTACCAAACCACAACAAATCTCGCGCCGTCGAGAAAGGAGATATTCAGGGGAGTATGCTTATGCTATCTTGCTCCATTAACAATATCTTCTCAAAAATCAATACTGCCCTGGATAACCTAAGTTCCAGGGTAACCATCATCGAAGAGGATCTTGTAAGAACCCGATCCCATCTAATACAACTAGAGCGGTAAGACAACCAATCACCCAACCAAGCCATTTGAAAGGTGAAAACTCTTACGAAACTGTCCGATACCCTCAAGATGGCAAGACCGAGAGAGGTAACCCTCAAGTCACCTCTCCGAAAGTCAAGAACCAGTCAAAGGTAAGGACATTTACCCACTTGGATATGTCCTACACTGTCGCTTTCCAAAGGTTGGTTTCGAAAGGGCTAATACTACCCATAGGCCCAACAGCCGACGTACATTTGGAAAAACGCTCCAAAGCATGGAACGTTGAGCATTACTGCAAATTCCACAGAGGGAGGGGACACGATACATAACAGTGCTGGAAACTAAAACACCTCATCCAAGATTTCCTCGATACCGGGAGGACTCTCATTTTGGAAACATTATCGCTTGCAAAGCTCCTCATGGACTATACAGGGCCCGGTGACCAAAGCATCCAGTCTACCTCCCATGAATCCGAGGGTTCGGATTTGATTTAAGTCCGAGACTGAGTCAGAGTCTAGGATGTACTATTTATTCCAAGGTCAAAGTCAGAGTCAGGGTCAGTTGTATTCTGTCCTCTTTTTCAAAATTCAATAAAATCAGCTTTCAATATTCTTTCTCATATATACTTTCCTTATGTGTTTCCAAGAACATGATGAACACCATCATACGCTGTGAGCACACGCACGTGACTATTATAGGCACATCTATAATGACTGCAGGAAACCGAGCCTGTGTTTTCCATTACCTGTTCCATATCTGGTATAGAAAAGCCACATAACTACCCTTAAGGAGCGGTATCGAATCCTATGACAAATCTAACTAGTCTCCTAGTTTGGGTTCAAGACGGGAGGCAAGCCCATTTCCCACAATAAGCACCCGTCCAACAAGACTGACCATTCCCCACCTCAGGTGTTAGTTTGACCGACAAAAAAAAAACTGGACGAAAAAAAAAATCAAAAGTTTAAGGAAAAAAGAAAGAAAAAAGCTGAAAAAAAAGAAAAAGGAAAAAGCCCAGGAAAAAGCAAAAGGCCAAAACAAAAAAGCAGGCCATCATCAAAAAAGATAAACCCATGACCATACTTAACGGTCAACTCAAGTGAAACGGTCAATTCAAAATTATCAAAACCCATACCATCCAATAGGGAGTGACAATCAAGTTGGTCAGCTAATACCACATTTAGCCTTCCCACATTACAATCCTCAAGACCTTCTCGAGACCTAGGCTAGAGACAGCCCGGAATTTTGAGGATTCAAGCTCCATAGGATACCCCTAACCATTAGGGCCAGACATGGAAACCAGATCCCGCATTATCAACCTACCCCGATCGAAGTTCGAGCCATTTTTACTCGACCTCCCCCTTGCACAACAACTACAAACACACAACACGACATAACAAAATTCACAATCACCATACAAAGACCCGAGAGCAAAACTCGTCAAAGACCCGAGATCAAAACTCGTCAAAGACCCGAGATCAAAACTCGTCAAAGACCTGAGATCAAAACTCGTCAAAGACCCGAGAGCAAAACTCGTCAAATCCCATCCCAATTCTTCTCATCCAAACTAGTTACCAACCCCGAACACGGGAACTCAACTTGCAGTCGGCATAGAACATGCCCAAATAGTTCACACCACCCCTGGGGGCTACCCCGGAGAACGCTCACAGTCACAGGATCAACATCCTAACCATTCTAGCCCTTTGATCAAGACATCATTGGGAATGCACCTAGCCCACACCGTCAATATGGCTAGTTACACACAAAGTCCTATTAGACTAGGCACCATAATATATCTTTCAATGCACTGAACTACGGCATGGTTTGATTTCACTACACGTGAATACGTAGGCAGCCTTTCAACAGAGGCACAACCACCCACATTGACACACATTCAAAAAGCACCATCATTCCGGTCACGACACTGTCATGTTCTCAACAGCTAGCTTTGTCGTCCTGGGGGCTTCTCTTAGGCAGAAAACCTCCACCCACTCACAAAATCCAGATAAATTCAAAAAAATCAGCCTCCTTTCTATAGTGTGTCCTAATACTCGGCTCAGTCGAAGACGAGAATCTGTCAGGACTCGAAGCAATACCCACTTTGAGAATGTATCCTAAAATCAAAAAAATCCAGAAGAGCACTAGACTACAATAGTCTCATTACAGACTACTGCAATTCCCCTGCAACGCATCCTTCCCATTTCAATGTACGACCGTGTTGCCACTCGCCTAGGCTACGGAATAGCGCAATTTAAGAGTCTTGTCATCTTAGGTGGCCCACCCCCCTACCGAGTCACGATCCAACCCCTCGAGAGTCCATTCGTGTCTGTTAACTCGTCCTGTCGCGTCAAGAGTCGAGTCAGTCGGTAGGCCTCTCTCTTCAATTTCTCATTTTAAAATTTGCAAAACTTAGCCATTTGAAAAAAATCCTTTTCGACAAGGTCAAATTTCAGTCTATTTAAACTGCAAATTTCTTTTCTACCCCTTTCAATTTTGAAAACCTATCTCCTATCACGTGAGTTGCATTCAGGACTTCGATTTCAAAATGAAGCAAAAATCACTTTCCCCAGCGCGAGTCATATTTTCACCTACGTGTTACATGCAAAAATTTATGTAACTGATACAGGTACGACTCGAGGCTTCAGAGGCAAGCCCGCATGACTCATATATCTCCCCACCGGAAAGCCCTAGGCGGCATTTTCCCTGAAATGGCACGGGATGGGCCCATATATAGGCACACCCAGGACTTATACGACAAGTTCGATTCCCCACGGAGTTATCATCATCGACCCAGGTATGATTTCTGTCTTATGGCTGGCTAGTCTTTCACGCAAGTCTAATGGACTATAAACGGCCCAATCGGAAGTCTGCCAGGTCTTAATCCTCGATTGGCCTGGTAGCTACTCTGAATTTTGCCTTGTCCAAGCCTCAGTCAAAGTGGGGGCTCTGTAGACACACACATTTCGCTGCTAGGTGTCTATAGCGGTTTCCGTAAAACACCCGATGATGATCGGACGCAAACGTATTTCTACGCGCTCGGATATGGGCTCGAAACCATTAGTTGCTGGCTTGGGCCTTTTACGGAGCACAAATCTCACAAAAACGACCTCAAATTCAGGCCCAGTGGGTCGTTTCCAATCAAATAAGACTAATTTGGGTCAAAACTGACACCGGAAATAAAACCGACTTTTAGCGACCGGGTCAAAACCCAGTCAAAGCCGTTTCCGAGAGCAAACCCGCAGTCCTCCCTCAGGCGGGCCATCGGATCAAGTCCGTCAAGGCACTAAACCCTAGACAACAAGGAGGAGCAATTGCCTATATATACTACCCCTTTGCAACACAATTGAACAACTTTTTACAACCCTAATCTTACACACACACAATACATCCTTTACAACCCTAATTACTACTCATCTCCAACCTTAGAACCCTAGCAACTACAAACCCTAAAACCACCATAACTCGACTTACATCAACCACGATACTCCCGTGCTCAAGCCACAATTAACGAGTTCTTTCCGAGACTAAGAAACATGTAGGTTGAGGGTGCAAAATCCCGCTCTTCTCTCTTCTCTTCCCTTTTCTCGCGTCGTCTGTCTGTCCCATCTTCTTCTTCTTTTTATTTTTATTTTTTTTGTGTCGCGTCTATAATATCGATAATAATTACTAATATAAAACATTAAAATACTTGCTAATTCGTGTCGAATACGAGGGATGACGGGATAAGAAAACACGAATATACAAGGATGTTTCATCCGATGTTGCCGGTCGCTTATCCCGACACCCCAAATGTTTGACTGTTGAAGCAAGTCAACGTAAACAATAATTTTCTTATTTTTGTTTGCATCATCATTAATCGCATATTTCATCGATTTCAAATACTATTTTCGAAACAAACACCTTTTTTTATTTTACTAGAGTCGAAACCCGTTGATGCGGATCCGACATCACACAATCCGTTAGGATTTTTCGTGATGTCGGGATGCGGAGGGAATCAAGATTTTAATTAAAGTGAATACAAAGCGTCAAACTATTAGATTCGATACCAACTCAATAGTTGGATTTCGAATTTAATTAGTCTAGTCAAATAATCCCACTAACATGATGTTCGTTGATGCTAAAGTAGTTGTCACCTAACTCAATCGAGTTATTACGACACTATAAATGCGGAGATCATTCATATCGTGTTAGTCCGATTTAATTCGACTTACAAAATCTTATTTTCAAAAATCACTCTAAATATCCGGTATTGGCTCTATAACCAAGCAACGGATACAATGTAATCCCCTAGAAAATCTAACGCGATACAGTGGCGGAAACACTGTAGAGTCGGGATTAAAACACACTGTAACTATGTCTTAGTAAAATTAAAATGGTAAAGTCAAACAATAGACCTTAAATAAAATGACCAAAATTTAAAACAATCCACAGAAGGGGTTTGAACAATCCATAGGACATATTATAAAAATAAATAAGCAGGATCCACACTGCTCGCTAACCCACACCCGGAACACGTATACCTGCCATATTAAAACATAACAGCCACAATCAGTGGGGAGCAACGCCAACGTTCTCCCAACGGTATAACAGGATTTTAAAACTGTAATTACTACTCCCTCCGGTCATAAATTATTGCCCCATTTCATGATTATATGTGAGGTATATTATAATGAAATGGGGCAATAAATTGTGACCGGAGGGAGTATTATAGAAAAATAGTAAAAAGGAAAACAGTAAAACATCATATTAAAATAAGCTTTTAGCGTAAAACAAAATAGTCAAAAGGGTTTCCGAAGAAACATAAAAATATTTGCCAACCTGCAAACCAATTTATATCGATAATAAATAAAATATTCAAAAGGCGTTATGGATATTCGGTTAGTGTGCGTAAGGCTAGACTTTCACTAGGGATATACTAAAAACTAGCTTCGAGAACTCAGACACCAACTTCACACGCAGCGAAGATCCAAGGTCTCTAACTAGGCAACTCAACCATAATAGAACGTTGACTTATCATGCGAGGTCCTAGCTTAAGTAATATACACCCCTCCTGGATACCAAATCTATCCAGTTTAACTTACGGCGACTAACACGATGAGATATCTAGCTTAAGGGCACAATGCACATATACTCCTGGACACCAAATGTATCCAGCTCAACAACCAATGCATCCCAAATGGATACACCAGCCTTATAGTTGATGGCAAAACAGTACATCCTAGACTGTATTACTCTAACTCCACACTTATCCTTATTCCATAACTCCAAAAAAAAAGGCATTATCGATATTCAAAAGATATAATCATTATAAATAATAAGAGAACAAAAAGAAAAGGGACCACTTTCCAAAAGAGGAAACTTTCTATTTTAGGAAACTTTACTAAAAATAGCATCATATCAAAATAGCGAAAATATTAGTTTTTACTAATACAACATTTTTAGTAAACGATATAGATTTATAAAACTAATACTTTCGACCTTAACGATATTAATTGATAAAGTGAGAACATTTAGGTTTATGAAATTATTGAAACATCATACGAGTGTTTATAAAATGATTAAAAATGTCTTAAACATTTTATTACTACTAATTAGGGTGTTTCCAAAATTTATAAAATTAAAATTCCCTAATTATTAATAGTTTTGACAATACGAACATAAATAGGATTTTACGGCAAATGTCAAATTAAATCTTTTAACGTCTTTTATTTAATTAAACCATTGAATATATTTAGAATATGTTAAGTGATGATTTAACTCTTAAAGTTTCAGAATCAAATATTTTCAAAATGGCTGAAAAAATAATTCTTTTTGGTAAGACGAAGCATTTTAACGTTAAATCACAATTTGTCCAAAAATCAATACTTATTAATTAAAGACTTTAATAAATAGTACAAAAATTACGTAAAATAGTTAAAATATATTTATGGACATTCTGTCCAAAAAATAAAATTTTCCAGGATCCTTAAACTCAGTTTTTAATGGGTTTTTTCGCTAATAGTCTAATCTCGACAATAACGATTAATAAAAATAGTAATTACAAAACGATTTAAGTATTAATATCCAAATATTATTATTAAACCTAAAAATCATGATTTTCCAGAAACTACTATTTTTTCCAGATTTCCAAAAATTCCAGATTTAATAAATCCCGCTAAAACCGTCTTTTAAACCTGTTTTCACAATTAACGATTCCATTAATAAAACTTATCGTTCCCAACATTTTATTAAAGCACTAAAAATCATAAAATTACATTTTATTATGAAATCATCAGAATTATTTTTTTTGCAGATTTACACAAAAGACCAGAAATCGAGAATTCAAACGACAAACACGGTTTTAACGATAAACGATGATGTAAAGCTATTAATTAATTCATCCACTTAAAAATTCCGAAAAAATTATGAAAAAATTCAAAAAATTCTATTTCATCAGAAAGTTTCACCACGTCAAAAATCAGATTAAAATAAAATGTTTAGGTACTAGAACTAAAAATCGACTTTTAATCGTTTTTGTCCGTAAACGGTAATAATTCTGATTGAGGTCGGCCGCCTGTCAAGTAACCGCCTGCCGGGCAGGCCCTAGGATGGTTCCTGTCAAAGCTCAAAAGACCAGTCCCTAGCAAGAAACTGAAACAGAAGCATTAAGCGCCAAGGACGACCGTCGGCTGCTGGGACCATAAGCTATCCCAGCCTGCTGGAACCTAGTAGCCGCTGCCTGAAATCCGCCTGCCCTGGGGAAGTCCCTGGTCGACAGGGCCAGAACCCCCAGGGGCCCTCCCGTCATTTCGCCTAAGGTAATTAGGAATGGATGGATGAGAAGCCGCCACTTGTCACTTCTCTACCCAACCATTCCGCTCCCACTTCTCTCTCTTGTGGGAAGGTATAAATACCTCCCCATTTCCCACATAAGGGGGGTTGGATTTTCTCTCTCTGGAACTCTTACTCTAAAATTGCCGCCTAGTTCCTCATGAACCGGGTTTTCTTAAGGCATTCACGGACTGACTTAGGCATCGGAGAGGGTTCCCTCGGACAACCTCCGGGGCCCTGTGCGTTCATTGTGCAGGGAGCAGGCCTACTCCGCCGGGAAGGTCCGACCAAAGGAGTGAGACGAAGGAGAGGTCCTAAGGAAGTCGGACGATCGATTGTTCACTAGCAATTCAATTACAGAGCCCGGATCCAAGGCCGGGTGAATTGTTTCCGTGACCGGAACAATTTGGCGCCGTCTGTGGGGATCTTACGGTTGTGCTCACGAGTTACCCACTAAAATCAACCACTCATAATCACAAAACTACAACAATCATGCCAGAAATCATCGATGCCAGTGCAGGGACGGGTCCGACGGTCCCACCGGTGACCCCCCTGTATGGTATGCCGCAGTCGGAGAGGGTTCCTCTTGCCACGATCCTAGGGGTAGGGGAAACCAGTCTCCTCGGCGGACCAAACACCGCTGTGGCACCTGAGTTGGGGGCACACCCAGGGCATGCTCTGAATCTAACCTCAGCTCAGATGGCGCAGACGGCCGCCTTCTTCTCTGCAATGCTGAACCAGGAGTTCACTCCTGAGGACTTGGTAGGCAGGGTCGCATCGGCCCCCAGGCAACCATCCCCAATCAGCAGGGATGGAGCTGGAGGCACGAGGCGGACCGCCGCCAGGAATGCTCAAAGGAAAGCAAGAAGGACGGCACAGGCGTATACACATGTACAAAGGCGCATTACCACCGGCAACCCAGAGCCACCTGTCCAGCAGGCGTTCTCCATTCACACAACAAAATCAGCGCCTGGAGAGCAGGGAGGCTTATCTCGAGGGTTACAGGAGCGAATGAGGCCCAGGGAGCCCATGTCAAAACGCTTGGGAGAAAAGCCAGGCGGAGTTTTCTCCAGGCTGACACCGGCGGCCAGGGAGCAGTCAGCCCCTGGTTTATCCCAAAGCCTGCAGTCAAGGCTCAACTGGGGGCAACCGCTCGAGTCTAAGTACCACCAGGGTGAGAGCTTCTGTCACTCTCAGAGGAAAAGACCCAGGCAAGTCTCCCCAGAGACAGAAGACGAAGCAGCAAGCAGGCCGCCTCCAAGGCACCGCTCCCCCAGTATGAGGAAACCGACCCATAAACAATGGGATTCTCACGGTAACCAATCTGGGGAAAGCAGGTCACGATTGGTCGGCAGGCCCACAAAAACCCCACTTCATCCTGAGGTACAAGAATTACCTATTCCAAAAATTAAAATGCCCACCATTAAGTTTGATGGGACAACAGACCCAGAAGACCACCTGGCGGCGTTTGAAAGCCATATGGGCATGTACGACGTAGATGATGCCATTTGGTGCAAAGTTTTCCCAACCACCCTGGTAGGGCTCGCACAAGGATGGTTCAGGGACCTCCGCCAGGGGTCAATCAAGTTCTTCATAGAGTTGGCCGAGATCTTCCTCGAACAATACGCTGGGAATAAAAGAAGACGCCTCACTCGTTTCGATCTCATGACCCTGAAGCAGAAAAAAGGTGAAAGTGTGAGGGAATACCTGAGGAGGTTTGATCTATCCTACTAGCAGGTCAAGGAGATCGATGATTCCACCGCCGCCTACGCCCTGACAATCTCCCTACTCCCAGGGGAAATGAAAAACCAGATGATCAGGGCCCAGCCAGAAACCTTGGCCATGGCCAGGAAAATTGCGGAAGGGTTCATTCTGCAGGAGGAGTTCCACGGCCTGACGGATACCCCTGCAGGCCAAACAAGGCCTCAAGGGGGACCGCAGGGTGGACGTGGCAGAAGTGAGCCAGGCAAGCAGAGGGAAGAGGGAGACACTCCCAAGAAGGAGCGCACTGTCTACCAGCCCAGGTTCGACAGTTACACTGCCCTGAACAAATCCAGGGCGGAGATCTTCGAACTGGAAAAAGAAACTGCCAAGTGGAATCGCCCGAACAAACCTCGCAGCCCGAAAGGAGACCCCAAGAAATTCTGCACTTTCCACGACTGCATAGGCCACACCACTGAGGAATGTCGTCACCTGAAAGATGAAATCGAGAAGTTAGTCAGGAACGGATGGTTGGCCAGCTATGCAGCCAAGAATAAGTCTCAGAAGGAAGTATCCGAGAAACCCGAAGGGTCAGTGCAGAACCGCATGGTGATCCACGTAATTTCAGGGGGCATTGAGGGCCAGCTCAGTCGAAGAGGCCAAAAAAGACAAATGCGTGAACTAAGGAACCAAATCTGTTATGCTGAGAAGGCAGGAAGTCCAAGAGGAGTGACATTAAACATCACCCCTGATGATGCAGGGCGCGTAGTATACCCGCACAGTGATCCTTTGGTGCTGTCCCTCGAGATCAGCAACCACATTGTGCGGAGGTGCATGGTAGACACTGGCGCATACACAAATCTACTGTACAAGGATGCCTTCGAGAAAATGGGCCTGGAAAAAAGGCACCTACGACCTGCCCCCGGATCGTTATACGGATTCAGTGGAGCAGGCGTGCTGCCCATGGGAGTCATAGACCTACCCGTAACCTTTGGGGAAGGCTCTACTGCCAGAAACGTCAGGGCAACCTTTGTTGTTGTGGATGCAAGATCTGCCTACAACGCCCTAATTGGCAGAGCCACCCTGGACGAAATCGAGGCGGCCATATCCATCAGGGCCCTCACCATAGCGTATGTCACTGATTTCGGGCTAGAAGGAAAAGTGCGTGGGGACCAAGAGTCAGCCAGACAATGCTACTCCGTGGCCCTGCAAGAACACGAAAAAGAAAGGAAAGGAAAAAGAAAGGCTGACAGTTCCCCCAGCAGGGAAGGCGAGATCCCAGCCGAGCATCAGACATCCGACCACCTGGAGCCAGGGGGCGAAAGCATGCTGGTAGACTTAGAGCTAGGGAGGCAAGTCCTAATAGGAGCTGACCTGGAGGAGTCCTACCAGACTGAACTGATCAAACTGCTGAAAGAAAACAAAGACGTATTCGCCTACTCGGCAGACGAGATGCCCGGCGTTGATCATCATGCATCGTTCACAGGCTGAACGTAAGCATGGACGCTCGCCCTATAAAACAGAAAAAGCGAAATATGTCCGCAGAAAAAGACGCGGCAATCAAGGAGGAAATTGACAAGCTCTTGAAAGCAGATTTTATTGAAGTCTGTGACTACCCAGAATGGCTGGCGAATGTAGTCATGGTCAAAAAATCGTCAGGCGCATGGAGAATGTGCGTGGACTTTACAAACCTCAACAAGCCCTGCCCTAAAGACTGCTATCCGCTCCCCAGAATCGACCAGCTGGTGGACGCCACCAGTGGTTATACCATGCTGAGCTTCCTAGACGCCTTTTCAGGGTATCATCAAGTATACTTATGGCAGCCGGACAGGGTGAAGTGTGCTTTCATCACCAGTTCAGGCACCTACATGTACAAGATGATGCCATTCGGGCTTAAAAATGCAGGGGCCACATACCAACGCTTGGTTGACAAGGTGTTTGAGGGACAAAAAGGCAGAAACATTGAGGCGTACGTCGATGACGCCATCGTAAAAAGCAAAGAAGACAGAGAACACCTGATAGACCTGCAGGAGACCTTCTGCTCCCTGCGCGCCTACAAAATGAAACTCAATCCGAAAAAGTGTACGTTTGGGGTCCGCTCTGGTAAATTCTTGGGGTTCTTGGTCAGCTCTCGAGGAATAGACGCCAACCCTGAAAAAATTCAGGCAGTCCTAGACCTTCCTGAGCCCAGAACCATTAGAGACATCCAGCGCCTGACGGGCCGCATGGCCGCCTTGGCATGGTTCGTCGCCCGATCAGCGGACAAGTCTACTCCTTTCTTCAAGATACTGAAAGGAAACAAACAGTTCAAGTGGGAAAACGAGCAGAGGGAGGCCTTCGAGCAATTGAAGGACCATCTTAAAAAGCTCCCCACCCTGGCAAGACCAGTAGCAGGGGAAAAACTTTTTCTCTACATTGCAGTAACCAATATAACTGTCAGCGCAGTCATCTTACGGGAAGAGGCAGGCACCCAGCAACCTATATACTTCGTAAGTCATGCACTGGGGGCAGCCGAGAAAAATTACCCGATGGTTGAAAAAGCCGCCTACGCAGTCATAATTGCTGCCAGAAAACTCAGACCTTACTTTGACGCGCATCCGGTCGTGGTCCTCACCGACCAACCGCTGGAGAAAGTGTTGGAAAAATTTGAAAAATCAGGGAGATTACTGAAATGGGCGATCGAGCTGAGTGGGCTAGGGATATCTTACCAGCCAAGAACAGCAATCAAAGCCCAAGCCTTGGCAGATTTTCTGGCTGAGTGCTCCCATTCAGGGGAAGAAGAGACCCCTGCCGAGGAGTGGGTCGTGCATACTGATGGATCCTCGACATCCAATGGCGCAGGCGCAGGCGTCGTGCTGACCAGTCCAGGGGGGGCTGACTTTGAGCATGCACTCAGGTTTGTCTTCCCGGCATCTAATAACGAAGCAGAGTACGAAGCAGTACTCGCAGGCGTCAGACTAGCCAAAGCCGCAGGGGCAGAACGGATTGTCCTGGCGACAGACTCCCAGCTCATCGCCAACCAAATCAATGGTGAATACGAAGCAAGGGACCAGGCAATGGCCACATACCTGGAAATGGTGAAAGGAGAGTTGTCAGGCCTGAAATCATATGAGATCAAACAGATCCCCCGCTCCCAGAACAATCGAGCAGATGCCCTGTCGAAACTGGCAAGTTCCAGTCTACAGGACATACGGAGGTCAGTATGGGTCGACGTCTTGCATGAGAAATCCACAAGCCCCTGTCGGGCAATTAGCACCGTGGAAGAAGGTCCGGAAAGCTGGATGACTCCCTTCATCCAATTCAAAAGACATGGTGTCCTGCCATCAGACGCAACACAAAAAAGGAAAATACAGGCTAGAGCAGCCTGGTTCATACTCATTGAGGGAGAACTTTATAAGAAATCTTTTACTTATCCCCTGCTCAAATGCCTACGGGCAGATCAAGCTGCTGAAGTGTTGGAAGATATCCACTCAGGGATTTGTGGGCATCACATCGGAGGGAGATCCCTAGCCCACAAAGCCCTAAGGGCAGGCTACTACTGGCCCACCATGCTGGCGGACGCCAAGAGCCTGACCCAGAAATGCAGAAAATGCCAACTCTTCGCCCCGACAATCCATGCCCCGGCCCAGGAGCTCAGGCCAATCCTATCCCCCATCCCCTTCGCTCAATGGGGAATGGACATACTAGGACCCTTCACGGTGGCCACAGGGGGCAGGAAATTCTTGATCGTCGCCATTGATTACTTCACCAAATGGGTGAAGCCGAGGCAGTACCCAACATTACTGAGCCGGCGGTCAGAAAAGTAGTCTGGCGCAACATTATCACCAGGTTCGGCCTGCCAAAGATGTTGGTGTTCGACCATGGCAGACAATTTGATAATGATCCTCTAAGAGTCTGGCTAGAAAGCCACAACATCACAGTCGCCTATTCAGCTGTCTGTCACCCTCAAACCAACGGACAGGCAGAAGCAGCCAACAAACAAATCTTAAATGGCCTGAAGAAAATGGTGGATAACTGCAAGGGTAGGTGGGCTGACGAACTTCCCAGTATACTCTGGTCAATCCGAACTACCAGAAAAGAGTCTACAGGCCAGACCCCGTTTGGTCTGGTATATGGGGCAGAGGCATTATTACCAATTGAGGCAAGGATCCCTTCTCTACGCTCCCTGCAGTACGACCGGGCTGAAAACGAAGCTGCAATGGTCGAAGCCTTGGACCTAGTAAATGAGTTAAGGGAAGAAGCCAGTGCCAACATCGTTGCCTACCAGCAACGAATGAGGAAAACCTTCAACACCAAAGTCCGTCAAAGGAACTTCCAAATGGGTGAGCTGGTTCTGAGAAAAACACAGGCGGTTGGAAAGTCAAGAGAACATGGAAAGTTAAGTGCCAACTGGGAGGGTCCATACCAAGTGACTCAAGTCCTGGGACCAGGCACATACAAAATCGCCAACCTTGAAGGGCAAGAGCTGCATGCCCACTGGAATGCGGACACCTTGAAGAAATATTACGTCTGAACAAAATTCGAAGATAGTTTTTTATTTTTGCTAAAAACAAAAGGCGGAGGACGGTCAAAGAATGTCGACGGCTCCGACCACCCAAAATGTCGCAAAATTTATAAAGAAATGAGAAAGATTCAGATTTATACTCGTTGCCTGTTCACACTCGCGTTCTTCACACACAAACGAGCAGGGGGCAATAGGGGGAGGCCCCCCTGTTGCCAAAATCGGGAAAAATGACCCCCCCCCCCCCCAGCAAAAATCCAAGGCCACCCTGCTTACCTCTGGGCAGGCAGGGGGCAGGCCCCCTGGACTTTGAACAAAAAGCCAGGGACAGGCCAAACTGACAAGGACTGGGGGCAGGCCCCCCAACCTTGTATAAAAAACGCAAAGGTCACCCTGCTTACCTCTGGGCAGGCAGGGGGCAGGCCCCCTGGACTTTGAACAAAAAGCCAGGGACAGGCCAAACTGACAAGGACTGGGGGCAGGCCCCCCAACCTTGTATAAAAAACGCAAAGGCCACCCTGCTTACCTCTGGGCAGGCAGGGGGCAGGCTCCCTGGACTTTGAACAAAAAGCCAGGGACAGGCCAGACTGACAAGGACTGGGGGCAGGCCCCCTAACCTTGTATAAAAAACGCAAAGGTCACCCTGCTTACCTCTGGGCAGGCAGGGGGCAGGCCCCCTGGACTTTGAACAAAAAGCCAGGGACAGGCCAAACTGACAAGGACTGGGGGCAGGCCCCCCAACCTTGTATAAAAAACGCAAAGGCCACCCTGCTTACCTCTGGGCAGGCAGGGGGCAGGCCCCCTGGACTTTGAACAAAAAGCCAGGGACAGGCCAGACTGACAAGGACTGGGGGCAGGTCCCCCAACCTTGTATAAAAAACGCAAAAGCCACCCTGCTTGCCTCTGGACAGACAAAGGGCAGGCCCCCCCGGACTTTGAACAAAGCCAGGGGCATGCTGTGACAGGCGCGATTAACAACAAGGAAAGAATCCCCGAATTTTAAAACAACTTGCCATAAAAAGCAAAGAGAAATATTCCACAAACAGGACCCATGAAGGGTAGAAGGTCTTTACAAAGTTAAGAAGAAAAAACAAAGTGGCAAATATTACAAACAAACTGGCCATAGCACTGGCTCGGCACGGAAGGGTAAAAGCTTTTATAAAAAAAAGGGCGTCACGTAGCATCCTGGTGAGCGTCGGCATATGCCTCAGGCTGCCTGGTCGCCCGAGCTTCATTCTTAGCGGTATAAAGACTCCGGAAAGAGTCCTCATCAAAGGTAGGGAACATCTCCCCTATCACCTCCATCACCAACTCCAGAGAGGAGTTGGCACCGCTCGCGAAGCTGGCATCCACTGCAGCCTCAGCCTCCTCAGCCAGGGTCTCTTTCTCTTTCGCCCATTCCTCTTTAGCCTGCTCAAAAGACGACTTGGCCTTTGACAGCTGCTCCTCCAAGTCAGTTACTCTCCCCTTCAAGTGCCCCATCTCGGCCAAAGATAGATTGGCTCGGTTCAACGACTGCCGGCTCTCCTTCAGATCAGCCTTCAGCTTGGCAACCTCCTTCACAGCCATCTCCCCTTGCAGCCTCCACTGACCAGCCTGCTTCTTGGCCTCCTCTAACTCGCCCTCTTGCCTTGTCATCTTATCCTTCAAGGAGCTTATCAAGGAGACATCCCTCTCAACCATAGCCAGGCGGTCAGGAGGAGGAGCCCCGGGGGTAATTGTCAGCTCCTCATCGCTCAGGCGGCTGAGAGCCGCCAGTTCGGCAGACGCCAGCATAACCTTAGAGGTACGCTGGATATACTGCAGCACTTGATGAGAAGTTGAGGTCACCATTTTTGTAAGGCGGTCGGCCAAGACAGCTCCGGAGTCAGAAAGCAAGCCTGACACATCCACACTATCACCAGCCGTGTAGTGGAACTCTGTGTTTTCCTCTGGGAAGGGGGTACTTGGAGGATCACGTGCAGGGCGCTTCGCCTCAGGAGTGGTAACATCCGCCTCCAAGTCAACCACGTCAGCACTGGGAGCCTCCCTGTCCCTTTTCCTCTTCAGCTCCAAAGGGGCGCTCTCCCCTGTCCCCTCGAAATTCCCAGGCTGCGTTCCCTGCGAAGCCCGAGGTCCAGCCGGAGAGGCACCCTGCTTCTGACTGGGGGAAGGTGTGGCTCCAGAAGTAACCTCCGCCTCCCCCTCATGGGTGCTAGGGGTGGGAGTCGCCTGCCTCGACGAAGGCAGCCGGGGTGGGAGAGGTAATCTTCGACCAGCGGCGAAGTCTTTGACAAGCTTCATAAGGGCTTTGCTGCCCTTCCTAAAATTCGCAGGGAGGGTAGGACGCTTTGAAAGAACAACCAATTCCTCGCTCAGGCCCAACCGCCTGACCTGCTTCTTTGTCCAGCGCCAAGTATAGGAATCTGCAGAAAGGGAAAGGCGGTCATCTAAAGAGCAGGGAGAAATAAAGTCTCTGGAAAATCGTGACAACAAAAAATCCCTAGAACTACCTTCAAGGCCAGGAATCAGGCCCATGGGAAGCAAATACTCGTCTGTTGTAATGAGCTCCGCGTGGGGGAGCCAGAAGGCAGGGCCAAAGTTCCCATGTTTATCCCCCACAATCTCAAACTTTTTTTATCAAAATCTCCTCCTTCGCGCTCAGCCTGACCTCTAGGGCCTTCCCCCCAACACTTGGGTGGTACTCCTCGCGCGTCTCCATGCGGGTGTGGACATGGTTCCTAAAATGTCTAGGAATTTTCCACCCTGACGCGCTATGAATGTATATAAAGTTATTTTTCCAGTCCTTTAGGCTGCTCAGAGCCGGCCAGACCAAGGCATACTTTTTCTGCCTCTGCAGAGACCAATAACCAGGGGAGCCATCCCCCCCAGACGAAGACACCATTTGAAGACCGACCATAAAACGAAGGGCGTCAATATAAGGCCCCTCGCCATGGAAAAGGCAGGTCCAGGTGTAAGCAACTAAAGATCTAATGGCAGTTGCAGTCAGCTGGGCGATAGCAACATTCATCCTCCTGAAGGTTTCCTCCAGGAAGAGGTGCAGTGGGAATCGCAGGCCAAATTCCAAGGCCTTGTGGTAGACGGCCACACACCCTTCTGGGGGACAACACACTATGTCCCTTTCCCCAGGGATTACAACCGTGTACCCTTCCCCGAAATTGTAAAATTGTTCAATGGCCTTAGCAGCGTTACTCTCCAAAATCAGGTCCCTGTTCTTGGCCTCAGGGTAGGTCTTTAGGGGAACCACATACTTTTTCTTGTCCAAGAAATAGGTCCTCCCCCTCTCCCTGCGGATGAGGGGGCCGGCGACCCTGGAAGGATCCACCTCAAGGGCCTCGTCATCGGAGTCGACCACATCAAAGGGAGCTGGTTCGGGTGACTCAGCACCCTCCCCCCTGTGATGTTCGTCCTCCTCCCTAGGACCAACCCCAGAGGAAGAAGCTATGTCACGCCGGCCACCATCGCTGCCCCCAGTTCCCCGAGCAAAGAACTAAAAGAAAGGGGACGGACTCGCGACATATTGGCTATGGAAGGGAAAAAAGAGGAGAGATTTAAAGAAGTTCTAACCTAAAGACGCCGATAAAGTCGCCGGAGACAGTGATAAAAAGTATTCCTTGCTCCTCGAAGAAATGCTCGGCAAACGAAGAAGATTCAGGAAGTGTAAGGAGTTTGAGATATCAGGAAAGGTAAAAGAGGAAAATGAAGGGGGAAAAGGGTTTATATAAAGCCCAAGAAGTCCAAAAGGCGGTCCCCTGACAAAACCCTCAACAGTCATCCACGTGTCGCACACTGGACACGGACTGTTCGCCCTTTCCAAGAAGGGCCTCGAGAGACTAAAAATGGCAGAGAGAAAGGTCAACCGACGACGTCATTCTAGCATTCAAAAAAAAATAAAAAAAAAACTGATTAACTTTCATTTCATTAGCCAAGAAGGGGAAAAGTTACATCTGGAGACAGATACGAAAAGAAAAATACATAAGGCCCAATAATTCCGGCCTGAAAGAAACCAAACACCCTGCTACGAAGGCCTAGTCGTCGTCCAAATCTGGGGAATAATCCCCAGGACTGCCTGGGCTCCAGAGATCCGAGCCCCAATCCCAGTCTGGGGAATCCTGGAAAGGATCATCAGGAGCACCGTCTTCATCCTTGTCGCTCAGGCAGCCAAGACCCTCACTGTCATCAGAGTCATGGCTGCTGTCCTCCCAGTCCCTGCCAAAGGGAACGGACCGGGATTCGTCGCAGGTGCGACAACCTGTCTTCTTCACAGGCGAAGAGGGACCTGACGCCAAGGAGGAATTAGTGTCAGAGAGGTTTGAGTAAAATTGTTCGGGGTGCAGCCACGGAAAGCACTCGTGGCATCCCCTGTCAAAACAGCCCCCTCCCTGGGGGCAACGCCTGAACCTAGGCGCAGCAGGAGGTGAGGACCTCTTGAGGCGCTTGCCCATCCTAACAGAAGCCTTCTTATCCGTCCGGCGGGAATAAAGCCGTGAACGGCGACTACGGCGGACAGCCCGATACGCAGCACGAGCATATTGGAGCCTCCAAAACCCTCTAAAGATAAAAGTAACATATCTAACTCCAGGGCGGGTTACAAATTTTTTAATCCAAACCATGATTAAGACGAAGAAAGTGGAAGGATTGAAGATAAGCTAAGCAAAAAAGTGGAGGAAGCTGGGGTTTTATACAAGAGAAAACACGGCATTAATGACACTCCAACCACCCTGGAAGGAGAGCCACCAATCGGGAACTCTTCACGGTTCCCAAAAATCCACCTAGAGGAGAAGTGTAATCATTGCAAAAGGCACTCTCAACTCTTTGCATACTTGACGTGAGCAGCGTTACGTCCCTTGGGAAAGTGCAAAACATTAAATGATGTGGCAGACATGGAAGTCAACCTCCCTCCAAGCAAGAGTCGCCAGCAGAAGAAAAGCCTTACTTCCCTCCTACTGACGAAGGCCAATTGATTGGGGTCGGCCGCCTGTCAAGTAACAGCCTGCCGGGCAGGCCCTAGGATGGTTCCTGTCAAAGCTCAAAAGACCAGTCCCTAGCAAGAAACTGAAACAGAAGCATTAAGCGCCAAGGACGGCCGTCGGCTGCTGGGACCATAAGCCATCCCAGCCTGCTGGAACCTAGTAGCCGCTGCCTGAAATCCGCCTGCCCTGGGGAAGTCCCTGGTCGACAGGTCCAGAACCCCCAGGGGCCCTCCCGTCATTTCGCCTAAGGTAATTAGGAATGGATGGATGAGAAGCCGCCACTTGTCACTTCTCTACCCAACCATTCCGCTCCCACTTCTCTCTCTTGTGGGAAGGTATAAATACCTCCCCATTTCCCACATGAGGGGGGTTGGATTTTCTCTCTCTAGAACTCTTACTCTAAAATTGCCGCCTAGTTCCTCACGAACCGGGTTTTCTTAAGGCATTCACGGACTGACTTAGGCATCGGAGAGGGTTCCCTCGGACAACCTCCGGGGCCCTGTGCGTTCATTGTGCAGGGAGCAGGCCTACTCCGCTGGGAAGGTCCGACCAAAGGAGTGAGATGAAGGAGAGGTCCTAAGGAAGTCGGACGATCGATTGTTCACTAGCAATTCAATTACAGAGCCCGGATCCAAGGCCGGGTGAATTGTTTCCGTGACCGGAACAAATTCAATAATCGATAACTAAAATATCAGAAAAATATTAAATTATTAAAAATCATCAAAAACATCATTTTTACTGAATATAAACATATATTACTTGTTTAGGCCGAATATTACGATTTTACCAAGTAATATGACGATTTAATCGTTAATCTCGTAAAAGCGATAAAAATACCGAAACATACAAATTTTCAACTTTTAAAATTTTCCAGATTATATGGCATACATATATTGTCAAAATAAAATTATAATTATAAACATGCAATTACACAAATAAAATCATGCAATACCGAGTAACATCGATGTTACCTCAAGTCCAAATCCGAGTCTACGATAAATTCATCGGCTTCGGGGTCGTCCAAGGATCCTTCAATACACGACATACATGGTACAAAAATACCATGAGAAAACTTAAAAGAATCAAGGTAAATAACGATCGGAAATAACATCGATTATTACCTTAACGAAGGGAAAAGATAGACGATTAATTTGGAGATTAAAATGGGACGATCAAGACTCGATTTTGAGACAAATCTAGGCTGGAAAATCTGCTGAAACTCAAGGCCAAAGGAGAGGAAAAAGGTGATGAATAATTTTTCTTTTTTAAAAGAATGAATGAAGGGAGAATGAATGGTTTTTGCTTAAATGGAACTAATAATGAGGGTGATGAAAGCTATGTGAAAATAGTCACTATGTGCCAGCCAAAGATTAGAGGAGGAGTGTGAAAAGTTTGAGTAATAATGCATCAATTCAATGAAAAGAAAATAATCTTACGTTTATGGTTTAACGTGATAAAATGAAACGTATTAATAAAATGTAGTAACATTGTGACAAGAAGCTTTGTCGGTCCAAAATATGGGGAAAAGGTCTCAATTAATTTTTAACTTGATAAAAAGAAGAATCGTAAAATACTTAAAGGTATTTCAAAGAAATTCGAGTAAACCTCACGTAAGAAGATACTTATTTACGAAACTTCGTAATAAAATCATTAATGGCTAACTTTTCGTAAATAAAAATAATTCTAGGTTGAAAATATTATATAAATATATTTAGACACTTGTAGGAAAAGAAATAATTTAAATCCAAGCTTAAAAACGTTAACTCGTAGAAAAATAGAATTCCTCGCGGAAAATTAGTTAGTTTACAAAGAAAATCCAATAAATAGATCTAAAAGAATTAAAACCTTTTAAAAATAAAAATGAATATCATTAAACTCGAAAATGAAATTAAAGTTGGAAAAATGATGAAACACAAGCCCGACAGTGACAGAGTTATGACGAAGGCATAACAGAAAAGATAAAAATGCTAGGAAAATAGCGGGTGTTACATACAACGAGTAGCACGAAATCGGGACCGAGAACAGTCCCTCACGCGAGTCGCACGGGCCTTGTGCGAGTCGCATGGTGGCGCGAGTCGCGCCCTTCTCGCGCGGGTTGCGTGGATCCCTGAAAATCGTGACATAAAATCGATTATTTCCTCTTAACTCGATTAACAATAATTCTTCAAACTTTTTTAGGCACATTCCGAATATTTGATATCGATTCCATAATCGAACATCGAATATAACGAATATCGCAATTTTAAGTCGAGTATAAATTATGCCATATTTGTACGCGATTTAATAAAAGTGTCGATTTTCTAAAACACCTCGAGAACAGTCCGCCATGCGAGTCGCACGCGTCCTGTGCGAGTCGCGCACCCTTCGCGCGGGTCGCGTGGTACCCTGAAAACCGCAACGTAAAAGGCTATTTTCGCCCTATTCAATATCTTGTCTTTAACGAAACAGCGGGCTTTTCAACATATTCCAAATCTCGATAAATATTTTCTTGACCTCGGTCAACGCGTGCTTAATCCATCACGTGCCATACTACTTTTCAAAATCATGCATCATATTTCGTCCCATCATTCCATGTTAGTTTTAAACTGTTATTATCGTTATACCGTTACTAACATGTTTGTTTCTGTTTGTCGATTTATTTCCGTTGTTTATTTTATTGTACTAAAATAAACCCGCATGATAAAATACAACTTTGACGTTAAATTTAGTTGCATTAAATCGACCTAGCAACCCATTCAATTATTCACATGTTTAGGCAAAATATTGTTTGCATAACATTTTCATCGTTCTACTAACACGCGTATTAAAACGTCATTCGATATCTTAGTAGAGGCCGCTAATGTGCGGGCGGGGTTGGGTGTTCTTTGCGAACTTCCCAACACGTACCCTCATCCCTTACTCAGAACCTCGGTTTCCGGATGCCCGAAACCGTTGGCGCACGAGAGTCATTCAATACACGGTATCCGATAATGTCGGTATCGGTATCAAATGCAAAGGGACGAGCCCAATAAACTGTTACATCCAAATGGGCCATACTTTGTGCATGGCCCACTACAACATAGAGTGGGTTCGAACGGGCCCGAACTCCCACAAAGTTCGGTGGCGACTCCATTTCGATTTAAATTTCAATTCGACCCATCTCATATGGATCGGAGATTCATTCGCTTCCCCAAACCCGCGCGTGGCCGCGTCGGGGTGGACCTATGTCATGTCCACAATTCTCTATAATGCTTCTCCCCTTAATAAAACCACCCAGAGTTGGGGAAATTATGTCAGAAAGCACAGCAGATAATCTTGAGCAAAGAATCTTTGAAATAGCCTTATAAACCACATTGCAGCAGGCAATTGGTCTATATTGTAGTACACTCTTGGGTCTATCTATCTTAGGAATGAGAGTAACAGATGTAGTATTTAGTTGTTTGGGTAAATGCCCAGACTTAAAGAAATCAGAAATCGCATCTGTAACTTCTTCGCCAACAATACTCCAAGAGTCTTTAAAGAACTTACTTGAATATCCATCTGGACCCGTGGATTTGTCATCAGGAATGCTGAAAACGGCCTGTTTAATTTCCTCCTGCGATACTGGTTGATCAAGGATAGCATGATGCTGTATACTACAGACCTGTCCCTGATCAATAATCTTCTTTTTAACAGCTGTGGTACTAGCATTGGTACCCAATAATCCTTGATAGAAACGCAAGAAAGCTCCCTGTATACTCTCTTGATCAGTGTGACAGATGCCATGCTCGTCCAAAATCTGGTGAACCTCATTAATCGATCTTCTAGCTTTTAAGGTTCCATGATAATATGCCGTGTTCTGATCCCCTTCCTTAATCCAGATACATTTAGCTCTTTGCTGCAGATATTCAGTTTGTGCATTTAACAGGAACGAGTATTCATCATGTGCTGCTTTTTCCTGGCCTCTTAGTATCATGTCAGCAGGATTAACCAATAGTTCCTTCTGCAGCTGAATTAGCCTCACTTGAGCCACACCCGTTCTCTTCTCTATATCAGAAAACTGGGATCTGTTAAGAGATTTGAGTACTCTCTTAAGCATTTGTAGTTTATTCACAACACAAAATTGCTTAGTTCCAACCACATTCCTTCGCCAATCTTCAGAAACCAATTTGTCTTGTATAGTTTGTGAGTCTAGTGTAGAAAATGTTTTCGAAAACCCGGTTTTGAGGCTAGTGCGCAAGTGTTTACTTTCCCTTTCTAGTGATATGAATCGATTCTTGGACTTTAGTCTAGTAGAATGACTTTAAATCAATAGTTTCGTTGGTTTCTTACCTTGAGTCCACCTAGTCTACTAGGAATTTACTATGGGATTTGCATTTTGACCACTTTCACCACCCACGGAGTGAAAAGGCCTTGGTTCCCGAGTCCCGTCTCTTAGGTAACCGTGTTCGAAATTATTTGATTAGTCCAAGTTTCCCCCTTTTTGTGGGTTTGAAGGGAAGGCGCCCCCGACTTACCCATTTCCCTACCTTCTACACATTTTCTACAAATAAGTTGCAATTTGTTGAAGTTTCATGCTTGGTTTCAAGAAATGCCTACAACACAAAATTTGGCCAAAAGGGCAAACCAAGAAAAAGAAAGAAAGAAGGAAAAAAAAGGGCACGACAAATCAAAAACAAAATAGAAAAGAAGAAAAAGAAATGGCATAGCAAATCGAAAGCAAAATACACAAGAAAAATGCCAAGAAAATCACTCCACAAAAAAAAATTCTCACCCCCTCAAAAATAAGCCTTTTACCGACTGTTATTGTGAAGAGCCTACCAAAGGACCGAGTCCCTAGGAAGGATGATAGCGGTAATGGTCGGTCTTCCCTCACTTTGCAACCATATCCACGTTTTTACTTGGACTAGTTGGGCTATTTTTGAGTATGGGACGACCCTCTTGGCTTGTCGCTATAGGGGGCGGGGTTTCACTTTACCTACAGTGTCGACTAACTCCGCGGTTCATCCTTTTTCCATCCCGCCTATCGTCCCGTAGTACGTTCTTAGAAGGTTAGAAGGACCTAGTTAAGTTACCAACGTTTTTATTGCTTTGTTGTCATACTATTAGGATTTTGTCCATTTCGGTTTGTATTACTAGCTTTGGAACGTTGTCACTTGCCTTGAGTCCTTAACCGGTGTTTCTTTCACCGCTTTGTTGAGGGAAGCGGTATTTGTTTCTTCTTGGATGTAACTGTTTGTTTGTTTTGTGTGTTTATGTGTTTTCGTGTTCGGTTGTATCCGCAGTTTTGTCGCAAGACCTTACTTGCCTTGCGGAGAGCACTTTTCCTCTAAGTGTTCTCACGTGAGTTGAAAGGGTGTAGGGTGCGCTAATACCCGCTCGGTTAGTAGTCTAGTATCTTTTAGTTTTTAGTTTATTCGTGCTTACTCGAGGGCGAGTTAGGGTTAAGTGTGGGAGAGTTGATAAGTGTGTTTTATAGTGCTTATTTCTTGTGTTTGGTCTCGGTTTCTCTTGTGGAATCGCTCTTTGGAGCGGTTTCGAGGCTACTTACGCTTCTACTAGCTTGTTTTAGGTTCCTAAGGCCTATCTTGGAGAAATGGAACGATTCCGACTCGTTTCCGATGCATATGGAGCCAATGAAGAGAAGCGACGATGACTCGGTGGCTTAGACTTGATCCCGAGTCCCATGGAACCCACTTGATGATATCCCGAGCACCGAGCATCGATAAGAAGCCTAGGAAGAGCAAACAAGGACCCATCCCGGTCGGGAACACATCCATCACGACTAGGATGAATGACAAAGAAAGACGACCCACTAACAAGCCTTCCCGGTCGGGAACACCTCTTCCCGGTCGTGATCATGACCTTCCCGACCGGGAAGGACCCAGATCAGCCCCGTTTTCACTTTTTCGCCCCCTTGATTATGGAACCCTATATATACCCCCCTCTTGTATTGTTTTAAGCACCATACATTACTCTACACTACTTCCACTAAACCCTAGACTAATTTAGGTTAGATTAGCTTAGATTAGTGTAGATTAGTTTAATCTCTCCTTAATTAATCCTTAATCTTAGTAGTTACTCTTGTATTAAGGAATTTCTTGAAGAAGCTACCAATCTTGACAACATTGGTGGAGGTTTTGGGTTTTCTTTATATACAAGTTTTCATCTTTTTATCTTCTTGATAGTTTGGTATAATCTTTCTCATCTCTTTTACTTTAATCATTATTGTTATTCAAGTTCAAAATCTTTATCATTTATTCATTGTATCCTTGTTTGTTTATCATTATGAATGCTCTTGTTCTCATGTTGGTTTATTTTGTTAATGTTAGTGTTAGTTTAGATATGAGTGAGTAGATTCTTGTGGGGTTAGTAGGGGGATTGGGTGTTGATTATGGGTGGTTAGGGATTGATTGTGGGTAAAGGTTGAGTCTTTGTTACTAGTCACTTGTTAACCATGCTATGTGTTTGTTGAAATGCTTGTTAGAGTAGTAGTGGCCATGCTTCTCTAGCTTGTTTCCTTCTTCTCATTGTATGTATAATTGGTGGTTGAATTCTCTTGTTTTGGGTAGCATCTTACTTGAGTTTTTGGGTTCGTCTTTGACGCGAGAGCGCAGATTTACCTTAGTGACTAGATGAAACCTACACCCTCAATTTCCCCACTAGCCTTATACAGCTATGAACCCGACCTAACCCTACTCTTCCCCTTATTGTTTTCTTCTTAATCTCCTTAGTCATTGTTCCCCTAGTTTATTGTTTCATCTTAGTGTTAGTTGTATCATTTAGTTCATATTATACCTAGTTCATTCTTAGTCATAGCTTTCTCACCTTCATTGTTTTAGTTTGTTTAGCCTAGTGACCTAGTCAAGTTTTTAGGTGAAACTTAGTCGAAACCCTCTTTACCGTCTCCGTGGATCGACCCAACTTGCCCTAGCTACTAGTTAGGATTAGTTGGTTATTATTTGATCGGTGGGATCCACGACAAATCCTCTCGTCACCTTGATAGACCGAGAAGGCTCGATCAAACCTAATGTCTCTTGTAGCCAAACCTGCACGAATCACAACATAGTATCAAACTTTCGAACTAAGGCAAGTTTCGAAAGGAAAAAATATAGTACCCCGACGTACCTGCAAAATAATTCTAGAACCCCGAAAGGGAGCACGATGTATCCGTGCACGGGTGTCGAGACCCATGATAAGCTCACCCAGAATGAGCAGAGAGGGCGATCTCCCATGTTCCATCCCCATCACAACATCCAAAACTCAAGGACTACCCCAGCCTTCATGCACCGATGCATCTTCAAAAAGATAATAACATGCCACCGAAATATTAAGAACCCGTTTACGAGGCAAAGGCGAAATATCACGAGAGCCTTTCTGTGAGAATGCCTTAACAGGTAGCTTTAAGTCAATACCACCTTCCCCAAAGAAAGCATTAGCCTCCTCCAACAAAGGGATGTCCAAAAAATGACGTAATCGTTCCACGAGAGCATCACCTCCAATGGGTATACAAGGTCGAACTAAACACCACCCACCTATAGCATCTAGTTCCTCAGGGAGAGGACAAACATTGCCTCCCGAGAAAGCGAAAACGTGGTTCTTAACACCCCAAAAGTGAGAACATGCCAACAAAAAGTCAACTTGCACTTTAACCTGCTTTAGTGCGGTAACAATAGACAAACCGTCACCTGGCAAAACATAAAGGTCACCTTTCCTAAGACGACCCATCCACCCGGTTAAGAGACTCCCAAAATCCGACATGACTCCAAATAATACAAGGAAGCTATAAAAACACTAAGGGTAATCTAATATGTCTAAGATGAGCATCCATAACCCGCATATATAGCCTTAATCGCACAACAATTAGGAAATTACGAAAAATTTCCATAACCGAGAATTGGGCCGCTTGAAACCAGGCGCCCCAAGACCGGGCCGCCCGAGCCCAAGCGTCCCAGAATCAGGCCACCCAATCCCAGGCGTCGATACCCTTGACCTTCAGCCTCGTAGTGTCTGAATCCTATGCTGTCAGCCGTACTTTACCCCGTCAGCTATCACTTGACAACCCTCGGACGTCAGGAACGACCTCCTGAAGTCACTCGACCCTTTTTGCAAAAGTCGAAGCGTCGATTATAAGTCCCGTGCGGGAATGAAAGGTCCATGCAGACAACACGTTCTCGTCCACCGGATCCACCAGACTTAGACATTTTTGTTTTATTTTTTTAGAGGGATACCCCACTTAGGTGTGTTGTAGCCCCAAGTGGCATCATCAGTTCGCGTCTGTGGCCCAGTACGACATTATCATTAAGACATAAAAAGTGGTATAACTTTTTTTCTTCTTCTGTTTCATTTTGAACACAAGCATCGAAACAATCACACTTGTCTCTTAGCACCGAACATGCACTCGGTCAAAATACTTGAAGCTACGAAGCGCTTACATATTTTACACGTCTCGAGTCAAACATTTTAATCGACATAATACTTGATCCAACACTCGGCTCAAACTAACACATTTTAAGAATTCCGAAAAGCATTTTCGTACTCCCATGCAGTCCTAACGCATTCAAAACGTCCTAAGCTACGTCGAAAAGCCAAACTTGGAGTGATTACTTGTCATCTAAGTTAACATTTAAAAAAAACGCAAGACTAGTAAATCAGTCGAAGTACTATAAGTCTAGAACATACAAAATATACAAAATCCAAACATAAATCGAGTTTACAATCTAGGGAGGACCCCTAGAGGCTGCAGCTATAGCCAGTACAAGCTCACCTAGACCATCATCAAAGCCTAGATCATCCAGATCAAAGGTGAGAGACTCAATACCGTCCATACCCGTCATCATATCCAGGATAGCTGTCTCGGGAATTCCTCCGACATCCTCGGTAGCGCCCGTAGCCTGACCCTCATCCTCAACCTCTCTCTCCACTCCGGTCCCGAACTTAGCTTCACCCTGCGCCGAGGTCTCGCCCTGAGTCCCAGCCAACTGCTCCTTAAGCTTAGCAATCTCGTTGTCTCGAGATTGCAGAAATTGCAGCAACCTGGACTTAATCGCCTCAAGCTCGGTCACCCGAGTCTCTAGCTGCCTTACCATATCCGAAACATCCAACAAATACAGCTACCTTTTAGGAAAAGACACAACCAGCCTAATAGAAAACCAGCCCTAGGAAAACACTACTTAGCGATCGAGGTCCCGATGTATCACGGGAAGAGGCAGCAGTCATCCTCGATGCGTAGGCCCGGAAGCAGTTGGCGGCTTGCCATAACCGTTGATGGGAAGCTGTGGACATGACATAGGTCCACCCCGACGCGGCGAAGCGCGGGTTTTGGGGAGGCGTAGAATTTCCATATGAGATGGATCGAATAGAATTTTAAATCGAAGTAGGAGTCGCCACCGAATTTTATGGTTATTCGGAACCATTCGAACCCACTCTATGTCGTAGTGGGCCATACTTAAAGCCTGGCCCATTTCCGATGTCAGAGTTTATTGGGTTCGTCCCTTAGCATATCGATACCGATGCCGACTGGGCGGTTAATCGTATATTGAATGACTCTCGTTGCCAATGGTTTCGGACATCCGGAAACCACGGTTCTGAGTAAGGGGTGAGGGTACGTGTTGGGAAGTTCAGCGAGAACACCCAACCCCGCCCGCACTTAGCGGCCTTTACTAAGATATCGTTCGATTTTGGTGTACACGCGTTAGTTCGACGATGAAATGATATGCAGAGATTATTTTCCTAAGACATGTGAGGAAAAATAAATGGGTTGCTAAGTCGTTTAATGCATGTTAAACTACTAACGTCAAAGTTATTTTAGCATGTGAATTCGTTTTAGTCTAATAAAACGATAAAAAGAAATGAGGGAAAAGTTGCTACAAACAGGAGAAAACGAGTTAGTAACGATGAATAATAATATAGGAAATTGAAATCGAGAAAATAAGAAATTAGTCAAAATCTGAAAATATTGTTTAAAACGTTGTTTTGTATAAAAAACGATGTTCGAGAAAGAATAAAAAAAATAAAAAAAGATGGGTCTCGGCCGAGAGCCGCGCGACTCGCCCGGGATCAATGCGGGTCGCGTGGAGGCCTGGAATCGACAATGTTTTTTGGAAATTTTTTGATTAAATTGCGTATGAATATCGCATAATTCGTACTCGACTTAATATTCTCGATATTCGATATATTCGATAGTTGATTATCAAATATTTAGAATAGTTTTAGAAAAGATGTAAATTTAGAAATCGTTTCGTAAAATAATAAAAATAAACGAACGAAAACTAAAAAAAATGGAATCGGGTCAGACTCGGGCGCGAGTCGCCTGGACCGGGCGCGACTCGCACGCGAGTCTGTCCGTTTTTTATTTTTTTTCGAAAATCGTTATAAATCGCGTACAAATATGAATTAATTTATACTCGGTTTATATTTTCGATATTCGTCGTATTCGATATTCGATTATGAAATCGATATCGAATATTCGGAATGACTTTAGAAAAGGTTTTGAAAAAGTTTGTTTTGAACGAAAAAATATAAAAAAGAACTTTGGACGAAAAGTTGAAAAAAAGGATTTTGAACGAAGAGTTGTAAAAAGGTGTAACGATTTCGTTGAAAACTTAATATAATTCCTTTCGATACGATATTCGATTATATAGAATCGATATCATATTTTAAGAATATTCGATATAGGAAAATAGTTTTAGTAATATCGATATTAGAAAATAAAAGAAAGACCGACGCAAGATCCATAAAAACGAGATGAAGAAGAGAGAAAAGGGAAGAGACGGGTTTGATTTACACCCTCAACCTACATGCTTTGTGTTCTCGGTATAGAGCTCGTCGGACGGTGGCTTAGACACGGGAGCGTCGAGATGATGTGGGTGAGTTAAGGTGTCAGTTTGGAGTGTGTGTGTGGCGTGGAATTCGGCCGGTTCGGACAGGATCGGTTTCGTCGGTTTTTTGGAATTACTTCGGGATTACGTCGGGATTTTGTATGTTGCTTTTTTGGCTGACTTTCTCGGTACTTTTCAGTCTGATTTTTTCGTGTCTCATTGGTTGAAGGGAGGGTCCTATTTATAGGAACCGAGGTGGTCTTGCTTGTGTGACAAGAAGCACCGGTTTGGATAGGAAATACGAGAGTTCGTGAGGGAATAGACTTCTCGTTTCCTAGAGAAGAAGCCAAAGATTCGGCTGGCTGGGGTGATGTCTCGGCTGTTTCAGCCGAGTATTTGAGCTCGGGTGGTATTTTGTTTCGGTTTCCGGATAGAATTCCTACTTGAGATCGAATTCTATCCTTGAACAGATTTGTTTAATATTTGTGAAGGCTGATTTTTTGGGTGTTTGAGTATGAATCAACCGTGTAGTGTCACGGCCAGCTCGTGTGACTCGGGAAAAAATATCTTTGACCGGGTTTGACTCGGTCGCTAAAAGACGATTTTACCCCTGGTGACGGTTTCGACCCAAATTAGTGTTATTTGACTCGAAACGACCCACTGGGCCTGGATTTGAGGTCCGTTTTGTGAGATTTGTACTCCTTAAAATGTCTAAACCAAATGTCCATGATTACAAGCCCATATCCGAGTCTGTCAAAGCACGTTTACGTCCTATCATCATCGGGTGTTTGGCGGGAACTACTATAGACACCTGGCGGTCAAAATGTGGGTGTCTACAGAGCCCCCACTCTGACTGAGGCTTGGACAAGGCAAAAGTCAGAGTAGCTACCAGGTCAATCAAGGATTAAAACCTGGCAGCCTTCCGATCGGGTCGTTTAGGGTCCATTAGACCTGCGCAAAGGGCTCGCCAGCCATAGAATAGAAATTATACCTGGGTTGATGTTGATAATGTCGCGGGAGCTTGCCTAGGAAGCTATGGGTATACCTGTTTGCAGATATATCCTGTCTTAGAATTGCGGAGGAGCTTGCATGAGCTTTTCCACTGGGGAACTTAGAATTTTTGGGAGTCTTGAGTGTACCTGTATGCTGACATAATTTGTATGTAACATTTAGGCGAAACACTGACTCGTGCTGGGGAAAAAGACGATTTTCCAAAAATTTTGAAAATAAAAAGCTGAATTTATTTTTTTTTGCAAAGCTTGGAAATAAGGATGCTTGGGATGACTTTGATTCCTAATCGGATTCTGACACGGATATTAGGATTTCCTTGTATGCCTAGGCGAAGGAGGAAAATTGGTAAAATCCTATTCCTGCGATGACTAGGAAGAGGGATATTCTCTATTATAAATAGAGAGCTTTGGTTCTTTATTTTTCAAATTCCCACCCAAATACTTTCTTTTATCTCGAAATCCCTTAGACTTTTTAGGATAAAATAAAAGAAACTATTCTTACGATGGGTATTGATCATTTGACCGCAATGCTTCATGCGTGGGCCCAGGATTTCCGAGATGAAGATAGAGTCCAATTAACTCAAATGGGAATTGTGGCTTTATTCCCACTTCAGCGACTTAGGGTAGATTCGCATTTTCTTGACGCTTGCTTAGCCTTTTGGGATACTACCTTCCATATTTTTGCATTTCCTCGAGGAGAAATATGTCCTCTTTCTGAAGAGATAGCAGCTATTGGAGGGTGGTGCCCTAATGCTCGTCCTGCTATTCCCCCATTTTATCCCGATCCAAGGAGGAGGCTGAGGGATTTTTTAGGGTTGTCACATGCTGAGACGGCCCGTATGGTGAAAGGAAATTCAGTTTCCCTATTTGACTTGGCTGATAAATTTATGAACCCAGTGGGTGAAAGAATTACTTCTACCCACAGGCGTAGGGCCTTTGCCTTTTGTATGCTGCATAGGTACGCCTTCGAAGGTCGAATGGATGCTGACTCATGCTTAGGTGAGATCAGGCTGATCAGCATAGTTGATCAGATGGAGACAGGTCACAGCCCAGCTTGGCTGATAACTGGGGAGATTATTATGGGTCTTGACGCTAGGAGGTTTGAACCAAATCAACAATTGACAGGGAGCATCCGTCTTTTGCAGGTATTTAATCTTTTTTCCTCGAATAATTGCCCGATTTTCCTGATTTTTTTTTTTTACGGTGATTCGGAATTTCCCGGTTTTTTTCCGAAATCTTCAATTTTCCGGTTTTTTTTGAATTTTTGATTTTGCCGGATTTTTTGAATTTTTACGAAAATTCTTAATTTTTCGATTTTTCGAATTTTCTTGATTTTTCGAAAGTTTTTTACTTTTCGAAAATTTTGCAGACCTGGTTATTCGAGCGTCTATCGATCATGGAGCCCCCGGTGAATACACTCAAATATCGGAGCAACCAGATTGGTTCAAGGTCTCGCCGAATAAGACCAAGTCATCCCGTAACTCAAAAATTTTGGGATGAAGAGCTAACATTTCATGGTGGGCCTTTGATCCGGTGGAACGTCATTTGGTGGTTCCTTTCAAGGCTGACGGGATTAGCTAGGAGAGACAAAGCCCGTTACCTGGTGATTTTGTCTTTGGACTGGACTGTCCATATTTATCCGGACCGTATCTTAAGACAGTTCGGTTCGTTTCAGGAGATCCCTGAGACTGAGGCAATAATTAGCGTTTCGATCCAATTGACGGACGCTATGTGTGACACGTGGCTACAACGCTGGTTCACCCGTGTCATATGGACTATACCTCGCCCTTGTCACACCACTTGGGTTTCTGAATCATATCGCAAATGGACTTCTGAAGAATCCGAGGAGGCCCGTAAAGCTTTGAAGACCGAAGAAGCTCTAGATTTGGCCCGCCGAGAATCGGCCAAGAATAATAGACGGTTCTTCGTGGAGACTCCCAATACCTTTGTTGAGTCAGGGTCGGATTCCAAGTCAAAACCTAAGACTCAGACTAATGAGACTGATGCTAGTGATTTGGAGGGAAGACTCGGACCGAGGACGGCGGTCCGAGATAGGCTAGGCCCGCGTGATAACGAGGTGACCGGGGAGTCGAGTTTGAAGAAACGAGCCCGGGCTAAAGAGGTTCCCTTGGTGATTAGGGAGCGTTCACCTCCACCTCGACGCCGATGGACCGAAAAGGAGGCTAAGGGCAAAGGAAAGGGAAAGATGCCCTAGTTTTTATTATTTAAGTATTAATACTATTTACTTTGTGATGATTTTTTTTTTGATTTTTTTTGTAATTTTATTATTATAAATAAAGAAAGGTTTATTAAAGAACCGTTCCTGTTTTTTCGATTGCAGTGGTTGTGCCCTTTTGAGGGGCTGCCTACGTATCCATAATAAATGGAATCAAACCAAACGTAGTTCAGACTGAATTAATTTGCAATTTCGAAGTACATCAAGACTATTGGTTCAAGATGTTTGAAACAGTAAAATAAATAATTCTAGCTTTTGACTTGTCTTTAAAAGTTTGAAAATAAACTTTTGCAAATGACATTGAGAAAGGTGGGTTAAGGGTAATAGCGCTTCAGCTGGTCCAGGTTAGTTGGGTTGACAAACTCGTTCCCGTCCAGATCCGTTAGCATTACCGCTCCACCTGATAAAATCTTCTTTACCAGATATGGCCCAGCCCAGTTAGGTTTGAACTTTCCCCTTGGGTCCACTGCTAATAAGGCTCGAACTGATTTGAGGACCAAATCCCCTTCTTTGATGTTTCTGGGCCTCACCCTTTTGTTGAAAGCCCGTTGGATTCTCTTTTGATAGATTTGAATATTATTGAGGGCACGAGATCGTCGTTCATCTAAGAGGACTAGCGAGTCATATCGTGCTCGAACCCAATCAGCTTCAGGTACTTGGCTTTCAAGTAGGATTCTGAGTGATGGCACTTCCAACTCAACAGGTTGGACTGCTTCCATGCCGTATGTAAGGTAATACGGTGTTGCCCCGGTCGCAGTACGAATCGAGGTTCGATATCCCCAAAGAGCAAATGGTATTTTGTCGGGCCAGTCTCGATAATTATCAGCCATCTTTTTGAGTATGGTGACAATTGTTTTATTAGCCGCTTCTACCGCTCCATTGGTTTGGGGTCGGTATGGTGGAGATGTATGCCTTTGAATTTTGTATTTGGTCAGCAAGGCTGCTGTTTCAGCTTGAAAATGGGTCCCGTGGTCACTGATGAACTCATGGGGGATCCCATACCGGCATATTATCTTATTTTGAATGAATTTGGCAACATGGCTGACGTTGAGGATACGGTAGGATTCAGCTTCGACCCACTTGGTGAAATAGTCGATTGCTACCAAAATGAAGCAGTGTCCTCCGGTTCCCGATGGGTTTATCTTCCCAATTATGTCGATTCCCCATGTTGAAAATGGCCATGGTGATGTCATGGTGTATAGCAAGGATGGTGGCATATGTTGTACATTGGCAAAAATTTGACAATTGTGGCAATGTCTAACATATTGTTGACAATCGGTTTCCATGCTATTCCAGTAGTAACCGAGCCTCATGATCTTCCGGACCAGCATCTGGGCGTTCATGTGTGGACCGCATTCGCCATCATGGACTTCAGCCATAACTTTTTCGGCGTTGGTTTTGTCGACACATCGGAGGAGAGCCCCCTGTGCTGTCTTTTTGTAGAGTTGCCCATCGTCAGTGCGGATGAACTGGGTTGCCAGTCTTCGCAGGGCCTTTTTGGCTCGGTTGTCAGCTCCGGGTGGATATTCCCTGGTTGCTAGGTATGTCAGTACAGCTTGATACCACGGCTCGGGATCGGGTATCTCGACTTCCTCGATGTCGTGGATATATGCTGGCTCGGACCGTCTTTCGACACAGATCGGCATACTGGTCATATGGTCGGGAATGTTTAGTAAAGATGCCAGTTTTGAAAGTGCATCTGCGAACTGGTTCTCTTCTCGGGGTAGGTATATGTATTCTACCTTGTGGAATTGTTTCTCAAGATCCCGTACTCGTGCTTGGTAGGCCACGAGATTAGCATTTCGAGTTTTCCATTTCTGAAGCGCTTGATTAATGACCAGAGATGAATCACCGTGTACTCGGAGGTTTGTGACCCCTAAGTCGGCGGCGGCTTGTAGCCCGTGGATACATGCTTCATACTCAGCGGCGTTGTTAGTGACGTCAAAGTCTAGCTTGATGGATACGGGAGTATGTTCCCCTTTTGGTGAGATTAGGAGGATCCCGACTCCAAATCCTCGGAAATTGGATGCCCCGTCAAAGTACAAATCCCATGCTTCGGTGTCAGTGTGGAAAATGTCTTCGTCTGGGAAGGACCAAGTGTCGATGTGTCCTTCCTCGGTTATGGGACTGTCAGCGAGAATTCGGCTACTACTCGTCCTTTAATGGCTTTCAGTGGTACGAATTTTAGGTCGAATTCTGCCAACATCAGGGTCCATCTTGATATCCTGCCGTTGAGGATGGGTTTCTCGAAGAGGTATTTGATTGGATCCATTCTGGATAATACCTGTACCTCGTAGCTGAGCATGTAATGCCGGAGCTTCTTAGTGGCCCAGACCAAGGCTAAACATGTCTTTTCGAGCATGGTGTACTTACACTCGTACTCTAAAAACTTCTTGCTGATGTAGTATATGGCTCGTTCTTCGGAATTGACCGTTTGAGCTAGCATAGCCCCCATGGCTGTCTCTGTCGTGGTTAGGTAAAGTGACAAGGGTAAGCCGTGCTGAGGTGGCATTAGGACCGGTGGTGAGGCCAAGATTTCCTTGATTCTATCGAAGGCTGCTTGACACTTGTCATCCCATAGTAATCGTTCTCCTATTTTCAGCTTCTTGAAGATTGGTTCACACACCATGGTTAGCTTTGAGATGAACCTAATGATGTATTGGACTTTTCCGAGAAACCCTCTTATCTCTTTTTCAGTTTTAGGGGGCTGCATCTCGGTGATGGCCTTGATTTTGGCTGGATCGACTTTTATACCTCGTTGGCTAACGATATGACCCAGTAATTTACCAGATGTTACCCCGAAACTGCACTTCTGAGGGTTTAGCCTCATGTTGTATTTGCGAAGTCGGGTGAAGAACTTTCTCAGGGCGGTGATGTGACCGTCCCTGTCTTTGGATTTGACGATCATGTCGTCCACATAGACTTCCACTTCCTTATGCATCATGTCATGCAATAGAGTCGTGGCGGTTCGTTGGTAGGTGGCCCCGGCATTAATGAGACCAAATGGCATAACTGTATAGCAATAAGTACCCCAAGGTGTAATGAAGGTGGTCTTATCCATATCTTCTTCTGCCATTTTTATCTGATTATATCCCGCATACCCGTCCATAAATGATAGAAGGGCATGATCTGCTGTGTTGTCCACCAGTATATCGATGTGTGGCAACGGAAAATCGTCTTTCGGGCTTGCTTTGTTAAGATCCCGAAAGTCTACACAGACTCGAACCTTACCATCCTTTTTAGGGACCGGTACTATGTTTGCAACCCAATCTGGATACTCAGAGACTCGTATAAACCCAGCTTTGAATTGTTTGTCGACTTCCTCCTTGACTTTGAGGGACCATTCGGGCCTCATGCGTCGGAGTTTTTGTTTAACCGGCTTGAACCCTTCCTTGATCGGTATATGGTGCTCGGCTATTTCGCGGTCAATCCCCGGCATGTCCTTGTAGGACCATGCGAAGACGTCTTTGAATTCTTGAAGGAGAACTATGAATTGTTGTTTCTCCTCGGGATCTAAGGATAGTCCTATCTTAAGCATCTGAGGCTCTAAGGTTGTTCCCATGTTCATGGATTCGGTGTCTTCGATTACCGGATTGCGGGATTCCCTTTGCTCTAGTTGCTCGATCAGATGTGGGGGTAAAGATACCTGTTCGTCGGGCTTCTCAATGTCATTGCACATAAAATTTTTGAAATTTTGAAAATGAGACAAGTCGTAAGCAGAACGGTTGTTATTATTGATCATGAATTGAGAAAAGAGCTCGAAAAGAGCTGCCATTTGATCACTAGTCAGTGGCGGGATAGGTAGGGTGCCTGGGACAGACCCCGAGGCACCAGGAATGGCTAAAGGAAGAGGGGGAGTTACAGGACTGACCCTAGCACCAGACTCACTAGACTCAATCCTAGACTCTGACTCGGACTCCGACTCAGACTCAGACTCAGATTCTGGCATCTCTCCTTCTCCTGTGATCAGCTTGTAAGTTTTTCCTTGACTGTCAGTCCATTTGACAGTCTTCCTCCAAGCTCTGGTTCCGAACCCGACCTTCGAGATTAGCTTGGACGGATCAAAGGTGCGACTGCGGAGTATGAGGCTGACTAGCTCCTCCTTCGGCGTTGGAACTGCGAGTTCTTCTCCAAAAAGTAACCCTAGCGCGGGCTCGGCATTCTTAGCATCTTCGGATTGGATGAGAGTGAAGATGTCGTCTGGTATATAATTGCAGTCCTGGGCCAAGTGGGCCCCAGGGCGTGTGGGCCGATATAGGCCGGTTTGAGCAGTCTCGAATACTGGAGTGACGAAGGTGACCTTACTGGTTTCAGTCTGGCCCATGTTTTCTGGAGTTAGGGTGTAGCCCAAGCCCGTTTGAGTCCTCCCATTGTCCAGAACTTCGAGAATTTTTCCTGCGGGGAGATCGGGCCTTGAGGTAACCCCCGGTAGAAAGCCCAGATTCTGTAACATTCGGTCAAGGGGGGCGGTGAAATAAGGACGGAAGAGATGATCTTCTTCGATGGCTCCTATGAAATCGAACCCCCATAGATCGGTGCGGCCCGAGGTGTTGCAATTAGCCACAGTCATAGGTGTGGCTTCTATAGTGATGACGGTGTCACGCAAAGGCAGCTTGATTTTCCGATGCAAAGTGGAGGACACGGCCCTGGTTGCATGGATCCAAGGTCTTCCTAGAAGAAGGTTAAAGGAAGAAGTCACGTCGATCACTTGAAATTCCAGCTCTTTCTCTATCGGGCCGGTTATGATAGTGAGTTTTGTGGCCCCGGCTACTGACTTTGGACTCCCGTCAAAAGCCTGAATGGTTTGAGCTGTTGGAATATAGTCGGCCTCGGTGATGCCGAGGGCTTTGGCGGTCCTTAAGGGAAGGACGTTGACTGTTGACCCGTCGTCAATTAGGGTCATGGGTAGGTACTTTCCACGGCAGATAACTGTGATGTAGAGGGCCATGTTGTGGGCCGGCCCGAATGGTGGTAGATCAGCATTGGAGAAGGTGATCAGTGGGCCTTCTTCTATGGATCTGCTTTTTAGGTGGGGTAGGACTGTGGCTACCATTTCGGCTGGAGTAGCCATAGAGTCGATTTTGACCTGATCGAGGGCCTTAGTGAGTGCCTCTCGATGTTCTTGGGAGCTAACTAGGAGTTGCCATATAGAGAGGTCAACTCGAGTTTTGCTTAGCTGCTTCACAAGAGCCTTTTCAGGAGTTGGTTCTTCCGGAGCGGACTCTACTTTAAGTGGTTCAGTAATGATGAGGGCTTGACTAGTGGCTAAGGCTTTGGACTTAACCTTCTGAATCTCCTCAGGTGTGATGGGGACAGCTTCCCCTTTGGTGAGGTAGACATCATCTTCGTCATCGCACCAGATCCCGTTTATTTGTGGGATGAATGGAGAAGTGAGGTGTGAACAATCCATTACTTCTCCGGAAAAGATGGCGTGAGTGGCCAACGGGTTGTCTTTGTTGTTGGGCTTACCCCCGGGTAAAGGGATTTTCCCGCTTTCAATGAGATCTTGGATAAGGTGCTTCAGTTTCCAACATTTCTCGGTATCGTGCCCCTTACCACGATGATAGTGACAGTAGGCCTGAAGGTTGTAGGCCTTAGAGCGACGTTCAACCGGGATATCAGGTGTTGGGCCTATCGGAGTGATCAGGCCTTTTGATGATAGTCTTTGAAGGGCGTTTTCATAGGTAGTACCTATGTCTGTGAATACCCGGGGAGTGGTAGTCTTCTGGGATGAGGTATCGAGTGCGTTTACCTCGTCGAAAATGCTACGAGTGGCAGCAGTAGTAGCGGGCTTGCTCGTTGATGAACTAGCCCCTTGGTATCCCTTAGTGGAGGCCTTAGTGAGGCTTTCCAATATTAGATCATCCTCGATTCTTGTTCCCATTTCAGTCAGGACCGCGAAACTAGGTATGATGGCGTACCGGAGATGGACCCGGTAAGCTGGAAGTAGGTTCTTGACAAAGGCTTCAACCAGCACCTTTTCACTGAGCTTATCGACCATTTTGACGCTTTCAGCCCTCCAGCGTTGAAGGTATTTTGTGAATCCTTCCTTAGGTTCCTGGGCCATTACCTCCAGGGTGCGCATGGTGGTCTGGATTTCCGTATTGTCGGCGTAGTTCCGAGCGAATTCCGTTGCCACGTCGTCCCAAGTTTTGTATTTCTTGGGGTCGAGCCGGTAGTACCAGGCTCTTGGGTGCTTCTCGAGAGAAGAAGCGAATAGGTGCTTGAACATGTTGGACTTAACCCCTTTAAGGGCCATGAATTCCTTGAAAGCCCGGATATGGTGGACCGGATCTTCAGTACCCTCGAACATCGGCAAACCCGTCAGATTGAGGTTAGTGGGTAGCTCATCGGTCAGTGGGGTATAGATCCTAGCATTCTCCGTATGGATGGAGCTTTGGGTTGTCAGATGGACCTGTTCTTGTAGTTTGAGAACTGCACCGGCCAATGCGGCTAAAGGCCCGTCATCATCGATCGAAGCGTTGGGGGTTCCCTGTTCTACGGCGCTAACCCGCGTGACGATGGCGATCTGATCCTCCCGTATTTGCCTCAGTTGGTCTTGGATTTGGGCCAATGAGGTGGTCAATTCATCTATAGCTTTTTGCGTCATGGCTCGAGTGTGGGGTGACCTGTCTGTAAGGGCACCGCGTAATCAGTAACTGACCCAGATCTTAGAATCAAAAGTACATCCCGAGCAAGAAAAAGACTAGACTAGAAAGAAGACCGGAGACTGACTTCTAAATGGATGACACGTGAGTGGTGGGCCTTCCTTAGGATTTGGCAGAGTGGGCCTAGTCCTGTTCGAAGGAAGGTCTACGTGAGAAATCCCCAGACTTTAGACTCGAGTGTGTAAACGGGCTTCCCTTTGTAGGAGTCAGTCCTACGAAGGTGGGCCGTGCCTTGACAAGTAAGGCGGACTGGGATGGGGTGGAAACCCGTGATATAAGATCGACGGAGTTTCGACGCTATAGACTCTAACTTATGACAAGACCCGACACTGCTAAATACGGGAAGTCCTAAGAAGAAGAGGATTTTGAAAAGGGAATTTGAATTTGAAAACCGAGCAAAGTCGGATTGGAAGACCCGATTTTTTTTTGAAAGCCGAGAAAGAGGGTTATCGGGCCGAGATTTCGGGCTTTTTTTTTGAAAAGGTTTGGACAGCATACCGGCTAAAAATAGGCTATTTTGAGTCAAAATTATAAGTCCTAAATTCGGCAGCTTTCCGGGTTTTTGAAAAATGGATAGGTTTTGAAAAGATGTAATTTTTTGAAAATGACGGTTTTTGAAAAGACCAAAGGATCAAGTAGCATGTAGTCATAGAATCAGTATAACGACGCCATGTATGCTCTTAGTCTAAGTCTCGGTCGGTCTAATAGGGTCTATACCAACAACGATCGCATTCTCGTACTGAGGACGGACTCCCTAAGCCGAGTTGGTCTTAGGACATGCCGCAAAGTCTAAACGAGTTCCGCCATCGAAGTCTTTAGTGCACCCAAGTGGGAATGCACCGTGGTATAGTGGGACGTCGGTCACAAGTAACCGGCCCGGGATAGAACGGGGTTATGCATGAACCATTGAACTAAAACGTGTACATTACTAATCAAACGATTTCTTTTCGAGTCTCACCCTGAGGATGCCGATGGTAAGTGACACATCAGTTAATCCCCAGCGGAGTCGCCAAATTGTGGACATGACATAGGTCCACCCCGACGCGGCGAAGCGCGGGTTTTGGGGAGGCGTAGAATTTCCATATGAGATGGATCGAATAGAATTTTAAATCGAAGTAGGAGTCGCCACCGAATTTTATGGTTATTCGGAACCATTCGAACCCACTCTATGTCGTAGTGGGCCATACTTAAAGCCTGGCCCATTTCCGATGTCAGAGTTTATTGGGTTCGTCCCTTAGCATATCGATACCGATGCCGACTGGGCGGTTAATCGTATATTGAATGACTCTCGTTGCCAATGGTTTCGGACATCCGGAAACCACGGTTCTGAGTAAGGGGTGAGGGTACGTGTTGGGAAGTTCAGCGAGAACACCCAACCCCGCCCGCACTTAGCGGCCTTTACTAAGATATCGTTCGATTTTGGTGTACACGCGTTAGTTCGACGATGAAATGATATGCAGAGATTATTTTCCTAAGACATGTGAGGAAAAATAAATGGGTTGCTAAGTCGTTTAATGCATGTTAAACTACTAACGTCAAAGTTATTTTAGCATGTGAATTCGTTTTAGTCTAATAAAACGATAAAAAGAAATGAGGGAAAAGTTGCTACAAACACGAGAAAACGAGTTAGTAACGATGAATAATAATATAGGAAATTGAAATCGAGAAAATAAGAAATTAGTCGAAATCTGAAAATATTGTTTAAAACGTTGTTTTGTATAAAAAACGATGTTCGAGAAAGAATAAAAAAAATAAAAAAAGATGGGTCTCGGCCGAGAGCCGCGCGACTCGCCCGGGATCAATGCGGGTCGCGTGGAGGCCTGGAATCGACAATGTTTTTCGGAAAATTTTTGATTAAATTGCGTACGAATATCGCATAATTCGTACTCGACTTAATATTCTCGATATTCGATATATTCGATAGTTGATTATCAAATATTTAGAATAGTTTTAGAAAAGATGTAAATTTAGAAATCGTTTCGTAAAATAATAAAAATAAACGAATGAAAACTAAAAAAAATGGAATCGGGTCAGACTCGGGCGCGAGTCGCCTGGACCGGGCGCGACTCGCACGCGAGTCTGTCTGTTTTTTATTTTTTTTCGAAAATCGTTATAAATTGCGTACAAATATGAATTAATTTATACTCGGTTTATATTTTCGATATTCGTCGTATTCGATATTCGATTATGAAATCGATATCGAATATTCGGAATGACTTTAGAAAAGGTTTTGAAAAAGTTTGTTTTGAACGAAAAAATATAAAAAAGAACTTTGGACGAAAAGTTGAAAAAAAGGATTTTGAACGAAGAGTTGTAAAAAGGTGTAACGATTTCGTTGAAAACTTAATATAATTCCTTTCGATACGATATTCGATTATATAGAATCGATATCATATTTTAAGAATATTCGATATAGGAAAATAGTTTTAGTAATATCGATATTAGAAAATAAAAGAAAGACCGACGTAAGACCCATAAAAACGAGATGAAGAAGAGAGAAAAGGGAAGAGACGGGTTTGATTTACACCCTCAACCTACATGCTTTGTGTTCTCGGTATAGAGCTCGTCGGACGGTGGCTTAGACACGGGAGCGTCGAGATGATGTGGGTGAGTTAAGGTGTCAGTTTGGAGTGTGTGTGTGGCGTGGAATTCGGCCGGTTCGGACAGGATCGGTTTCGTCGGTTTTTTGGAATTACTTCGGGATTACGTCGGGATTTTGTATGTTGCTTTTTTGGCTGACTTTCTCGGTACTTTTCAGTCTGATTTTTTCGTGTCTCATTGGTTGAAGGGAGGGTCCTATTTATAGGAACCGAGGTGGTCTTGCTTGTGTGACAAGAAGCACCGGTTTGGATAGGAAATACGAGAGTTCGTGAGGGAATAGACTTCTCGTTTCCTAGAGAAGAAGCCAAAGATTCGGCTGGCTGGGGTGATGTCTTGGCTGTTTCAGCCGAGTATTTGAGCTTGGGTGGTATTTTGTTTCGGTTTCCGGATAGAATTCCTACTTGAGATCGAATTCTATCCTTGAACAGATTTGTTTAATATTTGTGAAGGCTGATTTTTTGGGTGTTTGAGTATGAATCAACCGTGTAGTGTCACGGCCAGCTCGTGTGACTCGGGAAAAAATATCTTTGACCGGGTTTGACTCGGTCGCTAAAAGACGATTTTACCCCTGGTGACGGTTTCGACCCAAATTAGTGTTATTTGACTCGAAACGACCCACTGGGCCTGGATTTGAGGTCCGTTTTGTGAGATTTGTACTCCTTAAAATGTCTAAACCAAATGTCCATGATTACAAGCCCATATCCGAGTCTGTCAAAGCACGTTTACGTCCTATCATCATCGGGTGTTTGGCGGGAACTACTATAGACACCTGGCGGTCAAAATGTGGGTGTCTACAGAAGCCGGCGATACTTGAAAGACAAAAGCAAGCAAATTAGTCAAACAAAACCTAACCCTCAAAAGCCGAGTTTAAGGCAAATCCCAAAGCATACCCGGTATATTCGGTCACGCCACTCCATCCGAGCCTCCATCTCCTCCGCAGAATAATGGGTAAGAGGCTCTATAAAGGCCACCCCAGCCGTGTCCCCCCTGAGTAGTGTCAAAGGGAAGTCTGGGGTTTGAACAACATCAGCCGGATCAACCAGCAGAAGGAAAAGCAAACCGCTCAAAATACGAACAAACGCTGAACCGTAGAACAACAAAAAAAGGCCAAGTACTCACCACGAGGCGGTGGCAAGCTAGCCACTGACAGACGTGAGACACGTAGGAGGTACTGGGCACCAGTATTGCATCGCCTCCCTCTCCATCTCTATCCTCACGAGCCTCTGCAGTAGTCAGAGGCCTAAATATGGTCCGAGGAGGGTCAACTGGCACCTTGAACTCCTCGTACAGGCACTGACGCGCCAACCTCTCGCCCAGATACCACACCGGGTGAAACAGCGCAGGAAGGAGCATCCTCTTATAGCTCTTAGGCCTCAACTCTGGCCTCACATACTCGGGCAAACCCTCGTAGTCTGCCCAAGGACGGGCCACGAACTGCATAGACAAACCAATATTTTGAACTCCTAACCTTGGAGGCTACCACAGAAAAAAAAACCGTAAGAAGGAAACTTACATCCTCGAGGCGCAGCTAGTTCACCAGCACATTCTTCGATGGGTAGTGACTCGTCGTGCTCTTGGCCTGAGCAAACCTCCACTTAATCCCCGCCATAAACCTAGGCGGACGAGCGGACACCGTCTTGGGTGCCAAGCGAGGAAAGTAGCAATAGATCCAAGCCTGCAAAACCCGAAAACATCGTTAGCAAAACCGAACTAAACTAAGCGAAACCCTAAAACCAAGTACAAAAACAATAGCTAACCTCCAGTACAAGACCTGGACCCACGATGGGTATAGACGAGCCAGAGTCCACCCTCTGCGGCCTCGCCATGACCTGACCTGTAGGCAGCAGGTCATCTCCGCGAAAGCTGCGGTCACCCAGTCAAAACGTCCCAGCTGACCCAAGTTAGCCAGGAAAGGCAAAATCCTAGTACTAAACCTCTCGCCTTTATCCGAGAAGTGGGTCGACCCTAGGAAGTTCCACAACCACAGACGAGCGTCCTACGTAACTGTGTTGGGCACTCGACCCTCTAACACCGCCACCCTCTCAAAGTGGTCGGTAATGTATGAACTCACTAAAGCATGGGGTGTACTGTAAGCTGAAGGCTCTAAACAGTCCCTAATCCAGCCCTTAACCTCATCGCTATCTAACCTAGGGCCCTCATAAGTCCACCTAATCATCTCAGGACCCCAGGACAAACCCGTGATAACCCCAAAGTCCTCTAAAGTCATCTCAATCTCTCCGAATGACATATGGAATGTCGAGGTCGTATTGTGAAAGCGATCTACCATCGCTCTAATTACCATAAGGTTGCACTTGGTCTTGCAACCTACCAATCAGACCCAATGCCCAACTAAGGGGCCCAAAGCCGTCTCCAGTAATAATATCCTTAGCCGCAGGACTAAGCTTCTGGGAGTAAATCTTCAGGCACGTCGTAAAACCCGAGAAGGTCCTCATCGGACCTGGGGATTGCAACCCGAGACGACATAAGCATAAACAAACAAGTCAGCATAAGCTAAAGGCAAAGCCTAAGCCAATAAACACGAGTCAAGGTACTCACCTGGCCGTTTATGACACGGCTGTAGACGTGCAAGTCGGGACGTAGCAGTAGTTGCCGACCATCCCAATCCCAAGCTCAAGGGGGATCCTCGTAAACGATCTCCTCGCCCTCATTGACGGGTCCAGGGACATGGGTCCTCCTAGCAACCATCACAGGCAGTCTACGCCTTGTGACCCGATCAAAACCGGGCTCGTCCACGACTCCTGGCTCAAGGCGTTGCGAAGGAGCGTTCCGTCGTCGCTTACAAGCTTCCTAGGGAGTCAGTGAGCTCGACCAGCGGCCTCACCGGTAGTACCAGCCGAAAGGGGTTCCCTCAGGACGCTCTGTGCCATCTCTAGCTGCAAACCAAAATAAACGGGTCAGGTCAAAATAGGCTCAAAATTTCGGATAGTGATATTAAAATTCCGAAAGACCCACTTGCACCCATTTTCGACACCGGTCACAATAAAAGTAGTTTCGAAATAATCCTACACCGTTACGGTATCATTTGGTCCATCGTAAGCCACACAAACTCTCATGGAATGACCTAGAGTACATTCTGACTCACAAAAGTCGACATGTGGGCCACCCGTAGCATCAGAAACACTATTCGAAGCGATATTACAAAGGTCAAGTATGGGAATAACCAAGAAAGTGACCCCTAAACCCTAGCGTTCCAATTTTCACCCACAGGAGCCATTAAAGCACCTCCAAGCTTCATCTCAAGCTAATAACTACTCTATCAAGCTCCACTCTACCCTAATTCTACAATGGGACCGAGAGTAAATATCGAAACATAGCAAAAACAAAATGCCCAAATCGATTTCTAGGGTTTAAAAAAAAATCAACCCACAATCACACTAATTAAACACAAATCGACAATAGGTGAGTAAGCAGCACTTACCCGAGGTCGACATGATCAAATGTGACAAGAATCATGTCGGAAATCGGTTGAACAAAGTTGAGCATATGAGCTTGGAGCAGAAGGCATCGCGCGTTTTTTTTTTTTGGACGAATGAAATCGCTCCCTTTTCCTTCACTGACTTTAAACAAACCCGACCACCAAAATCCAAGGCGCCTCGAGGCGGGCATCCGAATATTGGACTGCTGGAGGCTAGGCGACTGAGATTCAAGGCGCCTCAGGACCCGCACCTAACCATAGAGCCTAAAACAAAGACAGAAACAACCCAGACCCGATATCCGAAAACCGCAAGATGCACCTTTGATAAGTGTATTTTGTAGTGCTTATTCCTTGCGTTTTGGTCCCGATTTCTCCTGTGAAATCGCTCTTTGGAGCATTTTCGAGGCTACTTATGCTTCTTCTAGTTGTTTTAGGTTCCTAAGACTAATCTTGGAGAGGTGGAACGATTCCGACTCGTTTCCGACACATTTGGAGCCAACGAAGAGAAGCAACGATCACTCGGTAGCTTAAACTCGATTTCGAGCCCTTGGGACCCATTCCCAAGAGAAACCTCTTATGATGCGCCAACTATTCAACTGCCGCTGCTTTTGTCTTCTACGGCGGTGACAGGCGGGAGTGGGGGTCGTGGTCAGGAAAAGGCTAAGGAAGGGAGCAATGTGAGAAGGTTTTTTAAGGCAAAGAGGGGGAGTGGCTCTGGTGATTCTATGGAGGTTATTGAACGACAAGGTTCGATTATCTTGGACCTGGGAGGAACCAAGAGGAAGGAGCGGAGTGAGAGAGATGAGGAGAAGTGTATTGAGAAGATGCGTAAGAAGGCCTGTGAAGGGCCAGAGAAAGCAAATTTTATCGGGCCATCAACCCAAGTAGCGGAGATTGCTGGGAAGCAATCCCGCGAAGAGCAATAAAAATCCTAAGCTGGAACTGTCGGGGACTAGGCAATCCTCGGACAGTGAATACCCTTCAAGATTTGTGTTGGAGGGAGAGCCCGGACATCGTTTTTGTTATGGAAACGATGATTAGGAGTAGTGAGTTACTAAAAGTTTGAAATAAATGCGGTTTTGATACGGGTCTGTGCATTAGTAGTAGTGATAGATCTGGGGGCTTGGGTTTTTGGTGGAGGAATATTGATGCGGTTCTTGTATCGTATGACAATAATCACATATGTGTCGAGGTTACAGGGTCAAATGGAAATTCTAACTGGTTAGCAATTGGGGTCTATGGTTGGCCCGGAGTAAACCACAAATATAAAACATGGCAAATGATTCGTAGGTTGTGTGGTGAACGGACCATCCCTATTGTTTGCTTTGGAGATTTTAATGAAATTCTTTGTGCTGAGGAGAAGCAAGGATGGATAGCTAGAGGCGAGAGGGAGATGGATGCCTTTAGGTCAACCTTGGTGGACTGTTCTCTTGTCGATTTGGGATATTCGGGGAACCCTTTTACATGGCAAAGAGGTTGGTCTGTGTCTACGTTGGTGAGAAAGCGTTTGGATCATGCGATCTCAAATCTGGGGTGTCAGGATTTGTTTTCGGATGTGACGGTCCGACATCTTCCCATCTATTCGTCTGATCATGCCCCAATACTCATATCGACTTTGGGGAGTGAGATGCGACGAAGGACCATGAGGCGATTCAAATTTGAACCTCTTTGGTTGTCTAGGAATGAGTGTCGGAAAGTGGTGAAAGAGGCTTGGGAGGTTGGAGGAGACGAGTCTGTGCAGGCGCGTATTAGTCAGTGCTCCCGCAGGTTAACGAAGTGGGCTACAGTATGCTTTGGTGACCGTAAGCGCAAGATAAAAGAGAAGGAGAAAGAATTGGAGGCCGGGCAACGTCGTGCCCCATCTGCAAAAATGCTTACAAGCTGTCAAATTGTGGTATCTGAACTTAATGCACTTCGTAAGCAGGAGGAGACTTATTGGTACACTAGAGCACGACAGAATGAGCTCCTTGACGGTGACAAAAACACGAAATATTTTCATCATAAGGCGAGTCAACGCAAAAAACGCAATCGGATTATGGGATTGGAAAACGCTGATGGGGCTTGGTTGACAGAAGCAGCTGATGTCCAGCAACTGGTGGTGAACTATTTCGAGAATATCTTTGGTTCTGAAGGGATGAGTGAGGTAACGGAGGTGCTTGAGGTCATTTCTGCTATTGTGACAATTGATATGAATAATCAGCTGCTGCAGCCGCCACTTTACGAGGAGATTCATCAAGCCCTGTTTGATATGCACCCTAACAAGGCTCCTGGGCCCGATGGTATGCATGCTATGTTTTTTCAGTCACATTAGGATATTATCGGAAACGATATTTGTTTGTTTGTTCGCCAATGGTGGAGCGAGGGCCGAGATTTAAGTGATGTAAACAGGACCTTAGTGGTCTTAATCTCAAAGTGCAAAACCCCACGAAAAACTAATAAGTATCGTCCTATTAGCTTGTGTAATGTCCTATATAAAATTATCTCAAAGATGCTTGCTAATAGACTTAAATTCCTTCTCCATGTCATTGTTACAGAGGAACAAAGCGCGTTTACCCCAGGACAGCTCATCACGGATAATGCAATTATTGCGTTTGAAATATTCCACTCAATGAAGCGAAGTGGGGAAGGTCGGAAGGGTACGGTTGCTCTTAAACTTGATATGAGCAAGGCCTACGATCGGGTTGAGTGGGATTTTTTGCGGGCCATGATGGGTGCACTCGGTTTCGCGGAAGGGTGGATTAATCGTATTATGAGCTGTATAACGACGATGAAGCATAATATTATTGTGAGTGGGGAGCTGACTAGAGAGGTGCAACCGAGTCGGGGCTTCGTCAGGGTGACCCTATCTCACCATATCTATTTCTGTTGTGTGCTGATGCTTTCTCTTATTTACTTAAGAAAGCTGTCCTTGATCAGAAAATTCATGGGGTGCGGGTTTGTCGTGACGCCCCCCGAATTTCACACTTGTTCTTTGCTGATGACGCAATTATTTTCGCTAGAGCTACTATGGGAGAATGCTCGATGATATCTAATATTATTAGCAAATACGAACGAGCTTCGGGACAGAAGATAAACTATTCCAAAACGGAAGTAGTTTTTAGCAAAAAGGTTACCAATCAAGTAAGAGCTGAAGTGGTGAATTTGTTGGGGGTCAGGGAGGTCGCAAAACATGAAAAATACTTAGGTATGCCCACGGTTATTTGGTCGGTCTAAGAAGGCTAACTTTAACGGTCTTCATCAGGAACGGATATGGAAGAAGGTGAAAGGGTGGAAGGAAAAATTATTATCGAAACCGGGAAAGGAGATACTTATTAAAGTCGTAGCTCAGGCCATCAGGGGCGGACCTAGGGGTCCCGGGGGGTCACGGGCCCCCCAGCCCATTTCGAAATAATTAAGTTTTAACAATGAGATACATTTCTGTAGCTTTTCAAAAGACAAAGCTGCTGAATAGGGGACTCGAACCCGCGTCATTTGCATCGAATATTGATCACATAACCAACCTCACAACCTCATACTTGATGCACTATATCAATGAAAGAATAATCTTATACTCTGTAATTAAACAATTTATCAAAACTTTCATTCTTTTTCTCATAGATTTTTACAACACTTTACAAATATTTGATTTAATGTTTTGTTAGATAATGTAATTATTTCATTTAATTTTGTAATGATTTTAATAATCATGTCATAAAAATATGATTTTAGAAAAAAAAAAAAATATATATATATATATAAACATATACGGAGTATTTTTCAAATAATTGGAGAAATAAATAAATACTTTTATGGTTGCTATGGAGTAGTAAAGAATATTTAATCAAAATTTTATATTAATTGGATTATGACCATAAATATTTAAGTTAATATTGGATATGTCATTTAGGATCATTTTCGGGTCGCATTGTTTTTTGATAGATGTCATTGTTAAAAAAATATTATGCCCCCCTACCGAGGAAATCCTAGGTCCGCCATTGCAGGCCATTCCTTTGTATTTAATGAGTATATTTTCTATCCCGGACGGTATTATCAACGAAACGCATAAAGTAATGGCTCGCTTTTGGTGGGGCTCCTCTGAGACTAATCGTAAGCTTCATTGGTTATCCTGGGACAAGCTTTGCAGGCCGAAAAGACTTGGGGGAATGGGTTTTCGGGACCTACAGGTTGCAAATCAGGCTCTTTTGGCAAAACAAGTGTGGCGACTCCTTATGGTTCCGAATTCTTTAATGGCTCGAGTGTTGAAGGCAAGATACTTTAAGCACAACATAGTTATCGAGGCAAATCGTGGGTTTGATCCAAGTTTCTGCTGGCGTAGTATTTGGGGCGCGAAAGCGTTGCTACTGGAGGGGTTGAGTTGGAGGATCGAGAATGGGGAAACGATAAAAATTTGGGGTGATCCTTGGCTAACTACCAAAGAAGCTATTCATTATCCGAGAGTTAACATTGAGGCGGACCCAAATTTGAAGGTGTCGGAGCTGATCGATAAGGAAAATGGAGGGTGGGATGAAGAGCGGATGCGTGAGCTTCTCAGCCCGGTTGACATCCTCTTGGCAATGGCTATTCCGTTACCCAACCAAGATAGATTTGATGAGTTGTACTGGTGGCCTACTACTGATGGTACTTTCTCCGTTAAAACTGCATATCGGCTGGGCACTGGCGGTTTTGAAGGTTTTGTTCCTGCAGGGGTGAGTTTGGGGGACAGTGAAGTGTGGAGTAGGATATGGGGGCTCAAAATTCCACCTAAACTAGCCCACTTTGTTTGGAGAGCATGTTCTAATACTTTAGGGGTAAGGCAAATGCTCTACCGAAGACACTGTTTTGAGGACCCGAGCTGTTCGTTGTGTGGAACCGCGGAAGAAACGACCATTCACGCCCTTTTGGACTGCCCGGTAACCTGTGGAGTGTGGCATAATAGCGGTTTTGAAGATATAGTGGCGGCCGCTCTAAGAACGAGCCCAATTGATCTGTTTGGTTGGGCGTTACAACAGATCTCAGGTGAAAATAAGGGTTGGTTTCTGACAATCACATGAGCAGCCTGGACTGTAAGAAACGCCCTGGTTTTTGAGGAAGAACTACGTCCGCTTGCTGTTACAGTAACGAACCTGGTGACTTTTGTGAAGGACTATGCTGTGAACGCGAGCAATATTGGGAGGGGTCGGTTACCGGGTCAGCAGGTTGGAGGTCGTTCTTGGACACCTCCAAACGTGGGATGGGTTAAGGTGAATGTCGATGCCTCTTGTGCAGGGGAAGTGGAGATTGGGCTAGGTTCTGTGGGTCGTGATGCGAACGGTACATTATGATAAGTCGGTATTTATGCGTATTTTTACTCCTTTAATATTATATTTTCTATGTCGTCTTTGTATTATTTGAGCTAAATGTTATAACTTTAGTAACTTTTGTTATATTATCGGCCTTATATTATTTTTGATGCTAAATTGGGTATTTAATATATATTTTAATTATTTAATATGTATACATGTAAAAGACTACTTAAATCGTATGTATTTTTTCAGGTCTGTCTTAAGACGACAATATCTCACTCATACGATGTCGGAATAATGCGAATCAAAATGCGTTGGAAAGCTAAGTTTGAGATGAACAACTTTGTTGGAAAGAGCAAAATCAAATTTCATCATCTAATGGGTCAAAATATAGCCAGAAGACAGCAGAAAGTAAAGAGCAATAAATTTCAAGAGAAAAAAGGAAAGAAGAAGATATGGAATTGTAAGAGCAAAATCAATTAATTAAGAAAAAAAATAAATTCACTAAGACCAAATTAACACTATAAAAGAAGCCATTAGGGCTTTAATCTAAAGGAGGAGAGGAGGACGAGGAGCCGCAAAACACACACACACATAGGAATAGGGCGAAGGCCTTGGCCTTCACGGCCAAGGTCAGTTAGGATGTAGTCGGATTGTAATGCGGGACGCGATCATTTCAACTCCTAATTTATCTAACGGTTGTATCTATCTATTTTATTTAGTTTATTTATCGTTTAATTAGTTATTTAGTTTAATCTTTCAGTTATTCGAACATGTAATGTACCGATTATAGTCAATGAGTTATGAGATTACGTTATTGTTTTAACGTTTAATTAGTACTTTGATATTCGTATGAAATTCACGATTTGACTGTTGTTTTCATGTTTATTAATTTAGCCTGATCACCTAGATTATTTACATGAGTCGATTGTTAAATTAATAGTGTTTTAAATTAGGTTGCAGCTTACTAATCTAATTTAACTACTAGAATTTTGTATGATAATTGAGTTATATTTAATTGCAGCTTTCTGGTTCTATATAATTCAATTGATTGGTGTTTTTAACGCGATTAAATTTATTGAGTTGATTCGTGCTTACATGGTTGAGTCAATCTAATTTAGTTAGGATTAAACTTGCGTGGTTAACGGAGTTTAACGAGTAAGAAAGATAAAACTGTTAATTTGCTTGCTTACAAGGGATAAAATAGTTACTGATATATTTAAGTCTAATTAATTGAATCAATGATCGATTAACCCGACTATATCATATATTGCATGTCTCGAATATTGTTATGATTAATTTTTTTATTTTTGTTATGTTTTTTTATTTTTATTATTATTATTTTGAAAACCAACAAAAAAACCCCTCTTTTTTCTATATATCTATACTATTAAATAATAAATCGTCTTAGATAATAACGTCAGTCTCTGTGGGATCGACCTCTACTTACCCTATCTACCGTAGAGTTAGTAGTGTTTATAAATTTAATTTTGAGTGCGGAAACGACACACATCAAATTTTGGCGCCGTTGCCGGGGACTGATTGTTTATTGTCTTAGACGTTATCTGCTTATTATTATTACCCGTATTATCACTAGTATATTTTTTGTTTTATTAGTTGAGTCGGCTTAAGTGTCTCCCTGAGTTTCGCAACCTTTGTAAAGAGATGTTAATAGTGTCGGTTGCCCAAAAAAATCTTTAATTTATTAATTTGATTATTGAGCTTCGCAACCTTTGTAAGGGGATGTTTCCTTTGTGCTACACTTCCTTTATCAATGTTATATTTTGCAGATTGTAAAAGGACTTTTGAGTCGGTGTTGGGTTGATTATTTCGCTTGGAGCATGGAAAAATAAGGGAACAATGATATTTTTGTGTCCAAGTAACATGATATCAGCAACCTACCGAATAATTGGAATCCGCTAAGTCCCTCCACCCTCTTATTTTTGTAATATTGTATGTTCAAAGTTTAAATTCTCAATGTCTATTTTTCACATCGAGGACGATGTCGAGTTTAAGTGTGGGGGAGTGGTTAATTCTTACGGGAAAAAAAAAACAAATTTTAATTCTTGCGAAAAAAAGTAGAAAATTTTAAATAAATGGAGCTTATTGTTTAAAAAACTCTTTTGTTTTTATTCGACTAACTAGAATAGGGAAGTCGACGACAAATTCTAATCTAACTTATTTTTTTCAAAAAAAAAATTAAACTAACTTTAACTTTTACTAACTTAAAAATTCGTTTTAAAAATGTGTATACATTGGTTTTTCCTCCCGATTAGACTTGAATTAATTAATTTAGTAATATATGGTATTTTTAGTCTCTTTTAAATTTGGGTTACAAATAAATTATAAAGAATACCACTTACTTTAGCTACCTTAACTACTTTTTTTTTCGTTAACTCTGGAGGTACGAGCGGTAAGTCGGTCTTGTTTTAATTAATTTACTTTCGTAAGTGACTCCTAATTAGGGCTATAAGGAAGATTAGATTCCTCAAGAGTGAATGAATCGGTCTTGTGACTCGAGTTGGCAAATCCGAGGGGAACCTAGTCCTAATGGGATTGGGAGAATGCCTAATGCCTTGTCCGAAAGGGCGGGAGTCATTGGTTGAAAGCTCGCCACATGGGTCATCACTCGATCTTGCAAAAAAATGAAAAAAAAAAGGAAAAAAAAGGAGAATAAGAGCGGAAAAAGTGAGACGAGAGGTCTAGTTTGCCTTATGTGCTCAGGAGGACGATCCTCGTACTGAACTGGTAATAGGAATGTACCGAAAGTAGATCCCCTTTCCCTAAGACCTTAAACTGCTGAAACCCGTCTTCTTGACTCAATTCTTACGCAATTTTTTAAAGTTAGTTAGATAAGTGGGAGGATGATGAGTTTATTTATAGTTTTGATTTAGGAGCGGTTTAAAGTATTATATGTTATTAAATTAATTAATTGAATAGTTTATAGTGGAGGAGAAATTTATATATATATTACTTGCTAATCTAACTCCTAATTTGTTTCGTTAACTTTACTAACTTATAAAATATTTTTAGTTTGCCGTCGATCGTACCTAGGTTGGTTAGTCTAAAATGTTTTTAAGGATAATGTTTTGGTTCTTCGTTTTAGCTCTTGAGTTATCATTGTTGAGGACGACAATGAACTAAGTGTGGGGGAATTTTAATAAGTCGGTATTCATGCATATTTTTACCCCTTTAATATTATATTTTCTATGTCGTCTTTGTATTATTTGAGCTAAATGTTATAACTTTAGTAACTTTTGTTATATTATTGGCCTTATATTATTTTTGGTGCTAAATTGGGTATTTAATATATATTTTAATGATTTAATATGTATACATGTAAATGACTATTTAAATAGTATGTATTTTTTTTAGATCTGTCTAAAGACGACAATATCTCACTCATACGATGTCGGAATAATGCGAATCAAAATGCGTTGGAAAACTAAGTTCGAGATGAACAACTTTGTTGAAGAGAGCAAAATCAAATTCCATCATCTAATGGGTCGAAATATAGCCAGAAGAAAGCAGGAAGTAAAGAGCAATAAATTTCAAGACAAAAAAGGAAAGAAGAAGATATGGAATTGTAAGAGCGAGATCAATTAATTAAGGAAAAAAATAAATTCACTAAGACCAAATTAACACTATAAAAGAAGGCATTAGGGCTTTAATCTAAGGAGGAGAGGAGAACGAGGAGCCACAAAACACACACATAGGAATAGGGCGAAGGCCTTGGCCTTCACGACCAAGGTCAGTTAGGATGCAGCCGGATTGTAATGCGGGACGCGATCAATTCAACTCCTAATTTATCTAACGGTTGTATCTATCTATCTTATTTAGTTTATTTATCGTTTAATTAGTTATTTAGTTTAATCTTTCAGTTATTCGAACATGTAATGTACCGATTATAGTCAATGAGTTATGAGATTACGTTATTGTTTTAACGTTTAATTAATACTTTGATATTCGTATGAAATTCACGATTTGACTGTTGTTTTCATGTTTATTAATTTAGCCTGATCACCTAGATTATTTACATGACTCGATTGTTAAATTTAATAGTGTTTTAAATTAGGTTGCATCTTACTGATTTAATTTAACTACTAGAATTTTGTATGATAATTGAGTTATATTTAATTGCAGCTTTCTGGTTCTATATAATTCAATTGATTGGTGTTCTTAACGCGATTAAATTTATTGACTTGATTCGTGCTTACATGGTTGAGTCAATCTAATTTAGTGAGTTTAACGAGTAAGAAAGATAAAACTGTTAATTTGCTTGCTTACAAGGGATTAAATAGTTACCGATCTATTTGAGTCTAATTAATTGAATCAATGATTAACCCGACTATATCCTATATTGCATGTCTCGAATATTGCTATGATTAATTTTTTTATTCTTATTATGTTTTTTTTTGTTTTTTTATTATTATTTTGAAAACCAACAAAAAAACCTCTTTTCTATATATCTATACTATTAAATAATAAATCGTCTTAGATAATAACGTCAGTTAGTAGTGTTTATAAATTCAAGGGTTTTTCTGCGTTGTACCCTCATGTTTTTCCGTTTTCTATCATATACCCCTCATGTTTTCTAAACCCTCACTTATACCCCTGTAATTGATTAATTTCATTAAATGTGTCCTGATTACAATTATTCTACTCAAAAACTCTAATTAATTTCCATCTTTGTCTTCTATGTTTTCTCAAATTCTAGTTTTGCATGCATAATTTCTTATTTATTTCTTCATTTTATCATAATTCTTTTACTCTTTATTTTAAGTGCAGCATTAATGCTTTGTTTGTTAATGTGATTAAATTAATTTCGTTAGAAATCAGTAAAATATCATTATTTTAAGCTAAGAATAAGTTGGGGTGAAAGTGGAGGAAAATCAATTAGGTAAAAAGGAATAAGAAGTTGATGTATAAAATGAGAAAAATGGGGAAAATTAATGAAATGCAGGAAAATTTGGGGAAAATGGAGGGAATACAAGCCAAGGTCGTCAAAACTGGTTATGTCATAGCCTAGAATCATTGTCATGCCATCTAATTAACGAAGCATTAGACGGATAATTGTGATTAGGTTACATTTTATGAAGTTAATCAACTACAGGGGTATTAGTGGGGGTTTTGAAAATAGGAGGGGTACATGGTAGAAAATGTAAACACAGAAGGGTACAACGTAGAAAAACCCTAAATTCAATTTTGAGTGCGGAAACGACACGCATCACATTACTATGGGTGGGCTGCAAGAGGGTTCGGGCACGGTGGAATCCCGAGGTTGGTGAACTGATGGCAACTAAATTCGGCCTGGAAGTTGCGAAACGGTTGGAGGTGGAGCGAGTGCAATTGGAAAGTGATTCAATAAATGTGATTAGTGCTATCCAAGAGAAGAAAAGATGGCGTCGTCCCATGGGTCTATGTCTCGATGATGTGGTCAATTTATCTGTTGGTTTTGCTTCTTTTGATTGTTGCCATACGAAACGGAATGGGAACACGGTTGCGCACAACGCAGCGAGAATTTGTCATTCCGTGGGTGATGAGATTGTACTGAGTTCGTGTTTTCTACAAGCCCTTTTGGACTTGGCGGCTCTTGTTGATTTAATATAAGAAATCACCCGATTTTCAAAAAAAAAAAAAAAACTACTGTGGATCACATTAACGCCGTTGATTTTCCTGACAGGTAGAAGGACGTCTGTACTGTCGCTCTATAATTCAAATGCTTCGGGTCCAAGTTGAGTGAAATGAGGACTCTGATGAGCCACTTGTAGCAGTTCAAAGTCATCATATACATCGCGAAAAGTCTCCAAGTTATCCACTGCATTTTGAAGAGCTGATAAACACAACTTCTTCTTCCATTCTTCCAGGTGCGGAAACCCTACATTTTCTCCGTACCTGTCACAGTACTGCCATCCAAAGTACACATTGTAGCATATTTTCAGCTAATAAACTCACAGTATCACAGCCTTCTGCTATCAAATTTAAGAAGGACAATGCAACATTACCTCAAAGTTGGCGAGATCATGGGTGTTATGTTTAGGAGTACCAGCGGCATCCTTTGACTTATAAAACTCTGTGATAGACTGCATCATGACTTCCCATGGTGGGAGCCTTCTTTTGCCAGAAAGCAGCTGAGCGACCCATTTCCCTTGACACTCGAAGAATGGAAAACCTATGAGCTGTAATTACATTCATAAGCCAAAGCCATTATATATATTATGTTTATTAGAGATGTTTCTTTTTAATATAAATCCAACATGTATAAACGTCTTGATTAACTCTTGAGAGTTTATTTTACACGAACTAGGCTCCTATGTTGTTATTGTTGTCGTTGTCGATTCGAGAGAAGGGAGGAGTTGGGGGGAGCTACCTTACGAGGAATGCCAACAAATGAAAGAGAAGGAGCAAGGGAGGGAGGGAAAGTGTGCTCGTACAAAGGTTCAACTCTATCATCATCGACTGTCACCCTTCCTTTGGTGTCAAGGAATGGGAATGTATATCTATAGCTGCATGCAGTAGCAAATAAACAAAGTTTGTTAGGAATTTAGGATAAATCATCATGTTTTGTTAGCTATTTATGATATGGCCTGGTAGAGTGGTAGCTATACAGGTATACAAGGACGATATGCATGACTCTTGGGCGCTTAATCTTCCATGCTAGTAAAAACATAGGGATTTAAACCCCAATTATACATATATCAATGTAATTAATACTTGTATTAAAGGATTATTTTCATATTTGCTCTCTTATATACAACCCTCCCTCCGAGTTCCTATGTTCTTCCCTTTTCTTTTTGGGTGAAAATTAAGGAGGGAGTATTATATTACTCCCTCCGTTCCAATCAATTCCATACGTTTGCTTTTTCACACTTGCCAATGCACGTTTTCTTTTGTCTATATCTTTAACTACGTATTTCTAAAAATTATAAAATTTTGATATTCATGATGTATTCGATTAGACAATTTAAACAAGATCTCACATGACTATATTTTATCGTATATATTAAAAGTTATGTCGATAATTCTTCTCATCTATGAATAGTGCATAATATCCAAATGCATGGAAATGATTGGAACGGAGGGAGTATTAAAGTGGGGGAAGTGAAATGAAAAAGTAAGAGAGAGAAGAATTATATTAATTAAATGAGATAAAGTTGATTGGAAAAGTATAATAGATGAATATTATATTAATTAAAGATGAAAAAGTGGATGAAAAAGTTTTTCCATATAGGGAAGAAGATCAAACTCAGCCCAATAAGAAAAGAGGGAAGAACACTAAAAATCGGAGGGAGTATCATTTTCCCTCTATTAATTACTACTAAAACCGAGTTGGAAGGAATATCTATTACTCCCTCTCCTTTAATAATTTCACATTTTTGTTTTGTGTCATTAGTCACTATGATGTTCTATATTCCATTTTAATACATAACTAGGTTAGTACCCGTGCAAAGTTGCACGAGTATAAATAAAAAAAATTATGTAGATAATCTTATTTGGATACTAAACCTTTAACACGAATAATTTTTAAAATGAAAAAAGTGTATGCTTAAAATCAACATGAAACATCCACACATGAAATCAATGCAACGATACATGTTGGACCTGTATATATCTTTTAACATATTGTACACATGTCCCGTACATTTGATACAATTATTGATTGAGTAAATTAGTTTTAACTTATGTTCTTTTAAATAATGTAAAATTACTCTCAGTATAACTAACTTAATATAAAAATCATAACACAAAACATTTCAAGAAAATTGCGAATAAAAAATAGACATCTAATTGGAACCGCCTCATGAAAATCAAAGTGTACCATTAAAAAATAAGTGATTGTTATCTCGTAAATTAATAATAAAATAAAATTATTTAATGTAACAATTACTCATGTACAGATTGCGGAATACTACTATATAGAGTCGTGTAATATGTAAAATGTATTATATTCTCCAATTTCAATATATTTCAAAGAAGTCTAGTTACTACTCTGTATTATATACGGAGTACTACATTAGATGAAACTTACCTACATTAATATTTTCATAACTAATATCCATTTTTTTCTGGAAATTATTATTCGTTATTGATACTAATATATTTTATAGATATAGATTTTTTTGGGTCGTGCTTTTTCCTAACGAGCTTTTACTCAATCCTAACGACATTTTACCTATTTGCCCCCGTCATTTTCCAACGCTCTCAAAAGTGATGTTTACTTTCTCTCTAAAAAAAACTCCCAAATTTGACCTAATTGAATTTGACCACCCAACCCGTCATCCATCACCACCACCACCACCACCACCGTGACCACCGCCGCCACCACCATCTAATTCGTTCCCTAAACCCTGATTTACTTCACCAATTACAATTAAACAATAATTAGGAAAAAAATGTAACTAAACCCTAATTTAATCCTTCAATTTCAATTAAATTTTGATTAGCCAAAATAATTAATGTAACCAAACAATTGATTTAGGGAAAACGACAATTAGTTTATCATTAATTGAATTAGGGCTAATGATCGATCCCCAAATTTACTCCACTAATTTCAATTAAACAATAATTAGAAGAAAAAAAATAACAATATCTTAATTTAATCCTTCAAATTTTCAATTAAAGAGTAATTTGAAAAAGTAATTAGCGTAACCAAACAAGTAATTTAGGAAAAACGGTGATTACTCCATCACTAATTGAATTGGTACTCATAATCGAATTGTAATTGTAGTTTGAATAATTGTAGGCAAATGAAACAAAAATTGTTCTTAGTGGAGAGAACAGTGAATTATGAGAAGGGTAAATTTGGAAATATTAAGAAAAATACGTTAGGATTGAGTAAAGTTGCGTTAGGAAAAAGTAATTTCGATTTTTTTTATCTATTTCATGTTATTTTGTCAGTGATTATAACGATTAGTTACGTTATATGGAGTATAAAAAATGTTTAAATTTATGTATATTTATTTATATGTTGGAAAATTGTGTAATAGGGATATTTTCGACAATATTTAATCTATATACGTTCGATTATCATATGGAAATAATTTCAATCGCAATAAATGTGATAAGTTGTTTATCCGCATGTGTATACCAACCATGTTTTCAGATATTTTAACTCGTTAACTCGTTTAAATAAAATACATTACTATCAGAATATTTTAAACTTGTGCCTATGTCGTTTTAAGAAAGTATATACCAAAATATCTCATTTATATGGAGTATTAGATTAATTAATATGGAAAATGTGATATATTAAGAAAGTGTTTTTGGCGCCAAAAAAACAAATGTGTGGTTTCTGTATTATATATTAGTATAGATGTGTGATGTAGTGATATTTAAATCGGTAAGATGTTAGAGTGTAGTTGGAGAGGAGAAGAGTGACACACATGAGGTCAAGGGTTTGATTCGCACCTAGCTCATTTGGTCTATTTATTTTTATTTTTGTTGTGGATAACTTTAGGCGGGAAAATATATGAGTTGTGTCATTTGGTTAGTGGAAAGGGGGATTAGTTACTAAATTTTATATCGATGTTAAGAATATGATTTTCGAATATGATCAGAAAGATATACAATAATAATCATAACTATTTTATATTCTATGTAAAATATTGTACGGGATAGTGCAATCTCCTATTAACAAAAATAATGCAACTATTTGGTTAAACAGATTACAATATGTTTGTACTTTTTTCAAAAAAAATTGATCATATATTCTATATTAAATATTGTATGTGATATCTTCAATTTAAAACATGTGATTTTCGTAATCAATGTAATCAATCAAATTTTCTTAATTACATAATTTCTGTGGTTTATAACTTTATGTGTGATGTAGTGATATTTAAATCAGTAAGATGTTAGAGTGTAGTTGGAGAGGAGAAGGGTGACACACATGAGATCAAGGGTTCGATTCGCACCTAGCTCATTTGGTCTACTTCTTTTTATTTTTGTTGTGGATAACTTTAGGCGGGAAAATATATGAGTTGTGTTATTTGGTTAATGGAAAGGAGGATTTTTTGTGATCCCACATTTTCATTTTACTTTCATTTTTCTATAGATTTCCAATCTTCTTGTTTTCTCTGCAAAAGCAATGTAAAACATCTCAAAGAAGGACAAAGGGAGTACTCCGTTATGTTTACTATCAACGAATCATTCAATCTAAATTTCACTCTTTTTTGTAAAATTTTTACCATGCAATCTTTATTTATATCTTCCTCTATTTACAGTTTACACTGACATTATTACTTTGTACCTACATTAATTTGGTGACCATAAGGCTTTATGATTTACCTTCAATACCTTAATTTTTACTCAAATTCTTAAAACTGGCTAAAAAAAACTCAATGTACACCACAATATAGTGGAAATTTTAGGATTTCCACACCCGGCTGCAAAAAATAAACACATCACGATATATTAGATGAGTTGAAGAATTCTAATTTTGACATCTAAATAAAATCTAAATCGAAATTAATTTTTTAGGTTAAGCTTAATTATTACCAAAAGTTATACTCGTACTTTTGTCTTTGTCCTCTGATCTAAAAGGTAAAACAAAAAATTTTAGTTGTAACTATAAGGCCAACCAATTAAAAATTAGTAAAAAAAATCATTTAGAAGAAATCTTTTTTTACTAGGTACTGACATTTTAATAAAGTTAGAGGGTGAGGAAGTGTGGAGGGAGATGGAGGAAGGGAAGAGAGAAATTTATGGTCACTTGCTGGGCAATTTGGGAGGCGAGGAACATAATGGTGTTTGAGGGAGTGGTGACATGGTGTGGGAATGTTGTGCAAAGGATGGAGGAGATGGTGCGAGAACTAGAAGATAATGAGAGGGGGGGTGGGAGTTGAGAGTTGAGAGTGCCACGAGGTGGGTAAGGCCGGAGGAAAGATGGGTGAAGGTGAACTGTACGTGATGCTAGGATTGGGGGCGAAGGTGTGGAGAGGTACGGGGTTGTATATCGGGATGAGGTGTTAGAAATAATGCAAAGACAATATGTTGACTATTGTTGCATTGTAAGGGTATCTCCCATTAAGTAGCACATTGACACCAATATTCATGATGGTTATGAATATCATTATCTTTATAATAATGACAACTCATTACCAATCATAAATTGCCTTGGATACCCTTTGATTTTAGTCTCATGTAGTCTTATATAAGGTGATATAAGATAATGAGCATGAGACACATACATCAAATGACATCATCCAAATCTCTTTGATAAATTCTGAGTATACCATCGAGTTCCAACTCCTAATGGTTGAGTACACAACCTTTTAGAAGTGTTGTGTGACCTTAGGGGACGACGCCCATTTCGATTTGTACCGTCGTTTCTCATTCAGTGGACTTCATACCACGACACAACAACGTATAATCTCTAGTTATATATCGCCCCTATAGTGACCCTATATTTCCAACAATTGAGAAACGAAATTATGTCACTATTATTGTGGTTGTGTTCATCATTTGTCATTGGAATTGTTTCAATTGGCTATCTTGTTTCGTTGGTAAGATTCATCTCGTTGAGGGTGAGACAACAGTTCGGTATTATGGCAATAACTCCGTCTCTAGAGCTTTAATTGGGACGTGTAATATGGCGTTGGAAAGCTAAGAAGAAGGGCTACAACTCTTTAGTTGAAGTCGTGAGCTGATTCTGCCATTTACGCTTCGGAAAACGGGACACAATCTCGTGGTAGTATGCTGAAAGTTTTTGAAGGTTTATGAGTGGATGATATTATCTTATTTTATTATCAATATTCATCCTTGGGAATGAGGTATGGTATCTATCAGTTTCGTTCTTGTCTTCTTGTGATTCATGATGATAAAATAATTACATTTGGTAGATGAGTATCATTTATCGTCATTGATTGGAAGATAAATTATCTGATAAGAGTAGGATGTTATATATGTTGTTTCTGAACATATGTTGAATGTGTTAGTCTCAATATTTCATGATGAATGATGAATTTGCACACATGTTTGTATTAGTATACAACTAAAAGGTGAATGTTTTTCCTGTGTTTATGGAGAATATTATATGCCTACGATCAAAATAATTAATGTGATTATTAGTGGAGTAATAATCAGGGCCGTCTCGGTAATTTCGGGGGCCCGGTACGAAATTTCAATTGTAGGGTCCTAAATTTATATCCACATTAATATAATAAATAAATAAACTTTTTATATATTTCATTTTTCAGCGAAATAGGACTTCCGTAAGTATTTTAATTCATAATGTACCTTTCATATGATGATTTTCGTAGTATATTTCACAGAATATAAATAATACTAGGTGTATGAACTAATTCATAATACGAGTAATTGTTATATGATCAAGACTCAAGAGTTGTGGTTTAAATGTATTTAAAAGCAACTGTTTCAAATCATACCCTCCTAGCAACTGTTTAATTAAAATACTAGGAAAAAAAGGAAAAAAAGCACCCGTGAGGAATCGAGCACGCATCCTCTTGGATAGAGGATTACAATAAGAGGATTACCACCAAGCTACATCAATTAACATGTACATCTCAAACATAAATTAATATATATTCTTTATATAATCTTTTCAATTGGGCCCTTTTAGTTTTGGGGCCCTGTGCTGTCGCCTATCTTGCACGGGCCCAAGGACGGCCCTGGTAATAATTAATTATTAATGATATTTGTGCAAATTTATGTTGTCTTGGAAGATGACAATGTGGAGATTATATGCTCTTATGAGTAATGAGTGCAATATTTGGATTTATTATATAGCTGTTATAAATTTATTATATAGCCGTTATAAATTTATTCCATGCACTTAATATATATGATATTGAATAATATTCATTAATCAATTTAAGAACATTATGTATGTTTTGCTTGAGAAAATTGAATATGCATAATATATGTTGGGATTATATATTAGTGTGATTTTTCGTATCCTTATTAATGTTTTGAAAAGGCACGTGTGTACTTGTCTTGTAAATTATTTTGGATACATTTTGAAGAAGAATTTAACTTCACACTAGAGACGCATCAATGCTCACTCGAGTAAAATAAGCTATATGTGGGGGTTAAATATTTTATTTTTAATGACATGCATAATCTTGATCAAGTATGTATTAAATAATTGGATGAATTATTTGATAAATTACTCTAAGAATAGATTATGGAATAGATAAATTGTCAGGCATAATTATTTGATATCTAAAAGTTGGGATGATTAATGAATGAATAATTTGTATATTTTGGTTGAATGATTATGTTTGTCACTATTTCGTGGTGTGACAACATGTGGGGGAAGTCATTCAAACTTATTTGATAAAATTATTCATGCGTCAAGTTTAGAGTTGATATCTTATAATTTGTGAAGAGTATGTATATCTCTAATTGTGGGGGAAAGTAATGATCGATAGCATGTTTTATACATAAATAATGGAACCAAATGTAAGAGTTTTAATTTGTTGAATAAGTAAATAAATAATGGTTGCGTAAGGTCCATTTATTTATGTTGTACATTGGGCTTACATCACACTATATGAGATTATGATGATTGATTTTATGTGAGTAAAGGATATATATTTTAATTTGTGGATTTGCAAAAAGAAAATATAAGTGAAACAATCATCGAGATCGTTGTTCTCTAATATAAGAATGATGATGTATATATTATGCAATATTGAGAATTGCAACATGTTGGATATTTATAAAGATGTTGGATCATAAGGTGAGAATGTGAGATGCACAATGATCATGAGTAAGCTTTCATCTTTATAATAATTTTATTATAAGTCTATTGAGAAGACTGTTATAATTTTATGTATTATGTATTATGTATGCGTATTATTTTGCTCTTTTAACCTTACCGGAGTAATGCATGGTGATTTTGAGCTTAATATTTATTGCATAATTGTGGGGGCATCAATTGCTATGCAATGTTTGATGTTGATTTCAGCTCCATATTGCTAAAAATGATGTGTAGTGAATTACACACATGTATTATGCAGATTTGAGGGAGTTGAAATCATCAAATATAATTTGGTGTATTTGAAAGGTTGAGCATATAGCTCTTAATGGTCTTATAGCCCAAATTTGGGTGGTCCCTGTGAGACAGACTTGATGAGATCACCGGAATGATAGAGGTTGAGCATATAGCTCTTAATGGTCTAATAGCCCAAATTTGGGTGGTCCTTGTGTGACGGACTTGATGAGATCACCGTAATGATAGAGGTTGAGATATTTCTCTTAATGAATCTATATCCCTATGTTTGGGTGGTCCTTGTGAGACGGACTTGATGGATTCACCGTACGTAGTATTGAGAGGTTGAGCTTTAGAGCTCTTAATGATTCTATAGCTCATAAGTGAGTGGGTTATGTGGAGATATCCTTGATAGAATCACCTAAGTGAGTGTGAAGGGTTGAGCTCCTTCTATGAAAGATTGAGTTATCTTTCTAAAGCACTCATCAAAATCCCAAGGTTCATTTGGCCATAAATTTGTTGAATCGTATTGCGGAACTCGTGTGGAACTTAAGTTATGATATGTGTTGTGAGGATAACTCAACTGAAGTTCAATAAAGAATTCAAATCGAAAGATATTCTCTTGTTGTAAGTAAGTTGTTGACTCATTTCACTAATACGTTAATTCAAATCGAAAGATATTAACGTCTAAGTGTTAACCTTTTCATATGCTCAGAATTTTTGTTATTGGTTGTCATTTGCATTAGTGGGGGATTGTTAGAAATAATGCAAAGACAATATGTTGACTATTGTTGCATTGTAAGGGTATCTCCCATTAAGTAGCACATTGACACCAATATTTATGATGGTTATGAATATCATTATCTTTATAGTAATGACAATTCATTACCAATCATAAATTGCCTTGGATACCCTTTGATTTTAGTCTCATGTAGTTTTATATAAGGTGATATAAGATAATGAGCATGAGACAAATACATCAAATGTCATCATCCAAATCTCTTTGATAAATTCTGAGTATACCATCGAGTTCCAACTCCTAATGGTTGAGTACACAACCTTTTAGGAGTGTTGTGTGACCTTGGGGGACGACGCCCATTCCGATTTGTACCGTAGTCGGGGCGATTTCGTTTCTCATTCAGTGGCCTTCACACCACGACACAACAACGTATATACTCTAGTTATATATCGCCCCTATAGTGACCCTATATTTCCAACATGAGGAAGGTCGGGTTTGTTGGGGGTGGCATCCGGATGGAGGGGCTCGAGGGAGGTGCGCATGGCGGAAGGAGGAGCAATCCTTGTAGGATTAACTAGAGCGACACATATGGGCCATCGAAAAGTCTTCATGGAGAGCGACTGCAAGGAGGTGATAACAGCATTACAGAGCAGGATTGTTCAAGGACAAGGACGTGAAATATGTCATAGATTGGAATTGCTTGTTCAAGAGCAACCATTTTCTCTACAGCAGAATTGGATATTTCAACTTAGGTCGACTTAGTTTGTACATTGAGTAATTGATATATATATATATATATATATATATATATATATATATATATATATATATAGATATATATATATATATATATATATATATATATATAATACTTACATTTTACCAAAAAAAACGGTGTTTATTTACACAGCAGGACGCGGGGGCGGAACGAGTTTTAATCGCTGCTGGATGAGATTCTGAAGCATAGCCTTTCGTTTGATAAACTTGTTTGGTCTTTTGTTAGAAAAGAATGTAATAGTAGTGTAGCTCATGAACTTGCTAGATTGGGTCGTCAAAGTCATGTTAAACGATGATGGAACGGTTCATTGCCCGCGTAGCCGATCATGGATCTTGCTTATGCTGATTTAGATAATATTGTTTAACCCCTTTAAATTATGGGTTTTAAAAAAAGTTATGTATTAATAGTGGATATAATTTTTTTTTCAATTTACATTTTCCTAAACAAAATAATTTTAAATATTTTTCTTAAAAAAAATATTTTAGAAAAGTACTCCCTCCGTCCCAAAATGTTTGTCTCATTTACTTTTGCACAATAATTAAGAAAATTGTCTAATGATTGGGTATATAGGTAATTATGACTACTTTATAGGGTGATGTGTGAGGTGGTGTGGGTTAATGGAATGGCAAAATGATAAATACTTTGTCTTAGTAGGGACGAAATTGTAAAAAAGGATAGACTAAAAATGAAAGTTGAGAAATGGGACAATCTTTAAGAACCTACCCTAAAAAGAATATGGGACAATCTATTGGAGTTGATAAATTTTCATGTTGTCCTCTATTGGAGTTGTTGTTTCTGTTGTTCCTACGCCACTTTGCTATAAATATGATCAAAATTTGATGCATTGTTTGTTCATATTCATGTCCAAACGTGTTGTGCAGGTTTGTTGTTGTTCTTCCTGTCAAAAAGTGATGTTTTGGTTGCTTTGTTGTTGTTGTTCTTGTGCTCCTGACTTGTTCATGGCAAATAATTACGCCCAAAAAATACTTACATAATGTTCTCTTATTCCACCCAAATTGTTACTTCCTGTTTGCATAGTGTTTCAATTTACTTACCCTTGATCAAGTTGCGAAATCTTAAATCCCATCATTTGGGGCATCTACAACTTGTGGTTCATCTGTTATTGTTGCGGCCTCTCTCCTTTCTGTTATCTATGCCTTCAATATTCAGTAAGAGTTGGAGTGTCTACTAAATTTTGAGCATGTTGTACACATTCTGCAACTACATCCACGTCTACACTCAAGTATTCAGGGAGTTAACTCTGTGCAACTAATCTTGACTTGTGTGGATATGAGGCAACTTGTAGTTGTTGCCACCACGTGTATTCATTATCTCTACCATAACCGCTTCCAAATTATGAACACATATTTGAGCTTCATTATTTCTAACTTATTGAATGCATTCTTAACTGCCACAAGTACGTTGTCAAGTTTGCATGCATTTGTCAGATTGTAAAGATTGTATTGCTATAAAGAAAAACCAAATAAAAAAACATTCAAATCCGGTGAATTGGGAGGTTGACATTGTAGTTGAACATTGTAGCCAATCCTATCCCCCATACCCTTCGCCTAATGGGGGATGGACATCCTGGGACCGTTCAATGTCGCAACCGGAGGCCGGAAACTTCTAATAGTGGCAATTGACTATTTCACCAAGTGGATTGAGGCGGAGGCCGTTCTCACAATAACCGAGCTGGCGGTCCGGAAGGTCACTTGGCGTAATGTCATAACACGCGACAGTCTGCCTAAAGTCTTAGTATTCGACCATGGCCGACAATTCGACAACGACCCACTAAGAGGTCGGCTGGAAGGACACGGAATCACCGTCGCCTAGTCTGCTGTATGCCATCCAAAGACCAACGACCAAGCTAAAATAGCCAAAAATCAAATCCTCAATGGTCTAAATAAAATGGTAGACGACCTAAACGGAAGGTGGGCGGACGAGCTCCCCAGCGTCCTCTGGTCGATCCGAACAACCAGAAAGGAGTCCACTGGACAGACACCCTACGGGCTAGTATACGGTGCCGAGGCTTTGCTACCCATCGAAGCCAGGGTCCCTACCCTCAGGTCGCGGTTGTTCAGCAAAACCAACAATGAGGCAGCAACGACCGAGGCTCTAGACTTGGTAAGCGAAGTAAGAGAGGAGGTCGGCGCCAACAGAGCCGCATACCAGCAGAGAATGAGAATGGCTTACAACAGAAGGGTAAGTGAGAGAATCTTCAAAGTAGGAGACCTTGTTCTTAGTAAGACTCACGCAGTGGGAAGAGCGAGAGAACACGGCAAGCTCAGCGCCAACTGGGAAAGACCCTACCAGGTTAATCAAATCTTAGGCCTGACACATACAGGCTCTCCAATGCCAAAGGACAAGAGCTGGTCGCGCATTGGAACACTGTCACCCTGAAGAAATACTATGTCTAGACCCCAGTCATACCTTAAGCAATTTATCTTGTCGTCAAATTTTGTTTTCCCTAAAGCGGAGGATGTTCGAGTAGCAATGTCGACGACTACGCAGAGTAGTGTTTAGACGTTCTCGTAATGAAAGAAAGAAGTTTTTTTCCCATGTTATGTGTCTCATACTCATTATCCGTTCGCACTTCGTCTCACAAACAAACGAGCACGGGGAAATAGGGGGGAGCCCCTGTTACAAAAGTCAGGCAACAATGGATACCCCAATGCCGAACGAACAAGACCTAATGAATACTTGGCCTTGTATAAAAGAACAAAGTCCCTCTGCCTACCTCCAGAAAGGCAGGGGGCATGGCCCCTGGACTTTGACCAGAATCCAAGGACTGGCCGGGCGTCAAAGTTGAACTAACAAGGCCTAATGAATATATACTTGGCCTTGTATAAAAAACACAGTCCCTCTGCCTACCTCCAGGAAGGCAGGGGGCACAGCCCCTGGACTTCGAGCAGAATCCAAGGACAAGTCGGGCGTCAAAGTTGAACTAACAAGGCCTAATGAATACTTGACCTTGAATAAAAAGCAAAGTCCCTCTACCTACCTCCAGGCAGGCGGGGGCACGACCCCTAGACTTCGAGCAGAATCCAAGGACAGACGGGCATCAAAGCCGAACTAACAAGGCCTAATGAATACTTTGTCTTGTCTAAAAAAACAAAGTCCCTCTACCTACCTCCAGGAAGGCAAGGGGCACGACCCCTAGACTTCGACCAGAATACAAGGACAGGCCTGACGTCAAAGCCGAACTAACAAGGCCTAATAAATACTTGGACTTGTATAAAAACCAAAGTCCTCTAGGCAGGCACGACCCCTGGACTTCGACTTGAATCCAAGGACAGGACGGGCGTCAAAGCCGAACTAACGAGGCCTAATGAATACTTGGTCTTGTATAAAAAACAAAGTCCATCTGCCTACCTCCAGGCAGGTAGGGGGCACAGTTGAATACATAATGATGACAATAAAAGCAAATGTAAAGGAAGAACATTCATACAAACCAAAGAGGAAGTTCACAAGAGTTCAACAAAATTAAAAAAAAAACAAAATACATGATGCAGCCGACCACACTAAGGCTCGGCGTGCACAATAGTTAGATTAAAATAGAGAATAATATAAAGGGCACTGAAAAAGGGCACGAGGCCTTATCCATTGAGGCGAAAGACAGCAGTATCCAGACGTTTAGACGGGTATGGACACGAGCCTTCGAAGGACGACTGCCCTAGATCCTATGCCTGGGGGACCTCACCGGTCGCCTCTTGGGCAGGGCCCGATGCCTCATCAGGCGCTTCTTGGGACCCCGCTCCAACTCTAGCCTCATCCATCTCGGCATACTTATCATTGAACGTAGCCTCATCGAAGTTTGGTACCATCGTCTTCACGACCTCCACATAGAAGTCACCAGCTGTCATAGCTCCATCATTGAAGGCATGTCTCACCTTCTCATTGGCCTCGGCCAGAATAGCATGTTTCTCCATTAGCAACGCCTCTAGCTGCGACTCCAAATCTTGGCACTTCCCGCGAGTCACTCACAATTCGGTTTCCACCCCGAACAACTGACCCTCCAAGCTCTTGAGCTTCCCTCCCAGATCCGAGGAATGATGGGTTGCCCAACCCAGCTCCTTCTTCGCCTCTCCCATCTCTACCTCCACCTGCGATGCTTCACGTATGGCTTTCTTACCCTGCTCCTTCCAACTCGCCGACTGATGCCGATCCTTCTCAAGCTCACGGTCTCGATCCGCCAGTTCGGACCTCAAGGCAGCAATTATCGAAGCATCTATCTCAAACGCAGACAATCGGTCATAAAGAGGAGCCCCGAGATGAAGAGCCTACTCCTCGTCGCTCAAACGATTGATAGCTCCCAGCTCGGCAGAGGCCTGGAAAACCATTGAGCAGCGGTAGAGGAGCTGCTGAGCTTGAGCGTAGGCCTGCCCCACCATCTTTACAGACTGGTCCAGGGTACCAACTGGGGAGTCAGAAAGTAGGGTAGAGGCATCGACGCTTTCGAAGTTGAAATTCCACTTCATGGCGGTCTGCCTCAGCAGCAAATCAGCCTGGGTGGGGGCGTGCATTTAGACGCAGGCGTGTTAACCTCAGCCTGCAGGTCAATCAGCTCCTCGACCTCCATAGGCTATTCCTCTTTCCTCTTCCTGATAAGAGAAGAGGCCCGGTCGTCCGTCGGTTCTGCCGACGGTGTGTCAAAAGCAGTAGCGGCCGAAGAATTACCAACATGAGGAGGAATCACACATTCGGCAAACAGCGTCCGGGCAAAAGAGGGACCTTCGCCCCTTCCACGGGCAACCCAAGTGGCAGAAGTCGACTCAGGAGTTCGACTGCCCGATCCCTTGGGAGGCAACTTCGTTTTCCCAGGCACCAAGAACCTAACAAAAGATATGAGGCTTTCTTTCTTCTTGTCCAGAGGAGCAACACGGCAGCTGGTAGAGGGAGTAAAGTCCTTGTCTAGGCCAATGTCCCTCAACTGCTGGCGGGTGAACCCTGGGCCGTAGGTATCTACAAAAGCAAACAAAGCATATAGTAAATGTATATACATATCAAAAGCGAGAAGAAGTATGTATTGTAAACGCACATGCTGAAACACCCCATGTTGATTGAAGATGTTCTATTTATGAGCTTTAGTTAAAGGGATTTAAAGTATTACTCATATCAACAAACTGCACTTTCTTTTCTGGTTTGTCCATGATAAGAACTCTACAGTTAAGCGTGCTTGGCTGGGAGTAGTCTTAGGATGGGTGACCTCCTCGGAAGGTTCCCGAGATACGCATGAGTGAGGACAAAATACGCTGGGAAGGACTCGTGTTGGTCTGTAGAATCAGTACAAAAGTCTGGCCAGCTACCACGACTAACATTTATGTTCCTTATCTGGGCCAGGGTGTTATAAATGGTATCAGAGCAAGCCTGAAACCGTGTATTTGGCACCTAGCGGGGGTGGATTCTTGGTCAGCGGATATGCTGCCAGGCGGAAGGAGGACGTTGCGTTCTTCAAGTGGGAGTGATTGAAATATCCCATGTTGATTGAAGATATCCTATTTATGAGTTTCGTTTAAAGGGATTTGAAGTACTACTCATATCAACAAAGTGCACTTTCTTTTCTAGTTTGTCCATGATAAGAAGTCTGCAGGTAAGCGTGCTTCGCTGGGAGTAGTCTTAGGATGGGTGACCTCCTGGAAAGGTTCCCAGGATATGCATGAGTGAGGACAAAATGCGTTGGAAAGGACTTGTGTTGGTATGTGAGATCAGTACAAAAGCCTGTCGAGCTACCGCGACTAACATTTCCAATCCTAGTTTGGGCCAGGGTGTTACATATGCGAACAAGGATAACACGAGGCCCCCAACTACCCCGGGGGAGCGAAGGGTTCAGTCACATGGGAGTCAAATACTCATCGGTCGCTATGAGGTCTGCCAGAGGGAGCCACATTTCCGGAGCCACATTGTTACCATATTTGACACACTTGAAGAGCGCAACTATTTTCTTCTCCTGGGCATTAAGCTTCACCTCGAACCTCTTTACAGGACAGGACTTGTGATACTCCTCATCTTTTTCCACGTGGGTGCTAACCGTATTTCGGAACCGACGAGGGATTGACCAACCCCCCTCACGACGAATATAAAGGAAGTTTTTCTTCCAATTTTTAACACTTACTAGCACCGGTCAAAATGGAGAATGGCCCTTCATTCGGCCCAGAGACCACTAGCCGAAGGGACCTTCCACGATCATGCTCATCGTAAGGCCCATCATGAACCTTAGAGCGTCAATAAATGGCTCATACCCCTCCAATAAACATACCCAGGCGTAGGCCACCAAGCTCCGAACTTACACAGCCGTCAGTTGAGCAATGACAACGTTCATACGCTTAAAAACCTCCTCGAAAAAGGGGTGCAGGGGGAAGCGCAGCCCGTACGTACCCCAGACACTTATGATCACCATAATGCATTTCTTCGACGGGTGGCCGATAGTGTCTTTCTCCGCGGGCACGACAATCAAATAACCCGCACCAAAATCGTAAAAGTTGGCGATCTCCTCCACGGTGTTAGCAATCAGAATCTCTTCGCGCGTCGTCGCATCAATATACTGATGAAGAGGGATCTTGTATTTAACCTTGTCAATGCGAAGGGAGCTCTTAGCCACCGTCCCCCTTGAGGGACCAGCCATGGAGATCTGGGCAGCCTCGTGGATCTCTGAATCTGAATCCGAAACATCCGAGGGGGTAGGGTCAGAAGAGCTCGCCACCCCACCGTCATCCAAGCCCAGACGCGCCAAAATCGCCGCAGAAGTGGATGTGTGAGCCATAGTAACCCCCCTAGCCCCCCTCTGTTCTGTCCCTGTTTCAACGTGAGGTAGCCCCACTTCTCTGTTTTCTTCTTCTTTTCTTCTCCTCTGCATCAATGTCGTTTTATACGTTGATGAAGTTGCTGCGTGTGTCTCGTTTCTTCTTCCTTCGGTCTGCTTTTTGTCGTAATGCTATTGCTCGTGTCTGCCTACTGCTGCAACTATTGTCGATTTCCCGAATTCTATTTCCTCGTCATCTTCTTTGTTGTTGTTTGTCACGTTGTTGTTATCTTCGTTGTTGATGCTACTGTCATCATTTCGTCCTCTATCTTTCGATTTTCATTATTCTGTTGCTGCTTCCTCTTCTTCTTCGTCTGTCTGATGCTTCCTGCTACTGATGTACGTCATGTTTATGTGTTGCTGTTCTACTATATTTCTTTTGCACGTTTGATGTTCTACTATTATTATCAATTCTGCTGTTTTCCGTTGTCTTCTCGATCTGCTTTCCTTCTTCTATTCCTCTCTTATATTCCTTATTTCCGTCGCACTGCTGCTGTCTTCATTACTGTCCGATCCGTGTGTGCTGCTCCTTCTGCTCTATTTTGTCTGTTGTTCGTTGTAAGAGTGTGTGAATCGTAGTTCTACTCGTTCTATTGTGTGTGTACTGCTGTTGTTGTGTTGTTCGGTGTCGGTTTTGATGTTCAGTTGTTGCGGTTTTTGCGTCTCTTATTTGTGTTCTTTATTTCGTTCCTCCATTCTTCATACTCCGTCTCACAATTTTCTTTCCATCCTTCTCGTACTCTTCGAGGTAATTTGATTATCCCTTTCCTCCTCTTCGTTCTACTCGTCCTATGGTTCTTATACCATATGTTCATCTGTTTTTTTTTTTTTTGATAAAATGTGATTCAATATATCAAAAAACAGAGATTTACAAAGTATATACCAAAGGTACCATAACAAGGATAAGATAAGATCCTACCTTACAAACTCAACTGACAGAAACTCACTACTCCAATCATCTAATCAAGTCTACCAGCCCAGAGAATGACCAGGCATCATAGCCTTAATCCTAACTTTCACGTGTTCTAATTCTCGCAGTAACATACTCCGGTCTGATAATTGTCCCATATGTTCATCTGTTTCCGTAAGATTTCGTGAGGGCCCAGACGAGGACATGTACTGGATCATTTTGGATTTTCGACTTAAGGTAACTTTAGGACGTTACTCGATTTTATATCGTATGTTTGAGTAGTAGTATGTAGTAAATATTTTAACTTTGGTTTTCTAATTTTAGCTATTTATTATTGCTAATTATATTAATTTTAAATTGTGTACCTTATAAATATTTTACAACTTTCAATATCGTTTTATAAATCGTTAGTAATTTTATTGTTTATGATCCTTATAATATTTTGTTGGTTATCGTGACACTAGTAACTAAATAATAACGATTTCATATTTTCTTCATATTTCGTTAATTTATAATTTTAACTCAAAATCGTATTTTTATATTATAATTGAGGTTTGTATACTTGTTTAATAAATTAATTTTCGTTTTAAGATTTATAATAATAAATGAGAAAATAGTCGATTTTGTTTTAAATATATTTTTAGTCGAGACTATTTTCACTAATAATTTCTTATTTGTTTACAATTGACTATTTTTAGTAAAATCCGTATTATTTATTAATAAAAGCTATTCACTAAAAATAATTTGAAATCTTTGTAAAATTCATTTAATTTATAAAACTCGTTGACTCAATTAATTTTGATATCGATTTTCTTAAAACATCTCTTTTCTAAAATTTATAGTTTTAACTCGATTTTTAAATTATTTATAAAATACTATATATTGACTTATTATATTTTATTTATATTTTGAGTAACGAATTTAGAAATATATTAAAGTTACGATAACAACAATAATAATAAAATGTTGATTTCGTTAGAAATGCTATTTTTATACTTTTCACTTATTTTAATAACTTACGTATTTTCTATAAGACTATTTCTATTTTCAGTAGTTTTCTAAAATCACTAAGTTTCTATTTATAGAATGGTTTCCTTTTAATATAAAATGTTTATTTCTTTTATCTCCATATTATTTATAATGATTATATATTTTGTTTATATCGATAATGGCTTGTTTTGGAGTTACGGAATAAAGACAAGTGTGGAGTTAGAGTAATATAGTCTAGGATGTACGTTTTTGCCATCAGCTATAAAGTCGATGTGCCTATTTGGGGCGCATTTGGTCGTTGAACTGGGCGTATTTTCGCTTAGGAGAGGTTATGTTTTGTCCTTAGTTAGATATCGCATCGTGTTAGTCGCCGTCAGCTGAACTAAACATATTTGTTGTCTAGGACCAGGATCTCGCTGCACGCAGTCCTGTTATAGTTGAGTTGCCTAGTTAGAGACTGAATTCTGTTATGATTTAAGTCTACAGTTCTCGAAGCTAGTTTCCGGTATTATCCCTATTGAAAGTTTAGCCTTGATCGAATTTCCATAACGCCATTTTTGAATATTATTATTATTGATTAATTTTTGACTTGCAGGTTGTCAAGTGCTTTAAGTTCGCTGAAAACTTATTTTTATTATATCAATTAAATGTTTTCTCTTTTTAAATATTTTGATATAATAATACTATTATTTTTCATACGGTATAATATGGCTGGGAGAACGTCCAAGTTACTCCTCACTGACGTGGCTGTTATGTTTATAACATGACAGGTATTTGCTGCTGGGTTTTGGCTGTGAGTTAGCGAGTAGCGTGGATCCTACTCTTTCTTCATTCACGGTTTATGGATTTGTATAAACCTATTTGGAGAATTTCTTTTTTAGCCCTTTTGTAAAAAGAGACATTTCTACTGACTTACCATTTCTTTTAATACGATATAGTTTGTCAGTGTGTTTTAATCCCAACTCTACAGTGTTTCCACCACTGTATTGCATTATATTTTCTAGGGGATTACAAGGCTGATCCGCTTCTCCAAAGACATCCACCAAATCGAGAGGGAAGGAAGTGAACGCTTGGATAAATCCAAGATCTAAGCTCGATAGACTCAAGATCTAGACCCAATTTAGATCCAATTGTTCTGTACCGAAACAATTAGAAATCTACATTTTTATTTGAACGGAGAATGTACTAAGTATTTATTCGGTAATATACAATAAGTACGGAGTATATTTTAGTAATGAGTAAATTGAAATATATAACTAGATAATAGAAATATATAATAGAACTGGAATATATCTCTAGAATTGTTAAATCTAAAAAGAATCATGCTATATAATAGCATTTTTTATTATCAAAAAAAAAATCTGCATTTTTATTTGAACGGAGAATGTATTGAGTATTTATTCGAAATAAAAACATGTACTCCGTAATTATATACTCAGTTCCATATTCATTGTTGGTAATTATAGGGGTTTCATCTATTAAAAGTAGTAATAAACTAAACTTATCGCGTATTTACGCGGGTGCTATACGAGTAGTGTATCATAAGAAATTGATTATCAAACTCATAATTACCTTACTTAGAACAATAATGTTATAAATCCTTCCATAATTAGGTTAACATGTTTTCGTTGGGCACATTTTAGAAAATTCTTTCTTTACTTTTCAACATTATTTTTAGCAAAAAAACTCTCCCATTAACGGTTAACATTCAGTCATGTATTCCACATTTTCTTTTAGTAGAAGTACATGATTCGTGGTTTCCGATTTTTTATAAGTGAACCTTTTTTTCTCTACTTTATTTTTCCTATCCACATTATTTTACTTTATTTTCACAAAAACAACGTGAAATATCTAAAAGAGGAGAGGGAATACACAAAATTTTATTTAAGGTGATATAGTAATCCATATAAAACGGATCAAATCAAATAGATGTACAAAAAATGTGTAAAAATGAATCAGAAACTTCTCGGATCATATCGAAGTAGATAATTTATTTAACCGATTTTAATATTTCAATGAGTATGATAAATCACCAGGTCCGGATGGTTACTCTATAAAGATGCTTGGCACATCATAGGAGAAGAGGCAACAGATGTTATTTCTAATTTCTTTGCTTTTGGCCAGATGCTCAAGCAACTCAATACTACAGCTGTAACAACAGTTAGAGCCGTCTCAAGAAATTTGGAGGCCCGGTGCAAACTTTAAAATGAAAGCCCCATTTGATCAATATTACGGAGTAATAATTTTATAAATAGAATGTCCAAGTTGCATTATGCCATTTTTTTCACAATAAATTTTGTTATTTGAATGATGTTTTTCCCTACCTGTTTAGTAAAACAATCATTTACCTATAAATTTTCTCTTATTGATGAGTAATTACTTGGTGACTCAATCATTCGTTACTATAGTCATATTTATTAAATATCATCTCCAATATCATGTACTCCGTAAATCACATTATAAACATCATACTCTGTATCTCTTTTCATTTTAATTCAAGACTTTTTTTACTCCAGATGGCGTTACGAAGTATAATTTTTATGGGTAAATGAATGGTTAAAAAGAATTTTTAAAAAGAGAAACAAGAAAATTTATATTACAAACTTGTGTTATTTATTGCAGATATAGTTAAATTATGATCTCAATATGATAAACTTTGTCAATTAACACAAATTTCCATAAAAAGATTAATTAATGAATTGAGTGACCAATAAAATAAAAAGAAGAAAAATGGGGCCACAAGGACTCAAACTCTTGCCCTCTTGTAGAGAAACCAACAATTCAACCATCTAGAAATCTTTACATAACTGTAGAATTTGAACACCAAATTTAATTTATGAGACCCAATAATTTGGAGGCCCGGTTCAAATGCACCTACAGCTCCTCCCATTAGACGGGCCTGACAACAGTTATGCAGTTTAGAACAATAGCATGTTGTAATGTGGTATACAAGGCTATCTCAAAGATCCTTTGTTCAAGGCTTCCAATTATGCTGCATGACATCATATCCCCAGTATAAGGAGGGTTCATAAAGGGAAGGAGTATTATTGAGAATATCCTAATATGTTAGGACATAATCCGCATGTACAGTAGAAGAAGTGCATCTTCCAGATGCCTGTTCAAAATAGACCTCCAGAAGGCTACCCAAGCATTTCAGGAATATGATAATGCAGTGTGTCACTACAGCTACTCACTCCCTTAATCTGAATGGAGAAAGTTTTGGTTTCTTTGCAGGTAATAGGGGTCTGAGACAAGGAGACTCTCTATCTCCACTTCTTTTTACCATTTGTATAGACTATCTAACAAGGCTTCTGAGATACACCACAAGCATAAAGCCTTTCAATTTTCATCCTCTTTGCAAATCTATGAAGCTTTCTAGTCTAATTTTTGCTGATGATCTCTTATTATTTTCAAAAGGGATGTTAAATCTATGATGCTGCTATTGAGAACCTTCCCTACTTTCTCTGAGGCTTCTGGTTTAAGAATGAGTAAAGGAAAATCTAATGTGTACATCAATAGGGTGGTTGCTTCTCTTAAAACTAACATCATTCAGGTGTCTGGATGCACAGAGGGCTCGCTTCCTTTCAGATATCTGGGTGTACCTATAAAGACTTCTAAACTGACCATATTCGATTGTCAGCCCCTTGTAAACAAAGTAGTAGAGAGAATAAGATGATTGAGAGCAAGGAAATTATCATACATAGGAAGATTAGTACTCATCAAGAGTGTTATGTCTACCCTTCATAACTATTGGACAACCATTTTTGTTCTGCATGCTGCTGTAATGAAACAAATTAATAGTACATGCAGGAATTATCTCTGCGATGGAGGAGTGGATTATCACAGAGCTCCCTTAGTATCTTGGAAAAAGATTTGCAAGCCTTATAATGAAGGGGGACTCAATTTAAGTTAGACTGCAATTTGGAATAAAGAAGCCATTGGTAAAATAGCCTGGTCGATAGCAAGTAATCAAAATAGGCTTTGGGTTCAGTGGATTCATCAGGTGTACTTGTAAGGAAGAAGATGGGAGGAGTATCAACCTAATCCCGACTCTAGCTGGACCTGGAGGAAGATTTGCCACATAAGAGACTTCTTGCAGCCAACATATGATGCCAATGAACTAGTTGTACATGGGGCTAACTGTTATACAATAGCAAGAGCATATCACTGGCTCAGGAAGAAAGAGGAGAAGGTGAACTGGTGTTTCATGGTTTGGAACACGTGGACTATCCCCAAGTAAAGGCTGCTGGCTTGGATGATACAGCAGCAAGGCCTCAATCTAAAAGAGTGTGGATGACAGGTGTGTTATTTGTGTTGCAGCTACTGAAACTGGGCAACATCTGTTTCAGAACTGTGAGTACAGCAGAAGAGTTCGTCAAGCAGTAATACAGAGACTCAACTGGAAGTCAAAATTGGAGATTCACAATTACTGGAGGCAGAAAATGAAGGGGACTAAGATGCAGAGAGCTATAAAGAATGGTTTGATAAATGTCATATGCTACTCCCTCCCCCCACTAAGATCTTCCCACTTTCCTTAAAAGGAAACTCTACTAAGATTTTCCCACTTCAAAACTTTCCTTATTCATCCATCATACTCTCTTTCTATTGGTTACTTTTTGTGATTTGACATCTTGAACCCCACCAAACAATTTACCACCATTCATTATCCATTTCTTAATCAATGTGCCACATTGAAGTGGGAACATCAATGTGGGGGAAGGGAGTATCATATATGGAACCAAAGGAATAAAAGTAGAGTCGAAGACCAAATTATTCGACCAGGAAAATTAGCTACAATTATTGTTAGAGAAGTCATAGATTGGTATAGCGCAGGAACTCTCCTTCAACAATGGAGTAGGGAGCTCGAGTTCTATAACCGATTTAACAGAAATGAGAGATAAACGGAAGAGAAGAAGAAGTTGTTATTTATTTTCATGAACTTCTGTTACAGCTTTTCCAATGTATTTATAGAGTATTTGATGTACTTTCTATAACAATCAATATAACAACCTAACAACTTTTGCAACTACTTATGGTGAGGTGTCCTGTATCATTCCTCCTTCCTTGAAAACAGACTTGTCCTCAAGTCGACATTAGAGCCGAGTAGAACTCTGGGTACCTTTGTTCAATGATATCGGCAAATTCCCATGTGGCTTCAGATTCTGCATAACCCTCCCAATGGACTAAAAACTGCACAGCAGCGTTGTTTTGCCTTTTAACGGTTCTTCGATCAATAACAGCCTGAGGCTGTAATGTTGCAGCTTCAGACTGGCCTTGCATCCATTGGGGAATATGAATGACATTAGGTAGTACACCTCTAAAGGCCTTTAATTGAGAGACATGGAACACGTTGTGTGTCTTGGTTGATGGAGGTAATTCAATTTTATAAGCCACCTTACCCACTGTATCACGAACCTGAAATGGCCCATAAAACTTAGGTGCTAGTTTCTGATTTGCCCTTACCTGTATACTCTCCTGGCGATAAGGTTGAAGTTTCAACCAAACCCAATCTCCAATGGCAAATGATCTTTCAGACCTGTGCTTATCAGCCTGTATTTTCATTCTTTGCTGTGCTTTTAGGAGGTGCTGTCTTAACAACACAATCATAGCTTCCCTCCACTGTAACGTTCTGTCAACCCCATCCACAGCAGTCTCGCCCGGCAAATAAGGTAAATGCAAAGGGGGCGGCTGATTATAGACAGCTTCGTAAGGTGTCATCTGAATGGAGGTGTGAAATGATGTATTATACCACCACTCAGCAAGGGGAAGCCAAATAGACCAATCCTTAGGTTTCACACTGCTCATACAACGCAAATACGCTTCAATACACCTGTTCACTACCTCAGTTTGGCCATCGGATTGCGGGTGATAAGCAGACGAAAGTCTCAACTCAGTACCTTGAATGGTGAAGAGAGCCTGCCAAAATTGACTCAGAAATATAGCGTCTCTATCACTCACTATGCTTTTTGGCCACCCATGAAGCTTGAACACGTGGTCCAAATAAGCTTGAGCCACATCTACTGCCGTGTAAGGGTGAGAAAGAGCCATAAAATGGGCATACTTGCTCATTCTGTCAACTACAACAAAGATTACCTCTCTGCCTTGGGATTTTGGTAAACCAGTAATGAAGTCCATGGATATGTCCATCCATATTTCACTTGGAATTTCCAGGGGCTGAAGCTTGCCTGGATAGGGAGAATTGTCATACTTGTTAGCCTGACAAACCGAGCAATTTCTGATGAAATGGCTGATTTGCCTCGTCATTCCCTTCCATGTAAACAACGCCTTGACCCTCCTAGTGGTTGCATCTCTTCCCGAATGTCCACCCTCAGGCGAACTATGCATCCACTTCATGATCTGGTCCCGTACAGCAGAATCAGGCCCAACTAAAATTTTTCCTTTCTTTCTAATCAACCCATGATGCACTGAATAGTGACCTATGTGATTGTGCTGATCCAATTGTATCAGTAAATCGACCAGAAAAGGGTCCATTTTATAGCTGCTCTTAATTTCTTCTTCCAAATCTGAATAGATCTCTGATAATGACAAACTTAACACTGCACTTCCATCCACTCTGGACAAGGCGTCAGCAGCCGAATTTTCCTTGCCAGCCCTGTAATGAATCTCATAGTCAAAACCCATGAGTTTAGATAGCCAAAATTGTTGAAAGGGAGTTGAAATCTTCTGTTGTAGCAACCATTTGAGGCTTTTCTGATCAGTTTTAACTATAAACGCGTGACCACTCAAGTACTGCTCCCACTTTTGAACGGCAAAAACTATGGCAAGCAACTCCTTTTCATACACAGAAAGCTTCCTCCATTTGGGCCCTAAAGATTTGCTAATAAACGCCAATGGGTGCCCATCCTGTGTCAAGACCGCTCCAATACCATCATTAGATGCATCCGTTTCCACTACAAATTGCTTCGAAAAATCAGGTACTGCTAACACAGGAGCAGAACACAACGCAGATTTTAACGTTTCAAATGCCTTGGTAGCCTGCTCAGACCAGATAAACCCGCCCTTCTTCAGAAGTTGGGTCAATGGGTGGCTAATTACAGCGTAGCTCCGCACAAATTTCCTATAGTAACCTGCTAGGCCAAGGAAACTACGTAACTCCTTAACATTCTTGGGTACAGGCCAATTAGTCACAGCTGAAACCTTGTTTGGATCTGTTTCCAACCCTTTCCCGGAGATGAAATGCCCCAAATATTCCACTTTGTCAATAGCAAGGGCACACTTGCTAGGTTTAGCAAACAATAAATTCGCCCTCATGAGCTCAAATACAGCTTGTAAGTGCTCCAAATGAGCCTCCATAGTTGGACTGTATACCAGGATGTCGTCAAAGAAGACCAACACGCACTTCCTTAATAATGGCCGAAAAACGTCGTTCATCCAGTTCTGAAACGATGCTGGAGCATTTGTGAGGCCAAAGGGCATCACCAAAAACTCGTAATGACCACTATGAGTCTTAAAAGCAGTTTTGAAGACATCTTTGTCAGCTACCCTCAGTTGATGGTACCCGGCTCTAAGATCAAGCTTAGAAAAAATAGTGGCGCCTGCCAGTTCATCAATGAGCTCATCCATCACCGGAATAGGGAATTTGTCCTTGACGGTACACTTATTCAGCCCCCTATAATCTACACACAACCTCCAAGACCCGTCCTTCTTTCCTACCAAAACAACAGGCGATGCGAACGGACTCGAACTCGCCCGTATGATACCCCTGTCTAGCATTTCTGCAATCAACTGTTCAATAATGTCCCTCCTTTTAAGTGGGTATCTGTAGGGCCTTATATTGATGGCCTATGTACCCTCAACCAAGGGAATTCTGTGGTCAAAAACTCCTCTTGAGGGAGGAAGTTCAGTTGGTTCTTCAAAGATGTCGCCGAACTGTTTCAGGAGAGGATGTACTTCTGATGCATGTCCTGCAAGATTGTCCACATCCATCTTATGACATATAACTGGTGATGCCACGTTTGTAACATCAGACACCTGCAGATAAAAGAGGTGAGAAGCTTGTGACAGCAACTTAAGAGATGGTCCCTCATCTGATGTATGGAGTTTCTGAGGTTTCAACCCTCTTAAAGCTAGCTTCCTGCCTCCAAATTGGAACTCCATCTTGAGTTGTTGGAAGTCCCATTTTATTGTGCCCAATGTAGTGAGCCATTGTACCCCTAGTACCATATCGCACCCACCCAACGGAATGATCAACATATCAGTCTGAAATTGGCTATTCTGCAATCTCCACTCAAACCCTTTCGATATCAATTGACAAGGGAGATGGTTGCCATCCGCCACTGTAACCGCTTGAGGAGGAATTTTGTCAAGCTTACACCCTAGCCTCTTAGCCACATCATGATCCAGGAAATTGTGAGTGCTACCCGAGTCAATGAGAATGTGGAGAGCCTTCTTACCATAGTAACCGGTCACCCTCATTGCTTGAAAACCTTGACAACCCGACAGAGCATTAACAGATATATGGGCCTCGTCGAATTCAGTTACACCCGATGCTACCTCCCCAGTCTCATCTTCCTGATACACATCTACATCCTCCTCTAAATCGTCCTCCCACCCCGGGACCTCCACTGCAAACAACTGAGATTGTTTGAACTTGCATTTGTGGTTTCTATCATAAGGTTCATTACAAAAATAACACTCCCCGCGCTTTTGTTTTTCAGCTCTTTCAGCCGCACTTAGAAATTTTGTAGGTCTATTTTGATGTGCAGAACCCACAGTACCACTATTGCTCACCCCAGGGGTCGGTAACAATCCTTTTGACACTGGTTTAATAGGAGCATTCATAAATCGGGGCGTGTTAATGACGGATTTAGGCACATATCTAGTAGCAGCAATGGTTTCTTCCTGTAACCTGGCATATTCAACCGCCTCCGCCAGATTTTGAGGCTTAAATGCCCTCACAAATGGTTTCAAGTTAGGTTTTAATCCGCCAACAAAACTATCAAGAAAATACTGGTCCGGCAATAACGCGTTACGCTGAATCATTAATGCTCTGAGACTTTCAAAAGCGTCTAAATAATCCTCAATTGAACCTACTTGTGTCAATTTGTTGAATTCCTCTACAACATTTCCCCCAATATCCTCTTTGAATCTAGCACACAAGTCTATGATAAACTCATCCCAGGTTACTACGGTTCTAACGGCGATATAGCTATTGAACCAAGACTCTGCTCGACCCGTTAAGTACATGCTTGCTAAATCGACTCTTTGATTCGCATCAATTTTGCACAGATTAAAGTACTTGACGCATTTCTTCATCCATAACCTCGGATTTCTACCATCAAAAATTGGAAATTCAACCTTAGGATTGAAAGAAACCGGATGCTTATTACCTGAGTTCGGAGTTTCCGGAGGACGTTCGCCTTCCTCCCTATCCTTGAGCATCCTGAGGATCTCAGTGAGCAACAATGAATTCTCAGTGATCGAAGCTGATTGCTGTTCTATCCTCTGCTCTACAGTTGCAATTCGATTCTCCATGAGTGCTTGTAGTTGCTTGACGGTGAGGTGTTTGGGCGCCAGGACGAAGAAGCTCTGATACCAATGGTAATTATGGTATAGCGCAGGAACTCTCCTTCAACAATGGAGTAGGGAGCTCGAGTTCTATAACCGATTTAACAGAAATGAGAGATAAACGGAAGAGAAGAAGAAGTTGTTATTTATTTTCATGAACTTCTGTTACAGCTTTTCCAATGTATTTATAGAGTATTTGATGTACTTTCTATAACAATCAATATAACAACCTAACAACTTTTGCAACTACTTATGGTGAGGTGTCCTGTATCATAGATTATTGCAAGAGTAGATGTAATCAAAAGTTTAGTGATAAGGACTTTAACTTTGTCACGAGCCTGGTGAGGCAAATCTTGTAAATGAATTCATTTATCAATATACTTTCCTATTACCAAAAAAAAAAAAAAGTAAGAGCAGTAGGTGATTATTTAGCAGTATTACCCGGTGCAGTAAATGATGGTATCTGCAGTGACGCAAGAGCCGTCAACGAAGAAAATGCGACCGTCTTCTTGAATGGAGTCAATCTGAAGTGCAATCAACGATAATTAGTGAAAATTAGCATCTGGAAAATAAACGGAATCGGCAGGTCAGTGAGTCAATAAATAAATCAATCAATCAAAATCCATTAATCAACTTTCTTACGTAGAATTCAAGATCAAAAAGTTTGTCAAGCTACTCTTGTCTCTAGATAAGTCAATTACTCCACCATCACCTTTCTTCTCTCATACATGATCTAAAGTACGGAGTCCTAGTACTACCGAGCATACTATCGAGTAATTGAGTAATTATAATAAGGTGACAAACATATTTAATATTAACTCCGTCCCTATAAGATTGTATTAACAAGGATATTAGTAAAAGAGCCGTTGAACTCCATCTCATATTGAAGGCTATAATCAATTACTTCCATAATTGTAGATATTATAGCTATTGAGTTATTCTTCCCGTAAATACGTTATTTCATTCGTGTATATATAGCTAGTCTCATATGTTGTAATAGCAACTCGAAAGAATCAATACAAGTGTGAATATCTTACAATCTTCGATTCGTAATAGGTTGTCCAATTTTTCTATTATATGTGAGTAAGAATTTAATGAAACGGGACAATCTTATTAGAACGAAAGTACTAGAATATTAATATACTGAGTAATGATTTGGGTCTCAAGTCTTAACCATAACTTTGAGCCTTTGAGGTTTTTGGTTGAGTTATTCCATCGAATTTTCAAATGAAAACTCAACGCATGTAATGTACTACTATATCGAGTAATTTTGGTTGTGCACTAACCACTAGTTGGACCTTGATCAAAAGTTTTAGTTGAGTTGGTTCATGTAATAAATATACTACTCCCGGCCTTAGTCACGATGAAATTTTCGCTTTTACTTTTGACACAAAGATCAAGGAAGGGGGACTTGTCCAATGATAAGGTGACATGTGGAGTCAAATTAACGAGAATGATCAAATCAATATACATATATATATATAAAGGAGGAACTTTTCGAGCGATGTGATTGATCCGTTACATCAAAGCTCAATTTAGGAAAGTATCATTAATAATAATAATAAAAAATCAAACAGAGAATCTTTTAATTATTACAATAATACATTTAATCTATTATATTAATGTGATATTTTATAATTTTCATCCGAAAATCTTTAAATTTTGTTTAACAAAAAGTTATCGTAAATAAAATTATAAAAATGAATTAATTAGATTCGTGGTATAAAATGCTTTCATTAGAGTATAAATTTCATATTATTTGCTCAAAAAAGTGATGAATTTATTACATATAAAGATATTAAAGTTATCCTACATCGACAAATTATAATAAGGTAATGAAATTCTATATTATAAATAAGAGTAATCATTCATCCTTAGATATTCACCAAAAATCTCTTGATTCATAAAGAAAGATTATAACCTTAAGTAATTATCTCACATCGAAAAATTATGATGAAGTTTTAGATTCTATAATATCGACCAAAAAACTTTTGAGTCTTAGAAAAACTCTTAATAAGACTACAAACTAAAAATTGTTCCACATCGAAACAATTAAAATAAGATGATGATTCAATATTATATAATAAGAGTAATCATGTGTTCTTTTGGGTCTTAAAATGAGCTCTTAAGACAGTAAATTATCCCACATCAAAAAAATTATGATAGTGGAATTTTATATTATAAATAAAACTAATCATTACTTCTTAAATATCAATAAAAAAACTTTGGAGTCTTAGAAAATATTTTAATAAGACTACAAACTCGAATAACATAATCTCACATCGAAAAATTACTCCCTCTGTTCCATTTGATTCTTTGCATTTACTTTTTGGACACTATTCATAGGTGAGTGAAAACGTCAATGTAACTGAGTTTAATCATTCCTCCAAATTATAATGAGGTGATGAAATTTTATGTTGTAAATAAGTGTAATCTTTCGTCCTTAAATATGACTAATCATTCGTTATTAGATATCTTCCAAAACTCAATCGAGTCTTAAAACTTCTTAAGACTATAAACTCAAGTAAAGTTATTATAAGAGTTCTTAAGACTATATCTAAACTTAAGTCAAAATTATTCTATATCGAAATATGAGGTGATGGAATTTGATATTATAAATAAGATTAATCATTCGTTATTAAATATTAAAAAAAAGGTTTTTTGAGTCTCACAAAAATACTTGAGACTATAAACTCGAGTAAGATTATCCCACATCGAAAAATTATAATAAGGTGATCGAATTTAATTACTTCATATAAACAAGAGTAATCGTCCATTCATAAGTTAGATATAAAAACAAACTCTTTTACTTCCTCCATTTTTTTTATATCTTCCCATCTTAAAATAGAGGCAGTATTATTATAATTATCCTAACGTTGTCTCACATCGAAAAGTTATGATGAGGTGGTTAAATTCTATATTATAAATAATAATCATTGTTCCTTGGATATCACCTAAAAAAATTTTGAGTCTTAAAAATGCTCATAGGACCGTAATTTGATGAAAAAGAGAAATCGTTTGTGTCTAGATATTAACCAAAAATCCGAGTTCTAAGAAGAGTTTTTAAGACTATAAACCTAAGCAGAATCATCGCATATCGAAAAATTATGATGAGGTGATGAAATTCTATATCACAAATAAGAGGCACCATTCGTTTTCAGATATTAACAAAAAAAATAGTCTTATAAAAGTTCTTAAAGTTATAATTTAAGTAAAATTATCCCACATCGAGAAATTATAATAAAGGTGATGAAATGCTACTATATAAATACGGAGTAAAAACAATCATTCATCTTTAGATATCAACGAGAAATCTTTTGAGTCCTAAGCTAAAAGAACTTTGTAAGACTATAAACTTAAGTAAAATTATCCACATCGAAAAATTATGATGAGGTGATGAAATTCTACATCATCAATAAGAGAAATGATTCGTTTTTAGATATTAATCAAAAATCTTTTGAATCTTATAATACTCTGTTAAGGCTATAAATTGAAGTAAAAATTATTTCACATCGAAAAATTACAAAAAAAAGTGATGAAATTATATTATATAAATAAATGTAATCATCGTCTTTACATATTATCAATCAAAAATCTTTTGAGTCCTAATTAAAAAGAGTTCTTAAAACTATAAATTTAAGTTGAATTATCACACATCAAAAAATTATGATAAGATATCATAAATAAGAGAAATCATTCGTTTTAGATAATCATTTGTCCAAAATATACTCCGTAATAAGGTGATCGAATTCTACTATATAAATAAGAGTAATCGTTCGTCTTTAATAACTTAGATGAAAAACAAACTATTTTGGGTCTTAAAAAAAATTCTTAAAACCATAAACTTAATTAAGTAAAAAACTCTTAAGACTATAAACTTGAGTAAAATTTCTCACATTGAAAAATTATTACAAGTCATGAATTTCATTGATATAAACCAAACATCTTTTGAGTTTTAGAAAAGCTTTTAGGACTATAATAAACTTAAGTAAAATTTCTCTTTTGAATCTTAATAAATCTCTTAAGATTTATAAACGTTGTTGAGAATGACTCCTAAATCCCATATAATCACATGTGTCCCACATTGAAATATGAGAGAAAGATGATCCACCTTATAAAGCAAGGGGTTACTCCCTCTATTGCCAATTAGTTTTAGAGTGGAACCCTCTTGTCTTGTGAGTGGACTCTTTCCGACTCAAAAATTATGATGAGCAGATTAAATTCTATATTATAAATGAGTAATCTTTCGTCAATAGATATTAACCAAACATCTTTTGAGTCTTAGAAAAATTCCATCTCACAAAATATCGAGAAAATTAAAGAGCTTTTAAGACTATAAAATTAAGTAAAAACTATCTCACATTGAAAGAATAATGTCATTGAAAGAATAACGCCATATGTATAAATTAAATATTTTCATTTCTATAATTGTAGTTATAGTAAAAAATGAGGTTAATATAGTAAAAATGTTGGACCAAATAAAAAATACTTTGTATTTACGATGGGATGAAGATAGAAAGACGGACGAAAATAGAATATGGAAGAAGATAGAAGGAAGGAGGAAGTATTCCGTAGTATAATTGTACCACGCTGAAAGATTATCATAAGGGGATGATCCTATGATTATAAATTGAAGTCATTATGGGTTTTAGATATCAACTATCAGCACAAATATTTACCGAGTATTGTCTTAAAGAGATATTACGAGTTTTAAATGCAATGCACGCGTGTAATTTAATTTGACATTTATCGCATATATGACCTCCCAAAAAACTGGTCAGTGCATTGCACGGGCTTTCCAACTAGTTGTATATAAAAAACATTCATAAAATAGAAAGGCATAGAATTCATTGAGACGCCCTAATATGGAATAGACAAAGAATTTATCAGGACGGAGGGAGTATTAGGAATACGAAGTGAATTATACGGAGTAGTATTTTGATTCATTGAATATTACGGAGTATGAGTTAATTATTGGGAATTTGTAACATTGTAATGCGAATAATGGTAGTCTAATTCGATGTATTCTCGATGACTATGTACTATATATTGTGTTAATATGATGAATGAAAGTCAACACAATTTACCTAAAAATACTTCACATGGTATCCGAGCGACTTTCTTGTGATTTAAAAAAAATGTTTACTCTACCCTACCGGTAGGCACTTATCTTACCATGGTCACTGGTAAACATTTCATGAAAAAAGAAGAAAAAAATGGGATGGGAGGACGTGAGTTATCATCCCAGAGATCACCTTTTCCCTTGCTTTCGGATACCGTTTTGGCCTTTCAAATTTGCGGGATAATTTATGCTCTTTTCAATATTCCTTTCATCTTATTCTTCTTAATCAGAATAATCCAAAAAAAAGGAACACTCAATTCTCTTACAGATGTGTAGCTAATGACTGCATGACTTTTCTAATTTTGTTATGAGTTCGATTACGTTTCTCAAGAAATCTAAATTGACGGATAATTTACCGTTTGGAAATTGTTAAGTCCGGAAAACTTAGCGTTCTTGACAATGTATCTTCGAGGAGTGCGAAAAGCTTAACGTTCTTGTTCGAAATATAGTCAAACGAGTCTATATGCCACCGTGGACAAGAAGAAGATGAAGACAAAGAAGATGAAAATCGGAGATATTGTTTTTTTTGTCTAAATTTGTGCTGCAATCGTAACGTTCGTGATATTGCCGTTACGATTGCGGGAGAGTATTAGGAATAGGAAGTGAATTATAATATTATGGTTCATTAAATATTACTCATATGAGTTAATTATTGGGAATTTGTAATATTGTAATTTGAATAGTTGTAGTCCAATTCGATGTATTCTTGATGACTATGATGAATGAAGTTAACACACTTGAGTAAAGAAAAATAAGGAAGGAAAATGAGTGACTCAAAAAAAAAAAAAGGTAAATATGAGCCACATATTGATAGCCTAAAAAATAAATAAAGAAGATGATCAAAATCAGCTAAAAAATGTATGGAATTATTTTTTTATACTTTTTGTTTTACTCAATCATCCCTAAAATTTCGTAATTATTCCTATATTGTCCATCTTTAATTCAAAGAGAATTGAGTGCTTTATTCCTATTCTAAATCACTTTTTAATCCAAATTCTTTCTTAAATCTCATCAATTCTAAAAATTGATCAAATATTATTTGGAAAATCGCTAGGAATTGTAATTCGATAATCGATATTTTAATTTAATTGAAAATTATGATTTAATTGATAATTAAGGTAATCTTTCTTTTAGGAAGTTAGGGTTTAGGGTGGTCGAATAGTAGTGTCGCTAGAGTTTGGAGATGGGAGGTGGGGCTAGCAGCCGAAGGAGAGCAGAGGGTAGCAGCCGAAGGAGAGCAGAGGGTGGCAGCGCGGTGGCTGGGGTGGTATGGGTGGTGAGGGTGGGCAAGGAGTGTGCAGTTTGATTTTTTTTATTTTTATTTTTTTGATTTTTTTTTAATTTCTAATTTGAGTTGTATTATTATTTTGTAATTAAATTATCATTATAATTTTCGAATTAATTCTGTTTTTTACTTTTTTAATTCTCGTTTTTTTTACCATATAATTTTATTCTTGTATAGTAATTTTTAATTCTTATATTGGTAATTAAAATAAATAATTTTTCCTAAATAAAAAATAAAATAAAAATAACACTTCGTACTAATCATTTTTCCAACAAAATCTTGAAAAATAATACTGAATGTTCGGTAGAATATTCGGATTTTCTGTATTTGGACAAAGAGGTGACATACATTCGGATATCTTGTGTGTGCTTTAATTTTGGTATATATTGTATTTTAGGAAGTTTGTAATCATGTTTGATCTTTGACCTATTTACTTAGCTTGGTCAGTTTGTATATATTTGAGGTATTTCAATGAGAAACACAGAAAAAGAAATTCACAAATAAGGTTCTCAGCTCTTTATTTTTCCTTTATTGTATCAGAGTCTCTCATTCTTGAGGCCTAAACACGCGACAATTATTTCTATCGATTGTCAAAATCATGACAAACGACAAACCACCGCTTACCCCAATTTCAGCCTCTGCAAACAATATCCAATTGGATGGTAAGAGTATTTATACTTGGATCGTAGACACAGGGACATCGAATCATATTTATTGCGATGAATCATTATTTGTTTCATGCCATCCTATTCGTGATGTTCGAATCGGTCTACCAAATGGAATTGGGTTGGAGGGACATAAAATGGGGAGTATTCATATTAATGAGAATTTGGTTCTTTCTCATGTTTTATTTGTGTCCACTTTGAATTGTTATTTATTATCGGTTCAACAACTTTTGTCATCAAAACATTTAAGCATACATTTGAATGATTCTATGTGTGTGTTACAGGACCTTGTTTCGAGGATAATGATTGGTGTAGGTGATTTATCAAATGAGCTCTATCACTTGAAGATGGAGGGACAAGCTCGTGTTAATGTCGTCCCCGGGAAAGATGGCGTTGAACTTTGGCATAAGCGAGTTATGGAGCTTCTACCCCATCTTTCTGGCAACAAAAATAATTCTGGTATTAAGTGTTGTGATATTTGTTTCCGTGCCAAACAAACATGTAGTGTTTTTTCTTTGAGTGACACTAAAGTTAATGATTTGTTTGCTTTGATTCATTGTGATGTTTGGGGCCCTTATTGGGAAATGGTGCCTGCAATTCTCGTTATTTTTTTAACTATAGTAGATGACTTTTCTCGTGGGGTATGGGTTTACTTGATGAAAACTAAGAATGAAGTGCCTCGATTCATGACAAATTTTTCTTTGCTTAATTGACCGGCAATTTGAAAAGAAAGTTAAAATTATGAGAAGTGATAACGGGACGGAATTTGAGGGACTTGAAACTTATTGTTGCATCAATGGTATTATTCACCAAATGTCAATTGTTAAAACGCCCCAACAAAATGCTCGAATTGAACGTAAACACCGTCATATACTCCCTCCATTTTCCTGTTTTCTTCTCACTTCATTATAATACTCCACCTATATAATAGGAAAGTGAGAATAAAAAAAATGGAGGTAGTACTTAATATTGCTCGCGCTTTACGGTTTCAAGGGTGCTTGCCTATTGATGTTTGGGATGAATGTGTGTTAACTGCCGCCTACTTAATTAATAGGATACCGTCTCGTGTACTTTGAGGGGCAAAAGCCGTATAAAATTCTGCATGGTCAAGCACCTCAATATCATTCCATAAAAAATTTTGGTTGCTTATGTTATGCAAAAAATCTCAGTCTTAATGATAAATTTATAGTCGGAGTCGACGTTGTATATTTCTTGGGTATCCATTTGGAATGAAAGATTGGTACCTATTCGATCTGATACCAATGAGATAGGTACGGATAATGTGGGTAGCACACCGATTTTAGGAAAGCATCATGATACACCTTCAGGTACCATTACAAATGAAGAGGACGTGATTAGAGCATACACATCAATGAGAAATACTCAATTCTCATCCTCCACTTTTTCACTTTTTCTCTATCCTACTTAACATCCACCTCACTTTTCCACTAACTCTTAAATTTTTTCCAAAAACATCCACATCAACAAAATTCATTTCTCACTCTTTCTCTTACTTTTTTATACCCCACAATATCCACCTCAATAATTCATTCATTTATATTTAATTAAAAATATAATTATTGTTAACTTTTAATTAATAATTATTATTAACTTTTAATTTTTGGTTCGGTATTGAGTTTATAAATATATATTGGGGTCTACTTAATATATCGTACTCCGTATTACGTCAATATTTTCTCAATAACATTAATTATTTATCATTATTTGCTTTAATTATTTTTAGTACGTCAAATATATCAAGTTATATATACTAAATCACTCTCATTTATGTTTAAGATGGGAAATTGTCTGGTCTTTAACTTTATTGGGTCGCGTTTAAATTGGGTTGGGGTGATGTTCAGTTCGTCAGTCATCGGGGTCTATCGGGTAACAGGTAACATTCAACTCAGGTTGGGTCGGTTTTGGACGACTGTATTTTCGAGTGAGTCAAACGTGTCTACTGATAACCCGTAAATAACTAAAATAATACTGCGTAAATGTATATTCGTATTGAACTTAGTTAAGTAAATATATTTAACTAATCATAGATTAACAATACTAATTACATATATAATTATAAACGATGTTTAGCAATTAAATACGTACACATTTTTTGTTTTATATGAAAATAAATATTTTAATAAAAAAAACAAATTAAATGAAATAAAGCTGCAAACTACTGCAACTCTGCAAGCTCGTTGCTTCTCGCACAGGCGAGATTCTCACCCATAGTTTCGTGTACACTCAGCACAATCTCCATTTGTTTAATATTATTGCTCCACTTTTTTCATTCTCGTTCTCGCATCAATCCTCTAATGTACATGCTCTTATTGAAAACACTCACGAGGGTGAGGAAGCAACTGTTATCGAGGAGGGAAGCGTGCTAACTGATGAACTTGGGCGTGGCAAACGAATAAAATTCGATAATGTTTGTCTTAAGGATTATGTTCGTCACGAGGACATTAACACGACAGTACATTTGTCTCTTCTGAAGCTTCACCCACATCGGTCCAATCCTTAGGTACTCCTTATCCTATATCACACCACATAAATTATAATGCTTTCTTTATTGCCCATCGTGCTTTTGTAACAGATGTTTCGGTTGAGACGAAACCCACATCGTTTAAAGAAGCTATGAATGATCTTAAGTGAAGGAGAGCTATGGAGGAAGAAATCGAAGCCTTGGAGGTAAATAACACATGGAATATTGAAGATCTTCCTAACGGAAAGGAGGTTATTGGTTGTATGTACTGTGGGTATATAAAATTGAACATAAATCCGACGGGACTATTGAAAGGTATAAGAAAAGGTTAGTTGTCTTTGGAAACCAGGCCATCAACAAGAAGACATAATTTCGCTGAAAGCTTTGCCCCTACTGTTAAAATGGTCACTGTTCACACATTTCTTGTTGTCGCTATTATTATAAAGTGAGAATTACATCAAATGGATGTATACAACGCATTTCTTCATGATGGTGATCTGGACGAAGAAGTTTACATGCGGCTTCCCCCGAGTTATAGTCGTGGTCTAGCTTAAGGGAAAAGTTTGTAGACTCCGTAAGTCTCTTTATGGCTTGCGTCAAGCCCCTCGGTGTTGGTATACCAAGTTAGCTACCACCTTGCACACATATGGTTTCAAGGTAAGCCTCTCTGACTACTCCTTGTTTGGTTATTGTGAGAATGATATCACTTTCAATATTTTGGTATATGTTGATGATATTGTTATTGCCGGAAATAATAGCATTGCCATGGCTAAATTCAAAGTACCTTAGTGACTGCTTTCGCATGAAAGATTTGGGAAAATTGAAATATCTTCTCGGGATTGAGGTTGCTAAGAATGCTAGTTGCATTTTCTTATGTCAACGCAAATATACCTTTGACATTATAAAGGAGACCAGTCTTATTGGTTAACCTGTTAACGTTCCTATGGAAGAAGATCACAAGCTGGCTTTCGCCTTAGATGCTCCTATGACGGATCCTACTTGCTATAGACGATTGGTGGGACGCTTAGTTTATCTCACTACTACACGTCTCGAGCTTTGCTATTCTATTCGTATTTTGGCTCAATTCATGCAGCAACCTACCTCAACTCAATGGAACGCTGCTCTTCGTGTTGGCCGTTTGTAGACACCTACATTTTGACCGCCAGGTGTCTATAATAGTTCCCGCCAAACACCCGATGCTGATAGGACATAAACGTGCTTTGACAGACTCGGATATGGGCTTGTAATCATGGACATTTGACTTAGACATTTTAAGGAGTACAAATCTCGCAAAACCAACCTCAAATCCAGGCCCAGTGGGTCGTTTCGAGTCAAATAACACTAATTTGGATCGAAACCGTCACCAGGGGTAAAACCGTCTTTTAGCGACCGAGTCAAAACCCGGTCAAAGATATTTCCCGAGACTTGCGGACCGACCGTGATAAATCACGTGTCCAATTCGGACCCTAACTCCACAAAAATCAGCCATACAAAAATAATAAACAATTCCGTTTAAGGTATAATTCGATCTCAAGTAGGAATTCTATCCGGAAACCGATTCAGACATTGACCGAGTACCAAATACTCGGCCAATACACCCTCAAACCAGCCGGTTTTCCTCTTTTCTTCCCTCACAAGAAAACGGAATTCTCGTTCTCCTCAGCTTCTTACTCAAGCGGTAATTCTAGCTCGAACAGGAATCCTATCCAAAAACCGATTCAAGTATCCGACCGAGTGTGAAACATTCGGCCAATTCACCTCCAAGTCAGCCGAAATCCCTTTCTTCTTGGCCAAGAAAGTGGAATTTTTATTTCCCTCGAACTCCTACGTTTCCTATCCTAAGCGGTACTCAAACTCCTAAACCAGGGTCGGAAACTCCCTATAATTAGGACCTCCCGTCCAACATCGAAAGACATCAATTACAACGTTTTTCCAGCCAATACACACGGTTTTTTACATACCCATCACACCGAAAAAAACAGTCCTCCACACACGGTTCATACACAAACCCGATAGTTAGCAAATCCCGACACTTTCGAAGCCTTGCAACCTCGACGAAACCGGCCAAACCCGACGTCCCAAATCACCCAAACCGATACACCTTAACTCATCCTCATCATCTCGACGCTCTCAAGTCTAAGCCACTTCCCGACGAGCCTTATCCCGAGAAAACAAAGCATGTAGGTTGAGGGTGTAAATCAAACCCGACTCTTCTCTTTTTCTCTTCTCTTCTTCTCGTTTTTTTATGGGTCTTTCGTCGGTCTTTTTTTCATTTTCTAATATCGATATTATTAAAAACTATTTTCATATATCGAATATTCTTAAACTATGATATCGATTCTATATAATCGAATATCGTATCGAAAAGAATTATATTAAGATTTCGACGATTTCGTTACATCTTTTCGTTCAAAATCCTTTTTTTTAACTTTTCGTTCAAAATCTTTTTTTTTACTTTTCGTTCAAAACAAACTTTTTTCAAAACCTTTTTTAAAGTCATTCCGACTATTCGATATCGATTTCATAATCGCATATCGAATACGACGAATATCGAAAATATAAACCGAGTATAAATTAATCCATATTTGTATGCGATTTATAAAATTAACGATTTTCGAACAAAAATAAAAAATGGACAGACCCGTACGCGAGTCGCGCCCGGTCCAGGCGACTCGCGCACGAGTCTGTAACCCGGTCCTATTTTTTTAGTTTTTCGATCGTTTTATTTTTTACGAAACGATTTCTAAATTTACATCTTTTCTAAAACTATTCCGAATATTTGATATTGATTTCATAGTCAACTATCGAATATAACGAATATCGAGAATATTAAGTCGAGTACGAATTATGCGATATTCGTACGCGATTCAATCAAAAAATTTCCGAAAACCGTCGTCGAAATCAGGCTGCCACGCGACCCGCCTGAGTCTCGGGCGAGTCGCGCGGCAGACTGCCCACATGCGTCTTTCTCGTTTTTTTATTGCTTTTTTTTCGAACTTCGTTTTTTTTACAAAACAACGTTTTAAACAATATTTTTCAGATTTCGATTAATATTTATTTTCTATATTATTATTCATCGTTACTAACTCGTTTGCTCTTTGTTTGTAGCAATTTATTTATTTATTTATTTTTTATCGTTTTATTAGACTAAAACGAACTTCACATGCTAAAATAAATTTGACGTTATTAGTTTAATATGCATTAAACGACTTAGCAACCCATTTATTTATTTTTCCTCACATGTCTTAGGAAAATAATCTCTCCATATCCTTCAATCGTCGAACTAACGCGTGTACACAAAACCGAACGATATCTTAGTAAAGGCCGCTAAGTGCGGGCGGGGTTGGGTGTTCTCATTGAACTTCCCAACACGTACCCTCACCCCTTACTCAGAACCATGGTTTCCGGATGTCCGAATCCATTGGCAACGAGAGTCATTCAATATACGATTAACCGCTTCAGTCGGCATCGATATCGAACTGCAAAGGGACGAACCCAATAAACGACTCTGACATCGAAAATGGGCCATGTTTTAAATATGGCCCACTACGACATAGAGTGGGTTCGAATGGTTCCGAATAACCATAAAATTCGGTGGCGACTCCTACTTCGATTTAAAATTCTATTCGACCCATCTCATATGGAAATTCTATCGCCTCCCCCAAAACCCGCGCTTCGCCGCGTCGGGGTGGACCTATGTCATGTCCACAGCGTTATTTAAAGTCTAGTCCCGGGCAAGGTATTTTAGTTCGTACGGATGGCTCGTTAACCCTTGAGGCTTATTGTGATTCTGATTACGCTAGTTGTCCTCTTAGTCGCCGCTCCCTGTCAGCATATTTTGTTTTTGTTGGGGGTTCTCCTATATTCTGGAAAACTAAGAAACAGCCAATTATCTCCCGATCATCTTCCAAGGCAGAATATCGTGGCATGGCTTCCGCTACGTGTGAAATCTTGTGGTTAAAAGCTTTGCTCAAAAGTCTTAATATTGAACATCGATCCATCCTCTGTTTCTCTGCATTGCGACAACGATGTAGCGCTACACATTGCTAATAATCCCGTTTTTCAGGAACGGACATAACATATTGAGGTTGACTGTCACTTCGTGCGTGATGAAATTCAACGTGGTACTATTGCACCCGCTTATAGCCATACCAAGACTCAGTTGGCCGATATTCTTACAAAAGCGTTGGGCCGTCAACAATTCTGCTTTCTTCTTGTCAAGTTGGGCATTTCCGATCCCTATGCTCTAAATTGAGGGGGGGGGGGGGGGGGGGGAGGGGGGGGGGGGTGATACCGAATATTCTATAGAATATACTCCCTCCGTTCCAATGAATTGTTTGCCTATTCTATATTGGGGCGTCTCAATGAATTGTTTGCCTTTCTATTTTAGGAATGTTTTTTATATGCAAATTGACCCTTCTCATAGTTTAGCTCCACATGTCACTTCCTCGTTGGATCCCTTACCCTTGGTGCCAAAAGAAAAGGCAAACAATTCATTGGAACGGAGGGAGTAAATAATAACATTGTCGTTATACCGAATATTCTATAGTAATTAAAATAAATAGTTTTTCCCCAAATAAAAATAATACTTGGTAATAACATTTTTCCCAATAAAATTTTGAAAAAATAATGACAAATCATATTTTAAAAAATGGAGAATAAAGGGGGAACAAAAACAACGGGAAAAAAGATGTGGTGATCGACATGGTCGCTAATGTAGTGAGGTGGTGGAGGGAGATGAAGTATGAGAGTTTAATTCTCTCAAAAAGCTCTCTAGAAAAATAAAAGTGAGGGGGAAATGGGAGGAGTAAGATAGTACTTGATAGTACTTCATCTGTTTTATTGATATCATCCACTTTTTTTTCCCAACAATTTCTTTGATTTCTTCCACTTACTTCTTTGCTATCCAACTTCTCTCTTACCTAGGTTGTCCACCTATTTTACTCTCTCTCTACTTTTATATATTTAATTGTTTTTCATAAGAAATATGTCATTTTTAAGGTAGAAGAAATCAATGAAACGGAGAGAATAATTCTTAGATACAATTGAGTAACATGCAAGTTTGAAAAAGTAGTACCAAAAAAGTATTACATCCGTCCATTTTTAATTTTCCTACTTTTTTTTCGAAGGTTATCCATTTTTAAACTTCCTACTTACAATATTTTATCTTTTCGTTGATCTTTGTGGTCAATATCATCATTAACCCCACATTTTCTCTCTAACTTTACATACTCTAACTTTCATTTTCCACCACATACTTTATTCGCTCCTCGCTTAATTTTGTTCCACTTTTTCCGTGAAGTTTAAAGTTAGATGAAGAGAGTGATAGGAAAGAACATAGGGACTCAAAGGGAGTACTTATTATAGCTTTGATAATACTTCGTATTATTTTGGTTAGTAAAATTTGACTTTTAACTACAGTACAGTTTTTGGGCTTGAGGTAGCAAAGACTACCCTTTAATACCCCTAGATTCGCTCGTGATTATATGGATTATGAGGATGAGCTCTTTGTTTTATTTTTTACTTGTCTTAACTATTTAATTCATTATAAACTAGTATAGACCCGTGCCCAGCACGGTATATAGAAGTTTAATTTTTAGTTGATAAATTTTGATTAACGATTCATTATTTTCTCATATTTTTCATTTTAATATTTTGATTTGAGAAAATAAACTAATTAAAATAGAGGGCTTAATTAATAGTTCGTAGTACCATAAAATGTGTATTCTAACATTAATACTGTTGTTTTTTAATATGTCATTCATGTTTCTCGAGTCCGTCATACTTCTCTCCTCAATATTTATCAAAACATATGACTAATTTTTGTTAAACTTGAAATTTTATGAATGTTATTTTTGAAGAAATTTTAATGGTATAATTTTTATAACTTCTTTATGTGATATAACTTTTTATAATTATAGATTTACATGAAATAATTTTTTTTTTCATTGTGAAAATTATGTGTTACCCATAAATTCATTCAATTATTATTAGTTTAATTTTCTTATTTAGGTATGGGCGGTAAGCTAAGTATAAGAAATATATATTAGCCCAATGTTATATTAGCCCACTGTTTAGTAATATATATTGGCCCACTCTGAGTTAGGTGTATTGATTGAGTGGGCAAGTGAGAGAAGGAGGTGTTGATACTTCATCTATTTTCTAGACATTACTATCCTATTAGTATATATAGAGAATTTAAGATGTATATACCGGACAAAGAGTAAAAGAGTAAAAATTTGGCAAGAATATTTTACATGGTCATAGTATAAATGTGTTACCGGTGGACGAAGATGCAAATTGTGATGTTTAGAAACGACTTTTGTAAAACCTTGGGTTACATGACCAGATTTGGCACTGACGTACACTTGCTTCGCCACTCCGGTCAATTCTATCGATAGATCTTGTCTGCTCAGTGAACATCCAACTATCACTACAACCTGTCACGGAGAAATAGAAAATGAGTGCCTTTGGATAACAAAATGAGTGGGAAAAGGGAGGGGAAACGGGGAAGGGAAAGGGAAGGTGAGGGAGAATGCATGATGAAGATTGAAGATACTTCTTCCGATGTTAATTTATTTTCTCATTTAAATATAATATCTTATTTAATTATTAAAAAGTGAGAAAATAAAAGAAAATAGGAGAAAGTAAATGATTTTTCCTACAAATCTTGTTTATGTTAGTGTGAAAATATTTTTTGTTTATAAGGAAGGAAATGGAGGGACACATTCATCTAGGGATGGCAACGGACCGGATCCGGACCGGATCCGCATGGATCCAGATCCAGATTCGCACTTCTAGTAGCGGATCCGGATCCGACGGATCCCAAAAATGTAGATCCAGATCCGGATCCGCCGGATCTGGACCGGATCCGGATCGGATCCGCGGATCTAATATCTTACTTAAATTCTACAAAATTTTTAATTAATACGTATTTGCGACCATATTAATTTTCATAATTTTACAAATAAAATTGAATATAAAAATTCATAATCAAAGATTAATAAACTTAAGGAAAAGAGTCTTAGAAATAACAAAAAAACACAAATTAAAGTTCTAAGTTTTTTATTATTGTTAATTTTTTAATAAAACGGATTTGCGGATCCGGATCCGGATTTATTTATTAAGATCCAGATCCGGATCCGTTTAAAGATAGCGGATCCGGATCCGGATCCATATCCAACGGATCTCAAAATTTAGGATCCATATCCGATCCGTGCGGATCGGATCTTGCGGATCCGGATCGGATCCCGGATCCGTTGCCATCCCTACATTCATCCCACGTCCAAATTCCTCCGCCGCATTTTGTTAACCAGAGCTTGCATTGCCCCCTTCCTTTCACTCCCCTCGATTTTCAAATCCCTCAATCTAAGCAAAAATTAAATTTTCAAACTACTCTTTTCGTTTCTACCTTTCATATTATTTGTGACGATTATTCTAATAAAAAAAATAGGAGTTTTTTACCTGGCGTCCCTAAGTTTTCACTTTTTTACATGGTATCCCTGCTCTTTTTATGTATATATATGGTATCTTTTCACTTTATTATTGATTTAATTGGCGTCCCTTAAAGTTTTTTTAGATCAAGTTCTGTCGTTAGATTATGTTTTTAGCTTTGATTAAGCTTTCAATACTCCATCTGTTCCAATCAATTCCATACGTTTGCTTTTTCACATTTGCCGATGCACGTTTTCTTTTGTTTATATCTTTAGTTACATATTTCTAAAAAATATAAAAATTTGATATTCATGATACATTCAATTAGATAATTTAAATAAGATCTCACATGACTATATTTTATCGTATATATTAAAAGTTATATCGATAATTCTTCTCATCTATGAATAGTGCATAATATCCAAATGCATGGAAATGATTGGAACGGAGGGAGTATCATTTAACTTAAATATTTAACCAGTTATTGAGTTTAAATGAAGTGTTATCATTTGATTTGACAATCTAACACCAAAAATAAACTCATTTTAGATTTGGAGTATAAGTGAAAAAAAAAAACGTACAAGAATGTTAGTTTAAGTTCAATTATAGGTTAATTTCTTTTTTTTAAATGACATTTAACTTCTAATCTTTAACAAAAAAAATGGTAGTTTAGTGTAAAAAATTGACGGAAAAAAGTTAATATAAAATGGTAGCGATACCATGTAGAAGAGTGAAAAGTTTAGAGGTACTATGTAAAAAAACCCAAAAAAGATAAACAAATGACTGAGACGGTGGAAGTAGCAAATAAGTTGACATTTGCCTATATAAATAACGTTTGATCCGTTACATATGTTTATATGCGTCCCAGATAGAATTTGTGAATATAATAAATATACCAGCATACATTTTACCATTGTATTTATTAATGGACAAAGTGTTCAATTTTCCAATCATACGGAGCACATTATTACAATTTCTTTGTTTTATTGGTTGGAAAATGAGATAATGTACGGTTAGTTGAAAGAAGGAAGCATCGTATAATTGAAAAGTTTTGCTATTTTCAAACATTTATGGGGGACACAACTCCAACTTGGTTCCTTTTTTGCATCCTTACTTTGAAATGAATGATGCCAAAAGACATGCACAAGAATATACTCCCTCCTAGTCAGAGTATTCTTTCTACTTTCCTTTTTAGTTTAGTTTGTTTTCTTCTCAATTTTTTTTTGAAAATAATTTTAATCATTCTTTATTCTTTTTTTAATTCTTTATTCTTTTCCTCAACACCTAAACTCAACACATTTTCATTTTATACCCACTTTTCACACTTCATACCTCACTTTATATTTATGTTTCTTACTTTATCTTCACCCTTTATTGAATACTCTGAATAGGAGGAAGTATTTGAAGTTTTTTCATGCGTCTATATCACAATAATGGATGATAAACTTGCGTATAGTAAATTAAATTGGGTTTTACCTCGTTTCCAAAGGGCTCGGGGACCCGATACACATGACTATGTATCTGTCTTCTCTTCCATTCGTCCATTCCTTCAAGCAATGCAACACATTCAATTGAGCTACCCACACTTGCAACATTTATAGAAAGACCGTATCCAAATAACGTTATTGAGAAATCTCTCGCATAATATTATTTAAGATCCAATATACATGTTACGCCTCATACTAATTATGTGAAAGACGGTCTCACATTGGACCTACTCACTCCACTTGCAATTGCCAATAATTGATTTGTTAAACCATAATGATTAATGAAGATTACTTAAACTCTACTTGTATCACTTCTATTACTTATATTCTAAGAAAACTATATAAGATCATTTTCTTCTTCTTTTCTACCAGTAATAAAGTGAACCTTAAGAAACAAGTAGCTTAGCTTAACAATCGTGTGTGAGTATATATTTATATACTCAAGGCTCTAGGTATATATATATAACTGAAAGATAAACGGTAAAAAGACCGGATACATAAAACATATCCTTAAAAACATACGGAGTAGTATTATACCTTTGATTGTAGGCAATCTTGGATGAGAGTAGTGGCCGGAAGCAACAACCACAGCATCAAACACTTCTTCAACCACCAAAACTTTATTACTAATATGATGAGCAGTACTACCACTACCCTTAATCTCTTTACTCTTAACCATCCATCTTAAATTATTCTTTTTGCCAACCTGATCACCAAACTCCTCCTCCTCCTCCTCCATTATTATACCAACATACTCAACCCTAGTATTAAACCTAATCATATCCCTTAACCCAAAATACTCACAAAAATCTTTGAGGTACAATAATACTTCTTTGTGACTAGGAAATCTTCTCATATCTCTTCCCTTTTTCTCCACAAATGGAAAATCAGAGTACCCCATGATCTCTCTTGGAGATTGGGGATTCATAAATACTACTATGTACCTTTAGGAATTTGGTAGACCTTCCTAAGGGATCCTCTCCCTCCACTTTCGGGTCGTACAGCCATTGTCCACCAATGTCATGCTTTTGTTCAATCACCACCACCTTGTGCCCTTCTTTCCTTAGCTCCCTAGCTGCAACAAGTCCCGATGCTCCGGCCCCTATCACACATACGCTCTTAGACTCGCTCATGGTTGTAACCAGGGCCGGTCCTGAACAATTTGAGGCCCTAGGCAAAATCGTAAAATGGGGCCCTTTACAGCGAATTTTGGAATTATTAGGAGGGCATACTCCATTTTGTTTCCTAAATACTCCATCCGTTCGTATCCAAAGGGTACGTATTTCTCTTTGGACCAATTTTCGGTCCAATTTTTAGTCTAATTTTTGGACTAAATTACCCTTATTCTACTGACATATTTACACAATATGTCATTACAAAGTACACTTTGGATAATTAAATATTAATTTATTCATAATTATTGTACTTTTAATATTAATTTATCCCTAATTATTTTACTACTTTATCAATACTTGTGCAAAAAGGAAGCATACCCTTTGGATACGAACGGACGGAGTACTATAACGAAAATCAAAATTACATTTCAATGTTTGTTACTATATTTTATTTTTGGGAAAAATCAAGTAGGTATCTAAATTTAATTTGGTTATTGTAAGAATTATAGTAAAATGGCTCCTAAATTTTTATATTAATTATGGAGTAAGATTTTTATAATCATTAGGATATGTTTTGAATTACAAATATTTCGTAATCAACCTACTAGAGTACTAGATCGATAACACAAAAAGGACTAAAAATTACGTAATAATAAAAAAAAGTAACAACATACAGATTACAGAGTACTATACTAATCATGGTTGGAAAGAAATTAATGACCTTGTGGGCGTTTGAACCCACGCCCCTTCACCAAAAAACAAAAACCAAGGCCTCAACCACTCCACCTTCCCCATTTCAATTAACAGAATCTGTGCTTAAATATAAATATATATTGCTTTCCTTTTTTTTTTCTCCTCAATAATGGGCCCCTTTCAACCGTGGGCCCTAGGCCTCCGCCCCTTGGACCTACCCTTAGGGCCGGCACTGGTTGTAACCATGGTTAGATAACGATATAACTTATAATATGTCAAGTGTTTTTTTGTACTGTGTGAAAATGGTTAATCTAACGTTGTTTATAATGTAAGTAGTAACCAAGGCAAAGTAGTAAGGGCGTGATTTGGAGAGTAGGAGTAGGGGTTGGGGTGCAGGGCTATATATAGGTGTTTCTAAGGTGCATTATTTTTTGGTGTTGTGTATGGTGTTTGGGATAAATCCGCACCCTTCGGAATGACGTGGAACTCTCCAAGTCAAAAAGTCAAAGGGTCAAAAGAGTCACTCAGTCCGAAGTCGTATGAGTCACGAGATCGACACGAGGAAAGTCAACGAGTCAACGAAATAAAACCCAACAGCAGAATTGGGCAGAGGAAATCATCAGATACGAAGTGGGCCGAAGACAGTCCAACTGCTCGCAATCCTCTAACCCTAAAAGCGAGACCCGGTCAACCCAACTACTTCCTAAAATCCAGGAACTGCCTCCAGAGCAGGAGAGAAATCAGGGAGAAAAGGAGGATAGCAACGGCTAAGAAGAGAAAGGGGGATATAAAGCACAACAGCACCAAAAACGAGGGGCATCGACAACATACTTCAACCCTACTACGCAAAAGCACATTAAGAAAAATTTAGTCTCCGATAACCCAAAATCGATACTTGTATTCTTGGTTCATTTTCTCATTCGTAGTAGACATTTGGCGGGATTCCGACTCCCCCCGCGGTTTTTCCCACATTGGGTTTCCGCGTCACCAATTTTCGTGTCTTCTCATTTTCTTTTACCGTTTGTTCATTCGTCCATTCGATTCATTTCGTTTTTTCGTGGAACGTTAGCCCGATCACTTTAACCCGCAAATTAATTCGTAACCCGGTAAAATTTTACCAAAACGTATGGGAAGATACGACGACATACGAGTCATAATTTCGCTTTCTGATTAATAAAGATGGCTTCTGTCGAAGGGAAGAGAAATAGCGCCATAATGAGACATCATTTCTAAATTCTACTCCCATTGTTCTAGACTTTTAGGGTCCGTTTGGATAGAATGAAAGAGAGGGGTTCGTTATCTATTCCCTCCATTTTTAAATTTTTTTCTAATTTTTTTTTGCACTTGGATTAAGAAAGTTGCTAAAAATATTGTAAAATAATCAATGGTGGACCTTCTTAAATGACTTGTATCTAATTAGATAGAAACATTGGGCTCGGAGACGTTATGGTGATGATATCAATCACCGATTGATGAGAGAGAATGAAAGAGGAAGAGCGAGGGGCATGGCAACGCAAACTAGCCTCAGCCGACATGTTGGCTCGGTGGAGTCTTCTGGCAAAAGAGGTGGCTAAGCTCCGCTGTCAAGTTGAGACGTATTGACGTACCCGAGCCAAGTCACATGAGCTCCGAGATGGGGACCAGTGGCGGACCAGGGGTGCACACTGCCCCCCACGTGCGCACCCTTGGGTTTTTATTTTAGAAAAAAATAATGAATGGTTTAGGATAGATAGCAAATAGCGCTCCATTTGAGCATTCAAGGTAGTATGCTGTAGTGGTAAAACTCTTGATTAATCAAGAGGTTGATGGGTTCAATCCCTTGTGTGGACATTGTTTATGTTAGTTTTGTTTCTCCTAATTGAACTTGTTATCAATTTTTAATTTCCAAAATGGCTCAGCACATACATTTTTCAAGCTCTTTTTTTATTTTCTTTTAAAATTTCTTCTCATTTTCCTTTAATTTGAATGTAGATACAAAATAAAAAAACTCTTCCATATAATCTATGGGTTAATTTGTTAATTATTTTGTTGTTTGTGTTTATTACTTGTTAATTCAATTTATATCCCAAAATTTTAGTTACAAAATTTAGCAAATCTAGCAATTTAATTTCAAAACTAGTATAGGCCCCGTGCAATTATGCACGGTATTAATAATAAATTTATTTTATACTGTAATATTTCTCTTTAGATTTAAAATAAAAAATTTAATATTTTAATTTTAAATGTGTCTATTAATTGGCAACTGTGTACTTCAAATATAAGAAAATATTTTTAAAATTGTAAAATTAATCAAGATAATTGAAAGCTTGAAATGTCATTAAATGATATTTTAGTAAATATAATGTCGATAATGTATATACTTCATGTATGTCAGCTCGTAACTCGACATATTCACTTTTGCTTCAATATGCCGTAAAATGTATTAAACATTTATTAAAGAATGTATAATAACGATTTTTTTAGTACTTCACATGTCGTGAAACACCCTTTAATATCACGTAAATGAAAGATCATTTTACAAAATGTATTGTCTCATGTGTATTTTTTGTGTGAAACTGTGTGTCCTCTTGTATAGTTTGTGAAACTTTTTCATACATAAAGAGTTTAATGATATACTTTGTATTTTGAGTATTGTCTTAAAATTAAATTAAAAAAACTCATTTTGAAAATAAAATTTCAACTCTGAATAATCAATTAATTTGTACGTTTTTAAGTATGGTAATAGTAATTTGTACAATATAATATTACATACATATGATAAGTAGGTATATGGGTAATATAAATATGGGTCTATATATTATTTGTACAATAGTATACTCCCTCCCATTTACTGGAATCCTATCATTTGATTAAAATATACCTCACATATATTCAATCTTGGTAGGGTTCCAGTGAATGGGAGGTAGTATATGGGTAACACTATTATTTTGTACAAATTAATTATGGTATTATTTAATATACTTACCATATATATGTGGGAAAATGTATTGGGCGGGAAAACTTTTAATGTGGTGTCGACACGTAGACATATTTTTAGATTTTCCTATTCTTTTAGTAGAAGAGGGATTGTTACTCATTCCGTCTTAATAGAAAATTTATGTTTGTTTTATAGACAAAACTTAAAGTTGTGAGAAAAGATTTCAATGTAAAAAGTGCAGAATATAAGGTAAAATTACAAAAAAGGGAAAAATGTAAATTATTTACTAACACAAAAAAAAAGTGAATTATTGACTATGACGAAGAAAGTATATTGCATTATTAATACCTCCATACTGGGTATTTTTTGTTTTCCACTTTCTATAATAATGTATGTGAGAAATATTTTATTGGAGTGGAAAAAATACTTCGTGAAGGATTGAGTGAGTGTATTAAAATTTGTGCACCCCCAGATCGGAAATCCTGGTTCCGCCACTGATGGGGACATAAATACGGTAACACCCCGTATTTTTCAAATAACGCTAAAATTTTAAACAATTTATTTAAACCAACTTTAACGTTTGAAAAATTATTTTCGTGAATAAAATATTTTATTTTCGTTAAATTAAAAATTATTCCATATTAAAAACATGAAAATTTATTTATCGAATTATTAAAAAGTTTAAAACTCAAAAATATTTTTAATATTGACTTGTCGTTTTGACATTTTTCTGTCTCGTAAATATATAGAAATAATTTATCGAATTCTTAAAATAATGATTACTTATAACTATTGTCCCATAATACTATTTATCGTCTATTTTACTTGCCGTCTCACAAATTAATTTTGAAAAATAAATTTTATGATTTCCATTATTTTAATTCCGTAATCTTATATTTCAACTTTTTAAGAAAGAAAGAAATACGTTTGTACGAGAAACAGATCGAAACTCGGAATTTGTGCCCTACTTACCCACCAACGTGGCCACCCTACCCCTCCTCATTCACCCTTACTACTCACCCCCATTCTCCCTCTTTCACTCACACCTCACAGTCACACACCCTTACTTTGCGACACCTACACTAACTACCTAAACCTACTAGTAACTTACTAATCTACTACTATATTGTACTACTACTTACTATACTTGTCACTATTCATTTGTACACATTTGCCGATGAGCGTTTTACATTAGCAATATCTTTCATTTTACATTAGCAAAAATTATAAAAATGTAATATTCTTAATGTACTCATAAAGATGAATCAAACAAAATCCCACATGACTATATTCTCACTTATAGATTGTCGAGAATATCGAAAATTCCTCTCAAGTGTGAATAGTGTCAAAAAAAGAAATATGAAGAGTGGAGTTGAATGGAGGGAGTACTACTTACTACTTACTCACTTACACTACTTCTACATACTATACTATATATTCCGTACTATATATATACTCCCTCCGTTCCAATCATTTCCATGTGGATATTATGCACTATTCATAGTTGAGAAGAATTATCGATATAACTTTTAATATATACGATAAAATATAGTCTTGTGAGATCCTATTTAAATTGTCTAATCTAATGCATCAAGAATATCAAATTTTTATAATTTTTAGAAATATGTAGCTAAAGATATAGACAAAAGAAAACGTACATCGACAAATGTGAAAAAGTAAACGTATGGAATTGATTGGAACGGAGGGAGTATATTATATTTACTCTCTCGTCCTTCTCTATATAATTGAAGCATCAGAAATGAGAAGCTACCCAGTATTTGGCGGAATCACTTTTCTGGAACCGTATTAAGGGTCAAATCATTTCGACCAAAAATTTCTTTAAAAGGGGAGGAGACGACTTTCCTAACGTAGACGATATTATTAACCTGATTGTTGGACTTACATTATATATGTTTTGCTTATGTCAAAGTTATTTACTCTAAGTGACGAGATTATTTCTTGAAAAAACATGACGTGCCAGCACATGTATAAGAGAAACAAAGACTCAAGGAGGCAATTTGGTTGAAGTACTCAAGGGGAAGGACCGCGACTTAAGATTTCAAATGTAAAGAGGATGAAGCAATTATATGACAAAGATAATATAACCTTGAATATGTTCAAGGTTACATTAACCTCCTTCGTAAACAACCATACACGTGCTGCCAAGAATTAAAACCAAAAATATCTTTTTGAAATCTCGTCGACTTTGTCAAAGAAGATCTTGTCTTTGAAGAAGATAGTTTAAAGAAGGAAATTATCTATCAAGAGAATAAAAGTTTTCAAAATAAATGATTCTCAAAATATCTTGTTCCTTTAAAGATATTAGAAAATTATTAATAAAGGAAACTTGAATATATTATCTTGATTGATTGATATTCCACCTACCATATCTTCTTTTAGTGAGGAAGCATATCAATTAAGGTGATCTCATTTCTTTTGTTAAGGAGAATGCTTTGCCTATATATAGTATGCTCTTCTCCACTATAAAGATACGACTTGTACCCCATTTTCATTTTGCAAAAATCAAATCACATTTCTTTTCAAAGAGCTTTTGCAATAAATCTCGGTTTAAGTCTTGGCTAAATAAATTCGTGTTTAAATTGTTTACGCTTGGAAGTCATATAGTTTCATTATTCTCATAGACAATTAAAGTGTATTCATAACTAGAGGAATCTTGTAAACTTGAGTAGTAAAGTCATACGATTCGAGTAATGGTTTACTCAATCGAACGACATACATCGTTCACACCTTGAACGCTTCACATCGTTCAAACACCGAGGGTTTCACATCCCTCACACAGAAGGCTTAACATCCTTCATTGTCGTGGGCTTAACATCCCACACACCGAGTACTTAGCATCACTTACACCATCACGATTAGAGTTAATTGTGATAGTCTTTATTTGTGAGGTAATCCGGAGAAGGTACTCTTATTAATAAAGGCACCGGTGGACGCAGGCTTTTCAATTGGGGCGAACCACGTTAAAACTGCTCGTGTTTTTTACTTTACGTATTTCGTTTTGCTATTTCTTATACTTATACTCTTTGGTAGTAAGTATAGTAGCAAACTTTTTGTTACTTCCATTTATCTACCATACAACTAACGTAATATTACACTACATCTTTCATAATAAGACTTTAGTGCAATATATCGTTTAAATTTTTAAAAAGACGTAAATACTCTATTCACCCCCCTCCTCTAGAGTATTTTCTAGGATTGCTAGACTTTTCAATTGGTATCAGAGCAGGTTCTCTTGATTGATTCACATCAAAAGTGTAGATCCTAAACTAGCGATTCTATATTAATCCATTTCGATCAAATGGACTCCAAAAACTCAAAGTTTCCCACGTTTGATGGTGTAGACTATGAGTTGTGGAAAAACAAAATGATGCATTACATAAAAGGAACGGATTTCGAATGCTGGAAAATTATAGTCAAGGGTCCAATTGCCATCCAATTCGTTGATGTTCTTAGGAACATCACCGTAAAGGATGAAGAGGACTATGATGAGAACGATTATAAAAAGACCGAAAAGAATTCTCGAGCAATGTCATTATTGCAACGAGGAATTTCGTCCAAAGAATATAATTGACTTACTTCTTGTGTTTCCGCAAAAGAAATCTGGGACAGTCTAGAACTTGCGTATGAAGGAACTACTCAAATCAAAATGTTTAGGATCGATTTATTGACTTAACAATACAAATTGTTTAAAATGGATAAAGATGAAAGCATTGTTGAAATGTCTGCAAGATTTACTAACATCACTAATGAACTTAGAAATCTTGGTAAAACATTTGTTACTGAAGTTCTTGTAAGAAAGTGTAGACACCCAAATTTGGACCTGGTGGCTGCAGAAATGCCCAACAAACATCCGATGACGATAGGACTGCAACGCGACGCAGGTTCGCGATGCTTTAGATAGTTTTCCTATAGAACGGATCAAATAATTACTCGGAAAAAATTAAAACTAACATGATGGCAGCCTTAGTCGTGTCGTTACGGTCGCATAGATACTAATTAGAGTCAATTCAGACACCGGGACCCCGAGTCGGTCCCGAAACTCAAACTGAGTCAACACCGCGCCAAGCGAACCTCGGGATGAACATCCGAGGCCCACTAGACCCACGACGCTAGGTCAAACCCGGAGTAAACTTCATCCCCAAGTAACATATCACGCTCCTCCCTCTCGGTTTTGGAAAGTATCAAAATCGTATCCTCAGAACTCCAACCGCCCCACCTGACGCGCCTGGGTCTCCCCACGCTCGGACCCAGGCGCCTGAGTCTTAGCACGCCCCTGCTCACGCGTCCATATGGGCGACGAGGGCCGAAAACACCTATAAATACCCCGCCTTCACGCCCTCATTTTGACAACATTCAATCTTCTCTTCCCTCTCAAAAACTCTCGCTAAGGGCTCGTGCTCCGACACCCGAGGCAAACGATCCACTCGATCGTAGTTCCGATAATAAAGTGACATCGACGCTACTCCTCACCTTCGAGCACTCCACTCGATACCGAGGTGCTTGTGATCGACTAGCTCAAAATTAGTACACAGATTCTGCCGGGTTAGCCGCAGAATTAGCAAATAGTAACGGAGCTCTGCCGGAATAGCCGCGGGAAGGTCAAACGGTAACGGAACTCTGCCGGGGTAGCTAGTCAAGCTAGAAGGATCCGCCTGTCGAAGTCGTATCATCACTAGGTTGTCATCTAAACAAAACATTCCATATTTACACTTTTTATTATATATTATGCACTACGATAACTCTAAATGTGGGCGAGCATCTACTAAAATAAGTAACGTCCCAACTTCAACCGTAATTACCAAAACACACTAAAATAGACCCGAGTAATTCCGAGATCCGTTCTCAAAACTATCTATGCATCGAGTCTCGTTTAGTGTACACTCCGAGGGTGCAACTCCTCACAATGTGATTTACTTACATTCGCATTTACAGTTTTTCGTATGATTTATTGCTTTTATGACCTTATAATCGCATGCTAAATCACTTAACATGGAATTCAAAACGTAAAATAACTAAAAATGAACAAAGTGGTGGTCGGGTTCCGTATTAGTCCAGGTGTTGACCTTATTGGGTTTGAGGCATCTTTATTAATACCAAACCGACGCATCTTAAGCAGAATACCAGGTAAGGTATACCACGAGAACGACTAATATCCGTATTATCGTGTTAAAACTGACTTGCTAATACTTATAATATTAGTACTCTCTACTCTCCTACGTGCATCTTTTCATGACCTATCTATCACGTGAAATCGCATGCAAAGAATGTAAACTCAACTACTTTGACAAAACTTACTTGTCCTTAAACAACCGACGTAGCAAAAGGCATAGGGTTAAAACAACGGATGTTACCGTACTTCCGCCACAACAAAAGAACTAGGAAATCAGCCCACCGATTGGTTAGTAGAGGCCGCTATAGTGCGGGCGGGATTGGGTGCTGACATCTAACGGATTTTGGCTTCCCAATACGCACCCTCACCCCTTAATCAGAATCGACGGTTTCCGGATGTCCGAAACCATTGGCAATGAGAGTCATTCCAGGCATGGAGTGCTTAAGGGTACAAGCCTTTAAACATTTACAACCATGTCTCCACCGATTCCCAAACGGAAACACGGGTGTCCGCACCTGTCTAGTACAAGTCCGGATCGTCATCCAAATCGAGGTCCGACACTATCGCCCCGTATGCGAGATCGGACCGGCCCCCGGTTGGGAGGAGGCCGCGTGGGTGGCCGCCACCACACGTTGAAAACCGGGTCGGTCCCGCGCGGGGCGTCGGGCGGTGCGGACGGATGTCCACAGTTTGGTGACTTCGCTGGGGATTTGGAAACAAGTTTCCAGCGGTGGTGTAACTTGAACGAGGTCGGTGAAGCTCATTTCTTAGTTCCTAGTTGTGGTCACTACAGATTTTTGGCCCTAAAAAGCCCACCCTAACCGATATCAGGACACGCGGAGAGATCCTCGGTTGATACTCCGGCCGCCTAACGCGTAACTCGCGGGATTAATAAGCGGATAGTCCAAACGGACGGTGTGACACTCATCTCCCCAGATCATTGTCAATACCTAAGTAAAGACTACTCGTGGGCGGTAGCCTATCCTAACCTACCCGAGTCTGCATCCTGCATGAGTGTATGCATTCCTAGTTATGTGTAGCGTGTTTGAACAATCCAACCCATATAAAATACTAAAATCCGAATTCAACCACGCCAACATATTCAACCGCACCCAATTCCGTTTTCGAAAATACCTCATATTTTCAAAACGACCGTTTAAACATCAATACTCCGATCAAATCGTGATTTCTAAAAAAGGAAAACATTTTTTTAGATGCCGTTACCATGGCAAAATTCATGCTCACTGCTTTCGAAAAAAAAAAGTTTTTAGTGCCATCACCTTGGGCAAATTAAAATCTATTAACAGCAATGATTACCGTTAATGCAACCGAAACTCCCAGTTAATGGGGTTAAAGCCACCACGCGGTCACATTTTATTTCAAAAAAAAAACTTTTTACACACATACCGTTAGCACAACCGAAGCTTCAATTAATGAAGTCAAGAAACTCAAAAAGCGGTTACACTTTCAAAACACTTTTTTTACAATGCACACCCCCACCATCTAATGCTAGTTAGTACAACCGACGAACGTGGGTCACTAATTTTAAAAGTTTTTCCCGACGAACGAAAGTTTTCTAACAAAACACTATTCACCACCTAAATCCCTCACTAAGGATTTAGTTACACCTTTAAGGAGACTGTCATCAGACTTTCACGCTCCATCACGAGCATCACACACCCCGCGAGTATCGAACTAGCTAATTAATAGTAGTCTCGATAAAAGCATCACGTCATCATTTTCAAAACTGGTTCCCCTAAGAACCATGCTCCTTTAAAAAAAACATTTACACTTTCGCTATTGTCGGATTCCCGACGCATACTTATAGCAACACATTTTCACGTCACAAACGATGTCACCACACCATCGTCACCCTGATATTACAAAATCATCCTGTTTCAAAAACTTTCCTCTGCAAATATTCTCGTTACAGAGACTTAAGATTCATTAGGCGTTTCGCCGAATACACCAAGAGTCTAAAGCACCTGAGTCCTTAAACCACTAACCGCACACATACACGAGTTAAGGGCTTCATTTCCATGTCGCTCGATCACGAGCATTCATCAAGTCTCTAAGTCGTCCGGTGGATCCGTTCTGACCTTTTAATCCTTTCCCATTAGAATCACTCCCCGACATGTCGGTAGATTCAAGCGCCATCAAAAGCATCCACAACTATGTCAGTGCCCTAGCCAAATGGGTTCGCAACATCCATACTTCAGTAACCCGTTTGACTTTATCCGTCCGTTACATCGATAACCGCCTCAATTTCCTTGAGAGTAGAGACACCGAAAGCGATATAAACGCTAACCTGAGTGATTACCATGCCCAAAAGCCTACCCAGGATAGGTTATCCCAATGCTCCGCTCGATCAAAACTTCCTAATATCGATGCGGAAGGAACACCAAGACCTTACGAGACCACATCCAACAAAGTTGGAAGGTCGCCGAGAAAATTTACCCCAATCAAACCATCTTACGCCGAAACTCTTAAGTGCCTAGTCGATCAAGGGTTACTCTCACCTTTGGGCCCCACTCCGGACCCACCAGTCGGCAGACGAAGCAAAAGTTGGACCCCTAATGCTTATTGCCTATATCACCAAGGTAACGGACATGATACCGAATCTTGCTTTCGGCTCAAACATGCCATACAAGATATGATCGAAAACGGGACCATTAATCTCCCTCCACCCAAGAAAACAAACAATACCACAAACCCTTTTAGCGTTCACACTGTCCCTGGCGATACCATCGGTTGTTCCCACCGCGACCCTATAGAGCAGAATGTCCGGAATATCGAGGAAAATCCTGACAACCCACGGACATCCACCGAGACGAGTAAATCTGTGTCCGAGTCAGAGTCTAGTTCATCTTAGGGCCTTGGTCTAATAATATACAAATGTCTTTTCATTTCCCGCATCAAGTCAGGAGGTGCGAGGGGACCTGTCCTCCACCTCCCCCAAAAACAATGTCTCGGGCACGTAGCCCACTTATTATTATCAATAAAAAGAAATAAACTTTTCTTCCTTTATAATGTGTCTCGACAATCGCTTGATTTAATAATGCACCTTCTTGCTTAGAACATGATATTATACCATTTATCGATAACAATCAAACATACCTCAAAACAACGAGGAGTTACAAGAACCGAGATCATGTGTTCCTTTTTTTACCTATTCCATGCCTGGTGTAGAAAGCCACAAACTATCCCTTAGAACGAGCATCCCCGAATCCTATGACAAACCAAGATAGTCTTTTAGCTTGTAATCAAAGACGGAAGGCAAACCCATTTCCCACAATAAACATCCCTCAAATAAAGACCGACCAATTCCCACCATTGGTGCTAGTCTGACAAAAATAAAATAAAAAAGAAGAAGGATCTGAAATGGCCAAAAGGAGCCAAAGAAAGAATAAAATCAAGGCCAAATTAAACCGGCCCGATTCAATAATCAAGACCAAGCTCAACGGTCAAAATGAAACCCCCAATCATTCAACTCGACTTTAAGTGCAAAGTAAAAAAACGAAGGGAAAAGAAAAATGAACAAACCAATCAACTAGCACCCAAATACTAGCCTCCTTGCATTACAACCCCTAAGGCCTTCCCGAGACACTTGTTAGGAGACATTCCGGAATTTTGAAAATTTAAGCTCAATAGGATAATCCCAACCATTAGGGCCAGACATGGAAATTAGATCCCACGTAATTTACAACCCACCCGATTGAAGTCTGAGTCATTTTTACTCAGCTTCCCCTTTCCTACCACGTTACGAAACCGCAACCCCATATCCTTAACTCCACAAAAATCAAGCTCCAGATCTTATTTCATCAGAGCCACTCACTACCTAGCTCCACATTCCAAAATTGTCCAAGCTAGTCACCCTGACCCAAACACGGTATCTCAGTAATTGTCACTTTCAAGGGGTCACACCCAGCCATTTCACATTAATTTTAGCTAGAGTGAAAACCCATGTGAGTACACTCTAAACATCTCACATCGATTATTGGCATAACGAGTCTAGAGCAAAATCACTCACATTAAAAAAAAACTACGAACATGGTTTGACTCCGTCTAAAAGCGGATACGTAGGCAACCCGTTCCCCGGGTACAACCAAATGATCAAACAAACAACATCGATTAATCGATTCATGTACAAACCGGGACTCTCCCCACGACCCGGTCAATGAGTAATTTTAAAATGACCAAGCACAAACGACGAGCCGAGGACGGGGTGAAAACCCGGAAGGGCACCCCGGGCAAAATGAAGAAACGAGTTGCGAGTTGTCGTTACAAAAAAAAAACACAAAAAAAAGAAACAAAGGTGAGCCGAGGATGAAGTGAAAACCCAAAAGGGCGCTCCGGGTAAAATGAAGAATCGAGTTGCGAGCCACCATAAAAAAAAGATAATAATAAATAAATGTGCTTCTCATTAATGCAAAATCAATTAAATCAAGCCTTTGTCGAGGCCCTTTACATCAAACATCCAAAATCCGGCTACCCCGAGAAACGACAATGCGTCAAGTAAAACCCCACAAAAAACTAGTACTAATACGCCACATGTTATCAACTAGTAGCACATACTATAAACGGTTGGGCTCTATCGGTCTAACCTTTCCTTTCCCCTGCCATTTGGGTATGCTTGCTCGGGTCTTTCACCATCGACCCCTCCTAACACAACCTCCCACCGCCCTAGCCAAAAGCGAGCCCAACCAATCCCACTCCCCCTTCTCACTCACATATTGAATATGAGTCTTGTCGGTCTCGGCCCGTTTAGATGAACTGACGAATACTAGGATCGGTAACGCCATCTTCGATCGGACGCTTAACGATAGCTTCCTTATTCTGTAGTACAGTCTTCTTCGCAATCCTTAACCTTTCTCTCACGTCCGACAACCCCGGACGTCAGGAACGACCTCCTGAAGTCGCTAGAACCCTTCCCGAAAGGTAAAATACCCTCGCAAGAGCAACGAGGCCATACGGACAACAAATTTCACCCTTCAGATCCACCAGACTTAGACATCTTTTCATTTTTCTTTTAGGGGGATAAGCTACCCCACCTAGGCGTGTTGTAGTCTTTAACGGTTGTTGTCAAGTCGCGTCTATAAGCCCAGTACGACGTTGTCTTGAAATATACAGAAAAAAGTGGTCAAACTTTTTGTCAAAGGTAGCCTAGATTTTGGCTTCGGCCTCATTATGAATGTCGAAACAACTAACTACCTTTGCATTCTAGTACACTCGGTCATAGCGCGTTGACCTCTTACATTTCGCCCGTCTCGAGTCAAAATATTTTAATCGACGTATTATCTGATCCGATTCCCGGCTCAAACCAACGCATTTCAAAAATCCGAAAAAGCATTTTCGTACTCTCTATATTAACGCATCCAAAATGTCCCGAACTACAACGAAGTCGCAAGCAAAACCGAACGCAAAAGTGATTACTTGTCAACTTAGGAAAACAATTCGCCAAACAAAAACGCAAGACTAATCCAACCAACTCAAATACTAAAAATCTAAAACAAATATACAAAATATACAAATCCTTATACAAATCGAGGCTAAGAAGGACCCCTGGAAGCCGTGCCGACGGCAATCACGATCTCGCAAAGCTGATCATCCAACCCTAAGTCCTCCAGGTCTATAAGGGGAGACTCACTACCGTCCATCCCCGACAGTATATCTAGGGTAACCATCTCGGAAATCCCTCCAGCCTCCTCCGTAGCACCCGTAGCCTCAGCATCGACTTCGGTCTCCCTCTCGACCCCATGTCTGGCCTCACCCTGTGCTGAGGTCTCACCCCGGGACTGAGCCAGCTGCTTCTTCAAGAATGCGATATCGTCAGCTCGAGATTGCAGGAGCCGTTGTGCCTCAACCTCTCTCGCCTCGAGCTCGGTCACCCGAGTCTCCAACTGCCCCACCATATCTAGAACATCCTGCAAATACACTTAAGCATTAGGAAAGTACACAAACAGCCTAGAAAGCCACCTTAGTCACGTAAACTCACCGATCGAGGCCCCGAAGTGTCGCGGGAGACCCTTGAGGCATAATGCCACAACCGCTGATGGCAAGCCGACGAAACCTGAAAATTAAAGCCATAAAGAATAGGAAAACCAACCCTAATCCTTAGAGCCCAAGTGAGGGACAATAAAAGCAAGACTCACCCGGTACACCCGGTAACGCCACTCTATCCCAGCATCCATCTCCTCAGCAGAACACGGAGGGAGGGGCTCAGTGAAAGGAATCCCAGCTGCGTCAACCCTAAGTAATGTCAGAGGAAAATCTGGGGGCTGGATCTCATCAGTCGGATCGGCCAGCTGAGAAGATAACAGATTGGTCGGCCAGAGGGCAAACAAACAATAAACCGTAACACAAGTCTTAGAACCAAGATTAGAACCTTACCACGAGGCGGTACCAAGCGACCCGCCGGGTGACGTGAGACAGGTAGGAGGCACCAGGTACCAAGAGTGTATCGCCTCCCTCTCCGTCTTTTTCCTCGAGGACCTCTGCGGCGGTCGGCAGTCTGAACATGGTTCTGTGGACGTCTGTCCGCACCGCCCGATGCCCCGCGCGCGCCCGCGCGGAACCGACCCGGTTTTCAGCGTGTGGCGGCGGCCACCCACGCGGCCCCCTCCCAACCGGGGGGCCGGTCTGATCTCGCATACGGGGCGATAATGTCGGACCTCGATTGGATGACGATCCGGACTTGTACTAGACGGGTGCGTGCACCCATGTTTCTGTTTGGGAATCGATCGAGACGTGGTTGTAAAAGTTCAAAGGCCGATTCATTTGATAAGGCGACCTTTTTAGTGAACTGAATTCGTTGTCGATTTGTGGAGTCGCCACCGAGTCAAATATGGGGACTCGGAAATAGTTCAAGTCAACTTTGATCCCTTGCCGGCTCAAAGTTGAGTGGCAAGGGACCTAAAGATAAAGACTTGTACCCTTAAGCACTCCATGCCTGGAATGACTCTCATTGTCAATGGTTTCGGACATCCGGAAACCGTCGATTCTGAGTAAGGGGTGAGGGTACGTATTCGGGAAGCCAACATCTGATAGATATCAACACCCAATCCCACCCACACTATAGCGGCCTCTACTAATCAATCGGTGGGTTTATTTCCTAGTTCTTTTGTTGTGGTGGAAGTACTGTAACATCCGTTGTTTTAAACCCTATGTCTTTGCTATGTAGGTTGTTTTAAGGACAGATAAGTTTTATCGTTAAAATAGTAGTGTTTACATTCTTTGCATGCGATTTCACGTGACAAGCAGGCCATGAAAAGATGCACGTAGGAGAGTAGAGAGTACTAATATTATAGGTATTAGCAAATCAGCTTTAATGTGATAATACGGATATTAGTTATTCTCGTGGTATACCTTACATGGTATTCTGTTTAAGATACGTTGATTTGGTATTAATAGAGATGCGTCGAACCCAATAAGGTGAGCATCTGGACTAATACGGAACCCGACCATCACTTTGTTCAGTTTTAGTTATTTTATGTTTTGCATTCCTTGTTAGGTGATTTAGCATGCGATTATAAGGTCATAAAAGCAATAAATCATACGAAAAACTGTAAATGCGAATGTAAGTAAATCACATTGTGAGGAGTTGCACCCTCAGAGTGTACACTAAACGGGACTCGATGCATAGATAGTTTTGAGAACGGATCTCGGAATTACTCGGGTCTATTTTAGTGTGTTTTGGTAATTGCGGTTGAAGTTGGGACGTTACGTATTTTAGTAGACGTTCGTGGGCCTAGTGCCCACGTCTACTGTTGTCGTAGTGCATAATAATAGAAAGTGCAAATATGGAAAGTTTTGTTTAGATGACAACCTAGTGACGACTTGATCAACAGGCGGATCCTCCTAGCTTGACTAGTGACTCCGGCAGAACTCCGTTACCGTTTGACCTTCCCGCGGCTACTCCGGCAGAGCTTCGTTACTAAGGACTAGTTTTGTGGCTAACCCGACAGAACCTGGGTACTAGTATTGAGCTAGTCGATCACAGGCACCTCGGTATCGAGTGAAGTGCTCGAAGGTGAGGAGTAGCGTCGATGTCGCTTTTATATCGGAACTACGATCGAGTGGATCGTTTGCCTCGGGTGTCGGAGTGCGAGCCCTTAGCGAGAGTTTTTGAGGGAGAAGAGAGAATTGAATTGTGTGTCCAATGAATGAGGCGGAGGGGATATTTATAGGTGTTTTCGGCCCTCGTTGCCCATATGGACGCGTGACTTGGGGCGCACCAGGATTCAGGCGCATGGGTCCGAGCGTGGGGAGACCCAGGCGCGTCAGGTGGGGCGGTTGGAGTTTTGAGGATACGATTTTGATACTTTCGAAAACCGAGAGGTGGGTGTGTGATATCTTGCTTGGTCGCGAAGGCTTCCCCACGGCTTGACCTAGCGCCGTGGGTTTTGTGGGCCTCGGGTGTTCATCCCGAGGCTTGCTTGACTCGGTGTTGACTCGGTTCGAGTTTCGGGGCCGACTCGGGGTCCCAGTGTCAGAATTGACTCTAATTAGTGTCTATGCGACCGTAACAACACGACTAAGGCTGCCATCATGTTAGTTTTAATTTTTCCGAGTAATTATTTGGTCCGTTCTATAAGAAAACTATCTAAAACATCGCGAACCCGTATCGCGTTGCAGTCCTATCGTCATCGGGTGTTTGCTGGGCACCTCTGCAGCCACCAGGTCCAAATTTGGGTGTCTACAGAAGCCCCTACTTTGACTGAGGCTTGGACAAGGCGAGACTCAAAGTATAGCCACCCAGGTCAATCGAGGTTTACGACCTGGTGGCTGTCCGGTCGGGTCGTTTTAAGTCCGTTGGACTACGTGGTGAGGCTCGCCAGCCAAGGCTGAGAAGTCATAGCTGACGTCTTCGCTTGTGGTTGATTGCTTGGGGCCCGGGCCGTTGCTTGACATCTTGTTCATGATTCTTTGTGCGCGCGCTTTGTCTTCTTCAGTTTATTTAGAGGTTTCGTTTAATTTTAGGTGTTTTTTTTTGCAGGTTAGCAACGTATTGAGTTGGCCTTTATTTGTACGAGTATATTTTGGGCTGTTTGTGAACCTTTGATGACATAAAACGTTCGAGGGCGTTAGTCTCCGCTCGAGTAATCGTCTTTGGGATGCTTATGACCCCTAGGACAAGATAAAATAATATAAAACTATTCGAGGGCGTTAGTCTCCTCTCGAATTGAATATTGCTGTGGAGGTATAAGACACATTCGAGGGCATTAGTCTCCTCTCGAATAAAAGTTGCTGTGGAGGTATAAGACTCCTTCGAGGGCGTTAGTCTCCTCTCGAATAAAAATTGCTGTGGAGGTATAAGACTCCTTCGAGGGCGTTAGTCTCCTCTTGAATAAAAATTGCTGTGGAGGTATAAGACTCCTTCGAGGGCGTTAGTCTCCTCTCGAATAAAAATTGCTGTGGAGGTATAAGACTCCTTCGAGGGCGTTAGTCTCCTCTCGAATCCAAATTGCTGTTGCTGTGCCTCCGGGATCACTAAAATCCCTTGGGCAAAACTCCTCGAGGGCGTTAGTCTCCACTCGAGTAGCTGTCTTTCGGGATGCCTCTGACCCCTAGGACAAAATTGCTGTGCCTTCGGGATAACTCAGATCCCTCGGGCAAGCTGCCGTTTGTTTATCTGCTTTAGTAAAATGCTGGTGGAGGGAATTTGTCTTGGTTAATTTTGTTTCGCATGCTCGTGTTATTTTGTTCGGGTTTGCTCTTGTTTTTGTTTTGATCTTGGGTTTGAGTTCGCTCAGAGTTTGCTTATGTTAATCTCGGCTGTTTTTTGTTACGCGTCCAGATGCAGCGTTAGGTGTTTGTTTTATTAGTCGGGAATGTGTTATCGATGTTAATTAGTAGTTGTCCCATTACTATTGCTTTGCTTGTCTTAGTAGGTGCATGCTTTATGTGTATTGCCTTTGAGTTGCGTTTGTTTTGCTTCGTTTTAATTTGTTGCGTAGTTGAGCTCGCTTAGATTTTGTTTAGATTAGCTTGAGTTGCTTTATTATTCGTTCGAGTGCAGTGTCTAAGCTAAGTGCGGTTCTGATGTTTGTTTCGTTATCGAGAGTGTATTATTGACGCCGATTAGCAATTGTTCCGCTCATTGTGATTTTGTTTGTTTTAAAGGTTGCATGTTTTATGTGTATCGAACTTTGAGTTTGTTTGCTTTGTTATAGCCTGTACCGAGCCAGTTAGGCGCGCATCCTTCAGCGCCCCGAGACTCAGGCGCCCAGCCCCCAGCGTGCCTGAACCCAAGCACGTTAGCTGGGGCGGTCGGAGTTTCGTGATCCGGGTCTGCTTAAGTAAACGAAGATTGGGGCGATCGATTTATTTCATCAAAATCGAACGCGTCGCTCCTTTCGCCTCAAACTCGACTTCTTCGATTTTTCTTCCCGAATTTCATTTCGTTTCCGCTTTTTACGACAATGTCGACTCTGGGTTAGTGTTCTTTACTTGTTTGCTGTCGGTTTAGCTTGATTTGATTGATTATGAGTTGGTTTTGTTGAAAACCCTAGAAAATCGATTTGGGTGTTTTTTATTTACTAAGTTTCGTTGCTTGTGCTCTATTTTATTGTTAAATTAAGGTTGATTAGAGCTCGTTGAAGTAGTTATAAACTTGATAAGGATGTTCAAGGTGCGACAATGGCCTCTTATAAGAATGTGTTTCGAATGCTAGGGTCTTAAGGATCGTTTCTCGATTATTCCCATGTTTACTTTGCGTAATTTTGTTCAAATAACGTTTATGAGGATGTGGGTAGCTCTCGTGTCGACTCTTATGGGCTAGGATGACTTTTAGGACGTTCCGTAGGGTTTTGTGTGTCTTAAGACGGACCAAAAGGTGCCGTAACGATGCCGGATTTTCATGAAACCACTTCCATTGTGACCGGGATCGAAAATGTGTGCTAGAGTCTTTCTTGGAACTTTGATATTCTTATCCGAAATTTTGAGCCTATTTTGACCTGTTTAAGCTGATTTTAGCCTGACTAGGGTTATTTTTTCTCTTTTTTGTTTTTGTTTACAGCAAGAGATGATACCGAGCGCCCCGAGGGGACTTCCTCGGTTGGTGCTAGTGCTAGGGCTGGTGTTAGTGTGGAAGCCGCCGGGGCTAGTTCGCAAACTCCCCGAGGGATTCGTAGGAGACAAAGATGCATCTCGTCCCAACGTCGCGATCCCGAGACTATTAACGAGGCTGAATATGACAGAGTGAAGAAGCATAAGCTTCTAGTCTTCTAGAGATGGTCGCTAGGAGGGTTCACGTTCCGGTTCCTGTACCGGAGAATGAGGAGACTGTCTATGAGGACCCTGAATGGGCATAGGATTGGGACGGTCATCAGCTGACGTTTCACCTTGACCTTCATATTTCTAGCCGCATCGTGCGGGGCCTGGTGGGTGTTCTACTCATGCTTATTGGTTTGTGTCTCAGACTTATTATTTGCTATTATATTTTTGGCTCGGGTTAGGTTGGTGGGTTTGTTTCGTTTATCCTTGCATTGTTTCGGTTTGCAGCCCCCAGGTTCGATGAGGACTTTTTCGGGCTTTACTACGTGTCTCGACATCTACTTTCAGAAGTTGACCTCCACGGTAAAGGGGATCATCGAGAGGACTGCTCTGGGTCCCGTGGTTGGACAATGGGCTAGGTTGGTGGGTTGCAAGACTAAGTGCAACCTTATGGTGATTAGGGCGATGATAGATCGCTTTCATGATACTACCTCGACCTTCCACATAGATTTTGGGGAGGTCGGGATGACCCTAGAAGATTTTGGGATGATTAGTGGTCTGCCTTGGGGCCCAGATAAGATTAGGTGGGCCGCTGAGGGCCCTAGCCTAGATAGCGATGAGGTGCGGGGCCTTATCGGAGACTATTTACCGCGTGAGGCATATAGTGCGCCTCACGCCATAGTGAGTTCTTATATCACCGACCACTTTGAGCGAATGACGGTGTTGGAGGGTCGGGAGCGCAACACGCCGGAGCAGGATGCCCGTTTTTGGGTTTGGTATTTCCTAGGGACGACCCATTTTTTGGACAAGGGCGAGAGGTTCAATACTAGGATCTTGCCCTTCCTGGCTGAGCTGACCCAGCTGGGGCGCTACGACTTGGTGACTGCGGGTTTTGCGGAGATGACTCGCTGTCTGCAAGTCATGGTGAGGCCGCTGGTGATTGGGTCGGCCTCAGCTGTGCCCATCGTGGGTCCGGGCCTTATACTGGAGGTTAGTTGTTTTTCTTGCTCTTGTATTTGAGGTTCTACTTAGTTTCGGCTTGATTTTGCTAAGGTTATTTTGGGATTAATTCAGGCTTGGATCTACTCCAACTTCCCGTGTTTGGCACCTAATACGGTGCGGGTGCACCCAAAAAGATTTCCGGCGGGGATCGAGTGGAGGCTTGCTCAGCCTAAGAGCACAATTAGCCATTACCCGTCGGAGAATGCGTTAGTGAACAAGCTACGCATTGAAGATGTAAGTTTCCTTCTTTTCTTTTTATGGCTTTATAATTCTCAATACCCCCTAAGGTCTGGGTTTTACTAAGATGTTGGTTTTGTTTGTGTAGTTTGTGGCCCGCCCTTGGGCTGATTACTAGGGCGTGCTGGAGTATGTGACTACGGAGCTGAGGCCTCGGAGTTATAGGAGGATGCTTCTTCCTGCGTTGTTTCACCCAGTCTGGTATCTGGGCGAGCGGTTGGTGCGTTAGTGCCTGTACGACGACTTTAGGGTACCGGTTGACCCTCCCCGGACCATGTTCAGACCACCGACCGCCGTAGAGGTCCTCGAAGACAGGGACGGAGAGGAAGGCGACACACTCTTGGTGCCAGATGCCTCCTACCTATCTCACGTCACTCGGCGCTTAGCTTGGTACCGCCTCGTGGTAAGGTTCTAATTTTGGGTTCTAGATTTGTTTTACGGTTTATTGTTTATTTGCCCTTTGACCGACCAATCTGTTGTCTTCTCAGCTGGCCGATCCGGCTGATGACATCCAGCCCCCAGATTTTCCCCTGACATTACTTAGGGTGGATGCGGCTGGGATACCCTTCACTGAACCCCTCCCCCCGTGTTTTGCTGAGGAGATGGATGTCGGGATTGAGTGGCGTGACCGGGTGTACCGGGTGGGTTTTTTTTTGTGTCCTTTGTTTGGGCTCTAAGGATTAGGGTTGGTTGGCCTAACCTCTATGGTTTTACTTTTCAGGTTTCGTCGGCCTGCCATCAGCGGTTGTGGCAGGCTGCCAACTGCTTCCGGGCTTATGCCTCGAGGGTTTCCCGTGACACTTTGGGGCCTCGATCGGTGAGTTTGTGTGACTAAGGTGCATTCCTAGGCTGTTGGCGTATTTTCCTAATGTTTGAGTGTATTTGTAGGATGTCCCGGATATGGTGGGGCAGTTGGAGGCTCGAGTGACCGAGCTCGAGGCGAGAGAAGTTGAGGCACAACGACTCCTGCAATCTCGGGCTGACGAGATCGCCTTCCTAAAGGAGCAGCTGGCTCGGTCTCAGGGTGAGACCTCAGCCCAGGGTGAGGCTAGGCATCAGATCGAAAGGGAGGCTGAGGCTGAAGCTGAGGCTACGGGTGCTACGGGAGGAGGCTGGAGGGATTTCCGAGATGGTTACCCTAGATATGCTGTCTGGGATGGACGGTAGCGAGTCTCCTCTTATTGACCTGGAGGACCTAGGGTTAGATGATCAGCTTTGTGAGATCGTGATTGCCGTCGGCGCGGCTTCTAGGGGTCCTTCTTAGCCTCGACTTATATAAGGATTCGTATATTTTGTATATGTGTTTTAGATTCTTAGTATTTGAATTGGTTGGATTAGTCTTGCGTTTTCGTTTGGCGAATTGTTTACCTAAATTGACGAGTAATCATTTCAAGTTTGGTTTGTTTGCGACTTCGTTGTAGTTCAGGACGTTTTAGAATGCGTTGATATTGCATGAGAGTGTGAAAATGCTTTTTCGGATTCTTTGAAATGCATTAGTTTGAGTCGGAGATCGGATCAGATAGTACGTCGATTAAAACGTTTTGACTTGAGATGTAAAATGTTAACGTAAACATTGGTGTGCTTTGACCGAGTACATTAGGAAATGAGTGCAGTTGCTTTGACATTCCGAACGAAATCGAAGTATTAAAATTCGGGCAATTTTTTAAAAAAAAGTTAGACCAATTTTTGCATACCCTTAATATTGTCTTGTTAGGCTACGGACCCGACCTGACGATAACCGTTAAAAAGCTACAACACGACTAGGTGGGGTAGCTTATCCCCCTAAAAAAAATGAAAAGACATCTAAGTCCGGTGGGTCTGATGGGTGAAATGTGATATCTGCGCGGACCTGTTACTCTTGCGCAGGCATTTTGGCTTTTGGAAAGGGGTTTCGCGACTTCGGGAGGTCGTTTCCGACGTTCGGGGTTGTCGGATGTGAGAGAAAGGTTAAAGATTGTGGAGATGATTGTACTACAGAATAAGGAAGCTATGTGGGCTAATGTTGCTAAGTACCCGACCAAAGACAGCGTTAGCGATCCTAGTATTTGTCAGTTCATCTAAACGGGCTGAGACCGACAAGACTCATATTGAAAATGTGAGTGAGAAGGGGGAGTGAGATTGGTTGGGCTCGCTTTTGGCTAGGGCGGTGGAAGCTTGTGTTAGGAGGGGTCGATGGTGAAAGACCCGAGCGAGCATACCCAAATGGCAGGGGAAAGGAAAGGTTGGACCGGTAGAGCCCAACCATTTATATTATGTGCTACTAGTTGATAACATGTGGCGTATTAGTACTAGTTTTTGTGGGGTTTTACTTGACGCGTTGTCGTTTCTTGGGGTAGCCGGATTTTGGGTGTTTGGTGTAAAGGGCCTCGACAAAGGCTTGATTTAATTGATTTTGCATTAATGAGAAGCACACTTATTTATTTATTCATTTTATTTTCTTTCGTGGTGGCTCGCAACTCGATTCTTCATTTTGCCCGGAGTGCCCTTTCGGGTTTTCACTCCATCCTCGGCTCACCTTCGTTTTGTCTTTTTCCCCTTTTTTTGTTTTTAACGACAGCTCGCAACTCGTTTCTTCATTTTGCCCGGGGTGCCCTTCCGGGTTTTCACCCCGTCCTCGGCTCGTCGTTTGTGCTTCGTCATTTTAAAATCACTCATTGACCGGATCGTGGGGAGAGTCCTGGTTTGTACATGAATCGATTAATCGATTTTTTTTGTTTTGTTTATTTTGGTTGTACCCGGAAAGGGGTTGCCTACGTATCCGTTTTTTTTGTTAGGCGGAATCAAACCGTGTTCATAGTTCTTTCTAGATGTGAGTGATTTTGCTTTAGATTCGTTACGCCAATCATAGATGCGAGATGTTTAAAGTGTATTCACATGGGTTTTCACCCTAGCTAAAATTAATGTGAAATGGTCGGGTGTGACCCCTTGAAAGTGACAATTACCGAGATACCGCGTTTGGGTCAGGGCGACTGGCTTGGACGATTTCGGAATGTGGAGCTAGGTAGTGGGTGGCTCTGATGAATTAAGATCTGGAGCTTGATTTTTGTGGAGTTAAGGCTATGGGGTTGCGGTTTCGTAATGTGGTAGGAAAGGGGAAGCTGAGTAAAAACGACTCAGACTTCAATCGGGTGGGCTGTCAATCACGTGGGATCTGATTTCCATGTCTGGCCCTAACGGTTGGGATTATCCTATTGAGCTTGAATCCTCAAAATTCTGGACTGTCTCCTAACAAGTGTCTCGGGAAGGTCTTAGGGGTTGTAATGCAGGGAGGCTAGTATTTGGGTGCTAGTTGACTGGTATGTTCATTTTTCTTTTCCTTTCTTTTTTTTTTGTTCGGACTTTGCACTTAAGGTCGAGTCGAATGATTGGGGGTTTCATTTTGACCGTCGAGTTTGGTCTTGATTATTGAATTGGGCCGGTTTAGCTTGGCATTGTTTTCACTTTTTCCTTTGGCTCCTTCTGGCCATTTCAGACGTTTTTTTTTGTCAGACTAGCACCTATGGTGGGGGTTGGTCGGTCTTTATTTCAGGGATATTTATTGTGGGAAATGGGTTTGCCTTCCGTCTTTGATCGCAAGCTAAGAAACTATCTAGATTTGTCATAGGATTCGGGAATGCTCGTTCTAAGGGATAGTTTCTGGCTTTCTATACCAGGTTGTGGAATAGGTAAAAAAAAAGGACACGGGATCTCGGTTCTTGTTACTCCTCGCTGTTTTGAGGTTTATTTGGTTGTCATCGATAAATGGCATAGTATCGAGTCGTAAGCGAGAAATGTATGTTTCAAATCAAGCGATTGTCGAGGCGCATTATAAAGGAAGAAAAGTTTATTTCTTTTTATTGATAGTAATAAGTAGGCTACGCGCCCGAGATATTGTTTTCGGGGAGGTGGAGGACAGATCCCCTCACACCTCCTGCCTCGATGTAAAAATAAAAGACATTTTTTTACTATTAGGTCTAGGCCCTAATACAAACTAGATTCTGACTCGGACACAGATTTACTCGTCTCGGTGGATACCTGTGGGTTGTCAGGATTTTCCTCGATGTTCCGGACATTCTCCTTTATAGGGTCGTGGTGGGAATAACCGAAGGTGTTGTCAAGGACAGTGTGAACGCTAAAAGGGTTTGCGGTATTGTTTGGCTTCTCGGGCGGAGGAAGGTTAATGGTCCTGTTTTCGATCATATCTTGTATGGCATGTTTGAGCCGAAAGCAAGATTCGGTATCATGCCCGTTACCTTGGTGATATAGGCAATAAGCATTAGGGGTCCAACTTTTGCTTCGTTCACTGACTGGTGAGTCGGGAGTGGGACCCAAAGGTGAGAGTAACCCTCGATCGACTAGGCACTTAAGAGCTTCAATGTAAGATGAGCTGATTGGGGTAAACGTTCTTGGTGACTTTCCTACTTTATTGGGTGTGGCCTCGTAAGGTCTTGGTGCCCCTCCCGTATCGACTTTAGGAAGCCCCAATCGGGCGGAGCACTGGGATAATCTATCCTGGGTAGGCTTTTGGGGATGGTAATTGCTTGGGTTAGCGTTTGTATCGCTTCCGGTGTCTCTACTCTCAAGGAAATTGAGGCGGCTATCGATGCAACGGACGGATAAAGTCAAACGGGTTACTGAAGTATTGATGTTTCGAACCAATTTGGCTAGGGTATCGACATCGTTGCGGATGCTTTTGATGGCGCTTGAATCTACCGACATGTTGGGGAGGGATTCTAGTGGGAAAGGATTAAGGGGTCAGATCGGATCCACCGGACGAGTTAGAGACTTGAGGAATGCTCGTAACTGAGCGATGCGTAAATGAGACCATTGACTTGCGTGTGCGTGCGGTCATTTGGCTTAGGGACTCAGGTGCTTTAGACTCTTAGTGTATTTGGCGAAACGTCTAACGAATTTTAAATCTCTGTGGCGAGACGATTTGACACAAACCTCGGAAGTGAGGCTTAAAGAGGACTTCTCGAAACGAGACGACTCAAAACGTAAAATCTCGAGTAGAGATGGTCCTAGTAGATAACATAGACAGTTAAACACACGGTTGTACGACGTAAGAGGTTGATCACGATCTCGGCTTAGGATCAAAGAATTTGGATGCATGCTTCTTTCGAAAACGACCAGTTTTGTAAATTTTGAAAAGGATGGTAAAATAGTGATGGCGTGACGATATTGCCCTAGGCGTGTAGGTGCGTTGCCATGTGGGTGCATCAAAATGTGAATATGTTTTTTTTAAAGGAGCGCATTTATTTTTGGGGAAACATTTTTTTTGAAGATAATTCCGTGATGCTTCTATCGAAACTACTATTAATTAGTTACTTCGATACTTGCGGGGTGCGTGATGCTCGTGATGGAGCGCAAAGTCTGATAACAGTCTTCCTAAAGGTGTGACTAAATCCTTGGTGAGGGATTTAGGTGGTGAATAGTGTTTCTTATAAATTTCTCGCTTTTGAAAAAAACATTTAAAATTAGTGACCCACGTTCGTCGGTTGTACTAATTAGCATTAGACGGTGGGGGTGCGCATTGTAAAAAGTGTTTTGAGAATGTAACCGTCTTGGATTCCTTGACTTCATTAATTGAAGCTTTGGTTCTGCTAACGGTATGCGTGTAAAACGTTTTTTTTGAAATAAAATGTAACCGCGTGGTGGCCTTAACCCCATTAATTGGGAGTTTTGGTTGCATTAATGGTAATCATTGTTGATGAGTTTTAATTTGGCCAAGGTGATGACACTAAAAACTTTTTTTTTGAAATTAGTGAGTGTAAATTTTGCCATGATAACGGCATCTAAAAATGTTTTGCCTTTTTAGAAATCTCGATTTGATCGGAGTATTGATGTTTAAAAGGTCGTTTTGGAAAGATGAAGTATTTTCGAAAACGTCCGTCCACACCGCCTGGCACCCCACGCGTGCCCGCGCGGGACCGACCCGGTTTTCAACATGTGGCGGCGGCCACCCACGCGGCCCCCTCCCTACCAGGGGCTGGTCCGATCTCGCATACGGGGCGAAGTGTCGGACCTCGATTTGGATGACGATCCGGACTTGTACTAGACGGGTGCGGGCACCCATGTTTCCTTTTGGGAATCGATCGAGACGTGGTTGTAAATGTTTAAAGGCCGATTCAATTGGTAAGGCGACCTTTTTAGTGAACTGAATTCGTTGCCGATATGTGGAGTCGCCACCGAGTCAATTATGGGGACTCGGAAACCGTTAAATAAACTTTGATCCATTGCCGGCTCAAAGTTGAGTGACATGTGACCTAAAGATAAAGACTTGTACCCTTAAGCACTCCATGCCTGGAATGACTCTCATTGCCAATGGTTTTGGACATCCGGAAACCGTCGATTCTGAGTAAGGGGTGAGGGTACGTATTGGGAAGCCAACATCTGATAGATATCAACACCCAATCCAGCCCGCACTATAGCGGCCTCTACTAATCAATCGGTGGCCTGATTTCCTAGTTCTTTTGTTGTGGTGGAAGTACTGTAACATTCGTTGTTTTAAACCCTATGTCTTTGCTATGTCGGTTGTTTTAAGGACAGATAAGTTTTATCGTGAAAATAGTAGTGTTTACATTCTTTGCATGCGATTTCACGTGACAAGCAGGCCATGAAAAGATGCACGTAGAAGAGTAGAGAGTACTAATATTATAGGTATTAGCAAATCAGCTTTAACGTGATAATACGGATATTAGTCATTCTCGTGGTATACCTTACCTGGTATTCTGCTTAAGATGCGTCGATTTGGTATTAATAGAGATGCGTCAAACCCAATAAGGTGAACATCTGGACTAATACGGAACCCGACCATCACTTTGTTCAGTTTTCGTTATTTTACGTTTTGCATTCCGTGTTAGGTGATTTAGCATGCGATTATAAGGTCATAAAAGCAATAAATCATACGAAAAACTGTAAATGCGAATGTAAGTAAATCACATTGTGAGGAGTTGCACCCTCGGAGTATACACTAAACGGGACTCGATGCATAGATAGTCTTGAGAACGGATCTCGGAATTACTCGGGTGTATTTAGGGTGTTTTAGTATTTGTTGTTGAAGTTAGGACGTTACGTATTTTAGTGGACGTTCGTGGGCCTAGTGCCCACGTCTAGTGTTGTCGTAGTGCATAATAATAGAAAGTGCAAATATGGAAAGTTTTGTTTAGATGACAACCTAGTGACGACTTGATCAACGGGCAGATCCTCCTAGCTTGACTAGTGACTCCGGCAGAACCCCGTTACCGTTTGACCTTCTCGCGGCTACTCCGACAGAACTAGTTATGTGGCTAACCCGACAGAACCTGGGTACTAGTTTTGAGCTAGTCGATCACAGGCACCTCGGTATCGAGTGGAGTGCTCGAAGGTGAGGAGTAGAGTTGATGTCGCTTTTTTATCGGAACTACAATCGAGTGGATCGTTTGCCTCGGGTGTCGGAGTGCGAGCCCTTAGCGAGAGTTTTTGAGGGAGAAGAGAGAATTGAATTGTGTGTCCAATGAATTAGGCGAAGGGGGGTATTTATAGGTGTTTGCGGCCATCGTCGCCCATATGGACGCGTTACTTGGGGCGCACCAGGACTCAGGCGCCTGGGTTCGAGCGTGGGGAGACGCAGGCGCGTCAGGTGGGGCAGTTGGAGTTTTGAGGATACGATTTTGATACTTTCCAAAACTGAGAGGTGGGTGTGTGATATCTTGCTTGGTCGCGAAGGCTTTCCCACGGCTTGACCTAGCGCCGTGGGTTTTGTGGGCCTCGGGTGTTCATCCCGAGGCTCTCTTGACTCGGTGTTGTCTCGGTTCGAGTATCGGGGCCGACTCGGGGTCCCTGTGTCGGAATTGACTCTAATTAGTGTCTATGCGACCGTAACGACACGACTAAGGCTGCCATCATGTTAGTTTTAATTTTTCCGAGTAATTATTTGGTCCGTTCTATAAGAAAACTATCTAAAACAACGCGAAGCCGTGTCGCGTTGCAGTCCTATCGTCATCGGGTGTTTGATAGGCACCTCTGCAGCCACCAGGTCCAAATTTGGGTGTCTACAGGTCCGGGGAGGATAATTCGGCACCCTGAAATCGTCATATAGGCACTGACGCACCAACCGCTCGCCCAGGTACCAAACCGGGCGAATTAACGCAGGAAGAAGCATCCTCCTATAACTCCGCGGCCTCAGCTTTGCAGTCACGTACTCCGGCACGCCCTCATAATCGGCCCAAGGGCGGGCCACAAACTACACAAACAAAACCAACATCCTAATGAATCCCAAAACTTGGGGGCTATGCAAAAACTTACACCTACTAAGAAAGTAAAAAAAACACCTACTGACTATAGAAGGAAACTTACATCTTCAACGTGTAGCTTGTTAACTAGCGCGTTCTCCACCGGGTAATGGCTAATTGTGCTCTTAGGCTGAGCCAGCCTTCACTCAATCCCCGCCGGGAACCTCTTCGGGTGCACCCGTACCGTCTTGGGCGCCAAACACGGGAAATAAGAATAAATCCAATCCTGTAGGATTCCAAAGCAAACTTTAGCAAAATCAAGCCGAAACTAAATAAAACTTCAAATACAAAAGTGAGAGATAGTAACTAACCTCCAGTATAAAGCCCGGACTCACGATGGGTACAGCCGAGGTTGACCCAATCACCAGCGGCCTCACCATGACTTGCAGGCAACGAGTCATCTCCGCAAAAGCCGCAGTCACCCAGTTGTAGCGCCCTAGCTGGGTCAGCTAAGCCAGGAAGGGCAGGATTCTGGTACTGAACCTCTCGCCCTTGTCCGAGAAATGGGTCGACCCTAGGAAATACCACAACCACAACCGGGCATCCTGCTCCGGCGTGTTGGGCTCCCGACCCTCCAAAACCGCCACTCGCTCAAAGTGGTCGGTAATATAAGACCTCACTATAGCATGAGGTGTACTATATGCCTCACGCGGCAAACAATACCCGATGAGGCCCCGCACCTTATCACTATCTAGACTAGGACCTTCGGCGGCCCACCTAATCCTATCCGGACCCCAGGGCATACCGCTAATCATCCCAAAGTCCTCTAGGGTCATCCCGACATGCCCAAAAGCCATGTGGAAGGTCGAGGTAGTATCATGAAAGCGATCTATCATCGCCCTAATCACCATAAGGTTGCATTTAGTCTGGCAACCCACCAACCTAGACCATTGCCCGACCACGAGACCTAGAGCAGTCCTCTCGATAATCCCCTTTACCGTGGGGGTCAGCTTCTGATGATAGACCTCAAGGCATGTAGTAAAGCTCGAGAAAGTCCTCATCGGACCTGGGGACTGCAAACCGAAACAATGCAAAGATAAACAAAACAAAACGAGCCTAACCAGAGCAATAAATAGCAAAACCTGAGTCATAACCAACGAGCACGAATAGGACACACACCAAACCCCGCACAATGCGGCTAGAAAAGTGACGGTCAAGATGAAACATCAGCTGATGGCCGTCCCAATCCCGAGCCCACTCAGGATCCTCGTAAATGATCTCCTCGTTCTCCGGTGCCGGGACCGGAACATGAGCCCTCTTAGCCACCGTCTCCGGAAGCCTGCGCCTCTTCACTCTATTAAACTCGGCCTCGTTAATGGTCTCAGGGTCGCGTCGCTGAGACGAGACACTCCTATGTCTTCTGCGAATCCCCCGATAAGTCTGTTAGCTTGCACCGACAACCTCCTCGCTAGCGCCAACCAAAGAGGTTCCCTCGGGACGCTCGATGTCACCTCTAGCTGTGAAACAAGCTGTTGTGTGCTAAATTTAGACCGTTTTTCCCCTCATTTAAACCCGTTTTTCCCTCGTTTTGCAAGTTTAGAGTGCCATTATCGCCATATTTTGTGTACTTCTCGCATTAGCGTCCCTCTTGTGCGTTTTACGTGTTTTTGGTAGTTTTCTATCGATTTTGATAGGATTTTGCACCGAAATCACGATCGAGCTTCCACGAGCACAAGAGAAGGGAATACCGTCCAAAGAGTAAAGCACACAACTTAAAGTTTAAAGCCATCCAATCAATCAACGAAGAATGAGACAAGAACCGAGGCCAATGAAACGACCGGGCGAAATTTCACCCGGTGAGACACCACCGGGCGAAATTTCACCCGACGGTAAAAACGCCTCCCCGAAGATTTTCCGAGACCTCCCCACCGGGCGAAACTGACCGGGCGAAATTTCGCACACCGGGTGAAATTTCGCCCGATGGAAATAAGAGCCAAAAACGCAAAAAAAGGAAGAAAATCTGACCGGGCAAAATTTCACCCGGTGGGAATTACCGTCAAGACCGCAGGGCAAAGTTTCACCCTATGAAGATGTTGAGGGAGATTGTCTCACTAATGAAGCAAGAGTTGGATTTGGGCTTTAGGTTAAATACCCATTAAGAGGATTACTATATATATGTAACCCTAGATTGTTGCCCAAGGGAGAAGTAGTAGTAGGCAACCATCCATTGGTGTAGCATTCATCATTAGATTAGTATTCATCTAGTATCTTCCATTAGTGTAGTGTAGTATCACCATTAGTAGTAATCTAGTAGTAACTCTCTAGTAATCTAGTAGTTTACATAGTAATTAGTAGTAGATCTACTTAGTTTCCATCATCAATTTTCTAGATTACAAGTTTGTAAGAAGATTATTCAAGTTTTATTGAAGATTTGTGGGTTTGTTGAAGGATTGGTGACAAGTTCTTCATTCTCTCCATCAAAGCTTCAACCTTTATCCATGCAAACTTCTTATTTCTTGTAGATCTTCATAGTTGGTACATTTCTTTCCACTCTCTTATCTCTAGTTTAGATTTAATTTAGTTTTCTCATTATTATCTAGCTTAGATCATCTTAGTGTAGTTAGTTTCTTTAGATCTTGTTCATGTTGTTCTAGATTATTCCTTAGATTAATTTGTTAGTCTCATAGTTTAGTGGGTAATTGTTAGATTGTAGTTTTCTTATCATATTGTTGTTAGTTTCCTTAGATCTAGTTAATATGCATGCTTTAGATAGTTTTTCCATAGTTAGTGTTTTGTTTTCTTTCATTATGATTAGTGAGTAGATTTTTTGTTGGGGGTTTAGGGATGAAGACTTGGATTATTTTAATTTAGGGGTATTGGTGGGTTGCTTGCATACATGTTGGTTTACCTTGCTTGTGATTGTTGTGTCATTGTTGTTTTAGTCCGGCCAACTAGACCGACCTTGACTCATTTCTATCAATATGGGGAAACTCGGGGTAGAAATTACCATAACAAGAGACTTACCCTTCTTCGCCGCGAAAGCGGGTTTTTAGGTGGGTTGGTTGAAGAAACCGAAAGGTGGCATTCTCCCTTTATCAACTTTGCAACAAAGACTTGATCCCGACCTTCTTACATTCCATGTTCCGAATCCCGACTTCTCCCCAACGCCTTTCCCTAGATTAATTACCCTTAGCTATTTTCGTAGTTATTCCTCTAGCATAGACTCGACCATAGACCATAGACTCGACCCTTAGAAACCCCCCTCTAGACATCAAACACATCGCTTTAAACTCGTCAATTCCTCCGTTCCCTGTGGACCGACCTCGACTTACCATGAATACTCATTTGTTTTTGTGTGTCATCTCGAGTCTTATAAATATCGTTTTTGATCCCCTGTCCTTCGTTAACGACCGATCCGATTGGGAGGCGATCAAAAAGTGGCGCCGTTGCCGGGGAACGGCGAGTAATTGTATTGTTTTTAGTTGTTGTGTTTGATTCTTTTCCCTTCTCTCTTTTCCCTAGTGCCGCAAGGTGCTAAGAGTCTTATCGTTTAAGTTGAGTTTTATGCCCAGGAACACGTCATCGCCCTTGTGGTTCGATCCAGAGCCGGAAAGGACTTTTAGAGCATTACGTTTTTGGGGAAATAACTCAACTACTATTATTCCACATCCTTCACTACCACCTCCTAACCTTAATCCCATCCTACCACATTCACCTTCTACACCTCCTACATCACATAATCCCACTCCAAATAACCCTTCCATACCTTCCACTTCACAAAATTCACCACCATCACCGAAAACTCCACCACAAAATCAAAATCCATCTCCTCCAAATCACTCAAATCCACCATCACCACCAATCCATCATATGGCAACCCTAGGCTCTCATTCCCAACTCACACATGAAGAAACACCTTCTCCCGTCGTTTTCGGAGAGATTCCCGAGGACTATGAATTAAAAGCTTCTTTGACAAATGCGGTTCAACAAGATACTTTTCACGGTTTTTCTCAAGAAGATGCTCAAGAGGACATCGCTTCATTTAAAGAAAAATTAGTAGGAGCCCGTCTCAATGGACTAACTTCATGCCAATTGCATCGTTTATTATTTCCGAAGACCTTGAGAGATGGAGCTCATAGATGGCTTCAAGGCCATCCCGCTAATACATTTACAACATGGGCTCAATTATCTAATGCCTTCTTGGAGAAATATTTCCCGCCGTCAAAGACTAACCAATATCGCATGGAGATACAAACATTCAAGCAAGATGAATTTGAAAGCTTAAGTGAGGCTTGGGAAAGATTTAGAGATTTATTGCGCAAATGTCCACACCATGGAATACCCGATTGGCTAACCACACAAACATTTTACAACACCCTTTCATCTAGAACCAAAGAAAACCTCAATTCGGCCGCCGGAGGAGACTTTTCTTCTCTTACCGATGAGGCATCTAAAAGTCTTATTGAGAAGATGGCAAGGAGTGATTTAAGAATGGGTCAATCGAGGAATTCTAGAAAGAAAGTTGAAGTGAACTCATCTACAAGTTCTAATGAATTGAAGCTTCAAGCGGAACGTGAAGAATTAAAAAAGAGAATGGATGCCATGAGTTTAAGGCCTACTCCTAGAGGTATGTACCAAGTTCAAGGGAGTGTTCCACCAAGGCAACCGTCACCTCCAAAGCAATTAACATGGGAAGTTCAATGTTATCATTGTGGCAATTATGGCCATGATTCTAGCTCTTGCATTCCTAATGAAGGAGTTTATGTTGAAGAGCCAAATGAAGTCCAAGCTATACAAGCATATGGGCAAAGACCCCAATTTGATCCCTTTTCTAATACTTACAATGCCGACACAAGATTTCATCCTAATTTTTCTTATGTCAATCAAAATGTCCAAAATCCAATGCCACGTGCCCAAGGGAGTCAATTGAGGCCATTCAATCAAAGTCAACAAAGGCCCTTTAACCAAGGTCCTCCAAGGATGCCTCCATTTATGCCTCCTCATCAAAGGAGTAACTTCAATCAACAAAGTAACAACTTCCATGTTCCTAACAATTACAAAAATTACCAAAATCAACATGGTAATCATTTTAATCATGGATACAATCAAGGGTTCCAAGGTAATTTTCAAGGAAACCAAGGTTACAATCAACCACCATTTAATCAACCCTCTCAATCTTATGGCCAACCAAACAATTCTCAAATTGGTCAAGGAGGAGTCCCATGGGAAAATTATAATGAATTGCAAAGAACCGTTGGGCAACTATGGAATGAACATCAAGACACCAAGGCAAGGCTAAAGGTTTGAGAATCTCAAGAAGCAACAAAAGCCTTAGCCGCCCTAATTCATCCACCCCATGGTTTGCCCGGACAACCCCAAAACCCAAGAGACCCTTCGCACCAAGCAAATGCCGTCATTTTGAGAGGTGGCAAAGAACTTGAGGACCCATATAAGAACTTGAACTTGAACACCAAAAGCACTCCATCCAAAGTCAATCAACCAAGTGCATCACAAGAATCATCTCCCACTTCCCCCTAACAAAATCGGGGAATACAAGCGGAGTTCGATATCTTTCAAAATGCGGAGAATGAACAAATAGAACAAAGAAAGAAGAAAGAGCAAATGGAAGCGGAAGAAGCAAAAAGAAAAGAGGCGGAACGATTAGCCGAAGAAGAAGAAGAATCCAATGTTCCACTGCCTCCAACTTTTGTCCCTCCATTGCCTTTTCCAGAACGAGCTAAGCCACGCAAGGAGAATGCTCAATTTAGCCGTATCGTGGATATGTTGAAAAAGGTAGAGGTAACTTTACCCTTTGCCGAGGTAATTTCTCAAACGCCCCTCTATTCTAAGTTTTTGAAAGATGTCTTGACTAAAAAGAGAATAATAGAGGATAAAGAATGTATTTCTCTCACGGAACAATGTAGTGCCATTCTTATGAACCAAATGCCAAAGAAACTAGAGGATCCCGGTAGTTTTTCCATCCCTTGTCGGGTTGGAAATGTTGTTGTTAATCAAGATTTATGTGACCTAGGGGCTAGTGTTAGTTTGTTACCTTATTCTATTGCCAAGAGACTTAGTGTGGGGGAGATGAGACCCACTAGTATGTCAATTCAACTTGTGGATAGGTCCGTCAAGTACCCACTTGGGATACTTGAGGATGTACCCGTTCAAGTTGGTAGATTCTTCATCCCCTCCGACTTTGTTGTCATGGATATGCCCGAAGACACTATTACCCCCATTATTCTAGGTCGACCTTTTATGGCTACCGGAGGTGCTATACTTGATGTTAAGAATGGAAAGTTTTCTTTTAACATAGGGAACGAATCGGTAGAATTTTCCCTTTCCCAAGCTCTTAAACAACCAATGATTGAACAAATGAATTCCATTGAAGTTATTGACAGTTTGGTTGAGTATAGCTTGATAGATGATGATAAGTAAGAAGATGAACCATTTGACTCTCCATCCCTTGAAGATGAATGTTTGCATGATGAAAAGGTATAACCACTACCGGTGGGTAAGAGTATGGTATCTTCTCCTCCTAATCTTGAACTTAAACCACTCCCCTCTTCCTTCAAATATGCTCTTCTTGAAGAAACTAATTATCCCGTTATCGTCAATGCTACCCTTGATGGACCTCAATTAGAAAAACTTTTGAGCGTTTTGAGAAAACACAAAAAGGCCATCGGGTATAGCATCGCCGACCTCCAAGGCATAAGTCAAAACGTTTGTATGCATAGGATCATCCTTGATGATGACCATCATCCTTCGGTTGAGGGTCAACGTAGGTTGAACCCCACCATGAAAGTGGTTGTCATGAAGTAAGTCCTCAAGTTGTATGAGGCTAACATTATATATCCAATAGCCAGAAGTAAATGGGTTAGCCATGTACAAGTTGTGCCGAAAAAAGGAGGAATGATGGTTGTAAAAGGAGAAAAGGGTGAGTCAATTTCTACTAGGACTATTACCGGTTGGCGCATGTGTATAGACTATCGAAAATTGAACACGGCCACCATATAAGACCATTTCCCTCTTCCCTTTATTGATCAAATGCTTGAAAGATTGGCGCATCATTCTTATTTTTGTTTCCTTGATGGTCATTCCAGATTTCTTCAAATTCCCATTTATCCCGATGACCAAGAGAAAACCACTTTTACATGTCCCTATGGCACCTATGCTTATAGAAGGATGCCATTTGGACTATGCAATGCGCCGGGAACGTTTCAAAGATGTATGATGGCTATTTTTCCGATTTTATTGAAAAATCTATGGAAGTTTTTATGGATGACTTTACAAATGTCAAAGGGGTGGGGAGTTTTCTAGGTCACGCCGGTTTTTATAGACGATTTATTAAAGACTTTTCCAAGATTGCTAAGCCTTTGACTTCTTTGCTTATGAAAGATGCACCTTTTTTTTCGATGACTCGTGTCTTGAGGCCTTTTGCAGGATAAAGACCACTCTCACTACCACTCCGATTATCAAAGCTCCCGATTGGAATCTTCCATTTGAGATCATGTGCGATGCTTCCGATTTTGCCCGTTCTAGGTCAACGAGTTGATAAGAAGCTACATGTGATATACTACGCAAGCAAGACATTAGATGAAGTCCAATCGAGGTATAAAACAACCGAGAAAGAGATGCTTGCCGTTGTCTATTCCATTGAGAAATTCCGAAATTATGTTACCGGTTCCAAAGTCATTATTCATACCGATCATGCGGCGATTCGATACATCATGTCCAAAAAGGAGACCAAGTCCCGACTCTTTTGGTGGGTCCTTTTTTTACAAGAATTCGACATTGAGATTAAAGACAAAGCCGAATCGGAGAACTTGGTAGCGGATCATCTTAGTAGGCTAACGGTTAGTAAAGAGAGCAATGAAGAAGATGGTATCCCCATCAATGAAGCTATGAGAGATGAGGCCTTGATGGCCATTGATACTATTACACCTTGGTATGCCGATATCGTCAATTTCCTAGTATCTCATTTTATTCCGGACGATTATTCCAAGCAAGAGAGGAAGAAACTACATTATGAAGCCCGACGCTATTATTGGGACGAGCCATATTTATTCCGCCGTTGTGTAGATGGAATTTACCAACGATGTGTCACGGCCGATGAAGGATATAATATTGTGAAGCACCCTCACTCGACATCTTATGGTGGACACTTGGACAACCAAAAGACAATTGCCAAGGTCCTCCAAAGCGGGTTTTGGTGGCCTTCCATGTTCAAGGACATTCGAGCTTTCATTCTCACGTGCGATGCTTGTCAAAGAAGTGGGAATATTACAAGAAGAAATGAGATGCCCCTTCAACCCATCTTAGAGATTGAATTGTTCGATGTTTGGGGCATTGATTTCATGGGTCCGTTCACATCCTCCTTTGGTAACAAGTATATCTTTGTAGCGGTTGATTATGTCTCAAAATGGATCGAGGCCGTAGCTTCCCCCACCAATGACTCCAAGGTTGTAATTAAGCTTTTCAAGAATGTAATTTTCCCGAGATTCGGTATGCCTAGAGCCGTAATTAGTGATGGAGGCTCTCATTTTAGGAAAGATACCTTTGAACACCTTCTTAGGAAATATGGTATCACTCACAAGATGTCCCTAGCCTACCACCCTCAATCAAATGGGCAAGCCGAGATCTCCAACCGTCAAATCAAGGGAATTTTAGAGAAAGTTGTAAATACACACCGAAAGGATTGGTCATTGAAGTTAAATGACGCCCTTTGGGCATTAAGGACGGCTTACAAAGCGCCGATTGGAACCACTCCTTATCGTCTTGTGTATGGTAAAGCTTGTCATTTACCGGTGGAACTAGAACACAAAGCCGAATGGGCAATCAAAGAGTTAAACTTCGATGAGAGTGTTGTAGGAGATAACTGCCTTCTCCAACTACAAGAATTGGAAGAACTAAGACTAGAAGCCTACGAAAACTCGAAGATTTACAAGGAATAAACTCACCAATGGCACGACTCTCGAATACTTCGTAAGGACTTCTCCGTTGGTGATAAGGTATTACTCTTCAACTCTCGCTTTAAGCTCTTCCCCGGTTTGTTGAAATCAAAATGGTCGGGTCCATTCGAAGTGACCAAGGTGCAACCATATGGATCAATAGAGATATCTAGCCCGGAGACCGGGAAGTTTATGGTTAATGGACAACGTTTGAAGATTTATCACCCCGGTCACGTTCGTGAGACCTTCGCTACCATGAAGTTTGGTGAGCTCCCATTGGGGAGCGATGTCTAACCCCCTCTCGAAATTGAAGTAGGTTTGGTGGTATCCTCAATAACCACCTTGTACATACGTATTATATTTCTTTGTGTTGTTAGTTTGTTAGCTTGAGAAGAATGGTTGAACTTGGATTTCGCCATGGAGCACTTAATTTGGATGAAGACCACGCTTTTTGGAGAAGTTATGGAGCTAAACTGAAGACCACAAGCATGTTTGTGGTAGATTTTGATTATGTAATGTGAGTTGAGTTAATATTTGAATCCTTAGGTGACTATTGGAAGAGCCATGAAATGGCAAGGCGGAAAAACGAAGAAATCAAGACTGCCGGGCAAAACTTCGCCCGGTGAGACCTGACCGGGCAAAACTTCGCCCTACGGAAAGTTGCCAAAATTGCCGAAATCAAAAAAGATACCACTGGGCGAAATTTCGCCCGGTGAGATTTTGACCGGGTGAAATTTCACCCGGTGGGAAAAATGCCAGAAAACGATTTTCACGACGAAAAGTCCATCGGGTGAAATTTCACCCGGTGGTGCTTGACCGGGTGAAATTTCACCCGGCGGCATGGGCTTGGACAATTTCACCTATAACATACCTCCTCACTACAATTTCAATTTCCTCCATATTTACCACATATAACTTTCCCTCCAAAAATTTTGACACCAAATTTTTACCACCAACTTTAAAACTTTCACTTTTCCTCCCAACCACCCTTATTTATATCACCCTTTTACCTCACAATTCACTCCACATTTTCACCCATCATATTCATTAAACCACCTTCCATACCCATTCACATTCAAACCTCCATTTCATTTTTACTTGGTGATTATATTCTTGGGTTTTTGAAGAGGGAAGAAGCTAAAGTTTTGAGATTTTTCTTGCAATTATTATTATTATGGAGACGAGCCCAACGAGCCGCGCGAAAATAAGGTATGGCTTCGACTTCTAAACCTCTTAAATGTTCATCTTCTAGTAAGTCTTCAAAGCCTAAACTCACACCTTGTCCTAATACACCTTTGGCTCAAACCTTTTCTGAAAAAGCTTTTCAAAGTACAAGGTGGCCTTGTCCATTCACAATGAAAATTTTAGGAATTAAGAACGATATTAAAGAGTTATCGTCTAGGATTGGTACTAGTAAGCTACTTAATTTTGTGCCTTGCACAAATAAAGACTTAACTTGTGAATTTTTAGGTACCTTTACCATCGATAACCCGACCACACCAAGAGAGTTTAAATTTAGACTCTTCGGTAGAGATCACTATTTAAATATTTCCGACTTTGGCTTAGCTCTTGGTTTACCCTCATCGGGTACTGGACTAAGTAAACCCCTAAGTGATTCGCAAAGCAGTGCGATTAGAAGAGACTTGTGGAGGCACATAGCGCCGGGTCAACGTGATTTCGAACCAAATTCTAGCTTTACCGCAGAAATCCATAACCCTGCCATCCGTTATTTTGCTGAAATCCTTTCCCACTGTCTTTTGCCATCTGCCGATAATATTATTAACCTCAATGTGTGTGTCTTACAATTGATATGTGACTCTTTGATCGGTAACCCTTACCCTCTTGACCTACCTATTGTCGTGGCGTTACACTTTCATCAAATTATAATTGACCAACGCCCCTCTGTCGACTGTGGTGGTCTTGTAACTATAATAGCAAGAAATTTGAGTTACGCGACCGACCATCTCAAACCACATGACCCCCGTGTCTGGCTTGACGAGGCCTACTTCCCTTCTTGGATTTTTCATGTGCCTGACCACCGCCTCGTCTCTCTTGGCCACGGCCGTGCCTTAATTGTCCCCAACAAAAAGCTAACCAATATTTACAACCACCGTAATTGGGATCTACCTCCAGGCCCCTGTGAATTCCGACTGATCGAATCGGGGGAAATAGGAGTTTGGGAGTATGCCGATGAGGGAACTCCGACGGCTTCTTATGCGTCAAACGACTATTCAACCTAGACACCCCTACAAGAGTCGGTAGATAATATGGTTTGTTTGTGTTGTGGGTATTTGTGTGGTTTGTGTCGGTGAGGCTTCAATCTTTTACAATTGTATATCTTTAAATTGTTATTGTTCCTCATTTCTTGTCCCATCATTATAATCGTTGTGATTGTTTTATATCGAACAAGATCTGCAAGTTGTCCCATTATCCCATTGTCCCATTGGTATTTTTGCGGCCATAGTGGCCTTGGTTTTGCTCCCGGTCTTTAGGCGATGTGATTACGCCATTGACCCTTTTGAAAAATCCAAATTCTAATCAACTTTTCTCAATTTTTCTTAATCCGGGCTAGGTGACGTGACTACACCTATGCCCAATTTTTCACCCTTTCGTTTTAATTTCTTTTCTTCCCTTTTATTTCTTTTCCAACTTCTTAGCCACTTGGCTAGGGTCTAGGTGATGTGATTGCACCTAGGCTCGCCACTATTTTATCGCTTTCTTCATTTTTCATTTTCTTTTCTTTTCTCTAAATTTTTAAAAAACCCAAAAACATTTCGAAAAATCTTTAAAATCCAAAAAGATTTTTCTTTTTCGTCTTTTTTCGTTCTTCCCCTACTTGTCCATTGAGGACAATGTACAGTTTTAGTGTGGGGGAGGAGTCTACTATATTTTATTTTGCAAAAATCTTTTCAAAATCCATAAAAATTTGAAAATTTGAAAAATCAAAAACATTTTTCTCTTTTCTTTTCTTTTTCCTCTCTTGTAACACCCGCTATTTTTCCTAACATTTTTATCCCTTCCGTTATGACTCTTTCACATTTCGGTCTTGCGTTTCCTCTTTTTCCAAGCTTTATTTTAATTTTTGAGTTTAAAGATATTTATTTTTATTTTAAAAGATTTTAATTCTTTTAAATCTATTTATTTGATTTTCTTCGTAAATTATTTATTTTTCCGCGAGGAATTTTATTTGTCTACGAATTAACGTATTTAAGCTCGGATTTAAGTTATTCCTTTTTCTACAAATGTCCAAACATATTTTTATAATATTTCCAACTAGTAAATATTTTTATTTACGAAAACTTAGCCATTAATGATTTTATTACGAAGCTTCGCGAATAATTATTTTCTTACGCGAGGTTTACTCGAATTGCTTTGAAATGCCTCTAACTTATAAATCATTTGAGACCTTTTCCCCATATTTGGAACCGACAAAGCTCCTTGTCACAATTTTACTACGTTTTATTAATACGATTCATTTTATTACGTAAAACCGAAAAGATATGATTATTTCCCCTATCATTTAATTGTTGCATTTTTGCTCAAACTCTTCACACTCCCTCTTAACCTCATCAGATTCCTCATTGGATTCCACATTGGATTCTTCATCCATTTTAATTCCATTTATGCTTAAAACCATTCCTCTCTCCCTTACATTCATTTGTGCATTAAAAAAATTGTTACAACATCATCTTCCTCATCATCCTTTGGCCGTGTTACTCCTCATCTTCTCTTGGATTATTTTTGTTCAATTCGAGTCCTAATCGTCTCATTTTTTAGCGTCGAATTAATCCTCTTTCCGAGCCTATCGTTAAGGTAATAATCGATGATGTTTTTGATCGTTATTCACCGTGATTTTCTTAGTTTTTCTCATGGTATGTTTCTACCATGAATTTCGTGTATGGTTGGTTTCGTGGACGATCCCAAGGTCGACAAGTATATTATTTATTCCGATTTGGACTGGAGGTAACGTCGATATCATTTTTGACAAGTAATATTCCGATGTTACTCGGTATTTCGTGATTTTAATTGTGTAATTGCATGTATATTTTTATATTTCATTTTTGACAATATTTGTATGTCATATAATCTGGAAAAATTTTAAAAGTTAAAAATTTTCATGTTTTGATATTTTTATCGCTTTTACGAGATCAATGATTAAATTGTTATACTAATTTGTAAAATCGTAATATTCGGCCTAAACTTGAAATGTATGATTATATTCTGTAAAAATGAAGTATTTAATAATTTTTAGTAATTTGGTATTTTTCTGATATTTTTGATATCGATTATTGAATTTTTACCGTTTATGAACAAAAACGAATAAAAACCAATTTTTATTTCTAGCACTTAAACATTTTATTTTAATCTAAAATATTTCGTGGATGATATTTCTGTTGAAAAAGAATTTTCTGAAATTTTTCATAATTTTTCGGAATTGTTAAGTGGGTGAATTAATTAATCACTTTAAATCATCGTTTATCGTTAAAACCGTGTTTGTCGTTTAAATTCTCAATTTTTGGCCTTTTAAATAAATCTGGAATTTTGGAAATCTGAAAAAAAAATACTCCCTCCGCCCCACAATGATTTACCCTTTTTTATTCAAAATGGGTGAGATTAAAATAATAAGTGGGTAAATCATAGTGGGTTGGAGGGAGTAGTATTTTCTGGAAAATCATTATTTTTAAAGTTTAATAATTGTTTTTGGATATTAATACTTAAATCGTTTTGTAATTAGTATTTTTATTAATCGTTATTGTCGAGATTAGACGATTAACGAGAAAACCCTTTAAAAACCGAGTTTAATGATTCTGGAAAATTCTCTTTTCTGGACAGAATGTCCAAAAATATATTTTACCTATTTTACGTAATTTTTTTACTATTTATTAAAGTCTTTAATTGATAGTAATGATTTTTGGACAAAATTACGATTTATCATTAAAATGCTTCGTCTTACATAAAAGAATTATTTTTCCAGCAATTTTGAAAATATTTAAATCAGAAAATTTGAGAATTAAATCACCCCTTATCTTATTCTAAATTTGTTTAATGATTTAAATTAAAGAAAAGACGTTAAAAGATTTAATTTGACATTTGACGTAAAATCTTATTTACGCTTGTTTTGTCGAAACTATTAATAATTAGGGAATTTTAGTTTTATAAATTTTGGAAACACCCTAATTAGTAGTACTAAAGTGTTTAAGACTTTTTTAATCATTTTATAAACACTTGTATGATATTTCAATAATTTCATAAACCCATTTATCCTTATTTTGGAAATTAATATTGTTAAGGCCGAAAGTATTAGTTTTATAAATCGATATCTTTTACTAAAACTGTTTTATTAGTATGAACTAATATTTTCGCTATTTTGATATGATGCTATCATTTTAAAGTTTCTAAATATAGAAATTTCCTAAAATAGAAAGTTTCCTCTTTTGGAAGGCGATCCGTTTTCCCTTTTGTTCTCTTATTGTTTACAAAGATTATATCTTTTAAGTGTCGATAATGACATTGTTTTGGAGTTATGGAATAAGGACAAGTGTGGGTTTAGAGTAATATAGTCTGGGATGTACGTTTTGCCATCAACTGTAAGGCTGGTGTGTCTTTATGGGGCACATTGGTTGTTGAACTGAGCATGATTTGTGTTCAGGAGAGTGTATATTTACCTTAAACTTAGATATCGCATCGTGTAAGTCGTGTCGGGTTGAACTGGATATGGTTTGTATCCAGAAGGGGTGTATACTACTTAAACCAGGACCTCGCTGCACGCAGTCCTGTTATAGTTGAGTTGCCTAGTTAGAGACTGGATTCTGTTATGAGTTAAGTCTACTGTTCTCGAAGCTAGTTTCTAGTATTGTCCTGGTGAAAGTCTAGATTCTACATTAACCCTATCCATAACGCCACATTGATTATTTTATTTATTATCGATATAAATTGGTTGCAGGTTGGCAAGTATTTTATGTTTCTTCGGAAACCCATTTTAATATTTTGGTTTTGCGCTGAAAGCTTATTTTTATGAATAATGTTTTACTGTTTTCCGTTTTTTTTTACTGTTTTCATATAATAGTAATTACAGTTTTAAAATCATGTTTTACGGCTGGGAGAATGTTGGCGTTGCTCCCCACTGATTGTGGCTGTTATGTTTTTAACATGGCAGGTATATGTGTTTCTCTTCGGGTGGGCTAGCGAGCAGTTATGGATCCTGCTTATTTATTTTAATAATTATGTCTTATGGATTGTTCAAACCTCCTTTTGTGGATTGTTCAAACCTCCTTTTGTGGATTGTTTTAAATTTTGGCCATTTTAGTTAAGGCCTATTGTTTGACTTTACCATTTTAATTATACTAAGACATAGTTACAGTGTGTTTTAATCCCAACTCTACAGTGTTTCCGCCACTGTATCGCGTTAGATTTTCTAGGGGATTACAGTTGTTATCAGAGCATCACTGCTCCCAACGCTTACACCTGAAAATAGGGAAAATACCAGTAAATTATTTAAACAGTAAATAAAAATATTATTAGAGATGGGTAGAAACAAATGAGGACTTATTTGTTTGGTCTTCGTGTTCCTGAAACTCAATGGTTAGCATTGAATATTTGTTTTATTTGTCCAAGAAGAAGACGAATGAACAAGATGTTGATAGGATGCTACTCCAGATCGGGACAAGACCTGCTTAGAATTCTTAAACACCTGCTGACTCGAGTGGACAACTCGGTGCTCCAAGAAAAGATGTCGATTGTGAATTTTAGCTTCGGTTCAGTTTACTTATGCTACAGGCCAGATGATCAAGAGTAGATTCTAGTTCCGTGACGGTGCAACAGACTCAGATGTGAAATCACTTTGGATTCGGATGGAGAGACCCAATTCTAGTATGCTCGTATCTCTACGAGATGATGAAGATATCCCGCGATTTCCTTTGTGGAACCTTAGAGGTCCGAACATTCCCGTCTCGTTTTAGATCTTAATTATATAGGATCATCGACGCTTTTCTTCCTTCCTCCACTTCTTCTAATTCTTCTCTTTGATATTCTCCTCTTCATCCTCTTGGTGAATCCTTGTTATATTCTTCTACTCTACTATCTTTCCTCTTGAGAATCTTGGTTTGACCAATTTCCGTCTCAGTGGACCCTGTGAAAAGTCATAGAAGTTGAGGTTTAGTAAACCCTTGTTACATGGTTTGAGGATTGTGAGTATACTCTGTTATCTATCTTAGTAAGCTTTTGAGGATTGATTTGAATGATAAATTGTTGATTGATGGAATTAGGATGATACTTTAGACATTGAACCTTGTGTTATCGGTTAATTTGATTACTTTGGAGTACTTAGAGCTGAATATATTTTGGAGTAGTAAGAGTTTGTCATATTTGATGGATACTTAGTACCTAACCTAAAACCGAACTAAGTGTAACCGATAATATTACCTTGGGATTCTTACCTAATGCTTATTTGATGGATGTATCGCGAATATTTGGGATCATAGAGTATTGTTTAAAGTACTAGCCTGAGTGTTGTAGTACCATTAAAGGTTTCCATTATTGTTGTTAGAAATTTCACTGACATAGATTTCCTGTGTTTCTTTTGGACTAAATCGTTGATTGTTGTCTAAGGTTGTAACCAACGAGCTTTGGAGTTGAGTGATCTAACCTGGATTAATTACTTTTAACCTTGAAGAAGAGAAATATCTTGAACAATCATAATTTGGGCTTATTGTGTTGTTTTGAGGAATTCTATAATACAGATCATCTTATTGGGACTTTCATGTTAGAACTCTTTGACCAGCGAGATTGTGCCTTCGTTGAGTTATTAAATATATTGTGGATGCACCGTGGTGATTTAAAATTTGATGGACTCCTAGAAACATTATTCGAATGGCATATTTGAAGATGTGAGTGTTCGCTATTACCAATAGATTTGAGCGTGTTTGAGGATTTGTTATACGTTCCTAACTCCTGTACTTGCGGCATTATAAATATGTTGATGATCATTTTTGAGGATTTCGTACCCGAGCCTTGTTAAATTGGTGGACCTTGTTAGTGTTCCTTACTCGAGAAAGTTGGAGTATACTTCGAGTTCAAACCTTATGAGCTTCGAGTTTAGAAACCTTATCGATTGCGAGTTTGGGCGTGTTTTGATGACCGTTGGAATTTTAATTGATGAGTTTAGAATTTAAATCATTTGTGGATTCTTACCATACTAATTGAAAGATTATATAAGTATGTAAGACTTAATTTTGGAGGTTGTAGATTGAGTGGGACCACCTAGTACCGATATTGGACTTAGTATTGTTTTGATGGAATTAGGAACCTTTTTGTGCGAGTCGTACTAGGAATCTCGAGATGGTTAATTTCTTCTGTAATCCTTGAGGGCTTTTTCTGACTCTCAACTCCGTCTTTCTTTCTGCTTCTCTTGAATTCTGTTACCGCATCTGCTGCTAATCCCTTCGACCTTTATCGATTTTGAATGTTCTTATTTTGATTTATTGTTTATCCTTGTTTTACTTACCCGTTAACCATTTTTTTTCAAACTCCCTATTTTATTAAAAGTTTGACTTGTTTAAAAAAATGGATTATCGTAAAATTTTAACATTTTGAGCTATAATTTCTAATTGTGAACTTGCCCGTTTTGTAAAAAGTTTGACTAACTTTAACTTTTTGGATATCGTGAAATCTAACATTTTTGAATTACAATTTAAGAACTTTATACTTCACTTTTGTTTTATCTTTGGTTGATATTTATATTTAGATCTGTTTTAAAATGCTTTAATAATTTATCTTAAATTATTTCGAAATTATTTCAATTTTTGATTTTCAGGCGATCGGAATTTTATGAAGAATTTCATATTTCCAAATACTTCAATTTCTATAGGATTATTATGTTAAGCGTTCTAACATTGTCGAAATTATTTTGTATGTTCAAGTTTGATAACATTTTTTAAAACTTTCATAATTACTTTGATAACATTTTCGAAATTTTAATGTTTTGAAAATTGGTTTTCGTTTTATTGTTGGTGGACTTTTGTATCTGTTATTGAAAATTTTGACGGCTGGTTCGATTATTATAGCTAACTACAAAATTTGATTTCTCCAAACTAAATTTTGTTTCTTCATAAAAGTAAATATTATCGAATTTCTTAATCAAACTGTTTAATTTTGTTTTGAAAATGTTTTCGGTTACCATGTGTGGACATGACAAAGGTCCACCCCGACGCGGCCACGCGCAGGTTTGGGGAGGCGAATGATTCTCCATATGAGATGGATCGAATTGAATTTTAAATCAAAGTAGGAGTCGCCACCGAATTTTGTGGTTATTCGGAACCATTCGAACCCACTCTATGTCGTAGTGGGCCATATTTAAAACATGGCCCATTTCCGATGTCAGAGCTTATCGGGTTCGTCCCTGAGCATTACGATACCGATACCGACATGATCGGATACCGTGTATTGAATGACTCTCGTTGCCAATGGATTTGGACATCCGGAAACCATGGTTCTGAGTAAGGGGTGAGGGTACGTGTTGGGAAGTTCATTGAGAACACCCAACCCCGCCCGCACTTAGCGGCCTTTACTAAGATATCGTTCGTTTTTACGTACACGTGTTAGTTCGACGGTTGAATGATATGCAGAGATTATTTTCCTAAGACATCTGAGAAAAATAAATAAATGGGTTGCTAAGTCGTTTAATGCATATTAAACTAATAACGTCAAAGTTATTTTAGCATGTGAAATTTGTTTTAGTCTAATTAAACGATAAAAAAAAATATGAAAATAAATTGCTACAAACACGAGAAAACGAGTTAGTAAGAATAAATAAATCGAATAACGATGTAAGTAAATAATATGCATGATTTTTGAAAAGATTTATGACACGCGATGGATTAGCACGTGTTGACCGAGGTCAAAAAAGGTATTTATCGAAATATGTCGCGAAAGTCGCTTTTTATGTAAGATTCGAAAAGAATAAAAAATAGAAAAGTGAGGAAACGGAAAAAAAGAGGACCCGGCTAAACAGGCCACCGCGCGAGTCGCCTGACAAGCGCGCGACTCGCGTGGTGGTCTGTTCGGGTTTTTTTTATTTTGTCGAAAATCGTTAATTTTTATAAATCGCGTACAAATATGGATTAATTTATACCCGATTTATATTTTCGATATCCGTCGTATTCGATATTCGATTATGGAATCGATATCGAATAGTCGGAATGATTTTAGAAAAGGTTTTGAAAAAAGTTTGTTTTGAACGAAAAGTAAAAAAAAGAATTTTGGACGAAAAAGATGTTAATTCTCTCCGCGTATAAAATCGTCGAATTTTGTTTAAAAAAAGGATGTAACGATTTTATTTAGCATCAACGAGAATTGATTAATTTAGTTCTTGTTGGATACGATATTTGATTAGAAAATCAATATCGTATTTTAAGAACGTTATATAAAAAAAATAGTTTTTTTAGTATCGATTATTAGGAATAATGAAAAAATATGCGAAAATGACCCATATTAAAAAGACGGTCTAATGACACGACCAACGAAAAAAAAGACGAGAGAAAGGAAGAGAAGAAGAGAAGAATCGGGTTTGATTTACACCCTCAACCTACATGCTTTGTTTTCTCGGGATAAGGCTCGTCGGAAAGTGACTTAGACTTGGGAGCGTCGAGATGATGAGGATGAGTCAAGGTGTTATTTTGGACGTGTGGTTGGACGGGTTTCGGCCGGTTGGAGGGTCGGTTTCGTCAGGTTGGATTCGTCGGGAATTGCTCAGTATAACGAGGTGGTATGTGAGAATAATTTGTGAGAATTTCCGTGTGTCACGATTTTTTGTGTCGTGTTGTGTGTCGAGGTTGATGAAAATAATTGTAGATGTTCAATGTGTGTTGCAAGGGGCTATTTATAGGAGAATTCCCGACCTTGGCTAGGAGAAGTAGTTGGACTAGAACTACCGCTCAGGATAGGAAATATAGGAAGTTGAGAGGAACGCAAATTCCGTTGCTTGGCGAAGAAGCAATGAATCTCAGCTGGCTGGGGTGTTCTGGCCGAATCTTTGAGCTCGGTTTGTGAACTGTTTTGGTCTTCGGATAGAATTCCTACTTGAGGTCGAATTTTATCCTTAAACGAATTTGTTTAATATTTTTGAAGCTGATTTTTTGTAGTGTTTGAGTCCAAACCGGACGTGTGGTGTCACGGCTGGTCCGTGAGTCTCGGGAAATATCTTTGACCGGGTTTTGACTCGGTCGCTAAAAGACGGTTTTACCCCTGGTGTCGGAATCGACCCAAATTACTCTCATTTGACTCGAAACAACCCACTGGGCCTGGATTTGAGGTTGGTTTTGTAAGATTTGTACTCCGTAATAAGTCTAAACCAAATGTCCATGATTACGAACCCATATCCGAGTCCATCAAAGCACGTTTACGTCCAATCATCATCGGGTGTTTGGCGGGAACTATTATAGACACCTGGCGGTCAAAATGTGGGTGTCTACAGAGCCCCCACTCGGACTGAGGCTTGGACAAGCCAAAAGTCAGAGTAACTACCAGGTCAATCAAGGATTAAAACCTGGCAGACTTCCGATCGGGTCGCTTAGAGTCCATTAGACTTGCGTGAAGGGCTCGCCAGCCATAAGATAGAAATCATACCTGGGTAGATGTTAACAATGTCGCGGGGACTTTTCCTAAAAAGTCTTGGGTGTGTCTGTTTACAGACACATCCCATCTTGGAATAGCGCGGGGACTTCTCCTAAAAAGTCTTGGGCGTGTCTGTTTACAGACACATCCCATCTTGGAATAGTGCGGGGACTTCTCCTAAAAAGTCTTGGGTGTGTCTGTTTACAGACACATCCCATCTCGGAATTGCGTAGGAGCTTCCCTTGGAAGCTCTGGGTGTATCTGCTTACAGATATATCCCGATTCCTTAATAGAAATGTTGCATGATCCTTCCACTGGGGAGTCTTTGAGAATTCTTCGGGGAGTCTTGGGGTACCTGTCTGTTGATACATAACAAATTGCATGTAACATTTAGGAGAAACACTGACTCATGCTGGGGAAGAAATGATTTTTGATTGATTTTTTGGAAAGAAAATGATTTTTTTTGGAAATTAGAATGCTTGGGATGACTTGATTCCTAATCCGATTCTGACACGGACTCCTAAAGTCTCTGGTTAGGCCTGTATGCGTAGATGAAGTGTGATAAAAAATTCCTATTCCCGTGATGACTAGGAAATTGATTTTCTCAAATGGCTAAGTTTTGCAAATTTTAAAATGAGAATTTGAAGAGAGAGATATACCGACCGACTCGACTCTGGACGCGACAAGACGAGTTGACAGACACGACTGGACTCTCTAAGGGTTGGACCGTGACTCGGTAGGGGATGGGCCACCTAATATGACAAGACTCTTAAGTTGCGCTATTCCGTAGCCTAGGCGAGTGGCAACACGGTCGAATCCTCGGAATGAGACTGTTTCCGTACGACAGGGCTTTGTGGTAGCAATGCCGTAGACTGGTGTTCTTTTGGATATTCTTTTGATTTAGGGGTACATTCCCAAAATGGGTATTGCTTCGAGTCCCTGACCAATTCTCGTCTTCAACTGAGCCGAGTACTAGAACACACTATAGAAAGGAGGCTAGATCTTTATTCTTTGAATTTATCTGGATTTTGTGAGTGGATGGAGAACTTTTGCCTAGGAGAAGCCCCCAGGATGACAAAGCTAGCTGCTGAGAACATGACAGTATCGTGACCGGAATGATGATGCTTTTTCGAATTTGTGTGAATGTGAATGCTTGTGCCTTTGTCGAAAGGCTGCCTACGTATTCACGTGTAGTGAAATCAAACCAAGCCGTAGTTCAGTGAATTGAAAGATATATAATGGTGCCTAGTTTACTAGGGCTTTGTGTGTAACTAGCCACAACGATGGTGAAGGCTAGGTGCATCCCCAGTGATGTCTTGATCAAAGGGCTAGAATAGTTAGGATGTTGATCTTGTGACTGTGAACGTTCTCCGGGGTAGCCCCCAGAGGTGGTGTGAACTATTTGGGCATGTTCTATGCCGACTGTAAGTTGAATTCCCGTGTTTGGGGATGGTAACTGGCTTAGATGTTTTTGGAAATGTGGTGCTCGGTAGTAAGTGGCTTTGATGTTTTGACATATGGAGCTCGATTTTGTGGAGCTAAGGCTTCGAGGGTAAGGTATTGTAATGTGGTAGGAAATGGGGAATTCGAGTAAAAATGACTCGAACTTCAATTGGGCAGGTTTGATAATGCGGGATCTGGTTCCATGTCTGGCCCTAATGGTTAGGGTATCCTATGGAGCTTGAATCCTCAAAATTTTGGGCTGTCTCTAGCCTAGGTCTCGAGAAGGTCTTGAGGGTTGTAATGTGGAAGGCTAAATGTGGTGCTAGCTGACTAGCTTGTTTCTCCCCTATTTGATAGTATGGGTATTGTAATTTTTGAATTGACCGTTTCATGGTCATGGATTTTTGAATTCTTTGGGTTGACCTCTTAGCCCCGATCATGGGATTCTTCATTTGAGTTGACCGTGCCTGGTCGAGGGCTTGACCGTGTCTGGTCGAGGGATGTTGATAAATCTTTTTGACTATGGCCAGCTCTTTTGTTTTGGCCTTTTGCTTTTTCCTTGGACTTTTGATTTTTTTTGTCCAGCTTTTCTTTTTTTCCTTTTTTGTTGGTCAGACTAACACCTAAGGTAAGGATTGGTCAAGTTGTTCAAGTCTTATTGGAAGGGTGTTTATTGTGGGAAGTGGGCTTGCCTCCCGTCTTGAACCCAAACTAGAAGACTACCTAGTGTTCCGGTCACGGAAACAATTCACCCGGCCTAGGACCCGGGCAGTATAATTGAGTTAATGGTGAACAATTGATCGTTTGATTCCCTTGGTCTCTCCTTTCTCTCACTCCCTGGATCGGACTTTCCCGGCGGAAATGGCCTGCTCCCTGCACAAAGAACGCACAGGGCCTCGGAGGTTGGATTTTCTCTCTCTAGACTCTTACTCCTAAAAAACGCCGCCTAGTTCCTCACGAGCTAGGTTCGTAAAGGCATTTCACGGAGGTGACAGCCAGGATGTTTCTGCCCTACTCTCCGACTCAGGGGCGGTTTTAACTGACCATCTTCTCAAGACCGTCAAGTCTGCTGCCAGTCAAGTGACCCAGTATATTAAGCGCACCTCCCGAATTATGCAGGCTTCCGCGGAGCTGGCTGCCCTTGGTCGCCTGAGCGATGAGGAACTAGCCAACCCCGACCGCCTTTCTGCAGTTGAGAGGGATGTTGCTCTCATTGCCAGCCTGAAGGATCAGCTGGCGAAAAAAGAGACTGAGCTAGAAGAGGCCAGGGGTCAGGCTATCCACTGGAAGTCTGAGAGCGAGAAAGCTACACGGGAAGTGTCTCGCCTGGGGGAGGAGTCCAAGAGGGCACAACAGGCCTTTGCTGAACTGGAGCAGGCCAGAAAGGCTTTGGCTGAACTGGACCATGCTAAGAAGAGCGTTATTGACCTCGGGGAGCGCCTTTCCAAGGCAAACTCTGATCTGCAGACGGCCCTCGGCGATCTGGCGGCGAAGACCGAGGATCTGGCGGCGAAGACCGAGGATTGGGAGAAAGAGAGGGGTGAGATTCTTCAGGAGGTGGAAATGGCTGTGTCGGCGGGCTTCGTTAATGGTGCTAACTCCTGCCTGAAGGTTGTCATGGAAGCTGTCAGGGAGATGTTCCCGGGTTTTGACGAAGATGCCTTCCGGGCCCTCTACACTGCTAAGGATGAAGCTCAAATGCGTAGGCTGTCTGAGGGAGATGCTTCCGGTCCAGACGCACCCCCTGCTTAACATGGAGGGCAGTCTTCCTCAGAGGGCTCTTGCTCGTCCCCTGCTGCGCCTGTGCCAACGCTTTAATTTCCTTACTTCTTTGCGCGCCGAGCCCTTTGGTGGCCGGCTGCCGTACTCTTGGTTGTAACTATTTGTCTTGAAAACTTGAAAACTTTTGTCTTGTATTTCCTTGACGCTACTTTTTCTTTTATATGTGAATTTTCTGTTTGCTTTTGTATATTCTGATTCTTCATGAATTTGATTCGCAGCCCGCCTGCCTGTAGGTAGGAGGGTTCTTGTTTGCTTGGCCTGCCCCTGGCATTTGTTTAAAATCCAGGGAGCCAGCCCCCTGCCTGCCCAGGGGTAAGCAGGGTGGTTTTTTGTGTTTTTATACAAGGTTGGGGGGCCTGCCCCCAGTCCTTGTTGGTACGGCCCGCTCCTGGCTTCCGCCCAAAGTCCAGGAGGCCTGCCCCCTGCCTGCTCAGAGGTAAGCAGGGTAGCTTTCGCGTTTTTTATACAAGGTTGGGGGGATTGCCCCCAGTCCTTGTTGGTACGGCCTGCTCCTGGCTTTTCGTTCAAAGTCCAGGGGGCCTGCCCCCTGCCTGCCCAGAGGTAAGCAGGGTAGCTTTTGCGTTTTTTGTACAAGGTTGGGGGGCCTGCCCCCAGTCCTTGTTGGTACGGCCTGCTCCTGGCTTTTCGTTCAAAGTCCAGGGGGCCTGCCCCCTGCCTGCCCAGAGGTAAGCAGGGTAGCTTTTGCGTTTTTTATACAAGATTGGGAGGCCTGCCCCCAGTCCTTGTTAGCCTGGCCTGTTCCTGGCTTTTCGTTCAAAGTCCAGGGGGCCTGCCCCCTGCCTGCCCAGGGGTAAGCAGGGTGGCTTTTGCGTTTTTTATACAAGGTTGGGGGGCCTGCCCCCAGTCCTTGTTGGTACGGCCTGCTCCTGGCTTTTCGTTCAAAGTCCAGGGGGCTTGCCCCCTGCCTGCCCAGAGGTAAGCAGGGTAGCTTTTGCGTTTTTTATACAAGGTTGGGGGGCCTGCCCCCAGTCCTTGTTAGCCTGGCCTGTTCCTGGCTTTTCGTTCAAAGTCCAGGGGGCCTGCCCCCTGCCTGCCCAGGGGTAAGCAGGGTGGCTTTTTGGTTTGCGTTGGGGGGTTCACTTTTCCCAATTTTGGCAACAGGGGGGCCTCCCCCTATTGCCCCCTGCTCGTTTGTGTGTGAAAGACGCGAGTGTGAACAGGCAACGAGTATAAATCTGTATCTTCTCACTTCTCTTAAAATTTTCTTTTTGACATTGGGGTGGTCGGAGCCGTCGACATTTTTGACCGTCCTCCGCCTTTTTTAGTAAAAGTAAAAACTGCCTGTGTTCTTGTTCAGACGTAATATTTCTTTAGTGTGTCTGCATTCCAGTGAGCATGTAGCTCTTGTCCCTCAAGGTTGGCTATTTTGTACGTGCCTGGTCCCAGAACCTGAGTTACTTGGTATGGGCCCTCCCAATTGGCACTCAGCATTCCATGTTCTCTTGACTTCCCAACCGCCTGCGTCTTTCTCAGAACCAGCTCGCCCGTCTGGAAGTTCCTCTGTCGTACCTCGCTGTTGAAAGCTTTCCTCATTCGCTGCTGGTAGGCAGCGATGTTGGTACTGGCCTCTTCCCTTAATTCGCTCACCAGGTCCAAGGCTTCGACCATTGCAGCTTCGTTTTCAGCCTGGTCGTACTGCAGGGAGCGCAGAGAGGGGATTCTTGTCTCAATTGGCAATAATGCCTCTGCTCCATATACCAGGCCAAATGGGGTCTGGCCTGTAGACTCCTTTCTGGTAGTTCGGATCGACCAGAGTATACTGGGGAGTTCGTCAGCCCACCTACCTTTGCAGTCATCCACCATTTTCTTCAGGCCGTTCAGGATTTGTTTGTTGGCTGCTTCTGCCTGTCCATTGGTTTGAGGATGGCAGACAGCTGAGTAGGCGACTGAGACGTTGTGGCTTTCCAGCCAGATTCTAAGCGGATCATTATCGAACTGCCTGCCGTGGTCAAATACCAACATCTTTGGTAGACCGAACCTGGTGATGATATTTCGCCAGATCACTTTCCTGACCGCCGGCTCAGTGATGTTGGGCACTGCTTCGGCCTCCACCCACTTGGTAAAGTAGTCTATGGCGACAATCAAGAATTTTCTGCCCCCTGTGGCCATCGCGAAGGGTCCTAGAATGTCCATCCCCCATTGAGCAAAGGGGATGGGAGATAGGATTGGCCTGAGCTCCTGGGCCGGAGCATGGATCGATGGGGCAAAGAGTTGGCATTTTCTGCATTTCTGGGTCAGGCTCTTGGCATCTGCCAGCATGGTAGGCCAGTAGTAGCCTGCCCTGAGGGCCTTGTGGGCCAGCGCTCTCCCACCGATGTGATGTCCACAAATCCCTGAGTGGATATCATCCAATACCTCAGTGGCCTGATCCACCCGTAAACATTTAAGCAGGGGATAAGTAAAAGATTTTTTGTAAAGTTCTTCATTAATGAATATGAACCAGGCTGCTTTAGCCTGTATCTTCCTCTTTTGTAACGAGTCTGATGGTAAGATACCATGCCTCTTGTACTGGATGAAGGGAGTCATCCAGCTTTCCAGTTCTTCTTCCACGGTATTAATCGTTTGACAGGGGTTAGTAGACTTTTCGTGTAAAACGTCGACCCATACTGATCTTCGGATGTCCTGCAGACTGGAGCTTGCCAGTTTTGACAGGGCATCTCCTCTGTTGTTCTGGGATCGGGGGATTTGTTTGACCTCATATGATTTTAGGCCGGACAACTCTCCCTTCACCATCTCCAGGTATGTGGCCATTGCTTGATCTCTTGCTTCGTATTCTCCATTGATTTGGTTGGCGATGAGCTGGGAGTCTGTCGCCAGGACAATTCGTTCTGCTCCTGCGGCTTTAGCTAGCCTGACGCCTGCGAGTACTGCTTCGTACTCTGCTTCATTGTTTGATGCTGGGAAAACAAATCTGAGAGCATGCTCAAAGTCGGTCCCTTCTGGGCTGGTTAGTACGACGCCTGCGCCTGCGCCATTGGCTGTCGAGGATCCGTCAGTATACACGATCCATTCCTGGGCAGGGCTTCTTCCTCCCCTGAATGGGAGCACTCAGCCAAAAAGTCTGCCAAAGCTTGGGCCTTGATGGCTGTTCTCGGCTGGTAAGATATACCTAGCCCACTCAGCTCAATTGCCCACTTCAACAATCTCCCTGATTTTTCAAATTTTTCCAACACCTTTTCCAGGGGTTGGTCGGTGAGGACTACGACTGGATGCGCGTCAAAGTAAGGTCTGAGCTTCCTGGCAGCAACTATGACCGCGTAGGCGGCTTTTTCAACCATCGGATAATTCTTCTCAGCTGCCCCCAGCGCATGACTTACAAAGTATATAGGTTGCTGGGCGCCTGCCTCTTCTCGTAGGATGACTGCGCTGACAGTTATATTGGTTACTGCAATGTAGAGGAAAAGTTTTTCTCCTGCTACTGGTCTTGCCAGGGTGGGGAGCCTCTTAAGATGGTCCTTCAATTGCTCAAAGGCCTCTTTCTGCTCGTTCTCCCACTTGAACTGTTTGTTCCCTTTCAGTATCTTGAAAAAAGGAGTGGCCTTGTCTGCTGATCGGGCGACGAATCGTGCTAAGGCGGCCATTCGACCCGTCAGGCGCTGGATGTCTCTAATGGTTTTGGGCTCAGGAAGGTCTAGAACTGCCTGAATTTTTTCAGGGTTGGCGTCTATCCCCCGAGAACTGACCAAGAACCCTAGGAATTTGCCGGAACGGACTCCAAATGTACACTTTTTCGGATTAAGTTTCATTTTGTAGGCGCGCAGGGAGCAGAAGGTTTCCTGCAAGTCTATCAGGTGTTCTCTGTCTTCCCTGCTTTTCACGATGGCGTCATCAACGTAAGCCTCGATGTTTCTGCCTTTTTGTTTCTCAAATACTTTATCAACCAACCGCTGGTACGTAGCCCCTGCATTTTTGAGCCCGAATGGCATCATCTTGTACATGTAGGTACCCGAACTAGTGATGAACGCACACTTCACCCTGTCCGGCTGCCACAAGTATACTTGATGATACCCTGAAAAGGCGTCTAGGAAGCTCAGCATGGTGCAGCCACTGGTGGCGTCCACCAGTTGATCGATTCGGGGGAGCGGATAGCAGTCTTTCGAGCAGGCCTTGTTCAGGTTTGTAAAGTCGACGCACATTCTCCATGCGCCTGACGATTTCTTGACCATGACAACATTTGCCAGCCATTCTGGGTAGTCGCAGACTTCAATAAAGTCTGCTTTCAAGAGTTTGTCAATTTCTTCCTTGATTGCTGCGTCTTTTTCCGCAGACATGTTTCGTTTCTTCTGTTTTACAGGGCGAGCATCCATGCTTACATTCAGCTTGTGAACGATGCATGATGGATCAACGCCGGGCATCTCGTCTGCAGAATAGGCAAATACGTCTTTGTTTTCCTTCAGTAGTTTGACCAGTTCGGCCTGGTAGGATTCCTGTAGGCCTGCTTCTACCAGGACCTGTCTTCCTGGCTCCAAGTCCACCAGCATACTTTCGCCCCCTGGTTCCAGGCGGTCGGGCGCCGGGTGCTCGACTGGGACTTCGCCTTCTCTGCAGGGGGAACTGTCAGCTTTTCTTTTTCCTTTTCTGTCTCGCTCGTGCTCTTGCAGGGCCACGGAGTAGCATTGTCTGGCTGACTCCTGGTCCCCACGTACCTTTCCTTCCAGCCCGAAGTCAGTGACATACGCGATGGTGAGAGCCCTGATGGAGATGGCCGCCTCGATTTCGTCTAGAGTGGCCCTGCCAATCAAGGCGTTGTAGGCAGATCTCGCGTCCACAACAACAAAGGTTGCCCTGACATTCCTGGCTGTAGAGCCTTCCCCGAAGGTTACAGGCAAGTCGATGACTCCCATGGGCAGCACGCCTGCCCCACTGAACCCATACAGCGATCCGGGAGCAGGTCGCAGGTGCCTTTTTTCCAGGCCCATTTTTTCGAAGGCGTCCTTGTACAATAGATTTGTGTACGCGCTTGTGTCCACCATACACCTTCGCACAATATGGTTGCTGATCTCTAGGGACAGCACCAAAGGGTCACTGTGCGGGTATATTACGCGTCCTGCATCATCAGGGGTGATGCTTAATGTCACTCCCCTTGGACTCCCTGCTTTCTCAGCATAGCAGATCTGGTTCCTTAGCTCGCGCATTTGTTTTTGTTGGCCTCTTCGACTGAGCTGGCCTTCGGTGCCCCCGAAAATTACATGGATCACCATGCGGTTTTGCACTGACCCTTCGGGTTTTTCAGACACTTCCTTCTGAGACTTATTCTTAGCTGCGTAGTTGGCCAACCATCCGTTCCTGATTAATTTCTCAATTTTGTCTTTCAGGTGACGGCATTCTTCGGTGGTATGGCCTATACAGTCGTGGAAAGTGCAGAACTTCTTGGGGTCTCCTTTTGGGCTGCGAGGTTTGTTCGGGCGGTTCCATTTAGCAGTTTCTTTTTCCAGTTCGAAGATTTCCGCCCTGGATTTGTTCAGAGCAGTGTAACTGTCGAATCTGGGTTGGTAGACTGGGCGCTCCTTCTTGGGAGTGTCTCCCTCTTCCCTTTGCTTGCCTGGCTCGCTTCTGCCCCTTCCACCCTGCGGTCCTCCTTGAGGCTTTGTTTGGCCTGCAGGGGTGTCCGTCAGGCCGTGGAACTCCTCCTGCAGAATGAACCCTTCAGCAATCTTCCTGGCCATGGCCAGGGTTTCTGGCTGGGCCCTGATCATCTGGTTTTTCATTTCCCCTGGAAGTAGGGAGATTGTCAGGGCGTAGGCGGCAGTGGAATCATCGATCTCCCTAACCTGCTGGTAGGATAGATCAAACCTTCTCATGTATTCTCTCACACTCTCACCCTTTTTCTGTTTCAGGGTCATGAGATCGAAACGGGTAAGGCGTCTTCTCTTATTTCCGGCATACTGTTCGAGGAAAATTTCAGCCAACTCTATGAAGAACCTGACTGACCCCTGGCGGAGGTCTCTGAACCACCCCTGCGCGAGCCCCACCAGGGTGGTAGGGAAAACTTTGCACCAGATGGCATCATCTACGTCATACATGCCCATGTGGCTCTCAAAGGCTGCCAGGTGGTCTTCAGGGTCTGTCGTCCCGTCAAATTTGATGGTGGGCATTTTGATTTTTGGAATGGGGTACTCTTGTACCTCAGGGTGCAACGGGGTTTTCGTGGGCCTGCCTACCAGTCGTGACCTGCTTTCCCCAGACTGGTTACCGTGAGATTCCCATTGTTTATGGGTCGGTTTCCTCGCACTGGGGGAGCGGTGCCTTGGTGGCGGTCTGCTAGCTGCCTCATCTTCTGTTCCCGAGGAGGCCTGCCTGGGCCTCTTCCTCTGAGAGTGGCAGTGGTTCTCACCCTGATGGTACCTGGACTCGAGCGGTTGTCCCCGGTTGAGTCTGGATTGCAGGCTCTGGGATAAGCCGGGGGCCGACTGCTCCTTGGCCGCAGGTGTCAGCCTGGAGAAAACTCCGCCTGGCCTCTCTCCCAAGCGTTTTGACACAGGCTCCCTGGGCCTCATGCGCTCCTGTAATCCTTGAGATAAGCCTCCCTGTCCTCCAGACGCCGATTCTGTTGTGTGAATGGAGAATGCCTGCTGGACAGGTGGCTCTGGATTGCCAGTAGTAATGCGCCTTTGCATATGCGTATACACTTGAGCTGTTCTTCTCGCTTTTCTCTGAGCATTTCTGGCAGCGGTCCGCCTCGTGCCCCCGGCCTCGTCCCTGCTGACTGGGGACGGTTGCCTGGGAGCCGATGCAACCCTGCCTACCAAGTCCTCAGGTGTGAATTCCTGATTCAGCATCGCAGAGAAGAACGCGGCCGCCTGTGCCATCTGAGCTGGGGTCAGATTGAGAGCACGTCCTGGGTGTGTCCCCAACTCAGGTGTCACAGCAGTGTTAGATCCACCGAGGGGATTGGTTCCCCCCACCCCTATGATCGTGGCAGGAGGAACCCTCTCCGACTGCGGCATACCATACAGGGGGGTCACCGGTGGGACCGTCGGACCCGCTCCTGCACTGGCATCAACGATTTCTGGCATGATTGTGTTTAATTTTGTGATTATGAGTGGTTGATTTTAGTGGGTAACTCGTAAGCACAACCGTAAGTTCCCCACAGACGGCGCCAAATTGTTCCGGTCACGGAAACAATTCACCCGGCCTAGGACCCGGGCAGTATAATTGAGTTAACGGTGAACAATTGATCGTTTGATTCCCTTGGTCTCTCCTTTCTCTCACTCCCTGGATCGGACTTTCCCGGCGGAAATGGCCTGCTCCCTGCACAAAGAACGCACAGGGCCTCGGAGGTTGTCCGAGGAAACCCTCTCCGATGCCTAAGTCAGTCCGTGAAATGCCTTTACGAACCTAGCTCGTGAGGAACTAGGCGGCGTTTTTTAGGAGTAAGAGTCTAGAGAGAGAAAATCCAACCCCTCTTATGTGGGAGATGGGTAAGTATTTATACCTTCCCACAAGAGAGAGGAAAAGAGAAGGAAGAGGAGGGAAATGGGTGGATGTTGGCGCGACACGTGGACTTACCTTGTCCACCCATTTCCCCTTACCTTAGGCAAAATGACGGATGGGTCCTCGGTTCTCCTTTGGCTTCGTTCAGGCGGGAACGCCCTGGAAGCAGGCGGCAGGCCTGATTTACTCCATTTGGCGGACGGCCCAAGGGATTGGGGCCACACTTGGAGATTCCAGTGACTTTGATGGAAAGGCTGCTGGACAGACCTTTCCTCCTTCTGGGACTGGTCGCCTTGGGGCCTGATTGGCAGGCGGCCAAAGGCAGGCAACCGACCCCCATCACCTAGATTTGTCATAGGATTCGATTCCGCTCCTGCTAAGGGTAGTTATGTGGCTTTTCTATACCAGACATGGAATAGGTAAGAGGAAAACACGGGCTCGGTTTCCTGCAGTCATTATAGATGTGCCTATAATAGTCACGTGCATGTGCTCACAGTGTACGATGGTGCTCATCATGTTCTCAGAAACATATAAGGAAAGCATATAGTGGAGATAGAATATTGAAAACTGATTTTATTGAATTTTTGAAAAGAGGACAGAATACAAATGACTCTGACGCTGATTTGGAAATGAGGATGTAGGGTATCCTAGACTCGAACTCAGACTTAGACTCAAATCAAATCCGGACTCGGATGCTCGGTTGGTTGTTTTTTTTGGTAAGGTCTTTGATTGGAGAGAACGACGGGTGTCACGACTCGCCTAAACTCGGCTTTGCGCAAGTGCAAGTGAGGGAGTCAAACTAGACACGGCCCGGGGTGACGGGTCGACAAAGACTCTTGGACCGGGATACTCGAACGTTGATCTAGACGAGGTAACGACCCTGGCTTGGACTCGACCATGAGACTCGGACGGTGTATGAGGGCGAGTCTGAAAATGGGGCAACCGTGTTTGACCGCGTCGCGTGCTTGGACCAACCGTGGTGACCTAACCCTAGATGACTCGAGTATTTGTAGCATAGGTACGACTCGAAGAAGGCATCATAAGGACGCCAGTGTATGATGAACGTGGGGTGCCCTTAGGATGACCGTGGTTGACTGCTCGGTTGGGGGATAGCCCCCGAGTGAGGCTAAAGAATCTGATAGGACTCAGATGGTGTGACACCTAAGTGACTCGAAAGTGGGATACGTGAGACAACACGTGTAAGCCATGACCCTTAGAGCAACCGTGGTTGATCGCTCTGCTGAAGGGTGGCCCCCGAGTGAGGAAAAGCCTGAAAAGGAAATGACTCGGAAAAGACACCTAGACGGGTGACTCGTGAAAGGTGGGCCTCCCTTAGGATTCGGCTATGTGGACCGAGTCCCGCTCGAAGGAAGGTCCACGTGAGATACTCCCTAGACTTTGGACTTGAATGTGTAAACGGGCTTCCCTTTGTAGGAGTTCGTCCTACGCAGGTGGGCCGTGCCTCGACAAATAAGGTGGACTGGGATGGGGAAGAAACTCGTGATGTAGGATCGACGGAGTTTCGACGCTATAGAAACTAGCAACTTATGACAAGACCCGACACTACTAAATACGGGAAGTCCTAAGAAGAGGAAGGTTTTGAAAAGGGAAATTTGGATTTAGGAAAACCCGAAAAAAGGTCGGATTGGATGGCCCGATTTTTTTTGAAAACCAAAAAATCTTATCAGGCTGAATTTTCGGAAATTTTGATGAATTTTGGGCAACATACCGGCTAAAAATAGGCTATTTTGAGTCAAAATCATAAGTCCTAAATTCGTTAGCTTTTCGGGCTTTGAAAAATGGATAGTTTTGAAAAGATGCAATTTTTGAAATGATGGTTTTTGAAAAAGACTAAAGAATATCAAGTAGCATGTAGTCACGGAAACAGTATAATGACACCATGTATGCTCTTAATCTAAGTCTCGGTCAGTCGAATAGTGTCTATACCAACGACGATAGCATTCTCGCAAATCAGGACGAACTTCCTAAGCCGAGTTGGTCTTAGAATCTGCCGTAAAACCCATGCGAGTTCCGCCATCGAAGTCTTTAGTGCACCCATTTAGTAATGCACCGCGGTATAGTGGGACGTCGGTCACAAGTAACCGGCCCGGGAAATAATTGGGTTATGCATGAACCATTGAACTAAAACGTGTACATTACTAATCGAACGATTTCTTTTCGAGTCTCACCCTGAGGATGCCGATGGTAAGTGACTCATCAGTTAATCCCCAGCGGAGTCGCCAAATTGTGGACATGACATAGGTCCACCCCGACGCGGCCACGCGCGGGTTTGGGGAGGCGAATGAATCTCCATATGAGATGGATCGAATTGAATTTTAAATCGAAGTAGGAGTCGCCACCGAATTTTGTGGTTATTCGGAACCATTCGAACCCACTCTATATCGTAGTGGGCCATATTTAAAACATGGCCCATTTCCGATGTCAGAGCTTATCGGGTTCGTCCCTTAGCATTACGATACCGATACCGACATGATCGGATACCGTGTATTGAATGACTCTCGTTGCCAATGGATTCGGACATCCGGAAACCATGGTTCTGAGTAAGGGGTGAGGGTACATGTTGGGAAGTTCATTGAGAACACCCAACCCCGCCCGCACTTAGCGGCCTTTACTAAGATATCGTTCGTTTTTACGTACACGTGTTAGTTCGACGGTTGAATGATATGCAAAGATTATTTTCCTAAGACATGTGAGAAAAATAAATAAATGGGTTGCTAAGTCGTTTAATGCATATTAAACTAATAACGTCAAAGTTATTTTAGCATGTGAAATTCGTTTTAGTCTAATAAAACGATAAAAACAAAATATGAAAATAAATTGCTACAAACACGAGAAAACGAGTTAGTAACAATAAATAAATCGAATAACGATGTAAGTAAATAATATGCATGATTTTTGAAAAGATTTATGACACGTGATGGATTAGCACGCGTTGACCGAGGTCAAAAAAAGGTATTTATCGAAATATGTCGCGAAAGTCGCTTTTTATGTAATATTCGAAAAGAATAAAAAATAGAAAAGCGAGGAAACGGAAAAAAAGAGGACCCGGCTAAACAGGCCACCGCGCGAGTCGCCTGACAGGCGCGCGACTCGCGTGGCGGTCTGTTCGGGTTTTTTTTATTTTGTCGAAAATCGTTAATTTTATAAATCGCGTACAAATATGGATTAATTTATACCCGGTTTATATTTTCGATATCCGTCGTATTCGATATTCGATTATGGAATCGATATCGAATAGTCGAAATGATTTTAGAAAAGGTTTTGAAAAAAGTTTGTTTTGAACGAAAAGTAAAAAAAGAATTTTGGACGAAAAAGATGTTAATTCTCTCCGCGTATAAAATCGTCGAATTTTGTTTAAAAAAAGGATGTAACGATTTTATTTAGCATCAACGAGAATTGATTAATTTAGTTCTTGTTGGATACGATATTTGATTAGAAAATCAATATCGTATTTTAAGAACGTTATATAAAAAAAATAGTTTTTGTAGTATCGATTATTAGGAATAATGAAAAAATATGCGAAAACGACCCATATTAAAAAGACGGTCTAATGACACGACCAACGAAAAAAAAGACGAGAGAAAGGAAGAGAAGAAGAGAAGAATCGGGTTTGATTTACACCCTCAACCTACATGCTTTGTTTTCTCGGGATAAGGCTCGTCGGAAAGTGACTTAGACTTGGGAGCGTCGAGATGATGAGGATGAGTTAAGGTGTTATTTTGGACGTGTGGTTGGACGGGTTTCGGCCGGTTGGAGGGTCGGTTTCGTCAGGTTGGATTCGTCGGGAATTGCTCAGTATAACGAGGTGGTATGTGAGAATAATTTGTGAGAATTTCCGTGTGTCATGATTTTTTGTGTCGTGTTGTGTGTCGAGGTTGATGAAAATAATTGTAGATGTTCAATGTGTGTTGCAAGGGGCTATTTATAGGAGAATTCCCGACCTTGGCTAGGAGAAGTAGTTGGACTAGAACTACCACTCAGGATAGGAAATATAGGAAGTCGAGAGGAACGCAAATTTCGTTGTTTGGCGAAGAAGAAATGAATCTCGGCTGGCTGGGGTGTTCTGGCCGAATCTTTGAGCTCGGTTTGTGAACTGTTTCGGTCTTCGGATAGAATTCCTACTTGAGGTCGAATTCTATCCTTAAACGGATTTGTTTAATATTTTTGAAGCTGATTTTTTGTAGTGTTTGAGTCCAAACCGGACGTGTGGAGTCACGGCTGGTCCGTAAGTCTCGGGAAATATCTTTGACCGGGTTTTGACTCGGTCGCTAAAAGACGGTTTTACCCCTGGTGTCAGAATCGACCCAAATTAGTCTCATTTGACTGAAACGACCCACTGGGCCTGGATTTGAGGTTGGTTTTGTAAGATTTGTACTCCGTAATAAGTCTAAACCAAATGTCCATGATTACGAGCCCATATCCGAGTCCATCAAAGCACGTTTACGTCCAATCATCATCGGGTGTTTGGCGGAAACTATTATAGACACCTGGCGGTCAAAATGTGGGTGTCTACACCCTGTTTCCTTCAAGTTTGTTTACAAATGTTATTCAACAATATTATTTTATCAAATGACTTTACTTTACGATTTCATTAACTTAAAAGATTTTAAATTCCGGGTAGCTTAGCCCAATTCCTCTTGGAATAAATATTTGCATTTGATTTCGTATCACTTTAAAAGTTGTTAAATTTTCTTTAATAGCAAAATTTTTATGCGAGATTTGTATCCTCATCTTTTCGAGTAAAATAATCTTGATTTCTTTCAGCTTATTCTTAGTTTCGAGGACGAAACTTTCTTTTAGTGGGGAGAATTGTAACACCCGCTATTTTTCCTAACATTTTTATCCTTTCCGTTATGACTCTTTCACATTTCGGTCTTGCGTTTCTTCTTTCCAAGCTTTATTTTAATTTTTGAGTTTAAAGATATTTATTTTTATTTTAAAAGATTTTAATTCTTTTAAATCTATTTATTTGATTTTCTTCGTAAATTATTTATTTTTCCGTGAGGAATTTATTTGTCTACGAATTAACGTATTTAAGCTCGGATTTAAGTTATTCCTTTTTTTACAAATGTCCAAACATATTTTTATAATATTTTCAACTAGTAAATATTTTTATTTACGAAAACTTAGCCATTAATGATTTTATTACGAAGTTTCGCGAATAATTATTTTCTTACGCGAGGTTTACACGAATTGCTTTGAAATGCCTCTAACTTATAAATCATTTGAGACCTTTTCCCCATATTTTGGACCGACAAAGCTCCTTGTCACAATTTTATTTCGTTTTATTAATACGATTCATTTTATTACGTAAAACCGAAAAGATATGATTATTTCCCCTCTCATTTAATTGTTGCATTTTTGCTCAAACTCTTCACACTCCCTCTTAACCTCATTGGATTCCACATTGATGATACCACATTGGATTCTTCATCCATTTTAATTCCATTTATGCTTAAAACCATTCCTCTCTCCCTTACATTCATTTGTGCATTAAAAAAATTGTTACAACATCATCTTCCTCATCATCCTTTGGCCGTGTTACTCCTCATCTTCTCTTGGCTGATTTTTGTTGAATTCGAGTCCTAATCGTCTCATTTTTTAGCGTCGAATTAATCTTCTTTCCGAGCCTATCGTTAAGGTAATAATCAATGATGTTTTTGATCGTTATTCACCGTGATTTTCTTAGTTTTTCTCATGGTATTTTTCTACCATGAATTTCGTGTATGGTAGGTTTCGTGGACGATCCCGAGGTCGACAAGTATATTATTGATTCCGATTTGGACTGGAGGTAACGTCGATGTTACTCGGTATTTCGTGATTTTAATTGTGTAATTGCATGTATATTTTTATATTTCATTTTTGACAATATATGTATGTCATATAATCTGGAAAATTTTTAAAAGTTAAAAATTTTCATGTTTTAATATTTTTATCGCTTTTACGAGATCAATGATTAAATTGTTATATTAATTTGTAAAAACGTAATATTCGGCCTAAACTAGTAATGTATGATTATATTCTGTAAAACTGAAGTTTTTAATGATTTTTAATAATTTGGTATTTTTCTGATATTTTTGATATCGATTATTGAATTTTTACCGTTTATTAACAAAAACGATTAAAAACCAATTTTTATTTATAGCACTTAAACATTTTATTTTAATCTGAAATATATCGTGGATGATGTTTTTGTTGAAAAAGAATTTTCTGAAATTTTTCATAATTTTTCAGAATTGTTAAGTGGGTGAATTAATTAATCACTTTAAATCATCGTTTATCGTTAAAACCGTGTTTGTCGTTTAAATTCTCTATTTTGGCCTTTTAAATAAATCTGGAATTTTGGAAATATGAAAAAAATAGTATTTTCTGGAAAATCATTATTTTTAAAGTTTAATAATAGTTTTTGGATATTAATACTTAAATCGTTTTGTAATTACTATTTTTATTAATCGTTATTGTCGAGATTAGACGATTAACGAGAAAACCCTTTAAAAACCGAGTTTAATGATTCTGTAAAATTCTCTTTTCTGGACAGAATGTCAAAAAATATATTTTAGCTATTTTACGTAATTTTTGTAATATTTATTAAAATCTTTAATTAATAGTAATGATTTTTGGACAAAATTACGATTTATCGTTAAAATGCTTCGTCTTACATAAAAGAATTATTTTTCCAGAAATTTTGAAAATATTTAAATCTGAAACTTTGAGATTTAAATCACCCCTTATCATATTCTAAATTTGTTTAATGATTTAAATTAGAGAAAAGACGTTAAAAGATTTAATTTGACATGTGCCGTAAAATCTTATTTACGCTTGTTTTGTCGAAACTATTAATAATTAAGGAATTTTAGTTTTATAGATTTTGGAAACACCCTAATTAGTAGTACTAAAGTGTTTAAGACTTTTTTAATCATTTTATAAACACTTGTATGATATTTCAATAATTTCATAAACCCATTTATCCTTATTTTGGAAATTAATATTGTTAAGGTCGAAAGTATTAGTTTTATAAATCGATATCTTTTACTAAAACTGTTTTATTAGTATGAACTAATATTTTCGCTATTTTGATATGATGCTATCATTTTAAAGTTTCTAAATATAGAAGTTTCCTAAAATAGAAAGTTTCCTCTTTTGGAAGGCGATCCGTTTGCCCTTTTGTTCTCTTATTGTTTACAATGATTATATCTTTTAAGTATCGATAATGACCCTATTTTGAAGTTATGGAATAAGGACAACTGTGGGTTTAGAGTAATATAGTTTGGGATGTACGTTTTGCTATCAATTGTAAGGCTGGTGTGTCTTTATGGGGCACATTGGTTGTTGAACTGAGCATGGTTTGTGTTAAGGAGAGTGTATATTTACCTTAAACTTAGATATCGCATCGTGTAAGTCGCGTCAGGTTGAACTGGATATGGTTTGTATCCAGGAGGGGTGTATACTACTTAAACCAGGACCTCGCTGCACGCAGTCCTGTTATAGTTGAGTTGCCTAGTTAGAGACTGGATTCTGTTATGAGTTAAGTCTACAGTTCTCGAAGCTAGTTTCTAGTATTGTCCTGGTGAAAGTCTAGATTCTACATTAACCCTATCCATAACGCCACATTGATTATTTTATTTATTATCGATATAAATTGGTTGCAGGTTGGCAAATATTTTATGTTTCTTTGGAAACCCATTTTAATATTTTGGTTTTGCGCTGAAAGCTTATTTTTATGAATAATGTTTTACTGTTTTCTGTTTTTTTTTTTTACTATTTTCATATAATAGTAATTACAGTTTTAAAATCATGTTTTACGGCTGGGAGAACGTTGACGTTGCTCCCCACTGATTGTGGCTGTTATGTTTTTAACATGGCAGGTATATGTGTTTCTCTTCGGGTGGGCTAGCGAGCAGTTATGGATCCTGCTTATTTATTTTAATAATTATGTCTTATGGATTGTTCAAACCTCCTTTTGTGGATTGTTTTAAATTTTGGCCATTTTAGTTAAGGCCTATTGTTTGACTCTACCATTTTAATTATACTAAGACATAGCTACAGTGTGTTTTAATCCCAACTCTACAGTGTTTTCGCCACTGTATCGCGTTAGATTTTCTAGGGGATTACATCTCTTGTTTCTCATTATGTTTTCGTGTCCCGTGTTCGGTCTTGTTCTCCACTCTTACAGGTAACCACCACCTTGAAGCGCGAATTGAAGAGATTGAAAGCGTTCGCTTGGTAACTTCCTTCCTTCTTTCTTTAATTTTGTAGAGGAGTTAGGTTGTTGCTATTGGAGGCTCTCGAAGTTGAGCATTTTGGGTGTTGTGGTTGATTGTGTGCTTGAATGTTGATGGAGTATGGAGTACATGACCTTACTTGTGTTTTCTTTTAATTTTCCTTTTTCTTTTTTGTGTGTTCTTTTTGCTTTTGTATAGAGTGTCTAGGACTAAATGTTTTCGAAAACCCGATTACAAACTTATTACAAGAGTCTACATTCCATTGTAGATAACCCATTATAGATTTTGGACCTTAATCTTGTAGAATGACTCTTAATCAATGAATTTGTTGATGCTTTAGCTTGAGTCCACTTTTTCTACTAGAGGTTTACTTCGGGGTTTGCATTTGACCACCTTGACCACCCATGGAGGAGTTAGGCCATGGTTCCCGCATCCCGTTTTCTAGGTGACCTTGCTCGAACGACCATTGCACCTTTAGTCCAAATTCTTTTCGCTTTTTGTGGGTTATCCGGGAATGACATGTGTTCTCGTTTACCTAATTTCCTCCACCTATACATCACCACAATAAGTTTACACAAAAATAACCTCCAAGCTTGGTTATAAACCACGTCTCAAAAAGCCAAAAAAAGGGCAAACCAAAGCAAGAGAAAAGGGCACAAAAATATGAAAAACAAGGAGAGAAAAGGAGCTTCAAATGAGAAGTCATATCATCAAAATTGTCTCCTAAAAAAAAAGCCCTTTGATCGATTCCTCGCCATGAAGTGCCAACTAGAGGACCGAGTCCCGAGGTAGGAAGATAGCGGTGATTAGTCGATCCACCCCAATAATTGTAAACACTACACCTTTTCTATTTGGGCTAATTTAGGAAATTTGAGTTTGGAACGACCCTCTTGGCTTAGCCAAAGAGAGCGGGACTGCACCTACCTACAGTGTCGAACGAATCCATGGTTCACTTTTTCCACTCCGTTATACGCCCCGTCGTACCCCTTTAGAAGACTAGGAGGACCTAGGCTAATTTATCAACACTTATATTGCTTAGTTGTCATAGTATTAGGCTTTGGTCCTCATTTACATGGGTCATTTATCTTGGAAGTTTATTATTGTTTTAGGTAAGTAATCGGTGTCTTCCCCGCCGTCTCGATGAAGAATTCGTTGTTTTAATTTTGCTTTGGATGCGTCTATTCTTTCGTGTTATGTGTTTTTGTGTGTTTAGTCGCATCCACCATTTTGAGCAAGCCCCAACTTGCCTTGCATGGAAGTATCTTACCTCATGGGTATTTCGATGTGAGTTGAAGGGACAGAGCTGGCCCGTTAATTGCCCCGTATCGGCTTAGCGTAGTCTAGCTAGTAGTAGTAGTATGTAATTTCTTTTTGGGTCTTTGCTCGAGGACGAGCAACAGTTTAGTGTGGGGGAATTGTTGTGTGCTAAATTTAGACCATTTTTCCCCTCATTTAGACCCGTTTTCCCCCTCATTTAGACCCGTTTTTCCCTCGTTTTGCGAGTTTAGAGTGCCATTATCGCCATATTTTGTGTACTTCTCGCATTAGCGTCCCTCTTGTGCATTTTACGTGTTTTTGGTAGTTTTCTATCAATTTTGATAGGATTTTGCACCGAAATCACGATCGAGCTTCCACGAGCACAAGAGAAGGGAATACCGTCCAAAGAGTAAAGCACACAACTTAAAGTTTAAAGCCATCCAATCAATCAACGAATAATGAGACAAGAACCGAGGCCAATGAAACGACCGGGCGAAATTTCACCCGGTGAGACACCACCGGGCGAAATTTTTCGCCCGACGGTAAAAACGCCTCCTCGAAGATTTTCCGAGACCTCCCCACCGGGCGAAACTGACCGGGCGAAATTTCGCACACCGGGTGAAATTTCGCCCGATGGAAAGAAGAGTCAAAAACGCAAAAAAAGGAAGAAAATCTGACCGGGTGAAATTTCACCCGATGGGAATTACCGTCAAGACCGCAGGGCAAAGTTTCACTCTATGAAGATGTTGAGGGAGATTGTCTCACTAATGAAGCAAGAGTTGAATTTGGGATTTAGGTTAAATATCTATTAAGAGGATTACTATATATATGTAACCCTAGATTGTTGCCCAAGGGAGAAGTAGTAGTAGGCAACCATCACTACCACAAAATCCTTAATATCTCGACCCTTTAATCTTGACGCTTTTGTAACTGTCAAAATTTTTTTAGCTCATTTTTTCTTGTCGACCTTTTTAGGTGTCAAGAATATTTTAATTAAGGAAACTTGATAAAAGAAGGCAACAACTTAATTAAAGAATATTCTAATTAATCAAAAAATCAACTTTTATTTAAAAACCTAATACATTCTGCAGTACTATTCCGTTGCTCTTCCTCATTCATAGATCCGCCAGTTTCATCGATCTCACTTATCCGCTGTTCTCTCAATCGCACTCGTGGATCATCATACTCAATAACACTATTCCATTGTTGATCAAGTTTCTCAATGATAATGTAAACAGGTAAGTTGATACCTTAATTAATTTCTTCAATTTCTTGTTCAATTTATCAACTTTGTCCGTGTGAATGATCTAACTTAGTTGTGATTACGATACCTAGTATTTGTTTAATTTGTTGATTTTTCTTTGAATTTTTAGTGATATCCGTATTATGTCCGTGTGATTTTTGCAATTTCTAGGGTTCTTGATTATGATGTACATCTCTAAACAGATCTTTCTTGTTCACAATTCGTATTCAATTTCTCATTGTTAATCATTAATTAATTTCTTCAATTCTGATTAGGTAGTTTTATTCACCAATTTTCTTACCATTATTCACTAATTAATTTTATTTCTTCAATTTGTTGTTCAATTTATCGACTTTGTCAGTTTCAATCAATCTAACTTCATTGTTAGTATGATACTTGATACTTGTTTATTTGTTTTTCTATTTTTCCTTGAATTTTTAGTTGGAAATTCTTTCAATTTATTGAGTTTTTGTGTAGGCATCATCACCTGGTGTCATGATACATGAATCTCAAACCCTGTACTTTTTAATAGTTAGGGATATTACGAGTACATATCAAGAGACAGAAATGCCAACACAAAGGTCAATGATTCATGTTCATCATACATAAACAGATCAGAAGGAATGCTTATTAGCCTTAAAATTTCCACAAGCTGACTACACTCTAACATCCTCGCCTCTAATCATGGTGTACACGGTACACCCAACATATAAACAAATTGGAAAGTAAACGCAGTGTTGCAGGTGCATAAAACAATAGCAAGACAAAAAAATTACATCCCGCACTAATTCAAAGCCCATCTTAATTTGTTAAGGTTATCATGTAGCAATTGATTTTATAAAAACATAGTAATTTTAGAATAAAGGAGCAAGAGTGATCCACTAGTTCAATGGTTTTCATGGGTGGATAATGGATTGGATACAGATGTTGCATTATGTCATTTAATATTTTAATTTATGTGTTTTAGCGTGTCCCTTTTCTTGTTAGCTAGGATTTATTTAGCATCGTGTGGAAGAAAAAACTAAGGAGCATCGTAAGTTGTTACATTAGCTAATCTTTGATGCCATATGGTTTTGGTGATAGATGGTTGGGTCAGTTTTGTATGAGGACATTGGATATAAGCTAAGAAATTATTGTTATTTCAGGTGTAAGTTTCACACTTGTTCGAAAGAGGTGGACTAATTCAATTTGTATTTTCTAGAGTCTTAAAAAGATTACTGACATTGTAAGATTCCTGACACACTTCACACTCTAATAGTGTTAAATGTTGATGTTCTCTTTTTTGTTGCCGCAGAATATGTTACAACTTGTGCGTATGAATGTTAGATGCTTAGGCCCTTTCCTGATTCGGTGATATGTTACCTCACTGTTGCTATGTTGCAGAGAGCTGAAATAGATAAGAATACAAAACTGCATCGATATTCGATACTACAAACTCCTTCCAGTAAGTACGTGCTGTAGATCTTATCATTCCATTAATTTGTTTTCTTGCACAAATCTGAAATCTCAACTATTTTACTCCTCTGTGGTGAAGACCTGCAATCCTGATCGTCCCCTGTCCCTTCCACTCTAGATGTACAGATTTTAATAGATTTTAAAAAATCTTCATTATATGAGACGGTATCCATTAACTATATAATTGTTCTGAGTAGTACGTTGGATTTAAGTTGGTTCTCCTGTGACACCGTCTCATAAAATGATTAAAAAGTTTGATGGTAGTGTTTGATGATTAAAATGTGACTGTCGCTATGTGGGCTCAAGGCAAGTGATAAATGACTTAATGCTTTTGAGTCATATGTTCTATTTCGCTGTTTGATTCCTAATTGTGCTAATTTGCTTTTCGTAGGTGTGTGTCATTAAGGCTCCAGGGTTCGGAGACAGTAGAAAAGCCAACATAGACGATCTGGCTGTTTTTACAGGAGGCGAGGTATAACATTTATATATAATGCAGTCATTTGACATGTGTTCAACTATAACAACTCAGTGGGTAACAGACATGTCTTTACGTTGTAGGTTATCTCAGAAGAGCGTGGCTTTGCACTCGACAAAATTCGATCTGAAATGTTTGGTAGTGCAAAAAAGGTAGGATTGCACAATAATAGATTGAAATTTTGAAGTCTTCGGCTAAACTGACTCCATAAAGAAATAGGTCACTATCACTATCAACAACAATGGAAGAAGGCATTGTGCCTGGCAGAGGATGACCAACTCAGAAAATCAGAGATTCTACCTAGTATTCATCACGTAGACAGAGATCAAACAGAGTATAGTTCATATACTAGTGTAGAAGCTCATGGTGGTCGTGGCAGGAGGTGGGTAAGAGATGAAATATGAGATAGCATTACAAGATCGGAGGGTCGTGTCTTGGTGACAACCTCGAGGTTTCCTTCTCTGTTAGTTCCTATTTGTAAATTAAATGTTTATAAGAATCATTTAGAAGTCATTCATTATTATACAGTACCTTTTTAAAAAAGTTATTATGGCTACCAAAATGAAGGTCGGGTATTATCGATCTTTCATTTTTTTTCGTCCTTCATGTCTTGTATGAGTATTCTAGAGAGGTAAAAGGAAGAATTGGTCTAAAGCTAAGTAAGGATATGATGATGTTTAAAGTGGTTTATACAAAGGTGCAGGAAACGTCGAAAAGCAAAGGCCAATGTCGTTCGGAGTCTAAGAATATCAACTATGAGGATGGCCAGCCATCAGAGACTGTGAGTACTAGTGGATGCACTACTTATAGTGGTCCATCACAAGATTGTATAACAGCGGCGATACGTCTCTCAAGTTGGGGTATGTACGTAACCTTTATTACATTTTCATTGAATATCAACTACGGTTTACCTTCTCGTTTGATGTTAAGAAGGAAGGCCTATGTGAACCCTTGATCCGAAACTACATCCTTAGCTTTCTCCCAATGTTACCCTCGTTCCATTACTTTCTTTTCACCTTTTGTACTTCTTAGTTCTTGTGTACTATGTACTCCTGCGTTGCTGATTGAATTGAATTGAATTGATTGAATTCCATTTAATATAAATTGGAAGTAAATTAGCATTGAATTGGGAAAAATAGGTGGAATGATGAATAAGATGAGGAAATCTAGAAAGCGTTTCGTCTTTACTCATGTTGTTTCTCTTCTTGTCCCAATTTTGTATTCTCCTTTTATTTTAACATTCATCCTACTTATATGTGTAATTACAGCCTTGAAACTAATAATAAATCATATTTTTTACCATTGCAGGACGTTCTATAACACAAAAAGGAAGATGATGGTGGAATTGATGGATGACAAAATCGGCTCACTTTTTTGAACTTGGACATTTTAAATTGAATGTTTTTACGGACGAAGACACATACCTTTTTAAATAATAATTGTATAGAATTTTTTTATTGCTACTTTGGATTGCCAAATACTCGTATATGATTGGATGAAGATTATTCTAGGTGTTCGTCTTATGAAACTTTACTTGATTGAGAAATGTATGATTAGAGATTATTCTAATTAAGTGTTTTTTTATGAACCTTTATTAATTTAATTTGTATGTAGTTATTGTTATACAGAGTAATTATTAACAATAAGGTCAGCTCGATCTACAATCGCAAGGAGTAGTCTGATGTTGGATCGAAAAATATTATTAATATATTCTTTGTGAAAAGATTCTCGACACTTTTACGATGTCAAAGTGTCGATAAGTGATTTTTATATTACTATTTCTCGACTCTTTTAACAATAGAAAGTCCTGTGCTTAGAAAAAAATTTGGCCGGGAAAAAAAATCGCGACATAGAAAAGCGTCAAGGTTGCATTTTTTATGATACATGTGGTGACGCAAAAAGACGTCATGAAAAATATTCAACGCTTTAATGTGTCGAGAACGACGACACAAAAATGCGTCGATAATTCCTGACGCCCAAAATCTCCACACTTTTTAAAAGCATCGAGAATTAAATTTACGACACTTTAAAGCGTCGAGAACCTACCTTTTAAGCGTCGAGAAACCAAGGGATTTGTAGTAGTGCATCCATTAGTGTAGCATTCATCATTAGATTAGTATTCATCTAGTATCTTCCATTAGTGTAGTGTAGTATCACCATTAGTAGTAATCTAGTAGTAATTCTCTAGTAATCTAGTAGTTTACATAGTAATTAGTAGTAGATCTACTTAGTTTCCATCATCAATTCTCTAGATTACAAGTTTGTAAGGAGATTATTCAAGTTTTATTGAAGATTTGTGGGTTTATTGAAGAATTAGTGACAAGTTCTTCATTCTCTCCATCAAAGCTTCAACCTTAATCCATGCAAACTTTTTATTTCTTGTAGATCTTCATAGTTGGTACATTTCTTTCCACTCTCTTATCTCTAGTTTAGATTTAATTTAGTTTTCTCATTATTATCTAGATTAGATCATCTTAGTGTAGTTAGTTTCTTTAGATCTTGTTCATGTTGTTCTAGATTATTCCTTAGATTAATTTGTTAGTCTCATAGTTTAGTGGGTAATTGTTAGATTGTAGTTTTCTTATCATATTGTTGTTAGTTTCCTTAGATCTAGTTAATATGCATGCTTTAGATAGTTTTTCCATAGTTAATGTTTTGTTTTTTTCATTATGATTAGTGAGTAGATTTCTTGTTGGGGGGTTTAGGGATGAAGACTTTGATTATTTGAATTTAGGGGTATTGGTGGCTTGCTTGCATGTTGGTTTACCTTGCTTGTGATTGTTGTGTCATTGTTGTTTTAGTCCGGCCAACTAGACCGACCTTGACTCATTTCTATCAATATGGGGAAACTCGGGGTAGAAATTACCATAACAAGAGACTTACCCTTCTTCGCCGCGAAAGCGGGTTTTTAGGTGGGTTGGGTGAAGAAACCGAAAGGTGGCATTCTCCCTTTATCAACTTTGCAACAAAAACTCGATCCTGACCTTCTTACATTCCATGTTCCGAATCCCGACTTTTTCCCAACGCCTTTCCCTAGATTAATTACCCTTAGCTATTTTCGTAGTGATTCCTTTAGCATAGACTCGACCTTAGACTTGACCATAGACTCGACCCTTAGAAACCCCCCTCTAGACATCAAACACATCGCTTTAAACTCGTCAATTCCTCCGTTCCTTGTGGACCGACCTCGACTTACCACGAATACTCGTTTGTTTTTGTGTGTCATCTCGAGTCTTATAAATATCGTTTTTGAACCCCCGTCCTTCGTTAACGACCGATCCGATTGGGAGGCGATCACAAGCCCAAAACAAAAAAAATCACAAAGAAGCATTACCCTAGTCAGGCCAAATCAGCTTAAACAGGTCAAAATAGGGTCAAAATTTTGGATAAGGATATCGAAATTCTAAGAAAGCCGATAGCACACATTTTCAATCCCGGTCACAATGGAAGTGGTTTCGGGAAAATCCGGCATCGTTTCGACACCTTTTGGTCCGTCTTAAGACACACAAAACCTTACAGAGGGTCCTAAAAGTCATCCTAGCCCTAGCAATCGACAATGGAGCTACCCATGTCCTCCTAAACACTATTGAGAGCAAAAATACGTAAGATAATCGCAGGAATAATCGGGAGACGGTCCCTAACCCTAGCATTCCAAACATATTTCCGATAGCAAGCCATTGTCACACCTCGAACACGCTTATCGAGCTCATAAACACTCCAACAAGCTATAATCAACCTTAACTCAACAATGGAACCAAGTACAAGCATCGAAACCTAGTGAATAAAAAACACCCAAACCGATTTTCTAGGGTTTCCAACAAACCAACTCATAATCAATCTAATCAAGCAAAACCGACATTAAAGGAGTAAAGAACACTAACCCGGAGTCGACATTGTCGTGAAAAGCGGAATCGAAACAAAATTCGGCATGAAAAATCGAAGAAGTCGAGTTTGAGGCGAAGATGACGACGCGTTCGAATTCTTTGTGGAATAAACAAACGCCCCAATTTTCGCATTACTTAAGCAGACCCGATCCACGAAAATAAGACCGCCCCAGCCGACGCGCTCGAGTCTTGGTGCGCTGGGTGCTGAGTGCCTGAGTCTTCGAGCGCTGAAGGACGGGCGCCTAAGTGACCCAACCCAGATTAAAACGAAGTAAAACAAACGTGACTCAGAGACAATACACATACACCTATTAAGACAAACAAAATAGCAATAACGGAACAACTACTAATAATTAACATCGATAACACACCCCCAACTAATAAAACAAGCACTTAACGCTACATCCGGACGCGTAACGAAACAACAAGGACTAACATAAGCAAACTCTGAACAAACTCAAGATCGAAATAAAAGCAAGAACAAACCCAAACAAAGTGAGACAAGCTGCAAAACAAAATTAACTAAGTCAAACTCACAAAACAAGCATTTAACTAAAATGAATAAACAGCACAGCATTTTTGCCCGAGGGTCAGAGTTATCCCGGAGGCACAACATTTTGCCCAAGGGTCAGAGTTATCCCGGAAGCACAACAATTTTTATTCGAGAGGAGACTAACGCCCTCGAAGGAGTCTTATACCTCCACAGCAATTTTTATTCGAGAGGAGACTAACGCCCTCGAAGGAGTCTTATACCTCCACAGCAATTTTTATTCGAGAGGAGACTAACGCCCTCGAACGTTTTATTTCATCAAGGGTTCACAAGCAGCCCAAAATATACTTGTACAAATAAAGGCCAACTTAATGCGTTGCTAGCGCGCAAAGAACACTTAAAATTAAACAAAGCCTCTAAATAAACTGAAGAAGACAAAGCGCGCGCGCACAAAGAATCAAGAACAAGATGTCAAGCAACGACCCGAGCCCCAGCGATCAACCACAAGCGAAGACGTCAGGTATGACTTCTCAGCCTTGGCTGCGAGCCTCACCACGTAGTCCAACGGACTTAAAACGACCCGACCGGACAGCCACCAGGTCGTAATCCTCGATTGACCTGGGTGGCTATACTTTGACTTTCGCCTTGTCCAAGCCTCAGTCAAAGTGGGGACTTCTGTAGACACTCAAATTTGGACCTGGTGGCTGCAGAAGTGCCCAACAATCACCCGTGACGATAGGACTGCAACGCGACGCGGGTTTGCGATGATTTGGATAGTTTTCCTATAGAACGGATCAAATAATTACTCGGAAAAATTAAAACTAACATGATGGCAGCCTTAGTCGTGTCGTTACGCTCGCATAGACACTAATTAGAGTCAATTCCGACAGCGGGACCCCGAGTCGGTCCCGAAACTCAAACCGAGTCAACACCGCGCCAAGCGAACCTCGGGATGAACACCCGAGGCTCACTAGACCCACGGTGCTAGGTCAAACCCGGGGTAAACTTCATCCCCAAGTAACATATCACGCTCCTCCCGCTCGGGTTTGGAAAGTATGAAAATCGTATCCTCAGAACTCCAACCGCCCCACCTGACGCGCCTGAATCTCCACACGCTCGGACCCAGGCACCTGAGTCTTAGCACGCCCTTGATCACGCGTCCATATGGGCGACGAGGGCCGAAAACACCTATAAATACCCCCCTTCACGCCCTCATTTCGACAACATTCAATCTTCTCTTCCCCCTCAAAAACTCTCGCTAAGGGCTCGCGCTCTGACACCCGAGGCAAACGATCTACTCGATCGTAGTTCTGATAATAAAGCGACATCGACGCTACTCCTCACCTTCGAGAACTCCACTCGATACCGAGGTGTCTGTGATCGACTAGCTCAAAATTAGTACACAGATTCTGCCAGATTAGCCGCAGAATTAGCAAATAGTAACGGAGCTCTATCGGAATAGTCGCGGGAAGGTCAAGCGGTAACGAAACTCTGTCGGGGTAGCTAGTCAAGCTAGGAGGATCCGCCTGTCGAAGTCGTATCGTCACTAGGTTGTAATCTAAACAAAACTTTCCATATTTGCACTTTCTATTATTATGTACTACGATAACTCTAGATGTGGCTGCTAGGCCCACAAGCATCTACTAAAATACGTAACGTCCTAACTTCAACCGCAATTACCAAAACACACTAAAATAGACCCGAGTAATTCCGAGATCCGTTCTCAAAACTATCTATGCATCGAGTCCCGTTTAGTGTACACTTCGAGGGTGCAACTCCTCACAATGTGATTTACTTACATTCGCATTTACAGTTTTTCGTATGATTTATTGCTTTTATGACCTTATAATCGCATGCTAAATCACCTAACAAGGAATTCAAAACGTAAAATAACTAAAACTGAACAAAGTGATGGTCGGGTTCTGTATTAGTCCGGGTGCTCACTTTATTGGGTTCGACGCATCTTTATTAATACCAAACCGACGCATCTTAAGCAGAATACCAGGTAAGGTATACCACAAGAACGACTAATATCCGTATTATCGCGTTAAAACTGATTTGCTAATACTTATAATATTAGTACTCTCTACTCTCCTACGTGCATCTTTTCATGACCTACCTGTCACGTGAAATCGCATGCTAAGAATGTAAACTCAACTACTTTGACAAAACTTACTTGTCCTTAAACAACCGACGTAGCAAAAGGCATAGGGTTAAAACAACGGATGTTACAGTACTTCCGCCACAACAAAAGAACTAGGAAATCAGCCCACCGATTGATTAGTAGAGGCCGCTATAGTGCGGGCGGGATTGGGTGATGACATCTAACGGATGTTGGCTTCCCAATACGTACCCTCACCCCTTACTCAGAATCGACGGTTTCCGGATGTCCGAAACCATTGGCAATGAGAGTCATTCCAGGCATGGAGTTCTTAAGGGTACAAGTCTTTATCTTTAGATCCCGTGCCACTCAACTTTGAGCCGATAAGGGATCAAAGTTGACTTGAACGGTTTCCGAGTCCCCATAATTGACTCGGTGGCGACTCCACAAATCGGCAACGAATTCAGTTCACTAAAAAGGTCGCTTTACCAAATGAATCAGCCTTTAAATATTTACAACCACATCTCGACTGATTCCCAAACGGAAACACGGGTGTCCGCACCCGTCTAGTACAAGTCCGGATCGTCATCCAAATCGAGGTCCGACACTATCGCCCCGTATGCGAGATCGGACCGGCCCCCGGTTGGGAGGGGGCCGTGTGGGTGGCCGCCGCCACACGTTGAAAACCGGGTCAGTCCAGCGCGGGGCGCCGGGCGGTGCAGACGGACGTCCACAGAAAGGGCTTAAGAAGTCTCACTGATAAATGGCAGCCGAAAGTTACTGCTATTGAGGAATCAAAAGATCTATCCTCACTCAGTTATCAAGAATTGCTTGGTAACCTCATGGCACATGAGCTCTCTCTGAATCAACGTCAGAGTGAGTCATCTAAGAGTAGAGAAATAGCCCTAAAATGTTCTATTAGTGACGATGAGGAAACCATGAGAGATGACTTAGCTCTTTTCGTCAAATGCTTTCGAAAGAATTTTAAATTTGGACATAAAAACTCATTTAGAGAAAAAGGTAACAACTCTAATACAAAAAAAATAATAAGGGATGTTTTAAATGTGAAGAAATTGGACATCTAATGAAGGATTGTCCGATGGGGAAAAACATCAAATCAAAAGGAGAAAGAGAACGATCAAAGTTTCATCATAAGCATGCCATGTTGGCGTCGTGTGGATGGGGAGAACTAGACTCTGAGGAAGAAGACGAATCAGAAGATGAAGATGAGGTGAACATTTGCCTAAGTGCTCAGCACAGCAACACATCTAGGTCTAATACACGGAAGCACAAAGACATGTGTTTAATGACAAAGACGTATGATTCAAGCTCGGATTCAGATGAGGAAAGCAATGAGGTAAGTTTACAAAGTTTAAAAAGAAACTTACCAAAGAAAAAATCCTTTCACACTTTGATGAAATATTAGAAACCTGTGAGCAAATAAAAGAAGAAATAAATGAGTTACTAAAACAAATAAACGAGATAGCATTTGAAAACATTACTCTAAAGAGGTGTGACAATAGTCGAACCAACAAAGAGGAATCTTCTGAAATTTCAAAATCAAAACTTGCCATATCAGATGATTCAAAAGATTGTTCGAGTAGAAACATCGATAAAAAGAACTTAAAGAGGAATACAAATCATGACAAGGTCAGTACAAATGGTGAAAAATTAGAATTAGAAAACACGGAATTAAAAAGAACTATATCCATATTAAAAAATGAAATCAATATTGAGAAAATAAATCATGATAGAATAAAAAATTCACTTACCTCAAAGATCATGGAATTAATAAAGGAAAAAGGGGTCATGTAGGAAAGGTTGGATGAAAAGGATAATTGTGTATCAAAAAACGTGGAAGGAAAAAAGGTAAATTCCGGAAGAAAGACTGAAGAAAAAGGAACTAATAAAAGAAAACATGTCGAAAGAAAGTGGAAGAAGAAATCAGAAAATAATAGACTTAATAAAAACTGTGATAGATGCAAAAAAAAATGGGTGCGTAAAGACTCGTTGCCTAACCATAATGTAAAAGGACCCAAATCTGTTTGGGTACCTAAGAAACAAAAATGACTATCGCAGGTTCACAAGACTACAGGGGCAAACAGATGGTATTTAGACAGTGGGTGTTCAAGACACATGACGGGTGATAAAAAGAAATTTCTATCATTAGAGGCATATGACGGAGGAAGTGTAACCTTCGGAGATAACAAGAAAGGAAGGATAATCGGTATCGGAAAAATCGGCTTATCAGATTCACACTGTATTGAGAATGTACCGCTAGTAAAAGGACTAAGACATAGTCTCTTGAGCATATCTCAACTATGTGAACGAGGAAAAAAATTTGTGTTTCATAATAATAAGTGCCGAATTATTCGAGAAGGATCCTCAAATGTCATTCTGGAGGGGGAACGATCAAACAATGTTTACATAGCCGGTATCAAAACCTTACCCGACAATGCTGTCACCTGTATGAGCGTTACCATCTCTGATCCACTTCTTTGGCATAAAAGATTTGGGCACATAAGTTCTTTCAGTCTTAATAAACTAAGATCTCTAGATCTAGTTGAAGGATTACCTTCCATAATCTTCGACACTAGCAAAGCTTGTGGCACCTTCATACGTTGCAAACATGTGAGATCTTCGTTCAAGCCAAAAAAATTTGTAAGTACTACTACGCCTCTAGAACTTATTCATATGAATCTTTGTTGACCTACGAGAATAAGAAGCAGAGGTGGTAGCCGGTATGTATTTGTTCTTGTAGATGATTTCTCTAGATTTGTTTGGCCCGTCTTCTTTAGCTCGAAAGATCAAAATTTTGATGAATTCGAATGTCTAATGAAGCTAGTCCAAAACAAGTGAAGTTGTAATCTTATATCAATAAAAACAGATCATGGAACCCAATTCGACAACGAATCCTTCATAAATTTTTGTAGAGAACATGAAGTTGGGCATAATTTCTCCGCTCCACAGACTCCACAACAAAATGGAGTAGTCGAACGAATGAATCGAACGCTTGAAGAAATGGCTCGTACCATGTTACTATGCAGCGGTTTACCCAAAAACTTCTGGGCTGAAGCAGTTAATACAGCATGCTATATCCACAATCGTGCTATGATCATACCTGTGTTGAAGAAAACACCTTATGAGCTTCTAAGAGGAAGGAAACCTAGAATATCGCATCTCAGATGTTTTGAAAGTAAGTGCTTCGTTCACAACAATGGGAAAAATAATCTAGGGAAATTCGACCCTCGAAGTGATGAGGCCGTTTTCTTAAGCTACTCAGATCATAGCAAGGCATACAAAGTATATAACAAAAGAACTCTACGTGTCGAAGAGAGCGTCCACGTAATCTTTGATGAGACCAATTCCTTAAGCCAAACGGATATTGAAGAAGAAGATGATGACGATCCAGATTTTTGGCTCACTAGAAAAGATGCACCTGAACTTGATGAGGAAGTTAAAGAAATAGAAGGACCAAATGTTGAGTTAAGAGAAGAACGCGTTAATAATGTTGATCCAAATATATCATTAGCAGATAAACAACAAAGCAAAAGTTCTTCATAAACTAAAGATAAGATGGCATCAACATTAGTTTCAAATAATATCAAAGGTAATGTAACCCCTGACATGAATTCATGGGGAACCAATGACAATTCTTCCAAGGTTGATATAACCGCCGACACTGATTCAGAGGGAACTACGGGAAAGGTTAATTAATGTAACGGGAAAGGTTAATTAATGTAACCACTGGTAACGACTCAGAAGAACATTCCAAGAAAGGCAATAATGTTCCTACAAATCTTAAAAAATGGAAACACCAAAGCTCACACTCTACGGATGCTATTCTGAGCGATTATCATAAGGGAGTTCAAACAAGAAGGTCTCTAAAGAACCATTGTGTTCTAAATTCTTTTCTCTCTACCATAGAACCCAAAAATATCATAGAAGCGCTTACCGATTCCGACTGGATCGTAGCAATGCAAGAAGAGTTGGGACAATTTGAACGGAACAAAGTGTGGCACTTGGTTTCCAGACCTCTAGACAGAAAAGTAAAAGGGACTCGTTGGGTATTCAAAAATAAGCTTGATGACTCCGGAACAATTGTTAGAAACAAAGCAAGGTTGGTAGTACAAGGTTACAATCAACAAGAAGGAATAGATTTCGACGAAACTTTTGCTCCAGTTGCGAGATTGGAAGCCATTCGGTTACTTATTGCATATGTCGCGCATAAAGGATTCAAGCTATTTCAAATGGATGTTAAAACAACGTTTTTGAATGGATTCTTAAAAGAGGAAGTCTTTGTAGAACAACCTCCTGGATTTAAAAACGTGGATTTGCCAAATCATGTCTTCAAGCTAGACAAGGCCCTTTACGGATTGAAACAAGCACCTAGGGCTTGGTATGATGGATTGTCTCAGTTTCTACTTCTAAATGAGTTCAAGAGAGGGTCGATTGATAAAACACTCTTCATAAAAAATGTCGAGAAGGACACACTAATCGTTCAAATCTACGTGGACGACATTATTTTTGACTCCACAAATGAGAAGTTGTGTAAATATTTCTCAAACTTAATGCAATCGGAGTTCGAAATGAGCATGATGGGTGAGCTAGGCTTCTTTCTGGGTCTACAAATCATGCAGTCAAAAAGTGGTATAACCGTGCATCAACAAAAATATGTGAGTGAACTTCTAAAAGAATACGGGATGGAGAAAGCAAAATCTGCACCTACACCTATGGCCATTACCACTAAACTTGACAAAGACGAAGGAGGTAAGTCCGTGGACAACACCGCATATCGAGGTATGATCGGATCTCTATTCTATTTAACTGCTAGTCGTCCTGATATCATGCATAGTGTTTGTGTATGTGCCCGATTTCAGTCTGATCCAAAAGAATCTCACCTTACGGCCGTCAAACGTATCTTACGCTACTTAAGTGGTACACAAAACCTTCAATTTATTTATGCTATGCATGATAATTTTGATCTCAAAGGTTATTCAGATGCAGACGACAGAGGGTGCTAAATCGACAGAAAAAGTACCTCAGGAACGGTAACGTTTCTAGGATCATGTATAATATCATGGGGATCCAAGAAACAAGCAACAGTAACACTTTCATCTACGGAAAGCGAGTATATTGCTGCATCTCTGGTATGTACTCAATTACTTTGGTTACGACAACAATTAAGGGATTATGGTGTAAATATTAAAACCGTACCTATCTTTTGTGATAATATCAGTACCATCGCCATCTCCAAAAATCCAGTACATCACTCTCGTAGCAAACATATTGACATCCGGCACCACTTTTTGAGAGACCATGTAGAAAAGGGTAATATCGATATTGAGTTTTGTCCTTTAGATTTACAAAAAGCTGACATCCTTACTAAACCTTTACCCAGGGAACGGTTCGAGGAATTACGGTTAGAACTCGGTTTGATAAATGAAAACTAAAAAGTCATTTGATGTTTTCTAGTTGCCCTAAATGAATGACGAAGACTGGGATGATGTTAGTCTGTGTCCGTATTACCTTGGTTCATGCACAAGTACACATTTACTTTGGTAAGTATGTTTGAGAGTTGGTCATATTTTTCCTTAGTTGTGATAGTAGCCATTCCGTGTCAATATCTTACCATATGGTATATATATAATTTTACTTCCATGTATTCACTTGAATATTCGGGGAAAATTTCAAATTGGAATAACCCCTTCCGTAAAATTATATCCTATATATCATCTATGGTATATTTTCCTCTATTAAAATCTCATATCTATGATTTTATTCACAAATCTCAGTAAAAAATCCTCTTCACATGTGTTCTCTTACGTAACAAATCTCCACAATATCTTTTTCCAATTATATCTCTCCTCATTTATCCTCTTTCCATAAAACTCATTATTGCCCCACCTTTTTCACCCTCCTATTACCGCCTTCTACCCTTTTCACCCACCTTCATTCATTAAACTCTCTTTCTCTCTCTTCTCCAAAACCTCTCCACCACGCCTCCAAAGAAAGCATCCTCTTTTACTCCCCACAAAAAGAACCTACGCTCAGCCTCTCGGGAATTGACTCTCGACACTCGATCTGCCGAAACAGAGGAGGAGACTGTTTAAGTTCTCGAGGATGTGACTATTGTCGGCAAAAGACGGAGGTCTATGAAATGGAAAGATCCAATTAAGGAAGAAAAGGAGGAGTTGCATGGAAAGGATCTTATCCTAGCCGAAATTGAGAATGTGCGCATGACAAGACAAGAGATTGATCAGGTAAAGAAAGTCCTTAACTACTCTTTTGTTTCGGGTCGTCAATACCTCGCTGCATGGTTTGATGAAAACCCTTGCGTATCACAACTTCGTGACATACTTGCTATACAAGAATGAGGGGACCTACTTGACATGGGACATCATGTGTACCCAGTTCAGATTGCTCAATTTTGGGCAACTCTAAAAATTGATAATAAAGTCTTGCATGCAAATTTTGGGGATAAATATATCAAAATCACAATGGAGGATTTGGGAGAGATGTTGGGGGTTCCATGTGAGGGGGAAGAAATTCAAAGCTGGGTGGGCTGGAAAAACTATGACTGAAAAAATACTGAGTAATAAGAAATCACTGGATTACAAGGCAACTGAGATCTCGGTCATATCTGGAGTCTCCCTGTCATCCGTTGCTAAGCTTGTCTTCAATGTCTCATATTCCTGTTTACTGCCTAGAAAGATTGGAACAAATAAGCTTCACATTCATGAGATAATCTTACTCCATCATCTTCTTATGGGAACTAAGGTTAATCTTCCTTTCCTTATGATGAGCCACATTGAGCATGTACTGTCTAAACTAAAATCACCTAAGATTAATGGTTCTATCTATATTCCCTATGAGGTGTGGCTGTCCAAGGCTCTCAAAATCAGGGGGGTTGTTAGTAAAACTTCTCCTTTCGAAACTCCCTGTGATATTATGACCTTTGCATATCTAAAGCAAATGTCAGTTGTTGATGATGATGGTAGCCTTAAGGTTAAGGGTGAATGTTCCTCCAAGGGACAGGAGGTCGTGAATATGATTCCTGAAAATTTCTCTGCTGAAATTTTGGGCAAACTGAATGAGATTGCTGCTTTGATTGTTACCCCACCTCCTCCTGTCGTGGTTAATGAATCTACAGATGCTCTTGTACGTCTTGAGCAAAAGGTGGATAATCTAACCACCTTACTTATTTCTTCTCGGGCTAAGTTTGGGGCTGGACTAACAAAGATGGAAGGTCATCTAGCCAACCTTCGAGCTCGGGTTCAGGTTATGGGTAAGACATCACAGCCTTTAAAAAGGCAGGAAATGAGATTGGGCATGGTATAAATGAAGCTGTTAATGAAGGTAGACCTCAAATAAACGGGGCCGTAGAAGCAGCCAACAAAACCATCACCACGATCCTTAAGAAAATAATAGACAATTATCGGGATTGACCAAACAAAATCTCCTTCGCCTTATGGGGGTACTGAACATCCTATCGAACACCCACCGGAGCCACACCATATTACCTAACCTACGGTTCGGAAGCCGTACAACCCGTAGAGCTAAAAGTACCGTCACTAAGGATATTAGCTGAGAGCGGTATTCCCGAAGAAGAATGGAACCAAAAACGATATGACGAGCTATTAGTCTTAGACGAGCGTAGGATACATTCTTTATCCAACGTACAAGCCTACCAGCAACGCATACAGCGAGCCTTTAATAAACGAGTGAAATCCCGAAACATACACGAGGGAGACTTAGTAGTCAAATCCATCAGAGCACCCCTTTCCCGTCTATCCTAGAGGGAAATTCAAACAAAACTGGGTGGGCTTCTACCTCATCAAGAAAATACTCTCGGGGGGCGCCGTGATCCTCACCGACCTAGACGGTCAAGAGTTCTCAACTCCAACCAACATGAATCAACTCAAACGATACTACCCATAAATATCCCGACAACCCCATCCCGACCTCCGACTTAGGGGGAAGCCATGCAAAACGACAAAAAAAACAAATTCGCATCGATAACTGGCATAACGAGTCTAAAGCAAAATCACTCATATTTTTGAAAGAACTACGAACATGGTTTTATTCCGTTTAAAAGCGGATACGTAGGCAACCCTCCTTCGGGTACAACCAACCAAACAAACAAACAAATAAAAAAAATCGATTAATCGATTCATATACAAACCGTGACTCCTTCCACGTTCCGGCTAATGAGTGATTTAAGTGACAAAGCACAAACGACGAGCCGAGGACGGGGTGAAAATCCGAAAGGGCGCCCCGGGCAAAATGAAGAAACGAGTTGCGAGCCGTAGTAAAAAAAAAAAGAATGACGAGCCGAGGACGGGGTGAAAACCCGAAAGGGCGCCCTGGGCAAATGAAGATCGAGTTGTGAGCCGTCGAAAAAAAAAAGAAAAAAAAAAGAAAACAAAAAGGGTGAGCCGAGAACAGAGTGAAAACCCGAAAGGGCGCTCCTGGCAAAATGAAGAACCGAGTTGCGAGCCACCACAAAAAAAAAATAACAATGTGCTTCTCGTTAATAATGAAATTTGGTTAAATCGAGCCTTTGTCGAGGCATTTACATCAAGCATCCAAAACCCGGATATGCCAGAAAGCAACAACGTGTCAAAACTCCACAAAAAAACTATTACTAATACGCCACATAATATCAACTAATAAGACATAATACAAAACGCCTGAACTCTACCGGTCCAACCTTTTCTTTCCCTTGCCATTCGGGTGTACCTTCTTGTGTTCCTCATCATCGATCCTTTGAACACAAGCTTCTACCGCCCTAGCGAAAGGCGAGTCCAGCCAATCCCACATTCCTTCCTCTCTCACATTTTTAATATGGGTCTCGTTAGTCTTGGCCCGCATAGATGAACTGACGGAACTAGGATCGGTAACACTGTCTTTGGTCAGACACTTATTGACATTCCTTCGAGTCACCTCCTCGTCCCCTAGCGGCGCTGTCCTCTTAACTTTTGAGTTGCTCTGTCCTGACGGATGTTCACAAACCCCCCGCCGGACGGAAGCAATGTCGGTCGGTCCGACGCTCTCAATAATGACGGGACGCAAAAACCTCTGTTCCCAAGACACCCTAAATTCCCTAAGCAAATCCTTCGTCCATGAGTCAAAACTAGAAGTATCCTTAGCAGTCTCCGAAGTGAGTGGTTTGACACCCATTTGGTTCAACAACACACACGGATAAATATAAACCTGATCCCTCGTGGATATTATTAACAAAGCCTCGTTCGAAGATGAAAGTGGAAACCCGGCGCGCCCACTGATATTCCACCACGGGATGGACCACCTAATGACTAACTGCCCTTTAGACAAGTAGAAAAACCACTCCCCTTCAGTATGACCTTTACTCCACAACAGCACCGTCTTCCGGCCCGTGAAACCCCCGTAGTTATAACCTTTGAAGCCCTGGGGAGGGTCGACCAAACCGAGCTGCTCCTGCAACCAAACCTGCGCAAACCACGTCAAAACATCACACCTTCAAACCAAAGCAACCACAAAAAAAAAGCCAAGCTACAAGGAAACATGACACCAGAAACACCTGTAAAATAATCATGGAACCCCGAAAAGATGTCTTGTGGAGTCGGGCACGAGCATCGAGACCTAGAATAAGTTCACCCAAAATAAGCAAAGAGGGTGATCGTCCATGTTCCATTCCCATCACCACATCCAAAACTCGAGGGTTACCCCAACCTTCACGCGCCCTCGCATCCTCGAAGAGATGATAACAAGTCATCGCGATATTAAAAGCACGCCTACATGCTAAGGCCGAAATATCGTAGGAACCAACTTGCGAGAATGTCCTAAAAAGCAACCCTAAGTCAATGCCATCTCTCTCAAAGAAAACCTTAGCCTCCTCCAATGAAGAAAGGTCCAAAAAGTGGCAAAACCGCTCTACATAAGCATCATCCCCCGAAGGCACGCAAGGCCAAACCGAACTCCACCCACCTATAACATCTATCTCTTCGGGAGGAGGATAAATTTTACCCCCGGGGAAAGCAAAAACATGGCCTTTTGAGTCCCAAAACTTAGAGCATGCCAATAAGAAATCATCTTGTATCTTGACCTTACTCAGCGCAACGATCGTTGACAAACCATCATTTGAACAAACCTCGGGGTCCCAATTCTTAAAATAACCCGCCCATTCGGTTAGGAGATTCCCGAAATCTGACATGACCTTAAAAGTGGATGTTCTAGACCTTATGGATGTTCTAGTATGTCTAAAACGAGCACCCACAACCCGTCTATATAGCCCTAATCCCACAACAATTAGAAAACAACAAAAATTTCCATAAACGGGACTCGAACCGCCCTGGCCCAGGCGCCCGAGTCTCCAGTCGCCCGAGCCCAGGCAACCCAGAACCCGAGAGCCTCAGCCCAGATGCCTATCCCTAGGCAGACAACAACTAGGGCAGCCAAAAAATAGAGACACCGATCCCGCATTATCACCATAGCTATCGCATGACCCCTTGGACATCGGGAACGACCTCCCGAAGTCACTAAAACCCGCTCCGGAGACCAAATTACAAATGCAAGACTTACATGGACGATCACCCTCTTTGCTTATTTTGGGTGAACTTATTCTAGGTCTCGATGCTCGTGCCCGACTCCACAAGACATCTTTTCGGGGTTCCATGATTATTTTACAGGTGTTTCTGGTGTCATGTTTCCTTGTAGCTTGGCTTTTTTTTTTGTGGTTGCTTTGGTTTGAAGGTGTGATGTTTTGACGTGGTTTGCGCAGGTTTGGTTGCAGGAGCAGCTCGGTTTGGTCGACCCTCCCCAGGGCTTCAAAGGTTATAACTACGGGGGTTTCACGGGCCGGAAGACGGTGCTGTTGTGGAGTAAAGGTCATACTGAAGGGGAGTGGTTTTTCTACTTGTCTAAAGGGCAGTTAGTCATTAGGTGGTCCATCCCGTGGTGGAATATCAGTGGGCGCGCCGGGTTTCCATTTTCATCTTCGAACGAGGCTTTGTTAATAATATCCACGAGGGATCAGGTTTATATTTATCCGTGTGTGTTGTTGAACCAAATGGGTGTCAAACCACTCACTTCGGAGACTGCTAAGGATACTTCTAGTTTTGACTCATGGACGAAGGATTTGCTTAGGGAATTTAGGGTGTCTTGGGAACAGAGGTTTTTGCGTCCCGTCATTATTGAGAGCGTCGGACCGACCGACATTGCTTCCGTCCGGCGGGGGGTTTGTGAACATCCGTCAGGACAGAGCAACTCAAAAGTTAAGAGGACAGCGCCGCTAGGGGACGAGGAGGTGACTCGAAGGAATGTCAATAAGTGTCTGACCAAAGACAGTGTTACCGATCCTAGTTCCGTCAGTTCATCTATGCGGGCCAAGACTAACGAGACCCATATTAAAAATGTGAGAGAGGAAGGAATGTGGGATTGGCTGGACTCGCCTTTCGCTAGGGCGGTAGAAGCTTGTGTTCAAAGGATCGATGATGAGGAACACAAGAAGGTACACCCGAATGGCAAGGGAAAGAAAAGGTTGGACCGGTAGAGTTCAGGCGTTTTGTATTATGTCTTATTAGTTGATATTATGTGGCGTATTAGTAATAGTTTTTTTGTGGAGTTTTGACACGTTGTTGCTTTCTGGCATATCCGGGTTTTGGATGCTTGATGTAAATGCCTCGACAAAGGATCGATTTAACCAAATTTCATTATTAACGAGAAGCACATTGTTAATTTTTTTTTTGTGGTGGCTCGCAACTCGGTTCTTCATTTTGCCAGGAGCGCTCTTTCGGGTTTTCACTTCGTTCTCGGCTCACCCTTTTTGTTTTATTTTTTTTTTCTTTTTTTTTTCGACGGCTCACAACTCGATCTTCATTTGCCCAGCGCGCCCTTTCGGGTTTTCACCCCGTCCTCGGCTCGTCATTCTTTTTTTTTTTTTACTACGGCTCGCAACTCGTTTCTTCATTTTGCCCGGGGCGCCCTTTCGGATTTTCACCCCGTCCTCGGCTCGTCGTTTGTGCTTTGTCACTTAAATCACTCATTAGCCGGAACGTGGAAGGAGTCACGGTTTGTATATGAATCGATTAATCGATTTTTTTTATTTGTTTGTTTGGTTGGTTGGTTGTACCCGAAGGAGGGTTGCCTACGTATCCGCTTTTAAACGGAATAAAACCATGTTCGTAGTTCTTTCAAAAATATGAGTGAATTTGCTTTAGACTCGTTATGCCAGTTATCGATGCGAATTTGTTTTTTTTTGTCGTTTTGCATGGCTTCCCCCTAAGTCGGAGGTCGGGATGGGGTCGAGTGGACCTCTGAAAAAGGTTCTGTCCGGATTTCATGACCCTACTCGACCGAGTTATTGACCAACTCGACCGAGTACGTTGCCACTCGACCGAGTCACTGTGAGACTCGACCGAGTGGAGGTCGAAAAAGTCATTCTGTTTCGGTTTTTGTGATGTCACTCGATCGAGTGGCATAGGCACTCGGTCGAGTGGCACCTGTACGAGCCAGGTTCGTTTGTAATTTTGTATCGATCTCGAAATTGCTTTTGATTTTGACGATTTGATGAATTGGGCATAAATATTGTGGAATTTATACTCGATTCTGAACTTGAATACTCGTTGTATCCCATATTCGATTATTGAATCGATATGGAATACTAGAATGAATATAAAAGAAAATTGCTTTAAGTCATCTTAAATTAACTACCGCGATATGAATAGATTTCTCCGCGTTTAATAATGTCGTAATTCTAACGAATTGTATGACGATTATTTTAGCATCAACGAAAAATCGCATTAATTAATTCACTTGACTAGATTGTTAGATTCGACATCCAGTTATGGAATTGGTATCGAATCTAAAAGATCGACCCTTTGCTTGAATCGAAATACTTGATTCCCTCGGCTTTTCCGACATCGTAATGAATCCTTGAGATTATGTGATGTCGCATCCGCGTCAACGGGTTTTGACCCTTATTAAATAAAATACTTGTTTTGGAAAATCGATGTGAATATGCGATGCAAACGAAAATAAACGAACTATTGTTTAGGTTGACTCGTTTCAATAATCAAGCGATCGGGGTGATGGGATAAGTGACCGGCAACGCTGTGTGCAGTACACTTGTATATTCGGGTTTTCTTATCCCACCATCACTCACACTCGACACAAATTCACGAGTATTTTAATGTCTTATTGTAGACACCCGCAGTTTGCCTGCTAGTGTCTATAGCAGTTCCCAACAAAACACCCGATGATGATCGGACGCAAACGTGACTTAGTATACTCGAATATGGGCTCGGAATCAATAATATCCGACATGGACTTTTAACGGAGTACAAATCTCTCAAAACCAACCTCAAATTCAGGCCCAGTGGGTCGTTCCGAGCAAAATAAGACTAATTTGGGCCAAAACGGAGACTAAGAATAAAACCCGACTTTTGGCGACCGGGTCAAAACCCGATCAAGGACGAATCCGTCACAAAAATCAGCCTAAGAGGACCTTCTAGAAGCTGGGGCCCAAACATAATATTCAAACAAATCAAAGGTCAACTCCTCCCTAAAATAACTCGATTCTCTTGATCCACTCGATTGAGTGGATTGACCCACTCGGTCGAGTGGAGCGTCATTTACCGGATCAGGCCCATTTTCTAGGGCACTCGATCGAGTGCACTAGGGCCACTCGATCGAGTGACACTAGGTCATGGGGTAAACTCTATAAATACCCCACGACCCCCCCTCATTTGAAATAGGATTTTTACCTACATTTACCCTACATTTTCAGCCCTAATTCACCTATACTCTCTACACTACAAGTCCTTAGCAACCCTAAGCAAATACACACAAAAACCGAGTCCTTCGTCCCTCGAAAACCGACGAATCATCCTTCCACCCACCCACACACACACACACACCATAACTCGCGTACATCCTCGATACTCCGACGTCCCGTCGCTATTTACGAGTCCATTTCCGAGGTCCTTTACTAAGCATGTATGTTGAGGGTGTCCTAAACCTCATTTCGATCCTTACTACTTCGTTTTTATTTACATTTTCGCATTCTCTATATTATATCTATACTAGTATCCTAACACTAACTTTAACATAACACTAACATTTTGTTTCTTGCATACTAACTTTTATTTTTTTCTTTACTAACACACTATCATACCGCGTATACATATATACTAGTACTAAAATTCGGTTTCAAATACGTTTGACTATGATGATCGCCTAAAGTCCGTCTAATCCCTTTACGAGCAACGACGGAGGTGGAGCCCTTTCGAGGAGCCCCGCCCCAATGTACTCAAGGGCGTGACGTGATCGCGATTAATAATAGTTGAACGCATTTGATCCCATTTTTATTAGTACGGAACCCGTTGACACGAAAACCGACATCACATAATCCGAAAGGGTTAGTTTCGATGTTGTGACGTAGAGGGATGCAATTTCGTCACTAATACAAAATTTCTAATCTAGCGAAAACATTTTGATAAAACTCCGATGACGGCATTATAATCGCATGTATACACAATTATAGTACCAGAGGTCAAGTTAAATACAAATCGTGCGATATTTGTATTTGATTTGGCCAATCATCGATTTTAAACCAAAAAATAAAACGAGCTGGTCCTCGTACAGGGGCTACTCGACCGAGTACGTAGGCTACTCGATCGAGTAGCACCCATAAAACTGGGCAGTAGCTACCCTTAAGGACACACTCGACCGAGTCAGACCATGACTCGACCGAGTGGGTCCTGTAGCCTAGAAATCCGAGAGCTTTGACACACATTTCGAGCCTCGTCTTTTTTACGACTTTTAGTCGACACGTGTAAAGTCAATCACACGAACCCATTTTTCAAAACCCCTACACTTAGAACAACTTTGATCGATTTTCGACGTGATGAGTTGGGACAAGGCATCGAGACATGGGATCGGGCTACCATCACGCTTAGGTCCTATGTCTCCGTCCTTCTTTTAATACACAACACAATGTGTATTTAATCGGGGTTCGTCCATCTACATAATTCACGGTCTAGTCTATATACGGGTACGTCTCTATCTTTTTTTTTTTTTTTATTCCGTTTGTATATTATTTGTAATTTTTGTATTGGCCGGGTTGTATTTCCGCCCGTGTAACTTGTACGTTATTTACTTTCGAGTTTGTTTATTTACTTGCTTATCGCTTTATAAATGAACCTCGCATGCTAAATTACTCCGACCATATTCAAGATGCATTAAATGACGTAGCTAACCAATAATTCGCATGTTTAGCTAAAAATGTTGTTTGCATATCATTTAGTCATTTTACTAGCGCGCGCACACGAACACGAACGATGTCTTAGTAGAGGCCGCCATGTGCGGGCGGGGTTGGGTGTCCTTAGTGGGCTTCCCAACACGTACCCTCACCCCTTACTCAGAAACTTGGTTTCCGGATGCCCGAAACCGTTGGCGCACGAGAGTCATTCTTTACACGATACCGGTGTAGATGGTATCGGTATCGTAATGCAAAGGGACGGGCCCCATAAACCCTGTATTCGAAGTGGGCCGTACTTTGTGTACAGCCCATGACGACATAGAGTGGGCTCGTATGGTTTCGAATAACCACAAAATTCGGTGGCGACTCCATTTTGACTTAAATTTCGAACCCGAGAACAATCTCACCACCAGATTCATTCGACTACCCAAACCCGCGCGTGGCCGCGTCGGGGTGGACCTACGTCATGTCCACAAATTGGCGACTCCGCTGGGGATACCTGATGTACCACATGTCATCGGGGTTCCTAGGGTGAGACTCGAAGAGAAATCGTTCGTATATTAGTGTGCACGCATTAGTTTAATGATTCATGCATAACCCAAATTTTTGCCCGGGCCGGTTACTTGTGACCGACGTCCCACTATACCGCGGTGCATTCCTACATGGGTGCGCTAAAGACTTCGATGGCGGAACTCGTATGGGTTTTGCGGCATGTCCTAAGACCAACTCGGCTTAGGGAGTCCGTCCTGATTTACGAGAATGCCATCGTTGTTGGTATAGACCCTACTTTGACCGACCGAGACTTAGCGTAATGCATACATAAGCGTCGTTATAATGCTTGTTTGACTACGTGCTACTTGGTTTTCGTGTCATATTTTTCAAAAACCGTCATTTCAAAAAATGCATCTTCCCAAAAATACCAAATTTTGAAAAACCCGAAATACTGTTCGTTTCGGGACCCGTCTTTTCAAAAATATCCAACTTTCAATAATTCGGAATGCCGCCGAAATTTAGGATCAACGATTTGACTCAAAATATCCTTTTTCTCTAGTCGGCATGCTGCCCATTTTAATTCTCGAATTTCCAACACCATTCCGATTTTCTTAATTTTCAAAATTCTAATCTTGGTTTTCGAAATCCCGTTTTCAATTTTCGAACTTTTGGAAATTCGCTCATTTTATATTCAAATTTTCAAACTTTCAACTTTCCAAATAAATCTTCCTTATTATAGGACCTACCGTCTAGCCGTATGTCGGGTCTTTGCATAGTATGTCGAAGGTCTATAGCGTCGAAACTCCGTTGATCCTATATCGCGAGTTTCCCCCCTTTCATGAGTCCGCCTTATTCGTCAAGGCACGACCAACCCGCGTAGGGCATACCCCTACAACGGAAGGTCCGTCCATACACTCGAGTCAAAAGTCGGGGGAAAAGTCTCACGTGGACCTTCCTTCGAACAGGATTAGGCCCACAAAGCCAAAGTCCTAAGGAAGTTATACCACCCATTGAGTCATCCGTCTAGATGTCTTTCTCGAGTCTTTAGTCTTCCTTCTTAGTGTCGCTCGGGATGTACTTTTCCTTCTTTTTCCAAGATCTGGGTTCGGTTTCTGATTACGCGGTGTTCTTACAGACAGGCCACCGGCAACACAACACGCCCGCAGGATGGCTACTTTGAACAGTCTGCAAACCTCTCTGGACGCCATGATCGAGAAGCAAACCGACATCGAAGCCCAACTGACTGAAATGAGGGCTGGTCAAGTGGCCATCGTTGCTCGCCTAGCTACAGTGGAGCAAAGAACTCCTAATGCCGAGGCCACTGGGCCTCTAGCTGAACTGGTCAGCGCAGTACGCCGACTAGAAGAACAAGTCCATTTGGCTGGGAGTAATAATATCCACCGGGAGAATAACCGAGAGTACTCCCCGGTGAGTGACAAACTGCCCGCAAACCTGAACCTTACGGGCTTGCCCATGTTTGAGGGCACTGAAGACCCGTTACTACATGTACGGGCCTTCAAGAAATTCATGGCCATCAAGGGAGTGGATTCGTCCATGTTCAAAAACCTTTTTGCTGCATCTCTTGAAAAACACCCACGGGCCTGGTACTACAGGCTAGACCCGAAGAAGTACCCTACCTGGGATGATGTGGCCACCGAGTTCGCTCGGAATTATGCTGACAACACCGAGATCCAAACCACAATGCGATCTCTGGAGGTTATGGCTCAAGAGCCGAAGGAAGGTTTTACTAAATACCTTCAACGCTGGAGGGCCGAGAGTGTGAAACTGGTCGATAAGCCCAGTGAGAAGACTTTGGTGGAGGTTTTTGTCAAGAACCTCCTCCCCTCTTACCGGGTTCACCTCCGGTACGCTGTCATACCCAATTTCACCACCCTTACTGAAATGGGTATGAGGATCGAAGACGATCTGAGACTGGAAGGCCTCACTAAGGCCGCTAGCAAAGGATACCAAGGGGCTTCTTCCTCCACCACTAAGCCCCAAGCTGCAACTCGCAGCATTTTTGACGCGGTTAATCTACTAGATGCCCCGTCCAAGAAGAACACCCCACCTCGGGTTTTCACGTATATAGGTACCACCTATACCTATGCCTTACAAAGGTTGTCCTCCAAAGGTCTAATCCAACCGATAGGCCCAACTCCTGAAGTTCCGGTCGAGCGACGCTCCAAGAACTACAATGCTCAGGCCTATTTCCAATACCACCGGGGCAATGGGCATGATACCGAAAAATGCTGGAAGCTGAAGCACCTGATCCAGGACTTGATCGAAAGTGGTAAAATCCCGCTACCCGGAGATAAGCCAAGCAACAAGGAGAACCCTTTCAGCTCCCATGCCATCTTTGCCGGGGAGGTGATTGATTGCTCTCACCTTATCTCTCCGTTTATCCCGCAAGTAAACGGGATCTGGTTCGACGACGAGGATGATTTCTACCTCACTAAAGGTGAAACCGTCCCCATTACCCCTGAGCAGATTCGCGAGGCCAAATCCCGAGTCCTAGCCAGCAACCACCTTGGTCGTCCCTATCAATCCACAAGCTCTAGGGACATCCCCATCCCGACAACCATCACCGATCCACTCGGGATGGAAGTCGCCTCTGAGGAGCCTACTGCTGAAACGGCTATTGTGAAGCAACTAAAGAAGACCCGAGTTGACCTCACTATATGGCAACTCTTGGTTAGCTCACAAGAACATCGAGAAGCACTCACTAAGGCTCTCGATAAAGTTAAGATCGAATCTTTGGCTACCCCTGCTGATAGGGGTGTCAACGATCAGAGCCGGCTCGTAGAGCCCTCGGAATCGGCTCGGACAAAGCTCGGCTCAAGCTCGGTCAAAACGAGCTCGAGCCGAGCTTGTTCAAATCTGAGCCGAGCCCGAGCTCAGTAAGGCTCGGCTCAGAAGCTCGTTTGGGCTCGTTTTTTTAGTTTTCTACATTATAAGTTTAATAATTTTAAATTCTAATAATTCAAAATATATGTTTATATGATATTTATAATTATTATACTTTAAAATTTTGTAACAATATTATTTTGTCTTTTAAAAAAATTTATTTTTAGTTATATATATTTATAAAGAGACGAAAAAATATAATGGTAAACGAGCTTGGAACGAGCTCGAGCTTTTTACGAGCCGAGCTCGATCTCCAATTTTTTGAGCTCGACGAGCTTCGAGCCGAGCCCGAGCTCGATTTCAAACTTACGAGCCGAACCCGAGCCCACCCGAGCTCGAGCTCAGATCGGCTCGTTTACACCCCTACCTGCTGAAATGGTAGCCACGGTCCTGCCCCACTTGAAGGGCAAAACCAAGGAAGGAGGCCCGATGATCACTTTCTCTGAAGCCGACCTACCACCGTTTGGGGCCTCTCATAATCTGGCCCTCTACATTACGGTGATCTGCCGAGGGAAATACCTCCCGATGACCCTAGTCGATGACGGGTCCGCGGTGAATGTCCTTCCCTTAAGGACCGCCAAAGCCCTCAGTATCACCGAGGCCGATTATGTCCCGACGGCTCAAACCATCCAAGCCTTTGATGGGAGCCCAAAGACGGTATCTGGGGCCGTGAAGCTAACCATTATAACAGGCCCAGTAGAAAAGGAGCTTGAATTCCATGTGATTGACGTCACCTCATCCTTCAACTTGCTCCTAGGGAGACCGTGGATTCACGCGGTCAAAGCCGTGTCCTCCACCCTCCACCGTAAGATCAAAATGCCTTTGCTCGACAATGTTATTACTTTGGAGGCAACCCCAATGACCGTGGCTAGCTGTAACGCCACGGGCCGCACGGGCCTCTGGGGGTTCGACTTTGTGGGGATGATCGAGGAAGAGTACCTTTTTAGGCCTTACTTCACCACGAGCATTGACACCATGCTCCAAAACCTAGGGTACCTTCCAGGGGCTACCTCTCGACCCGATCTTCCAGCTGGGAAGATCATCGAGGTTCTTAAGGACGAAGACTCTCACTTCGGCCTTGGCTATGCCGCCACTCCAGACAACGTTGTCCGAGCAGGAATTGAAAAGGCCTGCAACATCATTAAGGGTATCCACCTGAGCCCTTACAGCCCACGGTTGTCTGACTACTTCGTCACACCGGTATTCGGGGCTATCCAGGTTGGTCTGTACCAACCCAATGCTGCGCACCTCGGGACCCAATCGGCCCGGGACTGCAACTACATCCCATAGATGTGTTCGCCCTCATCCAATCTGATGAAGCTGATGATGCTGAGCCCCCGCTGGGTCTGCTCTTCGGAGAAGACACCACAGCCCCAACCCCAAAGGAAGACCTGGTCAACCTGATTCTCCGCAGCAACAGGTTTGACCCGACCAAGCTGATCTCGGATGTTGGTTCCGAGACGGGAAACAGGGCCTGGAGGAAGACTGTTAAGTGGGCTGACAGTCAAGGAAGGATCTACAAGCTGATCACCGGAGAGGGAGACATGCCTGAGTCCGAGTCCGAGTCTGAGTCTGAGTCTGAGGTCGAGTCTAGGGAAGTCGGTGCTAGAGTCACTCCTGTAACTCCTCTCCCATTTATCATTCCTGCTCCTGGCACTTCGGGGTCTGTCCCGAGTGCCTTACCAATTCCGCCACTGACCAATGATCAGATGGCTGCTCTCTTTGAGCTGTTTTCCAAATTTTCAATCAATAATAACAACCGTTCTGCTTACGACTTGTCTCTTTTAAATTCTGCTTTCAAAAATGTTTTATGCTATGACATTGAGAAATCCGACGAACAGGTACCCTTACCTCCACATCTGATCGAGCAACTAGAGCAAAGGGAATCCCGGAATCCGGTAATCGAAGAGACCGAGTCCATAAACGTGGGAACAACCTTAGAGCCTCAGATACTTAAGATAGGGTTATCCTTAGATCCCGAGGAGAAGCAACAGTTCATAAACCTCCTCCAAGAATTCAAAGACGTCTTCGCATGGTCCTACAAGGACATGCCGGGGATAGACCGGGAAATAGCCGAGCACTGCATACCAATCAAGGATGGATGCAAACCGGTCAAGCAGAAGCTTCGTCGAATGAGGCCCGAATGGTCTCTCAAGGTAAAAGAAGAAGTCGATAAACAGTTCAAAGCCGGCTTCATACAAGTGTCCGAGTATCCGAACTGGGTTGCAAACATCGTGCCGGTTCCAAAAAAGGACAGTAAGGTGCGGGTATGCGTAGATTTTCGGGATCTTAACAAAGCAAGCCCGAAGGATGATTTTCCGTTACCACACGTCGACATACTGGTGGATAACACGGCCGATCATGCCCTTCTATCATTTATGGACGGGTATGCCGGGTATAATCAGATCAAGATGGCGGAAGAAGATATGAGTAAGACTACCTTCACTACACCATGGGGTACTTACTGCTACACCGTCATGCCATTCGGTCTCATTAATGTCGGGGCCACATACCAAAGGACCGCTACCACTTTACTACACGACATGATGCATAAAGAGGTAGAAGTTTATGTGGACGACATGATCGTCAAATCCAAAGAACGGGACGGTCACATCACCGCCCTAAGAAAATTCTTCACCCGATTGCGCAAATACAACATGAGGCTAAACCCTCAAAAGTGCAGTTTCGGGGTAACATCAGGCAAATTACTGGGTCATATCGTTAGCCAACGAGGTATCGAGGTCGACCCAGCTAAAATCAGAGCCATTACCGAGATGCAAGCTCCTAAAATCGAAAAAGAAATAAGGGGATTTCTCGGGAAAGTCCAGTATATTAGTCGATTCATTTCCAAACTAACCATTGTGTGTGAACCAATTTTCAAGAAACTGAAAATAGGGGAACGGATACTATGGGATGACAAGTGCCAAGCTGCTTTCGACAAGATCAAAGAAATTCTGTCTGCTCCGCCAGTCTTAATGCCGCCTCAACCCGGTTTGCCTCTGTCGTTATACCTAACAACGGCCGAGACAGCCATGGGGGCTATGCTGGCTCAGACGGTTGACTCCGAAGAACTAGCCATCTATTACATCAGCAAGAAGTTTTTAGAGTATGAGTGCAAATATACCATGCTCGAAAAGACGTGCTTGGCTCTAGTCTGGGCCACTAAGAAGCTCCAACACTATATGCTCAGCTACGAGGTCCATGTTCTATCCAAGATGGATCCGATCAAATACCTCTTCGAAAAGCCCATTCTCAATGGCCGAATTTCCAGATGGACTCTAATGCTGGCAGAGTTCGACCTGAAATTTATACCGCTAAAGGCTATTAAGGGAGGGGCGAGTAGTAGCTGAATTTCTCGCCGATAGCCCGATAGCCGAGGAAGGACACACCGACACCTGGTCCTTAGTAGCTGAATTTCTCGCCGATAGCCCGATAGCCGAGGAAGGACACACCGACACCTGGTCCTTCCCAGACGAAGATATTTTCCATACCGATGCTGAAACATGGGATTTATACTTCGATGGAGCATCTAATTTTCGAGGCTTCGGAGTCGGGATCCTCCTAATCTCACCAAAAGGAGAGCATACTCCCGTGTCCATCAAACTAGACTTCGATGTTACCAATAATGCAGCCGAATACGAAGCATGCATTTATGGGCTACAAGCCGCCGCCAATCTGGGGATCACAAATCTTCGGGTACATGGCGATTCCTCCTTGGTCATTAACCAAGCACTTCAAAAATGGAAAACTCGGAATGCTAATCTCGTGGCCTACCAGGCACGAGTAAGGGATCTCGAGAAACAATTCCAAAAGGTGGAGTATATATACTTGCCTCGGGAAGAAAATCAGTTTGCAGATGCACTCTCAAGATTGGCATCTTTACTGAATATTCCCGACCACGTGACAAGTATGCCAATTTGTGTCGAAAGACGGTCCGAGCCGGCATACATTCATGACATTGAAGACATCGAGATAACTGATTCCGAACCTTGCTACCAGGCCGTTTAAAAGTACCTGACAAACGGAGAATATCCTCCTGGGACGGAAGGTCGAGCCAAGAAAGCTTTACGGAGGCTAGCCACCCAATTCATCCGTACTGATGACGGGCAACTGTACAAAAAGACGGCACAGGGGGCTCTTCTCCTTTGTGTTGATAAATATAAGGCCGAAAAAGTTATGGCCGAAGTACATGATGGTGAAAACGGCCCACATATGAATGCTCACATGCTGGTCCGAAAAATCATGAGGCTCGGGTATTACTGGAATACCATGGAAGCTGACTGCCAGTTATATGTCAAACGGTGTCACAACTGTCAAATCTTTGGCAATGTGCAACATATGCCGTCATCTCTGCTTTATACCATGACGTCGCCTTGGCCGTTCTCGACATGGGGTATCGACATAATCGGAAAGATAAATCCCTCCGGTACTGGCGGACACTGTTTCATCTTAGTAGCCATCGACTATTTCATCAAATGGGTCGAAGCTGAGTCGTATCGCATTCTCAATGCTAAACATGTTGCCAAATTTACCCAGAACAAGATAATATGTCGGTATGGAATCCCACATGAATTTATCAGCGATCACGGGACTCATTTCCAAGCTGAGACCGCAGCCCTGCTGACTAAATATAAAATTCAAAGGCACACGTCCTCGCCCTACCGTCTCCAAACGAATGGAGCAGTAGAGGCGGCCAATAAAACAATTGTCACCATACTCAAAAAGATGGCTGATAATTACCGGGACTGGCCCGACAAAATACCTTTTGCCCTGTGGGGATATCGGACGTCAATACGCACCGCAACCGGGGCGACACTGTATTACCTGACTTATGGGATGGAGGCAGTCCAACCAGTTGAATTGGAGGTACCGTCCCTCAGAATTCTGTTAGAAAGTCAAGTACCCGAAGCTGACTGGGTTCGAGCACGGTATGATTCGTTGGTTCTACTAGACGAACGACGGTCCCGTGCCCTCAACAACATCCAAATCTATCAGAAACGGATACAACGGGTCTTCAACAAAAGGGTAAGTCCCAGAAATATTAAAGAAGGAGATCTAGTCCTTAAGTCAGTCCGAGCCTTACTACCGGTTGACCCAAGGGGAAAATTCAAACCCAATTGGGCCGGGCCATATTGGGTAAAGAAGATCCTATCAGGAGGAGCAGTGATGCTAACGGACCTGGACGGGAACGAGTTTGTCAACCCAACCAACCTGGACCAGCTGAAGCGTTACTACCCATAGCCATTTCTCAATGTCATTAGCAAATTTTTAAAATTATTTCACGAAAAACAAGTCAATAAGCTAGAATCATTTATTCTACTGTCACAAAACATCTTGAACCAATAGTCTTGGTGTAATTCGAGATTGCAAATTTACTAAGCTTGAACTACGTTTGGTTTGATTCCGTTAACCGCGGATACGTAGACAGCCCCTCAAAAGGGTACAACCAGTGCAATCGAGAAAAGACAGGAGCGGTTTAATAATAAACTTCCTTTATTAATTATCACAAAAAAAAGAAACCCCGATAAATTCGGGAAAATTACAAAATACAGGAATTCAAGAAATTACAAAAAAAAAAAAAAAGAGCACACGACACTCCAAAATAAATAATAATAATATTTAAATAATAAAAACTAAGGACTCGGTATTTAGGGCATCTTGCCCTTCCCCTTGTCCTTGGCCTCCTTGGCCGTCCATTGACGACGACTTGGAGGAGAGCGTTCCCGAATCACCACAGGAACCTCCGTAGCCCGGACTTGTTTCTTGGAACTCGAGTCCTCATCCACCTCGATAGGCCCAAGTCGGGCCCTCACGGGCTCAGGGAGTCGGTCACGCGGACCTAGTTGGTCCCGGGCCGCCAGCCTCAGCCCAAGTCGTCGTTCCAAATCAGTCTGGGGGCTTAGCCGCCCCCGCGTGCCGCTAGCACCGGCATCTTTAGCTCGAGTCTTAGTATGTGACTTAAGACCCGATTCTAATCGGACTAAGGTAGCAGGGGTCTCTCCCTCATCGAAGAATCCCATGTTGTCCTTGGCCGTCTCCCGACGGACCAGTTCGAAGGCCTCATCGACCTTCAGAGCTTTACGAGCTTCTTCGGACTCCTCAGAAGTCCATTTCTCGTAAGCCCGTGAAACCCAAGCAGATTGGCAAGGGTTGGGAATAGTCCATGTAGGACGAGTGAACCATCTCTGCAACCAGGTGTCGCACATAGCGTCCGTCAATTGGAGCGAGACGCTGATAATGGCTTCAATCTGAGGAATGCGCTGAGACGAACCGAACTGCCTCAGGATGCGGTCCGGGTAAATATGAACTGTCCAGTCAAGGGACAGGATCACCAAGTAACGGGCTTGGTCCCTCCTGGCCAGCCCCGTCAGCTTAGAAAGAAACCACCAAGCGACAGTCCACCTGATTAAGGGGCCACCATGGAACACCAACTCCTCATCCCAGTAAGCTCGGTTTATATGGTGACTTGAGTTTATCCGGCGCCCCGTCGAACTAATTTGGCTACTGCGGTAGTTGGGAATGCTCGGAGGGGGCTCTATAATTGACAGACGTTCCGACAACCAAACCTGCAAAACATATACAAAATCCGTGAGTAACGGAGTGGTCCGCTATAGACCACTCGGTCGAGTACAACACCTGACTCGATCGAGTAAGCCCTCTAAAAGCAGACAGAAGCTCGTCGAGAATGCCACTCGATCGAGTATAACATCTGACTCGATCGAGTAGGCCCTCCAAAGATGGGCAGAAGCACTTCGAAGATGTCAATCGATCGAGTGACATGTCCACTCGATCGAGTGACTTACGGACATCAATATAATCGCGCGAGACAAAAAAAAATGAATGAAAAATTACAAGACGTATACCTGCAGAATACGGGTACTTCCCGTCAGGTGTCGGTCCGGGTCAAGTCGTCTGGCATCCAGACCCATGATGATCTCCCCGGTGGCTAGCCAAGCGGGGCTGTGACCAGTCTCCATCTGGTCAACCACTCCAATTAGCCTGATTTGACCCAGGCATAAGTCAACATACATCATCCCCTCAAAGACGTAGCGGTGCAGCATGCAAAAGGCGAAAGCCCTCCGCCTATGAGAAGGGGTAGCCCTTACATCTTGACTGTTCATAAACCTGTCAGCCAAGTCAAAGAGGGAAACAGTATTTCCCCGCACCATTCGATCTGTCTCAGCGTGAGACAGACCCAGGAAATCCCTCAGCCTCCTTCTCGGGTCCGGGTAGAACGGAGGGATAGCAGGACGAGCGGCAGGGCTCCAACCCCCAATAGCTGCGTTCTCCTCGGGAAGAGGGCATATTTCTCCCCGCGGGAACGCGAAGACGTGATGGGTAGTGTCCCAAAATGACAGGCAGGTGTCCAAAAAGTGTGAATCAATTATCAGACGTCGAAGAGGAAACAGACTGACAATCCCCATTTGGGTCAGTTGAAATTTGTCCTCATCCCGAAAATATTGGGACCAGGCAAAAAGCATCGAAGTATGGTGATCGATACCCATGGCAGGGGTTTGAATCTTCTTGAAAGTCTAAAGGATTTTGAGGAAAAGTAGGAGTTTTTGATTCGAGATACAGTAAGCTGAAGCAGGGAGACCTATATTTATAATAGGAAACCCTAACTGTAACCCTAACTACCATGCCTCCTCAGCAAACCTGGGCCCCAGCATGCGCAGGCCTGATTTAAGACAAGAACCCAGAATAGGAATCAAGTCGTCCCGAGCTTTCCTGGGAATTTCAAAAAAATTCCGAGACAAATTTTGTGATATAAAATTTCGTGATAAAAAAAATCTCTTTCAAAATTTTTGGCTTTTCAAAATCCAGTATTTTCCCCAGCACGAGTCGGTGTTTTGCCTATGTGTTACATGCAACTTGTCATGTGTCAGCATACAGATACACCACAGACTTCAGAAGCAAGTCTCCGCGCAACTACTTCACTCCCCGACGTGAGTCAATATTTATCCCAGAATGCTACAATCAGAGCTGTGATGTATCAGCATATGGATACGCTTACACCTTCAGAGGCAAGTTTAACTCCCCACGGAGCTGCCATCACCAGGACAGGTATGACCCTCTGCTTATGACTGGCGAGCCCTTCACGCTAGTCTACTGGACTATAAACGACCCGACCGGAAGGCTGCCAGGTCGAAATCTGCGATTGGCCAGGTAGCTACTCTGACTTTCGCCTTGTCCAAGCCTCAGTCAGAGTGGATGCTCTGTAGACACCCGCATTTTTCCTGCAAGTGTCTATAGCAGTTCCCAACAAAACACCCGATGATGATCGGACGCAAACGTGACTTAGTATACTCGAATATGGGCTCGGAATCAATAATACCCGACATGGACATTTAACGGAGTACAAATCTCTCAAAACCAACCTCAAATTCAGGCCCAGTGGGTCGTTCCGAGCAAAATAAGACTAATTTGGGCCAAAACCGACACCAAGAATAAAACCCGTCTTTTGGCGACCGGGTCAAAACCCGGTCAAGGACGAATCCGTCACAAAAATCAGCCTAAGAGGACCTTCTAGAAGTTGGCGCCCAAACATAATATTCAAACAAATCAAAGGTCAACTCCTCCCTAAAATAACTCGATTCTCTTCATCCACTCGATCGAGTGGATTGACCCACTCGGTCAAGTGGAGCGTCATTTACCGGATCAGGCCCATTTTCTAGGGCACTCGATCGAGTGCACTAGGGCCACTCGATCGAGTGACCCTAGGTCGTGGGGTAAACTCTATAAATACCCCACGACCCCCTCTCATTTGAAAGAGGATTTTTACCTACATTTACCCTACATTTTCAGCCCTAATTCACCTATACTCTCTACACTACAAGTCCTTAGCAACCCTAAGCAAATACACACAAAAACCGAGTCCTTCGTCCCTCGAAAACCGACGAATCATCCACCCACACACACACACACACCATAACTCGCGTACATCCTCGATACTCCGACGTCCCGTCGCTATTTACGAGTCCATTTTCGAGGTCCTTCACTAAGCATGTACGTTGAGGGTGTCCTAAACCCCATTTCGATCCTTACTACTTCGTTTTTAATTACATTTTCGCATCATCTATATTATATCTATACTAGTATCCTAACACTAACTTTAACATAACACTAACATTTTGTTTCTTGCATACTAACTTTTATTTTTTTCGTTACTAACACACTATCATACCGCGTATACATATATACTAGTACTAAAATTCGGTTTCAAATACGTTTGACTATGATGATCGCCTAAAGTCCGTCTAATCCCTTTACGAGCAACGACGGAGGTGGAGCCCTTTCGAGGAGCCCTGCCCCAATGTACTCAAGGGCGTGACGTGATCGCGATTAATAATAGTTGAACGCATTTGATCTCATTTTTATTAGTACGGAACCCGTTGACACGAAAACCGACATCACATTATCCGAAAGGGTTAGTTTCGATGTCGTGACGTAGAGGGATGCAATTTCGTCACTAATACAAAATTTCTAATCTAGCGAAAACATTTTCATAAAACTCCGATAACGGCATTATAATCGCATGTATACACGATTATAGTACCAGAGGTCAAGTTAAATACATATCGTGCGATATTTGTATTTGATTTGGCCAATCATCGATTTTAAACCAAAAAATAAAACGAGCTGGTACTCGTACAGGGGCTACTCGACCGAGTACGTAGGCTACTCGATCGAGTAGCACCCATAAAACTGGGCAGTAGCTACCCTTAAGGACACACTCGACCGAGTCAGACCATGAATCGACCGAGTGGGTCCTATAGCCCAGAAATCCGAGAGCTTTGACACACATTTCGAGCCTCGTCTTTTTTACGACTTTTAGTCGACACGTGTAAAGTCAATCACGTGAACCCATTTTTCAAAACCCCTACACTTAGAACAACTTTGATCGATTTTTCGACGTGATGAGTTGGGACAAGGCATCTCGACATGGGATCGCGCTAGCATCACGCTTAGGTCCAATGTCTCCGTCCTTCGTTTAATACACAACACAATGTGTATTTAATCGGGGTTCGTCCATCTACATAATTCACGGTCTAGTCTATATACGGGTCCGTCTCTATCTTTTTTATTATTTGTTATTCCGTTTGTATATTATTTGTAATTTTTGTATTGGCCGGGTTGTATTTCCGCCCGTGTAACTTGTACGTTATTTACTTTCGAGTTTGTTTATTTACTTGCTTATCGCTTTATAAATGAACCTCGCATGCTAAATTACTCCGACCATATTCAAGATGCATTAACTGACGTAGCTAACCAATAATTCGCATGTTTAGCTAAAATGCTGTTTGCATATCATTTAGTCATTTAACTAGCGCGCGCACACGAACACGAACGATGTCTTAGTAGAGGCCGCCATGTGCGGGCGGGGTTGGGTGTCCTTAGTGGGCTTCCCAACACGTACCCTCACCCCTTACTCAGAACCTCGGTTTCAGGATGCCCGAAACCGTTGGCGCACGAGAGTCATTCTTTACACGATACCGGTGTAGATGGTATCGGTATCGCAATGCAAAGGGACGGGCCCCATAAACTCTGAAATCAAAGTGGGCCGTACTTTGTGTACAGCCCATGACGACATAGAGTGGGCTCGTATGGTTCCGAATAACCACAAAATTCGGTGGCGACTCCATTTTGACTTAAATTTTGAACCCGAGCACAATCTCACCACGAGATTTATTCGCCTACCCAAACCCGCGCGTGGCCGCGTCGGGGTGGACCTACGTCATGTCCACACTTATACTAATTATATTATCGATATTACAGATGCGATAATTAAATAAAATAAAAAGAAGAAAAGGAAGACGACGAGAGGAAAAGAAGAAGGGAAGAATAGGGTTTTGCACCCTCAACCTACATGTTCTTGTCTCGGATAGGACTCGTAGTCGTGGCTTTTACACGGGAGTTTCGAGGTCTATGGAGGTTGAGTTGTGGTGGCTTAGGTTTGCCTCCTAAGTACTAGGGTTAGGGCTTGAGTGTAGTATTAGGGTTTGATTAGGGTTGTGAAGTGTGTAGAGTTTGTCAAGTGTATGTGAGATTAGGGTTGCCAAAAAAGTTTTCTTGAATGTGTGTTGCATGGGGAGTTTATATAGGCAAGGCCAAACACCCCGGCTAGGGTTACTCGACCGAGTAACCAGTTGACTCGGTCGAGTGGACCGGTGTGCCTGCAGTCGGGCCTGAAACAGGCCCACTCGATCGAATGGATGGGGCACTCGATCGAATGGATGGGGCACTCGATCGAGTGGCCCAACTGGGTCGCGCGGGTCTCTCGTTTTGGACCCTGAGTTGGATGTCTTGTGGGTTTTGTGTTTGAATTGGACTTTTGTGTTTGAGTGGTTGTTTTGATGTGTCTCGGAAACGACTTTGACCAGGGTTGATGATGGTGGGATTTGTCGTGGATCCCACCGATCAAATAAAAACCAACCGATCCTAGTGGGTAGCTAGGGCAAGTCGGGTCGAATCCACGGGGACGGTAAGAGGCGTCTAGACTAAGGTCACCCAAATACAAGACTCGATCAATGAACTAGGCTAAACTAGAATGATAAGAAGGGGAGAAGGCTAAGGCTATGACTACGGTAACGGAGAGAACAACTAAGGAAAACGGGCTAGGATTAGGTCGGGTTCAAAGGGGCAACGAAATGGTCAAGGAAGAGCTAGGGTGAAGGGGTAGTCGGGTTATCTAGGTGTAGTCCGGGCTCTCGCTACTTAGACCAACCTAGAGGTTCCACCTAAACCCCATCTCGGTGACACACATGACAAACGGGGCTACTAGCGTGTTATCGTGGCCTATGTCGCATCTGGGCTCTCGCTACTTAGACCGACCTAGGGGTCATCCTCACCGGGCTCTCGCTACTTAGTGAGGGAACCAAACCCACAAGCAAACTATTACCCACAAGAGAAAAGCAAGAAAGACAAGTATTTGCAACTACTAGTCACTCAAGCATTTCAACAAACATGTAATATCCATCAAACCAAGAGGAAACCCAAATCTTCCACCAACATCTTCAACAAACCTTTAATCATCCAATTAACACCCTAATCACCCTACTAACCTTAGCAAGAATCTACTCAAACATAATCAAACTACAACTAACAAGATCAAGAGGAATCAACATAAGAATCCAAACATACATAATGGAAAACAAGGATAAACAACAAACAATGAATAAAGATGAGAACTTAATAAACGATAAAGGATTAAGAGTAAAAGGAGAAGAAGATTGTACCAAACTACAAAGGAAATGGAAAAGGAGAACACTTGCATAGAAGAAAACCCAAATAATTCCACAAAGGTTGTCAATCTTGGATAGATTCTTCAAGAAATCCCTTAATACAAGTACTAAACTAAGATTAAGGACTAATTACCGACTAATCTACTCTAATCTAAGCTAATCTAACCTAAAATAGTCTAGGGTTTAGTGGGAAGTGAAGAACATAACCTTACATTACAAGAGGGAGATGAAACAATGCATTCACGGGCTGTATCTGACCCTTCCCGGTCGGGAAGGATTGGTCCCGGTCGGGAAGGACCGGTCCCGGTCGGGAAGGACCGGTCCCGGTCGGGAAGGACCCTTCCCGGTCGGGAAGGACCCAATACAGCAGCTCCTATTTTGTGCACTTCATCCCGGACGGGTTGAGGCCATACCCGTCGAGGATGAGTCTTGTAGGCCTCCAATATGATCTTTAAGGTTCCTCCTTGCTTCATATGGGCTTCTCATTGATTCTCGGGACTTGGGATTGGGTCTCGGAGGCTCGGGATTGGGTCCCAAGGTCTCGGGGTCGAATCCAAGGCATCGAGTGATCGTTCTTTCACTTCGAGGGCTCCGAAAAGTGTATGTATTGAGTCGGAATCGCTCCAACTCTTCATGAATGGTCTCGGGAACCTAAAACGAACTAAAGGAAGCATAAGTAACCCACAAACCGCTCCCAAGGAGCGATTCCACAAGGAAAATGGGACCAAAACACTATGAAATAGGCACTACAAACTACACTTATCAGTTGACCCAATCGCTAAAAGTCGGTTTTATTTCCGGTGTCGGTTTTGGACCAAATTAGTCTTGTTTGACTGGGAACAGTCCGCTGGGCCGGAATTTGAGGCCAGTTTTGTGAGATTTGTACTCCATAAGTGCTTTAGCCAACAACTAATGGATTTGAGCCCATATCCGAGCGCGTAGAAACACGTTAGCGTTCGATCATCATCGGGTGTTTTTTGGAAACTACCATAGACACCTGGCAGTCAAAATGCGGGTGTCTACAGAGCCCCCACTCTGACTGAGGCTTGAACAAGGCGAAAGTCAGAGTAGCCACCAGGCCAATCGAGGATTGAAACATGGCGGACTTCCGGTCGGGTCGTTTATAGTCCATTAAACTCGCGTGAAGGGCTCGCCTGCCATAAGCTAGGAGTCATACCTGAGCTGATGACGATAACTCCATGGGGAATTGGACTTGTCGCATAAGCCCTGGGTGCGCCTGTATGTAGGCCCATCCCGTGCTATTCCGGGAAAATGCCACCTAGGGCCTTCCGCTGGGGAGGTAAAGTGGGTTGTAGGTTCCTGCTTGAGTCGTACCTGTATAAGTCACATAAAATGCATGCAACACGTAGGTAGTAAAATGATTCGCGCTGGGGAAAATGTCTTTTTGAAATTTTGAAAGCATGAATTTTTGAAAATTTTTAAATTGGCAATTTTTGAAATTTTTGACTCCTAAAGAAATTAGGAAAGTTCGGGATGAATATTTTGTGCTAGTATCGGGACTAGGCTTGTGGTTGGTTCCGTTTAGGATTAGGAAACTGTTGTGATATGGAAAGAGGGTTGTATTTTAATGCTATAAATACCCCTTCTATGCATTGATTTTTCCTCACAAATTCCTCCACAAGTCCTCCCTTCTCCAAAGAAAGACCTCTTATTCTTCTCAAGAAAAAAAGGCATGGTAATCGACAGGTTAACTGTGATGCTGCAGGAATGGTCCCGTCGTTTTAGGGACGGGGATAGAGTGGCTTTGAATCAGACGGGTATTAGTCAACTGTATACATTCCGTCAGATGCAAGTTGATCGCCACTTTCTGGATGCCTGCTTGTCTTACTGGGACGACATATATCATGTCTTTGCTTTCCCCCGGGGCGAAGTCTGCCCTTTACCTTAGGAGATTGCAGCTATAGGAGGATGGAACCCGGTACTCCGTCCCGCTGTCCCGTACTCGATCTATGACCCAAGGAGGAAGCTTCGAGAATTTCTAGGGCTTTCTCACAACGAGGTATCCCGTATGATGGAGGGTGATAATATTTCTCTGATCGACTTGGCTGAGAAATTTATGAATCCTCTTGATGTTCGGGTCAGACCGGCTTACAGCCGTAGGGCTTTTTCTTTCTGCATGCTCCATGTTTATGCTTTTGAGGGTCACATGGATTTGCTATCATGCATGGGAAACACCCGTCTTTTGACCGTAGTGGACTTGATGGAGACTGAACACAGCCCGGCTTGGCTAATCACGGGCGAAATCATCAAAGGATTGGATAATCGCAAGAGGGATTCATCGGTCCGTCTCACTGGAAGTACCCGTTTGCTGCAAGTATGTTACTTTGCATTTTATTTTTCCCAATTTCTTGATTTTTGATTTTTTTTTGCAACTTTTGCTACAGCGGTGGGCACTCGACCGAGTCACCCTGGCACTCGACCGAGTGCCCTCGTAAAAACCTCCTGATCTGCTCTCAGAGGTACCACTCAATCGAGTCACCCTGGCACTCGATCGAGTGCCCTCGTAAAAGCTCCCTGTTTGTGTTCAGGGGTACCACTCGATCGAGTGTCCCAGGCACTCAACCGAGTATCCTTAGGCGGACGCCTATTTCGCCTCGAGAACTCATGTTTTTGTTTCTTTTCTTCAGATTTGGCTATATGAGAGGCTATCAGTGATAGATCTTCCTCTTAATGCGAGCAACTACCGTCATAACCAGGTGATGACGAGGAGGCGGGCCATTGACTTTTCTCGTCAGATTACGCAAAAGTACTGGGACGAGGTGTTGTCTTTTCACAGCGGCCCGTTAATTCGATGGGTAGTACCATGGTGGCCCATCTACCTTTGGACCGCCTTGGACCCGAGGGATAGAGCCCGTTATCAGGTAATACTATCTTTCAGGCAGACGGTTCATCTCTACCCGGATCGCATACTAAGGCAGTATGGATGGACTCAGCGAATCCCAGAATTTGAAGCAGTTGTGAGTGACCCTACCCAATTGACCGATGTAATGTGCGACAATTGGATGCAAAGATGGTATACCCGGCACACTTGGCCTGTCACCAAATCTTGTCACTCGACTTAGGTTTCAAGCTCTTACATGAAGTGGACTAAAGAGGGTGATGCTAAAGCCCGAGCTGCTCTGAAGGTTGATGAGGCTTTTGACCTGCTGCGAAGGGAGCAAGCTAAGGATAACAGGGGATTCTTTGACGAAGGTGACACCCCGGCTACTATGGTCCGATTAATGTCAGGCCAAAAGATGAAGGCCAAGACTCAAGCTAGAGGGTCCGGTGCTAAAGGTGCTTAGGGGGGAGTGAGCCCCCAGACTGACCTGGAAAGGAGACTGGGCCTGAGACTAGCCGTGCAGGACCGACTTGGCCCACGGGATAGACTACCCGAGCACGTGCGGGCTCAAATTGGACCAAAGACTGTGGTAGAAGACCCACCGTCCAAGAAACGGGTTCGAGCTAAGGAGGTTCCCCTCCTGATTCGGGAACGTTCTTCCCCGCCCCGGCGCCCTCGGGCTCCACACGACCCAAAGGATAAAGGAAAGGGCAAGATGCCCGGATATTAGTCTCCTTGTTCTTATTATTTGAGTATTATTATTATTTTTTTGGTGTGATTTTTTTTTTTGTAATTCCCGAGTTTATCGGTTTTTTTAGATAAAGACGTATTAATGAATACCATTCCCGTCTTTTCGTTTATTGCAGTGGTTGTACCCTTTTGAGGGGTTGCCTACGTATCCGCAATTAGTGGAATCAAACCAAACGTAGTTCAAAATTGACTTGATTTTTTTTTTGCAATTTTTGAAATACATCAAGACTATTAGTTCAAGATGTGCGACAGTAGAATAATTAATTCTAACTTATTGACTTGTCTATAATTTTTGAAAATTTATAAAAAGACAAATTTTTTATAAATTTTTGCAAATGACATTGAGATGGGGTTTAAGGGTAGTAGCGCTTCAACTGGTCCAAGTTGGTCGGGTTGACGAACTCGTTCCCGTCCAGGTCTGTCAGCATCACCGCTCCTCCTGATAGGACCTTCTTGACTAAGTATGGCCCAGCCTAATTGGGTTTGAATTTTCCCCTTGGGTCAACCGGCAGTAAGGCACGAACCGATTTTAGGACCAAATCCCCCTCTTTGATGTTTCTGGGCCTAACCCTCTTGTTGAAAGCCCGTTGGATCCTCTTTTGATATATTTGGATATTGTTCAGAGCCCGGGACCGCCGTTCGTCTAAGAGTACTAGCGAGTCATATCGGGCTTGGACCCAGTCTGCTTCAAGTACTTGACTTTCAAGTAAAATCCTGAGGGATGGTACTTCTAGCTCGACCGGTTGGACTGCTTCCATTCATTATGTCAGGTAATATGGAGTCGCTCCGGTCGCGGTGCGAATTGACGTTCGGTACCCCCACAAAGCGAAGGGTATTTTGTCGGGCCAGTCCCGATAATTCTCGGCCATCTTTTTAAGTATGGTGACAATTGTTTTATTGCCCGCTTCTACCCCTCCATTCGTTTGAGGTCGGTAAGGCGAAGATGTATGCCTCTGAATTTTATATTTTGCCAGCAATGCGGCAGTTTCAGCTTGAAAGTGGGTCCCGTGATCGCTAATAAGTTCATGAGGGATCCCATACCATCATATGATCTTGTTTTGGATAAATTTGGCCACGTGCTTGGCGTTCAAGACACGGTATGACTCGACTTCGACCCATTTGGTGAAGTAGTCGATGGCCACTAGAATGAAGCAATGACCTCCCGTCCCGGAAGGATGCACCTTTCCAATTATATCAATACCCCATGTCGAAAATGGCCATGGTGATGTCATGGTATATAACAGGGAAGATGGCATATGCTGTACATTGGCAAAGATCTGACAGTTATGGCAGTGTTTGACATATAACTGACAGTCTGTTTCCATGGTGTTCCAATAATACCCGAGCCTCATGATTTTTCGGGCTAGCATATGGGCATTCATATGCGGACCGTTTTCACCAACGTGTACCTCGGCCATTACCTTTTCAGCTTGTACTTTGTCGATACACAGGAGGAGAGCCCCCCGTGCCGTCTTTTTGTATAACTGCCCGTCATCCGTGCGAACAAATTGGGTTGCCAATCTTCGCAAGGCTTTCTTGGTCCGGTTTTCGGTTCCCGGGGGATACTCTCCCGTTGCCAAGTAGGTTAATACTGACTGATACCATGGTTCCGGGTCGGTTAGCTCGATGTCTTGGATGGCATGGATGTAGGCCGGCTAGGACCATCTTTTGACACAGATCGGCATGCTGGTCAGGTGATCCGAGATGTTCAGTAAAGATGCTAATTTGGAAAGTGCATCTGCAAACTGATTTTCTTCCCGGGGCAGATGAATGTATTCCACCTTTTGGAATTGTTTCTCATGAACCCTTACCCGTGCTTGGTAAGCCACGAGATTGGCGTTCCGAGTTTTCCATTTTTGGAGCGCTTGATTGATGACCAATGACGAATCACCGTGGACCCGGAGATTTGTTACCCCTAAATCGGTGGCGGCTTGCAACCCGTGAATGCATGCTTCGTATTCGGCTGCGTTGTTGGTCACGTCAAAGTCCAATTTGATGGATAAGGGAGTGTGTTCCCCTCGTGGTGAGATTAACAGAATCCCGACCCCGAATCCTCGAAAGTTGGATGCTCCATAAAAATACAAATCCCATGTTTCGGTGTCAGTATGGAATATGTCTTCATCAGGAAAGGCCCAAGTATCGGTGTGGCCCTCTTCGGATATTGGGCTATCGGCGAGAAATTCTGCCACTACCCGGCCTTTGATGGCTTTCAATGGTACGAACTTGAGGTCAAACTCAGATAACATTAAAGTCCATCTGGACATCCTGCCATTGAGGATGGGCTTCTCGAACAGGTACTTGATAGGATCCATTTTGGATAATACATGTACCTCGTGACTAAGCATGTAATGTCGGAGCTTTTTAGTGGCCCAAACCAGAGCTAGGCACGTCTTTTCGAGCAGCTGCGGGTGTGGGCTTGCTCATAGATGAACTTGCCCCTTGATAGCCTTTGGTAGAGGCCTCAGTCAGGCTCTCTAACCTTAGGTCGTCTTCTATTCTTGTGCCCATTTCAGTGAGGGCGGTGAAGTTAGGGATGATAGCATACCGGAGATGGACCCGGTAGGATGGGAGGAGGTTCTTGACAAAAGCCTCCACTAGGACCTTCTCACTGGGCTTGTCGCCCAGCTTCACACTCTCGACCCGCCATCTTTGCAAATATTTTGTGAACCCTTCTTTGGGCTCTTGGTCCATCACCTCCAGAGTACGCATTGTAGTCTGGATTTCAGAATTGTCGGCGTAATTCCGAGCAAATTCGGTCACCACATCATCCTAAGTCTTATATTTCTTGGGGTCAAGCCTATAGAACCTGGCCTTAGGGTGCTTCTCGAGAGAGGAAGGGAATAAGTGCTTGAACATGGCGGATTTTACCCCCTTTACCACCATAAAGTCTTTGAAAGCCCGGATATGATGGACCGGGTCTTCAGTACCCTCAAACATCGGAATTCTCGTAAGGTTGAGGTTAGCAGGCAGCTCGTCATTCAAAGGTGAATAGGAACGAGCATTTTCGGTGTGGATCGAGTTGTTCGTCGACAGGTGAACTTGTTCTTCGAACCTGCGAACAACGCTGATAAATTCAGCTATGGGCCCAGCGGTCTCTGACCCGTCAGCAAGGGCCGTCTTTTCTACGACGCTCAAACGGGTGTCTAACGTTGCTTGGTTAGCCTGGATGGTGGTCAGTTGAGTCTTGATCTTGGCCAACGCGTCCTTGAGTTGATCCATTTGACGTTGATGTCTGGTTTCGGGTGGCCTGTATGTAAGAACACCGCGTAATCAGAAACTAGCTCGAATCCCGGAATAGAAAGTACATCCCGAACAAGACTAAAAAGGAAATGACTCGAAAAGACACCTAGACGGGTGACTTGTGAAAAGTGGACCTTCCTTAGGATTCGGCGGGTGGGCCTAGTCCTATTCGAAGGAAGGTTCACGTGAGACATCCCCAGACTTTTGACTCGATTGTGTAAACGGGCCCTCCTTTGTAGGTGTTTGTCCTACGTAGGTGGGCCTTGCCTTAGTCTAATAAGGCAGACTGGGATAGGAAAGAAACTTGTGATGTAAAATCGACAGAGTTTCGACGCTAAAGACCTTGACAACTTACGACACGACCTGACACTGCTAAAAACGGGGAGTCCTAAGAAGAGGAAGGTTTTTTGAAAAATGGATTGTTTTTGAAAATCCGAGAAATCTCGGAGGAGGGCCCAACTTTTCGAAAAAGAAACGGAAAGATGTATTGGGCCACGGGTTTTGAAAGTTCGAAAGTAATTTCGAGTTTTGAAATGGGCAGCATACCGGCTAGAAAATAGGCTATTTTGAGTAAAATCATAAGTCCTAAATTCGGTATGCGACCCGGGTTTTGAAAATTGAATATCTTGAAAAAGATGTATTTTTGAAATGTTGACGTATTTTTGGAAAACGACACGGAAACCAAGTAGCATGTAGTCAGGCAAGCATTATAACGACGCCATGTATGCTCTACACTAAGTCTCGGTCGGTCTAGAGGGTCTATACCAGTGTACATAGTCTAGACATTGATCGGGACGGACTCTCTAAGTCGAGTTGAACTTAGAACATGCCGCGAAACCCACTCGAATCGACTATGGACACCTTTTGACATATCCATGTTGGAGTACATCAACGGTATAGTGGGACGTCGGTCACCAGTACCGGACCGGGAAAATATGGGTTATGCATGAACCGTAAAACTAAAACGCGTATTGTACTAGTCAAACAATTTTTATTCAAGTCTCACCCTGAGGATGCCGATGGTAAGTCACGCATCAGTTAATCCCTAGCGGAGTCGCCAAATTGTGGACATGACATAGGTCCACCCAGACGCGGCCACGCGCGGGTTTGGGTAGGCGAATGAATCTCGATATGAGAATGGATCGAATTGAAATTTAAATCTATGTGGAGTCGCCACCGAACTTTGTGGGAGTTCGGGCCCGTTCGAACCCACTCTATGTCGTAGTGGGTCGTATACGAAATACGGCCCATTTCCGATGTCATAGTTTATTGGGCTCGTCCCTTTGCATTTGATACCAATACCGACATTATCGGATATCGTGTATTGAATGACTCTCGTGCGCCAACGGTTTCGGGCATCCGGAAACCGAGGTTCTGAGTAAGGGGTGAAGGTACGTGTTGGGAAGCCCACAAAGGACACCCAACCCCGCCCGCACTAGCGGCCTCTACTAAGATCTCGAATGACTTTCTAATACGTGCGTTAGTTAAATGGTGAAAATGCTTATGCAAACATTGTTTTCCTAAGCATGCGAGAAATTGAAAAAGGGTTTCTATGTCAATTTAATGCAACTAAAATATTAACGTCCAAGTTGTATTTTAGCATGCGGGTTCATTTTAGTACGTTAAAACAAACGAGAATTAAATCGACAAAAGAACGGTTAGTAACAATGTAATGATAATAACGGTTCGCACATTATTGAATGAGATGAGATGATGCAAATACGATGACGTATGGTCTTGAAAAGATGTTTCACGTGATTAATTAGGCACGTGTTGACCTAAGTCACAAAAAACAGTTAACGAGGCTCGAATGCTATTGTAGGACTCACGGTTTAACGTGATAAAGGGCCACTCGACCGAGTCATTGTGGGACTCGACCGAGTGGACCGCTGAAAAATGTTCTGTCCGGATTTGATGACCCTACTCGACCGAGTTATTGACCAACTCGACCGAGTACGTTGCCACTCGACCGAGTCACTATGAGACTCGACCGAGAGGAGGTCGAAAAAGACATTCTGTTTCGGTTTTTGTGATGTAACTCGATCGAGTGGCATAGGCACTCGGTCGAGTGGCACCTGTACGAACCAGGTTCGTTTGCAATTTTGTATCGATCTCGAAATTGCTTTTGATTTTGACGATTTGATGAATTGGGCATAAATATTGTTGAATTTATACTCGTTTCTGAACTTGAATACTCGTTGTATCCCATATTCGATTATTGAATCGATATGGAATACTAGAATGAAAATAAAAGAAAATTGCTTTAAGTCGTCTTAAATTAACTACCGCGATATGAATAGATTTCTCCGCGTTTAATAATGTCGTAATTCTAACAAATTGTATGACGATTATTTTAGCATCAACGAAAAATCGCATTAATTAATTCACTTGACTAGATTGCTAGATTCGACATCCAATTATGGAATTGGTATCGAATCTAAAAGATCGACGCTTTGCTTGAATCGAAATACTTGATTCCCTCGGCTTTTCCGACATCGTAATGAATCCTTGAGATTATGTGATGTCGGATCCGCGTCAACGGGTTTCGACCCTTATTAAATAAAATACTTGTTTTGGAAAATCGACGTGAATATGCGATGCAAACGAAAATAAACGAACTATTGTTTAGGTTGACTCGTTTCAATAATCAAGCGATCGGGGTGATGGGATAAGCGACCGGCAACGCTGTGTGCAGTACCATTGTATATTCGGGTTTTCTTATCCCACCATCACTCACACTCGACACAAATTCACGAGTATTTTAATGTCTTATACTAATTATATTATCGATATTACAGATGCGATAATAAAATAAAATAAAAAGAAGAAAAGGAAGAGGAAGACGATGAGAGGAAAAGAAGAAGGGAAGAATAGGGTTTTGCACCCTCAACCTACATGTTCTTGTCTCGGATAGGACTCATGGTCGTGGCTTTTACACGGGAGTTTCGAGGTCTATGGAGGTTGAGTTGTGGTGGTTTAGGTTTGCCTCCTAAGTACTAGGGTTAGGGCTTGAGTGTAGGATTAGGGTTTGATTAGGGTTGTGAAGTGTGTAGAGTTTGTCAAGTGTGTGTGAGATTAGGGTTGCCAAAAAAGTTTTCTTGAATGTGTGTTGCATGGGGTGTGTATGTAGGCAAGGCCAAACACCCCGGCTAGGGTTACTCGACCGAGTAACCAGCTGACTCGGTCGAGTGGCCCGGTGTGCCTGCAGTCGGGCCTGAAACAAGCCCACTCGATCGAGTGGATGGGGCACTCGATCGAGTGGCCCAACTGGGTCGCGCGGGTCTCTCGTTTTGGACCCTGAGTTGGATGTCTTGTGGGTTTTGTGTTTGAATTGGACTTTTGTGTTTGAGTGGTTGTTTTGATGTGTCTCGGAAACGACTTTGACCAGGGTTGACTCAATCGCTAAAAGTCGGTTTTATTTCCGGTGTCGGTTTTGGCCCAAATTAGTCTTGTTTGACTCGGAACGGTCCGCTGGGCCTGAATTTGAGGCCAGTTTTGTGAGATTTGTACTCCATAAGTGCTTTAGCCAACAACTAATGGATTTGAGCCCGTATCCGAGAGCGTAGAAACACGTTAGCGTCCGATCATCATCGGGTGTTTTTTGGAAACTACCATAGACACCTTGCAGTCAAAATGCGGGTGTCTACAACAGCCCAGCACAGACTAAAACGGAGACAAATGAGGCTTAACGTTCGATATACACGAATCACACACCCTTTTAAGACAAGCAAAATAACAATGGCAAAACAATTAACTAATCGATGAAGCACGCCCGTTACAAAAAACGATAATGAAACAAGCATAAAAGCCGCACTTAACGTGAACGCTGCACCCGAACACGTGATAAAGCAACCCAAACCGAACCAATCTAAGCAAACTCTGAATAAATCCCAAATGCATAACAAACCAAAACAAAGCAAAAACAAACCCGAACAAAATAAGACAAGATCGCAAAACAATAGTCACTTAACTAAAACAAATAAACAACAATAATTTTTACCTAACGGTTCTTAGTTATCCGAGAGGCATTGGAGTTTGATACCTCCACGGCAATATTTTCAAAATTGCTGGAAAAATAATTTTTTTAGGTAAGACGAAACATTTTAACGATAAATCGTAATTTTGTCCAAAAATCATTACTACTAATTAAAGACTTTAATAAATAGTACAAAAATTACGTAAAATAGCTAAAATATATTTTTGGACATTCTGTCCAGAAAAGAAATATTTCCAGAATCCTTAAACTCGGTTTTTAATGGGTTTTCTCGTTAATCGTCTAATCTCTACAATAACGAGTAATAAAAATAGTAATTACAAAACGATTTAAGTTTTAATATCCAAAAACTATTATTAAATTTAAAAATAATTAGTTTCCAGAAACTACTATTTTTTTCAGATTTCCAAAATTCTAGATTTATGCAAAAGACCAAAAATCGAGAATTTAAACGACAAACACGGTTTTAACGATAAACGATGATTTAAATTCAGAAAATCAGTTTTCATCAGAAATATTTCCCACGTCAAATTTCATATTAAAATAAAATGTTTAAGTGCTAGAAATAAAAATCGGCTTTTAATCATTTTTGTTCGTAAACGGTAATAATTCAATAATCGATAACTAAAATATCAGAAAAATATTAAATTATTAAAAATCATCAAAAACTTCATTTTTTATAGAATATAATCATATATTACAAGTTTAGGCCGAATATTACGATTTTACAAATTAGTATAACAATTTAATCGTCAATCTCGTAAAAGCGATAAAAATACCGAAACATGCAAATTTTCAACTTTTAAAATTTTTCCAGATTATATGACATACATATATTGTGAAAAATGAAATATAAAAATATACATGTGTGGACATGACATAGGTCCACCCCGACGCGGCCACGCGCGGGTTTGGGGAGGCGAATGAATCTCCATATGAGAATGGATCGAATTGAAATTTAAATCGAAGTGGAGTCGCCACCGAACTTTGTGGGAGTTCGGGCCCATTCGAGCCCACTCTATGTCGTAGTGGGCCGTGTACAAAATACGACCCATTTCTGATGTCAGAGTTTATTGGGCTCGTCCCTTTGCATTTGATACCGATACCGACATTATCGGATATCGTGTATTGAATGACTCTCGTGCGCCAACGGTTTCGGGCATCCGGAAACAGAGGCTCTGGGTAAGGGGTGAGGGTACGTGTTGGGAAGCCCACAAAGGACACACAACCCCGCCCGCACATTGGCGGCCTCTACTAGGATATCGAATGACTTTTTAATACGTGCGCTAGTTGAACGGGAAAATGATATGCAAACATTATTTTCCTTAAACATGCAAGAAATTGAAGGGGTTTCTATGTCGATTTAATGCAACTAATTCTAACGTCGAAGTTAAATTTAGCATGCGAAGGTTCATTTTGTACAATAAAATAAACAATGAAAATCAACCACAAAAACAACAAACTTGTTAGTAACGGTATAACGATAATAACGGTTTGCTGGGAGTATAGAATGATGTAGATATGATGATGCATGGTTTGAAAAAGTGATGTTTCACGTGATAGATTAGACACGTGTTGACCTAAGTCATAGAAAAAAGGTTTTATCGAGACTAGAAAAAGGATGTGAGACTCACGGTATTGTCGTGACAAGGCCACTCGATCGAGTCATTGAAGGACTCGACCGAGTGGTCCTCGGGAAAGGCTCATGTCTCGTGTTTCGGACCCTACTCGGTTGAGTTATTGACGAACTCGACCGAGTACACTGCCACTCGATCGAGTCATTGCGAGACTCGCCCGAGTGGAGGTCGGAAAACATTATGTCTCGGTTTTAGGGATGTCACTCGATCGAGTGGGCTATGGCACTCGGTCGAGTGACACTTGTACGAACCATGGTTCGTTTCGGCTTTGCTTTTTGACTTTAGTAATTCGATGAATTGGGCATAAATATGGTATAATTTATGTCCAATTTATATTTATGATTCTCGTCGTGTCCGATATCTGCTTATTGAACCGGTATCGAATACTAGAGCGAAATTTGATGAAAAAAGCTATAAGTCGTTTTAAGTTAACTAACACGATATAAATTTTCTCCGCGTTTATTAATGTCATAATTAATTCAATTGAATTAGAGGACATCTATATTAGCATCAACGAAAATCGTGTTAATTAACGTATTTGACTAAATCATTAGATTCAACATCCAATTATGGAATTGGTATCGAATCTATTAGATCGATACTTGAATTAAAACTCGACTTGATTCCCTCCGCATCCCGACACCATAATTAATTCTTGCGAATTTTTTGATGTCGGATCTGCATCAACGGGTTTCGACCCTTATTAAAAAAGTACTCGTTTTGAAAATAGTTTGTAATTGATGAAATATGTGATTGAATGATGCGAACGAAATAAAAGAATTATTGTTTAAGTTGACTTGTTTCAATAATCAAGTGATCGGGGTGATGGGATAAGCGACCGGCAACGCTGACTGCAATACTCTTGTATATTCGGGTTTCCTTATCCCACAATCACTCACACTCGACACAAATTCACAAGTATTTTAATGCTTTTAATACTAGCGATATTAACGATATTACAACGCGAATAAAGACGATAAATAATAAAAAACAGGACGACGACGACAATATAGACGACACGCGAAGGGAAGAAGAAAGAGAAAAGAGAAGAAAGGGATTTGGCACCCTCAACCTACATGTTCTTGTTCTTGGACGGGACTCGTAGTTGTGGCTTGCACGGGAGTATCGAGATGTAAGCTGAGTTGTGGTGGTTTAGGGTTTGCCTCCTAAGTACTAGGGTTAGGGCCTGAGTGTATAGGATTAGGGTTTGATTAGGGTAAAAAGATTTTGATTACGGTTTTTAGATGATGAAAATTTGTGAAAAGGTGAGTGCATGGGTGTGTTTATATAGGCTAGGCTATGCACACCCGGCTAGGGTTACTCGACCGAGTAGCCCCTTGACTCGGTCGAGTGGCCCAAACGTCAGCATCCGGGCTCGAATAAGAGCCCACTCGATCGAGTGGGCTGAGCACTCGATCGAGTGGGTCAGCTGGGTCGCGCGGGTCCAATGTTTTGGACCTTGAGATGGGGTTTTGTATTTGGGCTGAGTTTTTTGATGTTTGCGTGGCTGTTTTGTGTGTGTCTCGGAAACGACTTTGACCGAGGTTGACCCAATCGTAAAAAGTCGGTTTTATTTCCGGTGTCGGTTTTGACCCAAATTAGTCTTGTTTGACTGAAAACGACCCACTGGGCCTGAATTTGAGGTCAGTTTTGTGAGATTTGTACTCCGTAAGTGCTTAAGCCAAAAACTAATGATTTTGAGCCCACATCCGAGCGCGTAGAAACACGTTAGCATCCGATCATCATCGGGTGTTTTTTGGAAACTACCATAGACACCTGGCAGTCAAAATGTGGGTGTCTACAACATGCAATTACACGAATAAAATCACGAAATACCGAGTAACATCGACGTTACCTCTATTCCAAATCGGAACCGATAATATACTCATCGGCCTCGGGATCGTCCACAAATCCTTAACGAAAGGATCGGAATAAGGATTAATTTGATGATAAAGATGAGACGATTATGACTCGAAAATGAAGCAAAATTAGGCCTTGAAAAACCATAAATGCCACGGCCAAAGGAAAGGAGAAGAAAATAGGGTGTTGAATGATTTTTATGAGAAATGAATGTAAAAGAGTTGGGAGGTTTCTAAAGGTTAAATGAGAATAAATAAGCTGATGAATCCAATGTAGTATCATTCAAGGTAGCTGACCAAAGAGGATAAGAAGGAGTATAATGGGTTTGCTCATTAAGCCATGGTTAAATGCAGAAAAAGAATCCTATGCAACAACATTTAACGTAATGAAATAAGACGTATTATAAAACATAGTAAGAGTGTGACAAAAAGATGTATCGGTCTAAAACATGGGGAGAAAGGTCCCAAATAATTTCTAAGTTGACAAAAAGAAGAATCATAAAATAGTTAAAGGCATTTCAAAACAATTCGAGTAAACCTCGCGTAAGAAAATAATTATTTACGAAACTTCGTAATAACATTAATGGTTAAATTTTCGTAAATAAAAATATTTACTATTTGAAAATATTATAAAAATATGTTTAGACATTTGAAGAAAAAGAAAAAAACTCAAATCCGAGCTTAAATACGTTAATTCGTAGAGAAATAAAATTCCTCGCGGAAAAATAAATAGTTTACGAAGCAAATCAAATAAATAGATTTAAAAGAATTAAAATCTTTTAAAAATATAAATAAATATCATTAAACTCAAAATGAAAATAAAGCTTGGAAAAATGAAGAAACATAAGGTCGAAATGTGACAGAGTTATGACAGAGTCATAACGGAAATGATAAAAATGCAAGGAAAAAAATAGCGGGTGTTACAATCCTCCCCACTAAAAGAAAGTTTCGTCCTCGAAACTAAGAATAAGCTGAAAGGAATCAAGATCATCTTTCTCGAAAAGATGAAGATACAAATCTCGCATAAAAATTTTGCTGTAAAAGAAAATTTTACAACTTTTAAAGTGATACGAAATCAAATGCAAATATTTATTTCAAGAGAAATTGGGCTAAGCTACCCGAAATTTGAAATCTTTTAATTAGTGAAATCGTAAAGCAAAGTTATTTGATAAAATAACGACGCTAAATAGCATTTGTAACGAGCTTGAAGGAAATAGGGTAACCAAAACATTTTCAAAATAAAAGTAAAACAATTTGATTAAGAAATTCGATAATATTCTTTTTTCTGATGAATCAAAATTTAGTTTGGAGAAATCAAATTTTGTAGTTATTAAAAATCGAACCAGTCGTCAAACATTTTCAATAACAGATTCAAAAGTCCACCAACAATAAAACGAAATCCAATTTTCAAAACGTTAAAATTTCGAAAATGTTATCAAAGTAATTATGAAGATTTTCAAAAATGTTATAAAACATGAACATACAAAATAATTTCGACAATGTTAAAACGTTTTACATAATAATCCTATAGAAATTGAAGTATTTGGAAATATGAAATTCTTCATAAAATTCCAATCGCTTGAAAATCAAAAATTGAAACAATTCCGAAATAATTTAAGATAAATTATTAAAGCATTTTGAAATAGATCTAAATATAAATAAATATCAACCAAAGATAAAACAAAAGTGAAGTATAAAGTTCTTAAATTTTAATTCAAAAATGTTAAATTTCACGATATCCGAAAGTTTAAGTTAGTCAAACTTTTTACATAACGGGGAATTTCACAATTAGAAATTATAACTCAAAATGTTAAAATTTTACGATAATCCATTTTTTTTAAACAAGTCAAACTTTTTATAAAATAGGAAGTTCGAAAAATGGTTAACGGGTAAATAGAACAAGGATAAACAATAAATTAAAATAAGAGTTTTCAAAATCGATAAAGGTCAAAGGGATTGGCATCAGTTGCGGTAACAGAATTCAAGAGAAGCAGAAAGGAGAACGAAGTTGAGAGTCAGACAGAGCTCTCAAGGATTATAGAAGAAATTAACCATCTCGAGATTCCTAGTATGACTCGCACAAAAAGGGTTTCTAATTCCATCAAAACAATACTAAGTCCAATATCGGTACTAGGTGGTCCCACTCAATCTACAACCTCCAAAATTATCAACTGCCACAACCTCCAAAATTATGTCTTACATACTTATATAATTCTTCAATTAGTATGGTAAGAATCCACAAATTATTTAGACTAATCCATTAATTAAGATTCCAACGGTCATCAAAACATACCCAAACTCGTAATCACTGAGGCTCATAAATTCAAATCTCATAAGGTCTGAACTCGAGGTATACTTCACATTTCTCGAGTACGAAACACTAAATAAAATCCACCAATTAACAATGTTCGGGCACGAAAACTTCAAAAATGATCATCAACATATTCTTAACATCATCAATTGACAGAGGTTAGCAAAGTACGCCAAACCCTAAACACACTTAGCCTGACATGTAACGATAGATACTCACATTTTCAAACACGTCGTTCGACTAAGGTTTCTGAGAATTCCATCAAATTTCATATCGTAACAGTGAAACCACCAAAATATTTATTAACTCAACGAAGCCACAATCTCGTTGGTCTAAGGGTTCTGAACTATAAATCCATCAAGATGATTGGTATTAAGTATTCCTCAACACAACATAATAAATCCAACATGTAGTTGTGCAATATGTTTCTCTTCTTCAAGGTTAATAATGATCTATCTAAAATTTAGGTCATTCAACTCCAAGATGGTAAAGTAGAAGAATAGAAAAAGGACTTACCATAACAATGAAGATGAGAATATAAGAGAAGAATTGGAAGAAACAGAGATAAGAGGAAAAGAATCAATGATCCTAGATAATTAAGATCTTTAACAAGAAGAGAATCTTTGAACCTCCGGAGTTCTCAAAAGAATCTCGCTAGATTTCTTCAACTTCAAGTAGAGGAACAAGCACACTAGTATTGGGTCGCTTCATCTGGATCCAAAGTGATTTCACATCCGAGTCTGCTGCACTGTGATGAAACTGGAATCTACTCATGATCATCTAACTGTATCTTGAGCAAACTGAATCTGGGTTGGACGATCACCATTGTATCTTGCTTGGGGCACCAATTGTCCACTCAAGTCAGCGGGCGTTGAGAGTGCTAAGAAGGTCTTGTCCCTATCTGGAGTAACATCATGACAACATCTTGTCCACTTGTCTTCTTCTCGGACATATAAAACAATTATTCGATGCTAATCATCGAGTTTTAGGAACACGAAAACTAAACAAATAAGTCCTTATTTGTTTCTACTCATCTCTAATAATATTTTCATTTACTGTTTAAATAATTTACTGGTATTTTCCCAAATTTCAGGTGTAAGCATTGGGAGCAGTGATGCTCTAATACCAACTGTAATCCCCTAGAAAATCTAACGCGATACAGTGGCGGAAACACAGTAGGGTCGGGATTAAAACACACTGTAACTATGTCTTAGTAAAATTAAAATGGTAAAGTCAAACAATAGGCCTTAACTAAAATGACCAAAATTTAAAACAATCCACAAAAGGGGTTTGAACAATCCATAAGACATAACTATTAAAATAAATAAGCAGGATCCACAACTGCTCGCTAGCCCACCCGAAGAGAAACACATATACCTGCCATGTTAAAAACATAACAGCTACAATCAGTGGGGAGCAACGCCAACGTTCTCCCAGTCGTATAACATGATTTTAAAACTGTAATTACTATTATATGAAAATAGTAAAAACGGAAAACAGTAGAACATTATTCATAAAAATAAGCTTTCATTGAAAAATATAATAAAAATGAGTTTTCCGGAGAAAACATAAAACATTTCCCAACCTGCTAATCAAATTATATCGATAATAATAAAAATATTCAAAATGGCATTATGGATAGGATTAGCGCAGACGGCCAGACTTTCACTAGGATAATACTGGAAACTAGCTTCGAGAACTGTAGACTTAACTCATAACAGAATCCAGTCTTTAACTAGGCAACTCAACTATAACAGGACTGCGTGCAGCAAGGTCCTGGTTTAAGTAGTATACACCCCTCCTGGATACAAACCATATCCAGTTCAACTCGACGCGACTTACACGATGTGATATCTAAGTTTAAGGGCACAATGCACACTTTCCTGAACACAAACCATGCTCAGTTCAACAACCAATGTGCCCCATAAAGACACACCAGCCTTACAGTTGAAGGCAAAAATGTACATCCTAGACTATATTACTCTAACCCCACACTTGTCCTTATTCCATAACTCCAAAACCAAGCCATTATGGATATTTAAAAAGATATAATCATTATAAACAATATGGAGATAAAAGGAGTAATCATTATATTCTAAAAGAGGAAACTTTCTATCTTAGAAAACTTCTACTATTAGAAACTTTACAAAAATAGCATCATATAAAAATAGCGAAAATATTAGTTCATACTAATAAACCATTTTTAGTAAAAGATATAGATTTATAAAACTAATACTTTCGGCCTTAACGATATTAATTGTTAAAGAGAGAACATTTGATTTTATGAAATCATGGAAATATCATACATGTGTTTATAAAATGATTAAAAATATCTTAAACATTTTAATACTACTAATAAGGGTGTTTTCAAAATTTATAGAACTAAAATTCCCTAATTATTATTAGTTTTGACAATACTAACATAAATACGATTTTACGGCAAATGTAAAAATAAATCTTTTAACGTCTTTTATTTAATTAACCATTAAAAAAATTTAGAATATGATAAGGGGTGATTTAACTCTCAAAGTTTCAGATTTAAATATTTTCAAAATTGCTGGAAAAATAATTTTTTTAGGTAAGACGAAGCATTTTAACGATAAATCGTAATTTTGTCCAAAAATCATTACTATTAATTAAAGACTTTAATAAATAGTACAAAAATTATGTAAAATAGCTAAAATATATTTTTGGACATTCTGTCCAGAAAAGAAAAATTTCCAGAATCCTTAAACTCGGTTTTTAATGGGTTTTCTCGTTCATCGTCTAATCTCGACAATAACGAGTAATAAAAATAGTAATTACAAAATGATTTAAGTATTAATATCAAAAAACTATTATTAAACTTAAAAATAATTATTTTCCAGAAACTACTATTTTTTTCAGATTTCCAAAATTCCAGATTCATGCAAAAGACCAGAAATCGAGAATTTAAACGACAACACGGTTTTAACGATAAACGATGATTTAAATTCAGAAAATCAGTTTTCATCTGATATATTTCCCACGTCAAATTTCAGATTAAAATAAAATGTTTAAATGCTAGAAATAAAAATCGGCTTTTAATCGTTTTTGTTCGTAAACGGTAATAATTCAATAATCGATAACTAAAATATCAGAAAAATACTAAATTATTAAAAATCATCAAAAACTTCATTTTTACAGAATATAATCATATATTACAAGTTTAGGCGGAATATTACGATTTTACAAATTAGTATAACAATTTAATCGTCAATCTCGTAAAAGCGATAAAAATACCGAAACATGAAAAGTTTCAACTTTTAATTTTTTTCCAGATTATATGACATACATATATTGTGAAAAATGAAATATAAAAATACACATGCAATTACACGAATAAAATCACGAAATACCGAGTAACATCGACGTTACCAAATCGGAACCGATAATATACTCATCAGCCTCGGGATCGTCCACAAATCCTTAACGAAAGGATCGGTGTAACACCCCATATTTAAACGTTTGAAAAATTATGTTTGAGAATAAAATATTTTATTTTCGTTAAATTAAAAATTATTCCGTATTAAAAACATGGGAATTTATTTATCGAATTATTAAAATTTTTATCTTTTGTTAAATAAAGTTTAAAACTCGAAAATATATTTTTATAATGAACCGTCGTTTTAACATTTTCTCGTCTCGTAAAAATTTAATAATTTATCGAATTTTTAAAATAATGATTTCTTATAAATTTTGTCTCATTATATAATTACCGTCTATTTTACTTACCGTATCACAAATTCTTTTTAAAAAATAAATTTTACGGTTTCCAATATTTTAATTTTCATAATCTTATACTCCAACTTTTTAAGAAAGAAAGAAATACGTTTGTACGAGAAACAGATCAGAACTCGGGAAATTGAGTCTCCTAATAAACCTCCCACGTGTCCCCCACCCCTTCATATACTCCCTACACCTTAACTATAACTACAGTACTCTATTTACTACACTTACACGTTACACACACACACACTCATATACGAGGGGTACTTTTTACCGTCGGCGCTTTACTTCTTACCGTCGGCGTTAATTACGTAAAAGGACGGTTTTGCCCTTCACTAATATTTGTTTTTTTGGTTTGCGTTTTTAATATTTTCGATTAACGAAGTCAAAAATATTTACGATTTTTTATTTGAAAGTCGTCTTTCCCAAATCGAATTTTTTAAAAACCGTTTATTAATTGCCCGTGAGGTTACACCGTTTTATTTGTTTGGTTCATATATATTTCAGAAAACCGTGTTTATAAATTTGTGAAAACTGTGTTTGAAAAACTGGATGACTCGGTTTGTGAATATCGAGTTTTAAGTAACGTAACCCCCACTTCCCCCTTCCCCTTGAACCTAATTTTGAAAATCCCCCTTTCCCCAAATCCTCCATCTCCCTCGTGTTTCCCTTCACTCCAATCCCTCAACACTATTTCCGTTCACTCATATTCTTCCCATCCATATCCCCATTTCACATCCGTTCACCTCCTTTCACTCTTAATTCAATTTTCAACTACTTAATTTGCACGAAGATGAGGCATGCGCTGGATTTGACTTGAAGCGCTTTTTGGATTATCGAGTTTCTTACCGTCGGCGGGTATTTGAATTCAACTATCGGGTTGCGTTGATCGAATTTTCGTGATAGTATTGGAGGTAAATTTTTTATTTGATTTCTCTACTTTAACTTATGAACTCAATTAGTATAGTAGATCTGGGTAGTTCGGTTAATATAAATGAATTTGTGAAGGACGGTTTCGCTGTAGGCCGCGTGAATCGAGCGAAAACCGAAAAATAAATCCCGAAAAAGGAAGAAGTCGAGCGAATTTCTGGGCACCCCCATGCGGTATTCGACGAAATCCTTCGAGATACGGAAGGGGTTGTCGCGTGATTTCTTCGAGTTGCCGAAGGGGTTCTCGAAAAATTGCTCGATTCCCCCCTTTTCCGTTTTTTTTTCTTTTCGCTCGATTCACGCGGCATCTGTTTTGTGGTTATTTATTTTCGTTTTTCCCTCGATTTTGTACCTTTGATTTGGATTGGCTTCGGCGTTTTCAGTTCATCGATTTTGTACCTTTGATTTCGTCTCGTATTTATGTGTTAGTCAAACCTATGCGATTCAAATTTTGTGCAGCATTTTGTACAAGTTGTTTCGAGAATGTAGATTTATACTAGTTGTTTCGTGAAGTTACAGGTAAAGTCACCCAAATAGGATTATGTAGGTTTATGTAATTGTTTCGTGAAGTTGCAGCATGTAGGTTTATGTAATTATATTGTTATCATCTGGGTGTTTTGAGTATATCATCCTTCGCTTTTGCTTGTGTAATTATATTGTTATCATTTGGGTATCGTTTTATTAATTTGTTTCTTGTAATTTTCGTATTTTGTTGGTTTTGTTTATATCTATTTCCTTCGTAATGATTTAGTTCAAATATTTCATTGTTTTCTTTTGTTATGCACATGACTTTTTGTTTATTGTTTTATTTGTTTCCGTTCTTAAATAATTAAATAGCTTACACGTTTTATTTTCTATACTTTCCGTTGTTGACAAATGTTTTTTTTGTTATTAGATCTAAATTATTTTTTCAGTTCTATCGCTAAATTTTGTTTCTTGTCATTAAACAGATGGCTGGTAAGGGTAAGGGTGTCGCTGGACAAAGTCGAGTGGATGGTCGTGCTGTAACGGCTTCTGGTCGGGCCAGGGCATCTCAGGGGACTACAGCTGCAGGAGGTTCTCCAACCACACACGCTGACACTCCATCACAAACAATTGGTTCGGGTGATTTTGAATGTCATTTTTCAGATGAGAAAGTGGAGGAGGAGCAAGGGGAGGTGGGTGAGGACGAGGTTCATACTACCCAGCAAGAAGTTATGGCGTTAATGGGGCCGGAAACAGAATCCCGTCCGACGAAATTTGTGCACTTTAAGCGTGGTACCATGGGTCATTTTGAGGGTACTGTTGGTAGTTCAAGTACTGCCAGCTCGTCGAAGAAGAGGAAGAACGATACGTCTTGGTTGATTACGGGGGCTTGTCCAGGAGGTCCTCAGGTGCCAGACGTGATTCCGAGTTTCGGCGGTCACATAGCCCGTGTCCTGTGGTCTAATCCAGAAAAAGCTCGAGGTTTGTTGAAACTGTATGATAGATATCCGAAAGTCGAGGCCTTAGAAAAAATGATGGTAGATGCCGAGATGTGCACTCTTTTATCGGCTACCGAGCTATGGCACCTTAAAGGTATTGTGTCTAAGCATTTAAATGTCCCCCTCCTGTGTGAATTTGTTGAGCGTTGGCAGCCGGATACGAACACATTTCACATGCCTTTCGGGGAGATGACCATCATGCTTCATGATGTTTATCGTATACTTGGTCTCGCTGTCACAGGGGATGTTTGTTGCATTTTTGACAACAAAAAGAAGGTAGCGGATTGTGTTGGTGATGTTGTGGATTTTTTCGGTGAGACACTTGAAAATTTGAAGGCGGGTACGCCGAACAGAAGCACGCCGGCTTATAAAGACGGGGCGGTGTTGTCTAAGGCAATATTAGAGAGGATGCAGACCGGTACACAGAACCAGAGAGTGCAAGGTTACTTGGCACTATTGTTGGGGGAAGTAATTTTCGTGGACACAATGGGCGATAGGGTCCCTCGAGAGTTGTTCTCCTTGTGCAAGGATCCGGCAAAGATTCGAGACTACGCTTGGGGTGCAGCTACCTTAGCACACTTGTACATGCGATTGGGACTGGCCTCTCGAGCTCAGATGAAGGGACTGGCGGGATGTTTGACTTTGTTGCAGGTACGAAAATTTTAATTACTCTCCAACTCCTTTCATTTGTTTACTTATCCATTTTTACATTATCGTTTCCGTTGTATTTTAATTAAATGTTTTCGTTGGTTATGTGATTTCTTATTATTTTCAAGATTATTTATTTTGTTGTATTCGTTGGCGATGTGATTTAGTGACATGTACGAACGAACTGGATTTTTTGTTCTCGTTGGTCATGTAATTTTAAAAAAAATTCAAAAAAAAATAATTTCATGTATTTGTTGGTGATGTCAATTATTATTGTGTACGCAGTATTTTAATTAAATGTTTTCGTTGGTCATGTGATTTCTTATTATTTTCAAGATTATTTATTTTGTTGTATTCGTTGGCGATGTGATTTAGTGACATGTACAAACGAACTGAATTTTTTGTTCTCGTTGGTCATGTGATTTTTGGAAATTTTCGAAAAAATATAATTTCATGTTTTTGTTGGTGATGTCATTTATTATTGTATACGTAGTATTTTATTTTTTAGTTTTCGTTGGTCATGTAATTTATTATTGTGTACGTAGTATTTAAAATTATTGTTTTCATTGGACATGTGATTATAATATCACGGGTGTGGATAATTGAGAACTTCCCCATATAATTTCGTGTTTTTGTTAGTGATGTCATTTATTATTATGTACGTAGTATTTAAAATTACTGTTTTCGTTGGTCATGTGATTATCAAATCGCAGGTGTGGATATTTGAGTACTTTCCCACGTTTCGACCTGGCATTCCGACTACTACCGCCTACCGTTTTGGTAATGTTGCAAAGACATGTGCAAAAGCAGGACCATTTACGTCCACATATGATGCTTTATTGGAGTACCGTCGGCGCCTCGACGGTCTTACTGCTACGAGTGTGATGTGGGAGCCATTTGGTCATAGGCAGCACGAGCTAGTACCTACTACCATGTTCGTAGGTATATTGCGTTTCATGGACATCTGCGAGCCATACCAGCCAGACCGTTGTCTACGGCAGGTAGGTTACAGAAGGTGATACCGGTAGATATGCCTGATCCGGAGGTTGTTCATCGTCCACCAGCAGGAGGTTTGACGTATATGTTGGATTTCGGAGGACGGTGGATGGATCACCATTGGAAGACTGGTACGGAACATCGCTGTGATCCAGGTGCCCGTTCCGGCAAATGCACACTCCCAGGGAGAGACAACGGACGATTACATGCGCTGGTACTTGAAAGTGTCACACCCGTTCCTCATACCCGACGACAGTGAAGATGCACCGGAACGGTCAGTGGTACAGACGCAGCAGACAGTGGCGGTAACCGACTTCTTAATAAGATTTTGCATTCACTATTATAATTTTTAATTGTATTTGTTTTTATTGCAGTACTTGCTTAATTTAATTTTTACATGTTTACGTCAGGCGCAACAAAGTTTGTGGCAAGAATTTGGGGCGCTTAGAACCATGGCACCTCCGGAACGTTACGCGTACGTCGATTCGCTTCTGAAGACTTACGACCCGTTGCTGCCCCCAATTACACGACCGCGTCGTCATTGATTAGTTCCTCCACCCCCGTTTTAGAGTTTGAGTTGTAGCTTGGATTGTGGTTTCAATTGTAACAGACTTATCGTTTTTGATGCTTTCTTTAATTTATGAACCTTCAGCATGTGGAACTGGTTTCATTTTCTAATGTTAAGCGGGACTAAGGACTTTCTTGAAGATTGTTTTTAATGCATTACTCATGTATACATACATTTGTAGCACGGTTAAACAACTAATATTCCATACGTACTTACATTCCGCCGCATTGTTCATACATATCTTCCCACATCTTCAGTCGTTCAGTAAATAAACCGGGGTAATGTACCACTGACGCATCCGGTGTTCACAACAGGTTAATCGGGGGCATAGGACAGTCATCAGTCATATGGATTCGAAAGAAGTGAGTATCCGTGTGACCTACCCATAATACACCATATGGGTTATGAACACCAGGTACATTAGTGGTCAAAGGCAGGTATGTCCTACTAGTGGAGAATAACCTCGTCGGATCATAGCGGCTAATCTCCATCGAACTCATAAGACAAATAACCCAGTTATTCATCGTCGCATATCCGAACAAGTCGATATCCCACATCCAATTTGTAGTCACTGCAGGTGTCAGCTGGACAAACCCAATACGGTTCAGGTGGAACTGGAGTGTTCCATTTATGTGGAAGGTGTTGTAGTATATCGGCCGTTGAATCTCCCCGTACAACTGAACCCTCATACCAGTGTAGTGGTCTTGGACTCCCCGTAATGCATGTGATATCACACGGTATCCACAATGACCATCAGCAATCAGATCAAACCAACCCTCAAAGAAATGGTCACAGAATTGGATCACGTAGTCATTGTAAGGACAACTACTACGATCTCCGACGATGTAGCCTGTCTCAAGTGGTGCATTTTGCTCACCTGCCCAGGTACCGCTTGTTGACTCCGTTGTAGCACCGCTCTGTGAATGGCCCGAGCTGGGAGGGGTCATACCCGATGGGGGTAGTTGCCTCCTTGCATGTTCAATACCAATAAGCTCTCGACCGGTTGATCGACGTTTTGGGGGATTCGGATTCGGTGACGGCTCTATATATCAAGCCGAATACCTCCGGGTTAAGTGCAGCTTCTATGACTTCTAAGTACGTCGATCTCATTGTTGAATCACTATATGCGAACTGGTCAATTAGTCCGTTCAATCTAAAAACATCACTATCAGGCATGTCGACCTCACCTTCATAGTTCAAACTCCGCCAGAACTTATGCACGGCATTAACTTCTAGCCTTCCATCTCGGGCCAATACTGCATGTTGGCGGCAAGCACATGGTAGTCCACATGTGGTGAATAGAACACACTCACAATCTTCGTTAACTCTGTCACCCAATTTCGTCATTCTGGTAAGCTCTCGTTCTAGTATTTGCACGGCCTTACAACTAACCCGGAGACTCAAATTTCTCAACACAAGTGGGAGACCATTAATTTTCTTCGTACGAGATTTCTCTAGGTGACAATTGATTAAAGAATGTTGCCTTCCCAGATAAAAGTGCGTTCTCTCCCAAATTGTATCCAACGCACCAACCGAAGTGTTCAAGGCGCACTTCAACGCCGAATGGAGGCCCTCGACTCTGGAGGTGGTTGTATTCCCAAAATGCAAGACGTCGTTTGTGTACCCGTGAGCCCACTTCCGGATATGAGGTTGGACCCACACTCTACCGATATACGCCGCTAACCCACCATAAACCCATCTCGTTCTCAAGACGTTCCATCTCTCCAAGGTCTCCTCGATAGTATTTGCGTACAAAAATTTCTGCCAAATCGCATGCATAAACATAGATCGTACTCCACTGTCAGGGATGTGCTTAATGGCCTTGGCTTCAACACAGTTATTGATATGCCATATACATAACAACGGGGACGAGTTGGGGAACACCTTCGGTATAGCATCTAGCAGACCAAGCTCACGATCGGTTACTATGGCATTCGGTGGAACACCGTCACCAAGGAGCAAACTCAACTTCTCTAACACCCATTCATAAGTTTCAGATGTCTCATGTTTAACCAAGGCGTATGCAATAAGGAAACTCTTACCAACCGGAGTAATACCAACCATCTTCATGTCGTACTTGTTTGTTTTGTACGTTGCATCGATAAGAACTACGTGACGGTAAGTGCGAAACATCCTCGCGGCAACCGGGTGAGCCATGAAAATGTTATCCACCTCTAAGGTGAATGAATCCTCACGGTAGAACCGAACGTATCCTTCCCTACTGGCAAGTGTCATCATCTGCTCAATACCATACCTCCCTTCCCTTCCCTCTGCCCTTAATCTAGCTCCTATGTTGTAAATCGTGACGACGTTGGGACGTGCCTTATCAGGAGCACGCGCATGCAAAACCTCGAGGATCTGAGCAGGTCGTACATGTGATCTAAGCATAGAAATGACACTTTCTTTCTCATCTTCACTTAATGCGGCTTGTCTACGATGTCCATCGAAGTACACGGGAAATTTGCGGTTGTGTATACCTACTTCACCAACACCCAAATACCACCCTTGGCCACCAAGACACTGAACAGCTTTAACGAACACCTTACACCCAAGTTTTATAGAAGACGTCTCGCGAGTTGTTTTTCTTTTATAATTCTTTCTTGGTGGCCCATAAGCGTCATAGTGAAAATAGTTAGCACGGAATTGCGGCATTGGTCGAGAAGCTGACTTGTTGGTTGCCTTCGTGAGACTAAAACTGAGCTCAAGAGCTATTTCATTCGCATATATGAATACGGCGTCACTAGTCGGGAACACAGTCTCGGCGAAAAGAAAACAAATTTGGTAGTCAATACCATCACTGCCATAATCATCCTCGTAAATCTGTATAATACAAATATTAGACAAAATAACCAATTCTTATAATTACGTGATCGACGAAAATTAAATAAATACAAAAAAACAAACACTATAATCTCGAATAAAACGAAACATAGAAATTACACGAACGGAGATTTATTTAATTACGAAACAATCGAGACTAGACAAGCAGTGAACTACACAAGTAAGCGAGATCGTTTATAATACAAACATTTGAAAAACCCAAAAAAAAATTCATATAATTACATGATCAACACAAGTAAATTATACAAACAACGAACTCTATAATATGGAATACAACGAAATATAGAATTTACACAAACGGAGATTTAATTAATTACGAAACAATCGAAACTAGACAAGAAGTCAACTACACAATTAAGCGAGATCATTTCTAATACAAACATGTGAAAAACCCAAAAAAAACCGGAACATATAATTACGAGATCAACGACAAATAAATTATACAAACAACGACCTCTATAATACGGAATACAACGAAACACAAAAATCACACGAACGGAGATTTAATTACCAAACAGTCGATACTGAAACAAATAAGTGCAGCATAGAACTCCATAGATAATGGTGTTTATCGTTATTTCTCGTTATGTTTATCGTTATCAGCCTAGATAACAGGGTAAAATTTATGTTTATCGTTAATTCTCTCAGCATAGAAATCAAGATGGGATCAGTATGTTTATCTTGATTCTGCATCAAATATGAGATCAGTATCCTAATTGGTGATTGTAGTATTGCAAGTTATCAATACACCAAAATCAAGATGGGGGAATCGACGAGCAGAATCAAAAATCAAGATAGGCGAGAAATGGCTCAAATCGGGAAAAAAGTGAGCAGAATCGAAAAATTTCATCGAAATTCCGTCGATTCCCCCATCGGGTTTTCGATGAAAATTTTCGATTATGCTAGATTTTTTCCCCGATTTGAGCCATTTCTCGCCTATTTTGCCTACTTTCGCTACATTCAAAGGCCCGCTACTCTTGTTCGTGGGAGATAATAAAACCGGGAATATATCGAAATACGAGCAAACATAAACACACAAGAATCGATGAACAAAATATTTAATTCCATAGAAAATTAGGTCATCGAATCAAAAAGATAGTTAAGTAATTAAAGTACAAATAACATTACCCCGAAGTGTAAAGGCGGTCCACCATTGGCCATATTGCGGACCCCCGGCACCGAAGACTAGACGAAAATGATCGAAAAGGACAAAAAAATTGGTATTTTTAAGAGAGATAAAAAAAATGAGATGTGAGGGTAATTTTTTTTTTACCACAATACATCCAACCTTTATAGAAAACTGACTTTCGCATAGTACGAACTTCGAAAAAAAAAATTTCACTTACGAGTATTGTCAAACAAATAATCAATAAATTGTAATTAACATTACAAAATTGTCATTTCCCGTCAATCCGATTAAGAAAATCGATAATACGTACCATTACGATAATCGAAAAAACCGGTTTTCTAATCGAGTTACATATTACTCGAAAAGGTCAAAGTAACATTAATTACATAACTAATAGGGAGAGCAAAACCGTCATTTAACGTAATTAGCGCCGAAGGTAAGAAGTAAAGCGCCGACGGTAAAAAGTAGTTGCGTCATACACACCTAAGCTACCAACACCCTATACTTACTAGCCAATTCTACACTACATCCTACTAACTTACTACTATATATACCAACATAAATGCATACTACATACATATGTATACGTACCCGTACTAGTTAGTAACTTAGTACTACTCCTACTCACTATTACCTACTACTTCTATTTACTGTACTATACTATATATTTGTACTATATATTATAATTACTCCCTCGTCCTTTTCTAATTGGAGCATCGGGAATGAGGAGCTGCCCAGTATTTGGCGGAATCACTTTTCTAGAATCATATTTGGGTCAAATCATTTCGACTTTTAATTCTTAATAACATTAATAAATATTCCGTAATAGCCTATTAAGGTAACCAAACTTTTCTTCTAACAACATTTCTTATATATAAGTATATTATGTTAGTAACTTAATAAATTGCTTACTAAAATATTTAGGCTTGTTTGTATGACTAAATTACTTATACATAAAAATGTTACGTGATATTTTATTTGTGTTATATATTTATTTACGACTAAATTCAACTTGACTAAACTATCACTTATTTATCACCTTTACATTTCTGTTTATATGAAAAATGAGAAAATGAATAAAAGAACTTAAAATGATAAAATTTACTTCTATCATTTTCATTGTATTTTATATGTATGTTTAATTCTATTTGTTATGTATGTTTATTCTATTTTCTATATATTTTGTATGTATTTTATATAATTGTAATTTTGGTTATATTTAATTTTCTTTAGTATTTTTACATTCGTTTATATATTATAATAATAGAGTAAATTAGTAACTTGCAAAATGTTTTATTTTAATAAAACTTCACTTATTATTTTTATATAGGTAGAAATTTATAATTTTCATTTTCTATAATAAATGAATTTATTTTATCCCGAAATTTTTACACGACATATATAAATATTTAAAAAATGATTTTACGTCAAATTTTATAAATCGACAAAGTATGATTTAAACTATATTTTTCAGAAATTATAAGTTTTAAAATAATATTTTATTATACCTTAAATTTTATTTTTATATATATAAAACTTCATTTAAAAGAATTTACTATTTTTAAAATATTATGCGATATTTGGGATATTATGTTTCGGGTGACACTTGAGGATTAAAGTATAACGTTGTCACACTTAAAGTAACTATTTGAGGATTTGACTGTTTCAAATGAGTCCGACCAATTATTGAAGGTCACCAAATAATGTACTATTTGTTCACGGGCGACTTTTATATAAGGTTTACGATGCGAGTCTGGGACGAATAGCTTGCGTGGTGTTTCGACTGCACTTGTAATGAAAAGCAGACTCGGAGGCTGCGATCCGAGAGTCGACCTAGTGTTTAAGGTAGTCGTCCTACAGCAGTGAGTTTAGAGTATGTGGCGCACATATAGACAAGTACTTGATCAATATTACCACCTAGGTAGTGGGGGCAGAACAGGATTCTGAAAACTGCGGGTTCCCTCTTGGTGATGCAGAGAATGTAATCATCAGCTTTCATTTCAGCCCAGAGCCCCGTTTCAATAAACGTATAATATAATAGAAGTTCGGGCCCAATTGAGCCTTATGGGTGAGATGTAAACCTCATAAGATTGGTTCGGTCTACGAGTTGGTAACACGGTTACTTCTATTGGTGAGATGCAAGCCAATATGGAGTAGCGGTGATACTAGGAGCCACGACTCGTGTATTTATTTTCTGTTTACGTGAAAAATGATTTTTAAAAATCAAATGGTTGCCAATGTCCCATCTTTTAAACTTTACCATTTTCATCACCTCACATGTTGGTTAATCGAGTTAAAGGAAACTATCTGTTACGTGATATCCTTTAATATTTTTGTAAGCATATTATTTATTCACATGATTGTCTTATGTGTTCGAGGTGATATTAAAGTAACGGTTTGGTTGCTGTCCCGCTAAGCGGTCTCTCTATTCTATATATTGGTGCAGGTATGGGGCGATGGGAAAGGATCGAGCGAGAGAGATTTAATAATATGTTTGTATAAATTAAAATACAATCTATATTTTGTACTAAGTGAATCAAGACTATGTAATTAATAGTCGTTTATTGTAAGGATCCATAGCGATCCGGATTTATTTACACTCTGATATAGTTTTAATTAAATGACTTAAATAACTTTCCGCATTATCTATTATTTTAAGTCATCGAAAATCCGGGTTGTTACAGTTGGTATCAGAGCGACCTTGTGACCGTAAGTGAGGATTGAGCTTCATTTACCTAACGAGGAGCGCGCCTGGGTAGACTTACTAAAATATTAATACAATATTAGATCACTAAAATGAGAGATTCACTTAGAAACTATTAGGATCCTATCAAATAATTTATCGGGGTAGAAATTTCATTAAGGGGAAATACGATATCTACCTGTATAATTGTTGATATGCTTTCTGCTTAATTGTTTGTAAATTGACTGCCTAACCTTAGCCTATTGGCTAGTTTAAAACAATTTTTGATCATACGATAACCAAGATGGAAGACGTTGACACTCAGAGCCATCAACTGCTCGAGACTTGGACATCAGCATTGTGACGCACCAATAATGAAGACATCATCATCTGAATAAAATATAGGAGCCAAGTCAAACTGAATCACGTTGAAGAATCGATTCAAGTTATCTTGTCAAGATGGAGCACACATGAAGATCAAGTACGTGATGACGCATGTAGTGTATTATTCCTCGAGTCCTAGCCATGTGTCGACTTATATCTAATCGAGACTCTAGTGACCTACATACCTACCTACCTCGTATATCGGAGATCACGTGTTTACTTAACATGTATCATTTCGAGATTGAACCCTATATTGATTTTTCATTAAATACCTCCAACCACATCTTCAAGTTTTGTGTATTCTATTATTAATTACTTCCTTCATTTTTTCTTAACTAGTTAACCTGAATTTCACCTTCAGCTTTAACCTTCAACCTTTCAGTTATGACCCGTTTACTTAAACCAAACTATTTCATATTATCTCCACTTTTTGTGATTGGATATCATTCTCGTTCATTCACCAAGTTAAAACATTTCTTGAATTGATCATCATGATAATCCTTTGTTCCTATCCTATTGATTTCCTAAATTCTTGGTGACATTTTTAGCCTTACTTCATATTATAAATTTTTAAAAGACTCAATTCAACCTTCAACTCTGACCAATTTGTCTTGAATTATGTTTTACTTTCAATCAACCTATTGAATCTGTTATATATTCTTTAAATCAAGCTATCACAATTTTATTCAGTTATCTGAAAAATTTGAACCTCATACAATTAATTTTCACTTTCACATATATTCTCTAAAACCCAGCTTGATTTTAGAATTTCTTTTTGACAAATACCAACTTCATCTCCTCTTATCATCGAAAGAGAAGATCTATGATAGAGTGCTATATCATTCTATTAATAAAATTGTCATAATCATTCACACCCTTTCTAATTATTATGACTTTCACTTTGTTTCCTAGATTCTTGTTTTAACCAACCTTATCTTCATACTTTGTCTTGAACTTTTTGCCATGTATCTCCGGTCGAGTAAACATTAACCAGTCTTACTTACATAGATTATGATTGAAATTTTAATTAGAACCACTGACACTATGGTATAGTACTAACACGAGAACGTAGATGACGCACCAAATATGCACGAAGCAAAGAAACAACTCTACAAAATCATACAGAAGAACAAACCGCAACAAGATGAACCTGTTCGAGTTATTTGCAAAGAATGTCACCAAGAAACTTCAATACAGAAGCATGATCATGGACTATACCAGGGAGATGACCACCGAGATCCTTATGCTAAGAACGTTACTAACCTAGTATTTGTTTTGCTTACCTAAAAATTTTCCCGACCATAGAACACTTACATAACTGGGGACTTTGAGTCACATTTTTGGATGTGTCTTATGTGTTAAACCTTGCAGAGCAGTAACCTACCGCGAGACTAAGACCATAGTATTTTTACCTAAGTCTTAACCATCATGTTATGAGAAGAGAGAGTATACTTTTGAAGTCGAGTGATATTTGTGATGATCAAAATCTTTTTGGGGAGCTAAGTATTTGAGAATGCTAAGAGAACGATCGTAGATCAAAATTATTTTGAGATTTACCATTATATACATCGAATGTTATTTTGGGGAATTATATGTTGAACATACTTTGTCGGATCTGTAGAATCCACTTGACTGATTGAATGATTTAAAAACGATATTTTGGAGAATCCCTAGGAAATACCGTATATACTTTTGGGAGACAATTTGATTGAATAATGGTTGATAATATTGCAAATCCCAAGTGTCATAATTGTAAAGGACGCTTGTGAACCAAGAAATTTTGATACGAAGTTAAGATTAACCCGTTGTTTGAAGAGTAAAGCAACGAAGAGATAATTTTGAAATTTTGAGAAATTTAGAAAACCAGAAGGAGAAATTGAAGATTAACCCTGTCATAACCGACAAAAAAAAACACTTGAGGATCAACCTTAGGAGATCAACCTGGTTGACGAGAAATGCTAACGTCATCATGAGAACTTCAAACTTTTGTATAATCTATGTATTTGAACTTATGAGAGAAATCTCCAACTAAACCCAATAGTATCATGGCTTATGAACGCTCTACTGATTTTATGGGAATTAGGATAACCTTCTTTAATGACTTTTATCCTACGAGAAACTTGTAGTACCCATGAAACAACACCTTTCAATTTTAAGGAATATAAACATCATGATGTTTTTGGAGATAAGACAAACCATAAACCTAATCTCGAGAATGACCCGAGATTGAATAGTGTCAATATATGGGAATTTAGAATCTACCGTTGATAAATAATACCTACCATACTAATTTGGGATGTACCACCTTTGTAAAACTTTCGCGGAGAGGTCAGATATACGAGCAAGTCACTTGTGAGCCGAGTCATTTATGCGAGAGGAACCCTAACATTTCATTTTATTTATGTAGTGTCTTAAACCATGTTAATTGCCTAAGTTATGCCTGAAATTTCGAGTACGAAATTGTTTTTAGGGGGGTAGATTGTAACACCCCATATTTTTCAAATAGTGTTCAAATTTTAAACATTTATTTAAACCAAGTTTAACGTTTGAAAAATTATGTTTGAGAATAAAATATTTTATTTTCGTTAAATTAAAAATTATTCCGTATTAAAAACATGGGAATTTATTTATCAAATTATTAAAAATTTTATCTTTTGTTAAATAAAGTTTAAAACTCGAAAATATATTTTTATAATGAACCGTCGTTTTAACATTTTCTCGTCTCGTAAAAATTTAATAATTTATCGAATTTTTAAAATAATGATTTCTTATAAATTTTGTCTCATTATACAATTACTGTCTATTTTACTTACCGTATCACAAATTATTTTAAAAAAATAAATTTTACGGTTTCCATTATTTTAATTTTCATAATCTTATACTCCAACTTTTTAAGAAAGAAAGAAATACGTTTGTACGAGAAACGGATCAGAACTCGGGAAATTAAATTGAGTCTCCTAATAAACCTCCCACGTGTCCCCCACCCCTTCATATATTCCCTACACCTTAACTATAACTACACTACTCTATTTACAACACTTACACGTTACACACACACTCATACACACCTAAGCTACCAACACCCTATACTTACTAGCTAATTCTACACTAAATCCTACTAACTTACTACTATATATACCCACATACATGCATACTACTACATACATATGTATACGTACCCGTACTAGTTAGTAACTTAGTACTACTCCTACTCACTATTACCTACTACTTCTATTTACTGTACTATACTATATATTTGTACTATATATTATATTTACTCCCTCGTCCTTTTCTAATTGGAGCATCGGGAAAGAGGAGCTGCCCAGTATTTGGCGGAATCACTTTTCTAGAATCATATTTGTGTCAAATCATTTCGACTTTTAATTCTTAATAACGTTAATAAATATTCCGTATTAGCCTATTAAGGTAACCAAAGTTTTCTTCTAACAACATTTCTTATATATAAGTATATTATGTTAGTAACTTAATAAATTGCTTACTTAAATATTTAGGCTTGTTTGTATGACTAAATTACTTATACATAAAAATGTTACGTGATATTTTATTTGTGTTATATATTTATTTACGACTAAATTCAACTTGACAAAACTATCACTTATTTATCACCTTTACATTTCTGTTTATATGAAAAATGAGAAAATGAATAAAAGAACTTAAAATGATAAAATTTACTTCTATCATTTTCTTTGTATTTTATATGTACGTTTAATTCTATTTGTTATGTATGTTTATTCTATTTTCTATATATTTTGTATGTATTTTATATAATTGTAATTTTGGTCATATTTAATTTTCTTTAGTATTTTTATATTTGTTTATATATTATAATACTAGAGTAAATTAGTAACTTGCAAAATGTTTTATTTTAATAAAACTTCACTTATTATTTTTATATAGGTAGAAATTTATAAATTTCATTTTCTATAATAAATGAATTTATTTTATCCCGAAATTTTTACACGACATATATAAATATTTAAAAAATGATTTTACGTCAAATTTTATAAATCGACTAAGTATGATTTAAACTATATTTTTCAGAAATTATAAGTTTTAAAATAATATTTTATTATACCTTAAATTTTATTTTTATATATATAAAACTTCATTTAAATGAATTTACTATTTTTAAAATATTATGCGATATTTGGGATATTATGTTTCGGGTGACACTTGAGGATTAAAGTATAACGTTGTCACACTTAAAGTAACTATTTGAGGATTTGACTGTTTCAAATGAGTCCGACCAATTATTGAAGGTCACCAAATAATGTACTATTTGTTCACGGGCGACTTTTATATAAGGTTTACGATGCGAGTCTGGGACGAATAGCTTGTGTTGGATTCTACCATGCGTGGTGTTTCGACTGCACTTGTAATGAAAAGCAGACTCGGAGGCTGCGGTCCGAGAGTCGACCTAGTGTTTAAGGTAGTCGTCTTACAGCAGTGAGTTCTGCGGTTCAAGAGTCTGCGTAGGGTATGTGGCGCACATATAGACAAGTACTTGATCAGTATTACCACCTAGGTAGTGGGGGCAGAACAGGATTCTGAAAACTGCGGATTCCCTCTTTAAGTGATGCAGAGAATGTAATGATCAGCTTTCATTTCAGCCCAGAGCCCCGTTTGAATAAACGTATAATATAATAGAAGTTCGGGCCCAATTGAGCCTTATGGGTGAGATGTAAACCTCATAAGATCGGTTCGGTCTACGAGTTGGTAACACGGTTACTTCTATTGGTGAGATGCAAGCCAATATGGAGTAGCGGAGATACCAGGAGCCACGACTCGTGTGTTTATTTTCTGTTTACGTGAAAAATGATTTTTAAAAATCAAATGGCTGCCAATGTCCCATCTTTTAAACTTTACCGTTTTCATCACCTCACATGTTGGTTAATCGAGTTAAAGGAAACTATCTGTTACGTGATATCCTTTAATATTTTTGTAAGCATATTATTTATTCACATGATTGTCTTATGTGTTCGAGGTGATATTAGAGGAACGGTTTGGTTGTTGTCCCGCTAAGCGGTCTCTCTATTCTATATATTTGTGCAGGTATGGGGCAATGGGAAAGGATCGAGCGAGGGAGATTTAATAATATGTTTGTATAAATTAAAATACAATCTATATTTTGTACTAAGCGAATCAAGACTATGTAATTAATAGTCGTTTATTGTAAGGATCCGTAACGATCCGGATTTATTTACACTCTGATATAATTTTAATTAAATGACTTAGATTTCCGCATTATCTATTATTTTAAGTCATCGAAAATCCGGGTTGTTACAATCGGAATAAGGATTAATTTGATGATAAAGATGAGACGATTATGACTCGAAAATGAAGTAAAATTAGGCCTTGAAAACCCGGAAATGTCACGGGCAAAGGAAGGGAGAAGAAAATAGGGTGTTGAATGATTTTTATGAGAAACCAATGTAAAAGAGTTGGGAGGTTTCTAAAGTTTAAATGAGAATAAGTTGAGGAATCCAATGTGGTATCATTCAAGGTGGTCCGCCAAAGAGGATAAGAAGGAGTATGAAGGGTTTCCTCATTAAGCCATGGTTAAATGCAGAAAAAGAATCCTATGCAACAACATTTAACGTAATGAAATAAGACGTATTATAAAACGTAGTAAGAGTGTGACAAAAAGATGAGTCGGGCCAATACATGGGAAAAAAGGTCTCAAATAATTTGTAAGTTGATAAAAAGAAGAATCGTAAAATAGTTAAAGGCATTTCAAAACAATTCGAGTAAACCTCGCGTAATAAAATAATTATTTTCGAAACTTTGTAATAAAATCATTAATGGTTAAATTTTCGTAAATAAAAATATGTTTAGACATTTGTAGAAAAAGAAATAACTCAAATCCGAGCTTAAATACGTTAATTCGTAGAGAAATAAAATTCCTCGCGGAAAAATAAATAGTTTACGAAGCAAATCAAATAAATAGATTTAAAAGAATTAAAATCTTTTAAAAATATAAATATATATCATTAAAGTCAAAATGAAAATAAAGCTTGGAAAAATGAAGAAGCATAAGGCCAAAATGTGACAGAGTTATGACAGATTCATAACGGAAAGGATAAAAATGGTAGGAAAAAAATAGCGGGTGTTACACTTTGTAAAGTGCCTTTATTTGATTGGTTGGACAAAAATAATTGTAGGAGAGATAATATAGAATATGAATAAGTTAATTAAAAAGTGACAAATAATGTGGATGGTGACCTAGGTGTGACCTTCTAGATAGAAGGGTGGAAATGGATCAAACTAAATAAGATGAGATCTTTTATATATAAAAGATGAAACCAAGCAGTCCTACGTGGCACAGCTCTTGGCTCCCCATCACTACCTACCGCGTCCTCTCATCAATCCAGCAAAAGTTGCCTCCAATATTGCATTATAGTTCCTACAAAATTTTCTTATTTCCAATGGACCCCCAATCTTCACAAACAATCCCAAATCCCGCAACAGTAATTACTTCCCCAATTCCCATGAATATTAATCCTCCTCATCCCCACCAACAATCCTCAATTCCCAGGAAGGGATTAATTATTTACTCCCTATTTACTCCTCCCAATCCACATCTCGGCAATCCATTTCTTGAAAATGGTTGAGGGACTTTTCGATACCCCTCAAATCAGCATTAAGAGCGTCAATCCTCATCACCTACTCATAATTTCCTCTCACCATCTTTTATAAACTCACAGATACCCCACAAACCTCAAACCCCTCAATTAATTCAACTCTCATATTTCATCTTTTATATATCTTTTATATATAAAAGATGAAACCAAGCAGTCCTACGTGGCACAGCTCTTGGCTCCCCATCACTACCTACCGCGTCCTCTCATCAATCCAGCAAAAGTTGCCTCCAATATTGCATTATAGTTCCTACAAAATTTTCTTATTTCCAATGGACCCCCAATCTTCACAAACAATCCCAAATCCCGCAACAGTAATTACTTCCCCAATTCCCATGAATATTAATCCTCCTCATCCCCACCAACAATCCTCAATTCCCAGGAAGGGATTAATTATTTACTCCCTATTTACTCCTCCCAATCCACATCTCGGCAATCCATTTCTTGAAAATGGTTGAGGGACTTTTCGATACCCCTCAAATCAGCATTAAGAGCGTCAATCCTCATCACCTACTCATAATTTCCTCTCACCATCTTTTATAAACTCACAGATACCCCACAAACCTCAAACCCCTCAATTAATTCAACTCTCATATTTCATCTTTTATATATTATATATAAAAGATGAAACCAAGCAGTCCTACGTGGCACAGCTCTTGGCTCCCCATCACTACCTACCGCGTCCTCTCATCAATCCAGCAAAAGTTGCCTCCAATATTGCATTATAGTTCCTACAAAATTTTCTTATTTCCAATGGACCCCCAATCATCACAAACAATCCCAAATCCCGCAACAGTAATTACTTCCCCAATTCCCATGAATATTAATCCTCCTCATCCCCACCAACAATCCTCAATTCCCAGGAAGGGATTAATTATTTACTCCCTATTTACTCCTCCCAATCCACATCTCGGCAATCCATTTCTTGAAAATGGTTGAGGGACTTTTCGATACCCCTCAAATCAGCATTAAGAGCGTCAATCCTCATCACCTACTCATAATTTCCTCTCACCATCTTTTATAAACTCACAGATACCCCACAAACCTCAAACCCCTCAATTAATTCAACTCTCATATTTCAATTAACTTGATTTTCAATCGCTGATCACAATTCTTTCAATTTTTCATCGATTTTTTTTTATTTTGGGTTTGATTTGATAGTTTGGTGGTTGATGTTGAGCGCAAATTATGGAGGGAAGTAGTAGATGGTTAATTACGCTTCTGATTTTATCATTGTTTGGAGTTTCTTACTGCAGAGGTAATAATTTTAACTATTTTAGCTGTTCTTTTTCAGTTTAATTTTGTTGGTTTTCACTTTGATTGTATTTAAATTAATGGGTTTGATTATACTATGTAATTGAGCTGTTTTGGCTATGGAGAAGTCAGTTTTTTGTTGGATTGAGGTGAACGTTTGAATTGATACGATTGACGACAAATTGAGACTTTTTCCAGGGTTTGACCGAAGTAATTTAAATCAGCATCAAGATTGTCAATCCTCATCACTTGCTCATAATTTTCATGCACCAATAATTTTATAAAAATGGATTCCGATGTTTCTTTCATATTTCGTTCCGCTCAGATCGTTTCAGTCGTCAAATTCCTCTTCGATTTCTTATGATTCACGCAATCATCTCACAGGCATGAGCTAAAGGTTGGTTACCATCTCACAATTTTAACAATTATTTATAGAACATATTTAATTTTGATTTTAGAAAGTTCATAGTAGACTTGAGTTTTGATTTTAGGATGTTAATAGAATTTATTTCATAATATCGTTTCGTATTTGTACATGAGTAGTAAATTTTGGTGCATTATGCTCTTCTTAAAAATTTCAGGATTGTAGAGTATTACTCTGTATCAAGCAACTTGCTCCTCTTACATCAAATGTTCCTCATTTGTATGAATCTTTTACATTTCTCATCCTTAATAGACATTTTTCATCTTTATCGTTTAATTTAACCGTCACTTAATGAGTGGTCATTTTGCAGGAGTAAATCATTTTTTTATTAGATTGCTCATTTTCAATCAAGTTTTAATCTTTTAGGTAAATTTTTGAGCTTTTCCCCATTTTTATTGAACACAAGCCATCGCTGATGGAAAAACTTCATCGCTCTGGCGATAGCAGCTCCAGCTCGGTAAGCAAGCACCATTTTACTTTTATGTAAATGCATCTCATTTACTTGCGATGCCTAAAACCAGAGGCGAATCCAGGATTTAAATGATGGGGTAGCGAAACTTTTAAAAGAATTTTTTTCGCTTGTAAAAGTTAATATAAAAACATTTTTTTTAAAGAATGAATTATTTATACTTATCAACGTTGTTATTGATAGAATGTTATTATTCAAACAACCACATTTACTTTCATGTAAAGGATCTATGTAACCATTAGGTCTAAATAACAAAGTACAAAAATTATATATATCGTATCCACAAAAAAATATATATATTGTATTACAAAATGATACTCGTAGTATATATACAAAGTAACATATAAATTAAAATTATACTTATATGTTAAAAAATGAAATTTACTATAAAAAAAACTACTAATTTTTGTGTACGCATTTAAGTTTTTGAAGTCATGATAATGTAAGTAAGTATTAAGAAATGTCAATTTGAAAGTGAAAAAACCAATGTAAAAGAACACATTTCGAGAGGATTGAACCCTGGATCATATCATGCTTGGGCCTACAACCCACCACCACACCACTTTCCACCATTGTGATATTTTTGGTCTTTTGTTTTATTTATTCTCTTGCTTATTCAGTTAAATTAGGGGTAGCATACATTCATCTTCTCCATTAATTTTTCTGGGTTTGGGGTAGCGGCTGCCACCCCATGCTACCCTCTAGATTCGCCCCTGCCTAAAACCGTATTTATATAGTGATATAATGAAGTGTGGTTTTGATGATATATAATAGTCGGAGGAAGAGGTGGAAGAAGACGGTGTGATGATAAGGAGGCGAAAGAAGAAGGGTTGACAGACAAAATCAAGGCAAAGCTGCCTGGTCACAAGAACGAAGGTCCAACTTCTTTTGCCGAGGGTGATTACAACCACCAACATGCTCCAGAGGGAATGCACTCGGCCGATGACAAGGGTTTCCTTGAGAAGATCAAGGATAAGATGCCTGGAAATCACAAGAACGAGGGTGGTTGCAACCATCAACATGCTCAAGAGGGAATCCATTCATCCGATGAAGACAAGGGGTTCATCGAGAAGATCAAGGATAAGATGCCGGAAAATCAGAAGGACGGTTATCTATATTAATTTGATATAGTGTAGTTAGCGTAGTAGTATATTTAATTTTTAGAATTATTTGTTCATAATTAAATGCATTTCAGGATTAATCTTGTACGGTTTGATAATCCGTTTTGATGCACGGCATCAAAAAAAATTTGATGTTACATTCTGATTGATTCTACAACTCAGCAAAAAAAATATACAGAATTGTAAATTAAGTTCCCCAAATTTCAAATTAATTATTAATTAGTCCCTAATGTGCATTTAATCATTCCACCCTAATTAATCCAATGCATTTCCTTGAACCTCCTTGGAGACAACCATATTAAATGAGGTAGCCTCCTTGATTTCCAGCAATTTTCGAGAATCATATTTGTGTCAAATCATTTCGACTTTTAATTCTTAATAACGTTAATAAATATTCCGTATTAGTCTATTAAGGTAACCAAACTTTTCTTCTAACAACATTTCTTATATATAAGTATATTATGTTAGTAACTTAATAAATTGCTTACTTAAATATTTAGGCTTGTTTGTATGACTAAATTACTTATACATAAAAATGTTACGTGATATTTTATTTGTGTTATATATTTATTTACGACTAAATTCAACTTGACAAAACTATCACTTATTTATCACCTTTACATTTTTTTTATATGAAAAATGAGAAAATGAATAAAAGAACTTAAAATGATAAAATTTACTTCTATCATTTTCTTTGTATTTTATATGTACGTTTAATTCTATTTGTTATGTATGTTTATTCTATTTTCTATATATTTTGTATGTATTTTATATAATTGTAATTTTGGTCATATTTAATTTTCTTTAGTATTTTTACATTTGTTTATATATTATAATAATAGAGTAAATTAGTAACTTGCAAAATGTTTTATTTTAATAAAACTTCACTTATTATTTTTATATAGGTAGAAATTTATAAATTTCATTTTCTATAATAAATGAATTTATTTTATCCCGAAATTTTTACACGACATATATAAATATTTAAAAAATGATTTTACGTCAAATTTTATAAATCGACTAAGTATGATTTAAACTATATTTTTCAGAAATTATAAGTTTTAAAATAATATTTTATTATACCTTAAATTTTGTTTTTATATATATAAAACTTCATTTAAATGAATTTACTATTTTTAAAATATTATGCGATATTTGGGATATTATGTTTCGGGTGACACTTGAGGATTAAAGTATAACGTTGTCACACTTAAAGTAACTATTTGAGGATTTGACTGTTTCAAATGAGTCCGACCAATTATTGAAGGTCACCAAATAATGTACTATTTGTTCACGGGCGACTTTTATATAAGGTTTACGATGCGAGTCTGGGACGAATAGCTTGTGTTGGATTCTACCATGCGTGGTGTTTCGACTGCACTTGTAATGAAAAGCAGACTCGGAGGCTGCGGTCCGAGAGTCGACCTAGTGTTTAAGGTAGTCGTCTTACAGCAGTGAGTTCTGCGGTTCAAGAGTCTGCGTAGGGTATGTGGCGCACATATAGACAAGTACTTGATCAGTATTACCACCTAGGTAGTGGGGGCAGAACAGGATTCTGAAAACTGCGGATTCCCTCTTTAAGTGATGCAGAGAATGTAATGATCAGCTTTCATTTCAGCCCAGAGCCCCGTTTGAATAAACGTATAATATAATAGAAGTTCGGGCCCAATTGAGCCTTATGGGTGAGATGTAAACCTCATAAGATCGGTTCGGTCTACGAGTTGGTAACACGGTTACTTCTATTGGTGAGATGCAAGCCAATATGGAGTAGCGGAGATACCAGGAGCCACGACTCGTGTGTTTATTTTCTGTTTACGTGAAAAATGATTTTTAAAAATCAAATGGCTGCCAATGTCCCATCTTTTAAACTTTACCGTTTTCATCACCTCACATGTTGGTTAATCGAGTTAAAGGAAACTATCTGTTACGTGATATCCTTTAATATTTTTGTAAGCATATTATTTATTCACATGATTGTCTTATGTGTTCGAGGTGATATTAGAGGAACGGTTTGGTTGTTGTCCCGCTAAGCGGTCTCTCTATTCTATATATTTGTGCAGGTATGGGGCGATGGGAAAGGATCGAGCGAGGGAGATTTAATAATATGTTTGTATAAATTAAAATACAATCTATATTTTGTACTAAGCGAATCAAGACTATGTAATTAATAGTCATTTATTGTAAGGATCCGTAACGATCCGGATTTATTTACACTCTGATATAATTTTAATTAAATGACTTAGATAACTTTCCGCATTATCTATTATTTTAAGTCATCGAAAATCCGGGTTGTTACAATCGGAATAAGGATTAATTTGATGATAAAGATGAGACGATTATGACTCGAAAATGAAGTAAAATTAGGCCTTGAAAACCCGGAAATGTCACGGCCAAAGGAAGGGAGAAGAAAATAGGGTGTTGAATGATTTTTATGAGAAATCAATGTAAAAGAGTTGGGAGGTTTCTAAAGTTTAAATGAGAATAAATAAGTTGAGGAATCCAATGTGGTATCATTCAAGGTGGTCTGCCAAAGAGGATAGGAAGGAGTATGAAGGGTTTCCTCATTAAGCCATGGTTAAATGCAGAAAAAGAATCCTATGCAACAACATTTAACGTAATGAAATAAGACGTATTATAAAACGTAGTAAGAGTGTGACAAAAAGATGAGTCGGGCCAATACATGGGAAAAAAGGTCTCAAATAATTTGTAAGTTGATAAAAAGAAGAATCGTAAAATAGTTAAAGGCATTTCAAAACAATTCGAGTAAACCTCGCGTAAGAAAATAATTATTTTCGAAACTTTGTAATAAAATCATTAATGGTTAAATTTTCGTAAATAAAAATATGTTTAGACATTTGTAGAAAAAGAAATAACTCAAATCCGAGCTTAAATACGTTAATTCGTAGAGAAATAAAATTCCTCGCGGAAAAATAAATAGTTTACGAAGCAAATCAAATAAATAGATTTAAAAGAATTAAAATCTTTTAAAAATATAAATATATATCATTAAAGTCAAAATGAAAATAAAGCTTGGAAAAATGAAGAAACATAAGGCCAAAATGTGACAGAGTTATGACAGATTCATAACGGAAAGGATAAAAATGGTAGGAAAAAAATAGCGGGTGTTACACTTTGTAAAGTGCCTTTATTTGATTGGTTGGACAAAAATAATTGTAGGAGAGATAATATAGAATATGAATAAGTTAATTAAAAAGTGACAAATAATGTGGATGGTGACCTAGGTGTGACCTTCTAGATAGAAGGGTGGAAATGGATCAAACTAAATAAGATGAGATCTTTTATATATAAAAGATGAAACCAAGCAGTCCTACGTGGCACAGCTCTTGGCTCCCCATCACTACCTACCGCGTCCTCTCATCAATCCAGCAAAAGTTGCCTCCAATATTGCATTATAGTTCCTACAAAATTTTCTTATTTCCAATGGACCCCCAATCTTCACAAACAATCCCAAATCCCGCAACAGTAATTACTTCCCCAATTCCCATGAATATTAATCCTCCCCATCCCCACCAACAATCCTCAATTCCCAGGAAGGGATTAATTATTTACTCCCTATTTACTCCTCCCAATCCACATATCGGCAATCCATTTCTTGAAAATGGTTGAGGGACTTTTCGATCCCCCTCAAATCAGCATTAAGAGCGTCAATCCTCATCACCTACTCATAATTTCCCCTCACCATCTTTTATAAACTCACAGATACCCCACAAACCTCAAACCCCTCAATTAATTCAACTCTCATATTTCAATTAACTTGATTTTCAATCGCTGATCACAATTCTTTCAATTTTTCATCGATTTTTTTTTATTTTGGGTTTGATTTGATAGTTTGGTAGTTGATGCTGAGCGCAAATTATGGAGGGAAGTAGTAGATGGTTAATTACGCTTCTGATTTTATCATTGTTTGGAGTTTCTTACTGCAGAGGTAATAATTTTAACTATTTTAGCTGTTCTTTTTCAGTTTAATTTTGTTGGTTTTCACTTTGATTGTATTTAAATTAATGGGTTTGATTATACTATGTAATTGAGCTGTTTTGGCTATGGAGAAGTCAGTTTTTTGTTGGATTGAGGTTAACGTTTGAATTGGTACTATTGACGACAAATTGAGACTTTTTCCAGGGTTTGACCGAAGTAATTTAAATCAGCATCAAGATTGTCAATCCTCATCACTTGCTCATAATTTTCATGCACCAATATTTTTATAAAAATGGATTCCGATGTTTCTTTCATATTTCGTTCCGCTCAGATCGTTTCAGTCGTCAAATTCCTCTTCGATTTCTTATGATTCACGCAATCATCTCACAGGCATGAGCTAAAGGTTGGTTACCATCTCACAATTTTAACAATTATTTATAGAACATATTTAATTTTGATTTTAGAAAGTTCATAGTAGACTTGAGTTTTGATTTTAGGATGTTAATAGAATTTATTTCATAATATCGTTTCGTATTTGTACATGAGTAGTAAATTTTGGTGCATTATGCTCTTCTTAAAAATTTCAGGATTGTAGAGTATTACTCTGTATCAAGCAACTTGCTCCTCTTACATCAAATGTTCCTCATTTGTATGAATCTTTTACATTTCTCATCCTTAATAGACATTTTTCATCTTTATCGTTTAATTTAACCGTCACTTAATGAGTGGTCATTTTGCAGGAGTAAATCATTTTTTTATTAGATTGCTCATTTTCAATCAAGTTTTAATCTTTTAGGTAAATTTTTGAGCTTTTCCCCATTTTTATTGAACACAAGCCATCGCTGATGGAAAAACTTCATCGCTCTGGCGATAGCAGCTCCAGCTCGGTAAGCAAGCACCATTTTACTTTTATGTAAATGCATCTCATTTACTTGCGATGCCTAAAACCAGAGGCGAATCCAGGATTTAAATGATGGGGTAGCGAAACTTTTAAAAGAATTTTTTTCGCTTGTAAAAGTTAATATAAAAACATTTTTTTTAAAGAATGAATTATTTATACTTATCAACGTTGTTATTGATAGAATGTTATTATTCAAACAACCACATTTACTTTCATGTAAAGGATCTATGTAAACATTAGGTCTAAATAACAAAGTACAAAAATTATATATATCGTATCCACAAAAAAATATATATATTGTATTACAAAATGATACTCGTAGTATATATACAAAGTAACATATAAATTAAAATTATACTTATATGTTAAAAAATGAAATTTACTATAAAAAAAACTACTAATTTTTGTGTACGCATTTAAGTTTTTGAAGTCATGATAATGTAAGTAAGTATTAAGAAATGTCAATTTGAAAGTGAAAAAACCAATGTAAAAGAACACATTTCGTGAGGATTGAACCCTGGATCATATCATGCTTGGTCCTACAACCCACCACCACACCACTTTCCACCATTGTGATATTTTTGGTCTTTTGTTTTATTTATTCTCTTGCTTATTCAGTTAAATTAGGGGTAGCATACATTCATCTTCTCCATTAATTTTTCTGGGTTTGGGGTAGCGGCTGCCACCCCATGCTACCCTCTAGATTCGCCCCTGCCTAAAACCGTATTTATATAGTGATATAATGAAGTGTGGTTTTGATGATATATAATAGTCGGAGGAAGAGGTGGAAGAAGACGGTGTGATGATAAGGAGGCGAAAGAAGAAGGGTTGACAGACAAAATCAAGGCAAAGCTGCCTGGTCACAAGAACGAAGGTCCAACTTCTTTTGCCGAGGGTGATTACAACCACCAACATGCTCCAGAGGGAATGCACTCGGCCGATGACAAGGGTTTCCTTGAGAAGATCAAGGATAAGATGCCTGGAAATCACAAGAACGAGGGTCGTTGCAACCATCAACATGCTCAAGAGGGAATCCATTCATCCGATGAAGACAAGGGGTTCATCGAGAAGATCAAGGATAAGATGCCGGAAAATCAGAAGGACGGTTATCTATATTAATTTGATATAGTGTAGTTAGCGTAGTAGTATATTTAATTTTTAGAATTATTTGTTCATAATTAAATGCATTTCAGGATTAATCTTGTACGGTTTGATAATCCGTTTTGATGCACGGCATCAAAAAAAATTTGATGTTACATTCTGATTGATTCTACAACTCAGCAAAAAAAATATACAGAATTGTAAATTAAGTTCCCCAAATTTCAAATTAATTATTAATTAGTCCCTAATGTGCATTTAATCATTCCACCCTAATTAATCCAATGCATTTCCTTGAACCTCCTTGGAGACAACCATATTAAATGAGGTAGCCTCCTTGATTTCCAGCAATTTTCTAAATCCCTCCCCTCTTATAAATGAGTATTCACCCATATGGTGAATTCTCGTACCTCTCAAATTTTCCATAATTCCGTAATCTTCTTTTACGTAACCTTCATACTCAGACCGCCATACCCACTCATGTCAAGCGATAGTTTGTTATCGTCGCTACATTTCACTTGATTCTTTCACCTTGGTCATTGCATTTTTTGTTACTCAATCCTTCTTAGTCATGTATCTTTATGTGAAACATCAACCAAACTTGCAGCTCATTCCTCTTTCCAAACTTTCAAATTATTCATCTTCCTCTCATTTTATTCTTTTTGGCAATCCGAAAAAAACAAAAATAAGCATCCATATTGTTGACTGTTTTTTTTAAATGAGATTTAATTTTCAAAGATGATGACCTAATTTCGCTTACTCTTTTGTGGTGCAGGGCTGCAGGAAGATGCGTTGACAAGGCCAGGTTGAGTCATTGTTTTGGTTGGGTCCAAATGCTTCCGGTTCACTTCAAATATCTATAATTATTTGAATTCGTTGAATTTTAATGTGATTAAAAATATAATTATCTAACTCTTTTTTATTCTTTCTCAGGTTTCAAGATGTTACGAACCAATATAAGGGTCATCGAGCTTGGTTTATGGCCCAAGTCTAGAATTATTGTTGTACTTCGTATAAGTTTTTTCATCAAAGTTATGTACGAACAAATTTCTAATAAGGATTAACATTTGTATGTTTTGTATGTATTATACATTGAAATAATGGCGGTCACATTTGTGGTTTTTAGGGTAATTTACATTTGTACTCCATATGCATTTTTATCCTTATAAAGTTTCAATTTTTTTCAATCAATGTTAACTCTTTGATTTCTCAAAATTGTAGCAAGTAAGTCTAGGTTTGTTTGATCTTGCTGGAATATGATTTAAACATCTCTTAAATTAGTGTATTCCTTTACTTAATTAGTGTATTGCTCTACTTATATTCCTCTATCACATATGTTTGTAATTTTTAGTATTTCTTCTAACTTTCTAACATCTTCCCGTTAGATATTCATTAGGTGGGTATAAAATTAACAAGTTGGATAAACACGGTACAGAGTATAATATTCTGCTATATTGTGCACATACTGTCTAAAACAGTTGTTTTGGACGGATTAAGTTACAAGTTTTTGCCGGTAAAAATTATTAATATCTTATCTATAGATATTCATCCTACATTATAAACAAGTGTAACACAATAACCCCCTGTAACAAAATAACAATATATATTTTGAACTTGGAAACAAAAAAAACCTTAATTTCAATAATTAATGATAATTAATGGTTAATATCTATTTTTCAATCAAAATCGTATCCATAATCTATTAAATTTGATAAATTGAATGAATGTATAATTAAATTTAGAGGTAATCAATGATAATTGAAAAAAAAATGGTTTTTAGGGTTAGTGTAAAAAGGGTGGGAGAGAAATGAAATTTGGTTTGTTTTCTGAAAATGGTATGCAATGGAAAAATATGTGTAAAAAGTATTGCGTCGACTAAAATGTGTACTGCAAAAAGAGTAACTCCAATTTTTTGCTTGTGGTGAATTTACTTCTCCAAATCTAGAAAGATTTCATCACTACAAAAATAAGACATTTATAACTTTTATTCAATTGTTTTAAATTTTAAACGATCTGCTGTTGTGGACATGACGTAGGTCCACCCCGACGCAGCCACGCGCGGGATTGAGTAGGCGAATGAATCTCATGGTAAGATTGATCTCGGGTCGAAATTTAAATCGAAGTTGGAGTCGCCACCGAATTTTATGGGAATTCGGACCCGTTCGAACTCACTCTATGAAATACCTGCCTTGTGACTCAGTATTAACACCTGAGTTGGCGGTGGCAACTCGAACATATTGAGTTATGACTTTGGAATAAACCAGCAAAACAGATTGAAATTGGCCAATCCAGGTTTTTAACTCACTTTTAATCAAATACTCTTAATCTTACTTAGATCCACGTATACCCACCCTAATCATAATGGAGCAAACCCTAAACTACCTTCACTAACAATGAATGCTCAAGAGGAAAGAAATGAGAAGAAAGAATCGGAAGAGAGAAGAGGAGGAGGATTCGATCCCAAATCGTATCCTAGCCATTCATGTATATGATTGAGTCATGTAAGTTTCTTAATTTTATTTTAACGTTATTTAAGAGTATAATTAGGGTTTAGTCGTGCTTACTATTCCCAATATGAGTTAGAAGAAAGATTAGATTAAAGACATTAATTAGGAAATAGTTACTGAAATTCTCAGATTCGTATTACTATCTTGTGTTCATTGATAGACATGTTTATATTTCGATTTGAGAAAAAAGTCAAAGAACAAACCCTAGTTTATTTCAAGTCTAGTTTATGTCTGTAAAATTTCGTAATCAGATTCAAAGTCGTTTCTTCTAGAGAATTTATTTGTGAACCGTCGTTTATAAATCACTGATTCAGTAATGCTATATAATAATGGGTGTTAAAACAAATTTATATATCATAAATGAGTTTGGATTTCAGCAAACATTAAATTCATTGAGTCTAGTTGATAATAGAAGTTGGAATGGAGTTAAAAGAATTAGTCTAGTACTAGTAATTCATCAATAGTTTTTATGCAACAAATTCTGTCAGTCTGTAGAGATCAGGTTTTAAGTCAATGTTAAGATAATATTTAGATGAAGGTCATAAAAGATAAATGGTAGAAAAGACAATCACGGTTCTAAAACAGTTGGTCTCGTGTTAACTGAAGTAGTAGTTATTTAATTATGAATTTTATAACAAGACAGTGCAATGCTGTAAAATCAGAAGTTAAGATTAAGTCTTTAATGATAGTAACGGCTTAGAGCGTGATCAATCTAAGTAGTAATTATATGTTAATATCAATTGATTGTAAGTGAGGAATGTTTTAGAGGAGGTCTTTTAATCCACTTAATTGTGGTTGTGACACGCTTGTAGAGGTAAGGGTTTCCTTACTTAGAATACGTTAATGTTATGATGCATGTATGAGTTACGAGTACGATGTGATATCGTGCTAATGAGAATAATGTTGAATAATGATGGAAGAATAATTGATGAATATTTATATATTGGAGTTGGTGAGGCTAGCTTTAGACCTAGCCGGGGCCCTTGATCATGGTCCCCTCCCTGATTTCTCCTCGAGGGTTGTTGAACCTGCGGGGGGTGTTGTTGTGTGTCAAATTTGGACCGTTTTTCCTACCATTTAAGCCCGTTTTTCCACCGTTTTGCGAGAATAAAATGCGATTATCGCCGTATTTTGAGTATTTTTCGCATTAGTGTCTCTCTTTTGCATTTTAGGTGTTTTTGGTAGTTTTCTGTCTATTTTGATAGGAGTTTCGACCAAAAACGTGTCTGAGCTCTTATGAGCATGAGAGAGAAGGAAATCGTCCGAAAAGAAAAGCACACAACTTAAAATCCAAAGTCCAAACCCAAGAGGTAAAACCTTGAGCGAAAAGGAAAAACTATAATCCATTGGGCATCTTCACCGGGCAGGTCAAACTTCAAATGAATATATCTAGAGTTCTAGACCTCAAATCGAAGCGATTCAAGTTGGAAGTGAAAACTTATCTTCTTAGCTTTCCAACGACATATCACACGCCCCAATCAGAGTTCAAACGAGAGAGTTATGGCCCTCTGAAATCACAGGGCGAAATTTCACCCGATGAGAATTTGACCGGGCAAAATTTTGCCAGACGGTGTTCCTTCCCAGATTGCCATTTCGGACAAAAAAGTTCACCGGGCAAAATTTCACCCGATGAAGTTCACCGGGCGAAAATGACCGGGCGAAATTTCGCCCACCGGGTGAAATTTCGCCCGATGGAGAAAAGTGCCAAAAACCGCAAAATGAGAAGAAAATCTCACCGAGTGAAATTTCACCCGGTGGGATTAATTCGTCAAGCACCCCATGAAGACTCATTGGGCAAAGTTTCATCTCAAATGACAAAGTCTCACTAATGGGCAAGGATTAGATTATGGGCTAAGATTGTGTGGCCCATTAAGGGCTTATTATATATAGTAACCCTAGGTTTTCATTTGATTTTTCTGCCTTAAGTGTGTCTCCTTAGGGTAGGTTAGTTTAGTAGATCTCCTTAGTAGTAGTAGTAGTAGTAGTAGTTCACATAGTAGAAAAACTCCATAAATTTAGTAGTTTCCATTAGTTTTAGATTAATCTACTATAATTTCTACAATCAAGTTCCTACTTTAGTTGAAGATTTGAGTTTTATTTGATGATTTGTGGGGTTTATTGAAGAATTAGTGACTTTGTTAAATCTTATCTCTTCCATAGTTTAGTGGGTAATTGTTAGATCATAGTTCTCTTATTGTTTTGTTGTTAATTTCTTTATATTTAGTCATTATGCATGTTGTAGTTATTTTCTCCATAGTTAATATTTTGTTGTTTACCATGATTAGTGAGTAGATCTTTGTTAGGGGTAAGGGGAGGATGGATTTGGGCAACATAGATTAAGGATTCTTGTGATTGAATGCACTTGGGTTGATTTGTCTATTTTGGAATTGTTGTATGCTTGTTGGCTTTACTTGATCAATTTAGTTGACTCGTATTCACCCTCGTCAATATGAGAAAACTCGGGGCTTGGGTAATTTCGACTTAGTGACCTAGCTTCTTCGTCGCGAAAGCGAGTCTTAGTGAGGTCGGGTGTAGAGACTGAAAGGTGACCCATCCCTTATCAATTGTGTATTGTTTGCTTGATTCCTTGTTTTTGTGTCCCGTTTCCGATTTCCCGACTCTCCCTAACGCTTTTCCCATTAATAGTTTCTCGTCTTAGTTCCGTAGCTCATTTATTTAGTCTAGTTCTACTCGTCCAAAACCCCCGTTCTCGACCCAATCACTCTTAGACTTTGACTCGACCGACTTTACGTAGACCGTCCCTGAGGATCGATCCCGACTTGCCGCTACTACGTAGTAGTATTTCGGAGTTTATAAATATTGTTTGATCGTGCGGGTCGCGACGCTCGCGCATCAAAATGGCGCCGTTGCCTGGGACGGCGATTAGTTGATTGAGTTTCTGTCTTTTTGTATTTGGTTTTGCTTTTTTATTCTCTCTACCCTAGTACCACTTGGTACTAGGAGACTCACCTTCTACTTGAGTCTTTGCCCAGGAACAGGTTATCACGTTTTGGTTCGATCCCGAACCAGAGATGTTTTCTAAAGCTATGAGATTCCGGGGAAATAACTCAACAAAGGTGATTCCACATTCATACCTCACACCACCAAACATTCATCATATCCTTCAACTTCCTCCAAATCCATTCATATCACCAACTACTACCACTCCCACCACTAATAATACACCTACACCTTTCACTCCACAAATTTCTCCAACTACATCACCTCTTATCACTCCACAAAAAATTTCTCCACCTTCCATTTCACCACCACCCCCAAGAAACTTCCAAGAACCCATCATGTCACCTCTTGATTCACATTCCTAACCCTTAGAAAGCACTTCCATGAACAATGAATCAAAGCTCAAATTAAAATCGGAAGAACTAACCAAGATGTTTGATGGTATAACTCCTAATTTTAACTCAAGGGATGTGAACCAAGTTCAATCAAGGCCACCAAGACGACTTCCACTACCAAAAATCCCTTGTGAGTGTTGTGGAAACTATGGTCATAAGTCCAACAATTGTGTTCCTTCTTATAAAGGAATGTGCTATCAAGAATGCAATGAAGTCCAAGTGTTTCAAAATATCAATCCAATGCCTCAAAATGACCTTTTTCCAAACACATACAAACCCGAAACAAGGAACCATGTGCAACAATACAACTCTTATGCAAATCATGGTGTGCAAAATCCGGGACCAATGTATCAAGGGGGACAACAACAAATGCCCTTCAATTCAAACAATCAACAAAGATCTTTCATTCAAAGTCCTCCCAAAGCAACTTCATTCTTGCCACCTCTTCAAGAGGAAAATTTTAACGATCAAGGAGGCGATTATTTTCAAGGCCAAGGCGAATTCCATAATCAACACATGAATCAAGGAAACAATTACCAAAATCTTGAAGGTAATTTTCGCAATCAAGGGAATAGCCACGGTTTTCAAGGTTATAATCAAGGTATTCAAAGCTTCAATCAAGGGGATTATATCCAAGGGTATCATCCCAACTCCAATCAAAGTTCTCAAGGATACAATCCCGAATATAACCAACCTCCACCTTTCCATGGCAATTACCAACAAGGTCAATGGAATGACCAATGTGAGCATCCTATACAAATCATGCAAAAGGTGATAACATTCTTAGCTAACGAGATTCTGGATATAAGAAAGGAACTCAAAGCTAGGAAATCAGAAGAAGCCACCAAGGCTCCTACCTTTCCGGTACATCCACCACAAGGATTACCCCGACAACCTCAAAATCCTAATTAACCGCAACATCAAGCATATGCCAATGCCGCCACATGGAATGAAGGAAAAGAACTAGTAGACCATCACAAAATCATGTGTCTAAATCAAGTGGAAAAACCGAAGGTGAAACGTGTTGAAAAGCAAAGTGCCCCTCATTCTAGAAAGTTGAAAACACACCCACCAAGAACAACTTGTTGTGAGGAAGATCCTGGTGTAACCGATGTAACCAAGCGCGAAATAAGAGACCCTTCTAAGTACATCAAGGGAGATAAGGGTTATGTGATAGAGGAAATTCAAAAACAGAAAAGCATGCCACCTCCTAAGCCACATGTGCCACCTTCGCCATTTTTATCTCGAGCTACGATCAATAGGAAGGACATCAAGTCCACCTCATTCTCCGACTTGCTAAAGAAGGATAAGGTAACTCCCCCTCTCACCGAGATAGTTGACCGATGTGATGATGCAATTGTGGTTGCACTCACCGAAGAGTGTAATTCGGCCTTATCAAGCAAGATTCCCACCAAAATGGGTGATCCAGGGAGTTTCTCAATACCTTGCACAATAGGAAATGTTGAAATCGATTATGCTCTATGTAATCTTCGAGCATCCGTGAGCATTATCCTTCTATCAGTCGTGAATGATCTTAATATCAACAACATGAATCAAACACCGATCAAAATTCGACTAGCCGACGGTTCCATCAAGACCCCGGTTGGTATGATTAAAGACGTGCTAGTTCGAGTTAAAAATCTTTTGATCCCTACCGACTTTGTGGTAATGGACGTGAAAGTAAACAAGCATGCCCCCATAATCCTAGGAAGACCCGTTTTGGCCACCGGCGGAGCAATCATAGATGTTAAAAAGGGGAAGCTTTCATTTAATATCGGTAAAGAGATCGTGCAATTCAAATTACCTATCACGTCAGAAAACCCAATGGTGAGTGATGTCTTCAGAAATGAAATGTTTGAATACCTTCTAGATGCCGAGTCCCTTGTGATAGAAAAGGAGAATGAAGCTAAGTCGAGTAATTTACTCGATAATGTCGAAACAAAGGTGAAGCTTAATGATTCGACCACCGTGCAACCGCCTAAGAGTTCATCTTCTAACACTCTTCCAACTTCCCGTAGGGGAGCTATCAAAAAATCCAAAAAGAAGAAATTGAAAAGTGTGGTGAACATGGAACCAAGAGACGGAAAGCTAATGACGCGTAACGAGGGTGTAAGCCCCGTTAATAAAGCAAAGATCGAAGTTGGCAATCAAAAGTTAATATGGGACGAAGTATCTCGGCAAGTACAAGAAGTTAAAACTACCCTCCAAAAATTATCAAGGATCATGTGTATGTCCGAGCCACGGGCAAGTTTTGATGGAGGTGAACTATGGATCGGTCGCTATGATGGCGACCCGGGTTGAGTTTGTATCATGTTTGACGAGGTTTTGTGGTATCCTCAACAACCACCTTGTATATATGCATCATATTTCTTTGTGTTTGTTAGCTTTGTTAGCTTGAGAACAATGGATGAACTTGGATTTCGCCATGGAGCAATTATTTGGATGAAGATCAAGCCTTTGGAGGAGTTATGGAGCTTATTTGAAGACCACAAGCATGTTTGTGGGAGATATTGATTGTGTAATGTGAGTCGAGTTGTTATTTGAGTCTCTAGGTGATTATTGAAGAGCCATGAAATGGCAAGGCGGAAAACGAAGAAAACAAGACCGTCGGGCGAAACTTCGCCCGGTGAGACTTGACCTGGCGAAACTTCGCCCTACGGAAAAGTTGCCAGATTTGCCGGAATTGACAAAGACACCACCGGGCGAAATTTCGCCCGTTGAGATTTTCACCGGGTGAAATTTCACCCGGTGGAAAAAATTTGGCAAAGTCAATTTTCATGACGAAATACCGTCGGGTGAAATTTCACCCGATGGTGCTTGACCGGGTGAAATTTCACCCGGCGACATGAGCTCGAACGGATCACCTATACACTATTTACTCACTACAATATCAATTCCCTCCTTCCCGAATACCCCACATACCTTTCCCTCCAAACACAAACACCAAATAATCACAATCTACCTTTCAAATTTTCCTTTCCCTCCTCAATTACCTTTATTTATATCACCTTTACCTCACCCTCAATTCACCTCATCACTCCTCATAAAGTCAAACCACCATACCCCAACCACATTCATACCTCCTCTCCATCTTGGGTGATTATTTTGGGTGCTTGAAGAGGCGAAACTAAAGTTTTTGGGAATATTCTTGCAAATTTGTTATTATGGAGACAAGGGCAAAGCGAGCCGCTCGAAAGCAAGGTATGGCTTCGACTTCTAAACCTTCTAAATGTTTTACATCTTCTAAGTCTTCTAAGCCTACACATTTACCTTGTCTTAATGCTTCTTTAGCTCAGACCTTCTCTGAAAAGATCTTTCAGAGCACTAGGTGACCTTGTCCCCACACAATGACCAATCTAGGAATAATAGACGATATTAAAGAGTTATCGTCGAGGACCGAAACTAGCGAGCTCCTTAGCCTTGCGGCCTTCACCTATAAAGACCTTACTTGCGAGTTCCTCTTGCAATTGATTTATGACTCTTTGTTGGGTAACCCTAACCCCTTAGACCTACCACATGTCGTGGCGTTGCATTTTCACCGTATCATTGTTACCCAACGCCCCTCCTTAGATTGTGGAGGTTTTGTGAATGTAATTGCGAACAAATTGGGTTATTCAACCGACCACCTCACCCCACTAGACAATTCCACATGGCTTGACGAGGCCTATTTTTCGACCTAGATCTTTCATGTACCTCATCAGCGCCTCGTCTACATTAGCCGTGGAAGAGCTTTAATAGTTCTGAACACACACCGAACCACTATCCTTGTTCACTACAATTGGGACCTACCCTTGGGTCCCGGTGAATTCCGACTGACCAAAACTGAGTCGGGAGGAAGGGGAGTTTGGGAGTATGCACACTACGAATTACCCGAAGGTCGTACAATCTATGACCTATGTGAGATTGAATCCGAATTTGCCCTCTCGCTTAGCGACGGTCTGGAGGAGTTTTCTCCTGATCCATCCTCCGAGGGTATACCCTTTTTCTATGGGTCTCCTAGCGCTTCATTTGCGTCGGACAATCACTCAAACTAGACCCTCTCCCGGGGTCAGTGGTGTGTGTGTGTTGTGTATTTGTGTGTGGGTTGGGTTGGTGAGTCTCTAATCATCTATAATTGCATGTCCTTTGGTTGATTCCGTTCTTGTTCCTTTTATCCTATTGTCATTGTGATTGATTTATCTCAAATATAACTTTGCAAGCTGCCCCATTGTTCGATTGTTGCGGCCGAAGCGGCCTTGGTTTTGCTCCCGGTCTTTAGGCGATGTGATTACGCCATTGACCTTTTGAAAATCCAAATTCTTCTCATTTTCTCAAATTTTTCTTAATCCGGGCTAGGTGACGTGACTACACCTACGCCCTTTTTTCATTCATTCTTTTAATTTCCTTTCTTTTATTTTATTCTCATTTTCTTAGTCACTTGGCTAGGGTCTAGGTGATGTGATTGCACCTAGGCCCGCCACCCCTTTTATCGTTTTCTTTTCGTTTGTTTTCTTTCTTCAAATTTTTTTTGAAAAATTATAAAAATCTTTTCAAAAAACATTTCTTTCTTTTATTTTTCTTTTTCCGTCTTTTTCGATCTTTTCCCCTACTTGTGCATTGAGGACAATGCACAGTTTTAGTGTGGGGGAGGGATCTACTATCCTTTTATTTATCAAATATCTTTTCAAAAACCATAAAAATTGAAAAATTCCGAAAAACTAAAAACATTTTTATTTTTTTTATTTTCCTTTTCTTTTTTCCTTTTTCTTTTCTTGTTTTCGTTATGTTTTTGTGTCCCTTGTATAGTCCTGTTCTCTACTCTTACAGGTAACCACCACCAGGATAGCACGATTTGAAGAGATTATGAAAGCACCCCACTTGGTAACTTCTTTCCTTCTTTCTTCTTTACTTGTAGAGGAGTTAGGTTGTTGCTATTGGGAGGCTCTCGAGGAGATGAGCATTTTGAGTGTTGTGGTTGATTTGTGTGCTTGAATGTCGATGGAGTACGAAGTGCATGACTTTACTCGTGTTTTCTTTTATTTGTCTTTTCTTTTTCATGTGTTCCTTTTGCTTTTGTATAGCGCGTCTAGGACTAAATGTTTTCGAAAACCCGATTACAAACTTATTACAAGAGTTTACATTCCATTGTGGATAACTCATTGTAGATTTTGGACCTTAATCCAGTAGAATGACTCTAAATCAATAAACTTGTTGATCCTTTAGCTTGAGTCCACCTTTTCTACTAGAGGTTTACTTCGGAGTTTGCATTTGACCACCTTGACCACCCATGGAGGAGTTAGGCCTTGGTTTCCGCATCCCGTTTTCTAGGTGACCTTGCTCGAAAGACCATTGCACCTTTAGTCCAAATTCTCCATTTTTTGTGGGTTATTCGGGAAAGGCGCCATTCTCGGTTACCTATTTTTCTGGGTCGTGCTTTTTCCTAACGAGCCTTTACTCAATCCTAACAACATTTTACCGCTTTACCCCTGTCATTTCATCCCTTCCATGAGTCCCATAAAAAAAATTCTCTCTCTAAATAAACCTCAAAGTTCAACCACCCATAAACCACCACAAACATCGGAATCATTCACTGTCAATGGCTGAAGTCGGTGGTCGGGGTCAGTTAGACCGGGGGTGGGTTCGGTCGGGGTTGGGGCTAGCGGTAGGGGCGGCAATGTCTGGGGTCACCGGTCAGGGCGGCAGGGGCTGAGTCGGTCGTCGAGGTTGGTCTAGGTTAGGCGGTGGGGCGACGGATGGCTGGGGGGTCGGTTCGGTCGGGGTTGGGGCTAGCGGTAGAGGCGGCAATGTCTGGGGTCACCGGTCAGGGCGGCAGGGGTTGAGTCGGTCGTCGAGGTTGGTCTAGGTTAGGCGGTGGGGCGGCGGATGGCTGGGGTCAGGTCGGATCTGGGCGGGTGAGAGTGGTTGGGGGTGGGCCATGGGTGGGGTCAGGACCTCATGGGAGGGAGGGAGCATCAGGTCATCGGGGTTTTTCATTTATTTATTTTTTAAAATTTTATTTTTTATTTCCTTTTTTTTGTTTATTTATTTATTTTGTTATTATTATTATTATTATTTTAATGTTTTTCCTTTTGGTAAATAAATATTGGATTAAGCTCATTAGTAATTGAATTAAAACACATAATCGAATTTGGAAGCGATCAATTATCTAAATCGATGGAATAAAACGAAAGAAGTGTAATTAAATCTCAATCTAAAAGAAAGTCAATACAGGGGTATAATAGGAAAACTTTAGAAAAATTCGTTAGGATTGAGTAAAGGCTCGTTAGGAAAAAGTAATTTCGATTTTTCCTCCACCTATACATCACCACAATCAATAAGTTTACACAAAATTAACCTCCAAGCTTGGTTTTGAACCACATCAAAAAGCCAAAAAAGAGCAAACCAAAGCAAGAGAAAAGGGCACAAAAATATGAAAAACAAGGGAGAGAAAAGGAGCTTCAAATGAAATCATATCATCAAAAACATCTCCTTCAAAAAAAAAGAAAAAAAAGGAAAGAAAAAAAAAAGAAAGAAAGAAAAAAAAAATAAAGCCCTTTGATCGATTCATCGCCGTGAAGTGCCAACTAGAGGACCGAGTCCCGAGGTAGGAAGATAACGGTGATTACTCGATCCACCCCAATAATTGTAAACACTCCACCTTTTTGTTTGGGCTAATTTAGGAAATTCGAGTTTGGAACGACCCTCTTAGCTTAGCCAAAGAGAGCGGGACTGCACCTACCTACAGTGTCGAACGAATCCATGGTTCACTTTTTCCACTCCGTTATACGCCCCGTCGTACCCCTTTAGAAGACTAGGAGGACCTAGGCTAAGTTATCAACATTTATATTGCTTAATTGTCATAGTATTAGGCTTTGGTCCTTGTTTACGTGGGTGATTTATCTTGGAATGTTTATGATTGTTTTAAGTAAGTTTCCGATGTCTTCCCCGCCGTCTCGATGAGGGATTCGGTGTTTTATTTTTGCTATGGTTGCGCTTTTGTGTTGTGTGTTTTTGTGTGTTTAGTCGCGTCCACCATTTTGAGCAAGCCCCAACTTGCCTTGCATGGGAGTACTCTACTTCATGGGTATTTCAATGTGAGTTGAAGGGACAGAGCTAGTAGTAGTAGTATTTAATTTCTTTTTGGGTCTTTGCTCGAGGACGAGCAACGGTTTAGTGTGGGGGAATTGTTGTGTGTCAAATTTGGACCATTTTTCCTCCCATTTAAGCCCGTTTTCCTCCGTTTTGCGAGAATAAAGTGCGATTATCGCCGTAATTTGAGTATTTCTCGCATTAGTGTCTCTCTTTTGCATTTTACGTGTTTTTGGTAGTTTTCTGTCTATTTTGATAGGATTTTCGACCAAAAACGTGTCTAAGCTCCTATGAGCACGATAGAGAGGGAAATCGTCCGAAAAGCAAAGCACACAACTTAAAATCGAAAGTCCAAACCCAGGCCAAGAGGTGAAACCTTGAGCGAAAAGGAAAAACGGGCATCTTCACCAGAGAAGTCAAACTTCAAACGAATATATCTAGAGTTCTAGACCTCGTATAGAAGCGATTCAAGTTGGAGGTGAAAGCTTATCTTCTTAGCTTTCCAACGACATATCACACGCCCCAATCAGAGTTCAAACAAGAGAGTTATGGCCCTCTGAAGTCACAGGACGAAATTTCGCCAGACGGTGTTCCTTCCCAGACTGCCATTTCGGACAAAAAAGTTCACCGGGCAAAATTTCACCCGATGAAGTTCACCGGGCGAAAATGACCGGGCGAAATTTCGCCCACCGGGTGAAATTTCGCCCGATGGAGAAAAGCGCCAAAAACCGCAAAATGAGAAGAAAATCTCACCGGGTGAAATTTCACCCGGTGGGATTAATTCGTCAAGCCACAGGGCGAAGTTTCACCCCATGAAGACTCATTGGGCAAAGTTTCATCTGAAATGACAAAGTCTCACTAATGGGCAAGGATTAGATTCTGGGCTAAGATTGTGTGACCCATTAAGGGCTTATTATATAGTAACCCTAGGTTTTCATTTGATTTTTGTGCCTTAAGTGTGCCTCCTTAGGGTAGGTTAGTTTAGTAGATCTCCTTAGTAGTAGTAGTAGTAGTAGTAGTAGTAGTAGTAGTAGTAGTAGTTCACATAGTAGAAAAACTCCATAAATTTAGTAGTTTCCTTTAGTTTTAGATTAATCTACTATAATTTCTACAATCAAGTTCCTACTTTAGTTGAAGATTTGAGTTTTATTTGAAGATTTGTAGGGTTTATTGAAGAATTAGTGACAAGTTCTTCATTATCTTCATCAAAGATTCAATCTTTATTTATGCAATCTTCTTATTTCTTGTAGATCTTCATAGTTAGTATATTTCTCTTCCACTCTCTAATCTCTAGTTTAGGTTAATGTTGTTTTCTCATTATTATCTTGTTTAGATTATCTTAGTGTTGTTAGTTTCTCTAGATTTTATTTATGTTATTCTAGATTACTCTCTTGTTTATTTTGTTAGATCTTATCTCTTCCGTAGTTTAGTGGGTAATTGTTATATCATAGTTCTCTTATTGTTTTGTTATTAGTTTCTTTATATTTATTCATTATGCATGTTGTAGTTATTTTCTCCACAGTTAATGTTTTGTTGTTTACCATGATTAGTGAGTATATCTTTGTTAGGGGTAAGGGGAGGATGGATTTGGGCAACATAGATTAAGAATTCTTGTGATTGAATGCACTTGGGTTGATTTGTCTATTTCGGAATTGTTGTATGCTTGTTGACTTTACTTGATCAATTTAGTTGCCTCGTATTCACCCTCGTCAATATGGGGAAACTCGGGGCTTGGGTAATTCCGACTTAGTGACCTAGCTTCTTCGTCGCGAAAGCGAGTCTTAGTGAGGTCGGCTGTAGAGACCGAAAGGTGACCCATCCCTTATCAATTGTGTTTTGTTTGCTTGATTCCTTGTTTTTGTGTCCCGTTTCCGATTTCCCGACTCTCCCTAACTCCTTTCCCATTAATAGTTTCTCACCTTAGTTCCGTAGCTCATTTAGTGAGTCTAGTTCTACTCATCCAAAACCCCCCTTCTCGACCCAATCACTCTTAGACTTTGACTCGACCGACTTTACGTAGACCGTCCCTGAGGATCGATCCCGACTTGCCGCTACTACGTAGTAGTATTTCGGAGTTTATAAATACTGTTTGATCGTGCGGGTCGCGACGCTCGCGCATCAGGTGTGCACACTCGGAATGAAAGGGCCTGCCAAAAGAGTTGAGATGAGATTATTGATTGGTACCGATGTTGGTACTGAGAATATTGAGATGGGGATATTGATTGGTACCGTGATGGTATTGAGAATGTGGATATTGAGGATTGGTACCGATGAATGTACCAAGACGATTGAGACTGAATGTTTTATATTATGTACTTGTGTTATGATGTTAGCATATTCTAACCGTATTTTCTGTTTAAATTGCCACCCTATTTTATTTGGGACCTGCAACGATCCAATTGACATTTTTGGTCTTTTGGGGAGCAGTTCTAGTGTGCAAGTTGATGATATGTGATGATTTTATTCTGGTTGACTGTACGGGATGGGTCTGCGCTGTCACTAATCACGTTTATAGGTTGTAGTCGTATTAGTTGTGCTTCCGCTGTTGTAATTGTGTAACCGTGTTTTGTAGATACGAGATTTTAATAATTTATTATTTAGTTTTAATTGGTTGATTTCAGAGTTGTATTGTAATGGACTACTACCTCGGGTAATACCGAGATGGTAACATCTTTATTTACTTGGAAATGTCTTGATAAGGCTTCTGGGTAAATGAGGGTGTTACAAAGTGGTATCAGAGCGATCGATCTCTGAGCCTGAATAAATGAACCTAGAAAAATAAAATGAACCCCGGTGATGGACCATCAGGAGCCCCTCTAAAACTCGGTTGAGGAGACATCCTTATACCAACCCCGGCCCTCCTGGTCTTGACTTGGTAACCGCGTGTGAGAAATGAGATGGGGTATATATTAGGAAGGGATACGTTGTGATGCAATGAATGTTTTGTGATGACTGCCTGTGATAATTGGTTGTGTTGTTTGACGTATGTGATGTAGTGATCGAACTGTATTAGCTGAGATGTGACTAGTACGTACTTACAGTATTAGCATGTTATAGTAATTAGTACGAGGCCACATGAGGAATATGTTATAGCACGTAAGGTCGAGGTAGGAGTCGATCATCCTTGGGTGGGAGACAGGTCATAGCCAAGGTTGATAGTAAAATTAGATACAATGTCAAATTGTTTGTGCGTGGTAGTGTCGTACGCGATAGACGGGTTATGATTAGTTGATTTTATGATACCCGGTGTTGGTCTTGATGATGTAGTAAGGTAGTACTACCTTCGTGTTATGTGAACGAGGTGTCGATAGAGGTACTCTGGATATTGTCTCGTCTATGTAGTGTAGTAGTACGGTTTCATGCTATTTGAAGGGCTCGATGACTAATGTGGTAGGGGTATCGTCAAATGTCAAGAAGGTTGATAACTTATGTGGTTTAAGTATGTAGTAATGTGAATGTTATTCAAAAGTACCTGGATAATCGCATTTTGGTTCGAGTATCATATGTTTCCTTGTCAATATAATGTACAATCTGCCTTCATGTTAATGATACCGGTATCTAAAAGTTTAAATGGTGTCGTGTCGTGATGTGTTAATGGAGCTTGTCGCATGTTAATCAAGTACGAGTTAACGAGACTAAGAGTCGAACATTGTAAGAACTCAAAACATTGTAAGAACATTGTAATAACTCGTTCTTCTTACAACTGTTACGTCAATTATGTTAGTGTGGTAATTGATTGATCGGTCAATTAGATAATGATTAATTGGTCTGTCTGGTTGATATGATTAGTCGCTCCGTAGCGAGAGGTGAACTTCGGGGACAAAGTTTCTTTTAAGGAGGGTAGATTGTAATACCTGCCTTGTGACTCAGTATTAACACCTGAGTTGGCGGTGGCAACCCGAACCCATTGAGTTATGACTTTGGAATAAACCAGCAAAACAGATTGAAATTGGCCAATCCAGATTTTTAACTCACTTTTAATCAAATACTTCTAATCTTACTTAGACCCACGTATACCCACCCTAATCATAATGGAGCAAACCCTAAACTACCTTCACTCACAATTCACGCTCAAGAAGAAAGAAAGGAGAAGAGAGAAATCGGAAGAGAGAAGAGGAGAAGAGGATTCGATCCCAAATCGTATCCTAGCGATTCATGTATATGATTGTGTCATGTAAGTTTCTTAATTTTATTTTAACGTTGTTTAAGAGTATAATTAGGGTTTAGTTCTGCTTACTATTCCAAATATGAATTAGAAGGAAGATTAGATTAAAGACATTAATTAGGAAATAGTTACTGAAATTCTCAGATTCGTAGTACTGTCTTGTGTTCATTGATAGACGTGTTTATATTTTGATTTGAGAAAAAAGTCAAAGAACAAACCCTAGTTTATTTCAAGTCTAGTTTATGTCTGTAAAATTTCGTAATCAGATTCAAAGTCGTTTCTTCTAGAGAATTTATTTGTAAACCGTCGTTTATAAATCACTGATTCAGTAATGCTATATAATAATGGGTGTTAAAACGAATTTATATATCATAATTGAGTTTGGATTTCAGCCAACATTAAATTCATTGAATCTAGTTGATAATAGAAGTTGGAATGGAGTTAAAAGAATTAGTCTAGTACCAGTAATTCATCAATAGTTTTTATGCAACGAATTCTGTCAGTCTGTAGAGATCAGGTTTTAATTCAATGTTAAGATGATATTTAGATGAAGGTCATAGAAGATAAATGGTAGACAAGACAATCAAGGTTCTAACAAAGTTGGTCTCGTGTTAATTTAAGTAGAAATTATTTAATTATGAATTTTATAACAAGACAGTGCAATGCTGTAAAATCAGAAGTTAAGATTAAGTCTTTAATGTTAGTAACGGCTTAGAGCGTGATCAATCTAAGTAGTACTTATATGTTAATATCAATTGATTGTAGGTGATGAATGTTTTAGAGGAGGTCTTTTAACCCACTTGATTGTGGTTGTGACACGCTTGTAGAGGTAAGGATTTCCTTACTTAGAATACGTTAATGTTATGATTCATGTATGAGTTACGAGTACGATGTGATATCATGCTAATGAGAATAATGTTGAATAATGATGGAAGAATAATTGATGAATATTTATATATTGGAGTTGGTGAGGCTAGCTTTAGACCTAGCCGGGGCCCTTGATCACGGTCTCCTCCCTGATTTCTCCTCGCGGGTTGTTGAACCTGCGGGGGGGTGTGCATACTCGGAATGAAAGGGCCTGCCAGAAGAGTTGAGATGAGATTATTGATTGGTACCGATGTTGGTACTGAGAATATTGAGATGGGGATATTGATTGGTACCGTGATGGTACTGAGAATGTGGATATTGAGGATTGGTACCGATGAATGTACCAAGACGATTGAGACTGAATGTTTTATATTATGTACTTGTGTTATGATGTTAGCATATTCTAACCGTATTCTCTGTTTAAATTGTCACCCTATTTTATTGGGGACCTGCAATGATCCAATTAACATTTCCGGTCTTTCGGGGAGCAGTGCTAGTGTGCAGGTTGATGATATGTGACGATTTTATTCTGGTTGACTGTACGGGATGGGTCTGCGCTGTCACTGATCACGTTTATAGGTTGTAGTCGTATTAGTTGTGCTTCCGTTGTTGTAATTGTGTAACCATTTTTCGTAGATACGAGATTTTAATAATTTATTATTTAGTTTTAATTGGTTGATTTCAGAGTTGTAATGTAATGGACTACTACCTCGGGTAATACCGAGATGGTAACATCTTTATTTACTTGGAAATGTCTTGATAAGTCTTCTAGGTAAATGGAGGTGTTACACTCTACACCTAGGCGTTCCGTGCACAAAACACGTCCCGCTTTTGGTGCTAGAGCTTAGGAGTTCGTCCCTTTGCATTACGATACCGACGCTGAGTTATCAGATATCGTGCATCGAATGACTCACGTGCGCCAATGGTTTCGGACATCCGGAAACCATGGTTCTGAGTAAGGGGTGAGAGTACGTGTTGGGAAGCCCACGAAGGACACCCAACCCCGCCCGCTCTTAGCGGCCTCTACTAAGATACCGTTCGATTTTTGTGTACGCGCGCTAGTAAAATGACGAAATGTTATGCAAACGACAATTTGACTAAACATATGAATTACGTGTGAACTACGTCATTTAATGCATCTAAATTATCGTCGGAGTTGTTTAGCATGCGATGTTCATTTAAGGCAATAAATGGCAAACATCAAAAATAGAAAACTCGTAAATAAATTACAAATTACATGGGCGGAATACAACCCGGAATTTACAATACAACGAGCGATAAAATAATAATGATGAGTATGGATGACGATTATGCAAATGGATTGAATGATGAAATGATGCATGATTTTAGAAAATAGAAACACGTGATGGCCTTTACACGTGACGACCAAAGTCGTAAAAAAAGACGAGGCTTGGATGATGTAAGAAGCACTCGTTTTGTTTGGACAAAGAAATCCACTCGACCGAGTCATGGCAGAGACTTGATCGAGTGAGCTTCTGAAAGACCATCTGCCCATTTTTTTGGGTGCTACTCGATCGAGTAGTTTATGGCACTCGATCGAGTGCCCCCTGTACGAGTCATGGCTCGCTTCGAAAAAAGGGTGGCGATTTCGTTTTATTGATGCAAAATCGATGGTCGACCGAGTTACGTAAGAATATTACATAATTTGAACTCTAACTTGGCTTACGGTGCCTATAATCGTATATTATGCAATTATAAGACCGCCATCGGAATTTTAAAAAAAGTATTATAGGATCGATAAAAATTTAATTAGGACGAAATTGTCTCCCTCCGCGTCACGACACCGATACTAATCCTTACGGATTATGTGGTGTCAATTTTCGCGTCAACGGGTTCCGTACTAATCTAGAAAATGGTATCGGACGCGTTCAACTACGTACTACCACGATCACGTTACGCCCTTAAGTGGTTAGGGCGGTGCTCCTCGAAAGGGCGCCACCACTGTCGCGACTTGTAAAGGGATTAAACGGACTTGGAGCGGTAGTCGTAGCTAAACGCGTTCAATCCGAAAATGGCTTTTATACACACACACACACACACACACACACACACACACACACACGGTATTAAGATGTTAAATGTTAGTGTACATAAATAAAATGTTAGAATGCGAAAGAATAAAAAGTTAGTAACAAAAAATTAAAATGTTAGTTAACGATAAAAATAAATGTTAGTGTTAGTAGTTACTAATAATAATAGTATATAGTATATATATATATATATATATATATACAAAAGAAACGAGAAAAGAAGAAGGGAGAAAGAGATGTCGGGATTTGAATTACACCCTCAACCTACATGCTTAATTGGTCTCGGAAACGAACTCGTAGTAGCGGCGTGTGCGCGGGAGTGTCGAGATATGTAGGAGGAGTTATGATGTGATTGGTTAGGGGGAGGTTGCTCTCGGGTCTTTTACGAGTTTTGATCTCGAGGATGTGTAAATGTGTATGTGTGTGTAGATGAATGCTTGATGTGTTGTGAAAATGTAGGCTTTTTTTTAAGGTGGTGAATGAATGATTGAAAGGTGGTAAGGTTGTAGTGATGATTATGGTTGCTTAGGTTGAAATGTGATGAATTGTATATGGGAAAAAATTCTGAATTTGTGAAGGGTTTGAGGGAGTATTTATAGGAAATGCCCCACGACCTAGGGTCACTCGATCAAGTGGCCCTAGTGTACTCGATCGAGTGCCCTGAAAAGAAGGGTCTGATCGGTTTTGAAGACTGAACTCGATCAAGTGAGGTCAAGCCACTCGATCGAGTGGGTCAGGCGAAGGAGCCATTTTAGGAAGGTGGTTGACTTTTCTGAAATTTGAAATGTTGATTGGGCGCCTGCTTCTAGAAGCTCATCTAGCTGGTTTTTGGGGTCGGATTCGTCTTTGACCGGGTTTGACCCGGTCGCTAAAAGACGGTTTTATTTGAGGTCAGTTCTGAGAGATTTGCACTCCGCTAAATGTCCACGTCGGATACTATTAATTCTGAGTCCGTATTCGAGCGTATTAAGTCACGTTTACGTCCGATCATCATCGGGTGTTTTGTCGAGAACTGCTATAGACACTAGCAGGCAAAATGCGGGTATCTACAGCTGTAATCTTAAATTTTCGATTTTAACGCCCAAACACATCTTAGTTTTACGTGCATAGAGTTGATTTTGAATGTATTATTCGACTTAAGAAATTTCTAACGTATAATACGTTGAATTTATATACCCTACATCATTTTCGAACTAATAAACTTACTTAATCTAAAAGATATGTCGATTTTAATTTGTTCAAAGTATTATTAGCCAACCCTGTGATTTTATCACGGGTTTTATATTATGTAATTCATATTTGAAGTAGATAAAATTACACGACTTTTGGAACAACTCCGTAATTTATCACGGGTGGGGGTTCTAAACATGGTCCTAGGAGGAATGTAATAATGAGGTAAGCAATAAACGGCCGTTTCAGTTGGCGGGACCCTTTGTTTGTTTTTGTCATGTGTCTTTCAACTAACGCGCTTTCACCCAAGTCATAGGCATAGGCGCATAGCTGCCTTCTTCCGTTTCATAACAATTCACACCATATTTTCAACAACTCCCTTTTCCCTCAATTTCTAACAAATTATAAACAAGAACACATTGTCTGTTTTTTTTATTATCATTTTCGTTTCATCAAAAAAAACCTTCACCCTCTTTTTTTCTCCTGTTTAGGGAAGGGAGTTTTCAACAAGGTATGATTGTGAAGTGTTCTGTAACCCCCTTTTTTTTAAACCCTTTTGATTTAGGTGAATTTTGATCGCGTGATGATTAAAAGATTAAAACTTTGCTGATCATTCATGATGTTTTTTCGTTAAATGATATGGCCGTCCGTCATTTTATTTGTTATAATTTGTAATATTAGAATGTGAATTGGGGGATGTCAACAGTCAACCCCATTTTTGGCTGATTTCTTTTATATTTAGAGAAGATGCAATTGTTGGGTGATAACAAACTATTGGTAGGGATCAGAGTCGTGACTCATGATGCATATAAATACGAAGGTTTTACAGTGAGCTGATTCAGGCGAGGTTTCAATTTTTGAGATCGTTATGGTATGAAACATTGATATCAATGTTGACATTTGAGTGCCATTTGTTACTGATTTTGTTGCTGTTTATGCTGTAGAAACTAGTTCAGAATCATAATGTGGTTGACCAGATTACATGATTTTGTCCAATACGTGATTGATTTTATGAAGCATGTGTAGCTAGCTTATGCGCCTGTGCCTGCCCCACAAACTTGTATCATCTAAGTTTGAAGTTGGTGTTGGATGGTGGTTGGTGAGCATTTTTCATAGGCAAACTATAAGGCGCAACCCAACTGATTGTTCGTTCTGTTGCTTATTTCTTTCTTCCTTTGTGCCAATGAGTAAGCCTCGGGTCGACCTTTTTCAGCCTTAAAAAAAAAGTCAAAGTCGACAAAGTGTTAGTTTACCCATGCTCATTGCATGTACTTTGTTGCTGTTAACCTTAATAATATTATGTAAGCTGTGTTGCTACGCATCTATTATGTTTGCCTTCTCTCAGGGAAACGCGTACGCTTTTGTAGTTGTTGACAGGGAAAGATATCTTGATGATGTGTTTTTGGGTTACATAGTTGCTGGCCAAACAAAAAGAGAAAAAGTTTTACACAAGTGACTTCATGCTCCTCACGGAAAACTGAGAAAACGAAGTAAGATTCTGCATTAATATTGAACACGATAGAGGGAAGTGTTGCTTACGAATATTGTAGAATTCATCTGGTCTTTAGTTTGCTCGCATTGTGAGAGAAACTAGTATGGCTGATTAGGATTCATTATATGTGAAGGCAAAAATAATTTGTTGCAGATTCTTTAGCTACACATGATTAATTCGGTGTTCTTTTCGTGAAAATCTTTGTTGAATAGTACCTGCAGGCTGCAGGAACAAATAAAATAATAAATGACCTTGCAGAAAGAAAGATTTTAAAGTTGCTCATAGGATATATGGTGGTAGTTTGCTGCATATGTACTTCCCAACATCACCAATTTTCACTTATTCATCTTTTATTTGCAATTATTGACTTTTGAAGCATTTCTTATTCCTTTCTTCCCGTCACGGATGTATTGCTGTTGTGACATTGTGTTATTTACAGTTACATTAGTGTTCTGAATTCTTATATAAGGTCTTTATTAATCAGCGGATGTCTGCGAAACTTGTTTTCTTCTTACCATTCCTCACTCTTATATGAAGTTGCTATTGCTTTAAAGTTTTATATTTGGCAGGTACTAGTTATATAAAGAATGGGGGAGATGAACATTGGCAAAATCATTACGTCGGAAGAAATGGAGCCTGATTTTGATATTAAAATGGAAAATATTGTTTCTCTCGGGACAGAACCTAGTGATAAAGTCAATAAACAAAAGAATATGGATTGTGAGATTGCTACTTATGAAAGCACAGATAGGCTGAGTGATGAAACGACTGTTGTAGGGAAGGAAGAAGGTGAAGATTTAAAACTAGATAACCAAACTCGAGATAGCATAATCAAGAAGCCATCTCCGGACCACAAGGTAACTGTTCGTTCTCGTTATCGTCGTGCCTCAACTGGCTCGTGTCACGATGCTTGCAAATATGGCCACAAACATGAGTTTGAGAAAACACCCAAGAAACCTCTCTTGGGAACAATTAGAGAGAATCGACCTTTAACGAGGACTAATAGTGGTGGTAACCTCGCAAGAACCGTGACAGAGAAAGACAGCAAAGACAAAGAATTAAACCGCCGCCTCTCTCTTCCTGGTCCGGCAGTAGATAAAGTTCCAAGAAATCCTTCATCACAAAATGAAGGACCAAATTCTTCTAAAAAGGTAACTTCGACTGAGTCAAAGTTAAAGCACGTCAAAACTGAAGTAAAATCACCCTTAGTTCGCACCCCTTGGACTTCGTTCGGCAGGAGTAAAATTGACATTCCAGCAGTCAAGAAAAATCCAAAGGAAAAATCCAGCCAAAAAGATAAAGAAAGTAATTCAGAGGAAGCAGGCGGCTGCAGTGAGAGTAAAAAGGTCAAGGCAAAGGAGACAGCGATGAATTCCCCAAGGACAATTCTGAAGAAATCTGGAAGCATTAAAGCAAGACTTTACAAGGATTTCAAGAGTCTCTCCCGTTCAAGGCGTCAGAGCACGTCTACTGATGTGCTTGAACAAAATGCCAGCAACCCATCTGCAAAAAGCACTTTGAAGTCATCTCTTCAAGATGAAGAGTCGCCAAGTAGTCCAAGAGATTCCCGTTCTGGTAAACCTAGAAAATCTAACGTTACCAAAAAAGGAACTCGATTTGGTCTTCCATCTTTTTCCTTGACGTCTGCATCCAAGTCAGCTTCCTCTGGAGGAAGACGGGCTTCTCAGACTAGAGGTGATTTTGGGCTAGGCCTGGTAACAGAAGAGGGGGCATCGGCGACAGACACTCCAAGATCAAAGGCAGCTGTGAATATAAAGCCAAAGGCTAAAAAGACGGGAATAAGCCGTTCGGAAGAGAAGGATGGTTCGGCTTGGAAAGTAAAATTCAGAAGGGGGACAGTCGTGAATCTTCAGGTTGCAAGTCATTCTCCACGGAAACTCCGTTTTAAGAGAGGAAGAATTTTGGGAGAGGATCCAAATGGTAAAGGTGCTGATAAGAGCTTGAAGAATAGCGATGGTATGGGTAATGATTTAGGTGATACGAGAGCAGAACATGAGAAAGTTCAGCTAAGACGACAAGAGGCTTCTGCTAAAAAGGACAGCGTAGACATGAACAATGTAATCGAAGAAACTGCTAGCAAGCTTGTGAAAACAAGGAAAAGCAAGGTCAAAGCTCTGGTTGGTGCTTTTGAAACTGTGATGTCCTTCCGTGATCGGAAACCTTTGGTGGAAACCAGTGCTTCCTGAAACTGAAAACGGGGAAGCGTAACTATAGGTTGTGTGTATGTATATACTAATACTGTAGCTTTTCAAAGGGCTACATGGAGTGACAATTTGTTTGATTGTTGAGTAGGACTAACTAGCAAATTAATGTGAGAAGGATTTGTTTTGGTGATTCTAAGTCTGGGAAATAGTGCTCACTCACTTTGTACCCTTTTTTCTTTTCATAATTCCTCGCTCATCCAAATGTATGTGATGTTTCTTGCTCGGCCAGTATTTTTTGAGCTGGTTTTCCTCATCTTTGAAATCTTCATGTTCTATTCGGACGGACATTACTATTCTTTCTGCTACTCACCTTCCATCTGTTGGACTTATTCTAACATTCTTTTAGTATAGGGAACTCAGTGCTTCCATCGTCTTGATCAAACAATAATTGGGATCGTCTTTCCATCTATAGCTATTCAATCAATTTGAAAAATGTAAAAAAAAAAAGTAAAGATAAAGATAAAGATGGGGTTTAAGAAACACCTTGCCTCCTACGTTAGGTCGTTGGCATATCAGCCAAGTTGTCGGCGCTTTATACGTGAATTTACCTTTATGCCCTTATGTAGTTATGACTAATGATATTAATTAATTATCTTAATTAATGTAATTATTATTTCCCGACTAATTTAAGATTACGATTTTTGTAGTTTTTTACGATTTTTGAGACACGTGTCTCAATATAACTCGGGAATCTTTTTAGGAAATTTCTAACATTTTGTTAACATTTTCGTATCATAATAATTCCAAACATTCAAAATAACAACACCCGAGTCACGATATAAACATTTATCGAAGAACGAAAATAAATTAAACGGATGTCGTAACGTATAACGTCGTACGAAAAAAAAAATTAAAAAGGAAAAACTGAGCTTGGGCACCAGTTTTTGGCGCCCAGGAGACCCCCAGGCACCAAAAACTGGCATCCAGGGGACCCCCCAAGGCACCAGAAACCGACGCCCGACTTCTTCTCCGCGTCCCCTCTTTATTTTTATATAGCACAAAAATCGAGCACAACATCAAATACGACAAACTGTAAACATAAACGACAAATTAAACAAGAAAAAACGATTTTGTATGCTAAACTAATACTGTAGACACCCACATTTTGACCGCCAGGTGTCTATAGTAGTTCCCGACAAACACCCGATGATGATCGGACGCTAACGTGCCTTGACGTACTCGGAAATGGGCTCGAAATGATGGATTTTTGGCCTAGGCATTTTAAGGAGTACAAATCTCACAAAACCAACCTCAAATTCAGGCCCAGTGGGTCGTTTCGAGTCAAATAACACTAATTTGGATCGAATCCGTCACCAGGGGTAAAACCGTCTTTTAGCGACCGAGTCGAATCCCGGTCAAAGACATTTCCCGAAACCCGTGGGTCCACCGTGACATCTCACACGGTTGGTTCACACTCCAACTCTACAAAAATCAGCCGTTCACAAAAATAATAAACAATTCCGTTTAAGGTAGAATTCGATCCCGAGTAGGAATCCTATCCGAGAACCGACTCAGACACCCAACCGAGTGCAACCACTCGGCCAAGTACCCAAACCAGCCGGTTTTTTCCTCTTTTCTTCCTACACAAGAAAACGGAATTCTCGTTCTCCTCAGCTTCTTACTCAAGCGGTAATTCTAGCTCAAACAGGAGTCCTATTCAAAAACCGATTCGAGCATCCGACCGAGTGTAAAACACTCGGCCGAAACAGTCCAAAACAAGAGCAAATCCACCGGTTTGCCTTTCTTCCTCCACAAGAAAGCGGAATTCTTATTTCCCTCAAATTCCTACGTTTCCTATCCTAAGCGGTAGTCAAACTCTCCCAAGCCAAGGTCGGGAATTTCCTATAAATAGCCCCTTGCATCCAACACAAAAAACACATTCATTGACACCAATTTTTACCGAGAAAAACAATACAATTTCATACATACACACACGATTTTTCAGCAATAGTTATTTAGCATCCCGACACATATAATTCCTTAGCATCGTTAAACCGATATTACGTTCAAAACCCGAAGGAAAACCGGCTCCCATACCCGAACCTTCACCCGTCCGAACCTTCACCTAACCTGATCGACATTGCCTCGACACTCCCGTGCCTAGCCACATTCCGACGAGTCCCGATCCGAGTCAACAAGAGCATCAAATTCATTTTTTTTTATTTCATTTGTTTTATTATACTAAAACGAATCTCACATGTTAAATTTGACTTTGACATCAATCAATTTGCATGCATTAAATTGACTTAGCAACCCATTCAATTCCTCACATGTTTAGGAAAACAATGTTTGCATAATCATTCATCGTATTACTAACGCGCGCATTAAAACGTCATTCGATATCCTAGTAGAGGCCGCTAATGTGCGGGCGGGGTTGGGTGTTCTTAGTGAACTTCCCAACACGTACCCTCACCCCTTACTCAGAACCGTGGTTTCCGGATGTCCGAAACCATTGGCAACGAGAGTCATTCAATATACGATTAACCGCTTCAGTCGGCATCTGTATCGATATGCAAAAGGGACGAGCCCAATAAACTCTGACATCGGAAATGGGCCGTATTTTGTACACGGCCCACTACGACATAGAGTGGGCTCGAACGGTTCCGAATAACCATAAAATTCGGTGGCGACTCCGACTTCGATTTAAATTTCCATTTGACCATCTCATGGAGATTCATTCGCCTCCCCAAACCCGCGCGTGGCCGCGTCGGGGTGGACCTATGTCATGTCCACAATTTGGCGACTCCGCTGGGGATTTTCTGATGAGTTAATAACCTTCAGTGTCCTCAGGGTGAGACTCGAATAGAAATCGTTTGACTAGTACAATGCGCGTTTTAGTTTTACGGTTCATGCATAAACCCCACTTTTCCGGGCCGGTACTCGTGACCGACGTCCCACTATACCGTTGATATAGTCCAAACTGGTTATGTCAAAGGTGTCCACTAGCCGATTCATATGGGTTTTACGGCATGTCCTAATCTCAACTCGAGTTAGGGAGTCCGCCCCGATTCTTGATAGGCTGTGTACACTGGTATAGACCCTTACAGACTGACCGAGACTTAGATTAAGAGCATACATGGCGTCATTATACTGTTTCCATGACTACGTGCTACTTGATCCATATCCTTTTTCAAAACCGTCATCTTTTCAAAATTTGCATCCTTTTTCAAATATCCAATTTTCAAAACCCGGGTCATATACCGAACTTAGGACTTATGATTTTACTCAAAATAGCCTTTTTCTAGCCGGTATTATGCCCAATTCAAAACTCGAAAATATTTTCGAAACTTTCAAAACCCGACATCCGGCCCACTCCTTTTCTTTTTTTCGAAAAAGGGCCGGATTTCTCCACCCGATTCATTTCGGGCTTTTCAAAATCATATTTCAAAACTTCCTCTTCTTAGACTTCCCGTATTTAGCAGTGTCGGGTCGTGTCATTAAGTCGTTGAAGTCTCTAGCGTCGAAACTCTGTCGATCTTACATCACGAGTTTCCCCCCCATCCTAGTCCGCCTTACCTAACTAAGGCAAGGCCCACCTACGTAGGACCTACTCCTACAAAGGTTGGCCCATTTACACAATCGAGTCTAAAAGTCTGGGAATGTCTCACGTGAACCTTCCTCCGGACAGGGCCCAACCCACAATGTTGGATCCTGAGGAAGGCCCACCTCTTCACAAGTCACCCGTCTAGGTGTCTTTTCCGAGTCATTTACCGTCTTTTTTAGTCTTCTTCTTTTTTCCCTTGCTCGGGATGTACTTTCCTTAGGATTCGGGTTAAGTTGCTAATTACGTGGTGCTCTTACAGACAGGCCACCCTTCACTCGAACCATGACGCAAAAAGCCATAGATGAGTTGAACACCACATTGGCCCAAATCCAGACCCAATTGAGGCAAATGCGGGAAGACCAGATCGCTATCGTCACTCGGGTTAGTGCCGTAGAACAGGGAACTCCTAACGCCTCGATCGATGACGATGGGCCCTTAGCCGCGCTAGCCGGCGCAGTCCAAAAACTGCAGGAACAGGTCCACTCGACCACCAGAAACACCATTCTCACGGAAAATGCCCGTACCTATTCGACCCTAACTGATGAATTGCCCGCTAACCTTAACTTAACGGGCTTACCAATGTTCGATGGGACCGAAGATCCGGTACTTCATATTCGGGCTTTCAAAGATTTCATGGCTGTCAAGGGGGTCAAATCGACCATGTTCAAGCATCTCTTTGCTTCCTCTCTGGAGAAACACCCAAAAGCCTGGTACTACAGGCTCGACCCCAAGAAGTTCAAAACTTGGGACGATGTTGCCATGGAATTCGCACGGAACTATGCAGATAATGCTGAAATCCAGACTACCATGCGTACTCTGGAAGTTATGGCCCAAGAACCAAAGGAGGGTTTCACCAAATACCTCCAAAGGTGGCGGACCGAAAGTGTTAAGCTGGTTGACAAGCCCGGCGAAAAAGTTCTAGTGGAGGCCTTTGTCAAAAACCTCCTCCCTGCTTACCGAGTCCATCTCAGATACGCTATTATACCCGACTTCGCAACTTTGACCGAAATGGGTACCAGAATCGAAGACGATTTAAGGCAAGAGAGCCTTACTAAGGCCTCTACCAAGGGGTATCAAGGAGCTAGTTCATCCTCCAGTAAGCCCGCCAACACAACGGCGGCCCGAAGCATCTTCGACGAGGTAAACTCACTCGACACCTCAACCAAGAAGAATACTCCAAATCGGGTATTCACTGACATTGGGACAACTTATGCTAATGCCTTACAAAGGCTATCTTCGAAAGGCCTAATCCAACCGATAGGCCCAACTCCGGAAGTCCCCGTAGAAAAACGGTCCAAAAGCTACAACATTCAGGCCTATTGCCACTATCACCAAGGCAATGGGCATGACACGGAGAAATGCTGGAAATTGAAACATCTTATCCAGGATCTAATCGAAAATGGGAAGATACCGCTACCCAGTGACAAGCCGAGTAACAAAAACAATCCTCTTGCTACTCATGCCATTTTTACTGGAGAGGTAGTTGACTGCTCTCATCTCATTTCCCCTTTCATTTCCCAAATCAACGGGATATGGAACGACGACGAAGATGATGTCTACTTGGTTAAAGGGGAGGCTATCCCCGTCACTATCGAGGAAGTCCGGAGGGCTAAAGCCAGAGCTCTGGCCGGTACACACACCATTACAGCCACCCCGGAAACCGTCACTGAACCTTCCAGGACGGAACTCACTCCGGAAGAGCCAAACGCCGACACGGCCCTAGTCAGACAATTGAAGAGGGTCCGAACCGATATTACCATATGGCAGCTTTTGGTTAGTTCACAAGAGCATCGAGCGGCACTTACTAAGGCCCTCGATGAAATCAAGGTCGACTCCTCGGTTACCCCCGCTGAAATGGTAGCCACAGTCTTGCCATATCTCAAGGACAAGCCCAAAGGAGAAGGCCCACTCATCACCTTCTCCGAGTCCGACCTTCCACCATTCGGGACCACTCATAACTTGGCCCTATACATTACGGTGATTTGTCGAAACAAATATCTCCCGATGACCCTAATTGATGACGGGTCCGCAGTTAACGTCCTTCCTTTAAGGACAGCCAAGGCCCTCGGCATTACTGAGGCTGACTACCTTCCGACCGCAAAGACTATCCAGGCTTTTGATGGAAGCCCAAAATCAGTGGCTGGGGCCGCTAAACTAACCATCATAACAGGCCCGATCGAGAAGGAGTTAGAATTCCAGTGATCGATGTTACTTCATCTTTCAATCTGCTACTTGGAAGACCATGGATTCACGCGGTCAAAGCTGTATCTTCCACTCTTCACAGAAAGGTTAAGCTACCTCTACAGGACGGGATCATCACCCTCGAAGCCACTCCCATAACCGTGTCCAGCTGCAACACGGCGGGCTCAGCCGACCCACGAGGATTCAACTTTGTGGGAATGATCGAAGAAGGGTACCTTTTCCAGCCATACTTCACCGTTAGCATCTATACGATGCTACAGAACCTGGGTTGCCTACCGGGAGTCACTTCAAGGCCATATCTACCACCGGGAAAGATTATCGAAACCCTGAACAACGGGCAATCTCACCTCGGTCTAGGCTATACTATGGCATCCGGCTACACGAACCAAACCAAGACGGTCACGTTCGTCACTCCGGTATTCGAAACTGTTCAAACGGGTCTCTATCGGCCCACCATCTCATATCCCGGGACCAAACTGGCTCGGGAATGCAATTTCATTCCAGATGACATATTCGCCCTTATCCAGGCCGAATCAAAGGAGGGCCCAAGCAACACTGAGCCCATTCTAGGACTACTCTTTGGGGAAGACAAGGTCATCCCTACCCCTAAGCAAGAGCTGGTCAGCTTGATCCTTCGCAGCAGCAATTTTGATCCAACCAAACTGATCTCGGAAGTTGGTGCCGACACCGGGAAGAGAGCTTGGAGGAAGACAATCAAGTGGACCGACGGTCAGGGTCGAGCCTACAAGCTAACTACTGGCGAAGGAGATATGCATGCTATCGAGTCTGAATCTGAGTCCGAGTCCGAGTCAGAGTCAGAGTCGGAATCTGAGTCAAAGTCTAGAGGGTCCAGTACTAGGATCGAGTCTGTAACCCCTCTCCCTTCTTTAGCCTCACCATCGGGAGCCTCGGAGTCTGTCCCGAGGGCTCTCCCTATCCCGCCTCTGACCAACGATCAGATGGCAGCTCTCTTCGAGCTCTTTTCAAAATTTACTATCAATAATAACGATAACCGTTCTGCTTATGACTTGGCTTATTTTCAAAATGTTTTCAAAAATCTTACTTGCAATGACATTGAGAAACCCGATGAACAGGTACCATTGCCTCCGCATCTAATTGAGCAACTTGAACAAAGGGAGTCCCGAAATCCGGTAATCGAAGAAACCGATTCCATCAACGTAGGAACCCCTTTAGAGCCTCAGATGCTTAGGTTGGGCTTATCTTTAGATCCCGAGGAGAAGCAACAATTCACGGACCTCCTCCAGGAATTCAAAGACGTCTTTGCATGGTCCTACAAGGACATGCCGGGAATAGACCGGGAGATAGCTGAACACCGAATACCCATCAAAGACGGGTACAAGCCGGTAAAACAGAAACTCCGTAGAATGAGGCCCGAATGGTCTCTCAAAGTCAAAGAGGAAGTGGATAAACAATTCAAAGCGGGCTTTATCCAAGTGTCTGAATATCCAGACTGGGTTGCAAACGTAGTACCGGTACCCAAAAAGGATGGCAAAGTCCGAGTATGTGTAGATTTCCGAGACCTTAATAAGGCCAGCCCAAAAGACGATTTCCCGTTGCCACATATCGACATACTGGTGGATAACACGGCCGATCATGCCCTTCTATCATTTATGGACGGGTATGCCGGATACAATCAGATCAAAATGGCGGAAGAAGACATGAGTAAGACCACCTTCATCACACCTTGGGGGACTTACTGTTATACCGTGATGCCATTTGGGCTTATCAACGCTGGTGCCACTTATCAACGGACCGCTACTACTTTATTGCATGACATGATGCATAAGGAAGTAGAGGTCTACGTCGACGATATGATTGTCAAATCCAAGGACCGAAACGGGCACATTGCAGCCCTAAGGAAGTTCTTCACCCGACTACGCAAGTACAACATGAGGTTAAACCCTCAAAAATGCAGTTTCGGGGTAACATCGGGCAAGCTACTGGGCCACATTGTCAGCCAACGGGGCATCGAAGTTGACCCAGCAAAGATCAAGGCCATAACCGAGATGCAACCACCTAAAACCGAAAAGGAGATAAGGGGATTTCTCGGAAAAGTCCAATATATAAGCCGATTCATTTCAAAGCTAACCATGGTATGTGAACCCATTTTCAAGAAACTGAAGATAGGAGAACGAACACTATGGGACGACAAATGTCAAATGGCTTTCGATAAAATCAAGGAAATTCTATCCTCTCCACCGGTGCTAATGCCACCTCAGCACGGTTTGCCTTTATCACTATATTTAACAACGACTGAGACAGCCATGGGCGCTATGCTAGCCCAGACGGTCAATTCTGAAGAACGGGCCATTTACTACATCAGTAAGAAGTTCTTGGAGTATGAATGCAAATACACTATGCTCGAGAAGACGTGTCTAGCATTAGTATGGGCCACTAAAAAGCTCCGACACTATATGCTTAGTCACAAGGTACATGTGCTATCCAAAATGGATCCAATCAAATATCTATTCGAGAAGCCCATCCTTAACGGCCGTATATCCAGGTGGACTTTAATGCTAGCTGAGTTCGACCTCAAGTTCGTACCTTTAAAAGCCATCAAGGGCCGGGTAGTAGCAGAATTCCTCGCCGATAGTCCGGTATCCGAGGAAGGTCACACTGATACTTGGGCCTTCCCAGATGAAGACATATTCCATACCGACACCGACACATGGGATCTGTATTTTGACGGAGCGTCCAACTTTCGAGGATTTGGTGTCGGGATCTTGCTAATCTCGCCACAAGGTGAACATACCCCGTTATCCATCAAGCTAGATTTTGACGTGACTAATAACGCAGCCGAATACGAAGCGTGCATTCACGGGTTGCAAGCCGCCGCCGATTTAGGAGTAACAAACCTCCGGGTCCACGGTGACTCATCATTAGTCATAAACCAAACCCTACAAAAATGGAAAACTCGGAACGCAAATCTCGTGGCTTACCAAGCGCGAGTAAGGTTCTCGAAAAACAATTCCAAAAGGTGGAGTACATTTATCTGCCTCGGGAAGAAAACCAGTTTGCAGATGCTCTGTCAAAATTAGCATCTTTACTGAATATCCCAGCACATCTAACTAGCATGCCTATTTGTGTCGAAAGACGGTCAGAGCCGGCATACGTCAACGTTATTCAAGATATCGACATAACTGATCCAGAACCTTGGTACCAGGCTGTTCTAACCTACTTGACGTCAGGGGAATATCCTCCGGGAGCTGAAAACCGGGCCAAGAAAGCTCTACGAAGATGGGCAACCCAGTTCATCCGCACAGACGATGGACAGCTATACAAGAAGACAGCACAGGGGGCTTTACTTCTATGCATTGACAAAACTCGAGCAGAAAGAGTTATGGCCGAGGTGCACGATGGCGAAAACGGACCACACATGAATGCTCATATGTTGGCCCGAAAAATCGCAAGACTCGGTTACTATTGGAATAGCATGGAAACTGACTGTCAGGTGTATGTCAAACACTGTCATAACTGTCAGATCTTCGCTAATGTTCAGCATATGCGTTCATCCCTACTATATACAATGACATCACCATGGCCATTCTCGACATGGGGAATTGATATAATCGGGAAAGTGAACCCTTCTGGGACAGGAGGTCACTGCTTCATTCTAGTGGCTATCGACTATTTCACCAAATGGGTCGAAGCCGAATCATACCGGATCTTGAATGCCAAACATGTGGCTAAATTCATCCAAAACAAAATTATATGTCGATATGGGATTCCACACGAGTTCATCAGCGATCACGGGACCCATTTCCAAGCTGAAACTGCCACCTTGCTGGAAAAATACAAGATCCAAAGGCATACATCATCACCTTACCGTCCTCAAACAAACGGAGCGGTAGAAGCAGCCAATAAAACAATTGTCACCATTCTTAAGAAGATGGCTGAGAATTACCGGGATTGGCCCGACAAGATACCCTTTGCTTTATGGGGATATCGGACATCAATCCGGACTGCAATCGGAGCAACTCCATACTATCTAACATATGGAATGGAAGCAGTCCAGCCGGTCGAACTAGAAGTACCATCCCTTAGGATTCTGCTCGAAAGTCAAGTACCTGAAGCAGACTGGGTCCAAGCCCGATATGACTCACTAGTCTTTTTAGACGAGCGGCGGTCCCGGGCTCTGAATAATATTCAGATATATCAGAAGAGGATCCAACGGGCTTTTAACAAAAGGGTTAGGCCCAGGAACATCAAAGAGGGCGATCTAGTCCTAAAATCTGTTCGAGCTTTACTACCAGTTGACCCAAGGGGAAAATTCAAACCCAATTGGGCTGGGCCATATTTAGTGAAGAAGATTCTTTCAGGAGGTGCTGTAATGCTAACGGACTTGGACGGAAACGAGTTCGTCAATCCAACAAACTTGGACCAACTGAAGCGTTACTACCCGTAAACCCTATCTCCATGTCATTTGCAAAAAGTTTATAAAAAATGTCTTTTTATGAACTTTCAAAATTTTAAGCAAGTCAATAAGTTAGGATCATTTATCCTACCCTTGCACATCTCGAATTAATAATCTTGATGTATTTCGAAAATTGCAAAAATGTTTCTGAACTACGGAAGGTTTGATTCCATTAATTTTGGATACGTAGGCAACCCCTCAAAAGGGTACAACCATTGCAATAACGAAAAGACGGGAACGGTATTCACTAATATGTCTTTTTATTACATCACAAAAAAAAGCAACAAAATCACACCACAAAAAATAGTAGTAATATTTAAATAATAAATTTAGGAGACTACTCGTACATTTTGCCCTTTCCCTTATCTTTCGGGTCACGCGGAGCCCGAGGCCGACGGGGCGGGGGCGAACGTTCCCTAATCACAAGGGGAATTTCCTTTGCTCGAACCCGCCTCTTCGATTTTGGGTTTTCCATCTGTTGCACCGGCCCAAGCCGAGCCCTAACCGGCTCGGGAAGCCTGTCTCGAGGACCAAGTCGGTCCTTAGCAGCCAGTCTTGGCCCTAGTCTCTTTTCTAAATCCATCTGGGGGCTCACTCTCCCCCGTGCACCCTTGTTACTGGACCCTTCAGTCTGAGTCCTAGATTTCCTTTTCTGACCTGTCGAAGTATCTCCATCAGTAAAGAAGCTCCTATTGTCCTTAGCATGCTCCCGGCGTAACATGTCATAAGCCTCGTCAACTTTCAGGGCAGCTCGGGTCTTAGCTAAGTCATCCCGAGCATTCCTATTCCTTTTCAAAGTCAAAACAAAATTCTCTATTCTTTCTTTTTCAAAGACTTTTTCAAACTCAAAAATTCAAACCCTTTTCTCGAATTTTTATTCCCCAGCACGAGTCATTTTTCCTACAAATATTACATGCAAAATTTTGCAGCTTTGCATAAATATGTACAGGACGGCTCAAGCAGGACCATGCAATTTGCATAACTCCCCAGCGGCATTTAACAAGATGAGCCCGCATACAGGCCCATTTTAAGTCTCATACGACGAATTCCCCACGGAGTTATCATCAATTCAGGTACATTTCTTGCCCATGGCCGGCGGGCCCTCCACGCAGGTCTAATGGACCTTAAACGACCCGACCGGAAGCTGCCAGGTTTTAATCCTTGATTGACCTGGTAGCTACTCTGACTTTCGCCCTGTCCAAGCCTCATTCAGAGTGGGGGCTCTGTAGACACCCACATTTTGACCGCCAGGTGTCTATAGTAGTTCCCGACAAACACCCGATGATGATCGGACGCTAACGTGCCTTGACGTACTCGGAAATGGGCTCGAAATGATGGATTTTTGGCCTAGGCATTTTAAGGAGTACAAATCTCACAAAACCAACCTCAAATTCAGGCCCAGTGGGTCGTTTCGAGTCAAATAACACTAATTTGGGTCGAATCCGTCACCAGGGGTAAAACCGTCTTTTAGCGACCGAGTCGAATCCCGGTCAAAGACATTTCCCGAAACCCGTGGGTCCACCGTGACATCTCACACGGTTGGTTCACACTCCAACTCTACAAAAATCAGCCGTTCACAAAAATAATAAACAATTCCGTTTAAGGTAGAATTCGATCCCGAGTAGGAATCCTATCCGAGAACCGACTCAGACACCCAACCGAGTGCAACCACTCGGCCAAGTACCCAAACCAGCCGGTTTTTTCCTCTTTTCTTCCTACACAAGAAAACGGAATTCTCGTTCTCCTCAGCTTCTTACTCAAGCGGTAATTCTAGCTCAAACAGGAGTCCTATTCAAAAACCGATTCGAGCATCCGACCGAGTGTAAAACACTCGGCCGAAACAGTCCAAAACAAGAGCAAATCCACCGGTTTGCCTTTCTTCCTCCACAAGAAAGCGGAATTCTTATTTCCCTCAAATTCCTACGTTTCCTATCCTAAGCGGTAGTCAAACTCTCCCAAGCCAAGGTCGGGAATTTCCTATAAATAGCCCCTTGCATCCAACACAAAAAACACATTCATTGACACCAATTTTTACCGAGAAAAACAATACAATTTCATACATACACACACGATTTTTCAGCAATAGTTATTTAGCATCCCGACACATATAATTCCTTAGCATCGTTAAACCGATATTACGTTCAAAACCCGAAGGAAAACCGGCTCCCATACCCGAACCTTCACCCGTCCGAACCTTCACCTAACCCGATCGACGTTGCCTCGACACTCCCGTGCCTAGCCACATTCCGACGAGTCCCGATCCGAGTCAACAAGAGCATCAAATTCATTTTTTTTTATTTCATTTGTTTTATTATACTAAAACGAATCTCACATGTTAAATTTGACTTTGACATCAATCAATTTGCATGCATTAAATTGACTTAGCAACCCATTCAATTCCTCACATGTTTAGGAAAACAATGTTTGCATAATCATTCATCGTATTACTAACGCGCGCATTAAAACGTCATTCGATATCCTAGTAGAGGCCGCTAATGTGCGGGCGGGGTTGGGTGTTCTTAGTGAACTTCCCAACACGTACCCTCACCCCTTACTCAGAATCGTGGTTTCCGGATGTCCGAAACCATTGGCAACGAGAGTCATTCAATATACGATTAACCGCTTCAGTCGGCATCTGTATCGATATGCAAAAGGGACGAGCCCAATAAACTCTGACATCGGAAATGGGCCGTATTTTGTACACGGCCCACTACGACATAGAGTGGGCTCGAACGGTTCCGAATAACCATAAAATTCGGTGGCGACTCCGACTTCGATTTAAATTTCCATTTGACCATCTCATGGAGATTCATTCGCCTCCCCAAACCCGCGCGTGGCCGCGTCGGGGTGGACCTATGTCATGTCCACAAATACACACATTAACATATTAAAGGAGAAAATATAATCAAAAGGGAGGAAAATAAAATTAAAAGTGCACTAACCGCTTGTTGATCCATTTTGGGGAGAGTCAGTTTTTCAAAGGAAGGTCGGGATTCATCAACGAGTTTCATTAACATAATTTCATTTCTAAAATTATATTAACTTAGGTAACTAATGTAATTAGGGAAGGACATGGTCGTCTTTTTACATTAAAAAGCGTCGACGACCTGGCTGAAATGCCGACGACCTAAAACAACACTTCAGTTCTTATCTCTCTTCTTTTATTCATCTTTTAGTGTTCTGTGCTTAGCTTGCCAAAGACGGTCATAAAGAGTGTCAATAAAATGTGTAAGGATTTCCTTTGGAATAGTAAGGAGGGCACAACGTGTATGCTATTCAAAAGCTGGAGTTCATCTTGTGCGCCTTTTGATGAGGGTGGGTTCAATATCAAAGATGTAATCCCCTATAAATTCTAACGCAATACAGTGGCGGAAACACTGTAGATATGAGATTGTAACACACTCTAACTATGTCTTGATTAAATAAAAACGGTAAGTCAATACATAAGTCATAAAACAAAAATGGCTACAAAATAAAAATAAAATAAACTCCGTCAAAGGTTATAACAATCCATAGTTCAAATTATTAATCAGTGAAGCAGGATCCGTAACTACTTGCTAGCCCACCCGAAGGGAAAGACATATACCTGCCATGTTAAAAACATAACAGCCACATCAGTGAGAAGCAACGACGACGTTCTTCCAGCCATATTACAAGATTTTAAAACTGTAATTACTATTATAGAAAAATAGTTAAAACGGAAAACATTGACACGTCAAAATAAAAATAAGCTTTCGAAGAAGACTTAAAATATTGGAACAATAAAATCAGAACAAGTTTTCAGAAGAAAACTCCAAATATTTGTCAACCTGCAGACCAAAATGTATCGATAATAATAAAAAATATTCAAAATGGCGTTATGGATAGAATCAGTGTCGATGGCTAGATTTTCACTAGGAGAATACTCAAACTAGCTTCGATAACTTCAGTCTTAACACATATCGGACTTCAGTCTCTAATCTAGGCGACTCAGCCATAATAGGACAGCGACTTATAAATGCGTGACCCTAGTTTAAGATAATATGCACACCCCTCCCGAGCACCATAAATACTCGCTCGGTTCAACTCGACAGAGTCTTACATTGCGAGGCACAAGTTTAAGGTCAAAATGTACACACACTCCCGAACACCATATATGTTCGGTTCAACAACCAATGTGCCCCATATAGACACACCATCCTTACAGTTGATGGCAAAAACGTAAACTCCAGAATATATTACTCTAAACCTCACACTTGTCGTTATTCCATAACTCCGAAACAAAGCCATTATTGAAATTCAAAAGATATAATCATTATAAATAATATTCCCTCCGGTTTTATATGATTGCCCCATTTCCCTAATATATGTGAGGAGTATTATATTGAAACGGGACAAACATATATAACCGGAGGGAGTATGAGATAAAAGGAATAATCATTATGTTCTAAAAGAGGAAACTTTCTATTTTAGGAAACTTCTATTTTTAGAAACTTTACAAAAAATAACATTATATCAAATTATCAAAAATATTAGTTCATACTAATAGTTTTTTTTTAGTAAACGATATAGATTTATAAAACTAATACTTTTGGCCTTAACGATATTAATTTCTAAAACGAGAACAATTGGATTTATGAAATTAATAAAATATCATACAAGTGTTTATAAAATGATTAAAAATGTATTAAACATTTCAATACTACTAATTAGGGTGTTTCCAAAATTTATAAAACCAAAATTCCTTAATTATTAATAGTTTCGACAAAACGAGCATAAATAAGACTTTACAGCAAATGCCAAAATAAATCTTGTAACGTCTTTTATTTCATCAAACGATTAAAAAAATTTAGAATATGATAAGGGTGATTTAAATCTTAAAGTTTCATATTTCAATATTTTCAAAATTGCTGAAAAAATGATTCATTTAACTGAAACGGAGCATTTTAACCCAAAAATCAATACTATCATTTAAAGTTTTCGATAAATAGTACAAAAATTATGTAAAATAGCTAAAATACTTTTTTTTGACATTCTGTCCTGAAAAATAAATTTTCCAGAATCTGTAAACTCGGTTTTTAAAGAGTTTTCTCGTTAATCGTCTAATCTCGACAATAACGATTAATAAAAATAGTAATTACAAAAAGATTAAGTATTAATATCCAAAAATTATTATTAAACCTAAAAATTATGATTTTCCAGAAATTATCAACTTCTCCAGATATCAAAAATTTCAATAAAACCGTATTTTAAAACCCGTTTCCACAATTAACGATTCTCTTAATAAAACTTGTTGTTCCTAAAATTTTATTAAAGCACTAAAAATCAAAAAAATACATTTTTTTAGACCATTAGAAACATTTTTCCGGATTCAAAATAAAAATCAGAAATCGGGAATTAAAATGACAAACACAGTTTTAACGATAAACGAAGATTTAAATTGATTAATTAATTCACCCACTTAACAATTCCAAACAATTATGAAACATATTCATAAAACTCTTGTTCATCATAAAGGTTATCCTTGCCAAATTTCAGATTAAAATAAAATGTTTAAGTGCTAGAACTAAAAATCGACTTTTAATCATTTTTGTCCGAAAACGGTAAAATTGAATAATCGACACTCAAAATATCAGAAAAATACAAAATTATCAAAAATCATCAAAAACATCATTTTTACAGAATATATTCAAATTTTACATGTTTAGGCCGAATACTACGATTTTGCAAAATAATATACGGAGTAACAATTTAATCATTAATCTCGTAAAAACGATAAAATTACCGAAACATGAAAATTTTACGATTTTAAAATTCTGGACAACAACATTTGTGACATACATATATTTGTCAAAATAAAATTATAATTATATACATGCAATTACACAAATAAAATCAAGTAATACCGAGTAACATTGATGTTACCTCTAATCTAAGTCCGAGTCGACGATGTATTTGTCTGCTTCCGGGTCCTCCAAAAATACTACAAAAACACGACATCCATGGTATTAAAATACCATAATATCGCTGGATAATAAGTTGTATAACGATTCAAAATGAAATCGATTAATACCTTAACGAAGGAGACGGAAAGATGATCGAAATAAGAGAAAAATAGGAGACGGAAGGAGATGCTTGAACACGGTTTTCTGGCCAGAAATGGCTGCTGAAAACTTAAGATTTCATGAGCCAAAAGAGAGAAAGTGTGGACATGACATAGGTCCATCCCGACGCGGCAACGCGCGGGTTTGGGTAGGCGAATGAATCTCGTGGTAAGATTAATCTCGGGTTGAAATTTAAATCGAAGTTAGGAGTCACCACCGAACTTTGTGGGAGTTCGGACCCGTTCGAACCCACTCTACACTTAGGCGTATCGTGCACAAAGCACGGCCCGCTTTTAGTGCTAGAGTTTAGGGTTTCGTCCCTTTGCATTATGATACCGACGTCGAGTTTTATGAAATCGTGCATCAAATGACTCTCGTGTGCCAACGGTTTCGGACATCCGGAAACAATGGTTTTGATTAAGGGGTGAGGGTACGTGTTGGGAAGCCCACAAAGGACACCCAACCCCGCCCGCTCTTAGCGACCTCTACTAGGATATCGTTTGTTTTCGTGTATGCGTGTTAGTTTGACGATTGAATGTTATGCAAACGACATTTTACAATGTATAAATATTGAATTGCTTGCTACGTCACTTTAATGCATCTAAATTATTGTCAAAGTTGTTTAGCATGTGATGTTCGTTTGTAAAACGGTAAATAGCAAACAAATAAAAGCAAAAGTAAAACGAGAATAAGTTACAAGTTACACGGGCGGAAATACAACCCGGACAAAACAAAATAACGAGCAAAATCAACATAATCATAATAACGGAAACGTAAATAGATTAGATGACTAAAAGATAATGGAATGATGCATAATTTTGAAAATGGGGACACGTGATTGTCTTTACACGTGACGACCAAAGTGGTAAAAATATTTGACGAGGCTGAAACGATGTAGGGAACTCTCGTTCTAGTGTAAGGGAGACTGGCCACTCGATCGAGTCAATGAAAGGACTCGATCGAGTTACCTTTCTACAAATCCCCTGCCTCTGTTTTGGGGTGTCACTCGATCGAGTGCCCCCTGTTCGAGCTGCTGCTCGATTTCGAAATTGTGGTAGTTTTGAATTCTATTGTTTTAAATTGATAGCTAGCCGAGTTACGTAAAAATATTATATAATTTAAACTTAACTTGGTTTTCGATTCTCGCTGCGTGTAATGTACGGTTATGAGATCGATATCGGAAATTTGAAATAAGTTTTATAAATCTTTATTAATTTGATTAGGACAAAAATTGATTCCCTCCGCATCACGACATCGTTACTAAACCTTACGGATTATGTGATGTTCGATTTCGCGTCAACGGGTTTCGTACTAATCTCGAAAATGGTATGGACACGTTTAACTACGTGTTGTCGCTATCGTGTTATGCCCTTAAATGTTTAGGGCGGCGCTCCTCGAAAGGGTTCCACCACTGTTACGACTTGTAAAGGGATTAAACGGACTTGAAGCAAAAACCGTAATTGAACGTGTTCAATCCGAAAATAATTTTTCGTTATATATATACACACGGTATAAAAATTATGACGGAATGAAACGAAAATTAAAATTTTAGATTGCGATAAATAAAAAGTTAATAACAATTAAAATAAATGTTAGTATTAATAATATTATTAGTAATTAATATATACATATATATACAAAATCGAAAAAGAGAAGGGAGAAAGATATTTAAGGATTTGAATTACACCCTCAACCTACATGCTTAAGTATCTCAGAAACGGACTCGTAAAGTAGCGGCGTGTGCGCGAGAGTGTCGAAAAATGTAGGCAAGTTATGGTGTGTATGGTTAGGGAAAGGATTTGACGAGTTTTGCTCTCGGTCTTTGACGAGTTTTGCTCTCAGGATTGATTGTGTGATGATACGAGATGAGATACGAGTAATTCAATAAAAGTCGGAGATCCGTTTCATGCATTCCCGAGTATTATTTGGGGGCAATGAAATGAATCTCGGGAATGATTAAATGCATCTCGAGCTTTTATTGGAGACGTTACATTTATTATTAGCTATCTTAATAGTGTTTTATGAGTATCATAATGTGTAATAATAACTATGTTTAATAGCTAGTCCTTTGGTTTTCCATTTCTGAATTTGTAAGGCTATAAGTAGTTTTCTAGCTCATTTGGTAGAATAGACATTGAAGAAAGATAAGAAAAGTTATGTTTGCTTGTTAGCATACAAATCCCGTTTTTATTCAAATGCATTTTGAGTATTAACTTGTTCGATCTCAATAGGTCTTGAGCTTCGTTCCCCATTGATGAATTATAGGTCTAATTCAAGTTTGTTGCTAATGATCATGTGTATGTATGTGTGTAAAATGAGAGGATGTGTAGGGTTTTGTTGTGTGTAGAGAGGTGGTGAAAATGTGTGTTGCTTAAAGGTTGCTTAGGGTTGTAAAAATTTTGAAAAATGAAAAGGTAGGGGGGTATTTATAGAAAATGTCCTTCGATCTAGGGTCACTCGATCAAGTGGCCCTGATGCACTCGATTGGTGGCTTTAAAGAGGTGACTGTGGTTTTTTTTGAAGGTCCACTCGATCGAGTGGGCTAGGTGACTCGATCGAGTGGATCTGTCGGGTGAGAGAATATAGGAGAGGTTGAGATATTTAAGCTTTTGACCTTGACTTGGACTTGGATGGTTGTTGGATTGTTTCTAGAAACTTTTGCATGGTCAGTTTTTGATTTGGGCCTGGTTTTGGGTCGTAAAAAGACGGTTTTATTTCCGGTGTCAGTTTTGGCCCAAATTAGTCTCATTTTATTGGAAACGACCCACTAGGCCTGAATTTGAGCTCGGTTTTGAGAGATTTGTACTCCGCTAAATGCCCACGTCGGATATTATTGATTCTGAGTCCGTATTCGAGCGTATCAAGTCACGTTTACGTCCGATCATCATCGGGTGTTTTGTTGGAATCTGCTATAGACACTAGCAGGCAAAATGCGGGTGTCTACAGAAAGAGAGGAGGTATTAGCCTTGATTAATTTGGTGTATGAATGAATAAAAATGTGAAGGATTTGTAGCATGAACGTAGCCTTTTAACGTTGATAAAAACAAGGCCAACTGCACATGAAAAATCTTGGCCAAAGTGGATGAATAATGGGAATGATCAAAAGTTTCTATAAGTCATAAGATTAAATGTGAGAAAGAAAATATCTAAAACCTTAAATTATATGTTTATAAAATAAAATGTTATAAAAATGTAGAAGTGGTGTGTGTGTATATGTGTGTGACATGGTCATGGTCCAAATGAGTAAACATGAGTCCAAAATAATTTTAGGTTGATAAAAATAAGGATTGTAAAATAATTAAAGACATTTCAAAGCACATGGCAGGATCAGAAAGAGCTTTGCGCTTCTTAGGAGGGACAGCAGTGTCACCCATAACAAGATTTCGAAACAGGATGCTTCTGATTATCTTAGTGAATTAAGTCATTTTGTGGGCAAAAAGGCACGTACTGGTGGTTTATCTTCCGGTTGCTTCCATGTTCGGGTGGATTCTGATGCTGAATTGGATGTCGACTCTTCAACTGATGAGGGTAAGGAGGTTGACCCTAAACAACCTCCACAGGAGCCATGATAGGCCTTGTGTGGAATTGTAGGGGTCTAAACGACCCGCTCGCCCCTACAATTGGAAAACTAAGAGCGGTAGTAGGGAACAATAATAATAAGTATGCTTTCCTTTTCCTTATGGAGACTAAGTGTAAGTCTGATATTGCTAATAAGTTGGGTCGTACTTTAGGATTTTCTAGAGGTGTAGGAGTAGACTCGCAAGGATTAGGTGGTGGACTATGGTTCGGTTGGAAATCTGAGTCCGATTTTGATGTCATGTACTCCTGTAGCAATTTTATTATAATCAAGGTCACTTTAAGTGGCTCGGCTTGGTACTTGTGTTGTGTTTACGGCCACCCGGAACCCGGGAAAAGAAAAGGTGTTCTCGATCAATTAAGTGCTTGGTTTGGATATTTTGATCACCCTACATCCTTATAGGGGATTTCAATCAGGTTGATTGCATTGAGGATAAGCATAGCACAAATACTGGAAGGATTGAGGGCCTTGAGGAATTTGTTGAGTGGAAAATACAACATCAACTTCTTGATATTCCTTACAAGGGCCCGCGATTTACTTGGTGTAATAACAGAAAAGGGAAAGAACGGGTTTATGAGAGGCTGGATAAGCTTATGCCTCTTCGAGTTGGCTCTCCCTTTTCCCTAACACTGGTGTCCATCATTATCCGATCCAATTTTCGGATCACGCTATGATCGAACTTGATCTTCATCTTTCATGTAAGAAGGGCGGTAAACCATACAAACTGGATGCTTGGACTCTTAGTTTTCAAGAATGCAATGATATGATTCGGAATGAATGGTACCGGGACAAACCTGGTTCGGGTTCACCTTCCTTTCTCCTGATGCGAAAACTTAGTCGGATACGCGCGCTGGTCAAAAAATGGGCTTTGGATAAGAGGGCTGATTGGAACAAAAAGTGGACTGATTTTGATGACAAGCTCGTGGAAGGTATGGAAGATATTATTAATGGGAATTCGGAAGAAAAATATGATGCTGCGCATGAGGATGTTAAAAATTTTGTTATGGCAATGGGTATTTATTGGAGACAAAGGGCAAAAATTAATTGGGCGGTGGAAGGAGATACATGCTCCCGTTTCTTTTTCAACTCTCTGAAAGGTCGAACCGCTAGGAATTTTGTCTCGGGGCTGTATGATAAGGAAGGTTCGTGGAGCACTGATCCTGTTCATCTAAATCGTATCATTTATGATCACTACTCTTAGGTTTATACTTACAAGGATGAGGGTATGAATTCTAATCCGTCCTTTGCTGATTATTCGGAAATCTATAGCTCTTTCTTTAGTAATGTCTCTCGACTGTCTGATCATGATCGAGATTATCTGGGGAAATCATTCACTAGTCAGGAAGTCCGTGCTGCTGTCTTTCAGCTAGGTGGAATGAAATCACCAGGTCCTGATGGTTTCCCCGCTATTTTCTTTCAAAAGCATTGGTCAACAGTTAAAGGAGATATTACGAAGGCGGTTTGTTCTACTCTCAATTCTGGATATGTTCTCAAGGAAATGAATCGTACCTACATTGCTCTCATCCCGAAGGTTACTAATCCGACTTCTGCTGACCAGCTCCGGCCAATTAGCCTCTGCAATGTTATCATGAGAATTACCACAAAATGCATTGCCAACAGAATTAAGCATGTGCTTGGTAATTTGGTAGGGGACTTTCAAAATGCTTTTGTCCCGAGCCGTAACATAAATGACAATATTATTATGGCTCATGAATTGATGCATCACATAAATAAATGCACTACCCCCGGACGTAAAAGCAAGCTAGCCTTAAAGATTGATTTCAGCAAGGCTTTTGATCGCATGAGTTGGCACTTTGTTCGTGCAATGCTGGAATCCCTGAATTTCCCTAGGAGGATGATTAATCTCATTATGAGTTGCATAACGATGGTCACTTATGATATTCTTGTCAATGGATCACCGAGGATTAAGATTTTACCTGAACGTGGTTTAAGGCAGGGTGATCCTTTATCCCCTTTCCTTTTCGTTCTTTGCACTGAGGTTTTATCAGCAAACTTATGCAAAATGCAGGACTTGCAGGCTTTCCAAGGAATTCGTATCGCTCGTTATGCCCCTCCTATTTCTCATCTTTTCTTCGCAGATGATGCAATGTTTTTCTTGGAAGGAAACAAAACTGGTATTGAAAATCTCAAGCTAGCTATTGTGGAATATTGTGATGCCTCGGGACAAATCATTAATAAGAAGAAATCATCATTAATATTCAGCCCAAACACCACGCTGGATATTGCACGATATAGCTACAAATCCTTCGGCATCTCTGCTTCAACTCCGGTTGGTAAATATTTGGGAGTTCCTCTGGATGTTAATCGAAACAGCAAAAAGTTTTACAATGGCCGGTATTTATGATAGTGTGGCTCGCAGAATTGGTTCATGGAATGGGTCTCTTCTTTCGCCAGCTGGACGTCTTACTCTTATTACCTCGGTCCTAGCTTCACTTTTTGTTCATCTCCTATCGGTATTTAAATTACCGGTAAGTGTGGCAAATAGAATTAACAAGCTATTTGCTCATTTCTGGTGGGCTGGCACTAGGCATTGCAAGACTATTCACTGGCGAAGCTCTCGTTACTTATCCCTCCCTAAGAAAGAGGGGGGCCTAGGTATCCGTGACATCAATTGCTTGAATCAAGCTCTGCTGGCTAAATTGGGTTGGAAGGTTTTGACTAGCTCGACGACATTGGTAAGTAAGTTTCTTAATTCTAAATACCAGTGCAACGCACTTTCTCTTCATAGCTCTCTTGATGCACCTTCGCACAACTGCTCTTGGGGTTGGAAAAATATTAAATGGGGCCTTCAGCTTGTTCAGAGTGGTATTGCATGGCTACCTGGTAAACCGAGTTCTATTGACCTTACCCAGACGAGATGGGTTCTTGGTGCAACTCCGAAACTAAAGGAGGATTGCTTGCATCCTCCACCCACCAATATCTCTGAACTGCTTGATAGCTCGGGAACCTGGAATTATGATAAACTATGCAGATCCTATGAGGATGCTTGGGTTGATAAAATTTTGTCATGTCAGACTCCCCTTGATGGTAACGTGGATTTCCTCTATTGGGGCTATACTGCTGACGGAAAATTTTCTGTCAAAAGTGCTTATCTGCTTGCCCTTGAATCTTACCTTCATAGTAATTCAGCGGGTCCTTCTCTAGACTCCAAACTGAAAGCTTTTTGTGGTAAAATCCTATGGAAAATTAAGGGCCCAGCGAAACTGCGGACTTTCTTATGGAAAATAATGAATAATGCTCTCCCCATTGGTTCAGAATTCCGAAGGCGTGGATTCTCTCTCCCCACTGGGTGCCATTTCTGTAGCAATGAGGATGATGAAACTCTTGAACATCTTTTCCGTGACTGCCCCCTCTCTTCTCGTCTATGGTTTGGATCAGATCTTGGTATTCGGACTGACATGTCATCCTTTATCGATCTTAGACATTGGATTGTCGATTGGATTTCTTACTTTTGGAGGCAGGATAAGAATTGGTCCCGAATTACTCCCTTTGTTCTTTCTCTATGGACTATCTGGTTAGCCCGCAACAAAGCAAAATTCCACAACGTACAGATCTCTGGTCACACTCTTATCGCCATTCTTAAATCCCATATTATGGATTTGGATGCTTTGCTTATTGACAGGGATCACCCTCCCGACGCTATATTGAAGGATTATGATAAGGCTTTGAGCAAGGTTAAGGATGGGCAACCTTTTACGATTATTGGTTCTGATGATGGTTGCAATATGACGAATATTAAAGTGGATGGTGCATGGAAAGATTTTGGTCGGGCAGCTGGGGGCTGGATTGCTCACTCTAAATCTGGTTTCTGTCTCGTTCGTGAGTTCACGAAATTCTGTGCCGCATCCCCCCTCCATGCAGAAGCACTTGCTCTCCTTCATGCTACTCGATGGGCGAAACATGATGGTTTACTCCACATTCATTTTTTCTCTGACTGTCTGCACCTGGTTCAGCAGATTGGGGGCATCATGGACTTCTCCCCAGAAATTCGCAGGATTGCAGAACAGATTCATAGTGCTTTCCTTGATTTTCATTGGGTTCGTATCTCTTTCATTCCTAGACGATTTAACCAGGAAGCTCATAGCTTAGCAGCCATGGGCATTAAGAGTTAGATTCCTCTCTGTCTTGGTTGGCAAAAAAAAATAAAAAAAAATAAATAAAGACATTTCAAAGCAATTCGAGTAAACCTCGTGTTAGAAAATTATTATTTATGAGACTTCGTAATAAATTCATTAAATGATAAATTTTCATAAATAAAAATACTTTCTAGACGTGTTTGGACGTTTTTTGAAAAATAAATAACTCAAATCCAAGCTTAAAACTATAGTTCATAAAAAAATGGGACTCATCCTGAAATAAATGAATAGTTTGCGATGAAAGCTTAATAAATAGATTTATAATAGAAAAATAAAAATTTAAAATCTTTTAATGAAATTAAATAATATTTGACTCAAAATAATAAAAATTCAGAAAGATGAAGGAAACAAAAAGTGAAATTGACATAGAGTCATCACAGAGTCACAACGGCATAATGAACGGCGCTAGAAAAATAGCGGGTGTTACAAAAGATATTCGATGTAATCTCCTAGAAAATCTAACGCGATACAGTGGCGGAAACACTGTAGAGTCGGGATTATAACACACTGTAATTTTGTCTTAGTAAATTAAAAAGGGTAAAGTTAAGCAATAGGCTAAATAAAAGTGGCGAAAATTTAAAACAATCCATAAATGGGTTTGAACAATCCATAAGACAACGTTATTAAATTAAACAAGCAAGATCCACAACTGCTCATTAGCCTGCACCCGGAGTAAACGCGTATACCTGCCATGTTAAAAACATAACAACCACAATCAGTGGGGAACACGTCAATGTTCTCCCAGCCATATAACAGGATTTTAAAACTGTAATTACTATTATAGAAAAATAGTTAAAATGGAAAACAGTAAAACATTATTCATCAAATAATCTTTCCGTGAAAACTTCACGTATCGAAACAATAATAAAAATAAAAATGAGTTTTTCAAAGAAAAAATAAAACGTTTGCCAACCTGCAAACCAAATTATATCGATAATAATAAAATATTCAAAATGGCGTTATGGATAGGAGTAATGTAGAATCTAAACTTCCACTAGGATAATACTGGAACTAGCTTTGAGAACTGTAGACTTAACTCATAACAGAATCTAGTCTCTAACTAGGCAACTCAAATATATCAGGACTGCGTGCAACGAGGTCCTGGTTTAAGTAGTGCATACCCCTCCTAGACAACAATTATGTCTAGTTCAGCTGACGACGACTAACACGATGCGATATCTAGCTTAAGGTCAAAACATACACCCTCTTGGGCGATACTAAGCCCAGTTGAACGACCAAATGTGCCCCAAATAGACACACCGACTTTATAGCTGATGGCAAAAACGTACATCCCAGACTATATTACTCAAAACCCACAATTATCCTTATTCCATAACTCTTACAAAGCCATGATCGATATACAAAAGATAAAATCATTATAATCTTTCTAAAAGAGAACAAAATGAGTAATCATTATTCTAAAAGAGGAAACTTTCTATTTTAGGAAAATTCTATTTTTAGAAACTTTACTAAAGATAGCATCGTATCAAAATAGCAAAAATATTAGTTTATGTAACACCCGCTAATTTTCTATACGTTGTTATCTATTCCGTTATGACCCCGTCATGACTCTGTTATTTTTCTGCCTTCAATTTCCTTCATTTTCAAGCTTCATAATATTTTGGAGTCAAATATTATTTATTTTCATTAAAAGATTTTAAATATTTTATTTTCCTATAATAAATCTATTTATTAAATTTTCATCGCAAACTATTTATTTATTTCGCGAAGAATTCCATTTTTATACGAACTATCATTTTAAGCTTGGATTTGGGTTATTTTTTTTAAAAGAGTCCAAATACGTTTAAATAATATTTCTACCTAAGAAAATATTTTTATTTATGAAAATCTATCATTGAATGATTTTATTATGAAGTTTCGTAAATAATTAATTTCTAAACGCGAGGTTTACCCGATTGCTTCCAAATACCTTTAATATTTTACGAACTTCCTTTTTATCAACTTACGACTTATTTTGGACTCACCTTGAATCATTTGGACCGTGGCACCCTTGTCACACACTACCATTACATTTTTTAAAATACCATTTTATTTTATAAGAAATGTTTTAAGGTTGAGATATTTTCTCTTCCAATTAATATGTTGACTCACCAACTCTTTCTTTTCCTTCACTTGGACATGTATTTGAATGTAGTTATGCACTTAGTTTTCTCCTCCAATTAGTGCATAAACCATCTATTTCTCTCATTCATTTTCTTACTTTTAATCTAGCTTTTATTCAAGGCAAACACTCTCTCTTTTCCTCTCCATTCACTAGTGCAAACTATCATTTTTAGCAACCATTTCTGCTCTCTAAATCGTGTCATACAATTCTCTTTCTGTCTCTTATTTTTCCTCTTATCGATCCTCTTTCCGATCCTTTCGTTAAGGTAATACTCGAATTTGTTTTCGATCGATATTTATCTTGATTTTTTTAGTTTTATCATGGTATTTTTCTACCATGCTTTTCGTGTGTTGTACTATTTTTGGAGGACCCGGAAGCGGACGAATAAATCGTGGACTCAGATTTGGATTAGAGGTAACGTCAATGTTACTCAGTATTGCATGATTTTATTTGTGTAATTGCATGTATATAATTATAATTTCATTTTTGACAATATTTGTATGTCATATAATCGGGAAAATTTTTAAAATTCCAAAATTTGCATGTTTCGGTATTTTTATCGCTTTTACGAGATTAACGATTGAATTGTTGTATTAATTTGTAAAATAGTAATATTCGGCCTAAACTTGTAATATACGAATATATTCTGTAAAAATGATGTTTTTGATGATTTTTCATAACCTTATATTCTTCTGATATTTTAGATATCGATTATTGAATTATTACCGTTTTCGGACAAAAATGATTAAAAGACGATTTTTAGTTCTAGCACTTAAACATTTTATTTCAATCTGAAATTTTGCATGGATAATATTTCTGATGAAAATGAATTTTATGAATTCTTTCATAATTTTTAGGAATTGTTAAGTGGGTGAATCAGTTAATCTATTTAAATCATCGTTTATCGTTAAAACGGTGTTTGTCATTTTAATTTCCGATTTCTAGTTTTTGTTTTAAATCTAAAAAAAATGTGTTCCTGGTGGTTCTTGAGAAAAAAAAATGTATTTTTTTTTATGATTTTAGTGCTTTAATAAATTATTAGGAACGACAAGTTTTATTAAGAGAATCATTAATTGTGGAAACGAGATTTAAAAGACGGTTTTAATGGAATTGGTGAAATATGGAAAAGTTGTTATTTTTTAGAAAATGATGAATTTTAAGTTTAATAATAATTTTTGGACATTAATACTTAAATCATTTAGTAATTGCTATTTTTATTAATCATTATTGTCGAGATTAGACGATTAACGAGAAAAACCCTTTAAAAAAATCGAGTTTAAAGATTCTGGAAAAAAGATTTTTCGGGATAGAATGTCCAAAAATGTAGTTTAGCTATTTTACGTAATTGTTTTACTATTTATCTAAGTCTTTAATTAATAGTAATGATAGTAATGATTTTTGGACAAAATTACGATTTATCGTTAAAATGCTCCGTTTCAGCTAAATGAATTATTTTTCCAGCAATTCTGAAAATATTTAAATCTGAAACTTTAAGAGTTAAATCACCCCATATCATATTCTAAATTTGTTTAATGGTTTAATAAATAAAAGACGTTAAATGATTTATTTTGACATTTGCTGTAAAATCCTATTTATGTTCGTATTATCAAAACTATTAATAATTAGGGAATTTTAATTTTATAAATTTTGAAAACACCCTGATTAGTAGGATTAAAATTTTTAAGACATTTTTAATCATTTTATAAACACTCCTATGATATGTCAATAATTTCATAAACCCAATTGTTCTCATTTAACAATCAATATCGTTAAGGCCGAAAGTATTAGTTTTATAAATCTATATTGTTTACAAAAAAATGTTTTATTAGTATGAAGTAATATTTTCGATATTTTGATATGATGCTATTTTTAGTAAAGTTTCTAAATATAGAAGTTTCCTAAAATAGAAAGGTTCCTCTTTTAGAATATAATGATTACTCCTTTTATCTCCATATTATTTTAATGATGATATCTTTTGAATATCGATAATGACTTGGAGTTATGGAATAAGGACAAGTGTGAGGTTTAGAGTAATATATTCTAGGGTCTACGTTTTTGCCATCAACTATAAGGCTAGTATATCAGGAATCAGTACATTGGTTGTTGAACCGGGTAACAGATATCTCGGGAGTTGTGTACATTTTGACCTTAAGCTTAGGCCTCGCAGTAAGTCGCCGTCATAAGTTGAACTGGGTGACAGGTAATCCAAGGAGGGGTGTGCATTGTCTTAAACTAGGGTCACTCATTTATAAGTCGCCGCCCTATTATGGTTGAGTAGCCTAGTTAGAGATCGAAGTTTGATTTGTTTGAACTAAGTTTTAGAAGCTAGTTTTTAGTATTCTCCTGTGAAAGTCTATCCTTCTACACTAATCCTATCCATAACGCCATTTTGACTATTATCATTATTATCGATATAATTTAGTTTGTAGGTTGACAAATGTTTTACGTTTTCTTCGGAAAACTCATTTTTATTATTACATTGTTTTGATATGTGAAGTTTTTCACTGAAAACTTATTTTTATTATAATGTTTCAATGTTTTCCGTTTTTACTATTTTTCTATAATAGTAATTAAAGTTTTAAAATCCTGTTATACGGTTGGGAGAACGTTGACGTTGCTCCCCACTGATTGTGGCTGTTATGTTTTTACCATGGCAGGTATATGTGTTTCCCTTCGGGTGGGCTAGCGAGCAGTTACTGATCCTGCTTGTTTTAATAAGATTGATAAGTGTGTTATGTAGTGCTTATTTCTTGTGTTTGGTCCCGGTTTCTCTTGTGGAATCGCTCTTTGGAGCGGTTTCGAGGCTACTTACGCTTCTTCTAGCTTGTATTAGGTTCTTAAGGCCTACCTTGGAGAAATGGAACGATTCCAACTCGTTTCCGATGCATATGGAGCCCATGAAGAGAAGCGACGATGATTATGTGACTTAGACTTGATCCCGAGTCCCATGAAGCCTAGTCCCGAGCACCGAGAGTCGATAAGAAGCCTAGGAAGAGCAAGTAGAGACCTACGTGACCATATTTGAAGCCTACATGGCCTTCCCGACCGAGACCATGACCATCACAGTCGGGACGAAGTGAGACGACAAACAGGAGCTTCTGGAGCCCCTTCCCGACCGAGAAGAGGTCCTTCCCGACCGGGATCATCTCTTCCCGACCGGGATCATCACCTTCCTGGCCGGGAAGAGCCCAGCTCCACCCGGTTTCGCTTTTTCGCCTCTCTTATTCGTGTAACTCTGTATATACCACCCCTCTTGTATTGTTTTAAGCATCCTACATTATTCTAAACCCTAGATAGAGTACTCCTATCGTTAGCTTAGTTTCTCTTTAATCTTTCCTTAATATTTTATTAATCTTAGCTTAATCTAGATAGTTATTCTTGTATTAAGGGATTTCTTGAAGAATTCACCAATCTTGACAACATTGGTGGAGGTTTTGGATGTTCTTTATACACAAGTTTTCATCTTTTCATCTCCTTGTTAGTTTGGTATAATCTTCCCCTTCTCTTTTCCTTTAATCTTTGTTTATCATTCAAGTTTCAATCTTTATCATTTGTTTATTGTTCATCTTGGTTTAATCCTCATAATGAATGCTCTTGTTATTTTGATGTTTTCTCTTGTTAATGTTAGTGTTAGTTTATATATGAGTGAGTAGATTCTTGTGGGGTTAGTAGGGGGATTAGGTGTTGATTATGGGTGATTAGGGATTGATTGTGGGTAAAGGTTGAACCTTTGTTGCTAGTCACTTGTTATGCATGCCTTGTGTTTGATGAAATGCTTGTTAGAGTAGTAGTGGCCATGCTTCTCTTGCTTGTTTCCTCCTTCTCATTGTATGTATAATTGGTGGTTGAATTCTCTTGTTTTGGGTAGCATCTTACTTGAGTTTTCAGGTTTGTCTTTGACGCGAGAGTGCGGATTTACCTTAGTGACTAGATGAAACCTACACCCTCGATTTCCCCACTAGCCTTATTCACCTATGAATCCGATCGACCTAACCCTACTCTTTCCCTATTTGATTTCTTCTTAATCTTAGTTATTATTCTTCTAGTTTGTTGATTGAATTTAGTTCTAGTTGATTCATTTAGTTCTTGTCATACCTAGTTTATTCATAATCATAGCTTCCTTTCATTGTTTTAGTTGTTTATCCTTATTTCCTAGCCTAGTGATTGTGTTAGTAATCAATTCTCTTTAGTTATCATTCTCTGTGTTGATTGTGACCTAGTCTTGTGTTTAGATAGACCCTTGTCTAGACGCCTCTTTCCGTCCCCGTGGATCGACCCGACTTGCCCTAGCTACTTGTTAGGAATAGTTGGTTTACTTGGTGAGGGGATACACGGCGAATCCCTACCATCAATTTGGCGTCGTTGCCGGGGACGGTGCATGTTTAGACTTAGTTTGCTTATTTGCTTGACTTAATTACCGTGTTGTATTCACCTTCTTTTATCCATTTTAGCATATTTCGTTGTTTTTGTCCTTGTTTTTATTGTTTTCTTCTCTCTTTGTCTTTGGTTGTGCTCGTTTATTGTTTCTACCTAGTGCCCATAAAGCACTAGGTGTTATCACGTTAGTTCCAAGTGTGTAGTGCATGCCTAGGAGGGGAGACGACTTCTTTCTCTTCAATCCAGAGTCGGAAAGACCCTTTAGAGCCTTTCGCCAACGGACAATTGCTAGAGTTAGAAATTCCCAACCGGGTACAAGCAACAACATTAAAGAACAAATTCAAGGATTTGACTTAAACGAAGCATCTCGAGAGACCACCGAAGGGACCTTCATCAATCCCTTTGGTTCATCTAGTCACTCTTCTTCCTAGTTCTCCTTCAACATCTCAAGCAAGTTCTACCCCGTCATCTCCCGTACATCCAAACATGCCAAAGTTCTCATCTCACTCCACCTTCACCAAGGATGTCTTGCCGGGACCAAGCACTTTACCAGCCGCTTATGCCGGGAATTTTGTGGCCAAGACACAATTCATTCAACTTGTGGAGCTAGCGAAATCAATTTAGTGGTTTGCCTACCGAAGACCCGCACCAACATATGGAGACTTTCTCCGATTATTGTGATGCTATTTCTCAAACCGGGATTACTCAAGATCAAATTCGTTGGGTTCTTTTCCCGTTCTCTCTTATTGGAAAAGCTAAGCAATGGATCAAGAGTCTCCATAGGGCAACCATGGGGATCGATACATGGAAGAAGCTTGCATTGGCGTTCTATCAAAAGTTTTACCCTCCCGAGAAGACAAATTTGCTAGGAGCCTTCATTACCGGTTTCCAACAACGAGATGAGGAGAGTCTTTATGAATCATGGGATAGGTTCAAAGCTTTGGTTAGATCTTGCCCCCACCATGGGCTTTCTCAATGGTTTTTGGTCAAACAATTTTGGAATGGGTTGTATGAAGATTCTAGAGCCATATTCAACATGGGCTCTAATGGAAGTTTCACCGAGATAGATGATGACCAAACTTGATCTAGGATTGAAGAAATGGCGGTCCATAATACTCAATATTCTAGGCCTAGAAAGGCAAATAGAGGGGGAAGGCACGAAATCGATGCTATCACATAACTTAGTGCCGATCTTGGGGCACAATTGAAGACCCACATGGATGCCATCGATAAGAAGCTCCAAGGTCACTTTAATCAAGGTCAAAGCACAAGATCTTCACACCAACAATCAATCCATCAAGTTAATGCTTTGGGAGTGGTTTCTTCTACCTCTTATTATGGGATATGTGAGATTTGTGGGATATATGGACATGAGCCTCAACATTGTCGAAGTAGCATTGAGCAAGTGAATGCTTTCCAAGCATTCAAGCAAGGTGCCCCATACTCTACTTACAAGGCTCAAAATGTGCCAAATCTTCATACGTTCCAAGCTTCCCAGCAACAAGCTCAACAACAATACCGTCTACCATATGTTGCTCCTCCCTTAAGGGACAACCAAGGCTACCAAGGTTATCAAAGCAATCAAAGGCCTTTTAATAATTTCCAACAACAAAATGCTTATCATAACCAAGGTTCCTTCAACAATCATCAAGGGTTCCAAAATCAAGGGAACTTCAATCATCAAGGTGGTTTCCAAGGAAACCAACAATCTCAAGGGTTTCAAAACAACCACCAAGGTTACCAAAATCACAATCAAGGTAATCTCCAAGGCCTAAATCAAGGCAATTCTCAAGGGTTCCAAGGGAACTTCCAAAATCAACAAGGGGTTCAAAATACTCAACAAGACAACAAGCCAAGGAGCCGACCTCCAATTCATGACTATGGCATTCCCTTAGCCATCACCAATACTCCACATAACCAATAATCTCCGCCTCGGGATTTGACATGCAAAAGACGATGTTGGATATGTAAAGGAGTAATCAAGAGATGCAAAGAAGTCAAATGGAGATGCAAAGAAACCAACAAGAATTGTATGCTCAATTTCAAAAGGAAAACAAGGCACTTACTACTCATGTGAAGATGCTCGAAACCCAACTAGCTCAAGTCGCTTCGGGTAGTTCTTCAAGGCAAAAGGGTCAACTACCTCCTCAAGGTGTACCAACAAAATTAGAACATGTGAATGCTATCACCTTAAGGAGCGGGGCATCCTATGATTCTTCCTTGTTTCCTAATGAAAATGAAGCTATGAAAGAAGTGCAATCTCCGAACTAAGACAATGAAAATTGGGGAAATCTCATGGAGGAACAAGTCTTGTGGGAAGTTGAAAAACCTATTGAAGACAAGCTTCCCCCACCTCAAGAAGAAGACAAAGCAAAGAAGAAGGTGTCAAATGAAAAATCCAAACCTAATGAACTTGAAAAGATCAACATCAAGTTGCCATTCCCATCGAGGCAATTGAAGACAAAGACGGATGTTCAATTTGATAAGTTTGTTGATATTGTGAAGAAATTAGATGTAAGCATCCCTTTCACCGAGTTAATTACCCAAGTCCCGGCCTATGGAAAATTCATGAGGGAAATTTTGGCTAGGAAACTGATGGGTTGCGATTTGTCGTGGATCCCGCCACCAAATAATAACCAACTAACCTAACTGGGTAGATAGGGCAAGTTGGGTCAATCCACAGGGACGGGGTGTCAGACTAAGGTATGCTACGGTCAAAGACTAGGTTCAAGACAAGCTAATCTAGGGGATAGACTAATGACTAAGCTAAGGGCTAAAACACGAACTAACAAGGCTAGACGAATAACTAAAGACAAAAGGAAGCTAATAAATCAATAGGAAGAAACTAGGGCTAGGTCGGGTTCATGGATGTCAAGGGCATAAGAAGGGGAAAAACGGGGTTACTAGCGTTCTTTCGTAGCCTAGGTCATGTTCGGGCTCTCGCTACTTAAACGACCTAGGAGTCATCCTCACCACGCTCTCGCTACTAATGAAGGAACCAAACCTACAACCAAACAACCACATACAAGAGAAGAGGCAATAAAAACAAGGATTGATCGTCTCGAGTCTCACAAGCAATTCATCAAACATGTGGAGTGCAAGGTAAATGGGAAACAACAAAAACAACATCTAGTACACCCATCTCATCCTAATCATCCCTAATCACACCCAATCTCCATATTAACCCTAGCAAGAGTCTACTCAAACATAACAAAACTAAAACTAACACTAACAAGAGAAACCAAAACAAGAACAAGAGCATACATATGTAAAACTAACAAGGATGATGAACAAAACAATAAACAAGAGCTAAAGATTGAAACTTGAATAACATAAACAAAGATTAAGAGTAAAAGGATGATAAGATTATACCAACTAACAAGAGAATGAAAAGATGAGAACTTGTATATAAAGAACACCCAAAACATCCACCAATGTTGTCAAGATTGGATGGATTCTTCAAGAGATCCCTTAATACAAGATTAGCTAACTAGATTAAGGAAGAATTAACGACTAATCTACTCTAATCTATGCTAATCTATGCTAAAGTAGTCTAGGTTTTAGTGGGTGATGAAGAACATTTTATAGGAATACAAGAGGGAGGGTATATATAGGGTTACAATGAGTAAGGAGATGAAACAAGTGACGCGGGTCTGTATCTGAGCCATCCCGTCCGGGACGAGATGGTCCCGTCCAGGACGGAGTGGTCCCGACCGGGACGGATTGGTCCCGCCCGGGACGGACCCAAAACAGAACCGTCGCTTTTTGTGCACCTCATCCCGGACGGGATGAGGTCCTTCCCGTCGGGGATGGGTCTTGTAGGCCTCCAATATGATCTTTAAGGTTCCTCCTTGCTTTACATGGGCTTCTCATCGACTCTCGGGTCTCGGGATCGAGTCTAAGGGGCTCGGGATCGGGTCCCAAGGTCTCGGGGTCGAATCCAAGGCATCGAGTGATCGTTCCTTCGCTTCGTTGGCTCCAAAAAGTGTATGTATTGAGTCGGAATCGCTCCAACTCTTCATGAATGGTCTCGGGAACCTAAAACGAACTAAAGGAAGCATAAGTAACCCATGAACCGCTCCCAAGGAGCGATTCCGCAAGGAAAATGGGACCAAAACACAACAAACTAGGCACTACAAACTACACTTATCAGAAACGATTCTTAGACAAGGAAGAGACCATAGCGTTTACAAGGGTGGTGAGTGATCTTATTCAAGGCTCCACCTTACCTAAGCTCAAGGATCCGGGTAGTTTCTCAATCCCATGCACCATAGGGAATTTGAAGATCGATAGGGCGTTATGTGATTTGGGGGCGAACGTAAGCATTCTCCCTTATTCTATTTGTGAGCGACTTGGAATGAAAGATCTCAAGTGTACCTCTATTACACTCCAAATGGCCGATCGTTCACTTAATCGACCATTAGGAATGTTAGAGGATGTGCCATTAAGGATCGGAAATTCTTCATTCTGGTTGACTTCCTTGTACTTGATATGCCGGGGGATGCAACCACCCCCATTATTCTAGGGCGCCCACTTCTACACACCACCGGTGCGATGATCGATGTCAAGAAGGGTAGGATCACTTTTGAGTTAGGCGACGAGAAGCTTGTGTTTGACCTCCAAGGCAACACCTCGCCTACAAATGAAGAGTCATGTAATATGATCCGTGCCTTGAAAGACATCGAGCTAGGGAATGAGTCGGGTGAAAAGCTTGATGAGGTAAACAATTTGGTTACCTTGGGTGAAAATTTGAAGAACTTTGGTAAGCTTGATGATGAAGAGCTAGAGAGTAGTCTGGAGATGAGTGAACTTACTTGCTTGATTTCCAAATCTCCCCTTCTTGACCATGTGATAGATGATGACGCTTTGGAGCTTGGGGTGGATGAATGCCCATGTAATGTGAATGAAGTGAGTCGTTTGGAAAGTGGAAGGTTGAGCCTCCCTTGAGGCCCCATGAAGAAGAATGAAAGTTTGGGTATATCCCAAAAGATTGCAAATACAAGTTCAAGCCTTTGAACATAGTGGATCGGGATGCCCCGGGAACGTCAAGACAAGGTTATGAAGAACCTTCGGATATATGTTGGTGTTCCACGTGCTTTAATGAAGATTGTTCAAGAGCTTTCGACTTGTTGCTCCGTGCCCTTGAGGGCTATGGAATTGTGTGTAATTTTGTTGATAAAGAGTGAAGATCCACCATCCTAGGTTTGACGGAGTTCCTTAAGAACCGTCGTGTTGTATATGACTCTTTCCTCTTCTTTGAGTTTTTGTAGTTGTATTTGTGTAATTTGTGAGTTTGATTCTAGGATTTGTGTGTTTTGTGGAATTCTTGTCGTTTGGTATTTTGATGAGCGATGTGAGGGAGAGATCTTTGATGGAATTTTTTGAGCTTGATTGATAGGTGTGAAGTGAAGATGAAGAACTAGAAAGGGATATGGATGATAGAAGCTGTAAAGCTTGGTGGAGGAAGTCGGTTTTTGAGCTTTTGACAAGCTTTTGGAGACGGGATTCTAGATCCCGAAGTATTAGTTGCCTTGTGGGTGAAGCTATCAAGGGGAATGAAGAACTCGAAAGACCATCCCGCCGGGATGAGTTGCACTGTAAAAGACTGGCTTCTGACTAGCCATCCCGACCGGGACCGACATAATCCCGCTCGGTATTATGCATAATCCCGCCCGGTATCATGCATGATCCCGACCGTGATGGTCCGTCACTACCGGGAAGGGCTACAACACCCTCCTTTGCTTTCCTTTCTTCAGTTAAGCCCCACCCAACCACTTTATACCCCCTCCCAACCTCCCTACTCACCCTTGCCACTATCATTTCACCCTTGCACCTCAATTATAGACCTTCATCTCATCTCCTCGTCACTATTACAGCGTGTTTCCCTCTAAATCCCGGCCTCATGTAACCAATGTTATATGCGAATAAGGAAAGTAATGAAAAATCAACACCGAATCGGCTTTACGCTTTCCTAATAGAACAATTCGACCCTTATTTCAGTGAAGGGTGATACCGAATTTTCTACTGATATAAGACGGTGTTCCTATGAATTTGCAAAGAAAACAGAGATATAATTGTGAAGTATGTTGTGCAGATTTTTTCTTCTTGTTTTCGGATTTGATCAAACCTCTATGATATAGAGTTTGAAGGAGCAAGGGATACGAGTTTGAAGAGTTACAACTCTTCATGAATTCCCACCAAAATCTGTTCAACAGATTTTGGCGCCAAAAATTCGCCTCAGAGGCATAGCCCCCAAACCCTCGTAACCAGGGCGCCGCACCTGGAATCCCGACTCACTGACCGGGCAGCGAGACCCCCGCCATAGTGTACCGTATGAACATGTTACCGTGAATTTGCAATTAATTATATATAAGGGTACACTCCGTACTTCCTCCGAACCTATATTATATTATATTGAATTCACACATCCGTAAACCGCACCCGAGTACGCTAAAATGAACCGGTATTTACACTTAAATCACCAACAACCAAATGCAAGCACAACTTCAACCATGCGACTACATTTAGGGAGAAGAGGAATAACGATGATGAAGACAAGCAAAGTGCCGATAAAGATCATTGAGACGATGGAGATTATTGAGTTGCTAACCGTTTGGTAGGCGACTCTCCTTTCTTTTCCGTCTTTTATTGCTAGTCTCTCTTTGTATGTTCCCCTTGCCTTTATCCTTTTTGTGTCATGGTGGCCCTCGGGGCCATTGGCAGTTATTGCTCCCAATTTTCGATGACGTGATTACATCGAGAATCATTTGAAAAATCTAAATTGACAAGTCTTTTCACTTTTTCTTTATTTTTATTTCCTATTTTGGTAGAATTTAGTCGGATTCGGGCGGAATCAGGGCTAGGTGACTTTATTACACCTAGCCCTCCCCTCCCATTTCCTTTTATTTTCTTCTTTTTATTTCTTCCCCCATCCATATCTTTTCTAGTCTTGGCCCTTGGTGACTTGATTACACTCCGGCCCGACACATTCTACACTTTCATTTTTGATTTTTAGCTTTATTTTCCCTTTTTCTCTTCTTTTTTGTATCTTCCACACACTACCGATCGAGCATGAGAACATTGCTCGGTTTAAGTGTGGGGAAGCGATATCTTAGTCTCGTTTAGTTTTATTTTTGTAATTTTTTTCGAAAAAATCTTAAAAAACCCCAAAAAATTGAAATTTTTTCCTAAAAAACCAAAAAAATATTCTTTTGTGTCTTTTTCTATTGAGTCTTTGTGTCATATAATTGTTGTGTTGTGTGTTTTGCCCTCCCCCGATTTCCTTGTAGGTTGCGTGATCGTCGATAAGTTTCGTAAGGCTCAAGACTTGCGGTAATATCCTTTCATTTCTTTCTCCTTTTTCCTTTTTTGTGGAGTTTGGAGGAGATTTTGTGATGATGTGTGCTCGGGTGGAGCTTTTTGGAGTTTGTGGATTGATGTGGTGGCTTGTTTGGAAGTTTCGGGGTGGTGATTGTTTATTTCCTTGTGTGTCTGTTTTGTTTTGTCTTGTTTCGTTTCATTTTCTTTCGTCTTTATTTTGTCTTGTTTAGTTTGTGTCTTGTGTAGAAAAGGTTTTTGAAAACCCGGTTTTGAGGCTAGTGCACAAGTGTTTACTTTCCCTTTCTAGTGATATGAGTCGAGTAGTGAACTTTAGTCTAGTAGAATGACTTTAAATCAATAGTTTCGTTGGTTTCTTACCTTGAGTCCACCTAGTCAACTAGGGATACTGCGGGATTTGCATTTTGACCACTTTGTCCACCCGCGGAGTGAAAAGACCTTGGTTCCTGAGTCCCGTCTCTTAGGTGACCGTGTTCGAAATTGTTTGATTAGTCCAAGTTTCCCCCTTTTTTTGTGGGTTTGAAGGGAAGCGCGCGCCCGACATACCCATTCCCCTACCTTCTACACATTTCCACAAATAAGTTGCAATTTGTTGAAGTTTCATACTTGGTTGTGATTGAATGCCTACAATACAAGATTTATCCAAAAGGCAAACCAAGTCAGAAAAAGAAAGAAAAAGAAAGAAAAGAAAGAAAAGAAAGAAGAAAAAGAAAAGGCACAACAAATCAAAAACAAAATACAAAAGAAGAAAAATAAATGGCATAGCAACTCAAAAGCAAAATACACAAGAAAAATGCCAAAGAAAATCATCTCACAAAAAAATTCTCACCCCCTCAAAAATAAGCCTTTTACCGATTGTTATCGTGAAGAGCCTACCAAAGGACCGAGTCCCTAAGAAGGATGATAGCGGTAATGGTCGGTCTTCCCTCACTTTGCAACCATATCCACCTTTTTACTTGGATTAGTTTGGCTATTTTTGAGCATGGGACGACCCTCTTGGCTCATCGCTAAAGGGGGCGGGGTGTAATACCCGCAGTTTATAATGAGCCAAATCAGGTCAACACTTTATTGTAAATTATACCGAGTCTTTAGTTTGATACTAAGTCAAACCCGAACAATCACGTAGGAAGTTTTAAAAACGAAACTGCATACACATCGTTAATTTCCATTTTACATCACGATTTAAATAAAGTAGCTAGTGGTGGTTTTACCTCAAACCCTCGTACCCTTTTCTTTTAAATACCCCATAAAATACCTAGCCTACACATTGAACACCCCATCTCGCAGCCTACTCATAAAATACACCAACCCGCACGACTCCCAACTTAGGGTTGCCGCACGAAGCAAGAAGAGAAGAGAACACGCTAGAGGTCGAGTCGGACCACCGATCACTTCATACACATAGCTATAGGTATGCATGCATCGTCCTTTCGGTTTTAACATTTTTATTTAGTCGGGTCTTAATGTCTAATAACGTGGTCGAGATTGGTTTTGTTGGGTTGTTACGAGAATGGTGTCGGTTGTCGTTGTTTTGCTGATATAATTGTGCTGTTACGTCCATCGTTGTGTCTTTCTTATGCTGTGTGTCGTTGCCGTTGTTGGGGGCGGGTATGACGTGCCGCCACTGTTGCACTGATGTGAGAGTCGGAGTTTGAAGAGGATGGTATAGTATTGATTTAATTGTATTTAAATTGATTTAATTGGAATTGTTAATCACGTTGTGTTTAAATGGATTTAGTTGGATTTAATTGTATTTAAATGGATTTAATTGAAGGGGGCTCATTGGAATTGTTAATCACGTTGCATTGGTAATGCTTTTATGGTGTCAGGAGTGATTTCATTCTTAGTATTGCTGTATACTGCCATGGCTTACGCCTATATTGTTTAATGGGTAGCGGTAGCAATATTGTTAATTTAGTATGTCAGGGTATCATATATTATTTTTAATAGGTGATTTCATGGGTCGTTAAGGGTTATAGTTTAACTAGGACCGTACCAAATTCATTTTATAGTTTAGTGAGGTCGAGTCGTTTTATTTTATAATTTATTTACGTTAGGATCGATTTTAATTTATGTAAAATATTTTATTAGGAACGGATTTCGTAGAGTTTCTGTGGTGAACCGTGCTACCCGCGCTGTGGTGAATTGTTGATTAGGTAAGGTTTTCCTTACTTGGAATGTGTTAATACTATAATGTCGTACGAGCTATGTATTTATGATATAAGATTGACATGGATGAGATTGAGTAGTGTAGCGAAATCTTGACCGAGAGGTCCATTGAGTAGTGTAGCGAAATCCAGACCGGGAGGTCCATTGAGTAGTATAGCGAAATCCTGGCCGGGAGGTCCATTGAGTAGTGTAGCGGAAATTATGGGTATCGTGAAGTGTTGAGAATATGGAGATGATATTATTGATTGATACCGATGATAGTACTGAGATGATTGAGACTGGATGTTTTATATTCCGTACTCGTATTTTAATGTTAGCATGTTCTAACCGTTTTCTCTGTTTAAATTGTCACCCTATTTATTGGGGGCCTGCGACGATCCAATTGACATTTTCGGTCTTTTGGGGAGCAGAGTATTGATGCAGATATGGATCACTGATGTGTGCTTAATTGAAGGGAATTGCTGTTCGGGAAGGGAGTGCGTAGCCATCGTTGTTATACTCTTAGCATGTTTCCGTACTTAGTACTTAATAGATCTTTTTATTCATGTAGTCGTTGTGGGTTCTTGTAACCATACTTAGTTCTCGAACTTGGTTTACATCCTTTGAATAATCTATTAACCTCGGTTGTGTTTCAGTATTGTTTGTGATGAGACTACGACCTCGGTTAACCTGGGATGGTAACACTCTCATTTATCCGAGAAGGCCTAGTTAAGGCTCTTGGATAAGCGGGGGTGTTACAAAGTGGTATCAGAGCAGTTCGATCCTGAAGCCTGAATAAATGACATAGGAAAATAAAATGAACCCGGTAATAAGCCATTAGGAGCCCATTTTAAATTTCTGGTTGAGGAGACGTCCTTATACCAACCCTCGGCCCTTTTGGTTTAGACCCGGTAACCATGTGTGAGACCGAGAGGGGGTAGAATAAGATGGGTCTGCGGTGATGATATGAATTCCTTTGAATTGCATAATTTTACGAGAAGTTATTATAAGTGTAATGTTTACAATGATATGAGTAACTACCAGGTTAATGGTAATGTATTGTTATGATGTATGAGCATTTAAGGCTCATGTGTATGTTATTGTTGTTTTGAAGTAATCATGTCAAAGGAAGCAACTACCGGTTCTACCCCAGCCACTCCGAGTGCCGAGGAAATGGCGCGCTTAAAGGCAACCAACGATGCGCTTTTGGAAGCTCTGAGAAACATTAATGCCCCGAAACCACCGACGACAGACGCGGCCACCATCAGCGCTGCAATAGCACGTCTTCGTCCCAGTAAATATGACGAGACTGGTGGGCCGTCGCAGCTAGAGAACTGGGTGAGGGAAATGAAGAAGGTGTTCCAGACCGTAAAGTGTCCGGAGCATTTGGAGCTGAATCAAGCTGCATTCTATTTGAGTGGTAAGGCCGATTTATGGTGGCACGTTAACTATGGCAAGCCTATTGCAGAGCATGAGCAGAGTATGCCTTTGGGTGGAAGAGTCTCAGAGAAGCGCTGAGGGCGGAATTCTTTCCGGAACATATCCGTAGTGCAAAAAGAGCTAAATTTGATCGTTTCACCATGACAGACGATACGACTGTCGAGGACTATTTCGACAAATTTATGGAGTTGGCCACGTATTCTGCCGACCTCAATCTGAGTTCTGAACTTCTGGCTTCTCGCTTCGAGAGGGGTCTATCTGTTAGGATCCTCGATAAGCTACCCACGGGAAATAATGCTGATGTGAAAGAGGTCTACCTGAGAGCCGGGCACGCCGAGCGAATAGCCGACCGCATTAAGGAGTTGAACAGTCAGAAGGGTGAAAAGAGGAAAGCCGAGTCCGAGAATGTTGTGCAGGGGGATGCAAAGAGAGGGGGGAATAACCAATCTCAGTGGCAAAGATCCCAATACTCAAGTGGGAACAATTTTAGAGGAGGTAGTTACAACACCGGGAAGAAAGATGTTCGGCACTACAACTGTAAGTGGTGCAACTACAACCACCCTGGTAAGGACTGCAATGGGCAACTAATAATCTGTTACCACTGCGGGAAACTGGGACACCGAGCTTACGAATGTAGGTCAAAGGAAGGGCAACAGCAGAGCAACCCTAATTCCATCCCAGTAACAAGGTCGGAAAGTGTTAACCAAGGGAATTGGTACCAGGGAAACAGGAACTGATCACAAGGAAACTGGAACCGCCCACAGGGGAGTTACTATCAGGGGTCTGGGAGCACTACCCAGTCAAATTCAGGCGCTAGTAATCCAACTACTTCCGCTGGTGGGGCACCTGAGGGGAGTAAGAATATTGGGAAGGTCTTTGCTATGGGGAAGCAGGCTATTGAGGAGGACACACAAGTTATCACGGGTACTTTTCTCGTTAACTCAAAACTTTATTTTATTCTGTTCGATTCTGGGGCAACCCATTCATTTGTAGCCTGTAATCATGTACCGAGTCTGGGGTTAGTAGATTTTGAAAACATAGCTGATGATATAATCACACCCTCGGGGAGACCGGTTAGGTGTACAAGAGTCTTTCGTAATGTGTCCTTGATAGTTGGGGGGGGGTGATTTGCCAGTTAATTTAATAGAGTTTCCCCTAGATGACTTTGACATTATCCTGGGGATGGATTGGTTGGGACGGTTTAAAGCCCAGATTGATTGTAACCTCAAGAAAGTGTCTTTAAGAGGTCCGAAGGGCGTTAGAGTGTCTTATAGAGGCTTTGTGATGAAGCCAACTGTGAAGATCATAGCAGCCATTACCCTGAAGACCCATCTGAAGAAGGGAAGTCCGTTATTCTTGTGCCATGTACGAGATACTGTGCATCGATTACATGGAGCTGAACAATGTCACTGTGAAGAATCGGTACCCTTTGCCTCGTATTGATGATTTATTCGATCAACTGAGTGGGGCTAGTATCTTTTCAAAGATTGATTTGAGGTCCGGTTATCACCAGTTGAGGGTCAAGAACGAAGATATTCCCAAGACCGCATTCAGAACTCGGTGTGGCCACTATGAATTTGTGGTGATGCTGTTTGGTCTAACAAATGCTCCTGCTGTTTTCATGGATTTGATGAACCGAGTTTTTCGACCTTACTTAGACAAGTTCGTTGTGGTGTTTATCGATGATATCCTGGTTTATTCAAGGAACCGGGAAGAGCAGGCAGAGCATCTGAGGATCGTATTGCAACTACTCCGAGACAACCAGTTATACGCCAAGTTATCAAAGTGTGAGTTCTGGTTGGAGGAGGTCGCATTTTTGGGACACGTGATTTCGAAGGAGGAGGTATCTGTAGACCCGAGAAAGATCGAAGCGGTCTCAAAGTGGCAGGCGCCAAAGAATGTGGCAGAGATTTGAAGTTTCTTGGGGTTAGCCGGGTACTATCGAAGGTTCGTGAAGGACTTCTCAAGGATAGCCAGACCGTTGACCAACCTTATGAGGAAAGAGATTCGGTACAGGTGGGATGAAAACTGTGAGAGGGCGTTCCGGACCTTGAAGCAGCGTCTGACTACAGCACCAATCCTAGCCTTACCGGAAGGAAGCGAAAATTTTGAGGTGTACACTGATGCATCGTAGAATGGGTTGGGCTGTGTACTAATGCAGAATTGGAAAGTCATTGCGTATGCTTCACGTCAGTTGAAGACTTACGAAGAGAACTACCCAACTCATGACCTAGAACTTGGGGCAGTGGTGTTTGCTCTAAAAATATGGAAACATTATCTGTATGGGGCAATATTCAAGGTGTTTTCAGACCACAAGAGCTTGAAGTACATCTACACACAGAAGGAGCTGAATAAGCGGTAGAGGCGATGGATAGAGCTGATCGGAGATTATGATATGGAGATTTTGTACCACGAGGGAAAGGTAAACGTGGTGGCCGATGCCCTAAGAAGAAAATTGGTGCATTCTCTGTGTTTGGATATGTCCAGATTGAAGCTAAGGAATGAAGTGCAACAGATGGGGATTCATGTGATAAGGAAAGGGGAAGCAATGTCGGACTTGGCGGTTCAACCTGAGTTGTACGCCGAAATACGAGAAGAGCAGTTTTTGGATCAGAAGTATGTAATGTGGCGAGCCCGTATTAAGAGGGGTGAACTTTCAAACCTCACCATTAACCCAGATGAGAGCCTTAGGTTCAATGACAGGTGGTGGGTGCCAGAAGGAGGAGAATTAAGGAAGAAAATCATGACAGAGGCGCATTGTAGTCCTTACTCAGTACATCCGGGTGGGGACAAAATGTATAAGGATATGAAGAAGACATTCTGGTGGGAGAACATGAAGAGAGAGGTGGCCGAGTTTGTGTCCAGACGTCTAACTTGTCAGAAGGTCAAGAGTGAACACAAACGACCACAGGGTAAGGTGCAACCCTTGGAGGTACCTGAGTGGAAGTGGGACTCCATTTCCATGTATTTCATTGTAGGTCTGCCGAGAACCCCAAAGGGGAATAATATGATTTGGGTGGTAGTAGATGGACTCACCAAGTCGGCTCACTTCGTGCCAATGAAGGATACCTGGAGTAAGGCCGAGCTTGCAATGGCTTATAGGAGGCATGTCTTGAAATTACATGGAGTACCTAAAGACATTGTGTCAGATCGTGATTCAAGGTTCATATCAAAATTTTGGCAGGAGCTGCAGGAAACCTTGGTTACCCAATTGAAGATGAGTATAGCCTTTCACCCCGCGACTGATGGTCAAACAGAACGAATCATACAGACCTTGGAAGACATGCAGCGAGCATGTGCTTTGGAATTTCGGGGTTCGTGGGAGGATCGACTGGATTTGATAGAGTTCTCCTACAACAACAGCTACCATGCTAGCATCCAGTTGGCACCGTTTGAAGCTTTGTATGGGAGGAAGTGTGGGAGCCCGGTATGTTGGGACAAGAAAGCTGACGCCGTTGTGCTAGGGCCCCACATGATTCAGGAGATGATCGAGCAGGTACATGTCATCCGACAGAAGATGCGAGCCACACAAGATCGTCAGAAGAGCTATGCTGATCTCCACCGCCGAGAGGTTGAGTTCGCTGTGGGTGATAAGGTCTTGCTGAAAGTGTCACCTATGAGGGGGTTATGAGGTTCGGGAAGAAGGGCAAGTTGAGTCAAAAGTTTATTGGGCCGTATGAAATTATGGATAAGATAGGGGAGGTGGTGTATCTGTTAGCACGTCCCCCAGCCCTCGATAAAGTTCATAATGTGTTTCATGTTTCCCAGCTGAGGAAATACTTGAGTGACCCGTCCCACATCATTGAACCTGAGACAATCCAGTTAGATGATTCTCTTACTTATGAGGAGGTTCCCAAGGAAATTTTAGACCGAAAAGTTCGGAAAAGTAGGGGAGGAGAAACAACTCTTGTCAAGGTTTTGTGGTCTAATCACAATGTTGAGGAGGCCACTTGGGAAACAGAAGCATCGATGCACAAACGTTTCCCTCATCTCTTCGATCAGGTAATTACTTCGGTTACGAGGACGTAACCTTGTCTTTAAGGAGGGTAGATTGTAACAGCCTGATTTATGCTATGTTTAAACTAGTATCGTATAGATTCTTGTTTCTATGCTTCGTTAATAGGAAGGTAGTTCCTTAGAGTTCCTTAGGTTTGTGACGGGTAGCGAACTCCGGGGACGAAGTTCCTTATAAGGAGGGTAAATTGTAATACCCCATTCCGGTTACTCATGTTAGTTTGACGATTATTGGGTGAATCGTCAATTAATGTTTAGTTGGTCGGTCAGGTTGGGATAGTTAGTCGTTCCGTAGTAGAAGGTGAACTTCGGGACGAAGTTCCTTATAAGGAGGGTAGATTGTAATACCCGCAGTTTATAATGAGCCAAACCGGGTCAACACTTTATAGTAAACTATACTGAGTCGTTAGTTTGATACTAAGTCCAACCCGAACAATCACGTAGGAAGTTTTAAAAACGAAACTGCATACACGTCGTTAATTTCCATTATACACCACGATTTAAATAAAGTAGCTAGTGGTGGTTTTACCTCAAACCCTCGTACCCTTTTCTTTTAAATACCCCATAAAATACCTAGTCTACACATTGAACACCCCATCTCGCAGCCTACTCATAAAATACACCAACCCGCCCGACTCCCAACTTAGAGTTGCCGCACAAAGAAAGAAGAGAAGAGAACACACTAGAGGTCGAGTCGGACCACCGATCACTTCATACACGTAGCTATAGGTATGCATGCATCGTCCTTTCAGTTTTAACATTGTTATTTAGTCGGGTCTTAATGTCTAATAACGTGGTCGGGATTGGTTTTGTTGAGTTGTTACGGGAATGGTGTCGGTTGTCGTTGTTTTGCAGATATAGTTGTACTGTTACGTCCATCGCCGTGTCTTTCTTATGCTGTTTGTCGTTGCCGTTCTTGGGGGCGGGTATGTCGTGCCGCCACTGTTGCACTGATGTGAGAGTCGGAGTTGGAAGGGGATGGTATAGTATTGATTTAATTGTATTTAAATGGATTTAATTGGAGTTGTTAATCACATTGTGTTTAAATGGATTTAGTTGGATTTAATTGTATTTAAATGGATTTAATTGAAGGGGGCTCATTGGAATTGTTAATCACGTTGCATTGGTAATGCTTTTATGGTGTCAGGAGTGATTTCATTCTTAGTATTACTATATACTGCCATGGCTTACGCGTATATTGTTTAATGGGTAGCGGTAGCAATATTGTTAATTTAGTATGTCAGGGTATCATATATTATTTTTAATAGGTGATTTCATGGGTCCTTAAGGGTTATAGTTTAACTAGGACCGTACCAAATTCATGTTATAGTTTAGTGAGGTCGAGTCGGTTTACTTTATAATTTAATTACGTTAGGATCGATTTTAATTTATGTAAAATATTTTATTAGGAACGGATTTCCTAGAGTTTCCGTGGTGAACCGTGCTACCCGCGCTGTGGTGAATTGTTGATTAGGTAAGGTTTTCCTTACTTGGAATATGTTAATACTATAATGTCGTACGAGCTATGTATTTATGATATAAGATTGACATGGATGAGATTGAGTAGTGTAGCGAAATCATGGCCGGGTGGTCCATTGAGTAGTTTAGCGAAATCCTGACCGGGAGGTCCACTGAGTAGTATAGCGAAATCCTGACCGGGAGGTCCATTGAGTAGTGTAGCGGAAATTATGGGTATCGTGAAGTGTTAAGAATATGGAGATGATATTATTGATTGATACCGATGATAGTACTGAGATGATTGAGACTGGATGTTTTATATTCCGTACTTGTATTTTAATGTTAGCATGTTCTAACCGTTTTCTCTGTTTAAATTGTCACCCTATTTATTGGGGGCCTACGACGATCCAATTGACATTTTCGGTCTTTTGGGGAGCAGATTATTGATGCAGATATGGATCACTGATATGTGCTTAGTTGAAGGGAATTGCTGTTCGGGAAGGGAGTGCGTAGCCATCGTTGTTATACTCTTACCATGTTTCCGTCCTTAGTACTTAATAGAAATTTTTATTCATGTAGTCGTTTTGGGTTTTTGTAACCATACTTAGTTCTCGAACTTGGATTACATCCTTTGAATATTCTATTAACCTCGGTTGTGTTTCAGTATTGTTTTGTGATGAGACTACGACCTCGGTTAACCCGGGATGGTAACACTCTCATTTATCCGAGAAGGCCTAGTTAAGGCTCTTGGATAAATGGGGGTGTTACACGGGGTTTCACTTTACCTACAATGTCGACTAACTCCGTGGTTCATCCTTTTTTCCATCCCGCCTATTGTCCCGTAGTACGTTCTTAGAAGGTTAGGAGAACCTAGGTAAATTACCAACGTTTTTGTTGCCTTGTTGTCATACTATTAGGATTTTGTCAATTTCGGTTTGTATTACTAGCTTAGGAACGTTGTCATTTGCCTTGAGTCCTTAACCGGTGTTTCTTTCACCGCTTTGTTGAGGGAAGCGGTATTTGTTTCTTCTTGGATGAACCCGATTGTTTGTTTGTTTATATGTTTGTTTGTTTGTGTGTTTTCGTGTTCGGTTGTATCCACAGTTTTGTCGCAAGACCTCACTTGCCTTGCGGAGAGCACTTTTCCTCTAAGTGTTCTCGCGTGAGTTGAAAGGGCGTAGGGTGCGCTAATACCCGCTCGGTTAGTAGTCTAGTTTCTTTTAGTTATTAGTTAGTTTGTGCTTACTCGAGGGCGAGTAAGGGTTAAGTGTGGGGGAGTTGATAAGTGTGTTATGTAGTGCTTATTTCTTGTGTTTGGTCCCGGTTTCTCTTGTGGAATCGCTCTTTGGAGCGGTTTCGAGGCTAATTACGCTTCTTCTAGCTTGTTTTAGGTTCCTAAGGCCTACCTTGGAGAAATGGAACGATTCCAACTCGTTTTCGATGCATTTGGAGCCCATGAAGAGAAGCGACGATGATTCGGAGACTTAGACTCGATCCCGAGTCCCATGGAGCCTAGTTCCGAGCACCAACAGTCGATAAGAAGCCTAGGAAGAGCAAGTAGGGACCTACGTGACCATATTTGAAGCCTACATGGCCTTCTCGACTGAGTCCATGACCATCACAGTCGGGACGAAGTGAGACGACAAACAGGAGCTTCTGGAGCCCCTTCCCGACCGAGAAGAGGTCCTTCCCGACCGGGATCATCTCTTCTTGACCGGGATCATCACCTTCCCGGCCGGGAAGAGCCCAGCTCCACCCGGTTTCGCTTTTTAGCCTCCCTTATTCGTGTAACCCTATATATACCCCCCTCTTGTATTGTTTTAAGCATCCTACATTATTCTAAACCCTAGATAGAGTACTCTTATCATTAGCTTAGTTTCTCTTTAATCTTTCCTTAAACTTTTATTAATCTTAGCTTAATCTAGATAGTTACTCTTGTATTAAGAGATTTCTTGAAGAATCCACCAATCTTGACAACATTGGTGGAGGTTTTGGGTGTTCTTTATACACAAGTTTTCATCTTTTCATCTCCTTGTTAGTTTGGTATAATCTTTCTCTTCTCTTTTCCTTTAATCTTTGTTTATCATTCAAGTTTCAATCTTTATCATTTGTTTATTGTTCATCTTGGTTTAATCCTCATAATGAATGCTCTTGTTATTTTGATGATTTCTCTTGTTAATGTTAGTGTTAGTTTAAATATGAGTAAGTAGATTCTTGTGGGGTTAGTAGGGGAATTAGGTGTTGATTATGGGTGATTAGTGGTTGATTGTGGGTAAAGGTTGAACCTTTGTTGCTAGTCACTTGTTATGCATGCCTTGTGTTTGATGAAATGCTTGTTAGAGTAGTAGTGACCATGCTTCTCTTGCCTGTTTTCTCCTTCTTATTGTATGTATAAATGGTGGTTGAATTCTCTTGTTTTGGGTATCATCTTACTTGAGTTTTTGGGTCTGCCTTTGACGCGAGAGCGCGGATTTACCTTATTGACTAGATGAAACCTACACCCTCGATTTCCCCACTAGCCTTATTCACCTATGAATCCGATTGACTTAACCCTACTCTTTCCCTATTTGATTTCTTCTTAATCTTAGTTATTATTCTTCTAGTTTGTTGATTGAATTTAGTTCTAGTTGATTCATTTAGTTATTGTCATACCTAGTTTATTCATAATCATAGCTTCCTTTCATTGTTTTAGTTGTTTATCCTTATTTCCTAGCCTAGTGATTGTGTTAGTAATCAATTCTCTTTAGTTATCATTCTCTTTGTTGATTGTGACCTAGTCTTGTGTTTAGGTAGACCCTTGTCTAGATGCCTCTTTCCGTCCCCGTCGATCGACCCGACTTGCCCTAGCTACTTGTTAGGAATAGTTGGTTTACTTGGTGTTGGGATACACGGCGAATCCCTACCATCAAAGATCACTGTATTATGGATTGTTAAAACCCTTTTTATGGATTTTAGTTTATTTATTTTATTTTGTAGCTACTTTTTAGGGTATTTAATAGCAATAATACTGACTATTGAGCGTATTCCAATCCCCCTTTCCACTAACCAAATAACTGAACTCATATATTTTCCCGCCTAAAGCTATACACAACAAAAATTTAAAAAACAGACTGAATGAGCTAAGTTCGAATCAAACCCTTGACCTCATGTGTGAGACCCTTCTCCTCTCCAACTACACTCTAACATCTTACTGATGTAAATATCACTACATCACATATAAAACTATACACCACAGAAAGTATATAATTAAGGAAATTTGATTGATTACATTAATTACAAAAATCACATCCCCTTTCCACTAACCAAATAACTGAACTCATATATTTTCCCGCCTAAAGCTATACACAACAAAAATTAAAAAAATAGACTGAATGAGCTAAGTTCGAATCGAACCCTTGACCTCATGTGTGAGACCCTTCTCCTCTCCAACTACACTCTAACATCTTACTGATGTAAATATCACTACATCACATATAAAACTATACACCACAGAAAGTATGTAATTAAGGAAATTTAATTGATTACATTAATTACAAAAATCACATACAATATTTAATACGGAATGTATGATCAAATTTTTTAAAAAAAGTATAAACATATTGTATTCCGTTTTAACCAAATAGTTTATAAACTCGATATCACTAAGATCTTCTCATTTATTCAAATGTGAGGATTATTATTATCATATAGAATGATTATTTTGGTAGGGGAGACTACAAAATACGGAATATACTATTAGAATCCGAATAAAAAAAGTTTCACAAATTACATAATATAAGTCTTACACCTGAGACAGTTCATTTTTAATTTATTTTTTAATTTTCTAATGAAAAACTGAATTGTTTTTTTACGCAAAGAACGTATCACGGCGTACTAACCATAAAAAAAGCACATTGTTATACAATTTTTGATAAATATTTATGTATTTTATGGTATGTTAAAGAGAGAAGTGGGTATCTCGAGAAGTGAGATGATATAAACCGAGTATATAAAAAATACTCCGTATAAACAATATTTTCATTAATTACACGTTATTTAATACTCCGTACATTTCAAGACATTACTCAAATATTTTGATTAGTTTTGCAATTTAAAAAATATTTTCCTATTTCTAAATTATACAGTCGATAAATAGTAAAAATAAAATAATAAATTTTTTTATCTTAAATCTTAAATGAAATATTCTATAAAATAAATATATTATAAATACCGTGCATTGCACGGGGTCTATACTAGTAATAATAATACCAATTACAGTTAATCCCAAAATAATACATCGAATTGGAGTATTCTAATGGTAATGGTACAGTTGCATATGTTACTTGCAAAAGTAGGTAACCTTTCTGAAAAATAACCCGCTACTTCAATCTATTCAATCCACACCCACCCTCCTTCTTTACCCTATTTCTTCATCTCCCTCTTACTTAAATCTTTGTCTTCAATGACAACTCTGCAAAAAATTTTAAAAAGTCTTGATTTCCATTACCCTCCTCTTCTCATTAAATCTAAGAGAAGAATTAAAAGAAGTGGAGGCAAGGAGAAAAGAATCAATGATCCTAGATAATTAAGATTTAAACGAGAAGGGAATGTTCGGACCTCTACGGTTCAACAAAGGAACATGCGAGATATCTTCTTCATTTCGTAGGGATACGAGCACACTAGCATCGGGTCGCTCCATCAGGATCCAAAGTGATTTCACATCTGAGTCTGTTGCACCGTCACGAAACTGGAATCTACTCTTGATCATCTGGCTTGTAGCTTAAGCAAACTGAACTGGAGCTGAAAAGTCACCATCGACGTCTTTCTTGGAGCACCAAGTTGTCCACTCGAGTCAGCAAGCATTGAGAGTTCTAAGCAGGTCTTGTCCCGATCTGGAGCAGCATCATATCAACATCTTGTTCATTCATCTTCGTCTTGAAAAATGAAACAAATATCCAATGCTAATCATTGAGTTACAAAAACATATAAACCTAACATTTAAGTCCTTATTTTGTTTCTACCCATCTCTCACCAATATTTCTTTAATGTTCAAATCATTTACTAATATTTTCCCTAAAATCAGGTGTAAGTTTCGGGAGCAACAATGCTCTGATACCAACTGTAATTTCCTAGAAATTCTAACACAATAAAATGGCGAAAACACTGTAGAAGTGGGATTATAACACACTGTAGCTACGTCTTGATTAAATAAAAATGGTAAGTCAATACATAAGCCATAAAATAAAAAGGATTATTTAATAGCAATAATACTGACTATTGGACATATTCCAATAATAATACCAATTACAGTTAATCCCAGAATAATACATCGAATTGAAGTATTCTAATGATAATGGTACAATGGACGGGTTACCTGAATAACCGGTCCACCTCCCCTTAAGCGCCTCATTTATTTCCTATTGTCACCATTACCATTTACTTCACTCTCCATTTACTTCTCACTCTCCCATGAGGATGAATCTAGACCTGGTAAGAGGAAGAAATCTGGTACAACAATTGTGAATGACAAAACAGATTTCACAAAACTTAGTGGACTGTTTATTGAAACATAAACATAAACTCCCGAATTGGACCCAGAAACCATAATCAAAACACTAATCGAATAAATATAAACCCAGAAAATAAACCTAATCAAAACAAAACCCTAAATTGTCGAAATTTGCAGAAAGATAAAATAGTATTTGATTGACCAAGTGAATTGTGCTAAAATTGGAAATTAGAAGCGAATCAAGTCCCGAATTGGACCCAGAAATCATAATCGAATAAATACGAACCCAAATTTGTACAAAATAAAACAACTTTTTTTTTGGTTAAAGGTAAGTATATTATAAATGATAATGCAATTACATCATTTACAATGATTGCCTCAGAAGGCTAGATAGGAAGTTATTGTCCTTCACGCTAAACTTTTGATTGCTTCTACCATTACAGTACAATTTGTACTCAGCAATAATCCTCCTAGATAGGTTGAAGGAGAGTAACTGAGAGTTGAAGGAGACAGAGAATTAGAGATGGGGTAATAATTAATTTCATCTTCATTCTCTTGGTGAATCCTTGTCCTATTCTTCTATTCTACCATCTTTCCTCTTGATATTTTTGGTTTGACCGAATTCTGTCTCAGTGAACCCCGTGAAGTTATAGATGTTTAAGGTTTAGTAAACCCTTGTTACCTGGTTTGAGGATTGTGAGTCTACCCTATCTTCTATGCAAGTAAAAAATTCTTGAGGATTGATTTGAATGGCAAATTGTTGATTAATGGAATTAGGATTGTACCTTAAGTGTTGACCTTGGGTTGTAGGTTACTATATTATATGGACTACTTAGAGCTGAATATGCTTTTGGATAGTAAGAATAGAGTATATTCTATCTGATGGATATCTAATACCCAATATAGAACCTAGTCAAGTGTATATAATAATATTACTGGGGATTCCTATCTTAATGGACTAATCGTGGAAATTTGGGATCATAAATCACTGTTCAAGATGTTAGCTTGAGTGTTGTGGTACCATTTCAGGTCATCGTTAATGTTTAGTAAATTTTGGTTGACATAGATTAAACCATGTTTCTTATGGAATAGATTGTGGATCGTTCATGTAAGGTTGTAACCTACAAACTTTGGAGTTGAATGACCTAAATTTTGGATAGATCATTGTTAACCTTGAATAAGAGAAACATATTGCACAATTAGTGGCTGGATTTATCGTATTGTTTTTAGGAATACATTTATGCCAATCATCTTGATGGATTTATAGTTCAAAACCCTTAGACGAACGAGATTGTGGCTTCATTGAGTTAACAAATATTTTAGTGGTTTCGCTGTTACGCTATGAAATTTGATGGAATTCTCCGAAACCTTAGTCGAATGACGTGTTTAAAAATGTGAGTATTTGTCGTTACATGTCAGGCTGAGTGTGTTTAAGGTTTGGCGTACTTTCCTAACCTCTTTCTATTGATGATGTTAAGAATATGTTGATGATCATTTTTGAAGTTTTCGTGTCCGAACATTGTTAAATGGTGGATTTTATTTAGTGTTCCTTACTCGATAAATTGGAAGTATACCTCGAGTTCAGAACTTATGAGCTTTGAATTTATGAGCCTTAATGATTACGAGTTTGGGTATGTTTTGATGACCGTTGAAATCTTAATTAATGGATTAGTCTAAATCATTTGTGGATTCTTACCATACTAATTGAAAGATTATATAAGTACGTAAGACTTAATTTTGGAGGCGGTGACAGTTGATAATTTTGGAGGTGGTAGATTGAGTAGGACCACCTTGTACCGATATTGGACTTGGCGTTATTTGATGGACCAATTAGGAACCCGTGTTTGTGAGAGTCATGCTAGGAATCTCGAGATGGTTAATTTCTTCTATAATCCTTGAGAGCTCTTTTTGACTCTCAACTCCGTCTTCCCTTCTGCTTCTATTGAATTCTATTACCGCATCTGCTGCTAATCCCTTCGACCTTTATCGATTTTGAAAGCTCCTATTATTAATTTATTTATCCTTGTTCTACTTCCCCGTTAAGCATTTTGCGAACTCCCTATTTTATTAAAAGTTTGACTAGTTTAAAAAAAAAGATTATCGTAAAATTTTAACATTTTGAGTTATAATTTCTAATTGTGAAATTGCCGTATTGTAAAAAGTTTGACTAACTTAAATTTTTCGGATATCGTGAAATTTAACATTTTTTTTGAATTATAATTTAAGAAATTTATACTTCACTTTTGTTTTATCTTTGGTTGATATTTATATTTAGATCTGTTTCAAAATGCTTTAATAATTAATCTTAAATTATTTCGAAATTATTTCAATTTTTGATTTTCAAGCGATCGGAATTTTATGAAGACTTTCATATTTCCAAATACTTAATTTTCTATAGGATTATTATGTAAAACGTCTTAACATCGTCGAAATTATTTTGTATGTTCAAGTTTGATTACATTTTTGAAAACTTTCATAATGACTTGATAACATTTTCAAAATTTTAACGTTTTGAAATTAGTTTTCGTTTTATTGTTGGTGGACTTTTGAATCTGTTATTGAAAATGTTTGACAACTGATTCAATTTGTACTAACTACAAAAATTTGATTTCTCCAAACTAAATTTTGTTTCTTCATAAAAAAAACATTATCGAATTTCTTATTCAAATTGTTTTTTTACTTTTGTTTTGAAAATGTATGGTTACCCTATTTCCTTCGAGTTTGTTTATAAATGTTATTTAACGATGTTATTTTATCAAACAACTTTACTTTACGATTTCATTAATTTAGAAGATTTTAAACTTCAGGTAGCTTAGCCCAATTCCTCTAGGAATAAATATTTGCGTTCGATTTCGTATCAATTTGAAAGTTGTAAAATTTTCTTTTAAACAAATATTTTATACGAATTTGTATCCCCATCTTTTCGAGTAGGGTAGTCTCTATGCTTATTCTTAGTTTCGAGGACGAAACTTTCTTTTAGTGAGGAGGATTGTAACACCCGCTAATTTTCTATACGTTGTTATCTATTGCGTTATGACTCCTTCATGACTCTGTTATTTTTCTGTCTTCAATTTCCTTCATTTTCAAGCTTCATGATATTTTCGAGTCAAATATTATTTATTTTCATTAAAAGATTTTAAATATTTTATTTTCCTATAATAAATCTATTTATTAAATTTTCATCGCAAACTATTTATTTATTTCGCGGAGAATCCCATTTTTATACGAACTATCATTTTAAGCTTGGATTTGGGTTATTTTTTTTAAAAAGGGTCCAAATACGTTTAAATAATATTTCTAACTAAGAAAATATTTTTATTTATGAAAATCTATCATTTAATGATTTTATTACGAAGTTTCGTAAATAATTAATTTCTAAACGCGAGGTTTACCCGATTGCTTCCAAATTCCTTTAATAATTTTACGAATTTCTTTTTTATCAACTTACGACTTATTTTGGACTCACCTTGAATCATTTGGACCGTGGCACCCTTGTCACACACTACCATTACATTTTTTTAATACCATTTTATTTCATAACAAATGTTTTAAGGTTGAGATATTTTCTCTTCCAATTATATGTAGACTCAGCAACTCTTTGTTTCCCTTCACTTGGACATGTATTTGAATGTAGTTATGCACTTAGTTTTCTCCTCCAATTAGTGCATAAACCATCCATTTCTCTCATTCATTTTCTTACTTTAAATCTAGCTTTTATTAAAGGCAAAAACTCTCTCTTTTCCTCTCCATTCACTAGTGCAAACCATCATTTTCATCAGCCATTTCTGCTCTCTAAACCGTGTCATACAATCCTCTTTCCGTCTCTTATTTTTCTCTTATCGATCCTCTTTCCGATCCTTTTGTTAAGGTAATACTCGAATTTGTTTTCGATCGATATTTATCTTGATTTTTTTAGTTTTATCATGGTATTTTTCTACCATGCTTTTCGTGTGTTGTAATATTTTTGGAGGATCCGGAAGCGGAAGAATAAATCGTGGACTCGGATTTGGATTAGAGGTAAAGTCGATGTTACTCGGTATTGCATGATTTTATTTGCGTAATTGCATGTATATAATTATAATTTCATTTTTGACAATATATGTATGTCATATAATCTAAAAAATTTTTAAAAGTCCAAAATTTGCATGTTTGGGTATTTTTATCGCTTTTACGAGATTAACGATTGAATTGTATTAATTTGTAAAATAGTAATATTCGGCCTAAACTTGTAATATATGAATATATTCAGTAAAAATGATGTTTTTGATGATTTTTGATAATCTTATATTTTTCTGATATTTTAGATATCGATTATTGAATTATTACTGTTTTCGAACAAAAACGATTAAAAGCCGATTTTTAGTTCTAGCACTTAAACATTTTATTTTAATCTGAAATTTTGCATGGATAATATTTCTGATGAAAATGAATTTTCTGAATTCTTTATAATTATTCGGAATTTTTAAGTGGGTGAATTAATTAATCACTTTAAATCATCGTCTATCGTTAAAACCGTGTTTGTCATTTTAATTTCCGATTTCTGGTTATTGTTTTAATTCTGAAAAAATATGTTCCTGGTGGTTCTTGAGAAAAAATTGTATTTTTACGATTTTAGTGCTTTAATAAATTATTAGGAACGACAAGTTTTATTAAGAGAATCGTTAATTGTGGAAACCAGATTTAAAAGACGGTTTTAATGGAATTGGTGAAATCTGGAATTTTGGAAATCTGGAAAAGTTGTTATTTTTTGGAAAATGATGATTTTAAAGTTTAATAATAATTTTTGGACATTAATACTTAAATCGTTTTGTAATTGCTATTTTTATTAATCGTTATTGTCGAGATTAGACGATTAACGAGAAAACCCTTTAAAAACCGAGTTTAAAGATTCTGGAAAAAAGATTTTTTTTTTCTGGACAGAATGTCCAAAAATGTAGTTTAGCTATTTTACGTAATTTTTGTACTATTTATCTAAGTCTTTAATTAATAGTAATGATAGTAATGAGTTTTGGACAAAAATATGATTTATCGTTAAAGTGCTCCGTTTCAGCTAAATGAATTATTTTTCCAGCAATTTTGAAAATATATAAATCTGAAACTTTTAGAGTTAAATCACCCCTTATCATATTTTAAATTTGTTTAATGGTTTAATAAATAAAACACGTTAAATGATTTATTTTCACATTTGCCGTAAAATCCTATTTATGTTTGTATTGTCGAAACTATTAATAATTAGGGAATTTTAATTTTATAAATTTTGAAAACACCTTGATTAGTAATATTAAAATTTTTAAGACATTTTTAATCATTTTATAAACACTCCTATGATATTTCAATAATTTCATAAACCCAATTGTTCTCATTTAACAATTAATATCGTTAAGGCCGAAAGTATTAGTTTTATAAATATATATTGTTTACAAAAAAATGTTTTATTAGTATGAAGTAATATTTTCGATATTTTGATATGATGCTATTTTTAGTAAAGTTTCTAAATATAGAAGTTTCCTAAAATAGAAAGTTTCATCTTTTAGAATATAATGATTACTCATTTTATCTCCATATTATTTTAATGATGATATCTTTTGAATATCGATAATGACTTTGTTTTGGAGTTATGGAATAAGAACAAGTGTGAGGTTTAGAGTAATATATTCTAGGGTCTACGTTTTTGCCATCAACTATTAGGCTAGTGTATCGGGAATCGGTACATTGGTTGTTGAACCGGGTGACAGGTATCTCGGGAGTTGTGTACATTTTGGCCTTAAGCTTAGGCCTCACAGTAAGTCGCCGTCATAAGTTGAACTGGGTGTTAGGTAATCCAAGGAGGGGTGTGCATTGTCTTAAACTAGAGCCACGCATTTATAAGTCGCCGCCCTATTATGGTTGAGTAGCCTAGTTAGAGATCGAAGTTTGATTTGTTTGAACTAAGTTTTCGAAGCTAGTTTTTAGTATTCTCCCGTGAAAGTCTATCCTTCTACACTAATCCTATCCATAACGCCATTTTGACTATTATCATTATTATCGATATAATTTAGTTTGTAGGTTGACAAATGTTTTACGTTTTCTTCGGAAAACTCATTTTTATTACTCCCTCCGAGTTCCTATTATTGTCCCACTTTCCTTTTTGGGCTGAGTTTGATTTTTGTCCCACTTTCCTTTTTAGGCCATTAATATGTGGTTCACAATTACTCTCCCATTTCTCTCTCTTCCTCCTTCTTTTTTCAACCACTCATTTCACTTTCCTTATTTTTCACCCCAAAACATTATGGGACAATAATAGGAACTCGGAGGGAGTATTACATTGTTTCGATATGTGAAGTTTTTCACTGAAAACTTATTTTTATTATAATGTTTCAATGTTTTCCGTTTTTACTATTTTTCTATAATAGTAATTACAGTTTTAAAATCCTGTTATACGGCTGGGAGAACGTTGACGTTGCTCCCCACTGGTTGTGACTGTTATGTTTTTAACATGGCAGGTATATGTGTTTCCCTTCGGGTGGGCTAGCGTACAGTTATGGATCCTGCTTGTTTTAATAAGATCACAGTACTATGGATTGGTAAAACCCTTTTTATGGATTTTTTTTATTTTTTTTATTTGTAGCCATTTTTATTTTATGGCTTATGTATTGACTTACCATTTTCATTTAATCAAGACGTAGTTACAGTGTGTAATAATCTCACTTCTACAGTGTTTCCGCCACTGTATTGCGCTAGAATTTCTAGGGGATTACAGTTTATACTAATACAACATTTTTATTAAACGATATAGATTTATGAAACTAATACTTTCGGCCTTAACGATATTAATCGTTAAAATGAGAACAATTGGGTTTATGAAGTTATTGAAATATCACACGAGTGTTTATAAAGTGATTAAAAATGTCTTTAACATTTTGATACTATCGATCATGGTGTTTTCAAAATTTATAAAACTAAAATTCCCTAATTATTATTAGTTTCGACAATACGAACATAAATAGGATTTTACGGCAAATGTCAAAACAAATCGTTAACGTCTTTTATTTCATTAAATCATTAAAAAAATTTAGAATATTATAAGGAGTGATCTAACCTATGAAGTTTCAGACTTAATTATTTTTGAAATTTCTGGTAAACAAGTTATTTAGGTGGAACGGGCTGGGGCATTTTAACGATAAATCGTAATTTTGACCAAAAATCAGTACTATTAATTAAAGACTTCGATAAATAGTAAAAAAATTACGTAAAATAGCTAAAATATATTTTTGGACATTCTGTCCAGAAAAATAGTTTTTCCAGAATCCTTAAACTCGGTTTTTAAAGGATTTTCTCGTTAATCGTCTAATATCGACAATAACGATTAATAAAAATAATAATTACAAAACGATTTAAGTATTAATATCCAAAAATTATTATTAAACTCAAAAATCATGATTTTCTAGAAACTACTAACTTTTCCTGACGTCCAAAATTCCAGATTTAACAAACTCATTTAAATCCGTCTTTTAAAACTCGTTTCCACAATTAACGATTCCCTTAATAAAATTTGTCGTTCCTAACATTTTATTAAAGCACTAAAAGTCATAAAAACACATTTATTTTTCTGGAATCAATAGGAACCCATTTCCTCCAGACTTAAAACAAAAACCAGAAATCGGAAATTAAAACGACAAACACGGTTTTAACGATAAACGATGATTTAAAGTGATTAATTAATTCACCCACTTAACAATTCTGAAAAATTATGAAAGAATTCAGAAAATTCGTTTTCATCCAAAATATTATCTATGCAAAATTTCAGATTAAAATAAAATGTTTAAGTGCTAGAACTAAAAATCGGCTTTTAATCATTTTCGTCCGTAAACGGCAATAATTCAATAATCGATATCTAAATATCAGAAAAATACCAAATTATCAAAAATCATCAAAAATATCATTTTTATAGAATATATTCATATATTACAAGTTTAGCCCGAATATTACGATTTTACAAATTAATATGACGATTTAAACGTTAATCTCGTAAAAAACGATAAAAATACCGAAACATGTAAATTTTCAAATTTTAAATATTTTCCAGATTATAGGACATACATATATTGTCAAAAATAAAATATAAAAATATACATGCAATTACACAAATAAAATCATGCAATACCGAGTAACATCGACGTTACCTCTAATCCAAATTCGAGTCAATTATATATTCGTCGGCTTCAGGATCGTCCAAAAATCCTACAACACACGAAAAGCATGGTAGAAAAATACCATGAGAAAACTACGAAAATCAAGGCAAATAATGATCGAAAACAATATCGATTATTACCTTAATGGAAGGATCGGAACAAGGATTAATTTGACGATGAAAGCGAGCCGATTACGACTCGAATTGAAGCAAGAATAAGCCTTGAGAGGCTTCTAGTGTCATGGTCAAATGAAGAAGAAAGAAAGGACTGTTTTTTTGTTTAAATGTAAAAATGAATGTTAGGAAATGGATGGTTTTCTTATGCTTGAATGATATTAATATTTGATGAAAACAATGCTACTCTTCCCACATATGGCCGACCAAATAGAGAGGAGAGGGAGTCTGAAAGGTTTGATAATTATGTATTGAATAAAAGAAAAGAAAAGAATTACATACTTACGTTTTAACGTAATAAAATGAAACGTATAATGAAAACGTAGTAAGGGTGTAACAAGGAGGTGTGTCGGTCCAAAATATGGGAAAAAGGTCTCAAATAATTTGTAAGTTAATAAAAAGAGGAATCGTAAAATCATTAAAGGTGTTTCAAAGCAATTCGAGTAACCTCGCGTTGAAAAATAATTATTTACGAAACTTCGTAATAAAATCATTAATGGCTAAACTTTCGTAAATAAAAAAAAATATTTCTTAGTTGAAAATATTATATAAACAGGTTTAGACATTTGTAGGAAAAGAAATAACTTAAACCTAAGCCTAAAAACGTTAATTCGTAAAGAAATAGAATTCCTCTCGCAGAAAAATAATTAGTTTACAAAGAAAATCAAATAAATAGATTTAAAAGAATTAAAATCTTTTAAAATAAAAATAAATATCAATAGACTCAAAAAAAAAATAAGGCTTGGAAAAATGATGAAACATAAGGCCGAAATGTGACCGAGTGACGAAGTCATTGCGGAAATGATCAAAACGCTAGGTAAATAGCGGGTGAGACAATCCTCCCCACTAAAAGAAAGTTTCGTCCTCGAAACTGGGAATAAGCAGAAAGGAAATCGAGGTTTATCTTACTCGAAGAGACGAGGATGCTTAGCTCGCATCGAAGATTCAATTTCCCACGTTTCTTCCTCAAACCGATTACAGCGCCACAAAACTTTTACCAGAGGTACAACCTTGTTCCTTAAAACGCTTCTTGCGGTGATCGGTAATCTTCACCGGCCTTTCTTCGTAGGTCAGATCTGGTTCGAGATCAACAATCTCGGGTTCCAAAACGTGCTCGGGGTCACTAACATATTTTCTCAACTGAGAAACATGAAAGATATCGTGAACCTTACCCATGGAAGCTGGCAACTCTAGCTTATAAGCGACTTCGCCCACTCTCTCTACAACAGGATATGGCCAACGAACTTAGGGCTGAGCTTACCCTTAATCCCAAACCGTTTCACCTTTTTCATAGGTGATACGTTTAGGAACACAAGATCACCAACCGAAAACTCCAAAGGTCAGCGACGAACGTCAGCATACGACTTCTGTCGATCCTGGGTGGACTTCATCCTAGAACGGACTACATTCACAACATCGATAGTCTGAGCTAACGGATTTGGACCCAAAATTTTCACTTCACCGGGAACGTCCCAACAGACGGGACTACGACATTTATGACCATACAGTGCCTCAAACAGGGACATCTTAATGGAAGCATGGTAGCTGTTGTTATAGGAAAACTCTACCAGCGGAAGATGTCGGATCCAATTCTCTTGAAAATCCAATGCACAAGCCCGTAACATATCGTCCAAAGTTTGGATCGTTCTCTCGGACTGGCCATCAGTAGCACCATGGAAAGCGGTACCCATCAATAATTTGCTTCCCAAAGCATCCTGCAATGCTTTCCAGAATTTAAAGTAGAATCTCAGATCCTGATCCGAAACAATCTCGAGTGGTACGCCTTGATGACGGGCGATCTCGGCAACATACACCTCTGCGAGCTTCTCCAGACTCCAAGTGTCGCGAATAGGGACGAGTCGTGGACACTTGGTCAAGCGATCCACCACAACCCAAATACCGTTTGTTCCATTCACGGTCCTCGGTAATGCCATCATGAAATCCATCGATATGCACCGCCACTTCCATTCCGGAACAGGGAGTGGTTGAAGCAAACCTCCAGGCTTCTTGTGCTCGAACTTCACTTGTTGACAAGTTAAGCACTTAAAAACTCCGTGATGTCCTCTCTCATATGGGGCCACCAAAAATGGAGTTTCAAATCCCAATACATCTTGTCACCACCAGGATGAATAGAGTACCTCGTCTTATGTGCCTCGGTTAGAACTTGCTTTCTTACCTTAGCATCACTAGGGACTACCCAACGTTTCTTAAACTTCAGTGCTCCACTGGAGTCCACATCAAAATTGAGAGCCTTACCAAGATTCATCTTTTCTCGGATAATGGCAACAAAAGGATCTTCCAACTACTTTTCACGAATCTCACGGAAAAGAGTTGGTTCAGCAACAAGGGCATTGAGGTGACCATCGTAACCTTTATCAACAACATCAATAGACATCTTGGCAAATTCTCGGGCCAACTTCTCAGATAAGCCGGAACACGGAGTTAAAGAATTGAGGGTCTTTCTATAAAAAGCGCCAGCAACTACGTTAGCTTTTCCCTCACAATACACCAATTCAAGGTCATAGTCATTCACTAACTCAATCCAACATCTATGTCTCGCATTCAGATCTTTCTGCGTGAAGAGATATCGTAGACTCTTATGGTTAGTGTGAACCTTACATCTTACCCCATACAAAAAGTGTGTCCAAACTTTCAATGCATGCACAACGGCAGCTAACTCCAAATCGTGAGCAGGGTAATTCACCTCATGAACTTTCAACTGTCTCGAGGCATACGTAATCACCTTACCACCTTGCATAAGGACACAACCCAAACCATTCTTGGAAGCGTCACAATATACATCGAAACCAACGCCTTCTTCAGGTAGGGTCAGGATAGGAGCAGAAGTGAGCTTTCTCTTGAGCTTGGAAAAAGCATCTTCATAGGCCTGACTCCACAGAAATTTATTCTCTTTCTTGAGCAATTGAGTCATAGGGCGTGCTAACTTATAAAAGTCCTGCACAAATCTTCAATAATAGCCAGCAAGACCCAAGAAACTTCGGATCTCACCAACATCTTTGGGACTTGCCCAGTTCTCGATAGCCGAAATCTTAGAAGGTCAAATTTAATACCTTCCTTTGCGATAAAATGACCCAGAAAAGCTACCTCGGAAAGCCAGAACTCACACTTGGAAAAAACTTAGCATACCACTTTTGATCTCGTAGAATGCCAAGAATAATCTTGAGATGTTCTGCATGCTCAGCTTCTGACTTGGAATAGATTAGGTGTCATCAATAAAGACAACCACACACTGATCCAAATGCTCCCTAAAAGTTTTGTTCATCTGATCCATAAAAACAGCAGGAGCATTGGTTGGTCCAAAAGGCATTACTTTGAATTCATAATGTCCATACCTTGAACTGAAAGCCGTCTTCAGAATATCTGATTCTCGGACGGGGATTTGATTGTATCCTGACCTTAGATCGATCTTAGAAAATACCGAAGCACCCTTAAGTTGATCGAAGAGATCATCAATTCTGAGCAAAGGATATTTGTTCTTAATCATAAACTTGTTGAGATCACGATAATCAATGCACAGGCATATAGTACCATCTTTCTTCTTGACAAAAAGTACAGAAGCGCCCCAACGGAAGAACTTGGACGAATGAAGTCTTTCTCAATCATATCATCCAACTCCTTGCGTAACTCTTGCAACTCAGCAGGAGCCATTCTGTAAGGTGCCTTGGCGATCGAGCCAGTACCAGGCACGAGTTCAATAGTGAATTCCACATCTCGTTCGGGAGGAATACCTGGCAACTCCTCGGGAAATACATCTGCATAGTCACTCACTATACGTACTTCCTCGAGTTTAGGGAGTTCAGTAGTTACAGTTACCGTACATAGAAACGCTTGGCAACCTTTTCTCTGCAATTTGATAGCCTTCATGGCTGAAATAATCTTGATACCCTTCTGTCTTCGACCACCACGATAAGTAATATGAGTCCCTTCGAGAGACGTCAGAAAAATCTTCTGTTCTCGACACTGAATTTTGGCATTAAAAAGGGCTAACCAATCCATTCCCAGAATAACATCGAATTCGGCGAGAGGGAACTCAAGGAGAGTAGAAGGAAGGACGGTACCAGCGAAAAGTATAGGTACATCTTGATAAGCTTTAGAGCAATGGACAATTTTGCCAGAAGGAAGAGTTATAGATATAGGCTCAGCTTGACTAGGAGTTAAAGATAATTTTGATGCCAGAATAGAAGATATAACAGATGTGGAAGCGTCAGTATCAAATAGTATATAAGCACTAACACCAGAAATCAGAAACGTACCTGTAACCACATCAGGACTAGCCTCAGCATCGGCACGGCTCATCACAAAGGTACGCCCTTTATGAGGAGCGGTAGTAGTGACAGCGTCAGCTGCAGTAGCGGTGTTGGCAGTTGGCTTCTTTAGACATTGAGGAGAGCGGTGCCCGGGTTCTCCGCAAATGAAACATACAATGGGTTTACCATCACACGTCTTTCCTGGGTGATAAGCCTTCTTGCATCTATAACAAGTAGATTCCTTCTTGTCGTTGGGCTTCGAGTAGAAGTTGTTCTTCTTGAAACCACTACCTGTAATAGCATACAGTAGAGTCAGAAATTTTAGAAGGAAAGAAGATAAAAAAGAAGGGAAAGGAAAAATAATCCAGACCTCCAGAGTTGAACTTCTTTGAAGAAGATGAAGAATTATTCCCAGAATGGGAGAAAGGTCATTTATAACCACAGGATGGGTTAATTGATTTCACCCGCTCGATTGAAGACTCTGCGTACAACGCGGCATCGTAAAGCTCATTAAGTGTTGTGAGACTCTGAGGAAGGTTTAGAGTAATATCGGCTCGGAGTCCACCCCGATAATTGAAAGCTCGGGAACTCTCGTTGTGTACAACAGATCTCCCGCATAATTCGACAGGAAATGATACCGAGTGGTGTACTCTTCTACAGACATGATACCCAGACGCAGAGCGCCGAATCCAGTCATCCTCTGATGTCTCAGCTCCTCAGGATGAAATATTCATTCTAGAAGGGCCTTGAATTGAGCCCAGTTGAATCATGGAGTTTGGAGTGTGGTTGGGCCAACCTGGGTCCACCATCGATCTGCTTCGTCAGACAGATACAGCACAGCCAAGCCCACCTTCTGGTCCTCGGGGGCAGAGTCAATTCCGAACTACCATTCTATCAGCCAAAACCAACGATTCATGACTTCAGGATCAACGGAGCCGTCATAAAAATCTAGCCTGCTCTTGGTTGTTTCTGTTGTTCATCTCGTTCATGGTTTGCACGATGTTGTTCATCGTGTCAACCAGTGCTGCGTTGAATCCACCTTGATCATTGTTGTCGTTGTCGTTGTTGTTTTGGTTGTTTCTTCCGGCCATCTTGAAGATCACAGATAACAACATATAATCAATGCTAGTCAATTTCAGGAACAGGAAATCTAAGTAGATAAATCCTTACTTATATCTACCCATTTCTAAAAAAATTATTTACTGTTTAAATAATTTACTAGTATTTTCCCTAATTTCAGGTGTAAGCATCGGGTGCAGTGATGCTCTGATACCAACTGTAATCCCCTAGAAAATCTAACGCGGTACAGTGGTGGAAACACTGTAGAGTCGGGATTATAACACACTGTAACTATGTCTTAGTAAATTAAAAAAGGGTAAAGTCAAGCAATAGGCCATAAATAAAAGTGGCCAAAATTTAAAACGATCCATGATCGCCTCCCAATCAGATCGGTCGTTAACGAAGGACGGGGGATCAAACGATATTTTTAAGACTCGAGATAACACACAAAAACAAACAAGTATTCGTGGTAAGTCGAGGTCGGTCCACAGGGAACGGAGGTATTGACGAGTTTAAAGCGATGTGTTTGATATCTAAAGGGGGGTTTTCTAAGGGTCGAGTCTATGCTAGAGGAATCACTACGAGAATGGCTAAGGGTAATTAATCTAGGGAAAGGCGTTGGGGAGAAGTCGGGATTTGGAACATGGAATGTAAGAAGGTCGGGATCGAGTTTATGTTGCAAAGTTGATAAAGGGAGAATGCCACCTTTCGGTTTCTTCACCCAACCCACCTAAAAACCCGCTTTCGCGGTGAAGAAGGGTAAGTCTCTTGTTATGGTAATTTCTACCCTCAGTTTTCCCATATTGATAGAAATGAGTCAAGGTCGGTCTAGTTGGCCGGACTAAAACAACAATGACACAACAACTACAAACAAGGTAAACCAACATGCAAACAACCCACCAATACCCATAAATTCAAATAATCCAAGTCTTCATCCCTAAACCCCCAACAAGAAATCTACTCACTAATCATAATAGAAGACAATAAAACATTAACTAAGGAGAAACTATCTAAAGCATGCATACTAACTAGATCTAAGGAAACTAACAACAATATGATGAGAAAACTACAATCTAACAATTACGCACTAAACTATGAAACTACCAAATTAATCTAGAGAATAATCTAGAATAACATGAACAAGATCTAGAGAAACTAACTACACTAAGAGAATCTAAGCTAGATAATAATGAGAAAACTAAATTAAAACTAAACTAGAGATAAGAGAGTGGAAAGAGATGTACCAACTATGAAGATCTACAAGAAATAAAAAGTTTGCATGAATAAAGGTTGAAGCTTTGATGGAGATAGTGAAGAACTTGTCACTAATTCTTCAATAAACCCATAAATCTTCAATAAAGCTTGAATAATCTTCTTACAAACTTGTAATCTAGAGAATTGATGATGTAAACTAAGTAGATCTACTACTAATTACTATGTAAGCTACTAGATTTTTGGAGAATTACTACTAGATTACTACTAATGGTGGATGATGGATACTACTACTACTACACTAATGGAGGATGTTCATGGATACCTACTACTACTTGCATAGGCAACTATTTAGGGTTACATATATATAGTAATCCTCTTAATGGGTATTTAACCTAAAGCCCAAATCTAACTCTTGCTTCATTAGTGAGACAATCTCCCTCAACATCTTCATAGGGTGAAACTTTGCCCTGCGATCTTGACAGTAATTCCCACCGGGTGAAATTTCACCCGGTCATATTTTCTTCCTTTTTTCGCGTTTTTGGCACTTCTTCCCATCGGGCGAAATTTCACCCGGTGGGCGAAATTTCGCCCGGTCATTTCGCCCGGTGGAGAGTCTCGGGAAAATCTTTGGGGAGGCGTTTTTACCGTCGGGTGAAATTTCGCCCGTTGGTGTCTCACCGGGTGAAATTTCGCCCGGTCATATTTCTGGCCTCTTTTCTTGTCTCGTTCTTCGTTAATTGATTGGATGGCTTTAAACTTTAAGTTGTGTGCTTTACTCTTAGGACGGTATTCCCTTCTCTTGTGCTCGTGGAAGCTCGATCGTGATATTGGTGCAAAATCCTATCAAATTCGATAGAAAACTACCAAAAACACGTAAAACGCACAAGAGGGACTCTAATGCGAGAAGTACACAAAATATGGCGTTAATCGCACTCTAAACTCGCAAAACAAGGGAAAAACGGGTCTAAATGAGGGGGAAAACGGTCTAAATTTAGCACACAACAATCCATAAATGGGTTTGAACAATCCATAAGACATCTTTATTAAATTAAACAAGCAGGATCCACAACTTCTTGTTAGCCCACACCCGAAGTAAACACGTATACCTGCCACGTTAAAAACATAAAATCCACAATCAGTGGGGAGCAACGTCAACGTTCTCCCAGCCATATAACAGCATTTTAAAACTGTAATTACTATTATAGAAAAATAGTTAAAATGGAAAACAGTAAAACATTATTTATCAAATAATCTTTCCGTGAAAACTTCACGTATCGAAACAATAAAAATAAAAATGAGTTTTCCGAAGAAAACATAAAACATTTGCCAACATGCAAACCAAATTATATCGATAATAATAAATAGTCAAAATGGCGTTATGGATAGGAGTAATGTAGAATCTAGACTTTCACTAGGATAATACTGGAAACTAGCTTCGAGAACTGTAGACTTAACTCATAACAGAATCCAGTCTCTAACTAGGCAACTCAACTATTACAGGACTGCGTGCAGCGAGGTCCGGGTTTAAGTAGTGCATACCCCTCCTAGCAACAATTATGTCTAGTTCAGCTGACGGCGACTAACACGATGCGATATCTAGCTTAAGGTCAAAACATACACTCTCCTGAGCGAAACTACGCCCAGTTCAACAACTAAATGTGCCCCAAATAGACACACCGACTTTATAGCTGATGGCAAAAACGTACATCCCAGGCTATATTACTCTAAACCCACAATTATCCTTATTCCATAACTCCAAAACAAAGTCATTATCGATAAATAAAAGATATAATCATTATAATAATAAGAGAAGTAAAGGAGTAATCATTATTCTAAAAGAGGAAACTTTCTATTTTAGGAAACTTCTATTTTTAGAAAACTTAACTAAAAATAGCATCGTATCAAAATATATTGAAAATATTAGTTTATACTAATACAACATTTTTAGTAAACGATATAGATTTATAAAACTAATACTTTCAGCCTTAACGATATTAATTGTTAAAATGAGAACAATTGGGTTTATGAAATTATTGAAATATCACACGAGTGTTTATAAAGTGATTAAAAATGTCTTAAACATTTTGATACTATTAATCAGGGTGTTTTCAAAATTTATAAAACTAAAATTCCCTAATTATTATTAGTTTCGACAATACGAACATAATTAAGATTTTACGGCAAATGTCAAAACAAATTGCTTAACGTATTTTATTTCATTAAATCATTAAAAAAATTTAGAATATGATAAAGGGTGATTTAATCTATAAAGTTTCAGATTTACGTATTTTCAAAATTGTTGGAAAAACAAGTCATTTAGGTGGAACGAGTCATTTTAACGATAAATCGTAATTTTGACCAAAAATCATTACTATTAATTAAAGACTTCGATGAATAGTAAAAAATTACATAAAATAGCTAAAATATATTTATGGACATTCTGTCCAGAAAAAAATCCTTAAACTCGGTTTTTAAAGGGTTTTCTCGTTAATCGTCTAATCTCGTCAAGAACGATTAATAAAAATAGTAATTACAAAACAATTTAAGTATTAATATTCAAAAATTATTATTAAACTCAAAAATCACGATTTTCCAGAAACTCATAAACTTTCCAGACTTCCAAAACTCCAGATTTAACAAATTCATTTAAAACCGTCTTTTAAAACCCGTTTCCACAATTAACGATTTCCTTAATAAAACTTGTCGTTCCTAACATTTTATTAAAGCACAAAAAGTCATAAAAACACATTTTTTTTTCAAGAACCAACAGGAACCCATTTGCTCCAGACTTAAAACAAAAACCAGTAATCGGAAATTAAAACGACAAACACGATTTTAACGATAAACGATGATTTAAAGTGACTAATTATTTCACCCACTTAAAAATTCCATAGAATTATGAAAAAATTCATTTTCATTTGAAATATCATCCACGCAAAATTTCAGATTAAAATAAAATGTTTAAGTGCTAGACCTAAAAATTGGCTTTTAAACATTTTTGTCCGTAAACGGTAATAATTCAATAATCGATATCTAAAATATCAGAAAAAAACCTAATTATCAAAAAATCATCAAAAAAATCATTTTTACAGAATATATTCATATATTACAAGTTTAGGCCGAATATTACGATTTTACAAATTAATATGACGATTTAATCATTAATCTCGTAAAAGCGATTTTTTTTTAAATGTAAAAATGAATGTTAGGAAATGGATGGTTTTCTTATACTGGAATGATATTAATATTTGAAGAAAAAATGCTACTCTTCCCACATATGGACAGCCAAATAGAGAGGAGAGGGAGTATGAATAGTTTGATCATTATGTATCGAATAAATGAAAGAAAAGAATTACATACTTATGTTTTAACGTAACAAAATGAAACGTATAATGAAAACGTAGTAAGGGTGTAACAAGGAGGTGTGTCGGTCCACAATATGGGAAAAAGGTTTCAAATAATTTGTATGTTAATAAAAAGAGGAATCGTAAAATTGTTAAAGGTATCTCAAAGTAATTCGAGTAAACCTCGGGTTGGAAAATAATTATTTACTAAACTTCGTAAATAAAATAAATATTTCTTAGTTAAAAATATTATATAAACAGGTTTAGACATTTGTAGGAAAAGAAATAACTTAAACATGAGCCTAAAAACGTTAATTCGTAAAGAAATAAAATTCCTCGCGAAAAAATAATTAGTTTACGAAGAAAATCAAATAAATAGATTTAAACGAATTAAAACCTTTTAAAATAAAAATAAATATCATTAGACTCAAAAATGAAAATAAGGCTTGAAAAAATGATGAAACATAAGACCGAAATGTGACAGAGTTATGACAAAGTCATAGCGGAAAAGAAAAAAACGCTAGGAAAATAGCGGGTGTTACATTCAGGCTTGGAACAAAAGCCTCACTACCCGTTGGATTTGAAGTTTGAACAATGGGTCCAATTCTATTTAGGAGGCTTGGGTGTGTAATACCCATATTTTATCAAAGTCAAACACGGTTATGTATGTGTATGTATATGTATATGTTACATATGTATATGTATATGTATATGTATATGTATATGTATATGTATATGTGTGTGTGTGTATATTAACCCTCCCCTGGTTATATATATTAACCTTCCACTTGTAATATAAACCAATACACCCACTCTTATAATAATATAAACACATGCTCCCCCTTATAAACCCTATTTCTTAACTTCACTACCAGCCACTTTATTTTACACAAGCAAATAGTAACCGTCCCTGATTTTATAAATTAAACTAAATTAAAATTATGTTCGAATTTTTATTTTTACGATTTAACTCGAAATTCTTCAAATTATTATGAAACGAATCTATCGTTTAATCGTTTCAAACTCCTAAAATTCTAATTGTCTCGGAAACTCTTCTTATACTTAAAACAAATTTTTATTTTTGTCTCGATTCATTTTATACATTTAATTTAATTCTTATCAAAAGTCTATTTCGACGATTTAAATTCTAAATTCCTTTTATTTAATTATATTTAAGCTCGAATTTTTATTTTCGACTCGAAGTTCATTTATTTAAGTTTCGTCAAAACATCTATTTTTTTTTTCTCGAGAAATAAATTTAATTCACTTTATCGAAAATTTATTATTTATCGGGAAATTCTATTTCACCGTCTAATTATTTAATTCTATAAGCTTCGTTTTTGTCTAGAGTAACTCGTTTTATTTGACGACCCGATTATTTATTAATTTTATTGACTCGATTTTAATTCGATTTAGTGGGTCAGTCAACTTATCATTACGGAATTTATTTCTCACCCGATTCATGTAATTAACCCGTATTGTTTTTAAACTCACTTTTGTGCTGATTCATTCACCATTCACGTACACTACGCACACCCCCCCCCCCCCCCCCTCATTTTTCCTCCACCGTTTCGTCATTCACTCACATTCACTTCCCCTTTCTCTCCACCGCTTCATTCCCTTACCGATTCATACTTCCCCTCTTTCTTCTCATTCATTTTTCTTAATGCTGATGCTGCTGCATGTGTATGCTCGTCCGCTAGCATTCCCTTTTCTCTTTTTTTTTCTTTGTTCTTCAAACACTCTCAAACGCACTCCTTTTCCCGTCTCCTTCTCGTTTTGACGCTGCTACTGGTGCTATGTTACTGTTGTTGCTGATGCTACGTTACTGCTGCTGCTTACGTTGTTGCTGCTGCTGCTACGCCTGTGCTGCTGTCTTTTGTCGCCTGATGTTGTCTTGGTAGCCTCCCTTTCTTCTTCTATTTCTCGTCGTTCCGTTGATTCTCTGTCTTGTTTTGCGTTTTATTTTATTTGTTCGTGGTCTGTATGTCGTCTCTGCTGCCCTTTTACTCCTCTTTTGGCCTGCATCGTTCTATGTACCTTTGAGGAATTATACTATTCCTATTCTCCTTCGTGTTGTTCTTCGTTCCTACGTTGATTCTGTTCTTTTGACTTCATTTTGGTTGTTAATCGATGTTATTACTTCGTTTTGTATCGTTGCTTTGTCACTTAATTCGTGCCCGGTTTCGCTCGGTTCCATGTTGCTTTTGCTATTGTTCTCATCTTTTCTGTTTCTTCCTCGTTCTACATCTACTGCTGCACGATTCTCCTGCCACATTAGTACAAGTTTTGGATGTTGTACTGTCGTTTTGCCTTGTTGTACTCCTCGTACTTACTCGTGTTCTTCTCCTTCTTCTTTTCTTTTTATTCTTCGTTCTTTTCGTCTTCAATCTGATTTCTCTGCAGCTTTTCCGTCTCTCTTTGTCATGTCTGATTAGTGCTATTTGTGTCGTAGCTGTTGATGCCTGCTGCTGTTTGGTTCTTATTGTCATTGCTGTTTGTTCCTCGGTTTTTCGGAACATCATGTTTTCCTTGTTTTACTTTCCTCTATTCGTTTCTGATTCGTGTTCCTGTCTCTTCGTATTTTCGATCCGACGTAAGCCTTGAAGCCTTATTGAAGAACAAATGTCACGCACGACCTCCTGATTCGAAGTTTTGATCTAGGAATATGGAGGGGCTAGTACGTGATCGGGTTGACATCGTCTTAAGGTAACTTTAGGACGTTACTCGATTTTATATCGTATGTTTGAGTAGTAGTATGTAGTAAATATTTTAACTTTGGTTTTCCTAATTTTAGCTATTTATTATTTGCTAATTATACTAATTTTAAATCGTATGCCTTATCAATATTTTTACAAGTTTTCGATATCGTTTTATAAATCGTTGATAATTTAATTATTTACGATCGTTATAATATTTTGTTGGTTATCGTGACACTAGTAACTAAATAATGTCGATTTCATATTTCTCCATATTTCGTTAATTTATAATTTTCACTTAAAAATCGTATTTCTATATTTTAATCGAAATTTGCATACTTGTTAATAAATTAATTTTCATTTTACGATTTATTCTAATAAATGAGAAAATAGTCGATTTTGTTTTAAATATATTTTTAGTTGAGACTATTTTCACTAATAATTTCCTATTTGTTTCCGATTGACTATTTTTATTAAAATCCATATTATTTATTAATAAAAACTATCTGTTAAAAATAATTTGAATTCTTCCTAAATTTCATTTCATTTATAAAGTTCGTCGACTCAATTAATTTTGATATCATTTTCTTAAAACATCTCTTTTCTAAAATTTATAGTTCTAACTCGATTTCCTAATTATTTATAAAATACTACAAAATGACTTATTATATTTTATTTATATTTTGAGTAACGAATTTAGAAATATATTAAAGTTACGATAACGACGATAATAATAAAATGTTAATTTCGTTAGAAATGCCATTTTTATACATTTCACTCATTTTAGTCACTTACGTATTTTCAATAATAATATTTCTATTTTAAGTAAGTTTCTAAAATTAGTCAGGTTCTATTTATAAAAGTTTCCCTTTTATATAAAATGTTTATTTCTTGTATATATATCGATAATGATTATTCATAATGATTATATCTCTTGTATATATATCGATAATGACGGTTTTGGAGTTATGGAATAAGGACAAGTGTGAGGTTTAGATTAATATATTCTGAAGTTTACGTTTTTGCCATCAACTATAAGGCTGGTGTGTCTTTATGGGGCACACTGGTTGTTGAACCGAGCATATATGGTGTTCGGGAGTGTGTGTACATTTTGACCTTAAACTCATGCCTCGCAGTGTAAGACGCCGTCGGGTTTAACTGAGTATTTATGGTGCTCGGGAGGGGTGTGCATATTATCTTAAATTAGGGCCACGCATTTATAAGTTGCCGTGTAAATTAGAGCCATGCATATTATGGTGATCGCAGTGTAAGATGTCGTCGGGTTGAACTGAGTATTTATGGTGCTCGGGAGGGTTGTGCATATTATCTTAAATTGGGGCCACGCATTTATAAGTCGCCATCCTATTATGGTTGAGTGGCCTAGTTAGAGACCGAAGTTGATTTGTTTGAACTAAGTTCTCGAAGCTAGTTTTAGTATTCTCCTAGTGAAAATCTAGCCTTCATCACAAATCCTATCCATAACGCCGTTTTGAATATTTTTATTATTATTGATACATTTTGGTTTGCAGGTTGGCAAATATTTCAAGTTTTCTTCTGAAAACTTGTTCTGATTTTATTGTTCTAATATTTTAGGTTTTCTCCGAAAGCTTATTTTTATTATATCATTTAATGTTTTCCATTTTAATTATTTTGATATAGTAATACTCCCTCCATTCAAATCCACTTGTCTCATTTCCTTTTGGCACATTTGCCGAGACGCGTTTTACACTAGTGATATCTTTCATTTTTACATTAGCAAAAATTATAAAAATTTGATATTCTTAATGTGCTCATAAAGACGAATCAAACAAAATCTCACATGACTATATTCTCACTTATAGATTGTCGAGAATATCGAAGATTCCCCCTCAAGTGTGAATAGTGTCAAAAAATGAAATGAGACAAGTGGATTTGAATGGAGAGAGTACTATTTTTTCTGCATATGGTATAATATGGCTGGGAGAACATCCGAGTTATTCCCCACTGACGTGGCTGTTATGTTTATAACATGACAAGTATTTGCTGTTGGATTTTGGGTGTGACCTAGCGAGTAGCATGGATCCTACTCTTTCTTCATTCATGTTTATTTATGGATTTTTGTAACCCTGTTTGGAGAATATTTATTTTAGTCCTTTTGTAAAAAGTGGCCTCTGTATTGACTGACCGTTCTTTTATTAAAATCTAGAACATCAGTGTGTTTTAATCCCAAATCTACAGTGTTTCCGCCATTGTATTGCGTTAGAATTTATAGGGGATTACAGTAACAGCCGTTACCCAATAAGCAAATACGTAGACGAGCAAACCGTTCAAGCTCGAGCAACTCTCACAAACACCACCCATATTCAGCCGCACCGTACACAGAGCTAGGTATGCTTACATGGCCTTTCTTTTTGGCATCGTAGTATTATTTTGACGTCAGATTAGAGGTGAACGTGGTGGGGTTCGGGATTGGTAAACATGCGTTTAGTCACAGCCAAATCAAGGACGATGATTGGGTTGGGGTTGTACGCAGTGGTTAGCGTCATGTGGTGGTGGTTCATGACGGCGAGGTGCTGTTGTTGTACGTGTATTGTTGTTGGGTCTTATACGGATATCCACATAGTGGGTCTGTCCGTTGTACTATGTTGTTTTGTACTTTGTCGTGAGTTGGTTGTGGCCAAGTTCTTGTTTTATGGCTATCGTTGTCAGGTTGTTACCAACTTACCATCGGTGTAGTGTAGTGACGTAGGTTGCTGTTGTTAGGGTGGTTTATTTATATTAGTAGGTCGGGTCAATCCTACACTCCTACCTTTATAATTTAGTGAAGTTGAGTCGGTCCCACTTTTATGATTTAGAAGGGTTGGTGTTAGTCCCATTTTTTAAGGTGGTTAGAACGGTATAGATGTTATCTCTATAATTTAGGTACATTAAGATTGTTATTAACTTAAGTATATAATATTTTATATTAGGATTGGACTTTGTAGAGTTTCCATGGTGATCTGTACTTACGACGCGGTGGTGACTTGCTAATTAGGTAAGGTTTTCCTTACTTAGAATTCATTAATATTATTATGCATGTATGACTTACGAGTACGATGTGATATCGTGCTAATGAGAATAATGTTGAATAATGATGGGAGAATGATTGATGAATATTTATATATTGGTGTTGGTGAGGCTAGCTTTAGACTTAGCCAGGGCCCTTGATCACGGTCCCTTTACGGGTTAATGATCCTGGTCGTAGTACGGTTAATGCGTAGGCATTCCTGTTATATAGATTGTATAGTTTCCACTGTGTAACCAAAGTTGTACTAGTTATTGAGTTGTAATGATTAAATCAGATGGTCGGTTTGACATTCCATGTTGTATTGTAATGAGCTACTACCTCGGGAAACCGAGATGGTAACACTTTTATTTATTCGGGAATCCCTTGGTAAGGCATCTCGGTAAATGGGGGTGTTACAAAGTGGTATCAGAGCGAACGATCTTGGAACCTAAAATAAATTAACGTAGGAAAATAAAATGAACCCCGGTGATGGACCATCAGGAGCCCCTCTAATATTCGGTTGAGGAGACGTCCTTATACCAACCCCGGACCTCCTAGTCTTGACCCGGTAACAGCGGGTGAGAAATGAGATGGGGTACAATAGGTGGATACATTGTGATGCTATGAATGTTGTGATGATTTCTTGTGATAATTAGTTGCGCTGTTCGACGCATATGATGTAGTGGACTGCATGAGATGATGTGTGATAGTATGTAGTTACAATATTATCATGGTATGGTATTTAGTACGATGCCATATGAGTTATTGGTTAAAGTATGTAAGTTCACGGTAGGAGTTGATGATCGTTGGGTGAGAGACAGGTCATAGCCAAGGTTGGTAATAAAGTTAGGTGCAATGTCAAGTTGGTTGTACGTGGTAGTGTCGTACGTGATAGAGGATTTCCATTAGTTGACTTTATAATACCCGATGTTGGTTTTAACGCTGTAGTAAGGTAGTACCACCTTTGTGTAACGTGAACAGGGCGTCGATAGTGGTAATCTGGGTACTGTCTCGTCTATGTGGTGTACTAGTACGGTTTCACATTATTTGAAGGGCTCGATGACTAATGTGGTATGAGTATCGTCAAATGTTAAGAGGGTCGATAAATTATGTGGTTTAAGTGTGTCGTAATGTGAATGTTATTCAAAGGTATTTAGATACTTACATTCTGGTTCGGGTATCATATGTTTCCTTGCCAACGTAATGTACAAGCTGCCTTCATGTTAGCTAGAATCGGTATCTAGAAATTCAATGGTGTCATGACGTGTTAATGAAGCTTTGTCGCATATGAATCAAGTACGAGTTAATGAGACTAAGAGTCGAACAATGTAAGAATACTTGAGGTCTGTTTTGAGTTAATGTGACTTACTTGCTTTATATCGATCCATGTAGCCCTTATTGGTCCTCATCCTTCTCTCATAATGTCGTAAATGAACTTTTCTATTAATTGGTTCTTGAAAACGTACGTGGTATCTGAAATTATGTCGATCTATTTATATTATAAAGAGCAACAACGTATTTATAAATGTGTCATTTCTATTTCACCTTGATTAATACAATGGGTGATTGACAAGATAAAATGTGAAATCAAATTCTGTTTATTACTTGGATTTGAGTATGTGATATTAAAATGATATATCTGTGGTGTTGTATTCATTAAGGTGAATTTCTGTCAAAGATACTTGGATATTTTTGTTTCGTTTTGTGCTTCCCTGGCAATGTGCGTGATAGGTCACGAGTCGTACATTGTTGTCAATTCCTATTCTTGACGATTTAAATTCGTATTTATAAAAACTCTTGTTAAGTTACTGACATACACATTTACAATACTTTATCTAACTTGGGTAATGTGTTTACTGAGTTCTGTTTTGATGGCCTAAACAACATGCTTGTTAATTAACTGTGTCGAGATAATATCCGAACAACTTACAACACCTTCGTTAACCTGAACAATGTGATATCCAATCGTTTTACTTGTTTAAAGTGTCTATTTCACAAATTTGAAAAGATACTCATATTTATTTTAAGTCTAGTTGTTCACTGTAAAGTTTTGTGATATAATTTCAGGTCCTTCAGTGCGAATAAACTAATTGTGAACGGAGGTCGAAATTTGTCCGCAAATTTGTCGATAGTCAAGGTTTTCATTTTAAACCTTACTTAGAGATTTGAATCATCACTTGGAACTTTCATTTATGTCACTTTGAATGGTCTGTATAATTTGGAACTTCGTTTTGCTCAAAAAGGTGTTTCGAAACTCATCTTACAAATCGAAATTTTTCCAAGGTCAAAATCTATCAGCTAATGAAAATGATTTTTGCAAATCACTGTTACGTTTTGAATTGGGAATTTTTTTTTTAACTGTGAAGTTGTATAGGAAGGTCTTGTGAATCTAGACCCACTAATTGTACACTGTTTTGAGTTACGATGATTTAATTTTGATTTTTTTTATCATGAATGCAATGTTCTGAGAACGTGTCTAAATCCACTAAATGATCATTATTTCGCCTTGTTCAAGTGAATGCACTAAAGTGGAAGTACCTACCTTATTTTATGATGTAATGAAGTCCACCTTATATACTAATGATGACTTAGGGGTAAATTCTAGTTATAATAGGTCGTGTTCATTTGCCCAAACGTGGATCTTGTGGATTAAACATGTTATCAGATAAATGTCATGGTCATAAGTTCTTTATATGAGTAAGAATAACGTCGGGATGCGTGCGTATCTGTTAGGTGGGAGTTGTTCCGATAAGTCAAGCAAGGTCGATTCGTTAAATTACAGACCGAGTACACTATCTGTATCTGAGTAAACAAAATGCCGTATTTCATATTTTGGTCGCAATAAATGTAAAGAATTTCGACATGTTTGATAAACTATCATATGTTGTTCATAATTGTCCGCGTCCATCCGTGATGAGCGTCTATCTTTAATTAACAAGTATGTGGAGTATTGTCAGTTTTAAGTCACGTGCTAGTGTCTAAATAAACACTTATGCAAACCTAAGATCGGATGTACTATTTAATTAGTTGTTAGTCCTGAGGAATGTATATCACATGTCATTTGTCTAAAGGGTATGAGGCTATTAACATGGCCATCTAAAAGTGTCCAGTTGGGTTATTGTTGTACCATGATAGTTATATTACTTGGCTAAATGTTTTCTTGCACGTATGAATACATGTGATACTGAACTTGTTAACGATACAACTGTGTCAACATGTTATCATATAATATGGATTGGGAGTACGTGTCTTAACAATAAAACCGAGTCAGGAGATATAATGAGATTGTGGTATCGTTGTTTAAATTAGTTGTAAGAATGTCCCAATGATGGTGCTTAACGAGTCTAACTGTATATATAAGAGTAATAATATCAACAAGGTAGAACGAGAGTCACGATATTAAGACCCAATAAAGAAAGATGATAGGTACAATGACGATACGAGGGTATGGAATAATGAATAATAAAGGTCCAAGGCATATACGTGAGTTCGTTGTGTCATCACACATGTTCGGATACCGCTATAGGGTTATAATACAGGGTTGTACCATCCCGATCACGAGTCCAAACAGAAAAGTGAGGGTTCAAGTTAGTCTATAAAGTTACAAGTGCACTAGCTGTTGTAGACACCCATATTTGGCTATTAGGTGTCTATAGTAGTTTCCGACAAACACCCGATGATGATCGGACGTAAACATGCTTTAACGTACTCGGAAATGGGCTCGAAATCATAGGCATTTGGCTTGGGCTTTTTACGGAGTACAAACCTCACAAAACCAACCTCAAATTCAGGCCCAGTGGGTCATTTCGAGTCAAATAAGACTAATTTGGGTGGAATCCGACACCAGGGGTAAAACCGTCTTTTAGCGACTGAGTCAAAACCCGGTCAAAGATATTTTCGAGACATGCAAACCGGCCCTGTCATCCCATGAGTCCGTTTTGAGCTCAAACACTACAAAAAATCAGCTACAAAAAATATTAAATAATTCCGTTAAGGGTAGAATTCGATCTCCAATAGGAGTCCTATCCAAACACCCGATCAAACACTCGACCGAGCACAAGGATACTCGACCGAGCAGCCTTGTTTCAGCCGAATTTCGTGACTTCTTCCCCAAGGAACGGAATTCTCGTTCCTTTCGACTTCTTACATTTCCTATCCAAACCGGTATTTCTTGTCGTTCAAGCAAGAATACCTCTTCTAGCTTCTCTCCTATAAATAGGACCCTCACATACACAATTCAACACACATCCTTCACATCAACTCAACATCAATCACGTCTACGATTCACAACACACATACAACCAATACACGTAGCATCGAAAATACAAACCCAAGAGCCGAAGAAACCGGCCACCGGGCACCCTACACGACCAAAAACCACCATAACTCACCGACATTAACTCGAAGCTCCCGTGTCTAAGCCACATTCCGACGAGCCCCGTTCCGAGTAAACAAAGCATGTAGGTTGAGGGTGTAAAATCAAACCCGTTCTCTCCTTTCTCTTTCTCCCGTCTTTTTTTTCGTTTTTCGCGTCGTTGGTCCGTTTTTTTTATGGGTCTTCGTCACATCTTCTATTTTCTATAATATCGATCTACAAACTATTTCTTATACAAAACAACGTTCTTAAAATACGATATCGATTCTCTAGTCGAATAACGTATCAAAAAAGAACTAAATCATTCTCGTTGATGCTAAAAAATCGTCCCTTGGTTTTAAATATAATATGACGATTTTGACGCGGATAGAATCAACATCTTTTCATTCAATTTTTTTTTCTTCTTTTCCAAAACTATTTTCTAAAAAACGTTTTTTTTCTAAAAACTATTCCGAATATTTGATATCGATTTCATAATCGAATATCGAATATAACGAATATCGAAAATTTAAATCAAGTATAAGTTAATCTATATTTGTACGCGAATTAATAAAATTATCAGTTTTTCGGAAAAACAAACTCGAAAACAGGCCGCCATGCGACTCGCACAAGTCCCGTGCGAGCCGCATGGCAGCGCGAGTCGCGCCATCTTCATGCGGGTCGCGCGGCCTCCTGAAATCCGCAGCTTCGAAACGCAAATCCGTCTTATTTCTTCTAACATCTTTGCTTTATTAGAACGACGGTTTTTCTTGGCATAATTCAGGTTTCGATAAATATTTTCTTGACCTCGGTCAACACACGTGTCATAAACTTTTCAAAAATCATTCATTCATCGCATCCATATCTTTTATTCAACTTATCAATCGTTACTAACTCGTTTGTTCATCCTTTTTTAGCAATCTCTTTCATCTCTTACTTTGTTTTATTATACTAAAACGAATTTCGCATGCTAAAACAACTTTGACGTTAAACTTTAGATGCATTAAATCGACTTAGCAACCCATTCAATTATTCGCATGTTTAGGCAAAACACTGTTTGCATATCATCTCATCGAATTACTAACGCGCGTATTCAAAAATCAAATGATATCTTAGTAGAGCCCGCTAATGTGCGGGCGGGGTTCGGTGTTCTTTGTGAACTTCCCAACACGTACCCTCACCTCTTACTCAGAACCATGGTTTCCGGATGTCCGAATCCATTGCCACACGAGAGTCATTCAATACACGGTATCCGATAATGTCGGTATTGGTATCAAATGCTAAGGGACGAACCCAATAACCTCTGACATCCGAATGGGCCGTATTTTGTACACGACCCACTAAGATGTAGAGTGGGTTCGAACGGGCCCGAACTCCCACGAAGTTCGGTGGCGACTCCACTTCGATTTAAATTTCAATTCGACCCATCTCATATGGAGATTCATTCGCCTCCCCAAACCCGCGCATGGCCGCGTCGGGGTGGACCTATGTCATGTCCACAATTTGGTGACTCCGCTGGGGATTAACTGATGCGTGACTTACCAGCGGCATCCTCAGGGTGAGACTCGAATAGAAATCGTTTGACTAGTACAATACGCGTTTTAGTTTTACGGTTCATGCATAACCCCATATTTTCCCGGGCCGGTACTGGTGACCGACGTCCCACTATACCATTGATGTAATCCAAATTGGATATGTCAAAAAGTGTTCATATTAGATTCGTATGGGTTTTACGGCATGTTCTAAGCTCAACTCGACTTAGGAAGTTCGCCCCGATTCTCGAATAGGCTATGTACACTGGTATAGACCCTTATAGACTGACCGAAACTTAGTTTAAGAGCATACATGGTGTCGTTACACTGTTTCCATGACTACGTGCTGCTTGATCTACATCTTTTTCAAAAACCATCATTTCAAAAATTGCATCCTTTTTCAAAATATCCAATTTCAAAACCCCGGGCATATACCGAATTTAGGACCTACGATTTTACTCAAAACAGCCCTTTTTCTAGCCGGTATTATGCCCGATTTAAAACTTAAAATTATTTTTGAACTTACAAAACCGTCGCCCGGTTCGATTTCCATTTTTTTTTCCTTCGAAAAAAAAACGGGCCATTCCCCGAATTTTTTTCGGGCTTTAAAAAAAAAATCCATTTCAAAACCCCCCTTTTCTTAGTACTTCCCGTATTTAGCAGGGTCGGGTCGTGCTGTAAGTCTTCAAGGTCTTTAGCGTCGAAACTCTGTCGATCTTACATCACGAGTTTCCTCCCTGTCCCAGTCCGCCTTATTTAACTAAGGCAAAGCCCACCTACGTAGGACATACTCCTACAAAGGAGGGGCCGTTTACACAATCGAGTCCAATGTCTGGAGACACTACTACAAATCCCTTACTTTCCCTACACTTCAAGGTCGACGCTTTTATAAGCGTCAATCCCTTTTCCCCCTATCAGCTCTCTTATTGGTCAAATTTTAGTTTATTATATTATTTCAGGCATAAAAAAAGGAACCGCTTCACTTACCCAAAATTTCAACATCCCGCATTCCCGCCTATATCGAAAACCTAAATCTACGCCTTCTTTGTTTTGCCCCTCAACCCCAAAACTCCATTGATAGGCGATTCTCAATATCCTTTATCATTTCTATTCCATGGATAATCAAGGTAAGTCTTCTTAAATTACTGATTTTTGTTTCAGTTTTAATTTTTTTTTAAACCCAAAGAATTAAATTGGGTTTGAGTACCAGTACGCTGTTAGGGTTCTTTAATTTTACTTGATTAGGGGTACAAATCCTTGATTTAGCATACATTTATATAACATTTAAATTTTGTTTTGGGATGTAAGATAGATTCTGTCAGGTTTTTCGAGATATAAAGTGGGTTTGAGTACCTGTACGCTCTTACTCTGTGTTCCAATTATGTTTTTTTTATAGCTAAGTCACACAATTGTATTTTCTCCATTTTATTCACTATTTTGTATTATGTATTGTTTATAATTTTGAATGGTAGTTAATATTTTTTTAGCTGCTCTATTTATCGAATGCAGTCTATTGTTCAAGTATCAAGAGAAGGATGCTAGATAATGGCCCGCAAATCCGCAATATATCACGTCAAAGCTGCTGTATGTCGATGCAATGTCACAACACACCACGCACTAGGAGTTTGATGCAATTCAGACTGCATTTTTTGCTGCCTTCGTGGGTGTACTAGGCTGAGTTTGAGTTGTATTTGGTGTTGAAGCAGGATGTAGTTCAGTGTGAGGCGAGTTGCGTTTCAAGGCTGCATTTTGGTGTGGGTTTTGAGCACTAGCAGGATGTTCTATTCATGATGCTAGTGTGAACCCTGAGTTAGGCAACTTATGGGACAAAAGTTAAGTGGCTTAAGCATTAAGAACTCAACTTCCTAGAAAATTAACTGGAGGTTAGCCTGCAGGGTGTTCGTACAAAGAAGGTAAGACACCAACCTCATTTGGTTGGTTTAATATCTTTGTAGCTGTTAACTTGCAGTTTGCAAATAACTCGTTTTGCATGCCAAACGTATGCAAGAATAGATCTTAAGTGATGAAATACAAGAGTTAAATTTTAAAGGTGTAATGATCACTTGATTGATACTTTCATCAATTAGCTTTGTCCTTGCATATGCTACATGACTTTTATTGTCAATTGAATTTACATTCTTGTACATTGATCGATCATTCAGCGGGAAAACGTGGATCTCTGTGAGAAGGTAAATCTCATTTTTTAAGAAAACAGGGAGTTGTATAAGAAATTATTAGGTTAATAATTTGTTTACTCAATTCATAAAGGCATACCAGCTTAATTATTAACAGGAAGTTACATTGTCTCAGCTTTATCGTGCTAGAAATATTGGTGTCGGTAGCGACAGTATGATTGCAAGTGGTTTCGACAATGAGGAACACCTGTATACACAATTAAGCCTTCCTGCAAGGGAATATAATCTCAGATCAGAAGCTACAGCACCCAATTTAGGGTAACTTTCTTTTGATCTTACGAAGTTTTTACCTTACTTGCATGCTTTATGGGTTGTTTTCTAACTTTTACATCCGAAAAATGGTAGACTACAGTTGCATATTTGGTAAGAGTAAATCGAGTTTATTTCATCTTGGATTGTCTCAAAACGAAGGGTGAAGCGAGGAATTGCACTCTAGGCCAGCTACATAACAGAAGGTCACACGTGGAAAGCCCACTTATATTTGTCTTTAGTGTTCTTTTTTTGCTCTGATAATTGTCATCCCATTTATTATCATTGAGTTTGGTCCATGCTTCATACAAAATTCCAACACCCACTTGCACTTAATTTTCTTTTTCGTGCAATTAAGTAAGTGACATGATCATTTGGTGCACCTTTCATTAATTGATGCATCATTTCATCAAGAATATAATATTATTAATTTGTCATGTGATTTCGCTATGTCCTCATTGTTTTCCATGTGGTAAATCAATTGCTTAACTCAGGGAATAAAATATCGTTTCCTTCTTGAATCATTCTATCTTGGTATTGAACCATGTGATTCGATATGTAGTTGATGTTGGCAGCTCGAGCATCCTTCGTATTTCTCCTAGGGGTAATCATTCACTGACGTAATCTATTATTAATCAGTATGTTTCTCGCTCCATTATCTATTTGAAATGCGATCCAAAATCATAACGTGTGTCATAAAATTAACTAATAATCTAACCCATCTGCTTGAAACCTGATATCAGGTTTAATTCCAAGCCTGTAAAAATTATCAATGCATTCATTCCAGAATCCCCGAGACGGATGGTAAAGCATGCTCTACTACACATTTTTATTAATTTGCACGGCTGGTGCACACGTGATGGTATAACATATAAGATCAAATACGTAACAGATGATGTTTGGTAAAAATGAGGAGTTTGAAGCAACCTTACGCCGGTTTAGAGGACTTGAGATTGATTTCTCTCGTGGTGAGGTGTCCCATATTAAGGTAAAAAGTTGTATTTGAATGAATGCTATTAAGGCAACCTTGTAATTAACCACTCCGATCTTATTCATTTGGATTCACGATAAAGATGTTGTACTGCCTCAAAATGTGACCTTGATAACATTCAAACCTTTATAGAATGCTCATGATGCAGTATCGTTGTACCTTGATGACTTTTTATCCTGGTATATGTGAAAGTGTGTGCAGAAGCTCTTCATGATAAGCAACAAGTAAGCCTACTAAAACTAATTCGGAAGGAATACGCCTACATACTCACCGTAAGTTTTAATCAAATGTACTCTTTTCCACTAGCCTCGTTAATTAGAGTTGGTCAATTAATTTCTCATATATGTATAGTATTTATTGGTGTAGGTTGGAATTGGTCTTTCAGTACATCCGATGCTTAGTGGAATAAATGCGATCATAGGTTACTCAAGTTCTATATTTGAATCAGCAGGTTAGTTAAAAGTTATTAACACTAGTTTAATTTGGCAAAAGAACTATATACATGAAAAAGTCTAAGTCTTTAACATGTATTCCTTTACTTTTGAATAGGGTTTTCAAGGACTATAGGATGGTAGGACTAGCCATGTTCCAGGTGCTAGCTGAAATTTCATCCGTAAAATTCACTTGATAGTATGTATAATCTATGCTGCTTGTGGGCTTCTGATCAAATAATAAACTGTCTTCCTAAACACAACTTCCAAGTTTAGTTTTGAGTATATTTTTTACTGATAAATTCGGGAGACGACGAGACGCCCACTTATGATGGTTAGAACCTGAGCTATATATATGCAGTTTTGTTTAAATTTTTATCCTTTACAGGTTTTCTGGTGTCAGAGGGTCTGATATGAAATGTTATGTTTGTTTTAATTAAAGCAGACGTATTGTCAACTGATAATATGTGAGAAAACTTGCAGATATCGTCAGCTGAACTATGGTTAGGTTGTATGCTAGCAGGGTTAGTTTCCGTGCTACAGGTTCCCTTCAAATAATTTGACATTGTTTTCTCAATCTCACTGTCGACGTATCGCATAACCAATAATTGGCAACATGTAAGAGTATTCATCACAGTTGTTTTATACCAGGACCATCAGCTGCTGAAAGTCTTCATTCTCTACCTCGCGCAGACTGGCATATCGGTAACTTTTACCGCTTTATGATTTCCCGTTCCTAATTATACTTGTTCCTCTATACCAAGATTTCACTGTCCATTTATATTGTCTCGTCCGTATTTTTTATCTATGTATAAACAAAAAATGACTAATTAAAAACCTTCATATGAACGAAATTTGCAGTAGTTGGTAATGGTTGGTGACGATGTATACAACAACAGGTCGATGTTGGAGCATACCTAGTAGGTATAGATGGGGCATCAACAGTTATTGTTTCCGAGGTACCATCACTTTGATTCATTTGATTCAGTTTTCACCTGAACGGCTGTTTAGTTTGGCTTTTCATAAGATAATAATGTCTTAAAGATGTGTGATTCACTGACAAAACATTTCCCCTATGTGGTGGAGGGTTTATGTACGAAAAATAATTGAACATGAATAGAGTGTGTTGATCTTGTCGGCTGCCATCTTGAACAGTATGGATCCGGTTAGTGATGAAGGAGATCAACGTTGTTAAAGGAACTGTAACCCTATGACCATTCGAAGTACACTGATTGCATTTTTTGATGTCGTCTACTCAGATAAGTGGACAATTAAAAACCTTGCAGATTTTACCTAGTTTAATAGCTGAACGGGATGGTGACGTGCGTGTAGATATCGGATAACAAATGACCTCGGCTATGCATCCGGATGAAAGAACATTCTCACTTTCACTTTGGAAGACGAGTTGTCGTCGTACCCTATAGTTAGGATTTATTTGTTTTGAGATATTTTCTTTTATGTGAACATTTGTAGCAATATTCCTCCGATTCTTGTCCGAGTGAAATAGTTACAATATTGTTTTTGACTTTGTAATATATTAATTTTGATAATGCAATTTAATGATATAATGTATATCTTTGGATACTTGTCAAACTATTAGTATTTATTATATGGTTTGATGTCATTGACTGATTTATCTCATTTGGTCGCTAATAGTGTATATTTATACTGTATAAAACTTCTGGTATCAAATGGCGGGAAAAAATATCATAGTGACGACAAAAACTGTCAAGAACCATGATAATTCCTGACAGAATAAATCATCGCATGCTGAAAGGACACATAACGGAATAAAGCGTCGATAATGTTGAAGCATAAAAGTGTCGCCAAACTTGACACTAAAAAGCGTCAAGAAATCCTGACGCCCAAAAACTCGACACTTTAGTAAAGCGTCGAGAAATAAAACACTGACGTTCATAAGCGACGAAAAAAGACCAAAAAAGCGTAGCGAATATCAGGGATTTGTAGTAGTGAGAACGTCCCACGTGAACCTCCTTTCAAACAGGACCCAGCCCACACAACTGGATCTTAAGGGAAGCCCACTTTTCACAAGCCACCCGTCTAGGCGTCTTTTCTGAGTCATTTCCTTCCTAGTCTACTTTTCCCTTGCTCGGGATGTACTTCTGCTCTAGGATTTGGGTTAGTTGCTGACTGCGCGGTATTCTTACAGACAGGCCTCCCTTCACCCGAACCATGACGCAACAAGCCATAGATGAGTTGAGGGCCTCGTTGACCAAGTTGGAAACTATGATCACGACGATGAGGGGGGATCAGATCGTCATCCTCACCCGGGTAAGCGTCGTGGAACAAGGAACTCCTAGTGGCTCCGTCGAGACTACTGGGCCTTTAGCTGAATTGGCCAGCGCAATCCACAAACTGCAGGAACAGGTCCATCTGTCGACCCAAAACTCAATCCACACGGAGAATACCCGAACCTATACACCCCTGACCGATGAGCTGCCTGCCAATCTCAACCTGACGGGCCTGCCAATGTTCGAAGGTACTGAAGACCCGGTCCACCATATCCGGGCTTTCAAGGAGTTCATGGCCCATAAGGGAGTTAAGTCAAACATGTTCAAGCATCTGTTCGCTTCTTCCCTCGAGAAGCACCCGAAAGCCTGGTACTACAGGCTCGATTCCAAGAAATACAAGACTTGGGACGATGTAGCAACAGAGTTCGCCCGAAACTATGCGGACAATACCGAGATCCAGACTACCATGCGTACTCTGGAGGTCATGGCCCAAGAGCCCAAAGAGGGGTTCACCAAGTATCTTCAAAGGTGGAGGGCTGAAAGCGTAAAGCTGGTTGACAAGCCCAGCGAAAAGGTGCTAGTGGAGGCCTTTGTCAAGAACCTCCTTCCTTCTTACTGGGTCCACCTCCGATATGCCGTCATACCCAATTTCGCTACTTTAACCGAAATGGGTACAAGAATTGAAGATGACTTAAAGCTAGAGAACCTTACTGTGGACTCTGCCAAAGGGTATCAAGGGGCCAGCTCGTCCACCAGCAAGCCCGCAACTCCAGTTGCAACCCACAACATCTTTGACGAGGTCAACTCACTAGACACTTCATCCAAAAAGAATACTCCAACTCGGGTATTCACAGACATAGGGACCACCTACGCTAATGCCTTACAAAGGCTTTCCTCCAAAGGCCTGATCCAGCCGATAGGCCCAACTCCGGAAGTCCCGGTCGAGAAACGATCCAAAGCCTATAACATCCAGGCCTATTGCCATTATCATCGAGGCAACGGGCACGATACCAAGAACTGCTGGAAGTTGAAACATCTTATCCTGGACTTGATCGAGAGCGGGAAAATTTCGTTGCCCGGGGACAAGCCGAGCAATAAAGACAACCCGTTCAGTACTCATGCCATCTTTTCCGGGGATGTGATCGATTGTTCCCATCTAATCTCGCCTTTCGTCCCACAGATTAACGGGATCTGGAATGACGATGAAGACGACGTTTACTTACCAAAAGGGGAAGTTGTCCCTATCACCCCTGAGGAGGTCCGGAAGGCCAAATGCAAAGCCTTGGCTGGCAGCCACCATGTCACCACCGTCCACTCCGCCCTGGAAGCCGCCACCCAGCCAGCCCAGGTCGAGCCGACCCCTGAAGAGCCAAATACTGATACGGCTCTGGTCAAGCAGCTAAAAAGGGCTCGAATGGATCTCACCATATGGCAGCTTTTGGTTAGTTCCCAAGCACATCGAGAGGCGCTTACTAAGGCCCTCGATCAGATCAAAGTTGACTCATTGGTTACCCCAGCTGAAATGGTAGCCGCCGTCATGCCCCATCTCAAGGGCAAATCTAAGGAAGAAGGTCCGCTCATCACCTTCTCAGAGTCCGACCTGCCACCGTTCGGGACAGCCCACAACTTAGCTCTCTATGTTACAGTGATCTGCCGGGGCAAATACCTCCCGATGACCCTGATTGATGACGGGTCTGCCGTAAACGTCCTTCCCTAAAGGACTGCCAAGGCCCTTGGCATCACCGAGGCCGATTATTTTCCGACGGCGGAAACTATCCAGGCTTTCGACGGGAGCCCAAAATCAGTTGCTGGGGCCGTCAAACTAACAATTATAACCGGTCCGATAGAGAAAGAGTTAGAATTTCAAGTGATTGATGTCACTTCATCTTTCAATCTGCTGCTCGGGAGGCCGTGGATTCACGCGGTCAAAGCCGTATCCTCTACCCTTCGTAGGAAGGTCAAGATGCCTCTACAAGATGGGATCATCACTCTCGAGGCTACCTCCATAGCTGTGTCAAGCTGCAACACGGCAGGCCAGACTGACCCACGAGGTTTCAATTTCGTGGGAATGGTTGAAGAAGAGTATCTCTTCAAGCCTTACTTCACCACCAGCATCGACACAATGCTGAAGAACTTGGGCTATTTGTCGGGGGCTACTTCAAGGCTCTATCTTCCAGCTGGGAAGGTTCTCGAGGTCCTAAATGACGGACAATCTCGATGCAGTTTGGGTTACACTATGACCCCAGAATACATGGACAGAACCAATACAATCAAGTTTGTCACTCCGGTGTTCGCAGCTATTCAAATGGGCCTCTATCAGCCCGCTATCTTGTATCCCGAGGCCAAATTGGCTCGGGAATGCAATTTCATCCCGGATGACATCTTTACCCTCATCCAGGCTGAGTCGAAGGAAGGTGCGAGCAATATTGAGCCCGTACTTGGACTATTATTCGGGGAAGATAAAGTCATCCCGACTCCCAAGGAAGAACTAGTGAACCTGATCCTCCGCAGCAGCAGGTTCGATCCAACCATGCTGATCTCCGAAGTTGGTGCTGACACTGGGAAGAGAGCTTGGAGGAAGACAACCAAGTGGACCGACAGCCAGGGACAAGTCTACAAGCTGACTACCGGTGAAGGGGATATGCCGGATACTGAATCCGAGTCCGAGTCTGAGTCAGAGTCAGAGTCAGAGTCGGAGTCCAAGTCTAGAGGGTCCAGTACTAGGACCGAGTCTATAACCCCTTTTTCTTCATTAGCATCCACCGGAGCCCCGGGGTCTGTCTCGAGGGCTCTCCCTATCCCGCCCCTGACCAACGGTCAGATGGCTGCTCTCTTCGAGCTCTTTTCAAAATTTACTATCAATAATAACGAAATCCGTTTCACTTACGACTTGTCTTATTTCCAAAATTCTTTCAAATCCAAAAAATTTATATGCAATGACATTGAGAAGCCCGATGAACAAGTACCTCTACCTCTACATCTGATCGAGAAGCTCGAGCAAAGGGAATCCCGAGATCCGGTAATCGAGGAAACTGATTCCATCAATGTAGAAACCCCTTTAGAGCCTCAAATGCTTAAGTTGGGCTTATCTTTAGATCCCGAGGAGAAACAACAATTCACGGATCTCCTCCAAGAATTCAAAGACGTCATCGCATGGTCCTACAAGGACATGCCGGGGATAGATCGGGAGATAGCTGAGTACCGTATACCCATCAAAGACGGGTGTAGGCCGGTAAAGCAAAAGTTCCGAAGAATGAGGCCCGAATGGTCTCTCAAAGTCAAAGAAGAAGTCGATAAGCAATTCAAAGCAGGCTTTATACAAGTGTCTGAATATCCAGACTGGGTTGCAAACATCGAACCGGTACCCAAGAAAGACGGTAAAGTACGGGCATGTGTAGACTTCCGGGACCTTAATAAGGCCAGCCCAAAACACGATTTTCCGTTACCACACATCGATATACTGGTGGATAACACGGCCGATCATGCCCTTCTATCATTCATGGAAGGGTATGACGGATACAATCAAATCAAAATGGCAGAGAAAGACATGGGTAAGACCACCTTCATCACACCTTAGGGTACTTACTGTTACACCGTTATGCCATTTGGGCTTATCAATGCCGGGGCCACTTATCAACGGACCGCCACCACTTTATTACATGATATGATGCACAAAGAAATGGAGGTTTATGTGGACGACATGATCGTCAAGTCCAAGGTCCGAAACGGGCACATTGCAGCCCTAAGAAAATTCTTTACCCGATTACGCAAATACAATATGAGGCTAAACCCTCAAAAATGCAGTTTCTGGGTAACATCGGGCGTGCTGCTGGGCCATATCGTCAGCCAGCGCGGCATTGAGGTTGACCCAACCAAAATCAAGGCCATTACCGAGATGCAACCACCCAAAACCAAAAAAGAAATAAGAGGGTTTCTCGGGAAAGTCCAATATATCAGCCGGTTTATTTCAAAGCTAACCATGGTCTGTGAGCCCATTTTCAAGAAGTTGAAGATAGGAGAACGAACACTGTGGGACGATAAATGTCAAAAGGCTTTCGATAAGATCAAGGAGATTCTGTCCTCTCCACCGGTATTAATGCCGCCTCAACCAGGCTTGCCTTTGTCGTTATATCTAACAACGACCGAGACAGCCATGGGGGCTATGCTGGCCCAAACAGTCGATTCTGAAGAACGGGATATCTATTACATCAGCAAAAAGTTCTTATAGTACGAGTGCAAGTACACGATGCTCGAAAAGACATGCTTAGCTTTGGTTTGGGCCACTAAAAAGCTTCGAAACTATATGCTCAGTCACGAAGTACATGTGCTATCCAAAATGGATCCCATCAAGTACTTATTCGAAAAGCCCATCCTTAACGGTCGGATATCGATGATGGACTTTGATGCTAGCAGAGTTTGACCTCAAGTTCGTACCATTAAAGGCCATCAAAGGCCGGATAGTAGCAGAGTTCCTTGCCGATAGCCTGATATCCGAGAAGGGACACACCGATACATGGGCCTTCCCAGATGAAGATATATTCCATACTGACACTGAAGCATGGGATTTATATGTTGACGGGGCATCCAACTTCCGAGGATTTGGGGTCGGGATTTTGCTGATCTCACCACAGGGGGAACACACTCCGTTATCCATTAAACTGGACTTTGACGTGACTACCAACGCAGCCGAGTATGAAGCATGCATTCACGGGTTGCAAGCCGCCGCTGATTTAGGAGTAACAAACCTCCGGGTCCACGGTGACTCATCTTTAGTCATAAACCAAGCTTTACAGAAATGGAAAACTCGGAACGCCAATCTCGTAGCCTACCAAGCGCGAGTAAGGGTTCTCGAAAAACAATTCCAAAAGGTAGAATACATTTATCTACCCCGGGAAGAAAACCAGTTCGCGGATGCACTTTCCAAATTAGCATCCCTGTTAAACATCCCGGAGCACCTAACTAGCATGCCGATCTGCGTTGAAAGACGGTCCGAGCTGGCATATATCCACTACTACAAAATCATTAGTTTCTTGACGCTTTAAGCTTGACGCTTTTATAAGTGTCCACCCTTTTCCTTAGCAAATTTTTATTCTCTACCCTTTAATGTGTCGAGAGTTATATTTTTATTATACTTATAATTCATAAAAAAACCTCAAAACTCCTCTAATTAAAATTATAATTGAAATGAGCAGTGAAAAAAATTTCGTACCCCGCCTTTAACAAAAACAAATTACCGCCCTCACCTGCTCTAATTCGGAAAAACCCTTCGTATAAACCTAATCAATCGTCTAACTGATAGATGAAACCAATTACCGCTCACCTGTTCATCAATCTCTTGGCAATATCCCTTCGTATCACCGTTCGTATCAATCACCCTTCGTATCATCGTTCCAACCTAATTAAACCTAATTCGTTCATCAATCACCTTCGTTCATCACTGTGTTCTGCTTCTGATTTCGCATCACCATTCTGCTCTTGATTTCGCGTCACCGTTCTGCTCTTGATTATTCATCATTGCTACTGTCGATTATTGATTTCAGGTACAAATTTAATTTCATCGCATCACCCTCTTTTTGTTTCCCCTCTAATATTTGTCATTGTACTGTGTCGATCGTGCTTTTATTTGGATACAATTCGCGTTTGTTATGTGATTTTTGTTGATTTGTGTTTTGACGTGATGATTCTCCTTCATACTTCAATTAATCGATTTCGCTAGGGTTTCATGCTTTTTGTTTTGACGTCTGAAATGATTTGCAGAGTTCGTGCTTTTCGTTTGGTTCTTGTTCCCTGATGTAATCTGTTTGTTGGTAGGTGATGGACCTATAATACAACTTATAGGTTAACTACTACTACTAGAGTACAAGTTGGATGCAGTATATGTTAGGTAAGTATAGCAGGAAGGCTCAAGTCAAGGCTGAAGCATAGTATATGAAACCTGGTTAACAGTAAGTTGGAGTAGGGTAGGGCTGAGAATAGTATATGAAACCTGGTTAACAGCGTTGAGTCGGCCTTTATATACTCTGCATATACAAATGTGACGGTCATATTATACACAAATTCTTGTTTGTGACGGTCATATCCGTCACAAATGACCGTCACAAATGTGAGACTTACTGCATATTATAAGCTTCAAATGAGTTTTGCTCATACGCAGAGAAACAAAGATGTCTTTTTACATACTCCGTATATATTATACACTATATATATACAGCAGAGTGTACCAAAAAATACAGTATACAGCAGATGGGGGGCTGGTGGCTGCCTGCATTCAAAGATGTGCAAGTAAATTAAGTGCAGTTTCAACAAGTGAATACATTCTTGTTCTGCTGGGTGTTCTTGCAGCTTATAATATGATTATATGAAGCAACAAGAACTAGGTCTATCAGCTTAGGATTTATTTTGCTAGTGTGAATGTTCGTGTGTTTTGATTTGTCTATTGTTCTTAGTTTGTTTCTGTGTTTAATTTAGATGATTTGCGCTTACAACAGTCGTAATTTGAACAATTCATTCTTTTGAATGGTTTTTTGTTTCTCCATGTTTAATTTCACTGATTTGCTCTTAAAAACCGTCGTACAATCGGAGAGCAATGAGAACCATTTGTCTCGCTACTGTAAATATTCTTTTTTTTTAAATTCGTCGAGTGTTCTTAGTTTTTCCCATCGTTAATCTAGATTGATGATTCACCCTTGCAACTTCCTTAATTTGATTGATTTGTCCTTATGAATGTTCATTTGTTTCTTTAGTTTGATGTTGTTTATTGTGACCAGTTTATTTCGAATCATAGCACATCTCTTTTAACATCGTCTTCTCTAGTATGAACAATTCCGTCTTAGATGAGAATTTGTATTCAATGACACAAAGCAAGCACATCCCTCTTCAACCACTATACTTGTCTTCTTATGAGGTAGAGGGTCATTTAAGTCAACATATGAAGATTATTCTTCTATGGAGGCTGGGCTGGCTAGCTCATACAGTACAAAATATGTATGCAATTTCTTTCATAAAATAATAAATAAGTAGAAAAGCTAATTATTACACCAGTAACTATCTACCTAAACAACTAACTCTGATTTGTCAGTGCTTCTATGGAAAAATATGCCTTGATTTGCAACTTAGGAGAGTGAGTATATAAGTCAAACTGAATGTTCCATGCATCAAAGCCCATTAATTAGTCTTAGTGTATGATATAGACACATTTAAAATTCTTCTACTTCCGCTATAAATGCTAGCAACTCACTGAATGTTTCATAACAGTTAAGAGGATTAGTTAAAATATAATCCACTTAGAACAGGAGGGAAGATTAATGGGCTCTAAGATAACATTATTCCCTCTTCTGCACCTCTTTTTCTTCTGTTTTCAGTTTTCTGTTGCCTAAGCATTCAGCTTGAAGCACAACTTCAAGTAGGGTTCTATAGCCAAACATGTCCCTCGGCTGAACAAATCGTGAAACAAGAGATGACGAAAGGGTTTGTGAATAATCATGGTCAAGACCTGGGCTGCATATGATTTCCTTACAATCTATGTCGTGTTTGCAGATATATGCCACTTAGCACAAGCTACAAAGAATACAGTTGATATGATATTAAAAGGGGTTAGTGATAGAAGTCTTGTCTAGGATTTAGTGACAAAAGGGGTTAGTTTATTCTTGAGATGGTATTGCATTGCTTCTTTTTAGTTTATACCATCTGGATAGCCCTATATTTGAGGATTGTTTGATTGGATCATTACTCAATTTTATTGAAGGCTAATCGGGCATCATTGAGAAGAGAAATCCTGCACACAAATTTTCTTACCCCTCCAACATTGAATGAGGCTATGGCGGTTTTGAGTGAACTAGTTGACGTGAATGCTTATTCTAATGGAGGATATCCAGAGGTCAACTCCTTTGAAACACCAATGCGAGTCGTCATTATCAATTGAAGGTCTTCTTCTAACATATTGTTAACTAATCTCAAATTTGTAGGCCGAAAGGTGTCGACTTTTAGTTGGACATTCAGAAATTCTTACTACACTTCCTGATACCGTTGCCGCTTTGAGGTAGGCTGTACTGAACTTAATGCCTTAACTCTTATCTGTTTGGTATTTGCTATTGATGACAGTCGGTGATAAAATCTTATTTACCCTATTGTTCTTATCTCATATTTTCTATTATTCAGTTCTAATGACTATATTTGATGACTTTATTTTCCTTTTATAATCTTATTTCTCAATTTGTGGGCTTCTTGACCCGTGTATTTATCTTTGATGGCTTAATTATAGAATATAAGCATATGAACTTATGACCCAATATTCCTAGTTACAAATTCAAACCCAATATAATATCATGGTGTGGTAAATTCTTTCTATTTTGTATTTCCCTTTTCTCTCGCGGTGATATGTTAGAAAGTAGGTTAGAGAAAACATTGAGTCACACTCATTCCATCACCTTTCCCCCCTAGTGATGATCTACTTCTCAAAAGAACATTCAGAAACCGTTTCTCTTTTCCTGATTTAAGACAAGCAAAATTCTCTTTCCTTATATTTAGCTTACAATATGCTCTTTCCTCTTTATGGTGTGACTTTAAGATTTGTAGTGATAACAGGTTGCTTGCTTGATTTTACAGGGAGAAAACGTGCTTAGGTTCTTATTGTCCCGGAGCTTGTTGACTATATCATTTCATCACTGACCAGGGTAACTAGAGTTCAACATGTATCAAACTCTTCCTCATCATCCGCAACAACAAAAGAGCCTTAATCCCAAAATGATTTTGGGGTTGGCTGATAGGACTCATCTTTTAAAACCATAACTGAAAATAGGTACATTGAGAAATCAAACATGTTAAGTCGCTCTATATCTGCTGAAATTGATAGTCAAAGTTCTCGTTGGTTGGGGACAATAAATTTGGGATGGATAACGTGTTAAGTCTCACTATTCTGTACTAATATACTATTTACAACACTAAGATAATTGATGATCATGTCTGAAAACTCAGGTAGGTAATGTTCCTGTCTCTTGTACAATGGTACCACTGGAAGCACTGGAACATGAGCCTCCAAGGTTGGGATCTGTTTCTTTTTCTATCATTGACCTGAAACCTGAGACTAATTCGTTACTAAATTTTTTTTGAATGTAATGAGTAGTGGGGAACATTAGATGAGACTGCAAATATGGTAAAATCAATCTTGCACGGCATTGCTGATCCTGAGGTAATTTATTTCTCTAATAGGAGTATGTATTTATATTTTCTACCTATTTATGGTTCATTATATGGTCTATTCAGTTTTCCTTATTATATTTTTCTTACCATTACAGGATGTTTTACAACACAAAGGGAGATGATGACGGAGTTGATAGATGACAAAATCGGCTCACTTTTTTCAACTTGGACATTAAATTCAATGTTTTTTTGGAGGAAGACACGTACCTTTTTAAATAATACTGTAGTTCTTTAGTAATTTTTTTTATTTTACTTTGGATTGTGAAATGTATGATTGGATGAAGATTATTCTAGGTGTTCGTCTTATGAAACGCTATTTGATTGCGATATATATATATATATATATATATATATATATGATTGGAGATTATTCTGATGAAGTATTTGTTTTCTGAATGACCAACTCGATCTTTGTGTATTATTGATATAAATTCAGTAAATGTGGAGTCGCGCTTTTTAGACAACATAAATATGTAATCGCAAACAGTAGTCAGTTGTTGGAAGTATATAATTATTATTATATTCTTTATGATAAGATTCTCGACGCTTTTACGATATCAAAGTATCGATAACTGAATTTTATATTATTATTTCTCGACTCTTTTAATAGTAGAAAGTCTCGCGCTTTGAAAAGAATTTGGCTGGGATAAAAATCGTGACATAGAAAAGCGTCGAGGTTGCATATTTTAGTGTACCATGTAGTGACGCAAAAAAGCGTCTTGAATAAAATATTCAACGTTTTAATGCGTCGAGAATGGCGACATAAAAAATGCGTCGAGAATTCCTGACGCCCAAAATATCCACGCTTTCTAGAAGCGTCGAGAATTAAATTTGCGACACTTTAAAACGTCGAGAACCCATCTTTAAAGCGTCAAGAAACCAAGGGTTTTGTAGTAGTGATCTACGCTATTCAAGATATCGAAATAGCTGATCCAGAACCTTGGTACCAAGCCATTCTAAACTATTTAACGTCGGGAGAATATCCCCCGGGAGCTGAAAACTGTGCCAAGAAAGCCCTGCAAAGGTAGGCCACCCAGTTCATCCGTACGGACGATGGACAATTGTATAAGAAGACGGAACAGGGGGCTTTACTTCTATACATCGACAAAACGCAAGCCGAAAAGGTCATGTCCGAGGTACACGATGGTGAAAATGGTCCGCATATGAACGCTCATATGCTAGCCCGAAAAATCATGAGACTCGGGTATTATTGGAACATAATTGTCAGATCTTCTCTAATATACAGCATATGCCGTCATCCTTATTATATACCATGACATCACCATGGCCATTCTCGACATGGGGAATAGATATAATTGGCAAGGTGAACCCTTCCGGGACAGGGGGTCACTACTTTATTTTGGTAGCTATCAACTATTTCACTAAATGGGTCGAAGCTGAGTCATATAGGATCTTGAACGCCCAGCACGTTGCTAAATTTATCCAAAACAAAATTATATGTCGATACGGGACCCATTTCCAAGCTGAAACTGCCACTTTACTGGAAAAGTATAAAATCCAAAGGCATACATCTTCGCCTTACCGTCCCCAAACAAATGGAGCGGTAGAGGAAGCCAATAAAACAATTGTCACCATACTTAAAAAGATGGTTGGAAATTACCGGGACTAGCCGGATAAGATACCTTTCGCCTTATGGGGGTATCGGACGTCAATTCGCACCGCAACCGGAGCAACTCCATATTATCTGACATATGGAATGGAAGCGGTCCAACCGATTGAGCTAGAAGTACCATCCCTCAGAATTTTACTCGAGAGCCAGGTACCTGAAGCAGATTGGGTCCAAGCCCGATACGATTTTCTAGTTCTCCTGGACGAACGGCGATCCCGGACCCTTAACAATATTCAGATATATCAAAAGAGAATATAACAGACTTTCAACAAAAAGAGTTAGGCCCAGAAATATCAAAGAAGGGGATCTAGTCTTGAAATCCGTCCGGGCCTTACTACCAGTCGTCCCAAGAGGAAAATTCAAACCCAATTGGGTCGGGCCATATTTAGTAAAAAAGGTCCTATTAGAAGGAGCGGTGATGCTGACAGATTTGGACGAGAATGAATTCGTCAACCCGACCAACTTGGACCAGTTGAAGCGTTACTACCCATAAGCCTTATCTCCATGCAATTTGCAAGAGTTTATCTTTTTATAAGTTTTCAAAATATAAGCAAGTCAATAAGTTAGGATTATTCATCTTACCGTCACACATCTCGAACTAATAGTCTTGATATATTTCCAAAATTGCAAAAAAATCTCTATGCTTGAACTACGTTTGGTTTGATTCCACTAATTGTGGATACGTAGGCAACCCCTCAAAAGGGTGCAACCACTGCAATAACGAAAAGACGGGAACATGATTCATTAATATGTCTTTTATTAAAAAATCCGATGAACTCGGAAATTTCAAAAAATACATCACACAAAAAACGACAAAAATCACACCACAAAAAAGTAATAGTAGTACTTAAATAATAATAAATTTAGGAGACTACTCATGCATTTTTCCTTTCTCCTTGTCTTTTGGGTCACGCGGAGCCCGAGGTCGACGGGGCAGGGGCGAACGTTCCCTAATCACAAGGGGAACTTCCTTTGCTTGAACCCGTTTCTTCGACAACGGGTCTTCTGCCATTGTCGCTGGTCCAAGCCGAGCCCGTACGTGCTCGGGTAGTCTGTCTCGAGGACCAAGTCGGTCCTTAACCGCCAATCTTGGGCCAAGTCTCCTTTCCAGGTCTGTCTGGGGGCTCACTTTCCCCCGAGCACCCTTAGTACTGGATCCTTCAGTTTGAGTCCTAGATTTTCATTTATGACCCGACATCAGCTGAACCAAGGTAGCTGGAGTATTACCCACGTGAAAGAAACTTCTATTATCTTTAGCTTGTTCTCGGCGCAACAGATCAAAAGCCTCGTCGGTCTTCAGGGTAGCCAAGGCTTTAGCAGAATCCGCCTTTGTCCATTTCACATAAGAATCGGATACCCAGATCGAATGAAGAGATTTGTGAGTAGGCCAGGTGGATCGGGTGTACCACCGCTGCATCCAGGTGTCGCACATCACATCCGTCAGTTGGATAGATTCACTCACAACCGCCTCAATTTCTGGGATTCTTTGGGCCCGACCATATTGCCTAAGTATGCGATCGGGATAAAGATGAATTGTCTGCCTAAAAGATAGGATCACCTGATATCGTGCCATATCTCTCGATTCCAAGCCGGTCCAAACATAAATGGGCCACCAGGGCACGGTCCATCGGATTAACGGGCCTTCATGGAAAGACAGTACTTCGTCCCAATATTTCTGAGTATTTTGACGAGAAAAGTCAATGGTTCGTCTCCTCGTCATCACTTGGTTGGGGCGATATCGGGTCACGTCAAGCGGGGGATCCACAATTGATAGCCTCTTGAATAGCCAAAGCTGAAAAAACCGCAAAAAATTCAAAACCGCGAAAAATCGGAAAAACCGCGCAAAAAAAAAAAGCGCGAAAAAAAAACACGTGAAAAAATTCGAAAAAAAAAACGTGGGAAAAATTGAAAATCGCGGAAAAAATCGAGAAAATCGCGAAAATCGGGGAATAGGCATATACCTGCAGAAAACGGGTGGTCTCGGTTAACCGAATCGTTGGATCCCTTTTGCGATTGTCCAAACCTTGGATTATCTCTCCTGTAATCAACCAAGCTGGACTGTGCTCCGTTTCCATCAGGTCAACCACGGTGAAAAGTCGGACATGGCCCATGCAAGATAGCAAATCCATATGACCTTCGAAGGTAAACATGGAGCATACAAAAAGCAAAGGCCCTACGGCTATGAACCGGCCTGACCCGGACATCGGGTGGATTCATGAATTTTTTAGCCAGGTCAATCAAAGAAACATTATCTCCCTCCAGCATATGAGATACCTCCATATGAGAAAGCCCTAAAAATTCCCGTAGTTTTCTCCTTGGATCGTGAACTGAAAACGGGATAGCAGAACAAAGTATGGGATTCCATCCACTTACGACAGCAATTTCCTCAGGAATAGGACAAATTTTGCCTCGAGGGAAGCCAAAAACATGATAAGTATCATCCCAGTAGGACAAGCAAGTATCCAAGAAATGACGGTCCACTTGCATCTGACGGATTGTGAATAATTGGGTCATACCATTCTGATTCAAAATAACTTTATCTGCATCACTGAAGTAACGGGACCAATCCTGCAGCATTCCGATTAATCGGTCGATTCCCATAATTGGAATTTCTAAAAAAGAAGAATATATTCTTGGAGTTTGTTTCTCTTTAGAGGGGAGGAATTGTGAGAATTATGAGAAAACTAAAAGCAAGGCATGACTATTTATAGCAGTAAACCCAGACTTTCCTCCTTGCTTTAGGATTCCTAATCCTAGAAGATTTAGCATACATTCCCTATCTCAGAGTCTAGCTAAGTCATCCCGAGCATTCCTATTCCTTTTCAGAGTCAAAATCCTCAAAATTGTCAAGCTTAAATTCAAAAATTCAAAACCTTTCTCAAAATTTTTATTCCCCAGCGCGAGTCATTTCTCCTAAAAATGTTACATGCGAAGCATTGCATAAATCATTACAGGAGGATTCAAGCAAGACCATACGACTAAGCTCCCCATCGGCATTTTCTACGAGATGGACCCACATATAGGTACATCCGGGACTTACGCGGCAAGTCCAAATTCCCCACGGAGTCATCATCGGCAGCTCATGTATATTTCTAGTCCATGGCCGGCGGGCCCTTCACGCAAGTCAAATGGACTTTAAATGACCCGATCGGAAGTCTGCTAGGTCTTAATTTGACCTGGTAGCTACTCTGACTTTCGCCCTGTCCAAGCCTCAGTCAAAGTGGGGGCTCTGTAGACACCCACATTTGGCTATTAGGTGTCTATAGTAGTTTCCGACAAACACCCGATGATGATCGGACATAAACATGCTTTAACGTACTCGGAAATGGGCTCGAAATCATGGGCATTTGGCTTGGGCTTTTTACGAAGTACAAATCTCACAAAACCAACCTCAAATTCAGGCCCAGTGGGTCATTTCGAGTCAAATAAGACTAATTTGGGTCAAATACGACACCAGTGGTAAAACTGTCTTTTAGCGACCGAGTCAAAACCCGTTCAAAGATATTTTCGAGACATGCAAACCGGTCGTGTCATCCCATGAGTCCGCTTTGAGCTCAAACACTACAAAAAATCAGCTAGAAAAAATATTAAACAATTCCGTTAAGGGTAGAATTCGATCTCCAATAGGAATCCTATCCGAACACCCGATCAAACACTCGACCGAGCACAAGGATACTCGGCCGAGCAGCCATGTTCCAGCCGAATTTCGTGACTTCTTCCCCAAGGAATGGAGTTCTCGTTCCTCTCAACTTCTTACATTTTCTATCCAAACCAGTATTTCTTGTTGTTCAAGCAAGAATACCTCTTCTAGCTTCTCTCCTATAAATAGGACCCTCACATACACAATTCAACACACATCCTTCACATCAATTCAACATCAATCACGTCTACGATTCACAATACACATACAACCCATACAGTAGCATCGAAAATACAAACCCGAGACCCGAAGAAACCGGCCACCAGGCGCCCTACACGACCATAAACCACCATAAATCACCGACATTAACTCGACGCTCCCGTGTCTAAGCCACATTCCGACGAGCCCCGTTCCGAGTAAACAAAGCGTGTAGGTTGATGGTGTAAAATCAAACCCGTTCTCTCCTTTCTCTTTCTCTTTCTCCCGTCTTTTTTTTCGTTTTTCGCGTCGTTGGTCCGTTTTTTTAATGGGTCTTCGTCACATCTTCTATTTTCTATAATATCGATACTACAAACTATTTCTAATACAAAACAACGTTCTTAAAATACGATATCGATTCTCTAGTCGAATATCGTATCAAAAAAGAACTAAATCAATCTCGTTGATGCTTAAAAATCGTCCCTTGGTTTTAAATATAATATGACGATTTCGACGCGGAGAGAATCAACATCTTTTCATTCAATTTTTTTTTTCTTCTTTTCCAAAACGTTTTTCTAAAAAACGTTTTTTTCTAAAAACTATTCCGAATATTTGATATCGATTTCATAATCGAATATCGAATATAACGAATATCGAAAATTTAAATCAAGTATAAGTTAATCTATATTTGTACGCGATTTAATAAAATTATCAATTTTTCGGAAAAACAAACTCGAAAACAGGCCGCCATGCGACTCGCACAAGTCCCATGCGAGCCGCATGGCAGCGCGAGTCGCGCCATCTTCATGCGGGTCGCGCGGCCTCCTGAAATCCGCAGCTTCGAAACGCATATCCGTCTTATTTCTTCTAACATCTTTGCTTTATTAAAACGACGGTTTTTCTTGGCATATTTCAGGTTTCGATAAATATTTTCTTTACCTCGGTCAACACACGTTTCATAAACTTTTCAAAAACCATTCATTCATCGCATCCATATCTTTTATTCAACTTATCAATCGTTACTAACTCGTTTGTTCATCCTTTTTTAGCAATCTCTTTCATCTCTTACTTTGTTTTATTATACTAAAACGAATTTCGCATGCTAAAACTACTTTGACGTTAAACTTTAGATGCATTAAATCGACTTAGCAACCCATTCAATTATTCGCATGTTTAGGCAAAACACTGTTTGCATATCATCCCATCGAATTACTAATGCGCGTATTCAAAAATCAAACGATATCTTAGTAGAGGCCGCTAATATGTGGGCGGGTTTGGGTGTTCTTTGTGAACTTCCCAACACGTACCCTCACCCCTTACTCAGAACCATGGTTTCCGGATGTCCGAATCCATTGGCACACGAGAGTCATTCAATACATGGTATCCGATAATGTCGGTATTGGTATCAAATGCTAAGGGACGAACCCAATAAACTCTGACATCCGAATGGGCCGTATTTTGTACACGGCCCACTAAGATATAGAGTGGGTTCGAACGGGCCCGAACTCCCACAAAGTTCGGTGGCGACTCCACTTCGATTTAAATTTCAATTCGACCCATCTCATATGGAGATTCATTCGCCTCCCCAAACCCGCGCGTGGCCGCGTCGGGGTGGACCTATGTCATGTCCACAGATGTTGTCTGTCAGCATGTGAAATGAGTAATGACAAGTATAATGAGTAAAAACGCAATGGTACTAATAAGTGGTCTGTTTTTCTGAAACTATGTGAAATGTGGCATATAAGAACGAGTATGCAAGTATTTTTTTTCGTACTTATGTTGAACTATGAGAACAAACTAAGTAATGATGCATGCAGTTGTTAGTAAAAGAGAAGAGAATTTATGTTATGAAATGTGAATGAATGCGGGAATAGATCCCTCGCGACCAGTTGAGGGGTAAGTAAGTTGGAAATCTTGATGAAACATGAATGAGTTTCTGTGTTAGGCATGATGCCATGAGATTTGGAGGCCGTGAAATGACCAAGCTAAGTGATGCTATGTATATGAGAAATATGTTGAAAACTCTTATGATGAATCGCAGGAGTCGATCATAGATATTACCGACTTATTACTCACTCCTGGTCAGGTCTTACAACTACATTTATTTGAAAAGTTTACAGTGGTGTCCTACGATAATTTAATAGCGTGTTATATACTAGGGTTAGGAAAAGATTGATCTCGTTAGTTTCAAGATAGTGTTGCCATTTATAAGATGTGTTGGGTAGCGTGAGTATGGGGTTGGTGAACTTCGGGGCGAAGTTCATTATAAGGTGGGTAGGATGTCATACCTCGTTGTTTCCGATGCTACATATGTACTTAATGATCGTGTCAGTCGCCGCGTATTAAGTTCTAATGGCTTTGTTAGTCAAAAGTGCGTTAATCATTATACTCATCAGTGCATTAATCGTTAGTCAGTAGTACGATAGTACGTGATGATACAGTGAAACAGTTAGTTATGTGATGAGTCATGTGATGTATTCGTTTAAGGGTGTATGGTGGGAGGTGTCAGTTACTCGAGATGTGTCATTATGGGTTGAATCATGAACTTCGGGACGAAGTTCCTTATAAGGAGGGTAGACTGTAATACCCCGCTCTGCTTATACACGTTACGTTACATATGTTAGCTTGGTGATTAGTTAATCTGTCAGGTGAGTATAGTTAGTGTTCTGTAGTGGAGGGTGAACTTCGGTTATTTAGTGTTCCGTAGTGGAGGGTGAACTTCGGGACGAAGTTCCTTATAAGGAGGGTAGATTGTAATACCCATATTTTATCAAATTCAAACTTGAAGTCAAACCCGGTTATATATATATTAACCCTCCCCTTATCATAAGTCGAACCCGGTTATATATATTACCCTTCCGCTCGTAATATAAACCAGTACACGCACTCTTATAATAATATAAAAACATTCCCCCTTATAAACCCTATCACTACCAGCCACTTTATTTGACACAAGCAAATAGTAACAGCCGTTATACAATAAGCAAATAAGTAGAGGAGCAAACCGTTCAAGCTCAAGCAACTCTCACAAACACCACCCATATTCATCCGCACATTGGAAGAGGAGGGAAGAAGAGAGAGCGCTAGGGCTCGGTTGAGCCATCGATCACACCGTACACAGAGCTTGGTATGCTTACGTGGCCTTTCTTTTTTGCATCGTAGTATTATTTTGACGTCAGATTAGAGGTGAAAGCGGTGGGGGTCGGGATTGGTAAACGTGCATTTAGTCACAGGTAAATCAAGGACGATGATCGGGTTGGGGTTGTACGGAGTGGTTAGCGTCATGTGGTGGTGGTTCATGGCGGCGATGTGCTGTTGTTGTACGTGTATTGTTGTTGGGTCTTATACGGATTTCCACATAGTGGGTCTGTCCATTGTACTATGTTGTTTTGTACTGTGTCGTGAGTTAGTTGTGGCCAAGTTATTGTTTTATGGCTATCGTTGTCGGGTTGTTACCAACTTACCATCGGTATAGTGTAGTGACGTAGGTTGCTGTTGTTAGGGTGGTTTATTTATATTAGTAGGTCGGGTGAATCCTACACTCCTACCTTTATAATTTAGTGAAGTTAAGTCGGTCCCACTTTTATGATTTAGAAGGGTTGGTGTTAGTCCCATTTTGTAAGGTGGTTAGAACGGTATAGATGTTATCTCTATAATTTAGCTACATTAAGATCATTATTAACTTAATTATATAATATTTTATATTAGGATTGGACTTTGTAGAGTTTCCGTGGTGATCTGTACTTACGACGCGGTGGTGACTTGCTAATTAGGTAAAGTTTTCCTTACTTAGAATATGTTAATATTATTATGCATGTATGAGTTAAGAGTACGATGTGATATCGTGCTAATGAGAATAATGTTGAATAATGATGGGAGAATGATTGATGAATATTTATATATTGGAGTTGGTGAGGCTAGCTTTAGACCTAGCCGGGGCCCTTGATCACGGTCCCCTCCCTGATTTCTCCTCGCGAGTTGTTGAACCTGCGGGGGGTGTGCACACTCGGAATGAAAGGGCCTGCCAGAGGAGTTGAGATGAGATTATTGATATGGTACCGTGATGGTACTGAATGTTGAGATGAGATTATTGATTTGTACCGTGATGGTACTGAGAATGTGGAGATGATATTATTGATTGGTAATGATGATGGTACTGAGACAGTTGAGACCGGATGTTTTTTATTATGTACCTGTGTTATAATGTTAGCATGTTCTAACCGTTTTCTCTGTCTAAATTGTCACCCTATTTTATTGGGGCCTGTGATGATCCAATTGATATTCCCGATCAATTGGGGAGCAGTCTATAATACAGGTTATGTATATCGTGATGTGTTTGGATGTTGGGATGCTTGTACGGGATTGGGGTGAACGCGTTAATGATCCTGGTCGTAGTACGGGTTAATGCGTAGGCATTCTTATTATATAGATTGTATAGTTTCCGCTGTGTAACCAGAGTTGTACTAGTTATTGAGTTGTAATGTTTAAATCAGATGGTCGGTTTGACATTCCATGTTGTATTGTAATGAGCTACTACCTCGGGAAACCGAGATGGTAACACCTTTATTTATTCGGGACTGCCTTGATAAGGCTTCTGGGTAAATGGGGGTGTTACAGGGTGCGGGAATACTACCTTAAAACTGATACTATTTGGGCAGTTCAGCAGCGTGAATACCACTCTGATGCTTGGCGAGGGATAATGCGAGTCAGGGACGAATTGTTGTGGTTCTTCAGTAATGAGTAGGGAGCTCGGGAAGCGTTGCAAACCTGTACAAATCACGACAGATTCTGTCTGCAGCAAATTTATGATTTACTTCGCCAGAAGTATGCAAAGATTAGGGGGGCGCTGGTTGTTTGGAAATCAGCAGTAATGCCACGACACTCCATCATTGCTAAACTTGTTTTACAGAAATGGATGGCCACAGTTGACATCCAAAAACGAGGGTTTGATCTTGAAAACTGTTGTTGTTTGTGCCTCCATGATACTGAGACCTATATACATCTCTTCTTTATATGCGATTTTTTGGCTGCAGTTTGGCAAAGGTTCCTGTTGTGGATGAAAAGAAGGCGTTCAACAAATTTCTGGACAAAGATAGAATGGATCCAGGGACATAAACGAAGGAAATATTGGAAGTCTGCTTGGTTCGTTTGTACATTGATGGTTGTTGTTTACAATCTACGGAGAGAACGAAATACTCGTATTTTTACAAAAGTCTCTTTCATAATCTCCCAATTGGCGCGCCAGATACAACTCCATGTTTGTGCTCATTTAATTAAGACTTATCCGCATAATAGTTGATTAATTGATAGCCTTAGTGATGTTTAGTCGATGAGTTTAATTTCTTGTGGCTATTACTTTTTTGTAAGACCCTCCCTGCTTATTCCCTGTAAGGATGAATAAAGGGTACCCTCTTTCTTGCAAAAAATATAATTGGGTTCGGAAGAAGAATATTGATCAAAACCTAGCATCCTTGAATAAATTTGCAGCCCTCCAAAACGAATCTTTGATCACATGGTTTTAAAATAGGTTTCAGTCTTGTTATCAAACACAGCCTTTGCAGGGCTTAACAATTAATCTCTTTTAAAATAGGGTTACTTAATGAGAAAAATACAAACAATAGGGCGTCTTCTCAAAATAATATCGATTTCATTTATTCTGAGAAAAAATACGTATCATTGGACTAGTTAACCCACAACAGTATTTTTTTTAGCCATCCGGCAAGGGAATTACTGATGAATTAATTTGTCGAAAGCAATACAAAGAACATTGTCCGGGAGCCGATTACCCCAAACAATATTAGTGTCAAGACCCGATGTTGCGTGTGCTAGTTCGTGTGCAACACCGTTACGAGCACGTTTTGGAAAACACCAACTAATAGAGCTAAAAGTTTCACTAAGAGAGCAAATTTCGTCAATAATTAAGTAAAGGCCGCTACCCTTCTTCCTTGAGTTAATAACCTCGATGATAGCTTGAGCATCACTCTCAAAAATGATATTTGTCTAGTTTTGCCTTCTTGCCTCCTTCATGCCTTCAAAATAGCAGCCGCCTCCGCGATTTGTGGGTCCCATGTTGCCTTCCGGTTAATCGCGAATTGTGGGTCCCCCTGTCGTCCCTGCAAACTCTCCCAAACTCCACTCCCACCCCCGCTTTCGACCCCGCATCTACATTGAGCTTCACCTTCCCCCCTTCCGGTGGCCTCCACTTCCCATTACTCCGATGGCCCTCTTGTTGCCCCTGCTACCCTGCTAAGCTTCCTCCAGCCTCCATATCCTTCCATTCCGTCAAAATATATCTAATTCTACGAACCACCCGGTCCCCCTGGACTAGCTCGTTGTTGAAAACGAGTTTGTTCCTAGCCTTCCGTATTGCCCAACAAGTTGTCATGAATGCTCTGTACGCCTTTTCCCCTATCATCCTCGACCTCGCCTCAATCCATCTCAAACCCGTATCACCCCGTCAGTATCTCGCTCGTCAAAATCCATCTCCACCCAAATCGAGTTAGCAAAACCACAATCACAGAACAAATGAAGACTCGACTCAAAATTTGACTGACACAAATGACACATTGCATCCTTTAGACCCCCGCATTATGACTGCCAGGTGTCTATAGCAGTTTCCAAAAAACACCCGTTGATGATCGGACGCTAACGTGTTTCTACGCGCTCGGATGTGGGCTCAAAACCATTAGTTGTTGGCTTAAGCCCTTATGGAGTACAAATCTCACAAAACTGACCTCAAATTCAGGCCTAGTGGGTCGTTTTCAGTCAAACAAGACTAATTTGGGTCAAAACCGACACCGGAAACAAAACCGACTTTTAGCGATTGGGTCAACCCCGGTCAAAGTCGTTTCCGGGGCACACAAAAAACAGCCACATAAACATCAAAAACTCAGCCCAGATACAAAACCCATCTCGAGGTCCAAAACACTGGACCTGCGCGCTCCAGCTGATCCACTCGATCGAGTGCTCAACCCACTCGATCGAGTGGGCCCTCGTTCAAGCCTGGCTGCTGACGTTTGGGCCACTCGACCGAGTCAAGGGGCTACTCGGTCGAGTAACCCTAACCAGGGGTGTATAGCCTAGCCTATATAAACACCCCCATGCACACACCTTTTGGGAACAACTTTTCATCATCCAAAAACCCTAAGCCCTAATTCAACCCTAATCCTATACACAAACACTAACCCTAGTACTTAGGAATTTGAACCCTAACCACCACAACTTAACCTACATCTCGATACTCACATGCAAGCCACAACTACGAGTTCCGTCCGAGAACAAGAACATGTAGGTTGAGGGTGCCAAATCCCTTTCTTCTCTTTTTTCTTTCTTCTTCTTCTTTTCGTGCGTCGTCTATATCGTCGTCGTCATCCTGTTTTTGTTATTTATCGTCATTATCGCGTCTATAATATCGTTAATATCACTAGTATAAAACATTAAAATACTTGTGAATTTGTGTCGAGTGTGAGTGATGGTGGGATAAGCAAACCCGAATATACAAGAGTATGCACTCAGCGTTGCCGGTCGCTTATCCCATCACCCCGATCACTTGATTATTGAAGCAAGTCAACTCGAACAATATTTCTTTCTTATTTCGTTTGCATCGTTATTATTCAATCGCATCATTGAGAACTATTCCGGCTATGAACACATCACCAAAAAAATGTTGAACTTGACAAACCCTAATGAGCGATCTTGAGGGTGATTTGCGGCGACCTTGACGAACGCTTCAATACACTAACAATGTCACGCAATTCTGCAAGTAAAACCAAAAGCAAAAAGAGGAGATCACTGCAAAAGTTGAAGGAGACTTATAACAAAGAAAAAGCGAAGGACAATTTGAAGGACAAGGAGAGGATTGGGCCTGATGAAGAGGACATATTACGTACCAAGCCTATGCATGAGATTATGGGGATACCTGGATTAGATTTTGATGATGAGGAGATTACGGAGAGTAGCATATGGATAACACAAAGAGGCAAGAAGAAGACATCTATACATGTTGAGGACATCTCACTAAAAGAGAATGAGATTGTTCGGGATCCTGTTCCTAGTGAAGAAGAAAACATTCTCCAATTCTTAGACGAGGATGTAGAAGAGGAGATCAAATTTTGGAATTCAGCGGTATACTGTTATGTGCTAGGTGCTACCCCTCCATGGGAGGTAATTCAAGGGTACGTAAACAGAATATGGGGCAAACACGGAATTGACAAGGTTTCGTTTCTACCAAGCGGGATTTTTCTTGTAAGATTTATGAATATTGAGGCAAGGGATAAGGTGCTACAAGATGAGTATCCCATGTTCGATAATAAGCCACTAATTGTTCGTCCTTGGAAGCAGGAAACAAATCTAATGAAGGAGGATGTGCAGGTGGTGCCAACTTGGGTCAGGATACATGAACTCCCTCTTAAATTTTGGGGGAAGTGCTTACCAGCAGTGGCGGGATTGACAGGAACATTCCTCAAAGCGGATCAGGCAACGCTGGATAAAAAGAGGCTAGGATTTGCAAGGGTGTTGGTGGAAATAAAGGTGGGACAACAACTACCTGAAAAGATTATGTTCAAGGATGAACGTGGTGTGCTCCAACAAATTAATGTTGAATTTGAGTGGAGGCCGGTTAAGTGCAATCATTGTAAGGGATTGGGACATATTACTGATGAATGCAGGAGGAGGACGAAATCAAAACAAATGCTCAATCAGCCTGGTCAGAAAAATACAAAGATTGTGCAAGTCTGAAAAAAATTACCAGTGGTAACGCAACAAAAGTTGACTAGTATAAATGAAGACCAGTTTCCTTCCTTGCCCTCGAGACCAGGTGTGAATCCCATACCTTTCAAAGAGGGTCAGCAGGTTGAGGGTAATGTTGAACATACTGAAATTGGAATGGTGGACACGAATGTGCAAATTGAGACTAATGTAAACACTCCTATTCCTATTCCTCCTAATCAATCCAATGATGTATAAGATGGGGTTTTGGAATGTGAGGGGAATGAACGATGTGAATAAACAAAGAAGTATTTCAAATTTTGTTAATAATAAAGATATCAGTCTTTTTGGGATCCTGGAAACAAAAATAAAAGCGAATAAGATGCAAGGTGTTATTCATAATGAGTGGAGAAACTGGAGTGTGGCTAGTAACTGTCATCAACATCCAAGAGGGAGAATATGGATTATATGGAGACCGTCCCACTTTGATGTGTGGACTACTCAAACCACGGCTCAATGTATACATGCTTCGATACTAGTCAAGGGTGACAATTCAAGGTTCGAGCTATCCATGATTTATGCATTCAATAAAGGAGAGGAAAGGAAAGAGTTATGGGAACAGCTGATTAAAACTACTACTGGTGTTCAGGGACCGTGGCTCATGGCTGGGGACTTTAACACAGTTACATGTCATGAGGAGAGACTAGGTGGAGCGTCCAAACAGGAGGATATTGATGACTTCAATCAATGTCTTCTTGCTTGTGATATGATCGACCTAGGGGGCTCTGGAGCCTATTATACCTGGAATAATAAGCAAATCCCGGAGAAACGAATTTACAGCCGTCTGGACAGAGCACTAGTCAATGCGCAGTGGTTGCAAAGTTTCCCCAATCATCAAGCCCATTTCTTCCCGGAGGGAATTTTTGACCACTGCCCGTGTGTTATATCAACTAATGATGTAAGAATGAAGAAGAATGCATTCAAATTCTATGACATGTGGACTGCTCATGAGGAGTTTATGCCCATAGTTGAAGCAAATTGGGGTAAACAGAATTCAGGAACGGAGATGTTCAAATTGATTAAAAATCTGAAGATGCTTAAACCTGAATTAAAACGGTTGAATAATCGAGCTTTCTTTGATATTGAATGTCGTACTTTGAAAGCCAGGAAAGAATTGGAAATGATTCAACTGCAGATCCACCAGGATTACTCTAATGCTGATTTAATTGCGAAGGAGAGGGTCATGGCAAAGAACTATCAGGAACTTGCAGATGCACAGCATTCCTTCCTTAAACAGAAAGCAAAGGCTGATTGGATTAGGGACGGAGATGATAACACTTGCCATTTTCATAGGGTTTTGCAGCAACGATCTAAGCGGAATACTGTATTCCAGATCAAGGACATTAATGGACAAAACTGCTCTAAACAAGAGGAAATACAGGCTGCCTTTTTGGACTTCTATAAGTCGCTTCTTGGCAGTAGTTCTGATACTGATAAGATAAGAGAAGAGGTCATCAGTAGAGGCTCGGTTTGCACAGCTCAACACATGAATGTGTTGCAGACTCCTGTAACTGGCAAGGAAATTAAGGATATTGTGTTTGCTATCCCTAACGAGAAGGCTCCTGGTCCCGATGGATATACAAGTGGATTCTACAAAAGGACCTGGAACATTATAGGTGGAGATGTGTGTGCAGCGGTTAAAGATGCGATTAGGAATGGAAGAATCCTGAAGCAAATTAATGCTACGACTTTAACCCTCATACCCAAATGTGATAGACCTTCGGACGTGAAGCAATTCCATCCTATTGCGTGTTGCAATCTGATCTATAAAGTAATTTCCAAGATTCTTTGCAACCGATTGTCTCTAGTACTGCCTGACATTGTGAACGAATGCCAGGGTGCCTTCATAAAAAATCGATCAATAATCGATAATATTCTTATATGCCAGGATATAGCTCATCAGGATAATAGGAAAAAGGCATCTCCAAGATGTATGATCAAGATTGACTTGCAGAAGGCTTACGATTCTATCGAATGGACATTTGTGGAGGAGTTACCCGAAGTGTAAGCAATTGAAAATGTCCCACTTGATTTTTGCTGACGACCTTATGCTGTTCTGTAAAGGGGACACACAGTCCGTTATGTTGCTGATGAGGACGCTATCTTCATTCAACAAAGTATCAGGCCTCAAACTTAATGCTACGAAATCAGCTATCTACTTTAGTGGAATAAAAAGAGACCAACGGGATGATATTCTTAGAGCCACGGGATTCATCGAAGGGGACCTTCCATTCACTTATTTGGGGGTTCCTATTAAATCGAGGAAATTGACAAAAACAGAATGCTCTGTGGTGGCAGAAAAACTGGTCAGGAAAATTCAAAGCTTTGGGGCGAGAAAACTCTCTTATGCAGGGAGAATTGTTCTGATTAATTCGGTCCTCAACACTCTTCACAATTACTGGTCCAATATCTTTATACTTCCTAAAGGAATTGTGAAGACGGTGGAATCTATATGCAGGAACTATTTCTGGGAGGGACAGGCTGATTATAGTCGGGTTCCGTTGGTAGCTTGGGACAAGGTAACTAGGAAGAAGGTGAAAGGTGGGCTCGGAATAAAAAAGGCAGAACTGTGGAATATGGCAGCTGTGGGCAAACTCGTGAACTGGATATATGAGAAAAGCGATAAGCTTTGGATTAAATGGGTTAACTCCAATTTTCTGAAAGGAAAAGATTGGAATGCTTATGCTCCGCCTCCTGATTCCCCATGGACGTGGAGAATGATTTGCAAAATTAAAGAAAAAATGAAGAATGGGTATACTAATAACAGTTGGAATAATGCGCAGAAAGAATACTCGATTTCTGAGGGGTATAACTGGTTGCGTGGTACCAGTCCCCATGTTACTTGGTTCTCGATTATTTGGGAGAATTGGAGTATACCCAAACATACGATTATATCGTGGTTGTGGGTTAACAATGGGCTGAATACACGAGCCAAACTTAAGAGTATAGGCTGCTGTAGTGAGTTAAACTGTTGTATATGCGATTCAGAGGAGGAAACAACCCTGCACCTGGCCCAGGAATGTCATTACAGTAGAATAATTCGGAACGAACTGGTAAGCTGGACTGGGTTCGACCTTCCTGCCCTACCGGAGCTGAAAACTAAACCTGGTATCAAGGGTAGAATCCAAGCAATGGTCTTAAACGCATTCTATCATACGATATGGATGAAAAGAAACATAGCACGAGTTGAGGGGTATGTTCAACATCCAATACGAGCTGCTAAATATATACAAGAGGAATTCAAAAACAGAGTTAAGAGCATTCTACAGCAACCACACATCACCTTGAATGAATCTCAAGAGTTACGTAAGCTGGTTGACAAATAGTTTGAACTTATTGTTTTTATGATGTCACAAATTGAGTTGTGTCAGTATGTTACTTCGCTTAGTCTTCTTTCCACTGTAAATTGGTTTCGAGATTATTAATATATCCTCACATTTTCATCAAAAAAAAATTACAAACTACTTTCAAAACAAGCTTTTTTTTAAGGGTCGAAACCCGTTGACGCGGATCTGACCCACATAATCCTTAGGGATTCATTACGATGTCGGAGAAGCCAAGGGAATCAATTCTTTCAATTTAAGTAACGTGTCGATCCGTTAGATTCGATACCAACTCAATAGTTGGATGTCGAGTCTAACGATATAGTCCAATAAATTAATTAACACGATTTCTCGTTGATGCTAAAATAGACGTCATCTAATTCGACAAGAATTAATGCGACGCTATAAACGCGGAGGGAATTAATATCGTTTTGGTTAATTTAAAAATGACGTATTGCAACTTTTTTGTCTCGCTCTAATATCCGATGTCGATTCAATAATCGCACGTTGGAAATGACGAGTATCATACACACGAATCGAGAACAAATTCCATAATATTTATGCCCGATTCAACAAACTCATCGAATCATCAAAATCAAAAGAAATTTCGAAACCGAGAACAAATTGCAAAGCGAACCCTGGTTCGTACAGGGGGCACTCGACCGAATGCCTATCCCACTCGGTCGAGTGGCACCACAAAAACAAGACAGAATGCTTTTTCGACATCCACTCGGTCGAGTCTCACATACAATGACTCGGTCGAGTGGCAGCGTACTCGGTCGAGTTAGTCGATAACTCGACCGAGTAGGGTCTAAAATATGGGACAGAAGTCTTTTCAGAGGTCCACTCGGTCGAGTCCCTCAATGACTCGATCTAGTGGCCCATTATCACGCCAAGCCGTGAGTCCTATAGTGCCATTCGAGTCTCGTTGTTACTTTTTATGACCTAGGTCAACACGTGTCTAATCTATCACGTGAAACAACACTTTTTCAAAACCATGCATCATCATATTTACATCATTCCATATCATTTTACATCTTCACAAACCGTTATTATCGTTTTACCGTTACTAGCAAGTTTGTTGTTTTCTTGTCAATTTATTTTGTTTTTTTTATTGTACTAAAATGAACCTTCGCATGCTAAATTTAACATCGACGTTAGAATTAGTTGCATTTAATCGACATAGAAACTCATTTCAATTTCTCGCATGCTTAGGGAAAACAATGTTTGCATAACATTTTCCCGATCAACTAACGCGCGTATTAGAAAGTCACTCGGTATCTTAGTAGAGGCCGCCAATGTGCGGGCGGGGTTGGGTGTCCTTTGTGGGCTTCCCAACACGTACCCTCACCCCTTAATCAGAACCTCGGTTTCCGGATGCCCGAAACCGTTGGCGCACGAGAGTCATTCAATACACGATAACCGATAGTGACGGTATCGGTATCGCAATGCAAAGGGACGAGACCAATAAACTCTGACATCGGAAATGGGCCGTATTTTGTACACGGCCCACTACGACATAGAGTGGGTTCGAATGGGCCCGAACTCCCACAAAGTTCGGTGGCGACTCCACTTCGATTTAAATTTCAATTCGATCCATTCTCATATGAAGATTCATTCGCCTCTCCAAACCCGCGCGTGGCCGCGTCGGGGTGGACCTATGTCATGTCCACAATTTGGCGACTCCGCTGGGGATTAACTGATGCGTGACTTACCATCGGCGTCCTCAGGGTGAGACTCGAATAGAAATCGTTTGACTAGTACAATACGCGTCTTAGTTTTACGGTTCACGCATAACCCCATATTTTCCCGGGCCGGTACTCGCGACCGACGTCCCACTATACCGTGATGTACTCTAGTAAGGGTATGTCAAAGGTGTCCATAGTCGATTCGAGTGGGTTTCGTGGCATGTTCTAAGCTCAACTCGACTTAGAAAGTCCGTCCCGATCAACGTCTAGACTATGTGCACTGGTATAGACCCTTTTTAGACCGACCGAGACTTAGTGTAAAGCATACATGTCGTTGTTATAATGCTTGCCTGATTACATGCTACTTGGTTTCCGTGTCATTTTCAAAAAACCGTTAAATTTTCAAAAAATACATCAATTTTCAAGATATCCAATTTCAAAACCCGGGACATATACCGAATTCAGGACTTATGACTTTACTCAAAGTAGCCTATTTCTAGCCGGTATTCTGCCCATTTCAAAACTCGAAAATATTTTCGAACTTTCAAAACCGAGGCCCGATACTTTTTCCGATTTTCGAAAAATTGGGCCCCTCCACCGATTTTTTTTGGATCCTCTAAAAAAAATCCTTTTCAAAACCTTCCTCTTCTTTGGACTTCCCGTATTTAGCAGTGTCGGGTCATGTCATAAGTCGTCGAAGTCTTTAGCGTCGAAACTCTGTCGATCCTACATCGCGAGTTTCTTCCCCATCCCAGTCCGCCTTATTAGACTAAGGCCCGGGCCACCTACATAGGACATACTCCTACAAAGGAGGGCCCGTTTACACAATCGAGTCTGAAGTTTGGGGATGTCTCACGTGGACCTTCTATCGAACAGGACTCGGCCCACCCGCCGAATCCTAGAGAAGGCCCACTTTTCACAAGTCACCCGTCTAGGTGTCTTTTCCGAGTCATTTCCCTTTTCAGTCTTGTTCGGAATGTACTTTCTATTCCGGGATTTGGGCTAGTTTTTGATTACGCAGTGTTCTTACAGACAGGCCACCCGAAACCAGACAACAGAAAATGCAGTCAACTTTGGATCAACTGACCGCCGCTCTGGCCAAGATCGAGACTCAACTGACTACCATCCAGACTGACCAAGCAACCTTGGCCACCCGCGTGAGTGCCGTAGAGAAGGTAGCCCCTGTTGAAGGATCTGAGCCCACTGGGCCCATAGATGAACTAGTCAGCGTTGTTCGCAGGCTCGAAAAACAAGTTCACCTGTCAACGAACAACTCGATCCACACTGAAAATGCTCGTTCCTATTCACCTTTAAATGACGAGCTACCTGCTAACCTCAACCTTACAGGAATTCTAATGTTTGAGAGTACCGAAGACCCGGTCCACCACATCTGGGCTTTCAAAGATTTCATGGCGGTCAAAGGGGTGAAGTCCACCATGTTTAAGCACTTATTCCCTTCCTCCCTTGAAAAGCATCTCAAGGCCTGGTACTACAGGCTCGATTCCGCGAAATACAAGACTTGGGACGATGTGGCGACTGAATTTGCTCGAAATTATGCTGATAATACCGAGATCCAGACTACAATGCGTACTCTGGAGGTGATGGCCTAAGAGCCCAAAGAAGGGTTCACCAAATATCTCCAAAGATGGCGGGCCGAAAGTGTGAAGCTGGTTGATAAGCCCAGCGAAAAAGTGCTAGTGGAGGCCTTTGTCAAGAACCTCCTCCCATCCTACCGGGTCCATCTCCGGTATGCAATCATCCCCAATTTTGCCGCACTTACTGAAATGGGCACTAGGATCGAGGATGACTTAAGGTTAGAGAGCCTGACTAAGGCCTCTACCAAGGGATATCAAGCCGACTCCCGAACTTCCAGTGGAGAAAAGGCCCAAGAGCTACAATGTCCAAGCCTATTGCCAGTATCACCGAGGTAATGGGCATGACACGGAAAAATGTTGGAAGCTGAAGCATCTAATCCAAGATCTGATTGAAAGCGGGAAAATACCGTTGCCCGGGGACAAACCGAGCAACAAAGAAAACTCGTTCAGTGCCCATGCTATATTCACGGGAGAGGTAATCGACTGTTCTCATCTCATTTCCCCTTTTATCCCACAAATCAACGGGATATGGTTCGATGACGAGGACGACGTTTACCTAGCCAAAGGGGAAGTTGTCCTCATCACCAATGAAGAGGTTCGAAAAGCTAAGTCCAAAGCCTTAGCCACTAACCACCTTGCCACAGCCGGGCGCTCTACTCCAACAACCGTCACTGAACCTGCCAGGACAGAATCCACCCTCGAAGAACCAAGCAGTGACACGGCTTTGGTCCAACAATTGAAGAGGTTTCGAGCTGATCTAACCATATGTCAGCTTCTGGTTAGCTCACAAGCGCATCGGGAAGCACTGACTAAGGCTCTCGATGAGATCAAGGTCGATTCACAGGTTACCCCCGCTGAAATGGTAGCCACTGTTATGCCCTATCTCAAGGGCAAGTCGAAGGAAGGCCCACTCATAACCTTCTCTGAGTCCGACCTACCACCATTTAGGGCCGCCCATAATTTGGCCTTATACATTACGGTCATTTGCCGAGGGAACTACCTCCCGATGACCCTAATTGATGACGGATCTGTTGTAAATGTCCTTCCCCTAAGAACCGTTAGGGCCCTCGGCATCACAGATGCCGACTATCTCCCAACGGCGCAAACTATCCAGGCTTTTGACGGAAGCCCAAAACAAGTAGCCGGGGCCGTTAAATTGACAATCATAACGGGCCCAATCGAAAAAGAACTGCAGTTCAAGGTGATTGATGTCTCCTCATCCTTCAACTTGTTACTCGGAAGGCCTTGGATCCACGCGGTCAAGGCCGTGTCCTCTACCCTACGTAGGAAGGTCAAGATGCCACTTCAAGACGGTGTCATCACACTAGAGGCCACCCCCATCATCGTGGCAAGCTGCAATGCTACGGGCCGGGCAGACCCACGAGGATTTGATTTCGTGGGTATGATCGAGGAGGAATATCACTTCAGGCCTTACTTCACCACTAGCATCAACACGATGCTACAAAACTTGGGTTACTTACCGGGGGCTACCTCGAGACCATATCTTCTAGCTGGGAGGATTATCGAGGTCCTGAACGATGGCGAATCACAATTCGGATTGGGGTATGCTATAACCCCGGAAAACGTAGTCCGGGCCGGTATCCATAAGGCCACCAACATCCTCAAGGGCACTTACTTAGGCCTTTATAGCCTGAAGTTAACTGACTACTTCGTTACTCTAGTTTTCGGAGCTACTCAAGTGGGCCTCTACCAACCCACCATCACATATCCCGAGGCCAAAACGGCTCGGGAATTCAACTTCATCCCCGATGATATATTCACCCTTGTTCAAGCCGAGTCCAAGGAAAGGGAAAACAACTCCGAGCCCGTGTTGGGGCTCCTATTTTGAGAAAACAAGGTCGTCCCTACTCCAAAGGATGATTTGGTCAAGCTGATTCTCCGCAGTGATCGGTTTGACCCAACCAAGCTATTCTCCGAAGTCGGTGCTGACACCGGAAAAAGGGCCTGGAGGAAAACCATCAAGTGGACCGACAGCTAAGGACGGACCCACAAGTTAACCACCGGCGAGGGAGACATGCCGGATACCGAGTCCGAGTCTGAGTTAGAGTCAGAGTCAGATTCGGATTATGAGTCCAAGTCTAGAGGGTCTGGTGCTAGAGTCGAGTCTGTCACCCCTCTTCCTTTAGCCACTTTCACTGAGGTCTCGAGGCCTGGCCCAAGACCTCTCTCTATCCCGCCACTGACCAATGAGCAGATGGCCGCTCTTTTCGAGTTTTTCTCAAAATTTACCATTAATAATAATAAAGAAAACCGTTCTGCTTATGACTTGTCTTATTTCCAAAATTCTTTCAATTTCAAAAGTTTTATATGCAATGACATTGAGAAACCCAACGAACAGGTACCTCTACCTCCGCATCTGATCGAGCAGCTCGAACAAAGGGAGTCCCGATGTAACACCCCCATTTACTCAGAAGCCTTATCAAGACATTTCCATGTAAATAAAGGTGTTACCATCTCGGTATTACCCGAGGTAGTAGTCCATTACAATACAATTCCGAAACCAACCATTTAAAACTAAATAATAAATTATTAAAATGTCGTATCTACAGAACACAGTTACACAACTACAGCAATGGAAGCACAACTAATATGACTGCAACCTATAAACGTGGTCAGTGACAGCGCAGACCCACCCCGTACAGTCAACCAGAATACAATCATCACACATCATCAACCTGCACACTAGCACTGCTCCCCAAAAGATCAGAAATGTCAATTGGATCGTCGCAGGTCCCCAATAAAATAGGGTGACAATTTAAACAGATAATACGGTTAGAACATGCATGCTAACAACATAACTCAAGTACTTGATATAAAACATTCAGTCACAACTGTCTTGGTACCATCATCGGTACCAATCCTCAATATCATCTCCACATTCTCAGTACCATCACGATACCAATCAATAATCTCATCTCGACATTCAGTACCATCACGGTACCAATCAATAATCTCATCTCAACTCTTCTGGCAGGGCTCTTCTGGCAGGCCCTTTCAATCCGAGTGTGCACACCCCGCAGGTTCAACAACCCGCGAGGAGAAATCGGGGAGGGGACCGTGATCAAGGGCCCCGGCTAGGTCTAAAGCTAGCCTCACCAACTCCAATATATCAATATTCATCAATTATTCCACCATCATCATTATTCAACATCTCGTTCTCATTATCACGATATCACATCGTACTCGTAGCTCATACATGCATCATAATATTAACGTATTCTAAGTAAGGAAAACCTTACCTAATTAGCAGGTCACCACCGGGTCGGTAGTACAGATCACAACGGAAACTCTACGAAGTCCGATCCTAGTAAAATATTATATATTTAAATTAATATATCCTAACGTAACTGTTCCGGTTACGGAAACGGTTCTCCCGGCTTAGAATCCGGGTAATGTGATTGAATCGGTAACGGATAACTAGTCGCTTGATTCCCTTGATCCCCCCTTCCTCTCACTCCTGAAATCGGACTTTCCCGGCGGAAAACGGCCTGCTCCCTGCACAATGAACGCACAGGGCCTCGGAGGTTGTCCGAGGAAACCCTCTCCGATGCCTAAGTCAGTCCGTGAAATGCCTTAACGAACCTAGCTCGTGAGGAACTAGGCGGCGTTTTTTGGAGTAAGAGTCTAGAGAGAGAAAAATCCAACCCCCCTCATGTGGGAAATGGGGAGGTATTTATACCTTCCCACAAGAGAGAGAAGAGAAAGAGGAATGGTTGGATGGGAAAGTGACAAGTGGCGGCTTCCCATCCATCCATTCCCAATTACCTTAGGCGAAATGACGAGAGGGCCCCTGGGGATCCTGGCCCTGTCGGCCAGGGATTTCCCCAGGGCAGGCAGTCTCCAAGTAGGGGACTGCCAAGCTCTGACAGGCTGCATCGGCCTGCGCTCTCGGCGGCTGACGGCCAACCTTTAGCGTTTTCATGTTTTGTTCTCGGTCCTTGCCGGGGGTTGGTCTTTCGACTCTCCGACAGGAATCGTCCCGGGGCCTGCATAGCAGGCAGTTGATTGTCAGGCGACCCACCCCCAATCAATTGGCCCTCGTCAGTAGGAGGGAAGTGAGACTTCTCCTCTGCTGGCGATTCTTGCTTGGAGGGGGGTTGACTTCCATGTCTGTCGCAGCATTTAATGCTCCGCGCCTTCCCAATGGAACTTTGTACTGTTCCTGTCAGGAATGCCAAGAGGCAAGAATACTTCCGTAATGATTGCTCTTTTCTTCTGGGCGGATTTTGGGGAACCGTGAGGAGTTCCTGATTGGTGGCTCTCCTCCCAGGGTGGTTGGAGCGCTCATTAATGCGGAGTTCTCCTTGGTATAAAGTCTGCAGCTTCCTTGATCATTTGTGCTTCATTTCACTTTCAATCTCTTCATTTTCTTCATTTTAAACATGGCTTGGATCAAGAAAAGTGTAGTTCGCCGTGGAGTCAAACATGTTTCCTTTATCTTCAGAGGGTTTTGGCGACTGAGGTATGCACGAGCCGCTTATTTAGCTGTTTGCCGAAGCCGCCGTTCACGACTCCGCCTTCGCCGGAGGGGTCAGAAGGCCTCTATCAGGATGGGCAAACGCCCTAGGAGGTCCTCTCCTGCTGCGCCTAGATTTAGGCGTTGCCCCCAGGGAGGGGGCTGCTATGATAGGGGGTGCCATGAGTGTTTTCCGTGGTTGCACCCTGAACAATTCGGCCCTAATTCTGACACCGATTCCTCCCTGGAATCGGGCCCTTCTTCGCCTGTAAAGAAAACAGGCTGTCGCACTTGCGACGAGTCCCGAGCTGTCCCTTTTGGAAGGGATTGGGAAGATAGCAGCCGTGATTCTGACGACAACGAAGGTCTCGGCTGCCTGAGCGATGGGGACGAAGACGGGGCTTCCACTGACCCTTTTCAGGGTTCCCCAAGTTGGGACTGGGGTTCGGATCTCGGGAGTCCAGGCAGTCCTGAAGATTATTCCCCAGATTTGGGGGACGACTAGGCCCGCGTGGCAGGGCATTTTGTTTTTCTGTCAGGCCGAAACTCTTGGGCCTCATGTATTTTTCCTCCCGTATCTGTCTTAGGATGTAACTCTATTTTGTAAGGTTTTAATGAAATGAAGATCAGGCGGTGCGTTTATGTGTTGCGATTTTTTTTTTTTTTTTTTTTTTTAGGGGAATGTCACAGGGTGACCAACCTCCTGACATCCTTTGGTATTCCCGAGGTTCTTCTTGGGAAGCTGTCTAGAGCACATCCCCCCTAGGGGCGACACGTGGGCCGTAGCCCTTGGGTGAGCCTCTGAGGGTTGGGCGACTCTTGGCATGCCTTCCTCTCTATAAAAGCGCTCGGCTATTCATTCTTTCATTTTTTTCCTTTTCAATCCTTCTTTCATTCTCTCTCTTGTCAAAAACCCTGGAGTACTGACGAATCGTATCCTACCTTGCACCCTCATTTCCCTGAGACCTCTTTCTTCGGGCTTGCGGCGTGCTGTCAGGCGATCTTAGGTCAGATTTTCATCCTCCACTCTTTTTTCTCTCTTCGATTTCCTTTATTCCGTATCTTTTTAGAGTAACCATGTCTGGAACCCGCGAAAGGATTTTGCCCTTTATCGACCCATCAAAGAGGGGAGAAGGGATGGATTTTGCCTCCTCCTCTAAGGAGGTTGATTTTGAGGAGGAATACTCGGCGGACAGTGGGGGCGGTAATTCCCCTGATCCCCCTTCGTTCGATGCTGTCGATTCGGACGATGAGGCGTTGGAAATTAACCCTTCCCGAACTTCCGGTCCCCTCGTTCGTCGGGAAAAGGGTAGGGTTTATTATTTAGACAGGACTAAATACCGCATCCCTCTGAGTACTTTCCCTGACCCAAAAAGTCGGGGGGTGATCCTCGCCAAGAACGCCGCCGTCGTGATTGAGCGGCTCTATAACTTCGGGGAGGGGTATACAGTTGTTATCCCCAATGAAAAGGATACTGTATGCAACCCTCCGGATGGGTGCATAGCGGTTTACCATAAATGTTTAGAGTTCGGCCTTCGCTTTCCCCTCCATCCTGCTTTAGAGGAGATCTTCAGGCGCATGAACGTCGCCGTTGCCCAGCTGACAGCCACAGCTGTCAGGGCGCTGATCTCATATGTCTGGACCTGTCTCTTTCACCGCATGGAGCCTTCTATCGACGCCCTGCGATTTATGGTGGGATTACAGATGGTTTCTTCTGGGAGTACGGGCTCCCCTGGTTATTGGTCCCTCTTGAGGCAGAAGGGACATTGTTTGGTGTGGCCTGGTATGGACAGCTTGAGGGATTGGAAGAACAACTTCCTTTACATACACAGCACCCATGGGTGGAAGATTCCTCGTCACTTCAGGAATCATGTCCACACCAGGATGGAGACCCCTGAGGAGTATCACCCTGGCGTGGGTGGAAAGGCCTTGGAGGTTAAGTTAAGTGAGAAGGAGAAAGAGTTGACGGCCTACTTTGCAGGCCATACTAACAAGTACGGAGTGTATGGCCCCACCTTATGGCTCCCTCATGCGGAGCTTATAGCGACTGATAATTATTTGACCCGGTTGGGCATGAATCCGGGTCTAGACAAAGGTAGTTCAGGAGCGCTGGTGATTCCTTCTTACTCTTTATTATTTTGAAAATGCCTTGACAGCCTGTTTGTTTGTCTTGCAGCTCTTGCCACTTTTATCTGGAAAAAGGGGGAGGTGAGGCGCCTGGGCCTGGACGAGCACCTCTCTGTTATCCAAAGCCGCCCTTCTCTTCCCCCTGGTTTCAAGAGAGGCGAAAAGAATCTGATGAAGCATTTGAAGGGCCTGTCATTCAGTAGGCCAAGGCTTCCCCCTCCTCCTCGAGTTACGCCCGCCAAGACGGCGGTTTCTGAGGCTACCCCCTCGCCAGCTGCGAGGGCGATTGCTTTTGAGGCTACCCATTCGCCTATTGGCAGACAAGAGGGCCCTTCAGCAGGGATTCAGATTCCCTCGCAGCCGCGGGCTGCAGGCTCCGAGGAGACCGGGGAGAGTACCCCTCGGTCACTGATCAGAAAGAGGAGTCGGGAGGCCCCTAACGTTGACCAGGTGGTGGATTTGGAGACTGCCACGCCTGAACCCAAGCGTTTTGCTCCGGAGATCCCCGCCACCCTTTTATCTGAGGAGAACGTTGAGTTCCACTACAATGCGGGTGACAGCCAGGATATTTCTGCCCTTCTTTCCGACTCAGGGGCGGTTTTAACTGACCATCTTCTCAAGACTGTCAAGTCCGCTGCCAGTCAAGTGACCCAGTGTATTAAGCGCACCTCCCGAATTATGCAGGCTTCCGCGGAGCTGGCTGCCCTTGGTCGCCTGAGTGACGAGGAACTAGCCAACCCAGACCGCCTTTCTGCAGTTGAAAGGGACGTTGCTCTTATTGCCAGCCTGAAGGATCAGCTGGCGAAAAAGGAGATTGAGCTAGAAGAGGCCAGGGGTCGGGCTATCCACTGGAAGTCTGAAAGCGAGAAGGCTACACGGGAGGTGTCTCGCCTGGGAGAGGAGTCCAAGAAAGCACAGCAGGCCTTTGCTGAACTGGAGCGGGCCAGAAAGGCTTTGGCTGAGCTGGACCATGCTAAGAAGAGCGTTGTTGACCTAGGTGAGCGCCTTTCTAAGGCAAACTCTGATCTGCAGACGGCCCTTGGCGATTTGGCGGCGAAGACCGAGGATCTGGCGACGAAGACCGAGGGCTGGGAGAAAGAGAAGGGTGAGATTCTCCAGGAGGTGGAAGTGGCGGTGTCGGCGGGCTTTGTTAATGGTGCTAACTCCTGCCTGAAGGTTGTGATGGAAGCTGTCAGGGAGATGTTCCCGGGTTTTGACGAAGATGCTTTCCGGGCCCTTTACACAGCTAAGGATGAAGCTCAAATGCGTAGGCTGTCTGAGGGAGACGCTTCCGGTCCAGACACTCCCCCTGCTTAACATGGAGGGCAGTCTTCCTCAGAGGGCTCTTGCTCGTCTCCTGCTGCGCCTGTGCTAACGCTTTAACTTCTTTGCCTTTTTGCGCGCCGAGCCCTTTGGTGGCCGGCTGCCATACCCCTGGTTGTAACTATTTGTCTTGGAAACTTTGAAAACTTGTCTTGTATTTCCTCGACGCTACTTTTTCTTTTATATGTGAATTTTCTGTTTTTCTTTCGTGTATTTTGATTCTTCATGAGTTTGATTTGCAACCCGCCCGCCTGTAGGTAGGAGGGTTTTTGTTTGCTTGGCCTGTCCCTGGTTTTTGTTTAAAATCTAGGGAGCCTGCCCCCTGCCTGCCTAGTGGTAGGAAGGGAGATTCCTCAGCGTTTTTTATACAAGGTTGGGGGGCCTGCCCCCAGTTCTTGTAGGTATGGCCTGCTCCTGGCTTTTCGTTCAAAGTCCAGGGGGCCTGCCCCCTGCCTGCCCAGAGGTAAGCAGGGTAGCTTTTTGTGTTTTTTATACAAGGTTGGGGGGCCTGCCCTCAGTCCTTGTTGGTATGGCCTGCTCCTGGCTTTTCGTTCAAAGTCCAGGGGGCCTGCCCCCTGCCTGCCCAGAGGTAAGCAGGGTAGCTTTTTGCGTTTTTTATACAAGGTTGGGGGGCCTGCCCCCAGTCCTTGTTGGTATGGCCTGCTCCTGGCTTTTCGTTCAAAGTCCAGGGGGCCTGCCCCCTGCCTGCCCAGAGGTAAGCAGGGTAGCTTTTTGTGTTTTTTATACAAGGTTGGGGGGCCTGCCCCCAGTCCTTGTTGGTATGGCCTGCTCCTGGCTTTTCGTTCAAAGTCCAGGGGGCCTGCCCCCTGCCTGCCCAGAGGTAAGCAGGGTAGCTTTTGGCGTTTTTTATACAAGGTTGGGGGGCCTGCCCCCCAGTCCTTGTTGGTATGGCCTGCCCCCTGCCTGCCCAGAGGTAGGCAGGGTAGCTTTCTTTGGTTTGCGTTGGGGGGTTAACTTTTCCCAATTTTGGCAACAGGGGGGCCTCCCCCTATTGCCCCCTGCTCGTTTGTGTGTGAAAGACGCGAGTGTGAACAGGCAACGAGTATAAATCTGCATTTTCTCATCTCTTAAAATTTTTTCTTGACATAGGGGTGGTCGGAGCCGTCGACATTTCTGATCGTCCTCCGCCTTTTTACTCTAGTAAAAGTGAAAATTGCCTACACTCTTGCTTAGACGTAATATTTCTTTAGTGTATCTGCATTCCAATGAGCGCCCAGCTCTTGTCCCTCCAGATTGGCTATCCTGTACGTGCCTGGACCCAAAACCTGAGTTATTTGGTATGGGCCCTCCCAGTTGGCGCTTAGCTTCCCATGCTCTCTTGATTTTCCGATCGCCTGTGTTTTTCTCAGAACTAATTCGCCCACCTGGAAGCTCCTCTGTCGGACTTTGCTATTGAAAACTTTCCTCATTCGCTGCTGGTAGGCAGCGATATTGGTACTGGCTTCCTCTCTTAGCTCATTTACCAGGTCTAGGGCCTCAACCATTGCGGCTTCATTCTCAGCCTGGTTGTACTGCAGGGAACGTAGAGAGGGAATCCTTGTCTCAATTGGCAATAAAGCCTCCGCTCCATATACTAGGCCAAATGGGGTCTGGCCTGTAGACTCCTTTCTGGTCGTTCTGATGGACCAGAGTATACTGGGGAGTTCATCAGCCCACCTGCCTTTGCAGTCATCCACCATTTTCTTCAGGCCGTTCAGAATTTGTTTGTTGGCTGCTTCCGCCTGTCCATTGGTTTGAGGATGGCAGACGGCTGAGTAGGCGACCAAGATGTTGTGGCCTTCCAGCCAGTTTCTTAGTGGGTCATTATCGAACTGCCTTCCGTGGTCAAATACCAGCATTTTTGGTACACCGAACCGGGTGATGACATTTCGCCAGATCACCTTCCTGACTGCCGGCTCAGTGATGTTAGGTACTGCTTCAGCCTCCACCCATTTGGTGAAGTAGTCTATGGCGACAATTAAGAATTTTCTGCCCCCTGTGGCCACCGTGAAGGGTCCTAGGATGTCCATCCCCCATTGAGCAAAAGGGATGGGAGATAGGATTGGCCTGAGTTCCTGAGCTGGGGCATGGATCGATGGGGCAAAAAGTTGGCATTTTCTGCATTTCTGGGTCAGGCTCTTGGCATCTGCCAGCATGGTAGGCCAGTAATAGCCTGCCCTGAGGGCCTTGTGGGCCAGCGACCTCCCGCCAATGTGATGCCCACAAATCCCTGAGTGGATATCATCCAATACTTCAACGGCCTGATCCGCACGTAGGCATTTAAGCAAGGGGTAAGTAAAAGATTTTTTGTAGAGTTCTCCATTAATGAATATGAACCAGGCTACTTTAGCCTGTATCTTCCTTTTTTGTAGCGAGTCTGACGGTAAGATACCGTGCCTCTTGTACTGGACGAGAGGGGTCATCCAGCTTTCCAGCTCTTCTTCCACGGCACTAATCGTTTGACAGGGTTCAGTAGACTTCTCGTGTAAAACGTCGACCCATACGGATCTTCGGATGTCCTGCAGACTGGAGCTTGCCAGTTTTGACAGGGCATCTGCTCTGTTGTTCTGGGATCGGGGAATTTGTTTGACCTCATATGATTTTAGGCCGGACAATTCTCCCTTTACCATCTCTAGGTATGCGGCCATTGCTTGGTCTCTTGCCTCGTATTCTCCATTGATTTGGTTGGCGATGAGCTGGGAGTCTGTTGCTAAAACAATTCGTTCCGCCCCTGTGGCTTTAGCCAGCCTGACGCCTGCAAGTACTGCTTCATACTCTGCTTCATTGTTTGATGCTGGGAAAACGAATCTGAGAGCATGCTCAAAGTCGGTCCCTTCTGGGCTGGTTAATACGACGCCTGCGCCTGCGCCGTTGGCCGTTGAGGACCCATCAGTGTATACGACCCATTCTTGGGCGGGGGCTTCCTCTTCCCCTGAGTGGGAGCACTCAGCCAAAAAGTCTGCCAGAGCTTGGGCTTTGATGGCTGTTCTCGGCTGGTAAGAGATACCTAGCCCACTCAGCTCAATTGCCCATTTCAACAGTCTTCCCGATTTTTCGAATTTTTCCAACACCTTTTCCAGGGGTTGGTCGGTGAGGACTATGACTGGATGCGCGTCAAAATAAGGTCTGAGCTTCCTGGCTGCAATTATGACCGCGTAGGCGGCTTTTTCAACCATCGGATAATTCTTCTCAGCTGCCCCCAGCGCATGACTCACAAAGTATATAGGTTGCTGGGTGCCTGCCTCTTCCCGTAGGATGACCGCGCTGACAGTTATATTAGTTACTGCAATGTAGAGGAAGAGTTTCTCTCCTGCTACTGGTCTTGCCAGGGTAGGGAGCCTCTTAAGATGGTCCTTCAGTTGCTCGAAGGCCTCTTTCTGCTCGCTTTCCCATTTGAACTGTTTGTTTCCTTTCAGAATTTTGAAAAAAGGAGTGGCTCTGTCTGCTGATCGGGCTATGAATCGTGCCAAGGCGGCCATTCGTCCCGTCAGGCGCTGGATGTCCCTGATGGTCTTGGGCTCAGGGAGGTTTAGAACTGCCTGAATTTTTTCAGGGTTGGCATCTATACCCCGAGAACTGACCAAGAATCCTAGGAATTTTCCGGAGCGTACTCCAAACGTGCATTTTTTCGAATTTAGTTTCATTTTGTAAGCGCGCAGGGAATTGAAGGTTTCCTGCAAGTCTGTCAGGTGCTCCCTGTCTTCCCTGCTTTTTACGATGGCATCATCAACGTAAGCCTCAATGTTTCTGCCTTTTTGTTTTTCAAACACTTTGTCAACCAGACGCTGGTACGTAGCTCCCGCATTTTTGAGCCCGAAGGGCATCATCTTATACATGTAAGTGCCCGAACTAGTGATGAACGCACACTTCACCCTGTCTGGCTGCCACAAGTACACTTGGTGGTAGCCTGAAAAGGCGTCTAAGAAGCTTAGCATGGTGTAGCCACTGGTGGCGTCTACCAATTGATCGATCCGAGGGAGCGGGTAGCAGTCTTTCGGGCAGGCTTTGTTGAGGTTCGTAAAGTCGACGCACATTCTCCATGCTCCAGACGACTTTTTGACCATGACAACATTTGCCAGCCATTCTGGGTAGTCGCAGACTTCAATGAAGTCTGCTTTCAAGAGTTTGTCGATTTCTTCCTTGATTGCTGCGTCTTTTTCTGCAGACATGTTTCGTTTCTTTTGCTTTACAGGGCGAGCATCCATGCTTACGTTCAGCTTGTGAACGATGCATGAGGGATCAACGCCGGGCATCTCGTCTGCAGAATAGGCAAACACGTCTTTGTTTTTTCTCAGAAGTTTGACCAGTTCGGCCTGATAGGATTCCTCCAAACCTGTTCCTACCAGGACCTGTCTTCCTGGTTCTAAGTCTACCAGCATGCTTTCGCCTCCTGGTTCCAGGCGGTCGGGCGTCGGGTGCTCGACTGGGACTTCGCCTTCCCTGCAGGGGGAACTGTCAGCTTTTCTTTTTCCTTTTCTGTCCCTCTCGTGCTCTTGTAGGGCCACGGAGTAGCATTGTCTGGCTGACTCCTGGTCCCCACGTATCTTTCCTTCCAGCCCGAAGTCCGTGACATACGCAATGGTGAGAGCTCTGATGGAGATTGCGGCCTCGATTTCATCCAGCGTGGCCCTGCCGATCAGGGCATTATAGGCAGACCTTGCATCCACAACAACAAAGGTTGCCCTGACATTCCGGGCTGCGGAACCTTCCCCGAAGGTTACAGGCAAGTCGATGACGCCCATGGGCAGTACGCCGGCCCCACTGAATCCGTACAGGGATCCGGGAGCAGGCCGTAGATGCCTTTTTTCCAGGCCCATTTTTTCGAAAGCATCCTTGTATAAAAGATTTGTATATGCGCCTGTATCTACCATACATCTTCGCACAATGTGGTTGCTGATTTCTAGGGACAGCACCAGAGGATCACTGTGCGGATATATCACCCGTCCTGCATCATCAGGGGTGATACTTAGTGTCACTCCCTTTGGGCTCCCTTCTCTCTCAGCGTAGCAGATCTGGTTTCTCAGCTCGCGCATTTGCCTTTTTTGACTTCTTCGACTGAGCTGGCCCTCAGTGCCCCCTGAAATCACGTGGATTACCATCCGGTTCTGCACTGACCCTTCGGGTTTTTCAGGCACTTCTTTCTGAGACTTGTTTTTAGCTGCGTAGTTGGCCAACCATCCGTTCCTGATTAATTTCTCAATTTCATCTTTCAGGTGACGGCACTCTTCGGTGGTGTGGCCAATGCAGTCGTGGAAAGTGCAGAATTTCTTTGGGTCGCCTTTTGGGCTGCGAGGTTTGCTTGGACGGTTCCATTTGGCAGTTTCTTTTTCTAGTTCGAAGATTTCCGCCCTGGATTTGTTCAGAGCGGTGTAACTATCGAATCTGGGTTGGTAGACTGGGCGTTCTTTCTTGGAAGTGTCTCCTTCTTCTTTCTGCTTTCCTGGTTCACCTCTGCCCCTTCCACCCTGCGGTCCCCCTTGAGGCTTTGTTTGGCCTGCAGGGGTGTCCGCCAGGCCGTGGAACTCCTCCTGCAGAATGAACCCCTCAGCAATCTTCCTGGCCATGGCCAAGGTTTCGGGCTGGGCCCTGATCATCTGGTTTTTCATTTCCCCTGGAAGTAGGGAGATTGTCAGGGCGTAGGCGGCGGTGGAATCGTCGATCTCCCTAACCTGCTGGTAGGATAGATCGAATCTTCTCATGTATTCTCTCACACTCTCACCCTTCTTTTGTTTCAGGGTCATGAGATCGAAACGAGTAAGTCGTCTTCTCTTATTTCCGGCATACTGTTCAAGGAAAATTTCAGCCAGCTCTATGAAGAATCTGATTGACCCCTGGCGGAGATCTCTGAACCACCCCTGCGCAAGTCCCACCAGGGTGGTAGGGAAAACTTTGCACCAGATGGCATCATCTACATCATACATGCCCATGTGGCTCTCAAAGGCTGCCAGGTGGTCCTCAGGGTCCGTCGTCCCGTCAAATTTGATGGTGGGCATTTTGATTTTTGGAATGGGGTACTCTTGTACCTCAGGATGCAACGGGGTTTTGGTAGGCCTGCCTACCAGTCGTGACCTGCTTTCCCCAGACTGGTTACCATGAGATTCCCATTGTTTATGGGTTGGTTTCCTCGTACTGGGGGAGCGGTGCCTCGGCGGCGGCCTGCTAGCTGCTTCATCCTCTGTTCCCGAGGAGGTCTGTCTGGGCCTCTTCCTCTGGGAGTGGCAGAGGTTTTCACCCTGATGGTACCTGGACTCGAGCGGTTGCCCTCGGTTGAGTCTGGATTGCAAGCTTTGGGATAAGCCAGGGGCTGACTGTTCCTTGGCTGCAGGTGTTAGCCTGGAGAAAACTCCGCCTGGCCTTTCCCCTAAGCGTTTTGACATGGGCTCCCTGGGCCTCATGCGCTCCTGTAATCCTTGAGATAAGCCTCCCTGCCCTCCAGACGCTGATTCTGTCGTGTGAATAGAGAACGCCTGCTGGACAGGTGGTTCTGGTTTGTCAGTGGTAATGCGCCTCTGCACATGCGTATACACTTGGGCTGTTCTTCTCGCTTTTCTCTGAGCGTTTCTGGCGGCGGTCCGCCTCGTGCCCCCGGCCTCGTCCCTGCTGACTGGGGACGGTTGCCTAGGAGCCGATGCGACCCTGCCTACCAAGTCCTCAGGTGTGAATTCCTGATCTAGCATCGCAGAGAAGAACGCGGCTGCCTGCGCCATCTGAGCTGGGGTCAGGTTGAGAGCACGTCCAGGGCGTGCCCCCAGCTCGGGTGTCGCAGCAGCGTTAGATCTACCGAGAGGATTGGTTCCCTCTACCCCAAGGATTGTGGCAGGAGGGACCCTCTCCGACAGCGGCATTCCGTACAGGGGGGTCACCGGAGGGACCGTCGGACCCGCTCCTGCACTGTCATCGACAATTTCTGGCATGATTGTGTTTAATTTTGTGGTTATGAGTGGTTGATTTTAGTGGGTAACTCGTGAGCACAACCGTAAGTTCCCCACAGACGGCGCCAAATTGTTCCGGTTACGGAAACGGTTCTCCCGGCTTAGAATCCGGGTAATGTGATTGAATCGGTAACGGATAACTAGTCGCTTGATTCCCTTGATCCCCCCTTCCTCTCACTCCTGAAATCGGACTTTCCCGGCGGAAAACGGCCTGCTCCCTGCACAATGAACGCACAGGGCCTCGGAGGTTGTCCGAGGAAACCCTCTCCGATGCCTAAGTCAGTCCGTGAAATGCCTTAACGAACCTAGCTCGTGAGGAACTAGGCGGCGTTTTTTGGAGTAAGAGTCTAGAGAGAGAAAAATCCAACCCCCCTCATGTGGGAAATGGGGAGGTATTTATACCTTCCCACAAGAGAGAGAAGAGAAAGAGGAATGGTTGGATGGGAAAGTGACAAGTGGCGGCTTCCCATCCATCCATTCCCAATTACCTTAGGCGAAATGACGAGAGGGCCCCTGGGGATCCTGGCCCTGTCGGCCAGGGATTTCCCCAGGGCAGGCAGTCTCCAAGTAGGGGACTGCCAAGCTCTGACAGGCTGCATCGGCCTGCGCTCTCGGCGGCTGACGGCCAACCTTTAGCGTTTTCATGTTTTGTTCTCGGTCCTTGCCGGGGGTTGGTCTTTCGACTCTCCGACAGGAATCGTCCCGGGGCCTGCATAGCAGGCAGTTGATTGTCAGGCGACCCACCCCCAATCAGTAACTAAATTATAGAATGACATATATATCATTCTACCCACAGTACAAAATGGAACCGACATCGACCCATCTAAGTATAAAAGTGGGTTCGACCCAACCTAACTAAATTATAAAGGTGTGACTGACCAGACTTACTAAATAATAAAAGTGGGACCGACCCGACTTACTAATTTAAACCACACTAAAAACAGTAGCCTACACCGACGACGAGAATGGTAATGACCTGACAACGACAACCCTGAAACAACCATCTTATGACACAACACAACAACAATAAAAGTACAAGACGGACATAAGTAGCACAACTCCATGCACAACTCCACAACAGCAACCACGTCTACCCATAACAACAAAAAACCACACGACGACGACAAGACCAGGCTAATACAACAACAACAAGTACCAACAACAACACGACCACAATAACGACACAGAAATAGAACAATTCGACACAACACTATGAACACCACCCCGACATTACAATTCCCAACCACTACTAATTCGACATTAAAATTGAACTACAATCGCTAGGACGAGGAGGACGATGTACACATACCTATTAACGGCCCGACTTGACTTCTTTCTCTCCCCTTCTCTTGTTTGCCGCGCGACGATGTTCGGGGATATGGGGGTTGATGTGGGTTAGAGAACGACGGGTAGGCTATTGATAGGTTTATGAGGTGTAGGAGTTTAAAGGGGTGCGGGTGGGTTTGCATTATAATGGGAGATATTAGTTTATAAGTTAGGTTTACATAACCTACTAAGCTACTCCACTTCTTTATTATTATTATCATTGCTATTATATTGTTATTATTACTGAGGCCCATAATAGTTGGGCTTATGAACGGGTTGGAACACTGAGGCTTACATGACTTAACTCAGATTTGACTTCTATAGATATTATGGGTATTACAATCTACCCTCCTTATAAGGAACTTTGTCCCGAAGTTCAACACTCACATAACGTAATCAAACACACCCAACCTCGCCATTAACGATAACCTTTGTTAATATGGTGTTCGTAACTAACATTACCGAGAGTAAGCGGACCGGGATATGACAATCTACCCTCCTTATAAGGAACTTCGTCCCGAAGTTCAGGATCCCACCAATAACGACACCTCTCGACTAACCGACACCTCGCACCATACACCCTTAATCGAATACATCACATGACTCTTCCCATAACTAGCCGTTGTTTCCGCATCACATACTATCGTACTACTGACTAAATGTACACACATTTATTACTAACGACAACCATTCCAACTTATTACCGGGTGACTGACACAATCACTAAACACACATCATAGGGAGCAATGAGGTATGACATCCTACCCTCGTTATAAGAAACTTCGCCTCGAAGTTCACTAATCTTAGTCTCGCTCTACCCAATACCTCTAGTATCTTACGACATGTTCTTGACATTAACGAGATCAATCTATTCTTGATCTTATTATATAACACGTTATTAAATTATCATAGAACACTATATGTTTTTCTAACGAATGTACTTGTAACTACTGACCAAGGATCTGACCAGGGGTTAGTAAGTTGGTAATATCTACAATCAACTCATGCGATTCGTCATAAAGATTTTCAATACGCTTCTCATATACATAACATCACTTTGTCATTACACGACCTCCATTCTTTTGGCATCAAGCCTAAGACAACAGCTTATTCATGTTTCAGCTAGATTTCCCAATTTACTCACCCTTCAACTGATCGCGAGGGGTTCTATTCCCGCATTAATCCAAATTTCACAACACAAATTCTGTTTACTAACAAGTGCCGACATCACTACTTAGATTGTTCTCATAGTTCGACATAAATACCAACAAATTATTTGTATACTCATTCTCATATGTCATACGTCACATAATTTAAGCTAAACAGACTGCTTGTTAGTACCACTGTGTTTATACCTTTTATACTTGTCATGACTCGATTCACATGCTAGCATGCCACACGTAATACACTTCTAACATTACATAATTGCGTAAACTCCCACTCTGAGACACTCTTACATATATGGACACCACGATTATCACGCAAGTAAAACAGTTAGTTCACACAAAGACGATTTGCGCACAGTCAGGGCCTAATACCCTGTGACATTTTTTTTTTGAATTCGTGGTCGTTATGTCACTACCCGGTATTATTACCCGACATCATGACATTGAAATGTATGTGATGACACGACGAATTCACGATTATACCCTGAAGCCCAAAAACTATTTCAGGTGACGGTATCATTAAACTTAAACTTCGTGATACAGAGCTCAATTCACATTATATAGTTAGTCTGAAGAACCATTCAAACATGAAAGTACGTATGTCTTCTTTCAATTTTGTTGCTACTACTTTATTATGTATTTATTTGACCATTTACGGTTCAATAATCTAGATCCTTGTACCATCATTATATCTGTTATCCTTCCCTTACTCTTGTTTATACAGTTAGACTCGTTCATAACCATTATTGCGACATTCTAACCAGTGATTTAAACGACTAAGTATTCTCATGACATCCCCTCGTTATATTACACGACTAGATTTTGAAATTAAGACACGCACTCCCAATCTATATTATGATAACTCGTTGACACAGTTGTATGTTAACATAATCATACTCACATGCATACACATGTATACTGAGAGAACAGATAAGAAGGCAAGATAATCATCACGGTAAGAGAATAACACCACTGGACACTCTCAGATAACCACGTTAACAATTTCAAACCTTGAGACGATTCGCAAGTGACATTTATTCCTCGTAATTGCAACAACCGACCAGATAGTTCATTTATAATGTTTGCATTAGTTTTAAATTTAGAAACTAGCAATGACTTAAAACCAACAATCACTCCACAGACATTATATAAAAAATTTATTCTTCGAGGCATACATTACTCATTGACCAATACGTAAGGACGGGAAACTCATTAGGGATGTAAAAAAAAACAACATTTGTCTTGTTCACCAAACATGCCAAAATTCTTTACATTATTACGACCGAATATGAAAATCGATGTCATGTTTAACTGTATATAAATTGAGTACTCAGTTCGTTGTATGATGATTTGATCTTTTCTAACTTCTTATTGGGACGACTCTCACTTATTGGATACATGCACCGATGTTCTTTATCACATAAGCGACTTATGACCATGACAAATTTATCAGACAATAACACATCTAATTCGTAAGATCCACGTTAAGGCAATTATGCAACACGAACCAGTATAACCTCTCATGACTCGAATTTACTTCGAATTCACCATTAACATATAAGTCTAACTCTATTACACCATACGATAAGATAGACACTTTCAAATTAGTGTATTCACCTGAACAGGAGGAAACAATGACCATTTAGTGGACTTATCTAAACACGTCTTAAGAACATTGTCGTCATGATAGAAAAATTATAATTAAATCGTTATAACACAAAACAATATAAAATTAGTGGACTTAGACTTTCAAGACAGTCTTGTACAACTATTCAGTTAAATCCAATTTCAAATTCCAAACATAACAGTGATTTGCAGAATCATTTTTCTGAACTGACAAATTTTGACCTTAAAAATGCTTCGCTTGATCAAACGAGTTTCAAATCATATTTTCGAGCAAACCAAGTTCCAACATTATCCAATTCAAACTCTTCAAAGTGATCCCGATAAAAGTCCCAATGATAATTTAATCTCTAAGTAAGGTTTATAATGAAAAACTTGACCACCAACAAATAGGTTGAAGTACTTGAATTTAGATCTCGAAATTTTGCAGTAAAGAACTAAACTTAAAATAAACATGAGTCTCTTTTCAAACTTTTGTGAAATAGGCACTATAACAGGTGGAATAATTCAGTAACACATTGTTCCTATTAATGAAGGCGTTTTAAGTTGTCCTGTCATTATCTCGACACGTTTAGGAAGCATGCTTGTTTAGTCCATCAAAACAGAACTCAGTAAACACATTATTAAAGTTAGATGAAGTCCTGTAAATGTGTATGTCAGTAACTCAACACGGGTTGCTATAAATACTCATTTAAACCATCAAGAATAGAAATCAATAACAAGGTACGACTCGGAATCTATCCAATTGACATGGAAACATATAAACTCGAAACAAAACACAAATGTCCAAGTGTCTTTGACAAAAATTCACATTAATGAATATGACACTACAGATATATCATTTAAATAACACATACTCAAGTTCAATTAATAAACAGAATTTGATTTCACACTTTATGTTATCAATCACATTGTATTAACCAGAGTGAAATAGAAGCGACGCATTTATATATACATTGTTGCTCTCTATAATACAAACAGTTCGACATAATTCCAGTTACAACATACGCTTTCTAGAACCGATAATAGTCAAGTTCATTTACGCCATTACGAGAGAAAGATGAGAACCAATAAAGAACACTCAAATCGATATAAAGCAAGTAACTCACATTAACTCAAAAGGGACTTCAAGTATTCTTACATTGTTCGACTATTAGTCTCATTAACTCGTACTTGATTCACATGCGACAAAGCTTCATTAATACGTCCCGACACCATTAAACTCCTAGATATCGATCCTAGTTAACATGAAGGCAACTTGTACATTACATTGGCAGGGAAACATATAATAATTGAAGCAGAATGTACTTTTGAATAGTATTTCCATCACGAAACACTTAAACCACGTAATTTATTGACCCTCTTGACATATTACGATACCCGTACGTACCATCAACAGATACATCCTCCTTCCAAGTAATGCGATGCAGCCTTATTATACTAATTTTAGGAGATAGACACAGGATACCACCGAATCAACTAATTAAAACCATTTATCACTAAAACACTACGAGTAGTAGTGTACTCAATGTTACTACCATCTCTAGTTATGACCCTTCCTTCATTCACGGACCATCGACTCTCATCCTAACTTTACGTACTGTAACATATAGCTCATAGGGCCTCGTACTAATTATTATAGCACGCTAACACCGTAACTACGTACTACCCATACCTTAGCTTAAACAATTCACGACATCACATATGTCAAACAGCACAACCAGTTATCACAGACAATCATCACAAGACATTCATTGCATCACAGCGTATCCCTTCCTAGAATATATACCCATCTCATCCTCACACGTGGTTACCGGGTCAAGACCAGGAGGGCCGGAGGTGGTATAAGGACGTCTCCTCAACCGAATTTTGGACGGGCTCCTGATGATCTATCACCGGGGTTCATTTTATTTACCTAGGTCCATTTATTTTAGGCTCCAAAATCGTTCGCTCTGATACCACTTTGTAACACCCCCATTTACTCAGAAGCCTTATCAAGACATTTCCATGTAAATAAAGGTGTTACCATCTCGGTATTACCCGAGGTAGTAGTCCATTACAATACAATTCCGAAACCAACCATTTAAAACTAAATAATGAATTATTACAATCTCGTATCTACAGAACACGGTTACACAACTACAGCAATGGAAGCACAACTAATATGACTGCAACCTATAAACGTGGTCAGTGACAGCGCAGACCCACCCCGTACAGTCAACCAGAATAAAATCATCACACATCATCAACCTACACACTAGCACTGCTCCCCAAAAGATCAGAAATGTCAATTGGATCGTCGCAGGTCCCCAATAAAATAGGGTGACAATTTAAACAGATAATACGGTTAGAACATGCATGCTAACAACATAACTCAAGTACTAGATATAAAACATTCAGTCACAACTGTTTTGGTACCATCATCGGTACCAATCCTCAATATCATCTCCACATTCTCAGTACCATCACGATACCAATCAATAATCTCATCTCGACATTCAGTACCATCACGGTACCAATCAATAATCTCATCTCAACTCTTCTGGCAGGGCTCTTCTGGCAGGCCCTTTCATTCCGAGTGTGCACACCCCCCGCAGGTTCAACAACTCGCGAGGAGAAATCAGGGAGGGGACCGTGATCAAGGGCCCCGGCTAGGTCTAAAGCTAGCCTCACCAACTCCAATATATCAATATTCATCAATCATTCCACCATCATCATTATTCAACATCTCGTTCTCATTATCACGATATCACATCGTACTCGTAGCTCATACATGCATCATAATATTAACGTATTCTAAGTAAGGAAAACCTTACCTAATTAACAGGTCACCACCGGGCCGGTAGTACAGATCACCACGGAAACTCTACGAAGTCCGATCCTAGTAAAATATTATATATTTAAATGAATATATCCTAACGTAACTAAATTATAGAATGACATATATATCGTTCTACCCACAGTACAAAATGGAACCGACATCGACCCATCTAAGTATAAAAGTGGGTTCGACCCAACCTAACTAAATTATAAAGGTGTGACTGACCAGACTTACTAAATAATAAAAGTGGGACCGACCCGACTTACTAATTTAAACCACACTAAAAACAGTAGCCTACACCGACGACGAGAATGGTAATGACCTGACAACGGCAACCCTGAACCAACCATCTTACGACACAACACAACAACAATAAAAGTACAAGACGGACATAAGTAGCACAACTCCATGCACAACCCCACAACAGCAACCACGTCTACCCATAACAATAAAAAACCACACGACGACGGCGACAAGACCAGGCTAATACAAGAACAACAGGTACCAACAACAACACGACCACAATAACGACACGGAAATAGAACAATTCGACACAACACTACGAACACCACCCCGACATTACAATTCCCAACCACTACTAATTCGACATTAAAATTGAACTACAATCGCTAGGACGAGGAGGACGATGTACACATACCTATTAACGGCCCGACTTGACTTCTTTCTCTCCCCTTCTCTTGTTTGCCGCGCGAGGATGTTCGGGGATATGGGGGTTGATGTGGGTTAGAGAACAGCGGGTAGGCTGTTGATAGGTTTATGAGGTGTAGGAGTTTAAAGGGGTGCGGGTGGGTTTGCATTATAATGGGAGATATTAGTTTATGAGTTAGGTTTACATAACCTACTAAGCTACTCCACTTCTTTATTATTATTATCATTGCTATTATATTGTTATTATTACTGAGGCCCATAATAGTTGGGCTTGTGAACGGGTTGGAACACTCAGGTTTACATGACTTAACTCAGATTTGACTTCTATAGATATTATGGGTATTACAATCTACCCTCCTTATAAGGAACTTTGTCCCGAAGTTCAACACTCACATAACGTAATCAAACACACCCAACCTCGCCATTAACGATCACCTTTGTTAATATGGTGTTCGTAACTAACATTACCGAGAGTAAGCGGACCGGGATATGACACCCGAGATCCGATAATCAAAGAATCCGAGTCTATCAATGTGGGAACCACTTTAGAGCCCCAGATGCTTAAGTTGGGCCTATCCTTAGATCCCGAGGAAAGGAAACAATTCACAGACCTCCTCCAGGAATTCAAGGACGTCTTCGCATGGTCCTACAAGGACATGCCGGGAATAGATCGGGAAATAGCTGAACACCTAATACCCATCAAAGATGGGTGCAAACCGGTAAAACAGAAACTCCGAAGAATGAGGCCCGAATGGTCTCTCAAAGTCAAAGAAGAAGTCGACAAGCAATTCAAAGCGGGTTTTATACAAGTGTCTGAATATCCAGACTGGGTCACAAACATCGTGCCGGTACCCAAGAAGGACGGCAAGGTGCGGGTATGTGTGGATTTCCGAGACCTTAACAAGGCCAGCCCAAAAGACGATTTTCCGTTACCACACATCGACATATTGGTGGATAACACGGCCGATCATGCCCTTCTATCATTCATGGACGGGTATGCCGGATACAATCAAATCAAAATGGCAGAAGAAGACATGAGTAAGACCACATTCATTACACCTTGGGGTACTTACTGTTACACCGTTATGCCATTAGGGCTCATCAATAACGGAGCCACCTATCAACGAACTGCCACTACTTTATTGCATGACATGATGCATAAGGAAGTGGAGGTTTATGTGGACGGTATGATTGTGAAGTCCAAAGACCGAAGCGGGCACATTGCGGCCTAAAGGAAAATCTTTACCCGACTGAGCAAATACAATATGAGGCTGAACCCTCAAAAGTGTAGCTTCGGGGTAACATCAGGCAAATTACTGGGCCATATCGTTAGCCAACGCGGCATCGAGGTCGACCCAGCTAAAATCAAAGCCATCACCGGGATGCATCCACCCAAAATCGAAAAAGAAATAAGGGGGTTTCTCGGGAAAGTTCAATATATCAGCCTATTCATTTAAAAGCTAACCATGGTATGTGAGCCCATTTTCAAAAAACTGAAGATCGGAGAACGGGTATTATGGGACGACAAATGTCAAACAGCTTTCGATAAAATCAAGGAAATCCTGTCTGCACCGCCAGTATTAATGTCACCTCAACCTGGTCTACCTTTATCGTTATACCTAACAACGACCGAGACAGCCATGGGGGCTATTCTGGCCCAAACAGTCGATTCTGAAGAACGGGCTATTTACTACATCAGTAAAAAGTTCCTATAATACGAATGCAAGTATACAATGCTCGAGAAAACGTGCCTAGATTAGGTTTGGGCCACTAAAAAGTTCCGACATTACATGCTTAGTCGCGTGGTACATGTGTTATCCAAAATGGATCATATCAAGTACCTGTTCGAGAAGTCCATCCTCAATGGCAGGATGTCCAGATGGACTTTGATGCTCGCAGAGTTTGACCTCAAATTTGTGCCATTAAAAGCCATCAAAGGCCGGGTAGTGGCAGAATTCCTTGCCGACAGTCCGATATCTGAAGAGGGACACACCGATACTTGGGCCTTTCCTGATGAAGACATATTCCATACCGATACCGAAACATGGGATTTGTATTTTGACGGGGCATCCAATTTCCGAGGATTTAGGGTCGGAATTCTGTTAATCTCACCACAAGGGGGGCACACCCCGTTATCCATCAAATTGGAGTTTGACATGACCAACAACGCAGCCGTATATGAAGCATGCATTCACGGGTTGCAAGCCACCGCCGATTTAGGGGTAACAAACCTCCGGGTCCACGGTGACTCATCGCTGGTCTTTAATCAAGCGCTCCAAAAATGGAAAACTCAGAATGCCAATCTCGTGGCTTATCAAGCACGAATAAGGGTCCTAGAGAAACAATTCCAGAAGGTGGAATATATCTACCTGTCCCGGGAAGAAAACCAATTCGCAGATGCGCTTTCCAAATTAGCATCTTTACTAAATATCCCGGAGCATTTAACTAGCATGCCGATCTACGTTGAAAGACGGTCCGAGCCGGCCTATATCCACGCCATCCAAGATATCAAGATAACTGATCCAGAACCTTGGTATCAGGCCATCCTAACCTACTTGGCAACGGGAGAATATCCCCCGGGAATTGAAAACCGGGCCAAGAAGGCCTTACGAAGATTGGCGACCCAATTCGTTCGTACAGACGACGGGCAGCTATACAAAAAGATGGCACAGGGGGCTCTCCTCCTGTGTATCGACAAAGTACGGGAGGTCATTGCTTCATTCTGGTGGCCATCGACTATTTCACCAAATGGGTCGAAGCCGAGTCATACCGTGTCTTGAACGCCAAGCACGTGGCCAAATTTATCCAGTACAAGATCATATGCCGATACGGGATCCCACGCGAGTTTATCAGTGATCATGGGACCCACTTTCAAGCTGAAACCGCTACGTTGCTAGCAAAATACAAAATTAAAAGGCATACATCTTCACCCTACTGACCCCAAACAAACGGAGCGGTACAAACGGCTAATAAGACAATTGTCACCATACTTAAAAAGATGGCTGAGAATTACCGGGACTGACCCGACAAAATACCCTTTGCTCTCTAGGGGTTTCGTACGTCAATTCGCACCGCAACCGGAGCAACTTCATATTATCTGACATATGAAATGGAGGCGGTCCAACCAGTCGAGCTAGAAGTGTCATCCCTCATGATTTTACTTGAAAGCCAAGTACCGGAAGCAGATTGGGTCCAAGCCCGATACGATTCGCTAGTCCTTTTAGACGAACGGCGATCCCGGGCCCTCAACAATATCCAAATATATCAAAAGAGGATCCAACGGGCTTTCAACAAAAGAGTTAGGCCCAGAAACATCAAAGAAGGGGATCTGGTCCTAAAATCGGTTCGTGCCTTACTACCGGTTGACCCAAGAAGAAAATTCAAACCCAATTGGGCTGGGCCATATTTGGTGAAAAAGGTCCTATCAGGAGGAGCGGTGATGCTGACAAACTTGGACGGGAACGAATTCGTCAACCCAACCAACTTGGACCAGTTGAAGCGCTACTACCCATAAACCCTATCTCAATGTCATTTGCAAAAAATTTATAAAAATTTGCCTTTTATAAATTTTCAAAAAAATTATAGACAAGTCAATAAGTTAGAATTAATTATTCTACCGTCGCACATCTCGAACTAATAGTCTTGATGTATTTCGAAAATTGTAAAAAAAAAACTCTATGTTTGAACTACGTTTGGTTTGATACTGCCAATTGTGGATACGTAGGCAACCCCTCAAAAGGGTACAACCGCTGCAATAAACGAAAAGATGGGAACGGTATTCACTAATATGTCTTTTATTAAAAAAAATGATAAACTCGGGAAATACAAAAAAAAGGCCAAAAACGGCACCCAAAAAAAATCACACCAAAAAAAATAATAATAATACTCAAATAATAAAACAAAAGAGACTAATATTCGTGCATTTTGCCCTTTCCTTTGTCCTTTGGGTCGCGCGGAGCCCGAGGTCGCCGGGGCGGGGGCGAGCGTTCCCGAATCACGAGGGAAACCTCCTTAGCTCGAACCCGTTTCTTTGACAGCGGGTCTTCTGCCATCGTCTTTGGTCCAAGTCGGACCCGCACGTGCTCGGGTAGTCTATCTTGTGGGCCAAGTCGGTCCTGCACTGCTAGTCTTGGGCCCAGTCTCCTTTTCAAGTCAGTCTGGGGGCTCACTTTCCCTCGTGCACCTCTAGCACTAGACCCTTCAGCTTGAGTCTTAGTCTTCTTTCTCTGACCTGACATTAGACGGACCAGAGTAGCTGGAGTGTCACCTTCGTCGAAGAAGCCCTTGTTGTCTTTAACTTGCTCCCTTCGCATCAGATCAAAAGCTTCATCGACCTTTAGAGCAGCTCGGGCTTTGGCATCGCCTGCTTTGGTCCACTTAACATAGGAGTCTGAAACCCAGATTGAGTGACGAGATGTGGGAATAGGCCAAGTATGTCGGGTATACCATCTTTGCATCCAGATATCGCACATCACATCAGTCAGTTGGGTAGGGTCACTCACAACTGCTTCAATCTCCGGGATTCTCTGGGTCCAACCATACTGCTTTAGTATGCGGTCCGGGTAGAGATGAACTGTCTGCCTGAAAGACAATATTACCTGATAGCGAGCTCTGTCCCTTGGGACCAAGCCTGTCCAAACATAGATGGGCCACCACGGCACTACCCATCGAATCAATGGACCACCATGGAATGACAACACCTCGTCCCAATACTTCTGGGTAATCCGGCGAGAAAAATCAATGGCCTGTCTCCTTGTCATCACCTGGTTATGACGGTAATTGCTCGCGTCAAGAGGAGGATCTATCACTGATAGCCTCTCGTATAGCCAAATCTGAAAAAGAAGGCAAAAATATGAGTTCCCGAGACGAAATAGGCGTCCGCCTAAGGGCACTCGGTCGAGTGCCTGAGGGACACTCGATCGAGTGGTACCTCTGAACACGAACAGGGGGATTTTTACGAGAGCACTCGATCGAGTGCCAGGGTGACTCGATCGAGTGCCCACTGCAGCGGAATCCAACATACTTGCAACAAATGGGTACTCCCGGTCAAGCGGGCTGACGAATCCCTCCTGCGGTTGTCTAGGCCTTGGATAATTTCGCCCATGATAAGCCAAGCCGGACTGTGCTCCGTCTCCATCAGATCAACCACGGTCAAGAGGCGGGCATTACCCATGGAAGACAATAAATCCATGTGACCTTCAAAAGCATAAACATGGAGCATACAGAAAGAAAAGGCCCTACGGCTGTGAACCGGTCTGACCCGGACATCAAGAGGATTCATAAATTTCTCCGCCAAGTCGATCAGAGAAATATTGTCATCCTCCATCATGCGGGATACTTCATTGTGGGAAAGTCCTAAAAATTCCCGTAGCTTTCTCCTTGGGTCATAGACCGAATAGGGTATGGCAGGTCGGAGTATCGGGTTCCATCCTCCCACGGCAGCAATCTCCTCAGGTAAAGGACAAACTTCTCCCCGGGGAAAGGCAAAGACATGATATATGTCGCCCCAGTAAGACAAACAGGCATCAAGGAAACTTGCATCTGACGGAATGGATACAGCTGAGTAATACCCGTCTGATTAAGAGCCACCCTATCCGTGTCCCTAAAGCAACGGGACCATTCTTGCAACATCACGGTCAATCGATTAATTCCCATGTTTAAAATTCTTGAAGGGAATAAAGAGACTTTCTTTTTGAGGAGAGATGAATTATGAGAGGTTTGTGAGGAAAATCAAAGACAAGGGAGGGCTATATATAGCATCAACCTTACAATCCTCTTTCCATATCACTTTTCCATGAAAAGTTTCCTAATTCTAACAGGAAATCAACATACAGGCCTCGTCTCGAGATTCCCTAATCTTAACTCGGGAATTAGTCATCCCGAACTTTCCTAAATTTCGTTGGAGTCAAAATTTTCCAAAATTCCAAATTTCAAATTTTCAAAAATTTCAAATTTTCAAAAATTCAAAGTCATTTTCCCCAGCGCGAGTAATATTTTCTACCTACGTGTTACATGCAAAATTTTATGTAACTTATACAGGTACGACTCAAGCAAGGACATACAACCCACTGTATCTCCCCAGCGGAAAGCCCGAGGCGACATTTTCCCCGGAATAGCACGGGATGGGCCTACATATAGGCGCACCCAGGACTTATGCGACAAGTCCGATTCCCCACGGAGTTATCATCATCAGCTCAGGTATGATTTCTAACTTGTGGATGGCGAGCCCTTCACGCAAGTCCAATGGACTATAAGCGACCCGATCGGAAGTCTGCCAGGTCTTAATCCTCGATTGGCCTGGTAGCTACTCTGACTTTCGCCTTGTCCAAGCCTCAGTCAGAGTGGGGGCTCTGTACACCCCCGTATTTTGACTGCCAGGTGTCTATAGCAGTTTCCAAAAAATACCCGATGATGATCGGACGCTAACGTATTTCTACGCGCTCGGATGTGGGCTCAAAACCATTAGTTGTTGGCTTAAGCACTTATGGAGTACAAATCTCACAAAACTGACCTCAAATTCAGGCCCAGTGGGTCGTTTCAAGTCAAGCAAGACTAATTTGGGTCAAAACCGACACCGGAAACAAAACCGACTTTTAGCGATTTGCTCAACCCCAGTCAAAGTCATTTCCGAGACACACAAAAAACAGCCACATAAACATCAAAAACTCAGACCAGATACAAAACCCATCTCGAGGTCCAAAACACTGGACCCGCGCGCTCCAGCCGATTTACTCGATCGAGTGCTCAACCCACTCGATCGAGTGGGCCCTCGTTCAAGCCCGACTGTTGACGTTTGGGCCACTCGACTGAGTCAAGGGGCTACTCGGTCGAGTAACCCAAGCCGGGGGTGCATAGCCTAGCCTATATAAACACCCCCATGCACACACCTTTTGGGAACAACTTTTCATCATTTAAAAACCCTAACCCTAATTCAACCCTAATCCTATACACAAACCCTAACCCTAGTACTTAGGAATTCGAACCCTAACCACCACAACTTAACCTACATCTTGACACTCAAGTGAAAGCCACAACTACGAGTCCCGTCCGAGAACAAGAACATGTAGGTTGAGGGTGCCAAATTCCTTTCTTCTCTTTTTTCTTTCTTCTTCTTTTCGTGCGTCATCTATATCGTCGTCCTCTTCCCATTTTTTATTATTTATCGTCATTATCGCGTCTATAATATCGTTAATATCACTAGTATAAAACATTAAAATACTTGTGAATTTGTGTCGAGTGTGAGTGATGGTGGGATAAGGAAACCCGAATATACAAGAGTATTGCACTCAGCGTTGCCGGTCGCTTATCCCATCACCCCAATCACTTGATTATTGAAGCAAGTCAACTTGAACAATAATTCTTTCTTATTTCTCGCATCGTCATTATTCAATCGCATATTTCATCAATTACAAACTACTTACAAAACAAGCATCTTTTTTAAGGGTCGAAACCCGTTGGCGCGGATCTAACCTCACATAATCCCTAGGAATTCATTACGATGTCGGAGAAGCCGAGGGAATCAAGTCTTTCAATTCAAGTAACGTGTCGATCCGTTCGATTCGATACCAACTCAATAGTTGGATGTCGAGTCTAACGATCTAGTCAAATAAATTAATTAACACGATTTCTCGTTGATGCTAAAATAAACGTCATCTAATTCGACAAGAATTAATGCGATGCTATAAACGCGGAGGGAATTAATATCGTTTTGGTTAATTTAAAAACGACGTATAGCAACTTTTTTATCTCGCTCTAATATCCGATGTCGATTCAATAATCGCACGTTGGATATGACGAGTATCATACACACGAATCGAGCACAAATTCCATAATATTTATGCCCGATTTAACAAACTCATCGACTCATCAAAATCAAAAGCAATTTCGAAACCGAGAACAAATTGCAAAGCGAACCCTGATTTGTACAGGGGGCACTCGACCGAATGCCTAGCCCACTCGGTCGAGTGGCACCCCAAAAACGAGACAGAATGCTTTTTCGACCTCCACTCGGTCGAGTCTCACAACGACTCGGTTGAGTGGCAGCGTACTCGGTCGAGTTAGTCGATAACTCGATCGAGTAGGGTCGAAAATACGGGACAGAAGCCTTTTCAGAGGTCCACTCGGTCGAGCCCCTCAATGACTCGATCGAATGGCCCTTTATCACGCCAAGCCGTGAGTCCTATAGTGCCATTCGAGTCTCGTTGTTACTTTTTATGACCTAGGTCAACACGTGTCTAATCTATCATGTGAAACAACACTTTTTCAAAACCATGCATTATCATATTTACATCATTCCATATTATTTTACATCTTCACAAACCGTTATTATCGTTATACCGTTACTAACAAGTTTGTTGTTTTCTTGTCAATTTATTTTGTTTATTTTATTGTACTAAAATGAACCTTCGCATGCTAAATTTAACATCGACGTTAGAATTAGTTGCATTAAATCGACATAGAAACTCATTTCAATTTCTTGCATGCTTAGGGAAAACAATGTTTGCATAACATTTTCCCGTTCAACTAACTCGCGTATTAGAAAGTCACTCGGTATCTTAGTGGAGGCCGCCAATGTGCGGGCGGGGTTGGGTGTCCTTAGTGGGCTTCCAAACACGTACCCTCACCCCTTAATCAGAACCTCGGTTTCCGGATGCCCGAAACCGTTGGCGCACGAGAGTCATTCAATACACGATAACCGGTAGTGACGGTATCGGTATCGCAATGCAAAGGGACGAGCCCAATAAACTCTGACATCGGAAATGGGCCGTATTTTGTACACGGCCCACTACGACATAGAGTGGGTTCGAATGGGCCCGAACTCCCACAAAGTTCGGTGGCGACTCCACTTTGATTTAAATTTCAATTCGATCCGTTCTCATATGGAGATTCATTCGCCTCACTAAACCCGCGCGTGGTCGCGTCGGGGTGGACCTATGTCATGTCCACACATCCTCTAACCTAACTCGATTAGAAATGTTTACCTTAGTTGCAATCTCGTCGCTACATAGCTGGCAGAAGAAGAGCTTGATCCGAGGCTAGACCGGGACCTTCCACACCTGGTTCCAAATCCACTTCTCCCGCCCCCTATCTGAGCTTTCCTCGATCCTCACCTCATCACCATCAAGGAGCCTGTAGGCTGACTTAACAGAATAAATACTCTCTTTTTCCGACCCCAGAACCAAGTATCATGAATGTCAACCTCGCTGAGACGTATATTCATAATTGTTTTCGATAAGAAAATATAAGAAGAATATTTGGCTAGTTTTAGCTATCCTTCAGATTGTCGAGTTACAAATTATGTTTTAGTTTATCGACGAGTTTTGGTTGCTAATTCTTGCTTATTCGATTGAGTGTTCAAATGACAGCCCCATTGACTAGAATATAGGTCTATTATAGGCAAATATCCCATTCTTTCGCGAGTCTTTTGGTTCGTTTACAAAAATCGCACAAAACAAATATTATACGAAAACCTTTTCCGCCAATTTTCGTATCATAAGTGTAGCAGAGCTACAAATCTTGATTTTCCTTAAAATCAAGACGATCATAAGACAAAAAATATGTGGGGAATTTTCTCGTTGAAAAACACATACGAGAAAAGTAGAGTTTTTTATCCGTCATTGCCTCCTATTTTTGACGTATATGAAGATGAAAAATCATATTCAAAGGAACATCAAATTGTTCCAATTAAATCATATTTCAAGATTGACAAAAAGTTATCTCCTTATCTTATTGACGATGAGCTCTCATAATTGAGGACAATTTTTTTTAAAGGGGATGAATGGCACTAAGAGGTTTATGAGTTTAAGAGGAAGGAACAAGAAGAGACTTATTATCAACGAGGATGGTTTGAGTAACTATTTGAATTTAGTCCTATGTTGGTGGGATCATTTTTGATCCCGGCGGACTGAAGTCACAAGAATTGAGGACAATTCTCTTCATGGGAGGAGAGAATGATACAAAAATAATAAGTATCTAATTTGTCGTTTAGGAAATTATTAGTATTGATTTTCATTATTTAGTCGTTTTTCATATTTACGAATATAATTGTAGTAAGTATCTAATAAGTTTATTTTCTAGTGATATTTAGGAATTATGTTATGCTATATTATTTGTAGACACTTGCATTTTGCCTGCTCGTGTCTGTAGCAGTCTCCAACAAAATACCCCATGATGATCGAACGTTAACATGCATCAATACGCTCGAATATGGGCTCGGAATCAATATTATCCGATGTGGGCACTCAACGGAGTACAAATCTTTCAAAATCGATGTCAAATGCAGACTCAGTGGGTCATTTCCAATGAAATAAAGCTACTTTGAGCCAAAACCGCCACCGAGGGCAAAACCGTCTTTGTCGACCGAGTAAAACCCGATCAAAGTCAAAAACCTGAAACAAGCTAATGTATGACATCACGTCCAAATAAATAATAAAAAAAGTCAACCGTATCCAATCATACCTCAAATAACACAGATATCAATCCGTATTTTGAGAAACTTCCAATACGCATGATTTCAGCTGCCTGAGACCAGGCGCCTCAGAACTGATTCGCCCCAATATCAGGGTGTTGGCCTTGCCGCGCTTGAATTTCGAAACGAGAAACATTTCGTAAAACTCTATAAATACACCCTTACGTGCATCGTTTCAAGCTAAGGGTCGACAATTCATTTCTCATCTCCAAATACAAAAGTGCGAGAGCTCTTTCTCTTTCAGGCATACTCAAAACCATAACAAGTACACCTTCACTCTTCCAATATACCTCGAGCCGTTCTCGTGTCTACAACGATACTCCGGGAGTCCGTATCTTGAAGCATTTGACATGTAGGTTCAGAGTGTCCACATCCCATTTTTAATCTCTAAACTCGTTTATTTATCGTATTCTAACTTTACTAATATTTTATTATTCGCATCTAACATTTTGCTTTTCCTTCCTAAATCCTAACTACTAACTTTCCGACAATAAAATGATTGTTCTTTTACGTATCGAGTACTAAGGATGATGTAATAAAGAAACCCAAACATAATAGTATCGCACTCGCGTCGCCGATTGCTTATCTCATCACCCCGCGTATTTGGTTGTTAAGGCGAGTCAACTGCCTAAAACGCTTTTACGCTTTTGTTTAATTACTACCACGCATGTACACTTAAAACTATTTTAACACGACTCGAGTGGGCGTCCAATGACGGTATCGACATCGGAGATTCTAATGGTCAAATTATGACGTCGAGATACGTAGGAGCTAATGCCTACAAGGACAAGTCATTATCAATTTAGGATAAATGTCATATGACGTCAAATTCGCACATCACGGACCCATGGTCAATGTCCATGTCAAATAGTGCAAATCGTTTAATCCGAATCGATTTTCTTTTAAAACGAGGGCATCCGACTAAAGTTTCTGCCCAAAGTCTTCATAACCACCAGACAAAGCGCTAGGGTGGTGGCACCTCACACTTGAGCTGCGCCACCCCAAGCGCCCGAAGGTCAGGGGTCCTTAAGGCAGGCGCGTGACCCTCGGGTTATGACATGATCGCGAAATCCTTTGTCGTATGTTTTCGACTTCATTAATAATCATCGCTCCGAAATGTTTGATTTCAATTCTATAATCAAATGTCAAGCATGAAGAGTCACCGAAAATTGGGCTAATACAAAACCTAATGATATCAATCTGAGCATTGCACGGTCCACAAGACCCGACAATAATATCGTGATACAGAAGGCTAAGATATTCGTGTTAAGTTGATATATTTGATTCAAATCATAAATCGGGACGATTTAGGACAAGTACCCAATTAAGCTCAAAACGAGGTATCGTAGACTAACAACGTAGTCAAACAACAATATGAATTTCACCTAGGGAACTACACTTCTGACGCAAGTCAATGCGTGTCAATCTATCACGTATTTCCTCTTAAGTCCACATCCCATATCAATTTTCAATCTATTATCGTTTTCCCTTTACGACTTTGAATGAATGTCTCGTGATATTAATCTTATATCGACGACTTTCTAGTCGAGCTCGATATTCAATAAGCAAAAGGCAGCCAGACTTGATTACGATTTTTTTTTCCAGATTAAGTGGAGCTAACCGCTTAGAGAAATAAAGAAGTGAGAGAAAGCTCTCCGAGCTTCAGCAATGGCGAAGTATTGGAAGGTTAACAACTCAGCTTCAACTCGAAGCGGCTCAAATCAAAAACACAAAACTAATAGTAGTAGTTCATCATCTAATACACACAAAAATAATATCAACAATACTAACAAAGCTTCTAGTACACAAAATTTGCAGCTTGGACATGGTTCTACGCAGGATCACAATATTCTGGAGGAGATAGAGGTCAATCTGGAGGACGTGTTAGATGAGGATCCCATAATTGAGCCTGAAACTGATGATTCTGTTGGTAACAAGGAGATACCTCTGCTTCAAATCACAACAGAGGATGTTCAAGAGGAGCTTCAATTTTGGAGTACAACGGTGTATGGTTCTGTTGTAGGAGCTAACCCGCCTTGGAGTGTTCTCTCTGGGTTTCTGCATAGAATCTGGAGGAATTTGAAGATAGATAAGGTATCTTTTCTACTGAATGGCATTTTTCTGGTACGATTTGTGGATATTGAATCACAACAGCAAGCCTTATTAAAAAAGCATTTGATGTTTGATAATAAGCCTGTGATACTTCATGAGTGGGATACTACTGCTGAACTAACAAAGTATGAGGTTAAGAAACTCCTAATTTGGGTGAAACTGATGAATCTGAACATTAAGTTCTGGGGAACGAATTGTCTGCGTAAGATTGGGGGTATTATAGGTACAGTAGTGCGAAATGCTCAAACCACAGAATAGCGTCAATTTCTAGGGTATGCTAAGATACTCATAGAGGTTGAGCTGGGGCAAGAATTTCCTGATATGGTGCGATTCCTAGATGAAAAAGGAGTGGAACAGCAGGTCAAGGTGGAGTATGATTAGCTACCTATTCTTTGCCAAAGTTGTAAGGGGATGGGCCATAATGAGATACAGTGTCGCACCAAATCTGAAGCAGTCAAGCCTAAGCAAGTTTGGGTGCTTGTTGGGAGGCCTATTAAAGCCCCTGACAAGGCACCAATATCTGCAGCTACCCCAGCTGTTACCCAGGTGGCTGCTACCAGTCAGATGCCAATTACTAGGCTGATGGTCTAAGTTTTTTGGAAATGTTAACATCTACAAGTGAAAGTAAAGACAAGAAGGAGAAGTTTGTGGATGAAGGAGGAGGCGGAGCACACTCTAACCAATCCCTTCATAGATAAAATAGGATTTTGGAACATTCGAGGCATGAGTAAAGTCAAGAAGCAGAAAGAAATAAGATGGTTTATGCATGATAATAGAGTATATCTTTTTGGTCTTTTAGAAACTAAAGTAGAGACTAATAACTGGCCTACTGTGAGCAACATTTTCACTGATTGGTCTATTAATACTAACAATAAAACTCATAGTGGGGGACGTATTTGGTGTTTATGGAATCCCAGGATTTATCAAGTTAACATTGAGGATGTGAAGGATCAGGCTATTCACTTGGAGGTACAAATAATAGGGGTGAATAAAACTTTCTGATGCACTATGGTATATGGGTTTAACAAATCGATGGAGAGGATGACTTTGTGGAGCTATTTAAGACAGTATGCCCAGAAGGTTTAGGGGCCTCGGGTTGTTTGTGGAGACTTTAATAATTTTTTGAGTATGGATGAAAAGATTGGTCTCCCTGTGAGCAGAGCAGAGATACTCCCTTTCTTTGATTATATTCAAGATTGCCAGCTTACGGAGATGAAAACCATTGGATCACACTTTACTTGGAACAACAAGCATGGGCCAGGGAGCGGGGTTTATAGCAGATTGGATAGGGTGTTGATCAACAGTGATTGGCTCAATACATTTCCTGATTCCTTTGTCAACTTCCTACCCGAAAGACTATTTGATCACTGTCCTGACATTATTAGTTTTGATCAACTAGGTTAGAAGAGGAGATACTTTTTCAAGTATTTTAATATGTGGTCCGCTGCTGAGAACTTTAAGGAGATGATTGCTGAGGCATGGAATCAGAGAATTAAGGGAAGTGCTATGTATCAAGTAGTTGCTAAGTTGAAAGGGCTCAAACCTGTACTGCGGAATCTAAACAAAACACAATTCAAGGATGTGGAGAACATGGCAAATATCAAGGAAACTGCACTGCATAGTATCCAGAAGCAAAAAATATTGATGCCAGGTGATGCTACTCTTATGCATTATCAAAGAGCGATCTCCAAACAGTATGCTATGCTTGACAACGCACGTTACAAATTCCTGCAACAAAAAGCCAAGTTAAATTGGATGAAGAAGGGGGATATAAATACGACATACTTCCATGCCTCGATTAAGGAACGTCGGGCTATTAACAAGGTGATTCAAATTAAGAATTTGAATGAGGATTGTCTCAATACCCCTATAGACTTTCAAAATGCGTTTCTCCAATACTTCACTAGTATTCTTGGGGAGAGAATGAATGTATCCTCAGTCCATAAACCTACTGTGAGGAAGGGAGCTACTCCGACTCACCAGGACAGAAGCCAACTAATGCAACCTGTAACATTAGCAGAGGTCAAACAAGCTATGTTTAGTATAAAGGGAAACAAAGCACCAGACTCGGATGGGTTTACGAGCCAATTCTTTAAGGACACCTGGGCTATAACAGGTCAGAGCGTTTATACTGCAGTTAATGATGTGTTTGTTCAGGGGAAATTACTGAAGCAAGTAAGTTACGCATTACTCACTCTCATCCCCAAAGTCAATAATCCAAAAAATGTGAATCATTTTCGACCCATCGCTTGCTGCAACACTATATACAAATGCCTTTCCAAATTTATTAGTGGTCGTCTTGGAATTATTTTGCCAGAGATTATTTGCCAAAGTCAAAGTGCATTTGTGAAGGGGAGAGATATTGTGGAAAACATATATATTTGCCAAGACTTAGTGCGATTATACAACAGGAAGCAATGCTCCTCTCGTGTTGTGATGAAAATAGATTTGCAAAAGGCTTATGATACCATTGAAGGGTCTTTTGTCCAAGAAATGTATGAAGCGTTGGAGTTCCCACCTGAGTTTGTGATGGTGGGAATTGCCGTGGGTGCCAACCGTCAATATTTAACCGACTATTCCTAGTGAGTAGCTAGGGCAAGTAGGGTCGATATCCACGGAGACGGTATTGTAAGGTCTAGACTAGGTCGGCCTAAAAACGAGACTAAGTCACAAACAAACACAAAGAAATGCTAATTGACAAACTATGATGGGAGAAGAGGTAAGACAAGGCTAACAATGAACTAGGCTAAAACAATGCTAAATGAAATAACTAAATACAAACTAAACAATGAACTAGAGAAATGATGACTAACTAAGAAGTTGAATCAAATATGAAAAGAAGTGGGTTAGGTCGGGTTCATAAGTGTAGTAGGGTAATTGGGGTGGTCAAGGGTGTAGGTGTCTCCTAATTGCTAGAGTCGGTCCGGGCTCTCGCTACGTAGACCGACACCGAGGTAAGTTTGCGCTCTCGCGACTAAGACTAACCTCAACATGATCACATACTAGACAAACCATGAGAAGATGAGCACAAGTATGGGAAGCATGGCCACTACTACTCACACAAGCATATCAACAAACACATAGAGTGCCCAATATGTGACTAACAACAAAGATTCACCCTTTACCCCTAATCAAACCCTAATCACCCATAATCTACCCTTAATCCCCCTACTAACGCACAAGGAGACTACTCACTCATTATCAAACTAATCATAACAACAATAAGAGAAAACAACATCACAAACCAAACATCCATTATCAAGAACAAGAACAATAACAATAAACACTAAGTAAAGATTAAAACTTGAATAAATAACAAAGAACAAGAGTAGAGAGGATTATACCAACAACAAGATGATGAAAAAGATGTAAACTTGCATAAATAAGAAACCCAAATCAACTCCAAGGTTGTCAAGCTTGGATGAATCTTCAAGTATCCTCTTAATACAAGATTATCTAAACTAGATTAAACTAAGATTAACTAAAGATTAACTAGGGATTAAGAGAGACTAATTAGGGTTTTGAATTATTAAGAGAGGCCTAAAAACTATCTAGGGTAAAGTATGGTAGAGTATTGTGTTTAAAACATTACAAAGGAGGAGTATTTATAGGGTTAGAAGAATGAAGGAGGAAGAAAAGAGTCACGCGGGCTACAGCTGCATGGTCCCGACCGGGACGCTCTGATCTCGACCGGGACGGGTTGGTCCCTACCGGGACGGTCTGATCCCGACCGGGACGGGTTGGTCCCGACCAGGACGGGTTGGTGCCGACCGGGACGGGTCCAAAACAGCAGCTATGCTAAATGCGCACCTCATCCCGGACGGGATGAGGCCATACCCGTCGGGGATGAGTCTTTTAGGCCTTCTATATGATCTTTAAGGTTCCTCCTGCTTCACATGGACTTCTCATTGACTCTCGGGTCTCGGTATCGAGTCTAAGGGGCTCGGGATCGGGTCCCAAGGTCTCGGGGTCGAATCCAAGGCATCGAGTGATCGTTCCTCCGCTTCATTGGCTCCGAAAAGTGTATGTATTGAGTCGGAATCGCTCCAACTCTTCATGAATGGTCTCGGAAACCTGAAACGAGCTAGAGGAAGCATAAGTAGCCCATAAACCGCTCCCAAGGAGCGATTCCGCAAGGAAATGGGACCAAAACACAGCAAATTAGGCACTACAAACTACACTTATCAGTTTGTGAGAATTATCATGGAATGTCTAACCTCCCCCAGCTATACTTTGACGATCAATGGGGAAAACTTTGGTTTTTTTAAAGCAAAGAGAGTTTTGAGGCAGGGAGATCCTCTCTCTCCACTCCTATTCACGATTTGTATGGAATATTTGAGTCGAATTATCAAGGTGATTCAGGAGAACGCAGATTATAGATTCCACCCTTTGTGTAAACAAATCAAGCTTAGTCATCTATGTTTTGCAGATGACTTAACGTTGTTCTGTAAGGGAAATAAGGCATATGTTACTTGGCTAATGAGAGCTTCTGCTCTTTTCTCTAATGCATCTGGCCTCACCATGAATCAGAATAAATCAAGCATCTACCATAATGGCATCAAGGTTGATTATGCACAGATTGTGAATGTTACAGTCCTGGTCAAGGAAACTTTACCATTCAAGTACTTGGGGATCTCCATGTCCCCTAAGAAGATATCAGTTCTTGAATGCCATATCCTAACTGAGAGGATGGTGAGCAGGATTAGAGGAATGGGGGCGCGGAAATTATCTTACAGTGGACGACTAATTATGGTTCAGGCTGTTTTGAGCAACTTGCATACTAATTGGTCTCGCATCTTTGTTATTCCTTCCTAAGTTATAACTCAGATAAATGCTATATGTAGGAATTATCTTTGGCAAGGAAGTGAGCACTTCCAAACGCTTCCTCTGATAGCATGGGACAGAGTCTGTTGCCCCAAACTGGAAGGGGGGTTGGGTCTAAAACACCTTCACACTTGGAACGTAGCAACAATTGGAAAGTATGCGTGGTGAGTGACTTGCAAAGCGGATCATGTGTGGATGAAATGGGTTCATGCAATTTATCTGAGGAGTAGGGATTGGGCAATTTATCAACCCGCCCTTAATTCCAGATGGTCTTAGAGGAAGATTTGTTGGGTTAAAGACAAATTTTACTCCAATAATCTATTCCCTACTCTCTTGGCGCAACATAGATCATATGAAGTGGGTGAGGGTTATGAATGGTTGCGTACTAAAGGTCAGCGGGTAACTTGGGATAAGCTGGTTTGGAACAGGATCAGCCTCCCTCGTCATGGTTTCATAGCTTGGTTAATTAGGCACAGACGATTAATAACTAAGGACAGGCTTGCTAAGATGTGTATTGTGGTGGATTTAGAATGCAGTATGTGTGGAGTAGCAGATGAGACCCACGACCATTTTTTCTCTCATTGTGAGTATGTACAACAATGCTTCAAGTTGCTATCCTTGTGGATGTAACATCCCATTCCACATCAGGATACAGCAAATTGGTGGAAGAATTATCGAGCCAAGTCTCTTCTACTAAAACATGTCTATGCAGCTGAGATATTGGCAATTTGGTATCATGTCTGGAAAAATCGCAACCAGGGATGATTAAATCAAGTGATAGAACACCCCTCCCGTCTGGTGGAGTTAGTAAAAAAGGAAATATGCTCTAGAATTATTCTTATTCGACATAATATTCCGAGTAAATATCATAGTTCTGTGGATAGACTAATAGTTTAGAAGATGATTGGTGTTTGGTGAACTAAAGATTAGGAATATATATATATAAGAGACTTGATTACGATAAGCCGGGACCAGACTCCGAGGCCTCGGATCAAGCTAGCATCACGCTTTGGTCCAGTACACTGCCGATTCGGGCGCCCCAGTGCTTGCGCTTGAAGGCTGGGACATCGAGCTCCCTGCACCTGACTTCCAGGTCGCACGAGCTCACGCGGCTGAGCCTCTGTCATCTGATTAGTACGGAACATAATGCGCAACTGATCGGAGTTTGTCCAATTGTTTGGTTTACGATTTCTATTTGCGTTTCCATTTAAAAGACCGTTTATAGTTTACGTTTGCCGTTTCTAACTCGATATTACAATTGGTTGTCGTATTGTGAATTTTGGGTTTTATTCCGTCCGTGTAACTTTTAATCTCTATTTTTAAGTTATTTAATTCATTGTGTGGCATTTATCGCTTTTAAATGAACCCACATGCTAATTTCAACTTCAACAATACAAATCGAGATGCTTTAAACGACGTAGTGAACATACAATTTGCATGTATAGCCTAAAATAGTGGTTGTCATACATTTTCATCATCTTACCAACGCGCGTACTTAAACACCAATCGATATCTTAGTAGAGGGCATTATGTGCGGGCGGGGTTAGGTGTCCTTCGTGGGCTTACTAATACGTACCTTTACCTCTTACTCAGAACCTTCAGTTTCCTGATGCCCGAAACCATTGGAAATAAGATTCATTCATTATACGATATACGATACTCGATAAATCTCCATTGGTTTCGTTATGCAAAGGGACGAACCCCACAAGCTCTCGTACAATAAGGCAAGTCGTGCTTTGTGGGCAATGCGCCTAAGTATAGAGTGGGTTCGAATGGGTCCGAACTCCCACAAAGTTCGGCGACGACTCCATTATCATTCAAATTTCAATTCGAGATCAATCTCACACGAGAACATTCGCCTACCAAAACCCGCGCCTGACCGCGCCGAGCTGGACCTATATCATGTCCAAAATTTGGCGACTCCGCTGGGGATACCTGATGTACAACTTGTCATTGGAATCTTCAGGCGAGACTCGAAAAGAAATCGATTGGTTACTAGAGTGCACATATTATTTTACCCGGGCCGGTTACTTGTGACTGACGTTTCACTATACCGCGATGTGTTCAAATTTGGTTATGTCAAGGTGTTCATGGCTAATTCGTATCGGTTTTGCGACATGTCATTATGCAAACTGCTAAGGGAGTCCGTCCCGATTATCGGAAAGGCTATGTGCACTGGTATAGATACTATCTAGACTGACTGAGACTTAGTGTAAAGCTTATATGTTGTCGTCATAATGCCTGTATGACTACTTGCTACTTGGTTTTAGTGTCATTTTCAAAAACCGTCATTTCAAAATACATCCTTTCAAAATATCCAACTTTCAAAGACTCGAAATGCTGCCGAAATTTAGAGTTAGGTTTTGACTCAAAATAACCTATTTTCTGACCGGCATGCTGCCCATTTCAATATACAAATTCCCAACTTTTCAAAAATTCGGTCCTGTCGGCATGCTGCCAATTTCAAAAGATGAGATCGTCTCCCAATTTTCAAAATGCCAAATTTTCACAACCATTCTAATATTTCAAATGCCCGGTGCTGTCGGCATGTTGCCCATTTCAAAAGACAGGCCCGTCCTCAATTTTCAAAATTCAGCCTTTTCAAAACCTTCCACATTTTAGGACTTACTGTAGTTTGTGTGTCAGGTATTTTCATAGTTCGTTGATAGTCTATCTATAGCGTCGAAACTCCGTCAATCTTACATCGCGGGTTTCTTCCCCATGCCATGTCCGCCTTATCCTAAAGGCATGACCGACGTGCGTAGGGCATACCCCTGCAAAGGAAAGTCCGTCTAGACACTCGAGTCTAAAGTCTGGGGAATCTCATGTGGTCCTCCCTTCGAACAAGATTCGGCCCACATAGACATATCCTAAGGGAGTCACAGCACTCGCTTGTCATCCGTCTAGTCGTCTCTTACTAGTCAATTTCCCTCGTTCCGTTTTTCTTTGTTCGGGATGTTTTGATTCCAAGATCTGCGTCCAAGGTTTCTGACTATGTGGTATTCTTCTAGACATGTCACCTTCAACTGGGCTCAAAATGGAACAAACTATGAATGAATTAAAAGCTATGATGAAAACCATGATCAACAAGCAGACTGATATCAAAAGTCAATTGGTAGCCATAAGAGCCGATCAAGCGGCTACAAATGCTCGTCTGGTTGCTGTAGAACAAGGGAATCCAAACATTGGGTTTGCGGACACTAGACTCATGATCGAACTGATCACTGCAGTGTGCCGGTTAAAAGAACAGGTCTATCTGTCCCGGGGTAACAACATCCACACGGAAAACTCCCGTGTTTATTTTCCGGTGAATGAAAAACTACCAACAAACCTAAATCTCACGGGTTTGCCAATGTTCGAGGGGACTGAAGACCCGTTACTCCATATACGGATCTTCAAAGAATTTGTGGCTATAAAAGGGGTGGATTCCAGCATGTTTAAGAATCTATTCGCAGCTTCCCTCGAGAAACACCCGAGAGCCTGGTACTACAGGCTAGACCCAAAGAAGTACCCAACATGGGATGATGTGGCCACTGAATTTGCTCGGAACTATGCTGACAATACCGAGATCCAGACCACCATGCGCACTTTTGAGGTTATTGCCTAAGAGCCCAAAGAAGGTTTCACAAAGTACCTTCAGCGCTGGAGGGCCAAGAGTGTTAAATTGGTTAACAATCCCAGCGAAAAGACCTTGGTAGAAGCATTTGTGAAGAACCTACTATCGTCATACCGGGTCCATCTCGGATATGCTGTTATACCCAACTACACTACCCTCACCATAATGAGTATGAGGATCGAAGATGACTTAAGGCTAGAGGGTCTAACCAAGGCCTCTAGCAAGGGTTACCAAGGGGCCTCCTACTCGGCCAAGGCCCCATCCGCGGCCCACAACATATTCGATGAGGTCAATCTACTAGATGTCCCATCAAAGAAGAGAACTTCACCCCGAATATTCACCGACATAGGCGCTACCTATGCCTACGCCTTACAAAGGCTCTCCTCCAAAGGCCTAATCCAACTGATAGGTCCAACTCTAGAGCTCTCGGTCCACAGGCGCTCCAAAACTGGGATGCACAAGCCTACTGTCAATACCATAGGGGTAACAGACATGACACCGAGAAATACTGTAAATTGAAATACCTTATCCAATATTTGATCAAAAGCGATAGATCCCATTGCCCGGGGACAAACTGAGCAACAAGGACAATCCCTTCAGTTCCCACGCCTTCTTCATCGGGGAAATGATCGATTGTTTCCACCTCATTTGCCCTCTTGCCCCGCAAGTGAACGGGATTTGGTATGATAATCAAGACGACGTGTATCTCGTCAAAGGGGAAGCTGTCCCCATCACTAATAAGGAAATCCAGAAAGCTAAGTCTAAGGTCCTAGCTAGTAACCATCTCACTAGATCGTGTCGTCCCTACCAAGCTACTAGCTCTAGGGACACCCCTATTCCGGCAGTTGTCACTGATCAAGTCAGGACGAAAGCCATCCCCGAATAGCCAACCACTAACATGGCTCTCGTAAAACAGTTGAAGAAAACCCAAGTTGACCTCACTATATTGCAGCTCTTAATCAGCTCACTAGAACATCAAGAGGAATTTACTAAGGCTCTCGATCAAATCAAGATCGACTCAACCGCTACCCCTGCTGAAATGGTAGCTACCGTCATGCCCCACCTAAAGGGCAAGGCTAAGGAAGAAGGCCTGCTGATTACCTTCTCCATGTCCGATCTACCACTGTTTGGGGATTCCTACAACTTAGCTTTACACATCACGGTGATATGCCGTGGGAAGTACCTCCCCATGACCCTAATAGACGATGAGTCTGCTGTCAACGTCCTACCCCTAAGGACCGCTAAAGCCCTCGGTATTACCGAGGCCAAATATATCCCGACTACTTAAACCATCCAGGCTTTCGATGGACGCCCAAAATCGGTAGGTGGGGCTATCAAGTTGACTATTAGAACCGGCCCGGTAGAGAAAGAGTTGGAATTCCAGGTGATTGAAGTCAGCTCCTCCTTCAACTTACTTTTGGGACGTCCGTGGATCCATGTTGTCAAAGCAGTATCCTCTACCCTGCACCAGAAAATCAGGTTGCCCGTGCGTGATGGCATTATCACTCTAGAGGCGACACCAATGACTGTGGCCAGTTTCAACGCCACGAGCCGTCTCGGCACGAACATTTGGGGGTTCGATTTCGTGGATATGATCGAGGAGGACTTCCTCTTTAGGCCCTACTTTACTACCAGCATTGACACGATGCTGCAAAATTTGGGGTACTTCCCAGGGACCACTCCTAGGCCGTATCTTCCAACTGGGAAGATCATCGAGGTCCTAAAAGACGAAGGTTCCCATTTCAGCTTGGGGTACGCCATAACACCGGGCAATGTCGTTGGAGGAGGCACTGAGAAAGCCTGTAACCTCATAAAGGGTATCCACTTGAGCCCTTGTCGCCCATGGCTAACTGACTACTTCGTCACGCCGGTATTTGGGGCCACCCAGATTAGTCTATTCCAACCAACTGCTGCGCACTCCGGGACCGAATTGGCCTGAGACTGCAATTATATTCCGGATAACGTGTTCACCCTCATCCAGTCGGAACCAAGGGAGGATGCCGACAATGCTGAGCCCGCACTGGGGTTACTATTCGAGGAAGACTAGATAGCCCCAACTCCAAAGGAAAATGTGGTCAATCGCATTTTCTGTAGCAACAGGTTTGATCCAACCAAGCTGATCTCGGAAGTTGGCTCTGAGACAGGGAACAGGGCATGGAGGAAGACTATCAAATGGACCGACGGTCAAGGCCGAGTGTACGAATTGGTCGTCGATGAAGAAGACATACCTGATTCCGAGTTTGAGTCTGAGTCTGAGTATGGGTTAGAGTCAGAGTCAGAGTTTGAGGTTAAGTCTAGGGAGTCTGCTACTAGAGTCCAACCCGTAACCCATCTCCCTTTAGTCATTTTCGCCGATGCCTTGGGGTTTGTCCCGAGCACCCTTCCAATTTTGCCATTGACCAACGATTAAATGGCTGCTCTGTTTGAGCTTTTCTCCAAATTTTTCATTAATAACAATAACAATAACAACCGTTCCACTTACGACTTGTCTCTTTTTAAATGAAATTCTGGTTTCAAAGAGATTTTATGCAATGACATTGAGAAAATCGACGAACCGGTACCCTTACCTTCTCATCTGATCGAGCAATTAGAGCAAACGGAGTCCCGGAACCTAGTAATCGAAGAGATCGAGGCTATCAACGTGGGAACCACCTTAGAGCCTCAGATGCTTAAGATAGGGTTATCATTAGATTTCGAGGAGAGACAACAACTCACAAGCCTCCTCCAAGAGTTCAAAGATGTCTTCGCATGATCCTCCAAGGACATGCCGTGGATAGACCGAGAAACAGCCGAACACCACATACCAATCAAAGATGGGTGTAAGCCGGTTAAACAATAACTCCGCAGAATGAGACCCGAGTGGTCTCTCAAATTTAAAGAAGAAGTCGGCAAACAGTTCAAAGTCGACTTCATACAAGGGTCCGAATATCCGGACTGGGTTGCAAACATCGTGACGGTACCTAAAAAGGACGGTAAGGTGCGCGTATGCGTTGATTTTTGGGATCTTAACAAAGCAATCTTGAAAGACGATTTTCCGCTCCCACATATCGACATACTAGTAGACAATACCGCTGATCATCCCCTTCTATCCTTTATGGATGGATACGTCGGGTACAATCAGATCAAAATGGTAGAAGAAGACATGAGCAAGACCACTTTCACTACACCTTGGGGTACTTAATGCTACCCCGTTATGCCGTTTGGCCTCATTAATAATGTCGGGGCCATTTACTAACGAACCGCTACAACCTTATTACACAATATGATGCACAAGGAAGTATAGGTCTATGTAGATGATATGATCGTCAAATCCAAGAGCCGGGACGGGCACATCATCGCCCTAAGAAAGTTCTTTACTCGATTGTGCACGTACAACATGAGACTAAACCATCAAAAATGCAGTTTCGGGGTAATATCAGTCAAATTAAAGGGTCAGATCGTTAGCCAACGTGGTATTGAATTTGACCCAACAAAAATCAAAGCCATCATCGAGATGAAACCTCATAAGACCGAGAATGAAATAAGGGGATTCCTTGGGAAAGTTCAGTACATCAGGCGATTCATATCCAAGCTGACCATGGTATTTGAAACGATTTTCAAGAAGCTGGAAGTGGGGAAACGAAAGATGTGGGATGACAAGTGTTAAGCGGCCTTTAACAAAATCAAGGAAATCTTATCCTCTTCGCCACTCTTAATGTCACCTCAACCCGGTTTGCCTCTGTGCGTGGTTATATCTAACAACTACCGAGACAGTCATAGGGGCTATGCTGGCACAACCCATTGACTCCGAAGAACGAGCCATCTACTACATCAGCAAGAAGTTCCTAGAAGGAATGCAAATATACCATGCTCGAGAAAACATGCCTAGGACTTGTCTGGGCAACTTAACATCTTCTACATTATATTCTCAGTTACGAAGTACAGGTAATATCCAAAATGGATCCCATCAAATATTTATTCGAAAAGAATATCCTCAACGGCAGAATATCTAGGTGGACTTTAATGCTGGCAGAGTTTGACCTAAAGTTCGTGCCATTAAAAGACATCAAGGGCCGTGTGGTAGCCGAGTTTCTCGCCGATAGTCCCGTAACTGAAGAAGGGCACACCAATACTTGGTCCATTCTAAACGAAGACATATTCCGTACCGACACAGAAACATGGGATTTGTATTTCAATGGCGCATCCAACTTCCGAGGATTCAGTGTCGGGATTCTTTTAATCTCACCAAAAGAGGAGCATACTCCTGTATCCAACAAGCTAGATTTTGATGTGACTTATAACGCCGCCGAATATGAAGCATGCATCTATGAGTTACAAGCTGCCACCGATTTAAGAGTCACAAATCTTCGGGTACACGACCACTCATCCTTGGTCATCAATCAGGCTCTCCAGAAGTGGAAAATACGGAACGCCAACCTCGTGGCCTACCAGGCGCGAGTAAGAATTCTCGAGAAGCAATTCCAAAAGGTAGAATACGTATACTTGTTGTGGGAAGAAAACCAGTTCGCGGATGCACTTTTCAAATTAGCATCTCTGCTGAACATCCTCGATCACCTAACCAGTATGCCAATTTGCGTCGACAGGCGGTCCAAACCGGCATACGTCCACGCCATCGAGGATATTGAAATAGTCGATCCCGAACCTTGATGTCAGACTGTTTTAACATACATATCGACTGGAGAATATCCTCTTAAAACCGAAGGCCGGGCTAGAAGATTAGTTACCCAGTTTATCCGCACAGATGACGAGCAGCTATATAAAAATACAACATAGAGGGCTCTTCTTCTATGCGTTGACAAAATAAAGGCTGAAAGAGTTATGATTGAAGTACATGACGGTGAGTGTAGGACACATATGAATGCCCAGATGCTAGTTCGAAAAATCATGAGGCTCGGATACTACTGGAACAGTATGGAAAGAGACTGTAGACAGTACGTCAAACACTATCATAAACTCATAATTGCCAAATCTTCGCCAATGTACAACATATGTCATCATCCCTATTGTACACCATGACGTCACCAAGGCCGCTCTCGACATGGGGAATCAACATAATCGGAAAAGGCAACCCCTCAGGATCGGGTGGACAATGCTTCATCTTAGTGGCCATCGACTACTTTACCAAATGGGTCGAGGCCGAATCCTACCGCATTCTGAACGCCAAGCATATAGTAAAGTTCATCCAGAATAAAATTATATGTCGGTACGGGATCCCACATGAATCCATCAGTGATCACGGGATCCATTTCCAAGCCAAAACAGCAACTTTGCTAACCAAATACAAGATACAGAGGCATACATCTTCACCCTACCGTCCCCAAACAAATGGAGCGGTAGAAGCAGCCAACAAGACAATTATCACCATACTTAAGAAGATGACTGATAATTACCGAGAATGGCTCGACAAGATACCATTCGCTCTATGGGGATACCAATCTTCTATCCGCATCGCTACCGGTGCAACACCCTACTATTTGACATACGGAATGGAGGCAGTTCAGCCAGTCGAGTTGGAAGTACCATCCCTCAAAACTCTGCTGGAAAGCCAAGTATCTGAAGTTGATTGGGTACAAGCGCGATATGACTCGCTGGTTCTATTGGACGAACGGGGATCCCGCGCCCTCAATAATATTTAGGTATACTAAAAAAGGATACAACGGGTCTTTAACAAGAGGGTTAGACCAAGGCATATCAAGGAAGGAGATTTAGTCCTCAAATTTGTCCGAGCTCCATTACTAGTTGACCCGCGGGGAAAGTTCAAATCCAATTGGGCCAGGCCATATCTGGAGAAAAAGGTTCCATCAGAAGGTGCTGTGAAGGTGACAGACTTTGGACAAGAATGATTTTACCAACCCTACCAACCTAGACCAGCTGAAACGTTATTCCCCCTGATCCTTTCTCAATTTCATTTGCTAATGTTTTCAAAGTTATCTTTTTAAAACATAAGCGAGTCAATAAGCTAGGATTATTTATCCTACTGTAATACACATCTTGAACTATTGATCTTGATGTGTTTCGAGATTGCAAATTCAAAGCCTTGAACTACGCTTGGTTACATTCCACTGACTATGGATACCTAGGCAACCTCTACAAGAGCACAACCACCGCAATCACAAAAAAGACAGAAATTGTTTAAATAATAAAAACTTCTATATTATTTTCAAAACCTGAGAGTTTCAAATACAAAATTCATAAAGAGCACTCACAACATTACAAAAATAGTAGTATTATTTAAATAAATAAGAAAATCTAAGGAGCCAGGTATTCAGGGCATCTTGCCCTTACCCATATCCTTTGCTTCCTTCAGGATCCACTGACGTCGAGGCGGGGGCGAGTGTTCTCGAATCACCACGAGAGTCTCTTTAGCCCAAACCCGTTTCTTCGAAAGAGGATCAACCATCACGGTAGTCACCAAAGCCGAGCCCTCATGTACTATGGTAGCCTGTCACGAGGACCAAGTCGGTCCCTTAGCCGCCAGTCTTGGTCCGAGCCTCTTCTCCAAATTGGTTTGGGGGCTCAACCTTGTCCCACACACCTTTAGTACCAGCCTCTCTAGCTTGAGTGTAATACCCCGGCCCAAACTAGGACCAGAAATATTAGTCGCGGTAGCTTGCCAGGATTTGTAATGGTCCCACAGACCAACACAAAACATTTCCAACACATTTTTGTCCTCACTCGTGCGCATCCCGGAAACCTTCCTGTAGACACCCGCATTTTGCCTGCTAGTGTCTATAGCAGTTTCCGACAAAACATCTGATGATGATCGGACGTAAAATGACTTAATACGCTTGAATACGAACTCGGAATCAAAAGAAGCCCCCGACCGACGTTCCTTGGACCTGGAGATCGATATGTAGAGCAAAAGAAAAGCTAAAAGAAGGTTACAATGGCTCTAATGAGTGGAACATGGATTCTAAAGGTTATACCATTGCAAACGGATATCGATGGCTGCGAGGTAGCGAACCTGAAGTCAGCTGGAACCGTCTCATTTGGGATGACTGGTGTGTCCCAAAGCATGCTGTTATTTCGTGGATTCTGATGAACAACGGGCTAAACACCAAGATGAAAACTGCAAAATTTGGTTGTTGCTCTGATACGCTTTGCTGTCTTTGCGCAGCGGATGACGAAACAGACCACCACCTGATGCTGGATTGCGCGTACAGCAGACAGATCCGAAGTGCCATTATCAGCTGGCTTGGATTTGATCTCCCCCAGCACCCGGATTACACACTTATGAGTGGACCTAGAGGTCGAATCCAGGCATTAGTATTAACTAATTATCATCATACAATATGGTTAAAGAGGAATGGAGCTTGGGCAGAGGGACAAGTACAATTCCCAACTAAAGTGACTGAACAAATTCAGGAAGATGTTCGAAAGAGATGCGGAATTCTAATTCAAAGAACTTACAATACAAAAGAGGAGTTAAATGAGTTGAGTAGACTAATTGGAGCCTAATACGGCTTAAGCTTGTTCTGTCAGTTTTGTGTCTGTAAATTATTCTTACACTGTACATCTGTTCATGAATGAATAAAAAGCTCACATTTACACAAAAAAAAAAAAAAAAAAGAACTCGGAATCAAAAGTATCCGACGTGGGCACTTAGCGGAGTACAAATCTCTCAAAACCGACCTCAAATTCAGGCCCACTAGGTTGTTTCCAATCAAATGAGACTAATTTGATCCAAAACCGACACCGGATGTAAAACCGTCTTTTTACGACCCAAAACCCGATCCCAATCAAAAACCAACTTTGGAAAAGCTTCTAGAAACCAGCTCAACAACCATCAAAGTCAAGGTCAAAGTCAAGGCACAAAAATCTCAACCTCTCCTATATTCTCTCACCCGTGTTGACCACTCGATCGAGTGCCATGACCCCACTCGATCGAGTGCACCTACAAACCAAACCGGACCGCCTTTGAACCGGTCACTCGATCGAGTGCACTTAGGGCCACTCGATCGAGTGACCTTAAACCGGGGGCATTTTCTATAAATACCCCCTCTTGCTCTTCACATTTTCAAGATTTTGGCAACCCTAAGCAACCTACATACTTGCATATATTTCAACCCTACACATACACTAGCAAACCGAAGACTAAAACCTCTCAGAATACCGAGAAAATCGCCTCTACAAACACAAATGCCATAACTCCTCCTACATTCTCGATACTCCCGCGCACGCGCCTCTACTAACATTTTTATTATTGTTTCGTTTTAATTATTGTTCGTTTTTATCGTCATTAACAATTAATACCGCGTAAATATATAAATACATATCTAAACTGTTTTTGGATCGAGTACGCTTACAAAACAAGTTCCGTTTAAGATCCTTCTAATCTCTTTACAAGTACTATTGGAGGTGGAGCCCTTTTGAGGAGCGCCGCCCTAAACACTTAATGGCGTGATGCGATCACGGAAATTTGTCATTAAGCGTGTTTGATACCATTTTTCAAATGCGTACTCTAAAAGAGCGATATTGACTCCGTAGTCAAATATCGCGCTCGAAGAGTCTTTATCAATCACGGTTAGTACGAAACCCCGTTTACGCGAAATCGAACATCACGTAATCTGTAAGGATTAGTAACAATGTCGTGACGCGGAGGGAATCAATTTTGTCCTAATCAAATTTAAACCAATTTCATAACACTTTTCCAAAATTCCCGATCCCGGTCTTATAATCGTACAACGCCCGTTATAAGCACCGTAAATCGAGTAAGGTTTAAGTCACATAATATTTTTACATAACTCTGTTAGTTATCGATTTTCAAATCAATAAAATTCGAATTCACCACCTTTCGAATCGAGCAGCAGCTCGAACTGGGGCACTCGATCGAGTGCCATGGCTCACTCGATCAAGTGATCCCCCAAAAAAGAGGCAGCGAGCCCTCACTAAGGGCACTCAATCGAGTCCCTCCTATGACTCGATCGAGTGGCCTTTACAACACCTTTACGTGAGCTTTTCACATCATTCGAGCCTCGTCAAATCTTTTTCTACGACTTTTAGTCGACACATGTCAAGTCGATCACGTGCTTTCCTTTTCAACACATGCATCATATCATTCTTCTAATCATCTAATCTATTTACATTTACCATTATTATTTTGATTGTGTTTTTTTGTTCGTTGTTTTGTATTGTCTGGGTTGTATTTCCGGCCGCGTAACTTGTAACTTTTTTTGTTTTATTTTATTTTTGTTGTTTCCATTTATCGCTTTTATAAACAAACTTCGCATGTTATACAACTCCAACGATAATTTAGATGCATTAAATGACGTAGCTTACACATAATTCACATGTTTAGTCAAATATTTGTTTGCATAACATTCAATCGTCCCACTAACGTGCGTACACAAAAACGAACGGTATCCTAGTAGAGGCCGCTAAGAGCGGGCGGGGTTGGGTGTCCTTCGTGGGCTTCCCAACACATACCCTCACCCGTTACCCAGAACCTTGGTTTTCGGATGTCCAAAACCGTTGGCATACGAGAGTCATTCGATGCACGATATACGATATCTCAGCGTCAGTATCGTAATGCAAAGGAGCGAACCCATAAGCTCTAGCACTAAAGCGGGCCGTGCTTTGTGCACGATACGCCTAACTGTAGAGTGGGTTCGAACGGGTCCGAACTCTCATAAAGTTCGGTGGCGACTCCTATTTCAATTTAAATTTCGACCCGAGATCAATCTTACCACGAGATTCATTCGCTTACCCAAACCCGCGCGTGGCCGCGTCGGGGGGGACCTATGTCATGTCAACAATTTGGTGACTCTGCTAGGAATACCTAATGTACTACTTGTCATCGGGATTCCTAGGGTGAGACTCGAAAAGAAATCGTTCGATTATTAATGTACGCTTTTTAGTTCGACGGTTCATGCATAACCCATTTTTACCCGGGCCGGTTACTTGTGACCGACGTCCCACTATACTACGGTGCATTCCTAAATGAGTGCGCTAAAGACATCTATGGCCGAACTCATATAGGTTTCGCGGCATGTTCTAAGACCAATTCGGCTTAGGAAGTACGTCCTGATTTACGAGAAAGCCGTCGATGTTGGTATAGACTCAATTTTGACCGACCGAGACTTAGATGAAAGCATACATGGTGTCATAATAATGCTTACGTGACTATGTGTACTTGGTTTTCGTGTCACTTTTCAAAAACCGTTATTTCAAAAATGCATCTTTTCAAAAATATCCAATTTTCAAAACTCGGAATGCTGCCGAAATTTAGACTTACGATTTGACTCAAAATAGCCTGTTTTCCAGCCGGCATGCTACCAATTTCAATTTATGAATTTCCTTTTTTTTATAAAAAAAGCGACTTTCGAAATCTTCTAGACGCCATTTTACGATTTTCAAATTTTTGGAAATTCGTTTTCGATATTCAAATTTTCAAATTTTCAAACATTCAACTTTTCAAAAACCCTTCCTTATTATAGGGCCTACCATTATCCATGTGTCGGGTCTTTTTCATAGTATGTCGAAGGTTTGTAGCGTCGAAACTCCGTCGATCTTACATCACGGGTTTTCTCCCTATCCCAAGTTCGCCTTGTCCTAAAGGCATAACCAACCCGCGTAAGGCATACCCTTACAAAGGGTCCGTCCATTCACTCAAGTCAAAAGTCTTGGGAAAGACTCACGTGTTCCTTCCTTCGACCGGGATCCGGCTCACATAGTCGTATCCTAAGGGAGTCACACCACCCACGAGTCGCCCGTCTAGGTGTCTTTCTCGAGTTGATTTCTCGTTCAGTCTTTTCCCTTGCTCGGGATGTACTGTTTTGATTCCAAGGTCTGGGTTCGGTTTTTGATTATGCGGTGTTCTTACAGACTGGCCACCGTCAACCAGACACAGACACGAAATGGAGCAAGCTTTGAACAAGTTGACGACCTCAATGGACACTATGGTCTTCAAGCAGACTGAAATCGAGGCCCAACTGACAACTATAAGGGCCGAGCAAACAGTTATTGCTGCTCGTTTGACTGTTGTGGAGCAAGGGACTCCTTAAGTTGGGCAATCTCCTCGTCCCGTGATTGCAGGAGCTGTCGCGCATCAGCCACTTCCGCCTCGAGCTCGGTCACCCGAGTCTCCAGCTACCTCACCATATCAGAGGTATCCTACAAATGTAACCCACACTTCAGGAAAACATACAAACAACCTAAAAAGCCAACCTTAGGTACACGCACTTACCGATCAAGATCCCGAATTGTCACGGAAGACCCTCGAGGCATAGCCTGGAATTAGTTGGCGGCCTGCCACAACTACTGATGGCAAGCCGATGAAACCTGAAAGGTGAAACCATACAGGTTAGCCAAACATAACCTAACTCTTAGAACCCGAATCCAAAACAGAAACCGAAACTTACCCTATATACCCGGTCGCGCCACTCTATCCCAACATCCATCTCATCAGCAGAACATGGGGGGAGAGGCTTAGTGAAATATACCCCAGCTGCGTCCACCCTAAGCATTGTCAAAGAGAAGTTTGGGGGCTTAACAACATCAGTCAGGACGGCGAACTGAAAGAAAAGCGGGTCGGTCAGAGAGCGAGAAAATACTAAGTCGAAAAACGAAACGAGCTTTAAAACCAAAGATCGAGTTCTCACCACGAGGCGGTGGCAAGCTAGCCGCTCCCTGACATGAGATAGATAGGAGGCACCAGGCACCAAGAGTGCATCGCCTCCTTCTCCATCCCTGTCCTCGAGGACCTCTGCGGTGGTCGATGGTCTGAACATGGTCCGGGGAAGATCAACCGGTACCTTAAAATCGTCATACAAACACTGACACTCCAACCGTTCGCCCAGATATCAAACCTGGTGAAACAGCGCAGGAAGAAGCATCCTCCTGTACCTCCGAGGCCTCAACTCCGCCGTCACATACTCAGGCACACCCTCGTAGTCGGCCCAAGGATGGGCCACGAACTACACAAATGAAACTAGCATTTTAATAACCCTAAACCCTTGGAGGATACTAAATAAAACGAGCTATAAAGAGAAAACTTACGTCCTCAAGGCGTAGCCTGATCCGAACAAAGCAGCCTCATTTGATGACCTCACACTTAAGCCAAGTGATGCTAACTCGGTCCCCATTATCCCATCCACCAGCTTGGTAGTATACCTTCTCCAAGCACTTAATTAGCTTGTATGAACACAAGCTAGGCAGAATAAATGGAGCTAAAGATACATGGCTCCAATACGATTTCTAAGTTCAAATAATCAGCAATGGAATTAATTGCTTTCAAGACTAGAAGATACATTTAACAAGTGCAAAAACACACCAGCCTACTAAAGCAAACAAAGAAGCATTGCATCTGAATTGGAGCAAAATAGTGGTTGCTAGTATTCACACTTGTTCGTTGTATCTAGTTGTCTAAATTCTTTTCCCTTTCTTTTTTTGTATCACCCACTTTAAGAGGCTTGACTATTCTGGTTGGCCTTTCTTTGGGTCGTTTTGTAGGCTATAAATAGCCACCCATTAGATGAATAAATCATTCAATCTTCATCAAACAAAATCTGAGTTAAGCTTTGCTTTCCTTTTCGTCTTTGTAGTTTACAAGACAAAGTATTAGAATAAGTCGCGTTACAAGCTCTCTATACTCGCTATTTCAATCGAGTGTTTGAATTAGCACCCGCTTTGTTGAGGTATAGGTCTATCTCACTTATCACACTATCCTTGGTTACATTCCATCATCACTTTACAGCAACTATTTCAATCTGATTTCGTTGCTTGTTTTCGTTTATCTCAAATTACTATCAATCTCCAAATAACTTGTTCGAAGTTCATTCCAACTCACATCATAGCCGGTTAACCAGCACGTTCTCCGATGGATAATGGTTGGTCGTACTTTTAGGCTGAGCCAGGCTCCATTCGATCCCCGTCGGGAATCTGGTCTGACGAGCCCGCACCATTTTTGGTGCCAAGCAAGGGAAGTATGAATAGATCCAGGCCTGCAAAACCCTAAAACATCTTTAGCAAAACTAGACTAAACTAAACAAAACCCGAAAAGCGAATGCAGAGATAATTACTAACCTCCAGCACGAGACCTGGGCCCACGATGGGCAAAGTCGAGGCCGACTCCACCTGCAACGGCCTCACCATGACTTGCAAGCAGCGAGTCATCTCCGCGACAGCCGCGGTCACCCAATCAAAACGTCCCAGCTGACCTAAATCAGCTAGTTGAGGCAAAATCCTAGTACTAAACCTCTAGCCCTTATCTGAGAAGTGGGTCGATCCTAGGAAGTACCACAACCACAGCCTGGAATCCTGCTCCGGTGTGTTGGGTGCTCGACCCTCTAACACCGTCACCCTCTCGAAGTGATCGGTGATATATGAACACCAGAGCATGAGCCATACTATAAGCCTCGCGCTCCAAACAATCCCCGATGAGGCCCCGGACCTCATCACTATCTAACCTAGGGCCCTCGGCAGTCCATCTAATCCTCTCAGGAACCCAGGGTAAACCCGTAATAACCCCGACGTCCTTTAAAGTCATCCAGACCTCCCCAAAGAACATATGGAAGGTCGAGGAAGTGTCGTGAAAGCGATCCACCATCGCTCTAATCACCATGATGTTGCACTTGGTCTTGCAACCCACCAACCTAACCCATCGCTCGACCACGGGACCCAGAGCAGTCCTCGGGATAATCCCCTTTGCCGCGGGGGTCAACTTTTGAGAATATATCTCAAGGCATGTCGTAAAACCCGAGAAGATCCTAATCGAACCTAGGGGCTGCAACCCAAGGCAATACAAGTATAAACAAAACAGGCCAAACCCAACCGAAACCAAAATTCAAAACCTAAAACTAGTAAGCATGAGTCGAGATACTCACCAGACCCTGAACAATGCGGTGAGAAACGTGCAAGTCGGGAGGAAACAGCAACTGGTGGCCGTCCCAATCCCGGGCCCACTCAGGATCCTCATAGCCGATCTCCTCGTTCTCTGGTACGGGGATTGGGACGTGAGCCCTCCTAGAAACCGTCTCGGGAAGCCTACGCTTCTTTACCCTATCAAAGTCGGCCTCATTTGTGGCCTCTGGATCACGACTCTGCGATGGAACGCTTCGTCGTCTTCTACAAATCCCGCGGGGAGTCAGTGAGCTCGTCCTGGCGGCCTCGCCACTAGTGCCAGCCGTAGAGGCTCCCTCGAGATGCTCGGTATCACCTCTAGCTACAAAATCAAGCAAAAATACAAAAATCCATGCCTCAGGTCGGGCTAAAACAGCTTAAACAAGTCAAAATAAGGACAAAATTTCGAATAGAGATATCAAAATTCCGAAAAGCTCGCTAACACCTATTTTCGACCCCGATCACAATAGAAGGGGTTTTGGGAAAATCGACATCATTACGACGCCTTTTGGTCTGTCGTAAGTCACACAAAACCTCACGGAGTGCCCTAGAAGGCATCCTAACTCACAAAAATCGACAAAGGAATCACCCACATCATCACAAACACTAATCGAACAAGATTACGTAGGACAAGTACGGGAATAACCGAGAGAACGGTCCCTAACCCTAGCATTTCGTATATATTTCCATAGAAGGCCATTGTCGTACCTCAAAGTATCCTATCAAGCTTATAACTACCCTAACAATCTCTATTCAACCCTAATTTAACAATGGGATTAAGCACAAGCATCAAAACTTAGCAAATTCAAAATACCCAAATCGATTTTCTAGGGTTTCAACAAAATTGACCCACAATCAACCAAATTAAGCAAAATCGATAATAGACGAGTAAAGAACACTTACCCGGAATCGATATTTTCGTGAATTGCAAAAATCGGAACAGAAATCGGTTGAATAGGTCGAAGAAGCAAGATTGAGGCGAAGAGGGGCGCGCATTTGAAATTTGGGACAAATGAATCGTTCGCCCAATATTCGCTGATTTAAGCAAACCCGACCCACAAGAACCCGGCCGTCTCAGGTCGCGCGTCCAAGACCTGCACTGCTAGGGGCTAAGCGCCTGATAATTGGGGCACAGAAAAGTGCGAGTCCGACTAACCCGGCACAAGACTAGAAACGAGAACAAACGAGGTCTAATACCCAATGTCTGCAAAACACGGACCCTTGAATCAAGAAAATAAACAACGACAAAATAATTACTAGTCAATACCGGTAGAGCACGCCTATAAACTAACCCCGAACAAAAATAAAACGAGCATAGGAACCACGATTAACATGAATGCTCACGCTCGAGCACGTGATAAAACAAACTAAACAAAGCCGATCTAAACAAATTCCAAACAAATCCCAAGCGCATAACAAATCAGAACAAAGCATAGCAAATGCGAACAAAATAAGACAAGTCCGCAAAGTAAATATAACTTAACCAAAATAAATGAACACCAGCAAACGTCTTCGAGCCCAACGGGTCTTATTTATCCAGAGGGCAATTTAAGTTTGTGTGGATACTGACACGTTCAAACATTTTGGAGTCTTATACCTCCCCAGCAAGTTGGGTTTGAGTGGATACTGACACGCTCAAACCCCTTTTAGCCTAACGGGTCTTAGTTATCCTGAAGGCAACAGCAAACAGTAATTTGGTTTTGAGCGGATAATGACATGCTCAAACACCTTTTTAGCCTAACGGGTCTTTGTTATATTCTGGAGGTAACAGCAAACTGCAATTTGGGTTTGAGCGGATACTGACACGATCAAGCACCTTTTAGCCTAACGGGTCTTAGTTATCCTGAAGGCAACAGCAAACAGTAATTTGGTTTTGAGCGGATAATGACATGCTCAGACATATTTAGCCTAACGGGTCTTAGTTATCCTGAAGGCAACATCAACGACAATTTGAGTCTGAGCGGATACTGACATGCTCAGACATATTTAGCCTAACGGGTCTTAGTTATCCTGAAGGCAACAGCAACAGCAATTTGAGTCTGAGCGGATACTGACACGCTCAGACATATTTAGCCTAACGGGTCTTAGTTATCCTGAAGGCAACAACAATAGCAATTTGACTTTGAGCGGATACTGACATGCTCAAACGTAGTTTGCCCGAGGAGTCATAGGCATACCGGAGGCACCGCAACATCAATTTGAGTTTGAGCGGATACTGACACGCTCAAACGTATTTTGCCTAAGGGATCATAGGCATCCCGAGGCAATTGTTCGAGTGGATACTGACACACTCGAACATTTTATTTTATTCTCGAGCTCGTGGGGTCATAAGCATCCCAAAGGCATTTTATTTTATTGAGTCCGAGGGGCGAAGAAGATGCAGCTAATCACGATCGACAATTTTGGGTGAATTTAGGTGTTTAATAACCATCAACTTTAATTAGATATTAAGTTAGGGTGGTGCGTGGTGAGTTGTGTAGTTGTGTGTGGTGGAAAGGGCGGTGGTGTGGTAGTGGCTTTAGGTGATTAGGGTTTTTGGGTGGTGGATGGTGGCTACCTTGTTGATAGATGGTTAATTTGTGATTTCTTTGGGGAGAAACTAATCAAACAATTTGGGTGGGTGAAATGATAGGGACAAATTGGTAAAATGTCGTTAGGATTTAGTAAAGCTTCGTTAGGAAAAAGCACGATCCTATTTTTTTTCCTCAAAGCATGTATTTTTTTGCCCTTCTCTTCTTAGGCCCATGTTCCATGAACTAAATGGAACTATTTATGGGCCGGTCCTGTCAACAACGACTTAGACCTCCATTTCAGGGTATCTTGCAAACGGAATGTGGGTTGGAAAAACTGGCTAATGGCTCTTAAAAACGTGTCAGGCGAGTCGGGTCGAATTGTGACATGTCTAATAACAATGTATACTCCATATTTGATTATATTTATCTATACTACTCCGTATGTGTCATTTCATATTGCTATTTATGTTTGTTTAATGAATTTAATAGCTTTTGTCAACGTTCTATAAAAACTAAATATTCTCTAATAATAATATATCTGTATGATTGTCTATAACGTTTCGAGTTTTTAAGAGCACCGTAGACCAAATCTCATTCTTGCTTTTATATCGTCATAAAAAATATTCCTCTGGTCATAAATTATTGCTCTATTTTGTGTGAGGAGTATTTTAATGAAATGGAGAATAATTTGTGAGTGGAGGTAATATTTATTTTCTTTTGAATCATTGTTTACATCAAAAGAATTTTTATACGGAATTGCTAAATCATACACGTGTTTTACTTTTTTGTACACAATTTTGTCATAAAATTTCCTACCACTGCCCTTTAGGTTTAACTGTAGGAAAAAAAAAGTTTACCCCCAAATCCTACGGAACACATACACTCAAAAATTCCAATTTTGGATCTAATTTGTGCATGTAACACGTAATTGATCAGTTTCTTTTACCCTAACTCATGTTCCACATTTAATTAATTGATTTTCTAACTAATTTTTTTTAATCAATTAAGATTTCTCCCATTTATGAGTGGTAGGTAGAAGGGGGTGTCAGGTAAGGAGATGGGTCAGGGTAGTGGCTCGTAGGTGGGCGGCAGACGAGGGTGGTGGCGTCTGGGTTAGTGGTCAGTACAAAGTAGGGTTGGTCTGGGTACGGTTGTTGAATTGTGATAGTCATATATGGTGGCTGATGGTGAGATAATGGTGACATGTGACGGTCGATAATGAGTGGCAGAGGCGTGATTAGTGGTGGCTAGGGATGAGTGTTCATTGACTGCTGGAACGGTCGTTGACGGCTGTGCGTGGTGGGCAGTGGCGAGGCGTGGTTGTGGATCGTGGAGGTCGGGGCCAATTTGTAGAATGCGTGTATGAAAGGGTACCTGAGAAGAGGCAAGGGCAGAGTAACAATTGAAGAAATGAGAAGGATAATATTATTACGTGTACAAAATTGTAAAATGCGTGCATGAAATAGCACGTCCCTTTTTATATACTATTACCCATGATCTTCCCCCTTTTTTTGCATAAAATTTAAGAAGAGAATAAAAAATGGATTAAAGTAAGAAAAAAGTGGAGTATAAAGTGGAAGTATGGTGGAGTTTGTGAGTAAAGGAAATAATAAAAAATTGAAGAAAGAATAAATACTCCCAACATTCCAATGAATTGTTTGTCTTTCCTTGTGGTACCAAGGGTAAGAGATCCAATGAGAAAGTGACATGTGGAGCAAAACTCATGAAAAGGATCAAATTGCATATAAAAAACATTTCTAAAATAGAAAGACAAACAATTCATTAAGACATCCCAATATGGAATAGCCAAACAATTCATTGGGACGGAGGGAGTAAATGATTAAAGTACAACCAAAAAATTGAAAGAGAGAAGATGAGTAAACTAAGCCCAAAAAAGGAAGAGTAAAGATCATGGCTAATAGGAGGGAGTACGTATCATACGGTATCAAAATACATTGAATAATCAATATTTATGCTTACCCCGTGATTTCTCACAGGTATTACACTAGTAGTTGCTTTATTAAATTCACAAATTCTTGTTTGTAACGAAATCATTCGTCGTAAATTTATAAGGGGGCGTTTGTTTCGTACATAGGTATGGACTTGGAATGAGAAATCATATGAGGGTGTTATGGGGTTGGAACTTGATTCCTCATACCTTGTGTTTGTTTCGATTCTTGTTGGTATAGAGTTAATACTTGACTAGTGTCAATAATCTTCAAAAAAAGACATTTAAAATATTTATTTTTTTAATAATTAAATTAATTTCATGTATATTATGTTTTAATCAAATATATTTTTTCAGAACATTTCAAACAAGTATCATTTTTTTTGTTAAATTGATTCTCACAGGCATCAATCTCATACCCAACGAGGAGGTTGGGTATGGAAACCATACCTCATTGGTTTGAGGTATGGGTTTGAAAATAGTTTTTTTTCGCAAACAAACACAAGGTTTGGGTTTAGATGATTCCAAACTCATACATTATACCCAAATTAGATCAACCAAACGCCAATAGGTCAATATTATACTAAAGACAAAAATAAAGTGTGGAACATAGCAAAATACTCCCTCCCATCCAAAACATATGATTTTTCATCATTATTAAGAAAAGTGATAAAAGTAAGGGTATTATTGATAAATCAAATGGTGTAATGGGTCAACCAAACTTAAAGTAAGAAGACATTTTTTATAAATAGAGGAAGAATATGAGAATTATAAGGTAAAGTCTTTTGCCAAAACGGGAATGTAAAGAATTAATAGGATTGTTCATTTATAACAAGGTAAAGAATTGAATGAATGATACGGAGTATTTGTTATGTGCCTTGCATTTGGCCCATTTTATTATGGCGGATATGCCCGTAGGAGAAACTCACTATATTAAATTAGGGATGCAGACCCTATAATTTCATCAGGGGCCGTTTGGTTTGGGGTCTACAGGAAAGGGAAAGGGAATCAACTTGTTTCATTCCCTTTGTTCTCGTTTGTTTTTAACATTTTTCCATTCCCTTTCCCCCTTTCATTCCTCTCCAAAACCCCAAACTTGTAATCCCCTAGAAAATCTAACGTGATACAGTGGCAAAAACACTTTAGAGTCGGGATTAAAACACACTGTAACTATCTCTAAGTAAAATTAAAATGGTAAAGTCAAATAATAGGCCTTAACTAAAATGGCCAAAATTTAAAACAATCCACAAAAGGGTTTTGAACAATCCTAAGACATAATTATTAAAATAAATAAGCAGGATCCATAACTGCTCGCTAGCCCATCCGAAGATTAACACATATACCTGCCATGTTAAAAACATAACAGCCACAATCAGTGGAGAGCAACGTCAACGTTCTCCTAGCCGTATAACATGATTTTAAAACTGTAATTACTATTATATGAAAATAGTAAAAAGGGAAAATAGTAAAACATTATTCATAAAAATAAGCTTTCAGTGAAAAACTTCACGTATCGAAACAATATAATAAAAATGAGTTTTCCTGAGAAAACATAAAACATTTGCCAAGCTTCAAATCAAATTATATCGTTAATAATAAAAATATTCAAAATGGCGTTATGGATAGGATTAGCGTAGACGGCCAGACTTTCACTAGGATAATACTGGAAACTAACTTTGAGAACTGTAGACTTAACTCATAACAGAATCCAGTCTCTAACTAGGCAACTCAACTATAACAAGACTGCGTGCAGCGAGGTCCTGGTTTAAGTAGTATACACCCTTCCTGATACAAACCATAACCAATTCAACCCGACGCGACTTACACGATGCGATATCTAAGTTTAAGGGCACAATGCACACTCTCCTGAACACAAACCATGTAATCCCCTAGAAAATCTATCGCGATACAGTGGCGGAAACACTGTAGAGTTGGGATTAAAACACACTGTAACTATGTCTTAGTATAATTAAAATGGTAAAGTCAAACAATAGGCCTTAACTAAAATGGCCAAAATTTAAAACAATCCACAAAAGGAGGTTTGAACAATCCATAAGACATAATTATTAAAATAAATAAGCAGGATCCATAACTGCTCGCTAGCCCACCCGAAGAGAAACACATATACCGGCCATGTTAAAAACATAACAACCACAATCAGTGGGGAGCAACGCCAACCTTCTCCCAGCCGTAAAACACGATTTTAAAACTGTAATTACTATTATATGAAAATAGTAAAAAAAAAACGGAAAACAGTAAAACATTATTCATAAAAATAAGCTTTCAGCGCAAAACCAAAATATTAAAATGGGTTTCCGAAGAAATATAAAATATTTGCCAACCTGCAACCAATTTATATCGATAATAAATAAAATAATCAATGTGGCGTTATGGATAAGGTTAATGTAGAATCTAGACTTTCACCAGGATAATACTAGAAACTAACTTCGAGAACTGTAGACTTAACTCATAACAGAATCCAGTCTCTAACTAGGCAACTCAACTATAACAGGACTGCGTGCAGCGAGGTCCTGGTTTAAGTAGTATACACCTCTCCTAGATAAAACCATATCCAGTTCAACCCGACGCGACTTACACGATGCGATATCTAAGTTTAAGGTAAATATACACTCTCCTGAACACAAATCATGCTCAGTTCAACAACGAATGTGCCCCATAAAGACACACCAGCCTTACAGTTGATGGCAAAACGTACATCCCAGACTAACTCTAAACCCACACTTGTCCTTATTCCATAACTCCAAAACAGGGTCATTATCGATACTTAAAAGATATAATCATTGTAAACAATAAGAGAACAAAAGGGCAAACGGATCGCCTTCCAAAAGAGGAAACTTTCTATTTTAGGAAACTTCTATATTTAGAAACTTTAAAAAGATAGCATCATATCAAAATAGCAAAAATATTAGTTCATACTAATAAAACATTTTTAGTAAAAGATATCGATTTATAAAACTAATACTTTCGGCCTTAACAATATTAATTTCCAAAATAAGGATAAATGGGTTTATGAAATTATTGAAATATCATACAAGTGTTTATAAAATGATTAAAAAAGTCTTAAACACTTTAGTACTACTAATTAGGGTGTTTCCAAAATTTATAAAACTAAAATTCCCTAATTATTAATAGTTTCGACAAAACAAGCGTAAATAAGATTTTACGGCAAATGTCAAATTAAATCTTTTAACGTCTTTTCTTTAATCTAAATCGTTAAACAAATTTAGAATATGATAAGGGGTGATTTAAATCTCAAATTTTCAGATTTAAATATTTTCAAAATTGCTGGAAAAATAGTTCTTTTATGTAAGACGAAGCATTTTAACGATAAATCGTAATTTTGTCCAAAAATCATTACTATTTATTAAAGACTTTAATAAATAGTACAAAAATTACGTAAAATAGCTAAAATATATTTTTGGACATTCTGTCCAGAAAAGAGAATTTTCCATAATCATTAAACTCGGTTTTTAAATGGTTTTCTCGTTAATCGTCTAATCTCGACAATAACGATTAATAAAAATAGTAATTACAAAACGATTTAAGTATTAATATCCAAAAACTATTATTAAACTTTAAAAATAATGATTTTCCAGAAAATACTATTTTTTTCAGATTTCCAAAATTCCAGATTTTTTTAAAAGGCCAAAAATTGAGAATTTAAACGACAAACACGGTTTTAACGATAAACGATGATTTAAAGTGATTAGTTAATTCACCCACTTAACAATTTCGAAAAATTATGAAAAATTTCATAAAATTCTTTTTCAACAGAAACATCATCCACGAAACATTTCAGATTAAAATAAAATGTTTAAGTGCTAGAAATAAAAATCGGTTTTAATCGTTTTTGTTCATAAACGGTAAAAATTCAATAATCGATATCAAAAATATCAGAAAAATCATTAAAAACTTCATTTTTACAGAATATAATCATACATTACAAGTTTAGGCCGATTATTACGATTTTACAAATTAATATAACAATTTAATCATTGATCTCGTAAAAGCGATAAAAATATCGAAAAATGAAAAAATTTAACTTTTAAAATTTTTCCAGATTATATGACATACATATATTGTCAAAAATGAAATATAAAAATATACATGCAATTACACAATTAAAATCACGAAATACCGAGTAACATCGACGTTACCTCCAGTCAAAATCGGAATCAATAATATACTTGTCGACCTCGGGATCGTCCATGAAACCTACAATACACGAAATTCATGGTAGAAAAATACCATGAGAAAAACTAAGGAAATCACAGTGAATAACGATCAAAAACATCATCGATTATTACCTTAATGATAGGCTCAGAAAGAGGATTAATTCGACGCTAAAAAATGAGACGATTAGGACTCGAATTGAACAAAAATCAGCCAAGAGAAGATGAGGAGTAACACGGCCAAAGGATGATGAGGAAGATGATGTTGTAACAATTTTTTTAATGCACAAATGAATGTAAGGGAGAGAGGAATGGTTTTAAGCATAAATGGAATTAAAATGGATGAAGAATCCAATGTGGTATCATCAATGTGGAATCCAATGAGGAATCCAATGAGGTTAAGAGGGAGTGTGAAGAGTTTGAGCAAAAATGCAACAATTAAATGAGAGGGGAAATAATCATATCTTTTCGGTTTTACGTAATAAAATGAATCGTATTAATAAAACGTAGTAAAATTGTGACAAGGAGCTTTGTCGGTCCAAAATATGGGGAAAAGGTCTCAATGATTTATAAGTTAGAGGCATTTCAAAGCAATTCGAGTAAACCTCGCGGAAAAATAAATAATTTACGAAGAAAATCAAATAAATAGATTTAAAAGAATTAAAATCTTTTAAAATAAAAATAAATATCTTTAAACTCAAAAATTAAAATAAAGCCTGGAAAAAGAGGAAACGCAAGACCGAAATGGGAAAGAGTCATAACGGAAAGGATAAAAATGTTAGGAAAAATAGCGGGTGTTACAAATCATGCTCAGTTCAACAACCAATGTGCCCCATAAAGACACATCAGCTTTACAGTTGATGTCAAAAATGCACATCCTAGACTATATTACTCTAACCCCACACTTGTCCTTATTACATAACTCAAAAACCAAGCCATTATCGATATTCAAAAGATATAATCGTTATAAACAATATGGAGATAAAAGGATCAATCATAATATTCTAAAAGAGAAAACTTTCTATTTTAGAAAACTTCTATTTTTTAGAAACTTTACTAATAATAGCATCATATCAAAATAGCGAAAATATTAATTTATACTAATTCAACATTTTTAGTAAACGATATAGATTTATAAAACTAATGCTTTCGGCCTTAACGATATTAATTTCTAAAACGAGAACAATCGGGTTTATTAAATAATTGAAATATCATACAAGTGTTTATAAAATGATTAAAAATGTCTTACACATTTTAATACTACTAATTAGGGTGCTTTCAAAATTTATAAAACTAAAATTCCCTAATTATTATTAGTTTCGACAATACGATTATAAATAAGATTTTACGGCAAATGTTAAATTAAATATTTTAACGTATTTTATTTAATTAAACCAATGAATATATTTAGTTTATGTTAAAGGATGATTTAAATCTTAAAGTTTCAGATTTAGATATTTTCAAAATAGCTGGAAAAATAAATCTTTTAGGTAAGACGAAGCATTTTAACAATAAATCGTAATTTGTCCAAAAATCGTTACTATTAATTAAAGACTTTAATAAATAGTACAAAAATTACGTAAAATAGCTAAAATATATTTATGGACATTCTGTCCAGAAAATAAAATTTTCCAGAATACTTAGACTCGGTTTTTAAAAGGGTTTTCTCGTTAATCGTCTAATCTCGACAATAACGATTAATAAAAATAGTAATTACCAAACGATTTACGTATTAATATCCAAATATTATTTTTAAACTTAAAAATCATGATTTTCCAGAAAATACTATTTTTCCAGATTTCCAGAAATTCTAGATTTAATAAATCCCGTTAAAACCGTCTTTTAAACCTATTTTCACAATTAACGATTTCGTTAATAAAAATTATCGTTCCTAACATTTTATTAAAGTACTAAAAATCATAAAATTACATTTTATTATGAAATCATCAGAATCATATTTTTTTCCAGATTTAATCATAGGACCAGAAATCGAGAATTTAAACGACAAACGCGGTTTTATCGATAAACGGTGATTTAAAGTGATTAATTAATTCATCAACTTAACAATTCCGAAAAATTATTAAAAAGTTCAGAAAATTCTATTTCACCAGAAAGTTTCACCACGTCAAAAATCAGATTAAAATAAAATGTTTAAGTACTGGAACTAAAAATCGGCTTTTAATCGTTTTTGTTTGTAAACGGTAATAATTCAATAATTGATAACTAAAATATCAGAAAATACTAAATTATTAAAAATCATAAAAAAAAAAATTCATTTTTATAGAGTATAATCATATATTACAAGTTTAAGCCGAATATTACGATTTTACAAATTAGTATATCAATTTAATCGTTAATCTCGTAAAAGCGATAAAAATACCGAAACATGAAAATTTTCAACTTTTAAATTTTTTTTAGATTATATGACATACATATATTGTCAAAAATGAAATATAAAAATATACATGCAATTACACAATTAAAATCATGAAATACTGAGTAACATCGACGTTACCTCTAATCCAAGTCGGAATCGATAATATACTCGTCGGCCTCGGGATCGTCCACAAAACCTACCATACACGAAATCATGGCAAAAAAATACCATGAGAAAAACTAATAAAATCAAGGTAAATAATGATCGAAAACAACATCGATTATTACCTTAACGAAGAAATCGGAAAGAGGATTAATTCGACGATAAAAATGACACGATTAGGACTCGAATTAAGCAAGAATCAACCAAGGGAGAAGGAAAAATACTTGGCCAAATGGGAAAGAAGAAAGATGTTGAATAAATTTTATTATGCAATAAAGAATGTAAGAGAGAGAGAAATAGTTTTAAGCATAAATGATAGTAAAGATGGGTGAAGCATCCAAAGTGTATCTAGACTAGGTTGGCCGGCCAAGAGGATAAGAGGAGAAGTAGGAAGAGTTTGAGTATTAAAGCCTCAATTCAATGAAAAGAAAAGAATCTTATGTTTACGGTTTAATGTGATAAAATGAAACGTATTAATAAAACGTACTTAAATTGTGACAAGGAGTTTTGTCGGTCCAAAATATGGGGAAAAGGTCCCAAATGATTTATAAGTTGATAAAAAGTATAATCGTAAAATAGTTAAAGGCATTTCAAAGCAATTCGAGTAAACCTCGCGTTGGAAAATAATTATTTACGAAACTTCATATTAAAATCATAAATGGCTTAATTTTCGTAAATAAAAATATTTACTAGTTGAAAATATTATAAAATATGCTTAGACATTTTTAGAAAAAGGAATAACTCAAATCCGAGCTTAAATACGTTAATTCGTAGAGAAATAAAATTTCTCGCGGAAAAATAAATAGTTTACTAAGCAAATCAAATAAATAGATTTAAAAGAATTAAAATCTTTTTAAAATATAAATAAATATCATTAAATTCAAAATTGAAGATAAGCTTGGAAAAATGATGAAACATAAGCCAAAATGTGATAGAGTTATAACGACGTCATAACGGAAAGAATAAAAATGCTAGGAAAATAGTGGGTGTTACAAATCTCCTCCATCTTCATTATCTCACCCCCTAGGGTTTAGATTTTTATTACCTCACCATCACCATTCTCAATTCCTCACCGTTAGACACTTAGACCTATAATTTCGACCCAATCGTAAACTCGACCTACTTATTTTAGAGACTCAAAATATTTGACATGCGACCGGTTTGACCCGAATCTGAAATAACCCATTAATTTAATTGAGACCTGAACCATTAATATATTATATTTGAAATAGTAATTAAAAAGTTATTAGATTTAACATGTTTGAAAATTGGGTTATTTAATGTAAATAATCCCAACTATTGGTGACCTTCTCAAAATAATCCAAATTTTTATTAATCTGTAAATAAACCTAACTATACATTCCCTCTTCCCAAAATGCACTAGTGTACCGACTACCTACTAAACAAGTAAATTTACAAAATTTTAATAAATAACATTTGTCTTCACCTTCTATTTTCTAAGTTCTGTAGTAACATTCTAATTCTTCACCTTCACATAAAATCAATAAATCAAATTACCCAAGTCCATGACCAAAAAGCTCTCAAACTTAAAATCTGATATCTTCTCCTTATCTTATTCCAAGTTTTCAACAACCAATCACCTTTATCAACCACCAGCTCACCACTTTTGTCCATGCCATCGGAATCAGACTTAACCTCCAATTATCTACTCAAAACCATTATCTTCCTCCATTAATTTCATTTTTAGCGTCAGTTCATTGTCGATCTCCCTGCCACTCGAAACCCCTTAGAACTCCAAACATCTACCCTAAAAATTACAATAGACACCACCACCTTCAATAATCGTAGCTTAATTTTGAAAGAATCAGTGATGATCGGCCGGGATTGAATGATTAGCTCTCCCGTTGCGTCGCTTTGACGCTTAATTGAAATGGTGATTTAAGCAAACCACAGAGGTGCTAATGGACCGAGCTGAGTTGAGCGTCGACGGAACCACAAGACGTGTTCAATGGAGATGATTGTCAGGTGGTTGAAGGATGGCGCATGCATGTGCTAATGGGTGCTGCATCTGACGGTGATGAATCAGTTTTGTGGTGATTTTTTTGGTGGCTCAAGGGGGAAAGTAGTGTTTTGGTGTGTGAGAATGGTTGTTCATTTTTGCGTATATAGCGAGTGAACGAATGGTGATTTAGGTTGTGATCAGTGATGATGATGCTTGATGGTTAGTTGGAGAAGGAGAAGGTTTGGTGTTGATGAAGGTGATAGATTTGATTGTGATGAACCGATGACCAAAGAAATTTGATTATTATTATTTGATTATCGTTATTTTTTAATTATTTTACCTGGTTACCTGAGATATCAGGTCAATACCAGGTCATAAGTGACATAAGTTTAGTATGGGAAGAAGGGGTCAATAACAAGGATTATTCTTGGATTAAACTAAGTTTGGACTATTTTGAGAAGACGAGCAATACTTCGGCTTATTCTTGTGAATTAATCCTTGAAAAATTAGTTCAAAAAAAGTTACTTCCTCCATTTTTATTTTATCTTCCCATTCACTTTTGGCACAATTTTTTTGTAATGAATATAAAATGATAAATATAAGAAATATTGAGAGTAGAAGGGTAAAATGTGTGTAAATAGGAAAAAATAAATGTATAAAGTATTGTAAATAGTAAGGGTAGTATGGTAAAAATTATGGACACAAATGAAAATAAATGAAATGGGAAGATAAAAAAAAGTGGACCAAAAAGAAAATTGGGAAGATATAAAAAAAAAGGAGGAAGTATATGAATTACTCGTATTATTTTTATATCATTTAGTAATAAAATGTTTGTAAAATACTCCGTAATATTATACAAAGTACTTCGTATATATATATATTTTTTTAACAATTTTATTTTCAACAAGTATTTGATTAATATAATAATATCATGAATACTCAACATTAATAATATGAATAAGAAAAAGTCAATTTTTTAATTGGTAAAAAGTGAGCATCAGAAATTGATTTATTTCTCATTCCATTATATCTCGTAAACAAACGACCAACCACGTCAAATGATGGAGTAACATTTTCCATTCCATCCTACTCCCTTCCAATGAATTGTTTGCCTTTGCTTTTGGCACCAAGGGAATGAGAACCAATGGGGAAGTGACATGTGAAGCCAAATGTCAAATTACATATAAAAAGCTTTCCTAAAATAGAAAGGCAAACAATTCATTGAGACGCCACAATATGAATAGGCAAACAATTCATTGGAACGGAGGGAGTATTTCCTTCGTTGATTTCATTCTCTTACTGATAATTTGATATTTTACCTATTTTTGTGCCACATTTATAATCTTATTTTGTCGGTTTGAGAACTCGATTTGCTTATATTTAGTTGTTTTGGGGTTGTTTAGCTAATTAGTCGAGTCTTGTATAAATAATGTGAAATCGTGTTATTTCTCGAGAATTTGGTACTGTGTGTCTACGTTTGTATTTGTAGGTACCGACTCCGGATAAGTAATACAAGAAATTGAGAAAGACGGAACGATACAAGTCAAGACGGGTTGGTCAAAGTTGAAGAAAAGAAAGAAGTCGAGGTCGAGACTCAAGACCTTACCCAACTCCACATTCAACCTACTGTTACTCTCAATCCCCCTTTCAATCCTTCATCCACCATTTACCACCTCCAGCCTCCATATCATCAATCAAACCTTCAATTTCTAGTTCAATCCCTCACCTTCATAATTGTTGGATTTATTGATGATGACAATGCCTATTTAACTTGTGCTCTAGTTTAATCTTATAGGTTAATCGTCATTAGTGCGATAATTATCAAATGTGCTAATTCAAGAATGACGATATCAAGACAAGCCAAAGCTACCCAAGATAAAGATCAAGAAATTCAAGTGAAGAGAATAGAATTGAGTCTAAGTCCATAGTCCCTAAGAATGGCAAAGTGTGTGTTTTTCGGTACAGCAGTATGTAACAGTCGGACTGACTGTTACATCGTTCGACAGCTCTTAATGGTTCAAAAAGATTTTGATTTCAAAAGTTAAATCTTCAGAAAAATCTTTTTACAAATTTAAATTAACTTTGAAAAAATCTGATTTCTTTAAGAAAAAGGGATGGTTTGGTTTCTTGTAAAACAATGCACCTCTTCTCCAAGGTTTTCCAAAAATGGCTCTTCACTTTTGAAAGTGAACTTGAAATGTTTCTTCTTTCAAGTAACACCTTTCAAGTAAACACCTTCCCTTCAATTTCGGTAAACCTTAAGCATGTTTCCCTTTCTTTTTGAAAAAGCTTTCCTTTTTAACTAAGTCAAAGGTTTTCTTTTAACCTTTGGATTTTCCAATGAGGCACATTCTTTTACCCATTTCCACATCTACTATAAAAGAAACTCATTTGCCTCATTTATTTCTCAAGACTTTCAAACTAATTCTTCATTTATTGCATTTTGTTTTCAAAGGTTTTTATCTTAAAAGTATTTTGCAAAGTATTTCAAAAGAGAAAGTCTTCAGTAATTTCAAAGTCACAGTCGAACACACTGTCACACAAAACCACACACACTCTTGTCTAACTCGGTTTTCAATTGTAATCTTTGTAACTTTCTAAGTTATTAAGAGTCGTAGCCGGAGTAGGCTATTGGTCATGACCGGAGTAGGTCATTGGTGAGTTAGAGACGGAGTAGTCTTGTAAACTCAAATCGCAACCGGAGTAGGTTGTTGGTCGTAACCGAAGTAGGTTATGGGTCGCTTTTCATTGTAAGGGTCTTTTGATTTCGGAGTAGATTTCTAAAGAAAAGCAATAAGAAAAGCATTGGACGTAGGCCCTTAGAGTGTTGGCCGAACCAATTCAAAAATATCGTGTTTTATCGTGTTCTTTACTTTTCCGCTGCATCTTTCGATAAAAGCATGTTATTTTGTTTTTCTTTTATTTGCTCAAACTTCAAACTTAGTTTTAGTTGTGCTATTTCTTTTCATACAACAGTCGCCCATACTGTGACATTCGTCTGTAGCTTCTCATTCTGCTAAGCGAATCGAATACAGTTTGACAACGGTCGATATACTATGTCTTTGTTCTGTAGCCGTACTCCTTGCTAAGACAGAGCGTAACAGTCTGACTGTCCGTTGTATATTGAGTCTAGTACTTCTTCACCTAATTACTTTCTACTTCCACTCAACTTACTTTAATCAATAAAGATTAAGTTGAATTTTTTAAAAGGTACCTAATTCACCCCCTCCCCCTCTTAGGTACTTAGGGATCCATAAACTCTTCAATTGGTATCAGAGCCTCGTACTCTTTTAAAGGCTAACTACCTAGAGTTTGATTCCTCGACATGGATTCTGCTAAACACTCCAAGATCCCGGTCTTTACCGGTGAGAATTTTGGTTGGTGGAAGCTAAAAATGGAACACTATATCAAAAGTATCGATTATCAATGTTGAAAAATTATTAAAGAGGGTCCAATTGAAATCAAAGTGTCTAGTGCCAATGGCAAGTCTACCGAACTTAAAGATGAGTCTAAATATGATGAAGATGACTTTAAAATTGTTGAGAAAAATTCTAAGGCTATGTCAATACTTCAAAGGTGTGTCGGTGAGGAGGAAGTGAGTCGTATAAGTGGATGTCCTACGGCTAAGGAGATTTGGGACTCCCTTGTGCTTGCTTATGAGGGTACGTCTCAAGTAAAAAAACACCGTATTGATCTTCTCATGCAACAATATGAAATGTTTCACATGTCAAAAGACGAGTCCATAAATAGCTTATCAAGTCGTTTTTCTTGTATCATTAATGAGCTCAAAAGTCTAGGAAGAGATTTCGAGTCCGAAGACATCATTAGAAAAATCCTTCGTAGTCTAACCGATAAATGGCAACCAAAGGTCACCGCCATAGAGGAAGCTAAAGATTTATCCGTCTTGACTCTCCATGAACTAATGGGATCACTAATGGCTCACGAACTAAACCTCGTGAAGCGTTCTAGTGATAACCAACGGGGAAAGAGTCTTGCTCTCAAGTCCGCCTCAAGTGATGAGGATGAGGACGAAGAGGACGGATTTGCCATGTTCACTAGGAACATTGTTGGTATGGTAAATGGTCAAGGAAATTGTAAGTTTAACAATAATTTCAATAAGAAACGATTCCCTAAGAAATGACCTAGCTCAACCATAGGATGCTTTAAATGTGGTGATAAAACTCATCAAATCAAAGAATTTCCTAAATGGAATGATATTCACTCTAAAGATAAACGTGATAAAGCTAAAAGGGAATATAAAAGTAAGGTCATGTCCGCTATTTGGGGAATGTCCGATTCGGAAGAAGACGACGAACCCAAAGATGAGGAGTTAGATGCTAATGTGTGTGTCACTACTAAGGTCAATAACTCCAAAGTTGAACATCTTAGGTGTCTCATGGCCAATCCCGATGACTCAGATTCCGACTCCGATAATGAGGTACAAAGACTTAAGGCTAAAGTTAGAACTTACTCCAAAGAAAAATTTTGCAAGTTGCTTGATAGTCTTTTTGATAAGTGTCGTTCTCAAACTAAAAGGTCTCTTGCTATGCAAGAAGAAATTGAGGAAATTGCAATTGAGAATGTCCAACTTAAAGAAACACTTAAAGCAACAGACAGTGTGACTATTACCGATGAAGTTAAAAACGAGCTGAAAAATTTGAGAAAGATCAACAAAGATTTGTCTAAAGAGTTGCTTGATCTAAAAATTGTTACTACCCAATCTACTGTTCCCAATAAGTCTCCTAACCCCCAAACTATTGAATTGACCAAAGAGAATGAACATCTCAAGGTTGATCTCGATGTGACTAAAGAAGAATTGAGGAAACTCCAAAAGAAACTTGTTAGTAATGGAACTCTAGAGTCTAGATCTTCAAGTGCTAGAATTTTCTACTTAGAGACGTGTAATCTCAACCTTAAATGTTTAATTGAACAAAGAGACAAGAGTTTGAAGCTAAGTGTATCACATCCGAACAATTGCTCAAACAAAAAATTAAGGAAAATGAGAGTCTCACTCACTCTATTTAAGACACTATTAATGAACTTGTTGAAGCTAGAAGAGTCCACAAAACTTGGGAAGGAAGTCAAAATGTGCTAAATTTTCTTACTAATCAAGACAACTTGTGTCGTGAAAAAGAGGGGCTTGGGTTCAAATGGAATAGACGTCATGATTGTAAAATTCACAACTCCAACCCCACTAAAAGAGACTTTAGGAAAAGAAAATATGTAGCACTTCCCGAGTACATCATTTGTCATCATTGTGGTAAAACCGGTCATTTTCTCAAGGGTTGTGAGAAAAGGGATCAAAGTATTAATCGTGGTATTAAAGTTACTAACAAGACATGGGAAAGAAGGGAATTAATTAAGGATGCTTTAACTAAGGGACTCAAATCCGTTTGGGTTCCTAAACTCTCCTCTTAATTTCGTGTAGGGGCTTGGTGAGGGGACGCCGTGATTGGTATCTTGATAGTGGATGCTCTCGTCACATGACGGGTGATAGAAGTCAATTCCTCTCACTAGAAGCGTATGATGGTGGCACGGTAACTTTTGGAGACAACAAAAAAGGTGAAGCCATAGGACTTGGAAAGGTTGGTAAGTCTTCATTGGTTTGTGTCGACAATGTGCGGCTTGTCAAAGGTTTGAAACATAATCTTCTAAGTATCTCTCAATTATGTGATCGTGGTAATTTGGTTGAGTTTAGTACTAGTTTATGTCGTATTTTGAATGCCACTACCCGTGAAGTTGTTCTTGAAGGTAGACGTGTCAAAGATGTCTATTTAACCGACTTGAATACTTTAAATGGTCAAACTATGTCTTGCATGAGCGTAATGAAAAATGACCCGTGGTTATGGCATAAAAGATTTGGACATGTTAGTGCTAAAACTCTTAATACACTTAGAAGATTAGATCTTGTTGATGGTTTCCCTAACATGAAATTTGAACTTGATAAAATGTGTGATCAATGTGCTAAATGCAAACATGTTAGAAGCTTCTTTAAATCCAAAAAGATAGTCAGCACGTCACGACCAGTGCAACTGTTGCATATTGATTTGTGTGGTCCTATGAGAGTTCGTAGTAGAGGTGGAAGTCGCTATGTATTGGTGATTGTTGATGATTACTCTAGATTTGTATGGGCATTATTTTTAAGTTCCAAAGATGAAGCATTTGATGAATTTCTAATATGGTTAAAAAGGGTTCAAAACAAACTTGATCTAAAACTTGTGTCAATTAGAACCGACCATGGAACCGAATTTGAGAACTCATCTTTTGGTGCTTATTGTGATGATAATGGAGTAGATCATAACTTTTCGGCCCCTAGGACACCTCAACAAAATGGCGTTGTAGAACGCATGAATAGAACTCTTGAAAGCATGGCTAGAACTATGTTGTTATGTAGTAAGCTACCTAGAAACTTTTGGGCCGAAGCGGTAAACACCGCTTGCTAAATTCATAATAGAGTCATGGTTAGAAGCATAATAAATAAGACTCCCTATGAGTCGCTACGTGGTAGAAAACCGAATATCTCCTATTTTAGATGCTTTAGAAGCAAGTGTTTTGTGCATAATAATGGTAAAAATAACTTAGGAAAATTCGACCCCCGTAGTGATGAAGCCGTGTTCATAGGGTATGCCGATCATAGTAAAGCTTACAAGGTTTATAATAAAAGAACCATGATGATCGAAGAAAGTGTGCATGTCATATTTGATGAATCTAGTCTTTTTGAGCAGGTACAACATGATGATGAAGAAGATGAAGAATTCGAAATAGGCCTTGCTCGAAAAGAACACACACTTGAAGATGAGCAAAACGGAGCTGCTGAGCAACAGTCTGCCAGACTGTTACCTAAAGACGAAGGCACAAGTTCAGGGGGAATTAATGATCCTCCAGAAAGTAACCTTCAAGGAGATAATGGTGAAGCAGCAGCTAATGCCCAAGGACCAGAGGAGTCCTTAGAATCTGGTGTGGAAGCATCGACTCCCAGCCATGAAGCAACAGTTGGAAGGACTGTTACAGTCGAGGGGGAAGATACTTTCATTCCAAGGAAGTGAAAGCATCAAAGCTCACACCCCCTCTCAAATATGACTAGTGACTTGAAATCTGGAGTAAAGACAAGATCATCCCTCAACAATTTCTACTCTTGCAACGCTTTCGTTTCTCAAATCGAACCGCCCAATGTCACAGTCGCTCTGACTGATGCCGACTGGTTGATAGCAATGCAAGAAGAGCTTGTTCAATTCAAGAGGAATGAGGTATGACATCTTGTCCCTAGGCCCTCTAATCGTACCGTCATTGGTACTAGATGGGTCTTTCACAATAAGCTAGACGATTCCGGTGAAATCGTAAGGAACAAGGCTAGACTAGTGGTGCAAGGTTATAATCAACAAGAAGGTATCGACTATGACGAAACCTATGCACCGGTAGCTAGACTTGAGGCCATAAGGCTCCTAATAGCTTTTGCAGCTCACAAAGGCATCATACTTTTTCAAATGGATGTTAAAACCGCTTTCCTAAATGGTTATTTAGAAGAAGATGTCTTTGTGGAGCAACCTCCGGGTTTTACAGATAATGATTATCCCGAACGTGTTTTTAAACTTGACAAAGCACTTTATGGTTTAAAACAAGCCCCGAGAGCTTGGTACGATCGCTTGTCAACGTTTTTGCTTGAAAATGGTTTTCGTAGAGGTTCGGTGGATAAGGCATTATTTATAAAGTCACAGTCGGATGGACTGTTGGTTGTCCAGGTATATGTCGATGACATTATATTTGGAGCAACTAGTGAACTCCTTACTCTTTATTTTTCTAATCTAATGAAATCGGAGTTTGAGATGAGCATGATGGGTGAACTCGGATTCTTTCTTGGTCTTCAAATCAAGCAATCAAAAGAAGGAATTATGATTCACCAACAAAAGTACATCAAGGAGATGCTAACTAAATTCGGGATGACCAATGCTAAGCCATACACTACACCGATGGTATCATCGTCCAAATTGGACAAGGATGAAAGTGGTAAGAATGTTAGTGAATCGGTGTATAGAGGTATGATAGGCTCACTTCTCTACTTAACCGCAAGTCGTCCCGATATATTATTTAGTGTTTGTTTGTGTGCCCGTTTCCAAGCAAATCCCAAAGAATCCCATTTTAAAGCCATAAAACGCATTCTTCGGTATTTGGTTGGAACACAAGAGCTTTATCTATGGTACCCCTTAAGTTGTCCTTTCGACCTTGTAGGTTTCTCGGACGCAGACTATGCGGGGTGTTCGGTCGATCGAAAGAGTACTTCGGGTGTCGCTACCTTCTTAGGTCCGTGTCTCATTTCATGGGGTTCGAAGAAGCAAAACACCGTTGCTCTCTCCACGGCCGAAAGTGAATATGTGGCCGCCGCTCATTGTTGTTCTCAAGTATTGTGGGTACGACAACAACTTGTCGATTTTGGTATGATTTATGACTCTATTCCTTTAATGTGTGATAATACGAGTGCCATAAACATATCTAAAAATCCGATTCAACATTCTCGAACTAAGCATATAGATATTCGTCATCACTTTATTAGAGATCACGTAGAAAATGGTCACATTAAGCTAAATTTTTGCAATACCGAAGACCAAATTGCCGATATATTTACTAAGCCACTAGCAAGAGACCAATTCGAGAAGTTTCGACTCGAAATTGGTTTGATTAATTTTTCTAATTGACTATGTGTGATTTATCGTTTTTCCTCGCATGATTGGCTAGACGAACCGATAATTCTTATTCTAGTGATTATGCATGCGACTTAGTCCTTAATCTTACTTAATGAATTAATTGGCATTTTTTTGTGATGAATTTTGAATTGTGTGTATTAACCATTGTCTTTTACTTTTTGGGAAGTTGTCAAGAATAAAACTAATATACAATTCATTATACTTTCAGTATAACAAAATATCCAGTATACAATATCTATTAAATAATACTTTCTATTATCCTCAAATATCCTCAAATATCCAGTATACAATTCATTATACAATCCATTAACAAAATATCCAGTATACAATATCTATTAAATAATACTTTCTATTATCCTCAAATATCTCTTTTACCCAAAAAATCTTTCCCTCTCTCTTCTTTCTTCTCTTCTTCACGCCACATTCATTTTTTTTCCTTCCCAATGACAACTACTCATCCTTTTCTCTCTCCTTTTTTCTTTCTAAATCTTTTTCAAATCTCTTTTTCTCTTTCCTCTTTATTTCTTCCCCATCTTCTTTCTCATCATCATCACTCTACACTCCTATTCTACCACTATTACCTTTCCCATATTAATTACCTTCCCCATATTCACCTTCCCCACAATATAATTACCTTCCCCACAATATATTCACCTTCCCCATATTTACTCACCTTCCCCATATTAAACTATCTCCACCTTATTCAACTACAGTATCTTTTTATTCTATCTCTTTTCCCATTTAAATTGGAAGTTGGCTGACACGAAAAAAAAAATGAAATTCGAAAAAAAAAATCGAAAATTCGGAAAAAAAAAATCCAAAAAAAAGAAAAGAAAAAGAAACGTAAGGTATGTCAGTACTCCTTCTTCCCTCTTACTGTTTTGTCACATCTTCTTCTTTTACTCTCTATTTTTCATTCTTCTTTACTAACTCCATAATCATACCTCCAAAAAATACAAAAATCCCAAATTCTTACTCCCTCCTCAAATTCAAAAGGAGCAAATGAAAGTCATAGCAAGTCTTCCTCCCTCTCAAGAATCATCCTCTCACAACACCTCAACCACAAGATCTTCATCTCACACTGATTCATTGACTCAACTTAAGAGTCGAAAGATGCTAATTGAGGTTGTCAATAAGAAATTGACTAGGGCTAAGGGTGATTGTTCTAAGTGAGAAAAAGTTCAAAAGAAGTTACAACTGATTATTCTCTATTCGTTGAACTTGTCGGGTTTGCGCTGAAATTTTGGGAGGTTGGATAAATTGGATGCAAGAATGGATGAGATGCAAGGAAATATCGGGGTAATTTCTGCTTTGGTGAAAGGAAAATGTGGTGAAATGGATTCCGACGCTGATGATGATGAGGAGGAGTCTGATTCCTCTTAATTAATCTCTCTTTTAAAAATCAAAAAACTATTTTTATTATTATCTTTTAAAGACAATGGTTTGTATGACTTTTTCTGGATTCTGTAACAGTCTTGGTGACTGTTGCCTGTTGAATGCTTTTTAATTTATTTTCGTAATATTATGTGCCTATGTTCTATGTGTTTTCTACTGTGTCCGGAATTATGACAGGTTCTTTGATGATGCCAAGAGGGGGAAAAGGTAAAACACATGTCCTCAAGAACGAATTCTTGATCCTTCCTTGATAGTTATTTGTTCTTATATCTAATATTTTTGTCTAAGTATTGTTAGTTCTCCTTCTAAGCTTATAAACCCTTTACTATGTGATTACTAATCTTGATAGACTAACCTTTTGAGGGGGAACTTGGGACATTAAGTTTTTTGCTTAGGCTTGTCATCATCAAAGGGGGAATTTGTTGGGTTTGTTGATGATGACAATGCCTATTTAACTTGTGCTCTAGTTTAATCTTATAGGTTAATCGTCATTAGTGCGATAATTATCAAATGTGCTAATTCAAGAATGATGATATCAAGACAAGCCAAAGCTACCCAAGATAAAGATCAAGAAATTCGAGTGAAGAGAATAGAATTGAGTCTAAGTCCATAGTCACTAAGAATGGCAAAGTGTGTGTTTTTCGGTACAGCAGTATGTAACAGTCGGACTGACTGTTACATCGTTCGACAGCTCTTAATGGTTCAAAAAGATTTTGATTTCAAAAGTTAAATCTTCAGAAAAATCTTTTTACAAATTTAAATTGACTTTGAAAAAATCTGATTTCTTTAAGAAAAAGGGATGGTTTGGTTTCTTGTAAAACAATGCACCTCTTCTCCAAGGTTTTCCAAAAATGGCTCTTCACTTTTGAAAGTGAACTTGAAATGTTTCTTCTTTCAAGTAACACCTTTCAAGTAAACACCTTCCCTTCAATTTTGGTAATCCTTAAGCATGCTTCCCTTTCTTTTTGAAAAAGCTTTCCTTTTTAACTAAGTCAAAGGTTTCCTTTTAACCTTTGGATTTTCTAATGAGGCACATTCTTTTACCCATTTCCACATCTACTATAAAAGAAACTCATTTGCCTCATTTATTTCTCAAGACTTTCAAACTAATTCTTCATTTATTGCATTTTGTTTTCAAAGGTTTTTATCTTAAAAGTATTTTGCAAAGTATTTCAAAAGAGAAAGTCTTCAGTAATTTCAAAGTCACAGTCGAACGCACTGTCACACAGAACCACACACACTCTTGTCTAACTCGGTTTTCAATTGTAATCTTTGTAACTTTCTAAGTTATTAAGAGTCGTAGCCGGAGTAGGCTATTGGTCATGACCGGAGTAGGTCATTGGTGAGTTAGAGACGGAGTAGTCTTGTAAACTCAAATCGCAACCGGAGTAGGTTGTTGGTCGTAACCGAAGTAGGTTATGGGTCGCTTTTCATTGTAAGGGTCTTTTGATTTCGGAGTAGATTTCTAAAGAAAAGCAATAAGAAAAGCATTGGACGTAGGCCCTAAGAGTGTTGGCCGAACCAATTCAAAAATATCGTGTTTTATCGTGTTCTTTACTTTTCCGCTGCATCTTTCGATAAAAGCATGTTATTTTGTTTTTCTTTTATTTGCTCAAACTTCAAACTTAGTTTTAGTTGTGCTATTTCTTTTCATACAACAGTCGCCCATACTGTGACATTTGTCTGTAGCTTCTCATTCTGCTAAGCGAATCGAATACAGTTTGACAACGGTCGATATACTGTGTCTTTGTTCTGTAGCCGTACTCCTTGCTAAGACAGAGCGTAACAGTCTGACTGTCCGTTGTATGTTGAGTCTAGTACTTCTTCACCTAATTACTTTCTACTTCCACTCAACTTACTTTAATCAATAAAGATTCAGTTGAATTTTTTAAAAGGTACCTAATTCACCCCCTCCCCCTCTTAGGTACTTAGGGATCCATAAACTCTTCAATAATCATCAATTACTTCAATTCACCATTATCAACAATCAATTCACCATTCAATTCATTCTCCATTTCAATTAATAACCACCACATTGACCACCATGTACCTCCATCTCCGGCCAGATTCCATAACCACCGTCACGCACCCATCTCCGGCGCAGCAGCTCCGTATTCTTCGCCGTCGCACTTCTGACCTCCGTCCACCTGAGCTCCGTCACACGCACCTCCACCGTGAGCCCAGTAGCAAAATCCGGCCAAGCTCGACATCAACGCCAATAGCAGCAGCACCGTCGCCGTCGCCTGAATCAGCGCGCCATCAGACGACCACCGCACCCTCCACCGTGCGTAACCGATTCAGGGGAGTGGGAGCCGCTCGATACTCACCGTGCTCTATGCCTTAGCTGGTGGATTTTAATTTGAAAGTCAAAAGACAATTGAGCCCCTTTCTTTTAGTCTTCTTATTTCATTTAAATGAGGGATAGTATGGTCATTTTGCTCTTGTTAGAGGTTTACAAAAACCCTCATTTTTGTTTCTCAAGCAAGCTGTTAGATAGATAGAAAGATTAGAAATAGAAGAGGGTTTAGTAGTAGTTGAACGCAGCAGCTCGTCGAGATGGGTTTAGTAGTTTAGTCTCTTAATTTTGTTCAAGACTTAATCTTTTTGTATTAATTTCTCATCCAATCAAATTTCCATTCTCTTTGGTATAATTCTCTCCCCTTTTCTTATTTATTGTTTATCCAAGTTTTATGTCTATGTTAGATTAATAATTAATTACTTCAAAGTTATTATCTTTATCGATTAATTGTGTTTAGTTTTATGATTCTATATTGTGGGTTTGTGAGTAGTTATTATGTTTTGAGTAATTAGTTTGTGTTATGTTAGACTAGTTTAATTTTATTTCATTAGTCAAAGTTTTAGTCTTTATTGTTTCATTAGGCTTATTTTCTATGTTTAGAGTAATTATTGGTGTTTGTATTAGTATAAATATGAGTAGTGAGTAGTTTTCCCACTAGGGGACAATTAATCCCCGATTTGTTTGAATTGCGCGATTGTATGCCTTGTATCGGTTTGATAGGGTGGTTGGATGAGGCCGTGTTGGAGATTTATGGATAGCCTTGGTATTTGGAGTTTGAGTCGAATCTAATCCCTTGGTCATCGACGGGAGTCGATTAGGATAGAATGTCGACTTTACCCTTTTATCTTGCCTTACTCTACTTAGTTGAACACGGGAGTGGGAATTGAGCGGGGTATCCCTAACACTAGTTTCGATTGGCGTGCTTTTCATTGACTTGGGTTAGTTTGGGGAATATCACGGGAGTGAGTTTCTGGTCTAGACCTTAGGATTCCGTCTTACGAACCCGGGAGGGAGGTAAACGGGGTAATTAGTCGTTTCACGAACCCGGGAGGGAGGTGTCCGACCTAGAATGCGCCTTGTCCTTGTCCGAGAACTCGACTTCCTCGATACTTGGCATTTGTTAGCGTGATTTGAATAAGTCGCGGGTGACATCGTCCCTTAGTACCTTTTCTTATTTGATTACATCATTTCATCTTTTTGTTTCTTTAGTTTTCTAGTTCTTTATCTTGTTTTAGATTTTTAGTTTTTTAATGTATTTATTAATTAGTCTATTTACTATCTCACCCTATCAATCGATTCGCGTAGCTAATTCCTAATCTGAGATCGACCTAGTACTCGATCCCGATCTCTCTGAGGATTCGACCCGACTTGCCCTTACCATTCTACTTAGGTTAGTTGGTTTATTTGATGGTAGGATTGGCGACAAATCCGGCTATCACTTGCTGTTTTCATTCTCTTACTTCGTTGATTTCGTTCTCTTACCTCTTCGCCAACCAAGCACCCCCTCCCTCACTGTTAGGAAAATGAGCACATCTGGGTCAACAATGTCGAAGGACAGTGAAGAAAACCAGAATGGGAATGGGAATGGGAATGTGAGGCCTAGGTTCTTTGACAAGAAGGCCAAGAATACATGTTGGTCAAAAGCTGATGTCGTCCCTGGCCGTGACCCTGACCGTTGGAGAAAGGATGCTGCTGGTAACATCGTGTGCAAGCGCTTCTGCAATTGTTCTGGTTGCCTTTGCTTTGAGTATGATCATGTTCTCCCCTTTTCCAAAGGTTTCTTCTTTCTTTACTTTTTTTATCTGGGTATTTGATTGATGTTATTTTTGTTGGGAATGTTTGTTTTTCTGATGGTAATTTTACAATTATGTGATCACTGGAATTTTCTAATGGAACATCGGTGGGATATGACCCTGCACCCTAATTTAAGAACGATGTGGCTATGAATTATAGCGGTTCAGTTATTTACTATTTAGGTCCATCGACAACTTGTGTGGTATTAGTTGCATCCGTGCTTGATTATGTCAAATTGTATAGGGGAAGTGTAGGTAATAGAAGTATTGCCCTTTCACTTTCCGTGTGATATTTTCTGGATGAATTGATCCATGAACTCTACAAGTCTTCCTGAAGTTGATGAAAGTATGGGAGTTGGAGAGGACAAAGAGGAGAGAATGAGGCCCGCTGAGGCTGAGGCCTCGTGAGAGGTGTTTACAATGTCTTCGTTCGTCATTTGAACTTCTTTTGAGTGAATGGGTAGGGAGCTATGTGGGTGTAGTTTGACTTTTTTTGTGCGTATCCTTAAGCCATTGGAGGGTTCAGTTTTGGTTACATAGTATGTGGCACACATATAGATAATTTAGAGCTTCTCTGTACTCTCTAGTAGCAAGGGTTGTAACACTGCAGGTTTATCTGTCAAAAACTCGTTTTAGAAAATCTCTTTTCAGTGTTCATTAGTTTGAGCTCCTTTCGGTGCTAATCTGTTGCGGAGCCAAGAATATTGGATGGAAAGAAAGAGTCTGATTTACCCTAGGTTTGAAATTAGCTGTTCCTTTATGCTTTCTATGCCCAAGAGCTGCATTTCGTATATATGGATTCAATGTCAGATGGGACTGATTTGTTTTAATCAACTTGCGACCCCTCTTACCCAGGCACTAATATGACGCTAAGTCTTCGGTTCTATTTGGTTGATCACATATTCCATCGAAAATATAGAAAATCATGAAAGAAAACTGCTATATTTTGATGATAGAAGTGAAGAATTGGGTATACGTATACTTATAAAAAGATTAAAGAATCTCGATCGACTTGCTGCTTTGATGTCCCGACTCATGGGATTTGCCTTGCCAGCTTCATACTATCCTGCTACTCTAGAAGTACTGCACTTTACTTTCACACCATCTATAAATGCCCTGTAAAAAGGATTAGTATGCCTTTTCTTCCTTTCTTTCGAGGTGCAATGAGAGGGGGTGAGGGGTCCTTTTCTACCAATTTGGGGAGTACACTACGCATTCTTATGCAAGATAGTTATGTAGCTTCCAAAAGAACCATGCTGAAAGCAAAGCTGAGCTTTGCTCAGAAGTGAACTTCTCTAAGTGAATCCTTGTTCTTTTAGAATGTGAGCCTGTTCAGTTAGCTACTGTTCTTTTTCTATTTTCTATATGCAAAGCTGCTAATGCAGACACCTAATAATGTCAAACTGTCAAAGTATGCCTGAGCATTGCAAGTTGGCTTTGTAGGAGGTGAATCAACGGCTAATAATTGTCAAATCCTTCAAACTAGGGTCAACCGTTACAAATCTGACAAAGAGATGGACCCCAAACTATTGAGAGGCTATTCTTGTGATTTGAAGTTCTCAGGTATTTTTTATCTGTTTTTCTTTCCACATCTTTTTATTTTATCAGTTTGGATTGAGCTTTCAAGTTGAAGTTTGTGTTTGATACTATGTTTATCCTTGATTCCATGGAAAACATTGGTTTAAGCTATTGTTTTATGCCATACGTTTTAACTAGTCCAAGGTACCCTTGTTTTGTGATGAGACTTAGTGCTAAAACTTCTTGCTTGTCGAAGTACAAGTATCATTGGTTTAAGCCATGCATTTTATCTAAACTTTCAACACTTCAAAAATAGTTTGTGGTTTTACTCAGGATCCGTTTGGATAGAGGGAAATGGAGGGAAAGGGAGGGGTGCATTTTCTTTCGTTTGGATACAATTTAGGGAGGAAGGGAAATGGAGGGAAGAAGTTTCTTCATTTTAGACCAAAATGAAATCTTGCCATTTGGAGGAAAAATGATACTCCCTCCATATCACATTTGTCCTCCCATTTCATTTTGGCACTATAACTAAGAAAAGTCAATTACACTTGTTTCATTTCCTTGTTTTTTTTAAATTTTTTGTCTTGTTACACGTGAGTCGGATTAGGATAAAAAGCGGATAAAAAATTTACGTTTTTTTTGTTTTTTTTCCGTTACGGGTGAGTGGAGTTTTAATATAAGACATTTTTTTTACTTATATTCTTGCATTTTTAGTTCAATTCAGTTCAGATGCATTTAGTTCATCAGACACATTCAGTTCAGTTTTTTATGCCTTGTTTTTTTTCCAGTCACTGATGAATCGGGTTAGGATAAGAAAGCGAATAAAAAAAATTACGTTGCTTTGTTTTTTATCAATTTGAAGTCAGAAAATATATTGCGTACTTGCTATATTTAAATGTCTCAAAAAATAATAATCGTAATTACAGGAATTGTAGGTTCCAAAAACTATTAAGCAAGTCAAACATTTTTTTACGCAACTACTTATTACTCAAGTAAACAACATGATGAAGTTGTCATTATATATTTTGTTTATTCAACATTCTTCTTCCTAATACGAGTAGTAGACACTTATCATCCCTCTCTTGCTTTCCTTTCCTTCCAATTTTTGTTATCCAAACAACCTCCCCTCATTTTCTTTTCTCTCCCCTCCCCTTCCCCTTCCTTCCCTCCCTCCCCTTCCCCTCTCTTTCCTTCCTATTTTCTTATCCAAACGGATACTTAAGCTTGTATACATAATGACTGAAGTACATACTTTAAATCCTTCATCGAACTCACAAAATATTCAAGATCTGTTTAACTGTGTGCGACAAACTTTGTTATTGCACTTTGAATGCGAAACCGGCTGTATTTCATGTTGTGGTCTTGTTCATTGACCTTCTACTTAAGTAATACTCCCTCCGATTGCCTATTTTCTTCCCTCTTTCCTTATTGGGTTGAGTTTGATTTTCTTCCCTCTTTCCATGTAGGAAAAGTTTTTCGCCCCCTCATCAATTAATATAATATTTCTCTTTCATACTTTTTCACTCCACTTTTTCTCATTTAATTAATATTCCGTATAATATTTCTCTCTTACTTTTTCATTCCATCTTTCATATTTTGTTAATATAATACTCCTTTATTTTCCATTCCATCTTTTATTAATATAATACTCCCTCCTTATTTCCACCCAAAAAGAAAGGGGAAGAAAATAGGCAATCGGAGGGAGTAGCAGTTGAGTTGTTGCACTGTAGATACAGTACAGTGTGGAAAACAACTTGTCTGGGCCTTATTTAAGGTAGACTTACACCTAAGTAGTTTTATTGAATCTAAGAAAAACTGATATGTGAGAACAAGTTCAGATGTGTGAAGTCTTTAAAATAAAATAATATGGACTTTCTGAGTAATATTTTGTTGATGTCAGGACTCATGTTGAGTTCAAGTGATTGAGCTAGTTCCTTTCCCTGCTACCATGACCATATTAACCCATTACATTGCATTACATCTAAGAGAAACTGAAATATGAATCAGTTCCATATGCGATTTGTGTGCTTTTCCTTGCCACCGTGATCATATTACTCCATTACGTTTGGTTTAAGCTATCCTAGTGACCTGTGAGTATAAAGTCATTATTGTGCCTAGTTTTTGTCCAAGTTCTTCTGTAAATCTTGTCACTTGTATTGCTGATAAGAGGCTTACCTTCCTTTAGACAAGGAACTTGATATAATTGAGATGGCAGTATATGGAGATGTTATACGACCAGGAAATGAGTGCCGTTGTAGGTCTGTTGCTGAAATGTTAGGAACATTTAAGGCCAAAGATCGCACGACTGCTTGCAAGTTGCCGTATACTCAAGATTCATGATGGTTTTCAAATTGCCTGAGATTAACGCTTCCTGTTGGGTTTTATCGAAAGGTTGTGATGAGTTGAATGTGAGCATGAAGATCGACATTGTGGATGAAATGGCGTTTTAGTTGAGTATTTCATAACTTTATTGAGATCTTTAATTAGCAAGCTCATTATTGATTGATAGGTGTACATCTTGAAAGCTATCATGTGTTTGTTGAAGTTGCACAACATCATCATAATCTTTTATTTACTAGCGTCATTGCTGGAAAACTACTCCATTACTCCATGGAAACTTTTGAAGGACAGTGTAATGAGTCTTATAGTCAAATCATCTTTACTGATTTTGTAACTTGTGTCTTTACCAGAGATGGCCATGTTTTTAAAGAAGGCCATCTTTACTGCTTTTGTAACTTTATTCGATTCTTACTTACAAAACAGTCATGTATATATAACATCGAGGTATTGACAAATTATTGAGCATTTTGTAAAGTTATGACTTAACTTCTCTCCAACATCATCCAATACAAAAAGCTGAACTTAGTATTCTGTAATAAGAATGTGATTTATGTGAAAAAGGCTAGGAAAAGTAAAATAAGTCCATAAATCAATTAAGTAAGTTTACTGAGAGACAGTCTATACAAATAGGTACGTTTAACATAAAATACTAAAACAAAAACAACATCAACATTACAGCCTAGTCCCAATGTAGATTTTTCTAATTTATCATAACATAAAGAGTCTACTAATATCAGTTGGCTTGGATTTGATCTCCCCCAGCACCCGGATTACACACTTATGAGTGGACCTAGAGGTCGAATCCAGGCATTAGTATTAACTAATTATCATCATACAATATGGTTAAAGAGGAATGGAGCATTAACTAATTATCATCATACAATATGGTTAAAGAGGAATGGAGCTTGGGCAGAGGGACAAGTACAATACCCAACTAAAGTGACTGAACAAATTCAGGAAGATGTTCGAAAGAGATGCGGAATTCTAATTCAAAGAACTTACAATACAAAAGAGGAGTTAAATGAGTTGAGTAGACTAATTGGAGCCTAATACGGCTTAAGCTTGTTCTGTCAGATTTTCTGTCTGTAAATGTAATTCTTAGACTGTACATCTGTTCATGAATGAATAAAAAGCTCACATTTACACAAAAAAAAAAGAGTCTACTAATAAAAATGGTCATAATTTATGATAAATAAAAAGAATCTAAAATCAATCTCTGTGAAAAATCTAAAGCAAAATTCATTGAAACTGGTCAGAACGGTCTCAAGTAACAAGTGTTCCTTAAGACAAAACAAAAATAACAAAGATTCTAAATAACAAAGGCTCTAACAAAACCAAAAAAAAATGTGGGATTGGTCACAAGGAACAAGTGTTCCATGGGATTAAACGAATATGGTGAGCTGATAATAGCGACTTATACCATGACAATTAGGTTCATATTGTGGTATTTTTAGTGTCTATTGATCCGTTTAACCTTAGCTTGCATTCTTGGCTCCAGTTTTGGTAAATCATGGTATTTTGAGGGTTTCTTTATGTAATTTTACAATGACTCCTTGCATTTTGGGACGAGTCCCGGTGAAAACGAGGAAGACATGTTGCATTTTGAAGCTCAAAAGACGTCCCCGAAGCTCGTTGACCAAAAGAAGATGTCGTGATTGAATAAACAAAGGCCGAGACGCATGATAAAAGCCAAAGACACCTATTTACTACTCCCTTTGTTCCATTCAATTGTTTGTCTTTTATATTCATTGTGAGGAGTATTTTAAGCAAAGACAAACAAATGAATGAAACGGAGGGAGTACCAAATAAGAAGTTTGAATGCAAAAACAAGGAAAAGCAAAGAGTTCGAGTCGCGGTTTTGGCATCTGTCATGTTCAAACATGAATATATCTAGTTCTAGATATCGGATCGACGCATAACAAATTGGACGATAAAGCTTATTCTCTTAGCTTTGCAACGACAGGTCTTATGCTCAATTCTGATAAGGGACAAAGGAGAACGAGCATTGCAAAAAGAAGAAAGCTGTGCAGTTGCAGTTCAAGGCCGCAGTCTGCGCCTCCGCCATAACCTGCGACCTACAACTGAACCGAGAGTCCGAGAATTTGCGACTTTAAATTTTGATTTAGAGTCTGCCCATTTCATAATTTCCTTGTTTAGTTGCCAAATTATAAATACCCTAGGTTTTTCAGACCTTGGAAGACATATTTTAGGTGATAATTTTCTTAGTTTCTCTCTTAATTTGCTGTCCTTAATTTTCCTTCTCCATTAGATTTTTAGATCCAGTTTTTTAGGATTTGGGTAATTTTGTATGAAGAACTAAACCTTCAACTTGGGTGTATTTTCTATTTCATTCCTATAATCTTTTGTAAGACTTCTCTTCTTCTTAATCTATCTAATTCTCTATCTTGTACTTATTGTTTATGATTTGCATGCCCATAATTTGTTAGAAGTAATTAATCTAGCTTTATATGTGTTTACCTATTGCATCTATTTGATTAGTGAGTTTTAGCTAACTTAAATTGTGTGAGGCAAAACTATTATCTTTCTTGACTTGCTTTCTAGAATTGATTGATGATAGTAGGATATTGAATGTTGACGTGCTTGTGATGAGTTATTCAAAGAATTTGTCAATCCTAGTCTTACTATTTGGTAGTATTAATCTTATTCCTTTCTTATTCATGTGCTTTGATGAGTTTTAGTTAAAGTAATGTGAATTTGAGTAGGGTAATTTTGGGTGGTTTAATTTCTTAATTGCCATTATCTTGTAGTAAGTGTATTATTAGATGGAGATTAGAGGAGAAAAGAGTCAACCATTAGATTAGTGGGTTTGATTGGGGGAATTCACCAAGGTTATCCATTTTATTGTTATTGTATTTTATTGTTTTTGTCTTAATTTAGCTATTTATAACCCAGAATCACCATTCTTTGTGTATTTTCTTCTTTGTCTTTGTTTGTCTTGTGTTGTGTTCATTTGTGTGTGTTTACTCTATCTCATTTGTTTACTCTCTTCTACCAATTAGTCTCATCTCTGTGGTTCGACTCTTTGCTTATCACTTTGCTACGTTCTTTTTATTGAAGTTTGTAGCGAGTTTAGCATAGGTATAAATATGTTTGATTGATTAGATTTGTCTAGTGCGACAAAGTCAAGTCTTAGTCATCATGAGTGATGAGTGATCGGATATCGCTATGTCGTACTAGACAAATCCACTCATGCAACACATTTATAATACCAATTACTAACCAATCGCCAAGCATAAAACGTAGCAGAGTAGTAAGTAACGGGTGTCAAACCACAAGGATGACGGTAATTCTAGGAAAATGATTCTAATAAAACTAAATCAGACTAGCAAAAACAACCTAATGCACAAGAGGGGGGGAGGCGGTGTTGATGTTTGGTTAGCAAAGAACATAAGGATGATAACAACAAACTGTAATCAATAATAAACTATCATCTTGGTGTAATTGTGTAAATCGAGACCACAAAGATATAACTCAGCCACAAATGCAAGACAAACAAATCTCAAGACTAACTATCTTCCTTAATGATAAACTCTATGCTCAAAAACATTACACAAGAATATTCGTCCGCCCACACAACATCTAAAACAACATCAATATGTGTCTAGAACTTAGAACATCAAGGAGAATAAGATATTGATTATGCAAAAATCCTGATAAGTGTGGTTTGTAGTGCTTATTCCTTGTGTTTGATCCCGGTTTCTCTTGTGGAATCGCTCTTTGGAGCGGTTTCGAGGCTACTTACGCTTCTTCTAGTTTATTTTAAGTTCCTAAGACCAATCTTGGAGAAATGGAACGATTCCGACTCGTTTCCGACACATTTGGAGCAAACGAAGAGAAGCGACGATCACTCGGTAGCTTAGACTCGATCCCGAGCCCTTGGGACCCATTCCCGAGCTCCTTAGACTCGATCCCGAGCACCGAGAATCGATGAGAAGCCTATGAAGAGCAAGTAGGGACCTATGAGATCATATTTGAGGCCACAAGACCCATCCCGGTCAGGAACACATCCATCACGACCGAGATGAAGTGCAAAGACAAAAAGCACCTTTGATAGGCCATCCCGGCCGGGACAACCATTATCCCGGCTGGGATCACCATCATCCCGACCCGTACCACCCTCATCCCGAGCGGGATCATCCCTTCCCGGCCGGGATGGGCCCAGTTCTGGCCTGTTTCGCTTTCCTCGCTTCCCTTTCCCGTGAAACCCTATATATACCCCCCTCTTGTATTGTTTTGAACACCATTCATTATCCTTTTCATTACCCACTAAACCCTAGACTACTTTAGGTTAGATTAGATTAGATTAGTGTAGATTAGTCCTTAGTTAATCCTTAATCTTAGTTTAATCCTTGTATTATTGGAATTCTTGAAGATCTCTATCAAGATTGACAACCTTGGTGGATGTATTTGGGTTTTTTCTCTATATATGCAAGATTTCTTCTTTTCATGTTCTCTTGTTTGGTATAATCTCTCTTTTCCCTTTTCTTAATCTTTTATTGTTAGTCAATGTTTTAATCTTTATCCTTTGTTTATTGTATTGTTCTTGCTCGTTGTTCTTCATTATGTATGTTCTTGTTCTTGTGTTTGTTTCTCATGTTTGTGTTAGTTTAAGTTTAGATATGTGTGAGTAGTCTCTTGCTAGGGTTAGTAGAGGAATTGGGTGTCTTAATGGGTGATTAAGGGTTTGTGTAGATTGTTGGTGGAAGTTTGGGTTGCTTCCTAGTTGTATGCATAGACCATGTTTGACGAAATGCTTGAATGACTTGTAGTTGCAAATGCATATTTTTCTTGCCTTCCTTCTTGTGGCCTTGTATGTTGCTAGGATGGGTTCTTGCGCGAGAGCAAGGAACCTCTAGGTTGGTTTAAGTAGCGAGAGCCCGGACTATGCCTAGATAGCTTGACTACCCCTTCATTCTTGCTTTCTCTTGTTCATCTCATCACCCTTGAACCCGACCTAATCCTAGTCCTTTTTCTATTGAATTCTCCATCCTTTTAGTCATTGTTTCTCTAGGTTAGTTGTTTGGATTTAGCTTTAGTTTATATACTTAGTTCATCCCTAGTCATAGTCTTCTCCCCCTTTTACTTAGTTTTAGCTTAGTTTAGCTTGTTGACCTAGTCAAGTCTTTAGGCGACCTTAGTCTAGACACCTCTTTCTGTCCTCGTGGATTCAACCCGACTTGCCCTATCTACCCAGTTAGGTTTAGTTGGTTTTATTGATTGGCGGGATTCACGGCAAAATCCTTCCATCAAATCCTCACCAAATCTTATAACATGCGAATTCCTTAATCAAGGTATTCATTGACGGAAACCTCACTACAAATCATGCCATGAGTGCTACAAGGGGTTAGATAGGTGTAACAACTTCTATACACATAACCAATTAGTGAAAGTACACAACTAGGTAGTCACTTTGATAAATCAAAGACCTAATACATGGACAATACACATAAACAAATGAAGCATAGGATGTTGGAAATATAGGGTCACTATAGGGGCGATATATAACTAGAGAATATACGTTGTTGTGTCATGGTATAAAGGCCACTGAATGAGAAACAAAATTGCCCCGACTACGGTACAAATCGGAATGGGCGTCGTCCCCCAATGTCACACAACACTCCTAAAAGAATGTGTACTCAACCATTAGGAGTTGGAACTCGATATACTCAGAATTTATCAAAGAGATTTGGATGATGGAGTATATTTGATAATATATCTCATACTCATTCTCTTATATCACTTAATATATGACTAATATGAGACTAAAATCAAAGGGTATCCAAAGCAATTTATGATAGGAAATGAATTGTCATTACTATGAAGATAATGATATTCATAACCATCATGAAGATTGGTGTCAATATGCTACTTAATGGGAGATACCCTTACTATGCAACAATGGTCAACATATTGTCTTTGCATTATTTCTAACATAGGAATTGCATAAGATAGTATAGAAATAAGATAAGAAAGTCTTACCAAGTAGAGGAATTATATCAATGGGTTGACTTACACCAAGAATGAGGAGATTAGCTCCTCATATTACACAATAATTCCGAGATAATAAGAAAGATGCAATCTTTCCTCCAAACCCTAATGAAAATGAAAAATAGATCTATAGGTAATCAAACCTTAATCTCTCTCTAAAATGGCATAATCCCCCTACAAATTGTGTATTACTCCCTCTCATTAACTGGAAAGCATACCTTTTTATTCAAATGGGTGGTATATTATATTCAAATGACGCTTTCCAAAGAATGGGAGGGAGTACAACCTTAAATACTCATATCGAAAGCCACAAGTCAGAATTAACAAGCCCAAAAGAGAGCCCATAATTTGCGGAATAAGAACAAAAAATCATGTGTTTTAAGTGATTTCTCGCAGGCTGCGTTGGAATCGCGCTGTCTGCACCTGCCATCCTAAACACAGTCTTCGTTTTCTTCTTCTACTTCTTTCTTCCTTGTGTTTTATTGCAAGCTTTAGCACCTTTATTCTTCACGTTCTTTTCGAGGTTTTGCTACCCGAATAAGAAGCTTCTGGACTCCCTTGGTTCGCAAGTGTCTGGTTCAAAAACCGAGTTCTCCATGACTCCTACTCTTCGGCAAATGGTGCTAACTTGAGAAAATGGATACGAGCTAAGCAATGGTCCAAAAAGCTGTAACACACAAATAAATAACCAAAACAGGGGCAAATATAACAATACTCTAAATATGAGTACTTGATGCCAAAACCACCCTGAATGGTACCTAAAAAGAGCCTAAAATAAAGGTATATTTTGTGTCAATGACTGAGCCTAACCAAAACCAAGGAAGGAAAAACGACATACCTTGAAGTTGTTGAACCACTGCTCTTATTCGTGTACTGGAATACTCGTGAAGCACGTGTGTCCTATGCCCAAGTTTGGCATATAACTCAGGGTCATTCCTTGCAGAACCTTTCAATGCCAAAACCTACACCATTTTGAAAACACATATATCTGAAACAAATGTTCAAAAGATTAACCAATATCAAAGTTAAAGTGTATTACTAGATGCCATCGACACTTAGAATCATCCTTCCGTCATCTGTATAAGTAATCGGAATGTCATTATGAGCTTGTGCATTGTTCTCTTTGTAGACACCCGCATTTTGCCTGCTCGTGTCTGTAGCAGTCTCTAACAAAACACCCGATGATGATCGGACGTAAACATGCTTTAATGTGCTCGAATACGGGACTCGGAATCAATAGTATCCGACGGGGGCACTTAGCGGAGTACAAATCTCTCAAAACCGACCTCAAATTCAGAATCAGCGGGTCATTCCCAATAAAATAAAGCTATTCTGAGCTAAAATCGTCGCCGGGGACAAAATCGTCTTTTGCGATCGAGTCAAAACTCAGTCAATGTCGAAACCCGAGACGAAACCAGCCTCACGCTGTGTCTAAATGCAAAGTCAAAACAAATAAGATCAAAAGTCAAAACAGAATCTCAACCTTCCCCATTTGTCTCACCCGCCTAGACCCACTCGATCGAGTGCCTAAGGGCCACTCGATCGAGTGCACCCTCAAAAATTAAACAGGCACCTTTTTCGAGGCCACTCGATCGAGTGCACATAGAGCCACTCGATCGAGTGACCCCTTAGCCAGGGGGTAAATCTATAAATACCCCCCTTGACTCATCATTTCACAACCTTTTCAACCTTTTCAACCCTCACATTTTCACCCTCCTTCACACTTTGAGAGCTTCACACACAAAGCATCCCAAGACCGAACCTCCCAACAACCGAGAAAACCGTCTCTCCAATCACACACCCTAATTCATTTTACATTCTCGACCGCTCCCGTGCCTACGCCGACACTTGACAAGCCCGTTTTCTGAGACCATTAGCATGTAGGTTGCGGGTGTACCAAATCCCGTTCTTCTCATCTCTAATTCTCCTTTTCGTTTTCGTATACTAATAGTTAACATCTAACATTTAATTCTTGTTATTAACTACTAACTTTTGATTCCCGTTTACTAACATCTAACACTTTATTTTTCGCATATAACTTTTATTTTATCGTATACTAACAATCTAACAATCGAACATTTATTATCGTTTTTTATTGTTTATATATTAATACCGTGTATGATATAATTTAACAAAAACTATTTTAAATCGATTCGAGCAACATCCAATGACACTAAATCGATAGTCGTAGGCTTTAAAAGCCAAATTACGACATCGAAACGCAAAGGATCTAAGTTTGCAATGACAAATTGAATTTTTAGTCGAGTACGTTCGATAATAAATTCCGTCTAAAGTCCGTTAAAATTCACAACAAGTTGTACTGGAGGTGGTGCCCTTCGAGGTGCGCTGCCCTAGGCACTTAAAGGTTAGGGTGCCTTATGGCGTACGCATAACCGTCGGATTGTAGCGCGATCGCAGTAATTTATTATCAAATATACTCGATGCCATTTTCAAAATGTCACTCTAAAAGCCCGATGTTGACTCCGTAGTCGAACGTCGCGCGTAAAAGAGTTATCAACAATTGACATAGCATGAAATCCGTTGACGCCGATGTAGACACCCAGATTTGGACCTGGTGGCTGCAGGAGTGCCCGACAAACACCCGCTGCAACGCGAAGCGAGATTACGATGCTTTAGATAATTTTTTTTATAGAACGGATCAAATAATTACTCGGAAAAATTAATTTAACATCAAGACAGCCTTAGTCGTGTCATTACGGTCGCGTCGACACTAACTAGAGTCAATTCCGACACCGAGACCCCGAATCGGTCCCGAAATACGCAAAGTCAAACCCGAGTCAACACGTCGGGCCGAGCAAACCTCGGGATGCACACCCGAAGTCCACCCGGCGCACCAACGCGCTGGTGTTAGGGGGAGGCTTAATCCCCAAGTAAATGTTTTATACGCATCTTCTCCGTTTTGGAAAGTTTCAAAATCGGATCTTCAAAATTCCAGGCGCCTCACACCAGGTGTCTTACTCTTGGTGCGCACGACCCCAGGCGTCTGAGTTCCGGTACGCCTGGACTCAGGCGTCCTAGAGGGTGATTTGAAATGCGTGAGCAAATATAAATACCTCCCTCATTTTGTTCATTCGGACACACAACATTCACGAGTTCGTGCCTACTTCTACACAACTCGCTCTCCCTCTCTTCTTCTCTAACTTAGGTTCGCACTCCTACCCTAAGTACGATCCACTCGATCGTAGTCCCGATAAGCGAATCGACTCTACTCCTCAACTTCGAGCACCCCACTCGGAACCGAGGATCACCTGCGTTCGCCTAGCTAACCCTGAGAATAGTAGCGAAGCTCTGCCAGAATCACCGCAGGACAAGCTAGGAGGATCGGCCCCGAAGTTGAACCGTCACTAGGTTGTCATCTAAACAAAACTCTACATTCCTGTACTTTTATTATGCACTACGATAATGTCAAACGTGGACACTAGGTCCATGGCACGTTATAAACATACGTAACGTCTCAAATTCAACCATAAGCACTAAAACACCCTAACTAAACCCGAGTAGTTCCGAGATCCGTTCTCAACTATCTACGCATCGTGTATCATTTAGTGTACACTTCGAGGGTGCAACTCCTCGCCATGTGATTTACTTACATTCGCATTTACAACTTTCGTATGATTTAGCGCTTTTATGACCTTATAATCACATGCTAAATCATCTAACACGACATTCAAAACGTAAACAAGCTAATTAAAACTGAACAAAGCGGTGGTTGGGTTTTGTGTTAGTCCCGGTGCTCACCGTACACAGTTCGATGCATCCCTATTAATACCGAGCCGGCGCATCTTAAGCAGAATACTAGGTAAGGTATACCACGAGAACGACTAATATCCGTATTATCACGTTAAATCTTATTTGCTAATACGTATAATACTTAGTACCCTCTACTCTCCCATGTGCATCTTTTCATGGCCTGCTTGTCACGTGAAATCGCATGGAAAGAATGTAAAAACAACTACTTCGACAACAATAAGCTTACTTGTCCTTAAACAATCGACATAGCAAAGACATAGGGTTAAAACAATGGATGTTACCGTACTTCCGCCACAACAAAGGAACGAAGTAATCAGCCCACCAATTGATTAGTAGAGGCAGCTATGTGCGGGCGGGATTGGGTATTGATGTCTAGCGGACGTTGGCTTCCCAATACGTACCCTCACCCCTTACTCAGAATCGACGGTTTCCGGATGTCCGAAACCATTAGCAATGAGAGTCATTCCAGGCATGGAGTGCTTAAGGGCACAAGTCGTTATCTTTAGGTCCCGTGCCACTCCACTTTGAGCCAGCTAAGGATCAAAGTTGACTTGAACGGTTTTCGAGTCCCTATAATTGACTCGGTGGCGACTCCACAAATCGGCAACGAATTCAGTTCACTAAAAAAGGTCGTCTTACCAATCATATTGGCATTTAAACATTTACAACCACGACTCGATCGATTCCAACGGAAACATGGGTGCCTGCACCTGTCTAGTACAAGTCCGAATCGTCATCCAAATCGAGGTCTGAAACATCACCCCGAACGCGAGATCGGACTGGCCCCCTACCGGGAGGGGGTCGCGTGGGTGGCCGCCACGATGAAACCGGGTCGGTCCCGCGCGGTGCGGACGGACGTCCATAGCCGAATCGATCGTTATATGGTCCGTAAGGATCGACAACAACATCGTGACGTGGAGGGAATCGATATTCGTTCTAATTCAATTAATTCCCATTTCACAAGCAACACTCTAAATGGTTGATACCGGTTTCGTAACCGAGCGTCGTGCATAACGAGTTATCAAGAATCGAATTAGTGTAAATTATTTAATATTTACATTTAGCTCAATCATTTCTCGATTCGAATCACCAAATTATGAAATGGGTTGTTTTGAGACAAATTTTCACTCGTTATAGAGGGCACTCGATCGAGTGCCTAAGGACCACTCGAACGAGTGACCGCAGGGAGTTCTTACGTAGGCCATTGATCGCGTCCCTAAAGGTGATACTAGGTTCCGTCAAGCCATGTTTACGACTTTTAGTCGACAGGTGTTAATCCAATCACCTGTTTCCATTTTCAAAATCTATACATTATATCCTATCCTATCTCGTTACCTTTACGACTTTGAGCAATGTTTTGTATGACTAATCCTACGTCGACGACTCCTTTGTCGTATTCGATGTGCGGTTGGGCGAGACATTCCCATTTCGCTATGATAAGTCGGGACAAGACTTCGACGCCCGGGATCAAGCTAGCACCACGCTTCGGTTCCGTACGTTAAATGCGTATTAAAGCCTTTGTCCTCCGATTGATGCACAATGCAATGTGTAAGCGATCGTAGTTCGTCCGATTATTCGACTTACGGTTTCGATTACGTTTTCTATTTAAGGGTCCGTTTATAGATTACATTTACCGTAGCTAACTCATTTATCATTCCTTTTGTCCAAGTATTGAGAATTCCGGGTTGTATTTCCGCACGTGTAATTTGTAATTTATTTTCGTGTTTATTTACTTTTGATGTTTGCCATTTACCGCTTTCTAAATGAACATCGCATGTTTAAATTCAACTTCGACATAATTTAAGATGCATTGAACGATGTAGGTAAACACGTATTTCGCATGCGTAGCTAAAAATGCTGTCTGCATATCATGTAACCGTCTTACTAATCCGCGTACACGAAAACTGAACGATATCCTAGTAGAGGCCGCTAAGTGCGGGCGGGGTTGAGTGTCCTTCATGGGCTTTCCAACGTGTACCCTCACCCCTTACTCAGAATATTTGGTTTCTGGATGCCCGAAACCGTTGGCGAATGAGAGTCATTCGATACACAATACCCGATAACTCGACATCGGTATCGTTATGCAAAGGGATGAACCCCACAAGCTCTAGTACTAAAGCGGGCCGTGCTACGTGCACAATACGCCTAAGTATAGAATGGGTCCGAACAGGTCCGAACTCCCATAAAGTTCGGTGGCGACTCCAAACTTCGATTTAAATTTGGACCCGAGAACAATCTTACCACCAAATTCATTCGCCTACCCAAACCTGCGCGTGGCCGCGTCAAGGTGGACTTATGTCATGTCCACAATTTGCGGACCCCACTGGGGATACCTGATGTCCCACTTGTCGTCGGGATTCACAGAGTGAGACTCGAAGAGAAATCGTTCGGTTATTAACGTGTGCGCATTAGTTCGGTGGTTCATATAACCCCATTTTTGCCCGGGCCGGTTACTTGTGACCAACGTCCCACTATACCGCGGTGCATTCCTACATGGGTGCGCTAAAGATATCTATGGCCGAACTCGTATGGGTTTCGCGGCATGTTCTAAGTCCAATTCGGCTTAGGAAGTCCATCCTAATTTACGAGAGAGCCATCGGTGTTGGCATAGGTCTTGTTTTGACCGACCGAGACTTAGTATAAAGCATACACGTTATCGACATAATGTTTGTGTGACTACTTTCTACTTGGTTTCCGTGTCATTTTCAAAAACCGTCATTTCAAAATGCATCTTTTCAAAATGTCAAGTTTTCAAAAACTCGGAATGCTGCCGAAATTTAGACTTAGGATTTGACTCAAAATAGCCTATTTTTAGCCGGTATGCTGCCTATTTCGAAACTCGAAAACTTTCGACCTTTTTAAAAACTCGGTCCTGTCGACATGCTGCCAATTTTAAAAGCCAGGACCGTCCCCCGAATTTTTCGGTATTCATTATTTTTGTCAAAAAATCTTCTTTATTATAGGACCTACCGTTATCTGTGTATCGGGTCTTTTCGTAATTCGTTGAAGGTTTATAGCGTCAAAACTCCGTCGATCTTACATAGCGGGTTTCCTCCACCTCCCAAGTCCGCCTTCTCTTAAAGACACGACCAACTTGAGTAGGGCATACCCCTATAAGGAAAAGTCTGTATAGACACTCGAGTCCAAAGTCTGGGGAATTATCACTTGGTCCTTTCTTCGAACGGGACTCAGCCCGTATAGCCAAATCCCAAGGAAGTCACACCACCCACGAGTCACCCATCTAGTCGTCTTTCTCGACTCGTTTTCTCGTTTAGTCTTTTCCTTGCTCGGGATGTACTGTTTTGATTCCAAGGTCCGAGTTCAAGGTTTCTGATTACGTGGTATTCTTACAGACAAGCCACCATCAACCAGCTCAAAATGGAGCAAGCTTTGAACAATCTGAAAACTATGGTGGAAACCATGATCGGGAAACAAACTGAGATTGAGGCTCAACTGATAGCAATAAGGACCGATCAAACAACTACCAATGCTCGACTGACTGTTCTGGAGCAAGGGACTCCTAACACAGGGACCGAAAACACGGGGCCCATGGCCGAACTAGTTAGCGCGATGCGCCGACTAGAGGAACAGGTCCACCTGTCTGGGGGTAACAACATCCATACGGAGAAGTCCCGTGACTACTCCCCGATGAACGATAAGCTACCTGCAAAGCTGAATCTCACACGCTTCCCTATGTTCGAGGGGACTGAAGACCCGTTACTACATGTACGAGCCTTCAAAGAGTTTATGGTTATTAAGGGGGTAGATTCTACCATGTTCAAGAATCTATTTGCTGCATCCCTTAACAAGCACCCACGGGCCTGGTACTACAGGCTAGACCCGAAAAAATATCCAACCTGGGATGATGTAGACATGGAATTTGCTCGGAACTATGCTGACAATACCAAGATCCAGACCACCATGCGCTCTTTGGAGGTCATGGCCCAAGAGACCAAAGAAGGGTTCACAAAATACCTTTAGCGCTGGAGGGCCGAGAGTGTTAAGCTGGTCAACAAGCCCAGTGAAAAAACTTTGGTGGAGGCCTTCATGAAGAACCTCCTCCCATCCTACCGGGTCCGTCTCCGGTATGCTGTCATACCCAATTTCACCACCCGTACTGAAATGGGTGTGAGAATCGAAGACGATCTGAGGCTAGAGGGCCTAACTGAGGCCTCCGGCAAGAGTTACCAAGGGGCCTTCTCCTCCTCTGCTAAGGCCCCGGCTGCAGCCCGCAACATTTTCGATGAGGTCAATCTACTCGATACCTCATCCAAGAAGAATACCCCACCTCGGGTATTCGCCGATATAGGTACTACTTATACCTATGCCTTACAGAGGCTATCTTCTAAAGGCCTAATCCAACGGATAAGCCCAACTCCTGAAGTTCCAGTCAACCGATGATCCAAGAGCTATAACGCTCAGGCCTATTGCCAATACCACAGGGGCAATGGGCATGATATCGAAAAGTGCTGGAAGTTGAAGCATCTTATCCAAGACCTGATCGAGAGTGGTAAGATTCCATTTCTTGGGGACAAACCGAGTAACAAGGACAATCCCGTCTGCACCCACTCCATCTTTACCAGGGAGGTGATCGATTGTTCTCATCTTATCCGTCCCTTTATCACGTAAGTGAATGGGATTTGGTTCGACGATCAAGACAATGTTTACCTCGTCAAAGGGGAAGCTGTCTCTATTACCAGTGAAGAGGTCCGAAAGGCTAAATCTAAATTCTTAGCCAGTAACCACCTCACCAAATCTGGTAGTCCCTATTAAGCTACTAGCTCTAGGGACACCCCTATCTCGACAACCGTCACTGAGCCAGTCGGGATGAAAGTTGCCCCGGAGGAGCCGACTACTGACACGGCCCTCGTGAAACAACTGAAGAAGACCCGAGTTGACCTCACCATATGTCAACTCCTGGTTAGTTCACAAGAACATCGAGAGGCACTTACTAAGTCTCTCGATCAAATCACGATTGTCTCGACGGTTACCCCTGCTGAAATGGTAGCCACTGTCCTGCCCCACCTGAAGGGCAAGGCCAAGGAGGAAGGTCCACTGATCACCTTCTCCGAATCAGATCTTCCACCGTTCGGGGCTTCCCACAACTTAGCCTTTTATATTATGGTGATTTATCGCGGGAAGTATCTCCCCATGACACTGATCGATGATGGGTCCGCTGTCAATGTCCCTCCCTTAAGGACCGCCAAAGCCCTCGGCATTACCGAGGCTGACTACTTCCTGACTGCTCAAACCATCCAGGCTTTTGATGGGAGCCCGAAGTCGGTAGCCGGGGCCATTAATCATGGAAAAAAAGCGTTAGAGTTGCAGGTGATGGACGTCACCTCCTCTTTCAATTTTCTCTTGAAGCGCTCATGGATTCATGCTTTCAAAGCGGTGTCCTCCACCCTACACCGAAATATCAAATTGCCTCTTCAAGATAGTGTTATCACTCTAGAGGCAACCCCTATGACCGTGGCTAGCTGCAATGCCACGGGTCGCCTCGGCATGGATCTTTATGGGTTTGATTTCGTGGGAATGATCGAGGAGAACTACCTCTTCAGGCCCTATTTCACCACCAGCATCGATACGATGCTACAGAATTTGGGGTACTTCCCGGGGGCTACCTCCAGGCCATATCTTTCAGCTGGGAAGATTATCGAGGTCCTAAAGGACGAAGACTCTCACTTCGGCCTAGGGTATGCCACAACACCGGGCAATGTTGCCCGAGCAGGTATCGCGAAGGCCAACAATCTCATTAAGGGCATCCATTTGAGCCTTTATAGCCCACGGCTGACTGACTACTTCGTCACGCCGGTATTTGGGGCCGTTCAGGTTGGTCTTTTCTAACCCAATGTTGTGCACCCCGGGACCCAATTGGCCCAGGACTGCAACTATATCCTGGGCGATGTGTTCACTCTTATCTAGTCCAAGGGTGCTGATGATGCTAAGCCCACGTTAGGACTAGTATTCGAAGAAGACAAGATAGCCTCGACTCCGAAAGAAGACCTGGTCAACCTCATCCTCCGCAGCAACAGGTTCGATCTAACCAAACTGATCTCGGATGTTGGCTCCGAGACGGGAAACAGGGTTGGAGGACGACTGTCAAGTGGATCGATAGTCAAGGTAGGATCTACAAGCTGGTCATCGATGAAGGGGGCATGCCTGCATCTGAGTCTGAGGTCGAGTCTAGGGGGTCCGGTGCTAGAGTCACTCCTATAACCTCTCTCCCTTTAGTTACTCCTGCTGGTGCTTCGGGGTCTGTCTCGAGCTTCCTTTCTATCCCGCCATTGACGATGTTGAGCCCGCACTGGGTACTTTTTGGGGAAGAGACGATAACCCCGACTCTAAGGGAAGACTTGGTCAATTACCTCATCCTCCGCAGCAATAAGTTCAACCCAACCAAGATGATCTCGGATGTGGGCTCCGAGACAGAAAACAGGGCTTGGACGAAGACTGTCAAGTTGACCAACAGTCAAGGGAGGATCTACAAGTTGGTCACCGATGAAGGGGACATGCATGCTTCTGAGTCTGAGTCCGAGTCAGAGTCTGAGGTCGAGTCTAGGGGGTTCGGTGCTAGAGTCACTCCTGCAACTCCTCTTCCTTTGGTTACACCTGCTGGTGCTTCGGGGTCTGTCCCGAGCGCCTTACCTATCTTGCCACTGACCAATGATCAGATGGCTGTTCTTTCGATCTATTTTCAAAATTTCCAATCAATAAGAACAACCGTTCTACTAAGACTTGTCTCTTTTTAACTGCAATTCTGGTTTCGAAAATATTTTATGCAATGACATTGAGAAACACGATGAACAGGTACCTCTACCTCCTCATATGATCGAGCAGTTAGAACAAAGGGAGTCCTGGAATCCGGTAATCAAAGTAACCGAATCCATCAATGTGGGAACAACCTTAGAGCTCCACATGCTTAAGATAGGACTATCCTTAGATCCCTATGAGAGACAACAATTCACGAGCCTCCTTCAAGAATTCAAAGACGTCTTCGCATGGTCCTACAAGGACATGTCGGGGATAGACCGAGAAATAGCCGAGCATCATATACCAATTAAAGACGGGTGCAAACCGGTTAAGCAAAAACTCCACAGAATGAGGCCCGAGTGATCTCTCAAAGTCAAGGACATAGTCGATAAACAGTTCAAAGATGGCTTCATACAGGTGTCCGAATATCCGGACTGGGTCGCAAACATCATGCCGGTTCCTAAAAAGAACGGTAAGGTGCGCATATGCGTGGATTTTCGGGATCTTAACAAGTATATATTGTAATCCCCTAGAAATTCTAACGCAATACAGTGGCGGAAACACTGCAGAAGTGGGATTATATAACACACTGTAACTATGTCTTGATAAAATTTAAATGGTAAAGTCAACATTAGGCCTTAAATAAAGTGGCCAAAATTAAAACAATCCACAAAGGGGTTTAACAATCCACAAGACAGAATTGAAAAAAAAAAAATAATAGCAGGATCCACAACGCCCGCTAGCCCACACCCGGAAACAAGCATACCTGCCATGTTAAAACATAACAGCCACAATCAGTGGGGAGCAATGCCAACGTTCTCCCAGCCGTATAACAGGATTTTAAAACTGTAATTACTACTATAGAAAAATAGTAAAAAGGAAAAACAGTAAAACATCATATTAAAATAAGCTTTAGCGTAAAGCAAATTAATCAAAAGGGTTTCCGAAGAAACATGAAAATATTTGCCAACCTGCAAACCAATTTATATCGATAATAAATAAAATAATCAAAATGGCGTTATGGACAGGATTAATGATGAAGGCTAGACTTTCACTAGGAGAATACTAAAAACTAGCTTCGAGAACTTAGTTCAAACAAATCAAACTTTGGTCTCTAACTAGGCTACTCAACCATAATAGGACGGCGACTTATAAATGCGTGGCCCTAGTTTAAGATAATATGCACACCCCTCCCGAGCACCATAAATACTCAGTTCAACCCGACGGCGTCTTACACTGCTAGGCACTAGTTTAAGGTCAAAATGTACACACACTCCCGAACACCATATATGCTCGGTTCAACAACCAGTGTGCCCCATAAAGACACACCAGCCTTACAGTTGATGGCAAAACCGTAAACCCTAGAATATATTACTCTAAACTCACACTTGTTCTTATTCCATAACTCCAAAACAAAATCATTATTGATATACAAAAGATATAATCATTATAAATAATAAGAGAACAAAAAGAAAAGGATCACTTTCCAAAAGAGGAAACTTTTCTATTTTAGAAAACTTCTATTTTTAGAAACTTTACCCAAAATAGCATCATATCAAAATAGCAAGAATATTAGTTCATACTAATAACACATTTTTAGTAAACGATATAGATTTATAAAACTAGTACTTTCGGACTTAACGATATTAATTCTTAAAACGAGAACATTTGAGTTAATGAAATTATTGAAACGTCATACAAGTGTTTATAAAATGATTTAGAAATGTTTTAAACATTTTAAATACTACTAATTAGGGTGTTTCCAAAATTTACAAAGCTAAAATTCCCTAATTATTATTAGTTTTGACCATATGATTATAAATAGGATTTTACGGCAAATGTCAAATTAAATCTTTTAACGTCTTTTATTTAATTAAACTATTGGATATATTTAGAATATGTTAAGGGATGATTCAACTCTTAAAGTTTCAGATTTAAATACTTTCAAAATTGCTGGAAAAATAATTCTTTTAGGTAAGACGAAGCATTTTAACGATAAATCTCAATTTTTCCAAAAATCAATACTTATTAATTAATGAGTTTAATAAATAGAACAAAAATTACGTAAAATAGTTAAAATATATTTGTGGACATTCTGTCCAGAAAAGAAAATTTTCCAGAATCCTAAAACTCGGTTTTTAAAGAGTTTTCTCATTAATCGTCTAATCTCGACAATAACGATTAACAAAAATAGTAATTACAAAACGATTAAATTATCAATATCCAAAAATTATTATTAAACTTAAAAATCATGATTTTCCGGAATCTACCATTTTTCCAGATTTCCAAAAATTCCAGATTTAATAAATCCCGTCAAAACCGTCTTTAAAACCCGCTTTCACAATCAACGATTCCATTAATAAAACTTATCGTTCCTAACATTTTATTAAAACACTAAAAATCATAAAATTACATTTCATTATGAAATTATCAGAATCATATTTTTTCCAGATTTAAACCAAAGACCAGAAATCGAGAATTTAAACGACAAACACGGTTTTAACGATAAACGATGATTTAAAGTGATTAATTAATTCATCCACTTAACAATTCCTAAAAATTATGAAAATATTCAGAAAATTCTATTTCATCAGAAAGTTTCATCACGTCAAAAATCAGATTAAAATAAAATGTTTAGGTACTAGAACTAAAAATCGGCTTTTAATCGTTTTTGTACGTAAACGGTAATAACTCAATAATCGATAACTAAAATATCAGAAAACTACTAAATTATTAAAAATCATCAAAAATATCATTTTACAGAATATAAACATATATTACATGTTTAGGCCGAATATTATGATTTTACAAATTAATATGACGATTTAATCGTTAATCTCGTAAAAGCGATAAAAATATTGAAACATGCAAATTTTCAACTTTTAAAAATTTTCCAGATTATATGACATACAAATATTGTCAAAATAAAATTGTAATTATATACATGCAATTACACAAACAAAATCATGCAATACCGAGTAACATCGACGTTACCTTCAATCCAAATCCGAGTCTACGATATATTCGTCTTCTGCGGGACCGCTTCGGAACCTTAAAGAAAACATGAATTCCATGGTATGAAAATACCATAAAATCGCTATAAAAATTAAGGTGACAACGATTGGAAATGAAGTCGATTAATACCTTAACGAAGGAGACGGAAAGAAGATCGATATAGCGAAAATGGAGACGGAAAATGGAGATTATGAACACGAAATTTCTGGGTAGAAATGATGCTGGTTTTTAGTCAGATTTCACAAGAAAAAAAAATAGGGAGAAAGAGAGTATTTGCTTGAATAAAATGGATGAATGAATTATGAGAAAAATGTGAAGAGATATGGAGTGAATGGTGACTTTAAAATTGATGAAAACTAGGTACATTCACCTCCAAAATTTCAGCCAAGAGTGAATGTGAGAGGAGTGTGAAGAGTTTGCATGAGTCAACAATATAACTTTGTGAGAAAGAAATATCTTATGCTTTAATCATATTGTTTTTATAAAAAAAAATGTTACACAAAAAAAATGTGTAGTGGTTGTGTGACATGAGTGTCATGAAAAAAAATGGTCCAAGGTGGTCCCAAAATAATTGTAAGTCGATAAAAATAAGGATCGTAAAATTATTAAAAGCATTTCAAAGCAATTTGAGTAAACCCCGCGCTAGAAAATAAATAAATGAAAAACTTCGTAATAAAATTATTAAAGGGTAAATTTTCATGAATAAAATTATCTCTTAGTTGGAAATATTATTTGAATGTGTTTACATTTTTAGGAAAAGAAATAACTTAAATTCGAGATTAAAACGTTAATTCGTAGAGAAGTAGAATTCCTCGCGGAAAAATAATTAGTTTACGAAGAAAATCAAATAAATAGATTTAAAAGAATTAAAATCTTTAAAAATAAAAATAAATATCATTAGGCTCAAAAATGAAAATAAAGCTTGGAAAAATGATGAAACATACGGTCGAAATGTGACAGAGTTATGACAAAGTCATAACGGAAATGATAAAACGCTAGGAAAATAGCGGGTGTTACATATATACTCTACCTTTTGGAATTGCTTCACGATAACCCTCACTCGCGCCTGGTAGGCCACGAGGTTGGCGTTAGGAGTTTTTCATTTTTGGAGAGTCTGATTGATGACAAGGATGAGTCACCGTGTACCCAAAGATTCGTGACCCCTAGATCGGCGGCGACTTGTAACCCATGGATGCATGCATCGTATTCGACGGCATTATTAGTTACATCGAAATCTAGCTTACTGGATACGGGAGTATGCTCCCATTTTGGCGAGATTAAAAGGATCCCAACTTCGAACCCTCGAAAGTTGGATGCGCCGTCGAAATATAAATCCCATGTTTCTGCGTCAGTATGGAATATATCTTCGTCTAGGAAGGACCAAGTATCGGTGTGTCCTTATTCAGTTACGAGACTATCAACGAGAAACTCGGCTACTACCCGACCCTTAATGGCTTTTACGGACACAGATTTTAGGTCGAACTTTGCCAGCATTAGAGTCCGCCTAGATATCCTGCCATTGAGGATGAGCTTTTCGAATAGATATTTGATGGGATCCATCCTAGACAATACCTGGACCTCGTAACTAAGCATATAATACCAAATTTTTTGGTTGCCCAGACTAGTGCCATGCATGTTTTCTCAAGCATGGTATATTTGCATTCATACTCTAAGAACTTCTTGCTAATGTAGTAGATGGATCGCTCTTCCGAGTCGACCCTTTGCGCCAGCATATCCCCAATGGTTTTCTCGGTAGTTGTTAGATATAACGACAGAGGAAACCGGGTTAAGGTGGCATTAAGACTTGCGGACCAGACAGAATTTATTTAATTTCCTTGATTTTTTCAAAGGCCGCTTGACACTTATCGTCTCACAGTTTTCGTTCCCCCACTTTCGGCTTCTTGAAAATTGGTTCAAATACCATGGTCAGCTTGGAGGTAAACCGGTTGGTGTATTGAACTTTCCCAAGGAACTCCCTTATTTCTTTTTCAGTTTTAGGGGGCTTCATCGCGGTGATGACTTTGATTTTTGCTGGATTGACCTCAATACCGCGTTGGCTAATGTTGTGGCCCAGTAATTTCCAAGACGTTACCCCGAAACTGCATTTTTGAGGGTTTAACCTCATGTTGTATTTGCGCAGTCCAGTAAAGAACTTTGTTAAGGCGATGATGTGCCCGTCCCGACTCTTGGATTTGACGATCATATCGTCTACATAAACTTGTACTTCCTTGTGCGTCATATCATGTAATAAGGTTGTAGCGGTTTGTTGAATTGGTAAGTGGCTCCGACATTAATGAGGCCGAATGGCATGACAGTGTAACATTAAGTACCCCAAGGTGTAGTGAAGGTGGTCTTCCTCATGTCTTTTTCTGCCATTTTGATCTGGTTGTACCCGGCGTATTCCTCTATAAAGATAGAAGGATACGATCAGCGTATTGTCTACCGGTATATCAATGTGTGGTAATGGAAAATCGTCCTTCGGGTTCGCCTTGTTAAGATCCCGAAAGTCCACGCATACGCGCACCTTACCGTCCTTTGTAGGTACCGACACCATGTTTGCAACCCAGACCGGATATTCGGACACTTGTATGAAGCCGGCTTTGAACTGTTTGTCGACCTTTTCTTTGACTTTGAGAGACCACTCGGGTTTCATTCTGCGGAGTTTTTGTTTAACCGGCCTACACCCGTCTTTGATTGGTATGTGGTGTTCGGCTATTTCTCAGTCTATCCCCGACATGTCCTTGTAGGACCATGCGAAGACGCCTTTGAACACTTGGAGGAGGCTTGTGATCTGTTGTATTTCCTTGGGATCTAGTGATAACCATATCTTAAGCATCTGGGGATCTAAGGTGGTTCCCACATTGATGGACTTAGTCTCTTCAATTACCAGGTTCCGGGACTCCCTTTGCTCTAATTGCTCGATCAGATGAGGAGGTAGGGATATCTGTTCGTCGGGTTTCTCAATGTCGTTGCATAAAATATTTTCGAAACCATAATTACATTTAAAAGAAGACAAGTCGTAAGAAGAACGGTTGTTATTATTATTAATTGAAAATTTTGAGAAAAGCTCAAACAGAGCGACCATCTGATCGTTGGTTAGTGGGGGAATAGGAAGGGCACACGGGACAGATCCCGAGGTGCCAGCAGAAGTGACTAAAGGGAGAGAGGTTATAGGTTGGACTCTAGCACCGGACTCTCTAGACTTGATCTTATACTCTAACTCAGACTCAGACTTCGACTCAGACTCAGACTTAGAATCATTAGCAGGCATGTCTCCTTCACTAGAAACCAGCTTGTAGATCCGTCCTTGACTCTCGATCCATTTGACAGTCTTCCTCCATGCTCTGTTTTCCGTCTTGGAGCCAACTTCCGAGATCAGTTTGGTCGGTTCAAACCTGTTGCCGCGGAGAATGAGATTGACCAAGTCTTCTTTTGGAGTTGGGCTATCCTGTCTTCCTCGAATAGTAACCCTAGCGCGGGCTCATCATTGTCGGCATCCTCCCTTCGTTCCAACTGCATGAGAGTGAACACGTCATCCGGAATGTAGTTGCAATCTCGGGCCAGTTTGGCCCCAGGGTGCGCAATAGTTGGTCATAACAGACCGACCTGGATAGCCCTAAATATAGGCGTGAAGAAGTAGTCACTCATCCGTGGGCTATAAGGGCTCAAGTGGATACCTTTTATGAGGTTACAGGCCTTTATAACTCCGACTAACCTAACTAATGTAGTAGTGATAGGTCGGGCTCGATCCACAGGGAGAGGGGTTAAGCCGTATTGGTCAAGTCTAGAGCTCAATCGTGATCGGGATTGAGATGGGGGTTTTGGGATGAGAGGAGTCTAACTAATGCTAGCAAACTACACTACCGAGGCGAGGGACTATAATAGGAAAGGTGTTGGGGAGAGTCCGTATTCGGAAATGGGGTCTTAAAAGTCTCGGGATCGAGTTTTAGTTACAACGTCGAAAAGGGAGAGTGCCTCCTTTTGGTTTCTTCACCCAACCTACCTAAACCCGCTTTCGCGACGAAAGGGTAAGTCTCAAATTAAGGTAATTTCTAACCCGAGTTTCCCCGTATTGGTAGAGGCGAGTCAAGGTCGGCCTAGTCACGATTCTAGGTCAAGAAGGACACAAAAACCTTAAAATTGATAATCAACAAGTAAACAACCCACCAACATCCCTTGAATCAAGTAATCCAAATCCTCCTCCCTAATTCCCCAACAAGAAGATCTAGTCACTAGTCATGGTGATAATCAACAATACACTAACTAAGGATAATCTAACTAAAGCATGCATAAAAACTACACTAACACTTACACTAAGAGAGAAACTAAGAAAACTACACTAACAATTACACTAAGAGAGAGAAACTAAGAAAATTACACTAACAATTACACTAAGAGAGAAACTAAGAAAGCTACACTAACAATTACACTAAGAGAGAAACTAAGAAAGAAGAGAAAAACATAAGCTAACTAATGGAGAGAAGGGAGAGGAGAGAATTTACCAACTATGGAGAAATCTAAGGTGAAAGATGAAGATTAATGATAAAGATTGAATCTTGGGAGAAATATACAAGAACTTGTCACCAATCCATGCATAAATCTTCAATCTTCAATATAAACAAGATAAATCTTCAAGAAATAATACAAGAGTTTTGTCACATAAACCCTTGCAAAACCCTTGAATCTTCAATAATCTTCAACAAAGATGGAAACTTTTCTACTAATTAAACTAATACTAAGTAGATCTACTAATAGTCTAGAGAATTTTCTAGGAAACTTACTACAAACTACTACTACTACTATGGAGATCTCCTAACCTAAGCTAAGGAGGCACAATTTAAGATTCTACTTCCTCCTCCCTTGGCTCAAAACCCTAGGAAGAGTATATATAGAGTTCCTTAATGGGTCACACAAGTTTAAGGCCCATAATCCAATCCTTCTTCATTAAGCCTAGACCTTCACCCTTTGCATCTTCATGGGGCAAAACTTCAACCTGCGGTTGACGACATAGGCACCACCGGGTGAAATTTCACCCGGTGAGATTTTCTTCACGAATCGTCATTTTTGGTGTCTTTCTCCATCTGGCGAAATTTCACCCGGTGGGCGAAATTTCGCCTGGTCGTTTCGCCCATTGGTAGCTGCCCACGAAAATCTTTGGGAGTGGAAAATGTCGTCGGGCGAAACTTCGCCCGGTGATGACTCGCCGGGTGAAGTTTCACCCGGTGGAGTCTCTCCTCTTTTCCGGTCTCTTTCTTCGTCGATCAATTGGATTACTTGAACTTTCGGTTGTGTGCTTTGCTCTTGGACCGTATCTCTCTCATGCTCGTGGAAGCTCATACTCGTTTTCGGTCAAAATCCTATCAAAATAGACAGAAAACTACCAAAAACACGTAAAATGCAAAAGAGAGACACTAATGCGAGAACTACGCAAAATACGGCGATAATCGCACTTTATTCTCGCAAAACGGAGGAAAAACGGGTCTAAATGGGAGGAAAAACGGTCCAAATTTGGCACACAACAATTCCCTCACACTAAACCGTTGCTCATCCTCGAGCAAAGACCCAAAAAGAAACTAGCTACTACTAACTAAGCTAGACTATGCTAAGTCGATATGGGGCAATTAGCGGGCCCGCTCCGTCCCTTCAACTCACATTGAGATACCTATGAGGTAGAGTACCTCCATGCAAGGCAAGTTGGGGCTTGCTCAAAATTGGGGTTGCGACTAACACACACACAAACACACAAAAACAAGAAAGACACACGAAAAGATAGTCGCAACCATAGAGAAAATAAATCACCGAATCCTTCATCGAAACGGCGGAGAAAGCACCGATTTGAGCTTAAGACAAGCGAGAACACTACCAAGTTAGTAAAAGAAAATGACATGGACAAGATCCTAATAGGATGACAATCAATCAATAAAAACATTGAAAATTTACCAAGTTCCGTCTAATTGCACTAGAGATGCCTACAACGGGACGATAAATGGAGTGAATAAGTGAGAACCATGAAGTTACTAAGCACTGTAGGTAAGTGTTATGCCGTCTCCTAAGCTAAGCCTAGAGGATCGTCCCAAACTCAAGAAAGCCAATTAGACCAAAAGATGGACGTGTTTGTGAAATGGTAAAGATTGACAAATCACCGCTATTTTCCTTCCTCGGGATTCGGTCCTCTAGTAGGCATTTCACGGCAATAAGTCAACCAAGGGATTATTTGGATTTGGGAACGATGGTAAAGATTGCCAAATCACCGCTATTTTCCTTCCTCGGGACTCGGTCCTCTAGTAGGCATTTCACGGCAATAAGTCAATCAAGGGATTATTTGGGTTTGGGAATGATTTTTTGAGATTTTGATTTTCTTTTCCCATTATTTCGATCGAGGGCTTCTTTTTTCAAAACATAACATAACGCCCTTCTTCTTCATTTTTCCCTTTTTCTTTTTGAATAACTCTTTTTTGGCTCGATAGTTCATTTGAGATCAAGGTAAAGCATATTCTTGCAAACTTATTTGTGGAAATGGGTGAATGGTAGAAAATAGGCTAGTCGGGTGTGCACCCCCTCCGAACCCATAAAAGGATGAAATTTGGACTAAAGAAATGGCTTCTCAAGTAAGGTCACCTAAGAGAACGGGGAATGGTAACCAAGGCCTTATCACTCCATGGGTGGTCAAGGTGGTCAAATGCAAATCCCGATGTAGACTCCTAGTAGAAAAGATGGACTTATGGTAAAAATCCAATGCAAAAATTGGTTCAAGGTCATTCTACTAGAAACATGTCCAAAAGTCAAAAAGGGTTACTAACAAGAGAGTAATAAACACTCGGCCTAAACTCAAAATCGGGTTTTCAAAAGCTTTACCTAGACAAACTTTACACACAATGAAAAAGAACACACAAAACGACAAAAACACAAATATAGCCAAGCACTCCGAACTCCATCAAGTCAACACAATCCATAGCCACCAATTCCAAAATGTTCACCAAGTGAACCTCCAAATAGCATATACGCCCAAACTACCATGCATAAGAGAAAGGGTAAAGATGAAGGTAGAAAATATTACCGCGTGGTCTTCATTTCATTTCCGCTACCTTACCTATCCATGCTAAATGGTTGGCGGTGTACCTGCAAGAAGGAAATGCGAGGCAATACAAGTGACACAAAAACAAAAATAAAAGAAAAAAAGAAAACTAAAATGAATTTTTTTTTGGTTTTTAAAGGAAAAAAATGAAAAAGAAAAGAAAGAAAAAGGATAGTAGATCCCTCCCCCACACTAAAACCGTGCATTGTCCCCAATGCACAAGTAGAGGAAGAATCGAAAAAGAAAAGAAAAGAAAAAGAAAAGAACGGAAAATCTTTTTGAATTTTTATGATATTTCAATTTTTTTTGTATTTTCAATTTTTTTCAAAATGAATAAAATAAAAAGAAAAGAAGAAAACAAGAGAAAATAAAAGGAAAATGAAAAGAAAAAGGGAAAATCGATAAGATGGGAAAGGGCGTAGGTGTAATCACGTCACCTCGCCCGGATTCCGCATGAATCGGGAAAAATAAAAGAAAAAGAAGATTTTGGATTTTTCAAAATGGTCTTGGTGCGATCAAATCACCTAAGACCGGGAGCAATAATCAGGTCCTTCTTCTCTAAGGCACCTGCAAATAAAACCTCACGTTTGTGATGACCCAAGTAGGATCACGTGAGGGGCTGACAAGTCTCCAAACCAACCAAAATATTATCACAAATTAATCAACAACAACAATTATCAAATGCCAAATGTTGGCGCTGCAAGACTGACAAAGATTACTGAGACTAGAGAACAGATTAATGACAACTGACGACTGACATCCAACACCCCCACACTAACACTGACGACACTCGACCACTCGCATCGGACCTGGGGGACGAGGTGGTGGGTAGTAAGACCCTGGCGGAGGCACACCGAAAATTTGATTAAAGAGGTTCTGTTGCTGTTGCAACATCCTTTGGTTCTCCTCCGCCGCCATCCTCGCTGCTTGGGGGTCCCTAGCCATCTCAAAACTACTCCGGGCAAACTCAAAGCCTTTCCTAGAGTACGTGTAAGAACCATGCGCAGTATCGCGCGCATCTCGGGCTACATTATAGGCGTCCTGGGCCAGGTTCAAAGATGTGGTCGAGTTCTCCCAAGTCTGACGTGTACGGTCATAAACTTCCCCCCATTGGTTATAAAAGTCCTCCGATCCGAAGAACGAGGAGTGTCGTGGAGGACTCATGTTGACGTCCTCCTGAAAACCGGGGGTAGACTGGGTGAACGTGGAGTGTCTGTGCGATGTAAAGTCGGGTGTGAAAAACTGGGAGGTCGGGGGTTCGGTCTGACGGGAGGAAGAGGGTCCGTGTGATGATGATGGTAAAGTCCTATGACCCTCATCCCGAGAGGTTTCAACCTCCGGTTCCTCCTCCGACACGTCTACGACCTCAATATCATCGTCGCCATAATCTAAAGGTCCCTCGGGGTATTGAACCATATAGAACTTACCTCGGGTGTTATCCCGAATGTACTCCCCGGACCTCTTCGGCATGCCGAAGTTCTCTTCAACATCTAGCCTGACCCATTCGTGGTTAGGCATTGCAATAGCTCTCATTTTAGTAATCTTATACAAGAACAAACTGTTATAATCCCCTTTCTGGGGCCACACAAGGAAAGGACAATAAACTTCATCTAAGAAAAGTCCCACTCCGTCAAATGGTGCTAAATCGCTAAAATCAATGTCTAAGGCTCTAGCTATCATCGTTACAATACCGCCGCAAGAAATTTTCTTGCGGCGGCCCCTTGCAACCTGGGCAAAATGAGTAGCTAAGGCCTCGGACATATCAATAGACGGGCCTCTATTCAAAACCACATCCTCCAATAACTGTACAGCTGTGGCACTACAGTTATGGTGCGTATCGTAGCTTGTCAAGAATGAGTTTGCTATGATACGTGCCAAATATCGAAGGATGGGGTTCCGAATAGAGAAAGAACGCATCTTCCCTCCCTTGAAAGTCCTCTGGCGGGGTATCTTTAACCAGAATCGATCTCGGCCGAATTTATCGTCTCGAGTCTGTCCCGCCCTAGGCCTTCCAAGGACTGAAGAAGGTAAACCGAGCAATGCACCAAAGTCCCTTAAGTTGAGGACGTACGAAGTTTCTCGCAGCTGAAATGAGACAGTGGCATTATCGTCACCACTTAGCTCGAAAGTTGCGAAAAACTCGCACGTCAATTTCTGAAAAGTGTTCTCCTCTGACGCATAAAACTTGCTAAGACCAAGGCTTTGGCACATTGCTCTAGCCTGCGTATCTATACCCATACGCTCAAGTACATCTCGAGCCGCCCAACGAGTCGGCTCGAGACGACAGACCCAATTTTTTTTTACATTTATCAGCATGAGCTTTTTTAGCGAAATATAAACCAGATTCAGCATGACAGAAACTACGGTGAATTTTCGGGTAACGTACCTCAAGCGGAACAGGTTGTTCGCGCGGTGTTGGTCTTTGTGTCTGAACCGGCATCGGGACAAATTCATCCCGAGCCTCGGCCGTCTCCTCCGACCTAGAGGACGATGTTGACCCCGAATTCCTACCTAGCATTGAAGAAATCCGTTTCCTCGCCATTTGCTTCACCCTTCTCATTCTTGATGTTTGAATTTGACAAGTAAGTTGTTGACGGTCTCGGTTTGGGGTTTGTCAGAATCGGAACAATTTCTCGAAACAAACTCCAAGAAGATGTTAGGAATGTGATAAGGATGAGAAATATATAATTTAATTTGATTTTGGTGAAGGAATGGAGGGATTGGAGGTGGTTTAAGGTGGAGGATTTGGGGTTTGTTTGGGGTTTTTGGAGTTTGGTTGAGGAGAGAGAGAGAGAGAGAGGAAATGAATAATGAAGATGGGAAAAGGGGGGTTTGGTTGGGTAAGGCTGCCGCGGAGTGATTTTTCGCCCGGTGGTCACCCACCGGGTGAAATTTCACCCAACGGTATTCGGGTCAAATTTGGCATTTCCGCGCTAATTCACCACCGGACGAAATTTCGCCCGGTCAGACTCCACTGGACGAAATTTCGCCCGGTCGGATTTCCGTCAAATTCCAAGTCGCAAAATAATTTTACCGCAGGGCGAAATTTCGCCCGGTGAGATTCCACCGGGTGAAATTTTGCCCGACGGATTTTCCGTCAATTCCTTTAATTCGAGCAAAGTCACCACCAGGTGAAATTTCACCCGGTAAAATAATCCATTTCGAAACGGGACTTTTCTGCGAAAAATCTCTATGACTTGTCCCAAACCATCCTTATCTCTTCAAAAACATAACTTATCTTCTCAATCTTCAATCGATCATAATCGTTTATAGCACAACCCCAAAAATTCCAAAAGAAATCTTCATGATTCCTGCAGATACCAAAGCAAGGAAGCTCCAAAAAGAAAAATCCAAAAGCTATTGTCCAAAGAAAAAAAAAGAGATGGGAATATACAAATATTTACAAGGTGGTTATTATGGACACCACCAAACCGAATTGAATAGTTTCAATTTAATCGGGGTTGCTTGAAAAGCAACCCGGAGGGTCTTGATCTTGAGCTTTTCTCTAAACTCCGGCATATTCATAAGTTGCGCTACCTCGGGAAGCATTGCAAATTCTTCGGGAATATCTTCGTCGGAGGTAGAACCAAGTATGAATAGGGCACCGTCGTCTTCTTCATCATCGTAGTCAAGATCTTCGGTAGAAGGTTCTTCATTTGATGGGAATTCTACCATTTGGTTCCAAAACTCCGTATTAGGAGGATCTTCGGGAAGGAATGCGGGAAGCACAAATTGGACCATTTCATTAGCGACATTGAAAGATAAACATCCTCGCTTTACATCGATAATCACCCCACCGGTAGCTAGAAAAGGCCGTCCCAAAAGGATAGGATTTCGCTCCTCAATTGGCATGTAAAAAATGACGAAGTCGGTGGGGATATATAAATTCCCCACATTAACCATAAGGTTACGGGCCAATCCGTAGGGCTCTTTAGTGGTTCCATCGGCCATTTGCTCGTTAACGGGAAAATAACCCAAGTCTTTAATATAAATAGTGCGAGCAATGGCTAAGGGCATCAAACTAATGTCGGCTCCAAGGTCGCACAAAGCCCGATCTATTAAGACATGGTCGATGGAGCATGGAATGGCAAAGCTACCCGGATCTCCAAGTTTGATGGGAATTGTGACTCTAGGGTTGGTCTTTGGAGATATGGGAACTTTTTCCTTTTCGGCGGGTTTTAAAATGATGTCTCGGATGTAATCGGACGGGGTAGGCATAGATGTGCTTGTATCAATGTTTTCAATAAGGTCGGTGAATGTTATCATGCCCAAGGGTTGGTTGTTGAATGAGGTTTGTGGCATGTCATTCAAGGGTGGTACCTCAATTCTAGAGATTGAGTTCGTGTCCTCTATTGGAATTTGTTCAATAACGTACGCAATGTCTCCTACAAGGTACTTTTATGGATCTCTTCTTGGTCTCTCGGTTATGTCCTTAACCACTTTCTCACCATTTTCATTGATTGAGGGATGAGATGTATTTTGTGGGTCAAAGGGTTTCACCGGTTCCTTTTTGCTCATTACCTTAATGGCATTCACGGATGCATGATTGAAAGAATCAGTTGGCTCTTGAGAAGATTGGGCTTGCGAGGCCGAACGTGCCTCTAAAGCTTCAAGTCTAGCTCGGTTTGACGCATTTTCTTTCAATAGAAAATTGATGGTTTGTTGAATGTCATAAGGGGATTGAAAGTTACCTTGAAAGTTCCTTGGAGGACCTTGATTGAATGGAGAATTGTTTCCAAAGGGAGGACCATAGTTTGGTCTTGCGGTCCTTGAGGATAGTAATAGCCTTGATTGAATTGATTTGTGTGAGGAGGTCTCGGTTGATAATAGAAGCCATGAGAATTAGGATAAACCCTTTGATTGGGGGCTCTTGGAAAAGGATATGATTCTTGAGTAGGCATGGAATAAAATCCGGTCCCCGAATTAGGATTGTTCGTTTGAGATTTTTCATGGGATCTTTGAGTGTTGGCTTGAAAAGCACTCTCCTTTCTCATACACAATTCAGAATCGTGGTCATATCTCCCGCAATGGTCACATGGAATTTCAATATGATACAATTTAGGTGGTGAAATGGACGATCGTCTCGGTGAACTTACTCTTCTTGGTGGAGATGTTCTAGTGTTGGGTGGGGAATTGGTTCTAGAAACATAGATTTCAAATTGCTTGACCAACTCCTCAACTCTAGCTTCAAGTTCGGTTCTACTCTCGGTTGACGATGTCGAGTCATCACTTAGCTCTTCATGTTGATCATTTTCGGAGTATTCATCATTCTTGGCTATCCTTTCAATGAGTTTTGTAGATTCGATTTCATTTAACAAAAAGAAATCGCCTTTTGCCGCCGCATTAACATTATCTTTGGCATTATCCAATAACGAGTGGAAGAATATATGAAGTAAAAGCCAACTAGGGATGCCGTGGTGCGGACATTTCCTTTGCAACGTTTGAAATCGGTCCCAGGCTTTACTTATGCTCTCATTTTCTTGTTGTTGGAATGTTTGAATTTCTCTTCGGAATTTGTTGGTCTTGGATGGTGGGTAGTATTTTTCGAGGAATGCGTTGCTCAAGTGTTCCCAAGTGCTAAAAGTATTGTTGGGGAATCTCTTAATCCATCTCCTTACTCCATCACGCAAGGTGAGAGGAAAGAGAATCCGACGTAGTTGGCACTCGGTGACTCCTTCAAGCTTGACACCAATAAGACTTTCCTTGAAAAGACAAACATGCTCTATCACATCTTCATCCGGCAAACCTCGGAAAGTTTGTTGTTGAATTAAATGGATGATGGAAGGTTTAAGCTCAAAATCTCCGGGATGGCTCCAATGAAGACGGGTGAAGAAATCTCTTCAATAGATAGTTGAGAATGGGACCCAAGTGTAGCCATACTTGAATCCTTGGAAGTTGTTTTGAGGATGGAGTGTTGAGAAATGGTAGAAATTGATGGAGGATTACACTATCGAGTTGTTGCTTCGGTCACAATATTTCCAAGCGACTCGCTCTCTGAATGGGGATCAAGCAACCTAAATCAAGAGTAAACCTAGCAAAAACTCAACAAACAATGAGTCCTCCTAGCACCTAATGGCACTAGGGTGGGAGGAAAGAAAAACAATTATCCAATCACAATAAAACTAAGACTTAATCAATTAACTAATCACCGTCTCTCCGGCAACGGCGCCATTTTGATGCGCGGGCGTCGCGACCCGTACAATCAAACAATATTTATAACTCCGACTAACCTAACTAATGTAGTAGTGGTAGGTCGGGATCGAACCACAGGGAGAAGGGTTAAGCCGTATTGGTCAAGTCTAGAGCTCAATCGTGATCGGGATTGAGATGGGGGTTTTGGGATGAGAGGAGTCTAACTAATGCTAGCGAACTACACTACCGAGGCTGGGGACTATAATAGGAAAGGTGTTGGCGAGAGTCGGGATTCGGAAATAAGGTCTTAAAAGTCTCGGGATTGAGTTTTAGTTACAACGTCGAAAAGGGAGAGTGCCACCTTTTGGTTTCTTCACCCAACCTACCTAAACCCGCTTTCGCGACGAAAGGGTAAGTCTCAAATTAAGGTAATTTCTACCCCGAGTTTCCCCATATTGGTAGAGGCGAGTCAAGGTCGGCCTAGTCACGATTCTAGGTCAACAAGGACACAAAAACCTTAAAATTGATAATCAACAAGTAAACAACCCACCAACATCCCTTGAATCAAGTAATCCAAATCCTCCTCCCTAATTCCCCAACAAGAAGATCTACTCACTAGTCATGGTGATAATCAACAATACACTAACTAAGGATAATCTAACTAAAGCATGCATAAAAACTACACTAACACTTACACTAAGAGAGAAACTAAGAAAACTACACTAACAATTACACTAAGAGAGAGAAACTAAGAAAACTACACTAACAATTACACTAAGAGAGAAACTAAGAAAGCTACACTAACAACTACACTAAGAGAGAAACTAAGAAAGCTACACTAACAATTACACTAAGAGAGAAACTAAGAAAGAAGAGAAAAACATAAGCTAACTAATGGAGAAAAGGGAGAGGAGAGAATTTACCAACTATGGAGAAATCTAAGGTGAAAGATGAAGATTAATGATAAAGATTGAATCTTGGGAGAAATATACAAGAACTTGTCACCAATCCATGCATAAATCTTCAATCTTCAATATAAACAAGATAAATCTTCAAGAAATAATACAAGAGTTTTGTCACATAAACCCTTGAATCTTCAATAATCTTCAGCAAAGATGGAAACTTTTCTACTAATTACACTAATACTAAGTAGATCTACTAATAGTCTAGAGAATTTTCTTGAAATCTTACTACAAACTACTACTACTACTATGGAGATCTCCTAATCTAAGCTAAGGAGGCACAATTTAAGATTCTACTTCCTCCTCCCTTGGCTCAAAACCCTAGGAAGAGTATATATAGAGTTCCTTAATGGGTCACACAAGTTTAAGGCCCATAATCCAATCCTTCTTCATTAAGCCTAGACCTTCACCCTTTGCATCTTCATGGGGCAAAACTTCACCCTGCGGTTGACGACATAGGCACCATCGGGTGAAATTTTACTCGGTGAGATTTTCTTCATGAATCGTCATTTTTGGCGTCTTTCTCCATCGGGCGAAATTTCACCCGGTGGGCGAAATTCCGCCCGGTGGTAGCTGCCCACGAAAATCTTTGGGAGTGGAAAATGTCGTCGGGCGAAACTTCGCCCGGTGATGACTTACCGGGTGAAGTTTCACCCGGTGGAGTCTCTCCTCTTTTCCGGTCTCTTTCTTCATCGATCAATTGGATTACTTGAACTTTCGGTTGTGTGCTTTGCTCTTGGACCGTATCTCTCTCATGCTCGTGGAAGCTCATACTCTTTTCGGTCAAAATCCTATCAAAATAGACAGAAAACTACCAAAAACACGTAAAATGCAAAAGAGGGACACTAATGCGAGAACTACGCAAAATACGGCGATAATCGCACTCTATTCTCGCAAAACGGAGGAAAAACAGGTCTAAATGGGAGGAAAAACGGTCCAAATTTGGCACACAACAACGGCTTTGGAATCATAGGTTAGGTAATTTGGTGTGGCTCTGGTAGGTGTTCTATAGGATGTTCGGTATCCCCATAAGGCGAAGGGGATTTTGTTTGGCCAATCTAGATAATCTTCTATCATTTTCTTAAGGATTGTGGTTATGGTTTTGTTGGCTGCTTCTACGGCCCCGTTCTTTTGTGGTCTATAGGGTGATGACTTATGTTTTTGGATTTTGTATTTGTCGAGGATTTTTTGGGTGTCGGCCCTGAAGTGAGCCCCCCTGATCACTGATGATTTTGTGAAGTATGCCGTAGCGGCAGATGATGTTATTTTGTATGAATTTCACTACTTGTTTTGAGCTTAGTACGGTGTAAGAGGCGGCTTCTACCCATTTGGTGAAATAATCGACGACCACTAAAATAAAGCAGTGTCCGCCGGTCCCAGATGGATGAACTTTTCCTATGATGTCTATTCGCCAAGTAGAGAAAGGCCAGGGTGTGGCTATAGTGTGTAGAGGATAAGGAGGTAGGTGTTGGATGTTGGCAAATATTTGGCAATTGTGGCAGTGGCGAACGTGACGTCGACAGTTTGCCTCTTAGATAATCCAGTAATAGCCCAGTCTCATTATTTTTCGGGCTAGTAGGTGTGCACTCATGTGGGGTCCGCACTCTTCATCATGTACCTCTTCCATGACTCTCTCGGATTGGTTTTTGTTAATGCACCTAAGGAGGACTCCTTGTGGGGTTCGTTTGTATAATAGTCCTTGATTCAGGATGTAATGGGCAGCTTGTATTCGTAGGGCTCTTTTGTTCTTGGTGTTAGTGTTGGGTGGATATGACCCGTGGGTTTTAAATTCTAGGATTGTTTTGTACAAAGGCCCTTTGGGGGTGTCGTCGGTTTCGAGGTTGTGGATGTAGCCCGGTTGTTCGATTCTCTCTATGCAAATAGGCATAGAGAAAAGGTGATCAGGTATGTTTATCAGTGAGGCTAGTTTGGATAACGCATCGGCGAATTGGTTTTCTTCGCGGGGTATGTGTATGAAGTCGATTTCGGTGAATTCTCGGGACATTGTTTCCTCTTTGGTTTGGTATGGGGTTAGGCTTTCGCAATAAAATTTCCAGGTACCCGTGGCTTGGTTGATGACTAAGGATGAATCTCCGTGTACTCTAAGGTTTTTGACTCCTAGAGATATGGCTGCTTTTAGACCTATTAGGCAGGCTTCGTATTCGGCTGCATTGTTGGTAACCGGGAAGTCCAGTTTGACTGATATGGGTATATGCTCACCTATTAGGGATATCAGGAGGATTCCTACGCCGTACCCTCTCATGCTCGAGGCACCATCAAAGTATAAGTCCCACGATTCGTTATCGGCAAACAAAATGTCCTCATCAGGGAAGGACCAGGTGTAGGTTGTTGATTTTTCCTCTATTGGATTTTCGGCTAAGAAGTCGGCCACGACCTTCCCTTTAATGACCTTAAGGGGTATGTATGTTAAGTCAAATTTGGCCAACATGACTGTCCATCGGGCTAGTCGTCCGTTGAGGACAGGTTTCTCGAAGATGTATTTGATGGGATCCATTTTTGAGTATACGTGCACGGTATGACTAAGCATGTAGTGCCGAAGTTTTTTGGTTGACCATACCAGGGCAAGGCAGGTTCTCTCTAGGGGTGTGTATTTTGTTTCGTACTCAAGGAATTTTTTGCTAATGTAGTAAATAGCTCTCTCTTCTTTGTTAACAGTTTGTGCTAGCATGGCCCCCATTGCAGTTTTGGTTACGGTAAGGTAGAGAGAAAGTGGTAGTTCCATTTTGGAAGGCATTAACACCGGAGGTTGCGCTAGTATTTCTTTTACCTTGTCAAAGGCTCTTTGACATTTATCGTCTTAGACGGTGGGTTCGGTTATTTTGAGTTTTTTTAAGATGAGCTCACAGACCATGGTCAGCTTGGCAATGAAGCGGCTGATGTATTGAACCTTTCCCAGAAACCCTCTAATCTCCTTTTCGTTCGAGGGTGCGGGCATGTCTAACAAGGCTTTTATTTTGGAGGGGTCTATTTCGATTCGTCGCTGGCTCACTACGTGACCTTAAAGTTTCTCCGATGTGACCCAAAAGGCGCATTTTTGTGGGTTAAGCCTCATATTATATTGGCGTAGGCGTTTGAAGAATTTTTCGAGGGCCGGGACATGCCCTTCTCGGTTTTGGGATTTGACTATCATGTCATCTACATACACCTCGACTTCTTTGTGGATCATATCGTGTAAAAGTGTGGTTGCGGTTCTTTGGTAGGTCGCCCCGGCATTCTTAAGTCCGAAAGGCATCACCGAGTAACAATAGGTTCCCCAAGGTGTGGTGAAGGATGTTTTAGACATGTCCTCTTTTGCCATTTTTATTCGATTATACTCAGCATACCCGTCCATGAAAGAGAGTAGGGCGTGATCGGCGGTATTATCTACCAGGATATCTATGTGAGATAAAGGGAAGTCATCTTTTGGGCTGGCTTTGTTAAGGTCTCGGAAATCTACACAGACCCGGATTCTCCCGTCCTTTTTGGGGACGGGGACTATGTTGGTTACCCAGTCGGAATATTCGGAGACGTGTATGAATCCGGCTTTAAGTTGTTTATCTACCTCCTGTTTGACCTTAAGGGCCCACTTTGGTCGCATGTGACGTAGCTTTTGTTTTACTGGTTTAAACCCGGGTTCGATTGGGATCCGGTGTTCAGCGATATCTCTGTCTATGCCCGGCATGTCTTTGTAGGACCAGGCAAAGACGTCTTTGTATTGTGTGATTAGGTTCATAAGTTGCTCCCTCTCAGTGGGATCTAAGGAGGTCCCTATTTTTAGGATTTGGGCTTCCGAGGGGGTTCCAATGTTCAGGGATTCGGTGTCTTCGATTATTGGGGCGCCTATGTAACAACCCATTTCTTCCAATGACATTAATTAACAAGGCGGAAAATAATTAAGTCGTAAAAAGTGGTAAAAATTAAAAACCGTCGACTCAAGTGAGTCTTTTACCGATAAATAAACCGTTTATAAAATACAACAACTGAAAACAGAATTATAAATTTCTAAATACAATAGTCTGACAAAATTTGTGTTACAAGATTTATAGTGTGACACTCACATCTGCTACACTGTATCTCTTGCACTCATGCATGACCCCATGTCCAGTCTTGAGAGTTCGTCAACCTGAATGCATATTTAAATATACATGTCCCACTTAGTGGGAGTAACCTAACCGTCCTTCTAACACGGCCCCGAATAATCAATGTAGTACAATCTTTAGGTTATCGAATTAACAGATAAGCAGGCATGTCACATTACAAGTCGACATGTATACAATGTGACATACACATGAAGTGAGTTCAGTTTAGCATGTGAACATAATGGCATGTGAAACAAGCATGCGATGTGAATTACGATAATGGATACACGATGTAAATAACATGTGAAAAGCAAAACAGTAAAATATACATCATATGAGTAGCATGTGAGAAGTAAAATAGTAAAGCATCCATCATGTGAATGACATGAGAGAAGTAAACAGTAAAGCATCCATCTTGTGAATAACATGAGAAATATAATGGATATATCATCATCGGGCATACGTCATGTGAATCAACTCATTCAGCATGTGACATGTGAAACACGATGAGTATATCACTTTTGAACATATGTGTTCATTCAAACTAATTTATCATGTGGATATAGAATAATAACGAGACATACCGAAACATATGATTAAGAAAATTGTAGCCATTTAGTTTAAAAACCAAGGTTTCCTTCACACACAACGCACGGGACGTGACTACTAATGTCTCATGCGTACTTAAGGCTTACATCTCACCATAAGTGCGGATGAGATCATCAATCCCGCCAATCATATCGATACTAGGAGGTTTACATCTCACCCCTAGTGCTCAATAGGATCGAACACCTAAATTGACTCGGTTTAGTCGACTGACATACAGAGAAGAAGGACTGCAAGTGCATGGACTCAGAGGCCCCACTAAACCGAACATGTCCCATACACTGCTAAGGCAAAGGTCGGAAGGTAGTTCGCCCCCAAAGATATTCGATATAGAGAGTGAGAGCTGATCAGTGCCCTTGTCTATGTATGCGCACACACCCAATTCATACTCTTGGTCTCGGGAAAGAGAACCTTTACACAACCGATCCGAGCACCTCAATGGAATTGGACGACTACTACTCTACCGACAAACTCATAAAGAGCTGGCTGCCCATTTACTTCTTAGCATTTTCTCGTACCGGCAGGATGCATCATGGCCTCCCATGAGTAGTGACTCCAAGTGTCGTAGTCTACTTTCGAAGCTGTCTTCTATCGCATCGCCTTCTAAACTTTACCAAGATAGCGCCCAACACAAAACGTAGGCTGGATTTGGATGTCTTATAAAGACAGAGTCTCTGGAATATTGAGCCCAACAGTCATCGTGTGGCACATGTCTGATGACCAGAGGGATGAAACAATACCGGGTTCCATAAGGATGACCGGTTTGTGGGCTGTGTATTGACTCGGAACAAGTCATTACAACATGGAATGGTGAAGACAACTCAGAGGGTACTGCCAGGGCACATGTTCATTTTCACCATGATTGGTATCGATAACATCGTTCGTGAAAAACGTGTCTGATCAACGGCTTAGGTAACACACCGACTAGAAGTACGGTTGTTCCTATGGAATCTAAGTATGTCGATTTTAAGATTAACAAACATTATCAATCGTCGTAAAATTTATCTTAACTGATAGTTTTTAGTATACTAATATAAGAGATTTGGAACATTTTATTTGAGATATATTATTTGAAGCGTTCATTAGCTGAGATTTGATTAAAGATTCAATTATTTCTAAGTACATTATTTAAGATGAGTTCCTTTATCTTGACTTGGTCTATGTTGATTTAAAAAGCCAAAGTTTGACCAAGATGGACTAGTCAACCCTTAGTTTTGACTTAGTCACTAATTAGTCTTTAAGTGCTTATTATAGAGTTAAGTGTTGTTTTGCACATTTAAGCATTGTTTAACTTAGTACTTTTGAGTTATTCGTCTTTTAGCACTCTATACTTTTTGGGCACAAGTATTTAGTACATTTATTGTTCAAGTGTACGTATTTAGTATTTTTATACGGTTTCGTATTTGTACAAGTATACTTATACTTTAAAGGCTATTTATACTTAGTAAAATATTTCAAACATCAAATAAATCTATAATAATTATAAAAATCATTTTTAACCTTATTATGTATCATATTTCTCAAAACTTAAAGTTTTACTAAAATAACTTTAAGTGATAACGAAATCGATAATATTATTAAGGATACTAAATGAGTCATTTTTCAAATGTTATTTTTAACTTTCAATTTTCATACTCAACATACTTTTATGAGTTAGGTTTCCAGATATAAAGTCATTTTTCAAAAATAATAAGGTTTATTATTTTGAACAAATTAAAAACGAAAACTGTACGGTTGTCAATACTTTCTTTTAAATCGTTTAAAACACTTAAACATCAGAAAAGTGAACCAAAGTTTTATTTTGGATACCTATACCTATACATAACTTATTACAAGAAATTTAGATTAAACTACTTTATAAATGTTCTTAAATAAAATCTTCTTTCCAGATCTGACCCTTTTAGTACAAATTTTATAAATGAAAAAATATATGATGGATTTATATGAAATTTGACGTACACATAATAGACATCATCAGGAACATAGAATAATGTTTCCAAGTCCAAAAAAAACGTTTAACATCAGGAAACATATTATTTTCTCAGACAGTACATAAAATCATAAGTACCAGTTTACGAAATAAATCATTATTAAAAATAAATTTTCATAAAAACTTACTTTTCATATTTTTCATATATACTAGACATTCAGATATACAAATTTCATGAAAAACCCTAAGGCTAATTCGAAACATATTTTACACAGAAAAATCATGAACATACATCATACATCACAGAATCCATTTTACAGCATGTATTGTTAAGTGATAAATCAACAAATAGTTAACTTTAAACTTGGTGATCTAATGATTTAGTCCTAAACATGATGTTATATTTTAGTTAGAGTCTAAACACTATACTACGAGATTTGAGGGCGAAGAAAAGTTAGGTTACCTTAAGCATAAATAATCGATTCTACAACATATAAGAAAACGAAGATCGATGCTCCTTTTCTCTGGCTCCTCTTCATAAATTAGTTAGAATGACAGAAAAACAAACTAATTTAGTAATTATACCATTAAATAAACTTGAAAATAAGTAGTATAAAATAAGAGAAAAAGGGATTAGAGCTTTTCAAAAATGGTGGTTGAAACACCTTAAGAACTTGTGAAAACTTGTGTTGTTTTCTTAGGTTTTTTGAAGGGAGTTGAAGGAGGGTAAAAGATGGATGAATAAGTAAGCTAAATGGGCGTATGAGGCTGTTTATATTGGGTCTTGGTCTTCCAAATGATGGGGGACAAAGGGTGGACAAGAATTTGACAATTACTCAAAGTAGCTAATCATACTTTAAGCAATACATTACTAGAAATGGTGTTTTTGATTAGTTAGGCATATTTTGAGGCTAGGACTTCAAAGTGACGATTTGGAATATCTTAGGGTGATATTTTTGAGTTTATTTGGTCACATAATGGTTAGGAAAGAAGTACGGAAATCGAATGTCGAGAAACGGCGTACGATACGGTTGAGTGGGATTTTCTTCAACAAATGATGGAACATTTACACTTCCCTGTTCCGTTTTGTAACCTGGTAATGCAATGCGTTAAGACGGCTTCCTTTTCTCTGAGCCTGAACGAAGATACTTTTGGTTTTTTCCCGGGGAAAATGGGCTTGAGGCAGGGTGACCCTCTATCCCCGTTATTATTTACCATTTGTATGAAGTACTTAACGAGGTTATTGATCCACACCACGACAAGCGAGGAATTCAGCTTCCATCCAATGTGTAAGCAGATGAAACTGTCAAGCCTTATTTTTGCAGATGACTTATTGATGTTCAGTAAAGGGGATATTAAATCAATGATGGTGCTTCTTCGTACTTTCTCCACCTTCTCTGCAGCATCGGGACTAATGCTCAGTAGAGGGAAATCAAATATGTATTTCAATGGGGTCAAGGCAGAGATTAAGCGAGATATTCTTGCGGTCTCGGGCTGCGCTGAAGGCAATCTTCCGTTTAAGTATCTGGGAGTTCCAATTAAAAGCTCGAGACTGAAAAAATTGGACTGCCAGCCGCTGATTCACTCTGTTACGGAGAGGATTAGGAGGCTTGGGGCTAGGAAGCTCTCGTATGCAGGACGTCTAGTATTGGTTAAATCGGTATTAGGTACTCTTCATAATTACTGGGCAAGCATTTTCCTTATTCCATCGGGAGTAATTAAGCAAATCGAATCAATTTGTCGTACTTACTTGTGGGAAGGAGGAACAGCTTACACGAAAGTTCCGTTAGTCGCCTGGGATAAGGTGTGTGTTCCACATGAGGAAGGCGGACTGAACCTCAAACAGAGTAGTAGCTAGAATAAAGCAGAAATCGGGAAAATGTCGTGGTGGGTACTTAAACACCCGACCAAACTCTGGGTTCAATGGGTTAATTCCGTATACCTGAGAGGGAAAGACTGGCTGAGCTATATTCCATCTATTAACACTAGTTGGGGGTGGCGTAAGATTTGCAAGGTCAAAGAAGCCTTTAGATCGGCTTATGAGCAAGGAGAATGGACGGACTCACACCAGTACACAATTTCTAGGGGCTATGATTGGTGCAGGTACAAAAGGGCGAAGGTAGAGTGACACAGGTTGGTATGGAACAGGTGGACAATCCCAAAACATTGAATCATTGCATGGCTCCATCAACATAAGGCCATGAATACTAAAGAACATCTAAATCGGCTGAACATAACCAACGAGGATCGGTGCTGCATATGCGATATGAGCACGGAAACATTGGCTCACTTGTTCTGCAGCTGCCCGTATAGTGATATGCTGCTGCAGTATGTGACGGGCTGGACTGGAGTATCAATACCGGCTGCTATTCCCAACAGTTGGAGGCTTGATATAAGGGGATCGAAGCTAAAGAGAGCAATAGTAAATGGAGCGATTAGTGCAGCTATATACCACATATGGACGCAGCGAAACAGGAGCAGAACAGAAGGTGTACTGATGAGACCGAAGACGGTTAGCACGGGTCTAATCAAGGAAGTGCAACTGTATTTTCGTAACCTGAATAAAGGGAAAATGAGCACGAGGGACACTGATTATGTAATTAAAATTATGCAACATTGTACATGATTTTTGATTATTAATATATACACTTACCATTTACCAAAAAAAAAAGAATGTCGAGAAACGATTCGTCGGGTGACGATTTTCGTAGTAATGGAGCTGTCCAGTACATTATTTTTATGATGAACTTATAAATTGTAATTTTGAATATCACCATTGTGTAGAGCTTGGAAAGTTAATAAAGTTAGGCTTTTGAAATGCCTCAATCGGAGTCCGTATGAGAAAATAGGAACCGTTTTACGAAATCGCGCAGAATTGCGATAACGATAGAAATTTCAATTTTGCAAACAATGAAGTGAAATAGAAAGGTTCCAAAGGCACAAGAATTGAATATTACTATATAAAATAGTTTGGCGAGACTCGATTTATTAATATTAATCGTTATTATAAATAACTAAAATGGTCAAAAACACGGGGTGTTACAGACTATCCCCCTTAAGAAAATTTTGTCCTCGAAATTCACAACTACTAGGTTGGTACGGTATATTTTTCCTAAGGTTAGGCTAAGGTTTTCCCTTAATTTTTTTTGGTGGTTCTTATATATCCATAGGATATTCTCAAGTTCTCAAAAGTAGAACAATCTCGGATCATTTCGAGATTTGGTTCACTATCGGCTCTAACTCCAAAACCAGATAATACCTAAATTCCTTAAAAAGGATATAACATGTTTTTTTTTCTTGGAGAAATGTTGGTTTGGCTTAAGGTATAAATCCATTCAAATAAAGGTTGTCCTAATTTCCATAAAATTTCAAAACGTTTAGTAGTTTTGATCTCTTTAGGTTTATCTGGACTTTCACTCGTAAATCCTCCATTATCAATCGTATTGAAATTCCTGGTTCTTATGGCACTCTAAACATTTAGATTCGAAAATTTTGATCTCCTGGGGTTGCGTGGTTCTTTTAGTGATAAGCTCTTAGGGTTAATCCAAAACTCTTGTATTGATTTCTCTTAAGTTTCCAAAATCTCCAATTGTTTTCTTGTTTCTCGATTCCTCGATTGGTAAGTTATTCCAAAATTCGAATTGACAATGTGTTAGGTTTTGAAGAATCCGTTATCATTATGACACTCGGGGTTTTAATATTATCAACCATCATTCAAAATATAAGTAATTCTCCAAAATAGATACAGTTTTCCTGAAGATTTCCAAAAATCATGGTTATAAATCAATCAATCACTGGATTTCTAGATACGTGATAAGCCATGTTCACGTATGATAAGTGTGGTTTGTAGTGCCTATTTTGTAGTGTTTTGGTCCCATTTTCCTTGTAGAATCGCTCCTTGGGAGCGGTTTAGGGGCTTCTTATGCTTGCTTTAGTTCGTTTCAGGTTCCCGAGACCGATTTGGAAGAGTTGGAGCGATTCCGACTCGATACATACACATTTTGGAGCCAACGAGATAAAGGAACGATGACTCGATGCTTTGGAATCGACCCCGAGACCTTGTGACCCAATCCCGAGTCCCAAGACCCGATCCCGAGTCCCGAGACCCGATCCCGAGTCCCGAGAATCGATGAGAAGTCCATGTGAGGCAAGGAGAGACCAAAAGGATCATAATGGAGGCCTACAAGACCCATCCCCGACGGGTATGCACCTCATCCCGTCGGGGATGAAGTGCACTTTGGAGGAGGCTACTGCAGGGCCGTCCCGGTCGGGACCAACCCGTCCCGGTCGGGATGGTGGGTCCGTCCCGGTCGGGATGACCCGTCCCGGTCGGGACCAAGCGCTGTTGCCCGCATTTCACTTTCTTTCTTCTCCCTTCCATTTGTAACCCTATAAATACCCCTCCTCTTGTAATCTTAGCGGATGTTCTTCACTTCCCACTAAACCCTAGACTATTTTAGGTTAGATTAGTTTAGATTAGTATAGATTAGTCGGTAATTAGTAGTTAATCTTAGTTTAGTACTTGTATTAAGGGAATTCTTCAAGATCCTTCCAAGATTGACAACCTTGGTGGTTTGTTTTGGGTTTTCTTCATTAATGCAAGTTTCAATCTTTCTCCTTCACTAGTATGGTATAATCCTCTTCCTTTTTACTCTTTGTCTTGTTTAATTCATCCAAGTTTGCATCTTTGATCTTTATTATTGTTAGTTCATAGTTCTTGTTAGTTTCACTCATATATGTTTTGATGTTTGGGTTGATTTCTCTTGTTCTTGTTAGTTGTAGTTTGATTATGTTAGAGTAGTGTTCTTGCTAGGGTTAGTAAGGTGATTAGGGTGTTAATTGGATGATTAAGGGTTTGTTGGAGATGTTGGTGGAAGATTTGAGGTTTCTTCTTGAGTGATGCATATTACATGTTTGATGGAATGCTTGAATGACTAAGTAGGTTGGAATGCTTGTTTTTCTTGCTTTCCTTTGTCGTGTGTGTCGCCGGATGGGTTCCATGAGGAACCTCTAGGTCGTGTGTCCTAGATTACCCTACTACCGCTTTCACTCTAACTCCTCCTTGGCCATTCCGTTACCCCTTGGACCCCGACCTAACCCTAGCCCGTTTTCCTTGGTTGTTATTCGTAGTCTTAGTCTAGTCTTCTCTTCCTCTTATCATTCTCTAGCTTAGCCCGTTGACTTAGTCAAGTATTTGGGCCGACCTAGTCTAGACGCCTCTTACCGTCCCCGTGGATTCGACCCGACTTACCCTAGCTACCCTAGTTAGGTTTTGCCGGTTATTTATTTGGTGGCGGGATTCCACGACAAATCCTTACCATCAACGTAGTATACCTCAAAATAACTTTTAAACTCTATAAAGGATATCCTCAAAGGAAATTCGATTGATGATCGTTCGCATACTTCTTTCGAACACATAATTCCACAAATAAAAGGTAACGACATCTCGAACATCTCCCGACCTCAAAGGTATTCTCTTTTTGTCATACCAGGGTGATTAAGATTTTGGATGGAAAACAAAGGGCTAAGTCTTATGATAGGTTACCGCTCAAAATAGATTATGCGTAAGACACACACTGATAACTTAACTTAATAAGGTTCCAAGTCCTAAACGTATTTTAAGTTCAGCAAGTGGTTAGGCAAAACAAAAACAAAAACTAGGTTAGCAACGCTTCAGTCAAAGGTTCGCACATTGATCTCGTAGGTCTTCTTTGATGATATGGTCCCCGATCAGGTTTCTGAACTCTATGCTTCTTGGTGATTTCCTTCTGGATCAACTTTGAATAGTCTCATCATAATAAGAGTCTTTCTTCTATACGATCCTGGTGAAGTTGTTCTCTTGCTCCCAGTAGTTCCAACATTACATCTACTCATATAAGTACTAAATCGTCAGGTAAAAGTTTAATAACAATATCCTAGTTGGTTGGGTTAACTCGATCGAAGATGCATAGAAAAGTTCAACGAAAGTATGTAGGTACAGTTGATCAAAGAAGTGGGATTAGGTTTCACAAAAGAACGTATATGAATAGAAGTGGTAAGTGAAACCAAAACTTGTCCTTGGGTTCGTCACATAAAAGAGATAAGGGAAGTGACACCCAATAGAACATTGTTCCAACCGACCACAGAGTTTCTCGCCCAATAGAAGGAACGAGAAGATAATTTGAGTTTATATAAGACAACTTCTAGCAAAGTTTGTTTTTCAAAGGAATAAGTAAGGTAAGGATCGAGATAAATACGTTATTGATGTACTCCTCTACGAGAAGATTAGAAGCATTAGTGAGTTTTCAAGTAACATATAAGGTTTCAGGTAATAGTCAAAACAGAATTCAAGACCAAAAGGTCAAGGTTGAGAAGTTGAATAGGTTCTGTTGTGGTACACAGTCGGGCTGAGAGGTGTTACCACGACTCTAGATAATCAATAGATTAGGAACACATAGGATCATAATGGGAACATAACTGATCCATTAAAGGCTTCGTTTAAGGAGTAGCTGGAAAGTATTTCACACAAAAATTGATATGGAATGATTTAACAGATAATGGAAACAACAAATCATCAATCAAGAACCAGGTTAGATTGGGTCACTCATATGTCTATTCTTCGTAATTTCGTCATTCTACATTCCTTTCTAGTGAATCCTCAAAATGTTTTTTTTGTTCCTCCAATTGTTTCTCTAACCTTTATATTCAGAAGTTTGGTTCCTTAAACTCTCGGCATATTATTCCTCAAGTATTTCATATGAGTATATCTCGCGTAGGTATACATCTCCAATTCATCTATATCCTCGAATTTAAAAATTACAATTAACAAATTCATTGGAAGTCTACGCAACTCAAGTTACAAGTCCTTAGATAATCAAGGTTCTGTTTTTAATCATTGGCTATTGACCTCGATTTATCAATTGTAAAGCTATTCATGATATAACTAAGAGTTCCATAAATTTATTCATTCAGAACTATGTATCTTATCATTATTATACAAGTTTCATTCTTCAAAAACTTTTCCTACAATTCTCTTGCTCCTCAAAATTACTATTATAGCTATTTTATATTCTATCTTTTAGTGTTCTTTATTGCTTCTTTGTCCTCAGTATATTTGCATACCAGTCCAACTCTCTTATATTTACAAGTAGTTACTCATCCATAAGACTTGTCTATTAGCAAACTTAATCCTAAAAAACATTCAAACAAAAGGGTTCTAAATTCCACAAAAATCTGTATGACTTAGTTTCTCATCAAGTACTCAGTAGTTATATGTATGTAGGTTAGATTTCCATAAGTGTCATTCTTTCTCATCTTTCCTTAACTTACAACCTTAAATCTTCCAATCTTCTGTTATTCTTTAGTATCCTCAAGTTACAATCTCTAAAACTCTCAATCGTTGGTTAAAATTAATAATCCTCAAAATCATTGAATCTAAGATCAACACTCTAAAACATTAGTTGGTTCTCATCTTTTTCCAACCTCTTGTCATTCCAAAAATCAATAGGTTCCTATGTCCAATAATTATAGGTTGACTAAAAGGGTAAAGATTGGGTGATCCTAGTGTGGTTGGTTTGGAAGGATATTAGATACTTCAAGTACATTATACTGGTGAGAATCCTTGGTATAACTATGTCCATTCTAAGTGGTTTATGGGTTCATTGTGCTTCCACTGCGCTCTGATAAGTCGTAACCGTGGTTCATTCATGACGTAGAAATATAATTAGAAAATGTGTTGACAGAATAAATATTTAAGAATTTTGAATTAGGTTGATGAGAATAATAACTGAGAGTATTGAAGTTTATCTCCATATTCAACGGTTATGACAAACTTGGAAATAGGAAATGGTAACAAGGTAAGGATAAAAGACAATGAATATGTATGATGTCAGCATACATGCAGTTTGATAGCAATCTAGCTAAAATAATAGGAAGCAAGCTGAAGAAATGAGAAGGAAATAAGATAGAATGGTAAATATGAAAGGTTCCACCAGATAGGAATATTTTGGACTAAGTTTAGCTGAGCCATAATATACGAAGGTGAAATAAGCGAAAGACTTCTTGTCTGACTCAGGATGAGTAGTCAAACCTAAGTTCTAGTTCACGAAGGGTTTGAAATGAGTTTAGAAACAAAAGAGAAGAAATCAATTGAGGTTAAAACTTCTTTAGAAAAGATGAGAAGTTTGTTCCTGGATGGTTCAAGGGTTAGGCTTTAAATGACTTTTGTCTATACATCCTGATATAGGTTCAAATGGAGGATTTGATTGGTGAACAATTTAACCAAAAAAATAATAATGAAAGAGTAAAAGGTGTTCATCGATTTATGAAGGTATGAATGTTAGACATGAAGGAAAGCTTTGTATGTGATGTTTAAGAATTTTGATGGAAGGATTGAAGATAGTTCAGAATTGAACTCAAATCGTTGCTTGGTTAGATGAATAAAGTGGGGGCAAAGGTAGAAAATAAGAATAAGCTAGAAAAATGAATTAGATGTGGTGTAAGGTGTTACCGTGAAATGTATATGGGCAAGAAGGCTTCATTTCCATGACTACAATTTAGGCTAACAAATGATCTCCGATGTACGAGTTATATAGGTAAGTAGAGTCTTGGTCAAGTCTAAGTCGACACCTAAATAGGACTCGAGGACTACTATCTTACGTATGTTTTCACTTGATCTTCTTGTACGTTACATCTCGTCTGCATAACTTCACTCGATACATCAACATGGTCCAACTTGATTTTGCTACTATAGTTGATTTGGAAGGTGCGTCTATTTGTACTTGCAATGGTGTTCTACTAGTCTTGAACTGTCGATGGTTGCAAGTGCTTTGCCTTGGTCGTCGCGTTGATCAAAAGTAAATTAAAACTAGCGAATAGGCTAAAACTTAGGGCAATCACACTACATTCAATTGTCCAGATAGCATGCAAAAACAAGCAAGGGCCAAAACCTAAATCGGACGGTACGGTAGTCCTTAGTAGTTCTACCCATCTAGATATTTTACCCAAGTATATTATTTGATCCTAGGGTTATGCTAGTGAATCTCTCATTTAGTGATCTTAAATGTTCTACAAGTTTTAGACACATCAGACACTCTAGGCACGTATCATGAGCTCCAGGCGCGTTCCCTCGATAGGTAATGTAATTATGCATCGCACATAGTTACACACGGTCTCAAGGTCGCTCTGATACCAACTGTAACAACCCAGTTCTTCCAATGACATTAATTAACAAGGCGGAAAATAATTAAGTCGTTAAAAGTGGTAGAAATAAAAAACCGTCGACTCAAGTGAGTCTTTTACCGATAAATGAACCGTTTGTTAAAATGCAACAACTGAAAACGGAATTACAAATTTATAAATACAATAGTCTGACAAAGTTTGTGTTACAAGATTTATAGTTTGACACTCTTATCTGCTACACTGTATCTCTTGCACTCATGCATGACCCCATGTCCAGTCTTGAGAGTTCGTCAACCTGAATGCATATTTAAATATACATGTCCCACTTAGTGGGAGTAACCTAACCGTCCTTCTAACACGGCCCCGAATAATCAATGTAGTACAATCTTTAGGTTATCTAATTAACAGATAAGCAGGCATGTCACATTACAAGTCGACATGTATACAATGTGAGATACACATGAAGTGAGTTCAGTTTAGCATGTGAACATAATAGCATGTGAAACAAGCATGCGATGTGAATTACGATAACACATACATGATGTAAATAACATGTGAAAAGCAAAACAGTAAAATATACATCATGTGAGTAGCTTGTGAGAAGTAAAATAATAAAGCATCCATCATGTGAATGACATGAGAGAAGTAAACAGTAAAGCATCCATCTTGTGAATAACATGAGAAATATAATGGATATATCATCATTGAGCATACGTCATGTGAATCAACTCATTCAGCACGTGACATGTGAAACACGACGAGTATATCACTTTTGAACATATGTGTTCATTCAAACTAATTTATCATGTGGATATAGAATAATAACGAGACATACCGAAACATATGATTTAGAAAACTGTAGTCATTTAGTTTAAAAACCAAGGTTTCCTTCACACACAACGCACGGGACGTGACTACTAATGTCTCATGCGTACTTAAGGCTTACATCTCACCATAAGTGCGGATGAGATCATCAATCCCGCCAATCATATTGATACTAGGAGGTTTACATCTCACCCCTAGTGCTCAATAGGATCAAACACCTAAATTGACTCGGTTTAGTCGACTGACATACAGAGAAGGACTGCAAGTGCATGGACTTAGAGGCCCCGCTAAACCGAACATGTCCCATACACTGCTAAGGCAAAGGTCGGAAGGTAGTTCGCCCCCAAAGATATCCGATATAGTTAGTAAGAGCTGATCAGTGCCCTTGTCTATGTATGCGCACACACCCAATTCATGCATACTCTTGGTCTCGGGAAAGAGAACCTTTACACAACCGAGCACCTCATTGGCAACTGGACGACTACTACTCTACCGACAAACTCATAAAGAGCTGGCTGCCCATTTACTTCTTAGCATTTTCTCGCACCGGCAGGATGCATCATGGCCCCCCATGAGCAGTGACTCCAAGTGTCGTAGTCTACTTTCGAAGCTGTCTTCTATCGCATCGCCTTTTAAACTTTACCAAGATAGCACCCAACAGAAAACGTAGGCTGAATTTGCGTATCTTATAAAGACAGAGTCTCTGGAATATCGAGCTCAGCGGTCATCGTGGGGCACATGTCTGATGACCATAGGGATGAAACAATACCGGGTTCCATAAAGATGATCGGTCTGTGGGCTGTGTATTGAGTCAGAACAAGTCATTACAACATGGAATGGTGAAGACAACTCAGAGGGTACTGCCAGGGCACATGTTCATTTTCACCATGATTGGTGTCGATAACATCGTTCGTGAAAATGTGTCTGATCACCGGCTTAGGTAACACACCGACTAGAAGTACGGTTGTTCCTATGGAATTTAAGTATGTCGATTTTAAGATTAACAAACATTATCAATCGTCGTAAAATTTATCTTAACTGATAGTTTTTAGTATACTGATATAAGAGATTTGGAATATTTTATTTGAGATATATTATTTGAAGTGTTCATTAGTTGAGATTTGATTAAAGATTCAATTATTTCTAAGTACATTATTTAAGATGGGTTCCTTTATCTTGACTTGGTCTATGTTGATTTAAAAAGCCAAAGTTTGACCAAGATGGACTAGTCAACCCTTAGTTTTTACTTAGTCACTAATTAATTCTTAAGTGCTTATTATAGAGTTAAGTATTGTTTTGCACATTTAAGCATTGTTTAACTTATTACTTTTGGGTTATTTGTCTTTTAGCACTCTATACTTTTTGGGCACAAGTATTTAGTACATTTATTGTTCAAGTGTACGTATTTAGTATTTTTATACGGTTTTGTATTTGTACAAGTATACTTATACCTTAAAGGTTATTTATACTTAGTAAAATGTTTCAAATATCAAATAAATCTATAATAATTATAAAAATCATTTTAAACCTTATTATGTATCATATTTCTCAAAACTTAGAGTTTTACAAAAATAACTTTAAGTAATAACGAAATCGATAATATTATTAATGATACTAAATGAGTCATTTTTCAAATGTTATTTTTAACTTTCAATTTTCATACTCAACATACTTTTATGAGTTAGGTTTCCAGGTATGAAGTCATTTTAAAAAAATAATAAGGTTTATTATTTTTAACAAATTAAAAACGAAAACAGTACGGTTTTCAATACTTTCTTTTAAATCGTTTAAAATACTTAAACATCAGAAAAGTGAACCAAAGTTTTATTTTGGATACCTATACTTGTACATAACTTATTACAAGAAATTTAGATTAAAATACTTTATAAATGTTCTTAAATAAAATCTTCTTTCCAGATCTGACCCATTTTAATACAAATTTTATAAATGAAAAAATATAAGATGGATTTATATGAAAATTGACGTACACATAATAGACATCATCAGGAACATAGCATAATGTTTCCAAGTCCAAGAAAAACGTATAACATTAGGAAACATATTATTTTCTCAGATAGTATATAAAATCATAAGTACCAGTTTACGAAATAAATCATTATTAAATATAAAGTTTCATAAAAACTTACTTTTCTTATTTTTCATATGTATTAGACATTCAGATTTACAACTTTCGTGAAGAACCCTAAGGCTAATTCGAAACATATTTTACACAGAAAAATCATGAACATACATCATACTTCACAGAATCCATTTTACAGCGTGTATTGTTAAGTGATAAATCCACAAATAGTTAACTTTAAACTTGGTGATCTAATGATTTAGTCCTAAACATGATATATTTTAGTTAGAGTCTAAACACTATACTACGAGATTAGAGGGCGAAGAAATGTTAGGTTACCTTAAGCGTAAATAATCGATTCTACAACATATATGAAAACAAAGATCGATGCTCCTTTTCTCTGGCTCATCTTCATAAATTAGTTAGAATGACAGAAAAACAAACAAAGTTAGTAGTTATACTATTAAATAAACTTGAAAATAAGTAGTATAAAATAAGAGAAAAAGGGATTAGAGCTCTTCAAAAATGGTGGTTGAAACACCTTAAGAACTTGTGAAAACTTGTGTTGTTTTCTTAGGTTTTTTGAAGGGTGTTGAAGGAGGGTAAAAGATGGATGAGTAAGTAATCTAAATGGGCGTATGAGGCTGTTTATATTTGTTCTTGGTCTTCCAAATGATGGGGGACAAAGGGTGGACAAGAATTTGACAATTACTCAAAGTAGCTAATCATACTTTAAGCAATACATTACTAGAAATGGTGTTTTTGATTAGTTAGGCATATTTTGAGGCTAGGACTTCAAAGTGACGGTTTTTCATGTCTTAGGGTGATATTATTGAGTTTATTTGGTCACACAATGGCTAGGAAAGAAGTATGGAAATCGAATGTCGAGAAACGATTCGTCGGGTAACGATTTTCGTACTAAAGGAGCTGACCAGTACAATATTTTTATGATGAACTTATAAATTGTAATTTTGAATATCACCATTGTGTAGATCTTGGAAAATTAATAAACTTAGGCTTTTGAAATGCCTCAATCGGAGTCCGTATTAGAAAATAGTAACCATTTTACGAAATCGCGTAGAATTGCGATAACGATAGAAATTTCAGTTTTGCAAACAATGAAGTGAAATAGTAAGGTTCCAAAGGCACAAGAATTGAATATTACTATATAAAATAGTTTGTCGAGACTCAATTTATTAATATTAATCGTTATTATAAATAACTAAAATGGTCAAAGACACGGGGTGTTACAGCCTAACTCTTGTCTGGCTAACTCTCTCAAGGTTTTGGGTGGGAGATAAGTGTCGTAAGAGTCATTTTGGTCACTCTTTTTTTGTTCGCTATCGATAATAGTATTGCATATTAAGTGCGACGAGTCATAAGCGAAAGTATTTTTATTATTAGTTAAATCGAGCATGTCGAGGACTTTGGATAAGGAGACCCTCAGTTCGCTTGACAGAGGTAACATTACTGGGACTTCCGGGACCGGCCCCGGCTCATACTGAACAGACACAGATGTTGATGGGAGACAAACAATACTAGATTCTTGGTGCTTTTGAGACTCAGACTCGGACTCTGTTTCAGACTCAGACTCGGACTCTTTGAACATTCTCCCTTTTCCTGTGGTTAGCTTGAACCTCCTACCATTCTCGTTGGTCCATGTGACGGATTTTCTCCACCCTCTACCCTCTTGGCCTTTGTAGGAATTGACAATAAGGGAGATGGGGTCAAATTGTTTGTCAGTCATGACCACACTGACTACCTCACTGGGATCCACGAGAACGAAACGCTCTTCCCCGAATAGGAGACTATTGGCCAGGCCATCCATACAAGATGTGCGTTTGGGTTTTAAGGTGCTTGGCGTGGTTTCCGGGATGAAGTAGCAGTCTTGGAATATTTCTATTCCAGGATGTCGGATGCCTTTGATGTAGGTTGGTTCGGAAAATCCCATATAAGGTTCGTTGTCACCTTCTCATACAAAACATCCATTTAGGGTGAGGTTGTACGGTGGGATTTGGATGCCCTCGGTTTTACGTGTGCGCATGATAGCCATGCGTTCACGGATTTCGCCCTCGGTTGCGGGGTACCCAAAACCTATCGTGTGGGTTTGTCCGATGGGATCACGGAGTTTACTTGCGCTGTCGGGATTTTTTCCTAGTGACAATCATGGGAAATGCCCCTGCTATTTCATCATAAAGTTGATGGCTAGGTTTGAGTTCTGATCAAAGTCGAACGGGGTTAGGTCTTGTTCTAACAGGTTTAGTACGTGAAATCCCCTTAACTCGGTATCGGTATCTTCCGTGACTTGCGAGGTGGTGGCGTTTTCTACAAAGGCTCTTATGGGGGAGACATGGATGGTGATTATTTCACCGTTGATGGGAACTTTCATCTTTTGCTTTAGGGTTGATGGTACGGCCTTAAGGGCATGGATCCAAGGGCACCCTAGGATCATATTGTAAGATCCGGTTTTGACGTCTAAGACCTGAAAATCCATTTTCCTCTCTATGGGCCCTAGATAGGTGTTAAGGAGGGCGACCCCTGCGACCGGACGCCTCGTACCATCATAGGCGCGCGCTCCAGACTCAGTGGGTATGAAGTCGGTGTCTGACATTCCTAAGGCGCGGGCGGTTTTGAGAGGGATTACGTTTACGGCAGAACCGTCATCGACAAGGGTCATGGGCACCTTCTTGCCTAAACAGGTTACCGTGATGTAAAGGGCTAGATTGTGTTTTGGTACAAAGGGTGGGAGGTCTTCGTCGGAGAAGGTTATAGGATCCTTTAGTCCATTGGCTTCTTGAAGAACATGTCCTATCATGTCTTCAGGTGTAACGGTTGAGGATATGTTCATTCTTTCTGAGGCTTGGACTAGAGCCATGCGGTGATTATAGGAGCTGGCTATGAGTTGCCATATGAAAAGATCGGTTTTGGCTTTTTGTAGTTGTTTGACTATTTGTACCTCAAGGGTGGTAATCGGGATTTCGTCGGTGGTTGGGTGTTTTCAGGAGCGTGATTGGTGTTCGGTATGTCGACTGCGACGTTTTGGTAGGGTCGCCCAGATCTATTGACGTGGCTTATTTCCTTGGTTTGGGTGGTTATTGGGGAGGGGGGGGGGGATCGGGGCTATTGGTTTGTGGATGTAGACATCGTCATCATCATCTACCCATACCCCATGTATGGCGTGATCGTGCTAGTATTGTTCATAACTGATCGTGCCAAATTGAATGTGTGGCAGTTTTTTGGGAGGGGGAAAGGCTCCTTCTTCGATTAGGTTTTGGATGGCATGTCTTAGTTTGGTGCAGGATTGGGTTTCATGTCTCGGCCCCTGGTGAAAGGAGCAGAAGGCCTTGGGATCCCATGATTTGCTTCTTTGTCCTAGAGGGATTTCGGGTATAGGTTCTAGAGGGGATAGTAGACCATCTTGGATGGCGATGGCTAAGGCTTCGTCATAGGGGATGTCTAAGTCGGCGAACTTTTTAGGGGTTTTCCTCTTTTGGGGAGGATTTCTCTTTTTTACTTTGATTGGCGGGTGGTTTTGGGTTTTGACTGCGAGGGAGTCCATCCGCTCGTGGAGGTTACGAATAAAGGTCTCAATGGACGGAGGTTACGGAGGTGGCGAGGTCGTAAACCATATGAGTTAGATCTTTGACACTGAAATTTGGGACTGTAGTCATGGTGGAGGATGATTTCTGCAAGATAACATCGGGAATCAGGGAAGTTTTGTCGGACGTCTTAGAGACTCGAAGGATGCTCGTGACTGAGCGACGCGGAAATGAGACCCTTGACTCGTGTGTACGGTCATTGGCTTAGGGACTCAGGTGCTTTAAACTCTTGGTGTATTCGGCAAAATGCCTAATGAATCTTAGGCCTCTGCATCGAGACGATTTGACACAAACCTCGGATGTGAGGTTTAAAGTGGACTTCTCGAAATAAGATGACCCAAAATGTAAGACCTCGAGTAGAGTTGATCTTGGTAACTATCACGGACAGTTAAACACACGGTTGTACGACGTAAGAAGTTGATCCCGATCCCGGCTCAGGATCAAAGAATTTTGATATATGCTTTTCTTTTGAAAACGACCATTCTTTGCGGAGTAAAACCCTTTTTTTTCTTCGAAAAGGACGATTTGTAAAATTAGGGTGACACTGGTGCGACGACACTGTTCGTGACGTAAAAGTGTGTTGCTATGTGTGTACGTCAGGAATCCGGCGATAGCAAAAGTGTAAATGTTTTTTTTTCTCTTTTGAAAGGGACATGGTTCTTAGGGGAACCAGTTTTGAAAATAATGACGTAACGCTTTTATCGAGAATACTATTAATTAGCTAGTTCGAAACTCGTAGCGGATGTGGTACTCGCGGTAGAGCGTGAAGTCTAATGATGGTGTTTTGAAGGTGTGACTAAATCCTTTTCAAAGAACTTAGGTGATGAATAGTGTCTTGAGAAAAGGCTTTTTAAAACGAGTGATCCACGTTTGTCTGTTGCATTAACTAACATTTGACAGTGGGGAGTGATGTATTGTGAAAAGTGTTTCTAGAATGTAACCATTTCGGATTCCTTAACTTCATTAATTGAAGCTTCGGTTGTATTAGCGGTATGTGTGTAAAAAAAAACATTTTTTTTGAAAATAAAAAATGTGACCGTTTGGTGTAACTTGATCCCATTGATTGGGAGTCTCGGTGGCATTAATGGTATTTGTTGTTGACGGGTTTTACTTTGGCCAAGGTGATGGCACTAAAAACAAACATTTATTATTTTTTGAAAGTGGTGAGTGTAAAATTTGTCATGATAACGGCATCTAAAAATGTTTTTCCCCTTTTTTTTCTAGAAATCATGATTTGACCCGAGTATCGGCGTTTAAAAGGTCGTTTTGAAAAGATGAGGTATTTTTTAAAAACGGAATTGGGTGCGGTTGAAAATGTTGGCGTGGTTGAATCCATATTTTTAATTTTTTATTTGGTTTGTTTGCAAACACGCTACACATAACTAGGAATGCATACACTCATGCAGGATGCAGACACAAGTAGGTTAGGGTAGGCTACCGCCCACGAATAGTCTTTACTTAGGTATTGACAATTATCTGGGGCGTCTGTTCAGAATTATCCGCTTATTATTCCCGCGGGCTACGCGTTAGGTGGCCGGAACGTCAATCGAGCATCTCTCCGCGCGTCCCTAAAGATCTTACCGCGAAGAAGTCGATTGGTCCTGATATCGGTTAGGGTGGGCTTTTTAGGGCCAAAACTTGTAGTGACCACAACTAGGAACTAAGAAATGAGATTCACCGACCTCGTTCAAGTTACACCACCGCTGGAAACATGTTTCCAATTCCCCAGTGGAGTCGTCAAACCGTGGACGTCCGTCCGCACCGCCCGGCGCCCCGCGCGGGACCGACCCGGTTTTTCAACGTGTGGCGGCGGCCACCTACGCGGCCCCCTCCCTGTCGGGGGACGGTCCGATCTCGCGTACGGGGCGATGTGTGTAGACACCCAGATTTGGACCTGGTGGCTGCAGAAGTGCCCAACAAACACCCGATGACGATAGGACTGCAACGCGACGCGGGTTCGCGGTGCTTTAGATAGTTTTTCTGTAGAACAGATCAAATAATTAAATTACTCGGGCAAATTAAACTAACATGATGGCAGCCTTAGTCGTGTCGTTACGATCGCATAGACACTAATTATAGTCAATTCTGACACCGGGACCCCGAGTCAGTCTCGAAACTTGAACCGAGTCAACACCGCGCCAAGCGAACCTCGGGATGAACACCCGAGGCCCGCTAAACCCACGGCGCTAGGTTAAACCCGGGGTAAACTTAATCCTTAGAATCATATCACACTCCTCCCTCTCGGTTTTGGAAAGTATCAAAACCGTATCCTCAGAACTCCAACCGCACCACCTGACGCGCCTGGGTCTCCCCACGCCCGGACCCAGGCGCCTGAGTCTTAGTACGCCCCACCTCGGGCGCCCATATGGGCGAAGAGGGATGAAAACACCTATAAATACCCCCCCTTCACGCCCTCATTTCGACACAACATTCAATCTTCTCTTCTCCCTCAAAACTCTCGCTAAGGGCTCGCACTCAGACACCCGAGGCAAACGATCCACTCGATCGTAGTTCCGATAATAAAAGCGACATCGATGCTACTCCTCACCTTCGAGCACTCCACTCGATACCGAGGTGCCTGTGATCGACTAGCTCAAAACTAGTACCCAGGTTCTGTCGGATTAGCCGCAGACTAAGTCTTTAGCAACGAAGCTCTACCGGAATAGCCGCGGGAAGGTCAAACGGTAACGGAGCTCTGCCGGAATAACTGGTCAAGCCTGGAGGATCCGCCTGTCGAAGTCGTATCGTCACTAGGTGGCCATCTAAACAAAACTTTCCATATTCGTACTTTCTATTATTATGCACTACGACAATACTAGATGCGGACACTAGGTCTACAAACATCTACTAAAATACGTAACGTCCCAACTTCAACCACAAACACTAAAACACACTAAATAGACCCGAGTAATTCCGAGATCAGCTCTCAAACTATCTATGCATCGAGTCCCATTTAGTGTATACTCCGAGGGTGCAACTCCTCACTATGTGATTTACTTACATTCGCATTTACAGTTTTTCGTATGATTTATTGCTTTTATGACCTTATAATCGCATGCTAAATCACCTAATACGGAATTCAAATCGTAAAACAACTAAAAGTGAACAACGTGATGGTCGGGTTCTGTATTAGTCCCGGTGCTCGCCATACTGTAGACACCCGCATTTTGACTGCCAGGTGTCTATGGCAGTTTCCCAAAAAACACCCGATGATGATCGGACGCTAACGTGCTTCTATGCGCTCGGATACGGGCTCAAATCCATTAATCGTTGGCTAACACACTTACGGAGTACAAATATCACAGAATCGACCTCAAATCCAGGCCCAGCGGATCATTCCGAGTCAAACAAGACTAATTTGGGCCAAAACCGACACCGGAATTAAAACCGACTCGTCACGACTGGGTCAATCCCGGTCAAAGTCGTTTCCGAGACACACCAAACAACCCCTCAAACATCAAAAGCCCAATTCAAACTCAAACCCCTCAAATACCCACGGTCAAGGTCCAAGCAAGTGACCCGCGCGACCCAGCTGGGCCACTCGATCGAGTGCCTCATCCACTCGATCGAGTGGGCCCTTATTCAGGCCCGACGGCTGACGCACAAGCCTACTCGACCGAGTCAGCCACCTACTCGGTCGAGTAACCCTAATCCGAAGCCCTAGCTTTTCCTATAAAAGGAACCCCCATGCACCCCTCTTCAACAACTTTTTACACAATTATCGAAACCCTAACACATCATAGAGCAATCCTACACTACACCCTCTACAAACCCTAGCTAAACCCTAGGAAAAATCGACATTAGCAAACCCTAAACCTAGTTTTAGGAATTCAACCCGAGCCACCACAACTTAACCTTCATCCACCTCGAAGACTCCCGTGTTGTAGCCACGTTTACGAGCCTTAATCCGAGACAAGAACATGTAGGTTGAGGGTGTCAAAACCCCGTTTCTTTTCTTCTCTTCCTCCTTCATGCGTCGTGTCGTCTTTTTCACATGGGTCGTTTTTTATTTTATTTCGTTATTATCGCATCGTTAATATCAATAATACTAGTATCAAAACATTAAAATACCTATCAATTTGTGTCGAGTATAAGTGATATCGGAATGAGGAAACACGAATATACAAGTGTACTGCACACAGCGTTGACGGTCGCTCGTTCCGATATCCCGGTTACTTGATCATTGAGATAGGTCAATTTCAACAATAATTTTAATACCGTTTGTATCATCGTTATTATTCGCATCGATTTCTCAAAAAATAAACATCGTATTTCAATATGGGTCGAAACCCATTGACACGGATCCGACATCACAATCCTTAGGGATTTATTTCGATGTCGGAAAAGTCGAGGGAATCAAGTCCTTTTCTGTATTTTAAGCAAAGTATCGATATGTTAGACCCGATGCCAATTCCGTAATTGGACGTCGAGTCTAATAAATCAAATCAAATAATTTAGCCGGTTCAATTTTCCGTTGATGTTAACGTAGATGTTGTCCAATTATAACACTACAAACACGGAGGAATATTTATATTGTCTCGGCTACTTTAAACGATTCAAATCAATTGCAAGCGTTTTCTGGTTACGTACAGGTGCCACTCGGTCGAGTGCCTACGTCACTCGATCGAGTGACATCACAAAATCGAGACAGAATGGTCTGCAGGACCTCTACTCGGTCGAGTCTTCCAGTGGCTCGATCGAGTGGGGACCTACTCGATCGAGTTGGTCAATAACTCGGTCGAGTAGGGCCACCAGACCTGGACATAATACTTTTCAAGTATTCACTCGGTCGAGTCTCACAGTGACTCGGTCGAGTGGCCACGTACTCGACCGAGTTGATCAATAACTCGGCCGAGTACGGCCCATAACACAAAACAGGAACCTCTTTTCAGGGCCTACTCGATCGAGTCTATCGACCACTCGATCGAGTGCCCTCATAACGACTCAAACACGAGTCGTACATTACCCTATTTTTCAAACTCGATAGTATTTTACGACTTAGGTCAACACATGTATAATTAATCACGTGTATACTAACTTTTCAAATCATGCATCCTCACATTTGCATCTTTTCAATTCAATTCATTATTTGCACAAACCGTTAATATCGATTTACCGTTACTAACCGTTTGTTTGTTTCTCTTGTCAATTTAATTCTTGTTCGTTTATTGTACTAAATGAACCCGCATGCTAAAATACAACTTTGACGTTAACTTTAGTTGCATTAAACTTGACTTAGAAACCCGTTTCGATTCAATTCACATGTTTAGGGAAAATACTCTTTGCATAGCATTTTCCCGTTTAACTAGCGCGCGTATTGTAAGTCATTCGAATTCTTAGTAGAGGTCGCTAATGTGCGGGCGGGGTTGGGTGTCCTTTGTGGGCTTCCCAACACGTACCCTCACCCCTTACTCAGAACCTCGGTTTCCGGATGCCCGAAACCGTTGGCGCACGAGAGTCATTCAATACACAATATCCGATAATGTCGGTATTGGTATCAAATGCAAAGGGACGAGCCCAATAAACTCTGACATCGGAAATGGGCCTTATTTTGTATACGGACCACTACGACATAGAGTGGGCTCGAATGGTTCCGAATAACCACAAAATTCGGTGGCGACTCCACATAGACCTAAATTTCAATTCGATCCATTCTCATATGGAGATTCATTCGCCTACCCAAACCCGCGCGTGGCCGCGTCGGGGTGGACCTATGTCATGTCCACACATACATGGCTCGACGCATCTCTATTAATACCGAACTGACGCATCTTAAGCAGAATACCAGGTAAGGTAGACCACGAGATGACTAATATCCGTATTATAACATTAAAACTGATTTGCTAATACGTATAATACTAGTACTCTCTACTCTCCTACGTGCATCTTTTCATGGCCTGCTTGTCACATGAATTCACATGCAGAGAATGTAAACACAATTACTTTGACGACAAAACTTACTTGTCCTTAAACAACCGACATAGCAAAAGGTTTAGGGTTAAAACAACGGATGTTACAGTATTTCCGCCACAACAAAAGAACTAGGATATCAGCCCACCGATTGATTAGTAGAGGCCGCTATAGTACGGGCGGGATTGGGTGTTGGCATCTATCGGATGTTGGCTTCCCAATACGTACTCTCACCCCTTACTCAGAATCGACGATTTTCGGATGTCCGAAACCATTGGCAATGAGAGTCATTCCAGGCATGGAGTGTTTAACGGTACAAGTCCTTATCTTTAGGTCCCGTGCCACTCAGCTTTGAGCCGGCTAAGGATCAAAGTTGACTTGAACGGTTTTCGAGTCCCCATAATCGACTCGGTGGCGACTCCACAAATCGGCAACAACTTCAGTTCACTAAAAGGTCGCCTTACCAAACAAAACGGCCTTTAAACATTTACAACCACGACTCGATCAATTCCCAAACGGAAACACAGGTGCCCGCACCCATCTAGTACAAGTCCGGATCGTCATCCAAATCGAGGTCCGACACTTCGCCCCGTACGCGAGATCGGACCGGCCCCCGGCAGGGAGGGGGTCGCGTGGGTGGCCATTGCCACACGTTGAAAACCGGGTCGGTCCCGCTCGGGGCGCCGGGCGGTGCGAACGGACGTCCACAGTTTGGCGACTCCGCTGGGGCTTTGGAAACAAGTTTCCAGTGGTGGTGTAACTTGAACGAGGTCGGTGAAGCTCATTTCTTAGTTCCTAGTTGTGGTCACAACAGGTTTCGGCCCTAAAAAACCCACCCTAACAGATATCAGGACCAATCGACCTCTTCGCGGTAAGATCTTTAGGGACACGCGGAGAGATCCTCGGTTGACGCTCCGGCCGCCTAACGCGTAATCCGAAGGATTAATAAGCGGATAGTTCAGAACGGACAGTATGACACTCGTCTCCCCAGATCATTGTCAATGCCTAAGTAAAGACTATTCGTGGGCGGTAGCCTACCCTAACCTACCCGAGTCTGCATCCTGCATGAGTGTATGCATTGCTAGTTATGTGTAGCGTGTTTGAACAATCCAACCCAAATAAAACACTAAAATCCGGATTCAACCACGCCGACGTATTCAACTGCACCCAATTCCGTTTTAAAAAACATCTCATCTTTCCAAAATGATTTCTGGAACACCGATACTCCGGTCAAGTCATGATTTCTAAAAGAGAAAATTTTGAGGCGTCGTTGGCATGGCAAATTTTACACTCGACGTTTTCAAAAAAAGAAATATATTTTCGAATGTTGTCACATTGCTAAATAAAATCCATCAATACAACAAACACCGCTAATACTACCGAGACTCCCAACTAATGGGATCAAGGCACACCAAGCGGTTACATTTTATTTTCAAAAAAAAAAAAAAGTTTTTTTTACACACATACCGCTAACATGACCGAAGCTTCAATTAATGACGTCAAGGAACCCAAAACGGTTACATTCTCGAAACACTTTTCACAACACACCGCCATCCATTGTCGAATATTATTGCCACCGACAAACGTGAATCTTTTTTTTTTTAAAAACAACAACCTTTTTAAAAAAAACTATTCATCACCTAAACCCTTGACAAGGATTTAGTCACACCTTTAAAAGCACCACACACATCCACTATCGAACTAGCTAATTAATAGTAGCCTCGATATAAAAAAAAAGGGGTCACTTCGTAATTTTTAAAACCGGTCCACATAACGACCGTGTTCCTTTAAAAAAAAAACGTTTACACTTTTGCTATCGTCGGATTCCCGACACACGAATAGCAACGCACATGCCGCCTCACTAACGATGATACCGCACCATCGTCACCCTAATTTTACGGAACCATTTTTCAAAGAAAAAAAAACTTTCCTCCGCAAGTATCGGTCGCTTTCAAAAAAAATAAAAATTCTTTGATCCTGAGCCGGGATCGCGATCAATTCCGTACGTCGTACAACCGTGTGATTAACTGTCCGTGTTAGATACTAGGATCGCCTCTACTCGAGGTCTTACATTTTTGGTCGTCTCCTTTAAGCAGTCCTCTTTAAATCTCACCTGCGAGGATTGTGTCACATCGTCTCATTACAGAGATTTAAAGTTCATTAGGCGTCTCGTCGAGTACATCAAGAGTCTAAAAGCAGCCGAGTCCCTAAGTCAGAGACCGCATGCACACGCGAGTCCGAGCTCTCATTTCCGTGTCGCTCGGTTACGAGCACCCCTCAAGTCTTTAAAACGCCGGGTGGATTCGACCTTACATTCTTATCTTGCTAGGCCTAAGAATGGTGCCAAGTAGCAATGAAAGCAGTACCGATCAACTCAACGCCCTGATGAACGTGGTCCATGGGGTACTAGGGATCGTATCATCGATCTCCTCTTCCATCGACTACGTTAGACGTCGTCTCGACACCTTGGAAGGCCCTGAAGGGAAACCCCGGGAAGGACTGGTGAGCCGGGAGCTGATGCTTAGTGGGGATCCGTATGTCGAATACGCCAGACTTGCGCACCATGTCGAACCTGCAGGCCTTCACCGTCCCTTTAGGCAGTTCACTGAATTAGGAGAATCCTATGCAGAGGCCCTCCAGAAATTGCAGGAGGTCTGGCTGTTATGGCCAGTAGGACCCACCCCAGACCCACCTATAGAAAAAAGGGGAGCAGGTTGGAATCCCAACGCCTATTGCCTGTACCATCTGGGTCGGGGGCATGAAACCCAAGTGTGCACCGAGCTCAAGCACGAGGTGCAGAACTTGATCGATAAGGGGGTCTACGTCCCCGTAGGATGCCTTCAGAGAAGGACTGACTCAGGTATCAAGGAAGCAACCCGCGCGAGCACCGAGAGCCCCATCAGCGCAGGTTCCTCTAGAGGCAGCATGACCGGTCTTAGTCAGAGTCTTGTTCATCCTAGGGCCGAGGCCAAACTAATAATAATATCTTGTCTTTTGTTATCGAGTCTAGAGAGATGCGAGGGACGTGTCCTCCACCTCCCCCAAACAAATTACGGGCATCTAGCCCGTCTACTATCTATCAATAAAACAACTATCTTTTTTTACAAACATGCCTCGACAATCGCTCAACTTTCTTTCAACAATTTACTTAAAACGCTTAAGAACTCAACTTTGTGCCAATTATCGATAACAACTAACTAAAATACAAAGGCTACCACGAACAGCCCACTCAACTTCATCCTAAGAAGGAAATCGGGAATAACAACCTTTGGCTCAAACAGCCGCTACCCAAACAACAATAAACTCGGAAGCAAACAAGCCTCCATCAAATCCAACTTCCCCAACACAGCCTAATACGAAGCCTGTCTGATAGGTCTAAAAGCAGCCATATCTCTAGGAGTAAAAAAAAACCTTAGAGTCCACAGAGATTCATCCCTAGTAGTTAACCAAACCACGGGTACCTGGAAAGTTTATAGCAAAAGCCTAACCTCGTACCAGACCAAAGTAGAAAAACTTCATACACATACTCCGCAAAGAAAACCAATTCGCTGATGCATTATCCAAACTAGCCTCACTAATAAACATGCCTGATCACCTCTTCTCCATGCCTATCTGCATAGAGAGAAGCGAACAACCAGCCTACATCCATAACCTCAAAACCGAAAATACCCCCGAGGAACCTTGGTACAAAGCAATCCTAGACTTTAAAACCCACGGGTTATATCAACCCAACACTAACCACAAGAACAAAAGAGCCCTACGAATACAAGCGACAAATTATGTCCTAAATCAAGGACTGCTATACAAACGAACCCTACAAGGAGTCCTCCTTAGATGCATAAACAAAAACCAATCCGAGAGAGTCATGTAGGAGGTACATAGTGGAGAGTGCGGACCACACATGAGTGCACACCTACTAGCCCGAAAAATAATGAGACTAGGCTATTACTGGGTTACCTTAGAGGCAGACTGTCAACGTCATGTCCGACACTGCCACAATTACCAAATCTTTGCTAACGTCCAACACCTACCCCCTTATCCTCCACACACTATAGCCACACCCTAGCCCTTTTCTACTTGGGGAATATACATCATAGGAAAAGTGCACCCATCCGGAACCGGTGGACACTGTTTTATACTAGTGGTCGTCGATTATTTCACCAAATGGGTAGAAGCCGCCTCTTACATCGTGTTAACCTCAAAACAAGTAGTCAAATTCTTATAAAACAACATCATTTGCCGATACGACATACCTCACGAGATCATCAGTGACCAGGGGGCTCACTTTAGGGCCGACACCCAGAAACTCCTCGACAAATACAAAATCCAAAGACACAAGTCATCACCCTATAGACCACAAACAAACGGGGCCGTAGAGGCAGCAGACAAAACCATAACCACAATCCTCAAAAAAATGATAGACAATTACCGGGATTAGCCAAACAAGATCCCCTTCGCCTTATGGTGATACCGAACATCTTACAGAACACCCACTGGAGCCACACCATATTACTTAACCTACGGTTCTGAAGCTGTACAACCCGTAGAGCTAGAAATACCGTCACTAAGGATATTAGCCGAAAGTGGTATCCCTGAGGAAGAATGGAACCAAAAACGGTACGACGAGCTAGTACTCCTAGACGAACGTAGGATACATGCCCTATCCAATGTACAAGCCTACGAACAACGCATCCAACGAGCCTTTAACAAATGAGTGAAATCCCGAAACATAAACGAGGGAGATTTAGTAATTAAGTCCATTAGAGCACCCCTTCCCGTTGGCCCTAGAGGGAAGTTCAAACCAAACTGGGCGGGCCCTATCTCGTTAAGAAAATATTCTCAGGGGGCGTCGTGATCCTTACTGACCTAGACGGTCAAGAGTTCTCAACCCCCAACCAACATGGATCAACTCAAACGATACTACCCGTAGACACCCTATCAACGACGTCCCAACCTCCGACTTAGGGGGAAGCAAAAAAAAAACAACTAAAACAAAACAAAGTCGATTAATCGACTCATAAGTAAACCGGGATTCCTCCCACGACCCGGTCAATGAGTGAGAATGACGAAGCACAAACGAGGAGCCGAGGACGGGGTGAAATCCCGAAAGGGCGCCCCGGGCAAAATGAAGAAACGAGTTGCGAGCCGTCGTTTACAAAAAAAAATGACGAGCCGAGAACGGGGTGAAAACCCAAAAGGGCGCCCCGGGCAAAATGAAGAATCGAGTTGCGAGCCGTAAAAAAAAAGAAATAAAAAAAGCAAAAAAAAACAAACAAAGAAAAAGGGGTGAGCCGAGGACGGAGTAAAACCCCGAAAGAGCGCTCCGGGTAAAATGAAGAATCGAGTTGTGAGCCACCACAAAAAAAATAAAAAAATAAAAATGTGCTTCTCATTAAAAACAAGACTGGATAAATCGAGCCTTTGTCGAGGCATATACATCAAGCATCCAAAATCCGGACATCCCAGAAAATTATCAGCAACGTGTCTAAGCTCCACAAAAAACTAGTACTAATACGCCACATAATATCAACTAATACAACATAGTACTAAACGGCTGAGCTTTACCGGTCCAACTTTTCCCTACCCTTACCATTCGGGTATGACTGCTTGCGTTCTTCCTCTTCGATTTTCCAAAAGCAAGCTTCTAATACCCTATCTTCGACTTTCTTTGCTCTTTCGCAGCTTTAATATGGGCCTCGTCAGTCTTGGCCCGTTCAGATGAACTGACTAAACTAGGATCGGTCCCACTGTCTTTGGTTAGACACTTAGTCTGTTGAGTCTCCTCTTCGTCTCTCAGCGCCGCTGTCTTCCTAACTTTTGAGTCGGTCTGTCCTGACGTATCCACAAACTCTCTTCCGGACGGAAGTATTGTCGGTCGGTCGAGCAACAGGGTGCAAAAACTTCTGCTCCCAAGACACCCTGACCCCCTAAGTAAATCCTCGGTCCACGGATCAGAATTAGAAACGACCTTAGCATCATCTGGAATAGGAGGTCGGACACCCATCTGATTTGACAACATGCTCGCGTAAATATAAACTTGATCCCTCATGGATAGTAGTAACAAAGCCCAAGCCGAAGACAAAAATGGAAATCGACGCGCCCACTAATATTCCACCACGGGATGGACCACCTAATGACAACCTCTCCCCTAACTAAGTGGGAAAACCAATCCTCCTCTTCGGGACCTTTATTCCACACCAACACCATTTTCCGGCCCGTGAAACCCCGATAGTTGTAATCTTTGATACATTTGGGAGGGTCGACCAAATCAAGCTGCTCCTACAACCAAACCTGTACAAAACACGACGAAACATCACACCTCCAAAGCCAAAGCAACCACAAAACGAAGAAAACCAAAGCCATAGAAATATAGCAAGAAAAAAAAAAACAAAAAAAAACACACCTGTAAGATGATCCTAGAACCCCGAGAAGGTGTCCCCTGCAACCGGGCACTAGCATCAAGACCCAGAACAAGCTCACCCAAAATAAGCAAAGAGGGTGACCGTCCACGTTCCATTGCCATCACCACATCCATAACCCGAGGATTACCCCAGCCTTCACGTGACCTCACATCCTCAAAAAGATAATAGCAAGCAATAGCAATATTAAAAGCACGTCTGCATGCTAGGACCGAAACACGACGAGAGCCAACCTGTGAGAATGTCCTAGAAAGCAACTCTAAGTTAAGACCATCCATGCCAAAATAGCCTTTAGCCTCCTCTATTGGAGAAAGGTCCAAAAAATGGTAAAACCGCTCCACATAAGCATCATCCCCATAAGGCACACAAGGTCGAACCGAACTCCACCCGCCTATAGCATCTATCTCTTCGGGCAAAGGACAAATTTTACCCCCGGGAAAAGCAAAAACATGGTATTTCGGGTCCCAAAACCTAGAACATGCCCGTAAGAAATTATCCTGTACCTTGACTCGACTCAGTGCAACAATATTCGACAAACCATCGTTTGAACTAACCTCGGAATGACATTTCTTAAACAAACCCGCCCACTCGGAAAGGACATTCCGAAAACCCGACATGACACTAAATATATGGTTCTATAACTTACGGATATCCTAGTATGCCTAGAACATGCACCCACAACCTCTATATATAGCCCTAATCCTACAAGAATTAGGAAACAACGAAAATTTCCATAACCCGGGATTCAAACCGCACCGGCCCACGCGCCCGAATTTCCGGCCGCCCAAGCCCAAGCAGTCCAAAACCCAATTACATCAGTCCGAGCGCCTGAAGCCAGACATGACTCAACGCGAGCAACCCAAGGATAGAAATTTGAACCCCCGTTATCACCATGACCATTATCCTACACCTCAGACATCGGGAACGACCTCCCAGAGTCACTAAAGCCCGCCTGAAAATCGAGATACCCATACAAGAGCTACAGGAACGCGAGTTCACTCGTTGGACGCACGAGACTTAAACGTTTTTTTTACTTTTTTTAGGTGGATAAGCTACCCCACCTAGGCGTGTCGTAGCCTCTTAGCAGTCATCGTCGAGTCGCGCCTGTTACAAGGCAATTTTATGAATATATAAAAGTGATCTAACTTTTTTTTTATAAGTTGCTGGAATTTTGAACTTCGGTCCCATTCCGAATGCCAAAACAATCGCGCTCATCTCTTAACACATGTAGTCAAAACACCTTGATATTTTACATCTCGAGTCAAAAACGTTTTAATCGACGCACTACCTGATCCGATTCCCGGCTCAAAGTAACGCATTTCAAAAAATCCGAAAGAAACAATTTTCATACTCTTATGCAACGCTAATGCACCCTAAACCGAGTCACATCGCAAAATAAACAAACGCAAAAAGTGATTACTTGTCAATCTAGGTAAACAAATTCGCCAAACGCAAGACTAATCCGATTAATTCAAATACTAAGAATCTAAAACAAATAGACAAATACACAAATCCTTATACAAATCGAGGTTAGGAAGGACTCCCAGAAGCCGCGCCGACGGCAATCACAATCTCACAAAGCCGGTCATCTAAACCTAGGTCCTCCAATTCTATAAGAGGAGACTCACTACCGTCCATCCCCGTCAGCATATCTAGGGTAGCTGTCTCGGGAATCCCTCCAACCTCCTCCATGGCACCCGTAGCCTCAGCCTCAGCCTCAGTCTCCATCTCCATCCGATGCCTAGCCTCACCCTGTGTTGAGGTCTCGCCTCGAGACCGAGCCAGCTGCTCCTTTAGGAAGGCGATCTCGTCAGCCCGAGATTGCAGGAGCCGTTGTGACTCAACCTCTCTCACCTCGAGCTCGGTCACCTGAGTCTCCAGCTGTCCCACCATATCCGAGACATCCTGCGAGTACACTCAAACATTAGGAAAACACACAAGCAACCTAGAAAATCACCTTAGTCACGTAAACTCACCGAATGAGGCCCCGAAGTGTCATGGGAGACCCCTGAGGCATAGGCCTGGAAGCAGTTGGCAGCCAGCCACAACCGGTGATGGCAAGCCGACGAAACCTGAGAGTAAGACCACAAAGTTAGGCAAGCTGACCATAATCCTTAGAGCCCAAGCAAAAAACAATACCCGAAACTCACCCGGTATATCCGGTCTCGCCACTCTATCCCGGCATCCATCTCCTCTACAGAACACGAGGGGAGAGGCTCAGTAAAGGGTATCCCAGCCGCATCCACCCTAAGTAGAGTCAGAGGAAAATCTGGGGGCTGGATTTCGTCAGCCGGATCGGCCAGCTGAAGAGACAACAGATTGGTCAGTCAAAAAACAAAATAAATAACAAACCACAACAGGAATCTTAGAACCAAAATTAGAACATTACCACAAGGCTATACCAAGCTAACCGGCGGGTGACGTGAGATAGATAGGAGGCACCAGGCACCAAGAGTGTATCGCTCCCTTCTCCATTCCTATCCGCAAGGACCTCTGCGGCGGTCGGCGGTCTGAACATAGTCCGGGGAGGATCAACCGGCACCCTGAAATCGTCGTACAGACACTGACGCACCAAGTGCTCGCCCAGGTACCAAACTGGACGAATAAACGCAGGAAGAAGCATCCTCCTGTAACTCCGCGGCCTCAGCTCCGTAGCCACATACTCTGGCAAGCCCTCGTAATTAGCCCAAGGGCGGGCCACAAACTACACAAATGAAACCAACATCCTAGTAAATCCCGAGCTTTGGGCGTTATTGAGCAAATAAACTATAAAAGGAAACTTAAATCGTCAAGGCCTAGCTTGTTAACCAGCGTATTCTCCACCGGGTAATGGCTGATTGTGGTCTTAGGCTGAGCCAACCACCATTCGATTCCCGCCGGGAATCTCTTTGGGTGCGCCCGTACCATCTTGGGCGCCAAACAAGGGGAATAGGAATAGATCCAAGCCTGTAGAATCCCAAAGCAAACTTTAGCAAAATCAAGCCAAAAACTAAGTAGAACTCAAAACACAAGAGCAAAAAAACAACACCTAACCTCCAGCATAAAGCCCGGACCCACGATGGGCACAGCTGAGGCCGACCCTATCACCAGCGGCCTCACCATGACTTGCAGGCAGCGAGTCATCTCCGTGAAAGCCGCGGTCACCCAATCGTAGCGTCCTAGCTGAGTCAGGTCGACTAGGAAGGGCAAGATCCTAGTACTAAACCTCTCGCCCCTGTCCGAGAAGTGAGTCGACCCTAGGAAATACCACAGCCACAGCCGAGCATCCTGCTCCGGGGTGTTAGCCTCCCGACCCACTAATACCGCCACTCGCTTGAAGTGATCGGTGATGTACTAACTCATCAAAGCATGAGGCGTACTATATGCCTCACGCGGAAAACCATCTCCGATGAGGCCCGGTACCTCATCACTGTCTAGACTAGGGCCTTCGGCGGCCCACCTAATCCTATCCGGACCCCAGGGCAAACCACTAATCATCCCGAAATCCTCTAGGGTCATCCCGACCTCCCCAAAAGCCATGTGGAAGGTCGAGGTAGTATCATGAAAGCGATCTATCATCGCCCTAATCACCATAAGGTTGCATTTAGTTTGGCAACCCACCAATCTAACCCGTTGCCCAACCACGGGACCTAGGGCGGTCCTCTCGATAATCCTCTTTACCGTGGGGATCAACTTCTGATGGTAGACATCGAGGCACGTAGTGAAACCCGAGAAAGTCCTCATCGGACATGGGGGTTGCAAACCGAAACAATGTTAGGATGAACAAAACAAATGTGGCCTAACCCGAGCAAAAATAATAACAATAGCAAAACCTGAGTCATAACTAACGAGCACGAATAGGATACTCACCAGGCCCTGCACTATGCGGCTAAGAATATGACGGTCAAGATGAAACATCAGCTGATAACCATCCCAGTCCCGAGCCCACTCGGGATCCTCGTAAACGATCTCCTCGTTCTTCGGCACCGAAGCCGAGGCATGAGCCCTCCTAGCCACCGTCTCCGGAAGCTTGCGCTTCTTTACTCTATCAAACTCGGCCTCATTAATAGTCTCAGGATCATGCCGCTGAGACGAGACGCTCCGTCTTCTCCTGTGAATCCCTCGGGGAGTCTGTGAACTTGCCCCGACAACCTCCTCACTAGCACCAACCGAGGAAGTTCCCTCAGGACGCTCGGTATAATCTCTAGCTGCGAGACCCAAGAAGAAAAACAAAGAAACATAGCTCTAATCAGGCTAAATCAGCTTAAACATGTCAAAATAGTGTCAAAATTTCGGATAAGGATATCAAAATTCCGAAAAAGCCGCTAGCACGCATTTTCGATCCCGCTCACAATGGGAGTGGGTTCGGGAAAATCCGGCATCGTTACGACACCTTTTGGTCCGTCTTAAGACACACAAAACCTTGCGGAGAGTCCTAGGAGCCGTCCTAGCCCATAAGAACCGAGAAGGAAGCTACCCCCATCCTCACAAACACTATTTGAACAAGATTACGCAAAATAAATGCAGAAATAATCGAGAAACGATCTTCAACCCTAGCGTTTCAAACATATTCCCATAAAGAGCCATTATCGCACCTCGAGAACCTCTATCAAGCTCATAACTAACCTAACAAGCTCTAATCGACCTTAATTTAACAATGTGACCAAACACAAGCATCAAAACTAAGCGAATCAAAAACCCCAAATCAATTTTCTAGGGTTTAAAAACAAACAAATAATCAATCAAGTCAAGCAAAATCGACATTAAACAAGCAAAGAACACTAACCCAGAGTCGACATTGTCGTAAATAACAGAAATCAAGACCAAATTTGGTAAGCAAAATCGAGAATCAATCTTGAGGCGAAAGGGGCGACGCGTTCGATTTTGGTGAAATAAAACGATCGCCCCAATCTTCGTTTTCTTAAACAGACCCGGACCACGAAAATCCGACCGCCTCAGCTGACGCGCTTGGGTTCTAGTGCGCTGAGGGCTGGGCGCCTGAGTCTTGGAGCGCTGAAGGATGCACGCCTAAGCGGCCCAGCCCAGACTAAAACAAAGCAAAACAAGCACGACTCAAAGATGATACACATAAAACACGCACCTACTAATACAAGCAAAATAACAATAACGGAGCAATCACTAACCAACATCTATGACCCACGCCCAACAATAAAACAAGCATAAGAGACGCACTTAACTTAAACACTGCACCCGGATGTGTGACAAAATAATCCAGACTAATCCAAATGAACTCTAAACGAATCTCAACTGCATAAACAAACCAAAACAAAAGCAAGAACAAACCCGAACAAAATAAGACAAGCCTGCAAAACAAAATTAAGACAAACTCACAAAACAAGCAAATAAACAACAACAATTTTTGCCTAATGGGTCTTAGTTATTCAAAAGGCATCGGAGTCTTATACCTCCACAACGATTTTTTTGCCTAACGTGTCTTAGTTATCCGAGAGGCATTGGAGTCTTATACCTCCACGACAACTTTAATTCGAGCGGAGACTAAAGCCCTCGAAGGAGTCTTATACCTCCACAGCAATTTTAATTCGAGCGGAGACTAACGCCCTCGAAGGAGTCTTATACCTCCACAGCAACTTTAATTCGAGCGGAGACTAACGCCCTCAAAGGAGTCTTATACCTCCACAGCAATTTTAATTCGAGCGGAGACTAACGCACTCGAAGGAGTCTTATACCTCTACAACAATTTTAATTCGAGCGAAGACCAACGCCCTCGAAGGAGTCTTATACCTTCACAACATTTTTTATTCGAGTGGAGACTGACGCCCTCGAATGGTTTTATTTCACTTTGTTCTTGTCCTAGGGGTCATAAGCATCCCAAAGACGACCGCTCGAGTGGAGACTAACGCCCTCGAACGTTTTGTGTCATCAAGGGTTCATAAGCATCCCAAATAAAAGCAAATACATTTACACCTAACTCATAAAAACGCATAAAATTTAACAAAACCTTAAATAAACCGAAGAAGACAGAGCGCGCGCGCACAAAGAATCATAAACAAGATAACAAGCAACGGCCCGGGCCCAAGCAAGCCACCTCAAGCGGATACGTCAGGTATGACTTCTAAACCTTGGCTGGCGAGCCTTAACGCACAGTCTAACGGACTTAAAACGACCCGACTGGATAGCCACCAGGTCGTAATCTTCGATTGACCTGGGCGGCTATACTTTGACTTTCGCCTTGTCCAAGCCTCAGTCAAAGTGGGGGCTTCTGTAGACACCCAGATTTGGACCTGGTGGCTGAAGAAGTGCCCAACAAACACCCGATGACGATAGGACTGCAACGCGACGCGGGTTCGCGGTGCTTTAGATAGTTTTTCTATAGAACGGATCAAATAAATTACTCGGGCATAGAACATGATGGCAGCCATAGTCGTGTCGTTACGAATGCATAGACACTAATTAGAGTCAATTCTGACACCTGGACCCCGAGTCAGTCCCGAAACTCGAACCAAGTCAACACCGAGCCAAGCGAACCTCGGGATGAACACCCGAGGCCCGCTAAACCCACGACCCTAGGTCAAACTCGGGGTAAACTTAATCCCCAAGAATCATATCGCACTCCTCCCTCTCGGTTTTGGAAAGTATCAAAACCGTATCCTCAGAACTCCAACCGCACCACCTGACGCGCCTGGGTCTCCCCACGCCCGGACCCAGGCGCCTGAGTCTTAGTACGCCCCAGCTCGGGCGCCCATATGGGCGACGAGGGCCGAAAACACCTATAAATACCCCCCTTCACGCCCTCATTTCGACACAACATTTAATCTTCTCTTTTCCCTCAAAACTCTCGCTAAGGGCTCGCACTCCGACACCTGAGGCAAACGATCCACTCGATCGTAGTTCCGATAATAAAAGCGACATTGACGCTACTCCTCACCTTCGAGCACTACACTCGATACCGAGGTGCCTGTGATCGACTAGCTCAAAACTAATACCCAGGTTCTGTCGGATTAGCCGCAGAACTAGTCTTTAGCAGCGAAGCTCTACCGGAATAGCCGCGGGAAGGTCAAACGGCAACGGAGCTCTGCCGGAATAACTGGTCAAGCTAGGAGGATCCGCCTGTCGAAGTCGTATTGTCACTAGGTTGCCATCTAAACAAAACATTCCATATTCGTACTTTCTATTATTATGCACTACGACAATATTACATGCGGACACTAGGTCTACAAACATCTACTAAAATAGGTAACGTCCCAACTTCAAACCCAAACACTAAAACACACTAAATAGACCCGAGTAATTCCGAGATCCGCTCTCAAACTATCAATGCATCGAGTCCCGTGTAGTGTATACTCCGAGGGTGCAACTCCTCACTATGTGATTTACTTACATTCGCATTTACAGTTTTTCGTATGATTTATTGCTTTTATGACCTTATAATCGCATGCTAAATCACCTAATACGGAATTCAAAACGTAAAAAAACTAAAACTGAACAAAGGGATGGTCTGGTTCTGTATTAGTCCCGCTGCTCGCCATACATGGCTCGACGCATCTCTATTAATACCGAACCGACGCATCTTAAGCAGAATACTAGGTAAGGTATACCACGAGAATGATTAATATCCGTATTATCACATTAAAACTGATTTGCTAATACGTATAATACTAGCACTCTCTACTCTCCTACGTGCATCTTTTCATGGCCTGCTTGTCACGTGAAATCACATGCAAAGAATGTAAACACAATAACTTTGACGACAAAACTTACTTGTCCTTAAACAACCGACATAGCAAAAGGTTTAGGGTTAAAACAACGGATGTTACAGTATTTCCGCCACAACAAAAGAACTAGGATATCAGCCAACCGATTGATTAGTAGAGGCCGCTATAGTGTGGGCGGGATTTGGTGTTGGCATCTATCGGATGTTGGCTTCCCAATACGTACCCTCACCCCTTACTCAGAATCGACGGTTACCGGATGTCCGAAACCATTGGCAATGAGAGTCATTCCACGCATGGAGTGCTTAAGGGTACAAGTCTTTATATTTAGGTCCCATGCCACTCAGCTTTGAGCCGGCTAAGGATCAAAGTTGACTTGAACGGTTTCTGAGTCCCCATACTCGACTCGGTGACGACTCCAAAAATTGGCAACATTCAGTTCACTAAAAGGTCGCCTTACCAAACAAAACGGCCTTTAAACATTTACAACCACGACTCGATCGATTCCCAAACAGAAACACAGGTGCCCGCACCTGTCTAGTACAAGTCCGGATCGTCATCCAAATCGAGGTCCGACACTTCGCCCCGTACGCGAGATCGGACCGGCCCCCGACAGGGAGGGGGCCGCGTGGGTGGCCGCCGCCACACGTTGAAAACCAGGTCGGTCCCGCGCGGGGCGCCGGGCGGTACGGACGGACGTCCACAATGTGTCGGACCTCGATTCAGATGATGATCCGGACTTGTCCTAGACGGCTGTGGGTACCTGTGTTTCCGTTTGGGAATCGATCGAGTCGTGGTTGTAAATGTTTAAAGGCCGATTAGTTTGGTAAGGCGACCTTTTTAGTGAACTGAATTTGTTGCCGATTTGTGGAGTCGCCACCGATTCAATTATAGGGACTCGGAAACCATTCAAGTCAACTTTGATCCCTTGTCGGCTCAAAGTTGTGTGGCACGAGACCTAAAGATAAAGACTTGTACCCTTAAGCACTCCATGCCTAGAATGACTCTCATTGCCAATGGTTGCGGACATCCGGAAACCGTCGATTCTGAGTAAGGGGTGAGGGTACGTATTGGAAATCCAACATCCGATAGATGTCAACACCCAATTCCACCCGCACTATAGCGGCCTCTACTAATCAATCGGTGGGCTGATGACTTAGTTCTTTTGTTGTGGTGGAAATGCTGTAACATCCGTTGTTTTAACCCTATACCTTTTTCTATGTCGGTTGTCCAAGGACAAGTAAGTTTTGTCGTCGAAATAGTTGTGTTTACATTCTTTGCATGCGATTTCACGTGACAAGCAAGCCATGAAAAGACGCAGGTAGGAGAGTAGAGAGTACTAGTATTATACGTATTAGCAAATCAGTTTTAACATGATAATACGGATATTAGTCATTCTCGTGGTATACCTTACCTGGTATTCTGCTTAAGATGCGTCGGTTTGGTATTAATAGAGATGCATCGAACCTAGTAAGGCGAGCACCCGGACTAATACGGAACCCGACCATCACTTTGTTCAGTTTTAGTTGTTTTACGTTTTGAATTCCGTGTTAGGTGATTTAGCATGCGATTATAAGGTCATAAAAGCAATAAATCATACGAAAAACTGTAAATACGAACGTAAGTAAATCACATAGTGAAGAGTTCCACCCTCGGAGTATACACTAAACGGGACACGATGCATAGATAGTTTGAGAACGGATCTCAGAATTACTCGAGTCTATTTAGTGTGTTTTAGTGTTTGCGGTTGAAGTTGGGACGTTATGTATTTTAGTGAGTTCTTGCGGACCTAGTGTCCGCATCTAGTGTTGTCGTCGTAGTGCATAATAAAAGAAAGTACGAATATGGAAAGTTTTGTTTAGATGGCAACCTAGTGACGATTAGACTTCAATAGGCGGATCCTCTTAGCTTGACCAGTGATTCTGACAGAGCTCCGTTACCATCAACCCTTCCTGCGGCTACTCCGGCAGAGCTTCGTTGCTATGGACTGATTCTGCGGCCACACTCGACATTCGGTTATAGAACCGTCATCTAATATTTAGAGCGAATTTGCGAAATCGAGTTTGATCGGACTAGAACAAATATCAATTCCCTCCGCGTCATGATGTCGTAATCAATCCTTTCGGATCGTCTGACAATTAATTGGTCGTCAACGGGTTTCGTCCTAATCCGATTTGTCGATGACTCTTTTAGAATAACATTTTGAATGAAATGGGGTCGGTTATATTTAACGACGAATATCCACGATCTATTACGCCCTTAAGTGTTTAGGGCGGCGCACCTCGAAGGGCGCCACCTCCAATACAACTTGTAAAGGGATTAAATAGACTTTAGGTGGAATTCATAATTAAACATATTCGACCCAAAAATTCGACCGTCATCGTAAACTTAGGTCCTCGGCATTTTAACATCGTAATTTGGCCTTTTAGGCCTACGATCATTAATTTAGCCTCAACAGACGTTGCTCGGATCGTTTTGAAAATAGTTTTTTATGATAAATATACGCGGTATTAATATTATAACAAAATGTAAATGACGATAATTAAATGTTAGATGTTAGTATAATTAATATAAATAATATATGTACAAAAAAAATTAGAAGAGAAAGGAGAAGAAGGAAAAGAGAAATGTCGGGATTGAATGTTACACCCTCAACCTACATGCTTTTACTTCTCGGAATAGGGCTCGTCAAATGGTGGCAAAGTCACGGGAGCGTCGAGATACGTAGGGGAGTTATGGTGTGTATGCGGTTTGTAGAGATGGATTTGACGAGTTTTGCTCTCAGTCTTTGAAGAGTTTTGATCTCGGGATTGATTTATGTATGTGTATGTGTATGTGTATGTGTATGTGTATGTGTATGTGTATGTGTATGTGTATGTGTATGAAGGTGATGAGTGGTGTAAAAGTTTTAAATGTGATGGGTTAAAAAGAAGTTGTGAAATGAGTTGAGGTGACGGGGTATTTATAGGAAAATATCCCGGTTTAGGGCCACTCGATCGAGTGGTGCAGGTGCACTAGATCGAGTGCCCGGTTCGAGTCCGGTTCAGCCGGTTCATGGCCTCACTCGATCGAGTGGGTCAAAACGGAGGGAGTGTAAATAAGGAATGATTTGTTGACTTTTTTTGAAATGATTTGGTTGTTGTGTCTTGGTTCGCATTATGTATTCGGACGCAGTGTGAGGCTGGTTTTGTCTCGGGATTTGACTTTGACCGGGTTTTGACTCGGTCGCTAAAAGACGGTTTTATTTCCGGTGACGGTTTTGACCCAAATTAGTCTCACTTTATTGGAAACGGCCCACTGGGCCTGAATTTGAGGTCGGTTTTGTGAGATTTGTACTCCGCTAAAAGCCCATGCCAGACATTACCGATTCCAAGCCCATATTCGAGCGCGTTAAAGCACGTTTGCGTCCGATCATCATCGGGTGTTTTTTGGAAACTGCTATACACACCTAGCGGCCAAATGTGGGTGTCTACATCATGTGGTTTCATCTAGAGGTATTGAGGTCGATAAAGCCAAAATTGACACAATTCAATCCCTTTCTTATCCAACTAATGTGCGTGAAGTTCGTTCTTTCCTTGGTCATGCAGGTTTCTATAGGAGATTTATCAAGGATTTCTCTAAAATAGCTTCACCATTATGCAAGTTGTTGCAAAAGGAAGTGGATTTTGAGTTCGATTTGGCGTGTAAGGAGGCGTTTGACAAGTTGAAGGAGAAGTTAACATCGGCACCAATTATCCAAGCTCCAGATTGGTCGCTCCCATTTGAACTCATGTGTGATGCAAGTGACTATGCCATCGATGCCGTTTTGGGTCAAAGAGTTGGAACGTTACCTCATGTGATTTACTATGCATCTTTGACCCTTAACGAGGCACAAAAGAACTACTCTACTACCGAGAAGGAAATGTTAGCGGTAGTATTTGCTTTAGAGAACTTCCGTTCTTACTTACTTGGTACGAAGGTGGTGGTTTACACTGATCACGCCGCTCTTAGGTACTTGATGACAAAGAAGGAGGCCAAACCGAGGCTCATTCGATGGGTTCTATTGTGGAGTGAATTTGACTTAGAGGTCGAAGATAAGAAAGGAACCGAAAATGTGGTCGATGACCACTTAAGTCGATTGGTGAATCAAGATAGGCTAGTGGAGCCTATTCGGGGTTCATTTCCCGATGAAACACTCTTTGCTCTTACTTCCATTCTTCCTTGGTATGAAAACATTGTTAACTTTCTTGTTTCCAATGAATTTCCTACATGTTTTTCAAAATCCCAAAAGGAGAAGATTCATAGTGATGCTAAATATTATGTTTGGGATGATCCGTACCTATGGAAACATTGCGGACCAAATAGTATGAAGGTGTGTTCCGGAGAGTGAGGTGAGCTCTATCCTTGCCTTTTGTCATTCATATGCTTGCGGAGGCCATTTTGGAGATAGACGTACCACGCGAAAGGTACTAGATTGTGGTTTTTATTGGCCTAGCTTGTTTCGTGATGCTCACGGTTTTGTTAAGGCTTGTGACAATTGCCAAAGGGGCGGTAACATTTCACATCGGAATGAGATGCCTCAAACTCCTATGATTTATTGTGAAATTTTTTATGTATGGGGTATTGATTTTATGGGTCCATTTCCCATGTCTCATGGGTATTTGTATCTTCTTCTTGCGGTTGATTATGTCTCAAAGTGGGTGGAAGCTAAACCCACTAGGACTATCGATTCTAAGGTTGTTGCAGATTTTGTTAAATCTAACATCTTTTCTAGGTTCGGAATTCCCCGGGCTTTGATAAGTGATAGAGGCACCCATTTTTGCAATAGTACGGTTGGCGCATTGTTGAAGAAATACTTTGTTACTCACAAGGTGTCCACTGCTTATCATCCTCAAACCAATGGGCAAGCCGAGGTGTCCAATCGAGAGGTGAAATCTATATTGGAGAAGACAGTAAACCCAAGTCGGAAAGATTGGAGCATGAGGCTCGATGATGCTTTATGGGCCTATAGAACGGCTTATAAGACTCCGATTGGTATGTCACCGTATCGATTAGTCTTCGGTAAGTCTTCTCACCTCCCGGTTGAACTTGAGCACAAGGCCTATTGGGCGGTGAAAAATTTGAATATGAGGATGGAAGAATCGGGTGATTATCGAAAATTGCAACTACAAGAGCTCGAGGAGATTAGGAACGAGTCCTATGAAAATGCCGCGATATTTAAAGATCGAACCAAAGCGTGGCACGATAAAATGTTGGCTCGGAAAACCTTCACCGTGTGTAATCCCCTATAATTTCTAATGCGAAACAGTGGCGGAATCACTGTTGAGTTGGGATTAACACACTATAACTAAACTTTATAATGTAAAGGTAAGTTAGTACAACTGCCACTTTATATAAAAAGGGCAAAAATTAAAATCCTCAAAAGTGTTTAACATCCAAACCAAAAATATGAAAATAAATTCACGGCGTAAGACCAAATGCCGCTCGCTAGCCCACACAACCCGAACATATAATACCTGCCATGTTATAAACATAACAGCCACAACTCAGTGGGGAGTAACAATGACGTTCTCCCAGCCATATTACATGATATTAAAGCGTAATTACTATTATATCAATAATTGAAAATGGAAAACATTTAAAATGATACGGTAAAATAATTTGAAATGATTGCCAACCTGCAAACCAATGTCAATCAATAATAATAACGGCGTTATGGAAATCAATCAGTGTAACGGAATAGACTTTCACTAGGATCATACTAAACTAGGTTCGAGAATTCAGTCAAAACAATTTAGACTTCAGTCTCTAACTAGGCAACTCAAACTATAACAGGACTGCGTTCAGCGAGGTCCTGGCTTAAGTAATGTACACCTCTCATGGACACCAACCGTAATCCAGTTCAACCCGACGGTGACTTACACGATGCGATATCTAAGTTTAAGGTCAAAATATACACTCTCCTGAACACAAACCATGCTCAGTTCAACGACCAATGCGTCTCACGTAGACACACCAGCTTTATAGTTGATGGCAAAACGTATAACCTAGACTGTATTACTCTACCCGTACACTTGTCCTTATTGCATAACTCCAAAACAAAGTCGTTGTCGTAATTGGATAGGATTATCAAAACGTTCTAAAAAGGAAACTTTCTAATTTGGGAAACATTCTATTTTAGGAAACATCCTTTTTTAGAAAATTTTCTATTTAAGGAAATTTTCTCGGAAAAACAATACGATGAAAATAGTGTTATAGAAAAATATCGAGAATAATAATTTACTCTAACTATAAAGTAAATATTATTAATTTCGCAAACTACTACTTTCGGCCTTAACAATTGTTAAGTTCTAAATCGAGTATAAATTATTTATAAGAATTATCGAAATATTTCACAAACATATTATTATTATTATTATTATGAATTAGGGTGTTTTGAAAATATATAAAACTAAAATTGCCTAATTATTATTAGTTTCGATGGAATGAGCATAAAATAATGTTTTACGACAATCATATCTTTATAAAATTAATTTATTTGACATTCATTATTTTATTAAACATTTAAATCATTTTCGAATAACATAAGGGCTGACGTAAGATGAAACGGTTAAATTTTCATAAGGTTCAAAGTTGCTGGAAAATTAAATAAGTTGCTGTAAAATCGTATTTTAATGATAATTCACGATTTTGCTTAAAAATTGATTCCACCATTTAAAGCTTCGAAAAATAGTGTAAAAATTACGATAATAATTAAAACTAATATTTAGACAATCTGTCCAGAAAATAATTTTTTTCAAAATCTGGAAACCCGGTTTTAAAGGCTTATACGGAAAACGCGCTAATTAAAAGTTAACGATTAAAAATAAAGGCTAAATACAAAACGATTTATGCGCGGGTGTCTAAAAATCATAATTTATCAAGGAAATCAAAATTTTCCGGAAACTTTTCAATTAAAAATAAAATAAAATTCCAGAATAAAAAAGAAGAAGGAAAAACCGTCTTTAAATCATCGGTTTCGTTTTAAAAGGTTAAATAACGATTTATCGCTCTTTTTATTTTATTAAATTTTGAATGTCACGAAAATAAGTATTTTGTTAGAAAATATCAGAAACTTTATTTCGAATCGATTATTAAAAATAAAAATCAGAAATTAAAAGGGATATTCGGCTTAACGATAAAATGGTGTTTTAGGACTATTAATTATTTTACCCACTTATAAAATTCAAAAAATTACGAAAAATTCCAGAAAATGAAATTCCTTCAGAATGTACTTACACCAAATTTTTCAGATTTAAATACGTAAATTAGACATATAAACATTAAAATCAGTTTTAACTCGTTTTTGTACGAAATCTATTAAAATTTCATTAAACGACTATAAAAATTATAAACCTGTAAAATTTATGTTTTAACAGTAACTTTATAATTATATTAGTGTATCGGCCAAATATTGTGATTTAATAACTAATAAACGATTTATTCAATAATCTCTTAAAAACGAACGTAACAAAATAAATGAAAATTAACGATTATAAAACTTTTATAAGAAAATTTGACATACTATAATAGCCAAACAACAATTTAAATTCTAAACATGTAACTACGACAAAAATATCAAGCAATACCGAGATCGTCGATGTTACCTTAATCGAGATCTGAGTCAATGATGTACTCCTCCTCCTCGGGGTTGTCTCGAAAGCCTATAAAAAAATCATAAACAAGGTACAAGACCCTTTTCAGTATAATAAATCGAGAACTAGAAAGGAGGAATTGGGGTTTTGATGATTACCCTAGAATTAAGATGAACACAGGATGAAGAGAATGATCGAAAACGGGAAAAAAATTGAAGAACAGTGTACTGATTGTTGTTGTTATTGTTACGTTCTTTTTTTTTGAAGAAAAGAGCAGATGAGGGAGAATACGTACAATATTGTTGAGATTTTTGAGAACTTGAGGGAGTATAAACTGATAAAGAGAACGTGTACTAGGAATAGGTGAGAATAGAGGAGTCGGTTTTGACTTTCTCAACCAAACTACAAAAATATCTTAGTCCGAAGAGGAAAACGGTCGAGTCTGCTACAAATAGAGCCCGATTCGTACAAAAATCGTAAATGGATCACTTTAAAAAAAAATAAGAAGACGGAAATCGTATAAGAACGAGTTTCCAAGAAAGTAGTATTTAAAATTACGTTTCAAAAATAATTATTTACGAAATCGCGTAGAAAAGATTAAATAGCAATTTCTCGAGATTGATTAAAAATTTGCGAACGAGGTAATTAAAAATGGGTTTTCGAACAAAGATAAAATTATTAAAACCTTTTACGAAGGTCGGATCCAAGCTAGATAAAATAACGAGACTCGAAAGAGTCGATTTGATCGCAACGGGACGGATAACAGAATTATAATTTTACGGGTGTTACACGGTGGGACAAAAAGTGCTGCTTTTTATGTCCCGTCTTCGGTTATTCCCGAGAAAATTGCGATCTCGGTGGGTTGGTCCGTTTGAAGTCACTCAAATATATCCACATGGAGCGGTGGAGATTCGTAGTTATTCTACGGATAAGATTTTTAAAGTGAACGGAAATCATCTTAAACCCTATTATGACGGGTTTCAGAAGGAAATAGTCGAGAAAATCAACATTTTTGACCCAATTTGTGAAGATTGAATCCGTTCTGTTTACGTCGAGCCACGACGTTAACTAAGGCGCTTGTCGGGAGGCAACCCGTCTTTTCCTTTCTTTTATTTTTTTTATTTCCCGTTATTTTAGAATAATTTTTTATTTTCTAATTAATTTTGTTTTCCTATTTTGTAGGTACGATTATCGGATATAAAATCGACTTAATTCGATTTTTAAAAAAAATTGCAGTACACACGACAAGCGGTTTCTTGTCTTTAGCCGCAGGGGGTGGCTAGGACCGCCGCTGGTGGCAGAACAGTGGCAGAAAATATCGATTTTGGGCCTTGGCAGCCGCTGGTGGTGGCAATTTCCGCCGCTGGTCGCGACCATGCTAGCCGCTGGTGGTGGCAATTTCCGCCGCTGGTCGCGGCCATGCTAGCCGCTAGTGGTGGCAATTTCCGCCGCTGGTCGTGGGTCTGCATTAGATATGTTTTTTTTTTTAAAAAAATTTCCCCTTCATCTTAGTCTTCTCCTTCATTCAAAAAGAGAGAAAAAAATCTGCCCATAAATCTACCCAAAATTCCATCAAAACTCACTCAAATTGCTTCAAAATTGGTTCAAAATCATTCAATTTTACTCCATTATCATTACCCATTACATAAAACATCATTTAAACACTTAATTTTGTCCAAAAAATCAAAAATTCAAGTTTTTCTAGCCCTAGTGTCAAGAAAAACGAATTTCAATTTTTTGTCTTCAAATTGGGTAAAAGTTGATTCTCATTAACACAAGGAGGGAATTCATTCATCTTTTATTCGTTCTTAAGAGGTATAATTGTTGATTTCATATTAAAATTCTTTGAATCTACCTCTTGCCCTTAAGATAGTAGCATGTTCTAGCTCCAAATTTTTTTGGGTTTTTCTTTCTTCCTCCTTGTGTTATTTGATTTCTTTTGTGGAATTGATGTTAGTAATGTTGTTGTGAGAAATTTGGTGGTTGAATTGTGAAATTGAAGACCGAAGTGTGTTGTTTTTGTGAGTTTGAGGGACCTTTTGGTGATACTTGTTCACAAGTTGAAACATGGCGAGAGCTAAGAGACAAAACACCACCCCCGCTACCATACCACCACCAAAAAAATCCAAAATCGTCACTAAGAAAGTTCCACTCAAACCCGTTCATCTTAAGCACATTCCCGTTTCGAAGCCAACTTGTTTAACTAAAGCTCAAAACGAAATTTGGGATAGGTTGTACAAGAAGGAGACGAGGGGGTACCCGATTTATTTGTCGTTCTACTCTTGAGAAATTAGGTATTCTTGATGTCGTGACAAAGTTAATGACACGTGTGGGTTTGGAATGATTCATGGAGAAAGGGGCTCATACTTTTCGTAGGTACACACTTGAATTCATGTTAACCATATCGATGTCTAAAAATAGCAACAAATTTGTCCCGGCAATTAGCTTTCGATTAAATGGGAACGCTCGTGAGTTAACTTATGAGGAATTGAGAGAAGCCCTTGGTATTCGGGAAATAATGGGGCAAGTGTATAAGGCGTTGGAAGATGACAAAACATGGTGGAGGGAAGTAACTAAGTTAGAATTGGGTGGTAAAGCCGGTGAAATAAGTTCAAACCTTTCTAATCCATGTCTTACACTTGTCCATCGCGTTATAGCCAACTTGTTCCTATGGAGCCTAATAAGCTTCCTCAGTCCCATTTTGGTTACTTGAATGCTATGATGCCGGATGGAGAAGGTGTTCCCGATTGGGTTGATCTTTTTGTCAAGTCTTGCATAGCTTTGGGTGCGAAAGATGGGGGAGTTATAGGTGGAGGCGGGATGGTGACTCTCATTATGAATCATTTGGATTTGGATGTGGCGGAGGGTGAAAATTCATTACTTGATAACTATCTTTTACATATTCCTTGTTTGATTCACTCAAAAATGTTACGGCCTCGATCAAAGGGAACGAATTCCAACTTTTATCGTTGGGGGAAAAATGATGATTCTTATTTACAATTGCCTAGACCCGAGGATGATCCTTTGGTTTATGGTGAGGTATCAGAGGATTTCTTTGTCCCCCGGGATTGTGGCATTGACGACATTGATGATGATGATGATGATGATGATGAGAGTAAGGATGGTGAAGAGAGTGAGGATAGTGAGGGTGATGTTGAAAAGGTGAGTGAAGAGCAAAATCATGTTGTGAATGTAGATGACCATGTTACGAAGGGAGAGAAGACGAAATCAAAGATAGATGTTTGGTGTGCCGCGACCGATGCTCGGTTAGATGCACTTCATGCTCGAGTGGAGGAGACTCATGCCGCTACTTTGGAAACTAGAGATTTGATGAGAACTTCGTTTCGAGTTCTCTTGGCACGGTTCCCGGATTCTCAACAATTTTCATCAAGCGAGATTTCCCCCGATACTTGATTGCTTTGGTATATTCTTACTTCTCCTTTTATTTGTCTTTTTTTTATTTTTCCTCACATTGAGGACAATGTGGAGATTAAGCATGGGAAGTGGAATATACTTGTATATATGATATTTCAAAATTGCATTTTTAAAAAAATGAAAAAAAAGAAAAAAAAACCGGCTAGGTGAAAACTCGCATGGGCGAGCGCCTAGGCAACAATGGGTATATGGCCGAGGACGGAGTGAAAACTCGAAAGGGCACTCCGGGTAAAAAGAAGAAACGAGTAGCGAGCCATGAGAGTAGAAGTGAGGAATAAAAGGTAAATCGAAAAACCGCAAGGGCGGGCGGTTTTGGCAAAATGAGGGATTAGGAAAAATGAAATCATTACTTTGATTACTATTTTTGCTATTTCTTCATGAATTGAGAGTCATAAGGAGGTTAGAAGGGTGGTTCGGGTTTAGGATCATCTTAGAGTTAGAGTAATAAGTGGATATCAACTACACCATGTTTTATTTATCAAAATTTTGTATGTATGTGATACCGTGATTGGTAGTGAGTGAGCATTGATTGTAATGTGGTCTTAGTGAATAGGTTATTCTATTTATCTGACCATATATTTTTAGAGGGGTGATAATAAGGCGGGGGTGTGAGAGTCGAGAGCATCTAGTGCTTGTATCAAGCTACTCATGCTTCACTGTATAGACCTTGTGGAGGATCGTTATTTTGATATAATTTACTCGAGGATGAATAAATGTCCAAGCGTGGGGATGTTCGATTAGTCTAGTTTAGTAGGGATTAATAACGGTCATTTAGTTGACTATTTTGTAGTTTTGGGTGTGTTTTGAAGGATTGTTGTGTATATGTCCAAATTGATGGACTAAGGTATGAAAATGTGTAATTAAGTGGATTAAGTAGTGAAAAGAGAGTAGGATATCAAATGGAGTGTGTTTTAGGCTAATAGATGACAAAATATTCGAAGTGAAGACACATGGAGCCCAAGGTACAAGTGGAAGCCCAAAGACAAGAAGAAAGTGAAGGATTAAGTTGCCACAGGCAGCGGCACTGTTTGCTACTTTTTGCCACGGGTGAAGGCTTTGACAGTTTGCCACAGGTGGAGGCTCAGTTTTATGCATAGGATTCCTTCTAGGATTCTATTTTGCATTGGATTCTTTTTTCTCTTCTTTACTCATGAACATTACTCTTCTACTTTATGATGGTCATTGTTATGAGGCATTTTATGAGGCTATATGAACCATTGATGAACATGTTCCTTGGATGACTATATAAAGAGGAGAAGTTCACCATCATTTTCATCATCCAACACATCAACCATCACTTGTAATTCTCAAAAACACATTTAGTTTCTATCACATTTTCTAGTTTATTTTGCAAGTAGTTCATTTGTATGGAGGGCTAAGTTCTTATTCTTGGAACAAGTAGTTGAAGCCTTTCAAGTTAGTGAATTGTAAGACTCATTTCTGTTTTACTTTTATATTAGAATATCAAGTTTAATTTGCATTATTTCTTGGTTTGTTAATTCATCTTCTAGCTTGATCACCTAGTTTTTGTTATTGATAAACCATTGCTAGAATAGTTAAATGAATCTTTTATTTGTTTAACTTTATCCGAGTAGCAAATATAATTCAACAATTTGTATGCTTTTCATCGTTGTTGAGTTATAAGGATTAAACTTGTATGAAACAAAGTGATATCGCTTGAGTAATCATTCTTCATCTTTGCTAAATTCCATCGTTATAATCTACATATTGATACGTTTTAGACGCTTGATTTAAATTGACAATATCGTAAGGGTTATTTGAATATGCTTCTCATATCTTATAGCTATTAATAAGTGGAATTAGAAGTGGATTAAACTTCATAGCAATTCTAATATAAATTGTAAAGTAGAAGAGTCAATGATCAATTCGTTAAACTTGATGGTGGATATGGCTTGGTCCAAGTATTTTTCTAATAATTTTTGCATCGTTAATTTATAATAGTTTATTTTATTTTCTTAATTTATTTCATTATTTTAGTAGTATTAATAAAAATCATTAAAATCCCCCCATATTGGTTACTAATTTATATAGATTTACGCACACTTAAAACGACATAATTACCTTCCTTATGGGTTCGACCCCTACTTTCACTAACTAGTAGTTTGTGTTAGAAGTGGATTAAAATTTTAATTTGGAGGCTCGGAACAAGTCTAGCCAGAGTACTAATATAGCAAAATTATCAAAGCGTTTTAGGGGGTTGACTCACCTTAAACAACCAATTACGCGAGGTAGCTGGATAAGCGACCAGCGATTCGAGTGTGATACTCTCGTGTTCGTGTTTCCTTATCTCGTCACCCTTTGTATTCGATACGTAAAAGGGCGAGTATTTTATAGTCGAATGTTAGTAGTTAGATGTTAGGAACGGAAAAGTAAAATATTAGATACGAGAAATTAAATGTTAGTGTATGTCCCTTACGATAAATAAAATGTTAGCGTAGTTAAGAGTACGATAAGTAAACGAGTTAAAGGATTAGAAATGGGGTTTGGACACCCTCAACCTACATGTCAAATGCTTCGAAGTATGGATTTGCAGAGTAATGTCGTAGACACGGGAAGCGGTTTGATGTATATAGGAGGAGTTAAGGTGTATGTGATGAAGAAGAAAGCTCTCGGTTTTTTGAAGTTAAATTTCAAAAAATTAGATCACGATCCTCGAAATAATGGACGTAAGGGTGTATTTATAGAGTCTTTCAAAATGTTATGACTTCAAAATTTAGGCGCCTGGAGGCTAGCGCCTTGGTATTGGGGCGCCCCACCTGAGGCGGCTCAGTTCTGGGGCGCCTGGGTGCAGGAGGTTCAAATCATGCGTATTGGAAGTTGCTTAAAATACGGATTGATATCCGGTTTATTCGAGGCAAGATTTCATTCCGTTTGACTTTGATTTTGAGCGTATTTGGACGCTTTTTGAATTTGGTTTGTTTCGGGTTTCGACTTTGACCGGGTTTGATTCAGTCGACAAAAGACAGTTTTGCCTCCGATGGCGGTTTTGGCTCAAAGTAGCTTTATTTTATTGGAAATAACCCACTAAGTTTGGATTTGAGGTCGGTTTTGAGAGATTTGTACTCCACTAAGTGACCACGTTGGGTACTATTGATTCTGAGCCCATATTCGAGTGTATTGATGCATGTTAACGTCCGATCATTATAGGGTGATTTGTTGGAGACTGCTACAGACACAAGCAGACAAAATGCGGGTGTCTACAACATTAATATGTTTCGAAATAGTAAAATATTCCCCACCCTAAACCCTAAATTTCTAAAATTAAGATTAACCCTAATTATCAATTAAATCACAATTTTAATTAAAATTAAAATATCGATTTCTGAACTATAATCCATAGCGAATTCCCAAATAATGATTGATCGATTTTTGAAATTGACGGGGTTTAAGAAATAATTTGGGTTAAAAAAATGGTTTGGAATAGAAATAAAGCACTCAATTTTTTTGGAATAGAGAAGGGTAATATATGAATAATTAAGAAATTTTAGGGATGATTGAGTAGCATGCAAGTATGAAAAATTAATTCCGTTATGTAATTGTCATCTTTTCTTGTGTGGTAATTGGAAGTTCTAACCCCTCTTATGCGAGTTTTGATAGTACCATTTTGAGATTCCAAATGGCAAGAACAATTAAAGAAATGAAGGCACCGAACCCTGGTGTTCAAACTCTGGGTATCATTTATCCGGACATGGAGAAGGATACTTATTTCGAGTTGAAGAGTCATTTTCTTTTTCATCTAAACAAATTCCATGGGCTATTTGATGAAGTTCCACATCAATATCTATGTGATTTCCACATGAGTTGTGCTAGTGCAAATGTGCAAGACCGCCTAATGTCTCGGGCGACGGATTTTATTTGAGGACCTTTCCACATTCACTTCAAGATGGTGCAAGGGACTGGTTATACTATTTGTCGATAGGTTCTATAACTTCATGGAAGGACTTGAAAACCGCATTTGTTGATAGATATTTTCCAGCCCCCAGAGCAACCGATTTGAAGAAACAGATTTCCAACATATCCCAATACCCCGAGGAATCCTTATACGAGTATCGGGAGCGATACAAGCGATCGCTAGCTAAATTCCCATATCATGGCATTAGCGAATGCGATCATATCATGAGGTTTTTCTCAGGTTTGAAAAATGAAGATGCACGCATGATGAATGTTGCAACAGTTGGAGGAGTCTAATTCTTAGCTATTGCAAAAGTTATTGAAGTGATCAATAACATGGCGGCAAGCACCAGAATATTTGGAGACCGATCTAAGTCTAGTCCTAAAAAGAGGAATACGAGCCTAAAACAGTCCCATGAAAAGTATGGGGAGCACATCTGAAACACCTCATGTTAATTGAAAATGTCCTATTTATGAGATTAGATGACTAGTGGTTAAAGGGATTGAAAGTACTACACATATCAACAAAGTGCACTTTCTTTTCTGGTTTACCTATGATAAGAACTCCACTGTTAAACGTGCTTGGCTGGGAGAAGTCTTAGGATTGGTAACCTCCTGGGAAGCTTTCTGGGATGCGAAAAAGTGAGGACAAAATGTGTTGGCAAGGACTCGTGTGTGGGACCAGTACAAAGGCTGACAAGCTACCGCAGTTAACATTTCTAGTCCTAGGTTTGGGCCGGGGTTATACAACATGCAAGACCTTGCACACATGGTTTCATCGATGATCATGGCTCCCAGATCGGGGATGATGGCCTGGTGTGAATTTTGTGTGGATATCATAATTCCGTCATTTGCCCCGGAGCTTAAGAAGATGATGATCGTGCGACTTGCAATGCCATAGGTTCATTTAAAAGGAATAAAGCAAACTTTGACCCATTTTCCAACTTTTAAAATCCCGATACAAAATACAATCCAAGATTTAGTTGGAAATATGACCATGAAGTGGGACCCTACAATCAAGGTGACCCAAGGTTGAAAACACAAGGGTATGCCTCTTTCCAAGAGCAAACTTACAATCGAGGTCAAAAATGGCCATTTCATCATCAAATGTACCACCAAGAGCCCTTACATCATAACATGTAAATGGATGTAATGTCACCTACCATGGAGGAAATGATGGCTAAAGTGCTCCAAAATCAAGTTGATGATAAGGTTGAACGAAAGAAAGAAAGACTGGAATATGAGCAACGAACTATCGACTTGGAATCAAAAGTGCGGCATCTTCAAGAAGCTCGCAATGAAGATGTAAATCTTATCTCTTTATATTAAGAAATGGGAAGGAGGTGCAACATGATTTCCACAAAAAAAAGACTAGGGCAGAGTGATCAAGCAAGTGGTGGCTTCTTCCCTATTTTCTTTTGCGTTGAGTTCCATCTTTTTCCCTATTTCCATTTATTAGAAAAAAAAATCACATCATTTTACCATCTTACCCTTACTACTTTTCTTATATTACACCAATTACCCCTCATTAATTAATACTCCCTCCGTCCAAAGAATTCTTTGTCTATTTCATATTGGGGCGTCTCAATGAATTCTTTGTCATTCAATTTTAGAAATGCTTTTTATATGTAATTTGACCCTCCTCATGAGTTTGGCTCCACATGTCACTTCATCATTGGATCCGCAATCCCCTAGAAATTCTAACGCAATATAGTGGCGGAAAACCTGTAGGGTTACGATTAAAACACACTGAGAAACTATATCTTATTAAAAAAAATGGTAAGTCAATACAAATGTCACTTTTTATAAAACGGCTAAAATGAAAATTCTCAAACGGGTTTATACAAATCCGTAAGTTACATGAATGTAGAAAGAGTAAGATCCACGGTACTCGCTAGCTCACACCCAAAACCCAGCAAAAAATATTTGTCATGTTATAAACATAACAGTCACATCAGTGGGGAGTAACTCGGACGTTCTCCCAGCCATATTATATCATATGGAAAATAATAGTATTATTATATCAAAATATTTAAAAAGAGAAAATATTAAAACGATATAATAAAAATTAAGTTTTCAGCGAAACTTAAAGCACTTGCCAACCTGCAAGTCAAAATCAAGCGCTTTTAATAATATAAAAAAAATGGCGTTATGGATAGAATTAGTGTCGAAGGCTAGACTTTCACTAGAAGAATAATAAAAACTAGCTTCGAGAACTTAGTTCAAACAAATCAAACTTCGGTCTCTAACTAGGCTACTCAACCATAATAAGACAGCAACTTTTAAATGCGTGGCCCTAGTTTAAGACAATGCATACCTCTCCTGGGATTACCTATCACTCAGTTCAACTTATGACGGCGACTTACTGCGAGGCCTAAGCTTAAGTTCAAAATGTGCACAACTCCCGGGATACCTGTCACCCGGTTCAACAACTAATGTATCGGTTCCTGATACACTAGCCTTATAGTTGATGGCAAAAACGTAAATCCCAGAATATATTACTCTAAACCCACACTTGTCCTTATTCCATAACTCCAAAACAAAACCATTATCGATATTGAGAATAAATAATCATCGTAAATAATATGAAAATAAAAGAAATAAACATTTTATATAAAAGGGAAACTTTTTATAAATAGAAACTTACTAATTTTAGGAACTTACTTAAAATAGAAATAGGCTTATAGAAAATACGTAAGTTATTAAAATAAGTGAAATGTATAGAAATAGTGTTTCTAACGAAATTAACATTTTATTATTATCGTCGTTATCGTAACTTTAATATATTTCTGAATTCGTTACTAAAACTATAAATCAAATAGAATATGTCAAAGTATAGTATTTTATAAATAATTAGGAAAAATCGAGTTAAAATGATAAAATTTAGAAAAGAAATTTCTTAAAAAAAATGATATCAAAATTAATTGAGTCAACGATTTTTTTTAAATGAAATGAGATTGACAAAGGTTTAAATTATTTCTAACAAATAGCTTTTATTAATAAATAATACGGATTTTACTGAAAATAGTCAATCGGAAACAAATAAGAAATTATTAGTGAAAAAAGTCTCGACTAAAAAGTATTTCAAACAAAACGACTATCTTCTAGTTTATTAGTATAAATTGTAAAACAAAAATTAATTTCTTAAATGAGTATATAAATCTCGATTATTATATTTAAAGTACTATTTGAGTTAAAATTATAAATTAACGAAATATGACCAAAATATGGAATCGATATTATTTAGTTACTAATGTCACGATAACCAACGAAATATTATAACGATCACTAATACTAAAATTACTAACGATTTATAAAACGATATCGAAAGTTGTAAAATATATATAAGGCATACGATTTAAAATTAAACCTTTAGCAAATAATACGTAGCTAAAAAAAATTAGAAAAACGAAGGTAAATATTTACTACATACTACTATTCAAACATACGATATAAAATCGAGTAACGTCCTAAAGTTACCTTAAATCCAAGTCTGAGTCGAAAGATTCAATGTAGTCGCCCTCCGATTGGTCCAAGCTCCAAACCTTCAGTAGTAATGCCTTTAAGCTCAAGTCGTAGAATCGATAGTCTTCTAAGCATGAATCACCACGACAATCGAGAAGACAAAATAATAGAATGAGACGAGAGTATTCGACACAAGACGGAAAGGGAAAAGATGTGCAGGAATTAGAAACATAGAGGCCAACTTAATCGGGTCGGTAAACAAGATGACACAATGAGATGAATGTGCCTGAACTGACGAGCAAAAAGGACGGATACAGTAGCAAGATTCATGCACCGCCAAATAGAGGATGGGATTAAAACAATGAAACACGAACGAAACGGGGGACACGTTTCGAATGAAGGAAAATGACAGATGAATGAAGAATAGAGGCACGATAAGCAGTCATAAGACAAGGACAAGTAGCAGCAACATCAACCCGGCATGAAAATAAAGAACTGTTAAAGCGGACAATGGCAACAATTACGAACAACAGCACAACATCATAGTGAACGATAACAGTAGGAACAAAACAGCAGCAGTTAGGGACAACAAAAGCAGCGTGATAGGGTTAAGGTAAATGAATCAGCAGAAACGGAAATGAGGGGAAGAAAACAAGAAGGAGAATGAGGAAAAATGATAGAAATTGGAAAGTAAACACCAATAATTAATTACAGAGAAAGACGCTCAATGACAGTAGTAACCGAAACGGAACAGAAACCGAAAGTCGTCCAGTCATTAATATCGAATGACAAAGAGAGAAAGAAGACGACACGGCAACAACAGCAGCACGAACATCAACAAAGACGAAGAAGAAGAAGAAGAAGAAGAAGAAGGGGAGAAGCATACCTTCTTACTAACTCCGAGCAATGGTGAAAGTAGCAGCAACCGCAGCAAGAACAGTGAGACAAACGCAGCAGCAGACGAGTAGCAGCAGAGGAAAACAGAGGGGTCGAAACCGGTGATACGGACGATGAGGGTGAAGAAGAGATGGATGACCGAAGACGACGTAGCTCAAAAGGATGAAGGGAGAACGAAGAAACAGGGAGGGGGAAAGTATGGCAGGTGAAATGGTAAAGTGGTGGAAACATAAACAAAAATAAGGAAGAGGGGGGATGGATCAAGTATGAAACGGTGGGATAAGAAAAGGAGAAAGGGAAATGGTTCAAAGAACGAAATGAACACGTAAAAAGAAGAAATGGGGGAAAGAGGCTGAATCGACTCAAATTAAAGTGAGTTAGAAATACGGATTAATTAAATGAGTTGGGTTGGAGACGAATTCCATAACGATAAGTTGACTGACCCACGAAATCGAATTAAAATCGAGTCAATAAAATTATTAAATAATCGGGCCGTCTATTAAAATGAGTAAATAAAGTATTCGAGACGAAGACGAAGTTTATAGAAATAAATAATTAGACGATGAAATAGTATTTCCCGATAAAAAACAAATCTTCGATAAAGTGAATTAAATTGATGTCTCGAGGAAAGGTACTAGATGTTTTGACAAAACTTAAAATAAATGAGTTTCAAGCCGAAAATAGAAATTCGAGCTCAAATATAAATAAATAAAAATAATTTGGAATTTAAATCGCTGAATAGACTTTCGATAAGAATTAAATTAAATGTATAAAATAAATTGAACCAGAAATTAAAATATGTTTTAAATATAAGAAGATTTTCTAAGACAAAGAGAATTTTAGGAGTTTGAAACGATTAAACGGTAAATTCGTTTTATAATAATTTTAAGAATTACGAGTTAAATCGTAAACAAAATAAAAATACTAACATAACTTTAATTTCATTTAATTTATAAAATCGGGGGTGTTACAATATTCCCCACTAAAAAAAGAAGTTTCGTCCTTGAAACTAACAAAAACGTAATAATAGAATGAAAAACAAGGTTATATCACTTGAACAAAATGAGAATGCTTAACTCGTATCACAATCTCGGTTTAAAAAAAAACTACAACTTCAAACGTGATATGAAATCAAAATCGAAGACAAAATTTATTTTAAGATAATTTGAGCTCAGCAACCCGAAGTTTAAAATCATTTAAATTAATAAAATCGTAAGTTAAAATCATTTGATAACATAATGACGATAAATAATATTTGTAAACAAACTCGAGGGGGAGAGTACCCAAATATTTTCAAAGCAACAGTAAAACGTTCTGATTAAGAAATTTGACAATATTTTGATTTAAGACGAAACAAAAATTTAAGAAATGAAATTTTGTAGTTAGTAAATAAAATCGAACAAGTTGTCAAACATTTTCAATAACAGATTTAAAGTCTATCGACAATGAAACAAAAACTTAGACATACGATGTTTTTCGAAAAATGTTAAACCGTTTTACAAAATAATCCTGTAGAAATCAAAATATTTGCAATTATGAAAGTTTTCATAAAATCTCGATCACTTGAAAATCAAAATCAAAATTTTAAACAATTTCGAAATACTTTAAAATAAATTATTAAGGCATTTTGAAACGGAAGTAAATGTAGATGTCAACCAAAAATAAAACGAAATAAAGCACAAAGTTTTGAAATTTATAACTCAAAATGTTAAAATTTTACGATAACCCAAAATTTTAAATTAGTCAAACTTTTCATAACATAGGTTCGGGAAAATGGTAAACGGATAAATAGAGTCAAGGTCAACGACAAATTGAAACAAAAGTTTTTCAAACCCGATAAGGAAGTCGAAGGAATTGGCCGAAGAAGAAGTAGCAGGACTTAAGAGAAGTTATGGCGAGGACAAAATCGAGAGTCAAATAGAGCTCTAAAGGATTAGAGAATAAATTAACTATCTCGAGATTCCTAGCACGCCTCCCACAAACACGGGTCCCTAATTACCATCAAATAATACTAAGTCCAATATTAGGCATTAGGTTGACCTACTTAATCTTACAACGTTCAAAAATATTGACTGTTACAACCTCCAATAAAAAGTCTTGCATGATTATGCACTTGTTGAAACGACACAATACTAATCCTCAAATGCTTTAAAATCTATTCTCATTAGTTAAGATTCCACGGTCATCAAAACACACCCAAACTCTTGATCGATAAGGCTCCTAAATTCAAAGCTCATGAGGTTAGAACTCGAAGTATACTCCAAATTCCTCGAGTACGGAACACTAAACACAGTCCACCAATTTAACAATGCTCGGGTACGAAATCCTCAAAATTGATCACCAATGTATTTATAATGCCACAAGTATAGAAGTTGGGAAAGTGCAACAAATCCTCAAACACGCTCAACCCTATAGGTAATTGCGCAAACACTGAAGTCTTCAAACACGTCATTCAACAAAGGTTTCTTTGAAGTCCATCAAATGCCTAATTATAACAAGGCAACCATAATATGTTTAATAACTCAATGGAGTCACAATCTTGCTGGTCAGAGAGTTCCGAATGGTAAATTCCATCAAAATGATTGGCATCAAAGTATCTCTCAAAACAACAAAGTAAAACTAAACTGGGATTGTGCAAGATAGTTCTCTTCTTCAAGGACAACAACAATTTATCCAAGTTAGATCACTCAACACCAAAGTTCACAGGTTACAACTTTAAACAACGATCAACGATCTAATCCTTAAGAAACACGGGTAATCTACGTCAACCAATATTTCTAACAACATTAATGAAAACCTTTCATGGTACCACAACACTCGGGCTAACACTCTAAAGAATACTCTATGATCCCAAATATTCGCGATGCATTCATCAAATAAGCATTAGGTAAGAATCCTAAAGTAATATTATCAGTTACACTTAGTTCGGTTCTAGGTTAGGTACTAGGTATCCATCAAATATGATATACTCTTACTACTCCAAAATGTCATTCAACTTTAAGTACTCTATATAATCATGTAACCTATAACCCAAGGTTGATCGGTATCTAAGGTATCATTCTAATTCCATCAAGCAACAATTTGTCATTCAAATTAATCCTCAAGAATTTCTTACTTGCTTAGAAGATAAGGTAGACTCACAATCCTCAAACCAGGTAACCAGGTAACCTCAAACATCTAAACTTTTCACGGGGTTCACTGAGACGGAATTCGGTCAACCAAAGAATCTCAAGAGGGAAGATGGTAAAGTAGGAGAATTAATCAAAGATTCATCACAAGAATTAAGATGAGAATAAGAGATCAAGAATTGGAAAAACTAGAGGAAGGAAGAAAAGAATCAATGATCGTAGATAACTAAGATCTGAAATGAGAGGGGAATCTTCGGACTTCTACGGTTCCACAAAGGAATTTGCGGGATATCTTCATCATCTCGTAGGGATACGAGCACAATAGTATTGAGTCGCTCCATCAGGATTCAAAGTGATTTCACATCTGAGTCTGTTGCACCCTCATGGAACTAGAATCTACTCTTGATCATCTGGCCTGTAGCTTAAGCAAACTGAACTGAGCTGAAAAGTCACCATCGGCATCTTTTTCTTGGAGCACCAAGTTGTCCGCTCGAGTCAGCAAGCGTTGAGAGTTCTAAGCCGTCTTGTCCCGATCTGGAGCAGCATCATATTAACATCTTGTTCATTCATCTTCTTCTCGGTAAAAGAAACGTATATTCAATGCTAGTCATTGAGTTACAAGAACATATCAACCTAACAGTTAAGTCCTTATTTTGTTTCTACCCATCTCTCACTTGAGTTACAAGTTAATCTTCTACCCATCTCTTACAATGACTATAATGTTCAACTCATTTATAAGTATTTTTCCAAGAATCTGGTGTAAGCGTCGGAGGCAACAATGCTCTAATACCAACTATAATCCCCTAGAAATTCTAACGCAATGCAGTGGCGGAAACACTGTAGAGTTGGGATTAAAACACACTGACAAACTATATCTTATTAAAAGAAATGGTAAGTCAATACAAATGCCACTTTTTACAAAAGGGCTAAAAAGAAAATTCTACTACTATCTCTGGATCTTGGGCTGTCGGAGGTAATTTCAATTGCGTTCTTTCTCCTGAGGAATGATTAGGAGGAGGGTTCAGACCTGAAGAAGCTGACCCTTTTCATAATTGTTTGATGAATTGTGATCTAATTGATAGTCCTGCTGATGGAGCCTTTTATACCTGGAATAACAAACAAGCTCCTGAGGATAGAGTCTACAGCCGTCTAGATCGTTTACTTATTAATCAGGAATGGAGTAGACAGTTTCCTGACATGATAGCTTCCTTTCTACCCGAGGGTAATTTTGATCATTGCCCTTGTTTAGTGAGGAAAGCAGGTTCTCATATTGCGAGCAAGAAATCTTTCAGATTCTACAATATGTGGGCCACGGATCCTGAGTTTAATGAAATAGTCAAGGATAATTGGAGTGTGGATTATTATGGTACCAAGATGTTCATACTAGTTAATTGACTCAGAGCACTAAAACTTCACCTCAAGAAAATCCATCACAACAGATTTTCTAATGTTGAAAGGAGTGCTGATGTTGCTAGAGTGGCGCTGCGACAGATTCAGGAACAGTTAGTTATCTCTCCTCAGGATGCTAATCTTATCATTCTGTAAAGGATTGCATTGCAGGAGTTTACCAGACTAGAAAAGGTGCAATTAAGTTACCTGCAGCAGAAAGCGAAAGCGCATTGGATGGCGGAAGGTGATGCCAATACAGCTTACTTCCACAGCGTTTTAAGAGTTAGGAGGTCTAGGAACCATGTGACTCAGATTAAGGATATGAGGGGTACAGTCCATACAGACCCTGATGCGATTCAGGTGAGTTTCTTAGAGTTCTATATGAATCTCTTGGGGAATAATTCTCCGACAAGCAAGGTTTGCAAGCGGATTGTGCAGGAGGGACTGGTTTTCAACGAGGATCACCACTGTCAGCTCACGAAATCTGTGACCCGTGAAGAAATTAAAGAGGTTTTCTTCTCGATTCCTAACAATAAAGCACCCGGGCCGGATGGATACTCTACAAATTTTTTAAGGCAACGTGGGATACGGTTGGGGATGATGTGTGTGAGGCCGTGTTGGAGTTCTTCAGGAATGGTAAATTACTGAAACAAATTAATAATACTACCTTGACTCTCATCCCTAAAGTGATCAGACCTGATTCAATACAGCAATTCCGTCCGATTGCGTGTTGTAACATGGTCTACAAATGTATTTCGAATCTACTATGCAATAGGTTGGCCTTGGTTCTTCCCCACATTATTTCTAAAACCCAGGGCGGATTTATTCAGGGTCGAAATATCTTGGAGAACATATTAATTTGTCAGGATCTCATCAAGCTTTATGGACGGAAATCTGTATCCCCGCGGTGTATCTTCAAAATTAATTTACAAAAGGCGTATGACACCGTGGAATGGACTTTTCTCGAGCAAATGCTGATTGCGTTGGAGTTTCCTCCTCAGTTTAGGGATAGGGTCATGGAATATGTCTCATCTGCTTCTTTCTCGCTTAACCTGAATGGATGCTCCTTTGGTTTCTTTAAAGGGAAGAGAGGATTAAGATAGGGAGATCCATTATCCCCTTTACTCTTTACTATTTGTATGGAGTACCTTACCAGATTACTCAATCATACTACGAATAGTAGTGATTTAAGATTCCACCCTTTATGTGGTCCGACGAAGCTGAGCAGTCTAATGTTCGCAGATGACTTACTCTTATTTTGCAAAGGGGATATTAAGTCGATCATGATCATTCTCAGGACCTATGCCACATTCTCACAGGCTTCTGGTCTTAAAATGAGCCCGGGGAAATCGAATGTGTATTTTAATGGAGTCCGTGAGCAGATAAAGGAAGACGTGGTAGCTGTCTCAGGATGTGTGGAGGGTCAGCTGCCATTCAGGTAGTTAGGGGTCCCCATCAAACCATCTAAATTAAATGCCAATGATTGCAGGCCCCTTATTGATAATATAATGGAACGAATCAGAATGATTGGTGGAAAAAAATTGTCTTATGCTGGCCGTTTGGTTTTGATACAAGCTGTCCTTAAGACTTTGCACAACTACTGGGCCTCGATTTTTATGATTCCCTCAGGAGTAATGAAGAATATAGAGAATCTATGTCGGAATTTCTTGTGGGACGGTGGTACCGAGTACAAGAGAGCCCCTAAGGTTGCGTGGAAAAAAATTTGCAGGCCAATTAAAGAAGGAGGATTGGGGCTAAAGGATGATAGTCTATGGAACAAAGCGGCGTTGGGCAAAATGGTATGGTGGGTTTACTGTAACGCGGATACGTTATGGGTGAAATGGGTGCACCAAATTTATCTCAAAGGAAAAGATTGGCTTGCATATGAACATGGTACGGACTCAACGTGGACATGGAAGAAGATTTGTAAAGTTAAGGAAATTCTTAAGCCTGCATATATCGGTAATGAATGGCAGGATGTTGTGGGTAAGAGGTATTCCATCCGAAAAGACTATGAGTGGATTAGGAAAAAAGGAGAAGTCGTAAACTGGTGGAGCCTGATCTAGAATAAATGGACGACACCTAAACATCGAATGATATGCTGGATGGTTCAACATGGGGCGATATATACCAGAAACAGACTATGCAAGATGCAGCTGACCTCAGAAGTGGACTGTTACATCTGCGATAATGCTGTTGAATCTTTACTGCATATGTTTTGTGAATGTGAATACAGTAAACGGGTAATACAGTTGATTAATGTCTGGCTGGGCATGGATATCCCGTACACGGGAATGCAAGACTGGAGACTGAAGAGAAGAGGCTCGAAGCTGCGTAGGCATATACTGAATGTTGTACTAAACGCAGCAATGTACAGTATTTGGCTTGAGAGAAATAAAGCGAGGACCGAGGGTCTCATACATAGGCCGGACTATGTGGTTAATTGGATTAGACATGAGATGATTCAAAAAATTAAAAATTGTAATAGTAGTGATTTTACTACTAAAGATAGAAATTGGATCGACAAAATTGCTATGTAATGGTTGACCTACGGGTCAAATACACTTTGTAAACTTGATTCTTTAATTCAATTTTTACCATTTACCAAAAAAAAATAAAAAGAAATTCTCCAAACGGGTTTATACAAATCCGTAAATTACATGAATGTAGAAAGAGTAGGATCCACGCTACTCGCTAGCTCACACCCAAAACCCAACAGCAAATATATGTCATGTTATAAACATAACAGTCACATCAGTGGGGAGTAACTCGTACATTCTCACAGCCATATTATATCATATGGAATATAATAGTATTATTATATCAAAATATTTAAAAAGATAAAATATTAAAACGATATAATAAAAAATAAGTTTTCAGCGAAACTTAAAGCATTTGCCAACCTGCAAGTCAAAATCAAGCTCTTTTAATAATATTAAAAATTGGCGTTATGGATAGAATTAGTGTCGAAGCCTAGACTTTCACTAGGAGAATAATAAAAACTAGCTTCGAGAACTTAGTTCAAACAAATCAATCTTCGGTCTCTAACTAGGCTACTCAACCATAATAAGACGGCGACTTATAAATACGTGACCCTAGTTTAAGACAATGCACACCCCTCCTGGGATTACCTATCACTCAGTTCAACTTATGACGGTGACTTACTGCGAGACCTAAGCTTAAGGTCAAAATGTGCACAACTCCAGGGATACCTGTCACCCGGTTCAACAACTAATCACTACTACAAAATTGGTCATAGATATGACCTAATAGACATAGGTTAAAAGAAAAACCCACATCTATTTTTAATAGACATAGGTTATATAAAAAAAACCTATGTATATAAAAGAGAATATACATAGGACAAAATTAAAGCCCTTGTCTATGAATTATAGACATATGTCAAAGTAGAACATATGTCTATAATATATGAATAGAAGTAGGGCATAATAAAGCCCATGTATATTGATGTAATACTAAAAAACTAGTGACCCATATCTATTACTCCTATACTAGTAAATTAAATCCTAAAGCCTTCTTTCATTTTTTTTTCACGCAGCCATATCAATAATCCTACGCAGCTTCTTCAATCCATATTGATGTAAACGAAAAGGAGATGAAACGAAAATGAGATGATCAATCATCCTTCAATCCCTAATCCTTCGATCATCCTGATCATTCTTTAATCCCTTATACTTCGAATCTTCGATCATCAATCCCCCTAATCCTTCGATCATCCTGATCATCCTTCAATCCCCCTAATCCTTCGATCATCCTCCATCAATCCTTCGACACCTTCAGTAATCGTTTGCCACCAGTCGCTTCTTCAATCCATCAATCTTCTGGCAGTCTTCTTCAATTCCTTCAGTACTCCTCTGATCTGTATGTCGCTTCTATTATTAACTATTTCACGCATTTGTACTTTTTCCTGTAATTTTTGTTCGTGTTACTTCATCATCAGTCATTCTTGATGAAGATAATTTTGAACAACAAGTCTCGCTTGTGACGGCCATGAATTAACTGATATAGTAGTGTTTGTTTGATTCCCTGTGAGATTGCGCTTGGTTGAATCGAAACTAATTGTAAAATGTCGAAATTCAAAAATTAGATTTGGAATAATCAACAAATTCTATGTTAAATGTTGTCATTTTTCTTACATGAATCAATATACAGCTGCATTTTGTCTCTTATGGAGTTTGGATTGATTTTCATATGAGACGGTTCCGTATGAAATATGTATGTTTAAGGTTCCGTGTTATATCCTGCAGGGATAGATTTGCTCATATAAAGCTCTTAATTTGGTGAATTGTGATACTGGTGATTGTGTTTTTGTTTCGAGAATCAGAATTTACGCTTCTGGAAGCTCTTGCAGCAAGCAATTGAGTTATTGACATTGGTGATTCTCGGTCGAGCATATTGCTTGACCGCATTTGATATGTTGCCATGTCGGTGTACAAGTCGCAAATCATTAGTGGTCAGAAAGAGAAGTTTGTAAGGTATAATCATTCATCATTCATAGGTTATGCAGAATTTTCTTCGTGTCGCTAATAAATGTCGTATATTTGAAGCTTTGAGAGTAATTGTCGTGTATTTGAATTGTTTCGTAACCTATTGATTCTTGGATTCTCAAATGTCATTTTTTTGTTCCTAAGAATCCTTAGAAAAAAGCGTACGTCTTTGGTGTTTTTTACATAGGGAAAAGACCGTTTAGGTAATGTCGTTGTCGACTCTCAGCAAATTCTGGAATGCCATGAATGGATGAATTAATGGAACTGCTGCATTTTTTGTGATATCATCACAGACTTAATAACATGGACTCGTTCTCAGCTTCAACGGCCCCTTCCAATCGGTTTCCTTTCAGCATAGAGGGACTAAAACAATCTGTATACGGAGGACAAAGCCGAGCTAACTTTCTTCACTTTGGAAGTGTAGGATCAGAAGGCCTTAAAACATTCCAATTGTCGAGAAGGATGATTGTCTTGGTTTGGACTATAGCTTAGCTGCTACAACGACTTCCTTGCGTAATATGGTTGATGCTTTCTATATTATCCACATGGATTTTCAGTTCCTTACTGCTTCATTGCTCCATCTTCTCGGGTTTTTGGAAGAGGTGAACTTGTTATTGATACTGCTCAAATAGCTAAGCGTTACTTACGGCGTTATTTCATTATCGACTTTCTTGCTGTTCTTCCTCTGCCACAGGTACTCTCTAATCACAGTCTTATTCCTCTTAATCGACTTTCATTGCATTTCGCCATGTTCTTTCGAGATTGTTAATTGGCGATGCTAACTGAATACTTGTAGTTGGTTGCACTTCGCCCTGGTTGTCACTTGAATTATCTGACAGAAATCTTATGGCATAAAAAAACTTCACTTTTAGCATACAATCCTGTACTTGATTTTTATCAGTCATCAGTTAATTTTTATCTTCCTTCTTCAATCATCAGTCATCAGTAATAAAGATAATAATTACTTGATTGTCAATAATTGGCAATCACTTAATTATCGCCATTATAGATACAAGACGAATCTGTTATGTGCGATATATTGTTTGAATTATTTAAGTCGATTGTTTTATAGGAGATGAATTTGACAATTTCGGATAATAGTTCATGTTCGGTCGACGGAAAATCTTTTCAAGACTAAGTCTCTGACGTTATTGTTGCAGTTGTGGAATTCTGACGTACATCAACAGCAGCTAATTTACGCAGTTGTGTACATTGTAGATAGAAACTAATCTATCATTGTTTTTAGATCTCTTCAAGTAAACATGCAGTTTGGGGACATTGTCAATGACGAGTAATTAATATACTTCTGCCCTTTTGTTGACAGAAGCAAATAGAATGCTCTTTCAATAGATAGTTGTGTTAAATGTGTTAGAATACATTATTCTGTCACAATGTGCTTAATATGAATGGTTCACAGTATAATATGAGATGATACTGCCAACAATTCAAATTGATTGCCTCTCTGAGTATTAAATTACTTACCTTGCGCACCCGAATATCTTGATAGTTCTTTAATGGACATATTGACGGAATGTAACACCCCCATTTGTTCAGGAGGCTTAACAAGACATCCTAAACAAATACGAGTGTTACCATCTCAGTAAACAGAGGTAGCAGACATCATTACTCATACTAATAGAGTGTCCAAACGTACAACTTAATAATAGATTATAAAAATTCAGTCTTCAAACCAAACAATAAAAAGTATTCATGATGGTCTAATAAATAAGATGGAATATGAACGATCAGGGTTTATACTACTCTGTAGATTTCGCACTCTGCCCATCCCATAAAAAGCATTGCGAGTCAAAAGCACACTCCATCAATCACCTGAATACATCCCTGCTCCCCAAATGACCATAACCGTCAAGTGGATCATCACAAATACATCAGAAATACACACACAAGATCAGTTTACGATAACATTAAACAATATTAGTACAATCCATAACATCAATATCATCATTCTTATCATCATTATCGCGACCGCAGTCACGCCCCGTCAGTCCGAGTGTGCACACCCCTCCTAGGCTCTCCTAGGAGGAAACATTAGGGAAGGTCCCGAGATCAACCGGGCATAGCTAGTTCTAGCTAGATTCCCTCAATCGGTACACAACCGCAATCTCAATATCAAAATTATACCATTATATCATACAATATGCAAACATACAACGTAAACTGAGTAAGGATAACCTTACCTAATTAGCGGGTCACGATCACGTCGTTAGTATAATTCACCACGGAATTTCTACAAAGTCCAAACCTAATAAAATATTATATAAATCAATATCGGTCCTAACGTATATGATATATATATATATAACGAAAGCAACACCTAGTTAAATTAAGTTACAATAATTATGATACACCCTACAGAACATGATATTATTATTATTAACCTACACTAATCTACTAACAATTACACTCCAACATGAAAGCACACTATTAGGACTACTATAGTTTATTACTACCTAAACCCTCATCACCATTTCATTACTATAACTCCCACGTATAGCGCCATCATCCTCGCACAACAATACCATCAACACCCTCTGTAACTCGATAACGAGGACCATCATCACCTTCTGCAACAATACCACGTATTCCGGCTATACGTGTATAATAACGAGGACCGTACCCATATGACCACAATGGTATACCGACTCTCTCACCAATTCCTCCCACGTACAGCAGTCCGTAAGGGTCATAACAACGCGGATCGTACCCTACAACAATGTGTCCCACTGACACAACCCTATATCGATATTGCAAAATGACAAACGGCACCAAAACAACCAACCGAAGATAGTAATAACCATCGCGTTAACCCGACACAATTCCCGATAATCACCGTAACAAACAACAATGACTTACCGGCACCACAAAATTTAAAGAAAACAACAACAACAATACTCTCGACAAAGACAACTAACAACATTTCCGACACCAATATATCAATCTAATTATTCCATTAACATACTACGTAAACATAAAAGAGGGTTTGACATACTTAAGTGACGTGTAAGATCGAGTTCTAGCCTTACGATGTTCCGATCTGACTCCTAGGGCTCTCCTATTTCTTCTTCTTTGTGCGACGGTTTGTGTTGGTGTGTCGGTTTGTGTGTGTGTGAAGGTATGACGGTTTGCTTTCTTCTTTGTGTGTCATGATAAAGGAATAAATGATGTGTGATGTAAGAGTTTGGTAGGCGTTGTTTAAATAAGTATCAGATATGGCATAAGTGGGTCACACATCATCAATCTCACGCACGATATTAAATGGGCCCGGGTCAGCTTACTTGAATCGGGTTTTAAAACAAATGATGTATTACGTATTGACCGAAATATAAAATATAACTAAGGTTCCGGTTGACCTATACCGTCTTGACTCGATTTGACTCACTCTATAAACACGGGTATTACAATCTACCATCCTTATAAGGAACTTTGTCCCAAAGTTTGCTCCCTGACACAACACGTCAATGGATTACCAAGGAACTAACCTACTAATAATAAAGCAATAAAACTAAATTTTCTATACGATGAATGTTTAACTATAAATAGCATAAGTTAGGTTGTTACATCCTACCCTTCTTAAAGATAAGGTTACGTCCCCGTAACCGAAGTAATTACCCGATCGAAGAGATGAGGAAAACGTTTCTGCATCGATGCTTCTGTTTCCCAGGTTTTCTCCTCAACATTGTGATTAGACCACAAAACCTTGACAAGGGCTGTTTCTCCTCCCCTGGTTTTCCGAACTTCCCGATATAAAATTTCCTTGGGAACCTCCTCATAAGTAAGAGAATCATCTAACTGAATCGTCTCGAGTTCAATTATGTGAGACGGGTTACTCAAGTATTTCCTCAACTGGGAAACATGAAACACATTATGGACTTTATCAAGAGCTGGGGGAAGTGCTAACCGATATGCCACCTCCCCTATCCTATCCAGAATTTCATACGGCCCAATAAACTTTTGACACAACTTGCCCTTCTTCCCGAACCTGATAACCCCTCTCATAGGTGACACTTTCAGTAATACCTTATCACCCACAGTGAACTCAACCTCTCGGCGGTGGAGATCAGCATAACTCCTTTGACGATCCTGTGCTACTCGCATCTTCTGTCGGATTACATGTACCTCCTCGATCATCTCCTGAATCATGTGGGGATCTAGTACTACTGCGTCAGCCTTCTCGTCCCAACATACCGGGCTCCTACACTTCCTCCCATACAAAGCTTCAAAAGGTGCCATCTGGATGCTAGCTTGGTAGCTGTTGTTGTAAGAGAACTCAATCAAATCCAGCCGATCCTCCCACGAACCCCGAAATTCCAAGGCACAGGCCCGCAACATGTCTTCCAATGTCTGTATTGTTCCTTCTGTCTGACCGTCAGTCGCGGGGTGAAAGGTTGTACTCATCTTCAATTGTGTACCCAAGGATTCCTGCAGCTCCTGCCAAAATTTCGATATGAACCTCGAATCACGATCTAACTCAATGTCCTTAGGTACTCCATGTAATTTCAGAACATGCCTTCTATAAGCCATTGCTAGCTCAGCCTTACTCCACGTATCCTTCATTGGCACGAAGTGAGCCGACTTGGTGAGTCGATCTACTATCACCCAAATCATATTATTCCCCTTTGGGGTTCTCGGCAAACAGACAATGAAATCCATGGAAATGGAGTCCCACTTCCACTCAGGTACCTCTAAGGGTTGCAGCTTACCCTGTGGTCGTTTGTGTTCATTCTTGACCTTCTGACAAGTCAGGCATCTGGACCCAAACTCGGCCACCTCTCTCTTCATGTTCTCCCACCAGAATGTTTTCTTCAGATCCTTATACAACTTGTCCCCACCCGGATGTACCGAGTAAGGACTACAATGCGGCTCGGTCATGATTTTCCTCCTTAAATCTCCTCCTTCCGGCACCCACCACCTGTCATTGAACCTAAGGCTCCCGTCTGGGTGAATGGTGAGATTTGAGGGTTCACCTCTCTCAATACGGGCTCGCCACATTAGATACTTTTGATCCAAAAGCTGCTCTTCTCGTATTTCGGTGTACAACTCGGGTTGAATCACCAAGTCCGACATTGCTTCCTCTTTTCTTATCACATGAATCCCCATCTTTTGCACTTCATTCCTTAGCCTCAATCTAGACATATCCAAACTTAGAGAATGCACCTATTTCCTGCTTAGAGCATCGGCCACCACGTTTGCCTTTCCCTCGTGGTATAAAATCTCCATATCATAATCTCCAATTAACTCGATTCATTGCCTCTGCCGCATATTCAACTCCTTCTGTGTGTAGATGTACTTCAAACTCTTGTGGTCTGAAAACACCTTGAATGTTACCCCATACAGATAATGTCTCCATATTTTCAGAGCAAACACCACTGCCCCAAGTTCTAGGTCATGAGTTGGGTATTTCTCTTCGTAAGGCTTCAACTGACGTGAAGCATACGCAATGACTTTCCCATTCTGCATCAGTACACAACCCAACCCATTTTTCGATGCATCGGTGTACACCTCAAAATTTCCGCTCCCTTCGGGTAAGGCTAGGATTGGTGCTGTAGTCAGATGCTCCTTTATGGTTCGAAACGCCCTCTCACAGCTGTCATCCCACCTGTACCGAATCTCCTTTCTCATAAGGTTAGTCAATGGTCTTGCTATCTTTGAGAAGTCCTTTATGAACCTTCGATAGTACCCGACTAACCCTAAAAAACTTCGAATCTCTGCCACATTCTTTGGCGCCTGCCACTTTGAGACAACTTCGATCTTGCTCGGTTCTACAGATACCCCCTCTTTTGAAATCACGTGTCCCAAAAATGCGACCTTCTCCAACCAGAACTCACACTTTGATAACTTAGCGTACAACTGGTTGTCTCGGAGTAGTTGCAATACGATCCTTAGATGCTCTGCATGCTCTTCCTGGTTCCTTGAATAAACCAGGATATCATCAATAAACACCACCACGAACTTGTCCAAGTAGGGTCGAAAAACTCGGTTCATCAGATCCATGAAAACAGCAGGAGCATTTGTTAGACCAAATGGCATCACCGCAAATTCATAGTGGCCACACCGAGTTCTGAATGCGGTCTTGGGAATATCTTCGTTCTTGACCCTCAACTGGTGATAACCGGACCTCAAATCAATCTTTGAAAAGATACTAGCCCCACTCAGTTGATCGAATAAATCATCAATACGAGGCAAAGGGTACCGATTCTTCACAGTGACATTGTTCAGCTCCCTGTAATCGATGCACAGCCTCATGCTCCCATCCTTCTTCTGCACAAACAAAACAGGAGCACCCCACGGGGACACACTTGGTCTGATATACCCCTTGTCCCTCAATTCCTCCAACTGCTTCTTCAACACAATCAACTCCTTAGGCCCCATACGGTACGGTGACTTAAAGATAGGCCCCGTCCCTGGCTTCAACTCAACACTGAAATCAACCTCTCGCCTTGGTGGTAACCCCGGGATCTCCTCCGGAAATACATCTACAAACTCGTTCACTACAGGTATTGAATCGGAAGATAACTCCTCAGCCCGAGTATCACGTACATGGCACAAGAATAACGGGTTGCCCTTCTTTAGATGTCTCTTCAAGGTGATGGCTGCTATGATTTTCACAGTTGGCTTTACATCATACCCCCTATAAGATACTCTAATGCCCTTTGGACCTCTTAAGAACACTTTCCTAAGATTACAATCAATTTGGGCTCTAAACCGCCCCAACCAATCCATCCCCAGGATAATGTCAAAGTCATCTAAAGGAAACTCTATTAAATTAACTGGCAGGTCAACTCCCTCAACTATTAAAGACACATCTCGAAAGACCCTTGTACACCTAACTGACTTCCCCGAGGGTGTGATTACATCATTAACTATATTCTAAAATTCTACTAACCCTAGACTCGGTACATGGTTACAAGCTACAAATGAATGGGTTGCCCCGGAATCGAATAGAACAAAAGAAGGTTTCAAGTTAACGAGAAAGGTAGCCGTGATAACTTGCGTGTCCTCCTGAGCAGCTTGCTTCCCCATAGTAAAGAGTTTTCCAATATTCTTACTTCCTTCAGGCACCCCATTAACAGATGTAGTTGGTCCAGCGGCTGCAGCAGACTGGTTAGTGCTTCCCGACCCCTGATAGTAACTCCCTTGTTGCCGATTCCAGTTCCCTTGTGATCGGTTCCAGTTTCTCTGTTGTGGGTTCCCATTTCCGTGGTACCGATTCCTCTGGTTAACATTGCCTGAAGTTGTTGAAGGAGCGGAGTAAAAACCCCCTTGACTCAAACCCCCATTCTGCTTTGGGGCAAAACATTCATAGGCACGGTGTCCAGCTTTCCCACAATTGTAGCACGTGATGGGTCTTCCATTACAATCCTTACCGGCATGGTTGCGGTCACAGTGCTTACATTCATATACTCGAGGTTCATTCCTTCGTCCCTGACCAGACCATGTCCCCCCATAGCTGTTTCCCCCGAAGTATAGGGGCCGCACCATTCCCCGGTTCTGGTTTCCCCTCTTAGGTTCATTCTGGAGTGTGCCTTCAGATTCAGTTTTTCTCTTCTCCTTCTTTCGCTCTCCCAGCTCCTTGATTCGGTCAGCCACTCGTTCTGCGTGCCCGGCCCTCAAGTATACCTCTTTCACGTCAGTATTAAGTCCCATGGGTAGCCTTTCCAGGATTCTGATAGACAAGCCCCTCTCGAAGCGGGAAGCCAGTAGTTCAGCACTTAAATTGAGGTCAGCAGAATAAGTGGCCAGCTCCATAAACTTGTCGTAATAGTCCTCGACGATCATGTCGTCCGTCATGGTGAAACGATCAAATTCAGCTCTTTTTGCACTACGGATATGTTCCGGAAAGAACTCTGCCCTCAACTCCCCTTGGAGACTCTTCCATCCAAAGGTATACTCTCCATAATCTCCCTCCTCATGCTCTGCAATAAGGTTGACATAGTTAAGGAGCCACCATAAATCGGCCTTGCCACTCAAATAGAACGCAGCTTGATTCAGCTCCATATGCTCTGGGCATTTCACGGTCTAGAACACTTTCTTCATTTCTCTCACCCAGTTCTCTAGCCGCGACGGCCCACCTGTCCCGTCATATTTACTGGGACGAAGGCATGCTATCACAGCGCTGATGGTGGTCGCGTCTGTCGCTGATGGTTTCGGGGCGTGGATGTTTCTCAAAGCTTCCAAAAGTGCATCGTTGGTTGCCTTTAAGCACGCCATTTCCTGAGTACTTAGAGTGGCTGGGGTAGAACCGGTAGCTGCTTCCTTTGACATGATTACTTCAAAACAACAATAATATACACATGAGCCATAATTAAATGCTCATACATCATAACAATACATTACTATTAACGTTGTAATAACTCATATCATTGTAAACATCACACTTGTAGCTACTCGTAAAATTATGCAATTCAAAGGAGATTCATAAAATCACCGCGGACCCATCCTATTCTACCCTCTCTCAGTCTCACACATGGTTACCGGGTCTAAACCAAAAAGGGCCGGGGTTGGTATAAGGACGTCTCCTAAACTAGAGATTTTAAAGGGCTCCTAATGGCTTATTACCGGGTTCATTTTAATCTTCCTAAGTTCATTTATTCAGGCTCTAGAATCGATCGCTCTGATACCACTTTGTAACACCCCCATTTGTTCAAGAGACTTAACAAGACATCCTAAACAAATACGAGTGTTACCATCTCGGTAAACCGAGGTAGCAGACATCATTACTCACAATAATAGAGTCTCCAAACGTACAACTTAATAATAGATTATAAAATTGAGTCTTCAAACCAAATAATAAAAAGTATTCATGATGGTCTAATAAATAAGATGGAATATGAATGATCAGGGTCTATACTACTCTGTTGATTTCGCACTCTGTCCATCCCGTAAATAGCATCCCGAGTCAAAAGCACACTCCATCAATCACCTGAATACATCCCTGCTCCCCAAATGACCATAACCGTCAAGTGGATCATCACGGATACATCAGAAATACACACACAAGATCAGTTTACGATAACATTAGACAATATTAGTACAATCCCTATCATCAATATCATCATTCTTATCATCACTATCGCGACCGAAGTCACGTCCCGTCAGTCCGAGTGTGCACGCCCCTCCTAGGCTCTCCTAGGACGAACATTAGGGAAGGTCCCGAGATCAAACGGGCCTAGCTAGTCCTAGCTAGCTTCTCTCAATCGGTACACAACCGCAATCTCAATATCATCATTATACCATTATATCATACAATATGCAAACATACAACGTAAACTGAGTAAGGATAACCTTACCTAATTAGCAGGTCACGATCACGTCGTTAGTATAATTCACCACGGAATTTCTACGAAGTCCGAACCTAATAAAATATTATATAAATCAATATCGGTCCTAACGTATATGATATATATATATATATATATATAGTAGAGATCAAATAAGGTCACCATGTGTCAGTAAGTCTATTAAAGTTACAGAAGACATACGATAAAGTTGCATTTGTTTAAAATTGAAATTTAACTATAACATTCATCTCTTTTATCACTTCAAGTGATAAAGTGCAACTTTATCACTTCAAGTGATAAAGTGCAACTTTATCACTCATCTCGTGTAACTTTAAGCACTTTTTGTGTAACTTTTACACTGGAACTTATGACCTTAAAATAATTGTTGACCTTATTTGAACCTACCTCTCTCTCTCTCTACCTCACTATATATATATATATATAACGAAAGAAACACCTAGTTATATTAAGTTACAACAATTATGATACACCCTACAGAACATGATATTATTATTATTATTAACCTACAGTAATCTACAAACAATTACACTCCAACATGAAAGCACACTATTAGGACTACTATAGTTTATTACTACTTAAACCCTCATCACCATTTCATTACTATAACTCCCACGTATAACATCATCATCCTCGCACAACAATACCATCAACACCCTCTGTAACTCGATAACGAGGACCATCATCACCTTCTGCAACAATACCACGTATTCAGGCTATACGTGTATAATAATGAGGACCGTACCCATATGACCACAATGGTTTACCGACTCCCTCACCAATTCCTCCCACGTACAGTAGTCCGTAAGGGTCGTAACAACGCGGATCGTACCCTACAACAATGTGTCCCACTGACACAACCCTATATCGATATTGCAAAACGACAAACGGCAACGAAAACAACCAACCGACGATAGTAATAACCATCGCGTTAACCCGACACAATTCCCGATAATCACCATAACAAACAACAATGACTTACCGGCACCACAAAATTTAAAGACAACAGCAACAATACTCTCGACAAAGACAACTAACAACATTTCCGACACGGATATATCGATCTAATTATTCCATTAATATACTACGTAAACATAAAAGAGGGTTTGACATACCTAAGTGATGTGTAAGATCGAGTTCTAGCCTTACGATGTTCCGATCCGACTCTTAGGGCTCTCCTATTTCTTCTTCTTCGTGCGGCGGTTTGTGTTGGTGTATCGGTTTGTGTGTGTGTGAGGGTATGACGGTTTGCTTTCTTCTTTGTGTGTCGTGATAAAGGAATAAATGATGTGTGATGTAAGAGTTTGGTAGGCATTGTTTAAATAAGGATCAGATATGGCATAAGTGGGTCACACATCATCAATCTCACGCACGGTATTAAATGGGCCCGGGTCAGCTTACTTGACTCGGGTTTTAAAACAAATGATGTATTACGTATTGACCGAAATATAAAATATAACTGAGGTTCCGGTTCACCTATACCGTCTTGACTCGATTTGACTCACTCTATAAACACGGGTATTACACGGAAGGTGTTTGTCGTCTATCCTACCCATCAAATGATAACCTACGAACCTAACTGGGTACTACGGCAAGTCGGGTCGAATCCACAGGGACGGAGTGTCGGACTAAGGTGTGCTACGGTCTAAGACAAGGTTCAAGGCTTACTAAACTAGGGTGATGGCTAAGGTCGACTAAGGACTAGGCTAAACAAACAACTAATGACAAATAGAACCTGCAATAGAAGAGGCAAGAAAAACAAGGAATGATCATCTCAAGTCTCACAAGCATTTCATCAAACATGTAGAGTGCAAGGCAAATAGGAAACAACAAAAACAACAACTAGTACCACCCATTTCACCCTAATCATCCCTAATCACACCCAATCCCCCTACTAACCCTAGGGGAGAACTACTCACACATATCTAAACTAAAACTAACATTAACTAGAGAAACAAACACAAGAACAACCACATTCATTATGAAGAACAAACATGGATGAACAACAAACAATAAACAAAGATGCAAACTTTACTAACTATGAAAGATTAAGAGTAAAGGGAGAAGAAAGATTATACCAACAAGATGAATGGAAAAGATGCACAGTTGCATAAAAGAAAACCCAAATACATCCACCAAGGTTGTCAATCTTGATAGAATATTCAAGAATCCCAATAATGCAAGAGTAATCTTACTAGATTAAGGCTAAATGAAGAGTAATTAAGGAAAGATTAAACTAATCTACACTAATCTAAGCTAATCTAGCTTAAAGAATGTCTAGGGTTTCATAAGATGTTCTAAAAAAACAAGATGGGGATATATATAGGGCTACAAGAGTAAGGGAGGCAAAAAAAATGAAACACGGGCTGAACTGGGCCCATCTCGGCCGGGATGGGGGTGGTCCCGGTCGGGATCAGGGTGGTCCCGGTCGGGATGGTCATGGTCCCGACCGGGATGGCCCTTTAGTGGTTCGTCCTTCCTTTGCTTCTCATCCCGGTCGTTATGGATGTGATCCCGACCGAGATGGGTCTTGTAGGCTTCAAATATGGTCTCATAGGTCCCCACTTGCTCTCCCTAGGCTTCTAATCGATTCTCTGTGCTCGGGAATGGGTCCCAAGGGCTCGAGAATGAGTCACAAGGGCTCGAGATCGAGTCTAAGCCACCGAGTGATCGTCGTTTCTCTTCGTTGGCTCCAAATGTGTTGGAAACGAGTCGGAATCGTTCCATTTCTCCAAGATTGGTCATAGGAACCTAAAACAAACTAAAAAAAGCGTAAGTAGCCTTGAAAACTGCTCCAAAGAGCGATTTCACAAGAGAAACCGGGACCAAACACAAAGAATAAGCACTACAAAACACACTTATCAATTCCCCCACACTTAACCCTTACTCGCCCTCGAGTAAGCACGAACTAACTACTAAACTAATAAGAACTAAAATACTAGCCGAGTGGGTATTAGCGCACCCTACGCCCTTTCAACTCTCGCGAGAACACTTAGAGGAAAAGTGCTCCCTGCAAGGCAAGTAAGGTCTTGCGACAAAATTGTGGATACAACCGAACACGAAAACACACAAACAAGCAAACATACAAACAAACAAACAATCAGTTGCATCCAAGAAGAAATAAATACCGTTTCCCTCAAAAAAGTGGTGAAAGAAACACCGGTTAAGGACTCAAGGCAAGTGACAACGTTCCCAAGCTAATAACACAAATAAAAATGAACGAAACCCTAATAGTATTACAACAAAGCAATAAAAACGTTGGTAACTACCTAGGTCCTCCTAACCTTCTAAGAACGTACTACGGGACGATAGGCGGGATGGAAAAAGGATGAACCACGGAGTTAGTTGACACTGTAGGTAAGTGAAACCCCGCCCCCTTTAGCGATGAGCCAAGAGGATCGTCCCATGCTCAAAAATAGTTTAACTAGTCCAAGTAAAAAGGTGGATAATGGTTGCAAAATGAGGGAAGACCGACTATTACCGCTATCATCCTTCCTAGGGACTCGGTCCTTTGGTAGGCTCTTCACGATAACAGTCGGTAAAAGGCTTATTTTTTAGGGGTGAGAATTTTTTTGTGAGATGATTTTCTTTGGCATTTTTCTTTTGCATTTTGCTTTTGAGTTGCTGTGCCATTTCTTTTTCTTCTTTTGTATTTTGTTTTTGATTTGTTGTGCCTTTTCTTTTTCTTCTTTCTTTTCTTTCTTTCTTTTTTTTTCCTTTTTTTTCTCTCTTTTTGACTTGGGATGCCTTATTGATGAATCATGTATTGTAGGCAATTCTTGCAACCAAATAAGAAACTTTCAACAAATTGCAACTTATTTGTGGAAAATGTGTAGAAGGTAAGGAAATGGGTAAGTCGGGACGGCGCCTTCCCTTCAAATCCAAAAACAAAGGGGGAAACTTGGACTAAGAAAACAATTTCGAACATGGTCACCTAAGGGACGGGACTCGGCAACCAAGGCCTTTTCACTCCGTGGGTGGACAAAATGGTCAAAATGCAAATCCCGTAGTAAATTCCTAGTAGACTAGGTGGACTCAAGGTAAAAGACCAACGAAACTATTGATTTAAAGTCATTCTACTAGACTAAAGTCCAATACTCGATTCATATCACTAGAAAGGGAAAGTAAACACTTGCGCACTAGCCTCAAAACCGGGTTTTCGAAAACCTTTACCACACTAGACTCAAACTAAACAAGACAAAACACGGATGAAAGAAGAAGAGACAAACAAAACAAAACAACATAAAACAGACAAACACACAAAATAAACAATCACCACCCCGAAACATCCAAACAAGCCACCAATCAACCACGAACTCAAAAGGCTCCACCCGTGCAAACACCACCACAAAATCTCCTCCAAACACCGAAATGGGAAATGGAGAAAGATATAAGAGGGTATTACCGAATGATGAGAGCTTTCCGAGTCTCACGGCGATCAAGCAACCTACAAGGAAATGGGGAGGCAAAACACACACAACACAACAAAAATACGACACAAGGACACAAAAAGAAAACGACACAAAAGAAAATCTCTTTGGTTTTTATGAAAATTTTCAAATTTTTAGGGGTTTTTAAGATTTTTCAAAAAACTACGAAAATAAAATTAATCTAGGCTAAGATATCGCTCCCCCACACTTAAACCGAGCAATGTCCTCATGCTCGATCGGCAGTGTGTGGAAGACACTAAAAAGAAAAGGGAAAAGGGAAAATAAAACTAAAAATCAAAAAATAAAAGTGAAGAAAGGGTAGAGTGTGTCCGGCCGGGGTGTAATCAAGTCACCAAGGGCCGAGACAAGAAAAGATATGGATGGAGGAAGAAATAAAAAGAAGAAAATAAAAGTAAATGGGAGAGGCGGGCTAGGTGTAATCAAGTCACCTAGCCCGGGTTCCGCCTAAATCCGACTAAATTCTACCAAAAGAAAATAAAAATAAAGAAAAAGTGAAAAGACTTGTAAATTTGGATTTTTTTAAAGATTCTCGATGAAATCACGTCATCGAGAATCGGGAGCGATACTACCAAAGGCCCCGAGGGCTACCATGACACAACAATGATAAGGGGAAGGGGAACATACAAAGGGAGACAAGCAATAACAGACGGAAAAGAAAGGAGAGTCGCCTTAACAAACGGTTAGCACTCCATTAACTCCATCGTCTCAATGATCGATATCGGCACATTGCTTGTCTTCATCATTGTTATTCCTCTTCTTTCTCGATATGGTCGCATGGTTGAAGTATTAGGCTTGCATTGGTGTAAATGAGGTTGGATTTGAGGTGAAACTCGGTGCACAGTGAAGAGAAGTTAAGATGAAGATGTATATATTAGGTGTAAGGGTGAAATGATAGAGGCACGGGTGAGTAGGGAGGTTGGGAGGGGGTAAAAAGTGGTTGGGTGGGCTCAAATGACGAAGAGAAGGCAAAAGGGGACTACTGAAGACCGTCCCGGTTGGGAGCATGTCTTCCTTGTCTGGACCATGCCTTCCCGGTCGGGATGCTCACCCATCCCTAGTGGGATGGCTAGTCAGTAGCCTCTGATATCATGCAAAACTCATCCCGGTCGGGACCATGCCTTCCCGGTCGGGATGCTACCACAAACTCTCCATTCTTCTTGCTAGCTTCACCCACATGGCAACTAATACATCGGGATCTAGAATCCCGTCCCCAAAAGCTTATGAAAAGCTTAAAAACTGACTTCCTAGCCCAAGCTCCAAGCTTCTATCATCAACAACTCCTCTCAAAACCCCATCTTCACAAGCAACCTATCAAATAAACTCAATAAACACCATCAAAGATCCCTCCCTCACATCGCTCATCAAAATACAAAATTACAAGAATTCCACAAAACGCAAAAGAATAAGAAAGAGATATATACAATAAGACGGTTCTTTTGGAACTCCGTCAAACCAAGGGTGGTGGGTTCTTCATTCATTTTTCAACAATATGGTACACAACTCCATCGCCTTCAAGGGCTCGAAGCAACAAATCGAAGGCTCTCGAGAAATCTTCGATCAAGCTTGTGGAATACCAACCTACACTCCAAGGTTCTTCACAACCTTGCCTTGACGTTCCCGGGGCATCCCGATCTACTATGTTCAACGGCTTGAACTTGTACTTGCGATCCTTCGGTATATACCCAAACGTCCATCTATCTTCATGTGGCCCCAAGGGAGGCTCAACTTTGTTCTTACCAACCGACTAATCTTCAATCACATCACGTGGGCATTCATCCGCCCCAAGCTCGGAATCATCATCTTCAATTCCACACAAGTTGTTGTCTTTCAAGCTTTCACTCGACTCATTCCCTAGCTCTATGTCATTAAAGGCATGGATCATATTACGTGACTCTTCATATGTAGGCGAGGTGTTGCCTTGGAGGTCAAACACTATCATCTCGTCGCCTAGCTCAAAGGTGATTCTACCCTTCTCGACATCGATCATTGCACCGGCGGTATGTAAAAGTGGGCGCCCAAGGATAATGGGAGTGATAGCATCCTCCGGCATATCAAGCACAAGGAAGTCGACCGGAATGAAAAATTTCCCGATTCTTAGTGGCACATCCTCTAACATTCCTAATGGTCGATTAAGCGAACGATCGGCCATTTGGAGTGTAATGGAGGAACACTTGAGCTCTTTCATTCCAAGTCGCTCACAGATAGAATAAGGGAGAATGCTTACACTCGCCCCCAAATCACATATTGCCCTTTCAATCTTCAAGTTCCCTATGGTGCACGGGATTGAGAAACTACCCAGATCCTTCAACTTAAGAAGTGTAGAGCCTTGAATGAGCTCGCTCACCTCTCTTGTGAACGCTATGGTCTCTTCCTTGTCTAAGGATCTCTTCCTAGCCAAGACTTCTCTCATGAACTTTCCATAGGCCGGAACTTGGGTAATTAGCTCGGTGAAAGGGATGTTCACATCTAACTTCTTCACAATGTCCACAAACTTGTCAAATTGAACATCTGCCTTTGTCTTCAATTGTCTAGATGGGAATGGCAACTTGATGTTGATCTTATCAAGTTCATTTGGCTTGGACTTTTCATTTGAAACTTTCTTCTTTCCTTTGTCTTCTTTTGGGGGTGGGGGAAGCTTGTCATCATCCGGTTTTTCAATTTCCCACAAGACTTGCTCCTCAATGAGATTTCCCCAATTTTCATTGCCTTGATATGGAGATTCCACTTCTTTCGTGGCTTCTTGCTCATTAGGAAACAAAGGAGAATCATATGATGCACCGCTCCTCAAAGTGATAGCATTCACGGTCTAAAACTTCGATGGTACACCTTAAGGAGTTAGTTGACCTTTTTGTCTAGAAGAACTACCCGAAGAAACTTGAGCTAGTTGGGTTTCGAGCATCTTCACATGAGTATCTCTTGTCTTGTTTTCCATTTTAAGGTGAGCATAGAATTCTTGTTGGTTCTTTAGCATCTCCGGTTGCTTTTTTTGCAATTTTTTATTACTCCTTTGCATGTTCAACATCGCCTTTTGCATATCAAATTCTCGAGGCGTAGATTGTTGGTTGTGTGGAGTATTGGTGATGGCTAGGGAAATGCCATAATCATGACTTGGAGACCGGCTCCCTTTCTTGTTTTCTTGTTGAGTACTTTGGGACCCTTGTTGTTGTTGAAGGTTCCCTTGAACCCTTGAGAATTGCCTTGATTTAGGCGTTGAGAGTTACCATGATTGTGATTTTGGTAACCTTGGTTGTTGTTATGAAATCCTTGTGAGTGTTGGTTCCCTTGGAAACCACCTTGATGATTGAAGTTCCCTTGATTTTGGAACCTTTGATTGTTGTTGAAGGCACCTTGGTTATGTTGTTGGAAGTTGTTGAAAGGCCTTTGATTGCCTTGATAACCTTGGTAGCCTTGGTTGTCCCTTTAGGGAGGAGGAACATAGGGTAGACGGTATTGTTGTTGAGCTTGTTGTTGGGAAGCTTGGAACATATGAGGATTTGGCACATTTTGAGGCTTGTAAGGGAAGTATGGAACTCCTTGCTTGTACGCTTGAACAACATTCACTTGCTCAATGCTACCTCGACAATGTTGAGGCTCATGTCCAAATATTTCAAAAATATCACATATCCCATAATAAGATGTAGGAGGAACCACTCCCATAGCATTAACTTGATGAATTAAATGTTGGTGGGAGGAACTTGTGCTTTGAACTTGATTAAAGTGACCTTGAAGATTCTTATCAATGGCATCCATGTGGGTCTTCAATTGTGCTCCAAGATCGGCACTAAGTTGTGTGATGGCATCAATCTCGTGCCTTCCTCCTCTATTCGCCTTCCTAGGCCTACTATATTGGGAGTTGTGAACCGCCATTTCCTCAAATCTAGCCCATGTTTGATCATCATCGACCTTAGTAAACCTTCCATTGTAACCCATGTTGAGTATAGCCCAAGAATCTTCATATAAACCATTCCAAATTTGTTGTACAAGGAACCATTGGGACAACCCATGATGAGGGCAAGAACGGATCAAGGCCTTAAACCTTTCCCACGACTCATAAAGACTTTCTTCGTCACGTTGTTGAAACCCCGTGATTGAAGCTCTCAATAGATTAGTCTTTTCCGGTGGATAAAACTGTTGGTAGAATGCTAGAGCTAGCTTCTTCCATGTGTCTATACCAAGAGCCGCCTTGTCGAGACCTTTGAGCCATTGTTTTGCCTTGCCAATCAAAGAGAAAGGAAATAGTACCCACCGAATTTGGTCTTGGGTTATTCCCGCTTGAGAGATGGCATCGCAATAGTCCGAGAAGGTTTCCATGTGTTGATGAGGATCTTCTGTTGGTAACCCACTAAATTGACTTCTTTCAACCAATTGAATAAATTGCGTTTTAGCCACAAAATTCACGGCATATGCGGCCGTTAAAGCGGTTGGACCGGGTAAAACATCTTCCGTAAAAGTTGAATGAGAATAAAACTTAGGCATTATGCGTTAGATTGGTGATGAAGGTGTTGAACTTGTAGGGAGGAATTTGGACTTGCGGGAGATGAAGGAGATGATGTTGGTTGAGATGAAGTAGATATGGAGGTGTCGAAGGGGTTTAGGAAACTCTCTTCGGGTGCTTCAGTGGAGGGGAAGTTTAGATCAATCTCCGAGTTGTGCTCGAAATCTTGGCTTGTACCCGGTTGGGAACATCTCAATCTTTCAACCGTCCGTTGGCGAAGGTTTCGAAATAACCTTTCCGGCTCTGAGTTTTAGAGAAGAGGATGGTTACCACCTCTAGGCGTACACTGTAGACTACGAGAAAATGTGAGAAGTCTAGTGCTTTTGGAGCATTAGACAAAAGAGAAATAAACTCACACACACACAAAAACCAAGGGAAAACAAAGAAGAAGAAGAAGAAGAAGAAGAAGAAGATAAAGATGAGGACAAAACAACAAAATATGCACAATGGATAAAAGAAGACACAAAACGGTAACTAAGTCAAGCTAATGAGCAAACAAAGTCTAAACATGCACCGTCCCCAGCAACGGCGCCAAATTTGACGGAAGGTGTTTGTCGTCTATCCTACCGATCAAATAATAACCAACGAACCTAACTGGGTAGCTACGGCAAGTCGGGTCGAATCCACAGGGACGGGGTGTCGGACTAAGGTGTGCTACGGTCTAAGACTAGGTTCAAGGCTAAATAAACTAGGGTGATGGCTAAGGTCGACTAAGAACTAAGCTAAACAAACAACTAATGACAAAAAGAATTGAATTAAATCAATAAGAAGAAACTAGGGCTAGGTCGGGTTCAAGGATGCCAAGAAGATCAAAAGAAGGAAACAGGGGTTACTAGCATGCTTTCGTAGCCTAGGTTACGATCGGGCTCTCGCTACTTAAACGGCCTAGGGGCCATCCTCACCATGCTCTCACTACTAATGGTGGAACCAAACCTACCAACCAAACAAGAACATGCAAGAGAAGAGGCAAGAAAAACAAGGAATAATCATCTCAAGTCTCACAAGCATTTCATCAAACATGTAGAGTGCAAGGCAAATAGGAAACAACAAAAACAACAACTAGTACCACCCATCTCACCGTAATCATCCCTAATCACACCCAATCCCCCTACTAACCCTAGGGGAGAACTACTCACACATATCTAAACTAAAACTAACATTAACTAGAGAAACAAACACAAGAACAACCACATTCATTATGAAGAACAAATAAGGATGAACAACAAACAATAAACAAAGATGCATACTTTACTAACTATGAAACATTAAGAGTAAAGGGAGAAGAAAGATTATACCAACAAGATGAATGGATAATATGCACACTTGCATAGAAGAAAACCCAAATACATCCACCAAGGTTGTCAATCTTGATACAATCTTCAAGAATCCCAATAATGCAAGAGTAATCTAACTAGATTAAGGCTAAATGAAGAGTAATTAAGGAAAGATTAAACTAATCTACTCTAATCTAAGCTAATCTAGCCTAAAGAATGTTTAGGGTTTCATAAGATATTCTAACAATACAAGAGGGGGGTATATATAGTGTTATAAGAGTAAGGGAGGCGGAAAAATGAAACAAAGGCTGAACTGGGCCCATCTCGGTCGGGATGGTGGTGATCCCGGTCGGGATCTGGTTGGTCCCGGTCGGGATGGTCATGGTCCCGGCCGGGATGGCCCTCCAGTGGCTCGTCCTTTCTTTGCTTCTCATCCCGGTCGTGACGGATGTGATCCCGACCGGGATGGGTCTTGTAGGCTTCAAATATGGTCTCATAGGTCCCCACCTGCTCTGCCTAGGCTTCTCATCTATTCTTGGTGCTCGGGAATGGGTCCCAAGGGCTCGGGAATGAGTCACAAGGGCTCGGGATTGAGTCTAAGTCACCGAGTGATCGTCGCTTCTCTTCGTTGGCTCCAAATGTGTTGGAAACGAGTCGAAATCGTTCCATTTCTCCAAGATTGTTCATAGGAACCTAAAACAAACTAGAAGAAGTGTAAGTAGCCTCGAAAACCGCTCCAAAGAGCGATTTGACAAGAGAAACTGGGACCAAACACAAGGAATAAACACTACAAAATACACTTATCACATATATACAGTGATTTTGGTGTAGCATTTGGATCCTTAAATGGCGAAGAAGTAGGCGAAAAGAACAAAATAGAGAGGGTGAATAATTTGGTGCCTTCATTCCATGGTCTCATGACTCAAATTGTTATAAGCAGGCGAAGAGAACGACACTCAAGTCTCTAGATCTCACTTGTTATAGACTTTTGCTCTTCCATTCTGAAGAATTATATTCATCTCTGAAATTGTTTGCCGGAGTGGATATATGTTGGTCCCTTCTTCCATTTTAATGTACATTAATTTGCTGTTCTTGTTGCCCTGGGACAAGCTGTTGTATATTCGGAGGAGCACTCAAAGCCCCCTTCTAATGTACAACGTCCATTTGAAGAGGTGAGCTAATTTTGTTTGGATGAGATATTGGGTAATGCTACATGTTTCTTGCTGAAATTATCATGTAATGTAGATTTTTGCGCTTTTGCACAATTTTATCTGCTTACAGAGATTTATGCTTTAAGCAGATAAAGAAACAAATGGGCACACAGCTGTGCACAATCTTTTCCCTTGAATAATAAGAAGGCCGTTTCCAAGTGTCCTTTTTTTAATAACTAAACAAGGGATATTACAAGCTAATTTAGCCATTTTGATTAGTCCATCTTATCTTTTTGCCTCAAGTTGGACATTAGAATTTAAAAAATACAGTAAGGTATTAGCAAATTGACAAAACACACATTGAAACCTGCAATTTATTTATTCCACTGAGATTGCATTCAACTCTTAAGCTTTTTCAAATGCTAACAGATGATCCTGAGGATGAATATAATTCTTCCGAATGGAAGATTTGCCGTAGAAGTTTGTTTTCAGTTGGCTACATAGAACTCTTCCAAGTCTGACAATAAGAAGACTCGTCTTTCATTGTATATCCTAGTAGTTGTTTGATACGAGTATGTATGATCTACTAAATGATCCTTATCGATTTATATACACAGTAAAGCATATCAAATGAATAATCAACCTCTATTTTGAGCTGACTCTTGTTATTACATAATGTTGTCCATCTCTATCATAAATTCTTATTACTGAGCAGCCATTTGATTAGTTATTGTCTTGCTGCTAGAAACGCTCTTCAAAGGATGAAAGATAGTTGTGATCCCTGAAGAAACGATTGAATAGTTATGACTCTGCCATGCAAGGAATCTCTCTCGGATCCCTTCTTTACTCAACTGATACTCGAACATGCCACATGAAGAAATGTTGATGAATAGAAATAGAACCCTTCTTCTGACGTTCAAGATTTCAGGTTTGTATCTTCTACTCACGTCACCTTTAAATTTCCCGTCTTTTTTCGTGCTGTTGAAATATCGACTTCTCCTGACTGCAATTATCGTCGACTGATCTAATCATTTAGTTGAAATTTGTTCTTCTTTTAATCACATTTTAATCCAACTTCTGTTCCAAAAAAGTTACTTTAAATTAGATCTAAATTATCAAGAGCAGACTTTAAAATTGGATCATGTTTCATGTTCGTTATGTATTTGCCGGATTATAATGGAGATAGTCTATCAGTTCCCCAAGTGGCCTTGTTCTAAATATTGACTGTGTATATATAACCATCAATCCCCCTAATCCTTCGATCATCCTCCATCAATCCTTCGACTCCTTCAGTAATCGTTTGCCACCAGTCGCTTCTTCAATCCATCAATCTTCTGGCAATTTTCTTCAATTCCTTTAGTAATTGATCGCCTCCTCTGATCTGTATGTCGCTTCTATTATTAACTATTTCATGCTTTTGTACTTTTTCCTGTAATTTTTGTTCGTGTTACTTCATCATCAGTCATTCTTGATGAAGATAATTTTGAACAACAAGTCTCGCTTGTGACGACCATGAATTAACTGATATAGTAGTGTTTGTTTGATTGACTGTGAGATTGCGCTTGGTTGAATCGAAACTAATTGTAAAATGTCGAAATTCAAAAATTAGATTTGGTATAATCAACAAATTCTATGTTAAATGTTGTCATTTTTCTTACATGAATCAATATACAGCTGCATTTTGTCTCTTATGGAGTTTGGATTGATTTTCATATGAGACAGTTCCGTATGAAATATGTATGTTTAAGGTTCCGTGTTGTATCCTGCAGGGATAGATTTGCTCATATAAAGCTGTTGATTTGGTGAATTGTGATACTGGTGATTGTGTTTTTGTTTCGAGAATCAGAATTTACTCTTCTGGAAGCTCTTGCAGCAAGCAATTGAGTGATTGACATTGATGATTTTCAGTCGAGCATATTGCTTAACCGCGTTTGATATGTTGTCATGTCGGTGTACAAGTCGCAAATCATTGCTGGTCAGAAAGAGAAGTTTGTAAGGTATAATCATTCATCATTCATCGGTTCTGCAGAATTTTCTTCGTGTCGCTAATAAATGTCGTATATTTGAAGCTTTGAGAGTAATTGTCGTGAATTTGAATTGTTTCTTAACCTATTGATTCTTGGATTCTCAAATGTCGTTTTTTTGTTCCTTAGAATCTTTAGAAAAAAGCGTACGTCTTTGGTGTTTTTTACATAGGGGAAAGACCATTTAGGTAATGTCGTTGTCGACTCTCAGCAAATTCTGGAATGCCATGAATGGATGAATTAATGGAACTACTGCATTTTTTCTGATATCATAACAGACTTAATAACATGGACTCGTTCTCAGCTTCAACGGCCCCTTCCAATCGATTTCCTTTCAGCATAGAGGGACTAAAACAATCTGTATACGGAGGACAAAGCCGAGCTAACTCTCTTCACTTTGGAAGTGTAGGATCAGAAGGCCTTAAAACATTCCAATTGTCGAGAAGGATGATTGTCTTGGTTTGGACTATAGCTTAGCTGCTACAACGACTTCCTTAGGTAATATGGTTGATGCTTTCTATCTGACGGACGGGGATTTGTCGCGAATCCCGGTCGATCAAAGTAAAAACCAACTAATCCTAAACATGGGTTGTCAAGGGTAAGTCGGGTCGAATTCCACATGGACAGTCTAGCTAAATAAGAGTCTCGGTCTAGGTAAGGAATTAGTCAAAAGAGTAAATGTTTTGGGTCAAAGAGAAGTTCTAAACTAACGGGCAAAGCGAATCGAACAAACAAACAAACAAATGAAATAAATACGATAAAAAGGACTAGGGTCAAGGTCAATAAGGTAGTCTCAAGGGATTTATCGGAGTTCACAAACGAGTCGATTATGGTCGGTAATTGGGAAGATAAAGGATCTCTCTCGAGTCTCTATCTACCCGGGACGGTCCTAATAACGGGCTCTCACACTTATTACTAGGTCGATCCACCCCAAAGAAAGCTCGATAATATAATTCACCTATCGCGGCCAAGACAAGCGAATCATACAAAAAACGCAATCAATGGAGACTACAAACAATAATAGACAAGAAAATGAACCCACAACAAAACCCACAATGGAGACAAAACGAGTCTTCCCCGACCCTAGAAATTAACTACTCAAGCATGATTAAAAATAAAATAATTAAGTTACCCACTACTCTAAGTATAATAATAAACATGAATAACTCATAAAAAAGTAAACTTTAGACTAATTAAGCAATAAAAGAAGGTAAAACTCATAAACAAAAAAGATGAACAATAAAGAAAAGGGAGAGGAAATTGTACCAAACTTGAAGGAGAATTATAAAAATGGTGGAGAATGTAGTGTAAAAGACGATTAACCCAACTAATTAATTCAACTAATACTAACTAAATCAACTAGGAATAATGAAAATCTAAAATCCACCTAATGCTACTGCCTACTCTGCCTAATCTCCTCTTCACCTTGTGCTGCTGCATTGCTCCGTGTCCCCACTACTCTAAAACCCTCTACGGACCCCCCTTTTCTTTCTTTCTTTTTTCATCTAAACGGACCTCCTCTCTTGCTGCTACGTGTCCCCCAAAACCCAAAACCAAACAGCCCCAAGTTCTTTTTCTCTCCATAATGGGCCGGCCATTGGCGTTTTGGCCCGACTTTCACCTTGATTTCATTAACTGCTGCCTTGTAGCTCAATTTCGACCCATTAATTAATGGAGCTGAGTCTCACTTCCTTCTACAAACTTTTAGGTCTCGAACTTAGCTTTCCAACGAATCTTGAATCACTTAATTCTGATGTCGTATGAGTGAGATATCGTCATTTCAAGACAGTCCGATCAAGTAGGCCTTTGACTTTAATTTGTTTGACCCGCTTTGTTCTTTGACCCGATTTTGACTTGTTAACCCGTCTTTACTCGATCATTCTCCAGACGGTACCTACAAAAATACAAACGAGACAAAGCAGTACCAAATTCTCGAGAAATAACATTTATTAAGATAATTATTACTAAGACGATAATTAACACTTAATATCGTATAATAACCTATATTAAGCTATAATATCAATTAAGCACACAAAATCGACCCGAATAAGTAAATAAATGTGGGTAAAATAATGACTAAAATGACGTTTATCACTATCTTATCCACATGGCTTTTCAGTTCCTTACTGCTTCATTGCTCCATCTTCTCGGATTTTTGGAAGAGGTGAACTTGTTATTGATACTGCTCAAATAGCTAAGCGTTACTTGCGGCGTTATTTCATTATCGACTTTCTTGCTGTTCTTCCTCTGCCACAGGTACTCTCTAATCACAGTCTTATTCCTCTTAATCGACTTTCATTGCATTTCGCCATGTTCTTTCGAGATTGTTAATTGGCGATGCTAACTAAATACTTGTAGTTGGTTGCACTTCGCCCTGTTTAATTGTCACTTGAATTATCTGACAGAAATCTTATGGCATAAAAAAACTTCACTTAAAGCATAAAATCCTGTACTTGATTTTTATCGGTCATCAGTTAATTTTTATCTTCCTTCTTCAATCATCAGTCATCAGTAATAAAGATATTAATTACTTGATTGTCAATAATTGGCAATCATTTAATTATCGCCATTATAGATACAATACGAATCTATTATATGCTATATTTTGTTTGAATTATTTAAGTCGATTGTTTTATAGGAGATGAATTCGACAATTTCGGATAATAGATCATGTTCGGTCGACGGAAAATCTTTTCGAGACTTAGTCTCTGACGTTACTGTTGCAGTTGTGGAATTCTGACGTACATCAACAGCAACTAATTTACGCAGTTGTGTACATTGTAGATAGAAACTAATCTATCATGCTCTGATTGTTTTTAGATCTCTTCAAGTAAACATGCAATTTGGGGACATTGTCAATGACGAGTAATTAATATACTTCTGCCCTTCTGTTGACAGAAGCAAATAGAATGCTCTTTCAATAGATAGTTGTGTTAAATGTGTTAGAATACATTATTCTGTCACACTGTGCTTAATTTGAATGGTTCACAGTATAATATGAGATGATACTGCCAACAATTCAAATTGATTGCCTCTCTGAGTATTAAATTACTTACCTTGCGCACCCGAAGATCTTGATAGTTCTTTAATGGACATATTGACGAAATGTAACACCCTCATTTGTTCTGGAGACTTAACAAGACATCCTAAACAAATACGAGTGTTACCATCTTGGTAAACCGAGGTAGCAGACATCATTACTCACAATAATAGAGTGTCCAAACGTACAACTTAATAATAGATTATAAAAATTAAGTCTTCAAACCAAATAATAAAAAGTATTCATGATGGTCTAATAAATAAGATGGAATATGAACGATCAGGGTCTATACTACTCTGTTGATTTCGCACTCTGCCCATCCCGTAAATAGCATCTCGAGTCAAAAGCACACTCCATCAATCACCTGAATACATCCCTGCTCCCAAAATGACCATAACCGTCAAGTGGATCATCACAGATACATCAGAAATACACACACAAAATCAGTTTACGATAACATTAAACAATATTAGTACAATCCATATCATCAATATCATCGTTTTTATCATCACTATCGCGACCGCAGTCACGCCCCGTCAGTCCGAGTGTGCACACCCCTCCTAGGCTCTCCTAGGAGGAAACAGTAGGGAAGGTCCCGAGATCAACCAGGCCTAGCTAGTCCTAGCTAGTTTCTCTCAATCGGTACACAACCACAATCTCAATATCATAATTATACCATTATATCATACAATATGCACATATAAACCGTAAACTGAGTAAGGATAACCTTACCTAATTAGCAGGTCACGATCACGTCGTTAGTATAATTCACCACGGAATTTCTACAAAGTCCGAACCTAATAAAATATTATATAAATCAATATCGGTCCTAACGTATATGATATATATATATATATAACAAAAGCAACACCTAGTTAAATTAAGTTACAACAATTATGACACACCTTACAGAACCTGATATTATTATTATTAACCTACACTAATCTACTAACAATTACACTCCAACATGAAAGCACACTATTAGGACTACTATAGTTTATTACTACCTAAACCCTCATCACCATTTCATTACTATAACTCCCACGTATAGCGTCATCATCCTCGCACAACAATGCCATCAACACCCTCTGTAACTCGATAACGAGGACCATCATCACCTTCTGCAACAATACCACGTATTCCGGCTATACATGTATAATAACGAGGACCGTACCCATATGACCACAATGGTATACCGACTCCCTCACCAATTCCTCCCACGTACAGTAGTCCGTAAGGGTCGTAACAACGCGGATCGTACCCTACAACAATGTGTCCCACTCACACAACCCTATATCGATATTGCAAAATGACAAACGGCAACAAAAACAACCAACCGACGATAGTAATAACCGTCGCATTAACCCGACACAATTCCCGATAATCACTGTAACAAACAACAATGACTTACCGGCACCACAAAATTTAAAGACAACAGCAACAATACTCTCGACAAAGACAACTAACAACATTTCCGACACCGATATATCGATCTAATTATTCCATTAACATACTACGTAAACATAAAAGAGGGTTTGACATACCTAAGTGACGTGTAAGATCGAGTTCTAGCCTTACGATGTTCTGATCCGACTCCTAGGGCTCTCCTATTTCTTCTTCTTCGTGCGGGGGTTTGTGGTTGTGTATCGGTTTATGTGTGTGTGAGGGTATGACGGTTTGCTTTCTTCTTTGTGTGTCGTGATAAAGGAATAAATGATGTGTGATGTCAGAGTTTGGTAGGCGTTGTTTAAATAAGGATCAGATATAGCATAAGTGGGTCACACATCATCAATCTCACGCACAGTATTAAATGGACCCGGGTCAGCTTACTTGACTCGGATTTTAAAACAAATGATGTATTACGTATTGATCGAAATATAAAATATAACTAAGGTTCCGGTTGACCTATACCGTCTTGACTCGATTTGACTCACTCTATAAACACGGGTATTACACGGAAGGTGTTTGTCGTCTATCCTACCGATCAAATAATAACCTACGAACCTAACTGGATAGCTACGGAAAGTCGGGTCGAATCCAGAGGGACGGGGTGTCGGACTAAGGTGTGCTACGGTCTAAGACTAGGTTCAAGGCTAACTAAACTAGGGTGATGGCTAAGGTCGACTAAGGACTAAGATAAACAAACAACTAATGACAAAAAGAAGCAAATTAAATCAATAAGAAGAAACTAGGGCTAGGTCGGGTTCATGGATGCCAAGGAGATCAAAATAAGGAAACGGGGGTTACTAGCATGCTTTCGTAGCCTAGGTTACGATCGGGCTCTCGCTACTTAAACGGCCTAGGGGCCATCCTCACCACGCTCTCGCTACTAATGGGGAAACCAAACCTACCAACCAAACAAGAACATGCAAGAGAAGAGGCAAGAAAAACAAGGAATGACCATCTCAAGTCTCACAAGCATTTCATCAAACATGTAGAGTGCAAGGCAAATAGGAAACAACAAAAACAACAACTAGTACCACCCATCTCACCCTAATCATCCCTAATCACACCCAATCCCGCTACTAACCCTAGGGGAGAACTACTCACACATATCTAAACTAAAACTAACATTAACTAGAGAAACAAACACAAGAACAACCACATTCATTATGAAGAACAAATAAGGATGAACAACAAACAATAAACAAAGATGCAAACTTTACTAACAATGAATGATTAAGAGTAAAGGGAGAAGAAAGATTATACCAACAAGATGAATGAAAAAGATGCACACTTGCATAGAAGAAAACCCAAATACATCCACCAAGGTTGTCAATCTTGATAGAATCTTCAAGAATCCCAATAATCCAAGAATAATCTAACTAGATTAAGGCTAAATGAAGAGTAATTAAGGAAAGATTAAACTAATCTACACTAATCTAAGCTAATCTAGCCTAAAGAATGTCTAGGGTTTCATAAGATGTTCTAACAATACAAGATGGGGGTATATATAGGGTTACAAGAGTAAGGGATGCGGAAAAATGAAACACGGGCTGAACTACTGGGCCCATCCCGGACGGGATGGTGGTGGTCCCAGTCGGGATCAGGGTGGTCCCGGTCGGGATGGTCATGGTCCCGGCCGGGATGGCCCTCCAGTGATTCGTCCTTCCTTTGCTTCTCATCCCGGTCGTTATGGATGTGATCCCGACCGGGATGGGTCTTGTAGGCTTCAAATATGGTCTCATAAGTCCCCACTTGCTCTCCCTAGGCTTCTAATCGATTCTCGGTGCTCGGGAATGGGTCCCAAGGGCTCGGGAATGAGTCACAACGACTCGGGATCGAGTCTAAGTTACCTAAAACAAACTAGAAGAAGCGTAAGTAGCCTTGAAAACTGCTCCAAAGAGCGATTTCACATGAGAAACCGGGACCAAACACAAAGAATAAGCACTACAAAACACATTTATCAACTTCCCCACACTTAACCCTTACTCGCCCTCGAGTAAGCACGAACTAACTACTAAACTAATAAGAACTAAAAGACTAGCCGAGTGGGTATTAGCGCACCTTACGCCCTTTCAACTCTCGCGAGAACACTTAGAGGAAAAGTGCTCCTCGCAAGGCAAGTAAGGTCTTGCGACAAAACTGTGGATACAACCGAACACGAAAACACACAAACAAGCAAACATACAAACAAGCAAACATACAAACAAGCAAACAAACAAACAAACAATCAGTTGCATCCAAGAAGAAATAAATACCGCTTCCCTCAAAAAAGTGGTGAAAGAAACACCGGTTAAGGACTCAAGGCAAGTGACAACGTTCCCAAGCTAATAACACCAATCGAAATGAACGAAACCCTAATAGTATTACAACAAAGCAATAAAAACGTTGGTAACTACCTAGGTCCTCCTAACCTTCTAAGAACGTACTACGGGACGATAGGCGGGATGGAAAAAGGATGAACCACGGAGTTAGTTGACACTGTAGGTAAGTGAAACCCCGCCCCCTTTAGCGATGAGCCAAGAGGATCGTCCCATGCTCAAAAATAGTTTAACTAGTCCAAGTAAAAAGGTGGATAATGGTTGCAAAATGAGGGAAGACCGACTATTACCGCTATCATCCTTCCTAGGGACTCGGTCCTTTGGTAGGCTCTTCACGATAACAGTCGGTAAAAGGCTTATTTTTTAGGGGTGAGAATTTTTTTGTGAGATGATTTTCTTTGGCATTTTTCTCTTGCATTTTGCTTTTGAGTTGCTGTGCCATTTCTTTTTCTTCTTTTGTATTTTGTTTTCGATTTGTTGTGCCTTTTCTTTTTCTTCTTTCTTTTCTTTCTTTCTTTTTTTTTCCTTTTTTTTCTCTCTTTTTGACTTGGGTTGCCTTATTGATGAATCATGTATTGTAGGCAATTCTTGCAACCAAATAAGAAACTTTCAACAAATTGCAACTTATTTGTGGAAAATGTGTAGAAGGTAAGGAAATGGGTAAGTCGGGACGGCGCCTTCCCTTCAAATCCAAAAACAAAGGGGGAAACTTGGACTAAGAAAACAATTTCGAACATGGTCACCTAAGGGACGGGACTCGGCAACCAAGGCCTTTTCACTCCGTGGGTGGACAAAATGGTTAAAATGCAAATCCCGTAGTAAATTCCTAGTAGACTAGGTGGACTCAAGGTAAAAGACCAACGAAACTATTGATTTAAAGTCATTCTACTAGACTAAAGTCCAATACTCGATTCATATCACAAGAAAGGGAAAGTAAACACTTGCGCACTAGCCTCAAAACCGGGTTTTCGAAAACCTTTACCACACTAGACTCAAACTAAACAAGACAAAACACGGATGAAAGAAGAAGAGACAAACAAAACAAAACAACATAAAACAGACAAACACACAAAATAAACAATCACCACCCTGAAACATCCAAACAAGCCATCAATCAACCACGAACTCAAAAGGCTCCACCCGAGCAAACACCACCACATAATCTCCTCCAAACACCGAAATGGGAAATGGAGAAAGAGATAAGAGGGTATTACCGAATGATGAGAGCTTTCCGAGTCTCACGGCGATCAAGCAACCTACAAGGAAATGGGGAGGCAAAACACACACAACACAACAAAAATACGACACAAGGACACAAAAAGAAAACGATACAAAAGAAAATCTCTTTGGTTTTTATGAAAAGTTTCAAATTTTTAGGGGTTTTTAAGATTTTTCAAAAAACTACGAAAATAAAATTAATCTAGGCTAAGATATCGCTCCCCCACACTTAAACCGAGCAATGTCCTCATGCTCGATCGGCAGTGTGTGGAAGACACTAAAAAGAAAAGGGAAAAGGGAAAATAAAACTAAAAATCAAAAAATAAAAGTGAAGAAAGGGTAGAGTGTGTCCGGCCGGGGTGTAATCAAGTCACCAAGGGCCGAGACAAGAAAAGATATGGATGGAGGAAGAAATAAAAAGAAGAAAATAAAAGTAAATGGGAGAGGCGGGCTAGGTGTAATCAAGTCACCTAGCCCGGGTTCCGCCTAAATCCGACTAAATTCTACCAAAAGAAAACAAAAATAAAGAAAAAGTGAAAAGACTTGTAAATTTGGATTTTTTTAAAGATTCTCGATGAAATCACGTCATCGAGAATCGGGAGCGATACTACTAAAGGCCCCGAGGGCTACCATGACACAAAAATGATAAGGGGAAGGGGAACATACAAAGGGAGACAAGCAATAACAGACGGAAAAGAAAGGAGAGTCGCCTTAACAAACGGTTAGCACTCCATTAACTCCATCGTCTCAATGATCGATATCGGCACATTGCTTGTCTTCATCATTGTTATTCCTCTTCTTTCTCTATATGGTCGCATGGTTGAAGTACTAGGTTTGCATTGGTGTAAATGAGGTGGGATTTGAGGTGAAACTCGGTGCGCAGTGAAGAGAAGTTAAGATGAAGATATATATATTAGGTGTAAGGGTGAAATGATAGAAGCTCGGGTGAGTAGGGAGGTTGGGAGGGAGTAAAAAGTGGTTGGGTAGGCTCAAATGGCGAAGAGAAGGCAAAAGGGGACTACTGAAGACCGTCCCGGTTGGGAGCATGTCTTCCCTGTCTGGACCATGCCTTCCCGGTCGGGATGCTCACCCATCCCTAGTGGGATGGCTAGTCAGTAGCCTCTGATATCATGCAAAACTCATCCCGGTCGGGACCATGCCTTCCCGGTCGGGATGCTACCACAAACTCTCCATTCTTCTTGCTAGCTTCACCCACATGGCAACTAATACATCGGGATCTAGAATCCCGTCCCCAAAAGCTTATGAAAAGCTTAAAAACCGACTTCCTAGCCCAAGCTCCAAGCTTCTATCATCAACAACTCCTCTCAAAACCTCATCTTCACAAGCAACCTATCAAATAAACTCAATAAACACCATCGAAGATCCCTCCCTCACATCGCTCATCAAAATACAAAATTACAAGAATTCCACAAAACACAAAAGAATAAGAAAGAGATATATACAATAAGACAGTTCTTTTGGAACTCCGTCAAACCAAGGGTGGTGGGTTCTTCATTCATTTTTCAACAATATGGTACACAACTCCATCGCCTTCAAGGGCTCGAAGCAATAAATCGAAGGCTCTCGAGAAATCTTCGATCAATCTTGTGGAATACCAACCTACACTCCAAGGTTCTTCACAACCTTGCCTTGACGTTCCCGGGGCATCCCGATCTACTATGTTCAACGGCTTGAACCTGTACTTGCGATCCTTCGGTATATACCCAAACGTCCATATATCTTCATGTGGCCCCAAGGGAGGCTCAACTTTGTTCTTACCAACCGACTAATATTCAATCACATCACATGGGCACTCATCCGCCCCAAGCTCGGAATCATCATCTTCAATTCCACACAAGTTGTTGTCTTTCAAGCTTTCACTCGACTCATTCCCTAGTCTATGTCATTAAAGGCATGGATCATATTACATGACTTTTCATATGTAGGCGAGGTGTTGCCTTGGAGGTCAAACACTAGCATCTCGTCGCCTAGCTCAAAGGTGATTCTACCCTTCTCGACATCGATCATTGCACCGGCGGTATGTAAAAGTGGGCGCCCAAGGATAATGGGAGTGATAGCATCCTCCGGCATATCAAGCACAAGGAAGTCGACTGGAATGAAAAATTTCCCGATTCTTAGTGGCACATCCTCTAACATTCCTAATGGTCGATTAAGCGAACGATCGGCCATTTGGAGTGTAATGGAGGTACACTTGAGCTCTTTCATTCCAAGTCGCTCACAGATAGAATAAGGGAGAATGCTTACACTCTCCCCCAAATCACATATTGCCCTTTCAATCTTCAGGTTCCCTATGGTGCACGGGATTGAGAAACTACCCGGATCCTTCAACTTAAGAAGTGTAGAGCCTTGAATGAGCTCGCTCACCTCTCTTGTGAACGCTATGGTCTCTTCCTTGTCTAAGGATCTCTTCCTAGCCAAGACTTCTCTCATGAACTTTCCATAGGCCGGAACTTGGGTAATTAGCTCGGTGAAAGGGATGTTCACATCTAACTTCTTCACAATGTCCACAAACTTGTCAAATTGAACATCCGCCTTTGTCTTCAAATGTCTAGATGGGAATGGCAACTTGATGTTGATCTTATCAAGTTCATTTGGCTTGGACTTTTCATTTGAAACTTTCTTCTTTCCTTTGTCTTCTTTTGGGGGTGGGGGAAGCATGTCATCATCCGGTTTTTCAATTTCCCACAAGACTTGCTCCTCAATGAGATTTCCCCAATTTTCATTGCCTTGATATGGAGATTCCACTTCTTTCGTGGCTTCTTGCTCATTAGGAAACAAAGGAGAATCATATGATGCACCGCTCCTCAAAGTGATAGAATTCACGGTCTCAAACTTCGATGGTACACCTTGAGGAGTTAGTTGACCTTTTTGTCTAGAAGAACTACCCGAAGAAACTTGAGCTAGTTGGGTTTCGAGCATCTTCACATGAGTATCTCTTGCCTTGTTTTTCATTTGAAGGTGAGCATAGAATTCTTGTTGGTTCTTTAGCATCTCCCGTTGCCTTTTTTGCAATTTTTGATTACTCCTTTGCATGTCCAACATCGCCTTTTGCATATCAAATTCTCGAGGCGTAGATTGTTGGTTGTGTGGAGTATTGGTGATGGCTAGGGAAATGCCATAATCATGACTTGGAGACCGGCTCCCTTGCTTGTTTTCTTGTTGAGTACTTTGGGACCCTTGTTGTTGTTGAAGGTTCCCTTGGAACCCTTGAGAATTGCCTTGATTTAGGCGTTGAGAGTTACCATGATTGTGATTTTGGTAACCTTGGTTGTTGTTATGAAATCCTTGTGAGTGTTGGTTCCCTTGGAAACCACCTTGATGATTGAAGTTCCCTTGATTTTGGAACCTTTGATTGTTGTTGAAGGCACCTTGGTTATGTTGTTGGAAGTTGTTGAAAGGCCTTTGATTGCCTTGATAACCTTGGTAGCCTTGGTTGTCCCTTTAAGGAGGAGGAACATAGGGTAGACGGCATTGTTGTTGAGCTTGTTGTTGGGAAGCTTGGAATATATGAGGATTTGGCACATTTTGAGGCTTGTAAGGGAAGTATGGAACTCCTTGCTTGTACGCTTGAACAACATTCACTTGCTCAATGCTACCTCGACAATGTTGAGGCTCATGTCCAAATATTCCAAAAAATCTCACATATTCCATAATAAGATGTAGGAGGAACCACTCCCATAGCATTAACTTGATGAATTAAATGTTGGTGGGAAGAATTTGTGCTTTGAACTTGATTAAAGTGACCTTGAAGATTCTTATCAATGGCATCCATGTGGGTCTTCAATTGTGCTCCAAGATCGGCACTAAGTTGTGTGATGGCATCAATCTCGTGCCTTCCCCCTCTATTCGCCTTCCTAGGCCTACTATATTGGGAGTTGTGAACCGCCATTTCCTCAAATCTAGCCCATGTTTGATCATCATCGACCTTGGTAAACCTTCCATTGGAACCCATGTTGAGTATAACCCTAGAATATTCATATAAACCATTCCAAAATTGTTGTACAAGGAACCATTGGGACAACCCATTATGGGGGCAAGAACGGATCAAGGCCTTAAACCTTTCCCACGACTCATAAAAACTTTCTTCGTCACGTTGTTGAAACCCCGTGATTGAAGCTCTCAATAGATTAGTCTTTTCCGGTGGATAAAACTGTTGGTAGAATGCTAGAGCTAGCTTCTTCCATGTGTCTATACCAAGAGCCACCTTGTCGAGACCTTTGAGCCATTGTTTTGCCTTGCCAATCAAAGAGAAAGGAAATAGTACCCAGCGAATTTGGTCTTGGGTTATTCCCGTTTGAGAGATGGCATCGCAATAGTCCGAGAAGGTTTCCATGTGTTGATGAGGATCTGTTGGTAACCCACTAAATTGACTTCTTTAAACCAATTGAATAAATCGCGTTTTAGCCACAAAATTCACGGCATATGCGGCCGTTAAAGCGGTTGGACCGGGCAAAACATCTTCCGTAAAAGTTGAATGAGAATAAAACTTAGGCATTATGCGTTAGATTGGTGATGAAGGTGTTGAACTTGTAGGGAGGAATTTAGACTTGCGGGAGATGAAGGAGATGATGTTGCTTGAGATGAAGTAGATATGGAGGTGCCGAAGGGGTTTAGGAAACTCTCTTCGGGTGCTTCAGTGGAGGGGAAGTTTAGATCAATCTCCGAGTTGTGCTCAAAATCTTGGCTTGTACCCGGTTGGGAACCTCTCAATCTTTCAACCGTCCGTTGGCGAAGGTTTCGAAATAACCTTTCCGACTCTGAGTTTTAGAGAAGAGGATGGTTACCACCTCTAGGCGTACACTGTAGACTACGAGCAAATGTGAGAAGTCTAGTGCTTTTTGAGCATTAGACAAAAGAGAAATAAACTCACACACACAAAAACCAAGGGAAAACAAAGAAGAAGAATAAGAAGAAGAAGAAGATAAAGATGAGGACAAAACAACAAAATATGCACAATGGATAAAAGAAGACACAAAACGGTAACTAAGTCAAGCTAATGAGCAAACTAAGTCTAAACATGCACCGCCCCCGGCAACGGCGCCAAATTTGACGGAAGGTGTTTGTCGTCTATCCTACCGATCAAATAATAACCAACGAACCTAACTGGGTAGCTACGGCAAGTCGGGTCGAATCCACAGGGACGGGGTGTCGGACTAAGGTGTGCTACGGTCTAAGACTAGGTTCAAGGCTAAATAAACTAGGGTGATGGCTAAGGTCGACTAAGGACTAAGCTAAACAAACAACTAATGACAAAAAGAATTGAATTAAATTAATAAGAAGAAACTAGGGCTAGGTCGGGTTCAAGGATGTCAAGAAGATCAAAAGAAGGAAATGGGGGTTACTAGCATGCTTTCGTAGCCTAGGTTACGATCGGGCTCTCGCTACTTAAACGGCCTAGGGGCCATCCTCACCATGCTCTCACTACTAATGGTGGAACCAAACCTACCAACTAAACAAGAACATGCAAGAGCAGAGGCAAGAAAAACAACGAATAATCATCTCAAGTCTCACAAGCATTTCATCAAACATGTAGAGTGCAAGGCAAATAGGAAACAACAAAAACAACAACTAGTACCACTCATATCACAGTAATCATCCCTAATCACACCCAATCCCCCTACTAACCCTAGGGGAGAACTACTCACACATATCTAAACTAAAACTAACATTAACTAGAGAAACAAACACAAGAACAACCACATTCATTATGAAGAACAAATAAGGATGAACAATAAACAAAGATGCATACTTTACTAACTATGAAACATTAAGAGTAAAGGGAGAAGAAAGATTATACCAACAAGATGAATGGAAAATATGCACACTTGCATAGAAGAAAACCCAAATACATCCACCAAGGTTGTCAATCTTGATAGAATCTTCAAGAATCCCAATAATGCAAGAGTAATCTAACTAGATTAAGGCTAAGAAGAGTAATTAAGGAAAGATTAAACTAATCTAAGCTAATCTAGCCTAAAGAATGTCTAAGGTTTCATAAGATGTTCTAACAATACAAGATGGGGGTATATATAGGGTTACAAGAGTAAGGGAGGCGGAAAAATGAAACACGGGCTGAACTGGGCCCATCCCGGCCGGGATGGTGGTGGTCCCGGTCGGGATCAGGGTGGTCCCGGTCGGGATGGTCATGGTCCCGGCCGGGATGGCCCTCGAGTGGCTCGTCCTTCCTTTGCTTCTCATCCTGGTCGTTATGGATGGGATCCCGACCGGGATGGGTCTTTTAGGGTTCAAATATGGTCTCATAGGTCCCCACTTGCTCTCCCTAGGCTTCTCATCGATTCTCGGTGCACGGGAATGGGTCCCAAGGGCTCGGGAATGAGTCACAAGGGCTCGGGATCGAGTCTAAGCCACCGAGTAATCGTCGCTTCTCTTCGTTGGCTCCAAATGTGTTGGAAACGAATCGGAATAGTTCCATTTCTCCAAGATTGGTCATAAGAACCTAAAACAAACTAGAAGAAGCGTAAGTAGCCTTGAAAACCGCTCCAAAGAGCGATTTCACAAGAGAAACCGGAACCAAACACAAGGAATAAGCACTACAAAACACACTTATCAACTCTCCCACACTTAACCCTTACTCGCCCTCGAGTAAGCACGAACTAACTACTAAACTAATAAGAACTAAAATACTAGCCGAGTTGGTATTAGCGCACCCTACGTGCTTTCAAATCTCGCGAGAACACTTAGAGGAAAAGTGCTCCTCGCAAGGCAAGTAAGGTCTTGCGACAAAACTGTGGATACAACCGAACACGAAAACACACAAACAAGCAAACATACAAACAAACAAACAAACAATCAGTTGCATCCAAGAAGAAATAAATACCGCTTCCTTCAACAAAGCGGTGAAAGAAACACCGGTTAAGGACTCAAGGCAAGTGACAATGTTCCCAAGCTAATAACACAAATCGAAATGGACGAAATCCTAATAGTATGACAACAAAGCAATAAAAACGTTTGTAACTTACCTAGGTCCTCCTAACCTTCTAAGAACGTACTACGGGACGATAGGCGGGATGGAAAAAGGATGAACCACGGAGTTAGTTGACACTGTAGGTAAGTGAAACCCCGCCCCCTTTAGCGATAAGCCAAGAGAGTCGTCCCATGCTCAAAAATAGTCTAACTAGTCCAAGTAAAAAGGTGGATAATGGTTGCAAAATGAGGAAAGACCGACTATTACCGCTATCATCCTTCTTAGGAACTCGTTCTTTGGTAGGCTCTTCACGATAACAGTCGATAAAAGGCTTATTTTTGAGGGGTGAGAATTTTTTTGTGAGATAATTTTCTTTGGCATTTTTCTTTTGCATTTTGCTTTTGAGTTGCAATGCCATATCTTTGTCTTCTTTTGTATTTTGTTTTTGATTTGTTGTGCCTTTTCTTTTTCTTCTTTTTTTTCTTTCTTTCTATTATTTTCTTTTTTTTTCTCTCTTTTTGACTTGGGTTGCCTTTTTGATGAATCATGTATTGTAGGCAATTCTTGCAACCAAATAAGAAACTTTCAACAAATTGCAACTTATTTGTGGAAAATGTGTAGATGTAAGGGAAATGGGTAAGTCGGGACGGCGCCTTCCCTTCAAATCCAAAAAAAAAGGGGGAAACTTGGACTAAGAAAACAATTTCGAACATAAGGTCACCTAAGGGACGGGACTCGACAACCTAGGCCTTTTCACTCCGTGGGTGGACAAAATGGTCAAAATGCAAATCCCGTAGTAAATCCCCAGTAGACTAGGTGGACTCAAGGTAAAAGACCAACGAAACTATTGATTTAAAGTCATTCTACTAGACTAAAGTCCAATACTCGATTCATATCACTAGAAAGGGAAAGTAAACACTTGCGCACTAGCCTCAAAACCGGATTTTCGAAAACCTTTACCACACTAGACTCAAACTAAACAAGACAAAACACAGATGAAAGAAGAAGAGACAAACAAAACAAGACAACATAAAACAAGACAAACACACAAAATAAACAATCACCACCCTGAAACATCCAAACAAGCCACCAATCAACCACGAACTCAAAAGGCTCCACCCGAGCAAACACCACCACAAAATCTCCTCCAAACACCGAAATGGGAAATGGAGAAAGAGATAAGAGGATATTACCGAATGACGAGAGCATTCCGAGTCTCTCGGCGATCAAGCAACCTACAAGGAAATGGGGAGGCAAAACACACACAACACAACAAAAATACGACACAAGGACACAAAAAGAAAACGGCACAACAGAAAATCTCTTTGGTTTTTATGAAAATTTTCAAATTTTTAGGGATTTTTAAGATTTTTCGAAAAACTATGAAAATAAAATTAATCTAGGCTAAGATATCGCTCCCCCACACTTAAACAGAGCAATGTCCCCATGCTCGATCGGCAGTGTGTGGAAGACACTAAAAAGAAAAGGAAAAAGGGAAAATAAAACTAAAAATCAAAAAATAAAAGTGAAGAAAGGGTAGAGTGTGTCCGGTCGGGGTGTAATCAAGTCACCAAGGGCCGAGACAAGAAAAGATATGGGTGGGGGAAGAAATAAAAAGAAGAAAATAAAAGGAAATGGGAGGGGCGGGCTAGGTGTAATCAAGTCACCTAGCCCGGATTCCGCCTAAATCCGACTAAATTCTACCAAAAGAAAAGAAAAATAAATAAAAAGTGAAAAGACTTGTAAATTGGATTTTTTAAAAGATTCTCGATGCAATCACGTCATCAAGAATCGGGAGCGATACTACCAAAGGCCCCGAGGGCTACCATGACACAAAAATGATAAGGGGAAGGGGAACATACAAAGGGAGACAAGCAATAAAAGACGGAAAAGAAAGGAGAGTCGCCTTACCAAACGGTTAGCACTCCATTAACTCCATCGTCTCAATGATCGATATCGGCACATTGCTTGTCTTCATCATTGTTATTCCTCTTCTTTCTCGATATGGTCGCATGGTTGAAGTATTAGGCTTGCATTGGTGTAAATGAGGTGGGATTTGAGGTGAAACTCGGTGCGCAGTGAAGAGAAGTTAAGATGAAGATGTATATATTAGGTGTAAGGGTGAAATGATAGAGGCACAGGTGAGTAGGGAGGTTGGGAGGGGGTAAAAAGTGGTTGGGTGGGCTCAAATGACGAAGAGAAAGCAAAAGGGGGCTGCTGAAGACCGTTCCGGTCAGGAGCATGTCTTCCCCGTCTGGACCATGCCTTCCCGGTCGGGATGCTCACCCATCCCTAGTGGGATGGCTAGTCAGTAGCCTCTGATATCATGCAAAACTCATCCCGGTCAGGACCATGCCTTCCCGGTCGGGATGCTACCACAAACTCTCCATTCTTCTGGCTAGCTTCACCCACATGGCAACTAATACATCGGGATCTAGAATCGCGTCCCCAAAAGCTTATGAAAAGCTTAAAAACCGACTTCCTAGCCCAAGCTCCAAGCTTCTATCATCAACAACTCCTCTCAAAACCTCATCTTCACAAGCAACCTATCAAATAAACTCAATAAACACCATCGAAGATCCCTCCCTCACATCGCTCATCAAAATACAAAATTACAAGAATTCCACAAAACACAAAAGAATAAGAAAGAGATATATACAATAAGACGGTTCTTTTGGAACTCCGTCAAACCAAGGGTGGTGGGTTCTTCATTCATTTTTCAACAATATGGTACACAACTCCATCGCCTTCAAGGGCTCAAAGCAACAAATCGAAGGCTCTCGAGAAATCTTCGATCAAGTTTGTGGAATACCAACCTACACTCCAAGGTTCTTCACAACCTTGCCTTGACGTTCCCGGGGCATCCCGATCTACTATGTTCAACGGCTTGAACTTGTACTTGCGATCCTTCGGTATATACCCAAACGTCCATCTATCTTCATGTGGCCCCAAAGGAGGCTCAACTTTGTTCTTACCAACCGACTAATCTTCAATCACATCACATGGGCATTCATCCGCCCCATGCAAGCTCGGAATCATCATCTTCAATTCCACACAAGTTGTTGTCTTTCAAGATTTCACTCGACTCATTCCCTAGCTCTATGTCATTAAAGGCATGGATCATATTACATGACTCTTCATATGTAGGCGAGGTGTTGCCTTGGAGGTCAAACACTAGCTTCTCGTCGCCTAGCTCAAAGGTGATCCTACCCTTCTTGACATCGATCATTGCACCGGCGATATGTAAAAGTGGGCGCCCAAGGATAATTGGAGTGATAGCATCCTCCGGCATATCAAGTACAAGGAAGTCGACCGGAATGAAAAATTTCCCGATTCTTAGTGGCACGTCCTCTAACATTCCTAATGGTCGATTAAGCAAACGATCGGCCATTTGGAGTGTAATAGAGGTACTGATAAGTGTAGTTTGTAGTGCCTATTTTTGTAGTATTTTGGTCCCATTTCCTTGTGGAATCGCTCCTTGGGAGCGATTTATGGGCTACTTATGCTTCCTCTAGTTCGTTTCAGGTTCCCGAGACCTTTCATGAAGAGTTGGAGCGATTCCGACTCAATACATACACTTTTCGGAGCCAACGAAGCGGAGGAACGATGACTCGATGCTTCGGATCGACCCCGAGACCTCGGGACCCAATCCCGAGTCCCGAGACCCGATCCCGAGTCCCGAGAATCGATGAGAAGTTCATATGAAGCAAGGAGGAGCCAAAAGGGTCATATTGGAGGCCTACAAGACCCATCCCCGACGGGTATGCACCTCATCCCGTCGGGGATGAAGTGCGAGTTTGATGGAGCTACTGCAAGGCCGTCCCGGTCGGGACCAACCCGTCCCGGTCGGGATGGTGGGTCCGTCCTGGTCGGGATGGTCCGTCCCGGTCGGGATGGTCCGTCCCGGTCGGGATGGTCCGTCCCGGTCGGGACCAAGCACTGTTGCCCGCATTTCACTTTCTTTCTTCTCCCTTCCATTTGTAACCCTATAAATACCCCTCCTCTTGTAATCTTAGGGGATGTTCTTCACCTCTCCTTTAACCCTAGACTACTTTAGGTTAGATTAGATTAGATTAGTGTAGATTAGTCGGTAATTAGTGGTTAATCTTAGTTTAATGCTTGTAATTTGGGAATTCTTCAAGATCTTCACCAAGCTTGACAAACTTGGATGTTTGTTTTGGGTTTTTCTCATCTATGCAAGTTTCCTTCTTCCTTTCATCTTCTAGTATGGTATAATCTTCTTTTCCTCCCTTTTAATCTTTGTTCTTTAATCAAGTTTGAATCTTTATTATTGTTTGTTCTTGTTCTTGTTAGTTTGATAGAGTTTGTTTATGTATGTTTTGATGTTTGTGTTGTTTCCTCTTGTTTATGTTAGTTGTAGTTAGATTATGTTAGAGTAGTGTTCTTGCTAGGGTTAGTAGGGTGATTAGGGTGTTAATTGGGTGATTAAGGGTTTGTTGGAGATGTGGGTGGAAGATTTGGGTTTCCTCTTGGTTGATGCATATGACATGTTTGATGAAATGCTTGAATGACTAAGTAAGTTAGATTGCTTGTTTTTCTTGCCTTTCCCTTGTGGGTGTTAGTTTGTTATGGGTTCGGTTCCCTCATTAAGTTGCGAGATCCCGGTGAGGACGACCTCTAGGTCGGTCTAAGTTGCGACCGCCCGGATTCGATCTAGGCCATAGCGCGCTAGAACCCCGTTTGTCATGTGTGTTGCCAAAATGGGTTCCATGAGGAACCTCTAGGTCGGTCTAAGTTGCGACCGCCCGGACCGACCTAGATCACCCTACTACCTCCTTCACTCTAGCTCTTCCTTGACCATTCCGTTACCCCTTTGACCCCGACCTAATCCTAGCCCGTTTTCCTCGTCTGTTTTCTTGCTTTAGACCTAGCTTAGTCCTAGTCTCCCCCTCCTTAGATTAGCTCGTCTCGAACCTAGTCCTAGACCGTAGCATACTTTAGTCCGACCTCCCGTCCCTGTGGATTCGACCCGACTTACCCTAGCTACCCTAGTTAGGTTAGTTGGTTTTTATTTGGTGGCGGGATCCACGACAAATCCCTCCCATCAGGTACACTTGAGCTCTTTCATTCCAAGTCGCTCAGAAATAGAATAAGGGAGAATGCTTACACTCGCCCACAAATCACATAACGCCCTTTCAATCTTCAAGTTCCCTATGGTGCACGGGATTGAGAAACTACCCGGATCCTTCAACTTAAGAAGTGTAGAGCCTTGAATGAGCTCGCTCACCTCTCTTGTGAACGCTATGGTCTCTTCCTTGTCTAAGGATCTCTTCCTATCCAAGACTTCTCTCATGAAATTTCCATAGGCCGGTACTTTGTTAATTAGCTCGATGAAAGGGATGTTCACATCTAACTTCTTCACAATGTCCACGAACTTGTCAAATTGAACATCCGCCTTTGTCTTCAATTGTCTAGATGGGAATGGCAACTTGATGTTGATCTTATCAAGTTCATTTGGTTTGGACTTTTCTGTGGACACTTTCTTCTTTCCTTTGTCTTCTTTTGGAGATGGGGGAAGCTTGTCATCATCCGGTTTTTCAATTTCCCACAAGACTTGCTCCTCCATGAGATTTCCCCAATTTTCATTGCCTTGATATGGAGATTCCACTTCTTTCGTGGCTTCTTACTCATTAGGAAACAAGGAGAATCATATGATGCACCGCTCCTCAAAGTGATAGCATTCACGGTCTCAAACTTCGATAGTACACCTTGAGGAGGTAGTTGACCTTTTTGCCTAGAAGAACTACCCGAAGAAACTTGAGCTAGTTGGGTTTCGAGCATCTTCACATGAGTATCTCTTGCCTTGTTTTCCATTTGAAGGTGAGCATAGAATTCTTGTTGGTTCTTTAGCATCACCATTTGACTTTTTTTCAATTCTTGATTACTCCTTTGCATGTCCAACGTCGCCTTTTGCATATCAAATTCCAGAGGCGGAGATTGTTGGTTGTGTGGAGTATTGGTGATGGCTAGGGGAATGCCATAATCATGAATTGGAGACCGGCTCCTTTGCTTGTTTTCTTGTTGAGTACTTTGGGACCCTTGTTGTTGTTGAAGGTTCCCTTGGAACCCTTGAGAATTGCCTTGATTTAGGCCTTGAGAGTTACCATTATTGTGATTTTGGTAACCTTGGTTGCTGTTATGAAATCCTTGTGAGTGTTGGTTCCCTTGGAAACCACCTTGATGATTGAAGTTCCCTTGATTTTGGAACCCTTGATTGTTGTTGAAGGCACCTTGGTTATGTTGTTGGAAGTTTTTGAAAGGCCTTTGATTGCCTTGATAACCTTGGTAGCCTTGGTTGTCCCTTAAGGGAGAAGGAACATAGGGTAGACGGTATTGTTGTTGAGCTTGTTTTTGGGAAGCTTGGAACATATGAGGATTTGGCACATTTTGAGGCTTGTAAGGGAAGTATGGAACTCCTTGCTTGTACGCTTGAAAAGCATTCACTTGCTCAATGCTACCTCAACAATGTCGAGGCTCATGTCCAAATATTCCACAAATCTCACATATCCCATAATAAGATGTAGGAGGAACCACTCCCATAGCATTAAATTTATGAATTAAATGTTGGTGGGAAGAACTTGTGCTTTTGACCTTGACGATTCTTATCAATGGCATCCATGTGGGTCTTCAATTGTGCTCCAAGATCGGCACTAAGTTATGTGATGGCATCAATCTCGTGCCTTCCCCATCTATTCGCCTTCCTAGGCCTACTATATTGGGAGTTGTGAACCGTCATTTCCTCAATTCTAGCCCATGTTTGATCATCATCGACCTTGGTAAACCTTCCATTGGAACCCATGTTGAGTATAACCCTAGAATATTCATATAAACCATTCCAAAATTGTTGTACAAGGAACCATTGGGACAACCCATTATGGGGGCAAGAACGGATCAAGGCCTTAAACCTTTCCCACGACTCATAAAGACTTTCTTCGTCACGTTGTTGAAACCCCGTGATTGAAGCTCTCAATAGATTAGTCTTCTCCGGTGGATAAAACTGTTGGTAGAATGCTAGAGCTAGCTTCTTCCATGTGTCTATACCAAGAGCCGCCTTGTCGAGACCTTTGAGCCATTGTTTTGCCTTGCCAATCAAAGAGAAAGGAAATAGTACCCACCGAATTTGGTCTTGGGCTATTCCCGGTTGAGAGATGGCATCGCAATAGTCCGAGAAGGTTTCCATGTGTTGATGAGGATCTTCTGTTGGTAACCCACTAAATTGACTTCTTTCAACCAATTGAATAAATTGCGTATTAGCCACAAAATTCCCGGCATATGCGGCCGGTAAAGCGGTTGGACCGGGCAAAATGTCTTCCGTAAAAGTTGAATGAGAAGAAAACTTAGGCATTATGCGGTAGATTGGTGATGAAGGTGTTGAACTTGTATGGGAGGAATTTGGACTTGCGGGAGATGAAGGAGATGATGTTGCTTGAGATGAAGTAGAAATGGAGGTGCCGAAGGGGTTTAGGAAACTCTCTTCGGGTGCTTCAGTGGAGGGGAAGTTTTAGATCAATCTCCGAGTTGTGCTCGAAATCTCGGCTTGTACCCGGTTGGGAATCTCTCAATCTTGCAACCGTTCGTTGGCGAAGGTTTCGAAATAACCTTTCCGGCTCTGAGTTTTAGAGAAGAGGATGGTTACCACCTATAGGCATACACTGTAAACTACGAGCAAATGTGAGAAGTCTAGTGCTTTTTGAGCATTAGACAAAAGAGAAATAAACTCACACACACACAAAAACCAAGGGAAAACAAAGAAGAAGAAGAAGAAGAAGAAGAAGAAGAAGAAGAAGAAGAAGAAGATAAAAATTAGGACAAAACAACAAAATATGCACAATGGATAAAAGAAGACACAAAACGGTAACTAATTCAAGCTAATGAGCAAACTAAGTCTAAACATGCACCGTCCCCGGCAACGGCGCCAAATTTGACGGAAGGTGTTTGTCGTATATCCTACCAATCAAATAATAATCAACGAACCTAACTGGGTAGCTACGGCAAGTCGGGTCGAATCCATAGGAACGGGGTGTCAGACTAAGGTGTGCTGGTCTAAGACTAGGTTCAAGGCTAACTAAACTAGGGTGATGGCTAAGGTTGACTAAGGACTAAGCTAAACAAACAACTAATGACAAAAAGAAGCGAATTAAATCAATAAGAAGAAACTAGGGCTAAGTCGGGTTCATGGATGTCAAGGAGATCAAAAGAAGGAAATGGGGGTTACAAGCATGCTTTCGTAGCCTAGGTTACGATCGGGCTCTCGCTACTTAAACTGCCTAGGGGTCATCCTCACCACGCTCTCGCTACTAATGGGGGAATCAAACCTACCAACCAAACAAGAACATGCAAGAGAAGAGACAAGAAAAACAAGGAATGATCATCTCAAGTCTCACAAGCATTTCATCAAACATGTAGAGTGCAAGGCAAATAGAAAACAACAAAAACAACAACTAGTACCACCCATCTCACCCTAAGCATCGCTAATAACACCCAATCCTCCTACTAATCCTAGGGGAGAACTACTCACACATATCTAAACTAAAACTAAAACTAACTAGAGAAACAAACACAAGAACAACCACATTCATTATGAAGAACAAATAAGGATGAACAACAAACAATAAACAAAGATGAAAACTTTACTAACTATGAAAGATTAAGATTAAAGGGAGAAGAAATATTATACCAACAAGATGAATGGAAAAGATGCACACTTGCATAGAAGAAAACCCAAATACATCCACCAAGGTTGTCAATCTTGATAGAATCTTTAAGAATCCCAATAATGCAAGAGTAATCTAACTAGATTAAGGCTAAATGAAGAGTAATTAAGGAAAGATTAAACTTATCTACACTAATCTAAGCTAATCTAGCCTAAAGAATGTCTAGGCGGAAAAATTTTCTAACAATACAAGATGGGGGTATATATAGGGTTACAAGAGTAAGGGAGACGGAAAAATGAAACACGGGCTGAACTGGGCCCATCCCGGCCGGAATGGTGGTGGTCCCGGTCGGGATCAGGGTAGTCCCGGTCGGGACGGTCATGGTCCCGGCCGGGATGGCCCTCCAGTGGCTCCTCCTTCCTTTGCTTCTCATCCAGGTCGTTATGGATGTGATCCCGACCGGGATGGGTCTTGTAGGCTTCAAATAAGGTCTCATAGGTCCCCACTTGCTCTGCCTAGGCTTTTCATCGATTCTCGGTGCTCGGGAATGGGTCCTAAGGGCTCGGAAATGAGTCACAACGGCTCGGGATCGAGTCTAAGCCACCGAGTGATCGTCGCTTCTCTTCGTTGGCTCCAAATGTGTTGAAAACGAGTCGGAATCGTTCCATTTCTCCAAGATTGGTCATAGGAACCTAAAACAAACTAGAAGAAGCGTAAGTAGCCTTGAAAACCGCTCCAAAGAGCGATTTGACAAGAGAAACCGGGACCAAACACAAGGAATAAGCACTACAAAATACACTTATCACATATATATACAGTGATTCTGGCGTAGCATTTGGATCCTTAAATGGCGAAGAAGCAGGCGAAAAGAACAAAATCGAGAGGGTGAATAATTTGGTGCCTTCATTCCATGGTCTCATGACTCAAATTGTTATAAGCAGGCGAAGAGAACGACACTCTAGTCTCTAGATCTCACTTGTTATAGACTTTTGCTCTTCCATTCCGAAGAATTATATTCATCTCTGAAATTGTTTGCCGGAGTGGATATATGTTGGTCCCTTCTTCAATTCTAATGTACAATAATTTTCTGTTCTTGTTGCCCTGGGACAAGCTGTTGTATATTCGGAGGAGCACTCAAAGCCCCCTTCTAATGTACAATCTCCATTTGAAAAGGTGAGCTCATTTTGTTTGGATGAGATATTGGGTAATGCTACATGTTTCTTGCTGAAAGAATTATGTAATGTAGAATGCTGCGCTTGTGCACAATTTTATCTGCTTACAGAGATTTCTGCTTTAAGCAGATAAAGAAACAGATGGGCACACAGCTGTGCACAATCTTTTCCCTTGAATAATAAGAAGGCCGTTTCCAAGTGTCCTTTTTTTATAACTAAACAAGGGATATTATAAGCTAATTTAGCCATTTTGCTTAGTCAATCTTATCTTTTTGCCTCAACTTGGACATTAGAATTTAAAAAATACAGTAAGGTATTAGCAAATTGACAAAACACACATTGTAACCTGCAATTTATTTATTCCACTGAGATTGCATTCAACTCTTAAGCTTTTTCAAATGCTAACAGATGATCCTGAGGATGAATATAATTCTTCGAAATGGAAGATTTGTCGTAGAAGTTCGTTTTCAGTTGGCTACATAGAACTCTTCCAAGTCTGACAATGAGAAGACTCGTCTTTCATTGTATATCCTGGTAGTTGTTTGATACGAGTATGTATGATCTACTAAATGATCTTGATCGATTTATATACACAGTAAAGCATATCAAATGAATAATCAACCTCTATTTTGAGCTGACTCTTGTTATTACATAATGTTGTCCATCTCTATCATAAATTCTTATTACTGAGCAGCCATTTGATTAGTTATTGTCTTGCTGCTAGAAATGCTCTTCAAATGATGAAAGAGAGTTGTGATCCCTGAAGAAACGATTGAATAGTTATGACTCTGCCATGCAAGGAATCTCTCTCGGATCCCTTCTTTACTCAACTGATACTCGAACATGCCACATGAAGAAATGTTGATGAATAGAAATAGAACCCTTCTTCTGACGTTCAAGATTTCAGGTTTGTGTCATCTACTCATGTTACCTTTAAATTTCCCGTCTTTTTTCGTGCTGTTGAAATATCGACTTCTCCTGACTGCAATTATCGTCGACTGATCTGATCATTTAGTTGAAATTTGTTCTTCTTTTAATCACATTTTAATCCAACTTTTATTCCAAAAAAGTGACTTTAAATTAGATCTAAATCATCAAGAGCAGACTTTAAAATTGGATCATGTTTCATGTTCGTTATGTATTTGCCGGTTTATAATGGAGATAGTCTATCAATTCCCCAAGTGGCCTTGTTCTAAATATTGACTGTGTATATATAACCATCTTGGGTGTAGGCTTGAATATGTTTTCTGTTTAGGGCTGTGGTACAAAATTCATCCCAACTCCCAAGTGTACACTTTGAAGATCGAGAGACTTAACTGTTATAGCAGCCAATGGAGGATTTTTCAGCAATGTTCTAGGCATTGTGAATGATAAAATCCTTGAAAAGTTGTCGATTCGAATGTTTATTAGGCTTCTTGATCGGGTATCCAATTTAGATTTGTAGTTAAGTATCTCTATAGCGTGGAGATAATGTCTTGTGGATGTAATTAATTGTTTTGTTATTAATAAAATTTAGTTACCATTTATGTGAGAGTGGTGCGCCTATCTTTTTTTTCTTTTGTAATTTAGCAGTTCAATAGACATAGGGCGTACAAAATAACTCATATCTATACTATGACAATAAACATGGGGCAACAAATAACCCATGTCTATATTTATAAAATAGACATACGCCGAACAAAAAACCCATGTCTATTGTTTTTATAGACATGGGTTAATTCAGAAAACCTATGTCTAATATAACAATAGTCATGACCTATTAGAAAAATCTATGTCTATGTTGTAGATAGACATAGGTCGTACGACCTATGTCTAAGTATTTGACAATAGATGTCACTCAAATTAACATGGGCCGCAAAACCCATGTCTATTTGATGTTTTGTAGTAGTGAATGTATCGATTCCTGATACACTAGCGTTATAATTGATGGCAAAAACGTAAATCCCAGAATATATTACTCTAAACTCACACTTGTTCTTATTCCATAACTCCAAAACAAAACCATTATCGATATTGAGAATAAATAATCATCGTAAATAATATGAAAATAAAAGCAATAAGCATTTTATATAAAAGAGAAACTTTCTATAATTAGAAACTTACTAATTTTCGAAACTTACTTAAAATTGAAATAGGCTTATAGAAAATACGTAAGTTATTAAAATAAGTGAAATGTATAGAAATAGCGTTTCTAACGAAATTAACATTTTATTATTATCGTCGTTATCGTAACTTTAATATATTTCTGAATTCGTTACTAAAACTATAAATCAAATAGAATATGTCAAAGTATAGTACTCCCTCCATATCTATATGTTTGTCCACTTTGTTTAATATATGGGTGGGGTATTATATTGAAAGTGGACGAACATATAGATACGGAGGGAGTATTTTATAAATAATTAGGAAAAATCGAGTTAAAACGATAAATTTTAGAAAAAAAATGTCTTAAGAAAAATGATATCAAAATTAATTGAGTCAAGAAGGTTTTTTTTAAATGAGATGAGATTAACAAAGGTTTCAAATTATTTCTAACAAATCGCTTCTATTAATAAATAATACGAATTTTACTGAAAATAGTCAATCGGAAACAAATAAGAAATTATTAGTGAAAAAAGTCTCGACTAAAAAGTATTTCAAACAAAACAACTATCTTCTAGTTTATTAGTATAAATAAATCGTAAAACGAAAATTAATTTATTAAATGAGTATATAAATCTCGATTATTATATTTAAAGTACTATTTGAGTTAAAATTATAAATTAACGAAATATGACGAAAATATGAAATCGATATTATTTAGTTACTAATGTCACGATAACCAACAAAATATTATAATGATCATTAATAATAAAATTACTAACGATTTATAAAACAATATCGAAAGTTGTAATATATATATAGAGGATGGGAACGAAACAATGATACACGAACAAAATGTGGGACACGATTCGAAGGAAGGAAAATGACATATGAATGAAGAATAGAGGCATGATAAGCAGTCATAAGACGAGGACAAGTAGCAGCAACATCAACCAGGCATGAAAACAAAGAACTGTTGAAGCGGACAATGGCAACAATTAGGAACAACAGCACAGCATCGTAGCGAACGTTAACAGTAGGAACAAAACAGCAGCAGTAAGAGAGAACAAATGCAGCGTGATAGTGTTAAGGTAAATGAATCAGCAGCAGCAGAAATGAGGGGAAGAAAACAAGGAGGAGAATGAGGGAAAATGATAGAAATCGGAAAGTAAACACCAACAATTAATAAGCAGTCATAAGACAAGGACAAGTAGCAGCAACATCAACCAGGCATGAACACAAAGAACTGTTGAAGCGGACAATGGCAACAATTACGAACAACAGCACAGCATCGTAGCGAACGATAACAGTAGGAACAAAATAGTAGCAGTAAGGGACAACAAAAGCAGCGTGATAGTGTTAAGGTAAATGAATCAGCAGCAACAGAAATGAGGGGAAGAAAACAAGAAGGAGAATGAGGGAAAATGATAGAGATCGGAAAGTAAACACCAACAATTAATTACAACGAAAGACGCTCAATGATAGTAGTAACCAAAATGAAACAGAAACAGAAAATCGTCCAATCATTAATATCGAATGACAAAGAGGAGAAAGAAGACGACACAGCAGCAACAAGAGGAAACAAACCACAATACGAACGAAATTAAAGGAGTAGAGGAAGAATAGCAGAACGAGAACGAGCAGGAATAATATCAGCAGCGACAACATCGATAGCAACAGCAACGTACAACAACGAGGACAAAAAAAACGTGATAGCAGCAGCGACGCGACACAAAAGCAACAACAGTCGCACGAACAGCAACAAAGACGAAGAAGAAGAAGAAGAAGAAGAAGAAGAAGAAGAAGAAGAGGTGGAAGAAAGGGAGAAGCATACCTTCTTACTAACTCCGAGCAAGGGTGAAAGTAGCAGCAACCGCAACAAGAACGATGAGACAAACGCAGCAGCAGACAAGTAGCAGCAGAGGAAAACAGAGGGGTTGAAACCGGTGAGGATACGGACGATGAGGGTGAAGAAGAGATGGATGACCGAAGACGACGTAGCTCAAAAGGATGAAAGGAGAACGAAGAAACAGGGAGGGGGAAAGTATGGGAGGTGAAATGGTGAAATGGTGGAAACGTAAACAAAAATAAGGAAGAGGGGGGATGGATCAAGTGTGAAACGGTGGGATAAGAAAAGGAGAAAGGGAAATGGATCAAAGAATGAAATGAACACGTAAAAAGAAGAAATGGGGAAAAGGGGCTGAATCAGCTCAAATTAAAGTGGGTTAGAAATACCGAATAATTAAATGAGTTGGGTAGGAGACGAATTCCGTAACGATAAGTTGACTGACCCACGAAATCGAATTAAAATCGAGTCAATAAAATTATTAAATTATCGAGCCATCTAATAAAATGAGTAAATAAAGTATTCGAGACAAAGACGAAGTTTATAGAAATAAATAATTAGACGATAGAAATAGTATTTCTCGATAAATAATAAATCTTTGATAAAGTGAATTAAATTGATTTCTCGAGGAAAGGTACTAGATGTTTTGACAAAACTTAAAATAAATGAGCTTCTAGCCGAAAATAGAAATTCGAGCTTAAATATAAATAAATAAAAGTAATTTGGAATTTAAATCGCTGAAATAGACTTTCGATAAGAATTAAATTAAATGTATAAAATAAATCAAAACAGAAATAAAAATATATTTTAAATATAAGAATAATTTCCGAGACAAATAGAATTTTAGGAGTTTGAAACGATTAAACGATAAATTCATTTTATAATAATTTTAAGAATTACGAGTTAAATCGTAAACAAAATGAAAATACGAACATAACTTTAATTTATAAAATTAGGGGGGTTACAGGATCTCTTCCCCTTGGTGCCAAAAGCAAAGACAAACAATTCATCGGAACGGAGGGAGTATAATATTTATTTCTCATACTTTTGCAATCCACTTTTTTCTCATTTAATTAATATAATATTTCTATTTTTCTCATAATCTTTTTGTATGATTAAGTTACTATACACATGCTAGTTTACGAAGTTGGTTTTTTCTTTACGTTACTTTTTGAACGTAATTAACATGACTAATGATGTAATTAAGGACAATTATTAATAATTTCAATCTCGTTTTCAGCCCAAGAAACGATCATCACAAGTCAAACGCGGTAAAATGGATCAAATTGGTCGTTTCAAGATGTATCAAACACATCAATTTTGATTTCTGTAGACAAATTCACATACATTTCTCAACAAAATATATCTCACATTATCGTCAAAAATTCAGCATTCGAGCTGGGTTTTGACTATTCGATACAAACCTTGAATTAAAACAATGTATAATCACATTACCAATGAATTACACTGGGTTTTGACTAAAAAAGAATTGACCGAATGGTCAAAACTTTTTTCCCGTTGATTAGATCATTAATCCGTCTAATTAGGTTTAAAAATTTATGTAAAGGAATAAACCGACTCCATAAAATATCATCCCACGACCTATGGGGAGGCTAAATTATTATCCTAATCAGTTATAACCAAACAAATCGACCTAAACGCGAAACTAATTGGTAAATTAAAGAAATCGATGAAAAAAACTTACTTAATTGGATCAACAATGTCGGTTTACTGAGAAGCAGTTTTTATATTAAGTGAACGGTTTTTCATGATTTAGTGAATCATGTCCCGAAATCGTTAAAAGTTATCTAAATTGTTTCCTCGAAGACTGAAAATAGCAGGAAACTTAAAATTAGATTTATTAGGTAAAACAGTTAAAATTATTAATGATAGTTAAGAAGGGGTAAAACGGTAAAGTCACGTATAAAGTGCCGAGGGCCTAAATGACTAAATGAGTTGGGCCAAAAAGAAAGGAGAAGAAAACAGAAACTCGAAGGGAGTTTGTTAGGACCAAGATCCGTTATTTAATAATCACCAAAGAATTGTTTAATTAATATAAGCAGCTTGTATTAAATACATTAGCTTTTCCGATTTTGAGTTTTGCTGTAAACTTTTTGAGCTTTAGTGTAAAGTTGTCGAGTTAAATCACATAAATGTTTAAGCTCAAAAACTAACAACTCAACTCGGAAACTTGTAAAAGCTCAGTAAATATATACAAAAGTTCAATAACTTTGTCGTGGTTGTACAACCAAGTGTATAATACTATTTTCCATATTAATCAGCTTAACTTCTCCCTCAAATAGGAAGTGTTGTGATACTCTAGAAATGACAAAGCTTTGGTTGTTATGCATATTTGTCGAGACGTGTTTTAAATCGTTAATATCTTTCATTACGCATTAGTGAAAATTACTCAACGATTTTTTGATATTCTTACTCTACGTGTCAAGACAAATCAAATAAGATCTCACATGATAGTATTTTGTCCTATAGATTAGATAGAACTATTCTTTTGTTCTAGGAATAACGTCAAAATCTGTAACACATACATTGGGGTTGAAGTGAGGAGGTGAACAGAGTATATGGAAAATAGAAAGAAAATTTTACACAAATTTAGGGAGCAGTTGTGTATATAGGGAGAAATTGCTGGACGTATTTAAAAAGATGTGATCGGTTCATTCCATAACCACTAGCCGAAAACCATTTCCAAGCCAAACCCCGGAATATGACCAGTAGGGCAAAGCAAACCGTCGAAATAACTGAATGATAGCGGCCCCATATAAAAACTCCTTTGTGGTGCCGACTACCAACCCAAACAGAATGATGAATGTTCAAAAGAGCCTTAAATCAAATCACGTCAAAATGATTGAACATATCTTCATATCAATATCAATATCAATATGGGTATTATTAGTACTATTATTCTTTTTTTTAGAAAAAGAATAATTCATTAATAGATCGTCAAATGGCACCTACATTGAATACGTATAATCGCAAACAAATCTATTAAAAGCTAAAGAATACAATTTCTCTTATAAACTAGGTATCTCAAGACATGATTTGACAATTCGGCATGACCTCGTATCGCTATCTTCTTGCAACTTTTGATGAGGGGATCCTTCGTTTGATTCATAAGGGAAGAAAACTTATTAAACTTACGTTCTATTGGTTTCCAAGATCGTTGACAAATTACATGTATCCATTGAAGAGACCAACGAACCATCAACAAACTAATCTTGTCAATAAACATGAAACTAAGTCCTATACTAATGTAAAGGACCGAAACCTTGAAAATAATGAGGAAAACCTTGAAAAAAGGACGAAATTCTCATAAAAAGAGAGACATTTACTGAATAATAGATTGAATTTCATACTATGGATTGAAAATTGAACAATTTTTGGGACTTACCATCGATTAATTATCGATGGAAGCCCCGACGGAAGGAGGAATGTAGGTTTTTTTTTGAAGAGGCAAGAAAGAGATTTTAGGGTTTTTTTACTATGAATACTTAATTAGATATATTATTAGTACTATTATTAAAGCAGCCCATGTATACAAAGATATTGAGCACAGCTACCTCATCTGTTATCATCAAACTGTCTTTTTCTCTTTACTTTACTTTTCTTTTTCTTTTCTTTCCTTTTCTCTTCTTTTCTTTTTTTTGACCTTTACTTGCTGTTGCCTTTGTTGGGGGCAAAGGGGAGACACTCAATACAGTCTTAACACAAGTACAGCTAAGCTGTGTCCTTCAGGACTTCAATTTTTGATTGGAAAGCAATTAAGAAGGAACATTTAGTAAGAATAACTTCCTCATGGAAATTTGGACAAAAATGAGCGCCACTATTTTCATGGGCCACTATAATTTACATTATACGAGTAATTTTCTCGACGCCTAATCCCCTACTTATCTGTACATAGGGTTGATAGCTAATCAGCTTCCGTCCCTCTTAACCAAAACCGATTACAAATGAGATTTCGGCATCTTGGCTCCATCATTGTCAGCCACAATCTCATCTTCTCGAGACTTTCGCCAGTTCCAGTCTTGCACATTAGAGATTAGACTGAGGTAGGGCTGAGTAGTCAAAATCTTTGATATTTAAGAATTTCTGCTCATTTCCCTTGTTTTCTGCCTGCAAGATACCAATCCATCAATAAGATAATAACAATAATTATATGTATGTAGAGAATACTTTTGAAAGATACCAAGTTACTAACCAAGCTACTCCCTCATTTTCATTAACATCTTCTTCCTTTCCTTTTTGGATATATATTCTCTAAGATCTTCCTCTTTCCATTTTGATACAAAATATACATGCTAATATTAACCCAACTTTTACTCCACTCAAGTACAACCACATATTCTCCTTCCCTAAAATTTTGTGCCCAAAACCACCAAGAAGATCATAGTGAAATGAGGGAGTAGTCAGGAAAATTAAGAGACGTGATCCTCATGATTTGGGTTCGAATGCCATCAACATCATAACCACCTCAACAAAAAAAAGTGCTTTTGTCTATCCTGACATCTAACAGATTGTAACATGTATATCAGCGTCATCGGAAGACTTTTTTTTACGAGAATAGTGAGTTACCTCTTTGAAACCAGGATCTTCGAGCTGCCTGGCGAATATGACGCTCATTTCTCTCTAAAAGTTCATCGACTCTGTGTGATTGAGATAATAATGGTCCTGAAAACTCGAATTTCTCCTCTTGACTCTGTAATCCAACATAAAAAAAATAAGATAAATTCTAGATAAGACATAGAGTGCTCTGGTAAATTTAAACTAACCATGTGATTCCTTCTGGATGCCATCTCCTTTTGGTAAAGTGCTAAAGACAATTCCTGTGAATGATACTCATCTGACGTATCAAAAGAGTCTGGGCGATCAAACTTGCTCCATTGCCTTCTCACTGTATGCTTTAGAGTCTCATTATGATCATACCCTCTAGAAATGACACGGTCACGCTTCTTTATTTTGGAATCACTTCTATCATGAGATGTAAAGTAAGTCTCTAGGCCATTAAAGCTAAGCTTAGAACTAGATCTTCGGTGTGATCTAACACACGCGTTATCATCTCTTCGACTTTTTGCCCATGCAAAACCACTTGACCCTGGGACGGGAAGTGGGCCTGAATATGGAACCTCTCCTTGCGATGCATGCTTCACATGGGAAGGTTCTTCCCGACGATGAAATGATGGTTGTGGTGGGTCCCTTCCTCTTATATCTTTGTCAGGATGAAAGAGCGTTAAATCTCCATTGATTTTCGCCCTTTGAAAATCTAGTGGTGGCAATGGCAAACACTGCACAGGAAGCATTAATATCAATAAGATGTGTTAACCACATGTGTCAAATGACAGTGAGCTACATTTAGCTGGGAAGAGAACCTCAGGTGGAGCCAGTCGATTGGAGTCGTTTGATTTCTTAGAAGTTTTCCTTCCAGCTTCATGCCCTCGGCCTCTACAATTGGTTTTCTTCCTGCCAATGTGTCGGGAACCAAATAGCAACGCTCAATGGTAATTATATAAGCGCTTACCAATACACCAACACTACCCGGGTGGCTTACTAGCCTAAGCCCTTGTCCCACATCAAGAATAAGGAAGAAAAACGAAACTACAACGATATGGAGTCAATACCTTCTAGCATCGTCACGACCTTTTGCATCAATTTCTTTATTAGGTGGGTATTTTGGCAAAGTTGACGGATCACACGCAAAAGGCTTCGTAGTAAAATACTGAGAATGAAACAAATTGAGCAACAGTAAAAATTTGATTAACCCATCTCCACAGGCTGAACAATTTTGGATGAGGCGTTAGCTTTATCCAACTGCCGACTTGTCTGTTAAAATTCAGATAAGAAGTTTTAATACTCTACAATTAATATTAACCCAATCAATTCTGTACCTCGCAATAAAGTGCTGAAGAAGCATTGCCACGCTTGTATGGCTCAACCGAAAGCAAAGTTTCAATAAGGTCCACAGCTGTTCTTGGCAAATCTCTGCAAGTTTCCATAAGAGAACTTTCATAACGCTGCTGTGGCTTAAAAAGAGTGGCATGAGGAAGTTTTGATTTCTTCCAGTACTCGTCAGGAGGAGATCCACATAGCTTAAAGATTTTATGCAGCTGTTCAACCTATAGATTTAGTGAAACAATGTTCCTCAACTTTTGGCGGAACCAAAAAAGGCCTACATACTTATACAAGACAGTTCTAAAAAGTGGTTTGACGATAATATTTTTGTAATACTGCCGAATGTTTACAAATCCTAATTTATGGTAAATGTATAGGTGTCCTTGATGAGAAATCTTTCACCAAGATATTTCATACAAAAAATTATGCTGAGAAGTCGTGAAGACTAATTACCAAAGAATTTCTCCCGCCACGCCAAATTTATTATCCATTTGACCTTAATGTCAATCAATTTCCAAGTTGATTTTACAGAACTATTCTCATGTTATTTTAAAAAAAGTACTCCCTCTGTTCCAACAAATAGTATACATATGCTTTTTGCACAAGATTTTAGGTGGTGTGGGAAATGGATAATTTGATGTTGAACTTACTATTTTACACTTTGTCAACTTTTAATAGGGTTTGGGGGTTGGATGGGGTGGGGAGTAAGAAGGGTTATTTGGGTAATTTAATAATTAAATGAGTATACAAATAAGGAAATGTATACAATTGGTTGGAACGGACCTAAAAGGAATATGTATACTATTGGTTGGAACGGAGGGAATAGCTAATATACATTGTGAGATATAATACTCCCTCCAATTCATAGGAATTGCCCCATTATTTATTCATATATGAGTATATTTTATTCAAATGGGGCCATTCCAAAGAGTAGGAGGTAGTATCAATCATACTCAACCTCATTTGAACACTAAAGTCAAAATGGGACGAAATAAATGGAGTGGGGGGACTATTACATACAGAAAACTAGGAGCTTGACAAAGTAATCACCTCGGTTCTCCCTTGAAGAAGAGGCTTCCCTAGAAGAACTTCTGCAAATACACAACCAACACTCCATAGGTCGACAGATGGTCCATAATTTGTTGCCCCGAGCAACAGCTCAGGAGGCCGGTACCAAAGAGTTACAACACGACTAGTCAGTTGTTGTCGGTGTGATGTACTGCAGAAATTTGCCAAACCGAAATCTGCCACCTTCAGGATCCCTTCATTGTTTACCAGAAGATTTGACCCTTTAATGTCTCTATGCATTACACCTCGAGAGTGGCAGTGTTCAATCCCTGACAATAATTGTTTCATATAGCACTTGGCCTGCATAATTTAGAAGTCATGGGCACTTTGAACCCTAATTATTACTATGATTCAATCGATAAAGAAGAAATAGACAGCACTCCTAACAAGTAACAAAGAGAATACAACATTGAGCCACCTACTCCAGCATTGTTCTCTACTAAATGAAAGTCTGCGAAACATTTCAATGCCGTTCCACGATGGAGAGAGTAGTATATTTTTCCTAGAATCGGCATCAGTTGTACGATATACCCCAGTCAATTACCGAGTTAATTGGGTTGGACTCGCAAGTAAGATTGTCTCGTGTAAACTTTTCAGGCCTCACATAGCAACAAGAATGAATACACAAAGTCTTGGGAGAGACGGTCTCTCCATAAGTTATTGAGAGACGACTTGTGAGTACCATTTTATATATTATTCGTACCTATTTTATTATTATATGTATCTCTAAGTGACAATTTTGTTTTGTACCTATTTTTATAACAAGAGTATCCATTTTATATTTGTATACTCTTTTATGTTAAGCGTACCTATTTTTATTAGCTTTGGTACCATTATTAGTAATGGTCTCTCAATAAACTTAAGAAAGACCGTCTCTCAGTAGACCTCCTCGAATGAATAATGATAAATCAGGTACCTGCGACTCTGTAAATTTGATGTCAGGGCAAGAAACTAGGCCAGAAAGATCATGCTCCATGTACTCAAATACAAGGTATATGCTACATGATAGTTTGGATGCAACTATTCCTTCCAATTTTATAACATTAGGATGATCAAGCCTGCGCAGGATCAAAATCTCACGAGCCATAAACCTCACACTCTCAGGCTCAAAATTGTCAAAGCGAACTTTCTTTAGCGCGACTATCTTCCCTGATTCAAGGTCACGTGCCCGGAAAACACTGCTGTATGTTCCTTGACCAATCTACATCCAAAAAAAAAGTGAGAATATAGATAACGCGCAAAAATACTGGCTTCACATATGAGACCATTCATTAAAGACAGCATTAAAATCAAAATTCAAAATGTAATAAATTTCGATTAGGCAAAAACAAATTCAAGAAAAAGATCGAGACAAGATTCTAAATAAACCCCATCATATCTGACAAAATTCTGTAAGGATTCAGCCAAATTAAGAGAAATCCCCATCAGAATAACATGAGATGACAAATAATATTCCCAATCAAATTAACATAAAAATAAAATCCAATGTATTGTTTGTTACCCTAGTAAGAATACAGCCAAATTAAGCAAAAGCCAAACCTTATATATATATATATATATATATATATATATATATATATATATATATATATATATAGAGGTAGGTTCAAATAAGGTCACCATGTTTCAGTAAGTGTATATTAAAGTTACAGATGACATACGATAAAGTTGCATTTGTTTAAAATTGATATGTAACTATAACATTCAGCTCTTTTATCACTTCAAGTGATAAAGTGCAACTTTATCACTCATCTCGTGTAACTTTAAGCACTTTTTGTGTAACTTTAACACTGGAACTTATGACCTTAAAATAAATGTAGACCTTATTTGAACCTACCTCTATATATATATATATATATATATATATATATATATATATATATATATATATATATATATATTAACATAAGTCTCCTTTCTCCATGAAAACCCCAACATAATTCCAGAAACAGCATTACCATACACAGAATTAGAACATCCCCAGTGCATCACATGTTCACACTATTTAAAATCTAAAAATTATTCCCTCTCCTTTCAAATATTTTATTTACTCGAAACTAATAATGTCTCGCTCGAATCCCATGCATTTACTTTTTTTTTTTCCCCTTTCACGAAATGGAATAAATGTATGGAATTGGAGTGAGCGAGGGAGGGGTAACTACCCACCTTCTCTAATTTCTCAAAATTATCAACCCGGAGGGGTAACCACCCATGAATGGCTTCGGTGGCGACGGCGCTGAGCCACGCCGGCCATCCGGCGGCGATCTGCTCTCCTTCCACGTACTTCGTCAGGCTCCCAAGCCTCAAGCTCGATGACTCGGAGCTGACTCGGCCCGAGTCACCCCGGCTCGCCGGCGCCGTGACTGAGTCGCCACCCACCGAGTGGCTTTGATATTTCTTGGTGGGCGCCACATTATCCCGGAAAACGCCGGAGACGTCGAGTGCCGGGGTTACTGATACTCCACCCTTTGAACTCACGCACCCCATTTATTATTAATTACTGTATTTATTAAGTCAGTTATTGAATTTTATCAGGAAAATTGATAAATGTGTTTGGATTTAGTAATTCATTTGAGAATTTGGAGAAATTGAGGGCGACCTAGTGTTGATTGGAGAGTTCCCAGATCGTTGGATTTGTGAAATTTGGTAGAACTTGAACTTTTGGGAAAATATTGAAGTGGGTAAGTGAGTGTGTATATGGAGAGAGGCTTACCGCTTGAGTATATACTCTCAAGTGTCAACTAACCGAGTGGCTTGATCAAAATCTTATTTATGTTTGAACACTCGGTTTAACGCTTGGTTTTGCTTCCTTTTCAAACTTTTAGTACTGCTTCTGAATTTGTTTGTGGATTTAACTCGTTTGAAACCCGTGTAAATTGTACGGTGTCATTAAACACTTTATGATGGAGACAATGACTAAATAGCGAAAATTTTACATCGATCCGAACCGAAATTGTCGGACTGAAAATAAGTAATTCAAAAAAGTTACAAATTTTCTTTATTGAGGATGACATATATATGAAAATGTAAATCTATAATAAGAAATGACAAAAGTCATTACTTATGCGAGTATACAAATATGATTATAAATATTGGAAAACTTCTTGTGTGGACATGACATAGGTCTACCCCGACGCGGCCACGCACGGGTTTGGGTAGGCAAATGAATCTCGTGGTAAGATTGATCTCGGGTCGAAATTTAAATCGAAATAGGAGTCGCCACCGAACTTTATGGAAGTTCGGACCCGTTCGAACCCACTCTACACTTAGGCGTATCGTGCACAAAGCACAGCCCGCTTTAGTGCTAAAGCTTATGGGTTCGTCCTTTTGCATTACAATACCGACGTCGAGTTCTCGGGAATCGTGCATCAAATGACTCTCGTGTGCCAACGGTTTCGGACATCCGGAAACCATGGTTCAGAGTAAGGGGTGAGGATACGTGTTGGGAAGCCCACGAAGGACATCCAACCCGCTCTTAGCGGCCTCTAATAGGATATTGTTCGCTTTCGTGTACGCGCGTTAGTATGATGACTAAATGTTATGCAAACAGTGTTTTAGTTAAGCATGCGAATTATGTTCAAACTACCTCATTTTAATGCATTTAGTTCACGTCGAAGTAATTTAGCATGTGAGGTTCGTTTATAAAAAGGAAAATGACAAACAAACAAAAAATAAATAAAGTCGAAAACAAGTTACAAGTTACGCGGGCGGAAATACAACCCAGACAATACAAAACAACGAGCAAAATTATAATAAACGATATAGATAACGGTAATGCAAATAGATTAGATGATTAGAAGATGATACGATGCATGATTTTGAAAGAATGAACACGTGATAGACTTGACACGTGACGCCCGAAGTCTTAGAAAAAGATTTGTCGAGGCTCGTTATATGTAGGAGGCTTACGTAGTTATATCATGGAGGCCTCTCGATCGAGTCACGGGAGGGACTCGATTGAGTGCCCTTTGTAAAGACCTTCTGCCTCATTTTTGAGGGGTCAGTCGATCGAGTGAACCATGGCACTCAATCGAGTGTCCCTTATTCAAGCTGCCACTTGTTTTTCGAAAAGGTGGTAACTTTGAATTTATTGAATTGATGTTCGATTTCGTGTCAACGGGTTTCGTACTAATCTCGGAAATGGCATCAGACACGTTTAACTACGTGTTTCCGCGATCGCGTTATACCCTTAAGTTTTTAGGACGGCGCTCCTCGAAAGGGTGCCACCTATATTACAACTTGTAAAGGGGTTAAACGGACTTGAAACGGAAACCGTAATTAAACGTGCTCGATCCAAACGGTTTTTTATTAGATATACATATAGATACGCGGTATTAAAGTTAGTAACGAAATAAAAAAGAACGAAAATAAAAATGAAACGATAAAAAAATGTTAGCGTTAGCGATTAGTAATACTAATAATAAATAGTATATAGTTGTGTGTGTGTGTGTGTGTGTGTGTATAAAACGAGAGGGAGAAGAGAAGAAAAGAAAAAATGGGGTTTGATGACACCCTCAACCTACATGCTTAATTGGTCTCGGAAATGGACTCGTCTAGTAGCGGCGTGTGTGCGGGAGTATCGAGGATGTAGGGGAAGTTATGGTGTGTGTGTTGTTGTAGAGACGATTCTCAATTTTTGGGAGGTTTTAGTCTCGAGGTGTGTGTATATCGTGTTCTCAAAAATGGTGGGAGGATGTTTGCTTGTAAGGTCGAAAATGTGTGTAAGTGTGTAGGCTGCTTAAGGTTGAAAAATTTGAAAATGTGAAGAGCGGGGGGGGGGGGGGGGGGGGGGGGGGGGGGGGAGTATTTATAGAATATGTCCCCCGACCTAGGGTCACTCTATCGAGTGGCCCTAGATGCATTCGACCGAGTGGCTCTTAAAAAGGCGACTGTGGATTTTTTGAAGGTCCACTCGATCGAGTAGGCTAAGTGACTCGATCGAGTGGATCAGGCGGGTGAGTATATGTAGGAAGATTGAGATTTTCAAGCTTTGACTTTGACTTTGAATTTGATGGTTGTTTTGGGTTGTTTCTAGAAGCATTTTGCAAGATCGATTTTTGACTCAGACCGGGTTTTGGGTCGTAAAAAAACAGTTTTATTTCCGGTGTCGGTTTTGGCTCAAATTAGTCTCATTTTGTTGGAAACGATCCACTGGGCCTGAAGTTGAGGTCGGTTTTGTGAGATTTTTACTCCGCTAAGTGCCCATGTCGGATACTATTGATTTCGAGTCCGTATTCGAGCGTATTAAGTCACGTTTACGTCCAATCATCATTGAGTGTTTTGTCGGAAGCTGCTACAGACACTAGCAGGCAAAACACGGGTGTCTACATTTTGATACTCCACATTAGCATAGTGTCAGAAGTGCGATTATTGCTATAAAAAATAAGAATTTTCAATCCACTCTTGGTTGTGACCCTCGATAAAGCAACGTATAATTGACCATTTGTGAACACGGACTTGGGGAGATAAATAGTTTCAATTCCCTACAAATTGCACGGTCGCATTAAAGAACTCGTGACAAATTGATTGACAAAATAATGAATAGATTACATGATACAAACTGCAAGTACTGTGGTCAAAATAAGTAGTTAAAAAAATCAACAGTTGTTCTAGAAAGAGTACTTGAAAATGAAAAACTACGGAAATAAGAGCATCAGCAATAATAGTTTCGTAGTGAAAGTCCTTAAAAACGAACGTTCGTTTGTTGGTGTGTTGTTGTTTGCAGTTGTACGTTCATATGAGCATCAACATTAAAGAACTCGTGACGAATTGATTGACAAAATAACGAATATATTATGTTCGGGATAAAAATTCGCATCTTCAAAATAACGACTTGGTGTATTGCGATTGGACGATCGTGAAAGACGAAAGTCAAAAGTCAGAATTAGTGAAGATCGATGGGTCAATTGGGCTAAGGAATGCAAATAGGCCCGCTAAGAGGTACAATTCACGAACCAAGGAGTAAGTCAAGGAACAACTCCCTATCTTCAAGGAACTCCTGCTGAAAATTAGGAGCAGAATCTGGGGGACTCAGCAGCATAAACCCGAGGAGGAAAAATCTTTAAAAGGTGAACAACACTTGAAGAAAAAGATAGGTCGACATATCCCAAGCATATCACCACCAAAAGAAATCACGAAGAACCACATAACACTCCATAGCTTAATTATAGAGCATTTTAACGATAAATTATTAAACATAGCATTTTAACGATAAATCGTAATTTTGTCCAAAAATCAATACTATTAATTAAAGACTTCGATAAATAGTACAAAAATTACGTGAATAGCTAAAATACATTTTTGGACATTCTGTCCAGAAAAATAATTTTTCCAGAATCCTTAAACTCGGTTTTTAAAGGGTTTTCTCGTTAATTGTCTAATCTCGACAATAACGATTAATAAAAAATAGTAATTACAAAACGATTTAAGTATTAATATCCAAAAATTATTATTAAACTCAAAAAATCATGTTTTACCAGAAACTACTAACTTTCCCAGACTTCCAAAATTCCAGATTTAACAAATTCATTTAAAACCGTCTTTTAAAACCCGTTTCCACAATTAACGATTCTCTTAATAAAACTTGTCGTTCCTAATATTTTATTAAAGTAATAAAAATCATAAAAATAAATTTTTATCAAGAAACTATCAGGAACATTTTTTTCCAGAATCAAAACAAAAATCAGAAATTGGGAATTAAAATGACAAACACAGTTTTAACGATAAACGGCGATTTAAAGTGATTAATTAATTCACCCACTTAAAAATTCCGAAAAGTTATGAAATAAATCATAAAATTCTATTTCACCAGAAAGATTACCCACGTCAAACTTCAGATTAAAATAAAATGTTTAAGTGCTATAACTAAAAATCGGCTTTTAATCATTTTTGTCCGTAAACGGTAAAAATTCAATAATCGATATCAAAAATATCAGTAAAATACCAAATTATCAAAAATCATCAAAAATATCATTTTTAAAGAATATAATCATATATTAGAAGTTTAGGCCGAATATTACGATTTTACAAATTAATATAACAATTTAATCGTTAATCTCGTAAAAGCGATAAAAATAGCGAAACATGCAAATTTTTAACTTTTAAAAATTTTCTTGATTATATGACATACATATATTGTCAAAAATAAAATATAAAAATACACATGCAATCACACAATTAAAATCAAGTAATATCGAGTAACATCGACGTTACCTCTAATCCAAATCCGAGTCAATTATAAATTCGTCGGCTTCGGGATCATTCAAAAATCCTTCAACACACAAAAAACATGGTAGAAAAATACCATGAGAAAACTATGAAAATCAAGGCAAATAACAATAAAAAACAACATCGATTATTACATTAACGAAGAAAGGAAAGACGATTAATTTGGAGATGAAAATGAGACGATCAAGACTCGATTTGAGACAAAATTTGGCTAGAAAAGCTGCTGGAAAATCTCAGCCAAGAGAGCAAAAGGGAGGAAATGGTTCTTAATTTTTTGTAAAATGAATGATAAGAAAGTGGATGGTTTTCTAAAGTATAAATGATAAGTAAATTTTGATGAAAACTAGGCCATAATGCATGCACAAACTAGCCAAAATGAGAGAGGAAGGAAGTGTAAAGAGTTTGTGTTTAAGGCCAAAATAAATGGGTGAGAAAAATAAAATATCTAAAGCTTAAACATCATAAAATGAAATGTGTAAAAAAAGTGTAGTAAGAGTGTGACAAGGATTGTCACGGGCCAAAATGTGGGGAAAGGTTCCAAAATAATTAGAAGTTGATGAAAAGAAGATTCGTAAAATTATCAAAGGTATTTCAAAGCAATTCGAGTAAACCTCGCGTTGGAAAATAATTATTTATGAAACTTCGTTATAAAATCAGTAAAGGCTAAATTTTCATGAATAAAAATATTTCTTAGTTGGAAATATTATATAAATGTGTTTAGACATTTTTAGAAAAATAAATAACTTAAATCCGAACTTAAAACGTTAATTCGTAGAGAAATAAAATTTCTCGCGGAAAAATAAGTAGTTAACGATTAAAATCAAATGAATAGGTTTAAAAGAATTAAAATCTTTTAAAATAAAAATAAATATTATTTGACTAGAAAATAAAAATAAAGCTTGGAAAAATGATGAAATAGAAGGCCGAAACGTGATAGAGTTATGACAAAGTCATTGTTAGAAATAATTCAAAGACAATATGTTGACTATTGTTTCATAGTAAAGGTATCTCCCATTAAGTAGCATATTGACACCAATTTTCATGATGGTTATGAATATCATTATCTTCATAGTAATGACAATTCATTTTCTATCATAAAGTGACTTTGGATACCTTTTGAGGTTAGTCTCATATGACACTTATTATATAAGTATAAGAATGATAAGACATATGAGGATATACATCAAATGTCATCATCCAAATCTCTTTGATAAATTCTGAGTATACCATCGAGTTCCAACTCCTAATGGTTGAGTACACAACCTTTTAGGAGTGTTGTGTGACCTTGGGGGACGACGCCCATTCCGATTTGTACCGTAGTCGGGGCGATTTCGTTTCTCATTCAGTGGCCTTCATACCACGACACAACAACGTATATTTTCTAGTTATATATCGCCTCTATAGTGACCCTATATTTTCAACAATTGAGAAACGAAATTATGTCACTATTATTGTGGTTGTGTTCATCACTTGTCATTGGAATTGTTTCAATTGACTATCTTGTTTTGTTGGTAAGATTCATCTCGTTGAGGGTGAGACAACAGTTCAGTATTATGGCAATAACTCCGTCTCTAGACCTCCGATTGTGACGTGTAATATGGCGTTGGAAAGCTAAGAAGAAGGGCTCAACTCTTTAGTAGAAGTCGTGAGCTGATTCTGCCATCAACTCTTCGGAAAACGGCACACAATGTCGTGGTAGTATGCTGAATGTTTTTGAAGGTTTATGAGTGGATGATATCATCTTATTTTATTATCAATATTCATCCTTGAGAATGAGGTATGATATCTATGAGTTTAGTTCTTGTCTTTTTGTGATTCATGATGATAAAATAATTACGTTTGGTAGATGAGTATAATTTATCGTCATTGATTGGAAGATAAATTATCTGATAAGAGTAGGATGTTATGTTATTTCTGAACATATGTTGAATGTGTTAGTCTCAATATTTCATGATGAATGATGAATTTGCACACATGTTTGTATTAGTATACAACTAAAAGGTGAATGTTTTTCTGTGTTTATGGAGAATATTATATGCCTACGATCAAAATAATTAATGTGATTATTAGTGGAGTAATAATCAATTATTAATGATTGTTGTGCAAATTATGTTGTCTTGGAAGATGACCATGTGGAGATTATATGCTCTTATGAGTAATGAGAGCAATATTTGGATTTATTATATAGCTGTTATAAATTTATTCTATGCACTTAATATATATGATATTGAATATTATTCATTAATCAATTTAAGAACATTATGTATGTTTTGCTTGAGAAAATTGAATATGTATAATATATGTTGGGATTATATATTAGTGTGATTTTTCGTATCCTTATTAATGTTTTGAAAAGGCACGTGTGTACTTGTCTTGTAAATTATTTTGGATACATTGGGAAGAAGAATTTAACTTCACACTAGAGACGCATCAATGCTCACTTGAGTAAAATAAGCTATATGTGGGGGTTAAATAATTTATTTTTAATGACATGTGTAGACACCCACATTTTGACCGCCAGGTGTCTATAGCAGTTTCCAAAAAACACCCACTGATGATCAGACGTAAACATGACTTAATACACTCGATTTTGGACTCAGAATCAATAGTAGTTGGCACGAGCTTTTATCGGAGTGAAAATCTCACCAAACAGACTTCAAATTCAGGCCCAGTGGGTCGTTTCCAGTCAAATGAGACAAATTTGGGTCAAAACCAACACCAAGGGCAAAACCGTCTTTTAGCGACGGGGTCAAACCCCGGTCAAAGACATTTCCGAGACAGAAAATCTGTCACGCAACATTCGAGAATCCAATTCGAAGTCAGACACCTACAAAAAAATCAGCAATGAACAAGAGTTAAGCAACTAAAACTCTCCCAAAAGGACAAAACTCGATCTCTAAGGAGGTCTCCTACCCGGCTAGACCCACTCGATCGAGTGGACCAGCTCACTCGATCGAGTGGACTCATAAAATCAGCCAAAACCGGGTGTTTTCTTCCTTTACAAGCAACATTTTCCTATCCAAAGACGGAATCCTATTGCATCCAAGCCTACTATCTTTCCTATCCGAAACAGGAGTTTCTTCCCATCCAAGCCAGGAAACCTCCCCTATAAATACACCCCCCTTGCACACACAAAACATCAACATCCACAACAATTACAATCCCCAACATCTATATTCATAACATCAACAATTCACAACACAACAATTCCAATCCCGACATACACAAATTACAACCCGGAATTCCAGCAATACTAGGCATATTATATTCCGATCTTTCCTCTAAAAATCCTATAGAATTCCCGACCATTCACAGCCCCAAATTCTAGGCAATTTTAGGCAAACAGTATAAAAACCCGAGAGCAAAACTCGCCAAATCCCCTCCCTAACCATACACACGATAACTCACCTATATACATTTTAATGCTCTCGCGCCTAGGCCGCTACTACGAGTCTGTTTTCAAGATAATTCAGTATGTAGGTTGAGGGTGTTACAAATCCCGATCTCTCTCTTTCTTCTCTTCCTTCTTCTCGTCTTTTCCGTCGTCAAGCGTTGTTGTCGTCTTTTTTTATTTTTATCGTTTCTAATATCATTATTAATATTACTACTTGTAGACACCCGCATTTGGCTGCTAGGTGTCTATAACAGTTTTCGACAAACACCCGATGACGATCGGACGCAAACATGCTTTAACATACTCGAAAATGGGCTCGAAATCATTGGCATTTGGCTTGGGCCTTTTACGGAGTACAAATCTCACAAAACCAACCTCAAATTCAGGCCCAACGGGTCATTTCGAGTCAAATAAGACTAATTTGGGTCGAATCCGACACCAGGGGCAAAACCATCTTTTAGCGACCGAGTCAAAACCCGGTTAAAGATGTTTTCCGAGGCATAAAATCTGCCGTGTCATCTCGCCAATCCGGCTTGAACTCGAACACTACAAAAATCAGCTACAAAAAATATTAAACAATTCCGTTAAGGGTAGAATTCGATCTCCAATAGGAATCCTATCCGAACACCCGATCAAACACTCGACCGAGCATAAGGATACTCGGCCGAGCAGCCTTGTTTCAGCCGAATTCCGTGACTTCTCCACCAAGGAGCGGAGTTCTCGTTCCTCTTGACATCTTACATTAACTATCCAAAGCGGTAATTCTAATCTAACTACCTCTCCTAGCCAAGGTCGGGAACTCCCCCATAAATAGGCCCCTTGCACAACACAATAACAAACCTGATACATCTACAATACATTCAATCCCCGACATTCAAATATCCATACACAATTCATAAGAGTCAACACACCGATAATACAAACCCGAGACCCGAAGAAGCCGGCCACCTCGACCCGACACCCTACACGTCCCATACCACCATAACTCACCCATATTACCTCGACGCTTCCGTGTCTAAGCCACATTCCGACGAGCCCCGTTCTGAGTAAACAAAGCATGTAGGTTGAGGGTGTAAAATCAAACCCGCTTTCTCCTTTCTCTCTTCCCTTCTCTCGTCTTTTCCTTCGTCTTTGCGTCGTTGGTCGTCCGTTTTTTATTATGGGTCACCGTCGCATCTTTTTTTTTTTTTATATAATATCGATACTACAAACTATTTTTATACAAAACAACGTTCTTAAAATACGATATCGATTCTCTAGTCGAATATCGTATCAAAAAAGAACTAAATTAATCTCGTTGATGCTAAAAAGTTGTCCCTTGGTTTTAAATACAATACGACGATTTTAACGCGGAGAGAATCAACATTTTTTTAGTTCGATTTTCAAAGTAATTTACAAAACTTTTTTTACCTTTTCTAAAAAAAATCATTCCGAATATTTGATACCGATTTCATAATCGAATATCAAATATAACGAATATCGCAAAATTAAGTCGCGTATAAATTATGCTATATTTATACGCGATTTAATAAAACTATTGATTTTCTAAAAAAACGATCTTGAAAGCGGCTCGTCACGCGACCCGCACACATCCCGGGCGAGTCGCCTGACCCGCACGAGTCGCGCCCTTCCCGAGCGAGGCGCGCGAAAACGCGACACAAAAATTTCGTTTTGAAGTTTCGAATATCGTTTCTTTAACGAAACAGTGGGTTTTCTTGGCATATTCTGAAATTTTGATAAATATTTTCTCGACCTCGGTCAACATGTGTTTAATCCATCACGTGCCACAAAACTTTTCAAAATCATTCATTCATTGCATCTATATCTTTTATTCGATTTACAAGTCGTTACTAACTCGTTTGTTCATGTTTTTAGCGATTTCCTTTCATCTTTTGTTTTGTTTTATTATACTAAAACAAACTTCGCATGCTAAAACAACTTTGACGTAAAATTAGATGCATTAAATCGACTTAGCAACCCATTCAATTATTCACATGCTTAGGGAAAACAATGTTTGCATATCATTCATCGCATTACTAACGCGCGTATTAAAACATCAAACGATATCTTAGTAGAGGCCGCTAATGTGCGGGCGGGGTTGGGTGTTCTTTGTGAACTTCCCAACACGTACCCTCACCCCCTACTCAGAACCATGGTTTCCGGATGTCCGAATCCATTGGCACACGAGAGTTATTCAATACACGGTATCCGATAATGTCGGTATCGGTATCAAATGCTAAGGGACGAACCCAATAAACTCTGACATCGGAAATGGGCCATACTTTGTGCATGGCCCACTACGACATAGAGTGTGTAACACCCCATATTTTTCAAACAGAGTTAAAATTTTAAACATTTACTTAAACCAAGTTTAACTTTTGAAAAATTATTTCCGTAAATAAAATATTTTATTTTCGTTAAATTAAAAATTATTCCGTATTAAAAACGTGAGAATTTATTTATCGAATTATTAAAAAAAAGGGTTTTTCTATGGGGTACCCCTCAACTATTGACTTTTCCAAGTAGTACGCCCGCCTTTTTCGAATTACATGACGTACCCTTAAACTTTACTTATCACTTCATATCATAACCAAAGTGATAAGTGTATTACAATTATTTTCTTAAAATGAATAATTGACATATTAATAAATCCAATTTGATGCTACAAACCACCTCCTTTTCTTTACTATTCACCAAGCCACCAAATACCCATCAAAATGCACTCTGTTGTCGGCCGACATCGACCTATCTCCTTCACTCTTTTAAATCCTTCAACCTCAATCCCTCCGTCACCCCCATGTCGTAGTGTGGTGGAATGAATTTTTTCGAGTAAATAATGCAAATTGAATAAATATATCGTGGTTGATGAAAGTAAAATAGGGAATAATCACTATTTATATCATCAATTGAGAAATTTTTGTTGGAAAATTATTAATTTGGTTACAATATAGACTAATTTATAAAGTTTAAGGGTACATCTTGTAATTCGAAAAAGGCGAGGGTACCACTTGGAAAAGTCGATAGTTGAGGGGTACCCTATAGAAAAACCCAAAAAAAATATCTTTCGTTCAATAAAGTTTTAAAACTCGAAAACATTTTTAATATTGACCTGTCGTTTTGACGTTTCCTCGTCTAGTAAAAGTTTAATAATTTATTGAATTCTTAAAATAATAATTACTTATAACTTTTGTCCCATAATACTATCTATCGTCTGATTTACTTACTGTCTTACAAACTCGTTTTTAAAAATATATTTTATAGTTTCCATTATTTTTAATTTCGTGATCTTATATTTCAACTTTTTAAGAAAGAAAGAAATACGTTTGTACGAATAATTGACTGAAAGGATGAATCATTTCTTTTTTTTACCTACTTATGCTGCGTTTACTTTGCATGCATTGTATATGTTAGGAAATAAGTGCCTAGCAATTGTCCTTTTGGATCTTGAATTGATTTGTTGCTGATATCTTTCTTAAAGTTGATATTCTTGTTTTGGTAACATAAGATTGTTTGGTTTTAGGAAAGATTGAACCGTGTTTCCTAATTAGTTTAGGTAACTAGTTTAGGTGGAATAATACTATATAAAGACCTGACTAGTTTCTAGGTTAATTAGGACAGAGAGATGATTTGAGAACACAATATAGAGGGCTGATTTGTGAGGGTTTTCTTGAGGGAAAAACCCTGTTTGTTCCGAGTCTCTATTATTTGGTGGTTCTATTGATCTCGTCTTCGTTGGAGACCGTTGGAGTTTGTTCGGATCTTGGTTGGCCGCAAGATCGTTTGTCCTTCGTCTCGTCGGTGAGTTCGTCGCAGGTCGACTCAGTCTGGGTAGTCTCTTTCCAGTTTGAGATTACTATCTGGTTGGTAGAATTGGTAGTACTTTTGGCTTTAGCTGTGACCTATTAAGCGCGTGTATTACAGTCTACTGTTGTACTATTATCTCCACAATAGTGAATTTGGTCTCCTTGTCGATGTAGACGTAGCCAGTGATTTTGCTGGTGAACCACGTAAATCTGTGTGTCAGTTTTACTATTGTTTGCTATTTGTTTTGTTCTTCTCGCGTAATCAACAAAACGTAGGTAACGGGACGCCTCCGTTACAACAAACTGGTATCAGAGCTTCAGGTTGTTCCGCTTTCGCTTCTGAGCTCCAGGTTTTGCTTCTGCTGAGTTAGGCGTTATTTGGGTTTGTTGAATTTTTGGTGAGAAGATGTCTGGAGCAACAATTTTAAAGGTTGATAAATTCACGGGGAGTAATAGTTTTGAGTTGATAGGCTTGGGTGAAGATTGTAGTGTTGGCGGTAAGGTGGAGTTTTCACTTGTACGGGTCGAACTACATGATTCTGAAGACAAGCTATCAACTGTTGTTTCCGCTTCTCAATGAGGCGGGCTCCTAGGGAAAGGAGAAACCCGTGCCTTGGGTTAAAAAGGCAGAAGCTCGTGCCTTCGGTGAAAAAAGGCAGAACCCGTGCCTTGGGTTAAAAAGGCAGGACCCGTGCCTTGGGTTAAAAAGGCAGGACCCGTGCCTTGGGTGAAAAAGGCAGGACCCGTGCCTTGGGTGAAAAAGGCAGAACCCGTGTCTTGGGTGAAAAAGGCAAGACCCGTGTCTTGGGTGAAAAAGGCAAGACCCGTGTCTTGGGTGAAAAAGACAATCGGAAAGGAGGAAAATTACTATTGACTGAAGACTGTTGAACGATGCGATCGTTCAGGTCAAGGTGGAGATTATTGGGACAAGTAGTGACTTGAGAATCGACTGTTCGAAGCTGCACTTTGAAGATTGGTTCGGGTTTGACAATTCTAGTCAAGGTGGAGATTGTTAGGAAATAAGTGCCTAGCAATTGTTCTTTTGGACCTTAAATTGATTTGTTGCTGATTTCTTTCCTAAAGTTGATCTTCTTGTTTTGGTAACATAAGATTGTTTGGTTTTAGGAAAGATTGAACCGTGTTTCCTAATTAGTTTAGGTAACTAGTTTAGGTGGAATAATACTATATAAAGACCTGACTAGTTTCTAGGTTAATTAGGACAGAGAGATGATTTGAGAACACAATATAGAGGGCTGATTTGTGAGGGTTTTCTTGAGGGAAAAACTCTGTTTGTTCCGAGTCTCTATTAATTGGTGGTTCTATTGATCTCGTCTTCGTTGGAGACCGTTGGAGTTTGTTCAGATCTTGGTTGGCCGCAAGATCGTTTGTCCTTCGTCTCGTCGGTGAGTTCGTCGCAGGTCGACTCAGTCTGGGTAGTCTCTTTCCAGTTTGAGATTACTATCTGGTTGGTAGAATTGGTAGTACTTTTGGCTTTAGCTGTGAGCTATTAAGCGCGTGTATTACAGTCTACTGTTGTACTATTATCTCCACAATAGTGAATTTGGTCTCCTTGTCGGTGTGGACGTAGCCAGTGATTTTGCTGGTGAACTACGTAAATCTGTGTGTCAGTTTTACTATTGTTGCTATTTGCTTTGTTCTTCTCGCGTAATCAACAAACCGTAGGTAACGGGACGCCTCCGTTACAACAATATATTTGGTTAGTGTCACCCTACATGCATGCTAAGTCTACTGTTATTTTCTTTATTTATTATTTATTTATTATATTTTTCCCCTATATATACTAACTTTCCGCCCACAACATATTGTAGAGACCACTTTGTACGTATAATTAATACTCCGTAATTAATTAATTAATTTCTATAAGTATCTACATCTTTACGTCTATTTACTAATCCTTAAATCTTCTATCTTATTACTCCTTACATACATCATACTCCGTACTAGTGTACTACATATTATATTTACTCCCTCGTCCTTTTCTATATTTGGAGGATCGGGAATGAGGAGCTGCTCAGTATTTGGCGGAATCATTTTTCTAGAACCGTATTTGGGTCAAATCATTTCGACCGAAAAATTCTTTAAGAGGGGGAAGGAGACGACTTTTCTTACGTAGACGATATTATTGACCCAGACGATCTTTTCATTCTTAATAACGTTAATAAATACTCCGTAATAGCTATTAAGGTAACCAAACTTTTCTTCTAACAACATTTCTTATATATAAGTATATTATGTTAGTAATTTAATAAATTGCTTACTTAAATATTTAGGCTTATTTGTACGACTAAATTACTTATATATATAAAAATGTTACGTGATATTTTATTTGTGTTATATATTTTATTATGACTAAATTCAACTCGACTAAATTATCACTTGTTTAATGTATTTACTTATCACCTTTACATTTCTGTTTATATGAAAAATGCGAAATTGGACAAAAGAACTTAAAATAATAAAATTTATTTATATCATTTTATTTATTTAGTTAATTCTATTTGCTCTGTATATTTATTCTATGAACTTTATGTTTTGTATGTATTTTATATAATTGTAATTTTGGTCTTTCTTTAGTATTTTTTTGGATTTGTAGAATAAATTAGTAACTTACAAAATATTTTATTTTAATAATACTTTAATTATTATTTTTATATAGTAGAAAATTACAAATTTCATTTTCTAAAATAAATAAATTTATTTTATTCCGATATTTTTACACGATATTTATAAATATTTTAGAAAATGATTTTACGTCAAATTTTAAGTACGACTTAATTTATATATTCTTTTAGAAATTTTTATATTTTACGTAAACTTTAAATTTTAAAAATGATAAAACTTTAAATTTTGAAATAGTATTTTATTATACTTTAATTTTATTTTAATATAAAACCTCTTTTAAAGAAACTCTTATTTTTAAAAGAAGTTATACGATATTTGGGATATAATGTTTCGGGTGACACTTGAGGATTAAAGTATAACGTTGTCACACTGAAAGTAAGTATTTGAGGATTTGACTGTTTCAAATGAGTCCGATCAATTATTGAAGGTCACCAAATAAAGTACTACTTGTTCACAGGCGACTTTTATATAAAGTTTACGATGCGAGTTGGGACGAATAGCTTGTGTTGGATCCTACCATGCGTGGTGTTTCGACTGCACTTGTAATGAAAAGCAGACTCGGAGGCTGCGGTCCGAGAGTCAACCTATTGTTTAAGGTAGTCGTCCTACGACAGTGAGAGCTGCGGTTCAAGAGTCTGCGTAGGGTATGTGGCGCACATATAGACAAGTACTTGATCAGTATTACCACCTAGGTAGCGGGGGCAGAACAGGATTCTGAAAACTGCGGGTTCCCTCTTGGTGATGCAGAGAATGTAATCATCAGCTTTCATTTCAGCCCAGAGCCGCGTTTGAATAAACGTATAATATAATAGTAGTTCGGGCCCAATTGAGCCTTGTGGGTGAGATGTAAACCTCATAAGATCGGTTCGGTCTACGAGTCGGTAACACGGTTACTTCTATTGGTGAGATGCAAGCCAATAGGGTGTAGCGGTGATACTAGGAGCCACGACTCGTATGTTTATTCTCTGTTTACGTGAAAAATGATTTTAAAATCAAATGACTGCCAATGTCCCATCTTTTAAACTCTATCGTTTTCATCACCTCAAATGTTGATAATTGAATTACAGGAAACTATCTGTTACATGATATCCTTTAATATTTTTGTAAGCGTATTATTTATTATTCACATGATTGTCTTATGTGTTCGAGGTGATGTTAGATGAACGGCGTGGTTGCTGTCCCGCTCAGCGTCCACTGTATTATTTTTTTTGCAGGTCTAAGACGTTGGGGAATCGAGCGAGAGATTTAATAATATGTTTGTATAAAATACAATTTATATTCTGTACTAAGTGAATCAAGACTATGTAATTAATAGTCGTTTGTTGTAAGGATCCGTAGCGATCCCGATTTATTTACACTCTGATATAATTTTAATTAAATGACTTAGATAACTTTCCGCATTATCTATTAATTTAAGTCATCGAAAATCCGGGTTGTTACAGAGTGGGTTCGAACGGGCCCGAACTCCCACAAAGTTCGGTGGCGACTCCAACTTCGATTTAAATTTCAATTCGACCCATCTCATATGGAGATTCATTCGCCTCCCCAAACCCGCGCGTGGCCGTGTCGGGGTGGACCTATGTCATGTCCACAATTTGGCGACTCCGATGGGGATTAACTGATGCATGACTTACCATCGGCATCCTCAGGGTGAGACTCGAATAGAAATCGTTTGACTAGTACAATACGCGTTTTAGTTTTACGGTTCATGTATAACCCCACATTTTCCCGGGCCGGTACTGGTGACCGACGTCCCACTATACCATTGATGTAGTCCAAATTGGATATGTCAAAAGGTGTTCATAGCAGATTCGTGTGGGTTTTACGGCATGTTCTAAGCTCAACTCGACTTAGGAAGTCCGTCCCGATTCTCGGATAGGCTATGTCCACCGGTATAGACCCTTTATAGACCGACCGAGACTTAGTATAGAGCATACATGGCGTCGTTATAATGCTTGCCTGACTACATGCTGCTTGGTTTCCGAGTCGTTTTCAAAAAAACAGTCATTTTTCAAAATTTGCATCCTTTTCCAAAAATATCCAATTTCAAAATCCGGGACGTATACCGAATTTAGGACTTATGATTTTACTCAAAATAGCCTATTTTTAGCCGGTATTCTGCCAATTTCAAAACTCAAAAATATTTTCGAACTTTCAAACCCATGGCCCGATACGATTTTCCGTTTTTTTCGAAAAATTGGGTCCTCCCCCGAATTTTTTGGCCCTTAAAAAAAAAATAAATCCTTTTTTAGAGTCTCCCTCTTCTTAGGACTTCCCATATTTAGCAGTGTCGGGTCGTGCCGTAAGTAGTCGAGAGTCTCTAGCGTCGAAACTCCGTCGATCCTACATCACGGGTTTCCTCTCTATCCTAGTCCGCCTTATTAGACTAAGGCAAGGCCTACCTGCGTAGGACATACTCCTACAAAGGAGGGCCCGTTACACACTCGAGTCTAGAAAGTCTGGGGAATATCTCACGTGGACCTTCCTTCGAACAGGACTCGGCCCACACGCCGGATCCTAAGGGAGGCCCACCTCATACGAGTCACCCGTTTAGATGTCTTCTCCGAGTCAATTCCTTTCTAGTCTTTCTTTCGCTCGGGATGTACTTTTTATTCCAGGATTTGGGCTAGTTACTGATTACGCGGTACTCTTACAGACATGCCGCCCTTCACCCGAGCCATGACGCAACAAGCCATAGACGAGTTGACCGCCGCACTGACTAAGTTGGAAACCCAATTGGCGGCAATGAGGGAAGACCAGATCGCCTTCCTTACCCGTGTAACTGCTGTGGAGCAAGGGATCCCTAGTGGTAACGTCGAGACTACCGGACCATTAACTGAACTGGCCAGCGTGGTCCGTAAGCTGCAAGAACAAGTCCATTTGACGACCAACAACACCATTCATACGAAGAATGCTCGGGCTTATTCACCCCTGACCGACGAGCTTCCCGCCAACCTTAACCTTGCGGGAATACCAATGTTTGAGGGTACTGAAGACCCGGTCCATCACATCCGGGCTTTCAAAGAATTTATGGCTGTCAAAGGTGTGAAGTCCACCATGTTTAAGCACCTGTTCGCTTCCTCCCTTGAGAAGCATCCCAAAGCCTGGTACTATAGGCTCGATTTCAAGAAATACAAGACTTGGGACGATGTAGCAACAGATTTCGCCCGAAATTATGCGGACAACACCGAGATCCAGACTACCATTCGTACTCTGGAAGTCATGGCCCAAGAGCCCAAGGAAGGTTTCACCAAATACCTTCAAAGGTGGAGGGCCGAAAGTGTGAAGCTGGTTGACAAGCCCAGCGAAAAAGTGCTAGTGGAGGCCTTCGTCAAGAATCTCCTCCCCTCTTACCGGGTCCATCTCCGGTACGCGGTCATACCCAATTTCGCCACCTTAACCGAAATGGGTACAAGAATCGAAGATGACCTAAGGCTAGAGAACCTTACTAAGGCCTCTACCAAAGGGTACCAAGGGGCCAGTTCGTACTCCAGCAAGCCCACAACAACAGCAGCAACCCACAACATCTTTGACGAGGTCAATTCACTAGACACCTCATCCAAAAAGAATACTCCAACTCGGGTATTCACAGATATAGGGACCACCTATGCTTATGCCTTACAAAGGCTTTCCTCCAAGGGCCTGATCCAGCCGATAGGCCCAACTCCGGAAGTCCCGGTCGAGAAACGATCCAAGACCTATAACATCCAGGCCTATTGCCAGTATCACCGAGGTAATGGGCACGACACTGAAAAATGTTGGAAACTGAAGCATCTTATCCAGGATCTAATCGAAAATGGGAAGATACCGCTGCCCAGCGACAAACCGAGCAACAAGGAGAACCCCTTTAGTGCTCACGCCACTTTTACCGGAGAAACAATCGACTGTTCTCATCTCATTTCTCCTTTCGTCCCACAATTTAACAGGATATGGAACGATGATGAGGACGACGTTTACTTGGCTAAGGGGGAAACTGTCCCCATCACCATCGAAGAAATCCGGAAGGCTTAAACCAAGGCTTTGGCCGGCACTCACACCATCACGGCCAGCCCTTCTACTCCGGAAGCCGTCCCAAAATCTACCCTCGAGGAACCAAACGCTTACACGGCCCTAGTCAAGCAACTGAAGAGGGTTCGAACTGATCTTATTATATGGCAGCTTTTGGTCAGTTCTCAAGAACATCGGGCAGCACTTACTAAGGCTCTCGATGAAATCAAGGTCGACTCATTGGTTACCCTCACTGAAATGGTAGCCACTATTTTGCCCCATCTTAAGGGCAAATCCAAGAAAGAAGGCACACTCATCACCTTCTCCGAATCCGACCTCCCACCGTTCGGGGCCACTCATAACTTAGCCTTGTACATCACGGTGATCTGCCGGGGCAAATATCTCCCCATGACCCTGATTGATGATGGGTCCGCTGTAAACGTCCTCCCTTTAAGGACAACTAAGGCCCTCGGCATTACCGAGGCTGATTATCTTCCGACCGCGCAAACTATTTAGGCTTTTGACGGAAGCCCAAAACCAGTTGCTGGGGCTGTTAAGTTAACTATTATAACAGGCCCAATCGAGAAGGAGCTAGAATTTCAGGTGATCGATGTCACCTCATCCTTCAACCTGCTACTTGGAAGGCCCTGGATCCACGCGGTCAAAGTTGTATCCTCCACGCTCCATAGGAAGGTCAAGATACCTCTACAAGACGGGGTCATCACTCTCGAAGCCACCCCCATAACCGTGGCAACCTGCAACACCGCGGGCCAGACCGACCCACGAGGTTTCAATTTCGTGAGAATGATCGAGGAAGAATATCTTTTCCGACCCTACTTCACTACTAGCATCGACACGATGCTGCAGAATCTTGGGCTATTTACCGGGGGCTACTTCAAGGCCCGACCTCCCAGCTGGCAAGATCATCGAGGTCCTAAGCAATGAAGAGTCAAGATTCGGTTTGGGGTATGCTATAACCCCGGAAAACGTGGTTTGGGCCGGTATTCTTAAGGCCACCAACATCCTCAAGGGTACCTACTTGGGCCCTTACAGTCCGAGACTGACTGATTACTTTGTCACTCCAGTGTTCGGGGCTGTTCAAGTGGGCCTCTACCAACCCAGCATCACATATCGGGAATGCAACTATATCCTCGACGACATATTCGCCCTCATTCAGGCTAAAGAGGGCACTGACGGTACTGAGCCTATGCTGGGGCTCATATTCGGGGAAGACAAAGTCGTCCCAACCCCCAAGGAAGAGCTGGTCAACCTGATCCTCCGCAGTGGCAGGTTCGATCCAACCAAGCTAATCTCCGAAGTTGGTGCAGACACCGGAAAAAGGGCTTGGAAAAAGACTATCAAGTGGACCGACAACCAGGGTCGAGTCTTCAAACTGACTACTGGTGAAGGAGATATGCCGGATATTGAATCCGATTCCGCGTCCGAGTCTGAGTCAGAGTCGGAGTCTGAGTCCAAGTCTAGAGGGTCCAATACTAGGATCGAGTCTGTAACACTTCTTTCTTTTTTAGCACCCACCGGAGCCCCGGGGTCTGTCAGGAGGGCTCTCCCTATCCCGCCACTGACTAACGATCAGATGGCCGCTCTCTTCGAGCTCTTTTCAAAATTCACAATCAATAATAACGATAACCGTTCCGCTTACGACTTGTCTTATTTCCAAAATTCTTTCAAAAATTTTATATGCAATGACATTGAGAAACCCGACGAACAGGTACCTCTGCCTCCACATCTGATCGAGCAGCTCGAACAAAGGGAGTCCCGAGATCCGATAATTGAAGAAGCCAAGTCCATAAACGTGGGAACCACTTTAGAGCCCCAGATGCTTAAGTTGGGTTTATCTTTAGATCCCGAGGAGAAAAACAATTCACGGATCTCCTCCAAGAATTCAAGGACGTCTTCGCAAGGTCCTACAAGGACATGCCGGGGATAGATCGGGAGATAGCTGAGCACCGTATACCCATCAAAGACGGGTGTAAGCCGGTAAAGCAAAAGCTCCAAAGAATGAGGCCCGAACGGTCTCTCAAAGTCAAAGAAGAAGTCGATAAGCAATTCAAAGCGGGCTTTATACAAGTGTCTGAATATCCAGACTGGGTTGCAAACATCGTGCCAGTACCCAAGAAAGACGGAAAAGTACGGGTATGTGTGGACTTCCGGGATCTCAACAAGGCTAGCCCAAAAGACGATTTTCCGTTACCACATATCGACATACTGGTAGATAACACGGCCGATCATGCCCTTCTATCATTCATGGACGAGTATGCCGGCTACAATCAAATCAAAATGGCGGAAGAAGACATGAGTAAGACCACCTTCATTACACCTTGGGGGAGTTACTATTACACCGTTATGCCATTTGGGCTCATCAACGTCGGGGCCACTTATCAACAAACCGCCACCACCCTATTACCTGACATGATGCATAAGGAAGTGGAGGTTTATGTGGACGATATGATTGTTAAGTCCAAAGACCGAAGTGGGCACATTGCACCCCTAAGAAAATTCTTTACCCGACTATGAAAATACAATATGAGACTGAATCCTCAACAATGCAGTTTCGGGGTAACATCAGGTAAACTACTGGGCCATATCGTCAGCCAGCACGACATCGAGGTCGACCCAGCTAAAATCAAGGCCATTACCGAGATGCATCCACCCAAAACCGAAAAAGAAATAAGGGGGTTTCTCGGGGAAGTCCAATACATCAGCCGGTTCATTTCAAAGTTAACCATGGTATGTGAACCAATTTTCAAGAAACTGAAGATTGGAGAACGAACACTATGGGACGATAAACGTCAGATGGCTTTCGATAAAATCAATGAAATTCTGTCTGCACCGCCAGTGTTAATGCCACCTCAACCCGGTCTACCTTTGTCGTTATACCTAACAACGACTGAGACAGCCATGGGGGCTATGCTGGCCCAGACGGTCGATTCAGAAGAACGGGCTATTTACTACATCAGTAAAAAGTTTCTGGAATACGAGTGCAAATATACAATGCTTGAGAAAACATGCCTAGCTTTGGTTTGGGCCACTAAAAAACTCCGACACTATATGCTTAGTCACGAAGTACATGTACTATCCAAAATGGATCCTATCAAGTACTTATTCAAGAAGCCCATCCTTAACGGTCGGATATCTAGATGGACTTTAATGCTAGCCGAGTTCGACCTCAAGTTCGTGCCGTTGAAAGCCATCAAAGGCCGGGTAGTAACTGAATTCCTCGCCGACAGTCCAATATCTGAAGAGGGACACACCGATACTTGGGCCTTCCCAGATGAAGACATATTCCATACAGACACCGAGACATGGGATTTGTATTTCGATGGGGCATCCAACTTCCGAGGGTACGGAGTCGGGATTCTATTGATTTCACCAAAAGGAGAGCATACACCGTTATCCATTAAACTGGACTTTGACGTGACTAACAACGCAGCCGAGTATGAAGCATGCATTCACGGGTTGCAAGCCGCCGCTGATTTAGGAGTAACAAACCTCCGGGTCCACGGTGACTCATCTCTAGTCATCAATCAAGCTCTCCAAAAATGGAAAACTCGGAACGCCAATCTCGTGGCTTACCAAGCGCGAGTAAGGATTCTCGAAAAACAATTCCAAAAGGTAGAATATATTTATCTACCCCGGGAGGAAAATCAATTTGCAGATGCACTCTCCAAATTGGCATCCTTACTAAACATCCCGGAGCACCTAACCAGCATGCCGATCTGTGTTGAAAGACGATCCGAGCCGGCATATATCCACGCTATCCAAGACATCAAAATAACTAATCCAGAACCTTGGTATCAAGATGTCCTAACTTACTTGACATCGAGAGAATATCCCCCGGGATCTGAAAACCGGGCCAAGAAAGCCTTGCGAAGATTGGCAACCCAATTCGTTCGTACGGACGACGGGAAGTTATACAAAAAGACGGCACAAGGGGCTCTTCTCCTATGTATCGATAAAATACAGGCTGAGAAGGTTATGTCCGAGGTACATGACTGTGAAAACGGTCCGCATATGAACGCCCATATGCTAGCCCAAAAAATCATGAGACTCGGTTACTATTGGAACACCATCGAAACTGACTGCCAAGTATACGTCAAATACTGTCATAACTGTCAGATTTTTGCCAATGTACAACATATGTCGTCATCCCTACTATACACCATGACATCACCATGGCCATTTTCGACATGGGGTATTGATATAATTGGCAAGGAGAACCCTTCCAAAACAGGAGGTCATTGTTTCATTTTAGTGGCTATCGACTATTTCACTAAATGGGTCGAAGCCGAGTCATATCGGATCTTGAACGCCAAGCACGTTGCCAAATTTATCCAAAACAATATTATATGCCAGTAGGGGATCCCGCACGAGTTCATCAGTGATCACGGGACCCATTTCCAAGTTGAAACCGCCACTTTACTGGAAAAATATAAAATCCAAAGGCATACATCTTCGCCCTACCGTCCCCAAACAAATGGAGCGGTAGAGGCAACCAATAAAACAATTGTCACCATACTTAAAAAGATGGCTGAGAATTACTGGGATTGGCTTGACAAAATTCCTTTTGCTGTATGGGGGTACCGAACGTCAATTCGCACCGCAAGCGGAGCAACTCCATACTATTTGACATATGGAATGGAAGCGGTCCAACCAATTGAGCTGGAAGTACCATCCCTCAGAATTTTACTCGAGAGTCAGGTGCCTGAGGCAGATTGGGTCCAAGCCCGATATGATTCGCTAGTTCTTTTGGACGAACGGCGGTCCCGGGCCCTTAACAATATTCAAATATATCAAAAATAGGCCTAGAAATATCAAAGAAGGGGATCTAGTCCTGAAATCCGTCCGGGCCCTATTACCAGTCGACCCAAGAGGTAAATTCAAACCCAATTGGGCTGACCCTTATTTAGTAAAAAAGGTCCTATCAGAAGGAGCGGTGATGCTAACAGACTTGGACGGGAATGAATTCGTCAACCCGACCAACTTGGACAAGTTGAAGCGTTACTACCCATAAGCCTTATCTCAATGTCATTTGCGAAAGGTTTATAAAAATTTGTCTTTTTTATATAAACTTTCAAAAGTTATAAGCAAGTCAATAAGTTAGGATTATTCATCCTACCGTCACACATCTCGAACTAATAGTCTTGATGTATTTCGAAAATTGCAAAAAATCTCTTATGTTCGAACTACGTTTGGTTTGATTCCGCTATTTGTGGATACGTAGGCAACCCCTCAAAAGTGTGCAACCACTGCAATAACGAAAAGGACGGGAACGGTATTCACTAATATGCCTTTTATTAAAAAAAACCGATAAACTCAGAAATTTCAAAAAATACATCACACAAGAAAAAAAAAACAAAAAATCACACCACAAAAGTAATAGTAGTACTTAAATAATAAAATTAAGGAGGCTATTGCTCATACATTTTTTTTCCCCTTATCTTTTGGGTCACGCGCAGCCCGAGGTCGACGGGGCGGGGGCGAACATTCCCTGATCACGAGTGGAACCTCTTTAGCTCGAACCTGTTTCTTCGACAACGGGTCTTCTGCCATTGTCACTGGTCCAAGCCGAGCCCGTACGTGCTCGGGTAGTCTGTCTCGAGGACCAAGTCGGTCCTGAACCCTTAATTTTGGACCAAGTCTCCTTTCTAGGTCTGTCTGGGGGTTCACCTTCCCTCGTGCACCTTTAGTGCTGGAGCCTTCAGCTTGAGTCCTAGATTTTCCTTTCTGACCCGACATCAGCCGAACCAAGGTAGCTGGGGTCTCACCCTCGTCAAAGAAATCCCTATTGTCTTTAGCTTGTTCTCGACGCAGCAGGTTGTAGACACCCGCATTTTGAGTGCCAGGTGTCTATAGCAGTTTCCAAAAAACACCCGATGATGATCGGACGCTAACATGCTTCTATGCGCTCGGATACGGGCTCAAATCCATTAATCGCTGGCTAACACACTTACAGAGTACAAATCTCACAAAATCAACCTCAAATCCAGGTCCAGTGGGTCGTTTCCAATCAAATAAGACTAATTCGGGTCAAAACCGACACCGGAAATAAAACCGACTTTTAGCGATTGGGTCAACCCCGGTCAAAGTCGTTCCGAGACACATCAAAGCAGCCACTCAAAATACATAAAGTCCAACTCAAGAAGTAAAACCAACAGTCCACCTTCAGACGGGACATCAGGTCAAGTCCGTCAGGGCACAAAACCCTAGACACCAAAATACATGGGCAATGCCTATATAAGCAACCCCATGCACACTCAATTTCACAACTTTACAACCCTAATCACAACTTTTTCACAACCTCAAGAACCCTAATCTTATACATGCAACCCTAATCAAACCCTAGCAAAAAAACCCTAAACCTAGTTTTAGGAATCAATCCCGAGCCACCATAACTTAACCTCCATAAAACCTCGAAGACTCTTGTGTTAAAGCCACGGTTACGAGTTCGATCCGAGACAAGAACATGTACGTTGAGGGTGTCAAAACCCCGTTCTCTCCTTCTTCTCTTCCTCTCGTCATCTTCTTCGCTTTTTCTTACTTTTTTTATTTTTTTTATTTTTTTCTTTATTGCATCATAATATCGATAATAACTAATACAAAGCATTAAAATACTTATCGATTTGTGTCAAATAAGAGGGGTATCGGAATAAGGAAACACGAATATACAAGTGTACTGCACACAGCGTTGACGGTCGCTTGTTCCAATACCCCGATTATTTGATTATTGAGATAAGTTAACTTAAACAATATTTTTTTTTGTTTGCATCATTATCATTAGTCGCATATTTACATTAATTTTCAAAAAATAAGTATTATATTTAATAAGGGTCGAAACCCGTTGACGCGGATCTGACATCCTAATCCTTAGGGATTTATTTCGATGTCGGAAAAGCCGAGGGAATCAAGTTTTCATTCAAGCAAAGTGTCGATACGTTAGATCCGATGCCAATTCCATAATTGGATGTCGAGTCTAATAATCTAATCAAACAATTTAGCCAATTCAATTTTTCGTTGATGCTAACGTAGATGTTATTTAATTCGTTCGAATTATGGCACTACAAACGCGGAGGAATATATCGTCTTGGTTATTTTAAACGATTCAAATCAATATTCTTTATTTTTTCACTCTAGTATTCCATATCGATTCCATAATCGACTATGGGATATGACGAGCATCACAATTAAAATCGAGTATAAATTATTCCAAGTATTTAATATCGATTTCATAATCGAATATTGAATACGACGAATATCGAAAATATTAAGTCGAGTGCAAATTACGCAATATTTGTACGCGATTTAATAAAATCATCAATTTTCCGAAGAAAACAATTTTGCTCTTTTTTATTATTATTCTTCGAACATCATTTTTTTTAGACAAAACATTTTTTTTAGATCTCGATATATTTTTTTCCTTGACCTCGGTCAACACGTGTTAATCCATCATGTGACCTACTATTCTTTTCAAAACCATGCATCATACTACATTATTCGCAAACTGTTATTATCGTTATACCGTTACTAACAAGTTTGTTATTTTCTTGTCAATTTATTTTTGTTTATTTTATTGTACTAAAATGAACTCACATGCTAAATTTAACTTCGATGTTAGAATTAGTTGCATTAAATTGACATAGTGTGGACATGACATAGGTCCACCCCGACGCGGCCACGCGCGGGTTTGGTTAGGCGAATGAATCTCCATATGAGAATGGATCGAATTGAAATTTAGGTCTATGTGGAGTCGCCACCGAATTTTATGGTTATTCGGAACCGTTCGAGCCCACTCTATGTCGTAGTGGTCCGTATACAAAATACGGCCCATTTCCGATGTCAGAGTTTATTGGGCTCGTCCCTTTGCATTTGATACCAATACCGACATTATCGGATATTGTGTATTGAATGACTCTCGTGCGCCAACGGTTTCGGGCATCCGGAAACCGAGGTTCTGAGTAAGGGGTGAGGGTACGTGTTGGGAAGCCCACAAAGGACACCCAACCCCGCCCGCACATTAGCGGCCTCTACTAAGAATTCGAATGACTTTCCAATACGCGCGTTAATTGAACGGGAAAAAGATATGCAAAGATTATTTTCCCTAAACATGTGAATGGAATTGAAAAGGGTTTCTATGTTGATTTAATGCAATTAATTCTACGTCAAAGTGGAATTTTAGCATGTGGGTTCATTTTAGTAAAATAAAATAAACGACAAAAATCGACAAAGGAAACAATCAAACCGTTAGTAACGATGTAACGAGTAATAAATTGAATAAAGATATAGATGTGATGAATGCATGATTTTGGAAAGGATAGTAGGTCACGTGATGGATTAACACGTGTTGACCGAGGTCAAGGAAAAATATATCGAGATCTAAAAAAAATGTTTTGTCTAAAAAAATGATGTTCGAAGAATAATAATAAAAAAAGAGCGAGATTGTTTTCTTCGGAAAATTGATGATTTTATTAAATCGCGTACAAATATTGCGTAATTTGCACTCGACTTAATATTTTCGATATTCGTCGTATTCAATATTCGATTATGAAATCGATATTAAATACTTGGAATAATTTATACTCGATTTTGATTTTGATGCTCGTTATATCCCATATCCGATTATGGAATCGATATGGAATACTAGAGTGAAAAAATAAAGAAAATAATGTAAGTCGTTTTAAATTAACTAGCACGATATAAATTTTCTCCGCGTTTATTAATGTCGTAATTAATCCAATTGAATTAGAGGACATCTATATTAGCATCAACGAAAATCGTGTTAATTAATTTATTTGACTAAATCATTAGATTCGACATCCAATTATGGAATTGGTATCGAATCTAATAGATCGATACTTTAATTAAAAAAACTCGACTTGATTCCCTCCGCATCCCGACATCATAATTAATTCTTGCGAATTGTTTGATGTCGGATCCGCATCAACGGGTTTCGACCCTTATTAAATATAATGCTTGTTTTTGAAAAATAATGTAAATATACGACTAAAGATAATGATGCAAACGAAATAAAAAAAATATTGTTTAAGTTAACTTATCTCAATAATCAAATAATCGGGGTATTGGAACAAGCGACCGTCAACGCTGTGTGCAGTACACTTGTATATTCGTGTTTCCTTATTCCGATACCCCTCTTGTTCGACACAAATCGATAAGTATTTTAATGTTTTGTATTAGTATTATCGATATTATGATGCAATAAAGGAAAAAAAAAATAAAAAAATAAAAAGTAAGAAAAAGCGAAGAAGATGACGAGAGGAAGAGAAGAAGGAGAGAACGGAGTTTTGACACCCTCAACCTACATGTTCTTGTCTCGGATCGAACTCGTAACCGTGGCTTTAACACAAGAGTCTTCGAGGTTTTATGGAGGTTAAGTTATGGTGGCTCGGGATTGATTCCTAAAACTAGGTTTAGGGTTTTTTTGCTAGTGTAGAATTGCTAGGGTTTGATTAGGGTTTGTAATAGATGTTGTATGTGTGTGTAGGGTTGCTCTAGGGTTTTTTTTCAATGTGTGAAAGTGTGTTGCATGGGGGTGTTTATATAGGCATGGTCATGCACTTTGGTGTCTAGGGTTTTGCCTTGACGGACTTGACCTGATGGCCCGTCTGAAGATGGACTGTTGGTTTTGCTTCTTGAGTTGGACTTTTGATGTTGTGAATGGTTGTTTTGATGTGTCTCGGAAACGACCTTGACCAGGGTTGACCCAATCGCAAAAAAGTCGGTTTTATTTCCGGTGTTGGTTTTGGCCCAAATTAGCTTTATTTGATTGAAAACGACCCACTGGACCTGGATTCGAGGTTGATTTTGTGAGATTTGTACTCTGTAAGTGTGTTAGCCAACGATTAATGGATTTGAGCCCGTATCCGAGCGCATAGAAGCACGTTAGCGTCCGATCATCATCGGGTGTTTTTTGGAAACTGCCATAGACACCTGGCAGTCAAAATGCAGGTGTCTACAGAGCCCCCACTCTGACTGAGGCTTGGACAAGGCGAAAGTCAGAGTAGCTACCAAGTCAATTAAGACCTGGTAGACTTCCGATCGGGTCGTTTATAGTCCATTAGACTTGCGTAAAGGGCTCGCCAGCCACAAGACAGAAATCATACCTGTGCTTGATGACAGTACCTCCGTGGGGAATTTGGACTTGTCGCGTAAGTCCTGGGTGCACCTGTGTGTAGGCCCATCCCGTTAGATACCACCGTTGGCTTCCGCTGGGGAGGTATAGTGGGTTGCACGTCCCTGTTTGAGTCGTACCTGTATAAGTCACATAAAATGCATGCAACACATAGGCAGTAAAATGACTCGCGCTGGGGAGAAATGATTCTTTGAAAATTTGAATTTTTGAAATTTTGAAAATTGAAATCTTGAGATTTTTGAATTTTGGAAACTTTGAGATTTTTGACTCCTAACAAGGATTAGGAAAGTAATTTGCAGTTTAAATAGACCGAAATTTGACCTTGTCGAAAAGGATCTTTTTTCGAATGGCTAGATTTGCAAATTTCAAAGTGGAATTTGAAGAGAGAGGCCTACCGACAGACTCGACTCTGGACGTGACCGGACGAGTTGACTGACACGACTGGACTCTCGAGGGGTTGGACCGTGACTCGGTAGGGGTGTGGGCCGCCTAGCAAGACTCTTAAGTTGCGCTATCCCATAGCCTAGGCGAGTGGCAACACGGTCGCACGTCGAAACGGGATAGATATGCTATGGGGGGGATTGCAGTAGCCTGTAATGAGACTGTTTTAGTCTGGTGCCCCTCTGGATTTCTGATTTTTGGGTACATTTCCAAAGTGGGTATTGCCTCGAGTCCTGACAGATTCTTGTCTTCGACTGAGCCGAGTACTAGGACACACTATAGAAAGGAGGCTAGATTTTGGAAGTATTTGGATTATGTGAATGGAAGGAGAACTTCTGTCTAATAGAAGCCCCCAGGACGACAAAGCTAGCTACTGAGAACATGACAGTGTCGTGACCGGAGTGATGGCACTTTTTGAATGTGTGTCAATGTGAGTGGTTGTGCCTCTGTTGAAAGGCTGCCTTCGTATTCACGTGTAGTGAAATCAAACCAAGCCGTAGTTCAGTGAACTGGAAGATGTATTATGGCGCCTAGTTTATTAGGGCTTTGTGTGTAACTAGCCATAGCGATGGTGTAGGCTAGGTGCATTCCCAATGATGTCTTGATCAAAGGGCTAGAATGGTTAGGATGTTAATCCTGTGACTGTGAGCGTTCTCCGGGGTAGCCCCCAGAGGTGGTGTGAACTATTTGGGCATGTTCTATGCCGACTGCAAGTTGAGTTCCCGTGTTTGGAGTTGGTAACTGGTTTGGATGGAATTTTAACGAGTTTTGTTCTCGGGATTTTTAACGAGTTCTGCTCTCGGGGAATTTTAACGAGTTTTGTTCTCGGGATTTTTAACGAGTTCTGCTCTCGGGGAATTTGATGTTTTTGGAAATGTGGTGCTAGGAAGTAAATGGCTTTGATGACTCGAAATCTGGAGCTCGGTTCTGTGGAGCTAAGGCTTCGAGGGCTGGTTTGATAATGTGGGATCTGGTTTTGATGACTCGAAATCTGGAGCTCGGTTCTGTGGAGCTAAGGCTTCGAGGGCTGGTTTGATAATGCGGGATCTGGTTTCCATGTCTGGCCCTAATTGTTAGGGGTATCCTATGGAGCTTGAATCCTCAAAATTTCGGGCTGTCTCTGGCCTGGGTCTCGAGAAGGTCTTGAGGGTTGTAATGTGGGAAGGCTGAGTGTGGTGTTAGCTGACCAGCTTGATTGTTACTCCCCTATTGGATGACATGGATAATTTTGAATTTGACCGTACCGCGGTCAAAGGATTTTCACTTGAGTTGACCGTTGACCACGGTCATGGGTATTTGATTTTTGATTGACCTCTTAGCCGCGGTCATGGGTTTTGATAGTTTTGACCGTACCCTGGTCGTGGGGCTTTCCCTTGAATTGACCGTTGACCACGGTCACGGGTATTCTGAATTTTTTTTGATGATGACCTGCTTTTTTTTTGGCCTTTTGCTTTTTTTCCTCATGGACTTTCGATTTTTTTTTTGTGTCCAGTTTTCTTTTTTTTGATGGTCTTCTTTTTGTTTTGGCCCTTTCTTTTTTGATGGCCTTCTTTTGTTTTTTTTTTACTTTTGATTTTTTTTTGTCCAGTGTTTTTTTTGTTTTGTTTTGTTTTTGCCGGTCAGACTAACACCTAAGGTAGGGATTGGTCAGTCTTATTGGAGGGGTATTTTATTGTGGGAAATGGGCTTGCCTCCCGTCTTGAACCCAAACTAGGAGATTACCTAGATTTGTCATAGGATTCGATACCGCTCCTGCTACGGGTAGTCGTGTGGCTTTTCTATACCAGACATGGAATAGGTAAAAAGAAAACACGGGCTCGGTTTCCTGCAGTCTTTACAGATGTGCCTATAATAGTCACGTGCGTGTGCTCACAGTGTATGATGGTGTTCATCACGTTCTCGGAAACACATAAGGAATATATATGAGAAAGAATATTGAAAGCTGATTTTATTGAATTTTGAAAAAGAGGACAGAATACAACTGACTCTGACTCTGATTTTGACTTTGGCTTCGACTTTGAAGGGAATAGTACATCCTAGACTCGGACTCAGACTCAGACTCAAATCGGATCCGGACTCTCGGATAATGTTGTCATTAGTCGTCGGCTTCTAAGGACTCGAGTTGATGTCCAGTATAGCCTTTAGTATCAACTTCACCCAGATCTTCATTATGTCGAAGATCGTCTTCAATCCTAATGCCCATTTCGGTAAGTACGACAAAGTTTGAAATGCCGGCATACCTAAGATGGACGCGGTAAGAAGGCAGGAGGCTGTTGACGAAGGCCTCCACTAGCGTCTTCTCGTTGGGCTTGTTTACCAACTTTACACTCTCGGCCCTCCATCTTTGAAGATATTTAGTGAACCCTTCTTTGGGCTCTTGGGCCATGACTTCCAGAGTACGCATTGTAGTCTGGATCTCGATATTATCGGCGTAGTTCCGAGCGAACTCTGTTGCCACATCATCCCAAGTCGGGTATTTCTTGGAATCGAGCCTGTAGTACCAGGCTTTGGGGTGCTTCTGGAGGGAGGAAGGGAATAAGTGCTTAAACATGGTGGACTTTACCCCTTTGACTGCCATGAAGTCTTTGAAGGCCCGGATATGATGGACCGGGTCTTCGGTACCCTCAAACATAGGAATTCCCGTCAAGTTGAGGTTGACCGGTAGCTCGTTACTCAAAGGTGAATAAATGCGAGCATTTTCGGAGTGGATTGAGTTGCTTGTTGATAAGTGAACTTGCTCCTCGAGCCTGCGAACAACACTGACCAATTCGGCTATGGGCCCAGTGGACTCAGCTCCTTCAACTGGGACCGTCTTCTCTACAGTGCTCAGGCGAGTGTCCAAAGTTGCTTGGTTAGCAAGGATGGAGGTCAGTTGAGTCTCGATTTTGGTTAGGGCATCTTTCAATTCTTCCATCTTGCGTTGATATCGGGTTGCGGGTGGCCTGTCTGTAAGAGCACCACGTAATCAGAGAGGTTGCTTCGGAACTCAAACTCACCAAGGCATGGGAAATAGTGTAAGAGGAGGGACGACCTCAGTTTGACTCGGGTTAGACTCCCCTAAGACAAATGTGTAGGGTACGATTCTCGAAGTGACTGTGATTAGTCATTCCGTCGGAGAATAGCCCCCAAGTGAGGCTAGGGACTCAGATGGTGTGGCATCTGAGTGACTCGAAAGTGGGTTATGTGAGACACGTGTAAGACATGACCCTTAGAGCAACCGTGATTGATCGCCCTGCTAAGGGGTAATCCCCAAGTGGGATTGAAGATTTGGTTAAGACTCGAGTGTGGGACGAGTGACCCTTAGACGTAAGGACCGTGAACCTTTCGTTATAGGGCTATGCCTTCTAAAAGGTTGACTCGGAAAAGACATCTAGACGGGTGACTCGTGAAAGGTGGGCCTTCCTTAGGATTCGGCTATGTGGGCCGAGTCCTGTTCGAAGGAAGGTCCACGTGAGACATCCACAGACTTTTAGACTCGAGTGTGTAGACGGGCCTTCCTTTGTAAGAGTATGTCCTACGTAGGTGGGCCTTGCCTTAGTCTAATAAGGCGGACTGGGATAGGGAAGAAACTCGTGATGTAAGATCGACGGAGTTTCGACGCTAAAGACCTTGACAACTTAAGACTCGACCCGACACTGCTAAATACGGGAAGTTCTAGAAGTGGAAGGTTTTGAAAATTGATGATTTTTGAAAAAGGACCGAGTGGACTCGGTGAATGGCCCAAATTTCCGAAAAAGAGGACGAAAAGTCATTGGGCCGCGAGTTTTGAAGGTTCGGGTTTTGATTTGGGCAGCATACCGGCAAGAAAATAGGCTATTTTGAGTAAAATCATAAGTCCTAAATTCGGTATGTCCCGGGTTTTGAAAATTGAATATCTTGAAAAGGAGGATGTAATTTTTGAAAAGTTGATATTTTTGAAAACGACTCGGAAACCAAGTAGCACGTAGTCACACAAGCATTATAACGACGCCATGTATGCTCTACACTAAGTCTCGGTCGGTCTGAGAGGGTCTATACCAGTGTACATAGTCTAGACGTTGATCGGGACGGACTCTCTAAGTCGAATTGAGCTTAGAACATGCCGCGAAACCCACTCGAATCGACTATGGACACTTTTTGACATATCCATGTTGGAGTACATCAATGGTATAGTGGGACGTCGGTCACCAGTACCGGCCCGGGAAAATATGGGTTATGCATGAACCGTAGAACTAACACGCGTATAGTATTTGTCAAACGATTTCTATTCGAGTCTCACCCTGAGGATGCCGATGGTAAGTCACGCATCAGTTAATCCCCAGCGGAGTCGCCAAATTGTGGACATGACATAGGTCCACCCCGACGCGGCCACGCGCGGGTTTGGGTAGGCGAATGAATCTCCATATGAGAATGGATCGAATTGAAATTTAGGTCTATGTGGAGTCGCCACCGAATTTTATGGTTATTCGGAACCGTTCGAGCCCACTCTATGTCGTAGTGGTCCGTATACAAAATACGGCCCATTTCCGATGTCAGAGTTTATTGGGCTCGTCCCTTTGCATTTGATACCAATACCGACATTATCGGATATTGTGTATTGAATGACTCTCGTGCGCCAACGGTTTCGGGCATCCGGAAACCGAGGTTCTGAGTAAGGGGTGAGGGTACGTGTTGGGAAGCCCACAAAGGACACCCAACCCCGCCCGCACATTAGCGGCCTCTACTAAGAATTCGAATGACTTTCCAATACGCGCGTTAATTGAACGGGAAAAAGATATGCAAAGATTATTTTCCCTAAACATGTGAATGGAATTGAAAAGGGTTTCTATGTTGATTTAATGCAATTAATTCTACGTCAAAGTGGAATTTTAGCATGTGGGTTCATTTTAGTAAAATAAAATAAACGACAAAAATCGACAAAGGAAACAATCAAACCGTTAGTAACGATGTAACGAGTAATAAATTGAATAAAGATATAGATGTGATGAATGCATGATTTTGGAAAGGATAGTAGGTCACGTGATGGATTAACACGTGTTGACCGAGGTCAAGGAAAAATATATCGAGATCTAAAAAAAATGTTTTGTCTAAAAAAATGATGTTCGAAGAATAATAATAAAAAAAGAGCGAGATTGTTTTCTTCGGAAAATTGATGATTTTATTAAATCGCGTACAAATATTGCGTAATTTGCACTCGACTTAATATTTTCGATATTCGTCGTATTCAATATTCGATTATGAAATCGATATTAAATACTTGGAATAATTTATACTCGATTTTGATTTTGATGCTCGTTATATCCCATATCCGATTATGGAATCGATATGGAATACTAGAGTGAAAAAATAAAGAAAATAATGTAAGTCGTTTTAAATTAACTAGCACGATATAAATTTTCTCCGCGTTTATTAATGTCGTAATTAATCCAATTGAATTAGAGGACATCTATATTAGCATCAACGAAAATCGTGTTAATTAATTTATTTGACTAAATCATTAGATTCGACATCCAATTATGGAATTGGTATCGAATCTAATAGATCGATACTTTAATTAAAAAAACTCGACTTGATTCCCTCCGCATCCCGACATCATAATTAATTCTTGCGAATTGTTTGATGTCGGATCCGCATCAACGGGTTTCGACCCTTATTAAATATAATGCTTGTTTTTGAAAAATAATGTAAATATACGACTAAAGATAATGATGCAAACGAAATAAAAAAAATATTGTTTAAGTTAACTTATCTCAATAATCAAATAATCGGGGTATTGGAACAAGCGACCGTCAACGCTGTGTGCAGTACACTTGTATATTCGTGTTTCCTTATTCCGATACCCCTCTTGTTCGACACAAATCGATAAGTATTTTAATGTTTTGTATTAGTATTATCGATATTATGATGCAATAAAGGAAAAAAAAATAAAAAAATAAAAAGTAAGAAAAAGCGAAGAAGATGACGAGAGGAAGAGAAGAAGGAGAGAACGGAGTTTTGACACCCTCAACCTACATGTTCTTGTCTCGGATCGAACTCGTAACCGTGGCTTTAACACAAGAGTCTTCGAGGTTTTATGGAGGTTAAGTTATGGTGGCTCGGGATTGATTCCTAAAACTAGGTTTAGGGTTTTTTTGCTAGTGTAGAATTGCTAGGGTTTGATTAGGGTTTGTAATAGATGTTGTATGTGTGTGTAGGGTTGCTCTAGGGTTTTTTTTCAATGTGTGAAAGTGTGTTGCATGGGGGTGTTTATATAGGCATGGTCATGCACTTTGGTGTCTAGGGTTTTGCCTTGACGGACTTGACCTGATGGCCCGTCTGAAGATGGACTGTTGGTTTTGCTTCTTGAGTTGGACTTTTGATGTTGTGAATGGTTGTTTTGATGTGTCTCGGAAACGACCTTGACCAGGGTTGACCCAATCGCAAAAAAGTCGGTTTTATTTCCGGTGTTGGTTTTGGCCCAAATTAGCTTTATTTGATTGAAAACGACCCACTGGACCTGGATTCGAGGTTGATTTTGTGAGATTTGTACTCTGTAAGTGTGTTAGCCAACGATTAATGGATTTGAGCCCGTATCCGAGCGCATAGAAGCACGTTAGCGTCCGATCATCATCGGGTGTTTTTTGGAAACTGCCATAGACACCTGGCAGTCAAAATGCAGGTGTCTACACATAGAAACCCTCTTTTCAATTTCATTCTCATGTTTAGGGAAAATAATCTTTGCATATCATTTTCCCGTTTAACTAATGCGCGTATTGGAAAGTCATTCAAATTCTTAGTAGAGGCCGCTAATGTGCGGGCGGGGTTGGGTGTCTTTTGTGGGCTTCCCAACACGTACCCTCACCCCTTACTCAGAACCTCGGTTTCCGGATGCCCGAAACCGTTGGTGCACGAGAGTCATTCAATACACAATATCCGATAATGTCGGTATTGGTATCAAATGCAAAGGGACGAGCCCAATAAACTCTGACATCGGAAATGGGCCGTATTTTGTATACGGGCCACTATGACATAGAGTGGGCTCGAATGGTTCCGAATAACCACAAAATTCGGTGGCGACTCCACATAGACCAAAATTTCAATTCGATCCATTCTCATATGGAGATTCATTCGCCTATCCAAACCCGCGCGTGGCCGCGTCGGGGTGGACCTATGTCATGTCCACACAGGTCAAAGGCCTCATCGGTTTTCAGGGCCGCACGGGTTTTAGCAGAATCCGCCTTCGTCCATTTCACATAAGAATCCGATACCCAAATTGAGTGAAGAGTCTTAGAACCAGACCAAGTAGCCCGCGTATACCACCGTTGCATCCAGGTATCACACATCACATCCGTGACACATCACATCCGTCAGCTGAGTAGATTCGCTCACGACTGTCTCAATTTCCGGGATTCTTTGGGCACGACCATATTGCCTAAGTATGCGATCGGGATAAAGGTGAATTGTCTGCCTAAAAGATAGGATCACCTGATATCGTGCCCTATCTCTCGATTCCAAGCCGGTCCAAACATAAATTGGCCACCAGGGTACGGTCCATCGGATCAACGGGCCTCCATGGAAAGACAGCACTTCGTCCCAGTATTTCTGGGTATTATGGCGAGAAAAGTCAACGGTCCGTCTCCTCGTCATCACTTGATTGGGGCGATATCGGCTCACGTCAAGGGGAGGATCCACGATTGATAGCCTCTCGAATAGCCAAAGCTGAAAAATCGCAAAAAATCAAAAGTCGTGAAAATCGAGAAAACCGCGGAAAAAAAAAAAATCGCAAAAAAAAATCGCGAGGAAAAAAAATGAAAATCGAAGAAAAATCGAGAGAATCGCGCAAAAATCAGAAAAATAGGTAATATACCTGAAGAAGACGGGTACTCGCAGTCAACTGGACTGACGGATCCCTTTTACGATTGTCCAAGCCCTGGATAATCTCTCCCGTAATCAGCCAAGCCGGGTTGTGCTCCGTTTCCATCAGGTCAGCCACAGTGAAAAGTCAGACATGGCCCATGCATGATAACAGATCCATATGACCCTCGAAGGCATAAACATGATGCATACAAAAGGCAAAGGCCCTATAGCTGTGGACCGGCTTGACTCGGACATCGTGTGGATTCATGAGTTTTTCAGCTAAATCAATCAAAGAAACAGTATCTCCTTCTAGCATACGGGATACCTCCATGTGAGAAAGCCCTAAAAATTCTCGTAACTTTCTCCTCGGGTCGTGAACTGAAAACGGGATAGCAGGGCGAAGTATGGGATTCCACTCTCCTACGGCAGCAATTTCCTCAGGAATAGGACAAATTTTGCCTCGAGGAAAGCCAAAAACATGATAAGTGTCGACCCAGTACGACAGGCAAGCATCCAGAAAGTGACGATCCACTTGCATCTGACGAATTGTGAATAATTGGGTAATACCTTTCTGATTCAGAATAACTTTATCTGTATCCCTGAAGTATCAGGACCAATCCTGCAGTATTCTGATTAATCGGTCGATTCCCATAATAGAATTTCAAAAAAAAAGAATTCTTGGAGTTTGTTTCTCTTTAGAGGGGAGGAATTGTGAGAATTATGAGAAAACTAAAGGCAAGGCATGACTATTTATAGCATTAAACCCAGACTTTCCTCCTTACTTTAGGATTCCTAATCCCAGAAGATTTAGCATACAGGCCTTATCTCAGAGTCTAGCTAAGTCATCCCGAGCATTCCTATTCCTTTTCAGAGTCAAAATTCTCAAAATTGTCAAGCTTTTATTCAAAAATTCAAAACCTTTTTCAAAATTTATATTCCCCAGCGCAAGTCATTTTTCCTAAAATGTTACATGCAAAGCTTTGCATAATTATATACAGGAACGACTCAAGTTGGGACACGCGATTAACTCCCCAGCGGAAAGCCCAAGGCGGCATTTTTCACGGGATGGGCCCAGATATAGGTACACCCGGGACTTACACGACAAGTCCAAATCCCCACGGAGCTATTAGCATCCACTCAGGTATGATTTTTATCTTATGGCTGGCGAGCCTATTTACGCAAGTCTAATGGACTATAAACGACCTGACCAGAAGTCTGCCAGGTCTTAATCCTCGATTGGCCTGGTAGCTACTCTGACTTTTGCCTTGTTCAAACCTCAGTCAGAGTGGGGGCTCTGTAGACACCCGCATTTGGCTGCTAGGTGTCTATAACAGTTTTCGACAAACACCCGATGATGATCGGACGCAAACATGCTTTAACATACTCGAAAATGGGCTCGAAATCATTGGCATTTGGCTTGGGCCTTTTACGGAGTACAAATCTCACAAAACCAACCTCAAATTCAGGCCCAGCGGGTCATTTCGAGTCAAATAAGACTAATTTGGGTCGAATCCGACACCAGGGGCAAAACCGTTTTTTAGCGACCGAGTCAAAACCCGGTTAAAGATGTTTTTCGAGGCATAAAATCTGCCGTGTCATCTCGCCAATCCGGCTTGAACTCGAACACTACAAAAATCAGCTACAAAAAATATTAAACAATTCCGTTAAGGGTAGAATTCGATCTCCAATAGGAATCCTATCCGAACACCCAATCAAACACTCGACCGAGCATAAGGATACTCGGCGAAGCAGCCTTGTTTCAGCCAAATTCCGTGACTTCTCCACCAAGTAACAGAGTTCTTATTCCGCTCGACTTCTTACATTTCCTATCCAAAGCGGTAATTCTAATCTAACTACCTCTCCTAGCCAAGGTCGAGAACTCCCCTATAAATAGGCCCCTTGCAAAACACAATAACACACCTGATACATCTACAATACATTCAATCCCCGACATTCAAATATCCATACACAATTCATAAGAGTCAACACACCGATAATGCAAACCCGAGACCCGAAGAAGCCGGCCACCTCGACCCGACACCCTACACGTCCCATACCACCATAACTCACTCATATTACCTCGAAGCTCCCGTGTCTAAGCCACATTCCGACGAGCCCCGTTCCGAGTAAACAAAGCATGTAGGTTGAGGGTGTAAAATCAAACCCGCTTTCTCCTTTCTCTCTTCCCTTCTCTCGTCTTTTCCTTCGTCTTTGCGTCGTTGGTCGTCCGTTTTTTATTATGGGTCACCGTCGCATCTTTTTTTATATAATATCGATACTACAAACTATTTTAATACAAAACAACATTCTTAAAATACGATATCGATTCTCTAGTCGAATATTATATCAAAAAAGAACTAAATTAATCTCGTTGATGCTATAAAATCGTCCCTTGGTTTTAAATACAATACGACAATTTTAACGCGGAGAGAATCAACATTTTTTAGTTCGATTTTCAAAGTAATATACAAAACTTTTTTTTACCTATTCTAAAAAAAATCATTCCGAATATTTGATATCGATTTCATAATCGAATATCAAATATAACGAATATCGCAAAATTAAGTCGAGTATAAATTATGCTATATTTATACGCGATTTAATAAAACTATTGATTTTCTAAAAAAAACGATCTTGAAAGCAGTCCGTCACGCGATCCCGGGCGAGTCGCGCCCTTCCCGAGCGAGGCGCGCGAAAACGCGACACAAAAATTTTGTTTTAAATTTTCGAATATCGTTTCTTTAACGAAACAGTGGGTTTTCTCGGCATATTCTAAAATTTCGATAAATATTTTCTCGACCTTCGTCAACACGTGTTTAATCCATCACGTGCCACGAAACATTTCAAAATCATTCATTCATTGCATCATATCTTTTATTCGATTTACAAGTCGTTACTAACTCGTTTGTTCATGTTTTTAGCGATTTCCTTTCAACTTTTGTTTTGTTTTATTATACTAAAACAAACTTCGCATGCTAAAAAACCTTTGACGTTAAAATTTGATGCATTAAATCGACTTAGCAACCCATTTAATTATTCCCATGCTTAGGGAAAACAATGTTTGCATATCATTCATCGTATTACTAATGCACGTATTAAAACATCAAACGATATCTTAGTAGAGGCCGCTAATGTGCGGGCGGGGTTGGGTGTTCTTTGTGAACTTCCCAACACGTACCTTCACCCCTTACTCAGAACCGACGTTTCCGGATGTCCGAAATCGTTGGCATACGAGAGTCATTCAATACACGATTACCGATAATGTCGGTATCGGTATTGCAATGCAAAGGGACGAACCCCATAAACTCTGAAATCGGAATGGGCCGTACTTTGTGCACGGCCTACTATGACATAGAGTGGGTTCGAACGGGTCCGAACTCCCACAAATTTTGGTGGTGACTCCAACTTTGATTTAAATTTTAATTCGATCCATCTCACATGAGATTCATTCGCCGCCCCAAACCTGCGCGTGGCTGCGTCGGGGTGGACCTATGTCATATCCACAATTTGGCGACTCCGCTGGGGATATCTGATGTACCACTTGTCATCGGGATTCCTAGGGTGAGACTCGAAAAGAAATTGTTCGATTAATAATGTACGTGTTTTAGTTCGATGGTTCATGCATAACCCAAATCTTTCCCGGGCCGGTTACTTGTGACCGACGTCCCACTATACCGCGGTCCATTCCTAAATGGGTGCGCTAAAGACTCCGATGGCGGAACTCGCATGGGTTTTACGGCATGTTCTAAGTCCAATTCGGCTTAGAAAGTCTGTCATGATTTGCGAGAAAGTCGTCATTGTTGGTATAGACCCTATTTCGACCGACCGAGACTTAGTTTAAGAGATACATGGTGTCGTTATACTGCTTCCATGACTACATGCTACTTGATCCACATGTCATCTTTTTCAAAAAACCGTCATTTCAAAAATGCATCTTTTCAAAAATATGCAATTTTCAAAAAACTCGGAAAAGCTGCCGAAATTTAGTCTTAAGATTTGACTCAAAACAAACCTATTTTCTAGCCGGCATGTTGTCCATTTCAATATTCAAATTTCCGATCCCTATTCAATTTTTTTTCCAAAATTTTCAAAATTCAATTTCGATTTTAAAATCTTCGTGATGCCATTATCAATTTTTCCATCTTCGAGATGCCGTTCTCGATTTTCAAATTTTCGGGATCCCGTTTTCGATTTTCAAATTTTTTCGAAAATTCTTTTTTCGATATTTAAATATCAAAATTCCGAATATTCAATTTTTCAAAAACCCGGAATGCTACCAAAATTTAGACTTACGATTTCACTCAAATTAGTCTATTTTTAGCCGGTATGCTACCATTTCAAAATTCAAAAAAATTTGAACTTTCAAAAACTTCGAGCCCGACGACATTTTTGCCAATTTCAAAAGTCGGGACCATCTTCCGATTTTCTCGGAATTCAATCCTTTTCAAAAAACTTTCCTTTTCTTACGACTTCCCGTATTTAGCAGTGTAGGGTCTTTTCATAATACGTAAAGGGTCTCTAGCGTCGAAACTCTGTCGATCTTACATCGCAAGTTTCTTCCCTTACCCCGTCTGCCTTTCCTCGAGGTCGAGTCAACCTTTTACAAGGCATAGCCCTATAACAAAAGGTTCGTGAGCCTTTTGTCTAAGGGTCACTCATCCAATACTCGAGTCTTAGCAAAACTTCGATCACACTTGGGGGCTACCCTTCAGCAGAGCAATCAATCACGGTTGCTCTAAGGGTCATGTCTTACACGTGTCGAACGTACCTCACTTTTGAGTCACTTAGATGTCGCACCTTCTGAGTCCTACCAGAGTGTTTAGTCTCACTCGGGGGCTGTCCTCCACCCGAGCAGTCAACCACGGTCACCTTAAGGGAGTACCGTACGTCCATCATACACCGACGTCCTTATGATGCCTTCTTCGAGTCGTACCTATGTTGCGAGCGCTCGAGTCACCTAGGGTTAGGCCACCATGGTTGGTCCAAGCACGCGACGCGGTCAAACATTGTCGCCCCATTTTCGGACTCACCCTCGTGCAACTCGAGTCTCATGGTCGAGTCCAAGCCAGGGTCGTTACCTTGTCGAGATCAACGTTCGAGTATCCCGGTCCAAGAGTATTAGTCATTCCCGTCACCCCAGGCCGTGTTTAGTTTGACTCCTTCTTCTACACCTGCGTAAAATCGAGCTTAGGCGAGTTCTAACACCCGTCGTTCTCTCCAATCAAGGACTTTACTAAAAAAAACAACCAACCGAGCATCCATAAGTCAGGATTTGATTCGAGTCTAAGTCTGAGTTCGAGTCTAGGGTACCCTACATCCTAATTTCCAGATCAGAATCAGAGTCATTTGTATTTTGTCCTCTTTTCAAAACTCAATAAAATCGACTATTCTATCTCTACTATATACTTTCCTTATGTGTTTCCGAGAACATGATAAATACCATCATACACCGTGAGCACATGCACGCGACTATTATAGGCACATCTATAACGATTGCAGGAAACTGAGACCCGTGTTTCCCTTTTACCTGTTCCATGTCTGACATAGAAAGCCATATAACTACCCTTAGCAAGAGCGGTATCGAATCCTATGACAAATCTAGGTAGTCTCCTAGTTTAAGTTCAAGACGAGAGGCAAGCCCATTTCCCACAATAAACACCCCTCCAAAAAGACTAACCGATCCCTACCTTAGGTGTTAGTCCGACCAACAAAAAAAACTGGACAAAAATATCAAAAGTCCAAGGAAAAAAAGCAAACGGTCCAAAACAAAAGAGCTGGCCATGATAAAAAAGAACTTTTAACATCCCATGACCGGGGCGAAGAGGTCAACCAAATGAATTCAAAAACCCATGACCGTGGTCAACGGTCAACCCAAGTGAAAGTCCTTTGACCGGGGTACAGTCAATTCAAAAATTATCAAATACATATACCATCAAATAGGGGAGAAACAATCAGGTTGGTCAGCTAACACCACACTTAGCCTTCTCACATTACAACCCTCAAGACCTTCTCGAGACCTAGGCTAGAGACAGCCCAGAATTTTGAGGATTCAAGCTCCATAGAATACACCCTAACCTTTAGGGCTAGACATGGAAACCAGATCCCGCATTATCAACCTACCCCGATCGAAGTTCGAGTCATTTTTACTCGACTTCCCCTTTCCTACCACATTGCAATACCTTACCCTCGAAGCCTTAGCTCCACATAATTGAGCTCCAGATTTCGAATCATAAAAGCCACTTACGACCTAGCACCACATTTCCAAAATTATCCAAACCAGTTACCAGCCCCAAACATGAGAACTCAACTTGCAGTCGGCATAGAACATGCCCAAATAGTTCACACCACCTCTGGGGGCTACCCCGGAGAACGCTCACAGTCACAGGATCAACATCCTAACTATTCCAGCCCTATGATCAAGACATCATTGGGAATGCACCTAGCCTACACCATCGCTATGGCTAGTTACACACAAAGCCCTAATAGACTAGGCATCATAGTATATCTTTCAATTCCACCGAACTACGGCTTGGTTTGATTTCATCGCACGTGAATACGTAGGCAGCCTTTTAACCAAGGTACAACCACCCACATTGACACACTTTCAAAAAAGCGCCGTCATTCTGGTCACGACACTGTCATGTTCTCAACAGCTAGCCTTGTCATCCTGGGAGGCTTCTCCTAGGCAGAAGTTCTCCATCCACTCACATAATCCAAATACTTTCAAATACTAGCCTCCTTTCTATAGAGTGTCCTAGTACTCGGCTCAGTTGAAGACGAGAATTCGTCAGGGACTCGAACAACACCCACTTTGGGAGTATACCCCAAAACCAAAAAAGGATCCAAAAGAGCACTAGTCTACAGTGCTGCTACTGCTAAGTCCTGTCATGCCGAAACAGTCACATTACAGACTACTGCAATCCCCTATAGCATATCCTTCCCATTTCGATGTTCGACCGTGTTGCCACTCGCCTAGGCTACGGAATAGCGCAACTTAAGAGTGTTGTCATCTTAGGTGGCCCACCCCCTACCGAGGCACGGTCCAACCCTTAGAGAGTCAAGTTCGTGTCTGTCAACTCGTCTTGTCGTGTCCAAAGCCGAGTCTGTCGGTAGGCCTCTCTCTTCAAATTCTTGCTTTGAAAATTTGCAAAACTTAGCCATTTGAGAAAATCCTTTTCGACAAGGTCAAATTTCGGTCTATTTAAATTGCAAATTTCTTTTCTACCCCATTCAATTTTGAAAACCTATCTCCTAGCACGTGAGTTGCTTTCAGGACTTCGATTTCAAAATGAAGCAAAAATCATTTTCCCCAGCGCAAGTCAGTCTATAGATGCTAACTGCATTTTCTGTATGCTATCTTGCTATCTGCTATATTTGCTATTTCTGCCTAACATTTCAGGTACCAGCTTGTGCCTCCCAAAAGAACATCAAGTTTTTACTTCCCCAGCGTGAGTCGGTGTTTCGCCTAAATGTTGCGTACGAATTGCTATGTGTCAGCATCATACAGGTACACCCAGATACGAGAAGGAAGTCTCCTCGCAAAAACTCCCCAGCGGAAAGCCCAAGTGGCATTTCTACTAAAGAAATACGGGATCTGTCTGCAAACGGGCACACCCATGGCTTTCTATGCAAGCCTCCGCGTAATTCTGAATCGGGATGTGTCTGGAAACGGACACACCCATGGCTTCCTAGGCAAGCTTCCGCGCAGCTCCAAGATGGGATGTGTCTGCAAACGGGCACACTCAAGGCTTCTCAGGCGAGTCCCCACTGAGCTGTTAGCATCCACTCAGGTATGATTTCTATCTTATGGCAGGCGAGCCCTTTTACGCTAGTCTAATGGATTATAAACGACCCGACCTGAAGTCTACCAGGTCTTAATCTTTGATTGGCCTGGTAGCTACTCTGACTTTCGCCTTGTCCATGCCTCAGTCAGAGTGGAGGCTCTGTAGACACCCACATTTTGATCGCCAGGTATCTATAGCAGTTTCCAAAAAACACCCGCTGATGATCGGACGTAAACATGACTTAATACACTCGATTTTGGACTCAGAATCAATAGTAGTTGGCACGAGCTTTTAGCGGAGTGAAAATCTCACCAAACAGACCTCAAATTCAGGCCCAGTGGGTCGTTTCCAGTCAAATGAGACTAATTTGGTCAAAACCGACACCAAGGGCAAAACCATCTTTTAGTGACCGGGTCAAACCCCGGTCAAAGACATTTCCGAGACAAAATCTGTCACGCAACATTCGAGAATCCAATTCGAAGTCAGACACCTACAAAAAATCAGCAATGAAGAAGAGTTAAACAACTAAAACTCTCCCAAAAGGACAAAACTCGATCTCTAAGGAGGTCTCCCACCCGGCTAGACCCACTCGATCGAGTGGACTCATAAAATCAGCCAAAACCGGGTGTTTTCTTCCTTTACAAGCAAGCTTTTCCTAACCAAAGACGGAATCCTATTGCATCCAAGACTACTACCTTTCCTATCAGAAACAAGAGTTTCTTCCCATCCAAGCCAGGAAACCTCCCCTATAAATACACCCCCCTTGCACATACAAAACATCAACATCCACGACAATTACAATTCCCGACTTCTATATTCATAACATCAACAATTCACAACACAACAATTCCAATCCCGACATACACAAATTACAACCCGGAATTCCAGCAATACTAGGCATATTATATTCTGATCTTTCCTCTAAAAATCCTATAGGATTCCCGACCATTCACAGCCCGAAATTCTAGGCAATTTTAGGCAAACCGTATACAAACCCGAGAGCAAAACTCGCCAAATCCCCTCCCTAACCATACACACCATAACTCACCTATATACATTTTAACGCTCTCGCGCCTAGGCCGCTACTACAAATCCGTTTTCGAGATAATTAAGCATGTAGGTTGAGGGTGTTACAAATCCCGATCTCTCTCTCCTTCTTCTCTTCCTTCTTCTCGTCTTTTCCGTCGTCAAGCGTCATTGTTGTCTTTTTTTTTAATAGTTTCTAATATCATTATTAATATTACTACTATCGTAATTAGCAATAACGAGTCGTCTCTAAGGATTCGATATCGACTCTATAGTCGAATATCGGATCTAAAGGAATCAATCATTAAAACTATTTTAAGCATAATCTCGTTGATGCCGAAATAATCGTCACATAGTCTTAAAAAGACTAATTACGACATTACAACGCAGAGGGATTTATTTCAGTTCAAAACAATTTCTAAACATCTTTTTTTCCTAAAAATTGCTCTAAATATTGGATATTGATTTCATAATCAAATATAAAATATCGACGCGTGTCGAAAATTTAAGTCGGGTATAAATTATGCCATATTTTTACATGACTTAGCGAAATAATCATTTTTCAAAAATTAAAAGCAATTTCGAGATCAATACTGAAATTGCGAATCGAGTCACCACCCGAACAGGGGGCACTCGATCGAGTGCCATAGCCACTCGGTCAAGTGACACCCCAAAAAACCGGCAGAAACTTTTTTCAAGGGACACTCGACTGAGTCCCTCGATGACTCGGCCGAGTAGCCCCAATTACGCCCAAATTAACGCGTCTTACACGCTACAAGTCTCGACAAACCTTTTTCAAACAATTTCGGTCAACACGCGTCAAGTCTATCACGTGAATCTAGTCCTTTCAAAACCACATCGTACCATATTTACATCCTCTCAATTATTACCACTTCATTATTTTTGCAATTGTTGTATTGTAATTGGTGGCGTCGTATTTCCGGGTGGTGTGCCACTCGTATGTTGTAATCTGTTGTCGCTCTTTTATTCTTTTGTTTGTTTTATTGTACTAAAATGAACATCGCATGCTAAAACAACTTTGACGTTAGTTTAGATTAAATGACGTAGTTAAACATAATTCACATGTTTAGTCAAAACGCTCTTTGCATATCATTCAACCGTCAAACTAACGCGCGTACACCAAAAACGAACGATATCTTAGTAAAGGCAGCTAAGTGCGGGCGGGGTTGGGTGTTCTTTGTGAACTTCCTAACACGTACCCTCACCCCTTACTCAGAACCGTGGTTTCCGGATGTCCGAAATCGTTGGTATACGAGAGTCATTCAATACACGATTATCGATAATGTCGGTATCGGTATTGCAATGCAAAGGAACGAACCCCATAAACTTTGAAATCGGAATGGGCCGTACTTTGTGCACGGCCCACTACGACATAGAGTGGGTTTGAACGGGCCCGAACTTCCACAAAGTTCGGTTGCGACTCCAACTTCGATTTAAATTTCAATTCGATCCATCTCACATGAGATTCATTCGCCGCCCCAAACCCGCGCGTGGCCGCGTCGGGGTGGACCTATGTCATGTCCACATTATGCATAATCTTGATCAAGTATGTATTAAATAATTGGATGAATTATTTGATAAATTACTCTAAGAATAGATTATGGAATAGATAAATTGTCAGGCATAATTATTTGATATCTAAAAGTTGGGATGATTAATGAATAATTTGTATATTTTGTTTGAACGATTATGTTTGTCACTATTTCGTTGGTGTGACAACATGTGGGGAAGTCATTCAACTTATTTGATAAAATTATTTGCATCAATTTTAGAGTTGATATCTTATAATTTGTGAAGAGTGTGTATATTTCTAATTGTGGGGGAAAGTGATGATCGATAGCATGTTTTATACATGAATAATTGAACCAAATGTAAGAGTTTTAATTTGTTGACCAAGTCAATAAATAATGGTTGCGTAAGGTTCATTTATTTATGTTGTACATTTGGCTTACACCACAATATATGAGATTATGATGATTGATTTTATGTGAGTAAAGGATATATATTTTAATTTGTGGATTTGCAAAAAGAAAACATAAGTGAAACAATCATCGAGATCGTTGTTCTTTAATATAAGAATGATGATGTATATATGGTGCAATATTGAGAATTGCAACATGTTGGATATTTATAAAGATGTTGGATCACAAGGTGAGATGCACAGTGATCATGAGTAAGCGTTCATCTTTATAATAATTTTATTATAAGTCTATTGAGTAGACTGTTATAATTTTATGTATTATGTATGCGTATTATTTTGCTCTTTTAACCTTACCGGGGTAATGCATGGTGATTCGGAGCTTAATATTTATTGCATAATTGTGTGGGCATCAATTGCTATGGAATGTTTGATGCTAATTTCAGATTCATATTGCTAAAAATGATGTGTAGTGAATTACACACATGTATTATGCAGATTTGAGAGAGTTAAAATCATCAAATATAATTTGGTGTATTTGAAAGGTTGAGCATGTAGCTCTTAATGGTCTTATAGCCCAAATTTGGGTGGTTCTTGTGAGACGGACTTGATGAGATCACCGTAATAATAGAGGTTGAGCATATAGCTCTTAATGGTCTTATAGCCCAAATTTGGGTGGTCCTTGTGAGACGGACTTTATGAGATCACCGTAATGATAGAGGTTGAGATATTTCACTTAATGAATCTATATCCCTATGTTTGGGTGGTCCTGTTGTGAAGGACTTGATGGATTCACCGTAGTATTGAGAGGTTGAGCTTTAGAGCTCTTAATGATTCTATAGCTTATAAGTGAGTGGGTTATGTGGAGATATCCTTGATAGAATCACCTAAGTGAGTGTGAAGGGTTGGTCTTCTTCTATGAGAGATTGAGTTATCTTTCTAGAGCACTCATCAAAATCCCAAGGTTCATTTGGCCATAAATTTGTTGAATTGTATCGCGGAACTCGTGTGGAACTTAAGGTATGATATGTGTTGTGAGGATAATTCAACCGAAGTTCAATAAGGAATTCAAATCGAAAGATATTCTCTTGTTGTAAGTAAGTTGTTGACTCATTTCACTAATACGTTAATTCAAATCGAAAGATATTAACGTCTTAATGTCAACCTTTTCATATGCTCAGAATTTTTGTTTTCGGTTTGTCATTTGCATTAGTGGGGGATTGTTAGAAATAATGCAAAGACAATATGTTGACTATTGTTGCATAGTAAGGGTATCTCACATTAAGTAGCATATTGACACCAAAGATGGTTATGAATATCATTATCTTCATAGTAATGACAATTCATTTTCTATCATAAAGTGACTTTGGATACATTTTGAGGTTAGTCTCATATGACACTTATTATATAAGTATGAGAATGATAAGACATATGAGGATATACATCAAATGTCATCATCCAAATCTCTTTCATAAATTCTGAGTATACCATCGAGTTCCAACTCCTAATGGTTGAGTACACAACCTTTTAGGAGTGTTGTGTGACCTTGGGGGACGACGCCCATTCCGATTTGTACCGTAGTCGGGGCAATTTTGTTTCTCACTCAGCGGCCTTCATACCACGACACAACAACGCATATATTCTCTAGTTATATATCGCCTCTATAGTGACCCTATATTTCCAACAGTCATAACGGAAAAGATAAAAGCGTTAGGAAAATAGCGGGTGTTTCAATCCGCCCCACTAAGAGAAAAGTTTCGTCCACGAAACTAAGAATAAGCAGAAAGGAATCAAGATTATCTCAGTCGAAAAATGAGAATACTTATTTTGCATAAAAAAATTGGTTTAAAAGAAAATTTTACAACTTTCAAAGTGATACAAAATCGATTGCAAATATTTATTCCAAGAGGAATTGGGCTATGCTACCCGAAGTTTAAAATCTTCTAAATTAATGAAATCGTAAAGTAAAGTTATTTGATAAAATAACATTTTTAAATAGCATTTGTAAACGAATTCCGAGGAGAATACCGAAAACATGTTCAAAACAAAATATTTTGATTAAGAAACTCGGCAATATTTTGTTTTTAAGACAAAACAAAATTTATTTTTGTGAAAGCAAATTTTGTAGTTAGTAAAAGCAAATTAGTCGTTGGACGTTTTTCAATGACAGGTTCAAAAGTCCACCAACAATAAAACGAAAACTGATTTCAAAATGTTAAATTTCGAAAATGTTATCAAAGTAATTATGAAAGTTTTCAAAAATGTTATCAAACTTGAACATAAAATAATTTCGACAATGTTAAAACATTTTACATACTAATCCTATAGAAATTGAAGTATTTGGAAACATGAAAGTCTTCATAAAATTCCGATCGCTTGAAAATAAAAAATTGAAACAATTTCGAAATAATTTAAAATAAATTATTAAGGCATTTTGATACAGAAGTAAATATAAATATCAATCAAAGATAAAACAAAAGTGAAGTATAAAGTTCTTAAATTATAATTCAAAAATGTAAGATTTCACGATATTCGAAAACTTTAAGTTAGTCAAACTTTTTACAAAACGGGCAATTTCACAATTAGAAATTATAACTCAAAATATTTTTTTTTGGTAAAATGTGAGTATATTGCCAAAAAAAGTCAAAAAGAGCATTTACATCATAGGACTATCATCTCTTAACAGGAACATCACAAATAATACAAAGCATAAGAAAAGAAATAACGCCAGGTACTAAGTCCAATGAATCATGTTCATTGTTGTCTTTCCTAGTACTCTAGCAGTAATCTTCTTCTTCAAATGTTTAGTTACTTCTTCAGGTCTCTGTATCCTTGTTTCGTACCACGCACTATTTCGTTGTCTCCATACGTGATAATAGTAGGCGTTCAGCACCATAGCATCTGTTTTCCATCTCGTGTCTTGAGTTGCAGCAGCCAGCTCCTGGAACCCCCGCATATCCCCATACCAAGTACAGATTTCATCCCTAATCCTGCCACTGTACAAGCATTCTTCAAAAATATGCTCAATCGACTCTTCTTCTTGCCCACATAGACAACAAGAGTCATCCTCGATACATCCAATCTTATTTAATTTCTCTTTAGTATTCATGCCTTTACTCAACACCAACCAAGTGACTAAAGAGTGCTTTGGGATGTTCCAATTACACCACACTACCTTGGTCCAACTTTTTTCAATCTCTTTATTCCTCAGAACATTGTAGCCTTCCTTGACAGTGTAGCGTATATCATCCCACATGTCTTGCTAATACGCTTCCTTCATAACATCTTTCACTTTACATATTTGTTTCCACGACCAATTGTCACCTTGTTTTGGCTTGTAGGTGGACCATTCTTGCCCCTTTATATACTTGTGACTCACTCATCTAACCCAGAGTTTTTCCGGGTGGGAATGGACCCAACTAGCTAGTTTTGCTATAGCAGCTTGATTCCAAATCTTGACATTTTTGATGCCCAAACCTCCCTCTCTTTTAGGGACGGTGATTCTATCCCAGGCTACTAGAGGCACTCTGATATAGTCAGCTGAACCAGCCCAGAAAAAATTCCTATAGATGGCCTCGACTCTTTTAACAATGCTACTTGGGAGCACAAAGATTGACGCCCAATAGCAATGAAGAGTATTTAGAACAGAGTTTATGAGGGTTAATTTTCCCGCATATGATAATTTTCGGGCTCCTAAACTCCTTATCCTAGCCACAATTTTATCAATCAGCATGTTACACTCTTTCCTGGTTAGCCTCCCTGATTTTATTGGTATACCGAGATATCTGAAAGGCATTGTACCTTTATTGAATCCAGTTACATTCAGTATATCCCGCATTAACTCGTATGACATACCATTAAAATATACCTCCGACTTGCTGTTATTCTTCTGAAGACCTGAAGTGTTGGAGAATGTGGTAAAGGCTTTCATCATAAGGATAATGAAGCCTGGTTCCCCTTTGCTAAATAGTAATAAGTCATCAGCGAACATCAGGTGAGTCAGTTTCATATCTTTACAGGATGATATTGGAATGGCCAAGTGGATGTAGCATACTTAATAGTTCTTGTTAGATATTCCATACAAATGCTGAAAATTAAGGGGGATATTGGATCCCCTTGTCTTAATCCTCTTTTTCCCCTAAAATAACCAAAACTGCTTCCATTAATTGAAATGGTGTAAGTAGGAGTGGTAATGCATTTCATAACCTGTTTAATAAAAAGAGGAGGAAAATCCAAAGCGGTCATCATCTGCTCAACAAACACCCATTCAACCGAGTCATATGCCTTTTGTAAATCTATTTTGAAGAGGCATCTTGCTGAAACTTCTTTCTTCTCATACAATCTGACAAGGTCCTGACATATCAGAATGTTATCGATAATTGATCTTTCTTGTATAAAGGCACCCTGCGTGTCTTCTACTATATCAGGCAGAACTCCTGATAGTCTATTGCACATCAACTTAGATATTATCTTATAAACACTGTTGCAACAGGCTATTGGTCTGTATTTAGTGACAGAGCTAGGTCTCTCAATTTTTGGGATTAAGGTGAGCGTAGTAGAGTTAATTTGTTGTAACAGCTCACGAGTATCAAAAAAGTCTTTAACAGCTGCTTCTACATCCTCACCAATTATCTCCCACGCATCCCTGAAAAATCCACTAGTATACCCATCTGGCCCCGGAGCTTTATCTTGTGGAATTGATAACATAGTTTGCTTAATCTCCTCAGTAGTCACGAGTGTGTTCAAGATGTTCCAATGCTGTTCATTGCATTTTTGGCCTTGTTCAATAATACATCTTCTCACATTTTGAACTGTTTTCGAACTACCCAGCAAATTTTGATAATACTTAATAAAGGCCTCTTGGATTTCATCAGGGGAGTTGCAGAGTTTACCTTCCATGTCATTAACTTGGATCATCTTGTTCCTATTCTGTCTTTGTCTAATGCAGGTGTGTAAGAACTCAGTATTCACGTCACCATCTTTGAGCCATAAGGCTTTGGCCTTCTGCTGCAGGAAACTCACCTTGCCATTCTGCAGCTGCCTAACCTGTCTCCGCATTGCATTTTCTACAGCAATAAGATTTGCATTCTGCAGGTCATTCATCAGATCTTCCTGTATACTCTCGAGATTCCTTGCTGTGTAACACCCGCTATTTTTCCTAAACATTTTCATTCTTTCCGTTAGGACTCCGTCTTAACTCTGTCACTTTTGGCCTCATATTTCATCATTTTACTAAGCTCTATTTTAATTTTTGAGTTTAATAATTTTTTTTTTAATTTTAAAGATTTAAATTCTTTTTAAATCCATTTATTTGGTTTCTTCGTAAACTAATTAATTTTTTCGCAAGAAATTCTATTTCTCTTCGAATCAACATTTTTAAGCTTGGATTTAAGTTATTCCTTTTCCTAAAAATGTTTGAATACGTTTCTATGATATTTTCAACTAGTAAATATTTTTATTTACAAAAATTTAGCTATTAATGATTTTTATTACGAAGCTTCGCGAATAATTATTTTCTTACGCGAGGTTTACTCGAATTACTTTGAAACGCCTTTAACTATTTTACGATTATACTTTTTATCAACTTATAAATTATTTGAGACCATTTACTCACATTTTGGACCAACTAAGCTCTTGGTCACAAGTTTTATTACGTTTTATTTAAACGTTTCATTTTATCACGTTAAAACGTAAACATAAGATAAATTCTTTTCATTCATTGTTGCATTAGTAACAAAACTTTTCATACTCCTTATCATCTTATTTTGGCAAGATATTTCACCTTAGTGGTGCCTAGTTTTCATCAACAATTGATTCTCATTTATATTTTGAAAAACCATCCATTTCCATACTACACTTTATTCATTCATCAAGTAAAAAAAATCTATCTTCATCTACTCTTGGCCGTGGCACTCTTCCCCTATTCTAGGAATATTTTTGCTTCAATTCTAGTCTTAATCGACTCGAATTCATCGTCAAATAATCCTCTTTCCGTTCTCTTCGTTAAGGTATTAATCAACGTCGTTTTCGATCAATTTTTACCTTGATTTTTATTAGTTTTCTCATGGTATTTTTCTGCCATGATTTCCGTGTTTGGTAGGATTTTTGGACGATCCTGAAGCCGACAAATATATTATCGACTCAGACTTGGAGTAGAGGTAACGTCGATGTTACTCGGTATTTCATGATTTTAATTGAGTATTTGCATGTATATATTTTAATATTTTATTTTGGCAATATATGTATGTCACGGATTCTGGAAAAAATTTTAAAGTTGAAAATTTGCATGTTTCGGTCTTTTTATCGCTTTTACGGGATTAACGATTAAATTCTTATATTAGTTTGTAAAATCGTAATAATCGGCCTAAACATGTAATATATGTTTATATTCTGGAAAAAAATGTAGTTTTTGATGATTTTTAATAATTTAGTATTTTTCTGATATTTTGATATCGATTATTGAATTATTACCGTTTTCGGACAAAAATGATTAAAAGCCGATTTTTAGTTCTAGTACTTAAAAATTTTATTTTAATCTGATTTTTGACGTGGTGAAACTTTCTGGTGAAATAGAATTTTATGAATTTTTTTTATAATTTTTCGGAATTGTTAAGTGGGTGAATTAATTAATCACTTTAAATCATCGTTTATCGTTAAAACCGTGTTTGTTGTTTAAATTCTCGATTTCTGGTCTTTGGTTTAAATCTGGAAAAATTATGATTCTGATGATTTCATGTTAAAATGTAAATTTATGATTTTTAGTGCCTTAATAAAATGTTAAGAACGATAAGTTTTATTAATGGAATCGTTAATTGTGAAAACGGGTTTTAAAGACGGTTTTGACGGGATTTATTAAATCTGGAATTTTTGGAAATCTGAAAAAAATGATAGATTCTGAAAAATCATGATTTTTAGGTTTAATAATAATTTTTGGATATTAATACTTAAATCGTTTTGTAATTACTATTTTTATTAATCGTTATTGTCGAGATTAGACGATTAACGAGAAAACGCTTTAAAAACCGAGTTTTAGGATTCTTGAAAATTTTATTTTCTGGACAGAATGTCCGTAAATATATTTTAATTATTTTACGTAATTTTTGTACTATTTATTAAAGTCTTTAATTAATAAATATTGGTTTTCGGACAAATTGTGATTTATCGCTAAAATACTTCGTCTTACCTAAAAGAATTATTTTTCCAGCAACTTTGAAAGTATTTAAATATGAAACTTTAGGAGTTAAATCATCCCTTAACATACTCTAAATGTATTTTTTTGGTTTAATTAAATAATGACGTTCAAGTATTTAATTTAGTGTTTGCCGTAAAATCCTATTTATAATTTTATCGTCGAAACTAATATTAATTAGAAAATTTTAGCTTTTTAACTTTTGAAAACACCCTAATTAGTAGTATTAAAATGTTTAAGACATTTTTAATCATTTTATAACACTTATACGATATTTTAATGATTTCATAAACTCAAATGTTCTTACTTTAATAATTAATATCGTTAAGGCCGAAAGTATTAGTTTTATAAATCTATATCGTTTACTAAAAATTGGTATTAGTATGAACTAATATTTTCACTATTTTGATATAATGCTATTTTTAGTAAAGTTTCTAAAAATAGAAGTTTCCTAAAATAGAAAGTTTCCTCTTTTAGAATATAAATGTTTACTTCTTTTATCCTCATATTGTTTATAATGATTATATCTTTGAATATCGATAATGGCTTTGTTTCGGAGTTATGGAATAAGGACAAGTGTGAGGTTAGAGTAATATATTCTGGAGTTTACGTTTTTGCCATTAACTATAAGGCTGGTGTGTCTTTATGGGGCATACTGGTTGTTGAACCGAGCATATATGGTGCTCGGGAGTGTGTGAACATTTTGAGCTTAAACTCGTGCCTCGCAGTGTAAGACGCCGTCGGGTTGAACTGAGTATTTATGGTGCTCGGGAGGGGTGTACATATCATCTTAAACTAGGGCCACGCATTTATAAGTCGCCGTCCTATTATGGTTGAGTAGCCTAGTTAGAGATTGAAGTTTGATTTGTTTGAACTAAGTTCTCGAAGCTAGTTTTTAGTATTCTCCTGGTGAAAGTCTAGCATTCATCACTACTCCTATCCATAACGCCATTTTGATTATTTTACATGTTATCGATATAAATTGGTTTGCAGGTTGGCAAATATTTTTATGTTTCTTCGAAAATCCTTTTGATTAATTTGTTTTACGTTAAATCTTATTTTGATATGCTGTTTTACTGTTTTCCATTTTTACTATTTTTCCTATCTATATTAGTAATTACTGTTTTAAAATCCTGTTATACGGCTGGGAGAACGTTGACGTTGCTCCCCACTGATTGTGGCTGTTATGTTTTAACATGGCAGGTATACGTGTTTATTTTCCGGTGGGTGTGGGCTAACGAGCAGTCTTGGATCCTGCTTGATCTTTTAATAATCATGTCTTAAGGATTGTTTAACCTCTTTATGGATTATTTTAAATTTTAGTCATTTTTATGTATGGCTTATGTATTGACTTACCGTTTTTTTAATCAAGACATAGTTACAGTGTGTTATAATCCCACTTCTACAGTGTTTCCGCCACTGTATTGCGTTAGAATTTCTAGGGGATTACAGTTGGTATCAGAGCATCACTGCTCCCAACGCTTACACCTGAAAATAGGGAAAATACCAGTAAATTATTTAAACAGTAAATAAAAATATTATTAGAAATGGGTAGAAACAGATATGGACTTCACTGTTAGAATTATCTGTTCCTGAACTCAATGATTAGCATTGAATATTTGTTTTATATGTCGAAGAAGATGAAAGAACAAGATGCTGATATGCTGCTCCAGATCGGGACAAGACCTACTTAGCAATCTCAACGCCTGCTCCAAGAAAGATTTCGATAATGACTTTTAGCTCCGGTTCAGTTTACTTAAGCTACATGCAAGATGATCAAGAGTAGATTCATGTTCCATGATGTCGCAGTAAATCCAGATGGAGCGACCCATGACTTGCGTGCTCGTTCCTCTACAAGAAGATGAAGTAATCCATTTTGGATTCCCTCGTGAACTCTGGAGGCCCGAAGATTCTCTTCTGGTTCAAGAACTTAGTAATATAGGATCATCGATTCTTTTCTTCCTCCCTCTATTTCTTCCAATTCTTCTCTTATACATTCTCATCTTCATTCTCTTGGTGAATCCTTGTTCTATTCTTCTATTCTACCATCTTTCTCTTGAGATTCTTTGGTTAGACCGGATTCCGTCTCAGTGAACCCCGTGTAAGGATATAGATGTTTTAGGTTTAGTAAACCCTTGTTACCTAGGGCTTGAGGGTTGTGAGTTATACCTTGTTATCTATCTTAGTAAGGTTTTGAGGATCGATTGGAATGATAAATTGTCAATTAATGGAATTAGGTTGGTACTTTAGACTCTGAACCTTGGGTTATAGGTTACTTGATTATTTGGAGGACTTAGAGTTGAATATATTTTGGGGTAGTAAGAGTATATAGTGTTTGATGGATACCTAGTACCTAATTTAACCTAGAACCGAACCAAGTGTAGCTAATAATAGAATTTTGAGATTCCTACCTAAATGTTATTTGATGGATGCATCGAGAATATTTGGGATCATAGAGTACTGTTTAAATTGCTAACCTGAGTGTTGTGGTCCCATAGAAGGTTTTCATTAATACCGTTAGAAATTTTGGTTAACATAGATTACCCGTGTTTCTTAAGGATTAGATCGTTAGTCGTTGGTTAAAGTTGTAACCTATGAACCTTGGAGTTGAGTGATCTAAATTGAATAAATTGTTGTTAACCTTGAAAAGGAGAAATATATTGCCATTAGAGGTTGGATTTATCGCGTTGTTTTGAGGAACATTTTGATGTCAATCATCTTAATGGATTTATAGTTTAGAACCTTAGACCAACGAGATTGTGGCTTCGTTGAGTTATTAAATATTTTGTGGTTGCACCATTACGATTAGAAATTTAATGGACTTCTTAGAAACATTAATCGAATGATGTGTTTGAAGATGTGAGTGTTTGCGCCATTACCTATAGGTTTGAGCGTGTTTGAGGATTTATTGTACTTCCCCAACTTCTGTACTTGTGACATTATAAATATGTTGGTGATCATTTTTGAGGTTTTCGTGTCCGAACTTTGTTAATTGGTGGGTTTTATTTAGTCTTCCTTACTCGAGAAATTTGAAGCATACCTCGAGTTCAGACCTTATGAGCTTTAAATTTATAAACCTTAGTGATTACGAGTTAGGGTATGTTTTGATAACCGTTGGAATTTTAATTAAAGGGTTAGTCTAAATCATTTGTGGATTCTTACTATGCTAATTGAAAGATTGTGTAAGTATGTAAGACTTAATTTTGGAGGTTGTAGATTGAGTAGGACCACCCTGTACTGATATTGGACTTAGCGTTATTTGATGGGAATTAGGAACCCGTGTTTGTGGAAGTCGTGCTAGGAATCTCGAGATGATTAATTTCTTCCATAATCCTTGAGAGCTCTTTTTGATTCTCAACTCCGTCTTTCTTTCCGCTCCTCTTGAATTCTGTTACGGTAACTCCTGCCAATCCCTTCAACCTTTGTCGATTTTGAAAGCTCTTATTTTTTTATTTCTTTATCCTTGTTCTATTTACCCGTTAACTATTTTTCGAACTCTCTATTTTATAAAAAGTTTGACTACTTTAAAAAAAATTGGATTATCGTAAAATTTTAACATTTTGAGTTATAATTTCTAATTGTGAATTTGCCCGTTTTGTAAAAAGATTGACTAATTTAAAATTTTTGATTTTCATGAAATTTTAACATTTTGAAGCATAATTTCAAATTTTAAAACTCCCCATTTTGTAAAAACTTTGAGCAATTTAACATTTTGGGTTATCGTGAAATTTAACATTTTTATTTTATAATTTAAGAACTATATACTTCACTTTGTTTTATCTTTGGTTGATATTTATATTTAGATCTATTTCAAAATGCCTTAATAATTTATTTTAAATTATTTCGAAATTATTTTTAATTTTTGATTTTCAAGCGATCAAAATTTTATGAAGACTTTTATATTTCCAAGTACTTCAATTCGTATAGGATTGTTATGTAACACGTTTTAACATTGTCGAAATTATCTTGTATGTTCAAGTTTGATAACATTTTTGAAAACTTTCATAATTACTTTGATAACATTTTCGAAATTTTAACGTTTTGAAAATTGATTTTCATTTTATTGTTGGTGGACTTTTGAATCTGTTATTGAAAATGTTTGACGGTTGGTGCGATTTTTACTCACTACAAAATTTGATTTCTCCAAACTAAAATTTGTTTCATAAAAAAAAAGGAATAATATCGAATTTCTTAATCAAAATATTTTACTTTTGTTTTCAAAATATTTTGGTTATCCTATTTCTTTCGAGTTTGTTTACAAATGTTATTTAACGTTGTTATTTTATCACATAACTTTACTTTACGATTTCATTAATCAAAAGATTTTAAACTTCGGGTTGGTTAGCCCAATTCTTATTGGAATAGATATTTGTCTTCGATATCGTATCACTTTGAAGGTTGTAAAATTTTCTTTTGAAGCAAATTTTTATGCAAAAAATTGTATCCTCACCTTTTCGGGGGTAATCTTGTTTCCTTTCTACTTATTCTTTGTTTCGAGGACGAAACTTTCTTTCAGTGGGGAGGATTGTAACACCCGCTATTTTTCCTAAGCATTTTCATTCTTTCCGTTAGGACTCCGTCTTAACTCTGTCACTTTTGGCCTCATATTTCATCATTTTACTAAGCTCTATTTTAATTTTTGAGTTTAATAATTTTTTTTTTAATTTTAAAGATTTAAATTCTTTTTAAATCCATTTATTTGGTTTCTTCGTAAACTAATTAATTTTTCCGCAAGAAATTCTATTTCTCTTCGAATCAACATTTTTAAGCTTGGATTTAAGTTATTCCTTTTCCTAAAAATGTTTGACTACGTTTCTATGATATTTTCAACTAGTAAATATTTTTATTTACAAAAATTTAGCTATTAATGATTTTTATTACGAAGTTTCGCGAATAATTATTTTCTTACGCGAGGTTTACTCGAATTACTTTGAAACGCCTTTAACTATTTTACGATTATACTTTTTATCAACTTATAAATTATTTGAGACCATTTACTCACATTTTGGACCAACTAAGCTCTTGGTCACAAGTTTTATTACGTTTTATTTAAACGTTTCATTTTATCACGTTAAAACGTAAACATAAGATAAATTCTTTTCATTCATTGTTGCATTAGTAACAAAACTTTTCATACTCCTTATCATCTTATTTTGGCAAGATATTTCACCTTAGTGGTGCCTAGTTTTCATCAACAATTGATTCTCATTTGTATTTTGAAAAACCATCCATTTCCATACTACACTTTATTCATTCATCAAGTAAAAAAAATCTATCTTCATCTACTCTTGGCCGTGGCACTCTTCCCCTATTCTAGGAATATTTTTGCTTCAATTCTAGTCTTAATCGACTCAAATTCATCGTCAAATAATCCTCTTTTCGTTCTCTTCGTTAAGGTATTAATCAACGTCGTTTTCGATCAATTTTTACCTTGATTTTTATTAGTTTTCTCATGGTATTTTTCTGCCATGATTTCCGTGTTTGGTAGGATTTTTGGACGATCCTGAAGCCGACGAATATATTATCGACTCAGACTTGAAGTAGAGGTAACGTCGATGTTACTCGGTATTTCATGATTTTAATTGAGTATTTGCATGTATATATTTTTATATTTTATTTTGGCAATATATGTATGTCACGGATTCTGGAAAAAAATTTAAAGTTGAAAATTTGCATGTTTCGGTCTTTTTATCGCTTTTACGGGATTAACGATTAAATTCTTATATTAGTTTGTAAAATCGTAATAATCGGCCTAAACATGTAATATATGTTTATATTCTGGAAAAAAGTTGTTTTTGATGATTTTTAATAATTTAGTATTTTTCTGATATTTTGATATCGATTATTGAATTATTACCGTTTTTGGACAAAAACGATTAAAAGCCGATTTTTAGTTCTAGTACTTAAAAATTTTATTTTAATCTGATTTTTGACGTGGTGAAACTTTCTGGTGAAATAGAATTTTATGAATTTTTTTTTATAATTTTTCGGAATTGTTAAGTGGGTGAATTAATTAATCACTTTAAATCATCGTTTATCATTAAAACCGTGTTTGTTGTTTAAATTCTCGATTTCTGGTCTTTGGTTTAAATCTGGAAAAATTATGATTCTGATGATTTCATGTTAAAATGTAAATTTATGATTTTTAGTGCCTTAATAAAATGTTAAGAACGATAAGTTTTATTAATGGAATCGTTAATTGTGAAAACGGGTTTTAAAGACGGTTTTGACGGGATTTATTAAATCTGGAATTTTTGGAAATCTGAAAAAAAGGATTGAAAAATCATGATTTTTAGGTTTAATAATAATTTTTGGATATTAATACTTAAATCATTTTGTAATTACTATTTTTATTAATCGTTATTGTCGAGATTAGACGATTAACGAGAAAACGCTTTAAAAACCGAGTTTTAGGATTCTTGAAAATTTTATTTTCTGGACAGAATGTCTGTAAATATATTTTAATTATTTTACGTAATTTTTGTTCTATTTATTAAAGTCTTTAATTAATAAATATTGGTTTTCGGACAAATTGTGATTTATCGCTAAAATACTTCGTCTTACCTAAAAGAATTATTTTTCCAGCAATTTTGAAAGTATTTAAATCTGAAACTTTAGGAGTTAAATCATCCCTTAACATACTCTAAATGTATTTTTTTGGTTTAATTAAATAAAGACGTTCAAGTATTTAATTTAGTGTTTGCCGTAAAATCCTATTTATAATTTTATCGTCGAAACTAATATTAATTAGGGAATTTTAGTTTTTTAACTTTTGAAAACACCCTAATTAGTAGTATTAAAATGTTTAAGACATTTTAATCATTTTATAACACTTATACGATATTTTAATGATTTCATAAACTCAAATGTTCTTACTTTAATAATTAATATCTTTAAGGCCGAAAGTATTAGTTTTATATATCTATATCGTTTACTAAAAATTGGTATTAGTATGAACTAATATTTTCACTATTTTGATATAATGCTATTTTTAGTAAAGTTTCTAAAAATAGAAGTTTCCTAAAATAGAAAGTTTCCTCTTTTAGAATATAAATGTTTACTTCTTTTATCCTCATATTGTTTATAATGATTATATCTTTGAATATCGATAATGGCTTTATTTCGGAGTTATGGAATAAGGACAAGTGTGAGGTTAGAGTAATATATTCTGGTGTTTACGTTTTTGCCATCAACTATAAGGCTGGTGTGTCTTTATGGGACATACTGGTTGTTGAACCGAGCATATATGGTTCTCGGGAGTGTGTGAACATTTTGACCTCAAACTCGTGCCTCGCAGTGTAAGACGCCGTCGGGTTGAACTGAGTATTTATGGTGCTCGGGAGGGGTGTACATATCATCTTAAACTAGGGCCACGCATTTATAAGTCGCCGTCCTATTATGGTTGAGTAGCCTAGTTAGAGACCGAAGTTTGATTTGTTTGAACTAAGTTCTCGAAGCTAGTTTTTAGTATTCTCCTAGTGAAAGTCTAGCATTCATCACTACTCCTATCCATAACGCCATTTTGATTATTTTACATGTTATCGATATAAATTGGTTTGCAGGTTGGCAAATATTTTTATGTTTCTTCGAAAATCCTTTTGATTAATTTGTTTTACGTTAAATCTTATTTTGATATGCTGTTTTACTATTTTCCATTTTTACTATTTTTCCTATCTATATTAATAATTACTGTTTTAAAATCCTGTTATACGGCTGGGAGAACGTTGACGTTGCTCCCCACTGATTGTGGCTGTTATGTTTTAACATGGCAGGTATACGTGTTTATTTTCCGGTGGGTGTGGGCTAACGAGCAGTCTTGGATCGTGCTTGATCTTTTAATAATCATGTCTTAAGGATTGTTTAACCTCTTTATGGATTGTTTTAAATTTTAGTCATTTTTATGTATGGCTTATGTATTGACTTACCGTTTTTTTTAATCAAGACATAGTTACAGTGTGTTATAATCCCACTTCTACAGTGTTTCCGCCACTGTATTGCGTTAGAATTTCTAGGGGATTACATGCTGACTCATCTGCCTTATTAACGATGTCATCAAAACATTCTGTATTCAGTATCTTCAGTCTAGGCTTAAGATTCTTCAACTTCTTTGCAACTGTAAACATCTTAGTACCATTAATCACTTCATCCCAAACCCCTTTTACCACTTCCTTAAAATAAGGTGCAAGCCCCCACATATTGAAATACTTAAAGCTCCTTTTACCATGGTCAGATGAAAGTCTATTTCCAACAACACACGGAGTATGATCTAGTAAACCTTCATGATAGTAATGAGCATTCATATCCGGGTATTCCTCCATCCAAGCTTTATTGATTAAGAATCTATCAAGCCTACTATACTTCCTATCCCCATCTTCTTGTTTTTTAGTCCAGGTATAGTACGCTCCAGTTGCTGGTATATCATGCATGTCACAGATGTCCAAACATTCTGCAAAATCTTCAATATCCTCCTCCTTGCTCTGACCCCCAATCTTTCATCTCTGCTCAACACAGTGTTGAAATCCCCCGCAATGGCCCAAGGACCATCCAACATCATAGAAAGTCTTTTCAGATCCTCCCACAGTGACCTTCTATCAGTTCGATTATTAAACGCTGTAGAGACCCACATTTGACCACCAGGTGTCTATAGCAGTTTCCGACAAACACCCGATGATGATCGGACGCAAACATGCTTTAACGTACTCGGAAATGGGCTCGAAATCATGGATATTTGGCTTGGGCTTTTTACGGAGTACAAATTTCACAAAACCAACCTCAAATTCAGGCCCAGTGTGTCGTTTTGAGTCAAATAAGACTAATTTGGGTCGAATCCGACACCAGGGGCAAAACCGTCTTTTAGCGACCGAGTCAAACCCGGTCAAAGATGTTTTCTCGAGACACGTAAGTCAGCCGTGTCACCTCACGTGACCGACTCGAGCTGAAACTCCACAGAAAATCAGCTACACAAATATTAAACAATTCCGTTAAAGGTAGAATTCGATCTCAAGTAGGAATTCTATCCGAAAACCGAATCGAGCATTTGACCGAGCATAGGGCACTCGGCCGAGTGGCCTGTTTCAGCCGAGCTCCTCTGCTCAAACCGGGACTCCCTTTCTTCTTTGCCAAGTAACGGAATTCTCGTTCCTCTCAACTTCTTACATTTTCCTATCCCGATGGGTGTTTCTTGTCGTACAAGCAAGACACCTTTCTCAACCTTCTTTTCCTATAAATAGGACCCTTTGCATGCACATCAAAAAACAACAATTCACAGACATCAACAATCTACAACACATACGATCAATCATATACAATTACACCACCCAATATTATACACACCCGTTTCATATACCGACACATACGATTCCCGATATTCCACGTCCAAAACCGAAGGAACCGGCCTCAACCCGTCACCCTTCACAACCGAACCACCAACTCACCAACATTAACCCGACGCTCCCGTGCCTTAGCCACATTCCGACGAGCCCCGATCCGAGTTAATAAGAGCATGTAGGTTGAGGGTGTAGCCAAATCCGACTTCTCTTCTCTTCTCCCCTTCTTCTCGTTTTTTCCGTCTTGCGTCGTCGTCTTCATCATTTTTTTACGGGTCTTTTATCGCATCTTTTTTTTATTTCTAATATCGATTTTACAAAAATTATTTTCATATAACGAATATTCTTAAAAATATGATACCGATTCTCTAATCGAATATCGTATTAAAAGAATTAAATTAATCTCGTTGATGCTAAAAATCGTTACTTTTTTACAAAATACAACGATTCTAACGCGGAGAGAACTAACATTTTTTCGTTCAAATTCTTTTCAAAATAACTTTATAAAACTTTTTCTAAAAACTTTCTGAGTATTCGATATCGATTTCATAATCGAATATCGGATACGACGAATATCGAAAGCATAGATCGAGTATAAATTAATTCATATTTATACGCGATCTATCGAAATTAACAATTTCTCGAGAAACCTGAACCGGGACAGACCTCCACGGGAGTCGCGCCACTCCCAGGCGACTCGCGCGGAAGCCTGGATCCGCGGCCCCTTTTCTTCTTCACTTTCCTCGTTTTTTTCTTAAACATCGCTTTTTCTACAAAACGATTTTTCTTAAAACTTTTTTTCATCTTTTCCGAATACTCGATATCGATTTCATAATCGAATATCGAATATGACGAACATCGAGAATATTAAATTGGGTGCAAATCGTGCAATATTTGTACGCGATTTAATAAAATCATCGCTTTTTCAAAAAAAATCAATTTCGAAAAACAGACCAGGACGCGAGTCGCGCGCGTCCCGGGCGGGTCGCCTACTCTGGCGAGTCGCCCGGCAGGCTGGAACGCGTCCTCTTTTTTTTTCTTTTTTTATTTCTTCGAACTTCGTTTTTTTGACAAAACAACGTCTTTTTAGCGATATTTCAGATCTCGATATATTTTTACATTATTCATCGCATTCATATTTTCATTCGATTTATTCAATCGTTACTAACACGTTTGTTCGTCTTTTTAGCAACTTTTTCTTTTCATCTATTGTTTTATTATACTAAAACGAACCTCGCATGCTAAAATACAACTTTGACGTTAATTTTCATGCATTAAACGATTTAGCAACCCATTCAATTATTCACATGCTTAGGAAAACAATGTTTGCATATCATTCATCGTTCAACTAACGCGCGTATTCAAAAGTCAAACGATATCCTAGTAGAGGCCGCTAATGTGCGGGCGGGGTTGGGTGTTCTTTGTGAACTTCCCAACACGTACCCTCACCCCTTACTCAGAACCTCGGTTTCCGGATGTCCAAAACCATTGGCAACGAGAGTCATTCAATACACGATATCCGATCCAGTCGGTATCGGTATCAAATGCTAAGGGACGAACCCAATAAGCTCTGACATCGAAAATGGGCCGTATTTTGTACAATTTGGCAACTCCGCTGGGGATTAACTGATGTGTGACTTACCATCGGCATCCTCAGGGTGAGACTCGAATAGAAATCGTTTGACTAGTACAATACGCGTTTTAGTTTCACGGTTCATGCATAACCCCATTTTTCCCGGGCCGGTACTGGTGACCGACGTCCCACTATACCATTGATGTAGTCCAAATTGGATATGTCAAAAGGTACGCATAGCAGATTCGTATGGGTTTTACGACATGTTCTAAGTTCAATTCGACTTAGGAAGTTCGCCCCGATTCTCGAATAGGCTATGTACACTGGTGTAGAGCCTTATAGACTGACCGAGACTTAGCTTAAGAGCATACATGGTGTCATTATACTGTTTCCATGACTACGTGCTACTTGATCCACATCTTTTTCAAAAACCGTCATTTTCAAAAATTTGCATCCTTTTCAAAATATCCAATTTCAAAACCCCGGACATATACCGAATTTAGGACTTATGATTTTACTCAAAATAGTCTTTTTCTAGCCGGTATTATGCCCAATTTAAAACTCGAGATTATTTTCAAAATTTTCAAACCGTCACCCGGCCCACCTTTTCTGTTTTTTCTCGAAAAAAGGGCCGGATCTTCCCGAATTTTTTCGGGCTTTTCAAAAAATCATATTTCAAAACTTCCTCTTCTTAGACTTCCCATATTTAGCAGTGTCGGGTCGTGTCATAAGTCGTCGAAGTCTCTAGCGTCGAAACTCTGTCGATCTTACATCACGAGTTTCCCCCCTATCCAAGTCCGCCATATTTTACTAAGGCAAGGCCCACCTACGTAGAACATACTCGTACAAAGGTTGGCCCAGTTTACACAATCGAGTCTAAAGTCTGGGAATGTCTCACGTAAACCTTCCTTCGAACAGGGCCCAACCCACATAGTTGGATCGTGAGGAAGGCCCACCTTTTCACGAGTCACCCGTCTAGGTGTCTTTTCCGAGTCATTACCGTCTTAGTCTTCTTCCTTTTCCCTTGCTCGGGATGTACTTTTCTTAGGATTCGGGTTAAGTTGCTGATTACGCGGTGTTCTTACAGACAGGCCACCCTTCACTCGAACCATGACGGAAGAAGCCATCGATGAGTTGACAGCCTCGTTGACCAAAATCCAAGATCAATTGCGACAAATGAGGGGGGACCAGATTGCCATCGTCACTCGGGTAAGTGCCGTGGAGCAAGGAACCCCCAATGCTTCGATCGAAGATGACGGACCTTTGGCCGCATTGGCCGGCGCGGTCCAAAAGTTGCAAGAACAGGTCCACTGGACCACCAGAAACACCATCCTCACGGAAAATGCTCGTACCTATTCGTCTTTAACTGATGAATTGCCCGCTAACCTCAACTTAACGGGCTTGCCAATGTTTGACGGGACTGAAGACCCGGTACTTCATATTCGGGCTTTCAAGGACTTCATGGCTGTTAAAGGGGTCAAATCAACCATGTTCAAGCATCTCTTTGCTTCCTCTCTGGAAAAGCAACCGAAAGCCTGGTACTACAGGCTAGATCCCAAGAAATACAAAACTTGGGACGATGTTGCAATGGAATTCGCGCGAAACTACGCGGATAACGCTGAAATCCAGACTACCATGCGTACTCTGGAAGTTATGGCCCAAGAGCCTAAGGAGGGTTTCACCAAATACCTTCAAAGGTGGAGGACTGAAAGTGTTAAGCTGGTGGACAAGCCCAGCGAAAAAGTGCTAGTGGAGGCCTTTGTCAGAAACCTCCTCCCCGCTTACCGAATCCATCTCCGGTACGCCATCATACCTGATTTCGCCACTTTGACCGAAATGGGTACGAGAATCGAAGACGATCTAAGGCTAGAGAACCTTACTAAGGCCTCTACCAAGGGGTATCCAGGAGCCAGTTCATCCTCTAGCAAGCCCGCAACTACAACGGCGGCCCGAAGCATCTTCGACGAGGTTAACTCATTGGACACCTCGACCAAAAAGAATACTCCAAATCGGGTATTCACCGACATAGGGACAACCTAAGCTAATGCCTTACAAAGGCTGTCTTCGAAAGGCCTAATCCAACCGATAGGCCCAATTCCGGAAGTTCACGTGGAAAAGCGATCTAAGAGCTACAACATTCAAGCCTATTGCCATTATCACCAAGGCAACGGGCACGACACGGAGAAGAGCTCTGGCCGGCGCACACACCATCACGGCCGGTCTCGCCACTCCGAAAACCGTCACTGAAATTTCCAGGACGGAACTCACCCCCGAAGAGCCAAATGCTGACACGGCCCTAGTCAGACAACTAAAGAGGGTCCGAACTGATATTACTATATGACAGCTTTTGGTTAGTTCTCAGGAGCATCGGGCAGCACTTACTAAGGCCCTTGATGAAATCATGGTTGACTCATCGGTTACCCCCACCGAAATGGTAGCCACTATCTTGCCACACCTCAAGGACAAGTCTAAAGGAGAAGGCCCACTTATCACTTTCTCCGAATCCGATCTTCCACCGTTCGGGACCACCCATAACTTGGCCCTATATATCACGGTAATCTGCCGAAATAAATATCTCCCAATGACCCTAATTGATGATGGGTCCGCAGTAAACGTCCTTCCTTTGAGGACAGCTAAGGCCCTCGGCATTACCGAGGCTGACTACCTTCTGACTGCACAAACTATCCAGGCTTTTGATGAGAGCCCAAAATCAGTTGCTGGGGCCGTTAAGATAACAATCATAACGGGCCTGATCGAGAAGGAGTTAGAATTTCAAGTGATCGATGTCACTTCATCTTTCAATCTGCTACTTGGAAGACCATGGATTCACGCAGTCAAAGCCGTGTCTTCCACCCTTCACAGGAAAGTCAAGCTACCTTTACAAGATGGGATCGTCACTCTCGAAGCTACTCCCATAACCGTGTCAAGCTGCAACACGGCAGGCTCAGCCGACCCACGAGGTTTCAACTTCGTGGGAATGATCGAGGAAGAATACCTTTTCCAACCTTATTTCACCACTAGCATCGATTCGATGCTACAGAATCTGGGCTACTTACCAGGAGTTACATCAAGGCCCTATCTTCCAGCCGGGAAGATTATCGAGGCCCTGAACAATGAGCAATCTCGCCTCGGTCTAGGTTACACTATGACGCCAGGATGCACGGACCAAACCAAGGCAGTCACGTTCGTCACTCCAGTATTTGGAACTGTTCAAGTGGGCCTCTATCAACCCACCATTTCATATCCCGGGACTAAATTGGCTCGGGAATGCAATTTCATCCCGGATGATATCTTTGCCCTTATCCAGGCCGAATCAAAGGAGGGCCCAAAACATACCGAGCTCGTCCTAGGACTACTATTCGGGGAAGATAAGGTCGTCCCGACCCCTAAACAGGAGTTAGTCAGCCTGATTCTCCGCAGCAGCAGGTTCGATCCAACCAAGCCGATCTCCGACGTGGGTGCCGACACTGGGAAGAGAGCTTGGAGGAAGACAACTAAGTAGACCGACAGTCAGGGTCGAGTCTACAAGCTAACTACTGGTGAAGGAGATATGCATGGCGCTGAATCCGAGTCCGAATCCGAGTCAGAGTCAGAGTCGGAGTCTGAGTCGAAGTCTAGAGGGTCCAGTACTAGGATCGAGTCTGTAACCCCTCTTCCTTCTTTAGTCACACCATCGGGATCCCCGGAGTCTGTCCCGAGGGCTCTCCCTATCCCGCCTCTGACCAACGATCAGATGGCAGCTCTCTTCGAGCTATTTTCAAAATTCACTATCAATAATAACGATAACCGTTCTGCTTACGACTTGTCTTATTTTCAAAACATTTTTAAAAATCTTACTTACAATGACATTGAGAAACCCGACGAACAGGTACCGCTGCCTCCGCATCTAATCGAGCAACACGAACAAAGGGAGTCCCGAAATCCGGTAATCGAAGAAACCGATTCCATCAACGTAGGAACCCCTTTAGAACCTCAGATGCTTAAGTTGGGCCTATCTTTAGATCCCGAGGAGAAACAACAATTCACAGATATCCTCCAGGAATTCAAAGACGTCTTTGCGTGGTCCTACAAGGACATGCCGGGAATAGACCGGGAGATAGCTGAACACCGAATATCCATCAAAGACGGGTATAAGCCGATAAAACAGAAACTTCGAAGAATGAGGCCCGAATGGTCTCTCAAAGTCAAGGAAGAAGTCGATAAACAATTCAAAGCGGGCTTTATCCAAGTGTCTGAATATCTAGACTGGGTTGCAAACATAGTACCAGTACCCAAAAAAGATGGCAAAGTCCGAGTATGTGTAGACTTTCGGGACTTTAATAAGGCCAGCCCAAAAGACGATTTTTCGTTGCCACATATCGATATAATGATGGATAACACGGCCGACCATGCCCTTTTATCATTCATGGACGGGTATGCCGGATACAATCAGATCAAAATGATGGAAGAAGACATGAGTAAGACCACCTTCATCACACCTTGGGGGACTTACTTCTACACCGTGATGCCATTTGGGCTTATCAACGCTGGTGCCACTTATCAACGGACCGCCACCACTTTATTGCACGACATGATGCATAAGGAAGTGGAAGTCTACGTGGACGACATGATCGTCAAATCAAAAGACCGAAACGGGCACATTGCGGCCCTAAGGAAGTTCTTCACTCGACTACGCAAGTACAACATGAGGTTAAATCCTCAAAAATGCAGCTTCGGGGTAACATCGGGCAAGCTTTTGGGCCACATTGTCAGCCTGACCCAGCAAAGATCAATGCCATTACCGAGATGCAACCGCCTAAGACCGAAAAGGAGATAAGGGGGTTTCTCAGGAAAGTCCAATATATCAGCCGGTTTATTTCAAAGCTAACCATGGTATGTGAGCCCATTTTAAAGAAACTGAAGATAGGAGAACGAACACTATGGGACGATAAATGTCAAATGGCTTTCGATAAGATCAAGGAGATTCTATCCTCTCGACCGGTGTTAATGCCACCTCAGCATGGTTTGCCTCTGTCGCTATACCTAACAACGACCGAGATGGCCATGGGCGCTATGCTAGCCCAGACGGTCGATTCCGAAGAACGGGCTATTTACTACATCAGTAAAAAGTTCTTGGAATACGAATGCAAGTACACAATGCTCGAGAAGACGTGCCTAGCTCTGGTTTGGGCACTAAAAAGCTCCGACACTACATGCTTAGTCACGAGGTACATGTGCTATCCAAAATGGATCCAATCAAGTATCTATTCGAGAAGCCCATTCTCAACGGCCGTATATCCAGATGGACTTTAATGCTAGCTGAGTTCGACCTCAAGTTCGTACCTTTAAAAGCCATCAAAGGCCGGGTAGTCGCGGAATTCCCCGCCGATAGTCCGGTATCCGAGGAAGAACATACCGATACTTGGGCCTTCCCAGATGAAGATATATTCCATACTGACACCGAAACGTGGGATTTATATTTTGATGGGGCGTCCAACTTTCGAGGGTTTGGTGTCGGGATTTTGCTAATCTCGCCACAAGGGGAGCACACCCCGTTATCCATCAATCTAGATTTCGATGTGACTAATAACGCGGCCGAATATGAAGCGTGCATTCACGGGCTACAAGCCGCCGCTGATTTAGGAGTAACAAACCTCCGGGTCCACGGTGACTCATCTTTAGTCATAAATCAAGCCCTACAAAAATGGAAGACTCGGAACGCAAATCTCGTGGCTTACCAAGCACGAGTAAGGGTTCTCGAAAAACAATTCCAAAAAGTAGAGTACATCTATTTGCCTCGGGAAGAAAACCAGTTTGCGGATGCTCTCTCAAAATTAGCATCTTTACTGAATATCCCAGCACATCTAACCAGCATGCCCATTTACGTCGAAAGACGGTCCGAGCCAGCGTACATCCACGCCATCCAAGATATTGAGATAACTGATCCAGAACCTTGGTATCAGGCTATTCTAACCTACTTAACTTCAAGGGAATATCCTCCGGAAGCTGAAAACCGGGCCAAGAAAGCTCTACGAAGATGGACAACCCAGTTCATCCGCACAGACGATGGACAGTTATATAAGATGACAACACAGGGGGCTCTACTCCTATGCATTGACAAAGCGCGAGCCGAAAGAGTCATGGCAGAAGTACATGACGGTGAAAATGGTCCGCATATGAACGCCCATATGTTGGCCCGGAAAATCACGAGACTCGGCTATTATTAGAATAGCATGGAAACTGACTGTCGGTTATATGTCAAACACTGCCATAACTGTCAGATTTTCGCCAATGTACAGCATATGCCTTCATCCCTATTATATACAATGACATCACCACGGCCATTCTCAACATGGGAAATTGATATAATCGGGAAAGTGAACCCTTCCGGACGGGAGGTCACTGCTTCATCCTAGTGGCTATCGACTATTTCACTAAATGGGTCGAAGCCGAGTCATACCGGATCTTGAATGCCAAACATGTGACTAAGTTCATCCAAAACAAAATTATATGTCGATACGGGATTCCGCACGAGTTCATCAGTGATCACGGGATCCATTTTCAAGCTGAAACGGCCACTTTGCTGGAAAAGTACAAGATCCAAAGGCATACATCGTCACCTTACCGTCCCCAAACAAATGGAGCGGTAGAGGCAGCCAATAAGACAATTGTCACCATACTTAAAAAGATGGCTGAGAATTACCGGGACTGGCCCGACAAGATACCCTTCGCCTTATGGGGATATCGGACATCAATTCGAACTGCAACCGGAGCAACTCCATACTATCTGACATATGGAATGGAAGCAGTCCAGCCAGTCGAGCTAGAAGTACCATCCCTTAGGATTTTGCTCGAGAGCCAGGTACCTGAAGCAGATTGGGTCCAAGCCCGATATGACTCACTAGTCCTCTTAGACGAACGGCGATCTCGGGCTCTGAATAATATTCGGATATATCAGAAAAGGATCCAACGGGCTTTTAACAAGAGGGTTAGGCCCAGGAATATCAAAGAAGGCAATCTAGTCCTAAAATCTGTTCGAGCTTTACTACCAGTTGACCCAAGAGGAAAATTCAAACCCAATTGGGCTGGGCCATATTTAGTGAAGAAAATCCTTTCGGGAGGAGCAGTAATGCTAACGGACTTGGACAGAAACGAGTTCGTCAACCCAACAAACTTGGACCAACTGAAGCGTTACTACCCATAAGCCCTATCTCAATGTCATTTGCAAAAATTTATAAAATTTTTCTTTTTATAAAATTTTCAAAATTTTTAAGCAAGTCAATAAGTTAGGATTACTTATCCTACCGTTGCACATCTCGAATTAATAATCTTGATATATTTCGAAAAATTGCAAAAAAAAAAAACTTCTGAACTACGGAAGGTTTGATTCCATTAATTTTGGATACGTAGGCAACCCCTCAAAAGGGTACAACCACTGCAATTACGAAAAGACGGGAACGGTATTCACCAATATGTCTTTTTATTATATAAGAAAAGCCGATAAACTCGGGAATTTCGAAATACATCACAAAAAAAAAAAATCACACCACAAAAATAGTAGTAATACTTAAATAATAAATTTAGGAGACTACTCGTACATTTTTCCTTTCCCCTTATCTTTTGGGTCACGCGGAGCCCGAGGCCGACGGGGCGGGGCGAACGTTCCCTAATCACAAGAGGAACTTCTTTTGCTCGAACCCGTTTCTTCGATTTAGGGTCTTCTGCCGCTTGCACCGGTCCAAGCCGAGACCGTACGGGTTCGGGAAGTCTGTCTCGAGGGCCAAGTCGGTCCTTAATCGCTAGCTTTGGCCCTAGTCTCCTTTCTAAATCCGTCTGGGGGCTCACTTTCCTCCTTGCACCCTTAGTACTGGACCCTTCAGTCTGAGTCCTAGATTTCCCTTTCTGACCTGCCGGAGTGGCATCTTCGTCAAAGAAGCTTCTATTATCTTTAACACGTTCCCGACGCAACAGGTCGAAGGCCTCGTCAGTCTTCAAAGCAGCTCGGGTTTTAGCTGAATCAGCTCTTGTCCATCTCACATAAGAGTCAGATACCCAGATCGAATGAGGATTTTTAGGAACGGGCCAAGTAGCTCGTGTATACCACCTTTGCATCCAGGTGTCACACATTACATCCGTTAACTAAGTAGATTCACTCACGACTGCCTTGATTTCTGGGATTCTTTGCGCCCGACCATATTGCCTAAGTATGCGATCGGGAAAGAGGTGAATTGTCTGTCTAAAAGATAGGATTACCTGATATCGAGCCCTATCTCGGGACTCTAAGCCGGTCCGAACATAAATGGGCCACCATGGGACGGTCCAGCAGATCAATGGGCCTTTATGGAAGGATAGCACCTCATCCCAGTATTTTTGGGTATTGAAGCGAGAAAAGGCAATGGTCCGTCTCCTCATCATCACTTGTTTGGGTTGATACCGGCTCACGTCTAGGGGAAGATCCAAGATCGATAGCCTCTCGAACAGCCACAGCTGAAAAACCCGCAAAAATCAAAATCGCAAAAAAAAGTGTCAAAATCACGTCAAAAAAAAACGTGAAAACCGCGAAAACCGAGAAAACCGCAGAAAAATGGGAAAAAAATAAAAAAACCGGCCTACCTGTAAAAGACGGGTACTCCTAGTCAACCGGACTGACGGATCCCTTTTGCGATTATCCAAACCCTGGATAATCTCTCCTGTAATCAACCAAGCCGGGCTGTGCTCCGTTTCCATCAGATTAGCCACATCAAAAAGTCTAACATGGCCCATGCAAGATAATAAATCCATATGGCCTTCGAAGGCATAGACATGGAGCATACAAAAGGTAAAGGCCCTACGGCTGTGGATCGGCCTGACTCAGACATCATCTGGGTTCATAAATTTTTCAGCTTAATCGATCAAAGAAACGGTATCTCCTTCCAGCATACGAGATACCTCCATGTGAGAAAGCCCTAAAAATTCCCGTAACTTCCTCCTTGGGTCAGGAACCGAAAAAGGGATAGCAGGGCGAAGTATGGGATTTCGTCCTCCTACAGCAGCAATTTCCTCAGGGATAGGACAGATTTCGCCTCGAGGAAAACTAAAAACTTGATAAGTATCGTCCCAATTGGACAAGCAAGCATCCAGGAAGTGACGATCTACTTGCATCTGGCGGATCACGAATAATTGGGTAACGCCATTCTGATTTAGGATGACCTTATCTGCATCTCTGAAGTATTTGGACCACTCTTGCAACATTCCAGTTAAACGGTCGATTCCCATAATTGGATTTCTAAAAGAAAGAATAAATTTCTCAGGGTTTGTTTTTCTTTAAGGAAAAGAGGAAATTATGGGAATTGTGAGAGGTTATGAAGCAAGGAGAGGGTATTTATAGCATAAAACCAAATTCTCCTCTTCACCTTAGGATTCCCAATCCTAGAGTATTTAGCATACAATCCTTATCCTGAGGTTTAGCTAAGTCATCCCGAGCATTCCTATTCCTTTTCAGAATAAATAATTCTCTAATTTTCAAAGACTCCTACAAACTCAAAAATTCAAAACCTTTCTCAAAATTTTTTATTTCCCAGCGCGAGTCATTTTTCCTACAAATATTACATGCAAAACTTTGCAACTTTGCATAAATATGTACAGGACGACTCAAACAAGATCGTGCAATTCACGTGACTCCCCAGCGGCATTTAACAAGATGGGCCCATATATAGGCGCATTTAAGTCTTATACGAGGAGTTCAATCCCCCACGGAGTTATCATCAGCTCAAGTACATTTCTAGTCTATCGCTGGCGGGCCCTTTACGCAGGTCTAATGGACTTTAAACGACCCGATCGGAAGTCTGCCAGGTCTTAATCTTTGATTGGCCTGGTAGCTACTCTGACTTTCGCCCTGTCCAAGCCTCAGTCAGAGTGGGGGCTCTGTAGACACCCACATTTGACCGCCAAGTGTCTATAGCAGTTTCCGACAAACGCCCGATGATGATCGGACGCAAACATGCTTTAACGTACTCGGAAATGGGCTCGAAATCATGGATATTTGGCTTGGGCTTTTTACGGAGTACAAATTTCACAAAACCAACCTCAAATTCAGGCCCAGTGGGTCGTTTCGAGTCAAATAAGACAAATTGGGGTCGAATCCGACACCAGGGGCAAAACCGTCTTTTAGCGACCGAGTCAAACCCGGTCAAAAATGTTTTCTCGAGACACGTAAGTCAGCCGTGTCACCTCACGTGACCGACTCGAGCTCAAACTCCACAGAAAATCAGCTACACAAATATTAAACAATTCCGTTAAAGGTAGAATTCGATCTCAAGTAGGAATTCTATCCGAAAACCGAATCGAGCATTTGACCGAGCATAGGGCACTCGGCCGAGTGGCCTATTTCAGCCGAGCTCCTCTGCTCAAACCAGGACTCCCTTTCTTCTTTGCCAAGTAACGGAATTCTCGTTCCTCTCAACTTCTTACATTTTCCTATCCCGATGGGTGTTTCTTGTCGTACAAGCAAGACACCTTTCTCAACCTTCTTTTCCTATAAATAGGACTCTTTGCATGCACATCAAAAAACAACAATTCACAGACATCAACAATCTACAACACATACGATCAATCATATACAATTACACCACCCAATATTATACACACCCGTTTCATATACCGTCACATACGATTCCCGATATTCCACGTCCAAAACCGAAGGAACCGGCCTCAACCCGTCACCCTTCACAACCGAACCACCAACTCACCAACATTAACCCGACGCTCCCGTGCCTTAGCCACATTCCGACGAGCCCCGATCCGAGTTAATAAGAGCATGTAGGTTGAGGGTGTAGCCAAATCCGACTTCTCTTCTCTTCTCCCATTCTTCTCATTTTTTTCGTCTTGCGTCGTCGTCTTCATCATTTTTTTACGGGTCTTTTATCGCATCTTTTTTTTATTTCTAATATCGATTTTACAAAAATTATTTTCATATAACGAATATTCTTAAAAATATGATACCGATTCTCTAATCGAATATCGTATTAAAAGAATTAAATTAATCTCGTTGATGCTAAAAATCGTTACTTTTTTTACAAAATACAACGATTCTAACGCGGAGAGAACTAACATTTTTTCGTTCAAATTCTTTTCAAAATAACTTTATAAAACTTTTTCTAAAAACTTTCTGAGTATTCGATATCGATTTCATAATCGAATATCGGATACGACGAATATCGAAAGCATAGATCGAATATAAATTAATTCATATTTATACACGATCTATCGAAATTAACAATTTCTCGAGAAACCCGAACCGGGACAGACCTCCACGGGAGTCGCGCCACTCCCAGGGGACTCGCGCGGAAGCCTGGATCCGCGACCCTTTTCTTCTTCACTTTCCTCGTTTTTTTTCTTAAACATCGCTTTTTCTACAAAACGATTTTTCTAAAAACTTTTTTTCATCTTTTCCGAATATTCGATATCGATTTCATAATCGAATATCGAATATGACGAACATCGAGAATATTAAATTGGGTGCAAATCGTGCAATATTTGTACGCGATTTAATAAAATCATCGCTTTTTCAAAAAAAATCAATTTCGAAAAACAGACCAGGACGCGAGTCGCGCGCGTCCTGGGCGGGTCGCCTACTCGGGCGAGTCGCGCCTGACTCGGGCGAGTCGCCCGGCAGGCTGGAACGCGTCCTCTTTTTTATTTCTTTTTTTATTTCTTCGAACATCGTTTTTTTGACAAAACAACGTCTTTTTAGCGATATTTCAGATCTCGATATATTTTTACATTATTCATCGCATTCGTATTTTCATTCGATTTATTCAATCGTTACTAACACGTTTGTTCGTCTTTTTAGCAACTTTTTCTTTTCATCTATTGTTTTATTATACTAAAACGAACCTCGCATGTTAAAATACAACTTTGACGTTAATTTTCATGCATTAAACGATTTAGCAACCCATTCAATTATTCACATGCTTAGGAAAACAATGTTTGCATATCATTAATCGTTCAAGTAACGCGCGTATTCAAAAGTCAAACGATATCCTAGTAGAGGCCGCTAATGTGCGGGCGGGGTTGGGTGTTCTTTGTGAACTTCCCAACACGTACCTTCACCCCTTACTCAGAACCTCGGTTTCCGGATGTTCGAAACCATTGGCAACGAGAGTCATTCAATACACGATATCCGATCAAGTCGGTATCGGTATCAAATGCTAAGGGACGAACCCAATAAACTATGACATCGGAAATGGGCCTTATTTTGTACACGGCCCACTACGACATAGAGTGGGTTCGAACGGGCCCGAACTCCCACAAAGTTCGGTGGCGATTCCAACTTCGATTTAAATTTCAATTCGATCCATTCTCATATGGAGATTCATTCGCCTCCCCAAACCCGCGCGTGGTCCCTTCGAGGTGGACCTATGTCATGTCCACAAACGCATACACCATTGTCAAGTAAAAACTCCTTCCATTACATCTATCCACCACTCTGACATGTATATACTGTGGGCTGGCAGCTAAAACAACAATCAGGAAAACATCAGGGCGACAAAGAATCCAAACTCTACCACCTTTGTGCAACCTACAATTGGTTGTGAAGCTCCAACCATTTGTTAAATTTTTTAAACTAGTCAAACTTTTTATAAAATAGGGAGTTCGGGAAAAAGGTTAACGAATAAATAGAACATGGGTTAACAATAAATCAAAACAAAAGTTTTCAGACTCGATAAAGGTCGAAGGGATTAGCAGCAGATGCGGCACCAGAATTCAAGAGAAGAAGAAAGGAAGATGGAGTTAAGAGTCAAAAATAGCTCTCAAGGATTATAGAAGAAATTAACCATCTCGAGATTCCTGACACGTCTCTCACAAACACGGGTTCCTAATTGGCTCATCAAATAACGCTATGTCCAATATCGGTACAGGGTGGTCTTACTCAATCTACAACTTACAAAATTATCAACTGCCATAGCCTCCAAAATTAAGTATTACATCATACTTATATAATCTTTCAATTAGTATGGTAAGAATCCGCAAATGATTTAGACTAATCCATTAATTAAGATTCCAACGGTCATCAAAACATACCCAAACTCATAATCACTAAGGCTCATAAATTTAAAGCTCATAAGGTCTGAACTCGAGGTATACTTCAAATTTCTCGAGTATGGAACACTAAATAACATCCACCAATTAACAATGTTCAGACACGAAAACTTCAAAAATGATCATGAACATATTCTTAACATCATCTATAGACTGAGGTTAGGAAAGTACGCCAAACCTTAAACACACTCAGCCTGACATGTTATGATAGATACTCACATTTTCAAACACGTCATTCGGCTAAGGTTTATGAGAATTCCATCAAATTTCATATCGTAACATCGAAACAACTAAAATATTTAATAACTCGACGAAGCCATAATCTCGTTGGTCTAAGGGTACTGAAAGGTTAACAATGATCTATCCAAAATTTAGGTCATTCAACTCCAAAGTTTGTAGGTTACAACCTTACATCAACGATCCACGAAATAATCCATAAGAAACAATGTTTAATCTATGGCAACCAAAATTTACTAAACAATAACGAGGACCTGAAATGGTACCACAACACTCAGGCTAACATCTTAAATAGTGATTCTTGATCCCAAAATTCCACGATTAGTCCATTAAGTCAACATTAGGTAGGAATCTCAAGTAAAATTATTATTTAAACTTGACTAGGTTCTATTTTGGGTATTAGGTATCCATCAAAATATGATATAGTTCTCACTATCGAAAAATTTACTCAACTCTTAGTCCTCTCTCCGATCAAGTGATTCATAACCCAAGCTTGATAAATCTCTATGGTACAATCCTAATTCCGTTAATCAACTAATACCATTCAAATCAATTCCTCAAAAGCTCACTAGATTAGATAACAGGGCACTACTCACAATCCTCAAACCATTAGTAATAAGAAGTTAACTAAACTTCGAACATATTTATCTTCCAAAAAGGTTCACTAAGACAAAATTTGGTCTAACCAAAGAATCTCAAAAGGGAAGATGGTAAAGTAGAAGAATAGAACAAGGACTTACCATAAGAATGAAGATGAGAATATAAGAGAATAATTGGAAAAAGCAGAGGGTGGAAGATGAAAGAAAGGAATCAATAATCCTAATTAAATAATATACTTCAGATCACGAACCAGAGAAGAATCTTCGGGCCTGCAGAGTTCATTGGGGAACTCGCCGGATTTCTTCAACTTCGAGTAGAGGAACAAGCACACTAGTATTGAGTCGCTCCATCTGGATCCAAAGTGATTTCACATCTGAGTCTGCTGGACCGTGATGGAACTGGGATCTAATCTTGACCATCTGGCCTGTAGCTTGAGAAAACTGAATTGGGACTGGAAAGTCACCATTTGTACGTTTCTTTGAGCAACAAGTTGTCTACTCGAGCCAGAAAGCATTGAGAGTGCTATGTAGGTCCCGTCCCAATTTGGACCAGCATTATGTCAACATCTTGTCCACTCATCATCTTCTTTGACATATAAAACAAATATCGAATGCTAATCATTGAGTATCAAGAACAGGAAGGCTAATCAAATAAGTCCTTACTTGTTCTACACATCTCTAATAATATTTTTATTTACTGTTTAAATAATTTACTGGTATTTTTCTTAATTTCAGGTGTAAGCGTTGGGAGCAGTGATGCTCTGATATCAATTGTAATCCCCTAAAAATTCTAACAAAATATAGTGGCAGAAACACTGTAGAAGTGGGATTATAACACACTGTAACTATGTCTTGATTAAATAAAAATGATAAGTCAATACATAAGCCATAAAATAAGAATGACTACAAAATAAAAATAAAATAAAATCCATAAAAAGGGTTATAACAATCCATAGTTCAAATTATTAATCTGCGAAGCATGATCCGTAACTACTCGCTAGCCCACTCGAAGGGAAATACATATACCTACCACGTTAAAAACATAACAGTCACAATCAGTGGGGAGCAACGTCAACGTTCTCCCAGTCGTATAACATGATTTTAAAACTGTAATTACTATTATAGAAAAATAGTAAAAATGGAAAACAGTAAAACATTATAATGAAAATATGTTTTCAGTGAAAAACTTCACATATCGAAACAATACAATAAAAACGAGTTTTCCAGGGAAAGCATAAAACATTTGCAAACCTGCAAACCAAATTATATCGATAATAATAAAAATATTCAAAATGGTGTTATGGATAGGGTTAGTGTAGAATCTAGACTTTCACTAGGATAATACTGGAAACTAGCTTTAAGAACTGTAGACTTAACTCATAACAGAATCCAGTCTCTAACTAGGCAACTCAACTATAACAGGACTGCGTGCAGCGAGGTTCTGGTTTAAGTAGTATACACCCCTCCTGGACACCAAATGTATCCAGTTCAACTGACGTCGACTAACATGATGTGATATCTAGCTTAAGGGCACAATGCACGTTCTCTTGAACACAAACCATGCTCAGTTCAACAACCTATGTGCCCCACAAAGACACACCAGTCTTACAGTTGATGGCAAAAACGTACATCCCAGACTATATTACTCTAAACCAACACTTTTCGTTATTCCATAACTCCAAAACAAAGCCATTATCGATATTGATGGTATGGATTTGTCGTAGATCCCGACACCAAGTAAAACCAACTAATCCTAACTAGGTAGCTAGCGTAAGTCGGGTCGATCCACGGAGACGGTAGGGGTTAGACTAAGGTTCGCCTAAGGACAAGTGTAGACACCCGCATTTTGACTGCCAGGTGTCTATGGTGGTTTCCAAAAAACACCCGATGATGATCGGACGCTAACGTGTTTCTACGCGCTCGGATATGGGCTCAAAACCATTAGTTGCTGGTTAATGCACTTACGGAGTACAAATCTCACAAAATCAACCTCAAATCCAGGCCCAGTGGGCCATTTCCAATCAAATAAGGCTAATTTGGGCCAAAATCGACACCGGAAATAAAACCGACTTTTTAACGATTGGGTCAAACCTCGGTCAAAGTCGTTCCGAGACACACTAAACAGCCATTCACAACATCAAAAGTCCAAGTCAAACACAAACTCATCAAAAACCCAGGCTACGGTCCAAAACAATGGACCCGCGCGACCCAGCTGGGCCACTCGATCGAGTGCTCCACTCACTCGATCGAGTGGGCCTATTTCAAGCCCGACGGCTGACGCACTGGGCCACTCGACCGAGTCAGTCACTTACTCGGTCGAGTAACCCTAGCCGGGTGCCTAGGCTTTGCCTATATAAACACCCCCATGCACACACAATTTAACAACTTTGGAACCCTAATTTTCAGCTTTACACACAACTTTTCGAACCCTAATTCTACCTCTAATCAAACCCTAGCACTACACTAGCAAACCCAAAACCTAGCTTTAGGAATCGAAACCCTAAACACCATAACTCAACCTCCTTAAACCTCGAAAACTCCCGTGCTAAAGCCACGACTACGAGCCTTATTCGAGACATGAACATGTAGGTTGAGGGTTCAAAACCCGTCTTCTTCCTTCTCCTCTCTCTTGTCGTCCCTCTTTTCTCTTCGTATTTTTTTATTTATTTTTTATTTCGCTTTCGCATCATAATATCGATAATACAACTAGTATAAAACATTAAAGTACTCGTGGATTTGTGTCGAGTGTGAGTGATGGTGGGATAAGAAAACCCGAATATACAAGTGTACTGCACACAGCGTTGCCGGTCGCTTATCCCATCACCACGATCTCTTGATTATTGAGACGAGTTAACCTAAACAATAATTCATTTATTTTCATTTGCATCATTGTTCAAATCGCACATTCGCATTGATTTTCAAAACAAGTGTTGTATTTTAATAAGGGTCGAAACCTGCTGACGCAGATCCGACATCACAATCTCTAGGGATTTATTTCGATGTCGGAGAAGCCGAGGGAATCAAGTTCTTTTTATTCAAGTAAAGTACCGATCCGTTAGATTCGATACCAATTCCATAATTGGATGTCGAATCTGACGATCTGGTCAATTTAATTAACTAACGCAATCTTCTTTCGTTGATGCTAAAATAATTGTCATACGATTCGCTAGAATCACGACATTATTAAACGTGGAGAAAATCGATTCATATCGCGATAGTTAATTCAAACGACTTAAAACAATTTTCTCTTATTTTCACTCTACTATCCCATATCGATTCAATAATCGAATATGAGATACAACGAGTATGCAAATTCAGAATTTAGTATAAATTCCACAATATTTATGCCCAATTCATCAAATCGTCAAAATCAAAAGCAATTTCGAAATCGACAACAAAATTGCAAACGAACCTGGTTCCTACAGGTGTCACTCGACCGAGTGCCTATGCCACTCGATCGAGTGACATCACAAAAACCGAAACAGAATGTCTCTACGACCTCCACTCGGTCAAGTCTCACAGTGACTCGGTCGAGTGGCCACGTACTCGGTCGAGTTGGTCAATAACTCGGTCGAGTAGGGTCATGAAATCCGGACAGAACCTTTTTCAGAGGTCCACTCGGTCGAGTCCCACAATGACTCGGTCGAGTGGCCCTTTATCACGTTAAACCGTGAGTCCTACAATAGCATTCGAGTTTCGTTAACCGTTTCTTGTGACTTAGGTCAACATGTGCCTAATTAATCACGTGAAACATCTTTTTCAAAACCATGCATTAACTCATTTGCATCATTCTACACAATTCAATATTTGCACAAACCGTTAATATCGTTATACCGTTGCTAACCGTTTGTTGTTTCTTTTGTCAACTTTGGTTGTTTATTTTATCGTACTAAAATGAACCCACATGCTAAAATTCAACTTTGACGTTAGAATCGAATTGCATTAAATCGACATAGAAACCCTTTCAATTTCGTTCACATGCTTAGGGAAAATAATCTTTGCATATCATTTTCCCGTTTAACTAACGCGCGTATTCAAAAGTCATTCGATATCCTAGTAGAGGCCGCTAATGTGCGGGCGGGGTTGGGTGTCCTTCGTGGGCTTCCCAACACATACCCTCACCCCTTACTCAGAACCTCGGTTTCCGGATGCCCGAAACCGTTGGCGCACGAGAGTCATTCAATACACGATATCCGATAATGTCGGTATCGATATCAAATACTAAGGGACGAACCCAATAAACTCTGACATCGGAAATGGGCCGTATTTTGTACACGGCCCACTACGACATAGAGTGGGTTCGAACGAGCCCGAACTCCCGCAAAGTTCGGTGGCGACTCCACTTCGATTTAAATTTCCATTCGATCCGTTTTCATATGGAGATTCATTCGCCTCCCCAAACCCGCGCGTGGCCGCGTCGGGGTGGACCTATATCATGTCCACAATTTGGCGACTCCGCTGGGGATTAAGTGATGCGTGACTTAACATCGGCATCCTCAGGGTGAGACTCGAATAGAAATCGTTTGACTAGTATAATACGCGTTTTAGTTTTACGGTTCATGCATAACCCATATTTTCCCGGGCCGGTGCTGATGACCGACGTCCCACTATACCATTGATGTACTCCAATATGGATATGTCAAAAGGTGTCCATAGTCGATTCGAGTGGGTTTCGCGGCTTGTTCTAAGCTCAACTCGACTTAGAGAGTCCGTCCCGATCAACGTCTAGACTATGTACACTGGTATAGACCCTCTTAGACCGACCGAGACTTAGTGTAGAGCATACATGGCGTCGTTATAATGCTTGTGTGACTACGTGCTATTTGGTTTCAATGTCGTTTTAAAAAACCGTCAACCTTTCAAAAATACATCTTTTTCAAGATATTCAATTTCAAAACCCGGGACGTATACCGAATTTAGACGTATGATTTTACTCAAAATAGCCTATTTTCTAGACGGTATGCTGCCCAATTCAAAACTCGAAATTACTTTTGAACTTTCAAAACCCGTGGCCCAATACTCTTTTCGTTTTTTCGAAAATTGGGCCCTCCACCGAGTTTTCCCGGATCTTCAAAAACAATCCATTTTCAAAAAAGCCTTCCTCTTCTTAGGACTTCCCGTATTTAGTAGTGTCGGGTCATGTCGTAAGTTGTCAATGTCCTTAGCGTCGAAACTCCGCCGATCCTACATCGCGAGTTTCTTCCCCATCCCAGTCCGCCTTATTAGACTAAGGAAAGCCCACCTACGTAGGACATACTCCTACAAGGGAGGGCCCGTTCACACAATCGAGTCAAAAGTCTGGGGATGTCTCACGTGAACCTTCCTTCGAACAGGACTAGGCCCACCCGCCGAATCCTAAGGAAGGCCCACACTTCACAAGTCACCTGTCTAGGTGTCTTTTCGAGTCTTTTCCTTATTAGTCTTGTTCGGGATGTACCTTCTATTCCGGGATTCGGGCTAGTTTCTGATTACGCGGTGTTCTTACAAACAGGCCACCCGAAACCAGACATCAACGTCAAATGGATCAACTCAAGGACGCGTTGGCCAAGATCGAGACTCAACTGACCTCCATCCAGGCTAGCCAAGCAACGTTAGACACCGGTTTGAGCGCCGTAGAAAAAACGGCCCCTGTTGACGGGTCAGAGACCACTGGGCCCATAGCTGAACTTATCAGCGTTGTTCGCAGGCTCGAAGAACAGGTTCACCTGTCGACGAACAACTCGATCCATACCGAAAATGCTCGTTCCTATTCACCTTTAAATGACGAGCTGCCTGCTAACCTCAACCTTACGGGAATTCCGATGTTTGAGGGTACTGAAGACCCGGTCCATCACATCCGGGCTTTCAAAGACTTTATGGCGGTCAAGGGGGTAAAGTCCGCCATGTTCAAGCACTTATTCCCTTCCTCTCTCGAGAAGCACCCTAAGGCCTGGTTCTATAGGCTTGACCCCAAGAAATATAAGACTTGGGATGATGTGGCGACCGAATTTGCTCGGAACTACGCTGACAATACTGAAATCCAAACTACAATGCGTACTCTGGAGGTGATGGCCCAAGAGCCCAAAGAAGGGTTCACCAAATATTTGCAAAGATGGCGGGCCGAAAGTGTGAAGCTGGTCGACAAGCCCAGTGAGAAGGTCCTAGTGGAGGCTTTTGTCAAGAACCTCCTCCCATCCTACCGGGTCCATCCCCGGTATGCTATCATCCCTAACTTCGCCGCCCTCACTGAAATGGGCACAAGAATAGAGGACGACCTAAGGTTAGAGAGCCTGACTAAGGCCTCTACCAAGGGCTATCAAGGGGCAAGTTCATCTACGAGCAAGCCCACACCCGCAGCTGCAACTCGCAGCATTTTTGATGAGGTAAACCTGCTTGACACCTCATCCAAGAAGAATACACCAAATCGGGTATTCACAGATATAGGGACTACCTATACTTATGCCTTACAAAGGCTATCTTCGAAGGGCCAGGTCCAACCGATAGGCCCAACTCCAGAACCTCCAGTATAAAAGAGGCCCAAAAGTTATAACGCCCAAGCCTACTGTCAGTATCATCGAGGTAAAGGACATGATACCAAAAAATGCTGGAGACTGAAGCATCTAATCCAAGACCTGATCGAGATTGGGAAGATCCCGTTGCCCGGAGACAAGCCGAGCAACAAAAAAAACCCGTTCAGCGCCCATGCAATATTCACCGGTGAGGTAATTGACTGTTCTCACCTAATCTCCCCCTATATCCCACAAATTAACGGGATATGTACCTAGCCAAAGGGGAAGTTGTCCCCATCACCCTTGAAGAGGTCCGAAAGGCTAAGTCCAAAGCCTTAACCACTCACCACCTCGCCGCAGCTGGGCGTTCTATTCTTGCACCCGTCACTGAACTTGCCAGGACGGAACCTACCCTTGAAGAACCAAGCAACGACATCGCTTTGATCCAACAAATGAAGAGGGTTCGAGCTGATCTGACCATATGGCAACTACTGGTTAGCTCACAAGCACATCGAGAAGCACTGACTAAGGCCCTCGATGAAATCAAGGTCGACTCACAGGTTACCCCTTCTGAAATGGTAGCCGCTATTATGCCTTATCTCAAAGGCAAGTCCAAGGAAGAAGGCCCACTCATCACCTTCTCCGAGTCTGATCTGCCAGCGTTCGGGCCCAATCATAATATGGCCCTATACATTACGGTCATTTGTCGAGGGAAGTACCTCCCAATGACCCTTATTGACGATGGGTCCGCTGTGAATGTCCTACCTCTAAGGACCGCTAAAGCTCTCGGCATCACCGATGCCGACTACCTCCCGACAGCACAGACTATCCAAGCTTTCGACGGAAGCCTAAAACCGGTGGCCGGGCCGTTAAGTTAACAATAATAATGGGCCCAATCGAGAAAGAGTTGGAGTTCTAGGTGATTGATGTCACCTCGTCCTTTAACTTACTATTAGGAAGACCTTGGATCCGCGCAGTCAAGGCCGTATCCTCCACTCTCCACCGAAAAGTCAAGATGCCACTTCAGGACGGCATCTTCACACTAGAGGCTACTCCAATTACCGTAGCAAGCTACAATGCTACGGGCCGGGCCGACCCACGAGGATTTGATTTCGTGGGCATGATCGAAGAAGAGTATCTCTTTAGGCCTTACTTCACAACTAGCATCGACACGATGCTACAAAACTTGGGATACTTACCGGGGGCTACCTCAAGGCCATATCTTCCAGCTGGGAAGATTATCGAGGTCCTAAACGACGGTGAGTCCCAGTTTGGGTTGGGGTTTGCTATAACCCCGGAAAACGTGGTTCGGGCCGGTATTTACAAAGCCACCAACATTCTCAAGGGTACTTACATAGGCCCTTATAGCCCGAAGTTAACTGATTACTTCGTCACTCCAGTCTTCGGAGCCATTCAAGTGGGTCTCTACCAACCCACCATCACATATCCCGAGACCAAAACGGCTCGGGAATGCAATTTCATCCCCGATGATATATTTGCCCTCGCTCAAACCGAGTCCAAGGAAGGGGAAAACAACGCCGAGCCCATGCTGGGGCTCTCATTTGGAGAAGACAAAGTCGTCCCTGCTCCAAAAGACGACTTGGTCAACCTGATCCTCCGCAGTGATCGGTTCGACCCAACAAAGCTGATCACCGAAGTTGGTGCATATACAGAGAAAAGAGCCTGGAGGAAGACCATCAAGTGGACCGACAGCCAAGGTCGGACCTACAAGCTGACCACCGGCGAGGGTGACATGCCGGAGTCTGAGTCCGAGTCTGAGTCAGAGTCAGAGTCGGAGTCTGAGTCTAAGTCTGAAGGGTCTGGTACTAGAGCCGAGTCTGTAACTCCTCTTCCCCTATCCACTGAGGTCTCGGGGCCTGTCCTAAGACCTCTTCCCATCCCGCCACTGACCAACGATCAGATGGCCACTCTTTTCGAGCTTTTCACAAAATTTACCATTAATAATAATAACGAAAACCGTTCTGCTTACGACTTGTCTTATTTCCAAAATTTTCTCAATTTCAAAAATTTTATATGCAATGACATTGAGAAACCCGACGAACAGGTACCTCTACCTCCACATCTGATCGACCGGCTCGAACAAAGAGAGTCCCGAGATCCGGTAATCGAAGAAACCGAGTCCATCAATGTGGGAACCACTTTAGAGCCCCAGATGCTTAAGTTGGGCCTATCCTTAGATCCCGAGGAGAGAAAACAATTCACAAACCTCCTCCAGGAATTCAAGGACGTTTTCGCATGGTCCTACAAGGACATGCCGGGTATAGACCGGGAAATAGCGGAACACCATATACCCATCAAAGATGGATGCAAGCCGGTAAAACAGAAACTCCGAAGGATGAAGCCCGAATGGTCTCGCAAGGTCAAAGAGGAAGTAGACAAACAATTCAAAGCGGGCTTTATACAAGTGTCTGAATATCCAGACTGGGTTGCAAACATCGTCCCGGTACCCAAGAAGGACGGTAAGGTGCGGGTATGTGTGGACTTCCGAGACCTCAACAAGGCCAGCCCAAAAGACGATTTCTCGTTACCACACATCGACATACTGGTCGATAACACGGCCAATCATGCCCTTTTATCATTCATGGACGGGTATGCCGGATACAATCAGATTAAAATGGCAGAGGAGGATATGAGTAAGACCACCTTCATTACACCTTGGGGTACTTACTGTTACACTGTTATGCCATTTGGGCTTATCAACGCCGGAGCCACTTATCAGCGGACCGCCACTACTTTATTACATGACATGATGCACAAAGAAGTGGAGGTCTACGTGGACGATATGATCGTTAAGTCCAAAGACCGGAATGGGCACATTGCGGCCGTAAGAAAATTCTTTACCCGACTGCGCAAATACAACATGAGACTAAACCCTAAAAAATGCAGTTTCGGGGTAACATCAGGCAAATTACTAGGCCATATCGTTAGCCAACGCGGCATCGAGGTCGACCCAGCTAAAATCAAAGCCATCACCGATATGCAGCCACCCAAGACTGAAAAAGAAATACGAGGGTTTCTCGGGAAAGTCCAATACATCAGCCGGTTCATTTCAAAGTTGACCATGGTATGTGAGCCCATTTTCAAGAAACTGAAGATAGGGGAACGGGTACTGTGGGACGACAAATGTCAAGCGGCTTTCGACAAAATCAAGGAGATTCTGTCTGCACCGCCAGTATTAATGCCACCTCAACCCGGTTTGCCTTTGTCGTTATACCTAACAACGACCGAGATAGCCATGGGGGCTATGCTGGCCCAGACAGTCAATTCAGAAGAACAGGCTATTTACTACATCAGTAAAAAGTTCCTCGAATATGAATGCAAGTATACAATGCTCGAGAAAACGTGTCTGACCTTGGTTTGGGCCACTAAAAAGCTCCGACATTACATGGTTAGTCACGAGGTACATGTTCTGTCCAAAATGGATCCTATCAAGTATCTATTTGAGAAGCCCATCCTCAATGGCAGGATGTCCAGATGGACTTTGATGTTATCTGAGTTTGACCTCAAATTTGTACCATTGAAAGCCATCAAGGGCCGGGTAGTGGCAGAATTCCTTGCCGATAGCCCAATATCTGAAGAGGGCCACACGGATACTTGGGCCTTTTGTGATGAAGACATATTGCATACCGATACCGAAACATGGGATTTGTATTTTGACGGAGCATCCAACTTCCGGGGATTTGGGGTCGGGATTCTGTTAATCTCACCACGAGGGGAACACACCCCATTATCCATTAAATTGGACTTTGACGTAACCAACAACGCAGCCGAGTACGAAGCATGCATTCACGGGTTGCAAGCCGCCGCCGATTTAGGGGTAACAAACCTCCGGGTCCACGGTGACTCATCACTGGTCATTAATCAAGCGCTCCAAAAATGGAAAACTCGGAACGCCAATCTCGTGGCTTACCAAGCATGAGTAAGGGTTCTAGAGAAACAATTCCAGAAGGTAGAATACATTTATCTGCCCCGGGAAGAAAATCAATTTGCAGATGCACTTTCCAAATTAGCATCTCTACTGAACATTCCGGATCACCTGACCAGCATGCCAATCTGCGTTGAAAGACGGTCCGAGCCGGCGTATGTACACGCCATCCAAGACATCGAGCTAACCGATCCGGAATCATGGTATCGGTCAGTCTTAACCTACTTGGCAACGGGAGAGTATCCCCCGGGAACTGAAAACCGGGCCAAGAAAGCCCTGTGGAGATTGTCAACCCAATTTGTTCGCACGGATGACGGGCAATTGTACAAAAAGACGGCACAAGGGGCTCTTCTCTTATGCATCGACAAAATACAGGCTGAAAAGGTTATGGCCGAGGTACACGATGGTGAAAACGGTCCGCATATGAACGCCCATATGCTAGCCCGAAAAATCATGAGGCTCGGGTATTATTGGAATACCATGGAAACGGACTGTCAGTTATATGTCAAGCACTGCCATAATTGTCAGATCTTTGCCAATGTACAACATATGCCATCGTCCCTATTATATACCATGACATCACCATGGCCATTTTCGACATGGGGTATTGATATAATTGGAAAGGTGAACCCTTCCGGGACGGGAGGTCATTGCTTCATTTTTGTGGCCATCGACTACTTCACCAAATGGGTCGAAGCCGAGTCATAGCGTGTCTTGAACGCCAAATACGTGGCCAAATTAATCCAGAATAAGATCATATGTCGATACGGGATCCCACACGAGTTTATCAGTGATCACGGGACCCATTTCCAAGCTGAAACTGCCGCATTGCTGGCAAAATACAAAATTCAAAGGCATACGTCTTCTCCCTACCGTCCCCAAACAAATGGAGCGGTAGAAGCGGCTAATAAAACAATTGTCACCATACTTAAAAAGATGGCTGAGAATTATCGGGACTGGCCTGACAAATTACCCTTTGCCTTGTGGGGGTATCAGACTTTAATTCGTACAGCAACCGGAGCAACCCCGTATTACTTGACATACGGAATGGAAGCGGTCCAACCGGTTGAGCTAGAAGTGCCATCCCTCCGGATTTTGCTTGAAAGCCAAGTACCTGAAGCGGGTTGGGTCCAAGCCCGATACGATTCGCTAATCCTTTTAGACGAACGGCGATCACGGGCCCTCAACAATATTCAAATATATCAAAAGAGGATCCAACGGGCTTTCAACAAAAGAGTTAGACCCAGAAACATCAAGGAAGGGGATCTGGTCCTAAAATTGGTTCGTGCCTTACTACCGGTTGACCCAAGGGGTAAATTCAAACCCAATTGGGCTGGGCCATACTTAGTCAAGAAGGTCCTATCAGGAGGAGCGGTGATGCTGACAGACTTGGACGGGAACGAATTTGTCAACCCAACCAACTTGGACCAGCTGAAGCGCTACTACCCTTAAACCCCCCCATCTCAATGTCATTTGCAAAAATTTATAAAAATTTGTCTTTTTATAAATTTTCAAAAAAAAATTATAGACAAGTCAATAAGTTAGAATTAATTATTCTACTGTCGCACATCTTGAATTAATTGTCTTGATGTATTTCGAAAATTACGAAAAAAAATCTAATCAATTTTGAACTACGTTTGGTTTGATTCCGCTAATTGTGGATACGTAGGCAACCCCTCAAAAGGGTATAACCACTGCAATAAACGAAAAGACGGGAACGATATTCATTAATACGTCTTTATTAAACTGATAGACTCGGGATTTAAAAAAAATATGCCAAAAAGGGCAAATCACACCCAAAAAAATAAAAATAATATTCAAATAATAATAATGGAGACTAATATCCGGGCATTTTCCCCTTCCCCTTGTTCTTCGGGTCGCGTGGAGCCTGAGGTCTTCTAGGTGGTGGCGAGCGTTCCCGAATCACTAGTGGAACCTGCTTAGCATGAGCCCGTTTCTTCGACGACGGGTCTTCTACCACAGTCTTCGGTCCAATGCGAGCTTGCCCGTGCTCGGGTAATCTATCCCGCGGGCCAAGTTGGTCCTGCACGGGTAGTCTTGGGCCCAGTCTTTCTTTCCAAGTCAGTCTGGGGGCTCACCCTCCCCCAAGCACCTTTGGCACTAGACCCTCCAGCTTGAGTCTTGGTCTTCTTTTTTTGTCCTGACATAAGACGGACTAGGGTAGCAGGAGTGTCTCCTTCGTCAAAAAAGCCCCTGTTGTCCTTAGCTTGCTCCCTTCGCAGCAGGTCGAAAGCTTCATCAACCTTCAGAGCAGCTCGGGCTTTAGCATTGCCTGCTTTGGTCCACTTCGTGTAAGAGTCTGAAAACCAGATCGAGTGGCGAGATTTGGTGATGGGCCAGGTGTGATGGGTGTACCATCTTTGCATCCATGTATCGCACATCACATCAGTCAGTTGGGTAGGGTCACTCACAACTGCTTCGACTTCAGGGATTCGCTGGGTCCATCCATACTGCCTTAGTATGCAATCCGGATAAAGATGAACTGTTTGCCTGAAAGATAATATCACCTGATAACGGGCTCTGTCCCTCGGGTCCAAGCCGATCCAAAGATAGATGGGCCACCACGGAACTACCCATCGAATTAACGGACACCATGGAATGACAATACCTCGTCCCAATATTTCTGGGTAATCTGACGAGAAAAGTCAATGGCCCGCCTCCTCGTCATCACCTGGTTATGACGATAGTTGCTCGCGTCGAGGGGAGGATCTATCACTGGTAACTTTTCATATAGCCAAATCTGAAAAAAGAAACAAAAACATGAGTTCCCGAGGCGAAATAGCCGTCCGCCTAAGGCCACTCGGTCGAGTGCCTAGGACACTCGATCGAGTGGTACCCCTGAACACAAACAGAGGATTTTACGAGGGCACTCAATCGAGTGCCAGGGTGACTCGATCGATTGACACCTCCAAAGACAGATCAGGAGAGTTTTATCGAGGGTACTCGATCGAGTGCCAGGGTGACTCGATCGAGTACCCCCTGAAAAAAAAAATCGCAAAAAAAATAAAAAATCGAAATATCGGGAAATCAAATCAGGGAAATCAAGGTAATATACCTACAGTAAACGGGTGCTTCCGGTAAGACGAACCGATGAATCCCTCTTGCGATTGTCCAGTCCTTGGATGATTTCACCCGTGATCAGCCAAGCCGGGCTGTGTTCAGTCTCCATCAAATCCACCACGGTTAAGAGACGAGCATCACCCATACAAGACAATAAGTCAATGTGACCCTCAAAGGCATAAACATGGAGCATGCAAAAAGAAAAGGCCCTTCGGCTATGGATTGGTGTAGACACCCGCATTTTGCCTGCTAGTGTCTATAGCAGTTCCCGACAAAACACCCGATGATGATCGGACGTCAACGTGACTTAATATGCTCGAATACGGACTCGGAATCAATAGTATCCGACGTGGGCATTTAGCGGAGTACAAATCTCTCAAAACCAACCTCAAATCCAGGCCCAGTGGGTCGTTCCGAGTCAAATTAGACTAATTTGGGCCAAAACCGACACCAAAAATAAATCCCGTCTTTTGGCGACCGGGTCAAAACCCGGTCAAGGACGAACCCGTCACAAAAACCAGCCCAAGTGCACCTTCTAGAAGCTGGCGCCCAATCCAAATTCAAAAAAGATTACAACAAACAACAATATCAATTCCTTCCTAAAATAGCTCGATTTGCTTGATCCACTCGATCGAGTGGATTGACCCACTCGGTCGAGTGGAGCGTCAAAAACCGGACCAGATTCATTTCTGAAGGCACTCGACCGAGTGCACTAGGGCACTCGATCGAGTGACCCTAGGTCGTGGGTTTCTCCTATAAATACCCCATCATCACCCATCACAAAGGGAACTTTTTTTACAACTCTTCTTCAACTTTTGACATCATAATTTCAGCCATCTCTTCATCACACTTACACAACATTCAACCCTACATTTCTACTATATTCAACCTATACACTCATATCCTCTCTATACACACATACATACAATCAAATTCGAGATCAAAACTCGTCAAAGACCCGAGAGCATCCTCTCCCTAACCAAACACACCCTAACTCACCCTGCATATCTCGACACTCCCGCGCACACGCCGCTACTACGAGTTCGTTTCCGAGGCCATTTAAGCATGTAGGTTGAGGGTGTCATCAAACCCCGTTTCTTTTTCTCCCTTCTCTTTTTACTGTTTTTTTATGTTTATTATTATTATTATTATTATTATTATTATTATTATTATTATTATTATTATTATTATTATTATTATTATTATTATTATTATTATTATTATTATTATTATTATTATTATTATTATTATTATTATTATTATTATTATTATTATTATTATTATTATTATTATTATTATTATTATTATTATTATTATTATTATTATTATTATTATTATTATTATTATTATTATTATTATTATTATTATTATTATTATTATTATTATTATTATTATTATTATTATTATTATTATTATTATTATTATTATTATTATTATTATTATTATTATTATTATTATTATTATTATTATTATTATTATTATTATTATTATTATTATTATTATTATTATTATTATTATTATTATTATTATTATTATTATTATTATTATTATTATTATTATTATTATTATTATTATTATTATTATTATTATTATTATTATTATTATTATTATTATTATTATTATTATTATTATTATTATTATTATTATTATTATTATTATTATTATTATTATTATTATTATTATTATTATTATTATTATTATTATTATTATTATTATTATTATTATTATTATTATTATTATTATTATTATTATTATTATTATTATTATTATTATTATTATTATTATTATTATTATTATTATTATTATTATTATTATTATTATTATTATTATTATTATTATTATTATTATTATTATTATTATTATTATTATTATTATTATTATTATTATTATTATTATTATTATTATTATTATTATTATTATTATTATTATTATTATTATTATTATTATTATTATTATTATTATTATTATTATTATTATTATTATTATTATTATTATTATTATTATTATTATTATTATTATTATTATTATTATTATTATTATTATTATTATTATTATTATTATTATTATTATTATTATTATTATTATTATTATTATTATTATTATTATTATTATTATTATTATTATTATTATTATTATTATTATTATTATTATTATTATTATTATTATTATTATTATTATTATTATTATTATTATTATTATTATTATTATTATTATTATTATTATTATTATTATTATTATTATTATTATTATTATTATTATTATTATTATTATTATTATTATTATTATTATTATTATTATTATTATTATTATTATTATTATTATTATTATTATTATTATTATTATTATTACTACTACTACTACTACTACTAACCGCTAACACTAACCTTTAATTTCGTGCATACTAACATTTTATTTATGTATTCTAACACTAACTTTCATTTTTGTATACTAACACTTTAATTCCGTATTCTAACATCTAACATTATTATACCGTGTATATATACATACTAGTATTAAAATCTCGGTTTCGAATACGTTTAACTATGACGATCGCCTAAAGTCCATCTAATTCCTTTACGAGTAACGACGGAGGTGGCACCCTTTCGAGGAGCGCCGCCCCAATGTGCTCAAGGACGTGATGTGATCGTGATCGGTCATAGTTGAACGTATTTGATCCCATTTTCAAGATTAGCGCGGAACCCGTTGACACGAAAACCGACATCACATAATCCGAAAGGATTAGTTCCGATGTCGTGACGTAGAGGGATGCAATTCCGTCACTAATTCAAAATTTCAATCTAAACGATAACATTTTCATAAAATTCCGATGACGGTATTATAATCGCTTGCATATGCGATTATAGCATCGAAAGCCGAGTTAAATACAAATCATACAATATTTGTATTTAATTTGGCCCACTGTCGATTTTAACCAAAAAAGCAAGACGAGTTGTCACTCGTACAGGGGCTACTCGACCAAGTACGTAGGCTACTCGATCGAGTAGCACCCAAAAATCTGGACAGTAGCTACCTTAAAGACACACTCGACCGAGTCCATGCCATGACTCGATCGAGTGGGTCCTGTAGCCCAGTAATCCGAGAGCTTTAATGCAACATTCGAGCCTCGTCATTTTTTTACGAGTTTTAGTCGACACGTGTAAAGTCAATCACGTGATCCTATTTTTCAAAACTCATGCATATCACGACACCTAAAACGATTTTGATCGACGGTCTCGCACTATTAATTTTATGTCGACGACTCTTTAGTCGTATCCGACACATAATTAATTTAGACTCCATTTCTCGAGGTGATAAGTCGGGACAAGGCATCGAGGTTCGAGATCGGGTTAGCACCACACCTAGGTCTCGAACCTCCGTCCTTTGATTAATATGCAATATAATGCGTAATTAATTAAAGTTCGTCCATTTGCACAACTTACGGTCTAGTTTATATTTATTATATACGGGTCCGTTTCTAGTTAACCTTTGCTGTTTATAATTCAATTATTCTATTTTATTGCTCGTTGTATTGTGAATTCCGGGTTGTATTCCGCCCGTGTAATTTGTAATTTATTTACGAGTTTTCTATTCTTGATGTTTGCCATTTATTGCCTTAAATGAACATCACATGCTAAATCACTTTGACGTGAATCAAGATGCATTAAATGACGTAGTTAATCAACAACTCGCATGCTTAGCCCGAAAACGCTGTTTGCATATCATTTAATCGTTTTACTAGCGCGCGCACACGAACACGAACGATGTCTTAGTAGAGGCCGCCATGTGCGGGCGGGGTTGGGTGTCCTTAGTGGGCTTCCCAACACGTACCCTCACCCCTTACTCAGAACCTTTGGTTTCCGGATGTCCGAAACCCTTGGCGCACGAGAGTCATTCTATATACGAAAGCCGGTTTAAACGGTATCGATATTGCAATGCAAAGGGACGAGCCCAATAAACTCTGAAATCGAAGCGGGCTACTTTGTGTAGAGCCCATGACGACATAGAGTGGGCTCGTATGGTTCCGAATAACCACAAAATTCGGTGGCGACTCCATTTTGACTTAAATTTCGAACCCGAGAACAATCTCACCACGAGATTCATTCGCCTACCCAAACCCGCGCGTGGCCGCGTCGGGGTGGACCTACGTCATGTCCACAATTTGGCGACTCCGCTGGGGATACCTGATGTACCACATGTCATCGGGGTTCCTAGGGTGAGACTCGAAGAGAAATCGTTCGAATATTAGTGTGCGCGCATTAGTTTAATGGTTCATGCATAACCCAAATTTTGCCCGGGCCGGTTACTTGTGACCGACGTCCCACTATACCACGGTGCATTCCTACATGGGTGCACTAAAGACTTCGATGGCGGAACTCGCCGGGGTTTTACGGCAGGTCCTAAGCCCAAATCGGCTAGGGAGTCCGTCCCGTTTCGCGAGAATGCTATCGTTGTTGGTATAGACCCTATTTTGACCGACCGAGACTTAGTGTAAAGCATACATAAGCGTCGTTATAATGCTTGCTTGACTACGTGCTACTTGGTTTCCGTGTCATTTTTTTTTTCAAAAACCGTCATTTCAAAAATGCATCTTTCCAAAAATACCAAATTTTGAAAAACCCGAAATACTGTCCGTTTCGGGACCCGTCTTTTCAAAATATCCAATTTTCAAAATTCGAAATGCTGCCAAAATTTAGACTGACGATTTGACTCAAAATAGCCTATTTTCTAGCCGGCATGCTGTCCATTTCAAAATTCGAATTTCATCCACCATTCGATTTTCGAATTTTCAAATTCCATTTCGATTTCAAATTTCAAAATTCCATTTCGATTTTTTTTTTCAGATCCTCGAGATGTGATTCTCGATTTTCAAATCTCCGAGATGCCGTTTTCGATTTTCAAATCTTCGGGATCTTATTTTCAATTTTCAAATTTTCGGAAATTTATTTTCGATGTTCAAAATTTCAAAATTCCAAATATTCAACTTATCAAAAAAAAAAACTCGGCCCTGTCGGCATGCTGCCAATTTCAAAAGACGGGATCGCCTCCTCAAATTTCAAAATGCGAATTTACTCGCAACCATTTTAACCTTTCAAAATGCCCGATCCCATTGGCCCACTGCCAATTTCAGGACTGTCCTCTCAATTTTCAAAATTCAATCATTTTTCAAAAACCTTCCTTATTATAGGACCTACCGTAATTCGTGTGTCGGGTCTTTTCGTAATACGTCGAAGGTCTTTAGCGTCGAAACTCCGTCGATCCTACATCACGGGTTTCTTCCCCATCCTAGTCTGCCTTTTTCTAAAGGCGTAACCGACCAACACGAGTCATACACTCGTAAATGGAAGGTTCGTTTGAACACTCGAGTCCTAATTAGAAAGTCACATGCGATCTTTCCCTCCGACAGGACGGTCCCCACGACCTTTCCTAGGGGAATTTTGCCCGTCTTTCAATCCGTTAGTCGAGTCATCCCAATTCAAGTCCTTTAACTTTAGGGTCTACCCTAATCACAGGGTCTATCCTTATTCAAGTCAAGTCTAGGGTCTCTAGCGTTGAAACTCTGCCGATCTTACATCGCGAGTTTCCTCCCTTACCCATCTGCCTCCCTCGAGGCCGAGTCAACCTTTTACAAGGCATAGCCCTGTAGCTAAAGGTTCGTGATCCTTACATCTAAGGGTCACTCGTCCGACACTCGAGTCTTAACAAAACCTTCAATCTCACTCGGGGGCTACCCTTCAGCAGAGCGATCAATCACGGTTGCTCTAAGGGTCATGTCCTACACGTGGTGTCTTACGTGTGTCACTTTCGAGTCATTCAGATGCCGCACCATCTGAGTCCTATTAGAGTCTTCAGTCTCACTTGGGGGTTGTCCTCCACCCAAGCATTCGACCACAGTCACCTTAAGGGGTACCTTATGTTCATCACACACCGGCGTCCTTACGATGTCTTCTTCGAGTCGTATCTATGCTATGAACACCCGAGTCTCCTAAAGGTTTAGGTCGCCACGGTTGGTCCGAACACGTGACGCGGTCAAACACGGTCGCCCCATTTTCGGACTTACCCTCGTGCAGCTTGAGTCTCATCGTCGAGTCCAAGCCAGGGTTGTTACCTCGTCTAGGTCAACGTTCGAGTATCCCTGTCCAAGAGTCTTTGTCGACCCGTCACCCCGGGCCATGTCTAGTTTGACTCCCTCTCTTGCATTCGCGCAAAGTCGAGTTTAGGCGAGTCGTGGCACCTGTCGTTTTCTCCAATCAAGGACCTTACCAAAAAGAAACGACCAACCAAGTATCCGAAAGTCCGGATTCGATTCGAGTCTAAGTCTGAGTCCGAGTCTAGGATATCCTACATCCTCATTTCAAAGTCAGAGTCAGAGTCAACTGTATTCTGTCCTCTTTTCGAATTCCAATAAAATCAGCTTTTTCAATCTCTCATATATGCTTCCCTTATGTGTTTCCGAGAACATGATGAACACCATCATACACTGTGAGCACATGCACGTGACTATTATAGGCACATCTATAATGACTGCAGGAACTGAGACCCATGTTTTCCCTTACCTATTCCATGTCTGGTATAGAAAGCCACATAACTACCCCTAGTAGGAGCAGTATCGAATCCTATGACAAATCTAGGTAGTCTCCTAGTTTGGGTTCAAGACGGGAGGCAAGCCCATCTCCCCACAATAAACACCCCTCCAATAAGACTGATCAATCCCTACCTTAGGCGTTAGTCTGACCAGAAGCAAAAAAGAAGCATCATGACTCTATAGGCTTGATGCCAAAAATACCCAACTCGGGACGATGCTCCCACTAAGCCTGCTCGAAATTATGATGACAATACCGAGATCCAAATCACCATGCTTACCGTAGAGTACTCCACCGCGAGTTGCACTCACCAACTAGGCTTACACCTTACAAAGGTTTAGCTCCACAAGCCAAATCCAACCGATGGGCCCACCCCCATATCCACCCACAACATCAAAGGGAGGGATAGCAAAAAAAAAAAAAAAAACTGGACAAAAAACAGAAGTCCAAAGAAAAAAAGCAAAAGGCCGAAACAAAAGAGCTGGCCATGACCAAAAAAGAACTCTCAACATCCCTCGACCAGATACGATCAATCCCTTGACCGGGGCACGGTCAACTCAAATGAAGAATCCCACGACCGGGGCTAAGAGGTCAACCCAAAAAAAAACAAAAAAAAAAAATTCAAATACCCATGACCGTGGTCAACGTTCAACTCAAGTGAAAGTCCCTTGACCGGGGTACAGTCAATTCAAAAATTATCAATGCCCATACCATCGAATAGGGAAGAGACAATCAAGCTGGTCAGCTAACACCACACTTAGCCTTCCCACATTGCAACCCTCAAGACCTTCTCGAGACCTAGGCTAAGAGACAGCCCGGAATTTTGAGGATTCTAGCTCCATAGGATACACCCTAACCATTAGGGCCAGACATGGAAATCAGATCCCGCATTATCAACCTACCGCGATCGAAGCCCGAGTCATTTTTACTCGACTTCCCCCTTCCTACCACATTGCAATACCTTACCCTCGAAGCCTTAGCTCCACAAAATCGAGCTCCAGATTCCGAATCATCAAAGCCACTTTCGACCTAGCTCCACATTTCAAAAAACATCCAAACCAGTTACCAGCCCCAAACACGGGAACTCAACCTGCGGTCGGCATAGAACATGCCCAAATAATTCACATCACCTCTGGGGGCTACCCCGGAGAACGCTCACAGTCACGGGATCAACATCCTAGCTGTTCTAGCCCTTTGATCAAGACATCATTGGGAATGCACCTAGCCTACACCTTCGTTATGGCTAGTTACACACAAAGCCCTAATGAACTAGGCAACATAATATATCTTCCAATCCACTGAACTACGGCATGGTTTGATTTCACTACACGTGAATACGTAGGCAGCCCTTCAAACAAGGGCACAACCACCCACATTGACACAAATATAAAAAAGCACCATCATTCCTATCACGACACTGTCATGTTCTCAACAGTTAGCTTTGTCGTCCTGGGGGCTTCTCTTAGACAGAAGTTCTCCATCCACCCACATAATCCAAATACTTTCAAAAATTTAGCCACCTTTCTATAGTGTGTCCTAGTACTCGGCTCAGTCAAAGACGAGAATCCGTCAGGGACTCGAAGCAACACCCATTTTGGGACTATACCCCAAAACCAAAGATCCAAAAGAGCACCAGACTATAACATTGCTACTACTAAGTCCTGTCGTTACAGTCTCGTTACAGACTACTGCAGCCACCCTATAGCACATCCTTCTCATTTCGATGTTCGACTGTGTTGCCACTCGCCTAGGCTACGGAATAGCGCAGCTTAAGAGTCTTGTCATCTTAGGTGGCCCACCCCCCTACCGAGTCACAGTCCAACCCCTTCGAGATGCCAAGTCGTGTCTGTCAACTCGTCCGGTCACGTCCAGAGTCGAGTCTGTCGATATGTTTCTCCCTTCAAATTCTCATTTTAAAAGTTTGCAAAACTTAGCCATTTAAGAAAATCCTTTTCGACAAGGTCAAATTTCGGTCTATTTAAACTGCAAATTTCTTTTCTACCCCTTTCAATTTTGAAAACCTATCTCCTAGCACGTGAGTTGCTTTCAGGATTTCGATTTCAAAACTAAGCAAAAATCATTTTCCCTAGCGCAAACTAGTCTATAGATGCTAACTGCATTTCCTATGTGCTATCTTGCTATATACCATCCCTGCTATTTCTCCCTATGTATCTAACATTTCAGGTACCAACTAGTGCTTCCCAACGGAACATCAAAGGCGGTGTTTCTCCTGAAATGCTACATGCAAGTTGTCATGTGTCAGCATACGGGTACACCCAAGACTTCAGAAGCAAGTCCCCGCGCAGCTACTTTACTCCCCAACACGAGTCAGTGTTTTGCCTATATGTTACATACAAGTTGTTATGTGTCAGCATACAGATACACTCCAGACTTCAGAAGCAAGTCCCCGCGAAACTATTTAAATTCCTCAACGGAGTCAACTTTTCCCCGGTATGCTACATCCAAGACGTGATGTGTCGGCATACGGGTACACCTACGCCCCGAAAGGCAAGTTTTACTCCCCACGGAGCATCATCATCAGGTCAGGTACGACTCAGGGCTTCAAAAGCAAGCCCGTACAGCTCACATATTTCCCCAGCGGAACGCCCGAGTCGGCATTTTCCCCGAAATGGCACGGGATGGGCCCACATATAGGCACGCCTAGGACTTATGCAACAAGTCTGACTCCCCGCGGAGCTATCATCATCAGGACAGGTATGACCCTCTGCTTATGGCTGGCGAGCCCTTCACGCAAGTCTACTAGACTATAAACGACCCGACCGGAAGGCTGCCAGGTCGTAATCCTCGATTGGCCTGGTAGCTACTCTGACTTTCGCCTTGTCCAAGCCTCAGTCAGAGTGGAGGCTCTGTAGACACCCGCATTTTGCCTGCTAGTGTCTATAGCAGTTCCCGACAAAACACCCGATGATGATCGGACGTCAACGTGACTTAATATGCTCGAATACGGACTCGGAATCAATAGTATCCGACGTGGGCATTTAGCGGAGTACAAATCTCTCAAAACCAACCTCAAATCCAGGCCCAGTGGGTCGTTCTGAGTCAAATGAGACTAATTTGGGCCAAAACCGACACCAAAAATAAATCCCGTCTTTTGGCGACCGGGTCAAAACCCGGTCAAGGACGAACCCGTCACAAAAACCAGCCCAAGTGCACCTTCTAGAAGCTGGCGCCCAATCCAAATTCAAAAAAGATTACAACAAACAACAATATCAATTCCTTCCTAAAATAGCTCGATTTGCTTGATCCACTCGATCGAGTGGAGCGTCAAAAACCGGACTAGATTCATTTCTGAAGGCACTCGACCGAGTGCACTAGGGCACTCGATCGAGTGACCCTAGGTCGTGGGTTTTCTCCTATAAATACCCCATCATCACCCATCACAAAGGGAACTTTTTTTACAACTCTTCTTCAACTTTTGACATCATAATTTCAGCCATCTCTTCATCACACTTACACAACATTCAACCCTACATTTCTACTATATTCAACCTATACACTCATATCCTTTCTATACACACATACATACAATCAAATTCGAGATCAAAACTCGTCAAAGACCCGAGAGCATCATCTCCCTAACCAAACACACCCTAACTCACCCTACATATCTCGACACTCCCGCGCACACGCCGCTACTACGAGTTCGTTTCCGAGGCCATTTAAGCATGTAGGTTGAGGGTGTCATCAAACCCCGTTTCTTTTTCTCCCTTCTCTTTTTACTGTTTTTTTATGTTTATATTATTATTATTATTATTATTACTACTACTACTAACCGCTAACACTAACCTTTAATTTCGTGCATACTAACATTTTATTTATGTATTCTAACACTAACTTTCATTTTTGTATACTAACACTTTAATTCCGTATTCCAACATCTAACATTATTATACCGTGTATATATACATACTAGTATTAAAATCTCGGTTTCGAATACGTTTAACTATGACGATCGCCTAAAGTCCATCTAATTCCTTTACGAGTAACGACGGAGGTGGCACCCTTTCGAGGAGCGCCGCCCCAATGTGCTCAAGGACGTGATGTGATCGTGATCGGTCATAGTTGAACGTATTTGATCCCATTTTCAAGATTAGCGCGGAACCCGTTGACACGAAAACCGACATCACATAATCCGAAAGGATTAGTTCCGATGTCGTGACGTAGAGGGATGCAATTCCGTCACTAATTCAAAATTTCAATCTAAACGATAACATTTTCATAAAATTCCGATGACGGTATTATAATCGCTTGCATATGCGATTATAGCATCGAAAGCCGAGTTAAATACAAATCATACAATATTTGTATTTAATTTGGCCCACTATCGATTTTAACCAAAAAAGCAAGACGAGTTGTCACTCGTACAGGGGCTACTCGACCAAGTACGTAGGCTACTCGATCGAGTAGCACCCAAAAATCTGGACAGTAGCTACCTTAAAGGCACACTCGACCGAGTCCATGCCATGACTCGATCGAGTGGGTCCTGTAGCCCAGTAATCCGAGAGCTTTAATGCAACATTCGAGCCTCGTCATTTTTTTACGAGTTTTAGTCGACACGTGTAAAGTCAATCACGTGATCCTATTTTTCAAAACTCATGCATATCACGACACCTAAAACGATTTTGATCGACGGTCTCGCACTATTAATTTTATGTCGACGACTCTTTAGTCGTATCCGACACATAATTAATTTAGACTCCATTTCTCGAGGTGATAAGTCGGGACAAGGCATCGAGGTTCGAGATCGGGTTAGCACCACACCTAGGTCTCGAACCTCCGTCCTTTGATTAATATGCAATATAATGCGTAATTAATTAAAGTTCGTCCATTTGCACAACTTACGGTCTAGTTTATATTTATTATATACGGGTCCGTTTCTAGTTAACATTTGCTGTTTATAATTCAATTATTCTATTTTATTGCTCGTTATATTGTGAATTCCGGGTTGTATTCCGCCCGTGTAATTTGTAATTTATTTACGAGTTTTCTATTCTTGATGTTTGCCATTTATTGCCTTAAATGAACATCACATGCTAAATCACTTTGACGTGAATCAAGATGCATTAAATGACGTAGTTAATCAACAACTCGCATGCTTAGCCCGAAAACGCTGTTTGCATATCATTTAATCGTTTTACTAGCGCGCGCACACGAACACGAACGATGTCTTAGTAGAGGCCGCCATGTGCGGGCGGGGTTGGGTGTCCTTAGTGGGCTTCCCAACACGTACCCTCACCCCTTACTCAGAACCTTTGGTTTCCGGATGTCCGAAACCCTTGGCGCACGAGAGTCATTCTATATACGAAAGCCGGTTTAAACGGTATCGATATTGCAATGCAAAGGGACGAGCCCAATAAACTCTGAAATCGAAGCGGGCTACTTTGTGTAGAGCCCATGACGACATAGAGTGGGCTCGTATGGTTCCGAATAACCACAAAATTCGGTGGCGACTCCATTTTGACTTAAATTTCGAACCCGAGAACAATCTCACCACGAGATTCATTCGCCTACCCAAACCCGCGCGTGGCCGCGTCGGGGTGGACCTACGTCATGTCCACAATTTGGCGACTCCGCTGGGGATACCTGATGTACCACATGTCATCGGGGTTCCTAGGGTGAGACTCGAAGAGAAATCGTTCGAATATTAGTGTGCGCGCATTAGTTTAATGGTTCATGCATAACCCAAATTTTGTCCGGGCCGGTTACTTGTGACCGACGTCCCACTATACCACGGTGCATTCCTACATGGGTGCACTAAAGACTTCGATGGCGGAACTCGCCGGGGTTTTACGGCAGGTCCTAAGCCCAAATCGGCTAGGGAGTCCGTCCCGTTTCGCGAGAATGCTATCGTTGTTGGTATAGACCCTATTTTGACCGACCGAGACTTAGTGTAAAGCATACATAAGCGTCGTTATAATGCTTGCTTGACTACGTGCTACTTGGTTTCCGTGTCATTTTTTTTTTCAAAAACCGTCATTTCAAAAATGCATCTTTCCAAAAATACCAAATTTTGAAAAACCCGAAATACTGTCCGTTTCGGGACCCGTCTTTTCAAAATATCCAATTTTCAAAATTCGAAATGCTGCCAAAATTTAGACTGACGATTTGACTCAAAATAGCCTATTTTCTAGCCGGCATGCTGTCCATTTCAAAATTCGAATTTCATCCACCATTCGATTTTCGAATTTTCAAATTCCATTTCGATTTCAAATTTCAAAATTCCATTTCGATTTTTTTTTTCAGATCCTCGAGATGTGATTCTCGATTTTCAAATCTCCGAGATGCCGTTTTCGATTTTCAAATCTTCGGGATCTTATTTTCAATTTTCAAATTTTCGGAAATTTATTTTCGATGTTCAAAATTTCAAAATTCCAAATATTCAACTTATCAAAAAAAAAAACTCGGCCCTGTCGGCATGCTGCCAATTTCAAAAGACGGGATCGCCTCCTCAAATTTCAAAATGCGAATTTACTCGCAACCATTTTAACCTTTCAAAATGCCCGATCCCATTGGCCCACTGCCAATTTCAGGACTGTCCTCTCAATTTTCAAAATTCAATCATTTTTCAAAAACCTTCCTTATTATAGGACCTACCGTAATTCGTGTGTCGGGTCTTTTCGTAATACGTCGAAGGTCTTTAGCGTCGAAACTCCGTCGATCCTACATCACGGGTTTCTTCCCCATCCTAGTCTGCCTTTTTCTAAAGGCGTAACCGACCAACACGAGTCATACACTCGTAAATGGAAGGTTCGTTTGAACACTCGAGTCCTAACTAGAAAGTCACATGCGATCTTTCCCTCCGACAGGACGGTCCCCACGACCTTTCCTAGGGGAATTTTGCCCGTCTTTCAATCCGTTAGTCGAGTCATCCCAATTCAAGTCCTTTAACTTTAGGGTCTACCCTAATCACAGGGTCTATCCTTATTCAAGTCAAGTCTAGGGTCTCTAGCGTTGAAACTCTGCGGATCTTACATCGCGAGTTTCCTCCCTTACCCATCTGCCTCCCTCGAGGCCGAGTCAACCTTTTACAAGGCATAGCCCTGTAGCTAAAGGTTCGTGATCCTTACATCTAAGGGTCACTCGTCCGACACTCGAGTCTTAACAAAACCTTCAATCTCACTCGGGGGCTACCCTTCAGCAGAGCGATCAATCACGGTTGCTCTAAGGGTCATGTCCTACACGTGGTGTCTTACGTGTGTCACTTTCGAGTCATTCAGATGCCGCACCATCTGAGTCCTATTAGAGTCTTCAGTCTCACTTGGGGGTTGTCCTCCACCCGAGCATTCGACCACAGTCACCTTAAGGGGTACCTTATGTTCATCACACACCGGCGTCCTTACGATGTCTTCTTCGAGTCGTATCTATGCTATGAACACCCGAGTCTCCTAAAGGTTTAGGTCGCCACGGTTGGTCTGAACACGTGACGCGGTCAAACACGGTCGCCCCATTTTCGGACTTACCCTCGTGCAACTTGAGTCTCATCGTCGAGTCCAAGCCAGGGTTGTTACCTCGTCTAGGTCAACGTTCGAGTATCCCGGTCAAAGTCATTCCGAGACACACAAAATAGCCATTCCCAACATCAAAAGTCCAAGTCAAACACAAACTCATCAAAAACCCAGGTCACGGTCCAAAACAATGGACCCGCGCGACCCAGCTGGGCCACTCGATCGAGTGCCCCACCCACTCGATCGAGTGGGCCTATTTCAAGCCCGACGGCTGACGTACTGGGCCACTCGACCGAGTCAGTCACTTACTCGGTCGAGTAACCCTATCCGGGTGCCTAGGCTTTGCCTATATAAACACCCCCATGCACACACAATCTAACAACTTTGGAACCCTAATTTTCAGCTTTACACACAACTTTTCGAACCCTAATTCTACCTCTAATCAAACCCTAACACTACACTAGCAAACCCTAAACCTAGCTTTAGGAATCGAGACCCTAACCACCATAACTCAACCTCCATAAACATTGAAAACTTCCGTGTTAAAGCCACGACTACGAGCCTTAACCGAGACAAGAACATGTAGGTTGAGGGTGCAAAACCCGTCTTCTTCCTTCTCCTCTCTCTCGTCGTCTTTTTTTTATTTTATTTTATTTCTCTTTCGCATCATAATATCGATAATACAACTAGTATAAAACATTAAAGTACTCGTGGATTTGTGTCGAGTGTGAGTGATGGTGGGATAAAAAAGCCCGAATATACAAGTGTACTGCACACAGCGTTGCCGGTCGCTTATCCCATCACCACGATCGCTTGATTATTGAGATGAGTTAACCTAAACAATAATTCATTTATTTTCGTTTGCATCATTGTTCAAATCGCACATTCGCATCGATTTTCAAAACAAGTGTTGTATTTTAATAAGGGTCGAAACCCGCTGACGCAGATCTGACATCACAATCTCTAGGGATTTATTTCGATGTCGGAGAAGCCGAGGGAATCAAGTCCATTTCATTCAAGTAAAGTACCGATCCGTTAGATTCGATACAAATTCCATAATTGGATGTCGAATCTGACGATCTAGTCAATTTAATTAACTAACGCAATCTTCTTTCGTTGATGCTAAAATAATTGTCATACGATTCGCTAGAATCACGACATTATTAAACGTGGAGAAAATCGATTCATATCGCGATAGTTAATTCAAACGACTTAAAACAATTTTCTCTTATTTTCACTCTACTATCCCATATCGATTCAATAATCGAATATGAGATACAACGAGTATGCAAATTCAGAATTGAGTATAAATTCCACAATAATTATGCCCAATTCATCAAATCGTCAAAATCAAAAGCAATTTCGAAATCAACTACAAAATTGAAAACGAACCTGGTTCGTACAGGTGCCACTCGATCGAGTGACATCACAAAAACCGAAACAGAATGTCTCTACGACCTCCACTCGGTCGAGTCTCAGAGTGACTCAGTCGAGTGGCCACGTACTCGGTCGAGTTGGTCAATAACTCGGTCGAGTAGGGTCATGAAATCCGGACAGAACCTTTTTCAGAGGTCCACTCGGTCGAGTCCCACAATGACTCAGTCGAGTGGCCCTTTATCACGTTAAACCGTCTGTCCTACAATAGCATTCGAGTCTCGTTAACCGTTTTTTGTGACTTAGGTCAACATGTGCCTAATTAATCACGTGAAACATCTTTTTCAAAACCATGCATTAACTCATTTGCATCATTCTACACAATTCAATATTTGCACAAACCGTTAATATCGTTATACCGTTGCTAACCGTTTGTTGTTTCTTTTGTCAACTTTGGTTGTTTATTTTATCGTACTAAAATGAACCCACATGCTAAAATTCAACTTTGACGTTAGAATCGAATTGCATTAAATCGACATAGAAACCCTTTCAATTTCATTCACATGCTTAGGGAAAATAATCTTTGCATATCATTTTCCCGTTTAACTAACGCGCGTATTCAAAAGTCATTCGATATCCTAGTAGAGGCCACTAATGTGCGGGCGGGGTTGGGTGTCCTTCGTGGGCTTCCCAACACGTACCCTCACCCCTTACTCAGAACCTCGGTTTCCGGATGCCCGAAACCGTTGGCGCACGAGAGTCATTCAATACACGATATCCGATAATGTCGGTATCGGTATCAAATGCTAAGGGACGAACCCAATAAACTCTGACATCGGAAATGGGCCGTATTTTGTACACGGCCCACTACGACATAGAGTGGGTTCGAACGGGCCCGAACTCCCACAAAGTTCGGTAGCGACTCCACTTCGATTTAAATTTCCATTCGATCCGTTTTCATATGGAGATTCATTCGCCTCCCCAAACCCGCGCGTGGCCGCGTCAGGGTGGACCTATGTCATGTCCACAACAAGACCGAGTCACAAGATAACGAGGGGAGAGAAGGGAATTAGTGTAGATTAGCTTGATCCCTCCTTAATTACTCTTCTATTAAGCCTTAATCTAGTTAGTTACTCTTGTATTATTGGAATTCTTGGAGATTCTATCTAGATTGACAACCTTGGTGGATGGATTTGGGTTTTCTTTTATGTAAGTGTTCATCTTTTCATCTCCTTTCTAGTTGGGTATAATCTTTCTTCTCCCTTTTCTCTTAATATTTCATAGTTAGTAAGTTTTCCATCTTTATCCATTGATTGTTGTTTTTTCTAGTTTAGATTTCATTATGAACGTTTTCATTGTTTTGTTGGTTTCTTTGGTTTACGTTTTTGTATCCTTAGTGATGTGTGAGTAGTTTTGCCCTAGGGTTAGTAGAGGGATTGGGTGTGATTAGGGATGATTAGGGTGAGATGGGTGATGCTAGTTGTTGTTTTTGCTGTTTCCTAATGCCTTGCACTCTACATGTTCGATGAAATGCTTGTGAGACTTGAGATGATCACTCCTTGTTTTTTCTTGCTTCTTCTCTTGCATGTTCTTGTTTGCTGTTGGATTTGGTACCTCCACTAGTAGCGAGAGCGTGGTGAGGAGGCCCCTAGGCCGTTTAAGTAGCGAGAGCCCGAATGTAAGCTAGGCTACGAAAATATGCTAGCACCCTCGTTTTCCCCTTTTGGTCTCCTTGGCATCCATGAACTCGACCTTGCCCTAGTTTCTCCTTGTATTGATTTAACTCGCTTTCATCAGTCATTAATTAGTTGTTTTCTTTGCCTTTTTAATTCGTGTTATAGACCTTAGTTTAGTCATTAGTCAATCATAGCCAATCACCCTAGTTTTGCTTGAACCTAGTCTTGGACCATGGCACCCTCTAGTTCGGAACTCCCGTCCCTGAGGATCTCGACCCGACTTACCCTAGCTACCTAGCTTAGGTTCGTTGGTATTATTTTGACCGTTAGGATAGACGACAAACACCTCTCGTCAACCCACAATCAACCCTAATCACCCGTATTTAACATCTAATCCCCCTACTAACCCCACAAGAATCTACTCACACATGTTTAAACTAAAACTAGCATTAAGCAGAGAAACCATCAAAAGAACAAAAACATTCATTATGAAGATTAAACAAGGATGAACAACAAACTATAGATAAAGAAAGAAACTTCACTAACTATGAAAGATTAAGAGAAAAGAGAGAAGAAGGATTATGACCAACTAGAGAAGAGATGAAAAAATTGAAACTTGCATAAAAGGAAACCCAAAAATCATCCACCAAGGTTGTCAATCTTGATAGATTCTTCAAGAAATCCAATAATACAAGAGTAACTACTAAGATTAAGCTAAGATTAAAGGAAGATTAAGAAAATATTAAGGAGAAACTAAGCTAAGGATGTGAGTTTTCTATCTAGGATTTCGTTTTTCTTTTCTAAAACAATACAAGAGGGGTGTATCTATAGGGTTGCATGAATAACAGAAATGAAACAATGAAGCGGGGCAGAAGCAGGGGCCATCCCGGCCGTGATGGTGATGGTCACGGTCGGGATGAAACCCCGTTCCGGCCGTGATGGTGGTGGTCACGGCCGTGACCGGCCTGCTGTAGCTCGCTTCTTCTCGTCTTTGCTTCCCGACCGTGATGGGGCCCTACTTGCTCTTCCTAGGCTTCTTATCGATGCTCCGTGCTCGGGATATTCTCAAATGGGATCCAAGGGACTCGGGATCGAGTCTAAGTCACCGAATCATCGTCGCTTCTCTTCATCGGCTCTATATGCATCGGAAACGAGACGGAATCGTTCCACTTCTCCATGATGAGCATTAGGAACCTAAAACATGCTAGAAGAAGCGTAAGTAGCCTCGAAACCGCCCTAAAGAGCGATTCCTCCAAAGAAAGTGGGACCAAACCCGCGAAATAAACACTACAAAACACACATATAAACTCCCCCATACATAACCCTTACTCGCCCTCGAGTAAGCACAAACTAACTACTAGCTAATAGAAACTAGACTACTAACCGAGCGGGTATTAGCGCACCCTACGCCCATTCAACTTACGCGAGAACACTTAGAGGAAAAGTGCTCTCCGCAAGGCAAGTGAGGTCTTGCGACAAAACTGTGGATACAACCGGACACGAAAACACACAAACAAACAAACAAACAAACAATCGGTTGCATCCAAGAAGAAACAAATACCGCTTCCCTCAACAAAGCGGTGAAAGAAACACCGGTTAAGGACTCAAGGCAAGTGACAACGTTCCCAAGCTAATAACACAAATCGAAATGAACGAAACCCTAATAGTATTACAACAAAGTGAGGGAATACCGACCATTACCGCTATCATCCTTCCTAGGGACTCGGTCCTTTGGTAGGCTCTTCACGATAACAATCGGTAAAAGTCTTATTTTTGAGGGGGTAAGATTTTTTTGTGAAATGATTTTCTTGGCATTTTTCTTCTTTCGTATTTTGCTTTTGATTTGTTATGCCATTTCTTTTTCTCCTTTTGTATTTTATTTTTGATTTGTTGTGCCTTTTCTTTTTCTTCTTTATTTTCTTTCTTTTTGCCTTGGTTTGCCCTTTTGGCTAAATTTTCTATTGTAGGCAATCATCACGACCAAGTATAGAAACCTCGATAAAATGCAACTTTTTTGTGAGATATGTGTAGAAGGTAGGAAAATGGGTGAGTCGGGCGCGCTTTCCCTTCAAACCTACTAAAAGGTGGAAACTTGGACTAATCAAAACCATTTTGAACATGGTCACCTAAGAGACGGGACTCGGAAACCAAGGCCTTTTCACTCCGTGGGTGGTCAAAACGCAAATCCCGAAGTAAATCCCTAGTAGACTAGGTGGACACATGGTAAAGAGCTAACGAAAGTATTGATTTAAAGTCATTCTACTAGACTAAAGTCCAAGAATCGATTTATATCACTAAAAAGGGAAAGTAGACATTTGAGCACTAGCCTCAAAACCGGGTTTTCGAAAACATTTTATACACTAGACTCACAAACTATACAAGACAAAACAAAGACGAAAGACAATGAGACAAACAAAACATAACAAAATAAAACAAACACAAATAAATAAATAAACAAACACCACCCCAAACTTTTCAAGCAAGCAACCGCATCTACCAAAATCTCCTAAAAGCTCCACCCGAGCATCCATCATCACAAAAATACCAACCTCCAAACTCCGTAAGAGACAAAGAGGGAAAGGGATAAAATGATGTTACCGGATGTCTTGGGAGCCCTCCAAATTTACCGGTGATCAAGCAACTTACAAGGAAAAAGGGGGCAAAACACACACAAAACAACAAATATACGACACAAAGATATAAAAGAAAATGACACAAAAGAAAATCTTTTTGGTTTTTATGAAATTTTTCAAATTTTTAGGAATTTTAAAAAAAATTCGAAAAAACTACGAAAATAAAACTAAACTAGACTAAGATATCGCTCCCCCACACTTAAACCGAGCAATGTCCTCATGCTCGATCAGTAGTGTACGGAGACACTAAAAAGAAAAGAAACTACGAAAATAAAGCTAAAAAAACAAAAAGAAAAGCAGAGGAAAGGTAGAATGTGTCCGGCCGGGGTGTAACCAAGTCACCGTGGGCCGAGACGAGAAAAGATATGGATGGGGGAAAAATGAAAACAAAATAAAAGGAAATGGGAGGGGAAGGCTAGTTGTAATCAAGTCACCTAGCCCCGATTCCGCCCGATTTCGACTAAATTCTACCAAAAGGAAATATAAATGAAGAAAAAGTGAAAAAGAACTTGTCAATTTGGATTTTCAATGGATTCTCGATGTAGTCACGTCATCAAGAATCAGAAGCAATAACCAAAGGGCCCCGAGGGCCACCACGACACTAAAAGCATAAAAGGAAGGGGAATAAACAAAGAAAGACTAAGCAAATAAAGGACGGAAAAGAAAAGAGAGTCGTGCCTACCAAACGGTTAGCAACTTAACAATCTCCATTGTCTCAATGATCATTTTCGGCACTTTGCTCGTATTTGTCATCGATATTCCTCCTCTTCATAAATTTAGTGGCATGGTTGAAATATCGGGTAAGGATAGGTGAATTGGGGTTGGGATTTGGGAGGAAATTTGGAGTTTAATGATGAAGATAGCTTGAAGATATATAAATGGAGTAATATTAAGGTAGTGATAGAGGTATAGGTTAAGAGGGAAGTTGGGTTGGGGTGTAAAGGGTGGGGTAGGGTTGGGTATCACGAAAAAGCGAAGCTGGCAAGGAAGAGACCCGTCCCGGCTGTGATGGTGATGGTCACGGTCGGGATGGCCTCACAGTAGCCCCTCATTTTTGTCTCACTTCGTCCCGGCCGTGATGGTGATGATCACGGTCGAGAGGGCACCCGTCTCGAGCCTTGAAGCCTTCATTCATTAATAGCATACCGAACCTTCCACCCAAATGACAAATAATACCTCGGGATCCAAAATCCCGTCCCCAAAAGCTTGTACCAAGCTCAAAAACCGACTTCCTCCACCAAGCTTCAAAGCTTCTATCATCCAACAACTCTTCATACATCTTCACTTTCACTTCGCACCTACCAAACAAACTCAATACACACCATCAAAGATCCCACCCTCACACCACTCAAGAAAATTACAAATGACAAGATCTCCACAAAACAAACAAAATCTTGAGACAAACCAACAAATCACACAAATACAAATATAAAAACTCAAAGGAAGAGGAATATACAACGTGACGGTTCTTGAGGAACTCCATCAAACCAATGCTTGTGAGGGATTTTCATTCTTCATCCACAACATGGCATACAATTCCATAGCCCTTGAGGGCACGGAGCAACAAGTCGAAGGCTCTTGAGAAATCTTCACCGAAGCTCGTGGAAAACCAACATATACTCCAAGCTTCTTCATAATTTTTCCTTGACGTCCCCGGGTCATCCCGATTGGCTATATTCAATGGTTTAAACTTGTACTTGCAATCTTTTGGAATATAACCAAACATTCTTTTTCATGGAATCTCAAAGGAGGCTCAAACTTCCTTTTACCAAGCAACTTATCCACATTCAAGTCATCATGTTTCAACTCACCAAGTTGGAAGGGATTAAAACCCAAGCAAGCGAGATTAATCACCTCCGAGCTACTTCCTAGCTCCTTACAATCAAGCATATCAAAGTTCTTCAAATTTTCACACAAGGTAACCAAATTGTTTACCTCATAAAGCTTTTCACACGACTCATTTCCTAGCTCGGTGTCTTTGACGGCATGGATCATATGACATGATTCTTCATTTATAGGCGAGGTGTTTGATAAGTGTGTTTTGTAGTGCTTTTTCCTTGTGTTTGGTCCCGGTTTCTCTTGTGGAATCGCTCTTTGGAGCGGTTTCTTGGCTACTTACGTTTCTACTAGTTAATTTTAGGTTTCGAAGACCAATCTTGGAGAGGTGGAACGATTCCGACTCGTTTCCGACACATTTGGAGCCAACGAAGAGAAGCAACGATCACTCGGTAGCTTAGACTCGATCCCGAGCCCTTGAGACTCATTCCCGAGCCCCTTAGACTCGATCCCGAACACCGAGAATCGATGAGAAGCCTATGAGGAACAAGTAGGTACCCTTGAGATCTCATTTGATGCCTACAAGACCCATCCCGGTCGGGATTGCAAGCATCACGACCGGGATGAAGTGCAAAGGGAAACAACGTCACTGATCAGTCATCCCGGCCGGGACCAAGGTCCTTCTCGGTTGGGACCACCCATCCCGGTCGGGATCATCACCCTTCCCGGCCGGGAAGGTGCCAGCACAGCCCGCTTCACTTCTTTTCATCTCATTTGCTCGTGAACCCATATAAATACCCTTCCTTTGTATTGTTTAAGGACATTACACTACTCTACATTATTCTAAACCCTAATTAGACTCTCTTCATCCTTAGCTTAGTTTACATTAATCTTTTCTTAATCCTTGTCAATCTTAGCTTAATCTAGTTAGTTAATCTTGTATTAAGGAATCTCTTGAAGAATTCATCAATCCTTGACAACTTTTGGTGGAGATTTTTGGGTGTTCTTTTAATACAAGTTCTCATCTTTTCATCCTCCCGTTAGTTGGTATAATCTTCTTATTCTCTTTTCTCTTAATCCTTGTTTAGTTATTCAAGTTTTAATCTTTACATATTGTTCATTGTTCTTGCTAGTTCATAATGAATGTTTGGATGTTTGTGTTGATTTCTCTTGTTTATGTTGATGTTAGTCTAAATATGGTTGAGTAGACTCTTGTGGGGTTAGTAGGGGGATTAAGTGTGGATTATGGGTGATTAGGGTTTGATTGGGGGTAAAGGTGGATTCTTTGTTAATAGTCAGATGTTGAGCACACTATGTGTTTGTTGAATTGCTTGTTTGAGTAGAATTGGCCATCCTTCTCATGCTAGTTTTCCTCTTCTCATTGTGTGGTTGATTTGTGATTGAATCCTTGTGTATTGGGTAACATCTTGCATGAGTATTCGGGTTTTGTCTTTGACGCGAGAGCGCAGACCGACCTTAGTAACTAGCTGAAGCTTACACCCTCGATTTTCTAACTATCCTACTACACTTATGAACCCAAACTAACCCTACCTTTTCCCAATTTGATTTCTCCTTCTTGTTAGCGATTTCTCATCTAGTTAGTTGATTGATTTAGCTTTAGTGTTTCAATTAGTTTGTGTTATATCTAGTTCATTGTTAGTCCACTTTCCCCCCCTCCAATCATCTTAGTTAATCAATTATTGTTAGTTTGTTTCCCTTTGTGTTGAGTTGGTAATCTAGTCTTGTTTTTGGGTTGACCCTAGTCTAGACACCTATTACCGTCCCCATGGACTCGACCCGACTTACCCTAGCTAGGTGTTAGGTCTATTTGGATTCATTTGGTGGCGGAACCCGCGGTAATTCCCACCATCAATTTGGTGCCGTTGCCGGGGACGGTGCATGTTTAGACTTAGTTTGCTTATTAGCTAGACTTAGTTACCGTTTTGTGTTCTTTTTCTATCCTTTGTGCATATTTTGTAGTCTTTTTCTTTGTTTCTTTAGCTTCCTTCTCTCTTTGTCTTGGGTTGTGTTTGTTTATTGTCTCTACCTAGTGCCCATAAAGCACTAGGTATTCTCACGTTTGTTCCAAGTGTGTAGTGCATGCCTAGGAGGAGGGACGACTTCTTGCTCTTCAACCCAAAGCCGGAGAGACTCTTTAGAGCCTTTCGCCAACAGACGATTGATCGGGTTAGAAATTCTCAACCGGGTACTAGCAATATCATTGAAGAACAAGCTCAAGGATTTGACTTGAACGAACAACCTCAAGGCAATACCGAAGGGACCTTCATCAATCCCTTTGGTACTTCTTCTAGTCACTCTTCTCAACCTAGTTCTCCTCCTTCAACCTCTACATCAACACCATCTACACCATCATCTCCCGCTTATCCAATAATGCCGAAGTTATCATCTCATTCTACATTCACGGAGGATGTCTTGCCGGGACCGAGCACTTTACCGGCCGCTTATGCCGGAAATTTTTTGGCGAAGACACAATTCATCCAACTTGTAGAAAGAAATCAATTTAGTGGTTTGCCCACCGAAGACCCGCATCAACACATGGAGACCTTCTCCGTTTATTGTGACGCTATATCTCAACCCGGGGTTACTCAAGATCAAATTCGTTGGGTACTTTTCCCGTTCTCTCTCATTGGAAAAGCTAAGCAATGGATCAAGAGTCTCGATAGGTCAACCATGGGGATTGATACTTGGAAGAAACTTGCATTGGCGTTCTACCAAAAGTTTTACCCTCCGGAGAAGACAAATTTTCTAAGGGCCTCCATCACCGGTTTCCAACAACGGGATGAAGAGAGCCTTAATGAAGCATGGGAGCGGTTCAAGACTTTGGTTAGATCGTGACCCCACCATGGGCTTTCAAATGGTTCTTAGTCCAACAATTTTGGAACGGTTTGTATGGGGATTCGAGAGCCATACTCAATATGGGCTCCAATGGAAGGTTCACCAAAGTGGATGATGACCAAACTTGGTCAAGAATTGAACAAATGGCGATCCATAACTCTCAATACTCTAGGCCAAGGAAGGAAAGTAGAGGGGAAGGCATGAGATTGATGCCATTACACAATTAAGTGTCGTCCTTGGAGCACAATTGAAGACACACATGGATACTATTGACAAGAAGTTCCAAAATCACTTTAATCAAGGTCAAAGCACTAGTTCCTCCAATCAACAATCGATTCATCCAGTTAATGCTATGGGAACGGTTACACCTACATTTTATTATGGGATATGTGAGATTTGTGGTATACATGGACATGAGCCTTCTTATTGTCGAAGTAGCATTGAGCAAGTGAATGCTTTTCAAGCATACAACCAAGGTGTCCCATACTTCCCTTACAAGCCTCAAAATGTGCCAAATTCTCATATGTTCCAAGCTTCTCAACAACAAGCTCAACAACAATACCGTTTACCCAATGTTCCTCCTCCCTTAAGGGACAACAACCAAGGCTTCCAAGGTTATCAAGGCAATCGAAGGCCTTCTAGCAACTTCCAACAACATAACCAAGGTGCCTTCAACAACAATCAAGGGTTCCATAATCAAGGGAACTTCAATCATCAAGGTGGTTTCCAAGGAAACCAACATTCTCAAGGATATCAAAGCAACAACCAAGGTTACCACAATCACAATCATGGTAACTCTCAAGGCCTAAATCAAGGCAACTCTCAAGGGTTCCAAGGGAACTTTCAACAATAACAAGGGTCCCAAAATACTCAACAAGAAAACAAGCAAAGAAGCCGGTCTCCAATTCATGATTATGGCATTCCCCTAGCCATTACCAATACCCCACACAATCAACAATCTCCACCTAGAGATCCGGAGATGCAAAAGGTAATTTTGGAGATACAAAGAAGCCAATTGGAGATGCAAAAAGCTCAACAAGAATTCTATACTAACTTTCAAATGGAAAACAAGGCAAGAGATACGCATGTAAAGATGCTCGAAACCCAACTAGCTCAAGTAGCTTCGGGTAGTTCTTCAAGATAAAAGGGTCAACTACCTCTTCAAGGTGTACCAACAAAATTTGAACATGTGAATGCCATCACCTTAAGAAGTGGTGCATCCTATGATTCTCCCTTGTTCCCTAGTGAGCATGAAGCAATGAAAGAAGTGCAATCTCCATCTTAAGGCAATGAAAATTGGGGAAACCTCATGGAAGATCAAGTCTTGTGGGAGGTTGAAAAACCTAATGAAGACAAGCTTCCCCCACCCCAAGAGAAAGACAAAGGAAAGAAGAAATTGTCAATTGAAAAGTCCCAACCTATTGAGCAAGACAAGATACATATCAAGTTGCCTTTCCCAACAAGGCAAATGAAGACTAAGGTGGATGGTCAATTTGACAAGTTTGTGGATATAGTGAAGAAATTGGATGTGAGTATCCCTTTCACCGAGCTAATTACCCAAGTCTCGGCATATGGCAAGTTCATGAAAGAAGTATTGGCTAGGAAGAGATCTTTCGACAAGGAAGAGACCATAGCGTTCACAATAGAGGTGAGCGAGCTCATACAAGGCTCTACACTTCCTAAGTTGAAGGATTCGGGTAGTTTCTCAATCCCGTGCACCATAGGGAACTTGAAGATTGAAAGGGCATTATGTGATTTGGGAGCGAGTGTGAACATTCTTCCTTATTCTATTTGTGAGCGACTTGGGATGAAAGAGCTCAAATGTGCCTCGATCACACTCCAAATGGCCGATTGTTCAATGTGCCATTAAGAATAGGGAAATTATTCATTCCGGTGGACTTCCTTGTGCTTGATATGCCGGAGGATGCTATCACTCCTATTATCCTTGGGCGCCCATTTCTACATACCGCCGGTGCAATGATCGATGTCAAGAAGGGTAGGATCACCTTTGAGCTAGGCGACAAGAAGCTCGTGTTTGACCTCCAAGGCAACACCTCGCCTACATGTGCAGAGTCATGTAATATGATTCATGCCTTTGATGACAAAGATCTAGGGAATGAGTTGAGTGAAAGCTTGAAAGACAACAACTTGTGTGGAATTGAAGATGACGATTCCGAGCTTGGGGCGGATGAATACCCATGTGACGTGGTTGAAGACAATTCGGTTGGTAAGAGGAGAGTTGAGCCTCCCTTGAGGCCTTGTGAAGATGATATGAAGTTTGGGTATATACCGAAGGATCGAAAGTACAAGTTCAAGCCGTTGAACTTAGTAGATCGGGATGCCCCGGGAACTTCTAGGCAAGGATGTGAGGAACCTTGGAGTGTGGATTGGTACTCCACGAGTTTGATTGAATATTTCTCCCGAGCCTTTGATTTGTTACTCCGTGCTCTTGAAGGCGATGGAGTTGTACGCCGTGTTGATGAAAAATGAAAGAAGAAGCCACCATCCCAGGTTTGACGGAGTTCCTCAAGAATCGTCGATTTGTATATATCTTTTCATTATCCTTTGTGTTTGTAGTTGTATTTGTGTGATTTTTAGATTTGTGTGTTCGTGGAATTCTTGTCATTTGGTTATTTGATGAGCGATGTGAGGGAGGGATTTTGATGGATGTTTTGAGCTTATTTGATTGGTGTGAAGTGAAGATGAAGTTTAGAGAGGAGTGGTTGTTGATAGAGCTTGGTTCTTGAGCAAGGAAGTCGGGTTTTTAAGCTTTTGACAAGCTTTTGGGGACGGGATTCTAGATCCCGAGGCTTTAGTTGACTTGTGGGTGGAGCTATCAAGAGGATTGAAGGACTAGAAGAGTCATCCCGACCGGGATGATGTGTGCACGAAATCTGAAGCTACTGCCCGTCTATCCCGACCGGGATCATGGTCATCTCGACCGGGAAGGAACCATCCCGACCGAGAGGAGCTCCATCCCGACCTGGATGGTGTCGCAGCTGCCCCTTTTGTCTCTTCTTCGTCATTTGAGCCAACCCAACCGTTTTACACCCCTTCCCAACCTCCCTACTCACCCTTGCCTCTTTCATCTTACCCTTACACTTCATATATACACCTTTATCACCACTATACCCCGAGTTTAACCTCAAATCCCACCCTCATTACACCAATACAAGCCTAGAACTTCAACCGTGCGATTACATTGAGCATGAAGAGGAATAACAATGATGAAGACAAGCAACGTGACTAATTTGATCATTGAGGCGATGGAGTTAGTGAGTTGCTAACCATTTGGTAGGCGACTCTCCTTCTTTTCCGTCTTTTATTGCTAGTCTTTATTCGTTTGTTCCCCTTCCCTTTATGTATTTGGTGTCTTAGTGGCCCTCGGGGCCCTTGGTTATTATTGCTCCCAATTCTCGATGACGTGACTAAATCGAGAGTCATTTCAGAAATCCAAATTGACAAGTAATTTCACTTTTATTTCCTTTTGGTAGAGTTTAGTCGGATTTAGGCGGAATCCGGGCTTGGTGACTTGATTACACCTAGCCCTCCCCTCCCATTTCCTTTTATTTTCTTCTTTTTATTTCTTCCCCCATCCATATCTTTTCTTGTCTCGGCCCTTGGTGACTTGATTACACCCCGGCTGGACACATTCTACCCTTTCTTCATTTTCATTTTCGATTTTTAGCTTTATTTTCGATTTTTCTCTTCTTTTTAGTGTCTCCACACACTACCAATCGAGCATGAGCACATTGCTCGATTTAAGTGTGGGGGAGCGATATATTAGTCTAGTTTAGCTTTATTTTCGTAGTTTTTTCGAAAAAAATCTTTAAAACCCCTAAAAAATTGAAAATTTTCATAAAAAACCAAAAGGATTTTCTTTTGTGTCTTTGTATTGTACGTTTGTTATGTTGCGGGTTTTGCCTCCCTTTTTCCTTGTAAATCGTTTGATCACCGTTAACTTTGGAGAGCTTTCAAGACATCCGGTAACATCATTTTATCCCCTTTTCCTCTTTGTCTCTTGTGGAGTTTGGAGGAGTTTTGGTGATGATGTGTGCTCGGGTGGGGCTTTTTGAAGTTTGTGGTTGATATGGTGGTTTGTTTGGATATTTCAGGGTGGTAATTGTTAATTTTGTGTGTTTGCTTGTTTGTTCGTTTTGTTTTGTTTTGTTCGTCCCTTTTCCTTTCGTTTTTGTTGTGTCTTTGTTTTGTCTTGTGTAGTTTGTGTCTAGTGTGTAATAAGAGGTTTTTGAAAACCCGGTTTTGAGGCTAGTGCGCAAGTGTTTACTTTCCCTTTCTATTGATATGAGTCGAGTCTTGGACTTTAGTCTAGTAGAATGACTTTAAATCAATGATTTCGTTGGTTTCTTACCTTGAGTCAACCTAGTCTACTAGGGATTTACTACGGGATTTGCATTTTGACCATTTTGACCACCCACGGAGTGAAAAGGCCATGGTTGCCGAGTCCCGTCCCTTAGGTGACCGTGTTCGAAATTACTTGATTAGTCCAAGTTTTCCCCCCTTTTTTGTGGGTTTGAAGGGAAAGCGCGCTCCCGACTCACCCATTTCCCTACCTCCTACATATTTTTCCACAAATAAGTTGCAATTTGTTGAGTTCTCGTACTTGGTTGCAAAAAATGCTTACAATACATGATTCATCAAAAAGGCAATCCAAGAGAAAGAAAGAAAAAGAGAGAAAAAAAAGAAAGAAAGAGAGAAAAGAAAGAAAGAAGAAAAAGAAAAGGCACAACAAATGAAAAACAAAATACGAAAGAAGAAAAAGAAATGACATAGAAACTCAAAAGCCAAATGCAAAAGAAAGATGCCAAAGAAAATCATCTCACAAAAAGAATTCTCACCTCTCAAAATAAGCCTTTTGCCGACTATTACCGTGAAGAGCCTACCATAGGACCGAGTCCCTAGGAAGGATGATAGCGGTAAATAGTCGGTCTTCCCTCACTTTGCAACCTTATCCCCTTTTTATTTGGACTAGTTGGACGATTTTGGACATGGGACGTGTAATCCCCTATAAATTCTAATGCAATAAAGTGGCGGAAACACTGTAGATTGGGATTAAAACACATCGACAAACTATATTCTATTTAAAAGAAATGGTCAGTCGGTACAAAGGCCACTTTTTACAAAAGGGCTAAAATAAACATCCTTAAAAGGGTTTACAAAAAAATCTAGAAGTAACATAATTGATAGAGTAGGATCCATGCTACTCGCTAGCTCACACCCAAAACCTAGCAGCAAATACCTGTCATGCTATAAACATAACAACCACATCAGTGGGGAGTAACTCGGACGTTCTCCCAGCCATATTATATCATATGAAAAATAATAATATTACTATATCAAAATAAATAAAATGGAAACTATTTAAAACAATATAGTAACATAAGTTTTTAGCAAAACTTAAAGCGACTGCCAACCTGCAAGTCAAAACCAATCGATAATTATAAAATTCAAAATGACGTTTTGGAAATCAATCAGTGCTACGGAATAGACTTTTACGGGGATCATACTAAACTAGTTTCGAGAACTTAGGCAAAACAAATCGGACTTCGGTCTCTAACTAGGCAACTCAACTATAACAGGACTGCGTGCAGCGAGGTCCTGGCTTAAGTAATGTACACCCTCCTGGACACAACCGTATTCCAGTTCAACCCAACGGCGACTTACACGATGCGATATCTAAGTTTAAGGTCAAAATATACACACTCCTGAACACAAACCATGCTCAGTTCAACGACCAATGCGTCTCGCATAGACACACCAGCTTTATAGTTGATGGCAAAACGTATACCCTAGACTGTATTACTCTACCCGTACACTTGTCCTCATTCCATAACTCCAAAACCAAGTCATTATCGATATTCAAAATAGAATGTTCAAGGTGAATAATACGAAGGTAAAAGAGATAAACATTTTACGTTAAAAGGAAACTTTCTATTTATAGAAATTTACTAATTTTAGAAACTTACTTAAATTAGAAATATTCTTATAGAAATACATAAAGTGTTCAAATAAGTTAAATGTACCAAACTAGCATTTATGATAAATAAACATTTTATTAATATCGTTATTATCGTAACTTAATATATATTTCTAAGTTTGTTATCAAAGGTACAAATCAAATGTAATAAGTGAAAACAAAGTAGTTTATAAATATTTAAGAAAATCGAGTTAAAACGATAAATTTTAGAAAATATATGATTTAGAAACAAAATGGTAAATATAATGTAAATAAAGTATAAATAGCGTAGGAGTTTTAGAATCGAAACGAGATTTAAAATCTTTCAAATCGTCTTTAGCAATTAAATTAAATTTATTAGTAAATAATACGGGTTTTGATAAAAATAATAAATTGTAATGATAAGAAGTTATTTAATGAAAATAGCCTTGACAAAAATGTACTTCAAACAAAACGACTATTTTCTAATTTATTAACGTAAATCGTATAACGAAATTAATTTATTGAACAAGTATACGAATTTCGATTAAAATATAAAAATACGGTTTTGAGTTAAAATTATAAATTAACAAATTATGACGAAAATATGATATCGATATTATTTAGTTACTAGTGTCACGATAACCAAAAAAATATTATAATGATCATTAATAATAAAAATTAATAACAATTTATAAAACGATAATGAAAAGTTATAAAATGTTTATAAGACGCACGATTAGAAATACTATTTTTAGCAGGTAATACGTAGCTAAAATGAAACCGAAGGTAAGGTATCTACTACATACTACTACTCAACATACGATATAATACCGAGTAACGCCCTAAAGTTACCTTCAGTCGATATTCGATCAAACATGTAGTCGTCCTTCACAATAGTCCAAGCTTGGCCTTTGAATTTGAAAGTCATGCTCTTACTCTTGCTCTTCAATAAAACTTCGAGGCCTTGACAAAGCAGAAACGAACGAGATAGGGACGATGAGAAAAGGGAACCAAGAGTCGGAATTAAAGAAGATAAAAAAAAGGCGGAGGAAACAAGGCCAAGTAGAACCGAGGGGAAGAGGAATCAAATCGTTACGAAGAAAGCAAAGATTGTCCGATTTGACATCGAACTGAGCACAATTAGTAATGAACAATTCCCGCACAAACAGCAGCAACAATAATTAATAAATAGCAGCAAAACGAGAACGAGACGAAATGGTTAGGAAATAGACAATAACGAAAACAGATAAAGCAGAAAGGAAGAGAAGAAAAATGATAAGTGTATAGTGCCTAATTTGCTGTGTTTTGGTCCCATTTTTCTTGTGGAATCGCTCCTTGAAAGCGGTTTATGGGCTACTTATGCTTCCTCTAGTTCGTTTCAGGTTCCCGAGAACATTCATGAAGAGTTTGAGTGATTCCGACTCAATACATACACTTTTCGGAGCCAACAAAGTGAAGGAATAATCATTCGGTGCCTTGGATTCGACCCCGAGACCTCGGGACCCGATCCCGAGCCCCTTAGACTCGATCCCGAGACCCGAGAGTCAATGAGAAGCCCATGTGAAGCAAGGAGGAACCTTAAAGATCATATTGAAGGCCTACAAGACTCATCCCCGTCGGGAAGGAACTCATCCCGTCCGGGATGAGGAGCGCATTTAGCATAGGTTCTGTTCTGGGTCCGTCCCGGTGGGGACCATCCCTTTCCGGTCAGGATTAGCCCTGCCCGGTCGGGACCGGTCCTTCCCGGTCGGGACCATGGAGCTGTAGCCGCATTGTTTCTTTCCTTCCTCTTTCATTCTTGTAACCCTATAAATACTCCTCCTTTGTAATGTTTAAGCACCATACTTTACCCTAGATTATTTTAGGCCTCTCTTAAGCATTCAAAACCCTAATTAACCTCTTTTAATCTCTAGTTAATCTTTAGTTAATCTTAGTTTAATCTAGTTTAGATAATCTTGTATTAAGTGGGTTCTTGAAGATTTCTCCAAGCTTGACATCCTTGGAGTGGATTTGGGTTCTTATTTATACAAGATTGCATCTTTTTCTTCCTCTTATTGTTGGTATAATTTCTTATTCCTTGTTCTTTGTTTATTTACTCAAGTTTGAATCTTTACTTAGTGTTCTTGTTATTGTTCTTGTTCTTCATAACAGAAGTTAGGGTTTTTTATGTTGTTTCCTCTTATTATTGTTGGTTTCTTCTTAATAATGAGTGAGTAGTCTCCTTGTGGGGTTAGTAGGGGGATTAAGGGTAGATTATGGGTGTTTAGGATTTGATTAAGGGTAAAGGTGACTCTTTTGTTGTTAGTCACATAATGGGCACTCTATGTGTTTGTTGATTTGCTTGTGTGAGTAGTAGTGCCAATGCTCCCCATACTTGTGCTCATCTTCTCATTGATTGTCTATTTTGTGGTTGTGTTGAGGTTAGTCTTAGACGCGAGAGCGCGAACTTACCTCGGCATTGGTCTACGTAGCGAGAGCCCGGACCGACTCTAGCAACTAGGGGACGCTTGCACCCACGATCACCCCAATTACCCTACTACACTTATGAACCCGACCTACCCCACTTCCTTTCATAATTGATTTCATCCTCTTAGTAGTTATCGTTTCTTTTAGTTTACTAGTTTGTTTGATCATTAGTTATTCCATTTTGGCATTGTTTTAGCCTAGTTCATTGTTAGTCTAGTCTTACCTCTTCCGCCACCATAGTTTACCAATTATTGCTTCCTTTATGTTTGTTTGGTGATTTAATCTCGTTTTTAGGCCGACCTAGTCTAGACTTTATCATACCGTCCCCGTGGATATCGACCCTACTTGCCCTAGCTACCCACTAGGAATAGTCTGTTATTTATTGATCGGCGGGACCCACGGCAAATCCCACCCATCAATTTGGCGCCGTTGCCGGGGACGGTGCATTGTTTAGACTAGTTTGCTTATAGCTAGACTTAGTTACCCTTCTTTGTGCTCTTCTATCATCTCTTGTGCATATTCTCTAGACTCTTCTTGTTTCCTTAGTTTTATTTCTTCATTTTCTCTTTGTCTTTCGATTGTGCTTGTTTATTGTCGTTGCCTAGTGCCCGAAAAGCACTAGGTGTTCTCACGTTTGTTCAAGTGTGTAGTGTATGCCTAGGGGGAGAGGCGAATTCTTTCTCTTCAATCCAGAGCCGGAAAGACTCTTTAGAGCCTTTCGCCAACGGACGATTGGCCGGGTTAGAATCTCTCAACCAAGTACTAGCAATACCATTGAAGAGCAAGCTCAAGGATCCGACTTTAACGAGTCACCTCGAGAGACAGCCGAAGGGATCTTCATAAACCCCTTTGGTTCATCTATCCATTCTTCTTCACCTAGTTCCCCGTCTAGTTCTACATCAACACCGTCTACACCATCTTCTCCCGCATATCCAATCATGCCGAAGTTTTCACCTCACTCTACATTTACGGAAGATGTCTTGCCGGGACCGAATACTCTACCGGCCGCTTATGCCGGAAATGTTGTGGACAAGACTCAATTCATCCAACTTGTGGAGGGAAATCAATTTAGTGGTTTGCCCACCGAAGACCCGCACCAACACATGGAGACTTTCTCCGATTATTGAGACGCTATTTCTCAACCCGGGGTTACTCAAAATCAAATCCGTTGGGTATTATTTCCATTCTCATTACTTGGAAAAGCGAAGCAATGGATCAAGAGTCTCGATAGGACAACCATGGGCATCGATACTTGGAAGAAACTTGCATTGACGTTCTACCAAAAGTTCTACCCTCCGGAGAAGACTAATTTGTTAAGGGCCTCCATCACCGGTTTCCAACAATGGGATGAGGAAACCCTTTATGAAGCTTGGGAGAGGTTTAAATCTTTGGTTAGATCGTGCCCCCACCATGGACTTGCACAATGGTTCTTAGTCCAACAATTTTGGAACGGTCTTTATGAGGACTCAAGAGCTATTCTTAATATGGGCTCCAATGGTAGGTTCACCGAGGTCGATGATGACCAAACATGGGCAAGGATCGAGGAGACGGCGGTTCATAATTCTCAATACTCAAGGCTTAGGAAGGCAAATCGAGGAGGTAGGCACGAGGTTGATGCTATTACTCAATTAAGCATTGACCTTGGAGCTTGATTAGTCTAGTTTAGTAGGGATTAATAAGAGTCACTTAGTTGACTATTTTGTAGATTTGGGTGTGTTTTGACGGATTATTGTGTGCATGTCGTAATTGATGGGTTAATATAATAAAATGTGTAATTAGGTGGATTAAAGGGTGAAAAGTAATATGGGTTGTAATTGAAATGTTTATTGGGTTAAAGTGTCAACAATCCTTTGGAAGTGAAGACAAATCAAGCCCGAAGTTAAGTGGAAGCCCAGACCAAATAGAAGAAAGAAGTGGAGGATTTCTAAAATCCGCTGCCAGCAGATTTTCCAAATTCCGCTGCCAGCGGAATTTCTTGCCAGCGGATTTCCAAAAATCCGCTGCCAGCGGCAGAAATTTATGCATAGGATTCCTTCTTGGATTCTTTTTCGCATAGGATTCTTTCTCTAATCTTTTGTTCTTCTTCTTTACTCACCTCTTTTATTCTTCTTCATTATGATCATTTTTATGAGGCATTTTATGAGGCTTTATGAGCCATTGATGAAGATGCTCCATGGATGACTATATAAAGAGGAGAAGTTCACCATCACATTCATCATCCAACACATCAATCATCACTTGTAATTCTCAAAAACACATACATTTTCTAGTTTATTTTGCAAGTATTTCTTTTGTATGGAGGGCTAAGTTCTTATTCTTGGAACAAGTAGTCGAAGCCTTTCAAGTTAGTGAATTGTAAGACTCATTTCTAATTTACTTTTATATTAGAATATCAAGTTTAATTTGCATTATTTCTTGGTTTGTTAATTCATCTTCTAGCTTGATCACCTAGTTTTTGTTATTGATAAACCATTGCTAGAATAGTTGAATGAATCTTTTGTTTGTTTAACTATATCCGAGTAGCAAATATAATTCACCAATTTGTATGCTTTTCATCGTTGTTGAGTTATAAGGATTAAACTTGTATGAAATAAAGTGGTACCGCTTGAGTAATCATTCTTCATCTTTGCTAAATTCCATCGTTCTAATCTACATATTGATATGATTTAGACGCTTGATTTAAATTGACAATATCGTAAGGGTTATTTGAGTATGCTTCTCATATCTTATAACTATTAATAAGTGGAATTGGAAGTCGATTAAACTTCATAGCAAAGTATTCTAATATAAAGTGTAAAGTAGAAGAGTCAATGATCAATTCGTTAAACTTGATGGTGGATATTGCTTGGTCCAAGTACTTTTCTCATATTTGTTAGATCGTTTATTCGTATTAGTTTATTCTATTTTGTTAATTTATTTTGTTAGTTTATTAGACTTAGAGTAATCATTCACTCATAAATTCCCCCATATTGGTTACTAATTTATATAGATTTATACACACTTAAACAACATAATCACCTTCCTCGTGGGTTCGACCCCTACTTTCACTAACTACTAGTTTGTGTTAGAAGTGGATTAAAATTGTAATTTGGAGACTCACGACAAGTCTAGCCAAATTTTTGGTTTGCCCACCGAAGACCCGCACCAACACATGGAGACTTTCTCCGATTATTGAGACGCTATTTCTCAACCCGGGGTTACTCAAGATCAAATCCGTTGGGTATTATTTCCATTCTCATTACTTGGAAAAGCGAAGCAATGGATCAAGAGTCTCGATAGGGCAACCATGGGCATCGATACTTGGAAGAAACTTGCATTGGCGTTCTACCAAAAGTTCTACCCTCCGGAGAAGACTAATTTGTTAAGGGCCTCCATCACCGGTTTCCAACAATGGGATGAGGAAACCCTTTATGAAGCTTGGGAGAGGTTTAAATCTTTGGTTAGATCGTGCCCCCACCATGGACTTGCACAATGGTTCTTAGTCCAACAATTTTGGAACGGTCTTTATGAGGACTCAAGAGCTATTCTTAATATGGGCTCCAATGGTAGGTTCACTGAGGTCGATGATGACCAAACATGGGCAAGGATCGAGGAGACGCCGGTTCATAATTCTCAATACTCAAGGCCTAGGAAGGCAAATCGAGGAGGTAGGCACGAGGTTGATGCTATTACTCAATTAAGCATTGACCTTGGAGCTCAATTGAAGACCCACATGGAGAATATTGACAAGAAGCTCCAAGGCCACCTCAATCAAGTTCAAAGCATTAGTTCCTCCAACCAACACTCGATTCAAGAAGTGAATGCTTTGGGATTTGCACCTCCTTTGCCTTATTATGGGATGTGTGATACTTGTGGAATCGTTGGTCATGATCCTATGCATTGTCAAGGAAGCGTTGAGCAAGTGAACGCCTTTCAAGCGTTCAAGCAAGGTGCCTCCTATTCTAATCAATACCAAGCTTCCAATCAAGTCCCTCAACAACAAGCTCTACAACTTCGTCCCTATGTTCCACCTCCCTTAAGGGACAACAACCAAGGTTACCAAGGTTATCAAGGCAACCCAAGGCCCTTCAACAATTTCAAGCAAAATAACCAAGGTACCTTCCACAACAACAATCAAGGGTTTCAACAAGGGAACTTCAATCAAGGACTTCAAAATTACAACCATGGCAACAATCAAGGCCTTAATCAAGGCAATTCTCATGGGTTCCAAGGGAACCGTCAACAACAACAAAGCAAGCCTAGGAGCCGATCTCCTACTCATGACTATGGCATTCCTCTAGCTATCACCGATACTCCGCATAATTCACAATCTCCACCTCGAGACTTCAACGTTCAAAAATCTATGATGGATATGCATAAAAACCAAATGGAGATGGCAAGAAACCAACAAGAGTTCTATGCTTTTATTCAAAGGGATAACATGGCGAGAGATGTTCATACGACGATGCTTGAGACCCAAATATCTCAACTTGCTTCGGGAAGCTCCTCAAGACAAAAGGGGCAACTACCTCCTCAAGGTGAAGCACCAAAATTGGAGCATGTAAATGCTATTACCACAAGGAGAGGTACTTCTTATTACTCCCCTTCATTCCCTAGTGAGCAAGAACCAATGCGAGAACACATGCAAGAAGATGCATCTCCGATTCGAGAAAACTCAAGCATGGAAGATCCAATGGAGGAGCAAGTCTTATGGGAGATTAAGAAACCCCAAGAAGACAAGCTTCCCCCACCTCAAGGAAAAGACAAGGGTAAAAGGAAAGTGTCGTTTGAAGAGTCCACCCCTATTGAGCAAAACAAGATTCAAATCATGTTGCCTTTCCCAACAAGGCAAATGAAGACTAAGGTGGATGTCCAATTTGACAAATTCCTAGACATTGTGAAGAAATTGGATGTTAATGTCCCATTCACCGAGTTACTTACCCAAATCCTGGCATATGGAAGATTCATGCGAGAGATCCTAGCTAGGAAGAGATCCATCGACAAGGAAGAGACAATAGCGTTCACGAGGGTTGTGAGCGAGCTTATTCAAGGTTCCACGCTTCCAAAGTTGAAAGATCCAGGTAGTTTCTCGATCCCATGCACCATAGGCAATTACAAGATCGAGAGAGCGCTATGTGATTTGGGTGCGAGTGTGAGCATCATTCCTTATTCCATTTGTTGCCGACTCGGGATGAAGGAGCTAAAGCGCACTTCCGTTACACTTTAAATGGCCGATAGTTCATTCAACCGACCATTGGGGATGCTAGAGGACGTGCCGGTGAGAATCGGGAAGTTCTTCATTCCGGTCGACTTCATTGTGCTTAACATGCCGGAGAATGCTATCACTCCCATTATCCTTGGGCGCCCATTTCTACACACCGCCGGTGCTATGATTGATGTGAAGAACGGTAGGATCACATTCGAGTTAGGCGAAGAAAAGATCGTGTTTGACCTCCAAGGAAACACTTCGCTCACTAACGATGAGTCATGTAATATGATCCACGACACGGAAGACATCGATCTAGGGATTGAGTTGGGACAAAGCTTGAAGAGCAATTCATATGAGCTTTAGGATGATGACTCCAAGATTGGGAAAGATGAGTGCCCATATCATGGGTTTGATGACAAGTTGAAAGGCAAGAAGCAAGATGAGCCTCTCTTAGGGCCGCATGAAGACAAGTGGGCGTTTGAGTATATCCCGAAGGATCAAAAGTATAAGTTCAAACCATTGAACTTACAAGATCGGGACGCCCCGGGAATGTCGTGACAAGGTCATGGAGAGCCTTGGTATTTGGATGCTTATATTACTAGCTTGATTGAAGACTTTGCTAGGGCCTTCGACTTGTTTCTTCGTGCCCTCGATGGAGATGGAATATGTTATAGTGTTGTTAAAAAAGATTGAAGAGTGCACCATCCTTGGTTTGACGGAGTTCCACAAGAATCGTCTCTTTGTATATATATACCTCTTTCTCTTGTAGTCCCTTTTAGTTCTTGTGAAATTCTTGTGATTTGGTATTTTGATGAGCGATGTGAGGGAGGGAATTTGATGTTGTATTTGAGTTTATTGTGATATGTATGAAGTGAAAGTGTCTTCTAGGAAGGAAGGGTTAATGTTAGAGCTTGGATTCTGTGAAGGGGAGTCGGTTTTTGAAGCTTGGAACGAGCTTTTGGAGCTATAGAGGGTTAGGAGACTCTTCCCGGCCGAGAAGAGGTCATCCCGACCGGGAAGGATGAGCCATCCCGACCAGGATGGGTGTGACAAAAGTTGGGTCTACTGATGTGTTATCCCGACTAGGACGAAGGCTTCCCGACCGGGACGAGCAGGTCATCCCGACCGGGACCATCCATCCCGACCGGGACGGACCCCCTGTTCCTCCTTTGGCCTTTTCTTCGTCGTTTGAGCCCACCCTACCACTTTATACCCCCTCCCAACCTCCCTACATGTCCTTACTCTCCTTATATGACCCCTACACCTCACATACACATTTTCACCTCACTTTCTCTTTACTTTACACCGACCTTCACATCAAAACCCACCTCATTATACCTTTGTGCTCCAACCATGGATCCGTATCGCGATTGGAGAGTAATAACAATGACGACGACTAGCTACATGCCGATATTGACTTATGAGACGATGGAGCGAGTGAGTTGCTAACCGCATGATACGGCAACTATCCTTTCTTTTCTGTCTTTTATAGCTTGTCTTCTTTTGTTAGTTCCCCTTCCCCTTATACACTTTTGTGTCATGGTGGCCCTCGGGGCCATGGTATTTGTTGCTCCCGACTCTCGATGACGTGACTACATCGAGAGTCATTTCAAAATCCAAATTATAAGATTTTCGCCCTTTTTTATAGGACTTAGTCGGATTTGGGCGGAATCCGGGCTAGGTGACTTGATTACACCTAGTCCTCCCCGCCCATTTTCTTTTATTTCTTTATTTTTATCTCTTCCCCCTTACCATATCTTTTCTTGTCTCGGCCCATGGTGACTTGACTACACCCCGGCCAAACACATTCTACCATTTTCTCCACTCTTCTTTTGGATTTTTAGCCTCATTTTTGTAGTTTCTTTTCTTTTCTTTTTTTCGTCTCCATACACTACGGTCGAGCATGAGGACATTGCTCGGCTTAAGTGTGGGGGAGCGATATTCTATCATAGTTAGTTTTATTTTCGTAGTTTTTCAAAAGAATCTTTAAAAATCCTAAAAATTTGAAATTTTTTCACAAAAATCAAAAAGATTTTCCTTTTGTGTGTTTTCCTTTTTATATCGTTGTATCGTATTTGTGATTTGTTGTGCGTGTTTTGCCTCCCTTTTTCCTCATAGGTTGCTTGAATCTCCGATAGCTTTGGAGAGCTTTCAAGACTTCCGGTAACATCTTTATCCCTTTTTCGTCTTTATCTCTTGTGGGGTTTGGAGGAGATTCTGATGTTGTGTGCTCGGGAGGAGCTTTGTAAAAGTTGTGGTTGATTTGGTGGCTTGTTTGGAAGCTTGGGGTGGTGTTTGTGTTTTATGTTTGTTTTGTTTTATTTTTGTTTTGTTGCTTTTGCTTCTTTTTTCTTTTGTTTTTGTCGAGTCTTTGTTTTGTGATGTGTACTTGTGTCTAGTGTGTAAACGGTTTTTCGAAAACCCGGTTTAGAGGCTAGTGTGCAAGTGTCTACTTTCCCTCTCTAGTACTATCAATCGAGTCTTGGACTTTAGTCTAGTAGAATGACCCTAAATCAATTATTTCGTTGGTTTCTTACCTTGAGTCCACCTAGCTTACTAGGGATTTACTACGGGATTTGCATTTTGACCATTTTGACCACCCATGGTGTGAAAATGCCTTGGTTGCCGAGTCCCGTCCCTTAGGTGACCGAGTTCGGAATTGTTTGATTAGTCCAAGTTCTCCCCTTTTTGTGGGTTTTAAGGGAAGGGCCCGTCCTGACTTACCCATTCACCTACCTCCTACACATATCCACCAAATAAGTTTGCAATTTGTTGAAATCTCCCTTTCTTGTTGCAAAGAAATGCCTACAACAAAAAGGGCAAAGAAAAAGAAAGAAAAAGAAAGAATGAAGAAAAATAAAAGGCACAAACAGCCAAAAAGAAAATAGAAAAGAAGAAAAAAAAAGAAATGGCATGGTAACATACAAAGCAAGAATGCAAAAGAAAGAAAAATGCCAAAAAGAAAATCGTCTCACAAAAAGATCTTAACCTCACAAAAATAAACCTTTTCCCGACTTTTGCCGTGAAGAGCCTACCAAAGGACCGAGTCCCTAGGAAGGATGATAGCGGTAATGGTCGGTCTTCCCTCACTTTGCAATTATTTCCACCTTTTTACTTGGACTAGTTGGGCGGTTTTGGGCATGGGACGACCGTCTTGGCTCATTGCTAAAGGGGGCGGGGTCTCACTTACCTACAGTGTCGACTAACACCGTGGTTCATTCTTTTCCCATCCCACCGATCGTCCTGTAGTACGTTCTTAGAAGGTTGGGAGGAACCTAGGTAAGTTACCAACGTTTTTGTTGCTTTGTCGTCATACTATTAGGGTTTTGTCCATTTTGGTTTGTATTGATAGCTTGGGAACGTTGTCACTTGCCTTGAGTCCTAAACCGGTGCTTCTTTCACCGCTTTTTAGAGGGAAGCGGTATTTGTTTCTTTTTGGGTGCAACCTCTTGTGTGTTTGTTTGTTTATGTGTTTTTGTGTCCGGTTGCATCCACGGTTTTGTCGCAAGACCTCACTTGCCTTGCGGAGAGCACTTATCCTCTAGGTGTCCTCGCGTAAGTTGAAAGGGCGTAGGGTGCGCTAATACCCGCTCGGCTAGTTTAGTAGTTAGTTTGTGCTTACTCGAGGGCGAGTAAGGGTTAAGTGTGGGGGAGTTGATAAGTGTAGTTTGTAGTGCCTAATTTGCTGTGTTTTGGTCCCATTTTCCTTGTGAAATCGCTCCTTGGGAGTAGTTTATGGGCTACTTATGCTTCCCCTAGTTCGTTTCAGGTTCCCGAGACCATTCATGAAGAGTTTGAGTGATTCCGACTCAATACATACACTTTTCGAAGCCAACGAAGTGAAGGAATGATCATTTAGTGCCTTGGATTCGACCCCGAGACCTCGGGACCCGATCCCGAGCTCCTTAGACTCGATCCCGAGACACGAGAGTCGATGAGAAGCCCATGTGAAGCAAGGAGGAACCTTAAAGATCATATTGGAGGCCTACAAGACTCATCCCCGACGGGAAGGAACTCATCCCGTCCGGGATGAGGTGCGCATTTAGCAGAGGTTTTGTTCTGGGTCCGTTAAGGTCGGGACCATCCCTTCCCGGTCGGGATGAGCCCTTCCCGGTCGGGACCATGGAGCTGTAGCCGCATTGTTTCTTTCCTTCCTCCTTCATTCTTGTAACCCTATAAATACTCCTCCTTTGTAATGTTTAAGCACCATACTTTACCCTAGATTATTTTAGGCCTCTCTTAAGAATTCAAAACCCTAATTAACCTCTTTTAATCTCTAGTTAATCTTTAGTTAATATTAGTTTAATCTAGTTTAGATAATCTTGTATTAAGTGGGTTCTTGAAGATTTCTCCAAGCTTGACATCCTTTGAGTGGATTTGGGTTCTTATTTATACAAGATTGCATCTTTTTCTTCCTCTTGTTGTTGGTATAATTTCTTATTCCTTGTTCTTTGTTTATTTACTCAAGTTTGAATCTTTACTTAGTGTTCTTGTTATTGTTCTTGTTCTTGTTCTTCATAATGGATGTTAGGGTTTTTTATGTTGTTTCCTCTTATTATTGTTGGTTTCTTCTTGATAATGAGTGAATAGTCTCCTTGTGGGGTTAGTAGGGGGATTAAGGGTAGATTATGGGTGTTTAGGGTTTGATTAAGGGTAAAGGTGACTCTTTTGTTGTTAGTCACATAATGGGCACTCTATGTGTTTGTTGATTTGCTTGTGTGAGTAGTAGTGGCCAATGCTCCCCATACTTGTGCTCATCTTCTCATTGATTGTCTATTTTGTGGTTGTGTTGAGGTTAGTCTTAGACGCGAGAGCGCGAACTTACCTCGGCGCTGGTCTACGTAGCGAGAGCCCGGACCGACTCTAGCAACTAGGGGACGCTTGCACCCACGATCACCCCAATTACCCTACTACACTTATGAACCCGACCTACCCCACTTTCTTTCATAATTGATTTCATCCTCTTAGTAGTTATCATTTCTTTTAATTTACTAGTTTATTTGATCATTAGTTATTCCATTTTGGCATTGTTTTATCCTAGTTCATTGTTAGTCTAGTCTTACCTCTTCCGCCACCATAGTTTACCAATTATTGCTTCCTTTGTGTTTGTTTGGTGATTTAGTCTCGTTTTTAGGCCGACCTAGTCTAGAGTTTATCATACCGTCCCCGTGGATATCGACCCTACTTGCCCTAGCTACCCACTAGGAATAGTCGGTTATTTATTGATCGGCGGGACCCACGGCAAATCCCACCCATCAAAAAACGAAGAAGAAGGAGATGAATGAGCAACATAACACAGCAGCAGACGCTTCAGGAAAATTGATAACAACAGCGACAACTGTTACTATCAGAACTACAACGAAACGCAGCCGGAAGATGACCGAACCAGACTGAAACAGGGTCGGAAGTAAGTTGAAAAGGGAGAGACAAATACAACGACGACGACGGAAATAAAACTGCAGCAACACATACAAACCGCAATAGCAGCGACACTAGCAATAGCAGCAACAATAAGAAGAAAAGAAGAAGAAAAGGAAGAGAAGAAGTAGAAGAAGAAATCGGCTCTAGCAGGACAAAACAGAGAACGTCAACCGTAGCATCAGACCAACCACAACAACTGCCATAAACAGATGACAAGGGAGACGAAACAGCAGCATAAACGGACAACAATAACGACATAGACCAAAGAAGAAGAAGGCAGAAAGCAGGAGCAGAGAAAAAACGCATCAGCATTAATAATAAGACAGAACAAACAACGAGATGACATTAGTTGCAGGTGCAACGAAGAAGAAGAAGAGGAAGCAGCAACAGACAGATGAACAAAAGAGGAAGAAGGAGCGGAAAAACAACAGCAGTAGCAGTATCGTTAGTCCGTAACAGCAGCAGAACAGAACGCAGCAGCCGCACACAGCAACAGCAGTACGAAGCAACAACAGAGACGTGACGAACCAAGGAAACAAAAGACGAACGAAGAGGAAGGATGGAGGCAGACGAGATGAAGAGGAGGCTGGAAGGTGAAGAACAAGAAGGAAATAACGCAGCGAGCATCAAAAGGAAAAAAACGAGGGGGACGAGGGGAAAGTATGAAGCGGTTTTGGTGAGGATGAGTGAAGAGGTGATAGGGTTTAGATAAAGCAGTGGATGTTGAAGTGGGAAGGCAAAGGGAATGAATAAAGAAACAAATAATGACAGGCACATGTAAAAAAAATGAAAATGGGAAAAAGGGGTTGAACTAGTTCAATTAAATGAATCGGGTTAGAAAAAGGAATCACACAATTTCCGAAACGATAAGTTTTCTGACCCACGAATCGAATTAAAACGAGTTAATAAAATTAATAAATAATCGGGCCGACAAATAAAATGAGTAAAGTATTCGAGACGAAAACGAAGCTTATAGAAATAATTAGACGATGAAACGGTATTTCCCGATAAATAATAAATTTTCGATAAAGTGAATTAAATTGATTTCTCGAAGAAAGGTAATAAACATTTTGACGAAAGTTAAAATAAATGAACTTCGAGCCGAAAATATAAATTCAAGTGTAAATAAAAATAAATAAAAAGAATTTAGAATTTAAATCGCCGAAATAGACTCTCGAGAAGAATTAAAATAAATCGAAACAGAAATAAAAATATGTTTTAAATATAAGAAGAATTTTCGAGACAGATAGAATTTGGGAGTTTGAAACGATTAAACGATAAATTCGTTTTATAATAATTTTATGAATTACGAGTTAAATCGTAAAAATAAAAATAAGAACATAATTTTAATTTAATTTAATTTATAAAATAAGGGGCGTTACAATCTTCCCCACTAAAAAAAAGTTTCGTCCTCGAAACTAACAAAAACATAATAATAGAAGGAAACAAGATATACTACTTGAACAAAATGAGAATGCTTAACTCGCATCACATTCTCGGTTTTTAAAAATTTTACAACTTCAAACGTGATGTGAAATCGAAATCGTTTATTTCAAGAAGATGTAGGCCCAATTCCCAAAGTTTAAAATCGTTAAATTAATAAAATCGCAAGTTAAAAATTATTTTATAAAATACCGACATTACATAATATTTGTAAACGAACTCGAGGGGAAAGAATACCCAAATATTTTCAAAGCAATAATAAAATGTTTTGATTAAGAAATTCGATAATGTTTTGTTTTTAAGACCAAACAAAATTTGAGAAATCAAATTTGTAGTTACTTAAAAAAATCGAACCAGTCGTCAAACATTTTCAATGACAGATATAAAGTCTACCGGCAATAAAACAAAAACTTAGACATACGAAATTTTTCAAAAATTTTAAACCGTTTTACCTAATAATATCATAAAAATCAAAATATTTGCAATTGAGAAAGTTTTCATAAAATTTCAATCACTTGAAAATCAAAATTAAAATTTTAAACAATTTTGAAATACTTTAAAATAAATTATTTAGACCCTTTTTGAAACGGGGCCAAAAATAGAACAAAAATGAAATACAAAGTTTTGAAACTTATAATTCAAAATGTTAAAATTTCACGATATCCCAAAAATTTAGATTAGTCAAACTTTTCATAACACGGGTTCGGTAAAAAAGGTAAACGGATAAATAAGAGTCAAGGTCAACGACAAATCGAAACAAAAGTTTCCAAACTCGATAAGGAAGTCGAAGAAAATTGGCCGAAGAAGAAGTGACATGATTTAAGGAAAGCTAAGGAATGGACAAAATTGAGAGTCAAAAAGAGCTCTCGAGGATTAGAGAATAAGTTAGCCATCTCGAGATTCCCGGTACGACTCCCACAACACGAGTTCCTAATTTCCATCAAGTACGTTAAGTCCAATATTAGGCGCTAGGTGGCACTACTCAGTCACAATCTCCATAAGTGTATTACGTGATTAACCAATCGTTCAAACAACACGATACTAATCCACAATTGTTTTACAATCTAATCCTCATCAATTAAAATTCCAACAGTCATCAGACAAACCCAAACTCGCAATCGATAAGGTTTCTAAATCAAAAGCTCATAAAGTTTGAACTCGAAGTATACTCCAAATTTCTCGAGTAAGGAACACTAAACACAGTCCACCAATTTAACAATACTCGGGTACGAAATCCTCAAAAATGATTACCAACATAATTATAATGCCCCAAGTACAGGAGTAGGGTAAGTAAAACAAATCCTCAAACACACTCAAACCTATAGATAATGGCGCAAACACTCACATCTTCAAATATGTCATTCGAATAATGAGAAATCCATCAAATTTCATATTGTATCAGCGAAACCACCAAAATATTTATTAACTCAACGAAGCCACAATCTCGTTGGTCTAAGGGTTCTGAATGTAAATTCCATTAAAATGATTGGCATCAAAGTATCCCTCAAAACAACACAATAAGCCTAAATTATGATTGTGCAAGACATTTCTCTTCTTCAAAGTCAAGAATAATTCATCCAAGTTAGATCACTCAACTCCAAAGTTCATAGGTTACAATCTTAAACAACGAACAATGATCTAATCCTTAAGAAACACGGGTAATCTATGTCAACCAAAATTTCTAAAAACTTTAATGAAAACCCTCAATGGTATTCACAACGCTCAGACTAACACTTTAAAAAATATTCTATGATTTTGAATATTCGCGATGCATCCACCAATAAGCATCATGTAAGAATCCTGAACTAGTTTTATCAGTTACACTTAGTTCGGTTCTAGGGTAGGTACTAGGTATCCATCACATATGATATACTCTTACTACTCCAAAATATATTCAACTCTAAGTACTCCAAGCTAAGGTAGTCAAAAATAACCTATAACCCAAGGTTCCGAATCTTAAGTACCAACCTAATTCCATTAATCGATAATTTATCATTCAAATCGATCCTCAAAAGCTTACGACGATAGATAACATTGTATAACTCACAATCCTCAAACCATAGGTAACAGGGTTTACTAAACACCAAACATCTATTACACAGGGTTCACTAAGACAGAATCCGGTCTAACCAAAGAAACTCTAGAGAGAAGATGGTAAAATAGGAGAATTAACCAAAGATTTATCTCAATAATGAAGACGAGAATTTAAGAGAAGAATTGGAAGAGGCAGAAGCAGGAAGAAAAGAATCAAAGATTCTAAATAAGTAAGATTTAAAAAGAGAGGAGAATCTTCGGACCTCTAAGGTTACTAAAGAAATTCGCGGGGTATCTTCATCATCTCGTAGGGAACGAGCACACAAGTCTTGGGTAACTCAATCTGGATCTACTGCGACATCATGGAATAGGAATCTACTCTTGGTCATCTGGCCTGTAGCTTAAGCAAACGGAACCGGAGATGAAAAGACACCATCGACATCTTTCTTGGAGCACTAAGTTGTCCACTCGAGTCAGCAGGCGTTGAGAGTTCTAAGCAGGTCTTGTCCTGATTTAGAGCAGCATCCTATCAGCATCTTATTTTTTTTCATCTTCTTCTCGATAAATGAAACAAATATTCAATGTTAGTCATTGAGTTACAAGAACAAATAATCCTAACAGTTAAGTCCTTATTTTGTTTCTACCCATCTCTCACTAATATTTCTTTAATGTTCAAATCATTTACGAGTATCTTTCCTAGAATCAAGTGTAAGCGTTGGGAGCAACAATGCTCTGATACCAACTGTAATCCCCTATAAATTCTAATGCAATACAGTGGCGGGAACACTGTAGATTGGGATTAAAACACACTGACAAACTATATTCTATTTAAAAGAAATGGTCAGTCGGTACAAAGGCCACTTTTTACAAAAGGGCTAAAATAAACATCCTTAAAAGGGTTTACAAAAAAAATCCAGAAGTAACATAATTGATAGAGTAGGATCCATGCTACTCGCTAGCTCACACCCAAAACCCAGCAGCAAATACCTGTCATGTTATAAACATAACAGCCACATCAGTGGGGAGTAACTCTGACGTTCTCCCAGCCATATTATATCATATGAAAAATAATAATATTACTATATCAAAATAGATAAAATGGAAAGTATTTAAAACAATATAGTAACATAAGTTTTTAGCAAAACTTAAAGCGACTGCCAACCTGCAAGTCAAAACCAATCGATAATTATAAAATTCAAAATGGCGTTATGGAAATCAATCAGTGCTACGGAATACACTTTCACTTGGATCATACTAAACTAGCTTCGAGAACTTAGTCAAAACAAATCAGACTTCGGTATCTAACTAGGCAACTCAACTATAACAGGACTGCGTGCATCGAGGTCCTGGCTTAAGTAATGTACACCCCTTGTGGACACCAACCGTAATCCAGTTCAACCCGACGGCGACTTACACGATGCGATATCTAAGTTTAAGGTCAAAATATACACACTCCTGAACACAAACCATGCTCAGTTCAACGACCAATGCGTCTCACATAGACACACCAGCTTTATAGTTGATGGCAAAACGTATACCCTAGACTTTATTACTCTACCCGTACACTTGTCCTCATTCCATAACTCCAAAACCAAGTCATTATCGATTTTCAAAATAGAATGTTCAAGGTGAATAATACGAAGGTAAAAGAGATAAACATTTTACGTTAAAAGGAAACTGTAGACACCCGCATAATGACTGCCAGGTGTCTATGGTAGTTTTCAAAAAAACACCCGATGATGATCGGCTGCAAACATGCTCTAACGCGCTCGGATATGGGCTCGGAATCAGTAATGTCCGGCATGGGTTTTTAACGGGATACAAATCTCACAAAACCAACCCCAAATTCAGGCCCAGTGGGTCGTTTCGAGTCAAATAAGACTAATTTGGACCAAAACCGACACCGAAAATAAAAACCGTCTTTTAGTGACCGGGTCAAAACCCGGTCAAAGACGAATCCGTCACATAAAGTCAACCAGATGCGTTTCTAGAACTTTGCGCCCAAATACAAAATTCAAAAATATCCAAAGGCAACCATTTCCTAAAATGGCTCGTCCAAATTGATTCACTCAGTCGAGTGGATTGACCCACTCGGTCGAGTGGAGCCTCAAAATCCAGAACAGACCCGTTTTTAAAGACACTCGACCGAGTGCACTAGGGCCACTCGATCGAGTGACCCTAGGTCGTGGGGTTTTCCTATAAATACCCCATCAACCCATCACATTGGAGGAACCTTTTCCTAAGCATTCATCACCTTCAAAAAGCTCATATTTTCAGTCACTCATCATCACCATCTCGACATCATCATATACACATCCATCTACATACATTCCGAGATCGAAACTCGTAAAAAAAACTAAGAAACAATCCTCCATACAAACGCACATACACACCATCAACTCTTCCTACGTATCTCGACGTTCCTGCGCTATTGCCGCCATTTGACGAACCGTATCCCGAGAAGAAAGAGCATGTAGGTTGAGGGTGTGACATTCAACACCGACATCTCCTTTCTCTTTTGTTTTCGCTTTTTTATTATTTATGTTTATGTACCTATATATCATAATTAGTCGATAGTAACGACAATGCTAACATCTAACATTTTTTATTCATCGCATCTAACAACCTAACATTTAATTATCTTTATTTACCTTTCGTCTTATTTATCGCGTATACGTAGTAATAATAAGTTTCGGCTTTAAATCCGTTTAACTATGACGATCATCCAAAGTCCGTCTAATCCCTTTAAGAGCAACGACGGAGGTGGCACCCTTTCAAGGAGCGCCGCCCCAATGTACTCAAGGGTACGACGTGATCGTGACCGATCATTGTTGAACGCATTTAATTCCATTTCTAAAATTAGCGCGAAATCCGTTGATGCGAAAATCGACATCACATAATCCGTTAGGATTAATACAAATGTCGTGATGTGAAGGACTACAATTTCGTCGCTAATCAAATCTTTTATTTCCATAATAGCATCTTCTATAAAATTCCGACGACGGTATTATAGTCGCATAATACACGATTATAGTATCGAAAAACCGGGTTAAATCTAAATCGTCAATATTTTTATTTAACTCGGCAACAATCGATTTTAAACAAATAAAACGGAACGAGCCATGCCTCGTACAAGGGGCACTCGACCGAGTGCCATGAGGCACTCGATCGAGTTGCACCCCAAAAACCGGGCAGTAGCCACCTTAAAGGTGCACTCGATCGAGTCCCGACCATGACTCGATCGAGTGGGTCCTGTAGCTCAACAAACCGAGAGCTCTAGTGCATCATTCGAGCCTCGTTATTTCCCTACGACTTTAGTCCTCGCGTGTAAAGTCGATCACGTAATCTCTTCCTCCAAAATTCATGCATATCACTACACCTAAACGACTTTGATCGATGGTCTCGCACTATTGATCGTGTGTCGACGACTCTTTAGTCGTACCCGACACATGATTAATTTAGACTCTATTTCTCGATGTGATAAGTCGGGACAAGGCATCGAGATTCGGGATCGGGCTAGCATCACGCCTAGGTTCTCTATCCCCGTCCTTTGGTTAATATACAAAATAATGTGTATTTAATCAAAGTTCGTCCGTTTACACGACTCACTGTCTAGTTTATATTTATTATATATGGGTCCGTTGATAAGTGTAGTTTGTAGTGCCTAATTTGCTGTGCTTTGGTCCCATTTTCCTTGCGGAATCGCTCCTTGGGAGCGGTTCATGGACTACTTATGCTTCCTCTAGCTCGTTTCAGGTTCCTGAGACCATTCATGAAGAGTTGGAGCGATTCCGACTCAATACATACACTTTTCGGAGCCAACGAAGCGGAGGAACGATCACTCGATGCCTTGGATTCGACCCCGAGACCTTGGGACCCAATCCCGAGCCCCTTAGACTCGATCCCGAGACCCAAGAGTCGATGAGAAGTCCATGTGAACCAAGGAGGAACCTTAAAGATCATATTGGAGGCCTACAAGACTCATCCCCGACGGGTATGGCCTCATCCCGTCCGGGATGAGGTGCGCATTTAGCATAGCTACTGTTTTGGACCCGTCCCGGTCGGGACCAACCCGTCCCGGTCGGGATCAGACCGTCCGGGGCGGGACCAACCCGTCCCGGGCGGGACGAGACCGCTGTAGCCGCACCTCTTCTTTTCTTCCTCCTTCATTCTTGTAACCCTATAAATACTCCTCCCTTGTAATGTTTAAGCACCATACTTTACCCTAGATTGTTTTTAGGCCTCTCTTAAGAATTCAAAACCCTAATTAGTCTCTCTTAATATCTAGTTAATCTTTAGTTAATCTTAGTTTAATCTAGTTTAGATAATCTTGTATTAAGTGAGTTCTTGAAGATTTCTCCAAGCTTGACATCCTTGGAGTTGATTTGGGTTCTTGTTTATGCAAGTTTACATCTTTTTCTTCATTTGGTTATTGGTATAATCTTCTCTACTCTTATTCTTGTTTATTCAATCTAGTTTCAATCTTTTTATATTGTTCTTGTTATTGTTCTTATTGTTCATAATGGATGTTTGGTTTTTCATGTTGTTTTCTCTTATTATTGTTGGTTTGTTCTTGATAATGAGTGAGTAGTCTCCTTGTGGGGTTAGTAGGGGGATTAAGGATAGATTATGGATGATTAGGGTTTGATTAGGGGTAAAGGTGACTCTTTTGTTGTTAGTCATATAATGGGCACTCTATGTATTTGTTGATTTGCTTGTGTGAGTAGTAGTGGCCAATGCTCCCCATACTTGTGCTCATCTTCTCATTGTTTGTCTATTTTGTGGTTGTGTTGAGGTTAGTCTTAGACGCGAGAGCGCGAACTTACCTCGGCATTGGTCTACGTAGCGAGAGCCCGGACCGACTCTAGCAACTAGGAGACACCTACACCCTTGACCACCCCAATTACCCTACTACACTTATGAACCCGACCTACCCCACTTCCTTTCATATTTGATTTCAACTTCTTAGTTAGTCATTGTTTCTTTTAGTTTACTAGTTTGTTTGATCATTAGTTATTCCGTTTTAGCATTGTTCTAGCCTAGTTCATTGTTAGCCTAGTCTTACCTCTTCCACCACCATAGTTTACCAATTATTGTTTCCTTTGTGTTTGTTTGGTGATTTAGTCTCGCTTTTAGGCCGACCTAGTCTAGACTTTATCATACCGTCTCCGTGGATATCGACCCTACTTGCCCTAGCTACCCACTGGGAATAGTCGGTTAAATATTGATCGGTAGGACCCACGGCAAATCCCACCATCATCTGTTTCTAGTTAATGTTTACCATTCCCTATTCGATTATTCTATTTTATTGCTCGTTGTATTGTGAATTCCGGGTTGTATTTCCGCCCGTGTAACTTGTAATCGAATTACATTGCTTTGCTTTATTTATTTGCGTTTTACCGTTTATAAATGAACCTTCGCATGCTAAATCACCTCGACAATAATTAATATGCATTAAAAAGACGTAGCAACCCATTCAATATTTATATCTCGTAAAATGTTGTTTGCATATCATTTTACCGGATTACTAACGCGCATATTAGAAAGTCAAACAATGTCTTAGTAGAGGCCGCTAAGTGCGGGCGGGGTTGGGTGTCCTTTGTGGGCTTCCCAACACGTACCCTCATCCCTTACTCAGAACCTCGGTTTCCGGATGCCCGAAACCGTTGGCGCACGAGAGTCATTCTACACACGATAACCGGTATTAACGGCATCGGTATCGCAATGCAAAGGGACGAGCCCAATGAACTCTGAAATCAAAGTGGGCCGTACTTTGTGTATGGCCCATAACGACATAGAGTGAGCTCGAACGGTTTCGAACTCCCACAAAGTTCGGTGGCGACTCCACTTCAATTTAAATTTCAATTCGATCCATTCTCATATTGAGATGCATTCGCCTACCCAAACCCGCGCGTGGCCGCGTCGGGGTGGACCTACGTCATGTCCACAGAAACTTTCTATTTATAGAAATTTACTAATTTTAGAAACTTACTTAAATTAAAAATATTCTTATAGAAATACATAAAGTGTTCAAATAAGTTAAATGTACCAAACTAGCATTTATGATAAGTAAACATTTTATTAATATCGTTGTTATCGTAACTTAATATATATTTCTAAGTTTGTTGTCAAAGGTACAAATCAAATGTAATAAGTGAAACAAAGTACTTTATAAATATTTAAGAAAATCGAGTTAAAACGATAAATTTTAGAAAATATATGATTTAGAAACAAAATGGTAAATATAATATAAATAAAGTATAAATAGCGTAGGAGTTTTAGAACCGAAACGAGATTTAAAATCTTTCAAATCGTCTTTAGCAATTAAATTTAATTTATTAGTAAACAATACGGGTTTTGATAAAAATAATAAATTGTAATGATAAGAAGTTATTTAATGAAAATAGCCTTGACAAAAATGTACTTCAAACAAAACGACTATTTTCTAATTTATTAACATAAATCGTAAAACAAAATTAATTTATTGAACAAGTATACGAATTTTGATTAAAATATAAAAATACGGTTTTGAGTTAAAATTATAAATTAACAAATTATGACGAAAATATGATATCGATTTTATTTAGTTACTAGTGTCACGATAACCAACAAAATATTATAATGATCATTAACAATAAAAATTAATAACAATTTATAAAACGATAATGAAAAGTTATAAAATGTTTATAAGACGCACGATTAGAAATACTATTTTTAGCAGGTAATACGTAGCTAAAATGAAACCGAAGGTAAGGTATCTACTACATACTACTACTCAACATACGATATAATACCGAGTAACGCCCTATAGTTACCTTCAGTCGATATTCTATCAAACATGTAGTCGTCCTTCACAATAGTCCAAGCTTGGCCTTTGAATTTGAAAGTCATGCTCTTACTCTTGCTCTTCAATAAAACTTCGAGGCCTTGACAAAGCGGAAACGAACGAGATAGGGACGATGAGAAAAGGGAACCAAGAGTTGGAATTAAAGAAGATAAAAACAAAAGGCGGAGGAAACAAGGAGAACAAGACCAAGTAGAATCGAGGGGAAGAGGGAATCAAATCGTCACGAAGAAAGCAAAGATTGACCGATTTGACATCAAATTGAGCATAATTAGTAATGAACAATTCCCGCACAAACAGCAGCAACAATAATTAATAAATAGCAGCAAAACGAGAACGAGACGAAATGGTTAGGAAATAGACAATAACAAAAACAGATAGAGCGGAAAGGAAGAAAAGAAAAACGAAGAAGAAGGAGATGAATCAGCAACATAACACAGCAGCAGACGCATCAGGAAAATTGATAACAACAGCGACAACTGTTACTATCAGAACTACAACGAAACGCAGCCGGATGATGACCGAACCAGACTGAAATAGGGTCGGAATCAAGTTGAAAAGGGAGAGACAAATACAACGACGACGACGGAAATAAAATTGCAGCAACACATACAAACCGCAATAGCAGCGACAATAGCAAAAGCAGCAACCAATAAGAAGAAAAGAAGAAGAAAAGGAAGAGAAGAAGTCGAAGAAGAAATCGGCACTAGCAGGACAAAACAGAGAACGTCAACCGTAGCATCGGACCAACCACAACAACTGCCATAAACAGATGACAAGGGAGACGAAACAGCAGCATAAACGGATAGCAATAACGACATAGACCAAAGAAGAAGAAGGCAGAAAGCAGGAGCAGGGAAAAAACGCATCAGCAGCAGTAATAAAACAGAACAAACAACGAGACGGCAGCAGTTGCAGGTGCAACGAAGAAGAAGAAGAGGAAGCAGCAACAGACAGATGAACAAAAGAGAAAGAAGGAGCAGAAAAACAACAGCAGTAGCAGTACCGTAAGTCCGTAACAGCAGCAGAACAGAACGCAGCAGCCGCACGTAGCAGCAGCAGTACGAAGCAACAACAGAGACGGGACGAACCAAGGATACAGAGGACTAACGAAAACGAAGGAGGGAGGCAGACGAGATGAAGAGGAGGCTGGAAGGTGAAGAACAAGAAGGAAATAACGCAGCGAGCATCAAAAGGAAAAAAAACGAGGGGGACGAGAGGAAAGTATGAAGCGGTTTTGGTGAGGATGAATGAAGAGGTGATAGGGTTTAGATGAAGTGGTGGATTTTGAAGTGGGAAGGCAAAGGGAATGAATAAAGAAACAAATAATGACAGGCACACGTAAAAAAAATGAAAATGGGAAAAAGGGGTTGAACAGTTGAACTAGTTCAATTAAATAAATCGGGTTAGAAAAAAGGAATCACACAATTTTCGAAACGACAAGTTGTCTGACCCACGAATCGAATTAAAACGAGTTAATAAAATTAATAAATAATCGGGCCGACAAATAAAATGAGTAAATAAAGTATTCGAGACGAAAACGAAGCTTATAGAAATAATTAGACGATGAAACGGTATTTCCCGATAAATAATAAATTTCTCGAAGAAAGGTAATAAACATTTTGATGAAAGTTAAAATAAATGAACTTTGAGCCGAAAATATAAATTCGAGCGTAAATAAAAATAAATAAAAAGAATTTAGAATTTAAATCGCCGAAATAGACTCTCGAGAAGAATTAAAATAAATCGAAACATAAATAAAAATATGTTTTAAATATTGTAATCCGCTAAAAAATCTAGCGCGATACAGTGGCGGAAACACTGTAGAGTCGGGATTAAAACACACAGAACTATGTCTTAGTAAATTAAATTGGTAAAGTCAAACATGCGCCATACATAAAAATGGCTAAAATTTAAAACAATCCATAAAGAGGTTAAACAATCCTTAAGACATGATTATTAAAAAGTTCAGCAGGATCCAAGACTGCTCGTTAGCCCACACCCACCGGAAAATAAACACGTATACCTGCCATGTTAAAACATAACAGCCACAATCAGTGGGGAGCAACGTCAACGTTCTCCCAGCCGTGTAACAGGATTTTAAAACAGTAATTACTACTATAGGAAAAATAGTAAAAATGGAAAACAGTAAAACAGCATATTAAAATAACCTTTAGCGTAAAACAAATTAATCAAAAGGGTTTCCGAAGAAACATAAAAATATTTGCCAACCTGCAAACAAATTTATATCGATAATAAATATAATAATCAAAATGGCGTTATGGATAGGATTAATGTAGAATCTAGACTTTCACTAGGATAATACTAAAAACGAGTTTCGAGAACTTAGTCAAAACAAATTAGACTTTGGTCTCTAACTAGGCAACTCAACCATAACAGGACTGCGTGCAGCGAGGTCCTGGCTTAAGTAGTGCACACACCTCCTGGATACAAACCATACCCAGTTCAACCCGACGCGACTTACACGATGCGATATCTAAGTTTAAGGTAAGCATACACCCTCCTGAACACAAACCATGCTCAGTTCAACGACCAATGTGTCTCAACATAGACACACCGGCTTTATAGTTGATGGCAAAACGTACATCCCAGACTATATTACTCTAAACCCACACTTGTCCTTACTCCATAACTCCAAAACAAACCAAAATCGATATTTAAAAGATGTATTCATTATAAACAATATGAGGACAAAAGAAGTAAACACTTATATTCTAAAAGAGGAAACTTTCTATTTTAGGAAACTTCTATTTTTAGAAACTTTACTAAAAATAGCATTATATCAAAATAGTGAAAATATTAGTTCATACTAATACCATATTTTAGCAAACGATATAGATTTATAAAACTAATACTTTCGACCTTAACGATATTAATTATTAAAGTAAGATCATTTGATTTTATGAAATTATTAAAATATCGTATAAGTGTTATAAAATGATTAAAAATGTCTTAAACATTTTAATATTACTAATTAGGGTGTTTCCAAAAGTTAAAAAGCTAAAATTCTCTAATTATTATTAGTTTCGACAAATAAAATTATAAATATGATTTTACGGCAAACATCAAATTAAATATTTGAACGTCTTTATTTAATTAAACCAACAAATATATTTAGAGTATGTTAAGGGATGATTTAACTCTTAAAGTTTCAGATTTAAATACTTTCAAAATTGCTGGAAAAATAATTCTTTTAGGTAAGACGAAGCGTTTTATTGATAAATCACAATTTGTCCGAAAATCAATATTTATTAATTAAAGGCTTTAAAAAATAGTATAAAAATTACGTAAAATAGTTAAATTATATTTATGGACATTCTGTCCAGAAAAGAAAATTTTCCAGAATCCTAAAACTCGGTTTTTAAAGCGTTTTCTCGTTAATCGTCCAATCTTGACAATAACGATTAATAAAAACAGTTATTACAAGACGATTTAAGTATTAATATCCAAAAATTATTATTAAACCTAAAAATCATGATTTTCCAGAATCTATCATTTTTCCTGATTTCCAAAAATTCCAGATTTAATAAATCCCGTTGCTACTTTTGAGAACGTTTGCAACTTTTTCAGAATCAGCAGGTTTAAAAATGAGCAGAGGGAAATCGAGTGTCTATTTTAATGGAGTTGACCCTATTCTGAGAGCAGACATTATCCAGGTTTCAGGTTGTGTGGAGGGATCTTTACCCTTCAGATACTTGGGGATCCCGATTAAAACTTCCAAACTGTCCTTATCGGAATGCCAACCCTTAGTGAACAAGATAGTAGAGAGAATTAGGCGATTGGGAGCAAAAAAATTGTCTTATGCAGGGCGCTTGACACTTATCAAGAGTGTTATGGCTACATTGCACAATTATTGGGCTACCATCTTCCTTTTACCTTCGTCGGTGATGAAGCAGATTGATAGTATTTGTAGGAACTTTCTATGGGATGGAAGTGCCGAGTTTCACAGAGTACCCACTGTCTCTTGGGAGAAAATTTGTGCACCATATAAGGAAGGGGGATTGAACTTGACTCAGAATGCAACATGGAACAAGGCTGCAATAGGGAAAATGGCTTGGTGGATAGCATGTAAACAAGACAGACTATGGGTAAGATGGATTCACCAAGTATACTTAAAAGGGAGGAATTGGGATGATTACCGTCCTACTGCTGATTCCAGCTGGTATTGGAGGAAGATTTGCCAGATTAGAGATGTCCTGAGGCCCGCGTATGCTGCCAATGCTATTGCCGTTCATACAAACGGTTTTACAGTAGCTAAAGCATATAAGTGGCTGAGAACCAAACATAGGGAGGTTGATTGGTGTGCATTTGTGTGGACTAGATGGTCGGAGCCTAAACATAATATGGTCGCCTGGATGATACAACAAGGAGGGCTGAATATGAAGAGTAAATTGTGCAAAATTGGAGTAACCACGGATGACAGATGCACGGTTTGTGCAGCGGCAGAAGAAACAGTGCAGCATTTATTCCAGGAGTGCGAGTACAGTAGGAAGATTTTATATGAAGTCAATCGAGTTCTCTCGTTGGTGCCAAATATTGATATTCAGAACGAGAAGAGGAAGAAAATGAAAGGGACCAAAATGCAAAGAGCTATAAAGAATGGACTTATCAACTCGATATGTTACAATATTTGGATACAACGAAATAAGGCTAGAGTGGAAGAGCAGATAATTCGACCTGAGAAGCTGGCTAGACGAATCATTAAGGAATTTATTGAGTTTTGCAAGAGTAGATGTAACCAAAAGTTTAGTGATAAGGATAGAAATTTCATAACGAGCCTTGTGAGGCAACCGATGTAATCGTGATTGTACAGTCTATTCTTTTTTAATATACTTACACTTTACCAAAAAAAAAAAAAAAAAAAAAAAAAAAAAAAACCCGTCAAAACCGTCTTTAAAACCCGTTTTCACAATTAACGATTCCATTAATAAAACTTATCGTTCCTAACATTTTATTAAGGCACTAAAAATCATAAAATGAAATTTTAATAGGAAATAATCAGAATCATAATTTTTCCAGATTTAAACCAAAGACCAGAAATCGAGAATTTAAACAACAAACACGGTTTTAACGATAAACGATGGTTTAAAGTGATTAATTAATTCATCCACTTAACAATTCCGAAAAATTATGAAAAAATTCTATTTCACCAGAATGTTTCACCACGTCAAAAATCAGATTAAAATAAAATGTTTAAGTACTAGAACTAAAAATCGGCTTTTAATCGTTTTTGTCCGAAAACGGTAATAATTCAATAATCGATATCAAAAATATCAGAAAAATACTAAATTATTAAAAATCATCAAAAACAACATTTTTCCAAAATATAAACATATATTACATGTTTAGGTCGATTATTACGATTTTACAAATTAATATAACAATTTAATCGTTAATCTCGTAAAAGCGATAAAAATATCGAAACATGCAAATTTTCAACTTTAAAATTTTTTCCAGAATCCGTGACATACATATATTGCCAAAATAAAATATAAAAATATATACATGCAAATACTCAATTAAAATCTTGAAATACCGAGTAACATCGACGTTACCTCTACTCCAAGTCTGAGTCGATAATATATTCGTCGGCTTCGGGATCGTCCAAAAATCCTACCAAACACGGAATTCATGGCAGAAAAATACCATGAGATAACTAATAAAAAATCAAGGTAAAAATTGATCGAAAATGACGTCGATTAATACCTTAACGAAGAGAACGGAAAGAGAATTATTATGACGATAAAAATGATGCGATTGGGACTCGAAATGGAACAAAAATTTGCCTAAGATGGAGGAGTAGTACACGGACAAATGAGATGGGGGAAGGTTGAGTATATTTTTTTTTATGACAAGAATGAATAAGGTGTAGTATGGAAAATGGACGGTTTTCAAAAAATATAAATGGGATTAAATGGTTGATGAAAACTATGTGACATCCACATGAATTGGCCGGCCAAAAGAGTTGATGAAGGAGTATGAAAAGTCTTGATACTAATGCTACAATGAATGAAAATAATTTATCTTATGTTTACGTTTTAACGTGATAAAATGAAACGTTTAAATAAAACGTAATAAAACTTGTGACCAAGGGCTTAGTTGGTCCAAAATGTGAGTAAATGGTCTCAAATAGTTTATAAGTTGATAAAAAGTATAATCGTAAAATAGTTAAAGGCATTTCAAAATAATTCGAGTAAACCTCGCGTAAGAAAATAATTATTCGCGAAGCTTCGTAATAAAAATCATTAACAACTAATTTTTGTAAATAAAAATATTTACTAGTTGAAAATATTATAGAAACGTATTCAAACATTTTTAGGAAAAGGAATAACTTAAATCCAAGCTTAAAAATGTAAATTCGAAGAAAAATAGAATTCCTTGCGGGAAAATTAATTAGTTTACGAAGAAACCCAATAAAAGGATTTAAAAAGAATTTAAATCTTTGAAATTAAAAATAAAAATTATTAAACTCAAAAATTAAAATAGAGCTTAGTAAAATGATAAAATATGAGGCCAAAAGTGACAGAGTTAGGACGAAGTCCTAACGGATAGAATAAAAATGCTTAGGAAAAATAGCGGGTGTTACAATCCTCCCCACTAAAAGAAAGTTTCGTCCTCGAAACTAAGAATAAGCAGATAGGAAATCGAGGTTTACCTTACTCGAAAAGTTGAGGATGCTTAGCTCGCATCGAAGACTCGGTTTCCCACGTTTCTTCCTCAAACCGATTACAGCGCCACTAAACCTTCACCAGAGGTACAACTTTGTTCCTTAAACGCTTCTCGCGGCGATCAGTAATCTTCACTGGCCTTTCTTCATAAGTCAAATATGGTTCGAGATCCACAATCTCGGGCTCCAACACGTGTTCGGGATCACTAACATATTTCCTTAACTGAGAAACATGAAAAACATCGTGAACCTTACCCATAGATACAGGCAATTCCAGTTTATAAGCAACTTCGCCCACTCTCTCGATCACAGGGTACGGGCCAACGAACTTAGGGCTGAGCTTGCCCTTAATCCCAAACCGTTTCACCCCTTTCATAGGTGATACCTTCAGGAACACAAGATCACCAACCGAAAACTCCAAAGGTCGGCGACGAACATCAGCATACGACTTCTGTCGATCCTGGGCGGACTTCATCCTAGATCGGACCACATTCACTACGTCAATAGTCTGAGCCAACAAATCCGGGCCCAAAATCTTAACTTCACCGGGAACATCCCAACAGACGGGACTACGACACTTTCGACCATAAAGTGCTTCGAACGGGGACATCTTAATAGAAGCATGGTAGCTGTTGTTATAGGAAAACTCTACCAGCGGAAGATGTCGGATCCAACTCTCTTGGAAATCCAAGGCACAAGCCCGCAACATATCCTTCAAAGTTTGGATCGTTCTCTCGGACTGCCCATCTGTAGCAGCATGGAAAACGGTACTTATCAATAATTTGCTTCCCAAAGCATCCTGCAAAGCCTTCCAGAATTTAGAGCAGAATCTCGGGTCTCGATCTGAAACAATCTCGAGCGGTACACCGTGATGACGGACGATCTCAGCAACATACACTTTTGCGAGCTTCTCCAAACTCCAAGTGTCGCGAATTGGGACGAATCATGCACACTTAGTCAAGCGGTCCACAATAACCCAAATACCGTTTCTACCATTCACGGTCCTAGGTAATGCCATCACAAAATCCATCGATATGCACTGCCATTTCCACTCTGGAACAGGGAGTGGTTGTAGCAAACCTCCAGGCTTCTTGTGCTCGAACTTCACCTGCTGACATGTCAAGCACTTACTTACAAACTCTGCAATGTCCTCTCTCATATGAGGCCACCAGAAATGGAGCTTCAAATCCCGATACATCTTGTCACCACCAGGATGAATAGAGTACCTCGTCTTATGTGCTTCGGTTAGAACTTGCTTTCTCACCTCGGCATCACCAGGGACAACCCAGCGGTTCTTAAATTTCAGTGCTCCACTGGAATCCACAGAAAAATCTAGAGCCTTACCAAGATTCATCTTTTCTCGGATACCAGCTACAAAAGGGTCATCCAACTGCTTCTCACGAATCTCACAGAAAAGAGTTGGTTCAGCAACTAGGGCACTAAGGCGACCATCATAACCTTCATCAACAACATCAATAGACATCTTGGCAAAGTCTCGGGCCAACTTCTCAGGCAAGCTGGAACACGGAGACAAGGAATGGAGGATCTTTCTGCTAAGGGCATCAGCAACCACGTTAGTTTTTCCCTCACAATACACCAATTCTAGGTCATAATCGTTCACTAACTCGATCCAGCGTCTCTGTCTCGCATTCAGATCTTTCTGCATGAAGAGATATCGCAGGCTCTTATGGTCAGTGTGAACCTTACATCTTACTCCGTACAAATAATGCCTCCAAACTTTCAAGGCATGCACCACAGCTGCTAACTCCAAGTCGTGGGTAGGGTAATTCACCTCATGAATTTTCAACTGTCTAGAGGCATAAGCGATCACCTTACCGTTCTACATAAGGACACAACCCAAACCATTCTTAGAAGCGTCATAATACACATCGAAACCAACGCCTTCTTCAGGTAGGGTCAGGATAGGAGCATAAGTGAGCTTTCTCTTGAGCTCAAAAAAAGCATCTTCACAAGCTTGACTCCACAGAAATTTATTCTCTTTCTTGAGTAATTGAGTCATAGGTCGTGCTAACTTAGAAAAGTCTTGCACAAATCTTCGATAATAACAGGCAAGACCTAGGAAACTTCGGATCTCGCCAACATCTTTGGGACTTGTCCAGCTCTCGATAGCTGAAATCTTAGCAGGGTCAACTTTAATACCTTCCTTTGCGATAACATGACCCAGAAAAGCTACCTCGGAAAGCCAGAATTCACACTTGGAAAACTTAGCATACCACTTCTGATCTCGTAGAATGCCAAGAATAATCTTGAGATGTTCGGCATGTTCAACCTCCGACTTGGAATAAATCAGGATGTCATCAATAAAGACAACAACACACTGATCCAAATACTCCCTGAAAGTTCTGTTCATTTGATCCATAAAAACAGCAGGATCATTGGTTAGTCCAAAAGGCATGACTTTGAATTCATAATGTCCATACCTCGAACTGAAAGCCGTCTTTGGAATGTCTGATTCACGGACGGGAATTTGGTGATATCCAGACCTTAGATCGATCTTGGAAAACACAGAAGCACCCTTAAGTTGATCAAAGAGATCATCAATTCTGGGCAGAGGATATTTGTTCTTGATCGTAACCTTGTTGAGATCACGATAATCAATACACAGGCGCATCGAACCGTCTTTCTTCTTGACAAAAAGCACAGGAGCGCCCAAAGGGGAAGAACTTGGACGAATGAAATCTTTCTCAATCATTTCATCCAATTGCTTGCGTAGCTCTTGCAACTCAGCAGGAGCCATTTTGTAAGGTGCTTTGGCGATTGGACCAGTATCAGGCACGAGTTCAATAGTGAATTCCACATCTCGTTCGGGTGGGATACCTGGTAACTCCTCGGGAAATACATCTGCATAATCACCCACTATGCGTACCTCCTCGAGTTTAGGGAGTTCAGCAGTTACAGTTACCGTACATAGAAATGCTTGGCAACCTTTTCTCTGCATTCTGATAGCCTTCATGGCAGAAATAACCTTGATACCCTTCTGTCTTCGACCACCACGGTAAGACACTCGAACACCTTCGGGGGTATTCAGAGAAATCTTCTGATCTCGACACTGAAACCTTGCATCATACTGAGCTAACCAGTCCATTCCCAAAATGACGTCGAACTCAGCGAGAGGAAACTCAAGGAGAGTAGAAGGAAGAATAGTACCAGCAAAGAGAATAGGTACATTCTGATAAGCTTTAGAACAGTCAACAACTTCACCAGAAGGAAGGGAAATAGCTATTGGTTCAGCTAGACACGGGGTTAAGGATAGTTTTGAAGCCAGAATAGAAGATATTAGAGATGTGGAAGCGCCAGTATCAAATAATATATAAGCACTAACACCAGAAATCAGAAACATACCCGTAACCACATCAGGATTAGCCTCTGGCTCATCACAAAGATGCGTCCCTTACGAGGAGCAGAAGTAGAGACAGCGCCAGCTGCAGTAGCGGTGTTGGTTGCTGCTTTCTTCGGGCAGAAGGTAGAGCGGTGTCCCACTTCCCCACAGTGGAAACAGGTAATAGGGTTACCCTCACAAGTCAAACCCAGATGATAGGCCTTCTTGCATTTGAAACAGTTAGAATCCTTCTTGTTGTTGGGCTTCGAGTTGAAATTGTTTTTCTTGAAACCACTACCTGTAATAGCATACAGTAGAGTCAGAAATTTTAGAAGAAAAGAAAGTAAAAGAAGAAGAGAAAGGAAAAATAATCCAGACCTCCAGAGTTGAACTTCTTAGAAGAAGATGAAGAGTTATTCCCAGAATGGGTGAAAGATCTTTTATAACCAGATGATGGGTTCATAGATTTCACCCGCTCAATCGAAGACTCCGCGTAAAGCGCGGCATTATAGAGCTCATTAACAGTTGAGAGACTCCGGGGCATGTTGAGAGTGATATCGGCTCGAAGTCCTCCACGATAAAAGAAAGCTCGGGAATTCTCATTGGGTAACAAATCTCCAGCATAATTCGCCAGAAAGTGGAACCGAGTGGTGTAAGCTTCAACCGACATGGTATTCTGGCTTAGAGTGTTGAATTCAGTCATCCTCTGACGCCTCAGCTCCTCGGGATAAAATCTCTGCTCTAAGAGAGTCTTGAACTTAGTCCAGTTGAATCCTGGAGTCTGAAGTGCAGTCGGGCCACCCTGGCTCCACCATCTGTCTGCATCATCTGACTGGTACAGCACAGCTAGGCCCACCTTCTGATTCTTGGGGGCGTAGTAAATTCCAAATTGTCTTTCCATCACTCGAAACCAACGGTTCATGACTTCAGGATCCACGGAACCGTCATAATAGTCCAATCTGCTTTTAGCCATTCCTTCAGCTGCGTGAGAGAAGCTGAAGTGTAACACCCCTGATTTTATAAATTAAAAATTATATTCGTATTTTTATTTTGTTTACGAATTAACTCGTAATTCTTAAATTTATTATAAAATGGATTTATTGTTTAATCGTTTCAAACACCTAAAATTTTATTTGTCTCGAAAACTCTCCTTATATTTAAAACATATTTTTGTGTTTGTTTCGATTCATTTTATACATTTAATTTAATTCCTATCGTAAGTCTATTTCGACGATTTAATTTCTAAATTCTTTTTATTTTTATATTAAGCTCGAAGCTCATTTATTTTAAGTTTCGTCAAAATAATTATTTTCTTTCCTCGAGAAATCAATTTAATTTACTTCATCGAAAATTTATTATTTATCGGGAAATACTATTTGATCGTCTAATTATTTGTTTCTATAATCTTCGTTTTCGTCTCGAGTAATTTATTTACTCATTTTATTCGACGGCCCGATTAATTATTAATCTTTTAAACTCGTTTTAATTCGATTCGTGGGCCAGTCAACTTGTTGTTACGGGATTCGTTTAATTCGTATTTTCCTACCTGATTCATTTCTGAATCCGTACACTTTTTCTTATTTGTTGAGTTGAATCCAACCCTTCATATTTCTGAATTCGGCCCCCCTTATTACTGTCATTCATACTCCTTCCTTTGCTTTACCCTATCCACCGCTTCATTCCACCTTATTACACTCACTCCCTCTTATCCTTTGTGTCTTAAATCCCGTCTCTATTCATCCTCCTCCGCTTCACTTCTACATTCATGCCCCTTTACCTTTTACTGATCATTCTTCCCCCTTCTCTTTTTATTTTTCACCGCTGCTCCTTCCTCTTCTACTTCTTCTCCGGTCTGCTTCTGCTGCAGCTGTGTCGGTTTCTCCTTCTCGGTGTCTCTTGATGCTGCTGCAACGCCCCTCTGTTCCGCTGTAATCTTTGTCCCTGAACTGGAGTAAGTCAGCCTTCAAATTCGTCCTCTGCCCTTTCGTTTTCTGCCTTTCATTTCTCTTTTTCTATTCAATTTCCGTCTATCTGTCCGTCTTCTTTTCTTCTACTTTTTCCTTCTATGTTTTTTTTGCTGCGGGCATCTGCTGTTACGGTTCGAGTTCTTGCTCCTGTTTGTGGACCGTTACTGCTGCTGTTTTGTTTCTGTTGCCTCAGCTGTTTACGGTCATTTTATGCGCTAGTGTGCTGTTCTGCTGCTGCTACGCCCCTGTTGCTGCTCCGATGCTACTGTTGCTGCTCCGATGCTGCTGTTGCTGCGCTGCTGCTGCTGTTGCTGCGCTGCTGCTACGCGGCTGCCGTTTCTGCTGCTACTGCGTTCCGTTGCTGCTGCTGTATGCCGTGTTTGTCTCTCCGGCCAAGCATCCTATCTTCGTCCGTTTCGTCACCTGAACTCGGTGAGCGATCTATTCTCTTCCTCTTCTTGTTTCTTTTCTTTTTGATGCTGTCTGTTTTGTGCACTGTTGTCCCTTTACCTGCTACTGTCGTTATCGTCGTCTTGTTGATGCAATGCTGTTCGATTTCAGTCCCTATTCTCCTTCTCGTCCTCTGATTTCAGTTCGTTGACTGCCGTTATTTCGTTCTCTATGCTGTTCGTTGTGGTTAGCACGATTGACACTTTGAACTCGCGTTCTCTTCTTTTTCCGTTCTTGTGGTCGAGTTGTCGTGTTTCGTTTTGCTACTTCTTCATTCCGTTGTTGTTATAGAACTTTATCCTCGGTCTCAATTCAGGATCTTAGCCTGCCTAGTCTCGATATCGATTCCTTCTTTCATCCTCCCTCGGTTTTGTATTGTTTCATCGATCTTCTTTCAGTTACTTTCCCTTGTCGTTCCGTGACATCTTTATTCATTTTGAAACATTCCTTATTCCGATTTCGTTATTTCTGTTTCTTTATGTCTCGAATTCCTTAGTGGAGCGTACTTGGAAGGCTATCGATTCACGACACGAAAGTTAAGGCGTGCTATTGAAGATTTGGAGCTCGGACTATGCTAGTAGGCAAGTACGAGATCGATTCGAATTTTTGACTCAAGGTAACTTTAGGACGTTACTCGATTTTATATCGTATGTTTGAGTAGTAGTATGTAGTAAATATTTTAACTTCCATTTTCTAATTTTAGCTATTTATTATTTGCTATAATGTTATTTTATAAATTGTGTGCTTTATAAATATTTTACGATTTTCGATATCGTTTTATAAATCGTTAGTAATTTAATTATTTACGATCGTTATAATATTTTGTTAGTTATCGTGACACTAGTAACTAAATAATATCGATTTCATATTTTCGTCATATTTCGCTAATTTCTAATTTTTAACTCAAAATCGTATTTTCATATTATAATCGAGATTTGTATATTTGTTTAATAAATTAATTTTCGGTTTACGATTTATACTAGTAAATGAGAAGATAGTTGATTTAGTTTTAAATACATTTTAGTCGAGACTATTTTCACTAATAATTTCCTATTTGGTTCCGATTGACTATTTTTATTAAAAATTGTATTATTCATAAATCAAAGCTGTTTCTTAAAAATAATTTGAAACCTTTATAAAATTCATTTCATTTATATAACTCGTTGACTCAATTAATTTTGATATCGTTTTTGTTAAAATATCTCTTTTCTAAGATTTATTGTTTTAACTCGATTTCCTAAATTATTTATAAAAAATACTATATAATGACTTATCACATTTTATTTATATTTTGGAGTAACGAATTTAGAAATATATTAAAGTTACGATAACGACGATAATTATTAAATGTTAATCTCGTTAGAAATGCTATTTTTATGCATTTCACTTATTTTAATAACTTACGTATTTTCTATAAGACTTTCTATTTTAGTAAGTTTCTAAAATTAGTAAGTTTCTATCTATAGAAAGTTTCCCTTTTAATATAAAATGGTTATTCCTTTTATCCATATCATTTATATTGATTATAATTACTTTTGACTATCGATAATGGCTGTTTTGGGTTATGGAATAAAGAGAAGTGTGGGGTTAGAGTAATATAGTCTGGGATGTACGTTTTTGCCATCAACTATAAAGCTGGTGTGTCTATGTTGAGACACATTGGTCGTTGAACTGAGCATGGTTTGTGTTCAGGAGTGTGTATATTTTGACCTTAAACTTAGATATCGCATCGTGTAAGTCGCCGTCGGGTTGAACTGGATTACGGTTGGTGTCCAGGAGGGGTGTACATTACTTAAGCCAGGACCTCGCTGCACGCAGTCCTTTTATAGTTGAGTTGCCTAGTTAGAGACTGGATTCTGTTATGAGTTAAGTCTACAGTTCTCGAAGCTAGTTTTTAGTATTATCCTAGTGAAAGTCTAGCCTTGTGCACACCGATCAAATTTCCATAATGCCATTTTTGAATATTTATATTATCGATTGAATTTTTGACTTGCAGGTTGGCAAGTGCTTTAAGTTATCTCCGAGAACTTATTTTATTATATCGTTTTTAATGTTTTCTCATTTTAAGTATTTTGATATAATAATACTATTATTTTTCCATATGATATAATATGGCTGGGAGAACGTCCGAGTTACTCCCCACTGACGTGGCTGTTATGTTTATAACATGACAGGTATTTGCTGCTGGGTTTTGGGTGTGAGCTAGCGAGTAGCGTGGATCCTACTCTTTCTTTATTCACGTTTATTTATGGATTTGTATAACCCTGTTTGAAGAATTTCTATTTAGCCCTTTTGTAAAAAGTGGCCTTTGTATTGACTTACCATTTCTTTTAATAAGATATAGTTCGTCAGTGTGTTTTAATCCCAACTCTACAGTGTTTCCGCCACTGTATTGCGTTAGAATTTCTAGGGGATTACAGTTGGTATCAGAGCATTGTTGCTCCCGACGCTTACACCTGATTCTAGGAAAAATACCAGTAAATTATTTAAACAGTAAATAAAAATATTAGTGAGAGATGGGTAGAAACCAAAAATAAGGACTTAACTGTTAGGATTATTTGTTCTTGTAACTCAATGACTAGCATTGAATATTTGTTCCTTTTGTATCGAGAAAAGGATGAAAGAACAAGATGTTGATATGCTGCTCCTGATCGGAACAAGACACTGCTTAGAACTCTCAATGTCATTCGACTCGAGTGGACAACTTGGTGCTCCAAGAAAGATGCCGATGGTGACCTTTCAGCTCCGATTTAGTTCGCTCAAGCTACAGGTTAGATGATCAACGATTCATGTTCCATGATGTTGCAGTAGATTCAGATTGAGTGACCCAAGACTTGCGTTCTTGTTCCTCTGCAAGAAGATGAAGTAAACCTTTTTGGTGCCCTCGTGAACCTTAGGGGTCCAAACTTTCCCTTCTCGTTTTAGGTCTTTATCTTCTAGAATCATTGATTCTTTTCTTCATACTTCTGCTTCTTATAATTCTTCTCTTTTATATCCGCGTCTTCATTCTTGTGATCAATCTTTGATTTATTCTTCTATTTTACCATCCTCCTCTTGAGATTCTTTGGTACCGGTTTCTGTCTTACTGAACCCCGTATTATAGATGTTTGATGTTTAGTAAACCCTTGTTACCTGGTTTGAGGATTGTGAGTCTACCCTACCTTCTAAGCAAGTAATAAATTCTTGAGGATTGATTTGAATGGCAAATTGTTGATTATGGGAATTAGGATGATATTTTAGGCACCGAACCTTGAGTTATAGGTTACCTTGATTATTTTGGAGTACTTAGAGTTGAATATACTTTGAAGTAGTAAGAGTACATCATATTTGATGGATACCTAGTACCTAACCTAGAACTGAACTAAATACAACTGATAATATTACTTTGGAGATTCTTATCTAATGCTCATTTGATGGATGCATCGTGAATATTTGGGATCATAGAGTATTGTGTAAAGTGTTAGCCTGAGTGTTGTGGTACCATTGAAGGTTTCATTAATGTTGTTAGAAATTTTGGTTGACATAGATTACTCGTATTTCTTAAAGATTAGATCGTTGATCGTTGTGTGAGGTTGTAACCTATGAACTTTGGTGGAATTCTCTGAAACCTTAGTCGAAAGACGTGTTTTGAAGATGTGAGTGTTCACGCCATTACCTATAGGGTTGAGCGGGTTTGAGGATTCGTTGTACTTTTTAAAGTTTTGTACTTGTGGCATATTAAATATGTTAATGATCATTTTTGAGGATTTCGTACCCGAGCCTTGTTTAAATTGGTGGACCTTGTTTAGAGTTTCTCACTCGAGAAATTTGGAGTACACCTCGAGTTCAGACCTTATAAACTTTGGATTAGGAACCCGTGTTGTGGGAGTCGTACCGGGAATCTCGAGATGGTTAACTTCTTCTGTAATTCCTTGAGAGCTCTTTTTGACTCTCAATTTATTCCGTCTTTCCCTTAGCTTTCTTTAATCCTGCTAGTTCTTCTTCGGTCAATCCCTTTGACTTCTTTATCGGGTTTGAAAACTTCTGTTTCGATTTGTTGTTGACCTTGACTCTATTTATCCATTTACCATTTTCCTGAACTTGTGTTGTGAAAGGTTTGACTAACCTACAAATTCTGATTTTCACAAAATTTGAACCTTTCCGAGTTAAACTTCAAAACTTTGTATTTCGTCTTTGTTTTATTTTGGTCATGTTTCAAAAAGATCTTAATAACTTATTTTAAAGTATTTCGAAGTTATTTAAAATTTTAATTTTGATTTTTGCGTGATCGAGATTTTATGAAAATTTACTTAATTGCAAATATTTTGATTTCTATGAGATTATTATGTAAAACGATTTAATATTTTCGAAAAACTTCGCAGGTTCAAATTTTGTTTTATTGTCAGTAGACTTTAAATCTATTAATGAAGTTGTTTGTCGACTGATTCGATTCTTATTTACTAACTACAAAACTTGATTTCTCGGATTTTTGTTTCATCTGAAAACAAAGTATTGTCGAATTTCTTAATTAGAACGTTTTACTATTGTTTTGAAAATATTTGGGTATCTTTCACCCTCGAGTTTGTTTACAAATATTATTTATCGTCATTATTTTATCGAATACTTTTTCACTATTGTTAATTTAAATGATTTTAAACTTTGGGTAGTTAAGCCCAACTCATCTTGAAACCACTCCTTTCTTCGATTTCGATTTCATATTCCATTTGAAGTTGTAATTTTTCTTTTAAACCGAGATTGTGATGTGAGTTAAGCATTCTCTTTTTGTCCAAATGATATAACCTTGTCTTCCATTTTATTATTATATTTTTGTTAGTTTCGAGGACGAAACTTCTTTTTAGTGGGGAAGGTTGTAACACCCCTGATTTTATAAATTAAAAATTATATTCGTATTTTTATTTTGTTTACGAATTAACTCGTAATTCTTAAATTTATTATAAAATGGATTTATTGTTTAATCGTTTCAAACACCTAAAATTTTATTTGTCTCGAAAACTCTCCTTATATTTAAAACATATTTTTGTGTTTGTTTCGATTCATTTTATACATTTAATTTAATTCCTATCGTAAGTCTATTTCGACGATTTAATTTCTAAATTCTTTTTATTTTTATATTAAGCTCGAAGCTCATTTATTTTAAGTTTCGTCAAAATAATTATTTTCTTTCCTCGAGAAATCAATTTAATTTACTTCATCGAAAATTTATTATTTATCGGGAAATACTATTTGATCGTCTAATTATTTGTTTCTATAATCTTCGTTTTCGTCTCGAGTAATTTATTTACTCATTTTATTCGACGGCCCGATTAATTATTAATCTTTTAAACTCGTTTTAATTCGATTCGTGGGCCAGTCAACTTGTTGTTACGGGACTCGTTTAATTCGTATTTTCCTACCTGATTCATTTCTGAATTCGTACACTTTTTCTTATTTGTTGAGTTGAATCCAACCCTTCATATTTCTGAATTCGGCCCCCCTTATTACTGTCATTCATACTCCTTCCTTTGCTTTACCCTATCCACCGCTTCATTCCACCTTATTACACTCACTCCCTCTTATCCTTTGTGTCTTAAATCCCGTCTCTATTCATCCTCCTCCGCTTCACTTCTACATTCATCCCCCTTTACCTTTTACTGATCATTCTTCCCCCTTCTCTTTTTATTTTTCACCGCTGCTCCTTCCTCTTCTACTTCTTCTCCGGTCTGCTTCTGCTGCAGCTGTGTCGGTTTCTCCTTCTCGGTGTCTCTTGATGCTGCTGCAACGCCCCTCTGTTCCGCTGTAATCTTTGTCCCTGAACTGGAGTAAGTCAGCCTTCAAATTCGTCCTCTGCCCTTTCGTTTTCTGCCTTTCATTTCTCTTTTTCTATTCAATTTCCGTCTATCTGTCCGTCTTCTTTTCTTCTACTTTTTCCTTCTATGTTTTTTTTGCTGCGGGCATCTGCTGTTACGGTTCGAGTTCTTGCTCCTGTTTGTGGACCGTTACTGCTGCTGTTTTGTTTCTGTTGCCTCAGCTGTTTACGGTCATTTTATGCGCTAGTGTGCTGTTCTGCTGCTGCTACGCCCCTGTTGCTGCTCCGATGCTGCTGTTGCTGCTCCGATGCTGCTGTTGCTGCGCTGCTGCTACGCGGCTGCCGTTTCTGCTGCTACTGTGTTCCGTTGCTGCTGCTGTATGCCGTGTTTGTCTCTCCGGCCAAGCATCCTATCTTCGTCCGTTTCGTCACCTGAACTCGGTGAGCGATCTATTCTCTTCCTCTTCTTGTTTCTTTTCTTTTTGATGCTGTCTGTTTTGTGCACTGTTGTCCCTTTACCTGCTACTGTCGTTATCGTCGTCTTGTTGATGCAATGCTGTTCGATTTCAGTCCCTATTCTCCTTCTCGTCCTCTGATTTCAGTTCGTTGACTGCCGTTATTTCGTTCTCTATGCTGTTCGTTGTGGTTAGCACGATTGACACTTTGAACTCGCGTTCTCTTCTTTTTCCGTTCTTGTGGTCGAGTTGTCGTGTTTCGTTTTGCTACTTCTTCATTCCGTTTTTGTTATAGAACTTTATCCTCGGTCTCAATTCAGGATCTTAGCCTGCCTAGTCTCGATATCGATTCCTTCTTTCATCCTCCCTCGGTTTTGTATTGTTTCATCGATCTTCTTTCAGTTACTTTCCCTTGTCGTTCCGTGACATCTTTATTCATTTTGAAACATTCCTTATTCCGATTTCGTTATTTCTGTTTCTTTATGTCTCGAATTCCTTAGTGGAGCGTACTTGGAAGGCTATCGATTCACGACACGAAAGTTAAGGCGTGCTATTGAAGATTTGGAGCTCGGACTATGCTAGTAGGCAAGTACGAGATCGATTCGAATTTTTGACTCAAGGTAACTTTAGGACGTTACTCGATTTTATATCGTATGTTTGAGTAGTAGTATGTAGTAAATATTTTAACTTCCATTTTCTAATTTTAGCTATTTATTATTTGCTATAATGTTATTTTATAAATTGTGTGCTTTATAAATATTTTACGATTTTCGATATCGTTTTATAAATCGTTAGTAATTTAATTATTTACGATCGTTATAATATTTTGTTAGTTATCGTGACACTAGTAACTAAATAATATCGATTTCATATTTTCGTCATATTTCGCTAATTTCTAATTTTTAACTCAAAATCGTATTTTCATATTATAATCGAGATTTGTATATTTGTTTAATAAATTAATTTTCGGTTTACGATTTATACTAGTAAATGAGAAGATAGTTGATTTAGTTTTAAATACATTTTAGTCGAGACTATTTTCACTAATAATTTCCTATTTGGTTCCGATTGACTATTTTTATTAAAAATTGTATTATTCATAAATCAAAGCTGTTTCTTAAAAATAATTTGAAACCTTTATAAAATTCATTTCATTTATATAACTCGTTGACTCAATTAATTTTGATATCGTTTTTCTTAAAATATCTCTTTTCTAAGATTTATTGTTTTAACTCGATTTCCTAAATTATTTATAAAAAATACTATATAATGACTTATCACATTTTATTTATATTTTGGAGTAACGAATTTAGAAATATATTAAAGTTACGATAACGACGATAATAATTAAATGTTAATCTCGTTAGAAATGCTATTTTTATGCATTTCACTTATTTTAATAACTTACGTATTTTCTATAAGACTTTCTATTTTAGTAAGTTTCTAAAATTAGTAAGTTTCTATCTATAGAAAGTTTCCCTTTTAATATAAAATGGTTATTCCTTTTATCCATATCATTTATATTGATTATAATTACTTTTGACTATCGATAATGGCTGTTTTAGGTTATGGAATAAAGAGAAGTGTGGGGTTAGAGTAATATAGTCTGGGATGTACGTTTTTGCCATCAACTATAAAGCTGGTGTGTCTATGTTGAGACACATTGGTCGTTGAACTGAGCATGGTTTGTGTTCAGGAGTGTGTATATTTTGACCTTAAACTTAGATATCGCATCGTGTAAGTCGCCGTCGGGTTGAACTGGATTACGGTTGGTGTCCAGGAGGGGTGTACATTACTTAAGCCAGGACCTCGCTGCACGCAGTCCTGTTATAGTTGAGTTGCCTAGTTAGAGACTGGATTCTGTTATGAGTTAAGTCTACAGTTCTCGAAGCTAGTTTTTAGTATTATCCTAGTGAAAGTCTAGCCTTGTGCACACCGATCAAATTTCCATAATGCCACTTTTGAATATTTATATTATCGATTGAATTTTTGACTTGCAGGTTGGCAAGTGCTTTAAGTTATCTCCGAGAACTTATTTTATTATATCGTTTTTAATGTTTTCTCATTTTAAGTATTTTGATATAATAATACTATTATTTTTCCATATGATATAATATGGCTGGGAGAACGTCCGAGTTACTCCCCACTGACGTGGCTGTTATGTTTATAACATGACAGGTATTTGCTGCTGGGTTTTGGGTGTGAGCTAGCGAGTAGCGTGGATCCTACTCTTTCTTTATTCACGTTTATTTATGGATTTGTATAACCCTGTTTGAAGAATTTCTATTTAGCCCTTTTGTAAAAAGTGGCCTTTGTATTGACTTACCATTTCTTTTAATAAGATATAGTTCGTCAGTGTGTTTTAATCCCAACTCTACAGTGTTTCCGCCACTGTATTGCGTTAGAATTTCTAGGGGATTACATGAAGGGCCTCTGTTGGTTCCGGTTGTTCATCTCGTTCATGGCCTGCGCAATGTTGCGTTGCGTGTCATCCAGAGATTCGATACCTCCTTGATCATTGTTGTTGTTGTTGTTTCGGTTACCTCTTCCGGCCATCTTGAAGTTCAAAAAAAAATAACAACATAAAATTAATGCTAATCATCGAGTTCAGGAACAGATAATCTTAACAGTTAAGTCCTTATCTGTTTCTACCCATTTCTAATAATATCTTTATTTACTGTTTAAATAATTTACTGGTATTTTTCCCTAATTTCAGGTGTGTAAGCGTCGGGAGCAGTGATGCTCTGATACCAACTGTAATCCCCTAAAAAATCTAGCGCGATACAGTGGCGGAAACACTGTAGAGTCGGGATTAAAACACACAGAACTATGTCCTAATAAATTAAATTGGTAAAGTCAAACATGCGCCATAGATAAAAATGGCTAAAATTTAAAATAATCCATAAAGAGGTTAAACAATCCTTAAGACATGATTATTAAAAAGATCAGCAGGATCCAAGACTGCTCGTTAGCCCACACCCACCGGAAAATAAACACGTATACCTGCCACGTTAAAACATAACAGCCACAATCAGTGGGGAGCAACGTCAACGTTCTCCCAGCCGTATAACAGGATTTTAAAACAGTAATTACTACTATAGGAAAAATAGTAAAAATGGAAAACAGTAAAACAACATATTAAAATAAGCTTTAGCGTAAAACAAATTAATCAAAAGGGTTTCCGAAGAAACATAAAAATATTTGCCAACCTGCAAACAAATTTATATCGATAATAAATATAATAATCAAAATGGCGTTATGGATAGGATTAATGTAGAATCTAGACTTTCACTAGGATAATACTAAAAACTAGTTTCGAGAACTTAGTCAAAACAAATTAGACTTTGGTCTCTAACTAGGCAACTCAACCATAACAGAACTGCGTGCAGCGAGGTCCTGGCTTAAGTAGTGCACACCCCTCCTGGATACAAACCATACCCAGTTCAACCCGACGCGACTTACACGATGCGATATCTAAGTTTAAGGTAAGCATACACCCTCCTGAACACAAACCATGCTCAGTTCAACGACCAATGTGTCTCAACATAGACACACCAGCTTTATAGTTGATGGCAAAATGTACATCCCAGACTATATTACTCTAAACCCACACTTGTCCTTACTCCATAACTCCAAAACAAACCAAAATCGATATTTAAAAGATGTATTCATTATAAACAATATGAGGACAAAAGAAGTAAACACTTATATTCTAAAAGAGGAAACTTTCTATTTTAGGAAACTTCTATTTTTAGAAACTTTACTAAAAATAGCATTATATCAAAATAGTGAAAATATTAGTTCATACTAATACCACATTTTAGCAAACGATATAGATTTATAAAACTAATACTTTCGGCCTTAACGATATTAATTATTAAAGTAAGATCATTTGATTTTATGAAATTATTAAAATATCGTATAAGTGTTATAAAATGATTAAAAATGTCTTAAACATTTTAATATTACTAATTAGGGTGTTTTCAAAAGTTAAAAAGCTAAAATTCCCTAATTATTATTAGTTTCGACAAATAAAATTGTAAATAGGATTTTACGGCAAACATCAAATTAAATACTTGAACGTCTTTATTTAATTAAACCAACAAATATATTTAGAGTATGTTAAGGGATGATTTAACTCTTAAAGTTTCAGATTTAAATACTTTCAAAATTGCTGGAAAAAAAATTCTTTTAGGTAAGACGGAGAGTTTTAACGATAAATCACAATTTGTCCGAAAATCAATATTTATTAATTAAAGGATTTAACAAATAGTATAAAAATTACGTAAAATAGTTAAATTATATTTATGGACATTCTGTCCAGAAAAGAAAATTTTCCAGAATCCTAAAACTCGGTTTTTAAAGCGTTTTCTCGTTAATCGTCCAATCTTGACAATAACGATTAATAAAAATAGTAATTACAAGACGATTTAAGTATTAATATCCAAAAATTATTATTAAACCAAAAAATCATGATTTTCCAGAATCTACCATTTTTCCAGATTTCCAAAAATTCTAGATTTAATAAATTCCGTCAAAACCGTCTTTAAAACCCGTTTTCACAATTAACGATTCCATTAATAAAACTTATCGTTCCTAACATTTTATTAAGGCACTAAAAATCATAAAATGACATTTTAATATGAAATCATCAGAATCATAATTTTTCCAGATTTAAACCAAAGACCAGAAATCGAGAATTTAAACAACAAACACGGTTTTAACGATAAACGATGATTTAAAGTGATTAATTAATTCATCCACTTAACAATTCCGAAAAATTATGAAAAAATTCTATTTCACCAGAATGTTTCACCACGTCAAAAATCAGATTAAAATAAAATGTTTAAGTAGTAGAACTAAAAATCGGCTTTTAATCTTTTTTGTCCGAAAACGGTAATAATTCAATAATCGATATCAAAAATATCAGAAAAATACTAAATTATTAAAAATCATCAAAAACAAATTTTTTCCAGAATATAAACATATATTACATGTTTAGGCCGATTATTACGATTTTACAAATTAATATAACAATTTAATCGTAAAATCTCGTAAAAGCGATAAAAATATCGAAACATGCAAATTTTCAACTTTAAAATTTTTTCCAGAATCCGTGACATACATATATTGCCAAAATAAAATATAAAAATATATACATGCAAATACTCAATTAAAATCTTGAAATACCGAGTAACATCGACGTTATCTCTACTCCAAGTCTGAGTCGATAATATATTCTTCGGCTTCGGGATCGTCCAAAAATCCTACCAAACACGGAATTCATGGCAGAAAAATACCATGAGAAAACTAATAAAAAATCAAGGTAAAAATTGATCGAAAATGACGTCGATTAATACCTTAACGAAGAGAACGGAAAGAGGATTATTATGACGATAAAAATGATGCGATTGAGACTCGAAATGGAGCAAAAATTTGCCTAAGATGGAGGAGTAGTACACGGCCAAATGAGATGGAGGAAGGTTGAGTATATTTTTTTTTATGACAAGAATTAATAAGGTGTAGTATGGAAAATGGATGGTTTTCAAAAAATATAAATGGGATTAAATGGTTGATGAAAACTATGTGACATCCACATGAATTGGCCGGCCAAAAGAGTTGATGAAGGAGTATGAAAAGTCTTGATACTAATGCTACAATGAATGAAAATAATTTATCTTATGTTTACGTTTTAACGTGATAAAATGAAACGTTTAAATAAAACGTAATAAAACTTGTGACCAAGGGCTTAGTTGGTCCAAAATGTGAGTAAATGGTCTCAAATTGTTTATAAGTTGATAAAAAGTATAATCGTAAAATAGTTAAAGGCATTTCAAAATAATTCGAGTAAACCTCGCGTAAGAAAATAATTATTCGCGAAGCTTCGTAATAAAAATCATTAACAACTAATTTTTGTAAATAAAAATATTTACTAGTTGAAAATATTATAGAAACGTATTCAAACATTTTTAGGAAAAGGAATAACTTAAATCCAAGCTTAAAAATGTCAATTCGAAGAAAAATAGAATTACTTGCGGGAAAATTAATTAGTTTACGAAGAAACCAAATAAATGGATTTAAAAAGAATTTAAATCTTTGAAATTGAAAATAAAAATTATTAAACTCAAAAATTAAAATAGAGCTTAGTAAAATGATAAAATATGAGGCCAAAAGTGACAGAGTTAAGACGAAGTCCTAACGGATAGAATAAAAATGCTTAGGAAAAATAGCGGGTGTTACAAATATAAGAAGAATTTTCGAGACAGATAGAATTTGGGAGTTTGAAACGATTAAACGATAAATTCGTTTTATAATAATTTTAAAAATTACGAGTTAAATCGTAAAAATAAAAATAAGAACATAATTTTAATTTAATTTAATTTATAAAATAAGGGGTTTTACAGGACGACCCTCTTGGCTCATCACTAAAGGGGGCGGGGCTTCACTTACCTACAGTGTCGACTAACTCCGTGGTTCATCCTTTTTCCATCCCGCCTATCATTCTGTGGTATGTTCTTAGAAGTTTAGGAGGAACCTAGGTAAGTTACCAACGTTTTTATTGCTTTGTCGTCATACTATTAGGGTTTTGTCCAAATCGATTTGTGTCATTAGCTTGGGAACGTTGTCACTTGCCTTGAGTCCCTAACCGGTGCTTCTTTCACCGCTTTGTGGAGGGAAGCGGTATTTGTTTCTTCTTGGATGCAACCGTTTAGTGTTCGTTTGTTTGTGTGTTTGTGTGTTTATGTGTTTCCTTGTTCGGTTGTATCCACAATTTTGTCGCAAGACCTCACTTGCCTTGCGGAGAGCACTTTCCCTCTAAGTGTTCTCGCGTGAGTTGAAAGGGTGTAGGGTGCGCTAATACCCGCTCGGTTAGTAGTCTAGTTTATTTTAGTTTTTAGTTAGTTTGTGCTTACTCGAGGGCGAAGGGTTAAGTGTGGGGGAGTTGATAAGTGTGTTTTGTAGTGCTTTTTCCTTGTGTTTGGTCCCGGTTTCTCTTGTGGAATCGCTCTTTGGAGCGGTTACTTGGCTACTTACGCTTCTTCTCGTTCATTTTAGGTTCCTAAGACCAATCTTGGAGAGGTGGAACGATTCCGACTCGTTTCCGACACATTTGGAGCCAACGAAGAGAAGCAACGATCACTCGGTAGCTTAGACTCGATCCCGAGCCCTTGGGACCCATTCCCAAGCTCCTTAGACTCAATCCCGAGCACCGAGAATCGATGAGAAGCCTATGAGGAGCAAGTAGGGACCCTTGAGATCTCATTTGAAGCCTACAAGACCCATCCCGGTCGGGATTTCAAGCATCACGACCGGGATGAAGTGCAAAGGGAAACAGCGTCACTGATCAGTCATCCCGGCCGGGACCAAGGTCCTTCCCGGTCGGGACCACCCATCCCGGTCGGGATCATCACCTTTCCCGGCTGGGAAGGTGCCAGCACAGCCCGCTTCACTTCTTTTCATCTCCTTTGCTCGTGAACCCATATAAATACCCTCCCTTTGTATTGTTTAAGGACATTACACTACTCTACATTATTCTAAATCCTAATTAGACTCTCTTCATCCTTATTTTAGTTTACATTAATCTTTTCTTAGTCCTTGTCAATCTTAGCGTAATCTAGTTAGTTAATCTTGTATTAAGGAATCTCTTGAAGAATCCATCAATCCTTGACAACTTTTGGTGGAGATTTTTGGGTGTTCTTTTAATACAAGTTCTCATTTTTTCATCCTCTTGTTAGTTGGTACAATCTTCTTATTCTCTTTTCTCTTAATCCTTGTTTAGTTATTCAAGTTTTAATCTTTACATATTGTTCATTGTTCTTGCTAGTTCATAATGAATGTTTGGATGTTTGTGTTGATTTCTCTTGTTTTTGTTGATGTTAGTCTAAATATGGATGAGTAGACTCTTATGGGGTTAGTAGGGGGGTTAAGTGTGGATTATGGGTGATTAGGGTTTGATTGAGGGTAAAGGTGGATTCTTTGTTACTAGTCACATGTTGAGCACACTATGTATTTGTTGAATTGCTTGTTTGGATAGAATTGGTCATCCTTCTCTTGCTAGTTTTCCTCTTCTCATTGTGTGGTTGATTTGTGATTGAATGCTTGTGTATTGGGTAGCATCTTGCATGAGTATTCGGGTTTTGTCTTTGACGCGAGAGCGCGGACCGACCTTAGTAACTAGCTGAAGCTTACACCCTCGATTTCCTAACTATCCTACTACACTTATGAACCCAAACTAACCATACCTTTTCCCAATTTGATTTCTCCTTCTTGTTAGAAATTTCTCATCTAGTTAGTTGATTGATTTAGCTTTAGTGTTTCAATTAGTTTGTGTTATATCTAGTTCATTGTTAGTCCACTTTCCCCCTCTCCTATCATCTTAGTTAATCAATTATTGTTAGTTTGTTTCCCTTTGTGTTGAGTTGGTAATCTAGTCTTGTTTTTGGGTTGACCCTAGTCTAGACACCTATTACCGTCCCCGTGGACTCGACCCGACTTACCCTAGCTACGTGTTAGGTCTAGTTGGATTCACTTGGTGGCGGGACCCGCGGCAATTCCCACCATCAGTGTTGCCTTGAAGGTCAAACACAAGCTTCTCGTCGCCTAACTCAAAAGTGATCCTACCCTTCTTGATATCGATCAATGCACCGGCGGTGTGTAGAAATGGTCATCCGAGAATAATAGGGGTGGTTGCGTCCTCGGGCATATCGAGTACAAGGAAGTCAGCTGGGATGAAGAACTTTCTAATCCTTAACGGCACATCCTCCAACATTCCTAATGGAATAAGGGAGAATGAACGATCCGCTATTTGGAGTGTAATCGAGGTATACGTTAGCTCTATCATACCGAGTTGCTCACAAATAGAATAAGGGAGAATGCTTACGCTCACCCCTAAATCACACAACGCCCTCTTGATCTTCATATTTCCGATGGTGCATGGAATTGAGAAATTACCCGGATCCTTGAGCTTAGGTAAGGTGGAGCCTTGAATAAGATCACTCAGCTCTCTTGTAAATGCTATTGTCTCTACCTTGTCTAAGGATCGTTTCCTAGCCAAAATTTCCCTCATGAATTTTCCATAGGCCGGGACTTGGGTAATTAACTTGGTGAAGGGGATGTTCACATCTAACTTTTTCACAAGATCGAGGAATTTATCAAATTGAACATCCGCCTTAGTCTCCAATTGCCTTGATGGGAAGGGAAACTTGATGTTGTTCTTGTTAACTTCTTTGAGGTTGGATTTTTAACTTACCTTCTTCTTTGCTTCATTTTCTTCATTGGGTGGAGGAGGCTTGTCTTCAATCGGTTTTTAAACTTCCCATAAGACTTGCTCCTCCATGAGATTTCCCGAATTTTCATTGCCTTGGCAAGAAGATTCCACTTCTTTCATATCTTCATGTTCATTAGGAAACAAGGGAGAATCAAAGGATGCACCACTCCTCAAGGTGATAGCATTCACGGTTTCAAATTTCGATGGTACGCCTTGAGGAGGTAGTTGACCTTTTTGCCTAGATGAGCTACCCGAGGCAACTTGAGCTAGTTGGGTTTCAAGCATCTTCACATGAGTATTTATTGTCTTCTTGTCCTTTTGAATTTGAGCATAGAATTCTTGTTGATTTCTTTGCATCTCCATTTGGTTTCTTTGCATCTCTTGATTACTCCTTTCCATGTCCAACATCGTCTTTTGCATATCAAAATTGGGTGTTGAGGATTGTTTGTTGTGTGGAGTATTAATGATGACTAGGGGAAAACCATAGTCATCAGTTGGAGATCGGCTCCTTGGCTTGTTCTCTTGTTGAGCATTTTGGAACCCTTGTTGATTTTGAAAGTTCCCTTGGAACCCTTGAGAATTGCCTTGATTTAGGCCTTGAAAGTTACCATGATTGTGATTTTGGTAACCTTGGTTATTTTGGAACCCTTGAGAGTGTTGGTTTCCTTGGAAACCACCTTGTTGAGCTTGATGATTAAAGTTCCCTTGATTATTGAACCCTTGTTGATTGTTATAGGTACCTTGGTTTTGATAAGCATTTTGTTGTCGGAAGTTGTTAAAAGGCCTTTGATTGCCTTGATAACCTTGGTAGCCTTGATTGTCCTTTAAGGGAGGAGCAACGACATATGATGGACGGTGTTGTTGTTGAGCTTGTTGTTGAGAGGCTTGGAACATAGGAAGATTTTGCACATTTTGAGCCTTGTAATTAGAGTATGGGGCACCTTGTTTGTATGCTTGAAAAGCATTAACTTGCTTAATGCTACTTCGACAATGTTGAAGCTCATGTCCAAATATTCCACAAATCTCACATATCCCATAATAAGATGTAGGAGGAACCACTCCCATAGCATTAACTTGATGGATTGTTTGTTGGTTGGAGGAACTTGTGCCTTGAGTTTGAATTAAGTGACCTTGGAGCTACTTATCAATAGTATCCATATGAGTCTTCAATTGAGCCCCAAGATCGGCACCAAGTTGTGTGATTGCATCAAGCTCATGCCTTCCCCACTCTATTTGCCTTTCTAGGCCTAGAATATTGAGAATTGTGAACCGCCATTTCTTCAATTCTAGACCAAGTTTGGTCATCTTCGACCTCGATAAACCTTCCATTGGAACCCATGTTGAGTATGGCCCTTGAATCTTCATATAAATCATTTCAAAACTATTGGACAAGGAACCATTGCGATAAACCGTGATGGGGGCAAGATCTAACCAAAGCTTTGAACCTCTCCCATGATTCATAAAGACTCTCCTCATCTTGTTGTTGGAAACCGGTGATGGAGGCTCTTAGCAAGTTTGTCTTCTTGGGAGGGTAGAACTTTTGGTAGAAAGCCAGTGCAAGCTTCTTCCATGTATCAATTTCCATGGTTGCTTTATCGAGACTCTTAAACCATTGTTTAGCTTTTCCAATAAGAGAAAACGGGAAAAGGACCCATTGAATTTGATCTTGAGTAATCCCGGGTTGAGAAATAGCATCACAATAATCGGAGAAAGTCTCCATATGTTGGTGCGGGTCTTCGGTAGGTAAACCACTAAATTGATTTCGCTCTACTAGTTGAATAAACTGTGTCTTGGCCTCAAAATTTCCGGCATAAGCGGCCGGTAGAGTGCTCGGTCCCGGCAAGACATCCTCGGTGAAAGTAGAGTGGGATGAGAACTTAGGCATGTTTGGATGTAAGGGAGATGACGGTGTAGAACTTGATTGAGATGTTGAAGGAGATGTAGGAGGTGATTCGAATAATGTACCAAAGAGATTCAAGAAGGTCCCTTCGGTGGTCTCTTGAGATGCTTCGTTTAAGTCAAGTCCTTGAGCTTGCTCCTCAATGTTGGTGCTAGTACCCGGTTGAGAATTCCTAACTCGAGCAATTGTTCGTTGGCGAAAGGCTCTAAAGAGTCTTTCCGGCTCTGGATTGAAGAGTAAGAAGTCGTCTCCCCTCCTAGGCATGCACTACACACTTGGAACAAACGTGAGAACACCTAGTGCTTTATGGGCACTAGGTAGAGACAATAAATGAACACAACAAAAGACAGAGAAAGAAGAACACACAAAAACGGTAACTAAGTCAAGAAAATAAGCAAACAAAGTCTAAACAAACACCGTCCCCGGCAACGGCACCAATTTGATGGTAGGGATTTTTCGTGGATCCCGACACCAAGTAAAACCAACTAATCCTAACTAGGTAGTTAGGGTAAGTCGGGTCGATCCACGGAGACGGTAGGGGTTAGACTAAGGTTCGCCTAAGCACAAGACCAAGTCACAAGATAACGAGGGGAGAGAAGAGAATTAACGAGAATAGAATGCCTACAACAAATAATAAGCTAACGAACAAGGATAACAAACTAAGACAATTAAAAGAGGAGAAAGCTATGACTATGAATGGACAAGGGCTAGAAAACAAGATTAACACAACCTAAACGATTGAACTAAAACTAAATTCAAACAATGAGCAAGAAGAAAAATAGCTAAGATGAAGAAGAAATCAATAACGGGAAGAGTAGGGTTAGGTTGGGTTAGGTTGGGTTCATAGGTGTATTAGGCTAGTGGGAAAATCGAGGACAAAGGTGTCACCTAGTTGCTGAGGTAAGTTCGCGCTCTCGCGACAAGAACAAACCCGAAAACTCATGCAAGAAGTTACCCAAAACAAGAGAATTCAACCACGGATCAAGCATACAACAAGAAGGAAGAAACAAGCAAGAGTAGTATTGGCCACTACCACCCTCACAAACTTTTCATCAAACACATGGCATGCATGACATGTGACTAACAACAAAGATTCAACCTTTACCCACAATCAACCCTAATCACCCATATTTAACATCTAATCCCCCTACTAACCCCACAAGCATCTACTCATACATGTTTAAACTAAAACTAGCATTAACTAGAGAAACCATCAAAAGAACAAAAACATTCATTATGAAGATTAAACAAGGATGAACAACAAACAATGGACAAAGAAGGAAACTTCACTAACTATGAAAGATTAAGAGAAAAGAGAGAAGAAGGATTATACCCAACTAGAGAAGAGATGAAAAGATTGAAACTTGCATAAAGGGAAACCCAAAAATCATCCACCAAGGTTGTTAATCTTGATAGATTCTTCAAAAAATCCAATAATACAAGAGTAACTACTAAGATTAAGCTAAGATTAAAGGAAGATTAAGAAAAGATTAGGGAGAAACTAAGCTAAGGATGTGAGTTTTCTATCTAGGGTTTCGTTTTTCTTTTCTAAAATAATACAGGAGGGGTGTATTTATAGGGTTGCAAGAATAAGGGAAATGAAACAATGAAGCGGGGCAGGAGCAGGGGGCGTCCCGGCCGTGATGGTGATGGTCACGGTCGGGATGACACCCCGTCCCGGCCGTGATGGTGGTGTTCATGGCCGTGACCGGCCTGCTGTAACTCGCTTCTTCTCGTCTTTGCTTCCTGACCGTGATGGTGGCTTCCCGACCGTGATGGGGCCTTACTTGCTCTTCCTAGGCTTCTTATCGATGCTCGTTGCTCGGGATATTCTCAAATGGGCTCCAAGGGACTCGGGATCGAGTCTAAGTCACCGAATCATCGTCGCTTCTCTTCATTGGCTCCATATGCATCGGAAACAAGACGGAATCGTTCCACTTCTCCATGATGAGCATTAGGAACCTAAAACATGCTAGAAGAAGCATAAGTAGCCTCGAAACCGCCCTAATGAGCGATTCCTCCAAAGAAAGTGGGACCAAACACGCGAAATAAACATTGCAAAACACACATATCAGATATACAAAAGATATAATCAATATAATAATAAGAGAACAAAAAGGAAAAAGGGTCACTTTCCAAAAGAGGAAACTTTCTATTTTAGAAAACTTCTATTTTTAGAAACTTTACAAAAAATAGCATTGTATCAAAATATAAGAAATATTAGTTCATACTAATACAACATTTTTACTAAACGATATAGATTTTTAAAACTAATACTTTCGGCCTTAACGATATTAATTGTTAAAGTAAGAACATTTGGGTTTATGAAATTAATGACAAATCACACAGGTGTTTATAAAATAATTAAAAATGTCTTAAACACTTTAGTACTACTAATTAGGGTGTTTCCAAAATTGTAAACCTAAAATCCCCTAACTATTATTAGTTTCGACAATACGAACATAAATAGGATTTTACAGCAAATGTAAGAATAAATCTTTTAAGGTCTTTTATTTAATTAAACCATTAAACAAATTTAGAATATGTTAAGGGGTGATTTAAATCTTAAAATTTCAGATTTAAGTATCTTCAAAATTGCTGGAAAAACAATTCATTTAGGTGGAACAGAGCATTTTAACGATAAATTGTAATTTTGTCCAAACATCAATACAATTAATTAAAGACTTCGATAAATAGTACAAAAATTACGTAAATAGCTAAAAATACTTTTTTGGACATTCTTTCCAGAAAAATAATTTTTCCAGAATCCTTAAACTCGGTTTTTAAAGGGTTTTCTCGTTAATCCTCTAATCTCGAAAATAACGATTAATAAAAAATAGTAATTACAAAACGATTTAAGTATTAATATCCAAAAATTATTATTAAACTCAAAAATCATGATTTCCCAGAAACTACTAACTTTTTCAGACTTCCAAAATTCCAGATTTAACAAATTCATTTAAAACCGTCTTTTAAATCTCGTTTCCACAATTAACGATTCTCTTAATAAAACTTGTCGTTCCTTATATTTTATTAAAGTAATAAAAATCATAAAATACATTTTTATCGAGAAACTATTAGGAATATTTTTTTCCAGAATCAAAACAAAAATCAGAAATTGGGAATTAAAATGACAAACACGGTTTTAACGATAAACGACGATTTAGAGTGATTAAGTAATTCACCCACTTAACAATTCTGAAAAATTATGAAACAAAACGTAAAATTCTAATTCACCAGAAAGATTACCCACGTCAAATTGCAGATTAAAATAAAATGTTTAAGTGCTAGAACTAAAAATCGACTTTTAATCATTTTTGTCCGTAAACGGTAATAATTCAATAATCGATATCAAAAATATCAGAAAAATACCAAATTATAAAAAATAAAAAAAAAATCATTTTAACAAAATATAATCATATATTAGAATTTTAAACTGAATATTACGATTTTACAAATTAATACAACAATTTAATCGTTAATCTCGTAAAAGCGATAAAAATAGCGAAACATGCAAATTTTTAACTTTTAAAAATTTTCTTGATTATATGACTTACATATGTTGTCAAAAATAAAATATAAAAATATACATGCAATGACACAATTATAATCAAGTAATATCGAGTAACATTGACGTTACCTCTAATCCAAATCCGAGTCGATTATAAATTCATCGGCTTTGAGATCATTCAAAAATCCTTCAACACATAAAACGCATGGTAGAAAAATACCATGAGAAAACTATGAAAATCAAGGCAAATAACGATCGAAAACAACATCGATTATTACCTTAACGAAGAAAGGAAAGACGATTACTTTGGAGATGAAAATGAGACGATCAAGACTCGATTTGAGACAAAATTTGGCTAGAAAAGCTATTGGAAAATATCAGCCAAGAGAGCAAAAGGGAGGAAATGTTGCTTAATTTTTTGTAAAATGGATGATAAGAAAGTGGATGGTTTTCTAAAGCATAAATGATAAGTAAATTTTGATGAAAGCTAGGCCATAATGCACGCACAAACCAGCCAAAATGAGAGAGGAAGGGGGTGTGAAGAATTTGTGTTTAAGGCCAAAATAAATGGGTGAGAAAAACAAAATATCTAAAGCTTAAACATCATAAAATGAAATGTGTAAAAAAAAAGTGTAGAAAGGAGTGTGACAAGGTTCCAAAATAATTAGAAGTTGATAAAAAGAAGATTCGTAAAATTATCAAAGGTATTTCAAATCAATTCGATTAAACCTCGCGCTGGAAAATAATTATTTATGAAACTTCGTTATAAAATCAGTAAAGGCTAAATTTTTGTGAATAAAAATATTTCTTAGTTGGAAATATTATATAAATGTGTTTAGAAATTTTTAGAAAAAGAAATAACTTAAATCCGAGCTTAAAACGTTAATTCGTAGAGAAATAAAATTTCTCGCGGAAAAATAAGTAGTTTACGATTAAAATCAAATGAATAGGTTTAAAAGAATTAAAATCTTTTAAAATAAAAATAAATATTATTTGACTAGAAAATAAAAATAAAACTTGAAAAAATGATGAAACAGAAGGTCGAAACGTGATAAAGTTATGACGAAGTCATAACAGAAAAGATAAAAACGCTAGGAAAATAGCGGGTGTTACAACTCCAGTTTAATAAGCTTCATAATATATATTGAACAAACAATTTAGAATAACATACATTTAAAGAAACGGTTTTTCTAACGTCTGCCCACTGGGCACACATTAATATGTTAATTAAAGAATGAATCACCATTATGTTGTCTAAATATGGTGATTAAGAGTTGGTATTTTAATTTATCATGATATAATATAATTGTGATTTCTTCCTTAATTAATATATTAATGTGTGTCCAGTGGGCATACGTTAGAAAATCCGTTAAAGAAAATATTAAATTTTTATCGAACATCATATATTGATGTAGTTATTTTTTTTTGCAAGAAAAGGGTATGTGTCATTATATTCAAAAAAAGATTCATTTTATCTGAAAAGAGGAAATAACCCCTATACGCTGAACTATAGCTATTTATTTGAGCAAGACGACTCCAATAGTATTCAATACTATAGCTAGTAGTATGTCTAAAAATTGCATTATATTATATCCGAACTAAGAAAAGACTTGATACTTGAGTAGAAAATTCTCTAAAACTTCGTTATAATGAGATTTATCGAAAATTAGACTCCAAACATTTTATTTCCTTTAATATTTTGATGTGTGAGATAAAAAAAATTACGGTAGTATGTCTCATTACGTAGAAGTATAAAAAATAACACAGAAAAAATATCATCTAAATTTGAGGAAACAAATTAGGGAATCAAATATTACCTATTTTAAATGGTTATGTTGATAGTCTTGATACTCCTTCACGTCTTCAATACTTGCACTATTTGACCCAAGTTGTAAATACTCCACATATAATAGCCTGAACACTTGCCAATGGAAACGGATAAAATTGATGGCTATGCAGAATACAACATGAATTCCCCTTCCTAGGGTGAGACTTATTAAATTCAATACATAATTATTGAAACAACAAATGTAAATTGGGTACAATAGTTTGCATCGGAATGTTGTACAGTAACAACTAGGAACTTCAGCAATCATACACTGGTTATGACTTGATTTACCAAGAGCAAAACAGAAGCTTATATCTTTCCGCAACTACAGTAAACTTTGTCTATGGACAGTCCGGAATTAGAACCCATTTTCTGGAATAACAATTGATAAAGGAGAAGTGCTAAGATGTCGGTGAATGCAAAGATACTATAATAATAAAGGATTCCGTCTTTCACAGTATAGTATTAGTTTGAAGGATTTTTGTATGTATACTAACCAATCATTTTTGTTGGTGTGATAGCAAGGCAAAGTGGCAAGACAATTTGCTTCCTTTGTTTACTTCACAGCCCACGTCTGTGGGTTTGGAGGATTACGTCCTCCTTATAATACTCCCTTGTATTATGGCTATTAGTTGTGTGACTAACGGGCCTTTTATGGAGAGTAATGTGGTTGAGCCTATTCCAACACACACGTACACGCGCGCACGACCAGATTTGAGCTCGAGTTTGGGTTTGGGTAGAGCACCTGCAGTGTGGGTTGTGCCCGACTTTTATCTTTTTGGGCCTATGTGTACCTGGTTTGTCCAGATTCATTGGGCTGGAGTGTTTAAGTTCTGTAACTAATTGGATTGATCTAGTCAATCAGACTGTTACCGTATTCATAGGGAGCGTCATTAAGGTCTTTAATACGGTGATTATTGACCTTAATCACAGACGTTTTTTGTGCTGTTGCAGCCTCCCTTCCCTATAAATACTGACCAGTTCTTCTCACTACAGACACACAACAACACACTTATACATCTCTTCTTCTGTTTATTCTTCCTTCCTCTTGTAACCCCGCTATTTTTCCTAAGCATTTTTATTTTATCCGTTAGGACTTAACTCTGTCACTTTTGCCCTCATATTTTATCATTTTACTAAGCTCTATTTTAATTTTTGAGTTTAATAATTTTTATTTTTAATTTCAAAGATTTAAATTCTTTTTAAATCCATTTATTTGGTTTCTTCGTAAACTAATTAATTTTCCCGCAAGTAATTCTATTTTTCTTCGAATTGACATTTTTAAGCTTGGATTTAAGTTATTCCTTTTCCTAAAAATGTTTGAATACGTTTCTATAATATTTTCAACTAGTAAATATTTTTATTTACAAAATTAGTTGCTAATGATTTTTATTACGAAGCTTCGCGGATAATTATTTTCTTACGCGAGGTTTACTCGAATTACTTTGAAATGACTTTAACTATTTTACGATTATACTTTTTATCAACTTATAAACTGTTTGAGACCATTTACTCACATTTTGGACCAACTAAGCCCTTGGTCACAAGTTTTATTACGTTTTATTTAAACGTTTCATTTTATCACGTTAAAACGTAAACATAAGATAAATTATTTTCATTCATTGTAGCATTAGTATCAAAACTTTTCATGCTCCTTGTCACCATCAAGTTGGCCGGCCACTTTATGTGAAAATCACATAGTTTTCATCAACAAATTTATTCTCATTTATATTTTGAAAAAAACCATCCATTTCCATACTACACCTTATTCATTCATCTAGTAAAAAAAATCTATCATCACCTTCTCTTGGCCGTGGCACTCTCTCTCCATCCTAGGATTATTTTGCTTCAATTCTAGTCTTAATCGACTCAAATTCATCGTCAAATAATCCTCTTTCCGTTCTCTTTGTTAAGGTATTAATCCACGTCGTTTTCGATCAATTTTTACCTTGATTTTTATTAGTTTTCTCATGGTATTTTTTTGCCATGATTTTCGTGTTTGGTAGGATTTTTGGACGATCCCGAAGCCGACGAATATATTATCGACTCAGACTTGGAGTAGAGGTAACGTCGATGTTACTCGGTATTTCATGATTTTAATTGAGTATTTGCATGTATATATTTTTATATTTTATTTTTGCAATATATGTATGTCAAGGTTTCTGGAAAAATTTTTAAAGTTGAAAATTTGCATGTTTCGATATTTTTATCGCTTTTATGAGATTAACGATTAAATTGTTATATTAATTTGTAAAATCGTAATAATCGGCCTAAACATGTAATATATATTTATATTCTGGAAAAATGTTGTTTTGGATGATTTTTAATAATTTAGTATTTTTCTGATATTTTTGATATCGATTATTGAATTATTACCGTTTTCGGACAAAAACGATTAAAAGCCGATTTTTAGTTCTAGTACTTAAACATTTTATTTTAATCTGATTTTTGACGTGGTGAAACTTTCTGGTGAAATAGAATTTTCTGAATTTTTCATAATTTTTCGGAATTGTTAAGTGGATGAATTAATTAATCACTTTAAATCATCGTTTATCGTGAAAACCGTGTTTGTTGTTTAAATTGTCGATTTCTGGTCTTTGGTTTAAATCCGGAAAAATTATGATTCTGATAATTTCATATTAAAATGTCATTTTATGATTTTTAGTGCCTTAATAAAATGTTAGGATCGATAGGTTTTATTAATGGAATCGTTAATTGTGAAAACGGGTTTTAAAGACGGTTTTGGCGGGATTTATTAAATCTGGAATTTTTGGAAATCTGGAAAAATGATAGATTCTGGAAAATCATGATTTTTAGGTTTAATAATAATTTTTGGATATTAATACTTAAATCGTTTTGTAATTACTATTTTTATTAATCGTTATTGTCGAAATTGGACGATTAACGAGAAAACACTTTAAAAACTGAGTTTTTAGAATTCTGGAAATTTTCTTTTCTGGACAGAATGCCCATAAATATAATTTAACTATTTTACGTAATTTTTGTACTATTTATTATAGTCTTTAATTAATAAATATTGATTTTCGGACAAATTGTGATTTATCGTTAAAATGCTTCGTCTTACCTAAAAGAATTATTTTTCCAGCAATTCTGAAAGTATTTAAATCTGAAAATTTAAGAGTTAAATCATCCCTTAACATACTCTAAATGTATTTGTTGGTTTAATTAAATAAAGACGTTCAAATATTTAATTTGATGTTTGCCGTAAAATCCTGTTTATAATTTTATTTGTCGAAACTAATAATAATTAGGGAATTTTAGCTTTTTAACTTTTGAAAACACCCTAATTAGTAATATTAAAATGTTTAAGACATTTTTTAATCATTTTATAACACTTATACGATATTTTAATAATTTCATAAAATCAAATGATCTTACTTTAATAATTAATATCGTTAAGGCCGAAAGTATTAGTTTTATAAATCTATATCGTTTGCTAAAAATGTGGTATTAGTATGAACTAATATTTTCACTATTTTGATATAATGCTATTTTTAGTAAAGTTTCTAAAAATAGAAGTTTCCTAAAATAGAAAGATCCCTCTTTTAGAATATAAGTGTTTACTTCTTTTGTCCTCATATTGTTTATAATGAATACATCTTTTAAATATCGATAATGGTTTGTTTTGGAGTTATGGAATAAGGACAAGTGTGGGTTTAGAGTAATATAGTCTGGGATGTACGTTTTGCCATCAATTATAAAGCTGGTGTGTCTATGTTGAGACACATTGGTCGTTGAACTGAGCATGGTTTGTGTTCAGGAGAGTGTATGCTTACCTTAAACTTAGATATCGCATCGTGTAAGTCGCGTCGGGTTGAACTGGGTATGGTTTGTATCCAGGAGGGGTGTGCACTACTTAACCCAGGACCTCGCTGCACGCAGTCCTGTTATGGTTGAGTTGCCTAGTTAGAGACCAAAGTCTAATTTGTTTTGACTAAGTTCTCAAAACTCGGTTTTAGTATTATCCTAGTGAAAGTCTAGATTCTACATTAATCCTATCCATAACGCCATTTTGATTATTATATTTATTATCGATATAAATTTGTTTGCAGGTTGGCAAATATTTTTATTTTTCTTCGGAAACCCTTTTGATTAATTTGTTTTACGCTAAAGCTTATTTTAATATGCTGTTTTACTGTTTTCCATTTTTACTAATTTTCCTATAGTAGTAATTACTGTTTTAAAATCCTGTTATACGGCTGGGAGAACGTTGACGTTGCTCCCCACTGATTGTGGCTGTTATGTTTTAACGCAGGTATACGTGTTTATTTTCCGGTGGGTGTGGGCTAACGAGCAGTCTTGGATCCTGCTGATCTTTTTAATAATCATGTCTTAAGGATTGTTTAACCTCTTTATGGATTGTTTTAAATTTTAGCCATTTTTATGTATGGCGCATGTTTGACCTTACCAATTTAATTTATTAAGACATAGTTCTGTGTGTTTTAATCCCGACTCTACAGTGTTTCCGCCACTGTATCGCGCTAGATTTTTTTAGGGGATTACAGTTGGTATCAAAGCATCACTGCTCCCGACGCTTACACACCTGAAATTAGGGAAAAATACCAGTAACTTATTTAAACAGTAAATAAAGATATTATTAGAAATGGGTAGAAACAGATAAGGACTTAACTGTTAAGATTATCTGTTCCTGAACTCGATGATTAGCATTGATTTTATGTTGTTATTTTTGAACTTCAAGATGGCCGGAAGAGGTAACCGAAACAACAACAACAACAACAACAACAACAACAACAACAACAACAACAACAGCAACAATGATCAAGGAGGTATCGAAGCTCTGGCTGACACGCTACGCAACATAGCGCAGGCCATGAACGAGATGAACAACCGGAACCAGCAGAGGCGCTTCAGCTTCTCTCACGCAGCTGAAGGAATGGCTAAAAGCAGATTGGACTATTATGATGGCTCCGTGGATCCCGAAGTCATGAACCGTTGGTTTCGAGTGATGGAAAGACGGTTTGGAATTTACTCCGCCCCCGAGAATCAGAAGGTGGGCCTAGCTGTGTTGTACCTGTCAGACGATGCAGACAGATGGTGGAGCCAGGTTGGCCCGATTGCACTTCAGACTCCAGGATTCAACTGGACTCAGTTCAAGCTCTCTTAGAGCAGAGATTTTATCCCGAGGAGCTGAGGCGTCAGAGGATGACTGAATTCAACACTCTATGTAACACCCGCAAATTTTCTAGCTCTGCTATCTGTTCCGTTACGATTATATCGTAACTCTGTAATATTTCATCAATTACATTTTTCCCATTTCGAGGTCTCTTTCTTATCGGGCTTAAAATTATTTATTTTCATAAAAGGATTTTAATTAATTCTATTTTTATTCAAAAACCCATTTAATTCTTTTATTAAATTATTTTTGAGGAATCGTATTTTCAATGAACAATAGTTTTAAAATCGAGTTTGAACTATTTATTTTTCTAAAAATACTCGATTATATTTATAATTAATTTCGAGCTCAAAAATATTTTATTTCTGAAAAATGGTTGTTTAATTATTTTACTACGCGATTTCATAAATAATTATTTTCTAACGCGTTTTAATCTGATTTCTCCGTAACATTTATATTATTTTACGAACCTTCTTTTATGAACACTACATATTATTTTTATCCTACTTATTTTAAAGTATTTGTTTTAATCGAAAACTTATCACATCGATTTGTGTTTGTTCTTTCCATCTCAACCATCTCGTCTCCTAGTTGAGTTAAGAGTCCTTGTAACTCAATTATTCCTATCTTTTACCTTCCTAATTTCTTTTATATATTCTCTTTCACTCTAGTCTATTTTATTCACAACACAAATCTTCTTTTCTCTTATTTCACGTTAAACTTTCTATCTTTGTTCATCAATCCGATCCTAATTCATCTCTAATTCTTACCGATCTCGAGGGTAATTTAATTACTCTTATTCGTTCTTCATCTCGTTTTCTCCTTTCTATTCTCTTGTAATGTGGTTTTAATACCATAAGTTTAATTATTTCGTAGGCTATCGTGCTAGATCCGATGAAGACGATTATTTAATTGATTCGGATTTCGATTAAGGTAACATTGACACGTTACTCGGTATTATGTGATATTATTGTTGTAGTTGCATGTATAGAAATTAGATTTTTGTTAGACAATATATTTATGTCTCGTTTTTAATAACAAAAACTTTAAAACCGTAAATCTTCACATGTTTTGTTGTTTTTAATCGTTTTTACGAGATTTGCGAATAAATCATTCTTTTGATTATTAAAAAGTATTATAAGGCCGAGACTAAAACATACCCATAATAATAATTTATCTACAATTTTCGTGATTTTTGGTATAAAGTGTCAATTTGAAAGTTTTATTGTTTTTAATAAAGTTACAGCATGTTTCTGTTTGAATTTTGTACGAATTAACATTCTATTTTAAAGACCTTATTTCCGAAAACTTTGAAAAGAGACTACTATTTATTTTACGTCTACTTTATGCTTATTTAATTTCGTAAACTAATTCCAAGTGGTTTGGTCACAATAAATTGTTTATGAACAGGTGTCAAATTAATCCGCGAATCTGTCAGTTATGATAAGATCTAAATTGAATCATATGTTAAACTTTTTATTTAATATTGGTAATTTACAGACAGAAACTATGAAGAGTCTAGTTAATTTTTACAATTGAAGTTTATTTAAAATCAATTTTCAAATGTCTTTTATTAAAGAAATACAATCAAGTGTCTAATTCTGACAGTTTTTAACTATACGAACAAAAACACATGTTTTATTTAGAATTTGTATTTTCTCCAGAAATAAAAGTTGTAGCTAAGTTTCAAAAGTTTTTAACCCCACTGGTCTTACAGTGGTTTGATTTTTGATGATTTAATTACGAATTTTATAGTAAGACAGTGCGATTCTGGAAAATCTGTCAATTTGTTATTTAAATACTTTTAATTACTTAAACTTCAATTTTTTTAGCTTGAATTATACATATATATATAATAAATATAATTTTTACGTCGTCTCGAGGACCAATATTAACTATTTTATATAACTCCTATTTTGATCGATTTCTATTTATTATAATACCTACTTTTGGAAAGTTATATTTCTATATCTATAAAGTTTCTTCTTTTGAAAAACAAACTATATTTCTATTGAATTTCGGTAATGGCTTTGTTTTGGAGTTATGGAATAAGAGAAGTGTACGGGTAGAATAATACAGTCTAGAGTATACGTTTTGCCATCAGCTATAAGGCTAGTGTATCCGAGCGAGATGCATTGGTTGTTGAACTGGGCATGTTCTTGTCCAGGAGTGTATGTTCATTTTGACCTTAAGCTCGTGCCTCGCATGTAAGACGCCGTCGGGTTGAACTGGGCACACTTGGTGTTTCAGGAGGGGTGTGCATAATTACTTAAGCTAGGATCTCGCATTGATAAGTCGCCGTCCTATTATGGTTGAGTTGCCTAGTTAGAGATCGAAGTTTGATTTGTTTGAACTAAGTTCTCAAAGCTAGTTTTAGTATTCTCCTAGTGAAAGTCTGTTCTGTTGCACTGATCTATATCCATAACGCTGTTATTACTATTGGTTGATTTGATTTGCAGGTTGGCAATCATTTTGAATTATTTTACTATATCGTTTTTAAACGTTTTCTATTTTGAACTATTTTGATATAATAGTAATTATGCTTTAATGTCATGTAATATGGCTGGGAGAACGTCGTCGTTACTCCCCACTGAATTGTGGCTGTTATGTTTATAACATGACAGGTAATTTGCTGCTGGGTTTGGGTGTGAGCTAGCGAGTAACATGGATCCTACTCTACTTCATTTATATTTTTTTTGGATTGTTAAACCCATTTGGAGAATTTTTATTTTTAGCCCTTTTATAAAAAGTGGACGTTGTATTGACTTACCTTTATTTAATAAATTTAGTTATCAGTGTGATATAATCCCAACTCGACAGTGATTCCGCCACTATTTTGCATTAGAAATTATAGGGGATTACAGTTGGTATCAGAGCATCGTTGCTCCCGACGCTTACACCTGATTTTAGGAAAAAAACACCAGTAAATGATTTGAACATTAATGAAAGATTAGTAAGAGATGGGTAGAAATCAAAGTAAGGACTTAACTGTTAGGTTTTACCTGTTCTTGTAACTCAATGATTAGCATTGAATATTTGTTTTATTTGCCCAAGAAGAAGATGAATGGACAAGACTTGGATTTGATGCTGAAAGGACAAGAAGATGAAGAGATCCAGCGAGTTTCTTTGTGAACTTTGGAGGCCCGAAGATTCTCTTCTAGTTCAAGTCCTTAGTAGTCTAGGATCATTGATTCTTTTCTTCCAGTCTCAGCTTCTTCCCAATTCTTCCCTTACAAATTCTCTGTTATATTCTCCTACTTTACCACCTTTCTTTTTGAGATTCTTTGGTAAGACCGACTCTTGTTTTAGTAAACCTAGTTGGAAGTTAAAGATATTTTGAGGATTAGTAACCCGTATTACCTATGATTGAGGATTGTGAGTTGTACCTATTTCCTAACATGGAAAGAGCTTTTGAGGATTGATACGATGGTATTAGTTAATTAATGGAATTAAGATTGTACCTTAAGTGTTGACTTTGGGTTATAGTTTACCTGATTATATGGAGTACATAGAATTGAATAAGTTTTGGATGGTAAGATTATATTTTATTTGACAGATACATAGTACCAAGCTAAGTGTAAATTAATATTATTTTGGGATTCCTACCTAATACGTATTTAATGGATGTGACGTGGATGTTTAAGGTCATAGAACCTCTTTAGAGTTTTAACCTGAGTGTTGTGGTACTATTTTAGGTTCTCAATAATGTTTTTAGTAATTTTTGTTGACATAGATTAAACCTTGGTTTTTATGGATTAGATCATGGAAGGTGATAAGGTTATAACTTATGAAATTATGAGTTGAGTGATCTAAACTTGTTTTGAGGAATACTTTAGTGCAAACCACGCACCTTAATGGAATTTACAATTAAGAACCCTTAGACCAACGAGATTGTGGCTTCGTTGAGATATTAATAATCATATAGTGGTTGCAGCCTTGTGATTAGAACTTTGATGGACTTTAAGAAACTTTATCCCATGGACGTGTTTGAAAATATGTTGGTGTGATTAATTTTGAGGATTTCGTGTTCGAACATTGTTGATTGGTGGATTTTGTTTAGTGTTCATTACTCGAATATCATGGAATATCTCTCGAGTACAATCTGGTGAGCTTTGAATTACTTTAAAGCCTTGTTGGTTATCTGGTTCGGTCGTGTTGTGGCTATTTGAGGAATTTTTTTAGCATGATTATGTGACTTTGAATCGTTTGGTGGATTCTTACCTTGCTGCTTGAATAAGTATGTAAGACTTTGTATTCGAGGTTGTAGCATTTGATAATTTTGGAGGTTGTAGACCGTGTAGGACCACCTAGTGCCTGATATTAATGGACTTAGTATTTTTTTGATGGAAATAGGAACCCAAATTTCGTAGGAGTCGTACTTGGAATCTCAATTTCCTTTCTGCCTTTTTCCAGTTTCGAGGACGAAACTTTTTTTTTAGTGGGGAGGATTGTAACACCCGCAAATTTTCTAGCTCTGCTATCTGTTCCGTTACGATTATATCGTAACTCTGTAATATTTCATCGATTACATTTTTCCCATTTCGAGGTCTCTTTCATTATCGAGCTTAAAATTATTTATTTTCATAAAAGGATTTTAATTAATTCTATTTTTATTCAAAAACCCATTTAATTCTTTTATTAAATTATTTTTGAGGAATCGTATTTTCAATGAACAATAGTTTTAAAATCGAGTTTGAACTATTTATTTTTCTAAAAATGCTCGATTATATTTATAATTAATTTCTAGCTCAAAAATATTTTATTTCTGAAAAATGGTTGTTTAATTATTTTACTACGCGATTTCATAAATAATTATTTTCTAACGCGTTTTAATCTGATTTCTCCGTAAAGATTTATATTATTTTACGAACCTTCTTTTATGAACACTACATATTATTTTTATCCTACTTATTTTAAAGTATTTGTTTTAATCGAAAACTTATCACATCGATTTGTGTTTGTTCTTTCCATCTCAACCATCTCGTCTCCTAGTTGAGTTAAGAGACCTTGTAACTCAATTATTCCTATCTTTTACCTTTCTAATTTCTTTTATATATTCTCTTTCACTCTAGTCTATTTTATTCACAACACAAATCTCCTTTTCTCTTATTTCACGTTAAACTTTCTCTCTTTGTTCATCAATCCGATCCTAATTCATCTCTAATTCTTACCGATCTCGAGGGTAATTTAATTACTCTTATTCGTTCTTCATCTCGTTTTCTCCTTTCTATACTCTTGTAATGTGGTTTTAATACCATAAGTTTAATTATTTCGTAGGCTATCGTGCTAGATCCGACGAAGACGATTATTTAATTGATTCGGATTTCGATTAAGGTAACATTAACACGTTACTCGGTATTATGTGATATTATTGTTATAGTTGCATGTATAGAAATTAGATTTTTGTTAGACAATATATTTATGTCTCGTTTTTAATAACAAAAACTTTAAAACCGTAAGTCTTCACATGTTTTGTTGTTTTTAATCGTTTTTACGAGATTTGCGAATAAATCATTCTTTTGATTATTAAAAAGTATTATAAGGCCGAGACTAAAACATACACATAATAATAATTTATCTACAATTTTCGTGATTTTTGGTATAAAGTGTCAATTTGAAAGTTTTATTGTTTTTAATAAAGTTACAGCATGTTTCAGAATCTGTTTGAATTTTGTACGAATTAACATTCTATTTTAAAGACCTTATTTCCGAAAACTTTGAAAAGAGACTACTATTTATTATAAGTCTACATTATGCTTATTTAATTTCGTAAACTAATTCCAAGTGGTTTGGTCACAATAAATTGTTTATGAACAGGTGTCAAATTAATCCGCGAATATGTCAGTTATGATAAGATCTAAATTGAATCATATGTTAAACTTTTTTATTTAATATTGGTAATTTACAGACGGAAACTATGAAGAGTCTAGTTAATGTTTCCAATTGGAGTTTATTTAAAATCAATTTTCAAATGTCTTTTATTAAAGAAATACAATCGAGTGTCTAATTCTGACAGTTTTTAAATATACGAATAAAACCCCATGTTTTATTTAGAATTTGTATTTTCTCCAGAAATAAAAGTTGTAGCTAGGTTTCAAAGGTATTTAACCCCACTGGTCTTACGTTGGTTTGATTTTTGATGATTTAATTACGAATTTTATAGTAAGACAGTGCGATTCAGGAAAATCTGTCAATTTGTTATTTAAATACTTTTAATTACTTAAGCTTCAATCTTTTTAGCTTGAATTATACATATATATAATAAATATAATGTTTACGTCTCGAGGCCCAATATTAACTATTTTATATAACTCCTATTTTGATCGATTTCTATTTATTATAATACCTACTTTTGGAAAGTTATATTTCTATATCTATAAAGTTTCTTCTTTTGAAAAACAAACTATATTTCTATTGAATTTCGGTAATGGCTTTGTTTTGGAGTTATGGAATAAGAGAAGTGTACGGGTAGAGTAATACAGTCTAGAGTATACGTTTTGCCATCAGCTATAAGGCTAGTGTATCCGAGCGAGATGCATTGGTTGTTGAACTGGGCATGTTCTTGTCCAGGAGTGTATGTTCATTTTGACCTTAAGCTCGTACCTCGCATGTAAGACGCCGTCGGGTTGAACTGGGCACACTTGGTGTTCCAGAAGGGGTGTGCATAATTACTTAAGCTAGGACCTCGCATTGATAAGTCGCCGTCCTATTATGGTTGAGTTGCCTAGTTAGAGATCGAAGTTTGATTTGTTTGAACTAAGTTCTCAAAGCTAGTTTTAGTATTCTCCTAGTGAAAGTCTGTTCTGTTGCACTGATCTATATCCATAACGCTGTTATTACTATTGGTTGATTTGATTTGCAGGTTGACAATCATTTTGAATTATTTTACTATATCGTTTTTAAACATTTTCTATTTTGAACTATTTTGATATAATAGTAATTATGCTTTAATGTCATGTAATATGGCTTGGAGAACGTCGTTGTTACTCCCCACTGAATTGTGGCTGTTATGTTTATAACATGACAGGTAATTTGCTGCTGGGTTTGGGTGTGAGCTAGCGAGTAACATGGATCCTACTTTACTTCATTTATATTTTTTTTGGATTGTTAAACCCATTTGGAGAATTTTTATTTTTAGCCCTTTTATAAAAAGTGGCCGTTGTATTGAATTACCTTTATTTAATAAATTTAGTTATCAGTGTGATATAATCCCAACTTGATAGTGATTCCGCCACTGTTTTGCATTAGAAATTATAGGGGATTACACTCTAAGCCAGAATACCATGTCGGTTGAAGCTTACACCACTCGGTTCCACTTTCTGGCGAATTATGCTGGAGATTTGTTACCCAATGAGAATTCCCGAGCTTTCTTTTATCGTGGAGGACTTCGAGCCGATATCACTCTCAACATGCCCCGGAGTCTCTCAACTGTTAATGAGCTCTATAATGCCGCGCTATACACGGAATCTTCGATTGAGCGGGTGAAATCTATGAACCCATCATCTGGTTATAAAAGACCTTTCACCCGTTCTGGGAATAACTCTTCATCTTCTTCTAAGAAGTTCAACTCTGGAGGTCTGGATTATTTTTCCTTTCTCTTCTTCTGTTACTTTCTTTTCTTCTAAAATTTCTGACTCTACTGTATGCTATTACAGGTAGTGGTTTCAAGAAAAACAATTTCAACTCGAAGCCCAACAACAAGAAGGATTCTAACTGTTTCAAATGCAAGAAGGCCTATCATCCAGGTTTGACTTGTGAGGGTAACCCTATTACCTGTTTCCACTGTGGGGGAAGTGGGACACCGCTCTACCTTCTGCCCGAAGAAAGCAGCACCCAACACCGCTACTGCAGCTGGCGCTGTCTCTACTTCTGCTCCTCGTAAGGGACGCATCTTTGTGATGAGTCGTGCCGATGCTGAGGCTAATCCTGATGTGGTTACAGGTATGTTTCTGATTTCTGGTGTTAGTGCTTATATATTATTTGATATTGGCGCTTCCACATCTGTAATATCTTCTATTCTGGCTCCAAAACTATCCTTAACCCCCTGTCTAGCTAAACCTATAGCTATTTCCCTTCCTTCTGGTGAAGTTGTTGACTGTTCTAAAGCTTATCAGAATGTACCTATTCTCTTTGCTGGTACTATTCTTCCTTCTACTCTCCTTGAGTTCCCCCTCGCTGAGTTCGACGTTATTTTGGGAATGGACTGGTTAGCTCAGTATGATGCAAGGTTTCAGTGTCGAGATCAGAAGATTTCTCTGAAGACCCCCGAAGGTGTTCGAGTGTCTTACCGTGGTGGTCGAAGACAGAAGGGTATCAAGATTATTTCTGCCATGAAGGCTATCAGAATGCAGGGAAAAGGTTGCCAAGCATTTCTATGTACGGTAACTGTAACTGTTGAACTCCCTAAACTCGAGGAGGTGCGCATAGTGTGTGATTATGCAGATGTATTTCCCGAGGAGTTACCAGGTATCCCACCCGAACGAGATGTGGAATTCACTATTGAACTCGTGCCTGGTACTGGCCCAATCGCCAAAGCACCTTACAGAATGGCTCCTGCTGAGTTGCAAGAGCTATGCAAGCAATTGGATGAAATGATTGAGAAAGATTTCATTCGTCCAAGTTCTTCCCCTTGGGGCGCTCCTGTGCTTTTTGTCAAGAAGAAAGACGGTTCGATGCGCCTGTGTATTGATTATCGTGATCTCAACAAGGTTACGATCAAGAACAAATATCCTCTGCCCAGAATTGATGATCTCTTTGATCAACTTAAGGGTGCTTCTGTGTTTTCCAAGATCGATCTAAGGTCTGGATATCACCAAATTCCCGTCCGTGAATCAGACATTCCAAAGACGGCTTTCAGTTCGAGGTATGGACATTATGAATTCAAAGTCATGCCTTTTGGACTAACCAATGCTCCTGCTGTTTTTATGGATCAAATGAACAGAACTTTCAGGGAGTATTTGGATCAGTGTGTTGTTGTCTTTATTGATGACATCCTGATTTATTACAATTCGGAGGTTGAACATGCCGAACATCTCAAGATTATTCTTGGCATTCTACGAGATCAAAAGTGGTATGCTAAGTTTTCCAAGTGTGAATTCTGGCTTTCCGAGGTAGCTTTTCTGGGTCATGTTATCGCAAAGGAAGGTATTAAAGTTGACCCCGCTAAGATTTCAGCTATCGAGAGCTGGGCAAGTCCCAAAGATGTTGGCAAGATCCGAAGTTTCCTAGGTCTTGCCGGTTATTATCGAAGATTTGTGCAAGACTTTTCTAAGTTAGCACGACCTATGACTCAATTACTCAAGAAAGAGAATAAATTTCTGTGGAGTCAAGCTTGTGAAGATGCTTTTTCTGAGCTCAAGAGAAAGCTCACTTCTGCTCCTATCCTGACCCTACCTGAAGAAGGCGTTGGTTTCGATGTGTATTGTGACGCTTCTAAGAATGGTTTGGGTTGTGTCCTTATGCAGAACGGTAAGGTGATCGCTTATGCCTCTAGACAGTTGAAAGTTCATGAGGTGAATTACCTTACCCATGACTTGGAGTTAGCAACTGTGATGCATGCCTTGAAAGTTTAGAGGCATTATTTGTACGGAGTAAGATGTAAGGTTCACACTGACCATAAGAGCCTGCGATATCTCTTCACGCAGAAAGATCTGAATGCGAGACAGAGACGCTGGATCGAGTTAGTGAACGATTATGACCTTGAATTGGTGTATTGTGAGGGAAAAGCTAACGTGGTTGCTGATGCCCTTAGCAGAAAGACCCTCCATTCCTTGTCTCCGTGTTCTGGCTTGCCTGAGAAGTTGGCCCGAGATTTTGCCAAGATGTCTATTGATGTTGTTGATGAAGGTTATGATGGTCGCCTTAATGCCCTAGTTGTTGAACCAACTCTTTTCCGTGAGATTCGTGAGAAGCAGTTGGATGACCCTTTTGTAGCTGGTATCCGAGAAAAGATGAACCTTGGTAAGGCTCTAGATTTTTCTGTGGATTCTAGTGGAGCACTGAAATTTAAGAACCGCTGGGTTGTCCCTGGTGATGCTGAGTTGAGAAAGCAAGTTCTAACCGAGGCACATAAGACGAGGTACTCTATTCATCCTGGTGGTGACAAGATGTATCGGGATTTGAAGCTCCATTTCTGGTGGCCTCATATGAGAGAGGACATTGCAGAGTTTGTAAGTAAGTGCTTGACATGTCAGCAGGTGAAGTTCGAGCACAAGAAGCCTGGAGGTTTACTACAACCACTCCCTGTTCCAGAGTGGAAATGGCAGTGCATATCGATGGATTTTGTGATAACATTACCTAGGACCGTGAATGGTAGAAACGGTATTTGGGTTATTGTGGACCGCTTGACCAAATGTGCACGATTCGTCCCTATTCGCGACACTTGGAGTTTGGAGAAGCTCGCAGAAGTGTATGTTGCCGAAATCGTCCGTCATCACGGTGTACCGCTCGAGATTGTTTCGGATCGAGACCCGAGGTTCTGCTCTAAATTTTGGAAGGCTTTGCAAGATGCTTTGGGAAGCAAATTATTGATGAGTACCGCTTTCCATGCTGCTACAGATGGACAGTCCGAGAGAACGATCCAAACTTTGGAGGATACGTTGCGGGCTTGTGCCTTGGATTACCAAGAGAGTTGGATCCGACATCTTTCGCTGGTAGAGTTTTCCTATAACAACAGCTACCATGCTTCTATTAAGATGTCCCCGTTCGAAGCACTTTATGGTCGAAAGTGCCGTAGTCCCGTCTGTTGGGATGTTCCCGGTGAAGTGAAGATTTTGGGCCCGGATTTGTTGGCTCAGACTATTGACGTAGTGAATGTGGTCCGATCTATGAAGTCCGCCCAGGATCGACAGAAGTCGTATGCTGATGTTCGTCGCCGACCTTTGGAGTTTTTGGTTGGTGATCTTGTGTTCCTGAAGGTATCACCTATGAAAGGGGTGAAACGGTTTGGGATTAAGGGCAAGCTCAGCCCTAAGTTTGTTGGCCCGTACCCTGTGATCGAGAGAGTGGGCGAAGTTGCTTATAAACTGGAATTGCCTGCATCTATGGGTAAGGTTCACGATGTTTTTCATGTTTCTCAGTTAAGGAAATATGTTAGTGATCCCGAACACGTGTTGGAGCCCAAGATTGTGGATCTCGAACCGGATTTGACTTATGAAGAAAGGCCGGTGAAGATTACTGATCGCCGCGAGAAGCGTTTAAGGAACAAAGTTGTACCTCTGGTGAAGGTTTTGTGGCGCTGTAATCGGTTTGAGGAAGAAACGTGGGAAACCGAGTCTTCGATGCGAGCTAAGCATCCTCAACTCTTCGAGTAAGGTAAACCTCGATTTCCTATCTGCTTATTCTTAGTTTCGAGGACGAAACTTTCTTTTAGTGGGGAGGATTGTAACACCCGCTATTTTTCCTAAGCATTTTTATTCTATCCGTTAGGACTTCGTCTTAACTCTGTCACTTTTGGCCTCATATTTTATCATTTTACTAAGCTCTATTTTAATTTTTGAGTTTAATAATTTTTATTTTTAATTTCAAAGTGATAAGTGTAGTTTGTAGTGCCTATTTTGTAGTGTTTTGGTCCCATTTTCCTTGTGGAATTGCTCCTTGGGAGCGATTTATGGGCTACTTATGCTTCCTCTAGTTCGTTTCAGGTTCCCGAGGCCATTCATGAAGAGTTGGAGCGATTCCGACTCAATACATACACTTTTCGGAGCCAACGAAGTGAAGGAACGATCACTCGATGCCTTGGATTCGAGCCCGAGACCTTGGGACCCAATCCCGAGCCTCCGAGACCCGATCCCGAGTCCCGAGAATCGATGAGAAGTCCATGTGAAGCAAGGAGGAAAGAAAAAGATCATATTGGAGGCCTACAAGACTCATCCCCGACGGGTATGACCTCATCCCGTCCGGGATGAAGGAGCAAAAAGAGGAGCTGCTGTTTTGGGTCCATCCCGACCGGGAAGGGGTCCATCCCGACCGGGAAGGGGTCCATCCCGACCGGGACCACCTCATCCCAACCGGGACCAACTCATCCCGGACGGGATGGCCCAGTTACAGCCCGTGATTGCTTGTTTCCATTCCTCCACCCATTGTAACCCTATATATACCCTTCCTCTTGTAATCTAAGCTTATGTTCTTCACTTCCCACTAAACCCTAGACTACTTTAGGTTAGATTAGATTAGATTAGTGTAGATTAGTCGGTAATTAGTCCTTAATCTTAGTTTAGTACTTGTATTAAGGGAATTCTTCAAGATCCATCCAAGATTGACAACCTTGGTGGTTTGTTTTGGGTTTTCTTCATTAATGCAAGTTTCAATCTTTCCTCTTCACTAGTTTGGTACAATCTTCTTCTCCTTTTACTCCTAATCATTTATTGTTTATCAAGTTTGAATCTTTATTATTGTTTGTTCTTGTTCTTGTTAGTTTGATTGAGTTTGTTTAGGTATGTTTTGTTTCTTATGATGATTCCTCTTGTTCTTGTTAGTTGTAGTTTGATAATGTTAGAGTAGTACTCTTGCTAGGGTTAGTAAGGTGATTAGGGTGTTAATTGGATGATTAAGGGTTTGTTGGAGATGTTGGTGGAAGATTTGGGTTTCCTCTTGGTTTGATGCATATCACATGTTTGTTGAAATGCTTGAATGACTAGTATGTGCATATGCTTGTTTTTCTTGCTTTTCTCTTGTGGGTAATAGTTTGCTTGTGGGTTCGGTTCCCTCACTAAGTAGCGAGAGCCCGGTGAGGACGACCCCCAGGTCGGTGTAAGTTGCGAGAGCCCGAATGCGATCTAGGCCACAATAACACGCTAGTAACCCCGTTTGTCATGTGTGTCGCCAAAATGGGTTTTAGGTGGAACCTCTAGGTGAGTCTAAGTTGCGAGAGCCCGGACCACACCTAGATTACCCGACTACCCCCTTCACCTTTACTCTTCCTTGACTATTCCGTTACCCCTTTGAACCCGACCTAATCCTAGCCCGTTTTCCTTAGTTGTTCTCTCCGTCTCCTTAGCCATAGTCTTAGCCTTCTCCCCTTCTTATCATTCTAGTTTAGCTTAGCTCGTTGACCTAGTCTCGTATTTGGGCGACCTTAGTCTAGACGCCTCTTACCGTCCCCGTGGATTCGACCCGACTTGCCCTAGCTACCCACTAGGTCTTAGCCGGTTTTATTTGGCGGTGGGATCCACGACAAATCCTAACATCAATTTGGCGCCGTTGCCGGGGACGGTGCTAGTTTAGACTTTGTTTTCCTAGTTACTTGACTTTGTCTTTGTGTTTGTGTTTTTCTTTTTTCTTTTTGTTACCTTGCTTCTTGTGTGTGTGTGGTTTATTTCTCTCTTGTCTAGTGCCCAAAAAGCACTAGACTTCTCACGTTTGTTCCTAGTCTACAGTTTGTGCTTAGAGGTGGTGACTATCTTCTTCTTGCAACTTAGAGCCGCTTAAACGGACGGTCGCTAGGGTGAGAGGTTTCCAACCGGGTATGGACTACGATTTTCGAGCAAGCATGGGGTTTGATCTAAACTCCACATACTCGGGAGCCGATATGAGCTACTCCTCTCCTTCCATGAACCAAAGCTATGACATGATGACTCCTAATCACTATCAAGCTTCTTGGGGTAATCAAGACGGGTATGAACTTCAAGGTTATGAAAACGGCTACCAACAAGTGAACGATTACCAATCCTACGATCATGGTGACTATTACTCGAGTTATCAATGTGAACCCACCATGTTCAATCAAGATTCACCTTATGGAAGCCAATACCCCCAAAACCGACCATATTACCCTCCACCCCAACCACAATATGAACCCCATGACCCACAATACTACCAATCACCTCAACCTCACTACCAACAATATGATGCCCCACCCCTTGGGCATCATCAAGATTATCAAGGAGCTTTACAAGACCTCAATGACCACCAATCGTCAAACTTGGAGTTGTATCATTCGATTCTTCAATTGCAAAAGAGCAACCAAGAAATGGCCATTCAAATGAAAAAGAAGCAAGATGAACTCATGGCCCAATTTCGAAGGGAAAGCGAGGCGAGGGATGCTCGATTAAATGCATTATCGGTTCAAACCGTAATGTTTTTATCCCGAACATCGCAATTAGATGAAGGGTGCCCACTTGAGAAAGAGGAGCCACCTAACCAAGAAGCCGCCGATGTAGTTCCCTTTGGAGGAGAGATTTGCTTTGAAGAACCTCAATCGTCTACCCAAAAAGTGACGAATGAGGATATGACCCTTGGTGAAGACAACATTGGTGAGGAATTGGAGGAAGTTAGTGAGTTGGATGGTTTGGTGGAATTTGTTAGGATGTTGGGTGAAATTGATAGCCTTGAGTTGCCCTTGTGCGATAATGTGGATAAGCATCAAGAGCCCCTTGTAAGTGAACCAAGCAATGACTTGGAAGAGATTGAAACCGCCGGTAGAAGTTTCGATCCTCTTCTCCAAGATGATGTGGGGCCGAGTGATGAAGATGGGGAACCACAACTTGAGGAAAGTGTGGGGGTGTGCATTGAGGAGATGAGGCCAAAACCGCTTTTTGTGCCTTGTTTCTTGGAGATGAAGCTTGCTTGTGATTGTAGGCGATGCCTAGGGAGGAAGAGGTCGGTGAATCTCGTAGGATGGATAGACCCCGGAGATGACATGAATGATGACGATGGGTCTTGGGATTCCTACTTCTTGCCTTGTCCTTGGAGGCCGTGGAGGTTGGCTAGGCTCGAGCGCTTCTTGGGCCTTCATTATGATGTCGGTAGCGCGTTCGACTTGCTCCTCCATGCCCAAAAACCGTCATGTTGTATATTCTCCTCTCCTCTTTAGAGTACTTGTGTTTGTATTTGTGTGATTTTTCTCTTGATTTTTGTTGTTTTGTGAAGCTCTTGTAATTGATTTGGTATTTTGATGAGCGATGTGAGGGAGTGAATTTGATGTGCACTTTGAGTTTATTGTGATAGGTGAAGTGAAGGTGACTCCTAGAAAGGAGTGGTTAGTGATAGAGCTTGGATTGTGAGTAAGGGAGTCGGTTTTTGGGGTCATGGGAGTCATGAAGACCCTTCCCGACCGGGAAGGGTGTGTCGTCCCGACCGGGATGGAGCCGTCCCGATCGGGATGAGGGTGCCAAAAATCAAGTCCACTGGAGTGTCATCCCGACCGGGAAGGGAGCTTCCCGATCGGGACGGGTGTATCAACCCGACCGGGATCATCCATCCCGACCGGGATGATCCCCTACTCCTTTTTGGTGCTTCTTCTTCGACATTTAAGCCCACCCAACCATTGTATACCCCCACCCAACCTCCCTACCCATCCTTGCTCATGTCTTATGACCATTACACTTAATTTACATACCCTCACCTCATTTCTCTTCCCTTTACACCGAGTTTCACATCGAATCCCACTCCCCTCACACCATTACTACCTCTACCATGCGATACTTTCACGTTCGAAGCGGGATGACAATGATGACGACAAGCAAAGTGCTTATATTGACCGATGAGACGATGGAGCGAGTGAGTTGCTAACCGATGGGTACGGTAACTATCCTTTCTTTTCCGTCTATTATTGCTTGTTTTCTCTTGTTTCCCCCCTTCCCCTTGAGTCATGGTATCTTAGTGGCCTTCGAGGCCTTGGTAGTGGTTGCTCCCGACTCTCGATGATGTGACTACATCGAGAGTCATTTCAAAATCCAAATTTTTCAAGATTTTCGCACTTTTTTGTAGGATTTAGTCGGATTTGGGCGGAATCCGGGCTAGGTGACTTGATCACACCTAGTCCTCCCCTCCCATTTCCTTTTATTTCCTTCTTTTTATTTCTTCCCCCATCCATATCTTTTCTTGTCTCGGCCCATGGTGACTTGACTACACCCCGGCCGGACACATTCTACCACTTTCTCCGCTTTATTTTTGATTATTAGCTTTATTTTCGTAGTTTCTTTTCTTTTTATTTTGTCTCTCCGCACACTACGATCGAGCATGAGGACATGGCTCGGTTTAAGTGTGGGGGGAGCGATATTCTAGCATAGTTAGCTTTATTTTTGTAGTTTTTCGAAAAATCTTTAAAAACCCTAAAAATTTGAAAAAATTTCACAAAAATCAAAAAGATTTTCTTTTTGTGTGTTTTTCTTTTGTGTCATTGTCTCGTATATTGTTTTGTTGTGTGTGTTTGTCCCCCTTTTCCTTATAGGTTGCTTAAACCACCGATGGCTTTGGAAAGCTTTCAAGATGTCCGGTAACATCTTCTATCCCTTTTTCCTTCTTTGTCTCTTGCGGAATTTGGAGGAGAATGTGATGTGGTGTGCTCGGGAGGAGCTTTGTAAAGTTTGATGTTGGTTGGTTGCTCATTTGGAAGCTAGGGGTGGTGTTTGTGTTATGTATGTGTTCGTTTTGTGTTGTTCTTGTTTTGTTGCTTTTGTTTCTTTTTCTTTCGTTTTCGTTGAGTCTTTGTTTTGTGTTTTGTTGTGTGTCTTGTGTGTAAATGGTTTTCGAAAACCCGGTTTAGAGGCTAGTGTGTGAGTGCTTACTTTCCCTTCCTAGTAGTGTAAAGCGAGTCTTGGACTTTAGCCTAGTAGAATGACCCTAAATCAATGATTTCGTTGGTCTTTTACCTTGAGTCCACCTAGCTTTACTACGGGATTTGCATTTTGACCATTTTGACCACCCACGGTGTGAAAAGGCCTTGGTTGCCGAGTCTCGTCCCTTAGGTGACCGTGTCTAGAATCGTTTGATTAGTCCAAGTTCTCCACCATTTTGTGGGTTTGAAAGGGGATGCGCAACCCCGACATACCCATTACCCTACCTCCTACACGTATCCACACAATAATTTGCAACTTGTTGATTTCTCTCTTTCTAAATCACAAAGAGATGCCAAAAAGCCAAATCAAGCCAAAAGGGCAAAGAAAAGAAAATGAAAGAAAGAAAAGAATGAAGAAAAAGAAAAGGCATAAAAGCCAAAAAAAAAATAGAAAAGAAGAAAAAGAAATGGAATGGCAACAAACAAAGCAAAAATGCAAAAGAAAAGAGAAAATGCCAAAAGAAAATCGTCTCACAAAAAAGATACTAACCCCACAAAAATAAGCATTTTTCCGATCATTACCGTGAAGAGCCTACCAAAGGACCGAGTCCCTAGGAAGGATGATAGCGGTAATGGTCGGTCTTCCCTCATTTTGCATATTTCCACCTTTTTACTTGGACTAGTTAGGCGGTTTCGGACATGGGACGACCCTCTTGGCTCATTGCTAAAGGGGGCGGGGTCTCACTTACCTACAGTGTCGACTAACACCGTGGTTCATCCTTTTTCCATCCTGCCGATCGTCCCGTGGTACGTTCTTAGAAGGTTAGGAGGAACCGAGGTAAGTTACCAACGTTTTTATTGCTTTGTCGTCATACTATTAGGGTTTTGTCCGTTTTGGTTTGTATTGCTAGCTTGGGAACGTTGTCACTTGCCTTGAGTCCTAAACCGGTGCTTCTTTCACCGCTTGTTTGAGGGAAGCGGTATTTCTTTTCTTTTGGGTGCAACCTTTTGTGTGTTTGTTTGTGTGCTTGTTTGTTTATGTGTTTTGTGTCCGGTTGCATCCACGGTTTTGTCGCAAGACCCCACTTGCCTTGCGGAGTGCACTTTTCCTCTAAGTGCACTCGCGTGAGTTGAAAGGGCGTAGGGTACGCTAATACCCACTCGGCTAGTTTAGTAGTTAGTATGTGCTTACTCGAGGGCGAGTAAGGGTTAAGTGTGGGGGAGTTGATAAGTGTAGTTTGTAGTGCCTATTTTGTAGTGTTTTGGTCCCATTTTCCTTGTGGAATCGCTCCTTGGGAGCGATTTATGGGCTACTTATGCTTCCTCTAGTTCGTTTCAGGTTCCCGAGGCCATTCATGAAGAGTTGGAGCGATTCCGACTCAATACATACACTTTTCGAAGCCAACGAAGTGAAGGAACGATCACTCGATGCCTTGGATTCGACCCCGAGACCTTGGGACCCAATCCCGAGCCTCCGAGACCCGATCCCGAGTCCCGAGAATCGATGAGAAGTCCATGTGAAGCAAGGAGGAACGAAAAAGATCATATTGGAGGCCTACAAGACTCATCCCCGACGGGTATGACCTCATCCCGTCCGGGATGAAGGAGCAAAAAGAGGAGCTGCTGTTTTGGGTCCATCCCAACCGGGACCACCTCATCCCGACCGGGACCAACTCATCCCGGACGGGATGGCCCAGTTACAGCCCGTGATTGCTTGTTTCCATTCCTCCACCCATTGTAACCCTATATATACCCTTCCTCTTGTAATCTAAGCTTATGTTCTTCACTTCCCACTAAACCCTAGACTACTTTAGGTTAGATTAGATTAGATTAGTGTAGATTAGTCGGTAATTAGTCCTTAATCTTAGTTTAGTACTTGTATTAAGGGAATTCTTCAAGATCCATCCAAGATTGACAACCTTGGTGGTTTGTTTTGAGTTTTCTTCATTAATGCAAGTTTCAATCTTTCCTCTTCACTAGTTTGGTACAATATTCTTCTCCTTTTACTCCTAATCATTTATTGTTTATCAAGTTTGAATCTTTATTATTGTTTTTTCTTGTTCTTGTTAGTTTGATTGAGTTTGTTTAGGTATGTTTTGTTTCTTATGATGATTCCTCTTGTTCTTGTTAGTTGTAGTATGATAATGTTAGAGTAGTACTCTTGCTAGGGTTAGTAAGGTGATTAGGGTGTTAATTGGATGATTAAGGGTTTGTTGGAGATGTTTGTGGAAGATTTGGGTTTCCTCTTGGTTTGATGCATATCACATGTTTGTTGAAATGCTTGAATGACTAGTATGTGCATATGCTTGTTTTTCTTGCTTTTCTCTTGTGGGTAATAGTTTGCTTGTGGGTTCGGTTCCCTCACTAAGTAGCGAGAGCCCGTTGAGGACGACCCCTAGGTCGGTCTAAGTTACGAGAGCCCGGATGCGATCTAGGCCACAATAACACGCTAGTAACCCCGTTTGTCATGTGCGTCGCCAAAATGGGTTTTAGGTGGAACCTCTAGGTGAGTCTAAGTTGCGAGAGCCCGGACCACACCTAGATTACCCGACTACCCCCTTCACCTTTACTCTTCCTTGACCATTCCGTTACCCCTTTGAACCCGACCTAATCCTAGCCCGTTTTCCTTAGTTGTTCTCTCCGTCTCCTTAGCCATAGTCTTAGCCTTCTCCCCTTCTTCTCATTCTAGTTTAGCTTAGCTCGTTGACCTAGTCTCGTATTTGGGCGACCTTAGTCTAGACGCCTCTTACCGTCCCCGTGGATTCGACCCGACTTGCCCTAGCTACCCACTAGGTCTTAGCCGGTTATATTTGGCGGTGGGATCCACGACAAATCCTACCATCACAAAGATTTAAATTCTTTTTAAATCCATTTATTTGGTTTCTTCGTAAACTAATTAATTTTCCCGCAAGGAATTCTATTTTTCTTCGAATTGACATTTTTAAGCATGGATTTAAGTTATTCCTTTTCCTAAAAATGTTTGAATACGTTTCTATAATATTTTCAACTAGTAAATATTTTTATTTACAAAAATTAGTTGTTGTGGACATGACATAGGTCCACCCGACGCGGCGACGCGCGGGTTTGGGGAGGCGAATAAATTTCCATATGAGATGGATCGAATAGAATTTTAAATCGAAGTAGGAGTCGCCACCGAATTTTATGGTTATTCGGAACCATTCGAACCCATTCTATGTCGTAGTGGGCCATATTAAAAACATGGCCCATTTCCGATGTCAGAGTTTATCGGGTTCGTCCCTTAGCATTTCGATACCGATGCCGACTTGCGCGGTTAATCGTATATTGAATGACTCTCGTTGCCAATGGTTTCGGACATCCGGAAACCATGATTCTGAGTAAGGGGTGAGGGTACGTGTTGGGAAGTTCATTGAGAACACCCAACCCCGCCCGCACTTAGCGGCCTTTACTAAGATATCGTTTGGTTTTGTGTACACGCGTTAGTTCGACGATTGAATGATATGCAGAGATTATTTTCCTAAGACATGTGAGGAAAAATAAATAATTTGGTTGCTAGGTCGTTTAATGCATGTTAAACTAATAACGTCAAAGTTATTTTAGCATGTGAATTCGTTTTAGTCTAATAAAACAAACGATAAAAATAAATCGCTACAAAGAAGGAGTAAACGAGTTAGTAACGGTTGAATAAATTGAATAAAGATGTAAATAAATAATATGCATGATTTTTGAAAAGATTTATGTCACGTGATGGATTAGCACGCGTTGACCGAGGTCAAAAAAAAGGTATTTATCGAAATATGTCGCGAAAGTCGCTTTTTATGTAAGACTCGAAGAGAATAAAAAAAATAGAAAAGCGAGGAAACGAAAAAAAGAGGACCCGGCCAACCAGGCCACCGCGCGAGTCGCCTGACAGGCGCGCGACTCGCGTGGCGGTCTGTTCGGTTTTTTTTGCTTTGTCGAAAATCGTTAATTGTTATAAATCGCGTACAAATATGGATTAATTTATACCCGATTCATATTTTCGATATTCGTCGTATTCGATATTCGATTATGAAATCGCTATCAAATAGTTAGAATGATTTTGGAAAAAGTAAAAAAACGTTTTGAAAATTATATTGGAAAAAGAACAGAAATTGGACGAAAAATTGTGACAAAAAATTTTGTGACAGAAAAAAATATCGTAAAAAAAAATTGTGACAAAAAAATCGTGACAAAAAATCGTGACAAAAGAATTGTGACAAAAATTCGTGACGAAAAAAATTGTGACAAAAAATTGTGAAAGGGAGAAAAACGGGATTTGAAACACCCTCAACCTACATGCTTTGTTTTCTCGGGATAAGGCTCGTCGGAAAGTGACTTAAACTTAGGAGCGTCGAGATGATGAGGATGAGTTTAGGGTGTCGGTTTAGGGGGTTGGACGTCGGGTTTGGCCGGCTTCGTCGGGGCTTCGAGGTTTCGAAAAGGTGTCGGGATTTGCTAGATATCGAGGTTGTATGAAAACCGTGTTATGAGGCTGTTTTTTCGGGGTTTATTGTTGTGATGTGATGTCTCGGTATTTTTTGATGTATGATTATTGTTCATTGTGTTGGACGGGAGGTCCTATTTATAGGGAGTTTCCGACCTTGGTTTAGGAGAGTTTGAATACCGCTTAGGATAGGAAACGTGGGAGTTTGAGGAGCATGGGAATTCCGTTTTCTTGGCCAAGAAGAAAGGAATTTCGGCTGATTTGAGGAGTGTTTCGGCTGAGTATTTGGTACTCAGTCGATGTCTGAATCGGTTTCCGGATAGAATTCCTACTTGAGGTCGAATTCTACCTTTAACGGAATTGTTTAATGTTTTTAATGAATCTGAATTTTTGTAGGAATTTGGGTTGGAATCAACCGTGTGAGTGTCACGGCTGACTCACATGTCTCGGGAAAATCTTTGACCGGGTTTTGACTCGGTCGCTAAAAGACGGTTTTACCCCTGGTGTCGGTTTCGACCCAAATTAGTGTTATTTGACTCGAAACGACCCACTGGACCTGGATTTGAGGTTGGTTTTATGAAATTTGTACTCCTTAAAAAGTCTAAACCAAATGTCCATGATTACAAGCCCATATCCGAGTCTATCAAAGCACGTTTACGTCCTATCATCATCGGGTGTTTGGCGGGAACTACTATAGACACCTGGCGGTCAAAATGTGGGTGTATACAGAGCCTCCACTCTGACTGAGGCTTGGACAAGGCAAAAGTCAGAGTAGCTACCAGGTCAATCAAAGATTAAAACCTGGCAGACTTCCGATCGGGTCGTTTTGGGTCCATTAGACCTGCGTGAAGGGCTCGCCAGCCATAGAATAGAAATCATACCTGGGTTGATACTGGTAACGTCGCGGGAGCTTGCCTAGGAAGCTATGGGTATACCTGTTTGCAGATATATCCTGTCTTAGAATTGCGCGGGAGCTTGCCTTGGAAGCTATGGGCATATCTGTTTGCAGATATATCCTGAAAGATGTTGCTTGAGCTTTTCCACTGGGGAACTTAGAATTTCTGGGAGTCATGGGTGTACCTGTCTGTTGATACATAAAAAATTGCATGTAACATTTAGGCGAAACACTGACTCATGTTGGGAAGAAATGATTTTTGATTGATTTTTTGGAATTTTTTGAAAAGAAGAATGCTGATTTTTTTTTGGGAAATTTGGAAATAAGGATGCTTGGGATGACTTTGATTCCTAATCGGATTCTGACACGGATTCCTGGAATTACTTGGTTAGGCCTGTATGCCTAGGTGAAGTAGCGGAAGTGATATAAAGCCTATTCCTACGATGACTAGGAAAAGGATTTTCTCAAATGGCTAAGTTTTGAAAATGAGAATTTGAAGAGAGAGATATACCGACAGACTCGACTCTGGACGCGAGAGGACGAGTTGACAGACACGACTTTGACTCTCTAATGGTTAGACCGTGACTCGGTAGGGGGTAGGCCACCTAAGATGACAAGACTCTTAAGTTGCGTTATTCCGTAGCTTAGGCGAGTGGCAACACGGTCGAATCCTCAGAATGGGACTGTTTCCATACGACAGGACTTTGTGGTAGCAATGCCGTAGACCGGTGTTCTTTTTGGATATTCTTTTGATTTAGGGGTACATTTCCAAAGTGGGTACTGCTTCGAGTCCTGACAGATTCTCGTCTTTGACTGAGCCGAGTACTAGGACACACTATAGAAAGGTGGCTAGATTTTGAAAGTATTTAGATTATGTGAGTGGATGGAGAACTTCTGTCTAGGAGAAGCCCCCAGAATGACAAAGCTAGCTGCTGAGAACATGACAGTGTCGTGACCGGAATGATGGCGCTTTTTGAATGTGTGTCTATGTGGGTGGTTGTGCCTCTGTTGAAAGGCTGCCTACATATTCACGTGTTAGTGAAATCAAACCAAGCCGTAGTTCAGTGGATTGAAAGATATATAATGGTGCCTAGTTTACTAGGGCTTTGTGTGTAACTAGCCATAGCGATGGTGTAGGCTAGGTGCATTCCCAGTGATGTCTTGATCAAAGGGCTAGAATAGTTAGGATGTTGATCCTGTGACTGTGAGCGTTCTCCGGGGTGGCCCCCAGAGGTGGTGTGAACTCATTTGGGCATGTTCTATGCCGACTGCAAGTTGAGTTCCCGTGTTTGGGGCTGGTAACTGGTTTGAATGAGAAGAATTGGGATGGGATTTTAACGAGTTCTGCTCTCGGGGATTTTAATGAGTTCTGCTCTCAGGGATTTGATGAGTTTTGCTCTCGGGGATTTTAACGAGTTTTGCTCTCGGGGATTTGATGAGTTTTGCTCTCGGGGAATTTGATGAGTTTTGCTCTCGGGGATTTGATGAGTTTTGCTCTCGGGGATTTTAACGAGTTTTGCTCTCGGATTTGCATATGGTGATTGTGAATTCTGTTATGTAAAGGGGAAGTCGAGTAGAATGGCTCGAGCTTCGATTGGGCAGGTTTGATAATGCGGGATCTGATTTCCATGTCTGGCCCTAAAGGTTAGGGTGTATCCTATGGAGCTTGAATCCTCAAAATTCCGGGTTGTCTCTAGAATAGGTCTCGAGAAGGTCTTGAGGGTTGTAATGTGGGAAGGCTAAATGTGGTGCTAGCTGACCAGCTTGACTGTCTCTCCCCTATTGGATGGTATAGGTATTGATAATTTTTGAATTGACCGTTTCACGGTCATGGGTTTTTGAATTCTTTGGGTTGACCTCTTAGCCCCGGTCATGGGATTCTTCATTTGAGTTGACCGTGTCTGGTCGAGAGATGTTGATAATTCTTTTTTGATCATGGCCAGCTTTTTTTGTTTTGGCCTTTTGCTTTTTTTCTCTTGGACTTTTGATTTTTTTTATCCAGCTTTTTTTTTGTCGGTCAGACTAACACCTAAGGTAGGGACTGGCTAGTCTTATTGGATGGGTGTTTATTGTGGGAAGTGGGCTTTCCTCCCGTCTTGAACCCAAACTAGAAGACTACCCAGATTTGTCATAGGATTCGATATGCTCCTGCTACGGGTAGTTATGTGGCTTTCTATACCAGACATGGAATAGGTAAAAGGAAAACATGGGCTCGGTTTCCTGCAGTCATTATAGATGTGCCTATAATAGTCACGTGCGTGTGCTCACAGTGTATGATGGTGTTCATCATGTTCTCGGAAACACATAAGGAAAGTATGTATGAGAAATAGAAAAGCTGATTTTATTGAATTTTGAATAAAGAGGACAGAATACAACTGACTTTGACTCTGACTTTGATTTGGAAATGAGGATGTAGGGTATCCTAGACTCGAACTCAGACTTAGACTCGAACCAAATCCGGACTCGGACGCTCGGTTGGTTGTTTTTTTTTGGTAAGGTCTTTGATTGGAGAGAAAGACAGGTGCCACGACTCGCCTAAACTCGGCTTTGCGCAAGTGCAAGAGAGGGAGTCAAACTAGACACGGCCTGAGGTGACGGGTCGTCAAAGACTTTTGGACCGGGATACTCGAATGTTGATCTAGACGAGGTAACGACTGCGAATTGGACTCGAGCTGCATAAGGGTGAATCCGAAAATGGGGGCGACCGTGTTTGACCGTATCACGTGCTCGGACTAACCGTGGTGACCTAACCCTAGGTGACTCAAGTATTCGTAGCATAGGTACGACACGAAGAAGGCATCATAAGGACGCCGGTATAGGATGAACGTAGGGTACCCCTTAAGGTGACCGTGGTTGACTGCTCGGGTGGAGGACAACCCCCGAGTGAGACTAAAGACTTTGATAGGACTCAAATGGTGCGACATCTAAGTGACTCGAAAGTGGGGTACGTGAGCCAACACGTGTAAGACCTGATCCTTAGAGCAAACGCGGTTGATCGCCCTGCTAAAGGGTAGCCCCCGAGTGGGACTGAAGACCGACTCCTAGACGGGTGACTCGTGGATGGTGGACTCTCCCTGGGTTTTGGCAAAGTGGGCCTAGTCCCGTTCGAAGAAAGATCCGTGTGTGAAATCCCCAGACTTTGGACTCGATTGTGTAAACGGGCTTCCCTTTGTAGGAGTTCGTCCTACGAAGGTAGGCCGTGCCTTGACAAATAAGGCAAACTGGGATGAGGTGGAAATCCGTGATGTAAGATCGACGGAGTTTCGACGCTATAGACTCTTACAACCTATGACAAGACCCGACACTGCTAAATACGGGAAGTCCTAAGAAGAAGAAGGTTTTGAAAAGGGAATTTGGATTTGAAAACCGAGCAAAGCCGGGTAGGATAGCCCGATTTTTTGAAAACCGGGAAGAAGGGTATCGGGCCGAGATTTCGGGCTTTTTTGAAAAGGTTTGGACAGCATACCGGCTAAAAATAGGCTATTTTGAGTCAAAATCATAAGTCCTAAATTCGGCAGCTTTCCGGGTTTTGAAAAAAGAATGGATTTGAAAAGATGTAAGTTTTTTGAAAAATGACGGTTTTTGAAAAAGACCAAAGAAGATCAAGTAGCATGTAGTCATGGAAACAGTATAACGACACCATGTATGCTCTTAGTCTAAGTCTCGGTCGGTCGAATAGGGTCTATACCAACAACGATCGCATTCTCGCAAATCAGGACGGACCTCCTAAGCCGAGTTGGTCTTAGAATCTGCCGTAAAACCCATGCGAGTTCCGCCATCGAAGTCTTTAGTGCACCCAAGTAGGAATGCACCGTGGTATAATGGGACGTCGGTCACAAGTAACCGGCCCGGGATAGAACGGGGTTATGCATGAACCATTGAAATAAAACGTGTACATTACTAATCGAACGATTACTTTTCGAGTCTCACCCTGAGGATGCCGATGGTAAGTGACACATCAGTTAATCCCCAGCGGAGTCGCCAAATTGTGGACATGACATAGGTCCACCCCGACGCGGCGACGCGCGGGTTTGGGGAGGCGAATGAATTTCCATATGAGATGGATCGAATAGAATTTTAAATCGAAGTAGGAGTCGCCACCGAATTTTATGGTTATTCGGAACCATTCGAACCCACTCTATGTCGTAGTGGGCCATATTTAAAACATGGCCCATTTCCGATGTCAGAGTTTATCGGGTTCGTCCCTTAGCATTTCGATACCGATGCCGACTTGCGCGGTTAATCGTATATTGAATGACTCTCGTTGCCAATGGTTTCGGACATCCGGAAACCATGGTTCTGAGTAAGGGGTGAGGGTACGTGTTGGGAAGTTCATTGAGAACACCCAACCCCGCCCGCACTTAGCGGCCTTTACTAAGATATCGTTCGGTTTTGTGTACACGCGTTAGTTCGACGATTGAATGATATGCAGAGATTATTTTCCTAAGACATGTGAGGAAAAATAAATAAATTGGTTGCTAGGTCGTTTAATGCATGTTAAACTAATAACGTCAAAGTTATTTTAGCATGTGAATTCGTTTTAGTCTAATAAAACAAACGATAAAAATAAATCGCTACAAAGAAGGAGTAAACGAGTTAGTAACGGTTGAATAAATTGAATAAAGATGTACATAAATAATATGCATGATTTTTGAAAAGATTTATGTCACGTGATGGATTAGCACGCGTTGACCGAAGTCAAAAAAAAGGTATTTATCGAAATATGTCGCGAAAGTCGCTTTTTATGTAAGACTCGAAGAGAATAAAAAAAATAGAAAAGCGAGGAAACGAAAAAAAGAGGACCCGGCCAACCAGGCCACCGCGCGAGTCGCCTGACAGGCGCGCGACTCGCGTGGCGGTCTGTTCGGTTTTTTTTGCTTTGTCGAAAATCGTTAATTTTTATAAATCGCGTACAAATATGGATTAATTTATACCCGATTCATATTTTCGATATTCGTCGTATTCGATATTCGATTATGAAATCACTATCAAATAGTTAGAATGATTTTGGAAAAAGTAAAAAAAACGTTTTGAAAATTGTTTTGGAAAAAGAACAGAAATTGTCGAAAAATTGTGACAAAAAAATTTGTGACAAAAAAAAATATCGTAAAAAAAAATTGTGACAGAAAAGTTGTGACAAAAAATAATCGTGACAAAATATTGTGACAAAAAATCGTGACAAAAAAAAATCGTGACAAAAGAATTGTGACAAAAATTCGTGCCGAAAAAAATTGTGACAAAAAATTGTGAAAGGGAGAAAAACGGGATTTGAAACACCCTCAACCTACCTACTTTGTTTTCTCGGGATAAGGCTCGTCGGAAAGTGACTTAAACTTAGGAGCGTCGAGATGATGAGGATGAGTTTAGGGTGTCGGTTTAGAGGGTTGGACGTCGGGTTTGGCCGGCTTCGTCGGGGCTTCGAGGTTTCGAAAAGGTGTCGGGATTTGCTAGATATCGAGGTTGTATGAAAACCGTGTTATGAGGCTGTTTTTTCGGGGTTTATTGTTGTGATGTGATGTCTCGGTATTTTTTGATGTATGATTGTTGTTCATTGTGTTGGACGGGAGGTCCTATTTATAGGGAGTTTCCGACCTTGGTTTAGGAGAGTTTGAATACCGCTTAGGATAGGAAACGTGGGAGTTTGAGGAGCATGGGAATTCCGTTTTCTTGGCCAAGAAGAAAGGAATTTCGGCTGATTTGAGGAGTGTTTTGGCTGAGTATTTGGTACTCAGTCGATGTCTGAATCGGTTTCCGGATAGAATTCCTACTTGAGGTCGAATTCTACCTTTAACGGAATTGTTTAATGTTTTTAATGAATCTGAATTTTTGTAGGAATTTGGGTTGGAATCAACCGTGTGAGTGTCATGGCTGACTCACATGTCTCGGGAAAATCTTTGACCGGGTTTTGACTCGGTCGCTAAAAGACGGTTTTACCCCTGGTGTCGGTTTCGACCCAAATTAGTGTTATTTGTCTCGAAACGACCCACTGGGCCTGGATTTGAGGTTGGTTTTATGAAATTTGTACTCCTTAAAAAGTCTAAACCAAATGTCCATGATTACAAGCCCATATCCGAGTCTATCAAAGCACGTTTACGTCCTATCATCATCGGGTGTTTGGCGGGAACTACTATAGACACCTGGCGGTCAAAAGGTGGGTGTCTACAGTTGTTAATGAATTTTATTACGAAGCTTCGCGAATAATTATTTTCTTACGCGAGGTTTACTCGAATTACTTTGAAATGCCTTTAACTATTTTACGATTATACTTTTTATCAACTTATAAATTGTTTGAGACCATTTACTCACATTTTGGACCAACTAAGCCCTTGGTCACAAGTTTTATTACGTTTTATTTAAACGTTTCATTTTATCACGTTAAAACGTAAACATAAGATAAATTATTTTCATTCATTGTAGCATTAGTATCAAAACTTTTCATGCTCCTTGTCACCATCAATTTGGCCGGCCACTTTATGTGAAAATCACATAGTTTTCATCAACAAATTTATTCTCATTTATATTTTGAAAAAAAACCCATCCATTTCCATACTACACCTTATTCATTCATCTAGTAAAAAAAATCTATCATCACCTTCTCTTGGCCGTGCCACTCTCTCTCCATCCTAGGATTATTTTGCTTCAATTCTAGTCTTAATCGACTCAAATTCATCGTCAAATAATCCTCTTTCCGTTCTCTTCGTTAAGGTATTAATCCACGTCGTTTTCGATCAATTTTTACCTTGATTTTTTATTAGTTTTCTCATGGTATTTTTCTGCCATGAATTCCGTGTTTGGTAGGATTTTTGGACGATCCCGAAGCCGACGAATATATTATCGACTCAGACTTGGAGTAGAGGTAACGTCGATGTTACTCGGTATTTCAAGATTTTAATTGAGTATTTGCATGTATATATTTTTATTTTTTATTTTGGCAATATATGTATGTCACGGATTCTGGAAAAAATTTTAAAGTTGAAAATTTGCATGTTTCGATATTTTTATCGCTTTTACGAGATTAACGATTAAATTGTTATATTAATTTGTAAAATCGTAATAATCGGCCTAAACATGTAATATGTGTTTATATTCTGGAAAAATGTTGTTTTTGATGATTTTTAATAATTTAGTATTTTTCTGATATTTTTGATATCGATTATTGAATTATTACCGTTTTTGGACAAAAACGATTAAAAGCCGATTTTTAGTTCTAGTACTTAAACATTTTATTTTAATCTGATTTTTGACGTGGTGAAACTTTCTAGTGAAATAGAGTTTTCTGAATTTTTTCATAATTTTTCGGAATTGTTAAGTGGATGAATTAATTAATCACTTTAAATCATCGTTTATCGTTAAAACCATGTTTGTTGTTTAAATTCTCGATTTCTGGTCTTTGGTTTAAATCTGGAAAAATTATGATTCTGATGATTTCATATTAAAATGTCATTTTATGATTTTTAGTGCCTTAATAAAATGTTAGGATCGATAAGTTTTATTAATGGAATCGTTAATTGTGAAAACGGGTTTTAAAGACGGTTTTGACGGAATTTATTAAATTTGGAATTTTTGGAAATCCGGAAAAATGGTAGATTCTGGAAAATCATGATTTTTAGGTTTAATAATAATTTTTGGATATTAATACTTAAATCGTTTTGTAATTACTATTTTTATTAATCGTTATTGTCGAGATTGGACGATTAACGAGAAAACGCTTTAAAAACCGAGTTTTTAGAATTCTGGAAATTTTCTTTTCTGGACAGAATGTCCATAAATATAATTTAACTATTTTACGTAATTTTTTTACTATTTATTATAGTCTTTAATTAATAAATATTGATTTTCGGACAAATTGTGATTTATCGTTAAAATGCTTCGTCTTACCTAAAAGAATTATTTTTCCAGCAATTTTGAAAGTATTTAAATCTGAAACTTTAAGAGTTAAATCATCCCTTAACATACTCTAAATGTATTTGTTGGTTTAATTAAATAAAGACGTTCAAATATTTAATTTGATGTTTGCCGTAAAATCCTATTTATAATTTTACTTGTGGAAACTAATAATAATTAGGGAATTTTAGCTTTTTAACTTTTGAAAACACCCTAGTTAGTAATATTAAAATGTTTAAGACATTTTTTAATAATTTTATAACACTTATACGATATTTTAATAATTTCATAAAATCAAATGATCTTACTTTAATAATTAATATCGTTAAGGCCGAAAGTATTAGTTTTATAAATCTATATCGTTTGCTAAAAATGTGATATTAGTATGAACTATGGAGTAATATTTTCACTATTTTGATATAATGCTATTTTTAGAAAAAGTTTCTAGAAATAGAAGTTTCCTAAAATAGAAAGTTTCCTCTTTTAGAATATAAGTGTTTACTTCTTTTGTCCTCATATTGTTTATAATGAATACATCTTTTAAATATCGATAATGGTTTGTTTTGGAGTTATGGAATAAGGACAAGTGTGGGTTTAGAGTAATATAGTCTGGGATGTACGTTTTGCCATCAACTATAAAGCTGGTGTGTCTATGTTGAGACACATTAGTCGTTGAATTGAGCATGGTTTGTGTTCAGGAGGGTGTATGCTTACTTTAAACTTAGATATCACATCGTGTAAGTCGCGTCGGGTTGAACTGGGTATGGTTTGTATCCAGGAGGGGTGTGCACTACTTAAGCTAGGACCTCGCTGCACGCAGTCCTGTTATGGTTGAGTTGCCTAGTTAGAGACCAAAGTCTAATTTGTTTTGACTAAGTTCTCGAAACTCGTTTTTAGTATTATCCTAGTGAAAGTCTAGATTCTACATTAATCCTATCCATAACGCCATTTTGATTATTATATTTATTATCGATATAAATTTGTTTGCAGGTTGGCAAATATTTTTATGTTTCTTTGGAAACCCTTTTGATTAATTCGTTTTACGCTAAAGCTTATTTTAATATGTTGTTTTACTGTTTTCCATTTTTACTATTTTTCCTATAGTAGTAATTACTGTTTTAAAATTCTGTTATACGGCTGGGAGAACGTTGACGTTGCTCCCCACTGATTGTGGCTGTTATGTTTTAACATGGCAGGTATACGTGTTTATTTTCCGGTGGGTGTGGGCTAACGAGCAGTCTTGGATCCTGCTGATCTTTTTAATAATCATGTCTTAAGGATTGTTTAACCTCTTTATGGATTGTTTTAAATTTTAGCCATTTTTATGTATGGCGCATGTTTGACTTTACCAATTTAATTTATTAAGACATAGTTCTGTGTGTTTTAATCCCGACTCTATAGTGTTTCCGCCACTGTATTGCGCTAGATTTTTTTAGGGGATTACACCTCTTTTCCTTGGTTTCATTAATTATCGTTCCAAAGTTCTTACTCTTGAGTGGTCGAGATTAAGAGCTGTAGTGTTAACCTTGGAGAACTACCGACATTGTAGGCCATAATCACCGGAGTCGCGCCGATATAATTTTCAAGTCAGTGACCTACGTACCACGACACTTTTTTTGCCGATTTCTGGCTCAGTTTTCCTGTCAATAGTCGCTGTCCTCGGTTTGTTGCCCTTGGTTTTTTTTGTCCCTTTAATTATTAGTCCCTCTCAGTTTCTTCTGTTCGTTTTATTTCATTACGGGACTAACAATTTGAAAACTATTTAACTTTTGCGATAATGGTTGTTGTGTCACACAAATCCATTTCTAATTTGTCAAAGTTGGGACCACTTGATGGGCTGAATTATAAGAGGTGGTCACAAAAACTGTTAAAGTTTTTTGAGCAATTAGATATCGATTATGTCTTGCTTAGTGATCCACTTAAACTAATTGTTGCGTCTGCTTCTGCCGAGGCCACACCTCTCGCTGCTGATTCTGTTAAGTTAAATGAAGAGTCGGTTAAGAAACATGATAAAGATAACAAAACCGCTAGGTGTCATCTTTTTAATCATATGACTAACACTCTTTTCGACGTATTCATGGTCCATAAATCTTCTAAGAGTATTTGGGAATCCTTAGAGAAAAAATATGGGTCGATGATGCGGGAAAAAAGAAATATGTAATGGGTCAGTGGCTTGGGTTTCACGTGTATGATAAACCCATTATGGAGGAAGTTCATATTTATATATGAGAATCTTTGTTGATGTTGTCAATGAGGGTATGAAGCTTGACGAGGTCTTTTTGGCTAATGTGTTATTAGAAAAAATTTATGTCTCATGCAGGGACTATAAGAACCACTTAAAACACAAGAAAAAAGATTTATCTCATAGGTCACATGAGGACTGAGGAAGCTAGTCGTCTTAAGGATAGGTCTGTCTTAATGTCGTCTGTCTCCACTAAGGCTAATCTTGTTGAAACTGGGAGTCCGTCTCATGGTAATAAGAAGGGTAAATATAAAGTGGGTCAGAGTCATGATCCTTCCAATAGGAAAGGTCAAGGTGCTAAGGGAAAGAATAAGGGGAACTCCACTAAGTTAGTTCCAAAAATCTAGAAGCCGAATATATATGTGTGTGGGCAACCGGGTCACAAAGCATACTAGTACACTGAAAAGAATGGTGGCAGAGTCGTCCAAGCCAACATTGCTGAATCAGATGATATCATTGTTGCGATGGTGGTAAAGGCCAATATTATGGCAAATGCTAGTGACTGGATTCTGGACACTGGAACTTCAAGGCATCTCTGTGCCAACAATAAGTTATTCGCTGAGTTTGAAGATGTAGCTGATGGTGAAAAAGTCTACATGGGTAACTCTTCCTCTGCACTAATCACAGGAAAAGACAAGGTCTTTCTTAAACTAACCTCAGGGGAAACCCTTGCTCTTAATAATGTATTATATGTCCCCACTTTTCATAGAAACCTAGTGTCTGGTGCCTTACTGAACAAAGTTGGTGTGAAACTTGTTTTTGAGGTTAACATGGTCGTAATGTCTCGCAATGGGGACTTTGTGGGCAAGGGTTATCTTAGTGATGGTCTATTTATTTTGAATGTAACTCTTCTGCTATTATTAATAAAAAATTTGCTTCTGCGTATATCGTTGAGTCTATTTGCCTGGTGTTTGAAATGCTAGATTTGGTCATGTGAATTATGAATCGGTTAAAAAATTGAATGTAATGTCGCTTATTTCTTCTTTAACCACCGAAGTCCTTTCATAATCTCCTAGTTGTGTAGAAGCTAAGTTTACTTAAAAGCCTAGTAAAGCTGTTAAAACTAAACAAACAAGTCTTCTTAAGTTAATTCACACCGACCTAGTTGACTTCAAGAGTACTATGAGTAGAGGAGGTAAATTTTATTATATCACTTTTATCGACGATTACTCATGGTACACTAAGATGTATTCGCTTAAGAATAAAAGTGAAACTGAAGAAGTGGTTATTAAATACAAAAGCTGAGGTAGAAAATCAACTTGACAGGAAGATTAATAGTCATGTCTGATGAATACAGCTCTAATTATTTAATAGATTTTGTGAGAAAAATAGATTATTACATGAGTCCAGTCCACCTTACCAACCTCAATCAAATGGAGTAGCTGAACGTAAAAATAGAACTCTAAAAGAAATGATGAAAGTTATGCCTCTAAGTTTTGGCTTTTTGACGATATGTGGTGGGAAGCAGTGCTTTCAGCTTGTCACATTCTTAATAGGGTGTAATCCCCTAGAAATTCTAATGCAATACAGTGGCAAAAACACTGTAGATTTTGGATTTAAACACACTGACAAATTATATCTTACTAAAAGAAATGGTTAGGTAATAATACAAATGTCACTTTTTACAAAAGGTCTAAGAAGAAAATTCTTCAAACGAGTTTATACAAACCATAAGTAAACATGAATGAAGAAAGGGTAGGATCCACGCTACTCGCTAGCTCACACCCAAAACCCAGCAGCAAATACCTATCATGTTATAAACATAACAGCCACATCAATGAGGAGTAACTCGGACGTTCTCCCAGCCATATTGTATTATATGGAAAATAATAGTATTAATATATCAAAATATATTAAAATGGATAACATTAAAAAGATACTCGTATGATGAAAATAAGTTTTCGGAGAAACTTAAAGCATTTGCCAACCTGCAAGTCAAAATCAATCGATAATAATAATATTCAAAAATGGCATTATGGAAAGCATTAGTGTCGAAGACTAGACTTCCACTAGAAGAATACTACAAACTAGCTTCGAGAACTTTGTTCAAACAATTCAAACTTTGATATCTAATCTAGGCAACTCAACCATAATAGGACGGCGATTTATAAATGTGAGGTTCTAGCTTTAACTAAATATACACACCTCTCCTGGAACACCAAATGTGCCAAGTTCAACCCGATGGCGTCTTAAAATGCGAGGTACGAGTTTAAGTAAATATGTACACACTCCTGAACACCAGGTTTGTCTAGTTCAACAACCAATGCATCTGAAATGGATACACCAGCCTTAAAGTTGATGCCAAAAACGTAGACCCCAGAATATATTACTCTAACCTCAAACTTATCCCTATTCCATAGCTCCAAAACCAAGCTATTATCGATATTTAAATGAGATAATCATTGTAAATAATATAAAATAAAAGAAAGAAACAGTTTACAGCAAAAAGAAACTTTCTATAAATAGAAAGTTACTAATTTTAGAAACTTACTTAAAATAGAAATATTCTTATATAAAATACGTAACTTGTTAAAATAAGTTAAATGGATAAAAAATATCATTTCTAACAAAATTAACATTTTATTAATATTGTCGTTATCAAGACTTAAAATATTTCTAAATTCATTATTCGGAGTATAAATAAAATTTAATAAGTCAATATATAGTCTTTTATAAATATTTAGGAAAATCGCGTTAAAACGATAAGTTTTAGAAAAAGAAATGTTTTAAGAAAACAATGTCAAAATCCAATGAGTCGACAAATTTTATAAATGTATGAGATTTTACAAAGCTTTCAAATTATTTTTAACAAATAGATTTTATTAATAAACAATACAGATTTTATTAAAAATAATCATTCGTAGACAAATGAGAATTTATTAACGAAAATAGTCTCAACTAAATATGTACTTAAAACAAAATCAACTATTTTCTCATTTATTAATATAAGTCATAGAACAAAATTAATTTAATGAACAAGTCCTCAAATCTTGATTATTGTATTAAAATACGATTTTAAGTTAAAATAGTAAGTTAACGAAATATGACAAAATTATGAAATCGCTATTATTTAGTTCTAGTGTCACGATAACCAACAAAATATATAAAGATCATTAATAATAAAATTACTAACGGTTTATAAAACGATAACGATTACTTGTAAAATATTTATAAAGAACACGATTTAAAAAAAAATATTTTTTGCAAATAATAAATAGCTAAAAGGTAGAAAATCGAAGGTAAAGTATCTGCTACATACTACTACTCACGATATAATACCGAGGAACGTCCTCAAAATACCTTTGGCGCAAAAATCATCAATGCACCCCTTCAACCCACTTGTCCAAGCTCCAATCACTCTGATACTTGTTTTATAACCACTTCGAGGCCTTGACAAAACGGAAACAAACGAGATTGGGACGATGAGAAAAGGGAACAAATTAAAGAGTCAGAATGACAAAGAACTTGAAACTAACAACGGATAACTGACTTCGTTCTACTCTATGAGACAAGGGTAGACGGTTACCTTCTGCGAAACCTACGGTCATATGAGTCGTAGCAATCAGATGAGGATAACAATTGATTCGCAAACGCTACACAATGACAGCAACAACGAACATTAACGAGATGACATCGGTAACACAACTCAATGTACATCAGCAACGTCACGAACACTAACGCCAATACAACAACAGTAATGCTACAGTTTGAAGCACAACAACACAGAAAAGCAGCAGCAACAAAGAAAATAACCGGGAACGGGGAAGAAAAGACGAGCAGAATAGTAGCAAGTCCTGAACAGTAGCATGTGCGAACAAAAGTACATCAGCATGTGAACCGAAACAAGCAGTACAATAAAAGAACAAAAGAAGAAGAAGGAGAAGAAGAAAATAAGTAGACAACAGTAGTAGTCAGACATCAGTGACAACATAAATGATAGAAAGAAAAAGAAGAACAAAGAGCAGTACCAACGAAATACGATTAAGAACGAGACGGTATTACCCACAAATCTGACGCACATAATGAAAAGAGGAACGAAAGAAGGGACGAAGGGATAGGCAGAAGAAAATGGGACAACAACGACAACCACAATGTGATGTACAACAACAGCCAATTGTAGCGATGAAAACAACAGCAACAGACGATAAAGAGAAAGAAATACCTTTGTCGTCTTCAGGAAACGGCAGAAAGAATGATACAGTACAAATAAATACACAAGTAGTTGTAAAGTATAGTTGTAAAGTGACAGCTCAGCAAAGTTGTTACATTGTTAGCTATAAATAGAAGAATACGTGGCTGTAATCAAACCATTCAATTCAATAACAAACAAACTCATTCTTGCTCCATCTTCCTATCCCTAAATTCTGTTACAAGCTAGTGCGAAGTAGTTAACTCGAGCACCTCCTTCTCCGCCATTGTCGAGGAGCTCCTGCGAACTGCATCATTGGTATCAGAGCTACATCCTGGCGCCTAAACATCTCACTGTTAAGCAACTACAATCAATCATGGAGAACCGAATCGCAACTGTAGAACAAAGGCTAGAGCAGCAATCAGCTTCGATCACTGAGAATTCACAGTTGCTCACAGAGATCCTCAGGATGCTCAAGGACAGGGATGGAGACGGACGTCCTGAACCACCGGAACCTCCGAATTCAGGTAATAAGCATCCGGTTTCCTTCAATCCTAAGGTTGAATTTCCGATATTCGATGGTAGAAGTCCGCGATTATGGATGAAAAAGTGTGTTAAATACTTTAATCTGTGTAAAATTGATGCAAATCAAAGAGTCGATTTGGCAAGCATGTACATGACCGGTCGAGCGGAGGCGTGGTTCAACAGTTATATAGCTGTACGAACAGTAGTAGATTGGGATGAATTCATTATCGATTTGTGTGCTAGGTTTAAGGAGGAAATTGGAGGTAATGTGGTAGAGGAATTCAATAAACTGAGTCAAACTGGATCAATTGAGGATTATTTGGATGCTTTTGAAAATTTACGTGCCTTAATGTTGCAGAGAAATGCGCTTTTACCTGATCAATACTTTCTTGATAGTTTTGTGGGAGGGTTAAAGCCTGTACTAAAACCTTTTGTAAGGGCATTCAAACCTCAAAGTCTAGCGGACGCAGTAGAGTACGCTAGATTACAGGAGGAGGTTGTTGCAGCTTCTTCTCGATTTCAGACCAAACCTGTTGTGAACAATGCTAGGTTCCTGAACATTCCGCCTAAACCAGTGGCGAGGGGGTTACTGCCCACGCCCAATACACCAGTAGTTACTGCTATGCCTACGGCAAGGCCTACTAGATTCTTGAGTGCTACTGAGAGGGCGGAAAAGCAGAAAAAAGGTGAGTGTTACTTCTGCAATGAACCGTATGATAGGAATCACAAATGCAAATATAAACAATCTCAGTTGTTTGCGGTGGAGATTCCTAGTTGGGAGGATGAGTGTGGTGAAGTAGTGGAAGATCTGGAGGAGGATGAAGAGGAGGGGTGTGACCTATCCTCCCCTTCCGAACCCTGCATTTCTGTTAATGCACTCTCGGGGAGTCAGGGATTTCAGGCTATGAGGGTAACAGGGTACCATGGAAAAAAACCTCTCCATATCTTAATCGATTCTGGAAGTACTCACAACTTCTTGGATCAGAATGTTGCCGCTAGATTGGGATGTAATCTCGATCCTATTCCGCCTCAAGCAGTGACAGTAGCGGATGGGAATCATCTCCCATGTCAATTAGCCTCTAAGAAATTCCAATGGAAGTTGCTTAACAGCCATTTTCAAACAGATGTTCTCATTATTCCTCTAGGGGGTTGTGACATGGTGTTGGGGGTACAATGGTTGAGCACATTGGGCACTATTAAATGGGATTTCCAGCAACTAAGAATGGAGTTCCAAGTGGCAGGAAGGAAATTGGTTCTACGGGGTATGAAGCAGCAGAAAGTACAAACCATGGCTCATGCTCCATCTCTCAAATTAATTACCAATGCAGCCCACTTGTGTTACTTGCAGCTTACTGACTTGAGCGAGGAAACATTTGTTGTCCCAGGGTGTAAAGCAGCCCAGGTGAATCCGTTACTCGGTCATCAGCCAGCGTTACAGCAATTGTTGGATCAGTTCAGTTCTTTGTTTGCTGAACCTACTGAACTGCCTCCAGCTCGTGGTGTTTTTGACCACAGGATTCCTTTGTTGGAGGGAACGCAAGCTATCAACATCCGTCCGTATCGTTATCCACTCAAGAGGCGTGATATTATTGAGCAACTCGTGCAAGAAATGTTGGACCGGGGCATTATTCAATCAAGTTCTAGTCCCTTTGCTTCACCTGTGGTGCTTGTAGGCAAGAAGGATGGGTCATGGCGATTGTGTGTTGACTATAGAGGCTTAAATAAATGCACCATTAAGGATAAATTTCCTATTCCGGTGGTGGATGAACTCATTGATGAGTTAGCAGGTGCTACTGTCTTTTCCAAACTGGATCTCAGGGCAGGATATCACCAATTGCGTGTCCATGACAAAGATGTGTTCAAAACAGCTTTTAAAACCCATAGTGGCCATTATGAGTTCTTAGTGATGCCGTTTGGGCTAACAAATGCACCAGCCTCGTTCCAAAATTGGATGAATGAGGTGTTTAGACCTTTGTTGCGAAAATGTGTTTTAGTCTTCTTTGATGATATCCTTGTGTATAGCCCAACTTTGGCAGCCCACTTGGAACATTTGGAAGCTGTCTTTGTATTGATGAAGGAACATCTTCTCTATGCTAAAGCCAGCAAATGTGCTTTTGCCATCGATAGAGTGGAATATCTGGGGCACTTCATCTCAGGGCAAGGGTTAGAAACCGACCCTGATAAGATCAGTGCAGTTGCTAACTGGCCATGCCCTAAAAATGTAAAAGAGTTAAGGAGTTTTCTGGGCTTGGCGGGATATTACCGGAAGTTTGTGAAGAGCTATGCTGTTATTAGTCAGCCCCTCACACAATTATTAAAGAAGGGTGAGTTTGGTTGGTCTCTACAAGCGGCAAGAGCTTTTGAAACATTGAAGAATGCTCTGTGTACGGCTCCTGTTTTGGCTGTGCCGGACTTTAGCAAGCAGTTCGTAGTGGAAACTGATGCTTCCAATGATGGTATTGGGGCAGTGTTAATGCAAGACGGTCACCCATTGGCCTTCATTAGCAAGACTTTGGGGCCTAAGTGGAAAAAACTCTCGGTCTACGAGAAGGAGCTTTTGGCTATAGTCTTTGCTGTGCAGAAGTGGGAGCAGTATCTTAGTGGTCAATCGTTCTTGGTGAAAACGGACCAGAAAAGTCTTAAGTGGCTTTTACAGCAGAAAATATCTACGCCATTCCAACAATTTTGGCTTTCAAAATTAATGGGTTTTGACTACGAGATACAGTATAGATCAGGGAAGGAGAACACTGCGGCTGATGCATTATCAAGGTTGGAGGGTAGTTCTCTCTTATGCTTATCCCTCTCTACAGTTCAATCTGACTTGGAGGAGGTCATCAAGGCCAGTTACCAATTGGATCCTCACCTAGCTGCCCTCTTGCTTCAATTAAATCAACAAGCGGAAATTGGGCATTACAGGTTGCGCCATGGGTTGATCAGAAAAAAAGGGCGGATCGTGGTAGGACCTGATGATACACTTAGAAATCAGATCTTAGAATGGATGCATAGTTCTGCTGAAGCGGGACACTCGGGAAGGGATGCAACCACAAGGCGAGTTAGATCATTATTTACTTGGAAGGGCCTTAACAAGCATGTCAGTCATTTCATTCGACATTGTGCTAATTGCCAGGCCAACAAATACGATAACGCGGCGTATCCGGGCAAATTGCAGCCCTTGGCAATTCCGGAGGAAGTATGGATGGATATTTCGATGGACTTTATTACTGGGTTACCTAAATCTCAGGGTAAGGAAGTCATTTTTGTGGTTGTGGATAGATTGAGCAAGTATGCCCATTTCGTGGGTCTGTCTCATCCCTTCTCGGCAGTAGAAGTAGCACAAGCATATCTCGATAATGTCTTTAAGCTTCACGGGTGGCCAAGGAGCATAGTGAGTGATAGGGATGCAATATTCCTCAGTCAGTTTTGGCAGGCGCTATTTACAATACAAGGGACTGAGATGAGGCTGTCATCTGCATACCATCCTCAGTCGGACGGTCAGACTGAAGTCGTGAATCGATGTATTGAGGCATATTTACGATGTATGTGTAGCCTGAAACCCAAGGAATGGTCCATGTGGCTGCCCTTGGCGGAGTGGTGGTATAATACTACTTTTCATTCGGCTACACGCTTGACGCCTTATGAGGCTGTATATAATCAACCACCGCCCCTTCATCTTCCTTACTTACCTGGTGAAACGTCTGTGGAAGGGGTTGATAGAACGATGCAGAGACGAGAGGCTATGATTGCTGTACTGAAACAACAGTTACAAAGGGCGCAACATCGGATGAAGTTGCAGGCTGATTCACACAGGTCAGAGCGGTCCTTTGCAGTGGGTGAGTGGGCTTGGCTCAAGTTGCAGCCGTACAGGCAAGAGAGCGTGCAGATTAGAGGAAATCAGAAGCTCTCGTCTAAGTTCTTTGGTCCTTTCCAAGTAATTGACATTGTGGGTAAAGTGGCGTACAAATTGGCATTACCAGATTCGGCCAAAATTCATAATGTATTTCACGTGTCGCAGCTGAAAGTATTCAAAGGCGTGCTACCTGACCAAGTTCACATTCCGCAGTGGATGCGAGGGAGACAAGATGATGCAAGTTTGAAACCTGAGGCTGTCATTGATCGTAGGACTGTTAAGCGCCAAAACAGGGCTACTGTCCAATTTCTGGTTCAGTGGGAAGGCTTTGCTGAAAGTGAGGCTACTTGGGAGTTTGCTGATATCATGGAGGAGAGGTACCCTGAGTTCTATGCTCAGTTCGTGTCGACTTGAGGTCAAGTCTTTTATAAGAGGAAGGGTATGATACAGTACAAATAAATACACAAGTAGTTGTAAAGTATAGTTGTAAAGTGACAGCTCAGCAAAGTTGTTACATTGTTAGCTATAAATAGAAGAATACGTGGCTGTAATCAAACCATTCAATTCAATAACAAACAAACTCATTCTTGCTCCATCTTCCTATCCCTAAATTCTGTTACAAGCTAGTGCGAAGTAGTTAACTCGAGCACCTCCTTCTCCGCCATTGTCGAGGAGCTCCTGCGAACTGCATCAAAGAATCAGAGAGAACAAGTAAGAAACAGCGAAAAGGGGGAAAGAATTGGGTTTATCAACGAAATCAGCAGCACAGGAGGGTCGAACTGATGGTGATAAACAAGGCAGGCGAGATGGTGGTGAAGGGGACAATTGCTAGGAGGGAGATGAAAGAGAAGCACAAAAATGGTGAGTGCTGGATGGCTGGAGTTGATTGAAGATGACAATGATGGAAAAGCACGAAGAACGAAGAGTTCAAATAGAGGGGATGCAGGGGAGAGCAGCTGATAAAACAGGAATAGGGTAGGGGAAGTTTTAGGTTAAAAATGAACCGGTCGAAAATAATACGATAAGACGGGTCAAGTAAAAGTGTTACGATATAAATGGTCATTGAGTCAAAAGTTGGCCCAAGTAAGAAATCAGGTTAAAATTGAGATAAGAAAAATTATAATTAATTGAGTCGAATAACAAAAAGGAGTAATTAAAATATTTCTCGAGCTGAAATGAATATTCAAAACGAGAATGAAGTCAACGAAAATAATTAATTCGTCCCAGAGAATGAATAAATCATATCTCAAGAGTAAAATAAACGTTTTGAGTTTTAAAATAATGTTTCTTGATTTATAAATATTTTTTGACGAGAATGAATTAAAGTGGTTTCTTGAGGAAAATAATAAATGTTTTGGTGGAGCTTAATAAAATGAGATTCGAGTTGATAATAGAAATTCGAGCTTAAATCGAAAGAGTTTAAATTCAGATCATCGAGATAGAAGTTCAACAAGAATTACACAAATAAATAAATCGGAACATAAATAAAAATATATTTTAAATATAAGAAAACTTTTAGAAGGAGATAGAATTTTAAGAGTTCGAAACGATAGAAAAAAATAAATTCGTTTTATAATAATTTTAAGATTTACGAGTTAAATCGTAAACATGATAACATATGAATAAAATTTTATTTATAAAAATCAGGGGTGTTACACAGAGTACCCCATAAGAAATTAGATAAGACACCCTACGAATTTTGGAAGGGTTATGCCCCTAACTCAAGCTTTCTTAAAATGTGAGAGTGTTCTTCTAAAGTAGGCTTACCTAGTTTTAAGAGTCCTATTGTAGGACCTAAGACTTATTACTGCATTTTCATTGGTTATGCTCAAAATAGTGCTGCTTATAGATTCATGTCATTACATGACCATTCTATTTCTGAGCCGAGAGACGCCGAGTTGTTTGAACATGTTTTTCCTTTAAAGAATGAAAGATGTTGTTTCACCTTATGATTTGTCTTACTTTCCTGTCAGTCCTATTGATAGTTCTATGCATGCTAGTAGTAGTATCGTTGATGATCATGCTACTAAACCTAGTAGGAGTAAGAGGGCTAGAATTGAAGAGAACTTTGGTAATGATTTTGTCATGACTTTCTTAACTGAAAATGCTTGTGGTGATTGTGCTTGTTATGAATTCATTTTTGCTTATATAATAGAAGATGACCCAAAAATTTATGATGAAGCTATAAGATCCATATACGCTATTTTTTGTGAAGAGGCTATTAAAATAGAGATAGATTCTATTGCTTTTAATCAGGTCTGGGAGTTGGCAGATTTACCTAAAGGTTGTAAACCCATTAGTAGTAAATGGATTTTTAAAAGGAAAATGAGATGGTACGATAGAAAGATTCAAAGCTAGACTTATGGTTAGAGGATTTACACAAAAGAAGGATATTAACTATTTTGACACTTACTCGCCTGTGACTAAGATTTCCACTATTAGAACTCTTATTGCTTTGGCTGCTATTCATAATCTTGTTGTTCATCAGATGGATGTTAAAACTGCTTTTTTTAATGGTGACCTAAAAGAAGAGATCTATATGTTACAACTGGAAGGGTTTGTGGTAAAGGGCCAAGAAAGTAAGGTGTTTAAACTGAGAAAATCACAATATGCTCTAAAATAAGTACATAGACAGTGGTATGAGAAATTTCACAACACTTTGGTTGAAGATGACTACATAACTAACAACTATGATTCATGTGTGTACTCTAAGATGTTCGGATTAGAGTGTGTGATTATTTGCATGTATATTGATGACATATTAATTCTTGGTAGTAATTTATTTGTTGTAAATAAAACCAAACAATTTTTGTCATCACGATTTGAGATGAAAGACTTAGGAGAAGCTGATGTTATTCTTGGAGTCAAATTGATTAAAAACGCAACTGGAAAATCCTTAAGTCAATCTCATTATATTGAGAAAGTTTTGAAGAAATTTGATAGTTTTGATACTACATTCGCTAGAACTCCTTATGTTGCTAGTATACCTTTGCGTAAGAACTTGGGTGATAGTGTATCCCAAGAAAAGTATGCTAAAATATAGGAAGTATGATGTTTATCATGAACTGTACTCGACCAGACATTGCGTATGTTGTTAGTAGGCTAAGTCGGTATACGCATAACCCCGACAGGTAACATTGGAATGCACTTCGACGTTTACTAAGATACTTGAAAGGGGCAGTTAATTCATGTCTGCATTTCAGCAAATATCCTACTTTGTTAGAAGGATTTAGTGATGCAAACTGGATTGCAGGTAATGATGAAACAAGTTCCACAAGTGGTTATGTGTTCACATTAGGTGGAGGAACTGTATCGTGGAAGTCTGCAAAACAGACTTGTATAGCAACTTCCACCATGGAGTCCGAGTTTATTGCTCTTGAGCTGGCAAGTCAAGAAGCAGATTGGTTGAGAAACTTACCAGCTGACGTGCCTGTGTGTGTGTGTGAGAGAGAGAGAGGGGGAGGACAAGTTGCACCAATCTCCCTGCCTTGTGATTGTCAAGCAGCTATCAGTATTGCTAAGACTGATGTCTACAATGGTAAGAAAATACATATTTGAATCAAGCATGCTGTGGTGAAACAACTTTTGAAAAATGGAGTGATTGCTTTGGACAATGTGAAGTCTGAACGTAATCTTGTAGATCCTTTCACAAAAGGATTAATGAAGAGAGTAGTCCTCGAATCGTCGAGGGGAATGAGGCTGAGGTCCTTAAGTCAAGATTAGAGTATTAATCTTGATGGACTATAGAGCTTATATTCCTATGGCGATACATAATCCATAGCCAGTTTTGGTGGTGCTTTGAGACGCACTTGATGTATTGTGTGAATAAATAAAGGATGGACCTATGTCCTTAATGGCTTGTACAAGATGTGCTATTGAGAAGCACTAAGCCTCCCACGTGTGTGTGATGGTTTAGCCGCCACCTAGGTGAGAGTATAAAACTTCTTACTAAAGCACTCACTAGAACCAGAGTAAAACACATGGCTTTAAAAGCGTTGCACTTTAAAATTCTGGAACGATCATTATTTGAAGGTATGATATGTGTTGTGAGGGTCTCCACCAAAGCTCACTAAGGAATTCAAATCAAGAGATATTCACTTGGTATAATTAAGTTGTTGCCTCATCTCACTAATACGTCAATTCAAGTCTCTCACACATGGCTTTAAAAGCATTGATCGTTTAAATATCTTGTCCTTCCTTACCCAGGATCTCTCTCTCTCTCTCTCTCCCTCCCTCTCCCTCCCTCTTCCCCCCCCTCTCTCTCTTTCCATCCTTTGTCTGCCATCAGTGGGGGATTGTTGGCGTGATAGCAAGACAAAGTGGCAAGACAATTTGCTTCCTTTGTTTACTTCACATCCCACATTGGTAGGTTTGAAGGGTTATGTCCTCCTTATAATACTCCCGTGTTTTGTGGCAATTAGTTGTGTGACTAATGTGCCTTTTATGGAGAGTGGTGTGGTTGGGCCTATTCCAACATACACGCACGCGCGCGCGCCTAGCTCGGCTCGGGCTCGAGCTCAGGTTTGGGTAGAGTGCCTGCGGTGCAGGTTGTGCCCGACTTTTATCTTTTTAGGCCTATGTGTACCTGGTCTGTGCCCGACTTTTATCTTTTTGGGCCTTTGTGTACCTGGTCTGTCTAGATTCATTGGGCTGGAGTGTCCAGGTTCTGTAATTAATTGGATTGATCTAGTCAATAAGATTGCTACCGTATTCAAAGGGAGCGTCATTACGGTCTTAAATACGGTGATTGTGGATGGACTTTAATTACAGACGTTTTTTGTGCTGCTGCAGCCCCCCTTCCCTATAAATACAGACCAATTCTTCTCATTACAGACACACAACAACACACTTCTACCTCTCTTCTTCTGTTTATTATTCGTTCCTCTTTTCCTGGATTTCGTTAATTATTGTTCTAAAGTTCTTACTCTTGTATGGCCGAGATTAAGAGTTGTAGTGTTAACCTTGAGGAACTACCGACATTGTAGACGATAACCACCGAAGTTGCGCCGATATAGTTTTCAAGTCAGTGGCCTACATACCATGACACTGGTGTCCCGATTTTTGTCCCGAATTCTGTCTCGGTTTTCCTGTCCGTAGTCGTTGCCTTCGGTTTGTTGCTCCTGTTTTTCTGTCCCGTTTATTATTAGTCCCTCTTGGTTTCTTCTGTTCGTTATTGTTCCATTACGCAACTAACAATTTCAGCGTCAAATAGTTTCTTCAATGCTATGGATCCATCAGCTAAAGCAATCACATGAATGACAGTAAGGAAAACCTGAGTATTGAATTAGATAATCATGAAATGAGGCAATAATTTATTACCTAAGAGAGTATGAATCAATAATAAATGTAAATCAAAATTAGAAATTGAAATATACTCCGTACTTCGTATAATGTATCAAAAAAATGCAATAGAAATAAAAATATACTCCCTCCTAGTTTCTATTATCTTCCCTCTTTTTTTTGGCACAAAGATTAAGAAGAGAATAAAGAATTGATTTAGTAAGAAAATGTGGGGTATAAAGTAGAAATATGGTGGGGTTTGTGAGTAAAGGAAAGAATAAAGAATTAAAGGAAGAATAAAGAAATGATTAAAGTAGAACCCAAAATGGAAAGAGGGAAGATGAGTGAGCTAGTGCCAATAAGGAAATAGAGAAGATCATAAAAACTAGGAGGGAGGGAGTATATATATATATATATATATATATATATATATATATATATATATATATATATATATATATATATATATATATATATATATATATATATATATATATATATGTATATATATATGTATGTATGTATAACACGACTTTCCTTTTTCTCTCCTTCCGAAATGTTTGCAGAAGTTTTTGCCAACTGTACGTCTTGGTAATATCGAACCGTCCAGGTCTCCTCGGCCAAAGCGGTTGAGGACTGCCCCATTGTTACCTTCACTAATCCAGAAATTACCTTCACTGCCAAAGCGGTCGATCGATTAGATTGATGATCCTCCATCGTTACCTTTAGTAATCTTGAAATTAACACGCTAATCAAATCAATCATTATCAATAAACCTAAATAAACCTAAAAAAAATGAAAATTTGAGCAATCTAATTATACTGATGAATAACGAAAATCAATTAGAACTACAAAAACGAGAAGATTGATATAAAAAACCACAATTTGATTATTTTTTTGGGTGCTAATATAAAAATTTGATGGAGGAGAGGAAGTTTTTTTTTTGTTTTTTTTTGTGCTCTCGAGGAGAGAAAGTGAATTAATGTTAGTGTTGATGTTGAATGAATTAATATCTGGTTGGGGAGGGGAGTTAGAGGAGGCAGTTATTAAAGAGTGTGGATTAGGTAGTTGGGGGAGACGGTTTGGGGGGAGAATAGAGAAGGGAGTTGTATGTGGCCTGGTGGAATACAAAATCATGGCTTGGCAATTATTCTAACAGTTGTATATGGTGGAATACAATATCATGTCATGTCAGTGCCACCTCATTGTCATGTAGAATGCTGATGTGGATGCTGAGGTGGGTGATTCCAAGACCTCAAAAAGTTTCAGCATTAATATATAAAAGATAATCATCGAATTAAAATAGTTTTAACTACAAAGTACTCCCCACGTTCATATCCAAAAGGTACGTTTCACTTTTGCACAAGGATTAAGAAAAACATAAAATACTACATGTACACACCCGCATTTTGCCTGCTAGTGTCTATAGCAGCTTCCGACAAAACACCCGATGATGATCGGACGTAAATGTGCTTTAACGCGCTCGGATATGGGCTCAAAATCGTTAGTATTTGGCTTGGGCTTTTTACGGAGCACAAATCTCGCAAGACCGACCTCAAATTCAGGCCCGGTGGGTCGTTTCGAATCAAATAAGACCAATTTGGGTCAAAACCGACACCGGAAATAAAACCGTCTTTTAGCGACCGAGTCAAAACCCGATCAAAGGCGAATCTGACACAAAAAACAGCCACATACATTTCTAGAAAGAAACCCTAACCACCAAATCTCTTCAAAAAGGGATAGAGTTCTTTCCCTAAATATCTCCCTCCGTTCAGACCCACTCGATCGAGTGAATCAGACCCACTCGGTCGAGTAGGCTTGCGAACCGGGCGAACCGGCGTTAGACCGGGCACTCGATCGAGTGCATCCACACCACTCGATCGAGTGGTCTCTTTTTACCCTAAACCGGAGTACTTTCTTAAAAATACCCCATCACAACTTCACAACTTTTTTTTACAACCTTTCAATCACCTTCAACCTTTCACATCTCCATACATACTTAGGCTTCCTTAGAGTTATCATACACTCTAGTATACAAGCCACCCCGAGAGCAAAACTCGTCAAATCCCTTCCCTAATCATACACCATAACTCTCCTATATACATCTCGACGCTCCCGTGCCTAAGGCACTACTATACGAGCCGATCTCCGAGACAAAGCATGTAGGTTTAGGGTGTAAAATTCAATCCCGAAACTTCTCTTTTCTCTCTTCTCTTCTTCATTTTTTTATGTATTTTTTTTACTTTTTTCTTTTCTTTTGTTAGCAGTATTATTTATTTATCGTTGTTATTAAATACAACCGCACATACATAAATTTATAAAACAATTTTGAATCGAATATGTTTAAAAACGAATCCCCTTAAAGATCCTTCTAATCCCTTTACAAGTTGTAATAGTGGTGGCGCCCTTTCGAGGAGCGCCGCCCTAAACACTCAAGGGCGTGATGCGATCGCGGATATTCGTCATTAAATATATTTAATTCCTTTTTTCGAGTTAGTACGGAACCCGATGAGGCGAAATCGAACATCACATACATAATCCGTAAGGATTATTATCGATGTCGTAGCGCGGAGGGAATTATTTCGTCCTAATTCAATTAAAAACAAAATCAAAGCAATTTATAACACTTTTTGCTAAATTCCCGATATCGATCTCGTAATAATAAATACATATTGCGAGTATCAAAAATTGAACCGAGTATAAATTATACCGTATTTTTACGCGGTTTGGTTAATTATCAATTTAAAATTAAGAGCAATTCTGAAATCGACGCCTTTTCGAAACGGACAACAGTTCGTACAGGGGACACTCGATCGAGTGCCATAGCCCACTCGATCGAATGGCACCCCAAAAAGCAGGCAGAAGGTTCGTAGCAGGGCCACTCGACCGAGTCCCACCCATGACTCGATCGAGTGGTCCCCTTTACGCTCAAACGAGGGCTTCGTATATCATGTTTAGCATCGTCAAATATTTTTATGACCTCGGTCACCACTTACCACGTGTAAAGACTATCACGTGCCAAAATTTTCAAAACCATGCATTGCATTATCCGTTATAATCCGTTATTATCATCGTTACTATTTCAATTATTTTAATTTTCACGTTTGTTGTATTGTAATTCCGGGTAGTATTCCGCCCGTGTATTTCTAATCTACTTTCGCGCCTTTATTTTCATTGTTTGTTTGATTTTACTTAAACGAACCCCGCATGCTAAAATAACTTCGACGTAAGTTTAGTCCATTAAACGACGTAGTTGAACATAACTAACATGTTTAGTCAAAAACGCTGTTTGCATAACATTCAACCGAATGACTAGCGCGCGTATTTTAAAATCGAACGATATCTTAGTAGAGGCCGCTAAATTGTGGGCGGGGTTGGGTGTCCTTTGTGGGCTTCCCAACACGTACCCTCACCCCTTACTCGGAACCTCAGTTTCCGGATGTCCAAAACCGTTGGCGCACGAGAGTCATTCGATATACGATACTCGATAATGTCGGCATCGGTATCGTAATGCAAATGGACTAACCCCACAAGCTCTAGTATCGAAGTGGGCCGTACTTTGTGCACAGTCCACCCAAAATATAGAGTGGGTTCGAATGGGCCCGAATTCCAACAATGTTCGGTGGCGACTCCTAATTCGATTTAAATTTCAACCTGTGGAGATGACATAGGTCCACCCCCGACGCGGCCACGCGCGAGTTTGGAGAAGCGAATGAATCTCCATATGAGATGGGTCGAATTGAAATTTAAATCGAAGTAGAGTCGCCACCGAACTTTGTGGGAGTTCGGGCCCGTTCGAACCCACTCTATATCTTAGTGGGCCGTGTACAAAATACGGCCCATTCGGATGTCAGAGTTTATTGGGTTCGTCCCTTTGCATTTGATACCGATACCAACATTATCGGATACCGTGTATTGAATGACTCTCGTGCGCCAACGGTTTCGGGCATCCGGAAACCGAGGTTCTGAGTAAGGGGTGAGGGTACGTGTTGGGAAGTTCACAAAGAACACCCAACCCCGCACGCACATTAGCGGCCTCTACTAAGATATCGAATGACGTTTTAATACGCGTGTTAGTAGAACGATGAAAATGTTATGGAAACAATATTTTGCCTAAACATGTGAATAATTGAATGGGTTGCTAGGTCGATTTAAAGCATCTAAATTTAACGTCAAAGTTGTATTTAGCAAGCAAGATTTATTTTAGTACAATAAAATAAATAACGAAAAATAAAATCGACAAAGATGGAAACAAACATGTTAGTAACGGTATAACGATAATAACGGTTTGCGAAAATATAGAATGCTATAGGATAATGTAAACATTATGCATAATTTTGGAAAATCAATAATTTTGCTAAGTCGTGTAAAAATATGGTATGATTTATACTCGACTACAAAATTTCGAGGATCGTCGTATTCGATATTTGATTATGGAATCCATATCAAATATTAGGAGCGAGTTTAGAAAAGATGTTATAAGTCGTTTTAAAATTGAACTAAAAAAGATCCTTTTGTGTCGCAATTTCCAGACAATCGCGCGACTTGTATGAACTTCGCGCGACTTGCACAGGCGTGCGGCTCGCATGAGATCCGCGCGACTCGCATGGCGGGCTGTTTTGCCTTTTTTGATTAATTCTGTTAGATTTGATATTCGACTACGGAGTCAGTATCGCATCCTTGGAATGATGATTTTTATTGAATCGGGCAGAAATATTGTACGATTTATGTTCGATTCGGATTTGGATACTCGTCGTATCCGATATTCGATTATTGAATTGATATCGGATGTTTAAAGCGCAATCTAGAAAATATATTTGTAAGTCGTTTTAAATCAACTAAAACGAAATAAATTGTCTCCGCGTTTTATAGTGTCGGAATTAATTCTTGCGAATTATGATCACTATTTTTGGCATCAACGAATTCGTATTAGTTAATAATTGACCAAATCGTTTAGATTCAACGTCCAACTATTGAGTTGGTATCGAACCTAAATAGATTGACGCTTCACGATTACTTTAATTAAAACGGACTCGATTTGATTCCCTCGGCTTCCTGACATCGTAATAAATCCTTACGGATTGTGTGATGTCGGATCCGCGTCAACGGGTTTCGACCTTAACTAAAAAAAGAATGTCTGATTCAAAAATAATTTTGAAATCGATGAAATATGCGATGAACGACGACACAAACAAAATAAAAAAAAACTATTGTTTACGTTGACTTGCTTCAACAATCAAGTGCTAGGGGTGTCGGGATAAGCGAGATATGAGGAAGACGAGAAAAAGAGAACGGGATTATTGCGCCCTCAACCTACATGTTTCTTGTCTCGGATAGAACTCGCTAGTTGTGGCTTTAGCAAGGGAGTATCGAGGTCAATGTAGGTTAAGTTATGGTGTTTTAGGGTTCTTATATGCTAGGGTTTAAGGTTGAAGATGATGAGTTGTTATGGGCAGAGATTAGGGTTGTAGAGGGTTGATTAGGGTTGAAAAGACGTGTAAAAGTTGTTCTGTATTCATAAAGGTTAGCGTTTCAATTGCATGCAAGGGGGTGTATATATAGACAATTGCTCCCCCTTGTTGTCTAGGGTTTAATGCCCTGATGGACTTGATCCGATGGCCCGCCTGAAAGAGGACCGCGGGTTTGCTCTCGGAAACGGCTTTGACCGGGTTTTGACCCGGTCGCTAAAAGTCGGTTTTATTTCCTGTGTCGGTTTTGACCCAAATTAGTTTTATTTGATTGGAAATGACCCGCTGAGCCTGAATTTGAGGTCAGTTTTGTGAGATTTGTACTCTGTAAAAAGCCCAAGCCGAAAACTAATGATTTCGAGCCCATATCCGAGCGCGTAGAAACACGTTTGCGTCTTATCATCATCGGGTGTTTTTTGGAAACTGCTATAGACACCTGGCGGTCAAAATGTGGGTGTCTAAAGAGCCCCCACTTTGACTGAGGCTTGGACAAGGCGAAAGTCAAAGTAGCTACCAGGCCAATCGAGGATTAAGACCTGGCAGACTTCCGGTCGGGTCGCTTATAGTCCATTGGACTTGCGTGAAGGGCTCGCCAGCCACAAGACAGAAATCATACCTGAGTAGATGATGATAACTTCGTGGGGAACCGAACTTGTCGTATATGTCCTAGGTGCGCCTATATGTGGGCACATCCCGTGCTATTCCGGCGAAAATGCCGCCTAGGGCTTTCTGCTGGGGAGATATATGAGTTGTGCAGGCTTACTTCCGAAGCCTTGAGTCGTACCTATATCAGTTACATAAATTTTTGCATGCAACACGTAGGTAAAAATATGACTCGCGCTGGGGAAAGTGATTTTTGCTTAGTTTTTGAAATCGAAATCCTGAGAGCAACTCACGTGCTAGGTTTTCAAAATGGAAATGGGTAGAAAAGAAATTTACTGTTTAAATAGACTGAAATTTGACCTTGTCGAAAAGGATTTTCTCAAATGGCTAAGTTATGCAAATTTTAAAAGTAGAATTTGAAGAGAGAGGCCTACTGACAGACTCGACTCAGGACGTGACAGGACGAGTTGACAGACACGATTTAGACTCTCTAAAGGTTGGACCGTGACTCGGTAGGAGGGTGGGCCACCTAAGATGACAAGACTCTTAAGTTGCGCTATTCTGTAGCCTAGGCGAGTGACAACACGGTCGAACATCGAAATGGGATAGATATGCTATAGGGGACTTGCGGTAGTCTGTAATGAGACTGTTGTAGTCTAGTGCTCTTCTGTATTTTTGATTTCAGGGTACATTCCCAAAGTGGGTATTGCTTCGAGTCCTGACAGATTCTCGTCTTCGACTGAGCCGAGTACTAGGACACACTATAGAAAGGACGCTAGATTTTGAAAGTATTTGGATTATGTGAGTGGATGGAGATTTTCTGCCTAAGAGAGGCCCCCAGGATGACAAAGCTAGCTGCTGAGAAAATGACAGTGTCGTGATCGGAATGATGGTGCTTTTTGAATGTGTGTCAACGTGGGTGGTTGCGCCTGGCTGCCTACGTATTCACGTGTAGTGAAATCAAACCATGCCGTAGTTCAGTGAATTGAAAGATATATTATGGTGCCTAGTCTAATAGGACTTTGTGTGTAACTAGCCATAGCGATGGTGTAGGCTAGGTGCATTCCAAATGATGTCTTGATCAAAGGGCTAGAATAGTTAGGATGTTGATCCTGTGGCTGTGAGCGTTCTCGAGGGTAGCCCCCAGAGGTAGTGTGAACTATTTGGGCATGTTCTATGCCGACTGCAAGTTGAATTCCCATGTTTGGGGCTGGTAATTGGCTTGGATGTTTTTAGCAATGTGGAGCTAGGTCGTAAGTGGCTTTGATGTTTCGACATATGGAGCTTGATTTTGTGGAGCTAAGGCATCGAGGGTAAGGTATTGTAATGTGGTAGGAAATAGGGAAGTCGAGTAAAAATGACTCGGACTTCGATTGGGGTAGGTTCGATGATGCGGAATCTGCTGATTTCCATGTTTGGCCCTAATGGTTAGGGTATCCTATGGAGCTTGAATCCTCAAAGTTCTGGGCTGTCTCTTAGCCCAGGTCTCGAGAAGGTCTTGAGGGTTGTAATGTGGGAAGGCTAAATGTGGTGTTAGCTGACCAACTTGATTGTTTCTAAGTATTGATAATTGACCGTACTGGCCAAGGGGGTTTTTCACTTGAGTTGACCGCTAACCGTGGTTATGGGTTTTTGAGTTTTTTTGTTGACCTCTTAGCCTTGGTCATGGGATTCTTCATTTGGATTGACCGCTTAACCTCGGTCAAGGGTGCCTATTTTTTTTGATAATGGCCTGCTTTTTTGTTTTGGCCTTTTGCTTTTTTCCTTGGACTTTTGATTTTTTTTGTCCAACTTTTTTTTCTTTTTTTTTTTGTTGGTCAGACTAACACCTAAGGCAGGGATTGGTCAGTCTTATTGGAGGGGTGTTTATTGTGGGAAGTGGGCTTGCCTCCCGTCTTGAACCCAAACTTGGAGACTACCTAGATTTGTCATGGATTCGATACCGCTCTTGCTAAGGGTAGTTATGTGGCTTTCTATGTCAGACATGGAACAAGTAAAAGGAAAACACGGGCTCAGTTTCCTGCAGTCATTATAGATGTGCCTATAACAGTCATGTGCATGTGCTCACAGTGTATGATGGTGTTCATCATGTTCTCAGAAATACATAAGGAAAGTATATATGAGAAATAGAAAAGCTGATTTGATTGAATTTTGCAAAGAGGACAGAATGCAAAAGACTCTGACTCTGATTTGGAAATGAGGATGTAGGGTATCCTAGACTTGGACTCAGACTTAGACTCGAATCAAATCCGGACTCGGATGCTCGGTTGGTTGTTTTTTTGGTAAGGTCTTTGATTGGAGAGAACGACGGGTGCGACGACTCGCCTAAACTCGGATTTGCGCAAGTGCAAGAGAGGGAGTCAAACTAGACACGGTCTGGGGTGACGGGTCGACAAAGACTCTTAGACCAGGATTTTCGAATGTTGACTTAGACGAGGTAACGACCGCGAATTAGACTCGAGCTGCAGAAGGGTGAGTCCGAAAATGGGGCGACCGTGTTTGACTTGTAATCCCCTAGAAATTCTAACGCGATACAGTGGCGGAAACACTGTAGAGTCGGGATTATAACACGCTGTAACTATGTTTTTATAAAAATATAAATGGTAAAGTCAAACATTAGGCCCTAAATAAAATGGCCTAAATTAAATAAATCCACAAAGGGGTTTAACAATCCACAAAACATAATTATTAAAATTAATCGAGCAAGGATCATGTCTGCCCGCTAGCCCACACCTGGAAACATGCATACCTGTCATGTTAAAAACATAACAGCCACAATCAGTGAGGAGCAACGTCAACGTTCTCCCAGCCGTATAACAGGATTTTAAAACAGTAATTACTAATATAGGAAAATAGTCAAAATGGAAAACAGTAAAACAGCATATTAAAATAAGCTTTCAGCGAGAAATGAAATAATTAAATGGGTTTCCGAAGAAACATAAAAGTATTTGCCAACGTGCGAACCAATTCATATCGATAATAATAAAATATTCATAATGGCGTTATGGATAGGATTAATGTAGAATCTAGACTTTCACTAGGACAATACTAAACTAACTTCGAGAACTTAGTCAAAACAAATCAGACTTCGGTCTCTAACTAGGCAACTCAACCATAACAGGACTGCGTGTCGCGAGGTCCTGGTTTAAGTAGTGCACACCCCTCCTGGATACAAACCATATCCAGTTCAACCCGACGCGACTTACACGATGCGATATCTAAGTTTAAGGTAAACATACACTCTCCTGAACACAAACCATGCTCAGTTCAACAACCAATGTGCCCCACAATGACACACCAGCCTTACAGTTGATGGCAAAAACGTACATCCCAGACTATATTACTCTAAATCGACACTTTTCCTTATTCCATAACTCCAAAACAATCCATTATCGATATTTAAAAGATGTATTCAATATAAACAATAGGAGAACAAAAGAAAAAGGAATCACTTTTCAAAAGAGGAAACTTCCTATTTTAGGAAACTTCTATTTTTAGAAACTTTACTAAAAATAGCATCATATCAAAATAGCGAAAATATTAGTTTATACTAACATCACATTTTTAGTAAACGATATAGATTTATAAAACTAGTACTTTCGGCCTTAACGATATTAATTACCAAAGTGAACATTTAATTTTATGAAATTATTAAAATATCGTACAAGTGTATAAAATGATTAAAAATGTCTTAAACATTTTAATAATACTAATCAGGGTGTTTTCAAAATTTACAAAGATAAAATTCCCTAATTATTATTAGTTACGACAATACGATTACAAATAGGATTTTACGGCAAATGTCAAATTAAATCTTTTAACGTCCTTTATTTAATTAAACCATTGAAAATATTTAGAATATGTTAAGGGATGATTTAACTCTTAAAGTTTCAGACTTAAATATTTTCAAAATAGCTGGAAAAATAAATCTTTTAGGTAAGACGAAGCATTTTAACAATAAATCGTAATTTGTCCAAAAATCAATACTTATTAATTAAAGACTTTAATAAATAGTACAAAAATTACATAAAATAGTTAAAAATATATTTATGGACATTCTGCCCAGAAAAGAAAATTTTCCAGAATCCTAAAACACAGTTTTTAAAGCGTTTTCTCGTTAATCGTCTAATCTCGACAATAACGATTAATAAAAATCGTAATTACAAAACGATTTAAGTATTAATATCCAAAAAAATATTATTAAACTTAAAAATCATGATTTTCCATAAAATACTATTTTTTCCAGATTTCCAAAAATTCCAGATTTACTAAATCCCGTTAAAACCGTCTTTTAAACCCGTTTTCACAATTAATGATTCCATTAATAAAACTTATCGTTCCTAACATTTTATTAAGGCACTAAAAATCATAAAAATACATTTTATTATGAAATCATCAGAATCACATTTTTTCCCAGATTTAATCATAGGACCAGAAATTGAGAATTTAAACGACAAACGCGGTTTTAACGATAAACGATGATTTAAAGTGATTAATTAATTCATCCACTTAACAATTCCGAAAAATTATGAAAAAAATTCAGAAAATTCTATTTCATCAGAAAGTTTTACCACGTCAAAAATCAGATTAAAATAAAATGTTTAAGTACAAGAACTAAAAATCGGTTTTTAATCGTTTTTGTCCGATAACGGTAATAATTCAATAATCGATATCAAAAATATCAGAAAAATACTAAATTATTAAAAATCATCAAAAACATCATTTTTACAGAATATAAACATATATTACATGTTTAGGCGAATATTATGATTTTACAAATTAAATGACGATTTAATCGTTAATCTCGTAAAAGCGATAAAAATACCGAAACATGCAAATTTTCAACTTTTAAAATTTTTCCAGATTTTGTGACATACATATATTGTCAAAATGAAACATAAAAATATATACATGCAATTATACAAATAAAATCAAGTAATACCGAGTAACACCGACGTTACCTCTAATCCAAATCTGAATCGATAATATACTCGTCAGACTCGGGATCATCCACAAAACCTACATCACACGAAAATTGTGGTAGAAAAATACCATGAGAAAAACTAAGAAAATCAATGGTAACTAACGATCGAAAACAACATCGTTTATTACCTTAACGAAGGGATCAGAAAGAGGATTATTTGGACGATAAAAAAAAAGATGCGATCGAGGCTCGAATTAAGCAAAAGTCTGCCTAGGAGGGGAGAGGAGTGTCACGGCCAGAAATGAAGAAGGAAAAAGATGTTGTAATATTTTTTTATGAAAAGAATGAATGAAAGAAGAAGGATGGTTTATGCATAAATGAAAGTAATAGGGTGATGAAAACTATGTGAAATGTGTGAGGAAACCAGCCAAAATAATGAAGGCGAGCGAGAGTGAAAAGTTTTGCAATTAGTCACCAAATTCATTCAAGGTAATAAAAATATCTAAGGCTTTAATCACTTTATAAAACCAAATGAAAAAAAATGTGAAGATGTGTGACCATGGGTGTCACGGTCCAAAAAGGGGCCAAAAAGTGCTTCTTTTAAATGTAGGTTGATAAAAATGAGAATCGTATGATTACTAAAAGCATTTCAAAGCAATTCGAGTAAACCTCGCGATAGAAAATAATTATTTACGAAAGTTCGTAATAAAATCATTAATGGCTAAATTTTCGTAAATAAAAATATTTATAAGTTGAAAATATTATATAAATATGTTTAGACATTTGTAGAAAAAGGAATAACTTAAATCCAAGCTTAAAAACGTTAATTCGTAGAGAAATAGAATTCTTCGTGAAAAAATAAATAGTTTACGAAGAAAATCAAATAAATAGATTTAAAAGAATTAAAATCTTTTAAAATAAAAATAAATACCATTAAACTCAAAAAAATTGAAAATAAAGCTTGAAAAAAAATGATGAAACACAAGGCCTAAAAGTGACAGAGTTATGACGAAGCCATAACGGAAAGGGTAAAACTCTAGGAAAAATAGCGGGTGTTACATGACTGCTCGGGTGGAGGACAGCCCCCGAGTGAGACGAAAGACTCTGGTAAGACTCAGATGGTGTGACATCTAAGTGACTCGAAAGCGGGGTACGTGAGACACGTGTAAGACATGACCCTTAGAGTAACCGTGATTGATCGCTTAGGAAGGGTCAATTTGATTTGAACGTCTCAAAAAGGAATACGTACCATTTGAATATGAACGAAGGTAGTAGTATTTACATTTTTTTTATTCGTTAAGCAAACTAATTACTTCAATTCGTATTTATAATCTCTCTATTATAAGCTTACAAGTTATGGCCTTAGTGAAAGAGTTATGTCCACTGTCCTATACGGATTAACCCGCTTAAGTCTATGTATCCGATATGCCTTGCTAGAGGTCGATGTCGGATTGACATGTAAATGAGTTACGTGTTTGGTAGTCTTAAGTGGGCCCAGTGGATCACACACAATGTGTACGGGATATATTAGTATATATCGATATATTAAATATATCGGGTCAGTAGTAATACGGACACAACTGCGTTGTCAGGTTATGGTAATTAGAGTTATACTAATAATCTAATTATGGTAATTAGAGTTATGTAAATAACCTAATTTTACCTTCGCATCTCCTATATAAGGAGGTTCATATGATGAACCAAGATATGAAAAAAAGAGCATTGACTCATAATATATATTCGTCTTATAAAGAGTTATAAAAGAGATATATAGAGAAGTTGTGAGACGGTCTCACGTACCTTTATACTAGCATATACGTCGCAGTTTTGTACCTGTGTGGATACCAAATGAGGCATCACGTTTGGGGTGTTTTATTCTGTCCGTGGAGATTATTTATTCCGTCCGTGGAGAATATATATATTTCTGGGTTTATTATACTTCTTATTAATACGTTGTTCCGCTGCAAATAAGGTATAATTGTTATCCTCTACTTTTGTCTTTTCGGTTAATACTCGTAACAGGTCCTTGGATTTAAGGGTTGTAACTCTACAGTGGTATCAGAGCCTCTGTTACGTAGTATTAATCTAATCGACATGAATCTTTGTCTCATAATTGGTTATGAGGGATTCACCCGCGTATTAATTTGATTATAATTTTACTCGTGAGAATTGTTTTCAGCCGCGTTTGCTATAATAACTTTTGTTTTGTTCCTGCATATACCACTACGTGAACATGCTGTAAGTTATAGTAATTATGATTATTATTACTTTATAATTATTTGATAATTGCACGTTTATTGTTGGGTTTTGCCGCTGGACATGCTTTGTTCTCTAATTTTATTGTGTATGAGACATAATATCATTATATCGGTGGTTCTCTAATATGATTAGTACAATCGACAACTTACAAAATTGGTTTGTATTTGCATACGAATATGACTTTCTTCATCTTATGCGGTGAACATATGTGATTTTCGATCAAGTTTAGGTTTTGTTTTAATTTGTGAATTTAATTTGTTAAATTCTAAAATTGATTTTTAAATTAATTTAAGATCTAATATTGATTATGATTTAATTTAATTTTTCCCTTAATTGATCCACTATAATCTCAAATTCTTTGTTGACGATGAGACTAACTAGATTAGTCAAGATTCGATTGAAATTTGGAACGTAAAATTACTAGAATTTATCGTTGACGATTAGACCTAATTAGATCAGGACAAGACTCGTTTTATTTATGGTGGAGACAGAACGAAACAAGGCGAACCTAGTTGGCACGAGTATGACTCGGTAGGCACGAGTGTGTCATGTTCGGAACGGGATGACCCGGGCGGCATAGGTTTGACCAAGACGACACAATATTTACTCGGACGACATGGTGTCGGGTCGGTGACGCTTTTAAGAAAAGTCGTCTTCCCGCGTTTGTGTGTTGATTATGAATCAAATACGGATTATGAAAAGTCGTCTTCTCGCCTTAACCTCCAAGATAACCTAAGATATGCATCTTCTCCGTTTTGGAAAGTTTTGATATCGGATCTTCAAAACTTCGACAGCCTCAGCTCAGGCGCCTGAACTGCCTCACACCAGGCGCCTGAAGACCGAGCCGCTTGACCCCGGGCGTCCATATGGGTGACGAGGACTGAAAACACCTATAAATACCCCCCCCACCTCACCTCATTCATTCGACACACAATCACGAGTTCGTGCCTACTTCTACAATCTACACAACTCGTTCTTCCCTCTCTCTTTCTTGCTAAGGTCTCGCACTCCGACACCCGAGGCAACTGATCCACTCGATCGTAGTTCCAATAAGCGACATCGACGCTACTCCTCACCTTCGAGCACTTCACTCGATCCTGAGGTGCCTGTGTTCGACTAGCTCAAGTCTAGTAACGAAGTTCTGCCGGATTAGCCGCAGAATCAGCCAGTCTAGAAACGGAGCTCTGCCGGAGTAGCCACTGGAAGGGTCAACAGTAACAGATCTCTGCTGAAATCATTGGTCAAGCTAGGAGGATCCGCCTGTCGAAGTCGAATCGTCACTAGGTTGCCATCTAAACAAAAATCTACATTTTTGCACTTTCTTTCATTATGCACTACGACAACACTAGATGCGGACACTAGGTCCGCAAGCACTCACTAAAATACGTAACGTCCCAACTTCAAACGCAAACACTAAAACACACTAAATAGACCCGAGTAATTCCAAGATCCGTTCTCGAACTATCTATGCATCGTGTCCCGTTTAGTGTATACTCCGAGGGTGCAACTCCTCACTATGTGATTTACTTACGTTCGCATTTACAATTCTTCGTATGATTTATTGCTTTTATGACCTTATAATCGCATGCTAAATCACTTAACACGAAATTAAAAACATAAAACAACTAAAATTGAACAAAGCGATGGTCGGGTTCCGTATTAGCCCGGGTGCTCGCCTTACTAGGTTCGACGCATCTCTATTAATACCGAACCGACGTATCTTAAGCAGAATACTAGGTAAGGTATACCACGAGAATGACTAGTATCCGTATTATCACGTTAAATCTGATTTGCTAATACGTATAATACTAGTACTCTCTACTCTCCTACGTGCATCTTTTCATGGCCTGCCTGTCACGTGAAATCACATGCAAAGAATGTAAACACAACCACTTTGACGACAAAACTTACTTGTCTTTAAACAACCGACGTAGCAAAAGGTGTAGGGTTAAAACAACGGATGTTACAGTATTTCCACCACAACAAAAGAACTAGGTTATCAGCCCACCGATTGATTAGTAGAGGCCGCTATAGTGCGGGTGGGATTGGGTGTTGACATCTATCGGATTTTGGCTTCCCAATACGTACTCTCACCCCTTACTCAGAATCGATGGTTTCCGGATGTCCGAAACCATTGGCAATGAGAGTCATTCCAGGCATGGGGTGCTTAAGTGTACAAGTGTTTATCTTTAGGTCTCGTGCCACTCAACTTTGAGCCGGCAAGGGCTCAAAGTTGACTTGAACGGTTTCCGATTCCCCATAATTCACTCGGTGGCGACTCCACAAATCGGCAACGAATTCAGTTCACTAAAAAGGTCGCCTTACCAAACATAACAGCCTTTAAACATTTCCAACCACGACTCGATCGATTCCAAACGGAAACACGGGTGCCCGCACCCGTCTAGTACAAGTCCGGATCGTCATCCGAATCGAGGTCCGACACATCGCCCCGTACGCGAGATTGGACTGGCCCCCGACCGGGAGGGCGCCGCGTGGGTGGTTTCCGCCACACGTTGAAAAACCGGGTCGGTCCCGTGCGGGCGCGCGCGGGGCATCGGGCGATGCAGACGGACGTCCACAGTTTGGCGACTCCGCTGGGGAATTGGAAACTAGTTTCCACCGGTGGTGTAACTTGAACGAGGTCGGTGAAGCTCACTTCTTGGTTCCTAGTTGTGGTCACTATAGGTTTTGGCCCTAAAAAGCTCACCCTAACCGATATCAGGACCAATCGATCTCTTCGCGGTAAGATCTTTAGGGACACGCGGAGAGATCCTCGATTGACGCTCCAGCCGCCTAACGCGTACCCCGCGGGAATAATAAGCGGATAGTTCCGAACGGATAGTATGACACTTGTCTCCCCAGATAATTGTCAATGCCTAAGTGAAGACTATTCGTGGGCGGTAGACTACCCTAACCTACCCGTGTCCGCATCCTGCATGAGTGTATACATTCCTAGTTATGTGTAGCGTGTTTGCAAACAACCCAAATAAACACTAAAAATCTGGATTCAACCACGCCAACATATTCAACCGCACCCAATTCCGTTTTCGAAAAATACCTCATCTTTTCAAAACGACCTTTTAAGCGCCGATACTCCGGTCAAATCATGATTTCCAAAAAGAAAACATTTTTAGATAGTGTTATCATGGCAAAAGTTTACACTCACCACCTTCAAAAAAAAGAAAAAAATATTTCTTTTAGTGTCATCACCTTGGCCAAATTAAAACCCGTCAACAACAAGTACCGTTAATGACACCGAGACTCCCGATCAATGGGATCAAGGCACACAAAACGGTTACGTTTTTTTTTCAAAAAAAATGTTTTCACACACATACCGTTAACACAACCGAAGCTTCAATTAATGAAGTCAAGGAATCCAAGACGGTTACATTCTCGAAACACTTTTCACTATACATCACTCTCCACCGTCAAATGCTAGTTAATGCAACCGACAAACGTGGATTACTCATTTTAAAAAAAACTTTTCTAAAGACACTATTCACCACCTAAGTTCTTTAATAAGGATTTAAGTTACACCTTTAAAAACACAATCATTAGACTTCACGCTCTACCACGAGTACCACATCCGCTACAAGTATCGAACTAGCTAATTAATAGTAGTCTCGATAAAAGCATCACGTCATCATTTTCAAAACTGGTTCTTCTACGGACCATGCTTCTTTTAAAAAAAAACATTTACACTTTTGCTATCGCCGGATTCCCGACGCCCACACGTAGCAGCACACTTTTACGTCATGAACGGTGTCGTTACACCATCGTCACCCTAATTATACAAATCGCCCTTTTCAAAAAAAAGTCCGCAAAGAATGGTCATTTTCAAAAGAAAAGCATATATCAAAACTGTGTGATTAACTGTTTGTGTTAGTTACTAGGATCACCTCTACTCGAGGTCTTACATTTTGGGTCATCTCATTTTGAGAAGTCCTCTTTAGGCCTCACCTTCGAGGTTTGTGTCAAATCGTCTCGTCACAGAGATCTAAAATTCATTAGGCGTCTCGCCGAATACACCAAGACTCTAAAGAACCTGAGTCCCTAAACCCGCGGCCGCACACACGCGCGAGTCAAGGGACTCATTTCCGCGTCACCCAACTACGGGCATTCCTCGAGTCCCTAGAACGTCCGACAAAACTTACTCTCACCAAAACCGCCTTTCCAAAGTCATGACGGGGGATTCAAGCGTGGACGCAAGCAACCACAGTGGGGACAACGCCGGAAAATCCTCAGACAACACCATAGGAGCCCTAGCTGACCTAATCCGGGACTTACAAGCCATTGTTATCACGATAAACGCATCTGTAAACAGCATAGACTCTCGCCTAGGCCACTTGTAAGATAGGGCCTCAGATGAACACCACACCCGGGTCCTCAATGAGGCCCTTTTAAACTCTACCCCGCTAGGTGGGGCATCCGTCGACCTCATCCCAAGCGATCCCGTTATCCCACCTCAAGATGACACCCTCCAATCCGCCATGAACCGTATAGATTTCGTCGAAAGCCAGATGCGCCTGAACCAAGGAAACAACGTCCATCTCGAAAATCATAGGAAATTCGAAATGGTGAACAACCAATTACCCGAGAACTTCTCCCTAGCTGACATACCTAAGTTCAAAGGAACTGAGGACCCCCTCAACCACATCCAAGCCTTTAAGGATTACATGGTCATTAAAGGGGTCAAGCCTAGCCTCTTCACTAGGATATTCCCCTCATCCCTAAGAGACACGCCACGATCATGGTTCTGTTCACTTGACCCTAAGAAGGTGTCCACCTGGGACGATATCTCCATAGAGTTCGCAAAACAATATGCGGATAATGCCGAAACGCAAGTCACCATCAGGAGCTTCAAGGTCCTCTCCCAGAATGAGAAGGAAGGCTTCTCAGAATTTTTGACTAGATGGAGGAAGGTCGGTACCCAACTAATAAACCGTCCGGACGATGCCACTTTGGTGGAAAAATTCGTCAATAACCTTAGGTCAGCTTAAACCTCCCATCTTAGGTACCAAAATATCCACACCTTTAAGGAGTTATCCACTTTAAGAATACGCCTAGAGGACGATATGAAAAAGGGGGCATTCTCCAAAATAATGGGGAAAGGCTATCAAGGGCCGACCACTTCTACAGGAACCCGATCTTATGGGAATAACAAAACCAAAGAAGTACACCTAGTTGAACCAACTACCCGGGGAAGAACAAACTTCACCCCTAGAACATTTTCCAAACTAGGCATTACATACACAGAAGCCTTAAAAAGATTGACCGTGCAAGAGAAGCTCGAAGTGATAGGTTCTACTACGGACCCACCCGCAGACAAGAGGGCAAAATCAAGGGATGCTAATAAGTATTGCCAATACCACCGTGGCAAAGGCCACGACACAGAATCCTGTTTTCAGCTCAAACATACTATACAAGACATGATAGAAAACGGGACAATCCATCTTCCCCCACCTGAGAAACCCAATAATACTACAAACCCCTTTAGTGTCCACGCCATCTTCGGTGACACTATTGACTACTCCCACCTTGTCCCCCCGGGAGTAGAGGTCCTGAACATCGAGGAGGAACCAGACACCCATCCATAGCCCATACCCCTCGACCTCGCAACGACTATCAAGAGCCTAACCCTCTTAGTTTCACAAATACACCCCATACTTTTGAGGATTGAGACTAGGATAGCCCATATCGAGGAAAGACTCGAAGAACCTTCCAAACACCTCGTTTCCCAATGCAACGGATCGATCAAGGGGGAGGGAGTAGGTTCACCCGAGACTATCGAACCCAAGAAGAAGTTCACCCAAATCGGGGTCAGCTATGCAGCTGCACTCCGAAGATTAACGTCCCTTCGCCTCCTACGACCCACAGGGCCAATGGCCAATGGTCCAAAGGAAAGTACTGCCACTACCACAGGGGCAACGGCCATGATACGGAATCCTGTACATTATTAAAAGATAAAATCGAGGGGTTAATAAAAACAGGGGTAGTAAAAACCGCACTACTAACAAAAGACCCACCCGTTTCTTAACGGATAACTCCGAGGAAAGGGGTCTCCGGCTACTAGAGCACCTTGGGCTATCCCACGATCAAGCCCTAACCATTCTAATATCCGACGGGCTACTCTATCTCCCGAGTCTGACACCTGATCCACCTACCGACAAAAGGTCGTCACATTGGAATGGTAACAAATAGTGTCGGTACCACCAAGGCCGAGGGCATGACATTAGCGAATGTCGTGAATTTAGGCAACAAGTTCGCCACCTCATCCAAGAAGAAAAATTCGGGGCGTACCCTGAGTACGAGGACACCAAGACACGTACCGAGGCCAGCAAGTCCGAACCCGAGTCAGAGTCTAGTTCATCTTAGGGCCTAGACTAAAATAATAATAATAAATGTGTTTTCTTTTCCCTTATCGAGTCCAAGGAGGTGCGAGGGGACATGTCCTCCACCTCGCCCAAACAAAATCACGGGCATCTAGCCCGTTTACTATTATCAATAAAACAACTTTTTTTTTACAAACATGCCTCGACAATCGCTTAAAATTCTCTAAACACTTTACTTTAAACGCTTTAAAACTTGACTTTATGCCAATTATCGATGACAATTAACTAAAACGCAAGGGCTATAACAAAGGGCCCACTTAGCTTCACCCTAAAAAAGAGATCGGGAACAACAACCCTAGGATCAACCCGTTACTGATCCCTATAACCAAACGATAATAAGCTCGTAACGAACGAACCTCCATCCAACTAAACTTCCCCAACATAACCAAATACAAAGCCTGTCTAATAGGTCTAAAAGCAGCCCCATCTCTAGGAGTTAAAAACCTTAGAGTAGACGGAGATTCATCCCTAGTAGTCAACCAAGCCACGGGTACCTGGAAGGTTTATAGCGAAAGCCTAAACCCATACCAAACCAAGGTGGAAACAATATCCTGAGAATTCACCGAAATTAAATTCATACACATACCCCGCGAAGAAAAGAAATTCGCTGACACATTATCCAAACTAGCCTCCCCGATAAACGTGCTCGATCACCTTTTCTCCATGCCTATCTGCGTAGAAAGAAGCGAACAACCGCCCTACGTCCATAACCTCGAAACCGACGACACCCCCGAAGAACCTTGGTACAAAACAATCCTAGACTTCAAAACCCACGGGGCATATCCGCCCAACACTAACACCAAGGACAAAAGAGCCCTACGAATACAAGCCACCCACTATGTCCTGAATCAAGGACTACTATACAAACGAACCTCACAAGGAGTCCTCCTTAGGTGCATAAACAAAAACCAATCCGAGAGAGTCATGGAAGAGGTACATGACGGAGAGTGCGGACCCCACATAAATGTACACCTACTAGCTCGAAAAATAATAAGATTGGGCTATTACTGGATTACCTTAGAGGCGGACTGTCGACATCACGTCCATCACTGCCACAATTGTCAAATATTTGCCAACATCCAACACCTACCGCCATATCCTCTATACACCATAGCCACACCCTGGCCTTTCTCTACTTGAGGAATAGACATCATAGGAAAAGTTCACCCATCTGCGACTGGCGGGCACTACTTTATTTTAGTGGTCGTCGATTACTTCACCAAATGGGTAGAATCCGCCACTTACAATGTACTAACCTCAAAACAAGTAGTGAAATTCTTTCAAAATAACATCATCTACCGCTACGGTATACCTCACGAGATCATTAGTGATCAGGGGGGCTCACTTTAGGGCCGACACCCAAAAACTCCTCAACAAATACAAAATCAAAAAATACAAGTCATCACCCTATAGACCACAAACGAACGGGGCCGTAGAAGCAGCCAACAAAACCGTAACCACAATCCTTAAAAAATGATAGACAATTATCGGGATTGGCCAAACAAGATCCCCTTCGCCTTATGGGGATACCGAACGTCCTATCGAACTCCCACTGGAGCCACACCATATTACCTAACCTACGGTTCTGAAGCCGTATGATGGTGAGATTTGTCGTGGATCCCACCGATCAAATAATAACCGGCTAGCACCTACGGTAGTTAGGGTAAGTCGGGTCGTGTCCACGGAGACGGTGTTGCAAGGTTTAGACTAGTTCGGCCTAAAACGAGATTATGCTACCAAACAAACACAAAGAGCTATTAATTGGTGAATTATGATGAGAAGAGAAGAAGGAAGTGGGCTAACAATGACTAGACTAAAATGATGCTAAAACGGAATAACTAAGATCAAACTAGCAAGCAAACTAGACTAACCGATGACTAACTAATAAGTGGAATCAAATATGGAAAGAAGTGGGTTAGGTCGGGTTCATAAGTGTAGTAGGGTGACTTGGGTAATCAAGGGTGTAGGTGTCTCTTAGTTGCTAGAGTCGGTCCGGGCTGTCGCTACTTAGACCGATGTCAAGGTGGGTTAGCGTTGATAGCGTCTAAACCCTAGTCCACATGGTATGTATAATGACTATTATCAACATGACCACATACAAGACAAACAATGAGTAGAGGAAGGCTAGCATGAGAAGCATGGCCACTACAACTCAAACAAGCATTTCAACAAACACATGGTGTGCCAAGTATGTGACTAACAACAAAGATTCACCCTTTACCCCTAATCAAACCCTAATCACCCATATTCTAACCTTAATCCCCCTACTAACCCACAAGAAAACTACTCACTCATAATCAATGATAAACTAACAACAATAAGAGAAAACAACATCACAACCCTAACATCCATTATCAAGAACAATATGAACAATAACAATAAACACTAAGTAAAGATTCAAACTTGAAATAATAACAAAGAACAAGAGTAAAGAAAGTTATACCAACACAAGATGAAGAAAAAGATGTAATCTTGTATAAATAAGAAACCCAAAATAATCCCAAGGTTGTCAAGCTTGGAGAGATCTTCAAGTGTCTTTTTAATACAAGAACTAATTACAACTAGATTAAATTAGGATTAACTAAGGATTAAAGAGAAATTAAAACTAATGTGAGGAACTAAATCTAGGGTTTTATAACTTATAGAGAGGCTTAAGAGAGTCTAATGTAAGGTAAGATGCATAAACAATACAAGAGGGAAGTATTCATTGGGGTACAAGAATGAAGGAGAAGGAAAATAAGAGGCGCGACTACAGGTGCTTGGTCCCGACCGGGACGGGATCATCCCGACCGGGACGGCCTGTCATCCCGACCTGACCGGGACGGCTTGGCAGTGACCCCTTCAAAAGTGCACTTTATCCCGGACGGGATGAGGTGCATAGCCGTCGGGGATGAGTCTTGTAAGCCTCCAATATGATCCTTTTGGTTCCTCCTTGCTTCACATGAACTTCTCATCGATTCTCGAGACTCGGGATCGGGTCTCGGAGGCTCGGGATTGGGTCCCAAGGTCTCGGGGTCGAATCCAAGGCATCGAGTGATCGTTCCTCCGCTTCGTTGGCTCCGAAAAGTGTATGTATTGAGTCGGAATCACTCCAACTCTTCACTAATGGTCTCGGGAACCTGAAACGAGCTAAAGGAAGCATAAGTAGCCCATAAATCGCTCCCAAGGAGCGATTCCACAAGGAAATGGGACCAAAATACTACGAAATAGGCACTACAAACTACACTTATCAACTCCCCCAAACTTAACCCTTACTCGCCCTCGAGTAAGCACAAACTAACTACTAAACTAGCCGAGTGGGTATTAGCGCACCCTACGCCCTTTCAACTCACGCAAGTGCACTTAGAGGAAAAGTGCACTCCGCAAGGCAAGTGGGGTCTTGCGACAAAACCTTGGATGCAACCGGACACAAAACTCATAAACAAACAAGCACACAAACAAACACAAAAAAGGTTGCACCCAAAAGAAAAGAAATACCGCTTCCCTCAAACAAGCGGTGAAAGAAGCACCGGTTTAGGACTCAAGGCAAGTGACAACGTTCCCAAGCTAGCAATACAAACCAAAATGGACAAAACCCTAATAGTATGACGACAAAGCAATAAAAACGTTGGTAACTTACCTTGGTTCCTCCTAACATTCTAAGAACGTACTACGGGACGATCGGCGGGATGGAAAGTGGTGAACCATGGCGTTAGTCGACACTGTAGGTAAGTGAGACCCCGCCCCCTTTAGCAAAGAGCCAAGAGGGTCGTCCCATGTCTAAAACCGCCTAACTAGTCCAAGTAAAAAGGTGGAAACATACAAAATGAGGGAAGACCGACCCTTGCCGCTATCATCCTTCCTAGGAACTCGGTCCTTTGGTAGGCTCTTCACGGCAAAAGTCGGAAAAAGGCTTATTTTTGTGGGGTTATAATCTTTTTGTGAGACGATTTTCTTTTGGCATTTTCTCTTTTCTTTTGCATTTTTGCTTTGTATTTTGCCATGCCATTTCTTTTTCTTCTTTTCTATTTTCTTTTTGGATTTTGTGCCCTTTCTTTTTCTTCTTTCTTTTTTTTCTTTCATTTTTTTTCTTTCTTTTTCTTTTCTTTTCCCTTTTGGCTTGATTTGGCTTTTTGGCATTTCTTGACAATTTAGAAAGAGAGAAATCAACAAGTTGCAAATTATTGTGTGGATATGTGTAGGAGGTAGGGTAATGGGTGAGTCGGGACGGCGCCTTCCCTTCAAACCCATAAAAAAGGGGAAAACTTGGTCTAGTCGAGCAAATTTCAAACATGGTCACCTAAGGGGTGGGACTCGGCAACCAAGGCCTTTTCACACCGTGGGTGGTCAAAATGGTCAAAATGCAAATCCCGCAGTAAATCCCTAGCAAACTAGGTGGACTCAAGGTAAAGGACCAACGAAATCATTGATTTAGGGTCATTCTACTAGACTAAAGTCCAAGACTCGATTTATACAACTAGGAAGGGAAAATAGACGCTCGCACACTAGCCTCTAAACCGGGTTTTCGAAAACCTATTTACACACAAGACACAACTACACAACACGAAACAAAGACGCGACGAAAATGAAAGAAAAAAAGGGACAAAAGATAACAAAACAAAACAAAACAAAACAAACAAACAAACAACACAAACACCACCCCGAGCTTCCAAACAAGTCACCAAATCAACCATAAGCATTACAAAGCTCCTCCCGAGCACACAACCTCACAATCTCCTCCAAACTCCACAAGAGATAAAGAAGAAAAAGGGATAAAGATATTACCGGAAGTCTTGAAAGCTTTCCAAAACTAATGGTGATTCAAGCAACCTATAAGGAAAAAGGGAGGCAAAACACGCACAACACAACAAATACACGATACAACGACCCAAAAGGAAAACACACAAAAGAAAATCTTTTTGATTTTTATGAAATTTTTTTCAAATTTTTAGGGTTTTTAAAGATTTTTTTCGAAAAACTACGAAAATAAAACTAACTACGATTGAATATCGCTCCCCCACACTTAAGCCGAGCAATGTCCTCATGCTCGACCGTAGTGCATGGGAGCACAAAAGAAAATAAAAGAAACTACGAAAATAAAGCTAAAAATCAAAAATAAAGTGGAGAAAATAGGTAGAAAGTGTACGGCCGGGGTGTAATCAAGTCACCATGGGCCGAGACAAGAAAAGATATAGATGGGGGAAGAAATAAAAAGAAAGAAATAAAAAGAAATGGGAGGGGAGGACTAGGTGTAATCAAGTCACCTAGCCCGGATTCCGCCAAACCCGATTAATTCCTACAAAAAGTTTTTGAAAATCTTGAAAAATTTGGATTTTGAAATGACTCTCGATGTAGTCACGTCATCGGGAGTCGGGAGCAACAACTACCAAGGCCCCGAGGGCCACCATGACACATAAGTGTATAAGGGGAAGGGAATAAACAAATGAAGACAAGCTACAAAAAAAGGAAAGTAGAGGATAGTTGCCGTACCGACCGGTTAGCAACTCACTCGCTCCATCGTCTCATAAGTGAATATAGGCACGTAGCTTGTCCTTGTCGTCATTATCCCTCTCCAATCGCGATCCGGTTCCATGGTTGAGGTACAAAGGTAAAATGAGGTGGGTTTTGATGTGAAAGTTGGTTTAAAGTGAAGAGAAAGTGATGTGAAAACGTGTATGTGAGGTGCAAGGGTCATACAAGGAGAGTAAGGACATGTAGGGAGGTTGGGAGGGGGTATAAAGTGGTAGGGTGGGCTCAAACGACGAAGAAAAAGGCCAAAGGAGGACAGGGGGTCCATCCCGGTCGGGATGACCGGCTCGTCCCGGTCGGGAAGACTTCGTCCCGGTGGGGATGACCTGTCAGTAGACCCATCTTTTGTGCACCTCATCCCGGACGGGATGACATCCTTCCCGGTCGGGATGGGCCTTCCGTCCCGGACGGGATGACCTCTTCTAGGCCGGGAAGAGTCTCCTAACCCTCTATAGCTCTCAAAAGCTCGTTCCGAGCTTCAAAAACCGACTTCCCTTCACACAATCCAAGCTCAAACAATGACCACTCTTCCCTAGGAATCACTTCCACTTCACACCTATCACAATAAACTCAAATAACACATCAAATTCCCTCCCTCACATCGCTCATCAATCAATCCAAGTAATCAAGAAGTTCACAGAACAAAACAAACTACAAGGGATAGAGGTATATACAAAGAGACGGTTCTTGTGGAACTCCGTCAAACCAAGGTGGTGCACTCTTCATTCTTTTTCAACAACAAGAACTAGTTCCATCCCCATCAAGGGCACGAAGGAACAAGTCTAAGGCCCTAGCAAAGTCTTCAATCAAGCTCGAGATATAACCGACCACATACCAAGGCTCTTCATGGCCTTGCCTTGACGTTCCCGGGGCATCCCGATCTTCCAAGTTCAACGACTTGAACTTGTACTTTTGGTCTTTGGGGATATACCCAAACGTGCACCGGTCTTCATGTGGCCCCAAGGGAGGCTCATCCTTCTCGTTGCTTTTCAACTTGTCATCAAGCCCATGATATGGGCTCTCATCTTCCTCCAAATCGGAGTCATCATCCTCAAGTTCACAAGCGTTCTTGTTCAAGCTTTGTCCCGACTCTCCCCCTAGATCGATGTCTTTTGCGGCTTGGATCATATTGCATGACTCATCATTGGCGGGCGAAGTGTTATCTTGGAGGTCAAACACTAGCTTCTCTTCGCCCAATTCGAAGGTGATCCTACCCTTCTTCACATCGATCATAGCACCGGCGGTGTGTAGAAATGGGCGCCCAAGGATAATGGGAGTGTTGGCATCTTCCGGCATATCTAGCACGATGAAATCGACCGGAATGAAGAACTTCCCGATTCTCACCGGCACATCCTCTAGCATCCCCAAAGGTCGGTTAAGAGAGCTATCGGCCATTTGGAGTGTAATGGAATTACTCTTGAGCTCCTTCATCCCAAGTCGCTCACAAATGGAATAGGGAATGATGCTTACACTCGCACCCAAATCACATAATGCTCTTTCGATCTTGTAGTGCCCTATGGTGCAAGGGATCGAGAATCTACCCGGATCCTTCAACTTTGGAAGCGTAGAACCTTGGATGAGCTCGCTCACCACCCTTGTGAACGCAATGGTCTCTTCCTTGTCGATGGATCTCTTCCTAGCCAAGATATCTTTCATGAATCTTCCATATGTCGGGATTTGGGTAAGTAGCTCGGTGAATTGGACACTAACATCCAATTTCTTCACAATGTTAAGGAATTTTTCATATTGAGAATCTACCTTGGTCTTCATTTGCCTTGTTGGGAAAGGCAACTTGATTTGGATCTTGTTTGGCTCAATCGGGGTAGACTTCTCAAATGACACCTTCCTTTTACCCTTGTCTTTTGCTTGAAGTGGGGGAAGCTTGTCTTATTGGGGTCTCTCGATCTCCCATAAGACTTGCTCCTCCATTGGATTATCAAAGCTTGATTCTTCTTGATTTGGGGACACAACTTCCTTCATTGCTTCTTGCTCATTCGGGGGTGGGGGAGGGTTATAAGATGTACCTTTCCTCGTGGTAATAGCATTCACATGCTCAAATTTTGGTGTTTCACCTTGAGGAGGTAATTGCCCCGGTTGCCTTGAAGAACTTCCCGATGCAAGTTGAGCTATTTTGGTCTCAAGCATCTTTGTATGAGCATCTCTCGCCATGTTGTCCCTTTGAATATAAGCATAGAACTCTTGTTGATTCTTTGACATCTCCATTTGACCCCTTTGCATCTCCAACATAGACTTTTGAACATCGAGATCACGAGTTGGAGATTGTGGATTGTGCGGAGTATCGGTGAGGGCTAATGGAGAACCGTAATCATGAATAGGAGACCGGCTCCTAGGCTTGCTTTCTTGACGGTTAGCTTGAGTTGCTTGTTGTTGATGGTTCCTTTGGAACCCATGAGAATTGCCTTGATTAAGGCCATTGTTGTGGTTTTGATACCCTTGGTTGTGGTTTTGTTGTCTTTGGAAGTTTTGGTTCCCTTGGAAACCACCTTGATTGAAGTTGAATGTACCTTGGTTACTTTGCTTGAAGTTGTTGTAAGGCCTTGAGTTGCCTTGGTAACCTTGGTTTCCTTGATTGTTGTCCCTTAAGGGAGGTGGAACATAGGGACGAGGTTGCATAGCTTGTTGTTGAGGGACCTGATTGGAAGCTTGGTATTGATTAGAGTAGGAGGCACCTTGCTTGAACGCTTGAAAAGCATTCACTTGCTCAATACTTCCTTGGCATTGCATAGGATTATGACCAACGATTCCACAAGTATCGCACATCCCATAATAAGGCAAAGGAGGTGCAAATCCCAAAGCATTTACTTCTTGAATTGAGTGTTGATTGGAGGAACCAATGCTTTGAACTTGAGTGAGGTGACCTTGGAGCTTCTTGTCAATGGTCTCCATATGGGTCTTCAATTGAGCTCCAAGGTAAATGCTTAGTTGAGTAATAGCATCAACCTCGTGCTTACCTCCTCGATTTGCCTTCCTAGGCCTAGAGTATTGCGAATTATGCACCGCCATCTCTTTGATTCTCGCCCAAGTTTGGTCGTCATCGACCTCGGTAAACCTACCATTGGAGCCCATATTAAGTATAGCTCTCGAGTCCTCATAAAGACCGTTCCAAAATTGTTGGACTAAGAACCATTGTGAAAGTCCATGGTGGGGGCACGATCTCACCAAAGATTTAAACCGCTCCCAAGCTTCATATAGGCTCTCTTCATCCCTTTGTTGGAAACTGGTGATGGAGGCCCTAAGCAAATTTGTCTTCTCCGGAGGGTAGAACTTTTGGTAGAACGCCAAGGCAAGCTTTTTCCAAGTATCGATCCCCATGGTTGCCCTATCGAGAATCTTGATCCATTGCTTCGCTTTTCCAATTAATGAGAATGGAAATAATACCCATCGGATTTGATCTTGTGTAACCCCGGGTTGAGAGATAGCGTCGCAATAATCGGAGAAAGTCTCCATGTGTTGGTGCGGGTCTTCGGTGGGCAAACCTCTAAATTGATTCCTTTCCACAAGTTGGATGAAGTGAGTCTTGGCCATAAAATTTCCGGCATAAGCGGCCGGTAGAGCATTAGGTCCCGGCAAGACGTCTTCCGTAAATGTAGAGTGAGATGAAAACTTCGGCATTATTGGATGTAAGGGAGATGGTGGTGAAGACGGAGTTGAAGTAGATGTAGAGGGGGAACTAGGACTAGAGTATCCAAAGGGATTGGTGAAATTCCCTTCGGCCGTCTCTCGAGATGCTTCCTCAAAATCGTTTCCTTGAGCTTGCTCTTGATGAGTATTGCTTGCACTTGGTTGAGAGATTCTAGCTCGGTTAATCGTCCGTTGGCGAAAGGCTCAAAAAAGTCTTTCCGGCTCTGGATTAAAGAGAAAGAATTCGCCTCCCCGCCTAGGCATACACTACACACTAGAACAAACGTGAGAACACCTAGTGCTTTATGGGCACTAGGTAACGACAATAAACAAGCACAATCGAGAGATAAAGAGAAAAGAAGGAAATAAAACTAAGGAAACAAGAAAAAACTAGAGAATATGCACAAGAGATGATAGAAGAGCATAAAGAAGGGTAATGATGGCGGGGATTTGTCGTGGATCCCCACCGATCAAATAATTAACCGGCAAAACCTAACTAGGGTAGCTAGGGTAAGTCGGGTCGAATCCACGGGGACGGTAATGTATAGCCTAGACTAGGTCGGCCCAAATACTAGACTAAGTCAACGAGATAAGCTAGAGAATTATAAGAGGGAGAGAAGGCTAGACTAAGACTAAAGTACCGGAGAAACAAACAAGGAAAACGGGCTAGGATTAGGTCGGGGTCAAAGGGGTAACGGAATGGTCAAGGAAGAGCTAGAGCGAAGGAGGCAGTAGGGTGATCTAGGTTGGTCCGGGCTCTCGCAACTTAGACCGACCTAGAGGTTCCACATGGAACCCATTTCGGCGACACACATGACAAAGGAAGGCAAGAAAAACAAGCATTCTAACCTACTTAGTCATTCAAGCATTCCAACAAACATGTGATATGCATCAAACCAAGAGGAAACCCAAATCTTCCACCAACATCTCCAACAAACCCATAATCACCCAATTAACACCCTAATCACCCTACTAACCCTAGCAAGAACACTACTCTAACATAATCAACTTAAAACTAACAAGAACAAGATGAATCAACATAAACATCAAAACATACATAAAGATACTAGTGAAAACAATGAACTAAGAACAATAAAACAATCAAAGATGCAAACTTGGATGAATTAAACAAGATAAAGAGTAAAAGGAGAATAAGATTGTACCAAACTAGTAAAGAGGAAAGATTGAAACTTGCATTAATGAAGAAAACCCAAAACAAACCACCAAGGTTGTCAATCTTGGATGGATCTTGAAGAATTCCCTTAATACAAGTACTAAACTAAGATTAACTACTAATTACCGACTAATCTACACTAATCTAAACTAATCTAACCTAAAATAGTCTAGGGTTTAGTGGGAAGTGAAGAACATCACATAAGATAACAAGGGAAGAGTATATATAGGGTTACAAATGGAAGGAAGATGAAAGAAAAGATGTGGAACAAGGACTGGGACATTCCCGATCGGGAATGGGAAATCCCGATCGGGAAACTTCCACTTTCCCGATCGGGAATATGTGATCCCGGTCGGGAAGGCTTCACAGTGAGCGCGTCCTTTGTGCACCTCATCCCGATCGGGTTTGAGGCCTTCCCGATCGGGATGGGTCTTGTAGGCCTCCCTTAAGAGCTTTTTGGTCCCTCATTGCTTCTCATGGGTTTCCCGTCGATTCTCGGGACTCGGGATCGGGTCTCGGAGGCTCGGGATTGGGTCCCAGGGTCTCGGGGTCGATTCCAAGGAATCGAGTCATCGTTCCTTTATCTCGTTGGCTCCAAAATGTGTATGAATCGAGTCGGAAACGCTCCAACTCTTCCAAATGGGTCTCGGGAACCTGAAACGAACTAAAGGAAGCATAAGAAGCCCATAAATCGCTTCCAATGAGCGATTCCACAAGGAAAATGGGACCAAAACACTACGAATTAGGCACCACAAACTACACTTATCAACTCCCCCACACTTAACCCTTACCCGGCCTCGAGTAAGCACAAACTAACTACTACTAGCCGAGTGGGTATTAGCGCACCCAACGCCCTTTCAACTCACGCGAGTACACTTAGAGGAAAAGTGCACTCCGCAAGGCAAGTGGGGTCTTGCGACAAAACGGTGGATGCAACCGAACACAAAACACATAAACAAACAAGCACACAAACAAACACACAAAAGGTTGCACCCAAAAGAAAAGAAATACCGCTTCCCTCAAACAAGCGGTGAAAGAAGCACCGGTTTAGGACTCAAGGCAAGTGACAACGTTCCCAAGCTAGCAATACAAACCAAAATGGACTAAACCCTTATAGTATGACGACAAAGCAACAAAAACGTTGGTAACTTACCTCGGTTCCTCCTAACCTTCTAAGAACGTACCACGGGACGATCGGCGAGATGGAAAAAGGATGAACCACGGTGTTAGTCGACACTGTAGGTAAGTGAGACCCCGCCCCCTTTAGCAAAGAGCCAAGAGGGTCGTCCCATGTCCGAAACCGCCTAACTAGTCCAAGTAAAAAGGTGGAAATAATTGCAAAATGAGGGAAGACCGACTAATGCCGCTATCATCCTTCCTAGGGACTCGGTCCTTTGGTAGGCTCTTCACGGCAAAAGTCGGAAAAAAGCTTATTTTGAGAGGTAGGGGTTATTTTTGTGAATCGGGTTTTCTTTTGGCATTTTCTCTTTTCTTTTGCATTTTTGCCTTGTTTTGCCATTGCCATTCTTTTTTCTTCTTTTCTATTTTCTTTTTGGCTTTTGTGCCTTTTCTTTTTCTTCATTCTTTTCTTTCTTTCATTTTCTTTCATTTTCTTTTCTTTGCCCTTTTGGCTTGATTTGGCTTTTTGGCATTTCTTATTGGGTAACAAGAAAGAGAGAACTCAACAAATTGCAATTTTATTGTGTGGATATGTGTAGGAGGTAGGTAAATGGGAGAGTTGGGGAGCGTCCTTCCCTTCAAACCCACAAAAAGTGGAGAACTTGGACTAATCAAACAATCCTAAACATGGTCACCTAAGGGACGAGACTCGGTAACCAAGGCCTTTTCACACCGTGGGTGGTCATAATGGTCAAAGTGCAAATCCCGTAGTAAATCCCTAGTGAGCTAGGTGGACTCAAGGTAAAGGACCAACGAAATCATTGATTTAGGGTCATTCTACTAGACTAAAGTCCAAGACTCGATTTATACTACTAAGAAGGGAAAGTAAACACTCACACACTAGCCTCTACACCGGGTTTTCGAAAACCATTTACACACAAGACACACAACAAAACACAAAACAAGGACTCAACGAAAACGAAAGAAAAAGAAACAAAAGCAACAAAACAAGAACAACACAAAATGAACACATACATAACACAAACACCACCCCTAGCTTCCAGATGAGCAACCAACCAACATCAAACTTTACAAAGCTCCTCCCGAGCACACCACATCACATTCTCCTCCAAATTCCGCAAGAGACAAAGAAGGAAAATGGGATGGAAGATGTTATCGGACATCTTGAAAGCTTTCCAAAGTCATCGGTGGTTTAAGCAACCTATAAGGAAAAAGGGAGGCAAAACACGCACAACACAACAAATACACGATACAACGACATAAAAGGAAAACACACAAAATGAAAATCTTTTTGATTTTTGTGAAAATTTTTCAAATTTTTAGGGTTTTTAAAGATTTTTTCGAAAAACTACAAAAATAAAGCTAACTATGCTAGAATACCACTCCCCCACACTTAAGCCGAGCCATGTCCTCATGCTCGACCGTAGTGCATGGGAGCACAAAAGAAACTACGAAAATAAAGCTAGAAATCAAAAAGAAAAGTGGAGAAAAGGGTAGAAAGCGTCCGGCCGGGGTGTAGTCAAGTCACCATGGGCCGAGACAAGAAAAGATATGGAAGGGGGAAGAAAAATAAAAAGAAGGAAATAAAAGGAAATGGGAGGGGAGGGCTAGGTGTAATCAAGTCACCTAGCCCGGATTCCGCCCAAATCCGACTAAATCCTCAAAAAGAAAGAGTGAAAAACTTGTAAAATTTGGATTTTGAAAATGACTCTCGACGTAGTCACATCATCGAGAATCGGGAGCAACAAAAACCAAGGCCTCGAAGGCCACCATGACAAAGGGGAAGGGGAGAAACAAGGGGAAAACAAGCAATAAAAAAACGGAAAAGAAAGGATAGTTGCCATACCGACCGGTTAGCAACTCACTCTCTCCATCGTCTCAATGATCAATATAGGCACTTGCTTGTTGTCGTCATTGTCATCCTTCTTCAAGCTTAAGAAAACCACATGACTAAGGTAGTAATGGTGTGAGGGGGTAGAAATTGATGTGTATACCGGTCTAAAGTAGATAAAAGATGAAGTGAGGATATGAAAATGAAGTATGTGGGTGGTATGATATGAGCAAGGAAGGTAGGGAGGTTGGGTGGGGGTATACAATGGTTGGGTGGGCTTAAATGTCGAAGAAGAGGCACTAAAAAGGAGTAGGGGATCATCGCGGTCGGGATGGGTGGTCCCGGTCGGGATGACATACCCGTCCCGGTCGGAAAGCCTCCTTCCCGATCGGGATGACACTCCAGTGGACTCGATTTTTGGCACCCTCATCCCGATCGGGACGGCCCCATCCCGGTCGGGACGACACACCCTTCTCGGTCGGGAAGGGTCTTCATGACTCCCAGGACCCCAAAAACCGACTTCCTTACTCACGATCCAAGCTCTATCACTAACCACTCCTTTCTAGGAGTCACTTTCACTTAACCTATCACAATAAACTCAAAGTACACATCAAATTCACTCCCTCACATCGCTCATCAAAATACCAAATCAATTACAAGAGCTTCACAAAACAACAAAAATCAAGAGAAAAATCACACAAATACAAACACAAGTACTCTAAAGAGGAGAGGAGAATATACAACATGACGGTTCTTTAGGAACTCCGTCAAACCTAGGATGGTGGACTCTTCTTCAACCGTAGCCCTCAAGGGCATGGAGGAGCAAGTCGAACGCGCTACCGACATTATAATGAAGGCCCAAGAAGCGCTCGAGCCTAGCCAACCTCCACGGCCTCCAAGGTGGAGGCAAGAAGTAGGAATCAAAAGACCCATCGTCATCATTCATGTTGTCTCTGGGGTCTATCCATCCTACGAGCTTAACCGACCTCTTCCTCCCTAAGCATCGCCTCCAATCACAAGCAAGCTTCATCTCCAAGAAACAAGGCACAAAAAGCGGTTTTGGCCTCATCTCCTCAATGCACACCCCCACACTTTCCTCAAGTTGTGGTTCCCCATCTTCATCACTCGGCCCCACATCATCTTGGAGAAGAGGATCGAAACTTCTACCGGTGGTTTCAATCTCTTCCAAGTCATTGCTTGGTTCACTAGGAAGGGGCTCTTGATGCTTATCCACGTTCTCGGACAAGGGCAACTCGAGGCTATCAATCTCACCCAACAACTTCACAAACTCTACCAAACCATCCAACTCACTATCCTCCTCCAATTCCTCACCAATGTTGTCTTCACCGAGGGTCATCTCCTCATTCGTCTCTTTTTGGGTAGACGATTGAGGTTCTTCAAAGCAAATCTCTCTATCAAAGGGAACAACGTTAGCGGCTTCGTGATTAGGTTGCTCCTCTTTCTCAAGTGGGCACCCTTCATCTAATTGCGATGTTCGAGATAAATACATTACGGTTTGAACCGATAATGCATTTAATCGAGCATCCCTCGCCTCGTTTGCCCTTCGAATTTGGGCCCATAATTCATCTTGTTCTTTTTGCAATTGAAGGGCCGTTTCTTGGATGCTCATTTTCATTTGAAGCATAGAATGAAACAACTCCGTGTTTGACGATTGGTGGTCCTTGAGGTCTTGTAAAGCTCCTTGATAATCTTGATGATGCCCAAGGGGTGGGGCATCATATTGTTGGTAGTGAGGTTGAGGTGATTGGTAGTATTGTGGGTCATGGGGTTCATATTGTGGTTGGGGTGGAGGGTAATATGGTGGGTTTTGGGGGTATTGGCTTCCATAAGGTGAATCTTGATTGAACATGGTGGGTTCACATTGATAACTCGAGTAATAGTCACCATGATCGTAGGATTGGTAATCGTTCACTTGTTGGTAGCCATTTTCATAACCTTGAAGTTCATACCCACTAGAGTCTTGATCCCCCCATGAAGCTTGATTATGATAGGAGGACGTCATGTCATAGCTTTGGTTCAAAGAAGAAGAGGGGTAGCTCATATCGGCTCCCGAGTATGTGGAGTTTAGATCAAATCCCATGCTTGCTCGAAAATCGTAGTCCATACCCGGTTGGAAACCTCTCACCCTAGCAACCGTCCGTTTAAGCGGCTCTAAGTTGCAAGAAGAAGATAGTCACCACCTCTAAGCACAAACTGTAGACTAGGAACAAACGTGAGAAGTCTAGTACTTTTTAGGCACTAGACAAGAGAGAAATAAACCACACACACACAAGAAGCAAGGTAACAAAAAAGAAAAAAGAAAAACACAAACACAAGACAAAGCCAAGTAATTAGGTAAACAAAGTCTAAACTAGCACCGTCCCCGGCAACGGCGCCAAATTGATGGCGGGGATTTGTCGTGGATCCCCACCGATCAAATAATTAACCGGCAAAACCTAACTAGGGTAGCTAGGGTAAGTCGGGTCGAATCCACGGGGACGGTAACGTATAGCCTAGACTAGGTCGGCCCAAATACTAGACTAAGTCAACGAGCTAAGCTAGAGAATGATAAGAGGGAGAGAAGGCTAGACTAAGACTAAAGTACTGGAGAAACAAACAAGGAAAACGGGCTAGGATTAGGTCGGGGTCAAAGGGGTAACGGAACGGTCAAGGAAGAGCTAGAGCGAAGGAGGTAGTAGGGTGATCTTGGTTGGTCCGGGCTCTCGCAACTTAGACCGACCTAGAGGTTCCACATGGAACCCATTTCGGCGACACACATGACAAAGGAAGGCAAGAAAAACAAGCATTCTAACCTACTTAGTCATTCAAGCATTCCAACAAACATGTGATATGCATCAAACCAAGAGGAAACCCAAATCTTCCACCAACATCTCCAACAAACCCATAATCACCCAATTAACACCCTAATCACCCTACTAACCCTAGCAAGAACACTACTCTAACATAATCAACTTAAAACTAACAAGAACAAGATGAATCAACATAAACATCAAAACATACATAAAGATACTAGTGAAAACAATGAACTAAGAACAATACAACAATCAAAGATGCAAACTTGGATGAATTAAACAAGATAAAGAGTAAAAGGAGAAGAAGATTGTACCAAACTAGTGAAGAGGAAAGATTGAAACTTGCATTAATGAAGAAAACCCAAAACAAACCACCAAGGTTGTCAATCTTGGATGGATCTTGAAGAATTCCCTTAATACAAGTACTAAACTAAGATTAACTACTAATTACCGACTAATCTACACTAATCTAAACTAATCTAACCTAAAATAGTCTAGGGTTTAGTGGGAAGTGAAGAACATCACATAAGATAACAAGGGAAGAGTATATATAGGGTTACAAATGGAAGGAAGATGAAAGAAAAGATGCGGAACAAGGACTGGGACATTCCCGATCGAGAATGGGAAATCCCGATCGGGAAACTTTCACTTTCCCGATCGGGAATATGTGATCCCGGTCGGGAAGGCTTCACAGTGAGCGCATCCTTTGTGCACCTCATCCCGATCGGGTTTGAGGCCTTCCCGATCGGGATGGGTCTTGTAGGCCTCCCTTAAGAGCTTTTTAGTCCCTCCTTGCTTCTCATGGGTTTCCCGTCGATTCTCGGGACTCGGGATCGGGTCTCGGAGGCTCGGGATTGGGTCCCATGGTCTCGGGGTCGATTCCAAGGAATCGAGTCATCGTTCCTTTATCTCGTTGGCTCCAAAATGTGTATGAATCGAGTCAGAAACGCTCCAACTCTTCCAAATGGGTCTCGGGAACCTGAAACGAACTAAAGGAAGCATAAGAAGCCCATAAATCGCTCCCAAGGAGCGATTCCACAAGGAAAATGGGACCAAAACACTACGAATTAGGCCCTACAAACTACACTTATCAGGTAACTAAGTCTAGCTATAAGCAAACTAAGTCTAAACAATGCACCGTCCCCGGCAACGGCGCCAAATTGATGGTGGGATTTGTCGTGGATCCCACCGATCAAATAATAACCGGCTAGCACCTAACGGTAGTTAGGGTAAGTCGGGTCGTGTCCACGGAGACGGTGTTGCAAGGTTTAGACTAGGTCGGCCTAAAACGAGACTATGCTACCAAACAAACACAAAGAGCTATTAATTGGTGAATTATGATGAGAAGAGAAGAAGGAATTGGGCTAACAATGACTAGACTAAAATGATGCTAAAACGGAATAACTAAGATCAAACTAGCAAGCAAACTAGACTAACCGATGACTAACTAATAAGTGGAATCAAATATGGAAAGAAGTGGGTTAGGTCGGGTTCATAAGTGTATTAGGGTGACTTGGGTAATCAAGGGTGTAGGTGTCTCTTAGTTGCTAGAGTCGGTCCGGGCTGTCGCTACTTAGACCAATGTCAAGGTGGGTTAGCGTTGATAGCGTCTAAACCCTAGTCCACATGGTATGTATAATGACTATTCTCAACATGACCACATACAAGACAAACAATGAGTAGAGGAAGACTAGCATGAGAAGCATGGCCACTACAACTCAAACAAGCATTTCAACAAACACATGGTGTGCCAAGTATGTGACTAACAACAAAGATTCACCCTTTACCCCTAATCAAACCCTAATCACCCATATTCTACCCTTAATCCCCCTACTAACCCACAAGAAAACTACTCACTCATAATCAATGATAAACTAACAACAATAAGAGAAAACAACATCACAACCCTAACATCCATTATCAAGAACAATATGAACAATAACAATAAACACTAAGTAAAGATTCAAACTTGAAATAATAACAAAGAACAAGAGTAAAGAAAGTTATACCAACACAAGATGAAGAAAAAGATGCAATCTTGTATAAATAAGAAACCCAAAATAATCCAAAGGTTGTCAAGCTTGGAGAGATCTTCAAGTGTCTTTTTAATACAAGAACTAATTACAACTAGATTAAACTAGGATTAACTAAGGATTAAAGAGAAATTAAAACTAATGTGAGGAACTAAATCTAGGGATTTATAACTTATAGAGAGGCTTAAGAGAGTCTAATTTAAGGTAAGATGCATAAACAATACAAGAGGGAAGTATTTATAGGGGTACAAGAATGAAGGAGAAGGAAAATAAGAGGCGCGGCTACAGGTGCTTGGTCCCGACCGGGACGGCCTGTCATCCCGACCGGGACGGCTTGGCAGTGACCCCTTCAAAAGTGCACTTCATCCCGGACGGGATGAGGTGCATACCCGTCGGGGATGAGTCTTGTAGGCCTCCAATATGATCCTTTTGGTTCCTCCTTGCTTCACATGAACTTCTCATCGATTCTCGGGACTCGGGATCGGGTCTCGGAGGCTCGGGATTGGGTCCCAAGGTCTCGGGGTCGAATCCAAGGCATCGAGTGATCGTTCCTCCGCTTTGTTGGCTCCGAAAAGTGTATGTATTGAGTTGGAATCAGTCCAACTCTTCACAAATGGTCTCGGGAACCTGAAACGAGCTAGAGGAAGCATAAGTAGCCCATAAATCGCTCCCAAGGAGCGATTCCACAAGGAAATGGGACCAAAATACTACGAAATAGGCACTACAAACTACACTTATCACCGTACAACCCGTAGAGCTAGAAATACCATCACTATGGATACTAGCCGAGAGTGGTATTCCCGAAGAAGTGTGGAACCAAAAATGATATGACGAGCTAGTACTCCTAGACTAGCGTAGGATACATGCTTTATCCAACGTACAAGCCTACCAACAACGCATCCAACAAGCCTTTAATAATCGAGTGAAATCCCGAAACATACACGAGGGGGACTTAGTAATCAAATCCATTAGAGCACCCCTTCCCGTCGACCCTAGAGGGAAATTCAAATCAAACTGGGCAGGCCCTTACCTCGCTAAGAAAATACTCTCAGGGGCGCGGTGATCCTCACCGACTTAGACGACCAAGAATTTTCAACCTCAACTAACATGGATCAACTCAAAAGGTACTACCCATAGACACCCTGGCAATCACATCCCGGCCGACCTCTGACTTAGGGGGAAGCCATGCAAAAAAAAAAAATAATTATGTTCGCATTGATAATTGGCATAAACGCGTCTAAAGCAAAATCACTCACATTTTCAATATGGGTCATGTCGGTCTCGGCCAGTGTAGATGAACTGACGAACACTAGGATCGGTAACGCCGTCTTCGGTTGGGCACTTAGCGACATTAGCCCGCGTAGCTTCCTTATTCTGTAGTACAATCATCTCCACAATCCTTAACCTTTCTCTCACATTCGACAACCCCGGACATCAGAAATGACCTCCTGAAGTAGCTAAACCCCTTTCCAAAAGCCAAAATGCCCGCACAAGAGTGTCAGGTCCACATGGACAGTACATTTCGTCCATCGGATCCACCAGACTTAGATGTCTTTTCATTTTTCTTTCTTTTGAGGGGATAAACTACCCCACCTAGGCGTGTTGTAGTCTTTAACGGTTGTTGTCAAGTCGCGTTTGTAAGCCCAATACGGCATTGTCTTGGATATACAAAAAAGTGGTCTAACTTTTTTTCAAAGGTAGCCTAGATTTTGGCTTCGACCTCATTATGAATCTCGAAACAACTACATTTGCATTCTAGTGCACTCGGTCATAGCACGTTGAACTCTTACATTTCGTCCGTCTAGAGTCAAAATGTTTTAATCGACATACTATCTGATCCAACTCCCGGCTCAAACTAACGCATTTCAAAAATCCGAAAAACCGCTTTCTTACTCTCATGCAATCCCAACGCATTCAAAAACGTCCTAGACTACGACAAAATCGCAAACAAACAAAACTTGAAGTGATTACTTGTCAGTCAACATTTCAAAAGCAAAAAAAAAATGGAAGGCTAACAAATCAATCGAAGTACTAAAGGTCTAAAATATGCAAACTATACAAATCCAAACACGAACCGAGTTCACAAACCAGGGAGGACCCCTAGAAGCTGCGCTGATGGCTATCACAAGCCCACCAATGTTGTCGTCCAAACCTAGATTCTCTAAATCCAGGAGAGGAGGCCTATTACTGTCCATTCCCGAAAACATATCAAGGGTAACTGTCTCGGGAACTTCTCCAACCTCCTCATTAGCACCCGTAGCCTCAGCCTCAGCCTCTCTCTCCCTCTCAACCCGATGCCTAGCCGCACCCTGTGCGGAGGTCTCGCCCTGGGACCGAGCCAGCCGCTCCTTAAGTTGAGCAATCTCGTCGGTCCGAGATTGCAGGAGCTGTCGTGCCTCAGCCGCTTCCGCCTCAAGCTCGGTCACCCGAGTCTCCAGCTGTCCCACCATATTGGGAATGTCTTACAAACATAACTCGCACTTGAGGAAAACACACAAACAATCTAAGAGCCAACCCTAGGTACACGCACTTACCGATCGAGGTCCCGAAGTATTACGGGAGATCCTCGAGGCATAGACCCTGAAGCAGTTGGCAGCCTGCCACAACCGCTGATGGCAAGCCGGCGAAACCTGAAAGGTGAAACCACGCAAGTTAGCCAAACAAAACCTAACCATTAGAATCCAAAACAGAAACCAAAACTTACCCGGTATACCCGGTTACGCCACTCCATCCCAGCCTCCATCTCCTCAGCAGAACACGGGGGAAGAGACTATGTAAAGGCTACCCCAGCCACATCGACCCCAAGGAGTCTCAAGGGGAAGTCTGGGGGCTGAACAACATCAGCCGAATCGGCCAGCTAAAAGAAAAGCGAACCATTCAAAATGAAAGCAAACACTAGACCATAGGACAAAACAAACGATAAAACCAAAACCGACACTTCAATAACCCTAAACCTTGGGGGCTACTAAAACAAACTGTAAGAAAGAAACTTACATCTGCAAGGCGCAGCTAGTTCACCAGCACATTCTTCGACGAATAGTGACTCGTCGTGCTCTTGGCCTGAGCCAACCTCCATTCAATCCCCGTTGGAAACCTAACCGGACGAGCACACACCGTCTTAGATGCCAATCAAGAGAGTTAGGAGTAAATTCAAACCATAAAGCAAGCCTTAAAACCTCTTCTAGTCGAAATCGACCCCCAGCAATAAACGAACATGAGAACCACGATTAACAAGAATGCTCGCGCTTGACCGCGTGATAAGGCGAACAAAACAAATCTACAATCCCAAAGCACTCGAAGCAATCTATTAGTCTAAAACAGGACCCAAAGCACTCGAATCAATCTGTTATCCTACCAAGTCCTTAAGCACTCAATTCACATCCCAGGGGGATTATTATTTTAGCGCATTCCCGAAATAATTCACTAAGCAAATGCAAGCCGAAGAACTAATGCAAAGAGCTTACACATCAACACTAGTAATTTAAAGGCAAAACAATCACAAAATCCAAACAACCACTCATCAACAGACCAGGGATAGTCAGAAACTACCCTGAAGAAAACAACAGACCGGGGTTAGTCAGGAACTTTCCCGAAAAAATCAGTAGACCAGGATTAGTCAAAAACTTTCCCGAAGAAATCAGTAAACCAGGGTTAGTCAGAAACTTTCCCGAAGAAATCAGTAGACCAGGGCTAGTCAGAAACTTTCCCGAAGAAAGCAATAGAACATGGTTAGTCAGAAACTTTTCCAATGAAACAAATGCGGCCACCCGAGAGGGATAAATCTAACAAAGCCACCCCAGAGGGATAAATCTAACGCAGCCACCCGAGAGGGATAAATCTAACGCAGCCACCCGAGAGGGATAAATCTAAACGCAGCCACCCGAGAGGGATAAATTTAACGCAGCCACCCGAGAGGGATAAATCTAACGCAACCACCTGAGAGGGATAAATCTAACGCAGCTACTCGAGAGGGATAAATCTAACGCAGCCACCCGAGAGGGATAAATCTAACGCAGCCACCCGGGAGGGATGAATTTAACTTAATGCAACCACCTACAAGGGATTAAATCAAAACTAAGACACTAATAAATACTTAAGCAAAAAGTCCGAAATTACTAAAATAGTAAACCCGAGACAAGGCGACAAATACGAGCCCGGGCCCCGACATGCAACCACAGGCCAAGACCTCAGGTATGATTTCTAAGCCTTGGCTGGCGAGCCTCACCACGTAGTCCAACAGACTTAAAACGACCTGATCGGACAGCCACCAGGTCGTAATCCTCGATTGACCTGGGTGGCTATACTTTGAGTTTCGCCTTGTCCAAGTCTCAGTCAAAGTGGGGGCTTCTGTAGACACCCAGATTTGGACCTGGTGGCTGCAAGAGTGCCCGACAAACACCCGACGACGATCGGACTGCAACGTGACGCGGATTCGCGATGTTTTAGATAGTTTTTCTATAGAACGGATCAAATAATTACTCAGAAATATTAAATTAACATCAAGATAGGCTTAGTAGTGTCATTATGGTCACATCCACACTTATTAGAGTCAGTTCCGGCACCGGGGCCCCGAATCGGTCCCGAAATATGCAAGATTAAACCCGAGTCAACGCGTCGGGCCGAGCGAACCTCGGAACGCGCACCCGAAGCCCACCCGGTGCTTGACACACTAGGGTTATGGGGAAGCCTTAAACTCCAAGATAACCTAAGATATGCATCTTCTCCGTTTTGGAAAGTTTTGATATCGGATCATCAAAACTTCGACAGCCTCAGCTCAGGCGCCTACAGACTGAACTGCCTCACACCAGGCACCTGAAGACCGAGCCGCTTGACCCCGGGCATCCATATGGGTGACGAGGACCGAAAACACCAATAAATACCCCCCCCCCCCTCACCTCGTTCATTCGATACACAATAACGAGTTCGTGCCTACTTCTACAATCTACACAACTCGTTCTTCCCTCTCTCTTTCTTGCTAAGGGCTCACACTCCGACACCCGAGGCAACTAATCCACTCGATCGTAGTTCCAATAAGCGACATCGACGCTACTCCTCACCTTCGAGCACTTCACTCGATCCCGAGGTGCCTGTGTTCAACTAGCTCAAGTCTAGTAACGAAGTTCTGCCGGATTAGCCGCAGAATCAGCCAGTCTAGTAACGGAGCTCTGCCGGAGTAGCCACTGGAAGGGTCAACAGTAACAGATCTCTGCTGAAATCCCTGGTCAAGCTAGGAGGATCCGCCTGTCGAAGTCGAATCGTCACTAGGTTGCCATCTAAACAAAACTCTACATTTTCGCACTTTCTTTCAATATGCACTACGACAACACTAGATGCGGACACTAGGTCCGCAAGCACTCACTAAAATACGTAACGTCCCAACTTCAACCGCAAACACTAAAACACACTAAATAGACCCGAGTAATTCCGAGATCCGTTCTCGAACAATCTACACAACGTGTCCCGTTTAGTGTATACTCCGAGGGTGCAACTCCTCACTACGTGATTTACTTACATTCGCATTTACAGTGCTTTTTCGTATGATTTATTGCTTTTATGACCTTATAATCGCATGCTAAATCACTTAACACGGAATTCAAAACATAAAACAACTAAAATTGAACAAAGCGATGGTCGGGTTCCTTATTAGTCCGGGTGCTCGCCTTACTAGGTTCGACGCATCTCTATTAATACCGAACCGACGCATCTTAAACAGAATACCAGGTAAGGTATACCACGAGAATGACTAATATCCTTATTATCACGTTAAAACTGATTTGCTAATACTTATAATACTAGTACTCTCTACTCTCCTACGTGCATCTTTTCATGGTCTGCCTGTCACGTGAAATCACATGCAAAGAATGTAAACACAACCACTTTGATGACAAAACTTACTTGTCTTTAAACAACCGACGTAGCAAAAGGTGTAGGGTTAAAACAACGGATGTTACAGTATTTCCACCACAACAAAAGAACTAGGTTATCAGCCCACTGATTGATTAGTAGAGGCCGCTATAGTGTAGGCGGGATTGGGTGTTTACATCTATCGGATGTTGGCTTCCCAATACGTACCCTCACCCCTTACTCAGAATCGACGGTTTCTGGATGTCCGAAACTATTGGCAATGAGAGTCATTTCAGGCATGGAGTGCTTAAGGGTATTTAGGTCCCGTGCCACTCAACTTTGAGCCGGCAAGGAATCAAAGTTGACTTGAACGGTTTCCGAGTCCCCATAATTTACTCGGTGGCGACTCCACAAATCGGCAACGAATTCAGTTCACTAAAAAGGTCACCTTACCAAACATAACGACCTTTAAACATTTGCAACCACGACTCGATCGATTCCAAAACGGAAACATGGGTGCCCGCACCCGTCTAGTACAAGTCCGGATCGTCATCCAAATCAAGGTTCGACACATCGTCCCGTACGCGAGATTGGACCGGCCCCTGACCGGGAGGGGGATGTGTGGGTGGCCGCCGCCACACGTTGAAAAACTGGGTCGGTCCCGCGCGGGCGCGTGCGTTGCGGACGGACGTCCACAATAAAAAAAAAATAACAATAATAATAATAATAATAATAATAATAATTGTTTGGGGATAATAACGGTCCCCAATCTAGGGCTTCGCGGCTGTCCTCAACTCCGGACAAGTGCCGACGGTGATCCTGCAAGATGAATTCTGGGGTCCAGCGGATGCTCCCGGGACGGAGCCTCCGACGCGCAAGTCAGTATAATTTATCATGTATGATTGAATATAGATATTTAGAGAGATAAGAGAGATAGAGGGAGATGATGGAGGAAAGTATAAGAATGATCAATCCTCTTTTTCCCTCACCCTAAGTGGGGTATTTATTGGGTAAAAGATTGGAGTGACATCACTACGGTGATGTCACCCATGACATCACTAGGGGATGATAATAAGGAAGTCTCTCTTAGGGTATTCCCGACCCATTGGTAAGACTTACCAAAGTCTCAAGACTGTGGCACCTCAGCTTTCCAATCACTTTTAGCATTTATTTATCCCTCAGACTCACCTCATATTTTATACATTAACAGTCAGACTCTGCTCAGACTCACCTTACCATTTTTTGATTAAAAAGTTAATTAATTTGGTTTAGTTTGTGATTGAACAATACAATTTATTTGTTTGGTATAAATTATTATTACTTTACTATTTAGTTTTATTAAAAATAAAATTAACTTGTTTTATTTTATTTTTGTTGATTTTGGTGTGATATACAAAAAGACGGGTAAACGATCTTTTGGGTTTCGCTCAGATGATAGATCCGGATAATTGACGATATTTTATGTTTTACTTATATTAATTTACGATATTTTATTAATTTTTTTTCTACATGATCTTAGCTATATTAATTTAGGTTGACATATGATATAAAATACTCCCTCCGTATCTATATGTTCGTCCACTTTATTTAATATATGTGAGGAGTATTATATTAAAAGTGGACGAACATATAGATACGGAGGGAGTAACATACATGACAAATTAACAAATAGTCTATCATTAAAATTTTAAATATTAGATTACTAATTTAAAAATGATAATATCGAGCGAACGATTTTCTTTTTTTCAGATAATAAATCAGATCTATGTATGGTTTTAACAAAAATCGGCCACTCTGGATATACCATCCACAAGATAATAACTCATACTATATGAAGTACCATTAATTAAATAAAAATTGAACACCTAGATTTTGGACTTCAAGAAACTCGTTGAATACAAGGGAACGATCTAGCACATTTATATCATTATTGGACCCTACATCACCAAAATAGGCATACCAAATCCACAAGTCGTAAGAAGCAACCGCTTCAAGTATCATCGTTGGCATGCCTTGATCACCTCTTGTGTATTGCCCGTGCCAAACAATGGGACATTTTTCTCACGGCCAATGCATATAATCATACTTCCCATCATTCCAGGGAAGCCTTGAGTTTTGTTCACTTCTAGTATTCATTTGACGTCATCGGTCGTAGGTCTTGTTAAGTACTCATCTCCAAATATCTCAATTATACCACGAGCAAATTTCTTGACGGACTCAAGTGTCGTGGTCTCAGCAAGTCTCACATATTCATCAATAGCATCACTGGTTATTCCATAAGCTAAGATTCGCATAGTGACAGTACACTTTTGATGGGAGACAACGAACTTCTTCCAGAAGCATCAAAAAGTTATTGAAAATAAGTATAACGATTTTCAAGAGCATTCATTATATAATTAAATAATTGTCTTCACATCCTAAATCTTCACCTGAAATATGATTCTAAATAGACTCAATTTGTAGAAAAGTAGTCATCCATTAAGCGGGAATGACCTTCATCACGCTTTCTATCTATGTAAGTACATTTTTTTCGTGTTTTTATGTGTGAGGATGTTGTTTCATCTTGGACAACTTTTTTTTTTTGTCAGTCATCTTGGACAACTCGAAGGATACTGTCTACAAAACTCATAGTGACATTATCTTCCATATATGAATCATACATTTCATTGTATAATTCATTAAAATTTAGAAGAGAACTAGTATAAGACATAATTTTTTGCTGAAAAAATTAAAGTTTGAGGAGAAGTATTTTTGTGAGGGTGTTTAAATGACTACTAGGATAAGAGATGCTCGTATATACAAGGTATAATTGCATGACAATATTCATAATTTATAATAAATGCAACAACCACACTAGCCACATTAAGTGAACAATAAGTGCAACAACCAACCATTCATATAATAAATATTTTTTAAATAGTGCACCAACCAAGCATATTACATTTAACTCTTCATATATAAGAAAGGAAAATTGATAAGAATGATACCACCTTTACAACATCTTCCACAAATGATACTACCTTTCAATAACCCAAAATGATATCACCTTTTAACACCATATTTTTTAAGTACTACCAAAAACCTGTTACCTGCTCAACAGGTTACTAAATTACTAAACTCACACTTTAATTAGTTATTACTCTCATACCCAATTTGCTTACCAATTTTTTTAAACTTATATGTTTGCTAAGGATGACAGTGGGTCTAGGACTGGACCAATACCCAATAGGTCGGGCCTAAATGGATCTTTGGGTGTTCATGGTCAAAACCCGGACCAGACAAGACCGGATAGATCAAAGATCGGTGATCCAAAAAAATACAAACCCGGAGACTGAACTAGTTAGAAGGGACCCCGGACCAGATCAGACCGAGCCCCTTTAGGTCCGGGTTGGACCGGACAGAACTGGAAAAATAGACTATTTTCTTGTAAAGTATGGACTGGATCGGAGATCGGTCGCCAATATTTTGGGCACCCAGAGACCAAACCGGTATGCGTCTGGTTCTATCTCGACGGTCCAGGTCAATATAATTTACATGTCCATACCACTTTTTGAACACCCTTAAATGAGTTGGGTTTGACTCTCATTTTTTTCTGACCTGACGAGTTTCGGTCAGGTACGGATCTCATTTAAAAAAAATAGGAGTATGGGTCTGTGTTATTATCGAAGCCGTAGTTGACCGATAGACCCGATACTGTCATTTATTGGTCGAAAAAGCCATTGATTGGCCGACATAGGAAGACAACGGATCAGATTGTCGTTTGAATTTTGATGGGTCGTCCAAGTCCTTTAACAGTCCACGTCCACGTCGTTACAATATCACGTATAGGAGTGTAAATACGGAGTACTTTGTAATTTATAGGAATTGTCTATGAATAAGTAAAGTTAAATAATTTTGCTTGTGATAAGACACTTTTTAACTTTCGAAAAAAAATATTTTTTGTTGCAATGACTTACAAAAAACCGAAGTAGTTGTTTGTTGTAATGGTATTAAGTTGATAAAATTACCCTCTATGAAATTTGACAATCATATTAAAATTCCAAGTTACGTTACTTGTTATTAGAAGTCAATTTTATAGGGGTACGGTTTTAAGAAGATAGTGTACAAAGGTAGTATCATTTTGGGATTATTAAAAGATGATATCATTTGTGGAAGATGTTATAAAGGTGTGTGGACATGGCATAGGTCCACCCCGACGCGCCCACGTGCGGGTTTGGGTAGACAAATGAATCTCGTGGTAAGATTGTTCTCAGGTCGAAATTTAAATCAAAGTTGGAGTCGCCACCGAACTTTGTGGGAGTTCGGGCCCGTTCGAACCTACTCTGTACTTAGGCGTATCATGCGCAAAGAACGACCCACTTTAGTACTAGAGCTTACGGGGGTTCGTCCCTTTGCATACGATACCAATGTCGAGTTATCGTGTATCGTGTATCGAATGACTCTCATTTTGCCAACGGTTTCGGGCATCCGGAAACCAAAGGTTCTAAGTAAGGGGTGAAGGTACGTGTTGGGAAGCCCACGAAGGATACCCAACCCCGCCCGCACTTAGCGGCCTCTACTAGGATATTGTTCTGTTCTCGTGTACGCGCGTTAGTAAGACGGTTAAATGATATGCAAACAATGTTTCAAGCTATGTCATGTGTTATGTATTTTCGTGTACGTGTTTAGCTAAGTCGTTTAATGCATCTTTAATAATGTCGAAGTTGAATCTAGCGTGCGATTTTCACTTAAAAGCGATAAATGGCAAACATCGAAAATAGAACGCTTGTAAATAAATTACAAATGATACGGGCGAAAATACAACCCAGAATTCACAATACAACAAGCAAAGATATAATATAATCAGGTTCGAAATGGTAACGTAAACTATAAATAGACTCGTAAATAGAAAACGTAAATTGAAATCGTAAACCAAATAATTGAACAAACTCTAATCAGCTACGTATTGCATTACGTATTGACTAGAGAACGGAGGCTCGGATGAACGAAATTGTACGGCCTGGTACTTAGGCGCCTGGGGCAAGGCGATGTTCAGGCGCCTGACCCTGGGCGTCCGGACGGGCGGTGTTCGGGACCATAGTGTGATGCTAGCTTGATCCCGAAGCCTCGATGTCTCGTCCTGACTTATCATAGCGAAAACTAACCGTCTCCATTCGTCATATACCGAGCCCGACTAATGAGTCGTCGATATAAGGCTAACGAAATAAGACGTTCGCTCAAAGTCGTAGAAGGGCGAAAACGATTATAAAACGTGGATTTGAAAAGGAGATGTGTGATTGATTAACGCACGTCGACTAACGTCGCAAGTATTATTCCTTAGGCAAAATTTGTATCGTTGCGGACTATGTCGGAAGTCTGCAATATCTCATTTCTACCATAATGGAATACTTGTCCTTAACCGTCTCGATTTATGATAAATCGACCATATCGATTTAATACGAATATCAGAGCCCTTTGTATCGCGATGTCGTTATCGGGTTGCGTAGACCGTACGATTCTCGGATTGACATCATGAGGTTTTGTATTACTACGATTGTTGATAACTCTTTATACGCGACATTCGATAACGAAATCGACATCGAGCATTTAGAGCGATATTTGAAAATGATATCGAAAATGCTCGACAAAGAACTACTGCGATCGCGTTATACCCCGAAGGGTCAGGCGCACGCCATATGGCGCCTTGACCCTTAGGAGCTTGGGGCGCCACCTCCGGTGCGACCTGTACGGGGGTTATACAGACTTTAAGCAATGTTAATTATCGGATGTGTTCGATATGAAAGTTCGATTTGTCGTCACAAAACTTAGGTCCTTGGCATTTTCACGTCGTAGTTTGGCGTATAAGGCCTACGACGCTCGATTTAGCGTCATCAGACGTTTTCTCAAATCGATTTTTAAAGTAGTTTTATAGTAGTCTACACGGTATTAATATGACGGAAATGTACAAAACGTTTTAGGGGGGTTGACTCACCCTAGACAACCAATTACGCGGGGTAGCGAGATAAGCGACCGTCGACGCGAGTGCGATACTCTTGTGTCCATCATTCCTTATCTTGTCACCCTTTGTATTCGGTACGTTAGAGATGACGCACCCCTATTTAGGATCGGTCGTTAACGATGGATAGGGGTCAAACAATATTTATACTTGTAATAACACAAAAACAACGAGTGTATTCGTGGTAAGTCGAGATCGGTCCACAGGGATACGGGATGAAATTGAGTAGAATCGGCGTGTTTGGGAGCTAATGGGGGTTTTAAGGGTCGAGTCTATATTAAAATGCAATAAATAACAAGAGATGATCAAATATGGAAAAGGTGTTATGGGGAAGTCGAGAAACGGAAAATGGGGTCTAAGAGAATCGGAATCGGGTCGATCACAACAATGGTATAAGAAGAGGGCCACCTTTCGTTTTCTTCGCCCAACCCACGTAAAAACCCGCTTTCGTGGTGAAGAAGGGTAAGTCTCAAGTTAAGGTAATTTCTACTCCGAGTTTCCCCATATTGATAGAAACGAGTCAAGGTCGGTCTAGTTGGCCAGACTAAAACAACAATGACACAACAACCATAAGCAAGATAAACCAACAAGCAAGCAAGCAACCAAAACTCCTCAATTCAAATAATCTAAGATCCTCCTCCCTAAACCCCCCCAACAAGAAATCTACTCACAATGCATAATGGAAACTAATAAAACAATAACAAAGGAGAAAACAACTAAAACATGCATAATAATTAAATCTAGAGAAATTAACAATAAAACGATAAGGAAAATTAAGATCTACTAAATAAACTAGAGAGCGATCTAAGAGCAATAAAACTAAGACTAATGAAAATAACAACAAGACAATAAAGAAAATCACAATCAACAAAATAAACTAGAAAGCGATCTAAAACAACATAAATGAAATCTAAGGAAAATAACAATGAAACGATGAAGGAAACAACGATCAACAAAACAAACCATAAAACGATCTAAAAACGATGAAAATGAAATCTAGAGAAAATAACATCAAGACAATAAATAAAATTGCAATCAACCAAACAAAACATAAAACAATCTAATAACGATAAATAAAGACGATTAAAACAAAACAATAATGAAAGAACAATATTAAATTTATTCTAGAGATTAGGGAGAGGAAAGAAATATATACCAACTATGAAGATCAACAATAAAGAAGAAGATTGCATAAATAAATAAGATGAAGCTTGACGAAGAGGACAAAGGATTTGTCACTAATCCTGTAATAATCTCCAAGAATCTTCAATAAAAACTTGAATTCTACAAAGCTTGAATGTAAATCTAGAGAATTGATGAAGAAATTGATGAAAACTATGAAGATCTACTACTATCTAAGCTAATGAAATTATAGAGAATTAATAGAACTACTACTAGAATGATCTACTAAGTGGACGGTAATGTAGCCTAATGGAGAGATAATGGATGATAATGTGCAACTGACTAGGGTATCTATATATATAGTTAAGCCTTAATGGATCCTTAACCCAAAGCTCAAATCCAACTTTTTGATCCATAAGTCAGACTTTCACCCTTTGAGATCTACCATGCACGAGTCAATACCGCCGGGTGAAACTTCACCCGGTGAACTTCTTCCAGTTTTTGCATTTTTGGACATCTTTACCGTCGGGCGAAACTTCACCCGATGGGTGAAAGTTTCACCCAGTCATTTCGCCCGGTGGAGAAGCTTTCCTGAAGATCTTTGGGGAGGTAAAATTACCTTCGGGCAAAACGTCGCCCGGTCATTTCTCATCAGGTGAAACTACACCCGATGGTTTTCTGGCCTCTTTTCTTGTCTCATTCTTCGTCGTATGATTGGATGGCTTTGAACTTTAAGTCTTGCGCTTAGCTTTCCGGACGGCATTCCCCTCTTTTGTGCTCATGGAAGCTCGATCATGCTTTCGGTGCCAAATCCTATCAAAATTGATAGAAAAACTACCAAAAACACGTATAAAGCACAAGAGGGACGCTAATGCGAGAAATACTCAAAATATGGCGATAATCACACTCTAATCTCGCAAAACGAGGGAAAAACGAGTCTAAATGGGAGGAAAAACGGTCTAAATTTAGCACACATCAAATCCCCCACACTAAACCATTGCTCGTCCTCGAGCAAAGACCTAAAAAGAAAATACAAACTGATACTACTAGCTAGACTATGCTAAGCCGATACGGGGCAATTGACAGGCCCGCTCCGTCCATTCAACTCACATCGGAATACCCATGAGGTAAAGTACTCCCATGCAAGGCAAGTTGAGGCATGCTCAAAATTGTGGATGCGACTAAACACACAAAAACACATAACACGAAAGAATAGACACATCCAAAGCAAAAATAAAACACCAAATCCCTCTTCGAGACGGCGGGGAAGACACCGATTACTTACCTAAAACAATCATAAACTTCCAAGATAAATCACCCACGTGGACAAGGACCAAAGCCTAATACTATGACATTAAAGCAATAAAGATGTTGACGACTTAGCTAGGTCTTCATAATCTTCTAAAGGGGTACTACGGGGTGTAAATCGGAGTGGAATAACCGAACCATGGATTTGTTCGACACTGTAGGTAGGTGCAATCCCGCTCTCTTTGGCTAAGGCCAATAGGATCATTCCAAACTCGAGTTTCCTAAATTATCCCAAACAAAAAGTGGAGTGTTTACAATTTTTTGGATGGATTGACTAATCACCACTATCTTCCTACCTCGGGACTCGGTCCTCTAGTAGGCACTTTACGGCGACGAGTCGATCAAAGGGCTTTTTTTAAGGAGATGTTTTTGATGATACAATTTTCATTGACCTTTTCTCTACCTTGTTTTCATATTTTTATGCCATTTTCTCTTGCTTTGGTTTGCCCTTTTTTGGCTTTTGATGTGGTTTGAAACCAAGCTTGGAGATTATTCTTGTGTAAACTTATTGTGGTGATGTATAGGTGGAGGAAAAATAGGTAATCGAGAATGCGCGCCATTCCCGGATAACCCACAAAAAGACGGAAAGAATTTGGACTAAAGGTGCAATGGTCATTCGAGCAAGGTCACCTAGAAAACGAGATGCGGAAACCAAGGCCTAACTCCTCCATGGGTGGTCAAAGTGGTCAAGTGCAAACCCCGAAATAAACCTCTAGTAGAAAAGGTGGACTCAAGCTAAAGGATCAACAAGTTCATTGCCTTAGACTCATTCTACTAGATTAAGGTCCAAAACCTACAATGGATTATCTAAAATTGAATGTAAACTCTTTTAATAAGTTTGTAATCGGGTTTTCGAAAAGTTTTTAATACTAGACACACTATACAAAAGCAAAAGGATCACAAGAAAAAGGAAAGACAATTAAAAGAAAACACAAATAAAGCCATGTACTCCATACTCCATCGATTTTCAAGAACACAATCAACCACACACCCAAAATGCTCAACTTCGAGAGCCTCCGAATAGCAACAACCTAGCTCCTCTACAAAAGTAAAGAAGAAAGCGAAAAGGAAGGAAGTTACCTAGCGGGTTGCTTCCTTAGTCTCCTCATCTTGTGCTATCGAGGTGGTGGTTATCCTTTAAGAGTAGAGAACAAGACTATACAACGTACACAAAAACATAACGAGAAACGAGTAAAGAAAAGAGAAAAAGAGAAGGAAAATATTTTTGGATTTTGGATTTTTTTTTTCAAATTTTTATGGTTTTTGGAAGATTTTTGAGAAAATAAAAGGTAGTAGATCACTCCCCCACACTAGAAATGTACATTGTCCTCAAGGGACAAGTAGGGGGAGATCAAAAAAAGACGGAAAAGAAAAATAAGAAAAATCTTTTGGATTTTTATGTTTTTTCAAATGTTTTTGGATTTTTCAAAATTTTTGAGAAAAAGAAAATAAAACGAAAAGAAAATGATAAAAGGGTGGCGGGCATAGGTGCAATCACATCACCTAGACCCTAGCCAAGTGGCTAAGAAAATGAAAATGAAATAGAAGAAAAGAAATTAAAGAAGAGGGTGAAAAGTGGGCGTACGTGTAGTCACGTCAACTAGCCCGGATTAAAAATTTGAGATAAATGAGGGAAATTTGGATTTTCAAAAAGTCAATGGCGTAATCACGTTGCCTAAAGGCCGGAAGCAATACCAAGGCCACTTCGGCCGCAACAATCGGATAATGGGACAACTTGCAAAGTTTGTTGGAGGTATATCAATCACAATTACAATGATAATGATATTGGGACAGGAACGAAATTAACACAAGGACGTGCAATTATTGACGCTTAAAGACTCACCGACCCAACCCACACACACACCTACCGACTCCGGGATATGGTCTGGATCGAGTAGTCGTCCGACGTAAATGAAGCGTTAGGAGACTCAGGGTAGAATTGTATACCCTCAGAGGATGGCTCGGGAGAAAACTCCTCCTGACCGTCACTAAGTGAAAGGGCATAGTCGGACTCAATCTCACAAAGGTCGTAGATCGTACGACCCTTGGGCAACGTGTAGTGCGCATACTCCCAAACTCCCCTTCCTCCCGATTCAGTCTTGGTTAGTCGAAATTCACCGGGTCCCAAAGGTAGGTCCCAATTGTGGTGAACAAGGATAGTGGTTCGGTGTGTGTTAGGAACGATTAAAGCTCTTCCACGGCTAATGTAGACGAGGAGCTGATGAGGTACATGAAAAATCCAAGTTGGAAAATAAGCCTCGCCAAGCCAAATGGAATCATCAAGCGGGGTAAGGTGGTCGGTCGAATAACCCAATTTTGTTGCAAGTACAGTCACTAGACCTCCACAATCTGAGGGGCGTTGGTTGATAATGATACGGTGAAAGTGCAACGCCACGACAAGTGATAGGTCTAAGGGGTTAGGGTTACCGAGCAAAGAGACACAGATTAATTGCAATACACACACATTAAGAGTATAAATATTATCGACCGAGGGTAACAAGCAGTGGGAGAGCATCATGCAAAATTAGCGAATTGCGGGGTTACGGATTTCGGAGGTAAGGGATAAATTGGCCTCATAACCCCCTTTACAACGTGATATGCGCTTCCAAAGGTCTCTTCTAGATACACAAGCTTGTATATTGCTCGAGGGTTCACTAATTCAGGTACTCGATGAGGGTAGGCCTAGCGCGAGGCCGAACTCCGAAATAGTCAACGATGGGGTTTACCGAATAGTCTAAATTTAACAGCTCTTGGTGTGGTCGGATTGTCAAGGGCAAAAGTTCCTAGGAACTCACAAGTAAGGTCTTTGTAGGTATGAGTAGCAAGGCTTAAAAGCTCGCTAGTTCCGGTTCTCGATGATAATTCCTTAATATCGTCTATTATTCCTAGATTGGTCATTGTGTTGGGATAAGGCCACCTAGTACTCTGAAAGATCTTTTCAGAGAAGGTTTGAGCTAAAGAATTATTAAGACAAGGCATATTGAAGGCTTAGAAGACTTAGAAGATGTAGAAGATTTAGAAGGTTTAGAAGTCTTAGAAGTTGAGGCCATACCTTGCTTACGAGCGGCTCGTCTTGCTCTTGTCTCCATAATAATAGATTTGCAAGAGTAATCCAAAAACTTTAGCTTCACCTTTTTCAAAACCTAAAAATAAATCACCCAAGCTAGATGGAGATGAAAATATGAATGTGGTTGGGGTATGGAAAGTGGTGTTTTTAATTGATGTGAGGAGTGATAGGGTGGAATGATAGTGAGGTAAAGGTGATATAAATAAAGATAGTTGAGGAAGGAAAGGAAAGTTTTAAAGTAGATTGTAGAATTTGGTGTTTGTGTTTTGGAGGGAAAGTTATGTGGGATATTTGAGAAGGAGGGAATTGATAGTGTAGTGAGTAAATAGGGGTATAGGTGATCCGATCAAAGTCGCCGGGTGAAGTTTCACCCAGTCAAGCACCATCGGGTGAACTTTCACTCGACGGGTTTTCGTCGTAAAATTCAATTTCTGCAAAATTCCCACCGGGTGAAGTTTCGCCCGATGGTAACTCGTCAATTCTGGCAGATTTGGCAATTTTGGGATTTTTTCGTAGGGCAAAGTTTCGCCCGGTCATAACCTCATCGGGTGAAGTTTCACCCGACGGAAAATCTTCAGCAAAATCTGTAACACCCCTAATTTTTATAAGTTAAATTTGTATCCATATTTTTATTAGGTTTGCGATTTAACTTATAATCCTTCATTTTAAATCTTATCGGATTTACTTTTACTTCGTCTTAAATTCCTAAAATCTTTATTTTAGCTCGAATTTCTATTTCCAACTCGAAACTCGTTAAAACGTTTTATTATTTCTTCGAGAAATTATTTTATTAAACTTTCATTGAAAAATCATCATTTTGCTTTCGATAAATCTATTTAATTCATTTTCGTTGAAAACTATTTATTCGTCGAGAAACTCAATTTCCTTACAAACAATTATTTAAACTCGAGATTGACCCATTTGATTTCTCTAGTCAACTAATTATTTTTATCAATTTCGAACCTGTCCCAAATATTTAATGTTGCGACAAAATAATATTTTAGCCCATCTCAAAGTTTGAGTTTAATTTCTTTCTTATGCGATTTTAACCCAATTTATTTGTAAGCTAGTTATTTATTTTTTTACTAATGATTTTGATCACACCGTAAATTATTTGCCGACCCAAATCGAGTCCGTTACCTCGTCACTAACTAGATGAGTCACTAAATATTTTATTAATTTAAGCACATGTTTTTATTTATCCTAATTCTACTCTACTGCTTCCTATCTCTACTTCTCTAGTGGTTGTTGTTACCTTATTTACTCCATTCTTTTTATAATCCCCAAACTCTTCAATTACTCTTTCTTCATTGTACATAAAACTCATTCTTCTTCAATTCCGTTTAATTACGTTATTGCTGCTCAGTCTGTTACGTATCTCTTCTCCTTCGTTCATTCTAATCCGAGGGTAATTTAATTACTCTTATTCTCCATCTCGTTTTACTCTTTCTAATCCCTTCTTATGTGGTTCTAATACCATATGTTTTAATTTTTCGTAGGCTATCGTGCTAGATCCAATGAAGACGGTTATTTTATTAATTCGAATCTCGATGAAGGTAACACATGATGGCATGACTCGGTATTGCATGATATATATGTTGTAGTTGCTTGTAGTATCGTTTTAAATCGAATTTTATAAATATGTTTACTATATTATTATGATGATATGTTTCAATCTTCTAAAAATTATTATAGGGCCGAGACTAAAACATATGAATAAGAAAATTAATTTCTTAATTTTTCGTGATTTTTAATATGAATTATCAAATTGAAAGTTTCATTGTTTTTAGTAAAGTTACAGCATGTTTTCGAATCTGTTACTACTTTTGTACGATTTTTACTCCTGTTTACCGATCTTATTTGCAAAAAGTTTGAAAAGAGACTAATGTTTATTTTAAGTCTATTATATCTCTGTTAAATTTCGTAAATTAATTCCAAGTAGTTTCGTCACAATAAATCGTTTATGAAACTATGACGGATTAGTTCGAGAATCTGTCAGTTATTGAAAAACCTAATTTAAAATCTATGATAAAATTTTAATTTAATTTTGGTAAATTACGTACATTAACTTTAAAGAGTCTAGTTAATGTTTCCATTTGGATTTGTTTCAAAATAAATTTTTAAACATGTTTTATTAAAGGAATACAATCGAGTGACAGATTCTGTCAGTTTACAAAACTACGAATAAAAACCGCCTTTAAGTTAATAATTTCAATTTTATCCAGAAACAAAAGTTGTAGTTAAGCCTTTAAAGTTTTCAACCTCACTGATCTTACGTCGTTTTGATTTTTAATGATTTAATTATGAATTTTATAGTAAGACAGTGCAAATCTGAAAAATCTGTAAATTTGTAATTTATTTCTTTTAATTACTTAAACTCCAACCTTTTGAGAAATAATTATGATTTTTAATTTCTTTGACTTTTAATCATTAATTATACATTTATCTAATAAATATAATGTTTATGTCTCAAGGCCTAATATTAAATATTTTATATAACTCATATGTTAAACGATTTCTAATTATAATAATACCTATTTTGGAAAGTTACTATGTGAAGAAAGTTTCTATCTTTGGAAAGTTACTATTTTGGGAATATTTAAGATATCTTCGGATGAAATATTTATTGGTTTGAATATGGAATAATGTTGGAAATGAGAATGTACAGTATATAAGTCTAGGATATGTTGGTTGTTATCATCAGCTATATGGTCAGTGTATTTGCGTCAGGGATACATTGATTGTCGAACTGGGTATCGTTTATGCTCAGGAGTCATGCGCATGTACTTAGGCTAGGACCTCGCTGAACGCAGTCCTATTATAGTTTGAGTTGTCTGGTGAGAGGGCTTAGGAGTCGCTTCGTGGGCACTGAGTTCCTTAACCAGTGAGGCTTAGGGGTCGCTTCGTGGGCACTAAGTTACACTTCGGTGTTGTTTTGACATATCTCTAGTAGTAAAAGCTGTACTGATCATCGGTTTTATATTCCATTATTCGTTTTGACGCCGTCAGGCTGCTGAATTGTTTTCTGGTTTTGAATCTATTTTGATATATATAATGTTTTGAGTTTAATCTATTTTCTTATATTATGCTTCTATTGCTTATATATTATGTAATATGGCTGGGAGAACTGCCTGAGTTGCTCCCCACTGAATTGTGGCTGTTATGTTTATAACATGACAGGTATTCTTTGTTCCGGGGTTTGGTGTGCGCTAGCGAGTGGCATGGATCCTACTCTGCTTTAATTATGTTTGTTTATGGATTGTTAAACCCATTTGAAGGATCTTTATTTTTAGCTCTTTTGTAAAAAGTGGCCTTTGTATTGACTGACCGTTCTTTTTCTAAAATATAGAACATCAGTGTGTTTTAATCCCAAATCTACAGTGTTCCCGCCACTGTATTGCGTTAGAATTTATAGGGGATTACAGTTGGTATCAGAGCATTGTTGCTCCCGACGCTCACACCTGATTTTAGGAAAAATACTCGTAAATGATTTGAACATTAATAAAATATTAATGAGAGAAGGGTACAAACCAAATTATGGACTTGATTGTTAGGTTACATGTTCTTGTAACTCAATGATTAGCATTGAATGTTTGTTTTATATGCCCAAGAAGAAGATGAGTGGACAAGATGTTGATGTAATGCTGCTCCAGATTGGGACAAGACCCGCTTAGCACTTCTAAGACCTGATGACTCGAGTGGACGACTTGGTGCTACAAGGAAGATGCAATGGTGACTTCTCAGCCCAGATTTAGTTTGCTCAAGCTACAGGCCAGATGATCAAGAGTAGATTTCAGTTCCATGATGGTGCAGTAGACTACGATTGATTTCACTTTGGACCCAGATGCAACTTCATTTCAGTTTGGATCCAGATGGAGCTACCCAAGACTAATATGCTCGAAGATGAAGTGATCCAGCGAGTTCCCTTGTGAACTCAGGAGGCCTGAAGACTCTTCTTTCGTTCAAGACCTTAATAGTCTAGGATCCTTCTTCTTTTCTCCAAGTCTCCTCTTCTTTCTTTCATTCTTATTTTTCTTTTTCTTCCTCATCCTCTTCTCCTCTTCTTATCCTTCTTCTCCTTACGGATGATGTTGTGTTGCTGTACCGCTACGACCTGATGCTGTTCGGCTCTCTGTTGTCACGTGTTGTTATTCCTAATGTCCGTGTGCTGCCACTGCTCTCCCTATCAGTTTTTCTCTTCTTCTTCTTCTTCCTCCAATCCTTGTCTTATAAATGGTCATTTTCAGTCTCATGGTGAATCCTCGTTTTATTCTCCCATTTTGCCCTCCATCCTCTTGAGATTCTTTGGTTAGACTCCTGTCTTAGTGAACCCCACAAAAAGTTAAAGATGTTTGAGGTTTAGTGAACCCCATTACCTTTGGTTTGAGGATTTTGAGTTGTACCCTATTTTCTAAGCAAGTAAGAACTTTTTGAGGATTGATTTCAATAGTATTAATTGATTGATGGAATTAAGATTTTACCTTAAGTGTTGATCTTGGATCATAATTTATTTGATTATATAAAGTTCTTAGAGAGAATAAGCTTTTGGATAGTAAGATTATATTTTATTTTGATGGATATCTAGTACCGAACTTAGAACCGAACTAAGTGTATCTGGTAATATTACTTTGGGATTCCCACTTAATGCTGACTTAATGGACTAGTTGTGGACTTTTGGGATCATATATCATTGTTTAAAGAGTTAGCCTAAGTCTTGTGGTACCATTTCAGGTTCTCGTTAATGTCTTTAGAAATTTTGATTGACATAGATTAAACCTTGGTTCTTATGGATGAGATCATTGAGTCTGATAAGGTTGTAGCATATGAACTTTGGAGTTGAGTGAAATAAACTTGGATGGATTGTTGTTAACATTGAGAAAGAGAAATATCTTGTATAAACACAGGTTGGACTTACTGTGTCATTTTGAGGAATACTTTAATACAAATCTTTTGATGGAGTTTATTTCAAGCCTTCTGACCAACGAGATTGTGGCTTCGTTGAGTCATTAACCACATATTTGTTTCACCGTTATGAGTATAAATCTGATGGACTTCTAAGGAACCTTACTCGAATGATGTCTTGGATGTGAGTGACTGACATTACATGTAAGATTGAGTGTACTTAAGGTTCGATATATTATACTAATAACTTTTGTTCCCTTGTAATGTTATGACCATAATCGTGGGATCAATTTGAAGACTTAGTGCCCGAGATTTGTTAAGTTGGTGGATCTTGTTTAGTGTTCCTTACTCGAGAAATTTGGATATACCTCGAGTACAACCTGGTGAGCTTTAAACAGTTTTAGAGCCTTGTTGGTTAATTAGTTTAATAGTGTTGTGGCAGTTTGCAGAATTTCGGCAGCATGATTTGATTCTGAGTCATTTGGTTGATTCTTACCCTATTGATTAAGTGATTGTATGAGCAAGTGAAGCCTTGTATTGGAGGTTGTAGCTGTTGATAGTCTTAGCTTGGAAGTTATAGCAAATGATAATTTTGGAGGTTGCAGACTGTGTAGGACAACCCATTTTCCTGATATTAATGGACTTAATATTATTTTGTGGAATTAGGAACCTGAGTTTGTGAGAGTCATACTTGGGAATCTTGAGAACCTTAAACTCCTCTGTAATCCTTGAGAGCTCTGATTGACTCTCGTTATCATTCTTCCTCCGTTTCTCTCGAATTCTACTCCTCCAATCGCTATTGGTATCCCTTCTGATCTACCTCTTTATCGAGTTTGAAATTTTTTGTTTTGATTTATTCTTTAGCCTTTTTCACCAATTTCCCCGTTTCGTAAAATGTTTGACTAATTTAAATTTTTGAGTTATCATTTTTATGTTACAATTTTAAGCTTTACAAACATCGTTTTGCTTTGACGTTTTTGTTGAAGTTTATATTTAATTATTTTTAAAATATCTTAAAAACTTGTTTGAAATTAGATCGACAGTATTTCAAATCTTTGTTTTTAAATGATCGAAATTTTACGAATATTTTCATAACATACAAATACTGACTGAGAAAATTTAACTTTTGAAAATAATTTCATAAATTCAAGCTTTCATTTTATTTTTGTTGGTGGACTTTTGGATATGTTATTAGAAGCATCTGATGACTGGTTCGAGATTTCCCAATGCTAAACTTGATTTCTCAAATTTGATTTTGTTTTGTCTTAAATCAAAATGTTGAAGAGTTTCTTAATCAAATTGATTTATCGTCGTTTTGAAAATGTTTTGGGTACCCTCTTTCCATCGAATTTGTTTTTAAATATAATTTAATGTCGTTATTTTATCAAATAACAGTACCTTGCGTTTTTAATAATTTGGAAAGTTTTAAACTTCGGGTAGATTAACCCAACTCTTCTCGTAATAAATTTTGCACTCGATTTCATATCACGTTTGATGATTTAAAAATTCCTATTAAACCAAGATTTTGATGCGGGCTAAGCATTCTAATTTTTCCAAGTGAATAACGTTATTTTTGAGTTCCTGCAAGTTTCGGGGACGAAACTTTTTTTTAGTGGGGAAGGTTGTAACACCCCTAATTTTTATAAGTTAAATTTGTATCCATATTTTTATTAGGTTTGCGATTTAACTTATAATCCTTCATTTTAAATCTTATCGGATTTACTTTTACTTCGTCTTAAATTCCTAAAATCTTTATTTTAGCTCGAATTTCTATTTCCAACTCGAAACTCGTTAAAACGTTTTATTATTTCTTCGAGAAATTATTTTATTAAACTTTCATTGAAAAATCATCATTTTGCTTTCGATAAATCTATTTAATTCATTTTCGTTGAAAACTATTTATTCGTCGAGAAACTCAATTTCCTTACAAACAATTATTTAAACTCGAGATTGACCCATTTGATTTCTCTAGTCAACTAATTATTTTTATCAATTTCGAACCTGTCCCAAATATTTAATGTTGCGACAAAATAATATTTTAGCCCATCTCAAAGTTTGAGTTTAATTTCTTTCTTATGCGATTTTAACCCAATTTATTTGTAAGCTAGTTATTTATTTTTTTACTAATGATTTTGATCACACCGTAAATTATTTGCCGACCCAAATCGAGTCCGTTACCTCGTCACTAACTAGATGAGTCACTAAATATTTTATTAATTTAAGCACATGTTTTTATTTATCCTAATTCTACTCTACTGCTTCCTATCTCTACTTCTCTAGTGGTTGTTGTTACCTTATTTACTCCATTCTTTTTATAATCCCCAAACTCTTCAATTACTCTTTCTTCATTGTTCATAAAACTCATTCTTCTTCAATTCCGTTTAATTACGTTATTGCTGCTCAGTCTGTTACGTATCTCTTCTCCTTCGTTCATTCTAATCCGAGGGTAATTTAATTACTCTTATTCTCCATCTCGTTTTACTCTTTCTAATCCCTTCTTATGTGGTTCTAATACCATATGTTTTAATTTTTCGTAGGCTATCGTGCTAGATCCAATGAAGACGGTTATTTTATTAATTCGAATCTCGATGAAGGTAACACATGATGGCATGACTCGGTATTGCATGATATATATGTTGTAGTTGCTTGTAGTATCGTTTTAAATCGAATTTTATAAATATGTTTACTATATTATTATGATGATATGTTTCAATCTTCTAAAAATTATTATAGGGCCGAGACTAAAACATATGAATAAGAAAATTAATTTCTTAATTTTTCGTGATTTTTAATATGAATTATCAAATTGAAAGTTTCATTGTTTTTAGTAAAGTTACAGCATGTTTTCGAATCTGTTACTACTTTTGTACGATTTTTACTCCTGTTTACCGATCTTATTTGCAAAAAGTTTGAAAAGAGACTAATGTTTATTTTAAGTCTATTATATCTCTGTTAAATTTCGTAAATTAATTCCAAGTAGTTTCGTCACAATAAATCGTTTATGAAACTATGACGGATTAGTTCGAGAATCTGTCAGTTATTGAAAAACCTAATTTAAAATCTATGATAAAATTTTAATTTAATTTCGGTAAATTACGTACATTAACTTTAAAGAGTCTAGTTAATGTTTCCATTTGGATTTGTTTCAAAATAAATTTTTAAACATGTTTTATTAAAGGAATACAATCGAGTGACAGATTCTGTCAGTTTACAAAACTACGAATAAAAACCGCCTTTAAGTTAATAATTTCAATTTTATCCAGAAACAAAAGTTGTAGTTAAGCCTTTAAAGTTTTCAACCTCACTGATCTTACGTCGTTTTGATTTTTAGTGATTTAATTATGAATTTTATAGTAAGACAGTGCAAATCTGAAAAATCTGTAAATTTGTAATTTATTTCTTTTAATTACTTAAACTCCAACCTTTTGAGAAATAATTATGATTTTTAATTTCTTTGACTTTTAATCATTAATTATACATTTATCTAATAAATATAATGTTTATGTCTCAAGGCCTAATATTAAATATTTTATATAACTCATATGTTAAACGATTTCTAATTATAATAATACCTATTTTGGAAAGTTACTATGTGAAGAAAGTTTCTATCTTTGGAAAGTTACTATTTTGGGAATATTTAAGATATCTTCGGATGAAATATTTATTGGTTTGAATATGGAATAATGTTGGAAATGAGAATGTACAGTATATAAGTCTAGGATATGTTGGTTGTTATCATCAGCTATATGGTCAGTGTATTTGCGTCAGGGATACATTGATTGTCGAACTGGGTATCGTTTATGCTCAGGAGTCATGCGCATGTACTTAGGCTAGGACCTCGCTGAACGCAGTCCTATTATAGTTTGAGTTGTCTGGTGAGAGGGCTTAGGAGTCGCTTCGTGGGCACTGAGTTCCTTAACCAGTGAGGCTTAGGGGTCGCTTCGTGGGCACTAAGTTACACTTCGGTGTTGTTTTGACATATCTCTAGTAGTAAAAGCTGTACTGATCATCGGTTTTATATTCCATTATTCGTTTTGACGCCGTCAGGCTGCTGAATTGTTTTCTGGTTTTGAATCTATTTTGATATATATAATGTTTTGAGTTTAATCTATTTTCTTATATTATGCTTCTATTGCTTATATATTATGTAATATGGCTGGGAGAACTGCCTGAGTTGCTCCCCACTGAATTGTGGCTGTTATGTTTATAACATGACAGGTATTCTTTGTTCCGGGGTTTGGTGTGCGCTAGCGAGTGGCATGGATCCTACTCTGCTTTAATTATGTTTGTTTATGGATTGTTAAACCCATTTGAAGGATCTTTATTTTTAGCTCTTTTGTAAAAAGTGGCCTTTGTATTGACTGACCGTTCTTTTTCTAAAATATAGAACATCAGTGTGTTTTAATCCCAAATCTACAGTGTTCCCGCCACTGTATTGCGTTAGAATTTATAGGGGATTACAAAATCCTTGACGTGGCAAAAATCCCATTGGGTGAAGTTTCACCCGACGGAAAACCTTCGATAATCTCACCGGGCGAAGTTTCGCCCGACGGTCTTCTATGCATCGTTTTTCCGCCTTGCCATTTCATGGTTCTTCAATAATCACCTAAAGTTTCAAATAACGACACGACTCACATTACATAATCAATTTCTCCCACAAACATGCTTGTGGTCTTCAAATTAAGCTCCCTAACTTCTTCCAAAAGCTTGATGATCGTCCAAATATATGCTCCATGATGAAATCCAAGTTCATCCATTCATCTCAATCTAAACAAAACTAACAAACATAAAGAATATGATACATATACACAAGGTGGTTGTTGAGGATACCACCAAACCTACATCAATTCGAGAAGGGTTCAAACAACGCTCCCCAACGGGAGCTCACCAAGTTTCCCGGTAACAAAGGTCTCACGAACGTGACCGGGATGATAAATTTTAAAATGTTGCCCTTTAACCATAAATTTCGCGGTTTCCAGGGTAGATATCTCTTTCGATCCATATGGTTGCACCTTGGTCACTTCGAATGGACCCGACCATTTTGATTTCAACTTACCGGGAAAAAGCTTAAAACGAGAATTATAGAGTAATAGCTTATCACCAACGGAGAAGTCTTTACGACGTATTCGAGAATCGTGCCATTTGCGTGTTCGCTCCTTGTAGATCTTCGAATTTTCATAGGCTTCATGTCTTAGTTCTTCCAATTCTTTTAGTTGTAGAAGGCGATTATTTCCAACAACATTCTCGTCAAAGTTTAGCTCCTTGATAGCCCATTTTGCTTTGTGTTCTAATTCCACCGGTAAATGACAAGCTTTGCCATACACAAGACGATAAGGAGTGGTTCCAATTGGCGCTTTATAGGCTGTTCTCAATGCCCTAAGAGCGTCATTCAACTTCAATGACCAATCCTTTCGGTGTGTATTTACAACTTTTTCCAAAATTCCTTTGATTTGACGATTGGAGATCTCGGCTTGCCCGTTTCATTGAGGGTGGTAGGCTAATGACATCTTGTGAGTTATACCATATTTCCTAAGAAGGTGTTCAAAGGTATCTTTTCTAAAATGAGAGCCTCCATTACTAATTATGGCTTTAGGCATTGTGGACGTCCGTCCGCACCGCCCCACGCCCCGCGCACGCACGCGCGGGACCGACCCGGTTTTTCAACATGTGGCGAAGGCCACCCACGCGGCCCCCTCCCGGTCGGGGGCCGGTCCGATCTCGCGTACGGGGTGATGTTTCGGACCTCGATTCGGATGACGATCCGGACTTGTACTAGACGGGTGTGGGCACCCGTGTTTCCGTTTGGGAATCGATCGAGTCGTGGTTGTAAATGTTTAAAGGCCGCTTTGTTTGGTAAGGCGACCTTTTTAGTGAACTGAATTTGTTGCCGATTTGTGGAGTCGCCAACGAGTCAATTATGGGGACTCGGAAACCGTTCAAGTCAACTTTGATCCCTTGCCGGCTCAAAGTTGAGTGGCACGGGACCTAAAGATAGAGACTTGTACCCTTAAGCACTCCATGCCTGGAATGACTCTCATTGCCAATGGTTTTGGACAACAACATCCGATAGATGTCAACACCCAATCCCGCCCGCACTATAGCGGCTTCTACTAATCAATCGGTGGGCTAATAACCTAGTTCTTTTGTTGTGGTGGAAATAATGTAACATCCGCTATTTTAACCCTATACCTTTTGCTACGTCGGTTGTTTAAGGACAAGTAAGTTTTGTCGTCAAAGTAGTTGTGTTTACATTCTTTGCATGCGATTTCACGTGACGGGCAGGCCATGAAAAGATGCACGTAGGAGAGTAGAGAATACTACTATTATACGTATTAGCAGATCAGTTTTAACGCGATAATACGGATATTAGTTGTTCTCGTGGTACCTTACCTGGTATTCTGCTTAAGATGCATCGGTTCGGTATTAATATAGATGCGTCGAACCTAATAAGGCGAGCACCCGGACTAATACGGAACCCGACCATCGCTTTGTTCAGTTTTAGTTGTTTTACAATTTGAATTCTGTGTTAGGTGATTTAGCATGCGATTAGAAGGTCATAAAAGCAATAAATCATACGAAAAACTATAAATGCGAATGTAACTAAATCACATTGTGAGGAGTTGCACCCTTGGAATATACACTAAATGGGATACGATGCATAGATAGTTTGAGAACGGATCTCGGAATTACTCAGGTCTATTTAGTGTATTTTAGCGTTTGTGGTTGAAGTTGGGACGTTACGTATTTTAGTGAGTGCTTGCGGACCTAGTAGCCGCATCTAGTGTTGTCGTAGTGCATAATAAAAGAAAGTACGAATATGGAAAGTTTTGTTTAGATGGCAACCTAGTGACGACTCGACTTCAATAGGCGGATCCTCCTAGCTTGACCAGTGATTCCGGCAGTGCTCTGTTACCGTCAACCCATCCTGCGCCTACTCCGGCCGAGCTTCGTTGCTAGGGATTGATTCTGTGGCTAATCCGGCAGAACTTCGTTACTAGACTTGAGCTAGTCGAACACAGGCACCTCGATCGAGTGGGGTGCTCGAAGGTGAGGAGTAGCGTCGATATCGCTTTTATTATCGGAACTACAATCGAGTGGATCGTTTGCCTCCGGTGTCGTAGTGCGAGACCTTAGCGAGAGAGTGGGGGGAGAAGGGAAGATGAGAAGTTGTCGAATTAATGAGGTGAGGGGAGTATTTATATGTGTTTTCGGCCCCTATCGCCCATATGGACGCCTGAGCTGAGGCACACCAATACTCAGGCGCCTGGGTTCAGGCGTGGGGAGTCTAAGGCGCGTGAGGCGGGGTGGTTGGAGTTTTGAAGATACGATTTTGATACTTTCCAAAAGCGAGAGGGAGGAGGATAATATGATACTTGGGAATTAAGGTTCCCGTGTATTAACCTAGCACCATGAACATTAATGCGCCTCGGGTGTGCATTCCGAGGTTCGCTTGGCGCGGTATTGACTCGGTTCGAGTTTCGGTACCGACTCGGGGTCCCGATGTCGGAATTGACTCTAATTAGTGTCTATGCGACCGTAACGACACGACTAAGGCTGCCATCATGTTAGTTTAATTTACCCGAGTAATTTATTTGACCCGTTCTATAGAAAAACTACCTAAACAATCTTGAACCCGTGTTGCGTTGCAGTCCTATCGTCGTCGGGTGTTTGTTGGGCACTTCTTCAGCCACAAGGTCCAAATCTAGGTGTCTATAGAAGTGATCAACGTATTTTATATCGTATTTTGTAGTCCCCCGATACCTATTTTTAAGCTTTTCTTCTTCCATATTTATATATTTAATGTCGATTTCTATTAGAAAGTCGATACTGCCGATTCTCGTGCGACTTTGCAGGTTAGGTACAATTTTGAGCATATTTAGGAGTAATAGCCCAGGTAGCCGAGACGAGAACGGAGGACGAGGAAGAAAACGAAAAGCCGAGAAGCAAATGAAGCACTCACCTACGAGTTCTAGCAGCACCCACTCGATCGAGTAGTGCTAAGCACTCGATCGAATGCCTCATGTTCAAGCTCAACTGGACTGCATTAGAAATTTGGGCCGATTCCTTTTTCTAACCGAAAAACGAACGAAGATTGGAGCAATCACGTATCCACTCGATCGAGTGGCATTGCATGGACTCGATCGAGTGCGTCACACCCATGCCGCGAAGTGGATTTTAATTCATTTAGAATTCTGGGCCTGTTTTAAAAGTCCAACTGATTTGTCTATTAAATCAATTTTCTTAGGATTGTCAGACACTTTTCATTCTACTTTCATTACAACATTACGTTAGTTTTGCTTTAGCATAGAAGTCACGTTCTTTTCCCATCTTTCGTCGCAAGATACATCGAACTCGTTCTTCTCTTTTCAGATCTCGAATTGTTTGGTATCGCTACTTTTAATTTTGATTTCAATTTCAGTTTTCTAGTTTTAATTCTTATCTTAATTCGTCCTTTGTTTTCGTAGTTATTTTGATTTCAGTTTTGTTTATTAATTGTTAGTGTAGAATTGTTATCGTTTCTCGTAGTTTAATTTAATTTGCATTCATCATGTTTAATTGCAATTCATATTTTGTTAGTTCAATTACAATCATTATGCGTAGCTAAATTTTATCTAGGGTTTAAGGGGATCATGGGTATTAATTGGGTTATAGTAAATTGACCTGTTTCTGATAATATGAACTGTCGCCTGAATGTTGTTTTAATTCTGATTGATTAATTACTGGCCAGGATTAATTAGTTAGTATCACAATTAGGACTTTTCGCCGACCGGGTTAAGGACTAATTAGGTCACGACATTTTGGGTAGACTAGCTTAATTTTAGCGACCGCAGGTTAAGTTTAGTTCTAAAGTTTGTAGTAGTACCGACCGGACCTACACCTTAGACAGTTTGATTATTGACCTGTTAGTTGACTCCCTGACCCGATTGATATTCATTGTGAACCTGAGACCCTAGACTTCTTTATTATTGATTTACCTTATAGCAGTTAGTTGCCAGCCTACTTAACAACCAGAAAACAGTGACCTGTTGTCTTAAGTCTAGACCTTAGAACAAGTATTTGAGTCTCGTCTCCTTATGGTTCGACCCCTACTTCACTATCTACATTAGTTTGTGGATCTTAGGGTATCTTTTATTAGGGATACGACTACCCCTGTAAAATTTTGGCGTCGTTGCCGGGGAGACGGTGTTATTTATTTACTTGTTTTATGTTTTAGTCTTTTGATTACTTTGTCTCGAGGAACTTCAGTTCCTTGGGACCGTTTCTCACATTTTTTTCTGTAGTTTTCTCGTATGCCCAGGTCCTCTCGAATTTCAAGCTACGTACCACCATACGATCCTGAACCAGAGAGAACTCTCTGCAGGTCTAGGGAATTTTACAAGGAGATTGTTGAGACAGAAATATCAGAATCAGTGGAACATTCGGACGACGAGCACATATCCAAGTCACAATCCATTGAAGAGGATAATTCCACTACTGCCACCGAGACACCTCTAGTCAAGATGCCTCCCAAACTTGCTAGCCATTCCGAGCCGGAGCAAAGTGCCCTACCGAAACCATTGAAGAGGCCTACGGCCACTGCGGTACATTTGAGATTCGCCCCGCCTTTATTACATTGGTGGAGCGAAATCAATTCGGTGGAGGTCCCGATGAAGACCCGCCGAAGCACATGAAGCTCTTCACCGACTATTGCTCTACTATTCCACTCCCCTCGGGAGTAACACAAGAAGAGGTGATGGAGATGCTATTCATGTTCTCCTTACGCGATAACGCAAGAGACTGGATCACGGATCTAGACCGCGTTTTTGAAGGAATCACAGATTGGAACTACCTAGCCTTAGCTTTCTACAAGCATTACTACACGCCGCAGAACACCAACATGTTGAGGAGTCAGATTACTAACTTTCGACAGACATCTCACGAGAATATCTACGAGGCATGGGTAAGGTTTAAAAAGCTAGTCAAGGAGTGCCCACATCACGGATTCGAGGTATGGTTTTTGTGCAATCAATTCTATAATGGTTTATATGACGATTGCCGAGCTACGCTCGATTCTGCAGCTAATGGCAGGTTTCAAAACAACGTTGATGATGATAAAACATGGAAATTGATTGAAGATATGGCTACTCATCACTCACGTTGGGGAAATCCACGAGGTAACACCCGAGGAAATAGTGGTGACTCCGAGTCATCAAATGCCATAGTTAGCCACCTAGCCGCTTTAACTAAGCGGATTGATACCATGGAGCTTGCTAGAACCCAAAACCAACAACAACAAGGCGGTATGTACCAAGTTAATGCAATATCCGAGGTAGTTTGTGAAAATTGTGGGAATATGGGTCACTATGCACAAGAGTGTGTGAGTTTAGAAACGGCAAATGCATTCCAATCCATGAGACCACACCTGCCATACATGAACCAACCGGGCTATGACAAGTCTATGTTGTCCTATAGGAGCCAGAACGTACTTAACCCGCCACCACCCGGTGGTAACAAAATCGTCCCTTATGTAGCACCCCATAACCGACCCTCCCAAAACAATAACTGACAACAATTCCAAGGAGGGCAACAACAGAATTGGGGTAGCCAACAAAATTGGGGTAACCAACAGTGGGGTAATAACCAACCTTGGGGTAACCAACAAGGGTGGGGGAACCAACAACAATTCCAACCAATCCCACAAAACCAAACCCAAGCTCAAGCTCCAACCAATACCGAGTCTGTGGAGATCAAAGCTTTACTGATGCAAGGTATTCAAGCTCACCAAAAGCAGGAAACCCAAATCAACCAAATACTTGCCCATACCAAGATCCTAGATATCCAAGTAGCACAACTTGCCGCCCAAAAGCAAGCTAGGCCACTGAGTACTCTACCTCCTCAAGGCGAACAATCGCACGAGCAAGCCAATGCGATAACATTGAGAAGCGAAACCCATTATGACGGTCCGAAAGTGCCCGAGGAGTGTGTTGTAGTTGACGAGACCGAGTTGGAGAAGCAAGAGCTAGCCGAAGAAGCATTGAGTAGACCACGGATTGAGGCTACTCGATCGATTAACACCACATCACTCAATCAAGTAGACCCCCTAAAACCTGGCAGAGAGCAATCAAGTAGACCACTCGACCGAGTCACGCCAGACTCGATCGAGTTGGAGGTCACTCGACCGAGCGGTGTCGCTCCACTTAATCGAGTAGACCCTCCAAAATAGACCAGTAGCTCCCCTGTGATACCACTCGATCGAGTGCCTCCAGGTGACTCGACCGAGTGGAGTGAAATTCGACCGAGTCAGCTTGGACTCGATCGAGTGGAGTCCGTAACGCCTAATTCAGTTGTTTTGCGTCCACAGTCTTCAACTAAGGATTCCAAATCTTCTCAAGCATCCTGGTCTCAAGTCAAGGAGCCTGCAATTCCGATCGTGCTTCCATTTCCCCACCGACAGCGTAAGACAAAGCTTGATCAGCAGTTCGGTAAGTTTATGGAAGTCGTTAAGAATTTGCAGGTAAGTGTTCCTTTTACTGATTTGATCACTCAAGTTCCTGCTTACGCAAAATTTATGAAAGAAATACTAACTCGTAAGCGTTCTTTTAGTGAAACTGAGACAGTTGCCTTCATAGAGGAATGCAGCGCGCTACTACAGAGTCGTACTCCGCCCAAGCTCAAGGATCCAGGGAGTTTTTCCATACCTTGTGTTCCGGTTACGGAAACAATTTACCCGGCCTAGAATCCGGGTAGTATAATTGAATTAATGATGAATAATTAGTCGCTTGATTCCCTTGATCTCCCCTTCCTCTCACTCCTTGAATCGGACTTTCCCGGCGGAAAACGGCCTGCTCCCTGCACAATGAACGCACAGGGCCTCGGAGGTTGTCCGAGGAAACCCTCTCCGATGCCTAAGTCAGTCCGTGGAATGCCTTTACGAACCTAGCTCGTGAGGAACTAGGCGGCGTTTTAAGAGTAAGAGTCTAGAGAGAGAAAATCCAACCCCTCTCATGTGGGAAATGGGGAGGTATTTATACCTTCCCACAAGAGAGAGAAGAGAAAGAGGAATGGTTGGATGGGAAAGTGACAAGTGGCGGCTTCTCATCCATCCATTCCCAATTACCTTAGGCAAAAAGACGAGAGGGCCCCTGGGGGTCCTGACCTTGCCGGCCAGGGATTTTCCCAGGGCAGACAGTCTCCAGGCAGGGGACTGCCAAGCTCTGACAGGCTGAATTGGCCTGCGCTCTCGGCGGCTGACGGCCAACCTTTAGCGTTTTCATGCTTTGTTCTAGGTCCCTGTTGGGGGCTAGTCTTTCGACTCTCCGACAGGAACCGTCTCGGGGCCTGCATAGCAGGCAGTTGATTGGCAGGCGGCCCACCCCCAATCAATTGGCCCTCGTCAGTAGGAGGGAAGTGAGACTTCTCCTCTGCTGGCGGCTCTTGCTTGGAGGGGGGTTGACTTCCATGTCTGTCGCAGCATTTAATGCTTCGCGCCTTCCCAATGGAACTTTGTACTGTTCCTGTCAGGAATGCAAAGAGGCAAGAGCACTTTCGTAATGATTGCCCTTTTCTTCTGGGCGGATTTTGGGGAACCGTGAAGAGTTCCTGATTGGTGGCTCTCCTCCCAGGGTGGTTGGAGCGTTCATTAATGCGGTGCTTTCCTTGGTATAAAATCTTTAGCTTCCTTGCTCATTTGCACTTCATTCCACCTTCAATCTTTCAATTTTCCTCATTCTAAACATGACTTGGATCAAGAAAAGTGTAGTTCGCCGCGGAGTCAAACATGTTTCCTTCATCTTCAGAGGGTTCTGGAGGCTTAGATATGCACGGGCCGCTTATTTAGCTGTTCGCCGGAGCCGGCGTTCACGACTTCGCCTTCGCCGGAGGGGTCGGAAGGCCTCTATTAGGATGGGCAAACGCCCTAGGAGGTCTTCTCCTCCTGCTGCGCCTAGGTTTAGGCGTTGCTCCCAGGGAGGAGGCTGTTATGATAGGGGGTGTCATGAGTGTTTTCCATGGCTGCACCCTGAACAATTCGGCCTCAACTCTGGCACCGATCCCTCCCTGGAGTCGGGTCCTTCTTCGCCTGTAAAGAAGACAGGCTGTCGCACTTGCGACGAGTCCCGGGCTGTCCCTTTTGGAAGGGACTGGGAAGACAGCAGCCATGACTCTGACGACAGCGAAGGCCTTGGCTGCCTGAGTGACAGGGACGAAGACGGGGCTTCGAATGACCCTTTTCAGGGTTCCCCAAGTTGGGACTGGGGTTCGGCTCTCGGGAGTCCAGGCAGTCCTGGAGACTATTCCCCGGATTTGGGGGACGACTAGGCCTGCGTGGCAGGGCCTTTGATTTCTGTCAGGCTGGAACTTTTTCGAGCCTTATGTAATTTTCTTTCATGCCTGTCTCACGATGTATCTTTCCCTTGCGGGGTTTTCAATGAAATGAATATTTTGCGTATTTGAATTTTTTTTTTTTTTTTTTTTTTTTTTTTTTTTTTTGAATGAGGTCATTGATTGACCTTTCTCTCTGACGTTTCTGTTTACCGAGGCTCTTCTTGAAAAAGGTGAGCAGTCGGTGTTCAGTGTGTGACACGTGGAGGGTCTTCGCAGGTTTTGTCAGGGTTTCCACCTTTTGAACTTCTTTGGGCTTTTATATAAACCCATCCCCCCCTTCATTCTCTTCTTTTACTCTTCTTGATACCTTTACTCCCCATAACACTTCTTGAACTCCCTTCATTGACCGAGCGTTTCTTTCTTTGAGGAGCAAGGATCACTTCTTGTCGCCATCTCTGACAACTTCACCGGCGTTTTTTTTTAGGTTAGAACTTTTTGAATCTTTCGCTTCTTTTCTTTCCTTCTATTGCCTAAATGTCGCGAGTCCGCCCCCTTTCCCTTGATTCTTTGCTCGGAGGAACTAGCGGCGGCGACGGTGGTCGTCGTGACGTAGCTTCTTCCTCTGGGGTTGGCCCCCGGGAGAAAGAAGATCACAGGGGAGAGGGTGCTGAGTCACCCGACCCAGCTCCCTTCGATGTGATTGATTCTGATGACGAAGCCCTGGAGGTGGACCCTGCCAGGGTGGCCGGTCCTCTCATCCGTAGGGAGAGAGGGAGGACCTATTTTCTAGACAAAGAAAAATACGTGATTCCCTTACAGACCTATCCCGAGGCTAAAAATAGGGACCTGATCTTGGAATGTGACGCGGCTAAGGCCATCGAGCAGTTTTATAATTTTGGGGAGGGGTATACAATGGTGATCCCTGGGGAGAGAGACACAGTATGTTGTCCCCCAGATGGGTGTGTAGCTGTCTTTCATAAGGCCCTAGAATTCGGCCTGCGATTCCCGTTGCATCCCTTCCTGGAGGATACTTTCAGGAGGATGAACGTCGCCATTGCTCAGTTAACCGCAACGGTTATTAGAGCATTAGTGGCCTATACTTGGACATGTTTATTCCATGGCAAGGGGCCATATATCGACGCCCTTCGCTTCATGGTTGGCCTCCAAATGGTGTCTTCATCTGGGGGAGATGGCTCCCCTGGTTACTGGTCTCTGCTGAGACAGAAAAAGTACGCCCTGGTATGGCCACCCATGAGCAGTCTCAAAGACTGGAAAAACAATTTCATATATGTCCATAGTGCGTCGGGGTGGAAAATTCCTAGACATTTTAGGAATCATGTTCATACTCGCATGGAGACGCGTGAGGAGTACCATCCTCGTGTTGGGGGGAAGGCTCTGGAAGTCAAGCTGAGCGAAAAGGAGAAGATTTTGATTAAAAAGTTTGAGATCGTGACGGACAAACATGGGAACTTTTGCCCTGTTTTCTGGCTCCCTCACGCGGAGCTTATCACGACTGACGAGTACCTGCTTCCCATGGGCCTGATTCGTGGCCTTGAAGGTAGTTCTAGGGTTTTCTTGTTGTCACGATTTTCCAGGGATTTTATTTCTCCCTGCTTTTTAAATGACCGCCTCTCCTTTCCTGCAGATTCCTACTCTTGGACTTGGACCAAGAAGCAGGTCAGAAGGTTAGGCTTGAGCGAGGAATTGCACGTTCTTTCAAAGCGTCCCTCTCTTCCACCAAATTTTAAGAAAGGAAGTAAGGCCCTGATGAAGCTTGTGAAAGACTTCGCCGCAGGTCGAAGATTGCCTCTCCCCCCCCCGACTGCCTTCGTCGAAACCGGCGACTCCTACTCCCAGTATTCATGACGGGGAAGCGGAGGTTACTTCAGGGGCTACTCCTTTCCCTGGCCAAAAACAGGGTGCTTCTTCAGCTGGCCCTCGGATCTCGCAGGGAACGCAGCCTGGAGATTCGGAAGGGACTGGGGAGAGTGTTCCCTTGGAAGTGAGGAGGAAAAGGGAGAGGGAGCCTCCTAGTGCCGACGTGGTGGATTTGGAGGCGGACGTCTCTACCCCTGATGCGAAACGCCCTGCTCGTGAGCCCTCCAGCATTCCCTTCCCAGAGGAAAATGTGGAGTTCCACTACACGGCTGGGGATAGCGTGGACGTTTCGGGCCTGCTTTCTGACTCTGGGGCTGTCTTGGCCGACCGCCTTACAAAGATGGTAACTTCCACCTCTCATCAAGTGCTTCAATACATCCAGCACACCTCCAAGGTCATGCTGGCGTCTGCGGAACTGGCGGCTCTCAGCCGCCTGAGTGATGAGGAGCTAATAGTTACCCCTGGGGCTCCTCCTCCCGACCGCCTGGCCATGATAGAGAGGGACGTCTCCCTGATAAGCTCTTTGAAAGACAAAATGACAAGGCAAGAGGGGAAGTTGGAAGAGGCCAAGAGGCAGGCTGATCGTTGGAGGTTGCAGGGGGAAATGGCTGTGAAGGAAGTTTCCAAGTTGGGGGCTGAACTTCAGGAGAGCCGTCAATCGTTGGACCGTGCTAACATATCTTTGGCTGAGATGGGGCATTTGAAGGGAAGGGTGACTGTCTTGGAGGAGCAGCTGTCACAGGCAAAGTCGGCTTTTGACCAGGCCAAGGGAGAATGGGCGAAAGAGAAAGAGTCCCTGGCTGCGGAGACTGAGGAAGCGATGGGTGCCAGCTTCGTGAGCGGCGCCAACTCCTCTCTGGAATTGGTTATGGAGGTGATAGGGGAGATGTTCCCTACCTTTGACGAGGACACTTTCCGGAGCCTCTATTCCGCCAAGGACGAAGCCCGGGTGACCAGGCAGCCTGAAGCAGACGCCAACGCTCGCCAGGATGCTGTGTGATGCCCCTTCTCTTTTATGAAAGCTTTTCATTTTCTTGTGTTGAACCAGTGTTTCATGGTTTTTCTGTAATATTTTGCTACTCGGTTTTTCCTTTAACTTTGTAAAAACTTTTCCACCCTTAATGGGTTGTTTGTGGGATATTTCTTTTTGCTTTCTATGGCGCAACTGTTTTAAATTTTAGGGATCTTCTTCTCGTATGCTTGATTGCGCCTGTCATGGCCTGTCCCTGGCCTTTCGTTTAAAGTCCAGGGGGCCTGCCCCCTGCTTGCCCAAAGGTGAGCAGGGTAGCTCTTTGTATTTTTCATACAAGGTTGGGGGGCCTGCCCCCAATCCTTGTTAGCCTGGCCTGTCCCTGGCTTTTCGTTCAAAGTCCAGAGGGCCTGCCCCCTGCCTGCCCAGAGGTAAGCAGGGTAGCTTTTGCGTTTTTTATACAAGGTTGGGGGGCCTGCCCCCAGTCCTTGTTGGCACGGCCTGCTCCTGGCTTTTCGTTCAAAGTCCAGGGGGCCTGCCCCCTGCCTGCCCAGAGGTAAGCAGGGTAGCTTTTGCGTTTTTTATACAAGGTTGGGGGGCCTGCCCCCAGTCCTTGTTGGTACGGCCTGCTCCTGGCTTTTCGTTCAAAGTCCAGGGGGCCTGCCCCCTGCCTGCCCAGAGGTAAGCAGGGTAACTTTTGCGTTTTTTATACAAGGTTGGGGGGCCTGCCCCCAGTCCTTGTTGGTATGGCCTGCTCCTGGCTTTTCGTTCAAAGTCCAGGGGGCCTGCCCCCTGCCTGCCCAGAGGTAAGCAGGGTGGCTTTTTGCGTTGGGGGATTCATTTTTCCCAATTTTGGCAACAGGGGGGCCTCCCCCTATTGCCCCCTGCTCGTTTGTGTGTGAAAGACGCGAGTGTGAACAGGCAACGAGTATAAATCTGTATCTTCTCATTTCTCTTAAAATTTTCTTTTTGACATAGGGGTGGTCGGAGCCGTCGACATTTCTGATCGTCCTCCGCCTTTTTAGTAAAAACTGCCTATATTCCTGTTTAGACGTAGTATTTCTTGAGTGTGTCTGCATTCCAGTGAGCGCTCAGCTCTTGTCCCTCCAAATTGGCTATCCTGTATGTGCCTGGACCTAAAACCTGAGTTATTTGGTATGGGCCCTCCCAATTGGCACTTAGCTTCCCATGCTCTCTTGACTTTCCAATCGCCTGTGTTTTTCTCAGAACCAACTCGCCTACCTGGAAGCTTCTCTGTCGGACTTTGCTATTGAAAGCTTTCCTCATTCGCTGCTGGTAGGCAGCGATATTGGTACTGGCTTCCTCTCTTAGCTCATTTACCAGGTCCAGGGCCTCAACCATTGCGGCTTCATTCTCAGCCTGGTTGTACTGCAGGGAACGTAGAGAGGGAATCCTTGTCTCAATTGGCAATAAAGCCTCTGCTCCATATACCAGGCCAAAGGGTGTCTGGCCTGTCGACTCCTTTCTGGTAGTTCGGATGGACCATAGTATACTGGGGAGTTCATCAGCCCACCTACCTTTGCAGTCATCCACCATTTTCTTCAGGCCATTCAGAATTTGTTTTATTGGCTGCTTCCGCCTGTCCATTGGTTTGAGGATGACAGACAGCTGAGTAGGCGACTGAGATGTTGTGGCTTTCTAGCCAGATCCTTAGTGGGTCATTATCGAACTGCCTGCCGTGGTCAAATACCAGCATCTTTGGTACACCGAACCGGGTGATGACATTTCGCCAGATCACCTTCCGGACCGCCGGTTCAGTGATGTTGGGCACTGCTTCAGCCTCCACCCATTTGGTGAAGTAGTCTATGGCGACAATTAAGAATTTTCTGCCCCCTGTGGCCACTGTGAAGGGCCCTAGGATGTCCGTCCCCCATTGAGCAAAGGGGATGGGAGATAGGATTGGCCTGAGCTCCTGGGCCGGGGCATGGATCGACGGGGCAAAGAGTTGACATTTTCTGCATTTCTGGGTCAGGCTCTTGGCATCTGCCAGCATGGTAGGCCAGTAGTAGCCTGCCCTGAGGGCCTTGTGGGCCAGCGAACTCCCGCCAATGTGGTGTCCACAAATCCCTGAATGGATATCATCCAATACCTCAGTGGCCTGATCCGCCCGTAGGCATTTAAGCAGGGGATAGGTAAAAGAATTTTTGTAGAGTTCTCCATTAATGAATATGAACCATGCTGCTTTAGCCTGTACCTTCCTTTTTTGTAATGAGTCTGATGGTAGGATACCGTGCCTCTTGTACTGGATGAAAGGGGTCATCCAGCTTTCTAGCTCTTCTTCCACGTCATTAATCGTTTGGCCGGGATTAGTAGACCTTTCGTGTAAAACGTCAACCCATACTGACCTCCGGATGTCCTGCAGACTGGAGCTTGCCAGTTTTGACAGGGCATCTGCTCTGTTGTTCTGGGATCGGGGAATTTGTTTGATCTTATATGATTTCAGGCTGGACAGCTCTCCCTTTACCATCTCCAGGTATGCGGCCATTGTTTGGTCTCTTGCTTCGTATTCTCCATTAATCTGGTTGGCGATGAGTTGGGAATCTGTCGCCAAGACAATTTGCTCTGCCCCTGCGGCTTTAGCTAACCTGACGCCTGCGAGTACTGCTTCGTACTCTGCTTCATTGTTTGATGCTGGGAAAACGAATCTGAGAGCATGCTCAAAGTCGGTCCCTTCTGGGCTGGTTAATACGACGCCTGCGCCTGCGCCGTTGGCCGTTGAGGACCCGTCAGTGTATACGACCCATTCCTGGGCAGGGGCTTCCTCCTCCCCTGAATGGGAGCACTCAGCCAAAAAGTCTGCCAAAGCTTGGGCTTTGATGGCTGTTCTCGGCTGGTAAGATATACCTAGCCCACTCAGCTCAATTGCCCATTTCAACAATCTCCCCGATTTTTCGAATTTTTCCAACACCTTTTCCAGGGGTTGGTCGGTGAGGACTATGACCGGATGCGCGTCGAAATAAGGTCTGAGTTTCCTGGCTGCAATTATGACCGCGTAGGCGGCTTTTTCAACCATCGGATAATTCTTCTCAGCTGCCCCCAGCGCATGACTCACAAAGTATATAGGTTGCTGGGTGCCTGCCTCTTCTCGTAGGATGACTGCACTGACAGTTACATTGGTTACTGCAATGTAGAGGAAAAGTTTTTCTCCTGCTACTGGTCTTGCCAGGGTAGGGAGCCTCTTAAGATGGTCCTTTAGTTGTTCGAAGGCCTCTTTCTGCTCGTTTTCCCATTTGAACTGTTTGTTTCCTTTCAGTATTTTGAAAAAAGGAGTGGCTCTGTCTGCTGATCGGGCAATGAATCGGGCCAAGGCGGCCATTCGACCCGTCAGGCGCTGGATGTCCCTGATGGTCTTGGGCTCAGGGAGGTCTAGAACTGCCTGAATTTTTTCAGGGTTGGCATCTATACCCCGAGAACTGACCAAGAATCCTAGGAATTTTCCGGAGCGGACTCCAAACGTGCACTTTTTCGGATTTAGTTTCATTTTGTAAGCGCGCAGAGAACTGAAGGTTTCCTGCAAGTCTGTCAGGTGTTCCTTGTCTTCCCTGCTTTTTACGATGGCATCGTCAACATAAGCCTCGATGTTTCTACCTTTTTGTTTCTCAAACACTTTATCAACCAACCGCTGGTACGTAGCCCCTGCATTTTTGAGCCCGAAGGGCATCATCTTATACATGTAAGTGCCCGAACTAGTGATGAACGCACACTTCACCCTGTCCGGCTGCCACAAGTACACTTGGTGGTAGCCTGAAAAGGCGTCTAAGAAGCTTAACATGGTGTAGCCACTGGTGGCGTCTACCAATTGATCGATCCGAGGGAGCGGATAGCAGTCTTTCGGGCAGGCTTTGTTCAGGTTCGTAAAGTCGACGCACATTCTCCATGCTCCAGACGACTTTTTGACCATGACAACATTTGCCAGCCATTCTGGGTAGTCGCAGATTTCAATGAAGTCTGCTTTCAAGAGTTTGTCAATTTCTTCCTTGATTGCTGCGTCTTTTTCTGCAGACATGTTTCGTTTCTTCTGTTTTACAGGGCGAGCATCCATGCTTACGTTCAGCTTGTGAACGATGCATGAGGGATCAACGCCGGGCATCTCGTCTGCAGAATAGGCAAATACGTCTTTGTTCTCTCTCAGGAGTTTGACCAGTTCGGCCTGGTAGGATTCCTCTAAGCCTGTTCCTACCAGGACCTGTCTTCCTGGTTCTAAGTCCACCAGCATGCTTTCGCCCCCTGGTTCCAGGCGGTCGGGCGTCGGGTGCTCGACTGGGACTTCGCCTTCCCTGCAGGGGGAACTGTCAGCTTTTCTTTTTCCTTTTCTGTCCCTTTCATGTTCTTGTAGGGCCACGGAGTAGCATTGTCTGGCTGACTCCTGGTCCCCACGTATCTTTCCTTCCAGCCCGAAGTCTGTGACATACGCAATGGTGAGAGCCCTGATGGAGATTGCTGCCTCGATTTCATCCAGCGTGGCTCTACCAATCAGGGCATTATAGGCAGATCTTGCGTCCACAACAACAAAGGTTGCCCTGACATTCCTGGCTGTGGAACCTTCCCCGAAGGTTACAGGCAAGTCGATGACGCCCATGGGCAGCACCCCTGCCCCACTGAATCCATACAGCGATCCGGGAGCAGGCCGCAGGTGCCTTTTGTCCAGGCCCATTTTTTCGAAAGCATCCTTGTACAAAAGATTTATATATGCGCCCGTGTCTACCATACATCTTCGCACAATATGGTTGCTGATCTCTAAGGACAGCACCAGGGGATCACTGTGTGGATATATCACCCGTCCTGCGTCGTCAGGGGTGATACTTAATGTCACTCCCCTTGGACTCCCTTCTTTCTCAGCGTAGCAGATCTGGTTCCTCAGCTCGCGCATTTGCCTTTTTTGGCCTCTTCGACTGAGCTGGCCCTCAGCGCCCCCTGAAATTACATGGATTACCATCCGGTTCTGCACTGACCCCTCGGGTTTCTCAGACACTTCCTTCTGAGACTTGTTTTTGGCTGCGTAGCTGGCCAACCATTCGTTCCTGATTAATTTCTCAATTTCATCCTTCAGGTGACGGCACTCTTCGGTGGTATGGCCTATACAGTCGTGGAAGGTACAGAATTTCTTTGGGTCGCCTTTTGGGCTGCGAGGTTTGTTTGGACGGTTCCATTTGGCAGTCTCTTTTTCCAGTTCGAAGATTTCCGCCCTGGATTTGTTCAGAGCGGTGTAACTATCGAATCTGGGTTGGTAGACTGGGCGTTCTTTCTTGGGAGTGTCTCCCTCTTCCTTTTGCTTACCTGGTTCACCTCTGCCCCTTCCACCCTGCGGTCCCCCTTGAGGCTTTGTTTGGCCTGCAGGGGTATCCGTCAGGCCGTGGAACTCCTCCTGCAGAATGAATCCCTCAGCAATCTTTCTGGCCACGGCCAAGGTTTCTGGCTGGGCCCTGATCATCTGGTTTTTCATTTCCCCTGGGAGTAGGGAGATTGTCAGGGCGTAGGCGGCGGTGGAATCGTCGATCTCCCTAACCTGCTGGTAGGATAGATCGAATCTTCTCATGTATTCTCTCACACTCTCACCCTTCTTCTGTTTCAGGGTCATGAGATCGAAACGGGTAAGGCGTCTTCTCTTATTTCCGGCATACTGTTCAAGGAAAATTTCAGCCAGCTCTATGAAGAATCTGATTGACCCCTGGCGGAGATCTCTGAACCACCCCTGCGCAAGTCCCACCAGGGTGGTAGGGAAAACTTTGCACCAGATGGCATCATCTACATCATACATGCCCATGTGGCTCTCAAAGGCTGCCAGGTGGTCTTCAGGGTCCGTCGTCCCGTCAAATTTGATGGTGGGCATTTTGATTTTTGGAATGGGGTACTCTTGTACCTCAGGGTGCAACGGGGTTTTCGTAGGCCTGCCTACCAGTCGTGACCTGCTTTCCCCAGACTGGTTACCATGAGATTCCCATTGTTTATGGGTTGGTTTCCTCGTACTGGGGGAGCGGTGCCTCGGTGGCGGTCTGCTAGCTGCCTCATCCTCTGTTCCTGAGGAGGCCTGCCTGGGCCTCTTCCTCTGGGAGTGGCAGAGGTTTTCACCCTGATGGTACCTGGACTCGAGCGGTTGTCCTCGGTTGAGTCTGGATTGCAGGCTTTGGGATAAGTCGGGGGCTGACTGTTCCTTGGCCGCAGGTGTTAGCCTGGAGAAAACTCCGCCTGGCCTCTCTCCTAAGCGTTTTGACACAGGCTCCCTGGGCCTCATGCGCTCCTGTAATCCTTGAGATAAGCCTCCCTGCCCTCCAGACGCCGATTCTGTCGTGTGAATAGAGAACGCCTGCTGGACAGGTGGTTCTGGTTTGTCAGTGGTAATGCGCCTCTGCACATGCGTATACACTTGTGCTGTTCTTCTCGCTTTTCTCTGAGCATTTCTGGCGGCGGTCCGCCTCGTCCCCCCGGCCTCGTCCCTGCTGACTGGGGACGGTTGCCTAGGAGCCGATGCGACCCTGCCCACCAAGTCCTCAGGTGTGAATTCCTGATCCAGCATCGCAGAGAAGAACGCGGCTGCCTGTGCCATCTGAGCTGGGGTCAGATTGAGAGCACGTCCAGGGCGTGCCCCCAGCTCGGGTGTCACAGCAGTGTTAGATCCACCGAGGGGATTGGTTCCCTCTACCCCAAGGATTGTGGCAGGAGGGACCCTCTCCAACAGCGGCATTCCGTACAGGGGGGTCACCGGAGGGACCGTCGGACCCGCTCCTGCACTGTCATCGACGATTTCTGGCATGATTGTGTTTAATTTTGTGGTTATGAGTGGTTGATTTTAGTGGGTAACTCGTGAGCACAACCGTAAGTCCCCACAGACGGCGCCAAATTGTTCCGGTTACGGAAACAATTTACCCGGCCTAGAATCCGGGTAGTATAATTGAATTAATGATGAATAATTAGTCGCTTGATTCCCTTGATCTCCCCTTCCTCTCACTCCTTGAATCGGACTTTCCCGGCGGAAAACGGCCTGCTCCCTGCACAATGAACGCACAGGGCCTCGGAGGTTGTCCGAGGAAACCCTCTCCGATGCCTAAGTCAGTCCGTGGAATGCCTTTACGAACCTAGCTCGTGAGGAACTAGGCGGCGTTTTAAGAGTAAGAGTCTAGAGAGAGAAAATCCAACCCCTCTCATGTGGGAAATGGGGAGGTATTTATACCTTCCCACAAGAGAGAGAAGAGAAAGAGGAATGGTTGGATGGGAAAGTGACAAGTGGCGGCTTCTCATCCATCCATTCCCAATTACCTTAGGCAAAAAGACGAGAGGGCCCCTGGGGGTCCTGACCTTGCCGGCCAGGGATTTTCCCAGGGCAGACAGTCTCCAGGCAGGGGACTGCCAAGCTCTGACAGGCTGAATTGGCCTGCGCTCTCGGCGGCTGACGGCCAACCTTTAGCGTTTTCATGCTTTGTTCTAGGTCCCTGCTGGGGGCTAGTCTTTCGACTCTCCGACAGGAACCGTCTCGGGGCCTGCATAGCAGGCAGTTGATTGGCAGGCGGCCCACCCCCAATCACCTTGTACTATAGGGACATTAGCTATAGATAAAGCCCTTTGTGACTTAGGAGCTAGCGTCAGTGTCATGCCCTATTCTATTTGTCAAAAATTGAATATGGGTATCTTAAAATGTACTAATATGACTCTGCAGACGGCTGACCGATCGGTCAAATATCCTCTAGGTGTCTTAGAGGATGTTCCGGTCCAAGTTGGGAAATTCCTTATTCCCGTAGCCTTTGTAGTCTTAGACATGGCCGAGGATGCCATAATTCCTATCATCCTTGGTTGCCCTTTCTTACACACGGCAGGGGCGATCATCGATGTCAAAAATGGGAAGCTCACACTCTCCATAGGAGATGATACCGTGACTTTTAGTCTCGATCACGCTCTTAAGAAGCCCATGATAGAAGAGTCCTGCTATGGTATAAATGTCATTGACTTGGAAATTGAAAACTATATTGACTATTATCTTGGCAGGGACCCTTTGGAGAAATTGCTGACATCCGGCGATGCCGATGCCGAGAAGAGATCATGGAGCGCGGAAGTGGATGAGCTAGAAAGCATGCTAAACAGGAAGGAGAGAACTATCGAGAAGGTATACAGTCTCGGCACCCCTAAAAAGGAGGTCGAGGTAAGTAAACCTGAACTGAAACCCCTCCCCTCTAATCTGAAATATGCTTTCCTAGATGACAAGGGTCTAAATCCCGTAATTGTTAACGCTGCACACAGAGATAGCCAACTTTCGGAGTTGTTAGTCATCTTACGACGACATAAGAAGGCTATTGGGTACAGCATTGATGACTTACGTGGTATTAGTCGTCCCGAGTTTTGCATGCACCACATTCATTTAGAGGGAGACCATAGACAGTCTATTTAGGGATAACGTAGGTTGAACCCAAACATGCAAGATGTGGTTAGGAAGGAGGTTATGAAACTCCTAGATGCTGGCATTGTCTATCCCATTTCCGACTCTAACTGGGTTAGTCCAGTCCAAGAGGTCCCTAAGAAGGGAGGGGCCACGATTATCACGAACGAGAAGAATGAACTTATCTCTACTCGATTAGTGACTGGATGGAGGGTGTGTATTGATTATCGTAAGCTAAACACGGCTACTATGCTAGGAAAGACCATTTCCCACTCCCTTTCATTGACCAGATGCTAGAGCGTCTTGCTTGCCATAAGTACTTTTGCTACTTAGATGGCTACTCGGGATTTTTCCAAATTCCAATTCACCCAGACGACTAGGAGAAAACAACATTCACCTGTCCCTACGACACCTTCGCTTACCGAAGGATGCCATTTGGCCTTTGTAATGCCCCGTCCACTTTTCAACGTTGTATGATGTCCATATTTTCGGACCTTATCGAGTCTGTCATGGAAGTTTTCATGGATGACTTCAGTGTATATGGCACTGATTATAATGCATGTCTGCTTAATCTTTCACGGGTCTTACAACGTTGTGAGGAGACCAATTTGGTCTTAAACTGGGAGAAGTGTCACTTCATGGTGACCGAGGGAGTCGTTTTGGGTCATTTAGTGTCCGAACGTGGCATCCAAGTGGATAAAGCGAAAGTCGAGGTAATTGAGCAATTACCATACCCCGTTAATGTTAAGGGTGTGCGGAGTTTTCTTGGTCACGCGGGGTTTTACCGCCGTTTCATCCAAGATTTCTCCAAGATTGCCAAACCTCTGACTCAGCTGCTCCTCAAAGATGCCCCGTTCATATTTACTGACGAGTGTGCTTGAGCTTTTGACAAGATTAAACAGGCTCTTGTTTCCGCACCTATAATCCGATCTCCCGATTCGGATTTGCCTTTCGAGGTTATGTGCGATGCTAGCGATTACGCTGTGGGAGCTGTGCTCGAGCAAAGGAAAGACAAAGCTTTACATGCGATCTATTATGCTAGTCGCACATTAGATATGGCGCAGATTAATTATGCCACCACGAAGAAGGAATTATTGGCCATTATCTATGCACTAGACAAGTTTCGAGCCTATCTCATTGGCTCGAAGGTGATAGTATATACGGATTACGCAGCTTTGAAGTACCTTCTAGCGAAGAAGGAGGCCAAACCGAGACTTATTAGATGGATCCTATTATTGCAGGAATTCGACTTGGAGATCCGTGATAAGTCCGGGGCCGAGAACGTCGTAGCCGATCACCTATCTCGGCTACGATATGATGGTGGGGATCTTTCCTCAATTGACGATTCGTTCTCGGATGACCATTTGCTCGCTATTACAATGGATACTCCATGGTTCGCTGATTATGCCAACTTCCTAGTTGAAGGTACTCTACCTCCCGACCTTCAGTATCAGCAGAAGAAGCGATTTTTACACGACGTGAAGAGATATTTCTGGGACGACCCGTACCTTTTCCGAGAATGTGCAGATGGTCTATTTAGGAGGTGTATTCCCGAGAGTGAGGTACATTTTATTCTCACTAGATGTCACTCCTCCCTTTACGGTGGATATCACGGTCCTTCGAAGACATTCGCGAAGGTAATGCAATCGGGCTTTTATTGCCCACTAATCTCAAAGATGCCACCACTTTTATCCGTTCTTGCGACACATGCCAACGAACGGGAAACATTTCTCGACGACACGAAATGCCTCAAACCGGGATTCTTGAAGTAGAATTATTTGACGCTTGGGGTATCGATTATCAAGGACTGTTCCCTTCTTCTTATGGAAACTGGTATATTTTGGTTGCCGTCGATTATGTTTCGAAGTGGGTGGAAGCCATTGCTTCACTTACCAATGATGCCAACGTGGTGATCCGGCTCTTTAAGAGGACAATATTTCCTCGTTTTGGGCCATCTGAACCAACTCGCTAAGTTATTGAAGAAATACGGTGTTCACCACCGAACCGGGCTAGCCTATCACCCACAAACAAGTAGACAAGTCGAGATTTCAAACCGAGAGATCAAGTCTATTCTCGAGAAGGTCGTCCATACCTCGAGAAAAGATTGGAGTTCGAAGCTCGATGATTCTCTTTGGGTTTACCAGACCGCATTCAAGACTCCTATCGGGACATCCCCGTATAGGCTCGTTTACGGCAAAGCTTGCCACTTACCGGTGGAGCTCGAGTTGAAGGCAATGTGGGCCCTAAAGGAGCTAAATCTTAACCCGAAGCTAGCCGGAGAGAAGCGCCTCATGCAATTGAACGAATTAGATGAATCCCGTCTCCATGCTTATGATAACGCAAGAATTTATAAGGAGCGGACCAAAAGATGGCATGACAAGCGCATTATCCCCCGAGAGTTCAATGTCGGTGATAAGGTACTTCTATTTAATTCCTGACTTTGACTCTTTCCCGGGAAACTTAAGTCCCGATGGTCTGGACCGTTTGCGGTAACTGAGGTGAACAAATTCGGGTCGGTTACACTCAAAACCGACAAAGGCAAAATATTCAAGTTGAACGGTCAACGTCTCAAAATTTATCACGAAGGCGCACACGTCGGTGTCGTAGAGGCCATGGACCACAACGACACTCTCGAGTCGGCCTAAGTTTATTGAGGTAAACCGGTCAAGCGGGACCGTAGAAACCAGCGCTAACCGGGAGGCAACCCGACACCACTTGTATATATTTGTAATTTCCCTTTCCGCATTTTTATTTTTTATTTTTTTTTCTTTTTAGCTTGGTAGCTCTAATTGGGAGTTAGTATTATTTATCGAATGAGGACGAGGGAATTTTACGGTTTAATTGACTTAATTTCCGGATTTTTGAAGCAATTGAAGACAGAAAAATCGAGAAGTAGCAGGTGCAGAGGTCACTCGATGGAGTGGCCCAAGCACTCGATCGAGTGCCCTGATGAAGGAGGGTCTGCCTGTTTTTCGATGGGTTACTCGATCGAGTGCCCCTGGACCCGGTTCATAATCGGTTTTTTGCCCCACTCTTATTTGTTTCCTATTTCTTATCTCAAATCAGTTTTTCTAGTTAAAACCACTCTCCCCTTACTAGTCTTAAGAACCCTAACCCCCAAATCACTCAAATCACTCCTATTTCATCAATCCTTCACCAAATTTCACAATTTTTGCTTCTAAATTGCAATTGGGAGTCTTTATTTGTGTTTCTTGGTGTTGGTTTCTGAAAATTTTCACCCCTCTTCCCCTAGTTTCGGAATTTTCGTGCCCTCTTAAGGTACCATTCGGGTTTTTGATTTCCTTACTTCTTTTCTTGATTTTATAGTTTAATTTCATACTTAGTTATATACTAATCCCATTGCATGCTTGATTTTGTGTTAATTTCACCATTCTATTCTCAAAAATCAATTTTTGTGTGTGGAGACTGATTTTGGCCGAGATTTTGTGTTTTTTGTGGGATTTTTGTGTAATTATGTTTTGCTTTTATGCTATAGTAATGGTGTGGACATGACGTAGGTCCACCCCGAGGCGGCCACGCGCGGGTTTGGGGAGGCGAATGAATCTCCATATGAGAATGAATCGAATTGAAATTTAAGTCGAATTAGGAATGGCCACCGAACTTTGTGGGAGTTCGGGCCCATTCGAGCCCACTCTATATCGTTATGGACCGTACACAAAGTATGGCCCATTTCGATTTCAGAGTTTATTGGGCTCGTCCCTTTGCATTGCGATACCGATACCGTCTCTACCGGTTATCGTGTATAGAATGACTCTCGTGCGCCAACGGTTTCGGGCATCCGGAAACCGAGGTTCTGAGTAAGGGGTGAGGGTACGTGTTGGGAAGCCCACTAAGGACACCCAACCCTGCCCGCACTTAGCGACCTCTACTAAGACATTGTTTGACTTTCAAATATGCGCGTTAGTAATCCGGTAAAATGTTATGCAAACAACGTTTTACAAGATATAAATATCGAATGGGTTGCTACGTCATTTTAATGCATCTAAATTATTATCGAGGTGATTTAGCATGCGATGGTTCATTTATAAACGGTAAAACGCAAATAAATAAAAGCAAGGCAAAAAAAATCGGTTACAAGTTACACGGGCGGAAATACAACCCGGCCAAAACGAAAATAACGAATAAAAAAATCGGAGTAACGATATAGTGAAAATAAACGACACTCGCAAACGGACCCGTATATAGTAAAAATAAACAAGACCGAGAGTTTGGAAAATTGGACAAACTTCGGTTAAACACACATTATGTTGTGTGCTAAACGAAGGACGGAGATTTTAATACGCGTCCGTGTATGGGACCTAAGCGTGATGCTAGCTCGATCCCGGATCTTGATGCCTTGTCCCGACTTATCATACCAAAAATGATGTCTAGATTAGTCATGCATCGGACACGACTAAGGAGTCGTCGACACATAACTAATCATGGGAGACATTGATCAAACTCGTGAAGGTGAAATAAGATGCATTAGTTTTAGAAAAGACGCAAACACGTGATGGTCTTTACACGCGTCGACCGAGGTCGTAAAATATTTTACGAGGCAGAAAAACAATGTTGCATGGGCTGTCATTTTGGTATACGTCGGACCACTCGACCGAGTCATGGGCAGGACTCGGTCGAGTGAACTCATACAGACCCTTCTGCCTCGTTTTTGGGACGCCACTTGATCGAGTGACTATGGCACTCGGTCGAGTGCTCCCTGTTTGAGCGACAGCTCAATTTTGTAATGAATTATACGAAATTCTTATTTGTTTTAAAATCGATAATCAACCGAATCACATATAAATATAGCGTGATTTATATTTAACTCGGTTTTCGGCGCTCATAATGCACATATTATCATTACGAGACCGTTATCGGAGACCGAAAAAGGTGATGTGAAAATCATTTTGAATCGGACTGGGACGAAATTAATTCCCTCCGCGTTACGTCATCTTTAATAATCCTTACGAATTATGTGATGCTCGATTTAGCGTCAACGGGTTTCGTACTGATCTTTAAAAATGGAATTAAGCACGTTCAACTACGCACTATCACGATCGCGTTACGCCCTTGAGTGCTTAGGGCGGTGCTCCTCGAAAGGGCTCCACCACTTTCGCGGCTCGTAAAGGGATTAAACGGACTTTGTGCAATAGTCGTAGTTAAACGGGTTTAACCCGAATACGGTTTATAGATTTATATATATATGCGTGGTTTTAATCTTAATGTGACGAGAATAAATAAGGAACAAAGTTAGTGGTTAGATGCGATAAAGAAAATGTTAGATGTTAGTATTAGTTATAATGTGTCATTACTATCGACTAATTATGATATATAGGTACATAAACATAAATAAAGAAAAAACGAAGAAAACGAGAAAGAGAAGGAGATGTCGGTGTTGAATGTCACACCCTCAACCTACATGCTCTTGCTTCTCGGAATACGGTTCGTCCAATGGCGGCAAAGGCGCAGGAACGTCGAGCTACGTAGGAAAAGTTGATGGTGTGTGTGTTTGTATGGAGATATTTTATCGGTTTATCAAGGGATAAAGACCCGGTTTTTGTGTGGTTTTTCTTAGGGTTGTAGTGTGTTGTGATGAGGGACTTAGGGTTGAAAATGTAGGGGCTTTTTGGATGTAAAGGTTGCTGAAAAGAGTTGATTTGTGTTGTGGGTTGATGGGGTATTTATAGAAGAAACCCCACGACCTAAGGTCACTCGATCGAGTGGCCCTAGTGCACTCGATCGACTGCCCAAAAAAATGGGCCTGCTCGGTTTTTGTGGCTCCACTCGATCGAGTGAGGCCAATACACTCGATCGAGTGGATCATGCGGGAGAGCCTAAATAGGGAAGAAGTTGCCTTTTGAGTTTTTTTGAAAAAGGGATTTGGCGCAATCTTCTAGAAACGCACCTGGTCGACTTTATGTGACGGATTCGTCTTTGACCGAGTTTTGACCCGGTCGCTAAAAGACGGTTTTTATTGTTGGTCTCGGTTTTGGCCCAAATTAGTCTCATTTTATTGGAAACGGCCCACTGGGCCAGAATTTGAGGTCTGTTTTGTGAGATTTGTATCCCGCTAAAAGCCCATGCCGGTCATTACTGATTCCAAGCCCATATTCGAGCGCGTTAAAGCACGTTTGCGTCCGATCATCATCGGGTGTTTTGTTGGAGACTGCTATAGACACTAGCAGCCAAATGCGTGTGTCTACAGAGCCCCCACTCTGATTGAGGCTTTGACAAGGCGAAAGTCAGAGTAGCTACCAGGCCAATCGAGGATTAAGACCTGGCAGACTTCCGGTCGGGTCGTTTATATTCCATTAGACTTGCGTGCAAGGGCTCGCCAGCCATAAGACAGAAATCATACCTGAGTTCTTGCAAACAGGGATAGCTCCGTGGGGAGTTGGACTTGTCGCATAAGTCCCGGGTGTGCCTGTATGTGGGCCCATCCCGTGCTAAATTGGGGAAAATGTCGTCTTTAGACTTTCCGCTGGGGAGATATGTGAATTGTGTGGGGGCTTGCCTCTGAAGCCTCGAGTTGTACCTGTATCAGTTACATAAAGTTTTGCATGCAATATTTAGGCAAAACACGACTCGCGCTGGGGAATAAAAATTTGGATGGTTGAAAATTTTGGAAAAATTTTAGAATATTTTTTTTGAATTTTGACGAGACTGCTCGGGATGACAAGGGTCGAGCCTATATGCCTAGGCCCGCTTGGGCCGAGGAGGCATAGCAGCAGGGGAGTTACCAGCGTTTTGATGTTATAAATACATCATCCTAGCTCCTTTCTCTTCACAATTCTCAAATCTTCTTTCCCTCAAGAAAAGCTTGTCTTTTTCAAGAAATTTAATTATGGGCATTGAGCGCCTGACTGGCATGTTGCAAGATTGGTCCACCGCTTTAGGGACGCGAATAAGGTAGCCCTAAAGCAATCGGGCATATTTCAACTGTTCTCGTTTCGCTAGATGCACGTGGATCGCCACTTTCTCGACGCTTGTCTGTCCTACTGGGACGATACCTACCACGTTTTCGCCTTTCCTCGAGGCGAAATCTGTCCTGTCCCTGAGGAGATTGCTGCCGTAGGAGGGTGGAACCCACTGCTCCGTCCCGCTGTCCCCTTCTCGATTCGAGACCCCAGGAGGAAATTACGGGAGTTTTTAGGGCTCTCCCATGCTGAAGTATCCCGCATGATTGAGGGGGATACTATTTCTTTGCTTACCGTGGCTGAGAAATTCATGAACCCGTACGATATCCGGGTTTTGCCCATTCATAGCCGCAGGGCGTTCGCTTTCTGCATGCTTCATGTGTACGCTTTTGAAGGTTATCTGGACTTGCCGTCATGTATGGGCAGCGTTCGTCTTATTGTCATTGTTGACCTAATCGAGACGGAATACAGTCCTGCGTGGTTGATCACGGGGGAGATCATTCAGGGCTTGGACAACTGCAAAAGGGACGAGTCAGCCATTTGACTGGGAGCACCCGTCTGCTGCAGGTATATCGCTTTTCCTTTTTCTTGATTTCTTTTTTCGATTCGATCTTTTTTAATCGCGATATCCCGCTACAGGGTGGGGCACTCGATCGAGTGCCTTCGTAAAAAGGCCCACTGTTCTGTTTCAGAGGTGTCACTCGATCGAGTGATCCCCAAGCACTCGACCGAGTGCCCCTGGGCAGACGTCTAAATTGTCCCGGAAACTCATGAGCTTTGAGTCTTTTTCAGCTCTGGCTATTTGAGAGGTTATCGATTATCGAGCCTCCTCCCAACCCGAGTCAATATTGGTTCAACCAAGTGATGACGAGGAGACGGGCTATCGATTCATCCTGTCATATTGATCAGAAGTACTGGGAAGAAGAATTAACATTCCATCGCAGTCCATTGATTCGATGGGCAGTTCCATGGTGGCCCATTTATGCATGTACAAGTTTAGCGCCCAGAGATAAGGCACGCTATCAGGTGATTTTGTCCCTCAGCTAGACAGTTCACCTCTATCCCGACCGCATACTCAGGCAGTGTGGGTGGTCCCAGCGTATCCCGGAGAACGAGGCAGTTGTGAGTGAACCTAGCTGACCGACATTATGTGCGACACTTGGATACAAAGGTGGTATACCCGATTTACTTGGTCTGTTCCCGAGTTGCTTCACTCAACCTGGGTGTCCAATTCTTATGATAAGTGGACCGAAGCGGAGACTGCCGAAGCTCGTGCTGCCTTGAAGGTCGACGAAGCCTTCGACCTGCTTTGGCGAGAGCGGGTTAAAGATAACAGGGGTTTCTTTGATGAAGGTGAGACTCCGGCCACCCTGGTCCGTCTAATGTCGGGTCAGAGAGGAAGAGGTAGGACTCGAACTGGGGGGTCCAGTGCTAGAGGTGCTCGGGGGGAAGGGAGCCCCCAGACAAACTTGGAGAGGAGACTAGGGCCTAGACTATCAGTCCAGGACCGACTTGGTCCTAGGGATAGGATGCCGGAGCACGTACGGGCTCGACTTAAGCCTGTAACAATAGCTGAAGACCCGCTATCAAAGAAGCGGACCCGAGCTAAGGAGGTTCCTCTTGTCATCCGGGAATGCTCGCCCCCGCCTCGATGTCCCCGGGCTCCTCGCGACCCGAAAAACAAAGGCAAGGACAAGATGCCCTAGATAATTGTCTCCTTTCATTTATTATTATTTGGATATTACTACTATTTTTGTTGTGCTTTTTTTTTGTGGCTTTTCGTGGTTTTTTTCGTAGCTTTTTGTAATTTGGAAATACCGAGTTTATCGGGTTTTTTTAATAATAAAAGCATTTTATTAGTGAAACCGTTCCTGTCTTTTTTGTCATTGCGGTGGTTGTGCCCTTTTGAGGGGTTGCCTACGTATCCACAGTTAGTGGAATCAAACCAAACGTAGTTCGGGCGTAGATTATTTGCAATTTCGAAATACATCAAGACTATTAGTTCGAGATGTGCGACAGTAGGATGAATAATCCTAACTTATTGACTTGCTTATGAATTTTGAAAAGAATGATTTTGAAAGATTTTGCAAACGACATTGAGATAAGGTTTAGGGGTAGTAGCGCTTCAGCTGGTCCAAGTTGGTCGGGTTGACAAATTCATTCCCGTCCATGTCTGTCAGCATCACTGCTCCTTCTGATAGAACTTTCTTTACTAGATATGGGCCAGCCCAATTGGGTTTGAATTTTAACCGGTAGTAATGCACAGACCGATTTGAGAACCAGATCCCATTCCTTGATATTCCTGGGCCTAACTCTTTTGTTAAAAGCCCGTTGGATCCTTTTTTGATATATTTGGATGTTATTGAGGGCCCGAGACCGCCGTTCGTCCAGAAGAACTAATGAGTCATATCGAGCTTGAACCCAATCCGCTTCGGGCACTTGGCTTTCTAGCAGAATTCTGAGAGACGGCACTTCCAGTTCGACTGGCTGGACTTCTTTCATTTCGTATGTCAGATAATATGAAGTTGCCCCGGTTACAGTACGAATCGATGTCCGGTACTCCCATAGGGCAAAGGGTATTTTGTCGGGCCAGTCCCGATAATTATCAGCCATCTTTTTAAGTATGGTAACAATTGTTTTATTAGTAGCCTCTGCCGCTCCATTTGTTTGGGGACGGTAAGGCGAAGATGTATGCCTTTGGATTTTACATTTTGCTAGCAAAGTAGCGGTTTCGGCTTGGAAATGAGTCCCGTGATCACTAATGAACTCGTGCGGGATCCCGTACCGGCATATAATCTTATTTTGGATAAAGCTGGCAACATGCTTGGCATTCAAGATCCGGTACGACTCGGCTTTGACCCATTTGGTAAAATTGTCGATAGCTACCAAAATGAAACAGTGACCTCCCGTCCCGGAAGGGTTTACTTTTCCAATTATATCAATACCCCACGTCGAAAATGGCCATGGTGATGTCATGGTGTATAGTAGGGATGATGGCATATGTTGAACGTTGACGAAAATTTGACAGTTATGGCAGTGTTTGACATATGACTGACAATCGGTTTCCATACTGTTCCAGTAGTATCCGAGCCTCATGATTTTTCGGGCTAGCATATGGGCATTCATATGCGGGCCGTTTTCACCGTCGTGTACCTCGGCCATCACCTTTTAGGCCTGCGTTTTGTCGATACATAGGAGTAAAGCCCCTTGTGCCGTCTTTTTGTATAACTGACCATCGTCCGTACGAACGAATATGGTGGCCAATCTTCGCAGGGCCTTCTTGGCCCGGTTTTCAGTTTCTGGGGGATATTTTCCCATTGCCAAGTAGGTTAGGACGGCCTGATACCAAGGTTCTGGATCGGTTATTTCGATATCTTGAATGGCGTTGATATATGCCGACTCGGACCGTCTTTCGACGCAGATTGGCATACTGGCCAGATGCTCCGGGATGTTTAGTAAGGATGCCAGCTTGAAGAGTGCATCCGCGAATTGATTTTCTTCCCGTGGTAGATAGATATATTCTATCTTCTGGAATTGCTTCTCTAGAACCCTTACTCGCGCTTGGTAAGCCACGAGATTGGCATTCCGAGTTTTCTATTTTCGAAGGGCTTGATTGATAACTAAAGATGAGTCCCCGTGAACCCGGAGATTTGTAACTCCTAAATTAGCAGCCGCTTGTAACCCGTGGATGCATGCTTCGTACTCGGCCGCGTTATTAGTCACGTCAAAATCCAGCTTGATGGAAAACGGCGTATGCTCCCCTTTTGGTGATATTAGGAGAATACTGACCCCGAATCCTCGAAAATTGGATGCCTCGTGGAAATATAGATCCCACGTTTCGGTGTCAGTATGGAATATATCTTCGTCTGGGAAGGACTAAGTATCAGTGTGCCCTTTTTTCGGTTACGGGACTATCGGCAAGAAATTCGGCTACCACCCGGCCTTTGATAGCTTTTAGTGGAACGAACTTAAGGTCGAATTCTGCTAACATTAAAGTCCATCTAGAAATTCTTCCGTTGAGAACGAACTTTTCGAAGAGGTATTTGATTAGATCCTTTTCGGACAGTACCTGAACCTCGTAGCTGAGCATATAATGTCGGAGCTTCTTAGTGGCCCAAACAAGAGCTAAGCATGTCTTTTCGAGCATGATATATTTGCACTCATACTCTAGAAACTTTTTGCTGATGTAATAAATAGCCCGTTCTTCAGAGTTAACTGTCTGAGCTAGCATAGCCCCCATGGCCGTCTCGGTCGTCGTCAGGTATAACGACAGAGGCAAACCGAGTTGAGGTGGCATTAAGACTGGCGGGGCAGAGAGGATATCTTTAATCTTGTTGAAAGCAGCTTGGCACTTGTCATCCCATAGTACCCGTTTCCCTACTTTCAGCTTCTTGAAAATTGGTTCTCACACCATGGTCAGTTTGGAGATGAATCGGCTGATATACTGGACCTTCCCGAGAAATCCCCTTACTTGTTTTTCAGTTTTAGGAGGTTGCATCTCGGTAATGGCTTTGATTTTAGCTGGGTCGACCTCGATGCCGCATTGGCTAACAATACGACCCAGTAATTTGCCTAATGTTACCCCGAAACTGCACTTTTGAGGGTTTAATCTCATGTTGTAGTTACGCTGTCGGGTAAAGAATTTTCTTAGGGTGGTAACGTGACCGTCCCGTTCTTTGGATTTGACGATCATGTCGTCCACATAAACTTCTACTTCTTTATGCATCATGTCTTGCAATAAGGTCGTAGCGGTTCATTGATAAGTAGCCCCGGCGTTAATGAGACCGAATGGCATGACGGTATAACAGTAAGTACCCCAAGGCGTAGTGAAGGTGGTCTTACCCATATCTTCTTCTGCCATCTTGATTTGATTGTACCCGGCATACCCGTCCATAAATGATAGAAGGGCATGATCGGCCGTGTTGTCCACCAGTATGTCGATGTGTGGCAATGGAAAGTCATCTTTTGGGCTGGCCTTATTAAGGTCCCGGAAGTCTACACATACCCGCACCTTGCCGTCCTTCTTGGGTACCGGCACGATGTTTGCGACCCAGTCTGGATATTCAGACACCTGTATGAAGCCGGCTTTGAACTGCTTGTCGACCTCTTCTTTGACTTTGAGAGACCACTCGGGTCTCATTCTGCGGAGCTTCTGTTTCACCGGCTTACACCCATCCTTGATGGGTATACGGTGTTCGGCTATTTCCCGATCTATCCCCGGCATGTCCTTGTAGGACCATGCGAAGACGTCTTTGAACTCTTGAAGGAGGTTTGTGAATTGTTGTCTCTCCTCGGGATCTAAGGATAACCCTATCTTAAGCATCTGGGTCTCTAAGGTTGTTCCCACATTGATAGACTCGATTTCCTCGATTACCGGGTCTCGGGATTCCCTCTGTTCTAGCTGCTCGATCAGAGGCGGAGGTAAGGATATCTGTTCGTCGGGTTTCTCAATGTCATTGGAGAAAATATTTTTGAAATTGAAATTGTTTTTGAAAATAAGGCAAGTCGTAAGCAGAATGGTTATCGTTATTATTGATAGCAAATTTGGAAAACAGCTCAAAGAGAGCGGCCATCTGATCATTGGTTAGAGGCGGGATTGGGAGCGCCTTCGGGACAGACCCTGAGGCTCTAGTGGTAGTGACTACAGGGAGGGGGGTTACAGTTTGGACTCTAGCACTAGACCCCTTAGACTCGAATACAGACTCAGACTCAGACTCAGACTCAGACTCAGACTCAGACTCAGACTCAGACTCGGAATCGGTGTCCGGCATGCCTCTTTCACCGGTGGTCAGCTTGTAGACTCGGCCCTGGCTGTCGGTCCACTTGATGGTCTTCCACCATGCTCTTTTCCCAGTATCATCACCGACTTCTGAGATCAGCTTTGAAGGATCGAACCTATTGCTTCGAAGAATCAGGTTCACCAAATCCTCCTTAGGGGTCAGGACAACCTTGTCTTCCCCAAACTAGAGCCTCAGCACGGGCTCAGCATTGTCAGCACCCTCCTTGGCTTCAGATTGGATGCGGATGAGGGCGAATATGTCATCCGGAATATAGTTGCATTCCTGAGCTAGTTTAGTCTCGGGATATGTGATAGTTGGTTGGTACAAACCAACTTGAACAGCCCCAACCACCGGTGTAATGAAATAGTCAGTCAACCTTGGGCTATAAGGGCCCAAGTAGGTACCCTTGATGATTTTGCATGCCTTCTCAATACCTGCTCGGACCACATTTCCCGGGGTCACAGCGTACCCTAGGCAGAAGTGAGATTCCCCGTCGTTCAGGACTTCAATAATCTTCCCAGCTGGAAGATGTGGCCTTGAAGTAGCCCCCGGTAGATACCCCAAATTTTGTAGCATTGTGTCGATGCTAGTAGTGAAATAGGGCCTGAAAAGGTATTCTTCCTCAATCATCCCCACAAAATCGAACCCCCAAAGGACTGTGCGGTCCATGGCATTACAGCTAGCCACAGTCATAGGGGTTGCCTCCAGGGTAACAATACCGTCTTGTAGGGGCATTTTGACATTTCGGTGAAGAGTGGAGGACACCGCCTTAACAGCGTGGATCCATGGCCTTCCTAAAAGCATATTGAAAGAGGAGGTGACATCGATCACCTGGAATTCTAGCTCCTTTTCAACTGGACCCGTTAAAATTGTCAGCTTAACGGCCCCAGAAATCGACTTTGGGCTTCTATCAAAAGCTTGGATAGTTTGGGCAGTCGGTATGTAGTCGGCCTCGGTGATGCCGAGGGCTTTGGCAGTCCTTAGGGGGAGGACATTCACAGCAGACCCGTCATCAATTAGGGTCATTGGGAGATACTTCCCCCGACAAAATTACCTTGATATACAGGGCTAGATTGTGAGAAGCCCCGAACGGTGGTAGGTCGGACTCCGAGAAGGTGATTAATGGGCCTTCTTCCTTGGACTTGCCCTTGAGGTAGGGCATGATGGTGGCTACCATTTCAGTAGGGGTAACCTGGGAGTCGACCTTGATCTGGTCGAGAGCCTTAGTAAGTGTCTCTCGATGTTCTTGCGAGCTAACCAAGAGTTGCCATATAGTGAGGTCAACCCGAGTCCTCTTCAGTTGCTTGACAAGAGCCGTATCGATGCTTGGCTCTTCAATAGCCTCTTCCGTCCTGGCAGGTTCAGTGACGGTTGCCGGGATTGGGACGTCCTTAGAGCTAGTAGCTTGGTAAAGACGACCGGTATTGGCGAGGTGGTTACTGGCTAGGACCTTGGACTTAGCCTTCCGGATTTCTTCGGGGTCATAGGGACAGCTTCACCTTTGGTGAGGTACACATCTTCCTCATCATCGAACCAGATCCCATTGATTTGTGGGATGAAAGGTGAGATAAGGTGAGAACAGTCGATCACTTCTCCGGTGAAGATAGCATGAGAGCTAAAGGGGTTATCCTTGTTGCTTGGCTTGTCCCCAGGTAACAGTATTTTCCCACTCTCAATCAAATCCTAAATCAGATGCTTCAACTTCCAACATTTCTCGGTATCATGCCCATTGCCCCGATGATATTGGCAATAGGCTTGGGCATTGTAGCTTTTGGAGCGTTTTTCAACTGGGACTTCAGGAGTTGGGCCTATCGGTTGGACCAGGCCCTTGGAAGATAACCTTTGTAAGGCATATATATAGGTAGTCCCTATATCGGTGAATACCCTAGGAGGGGTATTCTTTTTGGACGAGGCATCTAGTAGGTTAACCGCGTCAAAGATACTGCGGGTTGCAGCCGGGGGCTTAGCAGTGGATGAGGAAGCCCCTTGGTATCCCTTGCTAGAGGCCTTAGTAAGGTTCTCTAGTCTCAGATCATCTTCAATTCTCATACCCATTTCAGTAAGAGTGATGAAATTGGGTATGACAGTATACCGAAGGTGGACCCGGTAGGAGGGGAGGAGGTTCTTGACAAAGGCCTCCACTAAAGTCTTCTCACTTGGCTTATCGACCAGTTTCACACTCTCGGCCCTCCAGCATTGAAGGTATTTGGTGAAACCTTCCTTAGGTTCTTGGGCCATAACCTCTAGAGACCGCATTGTGGTCTGGATCTCGGTGTTATCAGCATAGCTCCGAGCAAATTCTGTAGCCACATCATCCCAAGTTGGGTATTTCTTCGGGTCTAGCCTATAGTACCAGGCCCGTGGGTGCTTCTCGAGGGATGCAGCAAAAAGATTCTTGAACATTGAAGAATCTACCCCTTTGATAGCCATGAATTCTTTGAAGGCCCGTACATGTAGTAACGGGTCTTCGGTCCCCTCAAACATGGGTAAGCCCGTGAGATTCAGGTTCGCGGGCAGCTTGTCACTCACCGGGGAGTACTCACGGCTATTCTCCCGATGGATATTGTTACTCCCAGCCAAATGAAATTGTTCCTCTAGTAGGCGCACCGCGCTAACTAGTTCAGCTAGAGGCCCAGTAGCCTCGGCATTAGGAGTCCTTTGCTCCACTGCAGCCATACGAGCAACAATAACAACTTGACCAGCCCTCATTTCTGTCAGTTGGGCATCAATGTCGGTTTGTTTGGCGGCCATGGCATCTACGGTGGCCTTCAGATTGTTCAGAGCTGCCTCCATTTTGTTTCTGTGTCTGGTTGACGGTGGCCTGTCTGTAAGAAAACCGTGTAATCAGAAGCCGAACCCGGACCTCGGAATCAAAAATAGTACATCCCGAGCAAGGGAAAAGACTTAAAAAAATGGCTTGACGAAGACATCTAGACGGGTGACTCATGAATGGTGTGCCTTCCTTAGGATTCGGCTACGTGGGCCGAGTCCTACTCGAAGGATGGTCCGTGTGAGGTTTCCCCAGACTTTAGACTCGAGTGTGTAAATGGGCCTTCCTTTGTAGGAGTACGTCCTACGTGGGTTAGCCATGCCTTAGACAAATAAGGCGAACTGGGATAGGGAGGAAACTCGTGATTTAGGATCAACGAAATTTCGACGCTATAGACCTTCGACGACTTATGGATGACCCGACACTACTAAAAATGGGAAGTCCTAAGAAGAGGAAGGTTTGAAAAGGGGTGACTTTTGGAAATTTCGAGAAAACTCGGGAAGGGCCCGATTTTTCGAAAATCAGAAAGTGTATCGGGCCACAAATTTGAAAGTTCTAAAATATTTTTTAGTTGAAAAATGGGTAGCATACCGGCTAGAAATAGGGTACTTTCAGTGAATCATGAGTCCTAAATTCGGTAGCTTTCTGGCTTTTGAAATTTGAATATTTTTTGAAAAGATGCATTTTTTGAAATGACGATTTTTGAAAACGACATGGAAACCAAGTAGCACATAGTCACGCAAGTATAATAACGACGCCATGTATGCTTTACACTAAGTCTCGGTCGGTCTAAATGGGGTCTATACCAGTGCACATAGCCTAGACGAGAATCGGGACAGACTTCCTATGTCGAGTTGAGCTTAGAACATGCCGCGAAACCCATACGAATCGGCTATGAACACCTTTGACATATCCAAGTCGGAGTATATCATGGTATAGTGGGACGTCGGTCACCAGTACCGGCCCGGGCAAATATGGGTTATGCATGAACCGTAAAACTAAAACGCGTATTGTACTAGTCAAACGATTTCTATTCGAGTCTCACCCTGAGGATGCCAATGGTAAGTCACGCATCAGTTAATCCCCAGCGGAGTCGCCAAATTGTGGACCTGACGTAGGTCCACCTCGACGCGGCCACGCGCGGGTTTGGGGAGGCGAATGAATCTCCATATGAGAATGGATCGAATTGAAATTTAAGTCGAATTAGGAGTGGCCACCGAACTTTGTGGGAGTTCGGGCCCATTCGAGCCCACTCTATATCGTTATGGACCGTACACAAAGTATGGCCCATTTCGATTTCAGAGTTTATTGGGCTCGTCCCTTTGCATTGCGATACCGATACCGTCTCTACTGGTTAGCGTGTATAGAATGACTCTCGTATGCCAACGGTTTCGGGCATCCGGAAACCGAGGTTCTGAGTAAGATGTGAGGGTACGTGTTAGGAAGCCTACTAAGGACACCCAATCCCGCCCGCACTTAGCGGCCTCAACTAAGACATCGTTTGACTTTCTAATATGCGCGTTAGTAATCCGGTAAAATGTTATGCAAACAACGTTTTACAAGATATAAATATCGAATGGATTGCTACGTCATTTTAATGCATCTAAATTATTGTCGAGCTGATTTAGCATGCGATGGTTCATTTATAAACGGTAAAACGCAAATAAATAAAAGCAAGGCAAAATAAATCGGTTACAAGTTACACGGGCGGAAATACAACCCGGCCAAAACAAAAATAACGAATAAAAAAATCGGAGTAACGATATAGTGAAAATAAACGACACTCGCAAACGGACCCGTATATAGTAAAAATAAACGAGACCGAGAGTTTGGAAAATTGGACAAACACACATTATGTTGTGTGCTAAACAAAGGACGGAGATTTTAATACGCGTCCGCGTATGGGACCTAAGAGTGATGCTAGCTCGATCCCGGATCTCGATGCCTTGTCCCGACTTATCATACCAAAAATGATGTCTAGATTAGTCATGCATCGGACACGACTAAGGAGTCGTCGACACATAACTAATCATGGGAGACATTGATCAAAGTCGTGAAGGTGAAATAAGATGCATTAGTTTTAGAAAAGATGCAAACACGTGATGGTCTTTACACGCGTCGACCGAGGTCGTAAAGTATTTTACGAGGCAGAAAAACAATGTTGCATGGGCAGTCATTTTGGTATACGTCGGACCACTCAACCGAGTCATGGGCAAGACTCGGTCGAGTGAACTCATACAGACCCTTCTGCCTCGTTTTTGGGACGCCACTCGATCGAGTGACTATGGCACTCGGTCGAGTGCTCCCTGTTTGAGCGACAGCTCAATTTCGTAATGAATTATACGAAATTCTTATTTGTTTTAAAATAGATAATCAACCGAATCATATATAAATATAGCGTGATTTATATTTAACTCGGTTTTTGGCGCTCATAATGCGCATATTATCATTACGAGACCGTTATCGGAGACTTTGAAAAAGGTGATGTGAAAATCATTTTGAATCGGACCGGGACGAAATTAATTCCCTCCACGTTACGTCATTTTAATAATCCTTACGGGTTATGTGATGCTCGATTTAGCGTCAACGGGTTTCGTACCGATCTTTAAAAATGGAATTAAACACGTTCAACTACGCACTATCACGATCGTGTTACGCCCTTAAGTGCTTAGGGCGGTGCTCCTCGAAAGGGCTCCACCACTATCGCGGCTCGTAAAGAGATTAAACGGACTTTGTGCAATAGTCGTAGTTAAACGGGTTTAACCCGAATACGGTTTATAGATTTATATATATATATATAGTGAGGATCAAGTGAGTCCCTTTTTTTTATTTGAGTCCATGAGTCCTATTCTTAGTCATTGATCTAAAGAGGATGAATGGTTGAGATTGTGTAACACCCCCATTTACGTAGGAGCCTTACCAGACATTCCCAAGTAAATAAGGGCGTTACCATCTCGGTTCCCCGAGGTAGTAGTTCATTACAATACAACATGGAATGCCAAACCGACCCACTGATTTAAACATTACAGCTCATTAACTATTACAACTCTGGTTACACAGCGGAAGCTATACAATCTATATCAACAGGAATGCCTACGCATTAACCCGTACAATGACCAGGATCATTATCGCGTTCACCCCAATCCCGTACAAGCATCCCAGCATCCAAACACATCACGATATACAAAACCTGTATTATAGACTGCTCCCCAATTGATTGGAAATATCAATTGGATCACCACAAACCCCCAATAAAATAGGGTGACAATATAGACAGAGAAAACGGTTAGAACATACTAACATTATAATACAAGTATGTAATATAAAACATCCAGTCTCAGTCGTCTCAGTACCATCATTGGTACCAATCAATAATATCATCTCCTCATTCTCGGTACCATCACGGTACCAATAAATAATTTCATCTCAACATTCAGTACCACCACGGTACCATATCAATATTCTCATCTCAAACTCTTCTGGCAGGCCCTTTCATTCCGAGTGTGCACACCCCCCGCAGGTTCAACAACCCGCGAGGAGAAATCAGGGAGGGGACCGTGATCAAAGGCCCCGGCTAGGTCTAAAGCTAGCCTCACCAACTCCAATATAAAAATATTCATCAATCATTCTCTCATCATATTCAACATTATTCTCATTAGCACGATACCATAACTTATACCTGCATAATAATATTAATATATTCTAAGTAAGGAAAACCTTACCTAGTCAGCAAGTCATCACCGCGTCGGTAGTACAAATCAGCACAGAAATCATATGAAGTCGGATCCTAATAAAATATTATATATACTTAAATTAATATTAATTCTATCGTAATTAAATCATAAATGAAACCGACACCACCGTACTAACTAATACTAATATGCTGATCACGCTTCTACTACGTACGTAACAAAGAATAACACAACACAAATAATAATAATAATAATAATAATAATCGTAACCCATACCAGACCACTACACCGAGAACGTCAACGATAACGATAATGACTCGACAACAACAATACAACCACAACCCGATCAACAACTCACGACACAGCACCCTAACAACAACCTACATGATTCATGCTACGCCGACATCCATAACGATAGTAATACGACAATAATCGACACCCATAATAGCAGCACACAACAACACCAACCCCAACTACACACTCCACCGATAATACAAGAACCGTAACCCCGACACAAAACCCAGACGCACAACAACAGCCGTACACAACCTGATCCCGTCAACAACCACGATCTCATTAACCATGACACAAAAACAATCCCTACGGATAGAAACGGACACATACCATGCTCAACGAATGTGTGACGCTGTCAATTTAGAGATCGTTGTAACCGAGTGTCCTCATCGTGATAGCTATCTCAGCCATGATGGCTTTTCCTAACTATGACGGTCGACGGTGCTGCTTGCTTGCCCTTCTCCAAGGTTCGTGATGTGTGTAGTCTAGAGTTTAGCCGATTTGAGGGAAAAGGTAGTTGAAAGGCAAGGGGCCGTGATGTACGAGATGTGAACGAATGAAATGGAGGCGGAAGGTTTACGAATGAATAAACATGGATGTGTGGAGGGTTTTTATATAGTAACCTACTTCTCTCTTTCCTTAATATGATTATATTATTATGTTATCATATTATTATGATGTTGTGATTATTATTATATTATGATTGTGTTGTTATTGTTATATATAGCTACGGAGTATTATATTATTGTCATTAAAAGTCGTAATAGATGTGCCCAGGAACGGGTTCAGTTTGATATAGAATGGAACGATTGGGTCTACTTGACTTGACTCGGGTTTGACTCGACTTGACTCGGGTTGGACTTCTATAAAAATTACGGGTATTACATTCCACCCTCCTTATAAGGAACTTCGTCCCGAAGTTCACCTTCCACTACGGAATAACTAACTATACTAACGTGACCAATCAACTGATGACCAAATCATAAGTGACGTAACTTGACTAAATATGGTAGGGTATTACAGTCTACCCTCCTTATGAGAACTTCGTCCCGAAGTTCCAGATTCTCGACCTCCAATAAAAAAATCTCTTGACTCACCGACACCTCGTATGATTCGCACTGTTCGATTACCTCACCTGACTCATTACATGATCAACTGTTCTACATGTGTCAACTCTCATGTACTATTGACTAACGATATACGTACACTTAAGACTAATGACAACCAATCCAACTTATCACGCAGTGAATGACACAGTCACTAAGCAAACATACAATAGAAATTAATGGTTATGACATCCTACCCTCCTTATAAGGAATTTCGCCCCGAAGTTCACTGATCTTATACTCACGTTACCTAACACATCTTATATAGGCCGACACCATCTAGCCACTAAGGAGTTCACTCCTTCTCGGTCTTATCATATAACACGCTATCATAGGACACCGCGGTAAACTTTGCAAACTAATATATACTTGTAATCCCCGACCAGAGGTGAGTAAGTTGGTAATTATTCATAATCAATTCACGCGTTTCATCATAACGATTCTCAACACATTTCTCATATACATAGCGTCGCTTGGTCATTTCACGACCTCCAACTCTTTTAGCATCAAGCCTAATGCAACCGTTCGTTCATGTTTCATCTAGATTTCCAACTTACTCACCCATCAACTAGTCGCGAGGGGTTCTACTCAACATTCATCCACATTTCACAACATAAATGTTGTTTTTACTAACAAGTGTAGATATCATCACATAGATTGTTCTCAAGGTACAACATGAGTACCAACAGACTATTTGCATACTCATTCTCATATGTCATACTTCAAATAATTTAAGCTAATAAACAGACGGCTTATTAGTACCATTGTGTTTATACTCATTATACGACTCAATTCACAAGGTGGTATGCCACATCTAATACACTTATAACTCTACATAATTGCGTGAACCCTCATTCTGAGACACCCTGAAATATATGGACACCACGACTATCCCGCAGAAAAGATAATAGTCCATATATAGATAGTTTGCCCACGTTTAGGACCCGATACCCATCAATGACATTCTACTTTAATTCTTGGACTCGTGATGGTGATGTTACTAACTTACTACCTTGTACTATAACCCGACCTGCTGCCATCTAAACGGGTGTGATGACACAACGAATTCACGGATATACCTTATACTTCGTACCATTCATTATTTCATACCCTCGTACCATCACTATGTCTATACCCATTACCCTTCGATAATGGATCTTAATAGTTAATATCGTGACCCTCTTTCCATGTGTTTACATTATTACTCTTGATCGTACCGTCATACTCGTTAACCACCATATTGCGACATTCTTACAAGAAATTTAAACGACACCACATTCCCATGACATTCGATCTCGTCATTATATCTCATGACTCGGTTTACCTATAAGACATGTATTACCAATCTAGATTGTGGTAACTCATTGACATAGTTGTATTGTTAGCAGGATCAGACTCACATGTACACATACGTGCGAGAAAACATTTAGGCAAGTAATATAACAATCACGGCAAAATAGTAACACGTCGGGACACTGTTAGATGACCACGTTAATAATCTCAAACTTTGAGACAGGCGACGATGACATATATTTATTAGGACTCCAACAACTGGTCAAGTAGATCATCATGTCTTAGCTTTGTATAAGTTTTAAATCTAAACACTAACACACAACTTAAGACCAACAATCAGCCCATAGACATTATAAGCGTTCATTCTTCTAGGGATACATTACTCATCGACCAACACGTATGGATGAAAAAAATCATCAAGGACGTACATGATTAAACCATCATTTGACTTGTTCACCAAACATGTCCAAATTCTTTACATTATTAATTATGACTGAAATATGAAAATTGATGTCAAGTTTAATGGTACATAAGTTGAGCCCGCAATTCGTTGTTTGATGACCCGACCGTTCTAGACTTCTCATTGGAACGACTCCATTTATTGGATACGTGCGCCGATGTTCTTTATCACATAAGCGACTCATTACCACGATAAATTTATCAGACAACAAGAAATTTGATCCATAAAATCCACGTCAAGGCAATTATGCAACATGAACCAATATAACCTCCCATGACCCGAATTTACTATGAATTCATCATTAACATATAAGTCTAATTCTATTCCTCATACGATAAGGTAGACACTTTCAAATTAGTGCATTCACTTGAACAAGACGAAACAATGATCATTCAGTGGATTTAGACACGTTTTCAAAATATTGCAGTCATGATAGAAAATCATAATTAAATAACCGTGCTCAAACCGATGTAAAACTAGTGGGGTTAGATTCGAAAAATGACCTTCTAAAACTTTCTAGTTAAAACTATTTTCAAATTTTGGACGTAACGACGATTTGCAAAATCATTTTCATGAACTGACAGATTTGACTTTGAAAGAGTTTCAATTGAGAAAACGAAATTCAAATCATATTTTTGAGTAAACCAAGTTCCAACATTATCCAAACTCTTCAAAGTGATCTCGGTAAAAATTCCTAATGATAATTTAATCTCCAAGTAAGGTTTATTATGAAAAACTTGACCCCTAGCAATTAGGTTGAAGTACTAGGATTTAGACCCCGAAATTTACAGTGAAGATTAGACTTAAAATAAACGTGAGTCTCTTTTCGAACTTTTGTGAAATAGGCACTGTAGCAGGTGGAACAATTCAGTAACACATTGTTCATATTAACGAAGGTGTTTTACCTTGTTCTAACATTATCCCCACACAGTTAGCATTTAGTAAGCACGTTTGTTTAGGCCATCAAAACAAAACTCAGTAAACACATTATTCAAGTTAGACGAAGCGCTATAAATGTGTGAATGTCATTAACTCAGCACATGTTTTATAAATACTCATTTAAACATCAATAATAGAAATCAAAAACAGGGTACAACTCGAAACCTATCAAATTGGCAGGGAATGACATAAACTCGAAATGGCCACAAATGTTCAAGTTTCTTGACAGAAATTCACATTAATGAATACGACACCACGGATATATCATTTTAATAACACATACTGAAATTAAATTATTAAACAAGATTCGATTTCACACTATATCTTGTCAATCACATTGTATTAATTCAGGGTGAAATAGAAACGACACACTTATTTATACATTGTTGCTCCCTAATGCAAACAGATCGACATGATTCCAGATACCACGTACGCTTTCAAGAACTGATTAATAGACAAGTTCATTTATGCCATTACGAGAGGAGGATGAGGACCAATAAGAACTACCCAGATCGATATAAAGCAAGTAACTCACATTAATTAACTCAAAACGGACCTCAAATGTTCTTACATTGTTCAATTCTTAGTCTCATTAACTCGTGCTTGATTCACATGCAATAAAGCCCCATTAACACGTACGACACTATTAAACTTTTAGATACCGATCTTAATCATGAAGGCAGCTTGTACATTACATTGACAAGGAAACATATGATACTCGAACCAGAATGCAAGTATCCGGGTACTTTTAATTAACATTCACATTACGACACCCTTAAACCACATAAGTTATCAACTTTCTTCACATTTGAAGATACCCCTACCACATTAGTCATCACGCCCTTCAAATAACGTTAAACCGTACTACTACTCTACATAGACGAGATAGTACCCAGAGTACCCCTATCGGCATCTCGTTCACATAACACGAAGGTAGTACTACCTTACTACATCGTCAAGACCAACACCGGGTATCATATAGTCAACTAATTGGAATCCTCTATAGCGTACGACACTACCACGTACAAACAACTTGACATTGTATCTAACTTATTACCAACTTTGGCTATGACCGTTCTCCCATTAAGGATGATCAACACCTACCTTAACCTTACTTATTGAATCATATAGTTCCTATGGCCTCATACAATTTATTACACAATGGTAACACCGTAACTACGTACTAGTCACAATTCAACTTATGTTGCTCACAACATCATAAGCATCGAACCGAGCAATCAGTTATCATAGACAGTCATCACAAAATATTCATTGCATCACAACGTATCCCTTCCTATTGTATCCCATCTCATTTCTCACACGCTGTTACCGGGTCAAGACCAGGAGGGCCGGAGTTGGTATAAGGACGTCTCCTCAACCGGGTTTTAAAGGGGCTCCTGATGGTCTATCACCGGGGTTCATTTTATTTTCCTAAGTTTATTTATTTTAGGCTCCAGGATCGTTCGCTCTGATACCACTTTGTAACACCCCCATTTACGTAGGAGCCTTACCAGACATTCCCAAGTAAATAAGGGCGTTACCATCTCGGTTCCCCGAGGTAGTAGTTCATTACAATACAACATGGAATGCCAAACCGACCCACTGATTTAAACATTACAGCTCATTAACTATTACAACTCTGGTTACACAGCGGAAGCTATACAATCTATATCAACAGGAATGCCTACGCATTAACCCGTACTATGACCAGGATCATTATCGCGTTCACCCCAATCCCGTACAAGCATCCCAGCATCCAAACACATCACGATATACAAAACCTGTATTATAGACTGCTCCCCAATTGATTGGAAATATCAATTGGATCACCACAAACCCCCAATAAAATAGGGTGACAATATAGACAGAGAAAACAGTTAGAACATACTAACATTATAATACAAGTATGTAATATAAAACATCCAGTCTCAGTCGTCTCAGTACCATCATTGGTACCAAGCAATAATATCATCTCCTCATTCTCGGTACCATCACGGTACCAATAAATAATTTCATCTCAACATTCAGTACCACCACGGTACCATATCAATATTCTCATCTCAAACTCTTCAGGCAGGCCCTTTCATTCCGAGTGTGCACACCCCCCGCAGGTTCAACAACCCGCGAGGAGAAATCAGGGAGGGGACCGTGATCAAAGGCCCCGGCTAGGTCTAAAGCTAGCCTCACCAACTCCAATATAAAAATATTCATCAATCATTCTCTCATCATATTCAACATTATTCTCATTAGCACGATACCATAACTTATACCTGCATAATATTATTAATATATTCTAAGTAAGGAAAACCTTACCTAGTCAGCAAGTCATCACCGCGTCGGTAGTACAAATCAGCACGGAAATCCTATGAAGTCGGATCCTAATAAAATATTATATATACTTAAATTAATATTAATTCTATCGTAATTAAATCATAAATAAAACCGACACCACCGTACTAACTAATACTAATATGCTGATCACGCTTCTACTACGTACGTAACAAAGAATAACACAACACAAATAATAATAATAATAATAATAATAATAATAATAATAATAATAATAATAATAATAATCGTAACCCATACCAGACCACTACACCGAGAACGTCAACGATAACGATAATGACTCGACAACAACAATACAACCACAACCCGATCAACAACTCACGACACAGCACCCTAACAACAACCTACATGATTCATGCTACGCCGACATCCATAACGATAGTAATACGACAATAATCGACACCCATAATAGCAGCACACAACAACACCAACCCCAACTACACACTCCACCGATAATACAAGAACCGTAACCCCGACACAAAACCCAGACGCACAACAACAGCCGTACACAACCTGATCCCGTCAACAACCACGATCTCATTAACCATGACACAAAAACAATCCCTACGGATAGAAACGGACACATACCATGCTCAACGAATGTGTGACGCTGTCAATTTAGAGATCGTTGTAACCGAGTGTCCTCATCGTGATAGCTATCTCAGCCATGATGGCTTTTCCTAACTATGACGGTCGACGGTGCTGCTTGCTTGCCCTTCTCCAAGGTTCGTGATGTGTGTAGTCTAGAGTTTAGCCGATTTGAGGGAAAAGGTAGTTGAAAGGCAAGGGGCCGTGATGTACGAGATGTGAACGAATGAAATGGAGGCGGAAGGTTTACGAATGAATAAACATGGATGTGTGGAGGGTTTTTATATAGTAACCTACTTCTCTCTTTCCTTAATATGATTATATTATTATGTTATCATATTATTATGATGTTGTGATTATTATTATATTATGATTGTGTTGTTATTGTTATATATAGCTACGGAGTATTATATTATTGTCATTAAAAGTCGTAATAGATGTGCCCAGGAACGGGTTCAGTTTGATATAGAATGGAACGATTGGGTCTACTTGACTTGACTCGGGTTTGACTCGACTTGACTCGGGTTGGGCTTCTATAAAAATTACGGGTATTACATTCCACCCTCCTTATAAGGAACTTCGTCCCGAAGTTCACCTTCCACTACGGAATAACTAACTATACTAACGTGACCAATCAACTGATGACCAAATCATAAGTGACGTAACTTGGCTAAATATGGTAGGGTATTACAGATTGCATGTAGTAATTAAGGTAGTAACTACCATATTTTGGAAATAATATGAGAAAATTCTCTCTCCTCCCTAAATTACTGCCAACTGATATCTTCTTCTCTCTCATCTCATTCATTTTTTTTCATTCAAACACCCACCTAACACAAAAACCCTTCACCTTCATCATCTCTCGTCTCATTCAATTTTTTCACTCAACTCAAGCACACCCGAGCACTCAATCGCACAACTCAACTCAATCGCTCAACTCAACTCAATCGTTCACCTTCAACTCGAGCAAGGTTATATTGAAGCAGCTTTCTAACTTTAGCAAACATAATGAACAAGGTGCGATCGCGATTGTTGGAAAACGTAGACAAGTATGCGGACGCTAGACAAAAGATCATCGACACTCACAAGAGCAAGCCAACAAAGGGCCAAAAAAAATAACGTGTTTACTGAATCATGTCATGTCTTTTCTAACTACGAATTAATGGTTTGTAGTTACCTGTCTAATTACATTGGTATTTTGACTATCACCAATGCATTGAACCTGTTAAACTTTGTTACACTAACTAGTTGTACATGTTACTCTAATTTACTGCTGGTGTTACTATGGGGATTACTGAAGTTAACCCAATTTTCTTTGGTCTCACAATCTGTGTGTTACACCGAAGCATTGTAAATGTTACTTTAATGAACAATTTATGTTACTTTAAGTTATTAATGGTGTTTATACAATGATATTGCAATTAATTCCTCTGACGCATTATATATTGTTTTTTGAAGAACAAATGTTGGTACTTTGTCAATGAATGGAACCAATCCAAGTTATCCCCAGTTACTTTGGCAATGATTTTGTGTTACTTCAACGCCATGACTGCTTCAACATAAAGCAAACAATAATATCAGTGAAACAATAATATCAATGAACCATTGTTATTAATCCATGATTGATCAAATGAATCAAATTCTACCTTTTCCAGTGTTGTCATGTGCGTTCGCATCTTTGGCAAAACCACCTGCACAAAATCCAATAGCGTTACACCCATGCAAATAATGTGTTACTATAATTCATAAGTGGTGTTACTGAACGTGTACAATACGTTACTCTAACATCATCATCAAAATCCTTTTCTGAACGTTCATTTGTGTTACTGTAATTGCAAGTAAGTGTTACTTTAATGCAGAAGGCATGTTACTTCAACGACGTTTATGCGTTAATTGAAATCAAAACAATAGTATCAATGGATATCATGGAAAATCTGAATAAAAAACATAAAAAGCCCTGTAATCTATAAAGATCGAGAGAGCAAATAACCATTGATACGAAACTGTGATATCAAAACGCAATGACATAAAAAAACGCAAATTGATACGAAACTGTGATACGAAATGACAATGAAAGCACTATAAACATGAAAATCGACGTAAAAAAACGCAATTTGACGCGATAAACCATTGATATTAAAACGCACATTGAAAGCAATATGACCATCGAAATCCATGAATAAAAATTGAATCAAAACGTGAATGAAATACTGAAACTCACCATTGTTATACTCGATCAGTTGCTTATCAACCGTTGAAGACGATGATGCGGTCATTGAATCCATTGTAACAGAATTCCGAGTACAAAATCGATGATTGAGCGTGAATGAAGAAAGGGCTTTTTTTTTGTTTGAATGAACATGGTATGATGAATGAATGTGAATGATGAATGAATGTGATAGGGAGTTATTGTTTCCTAAATTCATGGGAGCTATTTTAGGAACGTAAATCTTCTTTTTTTTTTTAATGGATGCATCTTGTCCATCCATCTTCATATGAGATGAGGACTTAGGGACTCACAAAGAGTAAAGGACTCATAAGAGCCTTACTCTATATATATATATACGCGGTTTTAATATTAATGTGACGAGAATAAATAAGGAACAAAGTTAGTGGTTAGATGCGATAAAGAAAATGTTAGATGTTAGTATTAGTTATAATGTGTCGTTACTATCGACTGATTATGATATATAGGTACATAAACATAAATAAAGAAAAAACAAAGCAAACGAGAAAGAGAAAGGAGATGTCGGTGTTGAATGTCACACCCTCAACCTACATGCTCTTGCTTCTCGGAATACGGTTCGTCCAATGGCGGCAAAGGCGCGGGAACGTCGAGATACGTAGGAAAAGTTGATGGTGTGTGTGTTTGTATGGAGATATTTTATCGGTTTATCGAGGAATAAAGACTCGGTTTTTGTGTGGTTTTGCTTAGGATTGTAGTGTGTTGTGATGAGGGACTTAGGGTTGAAAATGTAGGGGCTTTTTGAATGTAAAGATTGCTGAAAAGAGTTGATGAAAAGATTGATCAAAAAGAGTTGTTTTGTGTTGTGGGTTGATGGGGTATTTATAGAAGAAACCCCACGACCTAAGGTCACTTGATCGAGTGGCCCTAGTGCACTTGATCGAGTGCCCAAAAAAAATGGGCATGCTCGGTTTTTTTGGCTCCACTAGATCGAGTGAGGCCAATCCACTCGATCGAGTGGATCAGGCGGGTGAGCCTAAATAGGGAAGGAGTTGACTTTTGAATTTTTTTGAAAAAAGGATTTGGCGCAATCTTCTGGAAATGCACCTGGTTGACTTTATGTGACGGATTCGTCTTTGACCGGGTTTTGACCCGGTCGCTAAAAGACGGTTTTTATTGTTGGTCTCGGTTTTGGCCCAAATTAGTCTCATTTTATTGGAAACAGCCGACTGGGCCTGAATTTGAGGTCAGTTTTGTGAGATTTGTATCCCGCTAAAAGCCCATGCCAGTCATTACTGATTCCGAGCCCATATTCGAGCGCGTTAGAGCACGTTTGCGTCCGATCATCATTGGGTGTTTTGTTGGAGACTGCTATAGACACTAGCAGCCAAATGCGGGTGTCTACACATGGCAGGAAGAAGGAATCCACCCCGGAACAACAACAGGAACAGGAACGCAAGGCAGCCAGTTATCCCGACTGTTCAGCCTGTACCAGCCTATGAAGAGATTGTTTGCAGAGACGAGGCCTAGAAAGCTCGTTTAGTCGACTTAATACCAAGGTCGATGGAGGCTACCCGGTGTTGCTCGCCACAGTTCGCGATCGAGGTTGGTTTGAACGAACAATTACTGTACCTCTTGTCAATGACCCGATTTGGTAGACTGTGGACATTTCGTGAGTTATCGTACCGAATACTTACTTTAGAATTCCTTAGTTCGTTTGAGTTTGATAGACAAGATAGCATGATATCCTTCGGCCTGAACAATGTTGAGCAATGCGTTACCCTAAGCACCCTATCCGAATGTTTAGGGCTTACCTTTTACCAGGATGAGGACATCCTTGACATACCCGACAGTTCGAAAGCCCCTCCTTATTTGAAGTTATTTTCGGGTCGAAGTGTCACTGTCACTGCGATGGCACTCAACGCCATCCCACACCCCACTATCCGCCTCTTCTTGAGGATTATGAGTCATTTGGTTTTTCCACGCTCCGACATGAGTAAACTTCACTCATTGGAGGTGTTGATTTTAGGACACTACCTGAACCCCTTTAGGAAATCCCTAAAGGCATTTAGTGCCCCGGGTATGATATGTGTCGGTATCGAGCGACAGATCAGTGGATCCGGACGGCTCGCCTGTGGCGCCATTGTCACCGCGCTAGCAAAGCGCTATATTATGGGTTTTGGGGAAACAGTCACTTTTGAGAGTCTCACCGACCGCGTCCCTTTGCTAGGACGCAGCTACCTCTTCTCCACTTTGAAGTGGATTCGGGGTAATCCCCCGAACTTTCTGTGGCGCGTCCGAGACAAGGTTTGGATGGAACTCCCGTTTGCCGAAGGGACAATCCTACCCCCACTACTTGCACTACAACCCACTTCTGAGGGTGAGAACACACCCGACCCACCGAGCTATCTCATTCCTGAGGAGCTCTTCATTTTTGACGAGGGCGTTCAACCCTCTCGACGTAGGGTTCGCGTAGAGACCGAACCCGATGAGACCGAGCCCCCTAGGGCCACACCTACACCCACCCCGACCTTCCCATTCCACACTCTGGGTGCCGAGTTTCCGCACCCGTATCCGTTTATGTATGATCTTATTTATGAGCACTAGCGACGGATACACGAGGGGATTAATCAAAGCCTCGTCAACCGCGAGATTCACGAGTACATGACTACTCTTGGGATCTCGACCCCTCACCACCCGACTTATTAGTGAGGTCCGGGAGACACTAGTGGTATATTTCACGATTATGGGGTTGATCCAGCCGCTTGGGGTCCGGACTACGGGCACACCTATGGTGGCCTAGGAGCACAGTGGTTGAGAGATTTGAGACAGCCAGGTCACCAGGGTGGTACTAGCGGCTCAGGCCAAGGCGATACTGGAGCCGGTCCATCTGGGACCGGTGGAGACGATGAGATGGCTGATTAGCCGGTTTGGAGGAGCTACCATTGTATATACGGTACTTTCTTTCCTTTTTATTTCTGTTTTTACTGCTTTCTTAATTTTTTTCTTCCCCTTAGGTCGAGTTGTCCTTAGGATTGGCTGTGGAATTTTCTGTCTTATACGCTGTAGAGTCACATTGAGACACTGTGACATTTAGGTTTGGGGGAGAGTTTGTGTGCTTTTGTGTGCTTTCTAAAATTCTAAGAATCCAAAAAAGTTGAAAAATCAGAAAAAAAAAAAAATCAAAAAGATTTTTATTTTGTGTGCCTTGTGTCTGTCTTGTGTTTGATGTGAAACAAGCAAAACGGCGATGATGACATTGCGTTTTACATGATTTCTCCTAATTGACAGCTGATTCCGTACCTGAATGCATGTAATACTTGAGATGAGATAATTTTGATATGATTGCCTATTAAACTGTTGATTGCCAAATGAGTAAACTTGACCATTTTGTCGGCAAACCACAAAAATTCTGAGGATTTAGAGCTTCCTAGGCCAGTAACATCCATAACTGGTCTCATTTATTAATTAGGAATTGAGTGGTTTCTCCTTATGGAATGTGTAACATAAATTTGCATAAATATGACGTCCGTTTCTTGATATTGAATACGTGTTTGGTTTGAGGAGGTACATGAGGAAAGGCATTTCTGTTTTTGATGACCTTCACATAGCCAAAACGACCCATTTTTGCTACCTTGTAGAGTTAGGTCATTTTCCTTTCACTAGTAGAATTAATGCCATTGGAACCTATCAAAAGGAACCGGTTGTAAAAACAAGAGGTTTCTTAGATGACTAAAAAAATGATTGGCATCTATTGTAAATTGAACCGGTTCCAAAGATCATATCAATGGAACCAGTTGTTAACTAAAAAAGGTGCCAAAGGTAGTGTCTAAAATTTTCAGACCATATTAAAATGCTTTGGCACCTTTTGTAGGTTCAACCGGTTCCAAAGACCTTATCAATGAAACTGGTTGTTAACTAAAAAGAGGTGCCAAAGGTGCATGATAAAAAAATGACCCCTATTAAAATATTTTTGCACCAACCGGTTCTAAAGAGTCTATCAATGAAACCTCTTTTTATAACAAAAGGTTCTAAAGAGTAAATCCATGTAACTCTTAAAAAATAAGAACCTTTCACAACAGTGCCTTTCCTTTTCTTTCTCTCGCCTCACCTTCCATCTATCACCGCTTTTCCTCTAAAATTTCTTCTGTTCATCTTTCCACGTTCACTAAATCTCGACAATGAACCCATTTCATTTCCCCTTTATCCTTTGATTTCACTCAACTTGTTCGTTTCTTTCCCTGCTTTTTCCCACAAACCCTAAATCAATTGATTCACGTTCTTTAGTTTATCAATGCTTGATTTCAGTTTCTAGAATTAGGGTTTTGTTAAAATAGAAAGCAGGATCACTTCACGTTTCTCCCCCTACTGTTGTTCGGAGAAATCCTTATGAGTCTTTGAATGTTTTGAATGAAGCCGATGAGCAGGAGAGTAAGATGGCTTATGGAAAAATCGCTCTCAAGTACGTTGTTTTCCCCCTTCTATGATGTGAATGTTTGGAGTTATTGGAGTTTGTTTGATTTGATGTTAGATTTTGTGTTTTTTTATTGAGTTGGAGTTTTCGGATTTTCGGGTTGATTAAGTTGGAATTTGATGGTATTTTAGTTAATTAAGTTAGTTTTCTCGTGCTTCCATACTATATTCCTCGACATACTTGCGAATCAGAACACTACACGGGAAAAAGCAGCGTATTTTACTTCAACAGCGCTGTCGATTACATGAGTTTCGAAGTTGATGCCACTAACTTTGATTTCGTAGTGACCCATTTTCAGCAGGAGGTTTGTTGGTATACCAAATGAATGTTTACGCTACTTATTCACCTGAATTCTGATGGACTACTGCTGGGAAGAAAACCGAGGAAGTGAGCACGTAAGTGATCATCGCCATCTCTTTTCATCTTGTAGAGTTGATGTGGTTATTATTCATCTCAGTTTATTTTTTGTTTTTTGTTTTTTCCTTTCTGTTTATTGATCTGGTATTGTAATTAGAGATTAGGGATGATGCGAGTTTTTTTTTGAGCTATACGAAAATGTTGGCTGTGGTGTGGTGACATTATAATGTCATTCAGTTTCCTGTTTCAATGGCTAATTATTATCAATGTTAATCATCGTGTTATCCGTTGAGAAATATTACAGCACTAATGCGTACTATGCTGGAATGCTCTTATTTGAATCGTTGATTTCAATGCCTCCGATCTGAGCTTATTAAGAATGTGAGTTGCACTTCTTTGTGAATGTTCATTTCTCGTTCTTGGATGTGTGTGTTCAGGGAAACAAAAATCCACAATATCGGAGCAAAGGTTGTTGGTGTTGATCAATTTGGCAACAAGTACTATGAGAACATGGATCTTCAGTATGGTGAGCCTCTGCTTACATCTTAATGTGTACTCGTCATTTAACGTACTATTGCATCTAGCAATTGGACATGCACCATTTGCGCTTCTCATTAGCTTGATGATTAACACAAACTAACACTCTTTGAATTTAGTTCGACCCTAACTAATTATTATCCCGTTTCAATAAAACAAATATTTCTCGACTTCACTCACTACTACTAATATTTTTTGAGGATTGGATGTTTATAGTAATGTTTGTTCTTATGATTTGGTTTCAGTATGAAATGCTTCTAGGTTTGTTTTTTGTGATTATTTTGAGTAATTTGTTTGATTGATTTTGTGGGATTTGATGAGAATTTGATTTTTTTGTTTGATACGGTTGCGTAACTTATATGATCAATCTGTATATAGCTGCATGTTTTGGGGCTGGGGTAGAATTGGAATTTTATTTGACCTGTCGATTGGTGGCTGCTACCGCATTCTTCAAGGATTTTGCTCTTGTTGTCCATGAACGTTTTCTTTCTTTCTTACTGAAAAATCTTTTCTTTGCCTGATTCCAGACAGAAGCTATGTATGTTTAACAGAGCTATTGAGACCTGAAATTCAGAATGCTCGATTGGTTGCAAACCCTGGTTGTTATCCAACATCGATCCAGATCCCTCTTGTTTCTTTGTTATAGCTTAGCTAATCCAAACTTCCATTTTAATGATTTTACGAACTTAATTCGGGTTATCCTGGCCATTAAGTAATATAATTATCTTATATGCCTCATTTTCACTATAATTGTCTTGTTTTTGTCATCAACACTCGACAGTTCACACGATATGAACAAATCACATTTGTTAACTCCAATAATAACCTGACCTTAACATTAACTGAAATTTTTAGTATAACATTGAACGGAAGTTTGGAACTCTCTATTTCTTAAGCTTTCGATAGTCAGGAAGGCTTGATTGAACCTCAACATGGGTGGGTAGCACACTACATCAAAGTCACTCAATTTTTTATCCGTTTCAAAACTTGTTGCTGAAATGGAGAGATCTAAAGTAGCCGCTCCGGGTGTTATTTAGTTTTTATAACAGTCATGATGGTCGGACACATAACAATAGCAAGCTCCTGAATAAAATTCGATTTGCCAAGGTCTCTTAGTCTTTGTCTTTGTATCTTTATGTTATGATAACACATTGCTTTTTTGCTTTATGAAATATTAAATTGTACTACTATTTTGTGGATTATTTCTTATTTGTGTGTTCAGGTTCTAAGGGGTTTCATGTACATTTTTTACACGGGTCTCGAAAGGAAAATCTCAAACCTGTTATTCGACATCAGTCAAGTGGAAATTCTTCTGTTCCATTAAGACGACATTTTTCTACAAGCTGAAGAGACTACGGAGATGTAGGGGGAGGAGAGATTCCTTATTCCAAGGAAGGAACCACAAATATAAAGAAGATTGTAGCTAGTATGATGTTATGTGAATGACCGATTAATTGATGTGAAAAAGATTGCACTACGTACGATGACGATATACGTTGTAATTTGCAGTTTAATGTAAATTAAATTATTATTTTTTCAATTTTCTTGCAATCTTTTATTTAATTAATCTATCAAGCATGTAAATCTATTGTTAGTGTGCATTGATTATATTTTATATAATATTATCGTGGATTTAAATACTCAAATTAAAAAAAATAGCACCCTTTGGAACCGGTTGTGAATTGCAATGAGTTCCAATGAGACACCCTTTGGAACCGGTTGTGAATTACAACAGGTTCCAATGGTACACCCTTTGGAACCTGTTGTAATTATAGTAGGTTCGAACAGTATACCCTTTTGAACCGGTTTCACCAACAACCGGTTCCAAAGGTCATCCATGGAACCTTCTTACAACCGGTTCCAAAGCTCCGGACCTAAGGAATCTGTGGCAGTAGAACCTATGAAGAAAGCTTCCAAAGGGTAGTTTACAATCGGTTCCAAAAGATAATTTTCTATTAGTGTTTGTTTAGCGCATTTCAGCTGTTATAAGCCTGTTTTTATTATATATATCAATCAGCTACAACCCATAATAGCCTACCTTACCAGGACAGTCGTAGTGAACATAATTGGAATTACTTCACTAATAGATCATAATTTTGAGATTTTTACATCTTTTGGATCTTAGTGTGTAATATTGTTATGAGACTTTGTGTTCGCCTTCCCCCTGTCGAAACTGAAAAAATATAGAAGCATGAAAAAGAAAGAAAAGAAAGAAAATGGAATTAGAAAAAGACGAAAAATTCCAAGAAAAAGAAAAGAAAATACATATATGCTTCTTGTAATTTTTGGGTAACGGTCGAGATGTTGTAACTAGAATTGTATTGTAATTAGGAGGATGACAAAATTTCCTCTTATGCTCTTTTGAGTTTTACTTCTAGTTAGTGGCCGGAATTCATAGATGAGGTTTTTGGATGGATAATTTTTATTGTGTAGCTGCGACTACTGGTCTTAGCCCCACATTTCCATACGTGCTTTAAGCACAATCCATTTTATTCCCTCACATACAAGCCACCCTTTGTAAGTCCTTGGCATGTACTATGACCCTGATTGGTGGAACATGTATTTGATTGGGGAGATTGATTTCATATTCGATTGCATGCATATTTCATAAGTCAAGTGAGTGTCTTTATTCTTTCTTATCTTCACATTTATACTTACCCGTACTTATGAGTGTCGAGCGACAACCGTAAGAAAGTCCGAGATTATTGGTCTAGCAATATTGAAAATTTGGCAGGCAATTGTTTGATTATGGCATGATTATTGATCTCGTTACATTCTTGAGCATTACATGTTTTCTCGTCGGTTTGAGTCAATTTTAGGAGAATAATTGTAATTCAACTCTGAGTCGTGTTTCACGTTACTTGTCCTCGTATGTATATATTAGTTGTTTGCTTGAGGACAAGCAAAGATTTGGTTTAGGGGAGTTTGATCAACGTATTTTATATCGTATTTTGTAGTCCCCCGATACCTATTTTTGAGATTTTCTTCTTCCATATTTATATATTTAATGTCAATTTCTATTGGAAAGTCGATACTGCCGATTCTCGTGCTACTTTGTAGGTTAGGTACAATTTTGAGCATATTTAGGAGTAATAGCCCAGATAGCCGAGACGAGAACGGAGGACGAGGAAGAAAACGAAAAGCCGAGAAGCAAATGAAGAACTCAACTACGAGTTCCAGCAGCACCCACTCGATCGAGTAGTGCTAAGCACTCGATCGAGTGCCTCATATTCAAGCTCAACTGGACTGCATTAGAAATTTGGGTTGATTCCTCTTTCTAGCCCAAAAACAAACGAAGATTGGAGCAATCACGTATAGATCGAGTGTCATTGCATGCACTAATCGAGTGCGTCACACCCAGGTCGCGAAGTGGATTTTAATTCATTTAGAATTCTGGGCCTGTTTTAAAAGTCCAACTGATTTGTCTATTAAATCAGTTTTCTTGGGATTGTCGGACACTTTTCATTCTACTTTCATTACAACATTACGTTAGTTTTGCTTAGCATAGAAGTCACGTTCTTTTCCCGTCTTTCGTAGCAGGATACATCGAACTCGTTCTTCCCTTTTCAGATCTCGAATTGTTTGCTATCGCTACTTTTAATTTCGATTTCAATTTCAATTTCAGTTTTCTAGTTTTAATTCTTGTCTTAATTCGTCCTTTATTTTCGTAGTTATTTTGATTTCAGTTTTTGTTTATTAATTGTTAGTGTAGAGTTGTTATCGTTTCTCGTAGTTTAATTTAAATTGCATTCATCATGTTTAATTGCAATTCATATTTTGTTAGTTCAATTACAATCATTATGCGTAGCTAAATTTTATCTAGGGTTTAAGGGGATCGATGGGTATTAATTGGGTTATAGTAAATTGACCTGGATCATATGAACTGTCGCCTGAATGTTGTTTTAATTCTGATTGAATTAATTACTGGCCAGGATTAATTAATTACTATCACAATTAGGACTTTTCGCCGACCAGGTTAAGGACTAATTAGGTCACGACATTTTGGGTAGACTAGCTTAATTCTATCGACCGCAGGTTAAGTTTAGTTCTAAAGTTTGTAGTAGTACCGACCGGACCTGCACCTTAGACAGTTCGATTATTGATCTGTTAGTTGACTCCCTGACCCGATTGATATTCATTGTGAACCTGAGACCCTAGACTTCTTTATTATTGATTTACCTTATAGCAGTTAGTTGGCAGCCTACTAAACAACCAGAAAACAGTGACCTGTAGTCTTAAGTCTAGACCTTAAAACAAATATTTGAGTCCCGTCTTCTTGTGGTTCGACCCCTACTTCACTATCTACATGAGTTATTAGACCTTTGGGTATCTTTGATTAGAGATACGACTACCCCTATCAAGAAGCTCGCACTTTGACGAAGGCTTGGACAAGGTGAAAGTCAAAGTATAGCCGCCCAGGTCAATCAAAGATTACGACCTGGTGGCTGTCCGGTCGGGTCGTTTTAAGTCCATTGGACTGCGTGTTGAGGCTTGCCAGCCAAGGCCTAGAGATCATACCTGATGTGTTTGCTTGCTTGGGCCCGAGCCGTTGCTTGACACCTCGTTCTCGATTCTTCATGCGCGCGCGCTTTGTCTTCTTCGGTTTATTTAAGAGTTTTCTCAAATTTGAATGTTTTCATGTGTTGGCGACGCGTTAAGCGTGGATGTAAGGAATGCTCATATGTGTTCGCTTCCATTTGAACAAATATTTTTGGGATGCTTGTGAACCCTTGATGAAATAAAACGTTCGAGGGCATCTGTCTCCACTTGAACACCAGTCTTCGGGATGCCTCTAACCCCTAGGACAAAACAAAATGATAGTAACTACTCGAGGGCGTCAATCTCCACTCGAGTAGCTGTCTTTTGGGATGCCTCTGACTCCTAGGACAAAATAAGCCAAGATAAAACTATTCGAGGGCGTCAGTCTCCACTCGAATAGCTGTCTTTCGAGATGCCTCTGACCCCTAGGACAAAACAAGATAAGATAAAATTATTCGAGGGCGTCAGTCTTCACTCGAATAGCTGTCTTTCGAGATGCCTCTGACCCCTAGGACAAAACAAGATGATATAAACTACTCGAGGGTGTCAGTCTCCACTCGAGTAGCTGTCTTTCGGGATGCCTCTGACCCCTAGGACAAAATAAACCATTCGAGGGCGTCGATCTCCTCTCGAATGAAAAATGTTGTGGAGGTATCAGACTCCTTCGAGAGCGTTGGTATCTACTCAAAAAATTGTTGTCGAAGGCGTTGGTATCCACTCGACAAATTGTTGTGGAGGTTTCATACTCCTTAAAGGGCGTGAGTATCTACTCGAAAAATTGCTGTCGAGGGCGTTGGTATCCACTCGACAAATTGCTGTGGAGGTTTCAGACTCCTTCGAGGGCGTTAGTATCCACTCGAAAAATTGTTGTCGAGGGCGTTGGTATCCACTCGACAATTTACTGTGGAGGTTTCAGACTCATTCTAGGGCGTTAGTATCCACTCGAAAAATTGTTGTCGAGGGCGTTGGTATCCACTCAACAAATTGCTGTGGAGGTTTCAGACTCCTTCGAGGGCGTTAGTATCCACTCAAAAAATTGCTGTCGAGAGCGTTGGTATCCACTCGACAAATTCCTGTGGAGGTTTCTGACTCTGTCGCCCCTCGGGTAACTAAGACCCTTTGAGTGAGAAATTGTTGTTTGTTTATTTGTTTTAGTTAAGTTTTTGTTTTATGAGTTTGTCATATTTTGTTCGGGTTTGCTCTTGCTTTCTTTTAATTTGTTATGCATTTGAGATTTGTTCAGAGTTTGCTTTGATTGGTTCGGTTTAGGTTGCTTTATTATGCGTTCGGGTGCAGCGTTCATGTTAATTTCGGCTCTTATGCTCGTTTTATTATTGCTTTGTGTTTGTTGTTTTGTGGTTTCGGATCTTTTGCTTAAGTATTTATTGATGTCTTAGTTTTGATTTAGTATTCTTGGCGGATTGTTGTATTGATTTTGATTCTGCTTTAGGTATTCCTCAAGGGGGTGTGAATTGAATGCTTAGGGACTCGTTTCGGGTTGATTTGATTGTTCTAAGTGCTACCAGGGACTCATTTAAAATTGAATTGAATTGAGCGCTAATAGGGGCTTATTGACTTGAATTAAACTGACTTGAATTGAAATTGGATTGAGTGCTACCAGGGACTCATCCAAAATCGGATTTCGAGCGCTACCAAGGGCTCATTGAATTAAACTGAGTGCTACTAGGGACTCATTTAAAATTGAATCGAGTACTACCAGGGACTCGTCCAAAATTGGCCTTGAGCGCTACAAGGGGCTCGTTTAAAATTGAATTGATTCTGGGTGCTACCAGGGACTCGTCACAAATTGGTTTTGAGCGTCACAAGGGGCTCGTTTAAAATTAAACTGATTCCGAGTGCTACCAGGGACTCGTCCAAAATTGGTTTTCAGCGCTACAAGGGGCTCGTTTAAATTAAATTGAGTGCCACTAGGGACTCGTTTAAAACTGTTTTGATTAAATTAAGTGCTACTAGGGACTCGTTTAAAATTGTTTTGAGCGCTACAAGAGGCTCATTTAAAATGGTTTTGAGCGCTACAAGTGGCTCGTGTAAATTAGTTTTAAGCGCTACAAGGGGCTCGTTTAAAATGTTTTTTGATTCTGAGTGCTACTAGGGACTCATTGGTTTTGAATTGACTTGAATTACTTTTAGAATGCTTTGGGATTCAATTAAGTTTGCATGTTTAAAATTTACTTGGGATTCGTTAGGTTCGTGGGTCTTGAATTTGTTTTTCAAATGCTTCAAGATTCGTTCGAATTTGCTTTGTTCAGATTTGTTTTTTTTAATGGTTCAGGATTTAATCGAATTTGCTTTGGTATGAGTGGTCTTGTTAGCTAGTGGTTCTCGTGTTCGTTTATTGCTGGGGGGTCGACCTCGACTAGAGGAGGTTTTAAGGCTTGCTTTACGAGTTTAAATTTACTCCTAATTCTCTCGATTGGTACCTAGGACGATGCGGGCTCCTCCGGTTAGGTTTCCGGCGGGGATTGAATGGAGATTGGCTCAGGCTAAGAGCACGATGAGTCACTACTCGTCGGAGAATGTGCTGGTGAACCAGCTGCGCATCGAGGATGTAAGTTTCCTTCTTACAGCTTGTTTTTACTTAGTAACCCCCAGGATTAGGGTTGTTGAAATGTCGGTTTTGGTTCTATCGTTTGTTTTGTCCTATGGTTTAGTGTTTGATTTTATTTTGAACGGTTCGCTTTTCTTTCTGCTGGCCGATTCGGCTGATGCTGTTTAGCCCCCAAACTTCCCCTTGACGCGGCTTAGAGTCGATGTGGCTGGGGTAGCCTTTATAGAGCCTCATCTTCCGTGTTTTGCTGGGGAGATGCAGGCTTGGATGGAGCGGCATGACCGGGTATACCGGGTATGTTTCGGGGTTTGACTTATGCTCTTCTCTTGAGGCTTAGGTTTTCTGTGACTAATTTGTTCGGTTTCGTTTTTCAAGTTTCGTCGACTTGCCATCAGCGGTTGTGGCAGGTTGCCAACTGCTTTAGGGTCTATGCCTCGAGGGTCCCCCGTGACACTTCGGGATTTCGATCGGTAAGTGTGTGTACCTAGGGTTGGCTCTTAGATTGTTTGCGTGCTTTCCTAATGCTTAAGTGTACTTGCAGGATACCCCGGACATGGTGGGGCAGTTGGAGATTCGGGTGACCGAGCTTGAGGCGGAAGCGGCTGAGGCGCGACAGCTCCTGCAATCTCGGGCCGACGAGATTGCTCAACTTAAGTAGCGGTCGGCTCGGTCTCAGGGCGAGACCTCCGTGCAGGGTGAGGTTAGGCATCGGGTTGAGAGAGAGAGAGGCTGAGGCTGAGGCTACGGGTCATGCTACGGGTGCTATTGAGGATGTTGGAGGGATTCCTGAGACAGCTACTCTAGATATACTGTCGAGATGGATGGTAGTGAGTCTCCTACCCTGAATTTAGAGGATCTAGGTTTGGACGACAACATTGGTAGGCTTGTGATAGCCATAGGCGCAGCTCCTAGGGGTCCGCCCTAGTTTGTGAACTCGATTTAACTTTTTAGTATTTGAGTTGTTTTAGTTTAGTCTTTGCGTTTTTGTTTTGCTCTTGAAATGTTGACCTAGGTGACAAGTAATCACTTCATGTTCGGTTTGTTTGCAATTTCGTTGTAGTTTAGGACGTTTTAGAATGCGTTGAGATTGCATGAGAGTACAAAAGTGCTTTTTCGGGATTCTTAAAATGCGCTAGTTTGAGCCGGGATTTGGATCAAGTAGTACGTTGATTAAAATGTTTGACTCAAGACGTGTAGAGATGTAAGAAATGCTTTGTAGCTAAAGTGTATCGACCGAGTGCATGTTCGGTTTTGGGAGACAAGTGTGACTGTCTCGACATTCGTGTTTAAAATGAGGCAAAAACAAAAAGTTAGACCAATTTTGAAAAAAGCTAGGCCACTTTTTGTATATTCACAACAATGTCGTACTGGACCACAGACGTGACTTGACAATGGCCGTTAAAGGCTACAACACGCCCAGGTGGGGTAGCTTATCCCCCCAAAATAAATAAAAAACATCTAAGTCCGGTGGATCCGATGGACGAAATGTACCGTCCGTGTGGACTTGATACTCTTGCACAGGTATATCGGCTGTTGGAAAGGGGTTTAGCGACTTCAGGAGGTCGTTCCTGACGCCCGGAGTTGTCGGATGTGAGAGAAAGGTCAAGGATTGTGGAGAAGACTGTACTTACAAAATAAGGAAGCTATTTGGCCTAATGTCGTTAAGTGCCCGACCGAAGACGGCGTTACCGATCCTAGTATTCGTCAGTTCATCTAAACGGGCCGAGACCGACAAGACTCATATTGAAAATGTGAGTGAGGGGAAATTGGATCGGCTGGACTCGCCTTTGGCTGAGATGACGGAGACTTGTGTTCAGGGTCTATAGTGAGAGACCCGAACAAGCACATCCGAACGGTAAGGGAGAGGGAAAGTTGGACCGGTAGAGCCCAGCCGTTTAGTACTATGTTGTATTAATTGATATTATGTGGCGTATTAGTACTAGTTTTTGTAGGGTTTTGCTTGACATGTCGTCATTTTCCGGGGTAGCCGGATTTCGGATGCTCGGTGTAAAGGGCCTCGACAAAGGCTTGATTTAACTGATTTTTTGTATTAATGAGAAGCACATTTTTTTAAAAAAAAAATTGTTTTCCCTTTTTTTTTGTGGTGGCTCGCGACTCGATTCTTCATTTTGCCCGGAGCGCCCTTTCGGGTTTTCACTCCGTCCTTGGCTCACCCTTTTTTCTTTTTTTTTGCTCCCTTTTTTTGTTTTTGTTTTTGTTTTTTTTGTATACTTTTTCTTTACGACGGCTCGCAGCTCGTTTCTTCTTTTTGTCCAGGGCGCCCTTTCGGGTTTTCACCCCGTCCTCGGCTCATCGTTTGTGCTTCGTCATTGAAATCACTCGTTAACTGGCACACGGGAAAGGTTCTGGTTTGCATGTGAATTGAGTAATAAGTTTTGTTATTTGGTTGGTTGTACCCGAAGAAGGGTTGCCTACATATCCGTGTTTAGACGGAATCAAACCATGTTCGTAGTTCTTTTATAGATGTGAGTGATTTTTCTTTAGACTTGTTATACCAAGTATCGATGTGGAATGTTTAGAGTGTATCCTCCATAGTTAAAGAACTAGGGCGGAGTGATTGGGTGTGACCTCTTGAAAGTGACAATTACCGAGATACCATGTTTGGGTCAGGGTGACTGGTTTGGATTGTTTTGGAATGTGGAGCTAGGTAGTAAGTGGTTTCGATAGATCAAAATCTGGAGCTTGATTTTTGTGGAGTTAGGGTTATGGACTAAGGTTTCGTAATGTGGTAGGAAAGGGGAAGTTGAGTAAAAATGACTCAGACTTCAATCGGGTGGAATGTAAATTACGTGGGGATCTGATTTCCATGTCTGGCCCTAACGGTTGAGATTATTCTATTGAGCTTGAATCCTCAAAACTCCGGACTGTCTCCTAACAAGTGTCTCGGGAGGTCTTAAGGGTTGTAATGTAGGGAGGCTAATATTTGGTGCTAGTTGACTGGTCTATTCATTTTTTCCTTTTTCTTTTTTTTTTTGCTTTTTTTTTGTTCGGACCATGCATTTGAAGTCGAGTTGAATAATTGGGGGTTTTGTTTTGATCGTTGAGTTTGGTTTTAATCATCGAATTGGGCCGGTTTAGTTTGGCCTTGGTTTCATTTTTTTCTTTGGCTCCTTTTGACCATTTCAGACTCTTTTATATTGTCGGACTAGCACCTATGGTTGGAATGGGTTGGTCTTTTATTCGAGGGATGTTTATTGTGGGAAATGGGTTTGCCTTAAGTTTTTGATTGCAAGCTAAGAGACTATCAGATTTGTCATAGGATTCGGGAATGCTCGTTCTAAGGGATAGTTTATGGCTTTCTATACCAGACATGGCATAGGTAAAAAGAGAACACGGAATCTCGGTTTTTGTAATTCCTTGTTGTTTCGAGATATATTTGATTGTTATCAATAAATGGCATAATATTGAGTTTTAAGCGAGAAAGTGCGTTATTAAATCAAGCGATTGTCGAGGCGCATTATAAAGGAAGAAAATTTTATTTCTTTTTATTGATAGTAATAAGCGGGCTATGCACCCGAGATATTGCTTTCGGGAGGTGGAGGACAGATCCCCTCGTACCTCTTGACTTGATGCAAAAAATAAAAAGACATTTATTACATTATTAGGTCTAGGCCATGAGATGAACTAGACTCTGACTCAGACACAGATTTTACTAGTCTTGGCGGGTGCTCGCGGGTTGTCGGGATCTTCCTCGATAATCAGGACATTCTCCTCTATAGGGTCGAGGTGGGAACAATCGATGGTGTTGTTAAAGTCAGCGTGAATGCTAAAGGGGTTTGTGGTATTGTTTGGTTTCTCGGGTGGAGGGAGAGGAATCGTCCCGTTTTCGATCATGTCTTGTATGACATGTTTGAACCGAAAGCAAGATTCGGTATCATGACCATTATATTGCCACGATGGTAATGGCAATATTGATTGGCATCCCATGACTTCCCTTTTCTGGCCGCGGACGGTTCTGAGGTAGGTCCTATGGGTTCGAGCTTCCCTTGTTCGGTTAACCTTTTTAGAGCTTCGGCTTGTGTGATGCCTAGTTTGGAGAATGTTCTAGGGGCAAAGTTTGTTCTTCCCCGGGTGGTTGGTTCGACTAGATGTACTTCTTCGGTTTTGTTATTCCCGGATGACCCGTAAGAGCGGGTTCTTGTGGATGTAGTTCGACTTTGATAACCTTTCCCCATTATTTTGGAGAATACTCCCTTCCTCATATCGTCCTCCAGACGTATTCCTAAGGTAGACAATTCTTTGAAGGTATGAATATTTTGGTACCTAAGGTAAGAGGCGTAAGCGGGTCTGAGGTTATCGACGAATTTTTCTACTAAAGTAGCTTCGTCCGGACGGTTTACTAGCTGGGTGCTGACCTTCCTCCATCTAGTCAGAAATTTTGAGAAGCCTTCCTTCTCATTCTGGGAGAGGACTTCGAGGCCCCTAATGGTGACTTGTGTTTCGGAGTTATCCGCGTATTGTTTTGCGAACTCTATGGAGATATCATCCCACCTTCTTAGGGTCAAGTGAATAGAACCATGAGCGTGGTGTGTCTCCTAGGGATGAGGGGAATATCCTGGTGAAGAGGCTAGGCTTGACCCCTTTAATGGCCATGTAATCCTTAAAGGCTCGGATGTGGTTGAGGGGGTCCTCAGTTCCTTTGAACATACGTATGTCAGCTAGGAAGAAGTTCTCGGGTAATTGGTCGTTCACCATTTTGAATTTCTTATAATTTTCGAGGTGGACGTTATTTCCTTGGTTTAGACGCATCTGGCTTTCGAGGAAATCTATACGGTTCATGGCGGATTGGAGGGTGTCATCTTGAGGTGGGATAACGGGATCGCTTGGGATGAGGCCGACGGGTGCCTCACCTAGCGTGGTAGAATTTAAAAGGGCCTCGTTGAGGACTCGGGTGTGGTGTTCATCTGAGGCCCTATCTTCCAAGTGGCCTAGGCGAGAGTCTATGCTGTCTACGGATGCGTTCACCGTGATAATAGTGGCTTGTAAATCTCGGATTAGGTCAGCTAGGGCTCCTATGGTGTTGTCAGCGGATTGCCCGACGTTATCCCCACTGTGGTTGCTTGCGTCCACGCTTGAATCCCCCATCATGACTGTGGAAAGACGGTTTTGGTGAGAGTGAGTTTTGCCAGACGTTCTAGGGACTCGAGGAATGCCCGTAGTTGGGCGACGCGGAAATGAGACCCTTGACTCGCATGTGTGCGCGGCCGTTGGCTTAGGACTCGGGTTCTTTAGACTCTTGATGTATTCGGCGTAACACCTAGTGAATTTTAGATCTCTGTGACGAAGCGATTCAACACAAACCTCGGAGGTGAGGCCTAAAGAGGACTTCTCGAAATGAGACGACCCGAAATGTAAGACCTCGAGTAGAGCTGATACTAGTAACTAACACAGACAGTCAATCACACGATTGTACGACGTAAGAAGTTGATCGCGTCCCCGGCTCAGGATCAAAGAATTTTAATATATGCTTTTCTTTTGGAAATGACCATTCTTTGCGGAGTAAAACCCTTTTTTTCGAAAAGGACGATTTGTAAAATTAGGGTGACGCTGGTGCAACGACACTGTTTGTGACGTAAAAGTGTGTTGCTATGTGTGTGCGTCGGGTATCCAGGGATAACAAAAGTGTAAATATTTTTTTTTGAAAGGGACACGGGTTTTAGGGGAACCAGTTTTGAAAATAATGACGTGACGCTTTTATCGAGACTACAATTATTTAGCTAGTTCGATACTCGTAGCGGATGTGGTACTCGCGGTAGAGCTTGAAGTCTAATGATGGTGTTTTGAAGGTGTGACAAAATCCTTTCAAAAAACTTAGGTGATGAATAGTGTCTTGAGAAAAGGCTTTTTAAAACGAGTGATCCACGTTTGTCTGTCGCATTAACTAGCATTCGACGGTGGGGAATGATGTATTGTGAAAAGTGTTTTGAGAATGTAACCGTTTCGGATTCCTTGGTTTCATTAATTGAAGCTTCGGTAAATAAATTACTCGGAAAAATTAAACTAATATGATGGCAGCCTTAGTCGTGTCGTTACGGTCGCATAGACACTAATTAGAGTCAATTCTGACACCGGGACCCCGAGTCGGTCCCGAAACTCGAACCGAGTCAGCTCCGCGCCAAGCGAACCTCGGGATGCACACCCGAGGCCCACTAAGCTCACGGCGCTAGGGTAACACGGGGAAACCTTAGGCTCTAAGATACATATTATACTCCTCCCCCTCGGCTTTGGAAAGTATCAAAATCGTATCTTCAAAACTCCAACCGCCTCGCCTCACCCGTCTTAGACTCCCCACACCTGAACCCAGGCGCCTGAGTCTTGGTGCGCCACAACTCAGGCGTCCACATGGGCGATGAGGGCTGAAAACACCTATAAATACCCCCCTCACCTCATTCATTCGACACACATCTCTCAATTCTCTTTTCCCTCCACATTCTCGCTAAGGGCTCGCACTCCGACACCCGAGGCAAACGATCAACTCGATCGTAGTTCCGATAAAAGTGACATCGACGCTACTCCTCACCTTCGATATCGAGGTGCCTGTGTTCGACTAGCTCAGGTCTAGTAACGAAGTTCTGCCGGATTAGCCGCAGGATCAGTCCATAGTAACGAAGCTCTGCCAGAGTAGCCGCAGGAAGGGTCAACGGTAACGGAGCTCTGCCGAAATCACTGGTCAAGCCAGGAGGATCCGCCTGTTGAAGTCGAATCGTCACTAGGTTGCCATCTAAACAAAACTTTTCATTTTTTTCATTTTCTTTTATTATGCACCACGACAACACTAGATGTGGACACTAGGTCCACAAACGCCTACTAAAATACGTAACGTCCCAACTTCAACCACAAGCACTAAAATACACTAAATAGACCCGAGTAATTCTGAGATCCGTTCTCAACTATCTATGCATCGTGTCCCGTTTAGTGTATACTCCGAGGATGCAACTCCTCACTATGTGATTTACTTACATTCGCATTTACAGTTTTTTGTATGATTTATTGCTTTTATGACCTTATAATCGCCTGCTAAATCACCTAACACGGAATTCAAAATGTAAAACAATTAAAACTGAACAAAGCGATGGTCGGTTTCCGTATTAGTCCGGGTGCTCGCCTTACTAGGTTCGACGCATCTCTATTAATACCAAACCGACGCATCTTAAGCAGAATACCAGGTAAGGTATACCACGAGAATGACTAATATCCGTATTATCGCGTTAAAACTGATTTGCTAATACGTATAATACTAGTACTCTCTACTCTCCTACGTGAATCTTTTCATGGCCTGCATGTCACGTGAAATCGCATACAAAGAATGTAAACACAACTACTTTGACGATAATACTTACTTGTCCTTAATTAACCGACGTGGCAAAAGGTATAGGGTGAAAACAACCGATGTTACAGTATTTCCGCCACAACAAAATAACCAAGTCATCAGCCCACCGATTGATTAGTAGAAGCCGCTATAGTGCGGGCGGGATTGGGTGTTGACATCTATCGGATGTTGGCTTCCCAATACGTACCCTCACCCCTTACTCAGAATCGACGGTTTCCGGATGTCCGAAACCATTGGCAATGAGAGTCATTCCAGGCATGGAGTGCCTAAGGGTACAAGTCTTTATCTTTAGGTCCCGTGCCTCTCAACTTTGAGCCGGCAAGGGATCAAAGTTGACTTGAACGGTTTCCGAGTCCCCATAATTGACTCGGTGGTGACTCCACAAATCGGCAACAAATTCAGTTCACTAAAAAGGTCGCCTTACCAAATGAATCGGCCTTTAAACATTTACAACCACGACTCGATCGATTCCAAACGGAAACACGGGTGCCCGCATCCATCTAGTACAAGTCCGGATCGTCGTCCAAATTGAAGTCCGAAGCATCGCCCCGGACGCGAGATCGGACCGGCCCCCGACCGGGAGGGGGCCGCGTGGGTGGCCGCCGCCACACATTTAAAAACTAGGTCGGTCCCGCGCTGGCGCGTGCAGGGCGTCGTGCGGTGCGGACGGACGTCCACAGTTTAGCGACTCCGCTGGGGATTTGGAAACAAGTTTCCAGCGGTGGTGTAACTTGAGCGAGGTTGGTGAAGCTCATTTTCTAGTTCCTAGTTGTGGTCACTACAGGTTGTGTCCCTAAAAAGCCCACCCTAACCAATATTAGGACCAATCGACCTCTTCACGGTAAGATCCTTAGGGACACGCGGAGAGATCCTCGATTGACGCTCCGGCCGCTGATGGGAGGGATTTGTCGTGGATCCCGCCACCAAATAAAAACCAACTAACCTAACTAGGGTAGCTAGGGCAAGTCGGGTCGAATCCACAGGGACGGGGTGTCGGACTAAGGTATGCTATGGTCTAGGACTAGGTTCGAGACGAGCTAATCTAAGGAGGGGGAGACTAGGACTAAGCTAGGTCTAAAGCAAGAAAGCAATCAAAGGAAACGGGCTAGGATTAGGTCGAGGTCAAAGGGGTAACGGAATGGTCGAGGAAGAGCTAGAGTGAAGGAGGTAGTAGGGTAATCTAGGTATAGTCCGGGCTCTCGCAACTTAGACTCACCTAGAGGTTCCACCTAAAACCCACCTTGGCGACACAAACGACAAACGGGGTTACTAGCGTGATATCGGGGCCTAGGTCGCATCCGAGCTCTCGCAACTTAGACCGACCTAGGGGTCGTCCTCACCGGGCTCTCGCAACTTAGTTAGGGAACCAAACCCACGAGAAAACTATTACCCACAAGAGAAAGGCAAGAAAAACAAGCATATGCATACAAGTCATTCAAGCATTTCAACAAACATGTAATATGCATCAAACCAAAAGGAAACCCAAATCTTCCACCAACATCTCCAACAATCCCTTAATCATCCAATTAACACCCTAATCACCTTACTAACCCTAGAAAGAGTCTACTCAAACATAATCAAACTACAACTAACAAGAACAAAAGGAATCAACACAAGAACAAGAGGATGCATATATGAAACTAGCAAAGACGAAGAACAAACAATAAACAAGAACTAAAGATTCAAACTTGATGAAAGAACAAAGATTAAGATAAAGGAAAAGAGATTATACCATACTAGAAGATGAAAAGAAGAAGGAAACTTGCATAAATGGAAGAAGAACCCAAAAACAATCAACCAAGGTTGTCAATCTTGGTGGAGATCTTGAAGAATTCCCAAATTACAAGCACTAATCTAGAATTAACGATAATCTAAGGACTAATCTACACTAATCTAATCTAATCTATGCTAAAACTAGGCTAGGGTTTGTGGGTAATGTCTAACCTCCACTTTACAAAACAAGGGAAGAGTATATATAGGGTTACAAGTGGAAGGAAGAAGAAAGGAACAAAGCGCGGCAGCAGCACGCCCTTCTCGGCCGGGAGGAGGTGGTCCCGGTCGGGAAGGGGTCGGTCCCGGCCGGGAGAAGCTGGTCCCGGTCGGGATGGACCCAAAACAGCAGCTCCTTGTTTTGCTCCTTCATCCCGGACGGGATGAGGTCATACCCGTCGGGGATGAGTCTTGTAGGCCTCCAATATGATCTTTTTGGTTCCTCCTTGCTTCACATGGACTTTTCATCGATTCTCGGGACTCGGGATCGGGTCTCGGAGGCTCGGGATTGGGTCCCAAGGTCTCGGGGTCGAATCCAAGGCATCGAGTGATCGTTCCTTCACTTCGTTGGCTCCGAAAAGTGTATGTATTGAGTCGGAATCGCTCCAACTCTTCATGAATGGTCTCGGGAACCTGAAACGAACTAGAGGAAGCATAAGTAGCCCATAAATCGCTCCCAAGGAGCGATTCCACAAGGAAAATGGGACCAAAACACTACGAAATAGGCACTACAAACTACACTTATCAGCCGCCTAACGCGTACCCCGCGGGAATAATAAGCGGAAAGTTCTGAACAGACGGTATGACATTCGTCTCCCTAGATGATTCGTCAATACCTAAGTGAAGACTATTCTTGGGCGGTAGCCTACCCCACCCTACCTGTGTCTGCATCCTACATGAGGGTATGCATTCCTAGTTATGTGTAGCGTGTTTTAACAACCCAACCCAAATAAAACATTAAAATATGGATTCAATTACGCCAACATATTCAACCGCACCCAATTTCGTTTTTGAAAAATACCTTCTCTTTTCAAAGCGACCTTTTGAGCACCGATACTCCGGTCAAACCATAATTTCCAAAAAAGAAAGAAAACATTTTGGATGCCGTTATCATGGCAAATTTTACACCTACTACTTTTTAAAAAAAAGGTTTTTTTAGTGCCATTGCTTTGGCCAAAATAAAACTCGTCAACGACGAACACCGTAATACCACCGAGACTCCCGATCAATGGGATCAAGATACCCCAAACGGTTACATTTTATTTTCAAAAAAAAGAAATGTTTTTTTACACACACAGTTAACACAACCGAAACTTCAATTAATGAAGTCAAGGGATTCGAAACGGTCACAAAACGTCATTTTAAAAAACACCATCATTAGACTTCACGCTCTATCTCGAGCACTACATGCACCATAAATATCGAACTGACTAATTAATAGTAGTTTCGATAAAAGCACCACGTCATCATTTTTAAAACTGGTTCCCCTAAGAACCATGCTCTTTCCAAGAAAAAAAAAACAGTTACACTTTTGCTATCATCGGATTCCCCACGCACACATATAGCAACACACTTTCACGTCACAAGCGATGTCGCCACGCCATCGTCACCACATTTTTACAAATCGTCCTCTTCAAAAAAACTTCTCCTCTGAAAAGATTGGTCGTTTTAAAAAAAACATATATCAAAATTCTTTGATCCTGAGCCGGGATCGCGATCAACATCTTATGTCGTACAACCGTGTGATTAACTATCTGTGTTAGTTACTAGGGTCACCTTCATCCGAGGTCTTACATTTTGGGTCGTCTCATCTCGAGAAAGTCCTCTTTTAATCCCACCTTCGAGATTAGTGTCAAATCGTCTCGCTCTAGAGACAGGTCTTCATTAGGCGTTCCGTCGAATACACCTAGAGTCTAAAGCACCTGAGTCCCTAATGACCGTACACACGCGCAAATCAAGGGTCTAATTCCCGTGTCACTCTACTAGGAGCATTCCTCGAGTCTCTAAGTCATCCGGTGGATCCGATCTGACCTTTTGATCCTTTCCCACTAGAATCACTCCCCAACATGTCGGTAGATTCAAGCGCCATCGAAAGCATCCGCAACGATGTCAATACCCTAACCAAATTGGTTCGCAACATCCATACTTCGGTAACCCGTTTGACTTTCTCCGTCCGTTACATCGATAGCCGCCTCAATTTCCTTGAGAGTAGAGACACAGAAAGCGAAACAAACGTTAATCCTGGCAATTACCATGCCCAAGAGCCTACCCAAGATAGATTATCCCAATGCTTCGCCCGATCGAAGCTTCCTAAAGTTGATACGGAAAGAACACCAAGAACTTATAAAACCACATCCAACAAAATAGAAAGATCACCGAGGGAGTTTACCCTAATCAATTCATCTTACACCGAAGCTCTTAAGCGCCTAGTCGATCAAGGGTTGCTTGATAAGTGTGTTTTGTAGTGCTTTTTCGTTGTGTTTGGTCCCGGTTTCTCTTGTGGAATCGCTCTTTGGAGCGGTTTCTTGGCTACTTACGCTTCTTCTAGTTTGTTTTAGGTTCCTAAGACCAATCTTGGAGAGGTGGAACGATTGCGACTTGTTTCCGACACATTTGAAGCCAACAAAGAGAAGCGACGATCACCCGGTAGCTTAGACTCGATCCCGAGCCTTGGGACCCATTCCCGAGCCCTCGGGACCCGATCCCGATTAGTGAGAATCGTTGAGAAGCCTATGAGGAGCAAGTAGAGACCCTTGAGATCTTATTTGAAGCCTACATGACCCATCCCGGTCGGGATTGCATGCATCACGACCGGGATGAAGAAGGAAAGCAAACCAGGCCACTGATGGGTCATCCCGGCCGGGATGAAGATCCTTCCCGATCAGGACCACCCTTCCCGGTCAGGATCCCCATCCTTCCCGGCCGGGAAGGGGCTGTTGCAGCCCGTGTTTATTCCTTTCTTCTCCTTTACTCGTGAACCCATATAAATACCCTCCATTTGTATTGTTTAAGGACCTTACATTACTCTACATTATTCTAAACCCTAATTAGACTCTCTTCATCCCTAGCTTAGTTTACATTAATCTTTTCTTAATCCTTGTTAATCTTAGCTTAATCTAGATAGTTAATCGTGTATTAAGGAATCTCTTGGAGAATCCATCAAATCTTGACAACATTTGGTGGAGATTTTTGGGTGTTCTTATAATACAAGTTCTCATATTTTCATCCTCTTGTTAGTTGGTATAATATTCTTATTCTATTTTCTCTTAATCCTTGTTTAGTTATTCAAGTTTTAATCTTTACATATTGTTCATTGTTCTTCCTAGTTCATAATGAATGTTTGGATGTTTGTGTTGATTTCTCTTGTTTATGTTGATGTTAGTCTAAATGTGGTTGAGTAGACTCTTGTAGGGTTAGCAGGGGGATTATGGGTGATTAGGGTTTGATTGGGGGTAAAGGTGGATTCTTTGTTACTAGTCACATGCATGTTGAGCACACTATGTGTTTGTTGAATTGTTTGTTTGAGTAGAATTGGCCATCCTTCTCATACTAGTCTTCCTCTTCTCATTGTGTGGTTGATTTGTGGTTGAATCCTTGTGTATTGGGTAGCATCTTGCATGAGTATTCGGGTTTTGTCTTTGACGCGAGAGCGCGGACCGACCTTGGTAACTTGGCGAAGCTTACACCCTCGATTTCCTAACTATCCTACTACACTTATGAACCCAAACTAACCCTACCTTTTCCAAATTTAATTTTCTCCATCTTGTTAGCCATTGTTTCTCTAGTTTGATTGTTTCATTTAGCTTTAGTTGCTTCATTTAGTTCATGTTCACTTAGTTCATTGTTAGTCTAGTTCTATCCCTTCCAATCATCATAGTTAATCAATTATTGTTAGTTTGTTTCCCTTTATGTTGAGTTGGTAACCTAGTCTTGTTTTTGGGTTGACCCTAGTCTAGACACCTATTACCGTCCCCGTGGACTCGACCCGACTAACCCTAGCTACCCGTTAGGATTAGTTGGTCTCTATTTGGTGGCGGGATCCACGGCAAATCCCACCATCAATTTGGCGCCGTTGCCGGGGACTGTGCATGTTTAGACTTAGTTTGCTTATTAGCTAGACTTAGTTACCGTTTTGTGTTCTTCTTCAATCCTTTGTGCATATTTTGTAGTCTTTTTCTTTGTTTCTATAGCTTCCTTCTCTCTTTGTCTTGGGTTGTGTTTGTTTATTGTCTCTACCTAGTGCCCATAAAGCACTAGGTATTCTCACGTTTGTTCCAAGTGTGTAGTGCATGCCTAGGAGGAGAGACGACTTCTTTCTCTTCAATCCAGAGCCGGAGAGACTCTTTAGAGCCTTTCGCCAACGGACGATTGATCGGGTTAGAAATTCTCAACCGGGTACTAGCAATATCATTGAAGAACAAGCTCAAGGATTTGACTTGAACAAACAACTTCAAGGCAATACCGAAGGGACCTTCATCAATCCCTTTGGTACTTATTCTAGTCACTCTTCTCAACCTAGTTCTCCTTCAACCTCTACATCAATACCATCTACACTGTCATCTCCTGCTTATCCAACAATGCCGAAGTTCTCATCTCATTCTACCTTCACCGAGGATGTCTTGTCGGGACAAAGCACTTTACCGGCCGCTTATGCCGGAAATTTTGTGGCGAAGACACAATTCATCCAACTTGTAGAAAGGAATCAATTTAGTGGTTTGCCCACCGAAGAACCGCACCAACACATGGAGACCTTCTCCGATTATTGTGACGCTATATCTCAACCCGGGGTTACTCAAGATCAAATTCGTTGGGTACTTTTCCCGTTCTCTCTCATTGGAAAAGCTAAGCAATGGATCAAGAGTCTCGATATGGCAACCATGGGGATTGATACTTGGAAGAAACTTGCATTGGCGTTCTACCAAAAGTTTTACCCTCCGGAAAAGACGAATTGCTAAGGGCCTCCATCACTGGTTTCCAACAACGGGATGAAGAGAGCCTTTACGAAGCATGGGAGCGGTTCAAGGCTTTGGTTAGATCGTGCCCCCACCATGGGCTTTCACAATGGTTCTTAGTCCAATAATTTTGGAATGGTTTGTATGAGGATTCGAGAGCCATACTCAATATGGGCTCCAATGGAAGGTTCACCGAAGTGGATGATGACCAAACTTGGTCAAGAATTGAAGAAATGGCGGTCCATAACTCTCAATACTCTAGGCCAAGGAAAGAAAGTAGAGGGGGAAGGCATGAGATTGATGCCATTACACAATTAAGTGCCGACCTTGGAGCACAAATGAAGACACACATGGATACTATTGACAAAAAGCTCCAAAATCACTTTAATCAAGGTCAAAGCACTAGTTCCTCCAATCAACAATCGATCCATCAAATTAATGCTTTGGGAATGGTTACACCTACATCTTATTATGGGATATGTGAGATTTGTGGAATACATGGACATGAGCCCTCTTATTGTCGAAGTAGCATTGAGCAAGTGAATGCTTTTCAAGCATACAAGCAAGGTGTCCCATACTTCCCTTACAAGCCTCAAAATGTGCAAAATCCTCATATGTTCCAAGCTTCTCAACAACAAGCTCAACAACAATACCGTTTACCCTATGTTCCTCCTTCTCCCTTAAGGGACAACAACCAAGGCTTCCAGGGTTGTCAAGGCAATCAAAGGCCTTTTAACAACTTCCAACAACATAACCAAGGTGCCTACAACAACAATGAAGGGTTCCATAATCAAGGGAACTTCATTCATCAAGGTGGTTTCCAAGGAAACCAACAATCTCAAGGATATCAAAGCAACAACCAAGGTTACCACAATCACAATCACGGTAATTCTCAAGGCCTAAATCAAGGCAACTTTCAAGGGTTCCAAGGGAACTTTCAACAACAACAAGTGTCCCAAAATACTCAACAAGAAAACAAGCAAAGAAGCCGGTCTCCAATTCTTGATTATGGCATTCCCCTAGCCATTACCAATACCCCACACAATCAACAATCTCCACCTCGAGATCCGGAGATGCAAAAGGTAGTTTTGGAGATACAAAGAAGCTAATTGGAGATGCAAAAAGCTCAACAAGAATTCTATACTAACCTTCAAATGGAAAACAAGGCAAGAGATACGCATGTAAAGATGATCGAAACCCAACTAACTCAAGTAGCTTCGGGTAGTTCTTCAAGACAAAAGGGTCAACTACCTCCTCAAGGTGTACCAACAAAATTTGAACATGTGAATGCCATCACCTTGAGGAGCGGTGCATCCTATGATTCTCCCTTGTTCCCTAGTGAGCATGAAGCAATAAAAGAAGTAGAATCTCCATCTCAAGGCAATGAAAATTGGGGAAACCTCATGGAAGAGCAAGTCTTGCGGGAGGTTGAAAAACCTAATGAAGACAAGCCTCCCCCACCCCAAGAGAAAGACAATGGAAAGAAGAAAGTGTCAATTGAAAAGTCCCAACCTAATGAGCAAGACAAGATACATATCAAGTTGCCTTTTCCAACAAGGCAAATGAAGACTAAGGTGGATGCTCAATTTGACAAGTTTGTGGATATAGTGAAGAAATTGGATGTGAGCATCCCTTTCACCGAGCTAATTACCCAAGTCCCGGCATATGGCAAGTTCATGAAAGAAGTATTGGCTAGGAAGAGGTCCTTAGACAAGGAAGAGACCATAGCGTTCACAAGAGAGGTGACCGAGCTCATTCAAGGCTCTACACTTCCTAAGTTGAAGGATCCGGGTAGTTTTTCAATCTCGTGCACCATAGGGAACTTGAAGATTGAAAGGGCATTATGTGATTTGGGAGCGAGTGTGAGCATTCTTCCCTATTCTATTTGTGAGCGACTTGGAATGAAAGAGCTCAAGTGTACCTCTATTACGCTCCAAATGGTCGATCGCTCGCTAAATCGACCATTAGGAATATTAGAGGATGTGCCATTAAGAATAGGGAAATTCTTCATTCCGGTCGACTTCCTTGTGCTTGATATGCCGGAAGATGCGATCACTCCCATTATCCTTGGGCGCCCATTTTTACATACCGCCGGTGCAATGATCGATGTCAAGAGGGGTAGGATCACTTTTGAGCTAGGCGACGAGAAGCTCGTGTTTGACCTCCAAGGCAACACCTCGCCTACATGTGAAGAGTCATGTAATATGATCCATGCCTTTAATGACAAAGATCTAGGGAATGAGTCGAGTGGAAGCTTGAAAGAAAACAACTTGTGTGGAATGGAAGATGATGATTCCGAGCTTGGGGCGGATGAATGCCCATGTGACATGATTGAAGACAAGTCGTTTAGTAAGAACAAAGTTGAGCCTCCCTTGAGGCCTTGTGAAGATGATATGAAGTTTGGGTATATACCGAAGGATCGAAAGTACAAGTTCAAGCCTTTGAACTTAGTAGATCGGGATGCCCCGGGAAATTCTAGGCAAGGTTGTGAGGAACCTTGGAGTGTGGATTGGTACTCCACTACTAAAAACAGCTGAAATAGCATCGGACAGGTTGCGTCGGATATATTATCCGACGCAAATGGCATAACTGTGTCGCATTGCGTCGGCTAATCCGATGCAATAATGTGGGACAAGCCGACGCTATCCGACTCCATGATACAGGCGCCAATAATTTTGGGTTGGCGCCACTATGTGAAAGGGTTTGCGTGGGATTAACCGACGCAAAGCCGATCCAAATAGAAGGGTTTGCGTGGGATTAACCGACGCAAAGCCGATCCAAATAGAAGGGTTTGCGTCGGCTAATCCCACGCAAAAGTTGTTGACTAAAAACTCCCAGTCAACAGAATTAAATGCGTTGCATCGGATTAGCCGACGCAAAGTTGAATATTGCGTCTAGTTGCGTCGGGTATTCCGATGCAGTGTGCGTCAAAATAAAAAAAACTTGGTCAACAGAATTAGTAGATTTGCATCGGATTAGCCGACGCAAAGTTGAATATTGCGGCTGATTGCGTCGGCTAATCCGATGCAGTCTGCGTCAAAATAAAAAACTTAGTCAACAGAATTAATAGCTTTGCATCGGATTAGCCGACACAAAGTTGAATATTGCGTCTGGTTGCGTCGGCTAATCCGATGCAGTCTGCGTCAAAATAAAAAACTTAGTCAACAGAATTAATAGCTTTGCATCGGATTAGCCAACGCAAAGTTCAATAATGCGTCTGGTTGCGTCGGCTAATCTCACGCAACATTTTCAATAAAAAAAAATTTTGCGGACTGCGTCGGATTAGCCGACGCAAATGTTAATATTGCGTCTGGTTGCGTCGGCTAATCCGATGCAACATATGTTAAAATAAAAAAAACCCAACAGTCAGACACAAACCCAATCTCCCTATCCCTCTAAAATCGATAACCCGACGATCCCAATCCCCAACCCCGAACGCGCACCACCCCCACCCACCTCCGGCGACACCTTCCTCCGGCGACTTACCTCCGGCGCGCACAACCCCCACCCAGATCCGGCGACCCAGCCCATTTCCGGCGCACCAACAACCAAACCCTAGGTTTCCCCTACCCATTTCCGGCGAACCCAGCCCCGAACCCCCGGCGAACCGAACCCCACGAACCCTACCCTTTCCGGCGCACCCAAACCCGGCCCCAAACCCTCGACGAAATTAACCCATCCCCGAACCCCCGGCGAACCGACCCCGTCCCCGAACCCCCGGCGAACCGAACCCTCCGGCGTACTCTAACCCGACCCAGCCCCGAAAAACCCTAACCCGACCTTCAAATCTCAGGTATGGACTCTACTGTTTAAGTGTTTTGATTAGTTTAGTTTTTACTTAATTAGTTCAATTAGTTCACTGTTTAGATTACTTAATTAGATTAATTGTTATTTAGTATGTTAGGTTTTGTTACTAAACTTTTTTGATTAAGTTAGATAATTATGGTGATTAGATTGTATGGTGATTATGTAGGGTTAATTAGTTAATTAGATTGTAGGGTGAGTATGTTAATTAGGTTAGTTAGTTTAGTAATTAGGTTAATTACGTTAATTAGGTTAAATACTAAATACGGAGTGTATCTCAATATATTTGATGCATATAGAACAATTCTGGTGATTTGGGTTTACACTTTTTGTTGAGCAAACTGGTGGGGATATGGCAATGTACAATCAATTCAGATCAGTGCTTACATCCTTTGTTTCACTCTATACTCTCCCAAATAAGTACTGTAGTTGCTTGCAAAAATGTTTGTCGATTAACACACGCTCTTTCCTGAATGCTCTCTCGTACAGTTGTACAAGACAGAGGCAACATTTGTTAATTGATTGTGCCATAGCCTAATGTCTTTGTTGATTGTTAATTGATTATCTGCATGGTACTAGTGCATTGCCTTATCCTTATGCTGAGCTTATAAGCAAGAATCCCACTCATTTACTCTATGAAACCATGTCTAGAGTACTCTTTTCGGTACATAGTTTTCGCAAGGATTTTGCCAAGTTTCTTAGGTATCATCCCATCAATGAATTCGAGTTCTTTTTTGAAAGTATTGGTATTGGTTATAGTGATATGCACCGTTTTTTGAAGCCTAATGTGCATTTTTTCACTGATGATTAACAAATGTTGCCATTTTCACTGATTGTAGCCATAAGCTCTTGTGATTCTTTTTACTCTCTCATTTGCATGTTAAAGGAGAGCACAACATTTTTGTGTTCTTGTGTACTGTTACAGCTCTATGAGGTCTCATAGCTTAGTCAAAAGACTAGGATTATTTAATAGCTTTGCCTTATATATTCTCCATATGCAAGATATGGAGAAAAAATGGGGAGAAACTCCGTTGCTTCCAAATAGATCAAGTATGAGGAAACTCTTGATTCAATTTGGTGGGGCAAAATTATTTTTATCTTAAGATGTTCTTTTTCCAAATGTAGATATTAAAGATGTTTGACCAAATACACTAATTTTGAACAGATACACTAATTTTATACTACTACTAATTTACTACTACTAGCACTACTACTAATATTCTATTTCCTCTACTACTACTACTAAACTACTACTACTACTACTAATTTACTACTTGTACTTTTACTACTACTACTACTAAACTACTAATACTACTACTAAACTACTAATACTAATTTACTACTTCTACTTTTACTACTACTACTACTACTACTAATTTTCCACTACTACTACTACTAATATTCTACTACTACTACTACTACTACTAATTTACTACTTGTACTTTTACTACTACTACTAATATCACTACTACTACTACGAATTTCCTACTTGTACTTTTACTACTACTACTACTATACTACTACTACTACTACTACTAAACTACTAATACTAATTTACTACTTCTACTTTTACTACTACTACTACTACTAATTTTTCACTACTACTACTACTAATATTCTACTACTACTACTACTACTAATTTACTACTTGTACTTTTACTACTACTACTAATATTCTACTACTACTACTACTAATATTCTACTACTACTACTACTACTACTACTAATTTACTACTTGTACTTTTACTACTACTACTACTAATATTCTACTACTACTACTACGAATTTCCTACTTGTACTTTTACTACTACTACTACTACTACTAAACTACTACTACTACTACTAAACTACTAATACTAATTTACTACTTCTACTTTTACTACTACTACTACTACTAATTTTCCACTACTACTACTACTAATATTCTACTACTACTAATATTCTACTACTACTACTACTACTAATTTACTACTTGTACTTTTACTACTACTACTACTAATATTCTACTACTACTACTACAACGAATTTCCTACTTGTACTTTTACTACTACTACTACTAAACTACTACTACTACTACTAAACTACTAATACTAATTTACTACTACTTTTACTACTACTACTACTACTACTACTACTAATTTTTCACTACTACTACTACTAATATTCTACTACTACTACTACTACTAATTTACTACTTATACTTTTACTACTACTGCTACAAATGTTCTACTACTACTACTACTACGAATTTCCTACTTCTACTTTTACTACTACTACTACTACTACTAATTTTCCACTACTACTACTACTAATTTTCCACTACTACTGCTATACTACTACTACTAATTTTCTACTACTACTACTACTGATTTACTACTTGTACTTTTACTAGTACTACTACTAATTTTCCACTACTACTAATAATTTTCCACTGCTACTACTATACTACTACGACTACTAATTTTCTACTACTACTACTACTACTTCTAATTTTCTACTACTACTACTACTAATTTTCTACTACTACTACATACTACTACTAATCTTACTGTGTTTTCGTTGTTTTGGATTACTGTGTTAATGTTTTGGATTACTGTTGAGATATGATTGCTGTTGTTATTTGTTTTCGTTGTGTACTGTGCATGAGCATTGTTTGAAATCTACTCAGACCTACCTAGTGCCCGTTCAAGAGTTACTCATTAGGAGTAATTCTTGGACAGTCCCCGTTTTGGGACTGTTCTTGTGCCTTCCATTTCACTTAGGTGGTAAAGATGAAATTGTGTTGTGTTGGTAAGAGAAAAATTTGGTGTCAATTCCCTCAATGTTCTTCGATTGCATATGTGGAGTTTTCATATATTCCACATCGTGCTTTTGGAGAACTGAGGCGAATTGCTGCCGAATTTTTCTCTTATCGACATTACACAATTTTGTGTTTATCAGTGACATGGAACGCACAAGAATGGGTTTAGGTTGGAGTGATAAGGTACCTGGTGATGAATCGCTTCTAACTTGATGGGTGTGAGAGTTTGAACTGATAATGTGCATTTCCCTTGTTGTCGCCTACTTGAAATTCTGTGTTGCTGACTTCTTTCCCCCACGCCGATTTTGTTCATGTGTACGTACCCTAATCATTCATAGTTCAATCCATATAGAATGAATAGAGTAGAACGGAGTTGGATGTACGAGAGATTGACCGACAATAAGCGGCCAAAAACAGAATTTAGAGACGGTGTCGAGGAGTTCATCAAGTTTTCCTTAGATAATAGCCCCCACTACACTAGCGAGCAACTTAGGTGTCCATGTAGAAAATGTCAAAACCGTGCCTTAAAACATGAAGTAGATGTCAAACAGCATCTATACAAGCACGGTTTTGTTGAGAACTACTACGTGTGGACGTACCATGGTGAAAATGAAAATAGTCGCCTGCAAGAACCGGTTCGCGAAAATCCGTACCGAGACTTCGTGGAGGACGCACTGCGTACGACGGTTGAGGACATCATGGAGGAGGAGCGTAACCCAGACAACTTAAGCGACGAAGAAGTGCAACATGAACCCAACCCACAAGTCCTTTCCTTTTTTGAAATGCTTAAAAATGCTGAACTCCCAGTTTTCGGCGGGTGCCATATGAGTCTGTTGCAACTCGCTTCAAGAATGCTGACTTTGAAGTGTGAGAGCAACATGGCCTTAAGACATTTAGACGGTTGGATCCAACTGATGATTGACCTTCTACGAGGCCTTAAGGAGAATGTCATGTCAAATAATTTCTACGAGGTTAAAAATTTGTTGAAGGGCCTCCAACTCCCCCATGAAAAGATAGACTCGTGTCCGAATGGATGCATGCTGTTCTGGAAGGGAGATTCGGACCTCGACGCGTGTAGGAAATGTGGATCCGAGAGGTACAAGAGTCCAACTGCAAATACTAGGGGGAAGAGAGTACCAACTAAGGTTTTGACTTACTTCCCAGTAGGTCCGAGGCTGCAAAGACTGTATGCGACAAAGAAAATTGCGGCCGAGATGAGTTGGCACCACAGTAACTCCAAAATCAGAGTTAGTGGTATGATGACACACCCTAGCGACGGTGAAGCTTGGAAGACATTTGATGTCAAACATCCCGAGTTCTCGAAAGAGCCGCGCAACGTACGTTTGGGTTTGTGCACAGATGGTTTCTCACCGTATGGGCAGTTCGGCAAGTCGTACTCATGTTGGCCTGTTATTTTGACATCGTACAACCTACCGCCGTGGTTATGCAATAAGAGACAATTTATGCTCCTGTCACTTATTGTTCCTGGCCCTAGGAACCCGAAAGCCAATATGGACGTGTATCTCCAACCTCTTATTGAAGAGTTAAAAAGTTTGTGGTAAAATGGGGTTTACACGTACGATGTGTCGAGGAAGCGTAGTTTCAATTTAAGGGCTGCATTAATGTGGACCATCAACGACTTCCCAGCTTACGGGATGTTGTCTGGTTGGAGTACAACGGGTTACCGTGCTTGTCCTTACTGTCAAGCGAAGGATCAAAAATCCTTTTGGCTTAAAAATAGCGGAAAGGTGTCTTAGTTTTACTGTCACAGACAATTTCTACCTTCCGACCATCCATTTAGGCATAACTGTAAGAGTTTCCGGAAGGATCAACCCAATGAAACTAGGATCGCATGTAAACGGTTAACAGGCGATGAAATATGGACAGATGTGCAGCAGTACCCTACAATAGTACACGCTACCCACCAACAGTTGAAAAAATTGAAGGACAAGAAAGAAGGTTGGTGGAAGCAGAGCATATTCTGGGAACTTCCGTACTGGCACACTCTGCTTATCAGACACAACCTTGATGTTATGCATATCGAGAAGAATTTCTTTGAGCGGATTATCAACACCGTGATGGATGTACCGAACAAGACAGTCTTCGGACCAAAAGGCAAAGCCGATTTCAAGTCTCTGTGTCTTGGGCGACCCAAATCGTCGTCCTTTGTTATGGACAAAAATGAAAGGAAGGTTTTGTGTGATTGAGTGGCTGGTTTAAAGTTCCCGGATGGTTACGCATCCGACTTATCCCGGTGTGTGGATCAGTCGAAGTTAATTTTGCATGGAATGAAAAGCCACGACTGTCACGTGTTTATGGCGCGCTTGATGCCAGTAGCTTTGAAGCAGTTGGTGCCAATGAACACATGGAATGCATTGACAGAGATCAGTCAGTTCTTCCGTGATTTGTGTTCCACTACGGTGTCTGTCGAGTCCATGAATCGGCTGGAGAAAAATATTCCCGAGATCCTTTGCAAGTTGGAGAAAATATTTCCTCCGTCATTTTTCAACTCGATGGAGCATCTCCCACTTCACTTGCCGTATGAGGCAAGGGTTGGCGGTCCAGTTCAGTACCGGTGGATGTATCCATTTGAAAGGTGACGTCCTCAATTCTTCTAAGTATGACTTCCCGTGTATTGATTACCAAGTAAGTCTAACATGACCCAAATCACCATTTTAACTTGCAGGTTCTTAAACCATTTGAAAAAAAAAATTGGCAACAAAGCACGTGTTGAGGGTTCAATATGCAACGCGTATTTGTTAGAGGAGACATCAAACTTCTGCTCCTTCTACTTCGAAGAGCACGTTGACACAAAAGCCAAAGACCTGGACGTGGGTGTGCATGTCAGTGAAGACCACCACATAGAGGTGGAACCCTTTCAGACTGACGTTGGAAGCAGCACTGGAAAATGTAAGGAGAGGTGGTTGACCGATGTTGAGTACAAGCAGGCACACTCCTACGTTCTGAGAAACTGTGGCACTGTCATCAGACCGTATGAGGAGTAAGTAACTCACGTACAACATACCCTTCTCATAATTGGTAGTACGTGTGCTTAACTACAACTGCTAACCATTGCAGGAAATTCGAGGCTTTCATTATGGCAGAACACGCGGAAGTGACAACATCTGACGACGTTTGGGTCGAATATGAGTCACTGTTTCCCTCCTGGCTACGTACTCAAGTATGTTGAATTGCTTTGTGCTTGATCATTACAAATTGTGTATGTGTTTGGTAGAAAAATTAATTGCATTGTTCTTCGACGAATTTTATCTTGACAACAGCCTGAAGCGTTGGAGGATCCCATTGTAAGACCTCTAGTCACTGGGCCGTCTTCACGAGTTAGAACTTGGAGGCGATATACAATTAACGGGTACAAGTTCCGTGCGTTTGTCGAGGGTGTTGACGTTCCAAAACTGACCAAAAGTAACGGCGTATGTGTGTTGTCCACGAAAGGGTCAGATTACTATGGAACACTAGTCGAGGTGATCGAGCTCGACTACTACGACAGCCACAAAAACTGCAAGGCCGTACTGTTCAAATGTGATTGGATCGACAATTCCCCGCACGGAGTCACTGTTCACGAGAACTACAAACTTGTGGATGTCGACCTGACGAGAAAACTGCGAGGGCACAACCCTTTTGTGTTGGTGTATCAAGTCGATCAAGTCTGCTATGCACCTTACCCTAAGGGAAAAAAGAGTACGAATTGGTCTGCGGTTTTCAAAATCAAGGCAAGATCACAAGTTGATAATCCTATCATCGATGATGACGTCTACCAAAAGAGTGTAGCTGGTAATAATCAGCCAATGTCATCAATTTTGATCGAAGACAATGACGTCAATGAAGAAGAGTATGTAGTTGAAATTGCTGGTGCTGAAGGGGAGGACGACGAATTTGCCGACTGGATTGTTCCTGAGGGAGAGGGTGATGAGGATGAGTTGGTCGTCGATGAAGATGACGGTGATGAGGTGAATACTGACTGGGACGACGACGATGAAGACGGGGAGGAGGGGTTCATTGAAGCGCACACCGACACGGACAGTGACAGTGACAGTGACGATAATTAGCAATTATGTAGTTGTTTGTATCTTATTCGTATAAGTTGTAATTTATTTATTTGTAATTGAAGACTATTTTGGTACTCAATGCAATTCATGCTTTACCCTAAACAAATGTACTCTATAGTTTAACTTTGCGCAAACATATTTTGTAGACGTGATTATGTCAGGTGGCGATGGGATGGTGACAGGGAGCAACAGCCATGGTGACGCTATGGAGGAGGACGTGCTTGTCGTCCTAGGTGTGGACGCTGTCCAGGAAGTCGGGGCGAGGGTGTACGTTGCGATGCCTGGGAAACCCTTCCTATCACGGCAGAAAGTGAATACCGCTACTTGGTGAGTTTAAGTTGTTGTAACCAGTTGTTTTTTTAAATTTTCACTCATTTATTTGATCCACAATATCATAAATTACTTGTGTAGGTGGGAGGACAAGAAGTACTCCGAATATATGCGGGATTCCATCATCATGACGTATGTGTCTACCCCAGGCGCCTACCGTAGCTGGACGGAGGCGCCACAGTAAGCTCGAGATGCTATGTATATGCACTTCGCGGTAATTACCTTGCCTTTTTTTCATAATGTTTTCATTGCACGATTTATACATTCAATTGTAGCTAACGAATCTTTTTTTTGAAAAACAGAAGAGAGTGCGTATAGACTTGGGGTACAACCTCAGGTCGGACTATGAGAGTCGGATTAAGAAAAAAATAACCGACATATTTCAGCGAGCTGTCCCGAGGGTCCAGAAGGCGGAGTGGATTCCACAAGAGAAGTGGGAGGCACTGAAGAGGAACGCTGCCGACCCAAACTTCAAGAAGAAATCGGCGATTAAGTCATCGAACAGGAGAGGTGGGCAAGTGGATGGGGTGGCCAAACCCACCAGCTGCCTTGGAAGTAGGAGTGCAGCAACAGCGTTCGCGCAGATGGTAAGTGCTTATAACACAAGTAAGAAATTTGAGTATAATTAAATATATACTATTGGTAAATAAATGTTGAAAGTTTTATCACTGTTATATGAAGGGCCCAACTGCATCCCCGGTCCAGCTCTTGGAGAAGACAAAGAAGGGGAAAGACGGCAAGTGGATTGACCCACGAGGACCGGAGATAGTTGTGAGTAGTAGTAATGTTTTTCAAAAATATACTAGGCATGAAAATTACAATGTGATAGTATGTGTTGTTCTAAAAGTTATAACCCTGTTACATGTTGCTGTTTCAGGAGAGCAACGCGAAGGCGGTGGAGGAGGCACGCGCCTCTGATCAGGCACCCAACACATTGAAGATCTTCCATGATGTGACGGGCGGCTACAACCAGAAGAAACGGTTCTGGGGGATAGGTAACGCGGCGAAAGAGCTCTTTCGCCCATGCTTGAACCGTGGCAAGGAGGTATCTGCGGACACATACCTTCCTACCGCCTCCTCGCAGGAACGCGCACTTAACGAGCGTATGGAAGATAAATTCCAAAGACAAGAAGAGCGCCTGAAGACATTGGAGAAGAAGTGTGAAGAGCAGGACGAGTTTATTCAGTTCATGAGGGAACGGTTCGCCATGGAGACCGATAGATGCAGCGGAGGACCACGCATGCATAGGCGCGATGATGACGACAACAACGATGGCCATCCCCATGGGTCGGACCAGATTGAGTCCCTTTTGTAGGTAGAGCTCTGTTTTATGTTACTTCTTTAGACTTTGGTTGCATTGTGTATATATATATATATTTTACCAACTCCTAGATAGAATTCTGAACCTAGCGCTGGTTGTCTTTGTAATGTATTTTCATTTTCTATAACAGTACACCTGGTTTATGTTTGTTTCGTTTTGTGGAGTTTTGTGGAGAAGATATGTACGAGAGCTTTGACTGGAGTTATTGATGGATTTTTGTTTGTTTGGGATGTGCTGCTGTTGTGGATTGTTGTAGGATTGGTTTTAATTGCAGATTTTTTTTTCGCGCATATGGGGAGCTGAAAACATAGGAATGTTGTTCTATACAACCCGGCTTGCGTCGGCTAATCCCACGCAAATCCAATTGACTGAGGGACGTTGCATGGAATTAGCCGACGCAATGTTGACAGAATGTTCGCCTTTTGCATCGGCTAATCCCACGCAAGGTCCCTCAGTCAATTGGATTTGCGTGGGATTAGCCGATGCAAAAGGCGAACATTCTGTCAACATTGCGTCGGCTAATCCCACGCAAAGTCCCTCAGTCAATGGGTTTTGCGTGGGATTAGCCGACGCAAAGCTGACATAATGTTCGCCTTTGCATCGGCTAATCCCACGCAAAGTCCCTTGACTAAGGGCCTCTGCGTGGGATTAGCCGATGCAAACTCGCCAGGATGTTCGACTTTGCGTCGGCTAATCCCACGCAAAACCCATTAACAGGGGCGTTGACCTGCAAAGCCTGGCATCGGATTAGCCGACGCAACGCCGACGCAATACCCATGCGTCGGAATAGCCGATGCAAAAAAAAAAATTGCGTCAAATTATAATGGCGGCCGTTAGCGTCGGTTAATCCGACGCAATCTTCAAATTGCGTCGGATTTAGCCCATTTGCGTCGGATTTGTCCGACGCAATTCCAGCTTGATTTTTGTAGTGCTCCACGAGCTTGATTGAAGATTTTTCACGAGCCTTTGATTTGTTACTTTGTGCTCTTGAAGGCAATGGAGTTGTATGCAGTGTTGATGAAAAAAATGAATGAAGAAGCCACCATCCTAGGTTTGACGGAGTTCCTCAAGAACCGTCGAGTTGTATATATCTTTTCCCCCTCCTTTGTGTTTTGTAGTTGTTTTTGTAAACTTGATTTTTAGGTTTGTGTGTTTGTGGAATTCTTGTCGTTTGGCTATATGATGAGCGATGTGAGGGAGGGATTTTGATGGATGTTTTGAGCTTATTTGATAGGTGTGAAGTGAAGATGAAGTTTAGAGAGGAGTGGTTGTTGATAGAGCTTGGTTCTTGAGCAAAGAAGTTGGGTTTTTGAGCTTTTCTTAAGCTTTTGGGGATGGGATTCTAAATCCCGATGTATTTGTTGCCTTGTGGGTGGAGCTACTAGAGGATTGAAGGATTAGAAGAGTCGTCCTGACCGGGAAGGGTTTCATCCCGACCGGGATGATGTGTCCACGGAAGTTGGAGCTACTGCCTGTCCATCCCGGCCGGGATCATGGTCATCCCGACCAGGAAGGAACCATCCCGACCGAGATGAGGTCTGTCATGACCGGGAAGGTCCCCTGCAGCCCCATTCGACTATGTTCCTTCATTTAAACCTCACCCCACCGCTTTGTACCCCCTCCCAACCTCCCTACCTACCCTTGCACCTATCATATGACCCCTACACTTCATATATATACCTTCATCTCATCTTCTCTTCACTACACACCGAGTTTCACCTCGAATCGCACCTCATTTACACCAATGCAAGCCTAGAACTTCGACCGTGCGACTACATTGAGCATGAAGAGGAATATCGATGATGAAAACAAGCAACGTGCCTAATATGATCATTGAGGCGATGGAGTTAGTGAGTTGCTAACCGTTTGGTAGGCGACTCTCATTTCTTTTCCGTCTTTTATTGCTTGTCACCCTTTGTATGTTCCCCTTCCCCTTATCATATTTGTGTCATGGTGGCCCCCGAGGCCTTTGGTAGTCATTCCTCCCGATTCTCGTTGACGTGACTACATCGAGAGTCATTTCAAAAATTCAAATTGACAAGTAATTTCACTTTTTATTTCCTTTTGGTAGAGTTTAGTCGGATTTAGGCAGAATCCGGACTAGGTGACTTGATTACACCTAGCCCTCCCCTCCCATTTCCTTTTATTTTCTTCTTTTTATTTCTTCCCCCATCCATATCTTTTCTTGTCTCGGCCCTTGGTGACTTGATTACACCCCGGCCGGACACATTCTACCCTTTCTTCACTTTCTTTTTTTGATTTTTAGTTTTATTTTCCCTTTTTTCTTTCTTTTTTAGTGTCTCCACACACTACCGATCGAGCATGAGGACATTGCTCGGTTTAAGTATGGGGGAGCGATATCCTAGGTTAGTTTAGTTTTATTTTCGTGGTTTTTCCAAAAAATCTTTAAAAAAACCCTTAAAATTTTGAAAAAATTTCATAAAAGCCAAAAAAAATTATTTTGTGTCTTTTTCTTGAGTCGTGGTGGCGTATTTTTGTTGTATTGTGTGTGTTTTGCCTCCCCATTTCCTTGTAGGTTCCTTGATTGCCGTGAGTTTCAGAAAGCTCTTGACATCCGGTAATGTCCTTTTATCTCTTTTTCCCTTTTTGCGGAGTTTGGAGGATGTTGTGTGATGGTGTTTGCTCGGGTAGAGCTTTTTGGAGTTTGTGGTTGTTGTGGTGGCTTGTTTGGAAGTTTCGGGGTGGTGTTTGTTTTCTTTGTGTGTTTGTTCTCTTTTCTCTTGTTTTGTTTTGTTTTGTTGTGTTTGTCTCATTTTCTTTTGTTTTTATTGCGTCTTTGTCTTGTGATGTGTAGTTTGTGTCTTGTGTAAAAAGGTTTTTGAAAACCCGGTTTTGAGACTAGTGCGCAAGTGTTTACTTTCCCTTTCTATTGATGTGAAACAAGTCTTGGACTTTAGTCTAGTAGAATAACTTTAAATCAATGATTTCGTTGGTTTCTTACCTTGAGTCCACCTAGTCTACTAGGGATTTACTACGGGATTTGCATTTTGACCATTTTGACCACCCACGGAGTGAAAAGGCCTTGGTTGCCGAGTCCCGTCCCTTAGGTGACCATGTTCGAAGTTGTTTGATTAGTCCAAGTTTGCCCTTTTTGTGGGTTTGAAGGGAAGGGCCCGTCCCGACTTACCCATTTCCCTACCTCCTACACTCTTTCCACAAATAAGTTGCAATATGTTGAAGTCTATTACTTGGTGGTGATTGAATGCCTACAAGACAAGATTTAGCCAAAAGGGCAAACCAAGAGAAAGAAAGGAAAAAAAAAGAAAGAAAAGAAAAAAGAAAAAGAAAAGGCACAACAAGAAGAAAAACAAAATACAAAATAAGAAAAAGAAAGGACATAGAAACTCAAATGCCAAATGCAAAAGCAAAATGCCATAGAAAATCCTCTCACAAAAAGAATACTCACCCTTCAAAAATAAGCCTTTTTCCGGCTATTACCGTGAAGAGCCTACCAAAGGACCAAGTCCCTAGGAAGGATGATAGTGGTAAAAAGTTGGTCTTCCCCCACTTTGCAACCTTATCCACCTTTTTACTTGGACTAGTTGGGCGATTTTGGACATGGGACGACCCTCTTGGCTCATCGCTAAAGGGGGCGGGGCTTCACTTACCTACAGTGTCGACTAACTCCGTGGTTCATCCTTTTTCCATCCCGCCTATCGTCCCGTGGTACATTCTTAGAAGGTTAGGAGGAACCTAGGTAAGTTGCCAACATTTTTATTGCTTTGTCGTCATACTATTAGGGTTTTGTCCATTTCGATTTGTGTTATTAGTTTGGGAACGTTGTAACTTGCCTTGAGTCCTTAACCGGTGCTTCTTTCACCGCTTTGTGGAGGGAAGCGGTATTTGTTTCTTCTTGGATGCAACCACTTGGTGTTTGTTTGTTGTTGTGTTTGTGTGTATATGTGTTTTCTTGTTCGGTTGTATCCACAGTTTTGTCGCAAGACCTCACTTGCCTTGTGGAGAGCACTAAGTGTTCTCGCGTGAGTTGAAAGGGCGTAGGGTTCGCTAATACCTGCTCGGTTAGTAGTCTAGTTACTTTTAGCTTTTAGTTTCTTTTAGTCTAGCTTTTAGTCTAGTTTCTTTTAGTTTGTGCTTACTCGAGGGCGAGTAAGAGTTAAGTGTGGGGGAGTTGATAAGTGTGTTTTATAGTGCTTTTTCGTTGTGTTTGGTCCCGGTTTCTCTTGTGGAATCGCTCTTTGAAGCGGTTTCTTGGATACTAACGCTTCTTCTAGTTTTTTTAAGGTTTCTAAGACCAATCTTGGAAAGGTGGAACGATTCGGACTCGTTTCCGACACATTTGGAGCCAACGAAGAGAAGCGACGATCACCCGGTAGCTTAGACTCGATTCCGAGCCCTTGGGACCCGATCCCGAGCACCAAGAATCGATGAGAAGCCTATGAGGAGCAAGTAGGGACCCTTGAGATCTTATTTGAAGCCTACATGACCCATCCCGGTCGGGATTGCAAGCACCACGACCGGGATGAAGAAGGAAAGCAAACCAGGCCACTGATGGGTCATCCCGACCGGGATGAAGATCCTTCCCGGTCGGAACCACCCTTCTCGGTCGGGATCCTCATCCTTCCCGGCCGGGAAGGGGCTGCTGCAGCCCGTGTTTATTCTTTTCTTCTCCTTTGCTCGTGAACCCTATTAAATACCCTCCCTTTGTATTGTTTAAGGACCTTACATTACTCTACATTATTCTAAACCCTAATTAGACTCTCTTCATCCCTAGCTTAGTTTACATTAATCTTTTCTTAATCCTTGTTAATCTTAGCTTAATCTAGATAGTTAATCTTGTATTAAGGAATCTCTTGGAAAATCCATCAAACCTTGTGATAAGTGTGGTTTGTAGTGCCTATTTTGTAGTATTTTGGTCCCATTTTCCTTGTAGAATCGCTCCTTGGGAGCGGTTTAGGGGCTTCTTATGCTTTCTTTAGTTCGTTTCAGGTTCCCGAGACCGATTTGGAAGAGTTGGAGCGATTCCGACTCGATACATACACATTTTGGAGCCAACGAGATAAAGGAACGATGACTCGATGCTTTGGAATCGACCCCGAGACCTTGGGACCCAATCCCGAGCCTCCGAGACCCGATCCCGAGTCCCGAGAATCGATGAGAAGTCCATGTGAAGCAAGGAGGAGCCAAAAGGGTCATATTGGAGGCCTACAAGACCCATCCCCGACGGGTATGCACCTCATCCCGTCGGGGATGAAGTGCACGATTGGAGATGCTACTGTGGGTCCGTCCCGGTCGGGACCAACCCGTCCCGGTCGGGATGGTGGGTCCGTCCCGGTCGGGATGACCCGTCCCGGTCGGGACCACCCAGTTCCTGCGCGTCACTTTTCTTTCTTCTCCCTTCCATTTGTAACCCTATAAATACCCTTCCTCTTGTAATCTTGGAGGAAGTTCTTCACTTCCCATTAAACCCTAGACTATTTTAGGTTAGATTAGATTAGATTAGTGTAGATTAGTCGGTAATTAGTTCTTAATCCTAGTTTAGCACTTGTATTAAGGGGATTCTTCAAGATCTTCACCAAGCTTGACAACCTTGGATGTTTGTTTTGGGTTTTCTTCATTAATGCAAGATTTCATCTTTCCTCTTTACTAGTTGGTATAATCTTCTTCTCCTTTTACTCTTAATCCTTTATTGTTTATCAAGTTTGAATCTTTGTTATTGTTAGTTCATAGTTCTTGTTAGTTTCACTCATATAAGTTTTGATGTTTGGGTTGATTTCTCTTGTTCTTGTTAGTTGTAGTTTGATTATGTTAGAGTAGTGTTCTTGCTAGGGTTAGTAAGGTGATTAGGGTGTTAATTGGGTGATTAAGGGTTTGTTGGAGATGTGGGTGGAAGATTTGGGTTTCCTCTTGGTTGATGCATATGACATGTTTGATGAATTGCTTGAATGACTAAGTAAGTTAGATTGCTTGTTTTTCTTGCCTTTCCCTTGTGGGTGTTAGTTGTTATGGGTTCGGTTCCCTCATTAAGTTGCGAGAGCCCGGTGAGGGCGACCCCTAGGTTAGTCTAAGTTGCGACCGCCCGGATGCGATCTAGGCCATAACACGCTAGAACCCCGTTTGTCATATGTGTCGCCAAAATGGGTTCCATGAGGAACCTCTAGGTCGGTTTAAGTTGCGACCGCCCGGACCGACCTAGATTACCCTACTACCTCCTTCACTCTAGCTCTCCCTTGACCATTTCGTTACCCCTTTGACCCCGACCTAATCCTAGCCCGTTTTCCTTGTTTGTCTTCTTGCTTTAGACCTAGCTTAGCCCTAGTCTCCCCCTCCTTAGATTAGCTCGTCTCGAACCTAGTCCTAGACCGTAGCATACCTTAGTCCGACCTCCCGTCCCTGTGGATTCGACCCGACTTACCCTAGCTACCCCAGTTAGGTTTAGCCGGTTTTTTTTATTTGGTGGCGGGATCCACGACAAATCCCTTCCCATCACCTTGACAACATTTGGTGGAGATTTTGGGTGTTCTTATAATACAAGTTCTCATCTTTTCATCCTCTTGTTAGTTGGTATAATCTTCTTATTCTCTTTTCTCTTAATCCTTGTTTAGTTATTCAAGTTTTAATCTTTACATATTGTTCATTGTTCTTGCTAGTTCATAATGAATGTTTGGATGTTTGTGTTGATTTCTCTTGTTTATGTTGATGTTAGTCTAAATATGGTTGAGTAGACTCTTGTGGGGTTAGTAGGGGGATTAAGTGTGGATTATGGGTGATTAGGGTTTGATTGGGGGTAAAGGTGGATTCTTTGTTACTAGTCACATGCATGTTGAGCACACTATGTGTTTGTTGAATTGCTTGTTTGAGTAGAATTGGCCATCCTTCTCATGCTAGTCTTCCTCTTCTCATTGTGTGGTTGATTTGTGGTTGAATCCTTGTGTATTGGGTAGCATCTTGCATGAGTATTCGGGTTTTGTCTTTGACGCGAGAGCGCGGACCGACCTTAGTAACTAGGCGAAGCTTACACCCTCGATTTCCTAACTATCCTACTACACTTATGAACCCAAACTAACCCTACCTTTTCCCACTTTGATTTTCTCCATCTTGTTGGCCATTGTTTCTCTAGTTTGATTGTTTCATTTAGCTTTAGTTGCTTCATTTAGTTCATGTTCACTTAGTTCATTGTTAGTCTAGTTCTATCCATTCCAATCATCATAGTTAATCAATTATTGTTAGTTTCTTTCCCTTTGTGTTGAGTTGGTAACCTAGTTTTGTTTTTGGGTTGACCCTAGTCTAGACACCTATTACCGTCCCCGTGGACTCGACCCGACTTACCCTAGCTACCCGTTAGGATTAGTTGGTCTCTATTTGGTGGCGGGATCCACGGCAAATCCCACCATCATTGCCCTTGCCCATGGGCTCCACTCCGGACCTACTAGTCGGCAGGCGAGGCAAAAGTTAGACCCCTAATGCTTATTGCCTATATCACCAAGGTAACGGGCATGATACCGAATCCTGTTATCGACTCAAACATGTCATACAAGACATGATCGAAAATGGGACGATTCCTATCCCTCTGCCCGAGAAACCAAACAATACCACAAACCCCTTTAGCATTCACGCAGTCTTCGACGACGCCATCGATTGTTCCCACCTCGACCCTGTAAAGGAGAATGTCCTAAATATCGAGGAAGATCCTGATAACCCACGGAAATCCACCGAGACGAGTAAATCTGTGTCTGAGTCAGAGTCTAGTTCGTCTTAGGGCCCTAGACCTAATAGTATAACAAATGTCTTTTGTTTTTACATCGAGTCAGGAGGTGCGAGGGGTTCTGTCCTCCACCTCTCCGAAAACAATATCTTGGGCGCATAGCCCGCTTATTACTATCAATAAAAAGAAATAAACTTTTCTTCCTTTATAATGCGCCTCGACAATCGCTTGATTTAATAACGCACTTTCTCGCTTAAAACTCGATATTATGCCATTTATCGATAACAATCAAACATACCTCAAAACAACGAGGAATTACAAGAACTGAGATCTCGTGTTCTTTCTTTTACCTATTCCATGTCTGTTGTAGAAAGCCACATAACTACCCCTTAGAACGAGCATTACTGAATCCTTGACAAATCTAGATAGTCTCTTAGCTTGCGATCAAAGACGGAAGGCAAACCCATTTCCCACAATAAACATCCCTCGAATAAAGACCGCCAATCCCAGCCATAGGTGCTAGTCTAACAAAAAAAAAAAGAGTCTGAAATGGCCAAAAAGAGCCGAAGGAAAAAGTGAAAACAAGGCCAAACTAAACCGGCCCAATTCAATAATTAAGACCAGACTCAACGGTCAAAATGAAATCCCTAATTATTCAACTTGACTTTAAGTGTAAAGTCCGAACAAAAAGCAAAAAAAAGAAAGGAAAAGAAAAATGAACAGATCGGTCAGCTAGCACCAAATATTAGCCTCTCTACATTACAACCCTTAAGACCTTCCCGAGACACTCGTTAGGAGAAGGTCCGGAATTTCGAGGATTCAAGCTCAATAGGATAATCCCAACCGTTAGGGCCAGACATGGAAATCAGATCCCATGTAATTTACATCCCACTGGATTGAAGTCTGAGTCATTTTTACTCAACTTCCTCTTTCCTACCACATTACGAAACCTTATCCCATAGCCCTAACTCCAACAAAATCAAGCTCCAGATTTTGATCTATCGAAACCACTTACTACCTAGCTCCACATTCCAAAAACATCCAAGCCAGTCACCCTGACCCAAACACGGTATCTCAGTAATTGTCACTTTCAAGGGGTCACACCCGATCACTTCATCTTAAAATAGGGTGAAAACCCATGTAATACACCCTAAGCATCTCACATCGACAATTCTCATAACGACTCTAAAGCAAAATCACTCACATCTATAAAGAACTACGAACATGGTTTGATTCTGTCTAAACGCGGATACGTAGGCAACCCTTCTACGGGTACAACCAACAAAATAACAAAATCGATTACTCAATTCATATGCAAACTGAAACCTCTTCCCACGTTCCGGTTAACGGGTGATTTCAATCACGAAGCATAAACGACGAGCCGAGGACGAGGTGAAAACCCGAAAGGGCGCCCCAGGAAAAAAGAAGAAACGAGTCGCGAACCGTCGTTAAAAAGAGAGAGAGAGAGAGAGAGAGAGCAAAAAAAAGAGAAAAGGAACAAAAGGTGAGCCGAGGATGGAGTGAAAACCCAAAAGGGCGTTCCGGGTAAAATGAAGAATCGAGTTGCGAGCCACCAAAAAAAAAATTAAAAATGTGCTTCTCATTAATGCAAAATCAATTAAATCAAACCTTTGTCGAGGCCTTTTACATCGAACATCCAAAATCCGACTACCCCGGAAAACGACAACGCGACAAGTAAAACCCACAAAAACTAGTACTAATACGCCACATAAAACAACATAGTACTAAACGGCTGGGCTCTACCGGTCCAACTTTTTCTTTCACTTGCCATTCGGGTGTGCTTGCTCGGGTCTTTCACCATCGACCCCTCCTGACGCAGGCTTCCACCGCCCTAGCCAAAAGCGAGCCCAACCAATCCCACTTCCCTTCCTCACTCACATTTTCAATATGAGTCTTGTCGGTCTCGGCCCGTTTAGATGAATTGACGAATACTAGGATTAGTAACACCGTCTTTGGTCGGGCACTTAGCGACATTAGCCCACATAGCTTCCTTGTTCTATAGTACAGTCATCTCCACAATCCTTTACCTTTGTCTCACATCCGACAACCCCGGACGTCAGGAACGACCTCTTGAAATCACTAAACCCCTTTCCAAAAGCCGAAATGCCCGTGTAAGAGTGTCAGGTCCACACGGACAACACATTTCACCCGTCGGATCCATCAGACTTAGACGTCCTTTTTATTTTTCTTTTTAGAGGGATAAGCTACCCCACCTAGGAGTGTTGTTGCCCCGAATGACATCGTCAATTCGCGTTTGTGGCCCAGTACGGCATTGTCACTAAGATATAAAAAGTGGTTTAACTTTTTCAAAAGTGGTCTAACTTTTTTTTTCTTTTTGCCTCATTTTAAACATGAACGTCGAGTCATTCACACTTGTCTCCTAACACCGAACACGCACTCGGTCTTTACACTTTCGCTACAAAGCATTTCTTACATTTTTACACGTCTCGAGTAAAAAACTTTAATCGACATACTACTTGATCCAAATCCCGGCTCAAACTAACGCATTTTAAGAATCCCGAAAAAGCATTTTCGTAATCTCATGCAATCTCAACGCATTCTAAAACGTCCTAAACTATGACAAAATCGCAAACAAACCAAACTTGAGTGATTACTTGTCATCTAAGTCAACATTTCAAAAGCAAAACAAAACGCAAGGCTAACAAATCAATCGAAAAACTAAAAGTCTAAAATATACAAACTAGGGAGGACCCCTAGAAGTTGTGCCTATAGGTATCACAAACTCACCAATGTCGTCATCCAAGCCTAGATCCTCCAGCTCAAAAACAGGAGACTCGATTCCATCCTTGCCCGACAGCATATCTAGGGTAGTTGTCTCGAGAATCCCTCCCACATCCTCGGTAGCACCTGTAGCATGAACCTCCCTCGCCGCCTCGGTCCCAAACCTAGCCTCACCCCGTGCCGAGGTCTCGTCCTGAGTCTGAGCCAGCTGCTACTTATCCAGCGGTAGCTTGGCAATCTCATTATCACGAGATCGCAAGAGTTGAAGCAACTCGGCCTCTTTCTCCTCGAGCTCGGTCAGCTGAGTCTCTAGCTGCCTCACCATACCCAGAATATCCTGCAAATACACTTATGCTTTAGGAAAAGATACAACCAACCTAGAAAGCCAACCCTAGGTATACACTAATCAAGGCCCCGAAGTATCAGAGCCGCCCTCGTTGCATAGGCTCGGAAGCAGTTAGCAGCCTGCCACAATCGCTGATGACAAGCTGGCGAAACCTGAAAGGCGAAACCATACAAGGTAGCCAAACAAAACCTAACCTTTAGAACCTAAATCCGAAACAGAAACCGAAACTTACCCGGTATACCCGGTCACGCCACTTCATTCCAGCCTCCATCTCCTCAGCGGAACACGTGGAAAGAGGCTATGTAAAGGCTACCCCAGCCACATCGACCCTGAGCAGTGTCAAGGGGGAGTCTGAGGGCTGAACAGCATCAGCTGAATCGGCCAGCTAAAAGAAAAGCGAACCGTTCAAAATGAAAGCAAACACTAGACCATAGGACAAAACAAGCGATAAAACCAAAACCGACACTTCAATAATCCTAAACCTTGGGGTCTACTAGATAAAACAAACTGTAAGAAAGAAACTTACATCTGCAAGGCGGAGCTAGTTCACCAGCACATTCTCCGACGAGTAGTAACTCATCGTGCTCTTAGCCTGAGCCAACCTCCATTCAATCCCCGCCGGAAACCTAACCGAACAAGCACGCACCGTCCTAGACGCCAATCGAGGGAATTAGGAGTCAATTCAAACCCATAAAGCAAGCCTTAAAACCTCCTCTAGTCGAAATCGACCCCCAGCAATAAACGAACACGAGAACCACGATTAATAAGAATGCTCGCGCTTGACCCCATGATAAAACAAACAGAACAAATCTACAATCCAAAAGCACTCGAAGAAATCTGTTAGTCTAAAACAAACCCCAAAGCACTCGAAACGATTCTTTATCCTAGCAAGTCCCTAAGCACTCAATTTACATCTCAGGGAGATTATTATTTTAGCACATTCCCAGAATAATTCACTAAGCAAATGCAAGCCCAAGAACTAATGCAAAAAGCTTACACATCAACACTAGTAATTTAAAGGCAAAACAATCACTAAATACAAACAACCACTCATCAACAGACCAGGGATAGTCAGAAACTACCCCGAAGAAAGCAAAAGTCCAGGGATAGTCAGAAACTATCCCAAAGAAGGCAAAAGTCCAGGAATGGATGGGATCCTATTCCGAAGAAAACAAAACTAAATCTAACGCAGCCACCCGAGAGAGATAAATCTAACGCAGCCACCGGAGAGGGATAAATCTAACGCAGCCACCCGGCAGGGATAAATCTAACGCAGCCACCTGGGAGGGATAAATCTAACGTGGCCACCCGGGAGGGATAAATCTAACGCAGCCACCCGGGAGGGATAAATCTAACGCAGCCACCCGGGAGGGATAAATCTAACGCAGCCCCCCGGGAGGGATAAATCCAACGCAGCTGCCCGGGAGGGATAAATCTAACGCTGCCGCCCAGGAGGGATAAATCCAACGCAGCCGCCCGGGAGGGATAAATCCAACGCAGCCACCCGGGAGGGATAAATCCAACACAGCCACCCGGGAGGGATAAATCTAACGCAGCCACCCGAGAGGGATAAATCTATCGTAGCCACCCGGGAGGGATAAATCTAACGCAGCCACCCGAGAAGGATAAATCTAACGCAGCCACCCGAGAGGGATAAATCTAACTTAATGCAACCACCCACAAAGGATTAAATCAAAACTAACACAACAATAAATACTTAAGCAAAAGGTCCAAAACTACTAAAACAGCATTTTGATTCGAGTGGATACCAACGCCCTCGAAGGAGTCTGAAACATCCACAGCATTTTGATTCGAGTGGATACCAACGCCCTCGAAGGAGTCTGAAACCTCCACAACATTTTGATTCGAGTGGATACCAACGCCCTCGAAGAAGTCTGAAACCTCCACAGCATTTTGATTCGAGTGGATACCAACGCCCTCGAAGGAGTCTGAAACCTCCACAGCAATTTGATTCGAGTAGATACCAACGCTCTCGAAGGAGTCTGATACCTCCACAGCATTTTTTTATTCGAGTGGAGACTGACGCCCTCGAATAGTTTATTTTGTCCTAGGGGTCAGAGGCATCCCGAAGACAAGTATTCGAGTAGAGATTGACGCCCTCGAGCATTCTATATTATTTTGTTCTATGGGTCAGAAGCATCCCGAAAGACAGCTATTCGAGTGGAGACTGACGCCCTCGAATAGTTTCATCTCACCTTGTTTTGTCCTAGGGGTCAAAAGCATCCCGAAAGACAGCTACTCAAGTGGAGACTGATGCCCTCGAGTAGTTTATCTTGGTTTATTTTGTCTTAGGGGTCAGAAGCATCCCGAAAGACAACTATTCGAGTGGAGACTAACGCCCTTGAATAGTTTTATCTCATCTTGTTTTGTCCTAGGGGTCAGAAGCATTCCGAAAGACAGCTACTCGAGTGGAGACTGACGCCCTCGAGTAGTTTATCTTGGTTTATTTTGTCCTGGGAGTCAGAGGCATCCCGAAAGACAGCTATTCGAGCGGAGACTGACGCCCTCGAATAGTTTTATCTCATCTTGTTTTGTCCTAGGGGTCAGAAGCATCCCGAAAGACAGCTACTCGAGTGGAGACTGACGCCCTCGAGTTGTTTATCTTGTTTTGTTTTGTCCTAGGTAGAGCCGGCAAAAATTGACACGACACGAAAATACGACACAAACCCGACACGAAATAAACGGGTTTGGGTTGAGGGTTAATGACCCATTTATGTAAGTGGGTCGACACGAACACGACACGAGATTTAATTGGGTCGGGTTTAAGTTGAGGTCCCAAAACACGAAACTGACACGAATAACCTGTTTACTAAATTAGTGTAAATATTTTTCATCATTTTTAACATAAATATGTTAATAGTTTCCAAATTTGGACGTGACACGAAAACACGACACGAACCTGACACGAAATAAATGGGTTTGGGTTGAGGGTTGATGACCCATTTATGTAAGTGGGTCAACACGAACACGACACGAAACTTAAATGGATCGGGTTTGGGTTAAGGGATTCGTGACCCGTTTATCAATTACACGAACACGAACACGTCACAACACGATCTGTTTGCCAAGTCTAGTCCTAGGGGTCAAAGGCATCCCAAAAACAAGTGTTCGAATGGAGACTGACGCCCTCGAACATTTCTGTTTAGCTTTATTTCGCCCAAGGGGTCACAAGCATCCCAAGGACGATCGCTCGAGTGGAGACTGACGCCCTCGAACGTTTTATTTCATCAAGGGTTCACAAGCATCCCAAAAACATTTGTTTAAATAAAAGTCAACACATGCGAACATTTTTCGCATTTACGCTTAACGCGTCACCTACACACGAAAACATTTAAAATTAAACGAACTTTGAAAACAATCCGAAAAGGCAAAGCGAGCGCGCATGAAGAATCAAGAACGAGATGTCAAGCAACGGCCCAGGCCCAAGCAAGCAACCTCAAGCGAAGAAGTCAGGTATGATTGCTAAGCCTTGGCTAACGAGCCTCAAAACGTAGTCCAAAGGACTTAAAACGACCCGACCGGACAGCCACCAGGTCATAATCCTCGATTGACCTGGGTGGCTATACTTTGAATTTCGCCTTGTCCAAGCCTCAGTCAAAGTGGGGGCTTCTGTAGACACAAAGATTTGCACCTGGTGGCTGCAGAGGTGCCCGACAAACACCCAATTACGATAGGACTGCAACGCGACGCGGATTCACGATGTTTTAGGTAGTTTTTCTATAGAACGGATCAAATAAATTACTCAGAAGAATTAAACTAACATGATGGCAGCCTTAGTCGTGTCGTTACGGTCGCATAGAAACTAATTAGAGTCAATTTTGACACCGGGACCCCGAGTCGATCCCGAAACTCAAACCAAGTCAGCACCACGCCAAGCGAACTTCGGGATGCACACCCGAGGCCCACTAAGCTCACGGCGCTAGGGTAACACGGGGAAAACTAAGGCTCTAAGATACGTATTATACTCCTCCCCCTCGGTTTTGGAAAGTATCAAAATTGTATCTTCAGAACTCCAACCGCCTCGCCTCACGCGTCTGAAACTCCCCACGCCTGAACCCAGGCGCCTGAGTCTTGGTGCGCCACAACTCAGGCGTCCATATGGGCGACAAGGGCCGAAAACACCTATAAATACCCCCCCCCCCCCTCTCACCTCATTCATTTGACACACATCTCTCAATTCTTTTCTCCCTCCACATTCTCGCTAAGGGCTCGCACTCCGACACCCGAGGCAAACGATCCACTCGATCGTAGTTCCGATAAAAGCGACATCGACGCTACTCCTTACCTTCGAGAACCCCACTCGATACGAGGTGCCTGTGTTCGACTAGCTCAGGTCTAGTAACGAAGTTCTACCGGATTAACCGCAGGATCAGTCCATAGTAACGAAGCTCTGTCGGAGTAGCCGCAGGACGGGTCAGCGGTAACGGAGCTCTGCCGAAATCACTGGACAAGCTAGGCGGATCCGCCTGTTGAAGTCGAATCGTCACTAGATTGCCATCTAAACAAAATTTTACATTTTCGCACTTTCTTTTATTATGCACTACGACAACACTAGATGTGGACACTAGGTCCACAAACGCCTACTAAAATACGTAATGTCCCAACTTCAACCACAAGCACTAAAATACACTAAATAAACCCGAGTAATTCCGAGATCCGTTCTCAACTATTTATGCATCGGGTCCCGTTTAGTGTATACTCCGACGGTGCAACTCCTCACTATGTGATTTACTTACATTTGCATTTACAGTTTTTCGTATGATTTATTGCTTTTATGACCATATAATCACACGCTAAATCACCTAACACGGAATTCAAAACGTAAAACAATTAAAACTGAACAAAGCGAAGGTCGGGTTCCGTATTAATCCGGGTGCTCCCCTTACTAGGTTCGACGCATCTCAATTAATACCAAACTGATGCATCTTAAGCAGAATACCGGGTAAGGTATACCACGAGAATGACTAATAATATCCGTATTATCGCGTTAAAACTGATTTGCTAATACGTATAATACTAGTACTCTCTACTCTCCTACGAGAATCTTTTCATGGCCTGCATGTCACGTGAAATTGCATGCAAAGAATGTAAACATAACTACTTTGACGACAATACTTACTTGTCCTTAAATAACCAACGTAGCAAAAGGTATAGGGTGAAAACAACCGATGTTACAGTATTTCCGCCACAACAAAATAACTAGGTTATCAGCCCACCGATTGATTAGTAGAGGCCGCTATAGTGCGGGCGGGATTGGGTGTTGATGTCTATCGGACGTTGGCTTCCCAATACGTACCTTCACCCCTTACTCAGAATCGACGGTTTCTGGATGTCCGAAAGCATTGGCAATAAGAGTCATTCTAGGCATGGAGTGCTTAAGGGTACAAGTCTTTATCTTTAGGTACCGTGCCTCTCAACTTTGAGCCGGCAAGGGATCAAAGTTGACTTGAACGGTTTCCGAGTCCCCATAATTGACTTGGTGGCGACTCCACAAATCGGCAACGAATTCACTTCACTAAAAAGGTCGCCATACCAAATGAATCGGCCTTTAAACATTTACAACCACGACTCAATCGATTTCAAGCGAAAACACGGGTGCCCGCACCTGTCTAGTACAAGTCCGGATCGTCATTCGAATCGAGGTCCGAAACATCGCCCCGTACGCGAGATCGGACCGGCCCCTGACCGGGAGGGGGCCGCGTAGGTGGCCGCCGCCACACATTGAAAAAACCGGATCGATCCCACGCAGGCGCGCGCGGGGCACCGAGCGATGTGGACGAACGTCCACAAGTGGTTGCAGAAGTGCCCAACAAACACCCGATGACGATCAGACTGCAACGTGACGCGGGTTCGCGATGTTTTAGGTAGTTTTTCTAAAGAAAGGATCAAATAAAATATTCAGAAAAATTAAACTAACATATTGGCAGCCTTAGTTGTGTCGTTACGGTCGCATAGACACTAATTAGAGTCAATTCTGACACCGGTACCCCGAGTCGGTCCCGAAACTAGAACCGACTCAGCACCGCGCCAAGCAAACCTCGGGATGCACACCCGAGGCCCACTAAACTCACGGCGCTAGGTTAAACCCGAGGAAACCTTATTCTTCAAGTTTCGTATCATACACCCACTCCTCGGTCTTGGAAAGTATCAAAATCGTATCTTCAAAACACCGAGCGCCTCACCTTACGCGCCTGAGTATCCACACGCCTGAACCCAGGCACCTATCTGGGTGACGAGGGCCGAAAACACTTATAAATACCCCCCCCCCCCCCCCTCACCTCATTCATTCGACACACAATTCACAACTCTTCTCTTCTCCCTCTATATTCTCGCTAAGGGCTCGCACTCCGACACCCGAGGCAAAACGATCCACTCGATTGTAGTTCCGATAAAAGCGACATCAACGCTACTCCTCACCTTCGAGCACTCCACTCGATCCCGAGGTGCCTGTGTTCGACTAGCTCAGGTCTAGTAACGAAGTTCTGCCGGATTAGCCGCAGGATCAGGCCATAGTAACGAAGCTCTGCCGGAGTAGCCGTAGGAAGGGTCGACGGTAACAGAACTCTGCCGAAATCACCGGGCAAGCTAGGAGGATCCGCCTTTGATGTCGAATTGTCACTAGGTTGTCGTCTAAACAAAACTTTACATTCTCGCACCTTTATTACTATGCACTACGATAATGTCGAACGGGGACACTAGGTCCACTACACATACTAAAACATGTAACGTCCCAACTTCAATCGCGAACACTAAAGACACTAAATAGACCCGAGTAATTCTGAGATCCGTTCTCAACTATTTATGCATCGTGTCCCGTTTAATGTATACTCAGAGGGTGCAACTCCTTACAACGTGATTTACTTATATTCGCATTTTCAGTTTTTCGTATGGTTTATTGCTTTTATGACCTTATAATCGCATGCTAAATCACCTAACACGGAATTCAAAACGTAAAATAACTAAAACTGAACAAAGCGATGGTCGGGTTCCGTATTAGTCCGGGTGCTCGCCTTACTAGGTTCGATGCATCTCTATTAATACCGAACCGACGCATCTTAAGCGGAATACCAGGCAAGGTATATCACGAGAATGACTAATATTCGTATTATCGCGTTAAAACTGATTTGCTAATACGTAAAATACTAGTACTCTCTACTCTCCTATGTCCATCTTTTCATGACCTGCCCGTCACGTGAAATCGCATGCAAAGAATGTAAACGCAACTAGTTTGACGACAAAACCTACTTGTCCTTAAATAACCGACGTAGCAAAAGGTATAGGGTAAAAATAACGGATGTTACAGTATTTCTGCCACAATAAAAGAACTAGGTTATCAGCCCACCGACTGATTAGTAGAGGCCGCTATAGTGCGGGCGGGATTCTGTCTATCGAACGTTGGCTTCCCAATACGTACCCTCACCCCTTACTCAGAATCGACGATTTCCGGATGTCCGAAACCATTGGCAGTGAGAGTCATTCCAGGCATGGAGTGCTTAAAGGTACAAGTCTTTATCTTTAGGTCTCGTGCCCCTCAACTTTGAGCCGGCTAAGGATCAAAGTTGACTTGAACGGTTTCCGAGTCCCCATAATTGACTCAGTGGCGACTCCACAAATCGGCAACGAATTCAGTTCACTAAAAAGGTCGCCTTACCAAACAAATTGGCCTTTAAACATTTACAACCACGACTCGATTGATTCCAAACGGAAACACGGGTGCCCGCACTCGTCTAATACAAGTATGGATTGTCATCCGAATCGAGGTCCGAAACATTACCCCGTACGCGAGATCGGACCGGACCCTGACCGGGATGGGGCTGCGTGGGTGGCCGCACCACACGTTGAAAAACCGGGTCGGTCCCGCGCGCGCGCTGGGCGCCGGGCGGTGCGGACGGACGTCCACTGTTTGACGACTCCGCTGGGGATTTGGAAACAAGTTTCCAAAGGTGGTGTAACTTGAACGAGGTCGGTGAAGCTCATTTCCTAGTTCCTATTTGTGGTCACTACAGGTTTTGGCCTTAAAAAGCCCACCCTAACCAATATCAGGAATTTTGAATATTGAATTGGACGGCATGCCGGTTGGAAAATAAGCTATTTTAAGTCAAAAACAGACTAAATTTTGGCAGCATTTCGGGTTTTTGAAAATTGAATATTTTGAAAAGATGCATTTTTTAAAGACGATTTTTGAAAAGTATGACACGAAGACCAAGTAGCAAGCAGTGAAACAAGCAGGCGACATTATATAAGCTTTACACTAAGTCTCGGTCGGTCTAGATAGGGTCTATATCAGTGTTCACAACTCTTTCAACGATAATTGAGACAGACTCTCTAAAGCAAGTTGCAAAAGGACATGTCGCGATACCCATAGGAAATTGGCTGTGAACACCTTCACGCAACCAATTTGGAATACATCGCGGTATAGTGGGACGTCTGTCACGGGTAACTGGCCCTGGCAAAATTAAGTGATGTATGAATCATCGAACTAAAACGTGCACTCTATAAACAATGATATGACCATTCCTTGACTGACTCAAGCATGGATATATCGTTTCCTACAATTAGTATGTCATCCACATACAATACTAGGAATGTGGTAATACTCCCACCTAACTTCACATCCTATTTCAAGAATTCCTTCAAGAAAGCGGTTTGACATCCAATTTAGTACGACTACTCTTAGTCACCTTATGGAGTCCCGACTCACCAAAGCATCCTTGTACGTAGTATGCTTCTTATTTTCCAAAATCATTACTCCCTCCGTATTCAAATAATTGTCGTTTTCATTTTACGAGGTGACCCTTTAAATTCAATTTTTACGAAAATATATTGGATGAAATATTATAAAAATTGCACCATAAAAATCTTTATGAAAAGAGATTTGATATGGGCATACATATCAATATGTTTAGTAATATATTTTGGGAGATATTGAAGAAAGAAGTGAGTATCTCGAAAAGTGAAAACGACAATAATTTGAATACGGGGGTAATATTTTGAAACATTCTGTTGAATGAGTTTCTATAAACCTTTTCGTTGGAATATAAGATCTACTAGTTCTACAATGTGGAACAACAACTTTTAGATTAGCGAATGGATCGTGGGTTTAACCTACACCAACACCTTTTACAACATCCTTATGTTGTGCCATCTTACTTAGTTGTTGCTCATCATCACGAACTTCTTCAAGATGTATACTACTCCACTTGACTTTTTGGAACAACCACCTTTTTCAAAAAGACACCGCCACAAGCAACAATCACTTTGTTTATGCTTTGGGTGTAGAAGTAATATCTTGTAGTCTAGTTGGAATAGGCCATAAAAGATGACTTAGGAACATTTCTAATCCATATAACGTATATGGTGTCTCATCTCCTGCTTTGGTCAGAATCATGTTAAGCGCAAATGCTGCATTCTAAATGCAAATCCGGATTGGGAAATATGAAGGTCAGCAAGACTTATCTTATATTTCCCACTGTTGACGTTATAGGTGCCTGTTTTCGAAACATACAAACTATTTGATAATTTAGCTTTCTACTCCTTTTGGTCTCTGCACATTACAAAATATTACTAATCATGGTATCGAATACCCGGGAAATAAAATTTGTTAAATTCACTTCTGTAACAAATAGACCAAAGGTAGAAACCCCATGTTTCTTATCCTCGTGGTACGTGGGGAAATCATCTTCCACGGCTAACTTTTAGACGAAAGAAGCATTGATGTTCATTCGCAATATTTGCTTTTGAAACGACCTTTCCTTTTCGAAATAATCTTGTATGACTTGACAACTTGTTTTACGTAGTCATTCATAGAAATTGGCCTGACCCCATTCTTTTGAACAATTTTCCCTTATGAGTCATAAAAACATCTCCACGTTCGTTCCTTTATCCGTCTCATTTGGGATGTAACTCTCAATCTGAATCAATAGAAACGACTCTTGTTAGTTTTGTTTTCCCTTATTGCATGAAAAGGTTCAAACAAATTTTGAAACCAATCATACAACGAATTGATACAATATCAATAACCTACTCAAGTGACTAAGCAAAAATTGGTTCGCCTTTTACCAACTTGCATTCGACCTATCACCATGATACGCTCTCCTGCTTTCAGCATCTGATGATGTATTAGGGAATTCGGCAGAAAGAAAGTTGTTCAAAACATACTCATTTCCTTAACATCTGAGAACCATTCTCAGTTTTTTTCCTTACAGGAAAAATTAGCATTCAATTTGTCCTTCTCAAGATCGGAGCACAAATTAAAAAATGTGTTGATATTAGTTATTATATTTACACAAATAAAAGAACAAGCAAGTATAAGAGAAATGTTCATCAAAGCAGTTTAAAACAACCTTTTAAACTACCAAATGCCCTTTAAAAATTATCCCCTAAAAGGCATTCAACCAAGACCCTCTCCCACTATTCATCAAACGGACTTCGACACTGACTTTGATTAAATAGTGTTTAAGGTAAGTAACAAACTTACTAATTATAACTACCTTATAATTCTTGGTGTTTACTGGTTATTGAATTTTATCTTGGTGTGGCATTTTTCCTTCCTGGGGGAATTACTTCGTATTTATGCATCAAATTGTTACTAATATCGAACGTTTTTATAGCTGAAATCCTATTGGAATCCTAGCCTTGAGGCTTCTGGTCGTATGGGGTGTTTGTCAGTCCAAGACCGAACCGTTTAGCCTGGATCGAAGACGATAATTGTATAAAAAGTTGGACCATGGACCGGATCATATTTATGTCGGTCCGGTCCGGGTTGCACCGTAAAAAAACCTGGACCAGACCGTAATGGACCGTAATGGACCAAAGAATCCGAAATAAATTACTACCAAAAATTTTTTTATATATAAGTGTAAGAATTATTGGTCTAATACAATATGTGGACAACATTATTTGGACCTATTGTATTTGTTAGCTATCATTAAAGTTGAGCCCAAATACGTGATCCGTCATAATACAAATACTACGGTCCTATTTACGTCCTATAAAGTATGGGTCGGATACTATAATAGTGTAGAGACTCATTAGAGCTTTATGGTATATATGATGGGTTTATCCACTAAAAGCGACTGATATAGGTCATCAGGGTTTAACCACCCCTCCCTATATATAGTCAGGGTTATGGTCCCTGACAGCACACTTTTGACCTAATCTCACATATATCCCATCGGTATGGAGAAACCCAAAAGGCGAGTGTGTCTGTTAGAAGACCATAATCGGGTGATTTCATTCCACCTCCCTTCCCCAATTGAGTCAGGTACGCTTCCGCTATTCAGTATATACAAATTAATTTAGATAGTATGAAGTTTCGGACTTAGGTCAGATTAAATCTAACAAGTGGTATCAGAGCCGTCTTCATGTTGAATTAATTGGCGTTATTATGCTTATACGGATCAGATTTATTTAATTTGGATTTTGGTATGCTCAGCATAATCCCCCTTTCCACTAACCAAATAACAATCTCTAAAATTTTCCCGCCTAATGCAAAATGGGCCTATTTTTGGGTTGGGCTTACATTGTCAACCGAATATCTATACAAGTCCACCATTACTATCCTCAAACCAAATAGAAGAAGTGGTTGGTTAATATCTATATTTGATTAGGTTATGATTCAATTGCACGTGGTCTATCCTAAAACCAAATACTCCGTATCTATATTTGGTATAATTGCACAATTACCGAAGAAATGATTAAAAACTTACCTTACTTAAAAATATTTTATAACGCACTTGGTAGAAATATTGGCATAATAAGCACTTAAAATTAGACTACGTACATTTTTGTCATAAATTGGGTTATGTCAACATGAGTCTGAAATTATTATCTGTCGTAATCATGTCTTAATCCATATTATCTTCTTTATATAAAAGAAGACACTAAGCTCAATGAGGTGTCTCAACAATAATGCTCAATTTTGAAATAAGTCTCATTTTTTAGTGTTTCAGATTAGTTTAAGTAATTAGGTTAGTAATTAGAAATGAGATTGTTTAGGGGAGAAGTAATCTTCCCCCTCATTTAATGCTACACTTTGAGAATAGCATCAGTCCATTGGAGAATGTATGAGTTGAAATAAGTGCTACAATGGGAAACACATATGCTTAAATTCTACCTTTTTGATATTTTCATCTCCCTTGCCCATGTTTCCAGTTCATTCACTCCCTTCATTCTTTAAATTTCATTTCTCACTTCACATCTATTCTTCTACAATTTTTTGTCTTCTTCATATTATCATCATCCAATTCTTATATATGTGAAGTTATCATTCTTATTGCTATTATTATACTTGATTTATGTATTAAAAATATTTTTAATTAATTTTCTAATGTATAAATATTATTCATTTTCTAAAATATATAAATATTAAGTTTTAATTTTGCTTTGTTGAGTAATTTTAGTAATTAAATTTGTGGCACATTACTGTTTTGAAATTGCCTCAATAGTTGTTAACTAATTATATACGAATATATGTTATGGCCATTAAGAGAGTAATAGCGGTGATTGTAGCGTAGTGGTTGCTATGGGCAATTAGAGACATAGATTGAGGAGATAATGAGGGTTCGAATCCTCACTATTGCATTATTTCCTAAGCTTATTTACTAATATACTCCGTGATATTACTTCTCTTCCAATTTTTTTTTCCTTTGAGTCTTTAATTAATAATGTGTTTTGCATTTTTTTTTAAAATATAAAAAATATGGATATAAGACCTTTAACATAAGTTTCCATTTTAATCATAATTTGTGGGTTATTTATTAACTAGTGTATACCCCGTGCATGTATGCACGGTATTTATTGAATTTTAATATTTTAAGTTAATTATTTATACAAAGTAGATTTTAATTTAGCAACATGATAATTTTTCACGATTCTATAATTGTATTTGGATAATAATAAAATAACTTGAAATTGCAACCTCGACTAATATCATGAAATATGTAGTACAAAAAAATTATTATCTTAATTGTTGTTAGAAATTTAAGCGACTATATTTCTACAATTTATTTGTATCAATACACCCATTGTTAATTTTTAAATATTTAACCCGTAAGAATTTTTATATGATAATTGAGTTTGATTTTTCCTCATTTGTTCTATTGATTTTGTCCAAATTGAGAGTTTAAAATTTAGGCGAGAAAAGTTTTGAGATTTTTTTTCTCTTAGTTAGTAGAGATTGATAGCTTAAAATTTTGGTGCGAAAAGTTTTGAGAATTTTTATTTTCTTACTTAATAGACGATTACAATATTTAATCACAATCAAATATCAGTCATGATTATTACAAAAATAAAACGTATTTTCGTTGGTATATATACAGTTTGTATTTAGTATACACGGGTGCAAATAACAGAGATTGTAAAATATACTGTTAACAAAATTTCAGTATTACATGACCAAAGCAGTTAAGGCCCAAATATGAGTCCAATATGAATAGGCGGAAAAATTATAGGGGTGGTTAATCTCTTAGTAGCAAGGGGATTTTATGGTATATAAAATATAAAATTAGATGGTACTGTCAATTAATTAATCAATTAATTAGTATGATGATATATAGAAAAAAATTTATACTATTTTATGGTATAACAAAAATGGTAGTATCTACTCAATTAATTATATTATTATATTATTTTATGGTATATAAAATATAAAATTAGATGGTACTGTCAATTAATCAATCAATTAATTAGTATGATATATAGAAAAAGATTTATACTATTTTATGGTATAACAAAAATGATAGCATCTACTCTATTAATTATATTATTATACTATTTTATGATAGTATCTTTTAAACATATAGCTATTGATCGCAGTTAACATGCATGGGTAATAAGTACTACATATCTAAGGTCAAGGGTTCAATTCGCATATAACTCATTTCACTCGCTCTAATTCTTTTTGTTTTAGTGGATAACTTTAGGCGGGAAAAATTGGAGGATTGTTATTTGGTTAGTGGAAAGGGGGATTTTTTATGGTCACTTTTTAAAAAATAAATAAAAATTGTGTAACAAATGCTCTGTATCATATTTATACAACAATGAGATTTACTACCTATAGTGTAAAATAAAATTTATAAAAAAATATTGATAGCTAAATATGCAGTATAAATAGATTGTAACGCGTAAATCTCAAATATTTTGATAACTATTTACCTATTATTGTAGATAGGTACGAAGTATTATGGAGTACTACTTTGTAATATCAGTGGATGATGGCACTTAGTTATATTTAAAAATTCGATAATAAATTTCAATCCGTCTATTACTTCTTCCGTCTGATTGATTTATTTACCTATTACGTTATTTGTGAGAAATATTATATCATAGGTAATAAATAAATAAATGATTGAGACATAAGTGGTATAATGGAGTATCAAATTTCAAAATAACGTAAAGATATACGAGCTGGTGCTTGGTATGAGGCCTCCGAAAAATATTTGACACCGGGCCTCTAAAAATCATTTGACGATCCTGCGAATAATCAAGTGTAGTGGATTTTAAAAGCAATTTAACCCTAAATGATCTCTTTAATTCTCAACAATTCAACCCTATATTAGTTCAAATTCGAATTTTATGGAATCTGTAAAGATGATAGGTCGGTATTGGAAATGGAAGCTGTATTCATTCATTGATAATTATTTAAATATTCATGGAGAGCACAAATCACAGCAACAAAAAACAAAGTAAATGTAGGGGGAATTAATAGGGTATAGGTGAAATTAGACTCTTCGTTAACCGCGGAAACTAAGAACACACATTAATCTCATTCTACCGTGAACTGCCCATCTAATTTCTCTTACAAATTAATAGAAACAGGTTTGTACCTCAAAAAAGCAGTTACCAATATTGAATCGTAGTCTTTAATAAGGATGAAATTATATGGGTCAGTCAAGTCATTCATACATGTTTTCTCTTAAACCAAATATTAACGATGATAATATTCCTACAAATGATCATACAATTCCACATATAGTATAATTATAAAATCATCATTCAAGTATAAAACGTGTCACCCAATTATTTCATCTACTGCACGTTGATGTAATCATTTTATCTTTTTGAATGTATGAATTGTGTCAAACGCAAATTGTACTCATTTCGACGTCATATGTCATTATATTTACGATGTCTTTACATTTATCATAAACTCTCCGATATTATCCTTTATCTACATATTCACGTGGGTTCTTTGACTTCGATTTTCAACACACTGTAATAGTCATATGCGTCAATATTCATTTCTTTTACTTTATTTTCAATCAAATTATAAAAATGTAAAAGGATTTATATTAGGAAAAAAAGGTTGAGGATGAATGATAATGGGTGTGGCCAGTGGGCCGTATGACTAATATGATGAGTCTAGGGCATTGAAAAAATACCCCTCCGGTTTTAATGTCTGCCCCTTTCAATATAACTTCAACTCTGTACTATGTTTCAGTATCTACCAAAATACGGAGTAATCTTTTATCTCTCAATTATATATTTCTCATTACCTTATGGTATCATTTATTAATTAACAAAGTTAGACAAATTAAATGAGAAGTATTACATGGACTCTTCTTTATTTCAGGTTTGTGCTGTGTTGTCTCTAACATATTTAATACTACAGACCCCGAGTTACAAACATATTCAACAAAGTGTTATGATTGCTATAAAATATTATCTTCTTCGCACAGTTGCATTATTATACGAAAAACATATTATAATGCAATATCTACCAAACACCGTGCAATCGCATGGGATCTACACTAGTTATTCAATAAGGATTTAGGCGTGAAGTTGATTTTTCCTTAGTGTGGAGTATTTTTCTTTTTATTGCTTCGCTGCGCTCCTGAGTATATATTGAACTATGAATGATTTCAACATCTTCAATCCTCTTACTACTAAGAGGATAGGAGATGATGAGGTGTCACATTCTCATTAAAAAATTTCCCTCCAAACACTATCACTCAAATAAGGAAACAAATAAAACATTAAACTCAAATAATTATAATATCTAAATTCAAGACAAAATAAATATTGATGTAAAATTAGAAAAAAAAAATTCTTCAATAAGACAATAAATAATATTATTATGTGTTCGGGCCAAAAATTTGCACCTTCGGAATGCAACGTGGCATGATACGAATGGACGGTCAAAAGGTCAAAAGTCAAAGGTCAACGATGAAAGAGTCAAAATTCACTAGCGGAAAGTCAAAGTCGGGGATTAAAAGACGGAGGTCAAAATAATCGAAAGTCGTCAAGTCAAGCCAACCCGGAATAATAAACTAGTAGGCCAAACAGAACATGGATTAAATATGGGTCACCCAATCCAGCAGGCCCAACAACAGTTGTCACCCCTACAAATCAGGAAACCCTCCTAAATATTAGGGGGGAGAAGGAGAAGAATAAGGTTTTGACTGTAACAGCCATAACAGTCACGAAGCAATAATTGCTCCACATTAAAAGGGGTCATAAAGACACCAGAGGGGGAGGGGCCATATATAAAGGAAGGAGATGAAGAAGGAAACATGATTCAAGCACGCTGACTCCAACACACAAAACACCAAAACTCTAGCCATCATCTATAGATAAACATTCCTATTTGTATTCTCTTCTTCATTCTTTTTCCATTCTTAGTGAACTTTTGGTGGGATTCCGACTCCCCCCGCGGTTTTTCCCACATCGGATTTCCGCGTCACCAAAACTTTGTGTGTCGTTCCTTTTTCTTTCATTGTCCTTTGTTTACTAGATTCGTCGACCCGTAGCTATAGGACGATCACTTTAACCCACAAACCGAAATCGAAGACCCGGTAAATTTTTACCAAAACAATTTGGCGTCCACCGTGGGGCAAAGTGATCATTTCCTATAAGCCAAATCCCACAGTGAAGCAATTCCGTATCGCCATGTCCGGGTCCGATCGAAGTCCCTCCAGCAGTCAAGGAGCATTAGCTCAGCTCATTGGAGGAGGGTCGTCCCCAAGATCAGCAGAGCCGGTTTTCACAACCCTCACCCTAGGAATTCCCACCAGCCAAGCGGTGAAACCCACGTTATCGGTGTCCAGGCCTCCACCGACGCCTAAAACCTCTGGGGTCACCAGCTCCTCCAAGGCCAGGAAGGAAAGCGTACCAACCAGAACTTTGACTCCAGGAGGATTCGTAGGAGAAGCTTCTAGTGGAGCTGGGTCACCAGACCTGATGCGGAGTATGCTCCAGGGAATCAATGTTCTGCGCCAGGCAGTGGGACGACAAGACATGGACTAGACTCCAGTTGCATCGCTCCAGATGTCACCAGAGATACCGCCCCTGATGCCTAGAGGAGAGCCCAGTACCCGCAGGGAGTCAATGACCAGCAGGAAGACCACCAGAGAAGTCCCCTCAGAGGTGGTCACCAGGCTGGAGCTAGGATTGGCTCCACCAGGCCCAGTCATTGAACCCCAGGGATTGGGTTACCTAACCTACGGCCCCACACCCGGCAGATCTCCTACCACAGGTAACCTTCTCTCCAACATCGAAAGTCGAGAAACTAACTCACTATCTTTTGCAGGCACCCCTGTCCACCAGGCGCCAGGATGGCAATTTGTAACTCCACCAGGGATGACCACCTTATCCAACAACCAGTCCTCTAGAGGAGTGTGGACAGCGCCTACCCCCAACCAGCAGGTACCAGAGTGGCAACCCAGATCCGTGACAGCAGCAGCACCTTTACCTCCTCCTCCTAGTAGTCAACACCCTGGAGGACCTTATGCAGGAAGTACTCCTTTCAACTTTTCTCCTCCTGTCTCTAACCCTCTTGCAGGAACAACCAGCACAGCAGATCAGCAACGCCAAGAACTAAAGGAACTAAGAGACTTGATCAACAAGATTCTTGGAATGCCACGCCCCCTGGAGAGAGCAGCTAGGAACAGCTACGCCGATTCACCCTTCATCGATGATCTCGCCTGTGTTGCTGTACCTAAGGGCTTTACGCCACCAGCCATAACGCTTTATGATGGCACTGCAGACCCCCTAGATCACATCAACCAATACAAACAGAAGATGATGGTGGTGACCGCTACGGGGCCCCTGAAGGAAGCCTGCATGTGCAAGGGATTTGGCTCCACTCTGTCAGGAGCAGCCCTCCATTGGTTCATCGGTCTGCCTAACCGAAGCATCACCTCCTTCGCTGACCTGATCAATGCCTTCAACCAGCAGTTTTCCAGCAGCAGAAAACCAGAGAAGCAGACCAGTGATTTGTATCGGGTAGTGCAGAAGTTCGAAGAATCTACACGTGACTTCCTCAACGGATTCAACAAGGAGAAAGTAACCATACCCAGATGTGATGTGCCCACCGCCATAGAAGCCTTCCGCCAAGGGCTCCACCAGGATTCAGACCTCTATAAAGACCTCACAAAGTATCCATGTGCCACATTCGAGGATGTGCAGACCAAGGCGATGGCAGCCATCACGCTAGAAGAAGATTCAGGCCCCAGAAGGGCTGCATATGGTTATGATCATGTCACCAGAAAGGCGCCAGCAGAAAAGAGGGGTGAAAGATCAAAGCCATATGACAGGAACGTGAGCAAGGTTTCTGAGGAGAAAGACTGGAAGGACAATCCAGGATTGCCACCCGGAATAAGTGAGTATGGGTTCTCTACCAACCTTGATGGGGTGCTCAAGGCTCTGAGGGAGTTAGGGCGCAGAGTCTGGTGGCCCAGAAGACAGGAGTACACCAATGACCGAAGGGATGCCAGCAGGAGGTGCGAATTCCATGACGACATCGGACACCATACCGATGAGTGTGTCCAACTCAGGAGAGAGGTTAAGTTCCAGTATGATCAGGGAAATCTGGATCACCTCACGTCCAGAAACTCTAGCAGAATAAATGCAGCAGATCAGGTATTGCCTTCTCCACCTCCAATATGTACCAGAATTGTCAATGTGATAACAGGAGGATCGGAATTATGCGGGCTGACCTACTCAGCAGCCAAGAGACATGCTTCTCAGACCAGAGGGGACAGACCAGAGCACCCCTGCAGAATCAGTTGCAAGGATCTTCCAGCCGTCACCTTTGACGAAACTGATGCAGAAGCTACTCCAGAGAGGCACCATGACGCATTAATAATTACTCTCTCCATAGGGAATTGTACCGTGAAGAAGATTCTGGTGGACACTGGGAGTTCAGTCAACCTCATCATGTTGGAAACTCTCCAGAACATGGGGTTTAGCGAGAAGGATCTAATGAGGAAGGCGGTTCCCTTGGTAGGTTTTAGTGGTGAGACCAAGCATTCTCTGGGAGAGATCATCATTCCTACCTATGCCGGAGGAGTGAACAAGCAAGTACGGTACCTAGTCATTGATGGACCCTCCACCTACAACGTGATTCTAGGAAGGCCTTGGATCCATGAGATGAAGGCAATCACCTCCACCTACCACCAGTGTCTGAAGTTCCCTACACCCTGGGGAGTGCAGAAGATCAACGGAGACCAAGGAGAGGCCAAGGATTGCTACAGGGTAGCCCTTAAGAAGACGGCGAGCCCCCCAGCATAGCAATTACAGAGCCTTCATCTACCTCTGCAGGAGTACGTAGAGCCACCTCAGGCGGAGTTGGATGAAGTCAACTTGGACAAGCAACATCCAGAGCGAAAAGTGTTAATCGGATCAGAATGCACAGGTAATATCCGCCAAAACCTCATTGAATTATTAAAAACTAACATGGATTGTTTTGCTTGGTCGCATGATGATATGGTAGGTATAGATCCGAGCGTTATCACTCACAGGCTAAGCGTGGACCCAAGCTACAAACCAGTCCAGCGGAAGAGAAGGAAGTTTGCTCCAGAGAGAAATCAAGTCATAAATCAGGAGGTGGGCAGTCTGCTGGCTGCTGGAAAAATCAGGGAGGTGAAGTACCCAGAGTGGTTGTCTAATGTGGTGGTGGTCCCAAAGAAGAATGGCAAGTGGAGGGTGTGCGTCGATTTCACCGACTTGAACAAAGCATGCCCAAAAGATCCATTTCCCCTACCACATATAGATGCCATGGTAGATGCTACAGCAGGCCACGAGATGCTAACCTTTCTTGATGCATGGAGTGGGTACAACCAGATCAAGATGCATCCAGCAGACCAGGAGAAGACAGCCTTCAGGTCTGAGAGAGGTATATATTGTTACAATGTAATGCCTTTTGGTCTGAAGAATGCAGGTTCCACCTACAAGAGACTAGTCAATAAGATGTTCAAGAGACAGATTGGGGACACAATGGAGGTATATATTGACGACATGATCGTCAAGTCAAAACAAGCTTCGCAACATACAACACACTTGGAGGATACCTTCAACACCTTGAGGGAATACAAGATGATGTTAAATCCTTCAAAGTGCACATTTGGAGTGTCATGTGGGAAGTTTCTGGGGTACACGGTAACCCAGAGGAGAATTGAAGCTAGCACGGAGCAGATTAAGGCCATCCTCCAGATGGAATCTCCACAGAAGCCAAAGGACGTGCAAAGGCTGACTGGAAGAATTGCTGCTCTGAACAGATTTATCTCCAGGTCCTCAGATAGGTGTAGACTGTTTTATGATATACTGAAGAAGGCCCAAAGATTTGAATGGACAGCAGAGCACGAAAAGGCGTTCAGTGACCTGAAGAATTACCTCAGCACTCCACCTCTGCTGTCAAAACCAGAACCTGGAGAACCACTCTTCCTGTATTTTTCAGTAACCGAGGTAGCAGTCAGCGCGGTATTAGTACGTGAGCACGAAGGAGCACAATGCCCAGTATATTATGTTAGTAAGTCTCTGCTTCCTGCAGAGACCAGGTACACATCCCTTGAGAAACTCGTACTTGCACTTGTTACAGCATCTTATAAACTTCGACCTTATTTTGAATCGCATGTTATTTTCGTAATAACAAATTATCCACTAAAAACTATTATGAGAAAACCTGAGTTATCAGGAAGAATGGCCAAGTGGTCTATACACTTGAGCGGCTTCGACCTGAAATTTGTCCCCAGAACAGCGATAAAGTCCCAGGCGTTAGCAGACTTCGTATCCGACTTCAGCCCAGCACTGCAGACCCAGGCAGAGAAAGACATTCTCCTCCTTGAGGAGGATAAAGGCGAACAGGTGTGGAAGCTAAATGTAGATGGCGCCTCCAACATGCGAGGATCTGGAGCAAGATTAGTTCTGAAGTCTCCTCAGGGGGATCTCATAGTCCAAGCAGTACAGTGCGAGTTCCGAACAACAAACACCGAGGCAGAATATGAAGCTCTAATCTTGGGTCTCCAGCTGGCTCTAGACCTCAAAATCAAGCGCCTAGAGGCATACAGCGATTCCCAGCTAATAGTCAACCACATGAATGGTTCGTATGCAGCTAAGGACTCCAAGATGGTGTCTTACCTTGAAGTGGCAAAGGAGCTCTCCCTTAGGTTCGTAGCCTTCTCAGTCAACCAAGTCCCTAGGGACCAGAACGTGGAAGCAGACGCCCTAGCCACCCTGGGGGCAACCTTCAAACCAGGCGTAGTTTCCACCATACCTATTGTCCATGTACTGGAGCCAGCGGTTTGGATAGGCACACAGGAACACCAGATGCTGAGGCAGGAGGACAATTCACCAGACCAGGGATTGCAGTGGCTGCAGGAGGCAAGAGTATGCAGCACCTCAGCAGAACAAGAAAGAATCCCAGACTGGAGAAAACCCTACCAAGAATGGCTGCAAAACGATATCCTGCCAGCAGACAAGAAGGAAGCCCAGAGTTTTAGGATGAAAGCGTCCAGGTACACCCTCATTGATGGTGTCATGTTCAAAAGATCAGCCGCTGGACCATACTTGAGGTGCCTAAGTCAGTAGGAGGCAGGGGTGGTTATGCATGACCTTCACAGTGGTGAGTGTGGAAATCATGCAGGGGGCAAGAGTCTATCCAACAAAGCACTCCGCCAAGGTTACTATTGGCCGACAATACGCAAGGACGCGAGGGAATATGTTAAGAAGTGTGACGCCTGCCAGAGACATGCACCAATCAATCACCAGCCAGCAGAGCCGTTGCACCCAATAATTTCGCCATGGCCCTTCATGAAGTGGGGGATGGATATTGTTAGCAAGTTACCAAGAGCTCCAGGAAACAAAGTCTTTATGTTGGCCATGACAGACTACTTCTCCAAGAGGATAGAAGCAGAAGCATTCCCTCAGGTGACTGAGAAGCAAGTTATATCCTTCATAAAACGTAACATTATGTGCAGGTTTGACATTCCTTCAGAGATCATCTGCGACAACGGATCCCAGTTTATTGGCAACAAGATGGAGGCCTACTGCGCCAGGTGGAACATCACACTATGCAAGTCTACCCCCAGAAACCTTCAGTCTAATGGTCAGGCGGAGTCTAGCAACAAAATTGTGATAGACAACCTGAAGAGAAGGCTGGAGGAGGCAGAGGGCAGATGGGCAGATGGGCAGAGGAACTCCCCTTGGTGCTGTGGTTTGACAGAACTACACCCAAGGTGGCTACAGGACAAACACCTTTCAGTTTGGTCTTTGGTGCTGAGGCAGTCATCCCTTCAGAAGTGAGAGTGCCTACCCACAGATACGGCTGCATAACAAAAGACAGGAACAAGGTGGAGATGGCAAGCAGCTTGGATACTATAGATGAGCTCAGGACTGATGCTCAAGTAAGGATGGCCTCCTAAAGACATACAGTTGCCAGAAGTTACAACAAGAATGTCAAAGTCAGAGTCCTGCAGGAGGGAGACCTAGTTCTCAGAAAAGTGTTCCAGAACACCAGAAACCAGCGAGCAGGAAAATTCGCCTACAATTGGGAAGGGCCCTACCAAATAGAGAAAGTAGTTGGGAACGGAGCCTACTGACTTATGACCATGGAGGGGAAAATCATCCAAAAGTCATGGAACATCGTACACCTAAAGAAATACTTCTTCTAAACGGGCCATAGCCGCCAGCAATCTTGGCCACCGCAGCCAGCAATCTGGGCCACCGCCGCCAGAAACGTGGCATCTATTCTGCCAGGTGCACCTCCACCAGAACCCAGGTTTAATCTTTTCAAATCTTGCAAACATATAATTAAATTTTCCTGTCATTCTTCTGCCTGCCTTACTTTCTTTTCGCAAAATTTAAAATTTCTCTTTGCAAAATTTAAAATTTTCTCTTTTGACTTCCTTTTTACATGTGTCGTCAGAATTCAAATTTCTTTTGCATTAAAGTTTGATTTTCTTATTGCATACATTTTTGAAATTTGATTTTTTTTCTCTTCATACGCAATCGAAATTCGATTTTCCTCCGCATATGTCTTCAGATACTCCGTCCATCTTTGCCAAATTTTTGTCAGTTTTCCCAAACTAAGAGCTGGTGACTAATCTGGTGGAGTGTACAATTTCTACAGAGGGCGTGCATCTGTGACTAAGTGCCTACAACCGGGACATTACAGTCTCCTACGCCACTTAGCACCCACGCAAAGCGTGGCACCTCCGACTGAGTGGGGGAACTAAACCGCAGGCCACCACTATATCAAAGGTCGACCATACAAACATAAGGCATGCATACAACAGAAGGTAGTTAGGCAAAACTACAACAAACGATTACAATCAAACGCAAACAATCACGATCAAAAGCAAACGATTACGATCTTCTGTTAAGGCACGAAGTGCCACAAAATACTAACACACTTTGTTCCCCTGAACAAAGGCAAGGTCACCACATAAATTTTTTGCAAACACTAACAGAAGTTCATACCACGCAGGGTTCACAAGCCGAAGGCAAAGTTCAACAAAAGAGGAGTAGCATCACTCCAGCAGAACTTGGTCCACAGCCTGGACATTCTCCTCTGGTGAAGGCGGAACTGTAGCGGATCCTCCTGCAGAAACCTGGGTCTCTAATGAACAGCAACAGAACCTCTCCAGGATCATCAACGACACCCTTCTGGTCCACACTCTCTTGCCCATCAGCCTCCTGGACAGCAATGGGGAAATCAACGGACTCCTTCATATCCTCCGCCTCCACATCAGAAAGAGCATCCAGGTCAGGCGCCACAGGAAATTCCTCATCCAGTCACTTCTTCTCTACAACCAGATTCCTCCGCCAACAATCTGCGAACCAAGTCCAACTCCTTCAGAGAACCTTCTTCTAGCACAGACCTGGGACCAGAAAGTAGCATATGGTCCAGGAAAGTCATATCCTCTACAGACTTACCAAAGCCTTCAGGAAATTTGAGCACCACTCCAGCAGAAACATCATCAACGGATCTGGGGGCAGAATAAGAGGTAGACTTAGGAAGATCTGCCACCAGAGGTCCACTTTCTGCAGAAGTAATTTCTGAGAGAGGGGACAGATTACGCCTTCTCCTAGAACCAGCAAGGCCAGCTGAAGCAGAGCCAACTGCCTACAACTGAAGCAAACGGAAATTCTCGCCTAAGATGAGCTTAGTCGGAAATTTGGGGGCATCTGTTCGGGCCAAAAATTTGCACCTTCGGAATGCAACGTGGCATGATACGAATGGACGGTCAAAAGGTCAAAAGTCAAAGGTCAACGATGAAAGAGTCAAAATTCACTAGCGGAAAGTCAAAGTCGGGGATTAAAAGACGGAGGTCAAAATAATCGAAAGTCGTCAAGTCAAGCCAACCCGGAATAATAAACAAGTAGTAGGCCAAACAGAACATGGATTAAATATGGGCCACCCAATCCAGCAGGCCCAACAGACAAGTGAAGAAACTCAGCCCATGTGAAGAGAGGGAGGCAACAACAGTTGCCACCCCTACAAATCAGGAAACCCTCCTAAATATTAGGGGGAAGAAGGAGAAGAATAAGGTTTTGACTGTAACAGCCATAACAGTCACGAAGCAATAATTGCTCCACATTAAAAGGGGTCATAAAGACACCAGAGGGGGAGGGGCCATATATAAAGGAAGGAGATGAAGAAGGAAGCATGATTCAAGCACGCTGACTCCAACACACAAAACACCAAAACTATAGCCATCATCTATAGATAAACATTCCTATTTGTATTCTCTTCTTCATTCTTTTTCCATTCTTAGTGAACTTTTGGTGGGATTCCGACTCCCCCCGCGGTTTTTCCCATATCGGGTTTCCGCGTCACCAAAATTTTGTGTGTCGTCCCTTTTTCTTTCATTGTCCTTTGTTTACTAGATTCGTTCGATTCGTCGACCCGTAGCTATAGGAAGATCACTTTAACCCACAAACCGAAATCGAAGACCCGGTAAATTTTTACCAAAACATTATGCATGGGCTATTAAAAAATAGACATTTATGAGACATTTTTTTAAACTAAATATAAATGTTACAAACTATCGAGATCATATATTGACGTAAACAATTACTATAAAATATTTGATGATAAAAAAATATACAGAGTATAAAATACTTTCAATTTTTCATTTTAATATATATTTTTTAATCTGATAATATTTGTAGTATTATGTTATCTTCTAATTTCTTGAAAAAAAGTTCTAACTAATCTGAATATATATATATATATATAAAACATTTTTATTCGAGACGCTTTGTTTCATGATAAGAAACTAAACTTTTAATTAATTAATAAGTTAAAATTTATAAAATATTATCATTAGCTTTGTAACAAAAAAATATAATCCCTCCGAGTTCCTATTATTGTCCCATTTGATTTTAGGATGAAAAGTAAGAAAGGAGAAACGAGTGGCTCAAAAAAGAAGAAGAAAAAGAAAGAAATGAGAGAGTAATTGTGAACCACATATTGATTACCTAAAAAGAAAGTGGGACAAATATCAAACTTAGCTCAAAAAGGAAAATAGGACAAAAATAGGAACTCGGGAGAATATTTATTTAAGTATACATTAGATGAGATTACTCGATTATCTTGATTATCTTTGGAACTTTAAATTATTTTCTCAAATCAAAAGGTAAAACTTAAAAATGTAAAAAAATTAATATGTTGTCAATTAGACACGGAATACTAAATAAGTGATGCAGTAACTAAATATGAAATCCTAAATGTATCGCACATTAATGCGCGGGATCTACACTAGTTCATCATTACTATGCAAGTTTATGTGTCAGGCTAATATGTTACTTCATATCCTCCATGCAAATTTTTGCCTGCCTCATCGTTGCATCATTGTTGCAAGTTGTTTTTGATTTATTTCAAGCATAATTTTGTATACTTATAATTCACGTATGATATGATTACGTCAGTGCATCTGCATGTTTCTGTCTATCATAATCTATATTGTCTTAAACGTGAGTTATGATGTTCAGATGTAGTATTATATAATCTTTATACGATTGATACAGTTATATAAGGATTAAAGCCTTGTGATTCGGATATTAAGTTTCAGATTCTCATAATTGTCTATTCAGTTTATAAGGTATTTTTTAAATCGATTGCAATGATTTATGATTTTGTTTGTCATTCAGTCTGCATAATGGTCTCGTATGTTCGATTATTATCACATATTATGTTGTTTTAATGTATGAATCGGGACCTATTTGGAATTTCAGTTGTGATTATTGTCGCATATATATAATTGGCAAGTTGACTTGTATGATAAAAGAACTAATTTGGGTTATAATTTCTCTTATCATTTGAGGTTTCAGTCACTTGTTAATTATAGTTTGATTAAAAGAACTTGATTTCATTTTCAATAATATTGGCTATTTGGTTTTTTATAAGACGTATAATATTTTGGATTGATTGATCGAAACAATACGTTGCCAAAGTAACCTCTATTGCGTAGATTAAATAGTTTAAATAATTAGACAATTGTGTGTGATTGAATTTCATGCGGGTAATGGTCGGCCCAAAGGAAGGCCATTATTTGGCCGAAATTCAATCATACTTATGGTGATAAATATGTAACGGTTATTCGGTTCTCGTGTAGATGTTAATTAGTCGGCCCAAAGGAAGACTTGACATTTGACATGATCTTACTATTAATATTTGATTACTACACCAAGAGTACCACTTACAAGTCTAATTATCGTCCAAAGATGATCTTACTATTAATATTTGACATTTGACATATTGCTAGGTATCTTGTTATGATGGGAATGCTAATATTCGAATATGAAATAGAAGTTAAGGGAGTGTTCTTAAGTTTATGACACTCATAAGGCCATTATAAGAATATGAAGAGTAAATTCAAACATTCAGGTTTTAAGTCTGGTAGTATGTGTAATCATGCGGATAATGGTCTGCCCAAAGGAAGGTCATTATTTGGCCGAATACATATACAATTTCGGGTGATAAATGTGTGACGATTATTCGGTATTTTCATGTTGATGGTCGGATTTGCCGCGGGTCCTACCGATCAATATATAACCAACTAATCCTAACGGTAGCTAGGGTAAGTCGGGTCGTGTCCACGGAGACGGTAATGTAATGTCTAGACTATGGTCTACTCACAAACAAGGATAAGTCACAACAAACACAAAGAAATGATAATTGACAAATTATGATGGGAGAAGAGGTATGAACAAGACTAACAATGAATAAGCTATAGCAAAAACTAATGAACAACTAAGGATTAACTAAGCAAATAAACAAGAGAAGATGATCGACTAAAGAGATAGAGAATTCAAATATGGAAAAGAGTAGGGTTAGGTCGGGTTCATAAGCATAGTAGGATGATTGGGTAATCAAGGGTGTAGGTGCCACTTAGTCACTAAGGTCGGTTTGCGCTCTCGCGCCAAAGCCAAAGTCCGCACTCTCGTGTCTAAGACTAGACCCGAACATTCATGCAAGATGCTACTCAAAACACAAACATTCAACCAAAAATTGAATACACAATGAGAAGGAGAGAACAAGCATGAGAAGCATTGGCCACTACTACCCATACAAGCAATACAACAAACACATAGTGTGCCCAATAAGTGACTAGCAACAAATGAATCACCTTTACCCACAATCAAGCCCTAATCACCCATAATCCACACTTAATCCCCCTACTAACCCCACAAGGAATCTACTCACTCATTATCAAGATAAAACTAACATGAACAAGAGAAAACAACTAATAATCAAAACATCCATAATGAACAAGCAATAACAATAAACAAGATATAAAGATTAAAACTTGATGATTAAACAAAGAATCAAAGTAAAAGGGAGAAGAGGATTATACCAACTACAAGAGGATGAAAAAGATGAGGACTTGAATTAATAAGAAACCCAAATAAAACTCCAAGTTTGTCAAGCTTGGAATAATCTTCAAGAATCTCCTCAATTACAAGGCTAATTACTGGATTAAACTAAGATTAATTAGAGATTAACTAGAGATGAAGAGATGCTAATTAGGGTTTTGAATGCTTAAGAGAGGTCTAAAATAATCTAGGGTAAAGTATTATGCTTAAACAAAACAAGAGATGAGTATTTATAGGGTTACAAGAATGAAGGAGGAAGATAAAAGTCACGCGACTACAGCTGGGCCATCCCGTCCGTGACGAGATGGTCCCGTCCAGGACAGTCTGATTCCGACCGGGACGGGTCCAAAACAGAACCATCGCAATTTGTGCACCTCATCCCGGACGGGATGAGGTCCTTCCCGTCGGAGATGGGTCTTGTAGGCCTCCAATATGATCTTTAAGGTCCTTCCTTGCCTCTCATGGGCTTCTCATCGACTCTTGGGTCTCGGGATCGAGTCTAAGGGGCTCGGGATTGGGTCCCAAGGTCTCGGGATCGAATCCAAGGCATCGAGTGATCGTTCCTTCACTTCATTGGCTCCAAAAAGTGTATGAAACGAGTCAGAATCGTTCCAATTCTTCATGAATGGTCTCGGGAACCTGAAACGAACTAGAGGAAGCATAAGTAGCCCATGAACCGCTCCCAAGGAGCGATTCTGCAAGGAAAATGGGACCAAAACACAACAAACTAGGCACTACAAACTACACTTATCAACTCCCCCACACTTAACCCTTACTCGCCCTCGAGTAAGCACAAACTAACTACTAAACTAGCCGAGCGGGTATTAGCGCACCCTACGCCCTTTCAACTCACGCGAGAACACCTAGAGGATAAGTGCTTTCCGCAAGGCAAGTGAGGTCTTGCAACAAAACCATGGATGCAACCGGACACAAAAACACAAAAACAAACAAACACACAAAAGGTTGCACCCAAAAAGAAACAAATACCGCTTCCCTCTAAAAAGCGGTGAAAGAAGCACCGGTTTAGGACTCAAGGCAAGTGACAACGTTCCCAAGCTAGCAATACAAACCAAAATGGACAAAACCCTAATAGTATGACGACAAAGCAACAAAAACGTTGGTAACTTACCTAGGTTCCTCCTAACCTTCTAAGAACGTACTACGGGACGATCGGCGGGATGGAAAAGGGATGAACCACGGTGTTAGTTGACACTGTAGGTAAGTGAGACCCCGCCCCTTTTAGCAATGAGCCAAGAGGGTCGTCCCATGCCCAAAACTGCCCAACTAGTCCAAGTAAAAAGGTGGATATGATTGCAAAATATGGGAAGACCGACCACTACCGCTATCATCCTTCCTAGGGACTCGGTCCTTTGGTAGGATCTTCACGGTAATGATCGGAAAAAGGCTTATTTTTTTAGATGTGGGGATTATTTTTGTGAGATGGTTTTCTTTTGGCATTTTTCTTTCTTTTGCATTTTTGCTTTGTATGTTGCTATGCCATTTCTTTTTCATCTTTTTTGTTTTCTTTTTGGCTTTTTGTGCCTTTTCTTTTTCTTCAATCTTTTTTTTCTTTCATTTTCTTTCTTTTTCTTCTCTTTGCCCTTTTGGTTGTAGGCATTTCTTTTTGCAACTAAGAAAGAGAGATTTCAACATATTGCAAATTTATTTTGTGGATATGTGTAGTAGGTTGGGGAATGGGTAAGTCGGGAGCGCGCTTTCCCTTCAAACCCACAAAAAGGGGAGAAACTTGGACTAATCAAATAATTCCGAACACGGTCACCTAGGGGACGGGACTCGGCAACCAAGGCCTTTTCACACCATGGGTGGTCATAATGGTCAAAATGCAAATCCCGTAGTAAATCCCTAGTAAGCTAGGTGGACTAAAGGTAAGAAACGAACGAAATCATTGATTTAGGGTCATTCTACTAGACTAAAGTCCAAGACTCGATTCATACTACTAGAAAGGGAAAGTAAACACTTGCACACTAGCCTCTAAACCGGGTTTTCGAAAACCGTTTACACACTAGACACAAGTACACATCACAAAACAAAGACACGACAAAAACGAAAGAAAAAGAGGCCAAAGGCAACAAAACAAAACAAACACACAAAGAGAACAAACACCACCCCGAATTTCTAAATAAGCGACCAATCACCCATTAATATGCACAAAACTCCACCCGAGCACACATCATCACAAATCTCCTCCAAACTCCACAAGAGGCAAAGAGGGAAAAGGGATGAAAGATGTTACCGGATGTCTTGAAAGCTCTCCAAAGCTATTGGTGATTAAGCAACCTATAAGGAAAAAGGGAGGCAAAACACGCACAACACAACAAATATACGACATAACGACACAAAAAGGAAAACACACAAAAATAAAATCTTTTTGATTTTTGTGAAAAAATTTCAAATTTTTAGGGTTTTTAAAGATTTTTCGGAAAAACTACGAAAACAAAACTAACTATGATAGAATATCGCTCCCCCACACTTAAACCGCGCAATGTCCTCATGCTCGACCGTAGTGTATGGAGACGAAAAAAAAGGAAAAGAAAAGAAATTACGAAAATAAAGCTAAAAATCAAAAAGAAAAGTGGAGAAAATGGTAGACTGTGTCCGGCCGGGGCGTAGTCAAGTCACCGTGGGCCGAGACAAGAAAAGTTATGGTAAGGGGGAAGAAATAAAAAGAAAGAAATAAAAGGAAATGGGAGGGGAGGACTAGGTGTAATCAAGTCACCTAGCCCGGATTCCGCCCAAATCCAACTAAATCCTACAAAAAGGAGGAAAATCTTGTAAAATTTGGATTTTGAAATGACTCTCGATGTAGTCACGTCATCGAGAGTCGGGAGCAACAATTACCAAGGCCCCGAGGGCCACCTTGACACAAAAGTGTATAGGGGGAGGGGAAGAAACAAAGGAAAACATGCTATAAAAGACGGAAAAGAAAGGATAGTTGTCGTACCATGCGGTTAGCAACTCACTCGCTCCATCGTCTCATAAGTCAATATTGGCACGTAGCTAGTCGTCGTCATTGCTATTCCCCTCCAATCACGATATGGTTCCATGGTTGGAGCACAAAGGTATAAGGAGATGGGTTTTGATGTGAAAGTCGGCGTAAAGTGAAGAGAAAGTGAGGTAAATATATGTATATGAAGTGTAGGGGTCATATGAAGGGTAAGGATAGGTAGGGAGGTTGGGAGGGGGTATAAAGTGGTAGAGTGGGCTCAAATGACAAAGAAAAGGCCAAAGGAGGAGCAAGGCATCATCCCGGTCGGGATGGTTCATCCTTCCCGGTCGGGATGCACTCTTCTCGGCCGGGAGGAGTCTTCTAACCCTCTATAACTCCAAAAGCTCGTTCCAAGTTTCAAAAACCGACTCCCCTTCACATGATCCAAGCTCTATCAATAAACCCTTCTCTCTAGGATTCATCTTCACTTCACACCTATCAAATGGGCTCAAAACATTCATCAAAATCCCTCCCTCACATCACTCATCAAAATACCAAATCACAAGAATATCACAAAACCTAAAAATATTACAAGGAAGAGATATATACAATAAGACAGTTCTTTTGGGACTCCGTCAAACCAAAGGTGGTGCATTCTTCAATTCTTTTTCATCAACACTAGGCCAATTCCATCTCCATCAAGGGCACGAAGAAATAAGTCGAAGGCTCTTGCAAAGTCTTCAATCAAGCTTGTGGTGTAACCATCCACACTACGAGGCTCTTCACAACCTTGTCTCGACGTTCCCGGGGCATCCCGATCTACTAAGTTCAATGGCTTGAACTTGTACTTTTGATCCTTTGGTATATACTCGAACGTCCATCTATCCTCATGTGGCCCCAAGGGAGGCTCATCTTCCTTCTTGTCTTGGCACTTGTCTTCAAATTCATGATATGGGCACTCATCCGCCCCAATCTCGGAATCATCGTTCTCAATTCCATAGAAGTCGTTCTTCAAGCTTTTACTCGTCCCATCCCCTAGACCGATGTCCTCCATGGCGGTGATCATTTTACAAGACTCATCATTAGTAGGCAAAGTGTTGCCTTGGAGGTGAAACACGAGCTTCTCGTCGCCTAGCTCAATTGTGATCTTACCGTTCTTTACATCAATCATAGCACCGGCGGTGTGTAGAAATGGGCGCCCAAGGATAATGGGAGTGATAGCATCTTCCGGCATGTCAAGTACAAGAAAGTCGACCGGAATGAAGAACTTCCCGATTCTAATTGGCACATCTTCCAACATCCCCAAAGGTCGGTTGAGGGAACTATTGGCCATTTGGAGTGTAATGGAAGTACTCTTGAGCTCCTTCATCCCAAGTCGCTCACAAATGGAATAGGGAATGATGCTTACACTCGCACCCAAATCACATAGTGCTCTCTCGATTTTGAAGTTGCCTATGGTGCAAGGGATCGAGAAACTACCCGGATCCTTCAACTTGGGAAGCGTAGAACCTTGAATAAGCTCGCTCACAACTCTTGTGAACGCTATAGTCTCTTCTTTGTCGATGGATCTCTTCCTAGCCAATATTTCTTTCATGAATCTTCCATATGCCGGGATTTGGGTAAGTAGCTCGGTAAATGGGACACTCACATCCTATTTCTTCACAATATTAAGGAACTTGTCATATTGGACATCCACCTTGGTCTTCATTTGCCTTGTTGGGAAAGGCAACTTAATATGAATCTTGTTTTGCTCAATAGGGGTGGACTTCTCAAACGACACTTTCCTTTTACCCTTGTCTTTTCCTTGAAGTGGGGGAAGCTTGTCCTCTTGGGGTTTCTCAATCTCCCATAAGACTTGCTCCTCAATTGGATTTCCCAAGCTTAGATCTTCTTGAATTGGAGACACAACTTCTTTCATTGGTACATGCTCATTAGGGGGTGGGGGAGGGTCATAAGATGAACCACTCCTCGTGGTAATAGCATTCACATGCTCGAATTTCGCCATTTCACCTTGAGGAGGTAATTGCCCCTTTTGCCTTGAAGAGCTACCCGAAGCAAGTTGAGCTATTTGGGTCTCGAGCATCTTCATATGAGCATCTCTTGCCAAGTTATCCCTTTGAAGTTGAGTAATGATTTCTTGTTGGGTTCTTTGTGTCTCCAATTGACTCATTTGCATGTCCAACATTGACTTTTGCATGTCGAAATCCCAAGGGGGAGATTGTTGGTTATGAGGAGTGTTTGTGATGGCTAGAGGAAAGCCATAATCATGAGTAGGAGACCGACTCCTTGGCTTGCTTTCTTGTCGATTACCTTGGGTTGCTTGTTGTTGTTGATGGTTCCCTTGGAACCCATGAGAGTTGCCTTGATTAAGGCCTTGATTGTTGTCATGGTTGTAGTTTTGATGTCCTTGGTTTTGTTGGTTTCCTTATAAACCACCTTGATTGAAATTCCCTTGTTGGAATCCTTGATTTTTGTTGAATGTACCTTGGTTATTTTGCTTGAAGTTGTTGAATGGCCTTGGGTTGCCTTGATAACCTTGGTATCCTTGATTGTTGTCCCTTAAGGGAGGTGGAACATAGGGACGGTGTTGTAGAGCTTGTTGTTGAGAAGCTTGATGGGAAGCTTGGTACATATTAGGATAAGGGGCACCTTGTTTGAACGCTTGAAAGGCGTTCACTTGCTCAATACTTCCTCGACAATGTATAGGCTCATGTCGAACTATCCCACAAGTATCGCACATCCCATAATAAGGTGTATGAGGCACAACTCCCAAAGCATTTACTTCATAAATCGAGTGTTGGTTGGAGGAACTAGCGCTTTGAACTTGATTGAGGTGGCTTTGGAGCTTCTTGTCAATGGTCTCCATGTGAGTTTTTAATTGAGCTCCAAGGTCAATGCTTAGTTGTGTGATAGCATCGACCTCGTGCCTACCTCCTCGATTCGCCTTCCTAGGCCTTGAGTATTAGGAATTGTGGACCGCCATCTCTTCAATTCTTGACCAAGTTTGGTCATCATCCACCTCGGTAAACCTCCCATTCGATCCCACATTGAGTATGTCCCTTGAGTCTTCATATAATCCGTTCCAAAATTGTTGAACAAGGAACCATTGTGATAGACCATGGTGAGGGCAAGAGCGGATCAAGGCTTTGAATCTTTCCCAAGCTTCATAGAGGCTTTCTTCATCACGTTGTTGGAATCCCGTGATAGATGCTCTCAATAAATTTTTCTTCTCCGGGGGATAGAATTGTTGGTAAAAAGCCAATGCTAGCTTCTTCCAAGTATCAATACCAAGAGTCGCCTTGTCTAACCCTTTGAACCATTGCTTTGCTTTACCGATCAAAGAGAAAGGAAATAGTACCCACCGGATTTGGTCTTGGGTTATTCCCGGTTGTGAAATAGCATCGCAATAATCCGAAAAGGTTTCCATGTGTTGATGAGGATCTTCGGTCGATAACCCACTAAATTGGCTTCGCTCGACCATTTGGATGAATTGAGTCTTAGCCACAAAATTTCCGGTATATGCCTCCGGTAAAGCGGTTGAACCGGGCAAGACATCCTCCGTAAACGTCGAGTGTGAAGAGAACTTAGGCATTATTGGATATGCGGGAGAGGACGGTGTAGATGGTGTTGATGTAGAAGTAGAGGGGGAACTAGGTTGAGAAGTACCAAAAGGATTTATGAAGATCCCTTCGGTATTGCCTTGAGGTTGCTCGATAAAGTCGGATCCTTGAGCTTGTTCTTCGGTGGTATTGCTAGCCCTTGGTTGAGAGATTCTAACCCGGCCAATCGTCCGTTGGCGAAAGGCTCTAAAGAGTCTTTCCGGCTCTAGATTGAAGAGAAAGAATTCGCCTCCCCCCCTAGGCATACAGTACACAGTAGAGCAAACGTGAGAACACCTAGTGCTTTATGGGCACTAGGTAAAGACAATAAACAAGCACTTCCCAAGACAAAGAGAAAAAGAAGCTAAAGAAACTAAGAAAAACTACACAACATGCACAAGAGATAGAAGAAGAGCACAAGAGGGGTAACTGAGTCTAGCTAATAAGCAAACTAAGTCTAAGCATGCACCGTCCCCGGCAACGGCGCCAAATTGATGGTCGGATTTGCCGCGGGTCCTACCGATCAATATATAACCAACTAATCTTAACGGTAGCTAGGGTAAGTCGGGTCGTGTCCACGGAGACGGTAATGTAATGTCTAGACTATGGTCTACTCACAAACAAGGCTAAGTCACAAACAAACACAAAGAAATGATAATTGACAAATTATGATGAGAGAAGAGGTATGAACAAGACTAACAATGAATAAGCTATAACAAAAACTAATGAACAACTAAGGATTAACTAAGCAAATAAACTAGAGAAGATGATCGACTAAAGAGATAGAGAATTCAAATGTGGAAAAGAGTAGGGTTAGGTCGGGTTCATAAGCATAGTAGGATGATTGGGTAATCAAGGGTGTAGGTGCCACTAAGTCACTAAGGTCGGTTTGCGCTCTCGCGCCAAAGCCAAAGTCCGCACTCTCGTGTCTAAGACTAGACCCGAACATTCATGCAAGATGCTACTCAAAACACAAACATTCAACCAAAAATTGAATACACAATGAGAAGGAGAGAACAAGCATGAGAAGCATTGGCCACTACTACCCATACAAGCAATACAACAAACACATAGTGTGCCCAATAAGTGACTAGCAACAAATGAATCACCTTTACCCACAATCAAGCCCTAATCACCCATAATCCACACTTAATCCCCCTACTAACCCCACAAGGAATCTACTCACTCATTATCAAGATAAAACTAACATGAACAAGAGAAAACAACTAATAATCCAAACATCCATAATGAACAAGCAATAACAATAAACAAGATATAAAGATTAAAACTTGATGATTAAACAAAGAATCAAATTAAAAGGGAGAAGAGGATTATACCAACTACAAGAGGATGAAAAAGATGAGGACTTGAATTAATAAGAAACCCAAATAAAACTCCAAGTTTGTCAAGCTTGGAATAATCTGCAAGAATCTCTTCAATTACAAGACTAATTACTAGATTAAACTAAGATTAATTAGAGATTAACTAGAGATGAAGAGAGGCTAATTAGGGTTTTGAATGCTTAAGAGAAGTCTAAAATAATCTAGGGTAAAGTATTATGCTTAAACAAAACAAGGGAGGAGTATTTATAGGGTTACAAGAATGAAGGAGGAAGATAAAAGTCACGCGGCTACAGCTGGGCCATCCCGTCCAGGACGAGATGGTCCCATCCGGGACGGTTGGTCCCGACCGGGACGGGTCCAAAACAGAACCATCGCAATTTGCGCACCTCATCCCGGACGGGATGAGGTCCTTCCCGTCGGGGATGGGTCTTGTAGGCCTCCAATATGATCTTTAAGGTCCCTCCTTGCCTCTCATGGGCTTCTCATCGACTCTCGGGTCTCGGGATCGAGTCTAAGGGGCTCGGGATCGGGTCCCAAGGTCTCGGGATCGAATCCAAGGCATCGAGTGATCGTTCCTTCACTTCATTGGCTCCAAAAAGTGTATGAAACGAGTCGGAATCGTTCCAATTCTTCATGAATGGTCTCGGGAACCTGAAACGAACTAGAGGAAGCATAAGTAGCCCATGAACCGCTCCCAAGGAGAGATTCCGCAAGGAAAATGGGACCAAAACACAACAAACTAGGCACTACAAACTACACTTATCACATGTGTATACTAAGTCGGCTCAAAGAAAGGCTTAGTATTCGGCATGAGTTTATCGTCAATATTTGATCACGATTATTTAATTGTAGTGTCGATGCTTAGATAATATTTTATGCCCAATGGCTAAATGTTAAATTTGCAAAAATACTATATACTGTTTGAATTTATTCAAAATATGAGAGTATTGTTTTGTTTATCAAATTGACACTACTGTTCATTATATTTGTCATATTCAGGTTAGATTCTCAATTTGAATGGCGCCATTTATTAAATAAATGGTAAGAGAATGTAAATACTTATTTTGGGTCGTCATAATTTTAACACAGCATTGAGAATGTATGGTTGTGCTACTCATAAGGATGAAAATATCGTGTGGACTCACGTGTTTTTTGTGGAGTAGAAATTTTAATGCATGTGTTTAATGATTGTTTAATATGCGACATTAAGGAAATATTAAAGGACATTGTTTCTATTAAATATGTCTAACTAAAATAATAACAAGATAAAGTTTACTGGTTCCTTGTTATGAGTATGGACACGTAAGGAATATATTACCAGTTTGTACGTCTCATCGGGTATCGGTAAGAGAACACTTCTCATTTAAGATTTGTTTAAAGTTAATTATTATATCCAATCATGTTTTCTGGGTGGGTTTGGTTTTTCATTCACATAAGTACATTAATGCAAGTAGAAGTAAGAATCTAAGATGTTGTATGTCAATTGGTGATGAAAGATTCATCTATTTGGGGCATGTATGTCATCATCTGAGTTTAAGATAATCAGCTAATTTAGTTATCCTTAATGACTTGTTATTTTATTTGAATCTGGAAAATATTTTTTGTACTGCCTTCTGGTGGAGTTTAATTATATTTCGTTTGGCCAAATTTGGTTCATTGTCCATTGAGAAATAATTAATTTTGTATTTTCATAATTCAAATAATGATAAATTTGTTATTTTTGATAATTTTATATAGCTTGGATTGAAATGTCTTTTAAAGACTTGCATTAAAACTCCAGTGGATATAAAGAATTGAGGACAATAATTTCTTTTCGGTATGACACATTAAAAGAATTATTAAATTTGTGTAAAAATGAAATTATTGACCCTTCTACTTCGGATTCTAATATTGAAGGGTAATAAAGATAAAGAAAAGAGAAAATAGATATCAAAAGATTTTTGGATGTCTCATAATTGATATATAAGGGTACGTGAACTATTTTATGTTTTGAGTCGTATTAGTTCACATCACTATATTAATTTGTAGACAAAATTATGGCTTGATATTTATATCTCGATATTGAGAAGTTTTAAGTTTCTAGACGTTTTTATCACATATTTGACTGAGATATGTTGATCGGTAAAGGATTAAAGATGTCAGTTGATCATAAGTAGAAACACTTTGACAATTTGACTATTCAGGATAAGAACGTTAATGTTATTTCAGATAATTTCTAGAGAAGTTCGATCTTACATTAAATATCGCACCATATGAAGGTCTGAATATGTATGGTGTATTATGTGTGCAAAGTAGGATCTTGGGGCCAGGTAGGAGAATGAGTATTCACACTCTTTCCTAGATAACTCTAGAAGTAAATTTAGAATTGCAGCTTGGTTTTGGGTAAAGTTACAACAATACTATTGATTGATTAATTATAGTGTAATTTATTTACACCTATGGTATGTCCAACTAATTAAGAATATTTTTCCTAAGGTAACATAGTTGGATTTAAAGACAATCAATAATTATTTTGTTGTAAAACTTTATAAGGATTAAGGGTAATATATAAGGAAATGATCCCACACGCAAGTTACTTTAAGACGGATAATATGGGTTCATGAGGTTATTGAGTTTGGGGGGAAGAAATGAGACTTATGAAAATGATCTTGTGTCTCATTATAAAGGACCGTAAGATCATTCTAGTAAAACAAACTCAAATACCTCAATAACAATCGTTATTAAAGAAATTCACTAAGAAGAATGAATGCAGTTTCAGATAATTACATTGTTTTCATGTCATGACTGTCATATTACAGTGTAATAACAGATTTATATAATGCATACATTCAAGAGTAAGAGTTAGATGATGAAACGGTAGAAAAGTATTCATTCAACAATTTTACCGAATCATTGAAAGTTATAACTAATACATGTGAATTTATATATGTCATCAATAAAGTATTAAGTCATTTGATCGATAAAGACACTTTGGAATTGTTTCATTACCTAAAAGTGTAAAACATATTGGTTTATCAGATGATTATTTGTTACCAAGACAAACTCATTTGGTAATGGGACAGTAAGGTTTGTCTTATCAATAATGGCTATAAAGACAGTTGGCATATCCGGTTAGATATATATATATGTAGTTACATTGGATGAATGGTAAAGACAAGTTTGTCACCCATTGTTGCAAATACTGGAAATCTTGACTCGATAGATTCAAGATAAAGTTTCTGCAAATTAAGGTTTATAATCATCCAATGAAAAAAAACTCAAATAAGGTTTTCCGTCTAAGAGTACATCAATCTACCATGATATCATCTTATTTGGTTTTGTATGAATTCGGTACATGATTGTAGGACTCAAGATTCAGTGGGAGTATGAAAATATATCAAGTTTTATACCCTTTCAGTAAATGAGACTAATACAACCTCATTAATGTCCTTAAAGAAATGTTCATATCCAGAAAGTATAGTTTCCTTAAATCCATATATTTCAGACATTATTTCATGTGTTTAAGTAATAAGGTATAATTAAACTTAGTTTGTACATATTTGGATATCATGTACATTCTATAGTTTAATTGACATATATTAAGGGAAATCAGTAGGATATTGAGATCCACTAAGGGTAGCCAAATATTGTTTGTCATTTATATTTGGAGCAAAACAATGTTATCATATAAAGGAGATCGATTCAGGTTGAGATCATTCGGCATTTCGACTCCTATTTGGCCATGCTTATTTGTCACAAGGCTGCAAATTAAGTTCGGTATTGAAAGACCATTTAAGTTATTTGTGACAAAATGACGGTTATTATAGTTTCAAATGACAATACAAGTAATGTGTAGTGGTGCTAGTGCTAGCTTCCTGGTCAGCTGAGTAGTTACATAAATTTGAACTTGTTGTAACTTAGAGTGTTGGATTTCGTTTCTTTAAACAAACCTAATTTGTAAAATGAATTTCAATTCCTTTTGTTTATATGATTTCGTTATGTTGGTTGACACTTAAGGAAGCGTGAATTGGGTATTCCGTGGAGGATTACTTGAGGTGTTTGGAATGTATTGACAAGTGACATTGGTCACGTATTGTCGTTGTTGTTGTGTTTTTTGTGTGTGCAAATTTGGTTAGAAATGAAACAAATTTCTTCGGTTTGATAACAATACTTGGGCAACCGATAGTGGTCGTTATCAGTCGCCGGATTGGTCGAATAATGGTTGGGAAAAGGCGAGTTAGATCAGCACCCGACGACGTCTGCAGTCGCCATCATAGGGCCTGGGCGATCGATGCGACCGATAAAGATCGCCATACTCAAGGACTGGGCGATAGACGCCGCCATTGATGACTATCTGTAATCCCCTAGAAATTCTAACGCAATACAGTGGCGGAAAACACTGTAGAATTGGGATTAAAACACGCTGACAAACTATATCTTATTAAAAGAAATGGTAAGTCAATACAAAGGCCTCTTTTTACAAAAGGGCTAAAAGAAAAAATCTCCAAACGGGTTTATACAAAAATCCATAATTCCGAATGAAGAAAGAGTAGGATTCACGCTACTCGCTAGCTCACACCCAAAACCCAGTAGCAAATACCTGTCATGTTAAAAACATAACAGCCACGTCAGTGGGGAGTAACTCGGACGTTCTCCCAGCCATATTATATCATATAGAAAAATAATAGTATTACTATATCAAAATAATTAAAATGGAAAACATTAAATGATATAATGAAAATAAGCTTTCGGAAAAAACTTAAAATATAGGAATAATAAAATCAGAACAAGTTTTCAAAAGAAAACTTCAAATGTTTGCCAACCTGCAAACCAAAATGTATCGACAAAATAAAAATATTCAAAATGGCGTTATGGATAAGTTTAGTGTAGACGGCTAGACTTTCACTAGGAGAATACCAAAAACTAGCTTCGAGAACTTTGTTCAAACAAATCAAACTTCGGTCTCTAACTAGGCTACTCAACCATAATAGAGCGGCGACTTATAAATGCGTGGCCCCAGTTTAAGATAATGCACACCCCTCCTGGGATTACCTGTCACCCAGTTCAACTTATGACGGCGACTTACAGCGAGGCCTAAGCTTAAGGTCAAAATGTACACAACTCCCGGGATACCTGTCACCCGGTTCAACAACCAATGTACCGATTCCTGATACACTAGCCTTATAGTTGATGGCAAAACCGTAAACCCTAGAATATATTACTCTAACCTCACACTTGTCCTTATTCCATAACTCCAAAACAAGCCATTATCGATAAATACAAAAGATATACTCCGTAATCAATATAAATAATATGAGGATAAAAAGATTAAACATTTTATATAAAAAGGGAAATTTTCTATAAATAGAAACTTACTAATTTTAGAAACTTACTTAAAACGGAAACATTGTTATAGAAAATTCGTAAGTTATTCAAAATAAGTGAAATGTATAAAAATAGCATTTCTAACGAAATTAACATTTTATTATTATCGTCGTTATCGTAACATTATTATATTTCTAAATTCGTTACTCAAGATATAAATAAAATATAATAAGTCAATATATAGAATTTTATAAATAATTACAAAATCGAGTTACAATAATAAATTTTAGAAAAGAGTTGTTTTAAGAAAAACGATATCAAAATTAATTGAGTCAATGAGTTTTATAAATTAAACGAGATTTTATAAAGCTTTCGAATTAGATTTAGCAAATAGATTTTATCATTAAATAATACGGATTTTACTAAAAATAGTCAATCAGAAATAAATAAGAGATTACTAGTGAAAATAGTCTCTACTAAAATATATTTAAAACAAAAGTGACTATTTTCTCATTTATTAATATAAGCCGTAAAACGAAATTAATTTATTGAACAAGTATACAAATTTCGATTATAATATAAAACTACGATTTTGAGTTAAAAATTAGAAATTAACGAAATATGACGAAAATATGAAATCGATATTATTTAGTTACTAGTGTCACGATAACCAATAAAATATTATAACGATCGTAAATAATTAAATTACTAACAATTTATAAAACGATATCGAAAGTTATAAAAATATAGAGAAGGCATACGATTTAAAATTAATATAATTAGCAATAATATATAGCTAAAATAGAAAACCGAAGTTAAAATATTTACTACATACTACTACTCAAACATACGATATAAAATCGAGTAACGTCCTAAAGTTACCTTGAGTCCAAGTCCGAGTCGATAACTTCAATGCAGTTGCCCGTCCAAATAGTCCATGTTCAAAACCTTCAACGGTAACACGTCCCTAAGCTCCAATTTGTAGAGTCGATAATCTTCTTCAAGCAGGCTTCAGCACGAAAAATCGAGTTGTCAAAATATAAGAATGAGACAAGGTTGGATTCGGAATAAGAAGGAGAGAAGTTAAAACAAATACAAATGGGTCGGAATAAAACGATATTCAAACTCAAGATAGGGGAGGAATAAAGAAATGTGTATTTGACACAAAACGGAAAGGGAATCGATGTGTCAAAAGAAGCGTGAAGACTGAACTTAATCGAATCAACAAACACGACAGAAGAAGAGCAACAGCAACAGGAAAGACAGAGGGAGGAGGACAACTAGAAGAAAGAAGAAGATGAAGAAGACGGCAATAAACCAAGAGATGCAGCCGTAGAGACAAGCATAGACCGCAACAACACAAAACGAAGGATTGAACAGCAGCAAAAGTATCGAACAACAGGCAGAACGAAGAGGGAATACAAGAGAGGAACAACATCGGAAAGCAGATCGAGAAGACAACGGAAAATGTTAGAACCGACAAGACAGCAGCAAGGGAAAGAAAATCGAGGAAGAAGAAAAGAAGAGCTGCAGAAACAAAACAGATGCAATAACACGCAGCAGCAGGCAACAATACATAGAGCAGCAGCAATTGAGTACAAACAACATCGGAAATCGAACAAAATAAGAATTCGATAGAAATGACCAACGGTAATACATAGAGCAGCACGCTGCAGTAAAACAGAACGCAGCAGCAGTAATAAATTGAAGTAGCAGCAGTTGCAGGTGCAACAAAGAAGAAGAAGAGGAAGCAGCAACAAACAGATGGACAAAAGAGGAAGAAGGAGCGGAAAAACAACATCAGTAGCAGTACCGTAAGTCCGTAACAGCAGCATCAACAATAACAGTAGCAGTTATTGAACCCAGAGAGTAATCACAGCAATTGACGGCAGAACAAACGCAGCAGCGGCGGCAATTAGAACAGAGAAAAAATAGAGATGTCGAGTGGAGAAGAAAACGAACTGGATCGATAGTAGCAGCAGAGGACAATCGCAGCAGCAGCGAGCACCAAAACCCACGTAGAAGAGGTGATGGCTGATAAAAGTGACTGCCGAAAGAATCAATACGGAGGGATGAATGAAAAGGTGGAGGGAACCGACTTAAAGAGGGAAGAATGAGGAGACTGAGAAAAAAAAAGTAACAGGGGGAAAGTAAATACTAGTAATGTGTGTTACGTTGAATGTGGGTGAAACGGTGGAAGAGTAAGAGGAAAAGGATCAAGGTGGTCCCCAAATCAAAATTAAAAGTGGGATACATTGAATCAAAAGGGAAAGCAACAAGTTGGAAACAAAAGGAATACGAAATGAATCCGTTCAAAAATAAAGTGGGTCGGAAATACGGATTGACTAAATGAATCGGGTAAGAACCAAATTCCAAAACGATAAGTTGACTGACCCAGGAAATCAAATTAAAATCGGAGTCAATAAAATCGAATAAATAATCGGGCCGTCAAATAAAATATGAGTAAATAAAGTACTCGGGACGAAAACGAAGTTGATAGAAATAAATAATTAGAGGATGAAATAATATTTCCCGATAAATAATAAATCTTCGATAAATTGAATTAAATTGATTTGTCGAGGAAAAATAATAAATATTTTGACGAAACTTTAAAATAAATGAGTTCGAGCCAAAAATAGAAACTCGAGCTTAAATATACTTAATAAAAGAATTTAGAATTCAAATCGTCGAAATAGACTTTCGAAAAGAATTAAATTAAATGTATAAAATGAGTCGAAACAGAAATAAAAATATGTTTTATATAAGAGTTTCCAAGTCAAATAGAATTTTAGAAGTTTGAAACGATTAAACGATAAATTCGTTTTATAATAATTTTAAAAATTACGATTTAAATCGTAAATAAAATAAAAATACGAATATAACCTTAATTTAATTAATTTTATAAAATCAGGGGTGTTACACTATCGATCATCTTCCATCACTTGGAAGTGGTCACCCACCTATGGCGACCGTCATCGGTTGCCCGCTTTCCAAAAACGCGACCAACCGGGTGGACCCAGTCTGGCGACTACTGTCGGTCGCCCGAGTGAAAATGGGGACCAAAGTCGGTCGCCAGCGGACGCCCGAGTATTGTTTTTCTGTAGTGCTCCACACAACAATATGGAATTGTAGATGAATTGAATATCCAACAACATCATTAGATCCTTAGTCCAAAAAATTATTTGGGATCGACTAACCTGAATCATTATCCGAAATTGTCTCTAAAAAAACAACGGGATTGCTAATTCATTCACGCATTTTACTACGTTATACACATTTTATCATTAATTTTTCAATATTTGTCCTCCCCTAAAAAAACTCTCTTTGTATCTTTTTCCCTGCACCTAAACAATCTAAGCAAAAACTTATTGATACGATCTTAATTGGCACATAAAATGATAATTTTTCCATTTCATAAATCATATCGTTAATTTTTTAAAAGCAATTGGATTAAGGTTCATATTTGTCTAGTGTTGTGGTTGTTGTTAATGGGGGCAACAGTACTATGTGGGAGAGGGGCGGTGGTGCGTCGACGACGGATGGTTATCGAGGATTCCGCCAAGGCTGTAGGTGGTGGGGGCAACGAGGGTCTGGACGGTAGAGCAGTGAGGGTCGAGCAGGGATTTGGGGAGGGGATTGCTGAGGATGGGCTGTGGAAAGGGGGCACGGTGTGTGAGTAGGGTGGCATGCTGATGAGGGGTTCGGAAGCATGGTGGTCGGCTGGGATGGGTGGGAGGGGTTTGTGATAGTGGTGGAGGGTCTACCTTTCCATTTATGGGGTGTTTGGTTGGAGGTTTAGGATGGATTGAGGTGGATTCAATCCATTCTGATGTTTGGTTGAAGTATTTAGAAATGGAGTTGTGTAGACACCCGCATTTTGCCTGCTAGTGTCTATAGCAGTTCCCGACAAACACCCGATGATGATCGGACGCAAACGTGACTTGGTATACTCGGATTTGGACCCGAAATCAATAATATCTGACATGGACTTTTAGCGGAGTAATAATCCCTCAAAACAGACCTCAAATCCAGGCCCAGTGGGTCGTTCCGAGCAAAATGAGACTAATTTGGGCCAAAACCGACACCAAAAATAAATCCCGTCTTTTAGCGACCGGGTCAAAACCCGGTCAAAGACGAAACCGTCTCATAAATCAGCCAGGTTCAGCTGGCGCACAAATCCAAATTCAAAAAATCAATCAAAACAACAAAATCAATTCTTTCCTATTTTGTCTCAATTTGCTTGACCCACTCGATCGAGTAGATTGACCCACTCGGTCGAGTGGAGCGTTATTTACCGGATCAGGCCCATTTTCTAGGGCACTCAACCGAGTGCACTAGGGCCACTCGATCGAGTGACCCTAGGTCGTGGGGTAAACTCTATAAATACCCCACGACCCCCACTCATTTACACAGTTTTTTTTTTACCCTCATTCTACCTACATTTTACCCTACATTCACCTACACTACAAGCCTTAGTAAGCCTAAGCACTACACGCACAAAACCGAGTCCCTTGTCCCTCGAGAAACCGACGAGCACACACACATATACACATACACACCATAACTTGCATACATCCTCGATACTCCGACGTCCCGTCACTATTTACGAGTCCATTTCCGAGGTTCCTACTAAGCATGTTTGTTGAGGGTGTCCTAAACCCCATTTCGATCCCTATTACTTTGTTTTTTCTATTTACGTTTTTGTATTATTATCCTAACACTAACTTTAACATTAACTCTAACATTTCATTTCTCGTATACTAACTTTTATATTTCCGTTACTAACACTATTATACCGCGTATATGTAAACTAGTATCAAAATCCGGTTCTAAATCCGTTTGACTACGATGTTTGCCTAAAGTCCGTCTAATCCCTTTACGAGCAACGACGGAGGCGGAGCCCTTTCGAGGAGCCCCGCCCCAATGTACTCAAGGGCGTGACGTGATCGCAATCGGTCGTAGTTGAACGTATTTAATTCCATTTCTATAATTAGTAAGGAACCCGTTGACACGAAAACCGACATCACGTAACCCGAAAGGGTTAGTTTCGATGTCGTGACGTAGAGGGATGCATTCCGTTGCTAATTCAAAGTTTCTAATATAAACGTTTTCATAAAATCCCGACAACGGTATTATAATCGTATATATACACGATTATAGTACCGGAGATCAAGTTAAATTCAAATCGTGCGATATTTGTATTTAATTTGACCAACCGTCGATTTTAAACCCAAAAAACGAAACGAGTTGACACTCGTACAGGGGCTACTCGACCGAGTACGTAAGCCACTCGATCGAGTAGCATCCATAAAACTGGGCAGACCACTTTTCGAGGGCACACTCGACCGAGTCAGACCATGACTCGACCGAGTGGGTCTTGTAACCCAGAAAACCGAGGGCTTTGACACACATTTCAAGCCTCGTCCTTTTATCGACTTTAGTCATCACGTGTAAAGACAATCACGTGACTTCCCCTTTTTCAAAACTCGCGCTTATCACGACACCTTGGCGACTTTGATCGATTTTTCGACGTGATAAGTCGGGACAAGGCATCGAGGCATAGGATCAGGCTAGCATCACGCTTAGGTCCTATGTCTCCGTCCTTCGTTTAATACACAACGCAATGTGTATTTAATCGGGGTTCGTCCGTTCACACGGTTCACGGTTTAGTGCATATACGGGTCCGTTCCTAACCTTTTATTATTATAAATGAACCTCGCATGCTAAATCATTTCGACCATAATTAAGATGCATTAAATGACGTAGTTCCCATACTATTCATATGCTTAGCCCGAAAACGCTGTTTGCATATCATTTAATCGTTTTACTAGCGCGCGCACACGAACACGAACGATGTCTTAGTAGAGGCCGCCATGTGCGGGCGGGGTTGGGTGTCCTTAGTGGGCTTCCCAACACGTACCCTCACCCCTTACTCAGAACCTTTGGTATCCGGATGTCCGAAACCCTTGGCGCACGAGAGTCATTCTACATACGAAAGCCGGTTTAAACGGTATCGATATTGCAATGCAAAGGGACGAGCCCAATGAACTCTGAAATCGAAGTGGGCTTACTTTGTGTATAGCCCATGACGACATAGAGTGGGCTCGTATGGTTCCGAATAACCACAAAATTCGGTGGCGACTCCATTTGACTTAAATTTCGAACCCGAGAGCAATCTCACCACGAGATTCATTCGCCTACCCAAACCCGCGCGTGGCCGCGTTGGGGTGGACCTACGTCATGTCCACAATTTGGCGACTCCGCTGGGGATACCTGATGTACCACATGTCATCGGGGTTCCTAGGGTGAGACTCGAAGAGAAATCGTTCGAATATTAGTGTGTGCGCATTAGTTTAATGGTTCATGCATAACCCAAATTTTGCCCGGGCCGGTTACTTGTGACCGACGTCCCACTATACCACGGTGCATTCCTACATGGGTGCACTAAAGACTTCGATGGCGGAACTCACCGGGGTTTTACGGCAAGTCCTAGTTCCAAATCGGCTAGGAAGTCGGTCCCGTTTCGTGAGAATGCTATCGTTGTTGGTATAGACCCTACTTTGACCGACCGAGACTTAGTGTAAAGCATACATAAGCGTCGTTATAATGCTTGTTTGACTACATGCTACTTGGTTTCCGTGTCATTTTTCAAAAAAACCGTCATTTCAAAAATACATCTTTCCAAAAACACCCAAATTTTGAAAAACCCCAAAATACTGTCCGTTTCAGGACTCGTCTTTTCAAAATATCCAATTTTCAAAACTCGGAATGCCGCCGAAATTTAGGATCAATGATTTGACTCAAAATATCCTTTTTCTCTAGTCGGCATGCTGCCCATTTTAATTCTTGGATTTCCAACACCATTCCGATTTTCTGAATTTTCAAAATTCTAATCTTGGTTTTCGAAATCCCGTGTTCAATTTTCGAACTCTCGGAAGTTCACTCATTTTATATTCGAAATTCAAACATCCAACTTTCCTAGTAAACCTTCCTTATTATGGGACTTACCGTCTAGCCGTGTGTCGGGTCTTTGCATAATATGTTGAAGGTCTATAGCGTCGAAACTCTGCCGATCCTATATCGCGAGTTTCCCCCCTTTCCCGAGTCCGCCTTATCCGTCAAGGCACGACCAACCCGCGTAGGGCATACTCCTACAAAGGAAAGTCCGTCCATACACTCGAGTCAAAAGTCTGGGGAAAAGTCTCACGTGGACCTTCCTTCGAACGGGATTAGGCCCACAAAGCCAAAATCCTAAGGAAGTTATACCACCCATCGAGTCATCCGTCTAGCCGTCTTTCCCGAGTCTTTAGTCTTCCCTTAGTGCCGCTCGGGATGTACTTTTCCTTTCTTTTTCCAAGATCTGGGTTCGGTTTCTGATTACGCGGTGTTCTTACAGACAGGCCGCCGGCAACTAGACACGCTCGAAGGATGGCTACTTTGAACAGCCTACAAACCTCTTTGGACGCCATGGTCGCGAAGCAGACCGACATCGAAGCCCAACTGATTGAAATGAGGGCTGGCCAAGTGGCCATTGTTGCTCGCCTAGCCACGGTGGAGCAAAGGGCTCCTAATGTCGAGGCTAATGAGCTTCTAGCTGAACTAGTCAGCGCGGTGCGCCGACTAGAGGAACAAGTCCATTTGGATGGAAGTAACAACATCCATCGGGAGAGTAGTCGAGAGTACAACCCGCTGAGTGACAAACTACCCGCAAACCTGAATCTCACAGGTTTGCCCATGTTTGAGGGAACTGAAGACCCGTTACTACATGTGCGGGCCTTCAAGGAATTCATGGCCATCAAGGGAGTGGATTCGACCATGTTCAAGAATCTCTTTGCTGCATCCCTTGAGAAGCACCCACGGGCCTGGTACTACAGGCTAGACCCGAAAAAATACCCTACATGGGATGATGTGGCCACCGAGTTCGCTCGAAACTATGCTGATAACACCGAGATCCAAACCACAACGCGATCTCTGGAGGTTATGGCCCAAGAGCCGAAGGAAGGTTTTACTAAATACCTTCAACGTTGGAGGGCCGAGAGCGTGAAACTGGTTGATAAGCCCAATGAGAAGACTTTGGTGGAGGCTTTTATCAAGAACCTCCTCCCTTCCTACCGGGTTCACCTCCGATATGTTGTCATACCCAATTTCACCACCCTTACTGAAATGGGTATGAGGATTGAAGACGATCTGAGACTAGAAGGCCTCACTAAGGTACCCTTACCTCCACATCTGATCGAGCAACTAGAGCAAAGGGAATCCCGGAATCCGGTAATCGAAGATACCGAGTCCATAAACGTGGGAACAACCTTAGAGCCTCAGATACTTAAGATAGGGTTATCTTTAGATCCCAAGGAGAAACAACAGTTTATAAACCTCCTCCAAGAGTTCAAAGACGTCTTCGCATGGTCCTACAAGGACATGCCGGGAATAGACCGGGAAATAGCCGAGCACCGCATACCTATCAAAGACGGGTGCAAACCGGTCAAGCAGAAGCTTCGCCGAATGAGGCCCGAGTGGTCTCTCAAAGTAAAAGAAGAAGTCGACAAACAGTTCAAAGCCGGCTTCATACAAGTGTCCGAGTATCCGGACTGGGTTGCAAACATCGTGCCGGTTCCTAAAAAGGACGGTAAGGTGCGGGTATGCGTAGATTTTCGAGACCTTAACAAAGCAAGCCCGAAGGATGATTTTCCGTTACCACACATCGATATACTGGTGGATAATACGGCCGATCATGCCCTTCTGTCATTCATGGACGGGTATGCCGGGTATAATCAGATCAAAATGGCGGAAGAAGACATGAGTAAGACTACCTTCACTACACCTTGGGGTACTTACTGCTATACCGTCATGCCATTTGGCCTCATTAATGTCGGGGCCACGTACCAAAGGACCGCTACCACTCTACTACATGACATGATGCATAAAGAGGTAGAGGTCTATGTAGACGACATGATCGTCAAATCCAAAGAACGGGACGGTCACATCACCGCCCTAAGGAAATTTTTCACCCGATTGCGCAAATACAACATGAGGCTAAACCCTCAAAAGTGCAGTTTCGGGGTAACGTCAGGCAAATTACTGGGTCATATCGTTAGCCAACGAGGTATCGAGGTCGACCCAGCTAAAATCAAAGCCATTACCGAGATGCAAGCTCCTAAAACCGAAAAAGAAATAAGGGGGTTTCTCGGGAAAGTCCAGTATATTAGTCGATTCATTTCCAAACTAACCATGGTGTGTGAACCAATTTTCAAAAAACTGAAAATAAAGGAACGGATACTATGGGACGACAAGTGCCAAGCTGCTTTCGACAAGATTAAGGAAATTCTGTCCGCTCCGCCAGTTTTGATGCCACCTCAACCCGGTTTGCCTCTGTCGTTATACCTAACAACGACCGAGACAGCCATGGGGGCTATGCTGGCTCAGACAGTTGACTCCGAAGAACGAGCCATTTATTACATCAGCAAGAAGTTTTTAGAGTATGAGTGCAAGTATACCAAGCTCGAAAAGACGTGTTTGGCTCTAGTCTGGGCCACTAAGAAGCTCCGACACTACATGCTCAGCTACGAGGTCCATGTTCTATCAAAGATGGATCCGATCAAATACCTCTTCGAAAAACCCATCCTCAATGGCCGAATTTCTAGATGGACTCTAATGTTGGCAGAGTTCGACATAAAATTTGTGCCATTAAAAGCCATTAAGGGACGGGTGGTAGCTGAATTCCTCGCTGACAGCCCGGTAACCGAAGAAGGACACACCGACACCTGGTCCTTCCCAGATGAAGATATTTTCCATACTGATGCCGAAACATGGGATTTATACTTCGATGGAGCATCTAATTTTCGAGGGTTCGGAGTCGGGATCCTTCTAATTTCACCAAGAGGGGAGCATACCCCCGTCTCCATCAAACTGGACTTTGATGTTACCAATAATGCAGCAGAGTACGAAGCATGCATTTATGGGCTACAAGCCGCCGCCAACCTGGGAATCACAAATCTCCGGGTACATGGCGACTCATCCTTGGTCATCAACCAAGCACTCCAAAAATGGAAGACTCGGAATGCTAATCTCGTGGCCTACCAGGCACGAGTAAGGGATCTCGAGAAACAATTCCAAAAGGTGGAGTATATATACCTGCCTCGGGAAGAAAATCAGTTTGCAGATCAGATGCACTCTCAAAATTGGCATCTTTACTGAATATTCCCGACCACGTGACCAGTATGCCAATTTGTGTCGAAAGACGGTCCGAGCCGGCATACGTTCATGACATTGAAGACATCGAGATCACTGATCCCGAACCTTGGTACCAGGCTATATTAAAATACCTGACAAATGGAGAAGACCCTCCCGGTACTGAGGGTCGAGCCAAGAAAGTCCTACGGAGGCTAGCCACCCAGTTCATCCGTACTGATGACGGGCAGCACAGGGGGCTCTTCTCCTTTGTGTTGACAAATATAAGGCCGAAAAAGTAATGGTTGAAGTACATGATGGTGAAAACGGCCCACATATGAATGCTCACATGCTGGTCCGAAAAATCATGAGGCTCGGGTATTACTGGAACACCATGGAAGCCGACTGCCAGTTATACGTCAAACATTGTCATAACTGTCAAATCTTCGGCAATGTGCAACATACACTACTACAAAACATCAAATAGACATGGGTCGTTTTCACTAAAAGACATGGGTTTCGCAACCCATGTTAAGTTGAGTGACATCTATTGTTAAATACTTAGACATAGGTCGTACGACCTATGTCTATCTAAAACATAGACATAGGTTTTTATTATAACCCATGTCTATTTTTATATTAGACATAGGTTTTCATAATTAACCCATGTCTATAAAAAATAATAGACATGGGTTATTTTGTACGCCCTATGTCTATAGAACTGCTAAATTACAAAAAAAATACAAAATAGACGCGCCACTTTAACATAAATGGTCATAACAAAACAATTAATTACAGCCACAAGACATTATGTCTCTTACTTCCACGCTATAGAGATACTTAACTACAAAATCTAAATTACATAATACTACAATCTTCATTACATTTGTAGTTCCTTTCGTTCTGCATTTCTTACACCCGCTTCAAAATACATAGCCTACGTGTATCATACCATACCTGTACATAGGCATAGGCTAACATAGAAAGTCATAAAGAGAATATTAATAAAAGTCATACCTGATCATTTATTAAATCCTTAATACGGTAATACCCTCTCGATCATTTTGTAAAAATAGTATTCTAAATTATAATCCATATATGATATATCTAATACTCGTAATATGTCTAATAAAATGTACCTTTATTAATACTCTCTTTACGCCTTAATTTTGGTGCAAAAAGAGAAGGGGAGGTAATTGCGACTTAGAGAGATATTAAACATCTACTCGTATATATATTGGTTTATGTCAAATACATACCATATGTATATACTCCGTATATGGGTTCATATCTAGCCTTATTATTCATATACTTTATGCCTAAAAAGTAAATTATAATCACATATACACACTATTATTAGTTGAATTATTGTTAAGTGAAAATATAGCAAACAGCATAAATGAGAGATTATTATAATCTCTCAAAACATGAGATTTGAAAGGTTGTTTTATGTTCATTGTTCTAACAGATTTTGGCAAGTGACAATTTGCATGACCAAGCTAATAATCTTTCACGTGTGATTCAAACCTTAGACTCTTGTTTGTTAGATTGTTGATTCAAATCCCATGACTCCCAATTTCTCAATAATTTCCACATTTCTAAATTGTATATTCTTTGAATTTGTGTATACCTATCCATCTATTTTACTCTCTAAAGATCTCCATCATCATTATTGTCAATCAAAGAAAACATAAACAAAAAAATCAAAGGCCTGAATTATATGAAACAAAAGCAGTGATGAATTTAAGAGGGAAAATGAGGAGTACCAGTGATAATATATATACACACACTGGAGCTAAAGGAATCAAATGGATTTATACCAGATCTTTTGGACAAAGGTTTGTAAGAAGCAGAACTAAAGCACGCAGATCCTTGTATTTCTCAGCCTTTGCTTCATTAGCTAAAGTGCTGGAACGACTAAGTGTAACCTAAAAAAAGCAGCAAACAACGGAATCCATGGTCAATAAATTAATACGTTACTCTGAACGACAAAAGAAAACATGATGAACACATACAAAACTTTACCTTGCCAATATTGTGGAATGAATAAACATGAAGCAAACTCATACAAAATTTGATGAGAGCAACAGTTTCATGAGCCTCCAGGTATATAATTTGCCCGTCAACCCATTGGACAAAAAATTTGAGCAGCAGATAGACAACTGCAGGCTGAAAATTATGTATAATAAGCTAACACCTGTTAAATTCATTAGAATACTTGGGAAAATAGTCGAAACAGATGAGGAACATCCGAACATGTGGCCGATGCTATTAACTTGGCGACTCAGGAGATTGCTGGTCACTCCAAGGGAATTGTAAACACCCCCATTACGCTGGTGGTAAAAAAAATGGTGTTTCCGATTTGACCATGGTGGACCTTCATGGTATAGCCCGGGTTCCGGTCCATGGTCAGCCCGAAAATATCTATGACCAGATAAGAGAAATGATCATGGAGTACATAACTCCGGAAGAGAGTATTATCCTCAATGTTTTATCTGCAACGGTTGATTTCACGACGTGTGAGTCTATAATAATGTCTCAGAGTGTGGACAAGACGGGTCAGAGGACAATGGCTGTGGTTATGAAAGCGGACCGTTCTCCTGATGGACTGTTGGAGAAGGTGACCAATGATGATGTTAGCATTGGGTTGGGTTATGTCTGTGTTAGGAACAGGATTGGCGAGGAGAGTTACGAGGAGCCAGAATGGAAGAAGCCAGGCTTTTCGAAACCCACCCGCTGCTCTCCAAGATTGATAGTTCGATTGCTGGGATTCCCGTGTTGGCCAACAAATTGGTGCACATTCAGGCTAACATTATATCTAAGTGTTTAGTGGAATACACTATTTCTGGGTCAGAATAACTCTCCTTATCAAGCATCTTTACAGCAACTTTGGTGCCATTCCACTTAGCCACTTGGTATACACCCTGCTAACAACAAGATTAACATGAAAAGGCTTAAAAAGAGGATGCTAACGGGCTATAAAACAGGTACCTATTAGACAAAATGCAAGACAAAATTGAAGCATTACATTTGAGCAGGAACATTATATGAACTACGCACACTTGATGAAACAAAAATGATTTGTCAACAGAGTAATATTGTAACAGAAACCAGTGTCAGTCAGAGGTGTTATATAGCTAATTCAAGTACCAGTTTTAACAGATGCATATGGGTAGCAACTACGGAGTAGCAACTAAAATATTCTGGCCACTGCTATACAGAATGTGGACTACATATCAAGATATATAGAAAGCAATGAGAGTCTGCACCGATCTCACTGTCAGAGACGAGAGAAGTTCCTCTCCATTATCCCATTCTCTTCATTACCTTCCATTACTTCTCGGTGGTCCAGATTTTGTTTTTATCAGTTTCAAAGAGGTGAAGAGTACATAATGATTTTATATTTTGTTGTATTAGAGGTAATGGAGAGAAAACCTGATACTAAACATGATAGACATCCATACTGGAGTTTTAGCTCCCCGAGCCTTCAAAACCTGATAGACATCCATATTGCCATAGTGCTTAGCATCAGCAGCTGCCTGAAGCAATGCGAATTCTTTTTATCAGGAGATTACTCAATCACACTGAACTTGGGATACTAAACATGTCCTCGACTAAAAGGAAGTTCAACAAAACACTCAAGTGCAGCTAAAAATCTACATTCTTTCAAATATGCATTCATAGTGCAATGTTACTTCACAACTGAAAAGCGAGTCATTTTGCTTTATTCCTGGAATTCAGAAACTCAAATTTCACCACAAAATGCTCATCAAATGCCACATTTTCCGCATATCAACGAAAAATCAAACATCTTTGAACAACGAAACTGCGCACAACTCAGACTAAACAAAAAATTCAAATCAAACACTTCAAAAACAACAACAATAAAACAAATCGAAAAAATTAGGGTTAGAAAAGAGAGAGAGATTACGAGAGGGAGGATAAATATGAGCAGAATCGAACCAAAGCTCGGAAGTCCGAGCCTCAGCAAATGACTCAGGTTTGGAGAAATCGAATAATCTAGCAGCATCAAACTCATACTCGAAATCAACTTCAACGACGTCGTATGACGGAATAATATCTTCAAATCCATCAATCGCCGCCATTATTTCCATATTATCTTATTCCTCCATTGCTACAGAGCTTGAAAATCATGAGTGAAAAAGAGCGCAGAAATGGGGGTCCAAATTTTGAAAAAAATGGGACCTTCGGATATCAAATTAAATTAAAATTTAAATACAAATATTAGTGAGGCGGTGGAGTACGAGGAGAGAATGGTGGTCTTGACTGACGGTGTTTTTGTTATGGTGGAGTATGGGAGGAATAAGTTAGGGCAATCAAAAATCAGAAATCAGGAAATGATTGAGGGGCGTTGAATGATTAAATGAAACCCAGAAAAGAAAGAAAAAGTTTATAAGTCTAGCAGTAATAGACATGGGGCGCAAGTTTATTAGTCTTATTTTAATATACATGGATTTTCTTTATATACATATATTATACACATAGGTTTTACTTTAACCTATGTCTATAATTTATAGACATGGGTTTTAATTTTGACCTATGTATATTCTCTTTATATACATAGGGTTTTTAAATAACCTATGTCTATTAAAAATAGATGTGGGTTTTCTTTTAACCTATGTCTATTAGGTCATGTCTATGACTAATTTTGTAGTAGTGATATGCCGTCATCTCTGCTCTATACCATGACGTTGCCTTGGCCGTTCTCGACATGGGGTATCGACATAATCGGGAAGGTAAATCCCTCTGGTACTGGCGGGCACTGCTTCATTTTAGTAGCTATCGACTACTTCACCAAGTGGGTCGAAGCTGAATCATATCGCATCCTCAATGCTAAACATGTCGCCAAATTTATCCAAAACAAGATAATATGTCGGTATGGAATCCCGCATGAATTCATCAGTGATCACGGGACTCATTTTCAAGCCGAGACCGCAGCCATGCTGACTAAATATAAAATTCAAAGGCACACGTCCTCGCCCTACCGCCCCCAAACAAATGGAGCAGTAGAGGCGGCTAATAAAACGATTGTCACCATACTCAAAAAGATGGCTGATAATTATCGGGACTGGCCCGACAAAATACCTTTTGCCCTATGGGGGTACCGGACATCAATTCGCACCGCAACCGAGCGACACCGTACTACCTAACTTATGGGATGGAGGCAGTCCAACCAGTTGAATTAGAGGTACCGTCCCTCAGAATTCTGTTAGAAAGTCAAGTACCCGAAGCTGACTGGGTTCGAGCACGGTACGATTCGTTGGTTCTACTATACGAACGACGATCCCGCGCTCTCAACAACATCCAAATCTACCAGAAACGAATCCAACGGGCCTTCAACAAGCGAGTAAGGCCCAGAAACATTAAAGAAGGGGACTTAGTCCTTAAGTCTGTTCGAGCTTTACTACCAGTTGACCCAAGGGGAAAATTCAAACCCAACTGGGCTGGGCCATATCTGGTGAAAAAGATCTTATCAGGGGGAGCAGTGATGCTAACGGACCTGGACGGGAATGAGTTCGTCAACCCAACCAACCTGGACCAGCTGAAGCGTTACTACCCTTAGCCATTTCTCAATGTCATTAGCAAATTTTATCAAAATCATTTATTTTACAAAAAAAAAGCAAGTCAATGAGCTAGAATTATTTATTCTACTGTCACAAAACATCTTGAACCATTAGTCTTGGTGTAATTCGAGATTGCAAATTTTCTAAGTCTGAACTACGTTTGGTTTATTCTGCTAATCGTGGATACGTGGCAGCCCCTCAAAAGGGCACAACCAGTGCAATCAAGAAAGGACAGGAACGGTTTAATAATAAACTTTCTTTTATTATCACAAAAAAGCCCCGATAAACTCGGGAAAATTACAAAGTGCAGGAATTCAAAAATTACCAAAAAAAAAAGCACACGACAAAAATAGTAATAATATTTAATAAAAAACTAAGGACTCGGTATATAGGGCATCTTGCCCTTCCCCTTGTCCTTGGCCTCCTTGGTCGTCCACTAACGACGACGTGGAGGAGAGCGTTCCCGAATCACCACGGGAACCTCTTTAGCCCGGACTCGTTTCTTGCAACTCGAGTCCTCATCCACCTCGATAGGCTCGGGCCCTCACGGGCTCTGGGAGCCGGTCGCGCGGACCTAGTCGGTCCCGGGCCGCTAGCCTTGGCCCAAGTCGCCATTCCAAATCAGTCTGGGGGCTTAGCCGCCCCCGCGTGCCACTAGCACCGGCATCTTTAGCTCGAGTCTTAGTATGTGACTTAAGACCCAATTCTAATCAGACTAAGGTAGCAGGGGTCTCTCCCTCATCGAAGAATCCCCTATTGTCCTTTGCCGTCTCCCGACGGACCAGTTCGAAGGCCTCATCGAACTTCAGAGCTTTGCGAGCTTCCTCGGACTCCTCAGAAGTCCATTTCTCGTAAGTCCGAGAAACCCAAGCGGATTGGCAAGGGTTGGGAATAGTCCATGTAGGACGAGTGAACCATCTCTGCAACTAGGTGTCGCACATAGCGTCTGTCAGTTGGAGCGAGACGCTAATAATGGCTTCAGTCTCGGGGATGCGCTGAGACGAACCGAACTGCCTCAGAATGCGGTCCGGGTAAATGTGAACTGTCCAGTCAAGGGACAGGATCACCAGGTAGCGGGCTTGATCCCTCTTGGCCAGCCCCGTCAGTTTAGAAAGGAACCACCAAGCGACGGTCCACCTGATTAAGGGGCCACCATGGAACACCAACTCCTCATCCCAGTAAGCTCGATTTATATGGTGGTTTGAGCTTATCCTACGCCCTCTTGAACTGATTTGACTGCTACGGTAGTTAGGAACGCTCGGAGGAGGCTCTATGATTGATAAGCGTTCCGACAACCAAACCTGCAAAAAGTATGTATAAAATTCATAAGCAACAGAATGGTCCGCTACAGCCCACTCGATCGAGTACACCATCTGACTCGATCGAGTAAGGCTCTCTGAAGACAAATAGAATCTCGTTAAGTGTGCCACTCGATCGAGTACGCTATCTGACTCGATCGAGTAGGGCTCTCTGAGGACAACCAGAATCTCGTCAGGTGTGACACTCGATCGAGTAAAGCATCCCACTCGATCGAGTAAGCCCTCCACAGATGGGCAGAAGCACTTTACAGGCATCACTCGATCGAGTGACTTACGGACCTCAGGAAATTGCGCAAAAAAAAAAGAGGGCAAAAATTGAAAAGACGCGAGACATGTACCTGCAGAATAAGGGTGCTCCCCGTCAGTTGTCGGGTTGGGTCAAGTCGCCTAGCATCCAGACCCATGATGATTTCCCCAGTGGCTAGCCAAGCAAGGCTATGACCAATCTCCATCTGGTCAACCACTCCGATCAGCCTAATTTGACCCACGCATGAGTCAACATCCATCATCCCTTCGAAAACATAGCGGTGCAGCATGCAGAATGCGAAAGCCCTACGCCTATGAGAAGGCGTAGCCCTTACATCTTGACTGTTCATAAACTTGTCAGCCAAGTCGAAGAGGGAAACAGTATCTCCCCGCACCATTCGATCTGTCTCAGCATGAGACAGACCCAGGAAATCCCTCAGTCTTCTCCTCGGGTCCGGGTAGAACGGAGGGATGGCAGGACAAGCAACAGGGCTTCAACCCCCGATGGCTGCGATCTCCTCGGGAAGAGGGCATATCTCTCCCCGCGGGAACGCAAAGACGTGATGGGTGGTATCCCAAAACGACAAACAGGCGTCCAAAAAGTGTGAATCAGTCACTAGACGCCGAAGAGGAAACAGGCTGACAATCCCCATTTGGGTCAGCTGAATTTTGTCCTCGTCCCGAAAGTGCTGGGACCAGGCAAAAAGCATTGAAGTAAGATGCTCAATACCCATGGCAGGAACTTGAATCTTCTGGAAAGACTAAGAAGTTTTTTTGAGGAGAAGAAGGAGTTTTGATTTGAGATGCAGTAAACTGAAGCAGGGAGACTTATATTTATAATAGGGAATCCTAACTGCAACCCTAACTACCCTGCCTCCTCAGCAAACCTGGGCCCCAGCATGTGCAGGCCTGACTTCAACCCAGAATAGGAATCAAGTTGTCCCGAGCTTTCCCAATTTTTTTTTTCCTTCTAAAAATTCCAAAAAAAAAAGGGTTTTCGAAAATTTCAACCTTTTTTTCAAAATCCAGTTTTCCCCAGCACGAGTCGGTGTTTTGTCTATGTGCTACATGCAATTTGTTATGTGTCAGCATACAGGTACACCCCGGACTTCAGAAGCAAGTCTCCGCGCAACTACTTCACTCCCCAACGTGAGCCAATATTTATCCCAGGATGCTACAATCAGAGCTATGATGTATCAGCATACGGGTACTCCTACACCCTCAGGAGCAAGTTTCACTCCCCACGGAGCTATCATCAGCAGGACAGGTATGACCCTCTGCTTATGGCTGGCGAGCCCTTCACGCTAGGCTACTGGACTATAAACGACCCGACCGGAAGGCTGCCAGGTCGTAATCTGCGATTGGCCTGGTAGCTACTCTGACTTTTGCCTTGTCTAAGCCTCACTCAGAGTGGGGACTCTGTAGACACCCGCATTTTGCCTGCTAGTGTCTATAGCAGTTCCCGACAAACACCCGATGATGATCGGACGCAAACGTGACTTGGTATACTCGGATTTGGACCCGAAATCAATCATATCTGACATGGACTTTTAGCGGAGTAATAATCCCTCAAAACAGACCTCAAATCCAGGCCCAATGGGTCATTCCGAGCAAAATGAGACTAATTTGGGCCAAAACCGACACCAAAAATAAATCCCGTCTTTTAGCGACCGGGTCAAAACCCGGTCAAAGACGAAACCGTCTCATAAATCAGCCAGGTTCAGCTGGCGTACAAATCCAAATTCAAAAAATCAATCAAAACAACAAAATCAATTCTTTCCTATTTTGTCTCGATTTGCTTGACCCACTCGATCGAGTGGATTGACCCACTCGGTCGAGTGGAGCGTCATTTACCGGATCAGGCCCATTTTCTAGGGCACTCGATCGAGTGCACTAGGGCCACTCGATCGAGTGACCCTAGGTCGTGGGGTAAACTCTATAAATACCCCACGACCCCCACTCATTTACACAGTTTTTTTACCCTCATTCTACCTACATTTTACCCTACATTCACCTACACTACAAGCCTTAGTAAGCCTAAGCACTACACGCACAAAACCGAGTCCCTTGTCCCTCGAGAAACCGACGAGCACACACACATATACACATACACACCATAACTTGCATACATCCTCGATACTCCGACGTCCCGTCACTATTTACGAGTCCATTTCCGAGGTTCCTACTAAGCATGTATGTTGAGGGTGTCCTAAACCTCATTTCGATCCCTATTACTTTGTTTTTTCTATTTACGTTTTTGTATTATTATCCTAACACTAACTTTAACATTAACTCTAACATTTCATTTCTCGTATACTAACTTTTATATTTCCGTTACTAACACTATTATACCGCGTATATGTAAACTAGTATCAAAATCCGGTTCTAAATCCGTTTGACTACGATGTTTGCCTAAAGTCAGTCTAATCCCTTTACGAGCAACGACGGAGGCGGAGCCCTTTCGAGGAGCCCCGCCCCAATGTACTCAAGGGCGTGACGTGATCGCAATCGGTCGTAGTTGAACGTATTTAATTCCATTTCTATAATTAGTAAGGAACCCGTTGACACGAAAACCGACATCACGTAACCCGAAAGGGTTAGTTTCGATGTCGTGACGTAGAGGGATGCATTCCGTTGCTAATTCAAAGTTTATAATATAAACGTTTTCATAAAATCCCGACAACGGTATTATAATCGTATATATACACGATTATAGTACCGGAGGTCAAGTTAAATTCAAATCGTGCGATATTTGTATTTAATTTGACCAACCGTCGATTTTAAACCCAAAAAACGAAACGAGTTGACACTCGTACAGGGGCTACTCGACCGAGTACGTAAGCCACTCGATCGAGTAGCGTCCATAAAACTGGGCAGACCACTTTTCGAGGACACACTCGACCGAGTCAGACCATGACTCGACCGAGTGGGTCCTGTAACCCAGAAAACCGAGGGCTTTGACACACATTTCAAGCCTCGTCCTTTTATCGACTTTAGTCATCACGTGTAAAGACAATCACGTGACTTCCCCTTTTTCAAAACTCGCGCTTATCACGACACCTTGGCGACTTTGATCGATTTTTCGACGTGATAAGTCGGGACAAGGCATCGAGGCATAGGATCGGGCTAGCATCACGCTTAGGTCCTATGTCTCCGTCCTTCGTTTAATACACAACGCAATGTGTATTTAATCGGGGTTCGTCCGTTCACACGGTTCACGGTTTAGTGCATATACGGGTCCGTTCCTAACCTTTTATTATTATTCCGTTTCTATATCGCTTGTAATTTTTGTATTGGCCGGGTTGTATTTCCGCCCGTGTAACTTGTACGTTATTTGAGTTTCATTTATTTACTTGCTTATCGCTTTATAAATGAACCTCGCATGCTAAATCATTTCGACCATAATTAAGATGCATTAAATGACGTAGTTCACATACTATTCATATGCTTAGCCCGAAAACGCTGTTTGCATATCATTTAATCGTTTTACTAGCGCGCGCACACGAACACGAACGATGTCTTAGTAGAGGCCGCCATGTGCGGGCGGGGTTGGGTGTCCTTAGTGGGCTTCCCAACACGTACCCTCACCCCTTACTCAGAACCTTTGGTTTCCGGATGTCCGAAACCCTTGGCGCACGAGAGTCATTCTATATACGAAAGCCGGTTTAAACGGTATCGATATTGCAATGCAAAGGGACGAGCCCAATGAACTCTGAAATCGAAGTGGGCTTACTTTGTGTATAGCCCATGACGACATAGAGTGGGCTCGTATGGTTCCGAATAACCACAAAATTCGGTGGCGACTCCATTTTGACTTAAATTTCGAACCCGAGAGCAATCTCACCACGAGATTCATTCGCCTACCCAAACCCGCGCGTGGCCGCGTCGGGGTGGACCTACGTCATGTCCACAAGTTGAAACCCCAAGAGGTTGTAAATCCACTCCAAACTCTCGGAATCACAACCCCTACCCCAACCTCAAGTTTCCAATTCCATTCCTCAATACAATTATAATCCATTCCACCCTCGAACCAAATAACCATAAACAAGTATGAGTATCTAATTCCAATCTTTCATGTAATCACACCCCGTTCCAATCTATTACAATGCTTCGAACCAAACGCCCCCTTACTTCATTTTTATCGTGGGTTTTCTTCTCTCAATTTGGAGGGGAAGAGGGAAAAGTGGGAGAGGTAAACCCGGAATAAGCGTGTACAACGTAGTCATTTGCATGTATGATTTATCACGTCTCAAAAATAATAATTTAACAAACACATCATAATCATAATTTTATAATAATATGAGTAATAATAAAAACGGTAATACAGGGAATAATGTCAACAATTGAATATCTAAAATAAAATTGATGAAAAATGGAAATAATTCTAACCTACAAATGCTACAAATGGAAATTATGATTATTTAATGAATCAACTTAATTAAAACCCTAGTAATAATAACTTGGATTGACCCATCAATCAAATGGCAAAAAGAACATGCAACACATGATTTCAATACTACGTTTCCCACCCCAAAATAATCACACATTTCATTTTCTCACCATTTACCCAAACACAACGTTTTATGTCACAAAACATTTTTGCTCCCATAATTTTCCCCCAATCTCTTCCCCTCTCTCCCATTGCACAACCTTTACCCCATCTCCAATTTTTTCTGTAAAAAAAAGATTTAACATCTTTGAATTTCCACGTGGACATTAATAATAATAATAATAATAAAATAATAATACTAATAATTTTTTGCAGAAAAAAAGAAAGAAACAAAGGTTGTAGAGAGAGAAAGAGAGGGGGAGTGTATTGTTCCTTTTCAGTCCACACTAATCTTTCCCTCCACCCACCCACCTCCCTTCCTGGCTCCTGGCTCCTGGCTCTTCTTCTTCCTCCCCCATGTGATCAGCTCCCACCTCAATCATCATCATCATCATCATCATTATCTCTACCTCAATTCATCTCTTTCCCTCACCCTCAAATTATTTACCCCAATTTCCATTTTATTTCACTTTTTTATTATATTATATTCAATGATATTCACATTTTCCTGAATTTTCCCTCAACACTCAATTTTTCAAGATTTGATCATTGACCTATTTCACAAAATCCTGTTTTACGACGAGGGTTTTAATTATCTTTTTCTGGGCCTTCCTCAATTTCTTTCTATCTCTCACAAAAATTGAGCTTCTTTTTTTATTTTATTTTATTGGATCCCTAACTAATTGGATTCTAAATTAGGGTGCGCACATAAGATTAATCGTTTTGGATCCGAGTTTGGGGAAAACAGCGCCATCCCATGGCGCTGTTTCGCCGATTCTTCTACCGTAAGCCACCTGATCGGCTCCTTGAAATTTCAGAGCGTGTATATGGTACGTAATTATCATCATTTCTGTAAATTAGTTTATTTGATTTATCTATATTTTTATGATGCTTTTTTGTAGTTTAGTTATTCTTTGTTGATTTATAGGTTTAAATGTAGCTTGTATTTGTAATTGAGCTGGAAACCTTCCATTTTAGCTCAACTCTGATCATTTAAATATTTAATGAACTTCTGTTTTGATCTTTGAGCTGAAAACCTTCTAATATTGCTGGGTTAGTGAAATATCAGGGGTTACATTTGGTTTTGATTACTGATTTAATGTAATTTTAATTGCGGGGTTGAAGTTGAATACTTGGTTTGTCTTTTGGACTGCATTTGACATTAGGGGGGACATTTGATGTCATAGTAGCATTCCAAGGGCCGGCTGTTAAAGCCAGGAGCATAGATAGTCTATACACAGGGAGAGACTGGACATTTTTTTTTGGGCAGAATTAGGGTATTTTCCGTCGAGTTAGTTAAGCCTGATTTTATACATAGCTAAGCTGCCTCTCTCTCTCTGGCCTCAACCTAATACCATGAATTCTTCTGCTAGGAGCATTTGGTAGCTGCTTAATTGTTGTAGATTGAAAAACTGAAATGAGCCTCTTTGTGTTCCTGTCAAAAGGGTAAGCCTGTGTATATCCGACCCCTTTTTCGCTTGCAGATTGCGAGAGACCTTTGGCATTAGCGTGATGTTGTTGTATAAGATTTATAAGGTAACGGCGGGGGATAAATAAAAGAAGCTACAAGCCTTCTTTGTTTTTAATTTTAATATTCCTTTGAAATGACGACGATGAGTTAAAGATCCCTGCTTTCGCATCATTCACGAAGAGTAAATATTTCTCATTAGTGCAGGATTAGGCAAGGTTTTTGTGCTTCATAGTTTTTCCGTGTCAATGATATGTTGCAAAATCTCTCACTGAACTTGGCACTCCTCTTTTTGATGCGAACTTTGTGAAGTAGTAGTCATTTAATGCAATTCTCATCACAATTTTTATTTTCCGGTCATTTAGATCCATCCGCTTTGGGTTAAAAACATTGTTTAATGTGCAACATCCTCCCCCCTCCCTCTCTTGCTCCTCCATTCAGGGTATCCGCTTTGGGTCGTGTTGTACTGATATGTTGATCTTATACTTGTCCAGTCTTTGATTGTTGCTTTTCCACGGATGTATTGGATGAACATCAATACAAAGAATACCTTGGTGGTATTGTGGCACAGCTGCAAGACTACTATCCTGATGCATCATTCATGGTGTTCAACTTTAAAGAAGGGGACCGAAGGAGTCAAATCTCTGACATATTGTCTCAGTATGATATGACAGTTATGGAATACCCTCGGCAATATGAACATTGCCCTTTGCTGCCATTGGAAATGGTTTATCACTTCTTACGGTCCAGTGAGAGTTGGTTATCGTTGGAGGGTCAACAAAATGTGCTTCTGATGCATTGTGAAAGAGGAGGTTGGCCTGTGCTTGCTTTTATGCTTGCAGGCCTCCTTTTGTACAGAAGGCAGTATAACGGTGAGCATAAAACACTTGAGATGGTGTATAAGCAGGCTCCAAAAGAGCTTCTTCAGCTTTTATCTCCTTTAAACCCACAGCCTTCCCAACTCAGATATCTTCAGTATATTTCTAGAAGGAATTTAGGCTCGGATTGGCCTCCTTCAGACACTCCTCTCGTTGTAGATTGTATAATTCTTAGGGTCCTTCCGTTATTCGATGGGGGCAAAGGTTGCAGACCGGTTGTTCGTGTTTATGGACAGGATCCTGTAATTAAATCCAGTAGAAGTAGTAAGCTTCTGTTTTCATCCTTAAAGTCCAAAAAACATGTTCGTCACTTTCCGGAGGTAAAATATATATTCCTTAACCTGATTTTTAGGATAGCGATTTGATAATGTTAAGAGCTAATCTGTTGCTTGTGACTGCAGGTAGAGTGCATCTTAGTTAAATTGGATATTCGTTGCCATGTTCAAGGTGATATTGTTCTAGAATGTGTCCATTTGTCTGGTGATGGTTTAGAGGAAGAAATTATGTTTAGATTTATGTTTCATACATCCTTTGTCCGGTCAAATATTCTGACTCTTAGCCGTGAAGACATTGATGTTCTATGGGATGCAAAGGATCAGTTTCCAAAGGATTTCAAAGCTGAGGTATATCTTGAATGTTCTTTTATGAAGCCTTTTCATTATGCTGTGAGGGTTGAAGGCATACTTATATTTGTATCAGGTTCTCTTTTCGGATGTTGGCGCAGTTCCCCTTGTTACCGCAGACATAGATAATGACGAAGACAATGAAACTGATGGTGCTTCACCGGAGGAGTTTTTTGAAGCCGAAGAGATTTTCAGCAATGTTGTTGATGCCCAAGAAGGAAAAACCGACTTTGAAACTTCGGTGACACGTGAAAATTCTGCAGGTAGTGGTAAACTCAAGGGTATATTGAAGGAGGAAGTTGAGCCCAATGCATTTGAAGACTGCTCACCCGATGGAGGGGCCCGTAGGCAGGACATTGAAGCTCGACTGCTACTTGAATCAGTTAAGGATATTGGGCTTGATGACCAGAACAAAAACCTGCATAGGGGTGTTGAGGTTGAGATTGATGCGGTTAAAGACATTCTTATGGATGATGCAAATCAGAAAGAAGACGTAAAATTGGCAGTAGAAGATATGGTTATGGATAAAGTGATGCAAAACCACATTGAGCCAGAGTATGATATGAATGTAGTGAAAGAGATTACTTTGGATTCCCGGGATCAAGTAGTGATGGACAAATTTCTCGACAGTGATAATGTAAAAAATCTGGACACAAAAGAGGTACTGGAGGACAAAACTACGGATAAGAGGTTGGAATGTAAGAGTCCACCTAGAAAATTGACAGGTGACAATAAGCAGAAGTATGAGAGAGCTCTGCAGCCTTCACCTAGAAGACCTCCTACTTTTAATCAGAAATCAGTTTCTGATTCAGCTTTGTCCAAGCACAGAGGAAAACAGCAAGAGGGAGTTGAGGATACGACTAAATCAATCAAACAAAAATCAACAGAACATCGATGGATTCCGTCAAATAAAGGCTCTTACACCAATTCAATGCATATTGCATACCCACCTACCAGGGTCAATAGTGCACCATCATCTCTAGGAGGTGCTCGAAATCAAGTGAAGGACTCTGTTGCAACTGCCAAACTGAAGGACCGTGTTGGTAGCACGGATATTGGGTCTGTTCCTAGTGTTGAGAGGCGAGTTCAGAAGTCTCACAGCGTAAAGTCTCCGAGATCTGTAGGGTCTGCTAAAAGTTTTCGTGATGAAACTCTTGATGATGGGATCAGGGAAAAAGCTATTTTACCTTCATCGTCTCCTCTAGAAAATGACCTATCATCAGCTTGTCCTGAATCACGTCAGCTTGAAGAAGAAACCGCAGAAACTGAGAGCAAGACACTTCCAACGCGGTTGATCCCTACTTTTCCAGCGTCATCTTCTCCTCCTCGCGAATCTTCATCAAATACCTCAATTGTAGATGTGTTACCCCTACAACCTCCTCCTCCTCCACCACCACCATCTGCATCTACCTTTGCTGGGCCATTTTTTTCTACGAGTGTTCCTCCACAGCCACCCTCCCCACCTACATTGAGTCAACACAGTTTTGTCATACATCCTTCTCAAGGTAAAGCACTGCCGCCACCGCCGCCGCCACCGCCACCACCACCACCACCACCTCCACCTCCTTCTCCATCACCTGTCAAGAGCTTGTCTATTAGACCAGAGGGTTTTCCCAAGTCACAGCCTCCGACACCACCTGCCCCTCCCCCTCATTCTAGAATTACAACTTCACCTCCAGCACCACCTCCACCACCTCCTTGTCCACCTTCTACTGTAGTAAGCTCACCTTCATTTCATTTTCCTTCTCACGTACAACTCCTTTCTTCAGGACATCCACTTCCACAATCTGCTTCGCAATCTAGATTTGGCGCTCCTCCACCTCCACCTCCACCTCCTCCACCCCCTCCTCCACCCCCTCCTCCCATGGCTTCACACTTACTTTCCATTGATTTAACGAAACCCTCTCCTCCCTCACCACCTTTTGGACATGCAACACCACCTCCACAACCACCGCCACCACCACCACCACCACTTCCCTCGTGTGCAAGTTTAGTTACATTTGCACCTTTTTTAATAAAAAGTGTCCCCCCTCCTCCTCCTCCTCCCCCTCCTCCATATAATTCACCACCATCTTCAATTTGCAGTGCGCCTCCGCCTCCGCCTCCACCTCCACCGATTTGTGTCTCACCATCTCCTTCTCCCGTTAGAGGTGGCCCGCCACCACCTCCTCCTCCATCTTTGCGTCCCGAAGTATATGGTTCTCCAACACCTCCATCGATAAGAGGTGGCCCACCTCCACCTCCACCGCCGCCTCCATTATTACATAACGCTCCACCTCCTCCACCCTCACCACCTTTTATACTTGAAGCCTCTTCTCCTCCCCCTCCACCGCCACCTCCATTGTTGCATGGTGCTCCACCACCTCCGCCGCCGCCACCTTTTATACAAGGAGCCCCTTCTCCTCCGCCTCCACCGCCACCTCCATCGTTTTATGGTGCTCCACCTCCTCCACCGTCACCACCACCACCACCACCACCTTTTACACATGTAGCCCCTTCTCATCCACCTCCTCCTCCACCATCTTTTACACGTGGAGTCCCTTCTCCTCCCCCTCCACCACCTCCTCCACCATCTTTTACACGTGGAGTCCCTTCTCCTCCCCCTCCACCACCTCCTCCTGGAGGTCAAACTCTTAACCCACCGCCACCATTTCCCGGGGCTAGAGGAGGTCCTCCTCCACCTCCACCACCACCCGGAGGTCTAAGAGTACCTCCTCCACCTCCACCACCCGGAGGTCTAGGAGGACCCCCTCCACCACCACCACCACCCGGAGGTCTAGGAGGACCCCCTCCACCACCACCACCACCCGGAGGTCTAGGAGGACCCCCTCCACCACCACCACCACCTGGGGGTCTAGGAGGCCCTCCTCCCCCTCCACCACCACCTGGGGGTCGAGTCGGACCTCCCCCTCCACCTCCTCCTATGGGAAGAGGGGGACCTCCTCCTCCACCACCTCCAATGGGTAGAGGGGGACCACCTCCTCCACCACCGCCTGGAGGTGGTGTTCCAGGTGCCCCTGCTCCACCCAGGCCACCCGGTGGAGGACCACCGGCACCTCCTCCTTTTGGTGCTAAAGCCCCAGGCGCACCAAATGCCCCTCCAGCTCTTGGCAGAGGTCGTGGGCTAGCACGAGCTGCCCCTCGGAAATCTACTCTTAAGCCTTTGCATTGGAGCAAAGTAACGCGTGCGTTGCAAGGAAGCCTATGGGAAGAATTCCAGAGGCAAACACAGGCAGGGCCTCAAAAGTACTGGATCTCTTCCTTTTTTTCTTATTGCTTTTGATGTGTTAATTGTCTGTTTCAAACATTGTCGTCCCATTTTGGAGCTCCTGTTATGACTTCACCCATATATTTGGTACTGGTGTATTGGTATGTATCACTAATATATACGTTAAATATAGTGCGGCAGAGTTTGACGTGGCTGAAATTGAAAAGCTTTTCTCTAATCAAGTCTCTAAGCCGGCTGGTGCCGGAGGGAAAGCTAATGAGAAGAAAAAGGCGGCTAGTTCCAAATCTGAAGTTGTTCATCTGGTAATTTAGTTGGGTTAGACCTTGTTATTAGACCTCACATTTTCTTAATCGAGCACTCATCTTATTTTTTATAAGAATAGATATTAATCTGTGGCGTATGCATGAATTCAAATTTGTACACTGGAATCTAATCACTCTCAAATTTATTTGATTAAAGTGTTGATATCAAGTCATCAATCTTTCCAAATTGGGAAGAACAAGTGTTTCTAACACCACTATCTGTAGTGGTGCATCTAACGTGTACAGTGAAATGATCTGATAGATTCTTGTATCGATTTTCTTATACTGACTACCCTCATTTATCCATGCTGTCTGTAAGTAACCATTCACCCACCCAAACCTAAGTAATTTAAGGTACACAAGATGCAGGATGATGTATTTGTTGGGGTTGAAGAGTGTAAAAATATGTGTCATTTTTTACTTTAGTATTCTGGGTAGTATGAGCAAATGGAGATGTATATCCTCTGAAACAAAAAATTCAAAGTGCGTTCTCATTCATTTAATGATGAGCTGTTTAACACTATAACTTTATCATAATGTGTTTTCATTGACATACAAGAGATTTGAAGGATCTAATCTATTACGGTATAGCTATTGAAATATCAGTAATTGATTCTTTGGCAAACTAAATGAATGTACTTTATCGTGTAATTTTTTTTCTGTCCCGTGCATTCGGGATTGGGGAAGTGTGTGGTAATCAAGTCTCTTATATTAATGTGTTTTCTAATTAAAGTAACTCTTCAAGGAATGCAAATTAAAATATATGTAGGGATGTTGCTAGAGAAATACTTTAAACTGAAGCCTACACTAGAAAATTTATGCCACTACTGCCAGTACTATACAAAGGTTATGATATCATTCCATGGAACTAATGATTCCATGTGAATCTTAATTTTGAAATACTATCAGTTGCACATTTTGTTTGAATTCACCTTTTTGTTCTTCTTTTGTCCCTTGGGATTAATCATGGCCATGTTTTCTTACTTAGTTTTTCTGATTTTCTTTGTTCTCATACGGTACACCTACATTAATTTTGCAGATTGACCTCAGAAGAGTTAATAACACTGAAATAATGCTTACAAAGGTTAAGATGCCGCTCCCTGATATGATGGTACGCTAGATGTCTCCATTTCATTACTGGGTATTATCCAGATGTACATGCAGAGTCATTAAGAGTTATATCTCCTAAGAAAAACTCACCAGCTTTCTTACTTGTAATGAAGGATCTTGACTTATATTGGGTTTTCAGTTTGCTAGTTATTCTCTTAGATGCTTTGGGTATATAACATCTAAGTAATTCGGTGTCCATCGTGTCCGTTGAGTATGTTCCATGGTATTAATTGAGGACTAGCGCTGGGACATGCTTCAAGGGTCTTTTTGTTAACTATTGTTGACAAAACACTTGCCTTGTGAAAGACCTCTTGTCTCGGTCTTCTTGCACATCTTCAAAATATCTAATTTGAGATGATAATTCTGTGGATCCTAGTATTTTAAGGTTTTAACTATTGTTATAGTCAGATTAATTAAGTCTACTTATTTACTCATTAGTTTAGTGTGTTCACTGAGTATAGGACTAATTTGAAATGGAGTTAATGGTGGGTTGTTTATTTTTACCCTTTAAACTGCGATCCTTGTATGATTCTCACTCTCTCTTTTGAATGTTCAGAAATCACTTAATCAAGCAATGCCCTATAATGGGGGAGGGAGGGAGTTATGTGGGGGGTTTGGGGATCAACTGTGGCTATGTTTGAGCTTCCTTTCCTTTTTATCTTATTGCTTCATAAAATCATAATGATAAGTGGTTGATCTTGGATGCATGCTGTTGGTACCATATAATGAATTTGTCAAAAATAAATTCCAGCTTAAAGTATGCGGCTTTGTACAAAATAATTCCTAGATTTTTTTTATTCTAGTTTGGTTTGGTTTTGATAAAAGTGATGTATTTCACATAGGATATATATAGCAATGCAAGTGTGGCAATGTCTTTAAATCACTTATTGCAGGCTGCAGCATTAGCTTTGGATGAGTCTATTTTGGATGCTGATCAGGTGGAAAATCTGATTAAATTTTGTCCCACTAAGGAGGAGATGGACCTTCTCAAGGTTATCATTTAAAGTCCTGTTACATTTGCAGTCTGTTTACTTCTCCTGTTTGAAGATATAAGGGGTGGTGAAAAGGGGGCTGGAATTATACTTTTTTCGTTGATATCATGAAAGTCTTTAAATATCCTTTCGTCTACAACTTTAGTTTTGACTCTTTCTTTTGTATTGCATTCTAGAACTACACTGGTGATAGGGAGAAGCTGGGAAAGTGTGAGCAGGTGTGGAATATTCTTATCTGATTATAATTGTAAACTTTCTGTATTTGTATCTTAGTTTTTTGTAGTGACACTTAGTTCTTCATGGCATCCACATGTAAAGTGCTGCTCCATATTTCTCAGTGAGTTATGTGAGCGGGGAATGAGGTTACTATTGACATTAACATGATAACCATTCTATTAGTTATTAGCTCACATAAGTCACAGTATTGGATATCCTGACTTGATTTATACTTGTTACGCCATTGTTCATGCTGTTTTAACTTTTTCTCCATCGTATTTGTTATGCTTCAGTTCTTTATGGAGCTCATGAAAGCTCCAAGGGTGGAGTCAAAACTACGAGTATTTTTGTTCAAGATTCAGTTTAACACACAGGTTCTTTGTCTTTTGTGGGTTTGTACACAGTGGCTAATGCGTTGATAATGTCTATTCTATGAAACTTCTGGTGTCCTATGTGCAGATTATAGATTTTAGGAAGAGCTTGAATACTGTAAATTCTGCATGTGAAGAGGTATACTACTTTTGTACTTGGTAGACACCACATGTTTCTGTTTGTTGTCAAGCATATTCTAACTTATGCTATGCATATCCTGTTATTAAAAAAAAAACAGGTCCGGAACTCTTCGAAGTTGAAAGAGATCATGAAATATATTCTTAATCTCGGCAATTTGCTGAACTCTGGAACTGCAAGAGGTATGATGCTAACCTAAGCTCAGTCTTTGTGAGTGTATTCTATTTGGGAATATTCGACACTTACAGCGTACAATAAACATTATCCTTGAACTTTCGCCGTAGCATCACTAATACTACTTTGAACACCCCTTCTCTCTCTCTCTCTCTCTCTCTCTCTCTCACACACACACACACATCTTATACACTCTAATGGGTTGTTTCGTTCACTAAGGGGAAATAGAATGGAATCAACAAAAGGAAAGAAAGGAAAGGGACTATGAATTACCTCTAATACAATGGTTGAATATTAAAAGGCAAGGGAGTCATCACCATGAAAACAAGCAAGAATACAACCACATCTACTACTATCTACCACCACCTACGGTCTCCTTGAACACCGACGACACCACTACCAACACTCCACCTCACCCTCCACCCCAACACTCATGATCTCTCCCCATAGAATTTAGTGCTTTGTTTGTGTGATGGTGGTAAAAATTTAATTGAAAAAGGGGTATGGAAAAAGAGATCAAATTAACATTACCAAAGGAAAAAGGTATGGAAATGAATCATTCCCTTCCCCGAATACCTCATACCTAACTCTCTTTAATTAGCTTCAATTTCTAAGCTATTAAATTTAAAATCCAGTAATATTCTCAACCCATAAACATTCCTTTGATTGAACTTTCTGAGCTTCTAGAGCGGGAAACCAAGGAGAGAGAAATAAACACTTATCGTGTGGAGAGCGAAAGTGGTTCTCTTCTGGTACCTATTTTTGGTTGTTTTGGTAGAGACACAAATAACTAGAGAAAGACTCCCATTTTGTGACACTGTAAGTCAATGAATTTCTCAGAAATTATTTCTTGGGTTTTCCCCTTATAAGAAGAATAGGAAATAATAGTCATGTGCAAAAGATGCATGTGGCAGAAATGTGTGTGTTAAGATGGATGTGTGGGCATACATGAAAGGACCGACTTAGAAATGAGGTGATTAGGGAGAATGTCTGAGTGACACCTATAGAGGATAAGTGATAAGTTGATGGAGAATCGGTTAAGATGGTTTGAGCATGTAAGACGGAGGCCGATTGATGCACCGATACGGAGACTTGAAGGATGGAGAGAGCATGGGTTGGTGCGGGGTCGAGGATAACCTAAACAAACTTGGATAAAAGTACATTGAGAACGATATGAAGTTTCTTTGGATTGGATAAGATATGACATTGGATAGGACAGTGTGGAGGGAGAGGATTCGGGTGGCGGAGGATATTTGTGGACTATCTTTTTGTTGGTTTTATTTATTTTTAATTATTTTATTTTATTTTTTCAAAATTATTTTCGTACTTTTTCTTTTTTACTTGGATTTTGTAACCTTTTAAACTTATTATTAACGCTTTCAACTTAATTTTGCTTTTGAAACTTTATTTTTTATTAATATTTTATCGTTGTTTGCCTTTATTTTATTTTATTTTATTTGTTAGTTGTTATTTTTATTTTTATGGATGACGACTTGACGACCTCAGATATTGATTCATGTTAGCCGATCCCAAATCTTTTTGGGACCAAGACTCGTGGTTGTTGTTGTTGTCGTCATCTTAAGAAGAATAAGAAAAATAATAAGATTAGTAATCATGTACTCTTAAGATTAATAAGAAATATAATAAGACTCGTTGTTGTTGTAAGAAAAGTCTCTTAATAAGATTACCAACTTAAGTAAAAATAATCTCACATTGAAAAATAAGAGTAATCATGTACTCTTATCAACCAAAAATCTTTTGAGTCTTAAATATTTTAAAACTATAAACTTAAGCAAAATTATCCCACATTTGAAAAATTATAAAGTTTCATCAACCAAAAATCTTTTGACTCTTAAAAAAGCTCTTAAAGACTCTACAGTAAATAAAAAATTATAATAAAATGATGAAATTCTATATATTATAAATAAGACTATTAATAATTCATCCTTAGACATCAACCAACAATCTTTTGACTCTTAAAAAAAAGAACTTTCAAGTAAGGTGACATCCACCAATAATTATCCCACGTCGACAAATTATAATAAGGTGATGAATTTTTATTACGGAGTATATTAATAAGAGTAATCACCTTCAATACAAATAATAGTAAAATTATCCCACATTGATAATTTATTAATAAGGTGATGAATTCTATATTATAAATAACCGTAATCATTCGTTATCCATCAGAAATCTTTTGAGTCTTAAAGAGCTCTTGAGATTATAAATCTTAAATAATTATTCCGCATCGAAAAATTGTGATGATATGGAATTCTACAGAGTAGTCATTGTTTTTAAATATCGACAAAAAAACCTTTTGAGTCTTAATGATGATTCTATATTATAAATAAGAGTAATCGTATGTTCTTTTGGGTCTTAAAAAAAGCTCTTAAGACAGTAAATTATCCCATATCGAAAAATTATAAATAAGAAATTCTATATTATAAATAAGAGTAATTATTCGTCATTAGATATTAACCAAAATTCTTTTTGAGTGTTAAAAAAAGTTCTTAAGACTATAAACTTAAGTAAAATTATCTCACATCGAAAAATTATGATGAGTTGATGAAATTCTATATTTCGTATCTGAGTCTTAAAAAACACTTCAGAACTTACATAAGATTATCCCACATCGAAAAATTAAAAAAAAGGCGATGAAATTCTATTATATAAATAAGAGCAATCGGTCGTCCTTAATAACTTAGATGGAAAAAAAACTCTTTTTTAGTCTTGAAAAGAGCTATTAAAATCATAAACTTAATTAAGTAAAATTATCACATACTTTTGAGTTTTCAAAAAAGTTCTTTAAATTATAAACTTGAGTAAAATTATCCCACATCGAAAAATTACGATGACTTGATTAAGTTTTATATTATAAATAAGAGTAATTATTCGTTCATAAATATCAACCAAATATCTTTTGAGTCTTAGATAAAAAAACTATTAAGAACTATAATAAACTTAGATAAAATTATCCCACATCGAAAAATTATATAATAGGGCGATGAAATTTCATTATATAATTAAAAGTAATCATTCGTCCTTAGATCTAAAAAAAATAGAGTTTTTTCAAATAAAATTATTTCACATTGAAAAATAATGTTATTGAAAGATGTGTTTTTTAGTAGGTGGTTTGTCCCACATTGAAAGGATAATGTCAATGTGTGAAATTTACTATGAGTCTTAAATACTTTTTTCTTCCATAATTGTAGTTATAAATAAAAAGTGAGGTAATACAGTAAAAAAGTTGGACCAAATAGAAAATATTTACGATGGAAAGAAGATAGAATGGCGGACGAAAATGGAATATGGAAGAAGATAGAAGGAAGAAGTAAGCCATAGTATAATTGTACCACATTGAAAGATTGATTATCATAAGGGGGTGATCCTATGATTATAAATTGAAGTCATTATTGGTTCTTAGATATCAACTATCAACGCAAATATTTATCGAGTATTGTGTTAAAGAGAGATATTATGAGTTTTAGTTATTATCTCCACAGTAGTGAAATTTCTTAGAAGAAAGTTTAAATTTGTGTTGTTAAATATTAATTTGTCTTAATAATCTATTAAATACGGAGTATTAATTTGAGAGAAAGTTATTCAAGGTATAAAGTTTGTAAAATGATGTTATTTAAGGTATAAAATATCAATTTACCCTTATTTTTATAAATTTCATATGAGATCTTTTATTTCTATATAACTTTTTTTTCAATGTAATTAAACCAACTAACCCATGCAGCGCACTGGCTTTATTCTAGTTACTATTAGGAAAACAATCCAAAACTAACTATGAAAAGGTAAAATAAACTGACCTGATTTAGGATACTAAATAACAAACCGACTCAATTTAGGATACTAAATACGAAACTATTACCTGGCGACTAAGTAAAGTCATGCATTCTCATAATGCTCCTACATTTATATGACCGTTTTAGTGGAGATGACTTGGCAGATTCGGAAAATGATTCATATTAACGGACCCCAAATCATTTTGGGACTAAGGCTTTGATGTTTGTTGTTGTGCCCAACGTCTAGCCTTCTATTCTTAGCATATTATTGAAAGCTTATTATACAGTGGTTGTTATAATGGCTTCTTGCCATCTTATATTTTAATGGATACTGTAATAGGAGCTGCTGTAGGATTCAAGCTCGATAGTCTGCTAAAGCTCACAGATACCCGTGCAACTAACAGCAGGATGACACTTATGCATTATCTCTGCAAGGTATTATCATCTTGCATTCTTTTCACAGATTGTATATTTTCTGTGCTTTTTATTTTATATTTATTCACAATGACGTCAAAAACCCACTAAACTTTGGTTATGGAATTTGCCTTTAATAAAACAAAATGATTCACTGAACTCTTTTGCATTTTCTGTAAGTAGTCACTACTCAACGTTGTTCTCGTGCAAATTTCATCATAGATCTTCAGAAACAAACTTCGAGTGTGAACTAAGAAGGGATGCGGATCTTTCAAATAAAAAATTGAAAATTGAGCAAGGCTCTATCAAATAAAGAAAGGGATAAGGTTAAAACATCTGATCCCTTATTACCCTTATTTGCAGAATAATTACGTACCAAAAAGATTACCTAGGTCTCTCTTTCTTTCACACTGTTTTAAGTGTATGAAAGGGTGTGTGGCTCCATGTCTTGTAACCTCGTCATAGCAAAATATTCAGGAGTTAATTACATGAACTAGTTCACCTCACACCTTCGGTCTTTGAAGATTCGATGATCGTTTTTCTAGCCATTATCAAGTTTCATTTGATTGTTCATTTTTTAGTTGTGACTACTTTGATCTTTACATCACCAATTTGTTTGGACTTGTTAGGGCATCTCATTTTGATGTATTAGTTGGATTCAGCCCTAATATTGTCTGAACTTGCGCACACAGTTTGAAAACCTGTTGTTGTATAGCCTATTAGCCTTGTGTTTATCTTTATTGTCAAAAAGGACACAAGGTGTTCCTGTTTTTTAAATTTTCATTGCTATTTTAAACTAAAAATTAAACAGGACACCTGAGCAGTTAGAGGTAGAGTTATAATTGAGGCATGCATATTTAACTTGCTTACTTGCCTAATTTTAAGTTGATGGGGGTGTAGATCAACCTCTCTTGTGCTATGTAGATTGTTTGTTGTTGTGCTTGCTTGTGACTAGCCTTTTTTTTTTAATAGATTGTTGTTTATTAGCGCCCCCCCTCCCCCCAAAAAAAGAAAGACAACATTGAGTTTGCTTGTTATTTAAAGCTCGATGATGCACCTCCCTTTATTAGTGTGTTTTTCTCAAGAGTGATCATATGTAAGTAACAGGAACATACTCCCTCTTAAGTCTACTTTCTTCCTTATTTCCTTATTGGTCGTAAATCAACATTTCTTCAGTTACATACAATCAATGAATGGCCAAAACTACCCTTAAGTGAGTCCAATGAGACATGTGAAGTGATACGAAAATCTCGACTTTTGTATATGTAACGAAGCGGAATTTTTTTTGGATTTCCTAAACGACTAATTAGATACTTCGTATTTTCGTATCATGAAGGTGGGGTATGTGAGAGTATATAGGTGAGTTAATCTTCTTTCTTATTTCCCCCCTTCAAAACAAAGAGGAAGAAAATCGAAACTTGAAGGGAGTAGATGCTTTGTGTTAGTTATGCTTATAGCAGTACGGTTGTGTTGAAAATTTTATCATACTCCAGGGAGTTTTTTGTGAAACACAACCTTCAATAAAAACATTTTGCGAAACATCACATTTAATAAAAAAAGTTTGTAAAACACAACCTTTAATAAAAAAGTTTTGTGATACACCGACTTTAACAAAAAAGTTTGTAAAACACAACCTTAAATTTTTTTTTTTTTTGCGAAACACTGCATTTTTTTCCAGAGTTTGATCAAAATTTAAAAAATAAACCAATGTTGACTCGATTTTTTCGGTGAAATCACGTGCCTCGTTAACTTTCCTCTTTACATTTTCCCTCAGTGAATCTATTTTTGCTCTTCATTTTTCTCCCTTTTAATTAATTATGCTTCATAATTCCTTCAATTGAAACAATTAGAAGAGAATCGGCGAGCATAAACCGAGATTGTAAAGATTAGAAGAGAATTAACGTTATTCCTGAAAATGGATTCGAAGATGTTAATTATGGTTTGTTAGGATTTGGGAGGGGTGAAGGAAAGATGAGTTTGATGAGAGAAACAAAAGAGCAAGTTACATGATCTCATCAAAAAGCCGAGTCAACATCGAATTTTTCTTTATTTTAGTCAAACTTCGGTAAAATGATGTTTTTCGCAAACAAAGTTTGTTAAAGGTTGTGTTTGACGAACATTTTTTAGTAAAGTTGCGTTTTGCAAAATGTTTTATTAAAGGTTGTGTTTTACCAACTTTTTTTATTGAAGGTGGTGTTTCGCAAGATGCTTTTATCAAAGGTTGTGTTTCACAAAAAAAACTCTACTCCAGATAAAACATTAGAAGGGTAAATACCTGGTGCCATTAATGAACGGATTTATGGCGTGATAATTATTTCGCTTTTAGTCTCATCTAGTATTGGTCTTACACAGGAGATGTGAGCTCTGCTATTATGTGATCGTATCGTATGATAACTTTAGGTTTCTGCAATCTTGTTTACTTGATGTAAATGCGGTTCTTGCTGCCATTACATATTTTTGTCTCTTGATATTTGATTCAAAGTCTACTGAATTTTTACGCGTGGTGAAAATGCTTGGATTCTTTTAGTATTTGCTTTAGTGTCCGCTATTGTTTTTATGACAGCTGAAATACCATTTCTCTTCGTTCAGTTTCTTGCTGAGAAGTTACCGACACTTCTGGACTTTCATGAAGACCTTGTAAGCCTTGAAGCATCAACAAAGGTCCAATTATATTTCTTTTAAAATCCTAACTCTGTAATTCATCTATTGTGTACTAATGATAGGTTTTATCCTTGCAGATACAACTAAAATCCTTGGCTGAAGAAATGCAGGCCATAACGAAGGGACTAGAAAAGGTTAAACAGGAACAGGCAGCATCTGAAAATGATGGCCCAGTCTCTGAGATGTTTCGTAAGGTATAAGTTCTCTTAGTTTCGGAAAGGAAGTTTTTAAATTGTCAAGCTAACATCGAACTGGGAAATGATGGATCAAAATTCCCTACCCTTCTTGAAACCCCTAATCGAACAGTCATTGATTGTTTGGCTTTGTAGCTTTTCTAATGCACTTGTCTGTCTTGCAATAAACAACCGACCCTCTCTATGAGGATGTGGGTCTTTCTTTTATGAAGTAAAAGGTGAGTATTTTAATTAATTTAAAAATTGATATAGATTTGGTAACAATAGCTTCTGAACACCGTAATGAACCACTAATCATACTATAAGCCGATTGATTCGTGAGGATGTAGGTCTTCGAGGACCCTTATAAGTTCGTTAATTTTGCATTTATCTTGGCTTCTTGTCAAAGAGCTTTCCTCACTTGAAACAGAATCTCAGTTTCTGATTTACTGTAGACTTTGAAGGAATTCATTGGTACTGCTGAATCGGATGTGGCTTCTGTGATGAACATCTATTCTGTAGCGGTAATACCTTCACTCAAGTCCACCACCTCAAATTCCAACTATGATCTCCTTCTATTCTTTCTGACTTAGTGTGGGACAGGGTAGAAATGCGGATGCACTTGCTTTATATTTTGGAGAAGATCCCGCTAAGTGTCCTTTTGAGCAAGGTACTAGTTTCTAGATTAAGTACTTTTTCATTACTGTATTTCTAGAGTTGCATATAGAATCGTTGTTTGTTTCTTGTCTGCACAATTTAACCTATATATGAAACAGTAATACTGTCGGAGTATGGATTTGGAGGTGGATATATTGCTCATGAACTAAACTGAAATATCCTTTTATTTGTATGTTGGAAATGCAAAGGCAAATGATTTCCTTCTGATGAAGGGTGTTACAGGAAATGAATCTGGAGCATTTGCATTCGGAATCCGCACTGAGAAATATTTTGAGTCAAACGTACTTTTCTAGCTTGGAAAATGTTTGATTGTCTAGCTCATGTTACATGTCGGTTTTAGCAGTGACTGCCATCATTTTCTTCCTCCTCGCTCATGGAGAAACCACATCTGATGTTTCCTCATCTAATTTATATACAGGACAATCACTCCAAATATTTCCCCTTCTCTCTTAGGTAAGAGATTGTAAGATATTAAATTTCTTGAAAGCCGTCCCCGAAAACGATAGCCTGAAAGAGGACATAGGGAAACGATTACTAGTTGATATAGAAACTACTAAATGGGGATATTGGGTCATGTTTAGGTTAATGTTTTTACATTTTTCATTCTACCTTAGCCAAACCAACCAAAACCCTAGGACTTTAATTCATCTTTTGAGTCCTCGGTTTTCCTCATTGTAATTAAGAATTGGCCAGGACTGAGGTTAACCTTGCCGTCAGTGGAAACTTGAGTGTAACGTATATTTCCATCTTAACTTGCTCCTATACCTCAGCCTTCAGTTTCACCTTCTATTCGTTTCTCTTCTATCCTTCACATACCCTCTAAAGGAAAGGGTATGATGATGAGTGACCTTTTCTCAGCCAAGCCTTCTGTCACTTTTTCATCTTTCATCCCATTTTGCATCTTCTTCTTAAAAACAGCCTATGTCTCTTCCCTCCTCTTACCCCCGCCTATGTTGCTCCTGCAAAGGTGTTGGACGTGGCATTATAGCAGAATTTCGGATATGGCTATTTTTTTTTGAAAAGTCTCCATTGCCTTGTATGGTTGGTTGGATATTGCTTTTTTTGGTCGATAGATTCTTTTCTATAAAATTGGAGGCGATGTGTCTGTTGCTGGCTACTATATAAAGCAATGGCAAAAAGAACCATTCAATAGTCAGAGGGCACCACAGTAACCCGAATTTTTTCCGTGATGGTGCCTAAATTAACAAATTTGACGCTAATGGGTTTTAAACTCAGGTTATGACTTATGAGTACCATAGTGCTGACTACACGATCCAAGATTTGCATTATGTAATACTAAGCAAATTCATATATGTTGATTGGGTACTTTCCTGTTGACTTTAGTTTCCATTCTGATCAAGTTATTACATGCATTTCACGGCCTAAACGCAGTTACGCAGACTCTGTTGAACTTCACAAGATTGTTCCGGAAAGCACACGAGGAAAATATCAAGCAGGCAGAACAAGATCGAAAAAAGGCTGAAAAGGAGGCTGAAACAGAGAAGACAAAAGCCGCCAACCAAGTCAAAGAGTGAGACATGATCAACAAGGGTGTTTGTTGTCTCTCCTGAAAGCGCAGTGCATCAGGTCTTTAGCAGTCTCAGCAGTTGCAAACCATGGTACACTTTTGCTCAAGGTCCTCTAGAGGTGAAAGGAAACAAGATTCAATCGAGATATTGTGGACCTCTCGATCTCAAACTCAAAGAGCTCAATTGTGTACAAAATGAGATGGCACACGGCCCTCTCTCTTAGACGCCTGTGGCCGGTTCGCCGTCGGATACCCATCAATTGTGCCGGAATTGTCGGAAAAAGCTTGCTCATTGTGATACACCTAACTGAACTGGACCGGCAGTACTCGGAGGCCAAAAGTAGTTCAATTTTGTAAAGCAGACAGCCCTGGCATGGCTAATCCTTGCAACGTGTACAAAGCTTTAACCTGTAGATAGGTAGGCAATTCTTTGTAACATAAATATTTTTGCTTCCTATTAATAGGTGAGCTAGTGATTAGGGAGAGGAGGCATACTACAGTAGTTTTGTACATAATTATAGGGGCTAATGAGAGGATGTAGGTTGGTGAATGTCATTTTTTTGGAACGACTCAGGTGTAACTGTAATATATTGTGATTGTAGAGCTGGGAGATCAGGAAAAATGGGATTCTCTTGTTTCATCCCCTCAAATAATTTGATTCCTGACCACGACTGTTTTAGCAAGATTTTGAGGTTGGAATAAAAGAAGGCTGCAAGGTGTTGGTTGATTAATATTATCTCCTGTCCAATCATTTTTTTACTTGGATCCACTTTTTGTGAGGAAAAAATGTGTCTATGTAAACATTTGTTTCCATGAGACATTGTAGTTCATTTTTTCTTTTAATAAGTAAACTAGGTTAAAATCTCGTGCAATGCACGGTGTAGACACTCGCATTTGGCGTGCTCGTGTCTATGGAAGTTTATAATCAAACACTCGATCATGATAGGATGATAACATGGTTTTAAACGCTCGAAACATGGCTCGCAATCGATGGTATCCGACTTAGACACATCACAGAGTACAAATCTCACAAAACAAATCTCAAAATCATAATTTTTAGGCTATTCCTGTTAAAGCAAAGCTATTTCAAACCATTCCGGGGGGGGGGGGGGGGGGACTGTCGTTTACCTAGCCGGTCAAAGCCCCAACCTTCAAAATACGAAAACATGTTTGGGTACAGAATCATGCACGAGAATCGTTCCCCAAATAACAAAGATACGCGATCAAACAACTTCCAAACAACACACGCTCAGCTGCACGGAACCTTGCGTCTTAGAACTCAGTCACCTCACTTTCCGCACCTCAGAACTGAGTCGCATGAGGGCATGTACCTCTTTTTCAATCCTTGGAAATAGGTTTTGGTGCCTAATGCGATTCCCAATACACCTCAACCTCTATAAATACCAACTTACCTCGACATTTGCACAAGGGATGGAAAATCCATAACTCTAACCCTAACCCCTCTTCTACAATCTTCTCTTCTATTCTAAAGCCTATCCTAAAACCTATTCTAAGACATCTTACATCAAGCTACATATCGAGTAACTCTCCGTGTCTAAATCGATATCGAAGCGAGGTCCGCATCGAAGCAAGAATATGTATGTTGAGGGTCTCAAATTCAATTTCTAACCTAGTTCTCTTTTCTCTCATTACATTTCTTTTATCGTATTACTAACTTCTAACTTTACTAACATTTTTATTATCGTTTACTAACAATACTAACATTCTAACTACTAAATTTGATTAGTTCATCGTTCTTTAGTTTTCTAAATGAATTAAATAACATCAACATCGACGTGTACAATAGAGATTAGAGCGCTAGGACATAAAATGCTCAATATAATTGCGTTGGATATTCGAGGGGATCGAACGAGGAAATACGAACACAAGAGTATTGCACTTACATCACCGGTCGCTCGTATTGTCGTTTCTTATTGTCGAATTCTAAATACAAAAACGAATCCATCTATCTTTCACGATAAGATTCTCTTAATACAAAATGATTTCTAAAACTTGCTCGGATTATAGTCGATTCTTCTCAAAAGTCGTAAGTGATCAAAGTTCAGTCATTCAGATCCAGGCGCCTAAGTATTGAAACACCAAGATCCAAGCGTCTGAGTCTTAGGGCGCCTGACCTTTGGTCGGTTCACGACTTCAGAATCAATTATCGTCTGTTCTCGATACACAATTTGATTAATTCGTATCATTCGATATTGATTCCATAATCGAAACTCGAGTTGAGATTATTCGATCAAATCGCGCTTTACTTGTTTAGGTCAAGTCATTTCTCGATCCTAAATCCATAGAATCATCTCGATAACATTAAATCAAAATGTGCATCTCGATTAGTTTAGTCTGATCTAACTTCTAATACCGTGTTATATTACTATAACCTATTTTCAAAACGCGATTTAGAGTGAATATCCAATGACGCTTAATCTAGCATCCTAGATTTCAATAGTCAAACAACGATGTCGATACGCGAGGCTAACATTCACAATGTCAATTTATAAACCATTTTCTATAACGACTTATAACGAATACTCGTTGACGCTAAATTGAGCATCGTAGACTTTAATAGTCAAACTACGATGACTAAAATGCATAGGGTCAAACATTCGTAATGATAAGTCGAGACGAAACAATTCCCGAGTGCTCGGATCGAGCTAGCATGAATGCTTAAGCAGCAACCTGAAATGCCTACTGTCGGAAGCCCTTATCCTCTGGTCGTTCTAGGCGTCTATCCCTGTCCTCTGGTCAATGCGTAATACAATACGTAGTTTACGTTTACCGTTCGAAATTCAATATTATGCGATTGTTCAGGTATTTTGAATTCTGGGTCGTATTCCGCCTGTGTAACTTGTAGTCTACATTTTAGGTTCCTTTATTTCAATTTTTTTTGGCAATTTATCGCCTTTCAATTGAACCTCACATGCTAAATAAAACTTCGACAAATACAAGATGCATTAAACAACGTAGTATAACAAACTCACATATCTATATTCAAAATGACGGTTGTCATGCATAATCGTCTTACTAACGTGGGCACTTGAACATCAATCGATATCTTACTCGACGCTACTATGTGCGGACGGGGTTGGGTATTGTGGACATGACATAGGTCCACTCCGACGCAGCCACACGCGGGTTTGGGTAGGCGAATGAATCTCGTGGTGAGATTGTTTTTGGGTCGAAATTTAAATCGAAATAGGAGTCGCCACCGAACTTTGTGGGAGTTCGGACCCATTCGAACCCACTCTATACTTAGACATATCGTGCACAAAGCACGACCCGCTTTAGTACTAGAGCTTAGGGGGTTCATCCCTTTGCACAAGGATATCGATATCGGGTTACCGATTATCGTATATCGAATGACTACTCTCGTTTGCCAACAGTTTCGGGCATCCGGAAACCAAAAGTTCTGAGTAAGGGGTGAGGGTACGTGTTGGGAAGCCCACGAAGAACACCCGACCCCGTTCGCTCTTAGCGGCCTCTATTAGGATATCATTCGGTTTTCGTGTAGGTTCGTTAGTAAGACGGAAATGATATGCAAATGGCATTTTAGGCTACGCATGCCAAATACGTGTTTAGCTACGTCATTTAATGCATCTTAAATAAGTTGAAGTTATGTTTAGCATGCGATGTTCATTTACAAAGTCGTAAATGGCAAACATCAAAAATAAATAAACTCGAAAATAAATTACAAATTACACAGACGGAATACAACCCGGAATTCACAATACAACGAGCAAAAAAATATAAAACTAGCGAGTTAGAAACAATGACACAGATAATAAACGAACTCGTAAGTGAATTGTAAATTGAAACCGTAAACCAGATATTGGACAGACTCTAACCAATTACGTATTAACTAGAAGACAGATGCTCAATCGCATGAAAGACTGTGGCTTGGAACTCAGGCGCCTGAAGCGAGGCGGCCTGGAGTTCATGCGCCTGAGGGCGGCCGACATGATATTCAGGCGCCTGACCTTGGGCGTCCGGACAGGTTGGATTCAGGACCGAAGCGTTATGCTAGCTTGACCCCGAAGCCTCAATATCTCGTCCCAACTCCTCCTTGCGAAGTCTGGTTGTCTCAGTATGTCGTGTACTGAATCCGACTAGGAAGTCGTTGTATAAGATTTACGTAGTAAGACGTTCGGTCGAAGTCGTAGAAGAACAAAAATAAATGCGAAATGTAGATTTAAAAAGGAAACGCGCGATTGATTAACACCCGTCGACTAACGTCGCAAGTATCGTTCCCTAAGCGAAATGTGAATCGTTGTAGACTACGTCGGAAGTCAACGATATCTCATTTCGGCCATAATGGGGTAATTGTCCTTAAACGATTCAATTTTATGATAAATAGACCATATCGACTTGATACGAATATCAGAGCCCTTCGTATCGTGATGTCGTTATCGGGTCACATAGACCGCGCGACTCTCGGTTTGACATCATAGGGTTTCGTACCACTTCGATTGTCGACGATGCTTTTACGCACGAGATTTGACTACGGAGTCAACATCGGGCGCTTATAGCGATCTTTGAAAATGATATCGAATACACTCGATAACGAATTATTGCGATCACGCTCTAACCCGAAGGGTCAGGCGCACGCCATAAGGCGCCCTGACCCTCAGGAGCCTGGGGCGACGCGCCTCAAAATTTGGGCGCGCCACCTCCGGTACATGATTCGATTTTGAAAATAGTTTCGTCTAATCGTAATATACGCGGTATTTATTATGAACGAAATAAAAAATGATAATATAAATATTAGAGGGTTAGAAACGAGAATAAAATGTTAGATGCGGTAAAGAAATGTTAGTAGTTAGTGTTACGATAATGTAAATGTTAGTATAACGGTAAAAAAAAATAAAAGTTAGTAATTAGTATACGAAAATAAATGAGGAAGAGTTTAGAGATTAGAAAAGATGGGGTTTGTTTACACCTCAACCTACATGCTAAAAATCTCGGAACACGGGCTCGTTATGTGTCAACGTAGGCACGAGAGCGATCGAGAATGTAGGCGAGTTAAGTTGTGTATGGGTTGAATGCTCTCGGTTTTTGAAAATAAGGTTTTCAAGAATGAATTTTTGTGATCCTTTGAATGTTGGACGTGAGGGTGTATTTATAAGGTTTTGCGAAATGCTTCGGCTCAAGACTTGGACTCCTGAGGGGAGGCGGTTCAATACTGAGACGCCCCAGCTAAGGCGACTCAGTTCTGGGGCGCCTGGTCGCGCGCGATTGAAATCGCGTGTATCGAAAGTTACTCAAAATATGGATTGATATCCGGTTTATATGAAGAAACGTCGGATTTCGTTTTGACTTGGTTGTTGAACTTATTTGGACGCATTTTGGGTTATTTTTTTTTTTCGGATTTCGACTTTGACCGGTTTCGACTTGGTCGCAAAAGACGATTTTGCCCCTGGTGGCGATTTTGGCTCAAAGTAGCGTTATTTTATTGGAAACGACCCACTGGGCTTGGATTTGGGGCCGATTTTGGGAGATTTGTACTCCGTTAAGTGCCCATGTCAGAAAATATTGATTCCGAGCCCGTATTTGAGCGTATTAAAGCATGTTTACGTCCGATCATCATCGAGTGTTTTGTTGGAGACTGCTATAGACACTAGCAGGCAAAATGCGGGTGTCTACAGGTGTCCAACAAAGGGGCTTTCCAACACGGAGCCTCACCTCTTACTTGAATCTTTGGTTTACGTACGCTCGAAACCATTGGTCACGAGAGTCACTAAAAATCAATATGCGATGTGCTTAAGTTACGAACCCCTAAGCTCTAGCACTATAAGGCAAACCATGCTTTGTGCTTGTTATGGTCTAACTATAGAGTGAGTTCAAACGGTTCCGAACTTCCACACGGTGGCTACTCCACTTCGATTTAAATTTCAATCCGAGATCAATCTCATCACGAGAATATCCGCCTACCCAAAACTGCGTCTAACCACGCCGCGGTGGGTCTTTGTCATGTCCACAACTTAGCGACTCCGCTGGGGATACCTAATGTACTCATTAGGGTCTTCAGGGTGAGACTCGAAAGAAATCAATTGGTTACTTTCCCTATGAAGGATCTAGGAGAGACAGAAAAAATATTGGACATCAAGATCTATGGAGATAGATCGAGGATGATGATTGGACTTAGTCAAGAGACTTATGATGATAAGGTTCTTGTTATGTTTATGATAACACAACTAGTATAGATCCCGCGCATTAATGCGCAGAATCTTTAGCATTTTATATTTAGTAATTACTTGTAAATATCTATTGGTAATCTATTAGATTTTCACATTTATAATCTTTACATTTTGATTTGAGAAAATAACTTAAAATTTCAATGATGATTATGATAAACTTATTTTTTTACAAAGTTAATTATACGTTCTTCATTCCATTTGATTCTTTGTGTTTGATTTTTGGACATTATTTATAAGTGAGTAAAATCGTTAATATATCATAACTTCTAATATATAAGATAAAATATAGTCATGCGAGATCTTGTTTAAATTGTATAATCAAGTACGTTATAAATATCAATATTTTTTTTACAATTTTTAGAAATATGTAACTAAATATATATGAACAATAGAAAATGTGTATTGAAAGTGTGAAAAAACATTCCTTTATTCCCGTCATAGAACCTTACTATTCAATTAAAATACATTACTTTTTATATTCAGATCAACTATAAATTGTGTTAACAAATTAAAAGATAACATAATAATTCAACTATTATTAAATAAAAAAAACTATTTATAAATTAAAATCAAAATTTGAAAGTATTTTGTACAGGGCATTGTTTTTCCCATCATCAAACATTTATGCTCCGTATTTGTTTACGTCAACACTTGGACTTCAATAGTTATCAACGCTTATATTTTGTTACAAAAAGTTGTATTATAAAGGTTTATTTGTTTAATAGCTCATAAATAAGGAGTAATAATTTTATTTTTGAAGAATTTACATAAATATTTACTTAAGACTTGAATTTAATTTTTTTTTTGAAGTGAAGATCAATATCATTAATATTAAGTCATCCGACATCTACAAACGATGTCAAAATGAACTGAATACAGATTTGTAAAAAATAAATAAAGAACACCTTTGAAACAAAGATAGCTATTAAAGTAACGCGCTCCTGCACAACCTTTTATATATCGCTGTGTGTAAATATTATAAGTATATGTGTAATGATTTATTTGTTTTCTTAATTTTTTAGGAAATTAATTAGTTTATTTATTTAGGTAATAATGTTTGGAGGGAAAACAATGCATGAGATGATGACACGTCATCATTTTGATAGCTCTTCCTATCCTTTTAGTATATAGGGGATTACCTTTTCATCCATAAGAATCATTTCAAGCCGACTTATTTCATTCGAATTATTCCACACTGGCACGGAGTAGAGACTTATAACTCTAACACGTAATCTCCACGTTTCTTTAACATTGCTGACATCGTCTATGAAGTTTAAAGCACGTGATAGATTTGGCGCCATTAGAAAGAATGTTGAGAAGTTAATTCGTAAAGTAAAATATTGAAAGATGTTATGTGTTGGAATGTGTAGAAGTTGATTCATACTTATATAGGGGCTGCAAGTAGTTAGGAAATTGTATAATTATGTAATATCGATATTATTTTAGAATATTACGTATTTTGAATATTACGTATTTTAGAATATTACGTAGTTAAGAAATTGTAGAATTATTACTGGAAGGTAATTAGAATATTTTGATTAACATCCATATTATTTTAGCTATTACGTATAACATATTATTACACCATATTATATCATATCATTTACGTATAACATATTATTAAGCTTATAACCATGTTATTACACCATCATTGGTTGTATAACCATATTACTACACTACATTACACGTAAATATATTAATAATAATATGTGTGTAGTGTCATTTAATAACATATTATTATATCATTAATTTTTAGTAATGGGTTATCGTTAACTACTTAATATTATACGTATAATGTCTATAATAGATATACATGACAATAGGGAGTATGTATAATGTATATAATATTATGCGTACATACCATAATATTATACGAAATATTAATATATGACATATATACTGGATTGCAATCAGGATATATAATTATGTATGGAAAAATAATTAGATATAATAATATTTTAGGCAGCTAATCGTGCCTATTATTTTAGGCAGCAGATATATTATGAGAATATTACGTAGTTAGGAAATTGTAGAATTATTATTGCAAGGTAATTAGGATATTTTGATTAACATCCATATTATTTTCGCTATTACGTATAACATATTATTACACCATATTATACCATATCATTTACGTATAACATATTATTAAGCTTATAACCATGTTATTACACCATCATTGGTTGTATAACCATATTATTACACTACATTACACGTAAATATATTAATAATAATATGTGTGTAGTGTCATTTAATAACATATTATTATATCATTAATTTTTAGTAATGGGTTATCGTTAACTACTGAATATTATACGTATAATGTAAATAGAACATGACAATAGGTGTTAAATTATGTATGGTAAAATAATTAGATATAATAATATTTTAGGCAGCAGAATCATGCGTGATTATTGATTTTTCTATAGGAGGGTCTAGAATAATATCAATAGGGAGGATCGTAGTAATTTACGATATTATTATATTACGATACTAATAATCGATTTCAATATATTACGTATAATATTAATACATATCATGCATATATATTAGGATATATAATTATGTATATATATATATATGACATATATACTGGATCGCAATCAGGATATATAATTATGTATGGAAAAATAATTAGATATAATAATATTTTAGGCAGCAGAATCGTGCCTATTATTTTAGGCAGGAGATATATTATGAGAATATTACGTAGTTAGGAAATTGTAGAATTATTATTGGAAGGTAATTAGGATATTTTGATTAACATCCATATTATTTTAGCTATTACGGATAACATATTATTACACCATATTATACCATATCATTTACGTATAACATATTATTAAGCTTATAACCATGTTATTACACCATCATTCGTTGTATAATCATATTACTACACTACATTACGCGTAAATATATTAATAATAATATGTGTGTAGTGTCATTTAATAACATATTATTATATGTCATTAATTTTTAGTAATGGGTTATCGTTAACTACTGAATATTAGACGTATAATGTCTATAATAGATATACATGACAATAGGTGTTAAATTATGTATGGTAAAATAATTAGATATAATAATATTTTAGGCAGCAGAATCATGCGTGAGTATTGATTTTTCTATAGGAGGGTCTAGAATAATATCAATAGGGAGGATCGTAGTAATTTACGATATTATTATATTACGATACTAATAATCGATTTCAATATATTACGTATAATATTAATACATATCATGCATATATATTAATACGTATTAATATATTTCAAAATATTAAAACAGATAACATAACATAGTTTATAAGATTGTACAGGTGGGCCTTTTTAGACGAAGCCCAGAAAATAATAATAGTATAATGAAATGGTTATAAGATCGTAGACATGGGCCTTTAGTATAATGTAATGATTATATTTGAATTTAGTTACTATACACATGGGCCTAAACAGCCATTTATGTGTCCAGGAAGTTTGCTCATAGCTTTCCATTGAATTATTTCCTCTAGATTAGCCACAGGTGAAGCCCAGTAAGAATTAGTGCACATTTAGGCGGGAATGTATTGAAGGAGAGGGCGCCACGTGTCAAATTTTTTGAGGATCCCTATCCTTTTAGTAGTAAGGGGGATTACCAGACAAACTCGGGTATTTGACAGTGGGTTGTCGTGAAGAACATCCTTAAGTACTTGAGAAGAATTAAGGACAGTTTCTTGATATATGGTGAAAAATATGAGGTGATGGTAGGGTTTTGCTGTAACACCCGCTATTTTTCCTAAGCATTTTTATTCTTTCCGTTAGGACTCCGTCTTAACTCTGTCACTTTTGGCCTCATATTTCATCATTTTACTAAGCGCTATTTTAATTTTTGAGTTTAATAATTTTTATTTTTAATTTTAAAGATTTAAATTCTTTTTAAATCCATTTATTTAGTTTCTCCGTAAACTAATTAATTTTTCCGCAAGGAATTCTATTTCTCTTCGAATTGACATTTTTTTAAGCTTGGATTTAAGTTTTTCCTTTTCCTAAAAATGTTTGAATACGTTTCTATAATATTTTAAACTAGTAAATATTTTTATTTACAAAAAAAATAGTTGTTAATGATTTTGATTACGAAGCTTCGCGAATAATTATTTTTTTACGCGAGGTTTACTCGAATTACTTTGAAATGCCTTTAACTATTTTACGATTATACTTTTTATCAATTTATAAATTATTTGAGACCATTTCGCCACATTTTGGACCGACTAAGCTCTTGGTCACAAGTTTTATTACGTTTTATTTAAACGTTTCATTTTATCACGTTAAAACGTAAACATAAGATAATTTTTTTTCATTCAATTGTTGCATTATTATCAAAACTTTTCATGCTCCTCACCACATCATTTTGGCCGGCCACTTCATGTGGATATCACATAGCTTTCATCAACAATTTATTCTCATTTATATTTTGAAAAACCATCCATTTCCATACTACACTTTATTCATTCATCAAGTAAAAAAAATCTATCTTCATCTACACTTGGCCGTGGCACTCTCCCTCCATTCTAGGATTATTTTGCTTCAATTCTAGTCTTAATCGACTCAAATTCATCGTCAAATAATCCTCTTTCCGTTCTCTTCGTTAAGGTATTAATCCACGTCGTTTCCGATCAATTTTTACCTTGATTTTTATTAGTTTTCTCATGGTTTTTTTCTGCCATGATTTTCGTGTTTGGTAGGATTTTTGGACGATCCCGAAGCCGACGAATATATTATCGACTCAGACTTGGAGTAGAGGTAACGTCGATGTTACTCGGTATTTCATGATTTTAATTGAGTATTTGCATGTATACATTTTTACGTTTTATTTTGGCAATATATGTATGTCACGGATTCTGGAAAATTTTTAAAGTTGAAAATTTGCATGTTTCGGTATTTTTATCGCTTTTACTAGATTAACGATTAAATTGTTATATTAATTTGTAAAATCGTAATAATCGGCCTAAACATGTTATATATGTTTATATTCTGGAAAAATGTTGTTTTTGATGATTTTTAATAATTTGGTATTTTTCTGATATTTTTTATATCGATTATTGAATTATTACCGTTTTCGGACAAAAACGATTAAAAGCCGATTTTTAGTTCTAGTACCTAAACATTTTATTTTAATCTGATTTTTGACGTGGTAAAACTTTCTGATGAAATAGAATTTTATGAAGTTTTTCATAATTTGTCGGAATTATTAAGTGGATGAATTAATTAATCACTTTAAATCATCGTTTATCGTTAAAACCGTGTTTGTTGTTTAAATTCTCGATTTCTGGTCTTTGGTTTAAATCTGGAAAAATTATGATTCTGATGATTTCATATCAAAATTTAATTTTATGATTTTTAGTGCCTTAATAAAATGTTAGGAACGATAGGTTTTATTAATGGAATCGTTAATTGTGAAAACGGGTTTTAAAAAGGTTTTGATGGGATTTATTAAAGCTGGAATTTTTAGAAATCTGGAAAAATAGTATTTTCTGGAAAATCATGATTTTTAATCTTAATAATAATTTTTGGATATTAATACTTAAATCGTTTTGTAATTACTATTTTTATTAATTGTTATTGTCGAGATTAGACGATTAACGAGAAAACTGTTTAAAAACCGAGTTTTAGGATTCTGGAAAATTTTATTTTCTGGACAGAATGTCCATAAATATCTTTTAGCTATTTTACGTAATTTTTGTACTATTTATTAAAGTGTTTAATTAATAAGTATTGATATTTGGACAAATTATGATTTATCGTTAAAATGCTTCGTCTTACCTAAAAGAATTATTTTTTTCAGATATTTTGAAAATATTTAAATCTGAAACATTAAGAGTTATATCATCCCTTAACATGTTCTAAATATATTCAATGGTTTAATTAAATAAAGGACGTTAAAAGATTTAATTTGACATTTGCCGTAAAATCCTATTTGTAATTGTATTGTCGTAACTAATAATAATTCGGGAATTTTAGCTTTTTAAATTTTGAAAACACCCTGATTAGTATTATTAAAATTTTTAAGAGATTTTTAATCATTTTATACACTTGTACGATATTTCAATAACTTCATAAGCTCAAATGTTCTTACTTTAATAATTAATATCGTTAAGGCCGAAAGTATTAGTTTTTATAAATCTATATCGTTTGCTAAAAATGTGGTATTAGTATGAACTAATATTCTTACTATTTTGATATAATGCTATTTTTAGTAAAGTTTCTAAAAATAGAAGTTTCCTAAAATAGAAAGTTTCCTCTTTTAGAATATAAATGTTTACTTCTTTTATCCTCATATTGTTTATAATGAATACATCTTTTAAATATCGATAATGGTTTGTTTTGGAGTTATGGAATAAGGACAAGTGTGGGTTTAGAGTAATATAGTCTGGGATGTACGTTTTGCCATCAACTATAAAGTTGGTGTGTCTATGTTGAGACACATTGGTCGTTGAACTGAGCATGGTTTGTGTTCAGGAGGGTGTGTGCTTACCTTAAACTTAGATATCGCATCGTGTAAGTCGCGTCTGGTTGAACTGGGTATGGTTTGTATCCAAGAGGGGTGTGCACCACTTAAGCCAGGACCTCGCTGCACGCAGTCCTGTTATGGTTGAGTTGCCTAGTTAGAGACCGAAGTCTAATTTGTTTTGACTAAGTTCTCGAAACTAGTTTTTAGTATTATCCTAGTGAAAGTCTAGATTCTACATTAATCCTATCCATAACGCCATTTTGATTATTTTATTTGTTATCGATATAAATTGGTTTGCAGGTTGGCAAATATTTTAAGTGACCCTTAAATGTGAGTATAGCCTACCTTTTGGGTGCGTTGACGGTGTCGTTGCGTTGATTGAGAAACTCATCCCAAAAGACAACATTATGACCAAAACATTCTACAATACCAAAAAAATAGTTAAAGATGTTGAACTTCCGCATCAAAAGATCGATGCTTGTCCCGATGGATGTATGCTTTTTTGGAAGGACGATGCCGTGCTTAAGGAATGTAAGATATGTGGGAAGGGTAGATACAAAAGTGTAGATGAGAATATTGTTTTGAGGGATAGGAAGGGAAAGAGTGTTGCGAGGAATAAAAAACCTATACCACTCAGTCGACTTACCTACTTTTCCATCGCCCCTAGTCTTCAATAATTATATGCAACCAGAACCATTGCCGAACAAATGAGGTGGCATAAAGAAGAAACTCGTGTAGAGGGGAAGATGTGTCATCCTAGTGACGGGGAGGAGTGGAAACGCTTTGATAGGATTTACCCTGAATTTGCTGAGGAACCCCGTAACGTGAGACTTGGGTTGTGTACCGATGGGTTCGCCCCTTTCGGTCAGTTCGGTAAGTCATATTCATGCTGGCCTGTCATGGTCACACCGTACAACTTACCCCCATGGCTTTGTCTGAAACCACCCTTCATCTTCCTTTCTCTCATTGTTCCTGGCCCAAAAAATCCCAAAAACCACTTGGATGTTTACTTACAACCAGTGATAGAGGAATTGAAACACTTGTGGGAAGTAGGGGTGGAGACATATGATGTGTCGTTGAAACAAAATTTCCAGCTTAGAGCATCACTTTTGTGGACTATAAACGATTTCCCTGCCTATGATATGTTGAGTGGTTGGTCTACGGTGGGCCAAAAAGCGTGTCCTTGTTGCATGAGTGAAAGTAAAGCATTCTACCTACGTAATTCAAGCAAAATTAGTTGGTTTGACTGTCATAGACAGTTTCTACCCGAGGGTTACATGTACAGGAAGAATAGGAGAGCATTCAAGAAGGGTGAGGTGGTGCTAGATGAGGCACCGATTCGTCTCCACGGAGATGAGATTTGGGAGGTGATTTCAGAGTTCCCATCTAATGTTGACGGGACCGATCAACAGTTCAAAGATCTTAAGAAATTGAAAAAAGTTTGTTTAATAGAAGCATCTTCTTCGACCTTCCATATTGGAGTGCATTATTACTCCGACATAATCTGGACGTGATGCATATTGAGAAGAATTTCTTCAAGCAACTGATTCACACCGTCTTGGATGTAGAGGGTAAGACATGTGACACCGTAGGATCCCGAAAAGATTTGAAAAAAATTTGTGACCGTCCGAAATTGCATATCAAGCGGAATGGGTCCAAGCCTAGGCCTTGTTTAGCCTTGATAAGGCTCAGAGAAAGGCCGTGTTATAGTGGGTAGGGAGACTGAAGTTCCCAGATGGGTACGCATCCGATTTTAGTCGGTGTGTGGACATTAAGAACCTGAAGCTCCAAGGGTTGAAGATTCACGACTGCCACATGTTCATGGAGCGGTTACTACCTGTGGCGTTGAAGCACCTGCTGCCGGAAGGTGTTTGGAATCCTATCACTGAGATATCTCAGTTTTTTCGAGATTTGTGTTCGTCGACAGTTACAAATGACGACATGACTCGTTTGGAGGATCAAATTCCTCAGATACTATGCAAACTTGCGATGATCTTCCCACCCTCCTTTAACTCAATGGAGCATCTACCTGTCCACTTGCCCTACGAAGCTAAAGTGGGATGTACCCGTTCGAGAGGTGAGAACTTTCAACTACTTACTTACCCACTAATATTAGGCACTATAATTTGTTAATAACTTAATTGCCAACTGATTGTCATAGATTTCTCAACCATTTGAAGAAAATAATTGGCAACAAGGCGAGGGTGGAGGGCTCCATATGTAATGCTTATTTAACAGAGAAGATAGCCGACTTTTGTTCTCTGTATTTCGAGAAAGAAGTGAACACCAAAGCCAGAAATATAAACCTAGAGACACCCGAGACGATTGACCCCAACATACCAGACTTTTTTCAAAGCAAGGTAGGTGAGGGATCGTCATCAGCTGGCGGGTGAAGGACATTAGATGAGAAAGAGTACAATCGTGCTCACCTGTACTTGTTATCAAACTGCGAAGTTTTGGAGCCGTACGAGAAGTAGTTTGTAACTGAATTTGTAGCTGCTAATCCACATTTAAATACTGATGATGTTTGGAATAAGCATGAGGAACAGTTTCCCAGTTGGCTTAAGAAGCATGTAATTTCAGAGAATATTCTGGATGATTTGGTGAGGAGTTTAGCATTAGGTCCTTTATGGAAGGTTAGGACTTGGAACCGGTATTCGGTTAATCCCTCCGCCTGCGCAGCTATTTCTGGCCACGAAGACCAAGGGGGACGACGAGAGTGGTCGATCGTTCGCTACGGAGAAGGACGCTGAAATTTGGGTAAGTTTCAAGCATAAGGCTTCTTTATTTTTTTTCTTTAGAACTCACCTAATCATTACTCCAATTTCTTGTAGGATTCGTATATGGAGGCCATCAGAGCGCCCGAGAATGTAGGTGTGGACCCAAACGCGATTTGGTTCAGAGTCGTGGATGAGTACCGCAAGGGAGCGGTGTACGGTACGGGGAACGCTCATTCCCTGTACTGGACACCACCCAATGTCCGGGGGGCCCATGCGACCTCGAAGGAGTGTGTACCATCCAAAGTTGCTGAGATGAGGTCGGAACTTTGAGAGGAGAGGGCGCAACGGGCGGCTATGGCTGAGAAGCTGAAGGAGCAGGATGAGAGGCTGAAGATGCAGGAGTCCGTTAACCTGCAAATTCTGGAAGAGCTACGGCGCCTTAGGAACATGCAGCAGCAGAACTGTAACTCCGGCCTCATTCCCCGACCCCCTGATTATAGAGACCCCTTTGGTGGTGACGGTGGTAGTGGTGCGGCAGCTAGTTTCACTGTTAGGTGAGTAGATTGAAAAAAGTTTGTAGTTTGTGAATGTTTGTTTAATTTAGTGTTTTAAAGACATTTGTGTGCTTCGTTGCCAATTATGGAGTGTGAAGCTGGCGTAACGTTTGGAACGACGTTTGGAATGTTTGGAGTGATGTGTGGGACGTATTTTAGTTGTTGGTTTGTGTTTTTGTGAAGATTTTGGCTAGAAACGAAATTAATAAAATCGGCCTATTTCAGGTTCGGTAGCGACTGAAATCAGTAGCTAACTTTTCCATTTAGCGACTGATTTCAGTCGCTATAGGACGCTCAAAGATGCCACGTCAGACCCCATAGCGACTGAAATCAGTCGCTAAACTGACGCTCTCAGCAAGTGAAATCAGTCGCTAAAAGACTGCCATAGCGACTGATTTCGGTCGCTAATTTTAGCGACTGAAATTGGTCGCGTGTAGGATTTAGCGACCGATTTTAGTCGCTAGATGCGACTATCTGGTGCGACTGTTTCTTAGCGACTGTCAACTGTCGCGCGTCTTATTTTAGTGACAGATGACGGTGGCTAAGAGTATTTGCCCCAGACTTAAATTCTTGTAGTGTACTTGGGGTGTCGGGATAAGCGACCGGCAACATCGGGTGCAATACCATCGTATTCGGATTTCCTTATCCCGTCATCCCTTGTATTCGACACGAATAGGCGAATATTTTAAAGTGCTTTGATAGTAGTTATATTAACGATATTAGAGACGAAAGAAAGATAAAAATAAATAAATAAAAAAACGAGAGAAGAGACGAGGAAGATGACGCGAGAGAAGAGAAGAGAAAAAGGGAAGAGATCGGGATTAAATTTGCACCCTCAACCTATATGCTTTGTATTCTCGGAATGGGACTCGTCTAGTTGTGGCTTAGGCACGAGGGCTTCGAGATTATGTAGGAAAAGTTATGGTGGTAGAAGGGTAGTATATTTGCTAGATACGAAGGTTGTAAGGCTTAAAGTTGTGTTGAAAAGTTGTGTATTGTCTCTATTGAAGGTTGCAAAGGGGTATATTTATAATAAATTTCCAAACCCTCGACCTAGGGTCACTTGATCGAGTGCCCCTATTGACTCGATCGAGTGGCCCAATTAAGAGGCAACAACAGGCCTTTTGGAGGCCCACTCGACCGAGTGAGATGACACTCGATCGAGTGGGTCAGCTGGAACGAAATATCCTGAGTTTTTGACCTCGGGTTGGATTCTCAATATTTGCATGGCTGTTTTGTGTCTCGGAAATGACTTTGACCGGGGTTTGACTCGGTCGCTAAAAGACGGTTTTATTTCCGGTGTCGGTTTTGACCTTAATTAGTCTTATTTGATTGGAAACGACCCACTGGGCCTGAATTTGAGGACAGGTTTGTGAGTTCTGTACTCCGTAAAAAGCCTAAGCCAAAAACTAACGATTTTGAGGCCACATTCGAGTGCGTAAAAGCACGTTTGCGTCTGATCATCATCGGATATTTTTTGGAAACTGCTATAGACACCTAGCAACCAAAATGTGGGTGTCTACAGAGCCCCCACTCTGACTGAGGCTTGGACAGAGCAAAAGTCAGAGTAGCTACCAGGCCAATCGAGGATTAAGACCTGGCAGACTTCCGATCGGGTCGTTTATAGTCCATTAGACTCGCATGAAGGGCCCGCCAGCCATATGATAGAAATCATACCTGAGTTGATGCTGATAACCCCGTGGAGAGTCGGACTTGTTGCGTAAGTCCTGGGTGCGCCTGTATGTAGGCCCATCCCGTGCTGATTCGGGAGAAATGCCGTCTCGGGCTTTTTGCTGGGGAGATATGTGTGTTGCACGGGCTTGCTTCTGAAACCTTGAGTATACATGTGCACAGTTACATAGAATTTTTACATGTAACATTTAGGTAAAACACGACTCGCGCTGGGGAATAAAAATTTGAATTTTTGAAATTTTTTGATTTTTTGATTTTTTGAAACTTTTGACTCCTTTGAAAAATAGGAATGCTCGGGATGACTAATTCCTGTGCTGACATGAGGAATCTGTGATTGGGCCTTGATGGGAGGGTTTTGCCGTCAATCCTACCAATCAAGTAAAACCAACTAAACCTAACTGGGTAGATAGGGCAAGTCTGGTCGAATCCACGGGGACGGAAAGAGGTGTCTAGACTAAGGTCACCTCAAGACTTGACTAGGTCAACAAGCTAAACTAAGCTAAAACTAAGAAGGGGGGAAAAACTATAACTAAGAGCAAACTAATAACTAATGATAATTGGAAGCAAATAAATCAATAAGAAGAAACTAGGGCTAGGTCGGGTTCATGGATGCCAAGGAGATCAAAAGAAAGAAATGAGATTACTAGCATGCTTTCGTAGCCTAAGTTCCGATCGGGCTCTCGCTACTTAAACGGCCTAGAGGTCTCCTCACCACACTCTCGCTACTAATGGGGGAACCAAACCTATCAACCAAACAAGAACATGCAAGAGAACAAGCAAGAAAAACAAGAAATGATCATCTCAAGTCTCACAAGCATTTTATCAAACATGTAAAGTGCAAGGCAAATAGGAATCAACAAAAAAACAACAACTAGCATCACCCATCTCACTCTAATCATCCCTAATCACAACCAATCCCCCTACTAACCCTAGGGGATAACTACTCACACATAACTAAACTAAAACTAACACTAACAAGAGAAACAATCAAAGGAACAAAAGAAACATTCATTATGAAGAACAAGGATGAACAACAAACAATAAACAAAGATGAAAACTTGATTAACTATGAAAGAGTAAGAGAAAAGAGAGAGGAAAGGTTATACCAACTAAACAAGAGATGAAAAGATGAACACTTGCATAGAAGAAAACCCAAACATCCACCATTGTTGTCAAGATTGGTAGAATCTCCAAGAATTCCAATATTACAAGAGTAATCTAACTAGATTAAGGCTTAATGAAGAGTAAAATTAAAGAGGGATTAACCTAATATACACTAATCTAAGCTAATCTAACCTAAAAGTAGTCTAGGGTTTCATAAGATCCTCAAACAATACAAGAGGGGGGGGGGGGGGGGTATATAGGGTTACAAGAATAAGGGAGGCGGAAAAGTGAAGACAGCCTCGATCTGGGCCCTTCCCGACCGGGAAGAGGGGCATCCTGACCGGGAAGGTCATGATCCCGACCGGGATCATGCTCCAGTAGTCCGTCTTGTCTTTGCACTTCATCCCGGTCGTGATGGATGTGTTCCCAAACGGGATGGGTCATGTAGGCTTCAAATATGATCTCATAGGTCCCTACTTTCTCTTCATAGGCTTCTTATCGATTCTCGGTGCTCGGGATTGGGTCTAAGCTACCGAGTGATCGTCGCTTCTCTTCGTTGGCTCCAAAAGTGTCGGAAACGAGTCGGACCAAAATCTAATAGTATGACAACAAAGCAATAAAAACGTTGGTAACTTACCTAGGTCCTCCTAACCTTCTGAGAACGTACCACGGGACGATAGGCAGGATGAAAAATGGATGAACCACAGAGTAGCGGCAAACAATATTTTTAGTGCCAACTCACTACTATGTAGTAGCGGCAAGTCGAGGTCGAACCACAAGGAGGCGGTTAAGTGCTGTCGGTCAAGTCTAGTGTTGATTGTGATTGGGGTTAAGATGGGGTTTTGGGACGAGAGAAGTTGTCCTAATGATAGCAAGTTAGACGGCTAAAGCTAAAAACAATAACGGGGAAGGCGTTGGGGAGAGTCGGGATTCGGAAATTGGGGTCTAAGAATCTCAGAATCGAGTTTTAGTCAGAACGTTGATAAGGGAGAATGCCACCTTTCCGTTTCTTCACCCAACCCACCTATACCCGCTTTCACGGCGAAAGAGTAAGTCTCAAGTCAAGGTAACTCCTACCCCGAGTTTCCCCATATTGGTAAGAAGGAGTCAACGTCGACCTAGCCGTACGCTCTAAGTCAACAAAGACACAAAAACCTCAAAATTGATAAATCAACAAGCAAACAACCCACCAACATCCCTCAATTCAAATAATCCAAATCCACATCCCTAAATTCCCCAACAAGAAATCTACTCACTATTCATAATGGAGAACTTCAAAACACCAAGGAGGAGAAATAAACTACCACACAAACTATAGAAAAACTAACAAAGGAGAAAGATAAACATAAACTAATTAATGGAGAGAGAGAGAGAAGAAAGAGACTACCAATTATGGAGAGAACTAAAGAGAAAGATGAAGATTATATAAAATTGAATCTTGAAAGGGATAATACAAGAAGATGAAGATTATATAAAATTGAATCTTGAAAGGGATAATACAAGAACTACTACTACTACTACTACTACTACTACTACTACTACTGCTACTACTACTACTGCTACTACTACTACTGCTACTACTACTACTGCTACTGCTACTCCTACTACTGCTACTACTGCTACTACTACTACTACTACTACTACTACTACTCCTGCTACTACTCCTACTACTGCTACTACTGCTACTACTGCTACTACTACTACTGCTACTACTGCTACTACTACTACTACTACTACTACTACTACTACTACTACTACTACTACTGCTACTACTGCTGCTGCTGCTGCTGCTGCTGCTGCTACTACTGCTACTACTACTACTACTACTGCTGCTGCTGCTGCTGCTGCTGCTGCTGCTGCTGCTCCTCCTCCTCCTCCTCCTACTACTACTACTACTACTACTACTACTACTACTACTACTACTACTACTACTACTACTACTACTACTACTACTACTACTACTACTACTACTACGACTACGACTACTACTACTACTACGACTACTACTACTACTACTACCACCACCACTACTACTACTACCACCACCACTACTACTACTACCACCAGACTACCACTACTACCACTACTACCACTACTACCACTACCACCACTACTACCACTACTACCACCACTACTACCACCACTACTACTACTACCACTACTACCACTACCACTACCACTACCACTACCACTACCACTACCACTACCACTACCACTACCACTACCACTACTACTACTACTACTACCACTACTACCACTACTACCACTACTAATACTACTACTACTACTACTACTACTACTACTACTACTACTACTACTACTACTACTACTACTACTACTACTACTACTACCACCACCACCACCCTAAAGAGGGAGGCACAAGAATGAAATGAAAACCTAGGGTTAATATATATACTAACCCTTAATAGGTCACACTACTTAAGCCCATAATCCAATCCTTCTTCTTTTAGTTTAGACCTTCACCCTTTGCATCTTCATGGGGCAAAACTTCACCCTATGGTTGACGAGCTGACACCACCGGGTGAAATTTCACCCGGTGAGACTTTCTTCTCATTTTGCGATTTTTGGCGCTTTTCTCCATCGGGCGAAATTTTGCCCGGTGGTGAGTGTCCACGAAAAATCTTTGGGAGGTGAAAAATGTCGTCGGGCAAAATTTAGGCCGGTGGTGACTCATCGGATGAAATTTCGTCCTGTGACTTCAGAGGGCCATAACTCTCTCGTTTGAACTTCAATTGGGGCGTGTGATATGTCGTTGGAAAGATAAGAAGATAGGATTTCACCTCCAACTGGAATCGCTTCGATTCGAGATCTAGAACTCAAGATATATTCATTTGAAGTTCGACCTCTCCGGTGAAGATGCCCAATGGACTATAGTTTTTCCTTTTCGCTCAAGGTTTCACCTCTTGGGTTTAGACTTTGGATTTTAAGTTGTGTGCTTTGCTTTTCGGACGGTATCCCTCTCTTTCATACTTATAGAAGCTCGGACACGTTTTTGGTCGAAAATCCTATCAAAATAGACAGAAAACTACCAAAAACACGTAAAATGTAAAAGAGAGACTCTAATGCGAGAATTACTCGAAATACGGCGATAATCGCACCCTATTCTCACAAAACAGAGGAAAAACGGTCTTAAATGGGAGGAAAAACGGTCCAAATTTGACACATAACAATTCCCCCACACTACACCGTTGCTCGTCCTCGAGCAAAGACCCAAAAAGAAATTAGCTACTACTACTACTAAGCTAGACTATGCTAAGCCGATACGGGGCAATTAATGGGCCCGCTCCGTCCCTTCAACTCACATCGAAATACCCATGAGGTAGAGTACTCCCATGCAAGGCAAGTTGGGGCTTGCTCAAAATTGGGGTTGCGACTATCACACACACAAACACATAAAACAAAGAAGACACACAAAAAGATAGTCGCAACCAAAGAGAAAATAAATCGCCGAGTCCCTCATCGAAGCGACGGAGAAAGCACCGATTTTTAAACTTAAGCCAAGCGAGAACACTACCAAGTTAGTCACCTAAATTGTCATGGACAAAATCCTAATAGGATGTCAATCAAACAATAAAACATTGAAAATTTACCAAGGTCCTTCTAATTCCACTAAAGATGCCTACAACGGAACGATAAATGGAGTGGATAAGTGAGAACCATGGAGTTAGTAAGCACTGTAGGTAAGTGTTATCCCGTCTCCTAAGCTAAGCCTAGAGGGTCGTCCCAAACTCGAGAAAGCCAATTAGACCAAACAAAAAGTGGACAAGTGTTTGCAAAATGGTAAGGATCAACTAATCACTGCTATTTTCCTTCCTCGGAACTCGGTCCTCTAGTAGGCATTTCACGGCAAATAATCGACCAAGGGATTATTTGGGGTCTGGGAACGATTTTTGAGATTTTGAATTTCTTTTCGGTTTTTTTTCTTTCCCCATTATTTCGATTGAGGGCTTTTTCTTTTTTAATGCCCTTCTTCTTCATTTCCCCCCCTTTTTTTATCTTTTGAGTAGCCCATATTTGGCTAGATGGTACATTTGAGATCAAGCATATATTTTTTTTTGCAAAATTATTTGTGGTAATGGGTGAATGGTAGAGAAATAGGCTAGTCGGGTATGCATCCCCTCCGAACCCACAAAAAGATGGAAATTTGGACTAAGAAGTGGCTCCTCTAGTAAGGTCACCTAAGAGAACGGGAAACGATAACCAAGGCCTTATCACTCCATGGGTGGTCAAATGTAAATCCCGATGTAGACTCCTAGTAGAAAAGATGGACTCATGGTAAAAATCCAATGCGAAAATTGGTTCAAGGTCATTCTACTAGAACAATGTCCAAAATTCAAAAAGGGTTTCTAACAAGGGAGTAATAGACACTCGGCCTAAAATCAAAATTGGGTTTTCGAAAACTTTACCTAGACAAACTAGACACAAAAGAAAAAGAACACTAAAAGGACAAAAACACGAGAAAATAAAACAAGTATAGCCAAGCACTCCAAACTCCATCAGGTCAATATAGTCACAACCACCAATTCCAAAATGTTCACCAAGTGAACCTCCAAATAGCATATATATACCCAAACTCCCATGCATAAGAGAAGGGGAAAAACGAAGGTAGAAGATATTACCGCGCGGTCTTCATTTCATTTCCGCTACCTTACGCACTCATGCTGAATGGTTGGTGGTGTACCTATAAGAAGGAGAATGCAAGGCAATACAAGTGACACAAAAACGAAAATCAAAGAAAGGAAAACTAAAATAAAGAGGAAAAGGAAAATTTTTTGGGTTTTAGTTTTTAAAAGGAAAAATGAAAAAAAAAAGGAAGAAAAGGATAGTAGATCCTCCCCCACACTAAAACTGTGCATTGTCCCCAATGCACGAATAGGGGAAGAATCGAAAAAGAAGAAAAAGAGAAAAATTGGAAAATCTTTTTGAATTTTTGTGGTTTTTCTATTTTTTTGTGTTTTTCAAAAATTAGGGGAATAAAGAAAATGAAAATGAAAAACAGAAAAACCGAGAGGGAAAAAAGGCGTAGGTGTAATCACGTCACCTTGCCTCGATTCCACACGAATCGGGAAAAATAAGAAAAAGAAGTTAATTTTTTTTTGGATTTTCCATTTGGTCTTGATGCGATCAAATCACCGAAGACCGGGAGCATACAATCAGGTCCTTCTCTCATCAAGGCCACCTGCATAAAACGTCACGTCCGCAAAGACCCAAGTAGGGCCACACAGAGGCTGACAACTTCCTCAAACCAACAAAAGAATTATCACAACAATAACCAATCAATAATCACCAAAGGCCAAAACTGGCGCAGCAGAAACTGACAAAAATGACTGAGAACAGGAGAAATATGACTACCGACGACCGACACCCGACAGCCCCCCACACTAACACTAACAACACTCAACCACTCATGCAAGACCCGGGGGATGAGGTGGTGGGTAGTAAGACCCAGGCGGAGGCATACCGAAAAATTAATCAAAATAGTGTTGCCGCTGTTGCAACATCCTCTGGTTCTCCTCCGGCGCCAACCTCGCTGCTTGGGCATCCCTAGTAGGGTCCCTAGCCATCTCGAAGTCGTTCCGGGTGTACTCAAAACCATCTCTAGAGTAGGTGTAAGAGTCATGCGCAGTATCGCGCGCATCCCGAGCTACGTTATAAGCACTTTGTGCCAAGTTGAGGGAAGTGATCGAGTTCTCCCAAGTCTGACGTGTGCGATCATAGACTTCTCCCCAACGTCCTCCTGGAAACCGGGGGTAGACTGGGTGAAAGTGGAGTGTCGATGTGGGGTAAAGTCGGAAAAATCGGGGGTGAAGAACTGTGAGGTCTGCGGTTCGGTCTGACGGGAGGAAGAGGGTCCATGGGATGAAGACGGTAATGTTCTTTGACCCTCATCCCGGAAGGTTTCGTTTTCCGGTTCCTCCTCTGACACATCTACTACCTCTACAACATCATCACCAAAGTCAAGGGGTCCAGCAGGGTAATTAACTTAATAGAACTTACCACGGGTGCTATCCCGAATGTACTCCCCTGACCTTTTCGGCATGCCGAAGTTCTCCTCAACATCAAGCCTCACCCAATCACGGTTAGGCATTTCAATAGCTCGAAACTCAGTAATCTTATATTGAAACAAACTATTATAATCCCCTTTTTGGGGCCAAACAAGAAAAGGGCAGTAGGTTTCATCTAAGTAAATCCCCACTCCGATTACTGGTGCTAAGTCACTAAAGTCCACGTTCAAGGCTCTAGCTATCATCGTGACTACCCCACTACAATAAATGTTCTTGCGGTTGCCCTTTGCAACCTAAGCGAAATGTGTAGCTAGGGCCTCAGACATGTCAATAGAAGGGTCTCTATTCAGAACTGCATCCTCTAACAATTGCACAGCTATAGCACTATAGTTATGGTGCGTATCATAGCTCGACAGAAAAGAATTGACTATGATACGCGCCAAATACTTGAGGATGGGGTTCCGAAAGGAGAATGAGCGCATCTTACCCCCTTTGAAGGTCCTTTGGCGGGCAATTTTAAACCAAAACCGATCACTGGCAATTTTTTTTCATCTCTAGTTTGCCCCGCCCGAGGCCCTCCTAAAACTGAAGTGGGTAAACCAAGCAATGCACCAAAATCTCTAAATTCGAAAACATACTGAATTTCTCGCAACTGAAAAGTGACGCTGGGGTCGTCACCACCACCAAACTCAAAAGTTGCGAAAAATTCACAAGTGAGTTTTTGAAAAGTCTCCTCTTTTGACATATAAAATCTAATCAGTTCGAGATTTTGGCACATTACTCGGACTTGCGGTTCAATACCCATTCGCTGAAGAACATCTCTAGCAGCCAACGAGTTGGCTCAATCTTAAAATTCCATAATTTCTTAAATTTTCAACCTGAGCTTTCTTAGCGAAACTAACACCAGAGCCGGAATGCAAGAAATTACGACGAATAGGAGGGTAACGTACCTCTAGCGCAACAGGTTGTTCGCGCAAGACAGAGCCTTGTGCTTGAACAGGCCTCAGAACAGATTCGTCCCAGGCCTCGGTCGGCTCGTCGGAACGAGAGAGGACGTCGAACCCGAATGGTGGTTGAGCATAGCTGATAACCTCTTCCTTGCAGTTTGCTTTATTCTCTTCATATTTGATGATTGAGGTGGGTGATTATGGTGATGAAGGTTTAGGGTATGAGGTTGTCAAAAATTGTGAAGATTTCTCAAAAAGAATTCCTAAAAGATGATAGGAGTTCGATAAGGATGAAGAACATGGGGTTGGATTAATTTTTATTGGAGAAATTGGGTGATTAGAATGGATTTAGGGTGATAGGATTTGTGGGTTTTTGGGGTTTATTTGAGGAGGGAGATAGGGAAAAGGGTGATATGAAGAAGAAGGAGGGTGTTTGGGTATAAGGGTGACGCGGGGTGAAGTTTCACCCGGTGGTCACCATCGGGTGAAATTTCACTCGACGGTTTTCGGACCGTTTCTCGTTTAATCGCGCACAATTTCACCATCGGGCGAAATTTCGCCCGGTGAGATTCCACCGGGTGAAATTTTACCCGATGGAATTCCGTCAATTCCCAAGTCGCAAAATAAATTTACCGTCGGGCGAAATTTCGCCCGGTGAGATTCCACCGGGTGATTTTTTTTTTTGGTAAGGGTAAGTATATTGATGAAACGAATTTACATCATGGACATTTACATTAGCCTCGTAAGGCTAGTAATGAAATTGGAGTCTCTAGTGTTTAATTTGTAGACTCTCTTATTTTTACAAAATTCCTTAAACTCTTTAGAAACTATAGCTGCAAGTCTTTCCGGTTTAGTCAATTGGTGCTCCATCCTGCTTTTATTCCTTTGGTTCCAAATATGATAGACTAAAGCGTTAATTAATCATACAATTCTTTATAGCCTTTTGCAACTTCGACCCTTTAAGACGCCTTCTCCCTTGCTCATTAAGTTCTATATTGCAAGTCCAACCACATTTCTTCTTTACTTCGGAGATGAATTTCCGGTTGAACTTACAACGAATAAAAAGGTGATCCATGGTTTCCGGTTCAGCAGCGCAGATGCAACATAAATTATCATCAGTAATTCCCAGATTATGTAATCTTTCTTTAACATTGAGCGCCTGACGCTATTGAATCCACGCCTGTCTTTAAATTTCACCCGACGAGTTTCCGTCAATTCCAGTAATTCCAGCAAAATTGCCATCGGGTGAAGTTTCACCAGATGGATCTCGGGCCACAATTCCACCGGGTGAAATTTCACCCGGTGAGATCCTCCACTCAATATTAGCCTTTTGCTGCGAAAATTCTCCTCGACTTGGTCCAAACCAACCTCAACTCTTCGATAATACAAATATTCTCAATCCATGTATTAAAATACATAGAAATAAACTCTCATAATCATTGTGGAACATCCCAAAAACTCCAAAAGCAATCTTGAAAGAGACTACCAATTATGGAGAGAACTAAAGAGGAAGATGAAGATTACATAAAAATAGAATCTTGAAAGGGATAATACAAGAACTTGTGTGGACGTCCATCCGCACCGTCCTGCGCCACGAGAGCGCCCGTGCGGGACCGACCCGTTTTTCAACGTGTGGTGGCGGCTACCCACGCGGCCCCCTCCCTGCCGGGGGCCGGTCCGATCTCGCGTACGGGGCGAAGTGTCGGACCTCGATTCGGATGACGATCCGGACTTGTACTAGATGAGTGGGGACTTGTACTAGATGAGTGGGGGCACTCATGTTTTCGTTTGGGAATCGATCGAGTCGTGGTTGTAAATGTTTAAAGGCCGCTTTGTTTGGTAAGGCGACCTTATTAGTGAACTGAAGTTGTCGTTGATTTGTAGAGTTGCCACCGAGTCGATTATGGGGACTCGGAAACCGTTCAAGTCAACTTTGATCCCTTGCCGGCTCAAAGTTGAGTGGCACGAGATCTAAAGATAAAGAGTTGTACCCTTAAGCACTCCATGCCTGGAATGACTCTTATTGCCAATGGTTTCGGACATCCGGAAACCGTCGATTCTGAGTAAGGGGTGAGGGTACGTATTGGGAAGCCAACATCCGATAGATGTCAACACCCAATCCCGCCCGCACTGTAGCGGCCTCTACTAATCAATCAGTGGGAGTACTGTAACATCCGTTGTTTTAATCCTATGCTTTTTGCTACGTCGGTTGTTTTAAGGACAGGTAAGTTTTGTCGTCAAAGTAGTTGTGTTTACATTCTTTGCATGCGATTTCACGTGACAGGCAGGCCATGAAAAGATGCACGTTGGAGAGTAGAGAGTACTAGTATTATACGTATTTGCAAATCAGTTTTAATGTGATAATACGGATATTAATCATTCTCGTGGTATACCTTACTTGGTATTCTGCTTAAGATGCGTCGATTCGATATTAATAGAGATGCGTCGAACCTAATAGGATGAGCACCTAGACCAATACGGAACCCGACCATCACTTTGTTCATTTTTAATTGTTTTACGTTTTGAATTCCGTGTTAGGTGATTTAGCATGCGATTATAAAGTCAAAAAAGCAATAAATCATACGAAAAACTGTAAATGCGAATGTAAGTAAATCACATGATGAGGAGTTGCACCCTCGGAGTATACACTAAACGGGACTCGATGCATAGATAGTTTGAGAACGGATCTCGAAATTACTCGGGTCCATTTAGTGTGTTTTGGTGTTTGTGGTTGAAGTTGGGACGTTACGTGTTTTAGTAGACGTTTGTGGACCTAGTGCCCACATTTAGTGTTGTCATAGTGCATAATAAAAGAAAGTACGAATATGGAAAGTTTTGTTTAGATGGCAACCTAGTGACGATACGACTTCGACAGGCGGATCCTCCTAGCTTGACCAGTTATCCCGGAAGAGTTCCATTACCGTTTGACCTTCCCGCGGCTATTCCGGCAGAGCTTCGTTACTATTTGTTAGTTCTGCGGCTAATCCGACAGAATCTGTGTCCTAGTTTTGAGCTAGTCGATCACAGGCACCTCGGTATCGAGTGGAGTGCTCGGAGGTGAGGAGTAGCGTCGATGTCGCTTTTATTATCGGAACTACGATCGAGTGGATCGTTTGCCTCGGGTGTCGGAGTGCGAGCCCTTAGCGAGAGTTTTGAGTAAGAGAAGAGAAGATTGAATGTTGTGTGTCGAAATAAGGGCGTGAGGGAGGGTATTTATGGGTGTTTTCGGCCCTCGTCGCCCATATGTGCGCTCGAGCTGGGGCGTGCTAAGACTCAGGCGCCTGGGTTCGTGCGTGGGGAGACCCAGGCGCGTCAGGTGGTGCGGTTGGAGTTCTAAGGATACGGTTTTGATACTTTCCAAAAACGAGAGGAAGGAGTGTGATATGATACTTGGGGATTAAATTTACTTCGGGTTTGACCTAGCGCCGTGGGTTTAGTGGGCCTCGGGTGTTCATCCCGAGGTTCGCTTGGCGCGGTGTTGACTCACTTCGATGTCGTTTTTTTATCGGAACTATGATCGAGTGGATCGTTTGCCTCGGGTGTCGGAGTGCGAGCCCTTAGCGGGAGTTTTTTGAGGGAGAAGAGAGAGTTGAATTGTGTAGAATGAATGAGGCGGAGGGGGGGTATTTATAGGTGTTTTCGGCCCTCGTCGCCCATATGGATGCGTGACTTGAGGCGCACCAGGACTCAGGCGCCTGGGTCCGAGCGTGGGGAGACCCAGGCGCGTCAGGTGGGGCGGTTGGAGTTTTGAGAATACGATTTTGATACTTTCCAAAACCGAGAGGTGGGTGTGTGATATCTTGCTTGGTCGCGAAGGCTTCCCCACGGCTTGACCTAGCGTCGTGGGTTTCGTGGGCCTCGGGTGTTCATCCCGAGGCTCGCTTGACTCGGTGTTGACTCGGTTCGAGTTTCAGGGCCGACTCGGGGTCCCGGTGTCAGAATTGACACTAATTAGTGTTTATGCAATCGTAACGACACGACTAAGGCTGCCATCATGTTAGTTTAATTTGCCCGAGTAATTTATTTGATCTGTTCTATAGAAAAACTATCTAAAACACCGCGAACCCGTGTCGCGTTGCAGTCCTATCTTCATCGGGTGTTTGTTGGGCACTTCTGCAGCCACCAGGTCAAAATCTGGGTGTCTACAGAAGCCCCCACTTTGACTGAGGCTTGGACAAGGCGAAAGTCAAAGTATAGCCACCCAGGTCAATCGAAGATTATGACCTGGTGGCTGTCCGGTCGGGTCGTTTTAAGTCTAGTGGACTACGTGTTGAGGCTCGCCAGCCAGGGTTTAGAGGTCATACCTGACGTCTTCGCTTGTGGTTGCTTGCTTGGGCCCGGGCCGTTGCTTGTCATCTTGTTCTTGATTCTTCATGCGCGCGCTTTGTCTTCTTCGGTTTATTTATGATTTTGTTTAACTTTAAGCGGTTTTATGTGTTAAGTGTAAATGTATTTGCTTTTACTTGGGATGCTTATGAACCCTTGATGACATAAAACGTTCGAGGGAGTTAGTCTCCACTCGAGCAGTCGTCTTTGGGATGCTTATGACCCCTAGGACAAGGTAAAATGATATAAAACTATTCGAGGGCGTCAGTCTCCACTCGAATAAAAATGTTGAACGGTGACGGACGCGCGCTTGAGTGGCCTAGTCCAGACTAAAACAAAGCGAAACGAATGCAACTCAAGGATAATACACATACACCTACTAAGACAAGGCAAACAACAATAACAGGACAACTACTAACTAACGTCAACAATACACTCTCGACTAATAAAACAAACGCTTAACGCTGCATCCGGACGCGTAACAAAAAAAACAACCAAGATTAACATAAGCAAACACTGAGCCAACTTAAAGCCAAGATAAAAAAAGCAAGAGCAAACCCGAACAAAATAAGACAAGCATGCGAAACAAAATTAACTAAGACAAATTCACTCCACCAGCATTTTACTAAGACAGATAAATGAAAAGCGATTTGCCCGAGGGGTATGAGATATCCTGGAGGCACAGCAATGTTTCCCGAGGGTCAGAGATATCCCGGAGGCACAACAATTCGTATTCGAGAGGAGACTAACGCCCTCGAAGGAGTCTTATACCTCCACAACAATTTTTGTTCGAGAGGAGACTAACGCCCTCGAAGGAGTCTTATACCTCCACAGTAATTTTTTTCGAGAGGAGACTAACGCCCTCGAAGGAGTCTTATACCTCCACAACAATTTTTGTTCGAGAGGAGACCAACGCCCTCGAAGGAGTCTTATACCTCCACAGCAACTTTAATTCGAGAGGAGACTAACGCCCTCGAATAGTTTTATATCATTCTATCTTCTTCTAGGGGTCATAAGCATCCCAAAGACGATTACTCGAGCGGAGACTAACGCCCTCAAACGTTTTATATCATCAAGGGTTCACAAGCAGCCCAAAATATACTCGTACAAGTAAAGGCCAACTTAATGCGTTGCTAGTGCGCAAAAAACACTTAAAGTTAAACGAAACCTCTAAATAAACTGAAGAAGACAAAGCGCGCGTGCACAAAGAATCAAGAATAAGATGTCAAAAAACGGCCCAGGCCCCAAGCAAGCAACCACAAGCGAAGACGTCAGGTACGACTTCTAAACCTTGGCTGGCGAGCCTTAACGCGCAGTCTAACGGACTTAAAACAACCCGACCGAACAGCCACCAGGTCGTAATCTTCGATTGGCCTGGGTGGCTATACTTTGACTTTTGCCTTGTCCAAGCCTCAGTCAAAGTGGGGGCTCCTGTAGACACCCAGATTTGGACCTGGTGGCTGCAGAAGTGCCCGACAAACACCCGATGACGATAGGACTGCAACGCAACACGGGTTCGCGATGTTTTAGATAGTTTTCTTATAGAACGGACTAAATAATTACTTGGAAAAATTAAAACTAACATTATGGCAGCCTTAGTCGCGTCATTACGGTCGCATAGACACTAATTAGAGTCAATTCCGACACCGGGACCCCGAGTCGGCCCCGAAACTCGAACCGAGTCAACACCGAGTCAAGCAAGCCTCGGGATGAACACCCGAGGCCCAGGAAACCCACGACGCTAGGTCAAGCCGTTGGGAAGCCTTCGCGACCAAGCAAGATATCACACACCCACCTCTCGGTTTTAGAAAGTATCAAAATCGTATTCTCAAAACTCCAACTGCCCCACCTGACACGCCTGGGTCTCCACACGCTCGGACCCAGGCGCCTGAGTCCTGGAGCGCCTCAAGTTACGCGTCCATATGGGCGATGAGGGCCGAAAACATCTATAAATACCCGGTCGATAAAAGACGGTTTTAATTCTGGTGTCGATTTTGACCCAAATTAGTCTTATTTGATTGGAAACGACCCACTAGATCCGAATTTGAGGTAGGTTTTGTGAAATTTGTACTCCGTAAAAAGCCCAAGCCAGAAACTAATGGTTTCGAGGACATATCCGAGCGCGTAGAAACACGTTTGCGTCCGATCATCATCAGGTGTTTTTTGGGAAACGCTATAGACACCTAGCGGCCAAATGTGGGTGTCTACAGAGCCCCCACTCTGACTGAGGCTTGGACAAGGCGAAAGTCAGAGTAGCTACCAGGCCAATCGAGGATTAAGACCTGGTAGACCTTCGGTCGGGTCGTTTATAGTCCATTAGACTTGCGTAAAAGGGCTCGCCATCCATAAGATAGAAACCATACCTGAGTTGATGCCGATAATTCCGTGGGGATTCAGACTTGTTGTGTAAGTCCCGGGTGTACCTATATGTGGATACATCCCGTCTTAGAGCTGCGTGGGAGCTTGCATGAGAAGCCCTGGGTGTGTCCGTTTGCAGACACATCCCATCTCAGAACTATGCATGAGCTTGCCCAAAAAGCCCTGGGTGTGTCCGTTCGCAGACACATCCCGATTCGGAAATTGCGCGGAAGCCTGCCTAAGAAGCCCTGGGTGCACCTATATGTAGGCACATCCCGTGTTTCGTCTTGATTAATGCCAACTTGGTCCTTTCGCTGGGGAGGTTAGTGAGTTGTGTAGGCGCTGGGGAATAAAAATTTTTGATGTTCCTTTGAAAAGCCAAGCTGGTACCTGAAATGTTAGATATGCAGGCAGAAATAGCAAATATAGCAGATAGCAAGAAAGCATACAGGAAATGCAGTTAGCATCTATCGAATGACTTGCGCTGGGAAAAGTGAATTTTGCTTAGTTTTTTTAAAAATCGAAATCCTGAAAGCAACTCACGTGCTAGGTTTTCAAAATGGAAAGGGGTATAAAAGAAATTTGTAGTTTAAATAGACTGAAACTTGACCTTGTCGAAAAGGATTTTTTTTCAAATGGCTAAGTTTTGCAAATTTTAAAATGAGAATTTCAAGAGAGAGTCATCCCGGCAGACTCGACTCTGGACGTGATAGAACGAGTTAACAGGCACGAACTGGACTCTCTAGGGTTGGACCGTGACTCAGTAAGGGGGTCGACCACCTGAGAAGACTCTTAAGTTGCGCTATTCTGTAGCCTAGACGAGTGGCAACACGGTCGAACATCGAAATGGGATAGATATGCTATAGGGGACTTGCAGTAGTCTGTAATGGGACTGTTGTAGTCTTGTGCTCTTCTGGATTTTTGATTTTAGGGTACATTCCCAAAGTGGGCATTGCTTCGAGTCCTGACAGATTCTTGTCTTCGACTGAGCCAAGTATTAGGACACACTATAGAATGGAAGCTGGATTTTTTTTGAATTTATCTGGATTTTGTGAGTAGATGGAGAACTTCTGCCTAAGAGAAGCCCCCAAGATGACAAAGCGAATTGTTGAGAACATGACAGTGTCGTGACCAGAATGATGGTGCTTTTTGAATGCGTGTAAATAAATGTGGGTGGTTGTGCCTCTGTTTAAAGGCTGCCTACGTATTCACGTGCAGTGAAATCAAACCATGCCGTAGTTCAGTGAATTGAAAGATATATTATGGTGCCTAGTCTAATAGGACTTTGTGTGTAACTATCCATATTGACGGTGTAGGCTAGGTGCATTCCCAATGATGTCTTGATCAAAGGGCTAGAATAGTTAGGATGTTGATCCTGTGACTGTGAGAGTTCTCCGGGGTAGCCCCCAGAGGTGGTGTGAACTATTTGGGCATGTTCTATGCCGACCGCAGGTTGAGTTCCCGTGTTTGGGGTTGGCAATTGGTTTGGATGAGAAGTTTTGATGGGTCTTTGAAAAGTTTTGATCTCGGGTCTTTGACGAGTTTTGATCTCGGGTCTTTGACGAGTTTTGATCTCGGGTCTTTGTATGGTGATTGTGAATTTTGTTATGTCGTATTGTGTTGTGTTGTAGTTGTTGTGCAAGGGGGAAGTCGAGTAAAAATGGCTCAAACTTTGATCGGGATAGATTTGATAATGCGGGATCTGGTTTCCTTGTCTGGCCCTAATGGTTAGGGGTATCCTATGGAGCTTGAATCCTCAAAATTTCGGGCTGTCTCTAGCCTAGGTCTCGGGAAGGTCTTGAAGGTTGTAATGTGGGAAGGCTGAGTGTGGTGTTAGATGACCAACTTGATTGTCACTCCCCTATTGGATGGTATGGGTTTTGATAATTTTGAATTGACCGTTTCACGTACTTGAGTTGACCGTTAAGTACGGTCATGAGTTTTTGAATATTTTTTAGTTGGTTGACTTCTTAGCTCCGGTCATGGGATTCTTCATTTGGGTTGACCGTTTAACCTCGGTCATGGGTGGATCTTTTTTTGATGATGGCCTGCTTTTTTGTTTTGGCCTTTTGCTTTTTCCCTGGACTTTTTTTTTGTCCAGTTTTTTTTTTCTTTTTTTTCCTTGGACTTTTTAATTTTTTTGCGTCCAGTTTTTTGTTGTTGGTCAAACTAACACCTGAGGTGGGGATTGGTCAGTCTTATTAGAGAAGTTTTTTTTGTGGGAAATGGGCTTGCCTCCTGTCTTGAACCCAAACTAGGAGACTACCTAGATTTGTCATAGGATTTGATACCGCTCCTGCTAAGGATAGTTATGTGGCTTTCTATGTCAGACATGGAACAGGTAAAGGAAAACACGGGCTCGGTTTCCTGCAGTCATTATAGATGTGCCTATAATAATCACGTGCGTGTGCTCACAGTGTACGATGGTGTTCATCATGTTCTCGGAAACACATGAGGAAAGTATATATGAGAAAGAATATTGAAAGCTGATTTTATTGAATTTTGAAAAAGAGGACAGAATACAATTGACTTTGACTCTGTCTTTGAAATTGAAATCAATAGTATATCCTAGACTCAGACTCAGACTTGGACTTAAATCAAATCCGGACTTTTGAATGCATGAGAGGTAGATTGGATGCTTTGGTCATCGGGCCCTGTATAGTCCATTAGGGGCTTTGCAAGTGATAATGTTTCCATGACGGGTGGCTTCCCGGCATCGAGGGAATCTTGGATGAGGTGTTTCAACTTCCAGCACTGCTCTGTATCGTGTCCCCTCCCTCTGTGGAATTTGCAGTAATGCTCGGCGTTCCATGCTTTGGAGCGTTTTTCCAATTGTACGTCGGCTGTTGGGCCTATGGGTAGTATTATCCCTTTCGAAACCAACCTTTGGAAAGCGACGGTGTAGGACATATCCAAGTGGGTAAATGTCCTTACCTTTGACTGGTTCTTGACTTTCGAAGAGGTGAGGGTTACCTCTCTCGGTCTTGCCATCTTGGGGGTATCGGACAGTTTTGTAAGAGTGTTCACCTTTCAAATGGCTCGGTTGGGTGATTGGTTGTCTTACCCGCTCTAGTTGTGTTAGACGGGATCAGGTTCTTACAAAATCCTCTTCGATGATGGTTACCCTGGAACTTAGGTTATCTAAGGCAGTATTGATTTTCGAGAATATATTGTTAATGGAGCAACATAGCATAAGCATACTCCCCTGTATATCTCCTTTCTCGACGGCACGAGATTTGTTGTGGTTTGGTAACGCCTCATCCATAGGGTCCCTGATCGGAAGAAACGACAGGTGTTAGAACTCGCCTAAGCTCGGTTTTGCGCAAATGCAAGAGAGAGAGTCAAACTAGGTACGGCCCGGGGGGCGGGAATGACTATAATTCTTGGATCGGGATACCCAAACGTTGACCTCGACAAAGTAACGACCGTGGATTAGACTCGAGCTGCAGAAGGGTGAGTTCGAAAATGGGGCGACCGTGTTTGACCGCGTCGCGTTCTCATACCGACCGTGGTGACCTAACCCTAGGTAACTCGAGGGCTCGCAGCATAGGTACGACTCAAAGAAGGCATCATGAGGACGCCGGTGTATGATGAACGTAGGGTACTCCCCTAAGGTGACCGTGGCTGACTGTTCGGGTGGAGGATAGCCCCCAAGTGAGACTAAAGACTCTGATTGGACTCAGATGGTGTGGCACCTGAGTGACTCAAAAGTGGGGTATGTGAGACAACACGTGTAAGACCTGACCCTTAAAGCAACCGTGATTGATCGCTCTGCTGAAGGGTAGCCCCCGAGTGAGGAAAAGCCAGAAAAGGAAATGACTCGGAAAGGACACCTAGACGGTAGGCCTCCCTTAGGATTCGGCGGGTGGACCGAGTCCTGTTCGAAGGAAGGTCCACGTGAGATATTCCCCAGACTTTTGGGCTCGAGTGTGTAAACGGGCCTTCCTTTGTAGGAGTATGTCCTACGTAGGTGGGCCATGCCTTAGTCGAATAAGGCGGACTGGGATAGGGAGGAAACTCATGATGTAAGATCGATGGAGCTTCGACGCTAAAGAAACTCGACGACTTATGACAAGACCCGACACTGCTAAATACGGGAAGTCCTAAGAAGAGGAAAGTTTTTTTTTGAAAAGGATATTTTTAGAAAATCCGAAAGCTTTCCGAGTTCAATTTTCGACAGCTTTCCGAGTTTTTTTTTGAAAATTGGATATTTTTTGAAAAGTTGCATTTTTGGAATGACGGTTTTTTGAAAACGACACGGAAACCAGGTAGCACATAGTCACGCAAGCGTAATAACGACGCCATGTATGCTCTACACTAAGTCTCGGTCGGTCTATAAAGGGTCTATACCAGTGCTTATAGCCTATTCGAGAATCGGGACGGACTTCCTAAGTCGAGTTGAGCTTAGAACATGCCGCGAAACCCATACGAATCGACTATGAACACCTTTGACATATCCATGTTGGATGTATATCACGGTATAGTGGGACGTCGGTCACCGGTACCGACCCGGGTAAAAATAGGGTAATGCATGAACCGTAAAACTAAAACGCTTATTGTACTAGTCAAACGATTTCTATTTGAGTCTCACCATGAGGAAGCTGATGGTAAGTCACGCATCAGTTAATCCTCAGCGGAGTCGTCAAATTGTGGACATGACATAGGTCTACCCCGACGCGGCCACGCGCGGGTTTGGGGAGGCGAATGAATCTCCATATGAGATGGGTCGAATTGAAATTTAAATCAAAGTGGAGTCGCTACCGAGCTTTGTGGGAGTTCGGGCCCATTCGAACCCACTCTATATCTTAGTGGGCCATGCACAAAGTATGGCCCATTCGGATGTCAGAGTTTATTGGGCTCGTCTCTCTGCATTTGATACCGATACCGACATTATCGGATACCGTGTATTGAATGACTCTCGTGCGCCAACGGTTTCGGGCCTCCGGAAACCGAGATTCTGAGTAAGAGGTGAGGGTACGTGTTGGGAAGTTCACAAAGAACACCCAACCTCGCCCGCACATTAGCGGCCTCTACTAGGATATCGTTTGATTTTCAAATACGCGCGTTAGTAAAACGATAAAATGATATGCAAACGTTATTTTCCCTAAACATGCGAGAATTGAATGGGTTTCTAAGTTGATTTAATGCATCTAGTATTAACGTCAAAGTTGTATTTAGCGTGCGGGTTCATTTTAGTGCAATAAAAGAAATAACGAGAATACAAAGCCAAAAATTGAAGTAAACGTGTTGGTAATGATAATAATGATAATAACGGTTTGCGAATAATGTAAAAAGGGCTATAGAATGATGTAAATAACATGATGCATGATTTTGAAAAGTTGTATGACACGTGATTGATTTAACACGCGTTGACTGAAGTCATAGAAAAATATTGTCGAGACTTGAAAAGTATTGTAGGACTCACGGTTTTGACGTGATAAGGCCACTCGATCGAGTCACTGAAGGACTCGACCGAGTGGTCCTCAGAAAAGGCTTTTGTCCCGCTTTTTAGACGTCACTCGATCGAGTTATTGAAGAACTCGACCGAGTGAGAAGCCACTCGGTCGAGTCATTGCGAGACTCGACCGTGTGGTGGCCAAAAAAAGCTTCTGTCTCGTTTTTTGGGGTGCCACTCGACCGAGTGGGCTAGGCACTCAATCGAGTGCCCTCTGTACGAACCGGGGTTCGTTTCGCAACTTGTTGTTAATTTCGAAATTGCATTTTGATTTTGGAAAATTGATGATTTTGTTGAATCGGGCAGAAATATTGTACGATTTATGCTCGATTCGGACTTTGATACTCATAGTATCCGATATTCAATTATTTAATCGATATCGAATATTTAGAGTTAAATCTAAAAAATATGTTTGTAAATCGTTTTAAACCAACTAAATACGAAATAGATTGTCTTCCCGTTTATAGTGTCGTAACTAATTCCTTCGAATTATATGATCACAATTTTTAGCATCAATGACTTCGTATTAGTTAGATTTATTTGATTAATTCGTTTAGATACGACATCCAATTATTGAATTGGTATCGAATCTAAAGAATGACGCTTGAATTAAAGACTTAATTTGATTCGCTCCGCATCCCGACATCGTAATAAATCCTTGCGGATTGTGTGATGTCGGATCCGCATCAACAGGTTTCGACTCTAAATAAAATGTTCTATTTGAAATAATTAGGAAAATCGATGAATATGCGATGAATAATAAAATAAGAAAACTATTGTTGATGTTAACTCGCCTCAACAATCAAGCGATCGGGGTGTCGGGATAAGCGACCGTCAACATCGGGTGCGTTACCCTCGTATATTCGGATCTCCTTATCCCGTCATCACTCACGCTCGACACGAATCGACGAGTAATTTAATGTTTTATACTAATAATATTATAGATATTAGATGCGAAAAGAATGATAAAAAAACGAAAAGAAGAAGATGGCGCGAGAGAGAGGAGAAGAGAGAAGAACGGGATTTTGCACCCTCAACCTACATGTTTCTTAGTCTCGGATATAACTTGCTAGTTGTAGCTTTGGCACGGGAGTATCGCGGTCGATGTAGGTTAAGTTATGGTGGTTTAGGGTTCCTATATGCTAGGGTTTAAGGTTGAAGATGGTGAGTTGTAATGGGTAGAGATTAGGGTTGTAAAAAGATGTGTAAAGTTGTAGGTAAAAAAAAGTGTTTGAAAGGGTTGCAAAGGAGATGTATATATATAGGCATGCTCCATCACCCTCGTCTAAGGTTACTCGACCGAGTAACCTGCTGACTCGATCGAGTGGCCCAAAGCAATGCAGTCGGGCCTGTTTGAGGGCCCACTCGATCGAGTGGGCTGACACTCGATCGAGTGGGTCAGTTGAAGTGCAAGGGTCCGGTTTTTGGACCTTGAGTTGGGTATTCTTGTAGGCCTTGTATTTGGCATGGCTGTTTTATTGTGTCTCGGAAATGACTTTTACCGGGGTTTGACCCGGTCGCTAAAAGACGGTTTTATTTACGGTGTCGATTTTGACCCAAATTAGTCTTATTTGATTGGAAACGACCCACTGGGCCCGAATTTGAGGTAGGTTTGGTGAAATTTGTACTCCGTAAAAAGCCCAAGCCGGAAACTAATGGTTTCGAGCCCATATCCGAGCGCGTAGAAACGCGTTTGCGTCCGATCATCATCGGGCGTTTTTTGGGAAATGCTATAGACACCTAGCGGCCAAATGTGGGTGTGTACACTATCTTATGGCTGGCGAGCCCTTTCACGCAAGTCTAATGGACTATAAACGACCCGACCGGAAGTCTATCAGGTCTTAATCCTCGATTGGCCTGGTAGCTACTCTGACTTTTGCCTTGTGCAATCCTCAGACAGAGTGGGGACTCTGTAGACACACACATTTGGCTGCTAGGTGTCTATAGCAGTTTCCAAAAAAATACCCGATGATGATCGGACGCAAACATGCTTGTACGCGCTCGGATATGGACTCGAAACCGTTAGTTTCTGGCTTGGGCTTTTTACGGAGTACAAATCTCGCAAAACCGACCTCAATTTCAGGCCCATCGGGTCGTTTCCAATCAAATAAGACCCATTTGGGTCAAAACCGACACCAGAAATAAAACCGACTTTTAGCGACCGGGTCAAACCCCGGTCAAAAGCCGTTTCCGAGACACAAAACAGCCATTTCAAAATTCATCAAAATATCCGGCCCACCTCATCCACTCGATCGAGTGTCCTCCCACTCGATCGAGTGGGCCTCCAACAGGCCCGCTGTCTCCTTACAGCTGGGCCACTCGATCGAGTCCATCAGGGCACTCGATCGAGTAACCCTAGGACGGGTGATGGGGGATTTCTTATAAATACTCCTCTCTACACACACCATTCACAACTTTTTTTCAAAAAAACCCTAACAATTCATACACAATACATACTTCTCAACCTAACGGAAACCTCAAACCCTAAACCACCATAACTCCATCTACATAATCTCGAACTCACGTGCCTAAGCCACAACTAGACGAGTCCTATACCGAGAATACGAAGCATGTAGGTTGAGGGTGCATACAAACCCCATTTCTTCCCTTTTCTCTCTTCTCTTTTCTCGTCCATCTTCGTCGTCTTCTTCGTCTTCTTTTTGTTCTTTTTTCGTTTCTAATATCGTTAATACTACTAATATCAAAATATTAAAGTACTCGCTGATTCGTGTCGAGAGTAAAGGATGATGGGATAAGGAAATCCGAATATACAAGGGTGTTTCACCCGATGTTGCCGGTCGCTTATCCCGACACCCCGAACGCTTGATTGTTGAAGCGAGCTAACGTCAACAATAGCGTTTTTTTAATTTGTCGCGTCGTTATCATCATCATCGTCGTCAACATCGCATATTCATCGATTTTAAAACTATTTCGAATCAAAACACTTTTATTTAAGTTGAGTCGAAACCCGTTGATGCGGATCCGACATCACACAATCCGCAAGGATTCGTTACGATGTCGAGATGCGGAGGGAATCAAGTCTTTTTTTATTCAAGCAAATATAAAGCGTCGTTCTTTAGATTCGATACTAACTCAATAGTTGGATGTCGTATCTAAACGAATTAGTCAATAAATCAAGCAAGTAATAAAAATCATCATTCTAAGGATGAGATACCGACTCAATAGTCAAATATCAAATCTAACGGAATCAATCAAAAAAGCCGAAACAGCCCTCCATGCGAGTCGCGCATCTGTGCAAGTCGCGCGAAGTTCATGCAAGTCGCGTGGTTGCCTTGAAATTGCGACACAAAAGAAGTTACTTCGTCTTAACTCAATTAACAACAATTCTTCCAACATCTTCTTTTTAGGGCACACTCTAAACATTCGATATCGATCTCATAATCGAGCATCAAATGTGGCGAGTATCGAGAGATTCAAATCGTGAGTATTTCAACATCTTTCGAGTCCCGATAAAATATTTTTAATGACTTCGGTCAACACGTGTCAAGACCATCACGTGGTTCATCCTTTCAAAACCATGCATCGTGTCGCTTGCATCATTCTATAGCATTTTTTATATTATTCGCAAACCGTTGTTATCGTTATTATCGTTACTAACACGTTTGTTTTTATTTTCGTCGTTTTATTTCCGTTATTCGTTTTATTGTACTAAAATGAATCTCGCATGCTAAATAAAAATTTGACGTTAATTTTAGATGCATTAAATCGACATAGAAACTTATTCAAATTTTTGCATGTTCATTCAAAACAACGTTTGCATATCATCTCATCGTATCACTAACGCGCGTATTCAAAAGTCAAGCGATATCCTAGTAGAGGCCGCTAAGTGCGGGCGGGGTTGGGTGTTCTTTGTGAAATTCCAAACACGTACCCTCACTCCTTACTCAGAATCATGGTTTCTAGATACCCGAATCCATTGGCACACAAGAGTCATTCAATACACGGTATCCGATAATGTCGGTATCGGTATCGCAATGCAAAGGGACGAACCCAATAAACTCTGACATCCGAATGGGCCATACTTTGTGCATGGCCCACTAAGATATAGATTGGGTTCGAACGGGCCTGGACTCCCGCAAAGTACGGTGGCGACTCCACTTCGATTTAAATTTCAATTCGACCCATCTCATATGGAGATTCATTCGCCTCCCCAAACCCGCGCGTGGCCGCGTCGGGGTGGACCTATGTCATGTCCACACAATGTCTATCTCCCCCGTCTAGGGTTACTCGACCGAGTGGCCTGCTGACTCGGTCGAGTGGCCCAAAGCAGCCGCAGACGGGCCTGTTTGAGGGCCCACTCGATCGAGTGGGCTGACACTCGATCGAGTGGGTCAGCTGGAGCGAGGGGTCCGAATTTTTTGACTTTGGGTTGGGTATTTTGTGGATCTTGTATTTGGGTTGGACTTTCAGACATTTGCAAGGCTATTTTGTGTCTTGGAAACGACTTTGACTGGGGTTTGACCCAATCGCTAAAAGTCGGTTTTATTTCCGGTGTCAATTTTTGACCCAAATTAGTCTCATTTGACTGGAAACGACCCATTGGGCCTGAATTTGAGGTTTGTTTCGTGAGATTTGTAGTCCGTAAAAAGCCCAAGCCAGAAACTAACGGTTTCGAGCCCACATCCGAGCGCGTAGAAGCACGTTTGCGTCCGATCATCATCGGGTGTTTTTTGGAAACTGCTATAGACATCTAGCAGCCAAATGTGGGTGTCTACAATCTATGACACAATTAAAATCTCCTAAAATCAACCACGGCCTTCTCAAAGCATAGGACTAAAGTCTTTTCCAAAGCTCCAATCTCCCGGAAGCTGAGTTAAATGCGTACACAAACGTAAGCAAATAACTTTTCCCCGAGTTCAAAGAAACCCCGACATGAATACTTTGATTACAATACTCCAAAATCGTCAAGTCGACCTTATCGTGTTTCCACAATAGCAAAACCCGACCCCCTTCACAACAATGATTATTAGTCGTAATGCTCCATTCATAGAAAATGTTCTGATGAACCTTTGCATACGCTTTATTTTTTATTTTTGTTACAAGTAGGCCAAAAATGTCTACGTGTTGTTTCCTAATAAACTCACAAATTGTTCGCTGCTTATTTATGTTACACATGCCAAGAACATACCATCCAATGTTATGTGTCTCCATGAACAATCAATTCTAACCCGATCTCATTCTTTTCTTCGACCCCCTATTTCCTTGGCGAGATGCCATTAACCACATCGACGAAGGACCCCATCTTGTCCGCTATACCTGAAGGCAGCAGAATGCGATTAGGCTGCTTCGTCCCCTGTTTCGAACCACCAGCAGCAGGCCCTTGAATCAGTCCACCAGCATTAGATCTCTGTTTCAATCCCCGAGCAGCAGCAGGACCCTGCAGGCCAACACCAATAGGCTGTCTCCTACTAGGCACTACTCCCTCGGTTTTCTTATTCTTAGCTTCTACTCTCGCTTTTTTCAATTCCTCTTTCTTACAATCATTATCATCATGCCCATATCCTCTACATTTGTGACACCAAATTGGCTTCCACTCATATTTGATCGGCACCTCAACAATATTCTCGAGCACATCCATAAATTTGACTGAGCCCTTAAATTTTTGTCCCATCTTATCCAATACCATGACCCTAGCATAACCCAATGTAGTGCGCTCTTCCGTAGCTAAATCGGATTTAACATACGGTCCCACCAACGAAGCTATACGGGGTAGACATCGGCCCCAAAATTTCAAGGGTAATTCATGCAATTGTATCCAAATAGGTACTTCTTGCACGTCATCCTTGTCAAGTTTAGCATCAGGGGTCCATTTTTTCACAATTAAAGGCTTGTTATCAAACATAAATAATCCATGATTGAGAACAGTTACCTTTGCCTCCTTTTCCTTGAAGCGAACTACAAAAATTCCATTAGGAAGGAAAGAAATTTTGTCAATCGCATGCTCCTTCCAAATTCTTTTCATGTACCCTTCTATCACTTCCCATGGGGGATTGGCTCCCATTATGAAGCAATAGACAGAGTTACTCCAATATTCGATCTCGTCTTCAACATCATCATCCGAAAACCTCATCATTTCTTCTTTCTCCTCGACGTCAACAACTCTTTTCCCCTCCCTTTGCTTCCACCCAATACTATCAATGGGTTTTGGCTCAGGGATAGGGTTAGTTTCAGGAACGTATTCCGATACTTCCTCCGACCCTTCATCCTCGAAGTCAGACTCATAAATCATTCCTGGTATCTCATTGATCTTATTGTTGTCCGAGAGAGTGTCCTCCGCCACAATTGAATTCGTTTTCGATGCACTTTTACGAATCAGTTCTTCCTTCGCATTCTTACGGGTCATCGACTTAGGGCCCTTCACCGCAGGTTGGTTCTTCTTCCTCATCAGATCACGAACGATTGACACCGAGCAGGTCTGTCGTCGTCATAAACCTGCAAGTGCTGGAAACGGCCCTAGAAAATGCCAGAAATTTACCGGATTTCGCCAGAGCCAGAGAGCGTTTTTTTTTTCGAGTAATTTGAATTTCCACAAGTGAAGTTTAGTTACAGGAAAAATTGTCCCGTGGCATATTTCTTTTCCTAGGTAGTGAATTAATTTTTTTCCGTGGCTAATTTTTACCTGGCCACAGAAAAAATTCATGGTGCAAATGATAAGTTGTTGTGAAATTTTAGCAAACCTAACCGTTTTACTTTCAAACTTTTGTTCATCATCGGACTGGACTTTCAACGCTATACCTCTATCATTCTTGGTCTCTTCCTCACTCTTATGGAGCTGCATCTCGTGCGTCATACGCGTTCCGATGAGTTCCTGATAGGTATATATGGCTAGATCTTTGAATTCCTCTATAGCCTTCACCTATTTTGCCATCGATTAGACATCGATCTAAGGATCTTTCAGACTATGTCCTCCTTCTCCAGTGTACGTCCTAGGCTACGAAGCTCGTTCGCTATTGCCGTGAACCTGGATGACATGTCATGAATTCTTTTATCTCGTTTCATTGAGAAACATTTATACTGTCGTATTTACATGTCGATCCTATACCTTTTAACCTGAGATGTTCCTTCATAAGCAAAGATGAGGTTATACCAAATCTCTTTGGCTGTGGAGCATGTACGTAGGCGAGCATACTCGGATGACCTAATTCCGTTTTGCAACAAGGACATGGTTTTGAGTTTTTCTCTCCCTTTTTGGAATCAGCCTGGCCTACACATAAGTGCTTTAATTTTGTCTTTTTCTTTCATTGGACCAGATTTGGTAGTAACGAGAATTTTGATAGGATCAGTTTGGATTATTTTCCAACATTCCCGCTCGTATCCTTTGACGTAATGCATCATCAAATTTTTCCATAACTCGTAGACTTTGCCATAGAAGACGGGACATTTAATATGTTTGGATTCCATTAGTAAAAATTAAAAACCGTTAAATAAATTTGAGTAGTAAACGATCTCCCTTGCGGTGAATCAATCTAAGAGCAACTGCCCTGATACCAATTGAAGGATCGAGAATAGTATATTAGTACTCAAGAAGGGGGTTGAATTGAGTATGCCCCTTTTTCCGTTATAGTAACGTTCCCCTATTTTTTGTTATAGTAACGTTGTGTAGCGGTCGTGTTATAGTAACAGTGTGTGTAGATCTTTTGATCATTGTAAGTTTATCGATCAATCTTAAATTCTCAATTAAGATCGAGCAATAAATAAATAACAGAAACGTAAAGAGACACGAGACTTTTTGAAATGGTTTGATATCACATCCCGATATATACGTCCAGTATTACTTGATTAATTAGTTGAAAATCAAACCCCGACTTACAAATTAATTGACCCACGATCAAACTTATTACTCGGATGATCTCTACGTTTGAGGCTGTTAAGCGCTCGATTTTGTCACTTAATTTATACTCGTAAATAAGCAACCACACCCCCAAATTGACTCGGATTAGCAAACAATATGCAATGGAAGGATTTTATGAAAAACGTTTTATGCTCAATTCTTTATTTAAAAATTTGTTCCAACAAAAAGCTTTTTCAAAATATAAAACTTATAAACCTTGAGACAAAAAGCTTTTATTAATACTAGAAAGAATTTTCTGATGAAATAGTTAGATGATTAATTTTGAGAGAAATAAACCACTATTTATAGTAAATGAGAATTGGAGTTGTGAGTTGTGTCGAAACCCTAATGCCTCTTCCTATGTCACACGACATTCTAGACTAATCTGGAATATTTCGGAATCAAAATTCATTCATGTGACTCAGATTTTAGTAAAAAATCTATTTAAAATGTTTTATCCCATAAGATTGGAAATAAAATAGTTTTGTAATCTTTTTAAAGAGTTTAGGATAGATTTGATAACTAGAATAATATGTTAGATGAAATATTATCCTTAAAAAAAGATTAGGAAAATAATTTTATCAAATAATCTTGTTCAACATTAGTAAGTAGGATATAAATCAACTACTAGTTTCGTTATGGGAGAAGTCCCCACACGTGGAAGTAGTAGAGTAGTATTAGAAAAGATTTTCTTAAAATATTATCTTGAAGAATAAGATAAAATATCATTCAAAATATTTTACCTCCTTGATTAAGTATTTAAGTGGTAGTATACAACTAAATCACATCAAATCCTAATTGGGACATGTGTCACGTTACCCATGGGGTCTAGGAGACTCCAATTTTTTTTTCTACTTTGGAAATATTTAGATGGAAAAATATCAATAACTAGATTATATAATTATATATGTACTTGAAATATATTTTATATATTAATATTTTAGTAAATCAAATCTTATCAAATCTTAACTAGCTTGAAAGAGAAAGTCGAGGAACATCTATTGTCAAATACTTAGACATAGGCCGTACAACCTATGTTTATGTAAAAAAATAGACATAGGTTTATCTAATAACCTGTGTCTATTGTTATATTAGACATAGGTTTTTAAATGACCCATGTTTATAACAATAATAGACATCAGTTATTTTGTACGTCTTATGTCTATTTATAAATATAGACATCTGTTATTTGTTTCTCCTATGTTTATAATCAACATCAGCATATTTCAATCCTTTCTATATTTTTCATAAGAAAGTACAATCCAATCGAAACCAAAATAAATCCCATAAATCGTATGACTAGCTATCCCGATTGGACACTGAAATATTCCATATTTTATACATAAAAGTAATCATCCAAACAAATAACTAGCTAAAAAAAAGATTAAAAGCTACATAACTACGTGCATGTCTCATATTTCCAATTTTGAAGATAATAATTACCCCACAAATCGCGAACGTCATCGATGTCTTCTTGTGAATACATGACAAGTCCTTTAAAGTGCTGCAACAATTTCAACAAAGTTTAGAAAAAAATTTAGAATGTAATTGAAAACGAGTACTTCAAGAACATAAATACTTTGATTAACGTAGAGAATGTCTCTCACACACTGACACACATTGCTATGTCGCAAAGCACTTGTTAAGAAAAGCATGCTCTCAACGGAACAAACCTAAGGGGAAAAAAAAATAAAACACAGCAATAATAGGATAAAACTTCAAGGGGAACGACATAATATTCACATGCCCATACATACTTGCTGAAAGTTTAGCTTTCCTTATAATACAAGTGATAAGAATAATACTTACATCAAGTAGAGTTGGTCAAATCAACTGCTTGCATAAGAATGATAGACACATTCAAAAGCATCAATAACAAAAAACATCATGAATTTAATGTATATTATAACTACATTCATCTTTGGGTACCACGGGTAATAATGAACGCCATTTTAGCCTTGCTGCACATTGGAACACTATTTAATCGACATCCAAACTCATATAGATAAGCAATTAAACATAAAAAAGCACAAGACAAGTTAACAAAGAGTTGATCCTATTTAACATGAAACAAAAATGTCACCATCCCTCTCGAAGACGGTCATTACAGCAACTAAAAGCACAATACAACTAATTTATTATAGTGTTTCAATAGAACAAAAAGATTAAACCGATCTAATGATGAATTCATAAGAAATTGTATGGTCGTAAAGAGGTGACAGAGGAACTCTATACGCCCAAACTAACAGATAAACACACTATCTGTCACTATCATATAATTATCATACGTCTGTAACAACGTACTAATATCTGCAGCTTCTGGAGCTTTTCGCTATTTTTCCTGGCAATTGATTTGGCATGAAACAACATATGTAACTTCAGATCTACTTGACCACGTGCTTCACTTGACAACTCAAACCCATTGCTGGCCATAACATCTGCTTGAGTATTTGCATCATCTCCAAACAGAATACACAATGCTCATAACGACATGCATTTTTAATATCCAAATTTGCATTTGCGTATATCAAACTGCGCAAATTTAGACAATGACAAAGTAAATACCTATCAATCCTCTTCTTTCTAAAAAAACTCTGATGCATCAGTGTTCGTCTATAGTACTTCATTCCACGTACTGCAGTTTAAGCCAAGTGAAAAGAAAACACAAAATAAATAAGAAAAGGAAAACATGTTGCCTAATTTAAGACAAACTCTTACCTGTCCTAGCAAACGTTTGTCCACGTCTCCACGATATGATACCCAAAATCGAAGTTCCAAATTATCGCAAGAACTTTCTTCAAAATTTACTTCTCAAGAAGACTTGCCTGGATTGATCAGCTCCAAATTAGGTGTTGTATCCTTCGCAATTTGTAGGAGATGAAGTCACTTCACTAACTGTTTCTTTGGGGGGGGGGGGGGGGGGGGGCGACAGAAAATAGAAGTCCAAATTATTTGTGCACAGTATAGTAATACAGGATTTGGAGATAAACAAACAAACTTAGCACATGCTTACGATTTCTTGGTCCTTTGGCTACTCTATTCTCAAAAATAAAAGCCATTCATATCTAGCTTTAGCTAAAATGTTCCATGTATCAATTGCTCCCAATATGACCAAGATATCAATAAATACATCCAAGTTATGAATCCAAGAGGCAAAGACATGGTTCTTATTGACTACCTCAAATCATGCGTTAAGACCTCATAAAAATCGTAGAGAACTTTAGCAGCACCTTTCGCAAGATCAGGAGTCTCGTTTCCTATCTAAAAGTGAAATAATTGGTATTAGATTCACAAATATAAGAAATAGCAACAACAATTTTTTTTATTTAGTATGAAACCCCCTCCCAGAATTATTTAGCATCCTACGACTTACAAAACATGAAACAAAATTAGAAGCTCAATTCCCAGCATGTGGTAAGGCAACCATGAAAAAGTTATAAGAAGACTCCAAATCAAAGTGAAGTTGTCGTGTTTGCTGCTCTATCAATTCATCAGAAGCTCCCATCTTGGACAATCGACCAAGCTCCAAATCCGTACGCAATATACTAAGCCTGCTCAGCGAGGCGGAGAAGTCCGACAAAAAAGGAAACACTTGATCAACAGCCACCATGTTGAGTTTCAGCGAGGAAATTTAATTGTGAATGTTAGAATATCCGGCCAAGTTCAAAAGTAAAAAACAATCTGCTTTTACCTTCATGCAAGTCATTTCTTTGAAAAGTAGGTCTTACAGCTAGTAAGACATTTTCAGAGAGCCGATAATAGAAGTATATCATAGGTTACAATAATTATATTGTAGAAAAGGCAGAACAACCTTAATTTTCAGTTTTCACTATATCCTATTTCAAGGTCATCTTAAGGCTTGCAAACGGAGCTTTCATTTTTCTATCCTTTCCGCTTCATCATCTTCATCTTCCTTTTGATACTCCACAAATTTGTTGACGCTCTAAGTCAAGACTATGAGGAATGTAAGAAGTCATTTCTGTGTGAGAACAATAATGTCAACCTAAGCAACCCTTTCTACGATGGACATTCCCGCCCTTCTTGTTGCGGTTATTCGGGTTTTCAGATTGATTATGGAGATAATTCTCCTGATATTTCAATGTCATCAGAGGGAGGGAACATGTTTTAATCTCCTTAGTTTCTTAGTATCAGTTTTTGCACTTCATCATCTAAGGATATGACAAATTCAAATTCTAGTAAAAAAAAATGCTGCCACAGAGTAGAAACTTAAACAGGAGACTCAACCGCCTAGGTTTGCACCAATACGGACACGGACACGTATCGGACACGGGACACAGCGCTCAGATTTTTTCACGACACGAGGACACGGCAAAAAAAGACAATATGTATATCGTAATAAAGGAAATTTTAAGCTCTTTATAAAGAACATTCAAATTTTGGTCACTTATAAGGCCACAAAGAAAGAAGTAATGAACAAATATATCATTGTCGATTGTCGCAGAGAAGAACCGGTCAGGGTCGGAGTCGGCATTAGAGTTGGGGTGGCGTCGGGTTTAGGTGAGAAGGGTTTTTGAAACTTGAAGGAGGTAATAAGGGATTGGTTGGTGGCGGGTGCGTTTGAAAAGAGGAGAGTTTTGTTTTATTTTTAATATGAACCATGTCCTAAATGTGCCGGTCCGTGTCCAATACGTTTCCTTTTTTTTTTTTAAAAACCCAGACACGGTTTTTGGTGTGTCCGACACGTATCCAGGCGTGTCCTAAGCGTGTCGGTGTCCGACACGGATATGACAGAAATGAGGCGTGTCCGTGCAACCTAGTCAACAACAACATTTTCTATGTTCTTTTGTTCATTTAACCACCTATAAGATAAGGACGTCACGATTTACGCTAGTAAGGTTAACTAACAAACGATCCACTGAGTTCAGAGATTATAACACATAGTGAAAAACAAACACAAAAGATAGAATTGAAAAAAAAAGTCATACTCCTTATCGTCATTAGCATCGACTCCAACATGATAAAAATCATCTTCGTCGGGAGTTTCAGAAAGTTCTTTAGCAGCTTTAACAACTTTCAATCTCTCTCTTCTCTCTACTGCTCCTGCTTGCTCAAGCAAATTCTCTCCGTCCGAAATTAATTATTCTTTCAAGGTTTACTAAAACAAAGAAAAATTAATACTAATCAACAAACTGACAAATAATCAACAAAATTACTGTATTTAATCAACAAAAGTGTTATATAATAAAAAGAACTGATAAAATCAAATCATTAATCAACATAATTGATCGAATCAACAAAACTGAGCTAATAAAGTAGTGATGAAGTGAGCAGATTGCAAAACAAAAAGATCAACAAGACTTACAAATTAATTGTAGGAATCATAATTAATTAAAGGTTGTTAGGAGTTAGTTAGTCCTAACTGCAAGTCGTTGGTAGTTAGTTACACGACTATAGCAGTTAGTTATTAAGTCCTAACTACTATATACACAGGGTATAACAACTAGTGATGTACTTTTGCAACCACCATTCAATCAATCATTCATTCTAATTCTTTCATCCTCTTTCTCTCCTTAGTTCAACATTAATGAACTGAGGAGAGAACAAAGTGACGGCGGAATAGCAGCGGCGAATAGTGCGGTCGCCGGAGAGGCCTGAGGGTGATATGAATGTGGCGAAGGTTTGAAGTGAGGGTCTGGGGTTGACTCAATTTCAAAAATTGGGGGAGTTTCATTTCACGAAAATGAAATGAAATGGGCCTGACTTACCTCAATTTTCAAGGGTTATAACTTATAACATGTTAGATAAACATAGGTATTTCGTATGCTATTCATATTTTATAAACATCAGTTTATTTTGACCCATGTCTATAATTTATAGACATAGGTTTTAATTTAACCTATGTATATATATATATATATATATATATCAGTTTTTTAAATAACCTATGTCTATTAAAAATGGATGTCAGTTTTCATTTAACTTATCTCTATTAGGTGATGTCTATGCCCAATTTTGTAGTAGTGCGGGTTGAAGGTTGTCAAGGTGGTCAAGGACAAGGGTCTTGTCGCAATCCACTTGTAACACCCGCTATTTTTTCTAGCATTTTTATCCTTACCGTTATGACTTCGTCATAACTCTGTCACTTTTCGGCCCTATGTTTCATCATTTTTTTTCCCAAGCTTTATTTTCATTTTTGAGTCTAATGATACTTATTTTTATTTTTGAAGATTTTAATTCTTTTAAATCTATTTAATTGATTTTCTTCGTAAACTAATTATTTTTCCGCAAGGAATTCTACTTCTCTACGAATTAACGTTTCAAAGCTCGGATTTAAGTTATTTCTTTTCCTACAAATGTATAAAAATATTTATATAATATTTTCAACTAATAATTATTTTATTTACGAAAATTTAGCCATTAAAGATTTTATTACGAAGTTTCGTAAATAATTGTTTTCTAACGCGAGGTTTACTCGAATTGCTTTAAAATACCTTTAACGATTTTACGATTCTTTTTTTTTATCAACTTACAAATTATTTGGGACCTTTTCCTCTTGTGTTGGACCGACACGCCTCCTTGTCACACCCTTACTACGTTTTTCTTTATACGTTTCGTTTTATAATGTTAAAACGTAAAGATAATGCTTTTCTTACCCATTTATTTGACAAATTATTGAACAAATTTTTCATACTCCCCTTTCTCTCTTTTGGCCAGCTTTATGAAGGGAGTGTAGCATAGTTTTCATCAAAAGTTTTATTAACATTCATGCTTAAAACCATCCATTTCCCATTCATTCATTTTGCTAATTAAACAAAAAAAAATTCCTTCATTCTTCTCTCTTAGCCATGGCATGCAGCGGCCTCTCAAGGCCAATTCTTGTCTCAAATCGAGTCATAATCATCTCGTTTTCATCATCAAATTAATCGTTATTCCGATCCCTTCGTTAAGGTAATAATCGATGTTATTTTCGATCGTTATTTACCTTAATTCTTTTAGTTTTTCTTATGGTATTTTTGCACCATGCTTTTCTTGTGTTGAAGGATTTTTGAATGATCCCGAAGCCGACGAATTTATAATCGACTCGAATTTGGGTTAGAGGTAACGTCGATGTTACTCGGTATTTCATGATTTTATTTGTGTAATTGCATGTATATTTTTATATTTCATTTTTGACAATATATGTGTGTCTTATAATCTGAAAAATTTTTAAAAGTTGAAAATTTGCATGTTTCGATATTTTTATCGCTTTTACGAGATTAACGATTAAATTGTTATATTAATTTGTAAAATCGTAATAATCGGCCTAAACATGTAATATATGTTTATATTCTGGAAAAATGTTGTTTTTGATGATTTTTTAATAATTTAGTATTTTTCTGATATTTTTGATATCGATTATTGAATTATTACCGTTATCGGACAAAAATGATTAAAAGCCGATTTTTAGTTCTAGTACCTAAACAATTTATTTAGATCTGAGTTTTGATGTGGTGAAACTTTCTGATGAAATAGATAAATTTTCGTAATTTTTAAGTGGATGAATTAATTAATCACTTTAAATCATCGTTTATCGTTAAACCCGTGTTTGTCGTTTAAATTCTCGATTTCTGGTCTTTGGTTTAAATCTGGAAAAAATTATGATTCTGATGGTTTCTTAATAAAATGTATTTTTATGATTTTTAGTGCTTTAATAAATTGTTAGGAACGATAAGTTTTATTAATGGAATCGTTAATTGTGAAAACGGGTTTTAAAAACGGTTTTGATGGGATTTATTAAAGCTGAAATTTTTAGAAATCTGGAAAAATAGTATTTTCTGGAAAATCATGATTTTTAATCTTAATAATAATTTTTGGATATTAATACTTAAATCGTTTTGTAATTACTATTTTTATTAATCGTTATTGTCGAGATTAGACGATTAACGAGAAAACGCTTTAAAAACCGAGTTTTAGGATTCTGGAAAATTTTCTTTTCTGGACAGAATGTCCATAAATATCTTTTAGCTATTTTACGTAATTTTTGTACTATTTATTAAAGTGTTTAATTAATAAGTATTGATATTTGGACAAATTATGATTTATCGTTAAAATGCTTCGTCTTACCTAAAAGAATTATTTTTTCCAGATATTTTGAAAATATTTAAATCTGAAACATTAAGAGTTATATCATCCCTTAACATATTCTAAATATATTCAATGGTTTAATTAAATAAAGGACGTTAAAAGATTTAATTTGACATTTGCCGTAAAATCCTATTTGTAATTGTATTGTCGTAACTAATAATAATTCAGGAATTTTAGCTTTGTAAATTTTGAAAACACCCTGATTAGTATTATTAAAAATTTTAAGACATTTTTAATCATTTTATACACTTGTACGATATTTCAATAACTTCATAAGCTCAAATGTTCTTACTTTAATAATTAATATCGTTAAGGCCGAAAGTATTAGTTTTATAAATCTATATCGTTTACTAAAAATGTGGTATTAGTATGAACTAATATTTTCACTATTTTGATATAATGCTATTTTTAGTAAGATTTCTAAAAATAGAAGTTTCCTAAAATAGAAAGTTTCCTAAAATAGAAAGTTTCCTAAAATAGAAAGTTTCCTCTTTTGGATAGTGATCCTTTTCTTTTGTTCTCTTACTATTTATAATGATTATATCTTTTGAAAATCGATAATGACTTTGTTTTGGAGTTATGGAATAAGGATAAGTGTGGGGTTAGAGTAATACAGTCTGGGAAGTACGTTTTTGCCATCAACTATAAAGCCGGTGTGCCCATTTGGGACACATTTGGTCGTTGAACTGGGCGTAGTTTCACCCAGGAGAGTGTGCATTGTGCCCTTAAGCTGGATATCGCATCGTGTTAGTCGCCGTCAGTTGAACTGGATACATTTGGTATCCAGGAGGGGTGTATACTACTTAAACCAGGACCTCGCTGCACGCAGTCCTGTTATAGTTGAGTTGCCTAGTTAGAGACTGGATTCTGTTATGAGTTGAGTTTACAGTTCTCGAAGCTAGTTTGCAGTATTATTCCTAGTGAAAGTCTAGCCTTGTGCACACTAACCGAATATCCATAACGCCATTTTGATTATTTTATTTATTATCGATATAAATTGGTTTGCAGGTTGACAAATATTTTTTATGTTTCTTCGGAAACCCTTTGGATTATTTTGTTTTACGCTAAAGCTTATTTTAATATGATGTTTTACTGTTTTTCTTTTTACTATTTTTCTATAATAGTAATTACAGTTTTAAAATCCTGTTATACAGCTGGGAGAACGTTACGTTGCTCCTCACTGATTGTGGTTGTTATGTTTTAAACATGACAGGTATATGTGTTTTAGTTCGGGTGGGCTAGCGAGCAGTTATGTATCCTGCTTGTTTTAATCAGATCACTGTATTATGGATTGTTAAAACCCTTTTTATGGATTTTATTTATTTATTTATTTTGTAGCCATTTTTATTTTATGGCTTATGTATTGACTTACCATTTTTATTTAATCAAAACATAGCTATAGTGTGTTATTCCCACTTCTACAGTGTTTCCGCCACTGTATTGCGTTAGAATTTCTAGGGGATTACACCACTAATCTTTGTTACGCCCGAGCTCTCGTGATTTAGATGGCCAAAGGAGTCTCTACGCTACGCTCTCACTAACAATGAAGATATCCAACCAACCAACATGCAATAACATACAAAGGAAACTAGGGAAACATGTATTTCTCAATCACAAGTCTACTAGGTATTTCATCAAGCATGTTATGTGGACAATGATTAGAGACAACGTAAATGGCACCAAACACCACTAATTTCACCCTAATCACACATAATCAACCGTCAATACCCCTACTAATCCTAGCAAGAATATTACTCACTCATGTTCAAGGTGGCAATCAAAACACACATCACAAAGCAATCACAACAATGGAGATTCATGATATGAGGTTGAGAATTACCAAACATAAACATAAACAATATAAAACTAAATACAGAAGATTAGGGAGATAGAAATTATACCAATATAAAAGTGATGAACAAAAGACTAAATCTTGTATAAAATCAACCCAAAGAAGAATCACAATGTTGTCAATAGAGAAGATTCACTCAATAAGTCTTCAATTACACAAATATCAACTAGAATTAAACTAAAATTAAAAAAGAATTAAGCTAAGATTATCTGTAATGGAGGATAAACTAATCTAGGAGCCCTCTTCTAAGAAAGGCTTACAAGAGTTGTATATATAGTCCAGGGTCTAATTAAAGAAGCCTAAAACAAAGGAGGTGAGAAAACAAAGAAAAAGCCTGAAAATGGGCTACGGCTGGCCGACCATATTATTGAAATAGCTGGGCAGAGAGCTTGACGCCTGGTTGACTGTATTGAAATGCCTGGGCAGAGAGGTGACAGTTAGTCGATCGTGGCATATACTAGACCGCTTTTTTCTCCTCTTTTGTTGACTTGCCTATCTATTTTTTGGTTGACTTGCCTATCTATTTTTTGGTTAAATGTAGATATAATAATGATGAGAAATATTTACAACGAAAGCTTATAAGCCATACAATTTGACAACTATCATGACACTTGGTCTCAAATTAGCTTACATAATTCCATCAAGCCACTTGCTATCCTTATTTGAAATCTTCCCATTAATCTGTTGCCTAATTCTCAATCTCACATCCTGAATAATCTGCAGGACACATTTCTCTGGTCTTATTATCTTATGATGAATTCTGCATCTATTTCTTTGCATCCATATTTGATATATTGCACCACAGATAACGCCATTAAGAATGCCAACTCGAAGTCTGGAGTACCTCTTATGTCTTCTCCAAGCTTGATCGCAGATCTTCTACAATTCTCCATCCAAGAGGAGATCTAATACTGGCATAATGCAATCATATGTTACATCCTTGGTGCCAACCCTCCCTGGGAAGTGATCTAAGGTTACATAAACAGAATTTGGGGTAAGTATGGTATTGATAATATCTCTTTTTACCCTAATGGTTTATTCCTGGTTTGATTCAAAAAAAGCGAAGATAAGGAAACAGTCCTGCAAACATGCTATCACTTGTTTGATAATAAACCACTAATTATTAGACAATGGATTGCTGATAAAATTCTGATGAAGAAGGATGTCAAAAAGACTCCTGCATGGGTAGGATTGCATGAACTCCCATTGAAGTATTGCGGATCATGTCTTCCCAAAGTGACGGGGCTAGTGGGTAAGTTCATCAGAGCTGATCAACCTATAGTTGAGAAAATAAGTTTGGGGTTTGCTAAAATTCTTGTGGAGCTCACAGTTGGACAACAATTCCAAGACAAAATCAGATTCAAAGATAAAAAGGGAGAACTTCAGGATATACAACTTGAATATGAATGGAAACAAACAATATGTGGGCATTGCAAGGGCATAGGTCATGAAACAACACAGTTTAGAAAGCAAAAGCCACCCCCCTCTCAAGAAACCTACGGTGCAGCAAAAAGTTTGGAAACCTGTTGTGGGTAAGAAACCTATCAGCAACGAGACCAATGAGAAAGATTCAAGGTCTTATACCAGTATAGTCAGCACCCCTATTGATGAGGTTCCTGGAATAGAAATTCCAAAATAGAAACTGAGCATCTCAGGATCACCAACTAAAGTTCAACCCACTCATATGGGTACAATTTGTGTTGATGAAGAGAAGGTTTCACCCAATCACAACGATAATCCACGAGTTACAAAATAGCTTTTTGGAACGTGAGAGGTATGAATAATGTTAATAAACAAAAATCAATAAGTTGTTTCCTGCATAATAAAATTATTAGCTTATATGGGCTAATGGAAACAAAAATAAAGGGGGGTAATACCAACAACATTCTGAGAACTATGTGTGATGGGTAGTGTGTTGCTACTAACTGCCACCAGCATACAGGGGGTAGAGTTTGAATGTGGAAACCAGGACATTTTGATGTATGAATGATTCAATCCCACACCCAATTCATTCACGCCAAAGTGACTGACAGAGGAAACAAGTCAAGCTTCTATATTACCTTCCTCTATGCATGTAATGAAGGGAAAGATAGGAGAGAATTGTGGGATCAACTAAGAAATATTGTGGGACAGACTCAGGGTCCCTGGGCCTAGGCTGGGGATATGAATACTGTGCGTAACTCTGATGAAAGTCTTGGGGGGAATACTAAGAGTGAAGATATGGTGGAATTCTTGGACTGTATAGCGGATTGTGAGATGAATGATATTGTTGCTACGGGGTCCTACTTTACTTGGAATAACAAGCGTGATTCCCAAGACAGAATATATAGCAGAATTGATAGGTTTATGATCAATTCTAAGTGGCTTAATAAACTTCCTGACATGCAGGCTCATTTTTATCCGGAGGACACTTTGATCCTAACCCCTGTATAGTATCTAATACTACCTTAGAAACCAGAAAAAGAGCCAACTTTAAATTCTTTGATATGTGGTCCTTCCACCTTGAATATCTCCCTACTATCCAGAATTATTGGAATGAGGGGGTGGAAGGCACCAACATATTCAGACTAGTTAAGAAACTGAAAAAACTCAAGCTTGACCGTAGAAGGGTTAACAACAATGCTTTCTTTGATATTCAACTCAGAACTACTCAGACAAGCAAGGAGTTAAAAAACATAAAACTCCAAATTCAGAAGGACTACACCAATGATGATCTAATTGCCAAGGAACAGGTTGTTGCTGACAATTTGAGGAACTTGATGGATGCTCAAACTCTTTTCCTCAAACAAAAAGCCCAGGCTCACTGGATCCAAGAGAGGGATACCAACTGATGCCCGCTGTCGCTGACACGCATGCAGACAATATTTACAGTCCCAATTAGCTACAATATAGTACTGGCAAGTCGGGGTCGGACCTCAGAGAAGCAGTGAAATGTAATCGGTCAAGTCTAAGAGCAATTGCGGTTGGGGTCTAGAAGGGGGTTAGGACAAAGTAGAACAAACTAATTAAACGAATTAAATAACTAGGAATGAGAAAGAATGACAAGAAAGGTGTTAGGGGGAGTCGGGGAGTCAAAACTAAAGGCAAGGGTACAAGAATCACGAAAATCATCACAAGGTAAATAAGGAGAGGAGCCACCTTTCGGTTTCCCTACCCAACCTAGCCTAAACCCGCTTTCGCGACGAGGAAGCTACGGTCTCTAATTAAGATTACCCAAACCCCGAGTTTCTCCATATTGGTTCGAGTGAGTCAAGCTAACTGAGTTGATCAGGCTAAGTCAACCAGACACAATAATCTCATACAACACAAATCAACACAAATGCAATAATCCTCATAAAAGTAAGACCCAATTCTAAGGTTCCTCCTCCCCTAACCCCCTAACTAAAAATCTACTCACTAGTCATACTAAACACAACAAAGTAAATAACAAGGAGGCTAAGAGGAAGATAAAACATGATGTCAAAAGGAATGAGAAATAATCTAACACAATAAAGAGGAAAATACAACCAAAGTGACTACCAATAAGGACATAAACAACAAGGCAAGATAAAGTAATGAACATAAATACTAGGAAGAAAAATGAAGGAAATAAACAAAAGGAGAGAGAAAATGAGAAGATACCAACAATGAGATTTAAACAATTTAAACATAAAGAAAACAAAGACAAACAATAGAGTAAAAAGAAATTAAAAAGGAAAATAATTAAGAAGGAGGGAGAGGAAAAGAAAGTACCAACCATGGAAGAAAACTCAAAAGAAGAAAATGAAGATTAACATAAATATTAAGCTTGAAGAAGAAATACAAGAATCTTGTCACAAAATCTTTGCAAAACACCTTAATCTTCAAATAAATCTAAACTAATAAAGAAGCTTGAATGCAAAGTGTGGGAGTAAAATTAATCTAAACTAAGAAAGCTTTATAAATCTAATGGAGTTTTTAATTGAAGCTAATAACAATGGAGATCTATCTAAAATTATGTCCTTCTAAGAAGAAAACCTAGGGTTAACTATATATACTAAACCCTTAATCGATCACATAAACTAAGGCCCAAATCAAATCTTCCTTCCCGAATGAGACTTTCACTTTATGCATCTTCATATGGCAAAACTTCACCCTGCGATCAAAGGTCATTCACGAGCTAATACCGCCGGGTGAAACTTCACCCGGTCATTTCACCCGATGAAAACACTCTCCAGTTTGCGCATTTTGGAGTCTTTTACCGTCGAGTGAAACCTCACCCGATGGTGAAAGTTTCTGTGAACGTCTGTCCGCACCGCCCGGCGCCCCGCGCGCGCCTGCGTGGGTCCGATCCGGTATTCAACGTGTGGCGGCGGCCACCCACACGGCCCCCTCCCTGTCGGGGGCCGGTCTGATCTTGCGTACGGGGCTAAGTGTCGAACCTCGATTTGGATGACGATCCGGACTTGTACTAGATGGGTGGGGGCACACATGTTTCCGTTTGGGAATCGATCGAGTCGGGGTTGTAAATGTTTATAGGCCGTTTAATTTGGTAAGGCGAACTTTTTAGTGAACTAAAGTTGTCGTTGATTTGTGGAGTCGCCAACGAGTCAGTTATAGGGACTCGGAAACCGTTCAAGTCAACTTTGATCCCTTGCCGGCTCAAAGTTGAGTGGCACGGGACTTAAAGATAAAGACTTGTACCCTTAAGCACTCCATGCCTGGAATGACTCTCATTGCCAATGGTTTCGGACATCCGGAAACCGTCGATTCTGAGTAAGAGGTGAGGGTACGTATTGGGAAGCCAACATCCGATAGATGTCGACACCCAATCTCGCCCGCACTATAGCGGCCTCTACTAATCAATCGGTGGGCTGATATCCTAGTTCTTTTGTTGTGGTGGAAGTACTGTAACATCCGTTATTTTAATCCTATGCTTTTTGCTACGTCGGTTGTTTTAAGGACAGGTAAGTTTTGTCGTCAAAGTAGTTGTGTTTACATTCTTTGCATGTGATTTCACGTGACAAGTAGGCCATGAAAAGATGCACGTAGGAGAGTAGAGAGTATTAGTATTATAAGTATTAGCAAATCAGTTTTAACGCGATAATACGGATATTAATCATTCTCGTGGTATACCTTACCTGGTATTCTGCTTAAGATGCGTCAGTTCGATATTAATAGAGATGCGTCGAACATAATAGGGTGAGCACCTGGACTAATACGGAACCCGACCATCACTTTGTTCAGTTTTAGTTGATTTACGTTTTGAATTCCGTGTTAGGTGATTTAGCATGCGATTATAAAGTCATAAAAGCAATAAATCATACGGAAAACTGTAAATGCGAATGTAAGTAAATCACATAATGAGGAGTTGCACCCTCGGAGTATACACTAAACGGGACTCGATGCATAGATAGCTTGACGGATCTCGTAATTTCTTGGGTCTATTTAGTGTGTTTTGGTGTTTGTGGTTGAAGTTGGAACGTTACGTGTTTTAGTAGACGTTTGTGGGCCTAGTGCCCACATCTAGTGTTGTCGTAGTGCATAATAAAAGAAAGAACGAATATGGAAAGTTTTGTTTAGATGGCAACCTAGTGACGATACGACTTCGACAGGCGGATCCTCCTAGCTTGACCAGTTATTCCGGCAGAACTCCATTACCACTAGACCTTCCTGCGGCTACTCCGGCAGAACTTCGTTACTAAGGACTAGTTCTGCAGCTAATCCGACAGAACCTGGGTACTAATTTTGAGCTAGTCGATCACAGGCACCTCGGTATCGAGTGGAGTGCTCGAAGGTGAGGAGTAGCGTTGATATCGCTTTTATTATCGGAACTACGATCGAGTGGATCGTTTGCCTCGGGTGTCGGAGTGCGAGCCCTTGGCGAGAGTTTTGAGGGAGAAGAGAAGATTGAATGTTGTGTCGAAATGAGGGCGTGAGGGGGGGGTATATATAGGTGTTTTCAGCCCTCGTCGCCCATATGGGCGCCAGAGCTGGGGCGTACTAAGACTCGGGCGCCTGGGTCTGTGCGTGGGGAGACCTAGGCGCGTCAGGTGGTGCGGTTGGAGTTCTGAGGATACGGTTTTGATACTTTCCAAAACTGAGAGGGAGGAGTGTGATATGATTCTTGGGGATTAAGTTTACCCCGGGTTTGACCTTGCGCCGTGGGGTTAGTGGGCCTCGGGTGTTCATCCCAAGGTTCGCTTGGCGCGGTGTTGACTTGGTTCGGGTTTCGGGACCGACTCGGGGTTCCGGTGTCAAAATTGACTCTAATTAGTGTCTATGCGATCGTAACAACACGACTAAGGCTGCCATCATGTTAGTTTAATTTGCCCGAGTAATTTATTTATCCGTTCTATAGAAAAATTATCTACCCAACACCGCGACCCGTGTCCCGTTGCAGTCCTATCATCATCGGGTGTTTGTTGGGCACTCTTGCAGCCACCAGGTCCAAATCTGGGTGTCTACTGAAGCCCCCACTTTGACTGAGGCTTGAACAAGGCGAAAGTCAAAGTATAGCCGCCCAGGTCAATCGAAGATTACGACCTGGTGGCTGTCCGATCGGGTCGTTTTAAGTCCAGTGGACTATGTGTTGAGGCTCGCCAGCCAGGGTTTAGAGGTCATGACGTCTTCGCTTGTGGTTGCTTGGTTGGGCCCGGGCCGTCGCTTGTCATCTTGTTCTTGATTCTTCGTGCGCGCGCGCTTTGTCTTCTTTGGTTTATTTATGGTTTTGTTTAACTTTAAACGATTTTACGTGTTAAGTGTAAATGTATTTGCTTTTATTTGGGATGCTTATGAACCCTTGATGACGTAAAACGTTCGAGGGCGTTAGTCTCCACTCGAGCAGTCGTCTTTGGGATGCTTATGCCCCCTAGGACAAGGTAAAATGATATAAAACTATTCGAGGGCGTCAGTCTCCACTCGAATAAAAAATGTTGTGGAGGTATAAGACTCCTTCGAGGGCGTCATTCTCCGCTCGAATTAAAATTTCTGTGGAGGTATAAGGCTCCTTCGAGGGCGTTAGTCTCCTCTCGAATTAAAATTGCTGTGGAGGTATAAGACTCCTTCGAGGGCGTTAGTCTCCTCTCGAATAAAAATTGCTGTGGAGGTATAAGACTCCTTCGAGGGCGTTAGTCTCTTCTCGAATAAAAATTACTGTGGAGGTATAAGACTCCAGTGCCTCTCAAATAACTAAGACCCGTTAGGCAAAAATTGCTGTTGCTGTGCCTTCGGGATCTTAGATCCCTCAAGCAAAATTGCTGTGCCTCCGGGATAACTCTGACCCTCGGGCAAAGTTGCTGTGCCTCCGGGATCTTAGATCCCTCGGGCAAAATTGTTGTTTGTTTATTTGTTTTAGTAAAATGCTGGTTTTGTGAGTTTGTCTTAATTTTCTTTTGCAGACTTGTCTTATTTTGTTCGGTTTTGTTCTTGCTGTTTTAGTAGTTTCGAACCTTTTGCTTAAGTATTTATTGGTGTCTTAGTTTTGATTTGATCCCTCGTGGGTGGTTGCATTAAGTTAGATTTATCCCTCCCGGGTGGCTGTTTTAAGTTAGATTTATCCCTCTCGGGTGGCTACGTTAGATTTATCCCTCTCGGGTGGCTACGTTGGATTTATCCCTCTCGGGTGGCTACGTTGGATTTATCCCTCTCGGGTGGCTACGACAGATTTATCCCTCTTGGGTGGCTACGACAGATTTATCCCTCTCGAGTGGCTACGTTGGATTTATCCCTCTCGGGTGGCTATGTTGGATTTATCCCTCTCGGGTGGCTATGTCGGATTTATCCCTCTCGGGTGGTACGACAGATTTATCCCTCTTGGGTGGCTACGTTAGATTTATCCCTCTCGGGTGGCTACGTTGGATTTATCCCTCTCGGGTGGCTATGTTGGATTTATCCCTCTCGGGTGGCTATGTCGGATTTATCCTTCTCGGGTGGCTACGTTAGATTTATCCCTCTCGGATGGCTGCGTTAGATTTATCCCTCTCGGGTGGCTGCGTTAGATTTATCCCTCTCGGGTGGCTACGTTAGATTTATCTCTCTCGGGTGGCTACGTTAGTTTTAGTGATTGTTTTGCCTTTAAAATACTAGTGTTGATGTGTAAGCTCTTTGCATTAGTTCTTGGGCTTGCATTTGTTTAGTGAATTATTCCGGGAATAATAATTCCCCTGGGATGTGAATTGAGTGTGCTTAGGAACTTGCTAGGACAACAGATTGCTTCAAGTGCTTTGGGATTGTAGATCGATTTGCTTTACTCGCCTTATCACGCGGTCATGCGCGAGCATTCTTATTAATCGTATTGTAGATTTGTTTTGTTCATTTTATCACGCGGTCAAGCGCGAGCATTCTTATTAATCGTGGTTCTCGTGTTTGTTTATTGTTGGGGGTCAATTTCGACTAGAGGAGGTTTTAAGGCTTGCTTTAAGAGTTTGATTTCACTCCTAACTTCCTCGATTGGCACCTAAGATGGTGCGTGCTTGTCTGGTTAGGTTCCCGATGGGGATTGGATGGAAGTTGGCTCCGGCTAAGAGCACGATCAGTCACTATTCGTCGGAGAATGTGCTGGTGAACTAGCTGCGCCTTGCAGATGTAAGTTTCTTTCTTGCAGTTTGTTCTATTTAGTAGCCCCCAAGGTTCAGGATTATTGAAGTGTCGGTTTTGGTTTTATTGCTTGTTTTGTCCTATGGTCTAGTGTTTGCTTTTATTTTGAACGGTTTGCTTTTCTTTTAGCTGGCCGATTCGGCTGATGCTGTTCAGCCTCCAGACTTCCCCTTGACACTGCTCAAGGTCGATGTGGCTGGGGTAGCCTTTACATAGCCTCTTTCCCTGTGTTCTGCTGAGGAGATGGAGGCTGGGATGGTGTGGCGTGACCGGGTATACCGGGTAAGTTTCGGTATCTGTTTTGAATTCTAAGGTTTGGGTTTTGTTTGGCTAACTTGCGTGTTTTCACCTTTCAGGTTTCGTCGGCTTGCCATCATCAGTTGTGGCAGGCTGCCAACTGCTTCAGGGTCTATGCCTCGAGGGTCTCCCATGACACTTCGGGACCTCGATCGGTAAGTGTGTGTGCCTAGGGTTGGCTCTTAGATTGTTTGTGTGTTTTCCTCATGTTTAAGTGTATTTGCAGGACGTCCCGGATATGGTGGGGCGACTAGAGACTCGTGTGACCATGCTCGAGGCGAGGGAGGTTGAGTCTCAACGGCTCCTGCAATCTTGGGTTGACGAGATCGCCTTCCTAAAGGAGCAGCTGGCTCGGTCTCGGGGTAAGATCTCAGCGCAGAGTGAGGCTAGGCATCGGTTTGAGAGGGAGAGAGAGGCTGAGGTTGAGGCTACGGGTCATGCTACGGGTGCTACTGAGGATGTTAGAGAAGTTCCCGAGACAGTTACCCTAGATATGCTGTCGGGAATGGTCGGTAGTGGGTCCCTTCATCTGGATTTAGAGGATCTAGGTTTGGACGACAACATTGGTGGCCTTGTGATAGCCATAGGTGCAGCTTCTAGGGGTCCTCCCTAGTTTGTGGACTGGATGTAACTTTTTTGTATTTGTGTTGTTTTAGTTTAGTCTTTGTGTTCTTGTTTTGTGAAAGGCTGACTTGGATTGACAAGTAATCACTTCGAGTTTGGTTTGTTTGCGATTTCGTCGTAGTTCAGGATGTTTTAGAATGCATTGAGATTGCATGAGAGTACGAAAATGCTTTTTCGGGTTTCTTAAAATGCGTTAGTTTGAGCCGGGATTTGGATCAAGTAGTATGTCGATTAAAACATTTTGACTCGAGACGGACGAAATGTAAGAGGTCAACGTGCTATGACTGAGTGCAAACGTAGTTGTTTCGACATTCATAATGAGGCCGAAGCCAAAATATAATATATTTTGAAAAAAAGTTAGACCACTTTTTTTGAAAAAAGTTAGACCATTTTTTTGTATATTTCAAGACAATGTTGTATTGGGCTTGTAGAGGCGACTTGACAACAACCGTTAAAGGCTACAACACGCCTAGGTGGGGTAGCTTATCCCCTTAAAAAAAAATGAAAAGACATCTAAGTATGGTGGATTTGATGGACGAAATGTACCATCCGTGTGGACCTGACACTCTTGTGCGAGCATTTCGGCTGTTGGAAAGGGGTTTAGTGACTTCAGGAGGTCATTCCTGACGTCTGGGGCTGTCGGGGGTGAGAGAAAGGTTAAGGATCGTGGAGATGACCGTACTACAGAATAAGGAAGCTATGTGGGCAAATGTCGCTAAGTGCCCGACCGAAGACGGCGCTACCAATCCTAGTGTTCGTCAGTTCATCTAAACGGGCCGAGACCGATAAGACCCATATTGAAAATGTGAGTGAGGAGGGGAAGAGAGATTCGCTGGGCTCGCTTTTGGCTAGGGCGGTGGAAGCTTGCATTAGGAGAGTCAATGGTGAGAGACTCGAGCAAGCACACCCGGATGGCTAGGGGAAGGAAAGGTTGGACCGGTAGAGCCCAACCGTTTAGTACTATTTTGTATTAGTTGATAATATGCGGCGTATTAGTACTAGTTATATTTTTTGTTTTTTTTGTGGAGTTTTAACACGTTATTGATTTCTAGGATGTCCGGATTTCAGATGCTTGATGTAAATGCCTCGACAAAGGCTCGATTTAACCTGATTTTATTGTTAATGAGAAGCACATTATTTACTTTTTGTGGTGGCTTGCAACTCGATTCTTCATTTTGCCCGGAGCGCTCTTTCGGGTTTTCACTCCGTCCTCGGCTCACCCTTTTTTTTCCTCTATTTTTTTCTTTCTTATTTTTTGTTTTTTTTGTTTTTTTTTACGATTGCTCGCAACTCGTTTCTTCGTTTTGCCCGGGGCGCCCTTTTGGGTTTTCACCCCATCCTCGGCTTGTCGTTTGTGCTTCGTCATTTTGAATCACTCGTCGGCCGGGACGTGGAAAGAGTCCTGGTTTGCACATGAATCGAGTAATCGATTTTCGTTTGGTCGGTCGTTTGGTTGTACCCGGGGACAGGTTGCTTATGTATCCGCTTTTAGACGCAATCAAACCATGTTTGTAGTTCTTTTATAGATGTGAGTGATTTTGCTTTAGACTCGTTATGCCAATTATCGATGTGAGATGTTTAGAGTGTATTCTCTCTAGTTAAATAAATGAGGCGGAGTGATTGGGTGTGACCTCTTGAAAGTGACAATTACTGGGATACCGTGTTTGGGTCAGGGTGACTGGCTTGGATGGTTTTGGAATGTGGAGCTAGGTAGTAAGTGGTTTCGGTAGATCAAAATACGGAGCTTTATTTTTGTGGAGTTAGGGCTATGGGCTAAGGTTTCGTAATGTGGTAGGAAAGGGGAAGCTGAGCAAAAATGACTCAGACTTCAATCGGGTGGGTTGTAAATTACGTGGGATCTGATTTCCATGTCTGGCCCTAATGGTTGGGATTATTATCCTATTGAGGTTGAATCCTCAAAACTCCGGACTGTCTCCTAACAAGTGTCTCGGGAAGGTCTTAAGGGTTGTAATGCAGGGAGGCTAGTATTTGGGTGCTAGTTGACTGGCCTGTTCATGTTTCTTTTTCTCTCTTTGTTTTTGCTTTTTGTTCGGACTTTGCACTTAAAGTTGAATAGGATGATTGGGGGTTTCATTTGACTGTTGAATTTGGTCTTGATCGTTGAATTGGGCCGGTTTAATTTGGCCTTGGTTTCACTCTTTCTTTGGCACCTTTTGGCCATTTCAGACCCTTCTTATTTTTTTTCGTCAGACTAGCACCTATGGTAGGAATTGGTCGGTCTTTATTTGAGGGATGCTTATTGTGGGAAATGGGTTTGCCTTCCGTCTTTAATCACAAGCTAAGAGACTATCTAGGTTTGTCATAGGATTCGGGGATGCTCGTTCTAAGGGATAGTTTGTGGCTTTCCACACCAGGCATGGAATAGGTAAAAAAAGGAGCACGGGATCTCAGTTCTTGTAATCCCTCGTTGTTTCGAGGTATGCTTGATTGTCATCGATAAATGGCATAGTTCTGGGTCGTAAGCGAGAAGTATATGTTTTAAATCAAGCGATTGTCGAGGCGTATTATAAAGGAAGAAAAGTTTATTTCTTTTTTATTGATAGTAATAAGGGGGCTATGCGCCCGAGATATTGTTTTCGGGGAGGTGGAGGACAGATCCCCTCGCACCTCTTGACTCGAAGTAAAAACAAAAAGAAATTTGTTATACTATTAGGTCTAGGCTCTTAGATGAACTAGACTCTGACTTGGACACAGATTTTACTCGTCTTGGTGGGTCCTCGCGGGTTGTCGGTATCTTCCTCGATATGCAGGTCATTCTCCTCTATAGGGTTGAGGTAGGAACAATCGATGGTGTCGTCAAAGACAGCGTGAATACTAAAGGGGTTTGTGATATTGTTTGGTTTCTCTGGTGGAGGGAGAGGAATCAACCCGTTTTCTATCATATTTTGTATGGTATGCTTAAGCCGAAAACAAGATTCAGTATCATGGCCATTGCCACGATGGAAATGGCAATATTCATTAGCATACCATGCCCTTTTCCTCTTGTTTGCGGGTGGGTCTGTAGTAGGACCTATTGGCTCGAGCTTTCCTTGCTCAGTTAGCCTTTTTAAGGCTTCGGCGTATGGGATGCCTAGTTTGGAAAATATCCTAGGGGTGGAATTCGTCTTCCCTCTAGTGGTTGGTTCAAGAAGGTGTACTTCCTCGGCTTTGTTATTTCCGGATGTTCCATAAGGCCGGGTTCCCGTGGAAGTGGTTGGTCCCTGATAGCCTTTCCCCATTATCTTGGAGAATACTCCCTTTTTTATATCGTCCTCTAGGCGTATTCCTAGGGTGGATAGTTCCTTAAAGGTATGGATGTTTTGGTACCTAAGGTGAGAGGCGTAAGGGGGTCTAAGGTTATCGACAAATTTCTCTACTAAGGTGGCCTCGTTAGGGCGTTTCACTAATTGGGTGATGACCTTTCTCCACCTAGTCAGAAATTCGGAGAAGCCTTCCTTCTCGTTTTGGGAAAGGACTTCGAGGATTCTAATGGTGACTTGCGTTTCGGAATTATCCGCATATTTTTTTTGCGAATTCTATGGAAATATTGTCCCAGATGGATATCTTTTTGGGATCGAGCGAATAAAACCAAGATAGGGGTATGTCCCCTAAAGAGGATGAGAATATCCTAGCGAAAAGGCTGGGCTTGACCCCCTTAATGGCCATGTAATCCTTAAAGGCCCGGATGTGGTTGAGGGGGTCCTCCGTTCCTTTGAATTTCGGTATGTCGGCTGAGGAAAAGTTTTCTGCTAGCTGATCGTTCACCATTTCAAACTTCCTATGGTTTTCGAGGTGGACATTGTAGCCTTGGTTTAGGCGCATTTGACTTTCTAGGAAATCTATGCGATTCATAGCGGATTGGAGGGTGTCATCTTGAGGTAGGGCAACGGGATCACTAGGGATGATGCTGACGGGTGCCCCACCAAGCGGGGTGGAATTTAAAAGGACCTCGTTGAGGACCCGGTTGTGGTGTTCATCTGAGGCCCTATGTTCCAAATGGCCTAGGCGAGAGTCTATGCTGTTTATGGATGCATTCACCGTGATAATGGTGGCTTGTAAATCCCAAATCAGGTTAGTTAGGGTTTCTACGGTGTTATCCCAAGATTGTTCGGCGTTGTTCCCACTATGGTTACTTGCGTCTGTGCTTGAATCTCCTGACATGACTGGAAGGGGTGGTATTAATGAGAATGGATCTACCAGACGGTTTAAAGACTCGTGGAATGCCCGTAATTAAGCGACACGGAAGCAAGACCCTTGACTCGCGTGTGTTTGCAGTCATTTGGCTTAGGGACTCAGATCAGGTGCTTTAGACTCTTGGTGTATTCGGAGAAACGCCTAACGAATTTTAAATCTCTGTGACGAGACGATTTGACACAAGCCTCGGAGGCGAGGCTTAAAGAGGACTTCTCGAAATGAGACGACCCAAAATGTAAGACCTCGAGTAGAGGTGATCCTAGTAGCTAACACGGACAGTTAAACACACAGTTGTGCAACGTAAGGAATTGATCGCGATCCCGGCTCAGGATCAAAGAATTTTGATATATTTTTTTTTGAAAGCGACCGATACTCGCGGAGGAAAGTCCTTTCCTTTGAAAAATGGTTTCGTAAAATTAGGGTGACGATGGTGTGGTATCATCGTCAGTGATGCGGAATGTGCGTTGCTATGTGTGTATCGGGAATCCGACGATAGCAAAAGTGTACACGTTTTTTTTTAAAGGAACACGGTCGTTAGGTGGACCGGTTTTAAAAATGACGAAGTGACTTTTTTATCGAGACTACTATTAATTAGCTAGTTCGATAGTGGATGTGTGTGGTTCTTTAAAGGTGTGATTAAATCCTTGTCAAGGGTTTAGGTAGTGAATAGTTTTTTTTTTCCTGAAAAAGTTGTTGTTTTTTTTAAAACACGAGTGATCCACGTTTGTCGGTGGCAATAACATTCGACAATGGATGGCGGTGTGTTGTGAAAAAATGTTTCGAGAATGTGACCGTTTTGGGTTCCTTGACTTCATTATTTGAAGCTTCGGTCGTGTTAGCGATACGTGTGTAAAAGCATTTCCTTTTTTGAAAATAAAATGTAACCGTTTGGTGTGCCTTGATCCCATTAATTGTGAGTCTCAGTGATATTAACGGTATTTGTTGTTTGGCGGGTTTCACTTCAGCCTTGTGACGGCGTTTGAAAATATATTTTGTTTGAAAATGTTGAGTGTAAAATTTGCCATGACGACGATATCTGAAAATGTTTTTTTTAGAAATCATGACTTGCGCGGAGTATTGGTGTTTAAAAGGTCGTTTTGAAAAGATGAAGTACTTTCGAAAACGGAATTGGGTGCGGTTGAATATGTTTGCGTGGTTGAATCCGGATTTTAGTGTTTTATTTGGGTTGGATTGTTCTAACACGCTACACATAACTAGGAATGAGTACACTCATGCAGGATTGTCCACGAATATGCCCATGAATAGTCTTTACTTAGGCATTGACAATGGTTTGGGGAGACGAGTGCCATACCGTTCGTTCGGAACTATCCGCTTATTATTCCCGCGGGGTACGCGTTAGGCGGCCGGAGCGTCAATCGAGGATCTCTCTGCGTGTCCCTAAAGATCTTACCGCGAGGAGGTCGATTGGTCCTGATACCAGTTAGGTTGGGCTTATTAGGGCCAAAACCTGTAGTGACCAAAAAAAAGAAACTAGGGAATGATGAGCTTCATCGACCGCGCGGGCCCGACCCGGTTTTCAACGTGTGGCGGCGGTCACCCACGCGGCCCCCTCCCTGCCAGGGGTCGGTCTGATCTCGCGTACGGGGCGAAGTGTCGAACCTCGATTTGGATGACGATCCGGACTTGTACTAGACGGGTGGGGCCACCCATGTTTCCGTTTGGGAATCGATCAAGTCGTGGTTGTAAATGTTTAAAGACCGTTTTGTTTGGTAAGGCGACCTTTTTAGTGAACTGAAGTTGTCGTTGATTTGTGGAGTTACCACCGAGTCAATTATGGGGACTAGGAAACCGTTCAAGTCAACTTTGATCCCTTGCCGGCTCAAAGTTGAGTGGCACGGGACTTAAAGATAAAGACTTGTACCCTTAAGCACTCCATGCCTGGAATGACTCTCATTGCCAATGGTTTCGGACATCCGGAAACCGTCGATTCTGAGTAAGGGGTGACGGTACGTATTGGGAAGCCAACATCCGATAGATGCGGACACCCAATCCCGCCCGCACTATAGCCACCTCTACTAATCAATCGGTGGGCTGATATACTAGTTCTTTTGTTGTCGTGGAAGTAATGTAACATCCGTTGTTTTAATCCTACGCTTTTTGCTACGTCGGTTGTTTTAAGAACAGGTAAGTTTTGTCGTCAAAGTAGTTGTGTTTACATTCTTTTCATGTGATTTCACGTGACAAGCAGGCCATGAAAAGATGCACGTAGAAGAGTAGAGAGTACTAGTATTATAAGTATTAGCAAATCAGTTTTAACGCGATAATACGGATACTAATCATTCTCGTGGTATACCTTACCTGGTATTCTGCTTAAGATGCGTCGGTTCGATATTAAAAGAGATGCGTCGAACCTAATAGGGTGAGCACCTGGACTAATACGGAACCCGACCACTTTGTTCAGTTTTAGTTGTTTTATGTTTTGAATTCGGTGTTAGGTGATTTAGCATGCGATTATAAAGTCATAAAAGCAATAAATCATACGGAAAACTGTAAATGCGAATGTAATTAAATCACATAATGAGGAGTTGCACCCTCGGAGTATACACTAAACGGGACTCAATGCATAGATAGTTTGAGAACGGATCTCGGAATTTCTCGGGTCTATTTAGTGTGTTTTGGTGTTTGTGGTTGAAGTTGGGACGTTACGTGTTTTAGTAGACGTTTGTGGGCCTAGTGCTCAAATCTAGTGTTGTCGTAGTGCATAATAAAAGAAAGTACGATTATGAAAAGTTTTGTTTAGATGGCAACCTAGTGACGATACGACTTCGACAGGCGGATCCTCCTAGCTTGACCAGTTATTCCGGCAGAACTCCGTTACCACTTGACCCTCCTGCGGCTACTCCGGCAGAACTTCGTTACTAAGGACTAGTTCTGCGGTTAATCCGACAGAACCTGGGTACTAATTTTGAGCAAGTCGATCACAGGCACCTCGGTATCGAGTGGAGTGCTCGAAGGTGAGGAGTAGCGTCGATGTCGCTTTTATTATCGGAACTACGATAGTGGATCGTTTGCCTCGGTTGTCGGAGTGCGAGCCCTTGGCGAGAGTTTTGAGGGAGAAGAGAAGATTGAATGTTGTGTCGAAATGAGGGCGTGAGGGGGGTATTTATAGGTGTTTTCGGCCCTCGTCGCCCATATGGGCGCCCGAGCTGGGGCGCACTAAGACTCGGGCGCCTGGGTCCGTGCGTGGGGAGACCTAAGCGCGTCAGGTGGTGCGGTTTGAGTTCTGAGGATACCGTTTTGATACTTTCCAAAACCGAGAAGGAGGAGTGTGATATGATTCTTGGGGATTAAGTTTACCCCGGGTTTGACCTTGCGCCGTGGGGTTAGTGGGCCTCGGGTGTTCGTCCCGAGGTTCGCTTGGCGCGGTGTTGACTCGGTTCGGGTTTCGGGAACGACTCGGGGTCCCGGTGTCAGAATTGACTCTAATTAGTGTCTATGCGATCGTAACGACACGACTAAGACTGCCATCATGTTAGTTTAATTTGCCCGAGTAATTTATTTGATCCGTTCTATTGAAAAATTATCTAAAATACCGCGACCCGCGTCGCGTTGCAGTCCTATCGTCATCGGGTGTTTGTTGGGCACTCCTGCAGCCACAAGGTCCAAATCTGGGTGTCTACAGTTTTGTTCGGTCATTTCGCCCGGTGGTGAATGTTGCTCGAAGATCTTTGAGGTGGTAAAAATGTCGTCGGGTGAAACTTCACCCGGTGGTGACTCATCGGGTGAAACTTCACCTGACGGTTTTCTGCCCTCGTTTCTGGTCTCTTTCTTTGTCGATTGATCGGATTTTTTGAACTTTAGTTTTGTGCATTGCTCTTCGAACGGTATCCCACTCTTTCGTGCTCACAGAAGCTCGGACGCGCTTTTGGTCGAAAATCCTATCAAAATAAATAGAAAACTACCAAAAACACGTAAAATATAAAAGAGAGACGCTAATGCGAGAAAGACTAGAAATAAGGCGATAATCGCACTCTAATCTCACAAAACGGAGGAAAAACGTGTCTAAATGGGAGGAATAACGGTCCAAATTTGACACAGATCAATTCCCCTACACTAAACCGTTGCTCGTCCTCGAGCAAAGACCCAAAAAGAAATTAACTACTACTACTAAGCTAGACTACGCTAAGCCGATACGGGGCAATTAACGGGTCTGCTCCGTCCCTTCAACTCACATCGAGATACCCATAAGGTAGAGCACCTCCATGCAAGGCAAGTCGGGTCTTGCTCAAAATTGGGGATGCAACTAACACACACAAACACATAAAACAAAGAAGAGACACAAAAAGATAGTCGCATCCAAAGAGAAAATAAATCGCGAGTCCCTCATCGAAACGGTGGGGAAAGCACTGATTCTAAGCTCAAGACAAGTGAGAACACTGCCAAGTTAGTCACCCAAATTGACGTGGACAAAATTCTAATAGGATGAGAATCAAACAATAAAAACATTGAAAATTTACCATGGTCCTTCTAATTCCACTAGAGATGCTTACAACGGGACGATAAATGGAGTGGATAAGTGAGAACCCTGGAGTTAGTAAGCACTAGAGGTTTGTATTATCCCGTCTCCTAAGCTAAGCCTAGAGGGTCTTCCCAAACTCGAGAAAGCCAAATAGACCAAACAAAAAGTGAACAAGTGTTTGCAAAATGGTAAGGATCGATTAATAACCGATATTTTCCTTCCCAGGGACTCGGTCCTCTAGTAGGCATTTCATGGCAAATAATCAACCAAGGGTTTATTTGGGTTTGGGAACGTTTTTCGAGTTTTTTATTTTCTTTTCGGTTTTCTTTCCTTTCCCCATTATTTCGGTTTGAGAGCTTTTTTTTCATTGCCCTTCTACTTCATTTTTCCCTTTTTGCTTTGAATAGCCCAAATTTGGCTAGATGGTACATTTGAGATTCAAGATAAAACATATTTTTGCAAACTTGTCGGATGTACACAGGCAAGATAAAACAGATTTGTCGATGAATGGTAGGTAAACAGGCAAGTCGGATGTACACCCCCTCCGAACCCACAAAAAGATGAAAATTTGGACTAAAAATGGCTTCTCAAATAAGGTCACCTAAGAGGATGGGAAACGATAACCAAGGCCTTATCACTCCATGGGTGATCAAAGTGGTCAAATGCAAATCCCGATGGAGACTCCTAGTAGTTAAGACGGACGCAAGGCAAAAATTTAATTCAATCATTGGTTCAAGGTCATTCTACTAGAACAATGTCTAACAATAAAAAAGGGTTCCTAACAAGGGAGTAATAAACACTCGGCCTAAACTCAAAATCGGATTTTCGAAAACTTTTACCTAGACAAACTTTACAAAAATGAAGAAGAACGCAAAAAGAGAAAAAACAAAAAGAATAAAACAAATACACAAGTATAGCCAAGCACTCCGATCTTCATCAAGTCAACACAACCACAACCACCAATTCCAAACCATTCACAAGTGAACCTCCAAATAGCATATATGCCCAAACTCCCATGCGAATAAGAGAAAGGGGAAACACAAGGGTAGAAGATATTACCAAATTGTCTTCAATTTTGCTACCTCAAGTTCATGTGCTAAATGGTTGGTGGTGTACCTATAAGAAGGAGAGAACACAGCAATAAAAGCGACTCTAAAAAAAAGGAAGAAAAACAAGACTAAAAGAAGAGAAAAATAAAATCTTTTTTGGGTTTTTGGTTTTTTTAAAGAAAAATGAAAAAGAAAAGGATAGTGGATCCTTCCCCGACACTAAAACTGTGCATTGTCCTCAATGCACAAGTAGGGAAAAAGATCGAAAAAGTAGAAAAAGAGAAAAATTGGAAAATCTTTTTGAATTTTTATGCTTTTTGAATTTTTTTTTTGTGTTTTTCAAAATTAAGGAAATGAAATAGAAGAAAAACGATGATGGAGAAAAATAAAATAAAATAAAGGAAATGAGGTGGCGGACCTAGGTGTAATCACGTCACCTAAACCCTAGCCAAAAAATAAAATGAAAAATAAGGATAAAATAAGACAAAAGAATAAGAAAATAAAATAAAATAAAATAAATTAAGAAAAGAAAAGAAAATAAAGTGAAAATAAAAGAAGGAAATGAAAATGAAAATGAAAAAGGAGAAAAACCGAGAAGGGGAAAAAGGGCGTAGGTGTAATCACGTCACCTCGCCCTGATTCCACACGAATCGGGAGGAATAAAAAGGAAGAGAATAAGAATTTGGATTTTCCAAATGGTCTTGGTGCAATCACGTCACCTAAGACCGGGAGATACAAATCAGGTCCTTTCCTAAGGCACCTGCAATAAAACCTCACGCATACACGACCAAAGTAGAATTACCGAGGGGCTGACAACTTACCAAATTATCAAAATTTACTAACCGACAAATAACCAATCACCAACAATAAACAAATGCCAAAACTGGCGCAGTAGAGAACCGATAAAAAACACTGACAACAGAAAAACGACAACCGACGATCGACACCCGACACCCCCACACTAGCACTAACAACACTCAACCACTCACATAGGACCCGGGCGACGAGGTGGCTGGTAATAAGACCCACGCGGAGGCATACCAAAGAACCGATCAAAGTAGTGTTGCTGTTGTTGCAATATCCTCTGGTTCTCCTCCGCCGCGAAACTTGCTTCTTGGGCATCCCTAGCAGCGTCCCTGGCCTTCTCGTAGCTATCCTAGGCGTACTTAAAATCGTCCCTAGAGTACGTGTACGAGTTATGCACAGTATCGCGCGCATCCCGGGCTACATTATAGGCACTTTGGGCCAAATTGACTGAAGTAGTGGAGTTCTCCTAAGCATGACGAGTACGATCATAAACTTCCCCCCACTGGTTATAGAAGTCCTCCGATCCGAAGAACGAAGAGTGTCTCGAAGGGCTCATGTTCACGTCCACCTGAAAACCGAGGGTAGACTGCGTGAAAGTGGAGTGTCTGTGCGGGGTAAAGTCAGTGAAATTCGGGGTGAAAAACTGAGAGGACTGCGGTTCGGACTAACGGGAGGTAGAGGGTCCATGGGATAAAGAAGGTAATGCTCTCTGACCCTCGTCCCAGAAGGTTACGACCTCCGGTTTCTCCTCTCTCATGTCCTCGACTTCTATCTCGTCGTCACCATAGTCTAAAGGTTCAACAGGGTAATTGACTTGATAAAACTTACCACGGGTATGATCCCGAATATACTCCCCTGACCTTTTTGGCATGCTGAAATTCTCTTCAATATCAAGCCTGACCCACTCGGGATTGGGCATTGCTATGGCTCTCAGCTCAGTGATTTTGCACATAAACAAACTGTTATAGCTACCTTGGGGCCAAACCAGAAAAGGACGGTAAGTCTCATCTAAAAACTTCCCCACTCCGACCACTGGTCTCATGGTGCTCAAATCAATGTCCAAAGCTCTAGCATTGTAACTACCCTACCACAAGAGATTTTCTTGCGGTTGCCCTTCGCAACCTGGGCAAAATGCGTAGCTAGGGCCTCGGACATATCAATAGAAGGGCCTCTATTTCGGACCACATCCTCAAGCAACTGTACCGCGGTAGCGCTACAATTATGGTGCGTATCATAGCTCGAGAGAAAAGAGTTGGCTATGATACGTGCCAAATACTTCAGGATGGGATTCCTAATAGAGAATGAGCACATTTTACCCCTTGGAAAGTCCTTTGACGGAAAATCTTTTGCCAAAACCGATCACGGCCAAACATTTCCTCCAGATTGTCCCGCCCGAGATTTTCTAAGACAAAAGTGGGTAGGCCAAGCAATCCGCCAAAATCTCTAAGAGTCAGGACATAAAGAGTCTCACGCAACTGAAAGTTGACGGTAATTTCTTCACCACCACTCAGCTCATAAGTCACGAAGAATTCACATGTCAAGTTCTTTAAAGTTTCCTTGGTAAAGGTATAAAAATTTATCAGACCTAAATTTTGGTACATTGCTCGGACCTACGGCTCAATACCCATACGAGCAAGAACATCTTGTGATGCCCAACGAGTAGGCTCGAGATGACAATCCCAATTTTTTTAAAAATTTTTCAAGATGGGATATCTTATTAGTAAAACAGACACTAGACTCGAAGTGGCGAAAATTACGACTAATAGTCGGATGACGTACCTCAAGCGGAACAGATTGTTCGCGCAGGATTGGGCCTTGGACTTGGACCGGTACCGGAGTGGGCTCTTCCCGGAGCTCGACCGGCTCTTCTGAATGTAACGAGGACACAGAACCCGAACGACGATTGAAAAAAGATGAAAGCCTTTTCCTTGCAGTTTGTTTGAATCCCCTCATTGTTGATGATTGAAATTGGTGATTATGGTGTTGGGTTAGGGTTCGGGGTTGTCAAAATTGAGTCGATTTCTCAAAAATAACTCCTAAAAGATGTTAGGAATTCGAAATAGATGAAAAGGTTAGAATTAGACTTGAATTTGGTTGAGAAAATGGAGGATTTGAAGGGATTGAAGCAAGTGGTAGAATTTGGGGGTTTTGGGGTTATTTTTGAGGAGAGAGAGGGGAAAATGGTGAAATGAAGAGGAAAGGAGGGTTGGGTTTGGGGTATAGCTGACGCAGGGTGAAGTTTCACCCGGTGGTCGCCATCGGATGAAATTTCACCTGACGGTCCTCGGACCAAAAATCAACAATTCCGTGCAAATTTACCATCGGGCGAAGTTTCGCCCGATGAGATTCCATTGGGTGAAGTTTCACCCGATGGGTTTCCGTCAATTCCGAGTCGCATATGATTTTACCGTCGGGCGAAGTTTCGCCCGATGAGATTCCATCGGGTGAAGTTTCACCCGACGATTTTTTTCTTCAGCTCCAGTATTTCCAGCACAATTGCCATCGGGTGAAGTTTCACCCGACAGACTTCAGGCACAAATTCCACCGGGTGAAATTTCACCCAGCGGGAATAACCACTCAATAAAGCCTTTTTGCTGCGAAAATTCTTCTCAACTCGATCCAAACCAACCTTGATTCCTCAATAGAAACACTCTTCTCAATCCATGCATCAAATTACATGGAGAAAACTCTCTTAATCAATGTAGAGCATCCCAAATACTCCAAAAATAAATCGTCTCAATTCCTGCAAAAACTATTAAAAACAGGCTCCAAGAAAAAACCATAAACTATTGTTCGAGAAAAATAAAAAGATTACGAATATAAAAATATTTACAAGGTGGTTATTATGGACATCACCAAACCGAATAAAATTGTTCAAGCATAAATGGGGTTGCTTCGAAAGCAACCCAGAGGGTCTTGGGTAATAATCTCAAAAATCAATCTTACCGATCTTGAATTTTTTTCTTAGCTCCGGCAAACCCATAAGTCGTGCTACCTCAGGAAGCATGGCAAACTCTTCTGGAATATCTTCTTCGGAGGTAGGACCAAGTATGAATAGGGCACCTTCATCCTCATCATTTTCATAATCGGGATCTTCAATGGATGGTTCTTCATTAGAGGGAAATTCTACCATTTGATTTCATAGTTCCCCGCCATAAGAATTTTCAGGAAGGAATGCGGGTAATACAAATTGAACTATGTTATTAGCGACGTTGAAGGATAATCGCCCTCTCTTCACATCAATAATTACCCCACGGGTGGCTAAGAAGGGCTGCCCCAAGAAAATGTGGTTGCGCTCCTCTATAGACATATCAAGAATAGCAAAGTCGGTAGGGATGTACAGATTTCCCACATTGACCATGAGGTTGCGAGCTAACCCTTAAGGTGCTTTTGTAGTCCCATCGGCCATCTGGACATTCAGTGGAAAGTGGTTCATGTCCCTAATGTAAATGGTTCGGGCAATGGCTAAGGGCATAAGACTGATATCTGCGCCTAAGTCACAAAAATCTCGGTCTATTAAGATGTGGTCTATAGAGCGGGGTATGGAAAAACTACCAGGATCTCCTAGTTTGATGGGAATGGGGGCTTTCGGAGTTACCTTCGGTGGAGTAGGAGTTTCTTCCCTCACGGTGGAACTTAAAATGACGTCTCTTATATACTCAGACGGTGTAGGCATAGAGGGACTTATGTCGATATCCTCGAGCAAATCGGCAAAGGTTATTCTCTCCATGTCTTGGTTACTCGAGGACACTTGCGGTATGTCGTTCAAAGGTGGGACATTGATTCTGGGGACTAAATTCTCGACTTCCATGGGAATTTGTTCAATGACATAGGTGAGGTCTCCTACAAGGTATTTAGAAGGATCTCTCTTTGGTTGTTCGGTTATGTCCTTAACCACATTCTCATCAAATTGAATGATTGAGGGATGAGAAGTAGAAGTTTGTGGGTTAAAGGGTATCACCGGTTCTTTGTTGTTCACTATTCTAATGGCATTCATGGACGCATATTTAGAAGGACATGTCGATTCTAGGAAATATCAAGCTCGAAAGGCGGCATGCGCCTCTAAGGCTTCAATTCTAGCTCGATTAGATGCATTTTCTTCCAATAAATATTTGAGTGTCCCTTGAATATCGTAGGAATATTGAGAATTACCTTGAGCATGCTTTGGAGGACCTTGATAACATTGAGGTTGAAATCCAAAAGAAGGACCATAACTAGGTTGATGGGGTCCTTGAGGATAGGGATCACCTTGATTGAAGCAATTTCCATGAGAAAATCGTTGTTGATTATTGAACCTATTGGAATTGGAATAAACCCTTTGATTGGGGGTTCTTGGAGTGGATTGATCACCGCAAAAATATGGTTCTTTGGTCGGTATAGAATAAAATCCGCCTCTCCAATTAGGATTTTGCATAGAAGGTTCTTCATAGGTTCCTTTAGCATTAACTTAATGTACATTCTCCTCTCTCATACAAAAATCGAAATCATGGTCATGCTTCCCACAATGATCACATGGAATTTCAACTCGATATAATTTGGGTGGTGAGATAGATGATTGCCTTGGTGAACTTACCTTCCTAGGTGGAGTTGATCTTCTTGGAAATGTCCTAGTCTTGGGTGGAGAGTTGGCTCTAGGAACATATATTTCAAATTGCTTGACCAACTCATCGACTCTAGCTTCAAGAGCGGATCTCCTTTCGGTAGATGACATTGACTCACCAATTAACTCTCCATCTCGGGCATTCTTGGAATATTCACCATTCTTGGCTAACTTTTCAAGAAGTTTCTCGGATTTGGTTTCATCAAGCAAGAAGAAATCACCCTTTGCCGCCGTATTGACATTATCCTTTGGCACTACCCAATAAGGAGTTGAAAAAAAAAATGAAGTAAAAGCCAACTAGGAATACCGTGGTGTGGACACTTCCTTTGCATGATCCGGAATCGTTCCCAAGCTTCGTTTATACTCTCATTGTCACTTTATCAGAAAGTTTGGATCTCCATCCGATATCAATTGGTCTTGGAAGGAGGGTCGTCTTTTTTTACGAGAAAGCATTGGCTAATTGATCCCATGTTTGAAAAGTGTCATCGGGGTGGCTTTGTAGCCATCTCCTAGCATCATCACGTAAGGTTTTGGGGAACAAAAGCCTATGGAATTGGCATTCAATCTCATTCTGACTAGCTTCTCTTTAAATGTCAATATGTGTTCTAGAGCATCTTCTTGTGGTAGTCCATGATAGGTGTCTTCTTGGACTATGGCAATTAAGGAAGTTTTGAGCTCAAAATCATCAGGTATGACTCCATATGCGACGGGAGAAGAAGTTTGTTCATTAGTGGGTTGGGAATGAGATCTAGGAGTAGGCATGTTTGTTTGTTTGTGGAGATAATTTTGAAGGAAAAGAAATAAAAGTAAATTCTTTTGAGAAATTTTGGATGGATGATGGGTTGATGTAAGATATGGATGAGGTTTCACTTTGGTTGAGTTGAGAACCGAAATAATAATATCGCCTCGCTTGCACCGGTTTGGAATAAGCAATGCTGAATATAATTGTTCCTGAACACAACTCAATTCAAAGGTGAGACTCGTAGCACCGAGCGGTACTAGTGTAGGAGGGAAAATAAAACTAAAACAATTAACCAAACACAATTAAAACAAGGACTTAATCAATTAGCTACCGCACTCCCCGGTGTAGACACCCAGATTTGGACCTGGTGGCTGCAGAAGTGCCCAGCAAACACCCGATGATATGCAAAGTCAAACCCTAGTCAACGTGTCGGGCCGAGCAAACCTAAAGATACGCGCCCGAGGCCCACCCGGCGCTCAACGCGCCAGGGTTAAAGGGAAGCCTTAACCTCCAAGAAAGACTAAGATATGCATCTTCTTCGTTTTAGAAAATTTTGATATCGGATCTTCAAAACTTTGACAGCTTGAGCTCTGGCGCCTGAAGACTGAACTGCCTCACACCAGGCATCTGAATTCCGAGTCGCTGGACAGCGGGTGTCCATATGGGCAACGAGGGCCAAAAACACCTATAAATATCCCCTTCACCTCATTCATTCGACACACAATACATTTTCCCTTCTCTCTTTGCTCGTTAAGAGTATCCCGCTTGGGCTCGCACTCCGACACCCAAAGTAAACGATCCACTCGATCGTAGTCCCGAGAGCGAAATCGACGCTACTCCTCACCTTTGAGCACCCCACTCGATACCGAGGTGCCTGTGATCGACTAGCTACTCCGAGTCTAACGGAGTTCTGCCGGATTAGCCGCAGAACTAGCAAGTAGTAGCGGAGCTCTGCCGAATTCGCCGTAGCAAAGGCCAATGGTAACAGAACTCTGCCGAAATCACCGGGCAAGCTAGGAGGATCCGTCTTTGAAGTCGAATCGTCACTAGGTTGTCATCTGAACAAAACTTTACATTCTCGTACCTTTATTGTGCACTACGATATTATCAAATGTGGACACTAGGTCCACGACACTTACTAAAACACGTAACGTCCCAACTTCAATCATAAACACTAAAACACTCTAAATAGGCCCGAGTATTTCCGAGAACCGTTCTCTACTATCCATGCATTGAGTCCCGTTTAGCATATACTCCGAGAGTGCAACTCCTCACTATGTGATTTACTTACATTTGCATTTACAGTTTTTCGTATGATTTATTGCTTTTATGACCTTATCATTGCATGCTAAATCACCTAACACGGAAATCAAAACATAAATAAGCTAAAACTAAACAAAGCGATGGTCGGGTTCCGTATTAGTCCCGGTGCTCACCTTACAAGCTTCGATGCATCCCTATTAATGCCGGATCGACGCATCTTAAGCAGAATACCAGGTAAGGTATACCACGAGAACGACTAATATCCGTATTATCACGTTAAAACTGACTTGCTAATACCTATAATATTAGTACTCTCTACTCTCCTATGTGCATCTTTTCATGGCTTGCTTGTCACGTGAAATCGCGTGCAAAGAATGTAAACACAACTACTTCGACGACAAAACTTACTTGTCCTTAAACGACCGACATAGCTAAATATAGGGTTAAAACAATGGATGTTACAGTACTTCCGCCACAACTAGGAAACGAAGTTATCAGCCCACCAATTGATTAGTAGAGGCCGCTATAGTGCGGGCGAGATTGGGTGTCGATGTCTAGCGGACATTGGCTTCCCAACACGTACCCTCACCCCTTACTCAGAATCGACCATTTCCGGATGTTCGAAACCATTGGCAATGAGAGTCAATCCAGGCATGGAGTGCTTAAGGGTACACGTCTTTATCTTTAGGTCCCTTCCCACTCCGCTTTGAGTCGGCTAAGGATCAAAGTTTACTTGAACGGTTTCCGAGTCCCCATAATTGACTCGGTGGCGACTCCACAAATCGGCAACGAATTCAGTTCACTAAAAAGGTCGCCTTACCAAACATATCGGCCTTTAAACATTTACAACCACGACTCGATCGATTCCGACGGAAACACGGGCGCCTACGCCCGTCTATTACAAGTCCGAATCATCATCCGAATCGAGGTCCGATACATCGCCCCAAACGCGAGATTGGACTGGCCCACGACCGGGAGGGGGCCGCGTACGTGGCCGCCGTGATCAAAACCGGGTCGGTCCCGCACGGGCGCGCGCGGGGCGACAGACGGTGCGGTCGGGCGTCCATAGTTTGGCGACTCCTTTGGGGACTTGGAAACAAGTTTCCAGCAGTGGTGTAACTTGAACGAGGTCGGTGAAGCTCATTTCCTAGTTCCTAGTTGTGGTCACTACAGATTTGGCCCTAAAAAGCCCACCCTAACCGATATTAGGACCAATCAACCTCTTCGCGGTAAGAAATGGACACGCGGAGAGATCCTCGGTTGACGCTCCGGCTGCCTAAACGCGTACCCCGCGGATATACCAAATGAGTAGATCTGAGCAGACGGTACGACACTCATCTCCCCAAGATGACCTGTCGACCCCTAAGCAAAGGCTATTCGTGGGTGGTAGCCTACCCTAGCCTACCTGTGTCTGCATCCTGCATGAGTGTACTAATTCGTAGTTATGTGTAGCGTGTTTGAATAACCCAAATAAAACACTAAATTCTGGATTCAACCACGACAACATATTCAAGCCCACCCAACTCCGTTTTCAAAAAGAAAAAGAGAAATCTCTTCTTTTTCAAAACAACCTTTTGAGCACCGACAATCCAGTCAAATCATGATTCACTTCGAAAAAAAAAATTGTTTTAAATGTTGTCGTCATGGCAAGTTTTACATTCACTACTTTTAAAAAAAACCTTTTGAGCGCCATCACCTTGGCCAAAGTAAAACTTGTAGTTTTCCAACAACAACGAGGGCCGCCAATAAATGCCAAATTCCCAATCAATGGAACTGAGGCACCTAAAGCGGTTACATTTTATTTTTGCACATGTTGTTGACACGACCAAAGCTTCAATTAATGAAGTCAAGGAATCTGAAACGGTTACATTCACAAATCATTTTTACACGACGTCACCACCATCAAAATTCTAAGGATGGACAAATATGACCACACATTTTAAAAAGCTTTCTAAAAACACCTTCACTACCTAAACTCTGTAATAAAGATTTAGTCGCGTCTTCAAAAACACCGTCACCAGACATCACGTTCTGTCACGAACACCACCTACACCACGGATATCGAACTAACTAATTAATAGTAGTTTCGATAAAAGCACAATGTCGCCATTTTCAAAACTGGTTCGTTTAGAACCGTGCCTTTTTTTACAAAATCATCATTTACGCCTTCACTATCGTTGAATTGTAGACGCAAAAATAGCAACACGTTTTCACGTCACCAACGATGTCACTACACCATCATCACCCCAATTTTACAAATTCTCCCTTTCGAAAGAAAAGGCTTACTTTTCAAAAGCTCCATCGTTTTCAAAAAAAACATCAAAACTCCTTGATCCTGAGCCGGGATCGCGATCATTTTCTTACGTCATACAACCGTGTGATTAACTGTCTGTGTTAGTTACTGGGGTCACCTTTACTCGAAGTCTAACATTTTGGGTCGTCTCATCTCGATAAATCCTCTTCTTTAAATCTCACCCTCGAGATTTATGTCAAATTGTCTTGTTCTGGAGACAGAAGTCTATTAGGCGCTTTGCTGAATACACCGATAGTCTAAAGCACCCGAGTCCCTAATCCGATAACTGCAAACACGCGCAAATCAATGGTCTTGTTTTCGCGTCGCTCAATTACCAGCCTCCCTTGAGTCTTTAAGCCATCTGGTAGATCCATTCTCATTAATACCACCCATTTCGCAGTCATGTCAGGAGATTCAAGCGTAGACACAAGTAACCATAGTGGGAACAACGTCGAACAATCCGGGGATAACACCGTAGGAACCCTAGCCAACATGATCCGAGACCTTTAGGCCACCATCATTACAATGAACGCATCCGTAAACAACATCGATTCCCGCCTGGGCCACTTGGAAGATAAGGCTTCTGATGAACACCATAACCGGATCCTCAATGAGGTCCTTTTAACCTCCACGCCGCTATGCGGTGCTCCTGCCGGAGTCACCCCTAATGACCCCGTTACGCCACCTCAAGACCACATCCTACAGTCTGCCATGAATCGCATAGAATTCCTTGAAAACCAAATGCGCCTAAACCAAGGCAACAATGTCCATCTCGAAAATCACTTAAAGTTTGAAATGGTGAACAACCAGCTACCAGAAAAATTTTCCTTAGCCGACATACCAAAGTTCAAAGGAACTGAGGACCCCCTAAACCATATCCGAGCCTTTAAGGATTACATGGCCATTAAGGGGGTCAAACCCAGCCTTTTCGCTAGGATATTCCCATCCTCTTTAGACGACACCCCACGATGTTGGTTTTATTCCCTAGGCCGTAAAAAGATATCCACCTGGGATGACATCTCCATAGAATTCGCAAAACAATACGCGGATAATTCTGAAACACAAGTTACCATCCGAAGCTTCGAGGTCCTTTCCCAAAACGAGAAGGAAGGCTTCTCTGAATTTCTGACTAGGTGGAGAAAGGTCAGCACCCAATTAGTAAACCGCCAGACGAAGCCACCTTAGTAAAAATTTTTATCAATAACCTTAGGCCCCCTTACGCCTCTCACCTTAGGTACCAAAATATCCATACCTTCAAAGAATTGTCTACTTTAGGAATACGTCTGGAGGACAATATGAGGAAGAGAGTATTCTCCAAAATAATGGGGAAAGCTTGTCAAGGTCCAACTACATCCACGGGAACCGCTCTTACGGGTCATCCGGAAATAACAAAACCGAAGAAGTACACCTAGTCAAACCAACCACCCGGGGAAGAACAAACTTTACCCCTAGAACATTCTCCAAACCAGGCATCACATACGCCGAAGCTCTAAAAAGGTTAACCGAGCAAGGAAAGTTGGAACCCATAGGCTCTACCTCAGAACCGTCCGCGGCCAGAAAAGGGAAGTCATGAGATGCCAATCTATATTGCTATTACCATCGTGGGAATGGCCATGATACCGAATCTTGCTTTCGGCTCAAACATGCCATACAAGACATGATCGAAAACGGGACGATTCCTCTCCCTCCACCCAAGAAACCAAGCAATACCACCAACCCCTTTAGCGTTCACGCTGTCTTTGACGACACCATCGTTTGTTCCCACCTCGACCCTATAGAGGAAAACATCCTGAATATCGAGGAAGATCCCGACAATCCGCGGGCACCCGCAAAGACAAGTAAAATTTGTGTCCGAGTCAGAGTCTAGTTCGTCTTAGGGCCTAGACATAATAATGTAATAAATGTCTTTTTATTTTTCGCATCAAATCAAGAGGTACGAGGGGACCTTCCTCCACCTCCCCGAAAGCAATATCTCGGGCGCATTGCCCGCTTATTACTATCAATAAAAAGAAATGAACTTTTCTTCCTTTATAATGCACCTCGACAATCGCTTGATTTAATAATGTACTTCTTTGATTACAACTCGGTACTATGCCTTTTATCGATGACGATCAAACATACCTCGAAACAACGAGGAATTACAAGAGTTGAGATCCCGTGTTCTTTTACCTATTCCATGTTTGGTATAGAAAGCCACAAACCATCCCTTAGAACGAGCATTCCCGAATCCTATGACGAATCTAGATAATCTCTTAGCTTGTGATCAAAGACGGAAGGCAAACCCATTTTCGACAATAAATATCCCTCAAATAAAGACCGACCAATTCCTACCATAGGTGCTAGTCTGACAAAAAGAAAAAGAAGTCTGAAATGGCCAAAAGGAGCCAAAGAAAAAAATGAAACAAAGGCCAAACTAAATCGGCCCAATTCAATGATCAAGACCAAACTCAACGGTCAAAATGAAACCCCCAATCATTCAATTCGACTTTCAGTGCAAAGTCTAAACAAAAAGTAAAAAAAAAAGAGAGAAAAAGAAAAAATGAACAGACCACTCAACTAGCACCCAAATACCAGTCTCCCTGCATTACAACCCTTTAGACCTTCCCGAGACACTTGTTAGGAGACAGTTCAAAATTTTGAGGATTCAAGTTCAATAGGATAATCCCAACCGTAAGGGCGAGACATGGAAATCAGATCCCACGTAATTTACATCCCACCCGATTGAAGTCTGAGTCATTTATACTCAGCTTCCTCTTTCTTACCACATTACGAAACCTTAGCCCAGGGCCCTAACTCCACAAAATTCAAACCCCATATTGTGATTCATCAAAACCACATACTACCTACCTCCACAATCCAAAACCTCCTAAACCAGTCGCCCTGACCTGAACACGATATCTCGGTAATTGTCACTTTCAAGAGGTCACACCCAATCACCTCATCTGAGTTCTTAAAATAGGGTGAAAACCCATGTAATACACCCTAAGCATCTCACATCGATAATTGGTATAACGAGTCTAAAGCAAAATCACTCACATCTATAAAGAACTACGAACATGGTTTGATTCCGTCTAAACACGGATACGTAGGCAACCCTTTTTCGGGTACAACCAGCCAAATAACAAAATTGATTACTCGATTCAGATGCAAACCGGAACCTTTTTCCACGCTCCGGTTAAAGAGTGATTCCAACGACGAAGCATAAATGACGAGCCGAGGACGGAGTGAAAATCCGGAAGGGCGCTGCAAGCCAAATGAAGAAACGGGTTGCGAGCAGTCGTAAAAAAAAGAAAGTGAGCCGAGGACGGAGTGAAAACCCGAAAGGGCGCTATGGGCAAAATGAAGAATCGAGTTGCGAGCCACCACAAAAAAATAGCAAAAAATGTGCTTCTCATTAATGCAAAAAATAATTAAATCAAGCCTTTGTCGAGGCCCTTTACATCGATTCAAAATCCGGTTACCCGGAAATGACAACATCTCAGGGAAACCCCACAAAAAACTAGTACTAATACGCCACATATTATCAATTAATAGAACATAGTACAAAACGGCTGGGCTCTACCGGTCCAACTTCTTTTTCCTCTTGCCTTTCGGGTGTGCTTGTTCGGGTCTTTCACCATCGACCCCTCCTAACGCAAGCTTCCACCGCCCTAGTGAAAAGCGAGGCCAGCCAATCCCACTTCCCCTTCTCACTCACATTTTCAATATGGGTCTTGTCGGTCTCGGCCCGTTTAGATGAACTGACGAATACTAGGATCAGTAACGCCGTCTTCGGTCGAGCACTTAGCGACATTAGCCCACATAGCTTCCTTATTTTGTAGTACAGTCTTCTCCACAATCCTTAACCTTTCTCTGACATCCGACAATCCCGGACGTCAGGAACGACCTCCTGAAGTCACTAAAACCCTTCCCGAAAGCCAAAATACCCACGCAAGAGCAACAAGGCCTTACGGACAACAAATTTCACCCGTCGAATCCATCGGACTTAGATGTCTTTTCATTTTTTCTTTTAGGAGGATAATCTACCCCACCTAGGCGTGTTGTAGCCTTTAACGGCTATCGTCAAGTCACGTCTGTAGACCAGTACGGCATTGTTGTGAATATACAAAAAGTGCCCTAGCTTTTTTTCAAAAATTGGTCTAACTTTTTGTTTTTGCTTCATTTTAAACATGAATATCGAGACAACTACACTCGTCTCTTAACATACTCAGTCGAAACATGTTAACTTCTTACGTTTCACACATGTCAAGTCAAACATTTTAATCGACGAATTACTTGATCCAACTCCCGGCTCAGACTAACGCATTTCAAAAATAAAAATAAAAAATAAAAAATAAAAAAAATACGTTTTCGTACTCTTGTGCAGCCCGAACGCATTCTAAAACGTCCTAAACTACGACAAAATTGCAAACAAACCAAACTTGAAGTGATTACTTGTCATCTAAGTCAACATTTCAAAAGCAAAACAAAACACAAGGCTAACAAATCAATCGAAATACTAAAAGTCTAAAATATACAAACTATACAAATCCGAACACGAACCATGTTTAGAAACTAGAGAGTATCCATAGAAGCTGCGCCTATAGCTATCACAAACTCACCAATGCCGTCATCCAAGCCTAGATCCTCCAGCTCAAAAACAGGAAACTCGATGCCATCCTTGCCCGACATCATATCTAGGGTAGCTGTCTGGAGATCCCTCCCACATCCTCGGTAGCGCCCGTAGCATGAACCTTTCTCTCCGCCTCTGTCTCGAACCAAGCCTCACCCTGTGCCGCGGTCTCGCCCTGAGTCCGAGCCAGCTGCTCCTTAAGCTTGGCAACCTCATTATCCCGAGATGGCAGGAGCAACAGCAACTTGGCCCATTCTATCTCGAGCTCAATCACTCGAGTCGCCAACTGCCTCACCATATCCGGAATGTCTTGGAAATACACCTATGCTTTAGGGAAAAAGCACGATCAGCCTAGAAAATCAACCCTAGAAAACATACTTACCGATCGAGGTCTCGAAGTAGCGGGAAGAGGCAGCAGCCGCCCTCGTCGCATAGGCCTGAAAGCAGTTGGCAGCCTGCCACGACCGCTAATGGGAAACCGACGAAACCAGAAAAACAAAACCGAACAAATTAGTCACACAAAACCTTACCCTCAAGAGCAAGCATAAGGCAAACCCTAAAACTTTCTCGGTACACCCGGTCATGCCGCTCCATCCCAGCATCCATCTCCTCAGCAAAACACGGGGGAAGAGGCTCTATAAAGGCTACCCCAGCCGCATCGACTCTAAGCAGCGTCAAGGGGTAGTCTGGGGGCCGAATGGCATCAGTCGAATTGGTCAGCTGAAGGAAAAGCGAACCGTTCAAAACAAAAGAAAACACTAAACCCTAGGACAAAGCAAATGATAAAACCAAAACCGACATTTCAACAACCCTAATCTTGGGGGCTATTAAGTTAAAACAAACCGTAAGAAGGAAACTTACATCCTCGATGCACAGCTGGTTCACCAACACATTCTCCGGCGAGTAGTGACTCGTCGTAATCTTAACCTGAGCCAACCTCCATTCAATTCCCACCGGAAACCTAACCGGACAAGCACGCACCGTCCTAGGTGCCAATCGAGGGAAATAGGAATAAATCCGAGCCTGCAAAAACCCAAAAACATCATGAGAAAAACCAAACCGAACAAGGTGAAACCTCAAAACCTCCTCTAATCAAAATCAACCCCCAGCAAAAAAAAAACATGAAAACCCCTAGCTAATGAGACCACTCGTAACAAAGCACATAACAGAATCCCGAAACATTCTAAAAACGAATTCAAAACCCGCGAACCTAACAAATCCCAAGTAAATTTTAAACCTGCAAACTCAATGGAATCCCAAAGCATTCTAAAGGTAATTCAAGTCAATTCAAGTCAATTCAAAATCAATTAGTCCTTGGTAGCACTCAGAATCAAAACCAATTTTAAACGAGTCCCTAGTATCACTCAATTCAATTCAATTTTTAATGAGTCCCTAGTAGCACTCAGTTTGATTCAACGAGCCCTTGTAGCGCTCAAAACAATTATAAACGAGCCCCTTGTAGCGCTCAAAACCATTTTAAACGAGCCCTTTGTAGCGGTCAAAACTGTTTTAAACGAGCCCCTTGTAGCGCTGAAAACAATTTTAAACGAGTCCCTGGTAGCACTCAATTTAATTCAAGACCTATTTTAAACGAGTCCCTAGTAGCTATACTTTGACTTTCGCCTTGTCCAAGTCTCAGTCAAAGTGCGGGCTTCTGTAGACACCCAGATTTGGACCTAGTGGCTGCAGAAGTGCCCAACAAACACCCGATGACGATCGGACTGCAACGCGACGTGAGTTTGCGGTGTTTTAAATATTTTTTTATATAGAACGGATAAAATAATTACTCGGAAAAATTAAATTAACATCAAGGCAGCCTTAGTCGTGTCATTACGGTCGCGTAGACACTAATTAGAGTCAATTCCGACACCGGGGCCCCGAATCGGCCTCGAAATATGCAAAGTCAAACCCTAGTCAACGTGTCGGGCAGAGCAAACCTCGACACACGCGACTGAGGCTCACCCGATGCTCGACGCGCTAGGACTAAAGGGAAGCCTTAACCTCCAAGAAAGACTAAGATATGCATCTTCTCCGTTTTGTAAAGTTTTGATATCGGATCTTCAAAACTTCGACAGCTTGAGCTCTGGCGCCTGAAGACTGAACTACCTCACACCAGGCATTTGAATTCCGAGTCGCTGGACACCGGGTGTCCATATGGGCGACGAGGGCCGAAAACACCTATAAATACCCCCTTCACCTCATTCATTCGACACACAATAAATTTTCCCTTCTCTCTTTGCTCGTTAAGAGTATCTCGCTTGGGCTCGCACTCTGACACCCAAAGTAAACGATCCACTCGATCGTAGTCCCGAGAGCGAAATCGACGCTACTCCTCACCTTCGAGCACCCCACTCGATACCGAGGTGCCTGTGATAGACTAGCTACTCCGAGTCTAACGGAGTTCTGCCGGATTAGCCGCAGAACTAGCAAGTAGTAGCGGAGCTCTGCCGGATTCGCCGTAGCAAAGGCCAATGGTAACCGAACTCTGCCGAAATCACTGAGCAAACTAGGAGGATCCATCTTTGAAGTCGAATCGTCACTAGGTTGTCATCTGAACAAAACTTTACATTCTCGTACCTTTATTATGCACTACGATAATATCAAATGTGGACACTAGGTCCACGACACTTACTAAAACACGTAACGTCCCAACTTCAATCATAAACACTAAAACACTCTAAATAGGCCTGAGTAGTTCCGAAAACCGTTCTCTACTATCCATGCATTGAGTCCCGTTTAGCGTATACTCCGAGGGTGTAACTCTTCACTATGTGATTTACTGACATTTGCATTTACAGTTTTCGTATGATTTATTGCTTTTATGACCTTATCATTGCATGCTAAATCACCTAACACGGAAATCAAAACGTAAATAAGCTAAAACTGAACAAAGCGATGGTCGGGTTCCGTATTAGTCCCGGTGCTCACCTTACAAGGTTCGATGCATCCCTATTAATGCCGGATCGACGCATCTTAAGCAGAATACCAGGTAAGGTATACCACGAGAACGACTAATATCCTTATTATCACGTTAAAACTGACTTGGTAATACTCGTAATATTAGTACTCTCTACTCCCCTATGTGCACCTTTTCATGGCCTGCTTGTCACGTGAAATCGCATGCAAAGAATGTAAACACAACTACTTCGACGACAAAACTTACTTGTCCTTAAACAACCGACGTAGCTAAACATAGGGTTAAAACAATGGATGTTACAGTACTTCCGCCACAACTACGAAACGAAGTTATCAGCCCACCGATTGATTAGTAGAGGCCGCTATAGTGCGGGCAGGATTAGGTGTCGATGTCTAGCGGACATTGGCTTCCCAATACGTACCTTCACCCCTTACTCAGAATCGACGGTTTCCGAATGTTTGAAACCATTGGCAATGAGAGTCATTCCGGGCATGGAGTGCTTAAGGGTACAAGTCTTTATGTTTAGGTTTCGTGCCACTCAGCTTTGAGCCGGCTAAGGATCAAAGTTGACTAGAACGGTTTCCGAGTCCCCATAATTGACTCGGTAGCGACTCCACAAATCGACAACGAATTCAGTTCACTAAAAAGGTCGCCTTACCAAACATATCGGCCTTTAAACATTTACAACCCCGACTCGATCGATTCCAACGATAACACAGGCGCCTGCGCCCGCCTAGAACAAGTCCAAATCGTCATCCAAATCGAGGTCCGACACATCGCCCCAAACACGAGATCGGACCGGCCCCCGATTGGGAGGGGGTCGCGTGGGTGGCCGCCGCGATCAAAACCGGGTTGGTCCCTCGCAGGCGCGTGCGGGGGGCCGAACGGTGCGGACGGACGTTCACAACTGGTAACGGCGCCATTTTGATGCGTTCTGTCGCTGACACGCTGTAGACACCCAGATTTGGACCTGGTGGCTGCAGGAGTGCTCGACAAACATCCGATGACGATCGGACTGCAACGCGACGCGAGTTCGCGATGTTTTAGATAGTTTTTCTATAGAACGGATCAAATAATTACTCGGAAAGATTAAATTAACATCAAGGCAGGCTTAGTCGTGTCATTACGGTCGCGTCGACACTAACTAGAGTCAATTCCGACACCGGGGCCTCGAATCGGTCCCGAAATATGAAAAGTCAAACCCGAGTCAACACGTCGGGCCGAGCGAACCTTGGGACGCGCGCCCGAAGCCCACCCGACACTCTCTATGCTAGGGTAATAGAGAAGCCTTAACCTCCAAGATAACCTAGGATATGCATCTTCTCCGTTTTGGAAAGTTTTGATATCGTATCTTCAAAACTTCGACAGCCCCAGCTCACGCTCCTGAAGACTGAACTGCCCCACACCGGGCACCTGAAGACTGAGCCGCATGACCCCGGGCGTCCATATGGGTGACGAGGACCGAAAACACCTATAAATACCCCCCTTCACCTCATTCATTGGACACACAATCACAAGTTTGTGCCTACTTCTTCACAACTCGTTCTTCCCTCTCTTTTCTCTCGCTAAGGGCTTGCACTCCGACACCCGAGGCAAACGATCCACTCGATCTTAGTTCCGATAATTCAAAATCGATGTTACTCCTCACCTTCGAGCATTCCACTCGATCCGGAGGTGCCTGTGTTCGACTAGCTAAAGTCTAGTAACGAAGTTCTGCCGGATTAGCCGCAAAATCAGTCCATAGCAACGAAGCTCTGCCGGAGTAGCCGCGGAAAGGTCAAATGGTAACGGAGTTCTACCGGAGTCACTGGTCAAGCTAGGAGGATCCGCCTTTGAAGTCGAATCGTCACTAGGTTGCCATCTTAACAAAACTTTCCATATTTGTACTTTCTATTATTATGCACTACGACAACACTAGATGTAGGCACTAGGCCCACCAACATCTACTAAAATACGTAACGTCCCAAATTCAACCACAAACACCAAAACACACCAAATAGACCCGAGTAATTCCGAGATCCATTCTCAAACTATCAATACATCGTGTCCCGTTTAGTGTATACTCCGAGGGTGCAACTCCTCACAACGTGATTTACTTACATTCGCATTTACAGTTTTTCGTATGATCTATCGCTTTTATGACCTTATAATCGCATGCTAAATCACCTAACACGGAATTAAAAACGTAAAACAACTAAGATTGAACAAAGTGATGGTCGGGTTCCGTATTAGTCCAGGTGCTCACCTTACTAGGTTCGACGCATCTTTATTAATACCGAACAGACGCATCTTATGCAGAATACCAGGTAAGGTAGTATATCACGAGAATGACTAATATCCGTATTATCGCGTTAAAACTGATTTGCTAATACGTATAATACTAGTACTCTCTACTCTCCTACGTGCATCTTTTCATGGCCTGCTTGTCACGGAAAATCGCATGCAAAAATGTAAACACAACTACTTTTACGACAAAAACTTACTTGTCCTTAAACAACCGACATTGCAAAAGGTTTAGGGTTAAAACAACGGATGTTACAGTACTTCCGCCACAACAAAAGAACTAGGATATCAGCCCACCGATTGATTAGTAGAGGCCGCTATAGTGCGGGCGGGATTGGGTGTTGACATCTATCAGATGTTGGCTTCCCAATACGTACCCGCACCCCTTACTCAGAATCGACGGTTTCCGGATTCCGAAACCATTGGCAATGAGAGTCATTCCAGGCATGGAGTGCTTAAGGGTACAAGTTATTATCTTTAGGTCCCATGCCACTCAAATTTGAGCCGGCAAGGGATCAAAGTTGACTTGAACGGTTTCCTAGTCCCCATATTTGACTCGGAGGCGACTCCACGAATCGGCAACAACTTCAGTTCACCAAAAGGTCGCCTTACCAAACAAAATGGCCTTTAAACATTTACAACTAGGACTCGATCGATTCCCAAACGAAAACACGGGTGCCCGCACCCGTCTAGTACAAGTCCGGATCGTCATCCAAATGGAGGTCCGACACTTCGCCCAGTATGCGAGATCGGACTGGCCCCCAACAGGGAAGGGGCCACGTGGGTGGCCGCCGCTACACGTTGAAAACAGGGTCGATCCCGCGCGGGGCACCGGGCGGTGCGGACGGACGTCCACAGTTTGGCGACTCCGTTGGGGATTTGGAAACAAGTTTCCAGCGGTGGTGTAACTTGAACGAGGTCGGTGAAGCTCTTTTCTTAGTTCCTAGTTGTGGTCACTACAGGTTTTGGCCCTAAAAAGCCTACCCTAACCGATATCAGGACCAATCGACCTCTTCGCGGTAAGATCTTTAGGGACACGCGGAGAGATCCTCGGTTGACGCTCCGGCCGCCTAACGCGTAACCCGCGGGATTAATAAGCGGATAGTTCCGAACGGATGGTATGACACTCGTCTCCCCAGGTCATTGTCAATACCTAAGTAAAGACTATTCGTGGGTGCGTGGTATCCTAACCTAACCTACCCGTGTCTGCATCCTGCATGAGTGTATGCATTCCTAGTTATGTGTAGCGTGTTTGAACAATACAACCCAAATAAAGCACTAAAATCTGGATTCAACCACGCCAACATATTCAACCACACCCAATTCCGTTTTCGAAAATACTTCATCTTTCCAAAACGACCTTTCAAACGCCGATACTTCGGTCAAAACATGATTTCTAAAAAAGGAAAAACATTTTTAGGTGCCGCTATCATGGCAAATTTTATACTTACCATTTAAAAAAAAAAAAGTGTTTTTAGTGCCATCACCTTGGCCAAATTAAAACCCGTCAACAACGATCACCGCTAATACCACCAAGACTCCCAACTAATGGGATCAAGGCACACCAAGTGGTTACATTTTATTTCAAAAAAAAAAGTTTGTTTTTACACACATACCGCTAACACGACCGAAGCTTCAATTAATGATATCAAGGAACCCAAAACGGTTACATTCTCGAAACATTTTTTTTCACAACACTCCGCCATCCATTGTCGAATGTTATTGCCACCGACAAACGTGGATCACTCGTTTTTTTTTTAAAAAAAAACAACAACTTTTTCAGAAAAAAAAAAAACTATTCACTACCTAAACCCTTGACAAGGATTTAGTCACACCTTTAAAGCACCACACACGTCCACTATCGAACTAGCTAATTAATAGTAGTCTCGATAAAAAAAGTCACTTCGTCATTACTAAAACCGGTCCACCTAACGACCGTGTTCCTTTAAAAAAAAGACAAAACGTTTACACTTTTCCTATCACACACATGGCAACGCATATTCCGCATCACTAACGATGATACCACACCATCGTCACTCTAATTTTACGAAAGCATCTTTCGAAGAAAAAGACTTTCCTCCGCGAGTATCGGTTGCTTTCAAAAAAAAATATCAAAATTCTTTGATCCTTAGCTGGGATCGTGATCAACTTTTTACGTCGTATAACCGTGTGATTAACTGTTTGTGTTAGTTACTAGGTTCACCTCTACCCGAGGTCTTACATTTTGGGTCGTCTCATTTCGAGAAGTCCTCTTTAAACCTCTCCTCCGAGGTTCGTGTTAAATCGTCTTGTTACAGAGACTTGAAATTCGTTTGGCATCTCGCCGAATACACCAAGAGTCTAAAGCACCCGAGTCCCTAACCCAGTGACCGCGCAGACACGCGAGTCAAGGGTCTCATTTCCGCGTCGCTCAGTCACGAATATTCCTCGAGTCCCTAAGTCATCCGGTGGATCCAATCTGACCTTTTGATCCTGTCCCACTAGAATCACTCCCCAACATGTCGGTAGATTCAAGCGCCATCGAAAGCATCCGCAACGATATCAATACCCTAACCAAATTGGTTCGCAACATCCATACTTCAGTAACCCGTTTGACTTTCTTCGTTCATTACATCGACAACCGCCTCAATTTCCTTGAGAGTGGAGACCCAGAAAGTGAAACGAACGCCAATCCGGGCAACTACCACGCCCAAGACGCCACCCAGGATAGATTATCCCAATGCTTCGCCCGATCGAAACTTCCTAAAGTCAATACTGGAAAAACCTCAAGACCTTATAAAACCACATCCAACAAAGTAGAAAGACCATCGAGGGAATTCACCCCAATCAATTCTTCCTACACCGAAGCTCTTGAGCATCTGGTCGATCAAGGGAAGCTCGAGCCCATAGGTCCTACTGCGGACCCACCCGTAGACAAAAGGGCAAAGTCATGGAATGCCAATAAATATTGTCATTACCCCAGTGGCAATGGGCATGATACCGAATCTTGTTTTTGGCTCAAGCATACCATACAAGATATGATAGAAAATGGGACCATCCCTCTCCCTCCACCCGAGAAACCAAACGATACCGCAAACCCCTTTAGCGTTCACACAGTCCTTGAAGACACCATCGATTGTTCCCACCTCAACCCTATAGAGGAGAATGTCCGGAATATCGAGGAATATCCTGACAACCCACGGGCATCCACCGAGACAAGTGAATCTATGTCAGAGTCAAAGTCTAATTCATCTTAGGGCCTAGGTCTAATAATATAACGAATGTCTTTTCGTTTCTCGCATCGAGTCAGGAGGTGCGAGGGGACCTGTCCTCCACCTCCCCAAAAACAATGTCTCGGGCACGTAGCCCGCTTATTACTATCAATAAAAAGAAATAAACTTTTCTTCCTTTATATGCGCCTCGACAATCGCTTGATTTCTTGCTTAGAACTTGATATTATGCCATTTGTCGATAACAATAAAACATACCTCAAATCAACGAGGAATTACAAAAACCGAGATCCCATGTTCTCTTTTTACCTATCCCGTGTCTGGTATAGAAAGCCACAAACTATCCCTTAGAACGAGAATTCTCGAATCCTATGACAAATCTAGTTAGTCTCTTAGCTTGTGATCAAAGACGTTAGGCAAACCCATTTCCCACAATAAATATCCCTCGAATAAAGACCGACCAATTCCCACCATAGGTGCTAGTTTGACAAAAAAGAAAAAAAGAGTCTGAAATGGCCGAAAGGAGCCAAAGAAAAAATGAAACCAAGGCCATACTAAACCGACCCAATTCAATGATCAAGACCAAACTCAACGGTCTAAATGAAACCCCCAATCACTCAACTGGACTTTAAGTGCAAAGTCCGAACAAAAAAAGGAAAGAAAAAAAAGAAAGGAAAAGAAAAATGAATAGACCAGTCAACTAGCACCCAAATACAAGCCTTCCTGCATTACAACCCTTAAGACCTTCCCGGGACACTTGTTAGGAGACAGTCCGAAATTTTGAGGATTCAAGCTCAATAGGATAACCCTAACCGTTAGGGCAGACATGGAAATCAGATCCCACGTAATTTACGTCTCGCCCGACTGAAGTCGGAGTCATTTTTGCTCAGCTTCCCCTTTCCTACCACATTACTAAACCTTAGCCCATAGCCCTAACTCCACAAAAATCAAGCTCCAGATTTTGATCTATCGAAACCACTTACTACCTAACTCCACATTCCAAAACCATCCAAGCCAGTCACCCTGACCGAAACACGGTATCTCGGTAATTGTCACTTTCAAGGGGTCACACCCGACCATTTCACATTAAGTGTTAGCTAGGGTGAAAACTCATGCGATACACTCTAAACATCTTACATCGATAATTGGCATAACGAGTCTAAAGCAAAATTACTCACATCTATAAAAGAACTACGAACATGGTTTTATTCCGTTTAAACACGGATACGTAGGCAACCCTTCTTCGGGTACGAGCAACCAAATAACAGAATTGATTACTCGATTCACATGCAAACCGGAACCTTTTTCCACGCTCTGGTTAACGAGTGATTCCAATGACAAAGCACAAACGACGAGCCGAGGAAGGGGTGAACACCCGAAAGGGCGCTCTGGGCAAAATGAAGAAACGAGTTGCGAGTCGTCGTAAAAAAAATAAAAATAAAAAAAATAAAAAAATAAAAAATTTTGAGGTGCCGAGGACGGAGTGAAAACCCGAAAGGCCGCTCCGGGCAAAATGAAGAATCGAGTTGCGAGCCGTCAAAAAAAAAGAATAAAAGGTGAGCCGAGGACGGAGTGAAAACCTAAAAGGGCGCTCTGAGCAAAATGAAGAATCGAGTTGCGAGCCACCACGAAAAAGGAAAACAAAATTAAAAAAAATGTGCTTCTCATTAATGCAAAATCAATTAAATCAAGCCTTTGTCGAGGCCCTTTACATCGAACATCCAAAATCCGTCTACCCCGGGAAACGATAATGCGTCAAGTAAAACCCCACAAAAACTAGTACTAATATGCCACATAATATCAATTAATACAACATAGTACTAAACGGCTGGGCTCTACCAGTCCAACTCTTCCTTTCCTTCGCCATTCTGGTGTGCTTGCTCGGGTCTCTCACCATCGACCTCTTTGAACACAAGCTTCCAACACCCTAGCCAAAGATGAGTCCAGCCAATCTCACTTTCCCTCATCACTCACATTTTCAATATGGGTCTTGTCGGTCTCGGCCCATTTAGATGAACTGACAAATACTAGGATCGATAACGCCGTCTTCGGTCGGGCACTTAGCAACATTAGCCCACATAGCTTCCTTATTCTATAGTACAATCATCTCCATAATCCTTAACCTCTCTCTCACATCCGTCAAGCCCGGACGTCAGGAACGACCTCCTGAAGTCGCTAGACCCCTTTCCAAAAGCCGGAATATCCGCGCAAGAGTGGCAGGTCCACGCAGACAATACATTACGTTCTTTGGGTCCACCAGACTTGGACATTCTTTTTAATATTATTTTTAGGAGGATAAGCTACCCCAACTAGGCGTGTTGTAGCACCGAATGACATCGTCAATTCGTATTGGTAGCCCAGCACGGGTTTGTCACTAAGATATAAAAAGTGCTCTAACTTTTTTTTTGTTGCCTAACTCTAAACATGAATGTCGAGGCAGTCAGGCTTGTCTCCCAACACCGAACACGCACTCGGTCGATACACATTAGCTGCAAAACACTCTTTACGTTTCTGCGCGTCTTGAGTCAAAAATTTTAATCGACGTACCACTTGATCCAACTTCCGACTCAAACTAACGCATTTCAAAAAGTTTGAAAAAAAAAACCTTTTTCGTACTGTAATCCCCTAGAAAATCTAACGCGATACAGTGGCGGAAACACTGTAGAGTCGGGATTAAAACACACTGTAACTATGTCTTAGTAAAATTAAAATGGTAAAGTCAAACAATAGGCCTTAAATAAAATGGCCAAAATTTAAAACAATCCACAAAAGGGGTTTGAACAATCCATAGGACATAATTATAAAAATAAATAAGCAGGATCCACACTGCTCGCTAGCCCACACCCGAACACGTATACCTGCCATGTTAAAACATAACAACCACAATCAGTGGGGAGCAACGCCAACGTTCTCCCAACCGTATAACAGGATTTTAAAACTGTAATTACTATTATAGAAAAATAGTAAAAAGGAAAACAGTAAAACATCATATTAAAATAAGCTTTAGCGTAAAACAAAATAATCAAAAGGGTTTATGAAGAAACATAAAAATATTTGCCAACCTGCAAACCAATTTATATCGATAATAAATAAAATAATCAAAATGGCGTTATGGATATTCGGTTAGTGTGGTGCACAAGGCTAGACTTTCACTAGGAATAATACTGGAAACTAGCTTCGAGAACTGTAAACTTAACTCATAACAGAATCCAGTCTCTAACTAGGCAACTCAACTATAACAGGACAGCGTGCAGCGAGGTCCTGGTTTAAGTAGTATACACCCCTCCTGGATACCAAATGTATCCAGTTCAACTGACGGCGACTAACACGATGCGATATCTAGCTTAAGGGCACGATGCACACTCTTCTAGGCGAAACTACGGCCAGTTCAACGACCAAATGTGCCCCAAATAGGCACACCGACTTTATAGTTGATGGCAAAAACGTACTTCCCAGACTGTATTACTCTAACCCCACACTTATCCTTATTCCATAACTCCAAAACAAAGCCATTATCGATATTCAAAAGATATAATCATTATAAATAATAAGAGAATAAAAGGAAAAATGACCACTTCCCAAAAGAGGAAACTTTCTATTTTAGGAAACTTTACTAAAAATAGCATCATATCAAAATAGCGAAAATATTAGTTTATACTAATACAACATTTTTAATAAACGATATAGATATATAAAACTAATACTTTCGGCCTTAACGATATTAATTGATAAAGTAAGAACATTTAGGTTTATGAAATTATTGAAACGTCATACAAGTGTTTATAAATTGATTTAGAAATGTTTTAAAAATTTTAAATACTACTAATTAGGGTGTTTCCAAAATTTACAAAACTAAAATTCCCTAATTATTATTAGTTTTGACAATACGATTATAAATAGGATTTTACGGCAAATGTCAAATTAAATCTTTTAACGTCTTTTATTTAATTAAACCATTGAATATATTTAGAGTATGTTAAGGGATTATTAACTCTTAAAGTTTCAGATTTAAATACTTTCAAAATAGCTGGAAAAATAAATCTTTCAGGTAAGACGAAGCATTTTAACGATAAATCACAATTTGTCCGAAAATCAATACTTATTAATTAAAGACTTTAATAAATAGTACAAAAATTACGTAAAATAGTTAAAATGTATTTATGGACATTCTGTACAGAAAAGAAAATTTTCCAGAATACTTCGACTCGGTTTTTTAAAGGGTTTTCTCGTTAATCGTCTAATCGCGACAATAACGATTAATAAAAATAGTAATTATAAAATGATTTAAGTATTAATGTCTAAAAATTATTATTAAACCTAAAAATCATCATTTTCCAGAATATACTAATTTTCCAGATTTTTCAAAGTTCCAGATTTACCAACTTCCGTCAAAACCGTCTTTAAAACTCGTTTTCACAATTAACGATTCCATTAATAAAACTTATCGTTCCCAACATTTTATTAAGGCACTAAAAATCATAAAATTACATTTTAATATGAAATCATCAGAATCACTATTTTTTCCAGATTTAAACTAAAGACCAGAAATCGAGAATTTAAACGACAAACACGGTTTTAACGATAAACGATGATTTAAAGTGATTAATTAATTCATCCACCTAATAATTCCGAAAAATTCTGAAAACCTTCAGAAAATTCTATTTCAAAATAAAGTTTCACCACGTCAAAAATCAGATTAAAATAAAATGTTTAGGTACTAGAACTAAAAATCGGCTTTTAATCGTTTTGTCCGTAAACGGTAATAATTCAATAATTGATAACTAAAATATCAGAAAAATACTAAATTATTAAAAATCATCAAAAACATCATTTTTACAGAATATAAACATATATTACATGTTTAGGCCGAATATTATGATTTTACAAATTAATATGACCATTTAATCGTTAATCCCGTAAAAGCGATAAAAATACCGAAACATGCAAATTTTCAACTTTTAAAAATTTTCCAGATTATATGACATACATATATTGTCAAAAATGAAATTATAATAATATACATGCAATTACACAAATAAAATCATGCAATACCGAGTAACACCGACGTTACCTTCAATCCAAATCCGAGTCAACGATAAATTCGTCGGCTTCGGGGCCGACCAAGAATCCTAAATCACATGACATACATGGTAAAAAAATACCATGAGAAAACTAAAATAATCAAGGTAAATAACAATCGGAAATAACATCGATTATTACCTTAACGAAGGGGAAAGAGAGACGATAATTTAGAAGGCGAAAATAGGACGATCAAAGCGTGATTACGGACGAAAATGGCTGCTGAAAATGGGCAAGAAGACCAGCCAAAAAGAGGGAGAAAGAAAAGGTTTTTGCTAAAATAAAATGGAAGAATGAATAAAGAGGAAAATGTGAAGAGATATGGAATGAATGGTGATTTAAAAGTTGATGAAAACTAGGTACATTCACCTCAAAAACTTAGCCAAGAGTGAATGTGAGAGGAGTGTGAAGAGTTTGTATTAATCCACCAAAATGAATGAAGAAAGAAATAAATATCTAATGTTTAACATAATAAAATGAAGTGTATAAAAAAAATGTAGTAGGGGTGAGCCAAGGGGGGTCACGCTCCAAAATGTGGGAAAATGTCCCAAAATAATTTGTAAGTTGATAAAAAGAAAATCGTAAAATTGTTAAAGGTATTTCAAAGCAATTCGAGTAAACCTCGCGTAAGAAAATAATTATTCGCGAAACTTCGTATTAAAATCATAATGGCTACTCTTTAGTAAACAAAAATATTTATTAGTTGAAAATATTATACAAATGTATTTAAACATTTTTAGGAAGAGGAATAACTTAAATCCGAGCTTAAAAACGTTAATTCGTAGAGAAATAGAATTCCTCGCGGAAAATAAATAGTTTACGAGGAAAATCAAATAAATGGATTTAAAAGAATTAAAAATCTTTTTAAAATATAGATAAATATCATTAAACTCAACAATGAAAATAGAGCTTAGTAAAATGATGAAATATGAGGCCGAAAAGTGACAGAGTTAAGACGGAGTCCTAACGGAAAAAATAAAAATGCTTAGGAAAAATAGCGGGTGTTACAATCCTCCCCACTAAAAGATAGTTTCGTCCTCGAAACTAAGGATAAGCAGAAAGGAATTAAGATTACCTCACTCGAAAACATGAGGATACAAATTCGCATTAAAATTTTGCTGTAAAAGAAAATTTTACAACTTTCAAAGTGATACGAAATCAAATGCAAATATTTTTTCCAAGAGGAATTGGGCTAAGCTACCCAGAGTTAAAAACTTTTAATTAGTGAAATCGTAAAGTAAAGTTATTTGATAAAACAATGACGTCATATAACATTTGTAAACAAACTCGAAGGAAATAGGATAACCAAAGTATTTTCAAAATGAAAGTAAAACAATTTTTGCTTAAGAAATTTCATAATAATTCTTTTTATGATGAAACAAAATTGTTTGGAGGAATCAAAATTTATAGTTAGTAAAAATCAAACCAGTCGTCAAAAATTTTCAATAACAGATTCAAAAGTCCATCAACAATAAAACAGAAACTAATTTCAAAAAGTGAAAATTTCGGAAAGGTTATCAAAGTAATTGTGAAAGTTTTCAAAAACGTTATCAAACCATAAAATAATTTCGACAATGTTAAAACCTTTTATGTAATAATCATATAGAAATCAAAGTTTTTGGAAATGTGAAAGTCTTCATAAAATTCCGTTCGCTTGAAAAATCAAAAATTGAAATAAGTTCGTAATAATTTAAAATAAATTATTAAGGCATTTTGAAACAGATCTAAATATAAATATCAACCAAAGATAAAACAAAAGTGAAGTATAAAGTTCTTAAATTATAATTCAAAAATATTTTTCACGATATCCGAAAAGTTTAAGTTAGTCAATTTTTTTACACAATGGGGATTTTCACAACTAGAAATTATAACTCAAAATGTTAAAATTTTACGATAATCCATTTTTTTTAAACTAGTCAAAATTTTTATAAAATAGGAAGTTCGAAAAATGGTTAACAGATAAATAGAACAAGGATAGACAATAAATTAAAATAAGAGTTTTCAAAATCGATAAAGGTCAAAGGGATTGGTAGCAGTTACGGTAACAGAGTTCGAGAGAAGCAGAAAGAAGGACGAAGTTGAGAGTCAAACATACCTCTCGAGGATTATAGAAGCTAGAAATTAACCATCTCGGGATTCCTTGCACGACTCCCACAAACACGGGTCCCTAATTGGCCCATCAAATAACGCTAAGTCCAAAATCGGTACAGGGTGGTCATACTCAAATCTACAGCCTCCAAAATTATCAACTTCCATAGCCTCCAAAATTAAGTCTTACATACTTATATAATATTTCAATTAGTACGGTAAAAATCCACAAATGATTTAGACGGTTATCAAAATATACCCAAACTTGTAATCACTAAGGGTCATAAATTCAAAGCTCATAAGGTCTAAACTTGAGGTATACTTCAAATTTCTCGAGTAAGGAACACTAAATAAAATCCACCAATTCACAATGTCCGGACACAAAAACTTCAAAATGATCATCAACATATTTTTTTAACATCATCACTAGACAGAGGTTAGTAAAGTACGCCAAACCTTTAACACACTCAGCCTGACATGTAACGACAGATACTCACATCTTCAAACACGTCATTCGACTAAGGTTTCTGAGAATTCCATCAAATTTCATATCGTAACAGCGAAACCACTAAAATATTTATTAAATCAACGAAGCCACAATCTCGTTGGTCTAAGGCTATAATAGTCCCAAAGATGATCTGTATTATAATATTCCTCAAAACAGCACAATAAAACCAAACTGTGATTGTGCAAGATAGTTCTCTTCTCTAGGGACAACAACAATTTATCCCAAGTTAGATCACTCAACTCCAAAGTTCATAGGTTACAACCTTAAACGACGATCAACGATCTAATCCTTAAGAAATACGTGTAATCTATGTCAACCAAAATTTCTAACGACATTAATGAAAACCTTCAATGGTACCACAACACTCAGTCTAACTCCTTAAACAATACTCTATGATCCCAAATATTCGCGATGCATTCATTAAATAAGCATTAGGTAAAGAATCCAAGGTAATATTATCAGTTACCCTTAGTTTGGTTCTAGGTTAGGTACTAGGTATCCATCAAATATGACATACTCTCTTACTACTCCCAAATATATCCAACTCTAAGTACGCCAAAATAATCAAGGTAACCTATAACCCAAGGTTCAGTGTCTAAAGTATCATCCTAATTCCATCAAGCAACATTTTGCTATTCAAATTAATCCTCAAGAATTTCCTACTTGCTTGGAAAGTAGGGCAGACTCAAAATCCTCAAACCAGGTAACAAGGGTTTACTAAACCTCAAACATCTATAACACGGGTACACTAAGACAGAATCCGGTCTAACCAAAGAATCTCATGAGAAAGATGGTAGAATAGAAGAATAGAACAAGGATTCACCAAGAGAATGAAGATGAGAATATATAAGAGAAGAATTGGAAGAAATAGAGGAAGGAAGAAAAGAATCGATGATCCTATATTACTAAGTTCTTGAACTACAGGAGAATCTTCGGGCCTTCAGAGTTCACGAGGGGATCGAAAATGGATTACTTCATCTTCTTGTAGAGGAACGAGCACGCAAGTCATGGGTCGCTCCATCTGGATTTACTGCGACATCATGGAACATGAATCTACTCTTGATCATCTTGCCTGTAGCTTAAGTAAACTGAACCGGAGCTAAAAGTCATTATCGAAATCTTTCTTGGAGCACCTAGTTGTCCACTCGAGTCAGCAGGCGTTGAGAGTGCTAAGTAGGTCTTGTCCCGATCTGAAGCAGCATATCAGCATCTTGTTATTTCATCTTCTTCGACATATAAAACAAATATTCAATGCTAATCATTGAGTTCAGGAACAGATAATTCTAACAGTGAAGTCCTTATCTGTTTCTACCCATTTCTAATAATATTTTAATTTACTATTTAAATAATTTACTGGTATTTTTCCCTAATTTCAGGTGTGTAAGCGTCGGGAGCAGTGATGCTCTGATACCAACTGTAATCCTCTAGAAAATCTAACGCAATACAGTGGCGGAAACACTGTAGAGTCGGGATTAAAACACACTGTAACTATGTCTTAGTAAAATTAAAATGGTAAAGTCAAACAATAGGCCTTAAATAAAATGGCCAAAATTTAAAACAATCCACAAAAGGGGTTTGAACAATCCATAGGACATAATTATAAAAATAAATAAGAAGGATCCACACTGCTCGCTAGCCCACACCCGGAACACGTATACCTGCCATGTTAAAACATAACAGCCACAATCAGTGGGGAGCAACGCCAACGTTCTCCCAACCGTATAACAGGATTTTAAAACTGTAATTACTATTATAGAAAAATAGTAAAAAGGAAAACAGTAAAACATCATATTAAAATAAGCTTTAGCGTAAAACAAAATAATCAAAAGGGTTTCTGAAGAAACATAAAAATATTTGCCAACCTGCAAATCAATTTATATCGATAATAAATAAAATAATCAAAATGGCGTTATGGATATTCGGTTAGTGTGCACAAGGCTAGACTTTCACTAGGAATAATACTGGAAACTAGCTTCGAGAACTGTAAACTTAACTCATAACAGAATCTAGTCTCTAACTAGGCAACTCAACTATAACAGGACTGCGTGCAGCGAGGTCCTGGTTTAAGTAGTATACACCCCTCCTGGATACCAAATGTATCCAGTTCAACTGACGGCGACTAACACGATGCGATATCTAGCTTAAGAGCACGATGCACACTCTCCTGGGCGAAACTACGCCCAGTTCAACGACCAAATGTGCCCCAAATGGGCACACCGGCTTTATAGTTAATAGCAAAAACGTACTTCCCAGACTGTATTACTCTAACCCCACACTTATCCTTATTCCATAACTCCAAAACAAAGCCATTATCGATATTCAAAAGATATAATCATTATAAATAATAAGAGAATAAAAGGAAAAATGACCACTTCCCAAAAGAGGAAACTTTCTATTTTAGGAAACTTTGCTAAAAATAGCATCATATCAAAATAGCGAAAATATTAGTTTATACTAATACAACATTTTTAGTAAACGATATAGATATATAAAACTAATATTTTCGGCCTTAACGATATTAATTGATAAAGTAAGAACATTTAGGTTTATGAAATTATTGAAACGTCATACAAGTGTTTATAAATTGATTTAGAAATGTTTTAAACATTTTAAATACTACTAATTAGGGTGTTTCCAAAATTTACAAAACTAAAATTCCCTAATTATTATTAGTTTCGACAATACGATTATAAATAGGATTTTACGGCAAATGTCAAATTAAATCTTTTAACGTCTTTTATTTAATTAAACCATTGAATATATTTAGAGTATGTTAAGGGATGATTAACTCTTAAAGTTTCAGATTTAAATACTTTCAAAATAGCTGGAAAAATAAATCTTTCTGGTAAGACGAAGCATTTTAACGATAAATCACAATTTGTCCGAAAATCAATACTTATTAATTAAAGACTTTAATAAATAGTACAAAAATTACGTAAAATAGTTAAAATGTATTTATGGACATTCTTTACAGAAAAGAAAATTTTCCAGAATACTTCGACTCGGTTTTTTAAAGGGTTTTCTCGTTAATCGTCTAAATGCGACAATAACGATTAATAAAAATAGTAATTACAAAATGATTTAAGTATTAATGTCTAAAAATTATTATAAAACCTAAAAATCATCATTTTCCAGAATATACTAATTTTCCAGATTTTTCAAAGTTCCAGATTTACCAACTTCCGTCAAAACCGTCTTTAAAACCCGTTTTCACAATTAACGATTCCATTAATATAAAACTTATCGTTCCCAACATTTTATTAAGGCACTAAAAATCTTAAAATTACATTTTAATATGAAATCATCAGAATCACTATTTTTTCCAGATTTAAACTAAAGACCATAAATCGAGAATTTAAACGACAAACACGGTTTTAACGATAAACGATGATTTAAAGTGATTAATTAATTCATCCACCTAACAATTCCGAAAAATTATGAAAACATTCAGAAAATTCTATTTCAACAGAAAGTTTCACCACGTCGAAAATCAGATTAAAATAAAATGTTTAGGTACTAGAACTAAAAATCGGCTTTTAATCGTTTTGTCCGAAAACGGTAATAATTCAATAATTGATAACTAAACTATCAGAAAAATACTAAATTGTTAAAAATCATCAAAAACATCATTTTTAAAGAATATAAACATATATTACATGTTTTGGCCGAATATTACGATTTTACAAATTAATATGACCATTTAATCGTTAATCTCGTAAAAGCGATAAAAATACCGAAACATGCAAATTTTCAACTTTTAAAATTTTTCCAGATTATATGACATACATATATTGTCAAAAATGAAATTATAATAATATACATGCAATTACACAAATAAAATCATGCAATACCGAGTAACACCGACGTTACCTTCAATCCAAATCCGAGTCTACGATAAATTCGTCGGCTTCGGGGCCGACCAAGAATCCTAAATCACATGATATACATGGTACAAAAATACCATGAGAAAACTAAAATAATCAAGGTAAATAACAATCGGAAATAACATCGATTATTACCTTAACGAAGGGGAAAGAGAGACGATAATTTAGAAGGCGAAAATAGGACGATCAAAGCTTGATTATGGACGAAAATGGCTGCTGAAAATGGGCAAGAAGACCAGCCAACAAGAGGGAGAAAGAAAAGGTTTTTGCTAAAATAAAATGGAAGAATGAATAAAGAGGAAAATGTGAAGAGATATGGAATGAATGGTGATTTAAAAGTTGATGAAAACTAGGTATATTCACCTCAAAAACTCAGCCAAGAGTGAATGTGAGAGGAGTGTGAACAGTTTGTATTAATCCACCAAAATGAATGAAGAAAGAAATAAATATCTAATGTTTAACTTAATAAAATGAAGTGTATAAAAAAAATGTAGTAGGGGTGAGCCAAGGGGGGTCACGGTCCAAAATGTGGGAAAATGTCCCAAAATAATTTGTAAGTTAATAAAAAGAAAATCGTAAAATTGTTAAAGGTATTTCAAAGCAATTCGAGTAAACCTCGCGTAAGAAAATAATTATTCGCGAAACTTCGTATTAAAATCATAATGGCTACTCTTTAGTAAACAAAAATATTTCTTAGTTGAAAATATTATACAAATGTATTTAAACATTTTTAGGAAGAGGAATAACTTAAATCCGAGCTTAAAAACGTTAATTCGTAGAGAAATAGAATTCCTCGCGGAAAATAAATAGTTTACGAAGAAAATCAAATAAATGGATTTAAAAGAATTAAAAATAATTTTAAAATATAGATAAATATCATTAAACTCAACAATGAAAATAGAGCTTAGTAAAATGATGAAATATGAGGCCGAAAAGTGACAGAGTTAAGACGGAGTCCTAACGGAAAGAATAAAAATGCTTAGGAAAAATAGCTGGTGTTACACGTACTCTCACGCAACCCTAACGCGTTTAAAACATCCTAAAACTACGATGAGATCGCAAACAAACAAAACTTGAAGTGATTACTTGTCATCTGAGTCAACATTTCAAAAGCAAAAACACAAGGCTAACAAATCTAACGAAATACTAAAAGTCTAAAATATACAAACTATACAAATCCAAACACGAACCGTGTTTACAAACTAGGGAGGACCCCTAGAAGCTGCGCCTATAGCTATCACAAGCTCACCGATATCCTCATCTAGATCTAGATCGTCCAAAACAAGAATAGGAGACTCAGTACCACCTTTACCTGACAGCATATCTAGGGTAGCTGTCTCGGGAATTCCTCCAACATCATCGGTAGCGCCCGCAGCATGACCCTCAGCCTCAGCCCTAACCTCTCTGTCCGCCTCAGTCCCTAGCCTAGCCTTGCCCTGCGCCGAGGTCTCTCCCAAAGTCCGAGCTAATGGCTCCTTAAGCTTGGCAATCTCATTATCCCGAGATTACAGGAATTGCAGCAATTTAACCTCTTCCCCCTCGAATGGTCACCCGAGTCTCCGGCTGCCTCACCATATCCTGAGCATCCTGCGAAAACATCCAAACCTTAGGAAAACGTAAAACCGTCTAGAAAACCACACTAAGCACACACTCACCAATCGAGGCCCCAAAGTGTCACGGGAAACCCTCGAAGCGTAGGCCCGGAAGAAATTGGCGGCCTGCCACAACCGCTGATGGCAAGCCGACGAAACCTGAAAGGGGAAACCACACAAGTTAGCCATATAAACCCTAACTTTTAGAACCCGGATCCGAAACAGAAACCGAAACTTACCCGGTATACCCTGTCACGCCGCTCCATCCCAGCCTCCATCTCCTCAGCAAAACAAGGGGAAAGGGGCTATGTAAGGGCTACCCCAGCCACATCGACCCTGAGCAGTGTCAAGGGGAAGTCTGGGGGCTGAACAACATCAGTCAAATCAGCCAGCCAAAAGAAAAGAAAACCGTTCAAAATGAAAGCAAACACTAGACCATAGGAGAAAACAAACGATAAAACCAAAACCGACACTTCAATAACCCTAAACCTTGGGGTCTACTAAATAGAACAAATTGTAACAAAGAAACTTACATCTGCAAGGCGCAGCTAGTTCTCCAGCACATTCTCCGACGAATAGTGACTCATCGTGCTCTTAGCCCGAGCCAACTTCCATCCAATCCCTGTCGGGAACTTACCCAGACAAGCACGCGTCGTCTTAGATGTCAATCGAGGGAATTAGGAGTAAATTCAAACCTGTAAAGCAAGCCTTAAAACCTCCTCTAGTCGAAATCGACCTCAAGCAATAAACTAACACGAGAACAACGATTAACTAGAATGCTCGCGCTTGACCGCGTGATAAAACGAAGAAAACAAATCTACAATCCCAAAGCACTCGAAACAATCTGTTAGTCTAAAACAAGCCCCAAAGCACTCGAAGCAATCTGTTATCCTAGCAGGTTCCTAAGCGCTCAATTTACATCCCAGGGGGATTATTATTTTAGCACATTCCCGGAATATATTCACTAAGCAAATACAAGCCCAAGAACTAATACAAACATCATTATGCACTCGTTAAAAGCTTACACATCAACACTAATAATTTAAAGGCAAAACAATCACTAAATCCAAATAATCACTAATTAGTAGACCAAAGTTAATCAGAAACTTTCCCGAATAAATCAGTAGACCAGGGTTAGTCAGAAACTTTCCCGAAGAATCTAAACGTAACCACCCGAGAGGGATAAATCTAACGTAGCCACCTGAGAAGGATAAATCTAGCGCAGCCACGCGAGATGGATAAATCCAACGTAGCCACACGAGAGGGATAAATCCAACGTAGCCACCCGAGAGGGATAAATCTAACGTAGCCACCCGAGAGGGATAAATCCAACGTAGCCACCCGAGAGGGATAAATCCAGCGCAGCCACCCGAGAGAGATAAATCTAGCGCAGCCACCCGAGAGGGAGAAATCCAACGCAGCCACCCGAGAGGGATAAATCCAACGTAGCCACCCGAGAGGGATAAATCCAAGGTAGCCACCCGAGAGGGATAAATCCAACGTAGCCACCCGAGAGGGATAAATCTAACGTAGCCACCCGAGAGGGATAAATCTAACTTAATGCAACCACCCACGAGGGATCAAATCAAAACTAAGACACTAATAAATACTTAAGCAAAAGGTTCGAAACTACTAAAATAGAAGAACAAACCCGAACAAAATAAGACAAATCCACAAAACAAAAGCAACTTAACCAAAACAAATAAACAAACAACAATTTTGCCCGAGGGTACGGTCAGAGTTATCCCGGAGGCACAGCATTTTGCCCGAGGGATCTGAGATCCCGGAGGCACAACAATTTTGCCCGAGGGTCAGAGTTATCCCGAAGGCACAACAATCTTGCCCGAGGGTCAGAGTTATCCCAGAGGCACAACATTTTGCCCGAGGGATCTAAGATCCCGGAGGCACAGCAACAACAATCTTGCCCGAGGGTCAAAGTTATCCCGGAGGCATAACATTTTGCCCGAGGGATCTAAGATCCCGGAGGCACAGCAATAGCAATCTTGCCTGAGGGTCAGAGTTATCCCGAGGGCACGGCAATTTTGCCCGAGGGATCTAAGATCCTGGAGGCACAGCAATTCTAGTCCTAGGGGTCAAAAGCATCCCAAAAGACAGCTATTCGAGTGGAGACTTACACCCTCGAATGGTTTTATATCACTTTGTTCTTGTCCTAAGGGTCATAAGCATCCCAAGGATAACCGCTCGAGTGGAGACTAACGTCCATGAACGTTTTATCAAGGGATCACAAGCATCCCAAAAGCATTTGTTTAAATAAAAGCCAACACAAATGATCATTATTTGGCATGAATGGAACAAATGTAGAGTGGGTAAATGAATCAAACATCCCGCTGCATCCATGCTATTCTTATAATGCATACTTCAATCATCAACAATAAAAACAATAATAAAATTTTCCCAGAAACAAATAATAACTTGATTGTCGGGTTTAAATGGCCCCCTTCTCTTACCCGTTACACCACATGGGATTTCTGAAGATACAAGGGGTATATGAAATGTTGACTTTTTCGGTGCTTGTGCTTCCTCATCTTTTCTTAGCAATGCCCTTGCTCTTTTGCTTCGATAATTTGTCATTGAGAAATACGCTCCTTGATATATCCTAAAATACTAAGAACACATTAAAAAAAGTTACTCCCTCCGGTTATTATTTTTCGCCCCACTTCATGAATATATGTGAGGATTATTTTAATGGAGTGGGGCGAAAAATAGTAACCGGAGGGAGTATTAACCAAGAAAAAAGCAATGTGATATACTCCGTATATGTTCTTAATAAAAATGAACATGATAACAATTGTAAATAATAGAACAAAACAGATCATAGAAAGTCACACAGTAGCTGATCATAGAAGAACAAAACAGATCATCAAACAGGTCATTCAAACCATGTCGTTGAGTGGATCAGATTGTGAAGTAGATAAAGAGATCAGACACCATCTGCCAACTGCGACTCCTCTCAGGTACAAGAGTTTATGTGCACTTTTCAAGGCAAAAAAAGAAACAGAAGTTGTCAGGCAAGCTCAAAAGACTAAAAAAAATTCTGATGAACTGTACAAAACAATGCATAGTCTTACTTGGATTCTGTCTTAGAAACACCGCTAACTTAATTTTAGCACACTTGCAAATCTGTACATAATTAGCATATACCTGCACACCTGCTATATACTTTTAATGCAAAGAATTCATGAATGGTCTCACTAACTCAACACTAATATGTGAATGCATTTATGCACGCTGTCAGCAGGCTAAACTAGGTCGATGTAAGACACTGATTATTGCATATTTGAGAACAAACAAGTAATTATCCTCGCTGCCGGTGCATCATTATTAAGAACACAAAAAGTATCCAATCTGAAGGTACAATCTTTACAAGAAAATCTAGTACAGTATACAAGAAAATGAAGTCGTAATTCATTCAAATTGTAAACAAACTGAATGATTATCCAATGCCTCGCTAATAAAATCATTACAACCATTTTTGTTTTAGCAAAAAATATCAAAATTACAATCATAGAAACAAAACTTACAAATTAAATTATTGGAAAAAAATACTCGTTATAAGCATATTAGGGATATCAAAATTACATAAATAATTGAAAACAGAACCTGATGAATCTTAAGGATGAATTCCAAAGTGGTAGGCGCGCGCTGTTGTGCGGGATGATTTTAGGGTTTAGTTTAAGTTTTCAACTGGGAATTTGGGGAGTTATTGGGGAAGAATAAGGTGGGATAGTGAATTAGGGATGAGTAGTAGTGTGGGCGGGTTTGTTTTGACTTTTAATTTTTCCAAAAAATTTGATTAACGCGTTTAAAAAAAATTCACGGAGAACTAGCCAGTTTTTTTGGGTCAAATAATAGCTAACTCAATTTATGACATCGAAGGGTGTCACAATATAAAAGGGGAAAGAGTATGAGGTTGACACTCTATTAGAGTGTCAATCACAAAGTGTCATAAAAGTAAGGGATTTGTAGTAGTGTGAGCATTCTTTGCGCTTACGCTTAACGCGTCACTAACACACGAAAACACTTAAAATTGAACAAAACCTTTGAAATAAACCGAAGAAGACAAAGCGCGCGCGCACGAAGAATCAAGGAACGGCCAGGGCCCAAGCAAGCAACCGCAAGTGAAGACTTCAGGTATGATTTCTAAGCTATGGCTGGCGAGCCTCAACATGTAGTCCACTGGACTTAAAACAACCCGACCAGACAGCCAACAGGTCGTAATCTTCGATTGACCTGGGCGGTTATACTTTTACTTTCACCTTGTCCAAGCCTCAGTCAAAGTGGGGGCTTCTGTAGACACCCAGATTTGGACCTGGTGGCTGCAGGAGTGCCCGACAAACACCCGATGACGATCGGACTGCAACGCGACGCGAGTTCGCGATGTTTTAGATAGTTTTTCTATAGAACGGATCAAATAATTACTCGGAAAGATTAATTTAACATCAAGGCAGGCTTAGTCGTGTCATTACGGTCGCGTCGACACTAATTAGAGTCAATTCCGACACTGGGGCCCCGAATCGGTCCCGAAATATGAAAAGTCAAACCCGAGTCAACGCGTCGGGCCGAGCGAACCTCGGGACGCGCGCCGGAAGCCCACTCGGCACTCGACATGCTAGGATTATAGAGAAGCCTTAACCTCCAAGATAACCTAGGATATGCATCTTCTCCGTTTTGGAAAGTTTTGAAATCGGATCTTCAAAACTTCGACAGCTCACGCTCCTGAAGACTGAACTGCCCCACACCGGGCGCCTAAAAACCCAGCCGCATGACCCCGGGCGTCCATATGGGTGACGAGGACCGAAAACATCTATATATACCCCTCTCACCTCATTCATTGGACACACAATCACGAGTTCGTGTCTACTTCTACACAACTCGTTCTTCCCTCTCTTTTCTCTCGCTAAGAGCTCGCACTCCGACACCCGAGGCAAACGATCCACTCGATCGTAGTTCCAATAAAGCGAAATCGACGCTACTCCTCACCTTTGAGCACTCCACTCGATCCCGAGGTGCCTGTGTTCGACTAGCTAAAGTCTAGTAACGAAGTTCTGCCGGATTAGCCGCAAAATCAGTCCATAGCAACGAAGCTCTGCCGGAGTAGCCGCGGAAAGGTCAAACGGTAACGGAGTTCTGCCGGAGTCACTGGTCAAGCTAGGAGGATCCGCCTTTGAAGTTGAATCGTCACTAGGTTGCTATCTAAACAAAGCTTTCCATATTTGTACTTTCTATTATTATGCACTACGATAACACTAGATGTGGGCACTAGGCCCACCAACATCTACTAAAATACTTAACGTCCCAACTTCAACCACAAACACCAAAACACACCAAATAGACCCGAGTAATTCTGAGATCCGTTCTCAAACTATCAATACATCCTGTCCCGTTTAGTGTATACTCTGAGGGTGCAACTCTTCACAACGTGATTTACTTACATTCGCATTTACAGTTTTTCGTATGATCTATTGCTTTTATGACCTTATAATCGCATGCTAAATCACCTAACACGGAATTCAAAACGTAAAACAACTAAAATTGAACAAAGTGATGGTCGGGTTCTATATTAGTCCAGGTGCTCACCTTACTAGGTTCGACGCATCTTTATTAATACCGAACCGACGCATCTTAAGCAGAATACCAGGTAAGGTATATCACGAAAATGACTAATATCTGTATTATCGCGTTAAAACTGATTTGCTAATACGTATAATACTAGTACTCTCTACTCTCCTACGTGCATCTTTAAATGGCCTGCTTGTCACGTGAAATCGCATGCAAAGAATGTAAACACAACTACTTTGACGACAAAAACTTACTTGTCCTTAAACAACCGACATAGCAAAAGGTTTAGGGTTAAAACAACGGATGTTACAGTACTTCCGCCACAACAAAAGAACTAGGATATCAGCCCACCGATTGATTAGTAGAGGTCGCTATAGTGCGGGCGGATTGGGTGTTGACATCTATCGGATGTTGGCTTCCCAATACGTACCCTCACCCCTTACTCAGAATCGACGGTTTCCGGAAGTCCGAAACCATTGGCAATGAGAGTCATTCCAGGCATGGAGTGCTTAAGGGTACAAGTCTTTATCTTTAGGTCCCGTGCCACTCAACTTTGAGCAGGCAAGGGATCAAAGTTGACTTGAACGGTTTCTGAGTCCCCATAAATGACTCGGTGGTGACTCCACGAATCGGCAGCATCTTCAGTTCACTAAAAGGTCGCCTTACCAAACAAAACGGCCTTTAAACATTTACAGACACGACACGATCGATTCCCAAACGGAAACACGGTTGCCCGCACCCGTCTAGTACAAGTCTGGATCGTCATCCAAATCGAGGTCTGACACTTCGCCCCGTATGCGAGATCGGACCGGCCCCCGACAGAGAAGGGGCCATGTGGGTGGCCGCCACCACATGTTGAAAACCGGGTCGGTCCCGCGCGGGGCGCAGGGCGGTGCGGACGGATGTCCACACACGCATGCAAACAATATTTATATTCCCAACTAACTACAATATAGAAGTGGTAAGTCGGGGTCGAGCCTCTCGGAAGCAGTGAAATGTAATTGGTCAAGTCTAAGAGCAATTGCGGTTGGGGTCTAGAAGGGGGGTTGGGACAAAGTTGAATAAACTAATTAGACAAATTAAATAACTAGGAATGAAAAACAATGACAAGAAAGGCGTTAGGGGGAGTCGGGGAGTCAAAACTAAAGGCAAAGATACAAGAATCACGAAAATCATCACAAGGTAAATAAGGAGAGGAGCCACCTTTCGGTTTCCCTTCCCAACCTAGCCTAAACCCGCTTTCGCAATGAGGAAGCTACGGTCTCAAGACAAGATTACCCAAACTTCGAGTTTCCCCATATTGGTTCGAGTTAGTCAAGCTAACTGAGTTGATCAGGCTAAGTCAACAAGACACAATAATCTCATACAAGACAAATCACCACAAATGCAATAATTCTCATAAAAATAAGACTCAATTCTAAGGTTCCTCCTCCCCTAACCCCCTAACTAAAAATCTACTCACTAGTCATACTAAACACAACAAAGTAAATAACAAGGAGGGTAAGAGGAAGATAAAACATGATGTCAAAAGGAATGAGAAATAATCTAACACAATAAAGAGGAAATACTGCCAAAGTGACTACCAATAAGGACATAAACAACAAGGCAAGATAAAGTAATGAACATAAATACTAGGAAGAAAAATGAAGGAAATAAACAAAAGGAGAGAGAAAATGAGAAGATACCAACAATGAGATTTAAACAATTTAAACATAAAGAAAACAAAGACAAACAATAGAGTAAAAAGAAATTAAAAAGGAAACTAATTAAGAAGGAGGGAGAGGAAAAGAAAATACCAACTATGGAAGAAAACTCAAAAGAAGAAGATGAAGATTAACATAAATATTAAACTTGAAGAAGAAATACAAGAATCTTGTCACCAAATCCTTGCAAAACACCTTAATCTTCAAATAAATCTAAACTAATAAAGAAGCTTGAATGCAAATTGTGGGAGTAAAATTAATCTAAACTAAGAAAGCTTTATAAATCTAATGGAGTTTTTAATTGAAGCTAATAACAATGGAGATCTATCTAAAATTGAGACCTTCTAAGAAGAAAATCTAGGGTTAAATATATATACTAAACCCTTAATGGATCACATAAACTAATGCCCAAATCCAATCTTCCTTCCCTAATGAGACTTTCACTCTGTGCATCTTCATATGGCAAAACTTCACCCTGCGATCAAAGGTCATCCACGAGCTAATACCGCCGGGTGAGACTTCACCCGGTCATTTCACCCGATGAAAACACTCTCCAGTTTGCGCATTTCAGAGTCTTTTACCGTCGGGCGAAACTTCACCCGATGGTGAAAGTTTCTTCCGGTCATTTCGCCCGGTGGTGAATGTTTCTCGAAGATCTTTGGGGAGGTAAAAATGTCGTCGGGCTAAACTTCGCCCGGTGGTGACTCATCGGTTGAAACTTCACCCGATGGTTTTCTGTCATCGTTTCTGGTCTCTTTCTTTGTCGATTGATCGGATTTCTTGAACTTTAGTCTTGTGCATTGCTCTTCGGACGGTATCCATCTCTTTCGTGCTCATAGAAGCTCGGACACGCTTTTGGTCGAAAATCCTATCAAAATAGATAGGAAACTACCAGAAACACGTAAAATGTAAAAAAAAGAGACGCTAATGTGAGAAAGACTAGAAATAAGGCGATAATCTCACTCTAATCTCGCAAAACGGAAGAAAACGGGTCTAAATGGGAGAAAAAACAGTCCAAATTTGACACACTTCACCAACTCAGCTCACTTCCACAGGGTGATCAAACAAAGAACTTTCCAAAACAAGGTTCTACATATCCTGGACAAGAAGGGACAAACTCAAGACAAACCCCATGAAATATAAGCAACTTTCATGTCATTTTATGAATCTTTGCTTGGAAGCAGTAACAATATTGAAAAGGTAAGGAATGAGGTAATCCAGGTTGGTCCTTGTTGTAGCCAAGATCATAGCAGCAGTCTCAGCAAGCCAATAACTGACAAAGAGATCAAAGACATTGTATTCTCTATCCTCAATGACAAGGCTCCTGGCTCCGATGGTTATACTAGTGGTTTCTTCAAAAAAAACTTGGGATATTGTAGGGGGGGAGGGGATGTTTACCTTGATGTGAGTGATTTCTTTATCACTGGTAACTTACTTCAGCAGGTTAATACTACCAACATTACCTTAATCCCTAAAACTGATAGACATGAAACAGTCGAACAAATCAGACCTATTGCATGCATGCTGCAATATCATTTATAAAATTTTCTCGAAGCTCCTTTGCAATTGGCTGTCACTTGTTCTTCCTAATTTGGTCCAGGAGAATCAGGGAGCGTTTATTCAAGATAAATCCATCCTAGAGAATATTCTCATATGCCAAGATATCATCCAACATTACTCTAGGAGGTTAGCCTCCCCAAGATGCCTCCTCAAAATAGATCTCCAAAAAGCCTATGACTCAGTGGAATGAGATATTATAGATGACATGCTTCAACAGCTGAATTTTCTAGATCATTTCGGGAGGCTTCTTATGACCCGCATCACTTCCCCACAATACACCCTCAATCTTAATGGTTCTAGCTTTGGCTACTTCAAAGGAAGAAGATGTCGTAGACAAGGTGATCCCATTTCACCCTTAATCTTCACCCTTTGTATGGAATACCTAAGCAGGCTTCTAAATTATGCTACTAATCAATGGCCTTTCACATACCATCCAAAATGTCATCAACTCAAACTTACACACCTCATCTTTACGGATGACCTCATGTTGTTCTGTAAGGGAGAGACTCAGTCTATAATGCTCCTAGTTAGAACTCTCTCCTCCTTCTCTAGAGTCTCTGGACTGTCTCTTAACGCTTCCAAATCTGCCATCTATTTTAATAATGGTGTGAACAAAGCGATCCAGAGGGACATTCTGCAGGTGACTGGCTTTGTGGAAGGTGACCTACCTTTCACTTACCTTGGAATCCTTATCAAGACTAGAAAACCTAACAAGCAGGAATGCTCAAAAATTTCTGAGAAGATGATTAACAGAATTCGTAGCATGGTGTAGACACCCACATTTGGCCGCTAGGTGTCTATAGTGGTTCTCCAAAAAACACCCGATGATGATCGGACGCAAACATGTTTCCACGCGCTCGAATGTGGGCTCGAAACCGTTAGTTTCTGGCTTGGGCTTTTTACGGAGTACCAAATATCACAAAATCGAACTCAAATTCAGGCTCAGTGGGTCGTTTTCAATAAAAAAATAAGACTAATTTGGGTCGAATCTGACACCAAGGGCAAAACCATGTTTTAGCGACCGAGTCAAACCCCAGTCAAAGACAATTCCGAGGCATAAATATCTGCTGCGTCACGCTGGAAATCCGACTAGCAGTCAAATACTACTACAAAATCAGCCACAAAAAAATAATATACAAATCCGTCCGAGATAGAGTTTGATCTCTAAAAAGAGCCTTTTACTCGAGCAAGACCCACTCGATCGAGTGGATATGCCCACTCGGTCGAGTAGGCTCGCAAATCCGCACAAAACCGGGATTAAACCGGGCACTCGATCGAGTACTAGGCGCACTCGGTCGAGTGACTCCTTTTCCAGCCGGGAAAGGAGTTCTCTTGCACCCAACGACGGAACCCTATTTCCTCTCAAATTGCGTGCTTTTCCTATCCAAAGCGGTGTTTCTTCTCACCCAAGCAAAGCTATCTTTCCTAGCCAAGGTTGGGAACCTTCCCTATAAATAGACCCCCTTGGACACATTCAAATCATCAATAATACATCAAACAATTCAACACATCAACAACAACCTTACAACAATCAAACATCCTAGGCGATATAATCCCGTTCCTCAAGAAAGCCTTTAGAAAACCCGAGATCAAAACTCGTCAAAGACCCGAGAGCAAAACTCGTCAAATCCCTTCCCAATTATAAACCACCATAACTCTTCCTATATAATCTCGACGCTCCCGTGCCTTAGCCACAACTAGACAAGCCCCGTTCCGAGAAAGTAAAGCATGTAGGTTGAGGGTGTAAATTTAAAATCCCGTCTTCTCCTTTCTTTTTCTCTCTCTCTCTCTCTCTCTCTCGTTTTTCTTCTTCTTTGCGTCGTCCGTCCATCGAGTCATCGTCACGTTTTCTAATACCGATATTATCGCAACTATTTAATTTTCATACAAACGGTCATTCTTACAATATGATACCGACTCTATATAGTCGAATATCGTATCTACAAGAATCATATTAATCTCGTTGATGCAAAGAAAATCGTCACATAGTCCTAAAAACAAAATACGACGATTTCAACGCGGAGAGAATTCATTATTGTTTTTAGTTCGATTTTCAAAACGATTTGCAAAACATCTTTTCTAAAAAGTCGCTCCGAATATTCGATATTGATTCCATAATCAAGTGTCGAATATAACGAGTATTGAAAATATAAGTCGGGTATAAATCGTATTATATTTTTACACGACTTAACGGAATTTCGAGAGGAAAACAAACCGGACAACAGTCCGTACAGAGGGCACTCGATCGAGTGCTCAGCCCACTCTATCGAGTGGCACCCCATAACTCGGGCAGAATGCTTTTTTCGAGACCACTCGGTCGAGTACCTCAGTTACTCGATTGAGTGGCTCCTGTTTTATCAAAACCATGAGTCTTTCAGCATCCTTCGAGTCCCGATTAAATATTTTTATGACTCTGGTCATCACGTGTCGAGTCTATCACGTGAATCATCTTTTCAAAACCATGCATCATATCATATTTACATTGTTTATTTAATTTACAAACCGTTACTAACTTGTTTGTTCATGTTTTTAGCGATTTATTTCGGGTGTTTGTTTTATTATACTAAAACATACCTTGCATGCTAAATACAACTTCGACATAAATTCAAAGATGCATTAAACGATGTAGATCAAACATAATTCACATGTTTAGTCAAAACACTGTTTGCATATCATCTCATCGTATTACTAACGCGCGTATTTCGAAATCAAACGATATCTTAGTAGAGGCCCCTAAGTGCGGTCGGGGTTGGGTGTTCTTTGTAAACTTCTCAACACGTACCCTCACCCCTTACTCAGAACCGTGGTTTACGGATGTCCGAAACCATTGGCCCACGAGAGTCATTCAATACACGGTATCCGATAATGTCGCTATCGGTATCGGTATCATAATGCAAAGGGACGAACCCAATAAACTCTGAGATCCGAATGGGCCATAATTAGTGCATGGCTCACTAAGATATAGAGTGGGTTCGAACGGGCCCGAACTCCCACAAAGTTCGGTGGCGACTCCACTTCGATTTAAATTTCAATTCGACCCATCTCATATGGAGATTCATTCGCCTCCCCAAACACGCGCGTGCCCGCGTCGGGGTGGACCTATGTCATGTCCACAATTTGGCGACTCCGCTGGGGATTAACTGAAGCGTGACTTATCATCGGCATCCTCAGGGTGAGACTCGAATAGAAATTGTTTGACTAGTACAATACGCGTTTTAGTTTTACGGTTCATGCATAACCCTATTTTTTCTCAGGCCGGTACAGGCGACCGACGTCCCACTATACCGTGATATACTCCAATATGGATATGTCAAAGGAGTTCATAGTCGATTCGTATGGGTTTCGCGGCATGTTCTAAGCTCAACTCGACTTAGGAAGTCCGTCCCGATTCTCGGATAGGCTATGTGCACTGGTATAGAACCTTTATAGACCGACCGAGACTTAGTGTAAAGCATACATGCTGTCTCATAATGCTTGCTTGACTATTTGGTGCTTGGTTTCCGTGTCGTTTTCAAAAACCGTCATTCCAAAAATGCCTCTTTTCAAAAGTATTCAATTTTCAAAAAATCGGAACGCTGCCAACATTTAGACTTAAGATTTAACTCGAAGCAAGCCTATTTTCTAGCCGGTATGCCGCGCATTTCAAAATTCGAACTTCCGATCCACCATTCGATTTTCGAATTTTTAAAATTCAACTTTGATTTTCAAATCCTCGTGATGCCATTCGCGATTTTCAAATCTTCGAGATGTCATTTTCAGTTTTCAAATCTTCGAGATGCCGTTTTCGATTTTCAAATCTTCGGGATCTCATCTTTCATTTTCAAATCGTCGGAAATTCTTTTTTCGATATTCAAATTTTCAAAAATTTAACTTTTCAAAGATCCAGAAAGCTACCGAATTTAGGACTTATGATTTTACTCAAAATAGCCTATTTCTAGCCGGTATGCTACCCGTTTCAAAACTCAAAGTATTTTCAAAACTTCAAAACCGCGGCCCGATAACACTTTTCCGATTTTCGAAAAATTGGACCGTCCGCCGATTTTTCTAAAAAAAAATTAGCTTTGCAAAACTTTCCTCTTCTGAAGACTCCCCGTATTTAGCAGTGTCGGGTCTTCTCATAAGTCGTCGAAGGTCTCTAGCGTCGAAACTCCGTTGATCTTACGTCACGAGTTTCCCCCCTATCCCAGTCCGCCTTATTTGACTAAGGCATGACCCACCTACGTAGGACATACCCCTACTAAGGAAAGCCCGTTTACACACTCGAGTCCAAAAGTCTGGGGAATATCTCAGGCGGACTTTCTTTCGAACAGGACTCGGCTCACATGCCGAATCCTAAGGGAGGCCCACCTTTTACGAGTCACACGTCTAGCAAAGTTGGGTCCGAAACTCTATCGATCTTACATCGCGAATTTCTTCCCCTACCCCGTTTGTCTTTCCTCGAGGCCGAGTCAACCTTTTACAAGGCATAGCCCTATAACAAAAGGTTTGTGGTCCTTACATCCAAGGGTCACTCGTCCAACACTCGAGTCTTAATAAAACCTTCGATCCCACTTGGTGGCTACCCTTCAGCAGGGCGATCAATCACGGTTGCTCTAAGGGTCACGTCTTACACGTGTCTCACGTACCCCACTTTTGAGTCACTTAGAGGTCACACCATTGGAGTCCTATCAGAGTCTTTAGTCTCACTCGGGGGCTGTCCTCCACCCGAGCAGTCAACCACGGTTACCCTAGAGAGTACCCTACGATGCCTTTTTCGAGTCGTACCTATGCTACGAATATTCGAGTCACCTAGGGTTATGTCACCACAGTTGGTCCGAGCACGCGACGCGGTCAAACACGGTCGCCCAATTTTTGGACTCACCCTTCTACAGCTCGAGTCTAATTCGCGGTCGTCACTTTATCTAGGTCAACGTTCGGGTATCCCGATCCAAGAGTCTTTGTCATCCCGTCACCCCGGGCCGTGTCTAGTTTGACTCCCTCTCTTGCATTTGCGCAAAGTTGAGTTTAGGTGAGTCGTGGCACCTGTCGTTCTCTCCAATCAATTAACTTACTAAAAAAACAACCAACCGAGCATCCGAAAGTCCGAATTTGATTTGAGTCTAAGTCTGAGTTCGAGTCTAGGATACCCTACATCCTCATTTCCAAATCAGAGTCAGAGTCATTTGCGTTCTGTCCTCTTTTCAAAATTCAATAAAATCAACTTTCAATATTCTTTCTCATATATACTTTCCTAATGCGTTTCCGAGAACATGATGAACACCATCATACACAGTGAGCACACACACGTGACTATTATAGGCACATCTATAATGACTGCAAGAAATCGAGACCCGTGTTTTCCTTTACCTGTTCCATGTCTGGTATAGAAAGCCACATAACTAACCTTAGCAGGAGCGGTATCGAATCTTACTACAAACCAAGGTAGTCTCCTAGTTTGGGTTCGAGACGGGAGACAAGCCCATTTCCCACAATAAACACCCATCCAATAAGATTGACCAATCCCTACCTTAGGTGTTAGTCTGACCAGCAAAAAAAAAGAAAAAAGCTGGACAAAAAAAGTCAAAAGTCCAAGAAAAAAAAAAGCAAAAGGCCAAAACAAAAAAGTAGGCCATCATCAAAAAAAGAGCCATCCATGGCCAAGGTTAAACGGTCAACTAGACCAGGGCTAAGAGGTCAACCAAAAGAATTGAAAAACTCATGACCGTGGTCAACGGTCGACCCAAGTGAAAGTCCTTTGATCGGGTATGGTCAATTCAAAATTATCAATACCCACACCATCAAATAGGGGAGAAACAACCAAGCTGGTCAGCTAACACCACACTTAGCCTTCCCACATTACAACCCTCCAGACCTTCTCGAGACCTAGGCTAAGAGACAGCCCAGAATTTTGAGGATTCAAGATCCATAGGATACCCTAACCATTAGGGCCAGATGCGGAAACCAGATCCCGCATTATCAAACCTACCCCGATCAAAGTTCGAGTCATTTTTACTCGACTTCCCTCTTTCCTACCACATTACAGTACCTTACCCTCGAAGCTTTAGCTCCACAAAATCAAGCTCCAGATGCCAAAACATCAAAGCCACTTACGACCTAGCACCACATTTCCAAAAACATCTGAACCAGTTACCAGCCCCAAACACGGGAACTCAACTCGCAGTCGGCATAGAACATGCCCAAATAGTTCACACCACCTCTGGGGGCTACCCCGGAGAACGCTCACAGTCACAGGATCAACATCCTAACCATTCTAGCTCTTTGATCAAGACATCATTGGGAATGCACCTAGCCCACACCGTGAATATGGCTAGTTACACACAAAGTCCTAATAAACTAGGCACCACAACATATCTTTCAATTTCACTGAACTACGGCATGATTTGATTTCACTACACATGAATACGTAGGCAGCCTTTCAACAGAGGCACAACCACCCACATTGACACACAATCAAAAAGCACCATTATTCCGGTCATGACACTGTCATGTTCTCAACAGTTTGCTTTGTCGTCCTAGGGGCTTCTCTTGGGCAGAAGTTCTCCATCCACTCACATAACCCAAAGACTTTCAAAAAGTAGCCTCCTTTCTATAGTGTGTCCTAGTACTCGGCCCAGTCGAAGACAAGAATCGGTCAAGGACTCGGAGCAACACCTACTTTGGGAATGTACCCCAAAACCAAGAATTCAAAAGAGCACTAGACTACAACAGTCTCCTAACAGATTATTGCAATTCCCGAACAACATATCTGTCCCATTTCGATGTTCGACCGTGTTGCCACTCGCCTAGGCTACGGAATAACGCAACTTAAGAGTCTTGTTAGGTGGCTCACCCCCTACCGAGTCATGGTCCAACCCTTAGAGAGTCCAGTTCGTGTCTGTCAACTCGTCCTGTCGTGTCCAAAGTCGAGTCTGTCGGTATGTCTCTCTTCAAATCCTTATTTTAAAATTTGCAAAACTAAGACATTTGACAAAATCCTTTTCGACAAGGTCAAATTTCAGCCTGTTTAAACTGCAAATTTCTTTTCTACCCCTTTCAAATTTGAAAACCTATCTCCTAGCACGTGAGTTGCTTTCAGAATTTTGATTTCAAAATGAAGCAAAAATCACTTTCCCCAGCGCAAGTCAGTCTATAGATGCTAATTGCATTTCCTGTATGCTATCTTGATGTCTGCTATATTTGCTATTTCTGCCTGTGTATCTAACATTTCAGGTACCAGCTTGGCTTTCCAAAGGAACATCAAGTTTTTTTATTCCCCAGCGCCTGCGCAACTCACATATCTCCCCAGCGGAAAGCCCAGGGCGGCATTTTCCCGAAATAGCACGGGATGGGCCCATATATAGGCGCACCCAGGACTTATACAACAAGTCCGATTTCCCGCATAATTCTGAGTTGGGACGTGTCTGCAAACGGACACACCCAGGGCTTCTTAGGCAGGCTCCCGCGTAATTTTGGATTGGGATGTGTCTGCAAACGAACACACCCAGGGCTTTTTAGGCAAGCTCCCGCATAGTTCTGAGATGGGATGTGTCTGCAAAGGGACACACCTAGGGCTTTCTAGGCAAGCTCCCGCGTAGTTCTGAGATGGGATGTGTCTGCAAACGGACACACCCAGGGGTTCTTAGGCAAGCTCCCGCGCAACTCCAAGACGGGATGTATCCGCATACACATACACCCAGGGCTTAAAAAAACAAGTTCCACGGAGCTACTCTTGACAACAGAACTCAGGTATGATTTCTATCTTATGGCTGGCGGGCCCTTTCACGCAAGTCTAATGGACTATAAACTACCCGACCGGAAGTCTGCCAGTTCTTAATCCTCGATTGACCTGGTATCTACTCTGACTTTTGCCTTGTCCAAGCCTCAGTCGGAGTGGGGGCTCTGTAGACACCCACATTTGGCCGCTAGGTGTCTATAACGGTCCCTAAAAAACACCCGATGATGATCGGACGCAAACAAGTTTCCACGCGCTCGAATGTGGGCTCGAAACCGTTAGTTTCTGGCTTGGACATTTTACGGAGTACAAGTCTCACAAAATCAACCTCAAATTCAGGCCCACTGGGTCGTTTCCAATAAAATAAGACTAATTTGGGTCGAATTCGACACCAAGGGCAAAACCGTCTTTTAGCGACCGAGTCAAACCCCGGTCAAAGACAATTCCGAGGCATAAATATCTGCTGCGTCACGCTGGAAATCCGACTAGCAGTCAAATACTCCTACAAAATCAGCCACAAAAAAATATCATACAAATCCGTCCGAGATAGAGTTTGATCTCTAAAAAGAGCCTTTTACTCGAGCTAGACCCACTCGATCGAGTGGATAGGCCCACTCGGTCGAGTAGGCTCGCAAATCCGCACAAAACCGGGATTAAACCGGGTACTCGATTGAGTATTAGGCGCACTCGATCAAGTGACTCCTTTTCCAGCCGGGAAAGGAGTTCTCTTCCACCCAACGACGGAATCCAAAGCGGTGTTTTTCCTCTCAAATTGCGTGCTTTTCCTATCCAAAGCGGTGTTTCTTGTCACCCAAGCAAAGCTATCTTTCCTAGCCAAGGTCGGGAACCTTCCCCATAAATAGACCCCCTTGCACACATTCAAATCATCAATAATACATCAAACAATTCAACACATCAACAACAACCTTACAACAATCAAACATCCTAGGCGATACAATCTCGTTCCTCAAGAAAGCCGTTAGGAAACACGAGATCAAAACTCGTCAAAGACCCGAGAGCAAAACTCGTCAAATCCCTTCCCAATTATAAACCACCATAACTCTTCCTATATAATCTCGACGCTCCCGTGCCTTAGCCACAACTAGATGAGCCCCGTTCCGAGAAAGTAAAGCATGTAGGTTGAGGGTGTAAATTAAAATCCCGTCTTCTCCTCTCTCTCTCTCTCTCGTTTTTCTTCTTCTTTGCGTCGTCCGTCCATCGAGTCATCGTCACGTTTTCTAATACCGATATTATCGCAACTATTTAATTTTCATACAAACCGTCATTCTTACAATATGATACCGACTCTATATAGTCGAATATCGTATCTACAAGAATCATATTAATCTCGTGGATGCAAAGAAAATCGTCACATAGTCCTAAAAACAAAATACGACGATTTCAACGCGGAGAGAATTCATTATTGTTTTTAGTTCGATTTTCAAAACGATTTACAAAACATCTTTTCTAAAAAGTCGCTCCGAATATTCGATATTGATTCCATAATCAAGTGTCGAATATAACGAGTATCAAAAATTTAAGTCGGGTATAAATCGTATTATATTTTTACACGACTTAACGGAATTTCGAGAGCAAAACAAACTGGACAGCAGTCCGTACAGAGGGCACTCGATCGAGTGCTCAGCCCACTCGATCGATTGGCACCCCCATAACTCGGGCAGAATGCTTTTTTCGAGACCACTCGATCGAGTGCCTCAGTTACTCGATCGAGTGGCTCCTGTTTTATCAAAACCGTGAGTCTTTCAACATCCTTCGAGTCCCGATAAAATATTTTTATGACTCTGGTCATCACGTGTCGAGTCTATCACGTGAATCATCTTTTCAAAACCATGCAACATATCATATTTACATCGTTTATTCAATTTACAAATCGTTACTAACTTGTTTGTTCATGTTTTTAGCGATTTATTTCCGTTGTTTGTTTTATTATACTAAAACGGACCTCGCATGCTAAATACAACTTCGACATAAATTCAAAGATGCATTAAACGACGTAGATCAAACATAATTCACATGTTTAGTCAAAACATTGTTTGCATATCATCTCATCGTATTACTAACGCGTGTATTTCAAAATCAAACGATATCTTAGTAGAGGCCGCTAAGTGCAAGCGGGGTTGGGTGTTCTTTGTGAACTTCCCAACACGTACCCTCACCCCTTACTCAGAACCGTGGTATCCGGATGTCCGAAACCATGGGCACACGAGAGTCATTAAATACACGGTATCCGATAATGTCGGTATCAGTATCATAATGCAAAGGGACGAACCCAATAAACTCTGAGATCCGAATGGGCCATACTTTGTGCATGGCCCCTAAGATATAGAGTGGGTTCGAACGGGCCCGAACTCCCACAAAGTTCGGTGGCGACTCCACTTCGATTTAAATTTCAATTCGACCCATCTCATATGGAGATTCATTCGCCTCCCCAAACCCGCGCGTGGCCGCGTCGGGGTGGACCTATGTCATGTTCACACATGGGAGCTAGAAAACTATCTTATGCGGGTAGAGTTGTCCTCATCATAAACGTTGTCCTCAACACTTTATACATTTACTGGGCCTCTATCTTCATCATCCCTAAGGGAGTTATTAACAGGATTGAAGCTATGTGTAGGAATTTTCTATGGGAAGGCCAGACAGATTATAAAATAGTACCTATAGTGGCTTGGGATAAAGTTACTAGACCCAAAGAAGAGGGAGGTTTAGAGATCAGGAAAGCAAGCACTTGGAATGTTGCTGCAGTTCGTAAGCTTGTCAATTGGATCCAATGGATCAATGCCAATTACTTGAAGGGAGCTGACTGGCAGCACTATGAACCCCCTTCTGATTCTCCTTGAACGTGGAGGACCATCTGCAAAGCCAAGGATAAGTTCAAAGCTGGGTATGATCAAAATAATTAGATTTTAAACCCACAGGGATAATTGATTATTAGGGGATACCCATGGCTTACTAGTAATTCCCTCAAACCTGATTGGTATCACGTAGTGTGGAACAATTGGAATGTTCCTAAACATTCTATCAATACATGGATCCTCCTCCAAGGAGGACTGAATTTGAAAGAAAAGCCACACAGAATTGGGTACTGCAATGAGGATAAGTGTTGTTTATGTGATATGGACATTGAAAGTGCAGAACATCTATTCCAGTTGTGCCCTTACAACAGCATGGTTAGAAATGACATTGAAAGGTGGGTACGCAGCAAACTCCTCCTGCTGCAGGATGGAGTTCGAAGACTGCCAGAAAGGTTCTACTGAAGAGAAAATTCAAGCCATGATCATCAGTGCTTTCATTCACACAATATGGATGGCTAGAAACAATGTTATTAGAATGAATGGGGCTGTTCAACGTCCTGAAATTACGACTAAGAACATCCAAGATACCATCAGAACAAAGGCCAAAGAAATTCTTAGAACTGTGAAGAGCATTCATGATGCTAATAGCTTGAACAAGCTTATATAGCTAGATTTTCTGAATGTATGTTATTTTGACTCTTTTTTTTGTTGTGATTGCGAGGCTTCTTCCTCTGCAGTCCACTCCCTCTTGTAAATTGACTGTGAATGATATAATACTACTCACATTTACACCACCAAAAACTTATAACTAGAAATTAATTAAAATCGTGTTATTAAATTACTTGAACACATAGAATCTAAACAAATAAAAATAAAAATGCGAGCAAAAAAACTACTAAAATGTCGTTTATCAGTCATTAATAGTTGAGATTATTCTCATAAAATAACCTATTATTTTATTAACTCGAGTAACTTACTCGTCATTCTTAATTACATCTTATCTTTTTTTTGTCTTTCTAATTCACTTCCTATTTACACCAAATTCTATATTCTCAGCTTCATACGAACATCCCATTTTAACATTTCACCTCTTTTTTCTATGTATATGCTTCTTATTTTAGTATCAGAACTGGGGTTTTTACTTATACTTTTTCCCTATTATATTTCATCTCTTTATTCCACTATGTTGCTTTTACTTCATGCTCATTGTAAGAACTTTGTTTTATTTGAAAATTGCACAGAGCTAATATAATGCTCCGTAATAGAAGTTATTAACAAAGGTTATGCGAGGGATAATTGAAAAAGTAATCTTATTTTGGGATATGAACAATTATATACTGTGATCTAGTTGAATGTTATGATGTGGAAAATAAAAATTGTAGTACGTACGACATGAAAAGTGAAACCATCGAAAACATGTAATCTACACTAAAAATAATGCGACAAATACAAATGAATTCTTTGCCACAATTAAATACCAACTTTTGAAGTGCGAGGATAACACGATTACCATCAACTCATATTTTTATTAGCCTCGTATGTTTGATCAAACTGCCAATTTTGAGGTGCAACATCATCAAATTGTCGTTTCTTTCCATTACTAGTGGTAACTTGAAATGACAAACTTTGGTCGTTCAATATCACAAAAGTTTGCCAATTTTGCCCCCAATTACGTTGCATCTGTGTCCAACTAGTTTTGGACCCTTTGATGTCCACCCTCGCAACATCGCCTGCACCATCAACGTTATAAACTAAAACCAGCAACCAATATGGATTGCCTTTTAGCTCAAATTTAACTCCCCCTTGCTTACGACACTTCACTCTCCTAAATAGGATGGGTACTATACCACCTTTGTACTCAGCCATCTTCAAAAACATTGGCATTGCTAAATCAAAGTGTTTTCGAGGAGGATTGCACCATGCGTCCGGTGTCTCTGAGTACCATGGAGGGCAAAAGTTGGTGGCAGTGACTCGAATTGGACCAACCCCTTCTTTGCACCATTTTGAATCTACACATTTTATTTTGTAACATGACCCACAAGCTGCTCCGTCATTGAATAAGGTTGTACTAAGGGCCGTTGTTTCAAGACCATATCCTTGCTCAAAGAGGTTCCCATAGCCACATGCACCATCTGTATATAATAACACCTTAAGCATTCGTGTTACATTCCATATTAAAGATGATAAAAAAATGTTTGATACTATTACTTGCATATATTATACGGAGTAATATAAATACAAGAAGTCAAAATTTAATTCATTATTCTCATAATTTGTTCAACATTACTTGAAATACCCGCAAACAACAACAACAATAATAATAATAATAATAATAATAAAATAGTTGACATTGTGGAAATATATATCTCTTTTTATCATCTTTAAATATCACGGAGTAACTTTTAACATTGATTTTTTTGTTCTCAAAACAAAACACGTAAACAATATAAGAATATTAAAAAAAAATCATTGTAAACTCATATGGTAACGGAAATATATCTTACGCATTAATTATATATAACATCAAATAATACACAGACCCGTCTAAAGGCGGGTGTTATAGGAACATTGGAAATGGGCCTCCACCTCAATCTACGGTGAGAATAATGAGGAAAAAAAATAAACGCAATACTAGATCATGTATTTGTATTTGTCAGTGTGGTTGATTCCTAACTCCTAAGTTCCTTTGGTACTGAATTTGTGTGGGTTCGTTTCTTGCACTAACCCATTTTTCTAGTGCCTTTTCATTCATACCATTTATAATCTAATAATCTCATTTTAACCACACATGCTTTGAATAACTTACAATGCTAGTATTAATAATCATTTCAACATGTTCAACTTATTATTTTAAATTTAAGTTAATTTTTTCATTCTAACATTCAATAATTAATGAAATAATACATCATATCTATCAGATTTTGATGATCAAATTGATATTTACCCATATACCTTTAGATAAAAATATCATATATATGCATAATACTATCAAATCTTGAGGGGATGCGCCGATGAAGTGTTCAACATGGACATCATATTTCCCCGAAAAATTCTCCAAAAGCCATACAAGTAATTTTTTTGTCTCCACAACAAAAAAAATGAAATTTTTTCCTTTGGATTAAAATAAAATCTTGACTCCTTAGTATAGTACTCCCTCCAATTTTAATGTTTTTTCTCATTTTTCAATATATGTGAAAAGTATTTACTAAAATTAATAAACATTAAATAACGGACGGAGTATAAAATTGAAGTATAACAAAGATAAAATAAACATTAATATGCTAAACAAAAGATATGATTTTTACGTACACATAGTTTCACCTCCTTCAATATCTCCATAAAATGTTGCATGTGCAGGTTCCCAACCACGACCATTATGATTATTTGACCCCTCGACCACAAAGAGAAGCCATAATATCATGAAAATATAGTGATGCATATATTTAAAGTTAACCATTCTTATGTTTCAAAGGTTTTTAGGGTGAGAAATATTCAGTTTAGAAATGTAGGTGGAACTAAGAGTAAGAATGATTTACTGTTAAAAGGCATGTGATATATATATATATATATACATGCCTAAATTTACGTTGTGGAACTAAGAATTAGTCTAATGCGAATGCAGATTTGTACTATAACTAAAACAATTAATAGTCATGGAAATTATTTTAGCCACAAGTGTTAATAACATCATAATTATTAAGGAAGATATGAAGAGGTATTTATGAGTGCTTTTTTTGTCGTCGGCGTTTTAGCTAGGTCGTCGGCGCTTTTTAATGTAAAAGACGATCTTGGCCTTGCGTTAATTAGATTAGTTAACTAATGTAATATAATTTTAGAAATTAGATTAGTTAATGAAACTCGTCAATGAAGCGGTTTTCAATTTTTTCAAACCGTGCCGTTATTACGTTATTATTTTGTGGTTATTATATATCCACTCACACCTCACTCACCATATTGAATATTATTTTATCTCACTTAAAAAAGACCAACTTTTTTTTTAGAGAAACCCGATTTTTCTAGAAACCCAACTTCGCCCAAAATGGATCGATCTACGGATAGTAAACTTTTGATTATATTATCTCCCCCTTTTTTTTTCTTTTTTGATTATACTTTGTGCTTTAATATAGGAATGTGTGTTAGTTTAGCGTAAGAAATCGTATTTTCTTGTTTAACATGTCGTTTGCATGCTCGATTTTCTTGTTGAAATCGATTTTGTGATCTATTTACGTTATTTAAAAGAGAGATGGAGCGTGGAAATTGGTCTAGGGCGTCAGTTTTGAGCGCATGTTGGGTGTCTTGGGCGCCAGAAACTGGCGCCTGGGGGGTCTCTTGGGCGCTAGAAACTGGCGCCTGGAGGTCTCCTGGGCGCCCGTAACTGGCGCTGGGGGTCTCCTGGGCGCCAAAAACTGGCGCCTGGGGGGTCTCCTGGGTGCCAGTTTTTGGCGCCTGGGCCTGTTTTTGTTTTTTTTTTTTTTTTTTTTTTTTTTTTTTTTTTTTTTCTTTTTACGTTATGCGTTAAGATATCCGTATCGTTTGTTTTTGTTTTTCGATAATGTTTATATCGTGACTCGGGTGTTGTTATTTACAATTATTATTATTATGAAATTATACAAAATGTTAATTTCATGACTAAATGTTTAGTATCCGTATCGTTTGTATACGAAATGTTAATTTCATAAATGCGGTACGATATCCGTATCATTTAATTTCATGACTAGGGTGTTTAAATGTTTTGAATTATTATTATACGAAATGTTAATGAAATTTTAGCTTTTGTTGCACATTATTATCATACGAAATGTTAATGAAATATTATTATACATTTTGTTGACGCACTTAAGGTTGCAAGTTTAAAATAGGGAAATTTGTTGATCGTCTGTTCTGTAAATAATAACCTGTTATATTTTGTCGGTGTATCAGGAGGACTTCGGTGGCGACGGTATTTACTATCGCTATTGTTTTATTTTTGGGCCACCGTTCGGTAGTTCGAACCTGGCATTCAACTACACTAACGAGATAGCTTTGGCTCTTGGGTTCACTTTGGTGAAAGCGAGCAACAAAACGCAGAGCAATGTCAACCCGAACCGTCTTGGTCAGAATTACTTCAAATGCAACCGTAACGGAAAACCGGGAGTAGGTTCCAAGAGTTCTCAGAAGATCGGTTGTAAGTATTGGGTGAAGGCTTGCGAGAGCTTAGACAGGGAACGATGGATTTTAGCCATCGGTCCATGTGGCACGCACAACCACCCGTTACGAGTTCACGATGACGGGCACAGACGTCTAGCCGCCCTTGATGAGGCCGAGAAAGAGTGCGTCCTGAACGGTCTTCGGGACCATTTGACACCAGCCCAAATACACGAGGGCTTTCATCAGAGAAATCCGGAGAAACCACGCCCCTCGATCGAGACGATATATAATATTGGGCGAAGTTGAGGGCGCAGGAAAGGGAAGGTCGTAATCCCATCGAGCAGATAATGGTACTAGCGCGTCGGGGTCTCTACGTCCACTTCTTCTTCGAGAACCAGATTACGGGCGTCGTGGAACGTGTATTCATGGCTCACCCTGAGTCCGTGAAACTATTTCGTACGCGGTCTTACGTAGTCACTATCGATGCGACCTACAAGACGAACACGTACGATATGAACTTAGTGGTGATGGTCGGGGTGACACCCGTTGGGAAACCTTTTCTGATAGCCTACGCCCTACTTCGACATGAGGACCCATTGTCCTATACTTGGGTGTTTGATAAGTTGAAGCTGCTCATTGGGGACCGAGCACCGAACGTGATTGTGACGGATAAGGCTCAGGCATTGATGGCGGTAGTATGGAATGTCTTTCCAGCTCCGCAGATCCAGAATCTGCTCTGCACGTGGCACATATCTAACTATGTGGAAAAACGTGCCTTAGAGAGGTTTGAGGGTCAGCAAGACCGAGTAGCGACCTTCATACATGCGGTGTGGTACCCTTTCCTGTATTCTACAAGTCTTGCGGACCTCCAAAGAAAATGGAACGACATGAAGGCGAAGTGGAGGTTGTCGGGAATTCCTCATTACATCGGTACCGTTTGGCGTAATTACCCCCAATGGAATCACGCGTACACGGATCGATGGCTCCACTTTAGTAACACCACCACATCCATCGTCAAATCTGCACATGCGGCTTTGAAGAAGGCTCTTGGGACGTCGACAGCTTCCTTAGATCGGTTGTTTGATAGGATTGACAGTCTACTTGGTCGTCAGCACTCAAAACTACGGAAGAAGTTGGAGACCTCCCGCAGGAAGCGATCTACTACTCTACCCCCGATTTTCAGGAACTTGTGACTTCGGGTAAGTCGTAAGGCGTTGAACTTGCTGATTGGGGAACTGACGAGGATGCACGAGTTGGTCGATCGGGTTTTTGATGACTGCTGGTGTGTATTGAGGATGTCCAAGGGTTTGCCGTGCACATGTGAACTTGTCGGGCTGATGGCGCGGAATTCCGTAGTACAGTTGACCGACGTGCATGTGTTTTGGAGGACGCTCGACTTTGCTGGGGAGGAAGCTATGCCCGTCAGCGACAGATTTCAGCTCGATGGGTTGATTGAGGAAATACGTCAGAGCGATCCAAGTATGTGGTGACATTACATTGATGTGCTGAATTCTGCATTACGTCCCGAGGAATCAGCTTTACTTGATCCTTCTCCGAACCCGAACCCCAGTAAATCATCGGGGACAGGGAGGATGCTTATCGGAGTTGAACATGCGAGGAGGAGGTACGACACCGCCGACACAAGAGCCACCCCGAGTAAGGCGGCCAGAGCTACGCGCATGCTAGCGCCATGGAGTAGTCAGTCGACCTGGAGCACCGAACCACCCACACCGACCACCAGCCAGTCCACTACGGGCACATGGCAAGGGCTACCGAACGCACCCCTGGAGCTGAACTACATGGGAGGGGGGCCTTTCCGGTACAGTCTCGACCTTGTCGGTTTCATGCTTCCGTACCTCATCAACTGGATAGATGTTATTGGGGACGGTCACTGCGGATTCCGTGTTATGGCTCATGCGGTATACGGTGACCAGTCCAGTTTCACTCGCCATAGAATGACGTTGTGGGAGCATATCCAGTACCCCATGTACGACAGTGTGTACTTGTCCTACGATGACGATGGTCTAGTAGGCGCCATGCGTCGTATAGGTACGACAACCCCCCATCCGGTAGGCGAAGAACACTATCTCCACGACTGCGATTTATACGGTTTTGCCACAATAAACAACTGGGTTATATGTCGAGTATCCCAATCCCTAGATTACGGTACCTACTACCCATTGCGGGGCATGCCAGGTAACCATGTACTGTTCGGCGTAATGTGGATAATGCACGTTGAACACGGGGGAGGTCACTGGATTAGGTTGAGAATGTCGGATGATTGCCCGATGCCTCCTACACATTTCCTTTAGGGAGGCGCTCAGGACGGTACTACGGTACATTATCCTTCCATTTTTTAGGATCGTCGTGACAGGTGGGTCACTGAGTGGAATGAGTACTTCCCGAGGGCTCAAATTAATCCCAATGAACCAGGTGTTGTGAACAACCCTTTTACCTTCTGGAGTAGTAGATCAAACTTATTTGTGTCGTGTGTTTATTTATAAATTGTAGACTAGTATAAATATTAGATCAGTCTTGTCATGTATTATGTACAAATTTTAGACCAATATTGTATTTATTTGTAAATTTTTCGTAGGAACTCGCGAAATTATTTCCGATTTTAGTAAGCATGCGCGCTGCTGCTGTTGTTGGGGCGACTGCAAATCTCGTAACAAAAGTCCAATCTCACTAATAAGAAACAAACAAATGTCAAATCATCTGAAACATAAAAAGAAACGAATATTCAAGAAGACATGAAATCCACAACACTCCAAACATAAACAAATTACACATAAAAGTTAATCACTCAACATCGACCTTGTTTCCCCTGGGATCAGGCTGGGCGCTCACCCGGGTGGGGTAGGACGGGACGGAACGACTCCAATAGCTGGTCAAGGTACACATGCCAGGCTTCCGGGTCGTCCAGAAAGTGCTGAGCTGCAGAAAAGCGCTCCATCAACGAAACTGCGACCTGAAACAAAGTGAACGAGGTTAATATACATAAACCCGCAATTAAAGATTTTTACACACCAAAATACAAACGTAATACCTGCTGTGATCCCCCAGCGAGTCTCGCCTGCTCCTGCACCTCGGCGGCGGATGGTGGTATGATCCTCGGATGAGAGACTCTCGTGTACCAAGCGTGGTAATCCTGAGCCACTTCCCCCGGGTAGTCCATGGGCCGCGAGAGCCTCCTCGGGTCGGCGCGACTAACCCCAAAACTCCTCCAAGGGTGGTCCTCGTACCCTGCACCGAACTCAACAACGTACACCTCACCCCCATACCTCAGTCGATGCTCCCTAACCGGCGTAGGCATCGACTCAGGTACTGTCTGGACGTAGCCTAACTGTCTGATGACCCGGTCTGCCTGATAAGGCTCAACAATGTCCATAAAGCGCAGTGTCCTATAGAAGGTAGTAGAACGGTGCGACGTGTGAGCATTCCTCACGAAAGGCTCCCAGGTGACCCGATCTGCTGTCAGTCGATCAAGTGAACGTTGGTACGCCAACAACTTGCTCTCATGTGTCGCTGGTTTCCCGACGCCTACCCAAGCAGTCGCACGTGGAGAAGTCGACATAATCGGGATCGGTGCCTCTGGCCTAAAGTCGGGGAAGTACTCGTAGATCCAGACCTATAGCAACGACAAACACCCGGCAATCGTGGCGCACCTTTCCATCGAAGCCATCCTCAAATTTTTGTACAGGTACGCCAATGTACCAGCACCCCACGCAATACGACCGACCGAGTCCAAGCTGTTCGTCAGTGGGAAGACTGACGGACGAATACGATCACTGGACTTATCCAAGAAGAGAAACTCCCCCAGCAACGTGATCAAGTAACCCTGCACAGTCTGCTCCAGGGTCCTATTGCGCATCTTTTCATGCACGGCCCTCGCTAGTACCCCCCGCCCTTTTAAATGGGAGCGCCCCCTCCCTCCCCAGGTGCCTTCACCTGGGCATCACTCATCCCGAAGAAGTACCCCACAGTGGCAATCCTATAAGCTAGACTCCTAGTGGCGTTACAAACCACGTATGGCTCACCCTCGATAGGGAGCTCTAAGATCCTAGCGACATCATGCAGCGTAATAGTCATCTCCCCGAACGACATGTGGAATGTGTTCGTACCCGGCTGCCACCTCTCGACGAATGCTGTAATGAGCGGTACGTCCTAATGGTGTAGAATGCACGCCCGTAGATGCATCAGACCAGACTGTCGGACAACATCCACTACCTCCTTTCGGACGTCAAACGATTCCAACTCCCTCACAATCCTAGGACGGTTGTAGGTCTTCAACAGAGTCAGTGTGACAACATGACCCCCAAAGCTCGGGATCACCGATGGATCGATGGGACCTCCGGGACTAGGTCCCTGCAGACGCCACGAAGTGTCGCTCCGTGGACGCCGGGGGGCACTCGAGCCCGAAAGACCTACACTCCCCTGGAACGTACCTCCAGCCCCCTTCTTGTAGACAACGTCTTTACCCTTTCGTTATGTCTCGGTGTCCGTCTCCTGGTCCCTCTCCTCAGCGTGCTGCTCTGAGAAGTCGTTCGGAAAAGCGTGCTGCCTCTCTGTCTCATCGAACTCCATGTCTTGGTCGGCAGACTACAACGACCTACGTGGCTCGAGGACACCACCGCTCTTGGTTCCCTCCGAAGAACCATCACGTGTACCGCTCGTGATACGGAAACGTGGAACAGAAGACTGTGTCCCCCCCCCCGAGACGAAGACCCACCCTCCCCATACGCAGCAGTCGTGTACAGTGGCTCCGTGGTAAACGATGGCTCTGGTGGGCCGGTAAGAGGCGGCTGCGCCCTACCCCTAGCACGAGTGAACGCAGTGACAATCCTACCGTCGACCCGGCTACTCTTCCCCTTATCAGCCATCTAATTTTATAAATTCGACACAGTGATAAAATGAAACTATGTTATTTGTTAATAATAATAATAATAAAATAATTTAACGTTCTCGTAATATTTTGTAAATGAAACAGTGTTCGAACAACCGATATTGGAGTTGAAATTCATATATATAAATTATTTGATAATTCAAATTAATGATAACGTATATTCTTCTGAACTAACTTATTTTCAAATTATTTTGTTACCTATGTTCTTCTCAGCTAAATTGATATTAATTTAAGCTCATGATAACATCTACTAGTTTCAAAAATATTTTAAAGTTCACACGATGATAAAAGGAAAATATATTAGTGGTTAATAATAATATTAAAATTTAAAAGTAGTATTGTAATTTTTAGCTAATTTCTTTCAATTAATGTTAACTACGATTTGTTATCTCGATGCGGGTCGTCGATTACTTAGTTTTTTTTAGCTAAAATTAGCCTTCAGAAGAAGGCTAGTTTTTTTAGTAAACACTAGTAACCTTCAAATTAGTACTCATCGTTATCTCAATTGGGTAGCCGATTGTAGCTGAAGATAGTAAACTATTAACCTTCAAAGGGTAGCCGATTTTAGCCAAAGATAACGATTACAAGTTTTTCACCTAAATTGAACTTTTTTAGCTATTTTTTAAGCTAAGTTGATATTTTTTAGCTAAAGATCCAATATTTTTCTGATTAAACAATTTGTCAAATATTTCAAAAGCTAAATTTTTGTAAACATCAAACATTAAAACTGAAACCCACATGGGAAAAATACAAACGAACGAGTCACATATAAACATTTATCGTAAAAATAACAACCCAAATCAATAACAATAACAACCCAATTCAATTCAATAATCAACTACTTATCTAACAAACAAAACTCCCTCCTAAAAAATAAAATAAAATGGGGAGGTCCCCATGTTGTGAGAAGGCACACACAAACAAAGGAGCATGGAGTAAAGAAGAGGATGATAGACTGATAGCATACATAAAGGCGAAAATACCCACATTAAAACTAAAATACCCAAATACAAAAATACAAACCCACATTAATACCCATGATGCGTGTCGTTTCCGCACTCAAAATTAAATTTATATTTTTGCTTAAAAACTCTAACTAACAAGTAGAAGGGTAGGTAAGGGTCGAACCCACAAGGACTAATGTATTATCCTAGATCGACGTAATTATTATATTATTTATAATTTATAATGGTATGTATAGTTATATAAGTATTTTGAGGGGGGGGGGGGGTTTGTTGAGATAAATAATTTCTATTCTAAATTAAACTATTACGAAAGTAAACTACACTAAATTAAAAAGACAAGTAAATAACAATGATGTTTAATTCAAAATTAAAGTTCTTATAACGAATTAATAGGAGACATGTAATTTTCTAAAGATATTGGGTCAAATCATTGATTCACTTAATTAGTTATTAGATAGATTGGTTAACTATTTAATCCCTTGTAAGCAAGTAAATTAACAGTTTTATCTTTCTTACTCGTTAAACTCCGTTAACCACGCAAGTTTAATCCTAAATAAATTAAATCGATTCAACCATGTAAGTACGAATAAAGTCAATAAATTTAATCGCTTTAAGAACACCAATCAATTAAGTCTTACAGAACCACAAAGCTACAACTCTATAAGACGAAATTATTAATCAAAATTCTAGCAATTATGATTAGACCAGTAAGGTGCAACCTAAACTAAATTACTACCTATTAACAATAGATTCACGAAAACAATCTAGGTGATCAATCCAAATTAATAATCATAAATCACAAAGTTAATAATAAATTTCAAATAAATACCCAATAACAATAATTAATCATTAAACATAAAAATCCAATCTCATAGACCACAATATCAATAGTTAATTACACACTTCTATTCAAAATTACTCCATACTAAACATAAAAACAATAAATAATAGATAAAGATTAAGAAATCTTATAAAAATCGGATCGAAAATCGGGTCGGATTGTGTTCTTCGTCCGAGTTGGTGCTGCGTGACCCTTGTCCTTCTTCTTCTTCTTCTTCTTCTTTTTTTGTCTTTCTTTTCCTCCTGCTGTGCTGCGGCTCCTTAAGCCCTTCTTTTTCTTTTTATAATTTTTTTGTCTTCTTTTATTTCCTATTTCTCTTTTCTTACGTCTACATGTTAATTCAGCCCAATTTTCGAGTTGAATTCTTTTAGCCTGATTTCGACCCATAAGACTTTGGATTTGTGTGGACATGACATAGGTCCACCCCGACGCGGCCACGCGCGGGTTTGGGGAGGCGAATGAATCTCCATATGAGATGGGTCGAATTGAATTTTAAATCGAAGTAGGAGTCGCCACCGAACTTTGTGGGAGTTCGGGCCCATTCTAACCCACTCTATGTTGTAGTGGGCGATATACAAAATATGGCCCATTTCCGATGTCAGAGTTTATCGGGTTCGTCCCTTAGCATTTGATACCGATACCGACATTATCGGATATCGTGTATTGAATGACTCTCGTTGCCAATGGATTCGGACATCCGGAAACCATAGTTTTGAGTAAGGAGTGAGGGTACGTGTTGGGAAGTTTACTAAGAACACCCAACCCCGCTCGCACTTAGCGTCCTTTACTAAGATATCGTTCGTTTTTTGTGTACACGCGTTAGTTCGACGGTTGAATGATATGCAAAGATTATTTTCCCTAGACATGTGAGAGAAAAATAAATGGGTTGCTAACTCGTTTAATGCATGTTAAACTAATAACGTCAAAGTTATTTTAGCATGTGAAGTTCGTTTTATTCTAATAAAACAAAGAAATAAATAAATTGCTACAAACACGAGAAAACGAGTTAGTAACGATGAATAATTTGAATAAAGACGTAAATAAATAATATGCATGATTTTTAAAAAGATTTATGTCACGTGATGGATTAGCACGCGTTGATCGAGGTCAAAAAAGGTTTTTATCGAAATATGTCGCGAAAGTCGCTTTTTTATGTAAGATTGGAAAAGAATAAAAAAGCGAGAAAACGAGAAAAGGGGGCTCGACCAACCAGGCCACCGCGCGAGTCGCCTGACAGGCGCACGACTCGCGTGGCGGTTTGTTCGGGTTTTTTTATTTTGTCAAAAATCGTTAATTTTTATAAATCTCGTACAAGTATGGATGAATTTATACCAGATTCATATTTTCAATATTCATCGTATTCGATATTCGATTATGAAATCGATATCGAATAGTCGGAATGATTTTAGAAAAGGTTTTGAAAAAAGTTTGTTTTGAACGAAAAGTAAAAAAAAGAATTTTGAACGAAAAAGATGTTAATTCTCTCCGCGTATAAAATCGTCGAATTTTGTTAAAAAAAAAGATGTAACGATTTTATTAGCATCAACGAGAATTAATTAATTTTGTTCTTGTTAGATACGATATTCGATTAGAGAATCGATATCGTATTTTAAGAACGTTATAAAAATAGTTTTTGTAGTATCGATATTAGAAAAAATATGCGACGACCGACCCATATTAAAAATACGACCGACGACGACACGACCCATATAAAAACGTGAGAAAGGAAGAGAAGAAAAAGAAGAATCGGGTTTGATTTACACCCTCAACCTACATGCTTCGTTTTCTCGGAATAAGGCTCGTCGTAAAGTGGTTTAAACTTGGGAGCGTCGAGATGATGCGGGATGAGTTAAGGTGTCGGTTTGGTACGTTTTTTATGTGTGTCAGGCGTCGGGTTTGACCGGACGATGGGGGTGGTTTCGTCGGTATCTCGAGGCTTCTTCGGGAATATGTCGGGACTTGCTTTGAATTATTTTTACTAGATATCGAGGACGTATGTGTGTGTATGATATGTGTATATTCGTTGTGTAAAAACATGTCTCTTTTGTGTTGGACGGGAGGTCCTATTTATAGGAGTCGAGGTAGTCTTGCTTGTGTGACAAGAAATACCGGTTTGGATAGGAAACACGAGAGTTCAAAAGGAAACCAAAGTCTCGTTTCTTGGTGAAGAAACCAAACATCTCGTTTGAAAAGGAGAGTGTTTCGGCTTTTTTGGATGTCTTGGCCGAGTATTTGGAGCTCGGTCGGTGTCTGATTCGGTTTCCGGATAGAACTTCTACTTGAGATCGAATTCTACCTTCAACGGAATTGTTTAATGTTTTCGAAGCTGATTTTTTGTAGTGTTGGAGTCCAAACCGGACACGTAAGGTTACACGGTTGGTCCGCGAGTCTCGGGAAATATCTTTGACCGGGTTTTGACTCGGTCGCTAAAAGACGGTTTTACCCCTGGTGTCGGAATCGACCCAAATTAGTCTCATTTGACTCGAAACGACCCACTGGGACGGGATTTGAGATTGGTTTTATAATATTTGTACTCTGTAATAAGTCTAAACCAAATGTCCATGATTACGAGCCCATATCCGAGTCCATCAAAGCACGTTTACATCCAATCATCATCGGGTGTTTGGCGGGAACTATTATAGACGCCTGGCGGTCAAAATGTGGGTGTCTACAGAGCCCCCACTCTGACTGAGGCTTGGACAAGGCAAAAGTCAGAGTAGCTACCAGGTCAATCAAGGATTAAAACCTGGCAAACTTCCGATCGGGTCGTTTATAGTCCATTAGACCTGCGTGAAGGGCTCGCCAGCCATAAGATAGAAATCATACCTGGGTTGATGTTGATAATGTCGTGGGAGTTGCCTTGGAAGTTGTGGGTATACCTGTTTACAGGTACATCCTGTCTTAGAATTGCGCGGGAGCTTGCCTTGGAAGCTATGGGTATATCTGTTTAACGATATATCCTGATTCTTCAGTAGAAAATGTCGCCTGAGATTTCCACTGGGGAACTTTTCTTAGAATTTTTCGGGAGTCTTGGGTGTACCTATATGATGCTACATAACAAATTACATGTAACATTTAGGCGAAACACTAACTCATGCTGGGGGAAGAAATGATTTTTGATTGATTTTTTGGAAAGAAAATGAATTTTTTTTGAAAATTAGAATGCTTGGGATGACTTGATTCCTAATCCGATTCTGACACGGACTCCTAAAGTCTCTGGTTAGGCCTATATGCCTAGATGAAGTGTGATAAAAATTCCTATTCCCGTGGTGACTAGGAAAGGGATTTTCTCAAATGGCTAAGTTTTGCGAATTTTAAAATGAGAATTTGAAGAGAGAGATATACCGACCGACTCGACTCTGGACGCGACAAGCCGAGTTGACAGACACGACTGGACACTCTAAGGGTTGGACCGTGACTCGGTAGGGGATGGGTCACCTAATATGACAAGACTCTTAAGTTGCGCTATTCCGTAGCCTAGGCGAGTGGCAACACGGTCGAAGTCGAAATGGGAACAATCTGTTATAGGGGAATTGCATGCAGTAGTCTGTAATGAGACTGTTTTAGCAATAACAATGCTGTAGTCTAGTGCTCCTTTTGAATTTTTGGTTTTGGGGTACTTCTCCAAAGTGGGTATTACTCCGACTCCTGACAGATTCTCGTCTTTGAATGAGCCGAGTACTAGGACACACTATAGAAAGGTGGGTAGATTTTGAAACTATTTGGATTATGTGAATGAAAGGAGAACTTCTGCCTAGGAGAAGCCCCCAGGACGACAAATGTAACAACCCGGATTTTCAAAAACTTATAATAATATAAATAGTATGAAATATAGGGTCAAAGGTGGCGGAAACACCCGACCGAATCCGGATCGCCACTATCTCGATATTCAACTAATACATTGTTCAAAAGTGTTCAAAATGAAAATCAAAAGAAACTTAAATAAAGGTCTCTCTCCACAGGTCTTCCCCAACATCATCACATTCAACAGCATCTCGAAAGACCTGAAAGGGGGGGGGGGTCCACAGTCAGTGGGGAGCAACTAGATGTTCTCCCAGTCATGGTTATAACAGGTTGAACATGAATAGCAATAATAATGAAAGATAACATAATCAAACGACATGTGAAGATGTCAATACACATGACCAACATGTTATAAGAGACGATCATATAATTTATTGCAATCCATAATTAATCATAACGATCGGGATAGATACTACATATCCATCCATACGTGTTGGAGTAAGTAACAACAGACTTCATACAAAGACGTATAGGACATAGAATGAACACCGGCTAGAGTATGTAACTGATACTCTAACAAGTCAGAGCGTGTAACTGACCCTCTGACACGGAGCGTGTAACTGACTCTCCGTTTTGTGAAGTATGTAACTGATACTCCACGGTACTATGTATAGCGTGTAACTGACGACTATATGTCTAAGACCTGGCCAGAGCTCTCGACGCAGTAACTGTACGTCGAACGACACACGGGAACCCAGAACGTGTAACTGACGAATCTGGACCCACCGAACATAGACCAATTAAACCTCTTGCGAGCAGTATTGGTTCATTCCGATAGTATGTAACTGATACTACCGTCATCTATATCACTAACCATCATGTACGTTGTACAATGTAACTGACTGCCAACTGCGTGAGCAACCTCACGACTTCTACGTAGTACAGTGTAACTGACTGCACTATGTAGTAATCAGACCTAGTATAGTGTCACTGACTATACCAGGGAAAATCGGGCCCTAGATAGTGTAACAGACTATACCAAGTACTAACCAGACCTAGTATAGTGTCACTAACTATACCAGGGAAAATCAGGCCCTAGATAGTGTAACTGACTATACGAAGTGTTAACCATTCGTGATAAATATCACGACTCAAACGTAGAACAATGTAACTGATTGTTCCAAAAGGAACGAGTATAGAAGTAATCAAACAGCGATAACATGGTAAAGTTATAGCACAACCGACTATAACCTTCAAATAGTGATAGAGTTAATGTTTAACATAGTATAATCCTGAACATCTAACGTGTATTAGTATTCAAGGTTAAGGTAAGGCTACATTAACCTTGTCTACTAAAGTGAAGTTATGTATATAACGTCAACCCAAAGGTGGTGTCATAGTATAACCACTATAACGTCAACTTCAAGTTAAGATTACATTAACCTCGACTATAACCTTGTGAGGTTACCCTAACCCCAGTGAGATTATAGCTTCGTAACGGTGTTACGTAATCCTCAAGTGAAGGATATCGTAACTTCCCATTGAAGTTACTTGACTTCAAGTAAGGTTACATTTACCTTGTCATAACCTCGTGAGGTTACACTGACCTCCGGGAGATTATAACACATGATAAGGTTGCATTGACCTAAAGTGAAGTTGTACAGCAACTTTCTAATAAAGTTACATAAACCTCAACTAAGGTTACGTTAACCTTGATCATAATCTCGTGGAGTCACTTAAATTGAGCCCCAACGAGACTATAACCCCGCATTGAAGTTACCTTAACCTTAAGTGAAGTTGTATAGTAACTTTCCAATAAAGTTACATGACCTTCAATCAAGGTTAGATTAACCTCAACCCTAACCTCAACCACCGGGTGATGGTAGGTTGAGTCATCATTGAATCTAGGGTTTGAAACCCTAAAAGCATCGATGAAACAACCCTAACATCTCCAAACGGAGAGGCCAAGCGGCTCACGTACGAATTTTAGATGCTACAACGAATTAGATCTAACAATTCTAATATAAGCGCAAACGATAGTTATTATAGATCTAACGAAATAATAAATCGTTCAATTAACATACCAATTAATTAGACTCTTTAAATCATGAATAAAGATACAACACAAATCAATTAAATCATGTTACAAATCATTAAAATCACACAACACATTCAAGATGCATAAACACGAAAAGAATCACATCTAGTTACCAATTTGCGATTTAATCAACGATCTTTTCTTCAACGACATAAACGTCTTCCCCCGGGCACATCTTCTTGTCTATACCATCATCAATCACGTACCAACACCAAACAAAACCCTAATTAAACACTACTAAAAACAATTACGAAAAACTAACGCGAAAGGGAGTCAAACTTACGAAACAATGCGAACAATTGCGCTAGAATCAAATAGGCTTGAAGAGGATGATTAATAATGCATAATAGTGATGATGGAGGCACGAAAATATAGGTATGGAGGGAGTATAGGCGTGGCTAAGAGGAGAGGAAGAGAGGAGAGAAAGAAAACCTAGATTTAGGGTTTGCAAATGAGAAGGAATGGTGGAATTCTCACCAATCACAGGTATATATAGGCATGGATCATGGGTAAACCCTACTTGGGCCCAAATCTCAATGCTTCCTCATCAATCCACATGTGGAAAACAAGGATGGGTTAGCCTTGGCCCAAATTCCAAGCTAAACCGACAAAAGGTTACAAGGATGCGATTTCTGGACAATTAAACCGGAAAAAGGGAATATCCGAATAGAAAAATGATAGGATTTAAATTAGATAAATAATTCCGGATATTAGAATATATGAAATGGAATAAATAATTATGTCCGAAAATTCGGGGTGTTACAACAAAGCTAGCTGTTGAGAACATGACAGTGTCGTGACCGGAATGATGGCGCTTTTTGAATGTGTGTCAATGTGGGTGGTTGTGCCCTTGTTGAAAGGCTGCCTACGTATTCACGTGTAGTGAAATCAAACCAAGCCGTAGTTCAGTGTATTGAAAGATATATAATGGTGCCTAGTTTACTAGGGCTTTGTGTGTAACTAGCCACAGCGATGGTGTAGGCTAGGTGCATTACCAGTGATGTCTTGATCAAAGGGCTAGAATGGTTAGGATGTTGATCCTGTGACTGTGAGTATTCTCCGGGGTAGCCCCCAGAGGTGGTGTGAACTTATTTGGGCATGTTCTATGCCGACTGCAAGTTGAATTCCCGTGTTTGGGGATGGTAACTGGCTTAGATGTTTTTGGAAATGTGGTGCTAGGTAGTAAGTGGCTTTGATGTTTTGACATCTGGAGCTCGATTTTGTGGAGCTAAGGCTTCGAGGGTAAGGTATTGTAATGTGGTAGGAAATGGGGAAGTCGAGTAAAAATGACTCGAACTTCAATTGGGCAGGTTTGATAATGCGGGATTTGGTTTCCATGTCTGGCCCTAATGGTTAGGGGTATCCTATGGAGCTTGAATCCTCAAAATTCCGGGCTGTCTCTAGCCTGGGTCTCGAGAAGGTCTTGAGGGTTGTAATGTGGGAAGGCTAGATGTGGTGTTAGGTGACCAGCTTGACTGTCTCTCCCTTATTGGATGGTATGGGTATTGATAATTTTTGAATTGACCGTTTCACGGTCATGGGTTTTTGAATTCTTTGGGTTGACCTCTTAGCCCCGGTCATGAAATTCTTCATTTGAGTTGACCGTGTCTGGTCGAGAGATGTTGATAATTCTTTTTTGATCATGGCCAGCTTTTTTGTTTTGGCCTTTTGCTTTTTTTCTATTGGACTTTTGATTTTTTTGTCCAGCTTTTTTTTGTCGGTCAGACTAACACCTAAGGTAGGGACTGGCTAGTCTTATTGGATGGGTGTTTATTGTGGGAAGTGGGCTTGCCTCCCGTCTTGAACCCAAACTAGAAGACTACCCAGATTTGTCATAGGATTCGATATGCTCCTGCTACGGGTAGTTATGTGGCCTTCTATACCAGACATGGAATAGGTAAAAGGAAAACACGGGCTCGGTTTCCTGCAGTCATTATAGATGTGCCTATAATAGTCACGTGCGTGTGCTCACAGTGTATGATGGTGTTCATCATGTTCTCGGAAATACATAAGGAAAGTATGTATGAGAAATAGAAAAGCTGATTTTATTGAAATGTGAAAAGAGGACAGAATACTGCTGACTCTGACTTTGACTTTGAAATTGAAAGAAATAGTACATCCTAGACTCGGACTCAGACTCGGACTTGAAACAAATCTAGACTCTTGGATGAGGTTGTCAGTAGTCTTCGGCTTCTAAGGACTCAAGTGGATGTCCAGTATAGCCTTCGGTAGAAGCTTCACCCACATCTTCATTATGTCGAAGATCGTCTTCAATCCTAAATGCCCATTTCGGTAAGCACCGCAAAGTTTGAAATGCCGGCATACCTAAGATGGGCGCGGTAGGGAGGTAGGAGGTTGTTGATGTACGCCTCCACTAGTGTCTTCTCGTTGGGCTTGTCTACCAACTTCACACTTTCGGCCCTCCACCTTTGAAGGTACTTGGTGAAACCTTCCTTGGGCTCTTGGGCCATGACCTCCAGGGTGCGCATTGTGGTCTAGATCTCGGTATTATCTGCATAATTTCGAGCGAACTCTGTTGTGACGTCGTCCCAAGTTTTGTACTTCTTGGAATCGAGCCTGTAATACCAGGCTTTTGGATGCTTCTCAAGGGAAGAAGCAAAGAGATGCTTGAACATGCATGACTTAACTCCCTTAACAGCCGTGAATTCTTTGAAAGCCTGGATGTGGAGCACCGGGTCTTCAGTCCCATCAAACATTGGTAGGCCTGTCAAGTTGAGATTAGCGGGCAACTCATCGGTTAGAGGCGAATAAGCCCGAGCATTCTCCGTATGGATCGGGTTATTCGTTGACAAATGGACATGTTCTTGCAGCTTGCGAACGGCGCTGACCAGTTCAGCTATGGGCCCAGCGGTTTCATTCCTGACCTTAAGAGTCCTTTGCTCCACGACACTCAAACGGGTAGCAATGACGGTTTGGTCGGTACTGATGGTTGTCAGTTGGACCTCCATCTTAGTCAGTGAGGCGGTCAGCTCGTCTATGGCTTGTTGCGTCATGGTTCGGGTGAAGGGCGGCCTGTCTGTAAGAATACCGCGTAATCAGGAAAGTTGCTTCGGAATTCGAATACACCAAGGCATAGGAAATAGCGTGGGAGGAGAGACGACTCCAGTTTGACTAGGGTTAGACTCTCCTAAGACAAATGTGTAGGGTACGATTCTCAGAGTGACTGTGATTAATCGCTCCATCGGAGAATAGCCCCCAAGTGAGACTAAGGACTCAGATAGGACTTAGATGGTGTGACATCTAAGTGACTCGAAAGTGGGGTACGTGAGACACGTGTAAGACAAGACCCTTAGAGCAACCGTGATTGGTCGCACTTCTGAAGGGTTGCTCCCGAGGGGGACTGAAGACTTTGTTAAGACTCGAGTGTCGGACGAATGACCCTTAGATGTAAGGATCATGAACCTTTTGTTATAAGGCTATGCCTTGTAAAAGGTTGACTCGGAAAAGACACCTAGACGGGTGACTCGTGGACGGTGGGCTTTCCTTAGAATTTGGCAAAGTGGGCCTAGTCCCGTTCGAAGGAAAATCCATGTGAGAATTCACCAGACTTTGGACTCGAATGTGTAAACGGGCTTCCCTTTGTAGGAGTTCGTCCTACGCAGGTGGGCCGTGCCTTGACAAGTAAGGCGGACTGGGATAAGGAGGAAACCCGTGATGTATGATCGACGGAGTTTCGATGCTATAGACTCTTACAACTTATGACAAGACCCGACACTGCTAAATACGGGAAGTCCTAAGAAGAAGAAAGTTTTGAAAAAGGAATTTGGATTTGAAACCCGAGCAAGGTCCGATTGGAAGGTCCGATTTTTTTGAAAACCGAAAAAAAATGTTACCGGGCCAAGATTTTGAATTTTTTTGGAAAGTTTAGACAGCATACCGGCTAAAAATAGGCTATTTTGAGTCAAAATCATAAGTCCTAAATTTGGTAGCTTTCCGGGTTTTGAAAAATAGATGGGTTTGAAAAGATGCGAATTTTTGAAATAACGGTTTTTGAAAAGGGTGATCAAGTAGCACGTAGTCACGGAAACAATATAATGACACCATGTATGCTCCTAATCTAAGTCTCGGTCGGTCGAATAGGGTCTATACCAACGAGGATAGCATTCTCGCAAATCAGGACGGACTTCCTAAGCCGAGTTGGTCTTAGAATCTGCCGTAAAACCCATGCGAGTTCCGCCATCGAAGTCTTTAGTGCACCCATTTATGAATGCAACGCGGTATAGTGGGACGCCGGTCACAAGTAACCGGCCCGGGAAAAATTTGGGTTATGCATGAACCATTGAACTAAAACGTGTACATTACTAATTGAACGATTTCTTTTCGAGTCTCACCCTGAGGATGCCGATGGTAAGTGACTCATCAGTTGATCCCCAGCGGAGTCGCCAAATTGTGGACATGACATAGGTCCACCCCGACGCGGCCACACGCGGGTTTGGGGAGGCGAATGAATCTACATATGAGATGGGTCGAATTGAATTTTAAATCGAAGTAGGAGTCGTCACTGAACTTTGTGGAAGTTTGGGCCCATTCGAACCCACTCTATGTCGTAGTGGGCCATATACAAAATATGGCCCATTTCCGATGTCAGAGTTTATCGGGTTCGTCCCTTAGCATTTGATACCGATACCGACATTATCGGATATCGTGTATTGAATGACTCTCGTTGCCAATGGATTCGGACATTCGGAAACCATAGTTCTGAGTAAGGGGTGAGGGTACGTGTTGGGAAGTTCACTAAGAACACCCAACCCCGCCCGCACTTAGCGGCCTTTACTAAGATATCGTTCATTTTTGTTGTACACGCGTTAGTTCGACGGTTGAATGATATGCAAAGATTATTTTCCCTAGACATGTGAGAGAAAAATAAATGGGTTGCTAAGTCGTTTAATGCATGTTAAACTAATAACGTCAAAGTTATTTTAGCATGTGAAGTTCGTTTTAGTCTAATAAAACAAAGAAATAAATAAATTGCTACAAACATGAGAAAACGAGTTAGTAACGATGAATAATTTGAATAAAGACGTAAATAAATAATATGCATGATTTTTGAAAACATTTATGTCACGTGATGGATTAGCACGTGTTGACCGAAGTCAAAAAAGGTTTTTATCGAAATATGTCGTGAAAGTCGCTTTTTATGTAAGATTCGAAAAGAATAAAAAAGCGAGAAAACAAGAAAAGGGGGCTCGGCCAACCAGGCCACCGCGCGAGTCGCCTGACAGGCGCGCGACTCGCGTGGCGGTCTGTTCGGGTTTTTTTATTTTGTCGAAAATCGTTAATTTTTATAAATCGCGTACAAGTATGGATTAATTTATACCTGATTCATATTTTCGATATTCGTCGTATTCGATATTCGATTATGAAATCGATATCGAATAGTCGGAATGATTTTAGAAAAGGTTTTGAAAAAAGTTTGTTTTGAACGAAAAGTAAAAAAAAGAATTTTAAACGAAAAAGATGTTAATTCTCTGCGCGTATAAAATCGCCGAATTTTGTTAAAAAATAGATGTAACGATTTTATTAGCATCAACGAGAATTAATTAATTTTGTTCTTGTTAGATACGATATTCAATTAGAGAATCGATATCGTATTTTAAGAACGTTATAAAAATAGTTTTTGTAGTATCGATATTAGAAAAAATATGCGACGAACGACCCATATTAAAAATACGACCGACGACGACACGACCCATAAAAAAACGTGAGAAAGGAAGAGAAGAAAAAGAAGAATGGGTTTGATTTACACCCTCAACCTACATGCTTTGTTTTCTCGGAATAAGGCTCGTCGGAAAGTGGTTTAAACTTGGGAGCGTCGAGATGATGTGGGAGGAGTTAAGGTGTCGGTTTGTTACGTTTTTTATGTGTGTGAGGCGTCGGGTTTGGCCGGACGATGGGGGTGGTTTCGTCGGTATCTCGAGGCTTCTTCGGGAATATGTCGGGACCTGCTTTGAATTATTTTTACTAGATATCGAGGACGTATGTGTGTGTGTATGGTATGTGTATATTCGTTGTGTAAAAACGTGTCTCTTTTGTGTTGGACGGGAGGACCTATTTATAGGAGTCGAGGTAGTCTTGCTTGTGTGACAAGAAATACCGGTTTGGATAGGAAACACGAGAGTTCGAAAGGAAACCAAAGTCTCGTTTCTTGGTGAAGAAACCAAACATCTCGGCTGAAAAGGAGAGTGTTTCGGCTGTTTTGGATGGCTTGGCCGAGTATTTGGAGCTCGGTCGGTGTCTGATTCGGTTTCCGGATAGAACTCCTACTTGAGATCGAATTCTACCTTCAACGGAATTGTTTAATGTTTTTCAAGCTGATTTTTTGTAGTGTTGGAGTCCAAACCGGACACGTAAGGTGTCACGGTTGGTCCGCGAGTCTCGGGAAATATCTTTGACCAGGTTTTGACTCGGTCGCTAAAAGACGGTTTTACCCCTGGTGCCGGAATCGACCCAAATTAGTCTCATTTGACTCGAAACGACCCACTGGGCCAGAATTTCAGGTTTGTTTTATATATAAGATTTGTACTCCGTAATAAGTCTAAACCAAATGTCCATGATTACGAGCCCATATCCGAGTCCATCAAAGCACGTTTACGTCCAATCATCATCGGGTGTTTGGCGGGAACTATTATAGACACCTGGCGGTCAAAATGTGGGTGTCTACAATTTGGGTCTAACTTTATTCTATAAAGTTATCGGTCTTGGACTTAGCTTTCCAACGGGTCTTGAATCGTCCTATTCCGATATCGTATGAGTGAAATATCGTCGTCTTAAGACAGACCTGTAAGCATAAATACGATTTTAGTAATATTTTCCATGTATATATATTAAAGGGAAATTCCCATTTGTACCCTCTAAGTTTTCACTTTTCTCAGTTGTACCCCTGCGTATAAGCAATTCCCAACTGTACCCCTGAACTCTGTTAATTACTCTCAACCGTGACTAAACTAGAATTATAAACTAGAATTAGCCGTTAAGTATGGCTGTTAAGTGCCAACTTGCAGTCCTAATCTAATGACATGGCGAGTGACATCTCGGTCTAGTAGCCTTTTGGCCTTCGTTAATCCCTAATTACCCCTTCATTCTAATTTCGAGTTTCCGCCTCTTCGAAATCAACAACAACATGCAATAATAAGTGAAAAAAGCTATGATGATGATGATGATAGTACATAGAGGAAGAATGGAAGATGATATGGTGATGATCAGTGAATTCGAACAAGGGAAGAAAGGAAGGAAGAGGAAGGGTTTATAGTCTGAAATTAGAATGAAGGGGTAATTAGGGATTAACGAAGGCCAAAAGACTACTAGATCGACATGTCACTCGCCATGTCATTAGATTAGGACTGCAAGTTGACACTTAGCAGCAATACTTAACGGCTAATTCTAGTTTAGTCACGGTTGAGAGTAATTAAAAGAGTTCAGGGGTACAGTTGAGAATTGCTTATACGCAGGGGTATAACTGGGAAAAGTGAAAACTTAGTGGGTACAAATGGGAATTTCCCTATATTAAATAATTAAAATATATATTAAATACCCCATTTAGTACGGAAAATAATTTAAGGCCGATAATATATCAAAAATTACTAAAGTTATAACGTTTTGCTCAAATAATACAAAGACGACATTGAAAATATAACATTAAAGGGGTAAAAATACGCATAATCGAATTATCAACCCACGTGGCAAAATACATCAAAACGAATCTCACATATAAACATTTATCAAAAAACAAAAACAAACAAGACGGATATCATAGCGTATAACGTAAAAAAAACACGAAAAAATGGCCCAGGCGCCGAAAAATGGCGCCCTAGAGGCCCCCCAGGCGCCAGTTTTGGGCGCCTAGGAGACCTCTCAGGCGCCATTTTTGGGCGCCCAGGAGACCCCCCAGGCGCCATTTTTGGGCGCCCTGAAGATCCCACAGCAGCCCAAACCCGACGCCCAACCCAGAATCCGCGCCCCTCTTCGCGGAAATCGATCCCAAAATCACAAAAACCGAAACCAAAATCAAATATAGCAAACCCTAACTACTCAAATCGGGTATTACATGGATTAATCAAGCAAATAATAGCTACGGGGCACCTAAACTATCAACCTAATACTAATTATAATCAAACTAATCGACCTAAAATAATCAAATACAAACTAAAAAGTAATACAAAATAGATAGATGTACTTACTTGACTACGGATTTGGAGTGGGAGTGGAAGCAGTTTTATATTTGAAAAACGTTTTTTTAAGGTATTATTTTAGAGAGAGAGAGAAAGAAGTGAAAGGGAATTGTGAGGAGAAGGGGGGTTTATATAGAAATTTCCTAAACATATTCTCGGGTTACATTGAGACATGTCTCAAAAACCGTTCAAAAATACAAAAAACCGTAATTTTAAATGAGTCGGGAAATAATAATTACATTAATTAAGAAACTTAATTAAAATCGTTAATCACAATTATACTTAATTAATATCATTAATCACAATTATGGAAGGGTAAAAGAGTAAATTCACGTATAAAGCGCCGACGACCTGGCTGAAATGCCGACGACCGAATGTAGTAGGGGTATTTATTATGCTTAATTCCTAGTTTATTTTTCAAATTTTCTAATTTAGTAAAAATTTTATTTTTATGTCATTAGTGTCCACAATTATATTTATAAGAATGACTCAAATTAACAATATCTTGGAATTGAACTAGCATAATCTTCGTGCAATGTATGCACAGTGTATGTGTGGACATGTGTAGACACCCACATTTGGCTGCTAGGTGTCTATAGCAGTTTCCAAAAAACACCCGATGATGATCGGACGCAAACATGCTTCTACGTGCTCGGATATGGGCTCGAAACCGCTAGTTTCTGGCTTGGACTTTTTACGGAGTACAAATCTCACGAAATCGACTTAAATTAGGCCCAGCGGGTCGTTTCCATTCAAATAAGACTAATTTGGGTCAAAATCGACACCAGAAATAAAACCGACTTTTAGCAACCGGGTCAAACCCCGGTCAAAGCCGTTTCCGGGACACAAAATAGCCATGCAAATATCAAGAGTCCAACCCAAACACAAGAACTACAAAAATATCCAACCCGGAGTAAAAAACTCCGGATCTCTTCACACCGCTGACCCACTCGACCGAGTGTCAGCCCACTCGATCGAGTGGGCCTTCAACAGGCCCGTTTTACATCTGCTTTGGGCCACTCGATCGAGTCAACAGGGGCACTCGATCGAGTAACCCTAGACGGGGGTGGGGGAGAATTCTTTTAAATACCTCCCTTTGCATGAAATTTGGATACATCTTTTTACAACCCTAATTTTCCCATCTCTACAACTTACATACAACATACAACCCTAGCATCTAGAAAACCCTAAACCACCATAACTCCATCTACATCTCGATACTCCCGTGCTAAATCCACAATTAAATGAGTCCTGTTCGAGAATACGAAACATGTAGGTTGAGGGTGCAACAATCCCGATTTCTTTTCTCTTCTCCTTTCTCTCGCGTCATCTTCTTCTCCTTCCTCTCGTTTTTTTTTTTTCATTTTTTATCTTTCTTTCGTTTTTAATACCGTTAATATCGTTTGTATCAAAACATTAAATTACTCGCTAATTCGTGTCGAGCGTAAAGGATGACGGGATAAGGAAATCCGAATATACGAGGGTATTACACCTGATGTTGTCGGTCGCTTATCCCGACACCCCGAACGTTTGATTGTTGAAGCGAGTCAACGTGAACAAATAAACGTTTTTATTTTGTCACGTCATTACTCTCGTTTTGTTATTCGCATCATCGTCATCATCGTTAAAATCGCATATTCATCGATTTTCAAAAACTATTTCGAATCAAGCACTTTTATTTAAGTTAAGTTGAAACCTGTTGATGCAGATCCGACATCACATAATCCGTAAGGATTCGTTACGATGTCGAGATGCGGAGGGTATCAAATATTTTTTAATTCATGCAATTATAAAGTGTCGTTCTTTAGATTCGATACCAACTCAATAGTCAGATATAGTATCTAGACGAATTAGTCAAGAAACTTAACTAACTCGAATTTGTTGATGCTAAAATAGTTGTCATGTAATTCGAAAGAATTAATTACGACACTATAAACGCGGAAAAAATCTATTTCGTTTTAGTTCGATTTAAACGACTCATAACACCCTTTTTTTAGATTTCACTCTAGGTATTCGATATTGATTCCATAATCAAATATCGGATACGACGAATATCAAAATCTGAATCGAGCACAAATCATACAATATTTCTGCCCGGTTTGACAAAATTAGCAATTTACCAAAATCAAAAAAGCAATTTCGAAATCTAGAACAAATTGCGAAACGAAACATAGTTCGTACAGGGGCACTGGATCGAGTGCCTAGCCCGCTCGATCGAGTGGCACCCCAAACCGAGTCAGAAGGTCTCTTGAGGACCACTCGGTCGAGTCTTGCAATGACTCGATCGAGTGGCGTCTCACTCGGTCGAGTCCCTCAATGACTCGATCGAGTGGCATCTCAAATAGTGGACAGAAGCGTTTTCCGAGGCACACTCGGTCGAGTCCCTCAATGATTTGATCGAGGGTCCCTTTATCACGTCAATCCGTGGGTCCCGTAATGTTCTTCGAGCCTCGATAAAATTCATTTATGACCTCGGTCAAAACGTGTCAAGACAATCACGTGTCATACTACTTTTCAAAACCATGCTTCACCTTATTTACGTCATTTCACATTATTTGCAAACCCTTATTACCCTACCAACTTGTTTGTGTATGTCTATTCGATTTATTTTTTGGTTATTTGTTTTATTGTACTAAAACGAATCTCGCATGTTAAATACAACTTTGACGTTAATTTTAGATGCATTAAATCGACATAGCAACTTACTCAAATATTCGCTTGTTTAGTCAAAACAATGTTTGCATATCATCTCATCGTATTACTAACGCGCGTATTCAAAAGTCAAACGATATCCTAGAGGCCGCTAAGTGCTGGCGGGGTTGGGTGTTCTTTGTGAACATCCCAACACGTACCCTCACCCCTTACTCAGAACCATGGTTTCCGAATATCCGAATCCATTGGCACACGAGACTCATTCAATACACGATATCTAATAATGTTGGTATTGGTATCATAATGCAAAGGGACGAACCTAATAAACTCTGAGATCGGAATGTGCCAGACTTTGTGCGTGGTCCAATAAGATATAAAGTGGGTTCGAATGGGCCCGAACTCCCACAAAGTTAGGTGGCGACTCCACTTCGATTTAAATTTCAATTCGATCCCTTTCACAGGAGATTCATTCGCCTCCCCAAACCCGCGCGTGGCCGCGTCGGGGTGGACCTGTGTCATGTCCACAACATGACATACGTCCACTCCGACATGACCACACGCGGGTTTGTGGCGGCGAATGAATCTCATGTGAGATGAATCTCAAATTGAAATTTAAATCTAAATGGAGTCGCCACCGAACTTTGTGGGAGTTTGGACCCATTCGAACCCATTCTATATCTTAGTGGGCCGTGCACATAGTACGGCCCATTCCGATTTCAGAGTTTATGGGGTTCCCCTCTTTGCATTGCGATACTGATACCGACGTTATCGGTTATCGTGTATTGAATGACTCTCGTATGCCAACGGTTTCGAACATCCGGAAACCCTGGTTCTGAGTAAGGGGTGAGGGTAAGTATTGGGAAGTTCACATAGAACACCCAAGACCCCCCCACTTAGCGGCCTCTACTTAGATATCGTTCGTTGTTCGTGTACGCGCGTTAGTTTGACGTTGAATGATATGCAAACAACGTTTTTGACTAAACATGTGAATTATGTTTAACTACGTCGTTTAATGCATCTTCGAGCTATGTCGAAGTTGTATTTAGCATGCGAGGTTCGTTTTAGTACAATAAAACAAACAAAAAAAAGAGTGCGACAATAGATTACAACATACGAGCGGCATACCACCCGGGAATACAACACAACAAATTAAAATTGGCCACAATCGCGATATTAACGAAGCGTAAATTAGATGATATAAGATGATATGACGTATGGTTTTGAAAAAGTAGGTCACGTGATAGACTTGACACATGTTGACCGAAGTCATGAAAATAGTTTGTCGATGCTCGAAATGCGTTGAAGGCCTCACGGTGTTGACGTGACAAAGGCCACTCGATCGAGTCATTGAGGGACTCGATCGAGTGGTCTCGAAAAAAAACCTTCTGCCGGATTATGGGGTGTCACTCGATCGAGTGGTTTAGGGACTCGATCGAGTGCCCCCTGTAGGAACGATGGTTCGTGAATTTACTTTTAGTTTTGAAATCGATAATTTTGCTAAATCGCGTGAAAATATAATGTGATTTACACTCGATTCATTTTTCGATAGTCGTTATATTCGATACTTGATTATTGAATCAATATCTAATATTAGAGTGAATTTTGTAAAAGACGTTTATGAATCGTTTTGGACTGAATTAAGATGAAATAATTCCTCCGCGTCGTAAAGTCCTAATTAGTCGTTTCGGATCACGTGACCATTACCTCGGCATCACCGGAATCGCGTTTAATATGTATTTATTGACTAATTTCTTCAGATCCGATATTCGACTATAGAGTCGATATCGCATCCTAGGAAATAATACTCTTTGAAAATAGTACGATAATATCGATATTAGAAAGGATAAAAGAAATAAATAAAAGTTAAAAAAACGTGACGAAAGGGACGAAAAACGACAGACGAAAAGGATAAAAAAAAGAGAAGGGAGAAAGGGAGAAAACGGGATTTGTAACACCCTCAACCTACATGCTAAATTATCTCGAAATTGGACTCGTAATAGCGGCCTAGGCGCGGGAGCGTTAAGATGTATATAGGAGAGTTATGGTGTGTATAATTGGGAAGGGATTTGACGAGTTTTGCTCTCGGGTCTTTGACGAGTTTTGATCTCGGGACTTTGATGAGTTTTGATCTCGGGTCTTTGGCGAGTTTTGATCTTGGTTTTCCTATGGGATTTCTAGAGGAAAATCGGGACGATATTTGTGTATAGTTTGCCTAAAATTGCCTAGAATTTCGGGTTGTGAATTGTCGGGAATTGTGTGTGTGCAACTGTTGTTTTTTGTGTTGTGCAAAGGGGTGTATTTATAGGAGAGGTTCCTGGCTTTGGCTAGGAAAGCTAGTAGTCTTATATGAGAAGAAACCTACTTTGGATAGGAAAACCGGGGGTACATGGGAGGAAACACCCGGTTTGGATAGGAAAGGATTCCTATTTTGGGTAGAAAAAGAATCCGGTTTTAGCTGGAAAATGGGCCCACTCGATCGAGTAGTGCATGTCACTCGATCGAGTGCCTGATCTGATGCCCATTTCTGCGGGTCATACGAGCCTACTCGACCGAGTGGGTTGGTCCACTCGATCGAGTGGGTCTAGACGGGTGGGAGGACTCTTTTTAGAGATCGAATTTTATCTTTAAGGGAGAGTTTTAGTTCCTCTTTGTAGCTAATTTGCGTGGTGTTTGATTCCGAGTCAGATTTCAGAAGTGGCGTGACATATTTTTATGCCTCGAAAATTTCTTTGACCGGGGTTTGACCCAGTCGCTAAAAGACGGTTTTACCCTTGGTGTCGGTTTTGACCCAAATTAGTCTTATTTTTTTGGAAATGACCCACTGGGCCTGGATTTGAGGTTGATTTGGTGGGATTTTTACTCCGCTAAACGCTTGCGCCAATTACTATTGATTCCGAGTCCAAAATCGAGCGTATTAAGTCATATTTACGTTCGATCATCATCGGGTGTTTTTTTGGAAACTGCTATAGACACCTAGCGGCCAAATGTGGGTGTCTACAGAGCCCCCACTCTGACTGTGGCTTGGACAAGGCGAAAGTCAGAGTAGCTACCAGGCCAATCGAGGATTAAGACCTGGCAGACTTTCGGTCGGGTCGTTTATAGTCCATTAGACTTGCGTGAAAGGGCCCGCCAGCCATAAGATAGAAATCATACCTGAGTTCTGTTGTCAGGAGTAGCTCCGTGAAACTTGTTTTTTTAAGCCCTGGGTGTATGTGTATGCGGATACATCCCGTCTTGGAGCTGTGCGGGAGCTTGCCTAAGAACCCCTGGGTGTGTCCGTTTGCAGACACATCCCATCTCAGAACTATGCAGGAGCTTGCCTAAGAAGCCCGGGGTGTGCCCGTTTGCAGACACATCCCGATTACGCGGGATTATGCGGGAGCTTGCCTAAGAACCCTTGGGTGTGTCCGTTCGCAGACACATCCCGATTCAGAATTACGCGGGAGCCTGCCTAAGAAGCCCTGGGTGTGTCCGTTTGCAGACACATCCCAACTCAGAATTACGCGGGAGCCTGCCTAAGAAGTCCCGGGTGTGTCCGTTTGCAGATACATCCCAACACAGAATTACGCGGGAGCCTGCCGAAGAAGCCCTGGGTGTGTCCGTTTGCAGTCACAACCCAATTCGGAATTACGCGGGAGCCTGCCTAAGAAGCCCTGGGTGTACCTATATGTAGGCACATCTCGTGTGTTTTTTAGGAGAAACGCCACCTTGGGCTTTCGCTGGGGAGTTTTGGTGAGTTGCGCGGGCCTGCCTCTGAACCCTTGAGATGTACATGCTTACGATTACACAAAACTTTGCATGTAACATTTAGGTAAAACACGACTGACGCTGGGGAATAAAAACTTGATGTTCTGTTGGGAAGCCAAGATGGTACTTGTAATGTTAGATATATAGGCCGAAAATAGCAAATACAGGAGATAGCAAGACAACATACAGGAAATGCAGTTAGCATCTATAGACTGACTTGCGCTGGGGAAAATGATTTTTGCTTCATTTTGAAATCGAAGTCCTGAAAGCAACTCACGTGCTAGGAGATACGTTTTCAAAATCGAAAGAGGTGGAAATCGATTTGCAATTTAAATAGACTGAAATTTGACCTTGTCGAAAAGGATTTTCTCAAATGGCTAAGTTTTGAAAATTTCAAAGGAAAAATTTGAAGAGAGAGGTCTACCGACAAACTTGACTATGGATGCGACAAGACGAGTTGACAGACACGACTTGGACTCTCGAAGGATTGGACTGCGACTCGGTAGGGGGTGGTCACCTAAGATGACAAGACTCTTAAGTTGCGTTATTCCGTAGCCCAGGCGAGTGACAACACGGTCGAAGCCGAAATGGGAACGATCTGCTATATGGGGATTGCAGTAGGCTGGAATGACAAGGCTTAGCGGTAGCAATGCTGTAGTCTAGTTCTTTCTTGAAGTTTTGGTTTTGGGGAAATTTTTCCAAAGTAGGGTGCAGCTTCGAGTCCCTGACAGATTCTTGTCTTTGACTGAGCCGAGCGCTAGGACACACTGTAAAAAGGTGGATAGATTTTTTATTTGGATTATGTGAGTGGATGGAGAACTTCTGCCTAGGAGAAACCTCCAAGACGACAAAGCAAACTGTTGAGAACATGACAGTGTCGTGACCGGACTGATGTTGCTTTTTGAATGTGTGTCAATGTGGGCGGTTGTGCCTTTCTTAAAAGGCTGCCTACGTATTCACGTGCGGTGAAATCAAACCAAGCCGTAGTTCAGTGGATTGAAAGATATATTATGGTGCCTAGTTTATTAGGGCTTTGTGTGTAACTAGCCATAGCGATGGTGTAGGCTAGGTGTGTTCCCGATAATGTCTTGATCAAAGAGCTGGAACAGTTAGGATGTTGATCCTGTGACTGTGAGCGTTCTTCGGGATTGCCCCCAGAGGTTATGTGAACTATTTGGGCATGTTCTATGCCGACCGCAGGTTGAGTTCCCGCGTTTGGGGCTGGTAACTGGTTTGGACGACTTTGGACATGTGGAGCTAGGTCGCAAGTGGCTTTGATGTTTTGACATCTGGAGCTTGATTTTGTGGAGCTAAGGCTTCGAGGGTAAGGTATTGCAATGTGGCAGGAAAGGGGGAAGTCGAGTAAAAATGACTCGAACTTCGATCGGGATAGGTTTGACAATGCGGTATCTGATTTCCATGTCTGGCCCTAAATGGTTAGGTCTGAAGGGTTGTAATGTGGGAAGGCTAAGTGGGGCATTAGCTGACCAACTTAATTTTTTCTCCCCTATTTGATGGTATGGGTTTCGATGATTCTTCAAGTGACCGTACCCCGGTCAAGGGACTTTCATTTGAGTTGACCGTTAAACGTGGCCATGTTTTTTTTTGGGTTGACCTCTTTGCCCCGGTCGTGGGATGTGAATAGACCGTGCCCTGGTCTGGGATTGACCGTATCTGGTCGAGGGATGTTGAGAATTCTTTTTGATCATGGCCAGCTCTTTTGTTTTGGCCTTTTGCTCTTTTTTTTTCTAGGACTTTTGATTTTTGTCAAGTTTTTTGCTTTTTTCTGTTTTTTTTTGGGAAATTTCCACTTGTACCCTCTAAGTTTTCACTTTTCCCAACTGTACCTCTGCGTATGAGCATTTCCCAGCTGTACCCCTGAACTTCATTAATTAATACAAACCGTAATTAAACTCCACTTAATCGTTAATACTGTCCGTTAAGTGCCACATTGCAGCTGACATGTCGGTCTACTTGTCATCATTAATCCCCAATTCACCATTTCCCCCCAATTTTTCCCTTCAATTCTTTCCCTCCAATTCTCAATCTTTTCCCTCCCAATTTTTTTCCTATTTATTATCATCTTACTCTTACTTGTTTACCTCTACAAACACTTCTCTTTCTTCCTCTCTCTCACTCTCTCATTTTTTTCTCTCTTATTTTGCATTATGTCATCTTCATCTACAAGTTGGGTAAAAAATAACCCCATTGAAGGACTTGAATTTCGAAATCAAGTTCGTAATATTTGTAGAAGAAATGCGGTATTAAAGATATCCGGGTCGGCATCTAACCCACGAAAAGCATACTTCAAATGTGTTGATTGCAACAATTTTGTGATGTGGTTAGGTAAGGAGCATGTTATATTTGGTGAAGGTTTCAAAAAATGGAATAACTATGCAGATGAAGACATTTTAGCAAATCTTGAAGCTATTAGTGATGAATTTCTAGGATTGAAGATGCAATTGAAAGAATTGTTGTCAACTATGAAGGGTTTGAAGTACTTTAATGTTGCATTACTCATATTTGTTGTAGTACTTGCTTTGTTAAAATTGTAATGGGAAAATTGAAAAGGGATTAATTAGGACAAATTATGACTGATAAACTCTTTATAATGTCAATATTTAGTCCTATGAAATTTGCGTAGTTTAGAATTGACATAGACTGAAATCTCATAGCTCGCATGGTAGCAAGTCCAAATCGATTCAACTTAGGACAATGTTAGCACTAAAGCCATCATTAATCAACAAAAGGAGCAAAGAGAGTTTTTTCTACGTACAAAACACGATGAATACTCCACTTGTGCAGAAAATACGGCAAAATCGTCGATTATGCGGATTAAATTATGCCATTGGCTGCAAATCAGCGAAATCTATAGGTGACTTGAATTCCTCGAACAGTAGAACTCAATGCAATTAAATCTCCGATAATTGTAGGCAAAAACAGGGGTAAATCAGTTGTATTTCAATCCCACGAACACGAAAAACCAGCAGTACAAACACAAAAAAAACAACAGCAATTGAGCGATAAAAAACGCAAAACAGCAGCAATAACAGCCACCAAAAACTCCATCAAATTTTGGTTCCAAAACAGCAACAACAACAGCCACTTAACACACATTAATCAACCAAAATACATCAATTTTTGGTTAAAAAAACAGCAGCAGTAGTAGCTACTAAAAACGCAAACTAATTATCCGAAATACATAAATTTTAGAGATCATTAGCATCAGTTTTTGGTCTTCAGTATATGGTTCAAAAACAGAAGCAATAGGAGCCACATAATGCACATTAATCGTCCAAAATACATCAGTTTTTAGTTTTAAAAAAAGGGCAGCAGTAACAGCCACAAAAGTATGAATTAAGCAAGTAGCATCAGTTTTTGATCTTCCTTTTTCTGCCCCTTTTGGGTTGCTGCGAAGGACCTACTTGAGTGGTATTTTCCAACGCCTCTAAGTCATTTAGTGAGCTGAAATGACTGGTCTCAGTAGTGTCTTCAGTTCTTTGGCTCGATTGACTGTTAACTCGGCCATCTTGTTCCCTCTCCCTAGCAGTCAAGCCACCTTCGCATGTCTTAGAGTTATGACCAAGGCATTGACACTTCTTGCATCTAACTGTGAATGATCTCTTCCCCTTTCTCTTCTCACCCAGCTCTCTCCTTCTATTTCGTGAGGGTCTGCCTACTTCTCTCCTCAAAGTTGGAGGCTCCAAGATGGGCAAATCATACTCAGGCCACTGCTCTGAATCGGGGATTGACTTTATGTATAGACCATAAGCAGTCTTGTACCTTCTCACCCTGAACCACTCACTTACATAATCAACCGGGTCTTTATTAGCAGTTCTAATGGCCCTAATGGCATGTTTGCATGGAATTCCAGAAATTTGCCACCAACCACATTTGCAAGTCCTATTGTTCAAAGACACGGGTAAATGAGACCTACCATCATGCACTTCGTACTCATACCTGGAGTTTGATGGATACGCTTGGACCATCCTAGATTCCTTTGTAAGAACTCTCAGCCTACTCAAAATGTTTGGACATACTCCATTATCAAGCCATGACTCAGCAACTTGTTGCCTTGTCGCATGTCTAACCATTGTCATTCTTCTTATGCCTGGACATCGACATTATCAACATTAAAAACATGATCTTATGAAGCAAAATGTTTATTAGAACTGTGAACGAAGGAAGCAAACGACCATAAAGTTAAAAATCATGAACTTAGTAAATAATTAGATTACCTTCAAGAAGTATAAGAACTGGGTTGCACCTGCGAGAACCCAAAGTGCTATTGAAGCTTTTAACGAAGTTGGAAGTGTTTTCATCGTTTGAAACAATCGGGTCAAACTTATACCTAGCCCAATAGTCGTGGTCCCCTAGGTCTGAAAACCATGTACTCACTCCTAACCCAGCATGTCTCACAAGCAACTCCATAGCCTTCTTGAAGGTGAATTCAGAATATGAATTCACTAACCTCTAGAAGAGCTTATGCATCAATAGTCCTGGGTACTTCTTCACAAAATTCTTGCATAAATGTCTAGCGCAATATCTCCTTTTTGAGGTTGGCCAAACTTCCTCCAATGCAGGTTCAATACCCTACAAGTTCAATGAAAATAAAGGATTATACTTCAAACAATGAAAGTAGATTAAATAAAGTGACAATTAAGGATCGTTTATGGTACCTTTTGTCTGTCAGATATGATTGTCCAATTATCTCTACCACTTCCAGTCACAACTTGCTTAAGGTGCCAAAAAAATTGACACTAGTTCTCCTTATCCTTAGCCTCCACCACACCAAAAGCAATTGGAAAAATCTTGTTATTGCCATCAACTGCTATGGCAGACAACAACACACCACCATGGTTCCCCTTAAAGTGTGTTCCATCAACTCCTATTAAACTTCTACACCCTTCAATTAAACCTGCAAACATTGCATTGAAGGACACAAAAAATCTCTTGAACTGCAATGGCTTTTCGGGAGTGTCCATAGCAGCCCATGTACAATGAGCATAACTTCCTGGATTTGTCTCTTTAATGACCTCGCAATAGGCTGGCAGTAGGGCATAAGACTAATCGTGCCCCCCATTAATTAAGCTAAAAGCCTTCTCTCTCATTTTGTACATGGTTGAAGACTTCATTTGAAGTCCGTACCTATCCATCAACAACTTCTGAATAGAAGTACCTGGAATATAGATTAGTCATTGACATGGTGTAATTACATACATTAACACGGTGGAATTACATACATTATCATCAGCAAATTTTGAGTAGCAATAACTGGAATGGAAGGGTTTGCTCTTACGTCCTCCAACAGTTTCTTAGCTGCCCAATTCGCATTTGCCATTGGGTTATGGTCCCTCACTCCCGAACAACCGTGGTCTACGTTTCTGATTGATTTAATAGCCCATGTCGTTCCATCTTGCAACACACTAGCATGTACCCTCCAATCACAGTCCACTGATGCACATTCTGCTGTGTACCTAAACTGGTCAGCCTTTGTCACAATTACATATAACCCCTCTTGAACACAGAAGTCCTTTAAAGTGTCTTTGAAATGTTCTATATCCATAAAAAGCATCCAAGGCCTCAACTTTATCGCTCCAAACTCTTTGTCATCGTAAATCTCACAATTTTGTAACATCTTTGCTGCAAACCCATCTTCTACATCCACATACCACTCGGTAGTGGCATGTGGGTCGTAATCATCATCAATCATCTCAAGAGTGCTTAGGATATTGTTGTCCTCATCTTCAAGACCAGAAATGTCCCTCTCATCATTAATCTCATTAGTATCAGATGGTTTGTAAGACCCATCAGACTCAGAACTATCACCAAAGTCACCTTCATCATCATACTCAACCATTATCCCTCTAGTCTGTACTTTATTACTCACCCCACATGAAGTGTCTACTATTTTTCTCAACTTCGGAACAAAGACACCCTTCAATTTTGCGGTGGACTTGGACAACTTGAACCTAGGTGGAGGGACGGGTTCATTTTGGGTGGCCTCTGGTTCATTTAGGGTAGTTTTAGGTTCATTTTGGGTGGTTTCCAGCACTGAAGTTTCATTTGGAGTAGGTTGTCTAAACCTAGGGCTTCTTCTAAGGGAGAGTTGTTGCGAATCTTGTTGTGACTGGTCCCTTCTGGGTGGTGATGTTTGGTCTATGGTCACATGGTCAATGGTCACATGGTTTATGTGTGACTCAGTTCCATTACGTGAGTGCTCTGCTAAACCCTTGTGTATGATTATATCATCAACATTATCAGATTCTTGGCTTAGTCTAGCACTCCTTCTTGGTGAGAAAATAGTAGGGGAAGTAGTGTTGGCATTAATAGTAGGAGTAGTAGTATCAGTACTCCTCCTACATTGAAGTTTAGTCCTAGGTTGAGGTCTTCCCACAGGAGGAGGGGCAACAAATGTGGCAGAAGAAGAGGCATCATTATTTTTCTGGGTTTGCCTAAGTCTCCTAGTTAGTAAGAGAACATTTGATGGGTTACTCCCACATCCAATCCATATGTCAATCTCATTTTTACCCTCAAACCTACTAAACATCTGCACAAGATCACTGTCTCCCAGCAATTCATGAGACTTCATAGTGTAACAATATGAAATAGTAGGATGTGTGGGTAGAGGCATCTTACTTTTCTCTGCTTCATCGTATAAATCATTGATGACATCCAAAAGCAAGCATTTGTCTGTATCTTCAACATTCACGTAAACAAAGTTGCCTCGGAAATTCATTTTCAGCTTGAATTTCTCCATTCTGCATATGTATTAACAACAAAAGAATAAGAACAGATTATCAGAGGCAGAGGAAGTCAATTGCATCTTTAATAATCGTCCAAAATCTATGCCGCCTCTTTTATTTACACCATGATTCAATTTGCTTCAATTTACACCTCAATTTGCTTCAGATTTTCAGTTATAATGAAATCTTAGTTTCAACTACGGAGTACCACATACCGAGTACACATTTGGTAGTTCTGTTTTAGTTATCCGACACGACCGACTGATCAGCGATAACAAGTCATAGCACACATATTCAACAATCAAAGACCCAATCAAATGCACAAAATCGGTTCTATCCCAACATACTAGATCAGTTTAGCATAACGTACTACTGAGAAAGCTCGGATATTAGACCTTAAATCATCACCATGTAATTGGGGCAGAAATTAGGGGTACAAAACATTGAAAGATCATAACATACTCCTAATCAGTAGCTAAGGTGACACCATATTAAAATAAACAGAAGAGGAATTCATAATTCAATTTCTTCCAATACAAAACCTTCCTGAAGTTGAATTATTTGGCTAACCCCATTAAAAAAAATGCACATTGATTTCCTGAATGGAATAGCGAGACAGGGGAAAAAATGCACATTAAAAAAATGCAAATTGATCAGCGAGACGGGAAAATTAACAAAGAAAGGGTTAGAGATTACCTGAATGGAGTACAAGAGAAGGAAATTGATGACAGATTGATTTCACAACAAGCTTTAGCAATTGTGGATTTGTATTAGGGATTGAGATGGGGGTTTAATTGGAATTAGGAATTCCTCTTTTTGTCTAATAAATTGGTTTCATTATAGCATCCATGTAGAAGAATTGGGGCTTAGGGTCATAACTCATAAGTGAGGTGTTGAACACAGGTTTAGTGTCGATATGTACATGTCAAAGTAACATTCGATCTTGACTTCAATCGAACTCAGAAAATTTAAGCTCATAGAAAAGTTCACAAATAGACGGAATAACAGAAGGGTACCTTCAATTTCGAATGCCCTAAATAACCCAAATTTCAGAAACCCTAAACCCTAATCAAAGTTTTCAGAAAACCGTCGTAAATTAATCACAAGACACTTGAATTATTACTGTAAAAGAAACCTAATTTTGACCACCGCTTTCAAAAACAAAAAAACAAAACAATTGTTGGGATGACAAAGAAGATAGCAGAACACACCTTATTCAGTTGGTTACTTGAATCAGAACTTGATTGATCCACTATGACATAGGCACAAATGGCGGGCAAGGTCGAAAAAGGTGTCGTTGAACAGAGGAAGGAAGAAAAAAAGAAGAAGGGTTTGGGGTTTTCATTTTTTGAAATGAAAATGAATGAAGTTTAGGGGAGTACGTTTACTGCCAGATCAACTAGACATGTCATTAAATTATGAGTGCCACGTTGGCACTTAACAGACAGAATTAATTTTTAAGTGGAGTTTAATCACGGTTTGTTTTATTAATGAAGTTCAGGGGTACAGCTGGGAATTGCTCATACGCAGGGGTACAGTTGGGAAAAGTGAAAGCTTAGAGGGTACAAGTGGGAATTTCCCTTTTTTTTTTGGTCAGACTAACACCTAAGGTAGGGATTGGTCGATTTTATTGGAGGGGTGTTTATTGTGGAAAATGGCCTTGCTTCCCGTTTTGAACCCAATATAGAAGACTACTTAGATTTATCATAGGATTCGATACTGCTCCTGCTAAGGGTATTTATGTGGCTTTCTATGTCAGACATGGAACAGGTAAAGGAAAGCACGAGTCTCGATTTCCTGTAGTCATTATAGATGTGCCTATAATAGTCACGTGCATGTGTTCACAGTGTATGATGGTGTTTATCATATTCCCGGAAACACATAAAGAAAGCATATATGAGAGATAGAATATTGAAAGCTGACTTATTGAATTTTGAAAAGAGGACAGAATACAACTGACTCAGACTCTGACTTTTCAATTGAGGATGTAGGGTATCCTAGACTCAGACTCAGACTTAGACTTGAATCAAATCCGGACTTTCGTATGCTCAGTTGATTGTTTTTTTTGGTAAGGTCCTTGATTAGAGAGAACGACGGGTGCCACGACTCACCTAAACTCAGCTTTGCGCACGTGCAAGAGAGGGAGTCAGACTAGACATGGACCGGGATACTCGAACGTTGACCTAGACAAAGTAACAACCGCGAATTAGACTCGAGCTGCAGAAGGGTGAGTTCGAAAATGGGGCGACCGTGTTTGATTGCGTCATGTGCTCGGCCTAACCGTTGACCTAACCCTAGGTGACTCGAGTGTTCGTAGCATAGGTACGACTGAAAGAAGGCATCATAAGGACGCCATTGTAGGATGGACGTAGGGTACTCCCTTAAGGTGACCGTGGTTGACTGCTCGGGTGGAGGATAACCCCGAGTGAGACTAAAGACTCTGGTAGGACTCAAACGGTGCGACATCTAAGTGACTCAAAAGTGGGGTACATGAGACACGTGTAAGACATGACCCTTAGAGCAACCGTGATTGATCGCTCTGCTGAAGGGTAGCCCCCAAGTGGGATTGAAGATTTTGTTAAGACTCAAGTGCTGGACAAATGACCCTTAGATGTAAGAATCACGAACCTTTAGCTACAGGGCTATGCCTTTTAAAAGGTTGACTCGGCCTCGAGGAAAGGCAGACGGGGTAAGGGAAGAAACTTGCGATGTAAGATCGGCAGAGTTTCGACGCTAGAGACCCTTGACTTGACTTGAATAAGGGTGACCCTGTGATTAGGGTAGACCCTTAAGTTAAAGGACTCTTGAATTGGGATGACTAGACTAACGGATTGAAAAATGGGCGAAATTCCCTTAGGAAAGGTCATGGGGACCGTCCTGCTAGAGGGAAAGGTCGCGTGGACCTTTCTAGTTAGGACTCGAGTGCATGAACGAACCGTCCATTTACGAGTGTATGACTCGTGTTGGTTGGTTATGCCTTTGACAAATAAGGCGGACCGAGATAGGGAGGAAACTCGTGATGTAGGATCGACAAAGTTTTGACGCTAAAAACCTTCGACGACTAATAAAAGACCGACACTACTAAATACGGTAAGCCCTAAGATAAGGAAGGTATTGGAAGGGTCGACTTCCTATAATAAGGAAGGTTTTTGAAAAGGATTGAATTTTGAAAATTGAGGGGACGGTCCTGAAATTGGATGTGGGCCAATAGGACCGGGCATTTTGAAACGTTAGGATGGTTGCGAGTAATTTCGCATTTTGAAAAAATGGGGAACGGTCCCTTCTTTTGAAATTGGCAGCTTGCCGACAGGAACGGGTTTTTGAAAAGTTGGATATTTGAAAATTTGAATATTCAAAATGAATATCCCGAAGATTAAAAACCAAAAATGGTATCTCAGAGATTTGAAAATCGAGAACGACATCTTGAAGATTTGAAAAAATGAAATTGAAATTTGAAAATTCGAAAATAAAAAAGGGATCGGAAATTCAAAATTTGAAATGGGCGGCATACCGGTTAGAAAATAGGCTTGTTTTGAGTCAAATCTTAAGTCTAAATTTCGGCAGCGTTCCGATTTTTTTTGAAAATTGGATATTTTGAAAAGATGCATTTTTTGAAATGATGGTTTTTGAAAAATGACACGGAAAGTACATAGTCATGTAAGCAATATGACGACAACATGTATGCTTTAAACCAAGTCTCAGTCGGTCAAAATCGGGTCAATACCAACAACGACGGCTTTCTCGTAAATCAGGACGGACTTCCAAAGCCGAATTGGTCTTAGAACATGCCGCGAAACCCATACGAGTTCGGCCATAGAAGTCTTTAGCACACCCATTTAGGAACGTACTGTGGTATAGTGGGACGTCGGTCACAAGTAACCGTCCCGGGAAAGATTTGGGTTATGCATGAACCATCGAACTAATGCGCGTACATTATTAATCGGACGATTTCTTTACGAGTCTCACCCTGAGAATCCCGATGACAAGTGGTACATCAGGTATCCCCAGCGGAGTCGCCAAATTGTAGACATGACATAGGTCCCCCCCGACGCGGCCACGCGCGGGTTTGGGGCGGCGAATGAATCTCATGTGAGATGGATCTCATATTTAAATTTAAATCTAAATGGAGTCGCCACCGAACTTTGTGGGAGTTCGGGCCCATTCGAACCCATTCTATATCTTAGTGGGCCGTGCACATAGTACGGCCCATTCTGATTTCAGAGTTTATGGGGTTCGTCCCTTTGCATTGCGATACCGATACCGACATTATTGGTTACCATGTATTGAATGACTCTCGTATACCAACGGTTTTGGACATCCGGAAACCATGGTTCTGAGTAAGGGGTGAGGGTACATGTTGGGAAGTTCACAAAGAACACCCAACCCCGCCCGCACTTAGCGGCCTCTACTTATATATCGTTTGTTGTTCGTGTACGCGCGTTAGTTTGACGGTTGAATGATATGCAAACAGCGTTTTTGACTAAACATGTGAATTATGTTTAACTACGTCGTTTAATGCATCTTTGAGCTATATCGAAGTTGTATTTAGCATGCGAGGTTCGTTTTAGTACAATAAAACAAACAACAAAAAGAGTGCGACAATAGATTACAACATATGAGCGGCATACCACCCGGGAATACAACACAACAAATTACAATTGGCCACAACGCGATATTAACGGAGCGTAAATTAGATGATATAAGATGATATGACGTATGGTTTTGAAAAAGTAGGTCACGTGATAGACTTGACACATGTTGACCAAAGTCATGAAAATAGTTTTTCGATGCTCGAAATGCGTTGAAGGCCTCACGGTGTTGACGTGACAAAGGCCACTCGATCGAGTCATTGAGGGACTCGATCGAGTGGTCTCAAAAAAAAACCTTCTGCCTGGATTATGGGGTGTCACTCGATCGAGTGCCCCCTGTACGAACGATGGTTCGTGAATTTGCTTTTAATTTTGAAATCAATAATTTTGCTAAATCGCGTGAAAATATAATGTGATTTACACTCGATTCAGTTTTCGATACTCGTTATATTCGATACTCCATTATAGAATCAATATCTAATATTAGAGTGAATTTTGTAAAAGACGTTTATGAATCGTTTTAGACTAAATTAAGATGAAATAATTCCTCCGCGTCGTAATGTCGTAATTAGTCTTTTCGGATCACGTGACCATTACCTCGGCATCAACGGAATCGCGTTTAATATGGTTTTATTGACTAATTCCTTCAGATCCAATATTCGACTATAGAGTCAATATCGCATCCTAGGAAATAATACTCTTTGAAAATAGTACGATAATATCGATATTAAAAATGAGAAAAGAAATAAATAAAAGTTAAAAAAACGTGACGAAAGGGACGAAGAACGACAGACGAAAAGGATAAAAAAAGAGAAGAGAGAAAGGGAGACAACGGGATTTGTAACACCCTCAACCTACATGCTAAATTATCTCGAAAACGGACTCGTAATAGCGGCCTAGGCGCGGGAGCGTTAAGATTTATATAGGAGAGTTATGGTGGGTATAATTGGGAAGGGATTTGATGAGTTTTGCTCTCGGCTCTTTGATGAGTTTTGATCTCGGGACTTTGATGAGTTTTGATCTCGGGTCTTTGGCGAGTTTTGATCTCGGGTTTCCTACGGGATTTCTAGAGGAAAATTGGGACGGTATTTGTGTATAGTTTGCCTAAAATTGCCTAGAATTTCGGGTTATGAATTGATGTTGTGAATTGTCGGGAATTGTGTGTGTGTAACTGTTGTTTTTTGTGTTGCGCAAAGGGGTGTATTTATAGGAGAGGTTCCCGGCTTTGGCTAGGGAAGGTAGTAGTCTTGGATGAGAAGAAACCTACTTCGGATAGGGAAAATCGGTTGTAGATTGGAAGAAACACCCGGTTTAGATAGGAATGGATTCCTATTTTGGGTAGAAAAAGAATCCGGTTTTAGCTGGAAAATGAGGCCACTCGATCGAGTGGTGCATGTCACTCGATCGAGTACCTGATCTGATGCTCATTTCTGCGGGTCATACGAGCCTACTTGACCGAGTGGGTTGGTCCACTCGATCGAGTGGGTCTAGACGGGCGAGAGGACTCTTTTTAGAGATTGAGTTTTATCTTTAAGGGAGAGTTTTAGTTCCTCTTTGTAGCTAATTTACGTGGTGTTTGATTCCGAGTCAGATTTCCGAAGTGGCGTGACATTATTTAATGCCTCAAAAATTTCTTTGACCGGGGTTTGACCCGGTAGCTAAAAGATGGTTTTACCCTTGGTGTCGGTTTTGACCCAAATTACTCTTATTTGATTGGAAGTGACCCACTGGGCCTGAATTTGAGGTTGATTTGGTGAGATTTTTACTCCGCTAAAAGCTCGCGCCAAATACTATTGATTCCGAGTCCAAAATCGAGCGTATTAAGTCATGTTTACGTCCAATCATCATCAGGTGTTTTTTGGAAACTTCTATAGACACCTAGCGGCCAAATGTGGATGTCTACAGTATGTATGTCTGCACAGAGATTTTTTTTTCCAAAACTTTTTCTTCCCAAAAAAATAAATTCCCGAGATTTTTTTTTCTCGAAAAAAATACCATTTTTTTTATATAATAATTATTTTAGTTTATATTAAAAAATCAAATTGGTATTGTAGACACCCGCATTTTGCCTGCTCGTGTCTATAGCAGTTTTCAACAAAAACACCCAATGATGATCGGACGTAAACATGACTTAATACGCTCGAATACGGACTCGGAATCCATTGTATCTAGCATGGGCTTTCAGCGGAGTACAAATCTCACAAAACCGACTTCAAATTCAGGCCCAGTGGGTCGTTTCCAATAAAATAAGACTAATTTGAGCCAAAACCAACACCGGAAATAAAACCGTCTTTTAGAAACCGAGTCAAAACCCGGTCAAAGTCGATGCCGAGTGTTGACACCTGCATTTTGCCTGCTAGTGTCTATAACAGCTTCCGACAAACACCCGATGATGATCGGACGCGAACGTGCTTTTATGCGCTCGGATATGGGCTCAAAATCATTAGTTTTGGCTTGGGTTTTTTAAGGAGTACAAATCTCACAAAACTAACCTCAAATTCAGGCCCAACGTGTCTTTTCCAATTAAATAAGACTAATTTGGGTCAAAACCGACACCGAGAATAAAATTGTCTTTTAGCGACCGAGTCAAACCTCGGTCAAAGTCATTTCCGGAACATAAAAAACAGTCATGCAAACATCAAGAGTCCAACTCGAAGTCAAAAACCACAAAATATCAGCTGCATGCACTTTTAGAAGAGAACCCGACAACCAAAACCTCTTCAATATAGGATAGGATTTCATTCCTAAAATCTATCCAAAACCGGGTACTTTTCTTATAAATACCCCACTCCCCCTCAACATAATTAACAACTTTTCCATACAATTTTTTCACCCATCACAACTTACATCTTTCTCACAACCCTTCAATCACCTTCAACCCTATACACACATACCGAGATCAAAACTCGTAAAAAGACCGAGAGCAAAACACGTCAAATCCCTTCCCTAATCATACACACCATAACTCTCCTATATCATCTCGACGCTCCCGTGCCTAAGCCACAACTAGACGAGCCCTATTCCGAGAAGACAAAGCATGTAGGTTGAGGGAGCAAAATTCAATCCTGATTTCTCCTTTTTTTCTCTTCTCTTTTCTCTGTCTATCCTGTCTCCTTTTTAATAATTTTTTTTTAGATTTCGTTTCTAATATCGCTATTAATATTACTACTATCAAATTAACATTAAAACGTTGCGCGTACATCAGTTTACAAAACGATCTCGAATCGAATACGTTTAACGATGAATCTTGCATAAGACCCTTCTAATCCCTTTACGAGTTGTAACAGTGGTGGAGCCCTCTCGAGGAGCCCCGCCCTAAACACTCAAGGGCGTGATGGGATAGCGAATATTCCTCCTTAAACATATTCGATTCCCCTTTTTAAAATTAGAACGAAACCTTTTGATGCAAATCGAACATCACATAATCCGCAAGGATGAATTACGATGTCGTGACTCGGAGAGAATCGACTTTTGCTCTAATCAAACAAACAAAAAACGCTTATTCTTAAAATGCGATATCGACTCCGAATTCGAATATTATGTCTAAAAGAATTAATCAATAAATCGTACTAGCACGAACCCGTTGATGCCGAAATAATTGTCACATGGTTCGAAAGACCGATTACGACATTACGATGCGGAGGGAATTATTTCGTCCTAATTCAGTTTAAAACGATTTATAATGTCTTTTCTAAATCCCCGATAATCGATCTCGTAATAATAGCATACATATTAGAAGCATCAAAAACTGAGCCGAGTATAAATCATATTATAATTTTACGCAACTTAGTAAAATTATCGATTTAAAAATTACAAGCAAATTCAAGAGCGCACTCTTCGAAACGAACCACTGTTCGTACAAGGGCTCTGTGACCCGATCACCCGATCGAGTCCTACTTGTGACTCGATCGAGTGGTCCCTTTTACGCATAAAACGTGGATTTTGTCTATCGTGTCAGCATCATCAATTTCCTTTTTACAACTTTAGTCATCACGTGTTAAAAGCTATAACGTGCCTAAATTTTCAAAAAGCATGCATTGCATTATCCGTTATTATCATTGTTGCTATTCCAATTATTTCGATTTTTGCGATTGTTGTAATGTAATTCCGGGTTGTATTCCGCCCGTGTATTTGTAATCTTTTTTTGCGCTTTTATGTTGGCATTTGTTTTATTGTACTAAAACGAACCTCACATGGTAAAATAACTTCGATGTTAGTTTAGATGCATTAAACGACGTAGTTGAACATAATTCACACGTTTAGTCAAAAATAGTTGTTTGCATAACATTCAACCGGATTACTAGCGCGCTAATTCTAAAATCCAACGATATCTTAGTAGAGGCCGCTAAAGTGCGGGCGGGGTTGGGTGTCCTTTGTGGGCTTCCCAACACGTACCTTCATGATCACCCCTTACTCAGAACCTCTGTTTCCGGATGTCCGAAACCGTTGGCACACGAGAGTCATTCGATATACGGTACCCGATAATTTCGGCATCGGTATCGTAATGCAAAGGGACGAACCCCACAAGCTTTAGTATCGAAGTGGGCCGTACTTTGTGCACGGTCCACCCAAAATATAGAGTGGGTTCGAATGGGCCCAAAGTCCCACAAAGTTCGGTGGCGACCCCATTTTCGATTTAAATTTCAACCCGAGGACCATCTCACATGAGATTCATTCGCCTCCCCAAACTTTGACTATGACTCAGACTCAGAATCAGACTCAGACTCGGTATCCGGCATGTCTCCTTTGCCGGTGGTCAGCTTGTAGACTCGGCCCTAGTTGTCAGTCCACTTGATGGTCTTCCTCCAAGCCCTGTTCCCGATATCAGAGCCGACTTCAGAGATCAGCTTCGTGTGATCGAACTTGTTGCTTCGGAGGATCAGGTTCACCAAGTCTTCTTTAGGGGTCGGGACAACATTGTCTTCCCCAAACAGGACCCCCAACACGGGCTCGGCGTTGACAACGCCCTCCTTGGATTCGGACTGGATGAGGGCAAATATGTCGTCTGGGATGTAGTTGCATTCCCTGGCCAATTTGATCTCGGGATATGAGATGGTGGGTTGGTAGAGACCAACTTGAATAGCCCCGAATACCGAAGTAACAAATTAGTCAGTTAGTCTTGGGCTGTAAGGGCCCAAGTAGGTACCCTTGATGATGTTGTGGGCCTTTTCAATACCGGCGTGGACCACATTTCCCAGGGTCATAGCATACCCTAAGCCGAAGCGAGACTCTCCGTCGTTTAGGACTTCATTAATCTTCCCAGCTGGAAGATATGGCCTTAAAGTAGCCCCCGTTAAATACCCCAAGTTCTGTAGCATCGTGTCGATGCTAGTTGTGAAGTAGGGCCTGAAAAGGTACTCCTCTTCGATCATTCCTACAAAGTCGAACCCTCGGAGGTCCGTACGGCCTGTGGCATTGCAGCTAGCCACAGTTATGAGGGTTGCCTCCAAAGTAATGACACCATCTTGCAGGGGCAACTTGACTTTTTGGTGGAGGGTAGAGGATACGGCTTTGACCGCATGGATCCATGGCCTTTTCGAGGAGCAGGTTGAAAGAGGTGGTGACATCGATCACCTGGAACTCTAACTCTTTTTCAATTGGACCCGTTATGGTTTTTAGCTTAACGGCCCCGGCAACCGATTTTGAGCTTCCATCAAAAGCCTGGATAGTCTGTTCGGTTGGAAGATAATCGGCCTCAGTAATGCCGATGGCTTTAGCGGTCCTCAAAGGAAGGACATTCACAGCGGACCCATCGTCAATTAGGGTCATTGGGGGGTTACTTCCCTCGGCAGATCACCGTAATGTATAGGGCCAAGTTATGGGTGGCCCCGAATGGTGGTAGGTCGGATTCGGAGAAAGTGATAAGTGGGTCTTCTTCCTTGGACTTGCCCTTGAGATAGAGCATGATAGTGGTTACCATTTCAGCAGGGGTAACCAATGATCGACCTTGATCTGATTGAGAGCCTTAGTAAGTGCTTCCCGATGTTCTTGCAAGCTAACCAAAAGTTTCCATATGGTGAGATTAGCTCGAGCCCTTTTCAATTGTTTGACCAGAGCCATATCAGTGCTTGGTTCTTCGAGGGCAGCTTCCGTACTGGCAGGTTCAGTGATGGTTGCCGGGATAAGGGTGTCCTTAGAGCTAGTAGCTTGATAAGGACGGCCGACAGTAGCAAGGTGGTTTCTGGCTAAGGCTTTGGAGTTAGCCTTTCGGACCTCTTCAGGGGTGATGGGGACAGCCTCCCCTTTAGGCAGGTAAACATCATCTTCATCATCGAATTAGATCCCGTTAACTTGTGGGATGAAAGGGGAAATACGATGAGAACAGTCGATTACTTCTCCGGTGAAGATGGCATGGGCGCTGAAGGGGTTATCTTTGTTACTCGGTTTGTCCCCGGGCAACGGTATCTTCCCACTTTCGATCAAGTCTTGGATCAGATGCTTCAATTTCCAGCATTTCTCAGTATCGTGCCCATTACCTCGGTGATATTGGCAATAGGCCTGGACATTGTAGCTTTTGGAACGCTTCTTGACCGGGACCTCAAAAGTTGGGCCTATCGGTTGGATCAGGCCCTTTGAAGATAGCCTTTGTAAGGCATATGTATAGGTGGTCCCCATATCAGTGAATACCCGAGCTGGGGTATTCTTCTTGGACGAGGCATCTAGTAGATTGACCGCGTCAAAAATGCTGCGAGTTGCAGCTGCAGTTAAGGGCTTGGTAGTGGAGGAAGTAGTCCCTTGATATCCCTTGCTAGAGGCCTTAGTAATGCCCTCTAGCCTCAAATCATCTTTGATTCTCATCCCCATTTCAGCCAAAGTGGTGAAATTGGGTATGACAGCATACCAGAGATGGACCCGGTAGGAGGGGAGGAGGTTCTTGACAAAGGCCTCCACTAGAGTCTTTTCACTGGGCTTGTCCACCAGTTTCACACTTTCGGCCCTCCAGTTTTGAAGGTATTTAGTAAAATGTTGTTTGGGCTCCTGGGCCATAACTTCCCAGGAACGCATGGTCATATGAATCTTTATATTATCAGCGTAATTCCAAGCGAACTCTGTAGCCACGTAATCCCAAGTTGGATATTTCTTGGGATCTAGCCTGTAGTACCAGGCCTTGGGGTGGTTTTCAAGGGAAGCGATGAACAAATTCTTGAACATGCTTGAGTTAACCCTCTTGATACCCATAAACTCCTTGAAGGCCCGCACATGGAGCAACGGGTCTTCGGTTCCTTCGAACATGGGTAAGCCCGTGAGATTGAGGTTCGCGGGCAGCTTGTCATTCACCACGGGCAGCATTCTCGCGATGGATATTGTTTTCCCCTACTAGGTGAACCTGTTCTTCTAGTCGACGGACCGCGCTAACTAGTTTAGCTAAGGGCCCAGTGGTCTCAGCCCCAGCGGCAGGAGTCCCTTGCTCCACGGCACTCTGACGTGCACCCCAATCGGATAGGTCGTTTAGCGAAGGATGGGAGGTCAAACAATACTTATAGACTCGGGATAACACAAAAATTACTAGAGTAATCGTGGTAAGTCGAGGTCGGTCCACAGGGAACGGAACGTAGTAGTAGCGAGTTAAAAGTGACGTGTTTGGTGTCTAGAGGGAGGTTTCTAAGGATCGAGTCTATACTAGAGAAATGACTACAAGAATAGTTAGGGGTGATCAATCTAGGGAAAAGTGTTAGGGGGAAGTCGGGATTCGGAACTTGGTGTCTAAAAAGGTCGGAATCGGGTTTTTGTCGCAACATTGATAAAGGAAGAATGCCACCTTTCGGTTTCTTCACCCAACCCACCTAAAAACCCGCTTTCGCGGCGAAGAAGGGTAAGTCTCAAGATAAGGTAATTTCTACCCCGAGTTTCCCCATATTGATAGAAATGAGGCAAGGTCGGTCTAGTTGGCCGGACTAAAACAACAATGATACAACAACCATAAACAAGATAAACCAACAAGCAAGCAACCCACCAACATCCCTTAATTCAAATAATCCAAGTCTTTATCCCTAAACCCCCCAACAAGAAATCTACTCACTAATCATAATTGAAAACGACAAAACATTAACTAAGGAGGAAACAACTAAAGCTTGCATACTAACCAAATCTAAAGAAACTAACAACAAAACAATAAGGAAACTACGATCTAACAATAACCCACTAAACTATGGAAGAGATACGATCTAACAAAATAAACTAGAGAATAATCTAGAACAACATAAACAAAATCTAGAGAAACTAACAACACTAAGATGATCTAAACAAGACAAAGATGAGAGAACAATATTAAATCTAAACTAGAGATTAGAGAGTGGAAGAGAAATATACACTAGTAGAAAAATGGTAATTTGCGGCTCCAAAAAAACCCCTTATTTGAGGCGTTTTTCATGATGCGGCAAATGGCTGGGCCGCGAATAGAAAATTGAGGTGCGGCGACTGTGAAACGCCGCAAATAAGCATACTATTTGCGGCGTTTTTCTAAAAAAACGCCTCAAATAGACCACTTATATGCGGCGTTTTTATAGAACGATGCCTCAAATAATCAATTTAAAAAATTAAAAAAAATATACACTGCAATTAAAATGAATCAAAAATACATTTCATATTTTTATTTTAATATTTAATACAAGTCCAAAGTTTGTATGCGTATTAATACATTTATACAACCAAATGTCTTACATCATCCATTCCATCGTCATCCCCGACATTTATACAAGTCCAAAATACTCGTATAAATATTTATAAATACAAGTCCAAAATACAAGTCCAAACATAATATAGATATGTTTGTAAATACTCGTACACTTGTAAAATATGAATCTCATTTGTCCGGCAATTTATTCATCTCAACTTCACCGTTGCTAGGTTACTTTGGTGTGAGTTCAAAACCTAGAAAATGAAAGGCTAACAGAGCAAAGGATATAATTAAATGTAATAAAGAAAAGAGATTAATTATAACACGTAATTATAACACACGTGAAGCTCAATTGGCTCTTTCTACCGATGGCTTGGAATTTAAAGTTGGTCTTACGGTTTGCCGTTGGATGAATATCTTATAAGAACATTATATTTAAATCTTTTCGAAAAAGAAAGAGCAAAAAATGAATTAAAGAATGATTCTATACTACTCTGTACTAGTCATGGCAAGGAAACAAAAATAAAAGGAACTCATATAGAAAATATACCGCTTGTCCTCTGTTTCCTTGAAGGCTTGAACTGCTTTAGCAACAATTCGGATAGCTTCTACTTCACATAAAGACCCACCAATAATCAATAGATAAACCATATACTTTAAGAAGCTAAAAGAGCAACACAACTAAGAAAATGAGTAAACTGATGGTATTAGATCAATAGTGTATGCAGTGTACCTGCCACGGAACCGGTGAAAGGGCAGCGACCACAGGTGTTGATCGAGTTTGAGTGCTCATGATGTACTGTTTTGGTGCCGCATATCTGAAGACAAAGCATTAGACCACAACAAATATTAAAATCCTATTCCTTACATTTGGAGTTGCTCTGCATTATAAAAACTGAACTAGTGAGAAATCAAATATGAACATTCTACATCACGGAAAATCTGAGCATCTTACCTTCTTTACATTTAAGGGTCTTACATTGTTCACATTTAAGGGTCTTACCTTGTTCACATTTAAGGGTGATATCAGCTGCAACACAGAAATATAATTCAAGATAATCACGATCATCATCATCGCTGCATTTGATAAATGAAAATTCACGAGGGTGTTGAAACAGGGGTTGATTCATCACACAAGTGGATGCTAATACGAACTACAGGCATTAAAAGAGACATTAGTTAAAAGACCATCCATTAGTATGTGATAATGTGATGAAGCTTTAACAGCTCACCCTCAACCAAGAAATACCCATCTTTGCTTACAAACTAGCAATAATAACACCTCATTTCATTTCTTCAATCCACTCCAAAGGCCAATATCCATTCCCTTATCTTGTAAATCAGTACTGCCTTCTTAGACAGTTGTATTTATCGAGTATAACATCAGAAATCCCCAAAGTAACCCATAATTATCAGGGTATAACATTAGACAACCTGAAAGTTATCCTTAAATCCTAACACACGGTCTTATATTGGTTCCAGAATAACATCAGGCAACTCCAATTGACCTAACCCTCCCCCCCCCCCCCCCCCCCCCACACTATAACCCATAATGCAAGTCAGTATTGTTAATATGACCATCTGTTTAATAAGAGTTTGTGTAAACAAAACAATATTCAAAGATTCATCAATAAGGGATAGAAAAGGGATTACAGAAATGGGATGATGGCGAGACGACTCTAAAAAGACCAAAGTGGTACAAAACAAGAAGTACGTTGATAGACGAAGCCAGAAGAACAATGAAGCATGAGCTTCAAACTTCCAAACCATTTTCCTGTCACAACCAGGATGCCGGAGTTGTATTTATTTAAGGAACTTTAAAATTATAGAAGTTGTATAGAAAACAAGATGGTTAAGAGCTTAAGACAGTGAAATACTATAAGATATTATATAAGATAAGAAGAGTCATGATGTAAGTAAATGGCATGCTGAGCAAGTGAAGTAGAAACCATATATTGGAGGTTGTAATTGAGAGAAACATAAAAATATATCCCACTGTGGACATGACGTAGGTCCACCCCGACGCGGCCACGCGCGGGTTTGGGTAGGCGAATGAATCTCGTGGTGAGATTGTTCTCGGGTTTGAAATTTAAGTCAAAATTGGAGTCGCCACCGAATTTGTGGTAATTCGGAACCATTCGAGCCCACTCTATGTCGTCATGGGCTATACACAAAGTACGGCCCACTTTGATTTCAGAGTTTATGGGGCCCGTCCCTTTGCATTGCGATACCGATACCATCTACACTGGTATCGTGTAAAGAATGACTCTCGTGCGCCAACGGTTTCGGGCATCCGGAAACCGAGGTTTTGAGTAAGGGGTGAGGGTACGTGTTGGGAAGCCCACTAAGGACACCCAACCCCGCCCGCACAATGGCGGCCTCTACTAAGTCATCGTTCGTGTTCGTGTACGCGCGCTAGTAAAACGACTAAATGATATGCAAACAGCGTTTTCGGCTAAGCATGCGAATTATTGGTTAACTACGTCATTTTAATGCATCTTGATTCACGTCAAAGTGATTTAGCATGTGATGTTCATTTAAGGCAATAAATGGCAAACATCGAAAATAGAAAACTCGTAAATAAATTACAAATTACACGGGCGGAATACAACCCGGAATTCACAATACAACGAGCAATAAAATAGAATAATCGAATAGGAAATGGTAAACGTTAACTAGAAACGGACCCGTATATAATAAATATAAACGAGACCATAAGTTGTGCAAACGGACGAACTTCGATTAAATACACATTATATTGTGTATTAAACGGAGGACGGAGATATGGAACCTAGACGTGGTGCTAGCCCGATCCCGAATCTCGATGCCTTGTCCCGACTTATCACATCGAGGAATAGAGTCTAAATTAATCATGTGTCGGATACGACTAAAGAGTCGTCGACACAAGATTAATAGTGCGACACCGTCGATCATAGTCGTTTTAAGTGATATGATATGATATGCATGAGTTTTGAAAATTAGGATCACGTGATTGACTTTACACGTGTCGACTAAAAGTCGTAAAAAAATGACGAGGCTCAAATGATGATCAAAGCGCTCGATTTTCCAGGCTACAGGGTCCACTCTATCGAGTCATGGCACGGACTCGGTCGAGTGTGCCTTTAAGGTGGCTACTGCCCGGTTTTTTGGGTGCTACTCGATCGAGTGGCCCATGGCACTAGGTCGAGTGCCCCCGGTACGAGGCGTGGCTCGTTTCGTTTTATTTGTTCAAACTCGATGGTTTGCCGAGTTAAATAGAAATATTGCATGATTTAAATTTAACTCAGTTTTCGGTGCTATAATCGTGTACTATTACAATTATAATACCGTCATCGGAAATTTGTGAAAAATGTTATTATGGGATTGAAAAATTTGATTAGCGACGAAATAATGTTCCTCCGCGTCACAACATCGAAACTAATCCTAGCGGATTATGTGATGTCGGTTTTCGCATCAACGGATTTCGTGCTAATCTTAGAAATGGAATCAAACACGTTCAACTATGATCGACACGATCACGTTACGCCCTTGAGTACGTTGGGGCGGCGCTCCTCGAAAGGGTGCCACCTCCGTTGTTGCTCGTAAAGGGATTGAACGGACTTTGGATGGTCGTCATTGTCAACCGTGTTAGGACCCGAATTTTAATATTATTATGTACATATACACATACACGGTATTAATTGTTAATGACGAAATGTAAATAAATAAATAAATAATGTTAGTGGTTAGAGTACATAAATAAAATGTTAGGTTGCGATAAATAAAATGTTAGTAGCAAAATTAAAATAATGTTAGTAACGGAATTAAAATGTTAGTGCTAGTAATAATAATAATAATAATAATAATATACATATACATATACATATACATATATATAAATAATCAAAAAGAAAAGAGAAAGGAGAAAGAGATGTCGGGATTTGAATTACACCCTCAACCTACATGCTTAATCTCGGAAACGAACTCGTAACGTAGCGGCGTGTGCGCGGGAGTGTCGAGAATGTAGGAGGAGTTATGGTGTGATTGGTTTGGGAGAGGTTGCTCTCGGGTCTTTGGCGAGTTTTGATCTCGAGTTTTTGATTGTATGTGTGTGTGTAGAGAGGATGTGTATATGGTGATGTCGAAAATGGTGATGATTTGTAACTTGATATGGCTGAAAAATGTAGGATTTTTGAAGATAAAGTTGGCTGAAGAATATGATGGAAAAAGTCCTTCCTAATGTGATGGGTTGATGGGGTATTTATAGGAGAACCCCACGACCTAGGGTCACTCGATCGAGTGACCCTAGTGCACTCGGTCGAGTGCCTTTGAAAATGAATCTGGTCCGTTTTTTGAGGCTCCACTCGACCGAGTGGGTCAATCCACTCGATCGAGTGGATCAATTAGGATGAGATATTTTAGGAATGATTTGTTGACCTTTTTTGAATGATTTGGTTGTTGTGACTTGATTCATTTTGTGTATTTGGACATAATGTGAGGCTGGTTCGTCTCGGGATTCGACTTTGACCGGGTTTTGACTCGGTCGCTAAAAGACGTTTTTTTTTCCGGTGACGGTTTTGACCCAAATTAGTCTCATTTTATTGGAAACGACCCACTGGGCCTGGATTTGAGGTAGGTTTTGAGAGATTTGCACTCCGCTAAATGCCCACGTCGGATACTATTGATTCCGAGTCCGTATTCGAGCGTATTAAGTCACGTTTACGTCCGATCATCATCGGGTGTTTTGTCGGGAACTGCTATAGACACTAGCAGGCAAAATGCGGGTGTCTACACCTACATAATTATACAGTAATGTCCTTGAACCTGCCATGCATGGTACACCCATTTGCTTTTATCACTAACAGTCTACTTATACTACAACAAATACAACCATGCAAACAAACAAATGCTTTCAATATAATAAATGTAAATCCATCAAACAATAGACACAATAATGCTATCATTAAAATCTTCCAAGCTCGCCTACAATCACTTGGGCTAACAAAAGTTTCATGAACTCAATACGAACACTATCATTCAAAAGTCAACACCCATATTTATGCAATATTTCTTACATATACTTTGATTTTATTTGATAAAACCCTTATAAATACACTTTGATTTACATATACTAATACAACAATACTAAGAATCTTCTCCTGCATACTTCAAGGACAAAAACAATTCCATTATCGAGGAATGACAAATTCATTTTCATTCCTAATGGAGTAAGTCTCACACTTATCAACTCTATATTAGGAACAAATAGAGTAACAAGAGTTACTATATACATCTACTAACAATCCACAAAGATTATTTACCACCATTGACGTATAAAGTATTTACTATCAGGGTAACTTAAACTAATAAGTGAATACTCATATTAAATTAGATCATCCAACTCACAATTCAAATCCAAATCTAGGTAGGTAACAAGAGCAGGCTTATCTGCTTGATCACCATAAACCGCCACTGTACCCCGACAATTATCCGTTTAAACATAAAATTCATGCATAATAGTTCTGCAATTATACTTAATAACATGCATTTCTAGCTTTGTACATCAAATTATACTTAATAACATCCTCAAACGTAATTCATGTGTAAAATATTACTCCATTTAAGCATCTAAAGCAGCGCAAAAATAACATACCTTTACCATAGCTGTTCGAATTGAAACTAGCTGGTCGTCCTTAGCTGTTTTCAATATTGAAACAAAATCTCGGTTCATTCACATGTAGAATTTCAAGTTACAAAAGATAAACATTTATTCAATAAATATCAGGTCGCCCAAGCAACTCATAAAATTAATTTGCCTCATACCATACGTTCGAAGAAGATCAACACAAGATAAACTAGAAGTTAAGTAATTATGCATTTGCAATACAAAAATCATCTTAATAGAGCAAATATAAATTTCATGAGCACTGGGCCATAACAAAGATATTCTCACCTGGGCTTTCCCTCAGTATCACCATTAGCACCTGACTTTTTATCCATTTCACTCTTAACTTTATGAAGTATGGAGTAAAGCATAATATATCAAACCCCTTGACAAAATGAGTGTGTTCCTCATCACCAGGACTGACAAACAGAGGAGCTATTAAAATACATAGTCAAATGGTTACTTAAACAAGCAATGGAATAAATAAAACAACCATTGTGAAGTGGTGTTATATGTAACACAGCCTTACCTCTGTGCCATAACATAGAGATGTACTTCCTCCAAGGTAGTTCCTCCGTTCAAGACGTATTTTGCAAGGTAGCGTTGTGAAATCAGGCCCAAGTCTGTTTCACCAATCCGTTTCAGATCACCTACGCTGGAAACAAACCCTTGGCAGTTAACAAGGACAAAAAGTCTAGTCTCATGTAAAACGGGTTTACACTTAAAATATAAAACTGAATTGTGTGTACAAAATGCCCTATAAAATCGTATATTGCTACTCAAGACAAGGGAATATATTACGAGAACAAAGCACACACATCATACCATGTACGACGCCATTATTTTTTAGCAGGATGACGATAACTAATACGAGCTCCTTTCCCTCGAGCTTACTTGAACCACAACTTGAAATATACTTCAAGACCTTCTTCACCTGATCCGGTCATGCGAAATGAATTGGAATTACATGTCGGTGTTGAATTACAGGTCAACACATTAAATCTACAGGACGGTCTTAGTTATAAGGCCAACTAAGTTTCCCTAAATATACTAAATGGAAGCTTACCATCCCGGAGTGTCAACACAACAGAACTATCTGGCAAAAAAACCCACGAGCAGCAGTCTCAGCTACGGTACTCGAGATATATGATATCCTAAAGTCAGTTTACTGATCAATAAAAACCAAATTATCAAAATTAAGAGAAAAAAGATTTAGAATCATCATTGTTGAGTAGAAATTGCAGATCTAAACAAGATTAAAAAAATACCTGTAAATAATTTACAATTGATTTGGGGAAAAAATATTGGGGGAAACGGAGAGAAACGATCCTGACCGACATGATTATTTGATGGTCGACGACAAGGCGGCAGCGGCGGCGACGGCTATGACAAAGAGAGAGATGGTTGATCTCATGATGATGGAGCAGGAGAGTTGGTTAGGTGTCGGTGATGATGGAATACTAGATCGAGTCGGGAGCGGCAGTAGTATGGGTAAGGTATAAATAAAAAATAAATGTGTAATATAAATGGTGCTGCGTTTTGTTAAAGATGAGGCAAATAGAGAGCAGCAATTCAATGTTTTTCTACTAGTGATACCAACTATGAAGATCTACAATAAATAAGAAGATTGCATAAATAAAGGTTGAATCTTTGATGAAGAGAATGAAGAACTTGTCACTAATTCTTCAATAAACCCCACAAATCTTCAAATAAAACTTGAATAATCTTCTACAAACTTGAATAGAATTGTTAATGAAAAACTATGTAGATCTATTACTAAATTACTATGTAAACTACAAGAATTGTAGAGAATTACTACTAGAATACTACTAAGTTACTACTAAGAAGGTGGAGTAACTACACTAATGGTGGATGGAGTAATAGTTGTGTATGATGCTACACTAATGGGATATGACTTGGGCAACAAACGAGGGTAACATATACATAGTAATGCCTTAATTGGTCTCTTAACCTAAAGCCCAAATCCAACTTTTTGCTCCATTAGTGAGACAATCACCCTTTGCATCTTCATGGGGCAAAACTTCACCCTACGGTTGACGAGTTAACACCACCGGGTGAAATTTCACCCGGTGAGATTTTCTTCTCATTTTGCGGTTTTTGGCGCTTTTCTCCATCGGGCGAAATTTCACCCGGTGGGCGAAATTTCGCCCGGTCATTTTCGCCCGGTGGAGAAGCTCGGAAATTCTTCGGGGAGGCAAATTATCGTCAGGCGAAACTTCGCCCGGTGGTTTTTCATCGGGTGAAGTTTCACCCGGTCATTTCTGGCCTCTTTTCTTGTCTCATTCTTCGTCATATGATTGGATGAGTTTAAACTTTAAGTTGTGTTTTTGCTCTTTGGACGGTATTCCCTTCTCTTGTGCTCGTGGAATCTCGATCGTGATTTCGGTGCCAAATCCTATCAAAATTGATAGAAAAACTACCAAAAACACGTAAAACGCACAAGAGGGACGCTAATGCGAGAAGTACTCAAAATATGGCGATAATAGCACTCTAGACTCGCAAAACGAGGGGAAAACGGGTCTAAATGAGGAGAAAAACGGTCTAAATTTACCACACAACACACTCAAACGAGTAACAATAGCTATCTGGTCAGACATTATTGCTGTCTATTAGGGATCGATCTGAGTCTGCTTGACTACCATAGCGTCCAATGAGACTGAAAACTTGTCCAAGGATTCTTGCATTTTGTGCTTGTGTCTGGTTAACGGTGGGCTGTCTGTAAGAATACCGCGTAATCAGAAACTGAACCCAGATCTTGGAACCAAAATAGTACATCCCGAGCAAGGAAATGACTGAAAGGAAAAATAAAACGACTCAGAAAAGACACCTAGACGGGTGACTCGTGAATGGTGTGACTCCCTTAGAATCCGGCTATGTGGGCTGAATTCCGTTCGAAGGAAGGTCCACGTGAGATATTCCCCAGACTTTGGAGTCGAATGTGTGAACGGGCCTTCCTTTGTAGGGGTATGTCCTACATAGGTGGGCATGCCTTGACGAATAAGACGGACTGGGATAGGGAGGAAACCCGTGATGTAAGATCGACGGAGTTTTGACGCTAAAGACCTTCGACGACTTACGAAAAGACCCGACACTACTAAATGCGGTAAGTCTTAGGATAAGAAAGGTTTTTGAAAAGAAAATTTGGATTCCGAGAAAATAGGAGGACGGCCTAACTTTTTGAAATCAGCAAAATGCTGTCGGTGCCAAAAATTTTGAAGGTTCGAAAATATTTTTTGAATTTTGAAATGGGCAACGTACCGGCTAGAAATAGGATATTTTGAGTTAAATCGTAAGTCCTAATTTCGGTAGCATCCGGGGTTTTGAAATTGGATATTTTGAAAAGATGCATTTTTGAAAATGACGGTTTATGAAATCGAAACAAAAGACAAGTAGCACATAGTCACGCAAGCATTATAACGACACCATGTATGCTTTACACTAACTCTCGGTCGGTCTAAATAGGGTTTATACCAGTGCGCATAGCCATTTCGAGAATCAGGACGGACTTCCTAAGATGAGTTGATCTTAGAACATGCCGCGAAACCCGTACGAATTAGCTATGAATACCTTGACATATACAGTTTGGAATATGTCGCGGTATAGTGGGACGTCGGTCACCAGTACAGGCGGGGGAAAAGATGAGGTTTTGCATGAACCGTAAAACTACAACGCATATTGTACTAATCGAACGATTTCTCCTCGAGTCTCACCATGACGATCCCGATGGTAAGGCACACATTAGTTTTCCCCAGTGGAGTCCCCAAATTGGGGACATGACATAGGTCCACCCCGACGCGGCTACGCGCGGGTTTGGTTAGGCGAATGAATCTCATGTGAGATGGTTCTCGGATTCAAATTACAAATCGAAAATGGAGTCGCCACCGAACTTTGTGGGAGTTCGGGCCCATTCGAACCCACTCTATATTTTGGGTACGTGGACCGTGCACAGAGTACGGCTCACTTCGATACTAGAGCTTGTGGGGTTCGTTCCTTTGCATTACGATACCGATGCCGACATTATCGGGTATCGTACATCGAATGACTCTCGTGCGCCAATGGTTTCGGACATCCGAAAACCAAGGTTCTGAGTATGGAGTGAAGGTACGTGTTGGGAAGCCCACGAAGGACACCCAACCCCGCCCGCACTTTCGCGGACTCTACTAAGATACCGTTCGATTTTAGAATACGCGCGTTAGTAATCCGGTTGAATATTATGCAAACAGCGTTTTTGACTAAACATGCGAGTTATGTTCAACTACGTCGTTTAATGCATCTAAACTAACGTCGAAGTTATTTTTAGCATGCGAGGTTCGTTTTAGTACAATAAAACAAACAACAAAAATAAAAGCGCGAAAAAATAGATTACAAGAACACGGGCGGAATACAACCCGGAAATAGAATACAACAAGCATAAGAAACGAAATAACTGAAATAGTAACGATGATAATAACGAATTAGACGACGTAAATGACGATAAGACAATGCATGATTTTGAAAAGAAAAGACTCGTGATTACCTTTACACGTGACGACCGAAGTCGTAAAAATATTTGATGATGCTTACACGGTATAAGAAACTCGTGTATTTTGCGTAAAGGGGGCCACTCAACCGAGTCATAGACCACACTCGATCGAGTGGTCCTGCTACGGACCTCCTGGTTTCTTTTGGGGATGCCACTCAATCGAGTGCCCTTGTACGGACTGCTGTCCGCTTCGAAAAAGGCGTCGATTTTGAGATTTGTTTTAGCTTTAAATCGATAATTTTACTAAGTCGCGTAAAAATATAATATGATTTATGCTCGACTCAGTTTTTGATGCTCGTAATATGTATGCTATTATTACGAGATCGATTATTGGGGATTTTAGAAAAGACGCTATAAATCGTTTTAAATTGAATTAGGACGAAATAATTCCCTCCATGTCGTAATGTCGTAATCAATCCTTTCTGACCATGTGACGATTATTTTGTCGATTAATTCCTTTAGACATGATATTTGACTACGAAGCCGGTATCGCATCTTTAGAATAAACATTTTTATTTGTTTGATTAGAGTGAAAGTCGATTCCCTCCTCGTTACGACATCGTAATTAATCCTTGCGGATTACGTGATGTTCGATTTGCATAAATAGGTTTCGTTCTAATTTTTTTGAAAAAGAGAATCAAATATGTTTAACACGGAATATTCCGCAAGGATACACCCACATTTTGGCTGCCAGGTGTCTATATCAGTTTCCGAAAAACACCCGATGATGATCGGACGTAAACATGACTAAATACGCTTGATTATGGACTCGGAATCAATAGTAATTGGCGCGAGCTTTTAACGGAGTAAAAATCTCACCAAACCAACCTCAAATTCAGGCCCAGTGAGTCATTTCCAGCCAAATGAGACTAATTTGGATCAAAACCGAGACCAAGGGCAAAACCGTCTTTTAGCAACCGAGTCAAACCCTGGTCAAAGCCGATTCCCGAGCCAAAAATATCTGGCGCGATGTTCGAGAAGCTGGGTCGAAGTCAGAATCCTCACAAAAATCAACTACAAAGAGCATTAAACTATTCCGTAAGAGATAAAAATTTATCTCTTGAAGTGTTTTATCGCCCGGCCAGCTCCACTCGATCGAGTGGAGTGCTCACTCGGTCGAGTGAAATCACAAAAACAGCCTGCTCTGAGTTTAGACCAGGCACTCGCTCGAGTGCCATCAACCACTCGATCGAGTGGCCTCTTTTCAGCCAAAATCCGGAAGTTTTCTTCCTCCTCAAACAATTACAAGCGGAATTATACTTCCTCCCAACCATTTGCTTTCTTCCTTGGCAAGAAACCACTTCTCCTATCCAAACACTAGGAGTCTCTTATCCCAAGCCGGTTTTCGTCCTATAAATACCCCCACACCTACAACATACAATTCATCTACATCTACATTCAAGACATTCATCCAACGCACGAATTATCAACCAATCATTCATATCACACATCCATACATATCGATCCTCTAGTAATCTCTAGGAAAACTATACCGACATATTGTCCGATTATCCTAGAAATCCTTAGGCAAATACAAAAAATAACAACACCTTACCTCTTCCTAAATCCTCGTTACTCCTACGCAAGCGCCATTACTAGGAGTTCCCAAATCGAGACCGAAATTAGCATGTAGGTTGAGGGTGTTCTAAATCTCGTTCTCTCTTCTCCTCTTCTTTTCTCACGTTTTTTTCGTCTCGTCCGACGTCGCCTATCATCAAGGGTCGTCAATTAATGTCGTCTTTTTTACTTTTATCACATCTAGTCCCATTACTACTATTTTTGTATTATTTTTCAACATAACAAGTCGTACCTAAGGATTCGATATCAACTCAATAGTTGAATATCAGATCTAAGGGAATCCATCAAATAAAACGTTTTCAAAAATCTTTCCTTTTTCTCGTTGATGCCGAAGTAATAGTCACACGGTCCTAAGTAGACTAATATGACATTACAGACGCGGAGGGATTTATTTCATCTCAAAACAATTTCTAAAAAACGTTTTTTTACAATCACCCTAAGTATCAGATATCGGTTTCGTAGTCGAATATAGGATATTTACGATTTTTGAAAATTTTAAGTCGGATATAAATTACTCCATATTTTTTATGCGACTTAACGAGTTTATCAATTTTCGAAAATCAAAAGCAATTTCGAAAATCACAAATCGAGTCACCCCTCGAACAGGGGGCCCTCGATCGAGTGCCATGGCCACTCGATCGAGTGACACCCAAAGAAGCTTTTTTTGAGGATCACTCGACCGAGTCCCGTCATGACTCGATCGAGTGGCGTCTCAAAACCCGAACAGAAGGTTTTTCCAGAGACCACTCGGCCGAGTCCAGCATTGACTCGATCGAGTGGCCTTTGTCACGACAAACCCGTGGACCTTCAACATTACTTCAAGCTTCGATAAAACTTTTTTTAACGACTTTGGTCAACACTTTTTAAGTCTGTCACGTGTCCAAATCTTTTTAAAGCCTTGCATCATATTGTTTATGTCATTCTAATCTTTCTATAACCGTTACTAACCCGTTTGTTCCTATTTTTTGCATATCTTTTGTTTTATTGTACTAAAACAAACCTCGCATGCTAAATACAACTTTGACGTTATTATTTTAAATGCATTAAAACGACTTAGCAAACATAATTCACATGTTAGTCTAAAAATACTCTTTGCATATCATTCAATCGTTGAACTAACGCGCGTACTTGAAAATCGAACGATATCGTAGTAAAGGCCGCTAAGTGCTGGCGGGGTTGGGTGTTCTTTGTGAACTTCCCAACACGTACCCTCACCCCTTACTCAGAACCATGGTTTCCGGATGTTCGAATCCATTGGCAATGAGAGTCATTCAATATTCGATTACCGATAATGTCGGTATCGGTATCAAATGCTAAGGGACGAACCCGATAAACTCTGACATCGGAAATGGGCCATATTTTGTATATGGCCCACTACGACATAGAGTGGGTTCGAACGGGCCCGAACTCCCACAAAGTTCGGTGGCGACTCCTACTTCGATTTAAATTTCAACTCGAGATCCGTCTCCATGAGATTCATTCGCCTCCCCAAATCCGCGCGTGGCCGCGTCGGGGTGGACCTATGTCATGTCCATAGTGGGGCTCCTCGAGAGGGCTCCACCACTGTTACAACTCGTAAAGGGATTAGAAGGGTCTTATGCGAAATTCAACATTAAATGTATTTGATTTGAGATCGGTTTATAAATTGATGAATGCGCGATGTTTTAATGTTAATTCGATAGTAATAATATTAACGATATTACAAAAAAAAGAACAAAATAAAAAAACGACGAAAAACGACGAGAAAGACGAGAGAGACGAGAGAAGGAAAAAGAGAAAAGGGAGAAGTCGGGATTGAATTTTGCACCCTCAACCTACATGCTTTGTCTTTTCGGAATAGGGCTCGTCTAGTTGTGGCTTAGGCACGGGAGCTTCGAGATGACGTAAGGGAGTTATGGTGGTTTAAGGTAGAAGAAGGGTTGCAAAAGTTGTGCATATGATGGGTGAAAAAAGGTTGTAAATTGTGTTGACGTGGGGTATTTATAGGAAAAGTACCCGGTTTAGGATAGAAAAAGGTCACTCGATCGAGTGCCCAGTCTAACGCTGGTTCGGCTGGTTTTGCGAGCCTACTCGACCGAGTGGGCTGAATCCACTCGACCGAGTGGGCTGAATCCACTCGACCGAGTGGGTCTGGACGGAGGATAGGGTTTTAGGGATAAAGTTTTATCTCTAATTGAAGAGGTTTAGTAGCTTAGGTTCTCTTCTAGCTAGAAGCGACGCAGCTGATATTTTTGTGTCGGTTTTGCCTTTGACCGGGTTTTGACCCGGTCGCCAAAAGACGATTTTATTTCCAGTGTCGGTTTTGACCCAAATTAGTCTTATTTGATTGGAAACGGCTCACTGGGCTGAATTTGAGGTTAGTTTTGTGAGTTTTGACCTCCTTAAAAAGCCCAAGCCAAATACTAACGATTTTGAGCCCATATCCAAGCGCGTAAAAGCACGTTTACATCTGATCATCATCAGGTGTTTATTGGAAACTGCTACAGGCACCTAGCAGCCAAATGTGGGTGTCTACACATATTCACTAAAAAAATTCATTATGTTCACTACTACACTTACGACATACACCAAAATAACTGTTATATACACTACATAAGTCATTATATACACTATTAAATTCACTATATACACACACTTACAAACTCGATATATACATTAAATTATTATTATTATATACTCATAAAAAACTAAAACGGTTACTATATACACTAAATCGTTTTTATATACACGAATATGATTTCAATATACACTAAAATAATTGTTGTATTTGATACTTTTTTTTTTGAAAAGCAAAAAAAAATTGATAGATAAGAACTTGGAGTGTATCGTAGCTTTAAATTAAATTATACATGAAATTAATTATTTTATAACAATAGTTGTTATTTATATACACCCAACGATTACTATGTACATCAATTAGTCAACATATATACACAGAAATTATTGTTACATGTACTTAATTATATGATTATTTGATATAGTAGAATTGTTATACATAAACTAAAACCGTTACTATGTACAATGAAATGGTTTTATATGCACCAATTTGATTTTAATATAAACTAATATAATTAATGCATGGGAAAAAAAGGATTTTTTTTGGAAAAAAAAAATCTCGGGATTTTTTTTTTTGAAAATAAAAGTTTCGGAAAAAAAAATATATTCTTTGTCCATATTTTTTTTTCAAAAAAAAATCTATATGTATGAATTTTGTTTTAATCTTAGTCTTTAGTTTAATTTTAATCTAATGGTTGAGATTTTGTTTACCGGATGCGGCGAGTTGAGCTGTCTCAAAAGATCCTATATATATATAGAGAGAGAGAGAGAGGCAGGTTCCGGTGTGACAACCAAACTTCTTACACCCGTTAAGACACAATCTGGACAATTAGATTACGATCTTATCTAATTGTCCAGATTAAAAGACTAAAAAAAACACGCGCTACTCCTCTCCACCTTCTAAAACCCTATCATTCAAACGCTACTTCTTTCTCTCTCTAGTAATACGCTATGAAAACCTCTGAAATTCATCTCAACCTGCAATGGCGAGTGATTATGCACCTTCAATGGCGATTGATTCTTCATCAAAGCGTCGAAAATTAAATACGAATGAAGATCCGTTGATTTCATCTTCAACAACTTCAGATTTAGGTCATACAAAAATCAATCAAACTTCAATTTATTCTAAATTATCGACTCTCTGATTCTTAATTTATTACGTCGTGATTCATTTTTTGAGTGTTCTAAAACGCAGTAAATAGTCAAGAAACAACTGCAACATGTTCGACGATGGCTGGTTCTCATTTGGGTAAAATGCTTCATCAATTTATCTACTTTTCTATTTTAGTTTATATTACTTCATCAATTTAATAGCTTGAGGTTTTCATGGAAACATATCTTATATTGATTAATTCATAGTTAACGCAGTGTCTGTTTTAGTGTATATATGTTACAACTTATTGTATATTACTCATAAAACAGATATACATATGTAAAGCACTGTCTGTTTTGATGTAGATAAGTTACTATGTGTTGCACATGTTGAAAATTGTTCGGAGTTAAAGTAGTGTCTGTTTTGATGTAGTGTTGTACATAAATCATACAACAGATATACACATATAAATCACTGTCTGTTTTGATATAGAAAAGTTACTATATGTTGCACATGATGAAATTTGTACATAGTTAAAACAGTGTCTGTTTTGATGTATATAAGTTGCAACATGTTGTACATAAGTCATACAGTAGGTATACATATGTAAAGCACTGTCTGTTTTGTTATAAATAAGTTACCTTTTGTTGCACATGATGAAATTTGTACATAGTTAAAGAAGGGTCTGTTTTGGTGTAGATAAGTGTAGACACCCGCATTTTGACTGCCAGGTGTCTATGGTAGTTTCCAAAAAACACCCGATGATGATCGGACGCTAACGTGTTTCTATGCGCTCGGATACGGGCTCAATCTATTAATCGTTGGCTAACACACTTACGGAGTACAAATCTCACAAAACCAACCTCGAATCCAAGCCCAGTGGATCATTCCGAGTCAAACAAGACTAATTTGGGCCAAAACCGACACCGGAATTAAAACCGACTTTTTGCGATTGGGTCAACCCCGGTCAAAGTCGTTTCCGAGACACACAAAAACATCCATACAACCATCAAAAGTCCAAGTCAAACACAAAAACCATCAAACACCCAAAGTCAAGGTCCAAAACAATGGACCCGTGCAACCCGACTGGGCCACTCGATCGAGTGACCCACCCACTCGATCGAGTGGGCTTGTTTTGAGCCCGGCTGCAGGCTTCACGGGCCACTCGACCGAGTTAGCCCTTTACTCGGTCGAGTAACCCTAATTCGGGTGCCCTAGCCTTGCTTATATAAGCAACCCTCATGCAACAACTTTTCACAACTTTTTCGAAACCTTAGAGCAACCATACGCATACACACTACGTCTTTTACAAACCCTAATCAAACCTTAAGCAACACCCTAGCAAACCCTAAACTAGTTTTAGGATTCAACAACCCAAGCCACCATAACTCAACCTTCAATTTAATTCTTGTTCGTTTATTTGCACAAACCGTTAATATCGATTTACCGTTACTAACCGTTTGCTTGTTTCTCTTGTCAATTTAATTCTTGTTCTTTTATTGTACTAAATGAACCCACATGCTAAAATTCCACTTTGACGTAGAATTAATTGCATTAAATTGACTTAGAAACCCTTTTCAATTCCATTCACATGTCTAGGGAAAATACTCTTTGCATATTATTTTCCCGTTTAACTAGCGCGCGTATTGTAAGTCATTCGAATTCTTAGTAGAGGCCGCTAATGTGCGGGCGGGGTTGGGTGTCCTTTGTGGGCTTCCCAACACGTACCCTCACCCCTTACTCAGAACCTCGGTTTCCGGATGCCCGAAACCGTTGGCGCACGAGAGTCATTCAATACACAATATCCGATAATGTCGGTATTGGTATCAAATGCAAAGGGACGAGCCCAATAAACTCTGACATCGGAAATGGGCCGTATTTTGTATACGGATCACTACGACATAGAGTGGGCTCGAATGGTTCCGAATAACCACAAAATTCGGTGGCGACTCCACATAGACCTAAATTTCAATTCGATCCATTCTCATATGGAGATTCATTCGCCTCCCCAAACCCGCGCGTGGCCGCGTCGGGGTGGACCTATGTCATGTCCACAATTTGGCGACTCCGCTGGGGATTAACTGATGCGTGACTTACCATCGGCATCCTCAGAGTGAGACTCGAATAGAAATCGTTTGACAAATACAATACGCGTTTTAGTTTTACGGTTCATGCATAACCCATATTTTCCCGGGCCGGTACTGGTGACCGACGTCCCACTATACCATTGATGTACTCCAATATGGATAAGTCAAAAGGTGTCCATAGTCGATTCGAGTGGGTTTCGCGGCATGTTCTAAGCTCAATTCGACTTAGAGAGTCCGTCCCGATCAACGTATAGACTATGTACACTGGTATAGACCACCTATAGACCGACCGAGACTTAGTATAGAGCATACATGGCGTCGTTATAATGCTTGTGTGACTACGTGCTACTTGGTTTCCGAGTCGTTTTCAAAAAACCGTCAACTTTTCAAAATTGCATCCTTTTCAAACTATTCAATTTCAAAACCCGAGACATATACCGAATTTAGGACTTATGATTTTACTCAAAATAGCCTATTTTCTAGCCGGTATGCTGCCCGAATCAAAACTCGAACTTTCAAAACTCGTGGCCAATGACTTTTCGTCCTCTTTTTCAGACATTTGGGCCATTCACCGAGTCCACTCGGTCCTTTTTCAAAAATCATCAATTTTCAAAACCTTCCACTTCTAGAACTTCTCGTATTTAGCAGTGTCGGGTCGAGTCTTAAGTTGTCAAGGTCTTTAGCGTCAAAACTACGTCGATCTTACATCACGAGCTTCTTCCCTATCCCAGTCCGCCTTATTAGACTAAGGCAAGACCCACCTACGTAGGACATACTCCTACAAAGGAAGACCCGTCTACACACTCGAGTCTAAAAGTTTGGGGATGTCTCACGTGGACCATCCTTCGGACGGAATTCGGCCCACATAGCCAAATCCTAAGGAAGGCGCACCTTTCGCAAGTCACCCGTCTAGGTGTCTTTTCCGAGTCAACCTTTTACAAGGCATAGCCCTATAACAAAAGGTTCACGGTCCTTACGTCTAAGGGTCACTCGTCCCACACTCGAGTCTTAACAAAATCTTCAATCCCACTTGGGGGATTACCCCTTAGCAGGGCGATCAATCACGTTTGCTCTAAGGGTCATGTCTTACACGTGTCTCACATAACCCACTTTCGAGTCACTCGGATACCACACCATCTGAGTCCCTAGTCCCACTTGGGGGCTATTCTCCGACGGAGTGATTAATCACAGTCACTCCGAGAATCGCGCCCTACACATTTTTCTTAGGGGAGTCTAACCCGAGTCAAACTGGGGCCGTCCCTCCTCTTACGCTATTTCCTATGCCTTGGTGAGTTTGAGTTCCGAAGCAACCTCTCTGATTACGTGGTGCTCTTACAGACAGGCCACCCGCAACCCGACATCAACGCAAGATGGAAGAATTGAAAGATGCCCTAACCAAAATCGAGACTCAACTGACCTCCATCCTTGCTAACCAAGCAACTTTGGACACTCGCCTGAGCACTGTAGAGAAGACGGTCCCAGTTGAAGGAGCTGAGTCCACTGGGCCCATAGCCGAATTGGTCAGTGTTGTTCGCAGGCTCGAGGAGCAAGTTCACTTATCAACAAGCAACTCAATCCACTCCGAAAATGCTCGCATTTATTCACCTTTGAGTAACGAGCTACCGGCCAACCTCAACTTGACGGGAATTCCTATGTTTGAGGGTACCGAAGACCCGGTCCATCATATCCGGGCCTTCAAAGACTTCATGGCAGTCAAAGGGGTAAAGTCCACCATGTTTAAGCACTTGTTCCCTTCCTCCCTCCAGAAGCACCCCAAAGCCTGGTACTACAGGCTCGATTCCAAGAAATACCCGACTTGGGATGATGTGGCAACAGAGTTCGCTCGGAACTACGCCGATAATATCGAGATCCAGACTACAATGCGTACTCTGGAAGTCATGGCCCAAGAGCCCAAAGAAGGGTTCACTAAATATCTTCAAAGATGGAGGGCCGAGAGTGTAAAGTTGGTAAACAAGCCCAACGAGAAGACACTAGTGGAGGCCTTCATCAACAACCTCCTACCTTCTTACCGCGTCCATCTTAGGTATGCCGGCATTTCAAACTTTGTCGTACTTACCGAAATGGGCATTAGGATTGAAGACGATCTTCGACATAATGAAGCTGGGTGAAGCTTCTACTGAAGGCTATACTGGACATCAACTCGAGTCCGTAGAAGCCAACGACTAATGACAACATTATCCGAGAGTCCGGATCCGATTTGAGTCCGAGTCTGAGTCCGAGTCTAGGATGTACTATTCCCTTCAAAGTCGAAGTCAAACTCAAAATCAGAGTCAAAGTCAGGGTCAATTGTATTTTGTCCTCTTTTCAAAATTCAATAAAATCAAGCTTTCAATATTCTATTTCTCATATCTACTTTCCTTATGTGTCTCCGAGAACATGATGAACACCATCATACACTGTGAGCACACGCACGTGACTATTATAGGCACATCTATAATGACTGCAGGAAACCGAGCCCGTGTTTTCCTTTTACCTATTCCATGTCTGGTATAGAAAAGCCGCAAAACTACCCTTAGCAGGAGCATATCAAATCCTATGACAAATCTGGGTAGTCTTCTAGTTTGGGTCTAAGACGGGAGGCAAGCCCATTTCCCACAATAAAACACCCCTCCAATAAGACTGACCAATCCCTACCTTAGGTGTTAGTCTGACCGACAAAAAAAAAAGGTCAAAACAAAGGCCATCAAAAAAGAAAACTGGAAAAAAAAAATCGAAAGTCCATGAGAAAAAAAGCAAAAGGCCAAAAAAAAAAGCAGGCCATCATCAAAAAATTCAGAATACCCATGACCGTGGTCAACGGTCAATTCAAGGGAAAGCCCCACGACCAGGGTACGGTCAAAATTATCAAAACCCATGACCGCGGCTAAGAGGTCAATCAAAAATCAAATACCCATGACCGTGGTCAACGGTCAACTCAAGTGAAAATCTTTTGACCGTGGTACGGTCAAATTCAAATTTATCCATGTCATCCAATAGGGGAGTAACAATCAAGCTGGTCAGCTAACACCACACTCAGCCTTCCCACATTACAACCCTCAAGACCTCCCCGAGACCCGGGCCAGAGACAGCCCGGAATTCTGAGGATTCAAGCTCCATAGTATACCCCTAACAATTAGGGCCAGACATGGAAACCAAATCCCGCATTATCAAACCAGCCCTCGAAGACTTAGCTCCACAGAACCGAGCTCCAGATTTCGAGTCATCAAAACCAGATCCCACATTATCAAACCAGCCCTCGAAGCCTTAGCTCCACAGAACCGAGCTCCAGATTTCGAGTCATCAAAGCCATTTACTTCCTAGCACCACATTTCCAAAAACATCAAATTCCCCGAGAGCAGAACTCGTTAAAAATCCCGAGAACAAAACTCGTTAAAAATCCCGAGAGCAGAACTCGTTAAAAATCCCGAGAACAAAACTCGTTAAAATTCCTCGAGAGCAGAAATCGTTAAAAATCCCGAGAGCAGAACTCGTTAAAAATCCCGAGAGCAGAACTCGTTAAAAATCCCGAGAACAAAACTCGTTAAAATTCTCCGAGAGCAGAACTCGTTAAAAATCCCGAGAACAAAACTCGTTAAAATCTCATCCAAACCAGTTACCAACACCAAACACGGGAACTCAACTTGCAGTCGGCATAGAACATGCCCAAATAGTTCACACCACCTCTGGGGGCTACCCCGGAGAACGCTCACAGTCACAGGATTAACATCCTAACCATTCTAGCCCTTTGATCAAGACATCATTGGGAATGCACCTAGCCTACACCATCGCTATGGCTAGTTACACACAAAGCCCTAATAAACTAGGCTTGGTTTGATTTCACCACACGTGAATACGTAGGCAGCCTTTCAATAGAGGCACAACCACCCACATTGACACAAATTCAAGAAGCGTCATCCTTCCGGTCACGACACCGTCATGTTCTCAAGAGCTAGCTTTGTCATCCTGGGGGCTTCTCCTAGGCCGAAGATCTATTTCCACTCACAAAATCCAAAATACTTTCAAAAACTAGCCTCCTTTCTATAGTGTGTCCTAGTACTCGGCTCCGTCGAAGACAAGAATCTGTCAGGACTCGAAGTTATACCCATTTTGGACTGTACCCTAAAATCAGAGATCCGGAAGGGCACCAGACTAAAACAGTCTCATTACAAACTACTGAAGTCCCCTATAGCATATCCATCCCATTTCGATGTTCGACCGTGTTGCCACTCGCCTAGGCTACGGAATAGCGCAACTCGAGAGTCTCGTCATCTTAGGTGGCCCATCTCCTACCGAGTCACGGTCCAACCCTTAGAGAGTCCAGTCCGTGTCGGTCAACTCGTCCTGTCGCGTCCAGAGTCGAGTCTGTCAGTATATCTCTCTCCAAATTCTCATTTTAAAATTTGCAAAACTTAGCCATTTGAGAAAATCGTTTTCGACAAGGTCACATTTCGGTCTATTTAAACTGCAAATTTCTTTCCTAAAATTCTTTAGGAGTCAAAAATTTCAAAATTTCAAAATTTCAAAAATCCAAACTTTCAAAAATTCAAAAATCATTCTTCCCCAGCGCAAGTCATTTTACTACCTACGTGTTGCATGCATTTTATGTGACTTATACAGGTATGACTCAAACAGGGACGTGCAACCCGCTACACCTCCCCAGCATTTTCACGGGATGGGCCCACACACAGGCGCACCCAGGACTTACGCGACAAGTCCAAATGCCCCACGGAGTATTACCATCAGCCCAGGTATGGTTTCTAGCTTATGGCTGGCAAGCCCTTCACGCAAGTCTAATGGACTATAAACGACCCGGCCGGAAGTCCGCCAGGTTTCAATCCTCGATTGGCCTGGTGGATACTCTGACTTTCGCCCAGTCCAAGCCTCAGTCAGAGTGGGGGCTCTGTAGACACCCGCATTTTGACTGCCAGGTGTCTATGGTAGTTTCCAAAAAACACCCGATGATGATCGGACGCTAACGTGTTTCTATGCGCTCGGATACGGGCTCAATCTATTAATCGTTGGCTAACACACTTACGGAGTACAAATCTCACAAAACCAACCTCGAATCCAAGCCCAGTGGATCATTCCGAGTCAAACAAGACTAATTTGGGCCAAAACCGACACCGGAATTAAAACCGACTTTTTGCGATTGGGTCAACCCCGGTCAAAGTCGTTTCCGAGACACACAAAAACATCCATACAACCATCAAAAGTCCAAGTCAAACACAAAAACCATCAAACACCCAAAGTCAAGGTCCAAAACAATGGACCCATGCAACCCGACTGGGCCACTCGATCGAGTGACCCACCCACTCGATCGAGTGGGCTTGTTTTGAGCCTGGCTGCAGGCTTCACGGGCCACTCGACCGAGTTAGCCCTTTACTCGGTCGAGTAACCCTAATTCGGGTGCCCTAGCCTTGCTTATATAAGCAACCCTCATGCAACAACTTTTCACAACTTTTTCGAAACCCTAGAGCAACCATACGCATACACACTACGTCTTTTACAAACCCTAATCAAACCTTAAGCAACACCCTAGCAAACCCTAAACTAGTTTTAGGATTCAACAACCCAAGCCACCATAACTCAACCTTCATCCACCTCGAAGACTCTAAGTGTTAAAGCCACGGTTACGGGTCCGCGCCGAGACAAGAACATGTAGGTTGAGGGTGTCAAAACCCCGTCTCTTCTCTTCTCTTCCTCCTTCTCGCTTCATGTCATCTTCATATGGGTCTTTGTTTTTATTTTATTTTATCGCTATTATCGCATCATTAATATCGATAATACTAATATCAAAACATTAAAATACCTATCAATTTGTGTCGAGTATGAGTGATATCGGAATGAGGAAACACGAACATACAAGTGTACTGCACACAGCGTTGACGGTCGCTCGTTCTGATATCCCGATTACTTGATTATTGCGATAGGTTAACTTCAACAATAATTTTTATATCGTTTGTATCATTATTGTTATTCGCATGTCGCATCGATTTCTCAAAAAACAAACATCGTACTTTAATAAGGGTCGAAACCCGTTGACACAGATCCGACATCACAATCTCTAGGGATTTATTTCGATGTCGGAAAAGTCGAGGGAATCAAGTTTTTTATTTATTCAAGTAAAGCGTAGATTTTAGATTCGATACCAATTCCATAATTGGATATCGAATTTAACAATCAAGTCATATGAATTAATTAACGTGATTTGTCCATATCACGATAATTAATTTACAACGACTAAAATCAATTTATTTATTTTTTTCTATTTCACTCTAATATTCCATATCGATTCAAATAATCGAATATGAGATACAACGAGTATTCAAAATTAGAATCGAGTATAAATTCAACAATATTTATATTCGGTCCGACAAAATTCGCGATTTATAAAAAACCAAGTCGAACATAAATTGTGCAATATTTACGTCCGATTCGGTAAAATCGTCAAACTCTCAAAAATCAAAAGCAATTTCAAAATCAACAATTATAATTGCAAACGAAATACAATTCGTACAGAGGGCACTCGACCGAGTGCCTAGCCCACTCGGTCGAGTGGCGTCCCAAAAATCGAACCAGAATGTTTTTCACGATCTCCACTCGATCGAGTCTCACAAGTGACTCGGTCGAGTGGCCATGTACTCGACCGAGTTGGTCAATAACTCGGCCGAGTATGGTCTAAAACGCGGAACAGAAACCTCTTTTCAGGATCTACTCGATCGAGTCTACTGACCACTCGATCGAGTAACCTCACAACGATTAACACAATAAATCGTACATTATTCTATTTTCAAAATCCAATAGTATTTCACGACTTAGGTCGACACGTGCATAATTAATCACGTGTATGCTATCTTTTCAAACCATGCATCATCTTGTACATCATTCAATTCAATTCAATTCATTATTTGCACAAACCGTTAATATCGATTTACCGTTACTAACCGTTTGCTTGTTTCTCTTGTCAATTTAATTCTTGTTCGTTTATTGTACTAAATGAACCCACATGCTAAAATTCCACTTTGACGTAGAATTAATTGCATTAAATTGACTTAGAAACCCTTTTCAATTCCATTCACATGTCTAGGGAAAATACTCTTTGCATATCATTTTCCCGTTTAACTAGCGCGCGTATTGTAAGTCATTCAAATTCTTAGTAGAGGCCGCTAATGTGCGGGCGGGGTTGGGTGTCCTTTGTGGGCTTCCCAACACGTACCCTCACCCCTTACTCAGAACCTCGGTTTCCGGATGCCCGAAAACGTTGGCGCACGAGAGTCATTCAATACACAATATCCGATAATGTCGGTATTGGTATCAAATGCAAAGGGACGAGCCCAATAAACTCTGACATCGGAAATGGACCGTATTTTGTATACGGATCACTACGACATAGAGTGGGCTCGAATGGTTCCGAATAACCACAAAATTCGGTGGCGACTCCACATAGACCTAAATTTCAATTCGATCCATTCTCATATGAAGATTCATTCGCCTCCCCAAACCCGCGCGTGGCCGCGTCGGGGTGGACCTATGTCATGTCCACAATAAGTTACAACGTGTTGTACATAAATCATACAACAGGTATACATATGTAAAACACTGTCTGTTTTAATGAAGATAAGTTACTATATATGTGCTGCACATGTTGAAATTTGTACATAGTTAAATTACTATGTGTTACTATAAATTACTTCATACATACAATGTGTTGCACATAGAATTTATTTCTTGTCTTGATTAAATGTACATAGGTACTACCGAAGCTAATTTTGACTATAATTTGAAGATACCAAGTTGTTCTGAAGAATTGAAACCTTATTTGGATCCAATGTTTCCGGTATTGGAAGAAGTTGGACTGCAACAAGCATTTGTTTTTTTTATGAAAAGTATGCAACCACTTGAGGCTTCATTGTTAAGAAGTGCATTAATCGCATTAATGAACATGGTATGATTACACAAAAGTACATTGTGTGCAATAAGGAAGGTACATATGAACATAAGGGACAAAAGCAAAGAAGGGAGATAACAAGGATTCATTGTATGTTCAAAATCATCTTACATAGGAGATCTGAGGGGCGATATGAAATCAAAGAATTTGATGAAGGGCATAACCATTATTTGAATACACCTTCCTCAATGATTCACCTTAAAAAGGCAAGAAAACTCACCATTTTGCACAAAAAGATGATCATTGACAACTCCATGGTCAACCAAGGTGTTGTGAAAACTTTTAGGATGTTCACGCAGTTTGTAAAGGGTTATAAATATTTAGGTGCATCAAAGGTTGATTTTAAAAACTTTAGTAGAGACATAAAGAAGTTTATCAAGGACTCTGATGGACAGATGTCATTGAGATCCTTATGAAAAAGAAATCCATTTGTTCTTTTTATTTTGACTTTGATGTCGATGATAAGAAAAGGATCATTCGATTGTTTGGGCTGATCCTATAATGATAAAGAACTACATGCTATTTGGTGATATGAAGTCTTTTGACACTACATATAACATGAATGAGTACAAGATGATCTTTGCTCCATTCACGGGTATAGATCATCACAAGAAATGTATCACATTTGCTGTTGACCTTGTTGGGAGAGTGTGTGGTAAGAGCTTTTCTTTTTGTTATCTTTGTCATTATTTGTGTTTTGAAGATAATATGTGTTGCACACGAGGAATATTAGTGGAAAAACCCCGTACCGCGTCGGTTCTAAATGGCCTTTTTACATCCTTATTGAAGCGATGGCTATCAAGGGGACGCCTTTACCTTGCATCGGTTTGAAACCAACGCAAAATGTATTCCTTTTTGCGACGGTTCGTATCTAGAAACGACACATATAACTTATTTAAGGTGTCCCTTTGTACCAAACAACCGCCGCAAAAAGTACTACAACCGACGCATTTTATTTACATTTTGCGTCGTTTTTGTTAGAAGCGATGCAATTGATAATTTTGTCGACGCAAAAAATATTTATAACCGACGCAATATGTGTGGTTTTGCTTCGTTGTTGTTACAAGCGACACAATTAGTGACTATTTTGTATCGATTATATCAAAACAACCGACGCAATTGGTGATCTTTTGCGTCCATTTTTTGTTAGAGTTGATGCATTTTTTTCCATCATTTTTTTGTCGATTGTATCAAATGATGTAACATGTCATCTTTTTGTAATGAAATATTTGCTACCTATTTTGTAATTTAATATATTACGCATGAAATCCAAAAAATTATGCACGGAATATATCCAACAACAACCAAGTTATATTGATAAAAAAAATCCATAACTAGTTGAAAGTTACATTGTTCAACTGAAAAGCAATTATTACGTCTTCGGGCGGTAAAGCTAAACTCCAATTCATGTATGGTGTAAATGAGTTGTGCCTAAGAAACTGCAATAAACAAAGATAAAAGGCAATATATGCAATGTCAGTCTGAATTTTTATTCATTTCTAGCGTGTAAGAAAAAAAATCATGTATACTCAGTGACATATAACGAAGTGCCATAATATAATCATAATGTAGAATCAATATAAAAACAAGGGAAATATAAAACGTTACTCCGATAATATGATCAACTATGATGTATCTATGAATCTTATTATAGGATGATGCATTCATTAAAAAAAAAACAAAAAGATCCTATAAATATCACCAAAGAACTTTTGGAGATACTTTCTCCGATAGGAAATCATGCTCTACATATTTGTTTCGAGTCATGACCGCACAGTAAAATCAGGGCAACAAAGAAGAAAACTCCAAACATGATTATTTATCCGTGTATGTTGCATCACACGACGAGAGGACGTACAAATATCTAGCTTATGCAAATGACTCATGACTGTTACTTAAACATACAACCCCACAAAAAATAATTTGCTATCTAACATCAAGAGGAAAATGTGCACTCACGACATTGGATCAGAAACAAGGTCATTGCCCGTGTAAGTGAAGGATAAACAAATTTGCATGGCCTATAAATTATTACCAACTTAATTACTATCTGACACACCAAGCGAAATAAATTTTAAGCATACATACTTCAAAGACACCAACAAATCCCCATTTAGGGGCCGTTTGGTTCGTGAAAGGGTATGGGAACGGAATCAGGAATCAAACCAGGGTGGTATGAGTTTGTAACTTGATTCCTGAAACTTGGTGTTTGGTTCATTTTTTAGATGATTGAGATTCAAATCCGAAATTATAATCTTTTTAAAATTATATTTAATAATTATATTTTAAATATATAAAAAATTATATCACTGACTATATAAAATCTAAAAAAATTAGTTTGAAAGAAAAACTAAATAAATTTCATTAAAAACAACTCTTTTTAGCGATATAAAACATTGAGTTACATTAATAAAATTTTAAAATAATTTTTTTTAGTATTTTAAATTAGTGTTTTTCAATAAAATATTTCAGTTATAATATTTCAACAAAAAAAAATGGAACAAATTCTTTCGGAAAATCAAACAAAGTTTGATTCCAAGGGTATGAATCTCATACCCACCTCCTCCCTTGGGTATGAGAAACCCATACCATGAGGGTTTGAGATATGGGTATCAAAATGAAAAACTTGTCAACCAAACACGATGTATGGGTTTGGTTCATTCTAAACCCATACCTCATACCTAAATTGAGTGAACCAAACAGCCTCTTAATTGGTTTGTCTTAAGACAAGGGGTCAAAAATGAGAGAACTGACATTGTTTGCCTTTATTTAGCAATTAATCTTCGATCAACAAGCAACAAATTTCCATTGATCTTTAACTTTTTGAGCATGCATAAGAAGATAAAGAGAGCACAAACACAATTCTCATAATATAATGATGTGCATTCAATCAATAATGATGAACGAGATCGAACAAAACAATGCGAGTAACACATAACATTATAAATTTATCAGCAATAGAGTACTCCGAGCAAATTATCATCATTGTAATAGGAAACAAAGCAAACTACTCATCTTGTCTATAGCTAAACTCCCAGAGTCCCTAACATTTAAGTCTAACAAGAAATGATTGTTAGATTTAATCTGACCCAAGACTGAAACTTCATACTAAATTAATTGATACTAAACTGTAATTAGTTGTAACGGAAGCGCACCTGATAATACTGATAGATTAACTTACGTCGGTCTTCTGGATTAGGTCTTCTAACAGACACACTCGCCTTTTGGGTTTCTCCATACCGATGCGATATATGTGAGATTTGGTCAAAAAGTGTGCTGTCAGGGACCATAACCCTGACTATATATAGGGAGGGGTGGTTAAACCCTGATGACTTATATCAGTTGCCTTTAGTGGATAATCCCATCATATATCCCATAAAGTCCTAATGGGTCTCTACACTATTATAATATCTGCCCCTTACTTTATAAGACGTAAATAAGCCCGTGTTAATTGTATTAAGACGGATCACGTATTTGGGCTCAACTTAATGATAGCTAATAAATACAATAGGTCCAAATAATATTGTCCACATATATTGTATTAGACTCATAATTCTTACAATCTCCCACTTGGGTCATATACTAGTATATATAGGACACTGGAAATTGTATTCATTATAACCATATGAGCTCAATTGTGCTATCAAACATTCCAACCGTCTTATGCAATTCGGTCCATTAATCATATGTACATAGAACCAAAGTGGCTTTTGCCACAGTTTGTCGTAACAGGATCCATCAATGATCACATATGTAAACATGACTAACGACATGAATCTAGTATAGGAGTGTAGCATGGAAACAACAACCGAATGTGATCCAAATATGCATATTTCTAACTGATCCACCATAAACCTTAGTGAGATCAACCAAATAAGACAGAGTGAAAATGAAAACTGTAAACCTTATTTCTGCAGAACTGAATACTGTACATAAATGTGTCTAATGTGACAAACTCCCACTTAACCTGAATATCTTCAGAACTAAAAACACCCATTTGAGCAACATACCCAAGAAAGACTGTGGGTGGTAATTCCTTAATAAGCGGATCCGCAATAATTGAGTTTGTACAAACATATCTTAGACGCCTTTCACTCTGAATCATTTCTATAACAACACATCACTTGTATTGTTATTTGAAACTATAATAATCATCATTTTGTCACAAATAACTTAAATGGTCTTTCAATACCGAACTTAATTTGCAGCCTTGTAACAAATAAGCATGACCAAATAGGAGTCGAAATACCGAATGATGATCTTAACCTGAATCGATCTCCTTTATATGATAACATTGTTTTGCTCCAAATATAAATGACATGTGGAGTAGATCCCCCCACTTTACTCCACAGGTTTGCGCAAGCTGGCAGCAAGAGGTAGAAGGTACCCGCATGTTCTGTACAGTAAAGAAGCTGCAGCGGCTTAAACCTGTACTCAAGAAGCTGAACAAAGACCATTTTTCTGAGATTGAGCGAGCAACTGATATAGCAGAAGTGGAACTTATTAATCTGCAGAAGAACTTGGCTCTTAATCCAAACGATGCTGCCCTTAGGAAGCAGGAGAGAGTGGCACATGACAGATATGCATATTTACAGGAGTCATGCATTGAATATCTTTAGCAAAAATCGAAATGTGCTTGAATTAAAGACGGTGACCAGAACACTAGTTACTTCCATGGCTCGCTCAAAGCCAGGAGGATCAATAACAAGGTCGCCCAGATCACTGATGAGGATGGTGATTCACATAATAATCAAGAGGACATTTAGAAGGCATTCCTCAACTACTATAAGTGGATTTTAGAGGAAAACATGACCACTACCAAGGTGAATCAAAGAGTGATTGACCAAGGGAAGACTTGCTCTCCTGCGCATATTCAGAGGCTCGATCAACAGGTCACTGCCACGGAAGTTAAAGCTGCTATATTCAGCATTCCGGACGATAAATCCCCTGGCCCTGACGGGTACACTAGTAAGTTCTTCAAGGATGCATGGAATATAGTGGGAAATGACGTTTGCGAGGCAGTCTTGGATTTTTTTCAACTCGGGGCGGATGTTGAAAAAGCTTAATACTACAGCAATCACATTGATTCCAAAAGTGGAGAGGCCTTCAACGGTCCATCAATTTAGACCGATTGCTTGTTGCAACATGGTGTACAAGGCTATTTCTAAAATTCTATGCGCAAGGCTTGCCGATGTGCTACCAGACCTTATCTCACCGGTCTAAGGTGGGTTTATAAAAGGGAGAAGCATTATTGAAAACATTCTTATCTGTCAAGACATAATCAGGCTATATAACAGAAAGAGTGTCTCGCCTAGATGTATCTTAAAATTTGATCTCCACAAAGCATATGACACGGTGGAATGGGAGTTCCTGGATCAAATGCTGATTTCACTACAATTCCCGTCTCACTTCAGGAAACTCATTATGCAGTGCGTGAAGACTGCCACTTATTCCCTCAATGTGAATGGCAATTCTTTTGGATTCTTCGCTGGCAAGAGAGGTCTCCGTCAAGGAGACCCACTATCTCCTTTACTCTTCACAATATGTATGGAATACCTTACCCGGCTGCTTCAGTTCACTACTTCAACAAGACCATTCAAATTCCACCCCTTATGCAAGCCGATGAAATTGACATGTCTTATGTTCGCCGATGACTTACTTCTTTTCAGCAAGAGGGATGTCGATTCTATGATGGTTTTACTGAGGACGTTCGCGTCATTTACCGCTGCTTTTGGATTAAAAATGAGCAAAGGTAAATCTAACGCTTATTTTAATGGGGTGACTCAGGAGGTCCGAAGAGATCAAACCATCCAAACTGTCTGTCCTAGACTGTCAACCCCTTGTCAATAAGCTGGTTGAGCGTATCAGGCGATTTGGAACTAGAAAATTGTCGTACGCAGGAAGATTGGTGCTAATTAAAAGTGTCTTGGCGAATCTTCACTCGTATTGGAATTCCATTTTTCATCATTCCCAATGCAATTATAAAGTAGATTGACTCGATTTGTAGAAACTATTTGTTGGATGGTGCAGCGAACTACCATAAGGTTCCCAATGTTGCGTGGGAAAAGTATGTAAGCCCTATAAGGAAAGGGGGTTGAACTTAACTCAGTCAGCTCACTGGAACAAAGCGGCGATCGGCAAGCTCACCTAGTGGATTACCTCGAATCAGAACAAGCTCTGGGTGCAATGGGTTCACCACCGTCTATTTAAAAGGACAAGATTGGGATACGTATCAGCCAAATGGTGACTGTAATTGGGCCTGGAAGAAGGTATGCCAGATTCGTGACCTTCTTAAACCTGCTATGAATTCTAATGCTTGGAGCCTGCAGGAAGAGAACCGCTATACTGTATCGAAGGGCTATCACTGGTTACGAGAGAAGAGCGACATCGTTCAGTGGCATAATCTAGTTTGGAACCCTTGGACTATTCCAAAACATAGATTCCATGCTTGGTTGACTCAATATAAAGCCTTGAACCTCAAGGAGAAATTGTACAGGCTTCTCATTGTTGAAGATGATAATTGCTGCATATGTGGTGAAGGGACGGAAAATGATACTCATCTATTTCAGGACTGCTACTTCACGAGCAAACTCAAGAGAGCAGTTACTCAAAAACTAAAGTGGGCTGATAGCTTTGATTATACTAATGATAGAAGGCAGCGGGTGAGAGGGTCAAAACTCCAACGAGCAGTTAAAAACGGGATACATAATGCAATCAATTATGCCGTGTGGATGCAAAGGAATAGAAGCAGGCTAGAGTTACATTTGATTCATCCGGATTACCTATCTAGGAGGATCATTGCTGATTACAAGTTATACTGTAATAGTAGAAGTAATCAAAAATTTAGTATGCAGGACAAGAATTTCCTATCTGGCCTGATGAGGCAATCTCTGTAAATGATGTAATCATTTATAATATACTTACCTTTACCAAAAAAAAATATAAATGACAAACAATATTTGGCTGCCCTTAGTGGATCTCAATATCCTACTGTATTCCCTTAATATTTGTCAATTAAACTATAGAATGTACACGATATCCAAATATGTACAAACTAAGTTTAAACACATGAAGAATATCTTGAAGTACACGAATTTAAGTAATACTATCTATTCTAGATATGAATTTTCCTTAAGGACATAAGTGAGACTGCATTAGTCTCATTTACTGAAAGGGTTATAAAACTTGATATATTTTCATACTCCCACTGAATCTTGAGTATCTACAATCATGTACCACATCCATACAAAACTAAATGAGATGATATCATGATAGATAGATGTACTCTTTGACGGAAAACCTTATTTGAGTTTTCATTGGATGATTATTAACCTTAATTTTGCAGAAATTTTATCTTGAATCTATCGAGTCAAGATTTCCGGTATCTGCGACAATGAGTTTGTCAATGTCTTCATTGAAAAACTTGTCTTTACCATTCATCTAATGTAACTCCATATAAAACCGGATATGCCAACTGTCTTTATAGCCATTAATGATAAGACGAAACTTACTGTCTCATTAGCGAATGAGTCTGTTTTGGTAGCAAATAACTATTTGAAACCAATATGCTTTATATTTTTAGGTAATGAAACAATTCCAAAGTGTCTTTATCAGTCAAATGACTTAATACTTTATTGATGATATGTATAAATTCACATGTATTAGTTAGAACTTTCAATGATTCGGTAAAATGCTGAATGGATATTTTTCTACCGTTTCATCATGTAACTCCTACTCTTGAATGTATGCAATATATAAATCTGTTATTACACTGTAATATGTCAGTCTGACACGAAAACAATGCAATCCTCTAAAACTGCTTTCATTCTTCCCTTAGTGAATTTCTCTAATAACAATTTTTCTTGAGATATTTGAGTTTGTTTTACTAGAATGATCCTACGATCCTTTATAATGAGACACAAGATCATTTCCATAAGTCTCATTTCTTCCCCCCCAAACTCAATAATCTCAATGAACCTATATTATCCGTCTCAAAATAACTTGCATATGGGATGATTACTATATTACCTTATTACCCTTAAACCTTATAAAGTTATACAAACAAATAATTATTGATTGTCCTTAAATCCAACTATATTACCTTAAAAAAACATTCTTAATTAGTTGGACATACCTTAAGTGTAAGTAATTTACACTATAATCAATCAATATGATTGTTGTATCTTTATCCAAAACCAAGCTGCAATTCTAAATTTACTTCTAAAGTTATCTAGGAAAGAGTGTGAATAATCATACTCATTCCAAGTCCCAAAATCTTACTTTACACACATAATATACCATACATATTTAAACCTTCATATGGTGCAATCTTTAATGTAAGATCAAACATCTCTAGCAAGTATCCGAAATAACGTTGACGTTATTATCCTGAATAGTCAATTTGTCAAAGTGTTTCCACTTATAATCGACATGAGATCTTTAATCCTGTACCGAGAATATATCTCAGTCAAATATGTGATAAAACGTCTAGGAACTTGAAACTTCTCAAGATCGAGATATAAATATCATACATAATTTTGTCTACAAATCAATATAGTGATGTGAACTAATACAACTTAAAACATAAAATAGTTCACATATCCTTATATATCAATTATAAGACATCCAAAATTCTTTTGATATCTATTTTCTCTTTTCGTCTTTATTCCCTTTCAATATGAGAATCCGAAATAGAAGGGTCAATAATTTCATTCTGACACAACTTTAATAATTCTTTTAATGTGTCATACCGAAAAGAAATTATTGTCCTCAATTCTTTATATCCACTAGAGTTTTAATGCAAGTCTTTAAATAATATTCCAATCTAAGCTATATAAAATTATCAAAAATGACAACTTTACCATTATTTGAATTAGGAAAATAAAAAATTAATTATTTCTCAATGGACAATGAACCAAATTTGACCAAACAAAAAATAATTGAACTCCACCAAAAGGCAGTACCGAAAATATTTCGGATTCAAATAAAATAACAAGTCAATAATGATAACTAAATTAGTCGATTGTCTCAAACTCAGATGATGACATGCCCCGAATAGATGAATCTTTCATCACCAATTGACATACAACATCTTAAATTCTTACTTCTACTTGCATTAATGTACTTATGTGAATGAAAAACCAAATCCACTCACAAAACATAATTGGATATAATGAATAACTTTAGACGACAAATCTTAAATGAGAAGTATACTCTTACCGACACGCGATGAGGCGTACAAATTGGTAATATATATTCCTTATGTGTCCATACTCATAACAAGCAACCAATAAACTTTATCTTGTTATTCTTTGAGTTAGACACTTGCAGCTTATTTAATAGAAACAATGTCCTTTAATATTTCCTTAATGTCGCATTAAACAATCATTAAACACATGCATTAAATTTTGTACTCTACAAAAACACGTGAGTCCACACGATATTTTCATCCTTATGAGTAGTACAATCATACCTTCTCAATGATGTGTTAAGATTGTGACGATCCAAAATAAGTATTTACATTCTCTTAAAATTTATTAAAATAAATGACGTTATCCGAATTGAGAATGTAACCTGAATATGACAGATATAATGAACATCTTAATGTCAATTTGATGGACAAAACAATATTTTCATATTTTGAATAAATTCAAACAATATAGTGTCTTCGCAAATTTAACATTTAGCCGTTGGGCATAAATTATTATCTAAGCATCGACACTACAATTAAATAATTGTGATCAAATATTGACGATAAACTCATGTCGAATACTAAAGCCTTCCTTTGGGCCGACTTAGGATACACATGAAAATACCGGATAATCGTCACATATTTATCACCCGAAATTGTATATGTATTCGGCCAAATAATGGTCTTCCTTTGGGCCGACCATTATCCGCATGATTACTTACACATACAACCGAACTTAAAAACCAAATGTTTGAATTTACTTTCCATTAAAAAAAACAGTATGGACATAAGCCTTATGAGTGTCATAAACTTAACAACACTCGCTTTATTTAACTTGTAATTCAGATTCGAATATTAGCATTCCCATCATAACATGATACCTAGTACAACATCTAATCTCATCTTTGGACAATAATTAGACTTGTAAGTGGTACTCTTGGTGTAGTAATCAAATATTAATAGTAAGATCATGTCAAATGTCAAGTCTTTCTTTGGGCCGACTTAACGTCTACACGAGAACCGAATAACTGTTACGTATTTACCACCACAAGTATGATTGAATTTCGGCCAAATAATGGACTTTCTTTGGGCCGACCATTATCCGCATGAAATTCAATCACACACAATCGTCTAATTATTTAAATTATCTAATTTACGCAATAGAGGTTACTTTGGCAACGTATTGTTTCGATCAAATAATCCAAAATATTAGACGTCTTATAAAAAAAACAAATAGCCAATGTTATTGAAACTGAAATCAAGTTCTTTTAATCAAACTGTAATTAACAATTGACTGAATCCTTAAATGATAAAAGAAATTATAACTCAAAGTAGTTCTTTCATCATACAAGTCAACTTGTCAATTATAAATATGCGATAATAATCGCAACCGAAGTTCCAAATAGGTCCTAATTCATACATAAAAACTTAATATACGACAATAATCAAATATACGAGACCATTATACATCATATGCCTGAATACCAAACAAAATTATGAATGTACCGCAATCGACATAAACAACCTAATTATACAAACGGGATTATAACCAAACATGACAAGTGAAATTAACTTAATATCACATGACAATTGAGCACACACTAATATTCATACTGGAGTAGTAAGTAACCCAATACGAACTGAAATACAGTAATTAATTAAAGCCAACAAACAAAAAAAACTGAATAAATAACCGGACTATAAGTCTATAAAATAGATGACGATAGGCAAAAATATTACTGTAAGAACATATCTTGATTGTTATCACTAATCCATTGTACTCTGTACATAATCAAATATACACAACTTGCTGACAACTTGCTATGATGATGCAGCAGTGACACAGGCACAAAAAAACAATCTCACGAACAAAAAACAGCACGGCATCATCAAAAATAAAATCATAACAACTTGATTGTGGATTATTATTATTACGGCTAAATCACGACTAAAATACCTCATAATATATGCAATAATATGATCATCACGGTTAAAATAACGGTGAACGAAAAAACCGAAAGCAAACCACAAATCAAACCAAATAAATCTGATCCAAAAAATTTAATATGAAGACGGCTCTGATATCACTTGTTAGATTTAATCTGACCCAAGACTGAAACTTCATACTAAATTAATTGATACTAAACTGTAATTAGCTGTAGCGGAAGCGTACCTGATAATACTGATAGATTAACTTACGTCAGTCTTCTGGATTAGGTCTTCTAACAGACACACTCGTCTTTTGGGTTTCTCCATACCGATGCGATATATGTGAGATTAGATCAAAAAGTGTGCTGTCAGGGACCATAACCCTGACTATATATAGGGAGGGGTGGTTAAACCCTGATGAACTAATAAATCCAAATAATATTGTCCACATATATTGTATTAGACCCATAATTCTTACAATGATGAACTAATGGTCCGAGCATGATTCATTACTCCATTTGTGTACCGTACGTACCATTATATGCTTATTGATTGATTAGTAACTATATCCTCATACCAAACTTAGAGAAAATTGTACTCTATGTATAGGTACTTAAACTGAACTCTCATGTTTCAACTCCACCTTCACAAACACATAATTAGATTTATTAAACAACAATCTATTAACACTAAGGGCTCGCTTGGGATGGGGTTAATTATTAAGGGGGTAATAGAGCAAAAATGAACTAGAAAATGATGGAAAGTAGTGATGATATTAAGCGGGAATGGAGAAAATTAAGGAAGTATAACTTATTTAGGGGGGAATTATTACTCCCCTCTCCCCCGAAGTAATACATTACCCCCCAATGGGGTAATTATTCCCCTCGTATCTCTTTTACACTATAAAATGTTACAATCAAACAACAAGTTCATTCATTTCTAGTTCATTTTTGCTCTATTACCCCCTTAATAATTAACCCCATCCCAAGCGAGCCCTAAATGAAAATTTGTAGCTTTGAGAGAAGCTGAAAAAAAAAATATGAACACATACAGCTCAATGAAGAGCAAAATGCTAACAAAAATACTTGGTATCAAATTTTTCCGTCAACATATTTACATTTCCCACTATTTCAGCTTACACTAACCAGATAACCCTATGAAGTTTTATTTCTAATGCCAAGAGCGTTATCTACCAAAAAATAATTTACTTATATATATTTATCTAAAACTCAGAATTCCAGCTTGAATCTAACCTGCAAAACCAACTTTTATACTACAGTTGCAATTTAAATTCTACTAAAGATTAAAGATCCACTAATCTACAACACTTGACATCGAGAAGAAACTAAATATTTCAACATCTGTTTAAAACATAAATCCATCCTGTATATAATCACAAGGGAAAAAGAAACATACCACAGTCTCAGAGTTTTTGTTCTGAAAAACTTGTGTAGCTTAACACAAGCAGGATCATACGCCTTAGTCAATCTTTGTCCATTCAACAACAAGAACATGAACAACATACAAAAAATACCAATTGACATGAAAATATGTGGGAAATTGAAAACCCTGAAATTGAGAGGTGGCAAATGAAGGAGGGAGTACCTGACGAATTCCTTTCAGAAAGCGGTACCCTTATTAGTTCTGCGGTGAGAGGTGGCCTTGACCCGGTCTATTGCATCGTGGGATAGCTGGACGACGGACACTACGGAAGTAGGCACCTAAGCCACCGCGAGAGTTTCTCCGACAAGCTTTATGGTCGAGTTTCTGTACTCCTCCACCATGCATCTTCTTCACATTGTCCAGGTGGATCCCAAACACCACCTCGGCGGCCTATCACCTATTTAACGGGTCAGCTTTTTTGAGGCACAGAGAGGACCCATTTTGTTACAACTTGTGGTTCTCCATCATTGTTTCGATTTAAGAGGAAGTATGGAATTACGTAGAATGAGTTTATTTAGGGAGTTTAATTGGGGGATGGGATTGTTACATGAAAGGAAAAGAAAACTGAAAGTTATGGTTTGAGGAGTTGGGGGGGTTAAACCTCCCTACTACATTTGGTCGTCGGCATTTCAGCTAGGTTGTCGGCACTTTATACGTGAATTTACTCTTTTACCCTTCCATAATTATGATTAATGACATTAATTAAGTTTCTTAATTAATTTAATTATTATTTCCCGACTAATTTAAGATTACGGTTTTTGTAGTATTTTTACAGTTTTTGAGACACGTGTCTCAATGTAACCCGGGAATCGTTTTAGGAAATTTCTAACATTTTGTTAACATTTTCGTATCATAATAATTCCAAACATTCAAAATAACAACACCCGAGTCACGATATAAACATTTATCGAAGAACGAAAACAAATTAAACGGATATCATAACGTATAACGTCGTACGAAAAAAAACTGGGCTAGGCGCCAGTTTTTGCCTTCCAGGGGGTCCCCTGGGCGCTAGTTTTTGGCTTTCAGAGGGTCCCCTGGGCGCCAGTTGGGACCCCCTGGAAGCCAAAAACTAGCGGCCAGCCCAGTTTTTCCTTTTTTTTCGTACGACGTTATACGTTACGATATCCGTTTAATTTGTTTTCGTTCTTCGATAAATGTTTATATCGTGACTCGGGTGTTGTTATTTTGAATGTTTGGAATTATTATGATAAGAAAATATTAACAAAATGTTAGAAATTCCTAAAAAGATTCCCGGGTTACATTGAGACACGTGTCTCAAAAATCGTAAAAAACTACAAAAATCGTAATCTTAAAAAATTGGCGTCCAGGGACCCCCCCAGGCACCAGAAACCGACGCCCGACTTCTTCTCCGCGTCCCCTCTTTATTTTTATATAGCACGAAAATCGAGCACAACATCGAATACGACAAACCGTAAACATAAACGACAAATTAAACAAGAAAAAGCGATTTTGTATGCTAAACTAATACATACTAACATATTAAAGGAGAAAATATAATCAAAAGGGAGGAAAATAAAATTAGAAGTACACTAACCGCTTATTGATCCATTTTGGGGAAAGTCGATTTTTCAAAGAAACGTCGGGTTTTTAGGAAAGTCGGGTTTCATCAACGAGTTTCATTAACATAATTTCATTTCTAAAATTATATTAACTTAGTTAACTAATGTAATTAGAGAAGGGCATGATTGGTTTTTACATTAAAAAGCGCCGACGACCTGGCTGAAATGCAGACGACCAAAAACAGCACTCTTAAACCTACTTTAAACGAATGGAGTTTAGATGGTTCACATTTCCCACTGGTCATTGGGGATTAAAAAGAATGTAATTTTTTTTTACGATCGAAACAAATTACACGAACTTATTATTATTATATTTCAGTTCAATTTAGACTCATTTAGTTTATTTTAATTCAATTAAGTTCTTCAATTCAATTTGGACATATTCAGTTCCGTTCAGTCAGTTTCAGTTGAAAAAATAGGGCACAATGGGGACTTAGAACTTGGTCATAAACTCATACTCTGCATAACCGTCCTATTTCAATCTCTGTATCCAAAATACAGAATGGTTGAGAAATATAACTATTCTATTTTAATAGTGAGAACAGTTTAATTGACTAACCGTTCGTAATTGAATAATGGAACGGTTCCCAGGGCCGTCTCAGAGTTAAGCGAGGCCCAGAGTGAAACTAAAATATGAGCCCACCTTTGTATAAGTGATCGTATATCAAAATTTTATAACGTAAACCAATATGTAATTTCTAGATATTTTGTGCTAATTTCGAATAAAAAACAAACCCTCCACAAACTACATATCTGACTATAAACTGCGAAAAAAAAAGATTAGTTGCTTTGTGTGGACATGACGTAGGTCCACCCCGACGCGGCCACGCGCGGGTTTGGGGAGGCGAATGAATCTCCATATGAGAATGGATCGAATTGAAATTTAAATCGAAGTGGAGTCGCCACTGAACTTTGTGGGAGTTAGGGCCCGTTCGAACACACTCTATGTCGTAGTGGGCCGTGTACAAAATACGTCCCATTTTCGATGTCAGAGTTTATTGGGCTCGTTCCTTTGCATTGCGATACCGATACCGTCACTACCGGTTATCGTGTATTGAATGACTCTCGTGCGCCAACGGTTTCGGGCATCCGGAAACCGAGGTTCTGAGTAAGGAGTGAAGGTACGTGTTGAGAAGCCCACAAAGGACACCCAACCCCGCCCGCACATTAGCGGCCTCTACTAGGATATCGAATGACTTTCTAATACGCGCGTTAGTTGAACGGGAAAATGATAAGCAAACATTGTTTTCCCTAAGCATGTGAGAAATTGAAGGGGTTTCTATGTCGATTTAATGCAGCTAAAATTAACGTCAAAGTTGTATTTTAGCATGCGGGTTCATTTTAGTACGATAAAACAAACAATTAAATCAACAATAAAAGTGTCAAACGGTCAGTAATGGTATAACGATAATAACAGTTTGCGAATAATGTGGGATAATGTAAATATGATGATGCAAGGTTTGAAAGAGTGATGTTTCACGTGATGGACTTGGCACGTGTTGACCTAAGTCATAAAAAACGGTTAACGAGACTCGAATGCTATTGTAGGACTCACGGTTTGACGTGATAGAGGGGCCACTCAACCGAATCATTGAGGGACTCGACCGAGTGGACCTCTGAGAAGTGTTTTGTCTCGTATTTTGGACCCTACTCGATCGAGTTATTGACCAACTCGACCGAGTACGTCGCCACTCGACCGAGTCATTGCGAGACTCGACCGAGTGGAAGTCGTCAGAACCTTCTGTCTCGTTTTTGGGGTGCCACTCGACCGAGTGGGCTAGGCACTCGATCGAGTGCCCCCTGTACGAACCAGGGTTCGCTCGCAATTTTTGTTAATGATTCCGAAATTGCTTTTGATTTTGCTAAATTGATGACTTTGTCGAATCGGGCATAAATATTGCTTAATTTATACTCGGTTCGCGTATGTGATACTCGTCATATTTGACGTTCGATTATTGAATCGATGTCGAATATTAGAGCGAAATTAGAGAAATTGCTATGAGTCGTTTAAGTCAACCAAAGCGACATGAATATTCCTCCGCGTTTATAGTGTCGTAATTCTATAGAATTAAATGACATCTACGTGAGCATCAACGGAAAATCGAATTGATTAAACTATTTGACCCGATCGTTAGATCCGACATCCAATTATGGAATTGGTATCGAATCTGACGGATCGACACTTTACTTGAATTGAAAGACTTGATTCCCTCGGCTTTTCCGACATCGTAACGGATCCCTAGGGATTATGTGATGTCGGATCCGCGTCAATGGGTTTCGACCCCTATTAAAAGATGCTCGATTTGAAAGAGAGTTTTGTAATTAACGGTATATGCGATTAGATAATAACGATGCGAACGAAAACAAAAAAATATTGTTTAAGTTGACTCGTTTCAATAATCAAGTGCTAGGGTGTCAGGATAAGCGACCGGCAACGCTGTGTGCAGTACACTTGTATATTCGGGTTTCCTTATTCCGACATCCTTCGCACTCGACACAAATCAGCGAGTATTTTAATGTTTTAATACTAGCGATATTAACGATATTATGATGCGATAAAAATAAAAAAACGACCCTTATGACGATAAATGACGCGAGAAAGGAGGAGAAGAGAGAAAAGATGGGATTTTGCACCCTCAACCTACATGTTTCTTATGCTCGGACGGGACTCGTAGTTGTGGCTTGCACGGGAGTATCGAGTATGTAGGCTAAGTTGTGGTGGTTTAGGGTTTACCTCCTAAGTACTAGGGTTAGGGCTTCAGTGTAGTATTAGGACTTGATTAGGGTTTGCTTAGGGTAGAATTAGGGTTGCAAAAGTGTAAAAAAGTTGTGAATTTGTGTGTTGCATGGGGTGTATATATAGGCTAGGCCAATGTACCCCGGTTAGGGTTACTCGACCGAGTAGCCCCTGGACTCGGTCGAGTGACCCAGTGCACCTGCAGTCGGGCCTGACTAAGGGCCCACTCGATCGAGTGGGCTGAGCACTCGATCGAGTGGCTCAGCTGGGTTGTGCGGGTCCAATGTTTTGGACCGTGGCTTTGGATGTTTGATGGGTTTTTGCTTTTTGAGTTGGATTTTTGTGTTTGGGTGGCTGTTTTGTATGTTTCGGAAACGACTTTGACCGGGGTTGACCCAATCGCAAAAAGTTTGTTTTATTTCCGGTGTCGGTTTTGGCCCAAATTAGACTTATTTGACTCGGAACAGTCCACTGGGCCTGGATTTGAGGTCCGTTCTGTGAGATTTGTACTCCATAAGTGCTTAAGCCAACAACTAATGGTTTTGAGCCCATGTCCGAGCGCGTAGAAACACGTTAGCGTCCAATCATCATCGGGTGTTTTTTGGAAACTAACATAGACACCTGGCAGTCAAAATGCGGGTGTCTACAAAGCCCCCACTCTGACTGAGGCTTGGACAAGGCAAAAGTCAGAGTAGCCACTAGGCCAATCGAGGATTGAAACCTGGCGGAATTTCGATCGGGTCGTTTATAGTCCATTAGACTCGCGTGAAGGGCCCGCCGTCCATAAGATAGAAATCATACCTGAGTTGATGGTGATAACTCCGTGGGGAATTGGACTTGTCCCATAAGTCCTGGGTGCGCCTGTATGTAGGTTCATCCCGTGCTATTCCAAGGGAAATGCCACCTAGGGTTTTCCGCTGGGGAGATATAGTGGGTTGTATGTCCCTGTTTGAGTCATACCTGTATAAGTCACATAAAATTTGCATGTAACATGTAGGTAGTAAAATGACTCGCGCTGGGGAAAACGATTTTTTTGAATTTTTGAATGCTTCGAAATATTTGAAATTTTGAGATTTGGAATTTTTTTTTTGAAATTTTTGACTCCTAAAGACAATTAGGAAAGTTCGGGATGATTATTTTTGTGCTAGTATCGAGACTAGGCTTGTGGCTTGATTCCGTTTAGGATTAGGAAACTATTGTGCAAGAAGAGATATTGAAAGAGGGTTATAGAATTAATGCTATAAATACCCCTCCCTTGTTCTTGATTTTCCTCATAATCTTCTCCACAATTCCTCCCTTCTCAAAAGAAAATCTCTTTATTCCTTTTAAGAAAATAGCCATGGGAATCGACAGATTGACTGTGATGCTGCAGGAATGGTCCCGACGTTTTAAGGATACAGATAGGGTGGCTCTCACCCAGACGGGTATTACTCAGCTGTACCCGTTTCGTCAGATGCAGGTTGATCGCTATTTTCTGGATGTGTGCCTGTCTTATTGGGATGACATATATCATGTCTTTGCCTTTCCTCGAGGAGAAGTTTGCCCTCTACCCTAGAAGATTGCAGCTGTGGGAGGATGGAACCCGATACTCCGACCTGCCATACCTTATTCAGTTTATGACCCGAGAAGGAAGCTTCGAGAATTTTTAGGGCTTTCTCACAACGAGGTTTCTCGTATGATGGAGGGCGATAATATTTCTCTGATCGACTTGGCTGAGAAATGTATGAATCCTCTCGATCTCCAGGTCAGACCGGCTCACAGCCGTAGGGCCTTTTCTTTCTGCATGCTCCATGTTTATGCCTTTGAGGGTCACATGGATTTATTGTCTTGTATGGGTAACGCTCGCCTCCTAACCGTGGTTGATTTGATGGAGACGGAGTACAGTCCGGCTTGGCTGATCACGGGTGAAATTATCCAAGGTCTAGATAATCGCAAGAGGGATTCGTCGGTCCGTCTCACTGGAAGTACCCGTTTGCTGCAAGTATGTTACTTTGCATTTTATTTTTCCCAATTTCTTGATTTTTTAATTTATTTTTTTCCGCGACTTTTCTGCTGCAGTGGGCACTTGATCGAGTCACCCTGGCACTCGATCGAGTGCCCTCGTAAAAAAAGCCCCCTGTTTGTGTTCAGGGGTACTACTCGATCGAGTGTCTCAGGCACTCGACCGAGTGCCCTTAGGCTGACGCCTATTTCGCCTCGGGAACTCATGTTTTGTTTCCTTTTTCAGATTTGGCTATATGAGAGGCTATCAATGATAGATCCTCCTCTTGATGCGATCAACTACCGTCATAACCAGGTAATGACGAGGAGACAGGCCATTGATTTTTCTCGTCAGATTATCCAGAAGTATTGGGACGAGGTGTTATCATTCCATGGTGGGCCTTTAATTCGATGGGTAGTGCCGTGGTGGCACATCTATGTTTGGACTGGCTTGGACCCGAGGAATAGGGCTCGTTACCATGTAATCTTGTCTTTTCGGCAGACAGTTCATCTTTATCCCGACCGCATACTAAGGCAGTATGGGTGGACCCAGAGAATCCCAAAAGTTGAAGCAGTTGTGAGTGACCCTACCCAACTGACTGATGTGATGTGTGATACCTGGATGCAAAGATGGTACACCCGACATACTTGGCCCATTCCCACATCTCGCCACTCCATATGGGTTTCTGATTCTTATGTGAAGTGGACTAAAGCAGGTGATGCCGAAGCCCGAGCTGCTCTGAAAGTTGATGAGGCTTTTGACCTGCTGCGAAAAGAGCAAGCCAAAGACAACAGGGGTTTCTTCGACGAAGGAGACACTCCGGCTACCCTAGTCCGTCTAATGTTAGGTCACAAAAAGAAGCCTAAGACTCAAGTTGAAGGGTCTAGTGCTAAAGGTGCGCGGGAGAAAGTGAGCCCCCAGACTGACCTGGAAAGGAGACTAGACCCAAAACTATCAGTGCAGGACCGACTTGGCCCACGAGATAGGCTACCCGAGCACGTATGGGCTCGACTTTGGCCAAAGACTGTGGCAGAAGACCCGCTGTCGAAGAAACGGGTTCGAGCTAAAGAGGTTCCCCATGTGATTCGGGAACGCTCGCCCTCGCCCCGGCTGTAACAACCCGGATTTTTAAAAATTCTAAATAATATAAATAGTATAAATAATAGGGTCAAAGGTGGCGGAAACACCCGACCAAATCCGAATCGTCACTATCTCGACATTCAACTAATACATTATTCAAAAGTGTTCAAACTGAAAATTAAAGACTTAAATAAAGTGTCTCCCTCTCCACAAGTCTTCCCCAACAACGAAGTAGTCAATAGCATCCTGAAAGACCTGAAAAGGGGGGTCCACAGTCAGTGGGGAGTAACTAGATGCTCTCCCAGTCGTCTTTACAATAGGATGAAAGCTACTAATAATCAGCAATCAATGAATAATACGGATAAGGAATACATGAAAGCATTATCATACTCGACCAATTAGGATCATACAATTACGAAGAAATTCCTACATCCAAACCGGACTGATTACTCACAATTAACCTTCTTACACTACGTCTAGGGTATAGAGCGAACACCGGCTCAAGTGTATAACTGACACTCTCACCTGCCGGAGCATATAACTGATACTCTGACGGACGGGTCGTATAACAGACTTCCCATCGGTGTGGAGCATATAACTGATACTCCACGGTACTATGTATAGTCTGATAACTGACAACTATATGTCTAAGCCTAGCTAGGGCTCTCGATGCAATAACCGTACACCGAACGACACACGGGACCCAAAGCGTATAACTGACGTCTCAAGGCACGCCCGAACATAGACCTTCGGCATTTGGCGCTTTTTCATTCCGATTGGTATATTACTGATACCGCACGTCATCTTTACCACAAGCTTTCGTGTAACTGTACAGTATAACTGACTGTACAAGGCTCTCGTGAATAACATCACGACTCCAATTCTAGTACAGTATAACCGACTGTACTAAGTGGCAACCCAACCTAGTATAGTATAACTGACTATACAAGGTAGTAATTGGACTTAGTATAGTGTCACTGACTATACCAGGGAAAATCAAGCCCTAGATAGTGTAACTGACTAAACCAAGTGTTACTCCAATCCAATATAGTATAACCGACTATATTAGATACCAATCATGTCTCAAACATAGGACAATATAACTGAGTGAACTATGAAGAACATACGTTGAAGTAACCTTTCAACTATTACGTGAATCATAGATAGTACAACTAACTATAACCATAAAGTTAACCTTGCATATCTAATGCCTAATAATATCCAAGGCTAAGGTTCGCTGACTATAACCTTGTCTACTAAGGTGAAGTTGACCTAACCTCAACCATAACCTCGTGGAGTTACATTAACTGCAACAAGATTATGATGTTACAACGAGATTACATTACCCTCAAGTGAAGTGGTGTAGTAACTTCTCAATGAAGGTACATTAACTTCAATCAATGTTACATTAACCTCGGTTATAACATTAGCTCCTGTTAAGGTTATATTAACCTTAGTTATAACCTTAACTCCGGGCTGAGGTTACCTTAACCTTCGCCCTAACCTTAACTCTAAGTTAAGGTTACAATAACCTTGACTATAACCTTGCAAAGTTCGGGAACCTCGACAAGATTATAACCCCGTGTTGAAGTTATCTTAACCTCAAGTGAAGTTGCATAGTACTTCTCAACGAAGTTACATTAACTTCAAATAAGGTTATATTAACCTCAACCCTAACCTCAACCACCGGGTGATGGTAGGTTGAGTCATCATTGAATCTAGGGTTTGAAACCCTAAAACCATCGATGAAACACCCTAGCATCTCCACCAAGGGAGGCAACGGTCGGTTCAAGCGCGTCCTAGAATTCTCTCACGAAACAATTCACAACTTTCTAATTTGCATAAAACGGTAATTAACGCCTTAACGATAAAATTAACGATACAATTAAATCGTGCAATCTATCAATGAAATAATAAACGTGCATAATAATACCACATGACATCCAATATCATATTAAACATTCATTCATCATATTAATGGCATTCACATATCATAAACGCGATTAAAAGATACGTCTAGTTACCTTTTGACAATTAATGATAAACATTAATAAGAAACACCATGAAGAACGCGACAAACAAAACCTTGTCTCCAACATGTGTCATCATCCTCATAGATCGACTATGAAGAAACAAACCGAAACACATGTGATGGAAATCGTACCACACAAATCCTCTTCCAAAACGACCAAAAGAATGGTATCTTTTTTTTTAATTAGGGACCTAAAGGTAGGTCGAAATGTTCATAAAAATGAATCTCATAAACTTAATTGGAGATGAATATGTTGTAGAGGAAAGAGCCAAGATTATGAAAATATAATTTACGTATGCATTTGAAAGAAAGATAGATGCACAAACCAAAATGTTTAACCTAGTTACTTGCTAGGTTAAATTCTTTTTATAAGGTGATTAATAAATGGGCTTTGGGTCAATTACCTCATACAATGGATCATCCAATTAAAAATTAGGTTGGACCATGATAAAACGCTTGGAGAAGCAATATAGGTGAAGTACATATTATAGTAAAATAGTCAAATCGTGTACGGACATTTTAACTCATTAAAAGTGAGTCAAAACGAGACATTTATTTAAAACGGATAATGGAGGTAATAAAATACGGAATGCATATTATTATAAAACTCGAAAATAATTATTTTAAATAACGAACTTTCCGAATAAATATTGTTATAAAATACGGGGTGTTACAATCCAACCCCCTAAAAAGAAGTTTCGTCCTCGAAACATGAAGTTCAAAGACATGATCAAAAGAAGATAAGAATTACAATTGATCATCACCACAAGTCGTCTCGGAATCCAAACCGCTGCGCACTCTGATCCTTATAAACACTCAAACCACCAAAGTGTATCTTAAGTCCTCAATGTTAAATAATCATTATCCATTATAAAATCTCAATCAGATTAATCCCAAATAATCACAACCCAAAATAATCGCTAAATCAATACCATCTTCCAAATAGTCGTCTACTTTATCACGATATGACCTTATCGAGTAAACTTGGTCAATATTTCCACACCAGCATCACATTAAGCATGTGGTAACTCTCATAAATACCATTACATCTTAGATCCCATAATATCAATGATTGCCTTACGTTCACCAAGTATTCTCAATACCCTTAAGTAATACTCATCGATATACAACATCTTATCTCATGAATTACCAACTTCTACTCCATTTATTTCAAACATTATCCACAAATATCAGCCATCATTCCAAAACATATACGCTCTCTCACCATCTGTACGAACTCATTACTAATGATTCAATCATTCTAGTTCACTATTCACCACAAGATATGAAATCGACAAAACTCCATATAGATAGTCTCTAAATAAATTATATCTTCCGAATTAGAAAAGTCTGACATCCACTAGATCCATTAGGACTATCACTACTTTAATATCCTCAAAGCAAGTAGTGCTTACTATCATCCACAACTCTAATGCTCAAAATCCTTTAATATAATATCGCAAATCTTCCCGATATATGTATTACTGTCCAAATCCACAAATTTAAGACCTTAAGTCTGATTATAACTATCACAAACTCAATACAACATCAATCTCATGTCATAATTATTAGTCACACGCTAAAAAAAATCCAATCACTTCCTTTGAACACATCTGATCACGCTATTCCTAGGCACCCACAGAATCATATACCTTTAGTTAAGCTAGTACTCAATGTACCACAATATACTTGTCCATTGATAATGCAATTCCACAAAAGCATTGAATCATAATATCACCGTACAAATCTCATCATCAATATAACGACCAAGCTTATAACTTCAATTTTTAATTACAATTTGCTATTCATCAATAAATATTTTAACCTTAAAAATCCATCAAAGGAATGCTTAAATCTATGTCCTTCAATAAATGACTCATGCACTTAAATGAAACACCTTATCTCCAAAGTTTTCTATATAGCTTTTGACAAAACAAATTAACATCCACGTGCCCTTCATGTAATAACATCCTCAAACTTGCTAAGCTCGATATATGACCTTAAATACAACAGTTCCAAAACACCATATATTACCCAATTCATACTCATATACTATGTTCTATGCTCTCAACATCAATTAACCAACCTCAATCTCGATGTATAAACATTTCACCAAAGGATCCAAACTTCCACTATGAGATGATCACAAGTAGCTAAGAAGAAGAAATCAAAAGTTTTCACATTACCATAAACGAGCATAAAGCATGCGAGCTAAAAAGGAAATATTTTTGAGCAATACCACAAGGTAAAAGTTTGAGATGTTGCAGCACAAGGTGACATCAAGGCGAAAGAGAAATTACAAAAAGTTGAAGGAAGAGAAAGTTGGAGTTAAAATAATGATCAAATAGAGGGTATCGAAAGATCAAACATAAAAAGGATAAATATAAAAGGAAACTTTTGGTTGGTATGAAAATATGAGAGGCACGGTTGATACGATCAAGGAGACAAGGATAGACGACTCAAAACAGGTTTATCTACCCAAAGACGACACCTTAATAATATAAGCAAGTAAAGCACGAAAAACCAGGGTCTAACAATTCTCGTACAATCATCGCTCAAGGTATCTTCGTCTCGTAACAACCTTTAATCATATTACCATACTACCTCAAGACAGACAAATCTCTATATAATTGTCCCTTTACCATCACTATGTTCCTCATAAAATCATTCTCTAGACTATTAAATCCCAATACCTTCATCTAATCATATATAATGAATAAAACCATAGAATCCTCTGCATTCTTAAAAGACGAATACCACGTTTCATTATCTCCATCTTCAATATGGCTGTTTACGAAATCAACGCTTTAAACATTAACATCTCATAAGTCATACTTCTTCCCTTCCACTTCATCCTTAAAAGTCACGGTCATTAAATAAGTCTTCAATAAATAAATCATAAATTCTTTTCATCACACGCTGATTGCCATTAACGGTTCTTACTCCTCGAATATAGTATTTCAATTCAAGGCAAGCCTAATTCCCAAAATTCTCATCATTTAATCTAAAATCCACAATAACATTCAATTCTGTACCATCCTGTATTCTTAATCCATAAGTAACCCACATAACCTATTTTGCTTAAGACAAATTTCAATAATTCTCCTGATCAAAGGCATCAGTCACAATATTCCCAATTAATATACCATAAGATGAACCTATCCGTCAGGTCTCTCATTCCTTATAAAATCATGAAACCATAGTCGTACATCTTACACCATACACAAACACTTAATGTCATCAATAAGGATTTCCTCAAAAATAGAAGGACTTAACACTCATAATCCCAAAGTAACATCGTCATAACAACCTCTATTCCCAAAGTAAACTTCATCTCAACAATCTCTAATCCCAAAGGAAACATCATCTCACAACCTCTAATCTCAAATTAAACTTCTTCGCGACCAAACTCTTGATAATAATTGCTCTTTTCTTTCATACTTAAATCTTTAAATATAATCAATTCTAACATATTAACTCAACACTAAGTCACCACAAGAAAACTCTCAAAGTTACCTTAATAAGAGACGGCACCACCAAGTGATCCAAAAGGATAACAGTACGAGAAGAGTAAAGCTCGGGTTATCAAGGATTAAGAGTTTTGACAAACATATAACCAAACATACGATGCGTATGTAACATTAAAGACACATTTTTCCAAAAATAACCGTGATTTAAATCAACAAATCATGCTTGAAAAAAAATCTTTAAACGAACAATGCACTTAATACAATTATTAATGATAAACATTAAGGCATAAACAATTAAAACATGAACAACACATGTAACACAATTAATAACGAGACGAAACGTTAAAACATACAGGAGCAAGTACATGATCAAAACATGTAATACAATTAATAACAAGACGGAACGTTAAAGCATAAAGAAGCAGGTACATGATCAACACTTGTAATACAATTAATAACGATATGAAACACTAAGGCATAAACAGATAAATCCTTAATTGTTTCTACCCCCATTTACTCTCACTCATTTACTAAGTCAAGTTATTCTTTTAGTGTTTAAGCGAGAGTTAGGAGCGTGTTCGCTCTGATACCAACTGTAACAACCCGAATTTTTAAAAATTCTAAATAATATAAATAGTATAAATAATAGGGTCAAAGGTGGCGGAAACACCCGACCAAATCCGAATCGTCACTATCTCGACATTCAACTAATACATTATTCAAAAGTGTTCAAACTGAAAATTAAAGACTTAAATGAAGTGTCTCTCTCCACAAGTCTTCCCCAACAACGAAGTAGTCAATAGCATCCTGAAAGACCTGAAAAGGGGGGTCCACAGTCAGTGGGGAGTAACTAGATGCTCTCCCAGTCGTCTTTACAATAGGATGAAAGCTACTAATAATCAGCAATCAATGAATAATACGGATAAGGAATACATGAAAGCATTATCATACTCGACCAATTAGGATCATACAATTACGAAGAAATTCCAACATCCAAACCGGACTGATTACTCACAATTAACCTTCTTACACTACGTCTAGGGTATAGAGCGAACACCGGCTCAAGTGTATAACTGACACTCTCACCTGCCGGAGCATATAACTGATACTCTGACGGACGGGTCGTATAACAGACTTCCCATCGGTGTGGAGCATATAACTAATACTCCACGGTACTATGTATAGTCGTATAACTGACAACTATATTTCTAAGCCTAGCTAGGGCTCTCGATGCAATAACCGTACACCGAACGACACACGGGACCCAGAGCGTATAACTGACGTCTCAAGGCACGCCCGAACATAGACCTTCGACATTTGGAGCTTTTTCATTTCGATTGGTATATAACTGATACCGCACGTCATCTATACCACTAGCTTTCGTGTAACTGTACAGTATAACTGACTGTACAAGGCTCTCGTGAATAACATCACGACTCCAATTCTAGTACAGTATAACCGACTGTACTAAGTGGCAACCCAACCTAGTATAGTATAACTGACTATACAAGGTAGTAATTGGACTTAGTATAGTGTCACTGACTATACCAGGGAAAATCAAGCCCTAGATAGTGTAACTGACTAAACCAAGTGTTACTCCAATCCAATATTGTATCACCGACTATATTGGATACCAATCATGTCTCAAACATAGGACAATATAACTGAGTGAACTATGAAGAACATACGTTGAAGTAACCTTTCAACTATTACGTGAATCATAGATAGTACAACTAACTATAACCATAAAGTTAACCTTGCATATTGATAAGTGTAGTTTGTAGTGCCTATTTCGTAGTGCTTTGGTCCCATATTCCTTGTGGAATCGCTCCATGGGAGCGATTTATGGGCTACTTATGCTTCCTCTAGCTCGTTTCAGGTTCCCGAGACCATTCATGAAGAGTTGGAGCGATTCCGACTCAATACATACACTTTTCGGAGCCAACGAAGCGGAGGAACGATAACTCGATGCCTTGGATTCGACCCCGAGACCTTGGGACCCAATCCCGAGCCTCCGAGATCTGATCCCGAGTCCCGAGAATCGATGAGAAGTCCATGTGAAGCAAGGAGGAACCAAAAGGATCATATTGGAGGCCTACAAGACTCATCCCCGACGGGTATGGCCTCATCCCGTCCGGGATGAAGTGCACATTTGAAGAGGCCACTGACAGGCCGTTCCGATCGGGACCAACCCGTCCCGGTCGGGATGACAGTCCGTCCCGGTCAGGACCAACATGTTGTAGCCGCGCATCATTTTTTCTTCCTCCTTCATTCTTGTACCCCTATAAATACTTCCCTCTTGTATTGTTTATGCATCTTACCTTACCCTAGACTATCTTAAGCTTTTCTACAACATATAAACCCTTGATTTAGTTCTCCTCTCATTAGTTTGATCTTCCTTTAATCTTTAGTTAATCTTAGTTAATTAGTCTTGTAATTAAGAAGATTCTTGAAGACTCATCCAAGATTGACAACCTTGGGGTTTTATTTGGATTTCTTATTAATTCAAGTTCTCATCTTTTTCATCCTATTGTAGTGGGTATAATTTCTCTTCTCTTAATCTTTGTTTTATCATCAAGTTTTAATCATTGATTATTGTTTATTGCTCTTGATTGTTTATGATGAATGTTTTGATTATGATGTTGTTTTATCTTTTCATTGTTGTAGTTAGTTTGAATATGTGTGAGTAGTCTCCTTGTGGGTTAGTAGGGGGATTAAGGCTAGAATATGGGTGATTAGGGTTTGATTAGGGGTAAAGGGTGAATCTTTGTTGTTAGTCACATACTTGGCATATCATGTGTTTGTTGAAATGCTTGTTTGAGTTGTAGTGGCCATGCTTCTCATGCCAGTCTTCCTCTACTCATTGTTTGTCTTGTATGTGGTCATGTTGAGGATAGTGTTGAGGATAGTCGTAGTCACGAGAGTGCGGACTAGGGTCTAAGTTGCGAGAGCCCGGACCTACCTCGACATCGGTCTAAGTAGCGAGAGCCCGGACCTACCTCGACATCGGTTTAAGTTGCGAGAGCCCGGACCAATTCTAGCAATTAGGAGACACCTACACCCTTGACCACCCAAGTCACCCTACTACACTTTTGAACCCGACCTAACCCACTTCTTCTTCATATTTGATTCAACTTATTAGTTAGTCATCATTTCTTTAGTTCATTGTTTAGTTTGTGTTTAGTTATTTCATTTAGCCTTGTTATAGTCTTGTTCATTTTTAGTCCAATTCCTTTTTCTCCTCTCATCATAATTCACCAATTATTAGCTCTTTGTGTTTGTTTGGTAGCATAGTCTCGTTTTAGGCCGACCTAGTATAAACCTTGCAACACCGTCTCCGTGGACACGACCCGACTTACCCTAACTACCGTTAGGTCTTAGCCGGTTATTTATGTGGCGGTGGGATCCACGAAAAATCCCACCATCAATTTGGCACCGTTGCCGGGGACGGTGCATTGTTTAGACTTAGTTTGCTTATAGCTAAACTTAGTTACCCTTCTTTGTGCTCTTCTATCATCTCTTGTGCATATTCTCTAGATTTTTCTTGTTTCATTAGTTTTATTTCTCCCTCTTTTCTCTTTGTCTTTCGATTGTGCTTGTTTATTGTCGTTACCTAGTGCCCATAAAGCACTAGGTGTTCTCAAGTTTGTTCTAGTGTGTAGTGTATGCCTAGGCGGGGAGGTGACTTCTTTCTCTTTAATCCAGAGCCGGAAAGACTTTTTCGAGCCTTTCGCCAACGGACGATTAACCGGGTTAGAATCTCTCAACCAAGTGCAAGCAATACTCATCAAGACCAAGCTCAAGGAAGCGATTTTGAGGAAGCATCTCGAGAGACGGCCGAAGGGAATTTCACCAATCCCTTTGGATATTCTAGTCCTAGTTCCCCCTCTACATCTACTTCAACTCCGTCTTCACCACCATCTCCCTTACATCCAATAATGCCGAAGTTTTCATCCCACTCTACATTTACGGAAGATGTCTTGCCGGGACCGAATGCTCTACCGGCCGCTTATGCCGGAAATTTTACGGCCAAGACTCACTTCATCCAACTTGTGGAAAGGAATCAATTTAGTGGTTTGCCCACCGAAGACCCGCACCAACACATGGAGACTTTCTCCGATTATTGCGACGCTATCTCTCAACCCGGGGTTACACAAGATCAAATCCGATGGGTATTATTTCCATTCTCATTAATTGGAAAAGCGAAGCAATGGATCAAGAGTCTCGATAGGGCAACCATGGGCATCGACACTTGGAAGAAGCTTGCATTGGCATTCTACCAAACATTCTACCCTCCGGAAAAGACTAATTTGCTTAGGGCCTCCATCACCGGTTTCCAACAACGGGATGAAGAGAGCCTTTATGAAGCTTGGGAGAGGTTTAAATCTTTGGTGAGATCGTGCCCCCACCATGGACTTTCACAATGGTTCTTAGTCCAACAATTTTGGAACGGTCTTTATGAGGACTCAAGAACTATACTCAACATGGGCTCCAATGGTAGGTTCACCGAGGTCGATGATGACCAAACATGGGCAAGAATCGAGGAGATGGCGGTTCATAATTCTCAATACTCAAGGCCTAGGAAGGCAAATCGAGGAGGTAGGCACGAGGTTGATGCTATTACTCAATTAAGCATTGACCTTGGAGCTCAATTGAAGACACACATGGAGACCATTGACAAGAAGCTCCAAGGCCACCTCACTCAAGTTCAAAGCATTAGCTCCTCCAACCAACACTCAATCTAAGAAGTGAATGCTTTGGGATTTGCACCTCCTTTGCCTTATTATGGGATGTGTGACACTTGTGGATTCGTTGGTCATGATCCTATGCATTGTCAAGGGAGTATTGAGCAAGTGAATGCCTTTCAAGCATTCAAGCAAGGTGCCTCCTATTCCAACCAATACCAAGCCTCCAATCAAGTCCCTCAACAAAAAGCTATGCAACCTCGTCCCTATGTTCCACCTCCCTTAAGGGACAACAACCAACGTTACCAAGGCAACTCAAGGCCTTTCAACAACTTCAAGCCAAGTAACCAAGGTACATTCAACAACAATCAAGGGTTTCAACAAGGGAACTTCAACCAAGGGTATCAAAACCACAACCATGGCAACAATCAAGGCCTTAATCAAGGCAATTCTCATGGGTTCCAAGGGAACCGTCAACAACAAGCAACCCAAAGTCAACAACAACAAAGCAAGCTTAGGAGCCGGTCTCCTATTCATGATTACGGTGCTCCATTAGCCCTCACCGATACTCCGCACAATCCACAATCTCCAACTCGTGATTTCGATGTTCAAAAATCTATGTTGGAGATGTCAAAAAACCAACAAGAGTTTTATGCTTTTATTCAAAGGGACAACAAAGCGAGAGATGCTCATATGAATATTCTTGAGACCCAAATAGCTCAACTTGCTTCGGGTAGCTCTTCAAGGCAAAAGGGGCAATTACCTCCTCAAGGTGAAACATCAAAACTTGAGCATGTAAATGCTATTACCACGAGGAGAGGTACATCTTATAACCCTCCCCCACCCCCTAATGAGCGAGAGCCAACAAGAGAAGCTATGTCTCCAATTCAAGAAGACCAAAGCATGGGAAATCCAATAGAGGAGCAAGTCTTATGGGAGATTGAGAAACCCCAAGAAGACAAGCTTCCCCCACTTCAAGAAAAAGACAAGGACAAAAGGAAAGTATCATTTGAGGAGTCTACCCCGATTGAGCCAAATAAGTTCCATATCAAGTTGCCTTTCCCAACAAGTAAAATGAAGACTAAGGTAGATTCTCAATATGAAAAGTTCCTTAACATTGTGAAGAAATTGGATGTTATTGTCCCATTCACCGAGCTACTTACCCAAGTCCCGGCATATGGAAAATTTATGAAAGAAATATTGGCTAGGAAGAGATCCATCGACAAGGAAGAGACCATTGCGTTCACAAGGGTGGTGAGCTAGCTCATTCAAGGTTCTACGCTTCCAAAGTTGAAGGGTCCGGGTAGATTCTCGATCCCTTGCACCATAGGCCACTACAAGATCGAAAGAGCATTATGTGATTTGGGTGCGAGTGTGAGCATCATCCCTTATTCTATTTGTTGCCGACTTGGGATGAAGGAGTTTAAAAGTACTTCTATCACACTCCAAATGGCCGATAGTTCATTCAACCGACCATTGGGAATGCTAGAGGATGTGCCGGTGAGAATCGGTAAGTTCTTCATTCCGGTTGACTTCATCGTGCTCGATATGCGGGAAGATGCTATCACTCCCATTATTCTTGGGCGCCCATTTCTACACACCGCCGGTGCTATGATCGATGTGAATAATGGTAGGATCACCTTCGAACTAGGCGAAGAGAAGCTAGTGTTTGACCTCCAAGGTAACACTTTGCCCGCCAATGATGAGTCATGCAATATGATCCAAGCCGCAAAAGACATCAATCTAGGGGGAGAGTCGGGACAAAGCTTGAACAAGAACTCTTGTGAACTTGAGGATGATGACTCCGAGAGTGGAGAGGATGAGTGCCCACATCATGGGCTTGATGACAAGTTGAAAGGCAAGAAGGAAGATGAGCCTCCCTTGGGGCCACATGAGGATCGGTGGACGTTTGGGTACATCCCGAAGGACCAAAAGTATAAGTTCAAGCCTTTGAACTTACAAGATCGGGACGCCCCGGGAACGTCAAGACAAGGTCATGAAGAACCTTGGTATTTGGATGCTTATGTCTCAAGCTTGATTGAAGACTTTGCTAGGGCCTTCCACTTGTTTCTTCGTGCCCTTGATGGAGATGGAACTAGTTCTTGTTGTTGAAAAAGATTGAAGAATGCACCACCTTGGTTTGACGGAGTTCCACAAGAACCGTCTCTTTGTATATATCTCTTTCCCTTGTAGTTTGTTTTGTTTTGTGAACTTCTTGATTACTTGGATTGATTGATGAGCGATGTGAGGGAGGGAAATTGATGTGTTATTTGAGTTTATTGTGATAGGTGTGAAGTAGAAGTGTCTCCTAGGAAGGCGTGGTCATTGTTTGAGCTTGGATCGTGTGAAGAGGAGTGGGTTTTTGAAGCTCGGAACGAGCTTTTGGGAGCTATAGAGGGTTTGGAGACTCTTCCCGGCCGAGAAGAGGTCATCCCGTCCGGGATGGAAGACTCATCCCGACCGGGAAGGATGTCATCCCGTCCGGGATGAGTGTGACAAAAGATGGGTCTACTGACAGGTCATCCCGACCGGGACTTGCCGGTCATCCCGACCGGGACCACCCATCCCGACCAGGATGGACCCCCTGTCCTCCTTTGGCCTTTTCCTCGTCGTTTGAGCCCACCCAACCACTTTATACCCCCTCCCAACCTCCCTACATGCCCTTACTCTCATTATATGACCCCTACACCTCGCATAAACATTTTCACCTCACTTTCACTTCACTTTAAACCGACTTTCACCTCAAAACCCACTTCATTATACCTTTGTGCTCCAACCATGGATCCGTATCGCGATTGGAGAGGAAGAACAATGACGACGACAAGAAAAGTTCTTATATTGACCATTGAGACGATGGAGCGAGTGAGTTGCCAACCGTATGGTACGGCAACTATCCTCTCTTTTCCGTTTTTTAGCTTGTCTTCATTTGTTTATTCTCTTCCCCTTATACACTTATGTATCATGGTGGCTCTCGGGGCCTTGGTAGTTGTTGCTCCCGACTCTCGATGACGTGACTACATCGAGAGTCATTTCAAAATCCAAATTTTACAAGATTTTCACCCTTTTGTAGGAATTAGTTGGATTTGGGCGGAATTCGGGCTAGGTGACTTGATCACACCTAGTCCTCCCCTCTCATTTTATTTTATTTCTTTCTTTTTATTTCTTCCCCCATCCATATCTTTTCATGTCTCGGCCCACGGTGACTTGACTACACCCCGGCCGGACACATTCTACCATTTTCTTCACTTTATTTTTGATTTTTAGCTTTATTTTCGTAGTTTCTTTTATTTTCTTTTGTGCTCCCATGCACTACGGTCGAGCATGAGGACATTGTTCGGCTTAAGTGTGGGGGAGCGATATTCTATCATAGCTAGTTTTATTTTCTTAGTTTTTCGAAAAAAAATCTTTAAAAACCCTAAAAATTTGAAACATTTTCACAAAAATCAAAAAGATTTTCTTTTGTGTGTTTTCCTTTTGGGTCGTTGTATCGTGTATTTGTTGTGTTGTGCGTGTTTTGCCTCCCTTTTTCCTTATAGGTTGCTTGAATCACCGATACCTTTGGAGAGCTTTCAAGACTTCCGGTAACATCTTTATCCCTTTTTCTTCTTTATCTCTTGTGGAGTTTGGAGGAGATTGTGATGTTGTGTACTCGGGAGGAGCTTTGTAAAGTTTGGTTGATTTGGTGGCTTGTTTGGAAGCTCGGGATGGTGTTGGTGTTGTTTGTTTGTTTGTTTTGTTTGTTTTTGTTTTGTGGCCCTTTATCTCTTTTTCTTTCGTTTTCGTCGTGTCTTCGTTGTGTTTGTAGTTGTGTCTTGTGTGTAAAAAGGTTTTCGAAAACCCGGTTTAGAGGCTAGTGTGCAAGTGTTTACTTTCCCTCTTTAGTAGTATAAATCGAGTCTTGGACTTTAGTCTAGTAGAATGACCCTAAATCAATGATTTCGTTGGTTTCTTACCTTGAGTCCACCTAGCTTACTAGGGATTTACTACGGGATTTGCACCTTTGACCATTATGACCACCCACGGTGTGAAAAGGCCTTGGTTACCGAGTCTCGTCCCTTAGGTGACCGTGTCTAGAATCGTTTGATTAGTCCAAGTTCTCCACCTTTTTGTGAGTTTGAAGGGAAGGGCCCGTCCCGACTTACCCATTTACCTACCTCATACACATATCCACACAATAAAATTGCAAATTGTTGAAATCTCCCTTTCTTGTTGCAAAAAGAAATGCCTACAACAAAAGGGCAAAGAAAAGAAAATGAAAGAAAATGAAAGAAAGGTAAACCTCCACTTCCTTGTGCATCATATCGTGTAGTAAGGTAGTGCCGGTCCGCTGATAAGTGGCCCCGGTGTTGATAAACCCAAATGGCATGACGGTGTAACAGTAAGTACCCCAAGGTGTAATGAAGGTGGTCTTACTCATATCCTCCTCTGCCATTTTAATTTGATTGTATCCGGTATACCCATCCATGAATGATAGAAGGGCATGATCGGCCGTGTTATCCACCAATATGTCGATGTGTGGTAACGAAAAATCCTCTTTTGGGCTAGCCTTGTTAAGGTCCCGGAAGTCCACACATACCCGCACCTTGCCGTCCTTCTTGGGTACCGACACGATGTTTGCGACCCAGTCTGGATATTCAGACACTTGTATAAGGCCCGCTTTGAACTGCTTGTCGACTTCTTCTTTGACTTTGAGGGACCATTCGGGCCTCATTCTTCTGATTTTCTGTTTTACCGGTTTGCACCCATCTTTGATGGGTATTCGGTGTTCAGCTATTTCCCGGTCTATTCCTGGCATGTCCTTGTAGGACCATGCGAAAACGTCTTTGAATTCCTGGAGGAGGTCTGTGAATTGTTTTCTCTCCTCTGGATCTAAGGATAGGCCCAACTTAGGCATCTGGGGCTCTAAAGCAGTTCCCACGTTAATGGACTCGGTTTCTTCAATTACCGGATCTCGGGACTCCCTTTGTTCGAGCTGCTCGATTAGATGCGGAGGCAGTGGTACTTGTTCGTCGGGTTTCTCAATGTCATTGCATATAAAATCTTTGAAATTGAGAAAATTTTGGAAATAAGACAAGTCGTAAGCAGAACGTTTTTCGTTATTATTAATGATAAATTTTGAGAAAAGCTCGAAAAGAGCGGCCATCTGGTCGTTGGTCAGTGGAGGGATAGGGAGAGGTCTTGGGACAGGCCCCGAGACCTCAGTGGAAGTGGCTAAGGGAAAAGGGGTTACAGACTCGACTCTAGCACCAGACCCTCTAGACTCGAACTCAGACTCCGACTCTGACTTTGACTCAGACTCGGTATCCGGCATGTCTCCCTCGCCGGTGGTCAGCTTGTAGGTCCGTCCTTCGCTGTCGGTCCACTTGATGGTTTTCCTCCAGGCCCTATTCCCGGTGTCTGCACCGACTTCGGTGATTAGCTTGGTTGGGTCAAACCGATCGCTGCGGAGGATCAGATTGACCAAATCATCTTTTGGAGCGGGGACGACTTTGTCTTCTCCAAATAGAAGCCCTAGTATGGGCTCGGAGTTATTCTCCCCTTCCTTGGACTCGGCTTGAACAAGGGTGAATATATCATCGGGGATGAAATTGCATTCCCGAGCCATTTTGGTCTCAGGATATGTGACAGTGGGTTGGTAAAGGCCCACTTGAATAGCCCCGAAGACCGGAGTGACGAAGTAGTCAGTTAACTTCGGGCTATAAGGGCCTATGTAAGTACCCTTGAGGATGTTGGTGGCCTTGTAAATACCGACCCGGACCACGTTTTCTGGGGTTATGGCATACCCTAATCCGAACTGTGATTCGCCATCGTTTAGGACCTCAATAATCTTCCCAGCTGGAAGATTTGGCCTCGAGGTAGCTCCCGGTAGATAGCCCAAGTTTTGTAGCATCGTGTCGATGCTAGTGGTGAAGTAAGGCCCGAAGAGATATTCCTCCTCAATCATGCCCACGAAATTGAATCCTCGTGGGTCGGCCCGGCTCGTGGCGTTGCAACTAGCCACGGTCATAGGGGGTTGCCTCCAATGTGATGACACCGTCTTGGAGTGGCATCTTGACTTTTCGGTGGAGGGTAGAGGATACGGCCTTGACCGCGTGGATCCAAGGCCTTCCGAGTAGCAAGTTGAAGGATGAGGTGACGTCGATCACCTGAAACTCCAGTTCTTTTTCGATTGGGCCCGTTATTATTGTTAGTTTAACGGCCCTGGCCACCGATTTTGGGCTTCCGTCTAAAGCCTGGATAGTTTGCGCCGTTGGGAGATAGTCGGCATCTGTGATGCCGAGGGCCTTAGCGGTCCTTAGAGGTAGGACATTTAAAGCGGACTCATCGTCGATAAGGGTCATCGGGAGGTACTTCCCTCGGCAAATGACCGTGATGTGAAGGGCCAGATTATGATTGGGCCCGAACGGCGGTAGATCGGACTCAGAGAAGGTTATAAGTGGGCCTTCTTCCTTGGAGTTGCCCTTGAGATAGGGCATAATAGTGGCTACCATTTCATTGGGGGTAACCTGTGAATCGACCTTGATTTCATCGAGAGCTTTAGTCAGTGCTTCTCGATGTGCTTGTGAGCTGACCAGTAGTTGCCAAATGGTTAAGTCAGCTCGAACCCTCTTCAATTGTTGGACCAGAGCCGTGTCACTGCTTGGTTCTTCGAGGGTAGGATCCGTCCTGGTAGGTTCAGTGACGGTTGTTGGAGTAGAGCACCCAGCTGTGGCGAGGTGATTGGTGGCTAAGGCTTTGGACTTAGCTTTTCGGACCTCTTCTCTCGTGACGGGGACAGTTTCCCCTTTTGCCAGGTAGACGTCGTCCTCATCATCGAACCAGATCCCATTGATTTGTGGGATATAAGGGGAAATGAGGTGAGAACAGTCAATTATGTCGCCGGAGAATATAGCATGGGTACTGAACGGGTTTTCTTTGTTGCTCGGCTTGTCCCCGGGCAACGGTATTTTCCCACTTTCGATCAGATCTTGGATCAGATGCTTCAGTTTCCAGCATTTTTCAGTATCATGCCCATTACCCCGATGATACTGGCATTAGGCTTGAGCATTGTAGCTCTTGGGCCTTTTCTCCACTGGAAGGTCGGGAATCGGACCTATTGGTTGGATAAGGCCTTTTGAAGATAGCCTTTGTAAGGCGTAGGTATAGGTAGTCCATATATCTGTGAATACCCGATTTGGTGTATTCTTTATGGATGAGTGTAGACACCCACATTTTGACCGCCAGGTGTCTATAATTGTTCTCGCCAAACACCCGATGATGATTGGACGTAAACGTGCTTTGATGGACTCGGATATGGGCTCGTAATCATGGACATTTGGTTTAGACCTATTACGGAGTAAAAATCTTATAAAACCAATCTCAAATCCAGGCCCAGTGGGTCGTTTCGAGTCAAATAAGACTATGTTGGGTCGATTCCGACACCAGGGGTAAAACCGTCTTTTAGCGACCGAGTCAAAACCCGGTCAAAGATATTTCCCGAGACTCACGGACCAACCGTAACACCTCAAGTGTCCGGTTTGGACTCCAACACTACCAAAAAATCAGCTTTGAGAACATTAAACAATTCCGTTGAAGGTAGAATTCGATCTCAAGTAGGAGTTTTATCCGGAAACCGAATCAGACACCGACCGAGCTCCAAATACTCGGCCAAGACATCAAAAACAGCCGAAACACTCCCCTTGACAGCCGAGATATTTGGCTTCCCCACCAAGAAACGAGACTTTGGTTTCCTCTCGAACTCTCGTATTTCCTATCCAAACCGGTATTTCTTGTCACACAAGCAAGAGTACCTCGATTCCTATAAATAGGACCTCCCGTCCAACACAAAACACACGGTTTTTACACAACAAATACACACATCATAGATCTATTATTCCTACATCACACATTCATCATCAATCATCGAAAGTCAGAAAATATACAACCTCGTAACGCCAAACAATTCCCGAGTAATCTCGACCCGACGAATCCGACCCCCAGCCGGCCGAAACCCGACCCATTACACGTCCAAAATAACACCCTAACTCATCCTCATCATCTCGACGCTCTCAAGTCTAAGCCACTTTCCGACGAGCCTTATCCCGAGCAAACAAAGCATGTAGGTTGAGGGTGTAAATCAAACCCGATTCTTCTCTTCTTCTCTCCTTTTCTTCACGTTTTTTTTCTCTCTTCTTTTTTGTGTCGAGTCGTCGGTCCTCGTTTAATATGGGTCGTTTTCGCATATTTTTCATTATTTCTTATAATCGATATTAAAAAAAAAAACTATTTTTTTTATAACGTTCTTAAAATATGATATCGATTCTCTAATCGAATATCGTACCTAACAAGAACAAAATTAATTAATTCTCGTTGATGCTAATAAAATCGTTACATCTTTTTAAACAAAATTCAACGATTTTATACGCGGAGAGAATTAACATCTTTTTCGTTCAAAATTCTTTTTTTTACTTTTCGTTCAAAACAAACTTTTTTTCAAAACCTTTTCTAAAGTCATTCCGACTATTCAATATCGATTTCATAATCGAATATCGAATACGACGAATATCGAAAATATGAATCGGGTATAAATTAATCCATATTTGTACGCGATTTATAAAAATTGACGGTTTTTGACAAATAATGAAAAACGGACAGACCGCCCCGCGAGTCGCGCGCCTGTCAGGCGACTCGCGCGGTGGCCTGTTTGGCCGAGTCTTTTTTTTTTCGTTTCCTCGCTTTTCTATTTTTTATTCTTTTCGAGTCTTACATAAAAAGCGACTTTCGCGACATATTTCGATAAATACCTTTTTTTGACCTCGGTCAACGCGTGCTAATCCATCATGTGTCATAAATCTTTTCAAAAATCATGCATATTATTTATTTGCGCCTTTATTCGATTTATTCATCATTACTAACTCGTTTTCTCGTGTTTGTAGCAATTTATTTTCATATTTTGGTTTTATCATTTTATTAGACTAAAACGAAATTCACATGCTAAAATAACTTTGACGTTATTAGTTTAATATGCATTAAACGACTTAGCAACCCATTTATTTATTTTTCTCACATGTCTTAGGAAAATAATCTTTGCATATCATTCAACCGTCGAACTAACGCGTGTACGTAAAAAACGAACGATATCTTAGTAAAGGCCGCTAAGTGCGGGCAGGTTGGGTGTTCTCAATGAACTTCCCAACACGTACCCTCACCCCTTACTCAGAACCATGGTTTCCGGATGTCCGAATCCATTGGCTCTCATTCTGCGTCTTCAGCCTCTCATTCTGCTCCCTCATCTGCTCGGCCATAGCTGCCTGTTCCGCCCTCTCCTCTTGAATTTGAGCCCTCATCTCAGCCATCTCGGATGGCACACACTCGGTCGTCGTAGAATGGGCCCCCCGAACATTGGGTGGTGTCCAGTACAGGGAATGAGCGTTCCCCGTACCGTACACCGCTCCCTTGCGGTATCCCTCGGCGACTCTAAACCAAATTGTGCTCGGGTCCACACCTTCATTTTCGGGCGCTCTAGTGGCCGCCAAATACGATCTCTGAAAGAAATAGAAGTCATGATTAGGTTGATTGTTTGAAGGAAAAAAGTAACGAATTATTGTGTTTGAAACTTACCCAAGTGTCCAAATCCTTCTTCGTGGCGAATGATCGACCGGTCTCATCGTCCCCCTTACTCTTCGATTCGAGAAATAGCTGCACAGGAGGAGGGAATTCTCCGGTTTTCTTCTTCGCCTGTTGACAGTACATGTAGATTATTCATTTATTTTTATAATGAAAACATTAAATAAGAATCGAATATAAAAATCAAAGGATACGAAAATACTAACGTTCATGGCCCGCTGGTGCATCGACTGCGACCCACCGTAGTGGGTGCGCTCCGCCTCTGCCTCGGGGTCCCCTCCCCGCCTCTTGTTCTTCTTAGCCTGGACGGATCTCTTCAGGAACTTTGGGTCGGCTCGCGCTGTTTGGAACTGTTGGATCGCGTCAACTACAATTTATACACTTTGAGTTCAATAAATGTTTTGAATATATATACGACTTTCTGTTCAGGTACTAACACCAATTTAGTAATCGAACCTCTAAGTTGTTGCTGTAACTTTCCATCGCTTGCCAGCTTATACATCATGTCTTTGTATCTTACAGTTGCGACATCCATGTATCTGTCTCGAACAGCCACCTCGAGACCATCGTTGTAGAAGTTTTTCGACTGCAAGATAGTTTGTTGTCGTTGTATAAGTAATCTGTAAACAGTAACAGATAATTAATAAAAATCAGAAATTGGTGTACCTTGAAGTTGGCAAACCACTTCTCCCGTTGCCACAGAGGCAACTTAGTCCAGCTCGTGCAGTAAGTAGTCAAATCTTCCATGAAACTGTCCTTGACACCTGTCACCGTCGCACGAGTACGAAACCTACATGTAGGTATACACCAAAGAGTGAAATAAGATGATGTCTCACAAAAAAAAAAATACAATGTCTCACCATGTGCCCTCGGGGCCAATGATTAGGCGCCTGTCGTCTGTGTATTGCAGCCCTTCATCCTGGCGTGGTTGCGGTTGTTCTTGTTCCTCATTGCCATGCACCTCCTCGTCCTCCACTTCCTCTCGCCTGTTTTCTTCTTCGCCTTGCTGCTGCACCCGGTCCCTGCTCCTGCTGCTGCCGCTGCTCGAACTTCCAAACCTCAACCTGCTACCCAACGTCATATCTGCAGACATGTAATAGTTGAAAGTTAGGAACTGACATCATAATATTGAAATACACTCGAAAAAAAATCAAGGTTTGCAGATTACTATGTACAAATAATATAACTTACTGAAACTATACACTACTAAAAATCATCGTCACTGTCGTTGTCATCTTCCACTTGCCTACTCGAACCAACGACATCCTCTTCCTCGACGTACAAATTGAGAGAATAACCACATACGAATTATTTCCTCCAAAGTAATTTTCTAATATATATACACTAGTCAAATATTCTGTAAAATTATCAATTCACCTAAACATAGTACTATTTCCACCAAATTCGTCCATATTTACCTCACTAAATCGGCATAATTGTATTTTACTTCCAATTTCCTAACACATCAAAACAACCCAATTCATTCAACTACTTAACCACAAACCCTAATTTTATACTAACAATCTACATATTTCAAATTGGGGAACCTATTGGGCGATTAACATTCTAACTACACTAAATACTCCAACACTAACAACACTACACTATAAAAACATCTAACTCAATAACTAATCTATTTATATAAATAAATAAAAAAATTAACAAATAATTTAAATTAAGTATAGATAAAAAAAACATACCGTAATTAAAAAAATGGAGGAATGAAGAAGGAAGGAATGATAAGAAGGTGGAGACGGATTAGAGAGAAGGGAGAGAGTTTGTAGAGAGAGAGAGAGTGAAATGGCGAATGTGAGAGGGGATGGGGGGCTGTTCGCGGATTTAAAAAAATTGACGCACTTTAGCGACCGAAATCAGTCGCGCGCCTCTTCGTTTAGCGACCGATTTCAGTCGCTAATTCCGTAGCAAGTTCAACAATTTAGCGACCGAAATCGGTCGCGCGTCGTTTATTTTAGCGACTGATTTCGGTCGCTAAGTGTAATTAAATTTTTTTTTTCCGTCTCCTCGTCCAGCGACTAATATCAGTCGCGTGTTGTACTTTCAGTCGCAAAATTAGCTACTGAATTTATCAGTCGCGTGCAATCGGTAGCTAGATGAAGTATTTCTTGTAGTGTCCATTGGCAACGAGAGTCATTCAATACACGGTATCCGATAATGTCGGTATCGGTATCGTAATGCTAAGGGACGAACCCGATAAGCTCTGACATCGAAAATAGGCCATGTTTTAAATATGGCCCACTACGACATAGAGTGGGTTCGAATGGTTCCGAATAACCACAAAATTCGGTGGCGACTTCTACTTCGATTTAAAGTTCAATTCGATCCATCTCATATGGAGATTCATTCGCCTCCCCAAACCCGTGTGTGGCCACGTCGGGGTGGACCTATGTCATGTCCACAATTTGGCGACTCCGCTGGGGATTAACTGATGTGTCACTTACCATCGGCATCCTCAGGGTGAGACTCGAAAAGAAATCGTTCGATTAGTAATGTACACGTTTTAGTTCAATGGTTCATGCATAACCCAATTCTTTCTCGGGCCGGTTACTTGTGACCGACGTCCGACTATACCACGGTGCATTCCTACTTGGGTGCACTAAAGACTTCGATGGCGGAACTCGCATGGGTTTTATGGCAGATTCTAAGACCAACTCGGCTTAGGAGGTCCGTCCTGATTTGCGAGAATGCGATCGTTGTTGGTATAGACCCTATTCGACCGACCGAGACTTAGACTAAGAGCATACATGGCGTCATTATACTGTTTCCGTGACTACATGCTACTTGATCTTCTTTGGTGTTTTTCAAAAACCGTCATTTTCAAAAAAAACTTGCGTCTTTTCAAAACTCATCTATTTTTCAAAACCCGGAAAGCTACCAAATTTAGGACTTATGATTTTGACTCAAAATAGCCTATTTTTAGCCGATATGTTGTCCAAACTTTTCTAAAAATTCGAAATCTCGGCCCAATAACACTTTTTCATCCTATCCGACTTTGCTCGGTTTTCAAATCCAAATTCTCTTTTCAAAGCCCTCTTCTTCTTAGGACTTCCCGTATTTAGCAGTGTCGGGTCTTGTCATAGGTTGTAAGAGTCTATAGCGTCGAAACTCCGTCAATCTTACATCACGGATTTCCTCCCTATCCCAGTCCGCCTTATTTGTCAAAGCACGGCCCACCTTTGTAGGACAAACTCCTACAAAGGGAAGCCCATTTACACAATCGAATCCAAAGTCTGGGGATTTCACACACGGATCTTTCTTCGAACGGGACTAGGCCCACTTTGCCAAAACCCAGGGAGAGTCCACCATCCACGAGTCACCCGTCTAGGAGTCGGTCTTCAGTCCCACTCGGGGGCTACCCTTTAGCCACGAGTCACCCGTCTAGGAGTCGGTCTTCAGTCCCACTCGGGGGCTACCCTTTAGCGGGGCGATCAACCGCGTTTGCTCTAAGGATCAGGTCTTACACGTGTTGGCTCACGTACCCCACTTTCGAGTCACTTAGATGTCGCACCATTTGAGTCCTATCAAAGTCTTTAGTCTCACTCGGGGGCTGTCCTCCACCCGAGCAGTCAACCACGGTCACCTTAAGGGGTACCCTACGTTCATCCTGCACCGGCGTCCTTATGATGCCTTCTTCGTGTCGTACCTATGCTATGAATACTCGAGTCACCTAGGGTTAGGTCACCACGGTTGGTCCGAGCACGTGATACGGTCAAACACGGTCGCCCCCATTTTCGGATTCACCCTTATGCAGCTCGAGTCCAATTCGCAGTCGTTACCTCGTCTAGATCAACGTTCGAGTATCCCGGTCTAAGAGTCTTTGTCGACCCGTCACCCCGGGCCGTGTCTAGTTTGACTCCCTCTCTTGCACTTGCGCAAAGCCGAGTTTAGGCGAGTCGTGGCACCCGTCTTTCTCTCCAATCAAAGACCTTACCAAAAAAAACAACCAACCGAGCGTCCGAGTCCGGATTTGATTCGAGTCTAAGTCTGAGTTCGAGTCTAGGATACCCTACATCCTCATTTCCAAATCAAAGTCAGAGTCAAAGTCAGTTGTATTCTGTCCTCTTTTTTCAAAATTCAATAAAAATAGCTTTTCTATTTCTCATACATACTTTCCTTATGTGTTTCCGAGAACATGATGAACACCATCATACACTGTGAGCACACGCACGTGACTATTATAGGCACATCTATAATGACTGCAGGAAACCGAGCCCGTGTTTTCCTTTTACCTATTCCATGTCTGGTATAGAAAGCTACATAACTACCCGTAGCAGGAGCATATCGAATCCTATGACAAATCTGGGTAGTCTTCTAGTTTGGGTTCAAGACGGGAGGCAAGCCCACTTCCCACAATAAACACCCATCCAATAAGACTAGCCAGTCCCTACCTTAGGTGTTAGTCTGACCGACAAAAAAAAAGCTGGACAAAAAAATCAAAAGTCCAAGAGAAAAAAAGCAAAAGGCCAAAACAAAAAAGCTGGCCATGATCAAAAAAGAATTATCAACATTTCTCGACCAGACACGGTCAACTCAAATGAAGAATCCCATGACCGGGGCTAAGAGGTCAACCCAAAGAATTCAAAAACCCATGACCGTGAAACAGTCAATTCAAAAATTATCAATACCCATACCATCCAATAGGGGAGAGACAGTCAAGCTGGTCAGCTAACACCACATCTAGCCTTCCCACGTTACAACCCTCAAGACCTTCTCGAGACCTAGGCTAGAGACAGCCCAGAATTTTGAGGATTCAAGCTCCATAGGATACACCCTAACCTTTAGGGCCAGACATGGAAACCAGATCCCGCATTATCAACCTGCCCGATCGAAGTCCGAGTCATTTTTACTCGACTTCCCCCTTTCCTACCACATTACAATACCTTACCCTCGAAGCCTTAGCTCCACAAAATCGAGCTCCAGATTTCGAAACATCAAAGCCACTTGCGACCTAGCTCCACATTTCCAAAAACATCTAAGCCAGTTACCATCCCCAAACACGGGATTTCAACTTGCAGTCGGCATAGAACATGCCCAAATAGTTCACACCACTTCTGGGGGCTACCCAGGAGAACGCTCACAGTCATAGGATCAACATCCTAACTATTCTAGCCCTTTGATCTAGACATCACTGGGAATGCACCTAGCCTACACCATCGCTGTGGCTAGTTACACACAAAGCCCTAGTAAACTAGGCACCATTATATATCTTTCAATCCACTGAACTACGGCTTGGTTTGATTTCACTACACGTGAATACGTAGGCAGCCTTTCAACAAGGGCACAACCACCCACATTGACACAAATTCGAAAAAGCATCATCATTCCGGTCACGACACTGTCATGTTCTCAGCAACTAGCTTTGTCATTCTGGGGGCTTCTCCTAGGAAGAAGGTCTCCATCCACTCACATAATCCAAATACTTTCAAAATCTAGCCACCTTTCTATAGTGTGTCCTAGTACTCGGCTCAGCCGAAGACAAGAATCTGTCAGGACTCGAGGCAATACCCACTTTAGAAATGTACCCAAAAATCAAAGATCCGAAAAGAACACCAGTCTACAGCATTGCTACTACTGGGTCCTGTCATTACGGAGTACATATCTTTCCCATTCCGAGGATTCGACCATGTTGTCACTCACCTAGGCTACGGAATAGCGCAACTTAAGAGTCTTGTCATCTTAGGTGGCCTACCCCCTACCGAGTCACGGTCTAACCCTTAGAGAGTCAAAGTCGTGTCTGTCAACTCGTCCTCTCGCGTCCAGAGTCGAGTCGGTCGGTATATCTCTCTCTTCAAATTCTGATTTTAAAATTTGCAAAACTTAGCCATTTGAGAAAATCTCTTTCCTAGTCACCACGGGAATAGGAATTTTTATCCTGCTTCATCTAGGCATACATGCCTAACTAGGGGATTGTAGGAATCCGTGTCAGAATCTGATCAGGAATCAAGTCATCCCAAGCATTCTAATTTCCAAAAAAATTTCATTTTCTTTCCAAAAAATCAATCAAAAATCATTTCTTCCCCAGCATGAGTCAGTGTTTCGCCTAAATGTTACATACAAATTATGTCAGCACACAGGTACACAAGACTCCCGAGAAATTCTAAGAAAAGTTCCCCAGTGGAAAGCTCAGGCGACATTTTCTACTGAAGAATCAGGATATATCTGTAAACAAATATACCCACAGCTTCCAAGGCAAGCTCCCGCGCAATTCTAAGGCAGGATGTACCTGTAAACAGGTATACCCATAGCTTCCAAGGCAAGCTCCCACAACATTATCAGCATCAACCCAGGTATGATTTCTATCTTATGGCTGGCGAGCCCTTCACGCAGGTCTAATGGACTATAAACGACCCAATCGGAAGTCTGCCAGGTTTTAATCCTTGATTGACCTGGTGGCTACTCTGACTTTTGCCTTGTCCAAGCCTCAGACAGAGTGGGGGCTCCGTAGACACCCACATTTTGACCGCCAGGTGTCTATAATTGTTCTCGCCAAACACCCGATGATGATTGGACGTAAACGTGCTTTGATGGACTCGGATATGGGCTCATAATCATGGACATTTTGTTTAGACCTATTACGGAGTAAAAATCTTATAAAACCAACCTCAAATCCAGGCCCAGTGGGTCGTTTCGAGTCAAATAAGACTAATTTGGGTCGATTCCGACACCAGGGGTAAAACCGTCTTTTAGCGACCGAGTCAAAACCCGGTCAAAGATATTTCCCGAGACTCACGGACCAACCGTGACACCTCAAGTGTCCGGTTTGGACTCCAACACTACCAAAAAATCAGCTTTGAGAACATTAAACAATTCCGTTGAAGGTAGAATTCGATCTCAAGTAGGAGTTCTATCCGGAAACCGAATCAGACACCGACCGAGCTCCAAATACTCGGCCAAGACATCAAAAACAGCCGAAACACTCCCCTTGACAGCCGAGATATTTGGCTTCCCCACCAAGAAACGAGACTTTGATTTCCTCTCGAACTCTCGTATTTCCTATCCAAACCGGTATTTCTTGTCACACAAGCAAGACTACCTCGATTCCTATAAATAGGACCTCTCGTCCAACACAAAACACACGGTTTTTACACAACAAATACACACAGCATATCTATTATTCCTACATCACACATTCATCATCAATCATCGAAAGTCAGAAAATATACAGCCTCATAACGCCAAACAATTCCCGAGTAATCTCGACCCGACGAATCCGACCCCCAGCCGGCCGAAACCCGTCCCATTACACGTCCAAAATAACACCCTAACTCATCCTCATCATCTCGACGCTCCCAAGTCTAAGCCACTTTCCGACGAGCCTTATCCCGAGAAAACAAAGCATGTATGTTGACGGTGTAAATCAAACTCGATTCTTCTCTTCTTCTCTCCTTTTCTTCACATTTTTTTTCCTTCTTTTTTGTGTCGAGTCGTCGGTCCTCGTTTAATATGGGTCGTTTTCGCATATTTTTCATTATTTCTAATAATCGATATTAAAAAAAACTATTTTTTTTATAACGTTCTTAAAATACGATATCGATTCTCTAATCGAATATCGTACCTAACAAGAACAAAATTAATTAATTCTCGTTGATGCTAATAAAATCGTTACATCTTTTTAAACAAAATTCGACGATTTTATACGCGGAGAGAATTAACATCTTTTTCGTTCAAAATTCTTTTTTTTACTTTTCGTTCAAAACAAACTTTTTTTCAAAACCTTTTCTAAAGTCATTCCGACTATTCGATATCGATTTCATAATCGAATATCGAATACGACGAATATCGAAAATATGAATCGGGTATAAATTAATCCATATTTGTTCGCGATTTATAAAAATTGACGGTTTTTGACAAATAATTTAAAACGGACAGACCGCCACGCGAGTCGCGCGCCTGTCAGGCGACTCGCGCGGTGGCCTGTTTGGCCGAGTCTTTTTTTTTCGTTTCCTCGCTTTTCTATTTTTTATTCTTTTCGAGTCTTACATAAAAAGCGACTTTCGCGACATATTTCGATAAATACCTTTTTTTGACCTCGGTCAACGCGTGCTAATCCATCACGTGTCATAAATCTTTTAAAAAATCATGCATATTATTTATTTGCGCCTTTATTCGATTTATTCATCGTTACTAACTCGTTTTCTCGTGTTTGTAGCAATTTATTTTCATATTTTGTTTTTATCGTTTTATTAGACTAAAACGAAATTCACATGCTAAAATAACTTTGACGTTATTAGTTTAATATGCATTAAACGACTTAGCAACCCATTTATTTATTTATTTTTCTCACATGCCTTAGGAAAATAATCTTTGCATATCATTCAACCGTCGAACTAACGCGTGTACGTAAAAAACGAACGATATCTTAGTAAAGGCCGCTAAGTGCGGGCGGGGTTGGGTGTTCTCAATGAACTTCCCAACACGTACCCTCACCCCTTACTCAGAACCATGGTTTCCGGATGTCCGAATCCATTGGCAACGAGAGTCATTCAATACACGGTATCCGATAATGTCGGTATCTGTATCGTAATGCTAAGGGACGAACCCGATAAGCTCTGACATCGGAAATGGGCCATGTTTTAAATATGGCCCACTACGACATAGAGTGGGTTCGAATGGTTCCGAATAACCACAAAATTCGGTGGCGACTCCTACTTCGATTTAAAATTCAATTCGATCCATCTCATATGGAGATTCATTCGCCTCCCCAAACCCGCGCGTGGCCACGTCGGGGTGGACCTATGTCATGTCCACAATGAGGTGTCAAGCAAATTTACCTTGTCGAAGATGCTGCGTGTTGCAGCTGCAGGTTTGGGCTTGCTCGCAGATGAGCTTGCCTCTTGATAGCCCTTGGTAGAGGCCTTAGTCAGGCTCTCTAACCGTAAGTCGTCCTCGCTTCTTTTACCCATTTAAGTTAGGGTAGCAAAATTTGGGATAACAGCATACCGGAGATGGACCCGGTAGGAAGGGAGGAGGTTCTTGACAAACGCCTCCACTAGTACTTTTTTGCTGGGCTTATAAACCAGCTTCACACTCTCGGCCCGCCATCTCTGTAGATATTTGGTGAACCCTTCTTTGGGCTCTTGGGCCATCACTTCCAGAGTACGCATTGTAGTCTGGATCTCGGTATTATCAGCGTAATTCTGAGCAAATTCGGTCGCCACATCATCCCAAGTTTTATATTTCTTGGAATCGAGCCTGTAGTACCAGGCCTTAGGATGCTTCTCGAGGGAGGAAGGGAATAAGTGCGTAAACATGGTGGACTTCACCCCCTTTACCGCCATAAAATCTTTGAAGGCCCGGATGTGGTGGACCGGGTCTTTGGTACCCTCAAACATTGGAATTCCCGTAAGGTTGAGGTTAGCGGGTGGCTCGTCATTCAAAGGCGAATAGGAACGAGCAATTTCAGTGTGGATCGAGTTGTTCGTTGACAGGTGAACTTGTTCCTCGAGCCTGCGAACAGCGATGATTAGTTCAGCTATGGGCCCAGTGGGCTCAGATCCAGGAGGAGGAATTCCCTTCTCCATTGCGCCCACACGAGTGGCAAGTGCCGTTTGATCAGTCTGGATGGTAGTCAATTGGGCTTCGATCTTCTCTAGGGCATCCTTCAATGCGTCCATTTTGCGTTGATATCTGGTTTCGGGTGACCTGTCTGTAAGAACACCGCGTAATCAGAAACTAGCCTGAATCCCGGAATAGAAAGTACATCCCGAACAAGACTGAAAAGGGAAATGACTCGGAAAAGACACCTAGACGGGTGACTTGTGAAAGGTGGGCCTTCTTTAGGATTCGGCGGGTGAGCCTAGTCCTGTTCGAAAGAAGGTCCACGTGAGACATCCCCAGACTTTTAGACTCGATCGTGTAAACGGGCCCTCCTTTGTAGGAGTATGTCCCACGTAGATGGGCCTTGCCTTAGTCCAATAAGGCGGACTGGGATGGGGAAGAAACCCGCGATGTAGGATCGACGGAGTTTTGACGCTAAAGACCTCGACGACTTATGACACGACCCGACACTGCTAAATACGGGAAGTCCTAAGAAGAGGAAGGTTTTGAAAATGGATTGTTTTGGAGAGTCCGAGAGAACTCGGGGAAGGGCCCGATTTTTCGAGAAAATCGGAAAGTGCATCGGGCCACAAGTTTTGAAAGTTCGAAAGTATTTTCGAGTTTTGAAATGGGCAGAATACCGGCTAAAAAAATAGGCCATTTTGAGTAAAATCATAAGTCCTAAATTCGGTATACGTCCCGGGTTTTGAAATTGAATATCTTGAAAAAGATGTATTTTTTTTTGAAAAGTTGACGATTTTTGAAAATGACACGGAAACCAAGTAGCGTATAGTCAGGCAAGCATTATAAGGACGCCATGTATGCTTTACATTAAGTCTCGGTCGGTCTAGAAAGGGTCTATACCAGTGCACATAGTCTAGACGTTGATCGGGACGGACTTTCTAAGTCGAGTTGAGCTTAGAACATGCCGCGAAACCCACTCGAATCGACTATGGACACCTTTGACATATCCATATTGGAGTACATCAGGGTATAGTGGGACGTCGGTCGCGAGTACCGGCCCAGAAAAATATGGGGTTATGCATGAACCGTAAAACTAAAACGCGTATTGTACTAGTCAAACGACTTCTATTCGAGTTTCACCCTGAGGATGCCGATGGTAAGTCACGCATCAGTTAATCCCCAACGGAGTCGCCAAATTGTGGACATGACGTAGGTCCACCCCGACGCGGCCACGCGCGGGTTTGGGGAGGCGAATGAATCTCCATATGAGAATGGATCGAATTGAAATTTAAATCGAAGTGGAGTCGCCACCGAACTTTGTGGGAGTTCGGGCCCGTTTGAACCCACTCTATGTCTTAGTGGGTCGTGTACAAAATACAGCCCATTTCCGATGTCAGAGTTTATTGGGCTTGTCCCTTTGCATTGTGATACCGATACCGTCACTACCGGTTATCGTGTATTGAATGACTCTCGTGCGCCAACGGTTTCGGGCATCCGGAAACCGAGGTTCTGAGTAACGGGTGAGGGTATGTGTTGGGAAGCCCACAAAGGACATCCAACCCCGCCCGCACATTAGCGGCCTCTACTAGGATATCGAATGACTTTCTAATACGCGCGTTAGTTGAACAGGAAAATGATATGCAAACATTGTTTTCCCTAAGCATGTGAGAAATTGAAGGGGTTTCTATGTCGATTTAATGCAGCTAAAATTAACGTCAAAGTTGTATTTTAGCATGCGGGTTCATTTTAGTACGATAAAACAAACAATTAACTCAACAATAAAAGTGTCAAACGGTTAGTAACGGTATAACGATAATAACAGTTTGCGAATAATGTGGGATAATGTAAATATAATGATGCATGGTTTGAAAGAGTGATGTTTCATGTGATGGACTTGGCACGTGTTGACCTAAGTCATAAAAAACGGTTAACAAGACTCGAATGCTATTGTAGGACTCACGGTTTGACATGATAGAGGGGCCACTCGACCGAGTCATTGAGGGACTCGACCGAGTGGACCTCTGAAAAGTGTCCTGTCTCGTATTTTGGACCCTACTCGATCGATTTATTGACCAACTCGACCGAGTACGTCGCCACTCGACCGAGTCATTGCGAGACTCGACCGAGTGGAAGTCGTTAGAACCTTCTGTCTCGTTTTTGGGGTGCCACTCGACCGAGTGGGCTAGGCACTCGATCGAGTGCCCCCTGTACGAACCAGGGTTCGCTCGCAATTTTTGTTAATGATTCCGAAATTGCTTTTGATTTTGCTATATTGATGACTTTGTCGAATCGGGCAAAAATATTGCTTAATTTATACTCGGTTCGCGTATGTGATACTCGTCATATTTGACGTTCGATTATTGAATCGATGTCGAATATTAGAGCGAAATTAGAGAAATTGCTATGAGTCGTTTAAGTCAACCAAAACGACATGAATATTCCTCCGCATTTATAGTGTCGTAATTCTAACAAATTAAATGACATCTACGTGAGCATCAACTGAAAATCGAATTGATTAAACTATTTGACCCGATCGTTAGATCCGACATACAATTATGGAATTGGTATCAAATCTGACGGATCGACACTTTACTTGAATTGAAAGACTTGATTCCCTCGGCTTTTCCGACATCGTAACGGATCCCTAGGGATTATGTGATGTCGGATCCGCGTCAACGGGTTTCGACCCCTATTAAAAGATGCTCGATTTGAAAGATAGTTTTGTAATTAACGGTATATGCGATTAGATAATAACGATGCGAACTAAAACAAGAAAATATTGTTTAAGTTGACTCGTTTCAATAATCAAGTGCTAGGGTGTCAGGATAAGCGACCGCCAACGCTGTGTGCAGTACACTTGTATATTCGGGTTTCCTTATTCCGACATCCTTCGCACTCGATACAAATCTGCGAGTATTTTAATGTTTTAATACTAGCGATATTAAGGATATTATGATGCGATAAAAATAAAAAAAACGACCCTTATGACGATAAATGACGCGAGAAAGGAGGAGAAGAGAGAAAAGATGGGATTTTGCACCCTCAACCTACATGTTTCTTATGCTCGGACGGGACTCGTAGTTGTGGCTTGCACGGGAGTATCGAGTATGTAGGCTAGGTTGTTGTGGCTTAGGGTTTGCCTCCTAAGTACTAGGGTTAGGGCTTGAGTGTAGTATTAGGACTTGATTAGGGTTTTCTTAGGGTAGAATTAGGGTTGCAAAAGTGTAAAAAAGTTGTGAATTTGTGTGTTGCATGGGGTGTATATATAGGCTAGGCCAATGTACCCCGGTTAGGGTTACTGGACCGAGTAGCCCCTTGACTCGGTCGAGTGACCCAGTGCACCTGCAGTCGGGCCTAACTAAGGGCCCACTCGATCGAGTGGGCTGAGCACTCGATCGAGTGGCTCAGCTGGGTTGCGCGGGTCCAATGTTTTGGACCGTGACTTTGGATGTTTGATGGGTTTTTGCTTTTTGAGTTGGATTTTTGTGTTTGGGTGGCTGTTTTGTATGTTTTGGAAACGACTTTGACCGGGGTTGACTCAATCGCAAAAAGTCTGTTTTATTTCCGGTGACGGTTTTGGCCCAAATTAATCTTGTTTGACTCAGAACAGTCCACTGGGCTTGGATTTGAGGTCCGTTCTGTGAGATTTGTACTCCATAAGTGCTTAAGCCAACAACTAATGGTTTTGAGCCCATGTCCGAGCGCGTAGAAACACGTTAGCGTCCGATCATCATCGAGTGTTTTTTGGGAACTGCCATAGACACCTGGCAGTCAAAATGCGGGTGTCTAGGGGCCAAATGTGGGTGTCTACACTTGATTTAACAAGTAAACCACTTAATTATCAATTCAAAATAAACTCATAAAATAGTAAAATTTAAATCAAAATTCAAATAATTAATTTGTGATCATTAATGTAGTATTATTTTAATAACAACAGACACTATGAAAAATATGATAAAGAACTCCTTATCTGAAATTATCACTACATCAAAAATTTATACTAAATAAAAAAAATAACAAGAGTTAAATTTTGTAGAAAATGGGAGAGTACAAAGTAAAAAATTACTCCCTCCGTATCTATATGTTCGTCCACTTTGTTTAATATATGGGTGGAGTATTATATTGAAAGTGACAAACATATAGATACGGAGGTAGTACTATATATGAAAGAATGGTTCAAAATTTTTATTACACTGATTTAGGTTTTTTATCATGAGAAAGAGAGAGTACAAAATTACTAAAGGTTTAAACAAAATTGAAGGATATTTAATGCGGAATGAATTCAAGTTATAAATGGGAAAAGAAAAAAAGTACACACTGTGTATGTGAGGACAAAAAATGAAGGACACAACCACTCCATCAATTATAAATATATGCCTCATAAGTACAATGTCTAGTATATATTAATGACATCCATCCAGTTTAGATTTGAGGCCCCATAAAAATGGAGGCCCGATTCATTTGAGCCTATAGCGCCCCCCTTAAGACGGGCCTGACGGTTCCCTCACTAACACATGTTGTTTAAAGTACCACGAAGGGCGCAAACTTTTTAGAGATTATGGAGAACGATTGCACATGCATGCAAGCGTTCTATTAGGATCTTTCACTCGTTCCTTAAGCTTATAATTGATTAATTGTAGTAATGAATTATGAAATTATTATGCATCGGTTCTATTTTAACATCGACACAATTGATAGTTGTATATGGGATTGTTTATTAAGTACAAGCGACGTAATATATGAAATGCATCATTTTTTATTTATAAACGACGCAAAAAAAATAAAAACAAATACGTCGGTTACGTAATTAAAACCGACGTATTTGTGCAAATGCGTCGTTTTTGAAAGAAAACCAACGCAAACACTTCTCTTAAATGCGTCGTTTTGATAGAAAATCGATGTAGAACTCATTTTTGCGTCGTATATGTTTAGAACCGACATAATTAAAGCGATGTGGTAGGTGTTTTTTCTACTAGTAATATTATTATACTGTCCTCTCAACGGATGATGCAGGTAACAACTTTCGTGGGTCGTTTAAAATCTTTATAAAGGCAATGAGAGGTAATTTTCTTTCCGTCATTATCACTGATTAGGATTTAGGAATTAAAGCTAGTGTGGAGGAGGTTTTTGGAAGACACACAGTTCACAGATTGTCCTTGTGGCACATCATGAAGAAGGTAATAGATAAAGTGGGGTCTAAGCTAAGATATGCAATGAAACTGATTTTCTTAAGGATCTGAATGTTGCTATTTGGGATGAAGACGTAAACTCGGCTCAGTTTAAACAGATGTGACAGGCTCTTATCACTAAGTACAATCTTTAGGATCACGAGTGGCTTCAGAAGATATTTGAGATGCGTGAGTCATGGATACCGGCTTACCACCATGACCTGTTTCTTTCATGGTTAATGAGGGCAACTTCAAGGTCCGGGTCTGAGAATAACTTCTTTAGAAACTTCACGAACTCTCATTTGACACTTGTTGAGTTTTACATGAGGTTCGACAGTGCCATTGATGCACAAAGGTGGGAGCAGTCGAAGCTGATTGTTGACTTTAAGAGCACTTCCGCTTCATTGATCAGTCTATTTTCAGTTGAAAAACATGCTTCTGAAATCTACACACGATATCTTTTATGAGTTGTAGGATGAGTTAAAGGCATCCATGTTCAATTGTGGTATTGATGGGATAGTAACGGAAGATGGTGTTGAACATGTCTCTATACAGGACAACGTGAGCAACATGGTGTATGTAGTTGACTATACACCTGCAGAAGAGAAGATTGTCCGTGCCTGCAAAATGTTCCAGCAGCGTGGACTGCTGTGTTGTCATGCTCTTTGGGTCCTGAAATAAAGAGGTGCAAAGAGGATACCTAATTCATATATATACTTCATCGTTGGAACAAGTTTGCATCATCCAGGCAAATGTTTGATGCAAATGGCACACTTCTTTCTAATTGTCACTACTACAATTTTGATATTACAAGACGCCCAAAATAGGATGCTTATACAAGGAACCGTCCTATATATCGTGATAAATTTTGGTGCCCCATGACCTTGGTTAAATAGCACGGTTCAGCAAAAGACCTATCCTATTATATTTACTATTAGCGCGGTTGGTCAATGAAACCGTCCTAGCTAATATAAAAGCACGGTTATAGGTTAAACCCATCCTATTAAAATATTTTAATAGCACGGTTATATATTAAACCCATCCTATTAAACTATAGGACCCGTCCTATTCAATAGAGTAACAGAGTTTCACGTTTTCTATCAAAACCTTACAAACCTAGGTCAAGCTCCAAAACCCTTTGTTCGTTCATCTTCATCGTTCGTCTCCGCCTTCATCTCCGCCGATTGCCAACTGCCTACCGCCTATAGCCACCTTCATCATCCGCCTTCATCTCCGCCAGAATTGTTGAGCACCTCAGTTCTTTCGCCGGAATTACTGTTGCTCCTTTGCCGATTTTTTTTCGTCTTGTCCCTCGCCGGCATTGTTGATCACGACTTCTTCTCTTTTTCGCCGGAATTCAGAAATTCATACCTGTAAGTTTCTCAAATTCTTTTTTTTAACAATTCGTCTTTTAACAATTCGTCCTATTTCTAAATCTAACTTCATAATTCAGTGTTCTTTTATTGGATTTGCCGGGATGCTGGGGTTAGTTCGTCGGGTTTAGGGTTTGGTTTAGTTCTTAAATACTCCTTAGATGGCCAAAAAATAAATCATATACCATTGGAACCAATTGTTCACTAAAAAGAGGTGCCAAAGACTAGGAAAAAAAATTGGCCCCTAGTTTCTCAAATACGTCTTTTTAACCCTATTGTTTCTCCAATCAGCAATTTTCCCAATTTACACTCAGTTCTCCATTAATTTCAATTTCAACCATGAATAAGAGAAAACAAACCGAATATTCATCTTACTGTTCTCAAGTTCTCAACCCTGAATTCCCTTCCCATCACAGTTCTTACGAAAACCCTAATTTGAAGAAGATGATGACGGTAACATCAAAATCGCCGTTTAATGATCTGGGTGCTCGAATTTCAGCTCAACTCAACGGCGCCCCTTTCTACGATTTCTTCCACAACGATGATCAGAGTTTCCAGGTTCCATCAAAGGAGTCCTTGATCAAATCTGCCATTGTTTCTCGTACTACCTACTTCCAAGACCAAGCCGAGTTCGTCCCCCTCCTTCTCTATCTCTCTTTCCAGTCGTGCTAGTTTGAATAGATTATTCTTCGTTTTACTTTAATTGAATCGATTTCGCTAGGGTTTTGTGCTTTTCGTTTGGATTCAATTCGCATTTGTTATTTGATTTAGGCAGTTCGTTGACGTTTGGAATGATGATTCGCCGTTATACTGAAGTTTGATCTATTTAGCTAGGATTTCGTGCTTTTCGTTTGGATTCAATTCGTGTTTGTTACGTGATTTTTAATGATTTGTGTGTTGAACTGTTCATTCTCCTTCGTACTTCGACTGAATCGATTTCGCTAGGGTTTCGTGCTTTTCGTTTGGATTCAATGACATCCCTGTGGATTCAACCATCTTCCACCTCGCCTCACCTTCCAAACCCTAACAATGGCGGAACAGGTATCTCTCTCCCTAATTTGTTTTTGTTGTTCAATTAATTTCAAAGTCAATTTTCAACTTAATTTTGTACTTCATTTTTGTATTGTTGTGGACTGAGAAGGCTTTCCTCAAGTAACCCAAGGTTTTCCTATAGTAAGTTCATTCAAACATTGATTGATTTCTCGTTTGAGTTTCTGGATTAAGTGATTTCGGAAATGAAAATGAATGATTTTGGTGTTGGTCGAATACAACTGGGAAAGGAAAGAGACTTGGAAACGGTGGAAATCGATTCATTAAGAGTATTGGTTTGGGATTCAAGACTCCTCGTTAAGCCATTGAAGGTTTCTTCTTCTTCTTCTTCATTTTTACCTTCAATTGTTTTGTTGTATTGGAATTTGTCTTCAGTTTGATTCGTGATTTTTTTGTGGTGAATGATTTAAGTGATTAAGATCGAGTCGTGACTTGTGTTTCGATTGTTTTGTTGGATTGGAATTATCTTCTGTTTGATGCCTGATTTTGTTGTGATGAATGGTGCTTAAGATCGAGCCGAACGAATTGTGTTTAGCTGTATATATATCTGGACGGATGTTTCCTTAGTGGAAAATGCTTATAGCTGATCAACGTTGTAATATAGTGATCTAGTTGTGAAATGCGTTTTGGTTTTATGTTATCCAATGATGAGGTATGTGCAGCTCATGATTCAAGGCCTGCTGCCTGCTTCTTTGTCTTGTTCATTTAACTTTTTATTATGTTTTTCATGAATATGACTGCATTATTTTCTGATTATAAAAATTAAAAAGGGTGCATTGTATGATGATGATGATGATATGTATATATGGGTGCTTTAGGTAAGAAGCATTTGTATTTTGGTGAGTTGCTAAAGCTGAAAGAAAAGTTGAAGAAAAAGTCAATGGTAAGGAGAAACGGTATGCTGAAGGGACGGGTTTCGAGGATAGGAGTCTATGTTATTGCATCATCCATAACAGATCAATGTGTTACTTGCACCACCTTCAATATCCTTGCTCCAATCTACAAGAGGTTGGATGATGAGGTTTGCTACCTTTTCTTTTTATATTTCTCAAATATATATATATATATGTTGGTTCATGATGTTAGTATTGTGTGGTTTCATTTGGATGGCTGACTTTGGGTTGTGTTCTATCTTTTCCATGGGAAGGAGCAGGATGCGAGCTGTCGTGAGAGCGATTACAAGGCGTATTGGCTTGCCAGAAATCAGAGGATATTGGATTGGTTGCTGTGTTAAAGATCTACAATTATTTGTCTTCAGGTTCAAATTGCTTTCTTCTTACTCTGTATGTTACAAATTTTTGCATTAAAGATGTGAAATTTGAGGTCGGATAATAAACTTATAGAATTGTCTGTCTGCCATGATCAGGAGTTTTGGGTTGGAAATGAAGAGCTAGTCAGCATGTATGAAAAGAGGACTCGACAAGCTAACACTAGACAACCTATACGACAATGCAATGAGAAGAAATAATTAGCCAACAAGTTACAAGTTACAACCGCCGGTAAGTTGCTTCAATGATGTCGTCTCACAACCCTTCTCTGAGTTCAAACTGTGGCTGCAACACAATGTGGTCAGATGGCTTCAATGACCAACCAGCAACAACCTTTCTTGTTACATCAACAGATGATGATGGGCACAGCAACAAGTTGGTTATAATGTACTGATATGTGGAGAGACGGTGATTGATTGATGAAAGTATTCTGTCAGTTTTCTTTTTGGTGATGGGAGCGGTTGTGGAAAGTATAATATGCATACCATATTTAGTGTATTATTTAGTAGGCACATGAGACTACATGTTCAATAATTACAGAGGGCTGCTGATATGCGTACCATTTGAATTTTACTTTATCATTCTTTGTGAGAACTGAAAATCACTTGAATAAAGATTCAATTCATGAGCTGTTGATATGATGTGTATGTCTTGGCGCAGCAGTATAAGCAAGCTACTATCGGTTTATGAATCAGTTATATATATATATATATTAATTTATGAATTGTATCAAAAAGGACGGTTCGGTACAATAACCGTTCTATTTTTAATTATATTAAACAGCACGGTTCGCCAATAACCGTGCTGAAGACTTAAATAGGACGGTTCCGCCTTCAACCGTCCTATTTGTAATCAATCAAATAGGACAGTTTGACCTTCATTGAACCGCGCTATTTGATTTAATAGGACGTTGACCTAAAGGACGGTTCCTTCTCCAATATAGGATGGTTAGGAACCATCCTATTTAATCTTAATTGTAGTAGTGTGTCGGTCATTGATGGAATAAAAACAAAGGTGGCAGACTTATGGTCTGAAATATTTCATTGTGTGACTGTGATTAAGAACAAGGAAGAGAAGGTGGACAAGGGCGAACCCTGGATTCCAAATATGGGGTAGCAAAAAAAACTGTAATGCATCTATCAAAAAAAATCATGCCGTAAAATATTAAATAGAAGTTACGAATTCCAAATTACAAACTTAATGCGAAAATATTAATCTAATCGTAACCGACGAGTCCTCATATTTTGAAAATGGTTAGTCGTCGGTAATTTTAAAAAATAAATGGGATATTTCCCACGGTACCCTCGAACTTTGACACATTACACATGGTATCCCTCATTTTAAGTTTGTTCCTATGGTAACCTTGTATTTTGCGTTTAGTGCCCATGGTACCCCTGATCAATTTTCCGTCGGTGTTAAAAGTTAGTTTAGTTAAAGTGATTAATTTTAATTTTTTTGTGGAATTAGTTAGAAAATTAATGAAATTCAAATTAAAATAGTTGAAAATTGAGGAAATGCCGATGGTACCCCTGTATTTTCAATATTTTAACCATGGTACCATTGTATTTTCAATCTTTTGTCCACGGTACCCTTGTGGTTTCAATTATTTGTCCATGGTACCCTTGAATGAATTGTAACCACAAGGGTACCATGGGCAAAGAATTTAAAATTTAAGGATACCATGGCTAAAACATTTAAAACACAGGGGTACCATGGACATTCCCTTAAGTTTCAATTATTTTAATTAGAAGTTCGTTAATTGTCCTATTTAATTTTTCTTCTGAAACAAATTAATCACTTTAACGACTAAACTAACTTTAACACCGTTATGACAGAAAATTGATCAGGGGTATCATGGGCACTAAACACTAAACACAAGGTTACCATAGGAACAAACTTAAAATGAGGGGTACCATGTATAATGTGTCAAAGTTCGAGGGTACCGTGGGAAATATCCGAAAATAAATCTCTCTCTATAAAAGTAACTAAAATATCATTCAACAAATCATCTCCCATGCTATTGCGAACTTTATTCTTTATATACGTCATTGCCGAAAAAGCTCTTTCAACAGTTGATATCGCCACGGGAAGAAGCAATACAAGTTTAAGGAGCAAGTAGACTTTTGAGTGTATCAAATGCTTTTTTTGTCTCAACAAGCTTCATGGAAAGATCATTTAGACTCTCTAAATTCCAAAATCTATCGTCACTTCGAACATCTTCAACAAAAGTTCCAAGTTGATATTCAAAGTGTTGTAAATCAACTCTAGAAAATTCAGAAGGATAGAAGCCTGTCGAATCAACTTGTTAATATCGAATGAAGAAAATCGATCTCGAGGATTGAAGCAAGACATACAAATAAGTAAATCTTTTACTGTTGCTTTGAAAATATTTGGGTACTCTCCCCCTCGAGTTCGTTTACAAATATTATTCTTTGTCATTATTTTATCAAATAATTTTTAACTTGCGATTTTATAAATTTAAACGATTTTAAACTTTGGGAATTGAGCCCAACTCTTCTTGAAATAAATTTTATCTTCGATTTCGATTTCTTATCACGTTTGAAGTTGTAAAATTTTTTTAAACCGAGAATGTGATGCGAGTTAAGCATTCTCATTTTGTTCAATTGATATAGCCTTGTTTTCCATTTTATTGTTATATTTTGTTAGTTTCGAGGACGAAACTTCTTTTTAGTGGGGAAGATTGTAACACCTGATTTTTATAAATTAAATTAAATTAAAATTTTGTTCGTATTTTTATTTTTACGATTTAACTCGTAATTCTTAAAATTTTTATAAAACGAATTTATCGTTTAATCGTTTCAAACTCCTAAAATTCTAATAGCCTCGGAAACCCTTATATTAAAACATATTTTATTCTATTTCGATTTATTTTATACATTTAATTTAATTCTTATCGAAAGTCTATTTCGACGATTTAAGTTCTAAATTCTTTTTTTATATATTTAAGCTCGAATTTCTATTTTCGGCTCGAACTTCATTTATTTTAAGTTTCGTCAAAATATTTATTTCTTTCCTCAAGAAATCAATTTAATTTACTTTGTCGAAGATTTATTATTTATTAAGAAACACTATTTCATCGTATAATTATTTATTTCTATAAGCTCCGTTTTCGTCTCGAGTAATTTATTTACTCATTTTATTGGATGGCCCGATTATTTATTAATCTTTTTACATCGTTTTAATTCGATTCGTGGGTCAGTCAACTTATCGTTACGGAATTCGGCTCCTACCTAATTCATTTAATTTAATCCGTACAACGTATACTTATTTCTGAATCCGTACACTTTTTCCTATTTGTTTAGTTGAATTCAACCCTTCATATTACATTCACCCCCCCTTATTACTGACATTGATTCCCTTCTTTTTTTAATACACCCACCGCTTCACCTCTTCCTTTCCCATTCTTCAGTTTTCCTTCTTCTTCTTCATCAATCTCATCCGCCTGTTATGTTGCTGCTGCTCTTTACTATTGTCACCGTTTGCTGTCGACTTGTTTGTTGCTGTTGGTACGTTTGTGTTGCTGCTGTCTCTTGTACTTCTCCTTCTTTTTCTGCGTTTTGTCCCTCTGTTGTACACTACTGCTGCTACGCTCCTCATGCTGCTGCGTTTTGCTGATGTTACTCTGCTGCTGTCACGGTACTGTTGTGGCTGTTTTTCGTCCCTTTCTTCTTCCTCTTCTAATTTTTGTCCGTTGGCTGTTTACTGCTGTTTTATGCGGATCGGTTGTCGGTTTTCCGTCTCTCTGTCTATTTTTTTCTTTCTCGTTTTTCTTTCCCCTTCTTTTTCTTCTTCTTCTTCTTCTTCGTTATATTCTTATGTCTCGGCTGCTGCTACTGTCTTTTCTTTCGTATTCGATTTCTGTTCCTTTCGGTTTGGTTGTCGTGCTGCTACAATACTGCTGTCTTGTCTGCTGTTGTTGTCTTATGTCGATCAGCTGCTGTTTTCCGTCTCCCTGTTCTGCTTCTTCTCCTTCTTATTCTATTCTTCTTTTAATTTTTTTTCTTATTACACCGATTCTCGTTGATGTAGTTGCTGCTACGCTGCGGTTGTCTTATTTTCCGTCTTTTTCCCTTTGTTCTTCTTCCCCTTCTTAAATCTTCCTTTTTTGTTCTCCTGTCTGCTGCTCTTCTTCGTTTCTGTTTGATGCTTTCCGCTGTTGCTACCCTCGTTTTTCTGCTCCGTCGATTTGTTGTTGATGTCCGTGTTTCATTCTATTGCTGATGCTATTATCGCTGCTGCAGCTATGTTGTGGGTGCTATTTTCGTTGTTATCGTTTCAGTGTTGCTCTTTCTTCTTCTTCCTATCACTATTCTCCTTCGTCTCTGATTTCGCTGTTGCTGCTGTTTGTCGTGCATCCGCTGCTATCCGTTTTCCTTACTCTAGTCTTTTCCAACTTTCTCTATTTCCGACTCCTTGGTTTTCCGTGTCTTCATGTATCGGATTTTCGTTGGAGTCTCAAGCTATTCATTGGAACAAGTGTCAAGACAACTTTCGAGTTCGTGACTGCAGTTTGGAATATTAGACGAGCAAATGCTTTGAAGTTATTGTTTAGACTCGAGGTAACTTTAGGACATTACTCGATTTTATATTGTATGTTTGAGTAGTAGTATGTAGTAAATATTTTAACTTTCGTTTTCTAATTTTAGCTATTTATTATTTGCTAAAAATATTATTTTAAATTGTGTACCTTATAAATATTTTACAAGTTTTCGATATCGTTTTATAAATCGTTAGTAATTTAATTATTTACGAACGTTATAATATTTTGTTGTTTATCATGACATTAGTAACTAAATAATATCGATTTCATATTTCGTCATACTTTGTTAATTTATAATTTTTAACTCAAAATCGTATTTTTATATTATAATCGAGATTTATATATTTGTTCAATAAATTAATTTCGTTTTACGACTTATATTAATAAATGGGAAAGTAGTCGATTTTGTTTTAAATACATTTTTAGCGAGACTATTTTCCCTAATAACTTCTCATTTGTTTACGATTGATTATTTTTAGTAAAATTGGAATTATTTATTTATAAAATCTATTTGCTAAATCTAATTCGAAAGATTTATAAAATCTCGTTTAATTTATAAAATTTGTTGACACAATTAATTTTAATATCGTTTTTCTTAAAATTACTCTTTTCTAAAATTTATTGTTTTAACTCGATTTTGTAATTATTTAAAAATACTATATATATTGCCTTATTATATTTTATTTATATTTTATGTAACGAATTTAGACATATAATAAAGTTACGATAACGACGATAATAATAAAATGTTAATTTCATTATAAATGTTATTTTTAATACATTTCACATATTTTAATAACTTACGTATCTTCTATAATAATATTTCTATTTTAAGTAAGTTTCTAAAATTAGTAAGTTTCTATTTATAGAAAGTTTCCATTTTTATATAAAATGTTTATTCCTTTTATCCTCATATTATCTATATTGATTATATTTATCTTTTGAATATCGATAATGACTGTTTTGGAGTTATGGAATAAAGTCAAATGTGGGGTTAGAGTAATAATCTGGGGTGTACGTTTTTGCCATCAGCTATAAAGCCGGTGTGCCCATTTGGGGCACATTTGGTCGTTGAACTGAGCATGGTTTGTGTTCAGGAGAGTATGCATTGTGCCCTTAAACTTAGATATCGCATCGTGTAAGTCGCGTCGGGTTGAGCTGGACATGGTTTGTGTCCAGGAGGGATGTATACTACTTAAACCAGGACCTCGCTGCACGCAGTCCTGTTATAGTTGAGTTGCCTAGTTAGAGACTGGATTCTGTTATGAGTTAAGTCTACAGTTCTCGAAGCTAGTTTCCAGTATTATCCTAGTGAAAGTCTAGCCTTGTGCACACTGATCGAATTTCCATAACGCCAGTTTTGAATATTATTATTATCGATTGATTTTTGATTTGCAGGTTGGCAAATGTTTTAAGTTTTCTCCGAAAACTTATTTTTATTATATCGTTTTAATGTTTTCCATTTTAACTATTTTGATATAGTAATACTATTATTTTTCCATATGACATAATATGGCTGGGAGAACGTCCGAGTTACTCCCCACTGACGTGGCTGTTATGTTTATAACATGACAGGTATTTGCTGCTGGGTTTTGGGTGTGAGCTAGCGAGTAGCGTGAATCCTACTCTTTCTTTATTCTTGTAATTTATGGATTTGTATAACCCATTTGGAGAATTTTCTTTTTAGCCCTTTTGTAAAAAGAGGTCTTTGTATTGACTTACCATTTCTTTAATAAGATATAGTTTGTCAGTGTGTTTTAATCCCAACTCTACAGTGTTTCCGCCACTGTATTGTGTTATAATTTCTAGGGAATTACAGTGCTTTTAGGATAAGGTGGAATAGGATGGGGAAGAAACCCGTGATGTAGGATCGATGGAGTTTCGACGCTATGGACCTTCGACAAATTAAGAAAAGACCCGACACACGGATTACAATAGGTCCTATAATAAGGAAGGTTTCGAAAGGGCTGACTTCTTAAAATAAGGAAGGTTTTTGAAAAGAGGAGACTTCCTAAATAAGGAAGGTTCTAGAAAAGGTTGACTTTGTAAAATCGAGGACGGTCCTAATTTTGAAATTGGCAGCATGCCCACAGGACCTGGTTTTTGAAAAGTTGGAATAGTTTCGACTAAATTTGCATTTCGAAATTTGGGAGATGGTCCCGTCTTTTGAAATTGGCAGCATGCCGACATGATCGATTTTTGAAAATTTGGATATTTGGAATTTTTAAAATTTGAATATCGAAAATGAATTTCCGAAAATTTGAAAATCGAAAAAGGGATACCGAAGATTAGAAAATTTAAAACGGCATCTGGAAGATTTGAAAATCGAAATGGAATCCCGAAGATTTGAAAATCGAAATAGAATTTCGAAGATTCGAAAATCGAAATGGAATCTCGAAGATTTGAAAATAGAAATGAAATTTTGAAAATTCGAAAATCGAAAGGGAATCGGAAATTCGAATATTGAAATGGATAGCATGCCGGCTAGAAAATAGGCTTGTTTTGAGTCAAATCTTAAGTCTAAAATTCGGCATCGTTCCGAATTCTTGAAAATTGGATATTTTGAAAAAATGCGTTTTTTGAAATGACGATTTTTTGAAAATTTGAATGTTCGTTATAAAGAGCAAAATTCCTTTTACTAGATTAAAGCCCGTGCGTTGCACGGGTTAGTTGGCTTAATTACATTGATGATGTACATTCGTTAAATAAGAAACTTAATCAAATTATGTCATTACAATAAATAAGATGATCACATTATATTAGTAATCAAACTTAATTTCAACTAAATTTATAGTCTTAAGAGCTTATTTTAAAACTCAAAAGAACACATGATTGCTCTTATTTATAATATAAAATTTCATCACCTTATTATAAATTTTCGATGTGGAAATAATTTTACGCTTGTAGTCTTATTAAGAGATTTTTTAAGACTCACAAGTTTTTGATTGATATCTAAGAACAAATGAATTTTTTAATTGATACTCCGTATCTAAGAATGAAAGATTAGTCTTATTTATAATATAAGATTCTATCGCCTCATCATAATTTTTCGATGTAGGATAATTTACTCAAGTTTCATAGTCTTAATAAGATCTGCTTTTAAGACCCAACAAAATGCACAATTACTCTTATTTATAATATAGAATCATCGCCTTATTTTAATATTTTCGATGTGGGATAATTTTAGGTTTGTAGTCTTTTTAAAAGTTTTTTAAGACTAAAAAGATTGTTGGTTGATATTTAAAACCGAAAAATGACTCATTTATGATATAGAATTTCATCACCTAATCATAATTTTTCAATGTGGTATAATTTGATTAGTATAGACGTGAAAATCAGGATAAAGGCTATGATGCCTGGTCATACTTTGAGCTGGTAGACTTAGATGATTTGATTAGTGTAGTTTCTGTCAGCTGAGCTTGTAAGGAAGGAACTGTTCCTATCCTTGTTACGGTACCTTATGATTTTGTAATTTGTAAATCTCTGTTTTTTTATATATATTGAATCACATTTTATCAAAAAAAATGTGGTATAATTTACTTAAATAAAGTTTATAGTTTTAAGAGCTATTTTTAAGACTTAAAAAAAATTGTTTTTATATCTAAGTTAAAAGGAATTACTGTTATTTATATAATAAAAAAAATTCACCTTATTATAATTTTTCGATGTGGGATAATTTCACTTAAATTTATTTAAGTTTAGATATAGTAGTCTAATTAAGAACTTCTATTTATAGACGAATGATTACACTTATTTATAATATATAGAATTTCATCAATCCATCTTAATTTTTCGATGTGGGATAAATAAACGTTAACTATATAGTCTTAATCTTAGGAATTTCTTTTAAGTCTCCAAAGATTGTTGGTTAATATCAAAGAACGAAAGATTACATAGAATTCTATCACCAATGATTAGTCTTATTTATAATATAGATTTACATCACCTCATCATAATTTGGAGAAACGGTATCTTTTATTTATATAATATAATTTCATCGTATTATCATACTCTCTTCGGTCACTATTTTTTTCAAATACCCCTCACAAATATTAAGGTGAAGGTATTTTAATAGTGAACGAAGAGAATATGATAATACGATGAAATTTTATTATATAAATGAAAGATTATAGTCTTAAGAGAGTTTTAAAACTCAAGAGAGAGCTGACAGTAATCTAACATGCTTTGTACAAGACCCAAAAAGTTAAAGAGATAGGCGACTTGCAGGCGATTGAGCACAATGGCGAAATCGTCGTCGTCCGGTTCGCCGGCGGTTAGCAATATTACTAGGAGGAAGAACAAGATGAACGTGAGAGATATGAGGAATTCTTTAAATGCGCAACAGAACAAGCCGGATGTAGATGTGCCAGGGAAGGAGAAAAGCATACAGGAAATCATGGGCATCCCGGCATATGATCTGCACAATAATGATGATGAGGAGTTAGGATTGAAAGAGGTTAACATGATTGCAGAGGATAATCCTAACTTGGAGGAGAAGGATGAGACGTGGTTTACACGGCAAGGTAAACGAGTGATAGAGGTACAAGAGACTGAGATTCTACAAATCACTATGGAGGACGTGCAGCCTGAAATCGATTACTGGTCTACTGCTATTTACGGGTTCATTGTTGGGGCTAATCCACCATGGACAGTAATGGAGGGATTCCTCAGGCGAATTTGGAAACATCACTCGATCGACAAAATATCATTTATGCCTAACGGTGTGTTCCTGGTTCGATTTGCTACGGAGGCAATGAAAAATATTGTACTACAGGCTGGATATCATATGTTCAATAACAAACCAATGGTAATTAAGCCATGGCAACCCGATATCGACTTGGAGAAGGAGGATGTCAAGGTCATGCCTACGTGGATTAGACTACAGAAGCTTCCCCTGAAATTCTGGGGAGCTAGTCTTGAGAAAATAGTTGGACTAATTGGACGATATTTGAAGAAAGATGAACCTACTATGCAGAAGACAAGGGTAGGTTTTGCTCGAGTAATGGTAGAAGTAAAATTGGGGCAGGAATTTCCGGATCATATACAATTTAAGGATGAACATGGGGTGATAGTGAAGGTGAACATTGAATATGATTGGAAACCGGTATTGTGCAATGGATGTAGGAAAATGGGACATAAAAAAAAGGAGTGCCATGCGACAGAAATTAAAAAGGTTCAGGCTAAGGTCTGGAAACCAATTGCTAAGAAGACATCCAATGCAACACTGCCACCAGTGCATGATCATCATGGAAAAAGCGTTCCCAGTGAGACCATTATTGAACCACCAGCAAAAATTATCAACTATGTGGAGACGACTAATGTGGAATCAGGTTCTTTGCCAGGAAGGGATGCATTTGTAAAGGAGAAAGATGGTGAAAAGCAGGATGGTAGCAGTCCTGCAGTCTATTCTCCAACTTATGCTGATATGTTAACAGGTAGTCCACTGTTAAAGATAAAGAACCATGAAGGTAACCCGATTCCCAACCCACAATCATGATTTGGGGATTTTGGAATGTAAGGGGGATGAATAGGGTGAAAAAACAGGTGGAGGTTAATAAATTATTGATAGAGAATAAAGTTAGCTTGTTTGGTCTGCTAGAAACAAAGATCAAACCTAATAATCATAATAAAGTTGTCAATGAGGGTTTCAATAGGTGGTGTATTACTACTAATAGCCACAAACATCCAGGGGTAGAATTTGGGTCCTTTGGGAGCCTACACATTGTGCTGTACATGCTCGTTTATATACTAGTCAACTGGTACACTGCGTGGTGCATGACCTGCAACAACAACGCTGTTTTGAAGTAACATTTGTGTATGCGTTTAATGATATCCAAGAAAGGGAAGTGCTATGGAGAGACATTATGAATACTGCCAGTACAGTTAGTGGAGCATGGATTATGGTAGGAGATTTTAATTGTGTATTGAAGGCTGAAGAAAGGCTTGGAGGGGGATTTCAGATTAATGAAGCGATCCCATTTCAGAGGTGTATTGATCAGTGCGAGCTGCTTGACTGCCCAGCAGATGGAGCATTTTTTACCTGGAACAATAAAAGGCCCCCTGAAGAGCGAGTATACAGTAGGCTTGATAGAGCCTTAGCGAATCAAGAATGGCTTACAATGTTTGAGGAGCATCGTGCTAATTTCTTACCTGAAGGCTTGTTCGATCATTCTCCATGTATTATTTCCAGGAAGAAGCCTCAACCGACTTGTAAGAGGAGTTTTAAGTATTATAATATGTGGAGTCAGTCTCCAAAGTTTGAGAGTATAGTCATGGAGTCTTGGAGACAGGAAATCTATGGTACAAGCATGTATCAAGTAGCCAAAAAACTTAAACGATTAAAGCTATCTCTCAAGCAACTTAACAGAGAAGACTTTCATGAGATTGAACAAAGAGCAGATCAGGCTCTGGTGAAGCTGTTGGACATTCAGAAACAGTTGGTATAGGCGCCGGGGAATAATGATTTGATAAAGGCTGAAATGGAGGCGGCAATACAGTTTAGGCAATATAATGAAGCCAGAATGTCATATCTCAGTCAGAAAACGAAGGCACATTGGCTTAAAGAAGGTGACAGCAATACCGCATACTTTCATGGTTCATTGAAAGCTCGAAGAGTGCGAAACTATGTGAATCAAATTGAGGATGTCAAAGGGATGATTCACACATCTCCTGAGGGCATCCAAGCTGCTTTCCTTGATTATTACAAAAGTCTACTTGGTGAAAGGAAGAGTACATTAGCTGTAGCTCCTCATATTATTAATCTGGGACCTGTGTGCTCTTTGGAGCATGAGGAAATCCTTTTGACTCCAGTTAGTAGTGAGGAGATCAGATAAAACAGACTATGTTTGGGATTCCAAATGACAAGGCCCCGGGTCCTGACGGATACTCGAGCAAATTTTTCAAAGACTCGTGTGAGATCGTAGGAGAAGATGTGTGTACAGCCATAAGAGACTTCTTTGAATCAGGCAAGTTACTTAAGAAGATTAACTCAACTGCCGTTACACTCATCCCTAAGGTTGAGAGACCCTCCACCGTGCTTCAGTTCAGACCCATAGCTTGCTGCAATACGATTTACAAATCCATATTTAAGTTGCTTTGTAACAGACTTGCACGAATCTTACCTGATATTATATCCCCTGTGCAAGGTGGATTCATTAGAGGAAGGAGTATTGTGGCGAATATCTTGATATGTCAAGATCTAGTCCGACTGTATGCAAGGAAAACGGTGTCCCCGAGATGTTTAATTAAGATGGATATGCAAAAAGCATACGACACTGTAGAATGGGATTTCCTCGAACAAATGCTCATACAGTTACAGATGCCCACACGGTTCATCAATATGATGCTGCAATGTGTTAAGACTGCTAGCTTCTCGTTACAGCTTAATGGCGAATCCTTCGGTTTCTTTCAAGGACAAAGAGGACTTAGACAAGGGGATCCCTTGTCGCCTCTTCTCTTTATCATTTGCATGGAATACTTGACGATAATTCTGAAATTCACCACAGCAAAGGAAGAATTCAGATTCCACCCATTATGTAAACAAATGAAATTGGCGAATTTAATGTTTGCCGATGACTTGCTCATGTTTAGTAAACGGGATATAGGCTCTATGATGGTTCTCATTCGTTCATTCGCAACCTTCTCGGAAGCATCAGGACTTCAACTTAGTAAGGGTAAATCTAATATTTACTTTAATGGAGTGTTGAATCAACAGAAACAGGACATACTCGCAATTTCACGATGCAAAGAGGGTGAGCTCCCATTTAAATACTTGGGAGTTCATATCAAAGCCTCTCGACTTACTGTGGACATGACATAGGTCCACCCCGACGCGGCGAAGCGCGGGTTTTGGGGAGGCGATAGAATTTCCATATGAGATGGATCGAATAGAATTTTAAATCGAAGTAGGAGTCGCCACCGAATTTTATGGTTATTCGGAACCGTTCGAACCCACTCTATGTCGTAGTGGGCCATACTTAAAGCCTGGCCCATTTCCGATGTCAGAGTTTATTGGGTTCGTCCCTTAGCATATCGATACCGATGCCGACTGGGCGGTTAATCGTATATTGAATGACTCTCGTTGCCAATGGATTCGGACATCCGGAAACCATGGTTCTGAGTAAGGGGTGAGGGTACGTGTTGGGAAGTTCAGTGAGAACACCCAACCCCGCCCGCACTTAGCGGCCTTTACTAAGATATCGTTCGATTTTGGTGTACACGCGTTAGTTCGACGATGAAATGATATGCAGAGATTATTTTCCTAAGACATGTGAGGAAAAATAAATAAATGGGTTGCTAAGTCGTTTAATGCATATTAAACTAATAACGTCAAAGTTATTTTAGCATGTGAAGTTCGTTTTAGTCTAATAAAACGATAAAAAGAAAATGAGAAAAAGTTGCTACAAACACGAGAAAACGGGTTAGTAACGATTGAAATAATAATATAGGAAATAAATATATGAAATCGAGAAAATAAGAATTAATCGAAATCTGAAAAATATTGTTAAAACATTGTTTTGTATAAAAAACGAAGTTCGAGAAAGAATAAAAAAAACGTACTTGGGCCGTGAGCCGCGCGGCTCGCCCGGGACATGGGCGGGTCGCGTGGCGGCCTGATTTCGACACGGTTTTTGAATTTTTTTTTTGATTAAATCGCGTACGAATATTGCATAACTCGTACTCGACTTAATATTCTCGATATTCGTCATATTCGATAGTTGATTATCGAATATTTAGAATAGTTTTTTTTAAAAAGGTGTAAATCTAGAAATTGATCGAAGAATAATAAAAATAAAACAAACGAAAACCGTAAAAAAAAGGGTCCGGACCGTGCTGTCCGGCCTTCGGACTTTGTTCGAAAATTATTATTTTTTGTTCGAAAATCGTTAATTGCGTACAAACATGAATTAATTTGTACTCGGCTTATATTTTCGATATTCGTCGTATTCGATATTCGATTATGAAATCGATATCGAATATTCGGAATGACTTTTAGAAAAGGTTTTGAAAAAAGTTTGTTTTTGAACGAAAAGTTGTAAAAAAAGGATTTTGAACGAAGAAAAAATATAATGAAGCCGTCGAAAACTTAATATAATTCTTTTTGATATGATATTTGATTATATAGAATCGATATCATATTTTAAGAATATTCGATATAGGAAAATAGTTTTAGTAGTATCGATATTAGAAAAAAAAAAAAAAAAAAAAAAAAAAAAAAAAAGACCGACACAAGACCCATAAGAAAAACGAGAGAAAGGGGAGAGAAAAGGGAAGAGACGGGTTTGATTTGCACCCTCAACCTACATGCTTTGTGTTCTCGGTATAGAGCTCGTCGGACGGTGGCTTAGACACGGGAGCGTCGAGATGATGTGGGTGAGTTAAGGTGTCGGTTTGGAGTGTGTGTGTGGCGTGGGATCGGCCGGTTTAGACGGGATCGATTTCGTCGGATTTTCGGAATTACTTCGGGATTACGTCGGGACTTCGAATGTTGTTTTTCGGCTGCTGAAAACTTAGGATTTTTGGTCTGATTTTTCGTGTATGAAATCGTCGATTTTCTGTGTGTTTTGAGGTTGAAGGGAGGGTCCTATTTATAGGAACCGAGGTGATCTTACTTGTGTGACAAGAAACACCGGTTTGGATAGGAAATACGAGAGTTCGTGAAGGAATAGACTTCTCGTTTCTTGGTGGGAAAGCCAAAAACTCGGCTGGTTTGGGGTGATATCTCGGCTGTTTCAGCCGAGTATCTGAGCTTGGGTGGTACTCCGTTTCGGTTTCCGGACAGAATTCCTACTTGCGATCGAATTCTACCTTAAACGGAATTGTTTATTATTTTTGTATGGCTGATTTTTTGGTGTTTGAGTCCGAATCAAACCGTGTAGTGTCACGGCCAGCTAGTGTGACTCGGGAAAAAATATCTTTGACCGGGTTTGACTCGGTCGCTAAAAGACGATTTTACCCCTGGTGACGGTTTCGACCCAAATTAGTGTTATTTGACTCGAAACGACCCACTGGGCCTGGATTTGAGGTCCGTTCTGTGAGATTTGTACTCCTTAAAATGTCTAAACCAAATGTCCACGATTACAAGCCCATATCCGAGTTTCAAAGCACGTTTACGTCCTATCATCATCGGGTGTTTGGCGGGAACTACTATAGACACCTGGCGGTCAAAATGTGGGTGTCTACAGAGCCCCCACTCTGACTGAGGCTTGGACAAGGCAAAAGTCAGAGTAGCTACCAGGTCAATCAAGGATTAAAACCTGGCAGACTTCCGATCGGGTCGTTTAGGGTCCATTAGACCTGCGTGAAGGGCTCGCCAGCCATAGAATAGAAATTATACCTGAGTTGATGTTGATAGTGTCGCGGGAGCTTGCCTAGGAAGCTATAGGTATACCTGTTTGCAGATACACCCTGTCTTAGAATTGCGCGGGAGCTTGCCTTGGAAGCTAAGAAGTTGCCTGAGCTTTTCCACTGGGGAACTTAGAATTTCTGGGAGTCTTGGGTGTACCTGTATGCTGACATAATTTGTATGTAACATTTAGGCGAAACACTGACTCATGCTGGGGAAGAAATGATGATTTTTCCCGAAAATTTTGAAAATAAAAAGGCTGAATTTTTTTTGGAAGTTTGGAAATAAGGATGCTTGGGATGACTTTGATTCCTAATCGGATTCCGACACGGATTCCTAGGATTTCCTGGTTAGGCCTGTATGCTTAGATGAAATGTGATAAAAAAATTCCTAAAAAGGATTTTCTCAAATGACTAAGTTTTGGCAAAAAATGAGAATTTGAAGAGAGAGATATACCGACAGACTCGACTCTGGACGCAAGAGGACGAGTTGACAGACACGACTTTGACTCTCTAAGGGTTAGACCGTGACTCGGTAGGGGGTATGCCTCCTAAGATGACAAGACTCTTAAGTTGCGCTATTCCGTAGCCTAGGCGAGTGGCAACACGGTCGAATCCTCGGAATGGGACTGTTTCCGTACGACAGGCCTTTGTGGTAGCAATGCCGTAGACTGGTGTTCTTTTGGATATTCTTTTGATTTAGGGGTACATTCCCAAAGTGGGTATTGCTTCGAGTCCCTGACCAATTCTCGTCTTCAACTGAGCCGAGTACTAGGACACACTATAGAAAGATGGCTGGATTTTGAAAGTATTTGGATTATGTGAGTGGATGGAGAACTTCTGCTTAGGAGAAGCCCCCAGAATGACAAAGCTAGCTGTTGAGAACATGACAGTGTCGCGACCGGAATGATGGTGCTTTTTGAATGTGTGTCAATGTGGGTGGTTGTGCCCTTGTTGAAAGGCTGCCTACGTATTCACGTGTAGTGAAATCAAACCAAGCCGTAGTTCAGTGTTGAAAGATATAATGGTGCCTAGTTTACTAGGGCTTTGTGTGTAACTAGCCACAGTGATGATGTAGGCTAGGTGCATTCCCAGTGATGTCTTGATCAAAGGGCTAGAATGGTTAGGATGTTGATCCTGTGACTGTGAGCATTCTCCGGGGTAGCCCCCAGAGGTGGTGTGAACTTATTTGGGCATGTTCTATGCCGACTGCAAGTTGAGTTCCCGTGTTTGGGGCTGATAACTGGTTTGAATGAGAAGAATTGGGATGGGATTTTAACGAGTTCTGCTCTCGGGGATTTTAATGAGTTCTGCTCTCGGGGATTTTAATGAGTTCTGCTCTCGGGGATTTGATGAGTTTTGCTCTCGGGGATTTTAACGAGTTTTGCTCTCGGGGATTTGATGAGTTTTGCTCTCGGGGATTTGATGAGTTTTGCTCTCGGGGATTTTAACGAGTTTTGCTCTCGGAGATTTGATGAGTTTTGCTCTTGGGGATTTGATGAGTTTTGCTCTCGGGGATTTGATGAGTTTTGCTCTCGGGGATTTTAACGAGTTTTGCTCTCGGGGATTTTAACGAGTTTTGCTCTCGGATTTGCATATGGTGATTGTGAATTCTGTTATGTAAAGGGGAAGTCGAGTAGAATGGCTCGAGCTTCGATTGGGCAGGTTTGATAATGCGGGATCTGATTTCCATGTATGGCCCTAAAGGTTAGGGTGTATCCTATGGAGCTTGAATCCTCAAAATTCTGGGCTGCCTCTAGCCTAGGTCTCGAGAAGGTCTTGAGGGTTGTAATGTGGGAAGGCTAGATGTGGTGTTAGCTGACCAGCTTGACTGTCTCTCCCCTATTGGATGGTATGGTATTGTAATTTTTGAATTGACCGTTTCATGGTCATGGGTTTTTGAATTCTTTGGGTTGACCTCTTAGCCCCGGTCATGGGTTTCTTCATTTGAGTTGACCGTGTCTGGTCGAGAGATGTTGATAATTCTTTTTTGATCATGGCCAGCTTTTTTGTTTTGACCTTTTGCTTTTTTTTCTCTTGGACTTTTGATTTTTTTGTCCAGCTTTTTTTTGTCGGTCAGACTAATACCTAAGGTAGGGACTGGCTAGTCTTATTGGATGGGTGTTTATTGTGGGAAGTGAGCTTGCCTCCCGTCCTGAACCCAAACTAGAAAACTACCCAGATTTGTCATAGGATTCGATATGCTCCTGCTACGGGTAGTTATGTGGCTTTCTATACCAGACATGGAATAGGTAAAAGAAAAACACGGGCTTGGTTTCCTGCAGTCATTATAGATGTGCCTATAATAGTCACGTGCGTGTGCTCACAGTGTATGATAGTGTTCATCATGTTCTCGGAAACACATAAGGAAAGTATGTATGAGAAATAGAAAAGCTGATTTTATTGAAATGTGAAACGAGGACAGAATACTGCTGACTCTGACTGACTTTGAAATTGAAAGAAATAGTACATCCTAGACTCGGACTCAGACTCGGACTTGAACCAAATCTAGACTCTTGGATGAGGTTGTCAGCAGTCTTCGGCTTCTAAGGAATCAAGTGGATGTCCAGTATTGTCTTCGGTAGAAGCTTCACCCAGATCTTCATTATGTCGAAGATCGTCTTCAATCCTAATGCCCATTTCGGTAAGCACCGCAAAGTTTGAAATGCCGGCATACCTAAGATGGACGCGGTAGGGAGGCAGGAGGTTGTTGATGAACGTCTCCACTAGTGTCTTCTCGTTGGGCTTGTCTACCAACTTAACACTTTCGGCCCTCCACCTTTGAAGGTACTTGGTGAAACCTTCCTTGGGCTCTTGGGCCATGACCTCCAGGGTGCGCATTGTGGTCTGGATCTCGGTATTGTCGGCGTAGTTCCGAGCGAATTCCGTTGCCACGTCATCCCAAGTTTTGTATTTCTTGGGGTCGAGCCGGTAGTACCAGGCCCTTGGGTGCTTCTCGAGAGATGAAGCAAACAGGTGCTTAAACATGCTGGACTTAACCCCTTTTAGGGCCATAAATTCCTTGAAAGCCCGGATATGGTGGACCGGGTCTTCAGTACCCTCGAACATTGGCAGACCCGTCAGACTGAGATTGGTGGGTAGTTCATCGGTAAGTGGGGTGTAAATTCTAGCATTCTCCGTATGGATGGAACTTTGGGTTGTCAGATGGACCTGTTCTTGTAGTTTGAGGACTGCACCGGCCAATGCGGCTAAAGGCCCGTCATCATCGATCGAAGCGTTGGGGGTTCCCTATTCTACGGCGCTAACCCGCGTGACGATGGCGATCTGATCCTCCCGTATTTGCCTCAGTTGGTCTTGGATTTGGGCCAACGAGGTGGTCAACTCATCTATGGCCTTTTGTGTCATGGCTCGAGTGTGGGGTGGCCTGTCTGTAAGGGCACCGCGTAATCAGTAAATTTGCTACGGAACTCGAATACACCAAGGCATAGGAAATAGCGTGGGAGGAGAGACGACTCCAGTTTGACTCGGGTTAGACTCTCCTAAGACAAATGTGTAGGGTACGATTCTCGAAGTGACTGTGATTAATCGCCCTATCGGAGAATAACCCCCAAGTGAGACTAAGGACTCAGATGGTGTGACATCTAAGTGACTCGAAAGTGGGGTACGTGAGACACGTGCAAGACAAGACCCTTAGAGCAACCGTGATTGATCGCTCCGCTGAAGGGTAGTCCCCCGAGTGAGGAAAAGACTAGACTAGAAAAAGACCGGAGACTGACTTCTAGATGGATGACCCGTAGACGGTGGGCCTTCCTTGGGATTCGGCAAAGTGGGCCTAGTCCCGTTCGAAGGAAGGTCTACGTGAGAAATCCCCAGACTTTAGACTCGAGTGTGTAAACGGGCTTCCCTTTGTAGGAGTTAGTCCTACGAAGGTGGGCCGTGCCTTGACAAGTAAGGCGGACTGGGATGAGGTGGAAACCCGTGATATAAGATCGACGGAGTTTCGACGTTATAGACTCTAACTTATGACAAGACCCGACACTGCTAAATACGGGAAGTCCTAAGAAGAAGAGGATTTTGAAAAGGGAATTTGAATTTGAAAACCGAGCAAAGTCGGATTGGAAGACCCGATTTTTTTTTGAAAACCGAGAAAAAGGGTTATCGGGCCGAGATTTCGGGCTTTTTTTTTTGAAAAGGTTTGGACAGCATACCGGCTAAAAATAGGCTATTTTGAGTCAAAATCATAAGTCCTAAATTCGGCAGCTTTACGGGTTTTTGAAAAAGGAATGGATTTGAAAAGATGTGAGTTTTTTTGAAAATGACGGTTTTTGAAAAGACCAAAAAGGATCAAGTAGCATGTAGTCATAGAATCAGTATAACGACGCCATGTATGCTCTTAGTCTAAGTCTCGGTCGGTCTAATAGGGTCTATACCAACAACGATCGCATTCTCGTACTGAGGACGGACTCCCTAAGCCGAGTTGGTCTTAGGACATGCCGCAAAGTCTAAACGAGTTCCGCCATCGAAGTCTTTAGTGCACCCTAGTGGGAATGCACCGTGGTATAGTGGGACGTCGGTCACAAGTAACCGGCCCGGGATAGAACGGGGTTATGCATGAACCATTGAACTAAAACGTGTACATTACTAATCGAACGATTTCTTTTCGAGTCTCACCCTGAGGATGCCGATGGTAAGTGACACATCAGTTACTCCCCAGCGGAGTCGCCAAATTGTGGACATGACATAGGTCCACCCCGACGCGGCGAAGCGCGGGTTTTGGGGAGGCGATAGAATTTCCATATGAGATGGATCGAATAGAATTTTAAATCGAAGTAGGAGTCGCCACCGAATTTTATGGTTATTCGGAACCGTTCGAACCCACTCTATGTCGTAGTGGGCCATACTTAAAGCCTCGCCCATTTCCGATGTCAGAGTTTATTGGGTTCGTCCCTTAGCATATCGATACCGATGCCGACTGGGCGGTTAATCGTATATTGAATGACTCTCGTTGCCAATGGATTCGGACATCCGGAAACCATGGTTCTGAGTAAGGGGTGAGGGTACGTGTTGGGAAGTTCAGTGAGAACACCCAACCCCGCCCGCACTTAGCGGCCTTTACTAAGATATCGTTCGATTTTGGTGTACACGCGTTAGTTCGACGATGAAATGATATGCAGAGATTATTTTCCTAAGACATGTGAGGAAAAATAAATAAATGGGTTGCTAAGTCGTTTAATGCATATTAAACTAATAACGTCAAAGTTATTTTAGCATGTGAAGTTCGTTTTAGTCTAATAAAACGATAAAAAGAAAATGAGAAAAAGTTGCTACAAACACGAGAAAACGGGTTAGTAACGATTGAAATAATAATATAGGAAATAAATATATGAAATCGAGAAAATAAGAATTAATCGAAATCTGAAAAATATTGTTAAAACATTGTTTTGTATAAAAAACGAAGTTCGAGAAAGAATAAAAAAAACGTACTTGGGCCGTGAGCCGCGCGGCTCGCCCGGGACATGGGCGGGTCGCGTGGCGGCCTGATTTCGACACGGTTTTTGAATTTTTTTTTTGATTAAATCGCGTACGAATATTGCATAACTCGTACTCGACTTAATATTCTCGATATTCGTCATATTCGATAGTTGATTATCGAATATTTAGAATAGTTTTTTTTAAAAAGGTGTAAATCTAGAAATTGATCGAAGAATAATAAAAATAAAACAAACGAAAACCGTAAAAAAAAGGGTCCGGACCGTGCTGTCCGGCCTTCGGACTTTGTTCGAAAATTATTATTTTTTGTTCGAAAATCGTTAATTGCGTACAAACATGAATTAATTTGTACTCGGCTTATATTTTCGATATTCGTCGTATTCGATATTCGATTATGAAATCGATATCGAATATTCGGAATGACTTTTAGAAAAGGTTTTGAAAAAAGTTTGTTTTTGAACGAAAAGTTGTAAAAAAAGGATTTTGAACGAAGAAAAAATATAATGAAGCCGTCGAAAACTTAATATAATTCTTTTTGATATGATATTTGATTATATAGAATCGATATCATATTTTAAGAATATTCGATATAGGAAAATAGTTTTAGTAGTATCGATATTAGAAAAAAAAAAAAAAAAAAAAAAAAAAAAAAAAAAAAAAGACCGACACAAGACCCATAAGAAAAACGAGAGAAAGGGGAGAGAAAAGGGAAGAGACGGGTTTGATTTGCACCCTCAACCTACATGCTTTGTGTTCTCGGTATAGAGCTCGTCGGACGGTGGCTTAGACACGGGAGCGTCGAGATGATGTGGGTGAGTTAAGGTGTCGGTTTGGAGTGTGTGTGTGGCGTGGGATCGGCCGGTTTAGACGGGATCGATTTCGTCGGATTTTCGGAATTACTTCGGGATTACGTCGGGACTTCGAATGTTGTTTTTCGGCTGCTGAAAACTTAGGATTTTTGGTCTGATTTTTCGTGTATGAAATCGTCGATTTTCTGTGTGTTTTGAGGTTGAAGGGAGGGTCCTATTTATAGGAACCGAGGTGATCTTACTTGTGTGACAAGAAACACCGGTTTGGATAGGAAATACGAGAGTTCGTGAAGGAATAGACTTCTCGTTTCTTGGTGGGAAAGCCAAAAACTCGGCTGGTTTGGGGTGATATCTCGGCTGTTTCAGCCGAGTATCTGAGCTTGGGTGGTACTCCGTTTCGGTTTCCGGACAGAATTCCTACTTGCGATCGAATTCTACCTTAAACGGAATTGTTTATTATTTTTGTATGGCTGATTTTTTGGTGTTTGAGTCCGAATCAAACCGTGTAGTGTCACGGCCAGCTAGTGTGACTCGGGAAAAAATATCTTTGACCGGGTTTGACTCGGTCGCTAAAAGACGATTTTACCCCTGGTGACGGTTTCGACCCAAATTAGTGTTATTTGACTCGAAACGACCCACTGGGCCTGGATTTGAGGTCCGTTCTGTGAGATTTGTACTCCTTAAAATGTCTAAACCAAATGTCCACGATTACAAGCCCATATCCGAGTTTCAAAGCACGTTTACGTCCTATCATCATCGGGTGTTTGGCGGGAACTACTATAGACACCTGGCGGTCAAAATGTGGGTGTCTACACTTACGACAAGTGACTGTCAGCCGCTAATCTTGAAGATCACGGAGCGAATAAGGCGATTAGGGGCCCGCAAATTATCATATGCAGGAAGAATGGTTCTGATCAAATCCGTTCTCAATACACTCCACAATTACTGGGCTACAATTTTTGTGATCCCCTCAGGTGTTATCAAGCAGATTGATGCCCTGTGTAGGACATATTTATGGGAGGGAGGCACTACGTATACAAGAGCTCCATTGGTAGCATGGAGTAAGGTTTGTGTCCCTATTAAAGAAGGAGGTCTCAACCTTATTCAAAACTATCATTGGAACAGGGCTGCAATAGGGAAAATGACGTGGTGGATTTATGATCAACCGGACAAATTATGGGTGAAGTGGATTCACTCGATATATCTTAAAGGGAAGAATTGGCTAGATTATAATCCAAGCACTGAGTCGAGTTGGGGATGGAGGAAGATTTGCCAAGTCAAAGATGTTTTTAAAGCTGGGTATGAGAAAAATGAATGGAATCAGAGGAATAAATATACTACAGCTAGAGGGTATCAATGGTGTAGGGAGAAGAAGGATGAAGTCGACTGGTTCAGATTGGTGTGGGGAAAGTGGACTATTCCTAAACATCGAATGATAGCCTGGATACATCAACACGAGGCTATGAACACCAACATAAAACTGCACGGGCTACAAATTACAACTGATGACAAATGCTTCTTATGCTATGATTGTCCAGAGGAGCTGCAACATTTATTTTGTAAATGCACATACAGCAAGCAGGTTAGGGAAAGGATCGAGAACTGGACAGGAGTTCGGATTGATGAAAAATTGAGCAATTCATGGCGTAATAACGTGAATGGCTTAAAACTGAAGCGCGGGATTGTGAATGCAGCTACAAATGTGATGATTTATGCCATCTGGAAACAAAGAAATAGAAGCAGGATGGAAGGAAGTATTATGAGTCCAGGAAAAGTGAGTAATATGATCATTAAAGAGTTGCAAATGTACATCCGCAGTGTCCCTAAGGGCAAATTGACTAGTCGAGATAGGAATTATGTTACGAGAGTTACTAATTATTGTACATGATGTGATTTATTCTTAATACAAAATTCTTACATTTTCCCAAAAAAAAAATAAAACTCAAGAGTGTTTTTAAGACTCAAAAGAGAAGGAGTATAATATTTCGATGTGGGATAATTACTTAAGTTTATAGTCTTAAGATTTTTTTAAGACTCAAACGATTTTGATTGATTGATATCTAAGAACAAATAATTAGTCTTTATCTAATATAGAATTTCATCACCTTATTATAATTTGTCGATGTGGGATAATTTAACCAAAATTTGTAGTCTTATTATAATATAGAATCATCAACGTAACTTATTTTAATTATTTTGATGTGGGATAATTTTAAGTTTGTAGTCTTATTAAGACCTTTTTTAAAATCAAAAGTTTTTAAAAAGACTACATATTCATGACCTCATCATATATATATTTTTTTAAAAAATGATATAGAATTCCATCATAGTTTTTTAAAAAAACAAAAGTTTTTTTGTTGGTTGATATTTAAAAACAATGTATACTTTTAGTTGATGTCTAATGATTTTTTTTATTAGTTTTATTTATAATATAGAATTTCATCATCTTATTATAATTTTTTATTTAAGTGTATAGTCTTAACAACTTTTTTAAGACTCAAAAGATTTATGTTTGATGAAACTTTATAATTTTTCGAATGTGGATAGTTTTACTTAAGTTTATATAGTCTTAATATAAATTTTAAGACTCAAAAGAATTTTGGTTAATATCTAAGAGCACAATTACTATGGAGTACTCCATTATTTATAATATAGAAATCTATCGTCTTATTATAATTTGTCGATGTGGGATAATTTAACTAAAATGTGTATCCTTATTTATAATATAAAATCATCACTGTATTTTATTTTAATTGTTTCGATGTGAGATAATTTTAAGTTCATAGTCTTATTAAGACCTTTTTTTAAACTCAAAATATTTTTGGTTTTTTAAAAACTCAAAAGAGAGGGAGTATAATTTTTCGATGTGAGATAGTTTACTTAAGTTTATAAACTTAAAGAGTTTTTTAAGACTCAAAAGATTTTGATTGATATCTAAGAACAAATAATTAGCTTAGTCTTATTTATAATATAGAAATTCATCGTTTTATTATAATCTGTCGATGTGGGATAATTTAACTAAAATTTGTTTTCTTACTTATAATATAGAATCATAACCATACCTTATTTTAATTGTTTCGATACGGGATAATTTTAAGTTTGTAGTCTTATTAAGACCTTTTTTAAACTCAAAATATTATTGGTTGATATTTAAAAACAATGATTACTCTTATTTAGTAGAAATTCATAATCTCATCATAATTTTTCGATGTGAGCGAATTACTTAAGTTGGTTGATGTTTAAGCAAGAATTATTATGTCTTATATATAATATATAATTTCTTCTCCTTATTATAATTTTTTTTACTTAAGTGTATAGTCTTAAGAACGTTTTTAAGACTTAAAAGATTTTTGTTTGATGAAACTTTATAATTTTTCGAATGTGGGATAGTTTTATAAGTTTATAGTCTTTATATATTTTTAAGACTCAAACGATTTTTGGTTAATATCTAAGATCACATAATTACTCTTATTTATAATATAAATTTTCATCACCTTATTATAATTTAAGAACGAATGATTAGTTAGTCTTATTAATAATATAGAATTCATCATCAACTTATTATAATTTTTCGATGTGGGATAATTTATTTAAGTTTATAGTCTTCCATCACCTCATCATAATTTTTCGATGTGTGATAATTTACTTAAGATTATAGTCTTAAAAACTCTTTTTAAAACTAAAAAAAAGTACGTCCTTACCTTTGATTATAATATAGAATTTCATCACTCCATCATAATTTTTCAATGTGAAATGATTTTAAGTTTGTAGTCTTATAGTATATTAAAAGGTTTTTTAAGAGTTAAAAGTTTTTTTGTCGAAATTTAAAATTTAATGATTACTATTATTTATAATATAGAATTACATCATCTCATCATAATTTTTCGATGTGAGATAATTTAAATGTTTTTCTTGGTCGATATTTATTTAGAACCGAATGATTACTCTTCTTTATAATATAAAATTTCATCACCTCATCATAATTTTTCGATATAAGATAATTACTTAAGGTTTATAGTCTTAGTAACTCCTTTTGAGATTCAAAAGATAATTACAGGTTTATAGTCTTAGAAACTCTTTTTGAGATTCAAAAGACTTTTGGTAGATATCGAACAACGAATTATTACTCTTTATTTATAATATAGAATTTCATCATCATATTATAATTTGTCGATGTGGGATAATTTTAAAACTGTTATATGTAATAAATTCATTACATAATGTGAAACAAATAATATGAAATTTATACTCTAATGAAAGCATTTTTTACCACGAATATAATTATTTTATTTTTATAATTTATTTTACGATAATGTTTTTAAAAAATGAACTCTAAAGGTTTTTAACTAAGAATGGTTGTAGACACCCGCATTTTGACTGCCAGGTGTCTATGACAGTTTCCAAAAAACACCTGATGATGATCGGACGCTAACATGCTTCTATGCGCTCGGATACGGGCTCAAATCCATTAATCGCTGGCTAACACACTTACAGAGTACAAACCTCACAAAATCAACCTCGAGTCCAGGTCCAGTGGGCCGTTTCCAATCAAATAAGGCTAATTTGGGCCAAAACCGACACCGGAATTAAAACCGACTTTTTTGCGATTGGGTCAACCCTGATCAAGGTCGTTTCCGATACATACAAAACAACCATTCACAGCATCAAAAGTCCAACTCAAGAAGAAAAACCAACAGTCCATCTTCAGACGGGCCATCAGGTCAAGTCCGTCAAGGCAAAACCCTAGAAACCAAAGTGCATGACCATGCCTATATAAACACCCCCATGCAACACACTTTCACACATTGAAAAAAACCCTAGAGCAACCCTACACACACATACAACATCTATTACAAACCCTAATCAAACTCTAGCAATTCTACACTAGCAAAAAAACCCTAAACCTAGTTTTAGGAATCAATCCCGAGCCACCATAACTTAACCTCCGTAAAACCTCGAAGACTCTTGTGTTAAAGCCACGGTTACGAGTTCGATCCGAGACAAGAACATGTAGGTTGAGGGTGTCAAAACCCCGTTCTCTCCTTCTTCTCTTCCTCTCGTCATCTTCTTCGCTTTTTCTTACTTTTTTATTTTTTTATTTTTTTCCTTTATTGCATTATAATATCGATAATACTAATACAAAACATTAAAATACTTATCGATTTGTGTCGAATAAGAGGGGTATCGGAATAAGGAAACACGAATATACAAGTGTACTGCACACAGCGTTAACGGTCGCTTGTTCCAATACCCCGATTATTTGATTATTGAGATAAGTTAACTTAAACAATATTTTTTTTATTTTGTTTGCATCATTATCATTAGTCGTATATTTACATTAATTTTCAAAAACAAGCATTGTATTTAATAAGGGTTGAAACCCGTTGATGCGGATCCGACATCAAACAATTCGCAAGAATTAATTATGATGTCGGGATGCGGAGGGAATCAAGGCGAGTTTTTTAAGGTGTCGATCTATTAGATTCGATACCAATTCCATAATTGGATGTCGAATCTAATGATTTAGTCAAATAAATTAATTAACACGATTTTCGTTGATGCTAATATAGATGTCCTCTAATTCCATTGAATTAATTACGACATTAATAAACGCGGAGAAAATTTATATCGTGCTAGTTAATTTAAAACGACTTATATTATTTTCTTCAAGTTTTCGCTCTAGCATTTCATACCGATTCAATAATCGGATATGGGATATGACGAGCATCAAAATTAAAATCGAGTATAAATTATTCCAAGTATTTAATATCGATTTCATAATCGAATATTGAATACGACGAATATCGAAAATATTAAGTCCAGTGCAAATTACGCAATATTTGTACGCGATTTAATAAAATCATCAATTTTCCGAAGAAAACAATTTCGCTCTTTTTTATTATTATTCTTCGAACATCATTTTTTTAGACAAAACATTTTTTTTAGATCTCGATATATTTTTTTCCTTGACCTCGGTCAACACGTGTTAATCCATCACGTGACCTACTATTCTTTCCAAAATCATGCATTCATCACATCTATATCTTTATTCAATTTATTACTCGTTACATCGTTACTAACGGTTTGATTGTTTCCTTTGTCGATTTTTGTCGTTTATTTTATTTTACTAAAATGGACCCACATGCTAAAATTCCACTTTGACGTAGAATTAATTGCATTAAATCGACATAGAAACCCTTTTCAATTCCATTCGCATGTTTAGGGAAAATAATCTTTGCATATCTTTTTTCCGTTCAACTAACGCGCGTATTGGAAAGTCATTCGAATTCTTAGTAGAGGCCGCTAATGTGCGGGCGGGGTTGGGTGTCCTTTGTGGGCTTCCCAACACGTACCCTCACCCCTTACTCAGAACCTCAGTTTCCGGATGCCCGAAATCGTTGGCGCACGAGAGTCATTCAATACACAATATCCGATAATGTCGGTATTGGTATCAAATGCAAAGGGACGAGCCCAATAAACTCTGACATCGGAAATGGGCCGTATTTTGTATACGGACCACTACGACATAGAGTGGGCTCGAATGGTTCCGAATAACCACAAAATTCGGTGGCGACTCCACTTCGACCTAAATTTCAATTCGATCCGTTTTATATGGAGATTCATTCGCCTACCCGAACCCGCACGTGACCGCGTCGGGGTGGACCTATGTCATGTCCACAATGGTAAAACATCACATTAATATGATAAATTAAATATATATTATAATAATTAAAAGATTCTCTAGTTGATTTTTTTTATTATTTATGATACTTTCCTAATTTGAGGTTTGATGAAACGGACCAATGAGATCGCTCGAAAAAAGCCTAATATATATATATATATATATATATATACTAGTTGGAAAGCCCGTGCGATGCACGGGCCGATTTTTAGTGACAATGATAATGACACTAAGTCAGAGGATTGCATAAATTTTTGAGACTATACAACAATAGAAAGTAAGTAGAAGGTAAGAGTAAGTTTAATAGTAAAGGAATATTATCCACATACGTGAATGTGTTTTTTGGGAGGTCATATATGCGGTAAATGTCAAATAAAATTATCCGCGTGCGTTGTATTTAAAACTCGTAATATGTCTCTTTAAGATAATTCAATAAATATTTGGGTTGATAGTTGACATCTAAGAACGAATAATGACTTCAATTTATAATCATATGATCATCCCCTTATGATAATCTTCAATGTGGTACAATTATACTACGGAGTATTTCGTCCTTTCTTCTAATCTTCTTCATTCTATATTCTATTTTCGTCCGTCTTTCTATCTTCATTCCATCGCATATACGAAATATTTTTTATTTGGTACAACATTTTTACTATATTAACCTCACTTTTTACTTATAACTGCAATTATAGAAATGAAAACTATTTAATTTATACATACGACGTTATTCTTTCAATGTGAGATAGTTTTTACTTAATTTTATACTCTTAAAAGCAAGATCTTTAATTTTTGTCGATATTTAAGGACAAATTATATAATGAAAATTCATTACCCTATTATATAATTTTTCGATGTGAGATAGAGTTTTTATATGACTCAAAAGATGTTTGGTTAATATCTATTGACGAATGATTACTCTTATTTATAATATAGAATTTAATCAGCTCATCATAATTTTTCGATGTGGGATAATTTTACTTAATTTTATGTCTTAAGAGATTAAGGATCAAAAGATTTTTTTGTTGATATCTAAGAACGGATGATTATTCTTATTTATAATATAGAAATTTATCACCTTAATATAATTTTTCGATGTGAGATGATTGTACTATTTCTATATGTAATAGATTCTTTACTTTTTCGAGCAAATAATATGAAATTCATAACTTTATAATAATTTTTCTATGTGGGAAAATTTCATACACATTTATAGTCTTAGGAGCTTTATTAAGACTCAAAAGAGAAATTTTACTTAAGTTTATTATAGTTCTAAGAGCTTTTCTAAAACTCAAAAGATGTTTGATTTTTGTAATAATTTTTCGATGAGAGAAATTTTACTCAAGTTTATAGTCTTAAAGTTTGTTAAGACTCAAAAGTGTGGGATAATTTTACTTAATTAAGTTTATGGTTTTAAGATTTTTTTTAAGACTCAAAAGAGTTTGTTTTTCATCTAAGTTATTAAGGACGGACGAATACTTTTATTTATATAGTAGAATTCGATCACCTTATTACGAAGTACATTTTGGAGAAATGATTATCTAAAACGAATGATTTCTCTTATTTATGATATCTTATCATAATTTTTCGATGTATGATAATTCTACTTAAATTTATAGTTTTAAGAACTCTTTTTAATTAGGACTCAAAAGAATTCTGATTGATATGTAAAGACGATGATTACTTTTATTTATATAATAGAATTTCATCACTTTTTTGTAATTTTTTGATGTGAAATAATTTTACTTCAATGTATAGCCTTAAGAGGAGTATTATAAGATTCAAAAGATTTTTGATTAATATCTAAAAATGAATAATTTTTTCTTATTGACACTACAAGAATAGATGGGCCTGGCGTCCATCCATTGGCTTCCGTTAGTGGACGCTGTATGAGTCCTGGCGTCCGCAAACAGACGCTAGAAAGTGGATGCCACGACCAGTCGCCTTTTTTTTTAACGGGCGTTCACTATTGGACGCCAAAAAAATTGGCGTCTGACAGCGGACGCTATGAATGGCGTCTTACTGTGGACGCCAGATGGGCCAAGATGGCGTCCATAGTCGGACGCCACGTGCATCATGTTGGCGTCCGACTATGGACGCCATCTTGGCCCATCTGGCGTCCACAGTAAGACGCCATTCCCCTGAATAGAAGATCGTCTTTAGTTCCCTCCGGCGTCTGGCTTGGCGTCCGTTATTGGACGCCATTTATGCTGATGCATTACCGTAGCCAAGCGTTCGATGTCTAGCCAAAACCTGCAAAATAAAACAAATCCACAACTGTCGACCATCCACAACACACTCTCAATCAACCAAAACACTTGATCTCCCGCCACATTTACGCTAAAAAACCATTTATATAAAAAAGTTTTAAGATACGGTTTAAAGGTACATAAATCTAAACTAGTTCGAAGATACATAATCCATAAATCCAGTTACAACACCAACAACAAAAAACAATCAGCTAACTGTGAAGCTAGCTGAAGCACCAGAGTTACCGCCATCCCCGCTAAAGGGGTCTCTGTCGTCTGGAGGGGAAGGGGGACGACCTGGGTTGCATTTGTTGAACATGGCCTGAAACATGGCCATCTGTTCCTGCATCTTCTTTATCTGCTCCGCCTGCTCTTTCAGTTGCTGCTTCATGGCCTCCTTTTCTTGGTCGGGCTGCTGAGACTCGGGTGGCGTATACTCCATCTGTGTGGAGGTGCCTAGACGCGCTGTGGGAGGTGTGAAGTACATCCCGTGTGCATTCCCAACACCATACACACTACCTTTCTTGTACCCCTTCACGACCTTGAAATAGGTCTCATTCGGGTCTACTTCGGCACCACTAGTAGAACTCTCGTTATTTGCTAACTCCTCTTGGTAGGCATCCTGCGTACACAACAGTGATTTCAATTCAAGTTATTAGAAAATGAAATCAATAAAGATACTTATCTACCACCTAAAGTAAATATATAGGCACAGTTGATTTGTTTGAAATATTAAGTACTCACCCAGATTGCCTGATCTCTACTCGTCATAAAAGAAGTCCCTTCCGAGTCGGTCTTCCCGTGCATGTCCAGGAACACCTCAGGGGCGGTTGGCGTCCTCCCGAGTTCAGCTTGTAGCTGTTAAATAAATACGACCGTTAGGCAAACGTATTTTACGTGAACGTAGTTTATGATTAATCAAGTAGGAGTACGATATTATTAGAAATCATACCCTCTTGAGACGAAGAAACGAAGACTGTGAACCCCGATGATGTGTCGGGTCGGCCTTCCCCACATGCTCACAGTTCTTCAATTTATTTTGTGATGCCCTCTCCGATCTGACCTTGAACCCCTGGTCGTCGTGGTACTTAACCCACCTCTCCAACGCCTCACCTGAAGTATGACAACACTAATATATTATTAGTTAATATTGTAAAAGATTGAAGTTAGATTTTTCTTTAAAATTGAGTAATATAAAAAACTACACCTTTCAGGTCTTTCAAGTCTACCCTCATACATCCATTTGCGTTCAACTCTCTTCATTTTCTATGTTCAAAAAATATATATAACAAATAAAAGTTTAATTTCCGTAACTTAATTTAGAACTTACTAAACGAAAATTTAATCAACACTTAACTTAAACTTAATTTCTCTAACTTCATTTCCATAGCTGAGTGTCCTCAATTTAACTTAATACGTCAAAGTAAACCCATTTTTTTAATTTGCAACTCTCTTATTAATTTTTAATTGACCTTACAAAAATTAGTCACCGAATTTATTCACAAATGTAATCACAATTTAATCCCAATTTACAAAAACTGTAGCTAATTTATCAAAGTAATCCAAATTCAACCGAACAAAACACAACAATTCATGGCTCATGTCAGACAGAAATATCTTAAACAGGCCAAAAAAGGGTCAAATTTTCGAATGCAGATATCAAATTTCCAAAAGCGCCGCTAACACCTATTTACAACTCCAATCAGGATAGAAGTGGTTTCGGGAAAATCCGGCATTATTACGACACCATTTGGTCCGTCCTAAGTCACACAAAACCTCACGGAAGGCCCTAGAGGTGATTCTAGCTCAATTCAACCAATTTCATCAAACCCTATTCATAATTGTGATGGGCAAATCTAATCAACCTAATCAAATTTCAACTAAACTAATCAACCTAAGCGAATTTGGGCTAAACTAATCAACCTAATCGAATTTTAGACCTAAACAATATTAACGAGCAAACTATCAATAAATAACGATAACAATCAAAAATAAGAACTAATTATAATAAATAACAACTAAGTAAAGTAAGAAAACATACCACAAATTAAGAAAAAGAATGAAAATTGAGGAGGAATTTCAAAGGAAATCGGCGAGGGAGTGTGGAGAGAGTTTAGAGAGATAAAAAAAAATTTAGAGAGTGAAGTGGGAGAGGGGGGTGGGCGGGTATTTGTCGCCGAAAACATTTGGACGGGCGTCCACTATCGGACGCCAGGTGGACGCCCGTGTTTTCTCTTTGGCGTCCGACAGTGGACGCCATTTGGGGTATATGGCGTCCGTCTGTGGACGCCTGTTGGCCTGAATTTCGTCCTCCATCCTCAGTCGGACGCCAAGTTTGGCGTCTGACGGTGGACGCCCGGAAGTATTTTCAGACGCCATGTGGGCGTCCATATGCCCAGGACGCCAAAATAGCGGACGCCTGGGACTGTTTTTCTTGTAGTGTGATGATGTAGAATTTCATCACCTCATCATAATTTTTCGATGTGAGATAATTTTACTTTAAGTTTATAGTCTTACAAAGTTCTTTTAGGACTCCAAAGATTTCTCGTTGATATCTAAAGACAAAGGATTGTTTTTACTCTGTATTTATATTGTAGAGTTTCATCATCTTTATTATAATTTCTCGATGTGGGATGATTTTACTTAAATTTATAACTTTAAGAGCTTTTATAAGACTTTTTTTTGTTAATATCTAAAAACAAATGATGTCTCTTATTTGTGATACAGAATTTATCACCTCATCATAATTTTTCGATATGCAATGATTCTACTCAGGTTTATAGTCTTAAAAACTCTTTTTAGAACTCATATTTTTGGTTAATATCAAGACACAAATGATTTCTCTTTTCCATCAGATTACGGTCCTATGAGCATTTTTAAGACTCAAATTTTTTTAGGTGATATCCAAGGAACAATGATTATTATTTATAATATAGAATTTCACCTCCTCATCATAATTTTTCGATGTGAGACAACGTTAGGATAAATTTTCGAAGTAAAAGAGTTTATTTTTATATCTAACTTACTTAAGAATGAGCGATCACTCTTACTTATATGAAGTAATTAAATTCGATCACCTTATTATAATTTTTCGATGTGTGATAATCTTATAGTCTCAAATACTTTTGTGAGACTCAATTTTATTTTATTTTTTATATTTAAGAACGAATTATTAATCTTAGTTATAATATCAAATTCATCACCTCATAATTTTTCGATATAGAATAATTTTGACTTAAGTTTAGGTATAGTCTTAAGAACTCTTATAATAATTTTACTTGAGTTTATAGTCTTAAGAGGTTTTCAGACTCGATTGAGTTTTGGAAGATATCTAATAACGAATGATTAGTCATATTTAAGGACGAAAGATTACACTTATTTACAACATAAAATTCCATCACCTCATTATAATTTGCAGGAATGATTACACTTAATTAGTTACATTGACGTTTTCACTAACCTATGAATAGTGTTCAAAAAAGCAAATGCAAAGAATCAAATGGATCGAAGAGAGTATAATTTTTCGATGTGAGATTATGTTATTCAAGTTTGTAGTCTTATTAAAATATTTTCTAAGACTCAAAAGTTTTTTTTATTAATATTTAAGAAGGATTGATTAGTTTTATTTATAATATAAAATTCCATTATCATAATTTTTTTGATGTGGGATAATTTACCGTCTTAAGAGCTCATTTTTAGACCCAAAAGAACACATGATTACTCTTATTTATAATATAGAATATAATCTTATTTTAATTATTTCGATGTGGAACAATTTTTAGTTTGTAGTCGTATTAAAAGTTTTTCTAAGACTCAAAAGTTTTTTGGTCGATATTCAAAAACAATGATTACTCTTATTTATATTATAGAATTCAAAAGCCTTATCATAATTTTTTGATGTGGGATAATCACTTAAGGTTATAATCTTAAGAGTTCTTACGGGATAATTATTTTTCGATGTGGGATAATTGTTTCGATGTGGAACAATCTTTAGTTTGTAGTCTTATTAAGAGTTTTCTAAGACTCAAAATTTTTTTGGTCGATGTTCAAAAATAATGATTACTCTTATTTATATTATAGAATTCCAAAATCTCATCATAATTTTTCGATGTGGGATATTACTTAAGGTTATAATCTTAAGAGTTTTTTGTGAATCAAAAGATTTTTAGTGGATATCGAAGGACGGATGATTACTCTTATTTATAATTATAATATAGAATTTCATTACCTTATTATAATTTGTCGATGTGGGATAACTTTATTATCTTAATATGTAATAAGTTCATCACTTTTTCGATCAAATAATATGAAACAAAATATATGAAATTTATACTCAAATGAAAGCATTTTCTACCAAGAATCTAATTATTTCATTTTTATAATTTTTTTTACGATAATTTTTTGTTAAATGAAATTTAAAGGTTTTTGAATGAAAATTATAAACATCACATTGATATAATAGATTAAATATATTATTGTAGTAATTAAAAGATTCTCTACTTGATTGTTTTTACTATTAATGATACTTTACTAAATTGAGTTTTGATGGAACGGACCAATCACATCGCTCGAAAAGTTCCTCCTTTATATATATATATATATATATATATATATATATATATATATATATTGATTGATTGATTGATTGCGATATACATATTGTATTTTTTTACCATGTCCCCGTGTCTTGAAAAATCTGAGCACCGTGTCCCGTGTCTCGGTCCGTATCGGTGCAACCTAGGGTGAAAATTGGTGGAGGTGGTGAACGTGAATTAAAGACATAAATTATTGATTGAAGTTGGTGACCTAATTAGTACGACCTTGCATCGAAATTATCTAACTTAAAAATCTCGAAGTTTCAGTCCTGGTAGCGGATATGATGGCGGTAAAAATCGGATTGGAAATGGCAAGACAGAAGGGGATTTCATGTGTGCAGTTGAAGAGTGACTCAAGCATGGTAATTAATGCTATCCGGGCAGCTAAGAAATGGCGAAGTCCTTTGGGGTTATGCCTCGACGCGGTTCTCAATTTACGTGCTTGTTTTGATTTGTTTTCCCGTAGGCATACGAGACGTGCTGGCAGCCTGGTAATTCTGTTGCACATACTGCAGCGAGAATGTGTCGTTCCGTGGGTGAGGAGTATGTAATTGACTCGTGTTTCCCGCAAATTTTGTTGGACTTACTGACTTAGCGGACCTTGATTTAGGGCTCGTTTGGTTCACCATGGGAAGATGAAGTTACCGGGAACTTTAAATTCACGTGAATTTGTGGACATGACATAGGTCCACCCCGACGCGGCCACGCGCGGGTTTTGGGGAGGCGAATGAATCTCCATGAGATGGTCAAATGGAAATTTAAATCGAAGTTGGAGTCGCCACCGAATTTTATGGTTATTCGGAACCGTTCGAGCCCACTCTATGTCGTAGTGGGCCGTGTACAAAATACGGCCCATTCCCGATGTCAGAGTTTATCGGGCTCATCCCTTTGCATATCGATATAGATGCCGACTGGAGCGGTTAATCGTATATTGAATGACTCTCATTGCCAATGGTTTCGGACATCCGGAAACCACGGTTCTGAGTAAGGGGTGAGGGTACGTGTTGGGAAGTTCACTAAGAACACCCAACCCCGCCCGCACATTAGCGGCCTCTACTAGGATATCGAATGACGTTTTAATGCGCGCGTTAGTTGAACGATGAATGATATGCAAACATTGTTTTCCTAAGCATGTGAGGAATTGAATGGGTTGCTAAGTCGTTTAATGCATGCAAATTGATTAACGTCAAAGTTATATTTAACATATGAGATTCGTTTTAGTATAATAAAACAAATGAAATAAAAGATGAATTTGCTAAAAAACAAACAAACGAGTTAGTATCGATTTGTAAATAATAATAGCAAAATAAAATAACGAGACCGAGAGAATATCGAAATCTGAAAAATAATTGTTTGAAAAGAACGTTGTTTTGTATAAAAAACGAAGTTCGAAAAAAAATAATAAAAAGAACGGAAAAGGCCGCGGCATAACAGCCGGCCGCGCGACTCGCCCGAGACGCCGGCGGGTCGCGTGGTGGCCTGTTTCGGGTCCGGTTTTCGAAAACTCGAAGTTCGTATTAGATCGCGTATGAATATTGCATGATTCATACTCGACTTAATATTTTCGATATTCTTTATATTCGACAGTTAACTACGAAATTAATATCGAATACTTGGAATAGCTTCAGAAGAAAAAAAAATGTAAATTTTAGAAATCGATCGAAGAATAAATAATAAACGAACGAAAAAAGTTAAAAAAAAATAGTCCGAGTTTCAGGCTCGTGCGCGAGTCGCTCGGGCGTGGCGCGACTCGCGTACGGGTCAGTCCGGCTTTTTTTATTTTTGTTCGAAAATTGTTATTTTGATGAATCGCGTACAAATTATGAATTAACTTGTATTCGATCCATATTTTCGATATTCGTCGTACCCGATATTCGATTATGAAATCAATATCGGATATTTAGAATGGGTTTTTTTTAAAAAGAGGTTTTGTAAAATTATTTGTTTTGAACGAAAAGTAAGAGAAAAGAATTTTAAATGAAAACGATGTAACGATTTTTGGTATCGTCGAAGTTTAATATAATTCTTTTCGATACGATATTCGATTATAGAAAAATCGATATCGTATGCTTAAGAATATTCGTTGTGAAAATAGTTTTTCGTTAATAACGATTTTAGGAAAATAAAAAGAAACGACTCTAGACCCGTAATATAAAACGGACGAAGAGAAGAGAAGGAGGGAAAGGAAGAAATCGGGTTTGGTTACACCCTCAACCTACATGCTTTTGTTGACTTGGATCGGGACTCGTCGGAATGTGGCTAGGCACGGGAGCGTCGAGTTTTGGTTTGGCTAGGAGGTCGGTTCGGATGGGTGAAGGTTTCGGGTATGGGGCCGGTTTTCCTTCGGTTTTTGGACGTAATATCGGTTTCTCGATGCTAAAGAATTATGTGTGTGTCGGGATGATAAAGAATTGATGTCGGGAATTGTATCTTTTCGGTATAATGGGTGTGTATGGTTAATCAAAATCGTGTCTTTTGTGTTGGATGCAAGGGGCTATTTATAGGAAATTCCCGACCTTGACTTAGGAGAGTTTGACTACCGCTTAGGATAGGAAACATAGGAATTTGAGGGAAATAAGAATTCCGCTTTCTTGTGAAGGAAGAAAGAGGATCTCGGCTGTTTTTGGGCTGTTTCGGCCGAGTGTTTTACACTCGGTCGGATGCTCGAATCGGTTTCTGAACGGGATTCCTGTTTGAGCTAGGATTACCGCTTGAGTAAGAAGCTGAGGAGAACGAGAATTCCGTTTTCTTGTGAGGAAAGAAAAGAGGAATATCGGCTGGTACGTACTACTTGGCCGAGTGGTTGCACTCGGTTGAGTGTCTGAGTCGGTTCTCGGATAGGATTCCTACTCGGGATCGAATTCTACCTTAAACGGAATTGTTTATTATTTTTTGTATGGATGATTTTGTAGAGTTGGACCGTGAGTATACCGTGTGAGGTGTCACGGTTGACTCTCAAGTTTCGAGAAATATCTTTGACCGGGTTTTGACTCGGTCGCTAAAAGACGGTTTTACCCCTGGTGACGGATTCGACCCAAATTAGTGTTATTTGACTCGAAACGACCCACTGGGCCTGAATTTGAGGTTGGTTTTGTGAAATTTGTACTCCTTAAAATGCCTAGGCCAAATGTCCATCATTTCGACCCCATTTCCGAATACGTTAAAGCACGTTAGCGTCCGATCATCATCGGGTGTTTGTCGAAAACTACTATAGACACCTGGCGGTCAAAATGTGGGTGTCTACAGAGCCCCCACTCTGACTGAGGCTTGGACAGGGCGAAAGTCAGAGTAGCCACCAGGTCAATCAAGGATTAAAACCTGGCAGCTTCCGGTCGGGTCGTTTAAGGTCCATTAGACCTGCGTGGAGGGCCCGCCGGCCATGGGCTAGAAATGTACCTGAATTGATGATAACTCCGTGGGGGGATTCGTCGCATGAGACTTAAAATGGGCCTGTATGTGGGCTCATCATGTTAAATGCCGCTGGGGAGTTATGCAAATTGCATGGTCCTGCTTGAGCCGTCCTGTACATATTTATGCAAAGCTGCAAAATTTTGCATGTAATATTTGTAGGAAAAATGACTCGTGCTGGGGAATAAAAATTTTGAGAAAAGGTTTGAATTTTTTGAGTTTGCAAAAGTCTTTGAAAAATTAGGGAATTTTTGTTTTGACTTTGAAAAGGAATAGGAATGCTCTGAATGACTTAGCTAAGCCTTAGGACAATGGCTTGTATGCTAAATACTCTAGGATTGGGAATCCTAAGGTGAGGAGGAGAACTTATATTTTATACTATAAATACCCCTTCTTGCTTCATAAATTTATCATAATTCCATAACTCCTCAATTCCTCAAAGAAAAGAATAAGCCCTGAAAATTCATTCTTTCTTTTAGCAAATCAAATATGGGAATCGATCGATTAGTCGGAATGCTGCACGAGTGGTCCAAATATTTTAGGGATGCCGATAGGGCTATCCTAAATCAGAATGGCGTTACCCAATTGTCCGTGATCCGTCAGATGCAAGTAGACTGCCACTTCTTGGATGCTTGCCTATCCTATTGGGATGATACCTATCATGTATTTGGTTTTCCTCGAGGAGAGATTTGCCCTATTCCTGAGGAAATTGCTGCTGCAGGAGGATGGAACCCTATACTTCACCCTGCTATCCCTTTTTCAGTTTCTGACCCAAGGAGGAAGTTAAGGGAATTTTTAGGGCTTTCCCATATGGAGGTATCCCGTATGCTAGAAGGAGATACCGTTTCCTTGATTGATCTAGCTGAAAAATTCATGAACCCAGATGATGTCTGGGTCAGGCCGGTTCATAGCCGTAGGGCCTTCACTTTCTGTATGCTCCATGTTTATGCCTTTGAAGGGCATATGGACTTGTTATCTTGCATGGGCCATGTTAGACTTTTTACCGTGGCTGACCTGATGGAGACGGAGCACAGCCCGGCTTGGCTAATTACAGGAGAGATTATCCAGGGTTTGGATAATCGTAAGAGGGATCCGTCAGTCCGGCTGACTGGGAGTACTCGGCTTCTACAGGTATGCCATTTTTCGACTTTTCTGATTTTCCGGTTTTTCCCGTTTTCCCGGTTTTGCGCGGCTTTTTCCGATTTTCCCGGTTCCTGCGGTCTTCTCGGTTTTCACGCCTTTTCACGTTTTTTTTTTGTGATTTTGACGATTTTGATTTTTTCGGATTTTTTCAGCTGTGGCTGTTCGAGAGGTTATCGATCTTGGATCCTCCCCTAAATGTGAGCCGATATCAAACCAGGCAAGTTATGTCAAGGAGACGAGCTATTGCCTTTTCTCGCTTCAATACCCAACAATATTGGGATGAGGTGCTATCTTTCCACGGAGGCTTATTGATCCGTTGGGCCGTGCCATGGTGGCCAATTTACCTCTGGACTGGTCTAGAATCTCGAGATAGAGCTAGATATCAGGTAATCCTATCTTTTAGGCAAACAATTCACCTCTTTCCCGATCGCATACTTAGGCAATATGGTCGGGCACAAAGAATCCCAGAAATTGAGGCCGTTGTGAGTGAATCTACTCAGCTGACGGATGTAATGTGTGACACCTGGATGCAAAGGTGGTATACACGAGCTACTTGGCCTGTTCTCAAAAATTCTCATTCGATCTGGGTAACCGATTCTTATGTAAGATGGACCTGGGCTGATTCAGCTAAGACCCGGGCTGCCCTGAAGATTGACGAGGCCTATGACCTGTTACGTCGAGAGCATGCTAAGGACAATAGGAGCTTCTTTACTGAGGGAGCTACTTCGACAGGTCAGAAAAGAAAATCTAGGACTCAGACTGAAGGGTCCAGTAATAAGGGTGCACGGGGGAGTGTGAGCCCCAGACGGACTTAGAAAGGAGACTAGGGCCAAGACTGGCTGCTAAGGACCGACTTGGTCCTCGAAACAGGCTTCCCGAGCCGGTTAGGGCTCGGCTTGAGCCGGTGCAAAGGATGAAAAACCCAAAATCGAAGGAACGGGTTCGAGCAAAGGAAGTTCCCCTTGTGATTAGAGAACGTTCGCCCCCGCCCCGTCGGCCTCGGGCTCCGCGCGACCCGAAAGATAAGGGAAAGGGTAAAATGTACGAGTAGTCTCCTAAATTTATTATTTAAGTATTACTACTATTTTTGTGGTGTGATTTTGTTGTTGTTCTTTATTTGTGATATTTTTTGAAATAATAAAAAGACATATTAGTGAATACCGTTCCCGTCTTTTCGTTTATTGCAATGGTTGTACCCTTTTGAGGGGTTGCCTACGTATCCAAAATTAATGGAATCAAACCTTCCGTAGTTCAGAAGTATTTTTGCAATTTTTGAAATACATCAAGATTATTAATTCAAGATGTGCAACGGTAGGATAAATGATCCTAACTTATTGACTTGCTTAAAATTTTGAAAATTCATAGAAAAGATATTTTTTTTAAAACTTTTGCAAATGACATTGAGATAGGGTTTATGGGTAGTAACGCTTCAGTTGGTCCAAGTTTGTTGGATTGACGAACTCGTTCCCGTCCGAGTCAGTTAGCATTACCGCCCCTCCTGAAAGAATCTTCTTCACTAAATATGGCCCAGCCCAATTAGGTTTGAATTTTCCCCTTGGGTCAACTGGTAGCAAAGCTCGAACAGATTTTAGGACTAGATCGCCCTCTTTGATATTCCTGGGCCTAACCCTTTTGTTAAAAGCCCGTTGGATCCTTTTCTGATATATCTGAATATTATTCAGAGCCCGGGATCGCCGTTCGTCTAAGAGGATTAGCGAGTCATATCGGGCTTGGACCCAGTCCACCTCAGGTACCTGACTTTCGAGCAGAATCCTAAGGGATGGTACTTCTAGTTCGACCGGTTGGGCTGCTTCCATTCCATATGTTAGATAGTATGGAGTTGCTCCAGTTGCAGTTCGAATTGATGTTCGATATCCCCATAAGGCAAAGGGTATCTTGTCGGGCCAGTCCCGGTAATTCTCAGCCATCTTTTTAAGAATGGTGACAATTGTTTTATTGGCTGCCTCTACCGCTCCATTTGTCTGAGGACGGTAAGGTGACGATGTATGCCTTTGGATCTTGTACTTTTCCAGCAAAGTGGCAGTTTCAGCTTGGAAATGGGTCCCGTGATCGCTGATGAACTCATGTGGAATCCCATATCGACATATAATTTTGTTTTGGACGAACTTAGCCACCTGTTTGGCATTCAAGATCCGGTATGATTCGGCTTCGACCCATTTAGTGAAATAGTCGATAGCCACTAGGATGAAGCAGTGACCTCCTGTCCCGAAAGGGTTCACTTTCCCGATTATATCAATTCCCCATGTTGAGAATGGCCATGGCGATGTCATTGTATATAGTAGGGATGAAGGCATATGCTGAACGTTAGCGAAAATCTGACAGTTGTGACAGTGTTTGACATACAGCTGACAGTCAGTTTCCATGCTATTCCAATAGTAACCGAGTCTTGCGATTTTTCGGGCCAACATATGGGCATTCATGTGTGGTCCGTTTTCGCCATCGTGCACCTCGGCCATAACTCTTTCGGCTCGAGTTTTGTCAATGCATAGAAGTAAAGCCCCCTGTGCTGTCTTCTTATATAGCTGTCCATCGTCTGTGCGGATGAACTGGGTTGTCCATCTTCGCAGAGCTTTCTTGGCCCGGTTTTCAGTTCCCGGAGGATATTCCCCTGACGTCAAGTAGGTTAGAATAGCCTGATACCAAGGTTCTGGATCAGTTATTTCGATATCTTGAATAGTGTGGATGTATGCTGGCTCAGACCGCCTTTCGACACAAATGGGCATGCTGGATAGATGTGCTGGGATATTCAGTAAAGATGCTAATTTTGAGAGAGCATCTGCAAACTGGTTTTCTTCCCGAGGCAGATAAATGTACTCCACTTTTTGAAATTGTTTTTCGAGAACCCTTACTCGTGCTTGGTAAGCCACGAGATTTGCGTTCCGAGTTTTCCATTTTTGTAGGGTTTGATTTATGACTAATGATGAGTCACCGTGGACCCGGAGGTTTGTTACTCCTAAATCGGCGGCGGCTTGCAACCCGTGAATGCATGCTTCGTATTCGGCTACGTTGTTAGTCACGTCAAAATCTAGCTTGATGGATAACGGGGTATGTTCACCTTGTGGTGAAATTAGCAAGATTCCGACACCAAATCCTCGAAAGTTGGATGCTCCATCAAAGTATAAATCCCATGTGTCGGTGTCGGTATGGAATATGTCTTCATCTGGGAAGGCCCAAGTATCGGTGTGGCCTTCCTCGGATACCGGACTATCGGCGAGGAATTCTGCTACTACCCGGCCCTTGATGGCCTTTAAAGGTACAAACTTGAGGTCAAACTCAGCTAGCATTAAAGTCCATCTGGATATACGACCGTTAAGGATGGGCTTCTCGAATAGATACTTGATTGGATCCATCTTGGATAGCACATGTACCTCGTGACTAAGCATGTAGTGTCGGAGCTTTTTAGTAGCCCATACTAATGCTAGACACGTCTTCTCAAGCATGGTGTATTTGCATTCGTATTCTAAGAACTTCTTACTGATGTAGTAAATAGCCCGTTCTTCAGAATCGACCGTCTGGGCTAGCATAGCGCCCATGGCAGTCTCGGTTGTTGTTAAGTATAGTGATAGAGGCAAACCATGTTGAGGTGGCATTAACACCGGTGGAGAGGATAGAATTTCCTTGATTTTATCGAAAGCCATTTGACATTTGTCGTCCCACAGTGTTCGTTCTCCTATCTTCAGTTTCTTGAAAATGGGTTCACATGCCATGGTTAGCTTTGAAATGAACCGGCTTATATATTGGACTTTCCCGAGAAACCCCCTTATCTCCTTTTCGGTTTTAGGTGGTTGCATCTCGGTTATGGCCTTGATTTTTGCTGGGTCAACTTCGATGCCCCGTTGGCTGACAATGTGGCCCAGTAGCTTGCCCGATGTTACCCCGAAACTGCATTTTTGAGGGTTTAACCTCATGTTGTACTTGCGTAGTCGAGTGAAGAACTTTCTTAGGGCTGCAATGTGCCCGTTTCGGTCCTTTGACTTGACAATCATATCGTCGACATAGACCTCTACTTCCTTATGCATCATGTCATGCAATAAAGTAGTAGCGGTCCGTTGATAAGTGGCGCCAGCGTTAATGAGCCCAAATGGCATTACGGTATAGCAGTAAGTCCCCCAAGGTGTGATGAAGGTGGTCTTACTCATGTCTTCTTCCGCCATTTTGATCTGATTGTATCCGGCATACCCGTCCATAAATGATAGAAGGGCATGATCGGTCGTGTTATCCACCAGTATGTCGATATGTGGCAACGGAAAATCGTCTTTTGGGCTGGCCTTATTAAGGTCCCGAAAATCTACACATACTCGGACTTTGCCATCCTTTTTGGGTACTGGTACTATGTTCACAACCCAGTCTGGATATTCAGACACTTGAATAAAGCCCGCTTTGAATTGTTTATCAACTTCTTCTTTGACTTTGAGAGACCATTCGGGCCTCATTCTTCGGAGTTTCTGTTTTACCCCGGCTTATACCCGTCTTTGATGGGTATTCGGTGTTCAGCTATCTCCCGGTCTATTCCCGGCATGTCCTTGTAGGACCATGCGAAGACGTCTTTGAATTCCTGGAGGAGATCCGTGAATTGTTGTCTCTCTTCGGGATCTAAAGATAGGCCCAACTTAAGTATCTGAGGCTCTAAAGGGGTTTCTATGTTGATGGAATCGGTTTCTTCGATTACCGGATTTTGGGACTCCCTTTGTTCGAGTTGCTCAATTAGATGCGGAGGCAGTGGTACCTGTTCGTCGGGTTTCTCAATGTCATTGCAAGTAAGATTTTTGAAAGCATTTTGAAAATAAGCCAAGTCATAAGTGGAACGGTTATCGCTATTATTGATAGTAAATTTTGAGAAGAGCTCGAAGAGAGCTGCCATCTGATCGTTGGTCAGAGGCGGGATAGGGAGAGCCCTCGGGACAGACTACGGGGCTCTCGATGGTGAGGCTAAAGAAGGGAGAGGGGTTACAGACTCGATCCTAGTACTGGACCCTCTAGACTTTGACTCAGACTCTGACTCGGACTCGGACTCAGATTCAGACTCGATAGCATGCATATCTCCTTCGCCGGTAGTTAGCTTGTAGATTCGACCCTGACTGTCGGTCCACTTGGTTGTCTTCCTCCAAGCTCTCTTCCCAGTGTCGGCACCAACTTCAGAGATCAGCTTAGTTGGATCGAACCTGCTGCTGCGAAGGATCAAGCTGACTAGCTCTTGCTTAGGGGTCGGGATGACCTTGTCTTCCCCGAAGAGTAGTCCTAGAATGGGCTCAGTGTTGCTTGTGCCCTCCTTTGCGTCGGCCTGGATAAGGGCAAATATGTCGTCTGGAATGAAATTGCATTCCCGAGCCAGTTTGGCCCCGGGATATGAGATGGTGGGCCGATAGAGGCCCGTTTGCACAGTTTCGAATACCGGGGTGACAAACGTGACCGCCTTAGTTCGGTTCGTGTAGCCAGATGCCATAGTATAGCCTAGACCGAGGTGAGATTGCCCATTGTTCAGGGTTTCGATGATCTTTCCCGGTGGAAGATATGGCCTTGACGTGACTCCCGGTAGGCAACCCAGGTTCTGTAGCATCGTATAGATGCTAACGGTGAAGTATGGCTGAAAAAGGTACTCTTCTTCGATCATTCCCACAAAGTTGAACCCTCGTGGGTCGGCTGAGCCCGTCGTGTTACAGCTTGACACGGTTATGGGAGTGGCTTCGAGAGTGATGATCCCGTCCTGTAAAGGTAGTTTGACCTTCCTATGAAGAGTGGAGGACACAGCTTTGACCGCGTGAATCCATGGTCTTCCAAGTAGCAGATTGAAAGATGAAGTAACATCGATCACTTGGAATTCTAACTCCTTCTCGATCGGGCCCATTATGATGGTTAGTTTAACGGCCCCAGCAACTGATTTTGGGCTCCCATCAAAAGCCTGGATAGTCTTTGCAGTCGGAAGGTAGTCAGCCTCGGTAATGCCGAGGGCCTTGGCTGTCCTTAAAGGAAGGACGTTAACTGCGGACCCGTCATCAATTAGGGTCATCGGGAGATATTTGTTTCGACAAATCACCGTAATGTACAGGGCCAAGTTATGCGTGGTCCCGAATGGTGGAAGGTCGGACTCGGAGAAGGTGATGAGTGGGCCTTCTCCTTTGGGCTTGTCCTTGAGATATGGCATGATCGTGGCTACCATTTCAGTGGGGGTAACCGATGAGTCGATCTTGATTTCATCAAGGGCCTTAGTAAGTGCCGCTCGATGCTCCTGTGAACTAACCAAAAGCTGCCATATAGTAATATCGGTTCGGACCCTCTTCAATTGTCTGACTAGGGCCGTGTCGGCGTTTGGTTCTTCAGGAGTGAGTTCCGTCCTGGAAGGTTCAATGACGGTTTCCAGGGTGGCTGTGATGGTGTGTGTACCGGCCAGGGCTTTGGCTTTAGCCCTCCGGACTTCCTCGATAGTGACGGGGACAACCTTCCCTTTAGCCAGGTAAACATCGTCCTCATCGTCGTTCCATATCCCGTTGATTTGGGAAATGAAAGGGGAAATGAGATGAGTGCAGTCAACTACCTCTCCAGTAAAAATGGCATGAGTAGCAAGAGGATTGTTTTTGTTACTTGGCTTGTCACTGGGTAGCGGTATCTTCCCATTTTTGATCAGATCTTGGATAAGATGCTTCAATTTCCAGCATTTCTCCGTGTCATGCCCATTGCCTTGGTGATAGTGGCAATAGGCCTGAATGTTGTAGCTTTTGGACCGCTTTTCCACGGGAACTTCCGGAGTTGGGCCTATCGGTTGGATTAGGCCTTTTGAAGATAGCCTTTGTAAGGCATTAGCATAAGTTGTCCCTATGTCAGTGAATACCCGATTTGGAGTATTCTTTTTGGTTGAGGTGTCAAGTGAGTTTACCTCGTCGAAGATGCTTCGGGCCGCGGTTGTGGTTGCGGGCTTGCTGGAGGATGAACTAGCTCCTTGATACCCTTTGGTAGAGGCCTTAGTGAGGTTCTCTAGCCTTAGATCGTCTTCGATTCTGGTACCCATTTCGGTTAAAGTGGCGAAGTCGGGTATGATGGCGTACCTGAGATGGACTCGGTAAGCGGGGAGGAGGTTTTTGACAAAGGCCTCCACTAGCACTTTTTCGGTGGGCTTGTCCACCAGCTTAACACTTTCGGTCCGCCACCTTTGAAGGTATTTGGTGAAACCCTCTTTAGGCTCTTGGGCCATAACTTCCAGAGTACGCATGGTAGTCTGGATTTCAGCATTGTCCGCGTAGTTCCGCGCGAATTCCATGGCAACATCGTCCCAAGTTTTGAATTTCTTGGGGTCAAGCCTGTAGTACCAGGCTTTTGGGTGTTTCTCCAGAGAGGAATCAAAGAGATGCTTGAACATGGTCGATTTGACCCCCTTGACAGCCATGAAGTCTTTGAAAGCCCGAATGTGAAGTACCGGATCTTCAGTCCCATCGAACATTGGTAAGCCCGTTAAGTTAAGGTTAGCGGGCAGTTCATCAGTTAGGGTCGAATAAGTACGGGCATTTTCCGTGAGAATGGTGTTTCTGGTGGTCGAGTGGACCTGTTCCTGCAGCTTTTGGACCGCGCCGGCCAATGCGGCTAAGGGTCCATCATCTTCGATCGAGGCGTTGGGGGTTCCCTGTTCTACGGCACTAACCCGAGTGACAATGGTGATCTGATCCTTCCGCATTTGCCTCAATTGGGTCTGGATTTGGGCCAACGTGGTGGTCAATTCGTCGATGGCTTTTTGCGTCATGGTTCGAGTGAAGGGTGGCCTGTCTGTAAAAGCACCACGTAATTAGCAACTTAACCCGAATCCTAAGGAAAGCACATCCCGAGCAAGGGAAGAAGAAAGAAGAAGACTAAAAAGACGGTAAATGACTCGGAAAAGACACCTAGACGGATGACTTGTGGAGAGGTGGGCCTTCCTCAGGATCCAACGCTGTGGGTTGGGCCCTGTCCGAAGGAAGGTTCACGTCAGACATTCCCAGACTTTTAGACTCGATTGTGTAAACGGGCCGACCTTTGTAGGAGTATGTCCTACGTAGGTGGGCCTTGCCTTAGTAAGGTAAGGCAGACTAGGATGGGGGGAAACCCGTGATGTAGGATCGACGGAGTTTCGACGCTAGAGACTTCAACGACTTATGACACGACCCGACACTGCTAAATACGGGAAGTCCTAAGAAGAGGAAGTTTTAAAATATGAATTTTTGAAAAGCCCGAAAAGAATCGGGTGGAGAAATTCGGCCCTTTTTCGAAAAAGAAAAAGAAGTGGGCCGAATGACGGGTTTTGAAAGTTTCGAAAATATTTTCGAGTTTTGAATTGGGCATAATACCGGCTAGAAAAAGGCTATTTTGAGTAAAATCATAAGTCCTAAGTTCGGTATATGACCCGGGTTTTGAAATTGGATAGTTTGAAAAAAGGATGCAAATTTTGAAAATGACGGTTTTGAAAAAGATGTGGATCAAGTAGCACGTAGTCATGGAAACAGTATAACGACGCCATGTATGCTCTTAATCTAAGTCTCGGTCAGTATGTAAGGGTCTATACCAGTGTACATAGCCTATCAAGAATCGGGGCGGACTCCCTAACTCGAGTTGAGATTAGGACATGCCGTAAAACCCATATGAATCGGCTAATGGACACCTGTGACATAACCAATTTGGACTATATCAACGGTATAGTGGGACGTCGGTCGCGAGTACCGGCCCGGGAAAGTGGGGTTATGCATGAACCGTAAAACTAAAACGCGCATTGTACTAGTCAAACGATTTCTATTCGAGTCTCACCCTGAGGACACCGAAGGTTATTAACTCATCGGAAAATCCCCAGCGGAGTCGCCAAATTGTGGACATGACATAGGTCCACCCCGACGCGGCCACGCGCGGGTTTTGAGGAGGCGAATGAATCTCCATGAGATGGTCAAATGGAAATTTAAATCGAAGTTGGAGTCGCCACCGAATTTTATGGTTATTCGGAACCGTTCGAGCCCACTCTATGTCGTAGTGGGTCGTGTACAAAATACGGCCCATTTCTGATGTCAGAGTTTATCGGGCTCGTCCCTTTGCATATCGATATAGATGCCGACTGGAGCGGTTAATCGTATATTGAATGACTCTCGTTGGCAATGGTTTCAGACATCCGGAAACCACGGTTCTGAGTAAGGGGTGAGGGTACGTGTTGGGAAGTTCACTAAGAACACCCAACCCCGCCCGCACATTAGCGGCCTCTACTAGGATATCGAATGACGTTTTAATGCGCGCGTTAGTTGAACGATGAATGATATGCAAACATTGTTTTCCTAAGCATGTGAGGAATTGAATGGGTTGCTAAGTCGTTTAATACATGCAAATTGATTAACGTCAAAGTTATATTTAACATATGAGATTCGTTTTAGTATAATAAAACAAATGAAATAAAAGATGAATTTGCTACAAAACAAACAAACGAGTTAGTATCGATTTGTAAATAATAATAGCAAAATAAAATAATAAGACCGAGAGAATATCGAAATCTGAAAAATAATTGTTTGAAAAGAACGTTGTTTTGTATAAAAAAACGAAGTTCGAAAAAAAATAATAAAAAGAACGGAAAAGGCCGCGGCATAACAGCCGGTCGCGCGACTCGCCCGAGACGCCGGCGGGTCGCGTGGTGGCCTGTTTCGGGTCCGGTTTTCGAAAACTCGAAGTTCGTATTAGATCGCGTATGAATATTGCATGATTCATACTCGACTTAATATTTTCGATATTCTTTATATTCGACAGTTAACTACGAAATTAATATCGAATACTTGGAATAGCTTCAGAAGAAAAAAAAAATGTAAATTTTAGAAATCGATCGAAGAATAAATAATAAACGAACGAAAAAAGTTAAAAAAAAACAGTCCGAGTTTCAGGCTCGTGCGCGAGTCGCTCGGGCGTGGCGCGACTCGTTTACGGGTCTGTCCGGCTTTTTTATTTTTGTTCGAAAATTGTTATTTTGATGAATCGCGTACAAATTATGAATTAACTTGTATTCGATCCATATTTTCGATATTCGTCGTACCCGATATTCGATTATGAAATCGATATCGGATATTTAGAATGGGTTTTTTTTTAAAAAGAGGTTTTGTAAAATTATTTGTTTTGAACGAAAAGTAAGAGAAAAGAATTTTAAATGAAAACGATGTAACGATTTTTGGTATCGTCGAAGTTTAATATAATTCTTTTCGATACGATATTCGATTATAGAAAAATCGATATCGTATGCTTAAGAATATTCGTTATGAAAATAGTTTTTCGTTAATAACGATATTAGGAAAATAAAAAGAAACGACTCTAGACCCGTAATATAAAACGGACGAAGAGAAGAGAAGGAGTGAAAGGAAGAAATCGGGTTTGGTTACACCCTCAACCTACATGCTTTTGTTGACTCGGATCGGGACTCGTCGGAATGTGGTTAGGCACGGGAGCGTCGAGTTTTGGTTCGGCTAGGAGGTCGGTTCGGATGGGTGAAGGTTTCGGGTATGGGGCCGGTTTTCCTTCGGTTTTTGGACGTAGTATCGGTTTCTCGATGCTAAAGAATTATGTGTGTGTCGGGATGATAAAGAATTGATGTCGGGAATTGTATCTTTTCGGTATAATGGGTGTGTATGGTTAATCAAAATCGTGTCTTTTGTGTTGGATGCAAGGGGCTATTTATAGGAAATTCCCGACCTTGACTTAGGAGAGTTTGACTACCGCTTAGGATAGGAAACATAGGAATTTGAGGGAAATAAGAATTCTGCTTTCTTGTGAAGAAAGAAAGAGGATCTCGGCTGTTTTTGGGCTGTTTCGGCCGAGTGTTTTACACTTGGTCGGATGCTCGAATCGGTTTCTGAACGGAATTCCTATTTGAGCTAGGATTACCGCTTGAGTAAGAAGCTGAGGAGAACGAGAATTCTGTTTTCTTGTGAGGGAAGAAAAGAGGAATACCGGCTGGTACGTACTACTTGGCCGAGTGGTTGCACTCGGTTGAGTGTCTGAGTCGGTTCTCGGATAGGATTCCTACTCGGGATCGAATTCTACCTTAAACGGAATTGTTTATTATTTTTTGTATGGATGATTTTGTAGAGTTGGACCGTGAGTATAGCGTGTGAGGTGTCACGGTTGACTCTCAAGTTTCGGGAAATATCTTTGACCGGGTTTTGACTCGGTCGCTAAAAGACGGTTTTACCCCTGGCGACGGATTCGACCCAAATTAGTGTTATTTGACTCGAAACGACCCACTGGGCCTGAATTTGAGGTTGGTTTTGTGAAATTTGTACTCCTTAAAATGCCTAGGCCAAATGTCCATCATTTCGATCCCATTTCCGAATACGTTAAAGCACGTTAGCGTCCGATCATCATCGGGTGTTTGTCGGAAACTACTATAGACACCTGGCGGTCAAAATGTGGGTGTCTACAGAATTTGTATTTCATGGGAATTAAAAAATATTGTTTGGTTGCCATGTGGGAAAGGACTTCATGCGGGAAGTTCTACACACCAAGGGGGACTTGGTGAGTAATTTCCTCCATTGTGGAGGAAGTGACAATTTCCGAGAAGTGGGCAACCAAACAACTCCCTGAAAATGCATTTCCTGGGAACTTGCATTTCCCGGTAATTGGATGGGTAACCAAACGACCCTTAATATAAGTTATCACCGATTTGCAAAAAAAAAAAAAAAAAAAAAATCAGTCCTGAGAACATCCGGAGGAAAGAAGAAGAAAAGTCTAGTAAATTCGAGAGAAACCTTCCATGTTCGCGACAACTCTCTCTTACCTCAACAAAAAGCCCTCCTTCCCTCTCCTCCTCCCCAACTCAAACATTCAACCATTCAGCAAACAACACTCACATTCATTTTCAACATAAATCCTTCCCAAATTCATCCATCCTACATAGATAAATTTCAACACTTCTTATAAACTCTACTGCTCTGCAATTCGACGATTCTCTACTGCAATTCCGCAAGGTACTCTTTTTTTTCATTGATTAAACATTATACTCCTACATTACTGCCCCTATTTATTGCCTTTTTTTTTGTGATGTTCATGCGCCTTCTCCTGGAGAAGTAATGGTGTTTGATTTATTTAGTTACTTTAATTTATTTTGGATTTTAATTAAGTTTATATGAGCAATCATTCAATCAACAACCATCTTCATTGCTTTTGCTTTTAATTTGTGGGTAGAAGGTGATTTTTTAATTGGATATGTTCGCTACTCCGTATATTAATGTACTTATATTAGTTTCGTTTTAGTGAATACTCTGATCATTACCATCATTATGTTACTCTGTTACATGACGATGTTTTTCTTGGATTTGTGTTGGTTGTGAATTGTGTTATTGAAACATTGATATTTGAATTGAAATTGGAGGATTCGATTGTTACAACTTTGTGTAGCTATCTGTGAAAGAATTATAAATTTGTAACCTAAAGGTGTTTGCAATTAGACAGTGTGAGTTGGTTGCATTTGAAGAATTTTGGTATAAAGAGATCAACCTCTGATTTCCGTTTGTTTTAATTAAAATGCAGCAATGAATCCTGAAAAATTCACTCACAAGACAAACGAGGTTCTTGTCGAATCTCATTCTTCAGCAATGAACAACGGGCATGCTCAGATCACCCCTCTTCATGTTGCATGCGTGTTGATCGGTGAACCCAGTGGCATCTTTCACCAGGCGGTGTGCCAGGCTGCTGGTGGCGATGATTCAGCCAAGTCGGTTGAAAGGGTGTTTAATAGGGCTCTTAAGAGCCTCCCTTCACAGAGTCCGCCTCCCGACAACGTCCCCGTAAGCACGTCTTTGATCAAGGCGATCCGTCGTGCCCAGTCCCTGCAGAAGTCCCGTGGCGACACCCACTTGGCTGTTGATCATCTCATTCTGGGGATTATTGAGGATTCCCATGTGGGTGACTTGTTTAAGGAGGCTGGAGTCGCTGTGGCTCGGGTCAAGGCCGAGGTTGAGAAGCTCCGAGGAAAAGATGGCAGGAAAGTGGTGGAAAGTGCTTCTGGGGACACCACTTTCCAAGCCTTGAAGACCTATGGTCGTGACTTGGTTGAGATGGCAGGGAAGCTAGACCCTGTGATCGGCCGTGATGAGGAGATTAGGAGGGTGGTTAGGATCCTGTCTAGGAGGACGAAGAATAACCCTGTTCTGATTGGGGAGCCCGGTGTGGGTAAGACTGCTGTTGTTGAAGGGTTGGCTCAGAGGATTGTGAGTGGTGATGTTCCCAGTAATCTTGCTGAGGTCAGGCTTATAGCCCTGGATATGGGGGCTTTAGTGGCTGGGGCCAAGTACAGGGGCGAATTTGAGGAGAGGTTGAAAGCTGTGTTGAAGGAGGTTGAAGAAGCTGAAGGGAAGGTCATTCTGTTCATAGATGAAATCCATCTGGTCCTTGGTGCCGGTCGTACTGAGGGTTCTATGGACGCTGCCAACTTATTCAAGCCTATGCTTGCCCGAGGCCAGCTTCGTTGTATTGGCGCGACCACTCTTGAAGAATATCGGAAATATGTTGAGAAGGATGCTGCCTTCGAGAGGCGGTTCCAGCAGGTTTATGTGGCTGAACCTAGCGTTCCTGACACGATCAGCATTCTGCGAGGTCTAAAAGAGAAATATGAAGGACACCATGGTGTTCGAATCCAAGATCGAGCTTTGGTCGTTGCTGCACAACTGTCTGCTAGGTATATCACTGGCCGACATCTGCCCGATAAAGCTATTGATTTGGTGGACGAAGCTTGTGCAAATGTGAGGGTTCAACTTGATAGTCAACCTGAGGAGATTGATAACCTCGAGAGGAAGAGAATGCAGTTAGAAATTGAGCTTCATGCCCTTGAAAAAGAAAAGGATAAAGCCAGCAAGGCCCGCCTTGTGGAAGTCAGGAAGGAGCTTGATGATCTAAGGGATAAACTTCAACCATTGATGATGAAGTACAAAAAGGAGAAAGAGAGGATAGATGAACTGAGACGACTCAAGCAAAGGAGGGAAGAGCTCCTTGTTGCAGCTGCAGATGCTGAGAGACGGTATGACCTCGCAAGAGCTGCAGATCTGAGATACGGAGCAATTCAGGAGGTTGAGGCAGCCATTGCCAAGCTGGAGTCAAACCATACCGAGGATGAGATGCTCACTGAGACTGTTGGACCAGATCAGATAGCCGAAGTTGTGAGCCGTTGGACTGGCATACCGGTTACCCGACTAGGAGAAAATGAGAAGCAGAAGCTGATCGGGTTGGGCGAAAGACTTCACCAAAGAGTGGTGGGCCAGAATCATGCGGTCGAGGCGGTTGCGGAGGCAGTGTTGAGGTCTAGAGCTGGTTTAGGGAGACCTCAACAACCAACAGGATCATTCTTGTTCTTGGGTCCTACTGGTGTTGGGAAAACAGAGCTAGCCAAGGCCCTCGCCGAACAACTTTTTGATGATGAGAATCTTTTGGTTAGGATTGATATGTCAGAATACATGGAGCAACACTCTGTTGCTCGGTTGATTGGTGCTCCACCAGGTTACGTTGGTCATGAGGAAGGTGGGCAACTCACGGAAGCAGTGAGAAGGCGGCCTTACAGCGTAATCTTGTTTGATGAGGTCGAAAAGGCTCACACTGCCGTCTTCAACACTCTTCTCCAAGTCCTTGATGACGGGAGATTGACAGATGGTCAAGGACGGACTGTCGATTTCAGAAACACAGTCATCGTCATGACTTCTAATCTTGGGGCTGAACATCTTTTATCGGGGCTTATGGGTAAGAGTTCAATGGAAGCAGCTCGTGAGAAGGTCATGGCAGAGGTATAGCTCCTGATACCGTTACACATGAAAGAAAGTATCTTATTATGATGTGATTTTAAGTACCCTTTTACTAATATTTTGAACATTTCTTGGCAGGTGAGAAGGCATTTCAAGCCAGAGTTGCTAAACAGATTGGATGAGATTGTAGTGTTTGATCCTCTTTCACATGACCAACTAAGACAGGTTGCGAAGCTGCAAATGAAAGATGTTGCTAAACGTCTTGCTGAGAGGGGTATTGCTTTGGCTGTTACTGATGCTGCTCTTGATCTTGTCTTAGCCGAGAGTTATGATCCTGTAAGCAATCTCTGCCATTCAATTTATTTTTTTTCATTTTCTTTATTAGTAAAAATTGCTTCTTACATTATTCTTAAAAAAATGTGTTGCACTGAATACAAGAAAAGGTCTCACATCTGAGAGTCCATAGGCTTTGCTTTAATTTAGGCTTTGCTTTAATTTAAGAGTACCTGGTGTAACCGTCCAGATAAAAGTCGTGACCTAAAAGATCAAATGGAACCGTACATAAAATAGTGAATTCCCTTTTGAGTTTCAATTCTTTTTCTAAGGGATTGATCATTCGGAGGGGAGTAGACTACTCAAGAAGAAATTTTTTATTTTTGTCGTAATATAATTGAATAAAAATAAAGAAGTCACAAAAATAAAGTAAAAGAAGAATGAATCAAGGCAATGATCCTTAGTCTTCAAGGAAACTTGGGTAGAGTAGATCTTTTACCTCGGATACTTTGAATACTTTCCTACTTGAATACTTGGGCTTGCTTGGGATGAAGATAACGAATTGGGGTAATGGAACTAAAATGAACTAGAAAATGGAGGAAGTAGGGATGGAGTAGCGATCGTGCTAACTGGAAATGAAGAAAAAGTGATAAACATAGCCTCTTTTGGGGGAAACAATTACTCCCCTCTCCCCATTGTTCCTCCTGCACCCCTTCTTTACACCATAAAATACCACAATTAACAACCACTCTCCTCCATTTTCTTCTCAGTTTGAGCTCCATTACCGCCAATTCGTTACCTCCATCTCAAGCGAGCCATAAGACTTTAAATTTCCATATTACCTAGTCAACCACGTGTATCAATTGTCTAATCAATTGAGATCTACTCTTTATTATTCAGTCATCATTTTAGTTTAATGTTATTTGTTTTGGTTTTGACAAATGTTGTGTTTAATCAGGTTTACGGGGCAAGACCTATAAGGAGGTGGCTAGAAAGGAAACTGGTGACGGAATTATCAAAGATGCTGGTGAGGGAGGTAATTGATGAAAATTCAACGGTATATGTTGATGCAGGATTAGATGGTTTGTCATACCGCGTTGATAAAAATGGGGGAATGGTGGATTCCACTACTGGTCAGAAGGCGGATGTCCTGATCCAAGTTCCAAATGGACCTAAGGCTGACTCCGCTACGCAGGCTGCCAAAAAGATCAAAATTCAGGCGCTTTATGACGATGATGACAATGAGATGATCGAATGAATTACATTGTAGGGTGATATAAAGTGCTCTTCCAGCAGAGAGTCAGATGTATAGCTTATAGTGTTTTTGTTCACCTTTTACTCCGCTCCAATTGGTAGAGACTAGGGAATGGACTCTTGTATGTTCCTTTTTAATCTGTGTTTTACGATGGCTAAGTGTAGGGGTGTAAACGAGCCGATCTGAGCTCGAGTTCGGGTGGGCTCGGGTTCGGCTCGTAAATTTGAACTCGAGCTCGGGCTCGGCTCGAAACTTGTCGAGCTCAAAAAATTGTAGCTCGAGTTTGGCTCGTAAAAAGTTCGTTTACCTTTATATTTTTTCGTCACTTTATAAATATATATAACTATAAGTAACTTTTTTAAAAGACAAAAAAATTTTGTTCCAAAATTTTAAAGTACAATAATTATAAATATCAAATAAACATGTATTTTGAATTATTAGAATTTAAAATTATTAAACTTATAATGTAAAAAACTAAAAAAATGAGCCCAAACGAGCTTCCGAGTCGAGCCTTACTGAGCTCGGGTTCGGCTCGGATTTGAACAAGCTCGGCTCGAGCTCGTTTTGACCGAGCTTGAGCCGAGCTTTGACCGAGCCGATTCCGAGGACTCTACGAGTCTGTTCTGATCGTTGACACCCCTAGCCAAGTGTTGTCATCCGTTTCTTAAGAGTTTGTGGAGTTTGATTATGCGTCAAACTGTCGCTCTGTAGTGGGAAAAGTTTGAATTTGAAAATAAATGTACCTTTAGAATAAACATACCTAAAATAATCTCAAATTGTATAAAATAAAATAATCTCAAATCAAAGCTCGGAAGCTCGATTGGTAGACAAGAGAGTACATAAACCTCAGCGACCTATAGAAGCATTATCAATGGCATTGTTCCTTATAAGCGCCCCAAGTATATGAGCCCTATATCAGAGTTGGCCGGTGAGTTGCATAGTGCTTCGTGCCTCCACGCCATGCCTCGACTCAGGGATGGCATGGCCAGTCAGTCCTATCACCGAAGCACGACACTATGCATGAGTTTGTGATGTTGTAGAAACATCGGGGTACAACAATATCGAAAATTATGATAGTTACAAATACTAAACTACTAGATTAAAGTCCGTGCCTTCACGGGTTAGTTATAGAGTAAAAGTTGGAGTATTTAAACTATGTTATCATTTGCTTACATTGAAAAAAAAATCTCATATAAAGATTATAAAAATAAGGGTAAATTAATATTTTATAACATCATTTTTCAAACTTTATACCTAGAATAACTTTATCTCAAATTAATATTTAATAGATAATTAAGACAAATTAATATTTAATAATACAAATTTAAAGTTTCTTTTAATTGAACAAATTTCACTATTATGGAGATAATAATTAAAATTCATAATATCTTTTTATTACTCGGTAAATATTTGGGTTGATAGTTTAGATATCTAAGAACCAATAACGACTTCAATTTATAATCTTAGTATCAAAAGATGTTTAGTTGATATCAATGAAATTCATGACTTTATAATAATGTTTCGATGTGGGAAAATTTTACTCAAGTTTATAGTCTTAAAAAAAAAATTTAAGACTCAACACTATGTGATAATTTTACTTGATTAAGTTTATGATCTTAAGGGCTATTTTTAAGACTCAAAAGAGTTTCTTTTCCAATCTAAGTTATTAAGTACGGACGATTGCTCTTATTTATACGGAGTATAATAGAATTCGATCACATTATTATAATTTTGGACAAATGATTACTCTTATTTATATAATAGAATTTATCACCTTATTATAATTTATCGATGTGGGATAATCTTTCGTTAGTTTTCAAGAATTTTTTTAAGTCTCAATTTTTTTTTGATTGATATCTAAGAACGAATGATTAAACTTATTTATTATATAGAATTTCATCACCTCATCATATTTTCGATGTATGATAATTTTGGCTTAAGTTTAAATGTAGTCTCAAGAACTCTTGGTATACTTTTGCTGTGTTGGTAGTCTAAGAGATTTTTAAGACTCAATAGAGTTTTGGTAGATGTGTAACAAAAAATAATTAGTCATATTTATAATATTCCCTCCGGTTCTTTGGAATTTCAACATTTGTTTTTTGCACATGAAATAAGATTGTGATTGTGAATGGTGGCTCTCACTAATAAAGTAAAAATGGTGGGTCTCCCTAATAAAGTAAAACATCATTCCTAACAAAAATATACCCATTATAAAAATGTGGTAGTTCTAATGAAACTACCCTAAGGGATTTGTTGCAATTCCAAAGAAGCGGAGGAATTTTTAAGACTCAAAAGAGTTTTGATGTGGGATAATTTACTGTCGAGCTCTTTCTAAGAAAAAAAGAACACATTATAAACGGACCAATGAGATCGCTCAAAAAATATATATTGATATTGATTCGTCAATTTATCATAATTTTTCGATGTGGGATAATTTATTTAAGTTTATAGTCTTCCATCACCTCGTCAAATTTTTTTCGTTGTGACATAATTACTTAAACTTAAAGTCTTAAGAGCTCTTTTTTTTAAAAAAAAAAAATACATCATACTTCGACATTACTCATGATTATAATATACTCCCTCCGATTTTTAATTTTTGCCCCATATTTCTTATTTGACAAGTTTTTATTTTTTGCCTCATTTCTTAACTTTCCTTTTTTGTCTTATGTATATTACCATATTGTCCTTATGCTTTTCTTTATTTACACAATTTGCCATTGTATTTGCACACTTATACCTTTATGTTTGATGAGTCATTGTGCCTAGTCACAAAAATTCATCGTCAATTCTTTATTTATTCATACTTTATCAATTTTCTTAATTTCTGTGCAAAAGGGAATGAGGCGAAAATTAAAAACCGGAGGGAGTAAAATTATACGGATATTTCTGTAGACACCCGCATTTTGACTGCCAGGTGTCTATGGTAGTTTCCAAAAAACACCCGATGATGATCGGACGCTAACGTGTTTCTACGCGCTCGGATATGGGCTCGAAACCATTAGTTGTTGGCTTAAGCACTTATGGAGTACAAATCTCACAAAACGGACCTCAAATCCAGGCCCAGTGGACTGTTCCGAGTCAAACAAGACTAATTTGGGCCAAAACCGACACCGGAAATAAAACCGACTTTTAGCGATTGGGTCAAACCCCGGTCAAAGTCGTTTCGAGACATACAAATCAGCCACTCAAACAAAAAAAGCCCAACTCAAAAAACAAAACCCATCAAATATCCAATCCACGGTCCAAAGCGATGGACCCGCGCGACCCAGCTGAGCCACTCGATCGAGTGCTCAGCCCACTCGATCGAGTGGGCCCTTGTTTGAGCCCGACTGCTGGCACAATGGGCCACTGGACCGAGTCAGCCACTTATTCGGTCGAGTAACCCTAACCGGGGTACTTTGGCCTAGCCTATATATACACCCCATGCAACACACAAATTGACAACTTTTTTTTATATTGATTCAACCCCTAATTCTACCCTAAGCAAACCCTTATCAAGTCCTAATACTACACTCAAGCTCTAACCCTAGTACTTAGGAGGCAAACCCTAAACCACCACGACTTAGCCTACATACTCGATACTCCCGTGCAAGCCACAACTACGAGTCCCGTCCGAGCATAAAGAAACATGTAGGTTGAGGGTGCAAAATCCCGCTCTTTCCTTTCTCTTTCTCTCTCTCGCGTCGTCTTCGTCGTCGTAGTGTCGTTTTTTTTATCGCATCATAATATCGTTAATATCGCTAGTATTAAAAGACACTAAAATACTCTTAGATTTGTGTCGAGTGCGAAGGATGTCGGAATAAGAAAACCCGAATATACAAGTGTACTGCACACAGTGTTGCCGGTCGCTTATTCTGACACCCTAGCACTTGATTATTGAAACGAGTCAACTTAAACAATATTTTCTTGTTTTCGTTCGCATTGTTATTATCTAATCGCACATATCGTCAATTACAAAACTATCTTTCAAATCGAGCATCTTTTAATAAGGGCCGAAACCCGTTGATGCGGACCCGACATCAAACAATTCGCAAGAATTAATTATGATGTCAGGATGCAGAGGGAATCACGTCTTTCAATTCAAGCAAAGCATCGATCTTTTAGATTCGATACCAATTCCATAATTGGATGTCGAATCTAACGATCTAGTCAAATAGTTTAATCAATTCGATTTTCCGTTGATGCTAACGTAGATGTCATTTAATTCGTTAGAATTACGGCGCTATAGACGCGGAGGAAAATTCATATCGCTTTGGTTGAATTAAACGACTCATAGCAATTTCTCTAATTTCGCTCTAATATTCGACATAGATTCAATAGTCGAACGTCAAATATGACGAGTATCACATACGCGAACCGAGTGTAAATTAAACAATATTTATGCCCGATTCGACAAAGTCATCGAATTATCAAAAATCAAAAGCAATTTCAAAAGCAATAATCAAATTGCATGCGAACCCTAGTTCGTACAGGGGCACTCGATCGAGTGCCTAGCCCACTCGGTCGAGTAGTACCCCAAAAACGAGACAGAAGGTCTTTCGACCTCCACTCGGTCGAGTCTCTCAATGACTCGATCGAGTGGCATCGTACTCGGTCGAGTTCGTCAATAACTCGATCGATTAGGGTCTGCAATACGAGACAGGAACCTTTTCAGAGGTCCACTCGGTCGAGTCCCTCGATGACTCGATCGAGTGGCCTTATCACGACAAATACCGTGAGTCTTACAATGCCATTCAAGTCTCGTTAACCCTTTTTTTTCATGACTTAAGTCAACACGTTCCTAATCTATCACGTGAAGCATCATTCTTTCAAGCCATGCATCATCATATTTACATTATTCCATAACTCGCAAACTGTTCTTATCGTTATACCGCTACTAACCGTTTGTCCCCTTTCTTGTTGATTTAATTGTTTGTTTTATCGTACTAAAATGAACCCTCGCATGCTAAAATACAACTTTGATGTTAAAATTTTAGTTGCATTACATCGACATAGAAACCCTTTCAATTTCTCACATGCTTAGGGAAAACACTGTTTGCATAACATTTTCCCGTTCAACTAACGCGCGTATTCAAAATCATTCGATATCTTAGTAGGGGCCGCCAATGTGCGGGCGGGGTTGGGTGTCCTTTGTGGGCTTCCCAACACGTACCCTCACCCCTTACTTAGAACCTCGGTTTCCGGATGCCCAAAACCGTTGGCGCACGAGAGTCATTCAATACACGATAACCGGTAGTGACGGTATCGGTATCGCAATGCAAAGGGACGAGCCCAATAAACTCTGACATCGGAAATGGGCCGTATTTTGTACACGGCCCACTACGACATAGAGTGGGTTCGAATGGGCCCGAACTCCCACAAAGTTCGGTGGCGACTCCACTTCGATTTAAATTTCGATTCGATCCATTCTCATATGGAGATTCATTCGCCTCCCCAAACCCGCGCGTGGCCGCGTCGGGGTGGACCTATGTCATGTCCACAATTTGACGACTCCGCTGGGGATCAACTGATGCGTGACTTACCATCGGCATTCTCAGGGTGAGACTCGAATAGAAATCATTTAACTAGTACAATACGCGTTTTAGTTTTACGGTTCATGCATAACCCATATTTTCCTGGGCCGGTACTCGTGACCGACGTCCCATATACCGTGATGTAGTCCAATATGGATATGTCAAAGGTGTCCATAGTCGATTCGAGTGGGTTTCGTGGCATGTTCTAAGCTCAACTCGACTTAGAAAGTCCGTCCCGATCAACGTCTAGACTATGTGCACTGGTATAGACCCTTTTCAGACCGACCGAGACTTAGTGTAAAGCATACATGGCGTCGTTATAATGCTTGCCTGACTACATGCTACTTGGTTTCCGCGTCATTTTCAAAAACGTCAACTTTTTCAAAAAATACATCTTTTCCAAGATATTCAATTTCAAAACCGGGAAGTATACCGAATTTAGGACTTATGATTTTACTCAAAATAGCCTATTTTTAGCCGGTATTCTGCCCATTTCAAAACTCAAAAATACTTCCAAAACTTTCAAATTTGCGGCCCGATACACTTTCCGATTTTCTCGAAAAATCGGGCCCTTCCCCGAGTTATCTCGGACTTTCCAAAACAATCCATTTTCAAAACATTCCTCTTCTTAGGACTTCCCGTATTTAGCAGTGTCGAGTCATGTCATAAGTCGTCGAAGTCCTTAGCGTCGAAACTTTGTCGATCGTTTATCACGAGTTTCTTCCCTATCCCAGTCCGCCTTATTTGACTAAGGCAAGGCCCACCTACGTAGGACATACTCCTACAAAGGAGGGCCCGTCTACACAATCGTGTCCAAAGTCTGGGGATGTCTCACGTGGACCTTCTTACGAACAGGACTAGGCCCACCCGCCGAATCCTAAAGAAGGTCCACTTTTCACAAGTCACCCGTCTAGGTGTCTTTTCCGAGTCATTTCCCTTTTCAGTCTTATTCGGGATGTACTTTCTATTCCGGGATTCGGGCTAGTTTCTGATTACGCGGTGTTCTTACAGACAGGCCACCCGAAACCAGATATCAACGCAAAATGGACGCATTGAAGGATGCCCTAGACAAGATCAAAGCCCAACTGACTACCATCCAGGCTGATCAGACGACACTCGCCACTCATGTGGGCGCAATGGAGAAGAGAGCTCCTCCTCCTGGATCTGAGCCCACTGGGCCCATAGCTGAACTAGTCAGCGCTGTTCGCAGGCTCGAGGAACAAGTTCACCTGTCAACGAACAACTCGATCCACACTGAAATTGCTCGTTCCTATTCGCCTTTGAATTACGAGCTACCCGCTAACCTCAACCTTACGGGAATTCCAATGTTTGAGGGTACCGAAGACCCGGTCCACCACATCCGGGCTTTCAAAGATTTTATGGCAGTAAAAGGGGTGAAGTCCACCATGTTTACTCACTTATTCCCTTCCTCCTTGGAGAAGCATCCCAAGGTCTGGTACTACAGGCTCGATTCCAAGAAATATAAAACTTGGGATGATGTGGCAACTGAATTTGCTCGGAATTACGCTGATAATACCGAGATCCAGACTACAATGCGTACTCTGGAAGTGATGGCCCAAGAGCCCAAAAAAGGGTTCACCAAATATCTGCAGAGATGGCGGGCCGAGAGTGTTAAGCTGGTCGATAAGCCCAGTGAGAAAGTGCTAGTGGAGGCGTTTGTCAAGAACCTCCTCCCTTCCTACCGGGTCCATCTCCGGTATGCTGTTTTTGCTACCCTTACTGAAATGGGTACAAGGATCGAGGATGACTTACGGTTAGAGAGCCTGACTAAGGCCTCTACCAAGGGCTATCAAGGGGCAAGCTCATCTGCGAGCAAGCCCACACCTGCAGCTGCAACTCGCAGCATCTTCGACGAGGTAAATCTGCTTGACACTTCATCCAAAAAGAATACACCAAATCGGGTATTCACAGATATAAGGACTACCTATACCTACGCCTTACAAAGGCTATCTTCAAAAGGCCTTATCCAACCAATAGGTCCGATTCCCGACCTTCCAGTGGATAAAAGGCCCAAGAGCTACAATACCCAAGCCTATTGCCAGTATCATCGTGGTAATGGGCATGATACTGAAAAATGCTGGAAACTAAAGCATCTGATCCAAGATTTGATCGAGAATGGGAAAATACCGTTGCCCAGAGACAAGCCGAGTAACAAGGAAAACCCGTTCAGTACCCATGCTATATTCGCCGGAGAGGTAATTGACTGTTCTCACCTCATTTCCCCTTATATCCCACAAATTAACGGGATATGGTTCGATTACGAAGACGATATTTACCTGGCAAAAGGGGAAACTGTCCCCGTCACGAGAGAAGAGGTCCGAAAAGCTAAGTCCAAAGCCTTAGCCACCAACCACCTCGCCACAGCTGGGCGCTCTACTTCAACAACCGTCACTGAACCTACCAGGACGGATCCAACTCTCGAAGAACCAAGCAGTGACACGGCTCTGGTCCAACAACTGAAGAGGGTTCGAGCTGACTTAACATATGACAATTACTAGTTAGCTCACAAGCACATCGGGAAACACTGACTAAGGCTCTCGATGAAATCAAGGTCGACTCTCAGGTTACCCCCTCTAAAATGGTAGCCACTATTATGCCTTATCTCAAAGGCAAGTCCAAGGAAAAAGGCCCACTCATCACCTTCTTCGAGTCTGATCTACCGGCGTTCGGGCCCAATCATAATTTGGCCCTATACATCACTGTCATTTGCCGAGGGAAGTACCTCCCGATGGCCCTTATTAATGACGGATCTGCCGTGAATGTCCTACCTCTAAGGACCGCTAAGGCCCTCGGCATCACCGATGCTGATTATCTCCCAACGGCACAAACTATTCAGGCTTTCGACGGAAGCCCAAAACTGGTGGCCGGGGCCGTTAAGCTGACAATAATAACGGGCCCAATCGAGAAGGAATTGGAATTTCAGGTGATTGATGTCACCTCGTCCTTTAATTTACTACTAGGAAGGCCTTGGATCCATGCAGTCAAGGCCGTGTCCTCTACTCTCCACCGAAAAGTCAAGATGCCACTACGGGACGGTATCATCACGCTAGAAGCCACCCCTATTACTGTAGCAAGCTACAATGCTACGGGCCGGGCCGACCCACGAGGATTTGATTTCGTGGGCATGATTGAAGAAGAATATCTCTTCAGGCCTTACTTCACCACTAGCATCGACACGCTGCTACAAAACTTGGGCTATCTACCGGGAGCAACCTCGAGGCCAAATCTTCCAGCTGGGAAGATTATTGAGGTCCTAAACGATGGCGAATCACAGTTCGGGCTGGGGTATACCATAACCCCGGAAAATGTGGTCCGGGCCGGTATCCACAAGGCCACCAACATCCTCAAGGGTACTTACATAGGCCCTTATAGCCCGAAGTTAACTGACTACTTCGTCACTCCAGTTTTCGGAGCTATTCAAGTGGGCCTCTACCAACCCACCATCACATATCCCGAGACCAAAACGGCTCGGGAGTGCAATTTCATCCCCGATGATATATTCACCCTTGTTCAAGCTGAGTCCAAGGAAGGGGAAAACAATTCCAAGCCCGTGCTGGGGCTCCTATTTGGAGAAGACAAGGTCGTCCCCGCTCCAAAAGATGATTTGGTCAATCTGATCCTCCGCAGCGATCGGTTTGACCCAACCAAGCTAATCACCAAAGTCGGTGCAGACACCGAGAAAAGGGCCTGGAGGAAGACCATCAAGTGGACCAACAGTCAAGGACGGGTCTACAAGCTGACCACCGGCGAAGGAGACATGTCGGATACTGAGTCTGAGTCTGAGTCAGAGTCGGAGTCGGAGTCTGAGTCCAAGTCTAGAGGGTCTGGTGCTGGAGTCGAGTTTGTATCCCCTCTTCCTTTATCCACTGACCCAAGACCTCTCCCTATCCCGCCACTGACCAACGAGCAGATGGCCGCTCTATTCGAGCTTTTCTCAAAATTTACCATTAATAATAATAACGAAAACCGTTCTGCTTACGACTTGTCTTATTTCCAAAATTCTCTCAATTTCAAAAATTTTACATGCAATGACATTGAGAAACCCGACGAACAGGTACCTCTACCTCCGCATCTGATCGAGCAGCTCGAACAAAGAGAGTCCCGAGATCCGGTAATCGAAGAAACCGAGTCCATCAATGTGGGAACCACTTTAGAGCCCCAAATGCTTAAGTTGGGCCTATCCTTAGATCCAGAAGAGAGAAAACAATTCACAGACCTCCTCCAGGAATTCAAAGACGTTCTTGCATGGTCCTACAAGGACATGCCGGGAATAGACCGGGAAATAGCTGAACACCGAATACCTATCAAAGATGGGTGCAAACCGGTAAAACAGAAACTCCGACGAATGAGGCTCGAATGGTCTCTCAAAGTTAAAGAAGAAGTCGACAAGCAATTCAAAGCGGGCTTTATACAAGTGTCTGAATATCCAGACTGGGTCGCAAACATCGTGCCAGTACCCAAGAAGGACGGCAAGGTGCGGGTATGTGTGGAATTCCGGGACCTTAACAAGGCCAGCCCAAAATACGATTTTCCGTTACCACACATCGACATATTGGTGGATAACACGGCCGATCATGCCCTTCTATCCTTCATGGATGGGTATGCCGGATACAATCAAATCAAAATGGCAGAGGAGGATATGAGTAAGACCACCTTCATTACACCTTGGGGTACTTACTGTTACACTGTTACGCCATTTGGGCTTATCAACGCGGGGGCCACTTATCAAAGGACCGCCACTACCTTATTACATGACATGATGCATAAAGAAGTGGAAGTTTATGTCGATGATATGATCGTCAAGTCCAAAGATCGAAGCGGGCACATCACGACCCTAAGAAAGTTCTTTACCAGGCTACGCAAATACAACATGAGGCTAAACCCTCAAAAATGCAGTTTCGGGGTAACATCGGGCAAATTACTGGGCCATATCGTTAGCCAAAGCGGCATCGAGGTTGACCCAGCTAAAATCAAAGCCATCACCGAGATGCAACCACCCAAGACCGAAAAAGAAATAAGGGGGTTTCTCGGAAAAGACCAATATATCAACCGGTTCATTTCAAAACTAACCATGGTATGTGAACCCATTTTCAAAAAAACTGAAGATCGGAAAACGGGTACTATGGGACGACAAATGTCAAACGGCTTTCGATAAAATCAAGGAGATCCTGTCTGCACCGCCGGTGTTAATGTCACCTCAACCCGGCTTACCTTTGTCGTTATACCTAACAACGACCGAGACAGCCATGGGGGCTATGCTGGCCCAGACAGTCGACTCAAAAGAACGAGCTATTTACTATATCAGCAAAAAGTTCCTGGAATACGAGTGTAAGTATACAATGCTCGAGAAAACGTGCCTTGCTCTGGTTTGGGCCACTAAAAAGCTCCGACATTACATGCTCAGTCACGAGGTACATGTATTATCCAAAATGGATCCTATCAAGTACCTGTTCGAGAAGCCCATCCTCAATGGCAGGATGTCCAGATGGACTTTAATGTTAGCTGAGTTTGACCTCAAATTTGTACCATTAAAAGCCATCAAAGGCCGAGTAGTAGTCGAGTTCCTCGCCGATAGCCCGATATCTGAAGAGGGACACACTGACACTTGGGACTTTCCTGATGAAGACATATTCCATACTGACACCAAAACATGGGATTTGTATTTTGATGGGGCATCCAACTTTCGAGGATTCGGGGTCGGGATTCTACTAATCTCGCCACGAAGGGAGCACACCCCCTTATCCATCAAGTTGGATTTCGACGTGACCAATAACGCAGCCGAATATGAAGCATGCATTCACGGATTGCAAGCCGCCCCTGATTTAGGGGTAACAAACCTCCGAGTCCACGGTGACTCATCACTGGTCATCAATCAAGCGCTCCAAAAATGGAAAACTCGGAACGCCAATCTCGTGGCTTACCAAGCACGAGTAAGGGTTCTAGAGAAACAATTCCAGAAGGTGGAATATATCTACCTAACCCGAGAGGAGAATCAATTTGCAGATGCGCTTTCCAAATTAGCATCCCTGCTAAATATCTCCGAGCACCTAACCAGCATGCCAATCTGCGTCGAAAGGCGTTCTGAGCCGGCGTATGTACACGCCATCCAGGACATCGAGCTAACCGACCCAGAACCTTGGTATCAAGCCGTCCTAACCTACTTGGCAACAGAAGAGTACCCCCCGGGAACCGAAAACCAGGCCAAGAAATCCCGGCGGAGATTGGCAACCCAATTTGTTCGCACGGATGACGGGCAATTATACAAAAGGACGACACAGGGGGCTCTTCTCTTGTGTATCGACAAAACACAGGCCGAAAAGGTTATGACCGAAGTACACGATGGTAAAAATGGCCCGCATATGAACGCCCATATGCTAGCCAGAAAAATCATGAGGCTTGGATATTACTGGAACACCATGGAAACAGACTATCAGCTATACGTCAAACACTGCCATAACTGTCAGATCTTCGCTAATGTACAGCATATGCCATCTTCCCTATTATATACCATGACATCACCATGGCCATTTTCGACATGGGGTATTTATATAATTGGAAAGGTGCACCCTTCCGGGACGGGAGGTCATTGCTTCATTTTGGTGGCCATCGACTACTTCACCAAATGGGTCGAAGCCGAGTCATACCGTGTCTTGAACGCCAAGCACGTGGCCAAAGTTATCCAGAACAAGATCATATGCCGATACGGGGTCCCACACGAGTTTATCAGTGATCACGGGACCCACTTCCAAGCTGAAACTGCCGCATTGCTGGCAAAATATAAGATTCAAAGGCATACATCTTCCCCCTACCGTCCCCAAACAAATGGAGCGGTAGAAGCGGCCAATAAAAAAATTGTCACCATACTTAAAAAGATGGCTGAGAATTACCGGGACTGGCCCGACAAGATACCTTTCGCTCTCTGGGGGTACCGAACTTCAATTCGCACCGCAACCGGAGCAACCCCGTATTACTTGACGTACGGAATGAAAGCGGTCCAACCGGTCGAGCTAGAAGTACCATCCTTAAGGATTTTACTGGAGGCCAAGTGCCGGAAGCAGATTGGGTACAAGCCCGATACGATTCGCTAGTTCTTTTGGACGAACGGCGGTCTCGGGGCCTCAACAATATCCAAGTATATCAAAAGAAGATCCAACGGGCTTTCAACAAAAGAGTTAGACCCAGAAATATCAAAGAAGGGGATTTAGTCCTAAAATCGGTTCGTGCCTTACTACCGGTTGACCCAAGGGGTAAATTCAAACCCAATTGGGCTGGGCCATATTTAGTTAAGAAGGTCCTATCAGGGGGAGCGGTGATGCTGACAGACTTGGACGGGAACAAGTTCGTCAACCCAACCAACTTGGACCAGCTGAAGCGCTACTACCCATAAATCCCATCTCAATGTCATTTGCAAAAATTTATAAAATTTTGTCTTTTTATAAATTTTCAAAAATTATAGACAAGTCAATAAGTTAGAATTAATTATTCTACTGTCACACATCTCGAACTCATAGTCTTGATGTATTTCGAAAATTGCAAAAATCAAATCGTGTTTAAACTACGTTTGGTTTGATTTCGCTAATTGTGGATACGTAGGCAACCCCTCAAAAGGGTACAACCACTGCAATAAACGAAAAGACGGGAACGATGTTCATTAATACGTCTTTATTAAACACCGACAAACTCGGGAATTACAAAAAAAAAAAAAACGCCAAAACGGAAAAACATCCACAAAAAATCACACCCAAAAAATAATAATAATACTCAAATAATAAAAAAAGAAGGCTAATATCCAGGCATCTTGCCCTTTCCTTTATCCTTTGGGTCATGTGGAGCCCGAGGTCGACGGGGCGGGGGCGAGCGTTCCCGAATCACAAAGGGAACCTCTTTAGCTCGAACCCGTTTCTTCGACAGCGGGTCTTCTGCCACAGTCTTTGGCCCAAGTCGAGCTCGTACGTGCTCGGGTAGCCTATCTCGTGGGCCAAGTCGGTCCTGCACGGCTAGTTTTGGGCCCAGTCTCTTCTCCAAGTCAGTCTGGGGGCTCACTTTCCCCCGCGCACCTTTAGCACTAGACCCTTCAACTTGAGTCTTAGGCTTCTTTTTGTGACCTGACATTAGGCGGACCAGGGTAGCCGGAGTGTCTCCTTCTTCGAAGAAGCCCCTGTTGTCTTTGGCTTGCTCCCTTCGCAGCAAGTCAAAAGCCTCATCAACTTTCAGAGAAGCTCGGGCTTTGGGATCACCTGCTTTAGTCCACTTCACATAGGAATCTGAAACCCAAGTCGAGTGGCGAGATTTGGAAATAGGCCAAGCATGCCGGGTGTACCATCTTTGCATCCAGTTATCTCACATTACATCGGTCAGTTGGGTAGGGTCACTCACAACTGCTTCAACTTCGGGGATCCACTGGGTCCACCCATACTGCCTTAGTATGCGGTCCGGATAAAGGTGAACTGTCTGCCTGAAGGACAATATTACCTGATAGCGAGCTCTGTCTCTCGGGTCCAAGCCAGTCCAAACATAGATGGGCCACCACGGCACTACCCATCGAATCAACGGACCACCGTGGAAGGATAACACCTCGTCCCAATACTTCTGGGTAATCTGACGAGAAAAATCAATGGCCCGTCTCCTCGTCATCACCTGGTTATGACGGTAGTTGCTCGCATCCAAAGGAGGATCTATCACTGATAGTCTCTCATATAGCCAATCTGAAAAAGGAAACAAAACATGAGTTCCCGAGGCGAAATAGGCGTCCGCCTAAGGGTACTCGGTCGAGTGCCTGAGACACTCGATCGAGTGGTACCTCTGAACACAAACAAGGGGCTTTTTTTACGAGGACACTCGATCGAGTGCCAGGGTGACTCGATCGAGTGCCCACTGCAGCAGGAAAAATCGCGAAACAAAAATTAAAAAATCAAGAAATTGGGAAAAGTAAAATGCAAAGTAACATACTTGCAGCAAACGGGTACTTCCAGTGAGACGGACCGACGAATCCCTCTTGCGATTATCTAGACATTGGATAATTTCACCCGTGATCCGCCAAGCCGGGTTGTACTCCGTCTCCATCAAATCAACCACGGTTAGGAGGCGAGTGTTACCCATACAAGACAATAAATCCATGTGACCCTCAAAGTCTAAACGTGGAGCATACAAAAGGAAAAGGCCCTACGGCTGTGAGCCGGTCTGACCCGGACGTCGAGAGGATTCATAAATTTCTCAGCCAAGTCGATCAGAGAAATATTATCACCCTCCATCATACGGGACACCTCGTTGTGAGAAAGCCTCAAAAATTCTCGAAGCTTCCTCCCCGGGTCATAAACTGAGTAGGGTATGGCAGGTCGGAGTATCGGATTCCACCCTCCCACGGCAGCAATCTCCTCGGGTAAAGGGCAAACTTCCCCTCGAGGAATGACAAAGACATGATATATGTCATCCCAATAAAACAGTCAATCTGTTGATTCCCATGGCTATTTTCTTGAAAGGAATAAGAAGATTTTCTTTTGAGAAGGGAGGAATTGTGGAGGAGATTATGAGAAAAATCAAGGACAAGGGAGGGGTATTTATAGTTTTAATTCTATAACCCTCTTTCCATATCTTTCCTTGCACAATAGTTTCCTAATCCTAAACGGAACCAAGCCACAAGCCTAGTCTCGATACTAGCACGGAGATAATCATCCCGAACTTTCCTAAATTTCTTTAGTAGTCAAAATTTCAAACAAATTTCAAAATTTCAAAATTTTCAAAACTTTCAAAAATTCAAAAAAATTATTTTCCCCAGCGCGAGTCATTTTACTACCTACGTGTTGCATGCAAATTTTATGTGACTTATACAGGTACGACTTAAACAGGAACATACAACCCACCATATCTCCCCAGCGGAAGGCTCCAGGTGGCATTTTCCCCGGAATAACACGAGATGAGCCTACATACAGGCGCACCCAAGACTTATGCGACAAGTCCAATTCTCCACGGAGTTATCGTCATCAGCTCAGATATGACTTCTAGCTTATGGCTGGCGAGCCCTTCACGCGAGTCTAATGGACTATAAACGACCCGATCGGAAGTTTGCCAGGTTTCAATCCTCGATTGGCCTGGTAGCTACTCTGACTTTCGCCCTGTCCAAGCCTCAGTCAGAGTGGGGGCTTTGTAGACACCCGCATTTTGACTGCCAGGTGTCTATGGTAGTTTCCAAAAAACACCCGATGATGATCGGACGCTAACGTGTTTCTACGCGCTCGGATATAGGCTCAAAACCATTAGTTGTTGGCTTAAGCACTTATGGAGTACAAATCTCACAAAACGGACCTCAAATCCAGGCCCAGTGGACTGTTGCGAGTCAAACAAGTCTAATTTGGGCCAAAATCGACACCGGAAATAAAACCGACTTTTAGCGATTGGGTCAAACCCCGGTCGAAGTCGTTCCGAGACATACAAAACAGCCACTCAAACACAAAAAGCCCAACTCAAAAAACAAAACCCATCAAATATCCAATCCACAGTCCAAAGCGATGGACCCGCGCGACCCAGCTGAGCCACTCGATCGAGTGCTCAGCCCACTCGATCGAGTGGGCCCTTGTTTGAGCCCGACTGCTGGCACAATGGGCCACTCGACCGTGTCAGCCACTTACTCGGTCGAGTAACCCTAACCGGGGTACTTTGGCCTAGCCTATATATACACCCCATGCAACACACAAATTGACAACTTTTTTTTACATTGATTCAACCCCTAATTCTACCCTAAGCAAACCCTAATCAAGTCCTAATACTAAACTCAAGCCATAACCCTAGTACTTAGGAGGCAAACCCTAAACCACCATGACTTAGCCTACATACTCGATACTCCCGTGCTAGCCACAACTACGAGTCCCGTCTGAGCATAAAGAAACATGTAGGTTGAGGGTGCAAACTCCCGCTCTTTCCTTTCTCTTTCTCTCTCTCGCGTCGTCTTCGTCGTCGTAGTGTAGTTTTTTTTATCGTTTTTATCGCATCATAATATCGTTAATATCGCTAGTATTAAAAGACACTAAAATACTCGTAGATTTGTGTCGAGTGCGAAGGATGTCGGAATAAGGAAACCCGAATATACAAGTGTACTGCACACGGCGTTGCCGGTCGCTTATTCTGACACCCTAGCACTTGATTATTGAAACGAGTCAACTTAAACAATATTTTCTTGTTTTCGTTCGCATCGTTATTATCTAATCGCACATATCGTCAATTACAAAACTATCTTTCAAATCGAGTATCTTTTAATAAGGGCCGAAACCCGTTGATGCGGATCCGACATCAAACAATTCGCAAGAATTAATTATGATGTCGGGATGCAGAGGGAATCACGTCTTTCAATTCAAGCAAAACATCGATCTTTTAGATTCGATACCAATTCCATATTTGGATGTCGAATCTAATGATCTAGTCAAATAGTTTAACCAATTCGATTTTCCGTTGATACTAACGTAGATGTCATTTAATTCGTTAGAATTACGGCACTATAAACGCGGAGGAAAATTCATATCGCTTTGGTTGACTTAAACGACTCATAGCAATTTCTCTAATTTCGCTCTAATATTCGACATAGATTCAATAGTCGAACGTCAAATATGACGAGTATCACATACGCGAACCGAGTGCAAATTAAACAATATTTATGCCCGATTCGACAAAGTCATCGAATTATCAAAAATCAAAAGCAATTTCAAAACCAATAATCAAATTGCATGCGAACCCTAGTTCGTACAGGGGGCACTCGATCGAGTGCCTAGCCCACTCGGTCGAGTAGTACCCCAAAAACGAGACAGAAGGTCTTTCAACCTCCACTCGGTCGAGTCTCTCAATGACTCGATCGAGTGGCATCGTACTTGGTCGAGTTCGTCAATAACTCGATCGAGTAGGGTCTGCAATACGAGACAAGAACCTTTTTCAGAGGTCCACTCTGTCGAGTCCCTCGATGACTCAATCGAGTGGCCTTATCACGACAAATACCGTGAGTCTTACAATGCCATTCAAGTCTCGTTAACCCTTTTTTTTCATGACTTAAGTCAACACGTGCCTAATCTATCACGTGAAGCATCATTCTTTCAAGCCATGCATCATCATATTTACATTATTCCATAACTTGCAAATTGTTCTTATCGTTATACCGCTACTAACCGTTTGTCCCCTTTCTTGTTGATTTAATTGTTTGTTTTATCGTACTAAAATGAACCTTCGCATGCTAAAATACAACTTTGACGTTAAAATTTTAGTTACATTACATCGACATAGAAACCCTTTCAATTTCTCACATGCTTAGGGAAAACACTGTTTGCATAACATTTTCCCGTTCAACTAACGCGCGTATTCAAAATCATTCGATATCTTAGTAGAGGCTGCCAATGTGCGGGCGGGGTTGGGTGTCCTTTGTGGGATTCCCAACACGTACCCTCACCCCTTACTCAGAACCTCGGTTTTCGGATGCCCAAAACCGTTGGCGCATGAGAGTCATTCAATACACGATAACCGGTAGTGACGGTATCGGTATCGCAATGCAAATGGACGAGCCCAATAAACTCTGACATCGGAAATGGGCCGTATTTTGTACATGGCCCACTACGACATAGAGTGGGTTCGAATGGGCCCGAACTCCCACAAAGTTCGGTGGCGACTCCACTTCTATTTAAATTTCGATTCGATCCATTCTCATATGGAGATTCATTCGCCTCCCCAAACCCGCGCGTGGCCGCGTCGGGGTGGACCTATGTCATGTCCACAATTTCCCACGGTACCCTCGAACTTTGAGACATTACACATGATACCTGATGCGGGTCTTTTCCGCACTTAAAATTAAATTCATATTTTCGTTTACAAACTCTAACTAACAAGTAGAAGGGTAAGTAAGGGTCGAACCCACAGGGACTAATGTACTATCCTAGATCGATGTAATTATTATATTATTTATAATTTATAATAGTATGTATAGTTATATAATTATATTAGGGGAGTTTGTTAAGGTGAATACTTTCTAATCTAAATTATATTATTACGAAAGGAAACTAGAGTAAACTAAAAAGACAAATAAATAACAACGATGTTTAATTCAAGTTAAAGTTATAATAACGAATTAATAGGAGACATGTAATTTTCTATAGATATTGGGTCAAATCATTGATTCACTTAATTAGTTATTGGATAGATTGGTTAACTATTTAATCCCTTGTAAGCAAGTAAATTAACAGTTTTATCTTTCTTACTCGTTAAACTCCGTTAACCACGCAAGTTTAAACCTAACTAAATTAAATCAACTCAACCATGTAAGCACGAATCAAGTCAATAAATTTAATCGCTTTAAGAACACCAATCTATTAGGTCTTACAGAACCAGACAACTGCAACTCTATAAGACGGAATTATTACTCAAAATTCTAACAATAAAGATTAGACCAGTAAGCTGCAACCTAATCAAAATTATTATCTATTAACAATAAATTTAAGAGAGCAATCTAGGTGTTCAATTCAAATTAATAATCATAAATCACAAGGTTAATAATGAATTTCGAGTAAATACCCAATAACAATAATTAATCGTTAAACACAAAAATTCAATCTCATAAACCACAATATCAATAGTTAATTACATACTCCTATTGAAAAATTACTCCATACTAAACATTAAAACAATAAATAAAAGTGAAAGAATAAGAAATCTCATAAAAATCGGGTAGAAAATCGGGTCGGAAACGCCGTTCTTCGTCCGGGTTGTCTGCTGTGCGTGTGTTCTTCTTCTTTTTTTATTTGTTTTTATTTATTTGTGTGATGGGGTCTACGGCTTCCCTTGCCTTCCCCTTCTTTATATAATTTTCTTTTTTTTCTTTTATTTCCTTCTTATTCTCTTATGAACTTTCCTTTTGTCAATTCAGCCCAACTCTCGAGTTGACTTCTATTAGTCTGATTTCGACCCATAAGACTTTGGATTTGGGTCTAACTTTATTCTATAAAGTTATCGGTCTCGGACTTAGCTTTCCATCGGGTCCTATATCGCCCTATTCTGACCTCGTATATGTGAGATATCGTCGTCTTAAGACTGACCTGCAAGCATAAATACGATTTTTGTAATATTTTCCATGTATATATATATTAAATAATTAAAATATATATTAAATACCCAATTTAGTACGGAAAATAATTTAAGGCCGTTAATATATCAAAAGTTACTAAAGTTATAACGTTTAGCTCAAATAATACAAAGACGACGTAGAAAATATAATATTAAAGGGGTAAAAATACGCATAAATATCGACTTATCAAATTCCCCCACACTTAGTCCATTATTGTCGTCCTCGACAATGAGAACTCAAAAGCTAAAACGAAGAACAAAAACATTAACCTTAAAAATATTTTAGACTAACCAAACTAGGTACGATCGACGACAAACTAAAAAATATTTGAGAAACATAGTAGTAAGTAAACTTATCAAAACTTTTTAAAGTTAGCAAGCAATGTACACATAATAAGTTTATCCTCCACTATAAACTATTCAATTAACTAATTTAACAATATATAATATTTTAAACCGCTTCTAAATCAAAATTATAAGTAAACTCATTATCCTTCCCACTTATCTAACTACCTTTGAAAAATTGCGTAAGAATTGACTCAAGAAGACGGGTTTCAGCAGTTTAAGGTCGATCTACTTTCGGTACATTCCTATTACCAGTTCAGTACGAGGATCGTTCTCCCGAGCACATAAGGCAAACTAGACACCTCGTCTTACTTTTTTCACTCTTATTCTTTTTATTCTTTTCTTTTTTTTTGTTTTTTGTTTTTTGTTTTTTTTTTCTTCATTTTTTTTTCAAATTTTCAATTTTTTTTTCAACTTTTTCCAAGATCAAGTGACCCATGTAGCGAGTTTTCAACCAATGACTCCCACCCTTTCAGACAAGGCATTAGGCATTCTCCCAGTCCCGTTAGGACTAGGTTCCCCTCGGATTTACTAACTCGAGTCACAAGACCGACTCACTCACTTTTGAGGCATCTAATCTTCCTTATAACCCTAATTAGGAGTCACCTACGAAAGTAAATTAATTGAAATAAGACCGGCCTACCGCTCGTACCTCTAGAGTCAAAGAAAAAAATAGTTAAGGTGGCTAAAACAAGTGGTATTCTTTATAATTTATTTGTAACTTAAATTTAATAGAGACTTAAAATATCATCTACTATCAAATTAATTAATCCAAGTCTAATTGGGAAGAAAAACCAATGTATACACAACTTTAAAAATATATAACCTTTTAAATAACGCTACTACTATTATTAGAGAAATTATTTTGAAAAATTAGTCTTTGTGACAAAACATATTTTTAAAGTTCGTCATTAACTCCCCAAGTCTAGGTAATCAAATAAAAAACAAAGGTTAAAACTTTAAAGCTCAAATTTCTACCAAAATTTTGACAGCATTTCCCCTAAATATCGACATCTTCCAAAAAAAATTTAAAGCAATCCGCGAAAAACATTCCACATAAATGGCCACCTGCCAATAATTCTTCCAGCATGATATCAACAACAATTCCAAATTCCTCCAAAATTTCAATTACCTTCCCCACACTTAAATATGACATTGTCCTCAATGTCAAAAGAGACATCAAGAAACAAAAAATTTGCATTCATAAACATAAATGAGAGGGATAAAGGTACTTAGCGGGAGCTAGTGAAGTAGAGATATTAGCAGCTTCGCCACAATTATTGGAAAAAATCTATGCATTCTCAGCTCATCACATCTCCCGCAAAGTAGCTCGTTATTCTAACCTACAAAATTCAAGCACTAGAACAAGACAAGTGAAATAGGAAGAAACGAAAATAATTTAATTAGCAAAATAACCTACAAATTAAAACAAAAAAAAACTTGGGTTGCCTCCCAAGAAGCGCCTTATTTTACGTCGTGGCTCGACGTACTACTACATCTTAATTAATTGTCATAAATAGGATCTTCCAAGTCTATGATATCAACCCAATTAGCCGTAAAGCCTTCATAATAAGGTTTAATTCTATGCCCATTCACCTTAATAATATTACCCGATTCGCAATTCCTTACCTCAACTGCACCATGCTCATATATTCTCATCACCTCAAAAGGGCCAATCCACAGGGACTAATCCCCGGCAACGGCGCCAAAATTTGATGCGGGTCGTTTCCGCACTTAAAATTAAATTTATATTTTCGCTTACAAACTCTAACTAACAAGTAGAAGGGTAAGTAAGGGTCGAACCCACAGGGACTAATGTACTATCCTAGATCGATGTAATTATTATATTATTTATAATTTATAATAGTATGTATAGTTATATAATTATATTAGGGGGGTTTGTTAAGATGAATACTTTCTAATCTAAATTATATTATTACGAAAGGAAACTAGAGTAAACTAAAGAGACAAATAAATAACAACGATGTTTAATTCAAGTTAAAGTTATAATAACGAATTAATAGGAGACATGTAATTTTCTATAGATATTGGGTCAAATAATTGATTCACTTAATTAGTTATTGGATAGATTGGTTAACTATTTAATCCCTTGTAAGCAAGTAAATTAACAGTTTTATCTTTCTTACTCGTTAAACTCCGTTAACCACGCAAGTTTAAACCTAACTAAATTAAATCAACTCAACCATGTAAGCACGAATCAAGTCAATAAATTTAATCGCTTTAAGAACACCAATCTATTAGGTCTTACAGAACCAGACAACTGCAACTCTATAAGACAGAATTATTACTCAAAATTCTAACAATAAAGATTAGACCAGTAAGCTGCAACCTAATCAAAATTATTATCTATTAACAATAAATTTAAGAGAACAATCTAGGTGATCAATCCAAATTAATAATCATAAATCACAAGGTTAATAATGAATTTCGAGTAAATACCCAATAACAATAATTAATCGTTAAACACAAAAATTCAATCTCATAAACCACAATATCAATAGTTAATTACATACTCCTATTGAAAAATTACTCCATACTAAACATTAAAACAATAAATAAAAGTGAAAGAATAAGAAATCTCATAAAAATCGGGTAGAAAATCGGGTCAAAAACGCCGTTCTTCGTCCGGGTTGTCTGTTGTGCGTGTGTTCTTCTTCTTTTTTTTATTTGTTTTTATTTATTTGTGTGATGGGGTCTACGGCTTCCCTTGCCTTCCCCTTCTTTATATAATTTTCTTTTTTTTCTTTTATTTCCTTCTTATTCTCTTATGAACTTTCATTTTGTCAATTCAGCCCAACTCTCGAGTTGACTTCTATTAGTCTGATTTCGACCCATAAGACTTTGGATTTGGGTCTAACTTTATTCTATAAAGTTATCGGTCTCGGACTTAACTTTCCAACGGGTCCTATATCGCCCTATTCTGACCTCGTATATGTGAGATATCTTCGTCTTAAGACTGACCTGCAAGCATAAATACGATTTTAGTAATATTTTCCATGTATATATATATTAAATAATTAAAATATATATTAAATACCCAATTTAGTACGGAAAATAATTTAAGGCCGTTAATATATCAAAAGTTACTAAAGTTATAACGTTTAGCTCAAATAATACAAAGACGACGTAGAAAATATAATATTAAAGGGGTAAAAATACGCATAAATATCGACTTATCAATACCCCTCATTTTAAGTTTATTTCTATGGTAACCTTGTGTTTTGTGTTTAGTGCTCATAGTACCCCTGATCAATTTTCTGTAATAACGGCGTTAAAAGTTAGTTTAGTTAAACTGATTAATTTGTTTCGGAGCAAAAATTAGTTAGAACAATTAACGAACTTCCAATTAAAATAATTGAAAATTGAGGGAATGTCCATGGTACTCCAGTGATTTCATTGTTTTAGCCATGGTACCCTTATATTTTAAATTCTTTGCCCATGGTACCCTTGTGGTTACAATTCATTCAGAGGTACCATGGACAAATAATTGAAACCACAAGGGTACCATGGACAAAAAATTGAAAATACAATTGTACCATGGTTAAAATATTGAAAACACAGGGGTACCATGGGCATTTCCTCAATTTTCAACTATTTTAATTTGAATTTCATTAATTTTAACTAATTTCAAAAAAAAAAATATTAAAATTAATCACTTTAACTAAACTAAATTTTAACGCCGTTAGGACGAAAAATTGATCAGGGGTACCATGGGCACTAAATGCAAAACACAAGGTTACCATAGGAACAAACTTAAAATGAGGGGTACCATGTGTAATGTGTCAAAGTTCGAGGGTACCGTGGGAAATATCCCAAAATTTTATCACCTCACTATAATTATTCAATGTGCGATGATTTTAAGTTTGTAGTCTTATATATCAAAATCTTTTTTATTACTAAAAAGTTTTTTGTCGATATTTAAAACCGAATGATTACTCTTATTTATAATATAAAGTTTGATGTGAGATTATTTTTACTTAAGTTTGTAGTCTTATTAAGAGACTTTTTAAAACTTACATGTTTTTTTATTGATATTTAAGAACAAATGATTAATCTTATTTATAAATATAGAATTCATCATTTTTCGATGTGATATAATTACTTAAGCTTATAGTCTTAGGATCTCTTTTTAAAACAAAAAAAATACATCATACATTACTCTTGATTATAATACGAAGTATATAATTTCATCACATCATTATAATTTTTCAATGTGGGATGATTTTAAGTTTGTAGTCTTATATATTACGGAGTAAAAACTTTTTAACTTATTTGTAGTCTTATTAATAACTTTTTTTAAGACTAAAAAGTTTTTTGTTGATATATTTGGACGAATAATTAGTCTTATTTATAATATAGAATTTCATCACCTCATCCTAAATTGGAGAAATGGTTACTTTTATTTATATAATAAAATTCCATCGTTTTATTATACTCTTTTCGTTCACTTTTTTTTTCTCCATTACCTTAATTTCACTATTTTTTCTCCATTACCTTAATATTTGTAAAGGGGTATAATTTTTTCATGTGTGATAATTTACTTAAGTTTATAGCCTTAAGAGTGTTTTAAGACTCAAAAGATTTTGATTGATATGTAAGAACAAATAATTAGTCTCATTTATAATATAGAAATCCACCACCTTATTATAATTTGTCGATGTGGGATAATTGAACTAAAATTTGTAGTCTTATTCATATATAGAATCATCACTGTAAATTATCTTAATTATTTCGATGTGAGATAATTTTAAGTTTGTAGTCTTATTAAGATCTTTTTTAAACTCAAAAGTTTTTTAAAAATAAGACTACAAATTCATGACCTCATCATAATTTTAAAAAACAATGATATAGAATTTCATCGTAGTTTTTTTAAAAAAACAAAAGTTTTTTTGTTGGTTGATATTTAAAAACAATGATTATTCTTATTTAGTAAAAATTCATAACCTCATCATAATTTTCCAATGTAGGGGAATTGCAGATGTCTAAGGAATTTTTTTTATTAGTTTTATTTATAATATAGAATACCATCACCTTATTATAATTTTTTTATTTAAGTGTATAGTCTTAACAACTTTCTTAAGACTCAAAAGATTTATGTTTGATGAAACTTCATAATTTTTCGAATGTGAGATAGTTTTACTTAAGTTTATAGTCTTACTATTATTTTTTGATGTGGGATAATTTATTTAAGTTTATAGTCAACCATCAGCTCTTTTTAAGACTAAAAAATTACTCCCTCCGAGTTCCTATTATTGTCCCAAAAGGTTTTGGGGTGAAAAATAAGGAAGAGAAAATGAGTGGTTGAAAAAAGGAGGAGGAAGAGAGAGAAATGAGAGAGTAATTGTGGACCACATATTGATGACCTAAAAAGAAAAGTGAGACAAAAATCAAACTCAGCCCAAAAAGGAAAGTGAGACAATAATAGGAACTCGGAGGGAGTACATCTTTACTCTTGTTCATAATATAGAATTTCGTCATCTCACTATAATTTTTCAATGTGACATGATTTTAAATTTGTAGTCCTATATATTAAAAGTTTTTTTTTAAGACACAAAAGTTTGTTGGTCAATATTTAAAACTGAATGATTACTAATATTTATAATATAGAATTCCATCACCCCATCATAATTTTTCGATGTGGGGATGATTTTAAAAAATTTCTTGATTGATATTTAAAACCGAATGACTACTCTTATTTATAATATAAAATTGTATCACCTCATCATAATTTTTTTATGATACTTTCCTAATTTGCGATTTGATGAAACAGATCTATGAGATCGCTCGAAAAAAGCTTTATATATATATATAGGAGGGTTCTTATGAGTCCTTCTATATATTTTAGTCCCTAAGTCCGTCTACCATCCATTGGATGATAATACAATGGATGGATGAGATGGATTGAGATTTTGTATTAAAAAAAGAAGATATTTGTAGACACCCACGTTTTGACCGCCAGGTGTCTATAGCAATTTTCAAAAAACACCCGATGATGATCGGACGCAAACGTGTTTCTACGCGCTCGGATATGGGCTCGAAACCATTGATTGCTGGCTTAGGCCCTTTACGGAGTACAAATCTCACAAAACTGACTTCAAATTCAGGCCCAGTGGGTCATTTCCAATCAAATAAGACTAATTTGGGTCAAAACCGACACCGGAAAGAAAACTGTCTTTTAGCGACCGGGTCGAAACCCGATCAAAGACATTTCCGAGAAGCAGACCCACAGTCCTCCCTCAAGCGGGCCATCGGATCAAGTCCAGGCACTAAACCCTAGACACCAAGATGCATAGCAATGCCTATATAAGCACCCCCTTGCATGCAAAATTGATCATCTTTCCACCCTACTTCAAACCTATTCAACCCTAATCAAACCCTAATCTACACTATACTCGAACCCTAACCCTAGCATCTAGGAATCCGAACCCCAATCACCATAACTTAACTTACATCTCGATACTCCCGTTCTAGCCACAACTAACGAGTCCCGTCCGAGAACGAGAACATGTAGGTTGAGGGTGCAATATTCCCGTTCTTCTCTTTTTCCTTCTTCGTCGTCCGTTCGTCCCGATTATCATCTTTTTTTGTTTTTTTATTCTATTATCGCATCTCTAATATCGATAGTATTATTAGTATAAAACATTAAAATACTTGTGAATTTGTGTCGAGTGCGAATGATGTCGGGATAAGAAAACCCGAATATACAAGGGTATTGCACCCAGCGTTGCCGGTCGCTTATCCCGACACCCCTAGCACTTGATTATTGAAAAAAGTCAACTTAAACACTAGTTTTTTTTACTTTTTCCGCATTGTCATCAAACGCATATTTAATCGATTTTCAAAACCATTTTCAAAATGAGTACTTTTTTTCAATTAGGGTCGAAACCCGTTGACGCGGATCCGACATCACATAATCCCTAGGGATTCGTTACGATGTCGGGAAGCCAAGAGAACCAAGTCTTTCAATTCATGTAAAGTGTCAATCTATTAGATGCGATACCAATTCAATAATTGGATGTCGAATCTAAACGATTTAGTCAAACAACTTAACTAACACGATCTTCGTTGATGCTAAAATATTTGTCACCTTGTTTGATAGAACACGACACTATAAACGCGGAGAAGATCCATATCATTTTAGTTAATTTAAACGACTTATATTATTTTCTTCAAGTTATCGCTCTAATATTCCATATCAATTCAATAATCGAATATGGATATGACGAGTATCGAGGTCAAGAATCGAGTATAAATCCCACAATATTTATGCCCGATTCAACAAAGTCATCAAATTATCAAAATCAAAAGCAATTTCGAAATCGATTACATATTGCGAAGCGAACCCTGGTTCGTACAGGGGGCACTCGATCGAGTGCCTAGTCCACTCGGTCGAGTGGCACCCCAAAAACCGAGACAGAAGGTTTTTTCGACCACCACTTGGTCGAGTCTCGCAATGACTCGATCGAGTGGCAGCGTACTCGGTCGAGTTCGTCAATAACTCGATCGAGTAGGGTCTAAAATACGGGACAAAAGCTTTTTTCGAGGACCACTCGGTCGAGTCCGTATATGACTCAATCGAGTGACCTTATTACGACAATACCGTGAGTCCCACATCGCTTTTCTAGTCTCGATAATACTTTTTTTATGACTTAGGTCAACACGTGTCAAATCTATCACGTGAAATGTTACTTTTCCAGAACTATGCATCATTTTATTTACGTCATTCCATTATTCGCAAACCGTTATTATCGTTATACCGTTACTAACAAGTTTGTTATTTCTTGTTGATTTATTTTCCTTGTTTATTTTATCGTACTAAAATGAACTCGCATGCTAAATTTAACTTCGACATTAGAATTAGTTGCATTAAATCGACATAGAAACCCATTCCATTTTTCGCATGTCTAGGGAACATATTGTTTGCATAACATTTTCATCGTTCAACTAACGCGCGTATTAGAAAGTCATTCGATATCTTAGTAGAGGCCGCTAATGTGCGGGCGGGGTTGGGTGTCCTTTGTGGGCTTCCCAACACGTACCTTCACCCCTTACTCAGAACCTCGGTTTCCGGATGCCCGAAACCGTTGGCGCACGAGAGTCATTCAATACACGGTATCTGATAATGTCAATATCGGTATCAAATGCAAAGGGACGAGCCCAATAAACTCTGACATTGGAAATGGGCCGTATTTTGTATACGGCCCACTACGACATAGAGTGGGTTCGAACGGGCCCGAACTCCCACAAAGTTCGGTGGCGACTCCACTTCAATTTAAATTTCAATTCGATCCATTCTTATATGGAGATTCATTCGCCTCCCAAAACCCGCGCGTGGCCGCGTCGGGGTGGACCTATGTCATATCCACAATTTGGCGACTCCGCTGGGGATTAACTGATGCGTGACTTACCATCGGCATCCTCAAGGTGAGACTCGAATAGAAATCGTTTGACTAGTACAATACACGTCTTAGTTTTACGGTTCATGCATAACCTTATATTTTCCCGGGCCGGTACTCGCGATCGACGTCCCACTATACCGTGATGTACTCCAATATGGATATGTCAAAGGTGTCCATAGTCGATTCGAGTGGGTTTCGCGGCATGTTCTAAGCTCAACTCGACTTAGAAAGTCCGTCCCGATCAACGTCTAGACTATGCGCACTGGTATAGATCCTTTATAGCATACATGACGTCGTTATAATGCTTGCCTGACTACGTGCTACTTGGTTTCTATGTCGTTTTCAAAAACCGTCTTTTTCAAAAATTGCATCTTTTTCAAATTATCCAATTTCATAACCCGGGATGTATACCGAATTTAGGACTTATGATTTTACTCAAAATAGCCTATTTCTAGCCGGTATTCTGCCCATTTCAAAACTCGAAAATATTTTCGAACCTTCAAAACCGTGGCCCGATATGTTTTCCGATTTGCTTTCGAAGTCTTTAGCGTCGAAACTCTGTCGATCCTACATCACGAGTTTCTTCCCCATCCCAGTCTGCCTTATTAGACTAAGGCCCGGCCCACCTACGTAGGACATACTCCTACAAAGGAGGACCCGTCTACACGATCGAGTCTAAAAGTCTGGGGATGTCTCACGTGGACCTTCTTTCGAACAGGACTCGGCCCACCCGCCGAATCCTAAAGAAGGCCCACTTTTCACAAGTCACCCGTCTAGGTGTCTTTTCCGAGTCACTTCCCTTTTCAGTCTTGCTCGGGATGTACTTTCTATTCCGGGATTTGGGCCAGTTTCTGATTATGCGGTGTTCTTACAGACAGGCCACTCGAGACCAGACATCAACGCAAGATGGACGAACTGAAGGCTGCGCTGGCCAAGATCGAAACCCAATTGAATGTCATCCAGACCGACCAAACGACCTTGGCCACCCGTGTGAGTGCCGTAGAGAAGGTAGCTCCTATTGAAGGATCTGAGCCCACCAGGCCCATAGCTGAACTAATGAGCGTTGTTCGCAGGCTCGAAGAACAGGTTCACCTGTCAACGAACAACTCGATCCACACTGAAAATGCTCGTTCCTATTCGCCTTTATATGACGAGCTACCTGCTAACCTCAACCTCACGGGAATTTCAATGTTTGAGGGTACTGAAGACCCGGTCCACCACATCCGGGCTTTCAAAGATTTTATGGCGGTCAAAGGGGTGAAGTCCACCATGTTTAAGCATTTATTCCCTTCCTCCCTTGAAAAGCATCCCAAGGCCAGGTACTACAAGCTCGATTCCAAGAAATAAAAGACTTGGGACGATGTGGCGACTGAATTTGCTCGGAATTACGCTGATAATACCAAGATCCAGACTACAATGCGTACTCTGGAAGTAATGGCCCAAGAGCCCAAAGAAGGGTTCACCAGATACTCCAAAGGTGGCGGACCGAGAGTGTGAAGCTGGTTGATAAGCCCAGCGCGAAAGTTCTAGTGGAGGCTTTTGTCAAGAACCTCCTCCCTTCCTACCGGGTCCATCTCCGGTATGCTGTCATCCCCAATTTTGCCACCCTAACTGAAATGGGTACAAGGATCGAGGACGACTTACGGTTAGAGAGCCTGACTAAGGCCTCTACCAAGGGCTATCAAGGGGCCAGTTCATCTGTGAGCAAGCCCACACCTGCAGCTGCAACCCGCAGCATTTTCGATGAGGTTAATTTGCTGGATACCTCATCCAAAAAGAATACTCCAAATCGGGTATTCACGGATATAAGGACTACCTATACCTATGCCTTACGAAGGCTATCTTCAAAGGGCCTGATCCAACCGATAGGCCCATCTCCCGAAGTTCCAGTGGAGAAAAGGTCCAAAAGTTACAATGCCCAAGCCTACTGCCAATATCACCGAGGTAATGGGCATGACACGGAGAAATGCTGGAAACTAAAAGATCTGATCCAAGATCTGATCGAGAATGGGAAAATACCGTTGCCCGGAGACAAGCCGAGTAACAAGGAAAACCCGTTCAGTGCCCATGCTATATTTATGGGAGAGGTAATTGACTGCTCTCACCTCATCTCCCTTTTTATCCCACAAATTAACGGGATATGGTTCGATGATGAGGAGGATGTTTACCTAGCCAAAGGGGAACTGTCCCCATCACCAGTGAAGAGGTCCAAAAAGCTAAGTCCAAGGCCTTAGCCACTAACCACCTCGCCACAGCTGGGTGCTCTACTCCAACAACCGTCACTGAACCTGCCAGGACGGAATCCCCTCTTGAGGAACCAAGCAACGACACGACTCTGGTCCAACAATTGAAGAGGGTGCGAGCTGACCTAACCATATGGCAACTTCTGGTTAGCTCGCAAGCACATCGGGAAGCACTGACTAAGGCTCTCGATGAGATCAAGGTCGACTCACAGGTTACCCCCACTGAAATGGTAGCCACTATCATGCCCTATCTCAAGGGAAAATCCAAAGAAGAAGGCCCACTCATAACCTTCTCTGAGTCTGATCTACCACCATTTGGGGCCGCTCATAATTTGGCCCTATACATCACGGTCATTTGCCGAGGGAAGTACCTCTCGATGACCCTAATCGATGAGGGATCTACCGTAAATGTCCTTCCCCTAAGAACCGCTAGGGCCCTCGGCATCACAGATGCCGACTATCTCCCGACGACACAAACTATCCAGGCTTTCGATGGAAGCCCAAAACCGGTTGCCGGGGCCGTTAAGCTGACAATAATAACGGGCCCAATCGAAAAAGAATTGGAGTTTCAGGTGATCGATGTCACCTCGTCCTTTAACTTACTACTAGGTAGGCCTTGGATCCATGCAGTCAAGGCCGTATCCTCTACCCTCCACAGAAAAGTCATGATGCCGCTTCAGGACGGTGTCATCACACTGGACGCGACCCCCATTACCGTAACAAGCTGCAATGCTACGGGCCGGGCCGACCCACGAGGATTTGATTTCATGGGCATGATCGAGGATGAATATCTCTTCAGGCCTTACTTCACCACTAGCATCGACACGATGCTACAAAACTTGGGCTACTTACCGGGGGCTACCTCGAGACCATATCTTCCAGCTGGGAAGATTATCGAGGTCCTAAACGATGGCGAATCACAGTTCGGATTGGGGTATGCCATAACCCCGGAAAACGTGGTCCGGGCAGGTATTCAGAAGGCCACCAACCTCATCAAGGGTAGTTACTTAGGCCCTTATAGCCCGAAGTTAACTGACTACTTCGTCACTCCTGTATACGGAGCTATTCAAGTGGGCCTCTACCAACCCACCATCACATATCCCGAGACCAAAACGGCTCGGGAATGCAATTTCATCCCTGATGATATATTCACCCTTGTCCAGGCCGAGTCCAAAGAAGGTGAAAACAACTCCGAGCCCGTGCTGGGGCTCCTATTTGGAGAAGACAAGGCCATCCCTGCTCGAAAGAAAGATCTGGTCAATCTGATCCTCCGCCGCAACCGGTTTGACTCAACAAGGCTGATCTCCGAAGTTGGCGCAGACACCGGGAAAAGGGCCTGGAGGAAGGCCGCCAAGTGGACCGATAGCCAAGGACGGACCTACAAGCTAACCACCGGCGAGGGAGACATGCCGGATACCGAGTCCGAGTCCGAATCTGAGTCAGAGTCAGAATCTGAGTCAGAGTCAGAGTCGGAGTCTAAGTCCAAGTCTATAGGGTCTGGTGCTAGAGTCCAATTTGTAACCCCTCTTCCCTTAGCCACTGGAGTCTCGGGGCCTGTCTCGAGAGCACTCCCTATCCCGCCACTGACCAACGATCAGATGGTCGCTCTATTCGAGCTATTCTCAAAATTTACCATTAATAATAATAACGAAAACCGTTCTGCTTACGACTTGTCTTATTTTCAAAATTCGTTCAATTTCAAAAATTTTACATGCAATGACATTGAGAAACCCGACGAACAGGTACCTCTTCCTCCGCATCTGATCGAGCAGCTCGAACAAAGGGAGTCCCGAGATTCGGTGATTGAAGAAACCGAATCCATTAACGTGGGAACCACATTAGAGCCCCAGATGCTTAAGTTGGGCCTATCCTTAGATCCCGAGGAGAGAAAACAATTCACAGACCTCCTCCAAGAATTCAAGGATGTCTTCGCATGGCCCTACAAGGACATGCCGGGAATAGATCGAAAAATAGCTGAACACCGTATACCTATCAAAGATGGGTGCAAACATGTAAAATAGAAACTCCGGAAATTGAGGCCCTAATGCTCTCTCAAAGTCAAAGAAGAAGTCGACAAGCAATTCAAAGCGGGCTTTATACAAGTGTCTGAATATCCAGACTGGGTCGCAAACAACGTGCCGGTACCCAAGAAGAACGGCAAGGTGCGGGTATGTGTAGATTTCCGGGACCTTAATAAGGCCAGTCTAAAAGACGATTTTCCGTTACCACACATCGACATACTGGTGGATAACACGGCCAATCATGTCCTTCTATCATTCATGAACGGGTATGCCGGATACAATCAGATCAAAATGGCAGAAGAAGACATGAGTAAGACCACCTTCATTACACCTTGGGGTACTTACTGTTACACCGTTATGCCATTTGGACTCATCAATGTCGGGGCCACTTATCAACGAACCGCCACTACTTTACTACACGATATGATGCATAAGGAAGTGGAGGTTTATGTGGACGATATGATTGTGAAGTCCCAAGACCAAAGTGGGCACATTCCGGCCCTAAGAAAATTCTTTACCCGACTACGCTAATACAACATGAGGCTAAACCCTCAAAAATGCAGTTTCGGGGTAACATCGGGCAAATTACTGGGCCATATCGTTAGCCAACGCGGCATCGAGGTTGACCTAGCTAAAATCAAGGCCATTACCGAGATGCAGCCACCCAAAACAGAAAACGAAATAAGGGGGTTTCTCGGAAAAGTCCAATATATCAGCCCATTCATTTCAAAGCTAACCATGGTATGTGAGCCCATTTTCTAAAAACCGAAGATCGGAGAACGGGTACTATGGGTCGACAAATGTCAAACGGCTTTCGATAAAATCAAGGAGATCCTGTCTGCACCGCCGGTATTAATGCCACCTCAACCTGGTTTGCCTTTGTCGTTATATCTAACAACGACCGAGACAGCCATGGGGGCTATGCTGGCCCAGACAGTCGATTCAGACGAACGAGCTATTTACTATATCAGTAAAAAGTTCCTAGAATACGAATGCAAGTATACAATGCTCGAGCAAACGTGCTTAGCTTTGGTTTGGGCCACTAAAAAGCTCCGACATTACATGCTTAGTCACGAGGTACATGTATTATACAAAATGGATCCTATCAAGTACCTGTTCGAGAAGCCCATCCTCAATGGCAGGATGTCCAGATGGACTTTAATGTTAGCTGAGTTCGACCTCAAGTTTTTACCATTAAAAGCCATCAAAGGCCGGGTAGTAGCCGAATTCCTCGCTGATAGCCCGGTATCTGAAGAAGAGCATACCGATACTTGGGCTTTCCCAGATGAAGACATATTCCATACCGACACCGAGACATGGGATTTGTATTTTGATGGGGCATCCAACTTCCGAGGATTTGGGGTCGGGATCCTGTTAATCTCGCCACAAGGGGAACAAACCCAGTTATCTATTAAATTGGACTTTGACGTGACTAATAACGCAGCCGAATATGAAGCATGCATTCACGGGTTGCAAGCCGCCGCTGATTTAGGGGTAAAAAATCTCCGGGTCCATTGCGACTCATCGCTAGTCATCAATCAAGCTCTCCAAAAATGGAAAACTCGGAACGCCAATCTCGTGGCTTACCAAGCGCGAGTAAGGGTTCTCGAGAAACAATTCCAAAAGGTGGAATATATCTATCTGCCCCGGGAAGAAAACCAATTCGCAGATGCGCTTTCCAAATTAGCATCTTTACTGAATATCCCGAAGCATTAACTAGCATGTCAATCTGCGTTGAAAGACGGTCCGAGTCGGCCTACATCCACGCCATCCAGGATATCGAGATAACTGACCCAGAACCTTGGTATCAGGCTGTCCTAACCTACTTGACAACGGGAAAGTATTCCCCGGAAACTGAAAACCGGGCCAAGAAGGCCTTGCGAAGATTGGCGACCCAATTTGTTCGTACGGACGACGGGCAGTTATACAAAAAGACGGCACGGGGGGCTCTCCTCCTATGTATCGATAAAGTACAGGCCGAAAAGGTTATGGCCGAGGTACACGATGGTGAAAATGGCCCACATATGAATGCCCATATTTTAGCCCGGAAAATCATGAGGCTCAGATATTATTGGAACACTATGGAAACGGACTGTCAGTCATATGTCAAACACTGCCATAACTGTTAGATCTTTGCCAATGTGCAACATATGTCGTCATCTCTGCTATACACCATGACGTCCCCATGGCCATTTTCGACATGAGGCATTGACATAATTGGATAGGTACACCCTTCCGGGACGGGAGTTCATTGCTTCATTTTGGTGGCCATCGACTATTTCACCAAATGGGTCAAAGCCGAGTCATATCGTGTCTTGAACGCCAAGCATGTGGCCAAATTTATCCAGAATAAGATCATATGCCGATACGGGATCCCACACGAGTTTATCAGTGATCACGCGACCCATTTTCAAGGTGAAACTGCCACGTTGCTGGCAAAATATAAAATTCAAAGGCATACATCTTCACCTTACCGAACCCAAACGAATGGAGCGGTGGAGGCGGCCAATAAAACGATTGTCACCATACTTAAAAAGATGGCTGAGAATTACTGGAATTGGTCCGACAAATTACCTTTTGCCCTTTGGGGGTATCGGACGTCAATTCGCACCGCAACCGGAGCTACTCCATATTATTTGACATATGGAATGGAAGCGGTCCAACCGGTTGAGCTAGAAGTGCCATCCCTCAGGATCCTACTCGAGAGCCAGGTGCCGGAAGCAGATTGGGTACAAGCCCGATACGATTCGCTAGTTCTTTTGGACGAACGGCGATCCCGGGCCCTCAACAACATCCAAATATATCAAAAAATGATCCAACGGGCCTTCAACAAAAGAGTTAGGCCCAGAAATATCAAAGAAGGGGATCTAGTGCTAATGTCCGTACGGGCCCTACTACCGGTTGACCAAAGAGGAAAATTCAAGCCTAATTGGGCTGGGCCGTATTTAGTAAAGAAGGTCTTATCAGGAGGAGCGGTGATGCTGACAGACTTGGACGGGAATGAATTCGTCAACCCAACCAATTTGGACCAGCTGAAGCGCTATTACCCATAAACCCTATCTCAATGTCATTTGCAAAAAGTTTATAAAAATTCGTCTTTTTATAAATTTTCAAAAATTATAGACAAGTCAATGAGTTAGGATTATTCATCCTACTGTCGCACATCTCGAACTAATAGTCTTGGTGTATTTCGAAAAATTGCAAAAAATCTATGTTTGAACTACGTTTGGTTTGATTCCGCTAATTGTGGATACGTAGGCAACCCCTCAAAAGGGTACAACCACTGCAATAAATAAAAAGACGGGAACGGTATTCACTAATATGTCTTTTATTAAAAGCCCGATAAACTCGGGAAATCCAAAATTACACAAAAAAAAAAAGAAAAAAAATGCCAAAAACGACAATCACACAAAAAAAAACACACCAGAAAAATAGTAATACTACTTAAATAATAAAACTAAGGAGACTAATGTTCGTGCATTTTGCCCTTCCCTTTATCCTTCGGGTCATGTGAGGCCCGATGTCGCCGGGGCGGGGGCGAGCGTTCCCGAATCACAAGGGGAACCTCCTTAGCTCGAACCCATTTCTTCGACAACGGGTCTTCTGCCATTATCACCGGTCCAAGTCGAGCCCGTACGTGCTCGGGTAGTCTATCTCGTTGGCCAAGTCGGTCCTGCACTGCCAGTCTTGGGCCAAGTCTCCTTTCCAAATTAATCCGGGGGCTCACCTTCCTCCGTGCACCTCTAGCACGAGACCCTTCGCCTTGAGTCCTAGTCTTCTTCTTTTGACCTGACATAAGACGGACTAGAGTAGCCGGAGTGTCGCCCTCATCAAAAAAGCCCCTGTTGTCTTTAACTTGCTCCCTTCGCAACAGGTCGAAAGCCTCATCAACCTTCAAAGCAGCTCGGGCCTTTGCGGAATCAGCTTTGATCCACTTCACATAAGAATCTGAAACCCAAATTGAATGAAGAGATTTGAGAATGGACCAAGTGTGTCGGGTATACCATCTTTGCATCCAAGTATCGCACATTACATCCGTCAGTTGGGTAGATTCACTCACAACTGCTTCAACTTCTGGGATTCTTTTGGTCCAGCCATACTGCCTTAGTATGCGATCCGGGTAGAGATGAACTGTTTGCCTGAAAGACAAGGTTACCTGATAGCGAGCTTTGTCCCTCGGGTCCAAGCCTGTCCAAACATAGATGGGCCACCACGGCACTACCCATCGAATCAACGGACCGCTGTGAAAAGACAACACCTCATCCCAATACTTCTGAGTAATCTGGCGAGAAAAGTCTATAGCCCGCCTCCTTGTCATCACCTGATTATGACGATAGTTGCTCGCGTCAAGTGGAGGATCTATCACTGATAACCTCTCATATAGCCAAATCTGAAAAAAAAGGGAAGCGAAAATTTGAGTTCCCGGGACGAAACAGGCGTCCGCCTAAGGGCACTCGATCGAGTGCCTAGGGGTCACTCGATCGAGTGGTACCTTTGGAAACGAACAAGGGGCTTTTTACGAAGGCACTCGATCGAGTGCCAGGGTGACTCGATCGAGTGCCCACTGCAGCAGAAAAATCGCGAAAAAAATCGAGAAATTGGGAGAAATAGAAATTCAAAGTAACATACTTGCAGTAAACGGGTACTCCCGGTCAAGCGGACTGACGAATCCCTCTTACGGTTGTCTTGGCCTTGGATAATTTCACCCGTGATAAGCCAAGCCGGACTATGCTCCATCTCCATCAGATCAACCACGGTCAAGAGGCGGGCGTTACCCATTCATGAAAATAAGTCCATATGACCTTCAAAAGCATAAACGTGAAGCATACAAAAAGGAAAGGCCCTACGGTTGTGAATTGATCTCACCCGAACATCATGCGGGTTCATAAATTTCTCGGCCAAATCAATCAAGGAAATATGGCCGTACTCCATCATGCGAGATACATCATTGTGGGAGAGTCCTAAAAATTCCCGCAACTTTCTCCTTGGGTCATAGACCGAATAAGGTATGGCAGGTCGAAGTATATGATTCCATCCTCCCACAGCAGCAATCTCCTCGAGTAAGGGACAAACTTCTCCTCGGGGAAAGGCAAAGACATGATGTGTATCGTCCCAATAGGACAAACAAGCATCGAGAAAGTAGCGATCAACTTGCATCTGACGGAATGGATACAGCTGAGTAATACCCGTCTGAGTAAGAGCAACCCTGTCCGTGTCCCTAAAGCATCGGGACCAGTCTTGAAGCATCACGATCAATCGATCAATTCCCATGGTTAAAATTCTTGAAAGGAATAAAGAAACTTTCTTTTTGCGAAGGAATGAATTGTGAGGAGGTTGTGAAGGAAATCAAAGACAAGGGAGGGGTATTTATAGTATTAATTCCACCACCCTCTTTCCACATCTTCCCTACGCAGAAAGTTTCCTAATTTTAACAGGATCAACATACAGGCCTCGTCTCGAGATTCCCTAATCATAGCCCGGGAATTAGTCATCCCGAGTTTCCTAATTTTGAAAATTTCAAAAATTTCAAAGTTGCAAAAAATTTCGAAATTCAAAAATTCAAATCATTTTCCCCAGCACGAGTCATATTTGTTTCACCTACGTGTTGCATGCAAAATTTTATGTAACTTATACAGGTACAATTCCAGACCGCGCAATTCACATATCTCCCCAGCGGAAAGCCCAAGGTGGCACTTTTCACGGGATGGGCCCACATATAGGCGCACCTGGGACTTACTCGACAAGTCCAAATTCCCCACGGAGTTATTATCATCAGCTCAGGTATGACTTCTATCTTATGGCTGGCGAGCCCTTCACGCAAGTCCAACGGACTATAAGCGACCCGACCGGAAGTCTACCAGGTCTTAATTGGCTTGGTAGCTACTCTAACTTTCGCCTTGTCCAAGCCTCAGTCAGAGTGGGGGCTCTGTAGACACCCACGTTTTGACCGCCAGGTGTCTATAGCAGTTTCCAAAAAATACCCGATGATGATCGGACGCAAACGTGTTTCTACGCGCTCGGATATGGGCTCGAAACCATTGCTTGTTGGCTTAGGCCCTTTACGGAGTACAAATCTCACAAAACCGACCTCAAATTCAAGCCCAGTGGGTCATTTCCAATCAAATAAGACTAATTTGAGTCAAAACCAACACCGGAAATAAAACCGTCTTTTAGCGACCGGGTCGAAACCCGATCAAAGCCATTTCCGAGAAGCAGACCCACGGTCCTCCCTCAAGCGGGCCATTGGATCAAGTCCAGGCACTAAACCCTAGACACCAATATGCATAGCAATGCCTATATAAGCACCCCCTTGCATGCAAAATTGATCATCTTTCCACCCTAATTCAAACTTATTCAACCCTAATCAAACCCTAATCTACACTATACTCGAACCCTAACCCTAGCATCTAGGAATCCGAACCCCAATCACCATAACTTAACTTACATCTTGATACTCCCGTTCTAGCCACAACTAACGAGTCCCGTCCGAGAACGAGAATATGTAGGTTGAGGGTGCAATATTCCCGTTCTTCTCTTTTTCCTTCTTCGTCGTCCGTTCGTCCCGATTATCATCTTTTTTCGCTTTTTTTATTCTATTATCGCACCTCTAATATCGATAGTATTATTAGTATAAAACATTAAAATACTTGTGAATTTGTGTCGAGTGCGAATGATATCGGGATAAGAAAACCCGAATATACAAGGGTATTGCACCCAGCGTTGCCGGTCGCTTATCCTGACACCCCTAGCACATGATTATTGAAAAAAGTCAACTTAAACACTAGTTTTTTTTACTTTTGTCCGCATTGTCATCAAACGCATATTTCATCGATTTTCAAAACTATTTTCCAAACGAGTACTTTTTTTCAATTAGGGTCGAAACCCCTTGACACGGACCCGACATCACATAATCTCTAGGGATTCGTTACGATGTTGGGAAGCCGAGGGAATCAAGTCTTTCAATTCATGTAAAGTGTCAATCTATTAGATGCGATACCAATTCAATAATTGGATGTCGAATCTAAACGATTTAGTCAAACAACTTAACTAACACGATCTTCGTTGATGCTAAAATAGTTGTCACCTTGTTCGATAGAACACGACACTATAAACGCGGAGAAGATCCATATCGTTTTAGTTAATTTAAACGACTTATATTATTTTCTTCAAGTTATCGTTCTAATATTCCATATCGATTCAATAATCGAATATGGGTATGACGAGTCTCGAGGTCAAGAATCGAGTATAAATCCCACAATATTTATGCCCGATTCAACAAAGTCATCAAATTATCAAAATCAAAAGCAATTTCGAAATCGATAACAAATTGCAAAGCGAACCCTTGTTCGTACAGGGGGCACTCGATCGAGTGCCTAGTCCACTCGGTCGAGTGGCACACCAAAAACCGAGGCAGAAGGTTTTTTCGACCACCACTCGGTCGAGTCTCGCAATGACTCGATTGAGTGGCAGCGTACTCGGTCGAGTTCGTCAATAACTCGATCGAGTAGGGTCTAAAATACGGGACAAAAGCTTTTTTCGAGGACCACCCGGTCGAGTCCGTATATGACTCGATCGAGTGACCTTTTCACGACAATACCGTGAGTCCCACATCGCTTTTCTAGTCTCGATAATACTTTTTTTATGACTTAGGTCAACACGTGTCAAATCTATCACGTGAAATGTTACTTTTCCCGAACTATGCATCATTTTATTTACGTCATTCCATTATTCACAAACCGTTATTATCGTTATACCGTTACTAACAAGTTTGTTATTTCTTGTTGATTTATTTTCCTTGTTTATTTTATTGTAATAAAATGAACTCGCATGCTAAATTTAACTTCGACGTTAGAATTAGTTGCATTAAATCGACATAGAAACCCATTCCATTTTTCGCATGTCAAGGGAACATATTATTTGCATAACATTTTCATCGTTCAACTAACGCGCGTATTAGAAAGTCATTCGATATCTTAGTAGAAGCCGCTAATGTGCGGGCGGGGTTGGGTGTCCTTTGTGGGCTTCCCAACACGTACCTTCACCCCTTACTCAGAACCTCGATTTCCGGATGCCCGAAACCGTTGGCGCACGAGAGTCATTCAGTACACGGTATCCTATAATGTCGGTATCAGTATCAAATGCAAAGGGACGTGCCCAATAAACTCTGACATCGGAAATGGGCTGTATTTTGTATACGGCCCACTATGACATAGAGTGGGTTCGAACGGGCCCGAACTCCCACAAAGTTCGGTGGCGACTCCACTTCAATTTATATTTTAATTCGATCCATTCTCATATGGAGATTCATTCGCCTCCCCAAACCCGCGCGTGGCCGCGTCGGGGGGGACCTTTGTCATGTCCACAATATTGTTTCCTAATTTGAAAGAGTGTAACGTCCAACAAAATAGGAAACACAATCAGTATTTCAATAATTATGTGTAAGGCGTATTTATTAGAGTAACACGTTTGTAACATTGAAGTAACACAAAGTATCTATTAGAGTAACACGTTTGTAACGTAGTAACACAAAGAATCTATTAGAGTAACACGTTTCTAACGTTGGAGTAACACAAAGTATCTATTACGGTAACACGTTTGTAACATAGTAACACAAAGTATCCATTAAAGTAATACGCTTCTAACGTTGGAGTAACACAAAATATCTATTAGAGTAACACGTTAGTAACGTTGGAGTAACATTATTATTCATATGTTGAGTTAATAATTATGTTCAGTGTTGGGGGCATATAACTCTGAAATCAATGTAAGCATATTTGCATGATGTTCGTTAGAGTAACACCAAACTTTTGCCAGAGTAACAGTTCTATACAATAAGAGTAACACAAAATAAATTAAGGAGAGGAGAAGATATGCAATAAATTATTATTTTTAGTTCTATGTAATAACAATTTAATTTTTTTAAAATGAAAATCTTAATTGTGAAGGAATGTGTGTGTGAGATACGGTAATTATTTTTGATAGGAGAGATATTAAATGATGAGTAATTAAGAAGAGAGAGATATTTACCAAATATAGTTACTTGCTTTAATTACTCACACAAATCACAACCATCAATCTCTTTCTAATCTAAGAGATGTGTTGAGGACTCAGGGACTCAATTTTAAAAGGTGGACTCACCTGATCTCTCTTATATATATATATATATATATATACAGGTGGGATCTGGTGTAAACACCAATTTTAGTGTAAATACCCTAAGAATCTGGACCGTTGATCTTAATCTTGATCAACGGTTCAGATTTATCGTCAGAAGATAACAAAACCCCCAAAAATAACCTCACAACCTGCCTCCCTTTCCCTCTCCTCTCGTTCTCTCTCTTCTGTTTGGGGTTACATCAATTTTCCTCCCTAAAACCCCCAAATTTCCTCTCAAAAATTCATCAACCTAATTTACCAGAAATTCGTTCATCCTATCATCCTAATTCGTTCTATCTCAAAAATTTGCTCAATTGTATACGGAATTCGTTCAATTCAACTCAATATTCAGAAATTCAATTCAGTTCGTTCAATTTTCAAAAATTCGTTTTTGATGAGCATGAATTCCACCGAGCATGAACCTATTGTTGATGAACATGAAGGCAATGTCGTTATAATTCAATACCTATTCGTTTTTTAAGTTAATTTATCCGATTTTTGAGCATGGATTCGTTTTAAACTATTGGTTTTTGATTTCCTCCAGAATTCTTTATGATGAATATCAATTTCAACATAGAAAACATGAATCAACTTGAAAGTAATCTTAGAATTTCATAGAGTACTTGAATATATCTGTTGGAATAGTTGAATATATATGTTAGAATAGTTGAATATATGTGTTGGAATAGTTGAATATATATGTCGGAGTAACTGAGTATATATGTTGGAGTAATTGGAGTACTCTAGTATATGTGTTGGAATAGTTGAATATATGTGTTGGAGTAATTGAATACATGTGTTGGAGCAATTGGAGTACTTGAATATATGTGTTGGAGTAATTGAATATATGTGTTGGAGTAACTAAGTATATGTGTTGGAGTAATTGGAGTAATTGAGTATATGTGTTGGAATAATTGAATATATGTGTTGGAGTAATTAAATATATGTGTTGGAGTAATTGGAATACTTGAGTATATGTTGGAATAACTGAACATGAACATGGAGTAACTGATGTCTAATATTGGAATAGCTGAACAAGAGCATTAGAGTAACTGTGATTCTGGAATGGAATAGTTGAACATGTATAACTCAGAATTGAATGTATCTGTTGGAATAGTTGAATATATGTGTTGGAGTAATTGAATTTGAATATTGGTGATAATTGTAGTTTGTAGTGCCTATTTCGTAGTGTTTTGGTCCCATTTTCCTTGTGGAATCGCTCCTTGGGAGCGATTTATGGGCTACTTATGCTTCCTCTAGTTCGTTTCAGGTTCCCGAGACCATTCGTGAAAAGTTGGAGCGATTCCGACCCAATACATACACTTTTCGGAGCCAATGAAGTGAAGGAACGATCACTCGATGCCTTGGATTCGACCCCGAGACCTTGGGACCCAATCCCGAGCCTCCGAGACATGATCCCGAGTCCCGAGAATCGATGAGAAGTCCATGTGAAGCAAGGAGGGACCAAAAGGATCATATTGGAGGCCTACAAGACTCATCCCCGACGGGTATGACCTCAACCCGTCCGGGATGAAGTGCACAAAAGAGGAGCTGCTGTTTTGAGGCCTTCCCGACCGGGAAGGGGTCCATCCCGACCGGGACCAACTCATCCCGGACGGGATGGCCCAGTTACAGCCCGTGATTGCTTGTTTCATCTCCCTTTGCATTGTAACCCTATATATACCCTTCCTCTTGTATTCCTATGTTATGTTAGACATTACCCACAAAACCCTAGCATAGTTTAGCATAGATTAGCATAGATTAGTGTAGATTAGTCTTTAGATTATCGTTAATCTTAGTTTAATCCTTGTAATTTGGGAATTCTTCAAGATCTCCACCAAGCTTGACAAACTTGGATGTGTGTTTTGGGTTTTTCTCATTTATGCAAGTTTCCTTCTTCCTTTCATCTTGTTAGTAGGTATAATCTTCTTTTCCTTTCTCTTAATCTTGTTCTTTCATTAAAGTTTGATTCTTTGTTAAATGTATTGTTCACAGTTCATAGTTCTTGTTAGTTTCTTCATGTTTGTTTTGATTGTTATGTTGATTCCTCTTGTTCTTGTTAGTTTTAGTATAGATATGTTAGAGTAGTATCTTGCTAGGGTTAGTAAGGTGATTAGGGTGTTAATTGGATGATTAAGGGATTGTTGGAGATGTTGGTAGAAGATTTGGGTTTCCTCTTGGTTTGATGCATATCACATGTTTGTTGAAATGCTTGAATGACTAGTATGCATATGCTTGTTTTTCTTGACTTTCTCTTATGGGTGATAGTTTGTTTGTGGGTTTGGTTCCCTCACTAAGTTGCGAGAGCCCGGTGAGGACGACCCCTAGGTCGTTCTAAGTTGCGAGAGCCCGGGCGCGACCTAGGCCCCGATATCACGCTAGTAGCCCCGTTTGTCGTTTGTGTCGCCAAGGTGGGTTTTAGGTGGAACCTCTAGGTGAGTCTAAGTTGCGAGAGCCCGGACTATACCTAGATTACCCTAATACCTCCTTCACTCTAGCTCTTCCTCGACCATTCCGTCACCCCTTTGACCCCGACCTAATCCTAGCCTGTTTTCTTTGATTGTTTTCTCGTTTTAGACCTAGTTTAGTCCTTAGCCTCCCCCTTAGAATAGCTCGTCTCGAACATAGTCCTTGACCGTAGCATACCTTAGTCCGACACCCCGTCCCTGTGGATTCGACCCGACTTGCCCTAGCTACCCACTAGGATTAGTTGGTTTTTATTTGTTGGCGGGGATCCACGACAAATCCCTCCCATCAAATTGGCGCCGTTGCCGGGGACGGCGTAGTTTAGACTTTTGTTTGCTTAGTTTTGGACTTTGTTCTTGATTTTTGTGTTCTCTTCTCCTTGTGTATCTCCGTTTTTCTTATTGTGTGTTACTCTCCCTTCCTAGTGCCTCAAAAGCACTAGGCTACTAACGTTTGCTCAAGTGCTTCTAGCTCATCCTAGGTACCAAAGCAACGTTATGGACATGGCGCGTCCAAGCTACCATCAATCATCACGGAACAACTATGGGGCGAATTACCAAAACCCACAACTTTACCAACCATATCAACCTCATCAACAATCTTATGAACCCTCTTCTTATGGTTACCAAGAAAGTTGTCAAGGATCGTTCCTACATCCTAACAACTACCAAACACCCTCACATAACCCACAACCAAATATCCCTAACTTTGAGACTTGTCAAATGTTGGTCCAAACACAAGGGAGCCAACATGAGATGATGATGTTATTGCAAAAGGGTCAACAATTGATGTTGACTCAAATACAAGGGGTTAGGGAGGAGTTCAAGGCCCAAATAGAGGTGCAAGATGCTCGCATCAATGCACTCATGGCTCATATCACGATGTTGGCCACTCGAGCTCCACTACATGTTGAGGAAGGTTCATTTGGGCAAGAAGGTCGGGTGCCTCTACAAGAAAGTCAACCCAACCTTGAAGCTACAAATGAAGAAGAGAGAGTCGATCAAGAGACCATTGTTGAGTGTTGCTTGGGTGGTGAAGATAGGGAGAGAATAGAGGAAGTTGAAGCTTCAAGGGCCAACAATGAGGAGGGGAGTGAACATGATTCTCGAGATAACTCTTGTGGAGCCGATGTATTGGCGATGAAATTGGATTTGTTCGATTTTCTTCGTGATGAACCGCTAGACAATCCAAAGCCAAGTGAAGACATACCTCCTCTAGGCCATATAGACAAGGTGAGTGAAAATGAGCGCAATACTTGGGAAAAAGAAGTAGATGCCTTGGAACTTGCCTTGTATGGGAAATTGGAGGATCCTAAAGCCTCCAATGAAGAAAACTTGATGCCTTCTCCTCCTCTACCGCACACGATGCCTAGTCCCTTGTCTTGTGAGACGGTTGGTGAAGAGGATCCTTGTCGGGCGGTGGAAAAGAGTTCCACTCTCGACCCCATAGAAGAAGCGACACCCCTAGGGTGTGATCTCCCACATCATGACACCGAGCTTGACTCTAGACCACTATACCTACCGGATGGTCATAAGAGTCGTAGCTATGTTAGTTTCGAAGACCCGGAAGATCACGAGAACCCCGAGCTTAATGAAGATGATCGCTTCTCACCTCCGACTTGGAAACTTTTGATAGTGGCTAGGCTTGGCCATGTGAGCTTCAATGAAGATGTTGCTAGGGCATTTGACTTACTCCTTCGAGCTCTTGATGGCTATGGAGGGGTAGTTGGAGAGAGTATTTTAGTGTAAATATCTTTTCCCTTTTCTTTTTGTGCTTGTATTTGTGTTTATGGTTGTTTGGATATTTTGGTATGTAGGATTGTTAGTTTTGTGGAATTCTTGGAATTTGGTATTTTGATGAGCGATGTGAGGGAGGGAATTTGATGTGTGTTTGAGCTTTGTTTGATAGGTGAAATGAAGGTGATTCCTAGAAAGGAATGGCTTATGATAGAGCTTGGATCGTGAGTTTGGGAATCGGTTTTTGAAGCTTTGGTGAAGCTTTTGGGGTTTTGGAGGTCAAGAAGACCCATCCCGGGCGGGAAGGGAGCTTCCCGACCGGGACGAGTGTGTCATCCCGACCGGGAAGGAGCCGTCCCGATCGGGATGAGGGTGCCATATTTTGAGTCTCCTGGAGTGCCATCCCGACCGGGAAGAGGGTTTCCCGATCGGGACGGACGTGTCATCCCGACCGGGACCATCCATCCCGACCGGGACCATCCATCCCGACCGGGATGATCCCCTACTCCTTTTTGGTGCTTCTTCTTCGACATTTAACCCCACCCAACCATTGTATACCCCCACCCAACCTCCCTACCTATCCTTTCTCATATCATACCACCCATATACTTCATTTCATACCCTCACTTCATCTTCTATCCACTTGGCACCGACCTTCACATCAATTTCCACCCCCTCACACCATTACTACCTCACCATACGGTTTCATCGAGAATGAAGAGGAATAGCAATGACGAAGACAAGTTTTGTGCCTATATTGATCTATGAGACGATGGAGAGAGTGAGTTGCTAACCTATTGGTACGGCAACTATCCTTTCTTTCCCGTCTTTTATAGCTTGTTTTCTTTTGTGTTTATTCCCTTCCCCTTGTACACTTTTGTGTCTTGATGTCGTGGTGGCCTTCGAGGCCTTGGTTTTGGTTGCTCCCGACTCTCGATGATGTGATTACATCGAGAGTCCTTTTCAAAATCCAAATTTTACAAGTTTTTCACCCCTTTTGTTGGATTTAGTCGGATTTAGGCGGAATCCGGGCTAGGTGACTTGATTACACCTAGCCCTCCCCTCCCATTTCCTTTTATTTCCTTCTTTTTATTTTTCTTCCCCCTTCCATATCTTTTCTTGTCTCGGCCCATGGTGACTTGACTACACCCCGGCCGGACACTTTCTACCCTTTTCTTCACTTTATTTTTGATTTTTAGCTTTATTTTCGTAGTTTCTTTTCTTTCGTGCTCCCATGCACTACGGTCGAGCATGAGGACATGGCTCGACTTAAGTGTGGGGGAGCGATATTCTATCGTAGTTAGTTTTATTTTCGTAGTTTTTCCAAAAAATCTTTAAAAATTTGAAAATTTTTCATAAAAATCAAAAAGATTTTCTTTTTGTGTGTTTTTCTTTTGTGTCGTTGTGTCGTATTGTTGTGCGTGTTTTGCCTCCCTTTTTCCTTATAGGTCGCTTGAATCACCGATAGCTTTGGAGAGCTTTCAAGACTTCCGGTAACATCTTTATCCCTTTTTCTTCTTTATCTCTTGTGGAGTTTGGAGGAGATTGTGATGTTGTGTGCTCGGAAGGAGCTTTGTAAAGTTTGGTTGATTTGGTGGCTTGTTTGGAAGCTTGGGGTGGTGTTTGTTCTCGTTGTGTGTTTGTTTTGTTTTGTTTTGTTGCCTTTGGTCTCTTTTTCCTTTCGTTCTTGTCTTGTCTTTGTCTTGTGTTTTGTATTTGTGTCTAGTGTGTAAAAGGTTTTCGAAAACCCGGTTTAGAGGCTAATGTGAAAGTGTTTACTTTCCCTTCCTAGTAGTATAAATCGAGTCTTGGACTTTAGTCTAGTAGAATGACCCTAAATCAATGATTTCGTTGGTTTCTTACCTTGAGTCCACCTAGTCTACTAGGGATTTACTACGGGATTTGCACCTTTGACCATTATGACCACCCACGGTGTGAAAAGACCTTGGTTACCGAGTCTCGTCCCTTAGGTGACCGTGTCTAGGATCGTTTGATTAGTCCAAGTTCTCCACCTTTTTGTGGGTTTGATAGAGGGATCGCGACCCCCGACTTACCCATTTACCTACCTCCCACACATATCCACACAATAAGTTGCAATTTGTTGAATTCTCCCTTTCTTGTCATACAAAGAAATGCCAAAAAGCCAAATCAAGCCAAAAAGGGCAAAGGAAAAGAAAAAGAAAGAAAATGAAAGAAAGAAAAGAATGAAGAAAAAGAAAAGGCACAAAAGCCAAAAAGAAAATAGAAAAGAGGAAAAAGAAATGGCATGGCAAAACAAAGCAAAAATGCAAAAGAAGAAGAAAATGCCAAAAGAAAACCGTCTCACAAAAATAATCCCCACATCTCAAAATAAGCCTTTTTCCGAGCATTACCGTGAAGAGCCTACCAAAAGAAAATAGAAAAGAGGAAAAAGAAATGGCATGGCAAAACAAAGCAAAAATGCAAAAGAAGAAGAAAATGCCAAAAGAAAATCGTCTCACAAAAAGATCTTAACCCCACAAAAATAAGCCTTTTTCCGACTTTTGCCGTGAAGAGCCTACCAAAGGACCGAGTCCCTAGGAAGGATGATAGCGGCAAAGGTCGGTCTTCCCTCACTTTGCAATCATTTCCACTTTTTACTTGGACTAGTTAGGCGGTTTCGGACATGGGACGACCCTCTTGGCTCTTTGCTAAAGGGGGCGGGGTCTCACTTACCTACAGTGTCGACTAACACCGTGGTTCATTCTTTTTCCATCCCGCCGATCGTCCCGTGTTACGTTCTTAGAAGGTTAGGAGGAACCGAGGTAAGTTACCAACATTTTTATTGCTTTGTCGTCATACTATTAGGGTTTTATCCATTTCGGTTTGTATTGCTAGCATGGGAACGTTGTCACTTGCCTTGAGTCCTAAACCGGCGCTTCTTTCACCGCTTGTTTGAGGGAAGCGGTATTTCTTTTCTCTTTGGGTGCAACCTTTTGTATGTTTGTTTGTTTATGTGTTTTAGTGTCCGGTTGCATCCACAGTTTTGTCGCAAGACCTCACTTGCCTTGCGGAGAGAACTTACCCTCTAGGTGTTCTCGCGTGAGTTGAAAGGGCGTAGGGTGCGCTAATACACACTCGGCTAGTTTAGTAGTTAGTTTGTGCTTACTCGAGGGCGAGTAAGGGTTAAGTGTGGGGGAGTTGATAATTGTAGTTTGTAGTGCCTATTTCGTAGTGTTTTGGTCCCATTTTCCTTGTGGAATCGCTCCTTGGGAGCGATTTATGGGCTACTTATGCTTCCTCTAGTTCGTTTCAGGTTCCCGAGACCATTCGTGAAGAGTTGGAGCGATTCCGACTCAATACATACACTTTTCGGAGCCAACGAAGTGAAGGAACGATCACTCGATGCCTTGGATTCGACCCCGAGACCTTGGGACCCAATCCCGAGCCTCCGAGACCCGATCCCGAGTCCCGAGAATCTATGAGAAGTCCATGTGAAGCAAGGAGGGACCAAAAGGATCATATTGGAGGCCTACAAGACTCATCCCTGACGGGTATGACCTCAACCCGTCCGGGATGAAGTGCACAAAAGAGGAGCTGCTGTTTTGAGGCCTTCCCGACCGGGAAGGGGTCCATCCCGACCGGGACCACCTCATCCCGACCGGGACCAACTCATCCCGGACGGGATGGCCCAGTTACAGCCCGTGATTGCTTGTTTCATCTCCCTTTGCATTGTAACCCTATATATACCCTTCCTCTTGTATTCCTATGTTATGTTAGACATTACCCACAAAACCCTAGCATAGTTTAGCATAGATTAGCATAGATTAGTGTAGATTAGTCTTTAGATTATCGTTAATCTTAGTTTAATCCTTGTAATTTGGGAATTCTTCAAGATCTCCACCAAGCTTGACAAACTTGGATGTGTGTTTTGGGTTTTTCTCATTTATGCAAGTTTCCTTCTTCCTTTCATCTTGTTAGTAGGTATAATCTTCTTTTCCTTTCTCTTAATCTTGTTCTTTCATTAAAGTTTGATTCTTTGTTGAATGTATTGTTCACAGTTCATAGTTCTTGTTAGTTTCTTCATGTTTGTTTTGATTGTTATGTTGATTCCTCTTGTTCTTGTTAGTTTTAGTATAGATATGTTAGAGTAGTATCTTGCTAGGGTTAGTAAGGTGATTAGGCTGTTAATTGGATGATTAAGGGATTGTTGGAGATGTTGGTGGAAGATTTGGGTTTCCTCTTGGTTTGATGCATATCACATGTTTGTTGAAATGCTTGAATGACTAGTATGCATATGCTTGTTTTTCTTGACTTTCTCTTGTGGGTGATATTTTGTTTGTGGGTTTGGTTCCCTCACTAAGTTGCGAGAGCCCGGTGAGGACGACCCCTAGGTCGGTCTAAGTTGCGAGAGCCCGGGCGCGACCTAGGCCCCGATATCACGCTAGTAGCCCCGTTTGTCGTTTGTGTCGCCAAGGTGGGTTTTAGGTGGAACCTCTAGGTGAGTCTAAGTTGCGAGAGCCCGGACTATACCTAGATTACCCTACTACCTCCTTCACTGTAGCTCTTCCTCGACCATTCCGTTACCCCTTTGACCCCGACCTAATCCTAGCCCGTTTCCTTTGATTGTTTTCTCGTTTTAGACCTAGTTTAGTCCTTAGCCTCCCCCTTAGAATAGCTCGTCTGGAACATAGTCCTTGACCGTAGCATACCTTAGTCCGACACCCCGTCCCTGTGGATTCGACCCGACTTGCCCTAGCTACCCACTAGGATTAGTTGGTTTTTATTTGTTGGCGGGGATCCACGACAAATCCCTCCCATCAATTGGAGTACTTGAATATGTTTGCAGAAGAAACCCAATCCATTGTTAGCAATCATACTCAAGTTAGCAACAAAGCTCCTATTATGACAACACCAACTATTGAAAATAGCATCAATTCTCTAAGCCTGACTTACACTCCGGGTGGTAGCGATAATTGGACAAGGACGGTAGAAGATGAGCACACACCTAAGATATGGAGATGTTTCCGAAGTCTTGAGGAAGGGATTATTTTTTATAAGATGTATTCCTTTGGGTGTGGTTTTGATCCTAGGTTGCATACGCAAGTATGGTTTCGTGGTGATACAAAAATATATTAGAAGGTTGTAGTGTGTAACCTACAAGGTTTTAAAGAAGATCGAAAAAAGATAACAAAAGTATCTAAAAGACGGTTTCTGCATAATTTGCCGTTGAAAAGGTTCAAGACGAACAATTGTCCAACCCTATTGTGAAAAAGCAAAAAAAGGAAAAAAAAAAGAGCAATTCTTAGACCAAAACTAGTTCACCATAAAAGCGAAGGGTTGATCGAATTGGTTGTAAGGCAAAGATACAGTTAGTAGCTTTTGAAAACGGATTCAAGATTGATCAGTTTGTTGAAGCACATAACCATATGCTTTGCCCGATGAAGGATAGAGAATTCCAAAAGCTTTCAAGAAACCTGACTCTTTATCATAAGCAAACGATTGTTAACAATGCAAAATTGAACATAGGTGCTATGAAAACATTTAGATTGATGAGCGTCAATGCAAATGGGTATACAAATGTTGGAGCATCTCTTACAGATTTTAAGAACTTTATAAACGACATCAAGCTCTACATTGGTGACCGCGATACGGATTTGTTCATTGACTATCTTGAAACCTAGAAGAAAACCGATGATAGCTTCTACTTTGCTTACCATGCCGATGAAGACAATCATTTCTCCAGAGCATTTTGGGGCAGATGGGCAGACGAGGATGAATTACTTTATGTTCAGTGACGTTGTAACTTACGACGCCACTTATGGTACCAACAAGTATTTTATGGTGTTTACTCCTTTCACATGGGTAAACCATCACAAAAAGTCAGTGACTTTTGCCTCTGCGTTGCTTTCACATGAGGATGAAGTGTCTTTCAAATGGGTGTTTGAGAAGTTCCTTGATTGTATGGGTAATAAAGAACCTCATTGTTTTATCACGGATCAAGACCCTGGAATGAAGGGTGCCATAGCTCAGGTTTTCAAGACGGCGATACATCGTTTATGCAGTTGGCATATCATGGAAAAACTGACAAGTAAAGTCGATTCATCCACTACAACAAAATCACCTTTTCGCGGTGATTATTTTGGTATTTCGTGGCGATTCTATTCGACGCGAAAGGTTTCCCCATCGATTGTGTATTCGTTGAGGTAGGCGGCGTTGCCGTAGCCTTTCGTGTCGAATAATCTATTTGTTGTGTTAGCTTCTTAAAATCGACGTGAAAGAAAAGGAGGTTTAGTGGCAATTTTAATGTCGATTATTATTGATGCGGTAAATAATTTGATTTTCGCACTAATAAATATTATTGTGATTATATTCGACACTACAAGTACTATTAAATGTTATCTATTTACATTTCTATCAATTCTATTCTATTACAATATGTCATGTACGACAATTGTAGTTCTGTATACGTCACGATATATAGTACGAAATATCATGTACTCCCTCCGAGTTCCTATTATTGTCTCACTTTCCTTTTTAGACTGAGTTTGATTTTTGTCTCAACTTTCCTTTTTAAGCCAATAATGTGTGGTTCACAATCACTATCTCGTTTCTCTCTCTTCCTCTTCTTTTTTGAACAACTCATTTTCTCTTCCTTATTTTTCACCCCAAAAGCTTTTAGGACAATAATAGGAACTCGGAGGGAGTATTACCAATCGTAACCATATACAGTAGTAATTTGGTGTCGATTTCATTCGATACAAAATATCATTTGTAGCTCTCAAATAATGCAGTGCAAGATTAAAAGCAAGGGAGATGTGAAAGCATGTAACTTTTAAATTACTAATAAAATCTCAAAAATTATACGAGTATGTATATACAACATCGACTAAATTAAATTAATAACAATAACAGCAAACGATCTTTTGAAAACCCAAAACAATTACTACGTCAGCGTCCACGAAAGAAAAGCTTCAACACATGTATTTCGATTGCGTAAAGAAGTTGCACCTCGCCTAAAAAACTGCAATAAACAAAGATAATGTATAAACCATGTTAATCCGAATTTTATTCATTTATGGTGTGCAAGTAAAAAAATCTATGTCCTACCAAACTGTTTCACAAAACACTTCTCTGCTTATTCTAACATTTATAAATGTACACTCGCTGTAGTTGGATCAGAAACAAGGACATTACCCGTGTAAATGAAGGATACACAATTACTTGACAAATATGGCCTTTCAAAATCATTACAACCTTATTCGTAGCAAATACTTAACTAGATCAAATTTAAGCCCATATATATATATATATATATATATATATATATATATATATAGAGAGAGAGAGAGAGAGAGAGAGAGAGAGAGAGAGAGAGAGTAAAGATCAAGTGAGTCCTTTTTTTATTTGAGTCCATAAGTACTCTTTAGAGCCATTGATTTAGATGGGATGAATGGTGGTGATTGAGTCTAGTAATTAAGGTACTCCCTCCGTCCCAATGAATTGTTTGCCTATTCCATATTGGTGCGTCTCAATGAATTATTTACCTATCTATTTTAGGAATGCTTTTTATATGTAATTTGATCATTCTCATGAGTTTTGATCCATATGTCACTTCCTCATTGGATCCCTTATGCTTGGTGCCAAAAACAAAGGCAAACAATTCATTGGAACGGAGGGAGTAATAAGTAACATATTTTGGAAAAAATATAAAAACATCCTCTCTCCTCCCTTAATTACCTCCAACCGCCTAATTCACTTATCACGTTTCATCACATTCAATTTTTTCATTCAAACTCATCCGCTTAACTAAAACCCTTCACCTTCATCATTCCAAACTCAATCTCTCGACTTCTGATTTCTTTCAAAACACAGTCGCTCATTCTCTCATCTTCAACTCAAGCAAGGCTACATTGAAGCAGCTCTCTAACTTCAGCAAAGTTAATCTTCAGGCGGCATAATACAAGGTAACTCGCTAACACTCGATTGTTATACTGAATAACTAGGTTTAGTTTATATTCGTATCTGATTTCGTTAATTTTCTCGTTAATTATTGATTGATTTACTTTGCTGCGTTTGTGCCCTATAATCAATTGATTTCACTAAAGATTGTTGCGGTATCTGGGTTTTCACCTGTTTCGTCTAATTGAATTCAACTGCATATTCAGATGATCATATTTCGAATGTTATTTTAATGCGCATACGCAATTACTGCAATAAATTTTGATGTGTTACTGTAAGAGGTCGCTTAGATATAGTGTTACATATATGGTGTTATTTTAAATACGACCATGTGTTACTGTAATGTAGAAAACGTGTAACTTTAACTCCCCTCTTCCTGCTACTCTGAATCCTTGTAATCTGGTACACTCAGTTGTGCAGACGTGTTACTCTAATTCGCATCTTCTGTTACTCTAACACTTTCCTTGTGTTACTTTAACGCTTATCAGCTGAATTTTTATTTTGTGGTGTTAATGTAACACTTATGATGTTACTTTAAAGAATTGAGTGTGTTACTGTAATCCAGAAGACGTGTTACTTTGATTTGCGTCTTTGTTCTATATTTATGTATGTATCAGCTGTACGTTTATTTTACATACAAGGTTATTGTACGAGCATGAAGTCCCTGGTGCAGCTGATATAGTTACTTACGAGTTTAACGATGTTAGTCTGAAGTGGCAGAAACCAGGCGCAACCAGGAACGAGTCGGGAATTTTCCTTATGATGCACATGCTAATGTACGAGGGCCGTACATTCTACCACATAGACCTCGAGAGGAAGGTCAATAGACGATATTTGGTGGTCCAAGTTGCAGCCACACTTCTATTGGCAGACAGGAACAAGGTGCGGTCGCTGTTGTTAGATAATGTAGATAAGTACGTCGACACGAGACAAAAGATCATCGACGTTCCCAAGATCAAACCAACAAAGGGCCGAAAAAAATAATGTGTTTAATGAATCATGTCATATTCTTTCTAACTGCGAATTAATGGTTTGTATTCTTTAGATACTTGTTATGTACATTGGTATTTTGACTATCACCAATGTAACAAAGCTGCTAAACTCTGTTTACAGTGACTGACTGTACCTGTTACCTAGGTTGCACGGACACTCCTCCAAACCGTCGTGCCGTGTCGGACACCCGTGTCGGACACCAACACACGTCGGACACACGACAATACGTCTCGGACACCTGAAAAACCGTGTCCGATTTTTTTAATTTATTTAGAGACGTGTCGGACACGTTTTATGTTTATTTGAGACGTGTCGGCCACGATTCATACTATTTGGAGACTCATCGGACACACTTATCGTTATTTATGAATTTGTGGACTTTAATAAAACAACAATATTATATATTTATTAAGTTACTTGATACTATAAACATTCTACTTAAGACTAAATAATTAATTAATTATTATATTACAGTAGTATAATTGTTTGAACTTTTTAAGATTTGATTTTAACTTTGAGTTTATATGACTTTAATTTTTGTTTTGTTATTTTACGATAATTGCGATAGTTTAAGTAACCAAACCTATAATTTAGGTGTAAAAATCTTCAAATTTTCTTTGTTTAAATATGTATATTGATTTATTTTTTCTGCCGTGTCCGTGTCCTATAAATTTTCAAACGCCGTGTCCCGTGTCCGATACGTCTCTGTGTCCGTGTCATTGTCAGTGTTAGTGTTAGTGTCTGTGCAACCTAGCCTGTTACTCTAAGTAACAAATGGTGTATGTTACTATGGCAATGAATGAAGCTTACCCAAAATACATATATGGTCTCATATTCAGCGTGTTACATTGACGTATTATAAGTGTTATTTTAATGAACAAATGATGTTACTCTAAGTAATTAATGGTGTTATTCTTTGTCTCATGGTTAAACAATGCTACTATCATCAATTACTCTGACGCATTATATATCGTTCTTTAAAGAACGACAATTGTTAAATTGGTAATGAATGGTTCCAATCCAAGTTATCCTCAGCTACTTTGGTAATCATTTGTTTAAACAACGCTGTTGTCCTCAGTTACTTTTGTGCATTATGTCTGTTACTCTAACTGACGAAAGGTGTTACTCCAATAGAACTGAGATGTTACTCTAACCAAATGCACATGTATTAAATAAAATATAGAGTTAATTGCTACGTAGCACAGCGCTACTTGTAAAAAAATGTGTACAAAATCAGTTATTCTTGTAAACAAAAAAAAGAAAAATATTTTTATCATGACCAAAAACACAAGTATTCTCAAAACACATGTTCCTCCTCCTCATCTTCCTCAGTGTCTTCCTCAGTTTCCTCATCTTCGTCGTCGTCCTCATCCTCACCAATGGGTGGTTTAGTAGGCTGTTTAGGGGGTCGTGCTGCGTACGGATTTGGACAGTTACTTTAACTGTTAAAGCAAGTTACTTCAACATCAGCGCAAAAAACCCTTTTCAATGTTACGTGTTTGTATTACTATAATCATAATTAGGTATTACTGTAAATCATAACGTATGTTACTTCAATGCTGTGTCTGCTTCGACAGAAAACAAAACAATAATATCAGTGAATCTTATGATAAATATGGAATCTATACTAACACGAGAGCAATGAACCATTGTTATTGATAAAGTACGTTACTCTAACATCATCATCAAAAACAGTTTCGTAACGTTCATTGTGCTACTGTAATTGCAATGGAGTGTTACTGTAATGTAGAGTGTATGTTACTTCAACGTCGTGACTGCGTTCATAGAAAACAAAGCAATATTATAAGTGGACCTCATTGAAAACCCAAATAACAAACATAAAACTCTGGAATCAATATCAATTAACTATGAATATGAATCTATGATGAATGAAATGACAATGAAAACAATATGAACATGAAAATTGACGTAAAAAGGGAAGCTAAATCAACGTGAAATATCAATTAACCATCAATATGAATCTATGATGAATGAGATGACAATGAAAACAATATCAACATGAAAATTGACGTAAAAAAAGAAGCCAAAGCGACGTGAAAGAAATTTAATTTTTGTTAGTCGATCGCTAAATTAAAATTGAAGCAAAACGTGAAAGAAATACCAAAACTCACCATTGTTATACTCGATCAATTGCTTTTCAACAGTTGATGATGATGCCGCGCTCATTGAATTCATAGTAACGGGATTTTGAACCCAGATTTGATTGAATGAATGACGGAACGTGATGATGGAAGCTTTTTTTTTTTAGGTTTTGATGAATTTTGCAACGTGAATGACTGAATGATGAATGAACGTGATCATGGGGGTTATTGTTTCCTAAAATGACGGGAGCTATTTTAGGAACGTAAATCTTCCTCTCTTTTTTTAATGCAAATAATTGGAAGCATCTTGTCCATCCATCCTAATCCCATCCAAAGGATGGGATGAGGACTTAGGGACTCATATAGAGTAAAGGATTCATAAGAGCCTTACTCTCTATATACACACACACACACACACAAACACACACACACTAGTAGAAAAACATGGATTTGAGGCTCCATAAAACCATCCATTTGAGGCGTTTTTTATGATGCCTCATACGGGGGGCCGAACATTGAAAATTATAGTGAGGCGTTCTTTAGAAGCCTCTATTAATGGACCCATTTGCGGCGTTTTCGTCCAAAAACGCCTCAAATAGTTAATTTCAGAAATTAAAAAAAACACATATTTGAAGCGTTTTCTGAAAACAAACGCCTCAAATAGGTGTATTTTTAAATAAAAAAAATCTATACAAAATTAATGATTTCATACATTTCAAAATATGAATTACATTATTCAACTCTTCATGATATTAAAATAAATACACCAACTAGAAATTACACTTGCACAATATTTATACTAATGCACTTGATAAGTCTCCATTGACACTGTTAGTTCCAACTTCAAATCAGCACACAAATGGTCCTCCCCAAATGCAGATGCCACCATTTTCCTCTTCTCTTCCTGCACACATGCATGAGTGAGAATTACATTCAAGATAAAATTGTAGGCACAACAAGCACTCATTCCTCCAACAAATGTAGCGCATAGAAAAATGTCGGGTGAATCGTGAAAAATTAGGAAGAGAAAAGGTGCTATCATGGCATCTTTGGAAACTGGGATACAATCCACAACAGTTAAATGAATCAAGAAACAGTTTGGCAAGAGAACTTCTAACAACAAATTTATTACTCTGTACCTCTCTTCTTGACTACAACTCTACCATGACAAGTCCGAGACCCATAACCATCTAAGTTTTGGACTAAACTTTCAAATGTTCGCATTAAGAAGAGTATTAGACATGTTAAAACTGTTTGGCAATAAGATAATAAGGTCTCAACTCTCAACCGATGTTCTCACAGTCTCCTCCATTCCCCCTCCAAGCCAAATCAAAATCTTTCCAACATAGGCAAGATTTGGAGGGAAACTATAGCCAAACACTCACATCCAAATTGATAGTATTATATCTTACTTACCAAAAAACCAAATTGTTTCTAAAATAATACTCCGTCATGCAAGAAATAAAACCTTCAACCAGGTACAAATGGCATTGGAAAATTATAATATTAAGAGACGAGAAAAGACTATCATGGCATACCTGAAGAGCTAAGATTCGATCCTCGACGGTATCTTTGATAGTAATCCTTGACACCGTAACAGGGCGAGTTTGTCCAATACGATGTGCTTGGTCAATAGCTTGGTCTTCTGTTGTTGGATTCTACCAAAGATCTAAAAGGATAACATGGCATGCCGCAACCATGTTCAAACCAAGGTTTCCAGCTTTTAAAGACATCATAACAGTAACCTACACGCAGCGACAAAGTTTAAAACCAATGTGTCAACAGCATGGAGGTTGATCCCTAATGATCAATATAAAAAGTTGCGTCAAGAATCACATAATGTAACCGTTAGTTAACAGCAATAAAAAATTGATCAGTTTAGCGGGCTAATAATCTGTTTCTTTTTAGATGAGTTCTGAAGCTGATCTTGGTCAATTAGAATATCTCTACAAATAAGTCACAACTCACAATAGATTCATTTCATAAAGCAATAAGACAGATGGATACATATCCTGAAGAGTATAAGCTATATGTTGTCTGTCCATATATATGATAAATTAATCAACATCTGTAAACTCCGAACCAATTATATCATAATCAATAATGCCACTCATCGGGATCCGAGGAATAAATAAACTAAAATAAAATGGCTTGAACAACAATCTGTGGGTTTTTCTCAGACAGAACTCTAAGAATTATTGTTTTGTAACACTAACACACAAACTCCCAAAAAAAAGGCCAAATAAAAGGTATTCGGCAAAACAACTCTACCATAACAAAGTTGGCACAGAATTGCATCTACATGCAAGGAAAACCACTAAATTTTCAAATAACAAGATATGACCAACCCATGCCTGGCCTGAACCTCAACCCCCTGTTTGCATTGGAGTTCAATATATACAAGCCACTAGAAAACAATCCCATTTCAAAAACAAAAAAAATATTACTCATACGGAGTATCAAATTACATTAAGAGGATTGGGTGTAGCTTGAAAAGATGCAGTCAAATGAGGGTATGCTCTTCAGCTAATGGAGATAATAGAAATAAAGTTTTGTTGTCTACGATTAAAAAAGCCAACCATCATTAAATGATAGAACTACGTGCTACTTCGAGTAAAAGAACAAAGTGTTGATGGGAGGGATTTGTCGTGAATCCCAACCGTCAAATAAAACCGGCAAAACCTAACTAGGGTAGCTAGGGTAAGTCGGGTCGAATCCACGGGGACGGTAAGAGGCGTTTAGACCAAGGTCGCCCAAATACAAGACTCGGTCAACGAGCTAAGCTAAACTAGAGAATGATAGAAGGGGAGAAAGGTAGACTATGACTAAGAAGAACAACTAAGGAAAACGGGCTAGGATTAGGTCGGGGTCAAAGGGGTAACGGAATGGCTAAGGAGGAGTTAGAGTGAAAGCGGTAGTAGGGTAATCTAGGACACACGACCTAGAGGTTCCTCATGGAACCCATCCGGCGACACACACGACAAAGGGAAGCAAGAAAACAAGCATTCCAACCTACTTAGTCATTCAAGCATTCCAACAAACATGTAATATGCATCACTCAAGAAGAAACCTCAAATCTTCCACCAACATCTCCAACAAACCCTTAATCATCCAATTAACACCCTAATCACCCTAATAACCCTAGCAAGAACACTACTCTAACATAATCAAACTAATACTAACAAGAACAAGAGAAATCAACACAAGAATCAAAACATCCATAATGAAACTATTGAAAAAGATGAACTAAGAACAATACAACAATCAAAGATGCAAACTTGGATGAATTAAACAAGATAAAGATTAAAAAGAAAGAGGATTATACCATACTAGTGAAGGAGAAAGATTGAAACTTGCATTAATGAAGAAAACCCAAAACAAACCACCAAGGTTGTCAAGCTTGGTGAAGATCTTGAAGAATTCCCTTAATACAAGTACTAAACTAAGATTAACCACTAATTACCGACTAATCTACACTAATCTACACTAATCTAACCTAAAGTAGTCTAGGGTTTTAAGAACATAAGCTAAGATGGTGCCTTAATACAAGAGGGGGGGTATTTATAGGGTTACAAATGGAAGGGAGAAGAGAAGAATGAAGCGCGGGGTAGCAGCAGACCTTCCCGGCCGGGAGGAGGTGGTCCCGGTCGGGAGGGTGTCGGTCCCGGTCGGGAAGACATGCTCCCGGTCGGGAGGGGCCCAAAACAGGAGCCTTCTCTTTTGTGCACCTCATCCTGGACGGGTTGAGGTCATACCCGTCGGGGATGAGTCTTGTAGGCCTCCAATATGATCTTTAAGGTTCCTCCTTGGTTCACATGGACTTCTCATCGATTCTCGGGACTCGGGATCGGGTCTCGGAGGCTCGGGATTGGGTCCCAAGGTCTCGGGGTCGATTCCAAAGCATCGAGTCATCGTTCCTTTATCTCGTTGGCTCCAAAATGTGTATGTATCGAGTCGGAATCGCTCCAACTCTTCCAAATCGGTCTCGGGAACCTGAAACGAACTAAAGGAAGCATAAGAAGCCCATAAATCGCTCCCAAGGAGCGATTCCACAAGGAAATGGGACCAAAATACTACAAAATAGGCACTACAAAATACACTAATCAACTCCCCCACACTTAACCCTTACTCGCCCTCGAGTAAGCACATACTAACTACTATACTAGCCGAATGGGTATTAGCGCACCCTACGCCCTTTCAACTCACGCGAGTGCACTTAGAGGAAAAGTGCACCCCGCAAGGCAAGTGGGGTCTTGCGACAAAACTGTGGATGCAATCGGACACAAAACACATAAACAAACAAGCACACAAACAAACACACAAAAGGTTGCACCCAAAAGAAAAGAAATACCGCTTCCCTCAAACAGGCGGTGAAAGAAGCATCGGTTTAGGACTCAAGGCAAGTGACAACGTTCCCAAGCTAGCAATACAAACCAAGATGGACTAAACCCTAATAGTATGACGACAAAGCAACAAAAACGTTGGTAACTTACCTCGGTTCCTCCTAACCTTCTAAGAACGTACTACGGGACGACCGGCGGGATGGAAAAAGGATGAACCACGGTGTTAGTCGACACTGTAGGTAAGTGAGACCCCGCCCCCTTTAGCAAAGAGCCAAGAGGGTCGTCCCATGTCCGAAACCGCCTAACTAGTCCAAGTAAAAAGTGGAAATGATTGCAAACTGAGGGAAGACCGACCACTACCGCTATCATCCTTCCTAGGGACTCGGTCCTTTGGTAGGCTCTTCACGGTAATGCTCGGAAAAAGGCTTATTTTGAGATGTGGGGATTATTTTTGTGAGACGGTTTTCTTTTGGCATTTTCTTCTTCTTTTGCATTTTTGCTTTGTTTTGCCATGCCATTTCTTTTTCCTCTTTTCTATTTTCTTTTTGGCTTTTGTGCCTTTTCTTTTTCTTCATTCTTTTCTTTCTTTCATTTTCTTTCATTTTCTTTTCTTTGCCCTTTTTGGCAAGATTTGGCTTTTTGGCATTTCTTTGTATGACAAGAAAGGGAGAATTCAACAAATTGCAACTTATTTTGTGGATATGTGTGGGAGATAGGTAAATGGGTAAGTCGGGGGTCGCGATCCCTCTTCAAACCCACAAAAAGTGGAGAACTTGGACTAATCAAACAATTCCGAACACGGTCACCTAGGGAACGGGACTCGGCAACCAAGGCCTTTTCACACCGTGGGTGGTCATAATGGTCAAAATGCAAATCCCGTAGTAAATCCCTAGTAAGCTAGGTGGACTCAAGGTAAAGGACCAACGAAATCATTGATTTAGGGTCATTCTACTAGACTAAAGTCCAAGACTCGATTTATACTACTAGAAAGGGAAAGTAAGCACTCACACACTAGCCTCTAAACCGGGTTTTCAAAAACCATTTACACACAAGACACACAACAAAACACCAAACAAAGACTCAACGAGAACGAAAGAAAAAGAAACAAAAGCAACCAAACGGGAACAACACAAAACGAATACAAAAGAAAACACAAACACCACCCCTATCTTCCAAACAAGCCACCAAATCATCCACACTTTACAAAGCTCCTCCCGAGCACACAACATCACAATCTCCTCCAAACTCCGCAAGAGGTAAAGAAGAAAAAGAGATAAGATGTTACCGGGAGTCTTGAAAGCCTTCCAAAGTTAACGGCGATTAAAGCAACCTATAAGGGAAAGAGAGGCAAAACACGCACACAAAACAAATATACGACACAATGACACAAGAGGAAAACACACAAAAGGAAAATCTTTTTGATTTTTGCGAAAAAATTTCAAAATTTTAGGGTTTTTAAAGATTTTTTTCCAAAAACTAAGAAAATAAAGCTAACTACGCTAGAATATCGCTCCCCCACACTTAAGTCGAGCCATGTCCTCATGCTCGACCGTAGTGCATGGAGCACAAAAGAAAAGAAAAGAAACTACGAAAATAAAGCTAAAAATCAAAAATAAGGGTGAAGAAAATGGTAGAAGGTGTCCGGCCGGGGTGTAGTCAAGTCACCATGGGCCGAGACAAGAAAAGATATGGAAGGGGGAAGAAAAATAAAAAGAAGGAAATAAAAGGAAATGGGAGGGGAGGGCTAGGTGTAATCAAGTCCCCTAGCCCGGATTCCACCTAAATCCGACTAAATCCTCAAAAAGAAAGAGTGAAAATTTTGTAAAATTTGGATTTTGAAAATGACTCTCGATGTAGTCACATCATCGAGAGTCGGGAGCAACCAAAACCAAGGCCTCGAAGGCCACCATGACATCAAGACACAAAAGTGTACAAGGGGAAGGGAATAAACACAAAAGAAAACAAGCTATAAAAGACGGGAAAGAAATGATAGTTGCCGTACCAATAGGTTAGCAACTCACTCGCTCCATCGTCTCATAGATCAATATAGGCACAAAACTTGTCTTCGTCATTGCTATTCCTCGTCATCCTCGATCAAACCGCATGGTGAGGTAGTAATGGTGTGAGGGGGTGGGATTTGATGTGAAACTCGGTCTAAAGTAGATAGAAGATGAAGTGAGGATATGAAAATGAAGTATGTGGGTGGTATGATATGAGCAAGGAAGGTAGGGAGGTTGGGTGGGGGTATACAATGGTTGGGTGGGCTTAAATGTCGAAGAAGAGGCACCAAAAAGGAGTCGAGGGTCATCCCGGTCGGGATGGGTGGTCCCGGTCGGGATGACATACCTGTCCCGGTCGGGAAGCTTCCTTCCCGATCGGGATGACACTCCAGCGAACTCGATTTTTGGCACCCTCATCCCGATCGGGACGGCCCCATCCCGGTCGGGACGACACACCCTTCCCGGTCGGGAAGAGTCTTCATGACTCCCATGACCCCAAAAACCGGCTCCCTTGCTCACGATCCAAGCTCTATCATTAACCACTCCTTTCTAGGAGTCACCTTCACTTCACCTATCACAATAAACTCAAAATACACATCAAATTCACTCCCTCACATCGCTCATCAAAATACCAAATCAATTACAAGAATAACACAAAACAAACAAAATAAAGAGAAAATATAACACACAAATACAAGCACAAGTATTCTAAAGAGGAGAAAAGGGGGAATATACAACATGACGGTTCTTTAGGAACTCCGTCAAACCTAGGATGGTGGACTCTCCTTCAACCGTAGCCCTCAAGGGCATGGAGGAGCAAGTCGAACGCGCTACCGACATCATAGTGGAGGCCCAAGAAGCGCTCGAGCTTTGCCAACCTCCACGGCCTCCAAAGTGGAGGCAAGAAGTAGGATTTCCAAGACCCATCGTCATCATTCGTGTCATATCCGGGGTCTATCCATCCTACGAGCTTCACCGACCTCTTCCTCCCTAGGCATCGCCTCCAATCACAAGCAAGCTTCATCTCCAAGAAACGAGGCACAAAAAGCGGTTTTGGCCTCATCTCCTCGATGCACACCCCCACACTTTCCTCAAGTTGTGGTTCCCCATCCTCATCACTAGGCCCCACATCATCTTGGAGAAGAGGATCGAAACTTCTACCGGCGGTTTCAATCTCTTCCAAGACATCTTTCGGTGTACTAGCAAGGGGCTCTTGATGCTTGTCCAAATTATCGCACAAGGGCAACTCGAGGCTAACAATCTCACCCAACAACTCCACAAACTCCACCAAACCATCCAACTCACTATCCTCCTCCAATTCCTCACCAATGTTGCCTTCACTAAGGGTCATATCCTCATCCGTCTCTTTTTGGGTAGACGATTGAGGTTCTTCAAAGCAAATCTCTCCATCAAAGGGAACTACATCGGCGGCTTCATGATTAGGTTGCTCCTCTCTCTCAAGTGGGCACCCTCCATCTAAATGTGATGCCTGGGATAAAGACATTACGGTTTGAACCGCTAATGCATTTAAATGAGCATTCCTCGCCTCGTTTCCCCTTCGAATTTGGGCCATTAATTCATCTTGTTGTTTTCACAATTGAATGGCCGTTTCTTGAAGGCTCCTTTGCATTTGAAGAAGCGATTGAAACTTCTCCATGTCGGGTAATTGGTGATCATTGGGGTCTTGATAATCTCCATGATAATCTTGATAATCTTGATGATAATCTTGATAATCTTGATTAAACATGGTGTCTTGATGATGCCCAAGGGGTGGGGCATCATATTGTTGGTAGCAAGGTTGGGGTGGTTGGTAGTATTGTGGGTCATGGGGTTCATATTGTGGTTGAGGTGGAGGGTAATATGGTGGGTCTTGGTGGTATTGGCTTCCATAAGGTGAATCTTGATTGAACATGGTGGGTTCACATTGATAACTCGAGTAATAGTCACCATGATTGTAGGATTGGTAATCGTTCACTTGTTGGTAGCCATTTTCATAACCTTGAGGTTCATACCCACTAGAGTCTTGATCACCCCAAGAAGCTTGATTATGGTAGGGGGACGTCATGTCATACCCTTGGTTCATGGAAGAAGAGGAGTAGCTCATATCGGCTCCCGAGTGTGTGGAGTTTAGATCAAACCCCATGCTTGCTCGAAAATCGTAGTCCATACCCGGTTGGAAACCACTCATCCTAGCAACCGTCCGTTAAAGCGGCTCTTAATCGCAAGAAGAAGATAGTCACCACCTCTAAGCATAAACTGTAGACTAGGAACAAACGTGAGAAGTCTTGTGCTTTTTGGGCACTAGACAAGAGAGAAAGAAACCACACACACACAAGAAGCAAGGTAGCCAAAAAGAAAAAAGAAAACACAAACACAAGACAAAGCCAAGTAATTAGGTAAACAAAGTCTAAACTAGCACCGTCCCCGGCAACGGCGCCAATTTGATGGGAGGGATTTGTCGTGAATCCCAACCGGCAAAACCTAACTAGGGTAGCTAGGGTAAGTCGGGTCGAATCCACGGGGACGGTAAGAGGCGTCTAGACCAAGGTCGCCCAAATACAAGACTCGGTCAACGAGCTAAGCTAAACTAGAGAATGATAGAAGGGGAGAAAGGTAGACTATGACTAAGAAGAACAACTAAGGAAAACGGGCTAGGATTAGGTCGGGGTCAAAGGGGTAACGGAATGGCTAAGGAGGAGTTAGAGTGAAAGCGGTAGTAGGGTAATCTAGGACACACGACCTAGAGGTTCCTCATGGAACCCATCCGGCGTCACACACGACAAAGGGAAGCAAGAAAACAAGCATTCCAACCTACTTAGTCATTCAAGCATTCCAACAAACATGTAATATGCATCACTCAAGAAGAAACCTCAAATCTTCCACCAACATCTCCAACAAACCCTTAATCATCCAATTAACACCCTAATCACCCTACTAACCCTAGCAAGAACACTACTCTAACATAATCAAACTAATACTAACAAGAACAAGAGAAATCAACACAAGAATCAAAACATCCATAATGAAACTATTGAAAAAGATGAACTAAGAACAATACAACAATCAAAGATGCAAACTTGGATGAATTAAACAAGATAAAGAGTAAAAAGGAAGAGGATTATACCATACTAGTGAAGGAGAAAGATTGAAACTTGCATTAATGAAGAAAACCCAAAACAAACCACCAAGGTTGTCAAGCTTGGTGAAGATCTTGAAGAATTCCCTTAATACAAGTACTAAACTAAGATTAACCACTAATTACCGACTAATCTACACTAATCTACACTAATCTAACCTAAAGTAGTCTAGGTTTTTAAGAACATAAGCTAAGATGGTGCCTTAATACAAGAGGGGGGGTATTTATAGGGTTACAAATGGAAGGGAGAAGAGAAGAATGAAGCGCGGGGTAGCAGCAGACCTTCCCGGCCGGGAGGAGGTGGTCCCGGTCGGGAGGGTGTCGGTCCCGGTCGGGAAGACATGCTCCCGGTCGGGAGGGGCCCAAAACAGGAGCCTTCTCTTTTGTGCACCTCATCCCGGACGGGTTGAGGTCATACCCGTCGGGGATGAGTCTTGTAGGCCTCCAATATGATCTTTAAGGTTCCTCCTTGGTTCACATGGACTTCTCATCGATTCTCGGGACTCGGGATCGGGTCTCGGAGGCTCGGGATTGGGTCCCAAGGTCTCGGGGTCGATTCCAAAGCATCGAGTCATCGTTCCTTTATCTCGTTGGCTCCAAAATGTGTATGTATCGAGTCAGAATCGCTCCAACTCTTCCAAATCGGTCTCGGGAACCTGAAACGAACTAAAGGAAGCATAAGAAGCCCATAAATCGCTCCCAAGGAGCGATTCCACAAGGAAATGGGACCAAAATACTACAAAATAGGCACTACAAACTACACTAATCAAGTGTACAACTATTTTCCAGTTGAAAAATAAAATTTCTAAAATACACGACTACTTACCCTTCATCACCTTCAACAGGTTCATTCATCAATTGCAAAAAGTCATTCTGATGTTCTTGTATAAGTCGCATCAAGTGAGGATTTTGTGCATAACAATCGGGATGAAAAATTGTGATTTCAGCATCCGAATCATAAAAAACGAGATGAAAAAATGGTGATTTCAGCATTTTTTTCTGCCATTTCAAGCGTTTTCCGACTGATTCCTCTCCTTTTCCACGACTTTATACCCTATCGCTTCCAAAAGTTTGTGAATCGCAGTCAAGTCCCTTGAGCACGCCTCGCCTATCGCAGATAGAGGCAGGGATGACGCTCTGTGCGGGACTCCCATCAAAACATGAGACAAAACCTATATGGGCGAAAGAAATATTACTCGTACTAGTTTGAAAGGATTCAGGGTCGGCTAACATGAATCATTCCAACGTGACTGGTTTTTTTAAGGCTGCGAGGATTTAAGCACGCGACATGTGGTCAAGTTGGCTCTGCAACCAAAACCCTTATGGTGATGGTTAAACAGGCCAAGCAGAAACTACCAAGTCCTATTATCATTGCTTCTTTACCTTGGTGCCGAAGAATAATAACAAATTTAAAATAAAATGGCGGTATTAAATGTCGATATACAGTGGTGTGGAATGTATACTAGGGTAATAGGTTTTGTTCATTCTTCGCAAATATAGAGTTAGAAAGGAGTTACACCCGTAATAGTAACGAAAAGTAAAGTACAGACCTCAGTTTCCTTCTGAAGAGGCACTAGTAGTCATTAATCTGATTTACTTGACTATTTATTTACTAATTTAATTTAACTTAAATAGTCATTAATCTAGTTTATTTGAATACAAAGTAAATTAGTGAGATTCAACCTGAACCAAGCATAACAAAATAGGGAGTAACAAAATTAGCCAGAAATCGAATAGCTTTCGTATTCTTATAAATAAATAAATAAATACCCAGGTATAAAATTTAGGGGTAAAGGAACTCGTAGAGAATACAAAACAAATTACGAGTAGTAATTATGAGCAAAAATGTAATCTAAAGAAGCACACTTATGCTAAACTCAACAGGCATTTGGAAAGGATTTCACGAATTAAGATGGAATTGGGACTAAATTCCAAATTCACGGAATTGTCTCAATTAAGTAGGACCACTCTCACAAATTAATTACCCAATTCTGCTAAACCCAGAAAAATTGAAGAAGACGAACCCAGAAAAAGCTGAGACGTGGAACAATCCGGTCTGTTTGTTATGTTTATATCACAAATAATTATGTACAATACGCTTATTATACACAAATAATATGTTATGTGTGATATAAACATGCTTCTATATCTGTGACAACCGGTCGCATAATTATCAAGCATATTATTTGTTATGTTTCTTAATTATTACAAATAATATTAGGTATAATCATGTTGATAAGTGTAGTTTGTAGTGCCTAATTTGTTGTGTTTTGGTCTCATTTTCCATGTGGAATCGCTCCTTGGGAGCGGTTTATGGGTTACTTATGCTTTCTTTAGTTCGTTTTAGGTTCCCGAGACCATTCATGAAGAGTTGGAGCGATTCCGACTCAATACATACACTTTTCGGAGCCAACGAAGAGAAGGAACGATCACTCGATGCCTTGGATTCGATCCCGAGACCTTGGGACCCGATCCCGAGCCCCTAGGACTCGATCCCGAGCCCCAAGAATCGATGAGAAACCCATGAGAAGCAAGGAGGGACCTTAAAGATCATATTGGAGGCCTACAAGACCCATCCCCGTCGGGAAGGACCTCATCCTGTCCGGGATGAGGTGCGCAAAATGCATTGCGCCTGTTTTGGGTCCGTCCCCGACGGGACCATTTCATCCCGGACGGGACCATTTCATCCCGGACGGGATGAGGCAGCTGTAGCCCGCATTTGCTTCTTTTCTTCTCCGTTGTTCTTGTAACCCTATATATACCCCCCCTCTTGTAATCTTATGTTATGTTCTTCATTACTCACTAAACCCTAGACTACTTTAGCATAGATTAGCATATATTAGAGTAGATTAGTCGTTAATTAGTTCTTAATCTAGTTAGCTAATCCCCTTTCCACTAACCAAATAACAATCCTCCAATTTTTCCCGCCTAAAGTTATCCACTACAAAAAAAAAAATTAGTAAAGCAAGTGACATGAGTTATATGCGAATCGAACCCTTGACCTTAGATATGTAGTACTTATTCTCCAACACTACACCACAATATCTCATTGTTTCAATTATCACTAAATTAATTCTAAAGCTATAGACTCCAATAATTTAATTAAGGAAAACCCCCATTTTTTCCACTAACCAAATAACAAATCTCCAAATTTTCCCGCCTAATCACATACGGGCCTACCATATGGGCTTACTTTTGGATTATTTAATATATATTGGTTGGACTTATATCTAAATTACCCATGCATGTTAACTGCGATCAATAGCTATATGTTTAAAAGATAGTATCATAAAATAGTATAATAATATAATTAATTGAGTAGATGCTATCATTTTTGTTATACCATAAAATAGTATAAATTTTTTTCTATATATCATACTAATTAATTGATTGATTAATTGACAGTACGATCTAATTTTATATTTTATATACCATAAAATAGTATAATAATATAATTAATTGAGTAGATGCTACCATTTTTGTTATACCATAAATTAGTATAATTATTTTTCTATATATCATCATACTAATTAATTGATTGATTAATTGACAGTGACATCTAATTTTATATTTTATATACCATAAAATCTCCTTGCTACTAAGAGATTAACCACCCCTATAATTTTTCTGCCTATTCATATTGGACTCATATTTGAGCCTTAACTGCTTTGGTTATGTAATACTGAAATTTTGTTAACCGTATATTTTACAATCTCTGTTATTTGCACCAGTGTATACTAAATACAGACAGTATATATACCAACGAAAATACGTTTTATTTTTGTAATAATCATGACTGATATTTGATTGTAATTAAATATTGTAACGTCTATTAAGTAAGAAAATAAAAATTCTCAAAACTTTTCGCACCAAAATTTTAAGCTATCAATCTCTACTAACTTAGAGAAAAAAATCTCAAAACTTTTCTCGCCTAAATTTTAAACTCTCAATTTGGACAAAATCAATAGAACAAATGAGGAAGAATCACACTCAATTATCATATAAAAATTCTTACGGGTTAAATATTTAAAAACTAACAACGGGTGTATCGATACAAATAAATTGTAGAAATATAGTCGCTTAAATTTCTAACAACAATTAAGATAATAATTTTTTTGTACTACATATTTCATGATATTAGTCGAGGTTGCAATTTCAAGTTATTTTATTATTATCCAAATACAATGATAGAATCGTGAAAAATTATCAGGTTGCTAAATTAAAATCTACTTTGTATAAATAATTAACTTAAAATATTAAAATTCTATAAATACCGTGCATACATGCACGAGGTATACACTAGTCTTGTATTAAGGGATCTCTTGAAGAATCCATCCAATCTTGACAACATTGGTGGATGTTTTGAGTGTTCTTTATATACAAGTTCTCATCTTTTCATTCTCTTGCTAGTGGGTATAATCTTCTCATCCTTTTACTCTTAATCCTTGTTTATGTTATTCAAGTTTCAATCTTTAGCTCTTGTTTATTGTTTTGTTCATCATCCTTGTTAGTTTTACATATGTATGCTCTTGTTCTTGTTTTGGTTTATCTTGTTAGTGTTAGTTTTAGTTTAGTTATGTTTGAGTAGACTCTTGCTAGGGTTAGTAGGGAGATTGGGTGTGATTAGGGATGATTAGGGTGAGATGGGTGGTACTAGATGTTGGTTTTGTTGTTTCCTATCTACCTTGCACTCCACATGTTTGATGAAATGCTTGTGAGACTTGAGACGATCAATCCTTGTTTTTCTTGCCTCTTCTCTTGTATGTATGAGTTTGGTTGTAGGTTTGGTTTCCTTATTAGTAGCGAGAGCGTGGTGAGGATGACCCCTAGAGCGTTTAAGTAGCGAGAGCCCGAACGGAACCTAGGCTACGAAAGCACGCTAGTAATCCCGTCTTTCCCCTTTTTATGCCCTTGACATCCATGAACCCGACCTAGCCCTAGTTTCTTCTTATCATTTTATTAGCTTCTGTTAGTCATTAGATGCTTGTTTTGCCTTGTTAGTTCTTGTCATAGACCTTAGCTTAGTCCTTAGTATATCCCCTAGTTTAGCTTGTCTCGGACCGAGTCTTGGACCATAGCACCCATTAGTCTAAACCCATTTTCCGTCCCTGTGGATTCGACCCAACTTGCCCTTTCTACCCAGTTAAGATTAGTTGGATATTATTTGTTGGTGGGGATCCACGGCAAATCCCACGCATCAAATTGGCACCGTTGCCGAGGACGGGGTAGTTTAGACTTTTGTGTGCTTAGTTTTGGACTTTGTTCTTGATTTTTGTGTTTTTTTCTCCTTGTGTATCTCCGTTTTCTCTTCTTGTGTGCTATTCTCTCCTCCTAGTGCCTCAAGAGCACTAGGCTACTAACGTTTGCTCAAGTGCTTCTAGTTCATCCTAGGTATCAAAGCAACGTTATGGAAATGGCACGTCCTAGCTTCCATCAATCGTCACGGGACAACTATAGGGCAAATTGCCAAGTCCCAAAATTTCACCAACCGCATCAACCTCATCAACAATCTTACGAACGCCCTCTATATGGTTACCATGAAAGTTGTCAAGGATCATTCCAACATCCTAACAACTACCAAATACCCCCACATGGCCCACAACCAAAAATCCCCAACTTTGAGACTTGTCAAATGATGATTCAATTGCTAAAGGGTCAACAAGAGGCGATAACTCTAATGCGAAAGAGTCAACAAGAGATAATGGTTCAATTACAAGGGGTTAGGGAGGAGTTTAGAGCCCAAAAAGCGGTGCAAGATGCTCGAATCGATGCACTCATGGCTCGCATCACGATGTCGGCCACTCGAACTCCACAAATTGTTGGGGAAGGTTCATTTGGGCAAGAAGATCGGGTGTCTCCACAAGAAAGTCAACCCGATCATGAAGCCATGAATGAAGAAGATAGGGTCAATCAAGAGACCAGTGTTGAGTGTTGCTTGGATGGTGAAGATATGGGAAGAATGGAGGAAGTTGAAGCTTCAAAGGTCGACAATGCAGAGGGGTGTGAACATGATTCTCAAGGTAACTCTTGGGGAGCCGATGTATTGGCTATCAAATTGGATTTGTACGATTTTATTCGTGATGAACCGGATCTTGACAATCCAAAGCCAAGTGAAGACATACCTCCTCTAGGCCATGTAGACAAGGTGAGTGAAAAGGAACGCAATACTTGGGAAAAAGAGGTAGATGCCTTAGAACTCGCCTTGAATGGGAAATTGGAGGATCCTAAAGCCTCCAATGAAGGAAACTTGATGCCTTCACCTCCTTTATCGCACTCGATTCCAAGTCCCTTGTCTTGTGAGACGGTTGATGGAGAGGATCCTTGTCGGGCGGTGGAAGAGAACTCTACTCTCGACCCCGTAGAAGAAGCAACCCCCTTAGGGTGTGATCTCCCAACTCATAATGCCGAGCTTGACTCTAGACCACTATACCTATCGGATGGTCATAAGAGTCATTGCTATCATGGTTTGGAAGACCCGAAAGATTACGAGAACCCCGAGCATAATGAAGATGATTACTTCTTGACTCCGACTTGGAAACTCTTGAAGGTAGCTAGGCTCGGCCATGCGAGCCTCAACGAAGATGTTGCTAGAGCATTTAACTTACTCCTTCGAGCTCTTGATGGCTATGGAGGTGTAGATGGTGAGAGTATCCTATTGTAAATATCTTTTTTGAGCTTTTGTGTGTGTATATATGTTTGTTTGGATAGTTTGGTTTCTAGGATTGTTAGTGGTTTTGTGAAATTCTTGTGATTTGGTATTTTGATGAGCGATGTGAGGGAGGGATTTTGATGAATGTGTTTGAGCTTACTTGTAGGTGTGAAGTGAAGATGAATCTTAGAGAGGAGTGGTTATTGATAGAGCTTGGATTGTGAGCATGGGAGTCGGTTTTTGAAGCTTGGGACGAGCTTTTGGAGTTATAGAGGGTTAGGAGACTCTTCTCGGCCGAGAAGAGTGCATCCCGACCGGGAAGGATGAACCATCCCGACCGGGAAGGATGAACCATCCCGACCGGGAAGGAGTCATCTCGATCGGGATGAGGGTACCAAAAATGGGGTTTACTGTTGTGTCATCCCGACCGGGACGAGAGCTTCCCGACCGGGACGGGTGTGTCATCCCGACCGGGACCATCCATCCTGACCGGGATGATGCCCTGCTCCTTCTTTTGGCCTCTTCTTTGTCATTCGAGCCCACCCAACCATTTTATACCCCCTCCCACCTCTCGGCTCACCCTTGCCTCTATTACCCCACCCTTACACTTCATTCATGAACCCTCACACCGAACTTTCACATCAAATCCCACCTCCTTATACCTTTGTACTTCAACCATGCGGCCTTATTGAGACGGAAGAGGAATAGCAATGACAGAGACAAGCTACGTGCCGATACCGACCTATGAGACGATGGAGCGAGTGAGTTGCTAACTGCATGGTACGACAACTATCCTTTCTTTTCCGTCTTTTATTGCTTGTCTTCTTTTGTTAGTTCCCCTTCCCCTTATCATTTGTGTCATGGTGGCCCTCGGGGCCTTGGTAATTGTTGCTCCTGACTCTCGATGACGTGACTACATCGAGAGTCATTTGAAAAATCCGAGTTTGCAAGATTTTCACCCTTTTTGTAGGAGTTAATCGGATTTAGGCGGAATCCGGGCTAGGTGACTTGATTACACCTAGTCCTCCCCTCCCATTTTCTTTTATTTCTTTCTTTTTATTTCTTCCCCCATCCATATGTTTTCTCGTCTCGGCCCATGGTGACTTGACTACACCCCGGCCGGACACATTCTACCCTTTTCTCCACTTTATTTTTGATTTCTAGCTTTATTTTCGTACTTTCTTTTCTTTTTTTAGTGTCTCCATACACTACGGTCGAGCATGAGGACATTGCTCGGTTTAAGTGTGGGGGAGCGATATTCTATCGTAGTTAGTTTTATTTTCGTAGTTCTTTTCGAAAATTTTTTAAAAACCTTAAAATTTTGAAAAAATTTCGCAAAAATTAAAAAGATTTTTACTTTGTGTCTTTTTCTTTTGTGTCTTTGTGTCGTGTTTTTGTGTTTTGTGTGTGTGTTTGCCCTTTTTCCCTATAGGTTCCTTGATCGCCGTAATTTTCGGAAAGCTCAAGACAACCGGTAACGTCATTCTATCTCTTTTCCTCTTTGTTTCTTGTGAAGTTTGGAGGAGAATTGTGATGATGTGTGCTCGGGTGGAGCTTGTTGAAATTTGTGGTGGTTGTGGTGGCTTGTTTGGAGGTTCGGGGTGGTGTTTGTAATCTTTATGTTTTTGTTTTGTTTTGTTTTGTTGCCTCTGCCTCTTTTTCTTTCGTTCTTGTCTCGTCTTTGTTTTGTGTTGTATAGCTGTGTCTAGTGTGTAAATAGGTTTTCGAAAACCCGGTTTTGAGGCTAGTGTGCAAGAGTTTACTTTCCCTTCCTAGCAATATGAGTCGAGTCTTGGACTTTAGTCTAGTAGAATGACCCTAAATCAATAGTTTCGTTGGTCCTTTACCTTGAGTCCACCTAGCTTACTAAGGATTTACTACGGGATTTGCATTTTGACCATTATGACCACCCACGGTGTGAAAAGGCCTTGGTTGCCGAGTCCCGTCCTTTAGGTGACCGTGTTCGAAATTGCTTTGATTAGTCCGAGTTTCTCCCCTTTTGTGGGTTTGAAGGGAAGGACGCTCCCCGACTCGCCCATTTCCCTACCCTCTACACATTTCCACAAAATAAAGTTGCAATATGTTGAAATCTCTCTTTCTTAGTTGCAAAAAGAAATGCCTACACTCATATCAAGCCAAAAGGGCAAAGAAAAGAAAATGAAAGAAAATGAAAGAAAGAAAAGATTGAAGAAAAAGAAAAGGCACAAAAAGCCAAAAAGAAAATACAAAAGATGAAAAAGAAATGGCATAGCAACACAAGAAGCAAAAATGCAAAAGAAAGAAAATGCCAAAGAAAACCGTCTCACAAAAAGATTCTCACCCTTTCAAAATAAGCCTTTTTCCGATCGGTACCGTGAAGAGCCTACCAAAGGACCGAGTCCCTAGGAAGGATGATAGCGGTAATGATCGATCTTCCCTCATTTTGCAAACCTTATCCACCTTTTTACTTGGACTAGTTAGGCGGTTCTTAAGCATGGGACGACCCTCTTGGCTCATCGCTAAAGGGGGCGGGGTCTCACTTACCTACAGTGTCGACCAACACCGTGGTTCATCCTTTTTCCATCCCGCCGATCGTCCCGTAGTACGTTCTTAGAAGGCAAGGAGGAACCTAGGTAAGTTACCAACGTTTTTATTGCTTTGTCGTCATACTATTAGGGTTTGATCCATTTCGGTTTGTATTGCTAGCTTGGGAAAGTTGTCACTTGGCTTGAGTCCTAAACCGGCGTCTATTTCACCGCTTTGTTGAGGGAAGTGGTATTTGTTTTGTCTTGGATGCAGCCGTTTGGTGTTTGTTTGTGTGTGTGTTTGTTTGTTTGTGTGTTTTTTGTGTGTCCAGTTGCATCCACAGTTTTGTCGCAAGACCACACTTGCCTTGCGGAGTGCACTTTTCCTCTAAGTGTACTCGCGTGAGTTGAAAGGGCGTAGGGTGCGCTAATACCCGCTCGGCTAGTTTAGTAGTTAGCATGTGCTTACTCGAGGGCGAGTAAGGGTTAAGTGTGGGGGAGTTGATAAGTGTAGTTTGTAGTGCCTAATTTGTTGTGTTTTGGTCTCATTTTCCTTATGGAATCGCTCCTTGGGAGCGGTTTATGGGTTACTTATGCTTCCTTTAGTTCATTTTAGGTTCCCAAGACCATTCATGAAGAGTTGAAGCGATTCCGACTCAATACATACACTTTTCGGAGCCAACGAAGAGAAGAAACGATCACTCGATGCCTTGGATTCGATCCCGAGACCTTGGGACCCAATCCCGAGCCCCGAGAATCGATGAGAAACCCATGAGAAGCAAGGAGGGACCTTAAAGATCATATTGGAGGCCTACAAGACCCATCCCCGTCGGGAAGGACCTCATCCTGTCCGGGATGAGGTGCGCAAAATGCATTGCGCCTGTTTTGGGTCCGTCCCCGACGGGACCATTTCATCCCGGACGGGACCATTTCATCCCGGACGGGATGAGGCAGCTGTAGCCCGCATTTGCTTCTTTTCTTCTCCGTTGTTCTTGTAACCCTATATATACCCCCCCTCTTGTAATCTTATGTTATGTTCTTCATTACTCACTAAACCTAGACTACTTTAGCATAGATTAGCATAGATTAGAGTAGATTAGTCGTTAATTAGTTCTTAATCGAGTTAGCTAATCTTGTATTAAGGGATCTCTTGATGAATCCATCCAATCTTGACAACATTGGTGGATGTTTTGGGTGTTCTTTATATACAAGTTCTCATCTTTTCATTCTCTTGCTAGTGGGTATAATCTTCTCATCCTTTTACTCTTAATCCTTGTTTATGTGATTCAAGTTTCAATCTTTAGCTCTTGTTTATTGTTTTGTTCATCATTCTTGTTAGTTTTACATATGTATTCTCTTGTTCTTGTTTTGGTTTCTCTTGTTAGTGTTAGTTTTAGTTTAGTTATGTTTGAGTAGACTCTTGCTAGGGTTAGTAGGGAGATTGGGTGTGATTAGGGATGATTAGGGTGAGATGGGTGGTACTAGATGTTGGTTTTGTTGTTTCCTATCTACCTTGCACTCCACATGTTTGATGAAATGCTTGTGAGACTTGAGACGATCAATCCTTGTTTTTCTTGCCTCTTTTCTTGTATGTGTGAGTTTGGTTGTAGGTTTTGTTTCCTTATTATTAGCGAGAGCGTGGTGAGGATGACCCCTAAACCATTTAAGTAGTGAGAGCCCGAACGGAACCTAGGCTACGAAAGCACGCTAGTAATCCCGTCTTTCCCCTTTTTATGCCCTTGACATCCATGAACCCGACCTAGCCCTAGTTTCTTCTTATCATTTTATTAGCTTCCGTTAGTCATTAGATGCTTGTTTTGCCTTGTTAGTTCTTGTCATAGACCTTAGCTTAGTCCTTAGTCTATCCCCTAGTTTAGCTTGTCTCGGACCGAGTCTTGGACCATAGCACCCATTAGTCTAAACCCATTTTCCGTCCCTGTGGATTCGACACGACTTGCCCTTTCTACCCAGTTAGGATTAGTTGGATATTATTTGTTGGTGGGGATCCACAGCAAATCCCACGCATCACATGTTTATATTAAAAATAATCCGGTCAGATACAAATATATGCGCAGGAAATATATTATCACCGATCATCAGATTCAGATTCATAAACTATAAACTTTATGTCTGATTATGTTTCTATATCACAAATAATCCAAAGAAAAACTCGTCATCAAATCAAATTAAAGCTCGAATCCGGCGAAATTACCGAGCAGTGCGCAGAAGACCGGAAAACAGAAGACCGGAGAGCGGGACCAGCGACCGGAGAGCGGGACCAGCGACCGGAGAGCGGGACCAGCGACCGGAGAGCGGGACCAGCGACCGGAGAGCGGGACCAGAGACCGGAGCAGCTACCAGCGACGACATTCGGGTGTGACAGCCCTGGAGTTCGGTTTGGGAGTTATGGGGTTGCTGTTATGTTGTCGGGGATGGGGAGAGAGGTTGGGTTTTTTTTAGGGCTGAGAAACAATAACCGGGTAAGAGCCTAAGGGGTAAGGGCTTCATTTCAATTTTTTTAAAAATTAAAATAGAAAATGGGAGAGGCGTCTCCCAAAACGCAGCACCTATACTTTTTTATTTATTTTTTTGCAATTTATTCCTAAAAGCGACTCACCCAATCATTTTCCTTAAAAAAAATAATTTAGTTGCGGCTAATTACCAAAAACACCTCAAATGAGGAGCAGCAATTCCACATTTTTCTACTAGTGACACACACCTCAAAGGCATTAGTAAAACCCACTTAAGTTGGTATGTCATAAGGCAGGGGATCAAAACCGAGAGAAATGACATTGTTGGCCTATAACTAGAAAATTAATCTACAATTTACAAGCGGCATCACAAGCCCTTGAAGTGTATATGTATAAATGAAATAATATAATTGCTGACTTGAACAATTGCATATGACGGAGAGAGTATATAGCAATTAAATGATTCGGGCAATGCTGACCTGCACACATAGAAACACAAAAAAATCAGCTACGCTAGCTGAACTCATTAATCACTGGCCATGAAGACCATCATGTTCACACTCGAGAAACCTTTGAATACAATATGAATAAAAGGAGGGCAAAGGAGTAAACAAATGTTAAATCATAATGTAGTAATTGCCATATCATAGGTCACAACAATGTAATCATCTTAATGAAGTCATCGTGTGATTAGCAACTGGATGTTAAATCATGTGTGGATAATTTGATTTTTAAGAAAAAAGAAAGTTATGATACAAAAGTGAGGGAGTCAGGCATACCATAGTAAATGCCATGCACAAACCGGCTCGATACTTACCAACCCGGGCACCCGGGAACATGGCCGTGCCATTATAATCGCTCTGATGTAGGAAACACACTCAAACTAACTGATTTACATTCACTAAGGGTAAACAGTAGACATGTGGATTTTAGAACGAAGAAAGATTTCATTTGCAAGATGTCAAAGAAATTGAGATACTTGAAGTAGAAATGAATTCATCAAGTATATCAAGTAAAGATGAGGACAACCCAACTGAGCAAACCAGTCTCCCCTCGGAAATAACAGATTAGGAGAAAAATATTGACGTCGTTCATTAGCCTACACTGTAACCATTGAATAAAGATCAAAACACGCAAAAGAAATTGACAAAATATACGGTCAATTGTATTATAGAACTTGAGGTTTGTCATATTTAACTATTCATTTGATATCCTATATCTAAACATATCTCACTTACGACAATAAGGGCATGTATAAATGAGTGAAACTCATACACGACAACAAAGTTGCTAAACAAAGTTACAAAAAAATCAACAAACCATCTAGTTCTTTAAGACGTGTGGGTAACATCTGTAACAATTCCCAGAAGGGGTGTTAAATTGAAAAATAAATAAAAGAACAGCAAAGAGTACTCCATAATTATTATATATACCACGTATGTAACATTCTATAACATTCTATACATGATTTATAATACCCAACAAACTGAATTTTAAAACATTAGGGCCAACATCAATTACAAACAAATATAAGGAAAAATTTCTAATAACTACACACGAGAAATTTTTCGGCTGAAAAATGTATGCTGAGAGGATTATTATCCTTCTTTTTAGGGGCTATATGCCCAATTATAACATGATAGCACCAACTGTTCAAAGCTTCTATGAGATAGTTGCATTATATATGACTCCCACATCTTATGAAACTGCAGAATAAGTTTAATCAACAGCAAGCCATGTCTAACTAATAGATTAATAAAGATGTTAAAGAATTAATTTTCAATGCAGTAGAGCATTAGTCTAAATACTATACAAAGCTCCTTGGAATCAAGGATTCTTTAAACTATTAAAGGATAAATCAGACTACACTAAGCATGATAATATTACATATTACATTATTCTTATATGCTAAAGATATTACTCCTTACATGTTATACAACTGTGATATAACAATCTAGTAATGCAACATCCAAAAAGCAACAAGCATGCCCACTAATAAGTTTCCTTAATTAATTGATACATTTTTTAAGCATACATTGCTGAATAAGAGATTGTTAGAAATTTTACATTAGTTTGCAAAGATGCATCACTTAGTCAGTACCAGCATTCATTTAAGAGCTATAATCATAATTGGTGAATCAACTGACAACCACACTTTAAAATCCAAACAAATTGCCTTCTTATGCTGTGAATTCATAACGAAACTAGATATAGATGAAAGATGTCATCTTCCACACAATACAACAATTTTTTTTCATATAATAAGACAGAAATAAAAAATATCATCCCAATCAAACATTCTATGCAACATAAACAATGTAATATACTCGAAATGGACAACAGAATCACTACAAGTAAAGAAATCAACTGAATTGAATATAATCACACAATAAATCCTAATTTGATTGAGATAGGATATAGTCTAACCCCAACTCTAAAACTAGGCAAAAAAACTATCAATACGATTAAACTCCATATGATTAAACCGTTTATACGATAATAATAATAATAATAATGATAATAATAATAATAATAATAATAATAATAATCATAATAATAATCATAATAATAATCATAATAATAATCATAATAATAATAATCATAATAATCATAATAATCATAATCATAATCATAATCATAATCATAATAATCATAATCATAATCATAATCATAATCATAATCATAATCATAATCATAAAAATAATAATAATAATAATAATAATAATAATAATAATAATAATAATAATAATCATAATAATAATAATCATAATCATAATCATAATCATAATAATAATAATAATAATCATAATAATAATAATCATAATAATAATCATAATAATAATAATAATAATAATAATAATAATAATAATAATAATAATAATAATAATAATAATAATAATAATAATAATAATAATAATAATAATAATAATAATAATAATAATAATAATAATAATAATAATAATAATAATAATAATAATAATAATAATAATAATAATAATAATAATAATAATAATAATAATAATAATAATAATAATAATAATAATAATAATAATAATAATAATAATAATCATGATGATGATGATGATGATAATAATAATAATAATAATAATAATAATAATAATAATAATAATAATAATAATAATAATAATAATAATAATAATAATAATAATAATAATAATAATAATTTAAAAGGGAGTAAAAAAAATAATAATAATAATAATAATAATAATAATAATAATAATAGTAATAATAATAATAATAATAATAATAATAATAATAATAATAATAATAATAATAATAAGAATAGGGCTTACGAGATTAGGGCGATTAGGGCACACCTCCACCGCCCTTCTGCCACCCTTTCTGCTCGCACCGCTGCCGCGCCGGCCTACCCAGCCGCGCCGGCCTCCCCAGTCGCCGGCCTCCTCTGCGTCGCCGTCGCTGGTCGCCGGTTTGGGCTCTGCTTTGTTTGCGTTTAGGGCTTCACCCCAGTCCTTTGCGTTTACGGGTTTTGCGTCCACTGCCGTCGTCGGCCGGGCTCACGCCGCCGCCACCTTCGCCCGCCGCCACCTTCACCCGATGGCCACCAGACCTCATGTCGCCGGTCATCGGTTGTGAGCGCGAGAGAGAGTCTGCGGTTCTGCGGTTCTGCGGTGTGTGCGCTGCTGCTTCTGCTTTTCGCCGACGCACGTCGTCGCCGGTGCCGCTGATTCGCCGGTGTCACGTCGTCGCCGGTGTCACGTCGTTGCCTGTGTGGTCAGTTGGGTGCGTGTTTTCAGCGGGTAATTGGGCTGCCGACGTGGGTTCGGTTTGCAGGAGTTTCGGGGTTGCCGACTTGGTGTTCGGGTTGTTTTCAGGCTGTTACGGTCTACTTCCGACTGCTGCCGTCCACCTCCGTCCCGGGTTTAGTTCTTTTTGCTCATTTTGTTTCTTTTTCGTTCTCGGTTTCTCGCTTTCGTTGTTTGCCTTTTCTTTTTACGTTGGGTTTACTTTCTTGTCCCGTCATGCCCGACCTTGTGCGTTTTCACTGCCCTTTTGTGGGCCTCGATAGGTGTAGGGATGGTTGGGGTAAGGGTCTTGTTAAGAGTTCTTTGCTCATCCATCTCCGGGATCATCATTGTAAGGGGAAGGCACGGGATAACACGCGTCAATCTCTTACTTCTTTATCTGTTTTTTTGGCTGCTGAGACTACTTTTCGTCGGATGGGTATTTGGTTGTGTGGAGTTTGCTTCCGTACTATACTCATAGTATAGGGTGTAAACACGGAGGGGAGTCTATTGAGGCCCCTAATTGTGGGGACGGGGTTATTCGCTTTGTCCTCTATGGCTTTCCCCGACCTTCTGCCCCTACTATTTCGTCGTCTAGTGTCGTTGTTGGTCCTCCGGCTGTTGGGTTTAATGTGGCTTCTCTGGATCGTTTATTGGCTAAGGGTTTGCGTACTGTTAAATCCATCCCTCCTAAGTGTCGTTTAGGGTTTTCCCGGATTCTTAGGGGGGGCCTTGATGAGGTGGCTGCCTCTCCTCGTGATCTCTCTTGTTGGGTCACCTTGCTTGCGCTGCCTCTTTGCATACTTAAGACTTTCTCCCCTAGGAGTAACCTTGAGTGCCGATCCGTTATTCGGCGACAGCGCCAGGAGGAGAGCATTTCTAGTGCCATTCGTTGTTGGGGTGAGCCGGGTGGCCGTTTGCTTCTTCTGCAGGATACTTTGGCTGAGGTTGCTCCTTCTTTTAGTGTGGATGAGGACCTTGACTTGAGTGACCTCAACATTAGGCAGTGTCGGAGGAAGATATGTGATGGGCATTACACTGCTGCCGTCCGTGTTCTTTCTTCTTCTGGTGTTGCTCCTTACACAGATGGTACTCTTTTGGCTTTGAAGGATAAGCACCCCGTCGTCCCTTCCCCCGCTTTGCCTCCTTTGCCTGGTAGTCACCATGTTCTGGATATGATTAGAGGTTTTCCGCGTGGCACTTCCTGTGGGAGGGACGGTTTTCGTGCCCAACATCTTTTGGATTGTTTGAGTGGTGCCGCAGTTGCTGTCTCGGATGATCTGGTCGCATCTGTCACTCGGGTGGTTAATCTCTTTCTCGAGGGCAGTTGTCCGCAGGTTCTTGGGGAGTACATTGCTAGTGCTCCGCTCACCCCGCTTGTTAAACCGGGCGGCGGTATTCGGCCTATTGCTGTTGGTACGATTTGGAGACGGCTTGTCTCTAAGGTTGGTGCTTTCCTGATTGGTCCATCGCTGAGTGGATATTTTTCCGGTCTCCAGTTTGGAGTTGGGGTATCTGGTGGGGGTGAGGCTATCTTGCATGCTTTGAACCGACTTGTTGAGGTTCAGGGTGGTGAGGTAGGGCTTTCTATGCTCTTGGTGGACTTTCAGAATGCTTTTAACATGGTTGATCGAGAGATCATGTTACAGGAGGTTCGTAATCGCTGCCCTGTTCTCTCCCGGTGGGTGGAATTCTGTTATTCTCGTCCTGCTCGTTTATATTATGGTGAGCACAGTCTTTGGTCTTGTCAGGGGGTCCAGCAGGGTGATCCTTTGGGTCCTTTGCTTTTTTCTTTGGTGTTACATCCCTTGGTTTGTAAGATCCGGGACACTTTTGACTTGAGATTGCAGGCTTGGTATTTGGATGATGGCACTATCGTCGGAGATACCTTGATTGTAGGGAAGGTTTTGGAGCTGATTAAGGATGATGGTCCTCGATCGGGACTTCATCTTAATATCAGTAAAACCGAGGTTTTTTGGCCTACGGAAGATCCTAGGAGTAGGCTCCCTGGTGTTTTTCCCCCTGCTATCGCCAGACCGATGCGTGGTGTCAAAATCCTTGGCGGGCCTGTTAGTGTGTGCCATGATTTCAGCAGTGAGCTCGTGATGAGTAGAGTGAACAGAACCATCGCGCTTATGGGTTCTGTTGCTCTGCTTGATGATCCGCAGTGTGAGTTGCTGTTGCTACGGGCTTGTACTGGTATTTCCAAACTTTATTTTGCTTTACGTACTTGCTCGCCAGCTGTTTTTGAGTCGGCTAAGCTGGCTTTTGATGAGGCGCTTCGTTCTCACCTAGAACGTATTGTCGTTGCGTCCGGACCTGGTTTTGGCGACTGGCAATGGCGGCTTGCCACTCTTCCCTTTTCTTTTGGAGGGCTTGGAGTGTATGCAGCTGGAGATGTCCTTAAATATGCCTTTGTGGCATCTCGGCTGCAATCAGCTGGTTTGCAAGCCTCGTTGCTTCGTGCTGCGGGTGTCTCAGCCCCTGGTCCGACTTTTGATGCGGCCTTGTGTGGGCTTAGAGAGGTTCTGGGTCCTGTTGTGTGTGATCCTAGTGAGATCGCTGCCCCTAAACTTATGAAGTCTTTGGCAGATATATATTTCACGAGGGTTGTTGCTACTGCAGAATCAGATTTCTCTTTAACCCCCCGTCAAGTTGCGCTGTGGAAGTCTCAGCTAGGTGGTCATGCTACTGATTGGCTGCGAGCTGTCCCTATTTCAGGTTTGGGTCAGACTATGAACGGTCGGACGTACCGCTGTGTGCTTAGCTATCGGTTGGGCGTTCCTTTGTTTTCCGTGACTGGACCTTGTCCTGCCTGCTCTCGAGTCTTCGACGGTGATATCTATGGGGACCATGCTGTGTCCTGTGCGGGGGCTGTTGGGATAAAACACCGACATAACCTCGTCCGGGACACTCTTATGGATATTTGTTTCCGTTCTGGGGTCTCGGTAGGTAAGGAGGTCGATATTGGCCTGATCGACAGTCATGACAGATCCTTGCGTCCCGCAGATTTGTTGCTTTATTCGTGGGACAAGGGACGTGATGTATGCGTCGATCTTACTGGGTCTTCTCCTCTGACTCAGTCCGGGCTCTCGGAATTCACGCCGGGTCGTGTTGTGGTCGACGCTGCTCGGCGCAAGTGCGCTAAGTACCGAGACCTGTGCGCGCGACTTGGATATGGGTTTTTGCCTTTTTCCTTTTCTTCGCTGGGGGAATTGGAGACGGATGCTATCAGCTTGCTTAAAAGGGTCCAAAAATTTTCGATGGCACAGGACGCCGGAGCACGCGCTGCTCCTTTTATTTTTACTCGGCTTAGTTTTGCTATAGCCAAGGGGGTGGGGGCCCAGATAGTATCTCGGCTGCCCACCAATTTTTTGTAAACTTTGTTCTGATCTATCAATAAAATTCTCCATTTATAATAATAATAATAATAGTAATAGTAGTAGTAGTAGTAGTAGTAGTAGTAGTAGTAGTAGTAGTAGTAGTAGTAGTAGTAGTAGTAGTAGTAGTAGTAGTAGTAGTAGTAGTAGTAGTAGTAGTAGTAGTAGTAGTAGTAGTAGTAGTAGTAGTAGTAGTAGTAGTAGTAGTAGTAGTAGTAGTAGTAGTAGTAGTAGTAGTAGTAGTAGTAGTAGTAGTAGTAGTAGTAGTAGTAGTAGTAGTAGTAGTAGTAGTAGTAGTAGTAGTAGTAGTAGTAGTAGTAGTAGTAGTAGTAGTAGTAGTAGTAGTAGTAGTAGTAGTAGTAGTAGTAGTAGTAGTAGTAGTAGTAGTAGTAGTAGTAGTAGTAGTAGTAGTAGTAGTAGTAGTAGTAGTAGTAGTAGTAGTAGTAGTAGTAGTAGTAGTAGTAGTAGTAGTAGTAGTAGTAGTAGTAGTAGTAGTAGTAGTAGTAGTAGTAGTAGTAGTAGTAGTAGTAGTAGTAGTAGTAGTAGTAGTAGTAGTAGTAGTAGTAGTAGTAGTAGTAGTAGTAGTAGTAGTAGTAGTAGTAGTAGTAGTAGTAGTAGTAGTAGTAGTAGTAGTAGTAGTAGTAGTAGTAGTAGTAGTAGTAGTAGTAGTAGTAGTAGTAGTAGTAGTAGTAGTAGTAGTAGTAGTAGTAGTAGTAGTAGTAATAATAATAATAATAATAATAACGCGAAGTGAGAGAAAGGCTTTCTCTCTCTAGGCAGTTTTCCTCTGAAATTCTGTTACACGAAGCTTGCAAAAATGGCGTCTATCCCCCCAACCAAGCGGGGTCCTGGACGTCCGAGCAAGAAATCGCACCAATTCATCCCACCTCCTGGGCAAGATTCAGCTATGGAGCAAGATGATTCAGAATTAATGGAGAAAGCTACAACCCAGGGTTCTTCGCATCGGTCTTCGCTAAATGAGATAATTCTCACTGCTATGAAATCTGCTGGTAAAATTGTCTCTCCTGCTTCTATTCTTACTGATTCTAATCAGTCTAATGATACTGTTTTACCTCCAACTACTATGCAACCTATTGTTGTGCCCCCTGTTCTTGATAAACCTGAAACTAAAACTTGGTCAAATGTTGCTCGCTCTGCTAAACAATTGGGCATGAATCTTTACTACTGTGAAGATAGTTTTAATTCTAAGGAAATTGATATAGAAGTGGATGATTTTGCTGATGAATTGAAACTATGGCAGTTTACTCTAATGGGGAATTTCATTGGGTCTAAGCCTACTCTGCAACCTGTACAGAAATTTGTATCTGACAGTTGGGGTAGCATTGCATTACCTAAAGTGCAATATTATAAGAAGGGTTGGTTCTCATTTAGGTTTTCATCTAAGGAGGATCTAACTAATGTGCTTAAAGGGGGACCTTGGAGGATTGGGGGATCATCCTTGGTGCTCAAAGAATGGTCACCTCAATTTTCTGCTGAACTGGATGTTGTAACCACAGTACCAGTTTGGGTGTTGTTTCATGATCTAGAACCCTTCATGTGGTCGGATATAGTTTTGAGTAAGATTGCTAGTAAGGTTGGCAAGCCCATTTGTGCTGATTTAGCAACTACTACTAAGGCTAAACTGTCATTTGCAAGGGTCCTGATTGAAGTTGATGTATCCCAGCCTCTCTTGGATCATGTCATTGTTAATACCCCATTCTCTGGTCAATCTGTTCAAAGAGTGGAGTATGAATGGGTGCCTTTTTATTGTCATGGTTGTGGCAAATTGGGGCACAAAATTTCTACCTGTAAGAAGGAAAAGCATAAGCTTAAAGATAAGGAGGAGGGTTCTATAAAGGCTAAGGGGGAAGAGGACGGACAAGCTCCTCCTATCAAATCCACAGTCCCATCTGAACAGCCTAACATTGTTAAGATTCGGGAGAGGAAGGAGGCTACACCTGCTTCTCCAAGGAAGTTTTATCAGGATGATTTATTTCAACCTGTTTCTAAAAGAAATGCTTCTGCCACTAAGGTTGTTCAGCCTGCTATTGGAGAACCTTTGGTTCTAACTAATACTTTTCAGGTTATTTCTCAACAGGAGAAACCTAATATTTTGACTGAGGGCCCTCCTGATTTTTCTGGTGGTAGTTTACAGGACCCTTTACCCCCTGATAAACAATGAAAATTGCATCATGGAATATTAGGGGTTTCAATGATCCTTTAAAACATAGTGAGGTTAAGGAGTTTTTCTTCTCTAATAAGTTGGACATTCTTGGACTCTTGGAGACCAGGGTTAAACAAAATAATGCTCAAAGAATTATACTGAATAGTTTCAGTAGATTGGATGTTTTTACTAATTACTCTCATCACTACAATGGCAGGATTTGGTTGATCCTTAATCCTAATACTGTTAAGATCTCCAATTTATACTTCTCTGACCAACTTATCTCGGGTTTGGTTCATCATATTGAAACTAAGTCTCAGTTGAGGGTTAGTATGGTGTATGGTGACAATGATGCTACTACTAGAGAGGGTTTATGGGAGTCTTTGATAAGACTAAGGGATAACAGTCCTTGGCTGGTCTTGGGGGATTTTAACATTGTTAGAAGTCCTGAGGAAAAGATTGGATCTAATCCTCCTTCTCTTAGAGATATGTTGGCTTTTAATGACTGTCTTTCTGCTTGTTTGCTGGATGATCTCAGTAGTTCAGGCTGTGATATGACTTGGACCAATAAGCAAGTTCCTTCTGATAGAATTTGGTCTAAGTTGGACAGAGTTCTGGTTAATCCCATATGGCTCTCTACTTTTCCTAACTCTTCTGCAATTATCTCTGAGGCAGGAATTTCAGATCATTCACCAATTTTAGTGCAGGTCCTGAAGGATCATCCACCAAGGAAGGCTTTTAGTTTTCTAAATTGTTGGATCTCTCATCCTGAGTTCCTTCCTGTGGTCAGGCACGCCTGGAATAGTAATATTAAAGGCTCTCCTACTTTCAAATTCTTTGGTAAATTGAAACTGGTGAAGAGGGCTCTCCAAAACTTACATAAAGAATATTTCTCCAATGTTTCTACTAGGGTTATGAGGGCTAAGCAGGACCTTTTAGCTTGTCAAAGGAAACTGCAGGCGTCTCCTTTTTCCCCTGGTCTTATTTCTGAAGAAAAGGCTTTATATACTTTGTATTGTAATTTGAAAGGTGCTGAACTTGATATGCTTAAACAACGAGCTAAAATACAAGACCTTCAACTTTCAGATTGCTCTACCAAATTCTTTTTTGCAAAAATAGCTGAAAGAAGGAATGCTCAAATGGTGGGTTCTATTATTGATGAGGATGGAATAATGCATGAAGGCACAACTAATGTAGCTCATGCTTTTCAGAACTATTATCAGACTCTTTTGGGGCAGGAGAAAGAGATTATTTCTGTGGACACACTGCAAGGTACTTGTGTCTCTGAAGATCAAAAAGGCAAGCTCATATCTGTCATTACTGAAGATGAGATTAAAAATGCTGTATTTGGTATGGATTCTAATAGCAGTCCGGGTGTGGATGGGTTTTCAGCAGGCTTTTATAAAGCTACTTGGAGTGTGATAAAAGGGGATTTTTGCATAGCTGTTATGAGCTTCTTTCATAATAGTCACATGGCTAAGCAGGCCAACTCTACCTTGATTACCTTAATTCCTAAGAAGAAGGGAGCTTCATCTGTAATGGAGTTTAGGCCCATATCCTGCTGTACAGTCTTTTATAAGACAGTAAGTAAAATCATTGCTAATAGACTCAAACCTATTCTTCCTGACATTATTGGAGAAGAGCAAGCTGCCTTTGTAAAAGGCAGGAATTTGTTTGATAACACTCTCCTCTCTCAAGCTTTGGTTAAAGGTTACACAAGAAAATATATTACACCCAGATGTATGGTGAAGGTTGACATTAGAAAAGCATTTGATTCCTTACAATGGAGGTTCATCGAAGATATGCTTACTAAACTTGATTTCCCATCCGTCTTTATCTCTTGGGTCATGGGATGTATCTCTAATCCCTGGTACTCCTTCAAGCTTAATGGGGGAGTCCATGGGTACTTTCAAGGTAAGAGTGGTATCAGACAAGGGGACCCTTTATCCCCTTATCTGTTTGTATTAAGTATGGAAGTATTCTCTAGATTGATGAGGAGAATTGGGACCTTGGATCGGGTCTCTTTTCATCCTAAATGCTGTAGGCTAAATCTTACTCATCTTATTTTTGCTGATGACCTCATGATTTTCACAAGAGGTGATGTTCCTTCAGTGAAGGCAGTTAAGAGTGTTTTGGATTCTTTTGGTTCTATGTCTGGATTGAGAGCCAATCTTGAGAAAACCTGTATCTACTTTGGAGGTACTAGTTCCCTGATTCAGCAAGAAATTCTCAGTTGTACGGGGTTCACTTCAGGTTCCTTCCCCTTTAGGTACCTTGGAGTTCCACTTAATGATGCAACTATCAAAGTTTCCATGTTTGATTCTCTGATTATAAGAGTCCAACAGTCTATACAGCATTGGTCAACAAAATTCCTTTCTTATGCGGGTAAAGCTCAATTGATAAACTCAGTTGTTTTTGGCCTGCAAAATTTCTGGTGCTCGAGCATTCTTCTTCCCAAGACTGTTATCAAGACTCTTAAGAAGCTATGCAAGGACTTCTTCTGGGGTATTCAACCAGGTGCTAGGAGATTAACTCTTAAGAAGTGGGATGATATTTGTAAACCTTGGTCAGCAGGGGGCTTTAATATCAAGAGTTTGGAAGCTTGGAATAAAGCTCTCCTAACTAAATGGATTTGGTCTTTGTCTAATATTCCTGATAATATTTGGAGCAAATGGTGCCATTGTTACATTCTGGATAGCTCGTCCATTTGGACAGTTTGTTCAAAAGAATTCTTTCCTTCAGGAATTAAGAATGTTCTCTTAGTTCGTGATGAATGGATTAACAGATGTGGGTCTCTTCAGGATGCTCAAAAAATACTTCTCAGCTGTGTTCATAATAGAAAGTTTAATGTTGCAGCAGCTTATGACTTCTTCTTAAAGGATTATTCCCCTCAGTTTTGGAGCAAAGCTCTGGTTTCATCAATTATTGTTCCACGGCACCGCATCATTATTTCTTTGGCAGCACAGAATAAGCTACCGACAGTGGATAATATCCAAACTAAAGGGGTTCAATTAGCCAACAGATGCGCCTTATGTCAGCAGGCTGAGGAAACTGCAAGTCATCTCTTCTTCAAATGTAGCTTTTCAAAATCAGTCTGGCATCTAGTCTTGATCTGGTTGGATATACCATTGGCAACTGATGGTCTCCTTGCTGGGTTGAGGTGGATAGCCCAGTCAAGTAAGAAACATCACTGGAAGGCGGATTGGTACAAAGCAAGCGTGGCAGCTATGGTTTATTTGATCTGGAAGGAACGTAATACTAGGATTTTTGGGCTGACTTCTAGTACAGTTGACAATCTTGTTAGTCATTTGAAGTTTATAATTTTAGTCCGATTTCTCTTGTACAAATCTAGTCCTAAACATAGAAGGGCTTTAGAGAGAATTGCGGTTTTGGCTAGCTAAAACAATAGTGTGCTAGTTCTTTTGCAAATCTTGTAATTTCATTAACATCTAATGAAATGATATCCTTTTGCAAAAAAAAAAAAAAAAAAAAAAAAAAAAAAAAAAAAAAAATAATAATAATAATAATAATAATAATAATAATAATAATAATAATAATAATAATAAATGGCCGAAAATGAATACGAAATGTAAATTAAAAGAAGAAAAGTTAGAGGAAGAGTTGAAAAAGGAAGGTTCAACAGGTAGCCGGTCACCCTTAACAAAGCGAGATTAATGAAGGCGTAGTTCGTATTAAAATGAGATTACGTATAGTTTGTATTAATTTAAGAAGCACACGCATACTTGGTATTATTCCCATGAAATAACCCTATATACAAAGCTAATAATAATAATAATAATAATAATAATAATAATAATCAGGTTGTTATCCTCTCTAATCGAATCGCGAAGTGAGAGAAAACTTTCTCTCTCTAGGTTGTTATCCTCTCTAATTCTGTTACGAGCTCGAGCTTCTTCCATGGCTTCCGTCCCTCCACTCAAGCGTGGTCCTGGTCGCCCAAGCAAGAAATCTCTGCAATTAAAGCCGCCTGTTGGTCCAGAATCATCTGAGCCTCCTGTGCAGCCAAATAATGATGAATTAGAGGTTGAATCTCAAACCCAGAGTGCTCCGCGAAGAACGATTAACGAAGTCATTGTCAATGCTATGGCAGAAGCTGGTAAACTTTTCACTTCTGATCTTAATTCCTCCGATAAATCTAATCTGAATGTTGATTCCTCCGTTAATCCTAAAGTAGTTGAAAACCCGAATTTGCCGCCAAAAAATGCTAATTCAAAATGGTCTAAAATTGGTGCTCCTCATAAGCAATCTGGTATGAGCTTATTCTTTTGTGATGATAGCTCCAAATCTACTGAAATTGATATAGTATTGGAGGATTATCAATCTGAACTTAAAATCTGGGATAATACCCTTATGGGAAATGTAATTGGTTCTAAGCCCTCTTTACAGACTATGCAACAATTTGTCCATAAGAACTGGAAAACAATTGACCCCCCTGTGGTACAATACTACAAGAAAGGTTGGTTTTCCTTTCGATTTGGGTCAAGGGAAGCCATGGATAATGTGTTACGTGATGGTCCATGGAAGGTGGGGGTTTACTCTTTAATTCTCAAGGAATGGACTCCCCTTTTCTCTACTGAAATGGATAGAATTTCTGTGGTTCCTGTCTGGATTTTACTGCCTGATTTGGATCCATTTCTTTGGTCTGAATCAGTATTGAGTAAGATTGCTAGTAAAATAGGAACACCCTTGTGTGCTGACCTAGCTACCACTACCAAAGCTAAACTATCCTTTGCAAGAGTTTTAGTGGAGGTTGATGTATCTAAAGAGTTGGTTGAAACTGTAGTCATCAACACACCTTATTGTGAGCATTCTTGTCAGAAAATCCAATATGAATGGGTTCCATATTATTGCCATGGTTGTAAGAAACTTGGGCATACAATCAAATCCTGTAAATGGGAGAAGAAGAAACAAGATGATGTGGCTATAGGACAAAGTGGTTCTTCAGTCTCAGAAGGTGATCAGCTTCAGACAGAGATAAAGACTGTTGTAGCTTCTCCTGCTATAGAAACTGTTAAGACCTCAGATTGCCCTCCTAAGTTTTACCAGGATGATACCTTTATTCCTGTGTCTAAAAGAAAGATCTCATCACAAAAATCTAAGGAGTCTATTTTGAAGCCCTTAGTTCTGGAAAACTCTTTCCAGATGCTCCATGAGAGCCAGGTTTTAGAGGTTGGGGGTGAACTAGGTGGTACTTCAGGTCTCTCTAGTGTATCCCAGAGTCTAGAGAGTGGGGTTGGATCTGGTTATGGGATAGAACTGATCCCCCATCTCTCCTCTGGTGCTAGCACTAAAGAGCTCCCTGTAATGCACCAAGAATGTTCAATGGTGGTTTTGAGTAAGGATCCTATTCCTCCTGATAAATAATGAGGATAATCTCTTGGAATATCAGGGGCTTCAATGACCCAACTAAGCATAGTGAGGTATTGGATTTGTTATCTGTCCATAATCCTGATGTGTTTGCTTTATTGGAGACTAGAGTTAAAAGCTCTAAGGCTACTAAAATAATTCATAATAATTTCAAGAGGTGGAAAGTGGAAACCAATTATTCTGCTCATTACAATGGTAGGATTTGGCTCTTCTATAACCCTAGTACCATTTCTATTAGTCATCTGACTATGGGTTCTCAACACATCACATGTAAAGTTGCTCATATCTCTACACTGGAATCTTTTTGGATTAGTGCTATCTATGGTCATAATGAGGGTTGTGATAGGGAAGCTTTATGGAATGATCTGCAGAATTTTAATTTCTCTGATCCCTGGATTGTTCTAGGTGACTTTAATGTAATAAGGAATTCTGAAGAAAAATGGGGAGCTTCCCCTCCTTCTTTGCAAGATATGCTTGACTTTAATACTTGTTTGCTTCACTGTCAACTTGAAGAGCTACAAGGAACTGGTTGTGAAATGACTTGGACTAATAATCAAGAGCCCTCTACTAGGGTTTGGTCTAAACTTGATAGGGTGCTTGTTAACCCAAGTTGGCTGGCTTCTTATCCTTCTTCTGCTGTTCATATTCCTGAATCAGGAATTTCTGACCACTCTCCCTTGATTGTGGAAATTTCTCAGGGGGTGTTGGCTAAGAGAAGATTTAGTTTTCTCAACTCTTGGATTGAGCATCCTGATTTCCTCTCCACTGTTCAAAATGCTTGGAATATTAGAATTTCGGGTTCTCCAATGTACTGCCTGTTTGCTAAGCTCAAGAATACTAAGCTGGCTCTACAAAAATTTCATAAAGCTCATTTTTCTAATATTTCTGATAGAGTTCATGCTGCTAAGGAAGATATGTTGGACTGCCAGAGGAGATTGCTTGCTGACCCCTTTTCTTCTACTCTTATTAATAATGAGAAGATCTCCACCAAAGATTATTTGGATCAAAAAAAGGCAGAAATGGCTATGCTTCATCAAAGGGCTAAGGTTAAACATATTCAGTTGGCCGACTGCTCTTCTAAATATTTTTACTCTAAGATAGCTGAAAGAAGACCTCAACAGATGATTGGTGCCATTACCAGTGCAAATGGTGATCTTCATACAGGTTCTAAAGCTGTTGTGAAGGCCTTTCAGGATTACTATACCAGTTTAATTGGTACTAAAGTTCCTGTCTCTACTCTTTCTCCTTTATCTGAAGGTTTAAACCCTGATTTTTGTGCTAGTTTGGTTGCTCCCATTTCTATTTTGGAAATTAAGTCTGCTGTTTTCCAAATGGACTCTAATAGCAGTCCAGGCATTGATGGTTTCTCTGCTGGTTTTTTTAAGACAGCTTGGAATATTGTTGGTTCAGATTTCTTTAAGGCTGCCTCTTGTTTTTTTAAGACAGGAAGAATGTCTAAGCAAGCCAATTCTACTCTTATTTCTCTGATTCCTAAAAAGGAAGGTGCTAAAAGTGTTATGGACTTTAGACCTATATCTTGTTGTACTGTGTTCTATAAAGCTATTACTAAAGTTCTAGCTAACAGACTTAAACCTATCCTTCCTTCCTTAATTGGTGAAGAACAAGCTGCTTTTGTTCAAAATAGGAATATTTTTGAAAATATTCTCCTTTCTCAAGCTTTGATTAAAGGATATGGTAGGAAATTCCTTACACCAAGATGTTTGGTGAAGGTGGACATAAGAAAAGCCTTTGATACTTTGCAGTGGGAGTTTATTGAGAAGATGCTCACTGGTTTGGGGTTTCCTGATATGTTTGTTAAGTGGATTATGGGTTGTGTTAGGGACCCCTGGTATTCTTTTAAGCTCAATGGAGGTATTGAAGGTTATTTTAAAGGGGAAAGTGGAATTAGACAAGGAGACCCTCTTTCTCCATTCATTTTTGTTCTTAGTATGGAGGTATTATCCAAAAATCTTAGATTACTCTGTCATGAACCTAATGTTTCCTTTCATCCTAAATGCACCAAACTAGATTTAACTCATTTGGTCTTTGCTGATGATTTGATGATATTTTCAAGAGGAGATCTTCCTTCGGTTCTTGCTATAAAAGAAGCTTTATCTAAATTTGGTATTGTTTCTGGTCTTTGTGCTAATTCTGACAAGACTAACATCTACTTTGGGGGTGTGTCTATGGATGTTCAGAATCTTATTCTTGAACAGACTGGTTTCAAGCCTGGTCTTTTCCCTTTCAGATATTTGGGAATGCCTCTTAGTCAATCTAGAATATCTGTTAATATGTTTAGTCCTCTTATCCTTAAAGTTCAGAGATCTATAGCTCATTGGTCCACTAATCTTTTATCTTATGCTGGGAAGATTCAACTACTAAACTCAGTGGTTTTTGGACTTGAAAATTTCTGGTGTGCTAGTGCCCTTTTTCCTAAGGCAGTCATTAAGTTGATTAATAAACTTTGTAAGGATTTTTTTTGGGGTATCAAGCCTGGTGACAGGAGGTTTGTCTTCAAAAAATGGAGGGACATTTGTATTCCTTGGAATTGTGGGGGGTTCAATCTTAAAAATCTGGAGGTGTGGAACCATGCTTTAATGAGTAAATGGATTTGGCAATTGGATTCTGGAATTGTTAGCATTTGGTCCAAATGGTGTAAAGCTTATATTTTACAGAATGATGATATTTGGTCCATTACATTTAAAGATCATTATCCATCAAGCTTGAAGAACATTATCACAGTTCGTGATCTTATTGTGGCTAAGCTTGGTTCTGTTCAGCAAGCTCGAAGTTTTTTGCAATCTTGCTCTACTAATGTCTCCTTTAATGCTCAAAAGGTCTATCATGTATTACTTGGAAGAGATGTTGTGAAGGTTCATCAGGCTAAGACCTCTAGCTCGCTGTTGGTCCCTAACCACAGGATTCTGTTCTCTTTAGCAATGAATAATCAACTACCTACAGTTGATCAGTTTGCCAGGAGGGGGTTATGTATGGTTAACAGATGTGCGCTTTGTTTGCAGGCAAGTGAAAGTCATCAGCATTTATTCTTTGAGTGTCCTGTTTCTCAACAGATTTGGAACCAAGGGCAAGAATGGATGGGTTTAGAGTTATCCCTTTTTTCTCTAAAGAGTATTATTAGATGGTGTGTGCACCATACACACAGGAAACATTGGAAAATTCCTTGGATTTGGGTCACCTACACAGCCACTATTGCAGCCATTTGGAAGGAAAGGAATAAAAGGGTGTTTACAGGGAAAACTACTCCAGTTGAGCAGATTTTTGGCCAGATTAAACTTGTTGTTATAGCTAGATTTCATGTGTCTGATAATCCTAAGTATTCTAGGATTTTAGCTCAATTTTATTGATGTAATATAGTGAGTTAGTCTTTTGCATAAACTTTGTAATTTCACATCATCTGATATGAAATGATAATTTTCTGCAAATAATAATAATAATAATAATAATAATAATAATAATAATAATAATAATAATAATAATAATAATAATAATAATAATAATAATAATAATAATAATAATAATAATAATAATAATAATAATAATAATAATAATAATAATAATAATAATAATAATAATAATAATAATAATAATAATAATAATAATAATAATAATAATAATAATAATAATAATAATAATAATAATAATAATAATAATAATAATAATAATAATAATAATAATAATAATAATAATAATAATAATAATAATAATAATAATAATAATAATAATAATAATAATAATAATAATAATAATAATAATAATAATAATAATAATAATAATAATAATAATAATAATAATAATAATAATAATAATAATAATAATAATAATAATAATAATAATAATAATAATAATAATAATAATAATAATAATAATAATAATAATAATAATAATAATAATAATAATAATAATAATAATAATAATAATAATAATAATAATAATAATAATAATAATAATAATAATAATAATAATAATAATAATAATAATAATAATAATAATAATAATAATAATAATAATAATAATAATAATAATAATAATAATAATAATAATAATAATAATAATAATAATAATAATAATAATAATAATAATAATAATAATAATAATAATAATAATAATAATAATAATAATAATAATAATAATAATAATAATAATAATAATAATAATAATAATAATAATAATAATAATAATAATAATAATAATAATAATAATAATAATAATAATAATAATAATAATAATAATAATAATAATAATAATAATAATAATAATAATAATAATAATAATAATAATAATAATAATAATAATAATAATAATAATAATAATAATAATAATAATAATAATAATAATAATAATAATAATAATAATAATAATAATAATAATAATAATAATAATAATAATAATAATAATAATAATAATAATAATAATAATAATAATAATAATAATAATAATAATAATAATAATAATAATAATAATAATAATAATAATAATAATAATAATAATAATAATAATAATAATAATAATAATAATAATAATAATAATAATAATAATAATAATAATAATAATAATAATAATAATAATAATAATAATAATAATAATAATAATAATAATAATAATAATAATAATAATAATAATAATAATAATAATAATAATAATAATAATAATAATAATAATAATAATAATAATAATAATAATAATAATAATAATAATAATAATAATAATAATAATAATAATAATAATAATAATAATAATAATAATAATAATAATAATAATAATAATAATAATAATAATAATAATAATAATAATAATAATAATAATAATAATAATAATAATAATAATAATAATAATAATAATAATAATAATAATAATAATAATAATAATAATAATAATAATAATAATAATAATAATAATAATAATAATAATAATAATAATAATAATAATAATAATAATAATAATAATAATAATAATAATAATAATAATAATAATAATAATAATAATAATAATAATAATAATAATAATAATAATAATAATAATAATAATAATAATAATAATAATAATAATAATAATAATAATAATAATAATAATAATAATAATAATAATAATAATAATAATAATAATAATAATAATAATAATAATAATAATAATAATAATAATAATAATAATAATAATAATAATAATAATAATAATAATAATAATAATAATAATAATAATAATAATAATAATAATAATAATAATAATAATAATAATAATAATAATAATAATAATAATAATAATAATAATAATAATAATAATAATAATAATAATAATAATAATAATAATAATAATAATAATAATAATAATAATAATAATAATAATAATAATAATAATAATAATAATAATAATAATAATAATAATAATAATAATAATAATAATAATAATAATAATAATAATAATAATACAATCTTATACAGAAAGTTCAAATACCTCGGTGGTGAGCGATGATGGTTGAAAGATGGAGTAAGGGGGTGATGGTTGAGAGACCTAGATAGTTGCGGATGTTTTAGGTTTCAATTTCATTGAGGCTTTTAATATATTTCCCAAAATTTCACTGCATATACAAGGGTGATTTACGAGATACGGACTAATCTATATGCTATCCCGTCATTTAAACGGGTTAGTTAGTGTCAATTTTTATTGGTCGTAGTAAGTTAGTCCATTATAGAGTAATTGCATATTATTTCTGACGATTTTGCAATTGCCACTAAATAATCGTCACGAAAAGACTATTTTGTTGTAGTGCTCAATTTGCAGGTACATTATTTTTTTGGAATAACTGAACATGAACATAAAGTAATAGATGTCTAATATTGGAATAACTGAACATGAGCATTAGAGTAACTAATAATTGAATATATTTGTTGAATAGTTGAATATATGTGTTGGAGTAATTGAATATATGTGTTGGAGTAACTGAGTATATATGTTGGAATACTTGAGTATATGAAATAATTTTATAGAATCAGATTGTGACTGTGATTCTTGAATCATATTAGAATAACTCTTGAAAAGCATATATGTGTTAGAGTAACTGTCTTCCAATAGAATCATATTGGAATAACTCTTGAAAAGCATTGGAATAACTGAATAAATGAAGTAGAGTAACAGAATAATAGGGTGACTGTGATTCTTGAATAACTGTAGGGAAACAGAGTTCGTGAATCAAATTAATGCATCAGTGTGGGATATACATCTAGAACCTCTTGAGTTTGAAGAGAAATGGAGTAAAATCATTACTGAATACAAGTTGGGGGAACACTTTGCTAAGCACCGTGTATAGCGTCAGGGAGCAATGGATACCTGCCTACCATAGAAACATTCCATTAGGTTGCTTGTTGAGAACAACCCAGTGATCAGAAAGTGAAAATAGTCGCTTTAAGAGATTTGAAGAAATACATGGAACACTTGTGGAATTTTGGTTGAGGTTCCAAAGTGCAATGGATCAACAAAGATACAATCAAAAGTGTCTTGACAGAGAGAGTGACAGTTCATTGCCTCAAACTTTGACTCCTTTAAAGTTGGAGACTCATGCAACTAAAGTCTACACGCACACTATTTTTAATGAGTTCCAACGGGAGGTAACTGAATCCATTTGTTCTTGTGGTATTAACAATATCACGAAGATTGAGAACGTTTTGCATGCTGACATCGAAGATATTGCTAGGCATAAGATCGTCCAAGTTGTGTACAATACTGAAACAAAAGATGCAACATGTTCATGCAAGTTATTTGAAATGAAAGGGTTGCTTTGTAGACATGTCATTTCGGTTTTGTCTGGACGAGTAGAGACTATTCCTGAGCAGTACATACTACCAAGGTGGACGAAAAATGTTTACCAAAGACCGCGTTATGATGTAAATGGCATCCTAATTCAGGATTTCAACGCCACTAATATGAGCAAAGTGGAGATGTCAACGATTTGGTTTGAGTTTTATTCCACCATTGGTGTTCTTACCTCGATCCCTACCGAGATGATGATGGAACTGTCGAAGTTGTTGAGGCAATTCAGAGAAAATTTGCTTCCGAAGGGGCAACCTACGAACAAGGAAAAGGAAATCAAGACGTTGTTAGGTTGCAGTTCCTCATCGGAAATTAAAATTTTGCCTCCAAAGCATTCAATGAATAAGGGGACGGGAAAAAGGCTGCTATCAAGCAGAAATCAAAGCATTGTGAATGCTAAAAAGCGAAAAAGGTTATGTGCAAACTGCAAACAAATCGCAAATCATGATAAACGAAACTGTCCAAATCCATTTGTTGAACATGTGGATCACGATGCTGAAGTGGACATAGAAGATGACACAGAAGACAGAGAAGAAGAAGGAGGAGCACAGGAAGAAGAAAGAGCAACAGGTATGTATTGATGTTAATGTGTTTGGAATAATTAACATTAATATTGGAGTACTTGAGGTTAAATATAATATATATTTATGTGTGTGTGTAGGACCCCCTCGGAAATCTTTACGACTCGGTCAAAAGGATGGGACTACATGACGTTGAAGACATTCATACAAGTATATAACATGAAAGCATATGATAGTTCGTGTTATAATTTTTGGATAAATGTTATGTCTTGGAATACTTGATTTTATAATAGTTGGAATACTTGGTGTTATAATTTTTGGATAGACGTTGGAGTAACCGTCAAAACATGTTGGAGTAACTGCTTTTAAGCATTAGAATACTTGGTGTTATCTCTTGGAATACTTGATGTTATCAAAGTTGGAACATTTGGTGTTATGTCTTGGAATACTTGGTGTTATGTCTTGGAATAACTGCTTGTAAGCATTGGAATAACAACAACAACATTAGAGTAATTGAAGACGAATAATTGATTGATTCAACCAATAATTTGAATGATTGTTGGAGTAACCATGAAAACATGTTGGGTAACTGATTTTAAGCATTGGAATACTTGGTGTTATCACTTGGAATACTTCATGTTATCTCTTGGAATACTTGGTATTATGCCTTGGCATTAGAATAATTTTGTAAAAATTGCAATAACCTTAGTATAATCACTGAAGTTCCTCAAAAGTTGCTGCGAATCTTGGGAGAAACGAAACCAAAACTGAAACCAAAACAGAAGCAAACAACACTTGCATCGATATGTTCGTCTTAATTCTTAAACAAATTCCAGAGTCAAGAATTAGCTCAATACATCCATCAAAGAATGGTCACCCGTCGACAAAACTCCTCCATACCAGGCTCTTTCAGTGTCCATTTGCCATAGCCTATCATCAACAACCATAGTTCACAAAAATATTATATACGACAGCCTAATGTTGTTAAATCTAATTCTGCAGTTAAAATAACTAGTTCTAAGCATTAGAATAACTACAACATTTCAATCTGCTCACAATTCAATCTACGGCTTCTCCATGTTATCTAATTTTTCCTTTTTCTTGAGGATTAATCTGTGCCACCACTGGTCTCAATGTTCCAACACGGTGATCATCACGTATTCTCGTAACAGCCTTGAGGATGTTCTCCTTATCATCACAGAAATCTTTGACTCTGGTCTTCAAAGCTGTTATTACCTCATTCGCATCAGAAAAGATCAAGATTCCAGCCATTTCAATCGACAAGGAAATCCTATTTGCTCTTTTGTCGACATATAATGGAGAATTAACCCCATCGTAGTACAATGTGTGCAACATAAGGAAAAAACCAGATTCATTTTTGTTGACTTGCGTAACTTTGCTCCATTTGAAATTTTTGCTGACGATTTCAAAGTTGACTATATCGCCAGCTCCTTGTATCTCTTTGTGTTCGAAGTAGTCAAACAAGCTACCCACCTTTGAAAAAAAGGAAAGAAAAAAAAAAGTATAATCATTCAATACAAAAAAAAAAAGCATAATCATTTAATACAATTAACCATTCGCAAAAAAGAATATTAACCGCAAGCTTTGCTAACTCGAAGAACATCGATTTATGCCAATTTTCATGTATCAGGTTGTCCAAAACTTCAACCTGTCTTGTTTTAAAATTGACACACACACAAAAATAGTGCTCTTCAAGATATAGTGCGATGAAAACCAATTCCGCACCCAACATGCACCCTGGCCTCTAAGATTGTTTCTGATGAATTCATCCTACAAACACATTAATTTGTCCATGCGTGGCTCCGTTTGTGAGTCTTCATTTTCATCCTCAAGCATACTCAAGAGTAGATCCTTTTTCATAAGAGTACCAAAAGTATTCATGAGATTCATAAGAGGGTCATGGATGGAATAACTCTATATATGCATAGGAATAACTGCTTAAAAAATTGGAATAGAACACGGTTTGTTTGTTAGTTCGCTTCTAAATCTACTGGCAGCCAACATCGAAATAATGAACAGATGGTGGATGATTCTGAATACTACACTGAGCATATACCACAGGCACACCACAGAACATGTCAACTACAACAAGTCATTATTTCGTGTTCTAACACAGAAATCCAGCCATCAATTCAACAACCCAATAAAATCCATCAAAATCAGTGTTCGGTACTGTGCCATTGGGATTATTCTTATATAAAAAATAAAAGCGAACAATGAAAACGAAAGCAAGGACCATACGTACATAAAAAATGGAATAACATACGTACCATGTGCCTAATCCCAAAAAACATCATGGTTGGTGATGTTTTTTGTATGTTCTCTATGTAGTTTATCACAATTGACCAACATTCGATGATGGACCATTCAGTCTCCACATCGTGGCGGGCTGACCAAAGGTCTTCCTTGTTGCACTAACATTTCCGGAACGGAAAACAACCTCACTAAGCATACGAAAAAAAGACATCAATAGGCAAATAGTTATAATAGTTATAAAAACACAATTATAAAAAATGCATCACATCGGACAGCATGCACAAAATTCATTATTAGAATAGCTTATGTAATGCCTTGGAATAACTACTTTAATGAATTGGAGTAACTGATGTTGGAATAACGATTTTACTGAATTGGAATAGTTATCCTAAAACGTTAGAATAACTACTGTAATGCCTTGGAATAACTACTGTAATGAATTGGAGTAACTGATGTTGGAATGACAAGTTATAAAAACACAATTATAAAACATGCATCACAACTTATACCTTTTCTCGTATGTGTAATCTTCTAAGAAACAGTAGTCAAGTACTTCTTTTTTAGTTTTGGCAATGATAAAGTATGCGCTTCAGCTCCTCTGAAAAGTAACGAGACAAGTACCATCTTACCATCACTCTCACCCACATCTAATGTACACCCAAATCCGTCTCCAATTTGAATATCAACAGGCTTGCGAGCACTAGATCTTGGAGACGCAGTTGTTGCAGACTTCCCCTTCTGTTCTTTTTGTTTGCGTGATTTTGATAAGGTCGTCAACAATCTTTTTTTGGTCTTACCGAACGGGGTGATTGACTTATGCATAATATCATCCCTAATCTGGTTATCATCGGCTAAAAACAGGGCTGCAGCAATCTCTGCTCGGTATCTAATTCTTGATTTCATGTCTCCCAAAGACGAAGTAAATACACATCCATGGTATAAGAGCATATGAATCATCAAGTATACTTCACAATCCAAATCTCCCTGAAAAGGTTCTTTCCAAGGTAAAGGGACAACTACCCATTTGAAATTTTTCACTTTTTCTCCAATGGATAAACCCTTGCTGCTTAGAAAAGAACCATATAAGAGTGCCTGATAGAAACGTAATTTATTTAGTATCCATTTAATGTATTACTGAATATACAAAGTACAGGAGTCCTGAATAATGAAATATATATTAAAAAAATGTTATAGCAAATACTTACAGCATATTTACAAAGCAGTTCAAAGTATGAACCAAGATCAGTGTCCCAGTAAGATGTCAGGTTATCAAGATAATCCAATGTTTCGGCCTTGAAATTTTTTACAACACATAAAGTGCTCTCAAGAATGGATAGGAATGAAAACCTACAGAAGACAACACAATAATCCAGTTATTCACGTTCAACTATTCCATTCCAGAATCACAGTTACTCTACTGCTCATGTTTAGCTATTCCAATATTAGACATCAGTTACTCTATGTTCATGTTCAGTTATTCCAACATATGTGTTCTTTTGGTTGAACAAATCATTGGCACTTAATTATCATCATCAATTTATCATCACATTTGTGGACCAAATTCAAGTAAATATATATATATATATATATAATTAGCCACGTGATAATATAAAACCCCTGTTAGTTAGTTCATGTTCAGTTATTCCAATATTAGACATCAGTTACTCTATGTTCATGTTTAGCTATTTCATTCCAGGAATGAATGTAGCCAGAAGGTTATCGAGTTGGTTGTAAGTCGCATTAGAATGCTTGGCAAAGGCACATTAGAATAGCTGAATGCAGAGTAAAAAAAGATGATTACCATATCAGAATCAAGCTTTACTGGATGATTAATAATCTCAATGTAGGTAGACCGTGCTGTGAAAATTTGGGCTTGATAATTTTCTTGATTGCTGTTAATCTTGCCCTCTAGAATGTACTTTATTAATGTGGGCTACACAAAAGAATCAAAAATTATACTCTAAATATGATTCATAACACAAAATAACTTCACATACACCAAAAAGGTTTGTGTGCACTTACAGAATGGCCAACCCCTAAAAATAGTCTTGATAAAGAGCTTCCATCTGCCTTGATCATCATACGATTGAGAAGGAAGGACCAACAATCCACCACATTTGTAAATATCATTTTGTCAACTTGCAATGACTGAAAGTCATCTCTTGCTAGAAGGTTTATAGGGGAGAATTTAGCCAAAGCCTCCCTGAGATTTCAATAAAATAATTTAGTTGTCTATCATAGTAAAATATACAACCAACTGAAAAAAAGGTAAAAGAAAATTGATACTTACGACTGAGAAAATTTATAGTCATTGAGGAAAATGTAATCAACAACATTTTTCCTCAAACTGTGAAGGCCTTTCAATAACTCGTAATTCTCAATCATGTACGTAGACACAACTGTTGCGTCTTTTCAACTGGCCCACAGTCTATACTACAACCAAGATCTTGAGGAACAACACCCACACAATCATGTAAATAATACACAGGATCACTGTTGGAGTTTGCATTGTCATGGTCTAAATTGGAGTCAACATTCCCGCCAAGCTCCTCATGAACATTCCTCAAATCCCCATAATCATTTTCAGGCTCCTCATCGACATTCCCTGAATCCCCATAATCATTTTCAGGCTCCTCATCAACATTCCTTTTCTCTCTTGTCATCTCTTTGACATATTCTTCATAGGTTGGAAGATTGTCTTCCACTTGATGCATTTTTAAAGCATGGTCAGTGACAAAATCGATGTACTCAAAGAATTTACTCTCCTTCCAAAATTCTGGAGTTGATGAAAGGCTCACTTCTGTCGGTATTCCATCATTTGAGCTTGGGAAACCCTCTCATCTCATCAGCTCACTCTGGCGAGCATGTCTTTTATAAAAGAGATCGACATCTTGTTGCATGATAAGCCAATGTGCATGCGTATTCTGAAAAATAACAGAAAAAATATCAGAAGCATACACAAATCCATCTCGGAATTTGTTAAAACAAAAGGTAACTCAGTACATTACAGTTATGGTTCTTTTGTTTTGTGACTGAAAGTCTGAAGAACAGACAGTAGCTCAGTACATGTACACAGTCAGAGTTCTGTGAAGACTTATGCAACGGATATAGTCAGGTTAGACAAAATCTTATACATCATCATCAAATTCCCAAAAAAAAACATTACTCTTGCCTCATGTTACAGTAGGATGATCGGAACAAATTCAGTAATTCCGCCTAATACTTCTTTAGGTTCACTCACAAATTCATCAAAAACAAACAAATATTTCCAAATTACGTACAAAATTGTCAATTCAACAGCAATTGAAAGATCAAATCAACGAATTTCAGCAAAGAAGACAAGATAATCAAACAAAAAAAAGCAAAGTTCAAAGTAAAAAACAAAATTAATTAGACACGGGACTTTGGATGGAGTGATGTGGAGCATTACAATCAATCACAGTGATTTCTTCATTATTATCAAAAGAGTTGAACATATTTCTTCATCAACTACTCAAGAATGACATAATTGAATCCACCAATTCAAACAATGAAATTCAGCAATCGAAAACACACAGTTGCAAAATTGAAAACCTAATTTCAACGACAAACGCAAATTATCATCAAATTTCTTCATCATATACTCGAAAATGACCTAATTGAATTCACCAATTAAAACAATGAAATCAAACACGTATTAGCAATCAAAACACACAAAATTGCGAAATTGAAATTCAACAGAATTAATTAATTAAACTTTGGGCAAAAAGTAGAGTGAAGAAAAGAAATTGAAGCAATATACCGAAATTAGGGCGTAATGATGATGAAATTGAAACAGAGTCGAAGATTACAGAAGAAGCTGAAGAAAATGATGATGAATGTAACACCCCTGATTTTTATAAATTAAATTGAATTAAAACTTTGTTCGTATTTTAATTTTGTTTACGATTTAACTCGTAATTCTTAAAATTATTATAAAACGAATTTGTCGTTTAATCGTTTCAAACTCCTAAAATTCTATTTGATTCGGAAACTCTTCTTATATTTAAAACATATTTTTATTTCTGTTTCGATTTATTTTATACATTTAATGTAATTCTTATCGAAAGTCTATTTTGGCGATTTAAATTTTAAATTCTTTTTATTTAATTATATTTATGCTTGAATTTCTATCTTCGGCTCGAAGTTCATTTATTTTAAAGTTTCGTCAAAACATTTATTATTTTTCCTTGAGAAATCAATTTAATTCACTCTATCGAAGATTTAATATTTATCGGGAAACACTATTTCAATTGTCTAATTAATTATTTCTTTAAGCTTCGTTTTCGTCTTGAATACTTCATTTACTCATTTTATTTGACGACCCGATTATTTAATCATTTTATTGACTCGTTTTTAATTCTATTTCGTGGGTCAGTCAACTTATCGTTTCGGACTTCAGTTCCTACCCGATTCATTTAACTAAACTGTATTTTTTATTCACTCTCACGTAAGCTATTCAGCCCCCTTTCCCCCATTCACGTTATTCCTCCGCTTCCCATTCATTTTGGTTCATTTCCCCTTGTTATCTTATACTCACGTTCTTTCCCTCAAATTTTCTTCCCAATTCTTAACGCCTTACACACACACAGACACATTCACCCACCCCCCCCCCCCTTTACTTCTGTTTTTTTTTCCACCGCTTCACCCTTTTGTTTTCTCCCTTCATTCAAACCACCTCTTCATTCATCCTCACTAAACCGGTTCATACTTTCCCCCCTGTTCTCCTCTCTCTTCCTCTTTTTTTGATGTCACCGCTGCTGATGCTGCTGCTGCTACGCCGCTTAACGTGAGGTTATCTTCTTTTCTTCTTCCTCTTTTTCTGTGTTTTTGTCTCGGTTGCTGTTCGGTCTTCTTCCTCTTCGTTCTCTGTTCATATTTGGGTCGTCGCTGCTGTTTGCTGATGCTGCCCGGTGCCTTGTTCGTTCCTCCATCTTCTTCTTCCCTTGCATTTTGTTCCTGCTGTGCGTGTTTTTAATCGGTCTTTTCTTCTTTTTTTGTTGCTTCTTCTCCTCTTGTGTCTGATTTCAGTTCGTCGCCACAGCTCGTTCTCCTTCTGTTATTCTCTTTTTGTTCTTCGTTTTGTGCGTCTGTTGTATTCCTGTCCTCCTTCCGTTCTTTTCTTTGATTTACCTTGCTGTCCGTTGTTGCTCTTACTGCTATTTTCGTCTATGTTGTTGTTGCTGTTGCTGTTATCTACTGCTACCACTGTGTTGTTTCGCCATCTCCTCTTTGCTGAATGTTGTTGCGTGGTCATTGTTGTTCTGTCCGTTTTATTTTCTTTTTCTTCTTCACCGATCCGTTGCTGCGTTTTGTTACTGATATATACTGCTGCTACTATTTGTCCCCCTTCTTTTCTATCCGTTTTGCTGGGGCTGCCATTCGTGGTGTTGTGGTACGGTTCGTTGCTCGATTTACTTCGCTGCTACTGTTTTCTTTCGTCATTATTTGTTGCTGCTGTCGGGTAATTGCTGTTTGTTGGTCTCCCTTTCTTCTCCCCCTTCTTCCTTCCTCCCTTTATTTCGTCTCTAATTGGGGATGAATGATGCATTCTTCTTCTCCTTCGACTTCTTCTCGTCTTAATTTGATCTTGTTGCTGTTGCTAATTGTTGGAGATAATTACATTTCCATAGCCTGTACTTACACTACTTTTAGTCTCTTTTTACACTTTTTAAGAAGTGTAAGTGGAGCCTTCAAAAAGTGTAAGTGGATCCTTTAAAAGTGTAACCTCCAACAGAATGAGATAATTACACCTCTATAGCCTCTACTTACACTACTTTTAGTCTCTTCTTACACTTACACTTCTTCTTAGGAAGTGTAAGTGGAGCCTTCAAAAAGTGTAAATGGAGCCTTTAAAAGTGTAACCTACAAGAGAATGAGATAATTTCGTTTCAAAAGATCACATTAAACCAAATGAAGAATTCATACCGGAAGATGAAGAATTAGCTGCAATGGTTATCATCTTCACAGAAAATAAACCAAGTGTAACCCTAAGACGATTAAAACTAAAATTAATAGTTTATTTGGTAAACAACTATGTAGTATGAAGAAACGCCTAATCAAATGAACAAGACGGATAGAATCCTATAACCTAAATTTCTAGACATCTCATAGAAATCAACCAAAGAGGTTCCTATGCCACCTTAAGGGCGAGTAAGAATGAGAAAAGAACAACTACCACATTATTAGCTAGAATCATAGGTATCATTCTCTACCCCAAATCACCACCGTTTCTAGTATTTACTACTCTACTTAACAATCTCGGGATCGAACAATCGTATGACGATGTCTGTCCCAAACACAGTCTAACCCACAGTTTCAACAGACTACATACAATGTAGATCATTCAAACGATCGAATACGCACTAGCCACAAATCTACAACGGTCAATACTGTCGTATACTCGTATCAGCAGAATTATTCATACAATTTCAACATTGATTCAAATGATCACATAAGCAATAGCTAGAGCTGTCGATTATGACGATCATGATTCATGATTCCTATCGAAAATGAATGGCATTCGGAGACGGCATTTCGGCAATTCAATTTGTTCATAAAAAGGATTACCCAAAACTCCAGTAACCCAAATAAGAAACACGATACGTGAAAATTTTACCTGACAAATCGAATCGATTGGTGAGAGTGATTTCTTCACTGAGCTAATCTCCTCGTATCGTTGAAAATTGAAACATGATATGTTCAATTTGTATAAGGAAATCCAGTCAATTTTCAGATTAATTTCCCCCAATTTAATCAATTGATTACCCATAACAACAACAATTAGAGAAAAAATCGAATATAACAACAGAACACGAACTACAGCAACGGAAATTACAGTAAAAAACCAAAAATTGAAAAAAGGAATTGTAAATCGCGTGTCGATTGGAGAATCGCAAATACCTGGTGAATGATGTTGATTACTTGCTTGAGAAATCAATTGATTGTTGAGGGTCGATTCTGGAACTTGATTGTTGAGGGTCGATTGCATAAATTGCGTGGGTTTTGAATTGGGGAAGAATGTCAGGAACAAGGAGCGTATGTTTTGAATTGCGCGTGTTTTTTTTGTTTATTATATAGTTCGGACGGTTCGGATCGAACTAAGGTTCGGACCGGATCTCATCCCTATATATATATATACTATTTTTTGTCTGTGCAAAATTGCACGGATGTATTAAAAATGTGATATAAATTTAAAGATTATTGAATATGAAAAATTAATAGTTATAGTATATAATATTCTAACTATACAATAAAAATGGTTATATCATGTTCAAACGATGTAATATTATGAGATATACGAAACTATATTCCTCGATCATATATATACGATATAGTATTTATTTAAGCTCATTTCATCTAAGGTGACGCTCGTTTATAGATTAACAAATAATTTTACAATTTCTCGTATCTGTAAATTTAATAATGAGTAATATTTTCAACGGTAGAACAAATGTTGTTAATGGATTATAAAATCATTAAATTGTGTATAATATTTATTGAAATGAACTCTTACTTATAAATTACTTGTATTCAATAATTAACTTATTACTGCATGTAACATATTAATTGAGATGCAATATTTGAGTAAGTTATGTTTTCAGTAGCATTGAGAGTGTACTTTCCAGCCTACATACAAATATAAAATGCAACAAAACAATACATGAAAATTGTATCTGAATACGTTAATAAATAATTGTTGATAAAAGGGTCATGTATTTACGTTTGACATTTTGTAGAGCTCTAGAATGTGCATAGTCGTCAACTCGTCAAGGCGTCACACCATTTTTCATATTTTCATATGATAGCGACTCTATTTTGTTTTTATTACTCCGAATTATTTTTCATTGAACCCTAAATTATCATATTTATAGGTACTCGTTTGATACATTTAGATGTCAATATATTGGTTTCGACCTTTCGGGTAGGATCGGTCATTGTTCGGCATTCGTCGTCGCTTTAAATTTTTATCAAACTCCTCAGCAGTCAGTGAAATTTATGCTCCCCGCACACCCCTGTCACCGGCCAAATCAACAACCAATCCCCAACTACTCTTTACTACCGTTGACAAATTACTTCAGACCATCGACATTAATTGGATAAACGACTAAATTGTCCTTCCTAATTAAATTACTTGTATTTTATTTTAAATAATACTCAGTACATAACTAAATTATTTTACTGTCGACTTAATCCAACTATCGTAACTTAACCATGAATTAAGCACAACTTCTAAAAATAATCATTATCTTCTAGACGCTATGAGTAGTTCTTGATTCTCATTTTTTATTGTGTGATGTGTGGTCTTTGGTTTTTTTTGTTAGTCACCCATATGTATTTTTTCTCCATGATTTAATACAATTGACGGGATACCGAAAGAACTTCACAAAGCAACAAATGGATCACAATTTAGCTTACACCCTAGAAAAACTAATCTTTCGAAATCATGTAGACAGAACACATAATTGAGCAAAATATGCAAAAATCTACATGCCAACACCATCCCCTTCTTCCAGATCAGTATATTCTTGATTTCCATTTTATTAACGGTTTATGTTATCTGGGATATACAAATTCCTCCTTGACCTAAAAAAAAGAATATCAAATCACCAACTCATTATTTGAAAGGTCAGTAAAAGGGTAACATCTAACAAGTGACATGAAATTGGGATGATTGAATGTATTATGCAGACCATTGTATTTTCAGCAAACAATGAGTGAATGATTATTTTCCGAAGTTAATTATTTAATTGTTTTCTTGATGGTTTGTCTTACCTTTACTGTCAAAAAATGTGTTTTCAAAGAAATGAGTGTGAATGACACCCTTGTGAGTCGTGACTTGTAATCTCCTCATGTTATTCGGAGTATTTATCATCTTAGTACCAAGGAAGCCTTAATATTTAAACAATTGATCCTACTAATGTAATAACTCAAACAAAACATATCTATATCCCTAAAAGCACAATAATTATTATTATATATATATATACATGTGAAAGAGGGTATCATTTCTCTAAGGTGATAACATGAAAGACAAATTCAGACGTAAATTACCCATTTGACTTTGTGAAATTCATCATATACCTTGAGCATAAGAATGATGATAAATATGAACTGGGTTTGTATCTTCATCAAACCCTTAACACAAACAATGGTGGAAATTATATAATTACATATACATGAATATATGAATCAATAAAAAACGTAAAACAAAATTAGAAATTGAAATAATGTATAAAGAATAGCAATCGAAATCAAAAATATTTGGCGAAAAGAAATAAGAATCAGAAGCAATCGAAATAAAAAATTAGAAATAATTTTTTTGCCTATTTAAACGATCAATGTGAAAATATGTGAAAATTGAAATCCATAATAATCTTATACTTGGCGTTCATCGTTTCCCTCTAATTCCACCACATTGCTTAGATAAAATTAGCTACATTAGCCTACTACACTTCTTAGCTCTTACATTACACTAACTACTAATTATGAATATGAATGTGTGACTAATTTATTATCTATAACTCCGTACTTTGTATGTCTTAACATTCCTAACCACTAACCAAGACTTAACTGGTCTGCTGATATGCATTCAATCAGATCATATGTATAGGACATGATGAAGTTGTAAAGTTACCTCAAGCCGAAAGATACCGGGTGCAAAAGGTGGTGGGTTGGATTTGAGGTTGAAGATCGCAGAATAAAGGGAGTCGGAATCCAGCTCCGATGTTAGTGCAGACGCAGTGACCATGTTTCAACTGTTTAAACTGACATGTTGGAGTCACCCTGCCACCCAATCATGGACAATGACGACCCACAATGCACGGAAGAGACACAGTTAGAAAATGCTTTAGTCGGAGCTATAATTGACGATGACTCCACAACCTCACGAAACGGTAACAATCGTGTCAGTGTTCATGATGAGAAGAATGCTGGGGAAGCAAGCATTCTGGGTTTATCCCAGGGAAACGATGAGGTTCACAGTGCTTTGCTTTTGCACTTCTCTCAGGTTATAGGCAAAAATCATCCTTGCTATAATTGACATGGTGATTTCCCGTGGTGGCGCAGACATGATGATTTGTTGAGATCTTGATCGCAGGTAACACAATGAACCAAGTGAAACTTATCCAATAGGTATGTTGTCTTAAATCCCGTCAAATCATCCAAGAAGAAAAACCTGTACAGCAAGCAAAGTTTGTCTGTTAAATCAGAAAACAATTTAAAAATACAATCAAAACTTGTCTCTCTAATCCTCTCAAAAGTGTGTAGGTTGTGAAGAATGCAAGACTTGAAACATTGAGTAAGACATGCTGGACTATCTATATCACATAACATGACAAAGCCTATAAGACACAAATCAAATTAAATCAACACGGCTTAAGCACAAACATCATTGATAAATGAAGTCTAATAACAAAGATACTGACCCCAGGCTGCAAGCGCTGCACATCACGTCAAAACACGAATAATACACACCTAATTAATCAATCATAGGCAATCGATCAAGCAAGAGACGAAAAAATACGAAATTGTAGCCAATGAAATTATAGTAGTACGTTAATTGCTATATAGTCAAAGGAATTCAATTAGCTGACCTCCATTAACCAAAAAAATATGAAAATGGAAAATTTTCTAATTGGTCCATGCATAATCCGAGACTTCGTATTGTATTTTCCAAATTGAACCTGTAACACCAACCAAATTACCCACCAAATCAATTGCCCTAAGTACCAAACATACATTCAAATTCAAAATTACAATGATAGCAGAAAAGATTAATCAAACATAGAAAACAAAAAATGAAAAGAAGAAAAAGGACAATTACCAATGCAACAAAACAAACCATCTCACAGCTAGAATATGAAAGATTCGATCTCGCCAAACTAAAGATGCATCGATATCATTCGACCAACTTGAAGCATCCTTCAAGACAAAAATGTTCCGTTTGCTGAGGTTGGGTAGGCGCACGTGTTCCTCCTTGACTTAACCATTTTCTGTTTTGTAGAAGCTTTGATTGAAGAACCCGAGGTTGTGAAAAACAAAAAATTAGTGATAAAATTATTTACAATTATAGAATGTAACATAGGGTTAAAGTTCGACACCATAAATTAGAGCCTTGCTTCTTCCCAATTTGTGTCGCATCGATCTTCGATTTTCTGGGTGTTTGTAACCATTTCCGCATCCTCCTCACAGTCATTTGTGCAAATTTCTTTGATTCTGTAATTCCAGAAATAAAAAATGGCTTGAATTGAAAAGACATGAACAAATTCAATTTGGTGTGATTTTTTTTAGGGATGTCCAACGTGGGAGTGTGCAATTTTTTGTTGTTGTTTGATTTGATACTGAGGACGTTTTCAGGATGGGATAGGATGGGATGGGACGTGATGAGATGAGAAAGTGTGAAAGTTGGTAGAGGAAAAGAGTTGGAGGTTTCTACCATCACTCCTCCCAAACTGCAGTTTGTATATAGTGAGGAGTTATGGCGGTTACCTAAAAGGCTAAAACTATGGAGCCAAAACATTCAGTTTTGGTTGTAACTCCCTCTCCTATGTGACAAAGGTGATGGTTTTATTTTTTGAAATCAGAAACCCTAAACAAAATGGACGGTTATTGGCTGAATTTTTACTCTTTGCTTATGCCACATCGGATGACACATCGGATCCACATCATGATCCTAGTCACGTTCCTACGTGGTGCAATGTGAGAGCTCTAAATGTTGCTACTTTATAAAATAGAGGATATATATATATATATATATATATATATATATATATATATATATATATATATATATATATATTAGGTTAAAAGTATGTGCGATGCACGGATTAGTTGGCTTAATTACATTGGAAAAAAAGTTATATAGAATAAAAGTTACTCCGTATATTTTAATTATGTCTAATCATTTGTTTACATTGAAATAAAAGATCTAACAGGAAGATTATAAAAATAAGGGTAAACTGATACATTTGTAATGAATAATGACTTCAATTTACATTAATATGATCACCCCTTATGATAACCTTTCAATTTGGTGCAATTATATTATTTGATTACTCTAATTTATATAATAAAATTCTTCTCATCGTAAATATTTCTTATTTATGGAAAAAAGAAGTATATATTTAATTTATAATTCTTCTATATTGTGGACATGACATAGGTCCACTCCGACGCGGCCACGCGCGGGTTTGGGGAGGCGAATGAATCTCCATATGAGATGGGTCGAATTGAAATTTAAATCGAAGTGGAGTCGACACCGAACTTTGTGGGAGTTCGGGCCCGTTCGAACCCACTCTATATCTTAGTGGGCCATGCACAAAGTATGGACCATTCGGATGTCAGAGTTTATTGGGCTCGTCCCTTTGCATTTGATACCGATACCGACATTATCGGATACCGTGTATTGAATGACTCTCGTGTGCCAATGAGTTCGGATATCCGGAAACCACGATTCTGAGTAAGGGGTGAGGGTACGTGTTGGGAAGTTCACAAAGAACACCCAACCCCGCCCGCACATTAGCGGCCTCTACTAAGATATCGTTTGATGTTTTAATACGCGCGTTAGTAGAACGATGAAAATGATATGCAAACAGTGTTTTGCTTAAACATGTGAATAATTGAATGGCTTGCTAAGTCGATTTAATGCATCTAATACTAACGTCAAAGTTATATTTAGCATGCGGGTTCATTTTAGTACAATAAAATAAACAATGAAAAATAAATCGACAAAAGAACAAACGGTTAGTAACTGTATAACGATGACAACGGTTTGCACGAAATATAAGATGCTATAGAATAATGTAAATATGATGCATGGTTTTGGAAAAGTAGTACGACACATGATTAATTGAAGTCATAAAATATTTCGTATGTCTCGGAATACGTTTAGGGCTCACGTTTTGACGTGACAGGAGGACACTCGATCGAGTGGACTAGGCACTCGACCGAGTGCTCCTGTACGAACTAGGTTCGCTTTGCAATTTTTATTGGTTTCGAAATTGCTTTTTGATTTAAGGAACTCGAGAATTTTATTGAGTCGGGCATAAATATTGTAAGATTTATACTCGATTCGGACTTTGATACTCGTCATATCCGATATTCAATTATTGAATTGATATCTAATATTTAGAGCGAAACTTGGAAAATGCGCTATAAGTCGTTTAAATTAAACTAAAACGATATAGATTGTCTCCACGTTTGTAGTGTCGTAATTAATTCAATGGAATTAGGTGACAACTATTTTAATATCAACGACAAATCTTATTAGTTAAATTTATTGACTAAATTGCTTAGATACGACCTCTAATTATTGAATTGGTATCGGATCTAAAGATGTATTGTGACTATTTTGAATTAAGAATGTCTTGATTTGATTCCCTCCGCACCCCGACATCGTAAAAAATCCTCGCGGATTATGATGATGTCGGATCCGCATCAACGGGTTTCGACCTATAAATAAAAAAACTTTGATTTGAAAAAATAGTGTTTAAAATTAATAAGCATGCGATGAATGATGACGATAATGACACGAATAATAAAAAAACGTGACCAGCAATGCAACGAAATAAAAAACGATTATTGATGTTGACTTGCTTCAACAATCAAACATTCGGGGTGTCAGGATAAACGACCGTCAACATCGGGTGCGTTACCCTCGTAATATTCGGATTTTCTTATCCCGTCATCCCTCGTGTTCGACACGAATTAGCAAGTAATTTAATGTTTTATATTAAAGATTATTACCGATATTAGAGACGCGACGGTAAAAATAAAAAAACGAAAAAAGACAACAATGACGACGACGACGCGCGGACGACACGAGGAAATAAAGGAGAAGAAAAAAGAACGAGATTTTGCACCCTCAACCTACATGTTTCTTATCTCAGATGGAACTCGTTTCGTTGTGGCTTTAGCACGGGAGTTTCGAGGTTTATGAAGGTTGAGTTATGGTGGTTTAGGGCTCCTAGATTTCTAGGGTTTAGGGTAGTAATTAGGATTTAGAATTGATTAGGGTTCTCTTAGGGTTTTTTTTAAGTTGTGTGTAGATGTGTTAGGGTTTTTGTAAAAAGTGTTCAATTGTGCATGCAAGAGGGTGTTTATATAGGTAATTGCTCCCCCTCCTTGTCTAGAGTTACTCGATCAAGTGCCCTGATGGACTTGATCGAGTGGCCCACCTAAAAGGGAACCGCGGGTTTGCTCTCCGAAATGGCTTTGACCGGGTTTTGACTCGGTCGCTAAAAGATGGTTTTATTTCCGGTGTCGGTTTTGACCCAAATTAGTCTTATTTGATTGGAAATGACCCATTGGGCCTGAATTTGAGGTCGGTTTTGTGAGATTTGTATTCCGTAAAAAGCCCAAGCCAGAAACACGTTTGCGTCCATCATCATCGGGTGTTTTTTGGAAACTACTATAGACACCTAACGGCCAAATGTGGGTGTTTACAGAGCCCCCACTCTGACTGAGGCTTGGACAAGGCAAAAGTCAGAGTAGCTACCAGGCCAATCGAGGATTAGGACCTGGTAGACTTCCGGTCGGGTCGTTTATAGTCCGTTAGACTTGCGTGAAGGGCTCGCCAGTCATAAGACAGAAATCATACCTGAGCAGAAGATGATAACTCCGTGGGGAATCAGACTTGTCGCATAAGTCCTGGGTGCGCCTATATATGGGCCCATCCCGTGCTATTCCGGGGAAAATGCCGCCTAGGGCTTTCCGCTGGGGAGATATATGAGTTGTGCGGGCTTGCCTCCGAAGCCTTGAGTCGTACCTGTATCAGTTACATAAATTTTTGCATGCAACACGTATGTAAAAATATGACTCGCGCTGGGGAAAAACGATTTTTGCTTAGTTTTTTTAAATCGAGCGAGATCCTGAAAGCAACTCACGTGCTAGGTCTTCAAAATTGAAAGGGGTAGAAAAGAAATTTGCAGTTTAAATAGACTGAAATTTGACCTTGTCGAAAAGGATTTTTTTTTCAAATGGCTAAATTTTACAAATTTTAAAATGAGAATTTGAAAAGAGAGGCCTATCGACAGACTCGACTCTGGACGCAACCGGACGAGTTGACCGACATGACTAAACTCTCGAGGGGTTGGATCGTGACTCGGTAGGGGGTGGGCCACCTAAGACGACAAGACTCCTAAGTTGCGCTATTCCGTAGCCTAGGCGAGTGGCAACACGGTCGAACATCGAAATGGGATAGATATGCTATATGGAACTTGCAGTAGTCTGTAGTGGAACTGTTGTAGTCCTGTGCTCTTCTGGATTTTTGATTTTAGGGTACATTCCCAAAATGGGTATTGCTTCGATTCCTGACAGATTCTCATCTTCGCCTAAGCCAAGTAACTAGGACACACTATAGAAAGGAGGCTAGTTTTTGAAAATCATTTGGATTTTGTGAGTGGAAGGAGGACTTCTGTCTAATAGAAGCCCCCAGGACGACAAAGCTAGCTATTGAGAACATGACAGTGTCGTGACCGGAATGATAGTGCTTTTTGAATGTGTGTTAATGTGAGTGGTTATGCCTCTGTGGAAAGGCTGCCTACGTATTCACGTGTAGTGAAATCAAACCATGCCGTAGTTCAGTGGAGAAAAATATATTATGGTGCCTAGTCTAATAGGACTTTGTGTGTAACTAGCCATAGCAATGGTGTAGGCTAGGTGCATTCCCAATGATGTCTTGATCAAAGGGCTGGAATAGTTAGGATGTTGATCTTGTGACTGTGAGCGTTCTCCGGGGTAGCCCCCAGAGGTGGTGTGAACTATTTGGGCATGTTCTATGTCGACCGCAGGTTGAGTTCCCGTGTTCGGGGATGGTAACTTGCTTGGATAATTTTGGAAATGTGGAGCTAGGTCGCAAGTGGCCTTGGCGATTCGAAATCTGGAGCTCAATTTTGTGGAGCTAAGGCTTCGAGGGTAAGGTATTGTAATGTGGTAGGAAAGAGGGAAGTCGAGTAAAAATGACTCGAACTTCGATCGGGGTAGGTTTAATAATGCGGGATCTGATTTCCATGTCTGGCCCTAATGGTTAGGGTGTATCCTATGGAGCTTGAATCCTCAAAATTTGGAGCTGTCTCTTAGCCTAGGTCTCGAGAAGGTCTTGAGGGTTGTAATGTGGGAAGGCTAAATGTGGTGTTAGCTGACCAGCTTGATTGTACTCCCCTATTGGATGGTATGGATATCGATAATTTTTTAGTTGACCGTACCCCGGTCAAGGGACTTTCACTTGAGTTGACCGTTGACCACGGTAATGGGTATTTGAATTCTTTTTTTTTTGGGTTGACCTCTTAGCCCCGTTGTAGTCACCCACATTTGACCGCCAGGTGTCTATAGCAGTTTCCGACAAACACCCGATGATGATCGGAGGCAAACATGCTTTAACATACTCGAAAACGGGCTCAAAATCATTGGCATTTGGCTTGGGCTTTTTACGGGGTACAAATCTCATAAAACAAACCTCAAATTCAGGCCCAGTGGGTCATTTCGAGTCAAATAAGACTAATTTGGGTCGAATCCGACACCAGGAGCAAAACCGTCTTTTACGACCAAGTCGAAACCCGGTCGGAGATATTTTTTTCGAGACACACGGACCAGCCGTGATACTACACGAGTCCGTCCTAGACTCAAATGCTACAAAAAATCAGCTACGACAAATATTAAACAATTCCGTTAAAGGTAGAATTCGATCTCAGATAGGAATTCTATCCGAACACCGAATCAAACACTCGACCAAGTATCAAATACTCTGCCGAGCAGCCCTCTTCCATGCCGGATTCCACGGCTTCCTCTCCAAGGAACGGAATCCTCGTTCGTCTCAGCCTCTTACATTCCCTATCCTAATCGGTATTTCTTGTCATACAAGCAAGAGTACCTCTTCTCCTATAAATAGGACCCTCACATACACAATTCACACACACAATCCCCGACACTTGAGACATTCATACACACCTACAACATCAACTTTTCACACATAAACATAAACTCCTTACACTTAGCATCGAAAAACCGATAGTGCATCCGAGACCCGAAGGAACCGGCCCTTAGACCCGACACCCTTTTACACGTCCCAACCAACCACCTCAACTCACCGACATTAACTCGACGCTCCCGTGCCCTAGCCACATTCTGACGAGCCCCGATCCGAGTAAACAAAGCATGTAGGTTGAGGGTGTAAAATCAAACCCGACTTCTCCTTTCTCTCTTCTTCTCCTTCTCGTCTTTTTCTCGTCCTTTCTTCTTTTTTTCGTCGTCAGTCGATTTTTATTTTACTGGTTGTTCGTCGCATTTTTTTTATTTCTAATATCGATACTACAAAAACTATTTTCATATAACGAATATTCTTAAAAATACGATACCGGTTCTCTAGTCGAATATCGTATTAAAAGAATTACATTAATCTCATCGATGCTAAAAAGTCGTTACATCTTCTTTTTTCAAAATACGACGATTTTAACGCGGAGAAACTAACATTCTTTTCTTTTCGTTAAAATTCTTTTTCAAAACAATTTTATAAAACTTTTTCTAAAAGTCATTCCGAATATTCGATATCGATTTCATAATCGAATATCGAATACGACGAATATCGAATGTATAAATCGAGTATAAATTAATTCATATTTGTATGCGATTTATCGAAATTAACGATTTTCGAAAATAAACGAGCCGAGACAGCAGCCCACGCGAGTCGCGCCCCTCCCAGGCGACTCGCGCGGGAGCTTGGAAACCGCGGCCCCTTTTCTTCGTTTTCTCTACTTTTTTTTTCTTAAGCATCGTTTTTCTAATTCTACAAAATGATTTTTTCAAAACCTTTTCTTTTCATCTTTTTCAAAATTATTCCGAATATTTGATATCGATTTTATAATCGAATATCGAATATAACGAATATCGAAAATATTGAACCGAGTACAAATTATGCGATATTTGTACGCAATTTAATAAAATCATCGATTTTCAAAAAATCGACTTCGAAACAGGCCGGGGCGCGAGTCGCGCGCACCCCGGGTGAGTCGCGCGGTCGGCTGAAACGCGACGCGGTTTTTCTGTTTTTTTATTATTTTTTCGAACATCGTTTTTTGGACAAAACAGCGTCTTTTTAGTAAAATTTCAGATCTCGACTTTATTTCTTGACCTCGGTCAACGCGTGTTAATCCATCACGTGAATTAAACTTTTCAAAATCATGCATATCATCACATCTATTTTTTTATTATTCAATCGTTACTAACTCGTTTGCTCGTGTTTTTTTAGCGATTTCTTTTTTTATCTTTTGTTTTATTAGACTAAAATAAACCTGGCATGCTAAAATACAACCTTGACGTTAAATTTTAGTTGCATTAAATTGACTTAGCAACCCATTCAATTCTCGCATGTTTAGGGAAAACAATGTTCGCATATAATTTCATCGTTCAACTAACACGCGTATTAAAACATCAAACGATATCCTAGTAGAGGCCGCTAATGTGCGGACGGGGTTGGGTGTCCTTCGTGGGCTTCCCAACACGTACCCTCACCCCTTACTCAGAACCTCGGTTTTCGGATGTCCGAAACCATTGGCAACGAGAGTCATTCAATACATGATATTCGATAACATCGGTATCGGTATCAAATGCAAAGGGACGAACCCAATAAACTCTGACATCGGAAATGGGCCGTACTTTGTGCACGGCCCACTACGACATAGAGTGGGTTCGAACGGGCCCGAACTCCCACAAAGTTCGGTGGCGACTCCACTTCGATTTAAATTTCAACTCGATCCATTCTCATATGGAGATTCATTCGCCTCCCCAAACCCGCGCGTGGCCGCGTCGGGGTGGACCTATGTCATGTCCACAATTTGGCGACTCTGCTGGGGATTAACTGATGCGTGACTTACCATCGGCATCCTCAGGGTGAGACTCGAATAGAAATCGTTTGACTAGTACAATACGCGTTTAGTTTTACGGTTCATGCATAACCCCATTTTTCCCGGGCCGGTATTGGTGACCGACGTCCCACTATACCATTGATGTAGTCCAAATTGGATATGTCAAAAAGTGTTCATAGCAGATTCGTATGGGTTTTACGGCATGTTCTAAGCTCAATTCGACTTAGGAAGTTCGCCCCGATTCTCGGATAGGCTATGTACACTGGTATAGACCCTTATAGACTGACCGAGACTTAGCTTAAGAGCATACATGGTGTCATTGTACTGTTTCCGTGACTACGTGCTACTCGATCCACGTCTTTTTTTCAAAAAACCGTCATTTTAAAAATTTGTATCCTTTTCAAAATATCCAATATCAAAACCCCGGACATATACCGAATTTAGGACTTATGATTTTACTCAAAATAGCCCTTTTTCTAGCCGGTATTATGCCCAATTTAAAACTCGAAAATATATTTTTGAACTTTCAAAACCTTCGCCCGGTCCACCTTTCCGTTTTCTTTCTCGAAAAAAAAGGGCCGGTTCTCCTCGAATTATTTCGGGCTTTTAAAAAAAATCATATTTCGAAACTTCATCTTCTTAGGACTTCCCGTATTTAGCAGTGTCGGGTCGTGTCATAAGTCGTCGAAGTCTTTAGCATCGAAACTCCGTCGATCTTACATCACGAGTTTCCTCCCTATCCCAGTCCGCCTTATTTTACTAAGGCAAGGCCCACCTGCGTAGGACATACTCTTACAAGGGTTGGTCCAGTTACACAATCGAGTCCAAAGTCTGGGAATGTCTCACGTGAACCTTTCTTCAAACAGGGCCCAACCCACATAGCTGGATCCTAAGGGAGGCCCACCTTTTCACAAGTCACCCGTCTAGGTGTCTTTTCCGAGTCATTACCGTCTTAGTCTTCTTCTTTTTCCCTTGCTCGGGATGTACTTTTTTTAGGATTCGGGTTAAGTTGCTGATTACGCGGTGTTGTTACAGACAGGCCACCGTTCACCCGAACCATGCCGAAAGAAGCCATTGATGAGTTGACAGCTTCGTTGGCTCAGATCATAAACCAATTGAGACAAATGAGGGAAGACCAGATTGCCATCGTCACTCGGGTAAGTGTCGTGGAACAAGGAACCCCCAACGCTTCGATCGATGATGACGGACCTTTGGCCGCACTGGACGGCGCAGTCCGAAAGCTGCAAGAACAGGTCCACTTGACCACCAGAAACACCATCCTCACGGAAAATGCCCGTACCTATTTGCCCTTGACCGATGAACTGCCCGCTAACCTCAACTTAACGGGCTTACCAATGTTTGACGGGACTGAAGACCCGGTACTCCATATCCGGGCCTTCAAGGATTTTATGGCAGTTAAGGGGGTCAAATAGACCATGTTCAAGCATCTCTTTGCTTCCTCTCTGGAAAAGCACCCGAAAGCCTGGTACTACAGGTTTGATCCCAAGAAATACAACACCTGGGACGATGTCGCAATAGAATTCGCGCGAAACTACGCGGATAACGCCGAGATCCAGACTACCATGCGTACTCTGGAGGTTATGGCCCAAGAGCCTAAGGAAGGTTTCACCAAATACCTTCAAAGGTGGAGGGCTGAAAGTGTAAAGTTGGTGGACAAGCCCAGCGAAAAGGTGCTAGTGGAGGCCTTTGTCAAAAACCTCCTCCCCTCTTACCGGATCCATCTCCGGTACACCATCATACCCGATTTCGCCACTTTGACCGAGATGGGTACAAGAATCGAAGACGATCTAAGGTTAGAGAGCCTTACTAAGGCCTCTGCCAAGGGGTATCAAGGAGCCAGCTCATCCTCCGGCAAGCCCGCAACTACAACTGCGGCCCGAAGCATCTTTGACGAGGTTAACTCATTAGACACCTCGACCAAAAAGAATACTCCAAATCGGGTATTCACTGATATAGGAACAACCTATGCTAATGCCTTACAAAGGCTGTCTTCAAAAGGCCTAATTCAACCGATAGGCCCAATCCCGAAAGTTCCCGTCGAAAAGCGATCCAAGAACTTCAATATTCAAGCCTATTGCCACTATCACCAAGGCAACGGGCATGACACTGAGAAATGCTGGAAGTTGAAGCATCTCATTCAGGATCTGATCGAAAGTGGGAAGATACCACTACCCAGTGATAAGCCGAGTAACAAAAATAATCCCCTTGCTACTCACGCCATTTTTACTGGAGAAGTAGTCGACTGCTCCCATCTCATTTCCCCTTTAATTTCCCAAATCAACGGGATATGGAATGATGATGAAGACGACGTTTACTTGGCTAAGGGGGAAGCTGTCCCCGTCACCGTCGAAGAAATCCGGAAAGCTAAAGCCAGAGCCCTGGCCGGCACACACACCGTCGCGGCCGGTCTCCCCACTCCAGGAACCGTCACTGAACCTTCCAGGACGGAACTCACTCCCGAGGAACCAAACGCTGACACGGCCCTAGTCAGGCAACTAAAGAGGGTCCGAACTGATCTTACTATATGGCAGCTTTTGGTTAGTTCTCAGGAACATCGGGCAGCACTTACTAGGGCTCTTGATGAAATCAAGGTTGACTCATCGGTTACCCCCACCGAAATGGTAACCACTACTTTGCCTCACCTCAAAGGCAAGTCCAAAGGAAAAGGCCCACTTATCACTTTCTCCGAATCCGACCTTCCGCCGTTTGGGGCCACCCATAACTTGGCCCTATATATCACGGTGATCTGCCGGAATAAATATCTCCCAATGACCCTAATTAATGATGGGTCCGCAGTAAACGTCCTTCCCTTGAGGACAGCTAAGGCCCTCGGCATTACCGAGGCTGACTACCTTCCAACTGCCCAAACTATCCAGGCTTTCGATGGGAGCCCAAAATCAGTTGCTGGGGCCGTTAAGCTAACAATCATAACCGGCTCGATAGAGAAGGAGCTAGAATTCCAAGTGATTGATGTCACTTCATCTTTCAATCTGTTACTCGGGAGACCATGGATTCACGCGGTCAAAGCCGTGTCTTCCACCCTTAACAGGAAGGTCAAACTACCTTTACAAGATGGGATCGTTACTCTCGAAGCTATCCCCATAACCGTGTCAAGCTGCAACACGGCAGGCTCCACCGACCCGCGAGGTTTCAATTTCGAGGGAATGATCGAGCAAGAATATCTTTTCCGGCCGTATTTTACCAATAGCATCGACACGATGCTACAAAATCTAAGTTACCTGCCGGGAGCTACCTCGAGACCTGACCTCCCAGTTGGCAAGATCATCGAGGTCTTAACTAATGAAGAGTCAAGATTCGGCTTGGGGTATGTTGTAACCCCGGAAAACGTGGTTCAGGCCGGTATTCAGAAGGGCATCAACATCTTCAAGGGTACCTACTTTGGCCCTTACAGTCCAAGACTGAGCGATTACTTCGTCACTCCAGTGTTCGGAACTGTTCAAGTGGGCCTCTATCAGCCCACCATCTCATATCCCGAGACCAAATTGGCTCGGGAATGCAATTTCATCCCGGATGACATCTTTTCCCTTATCCAGGCCGAATCAAAGAAGGGCGCAAATAATACTGAGCCCGTCTTGGGGCTCCTATTTGGGGAAGACAAGGTCATCCCAACCCCCAAACAGAAGTTAGTAAACCTGATCCTCTGCAGCAACAAGTTCGATCCAACCAAGTTGATCTCCAAAGTAGGTGCTGACACTGGGAAGAGAGCTTGGAGGAAGACAACTAAGTGGACCGACAGTCAGGGTCGAATCTACAAGCTAACTACTGGTGAAGGAGATATGCAAGACGCTGAATCCGAGTCCGAGTCAGAGTCAGAGTCAGAGTCGGAGTCTGAGTCCAAGTCTAGAGGGTCCAGTACTAGGATCGAGTCTGTAACCCCTCTCCCTTCTTTAGTCACACCATCGGGAGCCTCGGAGTCTGTCCCGAGGGCTCTCCCTATCCCGCCTCTGACCAATGATCAGATGGCCGCTCTCTTTGAGCTAATTTCAAAATTCACTATCAATAATAACAATAACCGTTCTGCTTACGAGTTGTCTTATTTTCAAAACATTTTCAAAAATCTTACTTGCAATGACATTGAGAAACCCGACGAACAGGTACCGCTGCCTCCGCATCTAATCGAGCAACTCGAACAAAGGGAGTCCCGAAATCCAGTAATCGAAGAAACCGATTCCATCAACGTAGGAACCCCTTTAGAACCTCATCTGCTTAAGCTGGGATTATCTCTAGATCCTGAGGAGAAACAACAATTCACAGATCTCCCCCAGGAATTTAAGGACGTCTTCGCATGGTCCTACAAGGACATGCTGGGAATAGACCGAGAGATAGCTGAACACCGTATACCCATCAAAGACGGGTATAAGCCGTTAAAACAGAAACTCCGAAGAATGAGGCCCGAATGGTCTCTCAAAGTCAAGGAGGAAGTCGATAAACAATTCAAAGCGGGCTTTATTCAAGTGTCTGAATACCTAGACTGGGTCGCAAACGTCGTGCCGGTACCCAAGAAAGACAGCAAAGTACGAGTATGTGTAGACTTCCGAGACCTTAACAAGGCCAGCCCAAAAGACGATTTCCCGTTACCACACATCGATATACTGGTGGATAACACGGCCGATCATGCCCTTCTATCCTTCATGGAAGGGTATGTCGGGTACAATCAAATCAAAATGGCGGAAGAAGACATGGGTAAGACCACCTTCATTACACCTTTGAGTACTTACTGTTATACCGTGATGTCATTCGGGCTTATCAATGCCGGTGCCACTTATCAGCGGACCGCCACCACTTTACTACATGATATAATGCACAAAGAGGTGGAGGTCTATGTGGACGATATGATCGTTAAGTCCAAAGATCGAAGCGGACATATCTCGGCCCTCAGAAAGTTCTTTACCCGATTACGCAAGTACAACATGAGGCTGAACCCTCAAAAATGCAGCTTCGGGGTAACATCGGGCAAGCTACTGGGCCATATCGTCAGCCAGTGCGGCATTGAGTTTGACCCAACAAAGATCAAGGCCATTACCGAGATGCAACCACCCAAAACTGAAAAGGAGATAAGGGGGTTTCTCGGGAAAGTCCAATATATCAGCCGGTTTATTTCAAAGCTAACCATGGTATGTGAGCCCATTTTCAAGAAACTGAAGATAGGAGAACGGATACTATGGGACGATAAATGTCAAATGGCTTTTGATAAAATCAAGGAGATTCTATCTTCTCCGCCGGTATTAATGCCGCCTCAACCGGGCTTGCCTCTGTCGTTATACCTGACAACGACCGAGACAACCATGGGGGCTATGCTCGCCCAAACGGTCGATTCAGAAGAACGGGCTATTTACTACATCAGTATAAAGTTCTTGAAATACGAATGCAAGTATACGATGCTCGAAAAGACGTGCTTAGCTTTGGTTTGGGCCACTAAAAAGCTCCGACACTATATGCTTAGCCACGAGGTACATGTTCTGTCCAAAATGGATCCTATCAAGTACCTATTCGAAAAGCCCATCCTCAACGGCAGGATATCCAAGTGGACTTTAATGCTAGCTGAGTTCGACCTCAAGTTCGTACCATTGAAAGCCATCAAAGGCCGGGTAGTCGCGGAATTCCTTGCCGATAGTCCGGTATCCGAGGAAGGACACACCGATACTTGAGCCTTCCCAGATGAAGACATATTCCATACTGACATCGAAACTTGGGACTTATACTTTGATGGGGCGTCCAACTTCCGAGGATTTGGGGTCGGTATTTTGCTAATCTCGCCACAAGGGGAACACACCCCGTTATCCATCAAGCTAGATTTTGACGTGACTAACAACGCAGCCGAGTATGAAGCGTGCATTCACGGAGTGCAAGCCGCCACTGATTTAGGGGTAACAAACCTCCGGGTCCACGGTGACTCATCTTTAGTCATAAATAAAGCCCTACAAAAATGGAAGACTCGGAACGCAAATCTCGTGGCTTACCAAGCGTGAGTAAGGGTTCTCGAAAAACAGTTCCAAAAGGTAGAATACATCTATCTACCTCGGGAAGAAAATCAGTTTGCAGATGCTCTTTCAAAATTAGCATCTTTACTGAATATCCCAACGCATCTAACCAGCATGCCCATTTGCGTCGAAAGGCGATCTGAGCCAGCATATATTCACGCTATCCAAGATATTGAAATAACTGATCCAGAACCTTAGTATCAGGCTATTTTAACCTACTTAACGTCAGGAGAATATCCTCCGGGAGCTGAAAACCGGGCCAAGAAAGCTCTACGAAGATGGGCAACCCAGTTCATCCGCACGGACGATGGACAGTTATATAAGAAGACAGCACAGAGGGCTTTACTCCTATGCATTGACAAAACGCGAGCCGAAAGAATCATGGCTGAGGTACATGATGGTGAAAATGGCCCGCATATGAATGCCCATATGCTAGCCCGGAAAATCACGAGACTCGGCTATTATTGGAATAACCTGGAAACGGACTGTCAGTTATATATCAAACACTGTCATAACTGTCAGATTTTTGCCAAGGTACAGCATATGCCTTCATCCCTATTATATAATATGACATCACCATGGCCATTCTCAACATGGGGAATTGATATAATTGGGAAAGTAAACCCTTCCGGGACGGGAGGTCACTGCTTCATTTTAGTGGCTATCGACTATTTCACTAAATGGGTCGAAGCCGAGTCATACCGGATCTTGAATGCCAAACATGTGGCTAAGTTCATCCAAAACAAAATTATATGTCGATACGGGATTCCACACGAGTTCATCAGTGATCACGGGACCCACTTTCAAGCTGAAACTGCCACTTTGTTGGAAAAATACAAGATTCAAAGGAATACATCTTCGCCTTACCGTCCCCAAACGAATGGAGCGGTAGAGGCAGCTAATAAAACAATTGTCACCATACTTAAGAAGATGGCTGACAATTATCGGGACTGGCCCGACAAAATACCTTTCGCCTTATGGGGATATCAAACATCAATTCGCACCGCAACCGGAGCAACTCCATATTATCTTACATATGGAATGGAGGCGGTCCAACCAGTCGAGCTAGAAGTACCATCCCTCAGGATTCTACTCGAAAGCCAGGTGCCCGAAGCAGATTGGGTCCAATCTCGATATGACTCCTTAGTTCTCTTGGACGAACGGCGATCTCGAGCCCTGAATAATATTCAGATATATCAAAAAAGGATACAACGGGCTTTTAACAAAAGGGTTAGGCCCAGAAATATCAAAGAGGGCGATCTAGTTCTAAAATCCGTGCGAGCTTTAATACCAGTTGACCCAAGGGGAAAATTCAAACCCAATTGGGCTGCGCCATACTTAGTAAAGAAAATTCTTTCGGGAGGAGCAGTAATGCTGACAGATTTGGACGGGAATAAGTTCGTCAACCCAACCAACTTGAAGCAGTTGAAGCGTTAACACCCTTAAACTCTACCTCAATGTCTTTTGCAAAAATTTATAAAAATTTGTCTTTTTATAAGTTTTCAAAATTTTAAGCAAGTCAATAAGTTAGGATTACTTATCCTACCGTCGCACATCTCAAATTAATAATCTTGATGTATTTCGAAATTTGCAAAAATAATTTCTGAACTACGGAAGGTTTGATTCCATTAATTATGGATACGTAGGCAACCCCTCAAAAGGGTACAACCACTAAACTCGGAAAGAAGGGAACGGTATTCACTAATATGTCTTTTATTATAAAAAACAGATAAACTCGGAAATTTCAAAAATACACCACACAAAAAACAAAAAACAAACAACAAAAACAAAAATCACACCACAAAAATAGTAGTAATACTTAAATAATAAATTTAGGAGACTACTCGTGCATTTTTCCTTTCCCCTTAACTTTCGGGTCACGCGGAGCTCGAGACCGACGGGGCGGGGGCGAACGTTCCCTAATCACAAGGGGAATTTCCTTTGCTCGAACCCGTTTCTTCCACAATGGGTCTTCTACCATTGTCACCGGCCCAAGCCGAGCCCGTACGTGCTCGGGAAGTCTGTCTCGAGGACCAAGTCGGTCCTGAACCCTTAACTTTGGGCCGAGTCTCCTTTCCAAATCTGTCTGGGGGCTCACTTTCCCCCTTGCACTCTTAGTACTGAACCCTTCAGTCTGGAGTCCTAGATTTTCCTTTCTGACTTGCCGGAGTAGCACCTTCGTCAAAGAAGCTTATATTATCTTTAGCTTGTTCTCGATGCAACAGGTCGAAAGCCTCATCAGTCTTCAGGGCAGCCCAGGCTTTAGCAGAACCAGCCTTTGTCCATTAGACATAAGAATCGGATACCCAGATCGAATGAGGAGTCTTGGGAACAGACCAAGTAGCGCGGGTATACCACCTTTGCATCCAAGTATCACACATTACGTCCGTCAATTGGGTAGATTCACTCACGACCGCCTCGATTTCCGGAATTCTTTGGGCCCGACCATATTGCCTAAGTATGCAATCGGGGAAGAGGTGAATTGTTTGTCTAAAAGATAGGATCACCTGATATCGAGCCCTATCTCAAGACTCTAAGCCAGTCCGGACATAAATGGGCCACCATGGGACGGTCCAGCGGATCAATGAGCCTTCATGGAAAGACAGCACTTCGTCCCAGTATTTTTGAGTATTGAGGCGAGAAAAGTCAACGGTCCGTCTCCTCGTCATCACCTGATTGGGGCAGTATCGACTTACGTCAAGGGGAGGGTCAATGATCGATAGCCTCTCGAATAGCCAAAGCTGAAAAAATCGAAATCCCGAATTGTCAAAAAACCGCTCAAGAAAAAAAAATCGAAAAAATCGCAAAAAAACGAGAAAATCGGAAAAATCGAAGAAAACCGCAGAAATCGAGAAAAAACCGGGAAAACCGGAAAATTGCGGAAATCGAGAAAGAGTAAAAAAAAATCGGCATACCTGTAAAAGACGGGTACTCCCAGTCAACCGGGTTGACGGATCTCTTTTGCGATTATCCAAACCCTGGATAATCTCTCCTGTAATCAGCCAAGCCGGGTTGTGCTCCGTTTCCATCAGGTCAGCCACAGTGAAGAGTCGGACATGACCCATGCAAGATAATAAATCCATATGACCTTCAAAGTCGTAAACGTGGAGCATACAGAAAGTAAAGGCCCTACGGCTATGGACCGGCCTGACCCAGACGTCATCAGGGTTCATAAATTTTTCAGCCAAATCAATCAAGGTAACGGTATCTCCTTCTAGCATGCGGGATACCTCCATGTGAGAAAGTCCTAAAAATTCCCGTAGCTTTCTCCTTGGATCATGAACTGAAAAGGGGATAGCAGGGCGGAGTATGGGATTCCATCCTCCTACAAAAGCAATTTTCTCAGGGATGGGACAGATTTCGCCTCGAGGAAACACAAAAACATGATAAGTGTCGTCCCAGTAGGACAGGCAAGCATCCAAAAAGTGACGGTTTACTTGCATCTGGCGGATCGTAAATAATTGGGTAACACCATTCTCGTTCAGAATAACTTTATCAGCATCTCTGAAAAATCGGGACCAATCTTGCAGCATTCCAATTAATCGGTCGATTCCCGTAATTGGATTTCTAAAAAAGAAGAATAAATTTCTCAAGGCTTGTTTCTCTTAAGAAAGGAGTTGTGAGAATTATGAAAAATTATGGGCAAGGAAAGGGTATTTATAGCATGAAATCGACTTTCCTCCTGACTTTAGGATTCCCAATCCTAGAGGATTTAGCATACAGACCTTATCCTAGGATCTAGCTAAGTCATCCCGAGCATTCCTATTCCTTTTCAGAGTCAAAATTCTCTAATTTTTAAGACTCTTTCAAATCCAAAACTCAAAACCTTTCTCAAATTTTTTGTTCCCCAGCGCGAGTCATATTTGTTTCGCCTACATGTTGCATGCAAAATTTTATGTAACTTATAGAGGTACAATTCAAGACCGCGCAATTCACATAACTCCCCAGCGGCATTTAACGGGATGAGCCCATATATAGGCACACCCAAGACTTATATGACAAGTCCAATTCCCCACGGAGTTATCATCATCAGCTCAGGTACATTTCTAGTCTGTGGCCGGCGGGCCCTTCACGCAGAGTCTAATGGACTTTAAACGACCCGATCGGAAGTCTGTCAGGTCTTAATTTTTGATTGGCCTGGTAGCTACTCTGACTTTCGCCCTGTCCAAGCCTCAGTCAGAGTGGGGGCTCTGTAGACACCCACATTTGACCGCCAGGTGTCTATAGCAGTTTTCGACAAACACCCGATGATGATCGGACGCAAACATGCTTTAACATACTCGAAAACGGGCTCAAAATAATTGGCATTTGGCTTGGGCTTTTTACGGGGTACAAATCTCATAAAACAAACCTCAAATTCAGGCCCAGTGGGTCATTTCGATTCAAATAAGACTAATTTGGCTCGAATCCGACACCAGGGGCAAAACCGTCTTTTTACGACCGAGTCGAAACCCGGTCGGAGATATTTTTTTCAAGACACACGGACCACCTGTGATACTTCACGAGTCCGGCCTAGACACAAATGCTACAAAAAATCAGCTACGACAAATATTAAACAATTCCGTTAAAGGTAGAATTCGATCTCAAATAGGAATTCTATCCGAACACCGAATCAAACACTCGACCGAGTATCAAATACTCGGCCGAGCAACCCTCTTCCATGCCGGATTCCACGGCTTCCTCTCCAAGGAACGGAATTCTCGTTTTTCTCAGCCTCTTACATTCCCTATCCTAATCGGTATTTCTTGTCATACAAGCAAGAGTACATCTTCTCCTATAAATAGGACCCTCACATACACAATTCACACACACAATCCCCGACACTTGAGACATTCATACACACCTACAACATCAACTTTTCACACATAAACATAAACTCCTTACACTTAGCATCGAAAAACCGATAGCGCATCCGAGACCCGAAGGAACCGGCCCTTAGACCCGATACCCTTTTACACGTCCCAACCAACCACCTCAACTCACCGACATTAACTCGACGCTCCCGTGCCCTAGCCACATTCCGAGAGCCCCGATCCGAGTAAACAAAGCGTGTAGGTTGAGGGTGTAAAATCAAACCCGACTTCTCCTTTCTCTCTTCTTCTCCTTCTCGTCTTTTTCTCGTCTTTTCTTCTTTTTTTCGTCGTCGGTCGATTTTTGTTTTACGGGTCGTTCGTCGCATTTTTTATTTATTTATTGCTAATATCGATACTACAAAAACTATTTACATATAAAGAATATTCTTAAAAATACGATACCGATTCTCTAGTCGAATATCGTATTAAAAGAATTACATTAATCTCATCGATGCTAAAAAGTCGTTACATCTTCTTTTTACAAAATACGACGATTTTAACGCGGAGAAACTAACATTCTTTTCTTTTAGTTCAAATTCTTTTTCAAAACAATTTTATAAAACTTTTTCTAAAAGTCATTCCGAATATTCGATATCGATTCATAATCGAATATCGAAAGTATAAATCGAGTATAAATTAATTCATATTTGTATGCGATTTATCGAAAATTAACGATTTTCGAAAATAAACGAACCGAGACAGCAGCCCACGCGAGTCGCGCCCCTCCCAGCCGACTCGCGCGGGAGCTTGGAAACCGCGGCCCCTTTTCTTCGTTTTCTCTACATTTTTTTCTTAAGCATCGTTTTTCTAATTCTACAAAACGATTTTTTCAAAACCTTTTCTTTTCATCTTTTCCAAAATTATTCCGAATATTTGATATCGATTTTATAATCGAATATCGAATATCAAAAATATTGAATTGAGTACAAATTATGCGATATTTGTACGTAATTTAATAAAATCATCGATTTTCAAAAAATCGACTTCGAAACAGGCCGGGGCGCGAGTCGCGCGCACCCCGGGCGAATCGCGCGGCCGGAGAAAGCGCGACGCGGTTTTTCTGTTTTTTTATTATTTTTTCGAACATCGTTTTTATATAAAACAACGTCTTTTTAGTAAAATTTCAGATCTCGACTTTATTTCTTGACCTCGGTCAACATGTGTTAATCCATCACGTGAATTAAACCTTTCAAAATCATGCATATCATCACATCTATTTTTTTTATTATTCAATCATTACTAACTCGTTTGCTCGTGTTTTTTTAGCGGTTTCTTTTTTTTATCTTTTGTTTTATTAGACTAAAACGAACCTCGCATGCTAAAATACAACCTTGACGTTAAATTTTAGTTGCATTAAATCGACTTAGCAACCCATTCAATTCTCGCATGTTTAGGGAAAACAATGTTTGCGTATCATTTCATCGTTCAGCTAACACGCGTATTAAAACATCAAACGATATCCTAGTAGAGGCCGCTAATGTGCGGGCGGGGTTGGGTGTCCTTTGTGACCTATGTCATGTCCACAATTTGGCGACTCCGCTGGGGATTAACTGATGCGTGACTTACCATCGGCATCCTCAGGGTGAGACTCGAATAGAAATCGTTTGACTAGTACAATACACTTCTTAGTTTTACGGTTCATGCGTAACCTTATATTTTTCCGGGCCGGTACTCGCGACCGACGTCCCACTATACCGTGATGTACTCCAATATGGATATGTCAAAGGTGTCCATAGTCGATTCGAGTGGGTTTCGCGGCATGTTCTAAGCTCAACTCGACTTAGAAAGTCCGTCCCGATCAACGTCTAGACTATGCGCACTGGTATAGATCCTTTATAGCATACATGACGTCGTTATAATGCTTGCCTGACTACGTGCTACTTGGTTTCTATGTCGTTTTCAAAAACCGTCGTTTTCAAAAATTGCATCTTTTTCAAATTATCCAATTTCAAAACCCGGGACGTATACCGAATTTAGGACTTATGATTTTACTCAAAATAGCCTATTTCTAGCCGGTATTCTGCCCATTTCAAAACTCAAAAATATTTTCGAACCTTCAAAACCGTGGCCCGATATGTTTTCCGATTTTCTTTCGAAGTCTTTAGCGTCGAAACTCTGTCGATCCTACATCACGAGTTTCTTCCCCATCCTAGTCTGCCTTATTAGACTAAGGCCCGGCCCACCTACGTAGGACATACTCCTACAAAGGAGGACCCGTCTACACGATCGAGTCTAAAAGTTTGGGGATGTCTCACGTGGACCTTCTTTCAAACAGGACTCGGCCCACACGCCGAATCCTAAAGAAGGCCTACTTTTCACAAGTCACCCGTCTAGGTGTCTTTTCCGAGTCACTTCCCTTTTCAGTCTTGCTCGGGATGTACTTTCTATTCCAGGATTTGGGCTAGTTTCTGATTATGCGGTGTTCTTACAGACAGGCCACCCGAGACCAGACATCAACGCAAGATGGACGAACTGAAGGCTGCGCTGGCCAAGATCGAAACCCAATTGACTGCCATCCAGACCGACCAAACGACCTTGGCCACCCGTTTGAGTGCCATGGAGAAAGGGACTCCTAATGCTGGATCTGAACCCACTGGGCCCCACTACAAGAATGAATGTTCATTCCTACGGACCCAATTCCTAGGAAACATGCCCATTTCCGTCGGAATAAGCATGTTCCTACGGAAAATTCGTAGGAACCATTCCGTCGGTATACTTTGTCGGAAATAAAAAACTTCCTACGCCATTTTTCGTAGGAAATAACTTTCCTACGGAATGTTCTGTCGGAATGGCTGGTGACGAGTATTTGTTGACAAAAAAATCATTCCTACGGAAAATCGTCGGAAGGGTTCAAACTTCCTACGAAAATTCCGTAGAACAATATCTTTCCGTAGGAGACAATGATTGGGAAAAAAAATATTACTTAAATATTTCGAGCTATAGATATCCGTAGGAAACTTTAGGACTTCCGTAGCATAAAACAAATGTCGTCCCTAATATACCAAAATCATATAAACATCACCGACATACGTTAACACTCCACCGCAAAGCGGGAGGCCAGAATTCTACAAAACAAATGTGTGATACGAAAACGCAATTCAAATTTGTAAATAATCTCAAATATCACATTACAATAAAACAAAAAATTATCCCATTCCAAAACTTCTAGCTATCGAAAACCTTCATTAGAGTGTCTAGTTGTTCTTGCATCTTCAGGATTGTTTCATTCATTCTTTTATTCTCCTCTAACATCTTAGCATTCTCGTCTCGCACCTTAGCATTATCCTCTAGCACCTTAGCATTATTTACTTGAACCCTACTTAGCAACCCAACACCAACATAAGAATTGGAGGTGATATCTATAGGCGAAGATGTATATGATGGCGCCTTCTTGAAATAATAATCAACAGCACTGCCTATGCCATACAATCGTCCCTTTTGAAATCCACCCACAACTTGAATGAAAAGTTCATCCTCATCAAATTCACCCCCTTCCACAATCGCTTGTGCTTTTCGAGACCCAAATATTTCCTGAAAAAAACATGATATAAAGAATTGTAAATTAACTTCAAAACTAAACAATCACATGTTATGCTTATATTTCCTTCTCACCTTTATTTCTTCTGCCTTCTTATCCGTAATCTTCCCATTGTGGGAATGAGCACGAATGAATAAATCGAAAGCCGTAGGTATTTTCCCTTCTTCATCATCTCTAATCTAGAAAATTAAATTTCAAACATTATTGAAATTTTTGAACATGAATATTTCTTATATTTTTGAACATAAAAATAAAATAAAATAAAAAGGCTATAGAATATTGATTTACCATTCGCTCGGCCAACTCAACGCTAGAAATAGAACCCATGTTATGAGTTCCTGGAATTTTACCATCGACAACATATTTTGCTCGGTTGGCTTTTGCGCTATTAGACATCTTTTTAAACGCAGAACTATTTCTATATTCTTTTAGTTGGTTAAAAGAGGTCGCCGGCATCCAATCAGGCTTATCACCATTAGTGTCGATGTGGTAAAGTATGTCCCTAAGGCGCTCTTTGACTTTTGCAAAAAAAGCCTTCTTAACATCAACCTCGGGATCAGACACAAACGTAACCTCACCCTGGATCGACAATAACCATGAAAAGTGTTGTATATTATTAATATGGATAACCTGTTACTAAAATAAATCATTATTTTTTAGTTGATTTAGCACCTGAAAGTGATTCCACCATTTCTCTCGAACTTCTGCAGGAGTCTTTTTCCAAGTTGGGCAAAAAACAGTGAAGTTAGACCTTATTGCATTTGCGACCAACGATGATACATCTGGATGACCAAACCTGTTAATAAAGCATAAAATGGACATTAAAATCATCCGTGAATATATAAAGAAACATAGATATTGAAGAACATTTCAAATACATTTACCATACGCCGTCTTCTGTAGATAAAACAATTTTGCCATCAAGGGTCCTCGGGGCTAGGATCTTCTTAAGCTTTTTCATTCCAGAATTGTTTTGACTTCCCAGCATAACATCCTCATTTTGAGCACTTGATTCAACACTCGGCGTGCTCAACATAAATCTCTTTCGACCCCTTGCCATAACTAATGACAAAACTCTTTCAAGAAATGATATTAGATTAACGTAATTGTTTGAGTTTTAATAGAACATTCTCTAGAAGATAACAACGTAGGCTATAATTTATATAAACTACACCAAAGTGTAAAGTTACTCCACAAATGTGTAAATTTTTAAGAAAAACTAATATGCAAATATAAAATCTAATCTAAGTAGTCAACTTCATCGATATCTCCATCTTCATCGGTGTCATTCGCTTCATCGTCGTCGTCGTCATCATCATCATCTTCTTCTTCTTCTTCATCATCTCCTTCTTCTTCTTCTTCATCCTCCTCCTCCTCAGTTTCATTAGCTTCTTCTACTTCTTCCTCTTGCTCTTCCTCTTCCTCCTCCTCCTCTCCAGGTTGACCATATTCTAATTCATCTACTTCAACCACTGACAAATTTGGATGCTGTGTGACTGACTCTTCTTGAAAAACAATTAAGTCAACCGGAGCGTCAATTTGTTTTCTAGCCTTGGTCTTAAACACGGCCCACCATTGACTTTCATTATTTTTTTTAAAGCTTGGATATGATGTGTAATACACTTGTTCGGCTTGATGAGCCAAGATAAATGGATCATACTTTTGAAGTTTCTTAGAATGATTAACTTCTACAAGTCTATATTTTTCATGCACATTCATACCCCTTGCAGAATTATCCATCCACTCACATTTGAACAAGACAGTCTTATAAATCTCCTGATTTCCAGGATAGCTTAGCTCAATGACCTCTTGTAAGATTCCATAATAGTCAGTGTCTTCAACAGAACTAACACATACCCCATAGTTCAAAGAAGCTTTATGTTTTCCACAATCGAATGTGTGAAAGTTAAACCCATTAACCGAATAACGTGCCCATGTTTTAACTTGTTTAGATGGACCCATTGCTAAAGCTCGTAGCAAATCATTGTCAATATCTAAAGCAATCACCTATAGTAAACGAAAGTATATAAGAAAATGCTTGTGTAAGCATTAGAAATTTATTAATAAAAGAATATTTAGGTTTATCGCTTATTTGATCTTTAAACCACACTGGCCATTCTACATCAAATTTACTCCAAACATCATTCGTGGAGAGTTGGGGATGTTGCTCAAGTATAAATTTCTCAAATTTTCTGAAATTTATGGACATGTAAAATTTATTAGGATAAACTTAAATGAATTTTGTTTATTGCATGTGAAATTATTATTGAGATAAATTAGTAACTTACTCTTCAAAAAATTTCAATACATCGCAATTTGATAGGACGCAAATGTGAGCACGTTCGTACTCACAATCATCCGAGTATCTTCTACCACCTTTTGAAGTAGGTTTACCCTTTATTTGTTGTTGGAAAAGCTCGGGTAATATTGAATCAGTTTGTTCTTTCAAGCCAATATCAAGATCTTTTGTTTTTGTGTCTACATGCTCTTCGAAATAGAGAGAACAGAAATTTGATATCTCTTCTGTTAAATAAGCGTTGCATATAGAACCTTCAACCCGAGCTTTGTTACCAATTTTACGCTTCAAGTGATTTAGGAACCTAAAAAATTAATAAAATATACTAAATTTGTATTGTAATAAATATAATTTTTTTTAAAACAAATATGCGTTGACAATTTACCTCTCAAAAGGGTACATCCATCGATATTGGACAGGTCCACCCACTTTTGCTTCATATGGTAAGTGAATTGGCAGATGTTCCATTGAGTTGAAAAAAGACGGGGGGAAAATCATTTCTAATTTGCATATTATCTCCGCAATATTGTTCTCGAGAACATAAATATCATTTGATTTGATAGTTGAAGCACACAAATCTCTGAAGAACTGACTAATCTCAGTTATTGCATTCCACACATTTGTGGGGAGAAAACACTTGAGAGAAACAGGTAGTAAACGCACCATAAACACATGACAATCATGACTTTTCATTCCATGAAGCTTAAATTCTTTTAGATCCACACACCTACTCCAATTTGATGTGTACCCATCTGGAAACTTCAAATTAGATACCCACTCACATAATTCCTTTCTTTGAGATTTCTCTAGTGTGAAAGGAGCTTTCGGCATGTCGCCACTTTTACGAATATGCAATTTAGGACGGTGACAAAAACGACGCATGTCTTTCCGAGAGTTTATTGTGTCAGTTGTTTTTGTTTTCACATCCATCACTGTATTAATCAGCATCTCAAAGAAATTCTTCTCAATGTGCATAACATCAAGATTGTGTCTAACTAGTAATGATTTCCAATAAGGAAGTTCCCAAAATATACTTTGCTTCAACCATCCATTTTTCAACTTTTTTAATTCCTTAAACTCTTCGACGGTACCATTGATTACCGTTGGAAAGGTTGAAACCCGCTTCCACATTTCTTCCCCCGATAATCTTGGAGGGGCGTGATCATTTTCTAAGGTATCCTTCAAGAAAGCGTTTCTATTTTTCCTAAAAGGGTGATCAATGGGTAGAAATTGTCTATAACAGTCAAACCAACACACTTTCTTCCCACATGGGAGATGAAATGATTTAGTTTTCTCCATGCAGTAAGGACATGCATTATGGCCGGCAGTGGACCAACCAGATAGCATACCATAAGCTGGAAAATCATTAATTGTCCAAATAAGAGATGCTCTTAGCAGGAAATTTTGCTTCTTAGAGATATCGTACGTAAGTACGCCTGTCTCCCACAATTGTTTCAACTCGTCAACCAACGGTTGCAAGTATACATCCAAGTTTTTTTTTGGATTGTTGGGACCAGGAACAATTAATGATAGGAAAATAAATTGCTTTTTCATGCACAACCCAGGTGGTAGGTTATACGGTGTCAACATTACTGGCCAACACGAGTACGACTTCCCGAATTGGCCAAAAGGTGCGAAACCATCGGTGCAAAGACCAAGTCGAACATTACGAGGCTCAATAGCAAATTCTGGATAAGTTGAATCAAAATACTTCCAAGCTTCACCATCACTAGGATGGGCCATTGTTCCACTAACACGAGGATTCTCCTTATGCCATCTCATTTCCCCTGCGATATGTTTGGTTGCATATAGCCTTTGCAATCGTGGTGTAATGGGCAAATAAGTTAAGACTTTATGTGGCACCCGCTTTCGTTTCGAAGTTTGTTTATACCTATCTAAGTGACATTTCTTGCATTTCTCTAAAAGTGCATCTTCTTTCCAAAAAAACATACATCCTTCTAGACATGCGTCAATTTTATGATGAGGAAGTTCTAAACCTTTAAGAATTTTTCTAGTGTTATAAAAAGTTCTTGTCATCAAATTGTCCTCTGGGATAACATCCTCAATCAAAGATGCAACCCCATCCATACATCTATGAACTAAATTGTACTCGCACTTCAAATTTATCACCCTTGCAGCTACTTCTAGTAACGAGACTTTGCTACCCTCATATAATGGTTTTGATGTTGCGTTTATCATGTCAAACAATGATCTCGTCTGTGGGTTCGGGGATTCTTCCTCATCGATAAGAGGTTCCTCCAATGTGTCAAATACATTAGAACCCAACGCATCGATAACCATTTCCTTGTAAGTGTTATTCAGTAATGCACTAGATTCTCCTTGATTAGGGACATATTCTTCACCATGACAAATCCAGTCATAGTAATGAGGACAAAACCCCTTGCTAATAAGATGAGATTTCACCTCAAATTCATTTAAATATTTCATATTCTTGCACTTAACACATGGACATCGAATTTTTTTTCCACTCGAAAACTCTCCTGAAGTTTAGCATATTCAAGGAATTTAGCAACCCCATTTATAAACTCAATCCTAGGTCTTTTTTTGTCATCCACCCTCTCATACATCCATTTTCGTTCTAATCTCTTCATTTCAAATCTATGTAAATTTATAAGAATAAGCAATATTTAGTAATACTATCATGCATGAGAATTGTAAAAACAAATAGTAAACATATGTACATTTTATTGAATAAATACTACGGAGTAGTACGTAAATATAATACGGTTTTACCATTGTATTAGTATTGGTGTTATTATTATTATTTGCAATTAGTATTAGTATTATTAGCACACAAATTATTGTTATAATTATCCTATACTGGATAGTTATAATTATCAATACAAATACGTTCAGTTCAATTCCGACGCTTTATTATTATTGTTGTTGTTGTTGTTGTTGTTGTTGTTGTTGTTGTTGTTGTTGTTGTTGTTGTTAGTATTATTGTTGTTGTTGTTGTTGTTATTGTTATTGTTATTGTTATTATTTTTAATCTTTTTTTTTATAAAAAGGGAGAATTATAATAATAATAATTATTATTATCGATATGCTTAGTATTAAAATTAGTAGACTAGTTGCACTAGTATTAGTATTATCTAGGAAATTCAGGCGATGGTCTAAATTTATACCATAGACGAAGCGAAAGACTAGAACAGCAACAATAGAGCGACAATAGGCAATGAATCCTAATTTCATAGTGATGCAATCAAATTAAAAGAGATTTGCACAATAAAAAACAATTAAATGTACCTTATTGAGTGATGTATAAACGAAACAACAATTCGTTTATGTGAATTGAGAAGCAGTAACTGGAGCCGATTTCCTGGAGAAGATGAAGATAATTAGGTCAATCACGCAGAAGAAGAAGTGCAACTGATGGAAAACATCAACAATGTACAAACAGTAGCAGAATCGGTTGGAAAAAGCAACAGTGACAAGGCATGATTAGTATCAAGTAGAACCGGTAACAGAATTAGTAGCAGACGAAACAGCAGCAACAACGTACCAGCAGTAGCAATAACAACAGTAAACAATAAAAAACAAGGGAGATTAAAGGAGAAAGCAGACGGAACAACAACAACAACAAGTAGACACTCAACAACAAGAATGACAGCAGCAGCATCGAGACATTAACGAAATAGCAGTAGCAGTAAAATGAGAAGCAATTCGCGAACAAAGCAAACGACAGCAGCATCAGCAACAATAGATTACGTAAATCAGATTAAATTCGAGCAGGCAGCAGCAGCAGCAGCAATTTCGCAGAACACAACAATTTCAATCGGACTTCGAATGTGAGACAATGGTCACGCAGCAGAAACAACAACAGTGGAAAAAAAAATCCATCACGCAGCGACACAGTAATTTCAATCACGCAGCAGCAACAGAGAAAAAAAATCAGACAGCAACCGAAACACAACATGAAACACGCAGCAGCAGAAAACGAGCAATTAGAAAACCAATTTCCCAGATATGATTCAAAAGTGAAAAACCTTTATTCGGACTTTGCAGCAGCAGCAAATTCTCAGAAAAATCAAACAAATGTGCAATTTAAAAAATTGACTCGAAAGCTTAACTTACAGTACAATGGCAGTGCGTTCACAATTATGGGTTGGATTTGGGGTGAATTGAATATTAATAGGGATAGCATAGGGCTTCATATACTGATGAAATAGGAGGGTTTAGGAAAAAAGATTAGAGGAAATTAGGGTGAGCGGCAATTAGGAAAAATTAGAGGATGAAATTAGAGGTGAGGTGAGCGGCAATTAGGAAAATAAATTTGCCGCTCAATATATTCCTCGTATTACTATTTGTCCAAAACCGATCCGGTTATATGCTCAATATATTTGCCGTTCAATTCAATTCCCCGTATTACTATTTATCTGAAACCGACCCGATTTAAACCGGGTACCCGGTTTTTTTCCATATTTCGAACCGAGACCGAGCCGGTTGTTATGACCCGGTTTTTATAAAAATATGGTTATCTTATTTATAAACTGCATTTTTGAACCGGTTTCCGAACCCGTTTTTTGATCCCGTTTTCACTAATATTAGACAAAACAAAACATAGGAAAATAAGTAATTAGTTCAAAAGGATCAAAAATAAAGTGTATCTCGAGAATAAAATAAACTTTCGCGATAAAAATAAAGTTTCACGAGAAAATTAATGAAGGTTCGATGAAAATGAATTAAAATGATTTCTCGGGGGAAAATAGATATTTCGACGAAGTTTAATTAAAATGACCCTGATCTAAAATTAGAAATTCGAGTTTAGAAGTAAATGTAGAAATTAAGTATCAAACCAAATTAAAAAATGCATACGAAACAGACCCGGTTTTGTTTCACATTGCAAACGAAAACAGAACACGTTTAAACTCGAACCGGTTCTTATGACCCGATTTTTTAAAAAATATGGTTATCTTACTTATAAACTGCCTTTTTAGAACCGATTTTTGATCCTGTTTTCACTAAATATTGCAGAAAAACTGAGAAATTTGTGAGAAATTTACATATCGAAAATAGTGAATGTATCTCGAGGTTAATATAAATATCCGAGACAAAACGAAGCTTAGGAAAATAATTAATTAGTTCAAAAGGATCAAAAATAAAGTGTATCTCGAGAATAAAATAAACTTTCGTGATAAAAATAGACTTTTCAAGAGAAAGTTAATGACTATTCAATAAAAATGAATTAGAATGACTTCTCGGAGAAAAATAGATATTTTGACGAGGTTTAATTAAAATGAGCCTGGTCTAAAATCAGAATTCGAGTTTAAAAGTAAATGTAGAAATTAAGTATCGAACAAAATTAAAATACGCATACGAAGCAGACCCGGTTTTGTTTCATATTGCAAACGAAACAGAGTCGATATTTTTTTATGTACTCTGATTTACTTTTTATACGGAGTATTGTTTTTTTTCAATGAAGTCTAATTTTCACCTACATTAAATATAATATAATACAAGGTTTTTTATTCTTTAAAATTCCATAAAATGGTTCAACTTTTTTCATTTATTACGTATAAATACTTTGTATAAAATTTTATGATTGTGTATCGATACCCAAACTTAGTACTCTAACATAAAAACAAATTTATAACTAAATTGTCAACATGGTGGAAGGCGTAGGGGAGTTGGTTCTACTCTCTATTTGAATCAAATGACTAGGAGTTCAAATCCCACTAATGAAATTTTTATCCCACTTAAATATTTAGCTTGCTTGGATGAAGCTCAACTCAATCAACGAGTCGAGCTCCGACCCGAGCTCGAATCCTGAACCTGCTGTCAAGCTGGAGCCCATAATTATGAAGCTCGAGCCGAGCTACCCTGGGCTCGTGCTCAGCTCGGCTCGTTAACACCCCTAGTTGCGTCGATTTGCCAATCGTCGAGATATAATCCCGACGAAAATATGATTTTCGTGTAGTGAGACCCGTGACCCGTATTTATCCCGACCCGTATGACTCGATCCGCTTGACAGGTCCTCATGTAGTAGAAGTGAATAAAATAAACGACTCTATATCATGTAATAATAGATAAAATCACGTGAATATTTCGAGGATACTAATTGATATACACACACACGGGAAAAAAAAAATAATGGGGGTATTTCATTTGTGTTTCGGGTTCGGTCACTTCATGTTCCGGAAAATACGGGGCGAATATAAACAGATAAACAGTATGTGAGAAAAATATTAGTTAAATCGTTCATGAAACTAATTTTTTCGAGCTACGAATTTTCCTACAGAACATTCCGTAGCCTAAAATGTTTCCTACCACAAAACCATAGGAATTTCGTAGGGGTGCTGTAAAGGAGCGACGGGTTGGATTCCGTTGGAAATATCTGTAGGAACTACTTACTTTCCAACGCCTTTCAAGATCCGTAGGAATTATTCCGTTGGAATTTGCACTAATTCTAGTAGTGCCCATAGCTGAACTATTCACCGCCGTTCGCAAGCTTGAAGAACAGGTCCATTTGTCTACAAACAACTCAATCCATGCAGAAAATGCTCGCTCCTACTCGCCTCTGGATGAGGAGCTACCCGCCAACCTCAACCTTACGGGAATACCGATTTTTGAGGGTACTGAAGACCCGGTCCATCACATTCGGGCTTTCAAAGAATTCATGGCTGTCAAGGGGGTGAAATCCACCATGTTCAAGCACTTGTTTGCTTCCTCCCTCGAGAAGCACCCGAAAGCCTGGTACTACAGGCTCGATTCCAAGAAGTACAAGACTTGGGATGATGTGGCAACAGAGTTCGCTCGGAATTACACCGATAATACCGAGATCCAGACTACGATGCGTACTCTGGAGGTTATGGCCCAAGAGCCAAAAGAAGGTTTCACCAATACCTTCAAAGGTGGAGGGCCGAAAGTGTGAAGTTGGTAGACAAGCCCAACGAGAAGACACTAGTGGAGGCATTCATCAACAACCTCCTACCTTCCTACCGCGTCCATCTTTGGTATGCCGGTATTTCAAACTTTGCGGTGCTTACCGAAATGGGTATTAGGATTGAAGACGATCTTCGACATAATGAAGATCTGGGTGAAACTTCTACTGAAGGCTATACTGGACATCAACTCGAGTCCTTAGAAGCCGACGACTAATGACAACATCATCCGAGAGTCCGGATTTGATTTAAGTCCGAGTCCGAGTCTAGGATGTGCTATTTCTTCCAAAGTCAAAGTCAGAGTCAGAGTCAGTTATATTCTGTCCTCTTTTTTCAAAATTCAATAAAATCAGCTTTTCTATTTCTCATATATACTTTCCTTATGTGCTTCCGAGAACATGATGAGCACCATCGTACACTGTGAGCACACGCACGTGACTATTATAGGCACACCTATAATGACTGCAGGAAATCGAGACCCGTGTCTTCCTTTACCTGTTCCATGTCTGGTATAGAAAAGCCACAAAACTACCCTTAGCAGGAGAAGTATCGAATCCTATGACAAATCTAGGTAGTCTCCTAGTTTGGGTTCAAAACGGGAGGCAAGCCCATTTCCCACAATAAACACCTCTCCAATAAGACTAACCAATCCCTACCCTAGGTGTTAGTCTGACCAAAGAAAAAGCAAACAACCAAAACAAAAGAGCTGGACAAAATAGGAAAAAAGCTGGACAAAAAAAACAAAAAAAGAGTCCAGGGAAAAAGCAAAAGGCCAAAACAAAAAAGCAGGCCATCATAAAAAAAAAGTTTCAAATACCCATGACCGAGGTTAAACGGTCAATCTGAATGAAGAATCCCATGAACGGGTGTGGACATGACATAGGTCCACCCCGACGCGGCCACGCGCGGGTTTGGGAGAGGCGAATGAATCTCCATATGAGAATAGATCGAATTGAAATTTAAATCGAAGTGGAGTCGCCACCGAACTTTGTGGGAGTTCGAGCCCATTCGAACCCACTCTATGTCGTAGTGGGCCGTGCATAAAGTACGGCCCATTTCCGATGTCAGAGTTTATTGGGTTCGTCCCTTTGCATTTGATACCAATACCGACGTTATCGGATACCGTGTATTGAATGACTCTCGTTGCCAATGGGTTCGTATATCCGGAAACCACGGTTCTGAGTAAGGGGTGAGGGTACGTGTTGGGAAGTTCACAAAGAACACCCAACCCCGCCCGCACATTAGCGGCTTCTACTAAGATATCGTTTGATGTTTTAATACGCGCGTTAGTAGAACGATGAAAATGATATGCAAACAGTGTTTTGCCTAAACATGTGAATAATTGAATGGGTTGCTAAGTCGATTTAATGCATCTAATACTAACGTCAAAGTTATATTTAGCATGCGGGTTCATTTTAGTACAATAAAATAAACAATTAAAAATAAATCGACAAAAGAACAAATGGTTAGTAACGGTATAACGATGACAACGGTTTGCACGAAATATAAGATGCTATAGAATAATGTAAATATGATGCATGGTTTTGGAAAAGTAGTACGACACATGATTAATTGAAGTCATAAAATATTTCGTATGGCTCGGAATACGTTTAGGGCTCACGTTTTAACGTGACAAGAGGACACTCGATCGAGTGAACTAGGCACTCGACCGAGTGCTCCTGTACGAACTAGGTTCGCTTTGCAATTTTGATTGGTTTCGAAATTGATTTTTGATTTAAGGAACTCGAGAATTTTATTAAGTCGGGCATAAATATTGTAAGATTTATACTCGATTCGGACTTTGATACTCGTCATATCCGATATTCAATTATTGAATTGATATCGAATATTTAGAGCGAAACTTGGAAAAGGCGCTATAAGTCGTTTAAATTAAACTAAAACGATATAGATTGTCTCCACGTTGATAGTGTCGTAATTAATTCAATGGAATTAGGTGACAACTATTTTAGTATCAACGACAAATCTTATTAGTTAAATTTATTGACTAAATTGCTTAGATACGACCTCTAATTATTGAATTGGTATCGGATCTAAAGACGTTTTATGACTATTTTGAATTAAGAAGGACTTGATTTGATTCCCTCCGCACCCAGACATCGTAACAAATCCTCGCGGATTATGATGATGTCGGATCCGCATCAACGGGCTTCGACCCATAAATAAAAAAACTTTGATTTGAAAAAATAGTGTTTAAAATTAATAAGCATGTGATGAAGGAAGACGATAAGGACACGAATAATTAAAAAAACGTGACCAGCGACGCAACGAAATAAAAAATGATTATTGATGTTGACTTGCTTCAACAATCAAACATTCGGGGTGTCGGGATAAACGACCGTCAACATCGGGTGAGTTACCCTCGTAATATTCGGATTTTCTTATCCCGTCATCCCTCGTGTTCGACACGAATTAGCAAGTGATTTAATGTTTTATATTAGAGATTATTACCGATATTTGAGACGCGACGATAAAAATAAAAAAACGAAAAAAGACGACAATGACGACGACGACACGAGGAAAGAAAGGAGAAGAAAAAAGAACAGGATTTTGCACCCTCAACCTACATGTTTCTTGTCTCGAATGGAACTTGTTTCGTTGTGGCTTTAGCACAGGATTTTCGAGGTTTATGAAGGTTGAGTTATGGTGGTTTAGGGCTCCTAGATTGCTAGGGTTTAGGGTAGTAATTAGGATGTAGAATTGATTAGGGTTCTCTTAGGGTTTTTTTAAGTTGTGTGTAGATGTGTTAGGGTTTTTGTAAAAAGTGTTCAATTGTGCATGCAAGAGGGTGTTTATATATGCAATTGCTCCTCCTCCTTATCTAGGGTTACTCGATCAAGTGCCCTGATGGACTTGATCGAGTGGCCCACCTGAAAGAGGACCGCGGGTTTGCTCTCGGAAACGGCTTTGACCGGGTTTTGACCCGGTCGCTAAAAGACGGTTTTATTTCCGGTGTTGGTTTTGACCCAAATTAGTCTTATTTGATTGGAAATCACCCACTGGGCCTGAATTTGAAATCGGTTTTGTGAGATTTGTACTCCGTAAAAAGCCCAAGCCAGAAACTAATGGTTTCGAGCCCACATCCGAGCGCGTAGAAACACGTTTGCGTCCTATCATCATCGGGTGTTTTTTGGAAACTACTATAGACACCTAACGGCCAAATGTGGGTGTTTACATATATCTATATGTTCGTCCACTTTCAATATAATATTGAACTCATATATTAAACAAAGTGGACGAACATATAGATACGGAGGGAGTACATGATAAATTTCACACAATGACATTATTTTTTTAATGTGGGACAAACTACCTAAATTTTACTTAATTTTATAGTCTTAAAACCTTAAGGATCAAAAGAATTTTGTATGAAATCTAAGATCGAATGATTATGTTTATTTATAATATAGAAATTTATCACGTTATCATAATTTTTCAATGTGTGATAATTTTAATATTTTCATATATAACAGATTCATTATTTTTTCGAGCAAATAAAATGAAATTCATAACTTTATACTACTAATAATTTTGATGTGGAAAATTTTACCCGCGTTTATATTCTTGAGAGTTTTTTAAAGACTCAAATGAGATAATTTTACTTAAGTTTATTATAGTCTTAAGAGGTTTCTAAAACTCAAAAGATGTTTGATTGATATCTATGAAATTCATGACTTTATAATAATTTTTCGATGTGGGAAATTTTACTCAAGTTTATATTCTTAAAAAAAAAATTTAAGACTCAAAAGTGTGAGGTAATTTTACTTGATTAAAATTTTCCATCTAAGTTATTAAGGACGAACAATTGCTCTTATATTTACAGAGTATATAATAGAATCGATCATCTTATTATAATTTTGGACAAATGATAACTCTTATTTATATAATAGAATTTCATCACCTTATTATAAATTTTTGATGTGAGAAAATCTTACCTAAATTTTCAAGAGTTTATATAATATGTAAGAACAAATGATTAATCCTATTTATAACATAGAATTCCATCACCTCATCATATTTTCAATGTATGCTAATTTTGACTTAAGTTTAAATGTAGTCTCAAGAACTCTTAAACTTTTACTCGAGTTGATTTAAGAGATTTTTAAGACTCAATATATTTTTTGGAGATATCTAACAACAATTTATTAGTCATAATATAATATAGAATTTTATCACCTCATCATAATTTTTCGATGTGGGATAATTTTACTTAAGTTTATATTCTTAAGAAATTCTTTTAAAGACCCAAAAGAACACATGACTACTCTTATTTATAATATAGATTTTTTTTATATTTTTTTGCTGTGGGATAATTTACTGTCTAAATATGTCTTTTTAAGACCCAAAAAAATACATGATTACTCTTATTATTTATAATATGGTAATTTCATTGGAATAATACCAACTATATGTGTTTTTCTTAAAATAATTCAAACTATACATAATCTTATTTTAATATGAACTACGCATTCATTAATCTCGCTTTGCTATGTATGAAATTATGACTTGCTATTATCGGTCAAAGTGACTTGTTGTAACTTTCTAGGGTTTTACTAGGTCTGTTGCAGTCATCGTGAAAGCCAAAATTACAATAAAAATAATTTTTTTTATAACTTCTATAAGACTAATTGAAAAAGAAATGAAAGATGAATTTTCGGAAAATTTAATTTTTTTTTATCAGTGGCCGAAAATGAATACGAAATGTGAATCAGAAGAAGAAGAGTTAGAGGAAGAGTTGAATAAGGGAGGTTCAATAGGTAACCGGTAACCCATAGCAAAGCGAGGTTAATGAAGGCGTAACTCATATTAAAATGAGATTACGTATAGTTTGGATTAGTTTAAAAAGCACACGCATAGTTGGGATTATTCCCATGAAATAATCCTTTATAATATAGAATCATTACCTTATTTTAAAATTTTCGACGTGGGATAGTTTTATGTTTGTAGTCTTATTAAAAAAAATTAGGACTCAAAAGTTTTTTTGTTGATATTTAAAAACAATGATTACTCTTATATATAATATAGAATTCCATAACCTCATCATAATTTTTCGATGTGGGATAATTACTTAAGATTTATAATCTTAAGAGCTCTTTAACACTTGGAAGATTTTGGTGGATATATATATATTTAAGGACGAAAATTACTCTTATTTATAATATAGAATTTCACCACTTTAGTAATAAATTGTCGATGTTGGATAACTTTACTACTCTGTATTATTTGTATTCAAGGGGATTACTCTTAATTATATACTCTGTAATAGAAATCCATCACCTTATTATATTTTGCCGATATGGAATAATTATTGGTTGATGTCACCTTATTTGAGAAGTTTTTTTAAGAGTCAAAAAATTGTTGGTTGATGTCTAAGGACGAATAATTGTTAGTTTTATTTATAATGTAGAATTTCATCACCTTATTATAATTTTTTTACTTAAGTTTATAGTCTTAAAAGCTTTTTTAAGGTTCAAGAGATTTTTGTTTGATGAAACTTTATAATTTTTTGAATGTGCGATAGTTTTACTTGTTTATAGTCTTAAGATATTTTCAAAACTCAAAAGATTTTTGGTTAATATCTGATAGCACATGATTACTCTTATTTATAATATAAAGTTTCATCAACCTATTACTCCCTCCGTATCTATATGTTCGTCACCTTTCAATATAATACTCTTCACATAATATTAAATAAAGGGGACGAACATATAGATACGGAGGGAGTATAATTTATCGATGTGAGATTATTTTACTTAAGTTTGTAGTCTTATTAAGAGACTTTTTAAGACTTAAAAGATTTTTTTATTGATATTATGATCGATTAGTCTTATTTCTAATATAGAATTCATCAACTTACGCTAATTCTTTATGTGGGATAATTTATTTAAGTTATAGTCTTCCATCACCTCGTTATAATTTTTCAATGTGGGATAATTTACTTAAATTTATAGTCTTAAGAGCAGTTTTCAAGACTAAAAAAACACATGATTACTCTTATTTATAATATAGAATTTCATCACCTAGCTTACTATAATTTTTCGATGTAAGATGATTTTAAGTTTGTAGTCTTACATATTAAAAGCTTTTTAAAGACTCAAAACTTTTTTGATCGATATTTAAAATCGAATGATACACTTATTTATAATATAGAATCTCATCACTCAATCATAATTTTTCGATGTGGGAAAATTTAAAAAAAAAAAAATTGGTCGATAGTTAAAACCGAATGATTACTCTTATAATATAAAATTTCATCATCTCATCATAATTTTTTGATGTAGGATAATTTACTTAAGGTTTATAGTCTTAAGAGCTCATTTTGAAATTCAAAAGATTTTTGGTAGATATCTAAGAACGAATGATTAAATCTTATTTATAATATAGAATTTCATCACCATATTATAATTTGTCGATGTGGAATAATTTTACAACTATTATTATGTATAAATTCATCATTTTTTTTTCGAACAAATAGTATGAAATTTATACTCTAATGAAAGCAATTTCTACCACAAATCTAATTGTTTCATTTTATAATTTGTTTTACGATAATTTTTTTTAAGAATGAACTTTAAAGGTTTTTACGTAAAAATTGTAAAACATCACATAATATAATAGATTAAATATATATTATAATAATTAAAAGATTCTCTAGTTGATTTTTTTTGGGTCGTGCTTTTTCATAATGAGCGTTTACTCAATCCTAACGATATTTTACCTATTTGCCCCCGTCATTTCTCAACGCTCTCAAAAGTAATGTTGATTTTCTCTCTAAAAAAATCTCAAATTTGACCTAATCGAATTCGACCACCCAACCCGCCGGCCACCACCACCGTGACCACCACCACCACCCTCTAATTCGTTCCCTAAATGCTAATTTACTTCACCAATTACAATTATACAATAATTATAAAAAAAATGTAACTAAACCCTAATTTAATCGTTCAATTTCAATTAAATTTTGATTAGACAAAATAATTAATGTAAAAAAACAATTGATTTAGAGAAAACGGCAATTAGTTATCATTAATTGAATTAGGTTAATGACCGAACCCTAATTTACTCCACCAATTTCAATTAAACAATAATTAGAAGAAAAAAAATATCAAAACCCTAATTTAATTCTTCAATTTCAATTAAAGAATAATTAGAAAAAGTAATTACCGTAACCAAACAAGTAATTTAGGAAAAATGGTGATTACTTCATCACTAATTGAATTCGTACTCATAATCGATTTGTAATTGTGGTTTGAATAGTTGTATGCAAATGAGAGAAAATTGGTTCTTGGGTGGGAGAACTGTGAATTATGAGAAGGACAAATTTGGAAATATGAAGAAAAATACGTTAGGATTGAGTAAAGTTGCGTTAGGAAAAAGTAATTTCGTTTTTTTTATATTATTTATGATACTTAATGCACGTGCCCAGCAAACACCCGATGACGATAGGACTGCAACGCGATGCGGGTTCGCGATGTTTTAGATAGTTTTTCTATAGAACGGATCAAATAATTACTCGGAAAAGTTAAAACTAACATGATGGCAGCCTTAGTCGTGTCGTTACGGTCGCATAGACACTAATTAGAGTCAATTTTGACACCGGGACCCCGAGTCGGTCCCAAAACCCGAACCGAGTCAGCACCGCACCAAGCGAACCTCGAGATGCACACCCGAGGCCCACTAATGATCACGGCGCTAGGTCAAGCTGCGGGAACCTTAATCCCTAAGTAACAAATTATACACCCGTCTCACGGTTTTGGAAAGTATCAAAACCGTATCCTCAAAATCCCAACCGCCCCGCCCTGCGCGCCTTGGTCTCCCCACGGTTTAGCCCAGGTGCCTGAGTCCTGGTGCGCCCCAGCTCAGGCGTCCATATGGGCAACGAGGGCCAAAAACACCTATAAATACCTCCCTTCACGCCCTCATTTCGACACACAATTATCATTCTTCTCTTCCCCCTCTAAAACTCTCGCTAAGGGCTCGCACTCCGACACCCGAGGAAAACGATACACTCGATCATAGTTCCGATAAAAAAAATAAGCGACATCGACGCTACTCCTCACCTTCGAGCACCCCACTCGATACCGAGGTGCCTGTGATCGACTAGCTCAAAACTAGTAGCGAAGCCCTGCCGGGTTAGCCGCAGAACTAGTCCTTAGCAACGAAGCTCTGCCGTGGTAGCCGCAGGAAGAGTCAAATGGTAACGGAGCTCTGCCGGAGTCACTGGTCAAGCTAATAGGATCCGCCTGTTGAGACCGAGTCGTCACTAGGTTGTCATCTAAACAAAACTTTCCATATTTGTACTTTTTTAATTATGCACTACGATAACACCAGATATGGACACTAGGTCCACAACATCTACTAAAATACGTAACGTCCCAACTTCAACTGCAAACACTAAAACACACTAAATAGACCCGAGTAATTCCGATATCTATTCTCAAACTATCTATGCATTGAGTCCCGTTTAGTGTATACTCCGAGGGTGCAACTTCTCATTATGTGATTTACATACATTCGCATTTACAGTTTTTCGTATGATTTACTGCTTTTATGACCTTATAATCGCATGCTAAATCACCTAACACGGAATTCAAAACGTAAAATAACTAAAACTGAACAAAGTAATGGTCGGGTTCCGTATTAGTCCAGGTGCTCACCTTATTAGGTTCGACGCATCTCTATTAATACCGAAACCGACGCATATTAAGCAGAATACCAGGTAAGGTATACCACGAGAATGACTAATATCCGTATTATCGCGTTAAAACTGATTTGCTAATACATATAATATTAGTACTCTCTACTTTCCTACGTGCATCTTTTCATGGCCTGCTTGTCACGTGAAATCGCATGCAAAGAATGTAAACACAACTACTTTGACGACAAAACTTACTTGTCCTTAAAACAACCGACGTAGCAAAAAGCATAGGGTTAAAACAACGGCTGTTACAGTACTTCCGCCACAACAAAAGAATTAGGTTATCAGCCCACCGATTGATTAGTAGAGGCTGCTATAGTGCGGGCGGGATTGGGTGTTGACATCTATCGGATGTTGGCTTCCCAATATGTACCCTCACCCCTTACTCACAATCAGCGGTTTCCGGATGTCCGAAACCATTGGCAATGAGAGTCATTCTAGGCATGGAGTGCTTAAGGGTACAAGTCTTTATCTTTAGGTCCCGTACCACTCAACTTTGAGCCGGCAAGGGATCAAAGTTGACTTGAACGGTTTCCGAGTCCCCATAATTGACTCGGTGGCGACTCCACAAATCGGCAACAACTTTAGTTCACCAAAAGGTCGCCTTACCAAACAAATCAGCCTTTAAGCATTTACAACCAGGACTCGATCAATTCCCAAACGGAAACACGGGTGCCCCCACCCGTCTAGTACAAGTCCGGATCGTCATCCAAACTGAGCTCTGACACTTCACCCCGTATGCGAGATCGGACCGGCCCCCACCAGGGAGGGGGCCGCGTGGGTGGCCGCCGCCACACGTTGAAAAATGGGTCGGTCCCGCGCGCGCGGGGCGCCGGACGGTGTGGACGGACGTCCATAGTTTGGCGACTCCGCTGGGGATTTGGAAACAAGTTTCCAGTGGTGGTGTAACTTGAACGAGGTCGGTGAAGCTCATTTCTTAGTTCCTAGTTGTGGTCACTACAGGTTTCGGCCCTAAAAAGCCCCCCCTAACCGATATGAGAACCAATCGACCTCTTTGCGGTAAGATCTTTAGGGACACGCGGAGAGATCCTCGGTTGACGCTCTGGCCGCCTAACGCGTAACCCGCGGGATTAATAAGCAGATAGTTCCGAACGGACGGTATGACACTCGTCTCCCCAGATCATTGTCAATACCTAAGTAAAGACTATTTGTGGGCGGTAGCCTACCCTAACCTACCCGTGTCTGCATCCTGCATGAGTGTACGTATTCCTAGTTATGTGTAGCGTGTTTGAACAATACAACCCAAATAAAGCAGTAAAAATCTGGATTCAACCACGCCAACATATTCAACCGCACCCAATTCCGTTTTCGACAAATACTTATCTTTTCAAAACGACCTTTTAAACACCAATACTCCGGTCAAATCATGTTATCTAAAAAAAGGAAAAACATTTTTAGACGCCGTCATCATGGTGAATTCTACGCTCATTCATTTTCAAAAAATATATATAGTTTTTAGTGCCATCACCTTGGCCAAATTAAAACCCGTCAACAACGACTACCGTTAGCACATCCGAAACTCCCAATTAATGGGGTTAAGGCCACCACGCGGTTACATTTTATTTGGAAAAAAAAAGGTTTTTCGCACATACCGTTAGCACAACCGAAACTTCAATTAATGAAGTCAAGAAACCCAAAACGGTCACATTTCCAAAACATTTTTTTTATGCTCTCTTCACCGTCAAATGCAAATTAACGCGACCGACGAATGTGGGTCACTAGTTTTAAAAAAAAAGCGGCTTTTTTTCTAAAAACACTTCTCACCACCTAAATCCCTCACTAAGGATTTGGTCACAATTTTAAGGGCACTGTCGTCAGACTTCACTCTCTACCACGAGCCTCACACACACCGCAAGTATCGAACTAGCTAATTAATAGTAGTTTTGATAGAAGCATCACGTAATCATTTTCAAAAACCGGTTTCCCTAAAAGAACTGTACTCCTTTCAAAAAAAAACATATTTATATTTCGTCGTCATTTCCAATGCACACGTATAGCAACGATGCCACCATGCCATCGTTACCCTAGTTCTGCAAAATCAATTGAAAAAAAAAGACTTTCCTCTACGAGTGTCGGTCGTTTTGAAAATATTCTTTGATCCTGAGCCGGGATCGCGTTCAACCTCTTACGTCATGCAACAGTGTGTTTAACTGTCTATCTTAGTCACTAGGATCGCCTCTACTCGAGTTCTTACATTTTGGGTCGTCTCATTTCGAGAAGTCCTCCTTAAACCTCACCATCGAGGTTTGTGTCAAATCGTCTCGTTATAGAGACCTAAGATTCATTAGGCATTTCGCCAAATACACTAAGAGTCTAAAGCACCCGAGTCCCTGAACCAAATGACCACACACGCACGGGTCAAGGGTCTCAGTTCCCCGTCGCTCAATCATGAGCATCCTTCGAGTCCCTAAGGCGTCCGACGAAACTCCCCTGACTCCCGATATTATTTTGCAGAGATCATCCTCCGCCATGACTACAGTCCCAAATTTCAGTGTCAAAGATCTAACCCATATGGTTTACAACCTCGCCACCTCCATAACCTCTATTGAGACCTCTATTCACAACCTTCACGAGCGGATGGACTCCCTCGCAATCAAAACCCAAAACCACTCGTCAATCTGGGTAAACAAGGGCGATCCTCCCCAAAAGAAGAAAACCCCTAGAAAGTTCGCCAACTAAGACATCCCCTACGATGAAGCCTTGGCCACCGCCATTCAACATGGTCTACTATCCCCTCTAGAACCTGTACCCGAAATCCCTCTAGGACAAAGAAGCAAATCATGGGATCCTAAAGCCTTCTGCTCCTTTCACCAGGGGCCGGGACATGAAACCCAATCCTGCACCAAACTAAGACATGCCATCCAAAATCTAATCGAAGAAGGAAACTTCCCCCTTCCCAAAAAGCCGTCACACATTCAATTTGGCACGATCGATTATGAACAATACCAACGCGATCACACCATACACGGGGTATGGGCGGACGATGATGACGATGTCTATATCCACGAACCAATAGTCTCAATCCCCCCAACGATCACCCAAACCAAGGATGTGAGCCACGTCACTAGATCTGGGCGACCCTACCAAAACATCACAGTCGACATACCAAACATCAATCACGCTCCTGAAAATACCCCAACCACCGACGAAATCCCAATTAGCACCCCCGAGGTACAAATAGTCAAACAACTACAAAAAGCCAAAACCAATCTTTCCATATGGCAACTCATAGCCAGCTCCTATAATCACCACATGGCTCTAGTCCAAGCCTTAGGAAGAATGAACATATTCTCAACCGTTACACCAGAAGACATGATAGGACACGTTCTCCAAGAGGCCAATGGGTTAACGGATCCTATAACCTTCTCCGACGAAGATCTCCCACCCTTCGGACCAAAACATAGTCTAGCCCTTTACGTCACGGTAACCTGTTTAGGCAAAAAGGTGCCCATGACCCTTGTGGATGACGGTTCTGCCGTAAACGTAATCCCTCTCAAAACGCCCGCACCCTAGGAATGTCAGACACCGACTTCATACCCACCGAGTCGGGAGTACGCGCCTATGATGGTACGAGGCGCCCAATTGCGGAGGTCGCCACCCTTAACACCATCATGGGACCCATAGAGAGAAAAATGGACTTTCAGGTCTTATACGTCAAACCGGATCTTACAACATGATCCTAGGGCGCCCTTGGATCCATGCCCTTAAAGACGTACCATCCACCCTACACCAAAAGGTGAAAGTTCCCATCAACGGTGAAATAATTACCATCCATGCTTCCCCTATAAGAGCCTTTGTAGAAAACGCCACCACCTCGCAAGTTACGGAAGATACCGACACCGAGTTAAGGGGATTTCACGTAGTAAGCGTCTTAGAACAAGACCTAGCCCCATTCGACTTTGATCAATACTCGAACCTAGCCATAAACTTTATGATGAAACAACAAGGGCACTTCCCAGGGTTATCACTAGGCAAAAATCCCGACATCGCAATCAAGCTCCGAGATCCCGTTGGACAAACCCACACAATAGGTCTCGAATACCCCGCAACAGAAAGTGAGATCCGCGAGCGTGTAATGATCATGCGTGTATGTAAAACTGAAGGTATCCAAATCCCGTCCTACGACCTCACACTAAACGGATACTTCACAAAAGAAGGTGACAACAAACCTTATATGGGATTTTCCGAACCAACCTACATCAAAGGCATCCGACATCCCGGAATAGAGATATTCCAAGACTGATACTTCATCCCCGAAACCACACCAAGCACCTTAAAACCCAAACACACACCTTGTATTGATGGCTTGGCCAACAGTCTCTTATTCGGGGAAGAGCGCTTCGTTCCCGTGAGTCCCAGTGAGCTAGTCAATATAGTCATGACCGACAAGCAATTCGACCCCATCTCCCTCATTGTTAGTACCAACAAAAATCAAGAAAGTAGGGGGTGGAGGAAATCCATCACGTGGACCAACGAGAATGGTAGGGTTCAAGTTAACCACAGGAGAAGGGAGGATGTTTGAGGAGTCCGAGTCCGAGTCCGAAACAGAGTCCGAGTCTGAGTCTGAAACGGGCCAAGAATCTAGTATTGTTTGTCTCCCATCTACATCTTTGTCTGTCCAGGACGAACCGGGGCCTGTCCCGGAAGTCCCAATAATGTTACCTCTGTCAGAAGAATAGAGGGCTTCTTTGTCCAAAGTCCTCGACATGCTTGATTTAACTGATAATAAAAATACTTTCGCTTACGACTCGTCGCACTCAACATGCAATGCCATTATCGATAGCGAACAAGACATGAATAACCAAAACGACTCTTACGAAACTTACCTCCCACCAGAAACCTTGAGAGAATTATCCAGACAAGAGTTAGGCGCCCCGATAATTGAAGACACCGAATCCCTAAACATAGGAACCCCTTTGGAAGCCCAAATCCTAAAAATAGGGACCTCCTTAGATCCCATCGAGAGGGAGCAACTCATGAACCTACTCACACAATACAAAGACGTCTTTGCCTGGTCCTACAAAGACATGCCAGGCATTGACAGAGATATAGCCGAACATCGAATCCCAATCAAACCCGGGTTTAAGTCAGTAAAACAAAAGTTACGCCGCATGCGACCCGAGTGGGCTCTTAAGGTCAAGGAGGAGGTAGATAAACAATTTAGGGTTGGGTTCATACACGTTTCCGAATACTCCGACTGGGTAGCCAACATAGTCCCCGTCCCCAAAAAAGACAGGAGAATCCGGGTCTGTGTAGATTTCTGAGACCTTAACAAAGCCAGCCCGAAGGATGACTTCCCCTTACCTCATATAGATGTCCTGGTAGATAATACCGCCGATCACGCCCTACTCTCTTTCATGGACGGGTATGCCGGGTATAATCAAATAAAAATGGCAAAGGAGGACATGTCTAAAACAGCCTTCACCACCCCCTGGGGAACCTATTGCTACTCAGTGATGCCTTTCGGACTTAAATTTGCCGGGGCAACCTATCAAATAACTGCAACCACTCTTTTACACGATATGATGCACAAAGAAGTCGAGGTGTATGTAGACGACATGATTGTCAAATCCCAAGACCGAGAAGGGCATGTCCCGGCCCTCAAAAAATTCTTCAAACGCCTACGCCAGTATAATATGAGGCTTAGACCACAAAAATGCGCCTTTGGGGTCACATCGGGGAAGCTTTTAGGTCATGTAGTGAGCCAGCGAAGAATCGAGATAGACCCCTCCAAAATAAAAGCCTTGTTAGACATGCCCGCACCCTCAAACAAAAAGGAGATTATGGGGTTTCTGGGTAAGGTTCAATATATCAGCCGCTTCATTGCCAAACTAACCATGGTCTGTGAGCCCATTTTCAAAAAACTCAAAATAACCGAACCCACCGTCTGGTAGGGGTGAGCAAAACCGGATATCCGATCCGGTTTTGTAAACCGGATCGGATATCCGGTTTTAAATATCTCAAGTTTTCCGATCCGTATCCGATCCGCTTTTTTCCGTATATCCGGAAACCAGATATCCGGTTTTTTCGGATATCTGGTATCCGGTTTTATATTTTCTTCTATTTTTCTTTTTTTCTGAAACAATTTTTTATTTTTAATTAAGAGTAGTTAATTGATTTTTAAACAACGTTACGTTTTATATAAATTAATATAAGAAAAAAAACATTAAAAAAACTCAAAAAAATATGGTACATATGTCTTACAGTACCATTATTCAAAAAAACTAGTACGTTTCATTCGATAATATCATAAATTCAAAAATACCTTTGTTTTTAATCTTTGAAAATAGTTTGTGAGTTATGAATTCTTTTTGTATAATTCATATTAGGATATATATTTTTCTTTTTATTGTTTTGTACAACCGGATCGGAAATCGGATATCCGGTTTCAATTTTTCCCGATACGTATTCGCTACGGTTTTAAGGAAAACCGTATCGTATATCCGGATATTCGTATCGAATATACGAAAATTCGTATAATTGCAACCGTATACCGCATCGTATACGGATAATAAAACCGTATCGGATTTTTCTGCTCACCCCTACCGTCTGAGACGATAAATGCCAAAGAGCTTTTGACAAGGTAAAAAAAATACTAGCACAACCCCGGTATTAATGCCTCCCAAGAAGGGGCTGCCGCTTTCTCTCTACCTTACCGTAACCGAAACCGCAATGGGGGCCATGTTAGCACAAACAGTTAACGAAGAAGAGAGGGCTATTTACTACATTAGCAAAAAATTCCTCGAGTACGAAACAGAATACACACCCCTAGAGAAGACTTGCCTGACCCTAGTATGGTCAACCAAAAAACTTCGACACTACATGCTTAGTCATACCGTACACGTATACTCAAAAATGGACCCCATCAAATACATCTTCGAGAAACCTGTCCTCAACGGACGACTAGCCCGATGGACACTTATGTTGGCAGAATTTGACTTACCATACGTACCCCTTAAGGTCATTTAAGGAAAAGCCGTAGCCACCTTCCTAGCCGAAAACCCAATAGAGGAAAAATCAACAACCGACACCGGGTCATTCCCCGATGAGGACATTCTGTTAGCTGAGAGTGAATCATGGGACTTATACTTCGATGGTGCCTCAAACATGAGAAGGTACGGCGTAGGAATCCTACTGATATCCCCAATAGATGACCATATACCCATATCAGTCAAGCTAGACTTCCCGGTTACCAACAACGCAGCCGAATACGAAGCCTGTTTAATAGGTCTAAAAGCAGCTATATCTCTAGGAGTCAAAAACCTTAGAGTCCACGGAGATTCATCCCTAGTGGTCAACCAAGTTACGGGAACCTGGAAAGTTTATAGCGAAAGCCTAACCCCATACCAAACCAAAGTAGAAATAATGTCTCAGGAGTTCATCGAAATTGACTTCATACACATACCCCGCAAAGAGAACCAATTCGCTGATGCATTATCCAAACTAGCCTCACTAATAAAAATGCCTGATCACCTCTTTTCCATGTCTATCTGCATAGAGAGAAGCGAACAACCAGCCTACATCCATAACCTCAAAACCGACGATACCCCCAAAGAACCTTGGTCCAAAGCAATCCTAGACTTTAAAACCCACGGGTCATATCCACCCAACACTAACACCAAGAACAAAAGAGCCCTACGAATACAAGTCACACATTATGTCCTAAATCAAGGGCTACTATACAAACGAACCCCACAGGGAGTCCTCCTTAGATGCATAAACAAAAGCCAATCGGAGAGAGTCATGGAAGAGGTACATGACCGAGAGGGCGGACCCCACATGAGTGCACACCTACTAGCCCGAAAAATAATGAGACTGGGCTATTACTGGATTACCTTAGAGGCAGACTGTCGATGTCACATTCGCCACTGCCACAATCGCCAAATATTTGCTAACATCCAACACCTACCTCCTTATCCTCTATACACTATAGCCACACCCTGGCCTTTCTCCACTTGGGGGATAGACATCATAGGAAAAGTACACCCATTCCGGACCGGCGGACACTGCTTTACATTAGTGGTCATCGATTATTTCACCAAATGGGTAGAGGCTGCCTCTTATACCGTACTAACCTCAAGACAAGTAGTCAAATACCTACAAAACAACATCATCTGCCGCAACGGAATACCTCACGAAATAATTAGTGACCAGGGGCTCACTTCAGGGCCGACACCCAAAAACTCCTAGACAAATACAAAATCCAAAGACACAAATCCTCACCCTATAGACCACAAACCAACGGGACCGTAGAAGCAGCCAACAAAACCATCACCACAGTCCTTAAGAAAATGGTAGACAACTACCGGGATTGGCCAAACAAAATCTCCTTCGCTTTATAGGGATACCGAACATCCTATAGAACACCCACCGGAGCCACACCATATTACCTAACCTACGGTTCCGAAGCCGTCCAACCAGTAGAGCTAGAAATACCATCACTGAGAATATTAGCCGAAAGTGGTATCCCTGAGGAAGAATGTAACCAAAAACGGTATGACTAGCTAGTATTCCTAAACGAACGTAGGATACATGCTCTATCCAACGTACAAGCTTACCAACAACGAATCCAACGAGCCTTTAACAAACGAGTGAAATCCCGAAACATACACGAGGGAGATTTAGTAATTAAGTTCATTAGAGCACCCTTTCCCGTTAACCTAGAGGGAAATTCAAACCAAACTGGGCGGGCCCCTACCTCGTTAAGAAAATACTATCGGGGGTGCCGTGATCCTTACCGACCTAGACGGTCAAGAGTTCTCAACCCCAACCAGTATGGATCAACTCAAACGATATTACCCATAAACACCTTGGAAACCACGTCCCGACCTCCGGTTTAGGGGGAAGCAAAAAAAAACAACAAAAAAAAATCAAATTCGCATCGATAAATGGCATAAACGAGTCTAAAGCAAAATCACTCACACCTTTCTGAAGAACTATGAACGTGGTTTGATTCCGTCTAAAAGCGGATACGTAGGCAACCCGTTCCCCGGGTACAACCAAATAACCGAACAAAAAAAATCGATTAATCGATTCATGTACAAACCGGGACTCCTTTTACGACCTGGCCGATGAGTGATTTTAAAATGACGAAGCACAAACGACGAGCCGAGGACGGGGTGAAAACCCGAAAGGGCGCCCCGGGCAAAATGAAGAAACGAGTTGCGAGCCGTCGTAAAAAAAATGACGAGCCGAGGACGGGGTGAAAACCCGAAAGGGCGCCTCGAGCAAAATGAAGAATCGAGTTGCGAGCCGTAAAAAAAAAAGCAAAAAACAACGACAAAACAAAAAAACAAAAAACAAAAAAGGTGAGCCGAGGACGGAGTGAAAACCCGAAAGGGCGCCTCGGGTAAAATGAAGAATCGAGTTGCGAGCCACCACAAAAAAAATATGCTTCTCATTAATAACAAAATTCGGTTAAGTCGAGCCTTTGTCGAGGCATTTACATCAAAAATCCGAAGTCCGGATATCCCGGAAGTCAACAACGTGTCAAAACTCCACAAAAACTAGTACTAATATGCCACATATTATCAACTAGTAATACATAATACAAATGACTGTGCTCTACCGGTCCAAGTTTTCCTTACCCTTACCGTTCGGGTGTGACCGCTTGCGTTCTTCCTCCGCGATTTTCTGAAAGCAAACTTCTAACGCCCTATTCAAACGTGAGTCCAGCAAATCCCTCTTTCTTTGCTTTTTCACAACCTTAATATGAGTCTCGTCGGTCTTGGCCCGTTCAATTGAACTGACAAAACTAGGATCGGTCTCACTGTCTCTGGATAGGAACTTGGTAACGGTCTCTCGAGTCACCTCCTCGCCTCTTAGTGGTACTATCTTCCTAGATTTTGAGTCAATATGTCCTGACGAATGTTCACAAACCCTTCGCCGGATGGAAGCATTGTCAGTCGGTCGAACACCCTCAATAACAACGGGACGCAAGAATTTCTGCTCCCAAGAAATCCTGAACTCCCTAAGCGAATCCCCCATCCATGGGTAAAAACTATAAACAACTTTAGCATCCTTTGGAATAGAAAGCTGGACACCCATTTGATGTGACAACATGCCCGGGTAAACACGAACTTGATCCCTCATGGATAGTATTAGCAAAATCCATGTCGAAGATGAAAATGGAAACCCGGTACGCCCACTAGTGTTCCACCACGGGATAGACAACCTGATGACCACATCCCCTTTAGCCAAATAGAAAAGGCAATCCTTTTCCTCGGGACTTTTACTCCACAACTGCACCATTTTCCGGCCCGTGAAACCCCAATAACTATAATCTTTGAAACACCGGGGAGGGACCACCAAACCAAGCCGTTCCTGCAGCAAAACCTGTACAAACCACTACAAAACATCACAACCATAAAAACGAAAAAAAAAAGAGGGGAAATAAAACAAAAAACACACCTGTAAGATGATCCTAGAACCCCGAGAAGGTGACCCCTGTAGCCGGGCACTAGCGTCAAGACCCAGAATAAGCTCACCCAAAATAAGCAAGGAAGGTGATCGACCATGTTCCATCGCCGCTACCACGTCCAAAACTCGAGGGTTACCCCAACCTTCACATGACCGCGCATCCTCAAAAAGATAATAGCAAGTAATAGCAATGTTAAAAGCACGCTTACATGCTAAAACCCGCCCAGAAAGCTGAAGCACCCACGTAAGAACCACAGGAGCGTGAATTCACCCGTCGGACGCTCGGGACTTAGGCGTTTTTTTTTTTTTTAGGGGGATAAGCTACCCCACCTAGGCATGTTGTAGCCTATTGGCAATCATCGTCAAGTCGCGTCTGTAGCCTAACAAGGCAATAATATGAGTATGTAAAAAGTGGCCTAACTTTTTTTTCAAAAGTTGCTCGGATTTTAGATTCTGATTTTGTACCAAAACTCATCTCCTAATATACGCGGTCAAAACACGTTAATGTTTTACGTTAACATTTTACATCTCATCCATCTCGAGTCAAAACATTTTAATTGACGTAATATTCGATCTGATTCCCGGCTCAAGCTAACGCATTTCAAAACCTCCGAAAGAAACTGTTTTCATACTCTCATGCAACGCTAACGCACCCTAAACTGAGTCACATCGCAAAATGAATGAACGCAAAAGTGATTACTTGTCAATCTCGGTAAACAATTCGCCAAACGAAAACACAAGACTAATCCGACCAATTCAAATACTAAGAATCTAAAACAAATATACAAAATATACAAATCCTTATACAAATCGAGGCTAGGAAGGACCCCTAGAAGCCGCGCCGACGGCAATCACAATCTCTTAAAGCTGGTCATCCAAACCTAGATCCTCTAAGTCTATGAGAAGAGACTCACTACCATCCATCCCTGACAGCATGTCTAAGGTAGCCGTCTCGGGAACTCCGTCAGCTTCCTCAGTAGCACCCATAGCCTCAGCCTCAGCCCCAGTCTCCCTCTCGATCCGATGCCTGGCCTCACCCTGTGCTAGGTCTCACCCCGAGACCGAGCCAGCTGCTCCTTCAGGAAGGCGATCTCGTCAGCCCGAGATTGCAGGAGCCGCTGCGACTCAACCTCTCTCGCCTCGAGCTCGGTCACCCAAGACTCCAACTTCCCCACCATATCCGGGACATCTTGCAAATACATTTAAACATTAGGAAAATACGCCAACAGCCTAGAAAGCCACCTTAGTCATGCGAACTCACTGATCGAGGCCCCGGAGTGTCACGGGAAACCCTCGAGGCATAGGCCCGAAAACAATTGGCGGCCTGGCACAACCGCTAATGGCAAGCTGATGAAACCTGAAAGATGAAACCATAGAAGTTAGGTAAACCGACCCTAATTCTTGGAACCCAAGCGAAGAGCGAAAACCAAAAACTTATCCGGTATACCCGGTCACGCCACTCTATCCCAGCATCCATCTCCTCAGCAGAACACGAAGGGAAGGGCTTAGTAAGGGGTATCCCAGCCGCATCCACCCTAAGCAATGTCAGGGGAAAATTTGGGGGCTGGATTTCGTCAACTGGATCGGCCAGCTGAGAAGACAACAAAGTGGTCGGTCAGACGGCAAAGAAACAATACATCATAAAGCAATCTTAGAACCAAAATTAGAACCTTACCACGAGGCGATACCAAGCTAATCGTCGGGTAACGTGAGACAGATAAGAGGCACCAGGCACCAAGAGTGTGTCGCCTCCCTCTCCGTCCCTGTCCTCGAGGACCTCTGCGGCGGTCGATGGTCTGAACATGGTCCGGGGAGGATCAACCGGCACCCTAAAATCGTCATATAGGCACTGACGCACCAACCGCTCGCCCAGATACCAAACCGGGCGAAACAACGCAAGAAAGAGCATCCTCCAATAACTCCGAGGCCTCAGCTCCGCGGCCACATACTCCGACACGCCCTCATAACCGGCCCAAGGGCGGGACACAAACTACAGAAACGAAACCAACATCCTAATAAATCCCGCACCTTGGGGGCTATTAAACAAAATAAACTACAAAAAAGAAAAACTTACATCCTCGAGGCATAGCTTGTTAACCAACTCATTCTCCGACGGGTAATGGCTGATTGTGCTCTTAGGCTGAGCGAGCCTCCACTCAATGCACGCCGGAAATCTCTTTGGTGCACCCGCATCGTCTTAGGCGCCAAGCACGGGAAGTAGGAGTAGATCCAAGCCTGTAAAATCCCAAAACAACTTTAGCAAAACCAAGCCAAAAACTAAGTAGGAATTCCAAAAACAGAGGAGTGAATAGTGACTAACCTCCAGTATAAGACCCGGACCCACAATGGGCACAGCCGAGGCCGACTCTATCACCAGCGGCCTCACCATGACTTGCAGGCAGCGAGTCATCTCCGCGAAAGCCGCAGTCACCCAATCGTAACGACCCAGCTTAGCCAGGTCCTCTAGGAAAGGCAGGATCCTGGTACTAAACCTCTCGCCTTTATCCGAGAAATGGGTCGTGTAATAACCGTATTTTAATATTCCTATTTTATATTATCTCAGGTCTCTGTATGGACAGTAGTATGTTTATTGGTTAACACGTCTATTGTAACCTGTTACTAATACTCGTATAACGTATAATCTTTTCCGAGTTAAACTTATTTAAGTTAACCTATTCTAATATAGTACCCGTTTAAGTGCTAATATGTTCCCGAGTCAATTATTCAAACCTCCATAACAATAATATAATCATAATAATAATAATAATAATAATAGTAACACGTGCCCCTCTTTTCCCTTTTTCGGTCGTAATCCGGTGGCCGGAGTTCTTGGGCAGTCGTCATCGTATAGGACATCATTATCTTAGAGGTCGTGGCCCTAGAACCGACGTAAGGTATGTGGTTGATCGTTGTGCTTGTGTTGGATTTTTATTACTAATGTGTCGGGTAGTCGGGTTGGTGTCATCGTGTTAACGTTTTTGCTTCTGTCTTGTTAGTGTTGCTATTGTAGTGTTGTTGTTACTGTCTGGGTTAACGTTGTCGGAGTGCGTTTGAGGCTAGTGACCCCTGGTGGTGGTATTGTGTTATTATTTTCGGTGTTATAATGATGTTACGTAGTGTTACGTTATTGCGAGGCGTTATGTTGTTATTGTGGGAGTTCTATTATGCGGGGCTATTGTCGGGGTCGTGGCAGTGTTGTTGGTGGAGTACCGTTGTGGTCGGAGTTGTTGTCGTGATTAAGTTAGTGCTGGTGTCGCGGGTGTTGTATGTCACGGTTGGTGGTATCTCTCATTTTATAATTTAATTAGCTAGGTCAGGTTGTCTCGGCTTATAATATAACTAGGTCATATCGGTCTTAGTTTATAATTTAGTTAGGTCGGGTTTCATTTTATTATTTAGCCACGTTAGGGTCGATATTAATTATAATATATAATATTTTATTAGGATCGGACTTCGTAGAATCTTCGTGGTGAATTGTACTACCGACGCAGTGGTGACCTGCTAACTAGGTAAGGTTATCCTTACTCAGTTTACGTTGTATGTATGCATATTGTATGATATGTAATGGTATAATGATGATATTGAGATTGCGGCTGTATGCCTACTGAGAGAAGCTAGCTAGGACTAGCTAGGCCCGGTTGATCTCGGGACCTTCCCTGATGTTTCCTCTTAGGAGAGCCTAGGAGGGGTGTGCACACTCGGACTGACGGGGCGTGACTGCGGTCGCGATAGATAATATGAATGATGATGATGATGATACTGATACTGATGTTTGTGATGTTGGTTGTACTAATGTTATTTAATGTTATCGTAAACTGACCTGGTGTGTATGTCTGACGTGTCTGTGATGATCTGATTGATATTTCCGATCAATTGGGGAGCAATCTATAATGCAGGTTATGTATATTATGATGTGTTTGGATGCTGGGATACATGTACGGGATTGGGGTGAGCGCGACTTATGAGTCCAGACGTAGTACGGGTGAATGCATAGGCATTCCCATATTTATAGAAGGTGTAGCTTCCGCTGTATAACCAGAGTTGTAATAGTTAATGAGTTGTAATATTAAATCATATGACTGGTTTGGCATTCCGTATTATATTGTAATGAACTACTACCTCGGGAACCGAGATGGTAATATCTCTATTTACTCGGGAATGTCTGGTAAGGCTCCTTGGTAAATGGGGGTGTTACAAAGTGGTATCAGAGCGAACGATCTTGGAGCCTAAAATAAATGAACCTAGGAAAATAAAATGAACCCCGGTGGTAGACCATCAGGAGCCCCTTTTTAAAACTCGGTCGAGGAGACGTCCTTGTACCAACCCCGGCCCTCCTGGTCTTGATCCGGTAACCACGTGTGAGAATGAGATGGGTATATATTAGGATGGGATACGTTGTGATGTCATGGATGTTTTGTAATGACTGCCTGTGATAATTGATTGTGTTATTTGATGTGTCTCATTTAGTGAACAACATTATAAGTTGAGGTGTGACAAGTACGTAGTTTTGGTGTTATGATGGTATAATTGTTTGTTCGGTTACCTAAGATACTTAGAGTTGAAGTACGCGAGGTTATGGTGGGAGTCGATAGTCCGTGAACGAATGAAGAGTCATAACTAGGGCTGATAGAGTCATAACTATCCAGGTGTCTATAAGTAACAATGTTTTGTGCGATAAATAGTTTTAATTAGTCAATTTGGTGGTAATTTGTCTCTTTCTTGTTGAAGTAATATAATGGAGTCGTCTCACATTCCTGGAAAGGGAGTTGCTATCTGGTAATGGTACATTTATTGTAATATGTTAGAGGGTCGATAACTCACTTGTTTAAGTGTGTCGTAATGTGCATGTTATTCAAAGTACCTAGATATACTTGCGTTCCATTTAGAATTTTATATACTTCCTTTTGTTATAATGTATTAATTGCCTTCGCGTTACTTGATGAGGAGTGATGGTTAGAAGTATGATGGGTCGTAATGTGTCCTTGAATTGTCGTATGGGACTAAAGTACGAGTTAATTATGAGACTAATAGTTGAACAATGTAAGGATACTTGAGGTCTGTTTTGAGTTAATGTGAGTTACTTGCTTTATATCGATCTGAGTAGTCCTTATTGGCCTTTGTCCTTCTATCGTAATGTCATAGTTGAACTTGTCTATTAATCGGTTCTTGAAAGCGTATGTGGTATCTGGAAATATGTCGGTCTGTTTGTATTATAGGGAGCAACAATGCATATATAAATACGCCGTTTCTATTTCACCATGATTAATACAATGTGATTGACAAGATAAAGTATGAAATCGAATTCTGTTTATTAATTGAATTTGAGCATAACATGTTATATTAAAATGATATGTCTGTGGTGTCGTATTAATTAATGTGCATTTCTGTCAAAGTCACTTGGATATTCGTATTTTGTTCCGAGTTTACATGCTTCTCCGTCAACGTGATGGGTTCTGAGTTGTACCTTGTTGTTGATTTTATTCTTGATGGTTTAAATGAGTATTTATAAAAAAAAACATGTGCTGAGTTAATGACATATACAATTACATCACTCCACCTAACCTGAATAACGTGTTTACTGGGTCCTGTTGTTATGGCCTATACAAACATGCTTGCTAACTGTGTCGAGATAATGTTAGACCAACTTAAACACCCTCGTTATTATGAACAAAGTGTTACTGAATTGTGTCCACCTTTTTATAGTGCTTATTTCACAAAATTTTGAAAAGAGACTTACGTTTATTTAACTCTAGTTCTTCACTGTAAAATTTCGGGATTCAAATCCAAGTACTTCAACCTATTTGCTAGTGGTCAAGTTTTCCATTATACACCTTAGAGATCAAATAAATTATCATTGTGAAATTTTACCGAGATTACTTTGAAGAGTTTGGATAATGTTGGAATTTGGTTTTGCTCGAAAATATGATTTGAAACTCGTGTTACCAATCGATTTTTTTTTTCAAGGTCGAAATCTATCAGCTCATGAAAATAATTTTGAAAATCACCGTTACGTTTGAGATTTGAAAATAGTTTTAATTAGAAGGTTGTAGAGGTTTGTCTTCCGAATCTAACCCCACTGGTTATACACTATTTTATGTACAATAATTTAATTATGATTTTTCTATCATGATTGCAATGTTCTGAAACATGTCTAAATCCCATGAATGATCATTGTTTCGCATTGTTCAAGTGAATGCACGAAGTGAATGTGAATACCTTATCGTATGTGTACTAGAGTTAGCCTTATATGTTAATGATGAATTCAGAATAAATTTGGGTCACGAGAGGTTATAATGGTTCATGTTGCATAATTACTTTAACGTGGATCTTAGGGATCAGATGTGTTGTTGTCTAATAAATTTGTCGTGGTCATAAGTTGCTTATGTGGTAAAGAACACCGGTACACATATTCAATAATAAGTGGGAGTCGTTTCAATGAGAGGTCAAGAAAGGTTGAGTCATCAAACAACAAACTGAGTGCTCAACTTATGTGCACTTAACATGACATCAATTTTCATATTTTAGTGGTAATAATGTAACAAATTTTGATATGTTCGGTGAACAAGTCAAATGATGGTTTAATCTTGTACATCCTTGATGAGTTTCTCGTCCTTATGTATTGGTCGATGAGTAATGTATGCCTAGAGGAATGAATGTTTGTAACGTCTACGGCGGGTTGCTTGTTGGTCTTAAGTTGTATGTTAATATCTAAATTTAAAATTTATGCAAACCTAAGACATGACGAACTACTTGACCAGTTGTTGGAGTCCTGATAAATACATGTTACTGTCACCTTTCTTAAGGTTTGAGATTATTAATGTGGTTATCTAACAGTGTCCAAAGTGTTGCTACTTTGCAGTGAGGGTTATATTACTTGCGTAAATGTTTCCTCACACATATGTATTATACATGTGAGTCTGAACCTGCTAACGATACAACTATGTACTGTTAACGAGTTATCATTATTTAGCTTGGGAGCACATGCCTTAAAGATAAACCGAGTCATGAGATACAATGACGAGATCGGATGTCATGAGAATGTGGAGTCGTTTAAATTACTTGTAAGAATGTTGCGATAATGGTTGTTAACGAGTCTAACAGTATGAACAAGAGTAATAATATAAACCCGGTGGAAAGAGGGTCACGATATTAACTATTAAGATCCATTACAAAAAGATAATAGGTATAGTGATGGTACGAGGGTCTGGAATAATGATTATTTTGGGTTCCAAGGTGTAGTTGTATTCGTTGTGTCATCACTTATGTTACAATGTCACCAGGTCGGGTTATAATATAAGGTAGTAACTTCACACTCTCAAGTCCATACAGTAAAGTATAATGTTGTAGGGTATCAAGCCCTGAGGGTGGGCCAATCGTCTTCATGTGAACTAATTGATTTACTTTCGTGATGGTCGTCGTAGTGTCCATATATGTAATAGTGTGAGAGTCCACGCAATTATATAAAGTTATAAGTGTATTAGATGTGACATGCCAACATGTGAATTGGGTCATGACAAGTATACTAAGTATAAACACAGTGGTACTAATAACCAGTATGTTTAGCTTAAATTATGTGAAATATGACATATGAGAATGAGTATGCAAATTGTATGTCGGTACTTATGTTGAGCCATTAGAATAATCTAAGTGTAGATGTCTGTAGTTATTAGTACAAAAAGAGTAAGTAAATTGTGAAATGTGGATGAATGTCGGGGGTAGAACCCCTCGTGACCAAGTATGGGTGAGTAAGTTGGAAAACCTTAATGAAACAGGAACGAATGTTGTGTTGGCATGATGCCAAATGGAATTAGAGGTCGTGAAATGACCAAGTGATGATATGTATATGAGAACGTATTGAAAATCGTTATTTCGGATCGAATGAGTTGATTGCAAATATTAACGACTTACTCACCCCTGTTTAGGGCTTATAAGTTATAAATATGATTGTATGAAAAGCTTAGAGTGGTGTTTTATTGTCAAGATAGTGTTGTATAATGCTAGATGTGTTGGGTAGGGTAAGACTAAGACCAGTGAACTTCGGGACGAAGTTCCTTACAAGGAGGGTAGGATGTCATACCCGGTTATTTCCCATAATGTGTGTTCTTAACGATTGTGTCAGTCATCGCATAATAAGTTAAAGAGGTTGTTGTTAGTCTTAAGTGTGTGAATAGTTAGTCAGTAGTACGGTAGTACATGATGCAGATACAACAGTTAGTTAAGTCATGTGATGCATCCGATTAAGGGTGAATAGTGCGAGGTGTCGGCTAGTCGAGAGGCGTTGTTATTTGTTGGATCGTGAACTTCGGGACGAAGTTCCTTACAAGGAGGGTAGATTGTAATAACCGTATTTTAATATTCCTATTTTATATTATCTCAGGTCTCTGTATGGACAGTAGTATGTTTATTGGTTAACACGTCTATTGTAACCTGTTACTAATACTCGTATAACGTATAATCTTTTCCGAGTTGAACTTATTTAAGTTAACCTATTCTAATATAGTACCCGTTTAAGTGCTAATATGTTCCCGAGTCAATTATTCAAACCTCCATAACAATAATATAATAATATAATCATATAATAATAATAATAATAATAATATAATAATAATAATAATAATAATAGTAATAAAAGAGGGTAGGGTTGCATATTAGTATTACCCCCTCAGTTTTCATTATTGTTTTCCCACGCCTCCATAACCTCCTCCTCCGTTTTCTTCATCTGCAATCACCATCCCTAGTATTGTCGATACGTTTCACCACTCATATTTCTGGTCTCTACCGCAAATAGTGTGTCACCGTTGCCGTTGTAAGTTGGAGTTGCTCGTTTAATTTGACACACGTGCCCCTCTTTTCCCTTTTTCGGTCGTAATCCGGTGGCCGGAGTTCTTGGGCAGTCGTCATCGTATAGGACATCATTGTCGTAGAGGTCATGGCCCTAGAACCGACGTAAGGTATGTGGTTGATCGTTGTGCTTGTGTTGAATTTTTATTACTAATGTGTCGGGTAGTCGGGTTGGTGTCATCGTGTTAACGTTTTTGCTTCTGTCTTGTTAGTGTTGCTATTGTAGTGTTGTTGTTACTGTCTGGGTTAACGTTGTCGGAGTGCGTTTGAGGCTAGTGACCCCTGGTGGTGGTATTGTGTTATTATTTTCGGTGTTATAATGTTGTTACGTAGTGTTACGTTATTGCGAGGCGTTATGTTGTTATTGTGGGAGTTCTATTATGCGGGGCTATTGTCGGGGTCGTGGCAGTGTTGTTGGTGGAGTACCGTTGTGGTCGGAGTTGTTGTCGTGATTAAGTTAGTGTTGGTGTCGCGGGTGTTGTATGTCACGGTTGGTGGTATCTCTCATTTTATAATTTAATTAGCTAGGTCAGGTTGTCTCGGCTTATAATATAACTAGGTCATATCGGTCTTAGTTTATAATTTAGTTAGGTCGGGTTTCATTTTATTATTTAGCTACGTTAGGGTCGATATTAATTATAATATATAATATTTTATTAGGATCGGACTTCGTAGAATCTTCGTGGTGAATTGTACTACCGACGCGGTGGTGACCTGCTAACTAGGTAAGTTTATCCTTACTCAGTTTACGTTGTATGTATGCATATTGTATGATATGTAATGGTATAATGGTGATATTGAGATTGCGGCTGTGTGCCTACTGAGAGAAGCTAGCTAGGACTAGCTAGGCCCGGTTGATCTCGGGACCTTCCCTGATGTTTTCTCTTAGGAGAGCCTAGGAGGGGTGTGCACACTCGAACTGACGGGGCGTGACTGCGGTCGTGATAGATAATACGAATGATGATGATGATGATACTGATACTGATGTTTGTGATGTTGGTTGTACTAATGTTATTTAATGTTATCGTAAACTGACCTGGTGTGTATGTCTGACGTGTCTGTGATGATCTGATTGATATTTCCGATCAATTGGGGAGCAGTCTATAATGCAGGTTATGTATATTATGATGTGTTTGGATGCTGGGATACATGTACAGGATTGGGGTGAGCGCGACTTATGAGTCCAGACGTAGTACGGGTGAATGCATAGGCATTCCCATATTTATAGAAGGTGTAGCTTCCGCTGTATAACCAGAGTTGTAATAGTTAATGAGTTGTAATATTAAATCATATGACTGGTTTGACATTCCGTATTGTATTGTAATGAACTACTACCTCGGGAACCGAGATGGTAATATCTCTATTTACTCGGGAATGTCTGGTAAGGCTCCTTGGTAAATGGGGGTGTTACAGGTCAACCCCAGGAAATACCACAACCATAGCCGGGCATCCTGCTCCGGCGTGTTGGGTTCCCGACCCTCCAACACCGCCACTCGCTCGAAGTGGTCGGTGATATAAGAACTCACCAAAGCATGAGGCGTACTATATGCCCTACGCGGTAAACAATCCCCGATGAGGCCCCGCACCTCATCGCTATCTAGACTAAGGCCTTTGGCAGCCCACCTAATCCTATCCGGACCCCAGGGCAAACCGCTAATCATCCCAAAATCCTCTAGGGTCATCCCGACCTCCCCAAAAGCCATGTGGAAGGTCGAGATAGTATCATGAAAGCGATCTATCATCGCCCTAATGACCGTAAGGTTGCACTTAGTCTTGCAACCCTCAAATCTAACCCACTGCTCAACTATGGGACCTAGAGTAGTCCCTGTGATAATTCCCTTCACTGCGGGAGTCAGCTTCTGAAAATAAACCTCGAGACACGTAGTAAATCCCGAGAAAGTCCTCGTCAGACCTGGGGGCTGCAAACCAAAAAACAATGCAAGGATAAACAAAAACGAACCTAGCCTAACCGAGCAAAAAAAGATCTACAACACAAACCAATAAGCACAAATAGAACACTCACCAGGCCCCGTACGATGCGGTTAGAAATATGAAGGTCAAGGTGAAACATCAGCTGATGGCCATCCCAATCCCGAGCCCACTCGGGATCTTCGTAAACAACGTCCTCGTTTTCCGGTACAGGGACTGGAACGTGAGCCCTCCTAGCAACCGTCTCCGGAAGCCTATGCCTCTTCACTCTATCGAAATTAGCCTCATTAATGGTCTCGGGATCGCGACGCTGGGACGAGATACTTCTATGTCTCCTGCGAATCCCTCGGGGAGTCGGCGAACTAGCCCTAACAACCTCCTCACTAGCACTAGCACTAGCACCAACCGAGTAAGTTCCCTCGGGACGCTCGGTATCATCTCTAGCTATAAACAAAACCAAAAACAAAAAAAACATAACCCTAGTCAGGCTAAATCAGCTTAAACATGTCAAAATAGGGTCAAAATTTTGGATAAGAATATCAAAATTCCGAGGGAGCCGTTAGCCCCCATTTTCGATCCCGGTCACAATGGAAGTGGTTTCGGGAGAATCCAGCATCGTTAAGACACCTTTTGGTCCGTCTTAAGATACACAAAACCTTACGGAGAGCCCTAGGAGCCGTCCTAGCCCATAAGAACCAACAAGGGAGCTACCCACATCCTCACAAACACTATTTGAACGAGATTACGCAAAACAAATACGGAAATAATCGGGAAACGGTCCTTAACCCTAGCTTTTCAAACATATTCCCATAAAGAGTCATTATCGCACCTCAAGAACCTATATCAAGCTTATAACTAACCTAACAAGCTCTAATCGACCCTAATTTAACATAGGACTAAACGCAAGCATCGAAAGTTAACGAATCAAAAACCCCAAAATCAATTTTCTAGGGTTTAAAGCAAACGAATAATCAAGCAAATCAAGCAAAATCGACAATAAACAAGTAAATAACACTTACCCGGAGTCGACATTATCGTAAATAGCGGAAATCAAAATAAAATTTGGCAAGAAAAGTCGAGAAGTCGAGGTTGGGGCGAAAGGGGAACGGTTGCCCCAACCCTCGCATTACTTAAACATACCCGGACCACGAAAACCCGACCGCAACAGCTGACGCGGCTGAGTCCTAGCGCGCTGGGGGCTAGGCGCCTGAAGACCAGGGCGCAAACAGATGCACGCCTGAGCTGACCGGTACAAACTAAAAACAAAGCAAACGAAACTCTAAATTCGATACACATAAAACATACGCACCTTTAAGGAAAGCAAAATAACAATAATGGAGCAATTACTAACCAACATCGATAACACACGCCCAACAATAAAACAAGCATAAGAAACGCACTTAACCTAAACGCTGCACCCGGACGCATGACAAAACAATCTAAACTAATCTAAATGAACTCTAAACAAATCTCAACTGCATAAACAAACCAAGACAAAAATAAAAGCTTGCCCAAACAAGACAAACCTGCAAAACAAAAACTTTTAACTAAAGTGAATAAACAAACAGCAATTTTGCCCGAGGGATCTAAGATCCCGGAGGCACAGCAACAGCAATTTTGCCCAAGGGATCTAAGATCTCGGAGGCACAGCAACGACAATTTTGCCTGAGGGATCTAAGATCCCGGAGGCACAGCAACAGCAATTTTGCCCAAGGGTCAGAGTTATCCCGGAGGCACAGCAATTTTGCCTGAGGGATCTAAGATCCCGGAGGCACAGCAACAGCAATTTTGCCCGAGGGTCAGAGTTATCCCGGAGGCACAACAATTTTGCCCGAGGGATCTAAGATCCCGGAGGCACAGCAACAGCAATTTTGCCCGAGGGCCAGAGTTAACCCGGAGGCACAGCAATTTTGCCCGAGGGATCTAAGATCCCGGAGGTACAGCAATTTTAGTCCTAGGGGTCAAAAGCATCCCGAAAGACAGCTAATCGAGTGGATACTGACGCCCTCGAATGGTTTTATATCACTTTGTTTTTGTCCTAGGGGTCATAAGCATCCCAAATACGACCGCTCGAGTGGAGACTGATGCCCTCGAACGTTTTGTTTCATCAAGTGTTCACAAGCATCCCAAAATATACTTGTGGAAATAAAAGCCAACACAAATGAGCATCCTTTGCGCTTACACTTAATGCGTCGCTAGCGCGCAAAAAAACTTAAAATTAAACAAAACCTTTAAAATAAACCGAAGAAGACAAAGCGTGCGCGCACGAAGAATCAAGCAACGGCCCCGGCCCAAGCAAGCAACCGCAAGCGAAGACGTCAGGTATGATTTCTAAGCTATGGCTGGCGAGCCTCAACACGTAGTCCACTGGACTTAAAGCGACCCGACCGGACAGCCACCAGGTCGTAATCTTCGATTGCCTGGGCGGCTATACTTTGACTTTCGCCTTGTCCAAGCCTCAGTCAAAGTGGGGGCTTTTGTAGACACCCAGATTTGGACCTGGTGGCTGCAGAAGTGCCCAACAAACACCCGATGACGATAGGACTGCAACGGGACGCGGGTTCGCGATGTTTTAGATAGTTTTTCTATAGAACGGATCAAATAAATACTCAGAAATGTTAAAACTAACGTGATGGCAGCCTTAGTCGAGTCGTTACGGTCGCATAGGCACTAATTATAGTCAATTCTGACGCCGGGACCCCAAGTCGGTCCCGAAACTCGAACCGAGTCAGCACCGCACCAAGCGAACCTCGTGATGCACACCCGAGGCCCACTAATGATCACGGCGCTAGGTCAAGCTGCGGGAACCTTAATCCCCAAGTAACAAATATACACCCGTTTCACGGTTTTGGAAAGTATCAAAACCGTATCCAAAAAATCCCAACCGCCCCGTGTAACACCCGCTATTTTTTCCTAGCATTTTTATCTTTACCGTTATGACTTCGTCATAACTCTGTCACTTTTCGGCCCTATGTTTCATCATTTTTTTTCCCAAGCTTTATTTTCATTTTTGAGTCTAATGATACTTATTTTTATTTTTGAAGATTTTAATTCTTTTAAATATTTAATTGATTTTCTTCGTAAACTAATTATTTTTCCTCGAGGAATTCTACTTCTCTACGAATTAACGTTTTAAAGCTCGGATTTAAGTTATTTCTTTTCCTAAAAATGTATAAATATATATATTTATATAATATTTTCAACTAATGATTATTTTTATTTACGGAAATTTAGCCCTTAAAGATTTTATTACGAAGTTTCGTAAATAATTGTTTTCTAACGCGAGATTTACTCGATTTGCTTTGAAATACCTTTAACGATTTTACGATTCTTTTTTATCAACTTACAAATTATTTGAGGCTACTTTCCCATGTTTTGGACCGACGCACCTCCTTGTCACACCCTCACTACGTTTTTATAATACGTTCTATTTTATTACGTTAAAACATAATTACGTAATTCTTTTCTTTTCATTTATTCGATGCTTTATGATAAAAATTTTCATACTCCCTCTCCTCTTCATTTGGCTGATTCATTAAGGCTATGGTTCCACCTTGTTTTCATCAAAATTTATTTCCATTCATTCTTAAGAAACCATCCATTTTCTTACATTCATTTTTTTTCATAAACAACAAAAAAATAGTCCTTCATCTTTCCCAAAAATGTGACATACTCCAAGATTCCTAGGTTGATTCTTGCTCCAATTCGAGTCATAATCGTCTCGTTTTTATCGTCAAATTAATCGTTATTCCGATCCTTCCATAAAGGTAATAATCGATGTTGTTTTCGATCGTTATTCACCTTGATTTTCATAGTGTTTCTCATGGTGTTTTTTCTGTCATGATTTTTGTGTGTTAAGGATTTGTGGACGATCCCGAGGCCGACGAGTATATTATCGTTTCCGATTTGGACTAGAGGTAACGTCGATGTTACTCGGTATTTCATGATTTTATTTGTGTGATTGCATGTATATTTTTATATTTTATTTTTTGACAATATATGTATGTCATATAATCTGAAAAATTTTTAAAAGTCGAAAATTTGCATGTTTCGGTATTTTTATTGCTTTTACGAGATTAACGATTAAATCGTTGTATTAATTTGTAAAATCGTAATATTCGGCCTAAACTTGTAATATATGATTATATTCTGTAAAAATGAAGTTTTTGATGATTTTTAATAATTTAGTATTTTTCTGATATTTTAGTTATCGTTTATTGAATTATTACCGTTTACGAACAAAAACGATTAAAAGCCGATTTTTTGTTCTAGTATCTAAACATTTTATTTTAATCTGATTTTTGACGTGGTGAAATTTTCTGATGAAATAGAATTTTATGAATTTATTCACAATTTTTCAGAATTGTTAATTGGATGAATTAATTAATCACTTTAAATCATCGTTTATCGTTAAATCCGCGTTTGTCGTTTAAATTCTCGATTTCTGGTCCTTTGATTAAATCTGGAAAAAAATATGATTCTGATGATTTCATAATAAAATGTAATATTATGATTTTTAGTGCTTTAATAAAATGTTGGGAACAATAAGTTTTATTAATGGAATCGTTAATTGTGAAAACGGGTTTAAAAGACGGTTTTAGCGGGATTTATTAAATCTTGAATTTTTGGAAATCTGGAAAAATAGTAGTTTCTGTAAAATCATGATTTTTAAGTTTAATAATAATTTTTGGATATTAATACTTAAATCGTTTTGTAATTACTATTTTTATTAATCGTTATTGTCGAGATTAGACTATTAACGAGAAAACCCCTTTAAAAACCGAGTTTAAGAATTCTGGAAAATTTTCTTTTCAGGACAGAATGTCCAAAAATATATTTTTGCTATTTTACATAATTTTTGTACTATTTATTAAAGTCTTTAATTAACAGTAATGGTTTTTGGACAAAATTACGATTTGTCGTTAAAATGCTTCGTCTTACCTAAAAGATTTATTTTTCCAGCTATTTTGAAAATATTTAAATCTGAAACTTTAAGAGTTAAATCATCCCTTAACATACTCTAATTATATTCATTGGTTTAATTAAATAAAAGACGTTAAAATATTTAAATTGACATTTGCCGTAAAATCCTATTTATGTTCGTATTGTCGAAACTATTAATAATTAGGGAATTTTAATTTTATAAACTTTGAAAACACCCTGGTTAGTAGTATTAAAATGTTTAAGACATTTTTATTCATTTTATAAACACTTGGAAAATATTTTAATAATTTCATAAACTCAAATGTTCCCACTTTAACAATTAATATCGTTAAGGCCGAAAGTATTACTTTTATAAATCTATATCGTTTACTAAAAATGTTGTGTTAGTATAAACTAATATTTTCGCTATTTTGATATGACGCTATTTTTAGTAAAGTTTCTAAAAATAGAAGTTTCCTAAATAGAAAGTTTCCTCTTTTAGAAAATTATGATTACTCCTTTTGTCTCCATATTGTTTGTAACGATTATATCTTTTTAAATATCGATAATGGCTTGGTTTTGGAGTTATGGAATAAGGGCAAGTGTGAGGTTAGAGTAATATAATCTAGGGTCTACGTTTTTGCCATCAACTATAAGGCTAGTGTATCAGGAATCGGTACATTGGTTGTTGAACCGGGTGACAGGTATCCCGGGAGTGGTGTACATTTTGACCTTAAGCTTAGGCCTCGCAGTAAGTCGCCGTCATAAGTTGAACTGGGTGACAGGTAATCCCAGGAGGGGTGTGCACTGTCTTAAACTAGGGACACGCATTTATAAGTCGCCGTCCTATTATGGTTGAGTAGCTTAGTTAGAGATTGAGGTTTGATTTGTTTGAACTGACTTCTCGAAGCTAGTTTTTGGTATTCTCCTAGTGAAAATCTAGCCTTCTACACTACTCCTATCCATAACGCAATTTTGAATATTTTTATTATTTTCGATATAATTTGGTTTGTAGGTTGGCAAATGTTTTATGTTTTCTCCGGAAAACTCATTTTTATTATATTGTTTCGATACGTGAAGTTTTTCACTGAAAACTTATTTTCATTATAATGTTTTACTGTTTTCCGTTTTCTTACTATTTTTCTATAATAGTAATTACAGTTTTAAAATTATGTTATACGGCTGGGAGAACGTTGACGTTGCTCCCCACTGATTGTGGCTGTTATGTTTTAACATGGCAGGTATACGTGTTCCGGGTGTGGGCTAGCGAGCAGTGTGGATCCTGCTTGTTTATTTTGATAATTATGTCTTATGGATTGTTCAAACCCCTTTTGTGGATTGTTTTAAATTTTGGCCATTTTATTTAAGGCCTATTGTTTGACTTTACCATTTTAATTTTACTAAGACATAGTTACAGTGTGTTTTAATCCCGACTCTACAGTGTTTCCGCCACTGTATCGCGTTAGATTTTCTAGGGAATTACACCCCGCCCTGCGCGCCTTGGTCTCCCCACACTTTAGCCCAGGCGCCTGAGTCCTGGTGCGCCCCAGCTCAGGCGTCCATATGGGCAACGAGGGCCGAAAACAACTATAAATAACCCCCTTCACGCCCTCATTTCGACACACAATTATCATTCTTCTCTTCCCCCTCTAAAACTCTCGCTAAGGGCTCGCACTCCGACACCCGAGGCAAACGATCCACTCGATCGTAGTTCCGATAAAAAAACGACATCGATGCTACTCCTCACCTTCGAGCACCCCACTCGATACCGAGGTGCCTTTGATCGACTAGCTCAAAACTAGTAGCGAAGCCCTGCCGGATTAGCCGCAGAACTAGTCCTTAGCAACGAAGCTCTGCCGCGGTAGCCGCAGGAAGAGTCAAACGGTAACGGAGCTCTGCCGGAGTCACTGGTCAAGCTAGGAGTATCCGCCTGTTGAAACCGAGTCGTCACTAGGTTGTCATCTAAACAAAACTTTCCATATTTGTACTTTTTTAATTATGCACTACGATAACACCAGATATGGACACTAGGTCCACAACATCTACTAAAATACGTAACGTCCCAACTTCAACCGCAAACACTAAAACACACTAAATAGACCCGAGTTATTCCGAGATCCGTTCTCAACCTATCTATGCATCGAGTCCCGTTTAGTGTATACTCCGAGGGTGCAACTCCTCATTATGTGATTTACTTACATTCGCATTTACAATTTTCCGTATGATTTACTGCTTTTATGAACTTATAATCGCATGCTAAATCACCTAACACGGAATTCAAAACGTAAAATAACTAAAACTGAACAAAGTGATGGTTAGATTCCGCATTAGTCCAGGTGCTCACCTTATTAGGTTCGACGCATCCCTATTAATACCGAACCGACGCATCTTAAACAGAATACCAGGTAAGATATACCACGAGAATGACTAATATCCGTATTATCGCGTTAAAACTGATTTGCTAATACATATAATATTGGTACTCTCTACTCTCCTACGTGCATCTTTTCATGGCCTGCTTGTCACGTGAAATCGCATGCAAAGAATGTAAACACAACTACTTTGACGACAAAACTTGCTTGTCCTTAAAACAACCGACATAGCAAAAAGCGTAGGATTAAAACAACGGCTGTTACAGTATTTCCGCCACAATAAAAGAAATAGGTTATCAGCCCACCGAATGATTAGTAGAGGCCGCTATAGTGCGGGCGGGATTGGGTGTTGACATCTATCGGATGTTAGCTTCCCAATACGTACCCTCACCCCTTACTCAGAATCAACGGTTTCCGGATGTCCGAAACCATTGGCAATGAGAGTCATTCCAGGCATGGAGTGCTTAAGGGTACAAGTGTAATCCCCTAAAAATTCTAACGTGGTACAGTGGCGGAAACACTGTAGAGTCGGGACTATAACACGCTGTAACTATGTCTTAGTAAATTAAATTGGTAAAGTCAAACGTATGCCATACATAAAAATGGCTAAAATTTAAAACAATCCACAAAGAGGTTATACAATCCTTAAGACATAATTGTTAAAAAGATCAAGCAGGATCCAAGACTGCTCGCTAGCCCACACCCACCGGAAAACAAACACGTATACCTGCCATGTTAAAACATAACAGCCACAATCAGTGGGGAGCAACGTCAACGTTCTCCCAGCCGTATAACAGGATTTTAAAACAGTAATTACTAATATAGGAAAAATAGTAAAAATGGAAAACAGTAAAACAGCATATTAAAATAAGCTTTAGCGTAAAACAAATTAATAAAAAGGGTTTCCTAAGAAACATAAAAATATTTGCCAACCTGCAAACCAATTTATATCGATAATAAATAAAATAATCAAAATGGCGTTATGGATATTCGATCAGTGTGCACAAGGCTAGACTTTCACTAGGGATATACTAAAAACTAGCTTCGAGAACTCAGACACCAACTTCACACGCAGTGAAGATCCAAGGTCTCTAACTAGGCAACTCAACCATAATAGGACGTCGACTTATCATGCGAGGTCCTAGCTTAAGTAATATACACCCCTCCTGGATACCAAATCTATCCAGTTCAACTGACGGCGACTAACACGATGCGATATCTAGCTTAAGGGCACAATGCACATATACTCCTGGACACCAAATGTATCCAGTTCAACAACCAATGCATCCCAAATGGATACACCAGTCTTATAGTTGATGGCAAAACAGTACATCCTAGACTGTATTACTCTAACCCCGCACTTATCCTTATTCCATAACTCCAAAACAAAGTCATTATCGATATATTTAAGAGATATGATCATTATAATAATAAGAGAACAAAAGGGAAAAAGGAATCACTTTCCAAAAGAGGAAACTTTCTATTTTAGGAAACTTCTTTTTTTAGAAACTTTACTAAAAATAGCATTATATCAAAATAGTGAAAATATTAGTTCATACTAATACCACATTTTTAGTAAACGATATAAGTTTATAAAACTAATACTTTCGGCCTTAACGATATTAATTATTAAAGTAAGATCATTTGATTTTATGAAATTATTAAAATATCGTATAAGTGTTATAAAATGATTAAAAATGTCTTAAACATTTTAATACTACTAATTAGGATGTTTTCAAAAGTTAAAAAGCTAAAACTCCCTAATTATTATTAGTTACGACAATACGATTACAAATAGGATTTTACGACAAATGTCAAATTAAATCTTTTAACGTCTTTTATTTAATTAAACCATTGAATATATTTAGAATATGTTAAGGGATGATTTAACTCTTACAGTTTCAGATTTAAATACTTTCAAAATTGCTGGAAAAATAATTCTTTTAGGTAAGACGAAGCATTTTAACGATAAATCACAATTTGTCCGAAAATCAATATTTATTAATTAAAGACTATAATAAATAGTACAAAAATTACGTAAAATAGTTAAATTATATTTATGGACATTCTGTCCAGAAAAGAAAATTTCCAGAATTCTAAAACTCGGTTTTTAAAGCGTTTTCTCGTTAATCGTCAAATCTCGACAATAACGATTAATAAAAATAGTAATTACAAAACGATTTAAGTATTAATATCCAAAAATTATTATTAAACCTAAAAATCATGATTTTCCATAATCTACCATTTTCCAGATTTCCAAAAATTCCAGATTTAATAAATCCCGTCAAAACCGTCTTTAAAACCCGTTTTCACAACTAACGATTCCATTAATAAAACTTATCGTTCCTAACTTTTTATTAAAGCACTAAAATCATAAAATTACATTTTATCATGAAATCATTAGAATCATAATTTTTTTCCAGATTTAAACCAAAGACCAGAAATCGAGAATTTAAACAACAAACACGGTTTTAACGATAAACGATGATTTAAAGTGATTAATTAATTCATCCACTTAACAATTCCGAAAAATTATGAAAACATTCAGATAATTCTATTTCACCAGAAAGTTTCACCACGTCAAAAATCAGATTAAAATAAAATGTTTAAGTACTAGAACTAAAAATTGGTTTTTAATCGTTTTTGTCCAAAAACGGTAATAATTCAATAATCGATATCAAAAATATCAGAAAAATACTAAATTATTAAAAATCATCAAAAACAACATTTTTCCAGAATATAAACATATATTACTTGTTTAGGCCGATTATTACGATTATACAAATTAATATAACAATTTAATCGTTAATCTCGTAAAAGCGATAAAAATATCGAAACATGCAAATTTTCAACTTTAAAATTTTTTTCCAGAATCCGTGACATACATATATTGCCAAAATAAAATATAAAAATATATACATGGAAATACTCAATTAAAATCTTGAAATACCGAGTAACATCAACGTTACCTCTACTCCAAGTCTGAGTCGATAATATATTCGTCGGCTTCGGGATCGTCCAAAAATCCTACCAAACATGGAAATCATGGCAGAAAAATACCATGAGAAAACTAATAAAAATCAAGGTAAAAATTGATCGAAAACGACGTGGATTAATACCTTAACGAAGAGAACGGAAAGATGATTATTTGACGATGAATTTGAGTCGATTAAGACTACAATTGAAGCAAAATAATCCTAGGATGGAGAGAAAGTGTCACGGCCAAGAGAAGGTGATGATAGATTTTTTTTACTTGATGAATGAATAAGGTGTAGTATGGAAATGGATGGTTTTTTTCAAAATATAAATGAGAATAAATTTGTTGATGAAAACTATGTGATTTACACATAAAGTGGCTGGCCAAAAGGGTTGATGAAGGAGTATGAAAAGTCTTGTTAATAAAGCAACAATTGAATGAAAATAATTTATCTTATGTTTACGTTTTAACGTGATAAAATGAAACGTTTAAATAAAACGTAATAAAATTCATGACCAAGGACTAAGTCGGTCCAAAATGTGAGGAAATGGTCTCAAATAAATTATAAGTTGATAAAAAGTATAATCGTAATATAATTAAAGGCATTTCAAAGTAATTCGAGTAAACCTCGCGTAAGAAAATAATTATTCGCGAAGCTTCGTAATAAAAATCATTAACAACCAATCTTTTGTAAATAAAAATACTTACTAGTTGAAAATATTATAGAAACGTATTCAAACATTTTTAGGAAAAAGAATAACTTAAATCCAAGCTTAAAAATGTCAATTCGAAGAGAAATAGAATTCCTTGCGGAAAAATTAATTAGTTTACGAAGAAACCAAATAAATGGATTTAAAAAGAATTTAAATCTTTGAAATTATAAATAAAAATTTATTAAACTCAAAATTTAAAATAGAGCTTAGTAAAATGATAAAATATGAGGCCAAAAGTAACAGAGTTAAGACGAAGTCCTAACGGATAGAATAAAAACGCTTAGGAAAAATAGCGGGTGTTACAACAAGTCTTTATCTTTAGGTCCCGTGCCACTCAACTTTGAGCCTTCAAGGGATCAAAGTTGACTTGAACGGTTTCCGAGTCCCCATAATTGACTCGGTGGCGACTCCACAAATCGGCAACAACTTCAGTTCACTAAAAGGTCGTCTTACCAAATAAATCAGCCTTTAAGCATTTACAACAACGACTCGATCGATTCCCAAACGGAAACACGGGTGCCCCCACCCGTCTAGTACAAGTCCGGATCGTCATCCAAATCGAGGTCCGACACTTCGCCCCGTATGCGAGATCTGACCGGCCCCCGGCAGGGAGGTGGCCGCCGCCACACGTTGAAAACCGGGTCGGTTCCGCGTGGGCGCGCGCAGGGCGCCAGGCGGTGCGGACGGACGTCCACAGGAGCCATTCATGATATCAAAGTACGACGTGCACAATTGCTTCCAAATACCTTTTGGACCTCGGCCGGTGATCGTAATCCCAACGAAAAACCAAAAAGGCGTTGATTCGCCTCACCGTAATTAGGTTAAAGAATAGCTGAAGGGGGCAATTTGGCGTGGTCAAAGCCGGCGGACCAATTGGTTTAGGGTGTATACAAAAAGTTATTAGAAATTGATACTGCCGACGACGACTTTGTACGTAGGTTCGTCTTGTTCGCATTGTCGTCGTTCCTCGCGCCTACTATAAACTACTCACTCGACCTCAGCGTAATGGCCGCGGTGGAGGATGTGGGATTAATTCTACAACAGGACTGGTGTACTTTAGTGCTGCAAGAGCTGGTGCGCACGAGTAAGGAGACGCGTGGCTTCAGTAAACAACCTAATTACCTCTGGGGGTGCGTCCCAGTTCTCATGATTGTCTACTTCCAACGCTATGATTTGCGTAGCAAGACTTGCAAATATGACATTCCGTTGATCAGACATTGGGATGCACAGAGGATAAGCGAGCGTCTGGATGGGGAACTGGCAACGGGGTCACCGGGGAATCAGTTGCGCTCCAAGGTATCGTACCTACGTACATGTAAGGTGACGGGTGACGAGGGTTTGCAGGCTATAACTCTGCACTCTGACAGACAGCGTTCTAGTCCCGAAAGTATAACGTGTAAAGGTAATATTACATACGAAGTGGTCCCTCTAACGTCTGGGATCAAAAGCGACGATCAACTGAATGCCAGAGCCGTGGACGTAAGTTATATCGTAGCAACTCTTTATACCGTTAGTTGAGGGTGACTGTTTTCAATTGTTTGCTTGACTATGACTAAATCAACTGCAACATTACATAATTTACTGCGGACCTGTGTTTGTAAACCATTTAGTGTGACTGTATACCTATGTCACACAGTTGAAGTTGAATAGTCACGGTCTTTATGTTGTAGGATCACACACTTTCAGTTGTATAGTCACACCCATTTAGTACATTCATTATTCTGTATAGTCACACAATTTAAGATGCTTAGTCACACTCAGTATGCTGTATAGTCACACTCATTATGTTGTACAATCACGCGGCTTGTACAATCATAATGCGTATAGTCACACACTTGATGATGTATAGTCACGCTCAGTATGATGTATATTCACACTGATTGTCTTGTAGAATCACGCGGCTTTTACGACCATTGTGTTGTATAGTCAGTCACTTGAAGATGTATAGTCACACTCAGTGTGTTGTATAGTCACAATAATTATGTTGTAGGATCACGCAGCTTTACACTCATTCTCTAACTAAACTAATGATTTGACTTTAACTGACTTATAGGCCGACCATGAGTTTTTCCTGAAATTCTAGAGGAGCGCGCTTACCTTTTACAAGTGCTGTGAAGAGACTGCCTTAACTGTAAAGGACATAGCGACGAGGAACCTGGCAGTTCCAAGTCAAAATCCGTAGTCTCAACAATTCTGGGAGGATCCAGCTGTCCTCAGGTATGTCGACGAAGTTGTTTCATTGTTCAACCGGTTAAGGCAAACTACCAAGAACGCCCCCGTCATTGAGGTCGGTACGCAATTTGGGAAGGGCAAGGGAGAACGCAGTCCTGGTGTCTTCAAGTAGGTATGCACAATTGTGGAAGACTTACATGATGCTGGTTACTTGGAAGACGAAATTGAGAATGCTGACCTCGGTCTAGGGGCCGAGGGTCTTAGTGGGAGACCTCGTGATGAGAGTATAGGAGGGTACGAGAATGAGGGTAGTTTTGAAGGTGGCTTCGTGTCACCAGGTTTCTGTGAGGGAGAGGATCTCGAGGACAATTACGAGGAGGCTGTCGATGGTACTCCCGAGCCTGTTGCGAATGAGCCGCACATCGAAGATACTCTGCCCAATACTAAAGAAATTGACGGAGGCTGCGAGGTGCAGGCGTCGGTTGGTATAAGTCCGATCGTAGTGGTAGCTCTATGGCAAGCAGGGTGGGCGACCGCGGACGCAGGGACGGCTGTGAACGAGTTGGCTACGGAATCTGTCTTGCCAGCCACCGTTCACAACGATGGGACGTCGGCCCAGGGGGGCCGAAGGTAGTACTGGCTCTACTCGATGAGACCACAACCGTAGATCCGACGACAACCAATGCGGTCAGTGAAGTAAGTGCGAGCCTTAAGGTGGCGCTGCACAAGGCAGGGTGGGATATAGCGGACACTGTGAACGTTATCCCCGTAACAGCAGACGTCGTCACGGAGGATGCTCAGCGAGCAAGCGAGATTGCGCCCGACGTGCACACTGCTGCGAGTGAGAACGAACAACACACACTGCTGCAGGTGAACATCATCCGTACATTTTCCACTCCGACGTGGTATTTGATTGCATGGGTAACGTGCCGGAAAATTTGGGGTGTTCATTGGACTGTCGGTCTATGATAAGGGGCCAGCTTGTGGTATCTCGATTCATGTGCTCCAATATATTCATCTTCTCGGATGTCCTTAGCGCGCGAAGGATGTGATAGACTACATCTTCGACCGATCAACTGGCCGTCCAGCAGGGTACGTAGTAACTGTGTTGTTCATGTATTTGGAATACATGTCGTTTTATATACATGTGTTCATTGAGACTTTGTTTGATCTACAGCGAAGCATTGGTCGAGTACACAAAGTACTGCTGTATAGTGAGGGAAGAGATGCAGTCGCTTGAGTCCGGCCTGCAGGTGACAAATAACGTCATTGATTGCTGGTGTAGGCTATTGAACCAGCTGATGTACGAGAAATCCGCAGCACGCATAACCAGTAGATGTTTCTTCTCTCTCGGACATACGGTACGTTCACCCTCCAAAATTCTGCAGCTCCAAATGTTTTTTAAAAGGTCACACACTTTATGTTGCATAGTCACACACTTTAAGGTGCATAATCACACACTATAAGCTGTATAGTCACACACAAACGGATGTATAGTCACACACTTTGTGATGTACAGTCACACACTTTAAGGTGCATAATCACACACTATAAGTTGTATAGTCACACACTATAAGGTGCATAATCACACACTATAAGCTGTATAGTCACACAATATCGGATGTATAGTCATACACTTTGTGATGTACAGTCACAGACTTTAAGGTGCATATTCACACACTATAAGCTGTATAGTCACACAATACCGGATGTATAGTCACGCACTTTGTGATGTACAGTCACACACTTTAAGGTGTATAATCACTAACTACTTGTATTAACATCGGTGCATGTGAGAAGACGCCCATGCTGGAATTGTGGAACAAAAAAAGACGAGGTCCTGAATCTGGACGAACAGATATTCTACGTATGGGACGAGTGGAGGCAAAACAGTTTCTCCGAATTTGCTTTGGACTCAGACATGGTATTACTCTACATAAAGTCACACATAATGTTTGTTAGTAGTGGTTATCAACATAATTTTCTGACGCATTGGTTGCAGGTGTTCGTCCCGGTTTTATCCGGGGACAAGGACCACTACAGTTGCGCCTGCATAAACTTCCAATCGAAAGAAGTAGAATATCTCGACAACAGGTTGTACGATGACAATTTTGCCACGTTGCCTTACTGTGGCATTGCTCGAATAGTGGTAAGACTCTTTTACGTGACATGTGTGACTATTAAATCAATTTTGTGACTGCGACTGTATTCAACAACTTATCTTGGTTCGATTTGTTTTGTAGGCTGATGAAATGGGAGAGTACATGGTACAACGAGGGGTGAGCATGGGTGAGAAAGTCCGTGCATTTAGGATGGTGAACGTTCCCTTATTTTGGCAGGGGGTAGGCTACTCCGCCGATGATTGTGGAGTGTACTTGATGATGCACATGATGTTGTACGCCGTGTTCCCATTTCACTGCTCATTAGGGACAATGGCGCCCATGAATCTGGGCAGGGCGGAGATCACGGCGACCCTTGCTTTGAGCGACGTGAACAAGGCGAGGGGCACTATTTTAAAGAGCGTAGCAACTTTCGGAAAGTACAAGGAATTGATGCTGTTGACCCGTGCGAATGAAAGAACTCTGATGAAGACAACCTCCCAGAAGCGAAAGTGAATGAGTGGAACCTCGAAGACGCCTGAACCCAAACCCCAATCAGTCCTAGAAGAATGTCAGTCAGTAATCAAGTCTCGATCACGTGGCGGTGGGGATGGGTTGGGTTGCTCTTCAAACCAAGGGGAACCAGACCCCGAAGCTATCGTCATGTCGAACTTGTTTCGCATGAACCAGCCGCTGACGACTAAGATGCTCCACCTACAAAAACACATCGCCAACTATTGCTTCCTTGATGATAATGGGTATGAAGAAAGATATGTAACCGTTTACGCCCCTGGTTCCTGTTGCATATTAAACATTCTAACCAATACGTAACGCAGGAAGCAATTGGGGTACTACAGCGCTCGTGCCAAGCTGAAGAGGCATGAGATTCAAACGCTCTTGTCCGGAGTTACAATGAGCGAGACAGTGCTGGAGTGTTGGTCGCACCTGATGAAGTGTTTGAAGGCGGACGACAAACGGCGTGGGGTACCCTCCCCATCTGGAGTGACGATGACGTGGTTCGGTATTCGTCACATGGTATGCCTTCCTCTCTCACCTATTACATTGAATGGTAAAATGACTTCAGACACATTAACTGTGTCTTAGATAATCATGATTTTGTGTGTAACTCTGACAAAGAAGTGGTGTAATTGTACCACATCAGAGCTGCAACTTTGCATGTTTTTACATTAACACACTTTATGCTGACTTTGCATGTTTGCATGCTTTAGGTTGTACAGTCACACACTTTATGGTGTATAATCACATACTTCATTTTGTACAGTCACACACTTTAAGGTGTAAAGTCACAGGCTCTAGGTTGCATAGTCACACACTTTAGGTTGTACAATCACACTCTTTGTGGTGGATAGTCACACACTTTGTGATGCACAGCCACACACTTGATATAGTTCTGGGTGAAATTATGACGAAAGAGTTGTGTGATTGTACCATGTGACTTATGAAAACTATTATTCACCCCCTGCCCCTCGTTAGGACTCACTTGTCCATATAATGGAGCGGCCCGAATCAAGTACCCCCCGGGGACGAAGACTATGACGGCGTGTACGCAACGTGGGACAGATTCGTCCGAGACTGCAACGGAACCTTCGACATGGACGCCGAACTACTGTTTGTCCCGGTACATGCTAGGGGGCATTACGCGTGCATCTACATAAACTTTAGAGACCGTACCGTGGACATCCTCGATGACCACGCACACGGCCCGGACTCGTATATGTTCGGGGTGTCACGCAGAATAGTAAGTTGCATGAGTAGGATTTAATTCGCCGTGTAAATTATTCTGCTGCTTCTGTAATTGCTGACGTTTACTTTTACCTAAAAATTCAACAAGGACGTTTACTGCAGAATAGTAAGTTGTATTATGTCGCGTAAATTGCTGTCGCTAGTCCTACCACCAAGTAAAACCAACAAATCTAAGCTAGTATCTAGGGCAAGTCGGGCCAGTGTCCACAAGGACAGTGTTCAAACTAGGGAATGCTAGACTCTAGACTAAGTTTAAGGAAACGAATAAGAAGAATGAATGATATGATGTAAGGATTGACTAACTAAAATAATGACTAGGATGCGAAACTAAACAAAATAAAGCAATAAGGAAAAGGATAACTATGACTAAAAATACGAAGAATTCAATAAGGAAAACGGTAGGGTTAGGTCGGGTTCAAAGATGCAATAAGCGAATAGAGGAATGAAGGTGGCGGTGTAATCTAATCACTAAGGTAAGTCCGCACTCTCGCGACTAAGACAAACCCAAAAACCCATGCTAAGTTGTTACACACATCACGAGAATTCAACCACAAGGAATGCGATCAACAAGTAAGAAGAAACAAGCAAGAATAGCATGGTCACTACTACTCTAACAAGCATATCAACCAGCATATGGAGTGCAAAACAATAGGCTAGCAACAAGAACAACACTTTCACCAACAATTCACCCTAATCACCCATGATTAACATCTCATCACCCTACTAACCCCACAAGAGTCTACTCACTCATGGCTAAGGGGATACAAATATGAACTAAGGAAATCTCCATCACAACAAAAATATTCATTATGAAATCTAAACAAGAACTAACAATAAACATAAACCAAGATTAAAGCTTTAAGTAAAGGAGAAGAGAAATATACCAACTCAACAATGGATGATAAAAAAGATGCTAACTTTGAATATAATCAACTCAAAAGGATCACTCAATGTTGTCAATATTGAGGAATCCAATACAAGTCTTCCAATATTCAAGGAGATTACAAACATTATAACTTGATTAAGACTAATGAAAAAGTGATTAGAGAAAACTTAATCTAAAACTATCTTCAAGAGGCTACTAATAATCTAGGGTTCCGTAATTATTCAAAACGATTACAAGAGGGGTATTTATAGGGTGCCATAAGTGGGGAGATGGAGCGACGGGGGAGATGTTATCGTGGTTTAGATCCGGATTTTAATGTTTTATTCGGGTTGTCACACACGCTACACATAGCTAACAAACATACACACATGCATGAAGCAGACGCGAGTTGGCTAGGGTAGGTTACCATCCCATGAAAAGTCCTTGTTTCTGCGGAGACGAGTCATCCGAGTGAGGATGAATGTTGTCTTCGTTCCACGCTGTCATTAACACTTGGCATATCACGGACTGCGTGATTACTTGAGACGGGCGGAAAGTCAATTGGGGGTCCTCCCAACGGTTCGGGTTTAACCTCGTCGCTAAAGAAGGTTGATTGGTCCTAAAATCGGTTGGGGTGGGCCTTATGAGGGCCGAAAAACTTGTAGTGACAACAAAAGAACTTAAAATAGTGCAACAGTCGACCTTGTTCAAGTTTCACCACCGCTGGAAATTTGTAGGCCCGACAGGGTCGAGCTTTCCATCTCCCCAACGGAGTCGCCAAACTGTGGACGCTGCCACCCGCGCGTCGAGAAAGAAATCTCTGCAGCGGCCACCCACACGGCCCACGGGGTGGCCGGTCTGATTCTGCGTTCCGGCGATGTGTCGGACCTCAATTTGGTTGACGATTTGTGGGTTGTACTGGATAGATGTATGGGTCATCTATGTTTCCGTTGAAATCGATCGAGATGTGGTTGTAAATGTTTAAAGGCCGGATCATTTGGCCTGGCGACCGTTTAGTGGACTCGAATTCGCAATGTGATTTGGAGTCACCATCGAACAATTATGGGGGTTCGGACACCGTTCAAGTCAACTTTAATCCTTAGTCGACTCAAAGTGAAGTGACATGGGGACCTAAAGATAACAACTTGTACCCTTAAGCATTCTATGTCTAGAATGACTCTCGTTACCAATAGTTTCGGACATCCGGAAAACCTTAGATTCTGAGTAAAGGGTGAGGGTACATATTGGGAAGTCAATATCGTTTGACTATCGTCACCCAATCCCGCCCGCACGTAGCGGCCTCTACGAGTCAATCGAAGCCAGAAGTATCTTGTTCTATTGTGGTGTAAAACTGTAAAAACAAATCATTCTGAACTCTATGCCTTTTGCTATGTCGGTTGGTTTAAGACCAAATATGTTGTTGTCGAAGTAAGTGTTTTTACACTCTTTGCATGCAATAAATTCGATAACACGTGACAAGCAAGCCTTGTTAAGGTGCACGTAGGAGAGTAGAGAGTACTAGTTATTATACGTATTAGCAAATCAGTTTTAACGTGATAATACGGATATTAGTCGGATCTCATGGTATATCTTACCTGATATTCTGCATTAAGTGCGTCTGTATGACATTAATAGAGACGCTGCAAGCCATGCGGTTCAGGAATCAGGCGCACCCCTGTGCGTTCTAATCTTGAGGCGGGACAGGCTGAGCGCCTGGACTAATACAGGACTTGACGACTGCTCGTTTTGATCGAACTAACCAAACACAGAAACGCACACAGAGTTGAGCGCAGTACCCCTAGCGTCTCAGTATTTAGGCACACGAGGCCGTGCGCCCTAGTGCTGAGTGTTGGGGTTTAGACGCGGTTTCTGAGTTTGTTTGAGTGTTTGACTAGTGTAGGTTGTTTACGTTTTAACTTCAGATTAAGTGATTTAGCATGCGATTATGGTCATAAAAGCGGTAAATCATGCGAAGAAAGCGTCAAATGTGCGAGAACATAAGTAAATCATGTTATGAGGATTGCACCCTCAGAATGTACACTACGAAATACGATGTGTAGACGATAATAACGAATCTATAACGACTACTTGGATTTAGTTTTTTTAGTAACTTTGGGTTGAAGTATTAGACATTACGTATTTTGGACGGTTTGGTCTAGGGGGTCGTTCGGACATGCACTGCGACGGAAATCAAGCAAGAGCAAGGCTTCTATACCTGGAATGAGAACTGCAGGTGTACGTGTCGATTGGGCGGATTATGAATCCTCATCGTGTGACATGTTTGAGCTAGTTGGATGGAGTGTACCCGCCTAGCTCGATCCTTATTTAAAGGAAAACGATAAAGTGTGGATAGAGAGACAACCTAGTGACGATCGTATCGGTGTAGGTGAACTTGACGAGCGTAGGAATGCTTGGATTAATTCCGATAGGAACAGGATTAATTTGACTCGTTTGTCTTGGCTACCGTGGTATGCGGTAATGAGGCTTCTAGTAATATGCTCGAGAAAGATTTGACTACAAAGAATAAGGATACTTTGCTTGTTCGAAGCCCTTTTTCAATCTCGTATGAGTTATGAACTCGAGATAAATCCAAGAGAATGATTTATTCGCAGAACTACTGAGTTAATGAACTCTTGATCGTTGAATGTTGTTCGAATGGTCGAAGGGAGGAGCGTATATATAGTTTTCTCGAGGCTGGATTCGAGCCCATAGGCGCGACACCTCGTGCACCTTGATTCTGAGGTGCGGGGGTCCTAGCGACTCGATTCTGAGGCGCGACAACTGCTGTGGTTGAGTTTTCGAGGTCGAGATTTGGAAACTTTCCAAAATGGAGAGATATGAGAGCTTAGGATATTTTGACGCAATGACTTGCTTCCTAAGACTTCTAGAACCCGACGCATGAGCTTGCCCTTGGGCACGGTCCAGGTTTCGGGGCTCGACTCGGGTTTGACATGTTGACTCGGGTTTGACTTCTGCAGTTCAGGACCGGTTGGGGGCCCCGGAGTCGAAATTGACTCTAATTTGTGTTGACGCGACCGGAACGACTCGACTAAGACCGTCTAGATGTTGAATTAATTTTTCCGAGTAATTAATTGATCCGTTCTATAGAAAAACCATCTGAAACATCATAAAATCGTGTCGTGTTTGTAGACACCCACATTTTGACCGCCAGGTGTCTATAGCAGTTTCCAAAAAACACCCGATGATGATCGGACGCAAACGTGTTTCTACGCGCTCGGATATGGGCTCGAAACCTTTAGTTTCTGGCTTGGGCTTTTTACGGAGTTCAAATCTCACAAAACCGACCTCAAATTCAGGCCCAGCGGGTCGTTTCCAATCAAATAAGACTAATTTGGGTCAAAACTGACACCGGAAGTAAAACCGACTTTTAGCGACCGGGTCAAAACCCGGTCAAAGCCGTTTCCGAGAGCAAACCCGCGGTCCTCTTTCAGGTGGGCCACTCGATCAAGTCCATCAGGGCACTTGATCGAGTAACCCTAGACAAGGAGGGGGAGCAATTGCCTATATAAACACCCTCTTGCATGCACAATTCAACACTTTACAAAACCCTAGCACATTTACACACATCTTTTTACAACCCTAATCAACCCTCTACAACCCTAATCTCTGCCCATCACAACTCATCATCTTCAACCTTAAACTCTAGCATATAGGAACCCTAAACCACCATCAGTTAACCTACATCGACCTCGATACTCCCGTGCTAAAGCCACAACTAGCGAGTTCTATTCGAGACAAGAAACATGTAGGTTGAGGGTGCAATAATCCCGTTCTCTTTTTCTCGTCTTCCTCTCGTCCTCTTCGTCTTTTTTTGCGTTTTTTATTGTTTATAATATCGATAATATTAATAGTACAAGATATTAAAATACTTGTGGATTCGTGTCGAGTGCGAATGATGACGGGATAAGGAAATCCGAATATACAAGGATGTTTCATCCAATGTTACCGGTCGCTTATCCCGACACCCCTAGCACTTGATTGTTGAAGCAAGTCAACGTAAACAATAGTTTTTTTTTATTTTGTTTGTGTCGTCGTTCATCGCATATTTCATCGATTTCAAAATTATTTTTGAATCAGACATTCCTTTTTTTAGTTAAGGTCGAAACCCGTTGACGCGGATCCGACATCACACAATCCGTAAGGATTTATTACGATGTCGGGAAGCCGAGGGAATCAAATCGAGTCCGTTTTAATTAAAGTAATCGTGAAGCGTCAATCTATTTAGGTTCGATACCAACTCAATAGTTGGACGTTGAATCTAAACGATTTGGTCAATTAATTTAACTAATACGAAGTCGTTGATGCCAAAAATAGTGATCATAATTCGCAAGAATTAATTCCGACACTATAAAACACGGAGACAATTTATTTCGTTTTAGTTGATTTAAAATGACTTACAAATATATTTTCTAGATTGCACCTTAAACATCCGATATAGATTCAGTAATCGAATATCGGATACGACGAGTATCCAAATCCGAATCGAGCATAAATCGTACAATATTTCTGCCCGATTCAATAAAAATCATCATTCCAAGGATGCGATACCGACTCCGTAGTCGAATATCAAATCTAACGGAATTAATCAAAAAAGGCAAAACAACCCTCCATGCGAGTCGCGCGGGTGTCATGCGAGTCGCGCGGATCTCATGCGAGTCGCGCGCCTGTGCAAGTCGCGCGATTGCCTGGAAATTGCGACACAAAAGGATCTTTTTTAGTTCAATTTTAAAACGACTTATAACATTTTTTCTAAACTCGCTCCTAATATTTGATATTGATTCCATAATCAAATATCGAATATGACGAGCCTCGAAATTTTGAAGTCGAGTATAAATCATACCATACTTTTACACGACTTAGCAAAATTATTGATTTACGAAAATCATGCATCGTGTTTACATTATCCTATAGCATTCTATATTTTCGCAAACCGTTATTATCGTTATACCGTTACTAACATGTTTGTTTCCATCTTTGTCGATTTTATTTTCCGTTATTTATTTTATCGTATTAAAATAAATCTCGCATGCTAAATACAACTTTGACGTTAAATTTAGATGCATTAAATCGACCTAGAAACTCATTCAATTATTCACATGTTTAGGCAAAATATTGTTTGCATAACATTTTCATCGTTCTACTAACATGCGTATTAAAACGTCATTCGATATCTTAATAGAGGCCGCTAATGTGCCGGCGGGGTTGGGTGTTCTTTGTGAACTTCCCAACACGTACCCTCACCCCTTACTCAGAACCTCGGTTTCCGGATGCCCGAAACCGTTGGCGCACGAGAGTCATTCAATACACGGTATCCGATAATGTCGGTATCGGTATCAAATGCAAAGGGACGAGCCCAATAAACTCTGACATCGGAAATGGGCTGTATTTTGTATACGGCCCACTAAGATATATAGTGGGTTCGAACGGGCCCGAACTCCCACAAAGTTCGGTGACGACTCCACTTTGACTTAAATTTCAATTCGATCCATCTCATATGGAGATTCATTCGTCTCCCCGAACCCGCGCGTGGCCGAATCGGGGTGGACCTATGTCATGTCCACAGTGTTGCAGTCCGATCATCATCGGGTGTTTTGTCAGACAATTCAATTGCCACCAGGTACAAATCCGGGTGTATACACTAATTTAATAAATGTGTTATTCGTTCCGGGTTCGTGCTTTAAGACCTCAACTCAAGCCTAAGCCAATTAAATATCATGTTGTGTTCGTGTCAAACCACTTATATAAATGAGTCATCAACCCTTATCCCCAACCCATTAATTTCATGTTGGATTAGTGTCCTATTTCGTGTCACATCAATTTGAATAGAAGTGACCATTGTAAGTTAGTGATTTTTTTTCCACAAATTCTATTTTGTAACGGTCATTTTTGTACTTTCACATGGGTCATTCGTCTAGAAAATACAAAACCAAATCACACGGATCATACTAATGTTTCGTCATTTTCTATATAAATGATCATTATTGAACCAGTTATAATGATACGACGAATAATTCAGTCACAAGCAAAAGCTGACTGTTTTCTTTCAGTACCAAAAATATTCTTTTTTGGTCATTTGGTGTGGTTAACTGGTTACAACTTACCACGGTCGTACATACACAGTAAGTGGTATGACTATTTTGAGACCTCGTGCTACACGAGCTGCATGATCGGATGCAGTGAAGTGCAGTAATTAATTGAAAACAATAATAACCTATTGTGTAAGTCCTCGTGCCACACGGCTCCTCTTTCCTGCTGCCCACAATTTCTATATATCTAAATGTCCATTTCCTTATTTATAATCATAAAACACTACGACTACTATAAACTACTGCTACGTTTTGTATGCTGTACATTCTTCTAGTACTGGCTTATTCGCGAAATCACAAGTAGAGAGAAAGTGAGAGACAGAGAGAGAGAGAGAGCCCGGTAAATAAAAGTCGTTTGATCCCCTCCGATCGAGCTAGAGTTATTATGGGTCTCACCCGCTTAGATTTTCCTTCTGATTTCATTTTCGGCTCAGGAACCTCCGCTTCTCAGGAAATTCTCTCATCTTTCAACCCCTTATTTTTAGTGCACAAATATCCAGATGTGATAGTCTCACAATACGAAAATTGTGAGACCTATCATATGACATTACAGTTATAAAATATGTAACCACCTCTTATTTGAGAGTACATATTCTTATTATGAGACATATCGACTTAATTGTATTCTTTGACCTCTCATCACTACCTCGATACTCCTTCCATCTTTTTTTCAATAGTTAGCTATTACCTGTGAATGGGATTTCAAACTATTGAAAAAGGTGGAAGAAATATTCACAATAGATTGACTTTCGCGCCACTTTAATTTAAGAGTAACAACAATGGGAGGTTCTTGACATTGGGGTTGTCACAAGAACCTTATATGTAAAAGTTGGTCTATTGTAAAAATAAGTTTGTCCATAAATTAAGTTTGATTTTAAGAATTAAGTTCTTAGAACTAAAAAATAGAGTTAGTCAATAATAATTAAACCTAATAATATTTATTAGATATTTTATACTTAAAAAATAATTGAATAAATCTAAGAACTTTTTTCAAAAAGTTCTTCCATTATAACTAAAAGTTATTAATTAGTGAGATTGTGAATATTCTTACATGGCAAAGAAGAACTTATTTTTAAGTTATTTCATTGTGAATGCTCTAAATCCTCGATCTGCCTCTAATTTCCTAGAAATAAATTAAATTATATATAGTGATAGTTGAAGTTATATTATAGCTCAAAAAAAAAGTTAATCCGGGTTTTGTTGAACTCTTGACGTAGTATACTGATCTTATGTTGCCTAGTAATGTTAATACAGGTAGAGGGTGCAACTCTTGATGATGGGAAGACATCCACAGCATTTGAAGGCTTTTTAAGTATGATTCTCTTAGAATCCATTGTTGTATCCTTTCATATCGATAAATACACCCATATCGATAAATACAGCATTTGAAGGCTTTTGCTGGTTCATACCCAATTTTTCATTATTCTTCCTATTACTACCCTTTCTCTTAGAAAAACCTTTTCCCAATCCCTTTTGAACCTAAGGAATTCCATCTTTTTTAATTCATCGAAACCTAACTAGATTCTTTGATAACTACGCTAATTTGCACCTGACAAATAATTTTCTTGTTTTTATTAATATTTTCACTTTTAATATATTTATTGAATGTTATCTTAATTTTTTTGTTTAATTTCTAATTAAACCCTAATTATCTTATTAAGGTTTTTGTTTAATTTCAAACTAAACTCTAGTTTCATCTTTATGTAACTTTAGATGTACGGATAACGGATCAATACAATTGGTTCGTTGTTTTTATTAATAATTTTACTTTATAATATAATCATTTGATTTAGTTTTCTAATTAATGTGGTTGGACCAATTTATTGATTAATCTTTTTTGAATTAAACCCTAATTAGGGTGGTTGTTAGGGTGGTTGTTGAAGGTAAGGGGTGGACGCGGGGTGGTTAGGGTTACGGACAATATCAATATGTGGTGAATTGATTGAGATATAAGTTGTCAATTGATTAAGGTTTGAGGAAGATGTGAGAAAATATTGAAAAGAGAGATTGTGGGGTGGATTGATTGAAGAAAAATGAGGAGGGTAATTTGGGAAATGTGGGTATGAATCAGTAAAAAGTTGGGTATGATTTAGCATGTCCCTTATCCAAATGATATAATCATAATTAGGGCCCGACCAGGTGACTAAAAAAATGAGACAGAGGTAAAGTAAATCTTTATCGCAAAGAAGTGATTTAAAATAAAATAAAAAAAAAGGAACAAAAGTATAACTAAACTCAAAATAAATACTCCCTCCTTCACAATCATTTTCCCATTTGTAAATGACACAAGAAATAAGGAATGATTAATGAAAAGTAGTAAATTGTTTGGTGGGATTTAAGATGTCAAATCAAAAAAAGTAGTCAATAAAAAGATACTATAATGGATGAATAAAAAAAATTTTGAAGTGGAAAAATCTTAGTGGAATTTTCTTTTAAGGAAAGTCAGAATATCTCAATGGGGGGAGTGAGGAATAGAAATAAAGTGTTCCCATAAGCCCTATAGTTTCGTGGTACGACTTGTAATTTGAATGGAGTGAGGGGACACTCTTGAGATTGTGATGGGGGCATTTTGACAACTGCAGGTCGCATGAGTGGAAACGATTTGACCCAAGGAATAGACGGATACCACAAATACAAGGTTAGTGTACATTTCCTTATTTAATAGAGCGTGATTTTTTATTTTATTTTTGCCAACGGTACAAACCACTTCAAACTCGTCTACTCTTCGCCAAAGAGTGTACATTTGTTAAGAAATGGAGGGATAAACTTACGTCAACGCAATGAAAATAACTAAGAACATTGAACAAAAATCTAAGAGTGCATTTGAATAAAAGAAAATTTGGGAGATGGAGTGGAGGGAAAGGAAGGATATGTTGTTTAGTTATGAAAATGGAGGTGAACTGGTGAAGGGATTTGAAGGAGCCAAGCAATGTCCCTTTCCCTTACCTCATTTTCCTTCCCCTCTTTCTCTCTCATTTTCTTATCTAAATGCGTTCGGATTGAGAGATTTGGAGGGGAGGGGAGTAAGGGAGGTGGAATCCTTATTTGGGTAGGAAATGAGGATGAAGGGAAATGGTGGTCGAGGGATTTGGTGAGATCAATTTTTCTTTGTCAAAGGCAAATCAAAATCTTTCCAACGTTGGAATAACAACATGTAGCTATAGCATTATACCCGGGTCAATAGGGGAGATGTGTATACACAATAGAGTGTGTAATGGTATAATTACTTTATTCTCTAATAAAAAAATATTTATTTGAGATAAATGAGTTAGGGTGCTCTCCATTTTTTTTGTTTCCTACCCACTTTCTCCAATAGATTTATTTAATTCTTATTTTACGCCCACTTCATCTACCATCATTTTAATTTTTCAGTCAAGGGCATGCGTTAGAAAAATCTTATAATATACTCCTTTCCATCAATTCAATCATTTACATAAGATATTTTGCTACTTTTAAGAAATGTGGTAAAGTAAGGATATTATTATTGGTAAATCAAATACGAAGTAGTTTTATGGGTGCAGCCAACTTCAAGTAAAGAAAAAATAGTGACATTTTGTATAAATAAAGAAAAATATGAGGACTATAAGGTAAAATCTTTTGTCAAAACAAATGTCAAGAATTGATTTGATTGAATTCTTCATTTATAGTAAGTGTAAATAATTGTTTGTATGAGAGGGTCAAAATAAAATCGAGTACGACTTGCCATAAAAATGAGCCACAACGACATTATAGTAGGAGAAGAAGGATTTGAACATCCTAAGAGAAGGTCCTTGTCTCAAATGAGTCGCAAGGGCAATAAAATAGTCGGTGCTCTAAGAATTAAAAAACATTTTTTTATCCATCGACTATAATAATACGAGGTCTTTTGACAAGGAGGGTCAAGAGTAAGTCTGGGAAGGCTTAGCCCAAAGTGGATAATGTCGAACTATTGGACAGTGGATACCGAAGGTGTAATATGGGTCTAACGGGTGATATCAATGCTTCTTCTGCATCCAATGATCCAAGTGGTACCAGGGTCCAGAACCCAAAGTTTGCTTGGGTCGTTAGGAGAGGAAGGAACATTGGGCCCAACACTTGAAAGTTTGAAAGTTTGAAGGAGAGTTAGTTCCGGTTCTTTTCGGCTGAAACATGGCTGATAAGAGCTGAGCTGATCTGATAGAAGCTGAGCCGGTCTGATAGAAGCTGAGCTGAGCTGAATTAAAAGAAGCTGAAACTAATAACTACTCATATAAATTATCTAATAATATTTTAAAAAATGAGAAAAATTATAACACAAAATAATAATAATAATAATAATAATAATATCAATAAATAATAAATTAATAATAATAATAATAATTAATTAATTAATAATAAAAATTAATTAATTAATAATAATAATAGTAATGATCACAAAAACAACAACATAGTACTCATTCCAATTCATTTGATTTATACTTTTGTTTTTTTTTAGTACTTGACAATAGAAAATGTTATGCATATATCTTTGATTACGTAATATACAAAATTTTAAATTTTCATATTCTTAAATCTTAATACAATACAAATAATACTCATATGCTATATTGTGTGTGTGAGCTGTAAATATTTGAATGTAACATCTATTTCAAGACCTCAAAATATTATGGAGTGCATAATAATATTAATAATTTTTATAATAACGACAATAATGATAAAAAAAAATAGAAAATAATAACAATAATAATAACAATGACGACGATGATGACGACAATGACGATGATAATAATAATTTGTTATTATCATTAACATTAAGAGATACAAGTAATAAAAATAACAATAACAACAACACCAATATTATTATCATTATTATTATTTGCATTAATATCGCAAATGCAATAATAACACCATCACCACCACCCCCAATAATAATAATTTATTGTAATTTGTTTCGATCTTAATGCAACATCCGTTTCATATAAATAAATAAATAAATTATTATTATTATTATTATTATTATTATATATTTATTTTAGGAGCTGAAAATATTGGAGCTGAGCTGAAAATATAAGAGCTGAGCTGAGCTTATAGTAGCTGGGCTGAGCTGATACGAGCTGATAGAAGCTGAGGTGGTCTGAAACGGGCTGAAAATAAGGTAAAAAGAACATGACCTTAGTATGGTCTCACAAGTAGGGATGACAACGGGGCGGGTATGGGTCGGGTCCGGCAGGACCCGGACCCGGTCCTCAAAAGTTGGACCCGGACTCTTAAGGGTCCAAAATTTTTAGACCCTTACCCAGACCCGATGGGTACGGGTAGGGTCCGGGTCCGTCACGGGTCCAATGAACGTTAATTTAATATGTTATATTTTTAATATGTACGATTTATAATCCGATATTTCAAAAGCTAAATTAAAGCTCCTCTCCCATGTGTTACGACTTACGGCTTGCAAACAAAAAAACAATACAAGTTTAGAGAACAATGGAGTATTGCAAAGTTACAGTGAGTTATAGACATATTTTGTGTCTCAAATATATATAACTTGCTTTTATAAACCGATTTTATTGCAAATCATTCCTTTTTTTTTTATTATTCTTTAGTGTTTCATTTCTCAAATATGGGAATATGTACCCACATATATATAATTTTTTTTATACGGGTGTAAGGGTCGGGTCCGGTCCGACTTCTAAGACCCGAACCCGGACCCGGAACATTTTTGAAAGACCCATACCCGACCCGCACCCGCAGGGTCCAAAAAAATTAGGACCCGTACTCGACCCGTTAGGGTGAGACCCGGAGGGTCTGGGTAGGATCGAGTGCTGTTTTTCGTCGTCGACATTTCAGCCACGTCGTCGGCGCTTTTTAAAGTAAAAGACGATATTGCCCTTGCCTTGCCCTTGCCTTAATTTGATTAGTTAACTAATGTTATGTAATTTTAGAAGTTAGATTAGTTATTGAAACTCGTTAATGAAGCGGTTTTTTAATTTTTCAAACCGTTCCGTTATTATCTTGTCCTTATTATATATCCACTTAAACTCCACTCACCATATTTAATTTAATTTTCTCTCACTTAAAAAAAGCGTCTTTTCTTTAGAGAAACCCGACTTTTCTAGAAACCCGACTTTTCTAGAAATTAGGTTATCGGCGATTTTTAATGTGAAAAGACTACAACGTCCTTCCCTAATTACATTCACTAACTTTGTTAATGAAATTAAAAAGTTTAATCATGTTAATGAAACTCGATAATAAAACGTTTTTTTTTTTGAAAACCGTCATTTTATTATGTTACGGATTATGTTATATTATATATCCTCCCCCATCCACAACAACACTAATATTATTAATAATATTAAAATTGTATTAATAGGCGATTTTAGGAGGTTTTAGAATCAAATATAGATAATAGTTTAGTAAGATTTATCAACAATGTTCAGTTGGTTTAGTGGTGAAGAGGCTCATTTGTGTTCAAGAGGTTGTGGGTTCGAGCCTTACTATTCATGCGTTTGGGAGGCCCCTTCGACGCATGAATTTCGCGTCTGAGGGGCCTCTTAGACGCGAAATTCATGCGTCTAGGGGACCCCCCAGACGCGAAATTCATGCGTCGAGGTCTGTTTCCAGACCCAGTTCGCGAAAAATCGACCCCCAGACGCGGATTTCCAGCGTCCAGGGGACCCCCTAGAAATTCATGCGTCTAGGGGACCCCCCAGACGCGGTTTTCCGGCGTCGCGTCGAGGTCTGTTTCCAGACCCAGTTCGCGAAAAATCGAGCCCCATTTCGATTATAATTAATACTATTAGATTGATAGTTTAGGTTCCCCATAGCTAATTTGTGTGTGATATATACGTGAATTGAGTAGTTATTGTTTTGTATATTCGATTTTGGTATCGATTTGGCTGATGGTGGGATCGATTTCTGCGAAATATAAATTTCCTAAACATATTCCCGGGATACATTGAGACACGTGTCTCGGAGACCGTTCAATAGTCCAAAAACCGACATTTCATATTAGTCGGGAATATATTTGTTACGTTAGTTAAGAAACTTAATTAAATTCATTAGAATATATTACATAAGGGTAAAAGAGTTACGTTGAGACACGTGCCTCAAAAACCGTTCAAGAGTACAAAAACCGTAATTTTAATTTACTCGGAAATATTAATTACATTAATTAATAAACTTAATTAATATCATTAATCATAATTAGGGGAAGGGTAAAAGAGTAAAATTCACGTATAAAGCGCCGACGACGTGGCTGAAATGTCGACGACGAAATGTAGTAGTGGTAGGATCCCGGACCCGTTGCCATCCCTACTCACAAATCATAGCCATGTGACACAGTTGTCAACAATCCAGCATGTGTGCTAAGAAGGCTTAATGAAATCATCAAAAGATGCATAACGCAAGTATACATCAACTGTACATGACTTTTTTGAAATGAATCCAAGAGTAAATTAATCCGTGAAAATATGATCCAAAATGAATGATATTTTATTATTAAGAATCGTTGAGACAAACACAATAATTATCCTACACAAAGGCATCAATGCTTCCGTACATAATAGAACACATGATATCTTCGTCTTAAACACTAAATTATGATAACTTCCATATAGATTCTACTTGCAGTGGGAGGATTAATAAGAGATTTTGTCAACTAGAAAAAAGGGTATACACCTTAAGTCAGCCAAACCTAGTAAAAGAATTTCTTTTGACTCTGATAACTGTTTTTTTTTTGGGTAAGCGAAGCGACAAACATAAGAACGAACTAGTAGGAACTAAACAAACAAAACCAAACGAAACACAAAACAAACCAAAACAAACTAAGGTGGGAACGGACCCTCCTAGGCCATGACTGTTAAGCATTGTTTCTCCCTGCTGGCAAAATAATAATTGCCTTTTTAATCCATTTTCAATTTTTCATGATTAACTTTTAATTTTTATGTTTGTGATAGGAAGATGTTCAATTGATGGTGCAAACAGGGTTAGATGCATACAGATTCTCCATTTCATGGTCAAGACTAATTCCTGGTATCTTTCCTTAATACGAAGCATTCTTTTAATGTTGCCTGCAACCCCCTTACTTGTTTTTCATGCTTCTTTATTTCTAGGGATATTGCACCTGGTACCTGTATTTTTTCATATTGTATGTTGTAGCTTTTATTTTGGCCAAAATATCTTTGACTTAATAACTTTTAGTTATCAATTTCAAAAGATACGATTTTAATTTCAAACTGAATACTCTTACAAATGATCAGTTTGGACAAAAATCTATCACTTTTGAAAATCGGGACAATTAGTTATCGAAGGGCAAAATTTTTTTGGTTAAAAACGTTTAACTGAAATTCTTGGTACATGTTTCAAAATTGTAAAGAAAACATCTAAAATTACTCCCTCTCATATATTCAATTTTTTACATACAATTTTTCACCACTTTTAAGAAAGGTGGTAAAAATAAGAGTATTATTGATAAATCAAATAATGTTATGGGTCCACCAAAATTGAAGTAGGGAAAAGTAGTGACATTTTATGTAAATAAATGAAGGATATGAGGATTATAAGGTAATGTTTTTGCCAAAAAAAAAATGTAAAAAGTTGATTGAATTGTCTATTTTTAGCAAAGTGTAAAGAATTGTTTGGATGGGAGGAAGTAAGATCTTGTAAAGACATTGAGTTTAGAAAAAAAATATCCATCATTTTTGGAACCCGTGTCGTCCATAAGTTATCGCAAGTCAAAGTTATTTTGACCAAAGAACGAGTATGCCGTAGAAAATTAAAAAACACTACCACGTAGAATATCCCTTCTATTTATTTGAAGTTATAATCCCTCCATCGCAGTTAGATGTTGCTGCTTGCTACGGAGTATATATTTCAATGTGGGGAATATAATATTCAAATGGTAACATTTATTTGGGATGGAGGAAGTACATATTAGTCCCTTTGTTCCACTCAATAGTTGTCTATTGCATTTTTATGTAAGGTTGTATGTTGCCTTTTAATGTAAGGAGATTTGAAACCTAACTAACTATATTGAGAAAGACAGAGGTTGTATTTGGTTTGTTTCTCACTTTATGCATCCTTCAATTACAGAAGGGAGAGGACCCATCAACCCAAAAGGTTTGGAGTACTACAACAACCTTATCAACGAACTCATTGACAATGGTAAATAACAAAATGACAAATCAATCAAATTTAATTATTCTTCAAAGCTACTAACTTATAAGTAAGATTAATGGGGCTTGTTTCATTTTCTTGCGCAGGAATTCAACCGCATGTCACTTTGCTGCATTTCGACGTACCTGATTCACTTCTGGCTGCTTATAATGGGTTGAAGGGTCACCAATTCGTGTAACTATCTTCATTTTTGTACATTTTTCAATCGTAATAGTTTCTTATAGATGACTACTCCATCATACGTATTGTTCCTATATTCCTATTCGATAAGCAACCAACTTTACCCGATGCTAGGACACTAGTTTGAGCCTTGAGTGTCGTGCTACAACTATAAATGTGACCCGTATGAAAATCAAACTCATTATAAAGAGTAGTAAGAAGTATAACAATTTAGACTCTAGGTATATCAGGCATATGGAAACCATGCATGTTGCACTAGCTGACACTATAAATCTATGATGGTCCACTACTCCAATTTCCTATCCCCTGTATGCTAAGAGTGTGTTTGGCTGGGGAATGGGAATAAGAAAGGGTAACAAGGTGCAAGGAATAGAAGTCCCTTACAGAGTTGTTTGATTTGGTGTATAATGATATTGTAAGCCACCATCTTTCCAAAAAAAAAGTGTAAACCAACCACCATGAGTCCAATTAACAGCATTTTTAACACTCCACCACCCACAGCCACCGCCATCCTTGCCACTGCCAGTCCATCTTCAGTCCTCATATCACCCTTGCCGGCTCACCTTCCGTCATCACACCACCTTTGACGAAGCCCATAGCACACTGTCGACCAGCATGAGCCCCATCCTACAAAAGCGCATCCCATCCTTGAAGCATCATGCATTTTTAAGGGTGGGAGAAGATTTTTTGGGGAGTGAGGATTGAGTTTGTAAGGTGTGGCTCGTAGTGATTCACGGTGTGGTCATGGTTTCAATGAAGGTGGCGCGAGTAGGTGCATTGACGGAGGGAAAGAAATGGTAGCAGTGATGCTGGTTGAAGCGAGGTTGATGCCAGTGGTGATAATCCGGGTGGATTGATGCCACTGGTGGTAATTAGGGTGGAGAGATACAAGCGGCGGTATTGGTTAGGGTAGGCAGATATTGGCGGTGGTGGCCTTGGCAGTGGGATGATACATAGTAACATAGGTGACTTAAGATACGGGGGAGTATTAAACAGAGAGCCCAGAAAACCAAACATGAACACAACAAATATTTATATACTGGAAAATTTAGTGATTCGCTACATGAATGATATACAGGGAAGACTTCACGGCATATGCAGAAGTGTGTTTTAAAGAATTTGGCGACAGAGTGCTGTATTGGACGACGTTCAATGAAGCAAATAATTTTGCAACACTCACACTTGATGAAGGCAAATTTGCTCCATCTTCTGAGCCCTACATTAGAGGTCACAATATAATTCTAGCACATGCCTCAGCTGTAAACCTATACAGACAAAAATACAAGGTACATATGATTCTTTCATTTGTAAAAGAATACTACTCGATCTTTCCTTCTACATCATTGGTTTACCTTTTACTCGTATATAATTTGGGAGGAGCATTTTATCAAAGGTAAACAAATGATAGAGACGGAGACAATAGTAATTTTACATTGTGTGTGTGTGTGTATATATATATATATGACTAATGGCAACTTACTGAAGTCAACAATATACAAAATGCTTTCCAGGAAACTCAACATGGATATGTTGGCTTAAATTTATGTGTAAGCTGGTATTTTCCAGAAACAGATGATGAACAAGATTCAGTTGCAACTCAAAGAGCCATTGATTTTACAATTGGATGGTGAGGGATCATGAAATACATTTTCTTGGATTTATACTCTTATCTCATTCTTATTGTCTACATTTAACGATGATTAAACTATACTCAAAAGATTTTCCTAAATTTATTTAGATGCCACTAGTATGATTTAAATAATTAGTTTGGCCTCAAGCATCACTTTTTTGGTTAAGATGTTCATCTAACAAGGTATCGGAGTCATCATGACTTCAGGTAGCGGGTTCACGACAACATTATCTAACATATGTGGAAGCTTCTTCAAGCTCAATATATAGCCGTTATCAATGAAGATCATGTTTAAACTTTGCTTGGTCCGTGGTTAAATTAAACACTGATCGAGTCAGTGAATCCATTTTTTAATTTGTTGTCAGGATAATGCATCCTTTGATTTACGGAAAATATGAAGATTCGTTGAAGAAAATTGTTGGAACAAGACTCCCATTATTTAGCGAGGATGAATCCAAGATTGTAAAAGATTCATTTGACTTCATTGGTGTGAATTGCTACGTTGGGACGGCTGTTAAAGATGATCCCGATAGCCGTGACAGCGAGGTCAAAACTTTGATGACTGATATGGCAGCTAAACTGTCTCGTAAGTCTTGCTTATCTAGCTTCACCTACTAATTAATTACACTTCAGAAGAGTATGATACTAATTATTGGGGTTAGATTTGGTTTTAAATAAAATGGATCACGTACCATCACTGATAATACAGTTTTGAAACTAGACTACTTTTCTACTTACAACTTTGTTGCAATTTAGTCCCTGATACGGATTAACAGCCACTGTGAATTGATCATCTGAAACATCGAAACTCAATCACTACTGTTAATTTTGAATTATCAGCCTAAAGTCACGCTCTCTCTTCTTGTCGTACCCTTCTCATATTCAAATGCTACATACATCTAATGACTATGAAAAGGGTACCTAACCCATCTAATGACTACGTACAAGCCTGCAACATGACACACCAGGGAACCGGCTGTAACTTGTAAGCCTTGGGCTGCGCCAAGGACGAATTTGAGAAAGAAGATGGTGCCTAACCCAGGCATGACACTCCCAAAATGCAAATAAATAAGGCTAAAATGGAGGATCGGAATTACTTGGCACACACAAGCATGGAATGACATGTCATGGATTGTGCATCCACGATACAACACAACACAACACGAACCTCATCTTTCGGTGTCATTTTCTTTTCGAGACACAGTGAACCAGCACGAGATACAACCCCACACGACCCATTTTCGTCTTTTATCTATACACACACACACACGTAGTACCTTAAATGTGCTTTAAATTAAATACTTGATAGATAGGTAGCTTTAAATTTCGTGTAACGTTTATCAGGGGCGTAACACTTGAACTTACAAATAACTTCTTATATTTTGCAGCTAAAGGAGAACTTGGAGGAGCGGTGAGACACCTTTTTTTTCCACCATATATAAAAACCTTGAGTTATGTACCAAATACACAGCATTTACTCATTTGGAACTAATTTAGCTTCTTTTTTTCCTTGGACGAATTAGTATATGAAGGGGTTGTTGGAATACTTTAAACGAGATTATGGCAATCCTCCAATCTACATACAAGAAAATGGTTGGTCCTTACTCTTTACTATCCTTTCCAATGGTTTGATTATAAGCTAACTTATTTTGGCTACTCCTTTGTTTTTCAAGGTTATTGGACACCTCGCGACTTGGGCTTGAATGATGCATCAAGAATTAAATATCATACTGCTTCTATTGCTAGCATGCTCGATGCCATGAGGTATATTTTAAACTATAAACAAAATTTAGGAAAGTATAATAATTAAATAACCATAAAAAAAAAGCAAGTAGCTACTCCTTTAATCACTGCTTCCTCCATTCCATTTGATTTTTGGTCATTATTCATAAGGGAGTAGAATCGTCATTATAACTTTATGATAAAAGATAGTCATGTGAGATCTTGTTTAAATTGTCTAATCAAATGTATTATGAATATCAAATTTTTATAAGTAATTTTTAGAAATATGTAACTAAAGATATGAACAAAAGAAATCATGCATACGTGTATAAAACAAACGTAAAGAATTAAATGAAACGGAAGAAGTATAATTTTATATTCCCTTCATTCAAGACTAAATACAACATAATGACATTTTACATATAGGAGTATTATTATACCAACTGGCAAATAATACTCCTTCCGGTTCTTTGTAATTGCAACATATTTCTTTTAGATAGTTTCACTAAAATTATCACATTTTTATAATGGATATATTTTTGTTAGTCGGGATGTTTTACTTAATTAGTGACACCCACCATCCACATTCACAACCTTATTCCTTGTGCAAAATGTAAATGTTGCAATTTCAAATAATCGGACAGAGTAATAAAATATACTCTGTAATAATATTTGCAAGGACTCAATTGGATGAAATGTCGTCAAAAAAATGTTTAGGTATAATGGAATAGCCAAAAGGGAATATGTTGTACTACGTATATGATTTTGAATTGAGGGAGCACTACGATAGAGCAAAGAGTAACCAATGAAAAATAACCATTTTCTGATGATACGTGACCATTTTATGATGACAAGTAATCATTTAATGAGTAATAGTGACCACATTTTGATATTAAAAAATGATCAAATTTTACCATAAAACTGTCATTTTCGTCGTACCACACAAGCGTCATATAGTACTCGTATATAATATTTCAAGGCCCATCAAATGATACTGGGTGACCTTGTTCTAACATTCAAAATGAGGCCCCTAAGTCCTCATGATAAAAAAATTTCCCTAAAAAATTAAGGGGTCACATACTTGTGTATTAAATTTTGTATAAACATCTTAATAATAATTATTGCAAATAAATTATTAAATTAATAATGACTCCTTTTTAAAATACTCATTTGTAAAATTACTCTCTTTTAAAATTTTATTTAAAAATTAGAATCAACATATGTTCAAAAATTTTAAATGACTCAAAAATTAGGCATGTTTTTAGGATGAAAGTTTGAAGAAATTTTAAAATTTTGGATTTATATTAGGTGTAATTTTAGGCAAAATTTAAAAAAAAAAATTACGGAGTAATTTTAAATATAGTTATTTTAAAAAAGACGATCATTAATTTACTCCCAAAATAATACAAAACAAATAAATATAATTTTCGGAGGACCCAAATACATACTCCATTATTTTAGTCATTCTACATGATATACTTGAAACTTGTTTTTGAAAAATTTAGTTCGTAAACAACAAATAACCGGCAAAAATTAGGTCTCATTGATTAATGCATGACTGATTGAGTGTAACCCAATAAACGCTTTAACAACTGCACCATATAGATGGGTACTGATATTATTTGCATTGAATTTGTTATATTTTGAGGTCATCTTCTATTGGGCCCCGATTCTTAGAACTGAGTGAACCCGCTATCTGACGGTCCTGAATATTTCTACCTCCCAATCAATTCTATACTCCCTTTGTTTATCCAGAAGAGTCATCATTCCTTTTTTGGGTCGTCTCTCTAAAAGAGTCACATTTTGTTTTATTTTTTCTAATCTGTTTTTTGTGGTTACTATTAGTTGTGACCCCATATATTTATCCAACTTTCATTTTCCACGACACATTTCTACACACCTTAAATCTTAACAAATTCGAGGGGAAATCTTAACAAATTTGAGGGGTGACTCTTCTAGAGAGATGGAGGGAGTACGTTTTATTAAGAGATTTTCTACCTGATATCCCTATGTTTTTTAGTTTTTCTATATGACACCCCTTCACTTTTATAATTACACATGGTACCCCTCACTTTTAGTGTATTATATCTCCTACCGTTAATGAAGTTTTCCGTCTTCTTTGAATTCCTCTTTCCGTTAGTTGGGTTGATTTAGCTATGCTTAATTGGTGGTTTATGTTAATCTTATAATCACTCAATTTTTTTTTTTTTTTTTTGTATAAGCAACACAACTAACAAAAGAAAGAAGTCAAAAAAGACGGAAAACCTCAATAATGGTAAAGGTACATGATACACTAAAAGTAGGGTACCATGTGTTCTTGTGTAATTATAAAAGTACACGTAGAAAAACTGAGAACACGGGTAACATGTAGAAAATCTCTTTTATTAAAATATAATAAAAATTCACATGAAACACTTTGTCATTTTGCATGTGCCATTGCATTGTTTTAGTTTGTGAATATATATATGGTACCCTGGAAATTTGATACTCGTACTCTCTATTCAAATCCGAAGGATACATTTACTTTTTCATATTTATCGAGACGTGTTTTAAACCATCAATATCTTTCATTTTACAATAAGGGAGCGTTTGGAAACATGGAATTATTTTCATTTCCATGAATCTAATTCTAGATATTCAATTATTGACATTTAATTCTATTTCCAATTCCAAAATGTTGTTTGGGTATCCATGGAATTGGAATTGGAATTGGCGGGGCGGAGCCGGGTCGAGGTCACAAAAAATTAATTTTTGAATTTTTTCCATGATGAAAATGTATATTTTCAATTAGGGACAAAAATTAATAAAAAAATATATATTCCGACTAGATTTACGCGGAAAAAAAAAACAATAAATAGTGACGGAATTGAAATGACTACCATGGGGTAGTCATTTGAGAAAGTCAAATTTAAACAAGGTTGGAATTGGTAAGGGATTCATCTCAAATCCAATTCCAAATTCTCGGTTTTCCCAAACACTTGAATCATCTCAATTCCGGAATTGAATTCCAATTCCTAGTTCCCAAACAAGCCATAAGAAAAATTATAAAAATTTGATATTCTTAATTTATTCATAAGGATGAATCAAACTAGATCCCACGTGACTATATTTACTTATATATATTGTCGAGAATATTAAATATTCTCTTTAGTTGTGATTAGTATTCAAAAGAGAAATTTATCATTTGGATTTGAATGGATGAAACGTTAATATACATTATGACCTTTTATAATTTAAAAAAATTTCAGTTGATCATAACTGTTAGCCAGATGTCGGAATTAACCTTTTTTGTTTCCCAATTATGTCATGGAGATCTATAATTTAATAGAACTAAAGAATTTTATTCGGAACTCTAAGATCAGAAGTAAGGTTGAATAATTTTTTTTTGTAAGAAAAATAACCATAAAATCATTGTTTTGACAAAGACAATAAGCCTCGAATTATAGATGTGGGAGAAATAATCAATTTGGAAAAAATTCTCGTCAATTTCGATTCCTACCTCAAGAGCTATGCACCTATGCACAAATGAAGATTTTAATAACGATAGAAGAGGCACAATGTGTCAAACCTCAAGGATAGCATATGAAATTTTGAAAAAATGGGTATTGTGTTTAAAGTGATCAAGTTCAAGGTTATGATGTGAATTTTCCGTGATATAATCCACCAGTATGAGTATCACACAAATGTATGTATAAAAATGATTGAACTCGGGGTGTATTCCATATTACACTTTGGTGTGATTCGATGTTACGGATAGTTTCTCAGGGAGTAATAGTTTATGATGTTTGGCTTGAACTCTTCTTGAAGGGAGGGATCGAATGTGAAGGGATATTTCCAATGGTCATTCTTGGACTTGCTAGAGGTGTTCAGATTCAGCTATGGCCTCTATCACGTGGATTTGGAAGATCCGGATCGAAATAGACGGCCCAAGTTATCTGCCAATTGGTACTCGGAGTTCTTGAAGGGGCGCGTTCAACTTGATACTCCTTTGTAATTCTACGCCTTTTTGCTGTTAATTGTTGAAACACTCCGGGTGTTTGTTTCATGGGTGAGTTATAGGTCTGGAATTAGCCATCATATTATGGGGATAAAACTTGATTCCCCATCCCTTCAATTTGTTTCTAACTCTGAGTTATATGAGTTTGGATTAAGATCTCATTCAAACAAATAAATATATAAAATATTTCATTGCAATAATTCTTACAAGCAGTAGCGGATATTAAGAAAAAATTTACGGGGGCCGAATTTTTTTCGTAAATTACCACTTCGTAAATATTTATCGCTCTTTTAAATTTCTAACTTTTGGTATTAAATCACTCTATTCTAAACTCTAAAAAGTGGATAACATTGAAAATTTATTAAAAAAACACGATAAAACTCATATGGTACCGTACAATAAACGGTGATTAATTAATGCCTAATAAAAGTACTGCATATAAACAAAGAAAATATGATCATAGTAGGATTCAAACCCCTGACCATTTAGGTCAATACCAGAATTCCTAACCAAGTGTTACACTCTGAACAAGTGATACAAGATCTAGGTAACTTTTTTTTATTTTAAAGGACTACATAGACCGAATCTAATAAAAGTTTCGTAATTGGGTTGGGGGGCCCGGCCCAATCAAGATCCGCCCCTGCTTACAAGTTATTTTCATGTATTTATCTCATGTTTACTTTGATATCATGAGTATCAATCCTCTCCTTGAGTATAAGAAATCCATACCTCATGGCGGACAGGGGCGGACCTAGGATTTTTCGGCTAGGGGACACTATTTTTTTTCCGACATTTTTTGCAATTTTAAACTATTTTTACGATATATTTTTCTAGATAGTAATGAACAATGCGACCTGTCAAAAATTTTTTATGTATGTTATAATTCATATTTTTATCATATGATTATTAAATTCATTACCAAATTAAATAAACTAATTACATTATATAGGAAAAAAGTTAAAGAATGAAAGTTTTGAGAAATAGTTTAAGTTTAATATATAGAAATTTTCATTAAACTATTGCATTAAGTATGAGGTGGTAAATTAGTTATATGATCAACCTTGTGGATCGAACCCCTACCATTTATGGGGAAGACAAATGCCTACACCACTGCACCAACACTACTATAATGATAACTAACCTTTCTCAAACCTACTTATTTCTAAATGGATTGGGGGGGGGCTTTGCCCACCCGGGCCTCCTCCTAGGCCCGCCCTTGATGGTGGGTTTGAGTTACGATTATGAAAGTTATTTTCTGTGTAAACAAACACATGGTGTGAGTTGAACTCATTCTAAACTCATATTCCCTCTGTTTTATTCATTTATTTTTCTTTTATATTTAATTGTGAGTATCCGGTGTGACGCTAATAGGACATAGGAGCCCGTTTGTCATAAGCACAGATAGTGCTTGGGCGTGAGATAGCCCATACTGGTTTAAAAGCCGAATGTGTCTATCAGGCCCTGTGGGGACTTCGCACCCTCTAGGGACTCGAGATTAGCTTCCTCGAGACGTTCTCGGAAGTTGTATGAGATAGAACGTCGGATGTCCGGTTAAGCTTTAAGAGTGATAGTTTGACATGCCCTTTGTCAATCATGTCTTGTATTTTGTTCTTTAGCACCTTAAACTTCGGTATCGTAACCATTGCTTTTAGTCACAATATTGACTTTTACTCCAATTGCGAGACCTCTTGTTATGTGGAGGGTCCGTCGTGGGACCAACTAGTTGAAGTAGACCTACAATGCCTAACTAATGAATATAATTTTGATACGTCGTGAATTGGCTAATCTTATGCTAAACGTAAGAGAGAATTTAGAAAGGTTAACTTATCTCATTCAAGAATCGAATACCTATATATGGGTTACAGAATATCGGGGAATATATTCCCGAGAATATATTATATGCTATTCAAGACTTCTAATACCCTCCCTCAAGCTGGAGCATGGAGATCGAGAATGCCCAGCTTGGGAAGAAAAGCATTAAACTGTTTAGAGCCTAAGCCCTTGATTAAAATGTCAGCCAGCTGAGAATCAGTGGGTACATAAGACGGAGAGACCAAGCCATCAATAATAGCATCATGTACAAAGTGACAATCGATCTCAATGTGCTTTGTTCTTTCGTGAAAAACGGGATTCTGCGAGATATGAATAACAGATTTATTCTCACAAAACATGGACATAGGATGCGAGAGGGTAATGCCAAAACTAAGGAGCAAACCCTTGAGCCACTTCAGCTCACAAACAAGTTGTGTCATAGCACGATATTCAGCTTCAGTTGAAGAAAGAGAAACCGTCTGTTGCTTCTTCGTTTTCCACGAGATAGGGGAACCCCCCAAAAAAACAAACTAACCAGTGACGGAGCGACGAGATTGGGGACAATCGGCCCAATCCGAATCACACCATCCCATGACATCAAGGCCACTATCAGCTCGCAACAACAGACCCTGACCCGGACACCCTTTTAAATATTTAACAACCCGCAAAGTAGCATCAAAATGTTTCTGACGCGGCTCAGTCAAAAATTGGGACAAGACATGCACAACGTAAGATAGGTCAGGACGGGTAACAGCAAGGTAAACCAGCCGGCCAACTAGCCGACGATAACGCTCCGGATCAGCAATAATCGGTCCAGTGGCCAATCCCAAACGATGATTCTCCTCGATGGGAGTGAGAGTAGGGCGAGCTCCAAGATTGTCCGTCTCGGAAATAATATCAAGCGCATATTTACGCTGTCTTAGAAATATCCCGTCGGAGTTCCGAGCAACCTCAATACCAAGAAAATATTTCAAGGGACCCAAATCCTTCACAGGAAAACAATTTGCCAAATAAGTTTTAAAAGCAGAAATAGCAGATGAATCATTACCTGCTATGGCCAAATCATCCACATAGACAAGAACATGAAGGCAAATATCACCACGGGAATAACTAAACAAAGAATATTCAGAGTAAGAATGAGTGAAACCGTAGGTCTTAAGTGCGGTGGTTTATTTAGCAAACCAACAACGGGGAGCCTGCTTAAGGCCGTAAAGTGCCTTACGAAGCCGACACACTTTACCGTCTTTACCTTCGCCGAATCCAGGAGGTAACTTCATAAAAACCTCTTCAGTCAAATCTCCGTGAAGAAAGGCGTTGTGAACATCCATTTGATGAATCTCCCAACGCTTAATAGCCGCAAGAGCCCAAAAAAGACGAACAATAGTCATTTTAACTACCGGGGCAAATGTTTCACCATAGTCTATACCTTCTACATGATGATTGCCAAAAATAACAAGACGGGCCTTAAGGCGTTCAATAGTTCCATCATAAAGATATTTAATCTTATACACCCAGCGACAGCCAAGAGCTTTCTTACCAGGAGGAAGTTCAGTCAATTCTCATGTTTGATTTGTTTCAAGCGCCGTAATTTCATTTTGCATAGCGGTACGCCAACCAGCATCACGAACAGTCACTGAAAAGCTAGTGGGCTCCTCCCGGCCAGAGACAGCTGCAAGAAAAATTCGGTGCTTCTCCGAAAAACGATCACAGTTAACATAATTGGCTATAGCATAGGACGTACCTGAGGATGACGAGCAAGGAGGTGGTGAGCTGGACTGGGGGATGGACTATATTTTCTTCGGGATGTGGACCAACGATCGTTTGGGACTCGGGTCAACAAGGTTTCTAATTTTGATCTATGGCATCGTCGTCTTGGGCATCCTGCCAACAAAGTAGTAAAGTCTATACCTTTAGCTAGTAATCTTAGTCCGTCTGATGGGCATGTGTGTGATATTTTTCATTTTGCAAAACAGCATAGACACAGCTTTGATATGAGTAATAATATTGCATCTGAAACTTTTGAGTTGATTCATTGTGATTTATGGGGACCGTATCGGCTCCTTCATCTTGTGGTGCGAAGTATTTTTTTACTATTGTCGATGATTGTTCACGTTCCGTGTGGGTGTATTTATTAACTGATAAGACGGAAGTGATAGACATGTTTCTGAATTTTCTAGCTATGGCAGAGACACAATTTTCCAAACAGGTCAAAACGGTTCGAAGTGATAATGGGTCTGAATTTAATTGTATGGCGGGAATTTTCTTTCGTCGTGGTATTCATTTTCAGACGTCATGTGTGGACACACCCCAACAAAATGGTATCATTTTCAGACGTCGTGGTATTCATTTTCGCGGCCCGGTCTCCTCCTAACACTATGTCTGCCGATTCTACTGATGCAACAGTTACTCTTGGCCGTGGGTTACGTTCTGTGGTTCCTTCGTCCCGCTTGCGTGATTTTGTCGTCGGCACCATTACTTGTCCATCCCCCCAGTCCAGCTCCAATCATCATCCTCGAAGTGAGGTCCTGTATTAAGCAACAATTATTAGAAAATTGGATTAGAATATTATTCGTCGCAAGCAGCTGAGACACGGATATTAAATTACAATTAAGCGAAGGAACATATAAAACACGAGTGAGAGAAATTGTGTCATTAAGACACACGGTTCCTGTAAGATTTGAATTCTTGTATTTCCCATCGGGTAGAACGACACGACGTGTCGGAATACTCCTCACATTGTGCGTACATTCCAAATTATCCGTAACATAATTCGATGCTCCCGTATCAATTAACCATTCACACATACCGGTTAAACGATCATCAGAAACTTGGACAACATTGGCACGTACTACCTGCTGTCCGCTGCTGCTCTGTTTGTTATTCCCCCCTTGTGCAGGTCTGCTTCCACTCGAACCAAGATTTTGGCTGTTCTTTCTACGACCCAAAGCATCAGCGAAAGTACGGGGGCGATCCGGCCCCCACCAATCCAGGAAATTTTGATTCTTGATATAGCAATTTTCGACTTCATGAACACGAGCAGTACAATAGGTACAGAACAATTTTTGTGTTTCAAAGCGGTCGCGTTCTTGATTTTCCTGCCAATTGGGACGAAAAGAAGGCCGAGTAGTGGTTTGAACCGTGTAGGCCATAATTTCAGGAGCATCCGCGACCGGTGTAGGCACAACACGGAGTCGTTCTTCTTGAAGAACAACGTGATAAGCTCTGTTCAATGTCGGTAACGGATCTAATGACAGATAATGCGATCGAATGTTACTGTATAGAGTCGGGTCGAGACCCATGAAGAATTGATGGAGTCGTTCATTGTCTTGATGGGCAGACAATGCTTTAGAAATTCCACAGGTGCAATTACCGCATTTGCACGCAAACGGAGGCTCGTGCACGGCTAAGGCGTCCCACAAAGCTTTCAATTGTCCGTAATATGTAGTAACTGGCATTCCTTTGGTTTGTGAGCAATTTTTGATATTGGTTTTCAAGGCATGAATTTTCGAACCATCAACGACGGAGAACCTATCAGCGAGCTCATCCCAAAGTTCTTTCGCGTTTTCAAAATAACTTATACTCGGCTTAAGACCGTAAGAAATTCCACACATTATCCATTGTATAATTGTGCAATGGACAACTTCCCATTGTTCGAGAAGCAATTTTTCGGTATTAGAGGGTTTCGTGATACTTCCGTCACAGAAACCGAATTTGCGTCTCGCTTTAAGAGACATCTTCATAGACCTACTCCATTCCTCATAGTTGTCACTTGTAAGTTTGATGTGGAAGATAATAGTGTCGGGACCATTTTGTGTTCCAAGATAATAGGGAGAGAGATTATCGATCGTGGTTACGGGATCGGATTTGGCACCACCTTGTGCCCCTGTCATGGCGGCAGATTTTTTTTTAGGGGTTTTGGATGGCGCAGGATTCGGGGCTCTGATACCATGCTAAACGTAAGAGAGAATTTGGAAAGGTTAACTTATCTCATTCATGAATCGAATACCTATATATATAGGTTACAAAATATCGGGGAATATATTCCCGAGAATATATTATATGCTATTCAAGACTTCTAATATCTTATCATACAAAAACAATTATAATTTTCAAAATAAGCATACAACAACATAGTGAGTATATGGCAAGTCAAGGGATCAAACCAATAGAAAAAGTCTAACTAGCTATAGATTGAGAATGTGCACTACTAAACTGACACTAGAGACGGACAACCGAAAATATACCCTAAACATGACAGAATGACGCGAAATTTGGAGACAGTGTTCCAGATGCCTCAAAACAACCACAAACCGAAAATCAAGTCAAACGAAAAAGGCTATGACATAGATAATTGATTCCGTCAAAAGAGAAAATCAAACAAAAGATAAAATAAAGGAAACTAAGGGGGGGTTTTGATGATAAAACTAAACTATTGTAGGCAAAACCAAAAACATTTGGCCGACAAGATAATTAGGATAGTGAAATTCTTAACATAACATGCCCAATTCTACCAAATCACACAAAGTTCAATATTTTCCCAATAGTTTCTATCAACAATCATTCCACTACCCACAATATATATGACATAGATAATTGATTCCGTCAAAAGAGAAAATCAAACAAAAGATAAAATAAAGGAAACTAAGGGGGGGTTTTGATGATAAAACTAAACTATTGTAGGCAAAACCAAAAACATTTGTAATTAGGATAGTGAAATTCTTAACATAACATGCCCAATTCTACCAAATCACACAAAGTTCAATCTTTTCCCAATAGTTTCTATCAACAATCATTCCACTACCCACAATATATATGCTCAATAAAATTACACATATACGTATTCATTCATCCATACACATCAATTAAGCCATAATTAGAACAATTCTTTGTTGCTTGGAGGTGGTTTCATTGAGCATTCTATGGAATGGTGAAGCTACAGAGACGTTCAAACCAAGTAGAGGGATACGACAAGGAGACTCCTTGTCTCCGTATCTCTTCACTATTTGTATGAAACGACTAAGTGTGGACATGACATAGATCCACCCCGACGGGCCACGCGCGAGTTAGGGGAGGCGAATGAATCTCATGTGAGATGAATCTCGAATTGAAATTTAAATTGAAGTGGAGTTGCCACCGAACTTTGTGGGAGTTCGGGCCCATTCGAACCCACTCTATGTCTTAGTGGGCCGTGCACAAAGTACGGCCCATTTGGATGTCAGAGTTTATGGGGTTCGTCCCTTTGCATTGCGATACTGATACCGACATTATCGGTTACCGTGTATTGAATGACTCTCGTGTGCCAATGGATTCGGATATCCGAAAACCACGGTTCTGAGTAAGGGGTGAGGGTACCTGTTGGGAAGTTCACAAAGAACACCCAACCCCGCCCGCACTTAGCAACCTCTACTAAGATATCGTTTGATTTTGAAATACGCGCGTTAGTAATCCGATTGAATGATATGCAAACAATATTTTGACAAAACATGCGAAGATTTGAATAAGTTGCTATGTCGATTTAATGCATCTAAATTAACGTTAAAGTTGTATTTAGCATGCGAGGTTCGTTTTAGTACAATAAAACAAACAACGAAAATAAATCGCTAAGGCATAAACAAACAAGTTAGTAACGGTAATAACGGTTTGCAAATAATATAGAACGACGTAAACAACATGATGCATGGTTTTGAAAGGAACAAATCACGTGATAGACTTGACACGTGTTGACCGAAGTCATTTAAAGAATTTTATCGGGACTTGAAATACGTTGTGGGACTCACGGATTTGACGTGATAAAGGCCACTCGATCGAGTCATTGAGGGACTCGACCGAGTGGACCTCGGAAAAAGTTTCTGCCCCAAGATATAAGGTGCCACTCGATCGAGTGGTCCTCGAAAATACCTTCTGCCTCGAGTTTTGGGGTGTCACTCGATCGAGTGCCTCCTATACGAATTATAGTCCGTTTTGCAATTTTGCATGAATTTCGAAATTGCTTTTTTAATGTTGAAAATCGATAATTTTGCTAAGTCGTGTAAAAATATGACATGATTCGTACTCGACTTGAATTTTCGATACTCGTCATATTCGATATTTGATTATGGAAACAATATCAAATAATTAGAGTGAGTTTTAGAAAAGACGTTATAAGTCATTTTAAATTGGACTAAGACGAAATAAATTCTCTCCGCGTTATAATGTCGTAATTAGTTCTTCCAAACCACGTGACAATTATTTTAGCATCAACGAGTTCGTGCTAGTTTAATTTGTTGACTAATTCGTTTAGACATAACATTCGACTACGGATTCGATATTGCGTCCTAGGAATAAACGTTTTATATGTTTGATTAGATTGAAAATTGATTCCCTCCGCATCTCGACATCGTAACTAATCCTTGCGGATTATGTGATGTCAGATCAACAACAACAGGTTTCGCTCTAACCCAAAAAAAGGAACCGGACGCGTTTAAAGAGGAATATTCGCGATCCCATCATGCCTTTGAGTGTTTAGGGCGGGGCTCCTCGAGAGGGCTCCACCACTGTTACAACTCGTGAAAGGATTAGAAGGGTCTTATACGAATATCGTCTTTAAACGTGTTCGATTCGAAATAATTTTAGAAATTGATGAATGCGTGATATTAACGATGATGATTATGTAAATACTAAAACGATACTAGCGGCGCGAAAAAGAAACGATCCTGTTGATGTTGATTCGCTTCAATAATCAAAATACTTGGGGTGTCGGGATAAGCGACCGGCCACATCGGGTGTGAGACCCTTGTATTTGGATTTCCTTATTCCGTCATTCCTTGTATTCGACACGAATAGACGAATATTTTAGTATTTTGATATATAGTAGTAACATTAGCGATATTAGAAACGAAAGAAAAAAATAAAAGAAAACGAAAAAATGAGAGAAAAGACGAGGAAGATGACGCGAGAGAAGAGAAGAGGAAAAAAAGGAAGAAAACGGGTTTATTTGCACCCTCAACCTACATGCTTCGTATTCTCGGACGGGACTCGTCTAATTGTGGCTTAGGCACGGGAGTTCAAGATAATGTAGATGGAGTTATGGTGGTTTTAGGTTGTATGTTTGCTAGATACTAGGGTTGTATAGCTGAAAAATTGTATGTCTAGGGTTGAAAGTTGTATGTAAAAGAAAAGTGTTAAAACTGTGTTGCAAAGGGGTGTATATATATGAATTCCCAAACCCACGACCTAGGGTCACTCGATCGAGTGCCCCTGCTAACTCGATCGAGTGGCCCAGCTCAGAGGCAACAACGGGCCTGTTAGAGGCCCACTCGATCGAGTGGATGAGGCGGACGAGATATTTTGCAGATTTTGTGTTTGGGTTGGATTCTTGATATTTGCATGGTTGTTTTGTGTCTCAGAAACGACTTTGACCGGGGTTTGACCCAGTCGCTAAAAGACGGTTTTATTTCCGGTATCGGTTTTGACCCAAATTAGTCTTATTTGATTGGAAATGACCCGTTGGGCCTGAATTTGAGGTTGGTTTTGTGAGATTTGTACTCCGTAAAAAGCCCAAGCCAGAAACTAACGGTTTTGAGCCCATATCCGAGCGCGTAGAAGCACGTTCGCGTTCGATCATCATCGAGTGTTTTTTGGAAACTGCTATAGACACTTAGCAGCTAAATGTGGGTGTCTGTAGAGCCCCCACTCTGACTGAGGCTTGGACATGGCGAAAGTCAGAGTTGTTACCAGGACAATCAAAGATTAAGACCTGGCAGACTTCCGGTCGGGTCGTTTATAGTCCGTTGGACTCGTATGAAGGGCTTGCCAGTCATAAGATAGAAATCATACCTGAGGTGATGATGATAACTCCGCAGGGAATCCGACTCGTTGGATAAGTCCTGGGTGCGCCTATATATGAGCCCATCCCGTGCTACTCCGGGGAAAAAGCCGTCCCGGATTTTCCGCTGGGGAGATATGTGTGTTGCGCGGGCTTGCTTCTGAAGCCTTGAGTATACCTTTATACAGTTACACAGATTTTTTGCATGTAACATTTAGGTAAAACACGACTCGCGCTGGGGAATAAGAATTTAAATTTTTGAAATTTTTATTTTGAAATTTTTGACTCCTTTGAAAATTAGGAATGCTCGGGATGACTAATTCCTGTGTAGACATTGAGGAATCTGAGATTGGGCCTGTATGCCTAAGCCCACTGAAATTAGGAAACTTTATGGAAAGAGAGTTGTCAGGGCTTGGTGCTATAAATACCCATCCCCTGTTTTAGTTTTCTCACAACTTCTTCACAATTCTCTTTCTTAAAAATAGAACTCATACTTTTCAAGAAATTTAGCCATGGGAATTGAACACTTGACTGCGATGTTGCAAGAATGGTCCCGACGCTTTAGGGACACAGATAAAGTAGCTTTGAACCAGACGGGTATTACTCAGTTGTTCATGCTCCGTCAGATGCAGGTGGATCGTTATTTCCTTGATGCTTGTTTGTCCTATTGGGACGACACATATCATGTTTTTGCCTTTCCTCGGGGCGAAATTTGCCCTATACCCGAAGAAATCGCTGCTATAGGAGGATGGAACCCTTTGCTTCGTCCTGCTGTTCCGTTTTCAGTTCATGAACCAAGGAGGAAACTACGGGAATTTTTAGGACTTTCCCATAATGAGGTATCTGTGGACATGACATAGGTCCACCTCGACACGGCCACGCGCGGGTTTGGGGAGGCGAATGAATCTCATGTGAGATGGATCGAATTGAAATTTAAATCGAAGTGGAGTCGCCACCAAACTTTGTGGGAGTTCGGGCCCGTTCAAACCCACTCTATATCTTAGTGGGTCGTGCACCAAGTACGGCCTATTCGGATGTCAGAGTTTATGGGGTTCGTCCCTTTGCATTGTGATACCGATACCGACGTTATCGGTTACCGTGTATTGAATGACTCTCGTATGCCAATGGATTCGGATATCCGGAAACCATGGTTCTGAGTAAGGGGTGAGGGTACGTGTTGGGAAGTTCACAAAGAACACCCAACCCCGCCCGCACGTTAGCGGCCTCTACTAAGATATCGTTTGATGTTTTAATATGCGCGTTAGTAATACGATGAGAATGATATGCAAACAACGTTTTGACTAAACATGCAAAAATTAAGATAAGTTGCTACGTCGATTTAATGCATCTAAAATTAACGTCAAAGTTGTATTTAGCATGCGAGATTCGTTTTAGTACAATAAAACAAATAACGGAAATAAAATGCCAAAAATAGAAACAAACGTGATAGTAACGATGATAACGATAATAACGGTTTGTAAAGAATATGGAATGATATAGAATAATGTAAAAAACACGATGCATGATTTTAGAAAAGTGATAAATCACGTGATAGACTCGACACGTGTTGACCGAAGTCATAAAAAATACTATCGAGACTCGAAAGGCGTTGTGGGACTCACGGTTTTGTCGTGATAAAGGCCACTCGATCGAGTCATTGAGGGACTCGACCGAGTGGACCTCGGAAAAATTTTTTGTCCCGGATTTTGAGGTGCCACTCGATCGAGTCATTGAGGGACTCAACCGAGTGGGCAGCCACTCGATCGAGTCATTGTGAGACTCGACCAAGTGGTTCTCAAAGAACCTTCTGCCTTGGTTTTTGGGGTGCCACTCGATTGAGTTCCCCTTGTACGAACTAGGGTTCGTTTCGCAATTTGTTATAGATTTCGAAATTGCTTTTTGATTTTGGGAAACCGATGATTTTGTTGAGTCGGGCAGAAATATTATATAACTTGTGCTCAACTCGAATTTTGATACTCGTTGTATCCGATTTTTGATTATGGAATCAATATCGAATACTTAGAGTGAAGTCTAGAAAAAGATGCTTTAAGTCGTTTAAATCGAACTAGAACGAAACAAATTATCTCCGCGTTTATAGTGTCGTGGTTTGTTCTTCCGAACTATATGACAACTATTTTAGCATCAACGAATTCGAGTTAGTTAAATTTGTTGACTAATTCGTTTAGATATGATATCCGACTATTGAGTTGGTAATGAATCTAAAGAACGACGATTTATATTTGCTTGAATTAAAAATTGATTCCCTCCGCATCTCGACATCGTAATAAATCCTTGCGGATTATGTGATGTCAGATCCGCATCAACGGGTTTCGACCTATCTTAAATAAAAGTGTTTGATTCGAAATGGTTTTAGAAATCGATGTATGCGATGTTAATAATGATGACGATGATGCGAATAAAATAAAAAACGCTATAGTTGATGTTGACTCGCTTCAACAATCAAATACTCGGGGTGTCGGGATAAGCGACCGGCCACGTCGGGTGAAACACCCTTGTATTTGGATTTTCTTATTCCGTCATCCTTTGTATTTGACACGAATCGGCGATTATTTTAGTGTTTTAATACTAGTAATATTAATGATATTAGAAACAAAAAAAGAATGAAAAAAAGACGAGGAAGACGACGAAGATGGACGAGAAAAGAGGAGAGAGAAAAGGGAAGAAATTGGGTTTCTATGCACCCTCAACCTACATGCCTCGTATTCTCGGTATAGGACTCGTCTAGTTGTGGCTTAGGCACGTGAATTCGAGATTATGTAGATGGAGTTATGGTGGTTTAGGGTTTGAGGTTTCCTAGATGCTAGGGTTGTAAGACTAGAAATTGTGTGTAAGTAGTAGGGTTGAAAAGAGTTGTGTAAAGAGGTTGCAAAGGGGTGTATATATAGGAATGCTCCCCCACCCCCGTCTAGGGTTACTCGATCGAGTGCCCTGATGGACTCGATCGAGTGGCCCAGCTAGAAGGCGACAGTGGGCCTATTGGAGGCCCACTCGATCGAGTGGGCTGACACTCGACCGAGGGGGTTAGCTGGACGAGAATATTTTGAAGATTTTGTGTTTGGGTTGGATTCTTGATATTTGCATGGCTTTTTTGTGTCTCGCAAACGACTTTGACCGGGGTTTGACCTGGTCGCTAAAGGTCGGTTTTATTTCCGGTGTCGGTTTTGACCCAAATTAGTCTTATTTGATTGGAAACGGCCCGCTGGGCCTGAATTTGAGGTCTGTTTTGTGAGATTTGTATTCCGTAAAAAGCCCAAGCCAAAAACTAATGGTTTTGAGCCCATATCCGAGCGCGTAGAAGCATGTTTGCGTCTTGATCATCATCGGGTGTTTTTTGGAAACTGCTATAGACACCTAGCAGCCAAATGTGGGTGTCTACAGAGCCCCCGCTCTGATTGAGGCTTGGACAAGCGAAAGTCAGAGTAGCTACCAGGCCAATCGAGGATTAAGACCTGCCAGACTTCCGGTCGGGTCGTTTATAGTCCATTAGACTTGCGTGAAAGGGCCCGCCAGCCATAAGATTGACGGTAGTGTTTGTCGTCTATCCTACCGGTCAAATAAAACCAACTATTCCTAACTGGGTAAATAGGGCAAGTTGGGTCGATCCACAGGGACGGGGTGTCGGACTAAAGTGTTCTACGGTCAAAGACTAGGTTCAAGACAAACAAATCTAGGGGATAGACCAAAGACTAAGCTAAGGTCTAAAACACGAGCTAACAAGGCTAAACGAATAACTAATGACAAAAGGAAGCTAATAAATCAATAAGAAGAAACTAGGGCTAGGTCGGGTTCATGGATGTCAAGGGAATAAAAAGGGGAAAAACGGGGTTACTAGCGTGCTTTCGTAGCCTAGGTCACGTTCGGGCTCTCGCTACTTAAACGGCCTAGGGGTTATCCTCACCACGCTCTCGCTACTAATGAAGGAACCAAACCTACAACCAAACAACCACATACAAGAGAAGAGGAAAGAAAAACAAGGATTGATCGTCTCTAGTCTCACAAGCAATTCATCAAACATGTGGAGTGCAAGGTTAATAGGAAACAACAAAAACAACATCTAGTACCACCCATCTCACCCTAATCATCCCTAATCACACCCAATCCCCCTAATAACCCTAGGGGATCACTACTCAAACATATCTATGCTAAAACCAACACTAACAAGAGAAACCAACATAAGAATCAAAACATTCATATAAAGAACAAGCATGAACAACAAACTAGATATAAAGATGAAAACTTGAATAACATAAACAAAGATTAAGAGTAAAAGGATGAGAAGATTATACCAACTAACAAGAAAATGAAAAGATGAGAACTTGTATATAAAGAACATCCAAAACATCCACCAATGTTGTCAAGATTGGATGGATTCTTCAAGAGATCCCTTAATACAAGATTAGCTAACTAGATTAAAGACTAATTAACGACTAATCTACTCTAATCTAAGCTAATCTATGCTAATGAAGAACATTCCTTAAGATTACAAGAGGGGGGGGGGGGGGGGGTGTATATAGGGTTACAATGGATAAGGAGAAGAAAAGAAGCGAAGCGGAGCTGCAGCTGGCTCATCTCGGCCGAGATGAGATGGTCTCGCCCGAGACGGGACTCATCTCGGCCGAGACGAGATGATCTCGCCCAAGACGGTCCATAACAGCAGCCGGTTGAAACGCGCACTCCTTCCCGACCGAGAAGGCACTTGTTCTCGGCCGGGAAGGCTCTTGTAGGCCTCCAATATGATCTCTAAGGTCCCTCCATGCTTCTCATGGGCTTCTCATCGATTCTCGGTGCTCGGGATCGAGTCTAAGGGGCTCGGGAATGGGTCCCAAGGTCTTGGGATCGAAACTAAGGCACCGAGTGATCGTTCCTTCTCTTCGTTGGCTCCAAAACTGTAGGAAACGAGTCTGAATCGTTCCAATTCTCCATGAATGGTCTTGGGAACCTAAAACGAACTAGAAGAAGCATAAGTAGCCCAGAAACCGCTCCAAAGAGCGATTTCACAAGAGAAACAGGGACCAAACACAGCAAAATAGGCACTACAAACTACACTTATCAACTCCCCCACACTTAACCCTTACTCGCCCTCGAGTAAGCACGAACTAATTACTAAACTAATAAAAACTAATATACTAGCCGAGCAGGTATTAGCGCACCCTACGCCCTTTCAACTCACGCGAGTACACTTAGAGGAAAAGTGCACTCCGCAAGGTAACTGAGGTCTGCGACAAAATCGTGGATGCAACCGGACACAAAAACACAAAAACAAACAAACATAAAAACAAACAAGTAATCGGTTTCACCCAAAAAGAAATAAATACCGCTTCCCTCTAAAAAGCGGTGAAAGAAACACCGGTTAAGGTCTCAAGGCAAGTGAAAACGTTCCCAAGCTAATAATACAAACCGATATGAACTAAACCCTAATAGTATGACAACAAAGAAATAAAAACGTTGATAACTTACCTAGTTCCTCCTAACCTTCTAAGAACGTACTACGGGACGATAGGCGGGATGGAAAAGTGATGAACCACGGAGTTAGTCGACACTGTAGGTGATGGGAGGGATTTGTAGTGGATCCCCACCAACAAATAATAACCAACTAATCCTAACACGTAGATAGGGCAAGTCGGGTCGAGTCCACGAGGACGGTAAAGAGGGTTTCGACCAAGTTTTACCTAAGAACTTGACTAGGTCTCGCGGCTAAGCTAAACTAGAACGATAAGAAAGGGGGGATAAACTACAACTAAGAATAAACGAAAAGAAATCTAGTAGGGAAAGAGTAGGGTTAGGTCGGGTTCATAAGTGTAGTAGGATAGTTGGGGTAACGATGGTGCAAGGTTCACCTAGTCACTAAGGTCGGTCCGTGCTTTCGCGTCAAAACCCAAGTCCGCACTCTCGTGTCAAAGGCTAAGCCCGAATACACAAAAATTCAATCACAAGTCAAACACACAATGAGTAGAGGAAGACTAGCATGAGAAGCATGGCCACTACAACTCAAACAAGCAATTCAACAAACACATAGTGTGCCCAACATATGACTAGCAACAAAGGATTCACCTTTACCCACAATCAAGCCCTAGTCACCCATAATCCACACTTAATCCACCTACTAACCCCACAAGGAATCTAATCACTCATAATCAAACTAAGATTAACATAAACAAGAGGAAACATCACAAACATCAAAACATCCATAAAGAACAAACAAGAACTATAAACAATAATCAAAGATTGAAACTTGAAGGATTAAACAAGGATTAAGACTAAAGAGAAAGGAATATTATACCTACTAACAAGAGGATGAAAGATTGAAACTTTTATTAATAAGAAAAACCCAAAACAATCTCCCAAGGTTGTCAATCTTGGTTGAATCTTGAAGAATTCCCTTAATATAAAACTAATTACTAAGATTAACGATTAACTAAAGACTAATCTACACTAATCTATGCTAAAATATGCTAAAGTAGTCTAGGGTTTATGGGTAATGAAGAACATAAGCTAAGATTACAAGGGGGGGGGGGGGGGGGGTATTTATAGGGTTACAAGAGTGAAGGAGAGGAAAGGAAAGTCACGCGGCTACAACATAGCCCATCCCGTCCGGGATGAAATGGTCCCGTCCGGGACGAAATGGTACCGTCGGGGACGATATGGTCCCATCGGGGACGATCCCAAAACAGGCGCTGTTCAATTTGTGCACCCCTTCCCGGACGGGATGAGGTCCTTCCCGACGGGGATGGGTCTTGTAGGCCTCCAATATGATCTTTAAGGTCCCTCCATGCTTCTCATGGGTTTCTCATCGATTCTCGGGGCTCGGGATTGAGTCGTAGGGGCTCGGGATTGGGTCCCAAGGTCTCGGGGTCGAATTCAAGGCATCGAGCGATCGTTCCTTCACTTCGTTGGCTCCAAAAAGTGTATGAAACGAGTCAGAATCGTTCCAATTCTTCATGAATGGTCTCGGGAACCTGAAACGAACTAGAGGAAGCATAAGTAGCCCATAAACCGCTCCCAAGGAGCGATTCCACAAGGAAAATGGGACCAATACACAACAAATTAGGCACTACAAACTACACTTATCAACTCCCCCACACTTAACCCTTACTCGCCCTCGAGTAAGCACGAACTAACTACTAAACTAGCCGAGCGGGTATTAGCGCACCCTACGCCCTTTCAACTCACGCGATAACACTTAGAGGACAAGTGCTATCCGCAAGGCAAGTGGGGTCTTGCGACAAAACTGTGGATGCAACCAGACACGAAAACACACAAACAAACAAACACACACACAAACAAACACCAAACGGTTGCATCCAAGACAAAACAAATACCGCTTCCCTCAACAAAGCGGTGAAATAGACACCGGTTAAGGACTCAAGGCAAGTGACAACGTTTCCAAAATAATAACATAAACCGAAATGGACAAAACCCTAGTAGTATGACGACAAAGCAACAAAAACATTGGTAACTTACCTAGGTTCCTCCTAACCTTCTAAGAACGTACTACGGGATGATAGGCGGGATGGGAAGTGATGAACCACGGTATTAGTCGACACTGTAGGTAAGTGAGACCCCGCCCCCTATAGCGATGAGCGAAGAGGGCCGTCCCATGCCCAAAACCGCTTAACTAGACCAAGTAAAAAGGTGGATATGATTGCAAAATGGGGGAAGACCGACCATTACCGCTATCATCCTTCCTAGGGACTCGGTCCTTTGGTAGGCTCTTCACGGTAATAGTCGGTAAAAGGCTTATTTTTAAGATGTGGGGACTCATTTTGTGAGACGAGTTTTCTTTTGGCATTTTTCTTTCTTTTGCATTTTTGCTTTGTGTGTTGCTATGCCATTTCTTTTTCATCTTTTGTATTTTCTTTTTGGCTTTTTGTGCCTTTTCTTTTTCTTCAATCTTTTCTTTCTTTCATTTTCTTTTTTTTTTCTTTTCCCTTTGGCTCGATTTGAGTTGTAGGCATTTCTTTTTGCAACTAAGAAAGAGAGATTTCAACAAATTGCAAATTTATTTTGTGGATATGTGTAGTAGGTAGGGGAATGGGTAAGTCGGGACGGGACCTTCCCTTCAAACCCACAAAAAGGGGAGAAACTTGGACTAATCAAACAATTCCGAACATGGTCACCTAGGGGACGGGACTCGGCAACAAAGGCCTTTTCACACCATGGGTGGTCATAATGGTCAAAATGTAAATCCCGTAGTAAATCCCTAGTAAGCTAGGTGGACTCGAGGTAAGAAACCAACAAAATCATTGATTTAGGGTCATTCTACTAGACTAAAGTCCAAGACTCGATTTATACTACTAGAGAGGGAAAGTAAACACTTGCACACTAGCCTCTAAACCGGGTTTTCGAAAACCATTTACACACTAGACACAAGTACACATCACAAAACAAAGACACGACAAAAACGAAAGAAAAGGAGACAAAAGGCAACAAAACAAAACAAATCAAAACAAACATACAAAGAAAACAAACACCAGCCCGAATTTCTAAATAAGCAACCAATCAACCACAAATCTTTACAAGGCTCCACCCGAGCACACATCATCACAAATATCCTCCACACTCCACAAGAGAAAAGAGGAAAAGGGATGAAAGATGTTACCGGATGTCTTGAAAGCTCTCCAAAGCTATCGGTGATTAAGCAACCTATAAGGAAAAAGGGAGGCAAAACACGCACAACACAACAAATATACGACATAACGACACAAAAGGAAAACACACAAAAGAAAATCTTTTTGATTTTTGTGAAAATTTTTCAAATTTTTAGGGTTTTTAAGGATTTTTCGAAAAAACTACTAAAATAAAACTAACTATGATAGAATATCGCTCCCCCACACTTAAGCCGAGCAATGTCCTCATGCTCGACCGTAGTGTATGGAGACACAAAAGAAAAGAAACTACGAAAATAAAGCTAAAAAAACGAAAGGAAAAGTGGAGACAAGGGTAAAATGTGTCCGACCGGAGTGTAGTCAAGTCACCATGGGCCGAGACAAGAAAAGATATGGACGGGGGAAGAAATAAAAAGGGAATGGGAGGGGAGGACTAGGTGTAATCAAGTCACCTAGCCCGGATTCCGCCCAAATCCGACTAAATCCTACAAAAAGTGTGAAAATCTTGTAAAATTTGGATTTTGAAATGACTCTCGATGTAGTCACGTCATTGAGAGTCGGGAGCAACAATTACCAAGGCCCCGAGGGCCACCATGACACAAAAGTGTATAAGGGGAGGGGAACAAACAAAGGAAAACAAGATATAAAAGACGGAAAAGAAAGGATAGTTGCCGTACCATGCGGTTAGCAACTCACTCGCTCCATCGTCTCATAAGTCAATATCGGCACGTAGCTAGTCGTCGTCATTGCTATTCCTCTCCAATCGCGATATGGTTCCATCGTTGAAGAACAAAGGTATAAGGATGTGGGTTTTGATGTGAAAGTCGGTGTAAAGTGAAGAGAAAGTGAGGTGAATATGTGTATATGAAGTGTAGGGGTCATATGAAGGGCAAGGATAGGTAGGGAGGTTGGGAGGGGGTATAAAGTGGTAGGGTGGGCTCAAATGACAAAGAAGAGGCCAAAGGAGGAACAAGGCATCATCCCGGTCGGGATGGATGGTCTCGGTCGGGATGACATGCCCGTCCCGGTCGGGATGACATGCCCGTCCCGGTCGGGAAGCCCTCGTCCCGGTCGGGATGACACTCCAGAGAACCCCATTTTTGGCACAATCATCCCGATCGGGATGACATCCTTCCCGGTCGGGATGGTCCATCCTTCCCGTTCGGGATGCACTCTACTTGGCCGGGAAGAGTCTCCTAACCCTCTATAACTCCAAAAAGCTCGTTCCAAGCTTCAAAAACCGACTCCCCTTCGCACGATCCAAGCTCTAACAATAAACCCTCCTCTCTAGGATTCATCTTCACTTCACACCTATCAAATAAGCTCAAAACACAATCATCAAAGTCCCTCCCTCACATCACTCATCAAAATACCAAATCACAAGAATTTCACAAAACCTAAAAATATTACAAGGAAGAGATATATACAATAAGACGGTTCTTTTGGAACTCCGTCAAATAAAAGGTGGTGCATTCTTCAATTCTTTTTCATCAACACTGTAACCGATTCCATCTCCATCAAGAGCTTGAAGAAACAAATCGAAGGCTCTTGCAAAGTCTTCAATCAAGCTAGTGGAATACCAACCTCCACTCCAAGGATCATTACATCCTAGCTTTGACGTTCCCGGGGCATCCTGATCTACTAAGTTCAATGGCTTGAACTTGTACTTTCGATCCTTCGGTATATACCCAAACGTCCATCTATCCTCATGTGGCCTCAAGGGAGGCTCATCTTTCTTCTTGTCTTAGCACTTGTCTTCAAAATCATGATATGGGCACTCATCCGCCCCAATCTCGGAATCATCATCCTCAATTCCATAGAAGTCGTTCTTCAAGCTTTTACTCGTCCCATCCCCTAAACCGATGTCTTTCACGGCGGTGATCATTTTACAAGACTCATCATTAGTAGGCGAAGTGTTGCCTTGAAGGTCAAACACGAGCTTCTCGTCGCCTAGCTCAAATGTGATCCTACCGTTCTTTACATCGATTATAGCACTGACGGTGTGTAGAAATGGGCGCCCAAGGATAATGGGAGTGATAGCATCTTCCGGCATGTCAAGCACAAGGAAGTCAACCGGAATGAAGAACTTCCCGATTCTAATTGGCACATCTTCCAACATCCCCAAAGGTCGGTTGAGGGAACTATCGGCCATTTGGAGTGTAATGGAAGTACTCTTGAGCTCCTTCATCCCGAGTCGCTCGCAAATGGAATAGGGAATGATGCTTACACTCGCACCCAAATCACATAGTGCTCTCTCAATCTTGAAGTTGCCTATGGTGCAAGGGATCGAGAAACTACCCGGATCCTTCAACTTGGGAAGCGTGGAACCTTGAATAAGCTCGCTCACCACTCTTGTGAACGCTATAGTCTGTTCCTTGTCGACGGATCTCTTCCTAGCCAATATTTCTTTCATGAATCTTCCATATGCCGGGATTTGGGTAAGTAGCTCGGTAAATGGGACACTCACATCCAATTTCTTCACAATATTAAGGAACTTGTCATATTGGACATCCACGTTGGTCTTCATTTGCCTTGTTGGGAAAGGCAACTTGATTTGAACCTTGTTTTGCTCAATAGGGGTGGACTTATCAAATGACACTTTCCTTTTACCCTTGTCTTTTCCTTGAAGTGGGGGAAGCTTGTCTTATTGGGGTTTCTCAATCTCCCATAATACTTGCTCCTCTATTGGATTTCCCAAGCTTTGATCTTCTTGAATTGGAGACACAATTTCCTTCATTGGTATGTGCTCATTAGGGGGTAAGGGGGAGTTATATGATGAACCACTCCTCAAGGTAATAGCATTCACATGCTCAAATTTCGCCATTTCACCTTGAGGAGGTAATTGCCCCTTTTGCCTTGAAGAGCTACCCGAAGCAAGTTGAGCTATTTGGGTCTCGAACATCTTCATGTGAGCATCTCTTGCCAAGTTATTCCTTTGAAGTTGAGTGATGATTTCTTGTTGGGTTCTTTGTGTCTCCAATTGACTCCTTTGCATGTCCAACATTGACTTTTGCATGTCAAAGTCCCGAGGGGGAGATTGTTGGTTATGAGGAGTGTTTGTGATGGCTAGAGGAATGCCATAATCATGAGTAGGAGACCGACTCCTTGGCTTGCTTTCTTGTCGATTACCTTAGGTTGCTTGTTGTTGTTGATGGTTCCCTTGGAACCCATGAGAGTTGCCTTGATTAAGGCCTTGATTGTTACCATGGTTGTAGTTTTGATGTCCTTGATTGAAATTCCCTTGTTGGAACCCTTGATTGTTGTTGAAGGTACCTTGGTTATTTTGCTTGAAGTTATTGAATGGCCTTGGGTTGCCTTGATAACCTTGGTATCCTTGATTGTTGTCCCTTAAGGGAGGTGGAACATAGGGACGGTGTTGTAAAGCTTGTTGTTGAAAAGCTTGATGGGAAGCTTGGTACATATTAGGATAAGGGGCACCTTGCTTGAACGCTTGAAAGGCGTTCACTTGCTCAATACTTCCCCGACAATGTATAGGCTCATGTCCAACTATCCCACAAGTATCGCACATCCCATAATAAGGTGTATGAGGAACGACTCCCAAAGCATTTACTTCATAAATCGAGTGTTGGTTGGAGGAACTAGCGCTTTGAACTTGGTTGAGGTGGCTTTGGAGCTTCCCGTCAATGGTATCCATGTGAGTTTTTAATTGAGCCCCAAGGTCAATGCTTAGTTGTGTGATAGCATCGACCTCGTGCCTACCTCCTCGATTCGCCTTCCTAGGCCTTGAGTATTGGGAATTGTGGACCGCCATCTCTTCTATTCTTGACCAAGTTTGGTCATCATCCACCTCGGTAAACCTTCCATTAGATCCCATATTGAGAATGGCCCTTGAGTCTTCATATAATCCGTTCCAAAATTGTTGAACAAGGAACCATTGTGATAGACTATGGTGAGGGCAAGAGCGGATCAAGGCTTTGAATATTTCCCAAGCTTCATAGAGACTTTCTTCGTCACGTTGTTGGAATCCCGTGATAGAAGCTCTCAATAGGTTTGTCTTCTCCGGGGGATAGAATTGTTGGTAGAAGGCTAAGGCTAGCTTCTTCCAAGTATCAATACCAAGAGTCGCCTTGTCTAACCCTTTGAACCATTGCTTTGCTTTACCGATCAAAGAGAAAGGAAATAGTACCCACCAGATTTGGTCTTGGGTTATTCCCGGTTGTGAAATAGCATCGCAATAATCCGAAAAGGTTTCCATGTGTTGATGGGGATCTTCGGTTGGTAACCCATTAAATTGGTTTCGCTCAACCAATTGGATAAATTGAGTCTTTGCCACAAAATTGTCGGTATATGCCTCCGGTAAAGCGGTTGGACCGGGCAAGACATCCTCCGTAAACGTCGAGTGTGAAGAGAACTTAGGCATTATTGGATATGCGGGAGAAGACGGTGTAGACGGTGTTGATGTAGAAGTAGAGGGGGAACTAGGTTGAGAAGTACCAAAAGGATTTATGAAGATCCCTTCGGTATTGCCTTGAGGTTGCTCGATAAAGTCGGATCCTTGAGCTTGTTCTTCGGTGGTATTGCTAGCACTTGGTTGAGAGATTCTAACCCGGCCAATCGTCCGTTGGCGAAAGGCTCTAAAGAGTCTTTCCGGCTCTGGATTGAAGAGAAAGAATTCGCCTCCCCCCCTAGGCATACACTACACACTAGAGCAAACGTGAGAACACCTAGTGCTTTATGGGCACTAGGCAAAGACAATAAACAAGCACTTCCCAAGACAAAGAGAAAAAGAAGCTAAAGAAACTAAGAAAAACTACACAATATGCACAAGAGATAGAAGAAGAGCACAAGAGGGGTAATTAAGTCTAGCTAATAAGTAAACTAAGTTTAAACATGCACCGTCCCCGGCAACGGCGCCAAATTGATGGTAGGGATTTGCCGTGGATCCCCACCAACAAATAATAACCAACTAATCCTAACACGTAGATAGGACAAGTCGGGTCGAGTCCACGGGGACGGTAAAGAGGATTTCGACCAAGTTTTACCTAATAACTTGACTAGGTCTCGCGGCTAAGCTAAACTAGAACGATAAGAAAGGGGGGATAAACTACGACTAAGAATAAACAAAAAGAAATCTAGTAGGGAAAGAGTAGGGTTAGGTCGGGTTCATAAGTGTAGTAGGATAGTTGGGGTAACGATGGTGCAAGGTTCACCTAGTCACTAAGGTCGGTCCGCGCTCTCGCGTCAAAACCCAAGTCCGCACTCTCGTGTCAAAGACTAAACCCGAATACACAAGAATTCAATCACAAGTCAAACACACAATGAGTAGAGGAAGACTAGCATGAGAAGAATGGCCACTACAACTCAAACAAGCAATTCAACAAACACATAGTGTGCCCAACATTACTAGCAACAAAGGATTCACCTTTACCCACAATCAAGCCCTAATCACCCATAATCCACACTTAATTCACCTACTAACCCCACAAGGAATCTAATCACTCATAATCAAACTAAGATTAACATAAACAAGAGGAAACATCACAAACATCAAAACATCCATAAAGAACAAACAAGAACCCTAAACAATAATCAAAGATTGAAACTTGAAGGATTAAACAAGGATTAAGAGTAAAGAGAAAGAAAGATTATACCTACTAACAAGAGGATGAAAGATTGAAACTTGTATTAATAAGAAAAACCCAAAACAATCTCCCAAGGTTGTCAATCTTGGTTGAATCTTGAAGAATTCCCTTAATACAAAACTAATTACTAAGATTAACGATTAACTAAAGACTAATCTACACTAATCTATGCTAAAATATGCTAAAGTAGTCTAGGGTTTATGGGTAATGAAGAACAAGATTACAAAGGGGGGGGGGGGTATTTATAGGGTTACAAGAGTGAAGGAGAGGCTACAGCACAGCCCATCCCGTCCGGGATGAAATGGTCCCGTCCGGGACGAAATGGTCCCGTCTGGGACGACCCCAAAACAGGCGCTGTTCAATTTGTGCACCCCTTCCCAGACGGGATGAGGTCCTTCCCGACGGGGATGGGTTTTGTAGGCCTCCAATATGATCTTTAAGGTCTCTCCTTGCTTGACATGGGTTTCTCATCGATTCTCGGGGCTCAGGATTGAGTCCTAGGGGCTCGGGATTGGGTCCCAAGGTCTCGGGGTCATAACAAAAACTAATGAACAACTAAAGATTAACTAAGCAATTAAACTAGAGAAAATGATCGACTAAAGAGGTGGAGAATTCAAATATGGGAAGGAGTAGGGTTAGGTCGGGTTCATAAGCATAGTAGGATGATTGGGTTATCAAGGGTGTAGGTGCCACTTAGTCACTAAGGCCGGTTTGCGCTCTCGCGCCAAAGCCAAAGTCCGCACTCTCGTGTCTAAGACTAGACCCGAACATTCATGCAAGATGCTACTCAAAACACAAACATTCAACCACAAATCGAATACACAATGAGAAGGAGAGAACAAGCATGAGAAGCATTGGCCACTACTACCCATACAAGCAATACAACAAACACATAGTGTGCCCAATAAGTGACTAGCAACAAATGAATCACCTTTACCCACAATCAAGCCCTAATCACCCATAATCCACACTTAATCTCCCTACTAACCCCACAAGGAATCTACTCACTCATTATCAAACTAACAATAACAATGCTAAGAGAAATGAACATAAACAACCAAACATTCATTATGAACAAACAAGAACAAATAAACAATATGTAAAGATTAAAACTTGAGAGATTAACAAAGATTAAGAGAAAAGAAATTATACCCACTACAATAGGATGAAAAAGATGAGAACTTGAATTAATAAGAAACCCAAATAAAACTTCAAGGTTGTCAATCTTGGAATATTCTTCAAGAATCTCCTTAATACAAGACTAATTACTTGATTAAATTAAGATTAACTAAAGATTAACTAGAGATGATGAGAGGCTAATTAGGGTTTTGAATACTTAAGAGAGGTCTAAAATAATCTAGGGTAAGGTATCATCCTTAAACAATACAAGGGAGGAGTATTTATAGGGTTACAAGAATGAAGGAGGAAGTTAAAAGTCACGCGGCTACAGCTGAGCCATCCCGTCCGGGACGAGATGATCCCGTCCGGGACGGTCTGATCCCGACCGGGACGGGTTGGTCCCGACCGGGACGGGTCCAAAACAGAACCAACGAAATTTGCGCACCTCATCCCGGACGGGATGAGGTCCTTCCCGTCGGGGATGGGTCTTGTAGGCCTCCAATATGATCTTTAAGGTCCCTCCTTGCTTCTCATGGGCTTTTCATCGACTCTCGGGGTCTCGGGATCGAGTCTAAGGGGCTCGGGATCGGTTCCCTAGGTCTCGGGATTGAATCCAAGGCATCGAGTGATCGTTCCTTCACTTCATCGGCTCCAAAAAGTGTATGAAATGAGTCGGAATCGTTCCAATTCTTCATGAATGGTCTCGGGAACCTGAAACGAACTAGAGGAAGCATAAGTAGCCCATGAACCGCTCCCAAGGAGCGATTCCACAAGGAAAATGGGACCAATACACAACAAATTAGGCACTACAAACTACACTTATCAGTAGGTAAAGTGAAAACCCGCCCCCTTTAGCGATGAGCCAAGAGGGTCGTCCCATGTACAAAAATCGTCTAAATAGCCCAAGTAAAAAGGTGGATATGATTGCAAAATGAGGGAAGACCGACCATTACCGCTATCATCCTTCCTAGGGACTCGGTCCTTTGGTAGGCTCTTCACGGTAATAGTCGGAAAAAGGCTTATTTTTGAGATGTGGGGATTCTTTTTGTGAGACGGTTTTCCTTGGCATCTTCTTTCTTTTGCATTTTCGATTTTTGTGTTGCTATGCCATTTCTTTTTCTTCTTTTGAATTTTCTTTTGACTTGTTGTGCCTTTTATTTTTCTTCATTCTTTTCTTTCTTTCGTTTTCTTTCATTTTCTTTGTTTTCCCTTTTGGCTAGATTTTGTGTTGTAGGCCTTTCTTTTTGCAACTAAGAAAGAAATTTCAACAATTTGCAACTTATTTTGTGGATGTGTGTAGGAGAGGTAGGGAAATGGGTAAGTCGGGGGTCGCGATTTCCCTTCAAACCCAGAAAAAGGGGAGAACTTTGACTAATCAAACAATTTCGTACACGGTCACCTAAGGGACGGGACTCGGCAACCAAGGCCTTTTCACACCGTGGGTGGTCATAATGGTCAAAATGCAAATCCCGTAGCAAATCCCTAGTAGACTAGGTGGACTCAAGGTAAAGGACCAACGAAACTATTGATTTAGGGTCATTCTACTAGACTAAAGTCCAAAAATCGATTCACATCACTAGAAAGGGAAAGTAAACACTTAACCAACAAAATATTATAATGATCGTTAATAATAAAAATTAATAACGATTTATAAAACGATATCGAAAGTTATAAAATGTTTATAAGACGCACTATTTGAAATAATATTTTTAGCAAATAATACGTAGCTAAAGTGAGAAAACCAAAGATAAAATATTTACTACATACCACTACTCAACACACGATATAATATCGAGTAACGTCCTAAACTTCCCTTCACTCGACATCCGAAACGAACTTGTACTCGTCCTTCTTGATCAACCCAAGCTTCAAATCAGTAGAGATGTCGTCTTTAAGCTCCAAGTTGTAGAACCGCTAGTCTTTAGTAGCATGATTCACCACGACAGTCGAGAAGACAAAACAAAAGAATGAGACAAGATATTCGAGACAAAACGGAAAGGGAGATGATGTGTCAAACATAGACACGAAGACCAAACAGAATCGAGCCTCAAAACATGGTAACGAATTGACATAAACGGGTCTGAAATAGATGTCCCGAACAAAGGACGCTAGAGGAGTAATAACGTACAACCTACAGCCGACAAGAACAACGAACCGAGTCACGAAACCGAAAAGTGATGACTACGAACAAGGCAAACATATCAGGGGCATCGACAATAGTCTTAGCAAGAAAAGCCAAACATCGTCGATGACAGAAGCACACAAGACCAAAACAGTACAAAGAAACGCAGCGGGAACAGCACACACGGACAGCAAAAGCATTATGATAAACACCAGACCGAACGAAGAAGAAAAAAGAAGACGAACTGCAAAAACAGAAGAGCGCGACACCAGAATGAAGTATCAACACCAAGACGTAAAACTTGCAGCAGAGAGCACACAGCACGAGGACAACCGAGCAGTAAAATAACGAATCGACGAACAGAGGAGAAGAAGAAACGAAAAGAAAAATGAGTTTGATTAAGCACAACAACAACCGCATCAACCAACCAAAACAACAAAAAACAGAAGAGGAAGAAACGCGGAAGAATGACAACAAAAAGACAGAAAAGAAAACGACAACCGCAGCATACAACAAACGTAGCAGCAGCGCACCAGCGCAAGAGACAACAGTGGACAACAGCGGCAAAACAGAACCGATAAAAACGGATCAGCAAAAGACAAAACGAAGAAGAAGAAGAAGAAGAAGAAGAAGAAGAAGAAGAAATCGCTCACTGATTTCCGACGATGAAACAGAACAAGGACAGCAGGTCACGTCGGCAGAAATACTTGGCCGGAGTTGACACGACGCAAGGGTAAGAAGAGCAAGTTGACGCAGATTGAAGAAGAGGGTAGAAGAAAGACGAGAAACAGGACGTAACAGCAGCCAAACACAACAGCAACAGTACGCAGATGCAGCCGCAGCGAGCAGAAGAAGATGATGGTGATGGAGATTGAAGAAGATGAAAAAGAAAAAGTTGGGATGGGAGTTGAGGATGTTGCGGCTGACACCAAACAATCAAAACAAAGAAAACAAAGATGGGTTTTAATAAATTAGGTTTAAGAAAACAAAATGGGTCGGAAAGAATACAATAAGACGGGTCGAGCAAAAGGTTTATGGTTTAAATAGACATCAAGTCAAAAGTTGACACAAGTAAGAAACCGAGTTAAGAAAAATTATAAATAATTGAGCCGAATAATGTAAAAGAGTAATAATTAAAATACTTCTCGGGTTAAAATGAATATTCGAAACAGAAACTAAGTTTACGAAAATAATTAATTTGTCCCGGAGAACAAACAAAGTGAAATAAACGTTTTGAGTCTTAAAAATAATGTTTCTCATTTATAATATTAGTTTGACGAAAATGAATTAAGTTGATTTTTTTTTTTGAGGAAAGGAAATAAATGTTTTGACGAAACATAAAATAAATGAGCTTCGAGCCGGAAAAAAAAAGAAATTCGAGTTTAAAAATAAATAAATAAAAGTAATTTAGAATTTAAATCGTCGAAATAGTCTTTCGATAAGAATTAAATTAAATGTATAAAATGAATCGAAACAGAAATAAAAATATGTTTTAAATATAAGAATAATTTCCGAGACCAGTAGAATTTTAGGAGTTTGAAACGATTAAACGATAAATTCGTTTTATAATAATTTTAAGAATTACGAGTTAAATCGTAAACGAAATAAAATTTGAACATAAGTTTAAATTTATTTAATTTATAAAATCAGGGGTGTTACAATCGGGTTCCGGGCTGCCTGGACTCGAGCGGCCGGAAACTTGGGCGCGTGGGCTGGGGTGGTTCGAGCCCGGGTCATGGAAATATTTCGTCGTTTCCTAATTCTTGTGGGATTAGGGCTATATATACGGGTGCTGGGTGCTTGTTTTAGACATATTAGAATATCCGTAGAGTCTAGCACACCAATATTTAGGGTCATGTCGGGTTTCGGGAATATCCTAACCGAGTGGGCGTGCTCTTTTTAAGAAATGTGACCCCGAGGTTAGTCCAAATGACGGTTTGTTAACGGTTGTTGTGCTGAGTCGAGTCAAGGTACAAGATAATTTCTTACAGGCATGTTCTACGTTTTGGGACCCGAAACACCATGTTTTCGCCTTTCCTGGGGGTAAAATTTGTCCTTTGCCCGAAGAGATAGATGCTATAGGTGGGTGGATCTCGGTTCGTCCTTGTGTTCCTTATGAGGATGATGCTTACGTGGAGCGGTTTTACCATTTTTTGGACCTTTTTTCATTAGAGGAGGCTAAAGGTTACTTTGGAGGACACGACATTAACTTAGAGTTGCTTTCTAGAACATTCTCACGGGTTGGCTCTCGTCATGTTTCGGCCTTGGCATGTAGGCTTGCTTTTAACATTGCTATTGCTTGCTATTATCTTTTTGAGGATGCGCGGTCACGTGAAGGTTGGGGGTAATCCTAGTGTTTTGGATGCGGTAGCGGCAATGGAACATGGACGATCACACTCTTTGTTTATTTTGGATGAGCTTATTCTAGGTCTTGATGCTAGCGCCCGGTTACAGAGGACACCTTCTCGGGGTTCTAGGATCATCTTACAGGTGTGTATATTTTTTTTTGTTTTGTTTCCCCCCTCTTTTTTTGGTTTTGTTTTTGTGGTTGTTATGTTTTGTAGTGGTTTGTACAGGTTTGGTTGCAGGAGCAGTTTGGTTTGGTCATCCCCCCCGGTGTTTTAAAGATTATAGTTACAGGGGTTTCACGGGCCGGAAGACGGTGCAGGTGTGAAGTAAGGGCTACGAGGAAAAGGATTGGCTTTCCTATTTGGTCAAAGGAGGTGGTGTTGTCATCAGGTGGTCTATCCCATGGTGGAATATTAGTGGGCGTACCTGGTTTCCATTTTCGTCTTCGACGTGGGCTTTGTTAGTATTATCCATGAGGGATATGGTTTATATTTATCCGGGTTTGTTGTCACGTCAGATGGGCGTCCAACCTTCTATTCCAAAGGACGCTAAACTTGTCTCTAATTCTAACCCATGGACGGGGGATTCGCTTAGGGAGTTTAGGGTGTCTTGGGAGCAGAGGTTCTTGCGTCCCGTTGTTCAATCGACTGACAATGCTCCCGTCCGTCAGAGGGTTAGTGAACACCCGTCAGAACAGAGCAACTTAAAGGCTGGGAAGACAGTGCCGCTAAGAGGCGAGGAGGAGACTCGAGGGACCGTTACTAAGCGCCTATCCAGAGACAGTGGGACCAATCCTAGTTCCGTTAGTTCATCTAAACGGGCCAAGACCAACGAGACCCATATTGAAAGTGTGGAAGAGGAAGGCAAGTTGAATTGGCTGCGCCCGCGTTTGGCTGGGGCGTTAGAAGCTTGCCTTCAGAAAATCGATGACGAGAAACGCAAGCAGGCAGCCCCGAATGGCAAGGGGAAGGAAAAGTTGGAACGGTAGGGCCCAACCACTTTGTATTATGTCTTATTAGTTGATATTATGTGGCGTATTAGTACTAGTTTTTGTGGAGTTTTGACACGTGATGATTGCCGGGATGTCCGGGTTTCAGTTGCTTAATGTTAATGCCTCGACAAAGGCTCGATTCAACCGGATTTGTTATTAATGAGAAGCACATTGTTATTATTATTTTTTTTATTCATATTTTTTGTGGTGGCTCGCAACTCAATTCTTCATTTTACCCGGAGCGCCCTTTCGGGTTTTCACTCCGTCCTCGGCTCACCTCTTTTTGTTTTTTTTTCTTTTTTCTTGACGGCTCGTAACTCGATTCTTCATTTTGCCCGGGGCGCCCTTTCGGGTTTTCACCCCGTCATCGGCTCGTCGTTTGTGCTTCGTCATTTTAAAATCACTCATTGGCCGGGTCGTGGAAAGAGTCCTGGTTTGCACACGAATCGATTAATCGATTTTTGTTCGTTTGGTTGTTTGTTTGTACCCGGAGAAGGGTTGCCTACGTATCCATTTTTTTGACGGAATCAAACCATGTTCGTAGTTCCTTTTTTAAAAAAGATGTGAGTGATTTTTGCTTTAGACTCGTTTATGCCAATTATCGATCCGAACTTGATTTTTGTTGTTGTTTTTGTTTTTCTTGTTTTTTTTAAGTCGGAGGTTGGGATGTGGTCTCCGAGGTGTCTATGGGTAGTATCGTTTGAGTTGATCCATGTTGGTCGGGGTTGAGAACTCTTGTCCGTCTAGGTCGGTGAGGATCACGATGCCCCCCGAGAGTATTTTCTTAACGAGGTAGGGGCCCGCCCAGTTCGGTTTGTATTTTCCTCTAGGGTCAACGGGAAGGGGTGCTCTAATGGATTTGATTACTAAATTTCCCTCGTGTATGTTTCAGGATTTCACTCGTTTATTAAAGGCTCTTTGGATGCGTTGTTGGTAGGCTTGTACGTTGGATAAGGCATGTATCCTACGCTCGTCTAGGAGTACTAGCTCGTCATATCGTTTTTGGTTCCATTCCTCTTCGGGAATACCGCTCTCGGCGAATATCCTTGGTGATGGTATTTCTAGCTCTACGGGCTAGACGGCTTCGGAGCGGTAGGTCAGGTAATAGGGTGTGGCTCCAGTGGGTGTCCTATAGGACGTTCGGTATCCCCATAAGGCGAAGGGGATCTTGTTTGGCCAATCCCGATAATTGTCTATCATTTTCTTAAGGATTGTGGTTATAGTTTTATTGGCTGCTTCTACAGCCCCGTTTGTCTGTGGTCTATAGGGTGATGACTTGTGTCTTTGTATTTTGTATTTGTCGAGGAGTTTTTGGGTGTTGGTCCTAAAGTGAGCTTCCTGATCGCTAATGATCTCGTGAGGTATACCGTAGCGGCAGATAAAGTTATTTTGTAAGAATTTCACTACTTGTTTTGAGGTTAGTACGGTGTAAGAGATGGCTTCTACCCATTTGGTGAAATAATCGACGACCACTAGTATAAAGCAGTGTCCGCCGGTCCCGAATGGGTGTACTTTCCCTATGATGTCTATCCCCCAAGTAGAGAAGGGCCAGGGTGTGGCTATGGTGTGTAGAGGATATGGAGGTAGGTGTTGGACGTTGGTGAATATTTGGCAATTGTGGCAGTGACGGACATGATGTCGACAGTCTGCCTCTAAGGTAATCCACTAATAGCCCAGTATCCTTATTTTTCGGGCTAATAGGTGTGCACTCATGTGGGGTCCGCACTCCCCGTCATGTACCTCTTCCATGACTTTCTCGGATTGGTTTTTGTTTATTCACCTAAGGAGGACTCCTTGTGGGGTTCGTTTGTATACTAGTCCTTGATTTAGGACATAGTGGGTGGCTTGTATTCGTACAGCTCTTTTGTTCCTGGTGTTAGTGTTGGGCGGATATGACCCTTGGGTTTTAAAGTCTAGGATTGCGTTGTACCAAGGTTGTTCGGGGGTGTCACCGGCTTTGAGGTTATGGATATAGGCCGGTTGTTCACTTCTCTCTATGTGAACAAGCATAGATAAAAGGTGATCGGGCATGTTTATCGGTGAGGCTAGCTTAGATAATGCGCCAGCGAATTGGTTTTCTTCGCGGGGTGTGTGTATGAAGTCAATTTCGGTGAATTCCCGGGATATCGATTCCACTTGGGTTCGGTATGGAGTTAGGCTTTCGCTATAAACCCTCCAGTTGCCCGTGGCTTGGTTGACAACTAGGGATGAATCTCCGTGTACTCTAAGGTTTTTGACTCCTAGAGATATGGCTGCTTTTAGACCTATTAGGCAGGCTTCCTACTTGGTTATGACGGGGAAGTTTGGTTTGATGGTGATTTGTTCATTGCAGGTTTATTGTTGTTTGATGATGGGTCGATCCTAGGGTCATTGTTCCCGATTTCTCCTTTGGGGCGAAGCTAAGTCGGCCGTCTTGTTGTAGCCCTCGTGTTTTAGTCAGTTGTTATCGATAATTGGCATAAGGTCGAGTTTTTAAGCGTTTTTAAGTAAAAATGTCAAGCGATTGTCGAGGCATGTTTGTAAAAAAAAATTGTTTTATTGATAATGTAGACGAGCTAGATGCCCGTGACTTTGTTTGGGGGAGGTGGAGGACATGCCCCTCGCACCTCCCTGGACTCGATAAAGAAAAAGACATGACATTTATTATTATTATTATTATTATTATTATCATCATCATCATCATCATCATCATCATCATCATCATCATCATCATCATCATCATCATCATCATCATCATCATCATCATCAGGTCTTGGCCCTGAGATGAACTAGATGCAAACTAGGACTGGTTGCACGGTCCGACCATGTTATGACATTGACCCCTACATGCTCTCCGGGTCTTAGCGGCTGTCGCGACCTTCCGAGGATGTCCCCCTCGAGCGGCACCTGGAGGTGGATTTTGGGGTTGATTTATTGAGGGGTTTGAAGTGACTTGTGACAACTACCGACGTTACTATCTCTCCCTCGGCGACGGAAAAGGTGAAATCTGTTCTTTGCCGTTTCGCTGAGGAGTACGTTCCCGCTTCAATTAGGTTCTGGACGACGTGCTTCAATGCGAAGCACGTCTCAGTGTCGTGCCCATTGCCTTGGTGGAAAAGGCAGTAAGCATTAGGACTCCATGTCTTACTCCGTTTACCGATTGGTGAGTCTGGGGTGGGGCCCAGAGGTTTGAGTAGCCCTTGATCTATTAAGTGCTTAAGAGTCTCAATATATGTTGAGTTGAGTTTGGTAAACTCTCTTTGAGGTATTTTTGCTTTGCTGGGTAATGTCCGGTGGGGTGTGGAGGTTATTTCTTTGTTGTTCTCTAGTGACCTTGCCCGTACAGAATATTTAGGTGATTCGCTCGGGGTACGAGTATGGTAATTGATCGAACTAGCATTCGGTTCGCTGTCCGCCCCTTCATTCTCAAGGAAGTTGAGGCGCCCGTCGATGTGACGGACTAAGTTCGTTAGGTGGTGTATTGATGCGCGGATCTCGTGGACTACCGTGGTTAGGGTATTGACGTTGATGCGGAGATTCTTGATCACTCCTGGGTCTGAGGACATGTTGAGGAAATTATTTCTGCAAGGTAACGTCTCGGGTCAGGGTTGATTTGCCGGACGTTATAGAGACTTGAAGGATGCTTGCGACTGAGCGACGCAGAAATGAGACCCTCGACTCGCACGTGCGTGTGGTTATTTGCTTAGGGACTCGGGTGCTTTAGACTCTTGGTGTATTTGGCGAGACGCCTAATGATTTTTTTTAGATCTCTGTAACGAGATGATTTGACACAAACCTCGGAAGTGAGGTTTAAAGAGGACTTCTCAAAATGAGACTACCCAAAATGTAAAATCTCGAGTAGAGGTGATCCTAGTAACTAACACGGACAGTTAATCACACGGTTGTACGACGTAAGAAGTTGATCGCGATCCCGGCTCGGGATCAAAGAACTTATTATTATTTTTTCAAAAATGACCGATACTCGCAGAGGAAAATGATTTTGTAAAATTGGGGTAACGATGGTGGGGTGACATCGTTCGTGATGTGAAAATGTGCCGCTATGCGGTTGCATCGGGAATCCGGCAATAACAAAGGTGTAAAATGTTTTTTTCTTTCTTTTTGAAAGGAGCATGGTTCTTAGGGGGAACCAGTTTTGAAAACGAATACGTGATGCTCTTATCGGGAACACTATTAATTAGTTAGTTCGATACTTGTGGTGTACGCGGTCTAACGACGGTGCTCTAAGGGTGTAACTAAATTCTTATTAAAGAACTTCGGTGACGGATAGTGTTTTTTAGAAAAAAAACTTTTTAAAAAGAGTGGTCCACGTTCGTTGGTTGCCTTAATTGGCATTCGACGGTGGGAAGGATGTATTGTGAAAAAGGTGTTTCGAGAATGTAACCGCTTCGGATTCCTTGACTTCATTAATTGAATCTTTGATTGTGTTAACGGTATGTGTGTAAAAAATCTCTTTTTTGAAAAAAAAAATGTAACCGTTTGGTGGACCTTAATCCCATTAATTGGGAGTTTCGGTAGTATTAACGGTACTTGTTGTTTGACAGGTTTTGCTTTAGCCACGTGAGAATGTTTGAAAATACTTTTTGTTCGAAAATGTCGAGTGTAAAATTTGCCATTACGACGGCATCTGATTTTTTATTTCTTTTTTAGAAATCGTGACTTGACCGGAGTATCGGCGTTTAAGAGGTCCTTTTGTAAAGACAAGATATTCTTCGAAAACGGAATTCGGTGCGGTTAAATATGTTGGCGTGGTTGTATCCAGATTTTTAGTGTTTTCTTTGGGTTGGATTGTTCAAACACGCTACACATAACTAGGAATGCGTACACTCGTGCAGGATGCAGACACGGGTAGGTTAGGGTAGGCAACCGCCCACGAATAGTCTTTACTTAGGCATTTGACAATGGTCTGGGGAGACGAGTGTCATACCGTTTGTTCGGAATTATCCGCTTATTATTCCCACGGGGTACGTGTTAGGCGGCCGGAGCGTCAATCGAGGATCTCCCCGCGTGTCCCTAGAAATTTTACCGCGAAGAGGTCGATTGGTCCTGATATCGGTTAGAGTGGGCTTTTTAGGGCCAAAACCTGTAGTGACCACAACTAGGAACTAAGAAATGAGCTTCACCGACCTCGTTCAAGTTACACCACCACTGGAAACTTGTTTCCAAATCCCCAGCGGAGTCGCCAAACTGTGGACGTCCCGTCCGCACCGCCTGGCGCTCCGCGCGCGCCCGCGTGGGACCGACCCAGTTTTCAACGTGTGGCGCCGGCCACCCACGCGGTCCCCTCCCGGCCGGGGGCCGGTCCGATCTCGCGTACGGGACAAAGTGTCGGACCTCAATTCGGATGATGATCCGGACTTGTACTAGACGGGTGGGGGCACCCGTGTTTCCGTTTGGAATCGATCGAGTCATGGTTGTAAATGTTTAAAGGTCGTTTTGTTATGTAAGGTGACCTTTTTTATGAACTGAATTCGTTGCCGATTTGTGGAGTTGCCACCGAGTCAATTATGGGGACTCGGAAACCGTTCAAGTCAACTTTGATCCCTTGCCGGCTCAAAGTTGAGTGGCACGGGACCTAAAGATAAAGACTTGTACCCTTAAGCACTCCATGCCTGGAATGAATCTCATTGCCAATGGTTTCGGACATCCGGAAACCGTCGATTCTGAGTAAAAGGTAAGGGTACGTATTGGGAAGCCAACATCCGATAGATGGCAACACCCAATCCCGCCCGCAGTATAGCGGCCTCTACTAATCAATCGGTGGGCTGATATCCTAGTTCTTTGGTTGTGGTTGAAATACTGTAACATCCGTTGTTTTAACCCTATACCTTTTGCTACGACGGTTGTTTAAGGACAAGTAAGCTTTGTCGTCAAAGTAGTTGTGTTTACATTCTTTGCATGCGATTTCACGTGACAAGCAGGTCATGAAAAGATGCATGTAGGAGAGTAGTGAGTACTAAAATTATATGTATTAGCAAGTCAATTTTAACGCGATAATACGGATATTAGTCGTTCTCGTGGTATACTACCTTACCTGGTATTCTGCTTAAGATGCGTCGGTTCGGTATTAATACGGATGTGTCGAACCTAGTAAGGCGAGCACCGGGACTAATACGGAACCCGACCATCACTTTGTTCAGTTTTAGTTATTTTACGTTTTGAATTCCGTGTTAGGTGATTTAGCATGCGATTATAAGGTCATAAAAGCAATAAATCATACAAAAAACTATAAATGCGAATGTAAGTAAATCACATAGTGAGGAGTTGCACCCTCAGAGTATACACTAAACAGGACTCGATGCATAGATGGTTTGAGAACGGATCTCGGGATTACTCGGGTCTATTTAGTGTGTTTTTAGTGTTTGTGGTTGAAGTTGGGACGTTAAGTATTTTAGTAAGTGTGTATGGACCTAGTGTCCATGTCTAATATTATCGTAGTGCATAATAAAAGAAAGTACGAATATGGAAAGTTTTGTTTAGATGGCAACCTAGTGACGAGTCGATCAACTGGCAGATCCTCCCAGCTTGACCAGTGACTCCGGCAGAGCTCCGTTACCGTTTGACCCTTCCTGCGGCTACTCCGGCAGAGCTTCGTTACTATGGACCCTTTCTGCGGCTAATCCGGCAGAACTTCGTTACTAGACTTGGGCTAGTCGAACATAGGCACCTCAGTATCGAGTGGGGTGCTCGAAGGCGAGGAGTAGGGTCGATGTCGCTTTTTTATCGGAACTACGATCGACTGGATCATTTGCGTCGGGTGTCGGAGTGCGAGCCCTTAGCGAGAGTTTAGGGGAGAAGAGAAGATTGAGAGATGTGTCGAATGAATGAGGTGAAGGGGGGTATTTATAGGTGTTTTCGGCCCTCGTCACCCATATGGGCGCCTGAGCTGGGGCGCACCAAGACTCAGGCGCAGTCTTAGGCGCGTGAGGCGGGGCGGTTGGAGTTTTGAAGATACAATTTTGGTAATTTCCAAAACCGAGAGACGGGTGTATGATTCATATCTTAGGGGTTAAGGCTTCCGGTGTTTACCCCAGCGCCATGGGTTTATTAGGCCTCGGGTGTTCATCCCGAGGTTCGCTTGGCGCGGTGTTGACTCGGCTCGAGTTTCAGGACCGACTCGGGGTCCCGGTGTCAGAATTGACTCTAATTAGTGTGTATGCGACCGTAACGACACGACTAAGGCTGCCATCATGTTAATTTAATTTGCCCGAGTGATTTATTTGATCTGTTCTATAGAAAAACTACCTAAAACATCGCGAACCCGTGTCGCGTTGCAATCCTATCGTCATCGGGTGTTTTTTGGGCACTCCTGCAGCCACCAGGTCCAAAACCGGGTGTCTAGAGACGGACTTCCTAAGTCGATTTGATCTTAGAACATGCCGCGAAACCCATACGAATCGACTATGAACATCTTTGACATATCCATGTTGGAGTATATCACAGTATAGTGGGACGTCAGTCACCAGTACCGGCCCGGGAAAAGATAGGGTTATGCATGAACCGTAAAACTAAAACGCGTATTGTACTAGTCAAACGATTTCTATTCGAGTCTCACCCTGAGGATGCCGATGGTAATTCACACATCAGTTAATCCCCAGCATAGTCGCCAAATTGTGGACATGACATAGGTCCACCCCGAAGCGGCCACACGCGGGTTTGGGGAGGCGAATGAATCTCATGTGAGATGGATCGAATTGAAATTTAAATCGAAGTGGAGTCGCCACCGAACTTTGTTGGAGTTCGGGCCCGTTCGAACCGACTCTATATCTTAGTGGGTTGTGCACCAAGTACGGCCTATTCGGATGTTAGAGTTTATGGGGTTCGTCCTTTTGCATTGCGATACCGATACCGACGTTATCGGTTACCGTGTATTGAATGACTCTTGTATGCCAATGGATTCGGATATCCGGAAACCATGATTCTGAGTAAGGGGTGAGGGTACGTGTTGGGAAGTTCACAAAGAACACCCAACCTCGCCCGCATGTTAGCGGCCTCTACTAAGATATCGTTTGATGTTTTAATACGCGCGTTAGTAATACGATGAGAATGATACACAAACAACGTTTTGACTAAACATGCAAAAATTAGGATAAGTTGCTACGTCGATTTAATGCATCTAAAATTAACATCAAAGTTGTATTTAGCATGCGAGATTCGTTTTAGTACAATAAAACAAATAACGGAAATAAAATGCCAAAAATAGAAACAAACGTGTTAGCAACGATGATAACGATAATAACGGTTTGTAAAGAATATGGAATGATATAGAATGTTGTAAACGACACGACGCATGATTTTAGAAAAGTGATAAATCACGTGATAGACTCGACACGTGTTGACCGAAGTCATAAAAAATACTATCGAGACTCGAAAGGCGTTGTGGGACTCGCGGTTTTGTCGTGATAAAGGCCACTCGATCGAGTCATTGAGGTACTCGATCGAGTGGACCTCGGAAAAAGTTTCTGTCCCGGATTTCGAGGTGCCACTCGATCGAGTCATTGAGGGACTCAACCGAGTGGGCAGCCACTCGATCGAGTAATTGCGAAACTCGACCGAGTGGTTCTCAAAGAATCTTTTGCCTCGGTTTTTGGGGTGCCACTCGATCGAGTGGGCTAGGCACTCGATCGAGTGCCCCCTGTACGAACTAGGGTTCGTTTCGCAATTTGTTATAGATTCGAAATTGCTTTTTTGATTTTGGGAAACCAATGATTTTGTTGAGTCGGGAAGAAATATTATATAACTTGTGCTCAACTCGAATTTTGATACTCTTTCTATCCGATATTTGATTATGGAATCAATATCGAATACTTAGAGTTAAGTCTAGAAAAGATGTTTTAAGTCATTTAAATCGAACTAGAACGAAACAAATTATTTCCGCTTTTATAGTGTCGTGGTTTGTTCTTTCGAACTATATGACAACTATTTTAGCATCAACGAATTCAAGTTAGTTAAATTTGTTGACTAATTCGTTTAGATATGATATCCGACTATTGAGTTGGTATCGAATCTAAAGAACGACGCTTTATATTTGCTTGAATTAAAAATTGATTCCCTCCGCATCTCGACATCGTAATAAATCCTTGCGGATTATGTGATGTCAGATCCGCATCAACGAGTTTCGACCTAACTTAAATAAAAGTGTTTGATTCGAATTGGTTTTAGAAATCGACGTATGCGATGTTAATAATGATGATGATGATGCGAATAAAATAAAAAATGCTATTGTTGATGTTGGTTCGCTTCAACAATCAAATACTCGGGGTGTCGGGATAAGCGACCGGCCACGTCGGGTGAAACACCCTTGTATTTGGATTTTCTTATTCCGTCATCCTTTGTATTTGACACGAATCGGCGAGTATTTTAGTGTTTTAATACTAGTAATATTAATGATATTAGAAACAAAAAAATAACGAAAAAAAGACGAGGAAGACGACGAAGATGGACGAGAAAAGAGGAGAGAGAAAAGGGAAGAAATCGGGTTTGTATGCACCCTCAACCTAAATGCTTCGTATTCTCGGTATAGGACTCGTCTAGTTGTGGCTTAGGCACGTGATTTCGAGATTATGTAGATGGAGTTATGGTGGTTTAGGGTTTCAGGTTTCCTAGATGCTTGGGTTGTAAGACTAGAAACTTTGTGTAAGTAGTAGGGTTGAAAAGAGTTGTGTAAAGAGGTTGCAAAGGGGTATATATATTGGAATGCTCCCCCACCCCAGTCTAGGGTTACTCGATCGAGTGCCCTGATGGACTTGATCGAGTGGCCCAACTAGAAGGCGACAGTGGGCCTTTTGGAGGCCCACTCGATCGATTGGGCTGACACTCGACCGAGGGGGTTAGATGGACGGGAATATTTTGAAGATTTTGTGTTTGGGTTGGATTCTTGATATTTGCATGGCTGTTTTGTGTCTCGCAAATGGCTTTGACCGGGGTTTGACCCGGTCGCTAAAAGTCGGTTTTATTTTCGGTGTCGGTTTTGACCCAAATTAGTCTTATTTGATTGGAAACGGCCCGCTGGTCCTGAATTTAAGGTCTGTTTTGTGAGATTTGTACTCTGTAAAAAGCCCAAGCCAAAAACTAACGGTTTTGAGCCCATATCCGAGCGCGTAGAAGCATGTTTGCGTCCGATCATCATCGGGTGTTTTTTGGAAACTGCTATAGACACCTAGCAGCCAAATGTGGGTGTCTACAGTATCCCGTATGACCGAAGATGACAATATCTCTTTGGTTGACTTGGGCGAGAAATTTATGAACCCACACGATGTCCGGGTTAGGCCGGCCCACAGCCATAGGGCTTTCTCTTTTTGTATGCTACACGTTTATGCCTTTGAAGGTCACATGGATTTGTTGTCTTGCATGGGCAACGTTCGTCTTTTTACTGTGGTTGACCTGATGGAGACGGAGCACAGTCCAGCTTGGATGATAACGGGGTAAATTATCCAGGGCTTGGATAATCGCAAGAGGGATTCGTCGGTTCGTCTGACCGGAAGCACCCGCCTACTGCAGGTACATTGCTTCGGATTTTTATGATTTTTCCGATTCCTCAAATTTTCGATTTCTTTGATTTTTTCGCGATTTTTTGCTACAGCAGGCACTCGATCGAGTGCCCTTATAAAAGACCTCCTGTCCGATTTCAGGGGTGTCACTCGATCGAGTGACCCCTAAGCACTCGATCGAGTGCCCTTAGGCAGACGTCGATTTTGTCTCGAGAACTCATATTCTTTTGCTTCTTTTTCAGCTTTGGTTATTCGAGAGGCTATCAGTCATAGATCCTCCCCTTGACCCAAGTCGATACCGACATAACCAGGTGATGACAAGGAGATGGGCTATTGATATTTCTCGCCACATTACTCAAAAATATTGGGACGAAGTGATGTCTTTCCACAATGGTCCGTTGATCCAATGGGTGGTGTCGTGGTGGCCTATTTACATTTGGACGGGTTTGGCATCGAGGGACAAGGCTCGCTATAAAGTAATTTTGTCTTTCAGGCAGACAGTTCACCTTTACCCCGACCGTATACTTAGGCAGTATGGCTGGTCTCAGAGAATCCCAGAGACTGGAGAAGTTGTGAGTGAATCTATCCAGCTGACTGATGTGATGTTCGATACTTGGATGCAACGATGGTATACTCGGCCCACTTGGTCCATTCCTAAGTCTCTTCATTCAATTTGGGTATCAGACTCTTACGTGAAGTGGACTAAAGCTAATTCTGCCAAGGCCCGAGCTTCTCTAAAATTTGATGAAGCTTTTGACCTGCTGCGAAGGGAGCAAGCTAAAGACAATCGAGGCTTCTTCGACGAAGGCGACACTCTGGCTACCCTGGTCCGTCTAATGTCAGGTCAGAGAGGGAGAACTAGGACTCAAGATGAAGGGTCCAGTGCTAGAGGTGCGAGGGGGAGAGTGAGCCCCCAGACCGACTTAGAAAAGAGACTTGGTCCGAAATTGGCAATTCAGGACTGACTTGGTCCTCGAGACAGGCTACCTAAGCATGTACGGGCTTGACTTGGACCGGTTACAATGGCAAAAGACCCGCTGTCGAAGAAACGGGTTCGAGCAAAGGAGGTTCCCTTGGTGATTCAAGAACGCTCGCCCTCGCCTCGGCGACCTCAGGCTCCACGCGACCCGAATGACAAAGGGAAGGGCAAAATGCTCTAAATACTAGCCTCCTTAATTTTATTATTTAAGTATTACTATTATTTTTGTGGTGTGTTTTTTTTTTTGTGATGTAATTTTGAAATTCCCGAGTTTATCGGGTTTAATAAAAGACATATTTATTAGTGAATACCGTTTCTATCTTTTTCCTTATTGCAGTGGTTGTACCATTTTGAGCTGCTGCCTACGTATCCACAATTAGCGGAATCAAACCAAACGTAGTTCGGGCTTAGATTTTTTGCAATTTTCGAAATACACCAAGACTATTAGTTCAAGGTGTGTGACAGTAGGATAAATAATCCTAACTTATTGACTTGCTTATAATTTTGAAAATTTATAAAAAAGACAAATTTTTATAAACTTTTTGCAAATGACATTGAGATAAGGTTTAGGGGTAGTAACGCTTCAACTGGTCCAAGTTGGTTGGGTTGACGAATTCATTCCCGTCCAAGTCTGTCAGCATCACTGCTCCTCCTGATAGGATCTTCTTCACCAAATACGGCCCAGCCCAATTGGGTTTGAATTTTCCTCTTAGGTCGATTGGTTGTAATGCACGGACCGATTTTAGAACCAGATCCCCTTCTCGATCAGATGCGGAGGCAGAGGTACCTGTTCGTCGGGTTTCTCAATGTCATTGCAAATAAAATTTTTGAAATTGAAATAATTTTGGAAATAAGACAAGTCGTAAGCAGAACGGTTATCGTTATTATTGATAGTAAATTTTGAAAATAGCTCAAAGAGAGCGACCATCTGATCGCTGATCAGTGGCGGGATAGGGAGTGCTCTCAGGACAGAATACGAGACCCCAATGAGTGTGACTAAAGGAAGAGGGGTTACAGACTCAATTCTAATACTGGAACCTCTAGACTTGGACTCAGACTCCGACTCAGACTCAGACTCAGACTCAGAATCGGACTTGGTATCCGGCATGCCTCCTTCACCGGTGGTCAGCTTGTAGACTCGACCCTGGTCGTCGGTCCACTTGATTGTCCTCCTCCACGCCCTTTTTCCGGTGTAAGTACCAACTTCGGAGATCAGGTTAGTTGGATCGAACCTGTTGCTGCGGAGGATCGGGTTCACCAATTCTTCTTTGGGGGTCGGGACAGTCTTGTCTTCCCCGAATAGGAGCCCCAGCACGGGCTCAGCATTGTCAGCACCCTCCTTTGTTTTTTTTTTGGTTAAAGGTAAGTATTATATAAAAGAATGATAATTACATCAATTGCTCTAAAAAGCTAGATATGAAATTGCTATCCTTGCTACTAAACTTTTGATTACATCTACTTTTGCAAAAAGCACTAAACTCCTTACTAATTTGGGAGGCTAACTTCTCAGGATGAGTCAGTTTGCCCTCTACTCTCGCAGAATTCCTTTGCAGCCAGATGTGATATGAGATCGAGTTGATTAGTCCATTCTTTATAGCTCGCTGAAGTTTGGTACCTCTCATTTTCCTCCTCCAATCATTCCCCACCTCAATCTTGTGAGAACTCGGTATCTTCCCACAAATAGCAATTAGGACCCTCTTGACATAGTCACAATCTACAAACAAGTGATATATCGATTCCGACCTTAGTCCACAACAGATGCACCTATCATCATCGGTAATTCCAAGCTTATGCAGTTTGTCTTTTAGATTCAGTCCTCCATGCTGTATCAGCCATGCTATCAACCTGTGCTTCGGCACAGACCACCTAGACCACACGGTAGCGCACCATTTCATAGGCTCGTGCTTGATCCTCAACCAACCGTAAGTAATCGAAATTGAATATTCCTTCAAACTTTGCAATCTCATGTTGTTATTGGCGAGTACCTGCTTCAGCAAATCACGGCTTTGACAGATTTTTTTCCAATACCAACAACAATCCGTACCTGGAATATATTCATCCCAATCTTTTCCTTTTAAATAAATTTGGTGAAAGCACCCTCCTTTGATTCAGCATGGACGAGGGCAAAGATGTCATCTGGGATGAAATTGCATTCTCGAGCCAATTTGGTCTCGGGATAAGTGGTGGTGGGCTGATAGAGGCCCACTTGAACAGCCCAGAATACTAGAGTAACAAAGTAGTCGGTCAATCTTTGGCTGTAAGGGCCCAAGTAGGTACCCTTGATGATGTTGCAGGCCTTTTGGATGTCGGCCCGGACCACGTTCCCCGGGGTTACGGCATACCCTAGACCGAATCGTGATTACCCGTCATTTAGGACCTCAATGATCTTCCCAGCCAAAAGATATGGTCTCGAAGTAGCCCCTGGTAGGTAGCCCAAGTTCTGTAGCATCATATCGATGCTAAAGGTGAAATAGGGCCTAAAGAGATACCGCTCTTCGATCATTCCCACGAAATTGAATCCTCGTGGATCGGTCCGGCCCGCGGTGTTGCAGCTTGCCACGGTTATGGGCGTGGCCTCGAGAGTGATGACACCATCTTGTAGAGGCATCTTGACCTTCCTGTGGAGGGTGGAGGATACGGCTTTGACCGTGTGGATCCATGGTCTCCCGAGAAGTAGATTGAAAGAGGAGGTGACATCAATCACCTGGAATTCTAGTTCTTTTTCAATAGGGCCCGTTATAATCGTCAATTTAACGGCCCCAGGAACCGATTTCGAGCTTCCGTCAAAAGCCTAGATAGTTTGTGCTGTTGGGAGGTAGTCGGCCTCGGTGATGCAGAGGGCCTTGGCGGTCCTTAAGGGAAGGACATTCACGGCGGACCCGTCATCGATCAGGGTCATCGGGAGGTATTTCCCTCGGCAGAACACCGTGATGTACAAGGTCAAGTTATGGGTGGCCCCGAACTGTGGTAAGTCAGATTCAGAGGTGGTGATGAGTGGGTCTTCTTCGTTGGATTTGCCCTTGAGATGGGGCATGATGGCGGCTATTCAGTAGGGGTAACCAGAGAGTCGACCTTGATTTGATCGAGAGCCTTATTAAGTGCTTTCCGATGTACTTGAGAGCTAACCAAAACCTGCCATATGGTGAGATCAATTCGAGCCCTTTTTAGTTGTTTGACTAGAGCCGTGTCAGTGCTTGGCTCCTCAAGGGTAGTATCCGTCCTGGCAGGTTCAGTGACGGTTTTCGGGGTAGAACGGTCTGCGGTGACAAGATGATTGCTGACCAAGGCTTTGGATTTAGTCTTCCGGACTTCTTCAGTGGTAATGGGGACAACTTCCCCCTTAGCTAGGTAAACGTCGTCTTCATCATCGAACCAAATCCCGTTAACTTGCTGATGGTGGGAATTTGTCACGTCCCCATCGTCAATAATATAACCGGCTAGACCTAACGGTAGTTAGGGTAAGTCGGGATCGTATCCACGGAGATGGTGTTGCAAAGTTTAAACTATGTCGGCCTAAAACGAGACTATGCTACCAAACAAACACAAAGAATTAATGATTGACAAACTAGGATAGGAGAAGAGGAGTGAACAAGACTAATAACAAGTTAGCTATAACAAGGCTAATGAAATAACTAAACACAAACTAAACAATGAACTAGAGAAATGATGACTAACTAAGAAGATAAAATCAAAAAATGAAAAGAAGTGGGTTAGGTCGGGTTCATAAGTGTAGTAGGGTAATTGGGGTGGTCAAGGTGTAGACACCCACTTTTTGACCGCCAGGTGTCTATAGTAGTTTCCGACAAACACCCGATGATGATCGGACGCTAACATGCTTTAACGTACTCGGAAATGGGCTCGAAATCATGGATATTTAGCTTGGGCTTTTTAAGGAGTACAAATTTCACAAAACCAACCTCAAATTCAGGCCCAGTGGGTCATTTCGAGTCAAATGACACTAATTTGGGTCGAATCCGACACCAGGGGTAAAACCGTCTTTTAGCGACCGAGTCAAACCCCGGTCAAAGATATTTCCCGAGACTTGTGGACTGACCGTGGCATCTCACGTGTCCAGTTCTTACCCAAACTCTACAAAAATCAGCTACACAAAATATTAAACAATTCCGTTTAAGGTAGAATTCGATCTCAAGTAGGAATCCTATCCGAAAACCGATTCAAACACCCGACCGAGTGCAAACACTCGGCCGAGCAGCATAAACCAGCCGGGTTTCCTTGCTTCTTCACCAAGAAAACGGAATTCTCGTTCTTCTCAGCTTCTTACCCAAGCGGTAATTCTAATTCAAGTGCACCTCCCCTAGCCAAGGTCGGGAATTTCCTATAAATAGCCCCTTGCATACAACACTTTCAAGAGCACACATTATTCAAAAACGAATCAATTATTCACACAACACACATCCATAATCCTCCTTACACATACACTCATCGAAACTGATATTGCAAACCCGAAGGAAACCGGTCCCGATATCCGACACCTTCACCCGTCACCTTCACCGAGCCACCCTAACCCGACCGACATCACCTCGACGCTCCCGTGCCTAGCCACATTCCGACGAGCCCCGATCCGAGTTAACAAAAGCATGTAGGTTGAGGGTGTACTAAACCCGATTTCTCCTTTTCTTCTCTTCTCTTCCTCGTCATCCGTGTCCTTTTTACGGGTCAAGCGTCGTCCTTTTTTTATTTCTAATATCGATATTAACAAAAAACTATTTTCATAACAAACATTCTTAAAAATATGATATCGATTTTCTATAATCGAATATCGTATCGAAAAGAATTATATTAAGATCTCGACGATATTAAAAATCGTTACACCTTTTCTCGTTCAAATTTCTCTTTTTTCAAACAATTTTACAAAACGTTTTTTTAATTCATTCCGAACATCCGATATCGATTTCATAATCGAATATCGGATACGACGAATATCGAATACATTGATCGAATACAAATTAATTCATATTTTGTACGCGATTCATCAAATTTAGCAATTTCGAACAAAAAATAAAAAACCGGACAGACCCGCACGCGAGTCGCGCCACGCCCAGGCGACTCGCGCACGGGCCTGAAACCCGGACCCTTTTTTTTTTTTAACTTTTTCGTTCGTTTTATTATTTATTCTACGAAACGATTTCTAAAATTTACATCTCTTCTAAAATTATTCCGAGTATTTGATATTGATTTCGTAGTCAACTATCGAATATAACGAATATCGAAAATATTAACTCGAGTACGGATCATGCAATATTCGTACGCGATTTAATTGAATTTCCAAAAAACCGCCCTCGGAACCAGTCCGACACGCGACTCGCCAGCGTCCCGGGCGAGCCGCGCGGCCGGCTGCCTTGGCGCGCCCTTCTCGTTTTTTATTATTTTTTCGAACATCATTTTTTATACAAAACAATGTCTTTTCAACAATATTTTTCAGATTTCGATTAATATTTATTTTTCTCGATCTCGCATATTTATTTTTGCTATATTATTTTACAAATCGATACTAACTCGTTTGTTCGTCTTGTAGCAAATTCATCCCTTTTCATCATTTGTTTTATTATACTAAAACGAATCTCACATGCTAAAATACAACTTTGACGTTAATTTTCATGCATTAAACCGACTTAGCAACCCGTTCAATTCCTCACATGCTTAGGAAAACAATGTTTGCATATCATTCATCGTTCAAATAATTAAAACATCATTCGATATCCTAGTAGAGGCCGCTAATGTGCGGGCGGGGTTGGGTGTTCTTAGTGAACTTCCCAACATGTACCCTCACCCCTTACTCAGAACCGTGGTTTCCGGATGTCCGAAACCATTGGCAACGAGAGTCATTCAATATACGATTAACCGCTCAAGTCGGCATTTGTATCGAACTGCAAAGGGACGAGCCCAATAAACTCTGACATCGGAACTGGGCCGTATTTGTACACGGCCCACTACGACATAGAGTGGGCTCGAACGGTTCCGAATAACCATAAAATTCGGTGGCGACTCCAACTTCGATTTAAATTTCAATTTGACCATCTCATATGGAGATTCATTCGCCTCCCCAAACCCGCGTGGCCGCGTTGGGGTGGACCTATGTCATGTCCACAATTTGGCGACTCCGTTGGGGATTTACTGATGCGTTAATAACCTTCGGTATCCTTCAGGGTGAGACTCGAATAGAAATCGTTTGACTAGTACAATGCGCGTTTTAGTTTTACGGTCCATGCATAACCCCATTTTCCCGGGCCGGTATTGGTGACCGACGTCCCACTATACCATTGATATAGTCCAAACTGGTTATGTCAAAGGTGTTCATTAGCCGATTCGTATGAGTTTTACGGCATGTCCTAATCTCAACTCGAGTTAGGGAGTCCGCCCCGATTCTCGATAGGCTATGTACACTGGTATAGACCCTTATAGACTGACCGAGACTTAGCTTAAGAGCATACATGGCGTCATTATACTGTTTCCATGACTACGTGCTACTTGATCCACATCTTTTTCAAAACCGTTATTTTTTCAAAATTTTGCATCCTTTTCAAAATATCCAATTTCAAAAACCCCGGACATATACCGAAATTAGGACTTATGATTTTACTCAAAATAGCCTTTTTCTAGCCGGTATTATGCCCATTTCAAAACTCGAAAATATTTTCGAAACTTTCAAAACCCGTCATTCGGCCCACTTCTTTTTCTTTTTCGAAAAGGGGCCGGATTTTTCTCCCCGATTTTACTCGGGCTTTCAAAATCATATTTCAAAACTTCCTTTTCTTTAGACTTCCTGTATTTAGCAGTGTCGGGTCGTGTCATAAGTCGTTGAGGTTTCTAGCGTCGAAACTCTGTCAATCTTACATCACGAGTTTCCCCCCTATCCTAGTCCGCCTTATTTTACTAAGGCAAGGCCCACCTACGTAGGACATACTCCTACAAAGGTTGGCCCATTTAGATAATTGAGTCTAAAAGTCTGGGAATATCTCACGTGAACCTTCCTCCGGACAGGGCCCAACCCACATAGTTGGATCTTGAGGAAGGCCCACCTTTCCACAAGTCGCCCGTCTAGGTGTCTTTTCCGAGTCATTACCGTTTTAGTCTTCTTCCTTTTCCCTTGCTCGGGATGTACTTTTCTTAGGATTCGGGTTAAGTTGCTAATTAAGCGGTGCTCTTACAGACAGGCCACCCTTCACTCGAACCATGACGCAAAAAGCCATAGACGACTTGACCGCCTCGTTGACCCAAATTCAGGACCAATTGAGGAGAATGCGGGAGGACCAAATTGCCATCGTCACTCGGGTTAGTGCCGTGGAACAGGGAACCCCCAATGCTTCGATCGAAGATGACGGACCCTTGGCCGCATTGGCCGGCGCGGTCCAAAATCTGCAGGAACAGGTCCACTCGACCACCAGAAACACCATTCTCACGGAAAATTCCCGTACCTATTCACCCTTAACTGATGAACTACCTGCTAACCTCAACTTAAGAGGCTTGCCAATGTTTGATGGGACTGAAGACCCGGTACTTCACATTCGGGCTTTCAAGGACTTTATGGTTGTCAAGGGGGTCAAATCGACCATGTTTAAGCATCTCTTTGCTTCCTCTTTGGAAAAACACCCAAAAGCCTGGTACTACAGGCTTGACCCCAAGAAATACAAAACTTGGGACGATGTTGCAATGGAATTCGCGCGAAACTAAGCGGATAATGCTGAAATCCAGACTACCATGCGTACTCTAGAAGTTATGGCCCAAGAGCCTAAGGAGGGTTTCACCAAATACCTTCAAAGGTGGAGAACCGAAAGTGGTAAGCTGGTGGACAAGCCCACCGAAAAAGTGCTAGTGGAGGCCTTTGTCAAAAACCTCCTCCCCGCTTATCGAGTCCATCTCAGGTACGCCATTATACCCGACTTCGCCACTTTGACCGAAATGGGTACTAGGATCGAAGATGATCTAAGGCTAGAGAACCTTACTAAGGCCTCTACCAAGGGGTATCAAGGAGCCAGTTCCTCCTCCAGCAAGCCCGCCACCACAACGGCGGCCCGAAGCATCTTTGACGAAGTTAACTCACTGGACACCTCGACCAAAAAGAATACTCCAAATCGGGTATTCACCGACATAGGGACAACCTATGCTAATGCCTTACAAAGGCTGTCTTCGAAAGGCTTAATCCAACCGATAGGCCCAATTCCAGAAGTTCCCGTGGAAAAGCGGTCCAAGAGCTACAACATTCAGGCCTATTGCCACTATCACCAAGGCAATGGGCACGACACGGAGAAATGCTGGAAATTGAAGCATCTTATCCAAGATCTGATCGAAAGTGGGAAGATACCGCTACCCAGCAACAAGCCAAGTAACAAAAATAATCCTCCTGCTACTCACGCCATTTTTACTGGAGAGGTAGTTGACTGCACTCATCTCATTTCCCCTTTCATTTCCCAAATCAACGTGATATGGAATGACGATGAAGATGATGTTTACCTGGCTAAGGGGGAAGCTGTCCCCGTCACCATCGAAGAGATCCGGAAAGCTAAAGCCAGAGCTCTGGCCGGCACACACACCATCACGACCAGTCTCGCCACTCCGGAAACCGTCACTGAACCTTCCAGGACGGAACTCACTCCCGAAGAGCCAAACGCTGACATGGCCCTAGTCAGACAATTAAAGAGGGCCCGAACTGATATTACTATATGACAGCTTTTGGTTAGTTCACAAGAGCATCGGGCGGCACTTACTAAGGCCCTTGATGAAATCAAGGTCGACTCATCGGTTACCCCCACCGAGATGGTAGCCACGATCTTGCCACACCTCAAGGACATCTCTGAGTCCGACCTTCCACCATTCGGGACCACCCATAACTTGGCCCTATACATCACGGTGATCTGCCGCAACAAGTATCTCCCGATGACCCTGATTGATGACGGGTCTGCAGTAAACGTCCTTCCTTTAAGAACAGCCAAGGCTCTCGGCATTACCGAGACTGACTACCTTCCGACTGCAAAAACTATCCAGGCTTTTAATGGAAGCCCAAAATCGATTGCTGGGGCCGTTAAACTAACAATCATAACGGGCCCGATCGAGAAGGAGTTAGAATTCCAAGTGATCGATGTTACTTCATCTTTCAATCTGCTACTCGGGAGACCGTGGATTCACGCGGTCAAAGCTGTGTTTTCCACTCTTCACAGGAAGGTCAAGCTGCCTTTACAAGATGGGATCGTCACTCTTGAAGCTACTCTCATAACCGTGTCAAGCTGCAACACGGCAGGCTCAGCTGACCCACGAGGTTTCAACTTTGTGGGAATGATCGAGGAAGAATACCTTTTCCGGCCATACTTCACTATTAGCATCGATACGATGCTACAGAATCTGGGTTGTCTACCAGGAATCACTTCAAGGCCCTATCTTCCACCCGGGAAAATTATCGAAACCCTGAACAACGGACAATCTCGCCTCGGTCTAGGCTACACTGTGGCGCCCGGATACACGGACCAAACCAAGGCAGTCCCGTTCGTCACCCCGGTGTTCGGAGCTATTCAAACGGGCCTCTATCAGCCCACCATCTCATTTCCCGGGACGAAACTGGCTCGGGAATGCAATTTCATCCCAGATGACATCTTCGCCCTTATCCAGGCCGAATCAAAGGAGGGCACAAACAATACTGAGCCCATTCTAGGACTACTCTTCGGGGAAGACAAGGTCGTCCCGACCCCTAAACAAGAGTTAGTCAGCTTGATTCTCCGCAGCAGCAGGTTTGATCCAACCAAGCTGATTTCTGAAGTGGGTGCCAACACTGGGAAGAGAGCTTGGAGGAAGACAACTAAATGGACCGACAGTCAGGGTCGAGTCTACAAGCTAACTACTGGTGAAGGAGATATGCATGCTGCCGAATCCGAGTCTGAGTCCGAGTCCGAGTCAAAGTCAGAGTCGGAGTCAGAGTCGAAGTCTAGAGGGTCCAGTACTAGGATCGAGTCTGTAACCCCTCTCCCTTCTCTAGTCATACCATCGGGAGCCCCGGAGTCTGTCCCGAGGGCTCTCCCTATCCCGCCTCTGACCAATGATCAGATGGCAGCTCTCTTCGAGCTCTTTTCGAAATTCACTATCAATAATAACGATAACCGTTCTGCTTACGACTTGGCTTATTTTCAAAATGTTTTCAAAAATCTTACTTGCAATGACATTGAGAAACCCGACGAACAGGTGCCATTGCCTCCACATCTAATCGAGCAACTTGAGAAAAGGGAATCCCGAGATCCGGTAATCGAAGAAACCGATTCCATCAACGTAGGAACCCCTTTAGAACCTCAGATGCTTAAGTTGGGTCTATCTTTAGATCCCGAGGGGAGACAACAATTCACCAATCTCCTCCAGGAATTCAAAGACGTCTTTGCATGGTCCTACAAGGACATGCCAGGAATAGACCGGCAGATAGCTGAACACTGAATACCCATCAAAGACGGGTACAAGCCGGTAAAACAGAAACTCCGAAGAATGAGGCCCGAATGGTCTCTCAAAGTCAAGGAAGAAGTCGATAAACAATTCAAAGCGGGCTTTATTCAAGTGTCTGAATATCCAGACTGGGTTGCAAACATAGTACCAGTTTCCAAAAAGGATGGCAAAGTCCGAGTATGTGTAGACTTTTGGGACCTTAATAAGGCCAGCCCAAAAGACGATTTTCCGTTGCCACACATCAACATACTGGTGGATAACACGGCTGATCATGCCCTTCTATCATTCATGGACGGGTATGCCGGATATAATCAGATCAAAATGGCGGAAGAAGACATGAGTAAGACCACCTTCATCACACCTTGGGGGACTTACTGCTATACCGTGATGCCATTTGGGCTTATTAACGCTGGTGCAACTTATCAACGGACCGCCACCACTTTATTGCATGACATGATGCATAAGGAGGTAGAGGTCTACGTCGACGACATGATTGTCAAATCCAAGGACCGAAACGGGCACATTGCAGCCCTAAGGAAGTTCTTCACCCGACTACGCAAGTACAACATGAGGTTAAACCCTCAAAAATGCAGTTTCGGGGTAACATCGGGCAAGCTACTGGGCCACATTGTCAGCCAACGTGGCATCGAAGTTGACCCAGCAAAGATCAAGGCCATTACCGAGATGCAACCGCCTAAAACCGAAAAAGAGATAAGGGGGTTTCTCGGGAAAGTCCAATATATAAGCCGATTCATTTCAAAGCTAACCATGGTATGTGAGCCCATTTTCAAGAAACTGAAGATAGGAGAACGAACACTATGGGACGACAAATGTCAAATGGCTTTCGACAAGATCAAGGAGATTCTATCCTCTCCACCAGTGTTAATGCCACCTCAGCATGGTTTGCCTCTGTCACTATACTTAACAACGACCGAGACGGCCATGGGCGCTATGCTAGCCCAGACGGTCGATTCTGAAGAACGAGCTATTTACTACATCAGTAAAAAGTTCTTAGAATACGAATGCAAGTATACAATGCTCGAGAAGACGTGTCTAGCTTTAGTATGGGCCACTAAAATGCTCCGACACTACATGCTTATTCACGAGGTACATGTGCTATCCAAAATGGATCCGATCAAGTATCTGTTCGAAAAGCCCATCCTCAACGGCCGCATATCCAGATGGACTCTAATGCTAGCTGAGTTTGACCTCAAATTCGTACCTTTAAAAGCCATCAAGGGCCGGGTAGTAGCAGAATTCCTCGCCGATAGTCCAGTATCCGAGGAAGAACACACCGATACTTGGGCCTTCCCAGATGAAGACATATTCCATACCGACACCGACACATGGGATCTGTATTTCGACGGAGCATCCAACTTCCGAGGATTTGGTGTCGGAATCTTGCTAATCTCACCACAAGGGGAGCATACCCCGTTGTCCATTAAGCTAGATTTTGACGTGACTAACAACGCAGCCGAGTACGAAGCATGCATTCACGGATTACAACCCGCCGCTGATTTAGGAGTAACAAACCTCCAGGTCCACGGTGACTCATCGTTAGTCATAAATCAAACCCTACAAAAATGGAAGACTCGGAACGCAAATCTCGTGGCTTACCAAGCACGAGTAAGGGTTCTCGAAAAACAATTCCAAAAGGTGGAGTACATCTATCTACCTCGGGAAGAAAACCAGTTTCCAGATGCTCTCTCAAAATTAGCATCTTTACTGAATATCCCAGCACATCTAACCAGTATGCCAATTTGCGTCGAAAGGCGGTCTGAGCCGGCATACATTCACGTTATCCAAGATATTGAAATAACTGATCCAGAACCTTGGTATCAGGCTATTCTAACCTACTTAACGTCAGAGGAATATCCTCCGGGAGCTGAAAACCGGGCCAGGAAAGCTCTACGAAGATGGGCGACCCAGTTCATCCGCACGGACGATGGACAGTAATATAAGAAGACAACACAGGGGGCTTTACTCCTATGCATTGACAAAACTCGAGCTGAAAGAGTCATGGCCGAGGTACATGATGGTGAAAACGGTCCGCATATGAACGCCCATATGTTGGCCCGGAAAATCACGAGGCTTGGTTACAATTGGAATAGCATGGAAACTGACTGTCAGTTATATGTCAAACACTGCCACAACTGTCAGATTTTCGCCAATGTACAACATATGCCTTCATCCCTATTATATACAATGACGTCACCATGGCCGTTCTCAACATGGGGAATTGATATAATCGGGAAAGTGAACCCTTCCGGGACGGGAGGTCACTGTTTCATCTTAGTGGCTATCGACTATTTCACTAAATGGGTCGAAGTCGAGTCATACCGGATCTTGAATGCCAAACATGTGGCTAAGTTCATTCAAAATAAAATTATATGTCGATACGGGATTCCGCACGAATTCATCAGCGATCACGGGACCCATTTCCAAGCTGAAACTACCACTTTGCTGGAAAAGTACAAGATCCAAAGGCATACATCGTCACCTTACCGTCCTCAAACAAATGGAGCGGTGGAGGCAGCCAATAAGACAATTGTCACCATTCTTAAAAAGATGGCTGAGAATTACCGGGACTGGCCCGACAAGATACCCTTTGCCTTATGGGGATATCAGACATCAATTCGAACTGCAACCGGAGCAACTCCATATTATCTGACATACGGAATGAAAGCAGTCCAACCAGTCGAACTAGAAGTACCATCCCTCAGAATTCTACTCGAGAGTCAGGTACCTGAAGCGGACTGGGTCCAAGCCCGATATGACTCGCTAGTCCTCTTAGACGAACGGCGGTCCCGAGCTCTGAATAACATTCAGATATATCAGAAGAGGATCCAACGGGCTTTTAACAAAAGGGTTAGGCCCAGAAATATCAAAGAGGGCGATCTAGTCCTAAAATCTGTTCGAGCTTTACTACCGGTTGACCCAAGGGGAAAATTCAAACCCAATTGGGCTGGGCCATATCTAGTGAAGAAAATTTTTTCAGGAGGAGCGGTAATGCTAACAGACTTGGACCGAAACGAGTTCGTCAACCCAACAAACTTGGACCAGCTGAAGCGTTACTACCCATAAACCCTATCTCAATGTCATTTGCACAATTTATAAAAATGGTCTTTTTATGAATTTTCAAAAATTTCAAGCAAGTCAATAAGTTAGGATTATTTATCCTACCGTTGCACATCTCGAATTAATAATCTTGATGTATTTCGAAAAATTGCAAAAATACTTATGAACTACGGAAGGTTTGATTCCATTAATTTTGGATACATAGGCAACCCCTCAAAAGGGTACAACCATTGCAATAACGAAAAGACGGGAACGGTATTCACTAATATGTCTTTTTTATTATTTCAAAAATACATCACACAAAAAAAAACAAACAAAATCACACCACAAAAATAGTAATAATACTTAAATAATAAATTTAGGAGACTACTCGTACATTTTTCCTTTCCCCTTATCTTTCGGGTCACGTGGAGCCTGAGGCCGACGAGGTGGGGGCGAACGTTCCCTAATCACCAGGGGAATTTCTTTAGTTCGAACCCGCTTCTTCGATTTTGGGTCCTCCATCATTTGCACCAGTCCAAGCCGAGCCCTAACAGGTTCGGGAAGCCTGTCTCGAGGACCAAGTCGGTCCTTAGCCGCCAGCCTTGGCCCTAGTCTCCTTTCTAATTCCGTCTGGGGGCTCACTTTCCCCCATGCACCCTTAGTACTGGACTCTTCAGTCTGAGTCTTAGATCTCCCTTTCTGACCTGTCGAAGTAGCTTCTTCGGCAAAGAAGCTTCTATTGTCTTTAGCATGCTCCCGGCGTAACAGGTCATAGGCCTCATCAGTCTTCCAGGCAGCTCGGGTTTTAGTTGAATCAGCTCTTGTCCATCTCACATAAGAGTCAGTTACCCAGATCGAATGAGGATTTTTGGGAACAGGCCAAGTAGCCCGTGTATACCACCTTTACATCCAGGTGTCACACATTACATCCGTCAACTGAGTAGATTCACAAACGACTGCCTCAATTTCCGGGATTCTTTGCACCCGACCATATTGCCTAAGTATGCGATCAGGAAAGAGGTGAATTGTCTGGCTAAAAGATAGGATTACCTGATATCTAGCCCTGTCTCGGGACTCCAAGCCGGTCCAAACGTAAATTGGCCACCATGGCACGGCCCAACGAATCAGTAGGCCTCCATGGAAGGATAGCACCTCATCCAAGTATTTTTGGGTATTAAAGCGAGAAAGGGCAATAACTCGTCTCCTCGCCATTACTTGCCTGGGTTGATACCGGCTCACGTCTAAGGGAGGATCCAAGATCGATAGCCTCTCAAACAGCCACAGCTGAAAAACCCGCAAAAAATCGAAAACGTGAAAAATCGTCAAAATCACGTTTAAAAAAAAACGTACAAGACGCGAAAACCGAGAAAACCGTTGGAAATAGAAAATCGAAAAAAAACCCCGAAAAACCGGGAAAAAGCCGAAAAAAAAGCATACCTGTAGAAGCCGGGTACTCCCAGTCAGCCGGACTGACGGATCCCTCTTGCGATTATCCAAACCCTGGATAATTTCTCCCGTAATCAACCGAGCCGGGCTGTGCTCCGTCTCCATCAGATCAGCCACAGTGAAAAGTCTAACGTGACCCATGCAAGATAATAAGTCCATATGCCCCTCGAAGGCATAGACATGGAGCATGCAAAAAGTAAAGGCCCTACGGCTGTGAACCGGCCTGACCCGGACGTCATCTGGATTCATGAATTTTTCAGCTAGGTCAATCAAGGAAACGGTATCTCCTTCTAGCATACGGGATACCTCCATATGAGAAAGCCCTAAAAATTCCCGTAACTTCCTCCTCGGGTCAGAAAGCGAAAAAGGGATAGCAGGACGAAGTATGGGATTCCATCCTCCTGCAGCAGCAATTTCCTCAGAAATAGGGCAAATCTCTCCTTGAGGAAAACCAAATACATGATAGGTATCGTCCCAATAGGACAGGCAAGCATCCAGAAAGTGACGGTCTACTTGCATCTGACGGATCACGGACAATTGGGTAACGCCGTTCTGATTCAGGATAGCCCTATCGGCATCTCTGAAATACTTGGACCATTCATGCAGCATTCCCACTAATCGGTCGATCCCCATAATTGATTTACTAATAGAAAGAATAAATTTTTCAGGGTTTATTCTTTTCTCTAAGGAATTGTGGGAATTGTGAAAATTTATGAAGCAAGGAGAGGGTATTTATAGCATAAAACCAAGTTCTCCTCCTCACCTTAGGATTCCCAATCCTAGAGTATTTAGCATACAATCCTTATCCTAGGGCTTAGCTAAGTCATCCCGAGCATTCCTATTCCTTTTCAGAGTCAAAATTCTCTAATTTTCAAAGACTCCTACAAACTCAAAAATTCAAACCTTTTCTCAAAATTTTTATTCCCCTGTACGAGTCATTTTTTTCCTAGAAATATTACATGCGAAACTTTGCTACTTTGCATAAATATGTACAGGACGACTCGAACAGGACCATGCAATTTGCATAACTCCCCAACGACATTTAACAAGGTGAGCCCACATACATGCCCATTTTAAGTCTTATGCGACGAGTTCAATTCCCCACAGAGTTATCATCATCAGTTCAGGTACATTTCTAATCCATGGCTGGCGGGCCCCTCACGCAGGTCTAATGGACCTTAAACGACCCGACCGGAAGCTACCGGGTTTTAATCCTTGATTGACCTGGTAGGTACTCTGACTTTCGCCCTGTCCAAGCCTCAGTCAGAGTGGGGGCTCTGTAGACACCTACATTTTGACCGCCAGGTGTCTATAGTAGTTTCCGACAAATTTCACATGCTTTAACGTACTCGGAAATGGGCTCGAAATCATGGATATTTAGCTTGGGCTTTTTAAGGAGTACAAATTTCACAAAACCAACCTCAAATTCAGGCCCAGTGGGTCGTTTCGAGTCAAATGACACTAATTTGGGTCGAATCCGACACCAGGGGTAAAACCGTCTTTTAGCGACCGAGTCAAAACCCGGTCAAAGATATTTCCCGAGACTTGTGGACTGACCGTGGCATCTCACGTGTCCAGTTCTTACCCAAACTCTACAAAAATCAGCTACACAAAATATTAAACAATTCTGTTTAAGGTAGAATTCGATCTCAAGTAGGAATCCTATCCGAAAACCGATTCAAACACCCGACCGAGTGCAAACACTCGGCCGAGCAGCATAAACTAGCCGGGTTTCCTTGCTTCTTCACCAAGAAAACGGAATTCTTGTTCTTCTCAGCTTCTTACCCAAGCGGTAATTCTAATTCAAGTGCACCTCCCCTAGCCAAGGTCGGGAATTTCCTATAAATAGCCCCTTGCATACAACACTTTCAAGAGCACACATTATTCAGAGACGAATCAATTATTCAGACAACACACATCCATAATCCTCCTTACACATACACTCATCGAAACTGATATTGCAAACCCGAAGGAAACCGGTCCCGATATCCGACACCTTCACCGAGCCACCCTAACCCGACCGACATCACCTCGACGCTCCCGTGTCTAGCCACATTCCGACGAGCCCCGATCCGAGTTAACAAAAGCATGTAGGTTGAGGGTGTACTAAACCCGATTTCTCCTTTTCTTCTCTTCTCTTCCTCGTCATCCGTGTCCTTTTTACGGGTCAAGCGTCGTCCTTTTTTTATTTCTAATATCGATATTAACAAAAAACTATTTTCATAACAAACATTCTTAAAAATATGATATCGATTTTCTATAATCGAATATCGTATCGAAAAGAATTATATTAAGATCTCGACGATATTAAAAATCGTTACATCTTTTCTCGTTCAAATTTCTCTTTTTTCAAACAATTTTACAAAACCTTTTTTTAATTCATTCCGAACATCCGATATCGATTTCATAATCGAATATCGGATACGACGAATATCGAAAACATGGATCGAATACAAATTAATTCATATTTTGTACGCGATTCATCAAATTTAGCAATTTCGAACAAAAATAAAAAGCCGGCCAGACCCGCACGCGAGTCGCGCCACGCCCAGGCGACTCGCGCACGGGCCTGAAACCCGGACCCTTTTTTTTTAAATTTTTCGTTCGTTTTATTATTTATTCTATGAAACGATTTCTAAAATTTACATCTTTTCTAAAACTATTCCGAGTATTTGATATTGATTTCGTAGTCAACTATCGAATATAACGAATATCAAAAATATTAACTCAAGTACGAATCATGCAATATTCGTACGCGATTTTATCGAATTTCCGAAAAACCGCCCTCGGAGCCAGTCCGACACGCGACTCGCCGACGTCCCGAGCGAGCCGCGCGGCCGGCTGCCTTGGCGCGCCCTTCTCGTTTTTTATTATGTTTTCGAACATCGTTTTGTATCCAAAACAACGTCTTTTTCAACAATATTTTTCAGATTTCGATTAATATTTATTTTTCTCGATCTCGCATATTTATTTTTGCTATATTATTTTACAAATCGATACTAACTCGTTTGTTCGTCTTGTAGCAAATTCATCATTTTTCATCATTTGTTTTATTATACTAAAACGAATCTCACATGCTAAAATACAACTTTGACGTTAATTTTCATGCATTAAACCGACTTAGCAACCCGTTCAATTCCTCACATGCTTAGGAAAACAATGTTTGCATATCATTCATCGTTCAACTAATTAAAACATCATTCGATATCCTAGTAGAGGCCGCTAATGTGCGGGCGGGGTTGGGTGTTCTTAGTGAACTTCCCAACACGTACCCTCACCCCTTACTCAGAACCGTGGTTTCCGGATGTCCGAAAACATTGGCAACGAGAGTCATTCAATATACGATTAACCGCTCAAGTTGGCATCTGTATCGAACTGCAAAGGGACGAGCCCAATAAACTCTGACATCGGAACTGGGCCGTATTTGTACACGGCCCACTACGACATAGAGTGGGCTCGAACGGTTCCGAATAACCATAAAATTCGGTGGCGACTCCAACTTCGATTTAAATTTCAATTTGACCATCTCATATGGAGATTCATTCGCCTCCCCAAACCCGCGCGTGGCCGCGTCGGGGTGGACCTATGTCATGTCCACACAAGGGTGTAGGTGTCTCCTAATTGCTAGAGTCGGTCCGGGCTCTCGCTACTTAGACCGATGTCAAGGTGGGTATGCGCTCTCGCGTCTAAACCCTAGTCCACATTGTATGTGTAACGACTATTCTCAACATAATCACATACTAGACAAACAATGAGTGGAGGAAGACTAGCATGAGAAGCATGGCCACTACAACTCACACAAGCATATCAACAAACACATAGTGTGCCCAATACATGACTAACAACAAAGATTCACCCTTTACCCCTAATCAAGCCCTAATCACCCATAATCTACCCTTAATCACCCTACTAACCCACAAGGAGACTACTCACTCATTATCAAGCTAAGACTAACATAAACAAGAGAAAACAACATCACAAACCAAACATCCATTATCAAGAACAAGAACAATAACAAGAACAATAACAAAAGATTCAAACTTGAATAAATAAACAAGAACAAGAGTAAAGAGGGTTATACCAACAACAAGAGGAAGAAAAAGGTGCAATCTTGTATAAATAAGAACCCAAATTAATCCCAAGGATGTCAAGCTTGGAGAAATCTTCAAGTACCCACTTAATACAAGATTATCTAAACTAGATTAACAAAGATTAACTAAGGATTAAAGAGAAGATTAATCTAAAAGGATGAACTCTAAATCTAGGGTTTTTATCTTGTAGAGAGGCTTAAGAGAGTCTAATGTAAGGTATATCTTCCATAAACAATACAAGAGGGAAGTATTTATAAGGTTACAAGAATGAGGGAGGATGAATTAAAGAGTTGCGGCTACAGCACATTGGTCCCGACCGGGACGGGATTGGTCCCGACCGGGACGGTCTGATCCCGACCGGGACGGGTTGGTCCCGACCGGGAAGGGTCCAAAACAGCAGCTATGCAAAATGTGCACTTCATCCCGGACGGGATGAGGCCATACCCGTCGGGGATGAGTCTTGTAGGCCTCCAATATGATCTTTAAGGTTCCTCCTTGCTTCACATGGACTTCTCATCGACTCTCGGGTCTCGGGATCGAGTCTAAGGGCCTCGGGATCGGGTCCCAAGGTCTCGGGGTCGAATCCAAGGCATCGAGTGATCGTTCCTCCGCTTCGTTGGCTCCGAAAAGTGTATGTATTGAGTCGGAATCGCTCTAACTCTTCATGAATGGTCTCGAGAACCTGAAACGAGCTAGAGGAAGCATAAGTAGCCCATGAACCGCTCCCAAGGAGCGATTCCGCAAGGAAATGGGGACCAAAACACAGCAAAATAGGCACTACAAACTACACTTATCAACTCCCCCACACTTAACCCTTACTCGCCCTCGAGTAAGCACAAACTAACTACTAAACTAGCCGAGTGGGTATTAGCGCACCCTACGCCCTTTCAACTCACGCGAGGACACTTAGAGGGAAAAGTGCACTCCGCAAGGCAAGTGGGGTCTTGCGACAAAACTGTGGATGCAACCGGACACACAAACACATAAACAAACAAACACATAAAAGGTTGCACCCAAAAGAAAAGAAATACCGCTTCCTTCAAGCAAGCGGTGAAAGAATCACCGGTTTAGGACTCAAGGCAAGTGACAACGTTCCCAAGCTTGCAATACAAACCAAAATGGACAAAACCCTAATAGTATGACGACAAAGCAATAAAAACGTTGGTAACATACCTCAGTTCCTCTTAACCTTCTAAGAACGTACTACGGGATGATCGGCGGGTTGTAAAAGGGATGAACCACGGTGTTAGTCGACACTGTAGGTAAGTGAGACCCCGCCCCCTTTAGCAATGAGCCAAGAGGGTCGTCCCATGACCGAAACCGCCTAACTAGTCCAAGTAAAAAGGTGGAAATAATTGCAAAGTGAGGAAAGACCGACCCTTGCCGTTATCATCCTTCCTAGGGACTCGGTCCTTTGGTAGGCTCTTCACGGCAAAAGTCGGAAAAAGGCTTATTTTTGTGGGGTTAAGATCTTTTTGCGATACGATTTTCTTTTTGGCATTTTCTCTTTTCTTTTGCATTTTTGCTTTGTATGTTGCCATGCCATTTCTTTTTCTTCTTTTCTATTTTGTTTTTGGCTTGTTGTGCCCTTTTATTTTTCTTCAATCTTTTCTTTCTTTCATTTTCTTTCATTTTCTTTTCTTTGCCCTTTTGGCTTGATGTGAGTGTAGGCATTTCTTTTTGCAACTAAGAAAGAGAGATTTCAACATATTGCAACTTTATTTTGTGGAAAATGTGTAGATGGTAGGGGAAATGGGTAAGTCGGGACGGGCCCTCCCCTTCAAACCCACAAAAAGGGGAGAACTTGGACTAATCAAACAATCTCAAACATGGTCACCTAAGAGACGGGACTCGGCAACCAAGGCCTTTTCACACCGTGGGTGGTCATAATGGTCAAAATGCAAATCCCGTAGTAAATCCCTAGTAAGCTAGGTGGACTCAAGGTAAGAAACCAACAAAATCATTGATTTAGGGTCATTCTACTAGACTAAAGTCCAAGACTCGATTCATACTACTAGAAAGGGAAAGTAAACACTTGCGCACTAGTCACTAAACCGGGTTTTCGAAAACCGTTTACACACTAGACACAAGTACACAACACAAAACAAAGACTCAACAAAGAACGAAAGAAAAAGAAGCAAAATCAACAAAACAAAAACAAAACAAAACAAACACATAAACAACACAAACACCACCCCGATCTTCCAAACAAGTCACCAAATCAACCACAAGTATGCACAAAGCTCCACCCGAGCACACCACATCACAATCTTCTCCAAACTCCTCAAGAGACAAAGGGGAAAAAGGGATAAAAGATGTTACCGGATGTCTTGAAAGCTCTCCAAAGCTATCGGTGATTAAGCAACGTATAAGGAAAAAGGGAGGGAAAACACGCACAACACAACAAATATATGACATAACGACACAAAAGAAAAACACACAAAAGAAAATCTTTTTGATTTTTGTGAAAAAATTTCAAATTTTTAGGGTTTTTAAAGATTTTTGCGAAAAACTACGAAAATAAAACTAACTATGATAGAATATCGCTCCCCCACACTTAAGCCGAGCAATGTCCTCATGCTCGACCGTAGTGCATGGGAGCACAAAAGAAAAGAAAAGAAACTACGAAAATAAAGCTAAAAATCAAAAATAAAGTGGAGAAAATGGTAGAATGTGTCCGGCCGGGGTGTGGTCAAGTCACCATGGGCCGAGACAAGAAAAGATATGGATGGGGGAAGAATTAAAAAGAAATAATAAAAGGAAATGGGAGGGGAGGACTAGGTGTAATCAAGTCACCTAGCCCGGATTCCGCCCAATCCGACTAATTCCTACCAAAAAGGGTGAAAATCTTGCAAAATTTGGATTTTGAAATGACTCTTGATGTAGTCACGTCATCGAGAGTCGGGAGCAACAAATACCAAGGCCCCAAGGGCCACCATGACACCAAGGTGTAAAAGGAGAGGGGAACAACCAAAGGCAAACAAGCTATAAAAGACGGAAAAGAAAGGATAGTTGTCGTACCATGTGGTTAGCAACTCACTCGCTCCATCGTCTCATAAGTCAAAATCGGCACGTAGCTAGTCGTCGTCGTTGCTATTCCTCCCCAATCGCGATACGGATCCATGGTTGGAGCACAAAGGTATAATGAGGTGGGTTTTGATGTGAAAGTCGGTGTAAAGTGAAGAGAAAGGGAGGTGAAAATGTGTATATGAGGTGTAGGGGTCATATAAAGAGAGTAAGGACATGTAGGGAGGTTGGGAGGGGGTATAAAGTGGTTGGGTGGGCTCAAACGACGAAGAAAAGGCCGAAGGAGGACAGGGGGTCCATCCCGGTCGGGATGGGTGGTCCCAGTCGGGATGACCTGCTTGTCCCGGTCGGGAAGCTTTGGTCCCGGTCGGGATGACCTGTCAGTAGACCCATCTTTTGTCACACTCACCCCGGACGGGATGACATCCTTCCCGGTCGGGATGGCTCATCCTTCCCGGTCGGGATGACCTCTTCTTGGCCGGGAAGAGTCTCCTAACCCTCTATAGCTCCCAAAAGCTCGTTCCAAGCTTCAAAAACCGACTCCCCTTCACACGATCCAAGCTCAAACAACAACTACTCCTCCCTAGGGATCACCTTCACTTTACACCTATCACAATAAACTCAAATAACACATCAAATTCCCTCCCTCTCATCGGTCATCAATAATCCAAATAATAAAGAAATTCACAAAACCAAACAAACTACAAGAGAAAGAAATATATACAAAGAGACGGTTCTTGTGGAACTTCGTCAAACCAAAGGTGGGGCACTCTTCAATCTTTTTTTCAACAACTACAATGACTAGTTCCATCTCCATCAAGGCCACGAAGAAACAAGTCGAAGGCTCTAACAAAGTCTTCAATCAAGCTCGAGATATAACCGTCCACATACCAAGGCTCTCCATGACCTTGTCTCGACGTTCCTGGGGCGTCCCGATCTTGTAAGTTCAATGGATTGAACTTATACTTTTGGTCCTTCGGGATATACCCAAACGTCCATCGATCCTCATGTGGCCCCAAGGGAGGCTCATCTTCCTTCTTGCCTTTCAACTTGTCATCAAACCCATGATATGGGCACTCATCCTCTCCAATCTCGGAGTCATCATCCTCAAGTTCACAAGAGTTCTTCTTCAAGCTTTGTCCCGACTCTTCCCCTAGATCAATGTCTTTCGTGGCGTGGATCATTTTGCAAGACTCGTCATTAGTAGGCGAAGTGTTGCCTTGGAGGTCAAACACTAACTTCTCTTCGCCTAGCTCGAAGGTGATCCTACCATTCTTCACATCGATCATAGCACCGGCGGTGTGTAGAAATGGGCGCCCAAGGATAATGGGAGTGATAGCATCTTCCCGCATGTCGAGTACAAGAAAGTCGATCGGAATGAAGAACTTCCCGATTCTAATTGGCACATCTTCCAACATCCCCAAAGGTCGGTTGAGAGAGCTATCGGCCATTTGGAGTGTAATGGAAGTACTCTTGAGCTCCTTCATCCCGAGTCGCTCACAAATGGAATAGGGAATGATGCTTACACTCGCACCCAAATCACATAAAGCTTTTTCAACCTTGTAGTTGCCTATGGTGCAAGGGATCGAGAAACTACCCGGATCCTTCAACTTGGGAAGCGTAGAACCTTGAATAAGCTCGCTCACCATTCTTGTGAACGCTATGGTCTCTTCCTTGTCGATGAATCTCTTCCTAGCCAATATTTCTTTCATGAATCTTCCATATGCCGGGATTTGGGTAAGTAGCTCGGTAAATGGGACACTCACATCCAACTTCTTCACAATATTAAGGAACTTGTCATATTGGTTATCCACCTTGGTCTTCATTTGCCTTGTTGGGAAAGGCAACTTGATTTGGATCTTGTTTTGCTCAATAGGGGTGGACTCTTCAAATGACACTTTCCTTTTACCCTTGTCTTTTCCTTGAAGTGGGGGAAGCTTGTCTTCTTGGGGTTTCTCAATCTCCCATAAGACTTGCTCCTCTATAGGAGTTCCTAAGCTTTGGTCTTCTTGAATTGGAGGCACAACTTCTCTTGTTGGTTCTTGCTCATTAAGGGGTGGGGGAGGGTTATAAGATGAACCACTCCTTGTGGTAATAGCATTCACATGCTCGAATCTTGTCATTTCACCTTGAGGAGGTAGTTGTCCCTTTTGCCTTGAAGAGCTACCCGAAGCTAGTTGAGCTATTTGGGTCTCAAGCATCTTCGTATGAGCATCTCTCGCCTTGTTTTCATTTAAGATTTGGGCTATGATCTCTTGTTGTGATCTTTGTGTCTCCAATTGACCCCTTTGCATTTCTTGAGTACTCCTTTGCATATCCATCATTTGCTTTTGCATGTCAAAATTCCGAGGAGGAGATTGTTGGTTATGAGGAGTATCGGTGATGGCTAGAGGAATGCCATAGTCATGAGTAGGAGATCGGCTCCTAGGCTTGCTTTGTTGTTGTTGATGGTTCCCTTGGAACCCATGAGAATTGCCTTGATAAAGGCCTTGATTGTTGCCATTGTTGTGATTTTGATACCCTTGGTGTGGTTTTGTTGTCTTTGGAAGTTTTGGTTTCCTTGGAAACCACCTTGATTAAAGTTCCCTTGTTGGAACCCTTGATTGTTGTTGTGGGAAGTACCTTGGTTATTTTGCTTGAAATTGTTGAAGGGCCTTGAGTTGCCTTGATAACCTTTGTTGTTGTCCCTTAAGGGAGGTGGAACGTAGGGACGAGGTTGCATAGCTTGTTGTTGAGGGACTTGATTGGAAGCTTGGTATTGATTGGAATAGGAGGCACCTTGCTTGAACGCTTGAAAGGCGTTCACTTGCTCAATACTCCCTTGACAATGCATAGGATCATGACCAACGACTCCACAAGTGTCACACATCCCATAATAAGGCAAAGGGGGTGCAAATCCCAAAGCATTCACTTCCTGAATCGAGTGTTGATGGGCGGAACTAACGCTTTGAACTTGATTGAGGTGGCCTTGGAGCTTCTTATCAATGGTCTCCATGTGTGTCTTCAATTGAGCTCCAAGGTCAATGCTTAATTGAGAAATAGCATCAACCTCGTACCTACCTCCTCGATTTGCCTTCCTAGGCCTTGAGTATTGAGAGTTATGAACCGCCATCTCCTCGATTCTTGCCCATGTTTGGTCATCATCGACCTCGGTGAACCTACCATTGGAGCCCATATTGAGTATAGTTCTTGAGTCCTCATAAAGACCGTTCCAAAATTGTTGGACTAAGAACCATTGTGAAAGTCCATGGTGGGGGCACGATCTCACCAAAGATTTAAACCTCTCCCAAGCTTCATAAAGGCTCTCTTCATCCCGTTGTTGGAAACCGGTGATGGAGGCCCTAAGCAAATTAGTCTTTTCCAGAGGGTAGAATTTTTGGTAGAACGCCAATGCAAGCTTCTTCCAAGTGTCGATGCCCATGGTTGCCCTATCGAGACCATTGATCCATTGCTTCGCTTTTCCAAGTAATGAGAATGGAAATAATACCCATCGGATTTGATCTTGTGTAACCCCGGGTTGAGAGATAGCGTCGCAATAATCGGAGAAAGTCTCCATGTGTTGGTGCGGGTCTTCGGTGGGCAAACCACTAAATTGATTCCTTTCCACAAGTTGGATGAAATGAGTCTTGGCCACAAAATTTCCGGCATAAGCGGCCGGTAGAGCATTCGGTCCCGACAAGACATCTTCCGTAAATGTAGAGTGGGATGAAAACTTCGGCATAATTGGATGTAAGGGAGATGGTGGTGAAGACGGAGTTGAAGTAGATGTAGAGGGGGAACTAGGACTAGAATATCCAAAGGGATTGGTGAAATTCCCTTCGGCCGTCTCTCAAGATGCTTCCTCAAAATCGTTTCCTTGAGCTTGCTCTTGATGAGTATTGCTTGCGCTTGGTTGAGAGATTCTAACCCGGTTAATCGTCCGTTGGCGAAAGGCTCGAAAAAGTCTATCCGGCTCTGGATTAAAGAGAAAGAAGTCGCCTCCCCGCCTAGGCATACACTACACACTTGAGCAAACTAATGAAACCGTGCACCGTCCCCGGCAAGAGGGAGAATAAAACTAATGAAACAAGAAAAATCTAAAGAATATGCACAAGAGATGATAGAAGAGCACAAAGAAGGGTAACTAAGTCTAGCTATAAGCAAACTAAGTCCAAATAGTGCACCGTCCCCGACAACGGCGCCAAATTGATGGTGGGAATTTGTCACGTCCCCACCGTCAATAATATAACCGGCTAGACCTAACGGTAGTTAGGGTAAGTCGGGATCATATCCACGGAGACGGTGTTGCAGAGTTTAAACTATGTCGGCCTAAAACGAGACTATGCTACCAAACAAACACAAAGAATTAATGATTGACAAACTAGGATAAGAGAAGACGAGTGAACAAGACTAATAACAAGTTAGCTATAACAAGGCTAATGAAATAACTAAACACAAACTAAACAATGAATTAGAGAAATGATGACTAACTAAGAAGATGAAATCAAAAAATGAAAAGAAGTGGGTTAGGCCGGGTTCATAAGTGTAGTAGGGTAATTGGGGTGGTCAAGGGTGTAGGTGTCTCCTAATTGCTAGAGTCGGTCCGGGCTCTCGCTACTTAGACCGATGTCAAGGTGGGTATGCGCTCTCGCGTCTAAACCCTAGTCCACATTGTATGTGTAACGACTATTCTCAACATAATCACATACTAGACAAACAATGAGTGGAGGAAGACTAGCATGAGAAGCATGGCCACTACAACTCACACAAGCATATCAACAAACACATAGTGTGCCCAATACATGACTAACAACAAAGATTCACCCTTTACCCCTAATCAAGCCCTAATCACCCATAATCTACCCTTAATCACCCTACTAACCCACAAGGAGACTACTCACTCATTATCAAGCTAAGACTAACATAAACAAGAGAAAACAACATCACAAACCAAACATCCATTATCAAAAACAAGAACAATAACAAAAGATTCAAACTTGAATAAATAAACAAGAACAAGAGTAAAGAGGGTTATACCAACAACAAGAGGAAGAAAAAGATGCAATCTTGTATAAATAAGAACCCAAATTAATCCCAAGGATGTCAAGCTTGGAGAAATCTTCAAGTACCCACTTAATACAAGATTATCTAAACTAGATTAACAAAGATTAACTAAGGATTAAAGAGAATATTAATCTAAATGGATGAACTCTAAATCTAGGATTTTTATCTTGTAGAGAGGCTTAAGAGAGTCTAATGTAAGGTATATCCTCCATAAACAATACAAGAGGGAAGTATTTATAAGGTTACGAGAATGAGGGAGGATGAATTAAAGAGTTGCGGCTACAGCACATTGGTCCCGACCGGGACGGGATTGGTCCCGACCAGGACGGTCTGATCCCGACCGGGACGGGTTGGTCCCAACCGGGAAGGGTCCAAAACAGCAGCTATGCAAAATGTGCACTTCATCCCGGACGGGATGAGGCCATACCCGTCGGGGATGAGTCTTGTAGGCCTCCAATATGATCTTTAAGGTTCCTTCTTGCTTCACATGGACTTCTCATCGACTCTCGGTTCTCGGGATCGAGTCTAAGGGCCTCGGGATCGGGTCCCAAGGTCTCGGGGTCGAATCCAAGGCATCGAGTGATCGTTCCTCCGCTTCGTTGGCTCCGAAAAGTGTATGTATTGAGTCGGAATCGCTCTAACTCTTCATGAATGGTCTCGGGAACCTGAAACGAGCTAGAGGAAGCATAAGTAGCCCATGAACCGCTCCCAAGGAGCGATTCCGCAAGGAAATGGGGACCAAAACACAGCAAAATAGGCACTACAAACTACACTTATCACTTGCGGGATGAAAGGAGAGATGAGATGAGAACAGTCGATTATGTCTTCGGTAAAGATGGCATGAGCACTGAACGAGTTTTCCTTGTTTCTCGGCATGTCTCCGGGCAATGGTATTTTCTCGCTTTCGATTAAGTCCTGGATGAGATGCTTCAATTTCCAGCAAATTTCAGTATCGTGCCCATTATCTCGGTAATATTGGCAATAGCCCTGGATGTTGTAGCTCTTAGATCGCTTCTCGACCGGGACTTCCGGAGTTGGGCCTATCGGCTGGATCAGACCCTTGGAAGATAGACTTTTTAAGGCATAAGTATAGGTGGTCACTATATCAGTGAATACCCGAGCTGGAGTATTCTTTTTGGATGAGGCATCTAATAGATTAACCTCGTCGAAGATGCTGCGGGTTGCAACTGCAGTTGCGGGCTTCCTGGCGGACGAGCTGGCCCCTTGATACCCCTTGGTAGAGGCCTTAGTAAGGCTTTCTTGTAACACCTTGTTATTTTCTGAGTCAATTATAAAGCTTGACTTTTCTACTTTTTATTTAAATCGGGGTTTTAAGTTGGAAAAATATTTTATTGTCATTATAATATTAAAGTATTTTGGATCGTCTTATAATAAATCGCTTTTGATTTTCTTAAAGTGGAACGTTAGTTTTAAACTGACTTTGTATTGGGTTGGAATTTGGGTCCAACACACAACCAAAAAAAAGGAAACTAAGAAAACCTACATAAATCCCCCGTCTCCCTGCTTTCATCAAACACCAAACAAACCCCAAGTTTGCTTTCTCAAGTTATTTCCTCTGTTTCCATGTTCCGGGTCCAACTATTAGACGAAATAGGCTCCTGCTCCTTGTTTTCTTCCGTCTTTCATAATATATACATAAATCGGTAAGTATTGAGTTTATTCAAATCTTGTTTTGTGCTATTTAATAAATCGATCAGTCCTATATTATCATGGGTTGGGATTAAGAGACGTTGTGTCAAATAATCTGTTGGTACCGGGTTATTCCGATTGTGTTATTATTTCAAAGGGATTAGTGATTTTGTTGTGAAAGTTTTCAATTAGTATCGAACTTTACCGGGTAGAAATTGGGGTGATTAGTACGTGTATTGATTGGGTTTTATTAGTAAATTAGGGTTGAATTGATTTGGGCGTATATGAAGTAGCTGATGAATGTGGAAAGAAAATTGTAAATGTTGAGGATGATGCAGCGATGATGCAGTGCTGATGCAGGGGTGTGATTTAATTCATTTTGCCGTGAAGTTTTGGTTTAATTAAATCTTATACATTAAATTCAACTAGTCTATAATGATTTGGGATTTTAATCAGGTTGTGTCTGGAACGATATCTCTAGAGTTTAGTAATTTTTTAGGATGCGTTAATTAAATAGAGTATGTTTCGAGGAAATCGTTTGATACTTATTAACCGAGTGATTAAGTTTTTGAACCGGTTTATATTATTTGTAGCTTGTGGGTTCGAGGAGAAAGAATTTTTGGATTAATATTAGCTTGGATTTATCGTCTCGAGAGGTAAGGACGTTTTGACCTTTTCACCTTTAAGTAAAGAGCATGTTCGGTTTAAATTATATTTTTCAAACGGTTTTATAATTATTTTGTCAATTGTGAATTTTTACGATACTCTTGTAATATTTTGGATATTGGAACTTTATGACATAAGTCACGTATTGGTATTATTTTGGTACAATCTTTGGTGGTTGTGACGGACTCTAGGAGCTCTGTTGGTCTATGAGGTTAAGGTGCGTCTGAGACGTCCCTGAGATTTCGTCCCGAAACTGAACTCCTGGCCCGAGTTGTGTTAAGTAGGGTTCCCCCCCCCCCCACTTGCTAGGTAGTTATACTTTCTCCTTTTGCAGCCTCATCCTACTGACTGTCCAAATGTGAATAGTGCGCACTATAGTAAGTCTAGCTAAGCATAGGTGGTACCTCTAGATCGTGCAAAAGGGTAGGACCTTTGCACACAGGTAGTGACATTATATTTTGGTTGGTTTTGGTTTTGACTACTCTTTTCAAAGTACTTTTGGTTTGGTATCGAGACAGTGATATTTAACTCTGATTTCAGTTTACTACAAATTATAATTATTGTGTTACGTTTTCAATATAATATGTTTTACTCAGCTTTGCTGACGTCCTTTTGTTTTGGGTCGTTCCCCCGCTGGAACCTGTACCTATTTGTGCTTTGGGTACACTTAATATGCTGCATGGGTGCATTTGGTTCGGGATGCTGAGCGAGAAAGGATTTTATTAATTAACATTTACCTCCGAACTATTTATATTTATGTTAATTTTGGTTGGAAGTTGTTTTAAACCGTTTTATATTTATATTTATTTATATTTATGCATCGGATTTATATTTCTTTTTAATTCTTATATATATATTTTGCCTTGCATTTAGCCTTGTGAGTTAAATTCGGAATAACGTCTTTAAATTTTTCGGTTTTATTCTTTTATTTTGGTCGCGAAAATTTAGGGCTGTTACAGTTGGTATCAGAGCAATAAGTTTTTCTAAAATGTTTTGCAAAATTTGAAATGGTTTTTAAAAAGAAAAAACTTTTATCGTTACATTTCAATTAGTTTTTTTAAAAAATCATTTTTATATAAAATAGTGTGTTGGGTGAATTGGGTGCATTGCATACGCATGAATTATTATGTTTATATTTATATTTATATATTTGCCATGCTTTTGTGCTATATCTCTTGCCTAGTTGAACTGTGATGGAGGGGAGCCTTACTTACATTATTATGTGAGATAGTATCTTTTTATGCCTAAACTTAATGGGATAATGCCATTTATTGGAAAGTTATGTCATGAATAAAGAGGAAGTTGAGAATACAAACATTGTTTTGGGTAATTATGGTGAACCTTATTTCAGCTAATGTTTTGTTTGATCCTGGTGCATCTCACTCTTTTATTTCAGTGGATAATTTGAATGTGGAAATCTAGTGAGATTGTGGATTTTGAATTTTGTTAATTATTTGTGGACTTAGTAAACCGTAAAAGGATGTATAAGGATGTGTCTTTGTTTTTTTTTGATAAATGGTAAGTATATTAAATAAATGAATAAGAATCATGTACAAGGTGTTAAGATTCTAGTTACATATGCAGTGTCCATCTTGCTCATTTTGCCCTTAGGCACATAATTAAAAAATAATTGCAATTCCTTGATGATATCATTACTGATCTTCAGTGGTCTTATTATAGTTCCTTCAATGCGACTCTTGTTCCTTTGTTGCCAGACGTTGTAAATAACGGCATTTATTGCACCATTTATGATCGCCCTCTTCAGCTTTGTCCCTCTCAAATTCAACCTCCATTGATTCGGAATCGAGATCCTCATACTCCCACCAATCCAATCTCCAACCCGTTGAAGCACAATCTGACTGTATTGGCACAGGCAGAATAGGTGCTCCATTGTTTCACTATGAGCATCACAAATACAGCATCGGTCATCACTCACGATGTTCATCTTATGTAAATGATCTTTGGTGTTCATCGCCCCATGTTGTTGCATCCAAGCTATAAATCTATGCTTCTGTTGAGTCCATTTACTCCAAACTAATCTATGCCACTCTACTTTGGGCCTCTGAGTTCGACACCAATCATTCCCCCCTGGCAATCGTATACTGCTTAGTATCATTCCACTCTTCCTCGAATCCTTCACGAAATTTATCCTTCAATTTGCAAATTTTCCTCCATCCCCAGCTAGTATTATTTGAAGGCATGTAATTCATCCAAGACGTACCTTGTAAGTAGACCGAATGAACCCATTTAACCCACAATTTTGCTGGGTGTTTGAGTACCCACCAGCTCAGTTTCCCGATCGCAGCTTTGTTCCATTGGCTACTCTGCCTTAAATTCAGACCCCCTTCATCATATGGAACACATATTTTGTCCCACGAAATTAGCGGAGCTCAAGTATAAGTCGTCCCTCCTTCCAATAGGAACGTCCGACATATATTGTCAATCTGCCTGATGACACTCGCAGGAAGAACAAATATGCTTGCCCAATACGTATGAAGTGTACTAAGGACGGACTTAATCAAAATTAGGCGGCCCGCGTACGACAGCTTCCTGGCTCCTAACTTCCTTATCCTCTCCGTGACTGCAATAATCAGGGGCTGGCAATCTGCAATTGTCAATCTCAAACTCTTAATTGGCACGCCTAAATACTTGGAGGGTAAGCGTCCTTCTGTACAACCCAATACCGCCAAGATGTCCTTTTTTATGTCTGTTTTAACTCCATTGAAGTACATATTCGATTTGCCCCTACTGAGATTCAGTCCTGAAGCTACAGAAAATGTGGAAAAAGTACGAAGTAGGACCATCATAGACTTCAAATCTCCTTTACTAAAGAGTAGGAGGTCGTCAGCGAACATGAGGCTGGACAATTTCATCTTCTGACACATTGGATGAAACCTGAACTCCTAAGTAGCAGTGGTATGTTGTAATAATCTTGTCAGGTACTCCATACGTATCGTAAATAATAATGGGGAGAGCGGGTCTCCTTGTCGTAATCCTCGTTTCCCATGGAAAAACCCAAACGAATCGCCATTCAAATTCAGGGAGAAGGTAGCTGATGTAACGCAGGTCATAATTTGGTTACGAAAAGCCACTGGAAATTGTAGATGCTCCATCATTTGTTGAAGGAAATTCCACTCAATAGTGTCATAAGCCTTTTGCATGTCCATTTTAATCATACATCGAGGAGAGATCGTCTTCCTAGAATAAAGTCGGATCAAGTCTTGACTTATTAATATGTTTTCCACAATGCTTCTACCTTTCATAAAGCCTCCTTGAACTGGCGAGATGATGTCAGGTAGAATCATTGCCAGTATTCGACATAGCAGCTTTGATATACATTTATAAACCGAATTACAGCACGCAATCGGTCTAAATTGCATAACATTTTTAGGACGATCAATCTTGGGGATAAGTGTGATCGCAGTTGCGTTGACCTGTTTAAGGAGCTTTCCTGTCGCGAAGAAATCCTTAATAGCCTCACATACATCTTCCCCCACTATATCCCAAGAGTCTTTGAAAAATTTGCTAGAATATCCATCCGGTCCAGGTGACTTATCATTCGGAATACTAAACATAACCTCTTTAATTTCTTCACTTGTGACTGGGCTCATCATCCTTGCCTGATGATCTGGCTGACAGACTGGTCCCAGCTCGACAATGTATCGCTGGACAGGGATTGTCGTTTTCTGCTCCCTAAGAAGAGATTCATAATATGTCAAAAAAGCATCTTGTACCTCCTCATGAGTATTGTGCTTCATTCCAGTGTTGTCTTCAATCTGGACGACTTTATTCCTAACTCTTTGGGCTTTCAAAGACCCATGAAAATAGGTCGAGTTGCAGTCTCCCTCTTTCAGCCACTGAGTTTTTGACTTTTGGTATAGAAAACTTCTTCGGGCCTCATCCCATTCCTTATATTCTTTTGCAACAACATATTCTTCCTGTCGGATATTCATATCATCAGGCGAAAGTTGTAATCGTTTCTACAATTCAATTAGCCTGATCTGTGCTGCATTAGCCTTGCGTTCAATATCCTGGAATCGAGAATTATTCAACTCTTTAAGCGGGTGCTTCAGTCTGCGTAACTTCGTCACTAGTCTAAACATCTTGGTGCCCTGAGTAGGCTGATTCCAGGAATGCTTAACCAATTCGCCAAAATTTGGTGCTTGACTCCACATATTATAATATTTAAACCCCCTCTTTCCTCTATGCTGCATCATCTTCAGGCAAGAAATTAGCTCGATACTTCGAAAATCTATCAAGCCATTCTTGGTTAGCCATCGCTCTATCGATTCTACTGTATACCCTTTCATTAGGAGGTCGCTTATTGGACCAAGTATAATAAGCCCCGTCAGCAGGACAATCCATCATTGCAACCTGATCGATGCAATTCTGAAAAGGACTCGCTTCATGAATACTAAAACCTCCCCCTAGCCGTTCCTCCGAGGATAGGACACAATTGAAATCACCACCTATCCACCACGCATTGTTGACACTCAACTCGTGTAAATCCTTCCACAGAGGTTCACATTCCTCTATTCTATTGAAGGCATAGACAAAAGTCGCCTCAAAACTATTTCCACTAATCAGATCAATCACTGCACAATGTATCATCTGAGGTGTATATTTCCGCACCTGGACATCACATTGCTTAGGATCCCAAAGCACCCACACTCGCCCTCCCGGATGAGTATGACTATTGGTGTTGATGCACCACTTATTAAACCTATTACTTATTACCTTGCCTTGATTACAAGGCTTTATTTTCGTCTCCAATAAACCAAAGAGCCCTACATTGTAATTAGCAAGTAACTTAATAATTTCCTCCTGTTTATTCCCCCTATTCATCCCCCGTACGTTCCAGAATCCGAAATTCATAACAACGGATTAGAGAAGGGTTTACCTACTGTACCCGCCCCAGCAGATGGTCGTCCAGTCAATTTTTCCAGAAAAGTCAGACTTTTCGCCTTAGAAACATCATTGGCTGATGCAGTTCCTTGGCTTTGATCCTGTTCCCCTTTATCCTTCACTGGAGTCTGATTTGCCTGCTCTGTAGTATGCTGTGGTGTCCTATTCATCCTTTGTATCACCGGTTGATTCACATAGTTAATGATGTGCGCAGGTGGTTCAATATCCTGCTGCTGCTGCACCGGCTTGCTTGGTTCCTTAGATTTTTGAACCTATCGCCATACCTTCATAACTGCTGGTTTAGTTTTCAACTGAACCTTGCATTCTGCTTTTTCGTGTCCCAGCTTCTTACATCCTTGACATAGGACATGTTTCCAATCGTACTCAAGTTGAATATGTAACACTACTCCATTCTCATCAATGAAGCTTAAGCTTTTAGGAAAAACCTGCCCTACTGTAACTTCAATAAGGACTCTTGCATATCCCAACCTCGACCGTTGCGCAGTTGCCTCATCAACCTTCAAAAAATTCCCAACAATCGAGGCCAATTTGGGAAGATTCGCCCCCCAAAATTTCAAAGGTAACTTGTTAAGTCGAACCCAAATTGGCATGACCTTCACATCTTCTTTTTCCAAATCAATATTAGGTGACCATCCCTTCAACACCAAAGGTTTGTTATCGAACATAAACGCACCTGCATTCAAAACTATATTCCTTGTTGCAATTGTTTTGAACCGCACCAAAAACACTCCATTGGGCATGAACGATATTTTATCAATATCATGGTGCTTCCAAATTCTTCGTAGGAATCCATCCAAAACTTGCCATGGAGGATTGGATCCTACCACGAAGCCATAGACAGCGGATTCCCAAAATTGGATCTCATCTTGTACATCTTCAATAGTCAACTGTAACATATCCTTACGTTCTGATGATAATTCCACACTCTTCCCATTCTCCATTATGCACCATGGACCATCAGTCAAATCGTCATGCATATTGTTCTTTCCATCAAGCAAGGACTCCCCCTCTTGCCCCTGAACAGGGCTAGACTCCTCTCCTAAGTCATATGGGGGTATCCCCACGATATCCATCATTGATTTCTCACGCAGAGGAGCATCCACTTCAGGTTTACGTAACTTCTCGAACTCATCCTCATTCTCATACAACGTCTCCTTACTTTGCTTCTTTTTGCGCCTAGTAATATTGCTAATTGTCAGAGATCCGGCAGCAGTCGCCCGAACCATTGTGTCACAGAATTTCACTTAGGATCACCCTCACGCCGCTCTCTCACTAGGGCAAAATTTTTTATTTTAAAAAAAAAAATATATTTTAAATTTTTTTAAAATAAGATTATGGGGATCATGATTTTGAGGCAGACTTGTTAGAATTCTCATTACCTTACTTTAATGTGATTTTAAGGATGGGTTAGCTCGGATTACATCGGGCTAATATTGATTGTGGACATAGTAAAGTTTCCTTAAGAGGACCTAAAAATGTGAGAGTACTTATAAAGGGTCGTGTGAGAGGTCTTAGGGTGCAGCTCTTTTCTGCTATGAAGGTGAAAATACATTTATTTGGGGAAGATGAGTTGATTTTTTGTTATATTAAGGATTTGAGGATTGAATATCTCGATTTGAGTGAAGTTCCAATAGTGAGTGAGTTTGTTGACGTGTTTCTGAGGAAATACTAGGAATGCCTTCTGCTAGAGAGGTTGAATTCAAGATCGATTTAGTGTCAGGGACGAGTGCAATGGCTGAATCACCGTACCGTATGTCACCCTCATAAATGCGAGAAATTAAGAAACAACTAGATGAGTTGATGGAGAAATGGTATAGTAGACCTAGTGTGTCGCCTTGGGTTGCCCCTGCTTATTTGTGGAAAAAAAGGATGAAATTGTAAGGTTATGTATTACTATCGGAACTTGAATCAAGTTACTATATAGAATAGGAATCTCTTACCTAGGATTGACAATTTACTTAACCAGTTGAAGGGAGTTTTTGTTTTCCATAATATTGACTTGCGATTTGGGTACCATTAACTAATGATAGCGTTTGAGGATTTACCTAAGACTACAATTTCTACTAGATATTGCCATTATGAGTGACTGTGATGACTTCTTGGTTGACTAATGTACCTACTGTATTTTTGGATTTGAGGAACCAAACTTTGAGGATTTACCTAGATAAATTTGTAGTGATACTCATTGATGACATAGTGATTTATTCAAGAATGAAGAAGAGCACGAGGAACATTTACTAATTATCTTAGGCATCTTGAGAGAAAAATAGTAATTGATAAATTTTCGAGGTGTGAGAGTTTTGGGCTGGATCAAGTAACTTTTCTTGGGCATATATAAGGACAGAGTGTTAGTTGATCCTACTAAGGTTAAAGTTGTTAAAGAGTGACCTAGATTGAAATTTGTGGCTGAAATTTGTAGCTTTTGTGTTTAGATAGTTACTATAAGAGATTTGTGAAGGATCCCCCACATAATAGATAGATTAATGACCACATTAATAAACAAAGTCACAAAATTTTATTGGGATGAGAGGTGTGAGGAATCATTTCGAATTTTAAAGGAAAATTTGACCACTGCTTTGAGGTTGGTCTTACCGGATGGAAATGAAGCTTATGGAGTTTATACATATGCATTTTAAGAATGGATTAGGTTGTGTTTTTCAGCAGACTGAGAGAGTGATTGCTTATGTGTCTAGGCAGTAGAACTGATGTGAGTTAATATGAACTTTGAAACAAAAACGTGAAGGTTGATAGTATTCTGAAATGCAAGTAAACAAAAGCAACAAAATAGATTGTAAGGATACTTTGTGATGATGAATAAACCGTAATCAAGGGATAGTATGCTTAGTGAAGTAGACCTATAATTCAACAAAGCGGGTGCTAAATCAAACACGCGATTGAAGTCGCGAGTTTAGAGCTTGTAACGCGACTAACTCTAGACTTTGTCTTGTAAGCAACAAGGACGTAAAAGAAAGCAATGCTTTACTCAGTTTTGTGTATAAATCTTGTGTGTTTTATTCATTCAAGTTGATGGCTATTTATAGCCTACAAATCGTCCCCAAACCAGAATGGTCAAGGGTGATACAAACAAAGCTAGGGTGATACAAACAAAGCTACAATCAGCCTACTAACTCCTGTGCACATCCCTTGCTTGAATGAGTGTGAACCCAAGTTATTGCATCCATATGGTCTTGATTATTTGACTTGTAAATCAGATTAGAACAAAGTATCTACTAACTCTTTTATTGAAAGTCGATACAAAAGAAACAGTCTCGTCAAATAACTTCTGCGAAATTCCCATGCACAACTGACTTGTTCGGACCATAACTTTGTCAATACTTGTTCAATGAGCCTTCATGAATAGTCATTGAAAAGATAAGCTCGAAATCTATCTCCTCCATTTTGAATGACTACGAAATTCCAAGTATAACTCGAGATATGGACTGATCAAAACAACGCTGCAAAATGAACTCGCATCACATGCACGACAGACTTGTTCGGACCATAACTTTGTCAATACTTGTTCAATGAGCCTTCATGAATAGTCATTGGAAAGATAAGCTCGAAATCTATCTCCTCCATTTTGAATGACTACGAAATTCCAAGTATAACTCGAGATATGGACTGATCAAAACAACGCTGCAAAATGAACTCGCATCAAGAACCTTTATGGAAAAATTACCTTACTTATGATTTAGAGTTAGCAACCGTAGTCGTTACCTTGAAAATTTGGAGACGTTATTGTTTGGTGTACCCTTTAAGGTTTTTATGATCACAAAAAGTTTAAGATATATATTTACCCCTTTAGGAGCTAAACGCGAGATAGAGGAGGTGGTTGGATTTGATTAAGAACTAAAAGATCGAGATTCGGTACCAGGTAAGAAATGCCAATGTGGTGGCTGATGCCTAGAGTAAATTTTTCCCATAAAAAACAGTTAGTGATGCACCGTGATGAGCTGAGGGAAGAGTTTCCGATATTTGGGATCAATATGGCAAAATTAGTAACCCCGTCTAGTGTGTTATCTGTTGAGAGGGAATTGATGAGATTTATTAGAGAGATACAAGGTGGTGATAAATTTTTGTAGGATAAATTGATGAATGAGTTTGCTTTATTGATGAATGAGGCACATCCAACCCCATATCCTGTTCATTTAGGAGGTATGAGGATTTTGGTGGTCTAGTATGAGGAAACAAATTGCAGATTTCGTGGCTCGATGCTTAATATGTTAGAGGATTAAGAGTGATCATTTAGGGAAAACTACAACCTTTAGAAATTGCCGAGTGGAGTGGAGTTCAATCTTTATGGATTTTATAATTGGGTTGCTAAGGTCACAAGAAAGGTAATAATAAGATTTGGGTGATAATTGATAGGCTGAGTAAGAGTGAACATTTTATTCCCGTGAAAGATATATGAGAGAAGAAACAACTTGTTAATGCATGCTTATATATACATTATGTGGTAGGACTTCATGAGTTTCAAAGAATACTCTATTAGATAGAGAACATATGTGTTTCAATGTTTTGGGCAAAACCTTCAGACAACTTTGGGAACCAAGCTTTAGATGAATACAACATTAAAGCTAGCTGCTAATGGTTAGACTGAAAGGATAAATCAAATACTTGAGAACATGTTTAGTGCTTATGCCTTACAATTTCAAGAAGGTTGGGAAGAGAAGTTAGATCTTATTGAGTTTTCATATAATAGTTATTAGTATACAATGCAGATGATATCATTTGAGGCTTTGTACGGACGTAAGTGTAAGATTCTGATGTGTTGGACTGATATTAGCAAGTTTGTGGTTTTAGGATTTGAGATGATAACAGACATGGTTGAGCATGCTAGGATTATACAGGACATGGTGAAAGCAGCTTAAGATCGTTAGAATAGCTATTTGGACAAAACTCGTAGGTATGTGGAATTTGAGGTTGGTGACACATTTCTTTTGCATGTTTCTCCTACTAAGGGAGTATTGAGATTTTGGTGGGGGGGGAGGGAATTGAGCCTGAAGTTTATTGCATCGTATGAAATTTTGGGAGCGTATTGGTAAGGTGGCTTATCGACTTGATTTATTAGCTGATCTAGAACGAATGCATAATTTGTTCCACGCTTCCAACTAAGGAAATACAGTAGCGACCCGTCACATGTGTTAGACCCCGAGACCCTTGAGCTTGATAAGACTATGACTTGTGAAAAGACTTTTGTTTAGATTTTGGATAGTAAGGTACGTAAAACCGTAGAGGTGAAACAAGAATGGTTAAAGTTTTGTGAAACGATAATAATGTGTAGGAGGCTACTTAAGAAGTTGGGTAAATTACCATGAGAGACAAATATCCCATCTTTGTGTTTAAGGAATTCATCTTGCTTCGTGGACGAAGCTTTATTTTAAGGGGTATAGAAATATGCATGACTACATTGGTTTGTGTTAATTTGACATTATTCTTGTAAGATTTCATGGTATTATTGTTATTGGTAACAAATATGAATATTTTGGCTATTATCGATGCTTAATAAGCACAATATCATTGGTTATTGGTTATTACTTGAAATTGACTTGTTTACACATATTTGTGGTTTGTTGGAGCTCAATGCACATATTGGTGATTTCGTACTCAATGCACATATTGTTGGTTTGGTAGTGCTAACCGCACTTATTTGATTGACTGATTAATTTTGTGCACTTTGCACTTGTAAAATGATTGAAATTTTCAAAATTTTGAAATAATTTAAATATTTTTGTCCGACATGCTCTTAACTTGGCAAAGATACTTTTACCGTATGAGAGTTTTGGTGGTTTCGAACTTTGGTATTATCTTATGGAATTAGGTGATCTTATCTTGTGGATTTAGGTGATGGTGAAGTTGTATACTTGAAATTTGAGGAATTAGGTGGTTATGGATTTTGAGAACTTAGAATTGTGAGATATCTTTAAGGTTGTGTTTAATTTGACGGATTTTGGATATATGGAGGAAATGATTTATTTTGGAGATATATGAAGAATTTTGGTGGATTTTGGATATATGGAGTGAGAGGGTCATTTTGGACATTCGTGAGTAATGTGAGACTTTATTTTCGAGGATGAGTTTAAACTTCGAGGACGAAGTTTTGTTTTAAGGAGGGAAGTCTGTAACACCCCGTTATTTTCTGAGTCAATTATAAAGCTTGACTTTTCTACATTTTATTTAAATCGGGTTTTTAAGTTGGAAAAATATTTTATTGTCGTTATAATATTAAAGTATTTTGGATAGTCTTATAATAAATTTATTAGGGTTTTTCTATGGGCTACCCCTCAACTATCGGCTTTTCCGAGTAGTACCTCTTCCCTTTTCAAATTAATGGGTGTACCCTTAAACTTTGTAAATTACTCTATATTGTAACCAAATTTAAAATTTTCCAACGAAAATTTCTCAATTGATGATATAAATAGTGATTATTCCCTATTTTACTTTCATCAACCATGATATATTTCTTCAATTTGCATCCTTTACTCATAAAACTTCATTCCACTACACTACGACATAGGGGTGCCAAAGAGATTGAGGTTGAAGGATTTAAAAGAGTAAGGGAGATAGGTAGACGTCGGCCAACAACAGAGGTGCGTTGTGATGAGCATTTGGTGGCTTGGTGAATGGTAAAGAAAAAGAGGTAGTTTGAAGCATCAAATTGGATTGATTAATATGTTAATTATTTATTTTTTAAAAATAATTCTAACACACTTATCACATTGGTTATGATATGGAGTGATAAGTAAAGTTTAGAGGTACACCGTGTAATTCGAAAAAGGCGGGGTACCACTTGAAAAAGCCTATAGTTGAGGGGCACCCATAGAAAAACTTCTTAAAGTGAAACGTTAGTTTTAAACTGACTTTGTTTCGGGTTGGAATTTGGGTCCAACACACAACCAAAAAAAAAGGAACTAAGAAAACCTACATAAAGCCCCCGTCTCCCTGCTTTCATCAAACACCAAACAAACCCCAACTTTGCTTTCTCAAGTTATTTCCTCTGTTTCCTTGTACCGGGTCCAACTATTTGACGAAACAGGCTCCTGCTCCTTGTTTTCTTCCGTCTTTCATAATATATACATAAATCGGTAAGTATTCAGTTTATTCAAATCTTGTTTTGTTCTATTTAATAAATCGATTTCAGTCCTATATTATCATGGGTTGGGATTAAGAGACATTGTGTCAAATAATCTGTTGGTACCGGGTTATTCCGATTGTCTTATTATTTCAAAGGGATTAGTGATTTTGTTGTGAAAGTTTTCAATTAGTATCGAAGAAATTGGGGTGATTAGTACGTGTGTTAATTGGGTTTTATTAGTAAATTAGGGTTGAATTGATTTGGGTGTATATGAAGTAGCTAATGAAAGTGGAAAGAAAATTGTAAATATTGAGGATGATGCAGGGGTGTGATTTAATTCATTTTGCCGTGAAGTTTTGGTTTAATTAAATCTTATACATAAAATTCAACTAGTCTATAACGATTTGGGATTTTAATCAGGTTGTGTCCGGAACGGTCTAAAGTTTAGTAATTTTTGAGGATGCGTTAATTGTAACACCCGCTATTTTTCCTAGCGTTTTTGTCTTTACCGTTATGACTCTGTCATAACTCTGTCACATTTCGGCATTGCATTTCATCTTTTTACTAAGCTCTATTTTCATTGTTGAGTTTAAAGATTTTTTTTTTAAATTTTAAAGATTTTAATTTTTTCAAATCTATTTATTTGATTTTCTTCGTAAATTAATTTGTTTTCCGCGAGAAATTCTATTTCTCTTAAAATTGACATTTTTAAGCTCGGATTTAAGTTATTCTTCTTCCTAAAAATGTTTAAATACATTTGTATAATATTTTCAACTAAGAAATGTTTTTGTTAACTAAAGAGTAGCCATTTATAATTTTAATACGAAGTTTCGCGAATAATTATTTTCTTACGCGAGGTTTACTCGAATTACCTTGAAATGTCTTTAACTATTTTACGATTATACTTTTTATCAACTTATAAATTATTTGAGACCATTTCCTCACATTTTGGACCTACTAAGCTTCTGGTCACAAATTTTACTACGTATTATTTATACGTTTCATTTTGTCACGTTAAACCGTAAACGTAAGATTATTTTTCTTCCATTTATTTCATGCTTTATTATCAAACTCTTCATACTCCCCCTCACTTACTTTGGCCGGCTGTTTTGTGGCTAATTTCTACATAGTTTTCATCAAAATTTATCATCATTTATGCTTAGAAACCATCCATTTCTTTCTTACATTCATTTTTCTCATAAAAAAAATACTCTTTCAATTCCCTCTAAAAACGTGACATCCTCCAGCACTCCTACGTTGATTCTTGCTCCAATTTGAGTCATAATCGTCTCGTTTTTATCGTCAAATTGTCGTCATTGCGATCCTTCCGTTAAGGTAATAATCGATGTTGTTTTCGATCGTTATTCTCCTTGATTTTCTTAGTTTTTCATGGTATTCATGATTTTCGTGTATTAAGGATTTGTGGACGATCCCGAGGCCGACGAGTATATTATCGATTCCGATTTGGACTTGAGGTAACGTCGATGTTACTCGGTATTTCATGATTTTGATTGTGTATTTGCATGTATATATTTTTATGTTTTATTTTTGCAATATATGTATGTCATAAAATCTGGAAAAATTTTAAAAGTTGAAAATTTGCATGTTTCGGTAATTTTTATCGCTTTTACGAGATTAACGATTAAATCGTCATATTAATTTGTAAAATCGTAATATTCGGCCTAAACTTGTAATATATGATTTTATTCTGTAAAAATGAGATTTTTGATGATTTTTAATAATTTGGTATTTTTCTGATATTTTTGATATCGATTATTGAACTATTACCGTTATCGAACAAAAACGATTAAAAGCCGATTTTTAGTTCTAGTATCTAAATATTTTATTTTAATCTGATTTTTGACGTGGTGAAACTTTCTGATGAAATAAAATGTTCTGAATTGTTTCATAATTTTTCGGAATTGTTAAGTGGATGAATTAATTAATCACTTTAAATCATCGTTTATCGTTAAAACTGCGTTTGTCGTTTAAATTCTTGATTTCTGGTCCTATGATTAAATCTGGAAAAAATGTGATTCTGATGATTTCATAATAAAATGTATTTTTATGATTTTTAGTGCTTTAATAAAATGTTAGGGACGATAAGTTTATTAATGGAATCGTTAATTGTGAAAACGGGTTTTAAAGACGGTTTTGACGGGATTTATTAAATCTGGAATTTTTGGAAATCTGGAAAAATGGTAGATTCTGGAAAATAATGATTTTCAGGTTTAATAATAATTTTTGGATATTAATACTTAAATCGTTTTTTAATTACTATTTTTATTAATCATTATTGTCGAGATTGGACGATTAACGAGAAAACGCTTTAAAAACCGAGTTTTAGGATTCTGGAAAATTTTCTTTTCTGGACAGAATGTCCGTAAATATATTTTAACCATTTTACGTAATTTTTGTACTATTTATTAAAGTCTTTAATTAATAAGTATTGATTTTCGGACAAATTGTGATTTATCGTTAAAATGCTTCGTCTTACCTAAAAGAATTATTTTTCCAGCAATTTTGAAAGTATTTAAATCTGAAACTTTAAGAGTTAAATCATCCCTTAACATACTATAAATATATTCAATGGTTTAATTAAATAAAAGACGTTGAAAATTTAAATTAACATTTGCCGTAAAATCTTATTTATAATCATATTGTCGAAACTAATAATAATTAGGGAATTTTAGTTTTGTAAATTTTGGAAACACCCAAATTAGTAGTATTTAAAATGTTTAAAACATTTCTAAATCAATTTATAAACACTTGGATGACGTTTCAATAATTTCATTAACTCAAATGTTCTCGTTTTAAGAATTAATATCGTTAAGGCCGAAAGTACTAGTTTTATAAATCTACATTGTTTACTAAAAATGTTTATTGGTATAAACTAATATTTTTGCTATTTTGATATGAGGCTATTTTTAGTAAAGTTTCTAAAAATAGAAGTTTCCTATAATAGAAAGTTTCTTCTTTTGGAAAGTGATTCCTTTTTCTTTTGTTCACTTATTGTTTATATTGAATACATCTTTTAAATATCGATAATGGATTGTTTTGGAGTTATGGAATAAGGACAAGTGTGGGCTTAGACTCTTTAGAGTAATAATTTGGGATGTACGTTTTTGCCATCAACTGTAAGGCTGGTGTGTCTTTATGGGGCACATTGGTTGTTGAACTGACCATGGTTTGTGTTCAGAAGGGTGTATGTTTTGACCTTAAGCTAGATACCGCATCGTGTTAGTCGCCGTCAGCTGAACTAGATATATTTGTTGTCAAGGAGGGGTATGCACTACTTAAGCCAGGACCTCGCTGCACGCAGTCCTGTTATAGTTGAGTTGCCTAGTTTGAGATTGGATTCTGTTATGAGTTAAGTCTACAGTTCTCGAATATAGTTTCTAGTATTATCCTAGTGAAAATCTAGATTCTACATTAATCCTATCAATAACGCCATTTTGAATATTTTTATTATTATCGATATAATTTTGATTTGCAGGTTGGCAAATGTTTTATGTTTTCTCCGAAAAACTCATTTTTATTATATTGTTTCGATACGTGAAGTTTTTCACTGCAAACTTATTTTCATTATAATGTTTTACTGTTTTCCGTCTTTACTATTTTTCCTATATTAGTAATTACTGTTTTAAAATCCTGTTATACGGCTGGGAGAACGTTGACGTTGCTCCTCACTGATTGCGGCTGTTATGTTTTTAACATGACAGATATGCATGTTTCCGGGTGTGGGCTAGCGGGCAGACATGATCCCTGCTCGATTAATTTTAATCATTTTGTCTTGTGGATTGTTAAACCCCTTTGTGGATATTTTTTTGAATTTTGGCCATTTTATTTAAGGCCTAATGTTTGACTTTACCATTTAAATTTTTATCAAAACATAGTTACAGCGTGTTATAATCCCGACTCTACAATGTTTCCACCACTGTATCGCGTTAGAATTTCTAGGGGATTACATTAATTAAATAGAGTATGTTCCAAGGAAATCGTTTGATACTTATTAGCCGAGTGATTAAGTTATTGAACCGGTTTATATTATTTGTAGCTTGTGGGTTCGAGGAGAAAGAATTTTTGGATTAATATTAGCTTGGATTTATCGTCTCGAGAGGTAAGGACGTTTTGTCATTTTCACCTTTAAGTAAAGAGCATGTTCGGTTTAAATTATATTTTTCAAACGGTTTTATAATTATTTTGTCAATTGTGAATTTTTACGATACTCTTGTAATATTTTGGATATTGGAACTTTCTGACACAAGTCACGTATTTGTATTATTTTGGTACAATCTTTGGTGGTTGGGACAGACTCTGGGAACTTTGTTGGTCTATGAGGTTAAGGTGCGTCTGAGACGTCCCTGGGATTTCGTCCCGAAACTGAACTCCTGGCCCGAGTTGTGTTAAGTGGGGTTTCCGGCCCCCACTTGCTAGGTAGTTATACTTCCTCCTTTGGCAGCCTCATCCTACTGAGTGCCCAAATGTGAGTAGTGCGCACTATTGTGGACATGACATAGGTCTACCCCGACGCGGCCACGCGCGGGTTTAGGTAGGCGAATGAATCTCCATATGAGATGGGTCGAATTGAAATTTAAATCGAAATGGAGTCGCCACCGAACTTTGTGGGAGTTTGGGCCTGTTCGAACCCACTCTATATCTTAGTAGGCCATGCACAAAGTATGGCCCATTCGGATGTCAGAGTTTATTGGGCTCGTCCCTTTGCATTTAATAACTCTCATGTGCCAACGGTTTCGGGCATCCGGAAACCGATGTTCTGAGTAAGGTATGAGGGTACGTGTTGGGAAGTTCACAAAGAACACCCAACCCCGCCCGCACATTAGCGGCCTCTACTAAGATATCGTTTGATTTTGAAATACGTGCGTTAGTAATACGATGAAAATGATATGCAGACAACGTTTTGCCTAAACATGAGAGAATTTGAATGGGTTGCTAAGTCGATTTAATGCATCTAAATTTAACTTCAAAGTTGTATTTAGCATGCGAGATTTATTTTAGTACTATAAAATAAATAACGGAAATAAATCGAAAAGGCATAAACAAACAAGTTAGTAACGGTAAGTAACGATAATAACGTTTGCAAGAAAAAAGTATGGAATGATATAGAATGATGTAGAATGACATGATGCACGGTTTTGAAAAGTGGTATGACACGTGATTGACTTGACACGTGTTGACCGAAGTCATAAAAATGTATTATCGAGACTAGAGAACGTTTTGGGACTTCACGGTTTTGACGTGATAAGGCCACTCGATCGAGTCATTGAAGGACTCGACTGAGTGGTCCTCGGAAGAAGCTTCTGTCCCGGTTCTTTAGATGTCACTCGATCGAGTTATTGAAGAAACTCGGTGGAGTGAGCAGCCACTCAATCGAGGCATTGCGAGACTCGACCGAGTGGTTCTAAAAAAACCATTCTGCCTCGGTTTTAGGGTGTCACTCGATCGCGTGCCCCATGTACGAACTAGGGTTCCTTTCGCAATTTATTGTTGACTTCGAAATTGCCTTTTGATTTTGGAAAGTCGATGATTTTATTGAGTCGGGCAGAAATATTGTATGATTTATGCTCGATTCGGACTTTGATACTCGTCGTATCCGATATTCGATTATTGAATCGATATCGAATATTTAGAGTGCAATCTAGAAAATACGTTTGTAAGTCATTTAAATTAAACTAAAACGATATAGATTATCTCCGCCTTTATAGTGTCGTAATTAATTCTATTGAATTAGGTCACAACTATTTTAGCATCAACAACAATCGTATTAGTTAAATTTGTTGACTAAATCGCTTAGATTCGACGTCCAATTATTGAATTGGTATCGAATCTAAAGAATGACCCTTTATGCTTACTTGAATAAAAAAAAGACTTAATTTTGATTCCCTCGGCATTCCGACATTGTAATAAATCCTTGCGGATTGCGTGATGTCGGATCCGCGTCAACGGGTTTCGACTTTAATTAAAAAAAGGTGTTTTATTGGAAATAATTGAAAATAGATGAAGATACGATGAATGAAAATTTTGACGACGCGAATAATAAAACGTGACCGACGATGCAACAAAACAAAAAAAAATCGATTATTGATGTTGACTTGCTTCAACAATCAAACACTCGGGGTGTCGGGATAAACGACCGTCAACATCGGGTGCGATACCCTCGTATATTCGGATTTTCTTATCCCGTCATCCCTCGTATTCGACACAAATTGGCAAGTATTTTAATATCTTATACTAGTAATATTATCGATATTATAAAAAACGGAAAAAAAAAAAGTTTGCACGAGAGAAAGAGAAGAGAAGAACAGAATTTTGCACTCTCAACCTACATGTTTCTTAGTCTCGGATAGAACTCGTTAGTTGTGGCTTGAGCACGGGAGTATCGAGGTTTACGTAGGTTAAGTTATGGTGATTTAGGGTTTGTAAATTGCTTGGATTGTAAGTTGAAATGAGTGATTAGGGTTTTTTTGAAGGTGTGTAAAAGTTGTGAATGGTGTGTGTAGAGAGGTGTATATATAGGCATGCTCCATCACCCGTCCTAGGGTTACTCGACCGAGTAACCTGCTGATACAGTCGAGTGGCCCAAGCTGCCACACACGGGCCTGTTTGAGGGCCCACTAGATCGAGTGGGCTAACACTCGATCGAGTGGGTCAGCTGGAGCGAAGGGGTCCGGATTTTGTGGATCTTTTAGTTGGGTTGGGCTTTTGTTGTTTGCATGGCTATTTTTTATGTCTCGGAAACGGCTTTGACCGGGGTTTGACCCGGTCGCTAAAAGTCGGTTTTATTTCCGGTGTCGGTTTTGACCCAAATTAGTCTTATTTGATTGGAAACGACCCGCTGGTCCTGAATTTGAGGTTGGTTTTGTGATATTTGTACTCCGTAAAAAGCCCAAGCCAGAAACTAATGGTTTCGAGCTCATATCCGAGCGCGTAGAAACACGTTTGAATCTGATCATCATCGGGTGTTTTTTGGAAACTGCTATAGACATCTAGCAGCCAAATGTGGGTGTCTACAACTATAATAAGTCTAGCTAAGCATAGGTGGTACCTCTAGATCAAGCAAAAGGGTATGACCTTGGCACACAGGTGGTGACATTATATTTTGCTTGGTTTTGGTTTTGACTACTATTTTCAAAGTACTTTTGGTTTGTTATTGAGACAATGATATTTAACTCTGATTTCAGTTTACTAAAAATTATAATTATTGTGTTACATTTTCAATATATTATGTTTTACTCAGCTTTGCTAACGTCCTTTTGTTTTGGGTCGTTCCCCCGCTGGAACCTGTACCTATTTGTGTTTTGGGTACACTTAATATGCTACATGGGTGCATTTGGTTCGGGATGCTGAGCGAGAAAGGATTTTATTATTTAACATTTACCTCCGAACTATTTATATTTATGTTGAATTTTGGTTGGAAGTTGTTTTAAACCGTTTTGAATTTTGTGGGACTTAAGTCTTCCGCTGCAAAGTTTTCATTTAATTATTTATCGGATTTATATTTCTTTTTAATTCTTATATAATTCTTTTGCCTTGCATTTAGCCTTGTGAGCTAAATGCGGAGTAACGACTTTAAATTTTCTGGTTTTATTCTTTTATTTTGGTCGCGAAAATTTAGGGCTGTTACATTTCTAACCTTAAGTCATCTTCGATTCTTGTACCCATTTCGGTTAAGGTAGCGAAGTTGGGTATGACGGTGTACCGGAGATGGACCCGGTAAGAGAGGAGGAGATTCTTTACGAAGGCCTCCACTAACCCCTTTTCGTTGGGCTTATCGACCAACTTTACACTCTCGGCCCTCCACCGTTGAAGGTATTTGGTGAAACCTTCTTTGGGCTCTTGGGCCATGACCTCCAGAGTATGCATCGTAGTCTGGATCTCGGTATTATCCGTGTAATTCCGAGCGAACTCCGTCGCCACGTCGTCCCAAGTCTTGTACTTCATGGAGTCGAGCCTGTAGTACCAAGCTTTCGGATGCTTCTCGAGGGAAGAAGCAAACAGGTGCTTGAACATGGTGGACTTCACTCCTTTGACCGTCATGAACTCCTTGAAGGCCCGGATGTGAAGTATCGGGTCCTCGGTCCCATCGAACATGGGTAGGCCCGTGAGGTTGAGGTTAGCGGGCAGTTCGTCAGTCAGTGGTGAATAGTGATAAGTGTAGTTTGTAGTGCCTAGCTTGTTGTGTTTTGGTCCCTTTTACCTTGTGGAATCGCTCCTTGGGAGTGGTTTTTGGTCTACTTATGTTTCCTCTAGTTCGTTCCAGGTTCCCGAGACCATTCATGAAGAATTGGAACGATTCTGACTCGTTCCATACAATTTTTGGAGCCAACGAAGTGAAGAAACAATCACTCGATGCCTTGGATTCGATCCCGAGACCTTGGGACCTGATCCCGAGCCCCGAGAATCGATGAGAAGCCCATGAGAAGCAAGAAGGGACCTTAAAGATCAAGTTGGAGGAGGCCTACAAGACCCATCCCCGTCGGGAAGGACCTCATCCCGTCCGGGATGAGGTGCACAAATGCGAAGGGTCTGTTTTGGGTCTGTCCCGGTCTGGACCAGGCCGTCCCGGTCGGGACCACTCCGTCCCGGACGGGACCATCTCGTCCCGGACGGGATGGCCCAGCTGCAGCCCGCTTTTGCTTCTTTTCTTCTCCTTTCCTCTTGTAACCCTATATATACCCCCCCTCTTGTAATCTTATGTTATGTTCTTCATTACCCATAAACCCTAGACTACTTTAGCATAGTTTAGCATAGATTAGTGTAGATTAGTCTTTAGTTAATCGTTAATCTTAGTAATTAGTTTTGTATTAAGGGAATTCTTCAAGATTCAACCAATATTGAAAACCTTGAGAGATTGTTTTGGGTTTTTCTTATTAATACAAGTTTCAATCATTCATCCTCTTGTTAGTAGGTATAATCTTCCTTTCTCTTTACTCTTAATCTTTGTTTAATCCTTCAAGTTTCAATCTTTGATTATTGTTTATTGTTCTTGTTTGTTCTTTATGGATGTTTTGATGTTTGTGGTGTTTCCTCTAGTTTATGTTAATCTTAGTTTGAATATGAGTGATTAGATTCCTTGTGGGGTTAGTAGGTGGATTAAGTGTGGATTATGGGTGATTAGGGCTTGATTGTGGGTTAAGGTGAATCCTTTGTTGCTAGTCATATGTTGGGCACACTATGTGTTTGTTGAATTGCTTGTTTGAGTTGTAGTGGTCATGCTTCTCATGCTAGTCTTCCTCTACTCATTGTGTGTTTGACTTGTGATTGAATTCTTGTGTATTCGGGTTTAGTCTTTGACACGAGAGTGCGGACTTGGGTTTTGACGCGAGAGCGCGGATCGACCTTAGTGACTAGGTGAACCTTGCACCATCGTTACCCCAACTATCCTACTACACTTATGAACTCGACCTAACCCTAATCTTTCCCTACTGGTGAGCCTAGGTCGTATGCTCCCAAAGATAAATAATTAAGTCCTATTACCTTTAACAATATAGCAGAGGTAAGTCGAGTGTCGAATCCACAGGGAAGGCGATGTAAATTAATGTGTGAATAAAATAAATAAACGTACCAAGAATAATGGGGGTTTTATGATTGATTTATCTAACAACTAAAATAATGAAAATAAAATAACTGATAATAACGAATTCAGATGATTAAGAAACTCGACTCAAAGAAAATCCACTAACTAGTTAAACAATTGATCATCGACAATTTACCTTTATTTAATCCTTGAGTATTCTATTGTGAAACTAAAAGTCTCAATTGTTCCGTAGATAATATTACTTAGGTCGAAACGCGATACTAAGCAACCTAATTATTGAACAATCTAATCCACGCGTCTAGATTTAATTCAATAACAGCATGAACGATATGAACAAATCAATAGAAATAACGACCATTAACACACGCGGTTATTGGTTCGAATTATATGTTTATTCCTCCTTTTACCCAATTACGATGAAACGCATACAAAGTATCGACATTGCAGAAACAAATGGTGCACACTTGGGGATGCGTGCGCACCCCTAGATCCGTCCTTGTATACACATATAATGTTATGTTATGTACTCCCTCTCATTCACTGGAAAAGCACACCTTTTTATTCAAATGGGTGGTATATTTTATTCAAAGTGTGATTTTCCAAAGAATGAGAGGGAGTATATAGCTATATACTCCCTCCGATTACCTATGTTCTTCCCTCTTTCCTTTATTAGGTCTAAAGGTTGCAATTTTATCTAGTGAATTGAACAATTACGGATTCAAACACAAAGAATTGCAATAGATTGAAGATTGAAATAATCAATTGGCCAAAAAGATTAAACAAACAACAATCATAAAATTAGCACAAGGAATAAACAATACTCAAGTAATTAAATAAAGATTAAGAGAGTCTCACAATCAATTAACTAGAAAGCTTCAAATCCTTGATCCGAGAAGAAAGATTAATTACACATGATAAAATTAGGGTTCCTCTTCTAATATGAATGAACGTGAATTATTGATGAATGATGAATAATAATCTCCCTCCAATAATATGTAGTCTAATAGTAATAATAATAATAATAAAAATAGGAAAGTCTAGTTATTTCCTAACACTAATAATAATATAATAATAAATAATAATTAAGCTGACACGGAATCCAAAACAATTCCGTCTTCAATCCCGAGCTGCGCTTTGACTTTTCACTCGGTTTTGTTGGGCTTGTTCTTCACATTCTCCGTCTCGAACCCAAATCACACATCATGGAATTAAGAGCTCTAAAAACCGTCTTTTCTTCAATAAAACACAATTTCTTCGATAAAACCAATTAGACGATTTCCACTCTAAATCCGCATCTTTAATCACCAAATCTAGCTCAAATCTTCGCCTTAAACACATATAAAACACGCTAGATCAACTTCCCCACACTTAGACCTTTGCTCGTCCCGAGCAAAACTCGGAAACATCAACAATAAAACACAAGATCTTACAAAAGAAACATGGGAAGCTCGACATCAAACAATAAACTCATCCCTTCAACCACCCTCCTTATATCATCCTAAGGTTAAGCACATGGTCACAATACATGAAAATTCCTACAATAACCCAAGATTGTGACCACAAAACAACACCTAAAATCATCGAAAAATGACACTACGCCCCTTATTTCTCCTATTCCTAAACAAGATCACATGTGCTACAAATGACACCAATGGTAAAAAATATATACCACTATTCTCTGCAGCCCACACATGTGATCGATCTAAACGCCTCTAATATCTCAATACAACACAATAATACTCCAATCGCATAAAATTTAGTTCTACGACTACATCCGCACCGTGATTCTTCTCACCTTAACCAACTAACCTACCCGACCGACCTTCTGTGTCACCCTTCTTATGACACCACAACAAGAATGGAGAAAGTATATGTGAATTTTTTTCCTAGTTCCCTCATTTTGCCTAGAGTGTCCGCCCTTGCGGTTTTTCACTCTAGCTTTTCAAATTTTTTTCACTCACACTACTCTCGTGGCATGCAACTCGATTTTTCTTTTTACCCGGAGCGCCCTTTCGGGTTTTCACTCCGTCCTCGGCCACTTTTCCCACTTTTGCCTAGGCGCCCTTTCCGGGTTTTCACCTAGCCGGGTTTATTTATTTCTTTTTGTTTTTTCAAATTTTTTTTTTGAATGAAGTAACGAAAACAAAGCATATCACACTAAGTACAAAGCTATTACAAATCAGACCGATTCTCCTCCCCACACTTGAATGAAACATTGTCCTCAATGTTACAAAGGACACAATAATTGGAGAAGGAGAACACACCTTGTCGAACGAAAATCGATCGAACGTCACTAACACCAACACCAACACTAACGAGCAACAAACCACCACGCTCCTGTTGATCCTAACCCGAAAAAAAACCGCCATGCTTTGAAAGTACTCTCCTCAACAAAAATTTAGCTCAAAAGTTCACTTAGACAATTCATCGAGTACCTTCTAGGCATGATTCCATACAATTTTTCAAACAACTATCCACATTTCTTCAATACCAATAATCCCATACAACTAAAAGAATGATAACGGAATAATTCCACACTATCAACTCACACCAACAAAATCAACCGGCAAAACCTCGATAAATAATTATCAACTTCATGCTCCACTAACAACTTTTTCACACTAATCAAGTCTCAATTACCCCACTTCACAAAAATCAACTTAATAGAAGTAAACTTCATGTTATTAATAAAGAACTCACGATTGAAGCAAGTGGACTATACAAACAAAATTCAGTCCATTGCTTACTTGAAATTCAGACTGAAGATGCAGCACCAAATTCCTCATGAACAACCCGCAAACGTCAATTACAAGGACAAATTAAACATGGAACAACATCCTTCATAGTGTAAGAAAGGATGAACAAAGGAAACAAAGTCCAAACATCTTCAGCAACAAGACCGTCAATTCCAAGTCTCAGTAACGATGAAGGGCGAGGTGAGGGGTGGTTGGGTCTTAGTGGGGCGGAGCGCCTGGGGTGGCTAAAAGTCGTGAATAGCGAGTGAATGGAGGAAGTATGGTGGCGAGGGTGGTGTAAGGAGAATGAGGGACGAAGGTTAGGGAGGGAGAGTGTGAAATGAGAGGAGATGGAGGAAGGAACATGAAGAAGAAGATGGAAATGAAAGGAGAAGGACGAAGAAGGGTGATTTTTTTAAATTCAGTCTTGAACTGAATTAAGGTCGAGGGGTGGTCGTGGGATGGTCATGGGGTGGTCATGGGGTACATTCTGGTCAGCTATTTTGTTATTTTCCACGACCTCATTTCAAGTACCCCTCGAGTCCTCCTTGAGTGTAGCTATTTTCAACACTTGTATTTTTTTTTCACACTTTTTTTTCATAAAACTACCTCACCCCTCTCTCGCTTGCTCACTAGTCACTCTTTTTTACCTCTCATCCCTCTTATTCCGAATGAGACGGTGACATCAATCCGACCTGAAAATAGCTAAAGTTAGATAACTAAAAGAAAAGTTAAAATCACATACAAACGAAATAAAAATATAGAAAAACTAAAATAAAAATAAATAAAAACTCGGGTTGCCTCCCGAAAGCGCTTTTGTTTTACGTCATTGACCCGACGTGGAAAGCGGAATCTTCATTAATTGGATCGAAAAGACCAATTCTCTCGACTACTTCCTCCGTCCAACTTCAAGTGAAGTCCACAAACTAGCTTATTCAACAACAACAACAACAAAAAATCATCAAATAACAAAAAGCGGGTTGCCTCCTGTAAGCGCTGATTTAACGTCCCGCACGACGCAAATGGGTCACACAGCACTACCCCTCTATGAAGTAACCTATTTTATATCAAGATCGGAACAAGTTAATGCCCGTAGGAGATGGTCAAACAAGCTAGCAAAAGAGTTAGTGAAAATTATACAAAAGATTATCATAAGAGTATACCATACATACCGCATAAACATAGAGGTACATAGAACGTTGGATTCATGGTATGGTTCTCTAGATAACGACGTCATCTCAAACAATTTTTCTGTGTCCGTACTCCTTATGAATGTATCTTTCAAATCCCATAATATATCACCCGATTCACCACCCAAAGAGGGATCAATAAAATATGTGGGTAACGGTAAGTCTGATACGGGTTCTATATATGGCACAGTCAATAAATACGAGTCACCTTCCTCTCCATCATCATCTATTGGGGCACCTTCGACATGAGTAAGGGAAATAAGATAATCAATTTTGGTCACATCATCACTAATAATCGATTCATGATCAGGAGAAGTCTTGAAGTATTGGGGAAGTTCAAGAAATAAAGTGGATATCTCTAATTCTCGAGCATTGTTAACCAAAAGATCAATCACATCCCATTTTTCATTACGACCTAACTCAAGAAATCTACCATCACTTTCAACTTGTAAATCGATTTGAGTTGCACGATTAAAGTTATGGTAAATCGCTACCAAGAGTTGTTCATTACTCAAAGGTAAATATTTGCGTTCTAGCACATACTCCGTGAGTCTTTCAAAATAGTGATGTAGTAACTCATTATCAAGTTGGGGACAACAAAAACTCATTTCTAGATGACAAACAAAAGGAGCCTTAATTAAAAAAATATTTACAAGAGACACGAAACAAATAATCACACAAAAACAACTAATTGCCTTCCCCGGCAACGGCGCCAAAATTTGGTGAGCCTAGGTCGTATGCTCCCAAAGAATACTAATTAAGTCCTATTACCTTTAACAATATAGCAGAGGTAAGTCGAGTGTCGAATCCACAGGGAAGGCGAGGTAAATTAATGTGTGAATAAAATAAATAAACGTAACAAGAATAATGGGGGTTTTATGATTGATTTGTCTAACAACTAAAATAATGAAAATAAAATAACTGATAATAACGAATTCAGATGATTAAGAAACTCAACTCAAAGAAAATCCACTAACTAGTTAAACAATTGATCATCGACAACTAACCTTGATTTAATCCTTGAGTATTCTATTGTGAAACTAAAAGTCTCAATTGTTCCGTAGATAATATTACTTAGGTCGAAACGCGATACTAAGCAACCTAATTATTGAACAATCTAATCCACGCGTCTAGATTTAATTCAATAACAGCATGAACGATATGAACAAATCAATAGAAATAACGACCATTAACACACGCGGTTATTGGTTCGAATTATATGTTTATTCCTCCTTTTACCCAATTACGATGAAACGCATACAAATAATTAGGTCTAAAGGTTGCAACTTTATCTAGTGAATTGAACAATTACGGATTCAAACACAAAGAATTGCAATAGATTGAAGATTGAAATAATCAATTTGCCAAAAAGATTAAACAAACAACAATCATAAAATTAGCACAAGGAATAAACAATACTCAAGTAATTAAATAAAGATTAAGAGAGTCTCACAATCAATTAACTAGAAAGCTTCAAATCCTTGATCCGAGAAGAAAGATTAGTTACACATGATAAAATTAGGGTTCCTCTTCTAATATGAATGAACGTGAATTATTGATGAATGATGAATAATAATCTCCCTCCAATAATATGTAGTCTACTAGTAATAATAATAAAAATAGGAAATTCTAGTTATTTCTTAACACTAATAATAATATAATAATAAATAATAATTAAGCTGACACGGAATCCAAAACAATTCCGTCTTCAATCCCGAGTTGCGCTTTGACTTTTCACTCTGTTTTGTTGGGCTTATTCTTCACATTCTTCGTCTCGAACCCAAATAACACATCATGGAATTAAGAGCTCTAAAAACCATCTTTTCTTCAATAAAACACAATTTCTTCGATAAAACCAATTAGACGATTTCCACTCTAAATCCGCATATTTAATCACCAAATCTAGCTCAAATATTCGCCTTAAACACATATAAAACACGCTAGATCACCTACTAGATTTCTTTTCGTTTATTCTTAGTCTTAGTTTATCCCCCCTTTCTTATCGTTCTAGTTTAGCTTAGCCGCGAGACCTAGTCAAGTCTTTAGGTGGAACTTGGTCTAAACCCGGCCTCTTTACCGTCCCCGTGGACTCGACCCGACTTGCCCTATCTACGTGTTAGGAAGAGTTGGTTATTATTTGGTGGCGGGATCCACGACAAATCCCGCCCATCAATTTGGCGCCGTTGCCGGGGACGGTGCTAGTTTAGACTTTGTTTTCCTATTTACTTGATTTTGTCTTTGTTTTTGTAGTTTTTTTTTGTTTTCTTTTGCTTCTTGTGTGTGTGAAGTTTATTTATTTCTTGTCTAGTGCCCAAAAAGCACTAGACTTCTCACGTTTGCTCCTAGTCTACAGTTTTTGCCTAGAGGTGGTGACGACCCTCTTCCTTATGACTCAGAGCCGCATAAACGGACGGTTGTTAGTTTGAGAGGTTTCCAACCGGGTACAAGCCTAGTTTTCGAGTACAACGTGAGGTTTGATCTAAACTCCCCACACCTAAAAGCTACCATGAGCTACTCCTCTCCCTCTATGAATCAAGGGTATCACATGACATCTCCTTACCACTATCAAGCTCCTTGGGATAATCAAGACACTCGTGGGTATGAATTTCAAGGAAATGAAATCGGCTACCAACAAGTGAATGCTTATCACTCCTATAATCATGGTGACTATCACTCAAGCTATCAATGTGAACCCACCATGTTTCATCATGATTCACCTTATGGAAGCCAATTTCCCCAAAACCCACCACATGACCCTTCACCTCAACTACCATATGAGCCCCAAAACCCACAATACTACCAATCATATTCACCTTACTACCAACCTTATGATGCCCCACCCCTTGGGCATCATCAAGGTTCACAAGTAACACTCCAAAACCCCAATGGCCACCAAATGCCAAAATTGGAGTTAAACCAATCGATTCTTCAAATGCAACGAGAAATGACCTTACAATTGCAAAAAGACAATGAAATCTTGGCCGAACTCCGAAGGGGAAGTGAGGAACGTAATGCTAGATTGAATGCTTTAACGGCTCAAACCCTCATGTTTTTAACTCGATCTTCACAAGTTGATGAGGGATGTTCATTTGGGGAAGGGGAACAACCCAATGACGAAGCCGCTAATGAATCCCCTTTGAAAAGCGAGGCTTGCTTTGAAGAACCTCAATTGTCCACCCAAGAGGAGGCGAATGAGGAAATAACCCTTGTTGAAGGCAATGTTGGTGAAGAATGTGAGGAGGTTAGTGAGTTGGATAAGTTGTTGGAATTTGTGAAGTTTTTGTGTGAAAATGACGACCTCAAGTTGCCCTTGTGCGATAATATGGAAAAGCATCAAGAGCCCCTTGCAAGTAAGCGAAGCAATGACTTGGAAGAGATTGAAACCGCCGGTAGAAGTTTCAATTCTCTCCTCCAAGATGATGTGGGGACAAGTGTTGTTCCGGGACTTGAAGATGGGGAACCACAACTTGAGGAAGGTATGGGGGTGTGCAACGAGGAAATGAGGCCAAAGCCGTTTTTTGTGCCTCATGATGAAGACTTGAAGCTTGCTAGTGATTGGAGACGATGCTTAGGGAGGAAGAGGTCGTTAGAGCTCGTAGAATGGATAGACCTCGGAGACAACATGAATGATGACGTTGGGTCTAAGGATTACTACTTCTTGCCTCCACCTTGGAGGCCTTGGAGGATAGCTTGGCTCGGTTGCTTGAGCCCTCATTACGATGTGGCTCGAGCATTTGACTTGCTCCTCCGAGCCCTTGATGGCTATGGCTAGGAATGAAGAGCCCACCATCCTCGGTTTGACGGAGTTCCATAAGAACCGTCATGTTGTACATTCCCCTTCCTCTCTTCTCTTTAGTTTTTGTGTTTGTAATTGTGTTATTTATGATTTTGTTTCTAGGACTCTTTGTTTTGTGAAATTCTTGTGATTTGGTATTTTGATGAGCGATGAGAGGGAGGGACTTTGATGAATGTTTTGAGCTTATTTGTTAGGTGCAAAGTGAAGATGAATCTTAGAAAGGAATGGTTATTTATAGAGCATGGATTTGAGCTAGGAAGTCGGGTTTGTATTGGTGGCCTTGTCGGTGAAGCTATCAAGATTATGAAGGGGTAGAAGACTCTTCCCGACCGAGAAGAAGGCATCCCGACCGGGAAGGATGAACCATCCCGACCGGGAAGGAGCCATCCCGATCGGGATGAGTGTGCCAAAAATCGAGTTTACTGGAGTGTGATCCCGACCAGGACGGGCTTGTCATCCCGACCGGGACCATCCATCCCGACCGGGATGGTCCCCTGCTCCTCCTTTTGCCTTTTCTTTGTCCTTCGAGCCCACCCAACCATTTTATACCCCCACTTCATATACACACATTCACTTCTTTTTTTCTTCACTTTACACCGACTTTCACATCAAATCCCACCTCCTTATACCCTTGTACTTTAACCATGCGGCCTTATTGAGAAGGAAGAGGAATAGCAATGACAAAGACAAGCTACGTGCCGATACCGACCTATGAGACGATGGAGCGAGTGAGTTGCTAACCGCATGGTACGGCAACTATCCTTTCTTTTCCGTCTTTTATTGCTTGTCTTCTTTTGTTAGTTCCCCTTCCCCTTATCATTTGTGTCATGGTGGCCCTCGGGGCCTTGGTAATTGTTGCCCCCGACTCTCGATGACGTGACTACATCGAGAGTCATTTCAAAATCCAAATTTACAAGATTTTCACCCTTTTTGTAGGATTTAGTCGGATTTGGGCGGAATCCGAGCTAGGTGACTTGATTACACCTAGTCCTCCCCTCCCATTTTCTTTTATTTCTTTCTTTTTATTTCTTCCCCATCCATACCTTTTCTTGTCTCGGCCCATGGTGACTTGACTACACCCCGGCCGGACACATTCTACCCCTTTTCTTCACTTTTCATTTTGATTTTTAGCTTTTTTTTCGTAGTTTCTTCTCTTTTGTGTCTCCATACACTACGGTCGAGCATGAGGACATTGCTCGGTTTAAGTGTGGGGGAGCGATATTCTATCGTAGTTAGTTTTATTTTAGTAGTTTTTTCGAAAAATCCTTAAAAACCCTAAAAATTTGAAAAATTTCCACAAAAATCAAAAAGATTTTCTTTTTGTGTGTTTTCCTTTTGTGTCGTTATGTCGTATTTGTGTTGTGTTGTGTGTGCTTGCCTCCCTTTTTCCTTGTAGGTCGCCTAATCACCGTTGACTTTGGATGGCTTTCAAGACATCCGGTAACGCCTTTCTATCCCTTTTTCCTCTTTATCTCTTGTGGAGTGTGGAGGAGATTTATGATGATGTGTGCTCGGGTGGAGCCTTGTGAAGATTTGTGGTTGATTGGTTGCTTATCTGAAAATTCGGGGTGGTGTTTGTTCTCTTTACGTGTTTGTTTTGTTTTGTCTTGTTTTGTTGCTTTTGCCCCTTTTTCTTTCGTTTTTGTCGTGTCTTTGTTTTGTGATGTGTACTTGTGTCTAGTGTGTAAACGGTTTTCGAAAACCCGGTTTAGAGGCTAGTGTGCAAGTGTTTACTTTTCCTTTCTAGTAGTATGAATCGAGTCTTGGACTTTAGTCTAGTAGAATGACCCTAAATCAATGATTTCGTTGGTTTCTTACCTTGAGTCCGCCTAGCTTACTAGGGATTTACTACGGGATTTGCATTTTGACCATTATGACCACCCACGGTGTGAAAAGGCCTTGGTTGCCGAGTCCCGTCCCTTAGATGACCGTGTTTGAAATTGTTTGATTAGTCCAAGTTCTCCACCTTTTTATGGGTTTGAAGGGGGATCGCGACTCCCGACTTACCCATTCCCCTACCTCCTACACATATCCACAAAATAAGATGCAAATTGTTGAAATCTCTTTCTTAGTTGCAAAAAGAAATGCCTACACTCATATCAAGCCAAAAGGGCAAACAATGAAAAAGAAAGAAAAGATTGAAGAAAAAGAAAAGGCACAAAAAAAAGCCAAAAAGAAAATACAAAAGATGAAAAAGAAATGGCATAGCAACACACAAAGCAAAAATGCAAAAGAAAGAAAAATGCCAAAAGAAAACCGTCTCACAAAAAGATTATCACCCTCTCAAAATAAGCCTTTTTCCGATCGTTACCGTGAAGAGCCTACCAAAGGACTGAGTTCCTAGGAAGGATGATAGCGGTAATCATCGGTTTTCCCTCATTTTGCAAACATTATCCACCTTTTTACTTGGACTAGTTGGGCAGTTTTGGGCATGGGACGACCCTCTTGGCACATCGCTAAAGGGGGCGGGGTCTCACTTACCTACAGTGTCGACTAACACCGTGGTTCAGTGTAATCCCCTATAAAATCTAACGCAATACAGTGGCGGAAACACTGTAGAGTTGGGATTAAAACACACTGACAAACTATATCTTATTAAAAGAAATGGTAAGCCAATACAAAGGCCACTTTTTACAAAAGGGCTAAATAGAAAATTCTCCAAACGGGTTATACAAATCCATAAATTACATGAATAGAGAAAGAGTAGGATCCACGCTACTCGCTAGCTCACACCCAAAACCCAGCGGCAAAAACCTGTCATGTTAAAAACATAACAGCCACGTCAGTGGGGAGTAACTCGGACGTTCTCCCAGCCACATTATATCTTATGGAAAAATAATAGTATTACTATATCAAAATAATTAAAATGAGAAAACATTAAAACGACATAATAAAAATAAGTTTTCAGCGAAACTTAAAGCATTTGCAAACCTGCAAGTATCAATCGATAATAATAATATTCCAAAATGGCGTTATGGAAATCAATCAGTGCAACGAAATAGACTTTCACTAGGATAATACTCAAACTAGCTTCGAGAACTTAGTCAAAACAAATTAGACTTCGGTCTCTAACTAGGCAACTCAACTATAACAGGACTGCGTGCAGCGAGGTCCTGGCTTAAGTAATGTACACCTCTCCTGGATACAAACCATATCCAGTTCAACCTGACGCGACTTACACGATGCGATATCTAAGTTTAAGGTCAAAATATACACACTCCTGAACACAAACCATGCTCAGTTCAACGACCAATGAGTCTCAACATAGACACACCAGCTTTATAGTTGATGGCATTACTCTTGTCCTCATTCCATAACTCCAAAACAGCCATTATCGATATTCAAAAGATAAATATAATCAATATAGATAATATGAGGATAAAAGGAATAAACATTTTATATAAAAATGGAAACTTTCTATAAATAGTAACTTACTAATTTTAGAAACGTACTTAAAATAAAAATATTATTATAGAAGATACGTAAGTTATTAATATATGTGAAATGTATTAAAAATAGCATTTCTAACAAAATTAACATTTTATTATTATCGTCGTTATCGTAACTTTATTATATTTCTAAATTCTTTGCTCAAAATATAAATAAAATATAATAAGTCATTATATAGTATTTATAAATAATCTAGGAAATCGAGTTAAAACAATAAATCTTAGAAAAGAGATATTTTAAGAAAACGACACCAAAATTAATTGAGTCAACGAGTTTTATAAATGAAATAAATTTTATAAAGGTTTCAAATTATTTTTAAGAAATAGCTTTGATTTATAAATAATACAAATCTTAATAAAAATAGTCAATCGGAAACAAATAGAAAATTATTACTGAAAATAGTCTCGACTAAAAATATATTTAAAACAAAATCGACTATTTTCTCATTTATCAGTATAAATCGTAAAACGATAATTAATTTATTAAACAAGTATACAAACCTTGATTATAATATAGAAATACGATTTTGAGTTAAAATTATAACTTAACGGAATCGAAAGAAAATATGAAATCATTTTTATTTAGTTACTAGTGTCACGATAACCAACAAAATACTATAACGATCGTAAATAATTAAATTACTAACGATTTATAAAACGATATCGAAAACTGTAAAATATAATAAGATATACGATTTTAAAAAATTAATATTATTAGCAAAATAATAAATAGCTAAAAATTAGAAAAACCGAAGTTAAAATATTTACTACATACTACTACTCAAACATACGATATAAAATCGAGTAACGTCCTGAAGTTACCTTGAGTCGATATCCCAAAATGATCCAGTTGTAGACACCCGCATTTTGCCTGCTAGTGTCTATAGCAGTTCCCGACAAGCACCCGATGATGATCGGACGCAAACGTGACTTGGTATACTCGGATTTGGACCCGAAATCAATAATATCTGGCATGGACTTTTAGCGGAGTAATAATCTCACAAAACAGACCTCAAATCCAGGCCCAGTGGGTCGTTCCGAGCAAAATAAGACTAATTTGGGCCAAAACCGACACCAAAAATAAATCCCGTCTTTTAGCGACCGGGTCAAAACCCGGTCAAAGACGAACCCGTCACAAAAACCAGCCAAATGCACCTTCTAGAAGCTGGCGCCCAAATTAAATTCAAAAAAGATAACCAAATCAACCAAGTCAACCCCTTCCTAATTTACCTCGATTTACCTGATCCACTCGATCGAGTGGATTGACCCACTCGGTCGAGTGGAGCGTCATTTTCCGGATCAGGCCCATTTTCTAGGGCACTCGACCGAGTGCACTAGGGCCACTCGATCGAGTGACCCTAGGTCGTGGGGTAAAGTCTATAAATACCCCCTCAAACCCTTTGCATTTCAGATTTGACTAATGCAAAATTACCCTAAACTTTTACTCTAATTCACCTACACTACAAGCCTTAGTAACCCTAAGCACCACACACAAAAACCGAGTCCCTTGTCCCTCGAAAAACCGACAATTCATCCACACACACACATACACCATAACTTGCATACATCCTCGATACTCCGACGTCCCGTCACTATTTACGAGTCCATTTCCGAGGTTCCTACTAAGCATGTATGTTGAGGGTGTCCTAAACCCCATTTCGATCCCTATTACTTTGTTTTTTCTATTTACGTTTTTGTATTATTATCCTAACACTAACTTTAACTTTAACTCTAACATTTCATTTTTCGTATGCTAACCTTTACATTCTCGTTGCTAACATATCATTATACCGCGTATATATAAACTATTATCAAAATCTGGTTCTAAATCCGTTTGACTACGATGTTTGCCTAAAGTCCGTCTAATCCCTTTACGAGCAACGACGGAGGTGGAGCCCTTTCGAGGAGCCCCGCCCCAATGTACTCAAGGGCGTGACGTGATCGCAATCGGTCGTAGTTGAACGTATTTAATTCCATTTCTATAATTAGTACGGAACCTGTTGACACGAAAACCGACATCACATAACCCGAAAGGGTTAGTTTCGACGTCGTGACGTAGAGGGATGCATTCCGTTGCTAATTCAAAGTTTCTACGTAAATGCTATCATAAAATCCCGACAACGGTATTATAATCGTACATGTACACGATTATAGTACCGGAGGTCAAGTTAAATACAAATCGTGCGATATTTGTATTTGATTTGACCGACCGTCGATTTTAAACCCCAAAAACGAGACGAGTTAACACTCGTACAGGGGCTACTCGACCGAGTGCATAGGCTACTCGATCGAGTAGCATCCATAAAACTGGGCAGAACCTTTTTCGAGGACACACTCGACCGGGTCAGACCATGACTCGACCAAGTGGGTTCTGTAACCCAGAAAACCGAGAGCTTAAATGCAACATTTAAGCCTCGTCTTTTTTTACGACTCTTAGTCGACACGTGTAAAGCCAATCACGTGAATCCATTTCTCAAAACTCACGCTTATCACGACACTATAACGACTGATCGATTTTTCGATGTGATAAGTTGGGACAAGGCATTGAGACATGGGGTCGGGCTAGCATCACGCTTAGGTCCTATGTCTCCGTCCTTCGTTTAATATACAAAGCAATGTGTATTTAATCGGGGTTAGTCCATCTACACGTTCCACGGTCTAGTTTGTATACGGGTCCGTTCCTTACATTTTATTATTGATCATTCCATTTCTATATCGCTTATAATTTTGTATTGGCCGGGTTGTATTTCCGCCCGTGTAACTTGTACGTTATTTATCTTGAGTTTCATTTATTTACTTGCTTATCGCTTTATAAATGAACCTCGCATGCTAAATCATTTCGACCGTAATTAAGATGCATTAAATGACGTAGTTCACATACTATTCATATGCTTAGCCCGAAAACGCTGTTTGCATATCATTTAATCGTTTTACTAGCGCGCACACACGAACACGAACGATGTCTTAGTAGAGGCCGCCATGTGCGGGCAGGGTTGGGTGTCCTTAGTGGGCTTCCCAACACGTACCCTCACCCCTTACTCAGAACCTTTGGTTTCCGGATGTCCGAAACCCTTGGCGCACGAGAGTCATTCCATATACGAAAGCCGGTTTAAACGGTATCGATATTGCAATGCAAAGGGACGAGCCCAATAAACTCTGAAATCGAAGTGGGCTTACTTTGTGTATAGCCCATGACGACATAGAGTGGGCTCGTATGGTTCCGAATAACCACAAAATTCGGTGGCGACTCCATTTTGACTTAAATTTCGAACCCGAGAACAATCTCACCACGAGATTCATTCGCCTACCCAAACCCGCGCGTGGCCGCGTCGGGGTGGACCTACGTCATGTCCACAATTTGACGACTCCGCTGGGGATACCTGATGTACCACATGTCATCGGGGTTCCTAGGGTGAGACTCGAAGAGAAATCGTTCGTATATTAGTGTGCGCGCATTAGTTTAATGATTCATGCATAACCCAAATTTTGCCCGGGCCGGTTACTTGTGACCGACGTCCCACTATACCATGGTGCATTCCTACATGGGTGCACTAAAGACTTCGATGGCGGAACTCACCGGGCTTTTACGGCAGGTCCTAGTTCCAAATCGGCTAGGAAGTCCGTCCCGTTTCGTGAGAATGCTATCGTTGTTGGTATAGACCCTACTTTGACCGACCGAGACTTAGTGTAAAGCATACATAAGCGTCGTTATAATGCTTGTTTGACTACATGCTACTTGGTTTCCGTGTCATTTTTTTCAAAATGCATCTTTCCAAAGCACCCAAATTTTGAAAAACCCGAAATACTAGCCGTTTCGGGACCCGTCTTTTCAAAATATCCAATTTTCAAAACTCGGAATGCCGCCGAAATTTAGGATCAACAGTTTGACTCAAAATGTCCTTTTCTCTAGTCGGCATGCTGCCCATTTTAATTATTGGATTTCCAACACCATTCCGTTTTTCTGAATTTTCAAAATTCTAAACCTTGGTTTTCGAAATCCCGTGTTCAATTTCCAAACTCTCGGAAGTTCACTCATTTTATATTCAAAATCCAAACATCCAACTTTCCTAGTAAACCTTCCTTATTATAGGACCTACCGTCTAGCCGTATGTCGGGTCTTTGCATAGTATGTCGAAGGTCTATAGCGTCGAAACTCTGTCGATCCTATATCGCAAGTTTCCCCCCTTTAACGAGTCCGCCTTATCTGTCAAGGCACGACCAACCCGCGTAGGGCATATCCCTACAAAGGAAAGTCCGTCCATACACTCGAGTCAAAAGTCTGGGGAAAAGTCTCACGTGGACCTTCCGTCGAACGGGATTGGGCCCACTAGGCCAAAATCCTAAGGAAGCTATACCACCCATCGAGTCATCCATCTAGATGTATTTCTCGAGTCCTTAGTCTTCCCTTAGTGTCGCTCGGGATGTACTTTTCTTTCTTTTTCCAAGATCTGGGTTCGGTTTCTGATTACGCGGTGTTCTTACAGACAGGCCGCCAGCAACTAGACACGCTCGAAGGATGGCTACTTTGAACAACCTACAAACCTCTTTGGACGCCATGGTCGTGAAGCAAACCGACATCGAAGCCCAACTGACCGAAATGAGGGCTGGCCAAGTGGCCATTGTCGCTCGCCTAGCCACGGTGGAGCAAAGGGCTCCCAATGTCGAGGCTAATGAGCCTCTAGCTGAACTAGTCAGCGCGGTGCGCCGACTAGAGGAACAAGTCCATTTGGCTGGAAGTAACAACATCCATCGGGAGAATAGTCGAGAGTACAACCCGCTGAGTGACAAACTACCCGCAAACCTGAATCTCACCGGTTTGCCCATGTTTGAGGGAACCGAAGACCCGTTACTACATGTGCGGACCTTCAAGGAATTCATGGCCATCAAGGGAGTGGATTCGTCCATGTTCAAGAACCTCTTTGCTGCATCTCTTGAGAAGCACCCACGTGCCTGATATTACAGGCTAGACCCGAAAAAATACCCTACATGGGATGATGTGGCCACCGAGTTCCCTCGGAACTATGCTGACAACACCGAGATCCAAACCACAATGCGATCTCTGGAGGTTATGGCCCAAGAGCCGAAGGAAGGTTTTACTAAATACCTTCAACGCTGGAGGGCCGAGAGCGTGAAACTGGTTGATAAGCCCAATGAGAAGACTTTGGTGGAGGCTTTTGTCAAGAACCTCCTCCCTTCCTACCGGGTTCACCTCCGATATGCTGTCATACCCAATTTCACCACCCTTACCAAAATGGGTATGAGGATCGAAGACGACCTGAGACTAGAAGGACTCACTAAGGCAGCTAGCAAAGGGTACCAAGGGGCCTCTTCCTCCACCACTAAGCCCCAGGCTGCAACTCGCAGCATTTTTGACGCGGTTAATCAACTAGATGCCCCGTCCAAGAAGAACACCCCACCTCCGGTTTTCACTGATATAGGTACCACCTATACCTATGCCTTACAAAGGCTGTCCTCCAAAGGCCTAATCCAACCGATAGGCCCAACTCCTGAAGTTCCGGTCGAACGACGCTCCAAGAACTACAATGCTCAGGCCTATTGCCAATACCACCGGGGCAATGGGCATGATACCGAAAAGTGCTGGAAGCTGAAGCACTTGATCCAGGACCTGATTGAAAGCGGTAAAATCCCGCTACCCGGAGATAAGCCAAGCAACAAGGAGAACCCTTTAGGAGATTGATTGATTGCTCTCACCTTATCTCTCCATTCATCCCGCAAGTGAACGGGATCTGGTTTGACGACGAGGATGATGTCTACCTCGCTAAGGGGGAAACCGTTCCCATCACCCCTGAACAGATTCGCGAGGCCAAACTCGAGTCCTAGCCAGCAACAACCTTGGTCGTCCCTATTTAGCCACAAGCACTAGGGACACTCCTATCCCGGCAACCATCACCGATCCACTCGGGATGGAAGTCGCCCCTGAAGAGCCGACCGCTGAAACGGCTATTGTGAAGCAACTGAAGAAGACCCGAGTTGACCTCACTGTATGGCAACTTTTGGTTAGCTCACAAGAACATCGAGAAGCACTTACAAAGGCTCTCGATCAAGTCAAGATCGACTCTTTGGCTACCCCTGCTGAAATGGTAGCCACAGTCCTACCCCACCTAAAGGATAAGGCCAAAGAAGGAGGCCCAATGATCACCTTTTCTGAAGCCGACCTGGCACCGTTCGGGGCCGCTCATAATCTGACCCTCTACATTACAGTGATCTGCCGAGGAAAATACCTCCCGATGACCCTAGTCGATGACGGGTCAGCCGTGAACGTCCTTCCCTTAAGAACCGCCAAAGCCCTCGGCATTACCGAGGCTGACTATATCCCGACGGCTCAAACCATCCAAGCCTTTGATGGGAGTCCAAAGACAGTATCTGGGGCCGTAAAGCTGACCATCATAACGGGCCCAATAGAAAAGGAGCACGAATTTCAGGTGATCGATGTCACCTCATCTTTCAACTTGCTCCTAGGAAGGCCGTGGATCCACGCGGTCAAGGCGGTGTCCTCCACCCTCCACCGAAAGATCAAAATGCCTCTGCTCAACGATGTTAATACTTTGGAGGCAACCCCAATGACCGTGGCTAGCTGTAACGCCACGGGCCGCACGGACCTCTGGGGGTTCGACTTTGTGGGGATGATCGAGGAAGAGTACCTTTTCAGGCCTTACTTCACCACGAGCATTGACACAATGCTCCAGAACTTAGGGTACCTTCCGGGGGCTACCTCTCGACCCGACCTTCCAGCTGGGAAGATCATCGAGGTCCTTAAGGACGAAGACTCCCACTTCGGCCTTGGCTATGCCACCACTCCGGGCAACATTGTCCGAGTAGGAATCGAAAAGGCCTGCAACGTCATGAAGGGTATCCACTTGAGCCCTTATAGCCCACAGTTGTCTGACTACTTTGTCACACCCGTATTCGGGGCTATCCAGGTTGGACTGTACCAACCCAATGCTACGCACCTCGGGACCCACTCGGCCCGGGACTGCAACTACATCCCGGATGAGGTGTTCGCCCTCATCCAGCACGATGGAGCTGATGATGCTGAGCCCGCGCTGGGGCTGCTCTTCGGGGAAGACACCATAGCCCCGACTCCAAAAGAAGACCTGGTCAACCTGATTCTCCGCAGCAACAAGTTTGACCCGACCAAGCTGATCTCGGACGTTGGCTCCGAGACGGGAAACAGGGCCTGGAGGAAGACTGTCAAGTGGACTGACAGTCAAGGAAAGATCTACAAGCTGGTCACCGGGGAGGGAGACATGCCTGAGTCTGAGTCCGAGTCTGAGTCGAAGTCCGAGTCAGAGTCTGAGGTCGAGTCTAGGAAAGTCGGTGCTAGAGTCACTCCTGTAACCCCTCTCCCTTCTATCATTCCTGCTGCTGGCACTTCGGGGTCTGTCCCGAGTGCCTTACCAATTCCGCCACTGACCAATGATCAGATGGCTGCTCTCTTTGAGCTGTTTTCCAAATTTTCAATCAATAATAACAACCGTTCTGCTTACGACTTGTCTCTTTTAAATTCTGCTTTCAAAAATGTTTTGTGCTATGACATTGAGGAATCCGACGATCAGGTACCCCTACCTCCACATCTGATCGAGCAACTAGAGGAAAGGGAATCCCGGAATCCGGTAATCGAAGATACCGAGTCCATAAACGTGGGAACAACCTTAGAGCCTCAGATACTTAAGATAGGGTTATCTTTAGATCCCGAGGAGAAACAACAGTTCATAAACCTCCTCCAAGAATTCAAAGATGTCTTCGCGTGGTCCTACAAGGACATGCCGGGGATAGACCGGGAAATAGCCGAGCACCGCATACCTATCAAAGATGGGTGCAAACCGGTCAAGCAAAAGCTTCGTCGAATGAGGCCCGAGTGGTCTCTCAAGGTAAAGGAAGAAGTCGACAAACAGTTCAAAGCCGGCTTCATACAAGTGTCCGAGTATCCGGACTGGGTTGCAAACATCGTGCCGGTTCCTAAAAAGGACGGTAAGTTGCGGGTATGTGTAGATTTTCGGGATCTTAACAAGGCAAGCCCGAAGGATGATTTTCCGTTACCACACATCGACATACTGGTGGATAACACGGCCGATCATGCCCTTCTGTCATTCATGGACGGGTATGCCGGATATAATCAAATCAAAATGGCGGAAGAAGACATGAGTAAGGCTACCTTCACTACACCTTGGGGTACTTACTGCTACACCGTCATGCCGTTCGGTCTCATTAATGTCGGGGCCACGTACCAAAGGACCGCTACCACTCTACTACATGACATGATGCATAAAGAGGTAGAGGTCTATGTAGACGACATGATCGTCAAATCCAAAGAACGGGACGGTCACATCACCGCCCTAAGGAAATTTTTCACCCGATTGCGCAAATACAACATGAGGCTAAACCCTCAAAAGTGCAGTTTCGGGGTAACATCAGGCAAATTACTGGGTCATATCGTTAGCCAACGAGGTATCGAGGTCGACCCAGCTAAAATCAAAGCTATCACCGAGATGCAAGCTCCTAAAACCGAAAAAGAAATAAGGGGGTTTCTCGGGAAAGTCCAGTATATTAGTCGATTAATTTCCAAGCTAACCATGGTGTGTAAACCAATTTTCAAGAAACTGAAAATAGGGGAACGGATACTATGGGACGACAAGTGCCAAGCTGCTTTCGACAAGATCAAGGAAATTCTGTCTGCTCCGCCAGTTTTGATGCCACCTCAACCTGGTTTGCCTCTGTCGTTATACCTAACAACGACCGAGACAGCCATGGGGGCTATGCTGGCTCAGACAGTTGACTCCGAAGAACGAGCCATTTATTACATCAGCAAGAAGTTTTTAGAGTATGAGTGCAAATATACCATGCTCGAAAAGACGTGTTTGGCTTTAGTCTGGGCCACCAAGAAGCTCCGACACTACATGCTCAGCTACGAGGTCCATGTTCTATCAAAGATGGATCCGATCAAATACCTCTTCGAAAAACCCATCCTCAATGGCCGAATTTCTAGATGGACTCTAATGTTGGCAGAGTTCGACCTAAAATTTGTGCCATTAAAGGCCATTAAGGGGCGGGTGGTAGCTGAATTCCTCGCTGACAGCCCGATAACCGAAGAAGGACACACCGACACCTGGTCCTTCCCCGACGAATATATTTTCCATACCGATGCCGAAACATGGGATTTATACTTCGATGGAGCATCTAATTTTCGAGGATTCGGAGTCGGGATCCTTCTAATTTCACCAAGAGGGGAGCATACTCCTGTCTCCATCAAACTGGACTTTGATGTTACCAATAATGCAGCAGAGTATGAAGCATGCATTTATGGGCTACAAGCCGCCGCCAACCTGGGAATCACGAATCTCCGGGTACATGGCGACTCATCCTTGGTCATTAACCAAGCACTCCAAAAATGGAAGACTCGGAATGCTAATCTCGTGGCCTACCAGGCACGAGTAAGGGATCTCGAGAAACAATTCCAAAAGGTGGAGTATATATACCTACCTCGGGAAGAAAATCAGTTTGCAGATGCACTCTCAAAATTGGCATCTTTACTGAATATTCCCGACCACGTGACCAGTATGCCAATTTGCGTCGATAGACGGTCCGAGCCGGCATACATCCATGACATCGAAGACATCGAGATTACTGATCCCGAACCTTGGTACCAGGCTATATTAAAATACCTGACAAATGGAGAATACCCTCCCGGTACTGAGGGTCGAGCCAAGAAAGCCTTACGGAGGCTAGCCACCCAGTTCATCCGTACTGATGACGGACAACTGTACAAAAAAACAGCACAGGGGGCTCTTCTCCTTTGTGTCGACAAATATAAGGTCGAGAAAGTAATAGCTGAAGTACATGATGGTGAAAACGGCCCACATATGAATGCTCACATGTTGGTCCGAAAAATCATGAGGCTCGGGTATTACTGGAACACCATGGAGGCTGACTGCCAGTTATATGTCAAACATTGCCATAACTGTCAAATCTTCGGCAATGTGCAACATATGCCGTCATCTCTGCTCTATACCATGACGTCGCCTTGGCCGTTCTCGACATGGGGTATCGACATAATCGGGAAGGTAAATCCCTCCGGTACTAGCGGACACTGTTTCATTTTAGTAGCTATCGACTACTTCACCAAGTGGGTCGAAGCTTAATCATATCGCATCCTCAATGTTAAACATGTCGCCAAATTTATCCAAAACAAGATAATATGTCGGTATGGAATCCCGCATGAATTTATCAGTGATCATGGGACTCATTTTCAAGCCGAGACCGCAGCCCTGCTGACTAAATATAAAATTCAAAGGCACACGTCCTCGCCCTACCGCCCCCAAACAAATGGAGCAGTAGAGGCGGCTAATAAAACAATTGTCACCATACTAAAAAAGATGGCTGATAATTATCGGGACTGGCCCGACAAAATACCTTTTGCCCTATGGGGGTACCGGACATCAATTCGCACCGCAACCGGAGCGACACCATATTACCTAACTTATGGGATGGAGGCAGTCCAACCAGTTGAATTGGAGGTACCGTCCCTCAGAATTCTATTAGAAAGTCAAGTACCCGAAGCTGACTGGGTTCGAGCACGGTACGATTCGTTGGTTCTACTAGACGAACGACGATCCCGCGCTCTCAACAACATCCAAATCTACCAGAAACGAATCCAGCGGGCCTTCAACAAGCGGGTAAGGCCCAGAAACATTAAAGAAGGGGATCTAGTCCTTAAGTCTGTTCGGGCTTTACTACCAGTTGACCCAAGGGGAAAATTCAAACCCAACTGGGCTGGGCCATATCTGGTGAAAAAGATCCTATCAGGGGGAGCAGTAATGCTGACGGACCTGGACGGGAATGAGTTCGTCAACCCAACCAACCTGGACCAGCTGAAGCGTTACTACCCTTAGCCATTTCTCAATGTCATTAGCAAATTTTATCAAAATCATTTATTTTACAAAAAAAAGCAAGTCAATGAGCTAGAATTATTTATTCTACTGTCACAAAACATCTTGAACCATCAGTCTTGGTGTAATTCGAGATTGCAAATTTCCTAAGTCTGAACTACGTTTGGTTTGATTCTGCTAGTCGTGGATACGTAGGCAGCCCCTCAAAAGGGCACAACCAGTGCAATCAAGAAAAGACAGGAACGGTTTAATAATAAACTTTATTTTATTAATTATCACAAAAAAGCCCCAATAAACTTGGGAAAATTACAAAGTGCAGGAATTCAATAAATTACCAAAAAAAAAACACACGACAAAAATAGTAATAATATCTAAATAAAAAAACTAAGGACTCGGCATTTAGGGCATCTTGCCCTTCCCCTTGTCCTTGGCCTCCTTGGCCGTCCACTGACGACGACGCGGAGGAGAGCGTTCCCGAATCACCACAGGAACCTCTTTAGCCCGGACTCGTTTCTTGCAACTCGAGTCCTCATCCACCTCGATAGGCCCGAGTCGGGCCCTCACGGGCTTTGGGAGCCGGTCGCGCGGACCTAGTCGGTCCCGGGCCGCTAGCCTTGGCCCAAGTCGCCGTTCCAAATCAGTCTGGGGGCTTAGCCGCCCCCGCGTGCCACTAGCACCGGCATCTTTAGCTCGAGTCTTAGTATGTGACTTAAGACCCGATTCTAATCGGACTAAGGTAGCAGGGGTCTCTCCCTCATCGAAGAATCCCCTATTGTCCTTTGCCGTCTCCCGACGGACTAGTTCGAAGGCTTCATCGACCTTCAGAGCTTTGCGAGCTTCCTCGGACTCCTCAGAAGTCCATTTCTCGTAAGCCTGAGAAACCCAAGCGGATTGGCAAGGGTTGGGAATAGTCCATGTAGGACGGGTAAACCATCTCTGCAGCCAAGTGTCGCACATAGCGTCTGTCAGTTGGAGCGAGACGCTAATAATGGCTTCAGTCTCAGGAATGCGCTGAGACGAACCGAACTGCCTCAGAATGCGGTCCGGGTAAATGTGAACTGTCCAGTCAAGGGACAAGATCACAAGGTAACGAGCTTGGTCCCTCTTGGCCAACCCCGTCAGCTTAGAAAGGAACCACCAAGCGACCGTCCACCTGATTAATGGGCCACCATGGAACACCAATTCCTCATCCCAGTAAGCTCGATTTATATGGTGATTCGAGCTTATCCGACGCCCTCTTGAACTGATTTGGCTGCTACGGTAGTTAGGAACGCTCGGAGGAGGCTCTATGATTGATAAGCGTTCCGACAACCAAACCTGCAAAAAGTATGTATAAAATTCATAAGCAACTGAATGGTCCGCTATAGCCCACTCGATCGTGTACACCATCTGACTCGATCGAGTAAGGCTCTCTGAAGACAAGCCGAATCTCGTTAAGTGTACCACTCGATCGAGTACGCCATCTGACTCGATCGAGTAGAGCTCCCTAAGAGCAACCAGAATCTCGTCAGGTGTGACACTCGATCGAGTAAAGCATCCCACTCGATCGAGTAAGCCCTCCACAGATGAGCAGAAGCACTTTGCAGGCATCACTCGATCGAGTGACAGGTCCACTCGATCGAGTGACTTACGGACCTCAAGAAATCGCAAAAAAAAAGAGAAGAAAAAGACGCGAGACATATACCTGCAGAATAAGGGTGCTTCCCGTCAATTGTCGGGTTGGGTCAAGTCGCCTAGCATCCAGACCCATGATGATCTCTCCGGTGGCTAGCCAAGCAGGGCTATGACCAGTCTCCATCTGGTCGACCACTCCGATCAGCCTAATTTGACCCACGCATGAGTCAACATCCATCGTCCCCTCAAAAACATAGCGGTGCAGCATGCAGAATGCGAAAGCCCTACGCCTGTGAGAAGGCGTAGCCCTTACATCTTGACTGTTCATAAACTTGTCAGCCAAGTCGAAGAGGGAAACAGTATCTCCCCGCACCATTCGATCTGTCTCAGCATGAGACAGACCCAGGAAATCCCTCAGTCTTCTCCTCGGGTCCAGGTAGAACGGAGGGATGGCAGGACGAGCAACAGGGCTCCAACCCCCGATGGCTGCGATCTCCTCAGAAAGAGTGCATATCTCTCCCCGCGGGAACGCGAAGACGTGATGGGTGGTATCCCAAAACGACAAACAGGCGTCCAAAAAGTGTGAATCAGTCACTAGACGCCGAAGAGGAAACAGGCTGACAATCCCCATTTGGGTCAGCTGAATTTTGTCCTCGTCCCGAAAGTGCTGGGACCAGGCAAAAAGCATTGAAGTAAGATGCTCAATACCCATGGCAGGAACTTGAATCTTCTGGAAAGACTAAGAAGTTTTTTTGAGGAAAAGAAGGAGTTTTGATTTGAGATGCAGTGAACTGAAGCAGGGAGACCTATATTTATAATAGGGAACCCTAACTGCAACCCTAACTACCCTGCCTCCTCAGCAAACCTGGGCCCCAGCATGTGCAGGCCTGACTTCAACCCAGAATAGGAATCAAGTTGTCCCGAGCTTTCCCAATGTTTTTCTAAAAATTCCAAAAAAAAAAAAGGTTTCGAAAATTTCAACTTTTTTTCGAAATCCAGTTTTCCCTAGCACGAGTCGGTGTTTTGTCTATGTTCTACATGCAATTTGTTATGTGTCAGCATACAGGTACACCCAAGACTTCAGAAGCAAGTCTCTGCGCAACTACTTCACTCCCCAACGTTAGCCAATATTTATCCCAGAATGCTACAATCAGAGCCATGATGTATCAGCATACGGGTGCACCTATACCTTCAAAAGCAAGTTTCATTCCCCACGGAGCTATCATCGGCAGGACAGGTATGACCCTCTGCTTATGGCTGGCGAGCCCTTCACGCTAGTCTACTGGACTATAAACGACCCGACCGGAAGGCTGCCAGGTCGTAAACTGCGATTGGCCTGGTAGCTACTCTGACTTTTGCCTTGTCCAAGCCTCAGTCAGAGTGGGGCTCTGTAGATACCCGCATTTTGCCTGCTAGTGTCTATAGCAGTTCCCGACAAGCACCCGATGATGATCGGACGCAAACGTGACTTGGTATACTCGGATTTGGACCCGAAATTAATAATATCTGGCATAACCTTTTAGCGGAGTAATAATCTCACAAAACAGACCTCAAATCCAGGCCCAGTGGGTCGTTCCGAGCAAAATAAGACTAATTTGGGCCAAAACCGACACCAAAAATAAATCCCGTCTTTTAGCGACCGGGTCAAAACCCGGTCAAAGACGAACCCGTCACAAAAACCAGCCAAATGCACCTTCTAGAAGCTGACGCCCAAATTAAATTCAAAAAAGATAACCAAATCAACCAAGTCAACCCCTTCCTAATTTACCTCGATTTACCTGATCCACTCGATCGAGTGGATTGACCGACTCGGTCGAGTGGAGCGTCATTTTCCGGATCAGGCCCATTTTCTAGGGCACTCGACCGAGTGCACTAGGGCCACTCGATCGAGTGACCCTAGGTTGTGGGGTAAAGTCTATAAATACCCCCTCAAACCCTTTGCATTTCAGATTTGACTAATGCAAAATTACCCTAAACTTTTACTCTAATTCACCTACACTACAAGCCTTAGTAACCCTAAGCACCACACACAAAAACCGAGTCCCTTGTCCCTCGAAAAACCGACAATTCATCCACACACACACACATACACCATAACTTGCATACATCCTCGATACTCCGACGTCCCGTCACTATTTACGAGTCCATTTCCGAGGTTCCTACTAAGCATGTATGTTGAGGGTGTCCTAAACCCCATTTCGATCCCTATTACTTTGTTTTTTCTATTTACGTTTTTGTATTATTATCCTAACACTAACTTTAACTTTAACTCTAACATTTCATTTTTCGTATGCTAACTTTTACATTCTCGTTGCTAACATATCATTATACCGCGTATATATAAACTAGTATCAAAATCCGGTTCTAAATACGTTTGACTACGATGTTTGCCTAAACTCCGTCTAATCCCTTTACGAGCAACGACGGAGGTGGAGCCCTTTCGAGGAGCCCCGCCCCAATGTACTCAAGGGCGTGACGTGATCGCAATCGGTCGTAGTTGAACGTATTTAATTCCATTTCTATAATTAGTACGGAACCCGTTGACACGAAAACCGACATCACATAACCCGAAAGGGTTAGTTTCGACGTCGTGACGTAGAGGGATGCATTCCGTTGCTAATTCAAAGTTTCTACGTAAATGCTATCATAAAATCCCGACAACGGTATTATAATCGTACATGTACACGATTATAGTACCGGAGGTCAAGTTAAATACAAATCGTGCGATATTTGTATTTGATTTGACCGACCGTCGATTTTAAACCCCAAAAACGAGACGAGTTAACACTCGTACAGGGGCTACTCGACCGAGTGCATAGGCTACTCGATCGAGTAGCATCCATAAAACTAGGCAGAACCTTTTTCGAGGACACACTCGACCGGGTCAGACCATGACTCGACCGAGTGGGTCCTGTAACCCAGAAAACCGAGAGCTTAAATGCAACATTTAAGCCTCGTCTTTTTTTACGACTCTTAGTCGACACGTGTAAAGCCAATCACGTGAATCCATTTCTCAAAACTCACGCTTATCACGACACTATAACGACTGATCGATTTTTCGATGTGATAAGTTGGGAAAAGGCATTGAGACATGGGGTCGGGCTAGCATCACGCTTAGGTCCTATGTCTCCGTCCTTCGTTTAATATACAAAGCAATGTGTATTTAATCGGGGTTAGTCCATCTACACGTTCCACGGTCTAGTTTGTATACGGGTCCGTTCCTAACATTTTATTATTGATCATTCTATTTCTATATCGCTTATAATTTTGTATTGGCCGGGTTGTATTTCCGCCCGTGTAACTTGTACGTTATTTATCTTGAGTTTCATTTATTTACTTGCTTATCGCTTTATAAATGAACCTCGCATGCTAAATCATTTCGACCGTAATTAAGATGCATTAAATGACGTAGTTCACATACTATTCATATGCTTAGCCCGAAAATGCTGTTTGCATATCATTTAATCGTTTTACTAGCGCGCGCACACGAACACGAACGATGTCTTAGTAGAGGCCGCCATGTGCGGGCGGGGTTGGGTGTCCTTAGTGGGCTTCCCAACACGTACCCTCACCCCTTACTCAGAACCTTTGGTTTCCGGATGTCCGAAACCCTTGGCGCACGAGAGTCATTCCATATACGAAAGCCGATTTAAACGGTATCGATATTGCAATGCAAAGGGACGAGCCCAATAAACTCTGAAATCGAAGTGGGCTTACTTTGTGTATAGCCCATGACGACATAGAGTGGGCTCATATGGTTCCGAATAACCACAAAATTCGGTGGCGACTCCATTTTGACTTAAATTTCGAACCCGAGAACAATCTCACCACGAGATTCATTCGCCTACCCAAACCCGCACGTGGCCGCGTCGGGGTGGACCTACGTCATGTCCACACCAGTACATGTCCTCGTCTGAATCCTCGCGAAGTCCTACGGAAACACATGAACACATGGTATAAGAACCGGAAGACGAGTAGAACGAAGAGGATGAATGGGTAATCGAATTACCCAGAATAGTAAGAGAGGAATGAAAAGGATACTGAGAAAACGGAGTAAGAAGAATGAAGGAACGATGGAGAAAACGGAATACGGAAAAGAAATAGACATGAACATCAACCATAGGTTCCGAACAGCCAGCAACAGCAGCACACGCGATAGAATGAATAGACTCACGATGAAACATCAGTATGAGCAGTAGAATAAATAGAGAAACAATAGCACCACAGCAGCAGCCCACAAATCGACGATAACAGCAACATCGAAACGGACAGGAAGATAAGAAGAAAAGGAGATAAGGAGAACCAACAAAACGTAGCAGCAACAGCAAACAGACGCAGCAGCAAAATCGGAGGAAGAGAGAGGAAAAGCGGAACAAGGGACCGAAAGTCAGCAATTGGACAACAAAAACAATGGCAGATAGCAGCGGCAACAGTAACAACAATAAAAACGAAAAGAGGGGGAAGAAGAAGACGAGGAAAACAAGCAATACGGAAACAAAAACGATAGCATTAGCAGAAAAGTTACAGGAAGGAGAAGAAAAAAATGGAACACGGAGAGGAAGGGACGATTAGGTAACACAGCAGCAATAATGACAACAAGGACGACAGCAACAGCGGGCCAACAGGTCAGCAGCAACGAGGAACAAACCAGAATGAAAAGGGAGAAGAAACAACAGCAAAACGCAGCAGCAATAGCAGGACAAACGAGAACAGAGAAGACAAGAGAAACGAGAGAAAATGGAAGAGTAGATGACGAAATCGAAGGCTTACGATGTCAGGCGTCGGTCAGATCGTTGGAGTCAAAAATCGGGGAAAAAGGGACAGAAAGAGCGAAGAACAATGAGCAGCAAAGGGCAGAGCAGCAGCAGCGCAGTAACGCAGTAACGCAACAGCAGCAGTCAACGACTGAAAGAAGAAGAAGAAGGAACAGGGGAAGCGGAAGTGCTGAAGGGTGCGTGAGGATCGTCTGCCAGGTTGACAAGAAAGAAACAGAGAACGGAGGGTGAAGGTGAAATGAAACGGATGAAGGGAAAAAAATAATAAGGAGGGTGAAGCGGTGGAGAGTTAAGAAAAGAAGACAAAAGGGGAGTGTATCAGTAAGTGGGATACAAAGAATCAGTCAGTCAAATTAAATAAGAAAATACGGATTAATTAACTGAATCGGGTTGGAGATGAATTCCGTAATGATATGATTGACCCACGAAAACGAATTAAAAATCGAATTAATAAAAATAATAAATAATCGGGCCATCATATAAAATGTGTAAATATAGTATTCGAGACGAAAACGAAATTTATAGAAATAAATAATTAGACGGTGAATAAAATTTCCCGATAAATAATAAATCTTCGACGAAGTAAATTAAATTGATTTCTCGAGAAAATGTAATAAATATCTTGACGAAACTTAATATAAATGAATTTCAAGCCGAAAATATAAATTCGAGATTAAATATAAGTAAATAAAAGAATTTAGAATTTAAATAGTCGAAATAGATTTTCAATAAGAATTAAATTAAATGTGTAAAATAAACTCAAAATTGAAATAAAAATATGTTTCAAATATAAGAAGAGTTTCCAAGTCAAATAGAATTTTAGGAGTTTGAAACGATTAAACGATAAATTCGTTTTATAATAATTTTAAGAATCACGAGTTAAATCGTAAAAATAAAAATACGAACATAATTTTAATTTAATTTAATTTATAAAATCAGGGGTGTTACATTTATCCCTTTTCCATCCCGCCAATCGTCCCGTAGTACGTTCTTAGAAGGTTAGGAGGAACCTAGGTAAGTTACCAACGTTTTTGTTGCTTTGTCGTCGTACTATTAGGGTTTTGTCCATTTTGGTTTGTATTGATAGCTTGGGAACGTTGTCACTTGCCTTGAGTCCTAAACCGGTGCTTCTTTCATCGCTTTTTAGAGGGAAGCAGTATTTGTTTTTTTTTGGGTGCAACCTTTTGTTTGTTTGTTTGTATGTTTGTTTGTTTGTTTTTGTGTTTTTGTGTCCGGTTGCATCCACGGTTTTGTCGCAAGACCTCACTTGCCTTGCGGAGAGCACTTGTCCTCTAGGTGTTCTCGCGTGATTTGAAGGGGCGTAGGGTGCGCTAATACCCGCTCGGCTAGTTTAGTAGTTAGTTTGTGCTTACTCGAGGGCGAGTAAGGGTTAAGTGTGGGGGAGTTGATAAGTGTAGTTTGTAGTGCCTAGTTTGTTGTGTTTTGGTCCCTTTTACCTTGTGGAATCGCTCCTTGGGAGCGTTTTTTGGGCTACTTAAGTTTCCTCTAGTTCGTTCCAGGTTCCCAAGACCATTCATGAAGAATTGGAACAATTCTGACTCGTTCCGTACACTTTTTGGAGCCAACGAAGTGAAGGAACGATCACTCGATGCCTTGGATTCGATCCCGAGACCTTGGGATCCAATCCCGAGCCCCTTAGACTCGATCCCGAGCCCCGAGAATCGATGAGAAGCCCATGAGAAGCAAGGAGGGACCTTAAGATCATATTGGAGGCCTACAAGACCCATCCCCGTCGGGAAGGACCTCATCCCGTCCGGGATGAGGTGCACAAATGCGAAAGGTCTATTTTGGGTCCGTCCCGGTCGGGACCATGCCGTCCCGGTCGGGACCACTCCGTCCCGGACGGGACCATCTCGTTCCGGACGGGATGGCCTAGCTGCAGCCCGCTTTTGCTTCTTTTCTTCTCCTTTCCTCTTGTAACCCTATATATACCCCCCTTCTTGTAATCTTATGTTATGTTCTTCATTACCCATAAACCCTAGACTACTTTAGCATAGTTTAGCATAGATTAGTTTAGATTAGTCTTTAGTTAATCGTTAATCTTAGTAATTAGTTTTGTATTAAGGGAATTCTTCAAGATTCAACCAAGATTGACAACCTCGGGAGATTGTTTTGGGTTTTTCTTATTAATACAAGTGTCAATCATTCATCCTCTTGTTAGTAGGTATAATCTTCCTTTCTCTTTACTCTTAATCTTTGTTTAATCCTTCAAGTTTCAATCTTTGATTATTGTTTATTGTTCTTGTTTGTTCTTTATGGATGTTTTGATGTTTGTGGTGTTTCCTCTAGTTTATGTTAATCTTAGTTTGAATATGAGTGATTAGATTCCTTGTGGGGTTAGTAGGTGGATTAAGTGTGGATTATGGGTGATTAGGGCTTGATTGTGGGTTAAGGTGAATCCTTTGTTGCTAGTCATATGTTGGGCACACTATGTGTTTGTTGAATAGCTTGTTTGAGTTGTAGTGGCCATGCTTCTCATGCTAGTCTTCCTCTACTCATTGTGTGTTTGACTTGTGATTGAATTCTTGTGTATTCGGGTTTAGTCTTTGACACGAGAGTGCGGACTTGGGCTTTGACGCGAGAGCGCGGATCGACCTTAGTGACTAGGTGAACCTTGCACCATCGTTACCCCAACTATCCTACTACACTTATGAACCCGACCTAACCCTACTCTTTCCCTACTAGATTTCTTTTCGTTTATTCTTAGTCTTAGTTTATCCCCCCTTTCTTATCGTTCTAGTTTAGCTTAGCCGCGAGACCTAGTCAAGTCTTTAGGTGGAACTTGGTCTAAACCCTCTTTACCGTCCCCGTGGACTCAACCCGACTTGCCCTATCTACGTGTTAGGAAGAGTTGGTTATTATTTGGTGGCGGGATCCACGACAAATCCCTCTCATCAAATAGGCTCGGGCATTCTCCGTGTGGATGGTGTTGTTGGTCGACAAATGGACCTGTTCCTCCAACTTGCAAACCGCGCTGACCAATTCAGCTAAAGGCCCAGTAGTCTCGGTCTCACCACCAGGAGTTCCACGTTCCACGGCACTTACACGGGTAATGATAGCTATTTGGTCCTCCCTCATTTTTGTCAATTGGGTCTCAATCTTAGCCAGCGAGGCTGTCAACTGGTCCACGGCTTCTTGCATTTTATGGCGTCTGGTTACCGGTGGCCTGTCTGTAAGAATACCGCGTAATCAGTAACTAATCCAGATCCTGGAACAAAAGTACATCCCGAGCAAGGGAAAGGAAACGACTCGGAAGAAACTCCTAGACGGGTGACTTGTGAAAGGTGGGCCTCCCATAGGATTCTGCTATGTGGGCTGAGTTCTGTTCGAGGAAGGCCTACGTGCGATATTCCCTTGACTTTTGGACTCGAATGTTTAAGCGGGCCTTCCTTTGTAGGAGTATGTCCTACGTAGGTGGGCCATGCCTTAGTCAAATAAGGCGGACTGGGATAGGGACGAAACCCGCGATGTAAGATCGACGGAGCTTCGACGCTAAAGACCTTCGACGACTTATGACAAGACCCAACACTACTAAATACGGGAAGTCCTAACAGGAGGAAAGTTTTTGAAAAGGGATTTTTAAGAAAATCCGAAAAAAAATCGGTGGATGGCCCGATTTTTCGAAAATCGGAAAAGTGTCATTGGGCCGCAATTTTGAAGTTTCGAAAATATTTTTTGAGTTTTGAAATGGGCATTATACCGGCTAGAAATAGGCTATTTTGAGTAAAATCATAAGTCCTAAATTCGGTATACTTCTTCGGGTTTTGAAATCGGATATTTTGAAAAAAGATGCGTTTTTTGAAAATCACGATTTTTTGAAAAATGACCTTAGAAACCAAGTAGCGCATAGTCACGCAAGCATAATAACGGCACCATGTATGCTCTACACTACGTCTCGGTCGGTCTAGATGGGGTCTATACCAGTGCACATAGCCTTTCCGAGAATCGAGACGGACTTCCTAACTCGAGTTGATCATAGAACATGCCGTGAAACACATACGAATTAGCTATGAACACCTTTGACATAACCAATTTGGAATACATCATGGTATAGTGGGACGTCGGTCACCAGTATCGGCCCGGGAAAAGATGGGGTTATGCATGAACCGTAAAACTAAAACGCGTATTGTACTAGTCAAACGATTACTATTCGAGTCTCACCCTGAGGATGCCGATGGTAAGTCACGCATCAATTATCCCCAGCGGAGTCGCCAAATTGTGGACATGACATAGGTCCACCCCGACGCGGCCACGCGCGGGTTTTGGGAGGCGAATGAATCTCATGTGAGATGGGTCGAATTAAAATTTAAATCGAAATGGAGTCGCCACCGAACTATGTGAGAGTTCGGGCCCATTCGAATCCACTCTATATCTTAGTGGGTCGTGCACAAAATATGGCCCATTCGGATCTCAGAGTTTATTGGGTTCGTCCCTTTGCATTGTGATACCGATACCGACATTATCGGTAACCATGTATTGAATGACTCTCGTGTGCCAATGGTTTCGGACATCCGGAAACCACGGTTCTGAGTAAGGGGTGAGGGTACGTGTTGGGAAGTTCACGAAGAACACCCAACCCCGCCTGCACTTAGCGGTCTCTACTAAGATATCGTTTGATTTTGAAATAAAACAAACAACGAAAATAAGATACAAAGACAAAAACAAATGAGTTGGTAACGGTTTGTAAATTGAATAAACGATGGAAATATGATTTGATGCATTGTTTTGAAAAGATGAATCATGTGATAGACTTGACACGTGTTGACCAAAATCATTAAAAATATTTTTTCAGGACTCGAAAGATGCTGAAAGACTCACGGTTTTGATGAACCAGGAGCCACTCGATCGAGTCATAGGGAGGACTCGACCGAGTGGTCATCAAAAAAGTTTATGCCCGGTTTGTTGGGGTGCCACTCGATCGAGTGGGCTAGGCACTCGATCTAGTGCCCCCTGTACGAACTATGGTCCGTTTTTGTTTTTGATTTCGAAATTGCTCTTTTTGAAAAATCGATAATTTTGCTAAGTCGCGTAAAAATATAATACGATTTATACTCGACTTAAATTTTCGATACTCGTTATATTCGATACTTGATTTTGGAATCAATATCGAATATTCGGAGTGATTTTTAGAAAAGATGCTTATATATTCTTTGAAAATTGAACTAAGATGAAATAGAATCTCTCGGCGTTGATGATAAGTGTGGTTTGTAGTGCCTATTTCTTGTGTTTGGTCCCAGTTTCTCTTGTGGAATTGCTCCTTGGAGCGGTTTTTGAGGCTACTTACGCTTCTTCTAGCTTGTTTTAGGTTCCTAGGGCTTATCTTGAAGAAACGGAACGATTCCGACTCGTTTCCGACACATTTGGAGCCAACGAAGAGAAGCGATGATCACTCGGTAGCTTAGACTCGATCCCGAGCACCGAGAATCGATGAGAAGCCTATGAAGGGCAAATAGGGACCTTTGAGATCATTTTGGAGGCCTACAAGACCCATACCGGTCGGGATGAAGGGCCATCACGACCGGGATGAAGAGCAAACAAAGCGCGGCCACTGATGGGTCATTCCGGTCGGGACCACCCATCCCGGGAAGGGCCTGCTGCAGCCCGTGTTTCTTCTTTTCTTCTCCTTTGCTCGTGAACCCTCATAAATACCCTCCTTTTGTATTGTTTAAGTACCTTACGCTACTGTACACTATTCTAAACCCTAGCTAGCTTCTCTTCATCCCTAGCTTAGTTTTAAATTAATCTTTCCTTAATCTTTTGTTAATCTTAGATTAATTTACTTAGTTAATCTTGTATTAAGGGATCTCTTCAAGAATCCATTCAATCTTGACAACATTGGTGGAGGTTTTGGGTGTTCTTATAATACAAGTTCTCATCTTTTTATCCTCTTGTTAGTTGGTATAATCTTCTTATTCTCTTAATCTTGTTTATCATTGAAGTTTTAATCTTTGTTCATTGTTCATTGTTCTTGCTAGTTTCTTCTTCATTATGAATGTTATGGTTATGTTGGTATTTCCTCTTGTTATTGTTAGGGTTAGTTTGATTATGTGTGAGTAGACTTATTGTGGGGTTAGTAGGGGGATTAAGTGTTGATTACAGGTAATTAGGGTTTGATTGTGGGTAAAGGTGAATTTTTTGTTACTAGTCACATGTTAAGCACACTATTTGTTTGTTGAATTGCTTGTTTGAGTAGTAGTGGCCATGCTTCTCATTCTTGTCTTCCTCTTCTCATTGTGTGATTGATTTGTAGTTGAATCCTTGTGTATTGGGTAGCATGTTGCATGAGTATTCGGGTTTTGTCTTTGACGCGAGAGCGCGGACCGACCTTAGTAACTAAGTGAACCCTACACCCTCGATCTCCCAACTATCCTACTACACTTATGAACCCAAACTAACCCTACTCTTTCCCAATTTGATTTCTCCATCCTATTTATTAGTCATGTTTCTCTAGTTTGATTGTTTTATTTAGCCTCAGTTGTTTCATTTAGTTCATGTTATATCTAGTTCATTGATAGTCTAGTTTCATCCCTTTCCATCATCATAGTTAATCAAGTTTTGTCAATTCTCTTCTTCTTGTGTTGTTTTGGTAGCCTAGTCTCGTTTTTTAGTTGACCTTAGTCTAGACACCAAATTACCGGCTCCGTGGACTCGACCCGACTTACCCTAGCTACGTGTTATGTTTAGTTGTGTGGACATGACATAGGTCCACCCCGACGCGGCCACGCGCGGGTTTTGGGAAGGCGAATGACTCTCCATGAGATGGTCAAATGGAAATTTAAATCGAAGTCGGAGTCGCCACCGAATTTTATGGTTATTCGGAACCGTTCGAGCCCACTCTATGTCGTAGTGGGCCGTGTACAAAATACGGCCCATTTCCGATGTTAGAGTTTATTGGGCTCGTCCCTTTTGCATATCGATATAGATGCCGACTTGAGCGGTTAATCGTATATTGAATGACTCTCGTTGCCAATGGTTTCGGACATCCGGAAACCACGGTTCTGAGTAAGGGTGAGGGTACGTGTTGGGAAGTTCACTAAGAACACCCAACCCCGCCCGCACATTAGCGGCCTCTACTAGGATATCGAATGACGTTTTAATGCGCGCGTTAGTTGAACGATGAATGATATGCAAACATTGTTTTCCTAAACATGTGAGGAATTGAATGGGTTGCTAAGTAGTTTAATGCATGCAAAATTAATTAATGTCAAAGTCAAATTTAACATATGAGATTCGTTTTAGTATAATAAAACAAATGAAATAATAATAAAAAAATGAATTTGCTACAAAAGATGAACAAACGAGTTAGTATCGATTTGTAAATAATAATATAGCAAATAAAATAAATGTACGAGATCGAGAAAATAAATATTAATCGAAATCTGAAAAATATTGTTGAAAAGATGTTGTTTTGTATAAAAAGGAAGCTCGAAAAATAATAAAAAACGACGGAAAAAGGCCGCGGCAAACAGCCGGCCGCGCGGCTCGCCCGGGACGCCGGCGGGTCGTGTGGTGGCCTGTTTCGGTGCCGGTTTTCGAAAACTCGAAGTTCGTATTAAATCGTGTATGAATATTGCATGATTCGTACTCGACTTAATATTTTCGATATTCTTTATATTTGATAGTTGACTACGAAATCAATATCAAATACTTGGAATAGTTTTAGAAAAGATGTAAATTTTAGAAATCGATCGAAGAATAAATAATAAACGAACGAAAACGTAAAAAAAAAAAAAAGAAGTCCCGGATTCCAGGGCTGCGCGCGAGTCGCCTGGGCATGGCGCGACTCGCGTGCGGGTCTGTCCGTTTTTATTTTTGTTCAAAAATTGTTATTTTGATGAATCGCGTACAAATTATGAATTAACTTGTATTCGATCCATGTTTTCGATATTCGTCGTATCCGATATTCGATTATGAAATCGATATCGGATATTTAGAATGAGTTTAAAAAAGTTTTGTAAAATAATTTGTTTTGAACGAAAAGTAAAAGAAAAGAATTTTAAATGAAAAAGATGTAACGATTTTTTGACATCGTCGAGATCTTAATATAATTCTTTTCGATACGATATTCGATTATAGAAAAATCGATATCGTATGTTTAAGAATATTCTTTATGAAAATAGTTTTTCGTTAATAACGATATTAGGAAAAAAAAAACGACTCTTGACCCGTAAAAAAAAGACACGACGGACGAAGAGGAGAAGAGGAGAGAAAGGAAGAAATCGGGTTTGGTACACCCTCAACCTACATGCTTTTGTTGACTCGGATCGGGACTCGTCGGAATGTGGCTAGGCACGGGAGCGTCGAGGCAACGTCGGTTGGGTTAGGGTGGTACGGTTAAGACGGGTGAAGGGTGTCGGGTTTCGGACCGGCTTCCTTCAGGTTCTGGATGTATTATCGGTTTCTCGATGCTAAAATAACTATGTGTGTGTGTGTCGGAGGTCGTATGTATGTGTGTCGATAATGTGTGTATTATTGTCGGTAAAAATCCGTTCCTCATTGTGTTGGATGCAAGGGGCTATTTATAGGGAGTTCCCGACCTTGGCATAGGAGAGTTTGACTACCGCTTAGGATAGGAAACGTAGGAATTTGAGGGAAATAAGAATTCCGCTTTCTTGTGAAGGAAGGAAGGGAAATCGGCTGATTTGGGCTGTTTTGGCCGAGTGTTTTACACTCGGTCGGGTGTTCGAATCGGTTTTTGAATAGGATTCCTGTTTGAGCTAGAATTACCGCTTGAGTAAGAAGCTGAGGAGAACGAGAATTCCGTTTTCTTGTGAGGGAAGAAAAGAGGAAAACCGGCTGACTTGTGTACTACTCGGTCGAGTGTTTGCACTCGGTTGAGTGTCTGAGTCGGTTCTCGGATAGGATTCCTACTCGAGGTCGAATTCTACCTTAAACGGAATTGTTTATTATTTTGTGTAGCTGATTTGTGTAGAGTTGGAGTCCGAATAGGATGTGTGAGATGTCACGGTCAGCCTACAAGTCTCGAGAAATATCTTTGACCGGGTTTTGACTCGGTCGCTAAAAGACGGTTTTACCCCTGGTGTCGGATTCGACCCAAATTAGTGTTATTTGACTCGAAACGACCCACTGGGCCTGATTTTGAGGTTGGTTTTGTGAGATTTGTACTCCTTAAAATGCCTAGGCTAAATGTCCATCGTTACGAGTCCATTTCCGAGTACGCTAAAGCACGTTAGCGTCCGATCATCATCGGGTGTTTGTCGGAAACTACTATAGACACTTGGCTGTCAAAATGTGGGTGTCTACAGAGCCCCCACTCTGACTGAGGCTTGGACAGGGCGAAAGTCTGAGTAGCCACTAGGTCAATCAAGGATTAAAACCTGGCAGCTTCCGGTCGGGTCGTTTAAGGTCCATTAGACCTACGTGGAGGGCCCGCCGGCCATGGGCTAGAAATGTACCTGAACTGATGGTGATAACTCCGTGGGGAATTGAACTCGTCGCATGAGACTTAAAATGGGCCTGTATGTGGGCTCATCTTGTTAAACGCCGTTGGGGAGTTATGCAAATCGCATGGTAAGCTCGAGTCGTCCTGTACATATTTATGCAAAGCTGCAAAATTTTGCATGTAACATATGTAGGAAAAATGACTCGTGCTGGGGAATAAAAATTTTGAGAAAAGGTTTGAACTTTTGAATTTGCAAAAGCCTTTGAAAAAATTAAAGAATTTTTGTTTTGACTTTGAAAAGGAATAGGAATGCTCGGGATAACTTAGCTAAGCCTTAGGACAATGGCTTGTATGCTAAATGCTCTAGGATTGGGAATCCTAAGGTGAGGAGGAGAACTTATTTCCATGCTATAATTACTCTTCCTTGCTTCATAAATTTTCATAATTCTCCCAATTCCTTAATTACTTAAAGAAAAGAATAAGCCCTGAAAAATTTATTCTTTCTTTTAGCAAATCAAATATGAGAATCGACAGATTAGTCGGAATGCTGCACGAGTGGTCCAAATAGTTTAGGGATGCCGATAGGGCTATTCTAAATCAGAATGGCGTTACCCAATTGTCCGTGATCCGTCAGATGCAAGTAGACTGCCACTTCTTGGATGCTTGCCTATTCTATTGGGATGATACCTATCATGTATTTAGTTTTCCTCGAGGAGAGATTTGCCCTATTCCTGAGGAAATTGCTGCTGCAGGAGGATGGAATCCTATACTTCGCCCTGCTATCCCTTTTTCAGTTTCTGACCCAAGGAGGAAGCTAAGGGAATTTTTAGGGCTTTCCCATATGGAGGTATCCCGTATGCTAGAAGGAGATACCGTTTCCCTGATCGACCTGGCTAAAAAATTCATGAACCAAGATGACGTCCGGGTCAGGCCGGTTCATAGCCGTAGGGCCTTTACTTTTTGTATGCTCCATGTTTATGCCTTCGAAGGGCATATGGACTTGTTATCTTGCATGGGCCATGTCCGACTTTTCACCGTGGCTGACCTGATGGAGACGGAGCATAGCCCGGCTTGGCTGATTACAGGAGAGATTATCCAGGGTTTGGATAATCGTAAGAGGGATCCGTCAGTCCGGCTGACTGGGAGTACTCGGCTTCTACAGGTATGCCGTTTTTTTTTAACGTGATTTTGATGATTTTTGCGATTTTGATTTTTTTTCGGATTTTTCAGCTGTGGCTATTCGAGAGGTTATCGATCTTGGATCCTCCCTTAGATGTGAGCCGATATCAACCCAGGCAAGTTATGTCGAGGAGACGAGCTATTGCCTTTTCTCGCTTCAATACCCAACAATATTGGGATGAGGTGCTATCTTTCCATGGAGGCCTGTTGATCCGTTGGGCCGTGCCATGGTGGCCAATTTACCTTTGGACTGGTCTAGAATCTCGAGATAGGGCTAGATATCAGGTAATCCTATCTTTTAGGCAGACAATTCACCTTTTTCCCGATCGCATACTTAGGCAATATGGTCGGGCGCAAAGAATCCCAGAAATTGAGGCCGTTGTGAGTGAATCTACTCAGCTGACGGATGTGATGTGTGACACCTGGATGCAAAGGTGGTATACACGAGCTACTTGGCCTGTTCTTAAAAATTCTCACTCGATCTGGGTAACCGATTCTTATGTAAGGTGGACCCGAGCTGATTCAGCTAAGACTCGGACTGCCCTGAAAATTGACGAGGCGTATGACCTGTTACGCCGTGAGCATGCTAAAGACAATAGAAGCTTCTTTGCCGAAGAACCTACTTCGACAAGTCAGAAAGGGAGATCTAGGACTCAGACTGAAGGGTCCAGTAATAAGGGTGCACGGGGGAAAATGAGCCCCCAGACAGACTTAGAAAGGAGACTAGGGCCAAGACTGGCTGCTAAGGACCGACTTGGTCCTCGAGACAGGCTTCCCGAGCCGGTCAGGGCTCGGCTTGGGCCGGTGCAAAGGATCGAAAACCCAAAATCGAAGAAACGGGTTCGAGCAAAGGAAATTTCCCTTGTGATTAGGGAACGTTCACCCCCGCCCCGTCGGCCCCGGGCTCCGCGTGACCCGAAAGATAAGGGGAAGGGCAAAATGTACGAGTAGTCTCTAAATTTATTATTTAAGTATTACTACTATTTTTGTGGTGTGATTTTGTTGCTTTTTTTTTTGATGTATTTTTTTAAATAATAAAAAGACATATTAGTGAATACCTTTCCCGTCTTTTCGTTATTGCCATGGTTGTACCCTTTTGAGGGGTTGCCTACGTATCCAAAATTAATGGAATCAAACCTTCCGTAGTTCAGAAGTATTTTTTTTTTGCAATTTTCGAATACATCAAGATTATTAATTCGAGATGCGCAACGGTAGGATAAATGATCCTAACTTATTGACTTGCTTAAAATTTTGAAAATTCATAAAAGACAATTTTTATAAATTTTGCAAATGACATTGAGATAGGGTTTATGGGTAGTAACGCTTCAGTTGGTCCAAGTTTGTTGGGTTGACGAACTCGTTTCCGTCCAAGTCCGTTAGCATTACTGCACCTCCTGAAAGAATCTTCTTCACTAGATATGGCCCAGCCCAATTAGGTTTGAACTTTCCCCTTGGGTCAACTGGTAGTAAATCTCGAACAGATTTTAGGACTAGATCGCCTTCTTTGATGTTCCTGGGCCTAACCCTTTTGTTAAAAGCCCGTTGGATCCTTTTCTGATATATCTGAATATTATTCAAAGCCCGGGATCGCCGTTCGTCTAAGAGGATTAGTGAGTCATATCGGGCTTGAACCCAGTCCGCTTCAGGTACCTGACTTTCGAGCAGAATCCTAAGGGATGGTACTTCTAGTTCGACCGGCTGGACTGCTTCCACTCCATATGTCAGATAGTATGGAGTTGCTCCGGTTGCAGTTCGAATTGACGTTCGATACCCCCATAAGGCAAAGGGTATCTTGTCGGGCCAATCCCGGTAATTCTCAGCCATCTTTTTAAGAATGGTGACAATTGTTTTATTGGCTGCCTCCACCGCTCCATTTGTTTGGGGACGGTAAGGTGACGATGTATGCCTTTGGATCTTGTACTTTTCCAACAAAGTGGCAGTTTCAGCTTGGAAATGGGTCCCGTGATCACTGATGAACTCGTGTGGAATCCCATATCGACATATAATTTTATTTTGGATGAACTTAGCCACATGCTTGGCATTCAAGATCCGGTATGATTCGGCTTCGACCCATTTAGTGAAATAGTCGATAGCCACTAGGATGAAACAGTGACCTCCTGTCCCAGAAGGGTTCACTTTCCCGATTATATCAATTCCCCATGTTGAGAATGGCCATGGTGATGTCATTGTATATAATAGGGATGAAGGCATATGCTGAACATTGGCGAAAATCTGACAGTTATGGCAGTGTTTGACATACAACTGACAGTCAGTTTCCATGCTATTCCAATAGTAACCGAGTCTTGCGATTTTTCGGGCCAACATATGGGCGTTCATATGTGGACCGTTTTCACCATCATGTACCTCGGCCATGACTCTTTCGGCTCGAATTTTGTCAATGCATAGAAGTAAAGCCCCCTGTGCTGTCTTCTTATATAACTGTCCATCATCTGTGCGGATGAACTGGGTTGCCCATCTTCGTAGAGCTTTCTTGGCCCGGTTTTCAGCTCCCGGAGGATATTCCCCTGACGTCAAGTAGGTTAGAATAGCCTGGTACCAAGGTTCTGGATCAGCTATCTCGATATCGTGGATAGCGTGGATGTATGCCGGCTCAGACCGTCTTTCGACACAAATGGGCATGCTGGTTAGATGTGCTGGGATGTTCAGTAAAGATGCTAATTTTGAGAGAGCATCTGCAAACTGGTTTTCTTCCCGAGGCAGATAAATGTACTCCACTCTTTGGAATTGTTTTTCGAGATCCCTTACTCGTGCTTGGTAAGCCACAAGATTCGCGTTCCGAGTCTTCCATTTTTGTAGGGTTTGGTTTATGACTAATGATGAGTCGCCGTGGACCCGGAGGTTTGTTACTCCTAAATCGGCGACGGCTTGCAACCCGTGAATGCATGCTTCGTACTCGGCTGCATTATTAGTCACGTCAAAATCTAGCTTGATGGATAACGGGGTATGTTCACCTTGTGGTGAGATTAGCAAGATCCCGACACCAAATCCTCGAAAGTTGGACGCTCCATCAAAGTACAAATCCCATGTGTCAGTGTCGGTATGGAATATGTCTTCATCTGGGAAGGCCCAAGTGTCGGTGTGATCTTTCTCGGATATCGGACTATCGGCGAGGAATTCCGCTACTACCCGGCCCTTAATGGCTTTTAAAGGTACGAACTTGAGGTCAAACTCAGCTAGCATTAAAGTCCACCTGGATATACGGCTGTTGAGGATGGGCTTTTCGAACAGATACTTGATTGGATCCATTTTGGATAGCACATGTACCTCGTGGCTAAGCATGTAGTGTCGGAGCTTTTTAGTGGCCCATACTAAAGCTAGACACGTCTTCTCAAGCATGGTGTATTTGCATTCGTATTCCAAGAACTTCTTACTGATGTAGTAAATAGCCCGTTCTTCGGAATCGACCGTCTGGGCTAGCATAGCGCCCATGGCAGTCTCGGTCGTTGTTAAGTACAGTGACAGAGGTAAACCGTGCTGAGGTGGCATTAGCACCGGTGGAGAGGATAGAATCTCCTTGATCTTGTCGAAAGCCATTTGACATTTGTCGTCCCATAGTGTTCGCTCTCCTATCTTCAGTTTTTGAAAATGGGTTCACATACCATGGTTAGCTTTGAAATGAATCGGCTTATATATTGGACTTTCCCGAGAAACCCCCTTATCTCCTTTTCGGTTTTAGGCGGTTGCATCTCGGTTATGGCCTTGATCTTTGCTGGGTCAACTTCGATGCCACGTTGGCTGATAATGTGGCCCAGTAGCTTGCCCGATGTTACCCCGAAACTGCATTTTTGAGGGTTTAACCTCATGTTGTACTTGCGTAGTCGGGTGAAGAACTTTCTTAAGGCTGCAATGTGCCCGTTTCGGTCCTTTGACTTGACAATCATATCGTCGACGTAGACCTCTACTTCCTTATGCATCATGTTATGTAATAGAGTAGTAGCGGTCCGTTGATAAGTGGCACCAGCGTTAATAAGCCCAAATGGCATTACGGTATAGCAGTAAGTCCCCCAAGGTGTGATGAAGGTGGTCTTACTCATGTCTTCCTCCGCCATTTTGATCTGATTATATCCGGCATACCCGTCCATGAATGATAGAAGGGCATGGTCGGCCGTGTTATCCACCAGTATGTCGATATGTGGCAACGGAAAATCGTCTTTTGGGCTGGCCTTATTAAGGTCCCGGAAATCTACACATACTCGGACTTTGCCATCCTTTTTGGGTACTGGTACTATGTTTGCAACCCAGTCTGGATATTCAGACACTTGAATAAAGCCCGCTTTGAATTGTTTATCAACTTCTTCTTTGACTTTAAGAGACCATTCGGGCCTCATTCTTCGGAGTTTCTGTTTTACCGGCTTGTACCCGTCTTTGATGGGTATTCGGTGTTCAGCTATTTCCCGGTCTATTCCCGGCATGTCCTTGTAGGACCATGCAAAGACGTCTTTGAATTCCTGGAGGAGATCCGTGAATTGTTGTCTCTCTTCGGGATCGAAGGATAGGCCCAACTTAAGTATCTGAGGCTCTAAAGGGGTTCCTACGTTGATGGAATCGGTTTCTTCGATTACAGGATTTCAGGACTCCATTTGTTCAAGTTGCTCGACTAGATGCGGAGGCAATGGTACCTGTTCGTCGGGTTTCTCAATGTCATTGCAAGTAAGATTTTTGAAAACATTTTGAAAATAAGCCAAGTCGTAAGCAGAACGGTTATCGTTATTATTGATAGTAAATTTTGAAAAGAGCTCAAAGAGAGCTGCCATCTGATCGTTGGTCAGAGGCGGGATAGGGAGAGCCCTCGGGACAGACTCCGGGGCTCCCGATGGTGTGGCTAAAGAAGGGAGAGGGGTTACAGACTCGATCCTAGTACTGGACCCTCTAGACTTTGACTCAGACTCCGACTCTGACTCTGACTCGGACTCGGACTCAGATTCAGACTCGATAGCGTGCATATCTCCTTCGCCAGTAGTTAGCTTGTAGACTCGACCCTGGCTGTCGGTCCACTTGGTTGTCTTCCTCCAGGCTCTCTTCCCAGTGTTGGTACCAACTTCAGAGATCAGCTTGGTTGGATCGAACCTGTTGTTGCGGAGGATTAAGCTGACTAACTCTTGCTTAGGGGTCGGGATGACCTTCTCTTCCCCAAAGAGTAGTCCTAGAATGGGCTCCGTGTTGCTTGTGCCCTCCTTTGATTCGGCCTGGATAAGGGCGAATATGTTGTCTGGGATGAAATTGCATTCCCGAGCCAGTTTGGTCCCGGGATATGAGATGGTGGGCCGATAGAGGCCCGTTTGAACAGTTTCGAATACCCGAGTGACGAACGTGACTGCCTTGGTTCGGTTCGTGTAGCCGGACGCCATAGTATAGCCTAGACCGAGGTGAGATTGCCCATTGTTCAGGGTTTCGATGATCTTCCCAGGTGGAAGATATGGCCTTGATGTGACTCCCGTTAGGCAACCCAGATTCTTTAGCATCGTGTAGATGCTAACGGTGAAGTACGACTGGAAAAGGTACTCTTCTTCGATCATTCCCACGAAGTTGAATCCTCGTGGGTCGGCTGAGCCTGCCGTGTTGCAGCTTGACACGGTTATGGGAGTGGCTTCGAGAGTGATGATTTCATCCTGTAAAGGCAGTTTGACCTTTCTATGAAGAGTGGAGGACACAGCTTTGACCGCGTGAATCCATGGTCTCCCAAGTAGCAGGTTGAAGGATGAAGTAACATCGATCACTTGGAACTCTAACTCCTTCTCGATCGGGCCCGTTATGATGGTTAGTTTAACGGCCCCAGCAACTGATTTTGGGCTCCCATCAAAAGCCTGGATAGTCTTTGCAGTCGGAAGGTAGTCAGCCTCGGTAATGTCGAGGGCCTTAGCTGTCCTTAAAGGAAGGACGTTAACTGCGGACCCGTCATCAATCAGGGTCATCGGGAGATATTTGTTTCGACAGATCACCGTGATGTATAGGGCCAAGTTATGGGTGGTCCCGAATGGTGGAAGGTCGGACTCGGAGAAGATGATAAGTGGGCCTTCTCCTTTGGACTTATTCTTGAGATATGGCAGGATCGTGGCTACCATTTCGGTGGGGGTAACCGATGAATCGACCTTGATTTCATCAAGGGCCTTAGTAAGTGTCGCTCGATGCTCCTGAGAACTAACCAAAAGCTGCCATATAGTAATATCGGTTCGGACCCTCTTTAGTTGTCTGACTAGGGCCGTGTCAGCGTTTGGCTCTTCGGGAGTGAGTTCCGTCCTGGAAGGTTCAGTGACGGTTTCCGGAGTGGCTGTGATGGTGTGTGTACCGGCCAGAGTTTTGGCTTTAGCCCTCCGGACTTCCTCGATAGTGACGGGGACAGCTTCCCCTTTAGCCAGGTAAACATCATCCTCGTCATCGTTCCATATCCCGTTGATTTGGGAAATGAAAGGGGAAATGAGATGAGTGCAGTCAACTACCTCTCCAGTAAAAATGGCATGAGTAGCAAGAGGATTGTTTTTGTTACTTGGCTTGTCACTGGGTAGCGGTATCTTCCCATTTTCGATCAGATCTTGGATAAGATGCTTCAATTTCCAGCATTTCTCCGTGTCATGCCCATTGCCTTGGTGATAATGGCAATAGGCCTGAATGTTGTAGCTTTTGGACCGCTTTTCCACGGGAACTTCCGGAGTTGGGCCTATCGGTTGGATTAGGCCTTTTGAAGATAGCCTTTGTAAGGCATTAGCATAGGTTGTCCCAATGTCAGTGAATACCCGATTTGGAGTATTCTTTTTGGTTGAAGTGTCAAGTAAGTTTACCTCGTCGAAGATGCTTCGGGCCGCGGTTGTGGTTGCGGGCTTGTTGGAGGATGAACTAGCTCCTTGATACCCTTTGGTAGAGGCCTTAGTGAGGTTCTCTAGCCTTAGATCGTCTTCAATTCTGGTACCCATTTCGGTCAAGGTGGCGAAGTCGGGTATAATGGCGTACCTGAGATGGACCCGGTAAGCAGGGAGGAGGTTTTTGACAAAGGCCTCCACTAGCACTTTTTCGCTGGGCTTGTCGACCAGCTTAACACTTTCGGTCCTCCACCTTTGAAGGTATTTGGTGAAACCTTCTTTAGGCTCTTGGGCCATAACTTCCAGAGTACGCATGGTAGTCTGGATTTCAGCATTATCCGCGTAGTTTCGCGCGAATTCCATGGCAACATCGTCCCAAGTTTTGAATTTCTTGGGGTCAAGCCTGTAGTACCAGGCTTTTGGGTGTTTCTCCAGAGAGGAAGCAAAGAGGTGCTTGAACATGGTCGATTTGACCCCCTTAACAGCCATAAAGTCTTTGAAAGCCCGAATGTGAAGTACCGGGTCTTCAGTCCCATCGAACATTGGCAAGCCCGTTAAGTTAAGGTTAGCGGGCAGTTCATCGATTAAGGGTGAATAGATACGGGCATTTTCCGTGAGAATGGTGTTTCTGGTGGTCGAGTGGACCTGTTCCTGCAATTTTTGGACAGCGCCGGCTAGTGCGGCCAGAGGTCCGTCATCTTCGATCGAGGCATTGGGGGTTCCCTATTCCACGGCACTAACCCGAGTGACGATGGCAATCTGGTCCTCCCGGATTCTCCTCAATTGGTCTTGGATTTGGGCCAACGAGGTGGTCAACTCATCTATGGCTTTTTGCGTCATGGTTCGAGTGAAGGGTGGCCTGTCTGTAAGAGCACCACGTAATTAGCAACTTAACCCGAATCCTAAGGAAAGTACATCCCGAGCAAGGGAAAAAAAAGGAAGAAGACTAAAAAGACGGTAAATGACTCGGAAAAGACACCTAGACGGGTGACTTGTGAAGAGGTGGGCCTTCCTCAGGATCCAACGCTGTGGGTTGGGCCCTGCCCGAAGGAAGGTTCACGTGAGACATTCCCAGACTTTTAGACTCGATTGTGTAAATGGGCCAACCTTTGTAGGAGTATGTCCTACGTAGGTGGGCCTTGCCTTAGTAAACTAAGGCGGACTAGGATGGGGGGGAAACTCGTGATGTATGATCGACGGAGTTACGACGCTAGAGACTTCAACGACTTATGACACGACCCGACACTGCTAAATACGGGAAGTCTAAGAAGAGGAAGTTTTAAAACATGAATTTTTGAAAAGCCCGAAATGAATCGGGTGGAGAAATTCGGCCCTTTTTCGAAAAAAGAAAAAGGAGTGGGCCGAATGACGGGTTTTGAAAGTTTCGAAAGTAATTTCGAGTTTTGAATTGGGCATAATACCGGCTAGAAAAAGGCTATTTTGAGTAAAATCATAAGTCCTAAGTTCGGTATATGACCCGGGTTTTGAAAATTGGATATTTTGAAAAGGATGCAAATTTTGAAAAGATGACGGTTTTGAAAAAAACATGATGTGGATCAAGTAGCACGTAGTCATGGAAACAGTATAATGACGCCATGTATGCTCTTAGTCTAAGTCTCGGTCAGTCTGTAAGGGTCTATACCAGTGTACATAGCCTATCGAGAATCGGGGCGGACTCCCTAACTCGAGTTGAGATTAGGACATGCCGTAAAACCCATACGAATCGGCTAAAGGACACCTTTGACATAACCAATTTGGACTATATCAATGGTATAGTGGGACGTCGGTCACGAGTACCGGCCCGGAAAAATGGGGTTATGCATGAACCGTAAAACTAAAGCGCGCATTGTACTAGTCAAACGATTTCTATTCGAGTCTCACCCTGAGGATACCGAAGGTTATTAACTCATCAGTAAATCCCCAGCGGAGTCGCCAAATTGTGGACATGACATAGGTCCACCCCGACGCGGCCACGCGCGGGTTTTGGGGAGGCGAATGAATCTCCAAGAGATGGTCAAATGGAAATTTAAATCGAAGTCGGAGTCGCCACCGAATTTTATGGTTATTCAGAACCGTTCGAGCCCACTCTATGTCGTAGTGGGCCGTGTACAAAATACGGCCCATTTCCGATGTTAGAGTTTATTGGGCTCGTCCCTTTTGCATATCGATATAGATGCCGACTTGAGCGGTTAATCGTATATTGAATGACTCTCGTTGCCAATGGTTTCGGACATCCGGAAACCACGGTTCTGAGTAAGGGGTGAGGGTACATGTTGGGAAGTTCACTAAGAACACCCAACCCCGCCCGCACATTAGCGGCCTCTACTAGGATATCGAATGACGTTTTAATGCGCGCGTTAGTTGAACGATGAATGATATGCAAACATTGTTTTCCTAAACATGTGAGGAATTGAATGGGTTGCTAAGTAGTTTAATGCATGCAAAATTAATTAATGTCAAAGTCAAATTTAACATATGAGATTCGTTTTAGTATAATAAAACAAATGAAATAATAATAAAAAAATAAATTTGCTACAAAAGATGAACAAACGAGTACTGGATTCTTATTTTTCGATTTAACTCGTAAATTCTTAAAACTATATTAAAGCGAATTTATCGTTTAATCGTTTCAAATCCTAAAATTCTATTTGTCTCGGAAACTCTTCTGATATTTAAAACATATTTTTATTTCTGTTTCGATTCATTCTATACGTTTAATTTAATTTTTATCGAAAGTTTATTTCGACGATTTAAATTCTAAATTCTTTTTATTCATTTATATTATGCTCGAGTTTTCTATTTTTCGGCTCGAAACTCATTTATTTTAAGTTTCGTCAAAATATTTAATACATTTCCTCGAAAAATCAATTTAGTTCACTTTATCAAAAATTTATCATTTATCGGGAAATACTATTTGATCGTGTAATTATTTTGTTCTATAAGCTTCTTTTTCGTTTCGAATAATCTATTTACTCATTTTATTTGACGGTCCGATTATTTATTAATTTTATTAACTCGTTTTAACCCGATTCGTGGGTCAGTCAACTTATCGTTACGAAATTCGTTTAATTCATGTTTCCGAGCCAATTCATTTAATTAATCCTTTGTTTTCCTTTTCCTCTTGATTCAATGTATTCTATTTATATTCAACCCTCTTTATTTTTATTTTGTTGACTTCACCGCTTCAACTCTTGCGTTTCCCCTGCTCTCTCTTACGTTTCCCCTTCACCTCTTGCTGTCCTTCACTTTTTTCCCTTTTTCTTTCGCCTGCCATCATCATCAATCAATCTATCTCGGCGCGCGTACTCGGTTTCGATCACCCCTGTTTCCGGCCTCTGTTTTCGCCATTTCAGCGTGTTGCTACCGCGTTTTCGCTGCTCTCCTGCTGTTGACTCGCGCACCTGTTGTAGGATATCATTTTCTTCTCCGTCGTCCTGTTCTTTCATTTTACGTTTCAGTGTTGTAGGTGCGTTGTTTCTTCTTCTCTGTTATCTTCTTCGTCTCCTGTTTCATCCACTTTTCTGCTGCTGCGTTTGTGTGTTGTTGCCGCTGTTGCTGTCCTTTTTCTTCTTCTTCTTCTTCTTCTTCTTCTTCTTCTTCTTCTTCTTCTTCTTGATGCTATTCTTTGCTGCTGACTGTCACGTTGTTCTGTTGATCGGTTTCGCTGCTGTTGTTCATAGATGTTGTACGCTGATGTTACTACGTTTTCCTTCTGCTGTCGTTGTCGTGTTGCTGCATCTGTCGTTATTTGTTCCTACAGTTTGGTGACGCTGCTGTTTTTTTTTTTGTCCGACGGTGGTTGTTCGATGTGCGTCTTCCCTTTATTCTTCGTTCCTTCTCCTTCTTTGTCCTAGTTGCTGTTTGTACTGCATTTAGTTGCTCTTCTTCTCTTTTTTTCCGTCCTTCTGTTTATGCTGTTGGTGCCTCGGTTCTCTTTGCGGTACCGCTGCTGCTATTACTTCTATTATTGACCGTGTGTGCTACTCCTTCTGCTCTATTTTGTCCGCTGTTCGTTGTAAGAGAGTGTGTGAATCGTTGTTCTACTCATTCTGTTGCGTGTGTACTGCTGTTGTTGTGCTGTTCGGTGCCGGTTTAGGTGTTCAGTTGTTGCGGTTTCTACGTCCCTTGTTTATATCCTTTATTCCGTTCCTCCATTCTTCTTCCTCCGTCTCACTATCAACTTAACTGTCGTTCTCGTACTCTTCTGGGCAATTGATTACCCTTTTTCCTCCTCTTGTTCTACTCGTCCTATGGTTCTTATACCATATGTTCATCCGTTCCTGTAGGATATCATGAGGGCCCAGACGAGGACATGTACTGGATCGTTTTGGATTTTCGACTCAAGGTAACTTTAGGACGTTACTTGATTTTATATCGTATGTTTGAGTATTAGTATGTAGTAAATATTTTAACTTCGGTTTTCTAATTTTAGCTATATATTATCGCTAATTATATTAATTTTAATTCGTATGCGTTATCAATATTTTTACAACTTTCGATATCGTTTTATAAATCGTTAGTAATCTTATTATTAATGATCGTTATAATATTTTGTTGGTTATCGTGACACTAGTAACTAAATAATATCAATTTCATATTTTCGTCATATTTCGTTAATTTCTAATTTTAACTCAAAATCGTATTTTTATACTATAATCAAGATTTGTATACTCGATCAATAAATTAATTTTCGTTTTACGATTTATACTAATAAATGAGAAAATAGTATATTTAGTTTTAAATATATTTTTAGTCGAGACTATTTTCACTAATTATTTCCTATTAACCATATTTATTAAAATCCGTATTATTTATTAATAAAAGCTATTTATTAAAAATAATTTGAAATCTTTGTAACTCTCATTTTATTTATAAAACTCGTTGACTCAAATCAATTTTGATGTCGTTTGTCATAAAACGTCTCTTTTCTAAAATTTATAGTTTTAACTCGATTTCCTAATTACTTATAAAATACTATAAAATGACTTATTATATTTTATTTATATATTGAGTAACAAAAGAAGAAATATTATTAAAGTTACGATAACGACGATAATAATAAAATGTTAATTTTCTTAGAAATGCTATTTTATACATTTCACTTATTTTAATCACTTACGTATTTTCTATAACAATATTTCTATTTTAAGTAAGTTTCTAAAAATAGTAAGTTTCTATTTATAGAAAGTTTCCCTTTTATATAAAATGTTTATTCTTCTTTTTCTCATATTATTTATAATGATTATATCTTTTGATTATCGATAATGGCTTGTTTAGGAGTTATGGAATATGGACAAGTGTGAGGTTAGAGTAATATATTCTAGGGTTTACGGTTTTGCCATCAACTATAAGGCTAGTGTATCAGGAATCGGTACATTGGTTGTTGAACTCGGTGACAGGTATCCCGGGAGTTGTGTACATTTTGACCTTAAGCTTAGGCCTCGCAGTAAGTCGCCGTCATAAGTTGAACTGGGTGACAGGTAATCCCAGGAGGGGTGTGCATTGTCTTAAACTAGGGCCACGCATTTATAAGTCGCCGCTCTATTATGGTTGAGTAGCCTAGTTAGAGACCGAAGTTTGATTTGTTTGAACTAAGTTCTCGAAGCTAGTTTTTAGTACTCTCCTAGTGAAAGTCTAGCCGTCTACACTACTCCTATCCATAACGCCATTTTGAATATTTTTATTATTATCGATACGTTTTGATTCGCAGGTTTGCAAATATTTTAAGTTTTCTTCTGAAAACTTGTTCTGGTTTTATTATTCCAATATTTTAGTTTTCTCCGAAAGCTTATTTTCATTATATCATTTAATGTTTTTCATTTTAATTATTTTGATATAGTAATACTATTATTTTTCCATATGATATAATATGGCTGGGAGAACGTCCGAGTTACTCCCCACTGACGTGGCTGTTATGTTTATAACATGACAGGTATTTGCTGCTAGGTTTTGGGTGTGAGCTAGCGAGTAGCTTGGATCCTACTCTTTCTTCATTCTTGCAATTTATTGATTTGTATAAACCCGTTTGAAGATTTTTACTTTTAGCCCTTTTATAAAAAGAGGCCTTTGTATTGACTTACCATTTCTTTTAATAAGATATAGTTTGTCAGTGTGTTTTAATCCCAACTCTACAGTGTTTCCGCCACTGTATTGCGTTAGAATTTATAGGGGATTACAGGCTTCCTTCGGGTTCTGGATGTATTATCGGTTTCTCGATGCTAAAATAACTATGTGTGTGTGTCGGAGGTTGTATGTATGTGTGTCGATAATGTGTGTATTATTGTCGGTAAAAATCCGTTCCTCATTGTGTTGGATGCAAGGGGCTATTTATAGGGAGTTCCCGACCTTGGCTTAGGAGAGTTTGAGTACCGCTTAGGATAGGAAACGTAGGAATTTGAGGAAAATAAGAATTCCGCTTTCTTGTGAAGGAAGGAAGGGAAATCGGCTGATTTGGGCTGTTTTGGCCGAGTGTTTTACACTCGGTCGGGTGTTCGAATCGGTTTTTGAATAGGATTCCTGTTTGAGCTAGAATTACCGCTTGAGTAAGAAGCTGAGGAGAACGAGAATTCCGTTTTCTTGTGAGGGAAGAAAAGAGGAAAACCGGCTGACTTGTGTACTACTCCGCCGAGTGTTTGCACTCGGTTGAGTGTCTGAGCCGGTTCTCGGATAGGATTCCTACTCGAGGTCGAATTCTACCTTAAATGGAATTGTTTATTATTTTGTGTAGCTGACTTTTGTAGAGTTGGAGTCCGAATAGGACGTGTGAGATGTCACGGTCAGCCTACAAGTCTCGAGAAATATCTTTGACCGGGTTTTGACTCGGTCGCTAAAAGACGGTTTTACCCCTGGTGTCGGATTCGACCCAAATTAGTGTTATTTGACTCGAAACGACCCACTGGGCCTGATTTTGAGGTTGGTTTTGTGAGATTTGTACTCCTTAAAATGCCTAGGCCAAATGTCCATCATTACGAGCCCATTTCCGAGTACGCTAAAGCACGTTAGCGTCCGATCATCATCGGGTGTTTGTCGGAAACTACTATAGACACCTGGCGGTCAAAATGTGGGTGTCTACAAGTTGGCTTTATTTGATCGGTAGGACCCACGGCAAATCCTTGCCATCAATTTGGCGCCGTTGCCGGGGACGGTGCATGTTTAGACTTAGTTTGTTTATTATCTAGACTTAGTTACCGTTTTGTGTTCTTCTTCTATCCATTGTGCTTATTTTGTAGTCTTTTTCTTTGTTTTTATTGTTTTCTTCTCTCTTTGTCTTCCGTTGTGCTCGTTTATTGTCTTTGCCTAGTGCCCATAAAGCACTAGGTGTTCTCAAGTTTGTTCCAACTGTGTAGTGCATGCCTAGGAGGGGAGACGGCTTCTTTCTCTTCAATCCAGAGCCGGAAAGACTCTTTAGAGCCTTTTGCCAACGGACGATTGATCGGGTTATAAATTCTCAACTGGGTACTAGCAATATCATTGAAGAACAAATCCAAGGATCTGACTTGAACGAGGCATCTCGAGAGACCGCCGAAGGGAACTTCATCAATCCCTTTGGTACATCTAGTCACTCTTCTCAACCTAGTTCTCCTTCAACCTCTACATCAACACCATCTACACCGTCATCTCCCGCACATCCAATAATGCCTAAGTTCTCTTCTCATTCAACCTTTGCGGAAGACGTTTTGCCCGGTCCCACCGCTTTACCGGATACATACACCGGAAATTTTGTGGCTAAAACGGCGTTTATACAATTGGTTGAAAGAAGTCAATTTAGTGGGTTACCAACAGAAGATCCTCATCAACACATGGAAACCATCTCAGACTATTGCGATGCCATTTCTCAAACGGGAATAACCCAAGACCAAATTCGGTGGGTACTATTTCCTTTCTCTTTGATTGGCAAGGCAAAACAATCGCTCAAAGGTCTCGACAAGGTGGCTCTTGGTATAGACACATGGAAGAAGTTAGCTCTAGCATTCTACCAAAAATTTTATCCACCGGAGAAGACTAACCTATTGAGAGCTTCAATCACAGGGTTCCAACAACGTGACAAATAAAGTCTTTATGAGTCGTGGGAAAGATTTAAGGCCTTGATCCGTTCTTGCCCCCATCATGGGTTGTCCCAATGGTTCCTTGTACAAAAATTTTGGAACGGTTTATATAAAGATTCTAGGGCTATACTCAACATGGGTTCCAATGGAAGGTTTACCGAGGTCGATGATGATCAAACATGGGCAAGAATTGAAGAAATGACAGTTCACAACTCTCAATATAGTAGGCCTAGGAAGGCGAATCGAGGGGGAAGGCACGAGATTGATGCCATCACACCACTTAGTGCCGATCTTGGAGCACAATTGAAGACCCACATGGATGCCATTGATAAGAAGCTCCAAGTTCACTTTAATCAAGGTTAAAGCACAAGTTCTTCCCACCAACATTCAATTCATCAAGTTAATGCTATGGGAGTGGTTCCTTCTACATCTTATTATGGGATGTGCGAGATTTGTGGAATATATGAACATGAGCCTTTACATTGTCCAAGTAGCATTGAGCAAGTGAATGCATTCCAAGCATTCAAGCAAGGTGCTCCATACTCTAACTTCAAGGCTCAAAATGTGCCAAATCCTCACATGTTCCAAGCTTCCCAACAACAAGCTCAACAACAATACCGTCTACAATATGTTCCTCCTCCCTTAAGGGACAATAACCAAGGCTACCAAGGTTATCAAGGCAATCAAAGGCCTTTCAACAACTTCCAACAAAATAACCAAGGTGCCTTCAGCAACAATCAAGGGAACTTCAATCATCAAGGTGGTTTCCAAGGAAACCAACACTCTCAAGGACATCGAAACAACAATCAAGGTTACCAAAGTCACAATCATGGTAACTCTCAAGGCCTAAATCAAGGCAATTGATGCGAGGGATTTGTCGTGGATCCCACCGATCAAATAACAACCAACTAACCTAAGCTAGGTGGATAGGGTAAGTCGAGTCGATCCACAGGGACGGGGTGTCGGACTAAGGTGTGCTACGGTCTAAGACTAGGTTCGAGAGAAACTAACTAGGATTATGGCTAAGGTGAACTAATGACTAAGCTAAACAAATAAATAATGATAAATGGGAGCTAATAAAGCGATAAGAAGAAACTAGGGCTAGGTCAGGTTCATGGATGTCAAGGAGATCAAAAGGAGGAAACGGAGGTTACTAGCATGCTTTCGTAGCCTAGGTTACGATCGGGCTCTCGCTACTTAAACGGCCTAGGGGTCGTCCTCACCACACTCTCGCTACTAATGAGGGAACCAAACCAACCAACCAAACACACACATACAAGAGAAGAGGCAAGAAAAACAAGGATTGATCATCTCGAGTCTCACAAGAATTTCATCGAACATGTGGAGTGCAAGGCAAAAAGGAAACAACAAAAACAACAACTAGTACCACCCATCTCACCCTAATCATCCCTAATCACACCCAATCCCCCTACTAACCCTAGGGGATATCTACTCAAACATATCTAAACTTAAACTAACACAAACAAGAGAAAACATCAATATGAGAACTACAACATTCAATATGAAGATGAAACTAGCAAGAACAACAAACAAATGATAAAGATTGAAACTTGAATGATAAACAAAGATTAAAGGAAAAGAGTAGAGAAAAATTATACCAAACTAATAATGAGATGAAAAGATGAAAACTTGTATAGAAAGAACACCCAAAACCTCCACCAATGTTGTCAAGATTGAATGGATTCTTCAAGAGATCTCTTAATACAAGAGTAACTAACTAGATTAAGGATTAATTAAGGACTAATCTACACTAATCTAAGCTAATCTAACCTAAAGTAGTCTAGGGTTTAGTGGGTGATGAAAAGTAAAGCATATTCCCTTAAACAATACAAGAGGGGGGGTATATATAGGGTTTCACGGGTAAGGAAAGCGAAAACAGCCCGTTCTGGGCCCATCCCGGATGGAAAGAGGGTCATACCGACCGGGAAGGTGGTGATCCCGGCCGGGATCAAGCTCCAGTAGCTCGGTTGTTCTTGTCTCTTCATCCCAGTCGTGATGGATGTGTTCCCGACCGGGATGGGTCTTGTAGGCTTCAAATATGGTCTCATAGGTCCCCACTTGCTCTCCCTAGGCTTCTCATTGATTTTCGGTGCTCAGGAATGGGTCCCAAGTGCTCGGGATCGAGTCTAAGCCACCGGGTGATCGTCGCTTCTCATCGTTGGCTCCAAATGTGTCGGAAACAAGTTGGAATCATTTCACCTGTCCAATAATGGTCTTAGGAACCTAAAACAAACTAGAAGAAGCGTAAGTAGCCTCGAAAACCGCTTCAAAGAGCGATTCCACAAGAGAAACCGGGACCAAACACAAGAAATAAGCCTTACAAACCACACTTATCAGCAATTCTCATGGGTTCCAAGGGAATTTTCAACAACAAGGGTCCCAAAATACTCAACAAAAAAACAAGCAAAGGAGCCAGTCTCCAATTCATGATTATGGCATTCCCCTAGCCATCACCAATACCCCACACAATCAATAGTCTCCACCTCGGGATCCTGAGATGCAAAAGGCAATTTTGGAGATGCAAAGAAGCCAATTGGAGATGCTAAAAGCTCAACAAGAACTTTATGCTCAACTTCAAAGGGAAAGTACTCATAGGAAGACACTCGAAACCGAACTAGCTCAAGCTGCTTCGGGTAGTTCTTCAAGACAAAAGGGTCAACTACCTCCTCAAGGTGAACCGACGAAATTTGAACATGTGAATGCTATTACCTTGAGGAGCGGTGGATCCTACGACTCTCCTTTGTTCCCTAATGAGCAAGAAGCCATGAAAGAAGTTGAATCTTCGTGCCAAGGCAATGAAATTTGGGGTAATCTCATGGAGTAGCAAGTCTTGTAGGAGGTTGAAAAACCTATTGAAGACAAGCTTCCCCCACCCAAAGAGAAAGACAAAGGAAAGAAGAAAGTGTCAATTGAAAAATCCCAACCTAATGAGCAAGACAAGATACACATCAAGTTGCCATTCCCAACAAGGCAAATGAAGACCAAGGTGGATGTTCAATTTGACAAGTTTGTTTACATCGTGAAGAAATTAGATGTGAGCATCCCTTTCACCGAGCTAATTACCCAAGTCCCGGCCTATGGAAAGTTCATGAGAGAAATCTTGGCTAGGAAGAGATCCTTGGATAAGGATGAGACCATAGCGTTTACTATGGAGGTGAGTGATCTTATTCAAGGTTCCACCTTACCTAAGCTCAAGGATCCGGGTAGTTTCTCAATCCCGTGCACCATAGGGAACTTGAAGATTGAAAGGGCGTTATGTGATTTGGGAGCAAGTGTAAGCATTCTCCCTTATTCTATTTAATTTGTGAGCAACTTGGAATGAAAGAGCTCAAGTGTACCTCTATTACACTCCAAATGGCCGATCGTTCGCTTAATCGACCATTAGGAATGTTAGAGGATGTACCACTAAGAATAGGGAAATTCTTCATTCCGGTCGACTTCCTCGTGCTTGATATGCCGGAGGATGCTATCACTCCCATTATCCTTGGCCGCCCATTTTTACATACCGCCGGTGCAATGATCGATGTCAAGAAGGGTAGGATCACCTTTGAGCTAGGCAACGAGAAGCTAGTGTTTGACCTCCAAGGCAACACCTCGCCTACATATGAAGAATCATGTAATATGATCCATACCTTTGATGACATAAAGCTAGGAAATGAGTCGGGTGAAAGCTTGAAAGACAACAACTTGTATGAAATTGAAGATGATGATTCCGAGCTTGGGGCGGACGATTGCCCATGTGATGTGATTGAAGATAAGCCGGTTGGTAAGAAGAAAGTTGAGGCTCCCTTGAGGCCTTGTGAAGATGAAATGAAGTTTGGGTATATACCGAAGGATCGAAGGTACAAGTTCAAGCCATTGAACTTAGTAGATCGAGATGCCCCGGGAACTTCTAGGCAAGGTTGTGAGGATCCTTGGAGTGTGGATTGGTACTCCACGAGCTTGATTGAAGATTTCTCCCGAGCCTTTGATTTGTTACTCCGTGCTCTTGAAGGCGATGAAGTTGTGTACCATGTTGTTGAAAAATGAATGAAGAACCCACCACCCTTGGTTTGACGGAGTTCCAAAAGAACCGTCTTATTGTATATATTTCTTTCTTATTCTTTTGAGTTTTGTGGAATTTTTGTAATTTGGTACTTTGATGAGCGATGTGAGGGAGGGATTTTGATGATGTTTATTGAGTTCATTTGATAGGTTGATAGTGAAGATGAAGTTTTGAGAGGAGTTGTTGATGATAGGAGCTTGGATCTTGGGCAAGGAAGTCAGTTTTTGAGCTTTTCATAAGCTTTTGGGGACGGGATTCTAGATCCCGATGTATTAGTTGCCATGTGGGTGAGGCTATCAAGAGGATTAAAGAGCTATAAGAGCCATCCCGACTGGGAAGATATGGTCCCGACCGGGATGAAGTTTGCATGAAGTCGATGGCTACTGACTTGCCATCCCGCTCGAGATGAGTAGGCTTCCCGACCAGGAAGACATGGTCCCGGCCGGGAAGATTTGTTCCCGCCCGTGATTGGCCCCAGAAGCAACCTTTTGCCTCCTCTTCGTCATTTAAGCCCACCCAACTACTTAATACCCCCTCCCAACCTCCCTACTCACCCTTGCACCTATCATTCCACCCTTGCACCTCAAATATACACATTCATCTCATCTTCTCTTCACTATACACCGAGTTTCCCTTCAAATCCCACCCTCATTATACCATTACAAGCCTAGTACTTCAACCATGCGACCACATTGAGAAAGAAGAGGAATAACAATGATGAATACAAGCAAAGTGTCAATAACGATCATTGAGGCGATGGAGATTGACTTGCTAACCATTTGGTAGGCGGCTCTCATTTCTTTTCCATCTTTTATTGCTAGTCTTTCTTTGTATGTTCCCCTTCCTCCTATCATTTTTGTGTCGTGGTGGCCCTGAATATGGAATGACTCTTGTTGCCAATGGATTCAGACATCCGGAAACCATGGTTCTGAGTAAGGGGTGAGGGTACGTGTTGGGAAGTTCACAAAGAAAACCCACCCCGCCCGCACTTAGCGGCCTTTACTAAGATATCGTCCGATTTTTATGTACGCGCGTTAGTTCGACGATTGAATGATATGCAAAGAGTATTTTTAGACTAAACATGTGAATTATGTTTGCTAAGTCGTTTTAATGCATCTAAAAATTAACGTCAAAGTTGTATTTTAGCATGCGAGGTTCATTTTAGTATAATAAAACGAAAGATTAATAATAAGAACAAAGACAAAGAACAAACGGGTTAGTAAACGGTTTGTAAATTGAATAAAAAGATGTAAACTTAATCCATGGTTTGAAAAAGTTTGTGACACGTGATGGATTAGACACGTGTTGACCGAGGTCAAAAAGATATATCGAAAACTTGAAATATGCCGGGAAAGACGCTGTTTTTAAGAAACTTTAAAAAAAAAAGAAAAACGAAAAAAAACCTCATGGTTTCAGGGATCCGCGCGACTCGCCCGGGAGGGGCGCGACTCGCGCGGGAAGGCATCTCGCCCGGTACGCGTACGGCTCGCGTCTCGGGCTGCTCTCGGTTTTGATTTCTCGAAAATCGTTAGTTTTGATAAATCGCGTACAAATATGGATTAATTTATACTCGACTTATATTTTCGATATTCGTCGTATTCGATATTCGATTATGAAATCGACATCAAATATTCGGAATGATTTTTAGAAAAGTGTTTTATAAAATTGTTTTGAAAAGAAATTGAATGAAAAGAAAAGAATGTTAATTCTCTCCGCGTTAAAATCGTCATATTTTGTTTTTAAAACATGTGACGATTTTTTTAGCATCAACGAGATTGATTTAGTTCTTGTTAGATACGATTTTTGACTATAGAGTCGATATCGTATTTTAAGAACGTTGTTTTTATATGAAAATAGTTTATAGTATCGATATTATAAAAACGTGACGATGACCCATATGAAAAAGACGGACCGACGACCCGAAAGAAGAAAAAAACGTGAGAAGGGAGAGAGAAATAGAGAGAGAGATCGGGATTTGGAACACCCTCAACCTACATGCTAATTCCGGTCTCGATTAGGAACTCGTAGTAACGACGCTTGCATTGGAGTAACGAGAATATAGGTGGAGTTAAGGTGTTTGTATTTTTGGTAAGGTTTGCCTAAGGTTTGCTAGAGATTCGGGTTGTATGTCGGGATTTTTGGATGTGATAATCGATGATAGAATAAGTTGTAGAAGGTATATGATGATTGATGAATAATTGTGTGTGGGAAGGGTCCTATTTATAGGAGATGGCTAACTTGCAAAGGAAGAAAGTCACCGGTCGGGATGAGGTGGAATTCCGTCTAAGGATAGGAAAGGTAAGAAATTTGAGAGGAATGCGACTTCCGTTGCTTGGTGGGGAAGTCACGAAATCTGCCTGGTATTGGGGTACTCAGCCGAGTACTCCTTGTCCTCGGTGGAGTGTTCGGTCGTGAATCCTACTGGGGATCGAATTCTACCTTTTAACAGATTTGTTTAATATTTTTTGAAGCTAATTTTTGTAGTGTTTGAGATCAAACCGGACTCATGGGGTGACACGACTGGTTTATGTGTCTCGAAAATATCTTTGACCGGGTTTTGACTCGGTCGCTAAAAGACGATTTTGCCCCTGGTGTCGGATTTGACCCAGATTAGTCTTATTTGACTGGAAACGACCCACTGGGCCTGAATTTGAGGTCTGTTTTGTGAGATTTTTACTCCGCTAAAAGCTCGCGCCAGTTACTATTGATTCCGAGTCGATAATCAAGCGTATTTAGTCATGTTTACGTGCGATCATCATCGAGTGTTTTTTTGAAAACTGCTATAGACACCTGGCGGTCAAAATGTGGGTGTCTACAGAGCCCCCACTCTGACTGAGGCTTGGACAAGGCGAAAGTCAGAGTAGCTACCAGGCCAATCGAGGATTAAGACCTGGCAGACTTCCGGTCGGGTCGTTTATAGTCCATTAGACTTGCGTAAAAGGGCTCGCCAGCCATAAGATAGAAATCATACCTGAGTGGATGCTAAAGATTCCGTGGGGAGTTGCCTAAGAAGCCTTGGGTGTGTCCGTTTGCAGTCACATCCCATCTTGGAGCTGCGCGGGAGCTTGCCTAGGGAGCTATGGGTGTGTCCGTTTGCAGACATATCCTGATTCAGAATTACGCGGGAGCTTGCATAGGAAGCTATGGGTGTGTCCGTTCGCAGACACATCCCGATTCTTTAGTATAAATGTCATCTGGGCTTTCCACTGGGGAGTTTTTGCAAGGAGACTTCCTTCTCGAGTCTGGGTGTACCTGTATGATGCCGAAACATAGCAATTCGTATGTAACATTTAGGCGAAACACCGACTCACGCAGGGGAAGTAAAAACTTGAAGTTCCTTTGGGAAGCACAAGCTGGTACCTGAAATATTAGATATATAGGCAGAAACAGCAAATATAGCAGACAGCAAGATAGCATACAGGAAATGCATTTAGGATCTATAGACTGACTTGCGTTGGGGAAAATGATTTTTGCTTCGTTTTGAAATCGAAGTCCTGAAAGCAACTCACGTGCTAGGAGACAGGTTTTCAAAATTGAAAGAGGAGAAAAAGAAGTTTGCGGTTTTAAATAGACTGAAATTTTACCTTGTCGAAAAGGATTTTCTCAAATGGCTAAGTTTTGCAAATTTTAAAACGGGAATTTGAAGTGAGAGGCCTACCGACAGACTCTGAACGTGACCGGACGAGTTGACAGACACGACTGGACTCCCGAGGGGTTGGACCGTGACTCGGTAGGGGGTGGGCCGCCTACTATGATAAGACTCTTAAGTTGCGCTATTCCGTAGCCTAGGCGAGTGGCAACACGGTCGAACGTCGAAATGGGAACAATGTGCTATACGGGGTTGCAGTAGTCAGTAATGAGACTGTTTCTATAGGACTCAGCAATAGCAGTGATGTGTTCCTTTGATTTTTTTTTGGTCTCGGGGTATATTCCCAAGGTAGGTGTTGTTTCAAATCCTGATAGATTCTCGCCTTCGACGGAGCCGAGTACTAGGACACACTATAGAAAGGAGGCAAGATTTTGAAAGTATTTGGATTATGTGAGTGGATGGAGAACTTTTGTCTAGGAGAAGCTCCCAGGACGACAAAGCTAGCTGTTGAGAACGTGACAGTGTCGTGACAAGAATGATAGTGCTTTTGAATTTGTGTCAATGTGAGTGGTTGTGCCTCTGTTGAAAGGCTGCCTACGTATTCACGTGTAGTGAAATCAAACCGAGCCGTAGTTCAGTGATTGAAAAATATATTATGATGCCTAGTCTATTAGGGCTTTGTGTGTAACTAGCCATAGCGATGGTGTAGGCTAGGTGCATTCCCAATGATGTCTTGATCAAAGAGCTAGAATAGTTAGGATGTTGATCCTGTGACTGTGAGCGTTCTCCGGGGTAGCCCCCAGAAGTGGTGTGAACTATTTGGGCATGTTCTATGTCGACCGCAGGTTGAGTTCCCGTGTTTGTGGTTGGTAACTGGTTTGGACGTTTTGGAAATGTGGTGCTAGTTCGTAAGTGGCTCTGATGTTTCAAAATCTGGAGCTCGATTTTGTGGAGCTAAAGCTTCGAGGGTAAGGTATTGTAATGTGGTAGGAAAGGGGGAAGTCGAGTAAAAATGACTCGAACTTCGATCGGGCAGGTTTGATAATGCGGGATCTGATTTCCATGTCTGGCCCTAATGGTTAGGGTATCCTGTGGAGCTTGAATCCTCAAAATTCTATGCTGTCTCTAGCCTAGGTCTCGAGAAGGTCTTGAGGGTTGTAATGTGGGAAGGCTAGATGTGGTGTTTGACCAACTTGATTGTTTTTCCCCCTTTTTGATGGTATGAGTATTGATAATTTTGAATTGACCGTTTTCACTACGGTCATGGGTTTTTGAATATTTTTTTGGCTGACCTCTTAGCCCTGGTCTTGGGATTCTTCACTTGGATCGACCGTTTAACCTTGGTCATGGATGCCTTTTTTATGATGGCATGCTTTTTTGTTTTGGCCTTTTGCTTTTTTTTCTCTTGGACTTTTGATTTTCTTTTGTCCAGGTTTTCTTTCTCTTTGTTCTGTTGGCCATACTAACACCTAAGGTAGGGATTGGTCGATCGTATTGGATGGGTGTTTATTGTGGGAAATGGGCTTGCCTCCCGTCTTGAACCCAAACTAAGAGACTACCTAGGTTTGTCATAGGATTCGATACCGCTTCTGCTAAAGGTAGTTATGTGGCCTTCTATGTCAGACATGGAATAGGTAAAGGAAAACACGGGCTCGATTTCCTACAGTCAATATAGATGTGCCTATAATAGTCACGTGCATGTGCTCACAGTGTATGATGGTGTTCATCATGTTCTCGGAAACACATAAAGAAAGTATATATGAGAAATAGAAAAGCTGATTTTATTGAATTTTGAAAAAAGAGGACAGAATACAACTGATGCTAACTCTGACTTTGACTTTGGAAAGTGAAGGAAATAGAACATCCTAGACTCGGACTAGGACTCGGGCTTAAACCAAATCTAGACTCTCGGATGATGTTGTCATTTTTCGTCGGCTTCTGAGGCCTCGAGTTGATGTCCAGTATAGCCTTCAGTAGAAGCTTTACCTAGATCTTCATTATGTCGAAGATCGTCTTCAATCCTAATGCCCATTTCGGTAAGCACCGCAAAGTTTGAAATGCCAGCATACCTAAGATGGACGCGGTAGGAAGGTAGGAGGTTGTTGATGAACACCTCCACTAGTTTCTTCTCGTTGGGCTTGTCTACCAACTTCACACTTTCGGCCCTCCACCTTTGAAGGTATTTGGTGAAACCTTCTTTGGGCTCTTGGGCCATAACCTCCAGGGTACGCATCGTAGTCTGGATCTCTGTATTATCAGCGTAATTCTGAGCGAACTCCGTTGCCACATCATCCCAAGTCTTGTACTTCTTGGGATCGAGCCTGTAGTACCAGGCTTTCAGATGATTCTCAAGGGAAGAAGCAAAGAGATGCTTGAACATGGACGACTTAACTCCCTTGACAGCCATGAATTCTTTGAAAGCCCGGATGTGGAGCACCGGGTCTTCAGTCCCATCAAACATTGGTAGGCCTGTCAAGTTGAGATTAGCGGGCAACTCATCGGTTAGAGGCGAATAAGCCTTAGAATTCTCCGTATGGATCGAGTTTTTCATTGACAAATGGACCTGTTCTTGCAGCTTGCGAACGGCGCTGACCAGTTCAGCTATGGGCCCAGCGGTTTCATTCCTGACCTTAAGAGTCCTTTTCTCCACGACACTCAAACGGGTAGCAATGGCGGTTTGGTCGGTCCTGATGGCTGTCAGTTGAGCCTCCATCTTAGCCAGTGAGGCGGTCAGCTCATCTATGGCTTGTTGTGTCATGGTTCGGGTGAAGGGCGGCTTGTCTGTAAGAATACCGCGTAATCAGAAAATTTGCTTCGGAACTCGAATACACCAAGGCATAGGGAATAGCGCGGGAGGAGAGACGACTCCAGTTTGACCCGGGTTAGACTCTCCTAGGACAAATGTGTAGGGTACGATTCTCGGAGTGACTGTGATTAATCGCTCCATCGGAGAATAGCCCCCAAGTGAGACTAAGGACTCAGATAGGACTCAGATGGTGTGACATCTAAGTGACTCGAAAGTGGGGTACGTGAGACACGTGTAAGACAAGACCCTTAGAGCAACCATGATTGGTCACTCTACTGAAGGATAGCCCCCGAGTGGGACTGAAGACTTTGCTAAGACTCGAGTGTCGGACGAGTGACCCTTAGATGTAAAGATCACGAACCTTTTGTTATAAGGCTATGCCTTGTAAAAGGTTGACTCGGAAAAGACACCTAGATGGGTGACTTGTGAAAGGTGGGCCTCCCTTACAATTCGACATGTGGGCCGAGTCCTGTTCGAAGGAAGGTCCATGTGAGAATTCCCCAAACTTTGGACATCTAAGTGACTCGAAGGAAGGTCCATGTGATTTCTTTTCAAGTCTCACCCTAGGAACCCTGATGACAAGTGGTACATCAGGAATCCCCAGTGGAGTCGCCAAATTGTGGACATGACATAGGTCCACCCCGACGCAGCCACGCGCGGGTTTGGGGAGGCGAATGAATCTCATGTGAGATGGATCTCGAGTTGAAATTTAAATCGAAGTAGGAGTCGCCACCGAACTTTGTGGGAGTTCGGGTCCGTTCGAACCCACTCTATGTCGTAGTGGGCCATGTACAAAATATGGCCCATTTCCGATGTCAGAGTATATTGGGTTCGTCCCATAGCATTTGATACCAATACCGACGTTATCGGTAATCGAATATTGAATGACTCTTGTTGCCAATGGATTCGAACATCCGGAAACCATGGTTCTGAGTAAGGGGTGAGGGTACGTGTTGGGAAGTTCACAAAGAACACCCACCCTGCCCGCACTTAGCGGCCTTTACTAAGATATCGCCCGATTTTTATGTACGCGCGTTAGTTCGACGATTGAATGATATGCAAAGAGTATTTTTAGACTAAACATGTGAATTATGTTTGCTAAGTCATTTTAATGCATATAAAAATTAACGTCAAAGCTGTATTTTAGCATGCGAGGTTCATTTTAGTATAATAAAACGAAAGATGAATAATAAGAACAAAGACAAAGAACAAACGAGTTAGTAAACGGTTTGTAAATTGAATAAAAAGATGTAAACTTAATGCATGGTTTGAAAAAATTTGTGACACGTGATGGATTAGACGCGTGTTGACCGAGGTCAAAAAGATATATCGAAAACTTGAAATATGCCGGGAAAGACGCTGTTTTTAAGAAACTTAAAAAAAAGAAAGAAAAACGAAAAAAAACGTCATGGTTTCAGGGATCCGCACGACTCGTCCGGGAGGGGCGCGACTCGCGCGGGAAGGCATCTCGCCCGGGACGCGTACGGCTCGCGTCTCGGGCTGCTCACGGTTTTGATTTCTCGAAAATCATTAGTTTTGATAAATCGCGTACAAATATGGATTAATTTATACTCGACTTATATTTTCGATATTCGTCGTATTCGATATTCGATTATGAAATCGACATCAAATATTCGGAATGATTTTTAGAAAAGTGTTTTATAAAATTATTTTGAAAAGAAATTGAATGAAAAGAAAAGAATGTTAATTCTCTCCGCGTTAAAATCGTCATATTTTGTTTTTAAAACATGTGACGATTTTTTTAGCATCAACGAGATTGATTTAGTTCTTGTTAGATACGATATTTGACTATAGAGTCGATGTTTTGACTATATTTGACTATACGAGATTGAAACGTTGTTTTTATATGAAAATAGTTTATAGTATCGATATTATAAAAACGTGACGATGACCCATATGAAAAAGACGGACCGACGACCCGAAAGAAGAAAAAAACGTGAGAAGGGAGAGAGAAAGAGAGAGAGATCGGGATTTAGAACACCCTCAGCCTACATGTTAATTCCGGTCTCGATTAGGAACTCGTAGTAATGGCGCTTGCGTTGGAGTAACGAGAATATAGGTGGAGTTAAGGTGTTTGTATTTTTGGTAAGGTTTGCCTAAGGTTTTCTAGAGATTCGGGTTGTATGTCGGGATTTTTGGATGTGATAATCGATAATAGAAGAAGTTGTAGAAGGTATATGATGATTGATGAATAACTAGTGTAGATCCCGTGCGATTGCACGGTGTTTGGTAGATATTGCATTATAATATGTTTTTCGTATAATAATGCAACTGTGCGAAGAAGATAATATTTTATAGCAATCATAACACTTTGTTGAATATGTTTGTAGCTCGGGGTCTGTAGTATTAAATATGTTGGAGACAACACAGCACAAACCTGAAATAAAGAAGAGTCCATGTAATACTTCTCATTTAATTTGTCTAACTTTGTTAATTAATAAATGATACCATAAGGTAATGAGAAATATATGAAGTCGTAGCACATTTGAAATGACAGAGTGATGTACATGTACTTATGCATATGTCTTATTAGTCTATCTCGGAAAGAAGCTTGTATCTTGAGATTCTGTGAGAAGTCAAATCATAATATAAGTTAATGTGTAGTCAATATTTGAAAATATAAATGTTGAAAACGTGTTACATGTAATTTATACCTTCTCATCAAGTAGGATCATTTCAAATCGACTAAATTCATTTGGATTATTCCAAGCCGGTACGGAACACATCCTAATGACTCTTACCCTGATTCTCCACGTCTCCTTGGTGTCATTAATGTCACCGACCATATTGAAACGTCGGGACTGAGAGGCAACCACTTTTTGGGTATAGTGTAAATAAAATAAAAAGATTAGAAAATTCAAAGACTACTATTAAGTATACTATAGAAGAGAAGGTAGAATGATGTTTGTATGTGAAATGTGCACGGATTAAATATACGACGAATGAGTTAGGTAAGTTTTAATTATATGGAATATAACCTAATCAATCAATCAATCAACTATATTTGCGCAATTAATAAATCAATCAATCAATTAACAAAGATGAATTTGGTAGTATATCTCATAATAATTATCATCTACGAACTTGGTATTATTTTCTCTAATCTAGTTAATTAGTAGCAATATTATTCATTAGATAAGAAATCATAAATCATACATCATCATAAATCCGTATCAATCATTTTACAAAATTGAGTCAAATTATATATTATTATATTATTTTATATCACTTTATTACAATATATATATATATATATATATATATATATATATATATATATATTATAATCAATATTATGCACCATACATATATGGCATAATTTAGAAGAATATTCTATATTTATGATCATCTACGAATGTGGTAGTATCTCGAATTTATTCTCGAATGTGGTAATATTCTCGAATTATACCTCCTCCAATCTTTATTTATCTTCCCCTTTGATTAAATTATACCTCACATATATTAAACAAAGGGGAAGATTATTAAAAATCGGAGGGAGTATATGATTATACATGATAGTAGTATACCAATCAAATAATAGTTATATTATATATTCTATATGAGTATATATTATACTCCGTATATAATAGTATCCAATTAAAAAAGTCTATCTAAACCAATCACACAAATCCTGTCAGTTATATACAAAATCAAAAGATTGATCGTCTTCTATAATTAAAAGATTGATTTTAAATCAAAAAGATATACAATTATATCGTGTAGAACTAATTATAATAATATCTTCTAGTATAGACTCAATTAATCAAAATTTCATTTCTAATATAGACCCCGTGCATGTATGCACGGTATTTATAGAAATTTATATATTTTTAGTTAATTATTTATACAAAATGGATTTTAATTAACAATCTGATAATTTTTTCATTTTTTCTATCTTTGTTTTTGGATATAATAAAATAATTTGAAATTGCATAATTAATCAAAATAACGACCTCGACTAATATCATGAAATATGTAGTCCAAAAAATTATTATTACAATCATTTCTCGTTTAAATATTTTTTATTATAATATATGAATAAATTGTGAAATGTATATTCACTTTAAATTTATTTTAAAATAGAGTATATAATTTTCTACTCTTGATGTTTAGATGTACTCACTTCGTCTCGTTCGTTTGTTTGACTTTAATTAAAATATTACTCACAATAAATATAAAAGACAAACAAATGAATGAAACGGAGAGAGTAGTTATTCTCTATGATCTCAGTATATATCATTTGTTCATAAAAGTTCATAGTTGTTGTTAGAGATTCAAGCAACTATATTTCTGCAATTTATTTTCAACGATACACCCATCATTAGTTTTTAAATACGTAACTTGTAAATATTCTTTATATGATATGATTCATAATTGAGTGTGATTCTTTTCTTATTTGTTATATTGATTTTATCCAGATTAAGTGCTTAAAATTCATTCGGGAAAAAGTTTTGAGAATTTTTATTCTCTTAGTAGCTAAAAGGATTACAATATTTAATTACAGTGTTATATCAGTCATGATTATTACAAAAATAAAATTTATTTCCGTTGGTATTCATATAGTGAAGTTTTAAACAAACATATTCTAGTTTGGGGATTGATTAATAATGAATATTTTGGTTATATTTTGGTTAATTAATATGGAGTAATTTAATACTGTAGAAACGGATTATTTTCTTAATTTTCCTTAATTAAATTATTGGAGTGTATAGCTTTAGGATTAATTTAGTGATAATTGAAACAATGAGATATTGTGGTGTAGTGGGAGAGAACAAGTACTACATATCTAAGGTCAAGGGTTCAATTTGCATATAACTCATTTCACTTGCTTCTCTAATTCCTTTTATTTTTTGTAGTGGATAACTTTAGGCGTGGGAAGGGTCCTATTTATAGGAGATGGCTAACTTGCAAAGGAAGAAAGTCACCGGTCGGGATGAGGTGGGATTCCGTCTAAGGATAGGAAAAGTAAGCAATTTGAGAGGAACGCGACTTCCGTTGCTTGGTGGGGAAGTCACGAAATCTGCCTGGTATTGGGGTACTCGGCCGAGTACTCCTTGTGCTCGGTGGAGTGTTCGGTCGGGAATCCTACTGGGGATCGAATTCTACCTTTTAACAGATTTGTTTAATATTTTTTAGGCTAATTTTTGTAGTGTTTGAGCTCAAACCGGACTCATGGGGTGACACGACTGGTTTATGTGTCTCGAAAATATCTTTGACCGGGTTTTGACTCGGTCACTAAAAGACGGTTTTGCCCTTGGTGTTGGATTTGACCCAAATTAGTCTTATTTGACTGGAAACGACCCACTGGGCCTGAATTTGAGGTCTGTTTTGTGAGATTTTTACTCTGCTAAAAGCTCACGCCAGTTACTATTGATTCTGAGTCCATAATCAAGCGTATTTAGTCATGTTTACGTCCAATCATCATCGAGTGTTTTTTGGGAACTGCTAGACACCTGGCGGTCAAAATGTGGGTGTCTACAGGCTCGATTGTGGGTAAAGGTGAATTCTTTGTTACTAGTCACATGTTAAGCACACTATGTGTTTGTTGAATTGCCTGTTTGTGTAGTAGTGGCCATGCTTCTCATTCTTGTCTTCCTCTTCTCATTGTGTGATTGATTTGTGGTTGAATCCTTGTGTATTGGGTAGCATCTTGCATGAGTATTCGGGTTTTGTCTTTGACGCGAGAGCGCGGACCGACCTTAGTAACTAGGTGAAACCTACACCCTCGATCTCCCAACTATCCTACTACACTTATGAACCCAAACTAACCCTGCTCCTTTCCAATTTGATTTCTCCATCCTATTAGTCATTGTTTCTCTAGTTTGGTTGTTTTATTTAGCCTTAGTTGTTTCATTTAGTTCATGTTATGTCTAGTTCATTGATAGTCTTGTTTCATCCCTTTCCATCATAATAGTTAATCAAGTTTTGTCAATTCTCTTCTTCTTGTGTTGTTTTGGTAGCCTAGTCTCGTTTTTGAGTTAACCTTAGTCTAGACACCTCATTACCGTCCCCGTGGACTTGACCCGACTTACCCTAGCTACGTGTTAGGTTTAGTTGGCTTTATTTGATCGGTAGGACCCACGGCAAATCCTTCTCATCAGTTGAAATCGTCGTATTTCGTCTTTTAGGACTATGTGACGATTATCTTAGCATCAAGGAGTTTAATTTAATGGGATTTTCTACGTGGTACCCCTAAACTTTTTACTTTTCTACCTTGTACCCCTACAGTTTTTACATGTATACATGGTACCCTCGTACTTTACAAAAAGTTTCTTTGGTACCCCTAAACTTTATTATTATCTTTATTGGTACCCATAAACTTTTTTCCCATCAAGTTTGGCAACAAATTACCTTTTTATGTTCAAGAATAAAAGTTAAACGTCATTTAACATACCTAATTAACCGATAATTGAACTTAAACTAACAATTTTGTACGTGTTTGCAGTTATACTCCGAATCTAAACGGATTACATTTTTGACGTTATATTGTCAAATGAAATGATAACACTTGAATTAAGCTCAATTACTTGATAATTATCTAAGTTAAATGATATTGAAGTCTTAATCCTAAGCTAAAAACATAATCTAACGACAAAACTTGATGGAAAAAAAAATTCGGGGCACTAGTTAAATTAATAATAAACTTCAAGGTTACCTTGTATAAACATAGAAAGGGTAGGGGTACCACGTAGAAAAGTGAAAAATACAGGGGTACCGCGTAGAAAATCCCTAATTTAATTCTTTTAGACACAATATTCGACTATAGAGCCGATATCATATTTTAAGAGTGATCGTTTTTGTATAAAAATTAGATAGTTGCGATAATATCGGTATTAGAAACGAGAAAACGAAAAGAAAAAAAACGTGATGATGACTTGATGAGGACGGACCGACGACACAAAAAAACGAGAGAGAGAGAGAGAGAGAGAGAGAGAGAGGAGAAAAAGGAGAAGACGGGGTTGAATTTGCACCCTCAACCTACATGCTTTGTACTCTCGGAACGGGGCTCGTCTAGCTGTGGCTTAGGCACGGGAGCGTCGAGATAATGCGGGTGAGTTATGGTGCTTTCGGCGTGGAGGTGCTTGGCTGTCGGGGTTGCGGGAATTTTGAGGTACGGGTGGTGTATGCTCGGGTGCAAGGTTATGTCGGTTTGTATGTGTGTTTATCGAATGCTTGATGTGTGTGGGTATCGTGTAAAAATTCTGTTTTTGAAGGCTTGCAGAAGGGTGTATTTATAGGAGAGATTCCCGACTTTGGCTAGGAAAGATACCTTTGCTTGGGTGAGAAGAAACAACGCTTTGGATAGGAAAAGTACACAATCTTAGAGGGAAAAGGATTCCATCGTTGGATGGAGGAATCCTTTTCCGGCTGGAAAAGAAGCCACTCGATCGAGTGGTGCATAGCACTCGATCGAGTGCCCGATCTGACACCAGGTTTTTGCGGTTTTGCGAGCCTACTCGACCGAGTGGGCCGGTCCACTCGATCGAGTGGGTCTAGGTCGGGTAGGAGTCTCGTTTAGAGATCGAGTTTCATCTCTAACGAGTTGTTTAATCTTTTTTGTAGCTGATTTTCTTGTAGTATTGGACTTCTAATCGGATTTCTAAAGTGACGCGGCAGATATTTATGCCTCGGAAATGTCTTTGACCGGGGTTTGACTCGGTCGCTAAAAGACGGTTTTGCCCTTGGTGTCGGTTTTGACCCAAATTAGTCTTATTTGACAGGAAACGACCCACTGGGCTTGGATTTGAGGTTGGTTTTGTGAAATTTGTACTTCATAAAAAGCCCAAGCCAAATGCTAATGATTTTGAGCCCATATTCGAGTATGTTAAAGCATGTTTGCGTCCGATCATCATCGGGTGTTTTTTGGAAACCGCTATAGACACCTAACAGCCAAATGTGGGTGTCTACACGTCTTTATCTCAAAATGTTAACACGTGTATCTGTAGCAAACAACTGAGTTGAGCAACTCTGTCGTTGGATATGTTGTGTCATAACCTCGATGTGATGCACATAGAAAAAAACGTGTGTGATAATATAGTTAACACACTATTAAATGTTCCTAACAAGTCAAAAGATAACCTCAAAGCTCGTCAAACTTTACAAGAGATCGGTGTGAGAAAACATTTATGGCATCAACCTCAAGGGAACAAAAAAATATTTTTACCTCTAGCACCTTATACTTTGAGCAATCTAGCAATCGATTTTGTGAAGTTCTTAAGAATGTAAAATTCCCTGATGGTTATGCGTCAAACATCTCCCATTATGTGCTAAAATGAAAGTTGTCTGGGTTGAAAAGTCATGACTGTCATGTGCTAATGCAGCTAATGTTACCTCTTGCAATGAGAAAGAGCTTACACAAGAAACTATATATCCCCAATTTTAATCGAGTTGTGTGATTTTTTCGAGCATTATGTTCAAGAACGCTCTACCTAACTGAACTTGATCGATTAGAGTCGAAGATTGCTACTATTCTTTGTAACCTAGAGAAACTTTTTCCACCAACTTTCTTCACTATTACGGTACACCTTGTTGTTCATCTTGTCGCTGAAGCTAAAATTGGTGGTCCAGTGCATTATCGATGGATGTACCCTATTGAGAGGTAAGAATGTTTACGTTATTTAGTTTTAGTTAGTGCTGCGTAATAAAGCTAGACATGTCTAATAAGTTAATTATTTTAAGTATTTATCTACACTCAAGTCATATGTAGGCAATAAAGCACGTCCTGAAGGATCGATTGCCCAAACCTATCTAATTCAAGAGTGTGTAACATTTTGCTCCCGTTACTTGGGAGAAGATGACGACATTATGAATTCTTCAAATAGAAATAATGCACAGAGTACCTATGGTTATGAAAATAGTCGAGAATCATGTCTTTTTCCATCGGTTGGTCAACCGTATGGACGAGTTGAAGGTTTTATGATGGATGAGAAGACAAGTTTACAAGCACATCGATACGTTCTGTTCAATTGTGATTGCAAAGATATTGAATCTTTAAGAGAGTATGAAATTCTATTGTGCATTTTTGTTTGTAACTTTGATCTTTAAATATGTTTTATATAACTAACATAAATAATTGATGTAGGGAACATGTTACTTTCCTCAAGAGAATACATAGACGTAAGCGTTTAACTCAACATGCCCAAGATCGAATGCACAATGAAGAATTTGTCGAATGGTTGAAATCATTTGTGAATATTAATAAAACAAATAGTTTCATAAATTACATAAAATTGTTTTGTACTTCCTCGAATTGAACCTTGTTTTATCATGTTCAATTTATTAGGTTAATGATCCTGACAACAAGAATGACATAAGAATCACAGATGATGTTAAGACACTTGCACTTGGTCCATTGCCTATGGCTAGAAGATTTCATGCATTTGATATGAAATATGGTTATAGATTTCGTACTAAAGAATTTGAGAAGAATAAGACTACACAGAATAGTGGAGTGAAGGTTGTAGCAAAGACCCAAAGTTATGCTAGCTCCAAGGATACAAATCCTATTTTCGGAGATGTTATATATTATGGGATCTTAACTGATATCATCGAGTTAAATTTTTAATGTAAATATTTGATACCTATGTTTAGGTGTAATTGGGTGAGTGTTCACAGTGTTAGTGGTTTAAAGAAAGACAAGTTAGGATTTACTCTTGTTAATTTTTCTCATCTTATGTATAATGGAGACCGAGTAAGCGATGAGCCATTTGTGTTCGCTTCTCAAGTTGAGCAAGTTATATATGTGCAAGATAGAACAAATCACGATTGGTATATTCCAAAGTCGATAAAGTCTATGGGTACTTTTGATTTAGGAGATGATCAGTGGGAAGTTGATTTGAGAATTGGAGAACACATTCTGCCAGCCATAGAAGATGCTTTCGACATGGATATTGACTTGTCTGGTGTGGAAGGAACATATGTGGACGATACATGAGCATTTTTTTTTTTGCATTTCTTGGTTACATTTCAGTAGTGATGTTGGTTTGATATTGTGTTAGAATATTAGTAATGATAATAATAAAAATAATAATAATAATAATAAAGTGGGCCTTTTATGGTGAGGAGTGGTGTTGGGCTGGTTTAGCCAACACGCACGCGCGCGTGCGGCCCGGCTTGGTCTCGGGCTTGGGTGGAGCACCTGCGGTGCGGGCTGTGCCCGACTTTTACCTTTGGGTGGGGGCCCAGATTGTATCTCGGTTACCCACCAATTTTTTGTAACCTGCTTTTTGATTCATCAATAAAATTCTCCATTTATAATAAAAAATAAATATAATAATAATAATAATAATAATAATAATAATTGTTCCGGTACGGAAACGGGTCTCTGACCTTGAGCTTCGCGGTTCTCCTCGGCTTCGGGTGCGTGCCGACGGTGATCCTTCAAGGTGAACTCCGGGCCCGAGGGGAACCCCCGGGGCGGAGCCTCCGACGCCCAAGTCAGTAAAATGTATGACTGAATATAGATATTTAGGGAGATAAGAGAGGTAGAGAGAGTAGGGAGGAGTATGTGTGAATGAAATTGCCTCCTTCCCCTCACCCTAAGTGGGGTATTTATAGGGGGAAGGATGTAGTAGGGTGATGTCACCCATGACATCAGCATAGTGATCAGTAGAGAAGTCTCTCTGAGTCAGTTAATGACTACCCGTAAAGGGGGTCGTCTGATAGGGGGTTCGGCCCCTATGGTCGGCTAGACCCAGTTGGGCCTTCTCAGTCCTGGGAGTCGGGCCGATGCGTCTGGGGGTTTTATCCCCCATCAATTTGCCCTCAGCGGAGTCGGATACTGAGTATGCGGGTCTGGTGCCAAGCATGGTTGGACCGACAAACTGAATGACGGAGTTTGTTTTTTATGCAAGGCCAACTATTCACTTAGGCCTTGTTGGCGGGTCTGCCCTAGCGTCTTCTGGACTCTGTTAGGGCGTCAGACGTCGTGCCTTTTGTGTACTCGGAGGTGTACATGGGGTTTTATCATTCTATACATGGCGAGGCAATCACTAAGCCCCGTGATCGGCGCTTCTGCCCCGGTATATCTCATACGGATGTGTCGGGGTGCCAGAGGCCTGCCAGGGTAGTTTATGGACTTCATCTAGGACATGGGGGTCGTGCCCCTTGCCTGTTCTGATGTAGGCAGAATGACTTATATATTTTACAAGGCCAAGTATCCGTTAGGCTTTGTCAATTAGATGACCTACCTCGACCGATCATTGAACCTGGCCAAAGTTCGATAGTCATGCCCCCTGCATGTTTGACGCACACAGAAGGACTTAGGTTTTATAAAAAGTTTGAGTGTGCCTCAGGCCTTGCTGGCTCGCCTATGACGCCCAGCCTGTCCCTGGTTCTGGTCGAAGTCCAGGGGGCCTGCCCCCTGCTTGCCCAGAGGTAGGCAGAGGGAATTGTGGCTCGGCACATGGGGCCCGGCCTGACCCTGGCTTCTATTCGAAGTCCAGGGGGCCTGCCCCCTGCCTGCCCAGAGGTAGGCAGAGGGATTTATCGTTCGGCGCATGGGGCCGGGCCTGACCCTGGCTTCTGGTCGAAGACCAGGGGGTCTGCCTCCTGCCTGCCCAGAGGTAGGCAGAGGGACTTATGATTCGGCGCATGGGGCCCGGCCTGACCCTGGCTTCTCGTTGAAGCCCAGGGGGCCTGCCCTCTGCCTGCCCTAGGTAGAGGGACTGGTGGTTTGGCGCATGGGGCTCGCCTTACCCTGGCTTCTTGCCGAAGTCCAGGGGCCAGCTCCCAGACTGCCCAGAGGTAGGCAAAGGGATTTATCGTTCGGTGCATGGGGCCGGGCCTGACCCTGGCTTCTGGTCGAAGTCCAGGGGGCCTGCCCCCTGCCTGCCCAGAGGTAGGCAGAGGGACTTATCGTTTGGCGCATGGGGCCGGGCCTGACCCTGGCTTCTGGTCGAAGTCCAGGGGGCCTGCCCCCTGCCTGCCCAGAGGTAGGCAGAGGGACTTATCGTTCGGCGCATGGGGCCGGGCCTGACCCTGGCTTTTGGTCGAATTCTAGGGGGCCTGCCCCCTGCCTGCCTAGAGGTAGGCAGAGGGATTTATCATTCGGCGCATGGGGCCGGGCCTGACCTTCGCTTCTGGTCGAAGTCCAGGGGGCCTGCCCCCTGCCTGCCCATAGGTAGGCAGAGGGACTTATCGTTCGGCGCATGGGACTGGGCCTGACCCTGGCTTCTGTTCGAAGTCCAGGGGGCCTGCCCCCTGCCTGCCCAGAGGTAGGCAGAGGGACTTATCGTTTGGCGCATGGGGCCGGGCCTGACCCTGGCTTCTGTTCGATGTCCAGGGGGCCTGCCCCCGCCTGCCCAGAGGTAGGCAGAGGGATTTATCGTTCGGCGCATGGGGCCGGGCCTGACTCTGGCTTCTGTTCGAAGTCCAGGGGGCCTGCCCCCTGCCTGCCCAGAGGTAGGCAGAGGGACTTATCGTTTGGCGCATGGGGCCGGGCCTGACCCTGGCTTCTGTTCGAAGTCCAGGGGGCCTGCCCCCTGCCTGCCCCCGCCTGCCCAGAGGTAGGCAGAGGGATTTATCGTTCGGCGCATGGGGCCGGGCCTGACTCTGGCTTCTGTTCGAAGTCCAGGGGGCCTGCCCCCTGCCTGCCCAGAGGTAGGCAGAGAGACTTATCGTTCGGCGCATGGGGCCGGGCCTGACCCTGTCTTCTGGTCGAATTCTAGAGGGCCTGCCCCCTGCCTGCCCAGAGGTAGGCAGAGGGATTTATCGTTCGGCGCATGGGGCCGGGCCTGACCCTCGCTTCTGGTCGAAGTCCAAGGGGCCTGCCCCCTACCTGCCCAGAGGTAGGCAGAGGGACTTATCGTTCGGCGCATGGGGCTGGGCCTGACCCTGGCTTCTGTTCGAAGTCCAGGGGGCCTGCCCCCTGCCTGCCTAGAGGTAGGCAGAGGGACTTATCGTTCGGCGCATGGGGCCGGGCCTGACCCTGGCTTCTATTCGAAGTCCAGGGGGCCTGCCCCCTGCCTGCCCAGAGGTAGGCAGAGGGATTTATCGTTCGACGCATGGGGCCGGGCCTGACCCTGGCTTCTGTTCGAAGTCCAGGGGGCCTGCCCCCTGCCTGCCCAGAGGTAGGCAGAGGGACTTATCGTTCGGCGCATGGGGCCGGGCCTGACCCTGGCTTCTGGTCAAAGTCTAGGGGGCCTGCCCCCTGCCTGCCCAGAGGTAGGTAGAGGGATTTATCGTTCGGCGCATGGGGCCGGGCCTGACCCTGGCTTCTGTTCGAAGTCCAGGGGGCCTGCCCCCTGCCTGCCCAGAGGTAGGCAGAGGGACTTATCGTTCGGCGCATGGGGCCGGGCCTGACCCTGGCTTCTGGTCAAAGTCTAGGGGGCCTGCCCCCTGCCTGCCCAGAGGTAGGTAGAGGGATTTATCGTTTGGCGCATGGGGCTGGGCCTGACCCTGGCTTCTGTTCGAAGTCCAGGGGGCCTGCCCCCTTCCTGCCCCCTGCCTGCCCAGAGGGATTTATCGTTCGGCGCATGGGGCCGGGCCTGACCCTGCCTTCTGTTCGAAGTCTAGGGGGCCTGCCCCCTGCCTGCCCAGAGGTAGGCAGAGGGACTTATCGTTCGGCGCATGGGGCCAGGCCTAACCCTGGCTTCTGGTCGAAGTCCAGGGGGCCTGCCCTCTCCCTGCCCAGAGGTAGGCAGAGGGACTTGTAGTCTGTACAAGGCTGAGTGTGTATTAATCCCTTTTTTTTTTGGGGGTCCATTTTTCCTGGGTTTTGCAACAGGGGCTCCTCCCCTATTGCCCCCTGCCCATTAGCTGTGAGAGTAATGAACAGGTGATGGGTATATATTAGTCTTGTCTTCGTAGAATTCCACATGGTGGTTGGCGGACCTATGCGGTCTCTGCAGACGCTGAGATTGAGCCGTAAGTCGGCTGGGCAGCACCTTGGCCGAGCCGTGAGTCGGTAGGGCCGAGCCGTAAGTCGGCACGGCGAACCGTAAATCGGCAGGGCAACATCTTGGCCAAGCCGTTAGTCGGTAGGGTCGAGCCGTAAGTCGGCAGGGCGAACCGTAAATCGGCAGGGCAACATCTTGGCCAAGCCGTGAGTCGGTAGGGTCGAGCCGTGAGTCGGTAGGGTGGCCGAGCCGTAAATCGGCAGGGCAACATCTTGGCCAAGCCGTGAGTCGGTAGGGTCGAGCCGTAAATCGGCAGGGTGGCCGAGCCGTAAATCGGCAGGGCAGCATCTTGCCCGAGCTGTAGGTCGGCTGGGCTGTATATCGGCTCATCCGTGAGTCGGCTGAGCTATATCTCGACCGAATCGTTGGTCAGCTGGGTCATGTCTCTGTCAAGCTACAAACTTTGAGCTCATTTGATACCCATTTTTGTGACTTATCTTCACCATTTTTCGGGTAAATTTTTGCGGAGTTTTTTGGAAATTTCTGTGATGTGTCGAAAAGTTGGGTCATTTTTGTTTCACAACTTCGACAATTTTTGGCTAGTTTTTGTGAATTTTTTTCGGTGGGATATCGAAAGGTGGATAATTGGGCTTGACATTTTTGTGACCAACTCCTTTGGTGTATAAAGGCTAGACCCTTTTCTCCACGTATTTCTGACCATGGGTCATGATATGACATACGGACTATCTATTTGTCTAACAGACAAAACAAGTGAGGAGACTCACCTTTTTTAGAGAAGCGACAGCACATGCCCCCACTATCCACAAAATTGCATAATGTAGCTCTTCCCCTTTAATTAACCAATTTGTTTTGCTTATTCGACTTACGCAACGGCTTGTTTGATTTCTTAATACCACCATGCTATCACAACTTAGTATAAGGTTGATGCTTGCTGGAGTAAACATTTTCGTCGTGAGTCAATGTGCATCTGGGTTGACGTGCGCATAATTTGCCCCAAATGACAAGAGCCGAGCTCGTCATCTAACCGAAGCCGAGGCCGTGGTCGGCCTGAGGTAGAGCGGCTGAATCACGAACCAAATGCATCGTATTCAGGATCCTTGACAAGGTAGTACCGGGATGGTACGTGGTGTTGGGCTGAATTGTTCGCTGCACCTAAATGAGCTTTAAGCTGACCAAGGTGGCCGACCCAAGTCGATTTTTATCATCAATGGTTTATTTTTTCAACTGATGGGTCGACTTCAAGTACTCCAATTTGTCTTCTTCTGCTGCTTTTAATTGATCTCACAATTCATTTTGAGCAACAGGCTCACTCAAGATTATCACATGCCCGACATGTGATTTCTCCGGACACGTTGAGGGATTTTATGGTTCCGGGTCGAAGACTGTCATAGTCCTCGGGCAGAAGATGGCTTGGATTCCGGCGGTCGGACGCCGCGTTGGGCGGAGTTTTGGACGGAGGCCGCGGTTGACAGGCGGCGTCGGAACTCGTCTTCCTCCTCCACGGCATCACCGGAGCGTTTCTTCGAAATGAATCGAGTGTCCAACCACAACCCAGTCCCGCATCCACCGACGTGGGTGAGAGACTACGTGGACCAAATCAGGTCAACCAAGCAGTCCTGGATGCATTACTATTGAAGGCGAACCGGCTCTCGGATTCGTTACGCAAAACCGGGTAGAGCTCGGAGGAAGTGGCAGATGCATTGGGGTTTGATCTTAGAGTGAGGGAGAAAAAACTGTCGCCTGAGCTTGTTGAAAGGATCGGGAACCGGTCAGTCGTCGTCCTCTTCTTTAATTTTCTTGTGAGTGGTCTTGGGTAGCAGTACCTGTCCTTTTCTTTTGTGCCAAGTAAATTAATACTCATGTGTGCATGGCAGGCTAGATCTTGATTTATAAAGAACTTGATTTTCTATCTCCTTTCAATAGAATATAGAAGATGTAATCTCTAATGCATGACATTTGAATGTGGAATGAATTTGGTATGCTGACTCCGTGCTTATCTTCTCAAGAAATCAGATCTGGAAACTACAGTCGCATTTCATCCTCTTTTGCCGGCAATTATCGTTCAACCAGCTTTTCTCCTTACGCACCATCTTCTAGTGGGCTCCTTCCTTAATTATATACCCAATCAGTTTGATGGGGTCTTTGCTTTGGCTCAAAATAATTGCTTTTAAAGTTCCATTCGTTCACAGCGATGAACAACACTATGAACACCCTTATTTTCTTATTTTTTGTGTCATTGATTTCTGTAGATCCATCTCGAAGATGAAGATTAGATCTGGAAAAAATTGTATTTGGGAGTGGTTGATTTTTGTGGGTAATTCGTGAGCACAACCGTTCTCCCCACAGACGGCGCCAAATTGTTCCGGTATGGAAACGGGTCTCTGACCTTGAGCTTCGCGGTTCTCCTCGGCTTCGGGTGCATGCCGACGGTGATCCTGCAAGGCGAGGGGCGGAGCCTCCGACGCCCAAGTCAGTAAAATGTATGACTGAATATAGATATTTAGGGAGATAAGAGAGGTAGAGAGAGTAGGGAGGAGTATGTGTGAATGAAATTGCCTCCTTCCCCTCACCCTAAGTGGGGTATTTATAGGAGGAAGGATGTAGTAGGGTGATGTCACCCATGACATCAGCATAGTGATCAGTAGAGAAGTCTCTCTGAGTCAGTTAATGACTACCCGTAAAGGGGGTCGTCTAATAGGGGGTTCGGCCCCTATGGTCGGCTAGACCCAGTTGGGCCTTCTCAGTCCTGGGAGTCAGGCCCATGCGTCTGGGGGTTTTATCCCCCATCAATAATAATAGTAATAACAGTAATAGTAATAGTTTATTTGGATGTTCCCTTCACCGTTGTGTGGTTTATCATTCTTTCTAGAATATAAATTTTAAGATCGTATGTTCTATCTAATGGAGTAATTGTCTTTGCAAGGTTTCTCATATAGCCATGTAATATAAATTTTCAGATTGTATGACATTGCCACTAAAAAGTAGTTTCTCTCAAATGCTAGATGATGATGCATTCTTTTTTATTGATTCCCTGGGTATGAAACCAATTTGTGAAACTATCATTTTATGAATTTTATTCCCCTTAGTTTTATGAAACTCAGAGGTTAATATGGTGTTTGTTTTAAGTGATCTTTTCAGAAAATCATGACAAAAAGGAGACGTTTGACGAAAATCAGAGTGCGGGACGACACTTCTTTCAATCTTGATGGAGATAATAGTGCAGATATTTTTACTAATTTAACACCTGGTGAGGAGCATAATATGAACTCCTCAGTCGCTAATGGAGGTAATAACACAATAAATGTGGTAAATGAAGTAATAGAAACATTGCATTCGAATGAGAATAATCCTAATGAAACAGATACTGATACGGATGAACGTTCAGGTATGTAATTGAAATTTGATACCTTGTTACCTAATGTTGGTCCTATAGAACTTTGATACGATTAATGCTAATGACCTTTTCTTGGGTGATAGTGAGACGTAGAGGTCCGACTATTTTAACTGATATTTGGAATCAGCCACCTGATATGCGTACAGTCGTTGATTCCAATAAGGAAGGTCAGCCTTATGGCGTGGGATCTACCGTTCTGTCTAGTTTCATGGGTACAATGGGGAGAAATCTTGAATTGGCACCCAAAGGCTATTCCGATTGGAGGCTCGTACCGGAGGAGTACAAAGTTAAATGTATGACTGAGATAAAGGTATAAAGGAAAATTATATTTACAATAAATGTTAAATTAACCATCGTTACACGTAAAAAAATGTGCTTATAGTATTAGAAAATATATTCATATAATATATAATCCTTTTTGATTTTTTGTGTAGTTGCGATTTATATTCCCACGTAAAGGAGAAGATCATATTCTTAAGGCATTAGGAAAGGTGGTTAAGGAATTTAGAGAACTAAAAGCTATATACTATGAGCCAAACAAACAAAATCGATCAAACTTCTTCACGTGTTCCTATGGATCAATGGTTGAAGTTGATTTCTTATTGGGATCAAGACAAGACAAAGGTGTTTGATATTTATATTTATTAGGCCATTATTGTTATATTATTGTAAATTTAGTAAATAATTAACAAAGCTATACTTATTCTTCTAACACTTTAATATATGCACAGAGACGTGCATCAATTAATAGGATCAATCATAAAAATCAAACTATGGCTCACTGCGCAGGGAGACAAAGTTTTGCTCAACTAAGAGCGAAAAAGGTGATACTCTTATTTCATAAATTGTTTAATATCCGTGTTCTATTATTATTTCTTCTCTATTATTTTTGTGTAGTAAATAATCTAGTGCTCGATATTCTTTAGACGGTAAATAGTATTGAGCCTAGTCGTGCACAAGTTTTCATTGCGACCCACAAGGACAGAAAAACAAGAGAGAAGAAGAAAATTGATGAACGGTCAGCAAAAGCAGTGGTAAGTTTTATTTATTTATTATATTTTTTTGTACAGTTAAATCAATCCACACTTTAAAAGCTAATAAAGTAGTAGCGCTCATCCTTCCCTTTTATTTATTCTCTTGGTCATTATTTCAATGATTATTTTTAAAAAACATTGTATACATTAGGAATTAATGAAAGAAAAATTACAAGAGCTGCCCAACGGAATAGAGCAATTGGATGGAAAGATAGCTTGGAAAGAAGATATATTTGATCAAGTAATTGGAAAGGAAGAAAGACGTGAACGTGTGCATGGAGTTGGCGGAGACTTGTGTGCTTCCAAACTGTGGGCTAATTCTGGTGTACAACCATCGTCAGACTTTATGGAAAACAATGTTGCCTCCAATGAGTTAATTAACAAGCTTCATGATGAGATGAACCTCATGCAACAAAAACATACTGAAGAATTGAAGATGGTACAAGAAAAGAGTGATGCGGAGGTAAATAAGGTCTTGGAAAAGCAAAATCAACTCGAGAATCTAATCCATGACTTGTTGGTCCTCTTTAAAGGTAGAAAAGCACAATATTCAAAATACGATCAGACTAATACGGTATGTTCTTATTTCATTTTTTACATAATGGTTCGTAATTAATACACAATATGTTTCAAATATGATATTATGCTGGAGTGAATTGCATAATGGACTTCCATTATATAATATTTAGTGTGCTGTTTAAATGTTCATACAGGATGATTATAGCAACTCAAGTGGCTGATTTGTGATATTTCATTATATGTGCCAAAGAATATTATTGAACCAGTGAGTATATATTTGGACACAAATAAATATATGTGATGTTTTTACTTGCATGTGGGAAATGAAAAAAATTCGTACTAACTTGGTATATAAATTATCTATGTTTATCGCAGCTTTTTCGAGGAGTGGCTACTATATGTGGTACGGAATACATGGGTTGAAACTTTGCTTTGAGGGTTGAAGACGTAGTAATTTTTTTTTAGGTTTTTAGAAGGCTGTTTGCACTTATTTTGGACCTGTTTTTATTAATTTAATTTAGTCGATGTCGGATACATATAATTTTTGGAATTTTATGAGTAATATAATTATCATATTTTTCACTTGTCATTTCTTTTTACTTTCGCACCGTATTTGAGAGATAAAAATAATATTTCGTATCGAATGAAATCGATACCAAATTTACTATATGGGTGCAATTGTGATGCTAACCGTGTCAAATATAATTGTTACTATTGTCATAGATGATTTTTTATAATACTTATCGTGTCGAATATAATTGATACAATTGTAAAACAGATTAGTACTTATCGTGTCGAATACAATCGTTCCAATTCGTATTAGTAGAAAAATCAAATTACTTACCGCCTCAATAATAATCGACACTAAATTCGCCACCAAAGCTTCTCTTCTTTCGTGTCGATTTTAAGAAGTTAACCCGACGAATAGATTATTCGCCACGAAAGGCTAAGACAACGCCAACTACCCCAACGAAAACATAATCGACGGGGAAACCTTTCGCGTCGAATGGAATCGCCACGAAATACCAAAATAATTGACACGAAAAGGTGATTTTGTTGTAGTGTAAATTCTCTACCGTTTTCAGATCTTTATGAAAATGAAAATGTTTCTATCAACAATGGTAGGAACAGTGAGATGAATTCAACTGATACATGCAACTTAACTCCAAGTAAGAGATGCTTAGAAGAGGTTGTTGCCGGTGAACTTTATATTATTGGAGAAGAAGGTCAGAGTTCTGCTATCAGGTCCAAAGTGAACGTGAAGATTGAAGAAGAATAATAATAGCTCTTTATTACTGAATATCAAAACATTAGGTCAATAACATTATTGGAGTATCACGTTTGAATTACGACAGACTAAAGATTGTATTAATAATTATAGGTGTGGTCCACTTCACCTTTTATTTTGAACTAATCGTGGTGATTTTAATTTGCACAATAATTTGACATCCACTGCTACGGTAAACGTAATAATCGTATTACATGCGTTATTATTAATTAACCATATCAGGTCTATATATGTAACCATATCAGGTCATATATAAAAATATCACGTCTGTGATATATAGCAGTTCTTATGTTTAATTAACCATAATACAATTTGTAGCTAATTATGTTTGTGATAAGTTGATAACCATATGTAGCCTCATGTTGGTATTAATTTTATATGTAGCTAACTCTTATGTTTGCTGGTATTAATTAACCCTGTATTTTTAATTACAGAGGAAAAATAAGGTCTGTGATAAATTTATATTTGACAATATGTAGCCTCATGTGGGCATTACTCTATATAACCGATTACAGGTTATATATTAAAATATTGTTACTAATTAATTAATTGTTAACATAATGTGATATGTGATATATACATGTGTTATTTAAGTCTATACTAGAAGATATAATAATAATAATAATTTATATATATTGGTATGATATATCATACTATTATGATATGCACAATCTTATTCCATGATCTCTTCAATCAATATATAATATTTGTAGAAATGAATATTTGTAAATATTATATACTAATAATATATTTACGAGTATTGATTATATAATATATATATATAGTAATATGGCGTTTAGTTAGTTCCTTATACGAACTTATCACGAGTCGGAACCCTAGTTTTTCCTCCTCTTTTTCCTCAAAAAAACTCTACTTTTCCTCCTCAATCCGGGGCCTCCATCGATAATTAATCGATGGTAAGCCCTAAAAATTGTTTTAATCTCAATTATTAGTTAACAAATCTTATTCAATAAAAGTCTCTCTTTTATGAGAGTTGTTTTCGTTCTTTATTTCAAGGTTTTTTCCTTTATTTCGAGGTTTCAGTTCTTTACATTAGTATAGGGCTTAGATTTCAAGAACGATGTGCAAGATCATGAGAGCAATGGAATCCCTGCGTACGGCGATACAATTGAGGTCAGATCTCGGTCTACTATTTGTCAAAATAGAGAAAGTTCATCATCATGGAGACTATTTCATCAGATCTATAGATTTCTTCGCGAAAGACTGTGTCAATAAACAGCGATATATAGAAGGTTATGCAGAAGCACATTATTCTAATAGTGATCTTTGTCTCAATGATGTTCTTTATTTATTTTTCACAAATCTGTATTCAGTTCAATTTGACATCGTTTGTAGATGTCGGATGGCTTATTATTAATGATATTGATCTTCACTTAAAAAAAAAAAAAATATATATATATATAGTAATATATAATAATAATATATATATATATATAATTTAACTAAGTTTTAATATGATTGATACTAATTGAATTCATTGATTGATTAATTGAGTGATTATATATCATATAATTGAAAGTGACATAACTCATACAAGGATATTTGTGTGTGTATATGCCATATATGCCATAATGAAGGCGTGATATAACTTATTTCATAATTATGCCATATATATCACTCTTATATAGTACATATGATATATCACACTATTATGATATGCATAACTTATTTCATGATCTCTTCAATTTAGAATACATATAACGTGATAAAAGTAGTAATAATTATGCCATATTATACAACATACATATAACGTGATATAGGTAGTAATAATTGTGCCATATATGTCATAACTAGATTAAAGCCCGTGCGCTGCACGGTGTAGTTGGATTAATTACATTGATGATGTACATTCGTTAAATAATAAACATAATCAAATTATGTCATTACAATAAATAAGATGATCACATGGTATTAGTAATCAAACTTAATTTCAACTGAATTTATAGTCTTAAGAGCTTATTTTAAAACTCAAAAGATCACATAATTGCTCTTATTTATACTATAAAATTTCATCACCTTATTATAAATTTTTGATGTGAAAATAATTTTACGCTTGTAGTCTTATTAAGAAATTTTTTAAGACTCAAAAGTTTTTTATTGTTATCTAAGAACGAATGAATTTTTTAATTGATATCTAAGAATGAAAGATTAGTCTTATTTATAATATAAGACTCTATCGCCTCATCATAATTTTTCGATGTAGAATAATTTACTCGAGTTTCATAGTCTTAAGATCTGCTTTTAAGACCCAAAAAAATGCACGATTACTCTTATTTATAATATAGAATCATCTTCTTATTTTAATATTTTCGATGTAGGATAATTTTAGGTTTGTAGTCTTTTTAAAAGTTTTTTAAGACTAAAAAAATTATTGGCTGATATTTAAAACCGAAAAATGACTCATTTATGATATAGAATTTCATCACCTCATCATAATTTTTCAATATGGTATAATTTACTTAATTAAAGTTTATAGTTTTAAGAGCTATTTTTAAGACTTAAAAAATTTGTTTTTATATCTAAGTTAAAAGGAATTACTGTTATTTATATAATAAAAAAAATTCACTTTATTATAATTTTTTGATGTGGGATAATTTTACTTAAATTTATTTAAGTTTAGATATAGTCTAATTAAGAACTTTTATTTATAGACGAATGATTACCCTTATCTATAATATATAGAATTTCATCAACCCATCTTAATTTTTCGATGTGAGATAAATATACTTTAACTATATAGTCTTAGTCTTAGGAACTTCTTTTTAGTCTCAAAAGATCTAAGAACGAAAGATTACATATAATTCTATCACCTCATTATAATTTTTTTATATGTGATAATCTAATTTAACTTTATTTGTAGTCTTATTAAAAACTTTTTTTAAGACTAAAAAGTTTTTTTTTTGATATCTAAGGACGAATGATTGGTCTTATTTATAATATAGATTTACATCACCTCATCATAATTTGGAGAAACGGTTACTTTTATTTATATGATAGAATTCCATCGTATTATCATACTCTCTTCGGTCACTATTTTTTTCCTCATTTCATTAAAATACCCCTCACAAATATTAAGGTGAGTGGTATTTTAATAGTGAACGAAGAAAATAGGATAATACGATGGAATTCTATTATATAAATAAAAGTTTATCGTCTTAAGAGTGTTTTAAGACTCAAAAGAGAAGGGGTATAATTTTTCGATGTGGGATAATTACTTAAGTTTATAGTCTTAAGAGTTTTTTAAAGACTCAAAAGATTTTGATTGATATCTAAGAACAAATAATTAGTCTTTATATAATATAGAATTTCATCACCTTATTATAATTTGTCGATGTGGGATAATTTAACTAAATTTGTAGTCTTATTTATAATATAGAATCATCACCGTAACTTATTTTAATTGTTTCGATGTGGGATAATTTTAAGTTTATAGTCTTATTAAGACCTTTTTTTAAATCAAAAGTTTTTTTTAAAAAGACTACACATTCATGACCTCATCATAATTTTTAAAAATATGATATAGAATTCCATCATAGTTTTTTAAAAAAAAACAAAAAAAAATTTGTTGGTTGATATTTAAAAACAATGATTACTTTTAGTTGATGTCTAAGGAATTTTTTTTATTAGTTTTATTTAGAATTTAGAATTTCATCATCTTATTATAATTTTTTTTATTTAAGTGTATAGTCTTAACAACTTTTTTAAGACTCAAAAGATTTATGTTTGATGAAACTTTATAATTTTTTGAATGTGGATAGTTTTACTTAAGTTTATATAGTCTTAATATATATTTTAAGACTCAAAAGATTTTTGGTTAATATCTAAGAGCACATGATTACTACGGAGTACTTTGTTATTTATAATATAGAATCTATTGTCTTATTATAATTTATCGATGTGAGATAGTTTAACTAAAATGTGTATCCTTATTTATAATATAAAATCATCACCGTATCTTATTTTAATTGTTTTGATGTGAGATAATTTTAAGTTCATAGTCTTATTAAGACCTTTTTTGAAACTCAAAATATTGTTGGTTTTTTAAAAACTCAAAAGAGAGGGAGTATAATTTTTCGATGTGAGATAATTTACTTAAGTTTATAAATTTATATTTATAATATAGAAATTCATCGTTTTATTATAATTTGTCGATGTGGGATAATTTAACTAAAATTTGTTTTCTTATTTATAATATAAAATCATAACCGTACCTTATTTTAATTGTTTTGATGTGGGATAATTTTAAGTTTGTAGTCTTATTAAGACTTTTTTTAAACTCAAAATATTATTGGTTGATATTTAAAAACAATGATTACTCTTATTTAGTAGAAATTCATAATCTCATCATAATTTTTTAATGTGAGCGAATTACTTAAGTTGGTTGATGTTTAAGGAAGAATTATTATGTCTTATTTATAATATATAATTTCTTCTCCTTATTATAATTTTTTACTTAAGTGTATAGTCTTAAGAGCGTTTTTAAGACTTAAAAGATTTTTGTTTAATGAAACTTTATAATTTTTTGAATGTGGGATAATTTTATAAGTTTATAATCTTTATATATTTTTAGGACTCAAGATTTTTGATTAATATCTAAGAGCACATAATTACACTTATTTATAATATAAATTTTCATCACCTTATTATAATTTTTCGATGTAAGATTATTTTTACTTAAGTTTGTATTCTTATTAAAAGACTTTTAAAGACTTAAAAGTTTTTTTAATTGATATTTAAGAACGAATGATTAGTTAATCTTATTAATAATATAGAATTCATCAACTTATCATAATTTTTTGATGTGGGATAATTTATTTAAGTTTATAGTCTTTCATCACCTCATCATAATTTTTCGATGTGAGATAGTTTACTTAAATTATAGTCTTACAAACTCTTTCTAAAACTAAAAAAAGTGCGTACTTACTTTTAATTATAATATAGAATGTCATCAGTCCATCATAATTTTTCAATGTGAAATGATTTTAAGTTTGTAGTCTTGTATATTAAAAGCTTTTTTGTCGATATTTAAAATTGAATGATTACTATTATTTATAATATAGAATTACATCACCCATCATAATTTTTCGATGTGGGATTATTTAAATGTTTTTCTTGGTCGATATTTATTTAAAACTGAATGATTACTCTTCTTTATAATATAAAATTTCATCACCTCATCATAATTTTTCGATGTAGAATAATTACTTAAGGTTTATAGTCTTAGGAACTTCTTTTGAGATTCAAAAAATAATTACTTAAGGTTTATAGTCTTAGGAACTCTTTTTGAGATTCAAAAGACTTTTGGTAGATATCGAAGAACGAATTATTACTCTGTATTTATAATATAGAATTTCATCATCATATTATAATTTTTCGATGTGGGATAATTTTAAAACTGTTATAGGTAATAAATTCATTACATAATGTAAAACAAATAATATGAAATTTATACTCTAATGAAAGCATTTTTTACCACGAATATAATTATTTTATTTTTATAATTTATTTTACGATAATGTTTTTAAAAAATGAATTCTAAAGGTTTTTAACTAAGAATGGTAAAACATCTCATTAATATGATAAATTAAATATATATTATAATAATTAAAAGATTCTCTTGTTGATTTTTTTTATTATTTATGATACTTTCCTAATTTGAGGTTTGATGGAACGGACCAATGAGATCGCTCGAAAAAAGCCTAATATATATATATATATATATATATATATATATATATTGATTGAGATGATAATATGCGATATCTTCTTTTCTTTTAAAGAAGAGTCCAAGAATCAAGTGTTCACATTATCAATTCTTACAATACTAATCTCTCATTACCTTTGACATCCTATTGGCTAATATATGGGTTACTAGCTTACTACTATTCCATTGGGCCTATATTCAATAGGAAAAAATAGTCCAAAAACTGAATACTCAATAAAGAAATCAGTCGGGTTGTCGTTGGAAATAGAAAATATCTAAATAAATAAATAAATGAAAATTGAAACTATGTGCAGGTAATACGTTCATTGGTATTCACCGTGTTCATTGAGATGAATCACAATAACTATACTATGCAATTTACAAAGCCATTGAAAATACTCATATCAATTTTTTTACTTATCTATGTTTTTAATGCTTCCATCTTCTTTGAATCTTTATATACTTCAAATCATCATGCAATTGTCTTCGTCTTCAATTATTCTATAGAATCCGTAGTATTACCGTCATAGTTCGAAGGTCCCTGCAAAAAAAGAGTGTCGTCCTACAAGATTGTGTCAATCGTCGGGTTGGAGCAAGGTATTAGGGTAGCACTGATCCAATATCAGAGTTATTGCATCAATGGAGGAGACCCAACTTGAAAGATAAAACAAAATTGAATGCCACGGAGTACCTCTTCATCGATGCTAAGGTAAGTTAGTAACCTCTTTGATTTTTAATTCAAATTTCGTTTTTTTACAGTCTATTGATTATTTGATGACATGTTAAGATTACACTAATATATTAATATGATTACGGTTTGCAATCTACATCTTCAAAAATTCAATCATTTTTCCCTCAGTTAATAGAAGGATTCTAAATATTCATTACATTGGTGAGACAAATTCTTTCTTCAAATTATATTTACCACATACACTCCTGTTTTTTTTGTCCCATATTATTGTTTTGATGTCAATTAACAACTCTAAAGTTATTTATGTTATTACTTATTGTGATTCTGACTCAGACGTTGTAGGGGAAGCTTTTTGAAATTGGTCCTATGATTGAAACTAAAAATGGTTTCAAGTGCCGTAGTATCAAGTTCGAAGACGTCAAGTAAGATACCTTTCACTGAAGATTTTTCAAAATTATACATCCATGATCCTTTTTCCATTAGTACTAACAGGTGATAATATTCGTGTTCATGTAGTGGGTGTAAGCTACATTGCACCTTATGGGCTCCACATTCATGAGATAATTGACAAACAACCCAATCCAGATCAATCCAAAATTGTCGTCTTACAGTGTGTTGAAACCAAGTTATTTGTATGTATATGCATCAACTTTAATTTATCGATGTTATTATCGTACATTTACTATGACCAAGGATATAAGAGTTACAGTGTGTTCAAAAGTTGTGTTTTTTTAGCTCAATGAAGAATTCAATCAACATATAATGCAACAACGTATTTCATCAACACATATAAAGTATCCCTAACACATATAAAGTATGAACATGTAAGCATATGTTGCGTTTAAATATAGAAGATTGTATCTCTAACACATACGTACCTCTAAGATGTTGTGTTGTGTAGCCTATCATACCAGGCACCAAGCAGCTCTCTACAAATAATCGACACAATCTCTCCTGATGATGGTGATGACGACATTAGCAGCCTGAATATCATTACAATCAATCAGCTCATATTGAATGAAAAGGTCCCTTTTATTTTTATCATTACGTAACTTTTGCTATATATATGCCTGTTCCTTTCATTGAGGTCTCATACAACAGAGTTTATAATGGTTGCCCGTGATTTTATAACTCTCACTAACAAGATAGTGGTATATTTATAAAACCATATAAGTTGTGATACACCAACATGGACAAATAAAGTGCTTATACAACTTCTCTCATGCATTCCGACGAAGCTCGAACATCTGAAAAGGGGAAAGTATTAGACTAATAGGAGGACAGTGTTGGGTGTGCTGTCTCATGCTAGCAATTTAGCAAAAAACGAATTCAATTTTATTTATTAAAATTTATGCAGCAGGAATGACATAAGTTCTTTGCTGATATGAAGATCCAACTTTCTGAAACCAGGGACACATCTTCGAAGGTTACCCCCGTCAAGCGTTTTGGAACACCATTATTGATGTTGACTCTGTTGACGGTTTATGCTCGGGTACTGATGCAAGCTCAACTACAAAGCAACTATTGATTGTCAAGAAAGAGAAAACCGGCTAGACTATATAAATGTAATTTCAAAGGATGCAATTGTATTAAGACGCGGTTTATGTTTTACTATTTCATGCACTTTCAGAACATTTGTCACCGGGTTGTAAAGATATTTCCATTTTTGAGACCTGTTATTTGATTCTGCCTCATTGCTTTGCTTTATTTCAGTCCTGTTATTTCAATCTATTTCATTGCATGTTAAGTAGAATTTAATATTCTGACATGATGTAATCTTGCTCTAAAATCATCATTTTAAAAGAGAATTAGAGGCGAATCGAACCCTTGACCTTAGATATGTAGTATTTATTCTCTACCACTACACCACAATAACAATCCTCCAATTTTTTCTCTACCACTACACCACAATAATATGCGAATCGAACCCTGACCTTAGATATGTAGTACTTATTCTCTACCACTGCACCACAATATCTCATTGTTTCAATTATCACTAAATTAATCCTAAAGCTATAGACTCCAATAATTTAATTAAGAAAAATCTCCATTTTTTCCACTAACCAAATAACAAATCTCCAAATTTTCCCGCCTAATCACATACGGGCCTACCATATGGGCTTACTTTTGGATTATTTAAAATATATTGGTTGGGCTTATATCTAAATTACTCATGCATGTTAACTGCGATCAATAGCTATATGTTTAAAAGATACTATCATAAAATAGTATAATAATATAGTTAATAGAGTAGAAGCTATCATTTTTGTTATACCATAAAATAGTATAAATCTTTTTCTATATATCATACTAATCCCCTTTCCACTAACCAAATAACAATCCTCCAATTTTTCCCGCCTAAAGTTATCCACTTCCAAAAAAAAAGAATTAGAGCAAGTGATATTAGTTACATGCGAATCGAACCCTTGACCTTAGATATGTAATACTTATTCTCTACCACTACACCACAATATCTCATTGTTTCAATTATCACTAAATTAATCCTAAAGCTATAGACTCCAATAATTTAATTAAGAAAAATCCTCATCTCCCTTTCTACTAACCAAATAACAAATCTCCAAATTTTCCCGCCTAATCACATACGGGTCTACCATATGGGCTTACTTTTGGATTATTTAATATATATTGGTTGGGCTTATATCTAAATTACTCATGCATGTTAACTGCGATCAATAGCTATATGTTTAAAAGATACTATCATAAAATAGAATAATAATATAATTAATAGTGTAGATGCTATCATTTTTGTTATACCATAAAATAGTATAAATCTTTTTCTATATATCATACTAATAAATTGATTGATTAATTGACAGTACTATCTAATTTTATATTTTATATACCATAAAATAGTATAATAATATAATTAATTGAGTAGATGCTACCATTTTTGTTATACCATAAAATAGTATAAATCTTTTTCTATATATCATCATACTAATTAATTGATTGATTGATTAATTGACAGTACCATCTAATTTTATATTTTATATACCATAAAATAGTATAATAATATAATTAATTGAGTAGATGCTACATTTTTGTTATACCATAAAATAGTATAATTTTTTTTCTATATATCATCATACTAATTAATTGATTAATTAATTGACAGTACCATCTAATTTTATATTTTATATACCATAAAATCTCCTTGCTACTAAGAGATTAACCACCCCTATAATTTTTCCGCTTATTCATATTGGACTCATATTTGGGCCTTAACTGCTTTGGTTATGTAATACTGAAATTTTGTTAACAGTATATTTTACAATCTATGTTATTTGCACCCGTGTATACTAAATACAAATTGTATATATACCAACGAAAATACGTTTTATATTTGTAATAATCATGACTGATATTTGATTGTAATTAAATATTGTAATCGTCTATTAAGTAAGAAAATAAAAATTCTCAAAACTTTTCACACCAAAATTTTAAGCTATCAATCTCTACTAACTAAGAGAAAAAAAATCTCAAAACTTTTCTCGCCTAAATTTTAAACTCTCAATTTGGACAAAATCAATAGAACAAATGAGGAAGAATCACACTCAATTATTATATAAAAATTCGTACGGGTTAAATATTTAAAAACTAACAACAGGTGTATCGATACAAATAAATTTTAGAAATATAGTCGCTTAAATTTCTAACAACATTTAAGATAATAATTTTTTTGTACTACATATTTCATGATATTAGTGGAGGTTGCAATTTCAAGTTATTTTATTATTATCCAAATACAATGATAGAATCGTGAAAAATTATCAGGTTGCTAAATTAAAATCTACTTTGTATAAATAATTAACTTAAAATATTAAAATCAATATATATATATATATAAAGGAGAAACTTTTCGAGCGATGTGATTGGTCCGTTCTATCAAAACTCAATTTAGGAAAGTATTATTAATAGTAAAAACAATCAAGTAGAGAATCTTTTAATTATTACAATAATATATTTAATCTATTATATCAATGTGATGTTTATAATTTTCATTCAAAAACCTTTAAATTTCATTTAACAAAAAATTATCGTAAAAAAAATTATAAAAATGAAATAATTAGATTCATGGTAGAAAATGCTTTCATTTGAGTATAAATTTCATATTATTTGTTTCGTATTATTTGATCGAAAAAGTGATGAACTTATTACATATTAAGATAATAAAGTTATCTCACATCGACAAATTATAATAAGATGATGAAATTCTATATTATATATAAGAGTAATCATCCGTTCTTAGATATCCACCAAAAATCTTTTGATTCATAAAAAACATTTAAGATTATAACATTAAGTAATATCCCACATCGAAAAATTATGATGAGATTTTGGAATTCTATAATATAAATAAGAGTAATCATTATTTTTGAATATCGACCAAAAAAGCTTTTGAGTCTTAGAAAACTCTTAATAAGCCTACAAACTAAAAATTGTTTCACATCGAAACAATTATCCCACATCGAAAAATAATTACCCCGTAAGAACTCTTAATATTATAACCTTTAATTATCCCACATCGAAAAATTATGATGAGGCTTTGGAATTCTATAATATAAATAAGAGTAATCATTGTTTTTGAATATCGACCAAAAAACTTTTGAGTCTTAGAAAAACTTTTAATAAGACTACAAACTAAAAATTGTTCCACATCGAAACAATTAAAATAAGATGATATTCTATATTATAAATAAGAGTAATCATGTGTTCTTTTGGGTCTAAAAATGAACTCTTAAGATAGTAAATTATCCCACATCAAAAAAATTATGATAATGGAATTTTATATTATAAATAAAACTAATCAATCCTTCTTAAATATTAATAAAAAAACTTTTGAGCCTTAGAAAATATTTTAATAAGACTACAAACTTGAATAACATAATTTCACATCGAAAAATTATACTCCCTTCGTTCCATTTGATTCTTTGCATTTGCTTTTTGAACACTATTCATAGGTGAGTGAAAACGTCAATGTAACTAATTAAGTGTAATCATTCCTCCAAATTATAATGAGGTGATGAAATTTTATGTTGTAAATAAGTGTAATCTTTCGTCCTGAAATATGACTAATCATTCGTTATTAGATATCTTCCAAAACTTAATCGAGTCTTAAAACCTCTTAAGACTATAAACTCAAGTAAAATTATTATAAGTGTTCTTAAGACTATATCTATACTTAAGTCAAATTTATTCTATATCGAAAAATTATGAGGTGATGAATTTGATATTATAAATAAGATTAATAATTCGTTCTTAAATATAAAAAATAAAATAAAATTGAGTCTCACAAAAGTAGTTGAGACTATAAGATTATCCCACATCGAAAAATTATAATAAGGTGATCGAATTTAATTACTTCATATAAATAAGAGTAATCGCTCATTCTTAAGTAAGTTAGATATAAAAACAAACTCTTTTACTTCGAAAATTTATCCTAACGTTGTCTCACATCAAAAAATTATGATGAGGAGGTGAAATTCTATATTATAAATAATAATCATTGTTCCTTGGATATCACCTAAAAAAAGAGAAATCATTTGTGTAAGTCTTTTTAAGACTATAAACCTGAGTAGAATCATCGCATAGTTTCATTTGTGTCTAGATATTAACCAAAAACATAAGACTATAAACCTTAGTAGAATCATCGCATATCGAAAAATTATGATGAGGTGATGAAATTCTGTATCACAAATAAGAGACATCATTCGTTTTTAGATATTAAGAAAAAAATAGTCTTATAAAAGCTCTTAAAGTTATAAATTTAAGTAAAATTATCCCACATCGAGAAATTATAATAAAAATGATGAAATTCTACAATATAAATACAGAGTAAAAACAATCATTCGTCTTTAGATATCAACGAGAAATCTTTGGAGTCCTAAAAGAACTTTGTAAGACTATAAACTTAAGTAAAGTTATCTCACATCGAAAAATTATGATGAGGTGATGAAATTCTACATCATCAATAAGAAAAAATTATTCGTTTTTAGATATTAATCAAAAATCTTTTGAATCTTATAATACTCCTCTTAAAGCTATACATTGAAGTTAAAATTATTTCACATCGAAAAATTACAAAAAAGTGATGAAATTCTATTATATAAATAAAAGTAAACATCGTCTTTACATATCAATCAGAAATCTTTTGATCGAGTCCTAATTAAAAAGAGTTCTTAAAACTATAAATTTAAGTAGAATTATCACACATCAAAAAATTATGATAAGATATCATAAATAAAAGAAATCATTCGTTTTAGATAATCATTTGTCCAAAATGTACTCCGTAATAAGGTGATCGAATACTACTATATAAATAAAAGTATTCGTCCGTCCTTAATAACTTAGATGAAAAACAAACTCTTTTGGGTCTTAAAAAAAATTCTTAAAACCATAAACTTAATTAAGTAAAATTATCCCACACTTTTGAGTCTTAACAAACTTTAAGACTATAAACTTGAGTAAAATTTCTCTCATCGAAAAATTATTACAAAAACCAAACATCTTTTGAGTTTTAGAAAAGCTCTTAGAACTATAATAAACTTAAGTAAAATTTCTGTTTTGAATCTTAATAAAGCTCTTAAGACTATAAATGTGTATGAAATTTTCCCACATAGAAAAATTATTATAAAGTTATGAATTTCATATTATTTGCTCGAAAAAGTAAAGAATCTATTACATAGAGAAATAGTAAAATCATCTCACATCGAAAAATTATATTAAGGTGATAAATTTCTATATTATAAGTTAGAATAATCATCCGTTCTTAGATATCAACAAAAAAATCTTTTGGTCCTTAATCTCTTAAGACATAAAATTAAGTAAAATTATCCCACATTGAAAAATTATGATGAGCTGATTAAATTCTATATTATAAATAAGAGTAATTATTCATCAATAGATATTGACCAAACATCTTTTGAGTCATATAAAAAACTCTATCTCACAACGAAAAATTATATAATAGGGTGATGAATTTTCATTATATAATTTGTCCTTAAATATCTACAAAAATTAAAGAGCTTTAAGAGTAAAATTAAGTAAAAACTATCTCACATTGAAAGAATAATGTCATTGAAAGAATAACGTCTTATGTATAAATTAAATAGTTTTCATTTCTATAATTGTAGTTATAAGTAAAAAGTGAGGTTAATATAGTAAAAATGTTGGACCAAATAAAAAATATTCCGTATATGCGATGGAATGAAGATAGAAAGACAGACAAAAATAGAATATGGAAGAAGATAGAAGAAAGAACGAAGTACTCCGTAGTATAATTGTACCACATTGAAGATTATCATAAGGGGATGATCATATGATTGTAAATTGAAGTCATTATTGGTTCTTAGATATCAACTATCAACCCAAATATTTATCGAATTGTCTTAAAGAGATATATTACGAGTTTTAAATACAACGCACGCGGATAATTTTATTTGACATTTACCGCATGTATGACCTCCCAAATAACACATTCACGTATGTGAATAATATTCCTTTACTATTAAACTTACTCTTACCTTCTACTTACTTTCTACTGTTGTGTAGTCTCAAAATTTTATGCAATCCTCTGACTTGTCATTATCATTATCACTAAAAATCGGCCCGTGCATCGCACGGGCTTTCCATCTAGTTCTATATACACTAGTACATGTATCAATAGAGTTTAGATCCCTAACCTGACAATAGGCTGATATAGTAGTTTCAATCGATTTTGAGATCAATAAGATAGTGAGTAACCCATCTTAATTTCAGATCAATCGATTTTAATCATCACCATTCCAATGTAATTTGGAGAGTGAAATCTGAGATCGACTACTCATGAAGAAATCTGCTCTCCCTCAGATCGTTGTAGCATTGTATTGAAGTCGGGTTTGGGATATTTTGATCGGTTGTGCAGTTCAAAACCACAGCATCACTTTTGCATTTTAGGCGGTATTAATGAAAGGTGACTGAATGTTTCATGAGTTATTCTTATTTCTAAATGATTGTGGAATGAGCAGATAAGAACGGTAATGAATTGTGATTTGTGAATGTAAGAAATGTGTATCATCAATCCTTTTGTTTTATTGGCCGGTTTGATAGTTTACTTATTCATCTTCTTTGTTTTAAATGTACGAACATATAAAGTTACGTAATTTATTTTATCCAGGCAATTTCGTAGTACACAATAGACCTTAGGTCCAACTGGGTTTCACGGTTTCTTAAAACTGTTCATAGTCATGATATTTGCTCAATAAGACCCGATAAATATTTAAAGTTACAACAGTACTTTGTGAGTATTACTTACAACTGTTCATAGTCACGGTTTCTTAAAATTGAATGAATGAGAGAGAGCACATGATGGGAAAAAGTTACAATTTGTTAATTTTCAACATTAATATCTCATTCTCGCTGTTGACAAATTTTCTAGACAATTTTATAATTCAGCATCTCGAACATTTAATGTTTAACCACTTTGCTCCAATTAATATAGCACAAATGCACAATCATGTGATCTGTCACTGGGTATTACACTATAGCACCTTAATTTGTGAGATCATTTGTTGTCAATTTGTCAAAATCGCCTTTATTATTTTAGCTTTCATATCGTTACTAACATTTCATGCAGAGTAACATCTAGGGGTGTTTGGCTAGCAAAGACTAGAGAGTTAAGTGAAAAAAAACAAAGAAAAATGTTACTCTTTGATATTATTATTTGTTTGATTACAAAATGTAAGATAATGAGAAACAACTACATCTCATATATGAATACAGTTGGGTCAAATATGGGTCATGGATAAAGTAATGGTCAAAGTAATTTCTTTTGACTTCCTTTTTAAAAATTACAAAGTTAATTTATTTTTGATATTGAGTGATTAAAAACTTTGTTTAAGATTTGAAAATTACAAAAAAAAAACAAATTCTGTTTTTACAAATATTCTATTACTAAATGTTATAAAAACTTTCGATTATTTTTTCCTTCTGTATTACAGTATTAATAACTTTCGATTATTTTTTTTAAAAAAGTTTCACAACTCCGTGACGTGTCACGGGTATCACACTAGTAAGTGTATAAGTCCTCTTTTGAGCCTTTTGATGGGGTGAGGATGGAGGGCTGAGATTTGTTTGATCATAATTAAGACACTCAGCATTTAATACACTCCCTCTCTCCAACCAAATTTAATATACTCTCTTTCCAACTAAATTTAATATACTATCTCCATTCCAATTTAATAGACTCTCTCAAACCCAATAAATATTTAACATAAATCAGAATATTTGAATGTTTCCATTCGAATTTTAGTATTTGATGTTTGGAATTTCAATCGGAATTTGTATTCATCATATTTGACAGTTTTGAGTCAAATATTAATTGAGATGAATTAAAGTTGCAAAATATAAGAACTAAAGTAACAAAAATAAATGAACTGATTCGAAATCTATCTATACAATATATAATAAAACAGAAACCACTATATTGACGTTTTGGCGCCAAAACGCACTTTCCAAAAACATCATAATTTCCATATTAATCTAATATAATAATAATCATTAATATAATATAATATTATAAATAATTTCCATATTCACAAGATATTTCTGGTATATAGACCTTAAAATGTCAAAGACACGGGATTGAAATAATTAGATAGTAATATCATTTATTTAAGCGGGTTAAAAATATTTGAAAAATTTTCTACAACGCTACAATAATACGACTTAATGAATATAATAAATTATATTAATGGATCGCGATATCCCTAGAAACTAACACTCATTTGTATTTGTTCTTCTTTAATCTATTACCAATCAATGGGATAACCTTCTTACGAAAAATATCCTTAGAAAATACTCTATCAACTTAATTAAAATACATAAAGAACAAGAAATGACACCCGCAAAATATAATTTATATATCTATTTAATATGTAAAATATAATATAGAAACACTTACTCCCTTCGTTCCAATGAATTGTTTGCCTTTGCTTTTGGCACCAAGGGGAAGAGATCCAATTAGAAGGTAACATGTGGAACCAAAGGTCAAATTACATATAAAAAGCATTCCTAAAATAGAAAGGCAAACAATCCATTGAGTCGCCTCAATATGGAATAGGCAAACAATTCATTGGAACGGAGGGAGTATATTTTTCCATTTCATTACACGTGAAGTCATGTTTAACAGTTAATTCTATCTTACATCAATATTATAGGTCCTTTAGTTGATTAACGCTCATTTATTAGTATCAATAAAAAAGGTACTAAATTTTTTTTATTTGCTAATAAGTTAAATATTATACTTTGATTTTTCAAGAGGTTCCAATTAGGGTCAAATTTTTTAGTCATGATTTCTTGAAATATTATGTGGTGCTATTCTCATAGTATTATATTGTTCTATTATACGAGTAGAATTTAACTTAGATTAAAAAACATAAGTAAAACATATTTACTTAGTAAATGATTGTATTACAAGATACGTGTATAAACATGATATCAAATACATGTTTAAACATGCACTATATCTTACTCCCTCTCATCCATTCAATTCTTTATATTTACTATAAATGGACAATCCAATCAATTCTTTACATTCTTCTTTTGACAAAAAATTTTACCTTATAATCATCATATTCTTCCTCTATTTACACAAAATGCAACTACTTTTTCTTACTTTAAGTTTGGTGGACCAATAATACTATTTGATTTACCAATAATAACCTTACGTTTATCACTTTTCTTAAAAGTGGTGAAAAATCCTATGTCAAGGATTGAATGGATGAGATGGAGTACTACTGATGTTAATGTGTATATACTTCAGTTTGATTTTAATTTTATACTTTTTTTAATATTGTAAATTGTATAGGTTACTGTACTAGAGATTGAACATTCGTCTAAGATTACCTATGTAATTCTTTTATTTAAAACCCGTGCAACGTTGCACGGGTGCTAACCTAGTAAAGTAATAAAACATGACCGGAGTTTCAATATATGATCTGAAGTTGCAAAATATATGAACTGAAGTTACGTGATATATAAACTGAAGTTACAAAAATATATGAAATGATTAGAATTGAAATTACAGAAAATGGATTGTGGTTACAATATATGATCTGAAGTTACAAAACATATAAACTGAAGTTACAAAAATATGGACTAAAGTTACAAAATATGTGAAGTGAAATTACAAAAATATATGAACTGGTTAGAATTGAAGTTACAATATACGATCTGAAATTACAAAATATGTGAACTGAAGTTACAAAATATGTGAACTGAAGTTATAAATATAGGGACTAGAGTTACAATATACGATCTGAAATTACATGTAACCTGAAGTTACAAAATATGTAAACTAAAGTTACAAAATATGTGAACTGAAGTTACAAATATACATATATATATATATATATATATATATATATATATATATAGAGAGAGAGAGAGAGAGAGAGGAAGGATCAAGTGAGTCCTCCTATATATATTGAGTCCATGAGTCCAATCTTGGACCATTGATCAAGTGGAAGATGGATGGTTGTGATTGCTTCAGGTGAAATAAGGAAATAACTAACAAATCTTGGTAAATATATCATTTCTCTCCCTTCCTTAATTATCCCAATCCAAATCTTCTCTCTCATATCAATCTTTTAATTGTCTCTTTCTCTCATACAACAATTTTCTTCAAAATTAAGTTTTTTTTCATCTTCACCAAAAAATCATCATTTTTCTACTGTCATTGTACGTATGTTACTATGTTACTGCCATAATCCATAAACTATGTTACTTTAACTCATACAATGTATTACTTTAATTCATGAACTGTGTTACTTTAACTCATAAAACTATGTTACTTTAACTCATAAAATCTGTTACGTTGTATAATAGTCTCTTGCAAAAACTGTTACTTTAACTCATATAATGTGTTACTCTAATTCATGAACTGTGTTACTTTAACTCATAAAATCTGTTACGTTGCAAAATAGTCTTTTGCAAAAACATGACTTCCAATCAACCAAAAGAATAATGTATGTTTCTATTAAGGATACTCCAAAACAAAAATTATAAAACTCCATTATAATTCCAATGTTTCACACATGTTACTCAAATCAAATTACACTCATAAACTATGTTACTGTAACTCATTAAGTATGTTACTATAACGCTTAGCGTGTGTTATTCTAACTCATTTTACTCCAATAAAGGATGTTACTCTAAGGACTAGATATTGGAAAATCAATCAAACTCATAAACTGTATTACTGTAACTTATTTAGTATGTTACTCTAATGAATAATGTATGTTACTCTAACAATATATTGTCCTACTCAGAATTGTTCTTCTTCTTCTTCTTCTTCTTCTTCTTCCTCATCGTCAAACGATGACTTACATGACGTTTCCTAATGATTCTTTCTTCTTCTTATCATCTACATCTTTGAAGATCTGCTCTATGTATGGAGTGAAACTCTCACCCACATCCTTGCACCATTCCTCTGCTTTTACGTCTACTACACAAACAAGAACAATGTCAATAAACGTGGCGACAAACAAACAATCAGAACTTGAAATATGGCGGTATTCTAACCAAAACATTAATAACTAAATTCGATGACATGTTACTCTAATACTTCAAACGTGTTACTGTAATACATTAGGTATCACTAGTAGAAAAACTTGGATTTGAGGCTCCATAAAACCCTCCATTAGAGGCATCTTTTATGATGCCTCATACGGGGGGGCCGCACATTGAAAATTATAGTGCGGCGTCTTTTAGAAGCCTCAAATAGTGGACTATTTGCGGCGTTTTCTAAAACTGACGCCTCAAATACTCTGAACATTTTGCGGCGTCTGAGTGTGAAACGCCTCTAATGACACCTTTTTTTGCGGCGTTTTTTGGTATATGACGCCTCAAATAGAACCAGAATTTGATGCATATTTACAATTCGACGCCACAAATATCACCATATTTTACATATTTAATTGGATCATTAAAAGCGTCTACTCCAAATAAATGTCGCAAGCAATTTTATTTTATTTAAAAAATATATAATTTTTTTGATAATTTCGACAACCATTTGCATTTCAATAAATAAATAAAATTCTTACATTATCCATCAAAATCTACATACATACATTCACATGTCCAAAAAGTGGCGTGGATACAATTCCAACCTCAATTAAACCTAACAAGTCATGCCAAAATGCTCCAATTAACTAGTCTACTTCAAGTACAACAACGATTCGTAAAGTACGCAGCCCACTTATCCCGTAATTCATTCATCTCATCTTCAGCGTAGGTGTAGGGTTGCTCATTTTGTAAGATCCAAACCTTAAAAACACACAAGAACGACTTATTATCAAATGAACACAAAAATATGATAATAAAGTCATATATTCATGTAAAAAGATCGTATGTAGCTTATAATATCAACGAGATTGCAATGAACTAATTAAACAAACACCCACCTCACAAATTTTATTTACTACTACAAACAATGCCTTCAATGTTACTACAAATGATTATTTTAATTACTTTTAAAACTACGTTGAAACAAAATAAAAGTTTTCACTTTACTTACTAATCAATGACTATCTTCACACGTAAATTTCTACATCTAATTTTATAACACCTCCGTCTCATTCATTATTTTCTCACAAATTCTATTAAAAAAAACAAATAACTCATACGGAAAAAGTAAGTTGCATCATAAAACATTATCGGGTGATATCAAATATGAATCGAGTTATGTCGACCACTGATTTTGAGCTCTGATCAATTGCATGCGGCTAGATATGAGCTGATTAGTCAGATGGGTTGGTTTGTCTACTAACAAGCCAAAAACATAGAGCTTTGACAATGGAAACAGATGGAGCGGGTATATTGCATATTGCGTAGAGCTGAAGAATTCAAGTGTAAGCAACCAAAAATCTTCGGCACTATATGCTCAGTTACGAAGTGCAGGTACAATCAAAGATGGATCCCATCAAATATCTGTTTGAAAAGCCCATCCTCAATGGCAGAATATCTAGGTGGACTCTAATGTTAGTAGAGTTTGACCTGAAGTTCGTACCACTAAAAGCCATCAAGGGCTGGGTAGTAGCCGAGTTTATCGCTGATAGCCCCTTAACTGAAGGAGAGCACACGATACTTGGTCCTTCCCAGACGAAGACATATTCCATGTCAACGACACAGAAACATGGGATTTGTATTTCGATGGCGCGTCCAACTATCGAGGGTTTGGAGTTGGGATCCTTTTAATATCACCGAAAGGGGAGCATACTTGCGTATTCATCAAACTGGACTTTGATGTGACTAATAACGCCGCCGAGTATGAAGCACGCATCCATAGGTTACAAGCCGCCACCAATTTAGAGGTCACAAATCTCCGGGTATACGGCGACTCATCCTTGGTCATCAATCAGGCTCTCCAGAAATGGAAAACTTGAAATGCTAACATCGTCGCCTACCCGGCGCGAGTAAGGGTTCTCGAGAAGCAATTCCAAAAGATAGAATACATATATTTGCCCCGGGAAGAAAACCATTTCGCAGATGCACTTTCCAAATTGGCATCTCTACTGAACATCCCCGATCACCTAACCAGTATGCCCATTTGCGTCAAAAGACAGTCCGAACCGGCATATATCCACGCTATCGAAGATATTGAAATAGCTGATCCCGAGCCTTGGTATCAAGCCATTTTAACATACATGTCGACGGGAGAATATCCTTCCAAAACCGATAGTCGGGCCATGAAATCCTTACGAAGATTAGCTACCCAACTTATCCGCACGGATGACGGGCAGCTATATAAAAAGACGACATAGGGGGCCTTCCTCCTATGCATTGACAAAATAATGGCCGAGAAGGTTATGCTTAAAATACATAACGGCGAGTGTAGTCCACAAATGAATGCCCAGATGCTAGTCCGAAAAATCATGAGGCTAGGATACTACTGGAATAATATGGAAACCGACTGCAGACAGTACGTCAAACATTGCCATAACTGTCAAATCTTCGCTAGTGTGCAGCACATGCAATTATCCCTATTGTACACCATGACATCAACATGGCCATTTTCAACATGGGGAATCGACAAAATCGAAAAGGTGAACCCCTCAGGTTCAAGTGGACACTGCTTCATCTTGGTAGCCATCGACTACTTCACCAAATGGGTCGAGGCCGAATCTTACCGCATTCTGAACGCCAAGCATGTAGCTAAGTTCATCCAGAATAAAATTATATGTTGGTACGGGATCGCGCACGAATTCATCAGTGATCACTGATCCCATTTCCAAGCCAAAACAGCAGCTTTGCTAACCAAGTACAAAATCCAGAGCCATACATCCTCGCCCTACCATCCCCAAACAAATGGAGCGGTAGAGGCAGCCAATAAGATAATTATCACCATACTTAAAAAAAAAGAATGATAATTACCGTGAATGGCCCGACAAAATACCCTTCGCTCTATGGGGATACCGAATGTCAATCCGCACCGCAACCGGTGCAACTCCCTACTATCTGACATACGGGATGGACGCAGTTCAACCAGTCGAGTTGGAAGTACCATCCCTCATAATCCTGTTGGAAAGCTAAGTACTTGAAGCTGATTGGGTCCAAGCGCGATACAACTCACTGGTTCTATTGGACGAACGACGATCCCGCACCCTCAATAATATTCATGTATACCAGAAAAGGACACAGCGGGTCTTTAATAAAAGAGTTAGGCCCAGGCATATTAAGGAAAGGAATTTGGTCCTCAAATCTATTCGAGCTCTATTACCAGTTGACCCACGGGGAAGTTCAAACCCAATTGGGCCGGGCCATATATGGTGAAAAAGGTTCTATCAGGAGGTGTTGTGAAGCTGACAGACTTGGACGGGAATGCCTTTACCAATCCTACTGATATGGGTAAATTGTCTCACCCAATCAAGATAAACCTAATGCTATTAACAAGAAGATAGCGGCAAGCAAGGTATCGAATCCACAGGGAAACAGTCAATTTTCGTCTATTAGCTATGGCGATTCAAAAATGCTCTAAACGGTTGATTGATGGAAAATATATAAAAGACTACTAAAATACGATAATAAATAATCGAATCTAACAATGAGATGAAAACTAAGGTCACGGGTTCACAATAGATGCTCAACAATTATGCGACAATAATAATAAACACATAAACATGCTAGTCGGCTATAACACGTTCTCTCGAATCGTGTTAACCTAGGAAGGATCTAACGGCTCTCGCAACTTATTAGACTCCCTACCAAATCGCGCGTGATCTAATCCTAATTCGGCTTTCGCACAAGAACTAGAATTTCCCAAACAGATTAAAATGTTGTGGCCTTTAACAAATTAATCGACAAATAAAACACGCAAAAAATGGAACTAGCATAATTATAAATTTAGTATCGAAGTAGCATAATCGTATAATAATCCATCGATCCCCCTCGACCCTAGCGAGAAAAGTAGCTACGCATGATGATTACGAAACAACAAATCGCATACATATAATTCATGATAAAAAGTGAAGCAAATAAATCTAACGATAAACGAAGGGAAATCTAACGAACTAAACGAAGCAACGAATTGTAAATAGAGAAGATTACCACAAACTCAGTAATTTACGATGAAGATTGAAAGTATAAAACTGAAAATTGCATAAACGAATTTACCGAAATCGAGTACGAGTTGAAACCGAGTGCTAGAATGCTAAGAGTCACGAGCTTTCTAAGGAAAATAATCAAGTATGAAAAGTGATCGATCGGAAAATAAATACAACTCTTTAGTTATAAAAAATAGGCGGAAATAAACTGAGTGTGCACGCCGGCCGGCTGGCAGGCCACCTGCCACATGCAGGGACCGAAGCGCACTAAAAAATCAAGCTTAAAATGCCTTTGTATCATGTCGGCCGGCCAGCAGGCGGCCTGTCAAGGCAGGCTGGCGCGCACAACACTAATAGAAGAAGTACTGGGCCGCTTTCCATGGCCCAATGAATCGACACTTCTCATTTCTTCTTCGCCTAGACGTCCTAAAGCAGGGGTTTTGTCTCGGGATCGTTCTTCTAACCATAAATGAGTGTAAATTCACATAATGACCTGAAATCTTGTAGAATCTACAAAAACACTCACTCAAAACAAAATGTTAGAAGAAACGGCTCTAAGGAGCGCGTTCCGACCGGAAAAGACAACGGAATCGAGGGACTAACGCTATATAAACACGACACATCAAACTCCCCCGAACCGAACCCTTGTTTGTCCTCAAGCAAGACCAGTAAGAAAACAACTAATATAATACCGAAACAGCTCAAAGCAAATATTAGGCAACCAAATACTCAAGTCCGTCATAGCAAACATTTAACCAAGTCTAAGAAACGAATTCCAAGACGGGAAATAGGAAAAATAATTCACCAACAAATATACAGCTTCACCAAGCATAATATGTAGAAACCACATTTTCAACCAAAACCCTTCCATAGGCTACTCACGGAGCCACTCATCGCTCAATTAGGAAGGGTGTGTACATGTGAAAAATATATATATGAAAACGCTCAACTACTCAAACTCATGGAAATATGCCCGAAATCTAGTATGGTATCGACCTCTAAATTTTTACAAAACACGCTAAGATCACATAGGGAGGCAAGGATGATGATAACAAGGTAGAAGGTGGAAATCGATATGGTCATGTGAGGTTAAAGCCAAGCTAGTGAACTAACTAGTGCGATAATGCTCAACTCAAAAATCCTTCCACTTCCATAAACAAAACATATACGTCACCAATCAACGAGAACGAGTCCGGGGTCAAAAGAGGGCGCTCAAATTTCATCAAGTAAACGGAAAAATAAAAGTAACGAGAATAACATATTTTTGTTGTTTTGATTTTTTTTCTCTTTTTTTTTCTTTTTCGATTCTTTTTCAATTTTTTTTTCAATTTTTTTTTTAATTTGATTTTTTTTTTCTTTTTTTTTTGATTTTTTTTCAAAGCTTGATGAAATTAGGAGCAAATATACAATGACTCAAATTGACCCGGACAAGATCTACAAACTCCCTTGAAACAGAGTCAACCACATCCAAACGTCCACCAAAATTCTCCATATTCACACAATAACGAGCATAGAACGCACTAGGTGACCTACTTCATCAAGCTTGGCTAGGTAGGCAAATTTGATTTTGTAGTTCATTTTGTGAATACTTAAAATTTTAGCCAAGGAGAAAAATGAGTAGAAATGGATGAAAATGAAAATGTCCCAAAAATGATCACTAGGCAAGTTAGTCAAAATAAAGGGGAAAACACCATACTTATGCGTATTGACATAGCATATTCCACGAGGAGACCTACACTCACAACCTAAGTGGTAGCCAGGTATGAATGTACTGGCTACAGAAGGCTCTAAATCTCACCAATTTTGTAGCTAAAGCCTAGATGCAAGGTCAGTCTAAATGGGAATCACAAATTATAGCTCAGTTGGTTGCATGCTTATCGATTAATTATTATTCCACATAACAAAGGTCAAATGAATACCAATTAGAAATGAGTAGGTAGCCTAAAGAGTGCAAGTTATCATCATTGCTGCATAATCGGTATTATAGACAAACACTAAGACTCAAGGAAATAAAACTAAAAATACTAAAAACTCCCCCACGCTAGACTCGACATTGTCCTCAATGTCCAAATCATACAGACTCAAAATTAGTGGGGGGGACACAAATAAAAACCGAGGATAGAGAAAAGACATACCAAATATATACACGGAGAGGTAGCGGAATCAGCAATCCGCTACTGATCATCATCATCATCACCAAAATCATCATCCTCCATATCATCATCTGCAGCAGTCCCGGAACCAGATGCGCCACCCGTATACCAACCACCCCCTTGATAATCACTAGCGGCTCCAAAAGCAGGCCCGTCGGGGCACTGAAATAGTCAGTGTGAAGATGGAAGCCGCCATGAATCGAAGGGTCAGTATAACCACCCACGAGCCATGAAAAGTACGAAGGGTAAGAGCCCTGTGGTGGCACAGCAGCACGCCTGTCATCATAAACGGGATACATCCAGAGACACTAATCAGCATATAACCTGTCTAGGCGAGCATGAGTAGCAGCGGTGTCGGCGCGAGTCTCCGTGCGAAAAGTATCAAAATCAGAACGGGACGAACCGGCACTCAACTCCATGCGCTCCATCCATGCAATCAGATCGAGATAGAGGGGAGCATACTGGGATGGTGGAGGGGCTTCTCAAATGTAGTAGTGGTGGTGGTCTCGGGAGTAGGCTGAGATGGACCGGGCTCAGAGGCAGGCTGAGATGGACCGGGCTCAGAGGTGGGCTGGGAGGTACTAGGCTCGCTCGTGGGACGACGAGTATATGTAACAGCATGCGAGGAAGGAAGAGAGCTAGGGGTAGCAACGGGTAAGAAATAATTAGGCTAATCAGCCTCAAGTGACAAAACTGACCCGGCTTGCAAAATGATAGTCGCTTGCTCATGAATAAGCCAAGCCCAACGATTCTGATGCCTAGAAGAAATCCAGTTAAGAGAAGCCAAATAGCGGAGGCTAAGGGTAATCTCGCCCGGGACCGGATCGTGATCCGCTTCGCGAAAAGTGGTCAACCGAAGAGCTAAATGCGTGACTAACCCGCCTATATAAATAGGAACGTCGGCAACGGCCGTAGCAATTCTCCTAAACTGGAGGACGAGGTGATAGGCAATATTAATATGCCACACCTTCGGCTAACACCGCAAATACGAGCCCAAAATAGACACCTCCTCGGTGCGCACATTATGTGGCTCCTTTCTAGCAAAAATCGTCCACCCCATAAACCTCTGCCAAACCTTTATAACCGGATTATGAATATTATTTGAACTCATATGCCCCGTGGTAGTGTACGGGGCATCAGCAAAACACTCCCAAAAATCACCCACCCGAAAGTTAGCATGCTCGGGTGGTGAACGGTCCTCATAATCCTTAAGATCAAAACAATCCCCAAACTGCTTCAGACTCAGCGTAAAACTAGTATTCAGTAAACGGAACTCAACAGAAATCGCACCCGACCGTCTATTCTTAGTCACCTCAAATGAACTCAGAAACTCCAACGTAAGCTGAGTAAACGTATTATGACGCATAGTAAAGAATGTACCCATACCATCACCTTTAAACAAAAGTTTCAAAGCAGAATCTAAGCCTAAAGTTCTCATAGCATCATGATCGATAAAACGAGTAGGAACAATAGACCGCTTTCTCAAGTTCTGAAACCGTACCTTTTGGTCAAGTGTGGTAAAAATTACGCCCGGAAAAACTAGATCAGGATCAATGTCGGGTTGAGCATGATCGTTTCTGGTGCGCTTGTTCCGAGGAGGCATTGCAAATCAGCTGAAAGTAGTAAACTTGGGGGAAATATGGGGAAATTTTGAGGAGAGAGAGTGAAGAAGGGGAGGGATGAAGCTGGGAATTGAAAAAATTGGGGTTTGGGGGATGAGAGAGAAGAGAGGGGGGCGAATGATTGAGGGAAATGACGAGGAAAATTAGGTTTGGGGGTATGATATGCGGCCCGGCCGGTCTGGACCGGCGGCCGGCTGGCCGACCTAAAGAACCCCTTGATTATTTTCGATTTTTTTAATGAAATATTCCTCTCACAGCCCAGCCGGTAGGCACAGGCCCCCGGCTAGCCGGCCTGACCCTCTTTTCCTTTGTTTTTGAGACTTTTGCTCCAACTTTTGCTCTTTTTTTCTTGTGCCTCGGCCCCTGAAGTCAATAGGGGGCCTGGGCACAGGCTGAGGTGCACAAATCCTTCTTTTCGAGTTCAAATTCAACTCGTACCTCGGCCCCTAAAGTCGATAGCCCCCCTAGGCCTAGGCTGAGGTGACCTGTTATACAATCGAGAGCATGGTGAATTTTCCTTCTCCTTGTTTTTTCTAAAATCCTCAATTTGAGTTATTTTCTATGATTTTGCGCATCTCCAAAACGTTAGTCCCTCCTCTCATACTCACTGAGACAACTAAAATAAAAATAAAAATAAAACGAGAATGAGTGAAATTATTTACATACTCGGGCTGCCTTCCAGTAGCGCTGGTTTAGAGTCCCGCACGACTTGGATGAATTTCTCGATTTAGTGGGATGAGGGAACGGGATGAAGTTGTATAACTTCAATCGCTCCAACTTGAGCACCTTCATGATATAGTTTTAAACGTTGACCATTTACCTTGAAATGTTCACCCGAATCATTCTCGACTTCAATCAAGCCAAATTTACCCACATGGGTGATAGAAAGAGGTCCGGACCAACGAGATTTTAACTTTCCGGGAAACAACCGGAGCCTAGAATTGAATAATAATACCTTATCCCCCACGTTGAACTCACGGTGAAGGATATGCTTGTCATGCCACCGCTTGGTGCGCTCCTTGTAAACTCGAGCACTATCATAGGCACCAAGACGGAATTCCTCCAACTCATTCAGCTGCATGAGTCTCTTCTCCCCACTCAAATGCGGATCCAAGTTAATCTCCTTGATCGCCCACCAAGCCTTGTACTCAAGCTCGATGGGCAAATGACATGACTTGCCATAAACCAATCGGTAAGGTGAAGTACCAATAGGCGTTTTAAAGGCGGTACGATAAGCCCATAATGTATCATCTAGGTTAGAGCTCCAATCCTTTCGAGCTTTTGACACGACCTTCTGGAGAATAGACTTGATTTCCCTATTAGACACCTCAACTTGCCCACTCGTTTGAGGGTGGTAGGCAAGACCGGTACGGTGAGAGACACCGTACTTAGCAAATAAAGCATCAAGTCGCTTCTCATGAAAATGGCTTCCATCATCACTAATAATCGCCCTTGGAACACCAAAGCGGGGAAAAATAGTCTTTTTAAATAAAGATATCACCGTTCTAGCATCATTAGCAGGAGATGCTACCGCCTCCACCCACTTGGAGACATAATCAACCGCAACCAAAATATATCGGTTACCCTTGGATGACGGGAACGGGCCTTGATAGTCTACACCCCAGACATCAAAAATTTCTACCTCAAGAATCCCATTTTGAGGCATCTCATGCCTCCTAGAAATATTACCGGTCCTTTGACATGCGTCGCAGGACATAATAAAAGCTTGGGCATCCCGGAATAAGGTTGGCCAATAAAAACCCGACTGGAGGACCTTAGCCGTGGTTCGGCTCGGTCCATGATGGCCACCATAAGGTGATGAATGACAACTCTCTAGAACTCCTCGAACTTCCCATTGAGGGACACATCGACGGAAAATACCATCGGGACACTCCTTAAATAAATAAGGGTCATCCCAGAAAAATTGTCGAACATCATGTAGAATTTTTTTTTTTTGCTGATAAGAAAGATCAGAAGGTAATACCTTGCCAACTAAATAATTAGCGTAATCCGCATACCAAGGTCCTTCGCTTTCACCGGTAGTTAAGGCCATGAGAGAATCATCGGGAAAAGAGTCATCTATGGGGATGACAACTCCTTCCTCCTCAACTTTAAGCCTCGATAAATGATCTGCAACGGCGTTTTCCACTCCCTTCTTATCCCGGATCGACAAATCAAACTCTTGGAGTAGTAAGATCCATCGAAGTAGTCGGGGCTTCGCTTCTTTCTTGGCAAGGAGGTACTTAAGAGCCGCATGATCGGTGAAAAAATGACTTCCGATCCAACCAAGTAGGTTCTGAATTTTTCCAAAGCATACACTATAGCTAGCAATTCCTTCTCGGTGGTTGCATAGTTAACTTGAGCATTATCAAGTGTTTTACTAGCATAGTATATAGCATGCAAGACTTTGTCCTTCCTTTGACCCAAAACCGCTCCCACAACATAATCACTCGCGTCAAACATTATCTCGAATGGCAAATTCCTATCCGGTGACTGAATAATCGGAACAGAAATGAGGGCCTGCTTAATCCTGTTAAAAGCTTCCACACACTCATTAGTAAAGTCGCAAAGGGCATCCTTTAGGAGCAATTGTGTAAGTGGCTTAGCATTTTTTGAAAAGTCCTTGATAAAGCGGCGATAAAATCCCGCATGACCAAGGAAACTTCTCACTCCCTTCACATTAACCGGCAAGGGCAATTGCTCAATCACTTGCACCTTTGCTTTATCCATCTGAATGCCCTTTTCGGAGACCACATGACACAAAACAACACCCTCAGACCATAAAATGGCACTTTTCCCAATTCAAGACCAAACTAACCTCGACACATCGGTTTAAAATGGTATCCAAATTAGCTAAACAAGCTGAAAAACTCATAACATACACACTAAAGTCGTCCATACACACTTCCATAATGGACTCGATGTAGTCGGAAAAGATGCTCATCATGCATCTTTGAAAGGTGGCGGGTGCGTTACATAGCCCGAATGGCATCCTGCGATATGCGAAAGTGCCATAGGGACAAGTAAACGTAGTCTTCTCTTGGTCAGCCGGGTGTATCGGGATTTGGAAAAATCCCGAATATCCATCTAAATAGTAAAAATACTTGTGAGAAGCTAGTCTCTCAAGCATTTGGTCGATAAAGGGAAATGGGAAATGGTCTTTAAGGGTAGCGTGTTCAACTTCCTATAATCTATGCACATTCTCCATCCCGTCACAATTCGTGTAGGGATTAACTCATTCTTCTCATTCGGGACCACAGCAGTCCCTCCCTTCTTAAGTACAACTTGTACCGGACTCACCCACTTTGAATCGAGAACCGCATAAATAATTCCCGCATCCAACAATTTCATAACTTCCTTTTTAACAACCTCTTGCATATTCGGGTTCAACTTACGTTGACCCTGGACACAAGGACGATGACCTTCCTCAAGATTAATTCTATGCATACAGAAATCGGGACTGATTCCCTTCAAGTCATCGAGAGTATACCCCAAAGCGTTCCTATTTTTCTTTAAAACAACTAACAAATCAGAAAGTTGTTGCTCAGTTAAATCAGCACTAACAATCACGGGAAAGCTCTCGGTATCGTCTAAAAAGGCATATTTTGGTGAGACGGAAGTGGCTTACGCTCCATAACGGTTATGTCTATTGCAAATGAGGTGTGTACGATGTTGGTTACATCGACACCTTGCTCCTCCGTTAGCATCCTTCCTTCCAAAGCAGCTTCCAAAGCATCAACGACAGCAGAGTCAACGGAAGCATCACCTGCACACGCTTCCAAACATATCAAAGCCTCTAAGGGGTCCCGTATAAGGGACGCCTCCATAGAATCGTGAACTACAACATCAATAACATCTATCATGCAACAAGAATCCGTTACCATCGGGTACTTAAGTGTACTATCCAAGCAGAAAACAATGGTGTCTCCACCCACTTCCAAAGTCAATTTACCGTTCTTGACATCAATCACCGCGCCGGCGGTGTGCAAAAATGGCCTTCCCAAAATTATGGGAATTTGGGTGTCCTCGGCCATGTCAAGGACGATAAAATCAACCGGGATAAAAAAAATTCCAACTCTAACGGGCACGTCTTCTAAAACTCCCAAAGGGCGTTTTATGGAACGATCCGCCATCTGCAAAGTGACAATAGTACACTTAAGAGGACCCATATTAAGTTTTTCACAAACGGAGTAAGGCATGACACTTACACTAGCACCTAAATCACATAAAGCCTTATCAATCGATAAGGTGCCAATAGTGCAAGGAATCGAGAAACTACCGGGGTCCTTTAGCTTTGGTGGAGCTTTGTTCTGTAAAAATGCACTGCACTCTGCAGTAAGAGCGATGGTTTCTACCTCACCAATGCTTCTCTTCCTAGTCAAGATGTCCTTCATAAATTTAGTATAGGATGGAACCTGCATAATGAGCTCGGTAAATGGGACCGTAACCTGCAAATTCTTCACAACCTCCATGAATTTGCCAAATTGGGTAGTCTCCTTCCGATTCTTCAATCGATCCGGGAATGGTACTTGAATTGTTGGACTAGTCGGAGTGGGAACGGGAGTAGTGGGTGGTGGAACTTGATCTTCACTTGCAGTTTCCACAATAACATCCTCATTGACATCTTCCACTAGAACCTCCTCCTTCTCGGTTGGTGTATCATCCTTAGGCATCAACGGACCCTCATAGTGTGTGCCACTACGAAGAGTGATCGCATTAGCCGTATCATGCTGTTGATCACCTTGAGAAGGGAGCTTACCTTGTTGACGCGTTGCTTGTGACGCGGCAAGGTGTCCCACTTGGTTCTTCAAATTCTTGATGGCATTATCCTTATCTTGATCATTCTTTTGCATTTGAGCCATCATAGATTCCTGGGTCTTGGACATCGTCTGCAACATATCACGAAGCTCAGTCATTTCATTAGAACTCGAAGAAGAATAAGAAGAATTACCTTGAGCTTATGCGTAGGATTGGCCAAAATTCTGCTGACTAGTACCAAAATTCTAATGAGAATTCCCGAAGTTCTGATTATTATTGCCAAAATTCTGTTGATGTTGACCCGAGTGAGGTCGCTGCTAAAAATTTCCCTGATTTTGGAAATTCTTTTGATTACCGAAATTCTGCTGGTTCTGAAAATTCCCTTGATTCTAGAAATTATGCTGATTCTGGATATGCTGCTTGTGTGGGGGTACATAAGCTGGTGTAATAGGCGGGTTCAAGACATTAGTACTCCTGTAAGACAAAAGAGATGCATCATAGCCCAGTTGGTTCATATATGGATAGCGTGGGCGCATGGAATGAAAAGCATTCACTTGTTCTATGGAGCCTAGACGAGTCCTGAGCTTGGTGATCCGCGGCACCACAACGAACACATGCATAATCTTGCATGGCATGTACTTGATGTATGCCTCCTCCCCCTTGAGAACTGGACACTTCACATGCATCAAACCTCTTAGCCAAAGCGGCTAATTGAATAGCCACGGCATTAGAGGACCCACTTTCACCGGAATTAGACCGAGTATTACCTCGAGGATTACCCCATCGGGAGTGGTGAGATGTCATTTCTTCTATTGTTTGCCAAGCCTTATCATCATCCACGTTACATTGGAAACGCCCATTACATGCCGAATTAAGTGTAATCCTGCAATCATCGTACAACCCGTTATAAAATTGGTTACAAAGAAACCAAACCTCAAAACCATGGAGCGGGCATTCCTTCACAAGCTTCTTGAACCGCTCCCATGCTTCATGAATATTTTCGTTCGGAGTTTGACGAAAATTGGTGATCTGACTCCGGAGCATGTTCGTCTTTTGCGGAGGGTAATAGTGCTTGTAGAAGGCAAGGGCAAGAGAATTCCAATCGGTGATCCCCTCGGTGGCTTTATCAAGGTCCGTTATCCACTCCCTAGCGAAATCCCGTAGTGAGAACATGAAGAGCATCTCCATGACTTCTTCTTGAGTTACCCCGGCCGGAAGCGGAATCGTGGAGCAATAATCAGTAAAAATCCTTATATGCTTGTGAGGATCCTCATTAGGGTCACCACCAAATTGATTCTTCTCCACCAAAGTAATGAAGGCGGGTCGAATCTCAAATGTACCTTGAGTGGCAGTTGGTCATTTAACCAACTTAGGAAGAGTAGTTTGCTCGGGCTCCGAATGACCAGAAAGTTTCGGCATTTTTATAACCGGAGGTGGTGGTAAAATGATCTCGGACTGAGATTGATTTTCCTCCTCAAAGGACTGATTCTCAGCTACAAATTCGGTATGAATAGCTTCCAAAGTCTCGAGATCAGGAGCTGCGGAAATCTATCTCCAAAACTGTCGTCGCCTACGAAAGGTTTTCTCGGGTTCAGGATCGAACGGAGTAATCTCTGATGACCGAAAAGACCTGGGCATAAGCAAAACTACAAGTAGGGAGTAAGATCAATCTCAAGGAGTTTTAATTCCTTGAGACGAAAGAGAGCAAAAAAGAAACAAGCTAAAAAAACAAGAAAAACCGTTTCCCTGGCAACGGCGCCAAACTTGATATGGGTTAAATCGTCTCACCCAATCAAGATAAACCTATTGCTACTAACAAGAAGATAGCGGCAAGCAAGGTATCGAATCCATAGGGAAACAGTCAATTTTCGTCTATTAGCTTTGGCGATTCAAAAATGCTCTAAACGGTTGATTGATGGAAAATATATAAAAGACTACTAAAATACGATAATAAATAATCGAATCTAACAATGAGATGAATAAGGTCACGGGTTCACAATAGATGTTCAACAATTATGCGACAATAATAATAAACACGTAAACATGCTAGTCGGCTATAGCACGTTCTCTCGAATCGTGTCAACCTAGGAAGGATCTAACGGGCTCTCGCAACTTATTAGACTCTCTACCAAATCGCGCGTGATCTAATCCTAATTCGGCTTTCGCACAAGAACTAGAATTTCCCAAACAGATTAAAATGTTGTGGCCTTTAACAAATTAATCGACAAATAAAACACGTGAAAAAATGGTACTAGCATAATTATAAATTTAGTATCGAAGTAGCATAATAGTATAATAATCCATCGATCCCCCTCGACCCTAGCGAGAAAATTAGCTACGCATGATGATTACGAAACAACAAATCGCATACATATAATTCATGATAAAAAGTGAAGCAAATAAATCTAACGATAAACGAACGGAAATCTAACGAACTAAACAGAGCAACGAATTGTAAATAGAGAAGATTACGACAAACTCAGTAATTTACGATGAAGATTGAAAGTATAAAACTGAAAATTGCATAAACGAATTTACCGAAATCGAGTACGAATTGAAACTGAGTGCTAGAATGCTAAGAGTCACGAGCTTTCTAAGGAAAATAATCTAAGATTGAAAAGTGATCGATCGGAAAATAAATACAACTCCTTAGTTATACAAAATAGGCGGAAATAAACTGAGTGTGCACGCCGACCGGCTGACAGGCCGCCTGCCACATGCAGGGGACGAAGCGCACTAAAAAATCAAACTTAAAATGCCTTTGTATCAAGCCGGCAGGCCAGCAGGCGGCCTGTCAAGGCAGGCTGGCGCGCAGAACACTAATAGAAGAAGTACTGGGCCGCTTTCCATGGCCCAATGAATCGACACTTCTCATTTCTTCTTCGTCTAGACATCCTAAAGCACGGGTTTTGTCTCGGGATCGTTCTTCTAACCATAAATGAGTGTAAATGCACATAAAGACCTGAAATCGTGTAGAATCTACAAAAAAACTCACTCAAAACAAAATGTTAGAAGAAACGGCTCTAAGGAGCGCGTTCCGACCGGAAAAGACAACGGAATCGAGGGACTAACGCTATATAAACACGACACATCACCTACCAACCTAGGCCAGCTGAAACGTTACTACCCCTGATCCTTTGTCAATGTCATTCGCTAAAGTTATCTTTTCAAAATAAAACAAATCAATAAGCTAGCTTCATTTATCCTACTGTCATACACATCTCAAACCATTGGTCTTGGTGTATTTCGAGATTGCGAAATTATTCAAAAGCTTGAACTACGTCTGGTTTGATTCCACTGATTATGGATACGTAGGCAGCCCCCACAAGGGCACAACCACCGCAATCGTGAAAAAGGATAGAAATGGTTTAAATAATAACAAACTTCTTTATTATTACCAAAACCCCGATAAATTCGGGAATTCCAAAGTACAAAAATACCAAAAAAAAAATACACACGACACTACAAAAATAGTAGTATTATTTAAATAATAATATATGTAAGGACTCGGATATTCATGGCATCTTGCCTTTGCCCTCATCCTTTGCTTCTTTGGCCGTCCACTGGCGACGAGGCGGAGGCGGACATTCCTGAATCACTAAAGGAACTTCCTTTGCTCGGACTCGTTTCTTCAAGTATGGATCTTCGGCCACATTAATCGGCCCGAGTTGGGACCTCGCGTGCTCAGGCAGCCTGTCCCGCGGGCCCAATCGATCCTTGGCCGCCAGTCTCGGCCCAAGCCTCTTCTCTAAATCAGTTTGGGGGCTCAACCCATCCCGCACACCTCTAACACCGGTCACGTTAGCTCGAGTCCTAGTCTTTGTCCTCGAACCCGACATCAGACGAACAAAGGTAGCAGGAGTGTCACCATCATCAAAGAAAGCTTTGTTATCCTTGGCCTGCTCCCGGCGGAGCATCAGGTCAAAAGCTTCATTAACCTTGAGAGCAACACGAGACTCAGAAACAGACCATGTGACTCGGGTGTGCCACCACTGCAGCATGGTGTCACACATCACGTTAGTTAGTTGAGTGGAATCAGTGACAACTGTCTCGTCCTTCGGAATCCTTTGCAACCAGTCGTGCTGCCTAAGGACACAGTCAAGATAAAGATGAACTGTCTGGTTGAAAGATAGAATCACATGATAATGGGCCTTATCTCTCTTCGCCAAACCGGTCCAAGCAGGAATGAAGCACCATGGGACCACCCACCGGATCAATGAGCCGCGGTGGAATGACAACTCCTCATCCCAATACTTCCTATTGATCAAACAGGAAGATCAATAGCTCGTCTCCTCGTCGTCACCTGGCTAAACCAATACCTCCTCGGGTCAAGAAGAGAGTCTGTAATAGACAACCTCTCATACAACCAAACCTGCACACGGGTAGGCACTCCTCAAACACAGTCTAGCGCCCAAATCACGAAAAAAAAAATTAAAAAAAACGTGACACCTGCAGCAGACGGGTCTCTTTTACGACCATCCAAACCCTGGATGATCTCCCCAGTAATCAGCCAAGCCGGGCTGTGTTCCGTCTCCACAATTGTCAGGACTTGAGTGTGACCCATACATGATAGCAAGTCCATATGACCAACGAAAGCATAGACATGAAGCATACAAAAAGCAAAAGCCCTGCGAGGATGGGATTTTATGACCCGGACATCCTTATAGTTCATGAACTTGTCAGCCATGTAACACCCCTGATTTTTTTTTAAATTAAATTAAATTAAAATTATGTCCGTATTTTTATTTTTACGATTTAACTCGTAATTCTTAAAATTATTATAAAACGAATTTATCGTTTAATCGTTTAAACTCCTAAAATTCTATTTGTTTCGGAAACCCTTCTTATATTTAAACATTTTTATTTCTGTTTCGATTCATTTTATACATTTAATTTAATTCTTATCAAAAGTCTATTTCGACGATTTAAATTCTAAATTCTTTTTATTTATTTATATTTAAGCTCGAATTTTCTATTTTTCGGCTCGAAGCTCATTTATTTTAAGTTTCGCCAAAATATTTATTACCTTTCCTCGAAAAATCAATTTAATTCACTTTATCGAAGATTTATTATTTATTGGAAAATACTATTTCATGGTCTAAATTATTTAATTCTATAAGCTCCGTTTTCGTATCGAATACTTTATTTACTCATTTTATTTGACGGTCCGATTATTTATTAATTTTATTAACTCGTTTTAATTGGATTCGTGGGTCAGTCAACTTATCGTTACGGAACTCAAAATTCATTTAATTATCCGTATACAACGTATACTCATTGTCTCGGAATTCGTACACTTTCTTTTAGTGAATGGAATTCAACCTACCTCTTTATTCCACATATCCACCTCCACACTTATTATGTTCATCCCCTCTTTCAATTTTTTTGTTGCCTTCACCGCTTCAAGTACTCCTTCCCCTGTTCCACCGCTTCATTTCGTTTTGCCATTTATTCTTTCGCCTTCATCTGCTATCTTCATCATCTTCTTTATCCACCGTCTTCTTCATTCTTTTCAAAGGAAATCGGTCCTGCTGTTGCTTTTTGCGATTTGCTGCTGTATTTCTCTCTGGAGCGCACTCCCCTTCCCGACTCTCTTCTTCGCCTGATTTTCTGCTGATGCTCTTTGCTTCTACCGGATGTTGTTGTTGTTTTTGTGATGCGCTGCTGCTGTCCCTTTCTTACTTCCATTTCTTGCTGCGTTTGTTTTCCCGATTTCATGAGGGTAATTCCCTTCCCCTTCTTCTTCTTTTTCGTTTCTTCTATTCCGTCGTGTTGTTGCTGCGTCTTGTTACTGCTATTGCTGCCTATGTGTGCTGTTCCTGCTGCCACTTTTCGGTCTTCTTCTTCTTCTTCTGTCTAGGTTGTTTTTCTACTGCTGCTGCGTTTTACTTCTGCTATTGCGTTTGTACTGTTGCTGTCCGTTTATCTTTGTCACGTTTTTGCTGTTGCGTTTGTTCATCGCTGCTCCATTCTCCGTTTTCTTCTTCTTCTCCTTTTCCTTCTTTTTCTTCTGCCTTTTCTTTCTGTCTTTCGGTTTTTGTGGTTCCCATATTCTTCATTTCCCTTGTCTTCTCTGTTTTCAGCTGCTGCTACCGCACGTTTGTTCTGAAGTTGTCGTTGTCTTTTGCTGCTGTTTTGCTGTCCATGGCTGCTGTCCTTTTGTTACTTCTATTGCTAGATTATCATCATCGAGTCGTCCCTACTGTTTCACCTGTTTTGTCGCGTTCGGGTCTGTTTTGGTGCTTCCTTTGTTCTACCATGATGTGTTTAGCTATTGTCCTGGCATGTGTGCTACTCTTTCCGTTATCACTGATGCTTTCGCCATTAATGCGTTTCTGTCCGTGTTCTGCTACCGTTTCCTTTGTTATGTTCTTATTGCTCTTTTCAACCTCCGAATAATGAATCTGTGTCTCTTCGTATTCCCGGTTTTATGTCAATGACTTTTCTCTACGCCTGGATTCTGCTACTGCTGCGACATTCCCTTTTGTTAAATGTTTCAGTCCGTTATTGTCTTATCAAGTTCAGCCTTTGGATTTCTATTTGACACGTCAGTTCCCTTCAGTCTTGTGTCGAATATCCTCGTCTTATTCTTTTATTTTGTCTTCTTGATTGTCATGGTGAATCATGCAAAGAATACTATCGATTTCTATTTTGGAGCTTAAAGACGTTGATTTTGAAGTCACAGAGCCTGGACCTTACGAGAAGAACAAGTAGTGGACCTTACGAGAAGAACAAGTATATCACAAGTTTATCAGGTAACTTTAGGACGTTACTCGATTTTATGTCGTATGTTTGAGTAGTAGTATGTAGTAAATATTTTAACTTTAGTTTTTCAAATTTATTTATTTTTAGCTATTTATTATTTGCTAAAAATATTATTTTAAATTGTGCCTTATAAATATTTTACAAGTTTTCGATATCGTTTTATAAATTGTCAGTGATTTATTATTTACGATCGTTATAATATTTTGTTGTTGATCGTGACACTAGTAAGTAAATAATATCGATTTTATATTTTCTTCATATTTCGTTAATTTAGAATTTTAACTCAAAATCGTATTTTTATATTACAATCGAGGTTTGTATGTTGGTTTAATCGATTAATTTTCGTTTTACGATTTATTCTAATAAATGAGAAAATAGTCGATTTTGTTTTAAGTATATTTTTAGTCGAGACTATTTTCACTAATAATTTCTTATTTGTTTCCGATTGATTATTTTTATTAAAATTCGTATTATTTATTAATAAAAGATATTCGTTAAAAATAATTTGAAAATTTTGTAAATCTCATTTCATTTATAAAACTTGTTGACTCTATTTTGATATCCTTTTTCTTAAAACATCTCTTTTCTAAAATTTATAGTTTTAACTTGATTTCCTAATTATTTATAAAATATTATATATTGACTTATTATATTTTATTTATATTTTGAATAACGAATTTAGAAATATATTAAAGTTACGATAACGACGATAATAATAAATTTCGTTAGAAATACTATTTTTATACATTTCACTTATTTTAATAACTTACGAATTTTCTATAACAATATTTCTATTTTAAGTAAGTTTCTAAAAATAATAAGTTTCTATTTATAGAAGGTTTCTCTTTTAATCTAAAATGTTTATTCTTTTTTATTCATAATGATTATATTTATTTTTGGAATATCGATAATAGCTTATTTTGGAGTTATGGAATAAAGATAAGTGTGGGGTTAGAGTAATATAGTCTGGGATGTACGTTTTTGCCATCAACTATAAAGTCGGTGTGTCTATTTGGGGCACATTTGGTCGTTGAACTGGGCGTAGTTTCGCCCAGGAGGGTGTATGTTTTGACCTTAAGCTAGATATCGCATCGTGTTAGTCCCTGTCAGCTAAACTAGACATATTTGTTGCCTAGGAGGGGTATGCACTACTTAAACCAAGACCTCGCTGCACGCGGTCCTGTTATAGTTGAGTTGCCTAGTTAGAGACTGGATTCTATTATGAGTTAAGTCTACAGTTCTCGAAGCTAGTTTTCAGTATTATCCTAGTGAAAGTCTAGCCTTGTGCACACTGATCGAATTTCCATAACGCCATTTTTGAATATGATTATTATTATCGATTGGTTTGATTCATAGGTTGGCAAATGTTTTAAGTTTCCTCTGAGAACTTATTTTATTATATTATATCATTTTTAATTTTTCTTGTTTTAAGTATTTTGATATAATAATACTATTATTTTTTTCATATGATATAATATGGCTGGGAGAACGTCCGAGTTACTCCCCACTGGCGTGGCTGTTATGTTTATAACATGACAGGTATTTGCTGCTGGGTTTTGGGTGTGAGCTAGCGAGTAGCGTGGATGCTACACTTTCTTCATTCATGTTTATTTATGGATTTTTGTAACCCTCTTTGGAGAATATTTATTTTAGCCCTATTGTAAAAAGTGGCCTCTGTATTGACTGACCGTTCTTTTATTAAAATATAGAACATCAGTGTGTTTTAATCCCAATTCTACAGTGTTTCCGCCACTATATTGCGTTAGATTTTCTAGAAGATTACAAGCCAGGTCAAAGAAATAAAGAAATGGTTTCCTCGACCATCGTTCGAGTCATCTCCAAGTGGGACAAGCCTAAGAACTCCCGCAATTTCCTCCTCGGGTCAGGTAACAAAAACGGGATAGACCTAGGGTTCCATCCCCCCACAGCAGCAATCACCTCGGGAAAAAGACATATTTCGCCTCGAGGAAAAGAAAAAATATGAAAAATATCGTCCCAATACGATAAACAAGCATCAATAAAGTGAGTTGTACCTGCAACTGACAGACAATAAGCAACTGAGAAATACCCATCCGGTTCCAGGCCACCTTTTCTGCGTCCTTGAAGCTCCGAGAGCAAGCTTGCAACTTCACAGATAGAAATTCGATACCCATATCAAAAGTTTCGCGAGAATGTAACGAAGAATTTTTATTCTTTGTGTTTTGCCGTGAGAATGCAGAATCGAGGCAAACAAGGTCGTGTATATAAACACAAAAACCCTACAGCACCTCAGGATCTGCGCCGCAGTGCGAAAAAGGAAAGCCAAAAAATCAGGGCTTCCGAGCCCTAGCGCCTGAATACCAGGACGCACGGGGGCTTGCGCCTGAATATTGAGCCGCCTCAATACACGCGCCCATCTGCGCAGGCCCCTGTCTGCGTTCCGACGCCTTTCTAAGCCCAGTATAGAAATCGAGTTTATTCCAACCATTCGTCCTTTTAAAATCTCCAGATTTCCAATTATCAAAGTTTTCATTGCCCAGCGGATAATCGAGTCGGTGTCTCGCCTAAATGCTGCATTAAAAATATAACGTGTCTGCACACAGGTCCACCCAATACTTCAAAAGCAAGTTCAAATCCCTACAGAGCTATCATCTACAGGATAGGTATATGACCCTCTGCTTATGGCTGGCAAGCCCTTCACGCAAATCTAAAGGACTTTAAGCGACCCGACCGGAAGGCCGCCAGGTTATAATCCTCGATTGACCCGGTGGCTACTCTGACTTTCGCCTTGTCCAAGCCTTGGTCAGAGTGGGGGCTCTGTAGACACCGGCATTTTGCCTGCTTGTGTCAATAGCAGTCTCCAGCAAAACACCCGATGATGATCGGACGTTAACATGCATCAATACGCTCAAAAACGGATTCAAAATCAATAGTATCCGACGTGGGCACTTAGAGGAGAATGAACCTCTCAAAACCAACCTCAAATCCAGACTCAGTGGGTCGTTTCCAATCAAATAAAGCTACTTTGAGCCAAAACCGCCACCGGGGGCAAAACCATCTTTTGTCGATCGAGTCAAACCCGGTCAAAGTCAAAAACCGAAACTCAAAAGGGCCAAAATAGCGTCCAAATACAAAATGTAACTAAGTCAAACCGCATCCGTATTTACCTCAAATAACACGGATATCAATCCGTATTTTGAGCAACTTTCGATACGCATGATTTCTACCGCTTGCAACCGGGCGCCCAAGAACTGAGCCGCATCAACTGAGGCGCCCCAGTACTGAGGCGCTGGGCGCCCGAATCCTGGGTCGGAGCATTTCGCAAAACCTTATAAAAACACCTTCACGTCCAACGTTTCAAATGACACATTTTTCATTTCTCGAAACCTCATTTCAGAACACCGAGAGCATTTCCATCCTCTTTACACACCTTAACTCACTTACATAAACCGAACCGTTCCCCGTGTCCACAATGATACTCCGTGAGCCCGTATTTCAAAATGACATGTAGGTTGAGGGTGTTCCAACCCCGCTTTCTAATCTTTTAAACTCGTTTATTTATCGTATTAACAAACACTAGTAACTTTACATTTTCGCATTGAACATTTTTATTTCTTGTTCCTAACATTACTAACTGTACAATTTTGCATACTAACTTTTACTTACCGTTATACCAATACCACGTATACTACTACAAAAACTATTTTCAAAATCGATTCGAGCAAACATCCGATGACGCTAAATCGAGCGTCATTGGCCTTAAAGGCCAAACTACGACGCCGAAATGTAAAGGGGCTAATGTTTGCGACAACAAATCAAGATTCCCGATCAAACACATTCGATAACTAACGCTGCCTAAAGTCCGTATAACCCTCGAACAGGCCGCACCGGAGGTGGCACCCCAATTTTGAGGCGCGCCGCCCCAGGCGCCGGAAGGTCAGGGCGCCTTACGGCGTGCACCTGACCCTTCGGGTTATAATGTGATCGCAGTAATTCGTTAACGAGCATATTCAGTATCACTTTCAAATATCGCTCTAAGCGCCTGATGTCGATTCCGTAATCGAATGTCGGGCGTAAAGAGCTATCGATAATCGAAATAATACGAAACTTCATGATGTCAATCCGAGAGTCCCTATGGGCGGGCAACTAGTGGAGAAGTCTCATTTTGACCTCATACCTCATACCCTATAACCTAGCCATTTATAACGTATGGTCTACGCGACCAGATAACGACATCGTGTTACAAAGGGCTGCGATATTCGTATTAAGTCATCAATATAGTCAATATATCGTAAATATAAGACAGTTAAGGACAAGTACCCCATTATGGCCAAAATGAGATATCATAGACTTCTGACATAGTTCACAACGATGAACATTTTGCTTAGAGAATAATACTTGCGACGTTAGTCGACGCGCGTTAATCTATTACGCATCTCCTTTCTAAATCCACATTTCGCATTTATTTTTATTCTTTTAGCGAACGTCTTATTATGTAAAGTCTTATATCGATGACTCCTTAGTCGGACTCGGTATACGACGGATCGAGATGGTCACTTTTCGCGAGGATAAGTCGGGACGATATATCGAGGCTTCGGGATAAAGCTAGCATCACACTTTAGCCCCGAACGTTGCCTGTCAGGGCGTCCAGGGTCAAGCACCTGAACACCAACCGCCTCCCCTCAGGCGCCTGAACTTTAGGTCGCCTCATCCCAGGCGCCTGAGTTCCAGGCCGCACCCTTTCTTGATTAATCACAGTCACTCCGAGAAGCGCACCCTATTTGTCTTAGGAGAGTCTAACCCAAGTCAAACCGAAGTTGTCTTTCCCCCCGCGCAATTTCCTATGCCTTGGTGTATTTGAGTTCCGAGGCAACTTTCCTAATTACGTGGGTATTCTCGCAGAGAATGGCATCCGCATCCGGGAATAAGGGCATGGAAAACACCATTGAGGAACTGAAGGCTTTGCTAGAGACAGTGGTTAGTAAGCAGGCCATGTTTGAAACCAAGCTATGGTTCATAAAAGTCAACCTAGAAACCACGAATGCTCTTTTAACTGTCATTGAACGAAAGGACTTCAATTCTGGGTCGGTAAATATTGGGCCATTTGCCAAACTGATCAGCACGGTGCGTGAGCTTGAACAACAGTTCCACGCCCTTCAAGGGAATAACATTCATATTCAAAAATCCCGAGACTATACACCCATTAGTAAGAAACTACCAAAGGATCTCAACTTAGAAGGGTTACCCATATTCGAAGTGTCGGAGGATCCATAATTACACCTCCGAGCTTTCAAACAATTCATGGCAGTCAAGAGGGTCAAGGCCGACATGTTCATCAATTTGTTCGGCGCATCCCTCGGGAAATATCCAAAAGCCTAGTTCTATAAGCTAAACACAAAGAGATTCCCAACTTGGGAAGATGTGGCTAGCGAGTTCGCTAAGAACTATTCTGATAATACTGAACTTCAAACTACCATGCGGCCTTTAGAAGTCATGGCCCAAGATCCAATGGAGGGTTTCACCAAATACCTTCAACGCTGGCGGGCTGAGAGTGTTAAGCTGGTAGAGAAGCCCAGGGAGAAGACACTAATGGAGGCGTTCATCAACAACCTCCTACCTTCCTACCGCATCCATCTTAGATATGCCAGCATTTCAAACTTTGCGGTGCTTACCGAAATGGGCCCCGGGATTGAAGAAGATCTTAGACACAACGAAGATCTGAGTGAAGCTTCTACTGAAGGCTATACTGGACATCCAGAACGCACGGGGGCTTGCGCCTGAATATTCAGCCACCTCAATACGCGCGCCCATGTGCGCAGGCCCTGTCTGCGTTCCGACGCCTTTCTAAGCCCAGTATAAGAATCGAGTTTATTCCAAGTATTCGTCCTTTTATAATCTTCAGATTTCATAATATCAAAGTTTTCATTGCCCAGCGGATAAACGAGTCGGTGTCTCGCCTAAATGCTGCATTAAAAATATGACGTGTCTCCACACAGGTACACCCAATACTTCAAAAGCAAGTTCAAATCCCTACGGAGCTATCATCTACAGGATACGTATGACCCTCTACTTATGGCTGACAAGCCCTTCACGCAAATCTAAAGAACTTTAAACGACCCGACCGGAAGGCCGCCAGGTTATAATCCTCGATTGACCTGGTGGCTACTCTGCCTTTCACCTTTTCCAAGCCTCGGTCAGAGTGGGGGCTCTGTAGACACCCACATTTTGTCTGCTTGTGTCAATATTAGTCTCCAACAAAACACCCGATGATGATCGGACGTTAACATGCATCAATACGCTCGAAAACGGATTCGAAATCAATAGTATCCGACGTGGGCACTTAGCGGAGTATGAACCTCTCAAAACCAACCTCAAATCCTGACTCAGTGGGTCGTTTCCAATAAAATTAAGCTACTTTGAGCCAAAACCGCCACCGGGGGCAAAACCGTCTTTTGTCGATCGAGTCAAACCCGGTCAAAGTCGGAAATTGAAACTCAAAAGGGCCACAATAGAGTCCAAATACAAAATGTAACTAAGTCAAAACCGCATCCGTATTTACCTCAAATAACACGGATATCAATCCATATTTTGAGCAACTTTTGATACGCACGATTTCAACCGCGTGCAACCAGGCGCCCAAGAACTGAGCCGCCTCAACTGAGGCGTCCCAGTACTGAGTCGCAAGCCTCCGGGCGCCCGAATCCTGGGTTGGAGCATTTCGCAAAACCTTATAAATACACCTTCACGCCCAACGTTTCAAAGGACGCATTTTTCATTTCTCGAAACCTCATTTCAGAAAACCAAGAGCATTTCCATCCTCTTTACACATCTTAACTCACTTACATAAACCGAACCGTTCCTCGTGTCCACAATGATACTCCGTGAGCCCGTATTTCAAAACATTGACATGTAGGTTGAGGGTGTTCCAACCCCGCTTTCTAATCTTTTAAACTCGTTTATTTATCGTATTAACAAACACTAGTAACTTTACATTTTCGCATTGAACATTTTTATTTCTTGTTCCTAACATTACTAACTGTACAATTTTGCATACTAACTTTTACTTACCGTTATACCAATACCACGTATACTACTACAAAAACTATTTTCAAAATCGATTCGAGCAAACATCCGATGACGCTAAATCGAGCGTCATTGGCCTTAAAGGCCAAACTACGACGCCGAAATGTAAAGGGGCTAATGTTTGCGACAACAAATCAAGATTCCCGATCAAACACATTCGATAACTAACGCTGCCTAAAGTCCGTATAACCCTCGAACAGGCCGCACCGGAGGTGGCACCCCAATTTTGAGGCGCGCCGCCCCAGGCGCCGGAAGGTCAGGGCGCCTTACAGCGTGCACCTGACCCTTCGGGTTATAATGTGATCGCAGTAATTCGTTAACGAGCATATTCAGTATCACTTTCAAATATCGCTCTAAGCGCCTGATGTCGATTCCGTAATCGAATGTCGGGCGTAAAGAGCTATCGATAATCGAAATAATACGAAACTTCATGATGTCAATCCGAGAGTCCCTATGGGCGGGCAACTAGTGGAGAAGTCTCATTTTGACCTCATACCTCATACCCTATAACCTAGCCATTTATAACGTATGGTCTACGCGACCAGATAACGACATCGTGTTACAAAGGGCTGCGATATTCGTATTAAGTCATCAATATAGTCAATATATCGTAAATATAAGACAGTTAAGGACAAGTACCCCATTATGGCCAAAATGAGATATCATAGACTTCTGACATAGTTCACAACGATGAACATTTTGCTTAGAGAATAATACTTGCGACGTTAGTCGACGCGCGTTAATCTATTACGCATCTCCTTTCTAAATCCACATTTCGCATTTATTTTTATTCTTTTAGCGAACGTCTTATTATGTAAAGTCTTATATCGATGACTCCTTAGTCGGACTCGGTATACGACGGATCGAGATGGTCACTTTTCGCGAGGATAAGTCGGGACGATATATCGAGGCTTCGGGATAAAGCTAGCATCACACTTTAGCCCCGAACGTTGCCTGTCAGGGCGTCCAGGGTCAAGCACCTGAACACCAACCGCCTCCCCTCAGGCGCCTGAACTTTAGGTCGCCTCATCCCAGGCGCCTGAGTTCCAGGCCGCACCCTTTCTTGATTAATCACAGTCACTCCGAGAAGCGCACCCTATTTGTCTTAGGAGAGTCTAACCCAAGTCAAACCGAAGTTGTCTTTCCCCCCGCGCAATTTCCTATGCCTTGGTGTATTTGAGTTCCGAGGCAACTTTCCTAATTACGTGGGTATTCTCGCAGAGAATGGCATCCGCATCCGGGAATAAGGGCATGGAAAACACCATTGAGGAACTGAAGGCTTTGCTAGAGACAGTGGTTAGTAAGCAGGCCATGTTTGAAACCAAGCTATGGTTCATAAAAGTCAACCTAGAAACCACGAATGCTCTTTTAACTGTCATTGAACGAAAGGACTTCAATTCTGGGTCGGTAAATATTGGGCCATTTGCCAAACTGATCAGCACGGTGCGTGAGCTTGAACAACAGTTCCACGCCCTTCAAGGGAATAACATTCATATTCAAAAATCCCGAGACTATACACCCATTAGTAAGAAACTACCAAAGGATCTCAACTTAGAAGGGTTACCCATATTCGAAGTGTCGGAGGATCCATAATTACACCTCCGAGCTTTCAAACAATTCATGGCAGTCAAGAGGGTCAAGGCCGACATGTTCATCAATTTGTTCGGCGCATCCCTCGGGAAATATCCAAAAGCCTAGTTCTATAAGCTAAACACAAAGAGATTCCCAACTTGGGAAGATGTGGCTAGCGAGTTCGCTAAGAACTATTCTGATAATACTGAACTTCAAACTACCATGCGGCCTTTAGAAGTCATGGCCCAAGATCCAATGGAGGGTTTCACCAAATACCTTCAACGCTGGCGGGCTGAGAGTGTTAAGCTGGTAGAGAAGCCCAGGGAGAAGACACTAATGGAGGCGTTCATCAACAACCTCCTACCTTCCTACCGCATCCATCTTAGATATGCCAGCATTTCAAACTTTGCGGTGCTTACCGAAATGGGCCCCGGGATTGAAGAAGATCTTAGACACAACGAAGATCTGAGTGAAGCTTCTACTGAAGGCTATACTGGACATCCAGAACGCACGGGGGCTTGCGCCTGAATATTCAGCCACCTCAATACGCGCGCCCATGTGCGCAGGCCCTGTCTGCGTTCCGACGCCTTTCTAAGCCCAGTATAAGAATCGAGTTTATTCCAAGTATTCGTCCTTTTATAATCTTCAGATTTCATAATATCAAAGTTTTCATTGCCCAGCGGATAAACGAGTCGGTGTCTCGCCTAAATGCTGCATTAAAAATATGACGTGTCTCCACACAGGTACACCCAATACTTCAAAAGCAAGTTCAAATCCCTACGGAGCTATCATCTACAGGATACGTATGACCCTCTACTTATGGCTGACAAGCCCTTCACGCAAATCTAAAGAACTTTAAACGACCCGACCGGAAGGCCGCCAGGTTATAATCCTCGATTGACCTGGTGGCTACTCTGCCTTTCACCTTTTCCAAGCCTCGGTCAGAGTGGGGGCTCTGTAGACACCCACATTTTGTCTGCTTGTGTCAATATTAGTCTCCAACAAAACACCCGATGATGATCGGACGTTAACATGCATCAATACGCTCGAAAACGGATTCGAAATCAATAGTATCCGACGTGGGCACTTAGCGGAGTATGAACCTCTCAAAACCAACCTCAAATCCTGACTCAGTGGGTCGTTTCCAATAAAATTAAGCTACTTTGAGCCAAAACCGCCACCGGGGGCAAAACCGTCTTTTGTCGATCGAGTCAAACCCGGTCAAAGTCGGAAATTGAAACTCAAAAGGGCCACAATAGAGTCCAAATACAAAATGTAACTAAGTCAAAACCGCATCCGTATTTACCTCAAATAACACGGATATCAATCCATATTTTGAGCAACTTTTGATACGCACGATTTCAACCGCGTGCAACCAGGCGCCCAAGAACTGAGCCGCCTCAACTGAGGCGTCCCAGTACTGAGTCGCAAGCCTCCGGGCGCCCGAATCCTGGGTTGGAGCATTTCGCAAAACCTTATAAATACACCTTCACGCCCAACGTTTCAAAGGACGCATTTTTCATTTCTCGAAACCTCATTTCAGAAAACCAAGAGCATTTCCATCCTCTTTACACATCTTAACTCACTTACATAAACCGAACCGTTCCTCGTGTCCACAATGATACTCCGTGAGCCCGTATTTCAAAACATTGACATGTAGGTTGAGGGTGTTCCAACCCCGCTTTCTAATCTTTTAAACTCGTTTATTTATCGTATTAACTAACACTAGTAACTTTACATTTTCGCATTGAACATTTTTATTTCTCGTTCCTAACATTACTAATTGTACAATTTTGCATACTAACTTTTACTTACCGTTATACTAATACCACGTATACTACTACAAAAACTATTTTCAAAATCGATTCGAGCAAACATCCGATGACGCTAAATCGAGCGTCATTGGCCTTAAAGGCCAAACTACGACGCTGAAATGTAAAGGGGCTAATGTTTGCGACAACAAATCAAGATTTCCGATCAAACACATTCGTTAATTAACGCTGCCTAAAGTCCATATAACCCTCGAACAGGCCGCACCGGAGGTGGCACCCCAATTTTGAGGCGCGCCGCCCTAGGCGCCTAACGGTCAGGGCGCCTTACGGCGTGCACTTGACCCTTCGGGTTATAATGAGATCGCAGTAATTCGTTATCGAGCATATTCGATATAACTTTCAAATATCGCTCTAAGCGCCTGATGCCGATTCCGTAATCGAATATCGGGCGTAAAGAGCTATCGATAATCAAAATAATATGAAACTTCATGATGTCAATCTGAGAGTCTCTATGGGCGGGCAACTAGTGGAGAGGTCTGATCATTTTGACCTCATACCTCATACCCTATAACCTAGCCAATTATAACGTACGGTCTACGCGACCCAATAACGACATCCCAATACGAAGGGCTCCGATTTTCGTATTAAGTCATCAATATAGTCGATCTATCATAAATATAAGACAGTTAAGGACATCATAGACTTCCGACATAGTCCACAACGATGAACATTTCGCTTAGGGAATAATACTTGCGATGTTAGTCGACGCGCGTTAATCTATCACGCGTCTTCTTTCTAAATCCATGTTTCGCATTTATTTTTATTCTTTTAGCGAACGTCTTATTATGTAAAGTCTTATATCGATGACTCCTTAGTCGGACTCGATATATGACGGATCGAGACGGTCAGTTTTCGCTAGGATAAGTTGGAACGATATATCGAGGCTTCGGGATCAAGCTAGCATCAGGCTTTGGTCCCGAACTTTGCCTGTCTGGGCGCCCAGGGTCAGGCGCCTGAACACCAGACCGCCTCCCCTCAGGCGCCTGAACTTCAGGTCGCCTCATCCCAGGAGCCTGAGTTCCAGGCCGCACCCTTTCTTGATTAATCACAGTCACTCCGAGAAGCGCACCCTATTTGTCTTAGGAGAGTCTAACCCAAGTCAAACCGAAGTTGTCTTTCCCCCCGCGCAATTTCCTATGCCTTGGTGTATTTGAGTTCCGAGGCAACTTTCCTAATTACGTGGGTATTCTCGCAGAGAATGGCATCCGCATCCGGGAATAAGGGCATGGAAAACACCATTGAGGAACTGAAGGCTTTGCTAGAGACAGTGGTTAGTAAGCAGGCCATGTTTGAAACCAAGCTATGGTTCATAAAAGTCAACCTAGAAACCACGAATGCTCTTTTAACTGTCATTGAACGAAAGGACTTCAATTCTGGGTCGGTAAATATTGGGCCATTTGCCAAACTGATCAGCACGGTGCGTGAGCTTGAACAACAGTTCCACGCCCTTCAAGGGAATAACATTCATATTCAAAAATCCCGAGACTATACACCCATTAGTAAGAAACTACCAAAGGATCTCAACTTAGAAGGGTTACCCATATTCGAAGTGTCGGAGGATCCATAATTACACCTCCGAGCTTTTAAACAATTCATGGCAGTCAAGAGGGTCAAGGCCGACATGTTCATCAATTTGTTCGGCGCATCCCTCGGGAAATATCCAAAAGCCTAGTTCTATAAGCTAAACACAAAGAGATTCCCAACTTGGGAAGATGTGGCTAGCGAGTTCGCTAAGAACTATTCTGATAATACTGAACTTCAAACTACCATGCGGCCTTTAGAAGTCATGGCCCAAGATCCAATGGAGGGTTTCACCAAATACCTTCAACGCTGGCGGGCTGAGAGTGTTAAGCTGGTAGAGAAGCCCAGGGAGAAGACACTAATGGAGGCGTTCATCAACAACCTCCTACCTTCCTACCGCATCCATCTTAGATATGCCAGCATTTCAAACTTTGTGGTGCTTACCGAAATGGGCCCCGGGATTGAAGAAGATCTTAGACACAACGAAGATCTGAGTGAAGCTTCTACTGAAGGCTATACTGGACATCCAGAACGCACGGGGGCTTGCGCCTGAATATTCAGCCGCCTCAATACGCGCGCCCATGTGCGCAGGCCCTGTCTGCGTTCCGACGCCTTTCTAAGCCCAGTATAAGAATCGAGTTTATTCCAAGTATTCGTCCTTTTATAATCTTCAGATTTCATAATATCAAAGTTTTCATTGCCCAGCGGATAAACGAGTCGGTGTCTCGCCTAAATGCTGCATTAAAAATATGACGTGTCTCCACACAGGTACACCCAATACTTCAAAAGCAAGTTCAAATCCCTACGGAGCTATCATCTACAGGATACGTATGACCCTCTACTTATGGCTGACAAGCCCTTCACGCAAATCTAAAGAACTTTAAACGACCCGACCGGAAGGCCGCCAGGTTATAATCCTCGATTGACCTGGTGGCTACTCTGCCTTTCACCTTTTCCAAGCCTCGGTCAGAGTGGGGGCTCTGTAGACACCCACATTTTGTCTGCTTGTGTCAATATTAGTCTCCAACAAAACACCCGATGATGATCGGACGTTAACATGCATCAATACGCTCGAAAACGGATTCGAAATCAATAGTATCCGACGTGGGCACTTAGCGGAGTATGAACCTCTCAAAACCAACCTCAAATCCTGACTCAGTGGGTCGTTTCCAATAAAATTAAGCTACTTTGAGCCAAAACCGCCACCGGGGGCAAAACCGTCTTTTGTCGATCGAGTCAAACCCGGTCAAAGTCGGAAATTGAAACTCAAAAGGGCCACAATAGAGTCCAAATACAAAATGTAACTAAGTCAAAACCGCATCCGTATTTACCTCAAATAACACGGATATCAATCCATATTTTGAGCAACTTTTGATACGCACGATTTCAACCGCGTGCAACCAGGCGCCCAAGAACTGAGCCGCCTCAACTGAGGCGTCCCAGTACTGAGTCGCAAGCCTCCAGGCGCCCGAATCCTGGGTTGGAGCATTTCGCAAAACCTTATAAATACACCTTCACGCCCAACGTTTCAAAGGACGCATTTTTCATTTCTCGAAACCTCATTTCAGAAAACCAAGAGCATTTCCATCCTCTTTACACATCTTAACTCACTTACATAAACCGAACCGTTCCTCGTGTCCACAATGATACTCCGTGAGCCCGTATTTCAAAACATTGACATGTAGGTTGAGGGTGTTCCAACCCCGCTTTCTAATCTTTTAAACTCGTTTATTTATCGTATTAACTAACACTAGTAATTTTACATTTTCGCATTGAACATTTTTATTTCTCGTTCCTAACATTACTAATTGTACAATTTTGCATACTAACTTTTACTTACCGTTATACTAATACCACGTATACTACTACAAAAACTATTTTCAAAATCGATTCGAGCAAACATCCGATGACGCTAAATCGAGCGTCATTGGCCTTAAAGGCCAAACTACGACGCTGAAATGTAAAGGGGCTAATGTTTGCGACAACAAATCAAGATTTCCGATCAAACACATTCGTTAATTAACGCTGCCTAAAGTCCATATAACCCTCGAACAGGCCGCACCGGAGGTGGCACCCCAATTTTGAGGCGCGCCGCCCTAGGCGCCTAACGGTCAGGGCGCCTTACGGCGTGCACTTGACCCTTCGGGTTATAATGAGATCGCAGTAATTCGTTATCGAGCATATTCGATATAACTTTCAAATATCGCTCTAAGCGCCTGATGCCGATTCCGTAATCGAATATCGGGCGTAAAGAGCTATCGATAATCAAAATAATATGAAACTTCATGATGTCAATCTGAGAGTCTCTATGGGCGGGCAACTAGTGGAGAGGTCTGATCATTTTGACCTCATACCTCATACCCTATAACCTAGCCAATTATAACGTACGGTCTACGCGACCCAATAACGACATCCCAATACGAAGGGCTCCGATTTTCGTATTAAGTCATCAATATAGTCGATCTATCATAAATATAAGACAGTTAAGGACATCATAGACTTCCGACATAGTCCACAACGATGAACATTTCGCTTAGGGAATAATACTTGCGATGTTAGTCGACGCGCGTTAATCTATCACGCGTCTTCTTTCTAAATCCATGTTTCGCATTTATTTTTATTCTTTTAGCGAACGTCTTATTATGTAAAGTCTTATATCGATGACTCCTTAGTCGGACTCGATATATGACGGATCGAGACGGTCAGTTTTCGCTAGGATAAGTTGGAACGATATATCGAGGCTTCGGGATCAAGCTAGCATCAGGCTTTGGTCCCGAACTTTGCCTGTCTGGGCGCCCAGGGTCAGGCGCCTGAACACCAGACCGCCTCCCCTCAGGCGCCTGAACTTCAGGTCGCCTCATCCCAGGAGCCTGAGTTCCAGGCCGCACCCTTTCGTGCATCCGAGCCTCTGTCCTCTAGTCAATACGTAACGCAATACGTAGCTGATTAGAGTCTGTCTAATTATTTGGTTTACGGTTTCAATTTACGTTTTTTATTTACGAGTCCATTTATAATTTACGTTTACCGTTTCTAACTCGATATCATTATTGCATGTCGTATTGTGAAATCCGGGTTGTATTCTGCCCGTGTAACTTGTGATCTACTTTCAAGTTATTTATTTCCGTTGTTTGGCATTTACTGTTTTCAAATGAACATCGCATGCTAAAACAGCTTCGACATACTTTAAGATGCATTAAACGATGTAGTAAACATGTAATTCGCATGTATAGCTTAAAACAATGTTTGTCATAACATTTCACCATCTTACTAACGCGCGTACACGAACACCAATCGATATTTTAGCTTAAAACAATGTTTGTAATATGATAGTATACACGGTATTTAGTATAATGAAATGTAAAAGTGTTAATTAGATGTTAGATGTTAGAAACGAGAAATGAAATGTTAGGGACGAAAATGTAAAATGTTAGTAACGATAAATAAAATGTTAGTAGTTGTAGACACCCGCATTTTGCCTGCTAGTGTCTATAGCAGTTCCCGACAAAACACCCGATGATGATCAGACGCAAACGTGACTTAGTACACTCGAATATGGGCTCATAATCAATAATATCCGACGTGGACATTTAGCGGAGTACAAATCTCTCAAAACCAACCTCAAATTCAGGCCCAGTGGGTCGTTCCGAGTAAAATTAGACTAATTTGGTCCAAAACCGACACCAAAAATAAAACCCGTCTTTTGGCGACCGGGTCAAAACCCGGTCAAAGACGAATCCGACACAAAAATCGACCAAGTTCGTTTCTAGAAACTTGCGTCTGAACACAATCCTTAAACAAATCAAAAGAGTCAACCATTTGCTAAAATGGCTCGCCACCCTTATCCACTCGATCGAGTGGATTGACCCACTCGGTCGAGTGGAGCCTCAATTTCCGGAACAGACCCGTTTTCAAAGGCACTCGATCGAGTGCACTAGGGCCACTCGATCGAGTGACCCTAGGTCGAGGGGTAAACTCTATAAATACCCCTCAAACCCTTCTCATTTTTCTGCTTTGACAAGAATTTACACGCACATTTTACCCTACATTTCTACCCTAACACTCTACACTACACCACGCTACAACTCTTAGCAACACTACACAAAAACCGAGTCATTTTGTCCCTCGAAAAACCGACAAAGCCATCCACACACACACACGCACCATAACTCAACTACATCCTCTATACTCCCGCGTTCCCGTCGCTATTACGAGTCCATTGCCGAGGCCATTCTAAGCATGTATGTTGAGGGTGTCATCAACCCCGTTTCTATCTTTGCTATCTCGATTTATGTACATTTTCTTTACGCTTTATATTATATCTATACTAGTATACTAACACTAACATCTAACATTTATTTATCGTATTCTAACCTCTAACATTTAATTATCGTCGTTAACTTTCTAATACCGTGTATATGCACATAATAGTACTAAAATTCGGACCCTAACACGTTTGACTATGACGACCATCCAAAGTCCGTTTAATCCCTTTACGAGCAACGACGGAGGTGGCGCCCTTTCGCGGAGCGCCGCCCCAATGTACTCAAGGGCGTAACGTGATCGTGGTCGATCATAGTTGAACGTGTTTGACTCCATTTCTAAGATTAGTGGGAAATCCGTTGATGCAAAAACCGACATCACGTAATCCGTTAGGATTAGTATCGATGTCGTGACGCGGAGGACTACAATTTCGTCATTAGTCAAAACTTTTAATCCCATGATGACATTTTCATAAACTTCTGATGACGGTATTATAATCGTATATTACACGATTTTTAGCACCGAAAAACCGAGTTAGATTTTAATTATGCCATATTTCTATTTAACTCGGCCAACTATCGATTATAAAGTAAATAAAACGAAATTGCCAACTTTTTCAAAGCGAGTTATGCCTCGTACAGGTGCCACTCGACCGAGTGCCGTAGGCCACTCGATCGAGTAGAACCCCCAAAACTGGGCAGCAGCCACTTCGAAGGTGCACTCGATCGAGTCTGTGCCATGACTCGATCTGGTGGGTCCTGTAGCCCAGAAAACCGAGAGCTTTAATGCATCATTCGAGCCTCGTCTTTTTTTTACGACTTAGTCGTCGCGTGTAAAGTCAATCACGTGATCTCCTTTTTCAAAACTCAAGCATATCACTTCACTTTAACGACTTTGATTGACGGTCTCTCACTATTAATCTTGTGCCGACGACTCCTTAGTCGTATCCGACGCATGATTAATCTAGACTCCAATTTCTCAACGTGATAAGTCGGGACAAGGCATCGAGATTTGGGATCGGGCTAGCATCACGTATAGGTCCCATATCTCCGTCCTTCGCTTAATACAGAATATAATGTGTATTTAATCGAAGTTCGTCCATTTGCACAACTTATGGTCTAGTTTGTATTTATATACGGGTCCGTTTCAAGTTATTATTTATCGCTCTTTATATCTCGTTTAAATTTTATTATTGTTCGTTATTTTGTATTGGCCGGGTTGTATTTCCGCCCGTGTATTTTGTACATATTTACGAGCTCTATTTATTTTGATGCTTATCGCTTTATAAATGAACCTCGCATGCTAAACAATTTGACTTGGATTTAGTTGCAATAAATGACGTAGCTAACCAATAATTCACATGCTTAGCCAAAAACATTGTTTGCATATCATTTAGTCGTTTTACTAGCGCGCGTACACGAACACGAACGATGTCTTAGTAGAGGCCGCTAAGTGCGGGCGGGGTTGGGTGTCCTTAGTGGGCTTCCCAACACGTACCCTCACTCCTTACTCAGAACCTCGTTTCCGGATGCCCAAAACTGTTGGCGCACGAGTGTCATTCTATACACGAAAGCCGGTGTAAACGGTATCGGTATCGTAATGTAAAGGGACGAGCCCCATAAACTCTTAAATCGAAATGGGCCGTACTTTGTGTATGACCCACGACGACATAGAGTGGGCTCGAACGGTTCCGAATAACCATAAAATTCGGTGGCGACTCCAACTTTGACTTAAATTTCAACCCGAGAACAATCTTGCCACGAGATTCATTCGCCTACCCAAACCCGCGCGTGGCCGCGTCGGGGTGGACCTACGTCATGTCCACAATTTGGCGACTCCGCTGGGGATACCTGATGTACCACATGTCATCGGGGTTCCTAGGGTGAGACTCGAAGAGAAATCGTTCGTATATTAGTGTGCGCGCATTAGTTTAATGATTTATGCATAACCCAAATTTCGCCCGGGCCGGTTACTTGTGACCGACATCCCACTATACCACAGTGCATTCCTACATGGGTGCGCTAAAGACTTCGATGGCGGAACTCGTATGGGTTTTGCGGCATGTCCTAAGACCGACTCGGCTTAGGGAGTCCGTCCTGATTTACGAGAATGCCATCGTTGTTGGTATAGACCCTATTTTGACCGACCGAGACTTAGCGTAAAGCATACATAAGCGTCGTTATAATGCTTGTTTGACTACGTGCTACTTGGTTTCCGTGTCATTTTTCAAAAAAAACCGTCATTTCAAAAAATGCATCTTTCCAAAAATATCAAATTTTGAAAAAACCCCGAAATACTGTCCATTTCGGGACCCGTCTTTTCAAAAATATCCAATTTCAAAAATTCGGAATGCCGCCAAAACTTAGGATCAACGATTTGACCCAAAATATCCTTTTCATTAGCCGGCATGCTGTCCGTTTTGACTATCAAGTTTCCAACACCACCTCGATTTTCAGAATTTTTAAAATTCTAATCTCGTTTTTTTCGAAATTCCGTTTTTGGTTTTCAAACTTTCGGAAATTCGCTCATTCTATATTCAAAATTCAAAATTTCAAACATCCGACTTTCCAAAACAAAACAAATCTTCCTTATTATAGGACCTACCGTTTATCCGTGTGTCGGGTCTTTGCATAGTATGTCGAAGATTTATAGCGTCGAAACTCCGTTGATCCTATATCACGAGTTTCCCCCCTTTCCTGAGTCCGTCTTATTTGTCAAGGCACGACCAACCCGCGTAGGGCATACCCCTACAAAGGAAAGTCCGTCCGTACACTCGAGTCAAAAGTCTGGGGAAAAGTCTCACGTGGACCTTCCTTCGAACGGGATTAGGCCCACAAGGCCAAAGTCCTAAGAAAGTTATACCACCCACGAGTCATCCGTCTAGGTGTCTTTCTCGAGTCTTTAGTCCTTTTCCTTGTGTCGCTCGGGATGTACTTTTTTTTATGATTCCGAGATCTGGGTTCGGTTTCTGATTACGCGGTGTTCTTACAGACAGGCCACCGTCCACCAGACACAACAGCAAAATGGAAGCAGCTCTGAACAACCTGAAGGCCTCCGTGGATGCCATGGCCGCCAAACAAAACGACATTGATGCCCAACTGACTGAAATGAAGGTTGGTCAAGTGGCCATCGTTGCTCGTATGGCTGCCGTGGAGCAAAGGGCTCCTAATGTCGAGGCTACTGGGCCTCTAGCTGAACTAGTTAGCGCGGTGCGCCGACTAGAGGAACAAGTTCACTTAGCTGGGAGTAACAATATCCATCGGGAGAATAGCCGTGAGTACTCCCCGGTGAGTGACAAACTGCCCTCGAACCTGAATCTCACGGGCTTACCCATGTGCGAGGGAACCGAAGACCCGTTACTACATGTACGGGCCTTCAAAGAATTCATGGCTATCAAAGGGGTAGATTCTTCAATGTTCAAGAATCTTTTTGCTGCGTCCCTTGAGAAGCACCCACGGGCCTGGTACTACAGGCTAGACCCGAAAAAATTCCCTACTTGGGATGATGTGGCTACGGAGTTTGCCCGGAACTATGCTGACAACACCGAGATCCAAACCACAATGAGGTCTTTGGAGGTCATGCCCCAAGAGCCAAAAGAGGGTTTTAATAAGTACCTTCAATGCTGGAGGGCCGAGAGTGTGAAACTGGTCGATAAGCCCTGTGAAAAGACTTTGGTGGAGGCTTTCGTTAAGAATCTTCTCCCCTCCTACCGGGTTCATCTCCGGTACGCTGTCATACCCAATTTCACCACCCTTACTGAAATGGGTATGAGAATTGAAGACGACCTGAGACTAGAGGGCCTTACTAAGGCCTCTGGCAAAGGATACCAAGGGGTTTCGACTTCCACTGCCAAGCCCCAGGCCGCAACCCTCAGCATTTTTGACGCGGTCAATCTACTAGATGCCCCGTCCAAGAAGAACACCCCACCTCGGGTTTTCATTGATATAGGTACCATCTATACCTATGCCTTACAAAGGTTGTCCTCAAAGGGCCTAATCCAACCGATAGGCCCAACTCCTGAAGTTCCGGTCGAGCGACGCTCCAAGAACTACAATGTCCAAGCTTATTGCTAGTACCACCGAGGCAATGGGCATGATACCGAAAAGTGTTGGAAGCTGAAGCATTTGATCCAGGACTTGATTGAGAGCGGTAAAATCCCGCTGCCAGGAGATAAGCCAAGTAACAAGGAAAACCCTTTCAGCTCCCATGCCATCTTTACCGGGGAGGTGATTGATTGCTCTCATCTTATCTCTTCATTCATCCCGCAAGTGAACGGGATCTGGTTTGACGACGAAGAAGATGTCTACCTCGCTAAAGGGGAAACTTTCCCCATTACCCGTGAGCAGATTCGCGAGGCCAAATCCCGAGTCTTAGCCAGTAACCACCTTGGTCGTCCCTATCAAGCCACTAGCTCTAGGGACACCCCCATCCCGATAACCGTCGCCGATGCACTCGGGATGGAAGTCGCCCCTGAGGAGCCGACTGCTGAAACGGCTCTCGTGAAGCAACTAAAGAAGACCCGAGTTGACCTCACTATATGACAACTCCTAGTTATCTCACAAGAACATCGAAAAGCACTCACTAAGGCTCTCGATCGAGTTAAGATCGACTCTTTGGCTACCCCTGCTGAAATGGTAGCCACGGTTCTGCCCCACTTGAAGGGCAAAACCAAGGAAGGAGGCCCAATGATCACTTTCTCTGAAGCCGACCTACCGCCGTTCGGGGCCTCCCATAATATGGCCCTCTACATTACGGTGATCTGCTGAGGAAAATACCTCCCAATGACCCTAGTTGATGATGGGTCTGCTGTGAATGTCCTTCCTTTGAGGACCGCCAAAGCCCTCGGCATTACCGAGGCCGATTATGTTCCGACGGCTCAGACCATCCAAGCCTTCGATTGGAGTCCAAAGTCGGTAGTTAGGGCCATAAAGCTGACCATTATAACAGGCCCAATTGAAAAGGAGCTTGAATTCTAGGTGATCGATGTCACCTCATCTTTCAATTTGCTCCTAGGAAGGCCGTGGATTCACGCGGTCAAAGCGGTATCCTCCACCCTCCACTGAAAGATCAAGATACCTTTGCTCGACAACGTTATTACTTTAGAGGCGACCCCAATGAATGTGGCTAGCTGCAACGCCACGGGCCAGGCGGACCTCTGGGGGTTTGACTTTGTTGGGATGATCGAGGAAGAGTACCTTTTTAGGCCCTACTTCACAACTAGCATCGACACGATGCTACAAAACCTAGGGTACTTACCAGGGGCTACTTCTCGACCCGATCTTCCAGCTGGGAAGATCATTGAGGTCCTTAAGGACGAAGACTCTCACTTCGGCCTTGGCTATGCCGCCACCCCGGGCAACGTTGTCCGAGCAGGAGTCGAAAAGGCCTGCAACATCATTAAGGGTATCCCCTTGAGCCCTTACAACCCACGGTTGTCTGACTACTTTGTCACACCGGTATTCGGGGCTATCCAGGTTGGTCTGTACCAACCCAATGCTGCGCACCTCGGGACCCAATCGGCCCGGGACTGCAACTACATCCCGGATGATGTGTTCGCCCTCATCCAGTCTAATGGAGCTGACAATGATGAGCCCACGTTGGGGCTACTTTTCGAGGAAGACACCATAGCCCCGACTCCAAAGGAAGACCTGGTCAACCTGATTCTCCGCAGCAACAGGTTTGACCCGACCAAGCTGATCTCGAATGTCGGTTCCGAGACGGGAAACAGGGCCTGGAGGAAGACTGTCAAGTGGATTGACAGTCATGGAAAGATCTACAAGCTGGTAACTGGAGAGGGAGCCATGCCTGAGTCTGAGTCCGAGTCCGAGTCCGAGTCTGAGTCAGAGTCTGAGGTCGAGTCTAGGGAGTCTGGTGCTAGAGTCACTCCTGTAACCCTCCTCCCACTTGTCATTCCTGCTGTTGGCACTTCGGGGTCTGTCCCACGTGCCTTACCAATTCCGCCACTGACCAATGATCAGATGGCTGCTCTTTTCGAGCTGTTTTCAAAGTTTTCAATCAATAATAACAACCGTTCTGCTTACGACTTGCCTCTTTTAAATTCTGCTTTCAAAAATATTTTATGCAATGACATTGAGAAACCCGACGAACAGGCACCCTTACCTCCACATCTGATCGAGCAACTAGAGCAAAGGGAATCCCGAAATCCGGTAATCGAAGAGACCGAGTCCATCAATTTGGGAACAACCTTAGAGCCTCAGATGCTTAAGATAGGGTTATCTTTAGATCCTGAGGAGAGACAACAATTCACGAGCCTCCTCCAAGAGTTCAAAGATGTCTTCCCATGGTCCTACAAGGACATGCCGGGGATAGACCGAGAAATAGCCGAGCACCACATACCGATCAAAGACGGGTGCAAACCGGTTAAGCAGAAGCTCCGCCGAATGAGGCCCGAGTGGTCTCTCAAGGTGAAAGAAGAAGTCGATAAACAGTTCAAAGCCGGCTTCATACAGGTGTCCAAATATCCGGACTGGGTTGCCAACATCGTGCCGGTTCCTAAAAAGGACGGTAAGGTGCGGGTATGCGTGGATTTTCGTGATCTTAACAAGGCAAGCCCGAAAGATGATTTTCCGTTACCACACATCGACATACTGGTGGATAACACGGCCGATCATGCCCTTCTGTCATTTATGGATGGGTATTCCGGGTACAATCAGATAAAGATGGCGGAAGAAGATATGAGTAAGACTACCTTCACCACACCTTGGGGTACTTACTGCTATACCGTCATGCCATTTGGTCTCATTAATGTCGGGGCCACGTACCAGCGGACCGCTACCACCTTATTACATGACATGATGCATAAAGAGGTAGAAGTTTATGTAGACGACATGATCGTCAAATCCAAAGAACGGGACGGTCACATCACCGCCCTAAGAAAATTTTTCACCCGATTGCGCAAATACAACATGAGGCTAAACCCTCAAAAGTTCAGCTTCGGGGTAACATCAGGCAAATTACTGGGCCATATCGTTAGCCAACGAGGCATCGAGGTCGACCCAGCTAAAATTAAAGCCATTACCGAGATGCAACCTCCTAAAACCGAAAAAGAAATAAGGGGATTTCTCGGGAAAGTCCAGTATATCAGTCGGTTCATCTCCAAACTAACCACGGTGTGTGAATCAATTTTCAAGAAACTAAAAGTAGGGGAACGAGTACTATGGGATGACAAGTGCCAAGCTGCTTTCGACAAAATCAAGGAAATCCTGTCTGCTCCACTGGTCTTAATGCCACCTCAACTCGATCTGCCTCTATCGTTATACCTAACAAAGACCAAGACAGCCATGGGGGCTATGCTGGCCCAGACAGTTGACTCCAAAGAACGAGCCATTTATTACATCAGCAAAAAGTTTTTAGAGTATGAATGCAAATATACCATGCTCGAAAAGACGTGCTTGGCTCTTGTTTAGGCCACTAAGAAGCTCCGGCGTTATATGCTCAGCTACGAGGTCCATGTGCTATCCAAGATGGACCCGATCAAATACCTTTTCGAAAAGTCCGTTCTCAATGGCCGCATTTCTAGATAGACTCTAATGCTGGCAGAATTCGACCTAAAATTCGTACCGTTGAAGGCCATTAAGGGGCGAGTAGTGGCTGAATTTCTTGCCGATAGCTCGGTAACTGAAGAAGGACACACCGACACTTGGTCCTTCCCAGATGAAGATATCTTCCATACCGATACCGAAACATGGGATTTATACTTCGATGGAGCGTCCAATTTTTGAGGGTTCGGAGTCGGGATCCTCCTAATTTCACCAAAAGGGGAGCATACTCCCGTGTCCATCAAACTGGACTTTGATGTTACCAATAATGCAGCAGAGTACGAAGCATGCATTCACGGGCTACAAGCCGCCACCGATCTGGGGATCACAAATCTCCGGGTACATGGTGACTCATCCTTGGTCATTAACCAAGCACTTCAAAAATGGAAGACTCGGAACGCTAATCTCGTGGCCTACCAGGCACGAGTAAGGGATCTCGAGAAACAATTCCAAAAGGTGGAGTATATATACCTGCCTCGGGAAGAAAATCAGTTTGCAGATGCACTCTCAAAATTGGCATCTTTGCTAAATATTCCCGACCACATGACCAGTATGCCAATTTGTGTCGAAAGGCGGTCTGAGCCAGCATACATCCACGACATTGAAGACATTGAGATAACTGATCCTGAACCATGGTATCAGGCTGTGTTAACGTACCTAACAAACGGAGAGTACCCTCCCGGGACCGAAGGCCGGGCCAAGAAAGCCTTACGAAGGCTAGCCACCCAGTTCATCCGTACCGATGACGGACAACTGTACAAAAAGACGGCACAGGGGGCTCTTCTCCTTTGTGTTGACAAATATAAAGCCGAAAAGGTCATGGCTGAAGTGCATGATGGCGAATGTGGCCCACATATGAATGCCCAGATGTTAGCCCGAAAAATCATGAGGCTCGGGTACTACTGGAATACTATGGAGGCCGACTGCCAGTTATATGTCAAACATTGTCATAACTGCCAAATCTTCGCCAATGTGCAGCATATGCCGTCATCTCTGCTTTATACCATGACGTCACCCTGGCCATTCTCGACATGGGGTATCGACATAATCGGGAAAATAAATCCCTCTGGTACTGGAGGACACTGTTTCATCTTAGTTGCTATCGACTATTTCACCAAATGGGTCGAAGCTGAATCATACCGCATTCTCAACGCTAAGCATGTCGCCAAGTTTATCCAAAACAAGATAATATGCCGGTATGGTATCCCACACGACTTTATCAGTGATCACGGGACTCATTTTCAGGCCGAAACTGGTACCCTACAGACCAAATATAAAATTCAAAGACATACGTCTTCACCCTACCGTCCCCAGACAAATGAAGCAGTAGAGGCGGCCAATAAAACAATTGTCACCATACTCAAAAAGATGGCTGATAATTACCGGGACTGGCCCGACAAAATACCTTTCGTCCTATGGGGATACCGGACGTCAATTCGCACCGCAACCGGGGCGACGCCGTATTACCTAACTTATGGGATGGAGGCAATCCAACCAGTTGAATTGGAAGTGTCGTCCCTCAGAATCCTGTTAGAAAGTCAAGTACCCGAAGCTGACTGGATTCGATAACGGTATGACTCGTTGGTTCTACTCGACGAACGACGATCTCGTGCCCTCAACAATATCCAAATCTATCAGAAAAGGATCCAACGGGCCTTCAACAAAAGAGTAAGGTCCAGGAACGTTAAAGAAGGGGATCTAGTCCTTAAATCGGTTTGAGCTTTATTACCAGTTGACCCAAGGGGAAAATTCAAACCTAATTGGGCTGGGCCATACTTGGCAAAGAAGATCCTATCGGGAGGAGCAGTAATGCTGACGAACCTGGACGGGAACGAGTTCGTCAACCCGACCAACCTGGACCAGCTGAAGCGTTACTACCCTTAGCCATTTCTCAATGTCATTAGCAAATTTTATCAAAATCATTTTTTTACAAAAAGCAAGTCAATAAGCTAGAATTATTTATTCTACTGTCACAAGCATCTTGAACCAATAGTCTTGGTGTAATTCGAGATTGCAAATTTACTGAGCTTGAACTACGTTTGGTTTGATTCTGTTAATCGCGGATACGTAGGCAGCCCCTCAAAAGGGCACAACCAGTGCAATCAAGAAAAGACAGGAACGTTTTAATAAGAAACTTCTTTTATTAATTACTAAAACCCTGATAAACTCGGGAAATTACAAATGCAGGGATTCAAAGAAAAAACAACAAAAAGCACACAACAAAATTAGTAATAATATTTAAATAATAAAAAGCTAAGGACTCGATGTTCAAGGCATCTTGCCATTCCCCTTGTCCTTGGCCTCCTTGGCCGTCCACTGACGACGACGCGGATGAGAGCGTTCCCGAATCACCACAGGAACCTCTTTAGCCCGGACTCGCCTCTCTGAACTTGAGTCCTCAATCACATCAATGGGCCCAAGTCGGGCCCTCACAGGCTCAGGAAGCCGGTCCCGTGGGCCTAGTCGGTCGCTAACTGCCAATCTTGGCCCAAGTCGTCTCTCTAAGTCAGTCTGGGGGCTTGGCTGCCCTCGAGTGCTGCTAGCACCAGCATCCTTAGATCGAGTCTTAGTATGTGACTTAAGACCCGATTCTAATTGGACTAAAGTAGCAAGAGTGTCTCCCTCCTCGAAGAAACCCCTGTTGTCTTTCGCCGTCTCCCGGCGAACCAATTCGAAGGCCTCATCGACCTTCAAAGCCTTACGAGCTTCCTCGGACTCCTCGGAAGTCCACTTCCCGTATGCACGTGAAACCCAAGCGGATTGGCAAGGGTTGGGTATAGTCCATGTAGGACGGGTAAACCATCTCTGCAGCCAGGTGTCACACATAGCGTCCGTCAGTTGGAGCGAGACGCTAATGATTGCCTCAGTTTCAGGAATACGCTGCGACAAACCGAACTGCCTCAGGAGGCGGTCCGGGTAGATGTGAACTGTCCAGTCGAGAGACAGAATCACCAAGTAGCGGGTCTGGTCTCTCTTGGCCAAACCCGTCAGTTTGGAAAGAAACCACCAGACGACGGTCCACCTAATTAAGGGACCACCATGAAACACCAACTCCTCATCTCAGTAGGCTCGGTTTATATGGTGACTCGAGCTTATCCGACGCCTCCTCGAGCTAATTCGACTGCTACGGTAGTTGGGAATACTCGAAGGAGACTCAGTGATCGACAGACGTTCAGACAGCCATATCTGAAAAGAGATACACAAGTTTCGTAAGCAATGGGAAGGTTCGCTACAGCCCACTCGATCGAGTACGACGTCTGACTCGATCGATTAAGACCTCTGAAAGCCAACAGAAGCTCGTCGAGAGTGTCACTCGATTGAGTATCGCAGCTGACTCGATCGAGTAAGCCCTCCGAAAATAGGCAGTAGCCCGTCGAAGACGTCACTCGATCGAGTGACAGGTCCACTCGATCGAGTGACTTACGGACATCAGAAAATTCGCGTGAAAAAAAAAAACGTGAAATATGTACCTGCAAAAGACGGACACTCCCCGTCAACTGTCAGTTCGGGTCAAGCCTCCTAGCATCGAGACCCATAATGATCTCCCCAGTGGCTAGCCAAGCAGGGCTATGACCAGTCTCCATCTGGTCAACCACACCAATCAGCCTGATCTGACCCAAGCACGAGTCAGCCTCCATCATCCCTTCGAAAACGTAGCGGTGCAGCATACAAAAGGCGAAAGCCCTGCGCCTATGAGCAGCAGTAATCCTCACGTCTTGATTATTCATGAACTTGTCAGCCATGTCGAAAAGGGAGACAGAATTTCCCCGTACCATTCGATCTGTCTCAGCATGAGACAAACCCAAGAAATCCCTCAGCCTCCTCCTTGGATCAGGATAGAACGGAGGGATAGCAGGATGAGCGATAGGGCTCCAACCACCTATAGCTGCGATTTCCTCGGGTAGAGGGCATATTTCGCCTCGTGGGAACGCGAAAACGTGATGGGTAGTATCCCAAAACGTTAAACAGGCGTCCAGAAAATGAAAGTCGATAATCAGACGTTGAAATGGGAGTAAATTGACAATTCCCATCTGAGTCAGATGAATCTTTTCCTCGTCCCGAAAGTGTTGGGACCAAGCAAAAAGCAGCGCAGTCAGGTGATCGGTACCCATGACAGAAATTTGAATCTTCTTGAAAGTCTAAAAGATTTTGAGGAGAAGAAGGGGTTTGTAATTTGGGATGCAGTGAACTGAAACAGGGATTCCTATTTTTATAATGAGAAAACCTAACTGAAACCTAGCTAAACCCTAACTACCATGCCTCCTCAGCAGATTTGGGCCCTACTCAGGCCTAATTGCAGTTCAGAACCTAGAATAGGAATCAAGTCGTCCCAAGCATTCCTAAAAATTTCTAAAAATATTTCAAAATTTTCACTTTTCAAAAAAAATCAATATTTTACTTCCCCAGCACGAGTCGGTGTTTTGCCTATGTGTTACATGCAAATCGTTATGTGTCAGCATACAGGTACACCCCAGACTTCAGAAGGAAGTCTTCGGGCAGCTACTCTACTCCCCAACGTGAGTCAGTATTTCTCCCAGAATGCTACATCCAAGATGTGATGTATTGGCATACGAGTACACCTAGGACTTCAAAGACAAGTCAGACTCCCCACGGAGCTATCATCATCAAGACAGGTATGACCCTTTTCTTATGGCTGGCGAGCCCTTTACGCGAGTCTGATGGACTATAAACGACCCGACCGGAAGGCTGCCAGGTCGTAATCTGCGATTGGCCTGGTAGCTACTCTGACTTTCGCCTTGTCCGAGCCTCAGTCAGAGTGAGGGCTCTGTAGACACCCGCATGTTGCCTGCTAGTGTCTATAGCAGTTCCCGATAAAACACCCGATGATGATCGGACGCAAACGTGACTTAGTACACTCGAATACGGGCTCAGAATCAATAATATCCGACGTGGACATTTAGCGGAATACAAATCTCTCAAAACCAACCTCAAATTCAGGCCCAGTGGGTCGTTCCGAGTAAAATAAGACTAATTTGGGCCAAAACCGACACCAAAAATAAAACCCGTCTTTTGGCGACTGGGTCAAAACCCGGTCAAAGACGAATCCGACACAAAAATCGACAAAGTTCGTTTCTAGAAACTTGCGTCTGAACACAATCCTTAAACAAATCAAAAGAGTCAACCATTTGCTAAAATGGCTCGCCACCCTTATCCACTCGATCGAGTGGATTGACCCACTCGGTCGAGTGGAGCCTCAATTTCCAGAACAGACCCGTTTTCAAAGGCACTCGATCGAGGGCACTAGGGCCACTCGATCGAGTGACCCTAGGTCGAGGGGTAAACTCTATAAATACCCCTCAAACCCTTCTCATTTTTCAGCTTTGACAAGAATTTACACACACATTTTACCCTACATTTCTACCCTAACACTCTACACTACACCACGCTACAACTCTTAGCAACACTACACAAAAACCGAGTCATTTTGTCCCTCGAAAAACCGACAAAGCCATCCACACACACACACGCACCATAACTCAACTACATCCTCGATACTCCCGCGTTCCCGTCGCTATTACGAGTCCATTGCCGATGCCATTCTAAGCATGTATGTTGAGGGTGTCATCAACCCCATTTCTATCTTTGCTATCTCGATTTACGTACATTTTTTTTACGCTTTATATTATATCTATACTAGTATACTAACACTAACATCTAACATTTATTTATCGTATTCTAACCTCTAACATTTAATTATCGTCGTTAACTTTCTAATACCGTGTATATGCACATAATAGTACTAAAATTTGGACCCTAACACGTTTGACTATGACGACCATCCAAAGTCCGTTTAATCCCTTTACGAGCAACGACGGAGGTGGCGCCCTTTCGAGGAGCGCCACCCCAATGTACTCAAGGGCGTAACGTGATCGTGGTCGATCATAGTTGAACGTGTTTGACTCCATTTCTAAGATTAGTGGGAAATCCGTTGATGCGAAAACCGACATCACGTAATCCGTTAGGATTAGTTTCGATGTTGTGACGCGGAGGACTATAATTTCGTCACTAGTCAAAACTTTTAATCCCATGATGACATTTTCATAAACTTCCAATGACGGTATTATAATCGTATATAACACGATTTTTAGCACCGAAAAACCGAGTTAGATTTTAATTATGCCATATTTCTATTTGACTCGGCCAACTATCGATTTAAAAGTAAATAAAACGAAATTGCCAAGTTTTTCAAAGCGAGTTATGCCTCGTACAGGTGTCACTCGACCGAGTGCCATAGGCCACTCGATCGAGTAGCACCCCAAAAACTGGGTAGTAGCCACTTCGAAGGTGCACTCGATCGAGTCCGTGCCATGACTCGATCGAGTGGGTTCTGTAACCCAGAAAACCGAGAGCTTTAATGCATCATTCGAGCCTCGTCTTTTTTTTACGACTTAGTCGTCGCGTGTAAAGTCAATCACGTGATCTCCTTTTTCAAAACTCATGCATATCACTTCACTTTAACGACTTTGATTGACGGTCTCTCACTATTAATCTTGTGTCGACGACTCCTTAGTCGTATCCGACGCATGATTAATCTAGACTCCAATTTCTCAACGTGATAAGTCGGAACAAGGCATCGAGATTTGGGATCGGGCTAGCATCACGTCTAGGTCCCATATCTCCGTCCTTCGCTTAATACACAATATAATGTGTATTTAATCAAAGTTCGTCCATTTGCACAACTTACGGTCTAGTTTGTATTTATATACGGGTTCGTTTCAAGTTATTATTTATCGCTCTTTATATCTCGATTATTTTTTATTATTGTTCGTTATTTTGTATTGGCCGGGTTGTATTTCCGCCCGTGTATTTTGTACATATTTAGGAGCTTTATTTATTTTGATGCTTATCGCTTTATAAATGAACCTCGCATGCTAAACAATTTGACTTGGATTTAGATGCATTAAATGACGTAGCTAACCAATAATTCATATGCTTAGCCAAAAACGCTGTTTGCATATCATTTAGTCGTTTTACTAGCGCGCGTACACGAACACGAACGATGTCTTAGTAGAGGCCGCTAAGTGCGGGCGGGGTTGGGTGTCCTTAGTGGGCTTCCCAACACGTACCCTCACCCCTTACTCAGAACCTCGGTTTCCGGATGCCCGAAACCGTTGGTGCACGAGAGTCATTCTATACACGAAAGCCGGTGTAAACGGTATCGGTATCGTAATGCAAATGGACGAGCCCCATAAACTCTTAAATCGAAATGGGCCGTACTTTGTGTATGGCCCACGACGACATAGAGTGGGCTCGAACGGTTCCGAATAACCATAAAATGCGGTGGCGACTCCAACTTTGACTTAAATTTCAACCCGAGAACAATCTCGCCACGAGATTCATTCGCCTACCCAAACCCGCGCGTAGCCGCGTCGGGGTGGACCTACGTCATGTCCACAGTAGTTAGTATACAAATATATAAAAAAGAGTTGGAGATTAGAAATGGGATTTATCCACCCTTAACCTACATGTCAATTGTCTCAGAAAACGGGCTCGTGGAGTATCGTTGTAGACACGGGGAGCGGTTCGAGCATGTGGGATGAGTTAGGGTGTGTTTTTGTGTTTAGGACTACCAAACCCTTGTCGAATGAATGGAGTAGTTTTCGAGATTGACGAGGTTTGACTCGGTTTTTGAAGTAGGGTTATGGAAGGATGCAAAGAGGTGAAAAAGAATGGAGGAAAAAGAGCCCCTCAAAATGGTGGAGCAAAGGGGGTAGATATAGAGTTTACCCCCCGGCTTAGAGTCACTCGATCTAGTGCCCCTTGCTGGACTCGATCGAGTGCCTTAATAAAAGGTGTCCTGGTTGTTTTTTTGGTGGTCACTCGATCGAGTGCCCTTAGACGGCCCGGAGTAAAATCCGGGATATTGAAGGAAGGTTTTGATTTGATTTTGACTTGGATTTGATTGCGTATTGGGACGCAATTATTGATTGTTTTTATTTCGGGTTTCAACTTTGACCGGGTTTTGACTCGATCGCAAAAGACGCTTTTGCCCCCCAGTGGCGGTTTTGGCTCAAATTATCTTTATTTTATTTGAAACGACTCACTGAGTCTGATTTTGAGGTCGGTTTTGAGAGATTTGTACTCCGCTAAGTGCCCACGTTGAATACTATCGATTCCGAATTCGTATTCGAGCGTACTGATGCATATTAACGTCCGATCATCATCGGGTGTTTTGTTGGAGACTGTTATAAACACAAGCAGTCAAAATGCGGGTTTCTATAGGTTGTAACAACCCTAAATTTTTGCGACCAAAATAATAAACCGAAAATTGGAAATCCAAGGTTGTTACTCCGCACTTAACTCACAAATCCAAGTGCAAGGAAAATAAAATAATATAAATCAACCAGAAAAAAAAAATTGGTAGAAAATAATTGAAACGAAGTAGAAATTTGATACTTAATTAAATGAAAACGTTGCAGCGGAAGATTTAAGTCTTACAAAATCCAAAATGATTTAAAACAATCTCAAACCAATAAATCTAATATAAGTATAAATATAAATAGCTCGGAGCCAAAGTTAAATAATCAAAATCCTTCCTCGCTCAGCAAAACCCGAAACCAGAATGCACCCATGCAGCATATCAAGTGTACCTATCAACTGTACCCAAAATCACGAATAGGTACAAGTTCTAGTGGGGGAACGACTCAAAACAAAAGGATAGCAACAAAGCTGAGTAATAAGTATAAAATAGTAAAAACGTAAACTAATGATAACAATATAATTTATAGAAAACTGAAACCAGGGTTGAAAATCACCATCTCAATACCAAAACACAATACTGTGAAAACAGTAGTCAAAACCAACCAAAATATATGTTTCATCACCTGTGTGCCAATGTCCTACCCTTGCACGGTCTAGAGTCATCACATGTGCTTAGCTCGACTTATATTGTGCGCACCTTTCACGTTTGGACAGTCAGTAGGATGAGGCTGCCAAAAGACAAAGTCAAACTTCCTAGCAAGTGGGGACCAGACAATCCCCACTCAAAACAACTCTAGCCAAGAGTTTAGTTTCGGGACGAAGTCCCAGAAACGTTTCAGACGCACCTTAAACCAACTAGAACAACAGAGCTCCCAGCACCAAAAACTTTACCAAAACAATATCAATGTGTGACTTGTGTCACGAAGTTGAATATCCAAATATTACGAGTATTATGAAGATTCACCATTGACAAAATAATTTACAAAACCGTTTCCAAAAATATCAATATATATATATATATATATATATTAGGCTTTTTTCTAGCGATCTCATTGGTCTGTTTCATTAACCCCAAATTAGGAAAGCATCATAAATAATAAAATAAATAAACTAGAGAATCTTTTAATTATTATAATATATGTTTAATCTATTATATTATGTGATGTTTTACAATTCTTAGGTAAAAATCTTTAAAGTTCATTTTTTTTTTAAATTATTGTAAAAAAAATATAAAAATGAAATAATGAGATGCATGGTAGAAAATGCTTTCATTAGAGTATAAATTTCATATTATTTGTTTCATACTATATTTGCTCGAAAAAGTGTTGAATTTATTACGTATAAAAACATGAAAAATATTAAAAAGTATACCACATCGACAAATTATGACGAGTGGATGAAATTCCACATTATAAATAGGAGTAATCATTCGTTCTTAGATATCACAAAAGTTTTATGAGTCTTAAAAAACTCTTAAGACTATAAAATCTTTTCAGTATTTAAAAAACTATTAAGATTATAAACTTTTGAGTAATCCAACATTGACAAATTATAACAAGTTAATTAAATTATATATTGTAAATTAAAATAATAATAATAATAATAATAATAATAATTCATTATTAGATTATATATAAAAAAACTTATGAATCTTACTTATAAATTATAATAAAGTGATGGATTTTTATTATAATATATAAATATAAGCGTAATCATTCGTTCTTAATTATAAATTTCATACTCTCTCCGAGTCTGAATGATCTTCCCCTTTGATTAAAATATACCTCACATAAATTAATCAAAGGGAAAGATCATTCAGACTCGACGAAAGTATTATATTTGCTCGAAAAAGTGATGAATCTATTACATATAAAAATCGTAAAATGATCCCACATCGATAAATTATAATAAAGTGATGAAATTTTACATATTATAAATAGAGTAATCGTTCTTCCTTAAATATTCACCAAAAATCTTTTGAGTCTTATAAACTCTCAAGACTATAAAATGTTTAGAGTCTTTAAAAAAACTCTTAAGATTATAGACTTTTAAGTAAAATTATCCTACATCATCAAATTATAATAAAGTGATAGATTTCTATTGTATAAATAAAATTAATCATTCGTTCTTAGTTAGATATCAACCAAAAATATTCTTGGTCTTAAAAACTCTTAAGACTATAAAGTTAAAGTAAAATTATTCCACATCAAAAAATTATAATAAGGTAATGAAATTCTATTATATAAATAAGAGCAATCATTTGTCATTGCTTATATATAAGACTATAAACATTAAAATTATATCCCACATCGACAAATTATAATTATAATAAGACAATGAAATTCTATATTAGCATTCGTTATTAGATATTAAAAGAAAAACTTTTGAGTCTTACAAAACTCTTAAGACCATAAACTTTTAAATAAAATTATCCTACATCGACAAACTATAAAAAGATAATGAATTTTCATTTATAAATATGAGTAATCCTTTGTCATTGGATATCAAAAAAAAATCTTTTGAGTTTTCAAAAGAGTTCTTATAAGAATCTTAAAAAACTCTTAAAGACTATAAATTTTTAAGTAAAATTATCCCACCTCGACATAGGTAGTGAAATTCTCTATTATGTTTGATTTCTAAAAACTCTTAAAACTATAAACTTTTAAGTTAATTATCCCACATCGACAAATAATTGTAATAAGGTGATAAATTTCTATTATATAAATAAGAGTAGTCACATAAATTTACGTAAAATTATCCCACATCGACATTATTAGAGATATCATATATATGTTAGGATATTATTTTCTCATATTATTGATTGTGATATAAATTAGTTTAGGTAATTTGTATCTTTTAGAATCTTCTAATTATTGTATACTTCTACCAAACTGTATCTCATGTAATGTCCTATATATAGGACCTTTATTCATTAATAATATTCATGCAATTCACAATATTCATTCTCATTCTCTCATAATTCTAACATGGTATCAGAGCCTAGATCCATCGTATCAGCCTGAAACTACCCGTCTTCCGCTACCCTCCCATCGAATTGCATCAAAATATTTCTCCCTTCTCCCTCACCCATAAACTTTTCTTCACCCTCACTAAATCGATCTTTTACCCCTTAAACCCAATTTCGTGGTTTAATCTTCTCCACTTTAATCAAATCTTTGATTTAATTTTCTACTTCTCTCAAATTCAATTTGACCATAAATTTTTTGTTCCTTTCCAAATTACCGGCGAGTTTACGCACCCTAGACTGGCGAGTTTTACGCACCCTAGACTGGCGAGTTACGCACCTTAGACTGGCGAGTTACGCACCCTAGACTGACGAGTTTTGCATCCTAGACTGGCGAGTTACGCACCCGAGACTGGCACTCGAGATTGACGAATTACACACCCGAGACTGGCGAGTTTACGCACCTTGATGATATGTTCCGACACCCTAGACTGGCGAGTTACGCACACTCACCCGACACTGGCGAGTTTACGCACCTTGATGATATGTTCCGACACCCTAGACTGACGAGTTACGCACCCTCACCCGACACTGTCGAGTTTACGCACCCGATATTCGTTCCTCTTGATTTTCAAGATTGTACTTTCGCTCCGCCCGTACATCTTGCGGGAGCATATTAGAGATATCATATACTCCCTCCTATTCAGAGTATTCCTCCCCAATTTTTTTGGGGGGGAAACCAAGGAGGGGAGTAAAATAATAATAAGGGTGGAGATAAAGTAAGAGAGATGAATAGAAAGTGGGGTATGAAGTGTAAAAGGTGGGGTATAGAGTGAAAAGGTGTTGGGTTTAGGTGTGGAGGAAAAGAATAAAGAATTGAAGAAAGAATAAAGAATGATTAAAATTATTTCCAAAAAAGGAAAGTGGGAAGAAAATCAAACTAAGCTCAAAAAGAAAAGTGGGAGGAATACTCAGAATAGGAGGGACTATATGTTAGGATATTATTTTTTCATATTATTGATTGTGATATAAATTAGTTTAGGTAATTTGTATCTTTTAGAATCTTCTAATTATTGTATACTTCTACCAAACTGTATCTCATGTAATGTCCTATATATAGGACCTTTATTCATCAATAATATTCATGTAATTCACAATATTCATTGTCATTCTCTCATAATTCTAACAGACATAAGGTAAAGAAATTTTATATTATAAATAAGAGTAATCATTCGTCCTTGGATATCAACCAAAAAAATTTTGAGTCTTAAACCACTCTTAAAACTATCATATTGAAAAATTATAATAAGGCAATGAAATTTTAAATTATAAATAGAAGTAATCATTCGTTTAAGACCAAATTTTTTTGAGTCTTGATAAGAGCTTCAAGTCTATAAAATAATCTAAAATTATAAAAATGAGATAATTAGATTCGTGGTAGAAAATGTTTTCATTGGAAAATAAATTTCATATTCATATTATTTGCTCAAAAAAAAAATGATGAATCTCTTACATACTCTATAAAAATAATTGATGGGGGTCGGTAACCAGTCGCGGGTCGCCCGCCATTCAGGCCCCGGGATGGCCCGACCCGAGAACAGAGGAAGGCCTGCTCAGCAGACCTCCCAGCAATATTACTGAAATTTCCAAGTAGATGGCCTTAGTCGCTTAGCCGCCTGGCACGGCCGTGCCGCCTGCCAAGCAGGGCAACTAAGCCCCCTGCCTGCCTCCAGGGTGCTCCCACCCAGGCAAGACCAAGGAAGAACCGGGGACCCATCCGTCATTTTGCCTAAGGTAAAGGGAAATGAGTGGACAAGGTGAGTCCACGTGTCACTCACCCGTCCACTCATCTCCCTCTCTTCCTTTCTCTTTTCTCTCTCTCTCTTAGAGGAAGGTATAAATACTTTCCTCCCTCCCACTTACAAGAGGTTGGATTTTCTCTCTCTAGACTCTCACTCTAAAAACCGCCACCTTACTCCTCACGAGTAAAGGTTCTTCAAGGCTATTCACGGACTGACTTAGGCATCGGAGAGGATTCTCCCGGACACCTCCGGGGCCCTGTGCGTTCTTTGTGCAGGGAGCGGTCGTCTTCGCCGAGAAGGTCCGATCGCCGGAGTGAGAGAAAGGAGGGAACAAAGAAAGTCAGACGATCACTACCCGAGCAACGTTATAATCATAAGATCCGAATCTGAAGTCGGGTCTATTGTTTCCGTGACCGAAACAATTTGGCACCGTCTGTGGGGAAGATTCGGTTGTGCTCACGAGTTACCCACAAAAAATCAACCTCAATCAAAACAAAATGCCTGAGATCGTAGAAGCCAATTCAGGGGCGGGTCCGACGGTACCACCGGTGATCCCCCTGTATGGCATGCCTACACCTGGGATGACACCTGCTGCAACAATCCCAGGGGTAGGGCGAGCAAGCCTTCAAGGAGCGCCTCATGGAGAAACTACAGTTGCAGCCGGGCAGGTCAGCTATCAGAGGCCTAGTCTGAAACTCACCCACGCCTAGATTGCGCAGAGCGCTGTCTTCTTCTCGGCCATGCTCAACCAGGAGTTCACCCCAGAGGACCTGATAGGCAGGATCGCAATGACCCCCAAGTAGCTTCACTTTGAAGGAGTGGATGGAGCTGGGGGCACGAAGCGAACCGCCGCCAGGAATATCCAGAGGAAGGCGAGGAAAACAGCCCAGGGGTATCTGCAGGCCCAGAAGCGCCTCACCGAAAATCAGAAGCAGCCTGCCCAGCAGCAAGCCTTTTCCGTACATACCACAAAGTCTACCTCAGCCATGGAAAAAGAGGGTTTGTCCCAAGAACTCTGGGATAGGATGAAGCATAGGGAGCCAGCGACGACACGCCTGGGGGAAAAGCAGGGAGATGTCTTCTCCAGGCTAACCCCAGCCGGGTCACAACGAGCTCCAGGGTTGTCCCAGAGCCTGCAATCAAGGCTCAACCACGGGCAGCCACTGGAGTCAAAACACCGTCAGGGTGATAACCTGAAGCCACCCCAGAAAAAACGGTCCAGGCACTGCTCCCTTGACAGGGATGATGAAGCTATGAGCAAGCGGCCACCCAGGTACCGCTCCCCCAACGCTAGAAAACCAACCCCTGAAAGATGGGACGACCACGGTTACCACTCTGGGGGAAGCAGGTCAAGAATGGTAGGCCGACCCACCAAGACTCCCCTCCACCTGACGTGCAAGAATATCCCATCCCAATGATCAAGATGCCCTCCGTCAAGTTCGACGGAACCACCAATCCAGAAGATCATCTGGCAGCCTTTGAGAGCCATTTAGGGATGTATGATGTTGATGACGCAGTGTGGTGCAAGATCTTTCCTACCACCCTGGTAGGGCTGGCTCAGGGATGGGTCAGGGACCTACCGCGAGGTTCAATCAGTTACTTCATAGAACTGGCCGAGGCCTTCCTGAACCAGTATGCAGGAAACAAAAGACGCCGGCTAACCCAATTTGACCCGATGACCCTCAGACAAAAGAAGGGTGAAACTATTAGGGACTACTTAAAGAGGTTTGACCTGTCTTACCAGCAGGTAAAAGAAATTGACGACTCAACTGCAGCATACGCATTAACCATCTCACTGCTCCCAGGAGAGATGAAGAACCAAATGATTAGAGCCCAGTCAGAGACCCTGGCCAAAGCTCGAAAGATTGCCGAAGGCTTCATGCTACAGGAGGAATTCCATAGCCTGTCGGACACCTCCACAGGACCTTCCAGGCCGCAGGGGGAACCGCAGGGTGGACGCAGCAAGGGCGAGGCTGGCAGATAGAAAAATGAGGAGGGCGACACTCCGAGGAAGAAGCGTGTAGCTTATCAACCCAAGTTTGATAGCTACACAGCCCTGAACAAATCCAGAGCAGAAATCTTCAAGCTGGAAAAAGAGACGGCTAAGTGGAACCGCCCGAGTAAGCCACGCAGCCCAAAGGGAGACCCAAAAAAGTTTTGTACATTCCACGATTGTGTGGGGCACACCACTGAGGAATGCCGACACCTGAAAGATGAAATTGAGAAGCTCATCAGGAATGGGTGGCTGAGCAACTATGCTGCAAGGAACAAGAGTCAGAAGGAAGTAGTGGACAAACCTGAGGGATCAGTGCAAAATCGCCTGATAATCCACGTAGTTTCGGGGGACGCGGAAGGCCAGACAAGCAAAAGAGGTCAAAAAAGACAAATCCGCGAACTCCGAAACCAGATATGCCACGCTGAGAGGGCCGGGAGTCCAAAGGGCCTGACCCTGAGCATCACCCCCAGGATGCAGGGCGGGTTATCTACCCTCACAGCGACCCTCTGATATTATCCCTTGTCATCAGCAATCATATTGTAAGGAGGTGTATGGTAGACACTGGCGCCTACACCAACTTATTATACAAAGACGCCTTCGAGAAAATAAACCTGGAGAAAAGGCACCTCAAGCCTGCCCCTGGATCGCTTTACGGGTTCAGTGGAGCAAGCGTGCTCCCAATGGGAATCAATGACCTGCCAGTGACGTTTGGAGAAGGTACCTCAGCTAGGAACATCAGGGCGTCATTTGTCGTTGTGGACGCCAAGTCAGCGTACAACGCCCTGATAAGCCGGGCCACCTTGGATGAGATTGAGGCTGCCATATCAATCAGAGCTCTAACCATAGCCTATGTCACAGACTTCGGCATGGAAGGAAAGGTGCATGGCGACCAAGAGTCAGCTAGGCAGTGCTACTCTGTAGCCCTGTGCGCCCATGAAACAGAATGAAAAGGAAAGAGAAAAGCAGACAGCTCTCCCAGCAGGGAAGGGGAGATTCCAGCTAGCCAGCAGGCAGCGGACCACCTCGAACCTGGGGGAGAAAGCATGCTGGTAGACCTGGAACCAGGGAGGCAAGTTCTCATAGGAGCTGACCTAGTAGACCCCTACCGAGAAGAACTAATCAAAGTCCTGAGAGACAACAGGGACGTGTTTGCCTACTCGGCGGACGAAATGCCGGGAGTAGATCGGGCACACATCGTTCACAAGCTGAACGTAAACTCGGAGGCACGCCTTGTAAAACAGAAGAAAAGATACATGTCCGCCGAAAAAGATCAGACCATAAAAGAAGAGATTGAAAAACTTTTGAAAGCTGATTTCATAGAAGCCTGTAACTACCCTGAACGGCTGGCGAATGTTGTGATGGTGAAAAACTCCTCAGGCGCCTGGAGGATGTGCGTGGACTTCACCAATCTCAACAAAGCCTGCCCAAAAGACTGTTATCCGCTCCCGAGGATTGATCAGCTGGTAGACGCCACCACCGGGTACACCACGCTCAGTTTTTTGGATGCCTTTTTAGGCTATCACCAAGTTTACCTCTGGCAGCCGGACAGGGTAAAATGTGCCTTCATCACCAGTGCCGGCACGTTCATGTACAAAATAATGTCGTTCGGACTCAAAAATGCAGGCGCCACTTACCAGCGATTGGTCGACAAGATTTTTGAGAAACAGAAGGGCAGAAACTTGGAGGCCTATGTCAACGACGCTATTGTAAAAAGCAAAGGGGATACGGAACACCTGAAAGACCTGCAGGAGACTTTCTCTTCCCTGCGCGCATATCAAATAAAACTGAATCCCAAGAAATGTACTTTTGGTGTCTGCTCTGGAAAATTTCTGGGTTTTTTAGTAAGCGCTAGGGGTATCGATGCAAATCCCGAAAAAGTCCAGGCAGTGTTAGACCTCCCAGAACCAAAGACAATAAGAGACATCCAGCGCCTGACAGGCAGGATGGCTGCCCGGGCACGGTTCATTGCCAGGTCGGCCGATAAATCAACACCCTTCTTCAAAGTGTTGAAGGAAAACAAGCAGTTCAAATGGCAGGATGAACAGAAAGAAGCCTTCAAACAGCTGAAGGAGCATTTGAAGAATCTGCCCACCCTGGCAAGACCAGTGGCAGGGGAGAAGCTTTTCCTCTATATCGTCGTAACAAACACAACAGTTAGCGCGGTGATTCTAAGGGAAGAAGCAGGCTCCCAGCAGCCGATATATTTCGTGAGCCATGCCCTGGGGGCAGCAGAAAAGAACTATCCGTTGGTCGAGAAAGCAGCCTATGCGGTCATCGTTGCTGCTAGAAAACTCAGGCCCTATTTCGATGCACACCCTGTCGTGGTGCTAACTGACCAACCCCTGGAAAAAGTCCTGGAAAAATTCGAAAAATCTGGAAGACTATTAAAGTGGGCCATAGAGCAGAGCGGTCTGGGAATATCATACCAGTCCAAGACTGCCATCAAGGCGCAGGCCTTGGCGGATTTCCTGGCTGAGTGTTCCCACTCAGAAGAAGATGATCCGCCTGCTGGAGAATGGGTGGTATACACAGATGGATCATCTACAGCCAACGGTGCAGGGGCAGGGATTGTGCTAACTAGCCCTGAAGGAACAGACTTCGAGCATGCACTCAGGTTCACCTTCTCTGCATCGAATAATGATGCTGAATACGAGGCCATGCTGGCAGGCATTAGCTTAGCCAAAGCTGCAGGGGCCGAGAGACTTGTCCTGGCAACAGCCTCCCAACTCATCGCCAATCAAATTAATGAAGAGTATGAAGCCAGGGACCAGGCTATGGCCGCCTACCTGGAGAAAGTGAAACTGGAGCTATCAGGGTTGAAGTCCTATGAGATCAGGCAAATCCCCCGATCCCAGAACAATCGAGCGGATGCTCTGTCAAAACTGGCCAGTTCTAGCCTCCAAGACATAAGAAGTTCAGTCTGGGTAGACGTGGTCCAGGAGAAATCCGCTACCCCTTGCCAGCCAGTCAGTATCATTGAAGAAGTAGGGCATGAGGACTGGATGACCCCAATCATCCAGTTCAAGAGAAATGGAACCCTTCCATCTGACCTTGCTCAAAAAAGGAAAATGTCGGCGAAAGCTGCGTGGTTCATGTTAATCAACGAAGAACTATACAAAAAGTCTTTTTCCTCTCCTCTGCTCAGATGCCTGGGGGCAAGGCAGGCTGCAGAAGTCCTAGACGACATTCACTCAGGAATCTGCGGCCACCACATAGGCGGGAGGTCACTAGCCCACAAGGCCCTAAGGGCAGGCTACTACTGGCCAACCCTCATAGCTGACGCAAGGGATTAACCCGAAAATGCAGAAAATGTCAGTTGTTTGCCCCAACAATCCATGCTCCGGCCCAGGAACTCAGGCCAATTTTGTCTCCCATTCCCTTCGCTCAATGGGGGATGGACATATTGGGCCCCTTCACTGCAGCAACGGGGGGCCGGAAGTTTTTGATAGTGGGGATCGACTATTTTACAAAATGGATCGAAGCAGAAGCAGTACCAAACATCATCGAGCCTGGAATCAGGAAAGTGATTTGGAGGAATATTATAACTAGGTTTGGCCTGCCAAAAATGATGGTATTTGATCATGGAAAGCAATTTGACAACGACCCCCTGAGGGCTTGGTTAGAAGGTCATGAAATAGCAGTCGCCTACTCTGTCGTCTGCCATCCACAAACTAATGGGCAGGCTGAAGCTGCCAACAAGCAAATCCTGAACGGGCTAAAAAGGATGGTGGATGATCTCAAGAGCAGGTGGGCAGACGAATTACCGAGTATACTATGGTCAATCAGAACCACCCGGAAAGAGTCCACGGGATAGACCCCCTTTGGCCTGGTCTATGGGGCGGAGGCCGCGCTGCCCATTGAGGTACGAATACCCAGCCTGCGATCCCAGCAGTATGACAGGACAGACAATGAGGCAGCAATGGCCGAAGCTCTGGACCTAGTCACTGAAGTCAGGCAGGAAGCCAGCATTAACATAGCCGCCTACCAACAGCGGATGAGGAAGGCGTACAACAAAAAAAGTGAGCGAAAGAAGTTTCCAAGTGGGGGACCTGGTTTTGAGAAAAATGCAGGCTGTAGGAAGGTCAAGGGAGCATGGAAAACTGAGCGCCAACTGGGAGGGCCCATATGAGGTAACCCGGATTATGGGGCCAGGCACCTACAGAATTGCTAATCTTGAAGGCCAGGAGTTGGCCGCCCACTGGAATGCAGACACCTTGAAAAAATATCATGTCTAATCACTAGAAAGCTAAGTAATTTTCTTTTCAGAAAGATTGGCGGAAGACGATCAGAATAGAATGCCGACGGCTCCGACCAACAGTTATTTTAAAGCTTTCTTGCAAGAAATGAAAAGTCTGAAGTTTATACTCGTTGTCTGTTCAAACTGGCATTTTCACACACAAACGAGCAGAGGGCAATAGAGGGAGGCCCCCCTGTTGCTAAAAGCCAAGAAAAATGGACCCCTAACTAAAATCTAAGTCCCCCTGCCTACCTCTGGGCAGGCAGGGGGCAGGCCCACTGGACTTCGACCAAGAAGCCAGAGCCCGACCGGGCCTCATGCGCCGAAAGAACAAGGACTGAGGGCATCCCCCAACCTTGTATAAAAAACGCAAAGTCCCCCTGCCTACCCCTGGGCAGGCAGGGGGCAGGCCCCCTGGACTTCGACCAAGAAGCCAGGGCCAGGCCGGGCCCCATGCGCAGAAAGAACAAGAACTGGGGGCATCCCCCCAACCTTGTACAAAAAACGCAAAATCCTCCTACTTACCTCTGAGCAGGCAGGAGGCAGGCCCCCTGGACTTCAACCAGAAGCCAGGGTTAGGCCATACCTTAGAAGAAAAGCATCAAACAAAAACAAAGAAAATATGTTCATAGCAAATAAAAGGAGTTTGACAGAAAAGAACAGTAAGAATCCAGGAACAAAGGAGGTAAAAATATTACATCAAATAGGCAGCCGGCCACATCAGGCTCAGCGCGCAAAAAGATTAAAATATCAGCGGGGAAGCAAAGGCGCAGCAGGGTACGGACAAGAACCCTCGGAGGACGACTGCCCTGCATGTTAGGCGAGAGGAGCACCTTGATCAGCATCAGGAGTTCCCTCAGGTGACCATCACCTCTGGCCTCATTCTTGGCGGCATAAAGGGCCTAAAATGCGTCCTCATCAAAATCAGGAAGCATCTCCCTGATAACCTCCATGACAAACTTCAAAGAGAAAGTAGCCCTAGCGTTAAAATGCTCTGCCACCGCAGAGTTGGCCTCATTAATCAGATCGTCCTTCTCTTTGCACCATTTCTTGCTCCCCGCCTTCAAATCATCTCGCGCCTTCTGGAGATCTGAGCCAGCCTGGGTGAGACGATCTTCCAGCTCAGACGTTTTTCTCCTAAAATGCTCCAGCTCAGCAATCGTCTTTCTGGCCCGCTCCAGCTCAGCTACCGCCTGTTTGGCCTGCTCCAACTCCACGAATAGGTTAGCTGCTTCCCTCACAGCACTCCCACCCTGGGATTTCCAGCGGGCTGCTTCATCCTTAGCATCTCCCAGCTCGCCCTCACATTTAACCAGTTGATCCCTTAAGCTGGCAATAAGAGCGACGTCCCTCTCAACCACCGCCAAACGTTCAGGGAGAGGACACCCAAGAGTAACACTTAACTCCTCGTCACTTAAACGACTCAAGGCCGCCAGCTCCGAAGAGGCCTGGAATACCTAGGAGCAGCGCTGAATGAACTGGATCACCTGGTTAGTAGAGTAAGTCAGAGACCTGGTGAGATGGTCCGCTAGCGAAGCAGTGGAGTCAGAAAGCAAGGCAGAGACATCAATGCTCTCGCCAGTAGGAAAGTGAAACTCAGTATTTTCTTCAGAGAACAAGGTGCCAGGGACATTGCGAGTAGGTCGCTTGGCCTCAGGTGTGCTGGCATAGGCCTCTAGGTCCACCAGCGGGACATCATTCAGTGCCTCTTTGTCTTTTCTCTTCCTGCCAACCAGGGGACGGCTCTCCCTAGTATCCTCGGAATCTGAAGGCTTTGACCCCGCTGGAGGCAGAGTTCCAGCAGGGGAACCTCCGCACCTGCTAGCAGGGGAAGGGGTAGCCTCTGAGGCAGCCTCCTCTTTTGCATCCCTGACGACTAAGGCCAGAACCGCAGGCTTTATTGGAGTCGGTTTTGGAGGAAGAGGAGGAAACTTCACCCTGTTGATGAACAAACTCTTTACGAACTTCATCAGGGTCTGTTTCTTGAAATCAGAGGGAAGAGGGGATGTTTGACAAAGGCTGAAAGGTTCTCGTTCAGGCCAAGGTCCTTCAACTCATTCCTCGACCAAAGGCAAGTAGCAAGGTCTGCAAAAAAAGACAAGGAAGATAACTGAGTAAAACACAAATAAACAAAACGAAGGAAATTTAAGTACTGACAGAACCCCTGAGCTACCTGCACTAAGACCAGGGTTCAGACCCACCGGAGTCAAATATTCATCAGTCGCTATAAGCTCGACATGGGGGAGCCAGATGTCAGGACCATATGAGCCTCTCCTGTCCCTGGAAGAGGCAAACCGGGCAACCAAATCTTCTTCTGGCCGGGTCAACTTGACCTCAAGAGCCCTACCCCCAACTTCAGGGAGGTACTCTTGACGTGTCTCCAGACGAGTGTGGACATGATTCCTGAAATGACGAGGAATCCTCCACCCCGTAGCGCTGTGAACATAAAAAAATTTGTCCTTCCAGTCCTTCAGGCCACTCATCACCGGCCACACCAGGGAGCTCTTCTTCTGGCGAAGGATAGAAAAATAACCAGGGGAGCCACCCCCTTCAGTGGAGGCCACCATTTGAAGGCCAACCATAAACCTCAGAGCGTCTATAGATGGCTCCGCACACCAGAACAAGCAGGTCCAGGTGTAGGCAATCAGCGACCTGACGGCAAGGGCCGTCAACTGGGCAACGGCCACATTCATGCGTCAGAAGGCCTCCTCCAGAAATGGGTGAAGGGGAAAGCGCAGGCCGAATTCAAGACATTTATGGTACACAGCGATACAGCCCGGGGGGGATTGAATACTGTGTCCTTCTCCCCAGGAATGACGACGGTATAGCCCTCCCCAAAATTATAAAACCTAGCTATAGCCTCCTCAGCATTCTTCTCCAGAATTAGGTCAAGATTTTTCGAGGCCGGGTATGTTCTCAAAGGAATCTTATATTTGGTCCTATCTAAGTAATAGACCCTCCCTGCCTGCCTGGGGATAAGTGGGCCGGCGATGGTAGAGTCATCAACCTCTAACGCCTCATCGTCAGAATCTATGACGTTGAGAGGAGCAGGCTCGGGGGAATTCGCACCCCCACTGTCCTCTGAATGGTTTTCTTCAGCCACCCTGACACCCGGTCCCCAGAGGAGGAAGCAAGGTCAGCGTTAACACTACCCCTGCCCCCCGTCCCTTCAGTCGAACTACTAGTAAAAGGAAGAATCCGGGCACAACGTTAGGGCATGATGACCAAAGAAAGGAAAAAACGAAAAAGCGAAAAAAATAGAAAGACGAGGAGTTCAAAGATTAGGACTCTAACCTAATTTGTCGTCGCCAGATGAAGATGCAAAAGAAAACTCCTCAAAGTCTAAAGAGTGCTTGGCAGAAGAAGGGTTTGTGATGGGAGTTTTGAAAATTTGGATGTCTAAAGGAGAGAATGAAGGGGGAGTCGGTGTTTATATAGGCACAAAAAGACGAAGGGCCGCCCAATCAAGGGGTTTTCCAAGAAAAGCCCCCACGTGTCACACATCCAAAATTCAAACGCCCATCACTTCCCAAAGAGCCTCGGGAAGGCAACAAAAGCAGAGAAAGAAATCATTGCATAGCATGACATCATCAAAATTCAAAAAAAAAACATCATGCACATGAAAGAGTCAAATGGCCCACCTGATTCTCATTAAGTTCAAAAGACCTGAAAGGTCCAAAATTACAAAGTGGGAAAAACAAAAGGTTACAAAAAGAGCCTGGTATCCTGGCTTGAGCAGCCTGCGTATGCAAAGCAGGCCTAATCGTCATCGAAACCCGGGGAGTAATCCCCAGGGCTGTCATGATCACCTAAGGCGGACCCTCAATCCCAGTCATCAGAGTCCTTAAATGGATCATCAGGGCCTTCTTCCTCACCCCTGCCAGAGGAGTAGCGGCCCTGACCTTTGCTATCTTCCGAATCATGACTGCTCACTTCCCAATCCCTGCCGTAGGGAACCGCCCTGACGCCGTCAGGGTAACCATGGCCTTCTCTCCTCACCAAGTGTGAGGAAGGACCCGACTCAGGAGAGGAGGTTAATTCAGCACAGTAAGGGTCAAACTGTTCAGGGTGCAGCCAAGGAAAACACCTATCGCATCCCCTGTCATAGCAGCCCCCCGCCAGGGAGCAGTGTCTAGATGAAGGACCAGCAGGAGAGGGAGACTTCTTAGGGCGTTTTTCAGCCCTGGAGAGGGTCTTCCTCCTAGCAACCCGTTGAGGACGGGAGCATTTCCGTCTACTGCAACGAAGAATCTGATGAGCCCGCTTAGAATACTTCAACCGCCGGAGCCCTCTGAAACAACGGACCTCGACGTAAACTCCACAGTGAAAAACTACTTTCTTAATCCAAGACATTTGTTCCTTTGAAAAAGAGTAGAAGAAGAGTTGAAAATAAGGTGTGAAAGTAGTGAAGGAGATCAGAATTTATATAAGAGCAAAAGCAAGACATTAATGGTGTTCCAACCACTTCTGCAAAAAGGAGAGCCAATCATCAAACTGGCACACTGTCTGAAAATCGACTTTGCAAAGAGGGGTAATCATGAAGGAAGACGTTTAAACTCTTCACATACCCAGAGAAGTTAAGGCTTGTTCCCTCGGGAACACGCGACGCATTTAATGCAAAAGTATTCGAGTCAACCTCCCAACCAAGATGTCGCCTGCCGAGCAGAAGCTCTCGCTCCTCCCCAGCCGGCAAGGGCCAATTGATGGGGGTCGGTAGCCAGTCGCGGGTCGCCTGCCATTCAGGCACCGGGATGGCCCGACCCGAGAACAGAGGAAGGCCTGCTCAGCAGACCTCCCAGCAATATTACTGAAATCTCCAAGTAGATGGCCTTAGTCGCTTAGCCGCCTGGCACGGCCGTGCCGCCTGCCAAGCAGGGCAACTAAGCCCCCTGCCTGCCTCTAGGGTGCTCCAACCCAGGCAGGACCAAAGAAGAACCGGGGACCCATCCGTCATTTTGCCTAAGGTAAAGGAAAATGAGTGGACAAGGTGAGTCCACGTGTCACTCACCCGTCCACTCATCTCCCTCTCTTCCTTTCTCTTTTCTCTCTCTCTCTTAGAGGAAGGTATAAATACTTTCCTCCCTCCCACTTATAAGAGGTTGGATTTTCTCTCTCTAGACTCTCACTCTAAAAACCGCCACCTTACTCCTCACGAGTAAAGGTTCCTCAAGGTTATTCACGAACTGACTTAGGCATCGGAGAGGGTTCCCTCGGACACCTCTGGGGCCCTGTGCGTTCTTTGTGCAGGGAGCAAGTCATCTTCGCTGGGAAGGTCCGATCGCCGGAGTGAGAGAAAGGAGGGAACAAAGAAAGTCAGACGATCACTACCCGAGCAACGTTATAATCATAAGATCTGAATCTGAAGTCGGGTCTATTGTTTCCATGACCGGAACAATAATGTACGACGAAATTTTATATTTTAAATAAGAATAATCATTCGTTCTTAGATATCCCACATCGAAAAATTATAATACTGTGCTGGAATTTTATTATACAAATAAGAGTAATCATTCTTCTACAGATTTAACGATTATCCAATATAATTAAGTTAGTTAACCCAAAGTTCTTAATAAGACTACAATTAAAGTTAAATTAAAGTTATCACATATCAAAAAGTTTATAATGAGGTGATTTTTTATTATTATATAAATAAGAGTAATCATTCATTCAAAATATATAATAAGATGAATCAAATTCGATTATATAAATAAAGAGTAATCGTCTGTCCTTTTAACTTGGATATAAAAACAAACTCTTTTAAGTCTTAAAAATAGTTCTTAAAAGTATAAAATTAATTAAGTAAATTATACCACATCGAAAAATTATGGTATGGTGATGAAATTCTATATCATAAATGAGTAATTCGGTTTTAAATATCAACCAACGATCTTTTGACTCTTAGAAAGTTTTTAAAAAGACTACAAATTTAGAATTATACCACATCGAAAAAATTAAAATAAGATGATGATTTTATATTATAAATCATGCGTCGATATCAATCAAAAAACTTTATTAAAGTAATCGTACGTTTTTCTAGGTTTTAAAAGCATATCTTAAGACTATAAACCTTAAATAAATTATCCTACATCGAAAAATTATGATGAGTCGATAGAATCTTATATTATAAATAAAGACTAATCTTTCGTTCTTATCAATCAAAAAATTAATTCATTCTTAGATATCAATCAAAAAACTTTTGAGTCTTAAAAAATCTCTTAATTAGACCGTAAAAGTATTTCCACATCGAAAAATTATAATAAGGTGATGAAATTATATTATAATGTGAATATAAGAGCATGTGTTCTTTTGAGTTTTAAATTGAGCTAATAAGACTATAAACATAGTTGAAATTATGTTTGATTCTAATGTTATGTGATCATCTTATTTATTATTTAACGAAGTACATCATCAATATAATTAAGCCAACTAACTCGTGCAGTGCACGGGCTTTAATCTAGTAATTAATTAAACCGAACATGTTTTTTACTTAAAAGTGAAAAGGTTAAAACATTCTTGCCTCTCAAGACGGTCAAATCACAGCTAGTCTTAACCCAAAATTTTTTTCTCCTCGAACCCAAAAGCTACAAGTAATGTAAACCGAGTCAATTAATTATCTATATCCGATCCAACGAGTCTAACCTAATAGACCTTTCGTCTCAAGACTCGAAAGACTAAAATTCCAACCAATAACTCTATTTCTCACACCATTAACTCTATTGGACCAAACAAAGATGCTTAATTCATTACCTACCTAATACGAAGTAGCATTTCTTGAATTAATACCTAAACAACCACAAATGAATAACACCCAACGTCCTTGACGTCACCCAATTTCCATTTTCTTCATAGATATTCCACAAAATTCTGTTTCTCCAAATAATACCTAAACAACCACAAGTCAACTACAACTAACGCCCCCCTTTTTTACTGACTCTGACCACTGCATGCACTAAAACATGTTCTATTCACCTCTATAAATATATATAGATTGAGTCGACACAAATTAAACCACCTCCAATCAACAAACCCGACAACCTACCGAATACTAACAACCCACACAATTACCAATTCATACCAGAGCAACATTATAAGAATCAGATTTTTAAATACTAAAACATGTTTCAAGCGTAGTTCACAAATTGAAAAAAAAAAACAAGACATTAAGTAAGAAAGACACTTACAAGCTTGATGGGAAAAGAAGGTAAAAACGTGTTCGTGTAATCAAGGATTAAAACCGCGTTTATGATAGAGATCAGAAGGTTGAAACCGAAATAGGAACCACGGGGAACAAACAGAGAAGGGAGTATTAGAGTGGCAGCAAAGTTGGGTGGAAAGATAAGTTCTTGTGATGGGGAAGGTAGGGACACGGGTGGGATTTTGATAGAATTACGTTTTACCTTTTTTTTCTTTGTATTTGACTCGAGGTCTCCCCGAAACTAGGTTGGTTTATAAATTAACGTTCCACTTTTAAAATAGTCCAAAATTGATTTAATTTTTGAAGGCCCAAAAGTATTTTAATATTTATAACCGATGGGGGTCGGTAGCCTGCCACGGGTCGCCCGCCATCCGGGCTCCGGGGAAGCCCGACCCGAAAAGGAAGAAACACCTGCTTGGCAGGCCATCAAAAGCAAACCCTTGCCGAGAAGCCTCCAAAAGGTGACCTCAGCTGCTCCGAGCTCCAGGCAATCTTCTCCCTGCCTGTCAGGGCCACACCACGCAACGGTTGAGCCAGATGAGCCCCCCTGCCTGCCAGTCCTCAGGGCATCCCCGCCCCTGGCAGGCTCAGGGGGGCAGAAGCCAGAATCCCTCCGACCAGGCCTAAGGTAAGGGGGAATGAGTGGAAGAGACGAACCCACGTGTCACCTTCCCATCCACTCATTCCTCCTCTTCCCCTCTCTTTTCCCCTCCCTCTTGAGGGGAATGTATAAATACTTTGTCATTTCCCACATGAAAACGGTTAGACTTTCTCTCTCTAGACTCTTACCCTAAAACCGCCACCTTATTCCTCACAAGTAAGGTTCGTCAAGGCATTTCACGGACTGACTTAGGCGTCAGAGAGGGTCCCCCCGGATACCTCCGGGGCCCTGTGCTCTGTGTGCAGGTGACCGACCATCTTCGCTGGGAAAGTCCGACTGTCAGAGTAAGGGGAAAGAGAGACTTGCAAAGTGAGACGATCATCATCAAAACAACATCAAATACGAAGAACCCGAATCCGCTTTGGGTCAATTGTTTCCATACCGGAACAATTTGGCGCCGTCTGTGGGGAAGATTCGGTTGTGCTCATGAGTTACCTACAAAAATCAACCACAATCAAAAATATGCCTGAAATTGTCGAAACCAGCTCTAGGGCGGGTCCAACGGTTCCACCGGTGATCCCCCTGTATGGCATGCCCCTGCCGGAGATATTGCCCACTGCCACAATCCCAGGAGTAGGGCGGGCTAGTCTCCAAGGGGTGCCCAACAAGGAGACTATAGTTGCAGCTGGGCAGGTTGGTCATCAGAGGCCCAGCTTGAACCTCACCCCTGCCCAGGTTGCACAAACTGCAACCTTCTTCTCAGCCATGCTCAATCAAGAATTCACTCCGGAGGACCTGGTGGGCAGGATCGCAACGACCCCCGGGCAACTTCACTTCGAAAGTGTGGAAGGGGCTGGGGGCACGAAGCGAACCGCTGTCAGAAATGTCCAAAGGAAGGCGAGAAAGACTGCTCAGGGGTATGTGCAGGCCCAGAAACGCATCACCGCCGGTAATCAAGAGCAGCCTACTCAGCAACAAGCGTTTTCCATACATACCACTGAGTCCAAGTCAGCCATCAAAAAAGAGGCTTAACCCAAGATCTGTAGGATCGAATGAGGCCTAGGGAACCTGCCTCAAAGCGCCTGGGAGAGAAGCAGGGCGGGGTCTTTTCCAGACTAACACCGGCTGAGTCACAGCGAGCTCAAGGGTTGTCCCAGAGCCTACAATCAAGGCTCAACCATGGACAGCCACTAGGATCAAGGCACCGTCAAGACGATAATCTCGACCCACCTCAGAAAAAGCGGCCCAGACACCGTTCCCCTCCAAGGGAGGACGTGGCTATGAGTAGGCAACCTCCCAGGCATCGCTCCCCCAGTGTTGGAAAACCGACCCCTGGAAAATGGGATGACTACGGTTACCACTCTGTCGAGAGCAGATCGAAAATGGTGGGCAGACCTACCAAGACTCCACTCCACCCTGGGTTGCAGGGGTACCCCATCCCGAAGATTAAAATGCCATCTGTCAAATTCGATGGAACCACTGACCCGGAAGACCACCTGGCGGCATATGAGAGCCATATGAGGATGTATGATGCAGATGATGCAGTCTGGTGTAAGATTTTCCCTACCACCCTCGTGGGCTTGGCTCAGGGATGGTTTAGAGACCTACCGCGGGGGTCGATTAGCTATTTCATAGAACTAGTTGAAGCCTTCTTGGAATAATACGCAGGGAACAAGAGGCACAGGCTAACCCTATTCGACCTAATGACCCTGAGGCAGAAGAAGGGCGAAACCGTCAGGGAGTATTTGGAGAGGTTTGACCTATCTTTCCAACAGGTCAAAGAGATCGACGATCCAACTGCAGCGTACGCGTTAACAAATTCATTACTCCCAAGGGAGATGAAGAACCAAATGATTAGAGCCCAGGTAGAAACTCTAGACAAGGCTCGGAAGATTGCCGAGGGCTTGCTGCAGGAAGAGTTCCATAGCCTTTCGGATACCCCCGCAGGGCATTCCAGGCCATCGGGGGGACCGCAGGGTGGGCGCAGTAGAGGTGAAGCAGGGAAGTCAAGAGCTGAGGAGGGTGACACTCCAAGAAAGGAGCGTGTCGCCTATCAGCCCAGGTTCGACAGCTACACGGCCCTCAACAAGTCAAGAGCTGAAATTTTTGAGCTGGAGAAGGAGACGGCTAAGTGGAACCGCCCAAATAAGCCGCGCAACCCAAAGGGCGATCCAAAGAAATTTTGCACATTTCATGATTGCATTGGGCATACCACCGAGGAGTGTCGCCATCTAAAAGATGAGATTGAATAGCTCATCAGGAATGGCTGGTTGAGTAACTATGCAGCAAGAAATAAGAGTCAGAAAGATGCGGCATACAAGCCGGAAAGCTCAGTGCAAAACCGCCTGATAATTTGATAAGTGTAGTTTGTAGTGCCTAGTTTGTTGTGTTTTGGTCCCTTTTTCCTTGTGGAATCGCTCTTTGGAGCGGTTTCTGGGCTACTCATGCTTCTTCTAGTTCGTTTTAGGTTTCCGAGACCATTCATGAAGAAATTGGAACGATTCTGCCTCGTTTCATACACTTCTTGGAGCCAACGAAGTGAAGGAACGATCACTCGATGCCTTGGATTCGATCCTGAGACCTTGGGACCCGATCCCGAGCCCCTTAGACTCGATCCCGAGACCCAAGGGTCGATGAGATGCCCATGAGAAGCAAGGAGGGACCTTAAAGATCATATTGGAGGCCTACAAGACCCATCCCCGTCGGGAAGGACCTCATCCCGTCCGGGATGAGGTGCACAAATGCGGAGGGTTCTGTTTTGGACCCGTCCCGGTCGGGACCATGCCGTCCCGGTCGGGATCACTTCGTCCCGGTCGGGACCGATCCGTCCCGGTCGGGATGAACCAGCTGCTGCGCGTGACTCCTTTTTCTTCCCCCTTCATTCTTGTAACCTTATAAATACTCCTCCCTTGTATTGTTTAAGCATGTTACTTTACCCTAGATTATTTTAGACCTCTCTTAAGCATTCAAAACCCTAATTAGTCTCTCTTCATCTCTAGTTAATCCTTAGTTAATCTTAGTTTAATCTAAGTAATTAGTCTTGTATTAAGGAGATTCTTGAAGATTATTCCAAGCTTGACAACCTTGGAGTTTTATTTGGGTTTCTTATTAATTCAAGTTCTCATCTTTTTCATCCTATTGTAGTGGGTATAATTTCTTTTCTCTTCATCTTTGTTAATCTCTCAAGTTTTAATCTTTACATATTGTTTTATTTGTTCTTGTTTGTTCATGATGAATGTTGGATTATTTATGTTGATTTCTCTTATCATTGTTATAGTTAGTTTCATTATGAGTGAGTAGACTCTTTGTGGGGTTAGTAGGGGGATTAAATGTGGATTATGGGTGATTAGGGCTTGATTGTGGGTAAAGGTGATTCCTTTGTTGCTAGTCACTTATTGGGCACACTATGTGTTTGTTGTATTGCTTGTGTGGGTAGTAGTGGTCAATGCTTCTCATACTTGTTCTCTCCTTCTCATTGTGTATTCGATTTGTGGTTGAATGTTTGTGTTTTGAGTAGCATCTTGCATGAATGTTCGGGTCTAGTCTTAGACACGAGAGTGCGGACTTTGGCTTTGGCGCGAGAGCGCAAACCGACCTTAGTAACTAAGTGGCACCCACACCCTTGATTACCCAATCATCCTACTACACTTATGAACCCGACCTAACCCTACTCTTTTCCATATTTGATTTCTCTACCTCTTTAGCCTTCTTCTCTGGTTTGTTAGTGTTTCTAATCTTTAGTTGTTTCAATTAGCTTTTGTTTTATCTAGTTCATTGTTAGTCCATTTCCATACCTCTCAACCATCATAGTTTGTCAATTATTGTCTTCTTTGTGTTTGTTTGTGTAACTTAGCCTTGTTTGTGAGTAGACCATAGTCTAGACACCTATAACCGTCCCCGTGGACACGACCCAACTTATCCTAGCTACCTTTAGGATTAGTTGGTTATATATTGATCGGTTGGGACCCGCGGCAAATCCCGCCATCATAATTCATGTGGTGTCAGGAGACGCGAAGGGTCAGACAAGCAAAAGAAGCCAGAAAAGACAAATCCGTGAGCTACGAAACCAGATATGCTATGCTGAGAGGGCAGGGAGCCCAAAAGGCCTGACCCTGAGCATCACCCCTCAGGATCCAGAGCGGGTAATATACTCTTACAGCGACCCCTTGGTATTATCTCTTGTCATTAGCAATCATATTGTAAGAAGGTTTATGGTGGATAAAGGAGCCTACACCAACCTGCTATACAAGGACGCTTTTGACAAAATGAATCCAGAGAAAAGGCACATCAAGCCTGCCCCTAGATCGCTGTACGGGTTCAGCGGAGCAGGCGTACTCCCAATGGGAACCATTGATCTACCGATGACGTTCGGAGAAGGAGCCTCAGCCAGAAATATTAGAGCATCGTTTGTTGTTGTGGATGCGAAGTCCGCGTATAATGCTCTGATAGGCAGGGCCACCTTGGATGAGATTGAGGCTGCCATATCAATCAGAGCCCCGACCATAGCCTACGTTACGGATTTTGGTATGGAGGGGAAGGTGCATGGTGACCAGGAGTCGGCCAGGCAGTGCTACTCCGTAGCCCTACGCACCCATGAAACAGAGCGAAAGGGTAAGCGAAAAGCAGACAGTTCCCCCAGCAGGGAAGGGGAGATTCCAGCTGGCCAGCAGGTAGCGGACCACCTTGAACCTGGGGGGAAAACATGCTGGTAGACTTGGAGCCAGGGAGGCAGGTCCTTATAGGGGCTGACCTGAAAGGTTCCTACCGCGAAGAATTGATCAAGGTCGTAAGGGACAACAGGGATGTATTCGCCTACTCGGCAGGTGAAATGCCGGGGGTCGATCCGGCTCATATTGTTCACAAGCTGAACGTAAGTCCGGAAGCCCGCCCTGTGAAGCAGAAGAAGAGGAACATGTCTGCGGAAAAGGATCAGGCCATCAAAGAGGAAATCGAGAAGCTTTTGAAGGCTGACTTCATAAAAAGCTGTGATTACCCTGAGTGGCTGGCTAATGTGGTGATGGTAAAAAAATCCTCGGGTGCCTGGAGGATGTGCGTAGACTTTACCAATCTCAACAAAGCCTGCCCTAAAGACTGCTATCCCCTTCCAAGGATCGATCAGCTGGTAGACGCCACCAGTGGGTACTCCATGCTTAGTTTCCTGGATGCCTTTTCAGGCTACCACCAAGTATACCTCTGGCAGCCTGACAGGGTGAAATGTGCATTCATCACCAGCTCTGGTAGATATATGTACAAGATGATGCCATTCGGGCTCAAGAATGCAGGCGCCACATACCAGCGATTGGTCGACAAGTGTAGACACCCGCATTTTGCCTGCTAGTGTCTATAGCAGTTCCCGACAAACACCCGATGATGATCGGACGCAAACGTGACTTAGTATACTCGGATTTGGACCCGAAATCAATAATATCTGACATGGACTTTTAGCGGAGTAATAATCTCACAAAACAAACCTCAAATTCAGGCCCAGTGGGTCGTTCCGAGCAAAATAAGACTAATTTGGGCCAAAACCGACACCAAAAATAAATCCCGTCTTTTGGCGACCGGGTCAAAACCCGGTCAAAGACGAACCCGTCACAAAAACAGCCCAAGTGCAGCTTCTAGAAGTTGGCGCCCAACCCCATTTTCAAAAAAGATTACACAATCAACCAAGTCAACCCTTTCCTCTTTTATCTCGATTTACCTTATCCACTCAATCGAGTGGATTGACCCACTCGGTCGAGTGGAGCGTCAAAAACCGGATCAGGCCCATTTTCTAGGGCACTCGACCGAGTGCACTAGGGCCACTCGATCGAGTGACCCTAGGTCGTGGGGTAAACTCTATAAATACCCCATGACCCTCACTCATTTCACAAGCTTTTGAGCTAATGCAAAATTACCCTACATTTTCATCCTAATCCTTCTACACTCTACACATTACAACCTTAAGCAAGCACACATAAAAACCGAGTCCCTTGTCCCTCGAAAAACCGACAATACACCCACACACACACACATACACCATAACTTACATACATCCTCGATACTCTATAGTCCCGTCACTATTCGCGAGTCCATTTCCGAGGTCCTTACTAAGCATGTTTGTTGAGGGTGTCCTAAACCCCATTTCAATCTTTGTTACTTTTGTTTATGTTTTGTATCGTTAATATTATACCTATATTGTAATCCTAACACTAACTCTAACATCCTAACACTTTACATTTTCGCATACTAACTTTTCTTTTCGCGTTACTAACATATTACTATCATACCGCGTATATATATAATTAGTATTAAAAATTCGGTTTTGGATACGTTTGACTATAATTGTCGCCTAAAATCCGTCTAATCCCTTTACGAGCAACGACGGAGGTGGAGCCCTTTCGAGGAGCCCCGCCCCAATGTACTCAAGGGCGTGACGTGATCGCGACTAATCATAGTTGAACGCATTCGATCCCATTTTAATTAGTGCGGAACCCGTTGACACGAAAACCGACATCACATAACCCGAAAGGGTTAGTTTCGATGTCGTGACGTAGAGGGAGGCATTCCGTCGCTAATTCAAACTTTCTTACGTAAACGTTTTCATAAAACCCCGACAACGGTATTATAATCGTACATGTACACGATTATAGTACCGGAGGTCGAGTTAAATCCAAATCATGCGATATTTGTATTTAATTTGACCGACCGTTGATTTTACAACTCAAAAACGAGACGAGTTAACACTCGTACAGGGGCTACTCGACCGAGTGCGTAGGCTACTCGATCGAGTAGCGTCCATAAAACTGGGCAGACTGCTCTCCGAGGACACACTCGACCGAGTCAGACCATGACTCGACCGAGTGGGTCCTGTAACCCAGAAAACCGAGAGCTTAAATGCAACATTTAAGCCTCGTCCTTTTTACGGCTTTTTAGTCGACACGTGTAAAGCCAATCACGTGAATCCATTTTCCAAAACTCACGTTTATCGTGACAACTCCTTTTACAAAAATCCGACAACGGTACTGTAATCATATAAGACATGATCATAGTACCGGAAAGCCGAACTAAATCTAAATTCGTCAATATTTCTATTTAATTCGGCCAACTCTCGATTTAAAACGCATAAAATCACGAGTCATGAATCGTACAGGTGCCACTCGGCCGAGTACACCTGCTACTCGACTGAGTAACACCCCAAATCGTGGGCAGAAACCTTTTTTAGGACACACTCGACCGAGTCAGCCCCGACTCGATCGAGTGGGTCCTGTAGCCCAGAAACCCGAGGGCTCTTTTTGTAGCATTCGAGCCTCGTCTTTTTAAAAGCGACTTAGTCGACACGTGTAAAGTCAATCACGTGATCTCCTTTTCAAAACACATGCATTTCGTCGCGGGTAAACAACTTTGATCGATTTTCCGATGTGATAAGTTGGGACAAGGCATCGAGGCATGGGGTCGGGCTAGCATCACGCCTAGGTCCTATGTCTCCGTCCTTCGTTTGATGCGCAACATAATGTGCATTTAAACGGGGTTAGTCCACCTACACGGTTCACGGTCTAGTTTGTATACGGGTCCGTTCCTAACTTGTTATTATTTATTATTCCATTTCTATATCGCTTACGTAATTTTCGTATTGGCCGGGTTGTATTTCCGCCCGTGTAACTTGTACGTTATTTTTTTCGAGTTTTATTTATTTACTTGCTTATCGCTTTATAAATGAACCCTCGCATGCTAAATCACTTCGACAATAAATTAGATGCATTAAATGACGTAGTTCACATACTATTCATATGCTTAGCCCGAAAACGCTGTTTGCATATCATTTAATCGTTTTACTAGCGCGCTGACACGAACACGAACGATGTCTTAGTAGAGGCCGCCATGTGCGGGCGGGGTTGGGTGTCCTTAGTGGGCTTCCCAACACGTACCCTCACCCCTTACTCAGAACCTTTGGTTTCCGGATGTCCGAAACCCTTGGCGCACGAGAGTCATTCTATATACGAAAGCCGGTTTAAACGGTATCGGTATTGCAATGCAAAGGGACGAGCCCAATGAACTCTGAAATCGAAGTGGGCTTACTTTGTGTATAGCCCATGACGACATAGAGTGGGCTCGTATGGTTCCGAATAACCACAAAATTCGGTGGCGACTCCATTTTGACTTAAATTTCGAACCCGAGAACAATCTCACCACGAGATTCATTCGCCTACCCAAACCCGCGCGTGGCCGCGTCGGGGTGGACCTACGTCATGTCCACAATTTGGCGACTCCGCTGGGGATACCTGATGTACCACATGTCATCGGGGTTCCTAGGGTGAGACTCGAAGAGAAATCGTTCGAATATTAGTGTGCGCGCATTAGTTTAATGGTTCATGCATAACCCAAATTTTGCCCGGGCCGGTTACTTGTGACCGACGTCCCACTATACCACGGTGCATTCCTACATGGGTGCACTAAAGACTTCGATGGCGGAACTCACCGGGGTTTTACGGCAGGTCCTAGTTCCAAATCGGCTAGGAAGTCCGTCCCGTTTCGTGAGAATGCGATCGTTGTTGGTATAGACCCTACTTTGACCGACCGAGACTTAGTGTAAAGCATACATAAGCGTCGTTATAATGCTTATTTGACTACGTGCTACTTGGTTTCCGTGTCATTTTTTTCAAAAAACCGTCATTTCAAAAAAAATGCATCTTTCCAAAAATACCAAATTTTGAAAAAACCCGAAATGTTGTCCGTTTCGGGACCCGTCTTTTCAAAATATCCAATTTTCAAAACTCGGAATGCCGCCGAAATTTAGGATCAAATGATTTGACTCAAAATATCCTTTTTCTCTAGTCGGCATGCTGCCCATTTTAATTCGTGAATTTCCAACACCATCTCGATTTTCTGAATTTTCAAAATTCTAATCTTGGTTTCCGAAATTCCGTTTTTTTAATTTTTGAACTCTCGGAAATTCATCCACTTAATATTCAAATTTCCAACCTCCAACTTTCCTAGTAAACCTTCCTTATTATAGGACCTACCGTCTAGCTGTGTGTCGGGTCTTTGCATAGTATGTCGAAGGTCTATAGTGTCGAAACTCTGCGGATCCTATATCACGAGTTTCCCCCCCTTTCCCGAGTCCGCCTTATCAGTCAAGGCACGACCGACCCGCGTAGGGCATACCCCTACAAAGGAAAGTCCGTCCATACACTCGAGTCAAAAGTCTGGGGAAAAGTCTCACGTGGACCTTCCTTCGAACGGGATTGGGCCCACAAGGCCAAAATCCTAAGGAAGCTATACCACCCATCGAGTCATCCGTCTAGATGTCCTTCTCGAGTCTTTAGCCTTCTTTCCTAGTGTTGCTCGGGATGTACTTTTCCTTTCTTTTTCCGAGATCTGGGTTCAGTTTCTGATTACGCGGTGTTCTTACAGACAGGCCGCCAGCAACTAGACACGCTCGAAGGATGGCTACTTTGAACAGCCTACAAACCGCTTTGGACGCCATGGTCGCAAAGCAGACCGACATCGAAGCCCAACTGACCGAAATGAGGGCTGGCCAAGTGGCCATTGTTGCTCGCCTAGCTACGGTGGAACAAAGGGCTCCTAATGTCGAGACTACCGGGCCCATAACTGAACTGGTTAGCGCAGTGCGTCGACTAGAAGAACAAGTCCATTTGACTGGGAATAACAATATCCACCGGGAGAATAGCCGAGAATACTCCACGGTGAGTGACAAGCTGCCCGCAAACCTGAACCTCACAGGTTTGCCCATGTTTGAGGGAACTGAGGACCCGTTACTACATATGCGGGCCTTCAAGGAATTCATGGCCATCAAGGGAGTGGATTCATCCATGTTCAAGAATCTCTTTGCTGCATCTCTTGAGAAGCATCCACGGGCCTGGTACTATAGGCTAGACCCGAAAAAATACCCTACATGGGATGATGTGGCCACCGAGTTCGCTCGGAACTATGCTGACAACACCGAGATCCAAAACACAATGCGATCTCTGGAGGTTATGGCCCAAGAGCCAAAGGAAGGTTTCACTAAATACCTTCAACGCTGGAGGGCCGAGAGCGTGAAATTGGTCGATAAGCCCAATGAGAAGACTTTGGTGGAGGCTTTTGTCAAGAACCTCCTCCCCTCCTACCGGGTTCACCTCCGATATGCTGTCATACCCAATTTCACCACCCTTACTGAAATGGGTATGAGGATCGAAGACGTTCTGAGACTAGAAGGCCTCACTAAGGCCGCTAGCAAAGGATACCAAGGGGCTTCTTCCTCCACCACTAAGCCCCAAGCTGCAACTCGCAGCATTTTCGACGCGGTTAATCTACTAGATGCCCCGTCCAAGAAGAACACCCCACCTCGGGTTTTCACTGATATAGGTACCACCTATACCTATGCCTTACAAAGGCTGTCCTCCAAAGGCCTAATCCAACCGATAGGCCCAACTCCTGAAGTTCCGCTCGAGCGACGCTCCAAGAACTACAACGCTCAGGCCTATTGCCAATATCATCGGGGCAATGGGCATGACACCGAAAAGTGTTGGAAGCTGAAACACTTGATCCAAGACTTGATCGAAAGCGGTAAAATCCCGCTACCCGGAGATAAGCCGAGCAACAAGGAGAACCCTTTCAGCTCCCATGCCATCTTTGCCGGGGAGGTGATTGACTGCTCTCACCTTATCTCTCCCTTCATCCCGCAAGTGAACGGGATCTGGTTTGACGACGAGGATGATATCTACCTCGCCAAAGGGGAAACCGTTCCCATCACCCCTGAACAGATTCGAGAGGCCAAAACTCGAGTCTTGGCCAGCAACAACCTTGGTCGTCCCTACTTAGCCACAAGCACTAGGGACACCCCCATCCCGGCAACCATCACCGATCCACTCGGGATGGAAGTCGCCCCTGAAGAGCCGACCGCTGAAACGGCCATTGTGAAGCAACTGAAGAGAACCCGAGTTGACCTCACTATATGGCAACTCTTAGTCAGCTCTCAAGAACATCGGGAAGCACTTACAAAGGCTCTCGATCAAGTCAAGATCGTCTCTCTGGCTACCCCTGCTGAAATGGTAGCCACGGTCCTACCCCACCTAAAGGGTAAGGCCAAAGAAGAAGGCCCAATGATCACCTTTTCCGAAGCCGATCTACCGCCATTTGGGGCCTCCCACAACCTGGCCCTTTACATCACGGTGATTTGCCGGGGCAAATACCTCCCGATGACCCTAGTCGATGACGGGTCACCGTGAATGTCCTTCCTCTAAGAACCGCCAAAGCCCTCGGCATTACCGAGGCTGACTATATCCCGACTGCTCAAACCATCCAAGCCTTTGATGGGAGTCCAAAGTCGGTAGTTGGGGCCATAAAGCTGACCATCATCACGGGCCCAATAGAAAAGGAGCTTGAATTCCAGGTGATTGATGTCACCTCATCATTCAACTTGCTCCTAGGAAGGCCGTGGATCCACGCGGTCAAAGCCGTGTCCTCCACCCTCCACCGTAAGATCAAGATGCCTCTGCTTAACGATGTTATTACTTTAGAGGCAACTCCGATGACCGTGGCTAGCTGTAACGCCACGGGCCGCACGGACCTCTGGGGGTTCGACTTTGTGGGGATGATCGAGGAAGAGTACCTTTTCCGACCTTACTTCACCACGAGCATTGACACAATGCTCCAGAACTTAGGGTACCTTCCGGGGGCTACCTCCCGACCCGACCTTCCAGCTGGGAAGATCATCGAGGTCCTTAAGGACGAAGACTCTCACTTCGGCCTTGGCTATGCCATCACTCCGGACAACGTTGTCCGAGCAGGAATCGAAAAGGCCTGCAACACCATGAAGGCTATCCACTTGAGCCCTTACAGCCCACGGTTGTCTGACTACTTTGTCACACCCGTATTCGGGGCTGTCCAGGTTGGACTATACCAACCCAATGCCACGCACCTCGGGACCCACTTGGCCCGGGATTGCAACTACATCCCAGATAAGGTGTTCGCCCTCATCCAGTCCGATGGAGCTGACGATGCTGAGCCCGCGCTGGGGCTACTCTTCGGGGAAGACACCATAGCCCCGACTCCAAAGGAAGACCTGGTCAACCTGATCCTCCGCAGCAACAGGTTTGACCCGACCAAGCTGATCTCGGATGTTGGCTCCGAGACGGGAAACAGGGCCTGGAGGAAGACTGTCAAGTGGACCGACAGTCAAGGGAAGATCTACAAGCTGGTCACCGGAGAGGGAGACATGCCTGAGTCTGAGTCCGAGTCTGAGTCTGAGTCTGAGGTCGAGTCTAGGGAAATCGGTGCTAGAGTCACTCCTGTAACCCCCCTCCCTTCTATCATTCCTGCTGCTGGCACTTCGGGGTCTGTCCCGAGTGCTTTACCAATCCCGCCACTGACCAATGATCAGATGGCTGCTCTCTTTGAGCTGTTTTCCAAATTTTCAATCAATAATAACAACCGTTCTGCTTACGACTTGTCTCTTTTAAATTCTGCTTTCAAAAATGATTTATGCTATGACATTGAGAAATCCGACGAACAGGTACCCTTACCTCCACATCTGATTGAGCAACTAGAGCAAAGGGAATCCCGGAATCCGGTAATTGAAGAGACCGAGTCCATAAACGTGGGAACAACCTTAGAGCCTCAGATACTTAAGATAGGGTTATCCTTAGATCCCGAGGAGAAACAACAGTTCATAAACCTCCTCCAAGAGTTCAAAGATGTCTTCGCATGGTCCTACAAGGACATGCCGGGGATAGACCGGGAAATAGCCGAGCACCGCATACCTATCAAAGACGGGTGCAAACCGGTCAAACAGAAGCTTCGTCGAATGAGGGCCGAGTGGTCTCTCAAAGTAAAAGAAGAAGTCGACAAACAGTTCAAAGCCGGCTTCATACAAGTGTCCGAGTATCCGGACTGGGTTGCAAACATCGTGCCGGTTCCTAAAAAGGACGGTAAGGTGCGGGTATGCGTAGATTTTCGGGACCTTAACAAAGCAAGCCCGAAGGATGATTTTCCGTTACCACACATCGATATACTGGTGGATAACACGGCCGATCATGCCCTTCTATCATTCATGGACGGGTATGCCGGATATAATCAAATCAAGATGGCGGAAGAAGACATGAGTAAGACTACCTTCACTACACCTTGGGGTACTTATTGTTACACCGTCATGCCATTTGGTCTCATTAATGCCGGGGCCACATACCAAAGGACCGCTACCACCTTACTACACGACATGATGCATAAAGAGGTGGAGGTTTATGTAGACAACATGATCGTCAAATCCAAAGAACGGGACGGTCACATCATCGCCCTAAGGAAATTTTTCACCCGATTGTGCAAATACAACATGAGGCTAAACCCTCAAAAGTGCAGTTTCGGGGTAACGTCAGGCAAATTACTGGGTCATATCGTTAGCCAACGAGGTATCGAGGTCGACCCAGCTAAAATCAAAGCCATTACCGAGATGCAAGCTCCTAAAACCGAAAAAGAAATAAGGGGATTTCTCGGGAAAGTCCAGTATATTAGTCGATTCATTTCCAAGCTAACCATGGTGTGTGAACCAATTTTCAAGAAACTGAAAATAGGGGAACGGATACTGTGGGATGATAAATGCCAAGCTGCCTTCGACAAAATCAAAGAAATTCTGTCTGCTCCGCCAGTTTTGATGCCACCTCAACCTGGTTTGCCTCTGTCGTTATACCTAACAACGACCGAGACAGCCATGGGGGCTATGCTGGCCCAGACAGTTGACTCCGAAGAACGAGCCATCTATTACATCAGCAAGAAGTTTTTAGAGTATGAGTGCAAATATACCATGCTCGAAAAGACGTGCTTGGCTCTAGTCTGGGCCACTAAGAAGCTCCGACACTATATGCTCAGCTATGAGGTCCATGTCCTATCCAAGATGGACCCGATCAAGTACCTCTTCGAAAAGCCCATCCTTAACGGCCGGATTTCAAGATGGACTCTAATGCTGGCAGAGTTCGACCTGAAATTTGTACCGCTAAAAGCTATTAAGGGGCGAATAGTAGCTGAATTCCTCGCTGACAGCCCGATAACCGAAGAAGGACACACCGACACCTGGTCCTTCCCAGACGAAGATATTTTCCATACTGATGCCGAAACATGGGACTTATACTTCGATGGAGCATCTAATTTTTGAGGGTTCGGAGTCGGGATCCTCCTAATTTCACCAAGAGGGGAGCATACTCCCGTCTCCATCAAACTGGACTTTGATGTTACCAATAATGCAGCAGAATATGAAGCATGCATTTATGGGCTACAAGCCGCCGCCAACCTTGGGATCACAAATCTCCGGGTACATGGCGACTCATCCTTGGTCATTAACCAAGCACTCCAAAAATGGAAGACTCGAAATGCTAATCTCGTGGCCTACCAGACACGAGTAAGGGATCTCGAGAAACAATTCCAGAAGGTAGAGTACATATACCTGCCTCGGGAAGAAAATCAATTTGCAGATGCACTTTCAAAATTGGCATCCTTACTGAATATTCCCGACCACGTGAATAGTATGCCAATTTGTGTCGAAAGACGGTCTGAGCCGGCATACATCCATGACATTGAGGACATCGAGATCACTGATCCCGAACCTTGGTATCAGGCTGTGTTAACATACCTGACCAACGGAGAATATCCTCCCGGGATTGAGGGTCGAGCCAAGAAAGCCTTACGGAGGCTAGCCAGCCAGTTCATCCGTACCGATGATGGACAACTATACAAAAAGACGGCGCAGGGGGCTCTTCTCCTTTGTGTTGACAAATATAAGGCCGAGAAAGTAATGGCCGAAGTACATGATGGTGAAAACGGCCCACATATGAATGCTCACATGTTGGTCCGAAAAATCATGAGGCTCAGGTATTACTGGAACACCATGGAGGCCGACTGCCAGTTATATGTCAAACATTGCCATAACTGTCAAATCTTTGGCAATGTGCAACATATGCCGCCATCTCTGCTCTATACCATGACGTCACCTTGGCCATTCTCGACATGGGGTATCGACATAATCGGGAAGGTAAATCCCTCCGATACTGGTGGACATTGTTTCATCCTGGTAGCTATCGACTACTTCACCAAGTGGGTTGAAGCTGAATCATATCGCATCCTCAATGCTAAACATGTCGCCAAATTTATCCAGAACAAGATAATATGTCGGTATGGAATCCCACATGAATTTATCAGTGATCACGGGACTCATTTCCAAGCTGAGACCGCGGCCCTACTGGCTAAATACAAAATTCAAAGGCACACGTCCTCGCCCTACCGTCCTCAAACGAATGGAGCAGTAGAGGCGGCCAATAAAACAATTGTCACCATACTCAAAAAGATGGCTGATAATTATCGGGACTGGCCCGACAAAATCAATTTTGCCCTATGGGGGTACCGGACATCAATTCGCACCGCAACCGGAGCGACACCATATTACCTAACCTATGGGATGGAGGCAGTCCAACCAGTTGACCTAGAGGTACCGTCCCTCAGAATTCTGATAGAAAGCCAAGTACCCGAAGCTGACTGGGTTCGAGCACGGTACGATTCGTTGGTTCTACTAGACGAACGACGGTCCCGCGCTCTCAACAACATCCAAATCTACCAGAAACGGATCCAACGGGCCTTCAACAAGCAAGTAAGGCCCAGAAACGTTAAAGAAGGGGATCTAGTCCTTAAGTCTGTTCGAGCTCTACTACCAGTGGACCCAAGGGGAAAATTCAAACCCAACTGGGCTGGGCCATACCTGGTGAAGAAGATCCTATCAGGGGGAGCAGTAATGCTGACGGACCTGGACGGGAATGAGTTCGTCAACCCAACCAACCTGGACCAGCTGAAGCGTTACTACCCTTAGCCATTTCTCAATGTCATTAGCAATTTTTATCAAAATCGTATTTTACAAAAAGCAAGTCAATGAGCTAGAATTACTGATTCTACTGTCACAAAACATCTTGAACCACTAGTCTTGGTGTAATTCAAAATTGCGATTTCCTAAGCTTGAACTACGTTTGGTTTGATTCTGCTAATTGCGGATACGTAGGCAGCCCCTCAAAAGGGCACAACCAATGCAATCGAGAAAAGACAGGAACGGTTTAATAATAAACTTTCTTTTATTTATCACAAAAAAAAAAGGCCCCAATAAACTTGGGAAAATTACAAGTGCAGGAATTCAAAAAAAAAAACAAAAAACACACGACAAAATAGTAATAATATTTAAATAATAAAACTAAGGACTCGGTATTTAGGGCATCTTGCCCTTCCCCTTGTCCTTGGCCTCCTTAACCGTCCACTGACGACGACGTGGAGGAGAGCGTTCCCGAATCACCACAGGAACCTCTTTAGCCCGGACTCGTTTCTTGGAACTCGAGTCCTCATCCACCTCGATAGGCCCAAGTCGGGCCCTCACGGGCTCATGGAGCCGGTCGCGCGGACCTAGTCGGTCCCGGGCCGCCAGTCTTGGCCCAAGTCGCCTCTCCAAGTCAGTCTGGGGGCTTTGCCGCCCCCGAGTGCCACTAGCACCGGCATCTTTCGCTCGAGTCTTAGTATGTGACTTAAGACCCGATTCTAATCGGACCAAGGTAGCAGGGGTCTCTCCCTCATCGTAGAATCCCCTATTGTCCTTTGCCGTCTCCCGACGGACCAGTTCGAAGGCCTCATCGACCTTCAGAGCTTTGCGAGCCTCCTCGGACTCCTCAGAAGTCCATTTCTCATAGGCTCGAGAAACCCAAGCGGATTGGCAAGGGTTGGGAATAGTCCATGTAGGACGCGTAAACCATCTCTGCAACCAGGTGTCGCACATAGCGTCCGTCAGTTGGAGCGAGACGCTAATAATGGCTTCAGTCTCAGGGATGCGCTGAGACGAACCGAACTGCCTCAGGATGCGGTCCAGGTAAATGTGAACTGTCCAGTCAAGGGACAGGATCACAAGATAACGAGCTTGGTCCCTCTTGGCCAACCCCGACAGCTTAGAAAGGAACCACCAAGCGACCGTCCACCTAATCAATGGGCCACCGTGGAACACCAATTCCTCGTCCCAGTAAGCTCGATTTATATGATGATTCGAGCTTATTCGGCGCCCTCTTGAACTAATCTGGCTGCTGCGTTAGTTGGGAACGCTCGGAGGAGGCTCTATGATTGCCAAGCGTTCCGACAACCAAACCTGCGAGAAGTATACACAGAATTTATGAGCAACGGAATGGTTCGCTACAGCCCACTCGATCGAGTACACCATCTGACTCGATCGAGTAAGGCTCCCTAAGACAACCAGAAGCTCGTCAGGTGTGACACTCGATCGAGTAAAGCATCTCACTCGATCGAGTAGGCTCTCCGCAGTTGGGCAGAAGCATTTTGCAGACATCACTCGATCGAGTGATAGGTCCACTCGATCGAGTGACTTACGGACCTCAAGAAATCACGAAACAAAAAAAAGAGAAAAGAAAATTTGAAAAATCGCGAGACGTATACCTGCAGAATGAGGGTGCTACCCGTCAGTTGTCGGGTTGGGTCAAGTCGCCTAGCATCCAGACCCATGATGAGTTCCCCAGTGGCTAGCCAAGCAGGGCTATGACCAGTCTCCATCTGGTCAACCACTCCAATCAGCCTAATTTGACCCACGCATGAGTCAGCATCCATCAACCCCTCGAAGACGTAACGGTGCAGCATGCAGAACGCAAAAGCCCTACGCCTGTGAGAAGGCGTAGCCCTTACATCCTGGCTGTTCATGAACTTGTCAGCCAAGTCGAAGAGGGAAACCGTATCTCCCCGCACCATTCGATCTGTCTCAGCATGAGACAGACCCAAGAAATCCCTCAGCCTTCTCCTCGGGTCCGGGTAGAACGGAGGGATAGCAGGACGAGCCACAGGGCTCCAACCTCCGATGGCTGCAATCTCCTCGGGAAGAGGGCATATCTCTCCCCGCGAGAATGCGAAGACGTGATGGGTAGTATCCCAAAACGCCAGACAAGCGTCCAAGAAGTGTGAATCAGGCACTAGACGCCGAAGAGGAAACAGGCCGACAATCCCCATTTGGGTCAGCTGAATTCTGTCCTCATCCCGAAAGTGTTGGGACCAGGCAAAAAGCATTGAAGTGAGATGCTCAATACCCATGGCAGGAACTTGATTTCTCTTGAAAGACTGAGAGATTTTTTTAAGAGAAGAAGGGTTTTGGTTTGAGGTGCAGTAAACTGAAGCAGGGAGACCTGTATTTATAATAGGGAAGCCTGGCTGTAACCTAACTAAACCTGCCTCCTCAGAAAACTGGGCCCCAGCATGTGCAGGCCTGACTTCAACCCAGAATAGGAATCTAGTTGTCCCGAACTTTCCTAAGTATTTTCTAAAAATTCCTAAAATTCAAAAAAAAATTCTAAATTTTTTTTTTTTCGAAAATTTCAACCTTTTTTCAAAATCCAGTATGTTTTCCCCAGCACGAGTCAGTGTTTTGCCTATGTGTTACATGCAATTTATCATGTGTCAGCATACAGGTACACCCCAAGACTTCAGAAGCGAGTCCCCGCGCAACTACTTCACTCCCCAACGTGAGCCAATATTTATCCCAGAATGCTACAGTCAAAGCCATGATGTATCAGCATGCGGGTACTCCTACACCTCCAAAAGCAAGTTTTACTCCCCACGGAGCTATCACCGGCAGGACAGGTATGACCCTCTGCTTATGGCTGGCGAGCCCTTCACGCTAGTCTACTGGACTATAAACGACCCGACCGGAAGGCTGCCAGGTCGTAATCTGCGATTGGCCTGGTAGTTACTCTGACTTTCGCCTTGTCCAAGCCTCAGTCAGAGTGGGGGCTTTGTAGACACCCGCATTTTGCCTGCTAGTGTCTATAGCAGTTCCCGACAAACACCCGATGATGATCGGACGCAAACGTGACTTAGTATACTCGGATTTGGACCCGAAATCAATAATATCTGACATGGACTTTTAGCGGAGTAATAATCTCACAAAACAGACCTCAAATTCAGGCCCAGTGGGTCGTTCCGAGCAAAATAAGACTAATTTGGGCCAAAACCGACACCAAAAATAAATCCCGTCTTTTGGCGACCGGGTCAAAACCCGGTCAAAGACGAACCCGTCACAAAAACAGCCCAAGTGCAGCTTCTAGAAGTTGGCGCCCAACCCCATTTTCAAAAAAGATTACACAATCAACCAAGTCAACCCTTTCCTCTTTTATCTCGATTTACCTTATCCACTCGATCGAGTGGATTGACCCACTCGGTCGAGTGGAGCGTCAAAAACCGGATCAGGCCCATTTTCTAGGGCACTCGACCGAGTGCACTAGGGCCACTCGATCGAGTGACCCTAGGTCGTGGGGTAAACTCTATAAATACCCCATGACCCTCACTCATTTCACAAGCTTTTGGGCTAATGCAAAATTACCCTACATTTTCATCCTAATCCTTCTACACTCTACACATTACAACCTTAAGCAAGCACACATAAAAACCGAGTCCCTTGTCCCTCGAAAAACCGACAATACACCCACACACACACACATACACCATAACTTACATACATCCTCGATACTCTATAGTCCCGTCACTATTCGCGAGTCCATTTCCGAGGTCCTTACTAAGCATGTATGTTGAGGGTGTCCTAAACCCCATTTCAATCTTTGTTACTTTTGTTTATGTTTTGTATCGTTAATATTATACCTATATTGTAATCCTAACACTAACTCTAACATCCTAACACTTTACATTTTCGCATACTAACTTTTCTTTTCGCGTTACTAACATATTACTATCATACCGCGTATATATATAATTAGTATCAAAAATTCGGTTTTGGATACGTTTGACTATAATTGTCGCCTAAAATCCGTCTAATCCCTTTACGAGCAACGACGGAGGTGGAGCCCTTTCGAGGAGCCCCGCCCCAATGTACTCAAGGGCGTGACGTGATCGCGACTAATCATAGTTGAACACATTCGATCCCATTTTAATTAGTGCGGAACCCGTTGACACGAAAACCGACATCACATAACCCGAAAGGGTTAGTTTCGATGTCGTGACGTAGAGGGAGGCATTCCGTCGCTAATTCAAACTTTCTTACGTAAACGTTTTCATAAAACCCCGACAACGGTATTATAATCGTACATGTACACGATTATAGTACCGGAGGTCGAGTTAAATCCAAATCATGCGATATTTGTATTTAATTTGACCGACCGTCGATTTTACAACTCAAAAACGAGACGAGTTAACACTCGTACAGGGGCTACTCGACCGAGTGCGTAGGCTACTCGATCGAGTAGCGTCCATAAAACTGGGCAGACTACTCTCCGAGGACACACTCGACCGAGTCAGACCATGACTCGACCGAGTGGGTCCTGTAACCCAGAAAACCGAGAGCTTAAATGCAACATTTAAGCCTCGTCCTTTTTACGGCTTTTTAGTCGACACGTGTAAAGCCAATCACGTGAATCCATTTTCCAAAACTCACGTTTATCGTGACAACTCCTTTTACAAAAATCCGACAACGGTACTGTAATCATATAAGACATGATCATAGTACCGGAAAGCCGAACTAAATCTAAATTCGTCAATATTTCTATTTAATTCGGCCAACTCTCGATTTAAAACGCATAAAATCACGAGTCATGACTCGTACAGGTGCCACTCGGCCGAGTACACCTGCTACTCGACCGAGTAACACCCCAAATCGTGGGCAGAAACCTTTTTTAGGACACACTCGACCGAGTCAGCCCCGACTCGATCGAGTGGGTCCTGTAGCCCAGAAACCCGAGGGCTCTTTTTGTAGCATTCGAGCCTCGTCTTTTTAAAAGCGACTTAGTCGACACGTGTAAAGTCAATCACGTGATCTCCTTTTCAAAACACATGCATTTCGTCGCGGGTAAACAACTTTGATCGATTTTCCGATGTGATAAGTTGGGACAAGGCATCGAGGCATGGGGTCGGGCTAGCATCACGCCTAGGTCCTATGTCTCCGTCCTTCATTTGATGCGCAACATAATGTGCATTTAAACGGGGTTAGTCCACCTACACGGTTCACGGTCTAGTTTGTATACGGGTCCGTTCCTAACTTGTTATTATTTATTATTCCATTTCTATATCGCTTACGTAATTTTCGTATTGGCCGGGTTGTATTTCCGCCCGTGTAACTTGTACGTTATTTTTTTCGAGTTTTATTTATTTACTTGCTTATCGCTTTATAAATGAACCCTCGCATGCTAAATCACTTCGACAATAAATTAGATGCATTAAATGACGTAGTTCACATACTATTCATATGCTTAGCCCGAAAACGCTGTTTGCATATCATTTAATCGTTTTACTAGCGCGCTGACACGAACACGAACGATGTCTTAGTAGAGGCCGCCATGTGCGGGCGGGGTTGGGTGTCCTTAGTGGGCTTCCCAACACGTACCCTCACCCCTTACTCAGAACCTTTGGTTTCCGGATGTCCGAAACCCTTGGCGCACGAGAGTCATTCTATATACGAAAGCCGGTTTAAACGGTATCGGTATTGCAATGCAAAGGGACGAGCCCAATGAACTCTGAAATCGAAGTGGGCTTACTTTGTGTATAGCCCATGACGACATAGAGTGGGCTCGTATGGTTCCGAATAACCACAAAATTCGGTGGCGACTCCATTTTGACTTAAATTTCGAACCCGAGAACAATCTCACCACGAGATTCATTCGCCTACCCAAACCCGCGCGTGGCCGCGTCGGGGTGGACCTACGTCATGTCCACAATTTGGCGACTCCGCTGGGGATACCTGATGTACCACATGTCATCGGGGTTCCTAGGGTGAGACTCGAAGAGAAATCGTTCGAATATTAGTGTGCGCGCATTAGTTTAATGGTTCATGCATAACCCAAATTTTGCCCGGGCCGGTTACTTGTGACCGACGTCCCACTATACCACGGTGCATTCCTACATGGGTGCACTAAAGACTTCGATGGCGGAACTCACCGGGGTTTTACGGCAGGTCCTAGTTCCAAATCGGCTAGGAAGTCCGTCCCGTTTCGTGAGAATGCGATCGTGGAGTCCAAGAAGTGCACCTTTGGGGTCCGCTCCGGAAAATTCCTAGGTTTCCTGGTCACCGCCAGGGGAATTGACGCGAACCTCGAGAAAGTTCATGCCGTCTTAGACCTCCCAGAACCAAGGACGATAAGAGATATTCAGCGCCTAACCGGCAGGATGGCTGCCCTGGCATGGTTCATTGCCAGGTCGGCCGACAAATCAACGCCTTTCTTCAAAATATTGAAGGGAAACAAGCAATTTAAATGGGAAGATGAACAGAAAGAAACCTTCGAGCAATTGAAGGAACACCTCAAGAAGCTGCCCACCCTGGCAAGGCCAGTTGCAGGGAAGAAGCTCTTCCTTTACATTGTCGTAACAAACTCAACATCAGTGAGCGCGGTAATTCTAAGAGAGGAGGCAGGGTTCCAGCAGCCGATCTATTTTGTGAACCATGCCCTAGGGGCAGCAGAGAAGAATTACCCAGTGGTCGAAAAAGCAGCCTATGCAGTCGTCATTGCAGCCAGGAAGCTCAGGCCTTACTTCGACGCCCATCCCGTCGTGGTACTGACTGACCAGCCCCTGGAAAAAGTTCTGGAAAAATTTGAGAAGTCTGGGAGAATGCTGAAGTGGCCAATAGAGCTAAGCGGGTTAGGAATATCATACCAGTCCAGGACTGCCATCAAAGCACAGGCCTTGGCAGATTTCCTGGCAGAATGTTCTCATTCAGAAGAGGACGATCCACCCGCCGGAGAATGGGTAGTATACACTGACGGATCCTCTACAGCCAATGGTGCGGGGGCAGGGATTGTACTGACCAGCCCTGAGGGAACAGACTTTGAGCACGCGCTCAGGTTCACCTTCCCTGCATCAAATAATGAGTCCGAGTATGAGGCTGTACTGGCAGGCTTCAATCTGGCTAAGGCCGCAGGGGCAGAGAGGCTCATCCTGGCAACAGACTCCCAGCTCATTGCCAACCAGATTAATGGAGAATACAAGGCTAGAGATCAGGCTATGGCCGCATACCTGGAAAAGGTGAAACAATAACTATCTGGGTTAAAGTCTTATGAAGTCAAACAAATCCCCCGGTCACAGAACAACCGGGCAGATGCCCTGTCGAAGTTGGCCAGCTCCAGCCTGCAGGATATAAGAAGATCAGTGTGGGTAGATGTGATACAAGAAAAATCCACCACACCCTGCCAATTAATCAGCGTCATGGAGGAAGCGGAATCCGATGATTGGATGACCCCAATCATCCAATTCAAGAAGAATGGAACCCTTCCACAAGATCCCATCCAGAGAAGAAAAATGTCGGCCAGGGTTGCATGGTTCATATTAGTTGGCGAGGAGTTATATCGCAAATCATTCTCATCTCCCCTGCTCAAGTGCCTGGGGCAGAGCAGGCCGCAGAAGTGTTAGACGATATACACTCAGGTATCTGTGGCCATCACATAGGAGGAAGGTCATTGGCACACAAAGCCCTGAGGGCAGGCTACTACTGGCCGACCCTGCTTGCTGATGCCAGGGACCTAACCCAGAAATGCAGGAAGTGTCAGCTCTTTGCCCCATCAATACACGCCCCTGCCCAGGACCTCAGACGAATTCTGTCTCCTATCCTTTTCGCCCAATGGGGGATAGATATTCTGGGTCCATTCACTGCAGCGATTGGGGGAAGAAAGTTTCTAATAGTGGGAATTGATTATTTTACTAAGTGGATCGAAGCTGAGGCCGTCCCAAACATAACAGAGTCGGCGGTCAGAAAGGTGATATGGAGAAACATTATAACAAGGTATGGCCTGCCGAAGGTGTTAGTCTTCGATCACGGAAGGCAGTTTGATAACAACCCCCTAAGGGCTTAGCTGGAAAGCCATGGCATAACCGTCGCCTACTCAGCCGTCTACCACCCTCAGACCAATGGGCAGGCGGAGGGAGGAAATAAGCAAATACTGAACGGGCTGAAAAGGATGGTGGATAAGCTCAAGGGCAGATGAGCGGACGAGCTGCCAAGCGTGCTATGGTCAATTAGGACCACCAGAAAGAAGTCCACAGGACAAACTCCATTTGGCCTGGTCTACGGGGCCGAGGCCCTGCTAACTATAGAAGCAGGAATTCCCACCCTCCGGTCCCAGCAATACAATCAGGCGAGTAATGAGGCCGCAATGACAGAGGTTCTTGACCTAGTCGGAGAAGTAAGGCAAGAGGCTTGCGTCAACATTGCCGCCTACTAGCAGCGAATGAGAAAGGCTTACAACAAAAAAGTAAGTGTAAGAAGCTTCCGGTTTGGGGACCTAGTTCTAAGAAAGACACAAGCTGTGGAAAGGTCAAGAGAGCACGGCAAACTGAGCGCCAATTGGGAAGGCCCATATGAAATCATCCAGATTATGGGGCCAGGAACCTACAGAATTGCTAACCCTGAAGGCCAGGAGCTGGCCGCCCACTGGAATGCAGATACTTTGAAGAAGTACTACGTTTAAAGTTAAAATTCTTTTTTAGCTTTTTTCTCTCTTTCCCTAAGAAAAGTCGGCGGAGGACGGTCAAGATACAATGTCGACGGCTCCGACTACAAATGTTTAAGGTTTTTCAAAGAAATGAAAGATTCTCGAAATTATACTCGTTTGTCTTTTCAGATTAGCACTTCACACACAAACGAGCAGGGGGAAATAGGGGGAGGGCCCCCCTGTTGCAAAACCCTGAGAATATAGACCCCCCAACAAAAATGATAAGCTCTCCACCTGCCCCTGGGCAGGCAGGGGGCATGCCCCCTGGACTTCGGCAAGAAGCCAGGGTCAGGCCTGGACCCACGCGCCAAAACAAACAAGGACTGGGGAACCCCCAACCTTGTATAAAAAAACAAAAAGTCCTCTCCACCTGCCTCTGGGCAGACAAGGGGCAGGCCCCCTGGACTTCGGCAAGAAGCCACGGTCAGGTCAGGCTCCACGTGCCAAAAAGAACAAGGACTGGGGAACCCCCAACCTTGTATAAAAAATACAAAGTCCCCCCACCTGCCTCTAGGGCAGGCCCCCTGGACTTCGGCAAGAAGCCAAGGTCAGGTCGAACCTCGAAAAACAACGATAATATAAATAACCAAAAGAAGTGCATTCTTAACAAATCTAGAAGAGTTTAACAAAACAGGCAATGAAAATCCAGATACAAAAGAGTTAAAGGGTTACATTAGCCGGCAGTCGGCCACATCAGTGCCCGGCGCGCAAAAAGATTGGAAAATCAACAAGGAAGCAGAGGCGCAGAAGGGTAGGGGCAGAAGCCCTGAGAAGATGACTGGCCTGCATGTTACGCAGTGGGGGCATCCTGGTCAGGACCAGAGGCCTCCTCAGGCAATCTGTTAGCCCGGGCATCATTCTTGGCAGTATAAAGGGCCTGGAAGGCATCCTCATTGAAGTCTGGAAGCATCTCCCTAATGACCTCCATGACAAACTTTAGAGAGAAAGAGGCTCTAGCATTAAAATTCTCCGCCACCGCAGAGTTGGCCTCCTGAATGATGTCGTTCTTCTCCTTCTGCCATTCCTCGCCCTACGTATTCAAGTCACCCTGTGCCTTCTGGAGGTCCGAATCGGCCTTGGTCAGACGGTCCTCCAGCTCAGCAACCATTTTCTTAGACTGCTCCAGCTCGGCACCGCCTTCTTGGCCTTCTCCAACTCGGCAACCGCCTTCCTGGCCTACTCCAGCTCTGCCTCCAAGTCAGCTGCGTCCCTCACAGCCTTTTCGCCCTGAGCCTTCCAGCGGGCTACCTAGTCTCTGGTCTCTCCCTGCTCGCCTTATACTTTGCCAGCTGATCCTTCAAGCTGGCAATGAGAGCAACATCTCTCTCAACCACCGCTAAACGTTCAGGGAGAGGGAACCCAGGAGTAACGTTTAATTCCTCATCACTTAAACGGCTGAGAGCCGCCAGCTCCGTAGAGGCTTGGAACACCCTGGAGCAACGTTGAACAAACTGAATCACCTGACTGGTAGAGTAGGCCAAGGATTTGGTAAGGTGGTCCGCCAACGCAGTGTTGGAATCAGAGAGCAGAGCGGAGGCGTCAATACTATCGTCAGCGGTAAAATTAAACTCAGCGTTTTCTTTTGAGAACAGGGTGCCTGGAATATCATGAGCAGGGCGCTTGGCTTTGGGCGTGTTGGCATCTGCCTTCAGATCCACCACCGGGACAGCGTCGATCGGTTCCTTATCTTTTCTCTTCCTGCCAGCCAAGGGAGTGCTCTCCCCAGTTTCCTCAGAATCAGAGGGCTTTGACCCCACAGGAGGGTGAGTCCCAGCGGGGGAGCCTCCATGCTTACTAACAGGGGAAGGGGTGGCCTCTGAGGTAGCCTCCCTCTCTGCATCTCTGGGGGCAGGAGTCGGAGCTACAGACCTTGTAGGGTTCGGCTTGGGAGGAGGAGGAGGCTTGACAGCAACCGAGAGATCCCTATTCAGTCCAAGGTCCCTCAGCTCTCTCCTTGACCAGAGGTGAGTAGAAAGTTCTGCAAGAATTGAGAAAGTTAACCAAGTAAGCACACCATAAAACAAGACTAAGGAAAGTTAACTACTATCAAAATCCCCAAGCTACCTGCACTAAGACCAGGGTTTAGGCCCACTCGGGTCAAGTATTCATTAGTCGCTATAAGCTCCGCATGGGGGAGCCAGTGGTCAGGGCCATATACGCCCTTCCTATCCTTGGAAGAAGCGAACCGTTCGACCAAGTCCTTTTCTTTCTTGGTCAACTTAACTTCAAGAGCTTTTCCCCCAACCCTAGGGTGATAATCCTGGCGGGTCTCCAACCGGGTGTGGACATGGTTCCTAAAATGCCGAGGAATCCTCCATCCCGTAGCACTATGCACATATAGAAAGTTGTCTTTCCAATCCTTCAGGTCGCTCAGGACCGGCCAAACTAGGGAACTGGTTTTCTGCCGTAGAAGGGAGAAATACCCTGGGGAGCCATCCCCCTCAGTGGAGGCTACCATCTGCAGGCCAACCATAAACCTTAAGGCATCTATGGATGGCCCCTCACCCCAGAACAAGCAGGTCTAGGTATAGGCTACCAACGACCTGACAGCAAGGGCCGTCAACTGGGCAATGGCCACGTTCATGCGCCTGAAGGCCTCCTCCAAGAAAGGGTGTCGGGGAAAGCGCAGGCCAAATTCAAGGCACTTGTGGTAGACAGCTATGCAGCCGTCAGGAAGGTTGCACACGGTGTCCTTCTCTCCAGGGACGATGACAGTGTATCCCTCCCCAAAGTTGTAAAGTTTGGCTATAGCCCCCTCAGCGCTCTTCTCCAAAATAAGGTCCCGGTTCTTAGAGGCTGGGTATGTCCGCAGGGGGATCCTATACTTAGTCTTATCTAGGTAATAGGTCCTCCCTGGCTCCCTAGAAATAAGTGGGCCGGCGATTGTGGAGGTGTCAATCTCCAACACCTCGTCATCAGAGTCAATAACATCAAGGGGAGCAGGTTCAGGGGAGTTAGCGCCCCCACTGTCCTCTGAATGGCCCTCCTCAGCCACCCTAACACCCTTCCCCCCAGAGGAGGAGGCAATATCAGCGTTAACCCTATCCCCACCCTCCGCCCCTTCCGTCGTGGGATCATCAAAAGAAAGAATACGAGCGCCACGGCGATTGGTCGTGATGTTCAAGGGGACGGGGAAAAGCGAAGCAATAGAAAGATGAAGAAGGCAGGGATTAGGAGGCTAACCTAATTAGTAGCCGCCGGATGGAGATGCCGGAAAAAGTTCCTCAGTCTTAAACGCTTGACAGAAGGAAAGAGAGAGTTTGAAAGTGGGTTTATGGGATTCAAATGTGTGAAAGGGGGAATGGAGGGGGAGATGATGCTTTTATAGGCACAAGAAGGCGGAAAGCCGCCCAGTTAGAAGGTTTCCCCATGAAAAGCCCCCACGTGTCACACATTTTGAATCCAACCACCCACCACTTCCCAAGAAACCTCGAGAAGGCAACAAGGGCAGAAAGGAATCATTACATGACGTCACTCATTCAAAAAAAAACAAGGCAACAACACAAACACATGAAAGTCAAAGGCCCACCTGATTCTCATTAATTAAAAGACCCAAAGGGTCCAGATTACAAAATAAGTGGGATAAACAGAAGATTACAAAAAGAGCCTGAAATTCTGGCTCATCATGCCTGCAAACGCAGGGCAGGCCTAGTCTTCATCAAAGCCCGGGGAGTAATCCCCAGGACTACCGCAGCCTCCGTCGTCGGACCCCCAGTCCCAGCTGCCAGAATCCTTGAAAGGGTCATCAGGACCCTCATCTTCACTCCCCAGAGCCTCCCGGCCAGACGAGTAGCCTTAACCGTCACTATCCCCCGAATCCCGGCTGCTCAAGTTTCAATCCTCACCATATAGGGCCACTCTGGTACCTTCGTGGGAGCCATAATCCTCCTTCTTTCTCACCAAGGGGGAAGAAGGGCCCGATTCAGGGGAGGAGCCCAAATCAGGGCACTCAGAGTCGAAATGTTCAGGATGCAGCCAGGTGAAGCATCTGTAGCATCCCCTGAAAGAACAACCCCCCGCCTAGGTACAGCGGTTGGGCCTAGGCCCTGCAGGGGATGAGGACCTTTTAGGGCGCTTACTGGCCCTGGATGAAGACTTCACCCTGACAGTCTGAGGAAAGCGGGAGCGTGTTCGTCTACTTTGGCGAAGGGCCAGGTGTACCCGCCTGGGATACCTAAATCTCTTGCGCCCCCTGTAGAGGATGATGTTCACGAAAACTCCACAATGAAGGATCGTTTTTCTCACCCAAGACATTTTTGAAAAAAGAGTAGTGGAAGATGTTGAATTTAGATTGTGAAAATGATGAAGCGAGGTTGGAATTTATACAAGGGCCAAGGCAAGACATTAAATGGTGCCTCAACCATCCATGCAAAAGAGAGCCAATCGCCAGTCCGGCACGAAGCCCGAGAGACCACTTTACAAGAAAAGTAATCATGAGGAAAGACATCCCAACTCTTTGCATGCCTAGGGCATTTAAGACATTCCTCCTTGGGAACATGCATTGCATTAAATGCCAAAGTGGGATTCAAGAAGTCAACCTCCCGCCATCCTAATCAAGAAGTCGCCTGCTGAAGGGGAGCCCTGCTCCCCCTCAGCCGGCGAGGGTCAATTGATGGGGGTTGGTAGCCTGCCACGGGTCGCCCGCCATCCGGGCCCTGGGGAAGCCCGACCCAAAAAAGAAGAAAGACCTGCTTGGCAGGCCATCAAAAGCAAAACCTTGTCGAGAAGCGCCTCCAAAAGGTGACCTCAGCTGCTCCGAGCTCCAGGCAATCTTCTCCCTGCTTGTCAGGGCCACACCGCGCAATAGTTGAGCCAGATGAACCCCCCTGCCTGCCAGTCCTCAGGGCATCCCCGCCCCTGGCAGGCTCAGGGGGGCAGAAGCCAGAATCCCTCCGACCAGGCCTAAGGTAAGGGGGAATTAGTGGAAGAGACGAACCCACGTGTCACCTTCCCATCCACTCATTCCTCCTCTTCCCCTCTCTTTTCCCCTCCCTCTTGAGGGGAATGTATAAATACTTTGTCATTTCCCACATGAAAACGGTTAGACTTTCTCTCTCTAGACTCTTACCCTAAAACCGCCACCTTATTCCTCACAAGTAAGGTTCGTCAAGGCATTTCACGGACTGACTTAGGCGTCGGAGAGGGTCCCCCCGGATACCTCCGGAGCCCTGTGCTCTGTGTGCAGGTGACCGACCATCTTCGCCGGGAAAGTCCGACTGTCAGAGTAAGGGGAAAGAGAGACTTGCAAAGTGAGACGATCATCATCAAAACAACATCAAATACAAAGAACCTGAATCCGCTTTGGGTCAATTGTTTCCATACCGGAACAATAACGACATTGAAAATATTTTTCCAACTTAATTAAAAGCTCGATTTAAATAAAAGTAGAAAAGTCCAGCTTTATAATTGTCTGGAAAAAAAACAGAGTGTTACATGGGCCAACTGCTGAGCTAGCACGGTGCGGAAGCTCGAAGAACAGTTTCTTTCTTTTTCGGGGAAACAGCATCATCACTGAGAACTCCAGGGCCTATTCCCCTGTAAGTGATAAGCTGTCGGCCAACCTAAACCTCACAGGTTTGCCCATATTCGAAGGGACTGAAGACCCACTACTTCACATTCGAGCCTTCAAAGAATTCATGGCCATAAAGGAGATCAACTGAAGCATGTTCGTGAACATGTTCGCGGCATCCTTGGAAAAACATCCGAGAAGTATTCAACTTGGGACGATGTTTCCACTGAATTTGCTCGAAATTATGCTGACAATACCGAGATCCAGACTACCATGCGTACTCTAGAACCAAAACAAGGGTTCACAAAATACTTCCAACGTTGGAGGGTTGAGAGCGTCAAGTTGGTAGATAAACCCTACAAGAAGACTCTGGTAGAAACGTTCGTGAAAAATCTCCTACCATCCATCCTATCGGGTTCACCTCAGGTACGCCGTCATTCCCAACTTCACTACCCTCATCGAAATGGGTATGAGAATTATTGAAGACAACCTGAGGCAAGAAGGCTTAGTCAAAGCCTCCAACAAGGGTTATCAAGCTAAGGAACCTCCTCAACTAAGGTTCCAACCGCGGCTCGTGGCATATTTGACGAGGTTAATCTACTAGATGCACCGTCCAAAAGGAACACCCCACCGCGGGTATTCACCAGATAGGTACAACATATGCCTACGCTTTACGAAGGCTCACTTCCAAAGGCCTAATCTAACCAATAGCCCCGACTCCGGATCCTCCCGCCGATAAACGCTATAAAACTTGTAATGCCCAAGCTTATTGCCAATTCCATTGGGGAAACAGACATGACACCAAGAAGTGTTATAACTAAAGCACCTAATCCATGATTTGATCGAAAGTGGTAAGATCCCATTACATGGGGATAAGCCAAGCAATGAGGACAATTTGTTTAGCTCCCACACCATCTTTTTCGTGGAGGTAATCGAATGTTCTTTTCCCGCACCATCTTTTCCGATTAGGCCCGGTTAGACCAAAATTTTTATCAAATAAATATAATTCCGGTCTTTTCGGTCCGAACCGGAACCCAAAATCGCCCAAAATGATGGACTTGAGATCGGACCAATTTTTTAAATTCTGGATCCAATCCGGTAGATTCCGGTCCGGTCCAATCCATTTTCCCGGTCCGAACCGGATTTGGCACACCCTACTCTTATCGGAGGGACTATATTTGTTTGTTCCCCAAATTTGCAGCAAACTTCAGATTCTTTTCACCAAACTCGAGTGACTCCCAAGTCACAACTCCTCTATCTTCAGGAAAAAAACGATCCCTTTTCAACTCTCAATCATCACATAACTCGAAATTTACTAATGCATTGAAGACACCTTTTCTATGGTTATGTCACAGCGTTAATCGACATTTTCACAAAGCTTATTGGAGGCTTTTGTTGATGGGTTTTGCTGTTCATGTGTTGCTTTCAATTGGGTATCTGTTGATGTCGTCGATTTCTTTCCTCAAATGAAACTTTGGGTTTCTTCATTTTCCTTTTTCTGGTAATGGGTTTTCTTTATTTGATGTTTTGATGGTAAAGATTAAGTCTTTTTATTTTTTTTGTTTTTTTAATTTCAGGCTGTTGCTGACTTGCTGTTAAGTTATTTGATTAGGGTTTTGATTTGTTGGGTTTTGAATTATTATGTTGATTGGTTGGCCATTTTTTAGTTTAGTATAAGTAAAAGTTTCGGTAGCTGCATTGTTGCTTTAAAGAATTCGATTCTTTGTGGCTGTCTTCATATATAAGGTTTGGACTGTGAGTGAGGTTTATCGGGGAAGCTTTTCAGTTCGTAATTGTTTGAAACAAATGGATTTCTTCTACTAAGATGGCGGACTCCATTAAAATTACATGGCGTAGGAGGTTGACATTTAGATTTCGGAAAAGATTGAGCATAAGCGTTGTTGAATTCGGATTGCAATCTCGTCGTTTAGAGTAAGAGGGAAAGGTTGCGAAATGGATTTGTGGGTTGTGGCAGCTGCTGCTGGTGCTGGATATTTAGCAAAGCATTGGCAGGACATTTTTAATGATAAAGGCGCATCAGTTTTTTTTACCGGAAGTTCCTACCTTGATGAGCCTCATTCTCCTTCATTGACTGAGATTTTATGTGAGAGGATCAATCCGCTAGAAGAGTTACCGTGTAATAGGTCAGACATTGGAAAGGGTGACCTATCAGGTGAAATACTTGCCGACATTTCAAGGAGAGGTAGGGAAGCCACCTGCTCTTGTGCCTTGAATCATGGACAAGAAGTCAGAATACATGATGATGGGAATGTGCCTTCTCAATACATGTTCTCTTCCGGATTCAGGAATGACAAAGACTTTGAGCAGAATAGGAGTGGCTTCGAGCTAGGTGCTAATATGAGTAACATACCTGTGGATAGCACTTGGAAAATGGGAGGTTCGCTTGCTTCTAGAAGAAGCAAGAACACTGTGAGAAGTAGGCGACTTCATGTACCGTTTATAAAGCCGCGTACATCTTTAGACAGTTGTCTCATGGCTCAAATGCAGATGGGATGTACGGAAATAGAGGAATATCTTCTGACTCCGCTTTCATCTCCCGGTACTCCATCTTTGAGGCCATTCCTTGTAAGTGATGGAAAACGATTAATTAGTAAAGCCAGGGGTGAATTTAGAAGTGAGGTGTACAAGGAAGCTCACCTCAAATCAATTATTGAAGTTGTTGGTGTTCCTCGTCTGCCTCAAAAAAATATTGTGGATTATTCAAAACAGAAACCTAGCATTAAGAACCAAATGGAAAGATCGCGGTTAAGCAGCGACTTGATGCAATTTGATAGATGTGCAGGTACTGTTTCTCTAACTCATTAATCTTCTCTTAATTGTCTAGCTGAACATATTTTTACATGAAAAAAGTTTGAAATGCGAGTATGGTGTTGTTGGGTTAATTCTTGTACCATTTTCCTGAATAGGCAATGATATCTTGTTTTGTGATAGAAACTTAAAAGGATTTTTGAAAGGGGTGATGCACTCAATGGCTACATTGTATTTCCCCAGGAGGATGTTTGAAAGGCTTGATGCACTCCATTGCAACATTGTATTTCCCTTTCTACTATTTGGCACACTTAGAATTAAATTACATACACTACTCTCCAACTCTATGTGAACTGCTACTGCCTTTACATGTGCGAGTCCTATATCATAAACAAGGCTATACCCTATGAATCATGAATCGTTAAGAGCAGACTCTACCATTTTTCTTACTAAAAAAAACATATATTTAATCGGTAAACTGAGTCCCGAAATCATGATTTCAATAGCTTGATAGTGAAATTGGGTTGCTCTCCTTTATGAACTTGCAGCCCAGTTCCTTCATTTTGGAATGATGTTTGTTATCTTCCACTATATGGTATGTACCTGAGGTTTATATACCTTAATAGAAAAATTACTGATCCGTGCCATCTTTCTCTCTTTTCAAGTCTATGCCTTCAGTTTCTTGAGTGATAGGTGTTATTTATGTCAGGATTCTCAAGTGGGCAAGCCCTTTTCTGTCTTGGAATCTCAATTGGCATACTGTGTACCATAATAGCTAACAAGATGGAATTAGAGAAATTGAAGAAGAGCCTCAAGCAAACTGAACATTTAGTTGAAGATCTTCAAGATGAGCTTGAGATGAAAGATTCATTAACAGTAAAAGAGCTTGTCAATGATGATGATTCACAGGATATAAATGGAATATTGATTGGTACCGAGAATTTAGATGTCTTTTCCAACCAAGTGAATATGAATGTGTTGGTTAGGTATGCTGAAGAAGAATCGGTGTGTCTGAAAAAGGATGATGCAATCAGTAATATTGAAGCAGAGCTTGAAGCAGAGCTGGAAAGACTCGAGCTGAGCATGAAAGGGCCAACTCTTCCAGGAGAGGTAAAACTGTTTAATTAACACTCTCCACTCTGGCACTAGTTACTTGGATGATGTTGAATGATAAGTTTGATCTTCTCGTTCCATTTAGTGTGGCAATCTGGCTTTGACAGGCCGACGAGTAATATGTAATTAAGGTTTGGGGTCGAGATGGCCTAACGGAGCATGGGCCATTGCATCTTAAATGGGGATAATACCTAAAAAAAATGTGATCATATTTATCTTTGAAACCGTTATACCCCCTCCGTTCATTATCTTTTGCCCCATTTCACTAATATTTGTGAGGAGTATTTTAATGAAAAGGGGCAAAAGATATGAACGGAGGGAGTAGCTCTCAATCAGAATGCACTGTTACGCGGCAAATCCTATGTTTCACATGATGATCACATTAAATAAGGGACTTAAGGGGGTAGCCTAGATTGTTTTCTGTCGTTTTGTTTTTATTATCTTTGCCCCTTCGTGACCACTGCCTTCGTCCCTGCGAAAATGCAAGTAATTGCGTTTGTGATCCCGTACAACTCTTTTTCTTGATTATTATATAAGCTTATTTCCGGAGATGTAGTGTTAGATTCATCCGACAGTTATTGTGTGCATGGCTATTTCGAACATCTCTGCTTATCTGGTCATATGAGAGAAGGCCGCAGGAAGCCCTGGTTAGGAGACTTGAAAAGTGGGGAAATGACAAGAATATCAGGGAAAGGGAAGGTGAAAACAAACATCGAATATGGTGATTGGAAATTATGCAACTTATTTCGGAATTATGGAAAATATGGTGTTGGTGAGGGGATTGTGAGAAAGTATCTTGGGTTATTGAAGTTAGATTTTTGGGCCTAAGCGATTTCACCGCATAATTCATACTCCGTATTAGGTGACGCCAAATAATTTTATTTCATGTCGTAGCACTCGTGCTTGTTTATATAAGTTAACCATACAAACTTTCTATATATTTTAGACTTGGGCTAATGTTTAGTGTGCACAAAAACTTTGGAGAGACGGTCTCTCATTTTGAGAGATCACTTTTTCTTGACCTCTTTACATGTTATTCATGACCGTTTTATTATCAGATGTCCCTCCAAATGACCCTTCCATTTTATAATAAGCGTACCCTTTATTGTAGATCGTGACCATTTCTATTAGTATGCTATTTTATATTATACGTACCTATTTTATTATTTTTGGTAACATTGTTACATCAATTTGTAATAGGTCTCCCAATAAGATTAATGAAATACCGTATCTTAAGAGACCTTATTGTGACCGTGGCAGTCTTTTGTTGCCTGGGTGCCATCCTGTCAGTTCTCTGATTAAACCCTCAAATAATATGGATTTAAATGTACCTGGGAACAACCATATCACTGATTAAAAATTAGGCCAAAGTCTAGTATAAGTCAGCCTCATGGTGAGACTGTAACCGACACCAACCTTGAACAGTTGAACCACATGTAAAAATGCCTCATAATAAAACTGCCTCTACAAGATACTCAGTGTCTTGCTGCTGCGTTTCTAATGTTTCCAATTTCAATGTAGTTGAACCGAGACTTCGATGAGAACATGATTGCCAATTTGGTGTATGGAGAACTACAGGCTGATGCTGTTCATAGGAGATTGAGCTCGGAAGCGACGCTCGATCAAAGCTCACACAGCACCCTAACCCCTCACTCCACTAAGGATGGGGTCTCACCTCGGGAACTAAGCTTACGCTTGCATGAGGTCATTCAGTCAAGATTAGAGAAACGTGTAATGGAGCTTGAAGCTGAGCTATCAATAAGCCAGAAGCACATAGAACGCTTGATTTCTGAGAGAACCAACTATTTGAAAGATGTTTCGGATAGTGGGCTTTTGTCATCCAGGTCGAGCACACGGGTCACAGGAACTTATGGATCTCATGGCTGGACCCCTCGGCCTCTCATTATGAATTTGTCAAGAGAAGCTCTTGATGCGTATAATGAAGCATTTGAGGAACTCGACAGGCTAAAGCAAACAGAAGGCAAGGAGGCCTTGATACAGAGTGATGGGCAAGCTGGGTTTAGTGGCGGCAGCAAGGGATGGCTTGCAGTGAAACAAGAGGAAGCGGTTCCTATCAGTATAACAGGGATACCGTCAAGTGAAGATAGTCCAAATGACAATTATGATAGTGCTGACGATGACAATGATGATGACATGTTGCTTATTAAACAGATTGTTGAGAAAGCTCGGCAAGGCTCTCCGGCTATTATGAGGGCTCAGAAGGCTATGGTGTCACTAAATAGAGATCACTAGAAATTCTGAAATTTTGTCCGACATTGTAAAAAGATGACTGAACACTTTCGAGTACTCCTAATAGAATAGCTGATTCTTTACTAACTCCTTTTCCTCTGGAAAATAAATTAGGATAGGCATAGCAGATGACCACATTGAGTAATTCCAACTAAAGACAAATTGATTACTCCGTATCACTCTTCCAGGTGTCCACAGCAGTGCCAGTGCATAGAATCCGGAAATAATTTGCGAATTTTAATACGGAATACAATAAAAATTGATCTTATTATGATAGCCTAAACAAGAAATTGTTCAAAACTAAACTAAATATGGAACGTATATATTACTCAATAATCTGATCCGTAGTGACTTGAATGGAAGAACTTGATATATCATACAATGATAATCCAATCATATAACCATGTTGGACCCAAATTCACTCCGACAATATCATGATACTGACAAGCAAGGTGCAAAACTTTTATTGAAGTTTTCTTTTAAGGAGAGTGGGAAAATCTTAGTAGACAAGTATTAAACAACCAAAATTCAAAATTGATACAATTTGACCAGGTTCATGACCTACCCTACCCTGATGGGGGTTGAATTCAAGGTACGAGTACAGTTTAGCTAACTAACATTTGGACAAAGAGCTGATTTATGGTTGCCTGAAGCAATCCAATCCTACAAAGGGCAAAGGCTTGTGCGAAATCGGCTTAGACCAAAAGGTTTTAACTTGGTAATTCACAAAATTAGTAGGTATAAAAAACAAATTTAACCTATTTGTCTTTCTCCAATCCAAACAAATCCCTACAGTACACACCTCATAATTTTTTTTTGCACCAAAAAAAACAAATCCTTACATGGGTAAAAAAAAGGATCTATGTAAAAATTTGTTTGAACGGAAGGCCATATAATATTCCGAGGAAATTTGTCGTAAGAGAGGTCAACCAATTCATCGTTGCGTTAGTAAGTAATTATTTTGTACAAGTATGATGCAACAATAGTAAAAATAACTATTTTAGGTTAGTTAATTATCATTTTCAGATAAATAGTTATTATATTTTTTTTAAGTCACCATATTTTATTTAACTCAAAGTGGGAAGATGATACACTTACACGCGGTGTATGGAATTTTCATACACAACGAATCATATCGCGCCACGTGGCAAAACTAATGTGATTAGTCTAGGGTTTGTTTAGTAATTTTGCATCTTCGGTTAATTGTTAACATAAGTGTAGTTAACCTGATTTTGGAAACTTTTTTATTTTTGTTTAGATTTTGTATTTTTCATTTTCTTGAAATATTTATATAATATTGTTAATATATTTTCGATTAAATTAAAATATACCATTATTTAATATGATTACATTTTTGTGCTTTTTTAAAATTTTAATCTACTACTACTATTATTATTATTATACATAACGTAAATATATTAAAATAAATAAATAATAGTTGAAATTTTCGAAATTAAAAATATATTAAAATTTTCGAAAAGATAAATATTATAATTACTAAACATATATATATATATATATATATATATATATATATATATATACTATCTACATACGTGAATGTGTTTTTTGGGAGGTCATATATGCGGTAAACGTCAAATTAAATTATACGTGTGTTATACGTGTGCATTGCATTTAAAACTCGTAATATCTCTCTTTAAGACAATATTCGGTAAATATTTGTGCTGATAGTTGATATCTAATAACCAATAATGACTTCAATTTATAATCATATAGGATCATCCCCTTATGATAATCTTTCAATGTGGTACAATTATACTACGGAGTACTTCGTCCTTCCTTCTATCTTCTTCCATATTCTATTTTTGTCCGTCTTTCTATCTTCATCTCATCGCATATACGGAGTATTTTTTATTTGGTCCAACATTTTTACTATATTAACCTCACTTTTTACTTATAACTACAATTATAGAAATGAAAACTATTTAATTTATACATATGGCGTTATTCTTTCAATGACATTATTTTTTCAATGTGAGATAGTTTTTACTTAATTTTATACTCTTAAAAGCTCTTTATTTTTTGTCGATATTTTAGGACAAATTATATAATGAAAATTCTATCACCCTATTATATACTTTTTCGATGTGAGATAGAGTTTTTCTAAGATTCAAAAGATGTTTGGTTAATATCTATTGACGAATGATTACTCTTATTTATAATATAAAATTTAATCAGCTCATCATAATTTTTCAATGTGGGATAATTTTACTTAATTTTATGTCTTAAGAGATTAAGGATCAAAAGATTTTTTTGTTGATATCTAAGAACGGATGATTATTTTTATTTATAATATAGAAATTTATCACCTTAATATAATTTTTCGATGTGAGATGATTTTACTATTTCTATATGTAATAGATTCTTTAGCTTTTCGAGCAAATAATATGAAATTCATAACTTTATAATAATTTTTCTATGTAGAAAAATTTCACACACATTTATAGTCTTAAGAGCTTTATTAAGACTCAAAAGAGAAATTTTACTTAAGTTTATTATAGGCCTAAGAGCTTTTCTAAAACTTAAAAGATGTTTGGTTTATATCAATGAAATTCACGACTTGTAATAATTTTTTGATGAGAGAAATTTTACTCAAGTTTATAGTCTTAAAAATTTGTTAAGACTCAGAAGTGTGTGATAATTTTACTTAATTAAGTTTATGGTTTTAAGAATTTTTTTTAAGACCCAAAAGAGTTTGTTTTTCATCTAAGTTATTAAGGACGAACGATTACTTTTATTTATATAGTAGAATTCTATCACCTTATTACGGAGTACATTTTGGACAAATGATTATCTAAAACGAATGATTTCTCTTATTTAATTATGATATCTTATCATAATTTTTCGATGTGTGATAATTCTACTTAAATTTATAGTTTTAAGAACTCTTTTTAATTAGGACTCAAAAGATTTCTGATATGTACAGACGATGATTACTTTTATTTATTATATAATAGAATTTCATCACTTTTTTTTGTAATTTTTCGATGTGAAATAATTTTTACTTCAATTTATAGCCTTAAGAAGAGTATTATAAGATTCAAAAGATTTTTGAATAATATCTAAAAACGAATAATTTCTCTAATTGATATGTAGAACTTCAGCACCTCATCATAATTTTTCGATTTTGGATAATTTTACTTAAGTTTATAGCCTTACAAAGTTCTTTTAGGACTCAAAAGATTTTTTGTTGATCTCTAAAGACGAATGATTGTTTTTACTCCGTATTTATATAGTAGAATTTCATTACCTTTATTATAATTTCTCGATGTGAGATAATTTTACTTAAATTTATAAATTTAAGAGCTTTTATAAGACTATTTTTTTTGTTAATATCTAAAAACGAATGATGTCTTTTATTTGTGATATAGAATTTCATCGCCTCATCATAATTTTTCGATATGCGATGATTCTATTTAGCTTTATAGTCTTAAAAACTCTTTTTAGAACTCAGACTTAAAATTTTTTAGGTGATATCCAAGGAACAATTATTATTATTTATAATATAGAATTTTACGTTCTCATAGGATAATTTTTCGAAGTAAAAGAGTTTGTTTTTACATCTAAGTTACTTAAAATGGGCAATTACTCTTACTTATATGAAGTAATTAAATTCGATCACCTTATTATAATTTTTCGATGTAGGATAATCTTATAGTCTCAACTACTTTTGTGAGACTCGATTTTTTTTATATATATTTAAGAATGAATGATTAGTCTTATTTATAATATCAAATTCATCACCTCATAATTTTTCGATATAGAATAATTTTGACTTACGTTTAGATATAGTCTTAAGAACTCTTATAATAACTTTACTCGAGTTTATAGTCTTAAGTAAGACTCGATTGAATTTTGGAAGATATCTAATAACGAATGATTAGTCATATTTAAGGACAAAAGATTACACTTATTTACAACATAGAATTTCATCACCTCATTATAATTTGGAGGAATGATTACACTTAGTTACACTGACGTTTTCACTCACCTATGAATAGTGTTCAAAAAGCAAATGCAAAGAATCAAATGGAATGGAGGGAGTATAATTTTTCGATATGAGATTATGTTATTCAAGTTTGTAGTCTTATTAAAATATTTTCTAAGATTCAAAAGTTTTTTTATTACTCCAATATTTAAGAAGAAATGATTAGTTTTATTTATAATATAAAATTTCATTATCATAATTTTTTTTGATGTGGGATAATTTACTGTCTTAAGAACTCATTTTAAGACCCAAAAGAACACATGATTACACTTATTTATAATATAGAATCAACGATTTTAGTTTTAAGTCTTATTAAAAAAATTTCTAAGACTCAAATGTTTTTTGGTCGATATTCAAAAACAATGATTACTCTTATTTATATTATAAAATTCCAAAACATCATCATAATTTTTTGATGTGGGATAATTACTTAAGGTTATAATCTTAAGAGTTCTTATGGTGTAATTATTTTTCGATGTGGGATAATTATTTTGATGTGGAACAATTTTTAGTTTATAGTCTTATTAAGAGTTCTCTAAGACTCAAAAGTTTTTTGGTCGATATTCAAAAACAATGATTACTCTTATTTATATTATAGAATTCCAAAATCTCATCATAATTTTTCGATGTGGGATATTACTTAAGGTTATAATCTTAAGAGTTCTTTATGATTCAAAAGATTTTTGGTGGATATCTAAGGACAGATGATTGCTTTTATTTATAATATAGAATTTCATCACCTTATTATAATTTGTCGATGTGGGATAACTTTATTATTTTAATATGTAATAAGTTCATTACTTTGTCGATCAAATAATATGAAATAAATTATATGAAATTATACTCAAATGAAAGCATTTTCTAACAACAATCTAATTATTTCATTTTTATAATTTTGTTTACGATAACTTTTTGTTAAACGAAATTTAAAGGTTTTTGGATGAGAATTATAAACATCATATTAGGGTTCGTTTGGTTACTCTTCAACTTCCCGGGAAGTAAAAGATCCCATGAAATGGATTTTGAAGGACTTGTTTGGTTACTCCAAAAGTGCAAAATTTGGGGAAGTCAAACTTCCACCATCAGTTGCACTTCCTGAATGATGTGGGAAGTTGCTCACCAAGCCCCCCTCGGTGAGTTGCACTTCCCACATCCCGACTTATGTCAATGACTTTTTTACCCTCATGTGCTCATCATATTTTTCAGTCTCCCCGAAGATTTAAACTCACATATGTGCGGGGCTTTTTAATTCTCAATCAGCCGAACTACTAATGTCGTTTACTATAGTTTCAAACTTTCACTAGTACGCGATTTTTTTCCTAAACAATGTTTTTTTCTGGAACATTGAGGGTAACGTAACTCAGATTTTTTTTTGTTGAATAATGTTTGCTCTTTTTTATGCTGATGATGTAATTTGGTTGCGACAGCATATCATGGTCGGTAAACATAATTTCACTTATTTCATAAGTTCTTGAAAAAATAAATTATTTCATAAGTTTTATACCCTTGATTAATTAAAGACGTAATAGCCTTTATAAACAAAATCATGAGAATTAGATGAGTGCAACCAAACAATATACGGGAATTCAATTCAAGTGAAGTGTGAATTCCAGGATGGCAACCAAACACATATTTTCAAATTCATGGGATATTGATGTGGGAAGTAAGTTCCAGGAAAATACAACTTCTACGGGAAGTTACTTCCTAGATGAACCAAACGAGGCCTTAGTATAATAGATTAAATATATTATTTTAATAATTAAAAGATTCTTTACTTGATTTTTTTACTATTAATGATACTTTCCTAAATTGAGTTTTGATGGAACAAACCAATCGCATCGCTCGAAAAGTTCCTTCTTTATATAAATACTAGATTAAAGCTCGTGCGCTGCACGGGTTAGTTGGCTTAATTACATTGATGATGATGTACATTCGTTAAATAAGAAACTTAATCAAACTATGTCATTACAATAAATAAGATGATCACATGATATTAGTAATCAAACTTAATTTCAACTGAATTTATAGTCTTAAGAGCTTATTTTTAAAGCTCAAAAGAACACATGACTACTCTTATTTATAATATAAAATTTCATCACCTTATTATAAATTTTCGATATGGAAATATTTTACATACACTTGTAGTCTTATTAAGAGATTTTTTTAAGACTCAAAAGTTTTTGATTGATATCTAAGAACGAATGAATTTTTTAATTGATACTCCGTATCTAAGAATGAAAGATTAGTCTTATTTATAATATAAGATTCTATCGCCACATCATAATTTTTCGATGTAGGATAATTTACTCAAGTTTCATAGTCTTAAGATATGCTTTTAAGACCCAAAAAAACGCACGATTACTCTTATTTATAATATAAAATCATCGCCTAATTTTAATATTTTCAATGTGGGATAATTTTAGGTTTGTAGTCTTTTTAAAAACTTTTTTAAGACTAAAAAGATTGTTGGTTGATATTTAAAACCGAAAAATGAGTCATTTATGATATAGAATTTCATCACCTAATCATAATTTTTCAATGTGGTATAATTTACTTAATTAAAGTTTATAGTTTTAAGAGCTATTTTTAAGACTTAAAAAAATTGTTTTTATATCTAAGTTAAAAGAAATTACTGTTATTTATATAATAAAAAAAATTCACTTTATTATAATTTTTCGATGTGAGATAATTTCACTTAAATTTATTTAAGTTTAGATATAGTCTAATGAAGAACTTTTATTTATAGACGAATGATTACACTTATTTATAATATATAGAATTTCATCAACCCATCTTAATTTTTCGATGTGGGATAAATAAACTTTAACTATATAGTCTTAATCTTAGGAACTTCTTTTAAGTCTCAAAAAATTGTTGGTTAATATCTAAGAACGAAAGATTACATAGAATTCTATCACCTCATTATAATTTTTCGATGTGTGATAATCTAACTTAACTTTATTTGTAGTCTTATTAAAAGCTTTTTTTTAAGACTAAAAAATTTTTTTGTTGATATCTAAGGACGAATGATTAGTCTTATTTATAATATAGATTTACATCACCTCATCATAATTTGGAGAAACGATTACTTTTATTTATATAATAGAATTTAATCGTATTATCATACTCTCTTCGGTCACTATTTTTTTCAAATACCCCTCACAAATATTAAGGTGAAGGTATTTTAATAGTGAACGAAGAGAATATGATAATACGATGGAATTCTATTATATAAATAAAAGTTTATAGTCTTAAGAGTGTTTTAAGACTCAAGAGTGTTTTTAAGACTCAAAAGAGAAGGGCTATAATTTTTCGATGTGGGAATTACTTAAGTTTATAGTCTTAAGAGTTTTTTAAGACTCAAAAGATTTTGATTGATTGATGATATCTAAGAACAAATAATTAGTCTTTATATAATATAGAATTTCATCACTTTTTTATAATTTGTCGATGTGAGATAATTTAACTAAAATTTGTAGTCTTATTATAATATAGAATCATCAACATAACTTATTTTAATTGTTTCGATGTGGGATAATTTTAAGTTTGTAGTCTTATTAAGACTTTTTTTAAAATCAAAAGTTTTTTAAAAGACTACAAATTCATGACCTCATAATAATTTAAAAAAAATGATATAGAATTCCATCATAGTTTTTTAAAAAAACAAAAGTTTTTTTGTTGGTTGATATTTAAAAACAATGATTACTTTTAGTTGATGTCTAATGATTTTTTTTAATAGTTTTATTTATAATATAAAATTCCATCATCTTATTATAATTTTTTTATTTAAGTGTATAGTCTTAACAACTTTTTTAAGACTCAAAAGATTTATGTTTGATGAAACTTTATAATTTTTTGAATGGGGATAGTTTTACTTAAGTTTATATAGTCTTAATATATATTTTAAGACTAAAAAGAATTTAGGTTAATATCTAAGAACACAATTACTATGGAGTATTCCATTATTTATAATATAGAAATCTATCGTCTTATTATAATTTGTCGATGTGGGATAATTTAACTAAAATGTGTATCCTTATTTATAATATAAAATCATCACTGTATCTTATTTTAATTGTTTCGATGTGAGATAATTTTAAGTTCATAGTCTTATTAAGACCTTTTTTGAAACTCAAAATATTGTTGGTCTTTTAAAAACTCAAAAGAGAGGGAGTATAATTTTTCGATGTGAGATAGTTTACTTAAGTTTATAAACTTAAAGAGTTTTTTAAGACTCAAAAGATTTTGATTGATATCTAAGAACAAATAATTAGCTTAGTCTTATTTATAATATAAAAATTCATCGTTTTATTATAATTTGTCGATAGGGATAATTTAACTAAAATTTGTTTTCTTACTTATAATATAGAATCATAACCATACCTTATTTTAATTGTTTCGATGCAGGATAATTTTAAGTTTATAGTCTTATTAAGACCTTTTTTAAACTCAAAATATTATTGGTTGATATTTAAAAACAATGATTACTCTTATTTAGTAGAAATTCATAATCTCATCATAATTTTTCGATGTGAGTGAATTACTTAAGTTATTGGTTGATGTTTAAGCAAGAATTATTATGTCTTATATATGATATATAATTTCTTCTCCTTATTATAATTTTTTTACTTAAGTGTATAGTCTTAAGAACGTTTTTAAGACTTAAAAGATTTTTGTTTGATGAAACTTTATATTTTTTCGAATATGGGATAGTTTTATTAGTTTATAGTCTTTATATATTTTTAAGACTCAAACGATTTTTGGTTAATATCTAAGAGCACATAATTACTCTTATTTATAATATAAATTTTTATCACCTTATTATAATTTAAGAACGAATGATTAGTTAGTCTTATTAATAATATAGAATTCATCAACTTATCAGAATTTTTTATAGTCTTCCATCATCTCATCATAATTTTTCGATATGAGATAATTTACTTAAGATTATAGTCTTAAAAACTCTCTTTAAAACTAAAAAAAGTACGTCCTTACTTTTGATTATAATATAGAATTTCATCACTCCATCATAATTTTTCAATGTGAAATGATTTTAAGTTTATAGTCTTATATATTAAAAGCTTTTTTAAGAGTTAAAAGTTTTTTTGTCGAAATTTAAAATTTAATGATTACTATTATTTATAATATAGAATTACATCACTTCATCATAATTTTTCGATGTGGGATAATTTAAGTGTTTTTCTTGGTCGATATTTATTTAAAACCGAATGATTAATCTTCTTTATAATATAAAATTTCATCACCTCATCATAATTTTTCGATATAGGATAATTACTCGTCATAATTTTTCGATGTGAGATAATTTAAATGTTTTTCTTGGTCGATATTTATTTAAAACCGAATGATTACTCTTCTTAATAATATAAAATTTCATCATTTCATCATAATTTTTCGATATAGGATAATCACTTAAGGTTTATAGTCTTAGTAACTCCTTTTGAGATTCAAAAGATAATTACAGGTTTGTAGTCTTAGGAACTCTTTTTGAGATTCAAAAGACTTTTGTTAGATATCGAAGAACGAATTATTACTCTTTATTTATAATATAGAATTTCATCATCATACTATAATTTGTCGGTGTGGGATAATTTTAAAACTGTTATATGTAATAAATTCATTACATAATGTGAAACAAATAATATGAAATTTATACTCTAATATAAATATTTTTATTTACCACGAATATAATTATTTTATTTTTATATTTTATTTTACGATAATGTTTTTAAAAAATGAACTCTAAAGGTATTTTTAACAAAGAATGGTAAAACATCACATTAATATGATAAATTAAATATATATTATAATAATTAAAAGATTCTCCAGTTGATTTTTATTATTATTTATGATACTATCCTAATTTGAGGTTTGATGGAACGAACCAAAGAGATCGCTCGAAAAAAGCCTAAAATATATATATATATATATATATATATATATATATATATATATATATATATATATATATATATATTGATATTGATTAAAATATATTAATATCTTTCACAAATAGGTAAATATATAGAAAATTAACTAATTAAATTAATTGTAATGTGAACACATAAGAAATATTCTCAATTAATATTTTATTTCATTCCCTTCTATATTTGTATAGATCTTTAAATATTTTCGTGTAATCAATCAATCAATCAATATATATAATTAAAGGAGGTTTTTTTTATTTTACAATCATTATTAGCTATATTATTATTTTATTCTCGGGTTTTGAGTAAACATGAGGTTAGAAGTAGACTTTTTAATTCTACCTTAAACGAATTTTGAGTGAAAGTAAAATTCTTTTTATATTTTTTTTTTTTTGAGGTAAAGAATTCTTTTTATAAACAACACAAGTCTACTAATTACTAATTACATTACGATAATTACTATACGCAACATGGGTAATATGTCATACTTCGTATAACAATAACAATAATGCATGGGCTTAGATTGATTATGTAACACGTAAAGATGATTATCAATATATTGATTATTATTGATTATTATTAGTAATAGTATAAAATAATAAATTTTGATTGAAAGAAGAATTCATACTTCTAACCTTATAAGACGGATTTTTTTTAATGTACATGATTTTTTTAAATAACTTTAAACATGTCGGGTCAAAATACTGAATACGGGTCGGTTTAATTATGAATCGTGTTATATGGATCTGAAACGGGTTATGGACAGAATACGGATACCTTCGAAATGTCGATTTTTACCTCTTTTTTTTAGTTTTAATAGTACTTCGTATTATTTTTATACTCCTAAATTATGATGTTATATTTCAATTATTTAAATTAATATTCATCGCACGGACTTTATATTTCAATAAAATTTTCAAATTCTTTTATAATTAAAAGATAAAAAATTAAATTGAATATTAGTTTATATTTTTAATTAAAATATCGAGTTATAGATCAAGATTTAGAGATCTTGACTCTTGACCTACAAAAAAACGAGTTGAGCATGTCGGGTTAGGTTTTGTCTTATAGTAATGTTGAATACGAGTACTATTTAACACGAGAACACAACTTTTGTCTCCTATATGTGCAACTGTACAGAAGCGTAAATTACTAATGCTAGATGATTTAAGTTAAGATTAGACATAAAATTATATTCAAATTAAATGATAATATATACGGAGTAACAATTAATTTCTCCCTCCATTTTTTTTATTAACCCCATATGGGTTTGGTACAAATTTTAAGAAAAAGTAAAAAAGTAAGAGGTAATTAGTGATGAGAAAAAAAAATACTAATTATAAATTTTCATATGAAGAAATGAGACTAACTAAAAAAATTCCAAAAAAAATTGTCGGGGTTAAATCAAAAAAATGGAGGGATTATATATTGAATTGTTAATAGGTTAAAATTAGAGTTTTAACAAAATTAGATTGGCTAGAATTGTGTTTTAGGCTTTGTAGTCTCTTTTTTCCAACGATTGAACGGGTCGAGCCATGTCATATCCCTAAATTAACAGGTAATTTAGGATTTGGGTAAAAAAACTGGGTTCATGACCCAAAAAACAACAAATTAGATGGGACGGGTTTGCAGGTTAAGTCGAATTTAAAGCGAGATTGTTGCATGCATGCAAATATATTAGATGCAGTAGAGTCAAATGGTTAGCGAGTAAAAGATATGGATAAACTCAATGTTCGCAGATGAGTTGTCATGGTCTTAAGGACATATTAATATTGATCACAGGCGCAAGACCTGGTATTTTGATGAGTGTAATTTGTTTCACTCAGGTAACTAATGTAGACACTAGAACCGTCGAGTGGGTCGGGTCAAATACTGGTCCCGTATCGGGTTATAGTCAGACGGGACATAAATAGTTTCGAACGTCTAATTTTTTTATCGCTTTTTAAGCAAAAAAAGTATTTTTGATATTAATTTTTTATTTATTTTAATACTATTAATACTATTTTCTTTAAGTTATAATTTTTATATTTTAAAAAAATCAAAATTTTCTTAGCGTGTCTCACTTCTTGATTTCTCTCAGTGTCGTCCCCTTAAGATAAACATTGATAAGCGATGTCAAATCTTCAAAATGACAATGATTTGGAATAATCATAATCACTTTGTCGCATAACTAATACTCCCTTCGTCTCTCTAAAAGATTCACCCCACCTTCTTAATGAGAATTAAGGTGTAGTGGAAAATAAGTGAGGTTAGAACCAACGTTAATCACAAAAATCAGACAAAATAAGAATAAAGCAAAAAGTGATTTTTATAGAGACAACCCAAAAAGAAAAGAGTGACTCTTCTACAGACATGGGGAATATTATTCTGTATGTTAAAATTTGAGTTTTATCAAAATCCAGACAAATAAATAAATGGCTAGAAAGTCGCTTTTAGACTAAATTTTTGTAGTGTCTTCTTTCCAACGAATTGAACAGGTCGGGCTAGATCATGACTCAAAATCGGGTCATTTAGGATTCGGGTTAAACGGTTTGCCCGTAAAAAAACGGGCTCATGCCTCTAAAAACGTGTCAGGTGGGTCAGGTCAAATTCAGAGCGAGATAATGACATACATACAATTATATTTAATGCGAAAGTCAAATGCTTAGATAACAAAAACAGATAGATCCAATGTTCCAAATGAGTTGTCACATACATTAAAATTGTTAAGATAGACCCAATGTTCCAAATGAGTTGTCATAGACATTAAAATTGCCAACAATGACCAGGTATTATGATGAGCATCGTTTGTTTTAGCCATGTAGCTAATGTACACACTAGACCTGTCACCGGTCGGGGTATACGGGTCATGCTCAAAAATAGTTTCGAACACCTAATTTTGTTACGATTTTTAAAGTAAAAAAATAGTACTCCGTATGTATTAAATTAGGGTCGGGTTTATGGGTCGAGTCGAATTTGACAGGTCTAACCGTCTAAGTGTAGCATCATAACTCGCGTCTGCTACTTTTCGTATAAAATACATGCAAAAGTGCAGTGTTAATCCTCTAAAATGACAATTATTTGAAATAATCATAAGTTAATAATTATAAAAGAAAGTATTAAGGTTGATTTAGTAACGTTATTCTTACACCCGTGCATCGCACGGGCGTCAAAACTAGTCTTTTTATAAAGGAACATATATTTATAATTAATATTTTATATATATATGTAAAAAAACATGAATATAACCCAAAAATTAATATATTTAAATTAATATTTTTTTTTCCGAAAATTTTAATATATTTTTATTTTCAAAAACTTTAACTATTAATTATTTATTTTAATATATTTATGTTATGTATAATAATAATAATAATATATTTACGGTATATATATTTTCAAATTTGTTTTTTTTAACTATATTTTAATTCTTCAATAAAATTCGCCTATTTATAATGATGATGATGATGATGATGATGATGATAGATTAAAATTTTAAAAAAGCACAAAAATGTAATCATATTAAATAATGGTATATTTTAAATTAATCGAAAATATATTAACAATATTATATAAATATTTCAAGAAAATGAAAAATGCAAAATAAAAACAAAAATAAAAAAGTTTCCAAAATCAGGTTAACTACACTTAGGTTAACAATTAATCGAAGATACAAAATTACTAAACTAACCCCAGACTAATCACCTTATGTTTGCCACGTGACGTGATATGGTTGGTTGTGTACGAAAATTCCATACACCGCGTGTAAGTGTAGCCTTTTCGCTCAAAGTGATCACTTAATAACTTAAATTGGTCATAAATTCATAGTTTAAGATTTGTTGCATGGTATAATACTCCCCGTCCCTAAAAGATTTTCTTTTTTTTTAAGGGAAATTCTCATTTGTACCCTCTAAGTTTTCACATTTTCCAGTTGTACCCCTGCGTATAAGCAATTCCCAACTATACCCCTGAACTCTGTTAATTACTCTCAACCGTGACCAAAGTAGAATTAGCCGTTAAGTATGGCTGTTAAGTGGCAACTTGCAGTCCTAATCTAATGACATGGCGAGTGACATGTCGGTCTAGTAGCCTTTTGGCCTTCGTTAGTCCCTAATTACCCCTTCATTCTAATTTCAAACTACAAACCCCTCCTCTTCCTTCTTTTCTTCCCCGGTTCGAATTCACTGATCATCACCCTATCATATGCCATTCTTCCTCTATGTACTATCATCATTATCATCATATTCTCCGTTGCTTTTCTCACTTATTATTGCATGTTGTTGTTGTTGTTGATTTCGACGAGGCGAAAACTCGAAATTAGAATGAAGGGATGATTAGGGATTAACGAAGGCCGAAAGGCTACTAGACCAACATGTCACTCGCCATGTCATTAGATTAGGACTGCAAGTTGTCACTTAACCGCCATACTTAACGGCTAATTCTACTTTAGTCACGGTTGAGAGTAATTAACAGAGTTCAGGGGTACAGTTGGGAATACGCAGGGGTACAACTGGGAAAAGTGAAAACTCAGAGGATACAAATGGAAATTTCTCTTTTTTTATTATATGTGAAGAATATTTTAATAAAATAGAACAATTTTAATAGGACGAAGAGAGTATATAATTTTTGTGTTAGTTGCTAAGTAGATTGCATTTTGGACTTATCCCCTTTTTTGCAAAGAAATAAAAAAAGATGTCGGATCTCTTGCTGTTATAACCCATTTTTACCCACACCTCCTTCACAAAGTTGGCATCACCATCTGAGTATAACATCACCCTTCGATTTTTTCGAATTCCATCATCAAAAGTCTAAACTTTCGATCTCAAAATGGACAGAAGCCAAAAACCCACAAGCATAATTGACACATTAGGTGAGGAAATAATCAGAATCATAACCCCAGTTTCAATTTGCATGTTTTTGGTTGTTTTGTTGGTCTTAACCTTAAATTCTGACCCTTCATCGACATCTGGGTCTAATTCAATCGTCACCATAGCTAACTTAGCTTATGATGAGACCTCTTCGGACTCAATTTGGGACAAATTTGAAGGTGCCCTTTTAAACTCTCTTCTATTTGTGGTTGTTGTAACTGTTATCACCTTCATCTTAGTGTTCTTGTTCTATATTAGATGCACAGGTTTTTTGAAATATTACATGGGGTTTTCTGCCTTTATGGTGTTAGGGTTTATGGGTGGTCAAGTGGCTGTTTTGCTGATACAAAAGCTCAGTTTGCCTGTTGATCCTTTGACATTCTTTTTGCTTTTGTTTAATTTCTCTGTTGTGGGTGTTCTAGCTGTGTTCATGTCAAGAATGGCAATTATAGTTACTCAGGCTTATTTGGTTGTTATTGGGGTGTTGGTTGCTTATTGGTTTACCATGTTACCTGAGTGGACTACTTGGGTGCTTTTGGTTGCTATGTCTTTGTATGATTTGGCTGCTGTTTTGTTGCCTGTTGGGCCGCTTCGATTGCTGGTGGAGCTTGCTATATCTAGGGATGAGGATATACCGGCATTGGTCTATGAAGCACGTCCAGTTATTGTTGATGAGACCAATGTTACAAGCGAGGGGAGGTTATGGAGAGATAGAAGGGGTGGTGAGGGCCACAGGGTGAATGTTGAGATGAGTACTGATCAACAAAGACTGTCGTCTAGTGAGAGTGGCCTTAGCGAGAGAGATTTAGCCAATGCTGAAGAGGGTCAAGTTGAGCCTAATGGCAACCAGGATGTTGATGTGCCACTGCTTGAGAATCATGTGAATGTTGGGCAAGCGGTGGTTTCGGATGAAGGTATGGCTTTCGAAGGGATTGGTCTAGCTTCTTCGGGGTCTGTGAAACTAGGGCTAGGGGATTTTATCTTTTATAGCGTTTTGGTTGGAAGGGCAGCAATGTATGACTTTATGACAGTCTATGCCTGCTATTTAGCTATAATAGCCGGTCTTGGAATCACCTTGATGTTATTGGCCTTTTATCAGAAAGCATTGCCTGCTTTGCCTGTATCAGTCATGCTAGGGGTGCTTTTTTATGTCTTGACTCGGACTTTACTTGAAGAGTTTATCGTGCAGTGCTCAATAAATCTCGTCATGTTCTAGTTCTAGATATCAGTTTTTGTGCTTGTATATTGTACGAATGCCGTAAATTTATAATCAGTTTTTTCTTGGTTGCTATGGACATAGTGAAACCAGCAGATTGTAGTTTTTATGCATGTGCTTTGCTGCTAATTTCGAACAACAAATGTACCACAATATCGATAATCAGTATTCAGACTAGGGTAGTTTGTAGAATTAACCTTATATTGGTTGCAGTTCTTAATGTTTCTAATGTATATGAATAAGATGTTCTTGCGTACCACAATATTCAGACTAGGGTATTGATAAATTTGCAATTGAAAATTGATAAAACAATAAGACTAGGGGATGTAGTGACGGCTGTACAGGATTTCTTTACTTCAGGGAAGATTCTGAAGGAGGTCAATGCTACTACATTAACCCTTATTCCTAAAGTTATCACGCCCTTAGCTCTCCCGTTTAGGCCTATAGTTGTAACATGGTGTATAAATGCATTTTTAATCTCTTGTGTAAGAGGTTGAACTTATTACTGCTGATATCATTAGCCCTCAGCAAGAAGGGTTCATTGAGGGAAGGAACATTATTGAGAATGTCCTAATATGTCAAGATCTGGTAAGGCTATATAGTAGGAAAACTGTCACCTCGATGCTTGATGAAAATTGATATTTAGAAGGCGTATGACAGTGTTGAATAGGCCTTTGTTGAGCGGATGATGGAAGCACTTCATTTTCCTCAATTTACTGGTTTGATTATGGAGTGTGTAAGTACATCCAGCTTCTCTTCAAGCTTTAATGGATATAACTTTGGTTTTTTTCAAGGCCAAAGGGGCCTGCGCCAGGGGATCCAATCTTGCTCCTTATCCACCGTTTGTATGGAATACTTGTCCATAATTCTTAATTATGCAACTACTCAGTATAGGTTCAAGTATCACCCTAAATGTGCATCGATGAAGTTGTGTCATCTTATGTTTGCGGATGATTTGTTCCTCTTCTGTAAAGGAGACCAGGAGTCTAGAAACATATTGATGCGGGCTTTGCTACTTTTACAAAGACATCAAACTTGACCATGAGCATTGGTAAGAGTCTCACCTATATTGTGCGGGAATGACTGCAGTCGCTGCTGCTTTGGTTAGTACATGGTGTGCCATTGGGTCTTTACCTTTCAGTTACTTAGGGATACCAGTGCAAACTACAGTACTAAGCTGACAAGAAGTGATTGTGCTAAACTGGTTGAGAAGATAACTGCCAGGGTACGCAGTCTAGGTGTAAAATTGTCTTAGGCAAGACAGCTGACTTTAGTTCAGTCTGTCTTGTCGCAGGTTCATGTTTATTGGGCGATGATTTTCATACTGCCTAAGTATGTTCACTATGTAATCCGTTGATGTTTTTGACAACCGGCAAAAAAATATCAATAATGTTTTGTAATTTCTAGTATAATAGAATTATAGATAGATAAATAGATATAGATTTGAAGTTCGAAACTACCCTTTTACTAATTTTGAAGTTTGCCTTCTATATATTCATTGTGACGAGTATTTTAATTAAAGGCAAATAAATGAACGAGACAAATGGAGTATATAGATATATAGAGGTAGATTTGAAGTTCGAAATTACCTTTTACTAATTGACTTTAAATTCCAAAATTTAAAAATAACAAGATAAATTACTGCACAGCTACTAGGTGACGTCATCTCATATTCCTCGTGGATATACGGTTTGGTCTAATAAATTTTCTTTTAGTACACGGTTTGGGCACATTTATGTGCAAGTATTTCACAATATACGAATGAGGGAGGGGGCGATGGAGCCAGGCTCAGGGGTGCTTGGTAGTTGGTACTATGAATCTTAGTAGTTCGCACACAAACTTCCATCCTGATCATCTCTTGTGAGCTTTAGGCCTAATTGGTAGTTGGTACTATGAATCTTAGGACTGTTTTCCCGCAGATTTAGGCCTAATTATTAATTTACCTGCCATTTGTAATTTGGATCTGGCTGAGTTTTTATGTATGAAGGCATCAACTTTAAATCAACACTTCCATTTAGTCTCCATGCCATCAGAATGAGTAGTTGTACACATTTCCATTCAAAAGTTTATTCACGAAAATTACACGGTAATGTCTGTTCAACCCCAAAAACATGAGTGCTATAAGGACATATTAAGTGGCAACCTTCTCAAACACAAGGAAACTGAAACTGAAACTAAGCAAATCTATAATTAAATCAAACAATGCCATCACCTCCTTCTTCCTTCCCTGCGTGAGTAATGTAAGGATTTTGGGGACCCTTCGAAGAAATCTTGGAGAAGATTCTCCAACTCATCAGAATCATATTTAACATACTTCTCAATATCATACTTGTTGTGCCTTCCAATGAAGCTCTGGTATGCTAAAATGACTTTTTGCGAGATGGAAATCCTAAGCTCCTCCTTGAGCTGCTCATCCCTGATAATCCAACCCGTTTGGTTCCGGTAAACTTCCTCAAATGCAATGCTGAAGATCCGAATCTTCTCCTTGAGAAAATTCTTAACCCCTGAACCCGATCCGGATGGAATACCGTCTTCCCTAAGCGAAGCCACCACCGAGCTCCACGTAGTCCTCACATAGCTAGTCGCATGCTGCTGGTAACTCACTATTTGGGTTCGGATCCAATCATCTCCAATTATACTTCTTAAGTCAGAACCAATTACCTTGTGTTGGATATAATGCAAGTTGTTCATCATGAAAACATTTTGAAGGGCAACATCTTTGTACAAATGGGATTTCTTTTCCAGGTTGGATTTCAACTTATCCCCAAGGGATCGAAGGTGAGACCCTAATAAGCTGTCTTTCGGGGTGATAGTGTGGACGTCGCTCTTATCCTGAACTAGGATGTCGAGGGTCTTGAAGTAGTCAGGTAAATAAACAGTAATGTAATTCATAACCCAACTGGTTAGGGGGTGCACCCCTCCTCCCGGGAATTGGTCCACAGACGGGTCAGATAGAATGACATTGCCGAATCCTAAGAAAGTTGCTTTAGCGGAATCTCCCATTCTCTCCATGACCTCTTGAAACTCAGCCCTAACAAATGACCCATCCTCTTCAGAGAACAGGGAATCGATCTCCCCACGCACCTCGGCTAAGGCCTCGTACATGTCGAGGAGACTAAAGAGTTTCTCGGGGGTGTGAGGCCCCAGGGACATGGCATGACCAAAGATTAAGAGACATGACATAGAGGATTTTGCTGTATTAACAAAGCAAAGGGAAGCACTGGACCCCGGTTCCCCAAGGATTTGACTGCAGAGTCGTTTCTCAGCACTTAGATAAACATGAACCGCGGTTTTGATCACTTGAACCCATGTCTTTATCTTCGAGTCCAAAATGGTCCATTCCGTTTTAAGCAGCTCATCTATGCTGTTTTTCTCCATCCCAAGCCCGACCAGACAATCTTCCAATACTTCCTTTTGGGTTCTTGTATATGCTGAACAAAACTCCTGATCGTAATGTGCAGCAAACATGGTACTCTTGACCAATTTAAGGAAAGGAACTGCTTCTGGCTCAATCAAATCAAACACGACCGAGCCAGGTTCAGCCATGACAAGACTAACATCATCGCCTTCTGACCCGTCATTCTCTGCTTTAAAGGGTTCATAGGACTGCCTTTTTTGAACAAGAATATACGATAATTCCTCCTCCAACCTAGCCATAGCAACCTGCAAAACATCCTCAGCCAGGGAAATACTCTCCTTGATCTCATTTTCCTCCGAACACATACCCCTCAATCGCTCAACCAAACCCGACACTTGCTGAACCGCTTCAATGTACTCGTCTGCCACTTCAGGGCCCGATTCACAAATCATGGCATTATTAGATTCCCAAACCGTGATAACCTCCTTGACACTGTTCAATTTATCTTTCACTTCATCAAACTCATCCTCTTTACCCGGGGCTTCCACAGATTCACTCTCAAGGGATAAATTCTTAGAGAGTTTTGAGTCAATATCTAATAAAATCCTCCTCATTTCATCAGTAAGGCTCTCATTAGCCTCCAACTCTTTCAAAAGATTATGAGCTGCTATCAAGCTCTCTCTTCTCACGGGTGCTGTGGGGAACATCCTAATGTCGCCCATTCTACTACTCGTATATATATATAAAAAAAAAAGAGATTATAGCAATACCAAGAAAATAACCAAGAAAAATGGACAATGTTTTTTTTTCCTTTTTTTATTGGTCAAAGCTAGATATAAACACGAAAATATATGAAATGAAGCTAAAAGAATTGGATGGTACCTCTCCTCTTTGATGGAGAATCCGGATATTTGGTCAATAATCAAACATGTTGAATGTTGATGATAAAGAGCATAAACATGATTAGCAATATTGGGAAGATGGAAAGAGGAAAGAGAGGGCAGAAAGGAACAAAAAAAAAGGACAGGAATTGAATATAAACCAAAAATAAAATACTCCACTACCAAGTTGAGGGCCTTGAATCAATCAACAAATTAATTAAATTACTATATCAAGACCACTCAACAACTAATTTTTTAAAAAATAAATACGAAAGCAAGAATAGAACAGCTAAGGGAAGTGTTTCAACAATTAAGTTATCAAAATAAATAAAAAAAATTAAAATTGTTAATCCTATTTGAGGGAAGCAGCAGAGAAGAGAGACATGGAAGGAAGTGCTTCAAAGGGGCTTGCCTGTTGAGGTAATTTGATTTTACTCCGTATTTGTTTCCAATTGTTTTTATTTAGAAGAGTTGATCTCAAGGAAGAAACTAAGGAAGCACCCAAGCTTGACTTTTCTGCTTTCAAATATTATGAATGAATGCCAGGGTCAGCATTCGGCAGGCCATGGTCAAACTAGGACCCTCAATAATTTGTTTTGTAATTTCTCATTCTTCTTCTCTAGTTTTAAAATGGTTTATGTTCTACTCACTTGTTCATCATCACTCTAGGCGAGTTTAGATTAAGAATAGCACCGCTTGTTTATCATTGACCTTAGTTAACAAACTCGTCGTAAAGGGGAGTGGTTAAGTACTTAACTAGTGGGTAGATAGGATATGCTCCCTTCATTCAACTTCATTTGTCACTATTTATTTTTGTATATTTGTCGAGGTGCGTTATATACTAACTAAATTTTTTATATTTTTAAGGGTTATTTAACAGGAATAATACCAACTTTTGATGGTATTTCATTAATAAAACCAACTTCAATTAATACGGGAATAAAACCAAGTATGGGTCATATTACACGAGAATGAAATTGGTTTACCTGCTACCGCCTACACCTGTTTATATTATCACTAACACCAAATTTTACTGATATGAAAAATAAGTAATTATCACTTAACTCATTAACTCACTTTACCTCAGTATTTACCTCACTTTTAAACTCTATCACTTTTACCTCATTAACTCCAAAAGTTTAAACTTCATCTTCTTCAATTCAAACCGTCTTCTTCATCCATTCATCACTTCGTCATTTCGTCCATCCATTCATCACTTCGTCAGTTTGTCGAGGTAATTTTTACGGAACTCTTAATTTTTTTTCTTTCTCAAATTTTTGTCAAACTTGGTCAAAGGTAATTGTCATTAATTTTGTCGAAAATCAATTTTCAGGGGGTATAGTCAAGTTCATTCCTCAATCTCGTGGTTCGGCAATGTCAACGATTAGTGTTTTTTTCATTTCCCCTAAATCGATTTTTCTGGGTTTAACTTTAGGTTTTCGATTTTTCTGGGTTTAATTTTTCTTAGTTTAATTTGGGATTTCCGGATGAGGTGTTTAATTTCTGGGTTTAATCACTATCCGTAATTTGTGGTTGCAGAAAACATCTTTCGAGCTCAATCCCAATGAATTCGAAGAACATGAAATTGATGAGTTATCCATGGATTTGGAGAAAAGATGGTTTAGGAGAGAGAATTTGATTTAGGGCAATGAAGAAGATTAATAGCATGAAGAAGATGAAGATGAGTGTGAATTAATAGCATGAGACCCACAAAACCGATTTCATCCGGTCATTTAAGAGCCAATTTTATTCTCGTGTAATATGACTCATACTTGGTTTTATTCCCGTATTAATTGAAGTTGGTTTTATTGATGGAATACCACCCAGAGTTGATATTATTCCTGTTAAATAACCCTATTTTTAATGTACTCATTAAAATAAATCAAACAAAATCTCACATGGCTATATTCTCATCTATAGATTGTCGAGAATATCGAAGATTTTATTCCAGCGTGAATAATGACAAAAAAAAATATGAAGAGTGGAGTTGAATGGAAGGAATATTTAAGTTGTGTTTTTTTCGTCTTATTTTCAGTTTCAGCTAATAATTTTTATTCTTATCTATTTTATATTATTAAAAGGGTACCTTATCCATTAAAGTTTTTGCCACATGGCGGTGGATTAATGTTTTTTTTTAACAATTTAGTATTTTACTAAAATTTAACCTTATTAAATTTTGATTTTTTTAATTACATGTGTTGTAAAGTTTTATTTTTATTAAATATATAATAAATCACATTATTAACAGTCCGGATCACATGTCCCATAACTTTGTCCCACTCCATGTACCACCTATCAGAGATTGACATGTGGCACAAAAAAGAAGAAAAAAAATAGAAGGTTTACGTGTTTATATCTTCTTCCTCCCACTGCGTCTTCCAGTCCGGATCACATGTCCCATAACTTTGTCCCACTCCATGTACCACCTATCAGAGACTGACATGTGACATACAAAAAAAAGAAAAAAAATGTCACTTGCTAGAGTCTTCCCTCTTCTTCCTTTTCTCATTGCATTTGTTACTTCTTTTTTACATTAAAATTTCAAGAACATTGAACTCCTCAAAATTATTCGTATCAGATCCAATTTCTCATCAACAAATCAATAATACTTTAATTTTATTTTTTCATTGATATAAATATCACTTAAGTTCAATTGTTTTTGTTTTCTAATTTTTTTTCGCCTTTTCGTTTCCAATTTAATTTTAATTGCTCAAATTTATTTAGTTTTTTCTTTTAGGATTAGATTTGCTAGGCTCTTTGTTTAATTCATGAATGCGAAGATGGTGTATTTGTATTTGGAATTCTATTGTATCATGGCATCATATAGCGGAGACCAGAGGTCACTGTTTTTGATGTAGGAGGGAAGAAGAAGAAGATGCAGAAAGAGAAAAGGAAGAAGAGTGAAGATGCAGTGGGAGGAAGAAGATATAAACACGTAAACCTTCTATTTTTTTCTTCTTTTTTGTGTGCCACATGTCAATCTCTGATAGGTGGTACATGGAGTGAGACAAAGTTATGGGACATGTGATCCGGATTGTTTTTTTGTGCCACATGTCAGTCTCTGATAGGTGGTACATAGAGTGAGACAAAGTTATGGGACATGTGATCCGGACTGTTTTTTTGTGCCACATGTCAGTCTCTGTGTGGACATGACATAGTTCCACCCCGACGCGGCCACGCGCGGGTTTGGGGAGGCGAATGAATCTCATGTGAGATGGATCAAATTGAAATTTAAATCGAAGTGGAGTCGCCACCGAACTTTGTGAGAGTTCGGGCCCGTTCGAACCCACTCTATGTCTTAGTGGGCCGTGCACAAAGTACGGCCCATTCCGATCTCAGAGTTTATTGGGTTCGTCCCTTTGCATTGTGATACCGATACCGACGTTATCGGATACCGTGTATTGAATGACTCTCGTGTGCCAATGGATTCAGATATCCGGAAACCATGGTTCTGAGTAAGGGGTGAGGGTACGTGTTGGGAAGTTCACAAAGAACACCCGAACCCGCCCGCACATTAGCGGCCTCTACTAAGATATCGCTTGACTTTCGAATACGCGCGTTAGTAATACGATGAGATGATATGCAAACAACGTTTTGACTAAACATGCGAATATTAGGATAAGTTGCTACGTTGATTTAATGCATCTAAAATTAACGTCAAAGTTGTATTTAGCATGCGGGATTCATTTTAGTACAATAAAACGATAATAAAAATAAAACGTCAAAAATAGGAACAAACGTGTTAGTAACGGTAATAACGATAATAACGGTTTGCGAATAATATAGAATGGTGTAACGAGATGATGCATGATTTTAGAAAAGTAATAAATTACGTGATAAACTTGACACATGTTGACCGAAGTCATAAAAAAATATTATCGAGACTAGAAAGGCATTGTGGGACTCACGGTTTTGACGTAATAAGGCCACTCGATCGAGTCATTGAAGAACTCGACCGAGTGGACCTCGGAAAAAGTTTTTGTCCCGAATTTGAGGTGCCACTCGACCGAGTCATTGAGGGACTCGATCGAGTGAGCAGCCACTCGATCGAGTCATTGCGAGACTCGACCGAGTGGTTCTCAAGGAACCTTCTGCCTCGGTTTTTGGGGTGCCACTCGATCGAGTAGGCTAGGCACTCGATCGAGTGCCCCCTGTACGAACTAGGGTTTGCTTCACAATTTATTATTGATTTCGAAATTGTTTTTTGATTTTGGAAAATCGATGTTTTTATTGAGTCGGGCAGAAATATTGCATAATTTATGCTCAATTTGGATTTTGATACTCGTCGTATCCGATATTTGATTATGGAATCAATATTGAATACTTAGAGCGGAATCTCGAAAATATATTGTAAGTCGTTTTAAATTGAACTAAAACGAAATAAATTATCTCTGCGTTTATAGTGTCGTAATTAATTCTTATGAATTATGTGGCAACTATTTTAGCATCAACGAATTCGTATCTGTTAGATTTATTGAGTAATTCGTTTAGATACGATATCCAACTATTGAGTTGGTATCGTATCTAAAGAAAGACGCTTTATTTGCTTGAATGAAAAAAGGACTTGATTCCCTCCGCATCTCGACATCCTAACGAATCCTTGCGGATTATATGATGTCGGATCCGCATCAACGGGTTTCGACTTAAACTTAAATAAAGTGTTTGATTCGAAAATAGTTTTTGAAAATCGACGAATATGCGATACTAAAAATGATGACAATGATGCGAATAATAAAACGAAACTAACGACGCGACAAAATAAAATAAAAACGTTATTGTTGATGGTGACTCGCTTCAGCAATCAAATACTTGGGGTGTCGGGATAAGCGACTGTCAACATCGGGTGCAATACCCTCGTATATTCGGATTTCCTTATTCCGTCATCCCTTGTATTCGACACGAATTAGCGAGTATTTTAATGTCTTAATACTAATAATATTATCGTTATTAGGAACGAGAAAATAAAATAAAATAAAAACGACGACGACGACGAATGACCGACATACAACGCGAGAAAAAGGAAGAGAAAGAGAGAAGTCGGGTTTGTATACACCCTCAACCTACATGTTTCGTGTTCTCGGACGGGACTCGTTTAATTGTGGCTTGAGCACGGGAGTATCGAGATGTAGACGGAGTTATGGTGGTTTAGGGTTTGCTTCCTAGATGCTAGGGTTTAAGGTTGAAGAGATGAGAAAATTAGGGTTGTAAAAGGTGTAAAAAAAGATGTTCAAAGTTGCATGCAAAACGAGGTATTTATAAGAATTCTTCCCCACCCCCGTCTAGGGTTACTCGATCGAGTGCCCCTGCTGACTCGATCGAGTGGCCCAGAGTAGATGTAAAACGGGCTTGTTTGAAGGCCCACTCGATCGAGTGGGTCAGCTGGAGCGAAGAGATCCGGAATTTTTGACTCCGGGTTGGATATTTTCGTAAGTCTTGTGTTTGGGTTGGGCTCTTGATATTTGCATGGTTGTTTTTGTGTCCCAGAAACGGCTTTGACCGGGGTCTGACCCAATCGCTAAAAGTTGGTTTTATTTCCGGTGTCGGTTTTGACCCAAATTAGTCTTATTTGATTGGAAATGACCCATTGGGCCTGATTTTGAGGTCAATTTTGTGAGATTTGTACTCCGTAAAAAGCCCAAGCCAGAAACTAACGGTTTCGAGCCCATATCTGAGCGCGTAGAAACATGTTTGCGTCCGATAATCATCGGGTGTGTTTTGGAAACTGCTATAGACACCTAGCAGCCAAATGTGGGTGTCTACAGAGACCCCACTCTGACTGAGGCTTGGACAGGGCATAAGTCAATGTAGCTACCAGGCCAATCGAGGATTAAGACCTGGTAGACTTCCGGTCGGGTCGTTTATAGTCCATTGGACTTGCGTGAAGGGCTCGCCAACCATGAGATAGAAATCATACCTGAGTTGATGATGATAACTCCGCGGGGAATCAGACTTGTCGTATAAGTCCTGGGTGTGCCCATATGTGGGCCCATCCCGTGCCATTTCGGGAAAATGCCGTCTTGGGCTCTCCGCTGGGGAGATATGTAAGCTATGCGGGCTTGTTTTTGAAGCCTTGAGTCATTCTTGTATAAGTTACATAAAGTTTTGCATGCAACACGTAAGTAAAACATGACTCGCGGTGGGGAATAAAAATTACATTTTTTGAATTCTTGGATTTTTTGAAATTCTTGATTTTTTGAAAATTTTGACCCCATAAAAAATTAGGAATGCTCGGGATGACTAATTCCTGTGCTAACATCGGGAAATTTGAGACTAGGCTTGTATGTTTAAGCCCACCAGAATTAGGAAACTTTGTGGAAAGAGAAAATGGAAAGTGGTTGTCATGGCTTGATGTTATAAATACACATCCCATGTCTTAGTTTTCCTCACAACTTTCACAATTCTCCTCCTCTTGAAAAAACTCCTTATTCTTTTCGAGAATTTTAGTCATGGGAATTGAACGCTTGACCGCGATGCTCCAAGAATGGTCCCGACGCTTCAGGGACAGAGATAGGGTAGCTTTGAACCAGACGAGTATTACTCAGCTGTATACGTTCCATCAGATGCAGGTGGATCGCCACTTCCTTGATGCTTGTTTGTCCTATTGGGACGACACATACCATGTTTTTGCCTTTCCTCGGGGCAAAATCTGTCCTTTACCCGAGGAGATTGCTACTGTGGGAGGATGGAATCCGATACTTCGTCCCGCCGTCCCGTTTTCAGTTCATGACACAAGGAGGAAACTACGGGAATTCTTAGGACTTTCCCACAATGAAGTATCTCGAATGGCTGAAGACGATACCATTTCACTGATTAATTTGGCCGAGAAATTTATGAACCCGCATGATGTCCGGGTCAGACCGATTCACAGCCGTAGGGCTTTCTCCTTTTGTATGCTCCATGTTTATGCCTTTGAAGGTCACATGGATTTATTGTCGTGTATGGGCGACGTTCATCTTTTTATTGTGGTTGATCTATTGGAGACGGAGCACAGTCCGGCTTGGCTGATTACGGGAGAAATTATCCAGGGTTTGGATAATCGCAAAGGGGATTCGTCGGTTCGTCTGACCGGGAGTACCCGTTTGCTGCAGGTATATCGCTTCAGATTTTTCTGATTTTTCGATTTCTCAATTTTTTGATCTTTTGATTTTTTTCGCGACTTTTATGCTACAGCGGGCACTCGATCGAGTCACCATGGCACTCGATCGAGTGACCTCGTAAAAACCTCCTGTTTTGACTCCAGAGGTGCCACTCGATCGAGTGACGCTTAGGCACTCGATCGAGTGCCCTTAGGCGGACGCCTATTTCATCTCGGGAACTCATATTTTTGTTTCTTTTTTCAGATTTGGCTATTCGAGAGGCTATCAGTCATAGATCCTCCCCTTGACTCGAGTAGATATTGTCCTAATCAGGTGATGACAAGGAGACGGGCTATTGATTTTTCTTGCCAGATTACCCAGAAATACTGGGACGAAGTGTTATCTTTCCATAGTGGTCCGTTGATTCGATGGGTAGTGCCATGGTCACCCATTTATGTTTGGACGGGCCTGGCTCCGAGGGATAAGGCTTGCTACCAGGTCATCTTGTCTTTCAGGCAGACGATTCATCTTTACCCTGACCGCATACTAAGGCAGTATGGTTGGTCCCAAAGAATCCCGGAGGTTGAAGCAGTTGTTAGTGAATCTACCCCACTGATTGATGTGATGTACGACACTTGGATGCAACGATGGTACACCCGGCATACTTGGCCCATTCCTAAATCTCTTCATTCAATTTGGGTATCAGATTCTTATGTGAGGTGGACTAAAGCAGATTCTGCCAAGGCCCGAGCTGCTCTAAAGGTTGATGAAACTTTTGACCTGCTGCGAAGGGAGCAAGTCAAAGACAATAGGGGCTTCTTCGACGAAGGTGATACTCCAGCTACATTGGTCCGTCTTATGTCAGGTCAAAGAGGGAGGTCTAGGACTCAAGCTGAAGGGTCCAGTGCTAGAGGTGCGCGGGGGAAAGTGAGCCCCCAGACTGACTTAGAAAGGAGACTTGGCCCAAGATTGGCAATGCAGGACCGACTTGGCCCGCGAGACAGGCTACCTGAGCACGTACGGGCTCGACTTGGACCAGTGACAATGGTAAAAGACCCGTTGTCGGAGAAACGGGTTCGAGCTAAGGAGGTTCCTCTCGTGATTCGGGAACGCTCACCCCCGCCCCGGCGACCTCGGGTTCCGCGTGACCCAAAGGATAAGGGAAAGGGCAAAATACCCTAAACACTAGTCTCCTTAATTTTATTATTTAAGTATTATTACTATTTTTGTGGTGTCCGTTTTTTGTGTGTTTGCCGTTTTTTTTCTTTTTTTTTGATGTAATTGTTTGAAATTCCCGAGTTTATCGGGTTTTTAATAAAAGGCATATTAGTGAATACCGTTCCCATCTTTTTCGTCATTGCAGTGGTTGTACCCTTTTGAGGGGTTGCCTACGTATCCACAATTAGCGGAATCAAACCAAACGTAGTTCAAAATAGATTTTTTGCAATTTTTGAAATACATCAAGACTATTAGTTCGAGATGTGCGACAGTAAGATAAGTAGTCCTAACTTATTGACTTGCTTATAATTTTTTTGAAAATTTATAAAAAGACGAATTTTTATAAACTTTTTGTAAATGACATTGGGATAAGGTTTAGGGGTAGTAGCGCTTCAACTGGTCCAAGTTGGTTGGGTTGATGAATTCGTTCCTGTCCAAGTCTGTCAGCATCACCGCTCCTCCTGATAGGACCTTCTTTACTAAATACGGCCCAGCCCAATTGGGTTTGAATTTTCCTCTTGGGTTGACCGGTAGTAATGCACGGACCGATTTTAGAACCAGATCCCTTCCTTGATGTTTCTGGGCCTAACCCTTTTTTTGAAGGCCCGTTGTATCCTTTTCTGGTATATTTGGATGTTGTTGAGGGCCCGGGACCGTCGTTCGTCCAAAAGAACTAACGAGTCATATCGGGCTTGGACCCAATCTGCTTCCGGCACTTGGCTTTCAAGTAAAATCCGGAAGGATGACACTTCTAGCTCGACCGGTTGGACCGCTTCCATTCCGTATGTCAAATAATATGGAGTTGCTCCGGTTGCGGTGCGAATTGACGTCCGATACCCCCATAAGGCGAAAAGTATCTTGTCGGGCCAGTCCCGGTAATTCTCAGCCATCTTTTTAAGTATGGTGACAATTGTTTTATTGGCTCCCTCTACCGCTGCATTTGTTTGGGGATGGTAAGGTGAAGATGTATGCCTTTGGATTTTATATTTAGCTAGCAACGCAGCGGTTTCAACTTGGAAATGGGTCCCGTGATCACTGATAAATTCGTGCGGGATCCCGTATCGGCATATGATCTTGTTTTGGATAAATTTGGCAACATGCTTGGCATTCAAGATCCGATATGACTCGGCTTTGACCCATTTGGTGAAATACTCGATAACTACTGAAATGAAACAGTGACCTCTTGTCGCGGAAGGGTGTACTTTGCCAATTATATCAATGCCCCACGTCGAAAACGGCCGTGGTGATGTCATGGTGTATAGTAGGGATGACGGCATATGCTGTACGTTGGCGAAAATCTGACAGTTATGGCAGTGCTTGACATATAACTGACAGTCGGTCTCCATGCTGTTCCAATAATATCTGAGCCTCATAATATTTCGGGCTAGCATATGGGCATTCATATGCGGGCCATTTTCACCATCGTGTACCTCGGCCATGTTCTTCTCGGCATGTATCTTGTCGACACATAGAAGGAGAGCCCCTTGTGCCGTCTTTTTGTATAATTGTTCGTCGTCCATACGAACAAATTGGGTGGCCAATCTTTGTAGGGCTTTCTTGGCCCGGTTTTTAGTTCCCAGAGGATATTCTCCCATTGTTAAGTAGGTCAGAACAGCCTGGTACCAAGGTTCCGGATCAGTTATTTCGATGTCTTGGATGGCGTGGATATACGCCGGCTCGGATCGTCTTTCGACGCAAATTGGCATGCTGGTTAGGTGCTCCGGGTTATTCAGTAAAGATGTTAATTTGGAAAGTGCATCTGCAAATTGGTTTTCCTCCCGGGGCAGATAGATGTATTCTACCTTTTGGAACTGTTTCTCGAGAACCCTTACTCGCGCTTGGTAAGCCACGAGATTGGCATTCCGAGTTTTCCATTTTTGAAGAGCTTGATTGATGACTAGAGATGAGTCACCGTGGACCCGGAGGTTTGTTACTCCTAAATCAGCGGCGACTTGCAACCCGTGAATGCATGCTTCATATTCGGTTGCGTTGTTAGTCACGTCAAAGTCCAGTTTAATGGATAACGGTGTGTGCTCTCCTTTTGGTGAGATTAACAGGATCCTGACCCCAAATCCTTGGAAGTTGGACGCCCCATCAAAATACAAATCCCATGTCTCGGTGTCGGTATTGAATATGTCTTCATCTAGGAAGGCCCACGTATTGGTGTGCCCCTCTTCAGATACCGGACTATCGGCAAGGAATTCTTCTACTACCCGGCCTTTGATGGCTTTTAAAGGTACGAACTTGAGGTCAAATTCTGCTAGCATCAAAGTCATCTGGACATCCTGCCGTTGAGGATGGGCTTCTCGAATTGGTACTTGATAGGATCCATTTTGGATAGAACGTGTACCTCGTGGCTAAGCATGTAGTGTCGGAGCTTTTTAGTGGCCCAAACTAAAGCTAGGCACGTCTTTTCGAGCATTGTATACTTGCATTCGTATTCTAGGAACTTTTTACTGATGTAGTAAATAGCCCGTTCTTCAGAATCGACTGTCTGGGCCAGCATAGCCCCCATGGTTGTCTCGGTCGTTGTTAGGTATAACGACAAAGGCAGACCGGGTTGAGGTGACATTAATACCGGCGGAGCAGACAAAATCTCCTTGATTTTATCAAAAGCCGTTTGACGTTTATCGTCCCATAGTACCCGTTCTCCTATCTTCAGTTTCTTGAAAATGGGCTCGCATACCATGGTTAGCTTTGAAATGAACCGGCTGATGTATTGGACTTTCCCGAGAAACCCCCTTATTTATTTTTCGATTTTAGGTGCCTGCATCTCGGTGATGGCTTTGATTTTAGCCGGGTCAACCTCGATGCCGCGTTGGCTAACGATATGGCCCAGTAATTTTCCCAATGTTACCACGAAACTGCACTTTTGAGGGTTTAGCCTCATATTGTACTTACGCAATCGGGTGAAGAACTTCCTTAGGGCCGAGATGTGCCCACTTCGATCTTTGGACTTGACGATCATGTCGTCCACATAAACCTCCACTTCTTTATGCATCATATCGTGTAATAAAGTAGTGGCGGTTCGTTGATAAGTGGCCCCGGCGTTGATGAGCCCAAATGGCACAACAGTGTAACAGTAAGTACCCCAAGGTGTAATGAAGGTGGTCTTACTCATGTCTTCTTCCGCCATTTTGATCTGATTGTATCCGGCATACCCGTCATGAATGATAGAAGGGCATGATCGGCCGTATTATCCACCAGTATGTCGATGTGTGGTAACGGAAAATCGTCTTTTGGGTTGGCCTTGTTAAGGTCCCGGAAGTCCACATATACCTGCACCTTACCGTCCTTTTTTGGTACCGGCACGATGTTTGCAACCCAGTCTGGATATTCAGACACTTGTATAAAGCCTGCTTTGAATTGCTTGTCGACTTCTTCTTTGACTTTGAGAGACCATTCGAGCCTCATTCTTTGGATTTTCTGTATCTTTGATGGGTATACGGTGTTCAGCTATTTCCCGATCTATTCTCGGCATGTCCTTGTAGGACCACGTGAAGACGTCTTTGAATTCTTGGAGGAGGTCTGTGATTTGTTTTCTCTCCTCGGGATCTAAAGATTAGCCCAACTTAAGCATCTGGGGCTCTAAAGGGGTTCCCACATTGATGGACTCGGTTTCTTCAATTACCGGATCTCGGGATTCCCTTTGTTCGAGTTGCTCGATCAGATGCGGAGGCAGAGGTACCTGTTCGTCGGGTTTCTCAATGTCATTGCATATAAAATTTTTGAAATTGAAAGAATTTTGGAAATAAGACAAGTCGTAAGCGGAACGGTTTTTGTTATTATTAATAGTAAATTTTGAGAACAACTCGAAGAGAGTGGCCATCTGATCGTTGGTCAGAGGCGGGATAGGGAGTGCTCTCGGGACAGGCCCCGAGATTCCAGTGGAAGTGGCTAAAGGGATGGGGGTTACAGACCGGACTCTAGCACCAGACCCTCTAGACTCGGACTCGGACTCAGACTCAGACTCGGACTCGGACTCGGACTCGGTATCCGGCATGTCTCCCTCGCCGGTGGTTAGCTTGTAGACTCGGCCTTGGCTGTCGGTTCACTTGATGGTCTTCCTCTAGGCCCTTTTCCCGGTGTCTGCACCAACTTCGGAAATCAGTTTTGTTGGGTCGAACCGATTGCTGCGAAGGATTAGGTTGACCAGATTTTCTTTAGGAGCAGGGATGGCCTTGTCCTCTCCGAATAGGAGCCCCAGCACGGGCTCGGAATTGTCGGCGCCCTCTTTGGATTCCGTCTGGACGAGGGCAAATATCTCATCGGTGATGAAATTGAATTCCCGAGCCATTTTGGTCTCGGGATATGTGATGGTGGGTTGGTAGAGGCCCACTTGAATAGCCTCGAATACCGGAGTGACGAAGTAGTCGGTTAGTTTCGGGCTATAAGGGCCCAAGTAGGTACCCTTGATGACATTTTGGGCTTCTCAGAGACTGGCCCAGACCACGTTTTCTGGAGTCGCAGCATACCCTAGACCGGATCGCGATTCTCCATCGTTTAGAACTTCGATTATCTTCCCAGCTGGAAGATATGGTCTCGAGGTAGCTCCCGGTAGGTAGCCCAAGTTTTGTAGCATCATATCGATGCTAGTAGTGAAATAGGGCCTGAAGAGATATTCCCCTTCAATCATTCCCACGAAGTCGAATCCTCGTGGTTTGGCCCGGCCCGTGGCGTTGCATCTAGCCACGGTTATGGGGGTTGCCTCCAGTGTGATGACACCGTCTTGAAGAGGCACCTTGACCTTTCTATGAAGGGTAGAAGACATGACCTTGACTGCATGGATCCAAGGCCTTCCGAGCAGCAAGTTAAAGGATGAGGTGACATCAATCACCTGAAGCTCCAGTTCTTTCTCAATTGGGCCCGTTATAATTGTCATTTAACGGCCCCGACAACTGGTTTTGGGCTCCCATCGAAAGCCTGAATAGTTTGCGTCGTCGGGAGGTAGTCGGCCTCGGTGATGTCGAGGGCTTTAGCGGTCCTTAAGGGAAGGACATTTACAGCGGACCCGTCGTCGATTAGGGTCATTGGGAGGCACTTCCCTCGGCAAATGACCGTGATGTATAGGGCCAAGTTATGGGCGGCCCCGAACAGTGGAGGATCAGACTCGGAGAAGGTGATGAGTGAGCCTTCTTCCTTAGACTTGCCCTTGAGATAGGGCATAATAGTGGCTACCATTTCAGTGGGGGTAACCTGTGAACCGACCTTGATTTGATCGAGAGCCTTAGTCAGTGCTTCCCGATGTTCTTGTGAGCTGACTAGTAGTTGCCATATGGTTAGATGATAAGTGTAGTTTGTAGTGCCTATTTACTGTATTTTGGTCCCATTTTCCTTGTGGAATCGCTCCTTGGGAGCGGTTTATGGGCTACTTATGCTTCCTTTAGCTCGTTTCAGGTTCCCGAGACCACTCATGAAGAGTTGGAGCGATTCCGACTCAATACATACACCTTTTGGAGCCAACGAAGTGAAAGAACGATCGCTCGATGCCTTGGATTCGACCCCGAGACCTTGGGACCCAATCCCAAGCCTCCGAGACCCGATCCCGAGTCCCGAGAATCGATGAGAAACCCATGAGAACCAAGGAGGGACCAAAAAGATCATAATGGAGGCCTACAATGTCCTTCCCGGGCGGGATGATGCCTTCCCGATCGGGAAGGAGTGCACAATTGAAGATGGTTCTGTTTTGAGGCCTTCCCGACCGAGAAGGGGGCCTTCCCGACCGGGAAGGGGTCCTTCCCGACCGAGACCAATCCTTCCCGACCGGGAAGGGTCAGATACAGACCCACGTCACTTGTTTCATCTCCTTTCCACTTGGAACCCTATATATACCCTTCCTCTTGTATTCCTATGGGATGTTCTTCATTACCCACAAAACCCTAGACTACTTTAGACTAGATTAGCTTAGATTAGTGTAGATTAGTCTTTAGATTATCGTTAATCTTAGTTTAATCCTTGTATTAATTGAATTCTTCAAGATCTCTACCAAGATTGACAACCTTGATAGATGTATTTGGGTTTTCTCTTCTATGCAAGTTTTCATTCCTCCTTTCATCTTCTAGTTTGGTATAATCTCTTTTCCCTTCTCTTTATCTTGTTTGTTCCTTCAGGTTTCAATCTTTGATTATTATTTATTGTTCTTGATTGTTCTTCATGGATGTTTTTATGGTTGTGATGTTTCCTCTTGTTTATGTTAATCTTAGTTTGATTATGAGTGATTAAATTCCTTGTGGGGTTAGTAGGGGGATTAAGGGTGGATTATGGGTGATTAGGGCTTGATTATGGGTAAAGGATGAATCTTTGTTGTTAGTCACATGTTGGGCACACTATGTGTTTGTTGAAATACTTGTTTGAGTTGTAGTGGCCATGCTTCTTATGCTAGTCTTCCTCTACTCATTGTTTGTCTAGTATGTGATTGTGTTGAGAATAGTCTTAGACGCGAGAGCGCGAACCCACCTTGACATCGGTCTACGTAGCGAGAGCCCAGATCGACTCTAGCAACTAGGACACACCCACACCCTTGATTACCCAAATCATCCTACTATGCTTATGAACCCGACCTAACCCTACTCTTTCCTCGTTCGATTTCTTTAGTTCGATAGATTCGTTTAGCCTTAGTGGCTACCCCTAGCTTAGCCATAGTCTTAGTTCATTCCCTTCTTATCGTTCTAGTTTAGTTTAGCGTCGAGACCTAGTCAAGTCTTTAGGTGGAACTTGGTCCAAACCCTCTTTACCGTCCCCGTGGATTCGACCCTACTTACCCTAGCTACCCACTAGGAATAGTCGGTTTTATATTGACGGCGGGACCCACGACAAATCCCACCATCATTAGATCAGCTCGAACCCTCTTCAATTGCTGGACCAAGGCCGTGTCGTTGCTTGGTTCCTCGAGGGTAGATTCCGTCTTGGCAGGTTCAGTGACGGTTGTTGGGGTAGGACGTCCGGTGGTGGCGAGGTGGTTGGTGGCTAAGGCTTTAGACTTAGCTTTTCGAACCTCTTCACTGGTGATGGGGACAGCTTCCCCTTTGGCTAGGTAGACATCTTCCTCATCATCGAACCATATCCCGTTAATTTGTGGGATAAAAGGGGAAATGAGGTGTGAACAGTCGATTACCTCTCCAGTGAATATAGCATCAGCACTGAATGTGTTCTCTTTGTTGCTCGGCTTGTCCCCGCGCAACGGTATTTTCCCATTCCCAATCAGATCTTGGATCAGGTGCTTCAATTTCCATCATTTTTCAGTATCGTGCCCATTACCTCGATGATATTGGTAATAAGCCTGGATAATGTAGCTCTTGGATCTTTTCTCCACTAGAACTTCGGGAGTTGGGCCTATCGATTGGATTAGGCCCTTTGAAGATAGCCTTTGTAAGGCGTAGGTATAGGTAGTCCCTATATCCGTGAATACCCGATTTGGAGTATTCTTTTTGGACGAGGCATCCAGTAGATTAACCTCGTCAAAGATGCTGCGGGTTGCAGCTGCAGGTGTGGGCTTGCTAACGGATGAGCTGGCCCCTTGATATCCCACGGTAGAGGCCTTAGTAAGGCTCTCTGACCTTAAATCATCCTCGATCCTTGTCCCCATCTCAGTTAGAGTGGCAAAGTTGGGAATGACAGCATACCGGAGATGGACCCGGTAGGAAGGGAGGAGGTTCTTGACAAAGGCCTCCACTAAGACTTTCTCGTTGGGCTTATCGACCAAATTTACGCTCTCGGCCCTCCACCTTTGAAGGTATTTAGTGAAACCTTCTTTGGGCTCTTGGGCCATAACTTCCAGAGTACGCATCCTAGTCAGGATCTCGGTATTATCGGCGTAATTCCGAGCAAATTCTGTTGCCACATCATCCCAAGTCTTGTACTTCTTGGAATCGAGCCTGTAGTACCAGGCTTTGGGATGCTCCTCGAGGGAGGAAGCGAACAAGTGCTTGAACATGGTGGACTTCACCCTCTTGACAGCCATAAATTCTTTGAAAGCCCGAATATGATTGACCGGATCTTCAGTACCCTCAAAAATCGGTATTCCCGTAAGGTTAAGGTTGGCGGGTAACTCGTCATTCAGTGGCGAGTAGGAGCGAGCATTCTCCGTATGGATCGAGTTGCTTGTTGATAAGTGGACCTGTTCTTCTAGCTTGCGAACAACGCTGATTAGTTCAGCTATGGGCCCAGTGGGTTCGGATCCAGCAATGGGAGTCCCTTTCTCCACGGCACTCAAACGGGTGGCAAGGGTTGTTTGGTCGGTCCTGATAGCCGTCAATTGGGTCTCGATCTTGGCCAGTGCGGCGGTCAGTTGATCCAAAGTTTCTTGCATTTTCTGGCGTCTGGTTATCGGTGTCTTGTCTGTAAGAATACCGCGTAATCAGAAACTAGCCCAAATCCTGGAATAAAAAGTACATCCCGAGAAAAGGAAAGACTGAAAAGGAAATGACTCGGAAAAGACACCTAGACGGGTGACTTGTGAAAGGTGGGCCTCCCTTAGGATCCGGCAATGTGGGCCAGGTCCTGTTCGAAGGAAGGTCCACGTGAGACATCCCTAGACTTTGGACTCGAACGTGTAAACGAGCCCTCCTTTGTAGGAGTATGTCCTACGTAGGTGGGCCATGCCTTAGTCAAATAAGGCGGACTGGGATAGGGAGGAAACTCGTGATGTGAGATCATCGACAGAGTTTCGACGCTAAAGACCTCGGCCACTTATGACACGACCCGACACTGCTAAATACGGGAAGTCCTAAGGAGAGGAAGGTTTTGAAAAAGGATTTCTTTTAGAAAACCCGAAAAAACTAGGTGGAGGGCCCGATTTTTTTCAAAAATCAGAAAAGTCTATCGGGCCACAATTTTGAAAGTTCGAAAATATTTTCGAGTTTTGAAATGGACAGAATACCGGCTAGAAATAGGCTATTTTGAGTAAAATAATAAGTCCTAAATTCGGTATACGTCCTGGGTTTTGAAATTGGATATCTTGAAAAAAGATGCGATTTTTGGAAATGACGGTTTTTGAAAAAATGATCTTAGAAACCAAGTAGCACATAGTCACGCAAGCATAGTAACGACACCATGTATGCTTTACACTAAGTCTCGGTCGGTCTATATAGGGTCTATACCAGTGCACATAGCCAATCCTAGAATCGGGACAGACTTCCTAAGTCGATCTCAGAGTACGGCCCATTCCGATCTCAGAGTTTATTGGGTTCGTCCCTGTGCATTGTGATACCGATACCGACGTTATCGGATACCGTGTATTGAATGACTCTCGTGTGCCAATGGATTCGGATATCCGGAAACCGTGGTTCCGAGTAAGGGGTTGTAGACACCCGCATTTTGCCTGCTAGTGTCTATAGCAGTTCCCGACAAACACCCGATGATGATCGGACGCAAACGTGACTTAGTATACTCGGATTTGGACCCGAAATCAATAATATCTGACATGGACTTTTAGCGGAGTAATAATCTCACAAAACAGACCTCAAATTCAGGCCCAGTGGGTCATTCCGAGCAAAATAAGACTAATTTGGGCCAAAACCGACACCAAAAATAAATCCCGTCTTTTGGCGACCGGGTCAAAACCCGGTCAAAGACGAACCCGTCACAAAAACAGCCCAAGTGCACCTTCTAGAAGCTGGCGCCCAAATTGAATTCAAAAAATATTACACAATCAACAAAGTCAAACCCTTCCTCTTTTACCTCGATTTACCTGATCCACTCGATCGAGTGGATTGACCCACTCGGTCGAGTGGAGCGTCAAAAATCGGATCAGGCCCATTTTCTAGGGCACTCGACCGAGTGCACTAGGGCCACTCGATCGAGTGACCCTAGGTCGTGGGGTAAACTCTATAAATACCCCCTCCAACCCTTTTGCATTTCAGTTTTTACCTAATGCAAAATTACACTAAACTATTACCCTAATCCTTCTACACTCTACACTCTACAACCCTAAGCAAACATACACACAAACCGAGTCCCTTGTCCCTCGAAAAAAACCGACATTTTCACCCACACACACACACACCATAACTTACATACATCCTCGATACTCCATAGTCCCGTCACTATTCGCGAGTCCATTTCCGAGGTCCTTACTAAGCATGTATGTTGAGGGTCTCCTAAACTCCATTTCGATCTTTGTCCTCTTTATTTTACGTTCTTTTGGTATTGTTAGTATTATACTTATACTAGTATTGTAATTCTAACACTCTAACTCTAACATCCTAACTTTTTACATTTTCGCATATTAACTTTTCTATTTCGCGTATCTAACACTATTATCATACCGCGTATATATACATATTAGTACCGAAATTTCGGTTTCGGATACGTTTGACTATAATTGTCGCTCAAAATCCGTCTAATCCCTTTACGAGTAACGACGGAGGTGGAGCCCTTTCGAGGAGCCCCGCCCCAATGTGCTCAAGGGCGTGACGTGATCGCGATTAATCGTAGTTGAACATATCCGATCCCATTTTAATTAGTGCGGAACCCGTTGACACGAAAACCGACATCACATAACTCGAAAGGGTTAGTTTCGATGTCGTGACGTAGAGGGAAGCATTCCGTTACTAATTCAAATTTTCTAACGTAAACATTTCATAAAATCTCGACAACGGTATTATAATCGTACATGTACACGATTATAGTACCGGAGGTCGAGTTAAATTCAAATCGTGCGATATTTGTATTTAAACTCGACCGACCGTCGTTTTCAACCTCAAAAACAAGACGAGTTGACACTCGTACAGGAACTACTCGACCGAGTGCATAGGCCACTCGATCGAGTAGCGTCCATCAGGCTGGGTAGACCCCTTTTCGAGGGGCTACTCGACCGAGTGCTTAGGCCACTCGATCGAGTAGCGTCCATAACACTGGGCAGAAACTTTTTTGAGGACGCACTCGACCGAGTCAGACCATGACTCGACCGAGTGGGTCCTGTAACCCAGAAAACCGAGGGCCTTGACACACACTTTCAAGCCTCGTCCTTTTATCGACATTAGTCATCACGTGTAAAGACTATCACGTGACTATTCTATTTTCAAAACCATGCACATCACGACACCCTAACGACTTTGATCAATTTTTTTCGACGTGATAAGTCGGGACTAGGCATCGAGGCATAGGATCGGGCTAGCATCACGCCTAGGCCCTATGTCTCCGTCCTTTGTTTGATGTACAACATAATGTATATTTAAGCGAGGTTAGTCCACTTACACATTTCGCGGTCAAGCTTACATACGGGTCCGTCCCTAACTTTTATTTATTTATTATACCATTTCCATATCGTTTATATAATTTTTGTATTGGCCGGGTTGTATTTCTGCCCGTGTAACTTGTACGTTATTTACGTTTGAGTTTCATTTATTTACTTGCTTATCGCTTTATAAATGAACCTCGCATGCTAAATCATTTCGACTATAACTAAGATGCATTAAATAACGTAGTTAATCAACAACTCGCATGCTTAGCCCGAAAACGCTGTTTGCATATCATTTAGTCATTTTACTAGCGCGCGCACACGAACACGAACGATGTCTTAGTAGAGGCCGCCATGTGCGGGCGGGGTTGGGTGTCCTTAGTGGGCTTCCCAACACGTACCCTCACCCCTTACTCAGAACCTTTGGTTTCCGGATGTCCGAAACCCTTGGCGCACGAGAGTCATTCTATATACGAAAGCCGGTTTATACGGTATCGGTATTGCAATGCAAAGGGACGAGCCCAATGAACTCTGAAATCGAAGTGGGCTTACTTTGTGTATAGCCCATGACGACATAGAGTGGGCTCGTATGGTTCCGAATAACCACAAAATTCGGTGGCGACTCCATTTTGACTTAAATTTCGAACCCGAGAACAATCTCACCACGAGATTCATTCGTCTACCCAAACCCGCGCGTGGCCGCGTCGGGGTGGACCTACGTCATGTCCACAATTTGGCGACTCCGCTGGGGATACCTGATGTACCACATGTCATCGGGGTTCCTAGGGTGAGACTCGAAGAGAAATCGTTCGAATATTAGTGTGCGCGCATTAGTTTAATGGTTCATGCATAACCCAAATTTTGCCCGGGCCGGTTACTTGTGACCGACGTCCCACTATACCACGGTGCATTCCTACATGGGTGCACTAAAGACTTCGATGGCGGAACTCACCGGGGTTTTACGGCAGGTCCTAGTTCCAAATCGGCTAGGAAGTCCGTCCCGTTTCGTGAGAATGCGATCGTCGTTGGTATAGACCCTACTTTGACCGACCGAGACTTAGTGTAAAGCATACATAAGCGTCGTTTTAATGCTTGCTTGACTATGTGCTGCTTGGTTTCCGTGTCATTTTTCAAAAACCGTCATTTCAAAAATGCATCTGTCCAAAAACACCCAAATTTTGAAAAAACCCGAAATGCTGTCCGTTTCGGGACCCGTCTTTTCAAAATATCCAATTTTCAAAACTCGGAATGCCGCCGAAATTTAGGATCAAATGATTTGACTCAAAACATCCTTTTTCTCTAGTCGCCCGTTTTAATTCATGAATTTCCAACACCATCTCGATTTTCTGATTTTTTTTTTAAATTCTAATCTTGGTTTTCGGAATTCCGTTTTTAATTTCCAAACTCTCGGAAATTCATCCACTTAATATTCAAAATTCAAACATCCAACTTTCCTAGTAAACCTTCCTTATTATAGGACCTACCGTCTAGCCGTGTGTCGGGTCTTTGCATAATTTGTCGAAGGTCTATAGCGTCGAAACTCCGCTGATCCTATATCACGAGTTTCCCCCCTTTCCCGAGTCCGCCTTATCCGTCAAGGCACGACCGACCCGCGTAGGGCATACCCCTACAAAGGAAAGTCCGTCCATACACTCGAGTCAAAAGTCTGGGGAATAGTCTCACGTGGACCTTCCTTCGAACGGAATTAGGCCCACAAAGCCAAAATCCTAAGGAAGTTACACCACCCATCGAGTCATCCGTCTAGATGTCTTTCTCGAGTCTTTAGTCTTCTTTCCTAGTGTTGCTCGGGATGTACTTTTCATTTCCTTTTCCAAGATCTGGGTTTAGTTTCTGATTACGCGGTGTTCTTACAGACAGGCCACCGGCAACTAGACACGCTCGAAGGATGGCAACTTTGAACAGCCTGCAAACCGCTTTGGACGCCATGGTCGCAAAGCAGACCGATATTGAAGCCCAACTGACCGAAATGAGGGCTGGCCAGGTGGCCATTGTTGCTCGCCTAGCTACGGTGGAGCAAGGGACTCCTAATGTCGAGACTACTGGGCCCATAACTGAACTGGTTAGCGCTGTGCGCCGGCTAGAAGAACAAGTCCATTTGACTGGGAGTAACAACATCCACCGGGAGAATAGCCGAGAGTACTCCACGGTGAGTGACAAGTTGCCCGCAAACCTGAATCTCACAGGTTTGCCCATGTTCGAGGGAACTGAGGACCCGTTACTACATGTGCGGGCCTTCAAGGAATTCATGGCCATCAAGGGAGTGGACTCATCCATGTTCAAGAACCTTTTTGCTGCATCTCTTGAGAAGCACCCACGGACCTGGTACTATAGGCTAGACCCGAAAAAATACCCTACATGGGATGATGTGGCTACCGAGTTCGCTCGGAACTATGCTGACAACACCGAGATCCAAACCACAATGCGATCTCTGGAGGTCATGGCCCAAGAGCCAAAGGAAGGTTTCACTAAATACCTTCAACGCTGGAGGGCCGAGAGCGTGAAATTGGTCGATAAGCCCAATGAGAAGACCCTAGTGGAGGCTTTTGTCAAGAACCTCCTCCCTTCCTACCGGGTTCACCTCCGGTACGCAGTCATACCCAATTTCACCACCCTTACTGAAATGGGTATGAGGATCGAAGACGACCTGAGACTAGAAAGCCTCACTAAGGCTGCTAGCAAAGGATACCAGGGGGCCTCTTCCTCCACCACCAAGCCCCAAGCCGCAACCCGCAGCATTTTTGACGCGGTTAATCTACTAGATGCCCCGTCCAAGAAGAACACCCCACCTCGGGTCTTCACTGATATAGGTACTACCTATACCTATGCCTTACAAAGGCTATCCTCCAAAGGCCTAATCCAACCGATAGGCCCAACTCCTGAAGTTCCGGTCGAGCGACGCTCCAAGAACTACAATGCCCAGGCCTATTGCCAATACCACCGGGGCAATGGGCATGACACCGAAAAGTGTTGGAAGCTGAAACACTTGATCCATGACCTGATTGAAAGCGGTAAAATCCCGCTACCCGGAGATAAGCCCAGCAACAAGGAGAACTCTTTCAGCTCCCATGCCATCTTTGCCGGGGAGGTGATTGACTGCTCTCACCTTGTCTCCCCCTACATCCCGCAAGTGAACGGGATCTGGTTCGACGATGAGGATGATATCTACCTCGCTAAAGGGGAAGCCGTTCCCATCACCCCTGAACAGATCCGAGAGGTCAAAACTCGAGTCCTAGCCAGCAACAACCTTGGTCGTCCCTACTTAGCCACAAGCACTAGGGACACCCCTATCCCGACAACCATCACCGATCCACTCGGGATGGAAGTCGCCCCTGAAGAGCCGACCGCTGAAACGGCCGTCGTGAAGCAATTAAAGAGAACCCGAGTTGACCTCACTATATGGCAACTCCTTGTTAGCTCTCAGGAACATCGGGAAGCACTTACAAAGGCTCTCGATCAAGTCAAGATCGACTCTTTGGCTACCCCCGCTGAAATGGTAGCCACGGTCCTACCCCACCTAAAGGGTAAGGCCAAAGAAGGAGGCCCAATGATCACCTTTTCTGAAGCCGATCTGCCGCCATTTGGGACCTCCCACAACCTGGCCCTTTACATCACGGTGATTTGTCGAGGGAAGTATCTTCCTATGACCCTGGTTGATGACGGGTCCGCTGTGAATGTCCTTCCCTTAAGGACCGCCAAAGCCCTCGGCATTACCGAGGCTGACTATATCCCGACTGCTCAAACCATCCAAGCCTTTGATGGGAGTCCAAAGTCGGTAGCTAGGGCCATAAAACTGACCATCATCACGGGCCCGATAGAAAAGGAGCTTGAATTTCAGGTGATTGATGTCACCTCATCATTCAACTTGCTCCTAGGAAGGCCATGGATTCACGCGGTGAAAGCTGTGTCCTCCACCCTCCACCGTAAGATCAAGATGCCTCTACTCGACAGTGTTATTACTTTAGAGGCAACCCCAATGACCGTGGCTAGCTGTAATGCCACGGGCCGCCCAGACCTTTGGGGGTTTGACTTTGTGGGGATGATCGAGGAAGAGTACCTCTTTAGGCCTTACTTCACCACGAGCATTGACACAATGCTGCAGAACCTAGGGTACCTTTCGAGGGCTACCTCTCGACCCGACCTTCCAGCTGGGAAGATCATCGAGGTTCTCAAGGACGAAGACTCTCACTTCGGCCTTGGCTATGCCCTCACTCCGGACAACGTTGTCCGAGCAGGAATCGAAAAGGCCTGCAACATCATGAAGGGTATCTACTTGAGCCCTTATAGCCCACGGTTGTCTGACTACTTTGTCACACCCGTATTCGGGGCTGTTCAGGTTGGACTATACCAACCCAATGCTACGCACCTCGGGACCCACTTGGCCCGGGATTGCAACTACATCCCGGATGAGGTTTTCGCCCTCATCCAGTCCGATGGAGCGAATGATGCCGAGCCCGCGCTTGGGCTACTCTTCGGGGAAGATACCGTAGCCCCCACTCCAAAGGAAGACCTGGTCAACCTGATTCTCCGCAGCAACAGGTTTGACCCGACCAAGCTGATCTCGGATGTTGGTTCCGAGACGGGAAAAAGGGCCTGGAGGAAGACTGTCAAGTGGACTGACAGTCAAGGAAGGATCTACAAGCTGGTCACCGGAGAGGGAGACATGCCTGAGTCTGAGTCCGAGTCTGAGTCGGAGTCTGAGTCAGAGTCTGAGGTCGAGTCTAGAGAAGTCGGTGCTAGAGTCACTCCTGTAACCCCCCTCCCTTCTATCATTCCTGCTGCGAGCACTTCGGGGTCTGTCCCGAGTGCTTTACCAATTCCGCCACTGACCAACGATCAGATGGCTGCTCTCTTTGAGCTGTTTTCCAAATTTTCAATCAATAATAACAACCGTTCTGCTTACGACTTGTCTCTTTTAAATCCTGCTTTCAAAGACGTTTTATGCTATGACATTGAGAAATCCGACGAACAGGTACCCTTACCTCCACATCTGATCGAGTAACTAGAGCAAAGGGAATCCCGGAATCCGGTAATTGAAGAGACCGAGTCCATAAACGTGGGAACAACCTTAGAGCCTCAGATACTTAAGATAGGGTTATCCTTAGATTCCGAGGAGAAACAACAGTTTATAAACCTTCTCCAAGAGTTCAAAGACGTCTTCGCATGGTCCTACAAGGACATGCCGGGGATAGACCGGGAAATAGCCGAGCACCGCATACCTATCAAAGACGGGTGCAAACCGGTCAAACAGAAGCTCCGCCGAATGAGGCCCGAGTGGTCTCTCAAAGTAAAGGAAGAAGTCGACAAACAGTTCAAAGCCGGATTCATACAAGTGTCCGAGTATCCGGACTGGGTTGCAAACATCGTGCCGGTTCCTAAAAAGGACGGTAAGGTGCGGGTGTGCGTAGATTTTCGAGATCTTAACAAAGCAAGCCCGAAGGATGATTTTCCGTTACCACACATCGATATACTGGTGGATAACACGGCCGATCATGCCCTTCTGTCATTCATGGATGGGTATGCCGGATATAATCAAATCAAGATGGCGGAAGAAGACATGAGTAAGACTACCTTCACTACACCTTGGGGTACTTACTGTTACACTGTCATGCCATTTGGTCTCATTAATGCCGGGGCCACATACCAGAGGACCGCTACCACTTTACTACACGACATGATGCATAAAGAGGTAGAGGTCTATGTAGACGACATGATCGTCAAATCCAGAGAACGGGACGGTCACATCACCGCCCTAAGAAAATTCTTCACCCGATTGCGCAAGTACAACATGAGGCTAAACCCTCAGAAATGCAGTTTCGGGGTAACGTCAGGCAAATTACTGGGTCATATCGTTAGCCAACGAGGTATCGAGGTCGACCCAGCTAAAATCAAAGCCATTACCGAGATGCAAGCTCCTAAAACCGAAAAAGAGATAAGGGGATTTCTCGGGAAAGTCCAGTACATTAGTCGATTCATTTCCAAGCTAACCATGGTGTGTGAACCAATTTTCAAGAAACTGAAAATAGGGGAACGGATACTATGGGATGACAAGTGCCAAGCTGCTTTTGACAAAATCAAGGAAATTCTATCTGCTCCGCCAGTTTTGATGCCACCTCAACCCGGTTTGCCTCTGTCGTTATACCTAACAACGACCGAGACAGCCATGGGGGCTATGCTAGCTCAGACAGTTGACTCCGAAGAACGAGCCATATATTACATCAGCAAGAAGTTTTTAGAGTAAGAGTGCAAATATACCATGCTCGAAAAGACGTGCTTGGCTCTAGTCTGGGCCACCAAGAAGCTTAGACACTATATGCTCAGTTATGAGGTTCATGTCCTATCCAAGATGGACCCGATCAAGTACCTCTTCGAAAAGCCTATCCTCAACGGCCGGATTTCAAGATGGACTCTAATGTTGGCAGAGTTCGACCTAAAATTTGTACCGTTAAAAGCTATTAAAGGGCGAGTGGTAGCTGAATTCCTCGCTGATAGCCCGGTAACCGAGGAAGGACACACCGACACTTGGTCCTTCCCAGACGAAGATATTTTCCATACCGATGCCGAAACATGGGATTTATACTTCGATGGAGCATCTAATTTTCGAGGGTTTGGAGTCGGGATCCTCCTAATTTCACCAAGAGGGGAGCATACTCCCGTCTCCATCAAGCTGGACTTTGACGTTACCAATAATGCAGCAGAGTACGAAGCATGCATTTATGGGCTACAAGCCGCCGCCAACCTGGGGATCACAAATCTCCGGGTACATGGCGACTCATCCTTGGTCATTAACCAAGCACTTCAAAAATGGAAGACTCGGAATGCTAATCTCGTGGCCTACCAGGCACGAGTAAGGGATCTCGAGAAACAATTCCAAAAGGTAAAGTACATATACCTGCCTCGGGAAGAAAATCAGTCTGCAGGTAGAGTACATTCCCGACCATGTGACCAGTATGCCAATTTGCGTCGAAAGACGGTCCGAGCCGGCGTACGTCCATGACATCGAAGACATCGAGATAACCGATCCCGAACCATGGTACCAAGCCGTGTTAACATACCTGACCCACGGAGAGTATCCTCCCGGGACAGAAGGTCGAGCCAAGAAAGCCTTACGAAGGCTAGCCACCCAGTTCATCCGTACTAATGACGGACAACTGTACAAAAAGACAGCACAGGGGGCTCTTCTCCTTTGTGTTGACAAATATAAAGCCGAGAAGGTAATGGCCGAAGTACATGATGGCGAAAACGGTCCACACATGAATGCTCACATGCTGGTCCGAAAAATCATGAGGCTCGGGTATTACTGGAACACCATGGAGGCCGACTGCCAATTTTATGTCAAACATTGCCATAACTGTCAAATCTTTGGTAATGTGCAACATATGCCGCCGTCTCTGCTTTATACCATGACGTCACCTTGGCCGTTCTCGACATGGGGTATCGACATAATCGGGAAGGTGAATCCCTCCGGTATCGGTGGACATTGCTTCATTCTGGTAGCTATCGACTATTTCACCAAATGGGTCGAAGCTGAATCGTATCGCATCCTCAATGCTAAGCATGTCGCCAAATTTATCCAAAACAAGATAATATGTCGGTATGGAATCCCGCATGAATTTATCAGTGATCATGGAACTCATTTCCAAGCTGAGACGACAACCTTACTGGCTAAATATAAAATTCAAAGGCACACGTCCTCGCCATACCGTCCCAAAACGAACGGAGCAGTAGAGGCAGCTAATAAAACAATTGTCACCATACTCAAAAAGATGGCTGATAATTATCGGGACTGGCCCGACAAAATACCTTTTGCCCTATGGGGGTATCGGACATCAATTCGCACCGCAACCGGGGCGACACCATATTACCTAACCTATGGGATGGAGGCAGTCCAACCAGTTGAGCTAGAGGTACCGTCCCTCAGAATTCTGCTAGAAAGCCAAGTACTCGAAGCTGACTGGGTTCGAGCACGGTACGATTCGTTGGTTCTATTAGACGAACGACGGTCCCGCGCTCTCAACAACATCCAAATTTACCAAAAACGGATCCAACGGGCTTTCAATAAGCGAGTAAGGCCCAGAAACATTAAAGAAGGGGATCTAGTCCTTAAGTCTGTTCGAGCTCTACTACCAGTTGACCCAAGGGGAAAATTCAAACCCAACTGGGCTGGGCCATACCTGGTGAAGAGGATCCTATCAGGGGGAGCAGTAATGCTGACGGACCTGGACGGGAATGAGTTTGTCAACCCAACCAACCTGGACCAGCTGAAGCGTTACTACCCTTAGCCACTTCTCAATGTCATTAGCAATTTTTATCAAAATCGTTTTATATTACAAAAAGCAAGTCAATGAGTTAGAATTATTTATTCTACTGTCGCAAAACATCTTGAACCATTAGTCTTGGTGTAATTCAAGATTGCAAATTTCCTAAGCCTGAACTACGTTTGGTTTGATTCTGCTAATTGCGGATACGTAGGCAGCCCCTCAAAAGGGCACAACCAATGCAATCGAGAAAAGACAGGAACGGCTTAATAATAAACTTCCTTTTATTAATTATCACAAAAGAAAAAAATCCCAATAAACTTGGGAAAATTACAAAGTGCAGGAATTCAAAAACTACAAAAAAAAACACACGACAAAAATAATAATAATATTTAAATAATAAAAAACTAAGGACTCGGTATCTAGGGCATCTTGCCCTTCCCCTTGTCCTTGGCCTCCTTAACCGTCCACTGACGACGACGCGGAGGAGAGCGTTCCCGAATCGCCACGGGAACCTCTTTAGCCCGGACTCGTTTCTTGGAACTCGAGTCCTCATCCACCTCGATAGGCCCAAGTCGGGCCCTCACGGGCTCAGAGAGCCGGTCACGCGGACCCAATCGGTCCCGGGCCGCCAACCTTGGCCCAAGTCGTCGCTCCAAGTCAGTCTGGGGGCTTTGCCGCCCCCGCGTGCCACTAGCACCGACATCTTTCGTTCGAGTCTTAGTATGTGACTTAAGACCCGATTCTAATCGGACTAAGGTAGCAGGGGTCTCTCCCTCGTCGTAGAATCCCCTATTGTCCTTTGCCGTCTCCCGACGGACCAGTTCGAAGGCCTCATCGACCTTCAGAGCTTTGCGAGCCTCCTCAGACTCCTCAGAAGTCCACTTCTCATAGGCTCGAGAAACCCAAGCGGATTGGCAAGGGTTGGGAATAGTCCATGTAGAACGAGTAAACCATCTCTGCAACCAGGTGTCGCACATAGCGTCCGTCAGTTGGAGCGAGACACTAATGATGGCTTCAGTCTCAGGAATGCGCTGAGACGAACCGAACTGCCTCAGAATGCGGTCCGGGTAGATGTGAACTGTCCAGTCAAGGGACAGGATCACGAGGTAACGAGCTTGGTCCCTCTTGGCCAACCCCGTCAGCTTGGAAAGGAACCACCAAGCAACCGTTCACCTAATCAACGGGCTACCATGGAACACCAATTCCTCGTCCCAGTAAGCTCGGTTTATATGGTGATTCGAGCTTATCCGGCGCCCCCTAGAACTGAGTTGGCTGCTACGGTAGTTGAGAACGCTCGGAGGAGGCTCTATGATCGATAAGCGCTCCGACAACCAAACCTATAAAAGTATACATAGAATTTATGAGCAACGGAATGGTTCGCTACAACCCACTCGATCGAGTACACCATCTGACTCGATCGAGTGAGGCTCTCTAAGACAACCAGAAGCTCGTCAGGTATGACACTCGACCGAGTACACCATCTGACTCGATCGAGTAAGCCCTTCACAGAGCAGCAGAAACACTTTACAGACATCACTCGATCGAGTGATAGGTCCACTCGATCGAGTGACTTACGGACCTCAAGAAACCACGAAACAAAAAAGAGAGAAAAGGAAGATAAAAAAAAATCGCATGACGAATACCTGCAGAATAAGGGTGCTACCTGTCAGTTGCCGGGTTGGGTCAAGTCGCCTAGCATCCAGACCCATGATGAGTTCCCCAGTGGCTAGCCAAGCAGGGCTATGACCAGTCTCCATCTGGTCAACCACCCCAATCAGCCTAATTTGACCCAAGCATGAGTCAGCATCCATCAACCCCTCAAAGACGTAGCGGTGCAACATGCAGAACGCGAAAGCCCTACGCCTGTGAGAAGGCGTAGCCCTTACATCCTGGCTGTTCATAAACTTGTCAGCCAAGTCGAAAAGGGAGACAGTATCTCCCCGCACCATTCGATCTGTCTCAGCATGAGATAGACCTAGGAAGTCCCTCAGTCTTCTCCTCGGGTCCGGGTAGAACAGAGGGATGGCAGGACGAGCAACAGGACTCCAACCTCCAATGGCTGCGATCTCCTCGGGAAGAGGGCGTATTTCTCCCCGCGGGAACGCAAAGACGTGGTGGGTAGTATCCCAAAGCGCCAAACAAGCATCCAAAAAGTGTGAATCAGGCACCAGACGCCTAAGAGGAAACAGGCTGGTAATCCCCATTTGGGTCAGCTGAATCCTATCCTCGTCCCGAAAGTGCTGGGACCAAGCAAAAAGCATTGAAGTGAGATGCTCGATGCCCATGGCAGGAACTTGATTCCTCTTGAAAGACTGAGAGATTTTTAAGAGAAGAAGAGTTTTGGTTTGAGGTGCAGTAAGCTGAAGCAGGGAAACCTGTATTTATAATAGGGAAGTCTGGCAGTAACCCTGACTAACCCTGCCTCCTCAGTAAATTGGGCCCCAACATGTGCAGGCCTGACTTCAACCCAGAATAGGAATCTAGTTATCCCGAGCTTTCCTAAATTCTTTCTAAAAATTCCTTAAGTTCAAAAAAAAAATCTTTTTCGAAAATTTCAACTTTTTTCAAAATCCAGTACATTTTCCCCAGCACAAGTCGGTGTTTTGCCTATGAGTTACATGCAATTTATCATGTGTCAGCATACAGGTACACCCCAAGACTTCAGAAGCAAGTCCCCGCGCAACTACTTCACTCCCCAACGTGAGCCCATATGTATCCCAGCATGCTACAGTCAAAGCCATGATGTATCAGCATACGGGTACCCCTACACCTCCAAAAGCAAGTTTTACTCCCCATGGAGCTACCACCGGCAGGACAGGTATGACCCTTTGCTTATGGCTGGCGAGCCCTTCACGCTAGTCTACTGGACTATAAACGACCCGACCGGAGAGCTGCCAGGTCGTAATCTGCGATTGGCCTGGTAGCTACTCTGACTTTCGCCTTGTCCAAGCCTCAGTCAGAGTGGGGGCTCTATAGACACCCGCATTTTGCCTGCTAGTGTCTATAGCAGTTCCCGACAAACACCCGATGATGATCGGACGCAAACGTGACTTAGTATACTGGGATTTGGACCCGAAATCAATAATATCTGACATGGACTTTTAGCGGAGTAATAATCTCACAAAACAGACCTCAAATTCAGGCCCAGTGGGTCATTCCGAGCAAAATAAGACTAATTTGGGCGAAAACCGACACCAAAAATAAATCCCGTCTTTTGGCGACCGGGTCAAAACCCGGTCAAAGACGAACCCGTCACAAAAACAGCCCAAGTGCACCTTCTAGAAGCTGGCGCCCAAATTGAATTCAAAAAATATTACACAATCAACAAAGTCAAACCCTTCCTCTTTTACCTCGATTTACCTGATCCACTCGATCGAGTGGATTGACCCACTCGGTCGAGTGGAGCGTCAAAAATCGGATCAGGCCCATTTTCTAGGGCACTCGACCGAGTGCACTAGGGCCACTTGATCGAGTGACCCTAGGTCATGGGGTAAACTCTATAAATACCCTCTCCAACCCTTTTGCATTTCAGTTTTTACCTAATGCAAAATTACACTAAACTATTACCCTAATCCTTCTACACTCTACACTCTACAACCCTAAGCAAACATACACACAAACCGAGTCCCTTGCCCCTCGAAAAAAACCGACATTTTCACACACACACACACACACCATAACTTACATACATCCTCGATACTCCATAGTCCCGTCACTATTCGCGAGTCCATTTCCGAGGTCCTTACTAAGCATGTATGTTGAGGGTGTCCTAAACCCCATTTCGATCTTTGTCCTCTTTATTTTACGTTCTTTTGGTATTGTTAGTATTATACTTATACTAGTATTGTAATTCTAACACTCTAACTTTAACATCCTAACTTTTTACATTTTCGCATATTAACTTTTCTATTTCGCGTATCTAACACTATTATCATACCGCGTATATATACATATTAGTACTGAAATTTCGGTTTCGGATACGTTTGACTATAATTGTCGCCCAAAATCCGTCTAATCCCTTTACGAGTAACGACGGAGGTGGAGCTCTTTCGAGGAGCCCCGCCCCAATGTGCTCAAGGGCGTGACGTGATCGCGATTAATCGTAGTTGAACATATCCGATCCCATTTTAATTAGTGCGGAACCCGTTGACACGAAAACCGACATCACATAACCCGAAAGGGTTAGTTTCGATGTCGTGACGTAGAGGGAAGCATTCCGTTACTAATTCAAATTTTCTAACGTAAACATTTCATAAAATCCCGACAACGGTATTATAATCGTACATGTACACGATTATAGTACCGGAGGTCGAGTTAAATTCAAATCGTGCGATATTTGTATTTAAACTCGAACGACCGTCGTTTTCAACCTCAAAAACAAGACGCGTTGACACTCGTACAGGAACTACTCGACCGAGTGCATAGGCCACTCGATCGAGTAGCGTCCATCAGGCTGGGCAGACCCCTTTTCGAGGGGCTACTCGACCGAGTGCTTAGGCCACTCGATCGAGTAGCGTCCATAACACTGGGCAGAAACGTTTTTGAGGACGCACTCGACCGAGTCAGACCATGACTCGACCGAGTGGGTCCTGTAACCCAGAAAACCGAGGGCCTTGACACACACTTTCAAGCCTCGTCCTTTTATCGACATTAGTCATCACGTGTAAAGTCTATCACGTGACTATTCTATTTTCAAAACCATGCACATCACGACACCCTAACGACTTTGATCGATTTTTTTCGACGTGATAAGTCGGGACTGGGCATCGAGGCATAGGATCGGGCTAGCATCACGCCTAGGCCCTATGTCTCCGTCCTTCGTTTGATGTACAACATAATGTATATTTAAGCGAGGTTAGTCCACTTACACATTTCGCGGTCAAGCTTACATACGGGTCCGTCCCTAACTTTTATTTATTTATTATACCATTTCCATATCGTTTATATAATTTTTGTATTGGCCGGGTTGTATTTCTGCCCGTGTAACTTGTACGTTATTTACGTTTGAGTTTCATTTATTTACTTGCTTATCGCTTTATAAATGAACCTCGCATGCTAAATCATTTCGACTATAACTAAGATGCATTAAATAACGTAGTTAATCAACAACTCGCATGCTTAGCCCGAAAACGCTGTTTGCATATCATTTAGTCATTTTACTAGCGCGCGCACACGAACACGAACGATGTCTTAGTAGAGGCCGCCATGTGCGGGCGGGGTTGGGTGTCCTTAGTGGGCTTCCCAACACGTACCCTCACCCCTTACTCAGAACCTTTGGTTTCCGGATGTCCGAAACCCTTGGCGCACGAGAGTCATTCTATATACGAAAGCCGGTTTATACGGTATCGGTATTGCAATGCAAAGGGACGAGCCCAATGAACTCTGAAATCGAAGTGGGCTTACTTTGTGTATAGCCCATGACGACATAGAGTGGGCTCGTATGGTTCCGAATAACCACAAAATTCGGTGGCGACTCCATTATGACTTAAATTTCGAACCCGAGAACAATCTCACCACGAGATTCATTCGCCTACCCAAACCCGCGCGTGGCCGCGTCGGGGTGGACCTACGTCATGTCCACAGGGGTAAGGGTACGTGTTGGGAAGTTCACAAAGAACACCCAACCCCGCCCGCACATTAGCGGCCTCTACTAAGATATCGCTTGACTTTCGAATACGCGCTTTAGTAATACGATGAGATGATATGCAAACAACGTTTTGACTAAACATGCGAATATTAGGGTGGTAACTTGCTACGTTGATTTAATGCATCTAAAATTAACGTCAAAGTTGTATTTAGCATGCGGGATTCATTTTAGTACAATAAAACGAATAATAAAAATAAAACGCCAAAAATAGGAACAAACGTGTTAGTAACGGTAATAACGATAATAACGGTTTGCGAATAATATAGAATGGTGTAACGAGATGATGCATGCTTTTAGAAAAGTAATAAACCACGTGATAGACTTGACACGTGTTGACCAAAGTTATAAAAAAATATTATCGAGACTAGAAAGACATTGTGGGACTCACGGTTTTGACGTGATAAGGCCACTCGATCGAGTCATTGAAGAACTCGACCGAGTGGACCTCGGAAAAAAGTTTTCGTCCCGGATTTGAGGTGCCACTCGTCCGAGTCATTGAGGGACTCGACCGAGTGAGCAGCCACTCGATTGAGTCATTGCGAGACTCGACCGAGTGGTTCTCAAGGAACCTTCTGCCTCGGTTTTTGGGGTGCCACTCGATCGAGTAGGCTAGGCACTCGATCGAGTGCCCCCTGTACGAACTAGGGTTAGCTTCGCAATTTATTATTGATTTCGAAATTGCTTTTCGATTTTGGAAAATCGATGTTTTTATTGAGTCGGGCAGAAATATTGCATGATTTATGCTCGATTCGGATTTTGATACTCGTCGTATCCGATATTTGATTATGGAATCAATATCGAATACTTAGAGCGGAATCTAGAAAATATATTGTAAGTCGTTTTAAATCGAACTAAAACGAAATAAATTATCACCGCGTTTATAGTGTCGTAATTAATTCTTTTGAATTATGTGGCAACTATTTTAGCATCAACGAATTCGTATCAGTTAGATTTATTGAGTAATTCGTTTAGATATGACATCCAACTATTGAGTTGCTATCGTATCTAAAGAAAGACGCTTTATTTGCTTGAATTAAAAAAGGACTTGATTCCCTCCGCATCTCGACATCGTAACAAATCCTTGCGGATAATATGATGTCGGATCCGCATCAACGGGTTTCGACTTAAACTTAAATAAAGTGTATGATTCAAAAATAGTTTTTGAAAATCGACGAATATGCGATACTAAAGATGATGACAATGATGCGAATAATAAAACGAAACTAACGACGCGACAAAATAAAATAAAAACGTTATTGTTGATGTTGACTCGCTTCAGCAATCAAATACTTGGGGTGTCGGGATAAGCGACCGTCAACATCGGGTGCAATACCCTCGTATATTCGGATTTCCTTATTCCGTCATCCCTTGTATTCGACACGAATTAGCGAGTATTTTAATGTCTTATTACTAATAATATTATGGATATTAGGAACGAGAAAATAAATTAAAATAAAAATGACGACGACGACGAATGACCGACGGACGACGCGAGAAAAAGGAAGAGAAAGAGAGAAGTCGGGTTTGTATACACCCTCAACCTACATGTTTCGTGTTCTCGGACAGGACTCGTTTAATTGTGGCTTGAGCACGGGAGTATCGAGATGTAGACGGAGTTATGGTGGTTTAGGGTTTGATTCCTAAATGCTAGGGTTTAAGGTTGAAGAGATGAGAAAATTAGGATTGTAAAAGGTGTAAAAAAAAGATGTTCAAAGTTGCATGCAAAGGGAGGTATTTATAAGATTTCTCCCCCACCCCCGTCTAGGGTTACTCGATCGAGTGCCCCTGCTAACTCGATCGAGTGGCCCAGAGCAGATGTAAAATGGGCCTGTTTGAAGGCCCACTTGATCGAGTGGGTTGACACTCGATCGAGTGGGTCAGCTGGAGCGAAGAGATCCGGAGTTTTTGACTCCGGGTTGGATATTTTCGTAAGTCTTATGTTTGGGTTGGGCTCTTGATATTTGCATGGTTGTTTTTGTGTCTCGGAAACGGCTTTGACCGGGGTTTGACCCAGTCGCTAAAAGTTGGTTTTATTTCCGGTGTCGGTTTTGACCCAAATTAGTCTTATTTGATTGGAAATGACCCACTGGGCCTGATTTTGAGGACGATTTTGTGAGATTTGTACTCCGTAAAAAGCCCAAGCCAGAAACTAACGGTTTCGGGCCCATATCCGAGTGCGTAGAAACATGTTTGCGTCCGATCATCATCGGGTATTTTTTAGAAACTGCTATAGACACCTAGCAGCCAAATGTGGGTGTCTACATTCTGATAGGTGGTACATGTAGTGGGACAAAGTTATGGGACATGTGATCCGGACTGAAAAAAACAGTAGAGATTGACATGTGGCACACAAAAAAGAAGAAAAAAATAGAAGGTTTACGTGTTTATATCTTCTTCCTCCCACTGCATCTTCACTCTTCTTCCTTTTTTCTCACTGCATCTTCTTCTTCTTCCCTCCTACATCAAAAACAGTGACCTCTGGTCTCCGCTATATGATGCCATGATACAATAGAATTCCAAATACAAATACACCATCTTCGCATTCGTGAATTAAAAAAGAGCCTAGCAAATCTAATCCTAAAAGAAAAAACTAAATAAATTTGAGCAATTAAAATTAAATTGGAAACGAAAAGGCAAAAAAAAAATTAGAAAACAAAAACAATTGAACTTAAGTGATATTTATATCAATGAAAAAATTAAAATTAAAGTATTATTGATTTGTTGATGAGAAATTGGATCTGATACAAATAATTTTGAGGAGTTCAATATTCTTGAAATTTTAATGTAAAAAAGAAAAAACAAATGCAATGAGAAAAGGAAGAAGAGGGAAGACGGTAGCAAGTGACATTTTTTTCTTTTTTTGTGTGCCACATGTCAGTCTCTGATAGGTGGTACATGGAGAGGGACAAAGTTATGGGACATGTGATCCGGACTGTTTTTTGTGTGCCACATGTCAGTCTCTGATAGGTGGTACATGAAGTGGGACAAAGTTATGGGACATGTGATCCGGCCTGCATACTAAGGATCACAAACTTTTCGTTACTCTTTAATTAATAATAATAATAATAATAATTTGTTACAATAAATAATTCAATTTATTATTATTGTTATTCATCAAAACCTTTGCACTCACCTTCAAAGCTTTGATTACAAACAGCCAAACAGGTATTGTTGGATAATTGTGTGTGCTTCAAAAGAGATTAAATTGATACAATTTCCAAGTTTGATTGGTTTAATCTTCGAAGGTTAAATCTTGTGATTTCTATGTTGATTACCCGATTATCCACCTTATGGTTCGATGAACCAACTTTGTATTCTCCATTGATGCTCCTATATAAACCACCTTCTTCATTCACAAAGACAACCCAAAAAACTCTCTTATACTTCTATACCAAAACTCGTTCTCTACTCACATAAAAGGACCTACTTGGCAACGTTCCGGGCAAGGTTCATTTTGTAGTTTCGTCTACACCGAAGATACAAAAGTCGTGTACTCCTGGGGGTCGATTGTCATGGAAAAGCGTGTGTAGTGTACGAGGCAAATTCGACGTTAGAACAGTGACTTGTCACGCCACAACCATCCAAATAAGCTATATATATCTCATTATTACATATTTTATGTCAACTTATTTGTATTTACTTACTTATCATCTTGTTTTGTCTTTATAAATTAATACAATAATCTTGTTCTACTTTTTTTTGGTAAAATGTGAGTATATTGCCAAAAAAATCGTTGAGTACATTTACATCATAGGACCTTCATGTCCTGACTAAAACTTCGCAATTTTTGACAAACAAAACAATTGACTAGAATCAGCAGATTAGCTATTCCAGTGAATCAGCATTGTAGCATTCTTCCCCACGGCTCTTGTTGTTAGTTCTTTCTTCATCCTCCTAGCCACTTCTTCCGGTCTCGATAGTTTCATCTCATACCAGGCTTCATTTCTTTGCTACCAGACATGGTAATAGTATGCATTTCGGACCATTGCATCTGTTTTGATGTTATCATGATTAGCATCAGCTAACATCTGCAACGTACGGGTCGCACCATACCAAGCCACAATTTCAGTCTCAATTCTGCTGCTATACTCGCACTCCTCGAATATATGCTCGATCGTTTCCTCTTCCTGACCACATAGGCAGCAAGTGTTATCAGCTAGGTATCCAATTTTTGTTAGCCTTCCTTTAGTATTCATGCCTTTGTTCAAAGCCATCCAAGTGATTAGAGGATGCTTTGGTATTCCAATTATTCCATATCACTTTTGCCCAGTTTTTCTCGCTTTCTTTGCTTCTCAGCAGGTTGTAGCCCTCTTTAACGGTGTATTTCTCAGTATCCCGCATCACCCCGTCGATTTTCTTCCTTCATTATGTCCTTCACTTTGCATATCTGTTTCCACGACCAGTTATCTCCTTGTTTTGGTTTTTAACTGCTCCAATCGTGCCCCTTTATATAAATTTGATTCACCCATCGAACCCAAAGTTTTTCGGGATGAGAATAAACAGAACTAGCGAGCTTAGCTATAGCTGCCTGGTTCCAGGCTTTAACATTTTTAATGCCTAATCCGCCCTCCGTTTTAGGAACCGTGATTTTATCCCAAGCAACTAGAGGAACCCGAGTGTAGTCAGCTGAACCTGCCCAGAAGAAGTTCCGACAAATTGCCTCCACTCTCTTAACAATGCTACTTGGTAGGACAAAAATGGATGCCCAATAGCAGTGAAGAGTATTGAGAACTGAATTTATGAGTGTTAATTTCCCGGCATATGATAGTTTTCTAGCTCTTAGACTTCTTATCCTTGCCACAATCTTGTCTGTTAGCATCACACATTCTTTCTTTGATATTCTTCCTGGTTTTATGGGGATACCGAGGTATCTGAAGGGCATCTTCCCCTTGCTAAACCCAGTAACATCCAGAATATCCTGCATCAGAGTATCCGACATGCCATTGAAGTACACCTCCGACTTGTTATTGTTTTTTTGCAGCCCTGAGGTATTGGAAAAAGTAGTAAAAGCTCTCATCATAAGAATAATGGAACTGGGTTCCCCTTTGCAAAAAAGCAATAAGTCATCCGCAAACATCAAGTGGGTCAATTTCATCTCCTTGTATATAGGATGGTACTGGAAAGGCCAAGTAGACGTAGCAAATTTTAGAGTTCTTGTTAAATACTCCATGCAGATGCTAAATATAAGCGGAGAAATTGGGTCTCCTTGCTTAATCCTCTCCTACCCTTAAAATAGCCAAAATTGCTTCCATTTAATGAAAGGGTGTATGTAGGAGTAGTTATGCATTTCATTACCTGCTTAACAAACAATTCTGGAAAATCCAGAGCCTTCATCATTTGCTCGACAAAAATCCATTCAACCGAATCATATACTTTTTGGAGGTCTATTTTGAATAGGCATCTAGCTGACACACCTTTCTTCTCATATAGCTTGACAATATCTTGACAAATCAGGATATTTTAGACAATTGATCGCTCTTGTATAAAAGCTCCCTGAGTATTTTCAATGATATTTGGCAAGATCCCCGCTAGCCAGTTGCACAACAGCTTCGATATGATCTTATAAATAGTATTACAACAGGCTATTTGAATCACCTTATTTTTGTTTTGCCTTTGTTTGATGCAGGTATGAAAGTACTCAGTGTTCGCATCACCATCTTTAATCCACGCAGCTTTGGCCTTCTGCTGCTGGAAGCCCAGTTTACTTTCCTGCAACTGTCTAGCCTGTAGCACCATATCTCTCTGTGCTGCAATAAGATCTGCCCTCTGTAGATTATTCATTAATTCTTCTTGAATCATATCAAGCTTCCTTGTCGCCTGATCAGCCTGACTAATTATATCAGCAAAGCATTCTGAATTCAATTTCTTTAATCTGGGCTTGAGCATCTTCAATCTTTTAACAACTGTGAACATCTTAGTGCCTCTAATCCTTTCATCCCAAGTCCTCTTCAGCACCTCCTTAAAGGATGGAGCCAAAGCCCACATGTTGAAGTACTTGAAGTTCCTTTTCTGGATGCCTGAAATATATCTATTTCCAACAATACATGGTGTATGATCTAACCATCCTTCATGATAATAATGAGCAGCCATAGTTGGGTAAACTTCCATCCACATTTTATTCACCAAGAATCTATCTACCTTACTGTACTTCCTATCCCCATTCTCTTGTTTATTAGTCCAAGTATAGAAAGCACCAGTAGCTGCAATATCAGGCATATCACACGCATCAAGACAGTTAGTGAATTCTTCAATATCTTCCTCTTTGCGTTGCCCACCCATTCGTTCTTCTCTATTCAATACTGTGTTGAAATCACCTGCTATAGCCCACGGTTTGTCCACACTCATCGACATCCTCTTTAGATCATCCCATAAAGGTCTCCTATCATCCCCATCATTGAATGCGTACACCATTGTCAGATAAAACTGTCTCCCAGTACCTCTATCCACTGCCCTAACATGAATGAATTGGGAACTTGTAGCTAAAACATCAATGGAGAAGATATTCGGTTGCCAGAGTAACCAAACTCTCCCACCTTTATGCATACTACAATTAGTAGTGTAGACACCCACATTTTGACCGCCAGGTGTCTATAGTAGTTCCCGCCAAACGCCCGATGATGATTGGACGTAAACGTGCTTTGATGGACTCGGATATGGGCTCGTAATCATGGACATTTGGTTTAGACGTATTACGGAGTAAAAATCTTATAAAACCAACCTCAAATCCAGGCCCAGTGGGTCGTTTCGAGTCAAATAAGACTAATTTGGGTCGATTCCGACACCAGGGCTAAAATCGTCTTTTAGCGACCGAGTCAAAACCCGGTCAAGGACATTTTTCCGAAACCCACGAGCCAACCGTGACACTACACATCCGGTTTGGACTCAAACACTACAAAATATCAGCTTCAATAAACATTAAACAATTCCGTTAAAGGTAGAATTCTATCCAGAAACCGGAGCAGACACAAACCGAGCTCAAACACTCGGTTTAGGCGTCCCAACTCAGCCGAAACATTCTCCCACCAGCCGAGATGCTTGGCTTCTTCACCAAGAAACGAGACTTTGATTTCCTCTCGAACTCTCGTATTTCCTATTCAAACCGGTATTTCTTGTCACACAAGCAAGACTACCTCGATTCCTATAAATAGGACCTCTCGTCCAACACAAAAACACACGGTTTTTACAGCCATTATACACATACATCCTCGATATCTATTAGAAATAATTCAAAGCAAATCCCAACATATTCCCGAAGAAGCCTCGAAACCCCGAGAAACCGACCAACCACACGCCCAACCACACGTCCAACCATACACCTTAACTCATCCCGCATCATCTCGATGCTCCCAAGTTTAAACCACTTTCCGACGAGCCTTATCCCGAGAAAACGAAGCATGTAGGTTGAGGGTGTAAATCAAACCCGATTCTTCTCCTTCTTCTCTTTCTTTTTTCACGTTTTTTTTTGGGTCGTGTCAGTCGTATTTTTAATATGGGTCGTTCGTCGCATATTTATTATTTCTAATATCGATACTACAAAAAAAAACTATTTTTTATAACGTTCTTAAAATACGATATCGATTCTCTAATCGAATATCGTATCTAACAAGAACAAAATTAATTATTTCTCGTTGATGCTAAATAAAATCGTTACATCTTTTTTAACAAAATTCGACGATTTTATAAGCGGAGAGAATTAACATCTTTTTTCGTTCAAAATTCTTTTTTCTTACTTTTCGTTCAAAAAACAAACTTTTTTCAAAACCTTTTCTAAAATCATTCCGACTATTCGATATCGATTTCATAATCGAATGTCGAGTACGACGAATATCGAAAACATGAATCGGGTATAAATTAATCCATATTTGTACGCGATTTATCGAAATTAGCAAATTTTCGAAAACCAAACCCGGGACAGCCACCCGCGCGAGTCGCGCCTCTTCTCGGGCGAGTCGCGCGGGCTGCTGTAAGCCGCGGCTCATTTTCTCGTTTTTTTCGATTTTTCCAGCGTCGTTTTCTTACATAAAAAGCGTCTTTCGCGACATATTTCGATAAATATTTTTTTTCTTCGACCTCGGTCAACATGTGCTAATCCATCACGTGTCATAAGTCTTTTCCAAAATCATGCATATTATTTATTTGCGTCTTTATTCAAATTATTCAATCGTTACTAACTCGTTTTCTCGTGGTTGTAGCAATTTATTTCTTTGTTTTGTTAGACTAAAACAAATTCACATGCTAAAATAACTTTGACGTTATTAGTTTAATATGCATTAAACGAGTTAGCAACCCATTTATTTTCCTCACATGTCTTAGGAAAATAATCTCTGCATATCATTCAATTGTCGAACTAACGCGTGTACACAAAACCGAACGATATCTTAGTAAAGGCTGCTAAGTGCGGGCGGGGTTGGGTGTTCTCAATGAGCTTCCCAACACGTACCCTCACCCCTTACTCAGAACCGTGGTTTCCGGATGTCTGAAACCATTGGCAACGAGAGTCATTCAATATACGATAAACCGCTCAAGTCGGCATCGGTATCGAACTGCAAAGGGACGAACCCGATAAGCTCTGACATCGGAAATGGGCCATGTTTTAAATATGGTCCACTACGACATAGAGTGGGTTCGAATGGTTCCGAATAACCACAAAATTCGGTGGCGACTCCTACTTCGATTTAAAATTCTATTCGATCCATCTCATATGGAAATTCATTCGCCTCCCCAAACCTGCACGTGGCCGCGTCGGGGTGGACCTATGTCATGTCCACAATTTGGCGACTCCGCTGGGGATCAAATGATGAGTCACTTACCATCGGCATCCTCAGGGTGAGACTCGAAAAGAAATCGTTCGAATAGTAATGTACACGTTTTAGTTCAATGGTTCATGCATAACCCAAATTTTCCCCGGGCCGGTTACTTGTGACCGACGTCCCACTATACCACGGTGCATTCCTAAATGGGTGCACTAAAGACTTCGATGGCGGAACTCGCTTGGGTTTTATGGCAGGTTCTAAGACCAACTCGGCTTAGGAAGACCGTCCTGATTTGCGAGAAAGTTATCGTCGTTGGTATAGACCCTATTCGACCGACCGAGACTTAGACTAAGAGCATACATGGCGTCGTTATACTGTTTCCATGACTACATGCTACTTGATCTTTCTTTGGTCCTTTTCAAAAACCGTCATTTTTTAAAAAACTTGCATCTTTTCAAACTCATCCACTTTTTCAAAACCCGGAAAGCTACCGAATTTAGGACGTATGATTTTGACTCAAAATAGCCTATTTTTAGCCGGTATGCTGTCCAAACCTTTTCAAAAGCCCAAAATCTCGGCCCGATAACCTTTTTCTCGGTTTTCAAAAAAATCGGGCCTTCCTACCCGACTCTGTTCGGTTTTCAAATCCAAATTCCTTTTTCAAAACCCTCTTCTTCTTAGGACTTCCCGTATTTAGCAGTGTCGGGTCTTGTCATAGGTTGTAAGAGTCTATAGCGTCGAAACTCCGTCAATCTTACATCACGAGTTTCTACCCCATCCCAAGTCCGCCTTATTTGTCAAGGTACGGTCCACCTACGTAGGACAAACTCCTACAAAGGGAAGCCCATTTACACATTCAAGTCCAAAGTCTAGGGAGTATCACACACAAATCTTTCTTCGAACGGGACTAGGCCCACTTTGCCAAAACCCAGGGAGAGTCCACCATCCACGAGTCACCCGTCTAGGAGTCGGTCTTCATTCCCAGTCGGGGGCTACCCTTTAGCGGGGCGATCAACCGCGTTTGCTCTAAGGATCAGGTCTTACACGTGTTGGCTCACGTACCCCACTTTCGAGTCACTTAGATGTCGCACCATTTGAGTCCCATCAAAGTCTTTAGTCTCACTCGGGGGTTGTCCTCCACCCGAGCAGTCAACCACGGTCACCTTAAGGGGTACCCTACGTTCATCTTGCACCGGCGTCCTTATGATGCCTTCTTCGTGTCGTACCTATGCTACGAATACTCGAGTCACCTAGGGTTAGGTCACCACGGTTGATCCGAGCACGTGATACGGTCAAACACGGTCTCCCCCATTTTCGGATTCACCCTTATGCAGCTCGAGTCCAATTCGCAGTCGTTACCTCGTCTAGATCAACGTTCGAGTATCCCGGTCCAAGAGTCTTTGTCGACCCGTCACCCCGGGCCGTATCTAGTTTGACTCCCTCTCTTGCACTTGCGCAAAGCCGAGTTTAGGCGAGTCGTGGCACCCGTCTTTCTCTCCAATCAAAGACCTTACCAAAAAAAAACAACCAACCGAGCGTCCGAGTCCGGATTTGATTCGAGTCTAAGTCTGAGTTCGAGTCTAGGATACCCTACATCCTCGTTTTCAAATCAAAGTCAGAGTCAAAGTCAGTTGTATTCTGTCCTCTTTTTTTCAAAATTCAATAAAATCAGCTTTTCTATTTCTCATACATACTTTCCTTATGTGTTTCCGAGAACATGATGAACACCATCATACACTGTGAGCACACGCACGTGACTATTATAGGCACATCTATAATGACTGCAGGAAACCGAGCCCGTGTTTTCCTTTTACCTATTCCATGTCTGGTATAGAAAGCCACATAACTACCCGTAGCAGGAACATATCGAATCCTATGACAAATCTGGGTAGTCTTCTAGTTTGGGTTCAAGACGGGAGGCAAGCCCACTTCCCACAATAAACACCTATCCAATAAGACTAGTCAGTCCCTACCTTAGATGTTAGTCTGACCGACAAAAAAGAAGCTGGACAAAAAAAATCAAAAGTCCAAGAGAAAAAAAGCAAAAGGCCACAACAAAAAAGCTGGCCATGATCAAAAAAGAATTCTCAACATCTCTCGACCAGACACGGTCAACTCAAATGAAGAATCCCATGACCGGGGCTAAGAGGTCAACCCAAAGAATTCAAAAACCCATGACCGTGAAACGGTCAATTCAAAAATTATCAATACCCATACCATCCAATAGGGAAGAGACAGTCAAGCTGGTCAGCTAACACCACATCTAGCCTTCCCACATTACAACCCTCTAGACCTTCTCGAGACCTAGATTAGAGACAGCCCAGAATTTTGAGGATTCAAGCTCCATAGGATACACCCTAACCTTTAGGGCCAGACATGGAAACCAGATCCCGCATTATCAACCTGCCCGATCGAAGTCCGAGTCATTTTTACTCGACTTCCCCCTTTCCTACCACATTACAATACCTTACCCTCGAAGCCTTAGCTCCACAAAATCGAGCTCCAGATTTCGAAACATCAAAGCCACTTGCGACCTAGCTCCACATTTCCATAAACATCTAAACCAGTTATCAGCCCCAAACACGGGAACTCAACTTGCAGTTGGCATAGAACATGCCCAAATAGTTCACACCACCTCTGGGGGCTACCCCGGAGAACGCTCACAGTCACAGGATCAGCATCCTAGCTATTCTAGCCCTTTGATCAAGACATCATTGGGAATGCACCTAGCCTACACCATTGCTATGGCTAGTTACACACAAAGCCCTAGTAAACTAGGCACCATTATATATCTTTCAATCCACTGAACTACGGCTTGGTTTGATTTCACTACACGTGAATACGTAGGCAGCCTTTCGACAAAGGCACAACCATTCACATTCACACAAATTCGAAAAAGCATCATCATTCCGGTCACGACACCATCATGTTCTTAACAGCTAGCTTTGTCGTCCTGGGGGCTTCTCTTAGGCAGGAAACCTCCATCCACTAACATAATCCAAATACTTTCAAACACTAGCCACCTTTCTATAGTGTATCCTAGTACTCAGCTCAGTCAAAGACAAGAATCTGTCAGGACTCGGAGTAATACCCACTTTGGAGATGTACCCCAAAACCAAAAATTCAAAAGGAGCACTAGACTACAGCATCGTTACTGCTAAAACAGTCTCATGCAATTCCTCTATAGCAGATCGTCCCATTCTGAGGATTCGACCGTGTTGCCATTCGCCTAGGCTACGGAATAGCGCAACTTAAGAGTCTTGTCATATTAGGTGGCCCATCCCCTACCGAGTCACGGTCCAACCCTTAGAGAGTTCAGTCGTGTCTGTCAACTCGTCTTGTCGCGTCCAGAGTCGAGTCGGTCGGTATATCTCTCTCTTCAAATTCTCATTTTAAAATTCGCAAAACTTAGCCATTTGAGAAAATCTCTTTCCTAGTCACCACGGGAATAGGAATTTTTATCACACTTCATCTAGGCATACAGGCCTAACCAGAGACTTTAGGAGTCCGTGTCAGAATCGGATTAGGAATCAAGTCATCCCAAGCATTCTAATTTCCAAAAAAAATTCATTTTCTTTCCAAAAAATCAATCAAAAATCATTTCTTCCCCAGCATGAGTCAGTGTTTCGCCTAAATGTTACATGCAATTTGTTATGTATCAACAGACAGGTACCTCAAGACTCCCTGAAGAATTCTCAAAGACTCCCCAGTGGAAGGATCATGCAACAATTCTATTAAGGAATCGGGATATATCTGTAAGCGGATACACCCAGAGCTTCCAAGGCAAGCTCCCGCGCTATTCCAAGATGGGATATGTCTGTAAGCAGACACACCCAAGACTTTTTAGGAGAAGTCCCCGCGCTATTCCAAGATGGGATGTGTCTGTAAACAGACACACCGAAGACTTTTTAGGAGAAGTCCCCGCGCAATTCTAAGACAGGATGTACCTGTAAACAGGTATACCCATAGCTTCCAAGGCAAGCTCCCGTGACATTATTAACATCAACCCAGGTATGATTTCTATCCTATGGCTGGCGAGCCCTTCACGCAGGTCTAATGGACTATAAACGACCCGATCGGAAGTCTGCCAGGTTTTAATCCTTGATTGACCTGGTAGCTACTCTGACTTTTGCCTTGTCCAAGCCTCAGTCAAAGTGGGGGCTCTAAAGACACCCACATTTTGACCGCCAGGTGTCTATAGTAGTTCCCGCCAAACACCCGATGATGATTGGACGTAAACGTGCTTTGATGGACTCGGATATGGGCTCGTAATCATGGACATTTGGTTTAGACCTATTACAGAGTAAAAATCTTATAAAACCAACCTCAAATCCAGGCCCAGTGGGTCGTTTCGAGTCAAATAAGACTAATTTGGGTCGATTCCGACACCAGGGGTAAAACCGTCTTTTAGCGACCGAGTCAAAACCCGGTCGAGGACATTTTTCCGAAACCCACGAGCCAACTGTGACATTAAACGTCCGGTTTGGACTCAAACACTACAAAATATCAGCTTCAATAAACATTAAACAATTCCGTTAAAGGTAGAATTCGATCTCAAGTAGGAATTCTATCCAGAAACCGGAGCAGACACAAACCGAGCTCAAACACTCGGTTTAGGCGTCCCAACTCAGCCAAAACACTCTCCCACCAGCCGAGATGCTTGGCTTCTTCACCAAGAAACGAGACTTTGATTTCCTCTCGAACTCTCGTATTTCCTATCCAAACCGGTATTTCTTGTCACACAAGCAAGACTACCTCGATTCCTATAAATAGGACCTCTCATCCAACACAAAAACACACGGTTTTTACAGCCATTATACACATACATCCTCGATATCTATTAGAAATAATTCAAAGCAAATCCCGACATATTCCCGAAGAAGCCTCGAAACCCCGAGAAACCGACCAACCACACGCCCAACCACACGTCCAACCATACACCTTAACTCATCCCGCATCATCTCGACGCTCTCAAGTTTAAACCACTTTCCAACGAGCCTTATCCTGAGAAAATGAAGCATGTAGGTTGAGGGTGTAAATCAAACCCGATTTTTCTCCTTCTTCTCTTTCTTTTCTCACGTTTTTTTTGGGTCGTGTCAGTCGTATTTTTAATATGGGTCGTTCGTCGCATATTTATTATTTCTAATATCGATACTACAAAAAAAAACCATTATTTATAACGTTCTTAAAATACGATATCGATTCTCTAATCGAATATCGTATCTAACAAGAACAAAATTAATTATTTCTCGTTGATGCTAAATAAAATCGTTACATCTTTTTTAACAAAATTCGACGATTTTATAAGCTGAGAGAATTAACATCTTTTTTCGTTCAAAATTCTTTTTTCTTACTTTTCGTTCAAAAAACAAACTTTTTTCAAAACCTTTTCTAAAATCATTCCGACTATTCGATATCGATTTCATAATCGAATGTCGAGTACGACGAATATCGAAAACATGAATCGGGTATAAATTAATCCATATTTGTACGCGATTTATCGAAATTAGCAAATTTTCGAAAACCAAACCCGGGACAGCCACCCGCGCGAGTCGCGCCTCTTCTCGGGCGAGTCGCGCGGGCTGCTGTAAGCCGCGGCTCATTTTCTCGTTTTTTCCGATTTTTCCAGCGTCATTTTCTTACATAAAAAGGACTTTCGCGACATATTTCGATAAATATTTTTTTTCTTCGACCTCGGTCAACACGTGCTAATCCATCACGTGTCATAAGTCTTTTCCAAAATCATGCATATTATTTATTTGCGTCTTTATTCAAATTATTCAATCGTTACTAACTCGTTTTCTCGTGGTTGTAGCAATTTATTTCTTTGTTTTGTTAGACTAAAACAAATTCACATGCTAAAATAACTTTGACGTTATTAGTTTAATATGCATTAAACGACTTAGCAACCCATTTATTTTCCTCACATGTCTTAGGAAAATAATCTCTGCATATCATTCAATTGTCGAACTAACGCGTGTACACAAAACCGAACGATATCTTAGTAAAGGCCGCTAAGTGCGGGCGAGGTTGGGTGTTCTCAATGAGCTTCCCAACACGTACCCTCACCCCTTACTCAGAACCGTGGTTTCCGGATGTCCGAAACCATTGGCAACGAGAGTCATTCAATATACGATAAACCGCTCAAGTCGGCATCGGTATCGAACTGCAAAGGGACGAACCCGATAAGCTCTGACATCGGAAATGGGCCATGTTTTAAATATGGGCCACTACGACATAGAGTGGGTTCGAATGGTTCCGAATAACCACAAAATTCGGTGGCGACTCCTACTTCGATTTAAAATTCTATTCGATCCATCTTATATGGAAATTCATTCGCCTCCCCAAACCCGCGCGTGGCCGCGTCGGAGTGGACCTATGTCATGTCCACAAGTAGTAAAACTCCATCCTCCTAGCATTTTATAGGCAATATTTCCTACATTAATGCTATTTACTTTAGTCTCCAATAATCCAAACAAAGCTACTTGATGTTTATTCATAAAATGTTCAACTACTTCCTGTTTATTTACATTATTAAGCCCACGCACATTCCAAAACCCTATATTATTATTCATTTGGAATCTTTTGGTTTAGAGGGTTACCATCTTTCACACTCCCAATTTGCACTTCAGTCACAACCTCTATATCAGGATCATCCTCCAAAACATCCAGATAAGTTCTAATAGAAGAAGCAGCAGTCTCACCCTTATGTAAAACCCCTGGACCCCTATTCAGTTCACCCTTATCCTTTATCGCAGCAATGAGTTGGGATGGAGCCTGTACAATTTTCTGCACAGGTTTCCACATCTTCTTTGTTACTACGCCTCCTTCCTTCCTTAGTATCTTTTTCCTACATTGATTCTCTTCATGCCCTAGTCCTTTGCAATGATTACATAGACTGGGTTTCCATTCATACTCAAACCTGATGTTCACCTTCTGCCCTTCTTCATCCAAAAATACAACATTTTCAGGGTACTTTTGACCAACATGTAATTCCACCAATGAACGAGCATACCCAAGCCTTGTTTTAGCCAGAGTTTGCTGGTCAGACTGTATAAATTTACCCACAAGATTGGCTATAGTTGGAAGACATTTACCCCAGAACCGAAGTGGTAACTCATGCAACCTTATCTAAGATGGTACAACCTTAACATCTTCTTTTAACAGATCAACTCCTGCTGTCCAGGCCCTGACTATCATTGGTTTACTGTCAAACATATGATACCCAGCAGCCATGTAACACCCCAAATTTTCGGACATAATTATTTTTATTTCATATATTTTAATATCCGAAATTATTTATTTAATTCAATTCCTACCATTTTCCTATTCGGATATTCCCTTTTCATGTCTAGTTGTCCGAAAATCGTATCCTGTAATCTATTGTCGGTTCAGCTTGGATTTTTGGGCCAAGACTAAACCATCCTTGCTTTCCACATGTGGTTTGATGAGGGAGCATTGGGATTTGGGCCCAAGTAAGCTTTGCCCATGACTTTTCCTATATATAGGTGATTAGAGTGGAGAATTACACCTCTTATTCTCATTTGTAAACCCTAAAATTAGGTTTCACCCTCTCCTTTCTTCTCCTCCTCCTAAGCCACGACACAACCTCCTCCTCCTCCTTATTTCGTGCCTCCTAACACTCATTCAAGTATAGATCTTCATCCCTTTCGAATCCTAATCGATCCTAGCGCAATCCTTTGCATTGTTTCGTAAGTTTCGCTTCTTTTTGCGCTAGTTTTTTGTAGTTCTTTTAGTAGTATTTGATTAGGGTTTTATTTTGGTGTTTGGCACGTGATTGATGGTGGTCTAGGCGTGGAGACGGGTCCGGGTAAGGATATTTACGTGATAGAAGACGAGATCGAGAATTAGCACGCTTCAAGGTAACTAGATGTGTCTTTTAATCGCGTTTATGATATGTGAATGCCATTAATATGATGAATGAATGTTTAATATGATATTGGATGTTGTGTGGTATTATTATACATGTTTATTATTTCGTTGATAGATTGCACGATTTAATTATATCGTTAATTTTACTGTTAAGATGTTAATTACCGTTTTGTGCGAATTATAAAGTTGTGAGTCGTTTCGTGAGATAATTCTAGGACGCGCATGAACCGACCGTGGCCTCTCTTGGTGGAGATGCTAGGGTGATTCATCGATGCTTTTAGGGTTTCAAACCCTAGATTCAATGATGACTCAACCTACCATCACCCGGTGGTTGAGGTTAGGGTTGAGGTTAATATAACCTTATTTGAAGTTACTGTAACTTCGTTGAGAAGTACTATGCAACTTCACTTGAGGTTAAGATAACTTCAACACGGGGTTATAATCTTGTTTAGGTTCCCGAACTTTGCAAGGTTATAGTCAAGGTTATTGTAACCTTAACTTAGAGTTAAGGTTAGGGCGAAGGTTAAGGTAACCTTAGCGTGGACTTAAGGTTATAACTAAGGTTAGCGTAACCTTAACAAGAGTTAAGGTTATAGCCGATGTTAATATAACCTTAACAGGAGCTAATGTTATAGCCGAGGTTAATGTAACATTGATTGAAGTTAATGTACCTTCGTTGAGAAGTTACTACACCACTTCACTTGAGGTTAATGTAATCTCGTTGTAACATCATAATCTTGTTGCAGTTAATGTAACTCCACGAGGTTATGGTTGAGGTTAGGTCAACCTCAACTTAGTAGACAAGGTTATCGTCAGCGAACCTTAGCCTTGGATACTATTAGGCATAAGATATGTGAGGTTAACTATAAGGTTATAGTTAGTTGTACTATCTATTATTAACGTATTGTTGAAAGGTTATTGCTATGTATGTTCTTCATAGTCCACTCAGTTATATTGTCCTATGTTTGAGACATGATTTGGTATCTAATATAGTCGGTTATACTATATTGGATTGGAGTAACACTTGGTATAGTCAGTTACACTATCTAGGGCTTGATTTTCCCTGGTATAGTCAGTGGCACTATACTAAGTCAGATTACTACTTTGTATAGTCAGTTATACTATACTAGGTTGGGTTGCCACTTAGTACAGTCGGTTATACTGTACTAGGATTGGAGTCGTGATGTTATTCACGAGAGCCTTGTACAGTCAGTTATACTGTACAGTTACACGAAAGCTAGTGGTATAGATGACGTGCGGTATCACTTATATACCAATCGGAATGAAAAGGCGCCAAATGCCGAAGGTCTATGTTCGGGCATGCCTTGAGACGTCAGTTATACGCTCTGGGTCCCGTGTGTCGTTCGGTGTACAGTTATTGCATCGAGAGCCCTAGCTAGGCTTAGACATATAGTTGTCAGTTATACGGCTATACATAGTACCGTGGAGTATCAGTTATATACTCCACACCGATGGGAAGTCTGTTATACGACCCGTCCGTCAGAGTATCAGTTATATGCTCTGGCAGGTGAAAGTGTCAGTTATAAACTCGAGCCGGTGTTCGCTCTATACCCTAGACGTAGTGTAAGAAGGTTAATTGTGAGTAATCAGTCCGGTTTGGATGTTGGAATTTCTTCGTAATTGTATGATCCTAATTGGTCGAGTATGATAATGCTTTCATGTATTCCCTATTCGTATTATTCATTGATTGCTGATTATTAGTTGCTTTCATCCTATTGTAAAGACGACTGGGAGAGCATCTAGTTACTCCCCACTGACTGTGGACCCCCCTTTCAGGTCTTTCGGGATGCTGTTGACTGCTTTGTTGTTGGGGAAGACCTGTGGAGAGAGAGACCCTTTATTTAAGTCTTTAATTTTCAGTTTGAACACTTTTGAATAATGTATTAGTTGAATGTCGAGATAGACGATTCGGATTCGGTCGGGTGTTTCCGCCACCCTTGACCTTATTATTTATACTATTTTTATTATTTAAAGTTTTTAAAAATCCAGGTTGTTACAAGCCAACACCTTGTCCTTATCATCCATATTCTGAAATCTGACCAAAAATATGCCATTCGGAAGAAATGATATCTTGTCTACATTATAGCTCCTCCATATATGCGTCTTACAATGCCATCTACTACTTCCCAAGGCGGGTTCACACCCAAAAATATAGCAGTAAACAACCTGTTCCCTCCAGTATTTTTTCTTTAGTGTCCTCTCTAGTAAACTGTATCAATTTTTCCTCAGGTACATTCACTTTTTCCTCCGAGTTCTTCTTTGCATTGGACGTATTTTCCCCATGTTTTCCTCTTTGTGTAATCCATGGGTTATTCACTTCCAAATCATCATCAACATCATCAAAATTCAAGCCCGGAATTGCATTCAATTCATGCATCGGTTTCGTACGTAAAACTTCATCCTCATTCGGTCCATTCCTCTTCAGATTTTTCTCTTTTTGACCCATGGAACTCTTCGCATTACCTTGCTGTAACCCTGATTGTTTTGCTTTTGTCTTTGATGCTAAATTTCTCGCCATGTTGACCTGAAGAGATCAATCACGCTGAACCTGTATCGCCCGATGATCGCCCTCCACAGAGAACATTAGGGTTTAAGTCGCCTTACCTTATTATAATTTTTCGATAATAATCTTGTGAAGGATTTTACCGGTGCGAAAGCGGAGCTTCAGGAAACAATTTCCTAGCACCAATCAAAAAATACAAGCACAATATAGATATGAATCAGGACAAAAGTAGGTCGAGAAATACATACCCTCGTAGCGTAAATTCCTCGATATATGTGACAGAGAGATACTAGAGCCCCACGTGTTGCTCCTCTACTCGGTCCACCAACCCAGTCGAAATCCCACGTCTGCTAGGATGGAAGAGATAGAACGATTCTCTCTCTCTTACTTTTAGGGTGCTTGAGGCAATAAACTGAACTGACTTAGATTAGGGTTTTGTCCTTGGTTGATTCTTCATCACCTTATGACTCATATACCATATCCTTATATAGTAGTAGAGTTTAGGTTAAACCAAGAGACTAACCGGGCCTCATAAGTAGTCACAGCCTAATACCTCACAAGTCCACATTGGGCCTGTTTAGTTTCCTGACTAAGTCTGAATATGTGACCTTATAGGATTATATATTCCTAGTCATCAGCCCAATTGAATTGGACTAATTATCATAATTATTCTCTAACAAGCAATTATGAATTACTATAATATATAATGATTATCTCCATAATAATATCCTATATTATATTTAGTAATTGCCGGAAATGTCTTAGGACATATTCCTTCAATCTCCCACTTGTCCGAAGACAATAAGGCAATCTTCAAATTCCTTAAGTCGCTTAATTATCGTATTCTATCACATCTAAACATCTCATGATTAATGTCTCACTTATCAAATTCATTTCCTCGATCTCCGAGTTCGAACTGTCCTTGAATGAATTAACTCCTTAATCCATTCCTCGCATGGCCATGCATTTTTTAGTTCTCCCTCATCAAGGGGCCCAGACACCAATCCTATCATATAGGAGGACTTATCCAGTCTTGTATCATCCAAAACTCCCACTCAATTCTTAGTATGCATGACGATTGTCTTTACGACCTCCTTTTACGGCACGGCGTTTGACAGTGTCAATGCACAACTAATTGTATCATGGTTGCAATGATATTGTAATACCCGTCATTTATATGGAGATCAAGCCCGAGTTAAGTCAAGTCAAACCCGGATAAAGTCTAGTAAGTCTCGTTCTATGTAATTGTGAATAAAATTCATTCCCGAGCTCAACTTATCCCGACCTATAATAATAATACGCAATGATAATAATGATAATAATAATAATAATAAAGCAAATAGGTCACCGTTACTCACGTATAACCTATTCACCTCCCCCTTAGTTTTCATAAATCAAGTTTGGCAGCCTCCACCTCTTTTGGTTTTCTTCATCAACCGGTAACCTTCACGCACACCAACCTCTTTTGTTTCTTCCTCTTCATCGTAATACTTATCATCATCAACAACAACTCTACCATCCATGGCCATTAATAACTTGATCATCACCATCACTGAGTCGACCGTAATTGATCAAACTACCCTTATCGACCCACAACACTTCCCGATATGGTATCCTCAACCATCATCTACCGCTAGCATCCGAGCGTCGTCATCCGGGTTTAGACGGAGTCCGACATCCCTCCATCCTCCCCTTGTCAACCGTCTTTAAACCCGTGTTTTCCATGTCAGGCCGTGTTGCTCACACTTCTCTGCTTATCGGTCTTGGCCGCGCCTCTGTTTTCGGTTATTGGTCGTGCGTGGTGGTCTCGGGACAATGTGATTGGTGGCTGTACATGTTGTATGAATTTTGGTCGTAGGGTTGTCGTTCGATCTGGTCTGGCACGTATGTTATTACTTTGGCCAAGAAGATTGTAGTAGGTCGTTTCGGACTGAACTGCGTTGATGTGTATCCTTTTATTCAACATGATTGCGGTTACGTCGTAGTGAGCAAATGTAGTTGTTGGTTGGCTGTTCATCGTGATCGTGGACTTCTTGTTTATGGGTCATGTTGTCAGGACTGCTTGGAGTGTTCGTTGTTGTTCAATTGTCATGGTGGTTGCCCGTTGACACAAGGAGTATTTGTGGGTTTATCGTCGTTATCCTTGAGAATGATTTATTGCTTGTGGACACGCATCTCGAGGTAAGGTTATCCTTACTCAGTTTACGTTTTATGTATGCATGTGGTATGATATGTAATGGTATAATGGTGATATTGAAAATTCGGCTGTGTGCCTATTGATATTGTGGCTGTGTGCCTATTGAGAGAAGCTAGCTAGGACTAGCTAGGCCCGGTTGATCTCGGGACCTTCCCTAATGTTTCCTCCTAAGAGAGCCTATGAGGGGTGTGCACACTCGGACTGATGGGGCGTGACTGCGGTCGCGATAGATAATAAGAATGATGATGATGATGATGATGATACTGATACTGATGTTTGTGATGTTGGTTGTACTAATGTTATTTAATGTTATCGTAAACTGACCTGGTCTGTATGTCTGACGTGTCTGTGATGATCTGATTGATATTTCCGATTAATTGGGGAGCAGTCTATAATGCAGGTTATGTATATTAGAATGTGTTTGGATGCTGGGATACATGTGCGGAATTGGGGTGAGCGCGACTTATGAGTCCAGACGTAGTACGGGTGAATGCATAGGCATCCCCGTTTTTATAGAAGGTGTAGCTTTCGCTATATAACCAGAGTTCTAATAGTTAATGAGTTGTAATGTTTAAATCATGTGGCCGGTTTGGCATTCCATATTGTATTGTAATGAGCTACTACCTCGAGGAACCGAGATGGTAACGTCCTTATTTACTTGGGAATGTCTGGTAAGGCTCCTACATAAATGGGGGTGCTACAAAGTGGTATCAGAGCGAACGATCTTGGAGCCTAAAATAAATGAACCTAGGAAAATAAAATGAACCCGGTGATAGGCCATTAGGAGCCCCTTTAAAATTCGGTCGAGGAGACGTCCTTGTACCAACTCCGGGCTCTCATGGTCTTGACCCGGTAACTGCGTGTGAGAATGAGATGGGTATATATTAGGATGGGATACGTTGTGATGCTATGAATGTTTTGTGATCACTGCTTATGATAACTGATTGCACTGTTTGATTCATGTGATCTAATGTTTTCAACAACATAAGACGATGTGTGTATAGTACGTAGTTATAGTATTAGCATGGTATTGTAGTTGGTACGATGCCATATGAGCTATATCTTAAAGTACGTAAGGTCGAATTAGGATTCAATCATCCTTTGTGGGAGAAAGGTTATAGCAAGGTTGGTAATAATGTTAGACACAGTGTCTCGATGTTTGTACGTAGAGGTGTCGTATTAGTGGCAATCTGTGTCCGTCTCGTCGATGTAGTATACTAGTGTGGTTTTCATCTTACTTGGATGAGGTTGACGACTGGTGATGGTTTGGATATCGTAGTATCTTATTGGTTAATAACTTACGTGGTTTAAGTGTGAGTTAATATGAATGATTGTCAAAAGTACAGAGATAATAATTGTGCTCCGTTTCGTGTATTATATGCTTTCTTAACGATATAACGTACTAGCTCCCTTCACTTTACCTAATGAGGATTTATAGTTGAAGTGTAATGGGTCGTAATGTGTTCATCAAGTTTGTCATATGCTAATAAAGTACGAGTAATGGAAATGATAGTCAGACAATACGTAAATGTTTGGAATTTGCTTTGAGCTAATGTGTCCTTGTTTCATGCCTTTACTTCATATTTGAATTTCATTTTGAGTTTATATATTGCTCTCTTGTCAATATGATATTTATTGAGTCGTTACCGTCTTCTGGAGTCCTGTTTTGATGGCCTAAAGACAGTCAGGTTAAACATGTCGAGCTAATGTCAAAACAATGTACCGCAGCTTTGTTAACATGAACAATATGTTTACCGAATTGTTTCACATGTTTAGAGTGTCTATTTCACAAAAGTTTGAAAATATACCCATGCTTATTTTAAGACTAGTTCACTATAAAATTTTGTGATTTAACTCCAAGTTCTTCAGTATGAATAAATTAATCGTGAACATGGGTCATACGTGTCTGTGAATTTGCTCGTAGTCAAGTTTCTCATTATAAACCTTACGTAGAGATTGAATCATCATTTGGAACTTTTACCATGTCACTTTGAAGAGTCTGTATAATGATGGAACTTGATTTTGCTCACTTTGAAGAGTCTGTATATTGAAACTCGTTTTATAAAGTGAAACTTTTTCAAGGTCAAATTATGTCAGTTCATGAAAGTGAGTTTGAAAAACATTGTCTCGTTTATAATCTGAAAATGATTTGAACTTGAAAGTCCTATATTACTGTCTTGAGAATATGAGCTCGTTGATTCTACACTATCTCTAATTATAACTATTTAACTATGATTTTCCACCGTAGTGACGACAATGTTATGAAAACGTGTTTAAAGTCACTAAAATAATCATTTTTTGCCCTATTCAAGTGGATGCGCTAAGGTAAAAGTGTGTGCCTTATTGTATGATGTAATAGAGTCAAACATATATGCTAATGATGAATTGGGGGTAAAGTCGAGTCACGAGATGTCATGTTGGTGCATGTTGCATAATTGTTTTAACGTGGATCTTGCAGACCAGATGTGTTAATGTCAAATAAATTTGTCATGGTCATAAGTCGCTTATGTGATAAAGAACATCGGTACCCGTATCCATTAAGTGGGAGTCGTTCCAATGAGGCGTCAGGAAAGGTCGAGTCATCAAACAACAGACCAAATACTCAACTTATGTACAGTTAAACATGACATCAATTTTCAGATTTTGGTCGTAATAATGTAAAGAATTTGAACATGTTTGGTGAACAAATCAAATGATGGTTTTAATTAATCTTGTGCATCCCTGATCAGTTTTCCGTTGTTACTTATTGGTCGATGAGTTAAGTATGCCTAGGAATGAATGTTTATAATGTATACGGGTTGATAGTTGGTCTTAAGTCGTATATTAGTGTCTAAATTTAGAACTTATGCAAGCATAATATATGAACTATCTGGTCAGTTATTGCAATTACCAGGAATAAATGTCACCAGCTAATTGTCTCAAGGTCTGTGGTTGTTAACATGTGGTTATCTAAGAGTGTTAAGTTGTGTTATTGTCTTGCCATGATGATTATATTGCCTGCTTATGCTTTCTCTGAGTATATGTGTGTGTGCAAGTAAGTCAGAACCTGTTAAAGATACAACTGTGTCAACGAGTTATCATAAATCATAATATAGATTGAGAGTATGCGTCTTAATGATAAAAAAATTTGGTCGTGAAATATAGTGAGGGGATGTCATGAGAATACGAAGTCGTTTAAATCGCTTGTTTGAATGTCACAATTATGGTTGTTAATGAGCCTAACAACATAAAAACAAAGTAATAATATCAACTGGGTGAAAAGAGAGTCACGATATTAAAATCCATTAAAGAAGGATTTTAGGTACAGTGATAATGCAAGGATTTGGAATAATGAATAGTAAGAATAGTAAGAGTGTCCAAGGTATATCTGTGAATTCGTTGTGTCATCACATATGTGTCGATGTCAGCAGGTCGGGTTATGATACAGAGTAGTAACATCACATTCCTGAGTCCATGCAATAAAATAGAATGTCACATGTTATCAGGCCCTAAGTGTGGGCAAATCGTCTTTGTGTGAACTAACTGTTTTACTTGTGTGATAATCGAGGTGTTCATATATGTAAGAGTGACTCAGAGTGAGAGCTCGCACAATTATGTAATGTTAGAAGTGTATTACGTGTGGCATGCTAGCATGTGATCAATTGAGTCATGACAAGTTTAACAAGAATAAACACAGCAGTACTAATAAGCAGCCCGTTAGCTTAAATTATGTGAAGTATGACATATGAGAATGAGTATACAAATATTCTGTTGGTATTTGTGTCGAACCATGAGGACAATCTGAGTGATGCTTCCTGCAAGTGTTACTAAAAAGAGAATTTATGTTGTGAAATGTGGAGGAAAGCGGGGATAAAAACTCCTCGCGACCACTTAATATGTGAGTAAGTTGAGAAATATAGTTGAAAAATGAACGACTTATTGTGTTATTCATGATGCCAAAAGATTTGGAGGTCGTGAAATGACCATCAAGTGATGTGATGTATATCAAAAATGAGTTGAGGAACATTGTTGATAGCGCGTGAATTGATCATGCATATTACCGACTTACTTACCCCTGGTGAGGGCTTACAAGTATATTCGTTAGAAAAGTTTACAGTGATATCCTACAATAATTTAATAACGTGTTATATACTAGGTTCAAGAAAAGAGTGACCTTGTCGGTGTCAAGATATAGTGTCGTAATATACTAGATATGTTGGGTGGAGTAAGACTAAGATCAGTGAACTTCGGGGCGAAGTTCTTATATGGAGGGTAGAATGTAATACCCCGGTTCGCTTACTCTTGAGTGATTTTAGTTACTATAACCATATTAGCAATGGTGACCGTTCACGTTGGAAGCATGAGATCGGATATGTTAAGTGGGTGGTGAACTTCGGGATGAAGTTTCTTATAAGGAGGGTAGATTGTAATACCCGTCATTTATATAGAGGTCAAGACCGAGTTAAGTCGAGTCAAACCCGGATAAAGTCTAGTAAGTCTTGTTCTATGTAATTGTGAATAAAATTCATTCCCGAGCTCAACTTATCCCGACCTATAATAATAATACGCAATGATAATAATGATAATAATAATAATAATAATAATAATAATAATAATAATAATAATAATAATAATAAAGCAAATAGGTCACCGTTACTCACGTATAACCTATTAACCTCCCCCTTAGTTTTCATAAATCAAGTTTGGCAGCCTCCACCTCTTTTGGTTTTCTTCATCAACCGGTAACCTTCACGCACACCAACCTCTTTTGTTTCTTCCTCTTCATCGTAATACTTATCATCATCAACAACAACTCTACCATCCATGGCCATTAATAACTTGATCATCACCATCACTGAGTCGACCGTAATTGATCAAACTACCCTTATCGACCCACAGCACTTCCCGATATGGTATCCTCAACCGTCATCTACCGCTAGCATTTGAGCGTCGTCATCCGGGTTTAGCCGGAGTCCGACATCCCTCCATCCTCCCCTTGTCAACCGTCTTTAACCCCGTGTTTTCCGTGTCAGGCCGTGTTGCTCACACTTCTCTGTTTATCTGTCTTGGCCGCGCCTCTGTTTTCGGTTATTGGTCGTGCGTGGTGGTCTTGGGACAATGTGATTGGTGGCTGTACACGTTGTATGAATTTTGGTCGTAGGGTTGTCGTTCGATCTGGTCTGGCACGTATGTTATTACTTTGGCCAAGAAGATTGTAGTTGGTCGTTTCGGACTGAACTGCGTTGATGTGTGTCCTTTTATTCAACATGATTGTGGTTACGTCGAAGTGAGCAAATGTAGTTGTTGGTTGGCTGTTCATCGTGATCGTGGACTTCTTGTTTATGGGTCATGTTGTCATGACTACTTGGAGTGTTCGTTGTTGTTCAATTGTCATGGTGGTTGCCCGTTGACAGAAGGAGTATTTGTGGGTTTATCGTCGTTACCCTTGAGAATGATTTATTGCTTGTGGACATGCATCTCGAGGTAAGGTTATCCTTACTCAGTTTACGTTTTATGTATGCATGTGGTATGATATGTAATGGTATAATGGTGATATTGAAAATTCGGCTGTGTGCCTATTGAGATTGTGGCTGTGTTCCTATTGAGAGAAGCTAGCTAGGACTAGCTAGGCCCGATTGATCTCGGGACCTTCCCTGATGTTTCCTCCTAGGAGAGCCTAGTTGGGGTGTGCACACTCGGACTGATGGGGTGTGACTGCGGTCGCGATAGATAATAAGAATGATGATGATGATGATGATACTGATACTGATGTTTGTGATGTTGGTTGTACTAAATGTTATTTAATGTTATCGTAAACTGACCTGGTGTGTATGTCTGACGTGTCTGTGATGATCCGATTGATATTTCCGATTAATTGGGAGCAGTCTATAATACAGGTTATGTATATTAGGATGTGTTTGGATGCTGGGATACATGTACGGAATTGGGGTGAGCGCGACTTATGAGTCCAGACGTATTACGGGTGAATGCATAGGCATCCCCGTTTTTGTAGATGGTGTAGCTTTCGCTGTATAACCAGAGTTGTAATAGTTAATGAGTTGTAATGTTTAAATCATGTGGCCGGTTTGGCATTCCATATTGTATTGTAATGAGCTACTACCTCGGGGAACCGAGATGGTAACGTCCTTATTTACTTGGGAATGTCTGGTAAGGCTCCTACGTAAATGGGGGTGTTACAGATATACTCATGTCAAAGGAATCCAGTAAACATAGATTTGATTCTACTTTAGAATCCACTTTGGTCTAGTCACAATATATCCAATATATCCACTCGATTGAACGAACATCTCCATGTTCCCATAGCCCATGGAATTGTGCTATCCAACAATCTCGTGCTAGTCATTCAATGCATCACTTATGTCCAATTTAGCGATACTGACTTGGGACACAAATAAGCTGTGATCTCTGTTCACCTATAGTTTTCCACTTATCAAAACACTTTTGATAATCCTATAGAGAACTCACATGCTTTCTGGACATTTTATTTAATACTAAACCAATGATTAAATAAGTATCAATGATATAGATGAACATTTGATAAGCGTTATTTATATACATATTTGGATCCCCTTAATTGTTAGTTTTATCTCGGTTTTCGTGCTTAACTCGTTAATAATGATGCAATATGCTTTGAATGTCGATACTTCCGTATTTGTGTGTATTTTGTAGATTTGGATGCATTTGGAGCTAATAAGAGCATTACGGAATCGATAATTGAAGAATTCACATCTAAGCGTGGAATCGAAGGAAGAAGATGCGGAATATACGAAGAAACAAAGACCCAAGAAGGAAAAGACACAAAACGAGATGAGAGAATGATCGCCTACACAAGGGTCAACTTCAAACGTTCATATCTTGAGTTCTACAACTCCAATCAAAGTTATTTTTGTGGCGTTGGAAATCTCTTTCTCTTAGCTTTCCAACGGTATATTACACGTCCAATTTGAACAAGTAACGAAGAAATGAAAGCCGTTTGAAGTCGAGCGCGCGATGCTGTGACCTACAGCGCTACTCGATCGAGTGCCCCTACTGCACTCGATCGAGTGCTACTTCGTGAAGCTCCTGACCATATTTGGGTGTGTCACTCGATAGAGTGCCGTCAGGCACTCGATCGAGTGCACCCAATCCGGGCCACGCGTCATTCTTATTTCGACTTAGAATTTGGGCCTGCTTTTGAGTCCAACTGATACTCTTTATATATTAGTTGTCTGACTCTTGTTTGGGACATCTTTTATCTTTTCTTTTACCTTCTTCTACACACTTTTTATTATCTTAGTTTTCTTAGTCTAGTTTACTTTGCGAGATACATTGAACCTAGTTCTCCGTCTCAGATCTTGAATTCTCCGGTATTATTATTCTTAATTTTAATTTCAATTTCAGTTTCTACTTTAATTTCCGTCTTAATTTATTCTTTGTATTGTTTTATAGTGTAGATTTATTATTGCTTCCGTAGATTAATTCGTATCGTTTTCGTCATGTTTAATTGCAATTCGTCTTTTGTTAGTCCGATTATAATTAATATGCGTAGCTAGATTTCATCTAGGGTTTAAGGGGATCGATGCGTATTATTAGGGTGATAGTCAATTGACCTGTTTCTAATCGTATGAACTATTGCCTGAATATCGTTTAAACTCTGATTAATTGTTTGATGCATAATTCAATTAATTAGTATCGCAAATTAGGTCTTTTCACCGACCGGGTTAAGAACTAATTAGGCCACGATAGTTTGGGTAGACTGACTTAATGTTAGCGACCGCAGGTTAAGTTTAGATCTAAAGGTTGTAGTGTACCGACCGGACCTACACCTTAGGTAGTTCGATTATTGACCTGTTAATTGACTCCCTGACCCGAGTAATATTCATTGTGAACTTGAGACCCTAGACTTTTTTTCCTTATTGATTTTTTTATCAGTAATTAGTTACTCCCTCTGTTTCTTTGATATCTTCCACATTTCCTTTTTCAATCATTTCTTTGATTTCTTCCATTTTTCTTTTTTCTATCACACTTCTTTCTTACCTAGGTGGCCCACTTACTTTACTCCCTCTCTACTTTTACTTATTTTATTGTTTTTCTTAAGAAATGTGCCACTTTTAAGGTGGAAGAAATCATAGAAACGGAGGGAGTATTAGTTTACCAAACCAACCAAAACTGTGACCTATAATCTAGAATCTAATTTTTAGGATAAATAATTGAATTCCCATCTCCTTGTGGTTCGACCCCTGACTTCGCTATCTACATTAGTTAGTGACCTTAGGGTATCTTAGGGTATCTTTGATGCTGTGACCTACACAAGGGTATTTTTTTTTTGTTTTGTATATAATTTTTTTATTTTATTTTGTATATATTTTTTTTATCATTCACCATTATGACCAATTTTTACTTCCCACAATTCAAACATGAGTCACTACATAATTATTGGGATAGACTTGAGTCTTTCATTATTCAAAATGGCTTTAATGTTGATATACGGGATATGTGTCATATGATATATAATGGTGTTGATGATGAGTCACGGGCTAGAATTGAGGAAAATTGCGGAGGGATGTTTAATTATATCTCTTACGAGGAACGATTGGAAATCCTTAAATATTTAGCCCGTAATAGTGCTGAATTAGAGTTGAGGCGGAAAAATGACAAGGCGGAAATTGAGGCTTTGTTGCTGCAATTCGTGCAAGCTCAACAAAAGCAAGATACTCAAATAGGCCAATTGCTAGATCATTATGAAATCTTGGACAATCAAATTGCCCAATTAGCAAGTCAAGAGAAACAAAGTCAACCGGGTACGCCTATGGAAGTAGTGAAGAACCTCCAAGTAAGTGTTCCATCTCCATCTCTTGTAAACATAATTGATGATGATGATGATGATGATGGGTATAATGTTCAATCTATTCAAGATCCCCAAACCGTCATGAATGACTGTGAGCTAGAATGTGTATTTTTTGAGGAAAACGTGTGTTTGGATGCTCTGAATGATGCTCTTTTAATTGAGGATAACATTAAGGATTTTGATTTGTGTGATTTTGAGAGAGTGTCATTTGATGTCAATTATGAGGTTTTGGAGACAGAATTGAACAAAAGAGAGGATCTTATGTAATCCCCTAGAAAATCTAACGCAATACAGTGGCGAAAACACTGTAGAGTTGGGATTAAAACACACTGACAAACTATATCTTATTAAAAAAAATGGTAAGTCAATACAAAGACCTCTTTTTACAAAAAGGCTAAAAAGGAAATTCTTCAAACGGGTTATACAAATCCATAAATTACATGAATAGAGAAAGAGTAGGATCCACGCTACTCGCTAGCTCACACCCAAAACCCAGCAGCAAATACCTGTCATGTTAAAAACATAACAGCCACGTCAGTGGGGAGTAACTCGGACGTTCTCCCAGCCATATTATATCATATGGAAAAATAATAGTATTACTATATCAAAATATTTAAAAAGAGAAAACATTAAAACGATATAATAAAAATAAGCTTTCAGCGAAACTTAAAGCAATTGCAAACCTGCAAGTCAATATCAATCGATAATATAAATATTCAAAAATGGCGTTATGGAAATTTGATCGGTGTGCACAAGGCTAGACTTTCACTAGGAATAATACTAAACTAGCTTCGAGAACTTAGTCAAAACAAATCAGACTTCGGTGTCTAACTAGGCAACTCAACTATAACAGGACTGCGTGCAGCGAGGTCCTGGCTTAAGTAATGTACACCCCTCCTGGACACCAACCGTAATCCAGTTCAACCCGACGGCGACTTACACGATGCGATATCTAAGTTTAAGGTCAAAATATACACACTCCTGAACACAAACCATGCTCAGTTCAACGACCAATGTGTCTCAACATAGACACACCAGCTTTATAGTTGATGGCAAAACGTACATCCCAGACTATATTACTCTAACCCCACACTTCTCTTTATTCCATAACCCAAAACAGCCATTATCGATAATCAAAAGATAAAAATCATTATGAATGATAAGAAGATAAAAGAAATAAACATTTTATTAAAATGGAAACTTTCTATAAATAGAAACTTACTATTTTTAGAAACTTACTTAAAATAGAAATATTGTTATAGAAAATTCGTAAGTTATTAAAATAAGTGAAATGTATAAAAATAGCATTTCTAACGAAATTATCATTTTATTATTATCGTCGTTATCGTAACTTTAATATATTTCTAAATCCGTTACTCAAAATAGAAATAAAATATAATAAGTCAATACATAGTATTTTATAAATAATTAAGAACTCGAGTTAAAACTATAGACTTTAGAAAAGAGATATTTTAAGAAAAACGATGTCAAAATTAATTGAGTCGACGAGTTTTATAAATGAAATGAATTTTTCAAAGGTTTCAAATTATTTTTAGCAAATAGCTTTTTATTAATAAATAATACGGATTTAATAAAAATAGTCAATCGAAAACAAATAAGAAATTATTAATGAAAATAGTCTCGACTAAAAATATATTTAAACAAAATCGACTATTTCCTCATTTATTAGTATAAATCGTAAAATGAAAATTAATTTATTAAACAAGTATACAAATGTCGATTATTGTTTTAAAATACGATTTTAAGTTAAAAAATAGAAATTTACGAAGTATGACGAAAATATGAAATCAATATTATTTAGTTACTAGTGTCACGATAACCAACAGAATATTATAACGATTGTAAATAATTAAATCACTAACGATTTATAAAATGATATCGAAAGTTATAAAAATATAGAAAGGCATACGATTTAAAATTAATATAATTAGCAATAATATATAGCTAAAATAGAAAAACCGAACTTAAAATATTTACTACATACTACTACTCAAACATACGATATAAAATCGAGTAACGTCCTAAAGTTACCTTGAGTCGAGTTCGAAACGGATACGTATTCGTCCTTCTTGATTAGTCCAAGCCTCAACCTTTGAACTTGAAAGTCGTTCCCGGATCTTGCTATTCAACAGAACTCCAAGGCCTTTCGAGAAGGGGAAAGAAAAACGTAAGGACAACGACAACATCAAGACGAACACAGCACCAGCATAGGCATCAAGCAGCCGTGGACACATGAAATCAGACGGACCAGTAGCAGCGACGAGATAACAAAAATGACAGCAGCGAACGAGCCAACAAAGACCGACACGGAACAACACAATAACAGCAGAACACGCGCTACGATACGCACATGAAGAAGAAGAAGAAGAAAAGAAAACGATCACACCAAAGGAACAACAGCAGCAAACAGCAGCAGTTGAAGCAGCAGGAAACAACAGCGGAGTAGCAGGAAACAAACAGCAGCAGTACAGGAATAGCAGACACACGACACACAGCAACAGGTCGCGAACAGCAGCAATTTCGACGCAGTAAAAACAAATTATAAAATGAAGAAGAAGAGGAAGAAGAAGGAGAAAAAGAAAAGAAGCAGCGGACTGCAAGGCAACAGCAACTACAACCACCAACGAACAGGCCAAGATGATCGCGACATCAAGCAGCGATAGTGGAATCGATAACAGCAATAAACGTGACAGCAAAATGAATGAGGAAGAAGAGAAAAATAAAGTAGCATCACGTAAATCAGAACAAGAGTAGCAGTACTAGATCAGATTAGAAGGTAGAGAGCATGACGGTAGCAGCAATACAGCGCAACAAACAGCAACAAGGAGAACAACGAGAAGAAGGAAAAGAAAGAAGAGCGAAACGGACAGAACAACAAAGACATAGGAGAAAAGCATTACCCTTACGCATAAGGCTGGCTGATAAAACGCAGCAGCAAAGACGAATAGAGGAGGAGAAACTTGGACTCGATTTGCGACATCCAAGACAGCGACAACGTACAACAACCGCAGCAGTAGAAATCGGAACAGTAACCGAAATTAGAAGGAGAAGAAAAGGAGAAAAAAAAGGAAAAGAATACAAACAGGACAGCAGCGGCAAAAATGCTGAACAGGAATCGTACGTACCATCGCAACCAACTGCAGCGACCAAAAACAATAGTAAAATGGACATAGACCAGGTGCGCAACAACAACCAGAAGCGACATCAGTAAATAGCATAGCCGGGGAAAAACGATGATGATTTAGGCGTGAAGGAGAAGAAAATGAAACAGGAGGTGTATGCATTGAAACGGTGGAAAATGAAAAGAAATGGAGTGTATGTAAAAAAAAAAGGGAAACTGAATGAAGAGGGAAAATGAAGAGAAGCGGTGGAAAGGGTAAAGCAAAGGGAGGAGTATGAATGACAGTTGGATACATTGAACCAAGAGAATGGGAAACAAAACGTTGAAAAAAAAGAATCGGAAAAGGGGCTGGAAATAATACAAGTGGGATGAAACAACCAATTAAGTGAATCAGTTCGGAAATACAATTTAAACGAATTCCGTAACGACAAGCCGACTGACCCACGAATTGGATCAAAATGAGTTAATAAAATAAAATTAATAAATAATCGGACCGTCACTTAAAATGAGTAAATAAAGTACTCGAGACGAAAATGAAGCTGATAGAAATAAATAATTAGACGATGAAATAGTATCTCCTGATAAATAATAAATTTTCGATGAAGTAAATTAAATTGATTTCTCGAGGAAAGGTAATAAATGTTTTGACGAAACTTAAAATAAATGAGTTTCTAGCCGAAAATAGAAATTCGGACAAAATATAAATAAATAAAAGAATTTAGAATTTAAATCGCCGAAATAGACTTTCGATAAGAATTAAATTAAATGTACGAAATGAATCGAAATAAAAATAAAAGTATGTTTTAAATATAAAAAGAGTTTCTGAGACAAACAGAATTTTAGGAGTTTCAACGATTAAACAATAAATTCGTTTTATAAATTTTTTTTTAAGAATTACGAGTTAAATCGTAAAAATAAAAATACGAACAAAATTTTAATCCAATTTAAATTTATAAAAATCAGGGGTGTTACATCTTAAGCTTGAGAGGAAAAATGAAAGGTAAGAGAAGAATACAATTTTTGACGATTCCTTGAGTGGAAGAGGTGTGGCTACATGGGATAACGAGAATGATTTCTTTGAAACACCAATTTTAGAGACATTTGAGTTTTTCACTTATATTGAGGACGACCCACTTCTACCTATTAATTGTCTTGATTATATTTCTCTTGACCCTTTGTTTGAGCTTATGATTAGTGGGGAGGATTGTGATAATTCTTTCACGGAGATCGGTAAGATTGATCCTTTGAGTAGTCTTAGGAGTTCTAACTCTTCTTTTATGCAATCTATACCCGATGATAAGCCTTGGGGTGAATCTGAGATATTTGATGTGTATGTCTTGTCTTACGAGCCGCCTATTAACATTCTTACTCTTCTTATGCACTATGACCACCATGATGAGGATTGGTCTAGCTCGTCTGATAGGCTAAGACGATCATTGACTTTGTCTCTGTTTGTCTTCTATATATCCTGGTGCTACTTATGCTTTTGTGTAGCACATGCGCAGATGTTTGATCGACTCTTGAGAGCCTTAAGCTGTTTTGATCACAGTCATCTGTGGACAACTGATCTATAAGACGAACCCCCACTTTGCAGCTGGTTTGGGGGAGCTGCCCTTGTATACGGTAATTTCTTTCCTTTTCATTTTTGTTTTTCATGTTTTCTTAGGTTTTTCCTTCCCCTTAGGTCAAGTTGTCCTTAGGATTGGCTGTGGATTTTCTGTCTTATCCGCTTTAGAGTCACATTGAGGACACTGTGACATTTAGGTTTGGGGGAGAGTTTGTGTGCTTTTGTGTGTTTCATTTTCCGTCGTGTGTTTTATTGCTTTCAAAAAATATAAAAATCCAAAAAAAATTGAAAAAATCATAAAATTCCAAAAATATTTTATTTTTTATGTGGTGTGTCTGATGTAGAAGCATGCAAAACGGCGATGATGATAATGCTCTTAACATGATTTCTCCTAATTTTCAGCTTACTTCGTGCCTGAAAACGTGTTTTGTCTTGAGATTTGATTAAATTGATATGATATGCCTATTTGAACTTTTAATTGCCAAATGAGTAAATTTGACCACTTGTCGGCAAGCCACAAAATTCTGAGGATTTTAGAGCTTTCTAGGCCAGTAACATCCATAACTGGTCTCATTATTATTTAGGAATTGAGTGATTTTCTCCTTGTGGAATGTGTAGCATCAATTTGCATAAATATGACATCCGTCTCTTGATATTGAATACGTGTTTGGTTTGAGGAGGAGGTACATGAGGAAAGGCAATTTTGTTTTTGATGAGCTCCACATAGCAAAAAATGACCCATTTTTACTACCATGTAGATTTAGGTCGTTTTCCTTTGTTTAGCCCATTTCAGCTGTTGTAAGCCTATTTCTATTGCCTATATTATTTAGCTACAACCCAGAATAGCCTACCCTGTCGGGACAGTCGCAGTGAACTTAATTGGAATTATTCATTATTTGGTCATGTACTTAGTGTGTAATATTGTTGTGCGACTTTGTATTCGTCTTCCCCCTATTCAAAAATTGGAAAAAAAAAATAGAAGCATGAAAGAAAAAAAGTGAAGAAAAGAAAAGGAAAGAAATTGAAAATGAAAATGAAAAAAAAATGAAATATGAAAAATATGCTTCTTGTAATATTTCGGGGAATGGTCGAAAAGATTGAAACTAGAGATTAATTGAGAGGATGGACAAAATTCCCTCTTACACCTAATCTTGAATTTATACCTCTAGTTGGTGGTTCGACGTTATTTGCTGAGGGTTTTTATGGATAGTTTTTATTGTGTAGCTGCGATTGGGCCCGATTTTTGCTCCACATTCCCATACGTGCTTAGGCACAATCCATTTTCTTCCCTTACTCATTTAGCCACCCTTTGTAAGTCCTTGGCATGTACTATGGTCCTGATTGGTGAAACACGTATTTGATTGAGGAGATTGATTTCATGTTCGATTGCATGCATGTTTCATAAGTCGAGTGAGTGTTCTTATTCTTTCTTATCTTCACATTTATATACTCACCCGTTCTTATGAGTGTTGAGCGATAACCGCGAGGAAGTCCGACATTGATGGTCTTGCAAGATTGAAAGGTTGGCAAACAATTGTTCATTTAAGGCATGATTATTGATTTAGTTATATTTTTGACATTGTGTGTTTTCTAACCGACTTGAGCCGATTTTTAGTAGAATGATTGTAAGCTTGCTCTTAGTCGTGCTTCGCATCACTTGTCCTCTCTTATATTATATGTTTGGTTTGCTTGAGGACAAACAAAGGTTTGGTTTGGGGGAGTTTGATAAGCGTTATTTATATACATATTTGGATCCCCTTAATTGTTAGTTTTATCTCGGTTTTCGTGCTTAACTCGTTAATAATGATGCAATATGCTTTGAATGTCGATACTTCCGTATTTGTGTGTATTTTGTAGATTTGGATGCATTTGGAGCTAATAAGAGCATTACGGAATCGATAATTGAATAATTCACATCTAAGCGTGGAATCGAAGGAAGAAGATGCGGAATATACGAAGAAACAAAGACCCAAGAAGGAAAAGACACAAAACGAGATGAGAGAATGATCGCCTACACAAGGGTCAACTTCAAACGTTCATATCTTGAGTTCTACAACTCCAATCAAAGTTATTTTGGTGGCGTTGGAAATCTCTTTCTCTTAGCTTTCCAACGGTATATTACACGTTCAATTTGAACAAGTAACGAAGAAATGAAAGCCGTTTGAAGTCGAGCGCGCGATGCTGTGACCTACAGCGCTACTCGATCGAGTGCCCCAACTGCACTCCATCGAGTGCTACTTCGTGAAGCTCCTGACCATATTTGGGTGTGTCACTCGATAGAGTGCCGTCAGGCACTCGATCGAGTGCACCCAATCCGGGCCACGCGTCATTCTTATTTCGACTTAGAATTTGGGTCTGCTTTTGAGTCCAACTGATACTCTTTATATATCAGTTGTCTGACTCTTGTTTGGGACATCTTTTATCTTTTCTTTTACCTTCTTCTACACACTTTTTATTATCTTAGTTTTCTTAGTCTAGTTTACTTTGCGAGATACATTGAACCTAGTTCTCCGTCTCAGATCTTGAATTCTCCGGTATTATTATTCTTAATTTTAATTTCAATTTCAGTTTCTACTTTAATTTCCGTCTTAATTTATTCTTTGTATTGTTTTATAGTGTAGATTTATTATTGCTTCCGTAGATTAATTCGTATCGTTTTCGTCATGTTTAATTGCAATTCGTCTTTTGTTAGTCCGATTATAATTAATATGCGTAGCTAGATTTCATCTAGGGTTTAAGGGGATCGATGCGTATTATTAGGGTGATAGTCAATTGACCTGTTTCTAATCGTATGAACTATTGCCTGAATATCGTTTAAACTCTGATTAATTGTTTGATGCATAATTCAATTAATTAGTATCGCAAATTAGGACTTTTCGCCGACCGGGTTAAGAACTAATTAGGCCACGATAGTTTGGGTAGACTGACTTAATGTTAGCGACCGCAGGTTAAGTTTAGATCTAAAGGTTGTAGTGTACCGACCGGACCTACACCTTAGGTAGTTCGATTATTGACCTGTTAATTGACTCCCTGACCCGAGTAATATTCATTGTGAACCTGAGACCCTAGACTTTTTTTCCTTATTGATTTTTTTATCAGTAATTAGTTATTAGTTTACCAAACCAACCAAAACTGTGACCTATAATCTAGAATCTAATTTTTAGGATAAATAATTGAATTCCCATCTCCTTGTGGTTCGACCCCTGACTTCGCTATCTACATTAGTTAGTGACCTTAGGGTATCTTTGATTTGGGATACGACTAACCCTGTCAACATTCCAAACATCAACCATGTTTTAATAATTGTATTTCTCCAAATACAATTTTAACGCTAATCTCTATTAGCTTAAATCCCATAGACCTAGTATGACTCTCATACCTAGGTTGTGGAACGGTTTAGTCAAAAAGATTTTCAACATTTGCATTGTTCTGAACCTTGCAAACTACCTTTGCTGCATTTGTCGTTGCTTACTCGATTTCTTATGTAAAATCTCCGAGAGTCCATTGAGACAAATAATGAAACCAAACTACTGCGGAAGTCATCTTTAGTCTCTACAGAAACTCGCAACAGTGTAACTTGTAACAACCAGGTCATATTCTCCACCCTATACCAACTCACGACAACCCAATGTCAAACACCCGAGCCTGTCTGGTATTTGAGTCATCATGAACATAACAAGATCTTATCATCATAAGTTTCTTGACTAAGTTCAATCATCATCCTTGATCTATCTCCATAGATCTTATGTCCAATATTTAATCTGTCTCTCCTGGATCTTTCATAGCGAAACAATAATATGACCATCCCTTGACTGTCTCAAGTATGGATACATCGTTTCCTATGATTAGTATGTCATCCACATACAATATTAGGAAAGTAATAATACTCCCACTTAACTTCACATCCTCTTTCAAGAACTCTTTCAAGAAAGCCGTTTGACATCCATTTTAGTATGACTACTCTTAGTCACCTTATGGAGTCTTGACCCACCAAAGCATCCTTGTAGATAGTAAATTTCTTATTTTCCAAAATCATTATTTTGGAACATTCCGTCAAATAAGTTTTTGCAAACCTTTTCTTTGGAATATAAAATCTACCAGTTCTACAATATGGAACTACAACCTTTAGATAATTAGCGGATGGGTTGTGGGTCGAACCTACATCAGCACCTTTTACAACATCCTTATGTTGTGCCATCTCACTAGTTGTTGCTCGTTATCACGAACTCCTTCGAGATGTATACTACTCCCACTTGACTTTTTGGAACAACCATATTTTTCTAAAAAGACACCACCACAAGCAACAACTACTTTGTTTACGCTTTAGGTGTAGAAGTAATATCTCATAGTCTATTCAGAATAGACCATAAAAGACGACTTAAGAACGTTTCCATCCATATCACGTATATGGTGTCTCATCTTCTGCTTTGGTTAGAATCATGTTAAGTGCGAATGCTGCATTCTAAATGTAAATCCTGATATGGAAATTGGAAGGTCAGCAAGACTCATCATGAATCAAACCATATCTAATAAGGTTCAATTCATCTGTTCGGAAAACTCTATTTTCCTAGCGGTCCGAAATGTGAAACGATTCCACAACCCTTGTAAATGATCATCAAACTCTTGAGAATAAATATTCACCAACCACGATAAGATTGTAGTGTTTTTTATTTTCTTCTCAAGTTGGTCTTGCTCTTCATTTTGGAAATGTTCAAACTTTTCAAATAATTTCGACTTATGAAGTAACCATACCCACCTCTTGCTAATATGTTCTTTAGTCCCCACACATCCGTATGTATAAAGGCTAGAACATCATTTGCCCTGCAAGGGGTGTTCGAATCATTAACCTCGTATGTCTTGATGTCGATGTTATAGATGCGTGTTTCCGAAACATACAAACTATTTGATAATTTAGTTTTCTACGCCTTTTGGTCTCTGCACATTACCAATAATGTGACTACCACTGGCGGTATCGAATACCCGGGAAATAGATTTTGCTAAATTCGCTTCTATAACAAATAAACCGAAGGTAGAAACACCATGTTTCTTGACCTAGTGGTATTTGGGGAAATCCTCTTCCACGTCTAACTTTTAGATGAGAGAAAACTTGAAGTTCATTTGCAACATTTGCTTTTGAACCGACCTTTTCCTTTCCAAAAGAATCCGACTTGACAACTTGTTTGTCATAGTCATTCTTAGAAATCGATCTTACCCCATCCGTTTGAACGATTTTCCCTTACGAGCCATAAGAACATCTTAATGTTCCCTTTTCTGACTCATTTGAGATGTAACTCTCAATCCGAATTAACACAAACTCTTGCCAGTTTTGTTTTCCCTCATTGCATACAAAAGTTCAAACAAATTTTGAAACCAGTTATACAAAAAATTAATTGATACATTATCAATGGCCATTTGAGCTATCACTATGATACGTTCTCCAGCTTTTAGCATCTGATGCTATTTTAGGGAGCTCGGCAAAAAGAGAATTGTTCAAAACATACCCTTTCCTTCACACCTGAGAACCATTCTCAGTTTCATTTCCATTTCAGGAAAGATTAGCATTCATTTTGTCCTTCTCAAGAACTGAGCACAGATTAAAAAAAATGAGTTGTTGTTTTAGTCATTATATCTACATAAAAGAACAAGCGAGTATAAGCGAAATGTTCATCAAAGCAGTTCAAAAGAACCTTTTAAACTACCAAATGCCCTTTAAAAAATATCTCCTAAAAGGCATTCAACCAAGACCCTCTCCCACTATTCATTAAACGGACTTTGTCCCTGTCTTTGATTAAATAGTGTTTAAGGTAAGTAACAACCTTACTAATTATAACTGCCTTATAATTCTTGGTCGACATGTTTAACAACTCCTTGTCAAACACATCTCTTTGTTTCGAAACCCAAAACTTTGTCTTTTGATAGTCTCGTTGAATCAAACCAAACATTAACGTGTGAATTTCATAAATTCACCCTATTATCCCCGGAATAACGATCAACACCCTACTTTGGCAGTACCTATCAATTGTGTTCTAGGGCTTCATAGGTGTTGTTTGGGAAAACATAGGATTCAATATTACTTATATGGGGATCAAATGTCGGTTATTTACGGTGAACTCATAACAAAATAACCACATTCACAAAACAAAGCAAGCATAAAACAAATTTAAATGCAAGCATAAAAATAAGTGATCTATTATGGCCCCTAAACCAACTAGGTCCAAAAGCTTCATCCGGATCTCCATCCTTCATGAAACCTCCCTCGAATCGTTTGGATCTCCATCCTTCATCTTCTCGGGACTTCGTCTTCAAATTACATTTATTTTCACTAATTACAACTTAACTAGTAAAATAAAACAAAAAATTATTACATTGCAATATGATGCGCCCGCAATCGTATGAACTAAAAAAATTATACATTGCACGCGTAACAAGACGAATAAATAATTAAAATTATTACAATGAATAACGATACGCAGATCGTAAACCATCCTAGTTTGGGCTATACTAGTCACAAGCCAATCTCAAAACAATTATAATGGCATTCAGGCGCCGCATTCACAATACGGAAAAAACAAATAATGAATCTCATTCACATTCTAATTAACTATTAATTAGGAAAAACTTGAGATTAGTAACACGACCTAACTCTTAAGTCGTAAACTAATCGCATAACCAACTTTAGTAACACGACTTAACGATTAAGTCGTAAACTAAACAAACGAATTTATTATGATTCAATCTATAATATTTTATCATGGGTGTAATCAAATTACGAAAATTATTAGCATTATTGAATAATTAAAAGAAAAGAATTTTTCTATTTCTAAAACCCATTACTGACCAGCACGTGACCACCACAAATTCCATGTCATGTGATTGCAATTTATTATGGGTATCAAACATACCTATCTGCATCAGCCCTTCACAAAGTACAACGTACAACGAAGGAGACCACCATGGTCACAGCATGACGCAAGCCTCGCAAACCCGATGAAGATGTTTCAGCCTCCAACTTACTTCATCTACCACCATCGTCCTCCCTCACCAGAGAGACGAATGACACGGGTCAAACTGACCAGCTAGGTGTGCCTACACACAGCCGGCCACCGCAAATCCGTCGACGGTCAGGTTAGTAGTCACTCTTAACGTATAATGAACGTCCCGGCCAACGATTGGCCCGACTCCGACCTGACCGTTGTCACTATGGTGATGGTGTTTGCCGCTCCTCTGTCCTCTTTCCTTAATTACATATACGGTTTTCCCAAAAACCGATGAAATTAGGGACAGATCCAATGAGCTCCAATTCATAAAGAAAATAACAATTTTATTTCAATTGCAAATTAGTTCAGATTGGGGCAAAAACAAACAGAATTCATCCATCTAGCTTGTAACTATTGAAAAAACAAATTTTCACTTTGTTACCCAAATTCATATAAAACGCATTTTAATGAAATTGCTGGATCTCTATTAATCAGCATATAACCGTAGTGTTTAGAAAATAAAAATTTAATCTTTGACCATAAAAATCCAATTTTTATCGGTCTCTCTTAAAATTCAATCTACCAATATCTCCATATTGGTTATGCTAATTTCTCATGATAAACTCGAAATTATAATTGAATCAAATAAAGACGCACAAACAATACGAATCTGATCATATAAATATTATGCTAGAGGCTCTGATACCACTGAAAGATTTTACCGGTGCGAAAGCGGAATTTCAGGAAACAATTTCCTAGCACCAATCCAAGAATACAAGCATAATATAGATATGAATCAGCACAAAAGTAGGTCGAGAAATACATACCCTCGTGCTAGGACGGAAGAGATACGGAAGAGATAGAACGATTCTCTCTCTTACTTTTAGGGTGCTTGAGGCAATAAACTGAACTGACTTAGATTAGGGTTTTCTCCTTGGTTGATTCTTCATCACACTCATATACCCTATCCTTATATAGTAGTAGAGTTTAGGTTAAACCAAGAGACTAACCGGGCCTCATAAGTAGTCATAGCCTAATACCTCACAAGTCTACATTGGACCTGTTTAGTTTCCTGACTAAGTCTGAATGTGTGACCTTATAGGATTATATATTCCTAGTCATCAGCCCAATCGAATTGAACTAATTATCATAATTATTCTCTAGCAAGCAATTATGAATTACTATAATATATAATGATTATCTCCATAATAATATCCTATATTATATTTAGTAATTGCCGGAAATGTCTTAGGACATATTCCTTCATCTTGTTCTACTTACGTTAATTTACTAGTGCAAAACCCGTGCCTACGCACGATCTTTTAATTATATTTTGTGTATACAAATAGTTTATTGGCTTACAAATAATATTAGATGTATATTTTATTTTGTTTTTTATCTATTCTACGTCAGGAAAAAAAGTATTTTTACTTTTCAATCACATTCGACATTATTATTCTTATTATGTTTATTAATTAATTAGTCTAAATATATTAGAAAAGACTTCGCAGAACTTTGTAGATTTAAGGTAGAGTATTTTTAGGTAATTAGTTTGTTTCTTAATTTTAGGAGATTATAATAAGATATGACATCTTTAAATTAGGAAATACATATGTCTACTTTAATTAGTGTTCCGGTCGCGGAAACAATTCACCCGGCCTAGGATCCGGGTTGTACAATCGGGTTAATGGTGAACAATTGATCGTTTTGATTTCCCTTGGTCTCCCCTTTCTCTCACTCCCTGGATCGGACCTTCCCGGCGGAAATGGCCTGCTCCCTGCACAATGAACGTACAGGGCCTCGGAGGTTGTCCGAGGAAACCCTCTCCGATGCCTAAGTCAGTCCGTGAAATGCCTTTACGAACCTAGCTCGTGAGGAACTAGGCGGCGTTTTTAGGAGTAAGAGTCTAGAGAGAGAAAATCCAACCCCCTCTCATGTGGGAAATGGGGAGGTATTTATACCTTCCCACAAGAGAGAGAAGTGGGAGAGGAATGGTTGGATAGAGAAGTGACAAGTGGCGGCTTCTCATCCATCCATTCCTAATTACCTTAGGCAAAATGACGAGAGGGCCCCTGGGGGTTCTGGCCCTGTTGGCCTGGGATTTTCCCAGGGCAGACAGTCTTCTGGCAGGGGGCTGCCAAGTCCTGACAGGCTGGGTTGGCCTATGCTCCCAGCAGCTGACGGCCACCCTTAGCGTTTTATGCTTCTTGTTTTAATTTCTTTCTAGGGGCTGATCTTTCAACTCTTTGACAGGGACCGTCTCAGGGCTTGCCTAGCAGGCGGCTACTCGACAGGCGGCCGACCCCAATCAATTGGCCCTCGTTAGTAGAGGGAGAGTAAGGCTTTCCTTCTGCTGGCGACCCTTTCTTGGTGGGAGGTTGACTTCCATGTCTGTTGCAGCATTTAATGTTTCGCACCTTCCCAAGGAACTTTGCACTACTCATGTCAGGTATGCAAAGAGGTGAGAGCGCTTTTGTGATGATTGCACTTCTCTTCTGGGCGGATTTTGGGGAACCGTGAAGAGTTCCTGATTGGTGGCTCTCCTCTCAGGGTGGTTGGAGCGTTCATTAATGCCGCGCTTTCTTTTGTATAAAATCCTCAGTTTCCTTTATCATTTGTGTTTCATCCCATCTTCAATCTTTCCATTTTCTTTGTCTTAAACATGGCTTGGATCAAGAAAAGCGTAACTCGCCGTGGGGTCAGACATGTTACCTTCATCTTTAGAGGGTTTTGGAGGCTCCGATATGCTCGGGCCGCTTATTTAGTTGTTCGCCGGAGTCGCTGTTCACGACTTCACTTCCGCCGGAGGAGTCAGAAGGCCTCCGTTAGGATGGGCAAACGCCCTAGGAGGTCCTCGCCTCCTGCTGCGCCTAGGTTTAGGCGCTGCTCCCAGGGAGGGGGCTGTTATGACAGGGGATGCCATGAGTGTTTTCCATGGTTGCACCCTGAACAATTTGACCCCAACTCTGACACCGATTCCTCCTTGGCGTCGGGTCCCTCTTCGCCTGTGGAGAAGACAGGCTGTCGCACCTGCGACGAGTCCCGAGCTGTTCCCTTTGGAAGGGACTGGGAAGACAGCAGCCATGACACTGATGACAGCGAGGGTCTTGGCTGCCTGAGCGACAGGGATGGAGACGGGGCCTCTGATGACCCTTTTCAGGGTTCCCCAAGTTGGGACTGGGGTTCGGCTCTCGGGAGTCCAGGCAGCCCTGGGGATTATTCCCCAGATTTGGGGGATGACTAGGCCTGCGAGGCAGGGCTTTTGATTTCTGTCATGCCGGAACTTTTTGGGCCTTATGTATTTTTCTTTCATATCCGTCCCACGATGTAGCTTTCCTTTGTAAGGTTTTAATGAAATGAATATTTTGTGTATTTGAATTTTTAATATGAGTTATTATTATATTTTTTTTTTTTTTGAATGAGGTCGTTGATTGACCTTTCTCTCTGACGTTTCTGTTTATCGAGGCTCTTTTTTTAAAAAGGTGAGCAATTGGTGTTCAGTATGTGACACGTGGACGATCCTCGAAGGTTTTGTCAGGGGATTCGCCTTTCGAACTTCTTTGGGCTTTATATAAACCCTTCTCTCCCTCCATTCTCTTCTTTTACTCTTCTTGATACCTTACACCCAATAACACTTCTTGAATCTCCTTCATTGGCCGAGCGTTTTCTTTTTGAGGAGCAAGGAACACTTCTTGTCGCTGTCTCCAGCAACTTCACCGGCGTCCTTAGGTTAGAACTTTCGAATCTCTCGCCTCTTTTCTTCCCTTCCATAGCCTATAAGTCGCGAGTCCGTCCCCTTTCCCTTGATTCTTTGCTCGGGAGAACTAGCGGCGGCGACGGTAGTCGTCATGACGTTGCTTCTTCCTCCGGGGTTGACCCCAGGGAGGAAGACGATCATTACAGGGGAGAGGGTGCTGAGTCACCCGAGCCAGCTCCCTTTGATGTGATTGATTCTGATGACGAGGCCCTGGAGGTGGACCCTGCCAGGGTGGCCGGTCCCCTTATCCGCAGGGAGAGAGGGAGGACCTACTTTTTGGACAAAGAAAAATATGTGGTTCCCTTACAGACCTATCCTGAGGCTAAGAATAGGGACCTGATCTTGGAGTGTAACGCGGCTGAGGCCATTGAACAGTTTTATAATTTTGGGGAGGGGTACACAGTGGTAGTCCCTGGGGAAAAAGACACAGTGTGCTGTCCCCCAGAAGGGTGTGTAGCCGTCTACCATAAGGCCCTAGAATTCGGCCTGCGATTCCCGTTGCATCCCTTCCTGGAGGAAACTTTTAGGAGGATGAACGTTGCTATCGCTCAGCTAACTGCAACGGCCATTAGAGCATTAGTGGCCTACACCTGGACCTGCCTTTTCCATGGCGAGGGGCCTTATATTGACGCCCTTCGCTTTATGGTTGGCCTCCAAATGGTGTCTTCATCTGGGGGGGATGGCTCCCCTGGTTACTGGTCTCTGCTGAGACAGAAAAAGTACGCCTTGGTCTGGCCGGCTATGAGCAGCCTCAAAGACTGGAAAAATAATTTTATATATGTCCATAGTGCGTCGGGGTGGAAAATTCCTAGACATTTTAGGAACCATGTCCATACCCGCATGGAGACGCGTGAGGAGTATCACCCTCGCATTGGGGGGAAGGCTCTGGAAGTCAGGCTGAGCGAGAAGGAGAAGATTTTGATAAAAAAGTTTGAGATTGTGGCGGATAAACATGGGAACTTTGGCCCTGTTTTCTGGCTCCCTCATGCGGAGCTCATCACGACAGACGAGTACTTGCTTCCCCTGGGCCTGATTCCTGGCCTTGAAGGTAGTTCTAGGGTTTTCTTGTTGTCACGATTTTCCAGGGATTTTATTTCTCCCTGCCTTTTAGATGACCGCCTTTCCTTTCCTGCAGATTCCTACACTTGGCGCTGGACCAAGAAGCAGGTCAGAAGGCTAGGCTTGAGCGAGGAGTTGCACGTTCTTTCAAAGCGTCCTTCCCTTCCTGCAAATTTTAGGAAAGGAAGTAAAGCCCTTATGAAGCTCGTGAAAGATTTTGCCGCTGGTCGAAGATTACCTCTCCCCCCCCCCCCCCGGCTGCCTTCGTCGAAGCCGGCGACTCCTACCCCTAGCATTCATGAGGGGGAAGCGGAGGTTACTTCAGGAGCTACTCCTTCCCCCAGTCAAAAACAGGGCGCCTCTCCGGCTGGCCTTCGGATCTCGCAGGGAACGCAGCCTGGAGATTCCGAGGGGACTGGGGAAAGTGTTCCCTTGGAATCGAGGAGGAAAAGGGAGAGGGAGCCTCCTAGTGCTGACGTGGTGGACCTGGAGGCGGATGTCTCCACCCCTGAGGCGAAACGCCCTGCACGTGAGCCCTCTAGCACTCCCTTCCCAGAGGAAAATGTAGAGTTCCACTACACGGCTGGTGATAGTGTGGATGTATCAGGCCTGCTTTCTGACTCCGGAGCTGTCTTGGCCGACCGCCTTACAAAGATGGTGACTTCCACTTCTCATCAAGTGCTTCAATATATCCAGCGTACCTCCAAGGTTATGCTGGCATCTGCGGAACTGGCGACTCTCAGCCGCCTGAGTGATGAGGAGCTAACATTTACCCCTGGGGCTCCTCCTCCCGACCGCCTGGCCATGATAGAAAGGGACGTCTCCTTGATAAGCTCTTTGAAAGATAAAATGACAAAGCAAGAGGGGGAGTTGGAGGAGGCCAAGAAGCGGGCTGATCAATGGAGGCTGCAGGGGGAAATGGCTGTGAAGGAGGTTTCCAAGCTAGAGGCTGATCTGAAGGAGAGCCGGCAGTCGTTGGACCGAGCCAATCTATCTTTGGCCGAGATGGGGCACTTGAAGGGGAGAGTGACTGACCTGGAGGAGCAGCTGTCAAAGGCTAAGTCGGCTTTTGAACAGGCTAAAGGGGAATGGATGAAAGAGAAAGAGACCCTGGCTGAGGAGACTGAGGCTGCAGTGGATGCCAGCTTTGCGAGTGGTGCTAACTCTTCTCTGGAGCTGGTAATGGAGGTGATTGGGGAGATGTTCTCTACCTTTGATGAGGACTCCTTCCGGAGTCTCTATGCCGCTAAGAATGAAGCTCGGGTGACCAGGCAGCCTGAGGCAGATGCTGATGCTCACCAGGATGCTACGTGATGCTCCTCTTTTCTTATAAAAGTTTTTATCTTTCCATGCTAAGCCGGTGTTTATGGCTATTTTGTTTGTAATATTCGCCACTTTGCTTTTTCTTCTTTAGCCTTTGTAAAGACCTTTCCACCTTTCATGGGTTTTATTCGTAGAATATTTCTCTTCGCTTTTTACGGCTAACTGCTTTAAAATTCAGGGATTCTTTTCTTATTTGTTTAATCGCCTGTCATAGCATGCCCCTGGCTTTCGTTTAAAGTCCAGGGGGCCTGCCCTCTGCTCGCCCAGAAGTAAGCAGGGTGGTTCTTGCGTTTTTTATACAAGGTTTGGGGGCCTGCCCCCAGTTCTTGTTAGACTGGCCTGTCCCTGGCTTTTCGTTCAAAGTCCAGGGGGCCTGCCCCCTGCCTGCCTAGAGGTAAGCAGGGTGGCTCTTGCGTTTTTTATACAAGGTTGGGGGGCTTGCCCCCAGTCCTTGTTAGACTGGCCTGTCCCTGGCTTTTCGTTCAAAGTCCAGAGGGCCTACCCCCTGCTCGCCCAGAGGTAAGCAGGGTGGTTCTTGCGTTTTTTATACAAGGTTGGGGGGCTTGCCCCCAGTCCTTGTTAGACTGGCCTGTCCCTGGCTTTTCGTTCAAAGTCCAGGGGGCCTGCCCTCTGCTCGCCCAGAGGTAAGCAGGGTGGCTCTTGCGTTTTTTATACAAGGTTGGGGGGCCTGCCCCCAGTCCTTGTTAATACGGCCTGTCCCTGGCTTTTGTCCAAAGTCTAGGGGGCCTGCCCCCTGCCTGCCCAGAGGTAAGCAGGGTGGCTTTTGATTTGCGTTGGGGGGTTCACTTTTCCCAATTTCGGCAACAGGGGGGCCTCCCCCTATTGCCCCCTGCTCGTTTGTGTGTGAAAGACGCGAGTGTGAACAGGCAACGAGTATAAATCTGTATCTTCTCATTTCTCTTAAAAATTCTTTTTGACATTGGGGTGGTCGGAGCCGTCGACATTTTTGACCGTCCTCCGCCTTTTTCAATAAAAGTAAAAACTGCCTGTATTCTTGCTTAGACATAATATTTCTTTAGTGTGTCTGCATTCCAGTGAGCATTTAGCTCTTGTCCCTCCAGATTGGCTATTTTGTATGTGCCTGGTCCCAGAACCTGAGTTACTTGGTATGGGCCCTCCCAATTGGCACTCAGCTTTCCATGTTCTCTTGACTTCCCAATCGCCTGTGTCTTTCTCAGAACCAGCTCGCCCATCTGGAAATTCCTCTGTCGCACCTTGCTGTTGAAAGCTTTCCTCATTCGCTGCTGGTAGGCAGCGATGTTGGTACTGGCTTCCTCCCTCAGCTCATTCACCAGGTCTAAGGCTTCAACCATTGCAGCTTCGTTTTCAGCCTGGTCGTACTGCAGGGAGCGCAGAGAGGGAATCCTTGCCTCAATTGGCAATAGTGCCTCTGCTCCATATACCAGACCAAATGGGGTTTGGCCTGTAGACTCTTTTTTGGTAGTTCGGATTGACCAGAGTATACTGGGGAGTTCGTCAGCCCACCTACCTTTGCAGTCATCCACCATTTTCTTCAGGCCGTTCAGGATTTGTTTGTTGGCTGCTTCCGCCTGTCCGTTGGTTTGAGGATGACAGACAGCTGAGTAGGCGACTGAAATGTTGTGGCTTTCCAGCCAGATTCTCAGCGGATCGTTATCAAATTGCCTGCCATGGTCAAATACCAACATCTTTGGTAGACCGAATCTGGTGATGATGTTTCGCCAGATCACTTTTCTGACCGCCGGCTCAGTGATGTTGGGCACTGCTTCGGCCTCCACCCACTTGGTGAAGTAGTCTATGGCGACAATTAAGAATTTTCTGCCCCCTGTGGCTACTGCAAAGGGTCCCAGAATGTCCATCCCCCATTGAGCGAAGGGGATGGGGGATAGGATCGGCCTGAGCTCTTGGGCTGGGGCATGGATGGATGGGGCAAAGAGTTGGCATTTCCTGCATTTCTGGGTCAGGCTCTTAGCATCTGCCAGCATGGTAGGCCAGTAGTAGCCTGCCCTGAGGGCCTTGTGGGCCAGTGCTTTCCCACCAATGTGATGTCCACATATCCCTGAGTGGATATCCTCTAATACCTCAGCGGCCTGATCCGCCCGCAAACATTTGAGCAGCGGATGAGTAAAAGACTTCTTGTAAAGCTCTTCATTAATGAGTACGAACCAGGCTGCTTTAGCCTGTGTCTTCCTTTTTTGTAATGAATCTGATGGCAAGATACCATGTTTCTTGTACTGGATGAAGGGAGTCATCCAGCTTTCTGGCTCTTTTTCCACGGTATTAACCGCCTGACAGGGGTTAGCGGATTTCTCGTGCAAAACGTCGACCCATACTGATCTACGGATGTCCTGCAGACTGGAGCTTGCCAGTTTCGACAGGGCGTCTGCTCTGTTGTTCTGGGATCGGGGGATCTGTTTGACCTCGTAAGATTTTAGGCCGGATAACTCCCCCTTCACCATCTCTAGGTATGTGGCCATTGCTTGGTCCCTTGCTTCGTATTCTCCATTGATTTGGTTGGCGATGAGCTGGGAGTCTGTCGCCAGGACAATTCGTTCTGCTCCTGCGGCTTTTGCTAGCCTGACGCCTGCGAGTACTGCTTCGTACTCTGCTTCATTGTTTGATGCTGGGAAAACAAATCTGAGAGCATGCTCAAAATCAGTCCCTCCTGGGCTGGTTAGCACGACGCCTGCGCCTGCGCCGTTGGCTGTCGAGGATCCATCAGTATACACGATCCATTCCTGGGCAGGGGCTTCTTCCTCCCCTGAATGGGAGCACTCAGCCAAAAAATCTGCCAAGGCTTGGGCCTTGATGGTCGTTCTCGGCTGGTACGATATACCTAGCCCACTCAGCTCAATTGCCCACTTCAACAATCTCCCTGATTTTTCAAATTTTTCCAACACCTTTTCCAGGGGTTGGTCGGTGAGAACTACGACTGGATGTGCGTCAAAGTAAGGTCTGAGTTTCCTGGCAGCAACTATGACCGCGTAGGCGGCTTTTTCGACCATTGGGTAATTCTTCTCGGCTGCCCCCAGTGCATGACTTACAAAGTATATAGGCTGTTGGGCGCCTGCCTCTTCTCGTAGGATGACTGCGCTGACAGTTGTATTGGTTACTGCAATGTAGAGGAAAAGCTTTTCTCCTGCTACTGGCCTAGCCAGGGTGGGGAGCTTCTTAAGATGGTCCTTTAGTTGCTCAAAGGCCTCTTTCTGCTCGTATTCCCACTTGAACTGTTTGTTTCCTTTCAGTATTTTGAAGAAAGGAGTGGCCTTGTCCGCTGATCGGGCGACGAACCGTGCTAAGGCGGCCATGCGGCCCGTCAGGCGCTGGATGTCTCTAATGGTCTTGGGCTCAGGGAGGTCTAGAACTGCCTGAATTTTTTCAGGGTTGGCGTCTATACCCCGAGAACTGACCAAAAACCCCAGGAATTTTCCGGAGCGGACTCCAAATGTACACTTTTTCGGATTAAGTTTCATTTTGTAAGCGCGCAGGGAACAGAAGGTCTCCTGCAAGTCTATCAGGTGCTCTCTGTCTTCTCTGCTTTTTACAATGGCGTCATCAACGTAAGCCTCGATGTTTCTGCCTTTTTGTTTTTCAAACACTTTATCAACCAACCGCTGGTATGTAGCCCCTGCATTTTTGAGCCCGAATGGCATCATCTTGTACATGTAGGTGCCTGAACTGGTGATGAACGCACACTTCACCCTGTCCGGCTGCCACAAGTATACTTGATGATACCCTGAAAAGGCGTCTAGGAAGCTCAGCATGGTATAGCCACTGGTGGCGTCTACTAGTTGATCAATTCTGGGGAGTAGATAGCAGTCTTTCGGGCAGGCCTTGTTTAGGTTTGTAAAGTCAACGCACATTCTCCATGCGCCCGACGATTTCTTGACCATGACAACATTTGCCAGCCATTCCGGGTAGTCGCAGACGTCAATAAAATCTGCTTTCAAGAGTTTGTCAATTTCTTCTTTGATTGCTGCGTCTTTTTCTGTAGACATGTTTCGCTTTTTTTGTTTTACAGGGCGAGCATCCATGCTTACATTCAGCTTGTGAACGATGCATGAGGGATCAACGTCGGGCATCTCGTCTGCAGAATAGGCAAATACGTCTTTGTTCTCCTTCAGTAGTTTGACCAGTTCGGCCTGGTAGGATTCCTCTAGGCCTGCTCCTACCAGGACCTGTCTTCCTGGCTCCAAGTCCACCAGCATACTTTCGCCCCCTGGTTCCAGGTGGTCGGGCGCCGGGTGTTCGACTGGGACTTCGCCTTCTCTGCAGGGGGAACTGTCAGCTTTTCTTTTTCCTTTTCTGTCTCTCTCGTGCTCTTGCAGGGCCACGGAGTAGCATTGTCTGGCTGACTCCTGGTCCCCACGTACCTTTCCTTCCAGCCCGAAGTCAGTGACATACGCGATGGTGAGAGCCCTGATGGAGATGGCCGCTTCGATTTCGTCCAGAGTGGCCCTGCCAATCAGGGCGTTGTAGGCAGATCTCGCGTCCACAACAACAAAGGTTGCCCTGACATTCCTGGCCGTAGAGCCTTCCCCGAAGGTTACAGGCAAGTCGATGACTCCCATGGGTAGCACGCCTGCCCCGCTGAATCCATACAGTGATCCGGGAGCAGGTCGTAGGTGCCTTTTTTCCAGGCCCATTTTTTCGAAGGCGTCCTTGTACAATAGATTTGTGTATGCCCCTGTGTCTACCATACACCTCCGCACAATGTGGTTGTTGATCTCTAGAGACAGCACCAAAGGGTCACTGTGCGGGTATATTACGCGCCCTGCATCATCAGGGGTGATGCTTAATGTCACCCCCCTTGGACTCCCTGCTTTCTCAGCATAGCAGATCTGGTTCCTTAGCTCGCGCATTTGTCTTTTTTGGCCTCTTCGACTGAGCTGGCCTTCAGTGCCCCCTGAAATTACATGGATCACCATGCGGTTCTGCACCGACCCCTCGGGTTTTTCAGACACTTCCTTCTGAGACTTATTTTTAGCCGCATAGTTGGCTAACCATCCGTTCCTGATCAACTTCTCGATTTCGTCCTTCAGGTGACGGCATTCCTCGGTGGTATGGCCTATACAGTCGTGGAAGGTGCAGAACTTCTTGGGGTCTCATTTTGGGCTGCGAGGTTTGTTCGGGCGGTTCCATTTAGCAGTTTCTTTTTCCAGTTCGAAGATCTCTGCCCTGGATTTGTTCAGAGCAGTGTAATTGTCGAATCTGGGCTGGTAGACTGTGCGCTCCTTCTTGGGAGTGTCTCCATCTTCCCTTTGCTTGCCTGGCTCACTTCTGCCCCTTCCACCCTGCGGTCCCCCTTGAGGCTTTGTTTGGCCTGCAGGGGTATCCGTCAGGCCGTGGAACTCCTCTTGCAGAATGAACCCTTCCGCAATCTTCCTGGCCATGGCCAAGGTTTCTGGCTGGGCCCTGATCATCTGGTTTTTCATTTCCCCTGGAAGTAGGGAGATTGTCAGGGCGTAGGCGGCAGTGGAATCATCGATCTCCCTGACCTGTTGGTAGGATAGATCAAACCTTCTCATGTATTCTCTCACACTCTCACCCTTTTTCTGTTTCAGGGTCATGAGATCGAAACGGGTAAGGCGTCTTCTCTTATTTCCGGCATACTGTTCGAGGAAAATTTCAGCCAACTCTATGAAGAAACTGACTGACCCCTGGCGGAGGTCTCTGAACCATCCCTGTGCGAGCCCTACCAGGGTGGTTGGGAAAACTTTGCACCAGATGGCATCATCTACGTCATACATGCCCATGTGGCTTTCAAAGGCTGCCAGGTGGTCTTCAGGGTCTGTCGTCCCGTCAAATTTGATGGTTGGCATTTTGATTTTTGGAATGGGGTACTCTTGTACCTCAGGGTGCAGCGGGGTTTTTGTGGGCCTGCCCACCAGTCGTGACCTGCTTTCCCCAGACTGGTTACCGCGAGAATCCCATTGTTTATGGGTCGGTTTCCTCGCACTGGGGGAGCGGTGCCTTGGTGGTGGCCTGCTTGCTGCTTCATCCTCTGTTTCCGGGGAGATCTGCCTGGGCCTCTTCCTCTGAGAGTGGCAGAGATTTTCACCCTGATGGTGCCTGGACTCGAGCGGTTGTCCCCGGTTGAGCCGGGATTGCAGGCTTTGGGATAAGCCGGGGGCCGACTGTTCCTTGGCTGCAGGTGTTAGCCTGGAGAAAACTCCGCCCGGCCTTTCCCCTAAGCGTTTCGACATGGGCTCCCTGGGCCTCATTCGCTCTTGTAATCCTTGGGATAAGCCTCCCTGTCCTCCAGACGCTGACTCTGTTGTATGAATGGAGAACGCCTGCTGGACAGGTGGCTCTGGATTGCCGGTAGTGATGCGCCCTTGCACGTGCGTATACACTTGAGCTGTTCTTCTCGCTTTTCTCTGAGCATTTCTGGCGGCGGTCCGCCTCGTGCCCCCGGCCTCGTCCCTGCTGACTGGGGACGGTTGCCTGGGAGCCGATGCGACCCTGCCTACCAAGTCCTCAGGTGTGAATTCCTGATTCAGCATCGCAGAGAAGAACGCGGCCGCCTGTGCCATCTGAGTTGGGGTCAAATTGAGAGCACGTCCTGGGTGTGTCCCCAACTCAGGTGTCACAGCAGTGTTGGACCCACCGAGGGGATTGGTTCCCTCCACCCCTAGGATCGTGGCAGGAGGAACCCTTTCCGACTGCGGCATACCATACAGGGGGGTCACCGGTGGGACCGTCGGACCCGCTCCTGTACTGGCATCAACGATTTCTGGCATGATTGTGTTTAGTTTTGTGATTATGAGTGGTTGATTTTAGTGGGTAACTCGTGAGCACAACCGTAAGTTCCCCACAGACGGCGCCAAATTGTTCCGGTCGCGGAAACAATTCACCCGGCCTAGGATCCGGGTTGTACAATCGGGTTAATGGTGAACAATTGATCGTTTTGATTTCCCTTGGTCTCCCCTTTCTCTCACTCCCTGGATCGGACCTTCCCGGCGGAAATGGCCTGCTCCCTGCACAATGAACGCACAGGGCCTCGGAGGTTGTCCGAGGAAACCCTCTCCGATGCCTAAGTCAGTCCGTGAAATGCCTTTACGAACCTAGCTCGTGAGGAACTAGGCGGCGTTTTTAGGAGTAAGAGTCTAGAGAGAGAAAATCCAACCCCCTCTCATGTGGGAAATGGGGAGGTATTTATACCTTCCCACAAGAGAGAGAAGTGGGAGAGGAATGGTTGGATAGAGAAGTGACAAGTGGCGGCTTCTCATCCATCCATTCCTAATTACCTTAGGCAAAATGACGAGAGGGCCCCTGGGGGTTCTGGCCCTGTTGGCCTGGGATTTTCCCAGGGCAGACAGTCTTCTGGCAGGGGGCTGCCAAGTCCTGACAGGCTGGGTTGGCCTATGCTCCCAGCAGCTGACGGCCACCCTTAGCGTTTTATGCTTCTTGTTTTAATTTCTTTCTAGGGGCTGATCTTTCAACTCTTTGACAGGGACCGTCTCAGGGCTTGCCTAGCAGGCGGCTACTCGACAGGCGGCCGACCCCAATCAATTAGGAAATAGATTGTTCCTTCATCTTGTTCTACTTACGTTAATTTATTCATACTCATTTTCGATACAACTTTTATACTATTGTTCCAACCGGTATACTTTGCACAACACGGTAATAACTTTTTTTAGAATAAGAATTTTCATTTCTTAGGTTATTTTTTTTATAGCAAAATTAGAAATTGTTTTCTGTTTTATTCCTATTACATTATTGATTTTTTATGTAATTATATAATTTTCTTTATTAATAATTTTATTTTTACTCACTTTTTTTTTACTCACAATTTTTGTTTCTTATGCATTTAATTTTTTTCCACGTAGCGGATGCTTTAATATTTTTTTTTTACAATTTAGTACTTTACTAAAATTTATCCTTATTGAATTTTGATTTATAATTAATGGCATTATTAAGGATCAAAAACTTTTTGGTTGCCCTTATTTAATAATTTGTTATACTTCGTAACAAATAATTCTATTTATTATTATTGTTACTAAATGATTTATAAATTTGTACAAATAAAAAAAATCATTTTGCTTAAGTTATTAAATTTTTTATCAAATAATTTTCATCAAGAAGATTCATTTGTCTTAACTATTTAATTTTCCATTACGTACATTTTTTGGTATATTTTGTTTTTACATTTATTATTTATTACTTACATTTTATTTTCTTAAATTGTTAATTTTTTCAAAACAACATTTTTGGTTGCCCATAATAATTATTTGGCCCATCCAAAATTTTTGGTTTCTCCTTATGAAAGTTATCTGCATCTATATAATATAGTTAAAATGCAACTTAAAACATCAAATTTTATTCCACATGTCAAAGTTTTTTTAGGACAATGGAAAAAAACTTAATATTTTACTTAAAGCATAAATTTATTGTTATTAATAAAACATAATGATTTTTTTTTAAAATACGTAATCATTTGGATGTTACACATTTTTATCTACTTTTGTCTTAATAACGAAATTTAATTATATTATCTATTATTGATGTAATATAACAGAGAGATGAAAAAACCATTTCATTTGTGAGTTTTTATTCACATTTCACTTGCTTTATTTTATGAATACTCACGTACTTCAATTTTGTAAGAAATGGATTTGCATTATTCTTTGTTGATTCTAATTTTAGTGCTAATTTTCTAATTTGCATTTGTTTTTGTTTAGTAAACTTATGCGAAGACAATATTCAAGTATGCAATTTCTAAGTTTTCAGGTATAATTTTATTTTATTTAATTTTAATTGATATTGATATTGACTGTTTCTATAAATACATTTTGAGTTAACTTCAAATTTCATTAGTTTTGTGTTCATAAGAATGAACTTTATTTATATTTAAAATTGAATAAATTTACAAAATATGATTAAAAAGAAGTTGCAAAGTGTTATTCAAAGTAGCATACTAAGGATGACAATTATTTTGGTATTGTATTTAATAATTTGAGACTAAAGGTAAATCATAAATAAAAAAATTAGTAAGGAAATGACAAACAAAACTTAATATAAATTAATATTTTGATTGTTATTTAATTCAGTTTCGTCGTAATGATTAGCCAAAGTTAATATGAATAAATCATAGTATTTAGCATTAGATACTTCATACTATAACTAAAAAAAATAGAATAAAATGATGAAGAGATACAAATAATTGATAGGCTTGAACACATGATGAAGCAGATTAAGGTAGAGCTAGGTACCAAGTACAGATTTTTGATGAAGAATGATAAGTACAAGGCTGTTGAACGTTTTTTTTTTCATTAGCTAGAAGTGTTTGGTTACGGTATGGAGGCATAGGGCCTGAGATAGTGATGTATTGGTGAGACAATGATGTAATTCTTTCTATCATTATTAATATATTCCTTACAATTTCACCCAAAAAAAGGGGGACTACTCTTTACCGTCGGCGCTTTACTTCTTACCGTCGACGTTAATTACGTGAAATGATGACTTTGTCCTTGCTATTTATTCTCGAAATAACATTACTTTTACATTTTATAGATTATTGATTTATTAAAACTCGATAATAAAACCATCTTTTTCGATTATCGTAATAAATCAAAATCGACTTCCTATATAGTTAATATATGGAATTACGCAAAATGACGAGTTCTCCTTTGCAAATAATTCTCGAAATATTATCACATTTACATTTTATAGAGTATCAGTTTATTAGAATTCGATAATAAAACTGTTTTTTCGATTATTGTTACGCCTCCGATTTTAAACAATTAATTAGATTAATTAACGACTTAATACAATTTAATAAACGTAATTAACAAATACGAGTAATACGCAAATTAAATCCTAATTAATCTACGACAAGTCGACAATCAAGATTTATTATACAAATCGATGCAAATTAAAAGAAAAAAAAATCCGGAAATGGGTCAGGTCGAGTGGGTTTTTTGACTCACCCAAGGGTCGTATTATTTGCTCTATAATACTTGAAAGTTTGGAGAAATAGTCTAATATAACATAAATCTTCCAATGATATGAAACATGAAGTATAAGGTGGTGAGATTGGTTACATTGGCAACATTGCTCGTGTTCAAATTCTCCTGTTTACACATTTGTCTTTTGAAAAATTTAAATAAAATTTACGAAGTAATGCTATTAACAAGGATCAAACCCCTGACCTATTGGTTATGAGGCAAATGACTAAACCACTTCGCCAACATCAATAAACTGATATTTTAAATGGTTGAAAACTACTTGTTTCGAAAAGCAAATTAAAAGAGACAAAAAAAACCGGGGGAAAAGGTCAGGCCTTTTTTCCCGTTTGATTTGGTTTTCGAAACAAGTAGTTTTCAACCATTTGAAATATCAGTTTGTTGATGTTGGCGTAGTGGTTTAGTCATTTGTCTCCTAATCAATAGGTCAGGGTTCGATCCTTGTTAATAACATTATTTTGTAAACTTTCAAAAGACAAATGTGTAAACATGAGGATTCGAACCCGAGCCACTTGTATAAAATGTTGTTAATGTAACCAATTCCAACACCTTATATCTCATATTTCAACCATTGGAAGATTTATATTATACTTAAACTCGACCCACTCGACCTGACCCATTTCCGGATTTTTTTCTTTTAATTTGCATCGATTTGTATAATAAATCATGATTGTCGACTTGTCGTAGATTAATTAGGATTTAATTTGCGTATTCTCGTATTTGTTAATTACGTTTATTAAATTGTATTAAGTCGTTAATTAATCTAATTAACTATTTAAAATCGAAGACGTAACAATAATCGAAAAAACGGTTTTATTATCAAGTTCTAACAAACCGATACTCTATAAAATGTAAATGTGATAATATTTCGAGAATTAATTGTAAAGGAGAACTCGTCATTTTGCGTAATTCCATATATTAACTATATAGGAAGTCGGTTTTGGTTTATTACGATAATCGAAAAAGACGGTTTTATTATCGAGTTTTACAATAATCGAAAATGTAAAAGTAATATTATTTCGAGAATAAATAGCAAGGACAAAGTCATCATTTCATGTAATTAACGCCGACGGTAAAAAGTAGTTATTAAAAAAAGATACAGATAATTGAGGACTTCGTTCTACATTTTATTCGATTTATTTTTTTAACATTCCCTTCAATTTTGTTGGATATGAATTTGCATTGTCGTTTGTTGATTTTAATTTAAGTACTAATTTTTCCTTTTGCATTTTATTTAGAGTACTTATGTGAAGTCAGTAGTCAAGTCCGCAATTTCTCATTTTCCAGGCATAATATTACAATTTTATTGATCTATATATTGATTATTTTATAAATACATTTTTCGGTTAACTTTAAATCACATTGGGTTTTGCATTGTTGATGATAACGGTGAACTTATTTATATTTAAAGTCGTAGAAATTTACAAAATATATATACTTGACAAAAGTTGCAATATTGTGAATGTTAACTGCTAATTTAAAGTAAATACTAATGACTAACAATTAGTTTACATATTTTTTACGGTTTAAATATATTTTTAAAAAATATAATCATCTCTTATCTTTTAATTACAATATCCATAAATAACTTATAAATTTTATAAATTATGACAAAGATTCTTCCATTTTTTTAAATATAAGTTATTTTGCACCATATTTATATTTATAATAAATTTAACGATTTAAGTTTAGAAATTTAAATCCAAAAAACTCAGTTAGAAGATTATAGTTAAAATGAGATTTTTTATACCGTATTATACCAAATATATGTTTTTAAAATGTTAAACACGTTACCTATATAATTCTAAGATTAGTCACAAGATTTTTCATGGGATTAAAAACTAGGCGGTGCTTCATAAAAAGCATAATATCCACAAATAAATGCATTCATGCATTTTTAATCAACAAAACTTTCAAAGGTGTCTTATTCATGATATTTACATAAAATATTCATAAATAATTACAATCATAAATTTTTAATCAACAAAACTTTTAAAGTTTCTTTATTCATTCATGAAATTAATTGAATGACACATTTAAGATATGCACCATAATTCATTAGACACCACATCAATTGGAGTATCAAACATTTGTATTATTCTTAAAAAATTTAAGAAACTAATTTTCTCTCAAAATGAAACCACCCATGACAACATTTTTAGCTGAATTATTCAAAAGATTAATCAACCATTAGAAAAACCATTTTATTAAATGTTATATTAAAACACATATTAATACACATGTTTAAATTTTTAAGTCATGGACTTTTAAGTTGTTCTTTATTAAAACAGTTAAATATTGATTTATAAATAATTTTTTATTCAAAAAAAACTTTTTAGTTGCCCATGTTTATGAGAATTAATTTAAGTATTATACTATAAATAACATAGGATAAAAATTAAAACAACATGAACGACTGAACGCACGTCAAATATTTGCATTGTCTTTAGTGTTTTTATTTCTCAATAGCCCAGTAAGAAACTCACTTTATTACCCTTTTTAATCGCAGATAAATACCTTTGACCAACAACACTTAACACCACCAGTCCATGGTCACAATCAAATGAATGCATCTATCCCTCACGTACAATCTTCTGGATAAACGCCTTTTCAAAACGAACGCATTCAATAAATGATTATGTCCATAGTTCGAACAAAATCGCCATTTTAGGCGCCTGAGGCACCTCATAGTTGAGGCGCCTTGTCCCGTTCGTCCCTGGTTCAGAGCAGCTCATGGCATGCATTTTTTCCGAGGCCTGTTTGTGGTCGCAAAATTAGTTATCGTCCGCCTTCCAAGAATGCTAATGATTATCGATTAAACTTTTGATATAGATTCCGTAATTGAAAGTCGAATGTTTAAGATTAATCAACCATGTTTCTCTTGTTCAAACGAGTCAATTCTCGTTGTAATCCCCTATAAATTCTATTGCAAAACAGTGGCAGAAACATTGTAGATGTGAGATTATAACACACTGTATCTATGACTTGATAAAATAAAATGGTAATGTCAATACATAAGCCATTAAATAAAAATGGCTAAAAATAAAAACAATCCACAAAACGGGGATACAAAAATTTATTAAAAAGCAAAGCAGGATCCACAATTGCCCGCTAGCCGACCCGAAAGGAACACATATACCTGTCATGTTAATAACAACCAATATCAGTGAAGAGCAACGACCTTCTCTTTGCCTTTTTAAAAGATTTTAAAACTGTAATTACTACTTCGTCCGTCCCAATGAAATGTTTGCCTATTCCATATTGGAGTGTCTCAATGAATTCTTTGCCTTTCTATATTAATAATGCTTTTTATATGTAATTTGACCCTCCTCCTAAATTTGACTCCACATGTCATCTCATCATTGGACCTCTTCCCATTTGTGCCAAAAGTAAAGGCAAACAATTCATGGAGGGAGTATTATATAAAAATAGTAAAAACGGAAAACAGTAAAACATTATAATAAAAATAAGCTTTCGGTAAAATATTTGCCAACCTGCAAATCAAAATTATAATAATAATATTCAAAACTGACGTTAGGATAGAATCAGTGTTGAAGGCTAGACTTTTACTAGCAGAGTACTAAAACTTAACTTCAAGAACTTAGCTTAAACAAATCAAACTTCGATCTCTAATTTAGGCAACTCAACCATAATAGGACGATGAATTATAAATGCGAGGTCCTAGCTTAAGTTAATATACACACCCCTCTTGGAACAACAAATGTGCCCAATTCAACGCGATGACGTCTTACAATGCGAGTTACAAACTTAAGTAAATATGTATACACTCATGAACACCAAGTACGTCTAGTTCAACAATCAATGCATCTCAAATAGATACAGTAGCCTTATAGTTGATGGCAAAACGTAAACTCCATAATATATTTGAACTGAATGTAACTTGAACTTCATCTAGGTGCATTCAGATATCTTGATGAGATGTGGAGAATCTTGTAATCTTCACAAATATAGTAGTGAATAAAAGGGAGATGCGGCTGACATATTTAATAGATTATGAATCTTGAATAAATGGCAAAGATGAACCAAAATGATTGTTTGCCAAAGTAGTGGAAATGCCGAGATCTTTCCTAATACATGAAAAATAAAATCAAGTGGATATTGCCTTAATCATGAAGATGTCGTGATCTCAAGAAATGGAAGGAGATCAAGCATCTCACAATTTTGGTAAGGATTTACTTAGTTGATATAGTAAATTATTTTCTAGTATTTGTTTCCCATTTAGCGTAGTATTATTTAGGAAATAATATCACTCGAGATATCGAGTTGATTTTCACATGTAGGCTATTTATATGCCACACGACAATAATGTAAAAGAAGAATATGAATGATGAATTAAAAAAAACTTGTTGCATTTTGATCTTTGTGATCATGGTGTTTACTAAATTCGAGAAGGTACTTCGAATTGGCGATAAAAGATTGGGCTCCAATCTCTTTCGTGATTAGTTCCGGGTTCAAGGTTGAACTGAATGTAACTTGAACTTCATCTAGGTGCATTCAGATATCTTGATGAGATGTGGAGAATCTTGTAATCTTCACAAATATAGTAGTGAATAAAAGGGAGATGCGGCTGACATATTTAATAGATTATGAATCTTGAATAAATGGCAAATATGAACCAAAATGATTGTTTGCCAAAGTAGTGGAAATGCCGAGATCTTTCCTAATACATGAAGAATAAAATCAAGTGGATATTGCCTTAATCATGAAGATGTCGTGATCTCAAAAAATGGAAGGAGATCAAGCATCTCACAATTTTGGTAAGGATTTACTTAGTTGATATAGTAAATTATTTTCTAGTATTTGTTTCCCATTTATCGTAGTATTATTTAGGAAATAATATCACTCGAGATATCGAGTTGATTTTCCATGTAGGCTATTTATATGCCACACGACAATAATGTAAAAGCAGAATATGAATGATGAATTGACAAAAAAAACGAGTTGCATTTTGATCTTTGTGATCATGGTGTTACAAACTTCGAGATGGTAATTCGAAGCGTTTAGAGGGTTGGTGCTCCAAACTCTAGGCTATTAGTTCCGGGTTCAACGTTGAACTACGGGCTAAATATCTTTGGTTACGTTGTCTTTATTTCCTCACAAAATCCTTACGTAATTCAAAGAATTTTCTTTCCTAAAATAGGCGTGTCTCAAACGACCTTAACCACGAGCCAGGGTTACATTAACCTTAGTTCAATTTCACTCCAAAATTCACGTCATCACCCAAGATTACATTAACCTTCGACTCAACTTTCATATCTTATTCTAAACCGCTTATGCATTCGCATCAGAATGGTATCAGAGCTACAACTCTTGATTTTTCTCAAAATCAAGACGATCCTAAAGGTCTGTCCAAGCCAAATTGTTGGTTGATTTTCCAGTTGCGGTTGGAAGTCAAAGATTAAACTTGAGCGAGGTAGTTCAAGGGTTAATCGGTTTTGACTAACTTTTTTGTTCGTTGTTGAATTTGTGATTTCTTAATTGTGTAGTTTTTTATACCCAAAAATGTAGAGATCTGCTTTTTGTGTACTGTTCACGTGGTACTATTCACGTGGTACTGTTCACAAAAGAAAAAAAAATGACGTGATTCCGGTCATAATGTTACGCCTCGATTACCCTTTTGGAATCGAGGACAATTCTTTTCGAAGAAGAGGGGATGAACTGAATGTAACTTGAACTTCATCTAGGTGCATTCAGATATCTTGATGAGATGTGGAGAATCTTGTAATCTTCACAAATATAGTAGTGAATAAAAGGGAGATGCGGCTGACATATTTAATAGATTATGAATCTTGAATAAATGGCAAAGATGAACCAAAATGATTGTTTGCCAAAGTAGTGGAAATGCCGAGATCTTTCCTAATACATGAAGAATAAAATCAAGTGGATATTGCCTTAATCATGAAGATGTCGTGATCTCAAGAAACGGAAGGAGATCAAGCATCTCACAATTTTGGTAAGGATTTACTTAGTTGATATAGTAAATTGTTTTCTAGTATTTGTTTCCCATTTATCGTAGTATTATTTAGGAAATAATATCACTCGAGATATCGAGTTGATTTTCACATGTAGGCTATTTATATGCCACACGACAATAATGTAAAAGCAGAATATGAATGATGAAATAACAAAAAAACCGAGTTGCATTTTGATCTTTGTGATCATGGTGTTTACTAAATTCGAGAAGGTACTTCGAATTGGTGATAAAAGATTGGGCTCCAATCTCTTTCGTGATTAGTTCCGGGTTCAAGGTCGAACTACGGGCTAAATATCCCTTTATATTTATCGTTTATTTTCGTTCGTCAATAAACTTCAAGGTTACATCAACTTTGGTCCAAAAAAAATACAAAAACAAGTTTGCATTAGAGCTTCCGCATTTTTATTTCGTATCAATATTACTCTAAACCCCACACTTGTCCTTATTTCATAACTCCAAAATCAAGCCATTATCGATATTCAAAAACAGATAATCATTATAAATAATAGGGTTATTTAACGACAATAATTACAACTATAGGGCGTCTTCCCAAAATAATATCAATTTTAATAAATTTGAGAAATACGTATTATTGGAGGAGTTAAACCAGAATAATATAGGTGATCGGTTAACGGTAGAACCCTTCCACTTTTTTTTCACCTTTAATTTTATTTAACAACAATAATACCAACTATAAGGCGCCTTCCTAAAATAATATTGTGGACGCTGCCACCCGCGCGTATGCGCGTGTGGACCCTCGCCCACACCGCTCGCCCCACAAGGGACCCGGTCGCAGCGACCACACACGCGACCCCGTCCTCGAGGGGACGGTCCGATCTCATGTACGGGGCGATGTGTCGGACCTCGATTTGGTTGACGATTTGAATTGTGCTAGACGGATGCGGACACCCGTGTTTTCGTTAGAATCATTCGAGACGTGGTTGTAAATGTTTAAAGGTCGATATGTTTGGTAAGACGATCTTTTTAGTGAACCGAATTCGTTGCCGATTTGTGGAGTCGCCACCGAGTAATTCTAGGAATTCGAAAACCGTTCAAGTCAACTTTAATCCTTAGCCGGCACAAAGTTGAGTGACACGGGGACCTAAAAATAAAGACTTGTACCCTTAAGCATTCCATGTATAGAAGACTCTCATTGCCAATGGTTTTGGGCATTCGGAAACCGTAGATTCTGAGTAAGGGATGATTGTACATATTGGAAAGCCAATATCCGATAGACGTCAACTCCCAATCCCGCCCGCACGTAGCGGCCTCTACTAGTCAATCGATGGGCTGATAACTTCGTTGCTTAATTGTGGCAGAAGTACGATAACGTCCGTTGCTTTAACCCTAGGTATTTGTTATGTCGGTTGTTTAAGGACAGGTAAGCTTTATCGTCGAAGTAATTGTTTTTACATTCTTTGCATGCAATTTTACGTGACAAGCAGGCCATGAAAAGATGCACGTAGGAGAGTAGAGAGTACTAGATATTATACGTATTAGCAAATCAGTTTTAACGTGATAATATGGATATTAGTCATTCTCGTGATATGCCTTACCTGGTATTCTGCTTAAGGTGCGTCGGTTCGGTATTAATAAGAACACATCGAACCATGTGTGACGGGTGAGCATTGGGATTAATATGGAACCCGACCACCACTTGTTCAGTTTTAGTTTGTTTATGTTTTGAATTCCGTGTTAAGTGATTTAACATGCGATTATGATCATAAAAGCGGTAAATCGTACAAAACCGACAAATGCGAAATATAAGTAAATCACGTAGTGAGGAATTGCCCCCTCAGAGTGTACACTAAATGAGACGCGATGCGTGGATGGTCGAGAACGGATCTCGTGATTTCTCGGGTTTAGTTTAGGGTGTTTTAGTTCTTATGGTTGAAGTTATGGACGTTACGTATGTTTATGACGCGTCATGGACCTAGTGTCCTGATGGTGGGACTTGCCGTGGGTCCTACCGATCAAATAGAGACCAACCAAACCTAACACGTAGATAGGGTAAGTTGGGTCGAGTCCACGGGGACGGTAATAGTGTCTAGACTAGGGTCGACTCAAAAACAAGACTAGGTTACCAAAACAACACAAAGGGGGACAAACTAACAAGAATTGATTAATTATGATGATGGGAAGGGAAGAAACTAGACTAACAATGAACTAGGTGTAACATGAACTAAATGAAACACTAAAGCTAAATCAAACAAGCAAACTAGAGAAACAAAAGCTAATAGGATGGAGAAATCAAATTGGGAAAAGGTAGGGTTAGTTTGGGTTCATAAGTGTAGTGGGATTATTGGGAAATCGAGGTTGTAGGTTTCACCTAGTTACTAAGTTGGGTCCGCGCTCTCGCGTCAAAGACAAAACCCGAATACTCATGTAAGAAGCTACCCAATACATAAGGATTCTACCACAAATCAATCACACAATGAGAAGAGGAAGACTAGCATGAGAAGGATGGCCAATTCTACTCAAACAAGCAATTCAACAAACACATAGTGTGCTTAACATGTGACTAGTAACAAAGAATTCACCTTTACCCTCAATCAAACCCTAATCATCCATAATCCACACTTAATTTCCCTACTAACCCCACAAGAGTCTACTCACACATAATCAAACTAAGAACAATACAATTAAGAGAAATCAACACAAACATCCAAACATTCATTATGAACTAGCAAGAACAATGAACAATGAACAAAGATTAAAACTTGAATAACTAAACAAGGATTAAGAGAAAAGAGAATAAGAAGATTATACCAACTAACAAGAGGATGAAAAGATGAGAACTTGTATTATAAGAACACCCAAAAATCTCCACCAAATGTTGTCAAGGTTTGATGGATTCTTAAAGAGATCCCTTAATACAAGATTAACTAACTAAATTAAGCTAGGATTAACAAAAGATTAAGGAAAGATTTATGTAAACTAAGCTAAGGATGAAGAGAGTCTAATTAGGGTTTAGAATAGTGTAGAGTAATGTAAGGTGCTTAGACAATACAAAGAGAGGGTATTTATATGGGTTCACGAGCAAAGGAATTGAAAAGAAGTGACGCGGCCTGAACTGGCACCTTCCCGGCCGAGAAGGGTGATGATCCTGACCGGGATGGTGGTCCTGACCGGGAAGGACTTTGGTCCCGACCGGGATGACCCAACAGAAGCCGTCTTCTCTTTACACTTCATCTCGATCGTGATGGCCCTTCATCCCGACCGGGATGGGTCTTGTAGGCCTCAAATATGATCTCCAAGGTCCCTACTTGCTCCTCATAGGCTTCTCATCGATTCTCGGTGCTCGGGATCAAGTCTAAGGGGCTCGGGAATGGGTCCTAAAGGCTCGGGATCGAGTCTAAGCTACCGAGTGATAGTTGCTTCTCTTCGTTGGCTCCAAATATGTCGGAAACGAGTCGGAATCGTTCCACCTCTACAAGATTGGTAATATGAACCTAAAACAAGCTAGAAGAAGCATAAGTAGCCTCAAAACGATCCAAAGAGCAATCTCACAAGAGAAACCGGGACCAAACACAAGGAAAATAACACTACAAAACACACTTATCATGTCCATATGAGTCGGACTCGACGTTTTTGAAGTGCATAATTATAAGTGCGGAATGTAAAGTTGTGTTTAGATGACAACCTAGTGACAATACGACTTCTTAAGGCGGATCCTCCTAGCTTTCCTGTGACAAATCCGGCAGAGCTTCGCTACGGTGGCTTGAGTTGGCTAGTCGAACATGGGTGTCCTTTTTTGTTCGGATCGAGCCAAGGACTCGAGGAACTACGAGGAGTAGTGTCGATTCGCGTATTGTAAGGGAACGATCAAGTGGATCTTACTTAGTGTCGGAGTGCGACGCTAAGTTGGATCAAAAAGCTCGAAGAGAGGAGGATGGAGAGTTGAGATTTGAACTCGAGTTGTCTTCTTGTTGTGTGTCGAAATGAGCGGAGTAGGGGGTATTATAGTTTTTCTTTTATAGTTCAAATCGAGATCTTAGGCGCCTGGTGGCGTGCGCACCAGAACTGAGGCACCTGAGGGTGTGCATAGGAGAATTGAGGCGCCTGGAGTGGGGCGATTGGAATTTTGAAGATCCGATTTCAAAACTTTCCAAAACGGAGATTATACGTAATCTCATACTTTGCTTGGGCATTAAGGTTTCCACCGTGACCTAGCGCATCGCGCCGATGGGCCTCAGGCGCACATCTCGAGGCTTGCTCGGCCTGACGCGCTGACTCGGGTTTGACTTTACGTGTTTCGAGACGATTTGGAGCCCTGGTGTCGGAATTGACTCTAATTAGTGTCGACACGACCGTAATGACACGACTAAGGCCGTCTTGATGTTGATTACCGAGTAATTATTTGATTTGTTCTTTACGAAAACCATCTAAAACATCGTGAAATCGTGTCGTGTTACAGTCTTATCATCATCGGATGTTTGTCAGACACTCCTGGAACCAGTAGGTCAGAATATGGGTGTCTATTGAAGCCCCCACTTTGACTGAGGCTTGGACAAGGCGAAAGTCAAAGTATAGCCGCCCAAGTCAATCGAGGATTACGACCTGGTAGCTGTCCACTCAGGTCGTTTTAAGTCTGTTGGACTACGTGTTAGGGCTCGTCAGCCAAGGCTTAGCAATCATACCTGACCTCTTGCCTGCGGTTGCCGGTTGAAGTTTTGGTCTAGCCATGCTTGTCTTGCTTTGGTTTGGTTGTTATAGTTGATTAGTGTTTCGGTCTTTGACATGGACATTTTGCTTACGTCTTTTATGTGTGATTTTTTTTATTTAATCCCTTGTGGCTGGTTGCATTAAGTTAGATTTACACCTCTTGGGTGGCTGCGTTGGTTTTGGGTTTAAGTTCTTTGGAACGGAATCCTGTCTATTCCCGGTTTTTCTTTGAGATAGTTTCTGACTACCTCTGGCCTACTCTTTGGAATGGATCTTTGTTCCTGGTTTTTTGCTTTCATTGGGATAGTTTCCGCCTATCCCTGGACTTTTCCTTTCTTTGGGATAGTTTCCGACTATCCCTGGTCTATTGCTTTCTTTGAGATAGTTTCCGACTATCTCTGGTATATTGCTTTCTTTGGGATATTCTCCGACTATCCCTGGTCTATTGCTTTCTTCGAGATAGTTTCCGACTATCTCTGGCCTATTGCTCTCTTTGGGATAGTTTCCTACTATCCCTGGACTTTTGCTTTCTTCGAGATAGTTTCCGACTATATCTGGTCTATTGCTTCCTTTGGGATAGTTTCCAACTATCCCTGGTCTATTGCTTTCTTTGAGATAGTTTCCGACTATCTCTGGCCTATTGCTTTCTTTGGGATAGTTTTCGAGTATCCCTGGTCTATTGCTTTCTTTGAGATAGTTTTCGACTATCTCTGGCCTATTGCTTTCTTTGGGAAAGTTTCTAACTATCCCTTGATTATTGCTTTCTTCAAGATAGTTTCCGACTATCTCTGGCATATTGCTTTCTTTGGGATAGTTTCCGACTATCTCTGGACTATTACTTTCTTCGAGATAGTTGGAGATAGTTTCCAACTATCTCTAGCCTATTCCTTTCTTTGGGATAGTTTCTAACTATTCCCGGACTTTTGCTTTCTTCGAGATAGTTTCCGACTATCTCTAGCCTATTGCTTTCTTCATTTAGTTTCCAACTATCCCTGGACTTTTGCTTTCTTCGAGATAGTTTCCGACTATCCCTGGTCTATTCTTTTCTTTGAGACATTTTCCGACTATCCGACTATCTCTGATCTATTGCTTAGGTGAGTGATTGTTTAGGCTTAGTGATAGTTTTGCTTTCGATTCTTGTTAAGGTGATCGCATAAACTCTTGGCGAGTGCATAATGGTGTTTGCGTTGGTTCTTGGTGATGCACGTATTTTATATACACTTTTTATGCCTTTTATACGCGCATTCCCGTGTTTATCGAGTAGTGAAAGCTACCATTTTACCCCGAATTGGCTACTTTGTGGTGTATTCTGTCTTTTTGCAGGAACGGAAGCCACATAAGCTAAAACAAACCAAAACCGAGGCAAAACGAAGCTGGAAAGAGCTGATCGTTGTAAAGTGTCAAGAATAGCAGACAGACTATCAGAATAGCAGACAGACTATCAGAATAGTCGACAGACTATCGGAATAGTCGACAGACTATTTGGGTGACAGCAGAAGATCAAATAAGTGAATGATTAGTCGATCGACTATTTTCTGGGCCGCGGATAGTTTCGTATTCAGCAAGCAGTTTCCAAATCAGTTTTAACTCTTTCTAAATTGTATAAATAAGGCTTTTTCAGCCACATTAGAATTCACTTTTACTACTTTTCACTCTTTTTACTTTTACTTCTTACTTTTACTCATTCTCCTTATACTTTTATTTAGATATCTTTTGCTTATTCTCTTAGAATTACTTCTAGTTTAATTTCTTCTTTTAAAACTCGGTTATTGTAAGACTTCAAGATTTAAATCGCCTTTATTCCTCTTGGTAATTTAATCTTTCTTCCTTCTTCTTCGTTCTTGATTGTTCTTAATCTTTGTTTGTCCTTCTTCTTCATACTTAATTATTCTTAATCTTTGTTTTATGCTTGTCGTAATTTTATTATTATTCATCATTTTTAATCTAGTAAAATCGTTTATTAATATTACTGTTCTTGATTTAATCATGAGTAGCTAATTTCCCTCGCTAGGATTTAGGGGATCTGCAAATTGAATGTGGTCGCTAAATAATTTATAGATCTGTCAATGATATTATGTCTGAGTTGTCAATTGTAACATATAATCGCGATTAGTCAGTTAATGCGCATGATTGATTAATCGAATTCGGTAAACTTGAACCTAAGATCGGAAGTCTAGTAAAAGTTAGACCTGCTGCAACACATTAGTTTGCCCTAATAAGATCAGAAGCCTTTAGAAGCATTCCAGGGTGAATAGCGAACCGGAAGGACCTTTTCATTACCCCTTAGACCAATATCGGCGATAGACCTGTGACTTAGACCGTGATCATATGAGATTCGTAGTGAACCGACAATCCTAGTTTTCTCTCTATATTTATTCATCCTTATTCCTCTTATTTAATTTAGTTATTCTTCTTTTTATTTGTCTTCCTTAACTACTTTTAGATTAGTTAAAAACAACTCATAAAAACCCTCGATTTGGTTACTTAGATAGACTTTAATTACGAGTAGAATTTATTTTTCTCCTTGTGGATACGATCCCGACTTCCCTAGCTATATTTTTAGTTAGACCTAAGTTGGTTATCTTTGATAGGTATACGACTAGCTTATCAGTTGGGTTTGCATTTGCTTTATGGACTTATGATTTTCTGCTGGGGATGTGAATTGGTTGCTCTAGATTGGGGGATTGCTAGGGTAATTGGTTTGTGCTTGAATTTGGTCGTTCCGAGTTGATAGGTACCGCTGGGGGATTCTCACGGGTTTGCGTGACGGTCTGTGCCGGTTCGTGGGATGCTCTTACTAGGATAGTGTATTTGGGGTTGCCACGGGTTTTAGTATGAGTTGTCGTGCTTATTCTGCTAGGATAGTGTACTAGGATAGTGTATCGGGGAATTTCGTGCTTATTCTGCTGGGGGAGAGGTAGATTGACTTTAGTTGTCCTGTTAAAAGGGGTATTAATGCTTGCTTAATCCGCTAGGGATGAGTAAATTTTCCCGTACTTGCTTATTTTGTTTAGCACGTGAAGGTGCGTCTCGTGAGCATTGAGCATTGCGTTTAGGTCACTTCTGTTCTCGTTTTGGACTGCACGATCAGGCGCAAGTCTTTAGGCACCTTGAAACTCAGTCGCCTACCCCTCTGCGCTCCAAAATCGAATGCACACGTCGAGGCATTTAGGATTTATATTCCCTGATTCGTTTAAAGGCTGCGAAGGAAAGGGAGGGCGATTAATTTGCCCTAAAGATTGAAGGTGCGACTCCTTTCGCCTCAAACTTGTACTTTCGACTTTGTTCAACCGATTTCCGACTCTATTTGGTCACATTCGATTATGTCAACTCCGGGTAAGTGTTCCTCACTCACCTATTGTCGATTTGTGCTTAATTGGTGTAGTTGTGGGTCAAAAAACCCTAATAATCGATTTGGGTATTTTGTTTTTGATAAGTTTCTATAATCCCCTCGAAATTCTAACGCAATACAGTGGCAGAAACACTGTAGAGTTGGGATTAAAACACACTGACAAACTATATCTTATTAAAAGAAATGGTAAGTCAATACAAAGGCCTCTTTTTACAAAAGGGCTAAAAAGGAAATTCTCCAAACTGGTTACACAAATCCATAAATTACAAGAATAAAGAAAGAGTAGGATTCACGCTACTCGCTAGCTCACACCTAAAACCCAGCAGCAAATACCTATCATGTTATAAACATAACAGCCACGTCAGTGGGGAGTAACTCGAACGTTCTCCCAGCCAGATTATATCACATGGATAAATAATAGTATTATTATATCAAAATGGTTAAAATGGAATACATTGGATGATATAATAAAAATATGGTTTCGGAGAAAACTTAAAATATTGGAACAATAAAATCAGAACAAGTTTTCCGAAGAAAACTTCAAATATTTGCCAACCTGCAAATCAAAATGTATCGATAATAATAAAAATATTCAAAACGGCGTTATGGAAATATGCAGTGTAGAAGGTCAGACTTTCACCAGGAGAATACTAAAACTAGCTTCGAGAACTTAGTTCAAACAAATCAAACTTCGGTCTCTAACTAGGCTACTCAGCCATAATAGGACGGCGACTTATAAATGCGTGGCCCTAGTTTAAAACAATGCACACCCCTCCTGGGATTATGAAGTTGGGTTTGTGTTGATTTGGGTTGAGTAATGAAATGGGTTGTGGGTTGATGGAATGTTGGTTTGTATTTGGGCTGAAATGGTGAGTTGAGGATGGGTTAGTTAAGGTCAAATTGATCTTGACTATGGTATTTGGGTTGGGGAATATGAGTTGAGTGAAAGATGGGTGGATTAGATGAGAGTTGGGTTAAATGAATAGATGATAGGGATGTGGAGTTTAAGGGTGAGATGGGTTATGGGTTAAGTGAGTCGGGTTTGACTTGGGGTTTTGACTCGATCTCTTAACTTGCTTCTCTAGCTTCAATTCGCCTCTTTATTCACGAACACGTACCTGTAAGACAAAAACACACAAAAGCAGTACGAAATTCTACGAAAAAGACGATAAATACGAAAAAACCAAATTCAAACTAGAAAATACGAAATATAGTCAAAACTGAGTTATATTGACATTAAAGCACACAAAATTGAGTCAAATACGAGTGAAAATAGGGGGTAAAATGGTCCAAATTTGCGTGTTATCAATATTGACAATGCTACTCGGGGCTACGACACGTATAGGTGGGGTAGCTTATCCCCCTAAAAAAACGTCTAAGTCCGGTGGATCCGGTGGACGAAAACGGGTCGTCCGCTTGTTCGTGGGTACTTTTCATTCTTGCGCGGCGCTTGTAATGTTCGCCTCGACTTTTGAAAAGAGGTCGAATGACTTTAGAAGGTCGTTCCTAACGTCCAGGGTTGACGGATAATGGCTGATGAGGTAAAGCATGGCTGACAGCCTAGGGTTCAGGTGCCAGAAGGCCGATGGTCCAGAGTACAGATGCAAGGGCTTGGGCGGCCTGATCTTGGGGCGCCTGGGTTTGGGCGGTCCGGTCCTGGGATGCCCGGGCTGAGGCGGTTTGGTTTTCGGTTATGGAAATTTTCCTTAATTTCCTAATCGTGATGCGATTTGGGCTATATATGTGGGTTATGGGTGCTCGGCTTAGACACAAATAAGTACCCATAGTGTCTTTAGCTTCTTGATTTTCTTTTTGAGTCACGTCGGGTTTCGGGGACCTCTTGACTGGGTGGATGGGCCGTCTCAAGAAGGGTGATCTTGAGGTCCTGCTAAGTGATGGTTTGTCTGCTATCATGGCTTTAAAGCAAGTTAAACTACAAGACAACGTTTTGTTGGCATGTTCTCGTTTTTGGGATGCTAAGAACCATCTTTTTGCATTCCCGAGGGGTGATATTTGTCCTTTCCTCGAGGAGCTAGATGATATAGGAGGGTGGCACTCGATTCGTCCTTGTATACCTATTAAGGGTGATGTCCCCGTGGAACGATTCAGTCAGTTCTTGGACATTCCTTTGTTGGAGGAGGCTAATGTTTTCTTTGCGGAAGGTGGCATTGACTTAAGGCTACTTGTTACTTGTTAGGGTGTTTTCTTCTTTAGCCCGTAAGCAGGCTCTTAGTATTCCGGTGGCATGTTATTATCTATTTGAGGATGCGTCAGTGCATGAAGGCTGGGGTAATCCTCGGGTCTTGGATATTGTAATGGGTATAGAGCGGCATAGGCGGTCGCCCTCTTGGCTTATTTTGGACGAGCTTATTATGAGTCTCGATACGCGTGCACAAATACATCGTGCTCCTTTTTTGGGGTTCTAGGATCATCTTACCGGTATGCCGGGGTACTTCTTTCCTTATTCGAAACTTGCCTTAGTTTGAAAGCTTGACACCACGCTGCACTGTGCAGGTTCGGCTACAAGAGAGGCTAGGTTTAATCGAGTCTCCTCAATCTATCAAGGGTTACAATTGCATAGGTTTTGTTGCTCAAAATGTGGTACAACCATGGAATGCCGGTTATACCGAAGATAAATGGCTCTCTTACTTTCAAGCTAATGGAGGGGCCGCTATTGGGCGGACAATCCCGTGGTGGCACATCAAAGGGTATATCGGGCTCTCGTTCTCATCACCAACTCATACTATGCAAATATTGTCCATAAGCGGGTGTGTTTACATTTACCCGGACAGGTTAATGCGCCAAACGGGCGTCGGGTAAGTTGTATCAGAGGCTATTACTGGTGTTATCGACTCTCATTCGTGGAAGGAAGACTCTCTTAGGCAGTTCGAAATGTCTTGGAGGAGGACTTGGCATCCCGTTCCTATAGAAAATGTTAAACTGACCAACGCTACTCATACCCGGATGGAGGTTCATGGATATTCGGCAAGGCGGTACAAGTCAATGGTCGGGAAGACCGCGGTGCTACAGAGTAAGGAGGCTGCACGAGTTGACGTCGCTAAGCGCTTGACCAAAGACAGTGTTACCGATCCTAGTACCGTCAATTCATCTAAACGGGCCAAGACTGACAAGACCCATATTGAAAATGTGGATGAAGAGGGGAAACGGGATTGGCTGGGTCCAGGATGGGCTGGTAGGGTGGAAGCCTGCGTTCAGAGGGTCTGTGGTGAGAGACCCGAAGAAGCACACCCGAATGGTAAGGGGAAAGAAAAGTTTGACCGGCAGGGTCCCAACCATTAGTACTATGTTGTATTAATTGATATTATGTGGCGTATTAGTACTAGTTTTTGTGGGGTTTACTTGACACGTCCTATTTCTGGAGTAGCCGGGTAGTGGATGTAAGATGTAAAAGGTCTCGACAAAGGCTTGATTTAATTAATTTTGCATGAATGAGAAGCACATTTTTTTTCATTTTTTTGTGGTGGCTCGCAACTCGATTCTTCATTTTGCCGCGGCACCCTTTTGGGTTTTCACCCCGTCCTGGCTCACCTTTAGTTTCTTTTTTTTTAATCTTTTTTTACGACTCGCAACTCGATTCTTCATTTGGCCTGGAATACCCTTTCGGGTTTTCACTCCGTCCAAGGCTCGTAATTTTTTAAAACTACGGCTTGCAACTCGATTCTTCATTTTGCCCAGAGCGCCCTTTCGGATTTTCACTCTGTCCTCAGATCGTCGTTTGTACTTCGTCATTGAAATCACTCGTTAATCGAAATGTGGGATGGTTCTTATTTGCATATGAATCGAGTAATCGATTTTGCTAATTTTGGTTGCACCCGGGGAGGGTTGCCTACGTATCCGCGTCGAGACGGAATCAAACCGTGTTCTTAGTTCATGAAAATGTGAGTGATTTTGCTTTAGACTCGTTATGCCAATTATCGATGCGAAGTGTTTTTAAGTTATTTTTGCACGGGCTTTCACCCTAATTTAGAGATCAAGATGAGGTTGTTAAAAGGCTAAGGGTAGTAGCGTTTAAGCTGGTCCATATTGGTTGGGGTTGAGAACTCTTGATCGTCTAGGTCGATAATGATCACGGCGCCTCCCGTGAGTATTTTCTTGACAAGGTAGGGTCCTGCCCATTTTGGTTTGAACTTTCCCCTAGGGTCGATGAGAAGGGGTGCTCTAATGGATTTAACTACTAGGTCTCCCTCATGGATGTTTCGAGACTACTTGACTCGTTTGTTAAAGGCTCATTGTATTCTTTGTTGGTAGGCTTGCATGTTGGATAGTGCATGTATTCTACGCTCGTCTAGGAGTACTAACTCGTCGTAACGTTTTTGCTTCCACTCTTCTATGGGAATGCCGCTTTCGGCTAGTATTCTTACCGAGGGTATTTCTAGTTTTTTTGGCTGCACGGCTTCTGAACCGTAGGTTAAGTGTGTATGTATTTTGTTGGGCCAATCTTGGTAATTGTCTATCATCTTTTTAGGGATGGTGATGATGGTTTTGTCGGCTGCTTCTACAGTCCCGTTTGTTTGAGGTCTGTTGGGTGATGATTTTTTTCGTAGGATTTTGTATTTGTCTAGGAGTCTTTGGGTGTCGATTCTAAAGTGAGCCCCCTGATCACTGACGATCTCGTGTGGTATGCCGTAGCGGCTGATGATGTTGTTTTGTAGGAATTTGACTAATTGTTTGGAGGTTAGGATTGTGTATAAGGCTGCTTCTATCCACTTGGTAAAGTAATCAATGACCACTAGGATAAGACAGTGTCCGTTGGTTCCCGATGGATGTACTTTTCCTATAATGTCTATTCCCGAGGTGGAGAAGGGCCAAGGTGTTGTTGTGGTGTGAAGTGGATATGGTGGTAGGTGTTGGATATTGGCGAATGTTTGACAGTTGTGACAGTGACGGACGTGATGCCGACAGTCTGCCTCTACGGTGGTCCAGTAATAACCTAATCTCATTATCTTACGAGATACCAAGTGTGCGCTCACGTGGGTTCGTATTCCCCTCATGTACTTCTTCCATGACTTTTTTGTATTGGCTTTTGTCTATGCATCTAAGGAGTACTCCTTGTGGGGTTCGTTTGTATAATAATCTGTGATGCAGGACGTAGTGGGTGGCTTGTATCCTTAAGGCTTGTTTGTTTTTTGTGTTTGTATTAGGTGGGTATGATCCGTCGGTTTTAAAGTCTAGGATCGATTTGTACCATGATTCTTCGGAAGTGTCATGGGTTTCGATGTTGTGGATATAGGCGGGTTTTTCACTTCTTTCTACACAAATGGGCATAGAGAGGAGGTTGTCGAGCATGTTTATTAGTGAAGCTAGTTCGGATAAGGCGTCCGCGAATTGGTTTTCCTCACGAGGTGTGTGTTCAAAGTTGATTTCGGTGAATACTCGGGAAATTTTCTTGATTTCGGCTTGGTTTGGAGTTAGGCTTTCTCTATAAACCTTCCAAGTGCCTGCGGCTTGGTTGACTACCAAAGATGAATCTCCGTGGACTCTAAGGTTTTTAATCCCTAGTGCTGCCGCGACTTTTAGCCCTGTTAGCCAGGCTTCGTATTGGACTGCATTATTAGTTACTGGGAAGTCTGGTTTGACTGATATGGGTGTGTGGTCGCCTTGTTGGGACATTAAAAGGATCCCTACACCGTAACCCCTCATGCTCGAGGCACCATCGAAGTATAGGTCCCATGATTCGTTGTAGACGAATAAAATGTCCTCGTCGGGGAAGGATCAGGTATCGGTTGTGTGGGTTTCCTCTATTGGGTTTTTGCCTAGGAAATTGGCTTCGGGTTTGATTGAGTGTTTGGGATAGTTGCTTTGATCTCATTTGGGGTGAAGTAAGGTGGGCCGTTAGTTGGAGCCCTTCATGTTTTGATTGATTGCTGTCGATAAATGGCATAACGTCGAGTCGTTAGTGAAATAGTGTATTATTTTAAATCAAGCAATTGTCGAGGCGCATAGTAAAGAAGAGGAAAGTTTAATTCTATCTATTAATAGTAATATAAGGACGATGTGTCCAAGAAATGACTCTTTTGGGAGGCGGGGACAGATCCCTCAGCACCTCCGACTCAAATGATGCAAAAAAACGAAATAAGAATATTATGACTCGACCCTATTATGACATAGACTTGGTCCTGGGATCGTGACTGTCTTCTAGGTTCTAGACCCTTATGTAGTCTTCTGGAGACGCAACCATTGATGGGTGGTCTAGACTGTTTTGTGTTGGCAGACCGTCGAGGGGTTTGAAATTACTTCTGACAACTACTGATGTCACTATCTCTCCCTCGGTGTTTTTAAAAATAAATTCTGATTTTTGCCGTTTCGAGGGAGGCAACGTTCCTTCCTCAATCATGTTTTGGTTGACGTGCTTTAGTGTAAAGCATGTCTCAGTATCATGCCCATTACCTTGATGAAATAGGCAGTAGGCGTTAGGTCTCCACTTTTTGCTTCGTTCGTTGATTGGTGGGTCCGGAGTGGGACCCATGGGCAAGAGTATCCCTTCATCAACCAGATGCTTGAGAGCCTCAGTGTAGGATGAGTTAATTTTGGTAAACTTTTTCCGCGACGTTCTTACTTCATCGGATAGGGTTTTGTGAGGCCTTAAGGTTATCTTCGCATTGACTAAAGGAGGTTTTGTCCGTGCGGAATATTGGGATGATCTACTTGGTGTAAGCTCTTGGGCGTGCGTGGTAATTGCCTGAATTGACATGCGTTTCGCCTCCAGTGTACCTACTTTTTAGGAAATCGATGTGGTGGACGGAGGAACTTAGATGGGTTACCGAAGCATGAATGTTACAAACCAATCCGGTTAAGATGTTGACATCGTTGCAGATGCTTTTGATGGTGTTGGAATCCGAAGACATGTTATGGAGCAATTCTGCACGACATGATCGGAAATGAGAAGTGGACCCACCGGAAGACGTAAGAGAGACTCGAGATTGACTCGAGGAATGCTCACAGGTTAGCGACACGAAAATGAGACCCTTGATTCACACGTGTTTGCGGTCATCAGGGTTTGGGACTCGGGTGCTTTAGGCTCTTGGTGTATTCGGCGAGATGCCTAATAGACTCGGATATCTAGAACGAGATGATTTGACGCAAATCTCGGGGTGGGATTTAAAGAGGACTCTCGAGATGAGATGATCTGAAATGTAAATCCTCGAACAGAGATGACCATTAATAACTAACCCAGACAGTTAATCATACGGTTGTACGACGTAAAGGAATTGATCTCGATCTCGGCTCGGAATTAAAGAGTTTTGCTAATTTCAAAATTAGATGTTCTTGGAAAACGAGTTTTTGAAAGTGGAAGTTTTGAAGTCGACATTACGATGGTTTAGTGATATTGTTTGTGGCATGTCGGAAAGTGTTGCTATGTGGGTGTCAACGATTTGACAATAGCAAAAGTGTGAATTGTGATTTGGTGAAAATGCGGTTGTACAAGAACCGGTTTTGAAAATACGTAAAAATTATGATGTCGCGTTATTATTGAGACTCCTATTAGTTAGGAGCTCAACGTTGGCGGTGTAAAGGGTGTTCGTGAGAAAACATGGTGTGTGTGGAGGTGTTTTGAAAGTGTGGCCAAACTCGTATTACGGAATTTTGGCGGTGACAGTGGTTTTAGAAAATTTTGAAAACGAGTGAACGTGTGACCGTGCTTGTCCGTCCCATTGATTGGGATTTTGACGATAGTGACGGTATGTATGAAAATGTTATGTGGGTGTAACCGGGTTAGAGTCCTTAACTTCATTAATTGAAATTTCGGTGATGCTAACGGTATGTTTAAAAATGTTTTAAAGACAAAATATAACCGTATTAGGTGCCTTAATCCCATCGGTCGAGATTTTGGCGATAGTAACGGTATATGCGAAAATGTTTTGAAAATAAAATGTGACCGTATTAGGTACCTCGATCCCATTGGTTGGGAGTTTGGTGATAGTAACGATATATCGTTGTTTTTCTTTTTTGAAAATGACGAGTTTTATTTTGGCCAAAGTAATGGTGCTAAAAATGATTTTCAAAACGATAAGTGTGAATTTAGCCAGAGTAATGGCGCTAGGGTGTCTTTGAAAACAAGTTTAATTTTGGCCGGAGTAACGACGTAAAAGGGTGGTTTTGAAAAATGGATGTCCTTTTCGAAAACGGAGTTTGAGTGTAGTTTAATATGTTGTCGTGGTTGAATCCGGATTTTAATGTGTTATTCAGGTTCTCACAACACGCTACACATAACTAGGAATGCATACACTCATGCAGGATGAAGACATGGGTAGGCTAGGATAGGCTACCGTCCAACGAATAGTCTTTGCTTAGGTAGAGAAGGGTCACCGGGGGAGGTGAGCGTCGTGTCGTTTGCTCAGTGCAGTTTGCTTGGCATATTCACGGAATGCGTGACTACCTTGGACGACCGTAACATCAATAATCGAGGGTCTCTCCGCGAGTCCGTTAATGATCTTACCGCGAAAATGTTGATTGGTCCTAAAATTGGCTAGGGTGGGTTTTTTAGGGCCAAAACCTGTAGTGACCACAAAAAAGGAACTAGGAAATGAGCTTCACTGACCTCGTTCGAGTTACACCACCTCCGGAAACTTGTTTCCAAATTCCCAGCGGAGTCGCCAAACTGTGGACGCTCGCCCACACCCGCGCGGGACCCGGTCGTGGTTGCCACCCATGCGGCCCCGTCTTCGGGGGGCCGGTCCGATCTCATGTACGGGGCGATGTGTCAGACCTCGATTTGGTTGACGATTTGAATTTTACTAGACATCCGTGTTTTCGTTAGAATTGATCAAGACGTGGTTGTAAATGTTTAAAGGCCGATATGTTTGGTAAGGCGACCTTTTTGGTGAGCCGAATTTGTTGCCGATTTGTGGAGTCACCACCGAGTAATTCTGGAAACTTGGAAACCGTTCAAGTCAACTTTAATCCTTAGCTGGCTCAAAGTTGAGTGACATGGGGACCTAAAGATAAAGACTTGTACCCTTAAGCATTCCATGTCTAGAATGACTCTCATTGCCAATGGTTTCGGGCATCCAGAAACCGTAGATTCTAAGTAAGGGGTGAGGGTACGTATTAGGAAGCCAACATCCGATAGACGTCAACTCCCAATCCCGCCCGCACGTAGCGGCCTCTAGTAATCAATCGGTGGACTGATAACTTCGTTCCTTAATTGTGGCGGAAGTACGATAATGTCCGTTGTTTTAACCCTAAGTATTTGCTATGTCGGTTGCTTAAGGACATGTAAGCTTTATCATTGAAGTAATTGTTTTTACATTCTTTGCATGCGATTTTACGTGACAAGCAGGCCATGAAAAGATGCACGTAGGAGATTAGAGACTACTAGAATACTAGATATTATAAGTTTTAGCAAATCAGTTTTAACGTGATAATATGGAATTAGTCATTCTCGTGATATGCCTTACCTGGTATTCTGCTTAAGGCGCGTCGGTTCGGTATTAATAAGAATGCGTCAAACCACGTGCGATGGGTGAGCATCGGGATTAATATGGAACCGGACCACAACTTGTTCCGTTTTAGTTAGTTTACGTTTTGGATTCCGTGTTAGGTGATTTAGCATGCGATTATGATCATAAAAGCGGTAAATCATACGAAATCGGTAAATGCGAAATATGAGTAAATCACATAGTGAGGAATTGCACCCTCAGAGTGTACACTAAACGAGACACGATGCATGGATGGTCGAGAACGGATCTCATGATTTCTCGGGTTTAGTTTAGGGTGTTTTAGTCCTTATGGTTGAAGTTGTGGACGTTACGTATGTTTACGACGCGTCATGGACCTAGTGTCCATATGAGTCGGATTCGACGTTATCGAAGTGCATAATTAAAAGTGCGGAATGTAAAGTTGTGTTTAGATGACAACCTAGTGACGATACAACTTCTTAAGGCGGATCCTCCTAGCTTTCCTACGATAAATCCGGCAGAGCTTCGCTACGATGGCTTGAGTTGGGTAGTCAAACACGGGTGCCCCTTTTCGTTCGGATCAAGCCAAGGACTCGAGGAACTACGAGGAGTAGTTTCGATTTGCGTATCGAAAGGGAACGATCGAGTGGATCGTACTTAGAGTCGGAGTGCGAAGTTAAGTTAGAGCAAAAAGCTCGAAGAGAGGAGGCGAGGGAGAGTTGAGAATTGAACTCGAGTTGTCTCCTTGTTGTGTGTCGAAATGGGTGGATAAGGAGGGGTATTTATAGTTTTTTTTCATAGTTAAATCGAGATCTTAGGTGCTTGGTGGCGTGCGCACCAGAACTGATGCGCCTGAGGGTGTGCGTAGGAGAATTGAGGCGCCTGGACTTGGGCGATTGGAATTTTGAAGATCCGATTTCAAAACTTTTCAAAACGGAGATTATACGTAATCTCATACTTTGCTTGGGCATTAAGGTTTCCACTGTGACCTAGCGCATCGCGCCGATGGGCCTCAGGCGCGCGTCTCAAGGCTTGCTCAGCCTAACGTGCTGACTCGGGTTTGACTCTGTGTGTTTCCAGACAGATTCGGAGCCCCGGTGTCGGAATTGACTCTAATTAGTGTCGACGCAACCTTAATGACACGACCAAGACCGTCTTGATGTTGATTTAATTTTTCCGAGTAATTATTTGATCCGTTCTACATAAAAACCATCTAAAACATCGCGAAATCGTGTCGTGTTGCAATCTGATCATCATCGGGTGTTTGTCGGGCACTCTTGCAGCCACTAGGTCAGAATCTTGGTGTCTACACCGCGACGTCCACTTACATGGCCCATAGAGAAGCCGGTCCGATCCCACGTTAGGGACGGAGTGTCGGACCTCGATTTGGTGGACGATTCGTGGGTTGTACTAGATAGATGTATGGGCGCATCTATGTTTCCGTTGAAATCGATCGAGTTGTGGAATGTTTAATGGCCAGATCTTTTGGTCTGGCGACCGTTGGCCACTCTTGTAACACCCCGTATTTTTCAAATAAAGTTAAAATTTTAAACATTTATTTAAACCAAGTTTAAGGCTTGAAAAATTATTTTCGTGAATTTTCTTTTAATTTAAAAATTATTCTGTTATAAAAAGATAGGAATTTATTTGTTGAATTATTAAAAACATTGTCCTTCGTTAAATAAAGTTTAAAACTCGAAAATATTTTTAATATTGACCTGTCGTTTTAACATTTTCTAGTATTGTAAAAATTTAGAAATAATTTATCGAATTCTTAAAATAATGATTACTTATAACTATTGTCTCATAATACTATTTATCGTTTATTTTACTTACCGTCCCACAAATTTCTTTTTAAAAATAAATTTTAAGATTTCCATTATTTTAATTCCGTAATCTTATATTTCAACTTTTAAGAAAGAAAGAAAGAAAGACGTTTGTACGAGAATCGGATCGGAGCGAAAACAGACCTCCCACATTAGCTTTCTACGTGTCACCATACTCCCTCGTATACTCAGACCTAACTAACCTATTTCTACACTAATACTTTCTACATACTACCCAACTCCCTACACCACTAACCTAATACTATATCATTACTACTCCCTACATACTATATTATACTCCCTCCATCCAAATCCACTTGTCTCATTTCCTTTTTTTGACACTATTCACACTTGAGGAGAATCTTCGATATTCTCGACAATCTATAAGTGAGAATATAGTCATGTGAGATTTTGTTTGATTCGTCTTTATGAGCACATTAAGAATATCAAATTTTTATAATTTTTGCTAATGTAAAATGAAAGATATCGATAATGTAAAACGCGTCTCGGCAAATGTGCAAAAGGAAATGAGACAAGTAGATTTGAATTGACTTTGTCACGAAAATACCATTCGTGGCGCAAGTGGTCGTGGTAAACAAATAGCCACGGGAAAAAAGTGTGGCAAAGTATTGATTTTATTGCCACGGAGTCTTCCATGGCTATAATTAATTTTTTGCCACGAATTATCCCGTGGTTAATTACGCTTGTGACGGAACATTTATTCCGGTAACAAAATATACGTTCTTTTATTGATAGTTCTTTTGATATGTTTTTCTTTTCGTTACTGGTTTAATTAGATCTTTTAATTTATTTTCTTTGAACTATCGGTCGCTGACAGGCTGAAGTCGTATGCCTCAAATTAGAATTTATAAACACTTAAATCCAGATACTAAAACGTAGTATAATAGAAATAAGGGTCGAACCCAAGGGAATCAGAATAACGAAATTATGCTAACTAAGTATAGACGAAAACAATCAATCTCTAATCAAATTAAAGATCATAGTAACCAAGGGGGGGTTTTATGATTACTTATCTAACAAACTAAAGTAAAATAATATAATAACTTGAGATATCAAATGATGAAAAAGAACTTAGACACAAGCACAAATTCACACTCAATAGCGATTGATCATCGTAAGACGGATTCAATTAATAACCTTGACTACTCTATCGTGAACATGAAATTCCAATTCTCTTAAGAATAGTTAAATAAAACGAATCCCGTTCTTAATTAACCCTAACCGTAAAACAACCTAAACAATCCAGTTCTAGGTTCAATTAGACGGAAGCAATATAGATCTGAGAATTCGATAGAGAATAAATAGCACGTACAATTCAGTCGCGCCTTAGATATTTATTTGAATCGCTTCTAAGTACTAATATCAACGTATCCCGTTCAATATTAATTCCTAGTTGTTATTAATGTAAAGTTAATCAGTAAATCCTACTCAATTAACGATACTAACGATAGAACGATGCAATTAAATACTAGTTACACCTAGCAATCAACAACAACATTCATGAAATTAATAACAAAGCAATTCATAATAATCAAGGTTAATAATCAAAACATTCAAACTCACAAACGTTTCTTGAGTGTTTCAAAGGCTTGAATCTAAGTAGAGAAGATTAGTTACACATACTTGCGATGGAAAATTAGGGTTCTCCAAAGGTCTCCCTTTTCTTCCAATCTTCCGTTAATGTGATGAATGATGTGAATAATAATAATCTCCAACTAAGCTTAACCTAATAATAGTTTACTAATAATAAAATAATAATAAAAATATCCTAGTAATAATAAAGTTTCCTAAGTAAAACCAAAGTCTTAAAACATAGCAAAATATCACAAAATAAGACGGAACACGTAGGATTTTTCAGACTTCCGCGCAACCCGCATGAGTGTGGCGCGACTCGCGTGCTTGTGATGCGACTCGCCTGGGCAGCTGTTGCTGTTTTGTGTGATCCTTCGATTCTATCATTCCGGGTCTTCAAGTGGGCTTTCTTCCTCTTCATGCTTTATTCGTTCTTAGCCCAAATCGACGGTCCAACAATTAGCATCCTCAAAATAGCCTATATTACATTCATACCAAACTGACACAAATGCAATACAAGACAACCAATTTAGCTCACAAAATACACCAAAACCGTCGTAATAAATACGGCCCATCAGTCGCCATTTTATTTCATCACTTTCTTATCCTCATTGAGTTTCTTCTTGTGTAGTTCAAGTTTTACCCAAATTTTATTTTCCATTAAGTAAATTTTATTTTATATTCATTTTTTTTTAAAATATCTTCCATATAATATTACAGAACAGTTATTGAATTTGACCATTGACGATAAATTAATTTTGGATTTTCTCCCTAGTAGTCCTTAATTATTAGATTTTCTTACTTGTACTTTTTAATTAATTGTTTTTCTCACTTTTCTCACTCTTTTTTTGAATAACAATTCTGACTGATGATTTAACTTAGGTACAACTTTCTAAAACATTAATCTTTCTTGCAAACCAAACAAGTTGAAAAAAAAATTAATTTACAAAAATAATCATTGTTTTCGGAGTCAAAGTTAATTTCACAAAAAAATATTGATCGATTAGAAATCTTAAATACGAGTTAAAAAAAAAGCTATTTTATTCACACTGGAAATTTTTAAAATAAATCAATAATTTGAAAAAAAAATACAACACTCGAAAGTTGCGGTTATGAGTCATGCTCGGTCACTTTCTTTTTATGTTTTTTTTTGTCTTCAAAAGAAGTGTATTACATGTGAAAAAATTAATTAATTAATTAAGCGGTAAAACTGAAAGAGTCTCAAATAATATTAGATGACTCAGTAATGGATGATAAATCAAACACTTATTTTACTTGATATGCTATGTACACTGCATTTTAGCTAGCATGTATATTACACTATTCAAATGTCAGCGGTTATTTAAAAAGTCATACTAATACTCCCTCCGATTTTAAATGATTGACCCATTTATGCAATATATGTGAGGAATATTATATTGAAACGGGACAATCATTTAAAATCGGAAGGAGTATAATTTTAATTAAACATATTGTCAAATTAAGAGAAATAAATGACTTCAAAAATTAAGATTAGTTGAAAATCAACAAAAGTAGACAACAAAAGTTTTCTTTACTTGTATTTAATTTTGTAAAAACTCAAATTTTTTTCTTTAGACTAAATAAAAGAATAAAAAATATTATTTTGAGGAAACAAACATTTTCAAATTTAATATTTTTATTTACTTTCATATTATCTATAACTTTAAATTTTAATGAATTTTTTAAGATTAATATATGACATTTGGTTTAACTTGAAAGCAATTTGATTAAAGTTTGAAGAACCACATTATCAACATGCGTTTATTAAATCAGTGGCTAAAAAATAATTTCGCCATAGAAGTTAATTACGTCGTGGCTAAAAAATATTTGCCACATAACAAATTCGTGGCTAAATATACTTTTGCCACGAGTGTAGCATCTTTCGTGGCAAGAGTGATTAATGGTCACGACTTTAATAACATTCGTGGCGCAAGTGAATTTTAGCCACGAGAAAAATTGTCCCGTAGCATATATTTTTTCCAAGATAGTAGATCAAAATTTTCCCGTGGCTAGGTAAAAATTAGCCACAAATAACAAATTCTCGTGGCATAATTTGTGGCGCAAGTGACAATTTGTTGTAGTGTCGTCATGGCTTTCCTGGCATGCTTGGAGGCCTCGACAGTAGGGATGTCAATTTCACCCGCATTCGCATGTATCCATCCAGCTGATTTAAATGGATGGACGAAAAACCGAAATTAAGGGATGATGGATAGATGACGGATGATGCTAAATCCACCACTTATTCATCCGTCACCCGATATTCTTTGTGCTTTGTTAAAAAAATATACACATTTATATAAATGTTAGATAACCAATACTCCCTCCGAGTTCCTATCATTTACCCATTTAGTTTTGGGGTGAAAAATAAGGAAGGGAAAATGAGTGGTTAAAAAAGAAAGGAGGAAGAGAGAGAAATTGATGGATAAATGTGAACCACACATTTATGGCCAAAAGTAGAAAATGGGTAAAAGATCAAATTCAGCCCAAAAAGGAAAATGGGACAATGTTAGAAACTCGGAGGGAGTACGTAGTAATAATTGTTGTACTTTTTATAATATCAAAATAATGATGAAGTTACAAGATTTATTAAGAACTCTGATTATAATACAAGTTGACCTTATAATTTTGTGATGATTAATTAAAAATTAATACTTTTTTCAAGCTTTTAAAAATAATTTAGTCGGAATCCATTTATCACCCGATCCATCCGTTTCATCCGCAGATGATGGATGGATGGATGACTAATGATGTATTTGATGTAATGGATGGATGCGGGTGAAGCTTCACCTGACCCGAAACCGATCCATTGACATCCCTACTCGACAACATGCATTGGCAATGGAGAGCATATCCAGTTGTCTGGCATTGTGTAGACACCCGCATTTTGCCTGCTAGTGTCTATAGCAGTTCCCGATAAAACACCCGATGATGATCGGACGCTAACGTGACTTAATACGCTCGAATACGGACTCGGAATCAATAGTATCCTACGTGGGCATTTAGCGGAGTGCAAATCTCTCAAAACCGACCTCAAATCCAGGCCTAGTGGGCCGTTTCCAATAAAATGAGACTAATTTGGGTCAAAACCGTCACTGGAAATAAATCCCGTCTTTTAGCGACCGGGTCAAAACCCGGTCAAGGACGAACCCGTCACACAAACCAGCCAAGTTCAGCTTCTAGAAGATTGCGCCCAAATCAGAATTCAAAAAAAACAAACTAAATCAAAAAGGTCAACCCTTCCTAAATTAACCCTAATCACACCCCTACTCTATAAATACCCCACTAATCCTCACCATTAAGGGACCTTTTTTCAGCATAATGAAGCCTTTAAAAAGCTGAAACAAAAAGCCTTAAAAAGCCTAAACATCCTACTCTACAAACCCTAAGCAAAACACCACCAAAAACCGAGCCATTTTGCTCTCAAACAAACCGGCGGCATACATACACACACACATACATATTCAAAATCCCGAGATCAAAACTCGTCAAAGACACACACCATAACTCACCCTACATATCTCGACACTCCCGCGCTCCCGTCGCTATTACGAGTTCGTTTCCGAGGCCATTAAGCATGTAGGTTGAGGGTGTAATTCAAATCCCGACATCTCTTTCTCCTTTCTCTTTTCCTTTTGACTATGTATATTATTATTATTATTATTATTATTATTATTATTATTATTATTATTATTACTAGCACTAACATTTTAATTCCGTTACTAACATTATTTTAATTTTGCTACTAACATTTTATTTATGTACTCTAACCACTAACATTATTTATTTATTTATTTATTTATTTACATTTTGTCATTAACAATTAATACCGCGTACATATATATATTAATACCAAAACTCGGTTTCAAATACGTTTGACTACGACGATCGCCTAAAGTCCGTCTAATCCCTTTACGAGTAATGACGGAGGTGGAGCCCTTTCGAGGAGCCCCGCCCCAATATTCTCAAGGGCGTGACGTGATTGCAATCGGTCGTAGTTGAACGCATTCGATCCCATTTCAATTAGTACGAAACCCGTTGACACGAAAACCGACATCACATAATCCGGAAGGATTAGTTTCGATGTCGTGACGTAGAGGGATACAATTTCGTTACTAATTCAAAATTCCTAATCTAGCAAAAACATAAATCGAGTAAATAAACCCACATTGGCACGTGATTATAAAAATTGACGATTTTTCGACAAATAGAAAATGCCCGACTAGGCCCACACGCGAGTCGCGCGACCGGCCATGCGACTCGCGGGCAGGCCTGTCCGGCCGAGACCATTTTTCCCGTTTTCCCGACTTTCTACCCTTCTCGGTCCTTACATTAATATGCGATCTTCACGACATTTGACCATATTTCAAGACTCGTCTTTTCTTTGCGACTTTTAGTCAACGCGTGTAAAGGCCATCACGTGAACCCATTTTTCTAAAACTCATGCATATCACGACACCTAAAACGATTTTGATCGACGGTCTCGCGCTATTAATTTTATGTCGACGACTCTTTAGTCGTATCCGTCATATAATTAATTTAGACTCCATTCCTCGAGGTGATAAGTCGGGACAAGGCATCGAGGCTCGAGATCGAGTTAGCACCACACCTAGGTCTCGAACCTCCGTCCTTTGATTAATATGCAATATAATGCGTAATTAATTAAAGTTCGTCCGTCTAACTAATTCACGATCTAGTGTGCAGTTATTGTATACGGGTCTTTGTCGAGTCGTGTATTTATTTATCGCTCTTCTTATTTAATTCAATTATTCTATTTTATTGCTCGTTGTATTGTGAATTCCGGGTTGTATTCCGCCCGTGTAATTTGTAATTTATTTACAAGTTTTCTATTCTTGATGTTTGCCATTTATTGCCTTAAATGAACATCACATGCTAAATCACTTTGACGTGAATCAAGATGCATTAAATGACGTAGTTAACCAATAACTCACATGCTTAGCCCGAAAACGCTGTTTGCATATCATTTAATCGTTTTACTAGCGCGCGCACACGAACACGAGCGATGTCTTAGTAGAGGCCGCCATGTGCGGGCGGGGTTGGGTGTCCTTAGTGGGCTTCCCAACACGTACCCTCACCCCTTACTCAGAACCTTTGGTTTCCGGATGTCCGAAACCCTTGGCGCACGAGAGTCATTTTATATACGAAAGCCGGTGTAAACGGTATCGATGTAATAATGCAAAGGGACGAGCCCCATGAACTCTGAAATCGAAGTGGGCTTGCTTTGTGTTTAGCCCATGACGACATAGAGTGGGCTCGTATGGTTCCGAATAACCACAAAATTCGGTGGCGACTCCAACTTTGACTTAAATTTCGAACCCGAGAGCAATCTCACCACGAGATTCATTCGCCTACCCAAACCCGCGCGTGGCCGCGTCGGGGTGGACCTACGTCATGTCCACAATTTGGCGACTCCGCTGGGGATACCTGATGTACCACATGTCATCGGGGTTCCTAGGGTGAGACTCGAAGAGAAATCGTTCGAATATTAATGTACGCGCATTAGTTTAATGATTCATGCATAACCCAAATTTTGCCCGGGCCGGTTACTTGTGACCGACGTCCCACTATACCACGGTGCATTTCTACATGGGTGCGCTAAAGACATCGATGGTGGAACTCGTCTCGGTTTCGCGGCATGTCCTAAGACCAACTCGGTTTAGGGAGTCCGTCCTTCACACGAGAAAGCCATCGTTGTTGGTATAGACCCTATTTTGACCGACCAAGACTTAGCGTAAAGCATACATAAGCGTCGTTATAATGCTTGTTTGACTACGTGCTACTTGGTTTCTGTGTCATTTTTTTTTTCAAAAAAAACCGTCATTTCAAAAAATGCATCTTTCCAAAAATACCAAATTTTGAAAAACCCGAAATACTGTCCGTTTCGGGACCCGTCTTTTCAAAATATCCAATTTTCAAAACTCGGAATGCCGCCGAAATTTAGGATCAACGATTTGACTCAAAATAGCCTATTTTCTAGCCGGCATGCTGTCCATTTCAAAATTCGAATTTCCGATCCACCATTCGATTTTCGAATTTTCAAATTCCATTTCGATTTTCAAATTTCAAAATTCCATTTCGATTTTTTTTTCAAATCCTCGAGATGTGATTCTCGATTTTCAAATCTTCGAGATGCCATTTTTGATTTTCAAATCTTCGAGATCTTATTTTCGATTTTCAAATTTTCGGAAATTTATTTTCGATATTCAAATTTTCAAAATTCCAAATATTCAACTTTTCAAAAAACTCGGTCCTGTCGGCATGCTGTCAATTTCAAAAGACGGGACCGCCTCCTCAATTTTCAAACCGCGAAATTACTCGCAACCATTCTAATATTTCAAAATGCCCAGTCCTATTGGCCCACTTCCAATTTCTGGACTGTCCTCTCAATTTCAAAATTCAATCATTTTTCAAAAACCTTCCTTATTATAGGACCTACCGTAATTCGTGTGTCGGGTCTTTTCGTAATACGTCGAAGGTCTGTAGCGTCGAAACTCCGTCGATCCTACATCACGGGTTTCTTCCCCATCCTAGTCCGCCTTTTCCTAAAGGCATAACCGACCAACACGAGTCATACACTCGTAAATGCAAGGTTCGTCTGAACACTCGAGTCCTAACTAGAAAGTCACACGTGATCTTTCCCTCCGACAGGACGGTCCCCACGACCTTTCCTAGGGGAATTTTGCCCGTCTTTCAATCCGTTAGTCGAGTCATCCCAATTCAAGTCCTTTAACTTTAGGGTCTACCCTAATCACAGGGTCTATCCTTATTCAAGTCAAGTCAAGGGTCTCTAGTGTCGAAACTCTGCCGATCTTACATCGCGAGTTTCTTCCCTTACCCCGTCTGCCTTTTCTCGAGGCCGAGTCAACCTTTTACAAGGCATAGCCCTGTAGCGAAAGGTTCGTGATCCTTACGTCTAAGGGTCACTCGTCCGACACTCGAGTCTTAGCAAAATCTTCAATCCCACTCGGGGGCTACCCTTCAGCAGAGCGATTAATCACGGTTGCTCTAAGGGTCATGTCTTACACGTGTTGTCTCATGTACCCCACTTTCGAGTCACTTAGATGTCACACCATCTGAGTCCTATAAGAGTCCTTAGTCTCTCTTGGGGGCTATCCCCCACCTGAGCAGTCAACCACAGTCACCTTAAGGGGTACCTTACGTTCATCATACACCGGCGTCCTTATGATGCCTTCTTCAAGTCGTACCCATGCTACGAACACCCGAGTCTCCTAAAGGTTTAGGTCGCCACGGTTGGTCCAAACACGTGACGCGGTCAAACACGGTCGCCCCATTTTTGGACTTACCCTCGTGCAGCTTGAAGTCTCATCGTCGAGTCCAAGCCAGGGTTGTTACCTCGTCTAGGTCAACGTTCGAGTATCCCGGTCCAAGAGTCTTTGTCGACCCGTCACCCCGGGCCATGTCTAGTTTGACTCGCTTTCTTGCATTCGCGCAAAGTCGAGTTTAGGCGAGTCGTGGCACCTGTCATTTCCCCAATCAAAGACCTTACCAAAAAAAGAAACAACCAACCAAGCATCCGGAAGTCCGGATTTGATTCGAGTCTAAGTCTGAGTCCGAGTCTAGGATACCCTACATCCTCATTTCCAAATCAGAGTCAGAGTCTTTTTGCATTCTGTCCTCTTTTTCAAAATTCAATCAAATCAGCTTTTTCAATCTCTCATATATGCTTCCCTTATGTGTTTCTGAGAACATGATGAACACCATCATACACTGTGAGCACATGCACGTGACTATTATAGGCACATCTATAATGACTGCAGGAACCGAGGCCCGCGATTTCCTTTACCTGTTCCATGTCTGGTATAGAAAGCCACAAAACTACCCTTAGCAGGAGCGGTATCAAATCTTATGACAAATCTAGGTAGTCTCCTAGTTTGGGTTCAAGACGGAAGGCAAGCCCATTTCCCACAATAAACACCCCTCCAATAAGACTGATCAATCCCTACCTTAGGCGTTAGTCTGACCAGAAGCAAAAAAGAAGCATCGTGACTCAATAGACGAGATGCCAAAAATACCCAACTCGGGACGATGCTCCCACTAAGCCTGCTCGGAATTATGATGACAATACCGAGATCCAAATCACCATGCTTACCATAGAGTACTCCACCGCGAGTTGCACTCACCAACTAGGCTTATACCTTACAAAGGTTTAGCTCCACAAGCCTAATCCAACTGATAGGCCCAACCCCGTATCCGCCACAACATCAAAGGGAGGGATAGCCGTGAAAATAAAAAACTGGACAAAAAACAGAAGTCCAAAGAAAAAAGCAAAAGGCCGAAACAAAAGAGCTGACCATGACCAAAAAAGAACTCTCAACATCCCTCGACCAGATACGATCAATCCCTTGACCGGGACACAGTCAACTCAAGTGAAAGATCCCACGACCGGGGCTAAGAGGTCAACCCAAAAAAAAAACAAAAAAAATTCAAATACCCATGACCGTGGTCAACGTTCAACTCAAGTGAAAATTCCTTGACCGGGGTACGGTCAATTCAAAAATTATTGATACCTATACCATCAAAAAGGGGAGAGACAATCAAGCTGGTTAGCTAACACCACACTTAGCCTTCCCACATTACAACCTTCAAGACCTTCCCGAGACCTAGGCTAAGAGACAACCCGGAATTTTGAGGATTCTAGCTCCATATGATACACCCTAACCATTAGGGCCAGACATGGAAATCAGATCCCGCATTATCAAACCTACCCCGATTGAAGTTCGAGTCATTTTTACTCGACTTCCCCCTTTCCTACCACATTACAATACCTTACCCTCAAAGCCTTAGCTCCACAAAAGCGAGCTCCAGATTTCGAATCATCAAAGCCATTTACGACCTAGCTCCACATATCCAAAAACATCCAAACCAGTTACCAACCCCAAACACGGGACTCTACCTGCGGTCGGCATAGAACATGCCCAAATAGTTCACACCACCTCTGGGGGCCTACCCCGGGGAACGCTCACAGTCACGGGATCAACATCCTAACTGTTCTAGCCCTTTGATCAAGACATCATTGGGAATTCACCTAGCCTACACCATCGCTATGGCTAGTTACCCACAAAGCCCTAATAAACTAGGCACCATAATATATCCTCCAATCCTCTGAACTACGGCATGGTTTGATTTCACTACACGTGAATACGTAGGCAGCCCTTCAAACAAGGACACAACCACCTACATTGACACAAATATAAAAAAGCACCGTCATTCCTATCACGACACTGTCATGTTCTCAACAGCTAGCTTTGTCGTCCTGGGGGCTTCTCTTAGGCAGAAGACTCCCATCCACTCACATAATCCAAAAGACTTTCAAAATCTAGCCTCCTTTCTATAGTGTGTCCTAGTACTCGGCTCAGTCGGAGACGAGAATCTGTCGGGACTCGATGCGACACCCACTTTGGGAATGTACCCCAAAACCAAAAATTCAAAGAACACTAGACTACAACATTGCTACTGCTAAGTCCTGTCGTTACAGTCTCGTTACAGACTACTGCAGCCACCCTATATCATATCCTTCTCATTTCGATGTTCGACTGTGTTGCCACTCGCCTAGGCTACGGAATAACGCAACTTAAGAGTGTTGTCATCTTAGGTGGCCCACCCCCTACTGAGTCACAGTCCAACCCCTCGAGAGTCCAAGTCGTGTCTGTCAACTCGTCGTCCTGTCACGTCCAGAGTCGAGTCTGTCGGTACCTCCCTCCTCAAATTTTCACTTCAAAGTTTGCAAAACTTAGCCATTTAATAAAATCCTTTTCGACAAGGTCAAATTTCAGTCTATTTAAACTGCAAATTTCTTTTCTACCTCTTTCAATTTTGAAAACCTATCTCCTAGCACGTGAGTTGCTTTCAGGACTTCGATTTCAAAACTAAACAAAAATCATTCCCCCCAGCGCAAACTAGTCTATAGATGCTAACTGCATTTCCTATGTGCTATCTTGCTATCTGCTATGCCTGCTATTTCTGCCTATGTATCTAACATTTCAGGTACCAGCTAGTGCTTCCCAACGGAACATCAAAGGCGGTGTTTCTCCTGGAATGCTACATGCAAGTTGTCATGTGTCGGCATACGGGTACACCCAAGACTTCAGAAGCAAGTCCCGCGCAGCTACTTTACTCCCCAGCGTGAGTCGATGTTTCTCCTGGAATGCTACATCCAAAATGTGATGTGTCAGCATACGGGTACACCTACGACTTCAAAGGCAAGTTCGACTCCCCACGGAGCTATCATCATCATCAAGACAGGTATGACCCTCTGCTTATGGCTGGCGAGCCCTTCACGCAAGTCTACTGGACTATAAACGACCCGACCGGAAGGCTGCCAGGTCGTAATCCTCGATTGGCCGGGTAGCTACTCTGACTATCGCCTTGTCCAAGCCTCAGTCAGAGTGGGGGCTCTGTAGACACCCGCATTTTGCCTGCTAGTGTCTATAGCAGTTCCCGACAAAACACCCGATGATGATCGGACGCTAACGTGACTTAATACGCTCGAATACGGACTCGGAATCAATAGTATCCGACGTGGGCATTTAGCGGAGTGCAAATCTCTCAAAACTGACCTCAAATCCAGGCCCGGTGGGCCGTTTCCAATAAAATGAGACTAATTTGGGTCAAAACCGTCACTGGAAATAAATCCCGTCTTTTAGCGCCCGGGTCAAAACCCGGTCAAGGACGAACCCGTCACACAAAACAGCCAAGTTCAGCTTCTAGAAGATTGTGCCCAAATCAGAATTCAAAAAAAGCAAACTAAATCAAAAAGGTCAACCCTTCCTAAATTAACCCTAATCACACCCCTACTCTATAAATACCCCACTAATCCTCACCATTAAGGGACCTTTTTTCAGCATAATGAAGCCTTTAAAAAGCTGAAACAAAAAGCCTTAAAAAGCCTAAACATCCTACTCTACAAACCCTAAGCAAAACACCACCAAAAACCGAGCCATTTTGCTCTCAAACAAACCGGCGGCATACATACACACACACATACATATTCAAAATCCCGAGATCAAAACTCGTCAAAGACACACACCATAACTCACCCTACATATCTCGACACTCCCGCGCTCCCGTCGCTATTACGAGTTCGTTTCCGAGGCCATTAAGCATGTAGGCTGAGGGTGTAATTCAAATCCCGACATCTCTTTCTCCTTTCTCTTTTCCTTTTGACTATGTATATTATTATTATTATTATTATTATTATTATTATTATTATTATTATTACTAGCACTAACATTTTAATTCCGTTACTAACATTATTTTAATTTTGCTACTAACATTTTATTTATGTACTCTAACCACTAACATTATTTATTTATTTATTTATTTATTTACATTTCGTCATTAACAATTAATACCGCGTACATATATATATTAATACCAAAACTCGGTTTCAAATACGTTTGACTACGACGATCGCCTAAAGTCCGTCTAATCCCTTTACGAGTAATGACGGAGGTGGAGCCCTTTCGAGGAGCCCCACCCCAATATTCTCAAGGGCGTGACGTGATTGCAATCGGTCGTAGTTGAACGCATTCGATCCCATTTCAATTAGTACGAAACCCGTTGACACGAAAACCGACATCACATAATCCGGAAGGATTAGTTTCGATGTCGTGACGTAGAGGGATACAATTTCGTTACTAATTCAAAATTCCTAATCTAGCAAAAACATAAATCGAGTAAATAAACCCACATTGGCACGTGATTATAAAAATTGACGATTTTTCGACAAATAGAAAATGCCCGACCAGGCCCACACGCGAGTCGCGCGACCGGCCATGCGACTCGCGGGCAGGCCTGTCCGGCCGAGACCATTTTTCCCGTTTTCCCGACTTTCTACCCTTCTCGTTCCTTACATTAATATGCGATCTTCGCGACATTTGACCATATTTCAAGACTTGTCTTTTCTTTGCGACTTTTAGTCAACGCATGTAAAGGCCATCACGTGAACCCATTTTTCTAAAACTCATGCATATCACGACACCTAAAACGATTTTGATTGACGGTCTCGCGCTATTAATTTTATGTCGACGACTCTTTAGTCGTATCCGTCATATAATTAATTTAGACTCCATTCCTCGAGGTGATAAGTCGGGACAAGGCATCGAGGCTCGAGATCGGGTTAGCACCACACCTAGGTCTCGAACCTCCGTCCTTTGATTAATATGCAATATAATGCGTAATTAATTAAAGTTCGTCCGTCTAACTAATTCATGATCTAGTGTGCAGTTATTGTATACGGGTCTTTGTCGAGTCGTGTATTTATTTATCGCTCTTCTTATTTAATTCAATTATTCTATTTTATTGCTCGTTGTATTGTGAATTCCGGGTTGTATTCCGCCCGTGTAATTTGTAATTTATTTAAGAGTTTTCTATTCTTGATGTTTGCCATTTATTGCCTTAAATGAACATCACATGCTAAATCACTTTGATGTGAATCAAGATGCATTAAATGACGTAGTTAACCAATAACTCACATGCTTAGCCCGAAAACGCTGTTTGCATATCATTTAATCGTTTTACTAGCGCGCGCACACGAACACGAGCGATGTCTTAGTAGAGGCCGCCATGTGCGGGCGGGGTTGGGTGTCCTTAGTGGGCTTCCCAACACGTACCCTCACCCCTTACTCAGAACCTTTGGTTTCCGGATGTCCGAAACCCTTGGCGCACGAGAGTCATTTTATATACGAAAGCCGGTGTAAACGGTATCGATGTAATAATGCAAAGGGACGAGCCCCATGAACTCTGAAATCGAAGTGGGCTTGCTTTGTGTTTAGTCCATGACGACATAGAGTGGGCTCGTATGGTTCCGAATAACCACAAAATTCGGTGGCGACTCCAACTTTGACTTAAATTTCGAACCCGAGAGCAATCTCACCACGAGATTCATTCGCCTACCCAAACCCGCGCGTGGCCGCGTCGGGGTGGACCTACGTCATGTCCACACATGGTCAGTAGTTCAGTACACGTAAGGTGATCATGAAGTCTCAACAATTATGCTCGAAGCTGTTGCGTCTCAAGATTTATGGATACCACATGCTTTTTTTGGAGTGGTTGGATCTAATAATGATATCAATGTTCTTCGTCACTACAACAAAATCACCTTTTCGCGGCGATTACTTTTTTATGTTGTCGTAGTCTTTCGTGGTGAATAATTTATTCTTTGGGTTAGGTTCTTAAAATCGACGTGAAATAAGATGAGGTTTAGTGGCGATTTTAGTGTCGATTATTATTGATGCGGTAAATAATTTGATTTTCCCACTAATAAGAATTGTGACGATTGTATTCGACCCGATAAGTCCAATAAAATGTCACAATTGTTGTAATTGTATTCGACACGATAAGTACCATGTAATATCACCCATTTTGCAATTGTAACAATTGTATTTGATGCGATAAGTATTACAAAACGTAATATTTGACAATCGCAATAATTGCATTCAACACGATATGTAGTACAATTGCAACCATATACGTAGTAGTAAATTGGTAGCGGTTTCATTCAATACGAATCATCATCTCTATCTCTCAAATACAAAAATAAAATGAAAGGGCAAGTGAAAAAACATGTTACTCTACATTTTTATTACTCCTAAATCCCAAAAATTATACTACGTATGTATCCAACATTTATTAAATTAAATTACTAAAAATAGGTAAAAAATAAGGGCAAACGGTTTCTTGAAAACAAAAAAAAATCACTACATCTTCAACCCCAAAGCAAAGCTTTAAACCATGTATTCCGTGTTACATAGAGTAGTCGCGCCTCGAAAAACTGCAATAAACAAAGATAATGTATATACCAAGTTACTCTAAATTTTTATTCGTTTCCTACATGCAAGTAAAGAAATCAAATCTATTTATGTATGTATTATGTACGAACCAATTATGTTAAAAATTAAATAAGAACATACCGTATTAGTATGATCATACCATTATACAAACAGAAGAAATGCGTATTTTGAGGGATATGCAGCAGGAATTGAAAAACAACAGCAGGGTATACATTAGGGTAAACATCAGGGCGTCAGAATTGAAGCAGATCGCGCCCATTTAGATACAAGTGGTAGACAGCAACACGGTACCAGCGACTGAAACAGATCGTGCGCATTCTGAGAGTAAACATCATGGAATCGGAACTGAAGTTGGTCGTGTGCACTCTGAGACAGGTGGTAGACAGCAGCAGGGTGTACATATCGGAACTAAAGCAGGTCGCACGCATTTAGAGATAGGTGGTAAACATCAGGGAATCGGGACTGAAACAGGTCGCGTGCATTCAGAGACTGGCAGTAGACAGTAGCATCAGCAAGGAATCGGGAGTGAAATAGGTCGCACACATTTAGAGATAGGTGGTAAACATCAGGGAATCGGAGCTCGAACTGCTGGGATGGGTGGTGCAGGAACGGGGTGTTAAAACTGAAACTTTCATTAAGACGGAGCGTAAACATCATGGTGGGCAGATGGGTGGGAGACAGTATGAGGCAGGAGGTGAGAAAGGTGATAGACGGCGAGATATAGGCATGGACACGGGTGCTAGACGGCAACATCATCAGAAATTAAAGTAGGTGAGCATCAGAAGGAGCAGCAGACGCGTAGGCAGACGGATGAGAACTACTCAAAATTGAGTATACTCAAGAAAAGAAATGCTTTGACTGATAGCAACTTTATATGTTGAAGAAAGGGCAGTGATGTTTGGTGATTATTTTCCCTCCTTCCCCTTGGTTTCCATCTCTTCAAAAGGTCTATTTGATGGACCTTACTGACCTTACTTGGTTTCATGAGTGAGTGAGTGAGTGATACATACAGTACTGAAGTTGGGTCCTTCAATCAAATCCAATTGAATATGAATAATAAACATATGCATTCAGATATGATAAAGCCTAGTGGAGTAAGATGTACCTGGATGAAAATAGCAGTGATAGTAGCACGCCTAGCTAAATTAAGGCGTCTGTCCTGGGACACTTGCTCCAGGAGAGCCTGCCTTGTGATTTCTCTAATGCTTGATCCTCTCAGAGATACCTGTTAGTTAGTTAATTAATTAATGGAGGTCAGTCAGTCATCCATCCTCTTACAAAAAGAATGGAGAAAGTGAAGAGTGAGTAGGTACTAGGTAGGTACTTGGTGTTTACGAGGAGGAGGAGGATCCATGAAATGAAATCAATCATCAACAGATCATCACTACACTACTTTCGGCTGCTCAATAACTCAATACTGTATGACTTTTTCTCACTTAGACCACTTCAACATCTAAAATACCCAACAACATCTTCTTCCATTTCCCATACGAGTACTTTTTGGAATAATAATCAAAATTGAATGCTTGGATCTGATTCTAAAATACCAAACCATTGAAATCAAACCAGTTTTTCATGGAATATATACATTTACAACATTCTATCTCCATCAATTCATACTCTAATCCAAACTAATTGCATTTTTCTTTTAAAATACTAACCAACAAATTTAACTAATAATACTAAAACATTGTTAATACTATGGAGTATTATACTGTACAATAAGTTGTTGATGTTGGCACTATTATACATTGTTAACATTGTTAAAAAGTTTCAATACCTTTGGTTGGAAGTTCTGCCTCTGAATTCGATTTCGTTTTATCTTGTTATGTTTTATGACTGGTCGTTTTTCAATACTTTTCCTTCCAAAACTCAACCTATGATCACATGACCGCTTGAACTTTCAACTGATCACTAATGATGCTCATATGTGTCATATAAGGATCACTAAGGGAGTTGAGTCGCTTGTCGGAAGCGGTTCGACAACATCAATAGGGTGCTCAACCTCCCTTGCCGTAGGTCTCTCAATTGAGTCTTTCACAACAAAAACATCTGACCTCATTCTTTCCGCAATTTCTGGCAATAATGCAACTGCAGACACACATACACACACATGACGAGTATTAAAAAATCCTACGTCACAGTTTCAATTTTCTTTATCAACTTACAGAGTATAGTTTAGTCAAAATCATTGTTAAAACACACATCTTGTGGCAGTCTCTAAGCAACACAAAAAAATTAACTTATAAATGAGTCTACTTCAGTGTTAAAAACCCTGGCAAACATCTTACAGCAGTATTAACCCTCACATACTTTATAAAATCTGTCATAACCAAGATATTAAATCTCAGTTCAAATTTTCGGTTGCGGCACACCATAAATGCAGTCAATATTGCCTCAAAATATCATCACAATAACCTATAAACCATAACCTTGTACAAATTACTCTGTATTTGTCACCAAGCTCATATCTCATTCATATGCACTTGGTTAACATGTACTTATAAATCTACAATTAACCTACTAGAACATAGAATTAAATTGTGATTTACGTCATTACATTATAAGTTGCAGTAGCTGCAGTTAGTAGCAGCAGTATGATCTTATAAAATGCGACCTATGTCGTTGCCTCCAAACAAGATAGAATACTAAAATGTGGTCCTACTAATGCCTCAAAGTCTGAAGGCTTATTCATCTAGAACATAAAAGGACTCACAGCGGACCATCTCCACATCAATCTCCTATTCAGATACCTTGAACTAAAAGTCATAGGAATCCTCATGAAACATCTCAAAAGTAAAGTTAATATCAGCATATATTCATTACTAGCCTAGCCTGCCAAGGTGATTAGCTGCATATGATGCATCTAAGCAACCAAATCACATGCCAAACAATTAGTTTCCAGAACTGTCAACAAATCGTAGAAGTTGCATACATTCTTATCAAGGCAAACTGAATTTCGACTATGAAATTCATAACTTTATCAAGAAACCAATTGAATCAAACCATAAACAACTCAATTACCATTAAATAAACTGAAGAGTGGAAGAAAGTTTCACACAACTCAGCAACAAACCCTAAATGCGAAAAACAAGACTTACAGTTCGATGGTAATAGTAGGGAGTGAGCAGCAAACACCTACATACTATAAACCTCTTAAATCCAATTAACTTCAATTGACTACCAAAACAACAATAATCAATCATTTATTCATCAAACCCTAAATGATCAAACATTAATAACTCCCAAATCAAACATGTATAAACACAAAATAAATAAATAAATAAATAAAAGTCATTGTCACAAATTATGAAATGCACCAGCAGTCGTAGATGGGTTTCAGATCTGAGAAACAGGAAGTAGAGTGATCACTGATATGCTAGATTTGCACCGTCTTTCCTTCTTGCTTTACTTGTTTTTCCTTAGTTTAATCTCTTTTAGAAGCGGTATTTATGCTACTAATGTCTTCTCTTGAGATATTTTGAGTTTCTGGGTTCATATGGCAAGAAAGCGACTTTTGGAGCCCATTTCTACCTTGTAAGGACCTATTCCGAGTCACGAGATTTCCGTCGAGCCAAGGAAAAGCAAGAAGGAGTCGACCCGGGAAGCTACATGGCCATGTAGTAGGCCGTGAAATAAAGATGAGAGAAAGAAACAAATTGAAGGACGTCACGACCGTGACCCCTCCATGTCACGGCCGGGACGGGGGCGGCTCATGGTTGGGACTGCCACAACACGGCCGTGAGGCCCCTGCTCCCCTCACGCTTTGTCGCTTCGCTTCCCTTATTCAAGCAACCCTATAAATACCCCCCTCTTGTAATGTTTGAGACACGAAACCCCAGATAGAAAACTTCTACTTTTAGCCTAATCTCTCTTTAATCTTTCCTTAATCTTTCTTTAATCTTATCGAAATCCTAGCAAGTTAGTTGTGTATTATTGGAATTCTTGAAGAATCTATCAATCTTGACAACTTTGGTGGATGTTTTGGGTTTCCTTATATGCAAGTTTCAATCTTTTCATTCATCTTCTAGTTGGTATAATCTTTCTTCTCTCTTTTCTCTTAATATTTCATTGTTAGTAAAGTTTCAATCTTTAACTATTGTTTATTGTTCATCCTTGTTTAATCTTTATAATGAATGTTTTTGTTCTTATGATGGTTTCTCTAGTTCATGTTTGTCTTGACTTAATCATGTGTGAGTAGATTCTTGTGGGGTTAGTAGGGGGATTAGATGTTAATCTTGGGTAATTAGGGTTGATTGTGGGTGAAAGTTGAATCTTGGTTGCAATTATATATCTTGTTATTCATGCTATGTGTTTGATGAAATGTTTGTTAGAGCAATACTACTCTTGCTTGTTTCTTCCTTCTTGTTGTATGCATGATTGGTGGTTGAATTCTCTTGTTTTGGGTAGCATATTGCGTGAGTTTTCGGGTTTGCTCTTGTCCCGAGAGCGTGGGCTTACCTTAGCAATTTAGTGACATCTTTATCCTCGATTTCCCCACTAGCCTATTACATCTATGAATCCGACCTAAACCTACTCTTTCCTTAATTGAATTCTCCTCATTCTTAGTCATAGCTTTCATTCCTTTCATTGTCTTAGTTTGTTTAGTCTTGCTTCTTAGCCTAGTGATCGTTTCAGTTAATCATTTCTCGATAATTCTTCTCCTTTGTTTCCTTGTGACTTAGTCTAGTCCTTAGGTGAACTCTAGTCTAAACCTTCTTCCGTCCTTGTGGTTCGAACCGACTTGCCCTAACTACTTAGCCTAGGTTCGTTGGTTTATTTTAGTTTCGGGATCCACGACAATCCTTCCATAAATTTGGCACCGTTGCCGGGGATGGTGTTTGGACTTTGTTTGCTTATTTACTCGACTTTGTCTTTATTTTTGTTTTCTTCTCCTTTGCTTATCTTTGCTTCTTATGTGTGTAAAGTTTATTTCCTTCTTGTCTAGTGCCCAAAAATCACTAGACTTCTCACTTTTGCTCTTAGTTTACAGTTTATGCCTAGAGGTGGTGACCATCCTCTTCTTTTCAACTTAGAGCCGGAAAGGTTTTTTTTCGAATTCTTCGTCAACGGACGGTTTCTAGATTGAGAGGTTGCCAACCGGGTACAAGCCACGATTTCGAGCAAAATTTGGAGATTGATCTAAACTCCCCACCTATAGAAGCCACCAAAGCGAGTTTCCTAAACCCCTTTGGCACCCCCATATCAACCACATCTCATACAACATCATCTTCTACTCACCATCTTCTTCACCTCCCACATCTCCAACTACCTCTCTTACAAGTTCAACACCGTCATCTCCACTACATCCAATTATGCCTAAGTTCCCTTTACATTCAACCTTCACGGAAGACGTTTTGCCCGTTACAACCGCTTTACAGGCCGCTTATGCCGGAAATTTTGTGGCTAAAACGCAATTTATCCAATTGGTTGAACGGAGTCAATTTAGTGGTTTGCCAACCGAAGACCCCCACCAACACATGGAGACTTTTTCCGACTATTGTGACGTCATTTCACAAGCGGGAATTACCCAAGACCAAATCCGGTGGGTTCTCTTTCCCTTTCTCTTTGATTGGCAAGGCGTAACAATGGTTTAAAGATCTCAACAAGGCGGCTCTAGGTATAGACACATGAAAGAAGCTTGCTATAGCTTTTTATCAAAAGTTTTATCCACCCGAGAAGACTAACTTATTGAGAGCTTCAATCACGGGGTTTCGACAACGTGACAAAGAAAGTCTCTATGAATCATGGGAAAGGTTTAAGGCCTTGGTCCGTTCTTGCCCCCATCATGGGTTATCTCAGTGGTTCCTTGTCCAACAATTTTGGAATGGTTTATATGAAGATTCAAGGACTATATTGAATATGGGCTCCAATGGAAGGTTTACCGAGGTTGAGGATGACCAAACTTGGTCTAGAATCGAAGAAATGACGGTCCACAATTCTCAATATAGTAGGCCTAGAAAGGCTATAGAGGGGGAAGGCACGAAATTGATGCTATCACACAACTTAGTGCCGATCTTGTTGCTCAATTGAAGACTCATATGGATGTCATCGATAAGAAGCTTCAAGGTCAAATAAATCAAACTCAAGGCACAAGTTCTTCCCACCAACAATCTATGCAACAAGTGAATGCTTTGGGGTGGTTTCTCCAACTTCATTATATGAGATGTGTGAGATTTGTGGCATATATGGACATGAGCCTCAACATTGTCGAAGTAACATTGAGCAAGTCAATGCTTTTCAAGCGTACAAATAAGGTACCCCATACTCCCCTTACAAAACTCAAAATGTGCAAAACCCTCAAATGTTTCAAGCTTCTCAACAAGCTCGACAACAAAACCGTCCACCATATGTTGCCCCTCCCTTAAGGGACAATCAAGGCTATCAAGGCAATCAAAGGTCTTTCAACAATTTCCAACAACAAAATGCTTACCAAAACCAAGGTGCCTTCAACAATCAACAAGGTTTTAACAACCAAGGCTTCAATAATCAAGGTTTACATGGTTCTCAAGGTAATCAACACTCCCAAGGGTACCAAAATCACAATCAAGGTAATTTCCAAGTCCTAAATCAAGGCAATTCTCAAGGGTTCCAAGGTAACTTTGGAAACCAACAAGGGTTCCAAAACAATCAACAAGACAACAAGCCTAGGAGCCGCTCTCCAACCAATGACTATAGTTTTCCCCTAGCCATCACAAATACACCACATAACCAACAATCCCCAACACCCGATTTCGATATGCAAAAGACTTTGTTGGATATGGAAAGGAGTAATGAAGAGATGCAATGAAACCAAATGGAGATGCAAAGGAATCAACAAAAGTTTTATGCTCAAATTCAAAAGGATAACAAGGCAAGAGATACTCATGTGAAGATGCTTGAAACCCAACTAACTCAAGTTGCCTTGGGTATCTCATCTAGGCAAAAAGGCCAACTACCTCCTCAAGGGGTACCATCAAAAATCGAAACCGTGAACGCTATCACCTTGAGAAGTGGTGCATCCTTGATTCTCCCTTGTTTCCTAATGAACGAAAGCTATGAAAGAAGTGGAATCCTCATCTCGAGACTATGAAGATCCGGGGAAGCTCATGGAGGAGCAAGTCTAAAGGGAGGTTGAAAAACCGATTGAAGATAAGCTTCCTCCACCTAATAAGGCATTTGAAGCAAAGAAGAAGGCAAGTGAAAAATCCAAGCCTAAAGAACGTGACAAAGACAACATCAAATTCCCCTTTCCATCAAGGCAATTGAAGACAAAGGCGGATGTTCATTTTGAAAAATTCCTCGACATTGTGAAAAAATTAGATGTGAACATCCCTTTCACCGAGTTAATTACCTAAGTCCCGGCTTTTGGGAAGTTCATGAGAGAAAGTTTGGCTAGGAAGAGATCCTTAGACAAGGTAGACACCATAGCATTTACGAGAGAGGTGAGTGCTCTTATTCAAGGCTCCATTCTACCTAAGCTTGGATCCGGGTAGTTTCTCAATCCCATGCACCATCGGAAATATGAAGATCGAGCGGGCGTTGTGCGATTTAGGGGCGAGTGTAAGTATCCTCCCCTATGCTATTTGCGAACAACTTGGTATGAAGGAACTCAAATATACCTCGATCACACTCCAAATGGTGGATCGTTCACTTAATCGACCATAGGGAATTTTCGAGAATGTGCCATTAAGGGTCGGGAAGTTTTTCTTTCCGGTAGACTTCCTTGTGCTCAATATGCCCGAGGACGCTAACACCCCCATTATTCTTGGACGACCATTTCTACACACCGTCGGTGCGCTAATCGATGTCAAGAAGAGTAGGATCACCTTTGAGTTCGGTGATGAAAAGTTTGTGTTTGATCTTCAAGGCAGTACCTCACCGACAAATGAAGAGTCATGTCATATGATCCATGCCTTTGAAGACAGCGAGCTAGGGAATGATTTGGGTGAAATGAAAGATGTTGTCAATAATTAGGATGAAGCAAGTGAAAGTGAAGTATCCTTTTGTGATAATTTGAAAACTTGTGATAAGCTTGATTGTGAGGAGCTAGAGCATAGCTCGGAGATGAGTTAACTCACTTGCTTGAGTTTCGAATCTCTCCTTCTTGATAATGTGCAAAATGATGATGCTTTGGAGCTTGAAGTGGATAACTCACCTTGTCATGTTGACATGGAAAAGTTGGTTGGAAAAAGGAAGGTTAAGCCTCCTTTTATGTTCCATGAAGAGAAACCGAAGCTTGGTTATGAAGGGAAAAAGTGCAAATTCAAATTTAAGCCATTGAATATAGCAAATCGGGATGCCCCGGGGACATCGAGGCAAGATTATGAAGAACCTTGTAGTGTATGTTGGTGTTCTACGAGCTTCAATGAAGATTGTTCAAGAGACTTCGACTTGTTGCTCCGTGCCCTCGAGAGCTATGGAATTGTGTGCAATCATGTTGATAAAGAATGAAAATCTACCACAACCCTTGGTTTGACGGAGTTCCTCAAGAACCGTCATGTTGTAAATATCCCTTTCCTCTTCTTTCAATTTTTGTGTTTCTTTGTGTGTTTTGTTTGATTAATTGATTTCTAGGATATGTATGTTGTGTTGAGCTCTTGTCATTTGGAATTTTCTTGAGTGATGTGAGGGAGAGATTTTTTATGGATGTTATTGAGCTTGATTGATAGGTTTGAAGTGAAGATGAAGAAGTATGAAGGGTTATTGATGATAGAAGCTTTGAAACTTGAGCGAGGAAGTCAGTTTTTGAGCTTATTGTAAGCTTTCGGGGACGGGATTTTGATCCCTTAGTTTGTATTGTTCTTAGGGTAGAAGACTTGGGATGATCAAGAAGAATGAGGATTATAGGAGAGTGACATGGCCATGTCACTTGGAACACGGCCATGAGGCTACATGGCCATGTCGGTTGCTACATGGTAGGGTCGAAATGGTGACAAAAATGACATCCTACTGTGTTGCGACATGGCCATGTGAAGGGAGACATGGCCATGAGGCGACAAAGCCATGTCAGCGTCGACACATCCGTGTTGATTTGTGCCAAATATTGCAATCCACTATACTCGTTCCTGACCGTGTTATTGTGAGCCCGCCCGTGACCAGGCCGTCCCGGCCGTGTAGGCCCCCTCACGGCCATGAGGGGTGTGTTGCCGCATCACATCGCTTCTTCTCTTTCATTTATGCCTACCCACCCCTTTACACCCCCACCCAACCTCCCTACTCACCTATACCTCTATCATTACATCCTTATTACTTCACTTATACATCTTCAAACTACCTTCACATCACTGAACTCAGAATTTCATCTTAAATCCCAACCTCAATTCACCAATGCAACCCCGATACTTCAACCATGCGACTACATTTAGGAAGAGGAGGAATATCGATGATGAAGACAAGCAAGGTGCTGAAAATGATCATTGAGACGATGGAGATTGTTGAGTTGCTGACCGCTTGGTCGGCATGACTCTCTTTTCTTTTCCGTCTTTTAATGCTTAGTCTTTCTTTGTCCCCCTTCCTTTCATGCTTTTAGTGTCTTGGTGGCCCTCGGAGCCTTTTGGTTATTGCTCCCGGCTCTCGATGACTTGATTACATCGAGAGCCAATTGAAAAATCCAAAAATGACAAGTTATTTTTACTTTTTCTTTATTTTTATTTCCTTTTGGTAGAATTTAGTCAGAATTGGGGCTAGGTGACTTGATTACACCGAGCCCTCCCCTCCCATTTCCTTTTTAATTTCTTCTTTTTATTTCTTTTCCCCCATCCATATCTCTTCTTTGCTCGGGTCTAGGTGACGTGACTACACCTAGACCCGACGCATTTTACCCTTTCTCCACTTTCATTTTGATTTTTCGCCTTAATTTCCTTATTTTCCTTTCCTTTTTAGTGTCTTCCCCACACTATCGATCGAGCATGAGAACATTGCTCGGTTCAAGTGTGGAGGAGCGATATCTTAATTTGATTTAGTTCTTTTTCGAATTTTTTTTAAAATTCCTAAATATTTGAAAATTTTCACAAAAACCAAAACAAAAATCTTCTTTTGTGTCTTTTTCTTTTGTGTTTTATGTCGTATTTTTGTTGTTTGTGTGCGTTTTGCCTCCCCATTTCCCTGTACGTTGCTTGATCGTCGTGAGTCTCGTAAAGCTCTTGCTATTCAGTAATATCCTTCTATCTCTTTCTCCTTTTTCCATTTCGGTGTTTGGAGGAGATTTTGTGGTGGTGTGTGCTCGGGTGGAGCTTTTTGGAGATTGTGGTTGATGTCGTTGCTTGTTTGGAAAGTTTGAGGTGGTGATTGTTTATTTCTTTATGTTTTGTTTTTGTTTTTGTCTTGTATGGTTTGTGTTTAGTGTAGAAAATGTTTTCGAAAACTCGGTTTTGAGGCTAGTGCGCAAGTGTTTACTTTCCCTTTTTAGTGACGTGAATCGATTTTTGGACTTTAGTCTAGTAGAATGACTTTAAATCAAAAATTTCGTTGGTTCTTTACCTTGAGTCCACCTAGTCTACTAGGAATTTACTTCGGGATTTGCATTTTGACCACCTTGACCACCCACGGAGTGAAAAGACCTTGATTGCCGAGTCTCGTTCTCTTAGGTGACCATGTTCGAAATTATTTTGATTAGTCCAAGTTTTATCCTTTTTGTGGGTTTGAAGGGAAGCGCGCGCCCAACATACCCATTTCCCTACCTTCTACACATATTTCACAAATAAGTTGCAATTTATCGAGACTTCTACATCTACTTAGTTATTCATTTTGATTGTGAAGCACATTAGACTTGGGAACTCTAGTCACGTACTAGGCATACTCCAAGAGGAGGTCGTGCTCTGCGCCACTAAGCGGGGGTCGTGATGTTTGTAGGTCCTGAGTCGCATCATATGGCCACAAGGGCAAACCAAAACACAAAAGAAAGAAAAGAAAAGGCATAACAAATCAAAAACAAAATACAAAAGAAGAAAAATGCTAAGAAAATCATTTCACAAAAAAAAAAATATTACCCCTAAAAATAAAACCTTTTACCGATTGTTATCGTGAAGAGCCTACCGAAGGACCGAGTCCCTAGGAAGGATGATAGCGGTAATGGTCGGTCTCCCCTCATTTTGCAACCTTATCCACCTTTTTACTAGGACTAGTTAGGCTATTTTTGAGCATGGGACGACCCTCTTGGCTTAGTGCTAAAGGGGACGGGGCTTCACATTACCTACAGTGTCGTCTAACTCCGTGGTTCTTTCCCTTTCCATCCCGCTTATCGTCCCGTAGTACGTTTTTAGAAGATTAGGAGGACAGAGGTAAGTTACCAACGTTTTTATTGCTTTGTTGTCATCCTACTAGAATTTTGTTCATTTCGGTTTATGTTATTAGCTTGGGGACGTTGTCACTTGTCTTGAGTCCTTAACCGGTGTTTCTTTCAGCGCTTTGTTGAGGGAAGCGGTATTTGTTTTTCTTCTTGGATGCAACCGATTGTTTGTTTGTTTGGTTGTTTGTGTGTTTTCTTGTTCAGTTGTGTCCGCAGTTTTGTCACAAGATCTCACTTGCCTTGCGGGGAACGCTTTTCCTCTAAGTGTTCTCGCATGAGTTGAAAGGGCGTAGGGTACGCAAATACTCGCTCGGCTAGTATTTTAGTTTTTTATTAGTTAGTTCGTGCTTACTCGAGGGCGATTAAGGGTTAAGTGTGGGAGAGTTGATATGCTAGATTTTCACCGTCTTTCCATCTTGCTTTAATTTTTTTCCTTAGTTTAATCGCTTTTAGAAGTGATTTTTATGCTACTAATGTCTTCTCTGGAGATATTTTGTGTTTGTAGGTTCGTATGCCAAGAATGCGGCTTTTGGAGCCCATTTCTACCACGTAAGGACCTATTCCGAGTTATGAGATTTCCGTAGAGCCATGGAAAAGCAAGAAGGAGTCGACCCGGGAAGCTACATGGCCGTGAAGTAGGCTGTGAAGTAAAGATGAGAGGAAGAAACAGTTAGGAAATAAGTGTCTAGCAATTGTCTTTTCGGATCTCAAATTGGTTTCTGACCTGAATCAGTTTAGTTAGGAAAGTTTCCTAATTAATATCTGATTGATTAGAGTTTCCTAATCAATATTTGAGTATCTGACCTACGATTTCCTATTGTATAGGGTTTCCTAATCTGTTTAGGGTTTCTGTTTAGGTTGAGAGTAGTATATAAACTCTCATACCTCTACCCTAGAAATTATGATATCAGTCTGAAATCTGTAACCTCTCCTCAAATTAATAAAACTATCCCCTCCTTCTGCCCGTGGATGTAGCTAACAGGTTGTTAGTGAACCACGTAAATTCTGTATGTCTCTCGATTTTACGTTCTTATTTGTTTGTCTTTCTCTTCCGTTACAACAGAAACAAATTGAAGGACGTCACAGTCGTGACCCCTCCATGTCACGGCCGGGACGGGGGTGGCTCACGGTTGGGACTGTCACAACACGGTCGTGAGGCCCCTGCTCCCCTCACGCTTCGTCGCTTCGCTTCCCTTATTCATGCAACCCTATAAATACCCCCTCTTGTAATGTTTGAGACACGAAACCCTAGATAGAAAACTCCTACTTTTAGCCTAATCTCTCTTTAATCTTTCCTTAATCTTTCTTTAATCTTAACTTAATCCTAGCAAGTTACTTGTGTATTATTGTAATTCTTGAAGACTCTATCAATCTTGACAACATTAGTGGATGTTTTGGGTTTTCCTATATGCAAGTTTCAATCTTAATCTATTGTTTATTGTTCATCCTTGTTTAATCTTTATAATGAATTTTTTTGTTCTTATGATGGTTTCTCTAGTTCATGTTTGTCTTAACTTAATCATGTGTGAGTAGATTCTTGTGGGGTTATTAGGGGGATTAGATGTTAATCTTGGGTGATTATGGGTAAAGGTTGAATCTTTGTTGCTAATCTCTTGTTATGCATGCTATGTGTTTGATGAAATGTTTGTTAGAGTAGTAGTGGCCAATGCTACTCTTGCTTGTTTCTTTCTTCTTGTTGTATGCATGATTGGTGGTTGAATTCTCTTGTTTTGGGTAGCATCTTGCGTGAGTTTTCGGGTTTGTTCGTGTCGCGATATCGTGGGCTTACCTTAGCGATTTGGTGACATCTTTATCCTCGATTTCCCCACTAGCCTATTACATCTATGAATCCGACCTGACCCTACTCTTTTCTTAATTGAATTCTCCTCATTCTTAGTCATAGCTTTCATTCTTTTCCTTGTCTTAGTTTGTTTAGTCTTGCTTCTTAGCCTGGTGATTGTTTTAGTTAATCATTTCTCGATAAGTCTTCTCTTTTGTTTCCTTGGGACTTAGTCTAGTCCTTAGGTGAACTCTAGTCTAAACCTTCTTCCGTCCTTGTGGTTCGACCCAACTTGCCTTAGCTACTTAGCCTAGGTTCGTTGTTGGTCTATTTGGTGTCGGGATCCACGACAATTCCTTTCATCAATGACGATGAAGGATTGTTGTCGGCGACGAAGAAATGTGATAGTTGTAGACAGCAACGATAGAGGTTGAGGGGAGAGGTTATCAAGGAGGGAGATATCGTGATAGATATCACCAAATGTGATTTTTTTATTAAGGAAGAAACGAAGGTTTTAAGTAGGTTTATATTATTAGGGTTGTGGGGAGATAACTTGTCAATTGATTGGGTTTATTAGTGTCGATTCATATTTGTTACAATAAGTGGTCATTTATAAGGAATAAAGTATACTAATTATGACGATTTACTAATCGTCACGAAATAATTGCCGTGAAAAGGCGTTTTTGTTGTAGTGCGTCAGTCTTCATTGTTTAATGATGTTGTCGAAGGATTTGCTTCAGGAGTTAATTTCTCGGTTAATGGAACTGAACTCAAAAGGGTATTATTATTTGGTTGATGTTATATACCCAGAGTGGACAACCTTTTGTTAAGAGTTTCCCCTGTCCAATGGACCCTAAGAGGCAATTATTCAAGAAAATGCAAGAGTCGACTAATAAAGATGTGGAACGTGCTTTTGATGTTCTTCAAGCGCGATGGGTAATTATATGCCATGCGGCTGGTTTATGGGATAGAAAACATTTGAAAGATATCATGTATGCATGTATTATACTACATAACATGATTGTTGAAGATGAAGGGACACAAATAACCAATTGGGAGACTGATGTCAAAGCAGCTTTCGTACAAGTAAATGGAGGGTTGTTAAGTGATTTTCAATCATCTCTTCATAGGCGTGCTGAGCTACGTGATCGTGAAATTCACAACAATTTGAGAACGGACTTGGTTGACCATATTTGGCAACGTTTTGGTGGAAATATCGAAATATAAAAAAATGTTATTTTATTAGTTTTTGTTGGGGATTATTGTTTAAGTTTTTTTGATGTCAAAATAATAATTAATTATGTAATTTAGCCTAAGACTTAGTTATTTAAAAGTGTATCAAATAATTTTTTTATCAGTTATTTATTAAAATAATATAAAATGATGATTATTAATCAAATATGAAATTTTATAGGTAGAATTTAAAATTTGGTAGTGAGTGGATTGTGGGTAGGACCGATTTATAAACTTGGTTGAACTTATATCATTGTTGACATTAGTACATTAAAGTTGAGTTTATAATTAAGTGATGTGACGTCAAACGAACTTGTATGAACCCCAACCATTGTGGTTGCTATAATAATCATCCAACTTAAGAGATTATTCAATCCCACATAGAGTATTCAAATAGTACAAGAGAAGATGTCAAATTACAACCCAAAATGAAAAAGAAAGCCAAGGACACATTTATATTTGCATCATGCACTAGTAGATGGTTAATTGACGTTGTAAAAATAACAACAAAAACTAGGCAGGTTCATGCCAAAATATTATTGTTATTATTCTTATCTGGATGACAGGTTAAAAAAGTATTTTGAGACATTCAAGTACCTTTTCTCTTCATTTCTGACACATTTACACATCTTCACTTCTTTTAATCTAACTTTATATTTTTTTTCTTTCACCTTCACCACCATTCCTCATTAAACAGGAGGAAAAACACACCAAAATATTTCCCTCTATAGCAAATAAATTTCACATCAAGCAGGAGTATTTGGGATAGACAGGCTATTCATCAATAATCTGGGTATTGATTCAACCCACTAATTGCGTAGGTAAATGTACTTCTCTTAATGATGTTTTTAATAGTCTGGAAGGCATTTATTTTTATGTTGCTCAATATAAAATGAATATTTAGGATGGTTTATTGTTTTTGGATATCTTAAGCTAGGGTTCAAAGGCTAAGGAATAGGGATGTCAACAGGTCGGTTTCGGATTGGGTGGAGCCTCACCCGAATCCGCATATTCCACCCGATCCATCCGTCACCCGATTTACCCTCCACCCGAATCCAATCTATTCGTCATCCGCGGGTGGTTCGGGTGGATCGGATGCTTAACGGATGGAAAAATATTTTAAAAAAATGCAATAACAAATATATACAAATTATAAGATGCATAAAGTTTTTGGTGGTCGGAAATTAAGAAGGAGAAAGAAAATCTAAGATGGTGGCCGTCAAAGTGATTACGGAAATATTTTATTAGGTTTTAGGGGAAAAAAAAGAGATAATGAGTATACAAATAGAGTAAAATAAATTATTTTTTTAATTCATTCAATTTTTTTAAATTTTTTTAATCTATAAACGGGTGGACGGATTGGATGACGGGTGAAAAATCTCTACCCGAATCCAACCCGATCCATCACCCAATTCATCTGTCATCCGCTTATAATCAATTTAGCTCGGGTTTTCGTCCATTAATTTTATTCGGGTAGATGGATTTTAGTCGGGTTCGAATGAAATTGATATCCCTACTAAGGAAGTACCAATGTTTCAACCATGGTCTCTTGTATTTAAGGGTTTGACTCTTAAACACCAGCCCATGGTATTGGTCTTTGGGTATCATAAGTTAGTTGGCCATGTTTTATTTGTTAATCTCAGTCCTTATTCTATACTCGTAAGATTATTGTATGTTTTCACATTGCACACACAAATATAATTGCTTATGGCTTATCAATTTTATTTAATTTCTTCAATAAATGATGTGAATACTTCTGCTTTCTTTTAATTCAAATGGTCGATTAGTCGCGTTGTATTGCAATTTAGAATTGAAACATCAATCTCATGATTGGATTAATTTAAAACAACTCTTTCACTTGAGCAAATCTTATTCTTAGACCATCCCCGAAGCAAATGTCAAGTTAATCGGGTCACCACCCATTTTTACACTTAATTCCACTTTATTTACATTGATCCATCCACACCCTCCCATGCAGAAGGTCATGACCTTGGGTCATCAACCTAATTATTTATCGCTTTCTAATTAATAAATACATATTCTATACGGAGTATTATTTAATCCAATCAAATTTTCTATCCTCCAATTATTTTTGTGTCAAACCAATAAAAATGAGACACCTATGAGGTCACAATAAAGGTCATGACCTAAGACCACCAATTGACCTCTCCTCACTTGGGTCATGCTAATTCTATATCTAATTAATGTTTAGCTTGACCATGGAAGGTCATGACCCATCAAAAAAGCTTTCTTGGGAGTGGTCTTATGGGAATACTTACCAAATGTTGTATTTTGTATGGTGTTCATCTTTCCAATACTCCCTGCCTCCGATTTCGAAAGATATTCTCATTTACTTCTGAGAAGAAAATAAGGATAAAATATTACTCCCGAGTTCCTATTTTTGTCCTACTTTTTCTTTTAAGATGAGTTTGATATTTGTCTCACTTTCCTTTTTAATTCATCAATGCGTGGTTCAAATTTACTCTCTCATTTCTCTCTACTCTTCCTCCTTTTTTAAGCCACTCATTTTTTATTCCTTATTTTCCAACCCAAAACCCTTTGTGACAATAATATTAACTCGGAGGGAGTATATTATAAAAAGTATTATGGTATATTGAAAAAAGTATGAGAGATAAATATTATACTCCCTCCGAGTTTCTAACATTGCCCCATTTTCCTTTTTGAGCTGAGTTCAATTTTTACCCACTTTTCATTTTAAGCCATAAATATGTAGTTCACATTCGCCCACCCATTTATCTCTCTTTCTTCTTCTTTTTTTAACCACTCATTTTTCCTTCCTTATTTTCCACCCAAAAAGAGACGGGGTAATCATAGGAACTCGGAGGGAGTATTAATTAAATTAGAAAAAGTGAATTGGAAATGTATGAGGGAAGATTATTAGGAATATTAATTAAATGAGAAAAAGTGGTGTAGTGAGGGTAAAAGAGGAAAGTTGCAAAAAAGGTTTTTCAGCCCGATTAGGAAACATGGAAGATCATTCGAAATCGAAGAGGGTATGTGTATTTGTCTACAATTACGCGACATAGGACCCAATGCCATTAGAATACTTTTTTTTTGTTTTTAATGAGCGAAAACTTAAGCGGATGCACTAATTAAGATTTTTTTGAAAATAGTGCCGAAAAATAAACTAATAATTAATGTTTTGGCTTGGCTCAAAAACTAATTAATAAAATGGAGTTGAGATAGGTTTGGATGAAGCGTCAATTTGGGACGGAGTAAATCCACAATTAGGAATAATTTGTCAGTGAAATAATAAATCTACAAAAAAAATATACGAGTATTTACTTTTAAACCCGTCGTTGAGAACAACGATTTATTAAGCACAACCCCGCTACTCGCAATGACGGGTTTAAGAATACCTTTTTGGCTTATATATCCGACATGAGCGACATCTTGCTTTGTGTTTACGGTGGGGGCCGTGGTGGTTTTGTTTTAGTGTGAATTTGTTTGAACTTAAATGTAGAGTCGGTGCTGATGGTTTTTCACTATTTTTGTCAGCTGATCACTGTTTTTCTATAGTGGATTTTTAAACATTTAAATGAAGGAATGTAGTAATATGGTACTCCTTGTATGCTACGGTATAATTCTGTTATTGAGATCAAACAGGATTCGAGATTTCGAGGGAGTTTTCTTTAATTTTTTTGTACTGGGCATGCACGTTCATAGTCAGTTAGGGCAACAATAGGAAAAGTCCATCCTAGTTCATTTTCAATTTATAAATGTACCCCCACTCACAATCTATTCACTACTAAAAAATATTTTTTATCACAAAATTTTATTTTTAATTTCAATATCATACTAAGTTGTACTTTATTTTAATGTCTTATTCGATGATTTAGTAATAATGTACAGTATTAGACTATTAGTTTAATTATTTAATAAAATGTATATTTGTCCTGTTGGGTAGAAAATAAATCATACCGGGTGGGTCGCTTTTCACCCGTAAATTAACGAGTAAGAGTAATATCAGGATCGGGTCAAACGAGTTACGGGTAAAAAAACGGTTTAATGAACCTAAAAATCGGGTCAAGTCAATTATGGAAAGGTCTAATATTAACATTGGTCTACATTAACAGTCATATAAATGGTTTTACATTATTATCGTCTAATATAGTACGTAGTTTTTTAAAATAAATAACTAATAAAATTAATTTTACATTACAATTTAAAACAAAAAATGGTGTGAAATGTTAACCCTCCCGCAAATCTGTAATTGTCAGAAAAAATGGGGCAGATGCATGCAATGGACATGTTTGTATTTCCAAACTTGCAAGAACGAACTTGTGCCATATTTGCTCAACAATAGCTCTAAGTTCGTTCACATATATAAATTCTCCATATGGACGTCTATTACTGATTTAGTTTTCAATCCTTACAATTTTGTTAGGGAGCAGAGTGGTATTTGTACCTCTCATTATAACCATTCCTACTTCACACTTTAACTCGAGCTTATCCATACTTTAGAGGTGATCATTTGCGGGTTCGGACCGGACACAGGCCGGGCTAAGTGTAAAATTTTGGCCCACGGACAAGCGGGTTCGCGGGTTTGGGACGGGTTCGCGGGCCGGGCCTTTGTATATTTTTGAAAATGTTGTGTCCAAGCCCGCTAAAAATTCGGGCTGGACGGGACGGGCCAATCGGGCGGTACGTCCCATGAACAGCTATACCATACTTAAATCATTGTTGCATCAATACCGTACTTACTATCGTAAACACATGCTAACTAATGAACACCGTACTAATTAAGACAAGGGCCGGCCCTGCGGGTAGGCCCAAGGGGCAGAGGCATAGGGCCCATGACTGGAAGGGGCCCAATATCAAAGAGCAAAAACAGAAATACGATAGATAATTTTGACGCTCAAGTAAACAAAGTAATAGTATTGGGTCTGTGGTTAAAGTCTTGGTCTTTGCTCGATTGCAGTAGGGCTCAAATCCCTATACCTGCACATTCCAACTGTTTTCTTCCCTACCCTTTTAACTTTCCGTTTGTATTTTTTTTCTTAATATAATCTACTCCGTATAAGTTTGTATAATTTTTTATTTTATTTTATTAATTTTTAGTCATTTCTTTTGTATTGTCTATATTAATTACGGAATTTTTGACGGTAAATTCAAAACATATTCCCAATTTTTATAAAAATCTTGCCTATCTAAAAACTTTAAATTTTGGGGCCCTTATAATTGTTACTATAAAAAAATTTACGTCCCTAATTTTGATTTTTTTGCAAAAGGAAAATATAGCAAATTTAGAAACTTAATTTTGATTTTCGCGATAGTATTCGAGGAGAAAAGTGTGAACGCACGATAATTCCAAAGGTCCCTTTGAAGGGGCCCCATTTTACGATTTTGCCTAGGACCTCCAAACGTTCAAGACCGACCCTTATTAAGTCCACACAAATTCTCATCATAACCAAACCACCACCAAACATACCATACAGTATACTTCCTCCGTTTAAATCGAAGCTGTTCATTTGCTTTTAGTACAAGTTTTAAGAAATCGATTGTTTATTATTAAAAGTATAAATGTGTATAAGTTAAATATTTGTTTAATATTAAATGTAGGGTAAATAATGACATTTTTGTAATAGATAAGGTTTAAAGTATTTATTTAATATATTAATGATGATTAAAATGGAAATAGAAAATTTCGATTTGAACATCCGAAAAAGAAATGTGGGTAACTTGACTTGAACGAAGGGAGTATTGAGTAATTAAACTCACTCAAATCACTACCGTCATTTCGGTTCCATTAGATGATATTGATGCGTGCTCTTACACTACGTTTCCTTCCATCTTATGTTGTTTTCTAGTGGAGGTTCTTTATATATCCATGAACATAAGAGAAGCATCAAGTTATTCCCTAAATTATTGGAACCTTGAAATATGACACACAAGAATGACGTTCATATAATAAACGGCGATCAGTCTATTCCCGAAGATGGCACGCTAATAAGGTCTTCATCCATCTCTTCACAATCATCCAAATCAGCAGGATCATCGGATTTCTCATTTGAAGATCAATATGAATCGAACGTAAATGAAAATGGTAAGCTAGCTCATAATTTCAGCAACCTATCTACTAGTAATTAGTACTCCTTCCGTCTCGATATGTAATTTAGGTACTCTTTTTATATTGTTTGTGAATAATATTTTAATCAAACAACGACAAATGACCGAGACGGAAAGAGTAATAATTGATAGATGACTGAAACGAGAGGAGTGTAGAGGGAGGGTTATATAATTTATTAAGATGAGGAAGCCAGTTGGGTTAGGTTGTTTAATTTGTTACATGCATGCATGCATGCAGGCACTAATAATGCTGCAACGACCCCAAGTTTCTTACCAACATTAGAAACGCCGGGGATTCAAGTGATGGAGCGTCCTCCTAATATTAATGGGTCAGGTTATAGGATTCCATCATCGGTTTTTGCGAGAAACAAATCAGCCAACCCTAATCCAGAGTGGAGCACAAATTCGAATGATTCGTTATTTAGTATCCATAATGGGAATATGAGCTTCACTACGGATCAATTTACCGGGTTGCTAATCAAATCTCATGAGCTGCTAGGTACGCACGGAGGAGGAGCTTGTGATATTCACAAATCTGGGGAATTACCACCTCATCCTTCACCTAGAATTGTGCTCAAATCATCCCCACCCTCGGAAACATGTGAATCAGAAGAGCGACGACAAGCTTTTGTAAATAAACCAATCCATGTTGTTGAAGTTACAAATCAAATACCTGATAAGGCGAAAGAAGACATCGTTAAAGCAAATAAAGACGAGAAGAAGCCTGAAATACAAATTAAAAAGAATGAAACAACTTCTATCATGATGCCAGATGAAGTACGACCTCCAACCAGTGTATCATCACATCAGTCAAATGCGAGTGTTGAACTCTCTTTTGCATTTCAAGTGTAAGTTGTTTTTTCCCACCCAAGGTTTGTTGGGTACATTTTTTTTTTAATATAGGAGAATTCTGCTATCCATTGAGACCCTTTTTTTGGAATATATAGAAAAAATGTACCCATATAAAGATCGAATTGAATCTTACTTTCAGACGTGATTGCAGGGTTCAAGAAAATGATAAAGAAAAATCGGTAAGGTCGGGAAAAGACTTGTCATGTTCTGATCGAGAGGGCCCCAATACACCAACATCAGCTCCTGTTACCTCCTCCTGGACTTCTTATTTTTCATGTGGCTCCTCCTGCACTTAATACAGTATATGAAGAAGCGCCAAGCATTTACTTTACTTTGGATGTTTACATAAACTGCCAATTAGTTTTGTTTAGAGTTTGTCATTTTATTAAATTGATCGATCAATCGTGTTATGTAAATACTGATTTCATTTTTGCATTTGCATTGTAGTTGTACAAACTTATGTTTATGGAGAAATTACATGTAACATTTCTTTTTTTGGTAAGGGAAAATTTCGTCAAATAAGTTTAAATAAATAAAATGGAGAGAATATGTATTTAAAGTTATTATTTTAAACTATTTAAGCAAGAAAGTTTCTTAATTATTATTATACTGTAACAACAAATTTTGTATAACGATATTATAAATATCTGTAATACAAAATCGGAGTCAACAAATTATAATATCAGAAAAGTTCAAGTGTTCAGTTCTCTATTCTTCCTCTGATTCTACTACGTTGCTTTAGGCACACTTCAACGATCTTCGTTCTTCGCTTGACTTTAGCTTCTTAGGAGGGTCACGATGACTTGAGTCTCCTTTCGATGCTCGATGTTGATATGACTTCCTTGAGTAGGCGACACAATCTTGTAGTGCTTGTTGCTACTTAGAAGGAATGATGCTTCGAGAATTTCCGAGCTTTGTAGTCTTCTCTTCTCTTCACCTTTTGTAGTGAGCTTGTGTTGTATATTTTTGTTGTTGTCCCCTAAAATGGTGAGGAAGCTCCCTATTTATAGGATTTCTTCATCCATTCTTGTTGGATTCAGAGTTGGGCTTTTTGAAAGCTTGACTTCTTTTCGGGCCCAATTGACCGTTCCTTGACTTTTAGGTCAAATTTGGTCAATGCTTGACTTTCGGGCCGAGTTTGACATTTCTTGAAATTTGGGCCAGATCGACAAGTGCTTGACTTTTGGGCCATATTGACTATGATCTGACTTTTCGGTCCGTTTGTCATTCACTTGACTTTTGGGTCAACTTGACATTTTCTTGACTTTTGGCCCAATGGTACATTTTCTTGACTTTTGGGCCAGGCTTACAACTATTTGACTTTTGGGTCAAACAGTCAAGCTCGGGAATGAAACGAGACGTCTTTAACTTTTACGGAACAAATATAACTAAACTAAGTCAAAATTTGTTGTTGACTCAGAATAATTATTTTCTTGTATTTTCGATATTTAAATAAATTTTCCGTGTCTACAAATTGCCCCCTCGGGACCTTGTCGCGTAGACGATTTGACCGTCGGAAGACATGGTCTCGAATTTTTTTCTTTTGACTTGGAAGTCGATAGGTACTGCATCATCCTGACATTTTACAACTTCGCGGATGACTATGCGACCTTGATTTTTTCCTTTGACTTGAGAGTCGATAGGTACTGCGTCATCCTGTCATTTTACAACTTCGCGGATGACTATGCGACCTTGATTTTTTCTTTGACTTGAGAGTCGATAGGTACTTAACTTATCGTAGGAGTACTGATGTAGATTTTGAAATGTTATCCTGTCATTTTGTGACTCGTCGGACAATGATCTTGATTTTTTTTTCTTTTGACTTGAAAGTCGAGATGGGCATTTAACTTCACTACAAGAGTTAAAGTCATTGGCGACTGATCTTAGCTACTGACATCTGTCGCAAAAAACAGACGCGCGACCGTCAGCAGTCGCTAAGCGACAGTGGCTACAGTTAGTCGCTTCTAGCGACTGATTTCAGTCGCTAAAAAAGCGCGCGACTGAAATCAGTCGCTAAATCTAGCGACTGAAATCGGTAGCTAAGGCCTCATTTTAGCGACTGATATCAGTCGCTAATGGCGCCATTAGCGACTGCTTTAGCGACTGATATCAGTCGCTAAAACTTCAGTTAGCGACTAATTTCAGTCGCTAAATAGTGCGACGTGGCATCATTTAGCGACTGATATCAGTCGCTAAATATAAAACTTAGCTACTGATATCAGTCGCTACCGTGCCAGAAATAGGCCGGTTCAATTTATTATTTTTCTAGCCAAAATCTGCACAATAAAACAAAGCAACAACTACAATACATCCCAAACATCATTCCAAACGTTATTCCAAACGTTATGCAAGCTTCATACTCCAAAATTGTCAACCAAGTACGCAAAAGTCGTGAATACATACACTACATTAAAAGTGTTGTTACAAACAGTTTTTTCAACAAGCATTTCTCCCACTACAAATTGTTTTCAATAAATCAACTCAGCCAACAGGAAAACTGGCGGACGCACCACTATTACCGCCGAAGGGGTCTCTAGGATCCGGGAATCGGGGAGTGGGGCCGGAGTTGCAGTTATATTGCAGCGTGTTCCTAAGACGTCGTAGCTCTTCCAGAATTTGCAGGTTAATGGACTCCTGCGTCTTCAACCTCTCATTCTGCTCCTTCATCTGCTCGGCCATAGCTGCCCGTTCCGCCCTCTCCTCTTGAATTTGAGCCCTCATCTCAGCCATCTCGGATGGCACACACTCGGTCGTCGTAGAATGGGCCCCCCGAACATTGGGTGGTGTCCAGTACAGGGAATGAGCGTTCCCCGTACCGTACACCGCTCCCTTGCGGTATCCCTCGGCGACTCTAAACCAAATTGTGCTCGGGTCCACACCTTCATTTTCGGGCGCTCTAGTGGCCGCCAAATACGATCTCTGAAAGAAATAGAAGTCATGATTAGGTTGATTGTTTGAAGGAAAAAAGTAACAAAGTATTGTGTTTGAAACTTACCCAAGTCTCCAAATCCTTCTTCATGGCGAATGATCGACCGGTCTCATCGTCCCCCTTACTCTTCGATTCGAGAAATAGCTGCACAGGAGGAGGGAATTCTCCGGTTTTCTTCTTCGCCTGTTGACAGTACATGTAGATTATTCATTTATTTTTATAATGAAAACATTAAATAAGAATCCAATATAATAATCAAAGGAGACGAAAATACTAACGTTCATGGCCCGCTGGTGCATCGACTGCGACCCACCGTAGTGGGTGCGCTCCGCCTCTGCCTCGGGATCCCCTCCCCGCCTCTTGTTCTTCTTAGCCTGGACGGATCTCTTCAGGAACTTCGGGTCGGCTCGCGCTGTTTGGAACTGTTGGATCGCGTCACCTACAATTTATACACTTTGATATCAATAAATGTTTTGAATATATATACGACTTTCTGTTCAGGTACTAATACCAATTTAGTAATCGAACCTCTAAGTTGTTGCTGTAACTTTCCATCGCTTGCCAGCTTATACATCATGTCTTTGTATCTTACAGTTGCGACATCCATGTATCTGTCTCGAACAGCCACCTCGAGACCATCGTTGTAGAAGTGTTTCAACTGCAAGATAATTTGTTGTCGTTGTATAAGTAATCTGTAAACAGTAACAGATAATTAATAAAAATCAGAAATTGGTGTACCTTGAAGTTGGCAAACCACTTCTCCCGTTGCCACAGAGGCAACTTAGTCCAGCTCGTGCAGTAAGTAGTCAAATCTTCCATGAAACTGTCCTTGACACCTGTCACCGTCGCACGAGTACGAAACCTACATGTAGGTATACACCAAAGAGTGAAATAAGATGATGTCTCACAAAAAAAAAAGAAATACAATGTCTCACCATGTGCCCTCGGGGCCAATGATTAGGCGCCCGTCGTCTGTGTATTGCAGCCCTTCATCCTGGCGTGGCTGCGGTTGTTCTTGTTCCTGATCATTGCCATGCACCTCCTCGTCCTCCACTTCCTCTTGCCTGTTTTCTTCTTCGCCTTGCTGCTGCACCCGATCCCTGCTCCTGCTGCTGCCGCTGCTCGAACTTCCAAACCTCAACCTGCTGCCCAACGTCATATCTGCAGACATGTAATAGTTGAAAGTTAGGAACTGACATCATAATATTGAAATACACTCGAAAAAAAATCAAGGTTTGCAGATTACTATGTACAAATAATATAACTTACTGAAACTATACACTACTAAAAATCATCGTCACTGTCGTTGTCATCTTCAACTTGCCTACTCGAACCGACGACATCCTCTTCCTCGACGTCATCTTCGTCCTCCTCGTCATTGACCTCTAAATCAGTGGTGTCATCCTCCTCCTCGACCATATCACTAGAAGCACCTTCCTCCTCCTCACTGCCTTCATCGTCTTCAAAATCTTCCCCCACATCCACCTCATTATTGTCATCGTCAGCATCGTCGTTAGTGTACATGCTCTCATCGTTAAACAAATTGCACTCAACCACATCAACAATCATTCCTCTCACCCCGCCCTCATTCTGATCCACCTTAGATTCCTCAAAATCAGACTTCTCACCATGACAAATCCAATAATAATAATTTGGGCTAAACCCATCTGAGATAATATGTTCTTTAATCAAAATACTATCCAAGAATTTGATGTTCTTACATTTCACACAAGGACACCTAAATCTACCATCTGACGCGTATTCGGGATGGGTTTCAGCGAACTCAAGAAAGCGATTAACACCATCTAAAAATTCCTTTGTGGGACGTCGTTTCTTATCGAATCTTTCCCCATACATCCATTTTCGTTCCTGTCTCTTCATTTTTTTATCTAAAAAATTTAAGACAATAACCACATACAAATTATTTTCTCTAAAGTAATTTACTAATATATATATACACTAGTCAAATATTAGGTAAAAATCTCAATTCACCTAAGCATAGTACTATTTCCACCCAATTCGTCCATAATTACATCACCAAATCGGCATAATTGTATTTTATTTCCAAATTCCTAACACATCAAAACAACCCAATTCAATCAACTACTTAACTGCAAACCCTAATTTTATACTAACAATCTACCTAATTCAAATTGGGGAACCTATTGGGCGATTAAAATCCTAACTACACTAAATATTCCAACAACTAAGAAACTATCCAACCCAATAACTAATTTATTTAAATTGATAAAAACAGAAATTAACAAACAATTGAAACTAAATAAAGATAGATAAACATACCTTAAGGAAAATGAGAGAATTGAAGAAGGAATGAAGAGGAAAGGAGGAGGGACGAATGTTAGAGAGAGGGGGGAGGGTTTTAGAGAGAGAGACCGAAATGAGAGAATGACTCGGGGGAGGGGGGGTGCTCGGTAATTTAAAAAAAATTAACAACTTTAGCGACCGAAATCGGTCGCGCGCCACTCTCATTAGCGACCGATTTCAGTCGCTAATTCTGTCGCCATTTCACTAATTTAGGGACCGAAATCGGTCGCGCGCCGATTATTTTAGCGACTGATTTCGGTCGCTAAAGTTAATTAATTTTTTAAAATTCCGTCTCCTCGTCCAGCTACTAATATCGGTCGCGCGTTGAACTTTCAGTCGCTAAATTAGCGACTGAATTTATCAGTCGCGCGTGATTAGTAGCTACATGCAGTATTTCTTGTAGTGCTTGTCGTTAAAAAAAATACCTACGTAAACTGGAGACGTCACCCGATCGTTCTTTTTACTTTGACGGATAACTCGGGTACATCGTCTTGGTACTTTAATCATTGTAAAAACGTAACTTGAACTTGGTCATTGTCCGTCAATAGATTCTACATGAAAGCTCCGTCGAAGAAAAATCTTAATAGACCTCATATTTCAAATTGGATATAATCCAAAACGGACGCCCAATCTTTCACTCTCACAGTAATCTTGGAATTAATTCAATTGGAATTAATTAGCATGATAATAATAAATCAATGATTCCACCGCCAACAACCTTCTTTGTATTTTAATTTGGGTGCTATTTGGATAATATAGCAATCTTGGTCTTAATTAGGATTAAAATCCAATGATTCCACCGCTTATCCCTTTCTTTGACCTTTTGAGAGTACTTGAACAAAGCATCAGGCCAAATTCATCCTTTTAATAGTCATTCACTCCTTCAATTGCATTGTCTTCTGTTACCAATATCTCCAACGGGCATATTTGCACTAAATGACATCATTTACGCCATTTTTGAATGCAAACCAAGCATGCCGGCAGCACTATTTATACCCAGCTTAGCACTCTATTCTTGCTCGTTCAAGCTCGTCAAGCACACAAAAGAACAAAATCGTTCCAATTTGCAGCCATTAACACGAAGCATCATATCACCAAAATTGTCTTCATATCATACTGCCATCATTCCGTATTCAGCAGTAAGCTCTTAAAACTCTGCTCTTCTTCTTGTTTTTTTTAGCTTGAGTTTATCACCCTTCTGATTGAATTTGACAGTAGTGTAATCTGATTTTGTTTTTTTGACAGTAGTGTAATCTAATTTTGTTTTTTGACAGTAGTGTAATCTAATCTCTACCGTACAATTATAATCTTTGAATACAAAAGAGTAGGAAGCTTTAGTGCGGAAACGGCGGCGACCAAAGGCCTCATAGACTTTCTTCTTGTTTTTTAACAGAGTTTTTAAGTATGCAAACTAATGACTCCTACATATTCCCATTTAGTGAATCACCGACGAAAACAAGGCGCTTCCCCTTCAATAATTTCAGCATCTGCCCTCCATTTAGCCTGAAAAAATGCAGGCTCTTCATGATGATGAAACTGTACTGCTTATGTTTTATTCTTTGCTTGCTTCTCCAAGTACTGTTTTCTTAGGAGCTCCGCATAGAGGAGCTCGTTCCAAGAATCGGGAACCCCGGGAAGGCACCAATGACTGCAGTCTTGGTACCTCAATGGCGATTTTTTTCTCATCACCTGCAAGGTGATGCTTTCGAAAAACAGATGGGTGACCAACTTTTCTGTAGTCCGTCAGTCTCGTCACGTTTAAGAAAGAAACTGGGGTTTTCATTTCCTTTATTACTGACTCAAATGTTTTCATCTTCCATGGATATTTGGTTAGATAAGCCTCGTTCTTGATGGGCTCCGTTTCATTGTCACATTGACCTCCCGAGTTCTATTGCCCACCCCTGAAATGTGAGGCAGAGTAGCCTCGGAATAGAACACGCGTCCTCTGAGGATCGATGTTGGCATCAACCCATCCTGCCCAAGTTGTTAAGGCTTTTCGATCTATCTCAGTTTTTTTTCTTCGTAGGTTACAACCATGTTTGTACTCTACTATTTGGTTTGATTTTGCCCAACTTTGCTTAGAATTGAATCATTATGCTCGAGCCGATTAAAACAAAATTGAACCACTATGCTCCCACCATTTTTCTTGAGCGGATCAACATTGTAACGAAATTGAATAATTACGCTGTCTTTTAGCTTAACTGAGGAATAGCTACGGAATTGTGCTCCTTTGCATCTGATTTTTTTTACTGAACCTTCCTTATATTCCCCTGGTTTTGTACCGATTCGAGGTTTCACCGAGGTTGATGCATCTTCATTTTTTTTTTGCTGAAATTTTCAATCACTAAGGAGCATATGAGTTAGGAATAGCATATTGACTGTGTAAATAATGAATGTGGCCTTGCTGACAAGAATTCTTCCTTTTATCGTTTTACGGTCATCTGGCTATTGTTCAAGGACACCTTCTGCTCTCCGATACTTCGTCAATTGACAACTTCTGCTCATTGTTTCAGGGACATCTTCCACTCTTCACGGTTTTGCAAGACAAAGGAAATTATCAAAATTTAACAATTTTTTGTGTCAATCGGTATAGCACTTTCTCCTGCAGTTTGTTCCCCGTTTGTTATATTCTACGAAGGTACCTTTTCCGGTCAAACTCTTGTCGATGTCTTCGTATGCTTTGTTCCCTTAATTTTCCGCTCAAATACTTTAATTTATCGTTAGCTTGTTTTCCTTTGTATCTATCACCGTAGCATAACCTTCGTATGACTTTCGTCATTTTTTTTGAACATACGGAATATATATACACACACACACACATATATATATTTTTAAGGCTTGACGAAGTACTTCTTGTCTGATATTATCGTCGTAGTCGTAGTCGAATATTCCTGCGGATCGAATTAATTTGGTCGAATCAGCTGTACATGCTAACTTGAATTAATACATCCCGACTTTAAAATCTGCCCCCTTTTTTTTAGCCTATCACCCAACCAGCTGCATGATATGAATATATGATCTTGAACACTGCTTTTGTTACTTCTTCACTAGCGATTTTGTCGATTTGCATGCTTCTATCCATTTTTGCCTCATTTTCGCAACTCCAATTTTTTTTACTGCAGACACCTGGTTGAATTCATCATCTTCCTTGCACAAACAGGTAGTACGCCATGGTGTATGAATATAACCTTCTAAATTAATACATGCTGTCATCTTTCTTCTTCAATGATGATGCAAGTGGATCGTTTTTTTTTTTAAATATATATATATATTTTTTAAAATAATCATGACGAAGGCATCTCAAGGAACCAAGCTGATACTTGTGTTATTAATGTTATGATCATCCTTCTTTATTTATTTCTTATCCTTTCCCCTTTTATTGTGCAGGATCACGATGGTGCATCTCAAAGAAGTTCGGGACAAGGGCATCACCTATCTCTCCGTGGTTGATCATGAAAGTGATGATGCGGAGGCAGGCACCAGATTTAACACTCACATTTCATTATACTATTCTAAACGAGAAGCGATCACCATTGACAGAAAATGCTTTCTGATGAACCTGTCCTTGAAGCTCGACCCGGCTGAACCAGATGCTCGTTCACGTCATATTCTGAAGAGTGCCTTGCCAACAAAATTCGAACGGCGTCCATCTTTCCCGTTACTAGGGAATAAGATGATCAAGGGACCAATCAAATGGGGAGGCAATCATTTAAAGATTCCTGGAGAATTCGCTTATACTCCGGGCTATTGGGAATGGACTGAAGATGTTCTCGCCCGTTTTGGCGATATCCTTGTCACAGCCTCCATCCACTCGGCTATTTATGCTTCGTTATATTCTTATGACAAAGACTTACATATTATGAGGGCCTTTTTTGAAGCGTGGTGCCATTCAACGAACACTCTTCACACTACCGAGGGGGAGCTGTCTATCTCTTTATGGGACCTCTACCAACTTGGGGGATTACCAGTTATCGGTGAAATGTATGATGAAGCAATACCACCTCCCAAAATGTTAAAGGGCCGAGACGTGGATAACAGCATGACCATTCCAGGCACCTGTAAGTACTTATTCGCTGCATTTCACCATCTGGTTAGGAGGTCCGCGGTCAAAGGTCACGTGTCCGCCTTACGGTGGATTGAATTTTGGAGCAGAAAGAAGACGATCTACAATACACCATTAAAGAAGAAAAGGACGAGCACTACTCCGAAATCGACGCAAAATCCAAATGGAGAGATCCTTCCCCGTCCTGCCGATGAATGGACCGAAGAAGAAGAACAAGACATATTCGAAAAACTTGGCGTTCCTGCTATGTACCGAGCTAGCTAAGCTTTATTTGGCAGCTTACATCTCCTGCTGGCTTTGCGTTTTTGTCCTTCCTGAAAGTGATGAAAGGAAAATCAGACCTGGTACCTTTGAGATGGCTTGTTTAATGGCAGAAGGGCGTGGTTTCAGTCTCGCCGTTCCAGTATTAGCAAATATTTACGAAGGATTGAACAAATTAGTTACATCTTCAAACCCGGGCAATTCTAAATCATTTTTTCCCGCGCATTATCTATATGGTTGGCTTGCTCATTATTTTGGTACTCATCACGAAGTGAGGCCTTCTCCACGGGGCCCTTCAATGACCACATACTCAGGGACTGTGGGTGCCAAAGTTCATAAGGATGATGCTAGGAAGCTTATTCACAGCGGGAGGCGTGCCAGAGTTCACTGCTTTATGCTCCAAAGAAATCGGGGGAACGTCTTGGTGGATAATGGTGACCTTGACAACGAAAGATTCGCCTATCTTGTATCTCTCCGTTCGGCTTACCTCTGTCCACGAATGAATGGCCGTTTTTACATGGAGCCTTACAACCCCCAACGATTTGGTAGACAATTTGGCTTCTGCCAAGACGTCTCTGACTCACTAGACCGTGGTTTGGAATTAGGTTCTCGTCTAGAGGCGTTGAAATACTGGCAAATGTTATTATTTTCAGGTAGTAGGTCCCGTGTTTTCCTTCCTAGTGCAACTTTGTCCTGGAACAACGACGTAACCAGCAGCTTCAGCAAGTGGTGGAGGGAAACAGATATAAGAGACTTAAGAAAGAATGTTGAAATTCTTTTTCATGGGAACGAAGCCAGTTCTTCTAAGGCCAGGAAGCCTAACAAGCAAGATGAGGCAGGTTGTTCAGTACCGACCCCTTTACGTCCGGGAGACGTTCATCAAAGCGGAGACCGACAGGAGATAGGCCCAAATAGCGATGCAGGTTCCGAGGTTGACCCAAAACATGAACGTCGTGGAAAACGGAAGGCATATGACTTTGATGTTGATCTCCTTCACGGAGTTCCAAGCTCTTCCCATATTCCCTCACAAACATTGGTAATATTTCTGTACTCTTGACGTATATGCATACATGATAATTTATAGATGATACGCATGTACTTTTTTTTTTTTTTTTTTTTTTAACGACCCTTTCCTTTACTGCAACAGGAAGGTGATGTAGCGTTGGAACTTGGTGCATCCTTTCCCGAGCAAGATATCTTGGCTCGTCTATCGAAAGTAAACCATGGCAAAGGGAAAAACATTGAACTGCTCAGGCAAATTACTCCATCGGACAAATTTGGAAAACTGACTTCACAAGGTAGTCAGACTGCGAGTTCTCTGCAGGATGCTGGTCAGGGTTCAATAAATGGTCCAGATATTGCTAGACATTCTGCCCCGCTCATTATCGAAAAGAACAAGATTGTTCCTGATTTCATCACAAATGCAAAGCCTGCCAGTGTTCCTGCTTGTTCCACAGTTTCATTTCGACCACCGACCTCGCATATCGATGTTTTCTATCAAGCACGGAAAGAGATAGGCTCGAGATTCTTGACAAAGCTGAAGAATGCGAGTTATTCCGAGGTTGCCGATATTGCTGCAGCTGCTAATGAAACTTATCGGAGTATTCATCACCTTAAGGGTGATGTATCCCGGTTGCAAGAGCAGGTGGATTCATATGTGAGTGCAGTAAATGCGTTCCTGGTGGTAGAAAGACTCGCCTCACAATGCCATCGTCCCAAAGCCTTCGAGAAGGATATGACTATTCGTCAGCATGAAATTGATCACATTCAATCATTGTTAGATTCGGCCCTAGAAGAATATCAGGTACAGAATATGAAACGCACTTCTCTCAATGATGAAATCATCCGCCTTGAAGCTGAGCTGGGAAGAGCTAGAGAACAAGAGAAAGTCTTAAGCGAAGATTTGGAAGCCAAGAGTGCTCTGTTACCTGTCTTGGAGACACAACTTGAGAATGCGGTCAAGTCTTTAGGGGAGCTTGAAAAGACTTCGGTGATGCGTGTTGAAGAAGAAGCTTCATTGCAAGATCAAAAGGACCGGCTGGAAGAGATGAGGGCTTCCCTTTTTGCTGACTTATAGTAGATTTTTTTTTTGAATAACTCTTTGTTTACTGGCAAAAAATAATTACTCATCCTTTTTTTTTGAAATAATAAAACTTCGACGCTCATTGCTTCGATTTCCTGGATAAGATTACTATTATTTTTTTTTTGGATAAAGTTTTTTTTTTGGTGTGGCTGCACTCAAACAAAATATTTGCTCAAGTTGCCTACGTACCTGTGAAGTATAAATATACTCTACAGGATCAAGCCGACGTAGTTCAAGGGAAGAATTTTTTTATTTGGAGGTGTGGCTGCACTCAAGCAACATATTCACTCGAGTTGCCTACGTACCTGCAAAGTATCGAAATACTCTACAAGATCAAGCCAACGTAGTTCGAAGAGAGATTTTTTTTTATTCGGTGGATTGGATTTTTTTTTTGTATTCTTTTTTTTGTTTTTTTTTTGTATGCAGTTTATACTCTTGCTTAGGAGCCTTGTTGCAGTTTATCCTCTTGCTTAGGAGCACTGTCGCAAAGAGGTTCAAGAGTAGTAGCGCTTCAGGAACTTTCCATTGATCGGTCCTATGCGCACACCGTCTTCGTCCACAATTTTGTAAGCACCATTGGAGTACACCTCTTGCACGACATAGGGTCCATCCCACTTAGAAGTGAATTTACCCACTGGTTTGTGAGAGGTAATGATTGGCCTTCTTACGGCGAGCACCAAGTCCCCTACTTGAAAAGACCGAGGATTCACCTTTTTATTGACAGCGCGTGCCATTCTAGCTTGATAACATTGAAGTGTTTGTTGTGCTAACAACCTTCTTTCATCAAGGGCTTCCAATTCTGCTAAGCGCAGCTTATCGTTATCATCACTTGAAAGTTCTTCCTGGATAGCAATACGCAATGATGGAATCTGAACCTCTAGTGGTAGCACAGCCTCAACTCCATATACCAACGCGCACGGGGTTGATTGGGTGGGTGTCTTGTATGTTGTACGATATGCCCACAACGCTTCACCAATTCTTTCGTGCCAATCACGCTTTGACTTAGCCACCACTTTTCTTAACAAGTTGCAGAGCGTCTTGTTAAAGGCTTCAGCCAAACCATTTGCAGGGGCATTGTACATTGATGACTTGTATTGTTTGAACTTAAACTTTTCAGCTAACCTCGTCATCAGTTTATTGACGAAAGGCGTTCCATTATCAGTTATTATGCGTTGCGGCACACCATACCGATAGATGATTTGGGTACGGATGAAATCAACAACAGTCTCCTTCTTGACTTCGCGCACGGAGGCAACTTCTGCCCACTTGGAGAAATAGTCTGTTGCTGCCAGGATGAACGCATGTCCATTGGAGGCTTTTGGAATGATAGGTCCTACCACATCTAATCCCCAAGCTTCGAAGGGCCAGGACGATACAGTGGGATGTAAAGGTTCAGGTGGTTGATGAATGAAGTTTGCGTTGAACTGACAGGCCTCACATTTTTTTCGAGAAGTCCATGCAGTCTTGTACCATTGTTGGCCAGTAATATCCCATCCTCTTGACACGATCATGCAATTTAGGCCCAGATTGATGAGCACCACAAATGCCAGAGTGACCTTCATACATGGCTTGAGCTGCTTCAGTTTCATCAAGGCACCTTACCCATTGCCCCAGAAAGGAACGTTTGTACAATGTACCTTTGTAGTAGATGAATCGTGGAGCACGTCGACGAATTTCAACTTTATGCCTAGGATCATCGGGTAACTTTTGATGTTCTAAGTAGTCGATGATGGGTTGTCGCCAATCCTCCTTGTCAACTTGATATGCGGAAATCATGTTGGATGTCCCTTTGATTTCTTCCATTTCTAACAGCGGTATTACCCATCTGTTGCAAATTGGAATGGATGTGACTTCGTCTGCCCCCAGTGCCAAAGTGGCTGCAAGATTAGCGAGCGCGTCAGCCAACTTGTTGGCACTTCTCGGTACGTGACCGATGCGAACACTATCTAACTTATGGAGCAATTGGATTGCATATTGATGATAAGGGACAAGATCATCCTTCTTCACTTCATAATCATCGAGGATTTGATTCACCACCAATTGGGAGTCACCACAAATGTCTATGTCTCTGATCCCCATCTCGATTGGCATTTCAAGTCCTAAGATAAGAGCATGGTATTCAGCCATGTTGTTTGAGCATAGCTGGGTGAGGACAAATGAATAAGGCAATAGATGATTTTCGGGTGACAAGAACACGACACCAGCACCTGCACCATCTCGTCTTGCAGCTCCATCGAAATACATTTGCCATGGAGGAAGCACATCAACATAGAAGATTTCTTCACCAGGGAGGTCATCTTGTAATTCCCACCCGCCTGGGATTGGATGGTCAGCAAGAAAATCAGCTAAAGCTTGTCCTTTGACTGCCTTTTGAGGCACATGGACCAAGTCATACTGCTTGAGTAACACCGCCCACTTAGCTAAGCGTCCAGACAAGACCGGTCTTGAGAGTATATACTTTATAGGATCATCCTTTGAAACCACATGAACTGTGTGAGCTTGCATATAGTGCCTTAATTTTTGGATTGCAAAGACAAGGGCTAGACATATCTTCTCGATTGGAGAATAGTTCAACTCTGCTCCCACCAAAGTTCGACTCAAGTAGTAGAGCGCCCTTTCTTTACGATCTTCATTTTCCTGAGCACATAATGCCCCTAGAGAACGTTCTTGTGCAGCTATATACAGGATAAGTGGCTTTCCTTGAATTGGTGCCCCCAACACTGGTGCAGAGGACAAGTACTTCTTTATGCTTTCAAAAGCATTGTGACATTTTTCATCCCACTGAAATGCAGTATCCTTCTTCATAAGATGGTTGAACGGTTGACAACGTCCAGCAAGGTTTGAAATGAATCTTCTTATGTAAGCTAAACGTCCTTGCAGTCCGCGTAACTCCTTCAAATTTCTCGGTGCGGGCATTTCTCGGATAGCTTTGATTTTTGACTGATCTATCTCAATTCCCCTATGTCGTACCACAAATCCTAGGAACTTACCAGAGGAGACACCAAATGCACATTTGAGTGGGTTCATCTTTAACTGGCATTTTCTTAGTCTTTCGAAGACAGTTCGAAGGTCACTAAGATGATCCTCTTTTTTCTTGGTCTTGACCACGACATCATCAACATAACATTCAATTGACTTGTGCAACATGTCATCGAAGATTTTCTGCATCGCTCTTTGATATGTTGCTCCAGCATTCTTCAATCCAAATGGCATAACTTTGTAACAGAATATCCCTTTTGGAGTGCGGAAAGCTGTGGCCTCTTGATCTTCAGGTGCCATCATTATTTGATTGTACCCTGCTGTGCAATCCATGAATGACAGAGCTTCATGCCCGGTTGTTGCATCGATCATAAGTTCTGTGACAGGGAGGGGAAAGTCATCTTTTGGACAAGCATTATTCAGATCCCGAAAGTCCACGCATATACGTAGTTGACCATTCTTCTTTCTCACTGGCACAATGTTGGCTATCCATGTGGGGTATTTGACTTCACGAATAAAGTCAGCTTCTATGAGTTTGTTGACCTCATTCTCGATCTCAGGAATAAGTTCTGGCCTGAAACGACGCTGAGGTTGCTTCTTGGGGCTTACACCCTTTTTGATTGCTAGTCGGTGGACTGCAACTTTTGGACTCAGCCCTGGCATTTCCTTGTAGCTCCAAGCAAAAACATCTTTGTACTCGCTTAAAAGCTTTTGGTACTCATCCACCTCTTTGTTGGTAAGGAGAGCACTAACATATATAGGGCGGGGATCTTCAGGTGTTCCCAAATTAAGCTCTTTCAGGTCATCTACTGTTGATTGACCTCCATCTTCTAACAACTCGGGGGCATCATCTGCTTCTACCTCTTTGTTAGGATCGGGGACCTCCTCCACAGTGATATGATATGTTGTCATTATTTCATCATCCAACGCTTTCAAATTTCTTTTAACTCGCGGCTTCAATTTCGTTGGCGAGATTTTAGATTCTTGTTGGTTTGTGAATATGACAACACGTTGCTTGACTCTCAAAGGTTGCTCTTCCACAATGTCAACCTCCTCTATGCGCTTCATGCGAGAAGGGATGATACTTTTTAGATCATCATTAACTTTCACCTTCGCTTTCTCTTTGCTTGTAGAAGCTGCATAGGATTGTTTACAACTCTGAGCTTCTTTTGAATCACCCAAACGATTAAAGACTGATCCTTTCTTTTTCCTCGAATGTGATGATGTAGCTACATGACGAGCGCGATTGTTAACCTCTTGGTTGCCCAACCTTTTGAACACGGAGAAACGATTCCTTAAAGGTATTTGTGGTTCTGAAGGCGATGATCTTCCTAACCGGTGGAACACTGAAGTGTTCTCTCTTGTGGTAGATGGTCGAATTCTATCGAAGACAGAGGATCCTGTTAAGACATTATCAGCTTCAACATTTTCTTCGACTGTGATGTACTGAGAAGACGATGTGTCGGCCTTGTGCCTTGCTGAAATCTTTACTGGCATTGGTGTTTCATAGCCTATACCAATCTTGGTTAAGCTACGGCTTCGAGCTTCACCATCTGTTTTTACCTGTATATGCTTTCCTAATTGACTAGGATTCTCAAAGTCATATCCAGATTTTTCTAGCAACTTGTATGCATTGGTACTGTATACACCTTCTTCTTTCCCATCATATAGCATGGTAGACGATGAAACAAACCCTTTTAGTGGAGGTTTCACCACTTGCTTTTCATTTGACTGAGCTAGGGGAGTAACAAGCTTCACCATCCATTCTTGCTTAACTGAGGGACTGTGCTTTGCTTTTTCCTTCTGGACTGCTTTGGTATTCTGATACTCTGCAAAAGGGCTTTGTCCTTGCTTGCGCCGCGACTTTGGGATGTATCGGAAGATGGGGTGCGAACTTTTTGGCAGTTCTCCTTCCCGAGCCTTGGTTTCTGAATCCTGGGTGGTTTTGTCTTTACCCTTGGATTGATTACCCTTGTCCTCCTTTTCTGTGAGAACATCAGGTTTGTATGGAGAAATTGCAGCTCTCTTAACTTTGCCCCCTTTTCCAGTGGAAGAAATAGTGGTCGGCATGAACTCACTTGAAGTGGCGTTTTCCTCAAAGAATTTTGCATCAGCGAAGAATGAATCTGCCTTAGTGAAGGGTTTAACGTCACCATTAATCTTTTGCTCGCCGTCACGATAGTACTTCAAACATTGGTGAAGTGTTGAAGCAACTACACCATTTTCGTGCTTCCACGGTCGTCCCAACAAAAGCTTGAACGAGGTCTTTGCATTAATAACATGGAAGAGGGTGTCAGAGGACAAATCTGCCATGCTCAGTTTGACGCGAATGATTCCAATTGCACGCTCGCCATTTAGATTGAAGCCATGGATTAGCGTCCGACTACTGGATAATTCATCTACTGTAATGCCTAGCTCGACCATGGTTGCCTTGGGCATGAGATTCACACCGGATCCACCATCGATCAGAATGCGACTTACTTTCTTCCCTCTGATGTACCCTGAGACATACAGTGGCCTATTGTGAAGTTTGGACCCAAGAAGCAGATCCTCATCAGAGAATGTCAAGGCGGTGTTGCAGGATAAACATTTGGTCTCTTGTTCTACAGACTTGCCAACATCTTTTATCTCTTCTTCATACAGCTCAGGGTTTTGAAGCGCTTGGGAAACTTGATGGCGCATCTCCTCCAGTAGATGAAAGATTTGCTTCCACTCCATGCGCGCGGGTAGAGAATCGAGCGTAGCTGACACTTTAGTGTCTCTGGGTAGATTCTCATCCTCGTCAGTGGCTACTTTCGAAGTATCACTTTCTTCTTCATCTTCTACATCCTCCACAATTACCTCAGCCGGTACTGTGTAAACAGTGACTTCGTCGAGATAGCCCTCGGGGAAGAATTCCTTTAGGACAATTGGAGATGGAAGACCTTGCTCTAGCAAATCGACAGGCATGACTTGTGACTTGTTCGCTTTCTTTGCTTTCTTCTTATTCTTTGGGCGGCGTGGCCCCTTCTTCTTTGTTTGTTTCCTGTTTCGTTGAACAGGTTGTTGATTTTGAAGTTTGACTGGCTTCCTTGGTTTCTTGCGAGTGACCAATGTCCATCCTTCATCATCATCTTCATTTGAGCTATCTGTGATTGTCTTTTCATTCCAAGAAGTCGGCTTTGATGTCATCGACTTTGGCACTTGCAACATCGTAGGCTCAAGAGTTCCAAATTGTATCAAGCACACTTCATGCTCTTCACTTGAAATTTCCATGGGTGTGACATCAAATTCACCAACTATTGCCGTGGTATGATTTGTCGTCACAACATCATCCACGTCCAAGACGATCTTCCCTTCTCTGGATAGTTGCATGATTCTTTCCTTGAGGGTGATGCACTTCTCCAAAGGATGACTTACCAATCTATGGTAACGACAATAATTTGGATCATTTGTCTTGTTTGCTTGTTCCGGGCGCTTTGACTCAGGTAGTTGGATGATATTCTTCTCAAATTGATCATCAAGCATGCCTGACAGATCTGAATCAGGGAACGAATACTGTTTGGACTGCAACTCCTTTAGCGTTGGCCTTTCACGCTTGAAGTCACTTGTGTATGTTTCCTTGCCTTTGTTTTGCTTGGGTTTTCCCGAAATTTTGACGGGCTCACTGGTGGTGGTTACATTCACTGTTTCCTTGGAAGAGCTTTTGGAACCCTTGTCATTTTTCTTGAATTCCTTCTTCTCTGATGTTGTATTGGAAGAAGATGATCGAGTCTTTCCACGTGCCTTGATTGTCAGCTCCATATCATGAGCACGAGTCGCCAACTCTTGAAAGCTTCGAGGTTTGATACCGTTCAAGATGTAGAGCAGGTCCCACTTCATGCCATTGATGCACATTTCAACTGCAGAACCCTCGCTCAGGCGATCCTTGCACTCCAGACTTAGGGCGCGCCATCGGTTGATGTATTCTACAACGGGCTCCTCTTCCCACTGAGTAGTATTTGTCAACTCACTCACGCTCACAATGCGCCGTGTGCTGTAGAACCTATTCATGAACTCGGTCTCCAAGCGATCCCAACTGTCGATGGACTCAGAACCTAAGTTCGTGTACCAATCAAAGGCGATGCCTTTGAGGGAACGGACAAACTGTTTCACCAGTAAGTCACCATCAGTCCCTGCGTTGTTGCAAGTCTCGATAAAGTGTGCAATATGTTGTTTGGGGTTGCCTTTCCCGTCGAACTGCTGGAACTTTGGAGGTTGGTAGCCTGAAGGCATGCGCATCTCATCGATCCTCTTTGTATACGGCCTCACATAGCGCAGTTTGTAGGAAGCTCCTTCATCCAACTGATTCTTGATGGTGTTGTTAATCAAGTCACGCAGTTGTTCTTGGCTGAGAGGTTTTTCACCACCTTTTTCGCCACCATCCTTCTCACCGTCACTCCCAACTTCACTTTCGGTTTCTCCATGGTAACTAGAGCCACCCTTGTTACGAAGATCCTCCATTTCTTTTTGAAGATCTTCAATCCTCTTGTTCTTCTCTTCGTTTTCCTTCATCATTTTTTCAAGGATTCTGTTCATATTTGCCACTTGCTCTTTGAGGGTAGAACCACCAATGGTCATCACTGATGCAATAAGAGGGGCTTCCACTTCCTTTTTCTTTGGGGAAGTTTTCTCCTCCTTGCAAGGGGATGCCCTGGAAGACTTCAACTCCTTCTGATTTGTCTTTGAAGGTGAAGCAGCCTTGTGAGGGGATCCACTTTTGGGAGATCCACTTATGGGACTCAACATCTTTTGCTCCTTGCTTGGAGATGAAGAGGCCTTGAGCAAAGCAGTAGCAGCAGCAGCAATGGACTGAATGGAGTATCTACGTGGCCTTCTGGGAACATTAGCAGCGCGTAGGCTAGCAGCAGCAGCATTGACAGCAGCCTTCTTCGCCATTGCTCTAGTGGACACACCAGCAGATTGCATGCCTGATTTGAGAGGCTCCTTGAGGATTGATGCATAGGATTGCTTCGGTGTGTTTGGAGTGTTTTCTTGGAAAGACATCTTCTTGTTGAAGTAGCTTGCTTGTGTAATAGAGATGAGAGGTAGAGGTTTCACGTCGGGTTCACCAAAAATTTGTAACAACAAATTTTGTATAACGATATTATAAATATCTGTAATACAAAATCGGAGTCAACAAATTATAATATCAGAAAAGTTCAAGTGTTCAGTTCTCTATTCTTCCTCTGATTCTACTACGTTGCTTTAGGCACACTTCAACGATCTTCGTTCTTCGCTTGACTTTAGCTTCTTAGGAGGGTCACGATGACTTGAGTCTCCTTTCGATGCTCGATGTTGATATGACTTCCTTGAGTAAGCGGCACAATCTTGTAGTGCTTGTTGCTACTTGGAAGGAATGATGCTTCGAGAATTTCCGAGCTTTGTAGTCTTCTCTTCTCTTCACCTTTTGTAGTGAGCTTGTGTTGTATATTTTTGTTGTTGTCCCCTAAAATGGTGAGGAAGCTCCCTATTTATAGGATTTCTTCATCCATTCTTGTTGGACTCAAAGTTGAGCTTTTTGAAAGCTTGACTTCTTTTCGGGCCCAATTGACCGTTCCTTGACTTTTAGGTCAAATTTGGTCAATGCTTGACTTTCGGGCCGAGTTTGACATTTCTTGAAATTTGGGCCAGATCGACAAGTGCTTGACTTTTGGGCCATATTGACTATGATCTGACTTTTCGGTCCGTTTGTCATTCACTTGACTTTTGGGTCAACTTGACATTTTCTTGACTTTTGGCCCAATGGTACATTTTCTTGACTTTTGGGCCAGGCTTACAACTATTTGACTTTTGGGTCAAACAGTCAAGCTCGGGAATGAAACGAGACGTCTTTAACTTTTACGGAACAAATATAACTAAACTAAGTCAAAATTTGTTGTTGACTCAGAATAATTATTTTCTTGTATTTTCGATATTTAAATAAATTTTCCGTGTCTACATATACTAGTTTTAAACCCGTGCAAATTGAATGAGCTTCCTTCCAAAATTGTTCTATCACAAATTCTCATATGAGACGGTCTATTCTATAAATTGAAAAAAAAACATCTAGTGTATTTTAAACGAAAGTACGTAATAATAGTTAATTTTATGCTAAAGATACTATTAGTGGAATATCAAATATGATTTATTATTAAAAAAATATTTTCGCAACTTATAAAGTAACAAAATGAAGTGTCGAAATCTATTTTTGAACTGTATTTTAACAATAACTCAAACCTTATAATTGTAACACTGGGCTTGATCTTTATGTGAACTGGCCAATGTAACCCAATCCCGACGTGCACCAACTCACCCAACTCGTGTGACATGAATATGAAAAAAAGAAAAGAAAAAATAAAGAACTTGTAATATAATCACAACTGTAAGAATTTGTTTAATCACTAATTGCATATGATACAATCTTTTAAGAACTTATGAATTCTTATCCTCTCTATGTTACAACACATTGCATATAATCAAAATCATATATATATATATATATATATATATATATATATATATATATCATATTTATCCATTTCTACCAAAATCAGATAGCTCATAGAAAAACCTGAATTTTAGAAAGAGGATGGATATATGGTGGTCGGAGAGGGACATTGGCATAAGGACGAAGATTCCTGCGAACAAAGGAAAAAATCAAAATCAAGTCAAAGTTTAATCAATTGATGATAATCGACATTTGAACGAAATATAGAGTAACCATCAATAGGACCTGAAAACGATGACAAATTGATGATTGTCGATCAAGTATACACTAAATATTGAAAATTGAAAGGCGCTTAAAGTAAATCAGTATATTGATCAATGAATAAAAAAATCAATCACTCATCAAATGAACATGATCCACGTATTTCGCCTCACAAAATCAGTGCCCCCAGTAAAAATTTTCGACAATGCAACTTTGTTTTCATACCCTCTCTAGTGATCTGAAAATGAATATTAAAGTCTTCATGAATTCCTTGGTGCCAATAAGCAGTTAAGTATTTTAGGATGGACCCGACCATAACAGAACCCTTACGACATGGGTTCACCATTCACTTGACCTCGAACATTCTGATCCAAACATGATGATGCAGATCTTATTCGATTCATAATCTTGACTTGTTATCATTTGACCTGGACCCTTCTAAATCGGAGTTCATCTCCATAGGACCCCCTAAATCAAGTCAGATCTAAAATAAGAGCCATGTATTATGCAGCCCGCCTCTCTAAGTGCTCGAAATGAGTCTCATTCATCGTCTATCTTAATGTATGTGACATAGAGTATTATTTTTTGGTTTGGTTAATGAAAAATATTATGCACTACCACAGTATTCTCTATATGATTCATTGTTTCATGGTTTATTTGGATTTGTGTTGATGGATGAAGTGTTCCTACTTGATAATCATCTGACACTGAGAGCCATGTAAGAGCATCCTCATCCATCCTCCATTCTCCATTCTTGGAGGAGAATGGAGAAATATGGTTCCACCATCCATGGAGAAACCATTCTTCATGGAGAATAGAAATATTCATTCTTTCAAAAGAAAGGAGTACGTAGAGAATGAAAATCGTGGGTCCCCATGATAAAAATATTAATATTAAATAAATTAAAGAGATGTGTAAATGAATGAATAGAATAATGAAATGTGTTGAGACCCACTAGAGAATAGAAACTTCATTCTTGGATGGAACAATTCTTTTATGATGAAAAAAGTAGGATAAAGCATCTGGACCGCATGGTTATTCCAACAAGTTTTTTAAGACAAGTTGGGATATCGTTGGCACCGATGTATGCGAAGTAGTCCACGAATTCTTTAGGAATGACAGGCTCCTTAAACAGTTGAACTGCACTACAATCACGCTGATTCCGAAGGTCCCGAAGCCTCAAACAGTTCAGCAATTCCGTCCGATAGCCTGCTGTAATATGGCCTATAAAATTATATCTAAACTTATTTGCAGCCGGCTAGGAGAGGTGCTCCCAAGCATTATTTCCCCCACCTAAGGTGGTTTCATCCAAGAACGGAATATTGTTGAAAGTATTTTGATCTGCCAAGACCTAATTAAACTGTATGGGCGGAAATCCGTCTCTCCAAGATGCCTATTCAAAGTGGATTTACAAAAAGCCTATGATTCGGTTGAATGGGTCTTTCTTGAACAAATGCTCCAAGCACTGAACTTTCCCACGGATTTCTCTAGGCTCGTTATGGAATGTGTGACTACTGCATCTTATTCATTATCTATTAATGGGGATAGCTTTGGGTTTTTCAAGGGTAGAAGGGGTTTGCGACAAGGAGATTCCCTCTCACCTCTTTTGTTCACGATATGCATGGAATAATTATCGAGACTGCTAGCGCACACTACAGCAACTATGGGCTTCAAATTCCTCCCGTTGTGTGCCCCTCTTAAGCTTTCTAGTCTCATGTTTGAGGATGACCTTCTCCTATTCAGTAAAGACGACATTCAGTCTATTATGATCCTTCTCAGGACATTCGCGACGTTCTCGGCCGCTTCTGGGCTAAAGATGAGCCCGGGCAAATCAAATGTATACTTTAATGGGGTTGATGAAGCCACAAGACGTGAGATTGCCCAGGTCTCGGGTTGTACTGAAGGCTCCTTACCATTCAAGTACCTCGGGGTCCCCATGATAAAAATATTAATATTAAATAAATTAAAGAGATGTGTAAATGAATGAATAGAATAATGAAATGTGTTGGGACCCACTAGATAATAGAAACTTCATTCTTGAATGAAACAATTCTTTTATGATGAAAAAAGTAGGATAAAGCATCTGGACCGCATGGTTATTCCAGCAAGTTTTTTAAGACAAGTTGGGATATCGTTGGCACTGATGTATGTGAGGCAGTCCACGAATTCTTTAGGAATGGCAGGCTCCTTAAACAGTTGAACTGCACTACAATCACGCTGATTCCTAAGGTCCCGAAGCCTCGAACAGTTCAGCAATTCCGTCCGATAGCCTGCTGTAATATGGCCTATAAAATTATATCTAAACTTATTTGCAGCCGGCTAGCAAAGGTGCTCCCAAGCATTATTTCCCCCACCCAAGGTGGTTTCATCCAAGGACGAAATATTGTTGAAAATATTTTGATCTGCCAAGACCTAATTAAACTGTATGGGCGGAAATTCGTCTCTCCAAGATGCCTATTCAAAGTGGATTTACAAAAAGCCTATGATTCGGTTGAATGGGTCTTTCTTGAACAAATGCTCCAAGCACTGAACTTTCCCGCGGATTTCTCTAGGCTCGTTATGGAATGTGTGACTACTGCATCTTATTCATTATCTATTAATGGGGATAGCTTTGGGTTTTTCAAGGGTAAAAGGGGTTTGCGACAAGGAGATTCCCTCTCACCTCTTTTGTTCACGATATGGATGGAATAATTATCGAGACTGCTAGCACACACTAAGCTACTATGGGCTTCAAATTCCACCCGTTGTGTGCCCCTCTTAAGCTTTCTAGTCTAATGTTTGCGGATGACCTTCTCCTATTCAGTAAAGACGACATTCAGTCTATTATGATCCTTCTCAGGACATTCGCAACGTTCTCGGCCGCTTCTGGGCTAAAGATGAGACCGGGCAAATCAAATGTATACTTTAATGGGGTTGATGAAGCCACAAGACGTGAGATTGCCCAGGTCTCGGGTTGTACTGAAGGCTCCTTACCATTCAAGTACCTCGGGGTCCCCATGATAAAAATATTAATATTAAATAAATTAAAGAGATGTGTAAATGAATGAATAGAATAATGAAATGTGTTGGGACCCACTAGATAATAGAAACTTTATTCTTGGATGGAACAATTCTTTTATGATGAAAAAAGTAGGATAAAGCATCTGGACCGCATGGTTATTCCAACAAGTTTTTTAAGACAAGTTGGGATATCGTTGGCACCGATGTATGCGAGGCAATCCACGAATTCTTTAGGAATGGCAGGCTCCTTAAACAGTTGAACTACATTACAATCACGCTGATTCCTAAGGTCCCGAAGCCTCAAACAGTTCAGCAATTCTGTCCGATAGCCTGCTGTAATATGGCCTATAAAATTATATCTAAACTTATTTGCAGCCGGCTAGCAAAGGTGCTCCCAAGCATTATTTCCCCCACCCAAGGTGGTTTCATCCAAGGACGGAATATTGTTGAAAATATTTTGATCTGCTAACACCTAATTAATCTGTATGGGCGGAAATCCGTCTCTCCCAGATGCCTATTCAAAGTGGATTTACAAAAAGCCTATGATTCGGTTGAATGGGTCTTTCTTGAACAAATGCTCCAAGCACTGAACTTTCCCGCGGATTTCTCTAGGCTCGTTATGGAATGTGTGACTACTGCATCTTATTCATTATCTATTAATGGGGATAGCTTTGGGTTTTTCAAGGGTAAAAGGGGTTTGCGACAAGGAGATTCCATCTCACCTCTTTCGTTCACGATATGCATGGAATAATTATCAAGACTGCTAGCGTACACTACAACTACTATGGGCTTCAAATTCCACCCGTTGTGTGCCCCTCTTAAGCTTGCTAGTCTCATGTTTGCGGATGACCTTCTCTTATTCAGTAAAGACGACATTCAGTCTATTATGATCCTTCTCAGGACATTCGCGATGTTCTCGGCCGCTTCTGGGCTAAAGATGAGCCCGGGCAAATCAAATGTATACTTTAATGGGGTTGATGAAGCCACAAGACGTGAGATTGCCCAGGTCTCGGGTTGTACTGAAGGCTCCTTACCATTCAAGTACCTCGGGGTCCCCATGATAAAAATATTAATATTAAATAAATTAAAGAGATGTGTAAATGAATGAATAGAATAATGAAATGTGTTGGGACCCACTAGATAATAGAAACTTCATTCTTGGATGGAACAATTCTTTTATGATGAAAAAAGTAGGATAAAGCATCTGGACCACATGGTTATTCCAGCAAGTTTTTTAAGACAAGTTGGGATATCGTTGGCACCGATGTATGCGAGGCAATCCACGAATTCTTTAGGAATGGCAGGCTCCTTAAACAGTTGAAGTGCACTACAATCACGTTGATTCCTAAGGTCCCGAAGCCTCAAACAGTTCAGCAATTCCGTCCGATAGCCTGCTCTAATATGGCCTATAAAATTATATCTAAACTTATTTGCAGCCGGCTAGCAAAGGTGCTCCCAAGCATTATTTCCCCCACCCAAGGTGGTTTCATCCAAGGACGGAATATTCTTGAAAATATTTTGATCTGCCAAGACCTAATTAATCTGTATGGGCGGAAATCCGTCTCTCCAAGATGCCTATTCAAAGTGGATTTACAAAAAGCCTATGGTTCGGTTGAATGGGTCTTTCTTGAACAAATGCTCCAAGCACTAAACTTTCCCACGGATTTCTCTAGGCTCGTTATGGAATGTGTGACTACTGCATCTTATTCATTATCTATTAATGGGGATAGCTTTGGGTTTTTCAAGGGTAAAAGGGGTTTGCGACAAGGAGATTCCCTCTCACCTCTTTTGTTCACGATATGCATGGAATAATTATTGAGACTGCTAGCGCACACTACAGCTACTATGGGCTTCAAATTCCACCCGTTGTGTGCCCCTCTTAAGCTTTCTAGTCTCATGTTTGCGGATGACCTTCTCCTATTCAGTAAAGACGACATTCAGTCTATTATGATCCTTCTCAGGACATTCGCGACGTTCTCGGCCGCTTCTGGGCTAAAGATGAGCCCGTGCAAATAAAATGTATACTTTAATGGGGTTGATGAAGCCACAAGACGTGAGATTGCCCAGGTCTCGGGTTGTACTGAAGGCTCCTTACCATTCAAGTGCCGGTTAAATCCACGAAATTGAATGCTAAGGATTGTAGGCCGTTGATTGATAAGATAATGGACAGAATCCATTCTTTGGGCGTAAGGAAACTATCGTATGTTGGTCGCCTTGTGCTCGTGAAGGCTTTTCTGAAATCCCTACATACATATTGGGCTACGATTTTCATTCTCCCATCCTCTGTCACTAAGAACATTGAGCCTTTGCAGAAATTTCTTATGGGACGGAGGTACGGAGTACAAAAGAGTCCCTAATGTTAGTTGGGAAAAGATTTGTCGCCCTATCCATGAATGGGGATTGGGGATTAAACATGAGGCTGTTTGGAACCGTGCTGCTATCAGTAAGCTCTCTTGGTGGATCTTTATTAAGGCAGAGACCCTTTGGGTCCGGTGGGTCAGCCACATATACCTGAAAGACGCTACTTGGGTAGCTTATGAGCCTCCTGCGGATGTTCTGTGGACTTGGAAGAAAATTTGCAAGACTAAAAACCTTTTTAAGGATGCTTTTGTGAATGAAATTTGGAAAAATGTTCCCCATATGAGGTATACTGTCAGGAAAGGGTATGATTACTTGAGAGTACCGGCTTCTAAGGTGAATTGGCATGCCTATATATGGAATGCCTGGACGATCCCGAAGCATCAGTTCATTTGTTGGATGCTACAACACAATGGCCTGAATACCCGATCGAAATTGGCCAGATTAGGAGTGACTAACACGGACAGCTGCTGTATTTGTGAGGAAGAGCCTGAAACACCGAAACACCTCTTCTTTGACTGTCGATATGGCAGGCGAGTGGTCCGTTTGATCAGTGATTGGACAGGAATTCAATTTCCTCATGACAATACCGACACTTGGAAAAATGCGAGGAGAGGCTCGTTTACCCATCGAGCGATTGTCAATGGCATCTTAAATGCTATGATATATAATGTTTGGTCCCAAAGGAATAAAGCAAGGATAGAGCAGCAACTTAAGAAACCGGAATATATCGTCTCGAGTATTAAGAAAGAATTCCGCCTAGCTTTTACTGGTGTATGTGTTTCCTCTATGAGGGACAAAAACTTGATTAATAAATTATTGATGTAATTTGGGCGCTGCCCAAACAATTTGATCACTTATAATATATTTACATTTTACCAAAAAAAAAGTAGGATAAAAGCAATGAGGTGGGTCCTATCTAAGAATGAAAAAGTCATTTTTGGATGAGGATGATGCTCCTATGATTTATTTTCATGACAAAACATATTGTTTTGAACATGCCTTAACTACATTCTAGATTATTACTTCTACTGCTCCACATGCTAACTTTGTATTGTTTGTATCACTAGTAGAAAAGTACCTATGGCATCTACTATAAGACACCGGTTGTTAGAAAAATGATACTATAGAGTTGGAGAGTGGTGGGCAAAATAAAAAAAAGGACATTCACACCGGTTGTATATATTAAACCGGTGTGAAAGGATTGGAAAAAAAAGTATAACCTCTTTAACACCGGTTGTATGGCAAAACCGGTGTAAAAGGGAAGCCCAATAACACCACAAGATACTAAAACCGGTGAGAAAGAGGATATGATTTTTTTGAGAACACCTAGTACAGGGTATAAGAGTATGTGATCTTCACTTACCATCAAACAGCTGGCAAACACTTTGTAGCCTAACCCCATCTTCGCACACCACCATCTTCACACACCACCCTTCTATGCACAAAACACCAATCGAAACCCACAAAACCGACGAAGTCTAGAAAAATAGCGGCCACCGGCCCGCCACCTTACGTCGACCACCGCTATTTCGGTTCGAGGTATATTTTTAACTTTGACCTGATTCAGGGTTTTACAGATCGACGAGTTTACAAATTATTTCAATTTTTGATTTAGGGTTTGTTTTGTATTGTATTACGAGATTAGTATAGTTCAGTTTGGGTTTAAACTGTTGAAGCAAGTGAATTGTTTCAATTGTTCAATAATTTTACAGATTATTGAAACAATTGTTGATGTTTCAATTGTACATATTATTGTTGGTTTCCTGATAAATTTATGGGGTTGAGTTTTTTGAATTGCTCCTCCGTATTTGGTTGATCCAAAAACAAAATTTCTAGGGTTATTTTACATATCCATTACATATATCACCATCTTTGAGGCAATGTTTCCAAATCCTGTGTATATTGGTGCAGTCTAATACTATTATTTTTTGATCTTTTGTGACTTATATTCTTACGCCTACTGCAACAAAGAATGCAACCCCTTTTTAACAACAGCAGCAGGTAGTAGTTGTAGTAGTTGAAGTAAATGAGGCCACTCTCTTGTCACCACTACTCTTTATCACTTTCAACCCCTTTGACATCATAGTATCTTACTCGTCTTACTTAATCTTGCTGTTGATGATGATAGTAGACTAGTATACTAGTAGTAGGAATATAAAGGATGATGAATGTGAAAGTTAGGAACTTGCTGCATGTACTGCAAAGTGCAAATCAAGTACGAGGAGTTTATTTAATTAACAACTACAGGTAGTCAAGTAGGCAGTACCTAACTTGCCAAATTCTTACTCCAATTATTACGTAGTTTAGCAAAAGTTTGATAGAGGACAAATAACACCTTTGATTGTTTCTCACATTTGATTATATATAATCGTGGTCACAATTTTTTTATGGAACTTTTCAACATTCTTTATTTCATACGGAGTACTCCGTATGACTTATAATGGTACTCAAATTCTTGTTAAGACGGAGTAGGTCTTTTAATTTATGAATAAAATGGTCACACCAAGTTGAGTTGAGCGAGTCATGTCTTGTGAAGATACCATAGCTTCTATTGTAAAAGTTAGTATTGTTCCTACTATGGAGTATTTACCTGTAATAGAAGGAATAACTCAATAGTTTACAAAACAATTCCAAGTGAAGTTCCTTCTTACGTGGTTGTTATAGACACTCACTTCATTTGGATTTTGGGATACTCTCTAACATAGAGTTCTTGTTCTAAATGCTACTCATTTTCTTTGATTTCCTCCGATTATTATAAAAACATTTTTTGTTCATGTTAAATTTTGGAGGTCATTGTCAACATTGCTTACAATGTTTCTAATGTACTAGTAAAAGTTAGTATTGCTATACTGCCATCGAGATTCATTAAAAACCATGAGGATATTAAGGATATTTTGAATTATGATTCACTAAAATAACGATAATTAAAGTTTGTGGAAGGTATGTACAAACTTATTGTTCTCTTTGATTCGTGACATTGTTGATGAGAGGGATTTATCGTGGATGCCCACCGATCAATAAAAAAACCAACTATTCCTAACACGTAGATAAGGCAAGTCAGGTCGAATCCACGAGGACGGTAAAGAGGTGTCTAGACTAAGGTCACCCAAATACAAGACTAGGTCTCGGGACTAAGCTAATCTAGGACGATAGGAAGGGGGGTAAACTAAGACTAGGACTAAGCTAAGGACAAAGAATAAGGAAAGAATAGGGTTAGGTCGGGTTCATAAGTGTAGAAGGATGGTTGGGAGATCGATGGTGCAAGGTTCACCTAGTTACTAAGGATGGTCCGCGCTCTCGCGTCAAGGCCTATGTCCGCACTCTCGTGTCAAAGACAAAACCCGAATACTTATGCAAGGTCGGTCCGCGCTCTCACGTCAAAACCAAAGTCCGCACTCTCGTGTCAAAGACTAAACCCGAAAACACAAGAATTCCATCACAAGTCGACCACAAAATGAGAAGGAGAAGACTAGCATGAGAGGAATGGCCAATTCTACTCAAACAAGCAATTCAACAAACACATGGAGTGCTCAACATGTGACTAGTAACAAAAGGATCAACCTTTACCCTTAATCAAACCCTAATCATCCATAATCAACACTTAATCACCCTACTAACCCCACAAAAAGTCTACTCACACATATCTAAACAAACATTAACATAAATAAGAGAAATCAACACAAACAACAAAGCATACATAATGAAACTAGTGAAAATTATGAACTATGAACAAAGATTAAAACTTGAATGATAAACAAGATTAAGAGAAGGGAAAAGAGAGATTAAACCATACTAGAAGCTGAATGGAAGAAGGAAAACTTGCATAAAAGAGAAAACCCAAATACATCAACCAAGGTTGTCAATCTTGGTAGAGATCTTCAAGAATTCAATTAATACAAGGATAATCTAAGATTAAGGATTAACTAAGGACTAATCTACACTAATCTAGGCTAATCTAACTTAAAGTAGTCTAGGGTTTAGTGGGTAATGTCTCCCATAAGCTAAGATTACAAGAGGGGGGGTATATATAGGGTTAC